>JASDDO010000014.1:472914251-478632710 GCA_030015575.1 Agapanthus africanus
TATACACCCAAACTGCCTCTTTGGTAGTATCTTTAATAGCGATGTTACCACCCTTTATCGTCTAGTTTGCCACGGTATCTAGCTTCGAACTCTTCCAACATAACGTCCCTTTACTGAGGGTAAAGACAATGCCTGCGACTGACATTCAGTCGTCCTTATCACCCTGGAACCTTTCCAGTGATTCTCCCCAGGATCAACTGATACCATCTCACTACAACTAGTGAGAATACTAACATCCATTTAGATCTATCTCCTAGATCCAAAACCCAGGATTTAGGAGGTATCACTTTGATCCTATATGGAGAATCTATGTGATAAGAGGAGATCGACCGATCGTACCATAGGAAACTCCTTTCCTATCAAGAGCATGTTGTCCCCGTACAATGCGAGGATGATCACCTTACTCTCTACTACCGTTTTGTATATACAAGGTTCATCTACCATTTTGATGAAGTCAAACTCTTTGACTACCACATCAAAACAGACGTTCCAATCCCGCGATGCCTGCTTTATCCTGTAAAGCAACTTGCACACGTTTCCACTGCTCACACTATTTACGAAACCCTCTGGCTGTGTACTTATAGACGTTCTCTTCTAAATTAGTACTTAGAAAAGTAGTCATGGCACCCAACCACCAGATATCGTAGTCATGGTATGCAGCAATGGTAAGTAGGATCTGGATGGACTTAAGCATAGTCCCTAGAAAAGGTTTCATCATTATCCACGCTTGGTTAATGACGAAAACCTTTAACATGTCTAGCTTTGAAAGTCTCAACTTTTCCATCTACACCAAGTAATCCTCTCAAGATATACTTGCTCCTGATGGGGATTTAACCCTTCAGATATCGCAACCAAAGTCCATACTTTGCTGGTGTACATGGATTCCATGTCAGATCGCTAAGCATCCAGCCATTCTTACAGAGTCCCTACTCTCGATGGCCTGCTCGAAACTAGTTGGGTCATCATCTCATGATGCAATCCTCACTCCCACTGTCATCGAGAAACCGAAGTATCTCTCAGGCAGGTGAGGAACCCTACCAGATCGGTGGAGAGGCTGAGGTTCGTCGAGGACTATTGAATCTTTTGGTTCTGTCAAATCATCAGCTGCAGTTTTGTATAGCTGGAACCTTTCCAGTTCTACATAACTGACCTTGCCTCGATCTTGTCCGGATTTTGCTTTTGACATAGGCCGGACAATCCAAAATCTTAACTTGCTTAAGAGATGGGTTCTTCCCATACCATATCTTATATGGAGTCGTAGGCACTGATTCGAATCGAACCCTATTCAATAGGTATGCTGCTTTTCAAGTGCACAACCCCAAAAGGAAATAGGTAACTCAGTAGTACTCATCATAGAGCACACCATATCTAATACGGTGCGATTGCTCCGCCCTGATACACCGTTGTGCTGTGGTGTATTCAGAGGAGTAATACCAAGAGAGAATCTCATTCTTTTTTAGAATAAACCAGGAATTCCGTGCTCAAGTATTCTCCTCCTTGATCACATCAAAGGACATAATGCTTATACCCATTTTTGGTTCTCTACTTCTATCTTATATTCTGTGAATATCTCAAAAGGTTCGGACTTGTGTTTCAACAGGAACATATGTCTGAATCTCGAGAGATCATCAGAGAATGTAATGAAGTACAAAGAACCAGTCTTGGCATGTGTAGACAGGGGAGCTTACATACATCAACATGTATCAGTCCCAAGAGTTTACTAACTCTTTCTCTGTTTCCAGTAAACGGAGCTATGGTCATCTAATCTTTGTGACATGACTGCCAAGTTTCACAAGATGTAAATTCAAACTGATTTAAATATGCATCTAAAATGTAACTTCAGCCAGTCGGGTCACATTGATATGACCTAGTCTACAATGACTCAAGAAGGATTCGTTCATTTCTGAACTCTTCCTCTTGTGTGTGTTCTGTATACTAGGAACTGTAGTTTGATTTAGAACGTCAATGCTTTTAGATAACGTGCCTGAACCAATCAACTTTTGATATAGGAAATGTTCAAAACATTATCCATCAATACAAAATTTTATCATTTCTTTAATAAATAAAGAGATTGATATGATTTTGTATATCAGGTTCGGTATCTAATAACATTCGTTCAGAATCAATGTATTGGTAATACAGGGTGACAGTGACCAACAGACTTGGCTGCAACACTTGCCCCGTTTTCTGTCTCATGAAACTTATCACCCGTTCTCAGTTTTCTACCTTTTTGTAGCCCTATGTAACAGATTACATATCTGGGATCCTGATCCGGTATCAAATACCCAGGATGCAGAGGATACTGAGAAACAGTTCTTTATAATGAACACACCCGAAGGAGATGCATCATATGCACTTTCTTCGTTTGGGCGGCATAGGAATCCTGGTATTCCCCTTTTTCCTGCTCTGTCTTATAACAATTATAAGTTGGAGCGGGACCAACGTTCCCCAGCTCAGTATAGCAAGTGGGTTCGGTCAATACATCCATATTATTATCATGATTAAGGCGTGATATGGTCGCTACCTGGAGAGAGAGAAAAGAAAACACTCTGCGTGCGCTCTTGCAAGATTATATTGGTTATTTATTTTATCTAATCAGGATGGCTCCCACTGTTTTTATCAAATCTTCCTTCAAACCCTAAAAGGAAAGACTAGCCGAGATTAATTACAATCTACAAGTTCGCCAATCTTTCAGCCAGGCCAGTGTCGGTACTTTGAGGGAGGTTCCCCGTGCTTTCGCACGGACCTAATTACAGTAAACCTCATTTTCCCAGAGGCTTAACCCCGTTGACACCTTTCTAGACACCTACTTGATCGGCTAATTGTAAAGTGCAAAACTCTCCCAGGAGTAACAATTACTCGCAGTGGGTATCGGGATCCAACTATCACATAGAAGGTATGCAATCTCATTGCAAATTTCAACACTTGAAACTCCCGATAAAGATTTCTACCCCTAGTACTTATGACCTTAACTATGGTCAACAAATCAAAAGTACTAGTCAAGTTCTACCCGTCATTTCGTGATTAATTAGACCCACCCACATGACCCTTAACTAAGGTCAACAAAGTCATGCGACTGTCCTAACTAATCGCATCATATGCGGTGTAGGAAGACATCACTTAGCTACTGTACACTGTGCCTTGACTATGGTCAACAAACACAGCACGAATACTAAGTACTCTACTTCCTAAAATGACGGAGGGTTGCGAATGGTTTTTATGAAAACCTTTAACGCTTTGAACTTGATCTCGTTGCGGAATCAAATGGTTTTTAAATGGAATGTTTTTGAGGCTTTTCTAGTTTTTCTAAAGGGGTCACTCCCGGTGAAGGGATCGTCGGCCCTTTCCTCGTCGAATGAGGTGCGGGATATATCATATATATCACTGTGCAAAGCAAAAACTATAGAAGCAATCAAAAAATAAACCGAGTGTGTAGCATCTGCCAGTTATTACTAAAGGAGTCACTCCCGGTGAAAGGATCTCGGTCCTTTCCTCATCGAATAAGGTGCAGGATGTTCTTCAAGGAACACCGCGATGCAAAGCAAGAACTGTAGCTACCTATTTTATTTTGAAATTCGATTCCACAACATCAATTAGGTTTATTTTCTTTCATTAATCTCATTAATGAATGTCCCATCATTTAAGTCCACCTAAACATCACAGATAAATATAACGTACGCTTATGCCATCCGCATTCGCCTCGATGTCCCGTCTGCACCGTTAGGTTAGGTAACTAACGCCAGAATGAGGCAGGGCCAGCGCGGGTGTAAAACATAAGCAACGTCTATATAATATATCATATATACTATATATAATATTTATCTGAACAAATCACATGATCATAACACAGATAACGCAGCAGAAAATATCATATGAAATATTGGATATACTAGGACGTCCGTGTTTTTAATACGAGCCAGTATAAAACACGGATTCCACGGTCGTGATGAATAGCCAATCCCACACCCCTAGACCCCTACGTGAGCAGCAAGCAACCCTACTAATTCTAGGGTTAGGAGACCCGGACTCGACTCCTCGAGATGGTCTCCCACTGGACCATAGAACCCGGTTACTTGTGCTCCCCTCCTTGGGTCTATCCTAATGCGGAAAAGTAAATAATATACAAATGGTGACAACATCCGCAACCTGGAAGTGCCACAATAAAAGAATATTACATACAAGTTTTTACATGAATGAAAATGAAAAACACTCATCTCACATAAAACCTCGGCTATTCAAACACGACGATCCAATATAACATATCCAGCAACACATAACATCATATGTCATCAACGTAAGTAAATATGCGCATCCCAATTATCGTTGACATATAGCAACGAAACCGACGATATCACATATTACACTTACGGTCACAGAAAAGAAAGTGTAAAACTACAACAGTTGGAATCTGCAATCTCTTTAGACATCGCATGCCTAATCAAATCAAATTACTTAGACATCGCATGCCTAACAATTATAAACTCCGCATTTTAGTCTCTTTATCGAAAACTCTTTTCAATATCAAGTCGGGCAATTCAACAGGATTCCCGACATCCTGATCGAATGCTCGTCGCAAACTTTAGTAGACGGCCGCACCCCTGATACCGTCGACGAAGTGCACCAAGGCGGAACACCGCTGCCGCGAGCACCTGAACGGATGGTTTCGGTGATGGGGTTCTCCTACAGTCACTTGGTCGGGGCTATAGGGTGTAGCTGTCTATTAAGTTTACCCGGCGAGTATCCGCATACGCTACGTGATTGCGACGGACTTTTGATCGCATCAAAATCCCGTGGCAACCGATCAAGTGAGACTAAACTGCTATGTTTATAACATTCATTCAGTTATCTCATAACTTCTTGTGGATTCCAAATATTGTATCACATTCCGGATAAATAGAAAATCTTAAACTTTCCGATCGAACAATCGAACACCCAAATTTTCCCGAAATAGCTCAACACAAGAAATAAGTTTAAAAACATTCACTTCGTGCCTCAGTACCAACGGTCCAGCCGTAGAAGGGTCAAGCCAACGCCTCACATGTGGCACGCCGTACTGCCCCAAACCCTAAGGTTCAAAGGGCAGTTCAAGACGGTCACATAATCGAGTTAAGGTTTGTTGTCTTCTAGAGGGACCATCGCGTTACTTGCACTACTTAGAACGTCATTAAACTACGGAAAATTCCAACAATTGAAAATTTCCCGGCAGGGGAAAAAGTGGGTATTTATATCCGGTACGCATGCCCCCTCGCGAGGACTACAACCCGCCGGAACACCTTCCGGTCTCGGGACACCCTGGGGTTAAGAGCCTATGCTTCGCCACACTGTCACACAGTGAGAACCCCCCATGGGTCGACATCCAATGCCTAGTAGCTGCTGAGGGACCCGTTGGTGCCACGGCGACCCCATTGGATTGGGTGGCTGCCTGACCTACAGTGGTATCAGAGCCTAGCTAGAGCCTTAGGCGATGCGTAGACGAAGCTAGAAACCCGATCGAATCCCGAAACCCTAGATTTCACCACTCTCTGTACTTTTTTGAAAATTGTGGAATTTTGTGAATTAAAAATATGCAGAAAAATAAGCAGGGTCTTATTTGAATTACTGTGAAAAACGAGGGCCTAATTCGATTAAACCGCCGCGGAACCGCGGCACTAGCTTGGCATGTGCGGCGGTTCCGCGGCCATACGGTCTCCTCCTTCATTGAATTTTGCATAGTAATTTCTATATTTGAATGCTATATTTTCTGGGTATTTTTTTTATGACTCAAGAGTTGAGTGTTCTGGGGTTGTATTGGGATTCGTAGATTCGATCGGATTATCAAACTTTGTCTATGTGTTTTTCCGGGTAATTTTAGAATATGTTAAAAAGTTCGACCGGATATAAATACATAGACAAAATTTGATAATCCGATCGAATCTACGAATCCCAATACAACCCCAGAACACTCAACTCTTGAGTCATAATAAAAATACCCAGAAAATATAGCATTCAAATATAGAAATTACTGTGCAAAATTCAATGAAAGAGGAGACCGTACGGCCGCGGAACCGCCGCACATGCCAAGCTTGTGCCACGGTTCCGCGGCGGTTTAATCGAATTAGGCCCTCATTTTTCATTGTAATTCAAATAAGACCCTGCTTATTTTTCTGCAAATTTTTAATTCACAAAATTCCACAATTTTCAAAAAAGTACAGAGAGTGGTGAAATCTAGGGTTTCGGGGTTCGATCGGGTTTCTAGCTTCGTCTACGCATCGCCTAAGGCTCTATCTAGGCTCTGATACCACTGTAGGGTTCCTAGGCACACTAATGAGGTCTCACAACAGATCAAACATGCCCAATTCAAATTTTTTCATGTGTCTACAAACCCTAATACGGATCGTTAACTAGATGATAAGGCGATGCAAGCAAGTAAACAACTTTATTGCGAAAGGAAAGTGACTACAACCTTTGTAGATCCGGTCCTCCACTTCCTAGGCTCCGTGATGACGTCCCTCCGCTGTACCTATCGGAATCCGGACTCTGGCGAAGGTTTCGTCGGAGAAATGATCGGGCTAGGTCGTCGACTTCGATGCCGAAGATGATCTACGTCGAGGCAACTCAAGATCAAGCTCCAACTTCACCAAGTCAAGAAACTTGTGAAGAAAACACCCTATACTACTTGGCAAGTGGTAGAGGATGAAGAAATAGGAAGTGGGTTCACTTTAGAATTGTATTTCTCACTCTTTTTCTCATGTTGCCATTAATGGTAGCAAGCTTTCTTCTTGTTTTTGAAGAAGAAGAAGAAGAAGAATATGATAAGTATTTTGAAAAAAGAAAATAATATGATACTTAGCATATTTGCAACAATGATTAAGTGTAGAGAATAAACTAGGGTTAGGTGAATGGTTAGGGTTAAGGACAAAACAAGAATGGTAGACTTTTCAAAGATGCTAGAAAAGCTTCTTGAAGCTTCAAGCAAAACAACAAAAGAAAGTCACCATTTCTCTTTGCCAAAAACTAATGAATAAATAAATAAGTGAAATGAAACCCTAACCATTCACTAAACATGGTTTAAGTCTTATATAAACCCAAGTTTGCATGTATCATCAAACATGATACAAACAAGTGCACAAAAATATATCACATATACAACTTGTGCATTTCAAGTGAGAAAATCCATCTAAAGTGAATAAATACTAGTTAATGCAAAGTAATATATCAAATATATAATTATACATTAAATCATTCAATCAACACTTGATTTAACGATCCGGTCATATCGCATATGACCGACTAATATCCGATGTATCGACTTATCGAATCAATCTTCGATTCGATAATTAGGTTATATCGCATACAACCAATCGATACATTCATCGCGAGAATAGAATACGGTATCACATACACGAATTATTCTCGGTCCCATACATATCTCATATGCGCTCCTATTTCGTTTCGCTTGAGCCAGGAAACCTCTGTGTAGGACTCTAAAGACTCGTCAATATGCCGGCAGCAGGTGATGATTATATCAAACACCCACAAGCAGCAAGCGGTCTGCTAAACGTAACGGCCACCCGGGTATTGAGCGATCAGAAGATCGATGAGCAAGCCCGCTCACACTCCTGTGAATCCAACCAGTAACACTTACCGTACAGTCCGGTCTGTTCGTCTGATATGTCGCATATCTCGCCTAGGGGTGGTAAACGTCAGACCCCAATAGCTTGATAAGTCATGCCGACGTAGGGTCCATAACAATCGTGAAACTACTGATAACTCTTACCAGTATATCACTGCAACCCTGGCCAGGGATTTCCTGTTATGGCCAGTCGTGCATAGCGCAACATCAACCCCCAATACCGGGAGAGACGAATCCCCTCCTATCGCTCATTGCCTCCATGTGAATCGAGACTGTACCCAAAAACCACCTGTTTGCACGACTCAGTAGAGCCGTGGTAGGGTGGAAATCAAAGCATAGTGGGAGACACACAAGACTCTATAACGATCTCGGGTCAACAGACTAAGCTGTACCAGTGTCACCAGAGAACTGCCATCTGACGTGAGGTATAATACCATCTGGGAGTTCTCGGCGAGTCCGTTCAGTGTACCCAGTCTCCACTGAGCACCCGCATACCATCTCCGATGTCAAACACCAACGGATATGGGATCATCCATCGCCCATCATATGGGTCGAGAAGATATACGCTAGTCTACTCTGGAATATCGATGCCCCGTCTCGATATTCCCATGACTAGGAACAATGAAGGATGTACTCATCGACTACCCAGGCCCCACTAGTATGATCTACATCATATTCCTGGAAGTCGAGTACATATCTTAAGGGCTTTATCAACATGTAACAGAGAAACTGAAAGTATACATGTTAAGATAAAGAGCAACCAGATAGCGTACTATCATGTCGAGTAAGAAAGTCCTACCTATATATGTCCCAGCATCCACTACAATATACATCCTATGTACAGTAATGGCCTATAGGGCATACATATAACTAACACCAGAGACTCTAAAAATTATTTTTCAAACACAGAGAGATGTGCAGGCACCTAGGAAGCTAACCCCAAGACCCCAGCCCCTGAATCCTTTTCCAAGCCGCAAATAAAAGCTTTCTGGCCTCAAATTGCGGCCAGACCTGGGCTATTTGGTCTCGTATTTGTTCTGTGGTCCCCTCATCAGTAAAATAGACCCTTGGCTTATGCAAAATTGACCAATTTGACCTAGGGTGAAATCTGGGACCTTTTTCCTGAGTTGCTGTTTCAATTCGGGGTTTCATTTTGCGTATTTTGCATTCTGGATTTTTGTGATTTGCGTCGTGTTCGATCACTTGACGTTTGTATGTCGAAATCGTGTGTTATTTGTTGGTTTTGAAAGCACAGTCTATAGGTTCTAACCTATAGGCCTTAGCGTGTCGTTTTGGTTTTCCGATGTGATTTTAATGTGCATTTGCGATTGTGTTATCTATGTAGGTACTTTCACGTGGATTTCATACGATGAAGAAGATGATGGCGACATCGACACCGACACGCAAGATGCAATGTGAGTAGATTATGTTGTGCCACGGCAGCGCCCCGGCCGTCTATCCGAGGCCAAAATGCGGAATCAAAAATTTTCCTTACTTGGAAACCGGCGCTACCGCGGACAATGAAAACCCGGATCGTAACCATTAACCTAATGCTAGCAAACAAGAGATGGGAAGAGAAGTATACCAAGTGATCCGAGTCCTCCGGTCTTCTCTTCATCGTCCCGATCTCCCGCGGAAGGTCTTGTCTCCACATCGTCGCCTCCTCGCCGGAAGGGCACCACATCGCCTGCGTCTTTTAGGGGCTCCCGCCTCAATACCGAGGCAACTCGGGCAGAAGCCGGCAAGTCGACATGCCCAAGAAATTCTGTAGAATGTAGTGTAGAAGATGCTTGTCTCTTTGGGGTTATGTTGTTTCCATTGATGGATGGAGGAAGAGGTAAAGAAAATTGGTGCTTTCAATTTTCTAACAAGAAGAAGATGAGATGAAGAAATCCTCACATAACCAAATGAACTCTCTCATTATTTTTTCTCTCAAGTGAACCTTCTTTCATCTAGTGAGCATAAGAATGGTGGAGGAATGAAAAATCCAAACCATAACAAGAAGGGAGGTGAGTGTAGGAGAAAAAGAAAGGTGACCATATCCAAACATCATCATCATTATCTCACATCAACTCCAAATCAATCTTAATCCTATCTCATCAACAAAAAGCAAAGGATAAGAAAGAAAAAGGATCTTATCATGAAAAACTATCATGATGCCACCAATATGCAAGATACCCCCTCCACAAATGGTTATTTGCAAACTTGCAAATAACCCCCTCCATCGGAAAAGTCCGGCCGGGAAAGAACAAAGGAAAACCGGCCGGAACGGAATGCAAACTGGCAACCTCAGAAAACTGGTCCCGTAATAAATTACAGGAAAACCCCGATACTGTGCATACACACCCGCATCTGTATTCCGACCGGATACAAATGCAATGAGACAAAATCTACACTGTACTAAACTAGGATCCGGCTTAAACCAAAGCCGGCTAGTAAATTCCGTTCGATCCTGATCCGTGCAATACCGCACGCATCTGATCGAACCCTGCCATATAACCATACGGCCACTAGTACAAAACTGTCCGATCCTGATCCGTGCAATACCGCACGTATCTGATCGGACCCTGCCATATCTCCATACGGCCTCTACAGCGTTTCGTCCGAAAGCTTGAGTAACTGAAAGTGTGGTGGACTCTAAAGACTCGTCAATACTATGGCTGTGGATTTAACCACTAGCACGTCAGAGGTATTAGCCAGTACGTGACGGGCCACCAGCTATTGACCAAAAGGGACGTCGATGAGCGAACTCATCCTGACACCCTACTTAGCCTGTCAGTGACAATATCCGTACAGTCCGGTCCGTTCGTCTATGAGCATCGCATGGCGGGCTTAGGGGGTTGGTAAAAGTCAGACCCCCAAAAGCGGTACAAGTCGTGTCGGAGTGTAGCCCAGAACACCCTGAGATACTACTGGAATACCTACCAGTAAATCTCCTGCCTCGGCCGAGGGCTTTGTGTAATGGCTCTCCTAGACACAGCGCGACCTCACCCCCAATACCGGGAGAGACGAACCCCTGCAGATCCGCTCACTGCCTCTATGTGGCACGGGACTGTACCCAACTAAAACCTGTTTGCACGACTCCTTTGAGCCGTGGTAGGGTAGTAATCAAAGCACAGTGGGAACTCACACGAGACAAATGACGATCTCAGGTCGATGAACTAACCTGTACACATGTCACCAGGGAACTGCTATCTGACGTCTGGTATAAGACCAACTAGCATGTTCCCGGCGAGTCCTGTCCGGTGTACTCATAACCCAATGAGCACCTGTATACATCTTAGGTGAACCAACTGACACCAGTGGCTTGTGAGACCGTCCACCGCCCCTCGTCGGGGTCTCGACTGTATACACTAGTCTACTAATGGAGTATCGATGCCCAGTCTCGAAACTCCCACGACTAGGGACCTTTTAAGGATGTGCTTATAGACTACCAGCTCCCACGTATATGATCGCCATAATACTGCTGGCCGTCAAGCAAGAATCTTAAGGGCTCTATCAACGTGTAATAGCGACCTCTCAGGTCACCTAAAGCAGTACACGATGATAAAGATAAACCAGATAGCGTACTATCATCTTGAGTAAGACTGTCCTCCTGGGATAGGTCCTCCCTCAATCATTGCAATCACGAGCCTGTGATCCAATAATTGACTCTGAGGGCACTATCTCCAACAATCTCCCACTTGCACTCAAGGCTAATTATTGCGATGTCGCATACTCACAGCCCGTGTGATACCGAACACCCAACTCCTCTACTAGTCAGTCTCACAAAACCCGTTTGCGAAACTATTGCGTTCGAGGAATAGCCTCAGTGAGTGGATCCGCTCAGATGTTTCTTTCTATGTCTCTCTATATCTCAAGTTCGCGGAGAAAACCATCTCCCGAAAAGAGCAATACCTGTCTTAGAATATGTCTGGATGTCTGATGGGACCTAGCTCATAAATGAACTCCAAATCCAAACTTCTCAGACTGTATCATCAACTGAACTTAATCAGTATCCTGCGCCATGCCTCCCTCAGTATTGCCTTGGACCACTTGTCCAAAATACTGCCCCTCGTCAGAAGGAAAAACTATAACTCTGACAGCCACTCTGCCATCCAGGTCACCTTGGAAGCCTGGAATGATAACCGTCTCCTAAAGGAGGCTGCTGCTATCATATCCCTAGAACATCAACTTATGTTCTAAAACTGCTTCCGACTGTTTCTCCAGGATTGGATCAATATCAACTTATTGCATCTACTGCAAGAACAACATCTGGTGTGGTACTTGACATCTCATGATTGACTCAATTGCCTAAGCAAGTGATCTGCCAATCATGAACATCCCTCTCCCCTTTAGTCTGCAAGACACCTTTAGAGAGGGTGACTCCATCACATGCAGGTACACTACCGTGCCAGGAGTCATCCATTCTAAATACTCATAGAATGCTGTCAAGGTACCCAGATTAGGAAACCACCCAAATCTAGATCTGAAACCATAGATCTAGTAACCAGAATGTCTGATATAATATCCAAATCCTGTGTGGAGAAACCACTATGTGACAACCAAAGTATAACCGATCGTAGTATAGGAATTTCATTTCCTACTCTGTGTATGTCATCCAAATACCAGGACATCACACCCTACTACCTTCTTAACAGATCCATCCTTTATTCTGATGAAGTCAAACCTATGACTGTCACATCAGAAATAGATGATCTATCTCCGCTGTAACTGCTTTAGTCTATAAATAGACATAAGCCTGATGACCACCAATGCTTCCGCTGCTCCCACTGACTACGACAACCCTCTGCCAGAGTCATATAGACGTGCACTTCTAAAGCTAGTTTAGAACGACGCTATACTCATCCTCCTGCCGGGTCTCACAGTCTGGAACAACAGCAATGGTAAGTCTGGGTAAACAAAAACCTCCCTGCCACCGTCCTTGAGCATACCGAAGTACTTCTCGAGTGCCTGAGGTTACCCATCATATCTGCGGAGTGGCCAATGGAATGTCAAACCAGATTGAATCTTTAGGTTCCTTATCAAATCTTCAGTAATCGTTTGCGGTTCTGGAATCACTTCCAGTTCTACCATACTCCCACTACTGTTTTCTAAAGATCCATTTCTTTTAAAAATGTGGCGAGTCAAGAACAATATCTCTATTGATCTTCCAGATGGTAGAAAGTCAACCCTCGTCATAGCCTGGGTCAACCCGCAAATAGCCATTACAGAAACGTGCCTTGAGTTGTCCAGTGTCTGGTTTTAATCATAAGCCGGACAACTCCCCGTACCTTAACATCGTTAAGATACGAACTGTTCTATATCCAATATAGAACCAGAGGCACTGATTTAATTGAACCAGATTCAAATCATGCAGCTGTCTCCAGTGCATGTCAACTAAATGGAAGGAGGCCGATCAGCGTTACTCAACTTAGGAATGCTTCCAATTATGAGTAACCTGAAAGAGAAGCAATTTCTCTTTATCATTACTATCAACTGAATACCATACACAAGTATCTATATCTTCGATCACTTTGAAGAATCCCGATACTTGCTATACCTGGTTCTCTACTCTATTCAAATACCTATAACTCCTCAAAACTTAGACCCTGTGTTTCCACGAAACACATGTCTAAGAACTAGAGAAGTTAAAAGTAAACAGAATATAGTATGAGGACCAACCCCTCTGTCCTAATGGACACTGGACAACATACAATACTCTGTATAAGTCCGCTGAGTCTAACAATTCTTTCACTGTGTGTCGTGGGTTGAAAACTGTACTTATGGTTAAGAAGAATTACACCGCTGTTTAATGCTCCTTACCTAACCATCCACTGATATAGGTAAATGTCATCGACATAATATCAAAAGGTATATCTCACTCTATGAAAATAGACGTACAGATATATCAATTTGAAATTGGTGCACAACAACGGATATTCAAAACCAAATATTTGCCGACCGGCAAACAGCCCAGATGATCTCCTCAAATATCACCGATTACAACGAATCCCGATATAATGAGGATGATCACCCTATTCCCAATGACTTACTCCCACTCATCATCTGTAAAACCATACAGATGTGAGAATCATACCTGGTAAATACATACCCTGGAGTAAGTATCTAATCAGAAAATCGGTTTTCTTTTAACATTACACATTGAAACTGAAACATTGAAATGTTTCGGTGGGGTATTCTGGTATTCCTAGTAATGCCTCTACCATTATCCAGATTCACAACTATAACCGTATAATTCTTTGCCACCTCTCCAAATCCCTTTATATGTCTTTAGTCATTACCTTCTGCACACCCCTTAGGCCAAATGGTTTTCTTCCTTCCCTACCGTTCGGCACCAGCCTATGATTTGGAAGAAGACTATCCAATAAGCATAAAAGGTGTACTGTCCTAATCCTAGGAGCACTCGCAAAGCGAGAGAAGGTGAAGATAAAAGACAACCGAATAAACTGTATTCCTATTTCTCCTGGACCAGAATCCATCCCCGAACTGGAACAAGTTCCTTTCGAGTTCGTATATAACCATACGATGGAGTATCCAATAAACTGTGGATCTTCGTAGTGATACGGAGTGTCCTGGAGAAATACAAAGGTGATTTAGGATTGGCGAAGAAATACTTGGTTTGATCGTGAATAGCAGTCACATTTTACTTTGCCCTCTTACTAATCCCTTGCTTTGTCTTAACTTAATACCTTCTGCACACCATCGTTATGCTAATTGGTTTTCTTCATTCCCTACCGGTCGGCTCCAGCCTAAGGTTTGGAAGAAGACTATCCAATTTGCGTAATAGGTGTACTATCTCCTAAACCAAGGAGTACTCGCAATGAGAGAAGGTGAAAAGAAAAGACAACTGAATAATCCTATTCGTTTTCTCCAGAACCAGAAACCATCCTCGAAGTCCTTCGAGTTCGTATATAACCATACGATGGTTTTGTCCAATGGAAGTGGACGTTCGTAGTAATACGGGGTGTCCTGGAGAAAAGGGTAAAAGTCGGAGTGGCAATGAGGTCTGCAACTCTGACAATCCAAAAGCCAGTGTTAAGAAGGTTCGGTCAACTTGGTCACTGAGTCATAGTCTTAGGGTCGGGTCAAAGGTCGCTGCCAAAGAGAGAGAGAAAAGAAAGACTCAGCGTGCACTCTAACCTAGATCAGAATGGTTACCAATTTATCTAATCAGGAAACCTCCCACTGTACCTCAAATTCTCCTCCAAACCTGAAACAAGAATTAGTCGGGGTCACCCGAGGAGTAAACTAACTCATCAGTGGGAATCGGGATCCAACTATCATCGCATGATAACTTGACGGAATCCACTCATGTCACCACACTCCAGAAGGTATGCGCATGCCTGGCAAGTTTCAGTTCTTTTGAAACTCCCGATGTGATTTTTACCCCTAGGACCCAAGTGACCTTGACACAGTCAACAAATCAAAGAGTCCTAGTCAAGTTTAACCCGTCATTATCCTGGATTGCATTAAACCCACCCGTACGAGCCCTTGACACAGTCAACAAGGCCGCACGACTGTCCTAACCAATCCCATTAATATGCTACAAACAAACACTACTTAGCTACCGCACACTACGCCTTGACACAGTCAACAAACGCAGCACGAATACTAAGTAATACTTGTAAAAAATGACGGAGGGCTACGGCTGGTTTTTGGCGAAAAACCTTTAACGTAATGAACTTGATATCGTTGAAGGAACTGCATAGCCTTTTATAAAAATATAGTGACCAAAACCTTTACTAAAGAGGTCACTCCCGGTGAAGGGATCTCGGCTCTTTCCCCGTAGAATGAGGTGCAGGATATTCCAACTTAATACCACGATGCAAAGCAAAAGTAATCGGCTATAGTGAAGTTAATGCCCTGACGCAAACTTCTGTCCAAGGGGTCACTCCCGGTGAAGGGATCTCGGCCCTTGCCTCGTTGACTGAGGAGCAGGATATTCCAAATGAATACCACGATGCAAAACAAAAGTGAACGTCCTTGCAATAACAGCTTTTTGAAAAATGTTCCAACAACATCAGAATAGGTTTGTTTATCTTGCATTGATCCGAATCAACGCAGTCCCATCAATTGATCACACCACAAAGAACGAAAATATACTGATGTACGTATATGCCATCCGCATTCGCCACTGGGTCCGGTCATTGCCCGTTAGGTTAGCTAACTAACGACAGAGCGGGGACTGGACTAGCGCGGATGTAAAACATATACAACATCTACTAATATATATACCAATATATTATATTCGCTCAGGGCGTGATAAAATGCAACATCACAGAAATATACAGCATCACAGAACAATACAGATATCTGGGATCCCCGGGTTTCACAGAGCCGCTGCTGAAACCCGACGTTCCCCTGGTCGTGTGGATAGCCTGTGCAATGAAATCCTAGACCCCTACGGGCGCGGCAAGTCACCCGCCAAGACCTGAAGCGAGGCAGTCCCCTCCAGCACCGTGAATGGACCACCCAGCACTTCACGGAATCCGGTAACTTGGGCACCCCTCCTGGGTCAACCTGTACCCCCTACGAGTGCGGCGAATAGCCCGCCAATCTTAGAGTGAAGCCCCCTCCGTCTCAATGCCATGAGATGCGGGCCCGTTGCCCTCTAGAACCCGGCTATCCGTGCACCCCTCCGCGGGGTAATCCTAGTACAGAAAGTAAAATATACATACAACGGGTACATCGACCGCAACCAGGTCGTGCCCCAAAAGAATAATACAAACAGGCAGTGACGACAGTCCACATGTCGGACGCTCTCCCCGCAATATCAAATGTACATATAAAATCAAAACTGTACTACCACTGCAACCAGGCTATCCACCACGACCGATCCGCAACATCACAGCAATACATAGAACATCAACGTGAAAGTCACGTTCGCAAATCCGTCTAACCGGGCTATAACAGTTAGACAGGATTTACCGATCAAGTGACATTCACGGTCGCAGTTATAATGTAAATACTGTGAAAAAATGTGTTTAAAATTTTCGATCGACTGAATTTTCCGAAGTGGGCCCCAAGCACAACTGTAGCACTCAAAAACATCTGGGCCCAAAAAGAATATACCAGAAACCCTATTCTCATGTCAGTAAACCACTGTAGAAATTTGGTACGGTTTGGCCACAAAACGGCGGTGGTTCCGCGGCCAAAACGTGGTTTTGGCCGCTAAACCGCCGCGCTACAGTAACATCAGCGTACCAAATTTTCACAGAATTCATAAAAAACCCTGCACGTAATTTTCCAATGTACCAAATAATTTTTTGAGCAAGGAAAAAATCGACAGAAAGTGCGACATGGAAATGTGGTTTTTGGAAAATCCGATCGATCGAACTTGTAAACACGTTAGAGCAAGCTAGACAAGGTTAATGGCGTGGCTCTGATACCATGTTGCGCCACGGCAGCGCCCCGGCCGTCTATCCGAGGCCAAAATGCGGAATCAAAAATTTTCCTTACCTGGAAACCGGCGCTACCGCGGACAATGAAAACCCGGATCGTAACCATTAACCTAATGCTAGCTGACAAGAGATGGGAAGAGAAGTATACCAAGTGATCCGAGTCCTCCGGTCTTCTCATCATCGTCCCGATCTCCCGCGGAAGGTCTTGTCTCCACATCGTCGCCTCCTCGCCGGAAGGGCACCACATCGCCTGCGTCTTTTACGGGCTCCCGCCTCAATACCGAGGCAACTCGGGCATGAAGCCGGCAAGTCGACATGCCCAAGAAATGCTGTAGAATGTAGTGTAGAAGATGCTTGTCTCTTTGGGGTTATGTTGTTGCCATTGATGGATGGAGGAAGAGGTAAAGAGAATTGGTGCTTTCAATTTTCTAGCAAGAAGAAGATGAGATGAAGAAATCCTCACATAACCAAATGAACTCTCTCATTCTTTTTTCTCTCAAGTGAACCTTCTTTCATCTAGTGAGCATAAGAATGGTGGAGGAATGAAAAATCAAAACCAAAACAAGAAGGGAGGTGAGTGTAGGAGAAAAAGAAAGGTGACCATATCCAAACATCATCATCATTATCTCACATCAACTCCAAATCAATCTTAATCCTATCTCATCAACAAAAAGCAAAGGATAAGAAAGAAAAAGGATCTTATCATGAAAAACTATCATGATGCCACCAATATGCAAGATACCCCCTCCACAAATGGTTATTTGCAACCTTGCAAATAACCCCCTCCATCGGAAAAGTCCGGCCGGGAAAGAACAAAGGAAAACCGGCCGGAACGGAATGCAAACTGGCAACCTCAGAAAACTGGTCCCGTAATAAATTACAGGAAAACCCCGATACTGTGCATACACACCCGCATCTGTATTCCGACTGGATACAAATGCAATGAGACAAAATTTACACTGTACTAAACTAGGATCCGGTTTAAACCAAAGCCGGCTAGTAAAATCCGTTCGATCCTGATCCGTGCAATACCGCACGCATCTGATCGAACCCTGCCATATGACCATACGGCCACTAGTAGAAAACTGTGCGATCCTGATCCGTGGAATACCGCACGTATCTGATCGGACCCTGCCATATCTCCATACGGCCTCTACAGCGTTTCGCCCGAAAGCTTGAGTAACTGAAAGTGTGGTGGACTCTAAAGACTCGTCAATACTATGGCTGTGGATTTAACCACTAGCACGTCATAGGTATTAGCCAGTACGTGACGGGCCACCAGCTATTGACCAAAAGGGACGTCGATGAGCGAACTCATCCTGACACCCTACTGAGCCTGTCAGTGACAATATCCGTACAGTCCGGTCCGTTCGTCTATGAGCATCGCATGGCGGGCCTAGGGGGTTGGTAAAAGTCAGACCCCCAAAACCGGTACAAGTCGTGTCGGAGTGTAGCCCAGAACACCCTGAGATACTACTGGAATACCTACCAGTAAATCTCCTGCCTCGGCCGAGGGCTTTGTGTAATGGCTCTCCTAGACACAGCGCGACCTCACCCCCAATACCGGGAGAGACGAACCCCTGCAGATCCGCTCACTGCCTCCATGTGGCTCGGGACTGTACCCAACTAAAACCTGTTTGCACGACTCCTTTGAGCCGTGGTAGGGTAGTAATCAAAGCACAGTGGGAACTCACACGAGACAAATGACGATCTCAGGTCGATGAACTAACCTGTACACATGTCACCAGGGAACTGCTATCTGACGTCTGGTATAAGACCAACTAGCATGTTCCCGGCGAGTCCTGTCCGGTGTACTCATAACCCAATGAGCACCTGTATACATCTTAGGTGAACCAACTGACACCAGTGGCTTGTGTAAGTGCACGGCGGCGCCCCGGCCGTCAATCCGACGCCAGAATGCGGAAGCGGTGATAAACTTTAATTTTACGGACTTAGCAAACCGGCACCACCGCGCACTAAACATCCGGATCGTAACCATTAACAAGTCTAAGCTACTAACAAGATAGGGAAGAGAAGTATACCGACAGATCCGAGTCCTCCGGTCTTCTCGTCGTCGTCCCGATCTCCTGCGGAATGTCCCGCCTCCTTCTCGTCGCCGGAAGTGCACCACATCGCCTACTTCTTTTACGGGCTCCCACCTCAATGCCGAGGCAACTCGGGCACGAAGCCGGCTACTCGACGTGCCCAAGATTTGCTGTAGAATGTATAGTAGAACTTGTGTCTCAATTTGGGGTATGTGGAATTGCCTTTTGTGGTGGAGGGATGATACAAACTCATGGAGGTGGAACTTGTGGGATTTTTCCTAAAGCAAAAGAGCAAAAATCCCACATGAACAAATTTGGACAGCCCCTTTAGGGAAGTGGCCGACCAAGCATATGAGGGAGAGTGAGAATGAGGAGGTTGTATCAAAAAAATGGGAGAGGCCAAAACTCATATCATGCAAGAGAGAGAGGAATGGCTATCATAAACAACCATGATCACAAAACTATACCAACACTCCACACAACCATCATCTCATGAATGATGGCTCCAAAAAGGTCAAGCCATCATGAGCATAGAAAGTCAAGTGATGGTGCTCATCATGAAAACCATCATGATGCAACAAGATGCAAAGAACCCCCTCCACTAATGCCTATTTACAACAATGCAAATAAACCCTCCTCCACCAATCTTCGGCCAATGAACGGAACAAAGGAAATTGGCCGAAACGGAAAGCAAACTGGCGACTCCAAAAAACTGGTCCCGTAATAAATTACAGGAAAACCCCAATACTGTGCATACACACCCGCATCTGTATTTCGACCGAAATACAAATGCAATGAGACAAAATCTCCACTCTACTATACTAGAATCCGGCTTATACCAAAACCGGCTAGCAATATCTGTTCGATCCTGATCCGTGCAATACCGCACGTATCTGATCGAACCCTGCCATATATCCATACGGCCTATAGTACAAACTGTCCGATCCTGATCCGTGCAATACCGCACGTATCTGATCGGACCTTGCCATATCTCCATACGGCCTCTACAACCTTTCGCCCGAAAGCTGAGTAACTGAAATGTGGGGGACTCTAAAGACTCGTCAACACCTTGGTTGTGGATTTAACCACTAGCACGTCAGAGGTATAAGCCAATACGTAACGGGCTACCAGGTACTGACTAAAAGGGATGTCTGTGAGTGAACTCAGCCTGACAACCCTACTGAGCCTATCAGTGACAATATCCGTACAGTCCGGTCCGTTCGTCTATGAGCATCGCATGGCGGGCCTAGGGGGTTGGTAAAAGTCAGACCCCCAAAAGCGGTACAAGTCGTGTCGGAGTGTAGCCCAGAACACCCTGAGATACTACTGGAATACCTACCAGTAAATCTCCTTGCCTCGGCCGAGGGCTTCGTGTAATGGCTCTCCTAGACACAGCACGACCTCACCCCCAATACCGGGAGAGACGAACCCCTGAAGATACGCTCACTGCCTCCATGTGGCTCGGTACTGTACCCAACTAAAACCTATTTGCACGACTCCTTTGAGCCGTGGTAGGGTAGTAATCAAAGTACAGTGGGAACTCACACAAGACAAATGACGATCCCCAGGTCGATGAACTAACCTGCACACATGTCACCAGGGAACTGCCATCTGACGTCTGGTATATGACCAACTGGCATGTTCCCGGCGAGTCCTGTCCGGTGTACTCATAACCCAATGAGCACCTGTATACATCTTAGGTGATCCAACTGACACCAGTGGCTTGTGAGACCGGCCACCGCCCCTCGTCGGGGTCTCGACTGTATACACTAGTCTACTATGGAGTATCGATGCCCTGTCTCGAAACTCACACGACTAGGGACCATTTCAGGATATGCTTATAGACCCCAGCTCCCACTTATATGATCGCCCTCATACTGCTGGTGGTCAAGCAAGAATCTTAGGGGCTCTATCAACGTGTAATAGCGACTTGTCAGGTCACCTAAAACAGTACACGATGATAAAGGTAAACCAGATAGCATACTATCATCTCGAGTAAGACTGTCCTACCGGGATAGGTCCTCCATCAATCATTGCAATCACTTACCTGTGATCCAATAATTAACTCTGAGGGCATTATCTCCAACAATCTCCCACTTGCACTCAAGGCTAATTATTGCGATGTCGCATACTCACAGCCCGTGTGATACCGAACACCCAACTCCTCTACTAGTCAGTCTCACAAAGCTCGTCTGCGAAACTATTGCGTTCGAGGAATAGCCTTAGTGAGTGGATCCGCCTTGATGTCTCTTTCTATGTCTCTATATATCTCAAGTTCGCGGAGAAACCCATCTCCCGAAATGAGCAATACCTGTCTTAGAATGTGTCTGGATGTCTGATGGGATATAGCTCATAAATGAACTCCAAATCCAAACTTCTTAGACTGTATCGTCAACTAAACTTAATCAGTATCCTGCGCCATGCCTCCCTCAGTATTGCCTTGCACCATCTGTCCAAAATACTGCCCCTCGTCAGAGGGAAAACTATAACTCTGACAACCTCCTTGTCGTCCATGTCACCTTGGAAGCCTGGAATGATAACTGTCTCACGAATGAGGCTGTCGTTATCATATCCCTAGAACATTCACTTATGTTCTAAAACTGCTTCCGACTGTTTCTCCACGATTGGATTAATGTCAACTTATTGCATCTAGTGCAAAAACAACATCTGGTGTGGTACTTGACATCTCATGATTGACTCAATTGCCTGAGCAAGTGATCTGCCAATCATGCACATCCCTCTCCCCTTCAGTCTGTAAGACACCTTTGGAGAGGGTGACTCCATTACCTGCAGGTACACTACCGTGCCAGGAGTCGTCCATTCTAAATACTCTTAGAATGCTGTCTAAGTACCCTGATTGGGAAACCACCCAAATCTAGATCTAAAACCATAGATCTAGTAACCAATATGTCTGACATAAAGTCCATTTCTTTTGTGGAGAAAACACTGTGTGACGACCAAAGTATAACCGATTGTAGTATAGGAGTTTCCTTTCCTACTCTGTGTATGTCATCCAAATACCAGGATATCACACTCTACTACCTTCTCAACAGATCCATCCCCTATTCTGATGAAGTCAAACCCATGACTGTCACGTCAGAAATAGATGATCTATCTCCGCTACATCTGCTTTAGTCTATAAATAGACATAAGCAACTTGTCCACCAATGCTTCCGCTGCTCCACTGACTACGACAACCCTCTGGCAGAGTCATATAGACGTACACTTCTAAAGAAAGTTTAGAACGACGCTATACTCATCCTCCCGCCGGGTCTCGCACCCTGGAACAACAGCAATGGTAATTGTGGTAAACAAGAACTTCCCTGTTACCGTCCTTGAGGCTACCGTAGTACCTCTCGGGTGCCTGAAGTTACCCACCTTATCTGCGGAGTGGCCAATGGAATGTCAATCCAGATTGAATCTTTAGGTTCCTTATCAAATCTTCAGTAATCGTTTGTGGTTCTGGAATCACTTCCAGTTCTACTATACTCCCACTACTGTTTTCTGAAAAAATCCATTTTTAATAAAACTGTGGCGAGTCTAGAACAATATTGCTATTGTTCATTCAGATGGTAGAAAGTTAACCCTCGTCATAGCCTGGGTCAACCCACAAACAGCCATTACAGAAACGTGCCTTGAGTTGTCCAATGTCTGGTTTTAAGCATAAACCGGACAACTCCCCGTACCTTAACAATGTTAAGATATGAACTGTACTATATCCAATAAAGAACCAGAGGCACTGATTTAATTGAACCAGATTCAAATCATGCAGCTGTCCCCGGTGCATGTTCCCTAAATGGAAGAAGGACGATCAGCGTTACTCAACTTAGGAATGCTTCCAATTATGAGTAACCTGAAAGAGAAGCAATTTCTCTTAGTCATTGCTATCAACTGAATACCAAACTCAAGTATCTACATCTTCGATCACTTTGAAGAATCTCGATACTTGCAACACCTGGTTCTCTACTTTATTCAAATACCTATAACTTCTCAAAATTCGGACACTGTGTTTCCACGAAACACCTGTCTAAAAACTAGAGAAGTCATAAGTAAACCGAATATAGTACGAGGACCTACCCCTCTGTCCTGATGGACCCTGGACAACATACAATACTCTATATAAGTCCCTTGAGTCTGATAACTCATTCACCGTGTGTCGTAGGTTGAAAACTGTACTTATGGTCAAGAAGAATTACACCGCTGTTTAATGCTCCTTACCTAACCATCCACTGATATAGGTAAATGTCATAGACATAATTTCAGAAAGGTATATCTCACTCTATAAAAATAGACGTACAGATATATCAATTTGAAATTGGTGCATAACTGCGGATATTCAAAACCAAATATTTGCCTACCGGCAAACAGCCCAGGTGATTTCCTCAAATATCACCGATTACAACGAATCCCGATATAATGAGGATGATCACCCAATTCCCAATAACCTACTCCCACTCATCATCTGTAAAACCATACAGATGTGAGAATTAAACCTAGTAAATACATACCCTGGAGTAATTGTCTAACTGGGAAATCAGTTTTCCTTTAACAGTACACAGTAAAGCTGAAACATTGAAATGTTTCGATGTGGTATCCTGGTATTCCTAGTAATGCCTCTTCCATTATCCAGATTCACAACTGTAACCGTGTAATTCTTTGCCACCTCTCAAAATCCCTTCATATGTCTTTAGTCATTACCTTCTGCACACCCCTTAGGCCAAATGATTTTCTTCCTTCCCTACCGTTCGGCACCAGCCTATGGTTTGGAAGAAGACTATCCAATAAGCATAATGGGTGTACTGTCCCAATCCTAGAAACACTCGCAATGAGAGAGGGTGAAGATAAAAGACAACCGAATAAATCTTATTCCTATTTCTCCTGAACCAGAATCCATCCCCGAACTGGAACAAGTTCCTTTCGAGTTCGTATATAACCATACGATGGACTATCCAAATAAACTGTGGATCTTCGTAGTGATACAGAGTGTCCTGGAGAAATACAAAGGTGATTTAGGATTGGCGAAGGAATACTTGGTTTGGTCGTGAATATCTGTTGCAATTTACTTTGCCCTCTTACTAATCCCTTACTTTGTCTTAACTTAATACCTTCTGCACACCATTGTTATGCTAATTGGTTTTCTTCATTCCCTACCGGTCGGCACCAGCCTAAGGTTTGGAAGAAGACAATCCAATTTGCGTAATAGGTGTACTACCCCTAAACCAAGGAGTACTCATAACCTGAGAGAGGGTAAAAGGAAAAGACAACTGAATAGTCCTATCCGTTTTCTCCAGAACCGGAAACCATCCTCGAATAAATCCCTTCGAGTTCGTATCTAACAATACGATGGTTTTGTCCAATGGAAGTTGACGTTCGTAGTAATACGGGGTGTCCTGGAGAAAAGGGTAAAAGTAGGAGTGGCAATGAGGTCTGCAACTCTGACAATCCAAAAGCCAGTGTTAAAGAAGGTTCGGTCAACTTGGTCACTGAGTCATAGTCTAAGGGTCGGGTCAATGGTCGCAGCCAAAGAGAGAGAGAAAAGAAACACTCAGCGTGCACTCTAACCTAGATCAGAATGGTTACCAATTTATCTAATCTGGAAACCTCCCACTGTACCGTCAAATTCTCCTCCAAACCTGAAAGAAGAATTAGTCGGGGTCACCCGAGGAGTAAACTAACTCATCAGTGGGAATCGGGATCCAACTATCATAGCATGATAACGTGACGGAATCCGCTCACGGTATCACACTCCAGAAAGTATGCGCATATCTGGCAAGTTTCAGTTCTTTTGAAACTCCCGATGTGATTTCTGCCCCATGCTCTTATGACCTTGGCAAAGGTCAACAAATCATAAGTCACTTGTCAAGTTCTACCCGTCATTATCCAGGTTAATTTGAATCCACCCGTACATACCCTTGACTTTGGCCAAAATGGCAGTACGACTGTCCCAAACCAACGCATCTATCTATGCTGCATATGAATACCCCAATAGCTACCAATCACTGTGCCTTGACTTTGGCCAACATACACAGCTTGAATACTATTGACCACCTATATGAAACGACGGAGGGCTACGAATGGTTTCTGGCGAAAACCTTTAACGTAAAGAACTTGATATCGTCGAAGGAACGGATTGCTTTTTAAAAATATAGTGACGAAAACCGTTGCTAAAGAGGTCACTCCCGGTGAAGGGATCTCGGCTCTTTCCCCGTAGAATGGGGTGCAGGATATTCCAAATGAATACCGCGATGCAAAGCAAAAGTAATCGGCTATAGTGAAGTTAATGCCCCGACGCAAACTTTTGTCTAAGGGGTCACTCCCGGTGAAGGGATCCCGTCCCTTGCCTCGTCGACTGAGGAGCAGGATATTCCAACTGAATATCACGATGCAAAACAAAAGTGAACGTCCTTGCAATAACAGTTTTTTGAAAAGTGTTCCAACAACATCAGATTAGGTTTGTTTTTAACTTGCATTGATCCGAATTAACGCAGTCCCATCAATTGATCACACCACAAAGAACGAAAATATACTGATGTACGTATATGCCATCCGCATTCGTCACTGGGTCCCGTCATTACCCGTTAGGTTAGCTAACTAACGACAGAGCGAGGACTGGACTAGCGCGGATGTAAAACATATACAACATCTACTAATATATATACCAATATATTATATTTCGCTCAAGGCGTGAAAAGAAATGCAACATCACAGAAATGTACAGCATCACAGAGCAATACAGATATCTGGGATCCCCGGGTTTCACAGAGCCACTGCTGAAACCCGACGTTCCCCTGGTCGTGTGGATAGCCTGCGCAATGAAATCCTAGACCCCTACGGGCGCGGCAAGTTACCCGCCAAAACCTGAAGCGAGGCAGCCCCCTTCAGTACCGTGAATGGACCACCCAACACTTCACGGAATCCGGTAACTTGGGCACCCCTCCTAGGTCAACCTGTACCCCCTACGAGTGCGGCGAATAGCCCGCCAATCCTAGAGTAAAGCCCCCTCCGTCTCAATGCCATAAGATGCGGGCTTGTTGCCCTCTAGAACCCGGCTATCCGTGCACCCCACCGCGGGGTAATCCTAGTACAGAAAATAAAATATACATACAACGGGTACATCGACCGCAACCTGGTCGTGCCCCAAAATAATAATACAAACAGGCAGTGACGGCAGTCCACATGTCGGACGCTCGCCCCGCAATATCAAATGTACATAATACAACCACAACTGTACTAGCATTGCATCCAGGCTATCCCCATGACCGATCCGCAACATCACAGCAAAAACAGAACATCAACGTGAAAGTCACGTTCGCAAATCCGTCTAACCGGGCTATAGCAGTTAGACCGGATTTACCGATCAAGTGACATTCACGGTCGCAGATATAATGTAAATACTGTGAAAAATGTGTTTAAAATATCCGATCAATCAAAATTTAACAAGTGGGCCCCCAAACAATACTGTAGCAGATCAAGAAATTCTGGGCCCAATGTTATTATTCCAAAACCCCACTTTACACCCCAGAAAGCCTCTGTAAAAATTTGGTGCAGGGATCTCCACAGTGCGCGGCGGAACAGCGGCGGGAAGGGGGTATTCGCGGCGGTTCCGCGCTCCTACTGTGGAGTCACTTCATCGAATTTTTACAGAGCTCTTAGATTTTCCAGTACATCAATATTTTACAACCTGAAAATTTTTTCGAGACCAAAAATTTTCAACAGAAACTGATGCGAACTAAAATGCAGTTTTGGAACATTCGATCGATCGAAACAGAAAAACACATTACACCAAGCTAGACTAAGTTAATGGCGAGGCTCTGATACCACTGTAAGTGCACGGCGGCGCCCCGGCCGTCAATCCGACGCCGGAATGCGGAAGCGGTGATAAACTTTAATTTTGCGGACTTAGCAAACCGGCACCACCGCGCACTAAACATCCGGATCGTAACCATTAACAAGTCTAAGCTACTAACAAGATAGGGAAGAGAAGTATACCGACAGATCCGAGTCCTCCGGTCTTCTCGTCGTCGTCCCGATCTCCTGCGGAATGTCCCGTCTCCTCCTCGTCGCCGGAAGTGCACCACATCGCCTACTTCTTTTACGGGCTCCCACCTCAATGCCGAGGCAACTCGGGCACGAAGCCGGCTACTCGACGTGCCCAAGATTTGCTGTAGAATGTATAGTAGAACTTGTGTCTCAATTTGGGGTATGTGGAATTGCCTTTTGTGGTGGAGGGATGATACAAACTCATGGAGGTGGAACTTGTGGGATTTTTCCTAAAGCAAAAGAGCAAAAATCCCACATGAACAAATTTGGACAGCCCCTTTAGGGAAGTGGCCGACCAAGCATATGAGGGAGAGTGAGAATGAGGAGGTTGTATCAAAAAAATGGGAGAGGCCAAAACTAATATCATGCAAGAGAGAGAGGAATGGCTAGCATAAACAACCATGATCACAAAACTATACCAACACTCCACACAACCATCATCTCATGCATGATGGCTCCAAAAAGGTCAAGCCATCATGAGCATAGAAAGTCAAGTGATGGTGCTCATCATGAAAACCATCATGATGCAACAAGATGCAAAGAACCCCCTCCACTAATGCCTATTTGCAACAATGCAAATAAACCCTCCTCCACCAATCTTCGGCCAATGAACGGAACAAAGGAAATTGGCCGAAACGGAAAGCAAACTGGCAACTCCAAAAAACTGGTCCCGTAATAAATTACAGGAAAACCCCAATACTGTGCATACACACCCGCATCTGTATTTCGACCGAAATACAAATGCAATGAGACAAAATCTCCACTGTACTATACTAGAATCCGGCTTATACCAAAACCGGCTAGCAATATCTGTTCGATCCTGATCCGTGCAATACCGCACGTATCTGATCGAACCCTGCCATATATCCATACGGCCTATAGTACAAACTGTCCGATCCTGATCCGTGCAATACCGCACGTATCTGATCGGACTTTGCCATATCTCCATACGGCCTCTACAACCATTCACCCGAAAGCTGAGTAACTGAAATGTGGGGGACTCTAAAGACTCGTCAACACCTTGGTTGTGGATTTAACCACTAGCACGTCAGAGGTATAAGCCAATACGTAACGGGCTACCAGGTACTGACTAAAAGGGATGTCTGTGAGTGAACTCAGCCTGACAACCCTACTGAGCCTGTCAGTGACAATATCCATACAGTCCGGTCCGTTCGTCTATGAGCATCGCATGGCGGGCCTAGGGGGTTGGTAAAAGTCAGACCCCCAAAAGCGGTACAAGTCGTGTCGGAGTGTAGCCCAGAACACCCTGAGATACTACTGGAATACCTACCAGTAAATCTCCTTGCCTCGGCCGAGGGCTTCGTGTAATGGCTCTCCTAGACACAGCACGACCTCACCCCCAATACCGGGAGAGACGAACCCCTGAAGATACGCTCACTGCCTCCATGTGGCTCGGGACTGTACCCAACTAAAACCTGTTTGCACGACTCCTTTGAGCCGTGGTAGGGTAGTAATCAAAGTACAGTGGGAACTCACACAAGACAAATGACGATCCCCAGGTCGATGAACTAACCTGCACATATGTCACCAGGGAACTGCCATCTGACGTCTGGTATATGACCAACTGGCATGTTCCCGGCGAGTCCTGTCCGGTGTACTCATAACCCAATGAGCACCTGTATACATCTTAGGTGATCCAACTGACACCAGTGGCTTGTGAGACCGGCCACCGCCCCTCGTCGGGGTCTCGACTGTATACACTAGTCTACTATGGAGTATCGATGCCCTGTCTCGAAACTCACACGACTAGGGACCATTTCAGGATATGCTTATAGACCCCAACTCCCACTTATATGATCGCCCTCATACTGCTGGTGGTCAAGCAAGAATCCTAGGGGCTCTATCAACGTGTAATAGCGACTTGTCAGGTCACCTAAAACAGTACACGATGATAAAGGTAAACCAGATAGCATACTATCATCTCGAGTAAGACTGTCCTACCGGGATAGGTCCTCCATCAATCATTGCAATCACTTACCTGTGATCCAATAATTGACTCTGAGGGCATTATCTCCAACAGCTTGTGAGACCGGCCACCACCCCTCGTCGGGGTCTCGACTGTATACACTAGTCTACTAATGGAGTATCGATGCCCAGTCTCGAAACTCCCACGACTTGGGACCTTTTAAGGATGTGCTTATAGACTACCAGCTCCCACGTATATGATCGCCATCATACTGCTGGCCGTCAAGCAAGAATCCTAGGGGCTCTATCAACGTGTAATAGCGACCTTTCAGGTCACCTAAAGCAGTACACGATGATAAAGATAAACCAGATAGCATACTATCATCTTGAGTAAGACTGTCCTCCTGGGATAGGTCCTCCCTCAATCATTGCAATCACGAGCCTGTGATCCAATAATTGACTCTGAGGGCACTATCTCCAACAGATTATATCTACGGGGAAAGTCGGGCGGATGGCGTATAGCACCCCCGCAGTTCGATATTTTGTATACTATATACTATATGTGATAACTTTATGCATGACATGGATATTCTAGATGTGATTAGGTGTACTATGGTTAGATTAGGGTTTTTAGAAGTAAACTCGTATAACTTCTTAGTTGCGAACCCTAGAGTAGGTTACACCCACACGCACACACATGCTTATTTGTTATACTAATAACTGGATGATGAGGATAGTGGATGATATTTGGAGATGATTCGATGAGATTGGGCATAGTGCCATGAGATCGGTGATATGACGCGGTTCGTATTTAGGATACGACATAGAATTTTAGCGAGCCTTTGGACGTGTGTTTTACACACGTATTTATATAGATGGTATCGGTTTGTACTAGACTGAGATCAGTACCCCAGTTCATGAGATATGATGATAAATATACTAGTTAATTGATGTGATAAATATGATATTGACCCGTACCCAGATTTGGGATGCCGTACGATGGATGTACCGTACGAGCTTTATATTGATGATAGATCCGCACTCATGACTTGAGGATGTCATAAGATATATTATATCGTACGTGATACTATTAAGGCGGAATCACCGACTATTATATTTATATATATATCGACTCAGATTTAGGTGGTTTCCATACCCTTTCGATTAGCTTGTTACTTAGATCTGTAGTTTGCTTAGTAGATGTTAGACTGACCCGAGTCATACCTATTTCAAAACTAACGAATCGTGAGTATTTTAAAGACAGGCAAAGGGATTCTACGGATATTTTCAAAAGACACATCTTTTCTTAAAAACACCGTAGTCCTTATTTTTCAAAACACCACGATTCGTCTTATTTCAAATGGAAAAACTGTATGACATTTTTATATTGATGTAGATTCTTCACTGTTGTGCTTATTAGTCGATTTCTGCATATTCTTGCTATTCGTATCGCATCGCATGTGTAAATGTGTTTATTGTTATATCTAAATCATCATGTTAGGACACCAGCACTATTATCGATGATGCGTATGTTCCATATACACCTGCTTGCCGCCTCACACACTTCATCATCGATAATTGCCATGTCACTACACAGTAGGACTGTTGCATCAGGATATGACCCCTTGCTTGCGTACATACATATTGTACACTCATACTTGCATACATACATATTTGCACATACATAGATGATTCTGGCTGGATTTGGGAACTGCAAGATATATTTTAAAACCGGATTCATTTTAAAAGGGCGGTTTTCCCTCATTATGTGCATATTACTGTTTATGTTGCATGATATACTGATATGCTTACATTTCTTTTATTTGTCGCATAAATCAAGCTTTATGATTATACGCATTGAGATATATTGTTTCCATGATATTTCTAGATTTGTGAAGCTTGGTTATGTCAAAAGAGAGTATGTATTGTTTTAAAAACCCGGTTACCCTTGATATGATATTTCAGTGCGTCCACCATGTGTTTTCTCGGTTCTGAGAGTGGCATGTGAAACTCGATTCGAGGAGCGGTAGGCACCGTCTGCGGGTACATGGTGAACCCGGTGAGGTACCCCGGGGCAAGAATACTCGTATATGTTGGACGGTGAGCCTGGCAGGGGAGTACTACCTACCGATGATTGTATTTGAGCTCGGCGGATATCCGGAGGATTCCGACCGGAGTTGAGAGACGATACGGGCCGATCCGGACTGACGGAGCCCGTGGGCCGATCCGGACTGACGGAGCCCTATATATATGAGGATTTACATGCCGATGCTAGGCACAGGTTTCATGATGTTTTCGAGTGTCGATGCTAGACACTCAGGTTCCATGATTTTGATATGTCGCGAGGGACACATGTTGATTTACATCCTCATACTTCCATACATATGCTCTATGATATTTACATGCTTGATGCTTATTGTCATTGGGCGACACGTGGACGAGATCCACATACATACAGACATTGATTACATAGTTGGATGATATCCACATACTACTAGACTTCATGATATAGTTGACATTGAATCATGTTGATTACATTGATCATACCTCATATTTATGACATGTTGTTGCCTGAGGCACTGACACGAGCACATGGGATTACACTTATGTATAGATGTTTACCCTTGCCACCTTATCATGCTTCATACTTTATCATTTGAGCTTTATATATATATATTTGATCGTGTTGACCTAGGATTGTGTCGTACATACGATTTCTGCTCTGTAATATTTTCTATTCACGAGTTGGCAACTCACCCTCGTTGTGCCACAGTTCTTGCAGGTTTTGCCGTACAGGTTTCATTGCGGCTTTTCTGGCACACTGCTTCCTTTCTGGGTGATTGCTTTGGTAGGTGGGTTCACTCGCATCGTGACCACCCTTGTATTTATTTTAATCAGTTGTATCTAGTAATTCCATCAACCAAACTTGTATATTTTGTTTCAGACTTAGAAAACCAGTTGTGTATTATTTCAACCTTAGAGTCGCGCGTTGTAGTATTTTGGGTTTTCATGATGTTTTTGAGTTTCCATTTGAGTTTTGATCCTCGCCCTTCGGCGTTGTATATTATATTGCTTGCTTGGTTGTGACCGTCGATTGACGAAGAGCCAGCTCCCGCTTGGGGATGCCTTTTATCATTGTGCATATATTATTCTTGTGTTACCCTGTTTGGGGCCAGTATTTACAAAGGAAACTCTGCCGAAATTTTCAGAAAAGACTAGAGATTTTAAAGATGCATATTCAGCTTACTTATTTAAAAACCTTGCTTTTAAAACATGTTTTCTTTACTTCTTAAAAACTAGTTTTCCTTATTTACTCCTTAAAATGGTTTTAGATTTCTGGGCTTTTGGCTTACTTGAATTAGATGAGGTCCTATAGACTTCATATGATTCAAGGGCCAGTCACATGCTATTTCGGGTCGCGAGAAAGTTGGTATCAGAGCGCTAGGTTAACCTTGGTTCGAGTCTAAGTTTGACTATACGGAGTCTAGAGCGTCTATATATATACAGAACTTAAGCTTGACCTTACGGAACTTAGACTTAGTCAAGGGGGTATTAGACCCGAACTTTCGTCGCGTAGGTTGACCTTGGTTGATGGAGTAGGTGACTTGAGGATAGTGACGTACCGTGTGTATGTTCCGCGGCATACTTACGATACACCACTCCGCTTAAGGAGCCTTAGGATGTACATTTCCTTGCACAACATTATATTCATTCCTATGATCTATCCTCATCGATATTGGTTATAGAATTGCTGCCATGATTATACGGGCAGAGTGAGCTACGGCTAGAGTTGCGGTCAGCATGAGCTCGTCACGGGCGAGGACTGACCAGGGCGTGATTCCAGAGACATACGATTGCATATAGAGGCGTCGTCTTATTGTGTTTTCGCGCCATGAGCATTTGATTGATCACTTTTACGAGATTTCTCGGACGTGCAGATCAGCACCAGAGGATCAGGCTACTGCTAGAGGCCAGCCAGAATGTGGCGACCATTGATATACCTCTTATTCATGATGATTGAGGCGCTGTTCAGCGTACAGACGAATGAGCCAGTTGTTGCTGCAAATGACGAGATATCGCCCAGATGATGGAGCTACTGCGGCATGAGTATATACTTAGAGATATGATGGAAGGTCGCTAGTCACCCGAGGATGAATGACTAGGACATGCGGTTCATTCGCTTACCCCGATGCGAGGTCATCAGATAGATTGATTCCAGCCAGAGACGACTTCACGCAGCTACGTTGAGAGTCGATGGAGGCGATCGAATGTCAGAAACCCATATTCCAAGTTTAAAGTATTCGGAAAGACGTGCAAGCGATTCTATGGACCCTCTAGAAAAAATGAAACCCTAACTCGACATAATGACCGTGTGAAAGCCTTTGAACCTTAGGGTTTGCGGCAGTTCCATGACGCCATTAGTGAGGCTTGGGTTTGCACTTTTACGGCTGGTCCACCGATGCTGTAGTATGTACTCGATACTATTAAACTGTACCCAAGATGTTGAGCTCTTGGGGGATTATGAGGTTTTGACAAATCGATCGAATGGTTCGACTTCATTCGGATGCCATGTGGTGGGATGCATTGCTTGGGAGACTCCAGATACGAGCATAGCCGTTGGAGCACAGTCCATGCAGCCACGAAGAGACGAGTCTGAAGCAGTCGACATCGGATAAAAGTGGAGTAAAGAGTTCGTACGAGATCTTGATGAGATGACGTTCCACTCCGCTGACATCAGACATGTGATACGCATACAGAGGCGTTGTATATAGATATATCTTCCAGAAGGAGTCGCGATGAGCATGCATCCGTTCCGGAACCAGAAAGTGATATAGTAAAGAGGTGAGAACTTCCGGGCAGTTCGGCAGAATTGATATTTGAGAGAGACCTCGACATGACCTATCTGGAACACTATACGAGAAGACTTGGACCCAGGAGCGGTCATATTACGAACACCCAGCAGGCCAGAGTTTGGCATCGTCGACGAGATAGTTGGCCAGAGATCTGTAGAGGATGTGCCAGAGCGGGACTGTTTCCGTCGTCACTCTATATTGGGCCGTTGAGCCGAGGAGCTATATATCTAGCAATGCACAGTGAGAGACAAGAGCCTAAAAGCACCAAGCGCCAGACCATGAACAGAAGGAAAGTAGATATCTTGCTCTGCTAGCATTGGATGCACCGACACCTTCTCGACCTTGAGGGAGGATATATCGACGGCGGTATCTATGATTTGTGATATGGTGATTCGATTATCACGTATCCGTCATCTTGGATTTCGGTATTTTGGGCGATCTATTTGCATGATTTAGTCTTGATGGCTGAGTTCCATGATATTTGTTTTCGTGCACCAAGGTTGCACCTACTGAGTATTCATATTTTGTGTATAGTTATTACGCTTGATGTATTGATTGTGATTTCATGCCTATTTTATGCCTGTGATTTGATTTATGCTTCCAGCATAGTTTTCATGCACTTTTAGTGTTTTGATTTGATTTGTGCATGCTGATGCACATGGTTGTGAGATTATATACCGCGGTATAACTGATCTGGATTGAGCTGTATTGTATACCGTCGATTTCGATTCTGATTTTGATGTTGATTTCGTGATTTCGTGCATGATGGATGCACCGATTTGGATTTTCGCGCATGTTGGGCGCATGTTATGAGATGCGATTTTGGTGCACACCAGATGCGCTAAATCGAGATTCTTCATGCATGTCAGATGCACCTGATTTTGCTGTCAGGCACACACGTTGCCTATGACAGATGTTTTGTGCACACTCGTTGCACCTAGATATTGTTTCTGTGCACATATATGGCATATATATGGATTTTGATTTCCGTGCGCACCAGACGCACGTTGCATTCATATACACATTTTGGGATTTATTCTTATGGAGCAGTACGTTTTTATGATATTTGTTATTTGTTTTCGTACTGAGCAGGACTAGTTAGAGAACAATACCTGGATATATTCTGCATGCATTGAGCTATGATGAGTCTTATGTATTGATGATTTCGGTGCCCCGGCGACTTGGACTTTTACAAAAATGATTTAGTATTTGAGGGGTTTAAATTTAAATTCGGGGACTTAATTTCTTTAAGTGGGAAGATTGTAAGATTTCAAAAAAAAAAATTATTTTTGGGGAATTTTTATAATTAAATAATATTATACTGAATATTTTAATAAGGCGGTACAATTAAATACCGATAAATTGGGGAGAATTTTGAAAATTATGGAAATTACTAAAAGTGGGTGTTTCATGTGAATTATGAAAATTTTAAGTTTTTATGATTTATTTGACACTATTTTAGTGCTAATCGCGATTAAAAATCGCTAATCGCGGATTAAGCGTGTTTTGTGCACATAGCATGCACAAAGTCTTTTTCACACTTGTGCATTTTTCTACCATGGTTTCATTTGGGTTTCCTATTCAATTCTAATAGAATGAGAAGAGAGAAGAAAAGAAAAGAAAAGAAAAGAAAAGAAAAAGGAATAAGAATAAAGAATGGGGTATGGGTGAGAGAGAGAAAGGTGAGGGGTTAACATTGACTTTGGGCATTCCTCCAACATTTCTTCACCCTCATCATCTCTCCCCTCAACTCCCTTGCCACTGCTGCTGCTTCCTTCACTCCCTCCCCCTCTTCACCTCATCAAAACACAATCAAAATAACCTCAAAACCCTATCCCCATTTCACAAAAATTGTGCATGAGCTCACAAGCTACACATTGGACCAAGAAAGCTTGCATTTTGGACACTTGGGGCAACTCAAGAAAATTCTTGAGTTGCCAAATGAGGTATTTTCTGAACCTTTAGCTTAGTATTTCCATTGCTTTTACCCACATGTTAGATTAGAACCGATATTGTGTGGTTTGGGTGGACTTTGAAAATTCTAGTTAGGGTTAATGGAAATTGAGAGTTGTGATGGGTAATTGAGCTCAGTAGAGGCACACAAACCACCTAGTGCTAGAATTCAGACCTAAACCAGAGACTAGAAGCCCAGAATACGGATTTACAAAACCCGATATCGGAAAATTGTGGATTCTGTGGATGTAAAATGAAATCTGCTATCACCCGGAGACTCTGAAAATTATTTTACAAACACAGAGAGATGTGTAGGCACCTAGGAAGCTAACCCCAAGACCCCAGCCCCTGAATCCTTTTCCAAGCCACAAATAAAAGCTTTCTGGCCGCAAATTGCGGCCAGACCTGGGCTATTTGGTCTTGTGTTTCTTCTGTGGTCCCCTCATCTGTAAAATAGACCCTTGGCATATGCAAAATTGACCAATTTGACCTAGGGTGAAATCTGGGACCTTTTTCCTGAGTTGCTGTTTTGATTCGGGGTTTCATTTTGCGTATTTTGCATTCTGGATTTTTGTGATTTGCATTGTGTTCGATCACTTAACGTTTGTACGTCGAAATCGAGTGTTATTTGTTGGTTTTGAAAGCACAGTCTATAGGTTCTAACCTATAGGCCTTAGCGTGTAGTTTTGGTTTTCCGATGTGATTTTAATGTGCATTTGCGATTGTGTTATCTATGTAGGTACTTTCACGTGGATTTCATACGATGAAGAAGATGATGGCGACATCGACACCGACACGCAAGATGCAATGTGAGTAGATTATATCTACGGGGGAAGTCGGGTGGATGGCGTATAGCACCCCCGCAGTTCGATATTTTGTATACTATATACTATATATGATAACTTTATGCGTGACATGGATATTCTAGATGTGATTAGGTGTACTATGGTTAGATTAAGGTTTTTAGAAGTAAACTCGTATAGCTTCTTCGTTGCGAACCCTAGAGTAGGTTACACCCACACGCACACACATGCTTATTTGTTATACTTATACCTGGATGATGAGGATAGTGGATGATATTTGGAGATGATTCGATGAGATTGGGCATAGTGCCATGAGATCGGTGATATGATGCGGTTCGTATTTGGGATACGACATGGAATTTTAGCGAGCCTTTGACGTGTGTTTTACACACACATTTATATAGATGGTATCGGTTTGTACTAGACTGAGATCAGTACCCCAGTTCATGAGATATGATGATAAATATACCAGTTAATTGATGTGATAAATATGATATTGACCCGTACCTAGATTTGGGATGCCGTACGATGGATGTACCGTACGAGCTTTATATTGATGATAGATCCGCACTCATGACTTGAGGATGTCATAAGATATATTGTATCGTACGTGATACTATTGAGGCGGGATCATCAACTATTATATATATATATATATATATATATATATATATATATATATATATATATATATCGACTCAGATTTATGTGGTTTCCATACCCTTTCGATTATCTTGTTAGTTAGATATGTAGTTTTCTTAGTAGATGTTAGACTGACCTGAGTCATACCTATTTCAAAACTAACGAATCGTGAGTATTTTAAAGACATGCAATGGGATTCTACGGATATTTTCAAAATACGCATATTTTCTTAAAAATACCGTAGCCCTTATTTTTCTAAACACCACGATTCGTCTTATTTCAAATGGCAAAACTGTATGACATTTTTATATTGATGTAGATTCTTCACTGTTGTGCTTATTAGTCGATTTCTGCATATTCTTGCTATTCGCATCGCATCGCATGTGTTAATGTGTTTATTGTTATATCTAAACCATGCTGTCAGGACACCAGCACCATTATCGATGATGCGTATGTTCCACGTACACCTGCTTGCCGGCTCACACACTTCATCATCGATAATTGCCATGTCACTACACAGTAGGACTGTTGCATCTGGATATGACCCTTGCTTGGCATATTTGCGTACATACATATTGTACACTCATACTTGCATACATACATATTTGTACATACATAGATGATTCTGGCTGGATTTGGGAACCGCATGATATATTTTAAAACTGGATTCATTTTAAAAGGGCGGTTTTCCTTCATTATGTGCATAATAATGTTTATGTTGCATGATATACTGATATGCTTGTTGGATATAATGCCCTCAGAGTCAATTATTGGATCACAGGCACGTGATTGCAATGATTGAGGGAGAACCTATACCGGTAGGACAGTCTTACTCAAGATGATAGTACGCTATCTGATTTATCTTTATCATCGTGTACTGCTTTAGGTGACCTTACAGGTCACTATTGGACGTTGATAGAGCCCCTAGGATTCTTGCTTGACTGCCAGCAGTATGAGGGCGATCATATACGTGGGAGCTGGGGTCTATAAGCACATCCTTAAAAGGTCCATAGTCGTAGGAGTTTCGAGACAGGGAATCGATACTCCAGAGTAGACTAGTGTATACAGTCGAGACTCCGACGAGGGGCGGTGGCCATTCTCATAAGCCACTGGTGTCAGTTGGTTCACCTAAGATGTATATAGGTGCTCATTGGGTTATGAGTATACCAGACAGGACTCGCCGGGAACATGCTAGTTGGTCTTATACCTGACGTTAGATAGCAGTTCCCTGGTGACATGTGTACCGGTTAGTTCATCGACCTAAGATCGTCATTTATCTCGTGTGAGTTCCCACTGTACTTTGATTACTACCCTACCACGGCTCAAAGGAGTCGTGCAAACAGGTTTTAGTTGGGTACAGTCCCGAGCCACATGGAGGCAGTGAGCCGATCTGCAGGGGTTCGTCTCTCCCGGTATTGGAGGTAAGGTCGCGCTGTGTATAGGAGAGCCATTACACAAAGCCCTCGGCCGAGGCAGGAGATTTACTGGTAGGTATTCCAGTAGTATCTCAGGGTGTTCTGGGCGACACTCCAACACGACTTGTACCGCTTTTGGGGGTCTGACGTTTACCAACCCCCTAGGCCCGCCATACGATACTCATAGAACACCCTAGGGGGCGGTAAACGTCAGTCCCCCAATAGCGGTTCAAGTCGTGTCAGAGTGAAGCCTAGAACACCCTGAGATAACACTGGAAACCTACCAGTATATCTCGCTTGCCCTGGCCAGGGACTGCTCGTGTAATGGCTCTCCTAGACACAGCGCGATGTCAACCCCTAATACCGGGAGAGACGAATTCTGTCAAACCGTCACTGCCTCCAAGTGCTTCGGGACTGCACCCAACTACTACCTGTTTGCATGACTCCTTTGAGCCGTGGTAGGGTAGTAATCCCAGTACAGTGGGAACAGACTCGAGGCGAAGTGACAGTGTCTAGTCAGCGGACTAAGCTGTACTCATGTCACCTGGGAACTGATAACCAACGATAGGTATAGTACCAACCAACAGTTCCCGACGAGTCATGTCCAGTGTTCTCGTAACCCAACGGGCACCCGCATACTATTTCAAGTACGACGTACTGACGGTTGTGGGACAGACCGTCTCTCACACTGGGATGAGAAGCGCATACGCTAGTCTACTCCGGAGTATCGATACCCTGTCTCGATAGTCCTGCGACTAGGGACCTGCATAAGGATGTGCTTATAGATTACTCAGCCTCCACTAGTGTGACTGCTATCACAACGCTGGTAATCAAGCAAAGATCCTAAGTGCTCCACTAATGTGTAAAGGTGATATACTAAAATAAACACATGTACACATTGAAGCAGAAAAAAACCAAGTAGCATACTACTATATTGAGAAAGATTGTCTATACAAGGTGAATATCCCAAGCTTCCAGTAAGTAAAATACAAACTAGTATGATACAGTAATGGCCTCTAGGGCATATACACTAACAATCTCCCACTTGCACTAAGGCCATGTACTGGCGTATCGAAGACCTATCATCTCGATCGGCCGCTCGAACTGAGTCTGGGGTAAGGCCTTTGTGAGTGGATCAGCAGTGTTATCTTCCATAGAAACTCTCCGAACCTCGATCTCCTTGCGACCCACGATCTCCCTGATCAGGTGATACCGCCTCAAGATGTGTCTGGACTTCTGATGGGACATGGGTTCCTTCGCTAAAGCTATAGCCCCGTTGTTGTCGCAATACAGTGGTATTGGATCAACAATGGACGGAACTACCTGAAGTTCAGTTAAGAACATCCTTATCCAGACGGCTTCTTTTGCGGCAACAGCAGCAGCGATATATTCCGCTTCCATCTTCGAGTCAGCAACGGTTTCCTGTTTGGAACTCTTCCAACACACCTCCCCTCCATTGAGGGTAAAGACATAACCCGACATGGACTTGGAATCATCCTTGTCACTCCGGAAGCTGGAGTCAGCAAAGGCCTCGATCTTGAGGTCTTTTCCGCCATACACCAAGAACATCTCCTTAGTCCTTCTTAGGTACTTGAGAATGTTCTTTACCGCTATCCAGTGTTTCTCCCCAGGGTTTGACTGATACCGGCTTACCACACTCAGTGCATAAGCTACATCTGGTCTGGTACACAACATCGCATACATTATAGAGCCTACCGCAGAAGCGTAGGGTATAATAGACATGCGATCCCTTTCCAAATCAGTCGTGGGAGACATCTCTTTGGAAAGGGTGATCCCGTGACAAGCCGGTAAATTACCATGCTTGGAATCTTCCATACTGAATCTTTTCAGTATGGTGTCGATGTACCTGGACTGTGAGAGTCCCAGTATCCTCTTGGATCTGTCACGATAGATCCGGATCCCCAGAATGTACGAGGCATCACCCAGGTCTTTCATGGAGAACCTGTGTGACAAGAACCCCTTGACAGATTGTAGCATAGGAATGCCATTTCCTATTAAGAGAATGTCATCCACGTATAAAACGAGGAATACTACAGTTCTCGCTACAAATCTAATATAGATGCATGGTTCATCTGGATTTTTGATAAAGCCAAATTCTTAGACCGTCTCATCAAAACAGATGTTCCAACTCCGCGATGCCTGCTTTAGTCCGTAGATGGACTTAAGCAACTTGCACACCTTTCCGCTGCTCCCACTCTGAATGAAACCCTCTGGCTGGTCCATATAAACACACTCCTCTAAATTTCCATTTAGAAAAGCGGTCTTTACGTCCATCTGCCAAATCTCATAATCGTGGAAGGCAGCAATGGCAAGAAGGATCCGAATGGATTTCAGCATAGCTACTGGAGAAAAGGTCTCGTCATAGTCCAAACTAGGTCTTTGACGAAAACCCTTTGCAACCAGTCTAGCTTTATAGGTCTCAACCAGTCCATCTACACCAATCTTCCTTTTGAAGATCCACTTGCATCCTACGGGTTTTACCCCATCTGGAGCAACGTCCAACGTCCATACTTTGTGGGTGTACATGGACTCTATTTCGGTCCGCATTGTATCCAGCCATTTTACCGAGTCAACGCTCTGAATGGCCTGCTGGAAGCTAGTCGGCTCATCATAATCTATGATGCAATCCTCTCTATCCCCGTCTATGAGAAAACTGTAGTATCTCTCGGGCGGATGAGACTGCCTACTACTCCTGCGGAGCGGCGTAGGAATGTCATTTTCTTTTGAACCCTCTGGTTCTACTAAGCTTTCAGTAATAGTCTGTTGTTTTGGAATTTCTTCCAGTTCTATTTCGCTCCCACTTGTTTCCTTTTCTAAGAACTGGTGTTCCAGAAAATGGGCATTACGAGAAACAATGATCTTTTGTTCCTCTGCGTAATAGAAGAGATACCCCCTGGTGTTCTTTGGGTATCCCACAAACTTGCACAGTACTGAGCGTGCCTCGAGTTTGTCCGCATGCTGCTTTTTGACAAAAGCCGGACATCCCCAGATCTTCAGATATTGAAGATAGTGTTTCTTCCCACTCCATATCTCATATGGTGTGGTAGGCACAGTCTTAGTTGGAACTCGGTTCAAAAGGTATGCAGCTGATTCTAGTGTATATCCCCAGAATGATCGCGGTAACTCAGTGTTACTCATCATGGAACGTACCATAGCCAATAGGGTCCGGTTCCGTCTCTCCGATACACCGTTATGTTGCGGAGTGTATGGAGGAGTAAGCTGAGAGAGAATTCCATTCTCTTTTAAAAAGTCCAGGAACTCGGCACTCAAGTATTCACCACCTCGATCCGATCTAAGTGTCTTGATACTTTTGCCGGTTTGTTTTTCTACTTCATTCTTATATTCCTGGAATTTTCCAAAGGCTTCGGACTTATGTTTCATTAAGAAGACATAACCGTACCTTAAAAAGTCATCCGTAAAAGTAATGAAGTAAGAATAACTGCTTCGCGCATGTGTAGACATTGGACCGCAAACGTCGCTGTGTACGAGTCCTAAGAGCGCGCTCACCCTTACTCCGTGTCCAGTGAACGGAGTCTTTGTCATCTTTCCTTTGAGACAGGATTGACAAGTGGCATACGATTGATATTCGAACGGATTCAAATATCCTTCTGTATGTAACTTCGTCAACCTTCTCTCATTGATGTGACCCAGTCTACAATGCCATAAGAAAGTCTGATTTATTTCCGGAGACTTTCTTTTGTGTGTATTCTGGACATTGAAAATCTGTGGTTGGTTTAATACGTATATACCATTGCTTAATGTACCTGACCCAATCAGAACTTGATTAAGGTGATTGTTTACAACATTACTTACAAACGCAAATTCATAACCTTCTTTAGAAATCAAAGATACAGAAATGATATTACAAGTTGCGTTGGGTAAAAAAATGCAATTACGCAAAACCAAAACGTGTCCATCTGACAACCCCAGGTGATAGTCCCCCACGGCCTTAGCATCCATGCTAGCTCCTTTTGCAACTTTGAGGGTCATGTCACCTGCCTTGAAAACCCTATGGTTTCTCAACGCCTGCAAAGAATTACAGATATGAGATCCTGATCCGGTATCCAATATCCAGGAAGTAGAGTTTATTGATAGAAAGTTTTCAATAACATACACACCTGAAGTTGAAGCCGCAACTTGCTTCAGATCCTGTGTTCTGGCCTTCCAAGCTCTGCAATCTTTCTTCCAGTGACCACTCTTATGACAGAAAAAGCACTCTTCCTTCTCTATAAGCTTCTCCGCTATCTTTGTTGCTTTTGCTTTTCCCTTCATATCCACTTTACTAACACCGTCCCTTGGTTTGGCGGAGGCTTTCTTCTTCTTTCCCTTGGCTTTCGCCTTGGACCTAGAAGATGAAGATCCTACTACAAACAAAGTGGATGTTTTCGTACCTTTCTTTAGGGTGCCCTCTGCACTCCTCAGCATGTTGAGGAGCTCTGAAAGTTCAACTTCTTTTCTTGTAAGTTGATGTTCAGGATAAACTGGGTGTAAGTGGAAGGAAGGGACTGGAGAATCAAGTCCGTATAGAGCTCGTTCTCTAACGCAGTCCCAAGTTCCGCGAGCTCCACAATGAAGCCAATCATCTTAAGCACGTGTTCCGCTACTGATGATCCGATAGCCAACCTTTCCGAAAATAGCTTCTTCAACACTTCGTATCTTGCGATACGAGATTGCTCTCCATACAGTTCTTTTGTATGGAAAAATATGGATTCGAGGTCCATATTTTCGTGCCTTCTCTGATGTTCGTTGTCCATAGAGGCAAGCACGAGGCACTTGGCCTTCGCGCTGTCGATCTCCCAAGTCTTACGGATTTCCTTATCCGCGACGCTGGAGGTGGGACCTGGGACAGGGGGAGCTTCGGTGGTAAGGAGATACCCAACTTGTCATAAGTGATTGCCATTTTGACATTCCTGAGCCAATCTTTGTAGTTTGGCCCTGTCAGTATGTTTTTATCTAGTAATAACTTAAGTCCGGTCATGATTTTTTGTCGCTGCAATTAGGAGAGAGAGAGAAGAAACACTTTCGCATGATGCTCTTGCAAGTTTAGAGTGGTTTTTAATTTGTCTAAACAGGATGGCTCCCACTGTCTCTCGAATCCCTCCTCAAACCAAAAAGGAAGAATTAGTCAGGATCAATCTCACCGTACAATACTTGCTTAACCGTTCGGCCAGGCTGGTGTCGGTACTTCGAGGGAGGTTTTCCAACGCTTTCGCGAAGTTCCTTAATTTAAGAACCTCTTTTCCCTGGGGGTGTAGCCCCGCTAACACCTTTCTAGACACCTACTAGGTTTATAGCATTGATCGTTTAGTTGGAAATTTCCCGAGGAGTAGCATATACTCACAGTAGGATCGGGATCCAAATATCATCGTGTGACAAAACTGACGGAATCCTACCAGAATCATCACACTCCAAATGGTATGCAGTGCTAGCAAGTTTCAGTTCTTTTGAAACTCCCGATGTGGATTTTTGCCCCATGCTCTTATGACCTTGGCGTGAGGTCAAAATGTCATAAGTCACATGTCAAGTTCTTCCCATCATTATCCCGGTTAATTTGAACCCACCCGTACGTACCCTTGACGTAGGCCAAAATGGCAGTACGACTGTCTCAAACCAACGCATTCTATCTATGCAACAGATAAATATCCGGCAGCTACCAATCACTATGCCTTGGCGTGAGGTCAAAATACATAGCTTGAATACTACCGAATATTTAACTGAAATGATGGAGGGTTACGGATATGAGCGATGGAACGAGATAACTTTTAAAAGGAGTGGCTTAAGCTCCGCGTTTAAAAGTTCTTTTGAAAAGAAACCGAGTGGTTTTGAAAGTGTTCCAACGACTTTTACTTGGTTTATTTTTCTTGCATTAGTTCTTTTAATGCGTCCCATCATTTAATCTTACCATTGCAGAAAACAACCAAAATATATTTAATCCTACCATTGCAGAAAACAACCAAAATATGACGTATGCTTATGCCATTCGCATTCGCCACGGGGCCCCGTCATCACCCGTTAGGTTACTTAACTAACGACAGAACGGAGGCTGGGCTAGCGCGGCTGCAAAATATAAGCAATGCCTAAATAATATCATATATAGATATATTGCAATGATAGCCATTTTAGATCACAGATGAACACATTGGATATACTAGGAATCCGCAATTCGTACGAGCCTGTAACGAAAAGCGGATTACACGGTCGCGATGAATAGCCATTACCCCACCCTAGACCCCTACGGGTGCGGCAAACTACCCGCCAAATATCCGAAGTGGAGCAACCTCCCTCAACGACGTGAGTAGGCCACTCGGCACTTCGAGATACCCGGTAGTTTGTGCACCCCACCTTGGGTCTATCCTAGGAGCAAAAACAGTAAAAAGAAATTATACAATGACGGCTACAACCCCGACCCGGTTGTGCGGCCAAAAATAATATTACATCAATTTACATATTACATGAATTGAAAGATAAAAGGAAAAACTCTCATCTCACAACCCCCGACTATTCATCCGCGACAATCCGAAGAATTCATATACACATACCATCAATCATTACAGATCACAGGTATGTATAACCCCCACTAATCGACGTATAGCGATTAGCGGACGTTCAATACATATAACACATCACAGATATATACCCGTCAGCTTAAGTCTTTAGAAGTTCGATAAAAATACGGATTTTCAAGCCCCAAAAACTAATTTTTCTTTCTGGAAAATATGGGCTGAAAAAACATATTGTAAAAATCCCAAAACAACCCCAGAAATACACTGCAACAAAATTGTGCCACGGCCGAGTCAACTCGACCGCGGAACCGCGGCGGGAGCATGCTCCCGCCGCGTTTCCGCGGCGCCTTGACCGGTTCGATGGACCAATTTTGCTGGGTGTTTAAATAAAAGCCTGAGCCGATTTTTAAGATAAGATTTATCATTTTTTGGACAGAAAAAAATTCGGCAGAAACTTGATTTTACGGGTTCGTTTCGCGACTTTTTCTTAGATCGAACTTCTACTTACTTTGCTAACATGTTAGATAGTGTTTAACTAGGCTCTGATACCACTGTAAGTCTATGCTACCCTTCCCCGGTGCTTACGGGGTTGCGGAAGTGGTGAAAAACGATTTTCAAGAGGGTGGTAACATGGACTACAAATACGGATCTTTGCTAAACAACTAACTAACAACCTAACTTGAGTTTACCTACTCGGTTAGGGGGCTATACCTTTCTTGAACTCCTTCGTCTTCAACTCCTCCCGGTGTACGGATCGGCCTCACCTCGTCGTCTCCTTGCGCCGAAGATGGATCCACCCGAAAGCTTCTACCTTTGGCTTCTTCTTCGATATTTGAAGAAACTAGAACACTTGGCTTGCTTGGCCTTGTAAACTAGAATAAGTAGAGGATTGTTTTGGTGTCTTTTTATCTCTAAGGCAACGAGTCTCAACACATGAGAATGGTTTGCCTTGAGCTAGAGAGAGCAAGAGGAAGAGGGAGAGCTTGAGAATGAGAGAGCTCAAGAGAGAGAAAGCAAATGAAAGAATGAGCCACTCTTTTCTCATCCAACCTCTCATAATCCAAAAGCCATCATAACAAAAATTGTAATCAAGTATTGTGTGATGGTTTAAGTGAAAATGGCTATATCATTTCATTCACTCATTTTGCAAAAATAAACAAGCAAGCAAAAGTCTTTGCCATGGAATGATAGCCATTGTCATGATGATGGTCAACTAGTCCAACCTAGTCAACCGGTCAACAAAGTCAACAAGTCAACAAATTCAACCCCTCAACAACCATGTCACTATAATACTTAATTAATATTAATGTTAATAATATTTCTTATTCTCATTAGGGTTAAGCAAAAGTCAATGGTCAACAGTCAACAGTCAACAACCCCAATGAGAATCCTCTGCCTCTTTCTCTCTGTCATCTATGCATACACACCGGCATCCGCGTTCCGAGGAACACGAATACAAACGAGATAAAACCAATCCCAAAACGTACACTAGGATCTGGCTTAAACCAAAGCCCGCTAGTGTTAACTGTCCGGACACCAAACGTGCACAAGTGCACGGATGTGACCGAACCCTGTCGCAATACCATGCGACCTGTCGCAAAACCATGCGACCTCTACTCTTTTGCCTAAAGACGAATAGCTTTCTGTGTGGGACTCTAAAGACTCGACACTACGCTGGCAGTGGGTTTAACCACAGACCGCAAGCGGCACTAGCTGTGCGTAACGGTCCCCAGGTAGATGCCGACAAGAAGACTGACGACGTGAAACCCATCTGAACTCATACTGAGTCTGAATGTGACAATCTTTGTACAGTCCGGTCTGTTCGTCTGATACATCGCATGGCGGGCCTAGGGGGCGGTAAACGCCAGTCCCCCAATAGCGGTACAAGTCGTGTCAGAGTGAAGCCCAGAACACCCTGAGATAACACTGGAAACCTACCAGTATATCTTGCTTGCCCTGGCCAGGGACTGCTCGTGCAATGGCTCTCCTAGACACAGCGCGATGTCAACCCGTAATACCGGGAGAGACGAATCCTGTCTAACCATCACTGCCTCCAAGTGCTTCGGGACTGCACCCAACTACTACCTGTTTGCACGACTCCTTTGAGCCGTGGTAGGGTAGTAATCTATGTACAGTGGGAACACACTCGAGGCGAAGTGACAGTGTCAAGTCAATGGATTAAGCTGTACTCATGTCGCCTGGGAACTGATAACTGACGATAGGTATAGTACCAACCAACAGTTCCCGACGAGTCCTGTCCAGTGTACTCGTAACCCAACGAGCACTCGCATACTATCTCGAGTACGACGTACTGACGGCTGTGGGACAGACCGTCTCCCACACTGGTATAAGAAGCGCATACGCTAGTCTACTCCGGAGTATCGATGCCCTGTTTCGATAGTCCTGCTACTAGGGGCCTGCATAAGGATGTGCTTATAGATTACCCAGCCCCCACTAGTGTGACTGCCATCACAACGCTGGTAATCAAGCAAAGATCCTAAGGGCTCCACTAATGTGCAAAGGTGATATACTAAAATAAACACATGTACACATTGAAGCAGAAATAAACCAAGTAGCATACTACTATATTGAGCAAGATTGTCTATACAAAGTGAATATCCCAAGCTTCCATTAAGTAAAATACAAACTAGTATGATACAGTAAGGGCCTCTAGGGCATATACCTTAACACCATCCACCCGACTTCTCCCCGTAGATATTAATCTACTCACCTTACTTCTCATATGCCGATGCCGATGTTGCCATCTTCATCTTCTTCGCTTCAACATCACGTAGGGTACCTACAAGTATATCACAACGCTAAAGCACATGAAAATCATATCGGAAACCAAAATAGCACACGCTACTCGCATAGGTAAAAACCTATCGTCTCGCATGTAAATACGTTCAATATCCACTTGTCGTTGACGTCCAAACGCCACCCGACAGAAACGAATCACCAAATACCAAAATCCATGCTAAAACAAGTCGTAAATCATACGCCAACTCAAGAAAATCAACCCAGATTTTACCCCAACTGGAATCAGTCAAAACTAGACATACCCAGGGTCAAGTTTATAGGGCAAAAGGCTACAGAACAAAAACGAAGGGGTTCCAACCTGCTCTGGCCGCAATTTGCGGCCAGAGGGATTAAATATGCGGTCCAAACAAAGAATTAGGGGCTAGGGCTTTGTGTGGTGGTTCCATGGTGCCTGCACATCTCACTTTCAACTCATTTTTATTTTTGGGGTGTCGGGGTGATAGCAGATTCTTAAATACGATCACAGATTCACAGTTTTCCCCGATATCAATTCCGTAAATCCGTATTCTGGTTTCATGTTCAGGTTTGGTCCAAATAGCATCACACAAGGGGTTCTAAGGTCACAATAAGCCTCAATTTCACTTTGATTTCAGGTCTAACCCTAAACCCTAACTTGAATTCTCCAAAGCCCACAAAACGACACAATATCGATATGAAACCAGAATTGATGCACAAGGAAATTGAAATACTACTTGAGGGTGCAGAAATTACCTCCTTTGGCAACTCAAGAAAATTCTTGAGTTGCTCAAAGTCCTCAAGATCCACTCTTCCTTAGTCCAAAGCGTTCCTCTCGAGCTCGTGCACCTTTTTAGTGAAGGGAAGATGGGGTTTTGGAGTTGATTTGAGTGTGATGTAGATGGGCAACAACAGCATCAACTGAAGAAGAGGGAGGGAGAAATGAGTTAAAGAATGATGGATGAATGGTTCAAGTAAACACACCTCACCTACTCTCTCTCTCTCTCACCATGCTTCATAATATATTCCCCTTTCCATTTTCTTTTCTTTTCTTTATCCCTAATTCCTTCTCACCCTAATAGTGAACCCAAATGAACAACCATGGCAAGAAAAATGTAACACAAGTGTAGAAAAAGATATGTGCATGTTTAGCACAAAAATGCCAAAAATCCGATTAGCGATTTTTAATCGCGATTAACACTAAATTAGTGTCATACAAATCATAAAAACTTTAAAATGGCATAATTCCATAAAATACCCTATTTTAGAATTTTCCATAATTTTCCCCATTTATTTGTATTTAATTATACCGGAATATTAAAATATTCATTAAAATAATATTAAATTATAAAAATTCCCCAAAATTAATATTTTAATATTTGAAACGTTACAATCTACCCCCCTTAAAGAAATTCGGTCCCCGAATTTAAATTTAAACCCCCAAATACTAAAATATTTCAATACAAATTCCAAGTCATCGGGGCTCCGAAATCATCTATACATAAAACATCATAGCGTAATGCATGCACATGAATACTGAGCAGATAACTCAAAAGCAACACTTCGTCAAGCATCCCGCAATCATCGGAGTCATGGTAAAGACACAAATGTCCAATCCAATACAAAACCAATATGATATAGATCAGAACTATACATGTAGACATCCAGTCTATACATGTGAATAGCTGATGTGAATGCATGCCAAATCTTTTTAAATCGCCGTGCGATGCACGTAACACCGCACAGTGGCGGACGTTTTTCATAAGAAAAATAACTATATACGTATATATCCTTTGTTTACTATGTACGTTCCGCCGTTTTGAAAACAATTTAGAAGGATTTCCTTGTTTTTAAAACGTTTCGTGTCATATCGGACACGTAGGTATATATGCCGAGACTATAGTTCGCTCTTTGGAAATCCCTTCGATAACTATCAATGCATGCAAAATATATCCAGGTACTGTCCTCTGACTAGTCCTGCTCAGTATGAAAACAAATATCCAATATCACAAAAATGTACTGCTCCAAAAGGAATAAATCCTAAAAATGCACATAACACCACCCTGTGCGTCTGGTGCGCACGGAAATCAAAATCTATATATGTGCCATACAGGTGCACAAAACAACATCTAGGTGCAACGGGTGTGCACGAAGTATCTGTCATAGGCAACCGGTGTGCCTGACAGCAAAACCAGGTGCATCTGACATGCACGAAGAATCTCGATTTAGTGCATCTGGTGTGCACCAAAATCGTATCTCAAAACATGCGCCCAACATGCGCGAAAATCCAAGTCGGTGCATCCATCGTGCACGAATGAAAATCTAAACCTTGCGCACTCAACATGCACGGAATCACAAAATCCACTAGCAACGCCAAACGTGCGTAAGTCCAATCAAAGCACGGAGTGTAGGAATCAATCATCAATATCAGGGTCAAAATCGAAATATCGAATGACATCAAATCGAAGTCAGGTGCAACCGTAGTGCACAAAATATAAATGCGGTGCAACAAAGTCATGAAATATAAATCTGATGCGATAAACGCAAGAAACATAAAACTGGTGCGACAAACGCACGAAGTATAGAATTGGTGCATCCCATGCATAAATACCAAGCAATAACTCAAATGCGTAAGCAGCAACACCAAGTGTACCCAGGTATAAAGGAAATCATAAACGTGTGCAACTGGGTGCACAAAACACATATCAATGCACTACAAGCACATATAAGCTATACCGAGTGCAAAATCAAATCGTGTGCGTAATATATTGTAACACCCGGCCTCTTTTATACCAAAGTCCGTAATTTGTTACTTTAGAATTCCGTTATTTTTACTCATTTAATTATTTAAAGAAACTCCATTAAACCCAAAACTATTTTCCCCCAAGTACTTAAATCTTCCCTCCGGCCCAAGCACAATTTCCCAGCCTAGAAATCAAATTGTAAATTTCTCTGGCCCGAGCCCATAATTTCAATTCCATTTTAATTAATTTCCTTAAACTCTTCCTCAGCCCGTTAATATAATTCTTTTATTTATTCAGCCCGCCCGGCCGTTCACTCCCCATTTCTTATCCAATTTCCTTTAATTTTTCCCTCAGCCCATGAATTAAAACCAAAACCATTTGGTGAGCCGGCCCAGCCCACTCCCTTTTTAAATTCTTCTTTCAGTTATTCTTAAATTCTTCCCCGCCGGCCCGTTGGCTCAGCCCATCTAGTTTGGAAATTCATTTTGATTTTCTTTTCTCACCGGCCCACTCCCTTGGCCCGCGACTCATACCCGACCCGGTCCGCCCCTGTGCTTCTCCCTCAACGGCTATTTTCTCGCGCGCGTTTCCTTCGCCGTCTCCCTCGCCCTCGGCCCCGCTCGCGCGTGCACAATTACTCCCCACGACGCGCGCGTTTTCCCCCACGACCCTCTCTCCTCTACCCACTACTCCCTTTTCCTCGCTCGCTCTCTCCCTCGTTCTCACTTTCCTCCTCAAACTCCGCTACACCCATTTTCCCGACGACTACGACGACAACCGTTTCCCCTTTCCTTCATCACCTCACCGTCGCTCTCACCGTCGCTCGCTTTCACTTCATCACCTCCACCCGCGATCACAAGCACCCCGAGCTCCTCCTCCTCGACTCCAACTCACCTCCTCCCTCTCTCACGAGAAAACCTCCGGCCACCTCTCTCCATCACCACCACCACGAACTTCTTCAACCACCGTCACTACCCTCCATCCTCCACCCTCGCTCACTCCTCCCCCACCAACACGGCTCCTCTACGACTCCACCAGCCCCTGCCGAGCACCCCTTCACACCAACCATTTCACCCGAGCGTCGACCACCTTGCACCCTCACCGCCGGCGCCTCGTCTTCCCGACGACCACCATCGTCGACCACCAACTCCATCGACACCCTTCACCCTCCTCATCAACATCATCTCCATCGCCATCGTCTCTCTCTCTCTCTCTCTCACTGCCCTCTCTCTCCCTGCATCTCTCTCTCACTCTGTTTTTCCTCTCTCTAACTCTCAGCTCTCTCTCTCCCCCTGCTTCCCTCTCTCTTCTCTCTCTCAGTCCTCTCTATCACTCCCTAATCTCTGTCTCTCTCACTCTCCCTCTGTGATCTCTCTCTCTCTCTCAGTACTCTCTCTCTCCCTACATTCTTTCTCAAACGCTTCTCTCTCTGACTCGTTCCCGCTCAATATCCCCCGCCTCTGCAACCTCTCGCCATCGGACGCACAGCACCGTCACCTCCCCTGCTCCGGCTAACCAACGCCGCAGTTTCAGTCGCCGTCGTTGCCGTCAAGCGCAGCTCGAGCTGAGGCCAAGATTTGTCGTGATCGCTTCTGGCCAGTACAATAGACCGCTTCGCTGCCGTGCATCGCCTAGACACCTCCAGGCAAGTTCTTTACATGCTTACATGGTATTTTACCTAAGTTACAATAGCTAAGTATATAGATTATAAGTTACAGTTTAAACTAATTATGTGCCATAACCTGCTCGACGCGTGTTCCCAAAGGAAATATTTTCTAGATTGGCGGAACTGGATTAATTACTTTGGCCCTTGCGGTGATGAATACCTTGTGCATGTTTCGCTGGAAAATATGACCGTTAATGACTAAAACAACTACACCCAAGTTTACTAGTAAAACTGAAACTTTATTGTACCTGAAAACCGTTAAATTCACTATAAATCATATACATACTAGAATGGTGCGTTCGAGAGCTCAAATTGAAGCCAACTCGACGAACTTTAACCCTATACTGGTTTCCTGGTATTCCTATACTTAAATCGTGATGATAATTGGATCGGAGTGTGACTCTGGACTGCAGTCCAGAGCGACTCCAGTTGTTGCTTGCTGTTCCGTAATGGGTACCGCAGATTTCCATGACTCGTAGATTGCGGAACTCCACTGCTTATTATAGGTAAATCTGTTAGCTAGATGACACAATTTGTTTCATTCTGTTTCGTTACCGTTTGATATTTGATCTGTAATTTAATAGATCGGGACGCATAACAGTCCCAGCAGAATCAGAACTGTCATATTGGTATAGAATAGTGTATATCTCCTGACGTACAGACGCGATCGAAGATCCGTCTATTGCGTTTAAAACCTTACTGAAAACCCTAGAATTTATCCAACTGTAGCGTCGCTAAAATCCGATCCCAACTCGGATCAAAATGCGTTGCGAAACGGACTTCTGATTCTGAAATTTGATTTCCAGCCACGAGCGCTTAAAATGAAGTGGTTATAATTAATGATCCTGGAACCCGATTGGCTTGAAACCAAATTTGATGGATGGACAACTGAACATACTAATTACCACCTGTTTATCGTTTCGCTAAATTATATATGTACGTTTCATGATAAATCGTGTAAGTGATAAAATACTGTTTTTGTGACACCTTAATCGTGCTTATATACTGTTCACGCATCATATCATACCCATATCACTGTAGTGATAACCTAGTGATATCGTGCATTTACCCAGTGTTAGATTCTAGTGATAATTGTGGCAAGTACGTCTGTGTTCGTGTATCCGTGATTAAGTGAAAGTGATACGTACTTGTACACAATCAGTGACACTATTATTCTATTGCATTGTCGACGTCTGTGGGATGCGTGTACGTGTGACTATAAGTGGTATGGGACACTTATGGAAGCGCTTGCACGGGTGTCACAGATAAGGCATCCGACACTGCCATTTATCTTAGATATTAGTCGGGACGTGCTTGATGGAGGTCCTGCCTCCAGTTCTCGCGCAGACTTGTCACGGATCGATTAGTATTTAGGGTTATGGTTAGCGTTTGATGTAGATCACGGGGTGTGGGGTAGTTTAAGTGTGAGTTCAACAGAATCTCGGGAGTCCCACGCCGGCTTATATATTTAGGGAGATATATGGAGATTTACAGGGTATGTGATATACACCGTGATATACATGTTATATGTTGGGCTCGTGGTCCCTTGCCCTTGGGTTCTACCCTTGGGTGGAGGACACTCACGAGTGGTTGACTCTCACACTTGGACTGACGTTAGGCTTAGTGACCTGTACAGTGAGACTTAGAGACTGATAGGGATACTGGCATTTATATACCATATATACTGTGTTGACATGCGTGACGTATCGTTCTACTGCTTTACTGTTCCGCTGCATTGATTACTGCACATTCATATTCATGCTGTCATTGATTTACTGTTTCACATATCTATTACCAGTGTTAGAATTGTCACATGATTTACATATATTATATTTCTATTGTGTCGCTCTGACGACCTGAGTATGCATGCTCAGTATGAGGAGAAGATTTAGCCTGGACCAGAACTAGACGTGCAAAACAGACTTCTTGACTTACCATTCCGAGTTACATTCGTTTGTTCCACTTCAGGTCAGTCTTTACATTGTTTCTTTCAGTTACTGCATTTCTCATTACCTGCGCATCATTTACTGTTTACCCTGAAAAACTAGAAGCCGAAGTGTGACTACGGTAGGACTTTTCCTTGACCGTAGGAGCATGGCTGGCCTTGTCTACCCCTCGTATTCCGTATTTTGGGAAGCGGGGCGTGACATGTTTTAGTTGGTATCAGAGCCAGGTTTTGCTTCGATTGGGATTGCAGTTTTCCGTGTATAGCTTCACAATCTAAGACATCCTTCAGTCCAGATTGTAAACTTGATATCCTTGATCCCTATTCACATTGACTGTTCTGCTATTCATTCTCTAGGGTTTCAGGTAACTTGGCAAAGCTTCGTGGTTGTAATTGTGAACTACATCACGATTACACTACCATACTTGTTTAAGCGACTTGGAGTCATACAGTTGATTTTTCCGCTTGTAATAAATTTTATCACATCTGGTATTTTTGAATCTTTGTCCAATCCTTATTATATTTGAATCTTATATCATCCTCAAAATCATTGTTTCAGGATCATGTCTTTTAACGACTCTTCATCTATCTCCACTCCCCAGAATCAGACTGTTGAGATCCTTAGTGTACTGCAAGGTTTAAAGGAAGCCCAGGAGCGAACGAACGACTTGTAAGCTGAAGGACTGAGAAGGCAGGTGAATCAGGCACCAGCGAGAGTCTCCAATCATAAAGGGATCCCCGTTAGACGAGGAAAAGAGAAGAAGATGAAGCGTCAATTTGTTTCACCGCGACAGAAGCAGCAGAAGACCCCATGTTGTGGGTATTGTAAGAGATAATCGCCGTGCCCAAGGGAAATGTCTGATTTGTGGATCCATCGAACATCTCATCAACGGTTGCCCAGGAAGGAAAGAACTACAAGGAGGAAGCTCGTCCACACTCCCCACTTCTGCCAAGTGAGGATTATCGCGTAGTTCGAACTTCGACTATAAGGCGGATCTAACGCAGGATTCAACTCTCGCGACAAGAATGCAACGTTATAGTAATCAAAGAAGAATTTTATGTTTTCTATTCTCAGTAATAATGATGTCATCTTTTTATGAATATTTCTTTCAGTTTGAAATCCTGTATCCGCTGAAATTTTGATTGAATGCAATAAAATTTTGAATCGTAATATATGTATCATCCTCTTTCTTTCTATTTATCTCATTCTATTCATTATCACAGTATTTTAAATTCTGATCTTTCAATTTCTGCGACCGCATATTTTCCTATACTTTGTACCTTGAGCTTTTTCCTTGGTGTATTCCACTGTCTAATCATGACTTTTCTTTTCAGACCATAGCCCACCCTCGAGCTGCGCCGCATCTAGATGAGGATGCACAGTCATGCGTTTCCTTAGACCGCACGCCGATGAGTTCTGACGATGAGATCAACGGTCCCCAAGTCAATTTCGGAAACGACGATTTAGAGGACGAAGGAGTAGCCGCCCCAGAGTTTGACATGATAGCTGATTCCGACGAAGAAGAAGGAGATCCTGAAGAGAACCTGATAGAGGAAGATCCCGATGAAGACCCGATAGAAGAAAATCCAGTTGAGGAAAATCCCGTGGGAGAAAATCCAGATGAAGAGAATCACATGGAATCGGACCTCGATGAAGAAGCTCCATCCGAGGAAGAAGAACCAGAAGATCAAGACCCTGCTGTGGAAGAACCCCCAATGATGATGCCCGCGAGGCGATATGGAAATGGACGCCCCTGCCTGAGTGCGCGAGCCTACCGCAACCTACTGAATCTCCACAATCGCGACTGACGGGATATCTTTTGATGTTGTCTTTCTGGCCAAATAAAATGTGTATAGTTTAGGGCCACTTTTCGCCTGTGGGAATGCCTTGTTTCAAATTTTCTTGAACGAAATAAATCTTTTGAATTCGTAAACCTTTTGATTATTGGTTAGCTTGATACTTGTTTATTGCCCATATCCATTTATTTTTCTGCTGAGTTCCCTGACTGTCCACCCTTACTCATTGTATAGTTTTCACCCCGTTTCGATTTGAAAGTACCGCACCCTGATCCTTGGAATAAGCCACCCTCCATCCCTCGTCTGTGCCCCGTTTGAGATCCTTCGGGGAGGAGAACATATCTTGTGAAATTTCCGAGTTCGTTATGTTAGTGTATATGCCCTAGGGGCCATTATTGTATCATACTAGTTTGTATATTACTTAATGGAAGCTTGGGATATTCACATGTATATAACAGTCTTGCTAAACATGGTAGTATGCTACTTGGTTTTTCTATCTTAATATGTGAGTATACGTATTGGTAGAGCTCTTAGGATCTTTCTTGACTACCAGCGTTGTGATGGCAGTCACACTAGTGGGGGCTGGGTTGTCTACAAGCACATCCTTATTCAGGTCCCTAGTCGTTGGATTATCGAGACAGAGCATCGATACTCCGGAGTAGACTAGTGTATACGCTTCTCATCCCAGTTGGGGATATGGTCTGTCCCACAGCCATCAGCACGTCGTACTGGAGATAGTATGCAGGTGCTCGTTAGGTTACGGGTACACCGGACAGGACTCACATGGAACTGTTGGTTGGTTTTATACCAGTCGTCAGTGAACAGTTCCCAGGTGACATGAGTACAGCATAGTCCGCAGACTTGACACTGCTACTTCGCCATGAGTGTGTCCCACTGTTCTTAGATTGCTACCCTACCATGGCTCAAAGAAGTCGTGCAAACAGGTAGCAGTTGGGTGCAGTCCCGAGCACTTGGAGGCAGTGGCGGTTAGACAGGATTCGTCTCTCCCGGTATTGGGGGTAGATATCGCGCTGTGTCAGAGAGCCATTACGCAAAGTCCCTGGCCAGGGCAAGAGAGATTTGCTTGTAGGTTCCAGTAGTTTCTCAGGGTGTAATGGGCTTCGCTCCGACACGACTTATACCGCTATTAGGGGACTGACGCTTGCCGCCCCCCTAGGCCCGATATGCGATACTCTAAGACGAACAGACCGAACTGTACGGAGATTGTCACATCAGACTCAGTAGGAGTTCGGATGGGTTCCCTCATCAGCCTTCTTATCGACATCTACCTGGGGACCGTTACATACAGCTAGTGCCGCTTGCGGTCTGTGGTTAAACCCACTGCCAGCGTAGTAGTCGAGTCTCTAGAGTCCCACGCAGAGAGTTTCCCTACTCCAGGAGAAACGATATAGAGGTCGTATGGTTTTACGACAAGGGTTCGGACGCATACGTGCGTTTACGCACGTACGACTTTCAGACAGTTTTTACTAGTCGGCTTTGGTTTAAGCCAGTTACTAGTATCCGGTTATTGGATTTATACAGTCTAAAGTTTTTCCGTGTTTTCACGGACAGGAGGGGCGTTCTCGTAATTGTGCGAGAAGCTTCTAGAAGATGGTGACTAAGGAGGTTTAGGTGGCATATACATTAAATGAGATTAGTGAGTCATATGGATGATTCATCCATGTCATTAATGCTTCATAATTGCTTAATGACTCATGGATGTGAATCACCATTAGATATTTATCAAGCATGGTTGTAAAACATTATCTTTTCTTTTCTTGATAAAATAAAATGCTTGATATATATTATGATAACTCATTTTCTCATTTCATAATTATTCTCACCTTCTCTCTCCTCAAGCTCTCCCTCTTCAAACCCTAATCCTCCCCTCTCATGTGTTGAGTACAAGGATTAGTTAGACTACTTAATCCATAACCCTCTCTTTATTTCATCTAGGTACTTTGATTAGCACTTAAAGATACCTAGTTGCCTCAAGTTTAGAGGCAAAACTTGGAGTTTAGCTCTCGTGGTGGATCGTCTACTAGTTGGAGAAGGCCGAGGAGGAGGTGGAGTTCGTAAAGAAGAAGGACACGGTTCTTTAGGTATAATCCCTTCACATAGTAGTTTAGTATGTTTGTTGTTAGTTATCGTTTAGCTTCGATTCATGCGGTTAGTCGATGTTTGAGCATAGAACAAGATCGTTTTTCATATTTCCGCCTCCCCACAAGTCGTGGGGTGTTGTACATCGACTTACAGTGGTATCAGAGCCTCGCTAAACAATAATTAACTCACTTGCAAAATTGTATGAATTTCGAACGGAAAAACCAAAACCGGAAAACCCCGATATCATAGTTTCTGTTGATTTTTAAATGAGGTCCAAAAATTTTTCAGGGACCTTCAGAAAGCCTTAAATGATAGTAAAAGAACACCCAAGAAAATTGGGATCATGAATCGGCTAAAGCGCCGCGGAACCGCCGCGGATCCCACCGATCCGCCGCTCTTCCGCTGCCGAGTTGCCGATTCATCATCCCAAATTTCCTGTGTTGTTTCTCTGTGATATTTGGTATTTTCTGGAATTTTTTAATTTTTGCTCAGGTTTCAGATTTACAGAGAAGTATTGGAGCAAAATTAAATGTGTTTAATCGATCGAAATTATATGGTATTTGCTTGTTGGATTATATCTGTGTTTGTATAATGTGTTCGTAAATCTCCCCTAACTTCTAGTATGTCGGTTGGCAGGGGGTTGCACATTTCTGTAATGGTTTTTACTGTTTGTGTATATGAACTGCGTTGGACTGTTGTGATGATTAGCCGGGGTTATGTGATGGGTTATTAATTAATTCATTTGATGTAAATGTAATTTGTTGTAATATTATTTTGCGAGGCACATCCAGGTTGCGGTTGTAGCCACCGTTGTATTATTTCATTTTACTGTTTTTGCTCCTAGGACAGACCCAAGGTGGGGTGCACAAACTGCCGGGTGGGTAGTTTGTCGTACCCGTTGGGGTCTTGGGTGGGGTAATGGCTATTCATCACAACTGTGTAATCCGTCTTTTGTTGCAGGCTCAAAACAAACACGGATTGCTTGTAAATCCAATAAAGTTCATCTGTGATCTGGAATGCCTATTATTGCGTCTGACGAAAGTACAATATCTATATATGATAGCTATTTAGACGTCACTTATGTTTTACAACCGCACTAGCCCAGCCCCCGCTCTGTCGTTAGTTAAGTAACCTAACGGGTAATGACGGGACCCCGTGGCGAATGCGGATGGCATAAGAGGACGTTGTATTTTCGTTGTTTTCTGCAATGATAGGTTAATGATGAGACGCATTATTTATAATGCAAATAAAATAAACCAAAAAGTTTAATCGTTGGAACAATTTAAAAGAAACCATTCGGTTAATTTTGAGAACAGATATTTTTAAATGCGGAGCTTTAACCACTCCTTTTAAAAGCTATCAGGTTCCTTCGGTTATATCAAGTTCACTACGTTCACGGTTTTGCCAAAACCATTCATACCCCTCCGTCATTTCATCTGGGTATTCAGTAGTATTCAAGCTATGTATTTTGACCAACGCCAAGGCATAGTGTTTGGTAGCTACTGGATATTCATTTGTTGCATAAGATAGATGAGTTAGTTTGGGACAGTCGTATGATCATTTTGGCCAACGTCAAGGATATGTACGGATGGGTTCAAATTAACAAGATAATGATGGGTAGAACTTGACATGTGACTTATGATATTTTGACCAACGCCAAGGTCATAAGAGCATGGGGCAAAAATATATATCGGGAATTTCTAAAGAAACTGAAATTTGTAAAGAGTTGCATACCATTTGGAGTTTGATGAATGTTGGTAGGATTCCTTCAACATTATCATACGATGATATTTGGATCCCGATCCTACTGTGAGTATATGCTACTCATCAGGATATTTGTCACTTAACGATCAATGCTATAAACCAAGTAGGTGTCAAGAAAGGTGTCAGCGGGGTTTCGCCCCCAGAGAAAAGAGGTTATTTAAATAAGGAACTTCGCGAAAGTGTTGGAAAACCTCCCTCGAAGTACCGACACCAGCCTGGCTGAACGGTTAAGCAAGTATTGTACAGTGAGAATAGTCCTGGGTAATTCTTCTTTTATGGTTTGAGGAAGGATTCGAGAAACAGTGGGAGCCATCCAGTTTAGATAAACTAAAAACCACTCTAAACTTGCAAGAGCATCATGCTAAAGAGTTTTTCTTCTCTCTCTCCTAATTGCAGCGACCCTGAAAATGACTGGACTTAAGTTACTTTTAGAGAAAAATATACTAACAGGGCCAGACTATAAAGATTGGCTGCGGAATGTCAAAATGGCTTTGACCTATGACAAATTGGGGTACGTCCTCACCGCTACGGCACCTGCTGTCCCTGGTCCCAAATCCAGTAATGCGGATAAGGAAATCCGCAAAACCTGGGATTTCGATTGCGCGAAAGCCAAGTGCATCGTTCTTGCCTCGATGAACAATGAACATTAGAGGAGGCACGAGGATATGGAACTAGACGCCATATTTCTCCATACAAAGGAACTTTATGGAAAGCAATCTCGTAAAGCAAGATACGAGACCTCAAAGAACTTGTTTCGAACGAGGTTGGCTGTCGGGTCATCGGTTGGAGAACATGTCCTAAAGATGATCGGCTATATAGAAGAGCTCGCAGACCTTGGGACGACTTTGGATAATGAGCTATATACAGACCTTATTCTCCAGTCCCTTCCTTCCACCTACGCCCAGTTTATCCTGAACTTCAACATTCAAAGAAAAGAAGTTGAACTTCCGGAACTCCTGAACATGTTAAGGAGTGCGGAGGGCACCTTGCAGAAAGCAAGGGAAACACCCGCTATGTTTGTTGGCAGTGCATCTTCTTCCGGGTCTAAGGCTAGGGGCAAAGGAAGGAAGAAGAAGGCCGTCCCCAGACCTAGAGGAGGTGTTAGTAAGGTGGGAGGGATGGGAAAGAAAAAGTTCGCAGTACCGGTAGTTGGCCAGGATGAGTGCTTCCATTGTCACAGGAAAGGGCACTGGAAGAAGGATTGCATGGCGTGGAACGCCAAGAACCAGGAACCGAAGCAAGCTGTGGCTTCGACTTCAGGTGTGTTTGTAATTGAGAATTGTCTGTCGATCAACTCTACTTCCTGGGTATTGGATACCGGATCAGGATCTCATATTTGCAATTCATTGCAGGCACTGAGAAACCGTAGAGTGCTGAAGGAAGGTGATATGACCCTAAAGGTTGCTAACCGAGCTAGCGTGGGAGCTGCGTCCGTCGGGGATTATCACCTAGGATTGACGAGTGGACACATTTTGGTTTTACATAACTGTTTTTTGTACCAAGCTTAACGTGTAATATCATATCAGTTTCCTTGTTATCAAATAAAGGTTATGATTTCACGTTTGTAAGAGATGTTGTTAACATCCACCTTAATCATGGTTTGATTGGGTCCGGTACACTAAATAACGGTATATATGTTTTAAACCAACTCCAAATTTTCAATGTCCAGAACACACTAAAAAGAAAGTCTCCAGATTTAAATAAAGCTTTCTTATGGCATTGTAGACTGGGTCACATCAATGAGAGAAGGTTGACTAAGTTGCATAAAAAAGGATATTTGGACTCGTTCGAATATCAAACTTATGACACTTGTCAATCTTGTCTCAAAGGAAAGATGACAAAGACTCCATTTACTGGACAAGGAGTAAGAGCGAGCGAGCTCTTAGGACTCATACACAGTGATGTATGTGGTCCAATGTCTACGCATGCAAGAGGTGGTTTTTCCTATTTCATTACTTTCATGGATGATTACTCAAGATACGGATTCATTTATCTGATGAAACATAAATCTGAGGCTTTTGTGAAATTCCAAGATATAAGAATGAAGTAGAAAACCAAACCGGCAAAAGTATCAAGACACTTAGATCTGATCGAGGTGGTGAATACTTGAGTGCCGAGTTCCAAGGTTACCTAAAAGAGAAAGGAATTCTCTCTCAGCTTACTCCTCCATACACTCCACAGCATAATGGTGTATCGGAGAGACGGAATCGAACCCTATTAGATATGGTACGATCCATGATGAGTAATGCTGAGTTACCGCGATCTTTTTAGGGTTATGCGCTAGAATCAGCAGCATATCTTTTGAACATGGTTCCTACCAAGACTGTGCCTACCACCCCATATCAGATGTGGAGTGGAAAGAAACCCTATCTTCAGTATCTGAAAATATGGGGATGTCCAGCTTTTTTTAAAAAGCAGCATGTGGACAAGCACGAGGCACGATCAGTAAAGTGTAAGTTTGTGGGATATCCAAAGAACTCCAAGGGGTATATATTCTATTACGCAGAGGAACAAAAGGTGTTTGTTTCTCGTAATGCCCATTTTCTAGAATATCAGTTTTTAGAAAAGGAAATAAGTGGGAGTGAAATAGAACTGGAAGAAATTCCAGAACCACAAACTGCTACTGAAAGTTTGGTAGAACCGGAAGTTCAAGAAGAACAGGACATTCCCGCACCCCTCCGCAGGAGTAGTAGGCCGTCTCATCCGCCTGAGAGATAATACGGTTTTCTCATAGATGGGGATAGAGAGGATTGCATCATAGATGATGATGAACCTACTGACTTCCAGCAGGCCATCCAGAGCGGCGACTCGGTACGATGGCTAGATGCAATGCGGACCGAAATGGAGTCCATGTACACCAACAAAGTATGGACTTTGGACTTTGCTCCAGATGGGGTAAAACCCATAGGATGCAAATGGATCTGCAAGAAAAAGATTGGTGTAGATGGACAGGTGGAAACCTATAAGGCTAGACTTGTTGCAAAGGGTTTTCGTCAAAGACCTGGTTTGGACTATGACGAAACTTTTTCTCCAGTGGCTATGCTCAAATCCATTCGGCTCCTTCTTGCTATTGCTGCCTTCCATGATTATGAAATCTGGCAGATGGACGTAAAGACGGCTTTTCTGAATGGAAATTTAGAAGAGTGCGTCTATATGGATCAGCCAGAGGGTTTCAATCAGAGTGGGAGCAGCGGGAAAGTATGCAAGCTGCTTAAGTCCATTTATAGGCTAAAGCAGGCATCGCGGAGTTGGAACATCTGTTTTGATGAGACAGTCAAAGAATATGACTTTATAAAAAATCCAGATGAACCGTGCATATATAGTAAAGTTGTAGCCAGAAGTGTTGTATTTCTCGTCTTGTACGTGGATGACATTCTATTAATAGGAAATGACATTCCTATGCTACAATCTGTCAAAGGATTCTTGTCACACAGATTCTCCATGAAAGACCTGGGTGATGCCTCTTAAATTCTGGGGATTCGGATCTATCGTGATAGATCCAAAAGGATGTTGGGACTTTCGCAGTCCAGGTATATCGACACTGTACTGAAAAGATTCAGTATGGAAGATTCTAAGCGCGGTAATCTACCGGCTTGTCACGGAATCACCCTATCCAAAGAGATGTCTCCCAAGACTGATTTAGAAAGGGAACGCATGTCTATTATACCCTACGCTTCTGCGATAGGCTCTATAATGTATGCGATGTTGTGCACCAGACCAGATGTAGCTTACGCACTGAGCGTGGTGAGCCGGTATCAGTCAGACCCAGGGGAGAAGCACTGGATAGCAGTAAAGATCATTCTCAAGTACCTGAGAAGGACTAAGGAGATGTTCTTGGTTTACGGCGGAAAAGACCTCAGGTTGGAGGCCTTTGCTGATTCCGGCTTCCACAGTGGTAAGGACGATTCCAAGTCCATGTCGGGTTATGTCTTTACCCTCAATGGAGGGGCGGTGTGCTGGAAGAGCTCTAAGCAGGACACCGTTGCTGACTCGACGATGGAAGCGGAGTATATAGCTGCTTGCGATGCAGCAAAAGAAGCAGTCTGGATGAAGAAGTTCCTAACAGAACTTCAGGTGGTTCCTACCATAGTTGATCCAATACCTCTGTATTGCGATAACAACAGAGCAATAGCTTTTGCGAAGGAACCAAGGTCCCATCAGAAATCTAGACACATCTTAAGGCGGTATCACCTGATCAGGGTGATCATTGATCGTCAGGAGATCGAGGTTCGGAGAGTTGCTTCTGAAGAGAACATTGCTGATCCATTCACGAAGGCCCTACCTCAGATTCAGTTCGAGAGGCTACTCGAGATCATCGATCTTCGATATGCCAGTATATAGCCATAGTGCAAGTGGGAGATTGTTAGTGTATATGCCCTAGGGGCCATTATTGTATCATACTAGTTTGTATATTACTTAATGGAAGCTTGGGATATTCACATGTATATAACAGTCTTGCTAAACATGGTAGTATGCTACTTGGTTTTTCTATCTTAATATGTGAGTATACTTATTGGTAGAGCTCTTAGGGTCTTGCTTGACTACCAGCGTTGTGATGGCAGTCACACTAGTGGGGGCTGGGTAGTCTACAAGCCCATCCTTATTCAGGTCCCTAGTCGTTGGATTATCGAGACAGAGCATCGATACTCCGGAGTAGACTAGTGTATACGCTTCTCATCCCAGTTGGGGAGATGGTCTGTCCCACAGCCATCAGTACGTCGTACTGGAGATAGTATGCAGGTGATCGTTAGGTTACGGGTACACCGGACAGGACTCACAGGAAACTGTTGGTTGGTTTTATACCAGTCGTCAGTGAACAGTTCCCAGGTGATATGAGTACAGCATAGTCCGCAGACTTGACACTGCTACTTCTCCTTGAGTATGTCCCGCTGTTCTTAGATTGCTACCCTACCACGGCTCAAAGGAGTCGTGCAAACAGGTAGCAGTTGGGTGCAGTCCCGAGCACTTGGAGGCAGTGGCGGTTAGACAGGATTCGTCTCTCCCGGTATTGGGCGTTGATATCGCGCTGTGTCAGAGAGCCATTACGCAAAGTCCCTGGCCAGGGCAAGCGAGATTTGCTGGTTGGTTCCAGTAGTTTCTCAGGGTGTAATGGGCTTCGCTCCGACACGACTTATACCGCTATTAGGGGACTGACGCTTGCCGCCCCCCTAGGCCCGTTATGCGATAGTCTAAGACGAACAGACCGGACTGTACGGAGATTGTCACATCAGACTCAGTAGGAGTTCGGATGGGTTCCCTCATCGGCCTTCTTATCGACATCTACCTGGGGACCTTTACGTACAGCTAGTTCCGCTTGCGGTCTGTGGTTAAACTCACTGCCAGCGTAGTAGTCGAGTCTCTAGAGTCCCACGCAGAGAGTTTCCCTACTCCAGGCGAAACGATATAGAGGTCGTATGGTTTTACGACAAGAGTTCGGACGCATACGTGCGTTTACGCACGTACGACTTTCGGACAGTTTTTACTAGTCGGCTTTGGTTTAAGCCAGTTACTAGTATCCGGTTATTGGATTTATACAGTCTAAAGTTTTTCCGTGTTTTCACGGATAGGAGGGGCGTTCTCGTAATTGTGCGAGAAGCTTCTAGAAGATGGTGACTAAGGAGGTTTAGGTGGCATATACATTAAATGAGATTAGTGAGTCATATGGATGATTCATCCATGTCATTAATGCTTCATAATTGCTTAATGACTCATGGTTGTGAATCACCATTAGATATTTATCAAGCATGGTTGTAAAACATTATCTTTTCTTTTCTTGATAAAATAAAATTCTTGATATATATTATGATAACTCATTTTCTCATTTCATAATTATTCTCACATTCTCTCTCTTCAAGCTCTCCCTCTTCAAACCCTAATCCTCCCCTCTCATGTGTTGAGTACAAGGATTAGTTAGACTACTTAATCCATAACCCTCTCTTTATTTCATCTAGGTTTGATTAGCACTTAAAGATACCTAGTTGCCTCAAGTTTAGAGGCAAAGCTTGGAGTTTAGCTCTCGTAGTGGATCGTCTACTACTTGGAGAAGGCCGAGGATGAGGTGGAGTTCGTAAAGAAGAAGTACACGGTTCTTTAGGTATAATCCCTTCACATAGTAGTTTAGAACTTCTATGTTTGTTGTTTGTTATCGTTTAGCTTCGATTCATCCGGTTAGTCGATGTTTGAGCATAGAACAAGATCGTTTTTCATATTTCCGCCTCCCCACAAGTCGTGGGGTGTTGTACATCGACTTACACGTTAACCCTTTAAATCTTTGATCCATAGGATATACCAACCGTCGTCCTTCCCATATTTTCTCCTAGTAGTCCTCTATTGCTCACCCTTATATTTTTCTGTGCTGACCCGATCCCAATCTTCTTGATCTTCAGACTAAAGCCGCCATACTCCAACCATTGAATGATCTACATTTTCTTGTAATCCTTACCCTAGCTAGCCCTATACATTTTATGTGTTTTCCCTATTACCCTATATATATATTTACGGACTTTATTATTCGGAATTTAGTTTCATTATCTTGTATTTGTCGAAGAGTGCGTATTATTGTCTACTTAGCTTTATGTATTTCAAAGCACACTACTATTATTTTTATTTTCAGTAGCGCAATCTTACACCGCGCATATTTTGTTCCATACTTCTTATTTTCACTATGTGAGTTTCTAAGTTATTCGATCGATACATTATTCTAAAATGTTTTAACCTACCGACTAATTTTCACTATTTTATTGTCGTTACTTTACTTTCGAGTGTTGAGCCTACGGTTACTATTATTAATGTTTGTGTATTATACTATTGATTTCTGACGTACTACTTTTGATATACCTTCATGTGCATATAATTGAGTTTCGATTTTGTCGAGTATGTCTTGATTATCATTGTTCATTATTGTTGTTATTGCTACTCTCCTAGGTTGCCTTTATAGCTGTTATGGTCATATACTTATTAAACCTATATTTTTTTTTGTATGTGTTCTTACATATATAAACCTTCAAATTTCTTCATCTGCCTATTTCAAGTAAATCTTTATGTGTTAGTTTCAATATAGTAGCTTTCTCCTATGTTTGTATTATCTATCGTTTATTTTAAATTTCGAGGACGAAATTTTTGTAAGGGTGATATAATTTAACACCCGTCCCCTTTTATACCAAAGTCCGTAATTTGTTACTTTAGAATTCCGTTATTTTTACTCATTTAATTATTTAAAGAAACTCCATTAAACTCAAAACTATTTTCTCCCAAGTATTTAAATCTTCCCTCCGGCCCAAGCACAATTTCCCAGCCTAGAAATCAAATTGTAAATTTCTCTGGCCCGAGCCCATAATTTCAATTCCATTTTAATTAATTTCCTTAAACACTTCCTCAGCCCGTTATTATAATTCTTTTATTTATTCAGCCAGCCCGGCCGTTCACTCCCCATTTCTTATCCAATTTCCTTTAATTTTTCCCTCAGCCCATGAATTAAAACCAAAACCATTTGGTGAGCCGGCCCAGCCAACTCCCTTTTTAAATTCTTCTTTCAATTATTCTTAAATTCTTCCCTGCCGGCCCGTTGGCTCAGCCCACCTAGTTTGGAAATTCATTTTGATTTTCTTTTCTCACCGGCCCACTCCCTTGGCCCGCGACTCATACCCGACCCGGTCCGCCCCTGTGCTTCTCCCTCAACGGCTATTTTCTAGCGCGCGTTTCCTTCGCCGTCTCCCTCGCCCTCGCCCCCGCTCGCGCGTGCATAATTACTCCCCACGACGCGCGCGTTTTCCCCCACGACCCTCTCTCCTCTACCCACTACTCCCTTTTCCTCGCTCGCTCTCTCCCTCGTTCTCACTTTCCTCCTCAAACTCCGCTACACCCATTTTCCCGACGACGACGACGACAACCGTTTCCTCTTTCCTTCATCACCTCACCATTGCTCGCTTTCACCTCATCACCTCCACCAGCGATCACAAGCACCCCGAGCTCCACCTCCTCGACTCCAACTCACCTCCTCCCTCTCTCACGAGAAAACCTCCGGCCACCTCCCTCCATCACCACCACCACGAACTTCTTCAACCACCGTCACTACCCTCCATCCTCCACCCTCGCTCACTCCTCCCCCACCAACACGGCTCCTCTACGACTCCACCAGCCTCTGCCGAGCACCCCTGCACACCAACCATTTCACCCGAGCGTCGACCACCTTGCACCCTCACCGCTGGCGCCTCTTCTTCCCGACGACCACCATCGTCGACCACCAACTCCATCGACACCCTTCACCCTCCTCATCAACATCATCTCCATCGCCATCGTCTCTCTCTTTCTCTCTCTCACTGCCCTCTCTCTCCCTGCATCTCTCTCTCACTATGTTTTTCCTCTCTCTAACTCTCAGCTCTCTCTCCCCCCTGCTTCCCTCTCTCTTCTCTCTCACAGTCCTCTCTCTCACTCTCTAATCTCTGTCTCTCTCACTCTCCCTCTGTGATCTCTCTCTCTCTGTGTTCTCATTTTCCTTCTCTCTCTCTCTCAGTACTCTCTCTCTCCCTACATTCTTTCTCAAACGCTTCTCTCTCTGACTCGTTCCCGCTCAATATCCCCCGCCTCTGCAACCTCTCGCCATCGGACGCACACCACCGTCACCTCCCCTGCTCTGGCCAACCAACGCCGCAGTTTCAGTCGCCGTCGTTGCCGTCAAGCGCAGCTCGAGCCGAGGCCAAGATTTGTCGTGATCGCGTCTGGCCAGTACAATAGACGGCTTCGCTGCCGTGCATCGCCTAGACACCTCCAGGCAAGTTCTTTACTTGCTTACATGCTATTTTACCTAAGTTACAATCGCTAAGTATATAGATTATAAGTTACAGTTTAAACTAATTATGTGCCATAACCTGCTCGACGCGTGTTCCCAAAGGATATATTTTTCTAGATTGGCGGAACTGTATTAATTACTTTGGCCCTTGCTGTGATGAATACCTTGTGCAAGTTTCGCTGGAAAATATGACCGTTAATGACTAAAACAACTACCCCCAAGTTTACTAGTAAAACTGAAACTTTATTGTACCTGAAAACCGTTAAATTCACTATAAATCATATACATACTAGAATGGTGCGTTCGAGAGCTCAAATCGAAGCCGACTCGACGAACTTTAACCCTATACTGGTTTCCTGGTATTCCTGTACTTAAATTGTGATGATAATTGGATCGGAGTGCGACTCTGGACTGCAGTCCAGAGCGACTCCAGTTGTTGCTTGCTGTTCCGTAATGGGTACCGCAGATTTCCATGACTCGTAGATTGCGGAACTCCGCTGCTTATTATACGTAAATCTGTTAGCTAGAAGATACAATTGATTTCATTCTGTTTCGTTACCGTTTGATATTTGATCTGTAATTTAATAGATCGGGACACATAACAGTCCCAGCAGAATCAGAACGGACATATTGGTATAGAATAGTGTATATCTCCTGACGTACAGATGTGATTTAAGATCCGTCTATTGCGTTGAAAACCTTACTGAAAACCCTAGAATTTATCAAACTGTAGCATCGCTAAAATCCGATCCCAAATGGGATCAAAATTCGTTGCGAAACGGACTTCTGATTCTGAAATTGGATTTCCAGCCGCGAGCGCTTAAAATGAAGTGGTTATAATTAATGATCCTGGAACCCGATTGGCTTGAAACCAAATTTGATGGATGGAAAACTGAACATACTAATTACCACATGTTTATCGTTTCGCTAAATTATATATGTACGTTTCATGATAAATCGTGTAAGTGATAAAATACTGTTTTTGTGACACCTTAATCGTGCTTATATACTGTTCACGCATCATATCATACCCATATCATTGTAGTGATAACCTAGTGATATCGTGCATTTACCCAGTGTTAGATTCTAGTGATGATTGTGGCAAGTACGTCAGTGTTCGTGTATCCGTGATTAAGTGAAAGTGATACGTACTTGTACACAATCAGTGACACTATTATTCTATTGCATTGTCGACGTCTGTGGGATGCGTGTACGTGTGACTATAAGTGGTATGAGACACTTATGGAAGCGCTTGCACGGGTGTCCCAGATAAGGCATCCGACACTGCCATTTATCTTAGATATTAGTCGGGACGTGCTTGATGGAGGTCCTGCCTCCAGTTATCGCGCAGACTTGTCACGGATCGATCAGTATTTTGGGTTATGGTTAGCATTTGATGTAGACCACGGGGTGTGGGGTAGTTTAAGTGTGAGTTCAACAGAATCTCGGGAGTCCCATGCCGGCTTATATATTTAGGGAGATATATGGAGATTTACAGGGTATGTGATATACACCGTGATATACATGTTACATGTTGGGCCCGTGGTCCCTTGCCCTTGGGTTCTGCCCTTGGGTTCTACCCTTGGGTGGAGGATACTCATGAGTGGTTGACTCTCACACTTGGACTGACGTTAGGCTTAGTGACCTGTACAGTGAGACGTAGAGACTGATAGGGATACTGGCATTTATATACCATATATACTGTGTTGACATGCGTGACGTATCGTTCTACTGCTTTACTGTTCCGCTGCATTGATTACTGCACATTCATATTCATGCTGTCATTGATTTACTGTTTCACATATCTATTACCATTGTTAGAATTGTCACATGATTTACATATATTATATTGCTATTGTGTCGCTCTGACGACCTGAGTATGCATGCTCAGTGTGAGGAGAAGATTTAGCCTGGACCAGAACTAGACGTGCAACACAGGCTTCTTGACTTACCATTCCGAGTTACATTCATTTGTTCCACTTCAGGTCAGTCTTTACATCGTTTCTTTCAGTTACTGCATTTCTCATTACCTGCGCATCATTTACTGTTTACCATGAAAAACTAGAAGCTGAAGTGTGACTACGGTAGGACTTTTCCTTGACCGTAGGAGCATGGCTGGCCTTGTCTACCCCTCGTATTCCGTATTTTGGGAAGCGGGGCGTGACATATATGCACAACCTCAAATCAACCGTATGAAATCCATGAAGTCATAATCAGGTGTAGCCAAGGAACGAAACAATATACAATGCGGCTTAATCAAAATCAGGTGTACCGCGATGGAAAATCTCACAACCGCGTGCATCAGCGTGCACAAATCAAATCAAAACACTAAAAGTACATGAAAACTATGCTGGAAGCGTAAATCAAATCACCGGCATAAAATAGGCATGAAATCACAATCAACACCTCAAGAGTAATAACTATACGTAAGGTATAAATACCCAGTAAGTGCAACCATGGTGCATAAAATCAAATATCATGGAACTCAGTCTTCAAGACTAAATCATGCAAATAGATCGCCCAAAATACCGAAATCTAAAGTGACGGATACGTGATAGTCAAATCACAAAATCACAAATCATAAATCACAAATACCGTCGTCGGTATATCCTCCTTCAAAGTCGAGAAGGTGTCGGTATATCCAATGCTAGCGGCGCAAGATATCTACTTGCCTCTTGCTCGCGGCTGGCGTCCTCTGCCTCTGGATCCTTATCTTCCCTGTGGATTACCAATCTCGCAATCCATTGGCTCATCGGCCCGGTCAGGTGTGCTAACAGGAAAGATTCCGTTCTGGCACTTTTCTGGTCATCTCTCGGTCAATCCTCACGACCGTTCGTAAAGCAGCACATCTCTGGCACCGACCTCAGGTCCTCTGAATGCACATCACACATCTTCTCCTGGTGCAAATCTTATTGCAGCAGTGTACTGGAAGGAATCCTGCTCAAGGTCTCTTCTGATATCGCCTAAGCCAAACTGTACGGAGGCTGGTACTCTGGCGTAATCTTTCCTCGCTCTCTGGACATCTGCGTCCTTAGTACAACATCTACTCGAAAGTTGGTCGCATCCCTGCGCCTCTGTATGAATATCCGACCTTTAATCTTAACGGGGTGTAATAACAGCTCGTCTGCATCTCGCACGAACTTCTTGTCCCGCTTGTCTGTATCATCGTCCATTTCGACGTCGCGTCTTTATCTGCGCACTGCAATGCCCTCGGCCACGGTCCATCCGAAGTCCCTCACACGGACTCGAAATCACGAACTCGGTATCTTCATCACTCAGTAGAAGATATCTAGCCGAACACGTCTTCAGCGTGCATATCGCATCTCTGATGTCAGCGGAGTGGAACGTCATCTCGTCGAAATCTCATGCGAACTCTTTACTCCCCTCTGCTTCAATATCGATTGATCCGAACTCATCTCATCGTGGCTACACAGACTGCGCTCCAACGGCAATGCTCGTATCTGGAGTCTCCCAAGCAGTGTCCAATCACATGATATCCGAATGATGTCGAATCGTCCGATCGACTCGTCAGAACCTCATAATCCCCCAAGTGCTCAACATCTCGGGTACAGTTTAATAGTATCGAATATATACCACAGCATCGGTGGTCCAGCCGTAGAAAGGCAAACCCAAGCCTCACTAATGGCGCCGCAGAACTGCCGTAAACCCTAATGTTCAAAGGCTTTCACACGGTCATTATGTCGAGTTAGGGTTTCATTCTTCTAGAGGGTCCATAGAATCGCTTGCACGTCTTTCCGAATACATTAAACTTGGAAAATGGATTCCTGACATTCGATCGTCTCAATCGACTCTCAACGAATCTGCGTGAAGTCGCCTCTAGCTGGAACCAATCTATCTGGTGACCTCGCATCGGGATAAGCGAACGAACCACATGTCCTAGTCATTCGTCCTCGGTTACTAGCGACTCACCGTCATATCTCTAAGTATATGCTCATGCTGCAGTAGCTCCAATCATCTGGGCGATATCTTATCATTCGCAGCAACAACTGGCTCATTCGTCTATACGCTAAACAGTGCCTCAATCGTCCTGGATAAGCGATATATCAACGGTCATCACATCCTGGCTGGCCTCTATCAGTGGCTCAATCCTCTGGTGCCGATCAGCACATCCGGGAAATCTCGTAAAAGCGATCAATCCAACACCCATGGCGCGAAAAAACAATAAGACGACGCCTCAATATGCAATCGTATGTCTATGGAATCACGCCGTGGTCAGTCCTCGTCCATGACGAGCTCATGCTGACGCAACTCGAGCCGTAGCTCACTCTGCCCGTGCAATCGCGGCAGCAAAACCATAACCAGTATCGATGAGGATAGATCATAGGAAAGAATATAATACTATGCAAGGAAATGTACATCCTAAGGTTTCTTAAGCGGAGTGGCGTGTCTTAAGTATGCCGCGGAACATACGTATGGTACGTCCCTCTACTCAAGCTACCTACTCCATCAACCAAGGGTCATCCTATGCGACGAAAGTTCGGGTATAATACCCCCTCGACCAAGTCTAAGTTCCGTAAGGTCAAGCCTAAGTTCCGTATATAGATAACGCCCTAGGCTCCACCTAGTCAAACTTAGACTCGAACCAAGGTCAACCCAGCGCTCTGATACCAACTTTGTCACGACCCGAAAGAGCACGTGACTGGCCCTTGAACCATATGAAGTCTATAGGACCCCATCTGATCCAAGTAAGCCAAAAGCCCAGAAATCTAAAACCATTTAAAGAGTAAATAAGGAAAACTGGTTTAAGAAGTAAAGTAATCATGTTTCGAAAATCAAAGTTTTTAAATAGTTAAGCCGAATATGCATTTTTAAAATGTGTAACCTTTCCTGAAAATTTCGGCAGAGTTTCCTTTGTAAATACTGGCCCCGAACGGGGTACAACAAGAATAACATATATGAAATGATAAAAGGCATCCCCAAGCGGGAGCTAGCTCTTCGTCAATCGACGGTCATAACCATGCAAGCAATAATAATATACAACGCCAAAGGGCGAGGATCGAAACCCAAAAAGAACTCAAAACAGCCAGAAAACCGTATTACTACAAGCGCGACTCTAAGGTCGAAATAATACAACACCGTTTTCTAAGTCTGAAACAATATACAAGTTTTGGTTGATGGAATTTCTAGATACAATGAGTAATACAGGAACAATGGCGGTTCTGATACAAAAGAACCCACCTACCAACGCAAGTCACCCATATGGAAGCATTGTGCCAGAAATGCCGCTATGGAATCTGTACGGCAAAAACCTGCAAGGACTGTGGCACAACGGGGGTGAGTTGCCAACTCGTGAATAGAAAAATATCTACAAGCAGAGATCGAAAGTATGACCCATCCTAGGTCAATACGATCATATATAAATAAACCTCAATATGAATAAGTCTGAAGCATGCTAAACTGGCAATGTAATCTCTATACATGAGTCTAGTGCCAAGTGCTCATGCCAGTGCCTCAGGTAATAACATAGCATAAATGTGAAGTATAATCAATGTAATCAAATCTGCATGTACGTGGATCCCGTCCACTCGTCACCCAATGACAATAACCATCATGCATGTAAATATCATCAGCATATGCATGGAAATATGAGGATATAAACCACCTGTGTCCCTCGCGACACGTCAAAATCATGGAACCGGAGTGCCCAACATCGACACTCGAAGAAATCATGAAAACTGTGCCTAGCATTGGCACGTAAATCCTCATATATATCGGGCTCCGTCAGTCCGGACAAGCCCGCGGGCTCCGTCTGCGGAATCAGCCCTCGGCCCCAGCAGTACGCCCATATCCATTTATCGACTCTAGTCGGTATCCTCCGGATAACCGCCAGGTCCAACCAATCATCGGTAGGTACTCGCCCGCCTCCAGGCTCAATCGGCAAAATCCTTCGATCATCTTACCGAGGGGAACCATACCGGGTCCACTATGTACCCGCAATCGGCTCGTCCTCTCCTCGAATAGAGTTTCACAAGTCGCTCTCAGCACCGAGAAAACACATGGTGGACGCACTGAAATATCATATCAAGGGTAACCGGGTTTTTAAAGCAATGACATATTCTCTTTTGAAATACCCACGGTTCCCAAATACAGAAACATCATGGAAATAGAAACATTCAATGCGTATAATCAGAAAGCATGATGTATATGACATGTAAAAGAAATGTAAGCATATCAGTCTGTCATGCAAGAATCATATACCGAATGCAACAGTACTACAGTGTACTGACATGGCAATTATCGATGATGAAGTGTGTGAGCCGGCAACAAGTGTACGTGGAACATACGCATCATCGATAATTGTGCTGGTGTCCTAACAGCATGACTGTAATATATATCGATAAACACAAGCAATGCAATGCAAATAGCATGAGTATACGGAATCGAATAATCAACGCAACAGTAAAGAATCTATCTCAATAAATATATCATGCAGCCTTGCCTTTTGAAATAAGACGAATCAGGGTTTTTGGTAAAATAATGGCTACGGTGTTTTAAGAAAAGATGTGTCGTTTGAAAATATCCGTAAAATCCCTTTTGCCTATCTTTAAAATATCCCCGATTCGTTTGTTTTGAAATAGGTATGACTCGGGTCTAGTCTAACGCCTACTATGCGAACTACGGACCCAACAGTCAAGTCAATCGGGAGGGGTATGAAAACCACCTAAATCTAAGTCAATATCACATTATCTCATCACATAACAGGTATCACTACCATCATATCACATCTCCAATACGAACTCTGTCATGTCGCCAAATCTCACGGCCTCAATCGAATCTCATCGACTCATCTCAATCCCACGTATCATCCTCAAATCTTGTATATGAACACATAGTCCCATACCGATGTGTAGATATACACACCATCATATGCGCACAGATAAATGAAAGAATGTATGCAAGTATGTGTGTATGTGTGCATGTATGAGTGCACCCACTACTTTAGGGTTTCGCACTACTAAACCAATACATCCTTATCATCAATAATTCCATTATTAGCATCAATAGTCCTAACAACACATAATAAATATATGTGTGTATAGGTATTCGTATACATCACCACGGACTGCGGGGGCGCTATACGCCATCCACCCGACTTCTCCCCGTAGATATAAATCTACTCACCTTGCTTCTCATGTGCCGATGCCGATGTTGCCATCTTCATCTTCTTCGCCTCAACATCACGTAGTGTACCTACAAGTATATCACAACGCTAAAGCACATGAAAATCACAACGGAAACCAAAATAGCACACGCTACTCGCATAGGTAAAAAACTATCGTCTCGCATGTAAACACGTTCAATATCCACTTGTCGTTGACGTCCAAACGCCACCCGACAGAAACGAATCACCAAATACCAAAATCCATGCTAAAACAAGTCGTAAATCATACGCCAACTCAAGAAAATCAACCCAGATTTTACCCTAATTGGAATCGGTCAAAACTAGACATACCCAGGGTTAAGTTTATAGGGAAAAAGGCTACAGAACAAAAACGAAGGGGTTCCAACCTGCTGTGGCCGCAATTTGCGGCCAGAGGGATAAAATCTGCGGCCCAAACAAAGAATTAGGAGCTAGGGCTTTGTGTGGTGGTTCCATGGTGCCTGCACATCTCACTTTCAACTCAGTTTTATTTTTTGGGTCTCGGGGTGATAGCAGATTCTTAAATACGATCACAGATTCACAGTTTTCCCCGATATCGATTCCGTAAATCCGTATTCTGGTTTCATGTTCAGGTTTTGGTCCAAATTAGCATCACACAAGGGGTTCTAAGGTCACAACAAGCCTCAATTTCACTTTGATTTCAGGTCTAACCCTAAACCCTAACTTGAATTCTCCAAAGTCCACAAAACGACACAATATCGATATGAAACTAGAATTGATGCAGAAGGAAATTGAAATAATACTTGAGGGTGCAGAAATTACCTCCTTTGGCAACTCAAGAAAATTCTTGAGTTGCTCAAAGTCCTCAAGATCCACTCTTCCTTAGTCCAAAGCGTTCCTCTCGAGCTCGTGAACCTTTTTAGTGAAGGGAAGATGGGGTTTTGGAGTTGATTTGAGTGTGATGGAGATGATTTAAGTAAGGAGGAAGAGCAAGGGGGCAGCAGCAGCAGCAACTAAAGAAGAGGGAGGGAGAAATGAGTTGAAGAATGATGGAGGAATTGTTCAAGTCAACACACCTCACCTACTCTCTATCTCTCTCACCATGCTTCATAATATATTCCCTTTTCCATTTTCTTTTCTTTTCTTTAACCCTAATTCCTTCTCACCCTAATAGTGAACCCAAATGAACAACCATGGCAAGAAAAATGTAACACAAGTGTAGAAAAAGATATGTGCATGTTTTGCACAAAAATGCCAAAAATCCGATTAGCGATTTTTAATCGCGATTAACACTAAATTAGTGTCAAACAAATCATAAAAACTTTAAAATGGCATAATTCCATAAAAAACCCTATTTTAGAATTTTCCATAATTTTCCCCATTTATTTGTATTTAATTATACCTGAATATTAAAATATTCATTAAAATAATATTAAATTATAAAAATTCCCCAAAATTAATATTTTAATATTTGAAACGTTACAATTATCAGTATTGTTCTGTGATGCTTATTACATTTCGGTGATGTTGCATTTTATCACGCCTTGAGTGAATATTATATATTGATATATATATACTAGTAGATGTTGTATATGTTTTTCATCCGCGCTAGTCCAGTCCCCGTTCTGTCGTTAGTTAAGTAACCTAACGGGTAATGACGGGATCCAGTGGCGAATGCGGATGGCATATACGTACATCATTATTTTCGTTCTTTATTGGTGTGATCAATTGATGGGACTGCATTGATTCGGATCAATGCAAGCTAAACTGTAACAACCCTAATTTTCATATACACTTTTCTGTACAAATTTTTTAAATTTTTTTTAAAACCATAAAGTAGTATTTTAATCCGAGCACAAGATATATATAATTAATTATTTTGTTTTTAAATAATTTCATTTTTAGTGTACATTAAATTGTTTTTAAATTTAAAGTGTACTTTGATATTTAATGCTGCTGATATTATTTTAAGTAACTATTTTTCTACACTAATTACAAGAAGGAGCTTGTAGCTCATTGGTAATACCTTGCATTGCTGAACCAAGCCACCTGAGTTCGAATCCCATACCCCACATTATTTTTAATATGGATTTTTAAAAACCTTTAGAATACCAAGAGTTTACACGTGCATATCTCACAAAAACCCCACTACACCCAAAGATGTAACACTTGCAGAGGGTAGATGATCCGTCGGGGGAGATCCAGGTCACCGGAATCGGTCGGGAATCGGCCAACTCGGCCTTGACTCGGCCGACTCAGTGATCCGACCGAGTCACGGCCGAGTCACCCCTGATTCGGCCGATTCCGGCGAGGGTCACAACATGAAAGTTGTGTCTTTTGGTATTCCCTACGCACCTGCAAAGTTTCAGCCTCATACCACTTCCAGAGCTCTTTAAAACCCCCAATTACTCCACTTTTAATACATTTTTATTACATTTTTATTTTTAACTTTTCATCTACCCTAACCCTAGCCTAACCCTATAAATACCAACCCTACACACTACCTTCTCACCCCCCAAAATCTTGAGCCACTCTCTCAAAAGTTTCCACAAGAAGTGTGCTTCGAAATCGAGTTCCCGGCGAAGCTCTGACGGAATTCCGACGACGCGTTTTGGAGCAACTGGCGACGTAATCACCCCTCGGCCTTCCTCCCTAGTTCTCTTTACTCTTTAGAAGAGTTTAAACCCGTAAGTCCCAACCTTCTATCTCTCTTTTCTATAATTGTAAAATACGACTTTTTGGAACCAACGGAAATCGGACAAACCGATTCCCGATCCGGTTTTCTTTAAAATTTCACTTGTCACCTAATGTATTATCAACCCTATTGCATGTTGACTATTAATCACCCTTAAATCAAATTTAATCACACTTTTCTACATGAAATGATAAGTTCTTTACAAAACCGTATTCCTTGCATAAAAATACCATCAAGTTCAATTTTAATGTTCTAATTAGATCCCTCACTCTTAATCATGGTTATTTTGATAACAAAACTTGTTTCATTCAATTTGGATAAAATTTCACACATGAAATGATAACGTTTATGAATACCGTATTCTTGCACCTTAATACCCTTAAGTTTAATACAGCTTATTTCATCTTGGAACTTCACCAAAACTTAATATAAGTCACGGGGTAATGACCTACCCTTATACACACTCATTATAACCCTAATTGATAAATAACGAAAATACAGAATACGAAATTATAGGACTTTTCACTAAAATACCATAACCTTCATAACTCTTAGTTTAATCTTTAAATTGTAACTTTTCTAAATAAAACTTATACAAAATGAAAGCACGATTGGTCATGGACATCGATCGTTTATCTAAACTGTCTTGTGTGTCGAGGCAAGTGTGTCGAAGGCAAGTGGTTACTTAATTAGGGCCACTACTTGTAGTGGCGAGCCTCCCACTTACCTGGCACTTACCTAGCTGCATTCGACGGTGAAGAGGCGATTTGAGGCTTCTAATGACTCATCGTTTAGACCTTAGAAATAGGCTAGTTGGCTTAGGAAACCCTAATAACTAAAATACGGAGAACTATACTCTTTACAAATAAACACCCTAATTTATAAAACCGTTTTCCTAAAAGAAAAGTATTTATAAAACCTGAGCAAAGTGCCATTACAACCCATCTTTGGGGAACCTGTTAGGGATAGCACAGTTCATCGTACACCCGCAGGCTAGTAGTGCGAGATTCAGACCTCCGCAAGGAGCATTCGGTCTCGAAAGGTTTAAAATACGATATTTAAGGAAAGTGATATTATTTTTGTAAATAAAATATTCATTTAAAAATCATTCATGTGTTTTATTATATATAATTATCACTTAAACACCTATTTTTTTATAATATAAAATTTCCACTTTTTCCTGAAATTCAAAGATTAAAAGTTACATTAAAATACCCTGAATTTCAAATAATCAATTAATAATTTTATTAGGATATATTCACTAGAAAAACATAAATAAAATACATACTCATTATAACTATAAAGATGAATAACAAATACTTGAGGTGTATTTTGCAAACTATACAATATTACTTTTTACAATAAACCCCCTCAAGTTTTATAAATTACAATAAGGCCCCTAACAAATAAAGAACTACAAATTATCTTTCTTTTAGTCTGACTCGGGTTAGAGTCTGACTAATTCTGACTTGAATATAATTCAAGTCAATCTATATTTCAATTATATTCCAATACAACTTGAATACATGAATCCCAGAATCCAGTTAACAATCTGTTTGAATGAACCGAACCATGGATATTCCTTTTACATGATTTCCAGTATTCCATTTACATGACTCTACGGTTATAACCGTTTCCTGATATCTTGGTTTCGGTCAGTCAATCAAGTCAATCAAGCAATCATTACAAGTTTACAAGATAACAATACAAATATAACATCGCGGGGTTTAAAGGGGTAGATTGGTACGGAAGATGTTAAAAGTGGAATGAGGTGGTCAGATTAAGACACCTAACCTATATTGAGTTGCTGTTGTACCGTGGCATAAACGGTTCCTTGTACTATACGTGCCCTTAGTCTCTGGTATATAGAGACTCCCCTCGTATACACTGGCAGCTTTCTGTACCAAGCTACAAACAATATCGTTAAACAATATTCCATAATATACTACAATACAAAACTTTAGAAAATACCATACTCTGTCACTCTCATTCTTCATTTTTCTTTGGGACTTACCGAGCGACCTGTTCTGTAACATTTCGAAAAAAATACATCAGCCTACCCTCGACATTTTCAACCCACCATCGCTGACCTGCACACTCCTATCAACACTTTTCAACCCCATATCTGATCTACATCAGCCCCTAACGCATTTCAGCCCCCCCCATAGCTGAATTGCACACCCTAATCATGATGTTTCAGCCCCTAATGTCAAGCTTTAGCCCTCAATGTCAAGCTTCAGCCCCATTGTCAATATTCTCAGCCCACAATAGCTGAAATTCAGCTACCAATCAGCCATCATCAGCTATATCATCAGCTGAAACCATGCATTTTAGCCAATGGTTTCAACAAAAAACAGCGGCAACATCAGTCACAACACCCACCAGCCTTTAACCAACCCACACCCTCATCACACCACATCAAAATTCACTACAAATAACACTTCTTCAAGTGTTGCAGCTGCTACTGCAACACACAGAGAAGAAAAAAAAAAGGAAAAGAAAGAAAGAAAGAAAGAAAAGCAAGAGAAGGAAAGAGAGAGTTGCAGCAACAGCTGCAGAAACATTTTCTTTTGGAGCAATGGGGCAACTCCTCAACAGCACAACCCTTCCTTCTTCCCTTCTCCTTCCTCCTAGGACCCTCTCGAGGTATAATCTCGCAATCCAAACTCTTTTCTTGCCAAGTTATAGTTGTTTAGCGGAAATATCGTGTTACTACGTGAATTAGTGCTAGTTTAGGAAATTTGAGCGAGACTTGACAAAGTATTAGTTTGGAATGTTGGTATAACCTTATTAGGAGTTGTTGATATCAGTTAAGCATAGATCTAACCCAGATTGGACACATTTCAAACATGGAACCCAAAACAGAACTTTTCATGTCGGTTTGTGAGGATATATGGCGTGCAGGTGAATCTGGAGTGATCTGGGGTCATTACGGGGAAAATAAACAATACCACGAGCCTATTTAGACCACTAGGAGACCACCCACTGAAGACGAGAGCCTAAATCCATGTTAGGGCCGGCCTCGCCGGGTTTTAGGGGGATGTCGCCGGCTCCACTGTTAAGTTAGGTGCCTAATTTGCTTCGGTAGGTCATATATACCCTGTACATCACCCCAGAGTTGTTTATTTGCCTTGTTTTGACCTGATCAGAAATCTGGGACCACTTTTCTGGGTTGCTGCCATGTTTTTAATGATGTTTATAGATTTAAGTTTTGGTATTTGGTGATTCGTTTCTGTCGGGTGGCGTTTGGACGTCAACGACAGCAGATATTGGCAGTGTTTGCACACAAGGTCACAGGTTTTTACCTATGGGCGTAGTGTGCACCATTTTGATTTCCGACATGGTTTTCATGTGTTTTAGTATGTGATATTCTTGTAGGTACTCACGTGACATCGAGGCGTTGGAGATGCAAATGACGACATCGGCACCGGAACACATAACTAGGTGAGTAGATTTATATCTACGGGGAGAAGTCGGGTGGATGGCGTATAGCACCCCCGCAGTCCGAGGTGGTGTATACGGATGCGTATACACACCTATAAATATTATTGTTGTTGGGATTAATTATTGATGATTTAAGATAGATATTGGTATATTGGATTGGTGAAAAGTTACGAAACCATAGGGTAGTGGGTGCACTACACATTCATGCACACATATACATACTTGCATACATCCTCACTTCATAGATGCTTATGGGATTCGTTATGGATATGTGTTCACATGGATTTGGGTTATATGCTTATTACGGATTTGAGGATGATATATGGGATCGATGTGAGTCGATGGTTTGATATGAGATCAAGATGTCGGCGATATGACATGATATGACAGTTAAATTCATAGATAAGATACACCTTGATACCTTAGAGGATTTTGGGATAATGATGCCATAGGAATAGTGACATAAATATGTAAATGATCGACATGTGATTTTGATACGAGATATGATATGATATGATATGATATGACAGGATATTTATAATAGGCCGCCTTGGGCGGGGTATACTCCTTGAGATGATATGAGCTGATGATATCGATTTATACGGGATTGTCGACCGGTAGTTAGATCTTGATTATAGTAATGATGTTAGAATTATACCAGACATAGGTCAGTACCCCGAAGATGATATTGATAAAGAGAATACTTGATGATTAATATGACAAATGTGATATTGACCCGTACCCAGATTGGGGATGCCGTACGACGGATTTACGTACGAGCTATAATTTGATGTTTTGATCCGCGCATCTTGACTTGGGAATAACTGATTTTAGAGATATGATATAGGATGTGATATTATCGAGGCGGGATCACCGACTATATATATATATTTATATGTATCGACTCAGAGGTTAGGCGGTTTCCCTTACCTGCAGTTAGCTTATTAGCTCAGCCTTATTGTTGGCATAGATGTACGACCTTTATGACATTAGATGCAGTTTAGCGATCATGGTGTTCAGTATTTCAGCTCCCGCATATTATTATTGTTGCTCTGCATCACATACTGTTATGATTCATATTCTATTATTGATATCATGCTGCTAGGACACCAGCACCATTACCGATGATGCGTATGTTCCACATACACTTACTTGCCAGTTCACACACATCTTCATCGGTAATTGTCATGTCACTACACAGTAGTATTATTGCATCAGGATATGACCCTTGTATGTGAATACTATTATTCCATGTTGCAGGACATACAGTTACACTTGCATTCTATTTATATGTCACATACATCATGCTTCCTGATTATACGCATTGAGATATGTTGTTTCTATGTTATTCTGGATTTGGGAACCGTGGGTATTTCAAAGAGATTATGTAAATATTTTAAAAACTCGGTTACCCTAGATATGATATTTCAGTGCGTTCACCATGTGTTTTCTCGGTGCTGAGAGTGACATGTGAAACCCGAATCGAGGAGGCGGATGAGACCGATTGCGGGTACATGGTGGACCCGGTGCGGTACCCCGGGGCAAGAAGATCGCAGATGATGGCGTTGAGCCTGTGCAGGGGAGCACTACCTACCGGTGATATTACCCGACACGTCGGATATCCGGAGGATACCGTCGTAGTCATGAGATGGATGGTAGGGGCCGATCTGGACTGACGGCGCCCTAGATTTTGTGATTGAGACATTGAGATTTCGAGATATTGAGGTACAGAGATTGTGATACAGAGGTATCGAGATACTGAGACTTATGTTTTGTGCCGATGCTAGGCACTGTTTATGCTGATTTCATTTATGATACCTCATTTTAAAAGTACAGAAATCTCACAAATTATGAAAGCAGTTTTCTTCAGTACATGCATTCTGTTTCATGCATTCATACATCATTCATATGATATATTGCCACCTGATGCACTGACATGGACATATGAGATTACACTTGGGTTAGATATTTACATTAGCCATGGTTAGATATTACTGGTTATATATTTGAGGATTATTTATATTATGATCGTATGACCTAGGTTGCGTCATACATGCGATTTTCTGTTCGTAGATCTTTTTCTACTCACGAGTTGGCAACTCATCCCCGTTGTGCCCCAGTTTCTTGCAGGTGTTGCCGTACGGATTTCATCACGGCTTTGCGGGCACTGTACCTTTCGGGTGACTTGCTAGTAGGTGGGTTTATTGTATCTTACCCATCATTATACATTGTATATTATATTCAGTTGTATCTAGAATTCCATCAACCCAAAACATGTACTTATTTGAGATAGAGACCAGTGATGTTTATTCTTTCGACCTTAGAGTCGCGGGTTATATTTCGATGGGTTCTTGCTGGTTGAGTTTCATTTCTGTTGAGATCCTCGCCTTTAGGCGTTGTATATTATGTTGCTACAGGTTGATTCACATATGGTTTTTCATACACTCTACTACTTCTCTTGGTTTAGATTTCTGGGCTTCGGCTTACTTATTTTACGGACGCCTTGAGACGTTCGTAACTTAAGTGCCGGTCATGATTCGAAATTTCGGGTCGTGACAAAGTTGGTATCAGAGCGTTAGGTTTTACCTTCGGAGTATAGGATGGCCCTTGGTTGATGGAATAGGTAACTAAAGTAGTGTGACGTACCGTGGTATGTCCGCGGCATATTTACGATGCGCCACTCCACTTAAGAAGCCTTAGGATGTGCATTTCCTTGTTCAGTATCATATTCATTCCTGATCTAGCTTCATCGGTACGAGTTATGGTTTTGCTGCCACGATTACGGGCAGGGAGAGCTACGGCTAAGAGTTGCGGTCAGCATGAGCTCGTTACGAACGAGGACTGGCCGGGGCGTGATTCTGGCGACACACGATTGTAGAGATGTGTCTTTTGATTGTGCTTTGTGCCACGAGCGTTGGATGGATCGCTGTATGAGATTACTCGGACGTGCAGATTAGCACCAGAGGATTGAGCCACTGACAGAGGCCAGCTAGACTTCGATGACCGTTGGCGTATTGCTTGCTCATGATGATTGAATCACGATTCAGCTTGCTGGCGAGCGAGCTAGTTTTTGCTGCGAACGACAGGATATCGCCCGGATGTTAGAGCTATTGCAGTACGAGATCGTACTAAGAGATGATAGAAGATCGTTAGTCACCGATGATGAATGACTAAAACATGTGGATTGTTCTCTACCCCGAGCGAGGTCATCAGATAGACTGATTCCAGCTAGAGACAACTTCATGTGGAGACGTTGAGAGTCGACAGAGACGATCGAATGACAGTAACCTATTATTCCAAATTTAAGGTATTCAGAAAGACATGCAGGCAATTCTATGGTCCCTCTAGAAGAATGAAACCGTAACTCGACTTAATGACCGTGTGAAAGCCTTTGAACCTTAGGGTTTACGGCAGTTCTGCGACGCCATTAGTGAGGCTTGGGTTTGCCCTTCTACGGCTGGACCACCGATGCTGTGGTATGTACGCGATAATATTATAATATACCCAAGATGTTGAGCTCTTAGGGGATTATGAGGTTTTGACGACTTGATCGGATGGCTCGATTTAATTCGGATGCTAGATGGTGAGATGCATTTCTTGGGAGACTCCAGATACGATGATAGCCGTTGGAGCTCAGTCCATGCAGCCACGACGAGACGAGTCTGAAGCAGTCAACATTAGAGAAAAGTGGAGTAAGAGGTTCGTACAAGATCTGGATAAGATGACGTTCTACTCCGCCAACATCAGAGATGTGATGCGCATACCGAGGCATTATAACTGGATATACCTTCTAGAAGGAATCGCGATGAGTATGCAGCCGTTCCGGAACAAGAAGCAGATATGGTAAAGGACGATGACTCCCGGACAATTGGCAGAGATGAGACTTGGAAGAGACCTTGAGCAGGATTCCTTCCAGGACACTGCTGCAATGATACTTGCATCCAGGATCAGATGTGTCACGTACATTCAGAGAGCCAGAGGCCGACGCCAGTGACATGTTGCTTTACAAGTGGTCGTGAGGATTGACCGAGAAATGACCAGAGAAGTGCCAGAACGGAATCGACCCCGTTAGCACACCTGACAAGGCCGATGTGCCGATGGATCATGAGATTTGGTAATCCACAGAGAAGACTTGGACCCAGGAGTGGTCATGTTATGCACACCAGCAGGCCAGAGTTCAGGATCGTCGATGAGTTATGCTACGTGTAACCACGACAGTTGGCTCGAAATTCTTGGAGGATGCGCTTGGGCGGTACTATTCCGCCATATTTGATTTCGATGTTTTGGGGGATTCTATAGCCTGATTTGATTTTGATGATTGAGTAGTTACGATTTTCGCAAAGTCGTTGCACTTGATATCGTCTTCGTGCCTTGGTTTCACATGTTCGTGATTTTATGGGGTTTAGACATTGGAGTCGATTTTGTGCGTATATATGCACACGATTTGGTTCCTGCACTCTGTATAGTTTACATATGCTTGCAGTGCAATGATTCGTATTTCGTGCACTTGGATGCACTGGACTTCGAGTTCGATGGTGATGCTTGATATTGGATTTCATGATTTCGTGCATGATGGATGCACCGGATTTGAATTTTCAGCGCATGATGGGCGCAGGTTATGAGATGCGATTGGTGCACACCGGATGCACTAAACCGAGATTCTTCGTGCATGTCAGATGCACCTGTTTTGCTGTCAGGCACACCTGTTGCCTTGACAGATGTTTCGTGCACACCCGATGCACTTAGATATTGTTTCTGTGCGCATGTATGGCACACTCATGGATTTTGATTTCCGTGCGCACCGGACGCACAGGGTTTTTATATGCATTCTTTGGAATTGATTTCTTAGGGAGCAGTACATTCCTATGATATTGCGATTGATTTTCGTACTGAGCAGGACTGATCAGATGACAGTGCCTGGGTATATTTTGCATACATTGACAGATTTCAAAGGGATTTCCAAAAGCAAGCTATAGTTTCATTATTTACATACGTGTCCGATATGACACGAAACGTTTAAAACAGGGAACCTTTCTAAATTGTTTTCAAAACGGCGGATCGTGCATAATTAAACAAAGGATATATACGTATATGGTTATTTTCTTATAAGAAACATCCGCCGCTGTGCAGTGTTATGCGCATTACACATCGACTTTAAAGAATTTGGCATGCATTCCTTTCAGATATTACATATACAGATTTGATATTTACATGTATAGTTCCAATTTATAGCATATCGGTTTTGCCTTGGATTTGGCATTCGTGTTTTCACCTTGACTCCGATGATTGCGAGACGCTTGACGGAGTTTTGACTTCGAGTTATCTGTTTGTTACTCATGCGCATGTATTGCGCTATGATGCCTTTTATGGATTGATGATTTCGGAGCCCCATTGGTTTGGACATTTTATTGAAATGTTTTAGAATTGGGAGGTTTAAATTTAAATTCGGGGACCGAATTTCTTTAAGGGAGGAAGACTGTAACATTTCGAAAAAAATACATCAGCCTACCCTCGACATTTTCAACCCACCATCGCTGACCTGCACACTCCTATCAACACTTTTCAACCCCATATCTGATCTACATCAGCCCCTAACGCATTTCAGCCCCCCCCATAGCTGAATTGCACACCCTAATCATGATGTTTCAGCCCCTAATGTCAAGCTTTAGCCCTCAATGTCAAGCTTCAGCCCCATTGTCAATATTCTCAGCCCACAATAGCTGAAATTCAGCTACCAATCAGCCATCATCAGCTATATCAGCAGCTGAAACCAAGCATTTTAGCCAATGGTTTCAACAAAAAACAGCGGCAACATCAGTCACAACACCCACCAGCCTTTAACCAACCCACACCCTCATCACACCACATCAAAATTCACTACAAATAACACTTCTTCAAGTGTTGCAGCTGCTACTGCAACACACAGAGAAGAAAAAAAAAAAGGAAAAGAAAGAAAGAAAAGCAAGAGAAGGAAAGAGAGAGTTGCAGCAACAGCTGCAGAAACATTTTCTTTTGGAGCAATGGGGCAACTCCTCAACAGCACAACCCTTCCTTCTTCCCTTCTCCTTCCTCCTAGGACCCTCTCGAGGTATAATCTCGCAATCCAAACTCTTTTCTTGCCAAGTTATAGTTGTTTAGCGGAAATATCGTGTTACTACGTGAATTAGTGCTAGTTTAGGAAATTTGAGCGAGACTTGACAAAGTATTAGTTTGGAATGTTGGTATAACCTTATTAGGAGTTGTTGATATCAGTTAAGCATAGATCTAACCCAGATTGGACACATTTCAAACATGGAACCCAAAACAGAACTTTTCATGTCGGTTTGTGAGGATATATGGCGTGCAGGTGAATCTGGAGTGATCTGGGGTCATTACGGGGAAAATAAACAATACCACGAGCCTATTTAGACCACTAGGAGACCACCCACTGAAGACGAGAGCCTAAATCCATGTTAGGGCCGGCCTCGCCGGGTTTTAGGGGGATGTCGCCGGCTCCACTGTTAAGTTAGGTGCCTAATTTGCTTCGGTAGGTCATATATACCCTGTACATCACCCCAGAGTTGTTTATTTGCCTTGTTTTGACCTGATCAGAAATCTGGGACCACTTTTCTGGGTTGCTGCCATGTTTTTAATGATGTTTATAGATTTAAGTTTTGGTATTTGGTGATTCGTTTCTGTCGGGTGGCGTTTGGACGTCAACGACAGCAGATATTGGCAGTGTTTGCACACAAGGTCACAGGTTTTTACCTATGGGCGTAGTGTGCACCATTTTGATTTCCGACATGGTTTTCATGTGTTTTAGTATGTGATATTCTTGTAGGTACTCACGTGACATCGAGGCGTTGGAGATGCAAATGACGACATCGGCACCGGAACACATAACTAGGTGAGTAGATTTATATCTACGGGGAGAAGTCGGGTGGATGGCGTATAGCACCCCCGCAGTCCGAGGTGGTGTATACGGATGCGTATACACACCTATAAATATTATTGTTGTTGGGATTAATTATTGATGATTTAAGATAGATATTGGTATATTGGATTGGTGAAAAGTTACGAAACCATAGGGTAGTGGGTGCACTACACATTCATGCACACATATACATACTTGCATACATCCTCACTTCATAGATGCTTATGGGATTCGTTATGGATATGTGTTCACATGGGTTTGGGTTATATGCTTATTACGGATTTGAGGATGATATATGGGATCGATGTGAGTCGATGGTTTGATATGAGATCAAGATGTCGGCGATATGACATGATATGACAGTTAAATTCATAGATAAGATACACCTTGATACCTTAGAGGATTTTGGGATAATGATGCCATAGGAATAGTGACATAAATATGTAAATGATCGACATGTGATTATGATACGAGATATGATATGATATGATATGACAGGATATTTATAATAGGCCGCCTTGGGCGGGGTATACTCCTTGAGATGATATGAGCTGATGATATCGATTTATACGGGATTGTCGACCGGTAGTTAGATCTTGATTATAGTAATGATGTTAGAATTATACCAGACATAGGTCAGTACCCCGATGATGATATTGATAAAGAGAATACTTGATGATTAATATGACAAATGTGATATTGACCCGTACCCAGATTGGGGATGCCGTACGACGGATTTACGTACGAGCTATAATTTGATGTTTTGATCCGCGCATCTTGACTTGGGAATAACTGATTTTAGAGATATGATATAGGATGTGATATTATCGAGGCGGGATCACCGACTATATATATATATTTATATGTATCGACTCAGAGGTTAGGCGGTTTCCCTTACCTGCAGTTAGCTTATTAGCTCAGCCTTATTGTTGGCATAGATGTACGACCTTTATGACATTAGATGCAGTTTAGCGATCATGGTGTTCAGTATTTCAGCTCCCGCATATTATTATTGTTGCTCTGCATCACATACTGTTATGATTCATATTCTATTATTGATATCATGCTGCTAGGACACCAGCACCATTACCGATGATGCGTATGTTCCACATACACTTACTTGCCAGTTCACACACATCTTCATCGGTAATTGTCATGTCACTACACAGTAGTATTATTGCATCAGGATATGACCCTTGTATGTGCATACTATTATTCCATGTTGCAGGACATACAGTTACACTTGCATTCTATTTATATGTCACATACATCATGCTTCCTGATTATACGCATTGAGATATGTTGTTTCTATGTTATTCTGGATTTGGGAACCGTGGGTATTTCAAAGAGATTATGTAAATATTTTAAAAACTCGGTTACCCTAGATATGATATTTCAGTGCGTTCACCATGTGTTTTCTCGGTGCTGAGAGTGACATGTGAAACCCGAATCGAGGAGGCGGATGAGACCGATTGCGGGTACATGGTGGACCCGGTGCGGTACCCCGGGGCAAGAAGATCGCAGATGATGGCGTTGAGCCTGTGCAGGGGAGCACTACCTACCGGTGATATTACCCGACACGTCGGATATCCGGAGGATACCGTCGTAGTCATGAGATGGATGGTAGGGGCCGATCTGGACTGACGGCGCCCTAGATTTTGTGATTGAGACATTGAGATTTCGAGATATTGAGGTACAGAGATTGTGATACAGAGGTATCGAGATACTGAGACTTATGTTTTGTGCCGATGCTAGGCACTGTTTATGCTGATTTCATTTATGATACCTCATTTTAAAAGTACAGAAATCTCACAAATTATGAAAGCAGTTTTCTTCAGTACATGCATTCTGTTTCATGCATTCATACATCATTCATATGATATATTGCCACCTGATGCACTGACATGGACATATGAGATTACACTTGGGTTAGATATTTACATTAGCCATGGTTAGATATTACTGGTTATATATTTGAGGATTATTTATATTATGATCGTATGACCTAGGTTGCGTCATACATGCGATTTTCTGTTCGTAGATCTTTTTCTACTCACGAGTTGGCAACTCATCCCCGTTGTGCCCCAGTTTCTTGCAGGTGTTGCCGTACGGATTTCATCACGGCTTTGCGGGCACTGTACCTTTCGGGTGACTTGCTAGTAGGTGGGTTTATTGTATCTTACCCATCATTATACATTGTATATTATATTCAGTTGTATCTAGAATTCCATCAACCCAAAACATGTACTTATTTGAGATAGAGACCAGTGATGTTTATTCTTTCGACCTTAGAGTCGCGGGTTATATTTCGATGGGTTCTTGCTGGTTGAGTTTCATTTCTGTTGAGATCCTCGCCTTTAGGCGTTGTATATTATGTTGCTACAGGTTGATTCACATATGGTTTTTCATACACTCTACTACTTCTCTTGGTTTAGATTTCTGGGATTCGGCTTACTTATTTTACGGACGCCTTGAGACGTTCGTAACTTAAGTGCCGGTCATGATTCGAAATTTCGGGTCGTGACATGTTCGCTGACGACATTCTATTTCTCTCTTCTTTGAATGTCGTCAGGTGCGTTGGACCAAGTTGAGACCGAGCCTACAAGTGAAGATTTGGAGGAATTCCAGGAAGACCCAAAGCTCTAGACTTTGTACTTGCTCTTCTCAGTATTTCCTTTATTATGCCATTGTTTAGGCATTGCTTTTCAGTTCAGATGTATTTCCATTTCATGCATTGTAAAAAGAATGTTATTAATAAAAGTTGCTGTTATTTTCCATCTTTGGTCTCTTGTGATTATTTTATATTGCTTAGTTACGCTTAGCGTATGTATTTCTGAGTACATACGTAGCGGGCCTCATCGCGTTCACTTCGCCGTACACTGGGAAGCGGAGCGTGACAGGTTTTGTTGGTGGCCCATGCAGGTCTGAGCTGTATGAATCCCTGTCATGCAGTTCTGGTCTGCGTGAACAACCTAAGCAATATAACACAAGAAACAACAACTAAAACATTCTTTACAATTCATGTTCTTTGGATCTTACAAGTCTCTATTCCTTGAATCTTATTATTTCATTTGAAATCTGCCTTAATCCAAATTTTTTCTTCAGGATTATGGACTCCCCAAACAATTCCCCGAACAACACTAGCACCAACGTCAACAATACTCCTTCAGCCCTACCTCTCACTCCAGTTGTTCCTGCACCATCCATTGAGCAAACCATGCTTTTTGATGCGATCCGCAGTCTGCTAGAGGGACAACAACAACTTTTGAGCCGTCCTGAGACAGATGCACCGGGAATAAAACATTTCAGAGCTTTACACCCAAAGCAATTCTCGGGTAAAGGAAGCCCTCTCGAAGCAGAAGAATGGGCGCAAAGTATTGAAGATGATCTGGCAGCAGCTCAAGTGCCAGATAATGCTTGGGTCCGTGTAGCGAAACTACAGCTCACGGACAACGCTCGAAATTGGTGGAAGGCAGAAGAAACCCGTCTGACCCAGCCGATTGAATGGAAAACATTTCGCGAGAAGTTCGACGCGAAATATTTCCCTGTGACCGCCAGGTTCGCTATGGAACAACAATTTATTCACCTACAGCAAGGATCAATGTGGGAGAAATCTGTAGATGAATATGATGCTGAGTTTACTATGTTGAGCCGGTAAGATCTGTCACAGTAGTTCAATTTTTAATATCACATACTACACAGCTAACACAATCTTTAAACAGATTCGCGGCATACCTGATACCGACGGACGAGATCAGAGCCCGTCGTTTTCAGCAAGGTTTGGACACCGAGATCAAGGATGCTCTAGCCACCGGGAAGTTTTTGACTCATGAGGAAGCCCTTGAAGCTGCCCGCAGTTACGAGGCAGTGATAAAAGAGAGGGGAAGACCTCACTCTGTAGGAGTCAAGCGTCCTGCCAACCAAATGGCAGGTGGAGCCACGTCCAGGTCACCCTTCGTGCCGAGGCGACCCGGAGTACCAACTCATCGTCCTAGCCCAGCTTTTTGCAACTACTGCAAGAGATCTGAGCATATGGTGAAGGATTGCCGTCGAGCCAACCGCCTTTGCTTGATCTGCGGTTCAGCCACTCATGACATTGGATCTTGTCCTCAAAGGCAGAACTCGGTTGCTGCAAACCGGCCAGCAAACAACTATCAGCAGCGACCAGCTCTTCCAGCACCTGCTACCAGACTTGCACTACCTGCACCACCTAGAGGACCACAAGCTGCACCACCTCCTCGACAGTTCCATCAAGCCCAAAGGAACGTTCAGAGGAATGCTCCTCAGGCCAGGAGGAATGTTCCGAAACGCCAGGCTTTTATGATGTCCGTTGAAGAAGCTGAGGCCACTGGCCAAGTCATTACTGGTAAATTTCCTTTCCAAATTTATCTTCTAGTTTTGGTTATCTACACACTTTCCCTATACCTGAAACCTATCCCATATACCTTAGGTACAATTCTAGTAGCTTCACTACCTGCACTTGCACTGTTTGATACTGGAGCATCCCACTGCTTTATGTCGCAACGGTTTGTCCGAACCCATGCGATTCCAGTCTCACCGCTTGTATCCTGCTGGAACATCAGTTCTGGAAATGGTGTTCTAAAGGCAACTATGGGATACAGCATGTGTCCGGTCATCGTCTGCAGTCGAGAGTTTTATGCTGACTTCAAGGTACTGGACATACCGAATTTTGATGTGGTTCTAGGAATGGACTGGCTTGGAACCTTTTATGCTACCATCGACTGTCGTCAAAGGAGGGTAGTATTTGAGATTCCAGATCATCCGGTCTTTTATTTCAAGAGTGGAGATCGTACACTAGAACCAAGCACTTACAAAGCAAAGCCAAGGGAAGCAATAAATGCAGCAGCTCATGCAGAAGAAGAAACAAGACCGGAGGTAGTTCGAGAGTTTGATGATGTATTCCCTGACGATATATCAGGTTTGCCTCCTGATCGAGCTCTTGAATTCAGTATTGACTTAGTACCAGGGGCACAACCAGTAATCAAAGCACCGTATAGACTAAGTCCAGAAGGTTTGAAGGAAGTACGAACACAGTTGGACGAATTACTGGCGAAAGGATGGATTCGTCCCAGCACTTCAAGCTGGGGAGCACCTGTACTACTGGTAAAGAAGAAGGATGGTTCATATAGGATGTGCATCGACTATAGGGCCTTGAACGAAGTTACTATTAAGAACAAATATCCACTTCCGCGCATCGACGATTTATTCTATCAGCTATGTGGATCTTGTGTCTTCTCTAAACTAGATCTTCGTTCAGGTTATCATCAAGTGAAGGTCAAGGAAGCTGATATTCACAAAACAGCTTTCAGAACTCGCTATGGACATTACGAATTTTTAGTAATTCCATTCGGAGTGACCAATGCACCAGTAATCTTTATGAATCTTATGAACCAAGTTTTCCGGAAGTATTTAGACAGGTTCGTTGTCATCTTCATCGACGACATCCTGGTATATTCTAAGAATCGGAAAGAGCATGCGGAGCACTTACGAATTGTCCTGGAAACCCTTCGACAACATAAGCTTTATGCCAAATACAGCAAGTGCGAGTTTTGGCTAAAACATGTTGGTTTTCTGGGACACATCGTATCAGGAAAAGGAATTTCTGTGGATCCAACAAAAGTTCAGCAGTCAGCGAATGGCCTACACCAAGGTCAGTGAAGGATATTCGGAGTTTCTTGGGTTTAGCTGGATATTACAGAAGATTCATTGAAGGCTTTTCGAAGATGGCAACACCCTGACCAAGCTCACACGAAAAGATGAAGAATTTGTGTGGTCAGAAGCATGCGAGCAAGCTTTCGTAGAACTTAAGTCGAGACTGACTTCTGCACCTATTCTTGTAATACCGGATCAATCTGGAGGATTTGAAGTGCATTGCGATGCATCCGGTAAGGGATTAGGACGTGTTCTACATCAGCACGGTAAGGTTGTGGCTTATGCTTCAAGACAACTGAAGATTCATGAGCGCAATTACCCGACGCATGATCTAGAGTTGGCAGCCGTTATTTTTGCTCTTAAGATTTGGCGCCACTACTTACTTGGCGAACGAGTGAACATCTACACAGATCACAAAAGTCTGAAGTATGTGTTTACTCAGAAGGAGTTGAATATGCGGCAGAGAAGATGGTTAGAACTTATGGCGGACTTCGACATCAATTTGCAATATCATCCAGGAAAGGTGAACGTAGTACCTGATGCTCTTAGTCGCCAACCAGTAGCAATGAATCTCACCGCACAGTGGAAGCTTCAGCAAGACCCACATCAGATGGAGATCGAACTAGTCATGCCAGGTGATGTTTCAAATTTGATGAATCTACAAGTTCAATCAACTATTGTTAATCAGATCAAAGCAGCTCAAGCCAGCGATGCTAAGTTGCAAAAGATCAGAGAACAAGTGGAGAATGGACTCAGAACAGATTTCATCATCCACGAAGACGGATCTTTGAGATACGGCAGCAGATTGTGTGTACCAAAGGGTCCTGTTCGGGAAGAGTTAATAAGAGAAGCTCACAGCTCTCCCTATTCAGTACATCCTGGAGGTACTAAAATGTACAAAGATCTACGTCAGAATTATTGGTGGCATGGTATGAAGCGTGAAGTAGCCAGAAGCGTTGCAAAATGCTTGGTGTGTCAGCAAGTAAAGGCTGAACACCACCGGACTGCTGGATTACTTCAACCGTTACCAATCCCAGAATGGAAGTGGCAGCACATTATGATGGACTTTGTAACTGCTCTACCTCGCAGCACAAAAGGTAACGATGCGATTTGGGTCATTGTGGATCGACTCACAAAGTCGGCTCATTTCATCCCATTTCGAGTTGGCCAATCAACTGAGACATTAGCGAAGAAGTACATGGAGGTAATAATCTAAATTAGATTTAAAATCTCTTCATAAAGTACTATTCCTGATACTCATGAACTCATAACAGGAAATCGTAAGACTTCATGGAGTACCAGTCTGCATTGTCTCCGATCGTGATACCAGGTTCCGATCACAATTTTGGCAAAGTCTGCAAGCTAGCTTGGGAACAAGTCTGAATTTCAGCACGGCTTATCATCCACAAACAGATGGTCAGTCGGAACGAACTATTCAGATCTTGGAGGATATGCTCAGAGCATGTATGCTCGACTTCAAAGGATCGTGGGAAGATCACTTGCATCTTGTGGAGTTCGCATACAACAACAGCTACCAAGCAAGCATAGGAATGGCACCTTTTGCAGCATTATATGGAAGGAAGTGTCGATCGCCATTAAGTTGGGACGACATCGGAGATAGGGAACTCCTTGGACCAGAGATGATAGTAGCAACAGTCGATGTGGTTCGTACTATCAGGAAAAGAATGCGCATAGCCCAAGATAGACAGAAACATTGGGCTGATGCGAAGAGACGACACTTGGAGTTCCAGCCAGGAGACCATGTATTCTTGAAGATATCTCCGAATCGCGGAGTGATCCGATTTGGAAGACGGGGAAAGTTGAGTCCGAGATACATTGGACCGTTCGACATACTCGAACGAGTCGGTGAAGTGGCATACCGATTAGCGCTTCCACCCTCATTGGAAGGAGTGCATAACGTGTTCCACATATCCCAACTCAGAAAGTATGTGAGTGACCCCAGCCATGTACTTAATCATTCCGAGCTTACGATACAGCCCGATTTGTCTTGTGAGCAGCAACCTGTGGAGATCCTGGACAGAAAAGTGAAGACACTTCGGAACAAAGAAGTTAATCTAGTCCGAGTAATGTGGAGAAAAGACACTCCAGGAGAATCCACGTGGGAAACGGAAGATGAGATGCGTGCAAGATATCCGCACCTTTTTGTAAACTAGTCCTCAAATAAAAGTTGTATATTTCGAGAACGAAATTTTTTTTAAGGAGGGTAGAATGTAACAACCCTAATTTTCATATACACTTTTCTGTACAAATTTTTTAAATTTTTTTTAAAACCATAAAGTAGTATTTTAATACGAGCACAAGATATATATAATTAATTATTTTGTTTTTAAATAATTTCATTTTTAGTGTACATTAAATTGTTTTTAAATTTAAAGTGTACTTTGATATTTAATGCTGCTGATATCATTTTAAGTAACTATTTTTCTACACTAATTACAAGAAGGAGCTTGTAGCTCATTGGTAATACCTTGCATTGCTGAACCAAGCCACCTGAGTTCGAATCCCATACCCCACATTATTTTTAATATGGATTTTTAAAAACCTTTAGAATACCAAGAGTTTACACGTGCATATCTCACAAAAACCCCACTACACCCAAAGATGTAACACTTGCAGAGGGTAGATGATCCGTCGGGGGAGATCCAGGTCACCGGAATCGGTCGGGAATCGGCCAACTCGGCCTTGACTCGGCCGACTCAGTGATCCGACCGAGTCACGGCCGAGTCACCCCCGATTCGGCAGATTCCGGCGAGGGTCACAACACGAAAGTTGTGTCTTTTGGTATTCCCTACGCACCTGCAAAGTTTCAGCCTCATACCACTTCCAGAGCTCTTTAAAACCCCCAATTACTCCACTTTTAATACATTTTTATTACATTTTATCACATTTTTATTTTTAACTTTTCATCTACCCTAACCCTAGCCTAACCCTATAAATACCAACCCTACACACTACCTTCTCACCCCCCAAAATCTTGAGCCACTCTCTCAAAAGTTTCCACAAGAAGTGTGCTTCGAAATCGAGTTCCCGGCGAAGCTCTGACGGAATTCCGACGACGCGTTTTGGTGCAACCGGCGACGTAATCACCCCTCGGCCTTCCTCCCTAGTTCTCTTTACTCTTTAGAAGAGTTTCAACCCGTAAGTCCCAACCTTCTATCTCTCTTTTCTATAATTGTAAAATACGACTTTTTGGAACCGACAGAAATCGGACAAACCGATTCCCGATCCGGTTTTCTTTAAAATTTCACTTGTCACCTAATGTATTATCAACCCTGTTGCATGTTGACTATTAATCACCCTTAAATCAAATTTAATCACACTTTTCTACTTGAAATGATAAGTTCTTTACAAAACCGTATTCCTTGCATAAAAATACCATCAAGTTCAATTTTAATGTTCTAATTAGATCCCTCACTCTTAATCATGGTTATTTTGATAAAAAAACTTGTTTCATTCAATTTAGATAAAATTTCACACATGAAATGATAACGTTTATGAATACCGTATTCTTGCACCTTAATACCCTTAAGTTTAATACAGCTTATTTCATCTTGAAACTTCACCAAAACTTAATATAAGTCACGGGGTAATGACCTACCCTTATACACACTCATTATAACCCTAATTGATAAATAACGAAAATACAGAATACGAAATTATAGGACTTTTCACTAAAATACCATAACCTTCATAACTCTTAGTTTAATCTTTAAATTGTAACTTTTCTAAATAAAACTTATACAAAATGAAAGCACGATTGGTCATGGACATCGATCGTTTATCTAAACTGTCTTGTGTGTCTAGGCAAGTGTGTCGAAGGCATGTGGTTACTTAATTAGGGCCACTACTTGTAGTGGAGAGCCTCCCACTTACCTGGCACTTACCTAGCTGCATTCGACGGTGAAGAGGCGATTTGAGGCTTCTAATGACTCATCGTTTAGACCTTAGAAATAGGCTAGTTGGCTTAGGAAACCCTAATAACTAAAATACGGAGAACTATACTCTTTACAAATAAACACCCTAATTTATAAAACCGTTTTCCTAAAAGAAAAGTATTTATAAAACCTGAGCAAAGTGCCATTACAACCCATCTTTGGGGAACCTGTTAGGGATAGCACGGTTCATCGTGCACCCGCAGGCTAGTAGTGCGAGATTCAGACCTCCGCAAGGAGCATTCGGTCTCGAAAGGTTTAAAATACGATATTTAAGGAAAGTGATATTATTTTTGTAAATAAAATATTCATTTAAAAATCATTCATGTGTTTTATTATATATAATTATCACTTAAACACATATTTTGTTATAATATAAAATTTCCACTTTTTCCTGAAATTCAAAGATTAAAAGTTACATTAAAATACCCTGAATTTCAAACAATCAATTAATAATTTTATTAGGATATATTCACTAGAAAAACATAAATAAAATACATACTCATTATAACTATAAAGATGAATAACAAATACTTGAGGTGTATTTTGCAAACTATACAATATTACTTTTTACAATAAACCCCCTCAAGTTTTATAAATTACAATAAGGCCCCTAACAAATAAAGAACTACAAATTATCTTTCTTTTAGTCTGACTCGGGTTAGAGTCTGACTAATTCTGACTTGAATATAATTCAAGTCAATCTATATTTCAATTATATTCCAATACAACTTGAATACATGAATCCTAGAATCCAGTTAACAATCTGTTTGAATGAACCGAACCATGGATATTCCTTTTACATGATTTCCAGTATTCCATTTACATGACTCTACGGTTATAACCGTTTCCTGATATCATGGTTTCGGTCAGTCAATCAAGTCAATCAAGCAATCAGTACAAGTTTACAAGATAACAATACAAATATAACATCGCGGGGTTTAAAGGGGTAGATTGGTACGGAAGATGTTAAAAGTGGAATGAGGTGGTCAGATTAAGACACCTAACCTATATTCAGTTACTGTTGTACCGTGGCATAAACGGTTCCTTGTACTATACGTGCCCTTAGTCTCTGGCATATAGAGACTCCCCTCGTATACACTGGCAGCTTTCTGTACCAAGCTACAAACAATATCGTTAAACAATATTCCATAATATACTACAATACAAAACTTTAGAAAATACCATACTCTGTCACTCTCATTCTTCATTTTTCTTTGGGACTTACCGAGCGACCTGTTCGCTGACGACATTCTATTTCTCTCTTCTTTGAATGTCGTCAGGTGCGTTGGACCAAGTTGAGACCGAGCCTACAAGTGAAGATTTGGAGGAATTCCAGGAAGACCCAGAGCTCTAGACTTTGTACTTGCTCTTCTCAGTATTTCCTTTATTATGCCATTGTTTAGGCATTGCTTTTCAGTTCAGATGTATTTCCATTTCATGCATTGTAAAAAGAATGTTATTAATAAAAGTTGCTGTTATTTTCCATCTTTGGTCTCTTGTGATTATTTTATATTGCTTAGTTACGCTTAGCGTATGTATTTCTGAGTACATACGTAGCGGGCCTCGTCGCGTCCACTTCGCCGTACACTAGGAAGCGGGGCGTGACATAAACAAACCTATTCTGATGTTGTTGGAATATTTTTCAAAAAGCTGTTATTGCAAGGACATTCTCTTTTGTTTTGCACAGTGGTATTCGGTTATGAATATCCAGCACATCAGTCGACGAGGCAAGGGCCGAGATCCCTTCACCGGGAGTGACCCCTTGGACAGAAGTTTGCGTCAGGGTAATAACTTCACTATAGCCGATTGCCTTTTGCTTTGCATCGTGGTATTCAGTTGGAATATCCAGCACCTCATTCTACAGGGAAAGAGCCGAGATCTATTCACCGAGAGTGACCTCTTTAGCAATGGTTTTCGCCACTATATTTTTATAAAAAAAAAGCTATGCAGTTCCTTCAACGATATCAAGTTCATTACGTTAAAAGTTTTTCGCCAAAAACTAGACGTAGCCCTCCGTCATTTCTTACAAATATTACTTAGTATTCGTGCTGCGTTTGTTGACTGTGTCAAGACGTAGTGTGTGGTAGCTGAGTAGTGTTTGTTTGTGGCATATTAATGGGATTGGTTAGGACAGTCCTGCGGCCTTGTTGACTGTGTCAAGGGCTCGTGCGGGTGGGTTTATGTCACGACCCAAAGTTTAGCCCGTGACCGGCCCTTAACCACGTAACGTCTACAGGCGCAACGCGGCTAAGTAAGCCGAAACCCAGAAGTCAAACCAAAAAAAGTATAGAGTGTTTTAAGCTTTAAATAGAAGCATTAACTAAAAATGTTAAGAATTCTTAAGTGAACAATCACCAAGATAACAATATACGATGCCGTAGCGAAGAGAATGAGCAACAAGTGGAATTCATCACAGATAGAATAACTGCATAAGTAAAGTCGGCTCACAACGAGTTCGACACCAGAGTAAAAAATAATATACATCGTCCTCACAACTGGTCTCTAAGTCAATACATAAATGGTAGATGGAGAGTATTAGATACAATAATGTACATAACTGAAAGATCAACAGATACCGCACAAAACCCAACCTATCAGCTAAAGGGGCTAGTATGCCAACTGCAGTGGTATCTGTGTCAAAAGATGCAAGAACGCAGCCTGCCGTGACTACTCCGAAGGGCAACCTGCAAACACTGTGGCACAACGGGGGTGGGTAGCCAACTCGTGAATAGAAGATAACAAATAAATGTAATCGCGAGTATGCACGTGCTGCGATACTCTAAACTATGCCAACAGATAACATCTATATGATGAACTGGATGCTCAAATCATGCAATAAGTGCGATCTAATAACAACTCTATGTGATGAGTCAGATATGTGATAATCGGGTATAGCAATGCAATCCAACAACCCTATATAGAATGAACAGGGTATGCAATGATCGTGCAAGCATGCGTACTATATCAGGTATAATAGATACAGGATGAGATATCAATTACTACATATTGAGCATGGGAAATATAACATCTACACGTAATGTCATCGTGGAAAGTATAATCGGTACCCATCAATGCGCCCAAATCCCACTACTACTCAGGCGTCGTCATCCTCCTCGGTCCTCGAATCCTGTAAATCTCATATAATCGTGAGTGCCCAACATCGGCACCCAAAACATCAAGAAATACTCGTGCCAAGCATCGACATGCAAATCCTCCTGTATAGGGCATCCGTCAGTCCGGATCAGCCCACGGGCTCTGTCTGCGGTATCGGCCCTCGGCCCCGGCAGTACGAGTCGTCCCGTATCCATCAATCGACTCTGGTCAGTATCCTCCGGATAACCGCCAGGTCCAACCAATCACCGGTAGGTAGTAGCCCCTCTACCAGGCTCCCCGTCTACTCCACAGCGAAACCGTTCTCGCCCCGGGGTACCATACCGGGTCCACCATGTACTCATAATCGGCCTCATCCAACTCCTCGATTCGGGTTCACATATATCACTCTAGTACCGAGAAAACACATGGTGGACGCACCGAAATATCATATCAAAGGAAACTGTTTTTTTTAAAATAATTAACTATTCTCTTTTGAAATATCCACGGTTCCCCAAATCCAGAATTAACATGGAAACAACATATCTCAATGCGTAATCTAAGCAAGTATGAAGATATCAATGTATGTGTGCACTGGTATGAATATACATTGTGCATGTGCGCAGGTATGAAGATATCAATATATGTGTGCACTAGTATGAATATACAGTGTGCATGTGCGCAGGTATGAAGATATCAATATATGTGTGCACTGGTATGAATATACAGTGTGCATGTGCGCAGGTATGAAGATATCAATATATGTGTGCACTGGTATGAATATATAGTGTGCATGTGCGCAGGTATGAAGATATCAATATATGTGTGTACTGGTATGAATATACAGTTTATAGCAATCCTATAATGTGAGTGTCATGGCAATCACTAACGGTGTGAGTGTAGCATATCAAACGTGCTCGTGCAAGTTGAACCGTTAGTGACAGTGCAGTGTCCCATGCTATCATTTCTACATGCAACAATAAGGTATGCTACTACAGTCCATATGAACATCTGCAATCTAATATCCTAACACGCCCTGACGCTTAACACCATACGGGCGATTTCCCCGTAGATGTTAAATCTACTCACCTGGTCGTGCGCTACTCGTAGCCGACCACCTGCCTTCCTATCTTAGCTTCGTCCGTTGTACCCGCCTGCGAACCTGAAATTACACAAGAATCCATATATAAGCAAATATCTCGCAAAACGCGATATCTGAGCCAAACGATACGCTCGCGTCGCGAACTAAAAGCGCGTGCGTACGATACGCTAAAACGTGAGTACGCGCCTAAAACTAACCCGACACGTCGCGACGCGCTGGATCACAGAACCCACTAGCGTATCGCGCGAACCAAACGTACTATAAATACGATATAACGTCCCAGATTCTACCCAGGCTAACAACTTACAAAATTATACATACCACTAGCCTAGAACTAATAGCAGACTCCTACCCATGCAACTACACCCAAAAACTCCCACATCTAGCCGCAAATTGGGTCCAGAAAGATTAAACCGGCGGCCTGGGTAGGGGGTTAGGGGTTCGTGCTCAGGTGGTGTGGTCAGGGTATATCTAGTCCGCTCCAGTTTCGTCAATTTTTCTCTAAAGTGACCGGGTCTAAAGCAGATCACAGAAAGGTGAAATTTCACTTAAAAACGCTAAATTTGCACAAATTGAAACCCTATGGTATTTTGGTGTAATCTGGGGTTTAACAAGGTTTATGTGGTCCTAATAACGCTTAATTAGGCTAGGTTAACCCATACTAACAGCACTTAATCAAAGTTCACACTAATTCACCATTACGAGCACAAAATCTCACTTTTTACACAAACCGAAGCTAAACTACACATGCGTTAAGCAAACAAGAAGTTGGGCTCAGATTCTATACCTTACAAGACCCTAGGTGCAAGGAGCAAGGAGGAGAAGAAGAAGAAGAAGTGAGCTGTTGTTACTACTGCTGCCTGCTAATGCTGCTGCGGATGCTGTTGCTGCTGCTGATGATGATGCTGTGGCTGTGGCTGTGGCTGCTGCTGATGCTGTGGCTGCTGCTTCTGATGTTTCTGGGGCTGCTGCTGCTGCTCACAGCTGAGTGTGTATGTGTATGTGAGAGTATGAGTGAGTGAGAGAATGAGAGGAGTGAGAAATAATTGAGAGGTAAGGAAATTATGGCATCAAGTGTCAACCCCCTCTCTCTCTCTTTATTAAATGAAGTCATGAACAAAGCCATGATGCCCCATCATGCACCCCCCCTCTCTCTCTCTCTCCCACACCAAGTCAACACCCAAAACAAATTTCAAATAAATTTCTATTTTCCTAAAAAAAAACACTTAACTTAAAACCTCATAACTTAATTAAAATGGTCTAACCCACCATGGTTGCTAACCATGGCTTAACCTTATCTTTAACCCTAGTTTACATGCACAAGTGTGTGTATGCCTAGAAAAATTCTAATAAAATACTCATTAATTATGATAAAATATTTGAAACTTAATTTGGTAAACTTTTTACTAAAAACTATCTATTAAAATATAATTAACCCCTAAATACAACCTAAGGTGTAACAATCTTCCCCCCTTAAAGAGAATTCTTCCCCGAATTTTAAAATACAAAGCTACGCATACCTTCAGAGAGATGAGGGAATTTCTTCCGCATCTCGCCTTCGGCCTCCCAAGTGATTTCTTCACCATTTGGGATGCACCAACATACCTTCACTGATGGCAAGACCTTCGACCGTAGTTTTCTTCACCTGCCGGTTCAAAATTACGACTGGCTGCTTGGTGAATGAAAGATCGCGCTCGAACTAAATGGTCTGGTGCTGAATCAAGTGAGGAGAGTCATGAAGGTAATTGTAAAGTATCGACATAGGGAATACGGGGTGAATACTCAATAATCTGGGTGGAAGTGCCAAACTAAAGGCAACGAACCAACTCGCTTTAAGGATCCTAAAAAGACTTACTATCCTGGAAAGCCTCCCAAAACTCCACATGTTATTTATCGAAAATTTCCGTGGGAATACATGATCTGCCATTACGAACTCGAATCTGCGACCATCCTGGTCAGCATCTGATCTCTATCCGTAATGGACAATTCCCATCCTGACCTAAAACAACTGGATCATTTCCGAAGTTTCTAGACTAGCTGAGGTCCAATGCTCCTACACATGGAGTCAGAAAAACAGGCTGGTGATCGACACGACCTAACCTCTAAGCCTAAAGGTTACCAATTGGAGTGTCTCCTGATAACTTCTATCAAAGGAGAACCCTATCGATGGCAAACGACGATCCCCAACCGCCGTCAACAATTTCTACATACGCACAACTTCACAAGAACAACTAAGCAAACTGAGTATCACCGGATGACAAGCATCCGAAAGGAGTCACATCTTGACTAAACCTGGGTGGACACCAGAACAAATTCCGGGGAGGTCTGCTTCGTTCCTTCTTCGGAACGGTTAAAGGTTGCAACTCTCCAGCCGGCCTCAGTTGCTCAACCCTAGCACACCATAAGACAGACACCTTGAAACGAATCCCGAGACTTCTCTTTCTGTCCCTGCCCACCCGTAACTATCTTACAAGTCACGTCAACAGTTGGTGGGGCTTGAATGAGTACAGAGAGTTGACCGATGTGCCTACCGTAGGATTCCACGTCTCTTCCCCATAATATTAGGTACACCAGCGACTCCCTAACCTAGCACACCCTTGTCACAAGTCCAGGATTCCAAATCATTACCCAGCCGAATAGGCTCAAGTATCTCTGACGAACGAGCGTCGGCGGCAGTGTCTCGTGAAAGCGATTAAAGAAGAGTGGTCGGGGCGGACATGAGCAAGCTGTCTCCTCAGTAGAGATGAACTTAAGCTGTACTCAACGATCGCACAAGAACTGTGAATCTACGGAAGACTATCACAACAACCAAAATCCGCTGCAGGAAGATGTACCTTAAGCTTTGGTGGTCCGTGAAAAATCTGACACGACTCTCGAACAAGTAGTGTCTCCAATCCCCAACGCAAAACCATCGCGGCCAACTCCAGATCATAAGTGGGATATCCTTCTCGTACTTCCTCCAAATGTAGGGAAGCAAAAGCGATAACTCCATTGTGGCACCTTAGTACACACTCGAGTCCTACTCACGAAACATCACAGTTAAACCACAAAGTCGCTCGAACCAAAAAGCAAAGAAGGAGATGATGCAGTTGTTAACCGAGTCTTCAACTGCGGAAACTCCGTACACAAGCCTCGGTCCAAAGAAAAGAAACCTCCATGTCAATTTGGTCAACGGGGCAGCACCACACTAGCAATCCTGCAAGAAACGGCAGTAAAAACCTACTAAGCCCAAAAATCTGTGGATCTCCGTCCTGCTCACAAGTCTGGGCCCAAGCTGTACGGCCACGATCTTCCCCGAAACCAATACCAATTCGTCTCCGTAACTACAAGACCTAGGACTCAACACAACAAGCCTGAAGGAACACTCCGAGAATCTAGCCAACCCGCTGGGGCTCTCCCAGTATCCATAAAACGGATCCTCTAGTGTTATTCCTATCCCTCAAGACACCTTAAATAGACTAGGATGTCATAATAACACAACAATAACTGGTCAAGGAACGGCCCGAAGAAAACCAGTTCATCACACCTATGAATGTTGCTAGGGAATTGGTGAGTCCAGTGACACACCCAAAACACACATGGCCCGTAGCACGCACAAGGCAGTCTTCGGAATGTCATCACTCCGAACCTGCAACAATGATGACCTGATCCCAAACAAACTTAGGCAAAGTCTCGCACTCTGACGCTGATCGAAGAAATCGTCAATGGGAGGTACATGATACCTATCCGCACCGTAAGCCGGTTTAATTGACGACCCATCAAAACACAACCTCAATCTGTCATCTTTCTCCTTGACGAACAGAAATAGGAGCTTCCTAATGCGAAACACTCAGACGCACAAAACTCCCTCAACAACACCTCTGCAGCAGATCCTTAAGCTCCTTCTTCTTCGCCGGCTCATCTAGAACGACTTCGGAAAGATTCTCGCACAAAAGAAAACCGGTCCAACAAACCAATTGTGGCTACGGTATCACGAATAAACGCCAAGAATCCATGACATCTCCTCAAAAGCCGACTACCGAAAAAGGCTAAATTTGAGCTGTGAGAGGCGGCTCGACTATCCACTTGCACAACAAGAACTGACTTGCCAGTGAAAACAAAACCTAATTGTTTCCTCACGGTAGTCCACAAAGCCTAACACGTAGCTAACCAGTCCGTGCCCAGGAGAATGCCAAGTCCAACATCTCTAGAAGGATCAAAATGACAGAGAAATCCCTATCTCCTATCCGATTGGCACACGACCGGATTACGTGTCGCGCGACAAATGATCCGCTGACAGAAGTTAACACCACAAACGGTTGATCTACCTAGCACGACTCTCGTCCTAAACTTGGCACGAAGTGAGGAAACATATGAGTGCAACAAAAGGATATACTGAAAGAGTACCTGAAAGCTCCGCGTTGGATGCCCTCGCGTCCCGATGAGTCGAAGCAAAAACTTGGGCCTGCCCTCCATCTGCGACTGATCGGACTCCTCCTCTACTAGCCTAACCCCTCTGCACGAACCCTCCGCATCCACGACGTCACAGAATACGACCCTGATGTGGTATGAAGGAACACTGCCTGATGAGGTGTTGAAGGCTTCCACATCGTAAAGACCTACGCGCTGACTGCTGTCCTGCCTGGGGATGAGAGCCTAACGATTGTCCTCGTCCTAAGCCTCTGCTCTGGGCTGGTACACCAATATGATTCCAGAACTGTTCCGAAACTCTCACGGTCTCTCGAAGACGTGTCTCGTAAACTGGGGCCGCCTCTACCGGTGCTATGTAGGGGACGGAATACTGCATGATGATCGCAAGGAACAACTGGGTAACAGGGGTGACAACCATCTGTCGCTGCGCTCGAACAACCTCCACCAATGAGCTCATCGTCTGGCGCAAGCCCTGCATCTCTGCCACTAGTCTAGCGATCTGATTTGTCGTAGGAGAAATAATCTGTCCTGGTACAACAGGGGTAGTACTCGGATCAGTCCTCATCTCAGATGAACCAACTCGAACCTCGGCTCTCACGACCGCTCTCTGCACCCTCGTAGTCCTTGGCGGCATAATGTCTGAAAAGAAGGTAGGATTCGATGAGGATACGAAAATCGAATCTCAAGAATGTATACAATCATAAGGGAATTTCAATCAATAAGTCTTAAGGTCGCTTGGGCGGAGTACCGTATCGTGAGTATGCCGCGGAACATACGCACGCTACGCCAGCTACCTACTCCATCATACCAGGGTCATCCTACACTACGAAGGTAAAACCTACGCTCTGATACCAACTTTGTCATGACCCAAAGATTGTCCCGTGACCGGCCCTTAACCACGTAACGTCTACAGGCGCAACGCGACTAAGTAAGCCGAAACCCAGAAGTCAAACCAAAAAAAGAATATAGTGTTTTAAGCTTTAAATAGAAGCATTAACTAAAAATGTTAAGAATTCTTAAGTGAACAATCACCAAGATAAGAATATAAAACGCCGCAGCGAAGAGAATGAGCAACAAGTGGAAATCATCACAGATAGAATAACTGCATAAGTAAAGTCGGCTGACAATGAGCTCGACACCAGAGTACAAAATAATATACATCGTCCACACAACTGGTTTCTAAGTCAATACATAAGTGGTAGATGGAGAGTACTAGATATAATAATGTACATAACTGAAAGATCAACAGATACCGCACAAAACCCTACCTATTAGCAAAAGGGGCTAGTATGCCAACTGCAGTGGTATCTGTGTCAAAAGATGCAAGAACGCAGACTGCCGCGACTACTCCGAAGGGCAACCTGCAAACACTGTGGCACAACGGGGGTGGGTTGCCAACTCGTGAATAGAAGATAACATATAAAGGTAATCGCGAGTATGCACGTGTCGCGATACTCTAAACTATGCCAACATATAACATCTATATGATGAACTGGATGCTCAAATCATGCAATAAGTGCGATCTAATAACATCTCCATGTGATGAGTAAGATATGTGATAATCTGGTATAGCAATGCAATCTAACAACCCTATATAGAATGAACAGGGTATGCAATGATCGTGCAAGCATGTGTACTATATCAGGTATAATAGATACAGGATGAGATATCAATTACTACATACTAAGCATGGGAAATATAACATCTACACGTAATGTCATCGTGGAAAGTATAATCGGTACCCATCAATGCACCCAAATCCCACTACTACTTAGGCGTCGTCATCCTCCTCGGTCCTCGAATCCTGTAAATCTCATATAATCGTGAGTGCCCAACATCGGCACCCAAAACATCAATAAATACTCGTGCCAAGCATCGACACGCAAATCCTCCTGTATAGGGCATCTATCAGTCCGGATCAGCCCACGGGCTCTGTCTGCGGTATCGGCCCTCGGCCCCGGCAGTACGAGTTGTCCCATATCCATCAATCGACTCTGGTCAGTATCCTCCGGATAACCGCCAGGTCCAACCAATCACCGGTAGGTAGTAGTCCCTCTGCCAGGCTCACCGTCTAGTCCACAGCGAAACCGTTCTCGCCCCGGGTACCATACCGGGTCCACCATGTACCCGTAATCAGCCTCATCCAACTCCTCGATTCGGGTTCACATATATCACTGTACCGAGAAAACACATGGTGGATGCACCGAAATATCTTATCAAAGGAAACCGGGTTTTTTAAATAATTAACTATTCTCTTTTGAAATATCTACGGTTCCCCAAATCCAGAATTAACATGGAAACAACATATCTCAATGCGTAATCTAAGCAAGTATGAAGATATCAATGTATGTGTGCACTGGTATGATTATACAGTATGCATGTGCGCAGGTATGAAGATATCAATATATGTGTGCACTGGTATGAATATGCAGTGTGCATGTGCGCAGGTATGAAGATATCAATATATGTGTGCACTGGTATGAATATACAGTGTGCATGTGCGCAGGTATGAAGATATCAATATATGTGTGCACTGGTATGAATATACAGTTTATAGCAATCCTATAATGTGAGTGTCATGGCAATCACTAACGGTGTGAGTATAGCATATCAAACGTGCTCGTGCAACTTGAACCGTTAGTGACAGTGTAGTGTCCCATGCTATCAGTTGTACAGGCAACAATAAGGTATGCTACTACATTCCATATGAACATCTACAATCTAATATCCTAACACGCCCTGACGCTTAACGCCATATGGGCGATTTCCCCGTAGATGTTAAATCTACTCACCTGGTCGTGCGCTACTCGTAGCCGACCACCTGCCTTCCTATCTTAGCTTCGTCCGTCGTACCCGCCTGCAGACCTGGAATTACACAGGAATCCATATATAAGAAAATATTTCGCAAAACGCGATATCTAAGCCAATCGATACGCTCGCGTCGCAAACTAAACGTGCGTGTGTACGATACGCTAAAACGTGAGTACACGTCTAAAACTAACCCGACACGTCGCGACGCGCTGGATCACAGAACCCACTTGCGTATCGCGCGTATCGCGCGAACCAAACGTACTAGAAATACGATATAACGTCCCAGATTCTACCCAGGCTAACAACTTACAAAATTATACATACCACTGGCCTAGAAATAACAGCAGACTCCTACCAATGCAACCACACCCAAAAACTCCCACATCTGGCCGCAAATTGCGGCCAGAAAGATTTAACCGGCGGCCTGGGTAGGGGGTTAGGGGTTCATGCTCAGGTGGTGTGATCAGGGTATATCTAGTGTGCTCCAGTTTACTCAATTTTTCTCTGAAGTGACCGGGTCTAAAGCAGATCACAGAAAGGTGAAATTTCACTTAAAACGCTAAATTTGCACAAATTGAAACCCTATGGTATTTTGGTGTAATCTGGGGTTTAACTAGGTTTAAGTGGTCCTAATAACGCTTAATTAGGCTAGGTTAACCCATACTAACAGCACTTAACCAAAGTTCACACTAATTCACCATTACGAGCACAAAATCTCACTTTTTACACAAACCGAAGCTAAACTACACATGCGTTAAGCAAACAAGAAGTTGGGCTCAGATTCTATACCTTACAAGACCCTAGGTGCAAGGAGAAAGGAGGAGAAGAAGAAGAAGTGAGCTGTTGTTGCTACTGCTGCCTGCTAATGCTGCTGCTGATGCTGTGGCTGTGGCTGCTGCTGATGCTGATGCTGTGGCTGCTGCTTCTGATGTTGCTGGGGCTGCTGCTGCTGCTCACAGCTGAGTGTGTGTGTATGTGAGAGTATGAGTGAGTGAGAGAATGAGAGGAGTGAGAAATAATTGAGAGGCAAGGAAATTATGGCATCAAGTGTCAACCCCTCTCTCTCTTTTCATTAAATGAAGGCATGGGTAAAGCCATGATGCCCCATCATGCACACCCTCTCTCTCTCTCTCCCCCACCAAGTCAACACCCAAAACAAATTTCAAATAAATTTCTATTTTCCTAAAAAAAACACTTAACTTAAAACCTCATAACTTAATTTAAATGGTCTAACCCACCATGGTTGCTAACCATGGCTTAACCTTATCTTTAACCCTAGTTTACATGCACAAGTGTGTGTATGCCTAGAAAAATTCTAATAAAATACTCATTAATTAGGATAAAATATTTGAAACTTAATTTGGTAAACTTTTTACTAAAAACTATCTATTAAAATATAATTAACCCCTAAACACAACCTAAGGTGTTATATTTTAATGCAATCCAGGATAATGACGGGTTAAACTTGACTAAGACTCTTTGATTTGTTGACTGTGTCAAGGTCAATTGGGTCCTAGGGTTAAAAATCACATCGGGAGTTTCTAAAGTAACTGAAACTTGCCAGGCATGCGCATACCTTCTGGAGTGTGATAATGTGAGTTGATTCCGTCACGTTATCATGCGATGATAGTTAGATACCGATTCTCACTGATGAGTTGGTTTACTCCTCGGGTGATCCCGACTAATTCTTCTTTCAGGTTTGGAGGAGAATTTGACGATACAGTGGGAGGTTTCCTGATTAGATAAATTAATAACCATTCTGATCTTGGTTAGAGTGCACGCTGAGTGTTTCTTTTCTCTCTCTCTTTGGCAGCGACCTTGACCCGACCCTTGACTATGACTCAGTGACCAAGTTGACCGAACCTTCTTAAACACTGGCTTTTGGATTGTCAGAGTTGCAAACCTCTTTGCCACTCCTACTTTTACCGTTTTCTCCAGAACACCCCGTATTACTACGAACGTCTACTTCCATTGGATAAAACCATCGTATGGTTATATACGAACTCGAAGGAATTTATTCGAGGATGGTTTCTGGTTCTGGAGAAAACGAATAGGACTATTTAGTTGTCTTTTCCTTTTACTTTCTCTCAGGTTGCGAGTGCTCCTTGGATTAGGACAGTACACCTATTACGCTTATTGGATAGTCTTCTTCCAAACCATAGGCAGGTGCCGACCGGTAGGGAATGAAGAAAACCAATTAGCCTAACGATGGTGTACAGAAGGTATTATGTAAAGACAAATAAAGGGATTAGTAAGAGGGAAAGGTAAATTGCGACTGCTATTCATGACCAAACCAAGTATTTCATCGCCACTCCCACTTCACCTTTGTATATCTACAGAACACTCCGTATCACTATAAAGATCCACAGTTATTTGCATACTCCATCGTATGGTTATATACGAACTCGAAAGGAACTTGTTCCAGTTCGGGGATGGATTCTGGTTCAGGCAAATAGGAATAAGCTTTATTCGGTTGTCTTTTATCTTCACCTTCTCTCAGGTTACGAGTGCCCCTAGGATTGGGACAGCACACCCATTATGCTTATTGGATAGTCTTCTTTCAAACCATAGGCTGGTGCCGAACGGTAGGGAAGGAAGAAAACCCATTTAGCCTAAAGGGGTGTACAGAAGGTAATGACTAAAGACATATAAAGGGATTTGGAGAGATGACAAAGAAATAAACGGTTACAGTTGTGAATCAGGATAATGGAAGAGGCATTACTAGGAATACCCGGATACCCCTGCGAAACATTTCAATATTTCAGTTTCACTGTGTATTGTTAAAAGAAAACTGATTTTCCAATTAGTCCTTGCTCCAGGGTATGTATTTACCAGATTTGATTCTCACATCTGTATGGTTTTACAGATGATGGGTTGGAGTAAGTCATTGGGAATTAGGTGATCATCCTCATTATATCGGGATTCGTTGTAATTGGTGATATTTGAGGAAATCGCCTGGGTTGTTTGCCGGATGACAAATATTTGGTTTTGAATATCCGTTGCTATGCACCAATTTCAAATTGATATATCTGTATGCCTATTTTTTATAGAGTGAGATATAACTTTTTGAAAATTATGTCTATGACATTTACCTATATCAGTGGATGGTTAGGTAAGGAGCATTTAACAACGGTGTAATTCTTCTTAACCATAAGTACAGTTTTCAACCTACGACACACAGGGATTGAGTTATTAAACTCAGAGGACTTATACAGAGTATTGTATGTTGTCCAGTGTCCATTAGGACAGAGGGGTTGATACTCGTACTATATTCTGTTTACTTGTGACTTCTTTAGTTCTTAGACATGTGTTTCGTGGAAACACAACGTCCAAGTTTTGAGAAGTTATAGGTATAAGAATAGAGTAGAGAACCAGGTGTTGCAAGTATCGGGATTCTTCAAGGTGATCGAAGATGTAGATACTTGTGTATGGTATTCAGTTGATAGTAATGACTTAGAGAACTTCCTTCTCTTTCAGGTTACTCATAATTGGGAGCATTCCTAAGTTGAGTAACGCTAATCGGCCTCCTTCCATTTACTTGACATGCACTGGAGACAGCTGCATGATTTGAATCTGGTTCCAATTAAATCAGTGCATCTGTTTCTATATTGGATATAGAACAGTTTATATCTTAACGATGTTAAGGTACGGGGAGTTGTCCGGCTTATGCTTAAAACCAGACTCCGGATAACTCAAGGCACGTTTCTGTAATGGCTGTTTTTGGGTTGACCCGGGCTATGACGAGGGTTGACTTTCTACGATCTGGAAGATCAATAGTGATATTATTCTAGACTCGCCACAGTTTTTAATAAAAATGGATTTTTTCAGAAAACAGGAGTGGGAGTATGGTAGAACTGGAAGTAATTCCAGAACCGCAAACGATTACTGAAAATTTGATAAGAACCTAAAGATTCAATTTGATTTGACATTCCGTTTGCCACTCCGCAGATATGGTGGGTAACCTTAAGCACCCGAGAGGTACTTCGGTAGCCTCAAGGACGGTGACAGGGAGATCTTGTTTACCCAGACTTTCCATTGCTATTGTTCCAGACTGTGAGACCCGGCAGGAGGATGAGTATAGCGTCGTTCTGAACTGGCTTTAGAAGTGCACGTGTATATGACTCTGCCAGAGGGTTGTCGTAGTCAGTGGGAGCAGCGGAAGCAAAGTGGACAGGTAGCTTATGTCTATTTATAAACTAAAGCAGATATAGCGGAGATAGATCATCAATTTCTGATGTGACAGTCATAGGTTTTACTTCATCAGAATAGGGGATGGATCTGTTAAGAAGGTAGTAGGGTGTTGTAGGGTTCCTAGGCACACACATGAGGTTCTACAACTGATCAAACATGTCCAATTCTAAATTTTCTATGTGCCAAAGAACCCTAAACTAGATCGTTATTAGAGGTAGAGGCGAAACTACAAGCAAGTTAACAACTTACCTAAAAAGTGAAAGGGACTACAACCTTTGTAGATCCGGTCCTCCACTTCCTTAGCTTCGTGATGAGATCCCTCCGCTGCGATCATCGGATCCTGGACTCTGGCGATGGTTTCGTCGGAGAAATGATCGGGCTAGGTCGTCGACTTCGATGCCCAAGATGATCTACGTCGAGGCAACTCAAGATCAAGCTCCATCTTCACTTGGTCATAGAACTTGTGAAGATAACACACTCTACTACATGGGAAGTGGTAGATGATGAAGAAATAGGAAGTGGGTTCACTTTGGATTTGGATTTCTCACTTGGATTCATCACTTGTAATTTTCTAGTAAGCTTTCTTCACCTCTTGAAAAAGATGAAGAAGAAAGAAAAGAAGTGAATTATGAATAATAGAAAATCAAGTGATCCTTATCATTTAGCAACCATGGGTGAGTGTAACTAGTGTAGAGACTAAACTAAGGTTATGTTTAATGGTTAGGTTAAGGAAAAAACAAAATGGTTGATAATGCTAAGAAGCTTCATGAAGCTTAAAGCAAAAAACAAAGTTAGCCACCATTTCATTTTTGCCAAAAGTAAATAAAATGAATAAGTGAATAATTTAAAACCCTAACCATTAACCTAAATATGGTTTAAAGCATACACACACCCAAGTTTGCATGTATCATCAAACATGATACAAACTAGTGCACAAAAATATATCATATATACAATGTGCACAATCAAGTGAGAAAATCCATCTTAAGTGAACAAATACTAGTTAATGTAAAGTAATATATCTAATATATAATTATACTTTAAATCATTAAATCAACACTTGATTTAATGACCCGGTCATAATGCAAATAACCGACTAATATCAAGTGTATCAATATATCGAATCAACATTTGATTCGGTAACCCGGCTATATCTTATATAACCGTCCAATGATACAAATCACGAGAATAGAATACAGTATCACATACTGGTATTATTCTCGGTCCCGCACATATCTCATATGCGCTCCTATTTCGTTTCGCTTCAGCCAGGAAACCTCTGTGTAGGACTCTAAAGACTCGTCAATACGCCGGCAGCAGGTGATGATCATATCAAACACCCATAAGACGCAAAGCGGTCTGCTAAACGTAACGGCCACCCGGGTATTGAGCGATCAAAAGATCAACGAGCAAGCCCGCTCACACTCCTTGAATCCAACTAGCAACACTTACCGTACAGTCCGGTCTGTTCGTCTGATATGTCGCATATCTCGCCTAGGGGTGGTAAACGTCAGACCCCAGTAGCTTGATAAGTCATGCCGATGTAAGGTCCATAACAAGCGTGAAACTACTGATAACTCTTACCATTAAATCACTGCAACCCTGGCCGGGGATTTCCAGTTTTGTCCAGTCGAGCATAGCGCAACATCAACCCCCAATACTGGGAGAGATGAATCCCCTCCTATCGCTCATTGCCTCCATGTGAATCGGGACTGTACCCAAAAACCACCTGTTTGCACGACTCAGTAGAGCCGTGGTAGGGTGGAAATCAAAGCACAGTGGGAGACACACAAGAATCTATGACGATCTCGGGTCAACAGACTAAGCTGTACCAGTGTCACCAGAGAACTGCCATCTGACGTGAGGTATAATACCATCTGGGAGTTCTCGGCGAGTCCGTTCAGTATACCCAGTCACCACTGAGCACCCGCATACCATCTCTGATGTCAAACACCAATGGATATGGGATCATCCATCGCCCATCACATGGGTCGAGAAGATATATGCTAGTCTACTATGGAATATCGATGCCCCGTCTCGATATTCCCACGACTAGGAACATTGAAGGACGTACTCATGGACTACCCAGGCCCCACTAGTATGATCTACATCATAGTCCTGGAAGTCGAGTACACATCCTAAGGGCTTTATCAACATGTAACAGAGAGACAGAAAGTATACATGTTAAGATAAAGAGCAACCAGATAGCGTACTATCATGTCGAGCAAGAAAGTTCTACCTATATATGTCCCAGCATCCACTACAATATACATCCTATGTACAGTAATGGCCTCTAGGGCATACATATAACCAACAATCTCCCACTTGCACTAGGGCCATCTGTAGCAGTGGTTGCAGTATCTCATACTCAACCATCCCATAAAAGTCTCTCTTTGGGAAAAGGCCTTTGTGAGTGGATCCGCCGTGTTGTCCTCTAAGTCTACACTCCTAACCTTGATCACCCTGGAGATCAACTATCTCCATGATCAGGTGATGCTGCCTAAGAATATGTCTGGGTCACTGATGGGATCGGGGTTCCTGGGCCAAAGCCACACTTCCATTGTCATACAATGGTAGGAACCTAGTTCATCTCATGAACCAATATACACCCAAACTGCCTCTTTGGTAGTATCTTTAATAGCGATGTCACCAGCCTTTATCGTCTAGTCTGCCACGGTATATAGCTTGGAACTCTTCCAACATACCGTCCATCCACTGAGGGTAAAGACAATGCCTGCGACTGACATTCAGTCGTCCTTATCACCCTGGAACCTTTCCAGTGATTCTCCTCAGGATCGATTGACACCATCTCACTAAACCCTAGTGAGAAGCCTAACATCCATTTATTTCTATCTCATAGATCCAAATCCCAGGAATCCCAGGATTTAGGAGGTATCACCTTTATCCTATTTGGCGAATCCTTGTGATAAGAGGAGATTGACCGTGTGTAGTATATGAAACTCTTTTCCTATCAAGAGTATGTTGTCCACGTATAATACGAGGATGAATACCTTACTCTCTACAACCTTTTTCTACATACAAGGTTCATCTACAATTTTGATGAAGTCAAACACTTTGACTGTCACATCAAAACAGACGTTCCAACTCCGCGATGGCTGCTTTATCATGTAAAGCAGCTTGCACACGTTTCCGCTGCTCCCACTGTTTACGAAGTCCTTTGGCTATGTACTTATGGACGTTCTCTTCTAAATCAGCATTTAGAAAAATAGTCATGACACCCAACCACCAGATATCGTAGTCATGGTATGTAGCAATGTTAAGTAGGATCCGGATGGACTTAAGCATAGCCACTGGAAAAAGGTTTCATCATTATCCATGACTGGTCGATGATGAAAACCATTAACAAGTCTAACTTTGAAAGTCTCAACTTTTCCATCTACACCAAGTAATCTTCTCAAGATATACTTGCTCCTGATGGGGATTTAACCCTTCAGATACAGCATCCAAAGTCCATACTTTGCTGGTGTACATGGATTCCATCTCAGATCGCTAAGCATCCAGCCATTCTTACAGAGTCCCTACTCTCGATGGCCTGCTCGAAACAAGTTGGGTCATCATCTCATGATGCAATCCTCTCTCCCACTGTCATCGAGAAACCGAAGAATCTCTCAGGCAGGTGAGGAACCCTGCTAGATCGGCGGAGAGGCTAAGGTTCGTTGGGGACTATAGAATCCTTTGGTTCTACCAAATCAGCAGCTGCAGTTTGTATAGCTGGAAATCTTTCCAGTTCTACATCATGTCCACTTATTTCTTCACAAGAAATTCCCTTTCATAAAGGTGGCATGCTGAGAAACAAAACATTTTTGTTCCTGGGTTAGGTAGAAGATATTCCCTTGCGAATGCTTGGGATATCCAACAAACTTCCACAAAACTGACTTTGCCTCGAGCTTGTCAAGATTATGCCTTTCAGACATAGGCCGGACAACCCCAAATCTTACCAAACTTAAGATATGGGCTCTTCCCATACCATATCTCATATGGAGTGGTAGGCACTGATTTGATTCGAACCTAATTCAATAGGTATGCAGCTTCTCAAGTGCATAACCCCCTAAAAGAAACAGGTAACTCAGTAGTACTCATCATAGAGCACACCATATTCAATATGGTGCGATTGCTCCGCCCCGATACACAGTTATGCTGTGGTATATTCAGAGGAGTAATACCGAGAGAGAATCTTATTCCGCTTTAGAATAGTCCAGGAATTCTATGCACAAGTATTCTCCTCCCTGATCTTATCATAGGACATAATACTTATACCCGGTTTTTGGTTCTCTATTTCTAACTTATATTCTGTGAATATCTCAAAAGGTTCGGACTTGTGTTTCAACAGGAACATATGTCTGAATCTTAAGGGATTATCAGAGAATGTAATGAAATACAAAGAACCGGTCTTGGCATGTGTAGACAGGGGATCTACATACATCAACATGTATCATCCCAAGAGTTCACTAACTCTTTCTCTGTTTCCAGTAAACAGAGCTATGGTCATCTTATCTCTGTGACATGACTGGCAAGTTTCACAAGATGTAAATTCAAATTAATTTAAATATGCATCTAAATGTAACTTCAGCCAGTCGGGTCGCATTGATATGACCTAGTCTACAATGCCTCAAGAAAGATTCGTTCATTTCTGAACTCTTCCTCTTATGTGTGTTCCGTATATTAGAAACTGTAGTTTGATTTAGAACGTCAATGCTTTTAGATAACGTGCCTGAACCGATCAACTTTTGAAGTAGGAAATGTTCAAAACATTATCCAATAATACAAAATTTTATCATTTCTTTATTAATAAAGAGACTGATATGATTTTGTATATCAGGTTCGGTATCTAATAATATTCGTTCAGAATCAATGTACTGGTAATACAGGGTGACAGTGACGAACAGACTTGGCTGCAACACTTGCCCCGTTTTCTGTCTCATGAAACTTATAACCCGTACTCAGTTCTCTACCATTCTGTGGCACTATGTAACAGATTACATATCTGGGATCCTGATCCGGTATCAAATACCCAGGATCACACACACCCGAAGGAGATGCATCACATGCACTTTCTTCATTTGGGCGGCATAGGAATCCTGGTATTCTCCTATTTCCTGCTCTGTCTTATAACAATTATAAGTTGGAGCGGGACCAACGTTCCCCAGCTCAGTATAACAAGCGGGTTCGGTCAATACATCCATATTATTATATTGATTAATGCGTGATATGGTCGCTACCTGGAGAGAGAGAGAGAAGAAAACACTCTGCGTGCGCTCTTGCAAGATTAGAATGGTTATTCATTTTATCTAATCAGGATGGCTCCCGCCGTTTTTATCAAATCTTCCTTCAAACCCTAAAAGGAAAGACTAGCCGGGATTAATTACACTCTACAAGTTCGCCAATCTTTCAGCCAGGCCAGTGTCGGTACTTTGCGGGAGGTTCCCCATGCTTTCGCACGGACCTAATTAAAGTAAACCTCGTTTTCCCTGGGGCGTAACCCCGTTGACACCTTTCTAGACACCTACTTGATCGGCTAATTGTAAAGTGCAAAGCTCTCCCAGGAGTAACAATTACTCGCAGTGGGTATCGAGATCCAACTATCATATAGAAAGTATGCAATCTCATTGCAAATTTCAACACTTGAAACTCCCGATAATGGTTTTTACCCCTAGCACCTATGACCTTGGCTAAGGTCAACAAATCAAAAGCACTAGTCAAGTTCTACCTGTCATTTCGTGATTAATTAGACCCACCCACATGACCCTTGGCTAAGGTCAACAAAGCAACATGACTGTCCTAACAAATCGCATCATCTGCGGTGTAGGAAGACATTACTTAGCTACCGTACACTGTGCCTTGACTATGGTCAACAAACACAGCATGAATACTAAGTACTCTACTTCCTAGAATGACGGAAGGTTGCAGATGGTTTTTAATAAAACCTTTAACGCTTTGAACTTGATGTCGTTACAGAATCAAATGGTTTTTAAATGGAATGTTTTTGAGGCTTTTCTAGTTTTTGCTAAAGGGGCCACTCCCGGTGAAGGGATCGTCGGCCCTTTCCTCATCGAATAAGGTGCAGGATATATCATATATACCGCTGTGCAAAGCGAAAACTATAGAAGCAATCAAAAGACAAACCGTGGGTTGTAGCATCTGCCAGTTATTGCTAAAGGAGTCACTCCCGGTGAAGGGATCTCGGTCCTTTCCTTATCGAATAAGGTGCAGGATGTTCTACAAGAAACACCGCGATGCAAAGCAAGAACTGTAGCTACTTGTTTTATTTTTAAAATTCGATTCCACAACATCTTTTAGGTTTATTTTCTTTCATTAATCACATTATTGAATGTCCCATCATTTAAGTCCATCTAAACATCACAGATAAATACAACGTATGCTTATGCCATCCGCATTCTCCTCGATGTCCCGTCTGTACCGTTAGGTTAGGTAACTAACGGCAGGGCGGGGCAGGTGTAACACCTTAGGATGTGTTTAGTGACTATTATATTTAAATAATGGGTTTTTAATAAGAAGTTTACCAAATTGGGTTTTAAATATTTTTCCTAATTTAATAAATATTTTTCTAAAATTTTCCTAGGTTTGCACACACATGTGCATGTAAACTAGGGTTTTTAAATGAGTTATTACCATGATTAGTAACCATGGTGGGTTAATCAAGGGGATTAAGTCTTTTGGGTTTTAATTGAGTTTAATTAGTTAATTAGTAGTTGCTTTAATCTGAATTTCCTTGGGGTGTTGACTTGGTGAGAGAGAGAGAGAGCATAATGGCTTAAGCCATGCTTGCAATTAATGAGGAGAGAGGGAGGAGGGGTTGACATTGGGGTGATGATTTCTCCTCTCATTTCTTTGTTTTGTTTCCTTTCTCTCAACCTCACTCTCTCTCACACACACACACACTTACCTCTTCACACAGCAGCAGCAGAAGCAAGCAGCACAGCAGCAGCCAGCAACACAGCAGCAGCAAGCAGCAGAAATCAGCAGCAGCAGTGAGCAGCAGCTGCAACAGCTTCAACTGCAGCCCCTTCCCTTCACTCTTTCTTCTTCCTCCAGCTCCCTAGGGTCGAGTGTGGGGTATATTTCCTAAACATACTCACTAGTTTGCTTGTTTAGTGTAGCTTTGCTTCGGTTAGTGGTTATTGATGCGATTTAGTGCGATATGAGGTGTTTAGCGGGAACCTTGAGCAAGTGATGTGTGATTTGGTTTCAGTAGGTTGATAGAGTGTTGTTAAGGCCATTTCAACCCAGCTTAGCCCCCAATTGCAATAAATTACCACCAGATCTCTATTGGATGCAATTCGTCATTTTAAAGCAAAATTTGAGTTTCTGGAAACTGCTATCGACCCGATGAGTTTAGATTTTGAGAAGACTGCAGTATACTTGTTAGGTGCTGATACCCCAGGTAGAACCCGACCCCCTTTCTTCATGTTGAGGCCGCCGAAATATTCGATCTGGCCGCAATTTGGGGCCAGATGGGTAGGGTTTGGGTTGGGGTTTGGTCCTTTGGGTATCTTCTGCTGTGTGTAGTGTTATGGTATATATATTTTTGTAAATTAAGTTCTGTATAAAAATCTGGAACTATATACCTATTTTTCGTATTTTAAACCTTCGCGACACGCGTGATACGTGTGTGGGTTTGGGGTTTCTGCGTATCGCTACGCGTCAGGTAGTTTCAGGCGCGTGATCACACATTTTAGCGTATCGCGCACACGCGCGATTGGTTTACGACACGGGTTTCTAACTGTATCGTAATATCACGTTTTGTGAAATTGAGCTTATGTGTGATATATGTTATGTGATTCTAGGTTCGCCGGCGAGTGAGACGGACGCTGCGAAGAAGGGCAAGCAAGTCGTCGGCTATACTTAGCGCGAGACCTCGGTGAGTAGATTTAACATCTATGGGGATATCGCCCGCATGGCGTTATGTGTCAGGGCTGATAGGACCTTATTATTATATGTTGCATTTACCTCATGGACTGTCATTGCATATTGCATTCCCTGCTGTATGTATACTTAGAATTGATAGAACACCGCACTATTACTAACGGTTCATGTTGCACGAGCACTAATTTGCATGCTACACACACACCGTTAGTAATTGCCATGACACACTCACTATAGAACTGCCATGATTATATTGTTGTAGTTCATTTCATATATGATTCGATATGACTTTCATGGAAATTGGGAGCCGCATGATATCTTTAAAAACGGAAACTAATTTTAAAAGCGGTTTTCCCTTATACCTATATCATGGATTGATGTACGTAGCACATCGCATTGGATTTACTTCTTGGTGTTGGATTTTCATAAGATTTCTGGTTTTGAGGACCGTGGGATTTTTAAGAAAAGATGCACTATTTGGAAACCCGGTTTCACGTGATATGATATTTTGGTGCGTCCACCACGCGTTTTCTCGGTGCTGAGACGTGTGCTTGAAACCCGATTCGAGGAGATGGATGATCCGTTTGCGGGTTCGTGGTGGACCCGGTATGGTTCCCCGGGGCAAGAAATGTTTTTCGTGGAGTTGACGATGAGCCTGGCAGGGTGGCGAGTACCTACCGGTGATTGGTTGGACCTGGCGGTTATCCGGAGGATACCGACCATAGTCGAGAGATGGATGCGGGATGATCCGTACTGCCGGGGCCGAGGGCCGATACCGCAGACGGAACCCGTGGGCTGATCCGGACTGACGGAGCCCGATATATGAGGATTTGCGTGTCGATGCTGGACACGAGTATTTTATGATGTTTTGGGTGCCGATGTTGGGCACTCGTGATTTCTTAGAGATTTACAGGATTTGAGGGCCGATGGGTGTGCCGGCGCCTGAGTTATTTGGGATTTGGGTGCAGTTGTGGGCACCGATTGTTTTCCACGTTGATATTCCGTGTAGATGTTGTTATCCCATGCTCAGCATTGATTACCATATATCTCATCCTGTAGTTATTTTACCTGAGAGAGCATCTGCATGATTATTGCACATACTGCTTATCACGCATTGATATCATCTGCTGGCATTTGTTAGAGTAGCGCAGTACGTGCATGCTCGCGATTACCTTTATATGTTATCTCTATTCACGAGTTGGCAACTCACCCCCGTTGTGCCACAGTATTTGCAGGTTGCCCTCAGCATAGTCACGGCAGGCTGTCTTTTGCATCTTTTGGCTACAGATACCACCACAGTTGCGGCAAGAGCTGTTTTGCATTTAGGTGGGTTGTGGTATCTGACTACTGTTATTGTATCCCTTTTTGTATCTAGTACTCTCCATCTACCATTTTTGTACTGGACATAGATACTGTGTGAGGACGATGATGTATATTTTGTATTCTGGTGTCGAGCTCGTGGGAGCCGACTGTTTTTATATGCAGTTTATATTCTGTGAGGTCTACTTATTGCTTATTCTTCGCTACGGCGTCGTATATTCCTCTTGTGATGATGGTTTCCGCCGTTGGGCGTGATTGCTCCCGTTTGGGGATGTTTCATTTCATTATATTTCATTTTTCACTCATATCATGTTTTGTACCCGGTCTCGGGGCTACTTTTACAAAGGAAATGCTGCCAAAATTATTTAAATGATTAAGTAACTTAAAGGAACTTATTGAATTATTTAAGGTTTTCTAAATGCTTTAACTAAATGTTTTTAACACTCACTTTTTTTAAATGGTTTTGATTTCTGGGTTCGGCTCACTTAGTCGCGTTACGTCTGTAGACGTAGCGTGGTTAAGGGCCGGTCACGAGTCGTAAAAGCCGGGTCGTGACAGCATGGCTAGCGCGGGTGTAAAACATAAGCAACGTCTATATAATATATCATATATAGTATATACAGTATCCATCTGAACAAATCGCATGATCACATCACAAATAACGCAGCAGAAAAAAACATATGAAATATTGGATATACTAGGACGTCCGTGTTTTCAATACGAGCCAGTATAAAACACGGATTCCACGGTCGTGATGAATAGCCAATCCCACACCCCTAGACCCCTACGAGAGCGGCAAGTAACCCTACCAATTCTAGAGTTAGGAGACCCTGGCTCGACTCCTCGAGATGGTCTCCCACTGGACCCTAGAACCCGGTTACTTGTGCTCCCCTCCTTGGGTCTATCCTAATGCGGAAAAGTAAATAATATACATCAACGGTGACATCTTCCGCAACCTGGAAGTGTCCCAATAAAAGAATATTACATACAAGTTTTTACATGAATGAAAATGAAAAACACTCGTCTCACATAAAACCCCTCGGCTATTCAAACATAACGATCCAATATAACATATCCAGCAATACATAAAATCACATGTCATCAACGTAAGGAAACATGCGTATCCCAATTGTCGTTGACATATAGCAACGAAACCGGCGATATCACATATTACACTTACGGTCGCAGAAAAGAAAGTGTAAAACTACAACAGTTAGAATCCGCAACCTACTTAGACATCGCATGCCTAACCATCTGAATTCCTTAGACATCACATGCCTAACAATTATAAACCCCGCATTTTAGTCTCAATATCGAAAACACTTTTTAATACAAAGTCGGGCAATTCAACAAGATTCCCGGCATTCAGAACGAATGCTCGTCGCAAACTTTAGTAGACGGCCGCACCCCCGATACCGTCGACGAAGTGCACTAAGACGGAACACCGCTGCCACGAGCAACCGAACGGATTCTTTCGGCGACGGGGTTCTCCTACAGTCACTTGGTCGGGGCTATGGGGTGTGGCTGTCTATTAAGTTTACCCGGCGAGTATCCGCGTACGCTACGTGATTGCGACGGGCTTTTGATCACATCAAAATCCCGTGGCAACCGATCAAGTAAGACTAAAGTGCTAGATTTATAACATCCAAATCAGGTATCTCATAACTACTTGTGGATTCCAAATATTGTATCACATTCCAGATAAATAGAAAATGTTAAACATATCGATCGAACAGTCAAACACCCAAGTTTTCTCGAAACTGCTCAACACATGAAATAAGTTTAAAAACATTCACTTCATGCCACAGTACCAACGGTCCAGCCGTAGAAGGGTCAAGCTAACGCCTCACATGTAGCACGCCGTACTGCCGCAAACCCTAAGGTTCAAAGGGCAGTTCAAGACGGTCACATAATCGAGTTAAGGTTTGTTGTCTTCTAGAGGGTCCATCGTGTTACTTGCACTACTTAGAACGTTCATAAACCATGGAAAAATCCAACACTTGGAAATTTTCCGGCAGGGGAAAAATTGGGTATTTATATCCGGTCGAACTTTTTAACATATTCTAAATTATCCGGAAAAACACATAGACAAAGTTAGACAATCCGATCGAATCTACGAACTCCCAATACAACCCAGAAAACTCAACTCTTGGGTAAACATTAAAAATTCCCAGAAAACACAACAATAAAAGAATGAAATTACTTTGCAAAAAGTAATGAAAAAGGTGACCGTACGGTCGCGGAACCGCCGCACTAACCATGCTCGTGCCGCGGTTCCGCGGCGCCATGATCGATTCAGGCGCACGTGTTGCACAGTATTTCTTAGAAAACCCTGTTGATTTTTCTGCATATTTTTAATCTGGAAAAATCCACAGTTTCAAAAATTGTACAGAGTGGGGTATTGAATTAGGGTTTCGGGTTTGATCGGACTTCTAACATCGTCTACACTTCGCCTAAAGCTCTAGCTAGGCTCTGATTCCACTGTAGGGTTCCTAGGCACACACATGAGGTTCTACAACTGATCAAACATGTCCAATTCTAAATTTTCTATGTGCCAAAGAACCCTAAACTAGATCGTTATTAGAGGTAAAGGCGAAACTACAAGCAAGTTAACAACTTAACTAAAAAGTGAAAGGGACTACAGCCTTTGTAGATCCGGTCCTCCACTTCCTTAGCTTGTGATGACGTCCTTCCGCTGCGATCATCGGATCCCGGACTCTCGCGATGGTTTCGTCGGAGAAATGATCAGGCTAGGTCGTCGACTTCGATGCCGAAGATGATCTACGTCGAGGCAACTCAAGATCAAGCTCCATCTTCACTTGGTCAAAGAACTTGTGAAGATAAAACACTCCACTACATGGCAAGTGGTAGAGGATGAAGAAATAGGAAGTGGGTTCACATTTTATTTGGATTTCTCACTTGGATTCATCACTTGTAATTTTCTAGTAAGCTTTCTTCACCTCTTGAAGAAGATGAAGAAGAAATAAAAGAAGTGGATTATGAATAATAGAAAATCAAGTGATCCTTATCATTTAGCAACCATGGGTGAGTGTAACTAGTGTAGAGACTAAACTAAGGTTAGATTTAATGGTTAGGTTAAGGAAAAAACAAAATGGTTGATAATGTTAAGAAGCTTCATGAAGCTTTAAGCAAAAAACAAAGTTAGCCACCATTTCATTTTTGCCAAAAGTAAATAAAATGAATAAGTGAATAATTTAAAACCCTAACCATTAACCTAAACATGGTTTAAAGTATACACACACCCAAGTTTGCATGTATCATCAAACATGATACAAACTAGTGCACAAAAATATATCATATATACAATGTGCACAATCAAGTGAGAAAATCCATCTTAAGTGAACAAATACTAGTTAATGTTAAGTTATATATCTAATATATAATTATACATTAAATCATTAAATCAACACTTGATTTAATGACTCGGTCATAATGCATATAACCGACTAATATTAAGTGTATCAATATATCGAATCAACATTTGATTCGGTAACCCGGCTATATCTTATACAACCGTCCAATGATACAAATCGCGAGAATAGAATACAGTGTCACATACTGGTATTATTCTCGGTCCCGCACATATCTCATATGCGCTCCTATTTCGTTTCGCTTGAGCCAGGAAACCTCTGTGTAGGACTCTAAAGACTCGTCAATACGCCGGCAGCAGGTGATGATCATATCAAACACGCTGCTAAATGTAACGGCTAACCGGGTATTGAGCGATCAGAAGATCAACGAGCAAGCCAGCTCACACTCCTGTGAATCCAACCAGCAACACTTACGGTACAGTCCGGTCTGTTCGTCTGATATGTCGCATATCTCGCCTAGGGTTGGTAAACGTCAGACCGCAGTAGCTTTATAAGTCATGCCGATGTAAGGTCTATAACAAGCATGAAACTACTGATAACTCTTACCAGTAAATCACTGCAACCCTGGCCAGGGATTTCCAGTTATGGCCAGTCGAGCATAGCGCAACATCAATCCCCAATACCGGGAGAGACGAATCCCCTCCTATCGCTCATTGCCTCCATGTGAATCGGGACTGTAACCAAAAACCACCTGTTTGTACGACTCAGTAGAGCCATGTTAGGGTTGAAATCAAAGCACAGTGGGAGACACACAAGACTCTATGACGATCTCGGGTCAACAGACTAAGCTGTACCAGTGTCACCAGAGAACTGCCATCTGACGTGAGGTATAATACCATCTGGGAGTTCTCGGCGAGTACGTTCAGTGTACCCAGTCACCACTGAGCACCCGCATACCATCTCTGATGTCAAACACCAAAAGATATGGGATCATCCATCGCCCATCACATGGGTCGAGAAGATATACGCTAGTCTACTCTGGAATATCGATGCCCCGTCTCGATATTCCCACGACTAGGAACATTGAAGGACGTACTCATGGACTATCCAGGCCCCACTAGTATGATCTACATCATAGTCCTGGCAGTCGAGTACACATACTAAGGGCTTTATCAACATGTAACAGAGAGACAGAAAGTATATATGTTAAGATAAAGAGCAACCAGATAGCGTACTATCATGTCGAGCAAGAAAGTCCTACCTATATATGTCCCAGCATCCACTACAATATACATCCTATGTACAGTAATGGCCTCTAGGGCATACATATAACTAACAGGTGTGATGTCCTGGTATTTGTATGACATACACATAGTAGGAATTGATACTTCTATACTATGATCGGTTATACTTTGGTTGTCACACAGTGGTTTCTCCATAAGGGACTTGGATATGATATCAAGACATTCTGGTTACTGGATTTATGGTTATAGATCTATATTTGGGTAGTTTCCCAATCTGGGTATTTAGACAGCATTCTAAAGGAGTTTTAGAATGGACGACTCCTGGCACGGTAGTGTACCTGCAAGTGATGGAGTCACCCTCTCTAAAGGTGTCTTACAGACTAAAGAGGAGAGGGATGTGCATGATTGGCAGATCACTTGCTTAGGCAATTGAATCAATCATGAGATATCAAGTACCACACCAGATGTTGTTTTTGAAGTAGATGCAATAAGTTGATATTTATCCAATCCTGGAGAAACATTCGGAAGCAGTTTTAGAACATAAGTGGATGTTCTAGGGATATTATAACGGCATCCTCCTTCGGGAGACAGTTATCATTCCAGGCTTTCAAGGTGACCTGGATGGCAGAGTGGCTGTCAGAGTTATAGTTTTTCCCTCTTACGAGGGGCAGTATTTTGGATAGGTGGTCCAGGCGGATACTGAGGGAGGCATGGAGCAGGATACTGATTAAGTTCGGTTGACGATACAGTCTGAGAAGAATGGATTTGGAGTTCATTTATGAACTAGGTCCCATCAGATATCCAAACATATTCTAAGACATGTATTGCTCATTTCGGGAGATGGTTTTCTCCGTGAACATGAGATAAAGAGAGACATAGAAAGAAACATCAGAGAGGATCCACTCACTGAGGCTATTCCTCGAACGCAATAGTTTCGCAAACGAGCTTTGTGAAACTGATTAGTAGAGAAGTTGGGTGTTCGGTATCACACGGGCTGTGAGTATGCGACATCGCAATAATTAGCCTTGGGTGCAAGTGGGAGATTGCTGGATATAGTGCCCTCAGAGTCAATTATTGGATCACAGGCACGTGATTGCAATGATTGAGGGAGGACCTATACCGGTAGGACAGTCTTACTCAAGATGATAGTATGCTATCTGGTTTATATTTATCATCGTGTACTGCTTTAGGTGACCTTACAGGTCACTATTGCACGTTGATAGAGCCCCTAGGATTCTTGCTTGACTGCCAGCAGTATGAGGGCGATCATATACTTGGGAGCTGGGGTCTATAAGCACATCCTTAAAAGGTCCCTAGTCATGGGAGTTTCGAGACAGGGCATCGATACTCCAGAGTAAACTAGTGTATACAGTCGAGACCCCGACGAGGGGCGGTGGCCGGTCTCACAAGCCACTGGTGTCAGTTGGTTCACCTAAGATGTATACATGTGCTCATTGGGTTATGAGTCCACCGGACAAGACTCGCCGGGAACATGCTAGTTGGTCTTATATCTGACGTCAGATAGCAGTTCCCTGATGACATGTGTACAGGTTAGTTCATCAACCTGAGATCGTCATTTGTCTCGTGTGAGTTCCAACTGTACTTTGATTACTACCCTACCACGGCTCAAAGGAGTCGTGCAAACAGGTTTTAGTTGGGTACAGTCCCGAGCCACATGGATGCAGTGAGCTGATCTGCAGGGGTTCGTCTCTCCCGGTATTGGGGGGTGAGGACGCGCTGTGTCTAGGAGAGCCATTACACAAAGCCCTCGGCCGAGGCAGGAGATTTACTAGTAGGTATTCCAGTAGTATCTCAGGGTATTCTGGGCTACACTCCGACACGACTTGTACCGCTTTTGGGGGTCTGACTTTTACCAACCCCCTAGGCCCGCCATTCGATACTCATAGACGAACGGACCGGACTGTACGGATATTGTCACTGACAGGCTCAGTGGGGTGTCTGGATGAGTTTGCTCATCGACCTCCATTTTGCTCAATACTTGGTAGCCCGTTACGTACAGCTAATACCTCTGACGTGCTAGTGGTTAAATCCACAGCTAAAGTATTGGCGAGTCTTTGGAGTCCCCTACAGACAGTTTTTCAAGTTTCGGGCGAAACGTTGTAGAGGCCGTATGTTATATGGCAGGGTTCGATCTTATACATGTGGTATTGCACGGATCATGATCGGACGGATCATACTAGTGGGCTTTGGTTTAAGCCGGATCCTAGTATTAGATTTGTTGGATTACTTCTGTCTCATCGCATTCGCATTCAGTCGGAATGCGGGTGTAGGTATGTATATACAGGTGAGGGGTATCCTTGTGATCCGTCACGAGTTTACTTTAGATGTTGCCAGATTTTCTTTGTTATGGCAAACATTTGGATTAAAGTTTGCTTAAGGATATAATGAGCTAGAAATCATCATGACAATGCATTAATGTGACATGGACTTGTATCATGAGTCATGGTCTCTTTTTTAGCAAATGTGTCACATTAATGAATTGTTTTATGTGTTGAAATGAGATGGAGAGAGAGAGGGGATGCCATGGTTGTGATTATTGGTCTTGTATTTTCATAATCTCACTCTCTCACTCTCATTACAATAAGAGAAAAGAAAAGAAAAAGAAAAGCTCTTGTTCTTCTTCTTCCTCTAGCTTTTTGCTTCCATCAATGGCAACACTTCAACCACCATCCAAAGCAATGGATGCAAGAGACAAAGTGATCACATACATTCTCTACAACACCTTGGATTCGTCGGCTTGCACACTTCGCGCCCGAGTTGCTTCGAATGAAGCGGGAGCCCGTAAAAAGACTTCTCGATGTGGTGACCTTTCCGACGAGGAGATGAAGACCGGAGATTCCGCGAGGAGATCGGAGTGGAGGCCGAAGACCGAAGAACACGGATCGCTTGGTATAGCTTCCTACCCATTCTCATATTAGCTAGCATTAGGTTAATGGTTACGATCCGGGTTTTTAGGATGCGGTAGTGCCGGTTTAAAGTCAAGAAAAATTTTCGTTTCCGCATTTTGGCCTCGGATAGACGGCCGGGGCGCTACCGTAGTCCTTCAATGCTTACGTTTCTTTTATATGTCGCATAAATCGTGCTTTATGATTATACGCATTGAGATATGTTATTTCCATGATATTTCTGGATTTGGGAACCGTGGTTATTTCAAAAGAGAGTATGTATTGTTTTAAAAAACCGATTACCCTTGATATGATATTTCAGTGCGTCCACCGTGTGTTTTCTCGGTTCTGAGAGTGGCATGTGAAACCCGATTCGAGGAGCGGTAGGCACCGTCTGCGGGTACATAGTGGACCCGGTGAGGTACCCCGGGGAAAGAAGACTCGTATACGTTGGATGGTGAGCCTGGCAGGTACCTACAGGTGATTGTATTTGAGCTCGGCGGATATCCGGAGGATACCGACCGGAGTTGAGAGATGATACGGGCCGATCCAGACTGACGGAGCCCGTGGGCCGATCCGGACTGATGGAGCCCTATATATATGAAGATTTACGTGCCGATGCTAGGCATAGATTTCATTATGTTTTCGAGTGTCGATGCTAGACACTCAGGTTCCATGATTTTGATATGTCGCGAGGGACACATGTTGATTTACATCCTCATACTTCCATGCATATGCTTTATGATATTTACATGCATGATGCTTATTGTCATTGGGTGACACGTGGACGAGATCAACATACATACAGACATTGATTACATAGTTGGATGATATCCACATACTACTAGACTTCATGATATAGTTGACATTGATTCATGTTGATTACATTGATCATACCTCATATTTATGACATGTTGTTGCCTGAGGCACTGACACGAGCACATGGGATTACACTTATGTATAGATGTTTACCCTTGCCACCTTATCATGCTTCAGACTTTATCATTTGAGGTTTATATATATATTTGATCGTATTGACCTAGGATTGTGTCATACATACGATTTATGCTCTGTGATATTTTGTATTCACGAGTTGGCAACTCACCCCCGTTGTGCCACAGTTCTTGCAGGTTTTGCCGTACAGGTTTCATTGTGGCTTTTCTGGCACACTGCTTCCTTTCTGGGTGATTGCTTTGGTAGGTGGGTTCACTCGCATCGTGACAACCCTTGTATTTATTTTAATCAATTGTATATAGTAATTCCATCAACCAAACTTGTATATTTTGTTTCAGACTTAGAAAACCAGTTGTGTATTATTTCGACCTTAGAATCGCGCGTTGTAGTATTTTGGTTTTCATGATGTTTTTGAGTTTCCTTTTGAGTTTTGATCCTCGCCCTTCGGCGTTGTATATTGCTTGTTTGGTTGTGATCATCGATTGACGAAGAGCTAGCTCCCGCTTAGGGATGCCTTTTATCATTGTGCATATATTATTCTTGTTGTACCCCTTTTGGGGCCAGTATTTACAAAGGAAACTCTGCCGAAATTTTCAGAAAAGACTAGAGATTTTAAAAAAGCATATTCGGCTTACTTATTTAAAAACCTTGCTTTTAAACATGTTTTCTTTACATTTTAAAAACTAGTTTTCCTTATTTACTCCTTAAAATGGTTTTAGATTTCTGGGCTTTTGGCTTACTTTAATTAGATGAGGTCCCATAGACTTCATATGATTCAAGGGCCAGTCACGTGCTATTTCGGTTCGTGACAAATGTAAAATATCTATATATGATATCTATTAGGCGTTACTTATGTTTTGCACCCGCGCCAGCCCAGCCCCCGCTCTGTCGTTAGTTAAGTAACCTAACGGGTGAATGACGCGGCCCAGTGGCGAATGCGGATGGCATAAAAGGACGTTGTATTTTCGTTGTTTTCTGTAATGATAGGTTAATTGATGGGACGCATTATATTACTGCAAAGAAAATAAACCAAAGTTTAATCGTTGGAACAGTTTAAAACAAACAACTCGATTTTTTTAAAACAAAAGATATTTTTTTAATTGTGGTGCTTAAACCACTCCTTTTAAAAACTATCAGGTTCCTTCGATCATATCAAGTTCACTACGTTCACGGTTTCGCCAAAACCATTCGTAGCCCTCCGTCATTTCATTTGGGTATTCAGTAGTATTCAAGCTATGCATTTTGACCAACGCCAAGGCATAGTGTTTGGTAGTTGTTGGGTATTTATTTGTTGCATAGATAGATGAGTTGGTTTGGGACAGTCGTACTATCATTTGGCCAATGTCACGGGTATGTACGGATGGGTTCAAATTAACAAGATAATGATGGGTAGAACTTGACATGTGACTTATGACATTTTGACCAACGCCAAGGTCATAAGAGCATGGGGCAGAAATTGATATCGGGAATTTCTAAAGAAACTGAAATTTGCTAAGAGTTGCATACCATTTGGAGTGTGATAATTTTGGTAGGATTCCTTCATCTTTATCACACGATGATATTTGGATCCTGATCCTAATGTGAGTATCCGGTACTCATCAGGAGATTCGTCACTTAACGATCAATACTATAAACCAAGTAGGTGTCGACAAAGGTGTCACCGGGGCTACGCCCCCAGAGAAAAGAGGTTATTTAATTAAGGAACTTCTCGAAAGCGTCGTAAAACCTCCCTCGAAGTACCGACACCGGCCTGGCTGAACGGTTAAGCAAGTATTGTACGGTGAGAATAGTCCTGACTAGTTCTTCCTTTTTGGTTTGAGGAGGGATTCGAGAAACAGTGGGAGCCATCCTGTTTAGATAAACTAAAAACCACTCTAAACTTGCAAGAGCATCATGCTAATGTGTTTCCTCTCTCTCTCCTAATTGCAGCGACCTAGAACATGACAGGCCTTAAGTTACTATTAAGGGGCATGTCCTTACTACTAAGGCACCTGCTGTCCCTGGTCCAGAATCCAGTGTCGCGGATAAGAAAATCCGCAAGACCTAGGAGATTGACTGTGCGAAAGCCAAATGCATCGTGCTTGGCTCTATGAATAATGAACATCAGAGGAGGCACGAGAATATAGATCTTGAATCCATATTTCTCCACACCAAGGAACTGTATGGAGAGCAATCTCGTATAGCTAGATACGAGACCTTGAAGTACTTGTTTCAGTCGAGGCTGGCTGTCGGATCATCTGTAGAAGAACATGTCCTTAAGATGATTGCCTATATAGAAGAGCTCGCGGACCTCGGGACAACATTAGAGAACGAGCTATATACAGACTTGGTTCTTCAGTCCCTTCCTTCCACCTACGCCCAATTTATCTTGAATTTCAACATTCAAGGTAAGGAAGTTGAGCTTCCAGAACTCCTTAACATGTTGAGGAGTGCAGAGGGCACCTTGCAGAAAGCAAGGGAAACGCCCACTATGTTTGTTCGCAGTACTTCCTCTTCGGGGTCCAAGGCAAGGGCCAAAGGAAGGAAGAAGAAGGCCGCTACCAAACCAAGAGGTGGTGTTGGTAAGGTGGGAGTTAAGGGAAAGGAAAAAGTTGCGGTGCCAGTAGTGGTAAAAGACGAGTGCTTCCACTGTCGTAGGAAAAGCCATTGGAAGAAAGATTGCAAAGCTTGGATTGCCAAGAACTAGGACCCGAAGCAAGCCGTGGCTTTGGCTTCAGTTGTGTTTGTAATTGAAAATTATCTGTCAATCAACTCTACTTCCTGGATATTGGATACCGGATCAGGATCTCATATATGCAATTCATTGCAGGCACTAAGAAACCGTAGAGTGCTGAAGGTTGGTGATATGACCCTCCAGGTTGCTAACGGAGCTAGTGTGAAAGCTGTGTCAGTAGGGGATTATCACCTTGGATTGACGAGTGGACATATTTTGGTTTTGCGCAACTGTTTTTGTGTACCCAGTTTAACGTGTAATATCATATCAGTATCGTTGTTATCAAAAGAAGGTTATGATTTTACGTTTGTAAGCGATGTTGTTAACATCCACCTTAATCATGGTTTGATTGGGTCCGGTACACTAGATAACGGTATATATGTGTTAAACCAATTACAGATTTTCAATGTCCAGAACACACTAAAAAGAAAGTCTCCTGATATAAATCAGGCTTTCTTATGGCATTGTAGACTTGGTCACATCAATGAGACAAGGTTAACTAACTTACATAGAGAAGGATATTTGGATCCTTTCGAATATCAATCTTATGCTACTTGTCAATCATGTCTCAAAGGAAAGATGACAAAGACTCCATTCACTGGACATGGAGTAAGAGCAAGCGAGCTCTTAGGACTTATACACAGCGATGTATGTGGTCCAATGTCTACACATGCAAGAGGTGGTTTTTCATATTTCATTACTTTTACGGATGATTACTCTAGGTATGAATTCATTTTCTTAAGGAAACATAAATCCGAGGCCTTTGAGAAATTCCAAAAATATAAGAATGAAGTAGAAAACCAAACCGGAAAAAGTATCAAGACACTGAGATCTGATCGAGGTGGTGAATACTTAAGTGCCAAGTTCCTGGGTTACTTAAAAGAGAAAGGAATTCTTTCGCAGCTTACTCCTCCATACACTCCACAGCACAACGGTGTATAGGAGAGACGGAACCGAACCCTATTAGATATGGTACGTTCCATGATGAGTAATGTTGAGTTACCGCGATCTTTCTAGGGTTATGCACTGGAAGCAGCTGCATATCTTTTGAACAGGGTTCCTACCAAGACTGTGCCTACCACACTATATCAGATGTGGAGTGGGAAGAAACCCTATCTTCAGTATCTGAAGATATGGGGATGTCCAGCTTTTGTTAAAAAGCAGCTTGCGGACAAACTCGAGGCACGATCAGTATAGTGTAAGTTTGTGGGATATCCAAAGAACTCCAAGGGGTATTTTTTCTATTACGCAGAGGAACAAAAGGTTTTTGTTTCTCGTAATTCCCATTTTCTAGAACAGCAGTTTTTAGAAAAGGAAACAAGTGGGAGCGCAATAGAACTGGAATAAATTCCAGAACCACAAACTACTACTTAATATTTGGTAGAACCATAAGTTCAAGAAGAATAGGACATTCCCGCACCCCTCCGCAGGAGTAGTAGTCCGTCTCATCCGCCTGAGATATACTACGATTTTCTCATAGATGGGGATATAGAGGATTGCATCATTGATAATGATGAACCTACTAACTTCCAGCAGGCCATCCAGAGCGGCGACTCTGTAAGATGGCTGGATGCAATGAGGACCGAGATGGAGTCCATGTACACCAACAAATTATTGACTTTGCTCCAGATGGGGTAAAACCCATAGGATGCAATTGAATCTTCAAGAAAATGATTGGTGTAGATGGACAGGTGGAAACCTATAAGGCTAGACTTATTGCAAAGTGTTTTTGTCAAAGACCTGGTTTGGATTATGACGAAACTTTTTCTCCAGTGCCTATGTTCAAATCCATTCGGATCCTTATTGCCATTGCATCCTTCCATGATTATGAGATCTAGCAGATGGACGTTGTAAGTCCACGTTACCTCTTCCGGTTCTTTCGGGCTTGCGGAAATGGTGAAAAACAATTTTTAGGATTTGGGTAACATGGACTACGAAAACGGATCTTGGCTAAACTACACACTAGCAACCTAACAAGAGAGTTGTCTACTCTGTTAGGGGTTATACCTCACTTGAACTCCTTCTTCTTGAACTCTTTGTAGTGGTTGGATGGTGCTTTCCACGTCTCCTTCTTTCGTCAAAGATGGATCCACCTGAGGGTTTCAACTTTGGGCTCCTTTCTCAAACTTTGAGACAACTAAGGACTTTGGCTTGCTAGACCTTCAACACTAGAGTGAGTAGAGACTGGTTTAGAGTATTTTATCTCAAGGAGAGGTTTCTCAACTGTCACGTCCCGAAAGTACGGAACATGACCGGCACTTAAACTACGAAACGTCTCGAGTCGTACGTAATCTAAGTAAACCGAAAACCCAGAAATCCAAACCAAGAAAAGAAGTAGAGTGAAGGAAAACCAATTCAAAACAAGTAGTTTTAATAGCATAAGCCGAATTATGCGGTTTTAAGAACATCAAAATTTACTGAAAATTTCGGCAGAGTCTCCTTTGTAAATACTGGCCCCCAAACGGGATACAACATGAATAGTATACGAAATCAATAAAAAGGCATCCCCAAGGGGGAGCTAGCTCTTCGTCAATCGACGGTCACAACCACACAAGCAACATAATATAAAACACCAACGGCGAGGATCAAAATTCAAAAGGAAACTCAAAACCACAAGAAAACCACAGAAATAAAACGCGTGACTCTAAGGTCGAAGGAATAACATCACCGGTCTCTATCTCAAATAAATACATGTTTTGGTTGATGGAACTTCTAGATACAACAGAATAACAATATACAAGATATAATGATGGGTGCGATACAAATAAACCCACCTACTAGCAAATCACCCGGAAATGGAAAGAGTGCCAGCAAGCCGTAATGTAACCTGTACGGCGAAACCTGCAAGAACTGTGGCACAACGGGGGTGAGTTGCCAACTCGTGAGTAGAGAACATCTACGCACAGGAATCGCATAAATAACGCAACCTAGGTCAATGATCATAATATATCCTCAAATACAAGCATAACATGCAGCCTATAACAATGGCTAGGGTAAATATCTAACCTGAGTGTAATCTCATGTGCCTGTGTCAGTGTCTCAGGTAGCAATATATCATATGAATGAGGTATGAATGCATGAAAACAGAATACATGTAAATGAAGAAACTGTTTTCATAATTTAGTGAGATTTCCTTGTATTTTTAAAATGAGGTATCATAATGAAATCAGCATAAAACAGTGCCTAGCATCGGCACAAAACGTAATCCCAAAGTCTCGATATCTCTGTATCACGGTCTCTGTACCTCAATATCTCGAAATCTCAATGTCTCAATCACAATATCTAGGGCGCCGTCAGTCCAGACCGGCCCCTACCATCCATCTCAAGACCACGACGGTATCCTCCGGATATCCAACGCGTCAGGTAAAATCACCGGTAGGTAGTGTTCCCCTGCCAGGCTCACATCGTCATCATCAGCGCTTCTTGCCCCGGGGTACCTTACCGGGTCCACCATATACCCGAAACGGTTCATCCGCCTCCTCGAATCGGGTCTCGAAATCCATCAGCAAACTCATGGTGGACGACTCATACATCATGGGAAAAACCGCACTTTTTTATTTAAAAAGAGCGAAATCAGTTTATATAAGTTTTGCGGTTTTCCCCCCAAATCCAGAAAGTTTCATGGAAATCCGAATCCAAATCATCAATAGCATGTAAAACCATGAATATAGGCATAACAATGAATAACAGTATACATGAAGTGACAAGTAATAACTACAATGTTAAGCTGGCATATGAGGCAGGTACACTAATATCATGTCAAATTACTAACCAACAAGCTAAGTCAAGCAATAATATTTTCTAAGGTGTACGTGACATGGCAATTACCGATGAAGATGTGTGTGAGCCGGCAAGTAAGTGTACGTGGTACATACGCATCATCGGTAATGGTGCTGGTGTCCTAACAATATGATATCAACATTGCAATAAGAAATTATAACATAAGTATGCGATGCGAAGCGAACCACAATAATAAGCGGGAGATGAATACTAGACGCAACTGTAACTGACCTGCATTAATCTAATATAAGTCCTACAAATGGTGCCTTTTGAAATAACACGAATCATGGGGTTTTGAAAATAGGGGCTACGGTGTTTTTATGAACAGATGCGTCTCTTGAAATATCCGTAGGATCCCTTGGGCTGTCTTTTAAAATGCCCACGATTCTTTAGTTTTTGAAATAGGTAAGAAGTCTAATCTAATCTAACAACCACACTAAACTATACGGCTGAACTAACCAGCTGAACTACAGGTAAGGAAACCGCCTATCATCTAATTCGATACATATACATACCTGTATATGTATAGTCGGTGATCCCGCCTCAATAATATCATATCTATAACGAGACATCCCAAGTCAAGAGTGCGGATCAATCATCAATATATAGCTCGTACGTAAAACCGTCGTACGGCATCCCAAATCTGGGTACGGGTCAAAATCATATTCATCACACTATTTATCTGGTATCCTCTTTATCAAAGATCATAGTCTAAGGTACAGACCTATGTCTAATACAATACTAATATCATCAATATAGTCATGATCTGACTACAGATCGACAATCTCATACAAACCGATACCGTCAGCACATAGCGTCATCAAGGGGTATACATCGCCCAATGCAGCCTAGGATCAATATCCTAGCATAACATATCTTATATCACGATCACATGTCAACCATTTTATTTATAACACTATTCACCCGTATCGCCGCCCCAAGATCCGCTATAACCCCAGGACGTCCCTCAAGTACGAATCCTGCCATATCACTGATATCACAACCACAAACAAATCTCATCGACTCAGCTCAATCCCAATATCATCCTCAAATCCGTATGTGAACACATAGTCCCATACCCATGTGAACACATAACTAAAAAGAATCCCATGAGCACATATGAATAGGAATGTATGCAAGTATGTATGTGTGTATGTATAGTGCAACATTACCCTAGGGTTCGCAACACTAAAATAATCCAACACACCAATATCCATCCTAAACATCGTTATTAATCCCAAATAACATATAATAATTGTTGGTGTGTATACACATCCGTATACACCACCACGGACTGCGGCGGTGCTATACGCCATCCATCCGACTTCTCCCCGTAGATATAAATCTACTCACCTGGTCCTCGCTCGCCGGTGCCGACGTCGCCACGTGCTTGCTTGTCGTCTCGAAGTCCTCATGGGGTACCTACATATCATAACGCACCGTATCGCATTAACATCCGACTCATGACCAAAACGACTCACGAATCCCACATAGGTCAAAACCTATGGTTCGCTCTCTCAAATCTACCCAAAACCCTCGACATCGGCGTATAAATGCCGAGTGATCGAGAAATACACAAACGCGCCATTCGTGGTTTCACAACCCACAAAATATATATATAAAATAGGGTTTACTTCATCAAAACTTCAAATTCGCTTTAAAAGCTATTTTCCCGAAACTCTAGTAAGCAAAATTTAACCGTTTTAGTACAAAACTTGCTATTTAAACAAATCTAGCGGCCGCAATATTCACTAATTAGTTTAATTAGGCTACAAAAACTTTAACTAGATTTTATCACACTAAACTGTATTAAACCAAAATTTTTAGTTAGCACAACAACCCAATTTTAACCATTTCGAAGCTACAATCCACAAATCCATAACTAGACTAGGTTTGCATGTTCTAATATGTTGATCAACACATTATTTAGCTAATAATGTGATAAAAACTCTAACCATATTTTAATCTCATATTTTCGAATTAAATCTAAAAACCTAGTTTGCAACAATTAAGCAATTTGGACAATTTAGTTGTAACAATTCGAAATTTAGCAATTAGGTTAGGTTTTAGCATACTAAAGATGTGAAACCACACATCACAACCAACCTCAAGTGATCAAACCCTAGCTCCAAATCAAAACTCTCACTTGAATTTCAAAACCCTCTCTTTAGATTTCAACTTTCAATTAAACCCATAATAAAACACCTAATTAGCTTGGATTACAACAATTATTAACAAGGTAACAATTAGAGTAAGATTGTACCTCACAAAACTAGAGAGCTAGCATGAAAATCTTGGTCTCTTAAACGGCTTCTTGCTTCATGAATCCAAGCTAGATGGGTCAAGGAATAATGGGTAGGATTTAAATTAGGAGATTAATGAGGTTTTATATTGATTTTGGAGGCATTTTGTGATGAATTTTGTAGTGAAATGAGAAGAAGAAGATGAGGGGGGGCTGCAGCCATAGGCTCGGCTGAAATGGGAGAGGGGATGGGTGAGGAGAGAGAGAGAGAGGATGGGGTTTTGTGGCAAAAGTCAAACAAAACCCATACCCCAAAGTCAACACTTATACAATTTATTCTTTATTCATTCTACTATTTTGTTGTTTGCTTGGACTTTTCTTTTCACAAGTGGGGAATTGGGCAGCAAGGGTTCGGCCACAAAGGAAGTGGGGGTGGGTGAGTGTGGGTGTGTGTGTGGGATGAGGGAAAATGATAAATACAATACCCCAAACATCCATTTACACAAAAATGCCTTTTTCTTCGATATTTTCTAAACCGTTTTGGCAAACGATTTCGTTTCAAATACCACATGATTAAAATTTTATTTAATGTTTTATGTTGCACAAAATTTGTTTCAACTCATTCCAATTTGTAATTTTCCTTAATTAAATGTATTGGTGACGGCTTAAAATAATAATAAAATAAATTTTTTTTCAGAAAATTTGAAATTTCACCAGTGGCTCAATAAACACCAAATACTAGCAATTACATAGCTAGAATATGTATATTTAATTTTTATAATAAGATATTTGTATTTTGACTTTTTACAGAAAACCGCCTTATTTTATCGATTTTCCAAAATTTCACCGAAACGATTTTCAAAACGCTACAATCTTCCCCACTTAAACAAATTCGGTCCCCGAATTTAAATTCAAACTCCCCCCAAATACAAAAACATCTAAGCAAAATCATCAAGCCGTCGGGGCTCCGAAACCATAAGTACATAATACGCATCATAGCGCAATGCATGCGCATGGGCAATGAGCATATAACTCAAAATCAAACTCCGTCAAGCATCCCGCCATCATTGGAGTCATGGTAAAGACACAATGTCAAATCCAATACAAAACCAATATGCTATAATCGGAACTACACACGTAAATATCAAATCTATATATGTAAATATCTGAAGGAAATGAATGCCGAACATATTCAGGTACTGTCCTCTGACTAGTCCTGCCCAGTACGAAAACCCATAGTAAATATCATAAAAACGTACTGCTCTATAGGAAGAATCAATCCCAAAATACGCGTATGAGTACTTCGTGCGTCAGGTGCGCACGGAAATCAAAATCCAAATATGTGCCATACATATGCACAAAAACAACATCCAAGTGCATCGGGTGTGCATGAAACATCAGTCGTAGGCAACATGTTTGCCTGACAGCAAAATCAGGTGCATCTGACATGCACTAAAAATCTCGATTTAGTGCATCTGGTGTGCACCAAAATCACATCTCAAAACATGCGCCCAACATGTGCGAAAATCCAAGGCAGGTGCATCCATCATGCATGAAATCATGAAATCCACTATCAAGCGCCGAACATGCGCAAAATCAAATCAGGTGCACAAAACAAATATCGAGTATCACAATCGAAAACGAAGTCCAGTGCATCTAAGTGCACCAAAGACGTATCACTGCACTGCAAGCATATATAAACTATACAGAGTGTAGGAACCAAATCGTGTGCGTGCATACGCACAAAATCAACTCAAATGTCTAAAACCGTAAAATCACAAACATGTGAAACCCAAGCACGAAAACAATATCAAGTGCAACACTTTGCAAAGATCGTAAATCCTCAATCATCAAAATCAAATCATTCGAATAAATCACCCAAAACCTCGAAATCAATAATGGCGGCATAGTACCGCTTAAGCGCATTCTCTAAGAATCTCGGGCCAACTGTCGCTGTCACTAGTGGGACGTCTCGTCGATGATCATGAACTCTGGCCTGCTGGTGTGCATAACAATGACCACTCCTGGGTCAAGGTCTTCACTGGGAATTACCAATCTCTCGGTCCATCGGCTCATCGGCCTTGTCAGGTGTGCTAACGGGGATGATCCCGTGCTGGCACGTCTCTTGTCATCTCCCGGTCAATCATCGCGACCACTCGTAAGACAGCATATCACTGGCGTCAGCCTCTGGCTCTCTGAATGTACGTGACACATCTGATCCTGGGTGCAAGTATCATTGCAGCGGTGTCCTGGAAGGAATCCTGCTCACGGTCTCTTCCATGTCTCGTCTCTGCCAACTGTCCGGAAGTCATCGTCCTTTCCTATATCTGCATCTTGCTCCGGAACGGCTGCATACCCATCGCGACTCCTTCTGGAAAGTATATCCAGTACTCTGCCTCGGCATGCGTATCGCATCTCTGATGTCGGTGGAGTGGAACGTCGTCTTATCCAGATCTTGTACGGACCTTTTTACTCCACTTTCTCTAATGTCGACTGCTTCGGACTCGTCTCATCGTGGCTACATGGACTGAGCTCCAACGGCTATCCTCGTATCGGGAGTCTTCCAAGAAATGCATCTCACCACCTAGCATCCGAATTAAGTCGAGCCATCCGATCGAGTCGTCAAAACCTCATAATCCCCCAAGAGCTCAACCTCTTGGGCACAGTTTAATAGTATCGAGTACATACCACAGTATCGGTGGTCCAGCCGTAGAAGGGCAAACCCAAGACTCTCTAATGGCGCCGTAGAACTGCCGCATACCCGAAGGTTCAAAAGCTTTCACACGGTCATTAAGTCGAGTTAGGGTTTCATTCTTCTAGAGGGACCATAGAATTGCCTGCATGTCTTTCCGACTAGTTTAAACTTGAAATAATAGGTTTCTGACATTCGATCGTCTCTGTCGACTCTCAACGTCTCCGCGTGAAGTCGTCTCTAGCTGGAATCAATCTATCTGATGACCTCGCATCGGGGTAGGCGAACAATCCACATGTCCTAGTCATTCATCCTCGATGACTAGCGACCTTCTATCATCTCTTAGTACAACTCGTTCTGCACTAATTCCAGCATCTGGGGAAATAGCTCGTCGTTCGCAGCAATAACTGGCTCGCTCGTCTGCACGCTGAACAGTGCCTCGATCATCATGAATAAGCAACACATCAACGGTCATCAAGATCTAGCTGGCCTCTATCATTGGCTCAATCCTCTAGTGTCGATCAGCACATCCGAGTAACCTCATAAAGGCGATCCGCCAAACGCTCGTGGCGCGGAAACACAGTAAAAAGACACATCTCTGCAATCGTGTGTTGCCGAAATTTCACCCTGGTCAGTCCTCGTTCGTAACGAGTTCGTGTTGACTGCAACTCTAGCCGTAGCTCTCCCTGCCCGTAATCATGGAAGCAAAACCATAACTGGTACCGATGAGGCTAGATCGGAATGAATATAATACTGAGCAAAGAAATGTACATCCTAAGGCTCCTTAAGTGGAGTGGCGTGTCGTAAGTATGCCGCGGAACATACCCACGGTACGTCACTCTACTTTAGTCACCTATTCCATCAACCAAGGGTCATCCTACGCTCCGAAGATAAAACCTCGCTCTGATACCAACTTTGTCACGTCCCGAAAGTACGGAACATGACCGGCACTTAAACTACGAAACGTCTCGAGACGTATGTAATCTAAGTAAACCGAAAACCCAGAAATCCAAACCAAGAAAAGAAGTAGAGTGTAGGAAAACCAATTTAAAACAAGTAGTTTTAATAGCATAAGCCGAATTATTCGGTTTTAAGAACATCAAAATTTACTGAAAATTTCGGCAGTCTCCTTTGTAAATACTGGCCCCCAAACGGGATACAACATGAATAGTATACGAAATCAACAAAAAGGCATCCCCAAGCGGGAGCTAGCTCTTCGTCAATCGACGGTCACAACCACACAAGCAATATAATATACAACGCCAACGGCGAGGATCAAAATTCAAAAGGAAACTCAAAACCACAAGAAAACCACAGAAATAAAACGCGCGACTCTAAGGTCGAAGGAATAACATCACCGGTGTCTATCTCAAATAAATACATGTTTTGGTTGATGGAACTTCAAGATACAACAGAATAACTATATACAAGATATAATGATGGGTGCGATACAAATAAACCCACTTACTAGCAAATCACCCGGAAATGGAAAGAGTGCCAGCAAGCCGTAATGAAACCTGTACGGCGAAACCTGCAAGAACTGTGGCACAACGGGGGTGAGTTGCCAACTCGTGAGTAGAAAACATCTACGCACAGGAATCGCATAAATAACGCAACCTAAGTCAATGATCATAATATATCCTCAAATACAAGCATAACATGCAGCCTATAACAATGGGTAGGGTAAATATCTAACCTGAGTGTAATCTCATGTGCCTGTGTCAGTGTCTCAGGTAGCAATATATCATATGAATGAGGTATGAATGCATGAAAACAGAATACATGTAAATGAAGAAACTGTTTTCATAATTTAATGAGATTTCCTTGTATTTTTAAAATGAGGTATCATAATGAAATCAGCATAAAACAGTGCCTAGCATCGGCACAAAACGTAATCCCAAAGTCTCGATATCTCTGTATCACAGTCTCTGTACCTCAATATCTCGAAATCTCAATGTCTCAATCACAATATCTAGGACGCCGTCAGTCCAGACCGGCCCCTACCATTCATCTCAAGACCACGACGGTATCCTCCGGATATCCGACGCGTCGGGTAAAATCACCGGTAGGTAGTGTTCCCCTGCCAGGCTCACATCGTCATCATCACGTGCTTCTTGCCCCGAGGTACCTTACCGGGTCCACCATGTACCCGAAACGGTTCATCCGCCTCCTCGAATCGGGTCTCGAAATCCATCAGCAAACTCATGGTGGACGGCTCATACATCATGGGAAAAACCGCACTTTTTTATTTAAAAAGAGCGAAATCAGTTTATATAAGTTTTGCGGTTTTCCCCACAAATCCAGAAAGTTTCATGGAAATCCGATTCCAAATCATCAATAGCTTGTAAAACCATGAATATAGGCATAACAATGAATAACAGTATGCATGAAGTGACAAGTAATAACTACAATGTTAAGCTGGAATATGAGGCAGGTACACTAATATCATGTCAAATTACTAACTAACAAGCTAAGTCAAGCAATAATATTTTCTAAGGTGTACGTGACATGAGCCGGCAAGTAAGTGTACGTGGTACATACGCATCATCGGTAATGGTGCTGGTGTCCTAACAATATGATATCAACATTGCAATAAGAAATTATAACATAAGTATGCGATGCGAAGCGAACCACAATAATAAGCGGGAGCTGAATACTAGACGCAACTGTAACTAACCTGTATTAATCTAATATAAGTCCTACAAATGGTGCCTTTTGAAATAACACGAATCATGGGGTTTTGAAAATAGGGCTACGGTGTTTTTATGAACAGATGCGTCTCTTGAAATATCCGTAGGATCCCTTGGGCTGTCTTTTAAAATATCCACGATTCGTTAGTTTTTGAAATAGGTAAGAAGTCTAATCTAATCTAACAACTACACTAAACTATACGGCTGAACTAACCAGCTGAACTACAGGTAAGGAAACCGCCTATCATCTGAGTCGATACATATACATACCTGTATATGTATAGTCGGTGATCCCGCCTCAATAATATCATATCTATAACGAGACATCCCAAGTCAAGAGTGCGGATCAATCATCAATATATAGCTCGTACGTAAAACCGTCGTACGGCATCCCAAATCTGGGTACGGGTCAAAATCATATTCATCACACTATTCATCTGGTATCCTCTTTATCAAAGATCATGGTCTAAGGTACGGACCTATGTCTAATACAATACTACGATCATCAATATAGTCATGATCTGACTATAGATCGACAATCTCGTACAAACCGATACCGTCAGCACATAGCGTAATCAAGGGGTATACATCGCCCAATGCAGCCTAGGATCAATATCCTAGCATAACATATCTTATATCACGATCACATGCCGACCATTTTATTTATAACACTATTCACCCGTATCGCCGCCCCATGATCTGCTATAACCCCAGGACGTACCTCAAGTACGAATCCTGCCATATCACTGATATCACAACCACAAACAAATCTCATCGACTCAGCTCAATCCCAATATCATCCTCAAATCCGTATATGAACACATAGTCCCATACCCATGTGAACACATAACTAAAAAGAATCCCATGAGCACATATAAATAGGAATGTATGCAAGTATGTATGTGTGTATGTGTAGTGCAACACTACCCTAGGGTTCGCAACACTAAAATAATACAACACACCAATATCCATCCTAAACATCGTTATTAATCCCAAATAACATATAATAATTGTTGGTGTGTATACACATCCGTATACACCACCACGGACTGCGGGGGTGCTATACGCCATCCACCCGACTTCTCCCCGTAGATATAAATCTACTCACCTGGTCCTCGCTCGCCGGTGCCGACGTCGCCACGTGCTTGCTTGTCGTCTCGAAGTCCATATGGGGTACCTACATATCATAACACACCGTATCGCATTAAAATCCGACTCATGATCAAAACGACTCACAAATCCCACATAGGTCAAAACCTATGGTTCGCTCTCTCAAATCAACCCAAAACCCTCGACATCGGCGTACAAATGCCGAGTGATCGAGAAAAACACAAACGCGCCATTCGTGGTTTCACAACCCATAAAATATATATATAAAATAGGGTTTACTTCATCAAAACTTCAAATTCGCTTTAAAAGCTATTTTCCCGAAACTCTAGTAAGCAAAATTTAACCGTTTTAGTACAAAACTTGCTATTTAAACAAATCTAGCGGCCGCAATGTTCACTAATTAGTTTAATTAGGCTACATAAACTTTAACTAGATTTTATCACACTAAACTGTATTAAACCAAAATTTTTAGTCAGCACAACAACCCAATTTTAACCATTTCGAAGCAACAATCCACAAATCCATAACTAGACTAGGTTTGCATGTTCTAAAATGTTGATCTAAACATTATTTAGCTAATAATGTGATAAAAAAACTCTAACCATATTTTAATCTCATATTTTCGAATTAAATCTAAAAACCTAGTTTGCAACAATTAAGCAATTTGGACAATTTAGTTGTAACAATTCGAAATTTAGCAATTAGGTTAGGTTTTAGCATACTAAAGATGTGAAACCACACATCACAACCAACCTCAAGTGATCAAACCCTAGCTCCAAATCAAAACTCTCACTTGAATTTCAAAACCCTCTCTTTAGATTTCAACATTCAATTAAACCCATAATAAAAAACCTAATTAGCTTGGATTACAACAATTATTAACAAGGTAACAATTAGAGTAAGATTGTACCTCACAAAACTAGAGAGCTAGCATGAAAATCTTGGTCTCCAAAACGGCTTCTTGCTTCATGAATCCAAGCTAGATGGGTCAAGGATTTAAATTAGGAGATTAATGAGGTTTTATATGGATTTTGGAGGCATTTTGAGATGAATTTTGTAGTGAAATAAGAAGAAGAAGATGAGGGGGGGCTACAGCCATAGGCTCGGCTGAAATGGGAGAGAGGATGGGTGAGGAGAGAGAGAGGATGGAGTTTTGTGGCAAAAGACAAACAAAACCCATACCCCAAAGTCAACACTTATACACTTTATTCTTTATTCATTCTACTCTTTTATTGTTTGCTTGGACTTTTCTTTTCACAAGTGGGGAATTGGGCAGCAAGGGTTCAGCCACAAAGGAAGTGGGGGTGGGTGAGTGTGGGTGTGTGTATGAGATGAGGGAAAATGATAAATACAATACCCCAAACATCCATTTACACAAAAAAAGCCTTTTTCTTCGATATTTTCTAAACCGTTTTGGAAAACGATTTTGTTTCAAAAACCACATGATTAAAATTTTATTTAATGTTTTATGATGCACAAAATTTGTTTCAACTCATTCCAATTTGTAATTTTCCCTAATTAAATGTATTGGTGACGGCTTAAAATAATAATAAAATAAATTTTTTTTCAGAAAATTTGAAATTTCACCAGTGGCTCAATAAACACCAAATACTAGCAATTACATAGCTAGAATATGTATATTTAATTTTTATAATAAGATATTTGTATTTTGACTTTTACAGAAAACCCCCTTATTTTATCGATTTTCCAAAATTTCACCGAAAAGATTTTCAAAACGCTACATCAACACATGAGAATTGTTCTCCTTGATCTAGAGGAGGAAGAAGAGGAATAGAGGAGAGAGAATGGTTATGATAGAATGAGATGGTTTTTTTACAACCATAACAATATCAAGTGAATTATCAAATTAATATAAGTAATCTAAATGAAAAAGTTGATGGAAGGTTTGATAAGACTATTATCATATCACATTAAATGGTTTTGCTAGAATCAAAGAGCATCTTTGATGTGTAATGATGATAGTCAATGTTTCAACCATGGTCAACTAGTCAACCTTCGTCAACAAGTCAACAAACTCAACCCTGACACAATTTCATTTAATTAATATTATTAATTGATATATCACAAATTCATTAGGGTTTGGAAAAAGACGACTGTCAACTGTGCATACACACCCGTTCCGAAACCCTAATGAAAATCCTCTTCCTCCGCCTTAATCAACTGTGCATACACACCCGCATTCGTGTTCCGAGGAACATGAATACTATGAGATAAAACGAACCCCAAAACATATACTAGGATCTGGCTCAAACCAGAGCCCGCTAGTAATTTCCGTCCGGGCGCCAAACGTACACAAGTGCGCGGATGAGAACGAACCCTGTCGCAAAACCATGCGACCTCTACTCTGTTTTGCCCAAAGGCGAATAACCCACTATGTGGGACTCTAAAGACTCGACACTACGCTGGCAGTGGGTTTAACCACAGACCGCAAGCGGCACTAGCTGTGCGTAACGGTCCCCAGGTAGATGCCGATAAGAAGACGGACGAGGTGAAACCCATCTGAACTCCTATTGAGTCTGTATGTGACAATCTCCGTACAGTCCGGTCTGTTCGTCTGATAACATCGCATGGCGGGCCTAGGGGGCGGTAAACGTCAGTCCCCTAATAGCGGTACAAGTCGTGTCGGAGTGTAGCCCAGAACACCCTGAGATAACACTGGAAACCTACTAGTATATCTCGCTTGCCCTGGCCAGGGACTACTTGTGTAATGGCTCTCCTAGACATAGCGCGATGCCAACCCCCAATACCGGGAGAGACGAATCCTATCTAACCGTCACTGCCTCCAAGTGCTTCGGGACTGCACCCAACTACTACCTGTTTGCACGACTCCTTTGAGCCGTGGTAGGGTAGTAATCAAAGTGCAGTAGGAACACACTTGAGGCGAAGTGACAGTGTCAAGTCAGCGGACTAGGCTGTACTCATGTCACCTGGGAACTGATAACTGACGATAGGTATAATACCAACCAACAGTTCCCTACGAGTCCTGTCCAGTATACTCGTAACCTAACGAGCACCCGCATACTATCTCAAGCACGACGTACTGACGGCTGTGGGACAGACCGCCTCCCGCACTGGGATGAGAAGTGCATACGCTAGTCAACTCCGGAGTATCGATGCCCTGTCTCGATAATCCCACGACTAGGGACGTGTGTATAAGGATGTGCTTGTAGATTACCCAGCTCCCACGAGTGTGACTGCCATCACAACGCTGGTAATCAAGCAAAGATCCTAAGGGCTCCACTAATGCGTATAGATGATATAAAAAAGAAACACATGTACACATTAAAGCAGAGACAAACCAAGTAGCATACTACCATTTCGGGCAAGATTGTCTATACAACTATGAATATCCCAAGCTTCCATCAAGTAATATACATACTAGTATGATACAGTAATGGCCTCTAGGGCATATACAATAACAATCTCCCACTTGCACTAAGGCCATGTACTGGCGTATCGAAGTCCTATCATCTCGATCAGCCGCTCGAACTGAGTCTGGGGTAATGCCTTTATGAATGGATCTGCAGTGTTATCTTCTGAAGCAACCCTCCGAACCTCGATCTCCTTGCGATCCATGATCTCCCTGATCAGGTGATACCGCCTCAAGATGTGTCTAGATTTCTGATAGGACCTGGGTTCCTTTGCTAAAGCTATAGCCCCGTTGTTGTCGCAATACAGAGGTATTGGGTCAACAATGGACGGAACCACCTGAAGTTCTTTCAAGAACTTCCATATCCAGACGGCTTCTTTTGCGGCATCAGATGCAGCGATATATTCCGCTTCCATAGTCGAGTCAGCAACGGTTTCTTGTTTGGAACTCTTCCAACACACCGCCCCTCCGTTGAGGGTAAAGACAAAACCCGACATGGACTTGGAATCATCCTTGTCACTCTGGAAGCTGGAGTCAGCAAAGGCCTCAATCTGGAGGTCTTTTCCGCCATACACCAAGAACACCTCCTTAGTCCTTCTCAGGTACTTGAGAATGTTCTTTACCGCTATCCAGTGTTTCTCCCTAGGGTTTGACTGATATCTGCTTACCACACTCAGTGCATAAGCCACATCTGGTCTGGTACACAACATCGCATACATTATAGAGCCTACCGCAGAAGCGTAGGGTATAATAGACATGCGATCCCTTTCCAAATCAGTCTTGGGAGACATCTCTTTGGAGAGGGTGATCCCGTGACAAGCCGGTAGATTACCGCGCTTGGAATCTTCCATACTGAATCTTTTCAGTATGGTGTCGATGTACCTGGACTGCAAAAGTCCTAATATCCTCTTGGATCTATCACGATAGATCCGGATCCCCAGAATGTAGGAGGCATCATCTAGGTCTTTCACGGAGAACCTGTATGACAAGAACCCTTTGACAGATTGTAGCATAGGAATGTCATTTCCTATCAAGAGAATGTCATCTACGTATAAAACGAGGAATACAACAGTTCTTGCTACAAATGTACTATAGAAGCAAGGTTCATCTGGATTTTGGATAAAGCCAAATTCCTTGACCGTCTCATCAAAACAGATGTTCCAGCTCCGCGATGCCTGCTTTAGTCCATAGATGGACTTAAGCAACTTGCACACCTGTACGCTGCTCCCACTCTGAATGAAACCCTCTGGCTGGTCCATATAGACACACTCCTCTAAATTTCCATTTAAAAAAGCGGTCTTTACGTCCATCTGCCAAATCACATAATCGTGGAAGGCAGCAATGGCAAGAAGGATCCGAATGGATTTTAGCTTAGCTACTGGAGAAAAGGTCTCGTCATAGTCCAAACCAGGTCTTTGACGAAAACCCTTTGCAACCATTCTAGATTTATAGGTCTCAACCTGTCCATCTACACCAATCTTCCTTTTGAAGATCCACTTGCATCCTACGGGTTTTACCCCATCTGGAGCAACATCCAACGTCCATAGTTTGTTGGTGTACATGGACTCTATTTCGGTCCGCATTGCATCCAGCCATTTTACCGAGTCAATGCTCTGAATGACTTGCTGGAAGCTAGACGGCTCATCATAATCAATGATGCAATCCTCTCTATCCCCGTCTATGAGAAAACCGTAGTATCTCTCGGGCGGATGAGATTGCCTACTACTCCTGCGGAGCGGCGTAGGAATGTCATTTTCTTTTGAACCCTCTGGTTCTACTAAGCTTGCAGTAATAGTTTGTTGTTCTGGAATTTCTTCCAGTTCTATTTCGCTCCCACTTGTTTCCTTTTCTAAGAACTGGTGTTCCAGAAAATGTGCATTACGAGAAACAATGATCTTTTGTTCCTCTGCGTAATAGAAGAGATACCCCCTGGAGTTCTTTGGGTATCCCACAAACTTGCACAGTACTGAGCGTGCCTCGAGTTTGTCCGCATGCTGCTTTTTGACAAAAGCCGGACATCCCCAGATCTTCAGATATTGAAGATAGGGTTTCTTCCCACTCCATATCTCATATGGTGTGGTAGGCACAGTCTTAGTTGGAACTCGGTTCAAAAGGTATGCAGCTGATTCTAGTGCATATCCCCAGAATGATCGCGGTAACTCAGTGTTACTCATCATGGAACGTACCATATCCAATAGGGTCCGGTTCCGTCTCTCCGATACACCGTTATGTTGCGGAGTGTATGGAGGAGTAAGCTGAGAGAGAATTCCATTCTCTTTTAAATAGTCCAGGATCTCGGCACTCAAGTATTCACCACCTCGATCCGATCTTAGTGTCTTGATACTTTTGCCGGTTTGTTTTTCTACTTCATTCTTATATTCCAGGAATTTTCCAAAGGCTTCGGACGTATGTTTCATTAAGAATACATAACCGTACCTTGAAAAGTCATCCGTAAAAGTAATGAAGTAAGAATAACCGCTTCGCGCATGTGTAGACATTGGACCACACACAGCGCTGTGTACGAGTCCCAAGAGCTCGCTCGCTCTTACTCCGTGTCCAGTGAACGGAGTCTTTGTCATCTTTCCTTTGAGACGGTATTGACAAGTGGCATACGATTGATATTCGAACGGATTCAAATATCCTTCTGTATATAACTTCGTCAACCTTCTCTCATTGATGTGACCCAGTCTACAATGCCATAAGAAAGTCTGATTTATTTCCGGAGACTTTCTTTTGTGTGTATTCTGGACATTGAAAATCTGTGGTTGGTATAATACGTATATACCATTGCTTAATGTACCTGACCCAATCAGAACTTGATTAAGGTGAATGTTTACAACATTACTTACAAACGCAAATTCATAACCTTCTTTAGAAGTCAAAGATACAGAAATGATATTACAAGTTGCGTTGGGTTCAAAATAGCAATTACGCAAAACCAAAACGTGTCCATCTGACAACCCCGGGTGATAGTCCCCCCCGACTTTAGCATCCATGCTAGCTCCATTTGCAACTTTGAGGGTCATGTCACCTGCCTTCAAAACCCTACAGTTTCTCAACCACTGCAAAGAATTACAGATATGAGATCCTGATCCGGTATCCAATACCCAGGAAGTAGAATTTATTGATAGACAATTTTCAATAACATACACACCTGAAGCTGAAGCCGCAACATGCTTCAGATCCTGTGTTCTAGCTTTCCAAGCCCTACAATCTTTCTTCCAGTGTCCACTTTTGTGACAGTAAAAGCATTCTTCTTTATCCACAAGTTTCCCCGCTACCTTTGTTGCTTTTGCCTTTCCCTTCGTATCCACCTTACTAACACCGCCCCTTGGTTTGGCGGGGGTTTTCTTCTTCTTTCCCTTGGCTTTCGCCTTGGACCTAGAAGATGAAGATCCACCTACAAACAAAGTGGATGTTTCCCTACCTTTCTGTAGGGTGCCCTCTGCACTCCTCAGCATGTTGAGGAGCTCTGAAAGTTCAACTTCCTTTTCTTGCAAGTTGAAATTCAGAATGAACTGGGCTTAAGTAGAAGGAAGGGACTGAATAATCAAGTCCGTATAGAGCTCATTCTCTAACGTGGTCCCAAGGCCCGCGAGCTCCTCTATGTAGTCAATCATCTTATGCATGTGTTCCGCTACCGATGATCCGACGGCCAATCTTGCCGAAAACAACTTCTTCGACACTTCGTATTTGGCGATACGAGATTGCTCTCCATACAGTTCTTTTGTACGGAGAAATATGGATTCGAGGTCCATATTCTCATGCGTCCTTTGATGTTCGTTGTCCATAGAGGCAAGCATGAGGCACTTGGCCTTCGTGCAATCGATCTCCCATGTCTTACGGATTTTTATATCCGCGACGCTGGAGGTGGGACCTGGGACGGGGGGAGCTTTGGTGGTAAGGAGATACCCTAACTTGTCGCAAGTGATTGCCATCTTGACATTCCTGAGCCAATCTTTGTAGTTTGGCCATGTCAGTATGTTTTTATCTAGTACTAACTTAAGTCCAATCATGATGAATGGTCGCTGCAATTAGGAGAGAGAGAAGAAACACTTTAGCATGACGCTCTTGCAAGTTTAGAGTGATTTTTAATTTGTCTAAACAGGATGTTAGTGTATATGCCCTAGAGGCCATTACTATATCATACTAGTTTGTATATTACTTAATGGAAGCTTGGGATATTCACCTTGTATATACAATCTTGCTCAAAATAGTAGTATGCTACTTGGTTTGTTTCTACTTCAATGTGTACATGTGTTTATTTTTGTATATCGCCTATACACATTAGTGGAGCCCTTAGGATCTTTGCTTGATTACCAGCGATGTGATGGCCGTCACACTAGTGGGGCTGGGTAATCTATAAGCACATCCTTATGCAGGTCCCGGGTCGCAGGACTATCGAGACAGGGCATCGATACTCCGGAGTAGACCAGCGCATGCGCTTCTCATCCCAGTGTGGGAGACGGACTGTCCCACAGCCGTCAGTACGTCGTACTTGAGATAGTATGCGAGTGCTCGTTAGCTTACGGGTACACTGGACAGGACTCGTCGGGAACTGACTAGTTGGTATTATGCCTATCGTCAGTTATCAGTTCCCAGGTGACATGAGTACGGCTTAGTCCGCTGACTTGACACTGTCACTTTGCCACGAGTGTGTTCCCACTGTACTTTGATCACTACCCTACCACGGCTCAAAGGAGTCGTGCAAACAGGTAGTGGTTAGGTGCAGTCCCGAAGCACTTGGAGGCAGTGACGGTTAGACAGGATTCGTCTCTCCCGGTATTGGGGGTTGACATCGCGCTGTGTCTAGGAGAGCCATTACACGAGTAGTCCCTGGCCAGGGCAAACGAGATATACAGGTAGGCTTCCAGTGTTATCCCAGGGTGTTTTGGGCTTCGCTCCGGCACGACTTGTACCGCTATTGGGGGACTGACGTTTACCACCCCTTAGGCCCGCCATGCGATGTATCAGACGAACAGACCGGACTGTACGGAGAATGTCACACTCAGGCTCAGTAGGAGTTCAGATGGGTTTCGCCTCGTCGGTCTTCTTGTCGGCATTACCTGGGGACCGTTACGCATAGCTAGTGCCGCTTGCGGTCTGTGGTTAAACCCACTGCCAGCGTAGTGTCGAATCTTTAGAGTCCCACACAGAAAGCTTTTCGCCTTTAGGCAAAAGAGTAGAGGTCGCATGGTATTGCGACAGGTCGCATGGTTTTGCGACAGGGTTCGGTCACATCCGTGCACTTGTGCACGTACAGTGTCCGGACAGTTTACACTAGCGGGCTTTGGTTTAAGCCGGATCCTAGTGTACCTTATGGGATTGGATTTATCCAGTTTGCATTCGTGTTCCTCGGAACGCGGATGCGGGTGTGTATGCACAGTTGACAGGGAGACAGAGGCAGTGGATTCTCATTAGGGTTGTTGACAGTTGATCGTTGACTATATGACTTTTTGCTCAACCCTAATGAGAATATGATATGTGATTAACTATTATATTGATTAAGTATTATGGTGACATGGTTGTTGACTTTTGTTGACTTTGTTGACTTGTTGACTTTTGTTGACTTGTTGACTTTGTTGACCGGTTGACTAGGCTTGACTAGTTGACCATCATGATAACCATAGCTATCATTTCATGCCAAAGACTTTTACTTTCTTGCTCAGTTGTGTAAAATGAGTGCATGATATGATATGGTTATGGTTGCTTCAACCATCACATAAGACTTTTTTGGTATGATGAATTATCATGACTTTGGATTATGAGAGGGTGAGAGACAAAAAATACTTGCTCATTCTTTCTTTCTCATTCTCTCTCTTGTTCTTGAGCTCTCTTGCTTTGCTCTCACCCTCATCCTCTTGCTCCCTCTCTTGACTCTATGGTTCATATCTCTCATGAGTTGAGAATCAAGAACCATAGATAAAATCCCATTCTAATTCTTCTCTACTCATTCTAGTTCACTAGGTTTAGCAAACCAAGTGAACTAGTTTCTTCAAAGAACGACGAAGGAGCTAAAGGTTGGAGCTTTCAGGTGGATCTATCTTCGGCGTACGGAGACGACGAGAAGAAGCCAATTGGACCACTATCGGAGCTTGAAGACGAAGGAGTTCAAGACAAGCAAGGTATAACCCCCTAACCGAGTAGCTAAAAACTCATAGTTAGGTTGTTAGATAGATGTTTAACCAAGATCCGGGTTATAGGTCCATGTTACCACCTCCGTAAAAAAAAAATTTACCAAATTCCGCATTCCCGAAAGTACCGTGAGAGGTAGCATGGACTTACAGTGGTATCAGAGCCAGGTTAAACTCTATCTAGCATGTTAGCAAGTAACTAGAAGATCGATCAAAGAAAATGTCCCGAAAACGAACCCCAAAAATTCGAGTTTCTGTCGATTTTTTTACTGTTCAAAAGTTGATTATTTTAACACCTAAAATCGGCTCAGGGTTTTTAGAAGCCACTGTAGAAAAATCACCAACCGATCCCTCTAAATGACCGCGGAAACGCGGCAATAGCTTGCTATTGCCGCGGTTCCGCGGCCTCCTTGGCGCCTCTCTGGTGTTTCTTTGCTACAGTGTGCATCTGGGGGTATTTTGGGAATTTTGGTACATGTATTTTCAACCCAGATTTTCCAGAACGAAAATTTTATTTTGGGGTCCCGAAAATCCGTATTTTTGATCGAACTTCTAAAAGACTTAAGCTAACGGGTTTTTTCTGTAATGTGATATTTGTATTGAACGTCTACTAATCGCTATATGTCGATTAGTGGGGGTTATACAAATCTGTAATCTGTAATGTTGCTGGAATGTGTATATGAATATGTTGGATTGTCGCGGGTGAATAGCCAGGGGTTGTGAGACGAGAGTTTTCTTTTCTTTCAATTCATGTAAATTTGTAAATTGATGTAATAATTATTTGTATGGCCGCACAACCGGGTCGGGGTTGTAGCCGTCATTGTATAATTTCTTTTTACTGTTTTTGCTCCTAGGATAGACCCATGGAGGGGGTGCACAAACTACCGGGTATGCCGAAGTGTCGAGTGGCCTACTCATGGAGATGAGGGAGGTTGCTACGCTTCTGGTACTTGGCGGGTAGTTTGCCGCACCCGTAGGGGTCTTGGGTGGGGTATTGGCTATTCACCGCGACCGTGTAATCTGTCTTTCGTTAAAGGCTCGTACGAATTACAGATTCCTAGTATATCCAATGTATTCATCTGTGATCTGAAATGTTTATCATTGTAGTATATCTATATATGATATTATTTAGGCGTTGCTTATGTTTTACAGACGTGCTAGCCCAGCCCCCGCTCTGTCGTTAGTTAAGTAACCTAACGGGTAATGGCGTGGCCCAGTGGCGAATGCGAATGGCATAAGCGTACGTCATATTTTGGTTGTTTTCTGCAATGGTAGGATTAAATGATGGGATGCATTAAAAGAACTAATGCAAGAATATCACGCATTAAAAGAACTAATGCAAGATAATAAACCAAGTTAAAGTCGTTGGAACACTTTCGAAAAACCACCCGGTTCTTTTCAAAACTAACTTTTAAATGCGGAGCTTGAGCCACTCCTTTTAAAAGCTCTCTCGTTCCATCGACCAAATCAAGTTCACTACGTTCACGGTTTTGCCAAAACCATCCGTAGCCCTCCATCATTTCAGTTAAATATTCGGTAGTATTCAAGCTATGTATTTTGACCTCACGCCAAGGCATAGTGATTGGTAGCTGCCGGATATTTATCTGTTGCATAGATAGAATGCGTTGGTCTGAGACAGTCGTACTGCCATTTTGGCCTACGTTAAGGGTATGTACGGGTGGGTTCAAATTAACCTGGACAATGATGGGACGAACTTGACATGTGACTTATGACATTTTGACCTCACGCCAAGGTCATAAGAGCATGGGGCAAAAATCCACATCGGGAGTTTCATAAGTACTGAAACTTGCTAGATTTGCATACCATTTGGAGTGTGATGATTCTGGTAGGATTCCTTCAGTTTCGTCACGCGATGATATTTGGGTCCCGATCCTACTGTGAGTATATGCTACTCCTCGCGAAATTTCTCACTAAACGATCAATGCTATAAACCTAGTAGGTGCCTAGAAAGGTGTTAGCGGGGCTACGCCCCCAGGGAAAAGAGGTTCTTTAATTAAGGAACTTCGCGAAAGCGTTGGAAAACCTCCCTCGAAGTACCGACACCGGCCTGGCTGAACGGTTAAGCAAGTATTGTGCGGTGGGATTGATCCCGACTAATTCTTCCTTTATGGTTTGAGGAGGGATTCGAGAAACAGTGGGAGCCATCCTGTTTAGACAAACTAAAAACCACTCTAAACTTGCAAGAGCATCATGCTGAGTGTTTCTTCTTCTCTCTCCTAATTGCAGCAACCAAATCGACATGACTGGACTTAATTTACTCCTAGATAAAAATATACTAACAGGGCCAAACTACAAAGATTGGCTCAGGAATGTCAAAATGGCAATCACTTACGACAAGCTGGGGTATCTTCTTACCACCAAAGCTCCCCCTGCCCCTGGTCCCACTTCCAGCGTCGCGGATAAGGAAATCCGCAAGACTTGGGAGATTGATAGCGCGAAGGCCAAGTGCCTCGTACTTGCCTCGATGGACAACGAACATCAGAGGAGGCACGAGAATATGAACCTTGAATCCATATTTCTCCATACAAAAGAACTGTATGGAGAGCAATCTCGTATCGCAAGATACGAAGCGTCGAAAAAGTTATTTTCGGCAAAGATGGCCGTCGGATCATCAGTAGCCGAGCACGTGCTAAAGATGATCGGCTACATTGAGGAGCTCGCGGACCTAGGGACCGCATTGGAGGGTGAACTTTATACGGATATAGTTCTCCAGTCCCTTCCTTCCACTTACGCCCAGTTCATACTGAACTTCAACTTACAAGAAAAAGAGGTTGAACTTTCAGAGCTCCTCAACATGCTGAGGAGCGCAGAGGGCACCCTACAGAAAGGTAGGGAAACATCCACTTTGTTTGTAGGAGGATCATCTTCTTCTAGGTCCAAGGCGAAAGCCAAGGGAAAGAAGAAGAAAGCCCCCGCCGAACCAAGGGGCGGTGTTAGTAAAGTGGATACGAAGGGAAAAGCAAAAGCAACAAAGTTAGCGGGGAAGTTTGTGGATAAGGAAGAATGCTTCTATTGTCATAAGAAAGGTCACTGGAAGAATGATTGCAGGGCTTGGAAAGCCAGAACACAGGAATTGAAGCAGGTTGCAGCTTCAGCTTCAGGTGTGTATGTTATTGAAAACTGTCTTTCAATAAACTCTACTTCCTAGGTATTGGATACCGGATCGGGATCTCATATCTGTAATTCTTTGCAGGCGTTGAGAAACCTTAGGGTTTTGAAGGCAGGTGATATGACCCTCAGAGTTGCGAACGGAGCTAGCATGGATGCTAAAGCCGTGGGGGACTATCACCTGAGAATGTCAGATGGACATGTTTTGGTTTTGCGTAATTGCTTTTTTGTACCCAACGCAACTTGTAATATCATTTCTGTATCTTTAGTTTCTAAAGAAGGTTATGAATTTGCGTTTGTAAGTAATGTTGTAAACATTCACCTTAATCAAGTTTTGATTGGGTCAGGTACATTGAGTAATGGTATATACGTATTAAACCAACCACAGATTTTCAATGTCCAGAATACACACAAAAGAAAGTCTCCGGAAATAAATCAGACTTTCTTGTGGCATTGTAGACTGGGTCACATCAATGAGAGAAGGTTGACGAAGTTACATACAGAAGGGTATTTGAATGCGTTCGAATATCAGTCGTATGCCACTTGTCAATCCTGTCTCAAAGGAAAGATGTCAAAGACTCCATTTACCGGACATAGAGTAAGAGCGAGCGAGCTCTTGGTACTCGTACACAGTGACGTGTGCGGTCCAATGTCTACTCATGCGCGAAGCGGATATTCTTACTTCATTACTTTTACGGATGACTTCTCAAAGTACGGTTATGTCTTCTTAATGAAACATAAGTCCAAAGCCTTTGGAAAATTCCAGGAGTATAAGAATGAAGTAGAGAAACAGACCGGCAAAAGTATTAAGATTCTAAGATCGGATCGAGGTGGAGAATACTTAAGTGCCGAGTTCCTGGACTATTTAAAAGAGAACGGAATTCTCTCTCAGCTTACTCCTGCATACACCCCGCAACATAACGGTGTATCGGAGAGACGGAACCGCACCCTATTGGATATGGTGCGGTCCATGATGGGTAACGCTGAGTTACCGCGATCATTCTGGGGGTATGCGCTAGAATCAGATGCGTACCTTTTGAACCGAGTTCCGACTAAAACTGTGCCTTCCACACCATATGAAATGAGGAGTGGGAAGAAACCCTATCTTCAATATCTGAAGATCTGGTGATGTCCGGCTTTTGTCAAAAAGCAGCATGCGGACAAGATCGAGGCACGCTCAGTACTGTGCAAGTTTGTGGGATACCCAAAGAACACCAGGGGGTATCTTTTCTATTACGCAGAGAAACAAAAAGTCCTTGTTTCTTGGAATGCCCACTTTCTAGAACACCAGTTCTTGGAAAAGGAAATAAGTGGGAGCGCGGTAGAACTGGAAGAAATTCCAGAACCACGGACTGTTACTGAAAGTTTAGTGGAACCAGAGGGTTCGGAAGAATAGGACATCCCTACGCCGCTCCGCAGAAGTAGTAGGCAGACTCATCCGCCCGAGAGATACTACGGTTTTCTCGTAGACGGGGATAGAGAGGATTGCATCATAGACTATGATGAGCCTACTAGCTTCCAGCAGGCCGTTCAGAGCGTTGACTAAGTGAAATGGCTGGATGCAATGCGGACCGAATTGGAGTCCATGTACACCAACAAGGTATGGACGTTGGACATTGCTCCAGACGGGGTAAAACCCGTAGGATGCAAGTGGATCTTCAGAAGGAAGATTGGTGTAGATGGACAGGTTGAGACCTATAAAGCTAGGCTGGTAGCAAAGGGTTTTCGTCAAAGACCTGGCTTGGACTATGACGAAACCTTCTCTCCAGTAGCCATGCTGAAATCCATTCGGATCCTTCTTGCCATTGCTGCCTTCCACGATTATGAGATTTGGCAAATGGACGTAAAGACAGCTTTTCTAAATGGAAATTTAGAGGAGTGTGTCTATATGGACCAGCCAGAGGGTTTCATTCAGAGTGGGAGCAGCGAAAAGGTGTGCAAGTTGCTTAAGTCCATCTATGGACTAAAGCAGGCATCGCGGAGTTGGAACATCTGCTTTGATGAGACGGTCAAAGAATTTGGCTTTATCAAAAATCCAGATGAGCCATGCATCTATAGTAGATTTGTAGCGAGAACTGTAGTATTCCTCGTTTTATACGTGGATGACATTCTCCTAATAGGAAATGACATTCATATGCTACAATCTGTCAAGGGGTTCTTGTCACACAGGTTCTCCATGAAAGACCTGGGTGATGCCTCGTACATTCTGGGTATCCGGATCTACCGTGACAGATCCAAGAGGATATTAGGACTTTCACAGTCCAGGTACATCGACAGCATACTGAAGAGATTCAGTATGGAAGATTCCAAGCGCGGTAACCTACCGGCTTGTCACGGGATCACCCTCTCTAAAGAGATGTCTCCCAAGACTGATTTGGAGAGGGATCGCATGTCTATTATACCCTACGCTTCTGCGGTAGGCTCTATAATGTATGCGATGTTGTGTACCAGACCGGATGTAGCTTATGCACTGAGTGTGGTAAGCTGGTATCAGTCAAACCCTGGGGAGAAACACTGGATAGCGGTAAAGAACATTCTCAAGTATCTGAGAAGGACTAAGGAGATGTTCTTGGTGTATGGCGGAAAAGACCTCCAGATCGAGGCCTTTGCTGACTCCAGCTTCCAGAGTGACAAGGATGATTCCAAGTCCATGTCGGGTTTTGTCTTTACCCTCAATGGAGGGGTGGTGTGTTGGAAGAGTTCCAAACAAGAAACCGTTGCAGACTCGACGATGGAATCGGAATACATCGCTGCATCTGATGCCGCAAAAGAAGCTGTCTGGATGAGGAAGTTCTTGAAAGAACTTCAGGTGGTTCCGTCCATTGTTGATCCAATACCTCTGTATTGCGACAACAACGGGGCTATAGCTTTAGCGAAGGAACCCAGGTCCCATCAGAGATCCAGGCACATCTTGAGGCGGTATCACCTGATCAGGGAGATCGTGGATCGCCAGGAGATCGAGGTTCGGAGAGTCGCTTCAGAAGATAACACTGCAGATCCATTCACCAAGGCCCTGCCCCAGACTCAGTTCGAGCGGCTGATCGAGATGATAGGCCTTCGATACGCCAGTACATGGCCTTAGTGCAAGTGGGAGATTGTTAGTGTATATGCCCTAGAGGCCATTACTGTATCATACTAGTTTGTATATTACTTAATGGAAGCTTGGGATATTCACCTTGTATATACAATCTTGCTCAAAATAGTAGTATCCTACTTGGTTTGTTTCTACTTCAATGTGTACATGTGTTTATTTTTGTATATCGCCTATACACATTAGTGGAGCCCTTAGGATCTTTGCTTGATTACCAGCGATGTGATGGCCGTCACACTAGTGGGGCTGGGTAATCTATAAGCACATCCTTATGCAGGTCCCTGGTCGCAGGACTATCGAGACAGGGCATCGATACTCCGGAGTAGACCAGCGCATGAGCTTCTTATCCCAGTGTGGGAGACGGTCTGTCCCACAGCCGTCTGTACGTCGTACTTGAGATAGTATGCGGGTGCACGTTAGGTTACGGGTACACTGGACAGGACTCGTCGGGAACTGACTAGTTGGTATTATTCCTATCGTCAGTTATCAGTTCCCAGGTGACATGAGTACAGCTTAGTCCGCTGACTTGACGCTGTCACTTCGCCTCGAGTGTGTTCCCACTGTACTTTGATCACTACCCTACCGCGGCTCAAAGGAGTCGTGCAAACAGGTAGTGGTTGGGTGCAGTCCCGAAGCACTTGGAGGCAGTGACGGTTAGACAGGATTCGTCTCTCCCGGTATTGGGGGTTGACATCGCGCTGTGTCTAGGAGAGCCATTACACGAGTAGTCCCTGGCCAGGGCAAACGAGATATACAGGTAGGCTTCCAGTGTTATCTCAGGGTGTTTTGGGCTTCGCTCCGGCACGACTTGTACCGCTATTGGGGGACTGACGTTTACCGCTCCTTAGGCCCGCCATGCGATGTATCAGACGAACAGACCGGACTGTACGGAGAATGTCACACTCAGGCTCAGTAGGAGTTCAGATGGGTTTCGCCTCGTCGGTCTTCTTGTCGGCATTACCAGGGGACCGTTACGCACAGCTCGTGCTGCTTGCGGTCTGTGGTTAAACCCACTGCCAGCGTAGTGTCGAGTCTTTAGAGTCCCACACAGAAAGCTTTTCGCCTTTAGGCAAATGAGTAGAGGTCGCATGGTATTGCGACAGGTCGCATGGTTTTGCGACAGGGTTCGGTCACATCCGTGCACTTGTGCACGTACAGTGTCCGGACAGTTTACACTAGCGGGCTTTGGTTTAAGACGGATCCTAGTGTACCTTATGGGATTGGATTTATCCAGTTTGCATTCGTGTTCCTCGGAACGCGGATGCGGGTGTGTATGCACAGTTGACAGGGAGACAGAGGCAGTGGATTCTCATTAGGGTTGTTGACAGTTGACCGTTGACTATTTGACTTTTTGCTCAACACTAATGAGAATATGATATGTGATTAACTATTATATTGATTAAGTATTATGGTGACATGGTTGTTGACTTTTGTTGACTTTGTTGACTTGTTGACTTTTGTTGACTTGTTGACTTTGTTGACCGGTTGACTAGGCTTGACTAGTTGACCATCATGATAACCATAGCTATCATTTCATGCCAAAGTCTTTTACTTTCTTGCTCATTTGTGTAAAATGAGTGCATGATATGATATGGTTATGGTTGCTTCAACTATCACATAAGACTTTTTTGGTATGATGAGTTATCATGACTTTGGATTATGAGAGGGTGAGAGACAAAAAATACTTGCTCATTCTTTCTTGCTCATTCTCTCTCTTGTTGTTGAGCTCTCTTGCTTTGCTCTCACCCTCATCCTCTTGCTCCCTCTCTTGACTCTATGGTTCATATCTCTCATGAGTTGAGAATCAAGAACCATAGATAAAATCCCATTCTAATTCTTCTCTACTCATTCTAGTTCACTAGGTTTAGCAAACCAAGTGAACTAGTTTCTTCAAAGAACGAAGAAGGAGCTAAAGGTTGGAGCTTTCAGGTGGATCTATCTTCGGCGTACGGAGACGACGAGAAGAAGCCAATCGGACCACCATCGGAGCTTGAAGAAGAAGGAGTTCAAGACAAGCAAGGTATAACCCCCTAACCGAGTAGCTAGAAACTCATAGTTAGGTTGTTAGATAGATGTTTAACCAAGATCCGGGTTATAGGTCCATGTTACCACCTCCGTAAAAATTGTTTTTACCAAATTCCGCATTCCCGAAAGTACCGGGAGAGGTAGCATGGACTTACATAGGATGGCTCACACTGTCTCTCGAATCCCTCCTCAAACCAAAAAGGAAGAATTAGTCAGGATCAATCTCACCGTACAATACTTGCTTAACCGTTCGTCCATGCTGGTGTCGGTACTTCGAGGGAAGTTTTCCAACGCTTTCGCGAAGTTCCTTAATTAAATAACATCTTTTCCCTGGGGGCGTAGCCCCGCTAACACCTTTCTAGACACCTACTAGGTTTATAGCATTGATCGTTTAGTGAGAAATTTCCCGAGGAGTAGCATATACTCACAGTAGGATCGGGATCCAAATATCATCGTGTGACAAAACTGAAGGAATCCTACAAGAATCATCACATTCCAAATGGTATGCAGCGCTAGCAAGTTTCAGTTCTTTTGAAACTCCCGATGTGGATTTTTGCCCCATGCTCTTATGACCTTGGCGTGAGGTCAAAATGTCATAAGTCACATGTCAAGTTCTTCCCATCATTATCCAGGTTAATTTGAACCCACCCGTACCTACCCTTGTCGTAGGCCAAAATGGCAGTACGACTGTCTCAAACCAACGCATTCTATCTATGCAACAGATAAATATCCGGCAGCTACCAATCACTATGCCTTGGCGTGAGGTCAAAATACATAGCTTGAATACTACCAAATATTTAACTGAAATGATGGAGGGCTACGGATGGTTTTGGAAAAACGTTGAACGTAGTGAACTTGATATGATCGATGGAATGAGATAGCTTTTAAAAGGAGTGGCTTAAGCTCCGCGTTTAAAACTTCTTTTGAAAAGAAACCGAGTGGTTTTTGAAAGTGTTCCAACGACATTTACTTGGTTTATTTTTCTTGCATTAGTTCTTTTAATGCGTCCCATCATTTAATCCTACCATTGCAGAAAACAACCAAAATATGACGTACGCTTATGCCATTCGCATTCGCCACCGGGCCCCGTCATTACCCGTTAGGTTACTTAAGTAACGACAGAGCGGGGGCTGGGCTAGCGCGGCTGCAAAACATAAGCAACGTCTAAATAATATCATACATAGATATATTGCAATGATAGCCATTTCAGATCACAGATGAATACATTGGATATACTAGGAATCCGCAATTTGTACGAGCCTGTAACGAAAAGCGGATTACACGGTCGCAATGAATAGCCAATACCCCACCCTAGACCCCTACGGGTGCAGCAAACTACCCGCCAAATATCCGAAGTGGAGCATCCTCCCTCAATGATGTGAGTAGGCCACTCGGCACTTCGAGATACCCGGTAGTTTGTGCACCCCATCTTGGGTCTATCCTAGGAGCAAAAACAGTAAAAAGAAATTATACAATGACGGCTATAACCCCGACCCGGTTGTGCGGCCAAAAATAATATTACTTCAATTTACATATTACATGAATTGAAAAATAAAAGAAAACTCTCATCTCACAACCCCCGGCTATTCATCCGCGACAATCCAACGAATTCATATACACATACCATCAACATCACAGATCACAGATATGTATAACCCCCACTAATCGACGTATAGCGATTAGTAGACGTTCAATACATATAAAACATTACAGATATAACCATTAGCCAAAGTCTACAGAAAATCAACCAAAATACGGATTTGTAACCACCCAAAAAACAAACTTGTTCTCTGGAAAATCTGGGCAGAAAAGAAACATCCCAAAAATCCCAAAACACCACCAGAAACAAACTGCAGGAGAAACGATCCACGGCCGAGTCAACTCGGCCGCGGATCCGCAGCAGAAGCAATCTTCTGCCGCGGAACCGCGGCGGGTTGGTCGGCTCATGCGATCGTTTTTCTTGCCTGTTTATAGAAAAGCCTGAGCCGATTTTTAAGACATGATTTTTTATTTTTAGAGCAGAAAAAAAAATCGGCAGCAACTAGGGTTTTCCGGGGTGTTTTGCGGTTTTTTCATTCGGTCGATATTCTAAATACTTTGCTAACATGCTAGGGTGTGTTTAGTTAGGCTCTGATACCACTGTAAGTCCACGTTACTTCTTCCGGTTCTTTCGAGCTTGCGGAAATGGTGAAAAACGATTTTTAGGGTTTGGGTAGCATGGACTATGAAAACAGATCTTGGCTAAACTACACACTAGCAACCTAACTAGAGAGTTGTCTACTCGGTTAGGGGTTATACCTCACTTGAGCTCCTTCTTCTTGAACTCTTTGTAGTGGTTGGATGGTGCTTTCCTCGTCACCTTCTTTCGTCAAAGATTGATCCACCTGAGGGTTTCAACCTTGGGCTCTTTTCTCGAACTTTGAGAGAACTAAGGTCTTTAGCTTCCTAAACCTTCAACCCTAGAGTTAGTAGAGAGTGGTTTAGAGCATTTTATCTCAAGGAGAGTTTTCTCAACACATGAGAATTGTTCTCCTTGATCTAGATGAGGAAGAAGAAGAATAGAGGAGAGAGAATGGTTATGATAGAATGAGATGGTTTTTTTTACAACCATAACAATATCAAGTGAATTATCAAATTAATATAAGTAATCTAAATGAAAAAGTGGATGGAATGTTTGATAAGACTATTATCATTTCACATTAAATGGTTTTGCTAGAATCAAAGAGTATCTTTGATGTGTAATGATGATAGTCAATGTTTCAACCATGGTCAACTAGTCAACCTTGGTCAACAAGTCAACAAACTCAACCATGACACAATTTCATTTAATTAATATTATTAATTGATATATCACAAATTCATTAGGGTTTGGAAAAAGACGACTGTCAACTGTGCATACACACCCGTTCCGAAACCCTAATGAAAATCCTCTTCCTCCGCCTTAATCAACTGTGCATACACACCCGTATTCGTTTTCCGAGGAACATGAATACTATGAGATAAAACTAACCCCAAAACATATACTAGGATCTGGCTCAAACCAGAGCCCGCTAGTAATTTCCTTCCGGGCGCCAAACGTACACAAGTGCGCGGATGAGAACGAACCCTGTCGCAAAACCATGCGACCTCTACTCTGTTTTGCCCAAAGGCGAATAACCCTCTGTGTGGGACTCTAAAGACTCGACACTACGCTGGCAGTGGGTTTAACCATAGACCGCAAGCTGCACTAGCTGTGCGTAACGGTCCCCAGGTAGATGACGATAAGAAGACGGACGAGGTGAAACCCATCTGAACTCCTACTGAGTATGTATGTGACAATCTCCATACAGTCCGGTCTGTTCGTCTGATAACATCGCATGGCGGGCCTAGGGGGCGGTAAACGTCAGTCCCCTAATAGCGGTACAAGTCGTGTCGGAGTGTAGCCCAGAACACCCTAAGATAACACTGGAAACCTACCAGTATATCTCGCTTGCCCTGGCCAGGGACTACTTGTGTAATGGCTCTCCTAGACACAGCGCGATACCAACCCCCAATACCGGGAGAGACGAATCCTGTCTAACCATCACTGCCTCCAAGTGCTTCGGGACTGCACCCAACTACTACCTGTTTGCACGACTCCTTTGAGCCATGGTAGGGTAGTAATCAAAGTGCAGTGGGAACACACTTGAGGCGAAGTGACAGTGTCAAGTCAGCGGACTAAGCAGTACTCATGTCACCTTTGAACTGATAACTGACGATAGGTATAATACCAACCAACAGTTCCCTACGAGTCCTGTCCGGTGTACTCGTAACCTAACGAGCACCCGCATACTATCTCAAGCATGACGTACTGACGGCTGCGGGACAGACCGCCTCCCGCACTGGGATGAGAAGCGCATACGCTAGTCTACTCCGGAGTATCGATGCCCTGTCTCGATAATCCCACGACTAGGGACGTGTGTATAAGGATGTGCTTGTAAATTACCCAGCTCCCACGAGTGTGACTGCCATCACTACGCTGGTAATCAAGCAAAGATCCTAAGGGCTCCACTAATGCGTATAGATGATACAATAAAGAAACACATGTACCCATTAAAGCAGAGGCAAACCAAGTAGCATACTACCATTTTGAGCAAGATTGTCTATACAACTGTGAATATTCCAAGCTTCCATCAAGTAATATACATACTAGTATGATACAGTAATGGCCTCTAGGGCATATACACTAACAGACGTAAAGATCACTTTTCTAAATGGTAATTTAGAAGAGTGTGTCTATATGGATCATCCAGATGGTTTCAATCAAAGTGGGAGCAGCGAGAAAGTGTGCAAGTTGCTTAAGTCCATTTATGGACTAAAGCAGGCATCGAGGAGTTGGAACATCTTTTTTGATGAAACGGTCAAGGAATATGTCTTTATCAAAAATCCAGATGAACCATGTATATATAGTAAAATTGTATCATGAACTGTCGTATTCCTTGTCTTGTACGTGGATGATATTCTCTTGATAGGAAATGACATTCCTATGCTACAATCTGTTAAAGGATTCTTGTCACACAGGTTCTCCATGAAAGACCTGGGTGATGCCTCTTACATACTGGGGATCCAGATCTGTCGTGATAGGTCTAAGAGGATGTTGGAACTTTCGCAGTCCAGGTATATCAACACTATATTGAAAAGGTTCAGTATGGAAGATTCTAAGCGCGGTAGTTTACCGGCTTGTCACGGAATCATCCTATCCAAAGAGATGTCTCCCAAGACTGATTCGGAAAGGGATCGCATGTCAGTTATACCCTACGCTTCTGCGGTAGGCTTTATAATGTATGCGATGTTGTGCACCAGACCAGATGTAGCATACGCACTAAGCGTGGTAAGCCGGTATCAGTCAGACCCAGGGGAGAAGCACTGGATAGCAGTAAAGAACATTCTAAAGTACCTGAGAAGGACTAAGGATATGTTCTTGGTTTACGGAGGAAAAGACCTCAAGATCGAGTCTTTTGCTGACTCCAGCTTCCAGAGTGACAAAGATGACTCCAAGTCCATGTCAGGTTATATCTTTACCCTCAATGGAGGGGCGGTGTGCTGGAAGAGTTCCAATGAGGACACCGTTGCTGACTCGACGATGGAAGCGGAGTATATAGCTGCTTGCGATGCCGCAAAAGAAGCAGCCTGGATGAAGAAGTTCCTCACAGAACTTCAGGTGGTTCCATCCATTGTTGATCCAATACCTCTGTTTTGTGACAACAACGGGGCTATAGCTTTAGCGAAGGAACCCAGGTCCCATCAGAAGTCCAGACACATCTTAAGGCGGTATCACCTGATCAGGGAGATCATAGATCACCGGGAGATCGAGGTCCGGAGTGTTGCTACAGAGGAGAACGCCGCAGATCCATTCACAAAGGCCTTACCCCAGATACAGTTCGAGAGGCTATTCGAGACGATAGGTCTTCGATATGCAGTACATGGCCCTAGTGAAAGTGGGAGATTGTTAGTGTATATGCCCTAGGGGCCATTATTGTATTATACTAGTTTGTATATTACTTAATGGAAGCTTGGGATATTCACAGTTATATTAACAGTCTCGCTCAACATAGTAGTATGCTACTTGGTTTATATCTTTCTTAATATGTGTATATGTTAGAATATCGCGAATACATATTGATAGAGCCCTTAGGATCTTGCTTGACTACCAGCGTTGTGACGACAGTCACACTAGTAGAGGCTGGGTAGTCTACAAGCACATCCTTTTTCAGGTCCCTAGTCGTAGGATTATCGAGACAGGGCGCATCGATACTCCAGAGTAGACTAGTGTGTACGCTTCTCATCCCAGCTGGGGAAATGGTCTGTCCCACAGCCATTAGTACGCTGTACTGGAGATAGTATACAGGTGCTCGTTGGGTTACGGGTACACCGGACAGGACTCGCAGGGAACTGTTGGTTGGTATTATACTCGTCGTTTGTTAACAGTTCCCAGGTGACATGACTACAGCATAATCCGCAGACTTGACACTGCTGCTTCGTCTCGAGTGTGTTCCCACTCTTCTTAGATTGCTACCCTACCACGGCTTAAAGGAGTCATGCAAATAGGCAGCAGTTGGGTGCAGTCCCGAAGCACTTGGAAGCAGTGGCGATTAGATAGGATTCGTCTCTCCCAGTATTAGGAGTTGATATCGCGCTGTGTTTGAAGAGCCATTACGCAAAGTCCCTGGCCAGGGCAAACGAGATTTACTGGTAGGATTTCCAGTAGCTTCTCAAGGTGTAATGGGCTTCACTCCGACACGATTTATACTGCTTTTAGGGGACTGACGCTTGCCGCCCCTAGGCCCGATATGCGATAGTCTTAGACGAACAGATCGGACTGTACGGAGATTGTCACATCAGGCTTAGTAGGAGTTCGGATGGGATTCCTCATCGGCCTTCTTAACGACATCTACCTGGGGACCGTTACGTACAGCTAGTACCGCTTGCGGCCTGTGGTTAAACCGACTGCCAGCGTAGTGTTGAGTCTTTAAAGTCCCACACAGAGAGTTTCCCTGCTTCACGCGAAACGATATAGAGGTTGTATGGTTTTACGACAGGGTTCGGACACATACGTGTATTTATGCACGTACGATGTTCGGACAGTTTTTACTAGCGGGCTTTAGTTTAAGCCAGATTCTAGTATTGGATTATTGGATTTATACAGTCTTAGTATTTCCGTGTTTTCACGGATGGGAGGGGCATTCTCGTAATTAGTCGAGAAGCTTCTAGAAGAAAGATGAGGTGGAGAGCTTAGGTGTTATCTGCATTAAATGGATTAGTGACTCATGAGATGATTCATCCAAATGAGTTAATGAAGCATTTATTGCTTAATGACTCATGAGATGATTCATTGTTTGTTTTAAATGAAGCATGGTTGTAAATATCAAATAATGATTTATTTGATATTCTTTATGCTTCATCAAATATAGAAATGAGACATAATTCATTCTCATTCTCACTTACACATTCTCTCCCCTCAAGCTCCCTCTCTTCAAAGACCTAACACTAATCCTCTCATGTGTTGAGATCCAAGAGTTAGCAAGACTAATAGATCCCTAATCCATCTCTATATTCTCTAGGCTACCTTGATTAGCAATCATAGCCACCTAGTTACCTCAAGTGAGAGGTTAAAGTCTGGAGAAGGAGCTCTCCGGTGGATCTTCTATCACATCGAGGTGGCCGACGAGGAGGTGAACTACAAGAACAAGAAGGACTAAAATCTTGAGGTATAATCATCTATCATAGTAGTTAATCACTTCTAGATAGTTGTTAGTTAGGGTTTAGCAAAGATCCGTAATGTTAGTCGATATTAACTTAAACAAAATGATTGTTTTACCTATTCCGCCTCCCCGCATCATGTGGGGTGTCTAACGTCGACTTACAATATATGCGGAAGCTGGGGTTCTATAAGCAAATCCTTAAATGTCCCTAGTCGTGGGAGTTTTGAGACCGGGCATCGATACTCCAGTGTAGACTAGTGTATACTGATCGAGACCCCGACGAGGGGAAGTGGCCAGGTCTCACAAGCCATTGGCATTTGTTTGTTCACCTAAGATAGTATAAAGGTGCTCATTGGGTTATGAGTACACTGGACGGACTCGCCGGGAACCTTCTGCTTGGTATTATACCTATTGTCAGATAGCAGTTCCCAGGTGACATGTGTACAGGTTAGTCTGTCGACCTGAGATCGTCATTTTTCTCGTGTGAGTTCCCACTGTGCTTTGATTACTACCCTACCACGGCTCAAAGGAGTCGTGCAAACAGGTTTTAGTTGGGTACAGTCCCAAGCCACATAGAGGCAGTGAGCTGATCGTCGGGGATTCGCCTCTCCCGGTATTGTGGGTTGATGTCACGTTGTGCACGGTTGTCCATCACCAGAAATCCTCGGCCGGGATAGATGAGAATTACCGATCCAGGATCGATAGTTTCTCAGTTGGTGATGGGTTTCATATCGACATGAATTATTGCGTCAGTAGGGGTCTGACTTTATCCACCCTCCTAGACTCGATATGCGATACTCTTAGATGAAAAGACCGGACTGTACGAATATTGTCACTGTCAGGCTCAGTAGGGGTTTGGATGAGTTTGCTCGTCGTCCTTCCTTTCGCTCAATACCTGGGTAGCCGTTACGTACAACTAGTGCCGCTGACATGCTTGTGGTTAAACCCACTACTAGCATATTGACGAGTCTTTAGAGTCCTACACAGTGGGTTTTCACGGTCAGGAGATATGGTGTAGATGACGTATGTTTGTACATACAAGTGTCGGATTAAATATGTGTACATGCTGTACAGACTTTAATCGGACGGTTGATAATACCAACGGCTTAGGATTAAGCCGGATTATTAAATCAGGTTTTGATTTAATAATTTATATATATATGTATTTATATATATGTATTCTAGTATTATTTTTCACTATTCATTTTCTCTCTTGGCAATTCGTATTTTTGTACGAATACGCGTATATGTATTTCGATACGTGTACCGGGAAGTATTCTGTATTTATACGGAATAGCTTCTAGAAGATAGCCACCTCATTTTTGATTTTCTTTTTGGAAAATCATTTTCGAAATGATGTGGAGGGGTGAGTTGGCATGAGCATGGGCTTGAGCATGTAGAGAGGTATGGCATGCATTTGTTTATTGGTAAAAATGAGGAGATAATTTTTTTTTTGTGCATGAGAGATTGAGAAAAATGAGCAAGGCCACTCTAGAATGTAGTAGCTGCCTCCTCTCTCTTAATGTCAATCAGCACGTGGATATCGAATAAATAACGACTCCTAGGCCAACTATATCATAAAGGTAATACTATGATATCTAGGGTGACCGGGTCTGTATATGTGCCAACACTAATATCAATGTCAATCAGCATGTGGATATCACCCAACAATATAATCAATGTCTGTTATGCATGTGGATCCCGTTCACGTGTCAACTAATAACAAAACAACAACATGCATGTAAATATCATAAAAGCATATGCATGGAAGTATGAGGATATAAATCAACGTGTGTCCCTCGCGACACATCAAAATCATGGAACCTGAGTGTCCAGCATCGACACTCGAAAACATCATGAGACTCGTGTCCAGCATCAACACGTAAATCCTCATATCTCGGGCTCCGTCAGTCCGGATCGGCCCACGGGCTCCGTCAGTCCGGATCAGCCCATATCATCTCTCGACTCCTGTCGGTATCCTCCGGATATCCGCCGAGCCCAAATATTATCACCGGTAGGTAGTGGTCCCTCTGCCAAGTTTACTGTCTACTGCACGGCAAATCCGTTATCGCCCTGGGGTACCATACCGGGTCCACCATGTACTCGCAATCGGCCTCATCCAGCTCCTCGAATCGGGTATCATTGTCACACGTCTCAGAACCGAGAAAACGCATGGTGGACGCACTGAAATATCATATCAAGAGAAACTGGGTTTTTAAAACAATACATACTTTCTTTTAAAATGACCACGGTTCTGAAATCCAGAAATCTCAAGAAAACAACATATCTCAATGCGTATAATCGTAAAGCATGATGTATGCGACATATGATAGAAATGTAACCATACCTGTGTATCATGCAACATGGAACAGTGATGTGACAATATCAGTATAGCATACATCATATCATAATGACGCGAACATGGCAAATAAATCATGCAAGGAGTCATATCATGACGCAGCAATTCTACTGTGTAGTGACATGGCAATCATTGATGATGAAGTGTGTGAGCCGGCAATCTGTGTACGTGTAGCATACGCATCATCGATAATGGTGTAAGTGTACTAGCACAGGTATATGCAATGCAATGAGAATAACATGAATGCAGCATAAGGTAAATCATATGCAAATGCTGACGGGTATACGTATCTAACATAACCGAGTCGGTGAATCTATCAATAGGCATCCAGCCTCACAACATCACGTACGGTAAAATCATCGTACGGTGGCATCAAACCATTGTGGATCCTATCATCCTATGTGACTATGAGGGGTACAGACCTAACGTCTCGTACGGAATATCACTCATGATTCACGACGTTCTATATATATATATATATATCCATATATCTATGTCCCAAGTCATATCCATAACAATCTCATATCAGGGGACCGACAAGGTATCAACCCTCTCAATCGACTCGCATCCATATACCAACATATCATCATGTTACATGCTAAATTGTATTCTCTTTTCATCGCATCTATATCTTACATACACACCCGAACCATACAATCAGTTTTTAAAAGATGCGAATCATAGTTTTGAAAGTCAGGGCTATGGTGTTTTTAAGGAAAATATATCATTTGAAAATCCGTAACGTCCCTCAAGGTATCTGTTTAAAAGATGCATATGATTCTTTGGTTTGGAAAATGGTATGGGTCGGATGACACATTTACGTCGGCTATCTAGTCTTATAGTACCCTAAACAACAATATCATCAAACATCATCCTCAAATCTCGTCATCGCACATTAGTCGTATTTTATCACTTCTAACTATCCTTTAGTTTCTAATATGGTTTATCTAACTATCTTTTAACTCTATTTATAGTTTTCTATTTAAGATTCCCTTAACCATATTTTATATATAAATCGGTTTGCATCAAAGTTTGCGGGGGTGCTATACGCCATCCACCCGACTTCCCCCGTAGATATAGATCTACTCACCATGATCCTCGCTCGCTGGAGTCGATGAAGCCACGCTCTCCTCATCGTCTCGAATTCCACGTGAGGTACCTACAAACAATACACAATCGCAAATGCGTATTAAAATCAAGGTGGAAAACCAAAACGGGACACGCTTCGCTCATAGGTTAAAACCTATAGCCTGTCATGCAAAACACGACCAATAATCCTAGTCGTTGACGTTCAAACGCCACACGACGGAAACAAAATATCAATTACCAAAACCAAATTCATAAAAAGCCGCAAAACGAATCCAGAAACTTAGAAAACATGCTCCAGATTTTACCCTAAGTGAAATTAGCCAATTTTGCACATATGGAGGGTCTATTTTACTCGAGATAAAGCCCTGTACCAAGAACTAACCCGTACTTCCCTACTCTGGCCGCAAATTGCAGCCAGAAAGAATAAAATAGTGGCCATGTGAAGGAGTTAGGGTCTCGGGTCTTGGGGTTATCATCTAGGTTGCCTTCTTGCCTCACTGAGTTTGCTAAATAATTTTTAGAGGCTCCGGGTGTTAGCAGATCTCTAATTCCCATCAAAATTTCCAGAAATTCCAGTGTCGGCAGATTTCCAAGTGCGTGTCTTGGGGTTCTACTCTCTGGTTTTGTCCAGAATTTAACACTAAAGGGGTTGTATAGCCTCTACCAACCTCAATTACACAATCACAACTCAAAAGTCCCTCAATCCCTAACTAGAAATTTTTAAAGCTCACGAAACAACACTATATTGATACTAAACATGTATAGGTGCTAAGGTGAATGAAATACAATACAAATGGTGAAAGAATTACCTCATTTGGCAACTCAAGAATTTTCTTGAGTTGCCCCAAGTGTCCAAAATCCTTGCTTTCTTGGTCCAAAGTGTTTGTGTGAAGTTTGTGCATATTTTTAATGAAAGGATTTATATGTTTTGATGCTGTTTTGAGGTTGTTTTGTGGGGATGAAGTGGAGGTGAGAGATGAGGCGGCCATGGGGGGAGAGGAGATGAAAAATTGTGAAGGAAATGAGTGAAGAGAGAAGTGTGCCATGACTAGGTTGACCCCTCACCCTCTCTTTCTCATGCCCATACCTCTTATTCTATCATTTTCTTTTCTTTTCTTTTCTATTCTTTTCATTTCTCATTTTTTAAAACAAAGCAATGCATGATAAAACAAGAAACCATGATAAAAATGTAACAAGTGTTAAAATGTGACATGGTGCATATCATGTGCACAAATCAAGCTTAATGCACGATTAGCGATATTTAATCGCGATTAGCATTAAAATAGTGCATAAAAAATCATAGGAATTTAAAATTTTCTTAATTCATATAAAACACCATCTTTTTAGTAATTACTATAATTTTCCAGATATTTTCCAATTTATCGGTATCTAATTATACCGCAATATTAAAAATATTCATAATACTTATTATTTAATTATAAAAATTCCCCAAAATAATATTTTATTTTTCTGAAATTTTACACACGGCGACCCCATTGGATGGGGGTGGCTGCCTGACTTTCATGGTATCAGAGCTACTAGGCATTGGATGTCAACCTTTGGGGGGTTCTCACTGTATGACAGTGTGGCGAAGTATAGGCTCTTACCCCCAGGGTTTCCCGAGACCGGAAGGTGTTCCGGTAGGTTATAGTCCTCGCGAGGGGGCATGTGTAAAAAGTAGCTGCTGAGGGACTCGTTGGTGCTACGGCGACCCCATTGGATGGGGTGGCTGCCTGACCAACAGTGGTATCAGAGCCAAGCTAGATATTTAGTCGTTGTTTGTTAGATTACGAAACTGAAACAACTCCGAAACTTGAAACACTAAAACCCAATTTCTGTTAAAATTTTAAAGTCGTTTTATTTTTTTTTAACTAACTGCAGAATGTTATATGAGATGTAACATGAACACTGAACAAATACAAACCAATTCCATGGGGTTTGACTTGAGCACATGGCCCTAAAAACCGAGTAGGACAGCCCCTTGAAGAGTTCTGGGCTTCGTATTTGTTTGGTGTTCTCATCTCTGGGTTTTGGTGTTTCAGGTGTTGCTAGTTTTTTTCTAAAATTGCATGAGATGTTAATTTTCTATAAAGGCAATTCGGAGTGTTTCGTAGTCGTAATTCTAACTTTATTTCAGGTTGTTTTAGACGGTGTTAAAAAGTTCGAACGGATATAAAATACCCACTTTAACCCTCGCCGGAAATTTTTCTAAGTGTTGGATTTTTTCAAAGTTAAAGAACATTCAAATATCATGCAAATGATTCGATGGACCCTCTAGAAGAACGAAACCCTAACTAGATTCTGTGACCGTAAGAACCGCCGCCAAACCCTAGGGTTTGCAGTAGTTCCGCACCTCCATAGGTGAGGCAAAGGTTGATCCTTCTACGGTTGGTCCATAGGTACTGTGGCATGTTCTGAGTATTTTTAAACCGCGCTCAAGTGTTGAGCTTTTTGGGAAATTTTGGGTATTTTTTGATTCGATCGGAATGTTTAACATCGTCTAACTATTTGTGTATGTGATACAATATGTGGAATTCATATAGTTAGGCATGAAATTTGAAGTATGTGAAATTTCGGGTTTATGATATCTAAGGTGATTGTGGATTCCAAATGTTGTAGTTTGACATTTTCTTTTCTGTGACCGTAAGTGTAATATGTGGTGTATCGCCGGTTTCGGTGCTATATGTCAACGACAATTGTGATACGCATATTTATTTACGTTGACGACATGTGGTTTTATGTGTTGCTGTGATATGTTATATCGGATCGTCGTGTTTTGAATAGCCGGGGGTTTTATGTGAGATGCGAGTTTTTATTTTCATTCATGTAAAATTCATTATATGTAATATTCTTTTATTGGGGCACTTCCGGGTTGAGGATGATGTCACCATTGTTGTATATTATTTACTTTTCCGCATTAGGATAGACCCAAGATGGGGAGCACAAGTAACCGGGTTCTAGAGTCCAATGGGAGACCATCTCGTGGAGTCGAGTCCGGGTCTCCTAACTCTAGAATCGGTAGGGTTTCTTGCCGCTCTCGTAGGGGTCTAGGGGTGTGGGTTTGGTTATTCATCGCGACTGTGGAATCCATGTTTTATACTGGCTTAATTTGAAATATGGAATTCATAGTATATCCAATATTTCATATGTTATCTTCTGCTGCTGATATTCTATGATGTGATCACTTTATATGCGTGGGATGAATGCTTTATTATTATATATATGATATATAATAAACGTTGTTTATGTTTTGCAACCATGCTAGTCCCGCCCCGCTATGCGGTTAGTTAAGTAACCTAACGGTGCATAACGGGACAGTGTGGCGAATGCGGATGGCATAAGCGTACGTTGTATTTTCATTTCTTCTGTGATGCTTAGGAAGCATAAATGATGGGACGTCATTAATGAGATTAATGAAAGAAAAGAAACCTAAAAGATATTGTAGAATCAAATTTTCAAAAAGGGTAGCTCTAGTTTTTGCTTTGCATAGAGATATTCCTTGTAGAATATCCAGCACCTTATTCGATAAGGAAAGAGCCAAGATCCTTTCTCCGGGAGTGACCTCTTTAGCAAAAGCTAGCAGATACTACAACTCACTCGGTTTTGTTTTTGATTGCTTCTATAGTTCTTGCTTTGCATAGTGGTATTTGTGAAATATCCTGCACCTTATTCGAAAAGGAAAGAGCCGAGATCCCTTCATCGGGAGTGACCTCTTTAGTGAAACTAGTAAAAGCCTTAAAAACACTCCTTTTCAAAATCACTTGTTTCTACAACGATATCAAGTTCATTACGCAAAAGGTTTTCTTAAAAACCTGTCGTAGCCCTACATCATTTCAGATAAGTCCTACTTAGTATTTATGCTACGTTTGTTGACCTCCGTCAAGGCATAGTGTGCGGTAGCTGACTAGTACATATCTGCTGCATATGATGCGATTGTTTTAGGGTAGTCGTACGACCTTGTTTACCTCAGTCAAGGGTCGTGCGGGTGTGTTTAATTCAATCGGGAAATAACGGGTTGAACTTGACTAGCAGCCTATGGTTTTTTGACCTCTGTCAAGGTCATAGGACGCTAGGGGCAGAGTATTGTAGGGAATTTCAAGTGTTAAAATTTGCAATGAGATTGCATACCTTCTATGAGATAGTTGGATCCCGACACCCTCTACGAGTAAGAGTTACTCCTGGGAGAGTTTTACACATCACAATTAGCCGATCAAGTAGGTGTCTAGAAAGGTGTTAATGGGGTTACGCCCTTGGGAAAATGAGGTTTATTTTAATTAGGTCCGTGCGAAAGCACGGGAAACCTCCCTCAAAGTACCGACATTGGCCTGGCTGAAAGATTGGCGAACTTGTAAAGTGTAATTAACCCCGGCTAGTCTTACATTTTAGGGTTTGAAGAAAGATTTGATAAAAACAGTGGGAGCCATCCTAATTAGATAAGATAATAACCAATTAATCTTGCAAATGCATATGCTAAAGTGTTTTCTTCTCTCTCTCTCCAGGTAGTGACCATGTCAGGCCTTAATCAAGATAATAATATGGATGTATTGACTGAACCCGCTTGTTATACTGAGCAGCGGAACGTTGGTTCCGTTCTTTCATATGATAGTTATAAGACAGAGCATGGAATAGGGACATATCCGGATTCCCATGCCACCCAAACGAGGAATAAGCATCGGATCGGGATCCCACATATGTAATATGTTGCATGGGCTAAGGAAAGGTAGAGAACTGGGAATAGGTGATCATTCCGTAAAAGTAGGGAATGGTGCAAATTGTACAGCCAAAGCAGTCGGCGAATATCACCTTGTATTACCAAATGGTAATACATTGATTCTGAACGAATGCTATTACATACCGACCCTGATATGCAATCTTATCTCAATTTCATTATTAAGTAAAGAAGGATATAATTTTTTAGTACAAGATAATGTTATGAACATCTTCCTGAATCAAAAGTTGAATGGTTCAGGCTCGTTAAATAATGGCATATACGTTCTAAATCAAACCACAGTTCTTAATGTACAAAACACACAAAAGAGGAAGAGTTCAGAAATGAACGAATCCTTCTTGTGGCATTGTAGGCTAGGTCATATCAATACGACACGACTAGCTAAGTTACAGAAGGATGGATCTTTGAATCCGTTTGAATTTTCATCTTATGACACTTGCCAGTCATGTCTCAAAGTCAAGATGACCAAAACTCCGTTTACTCGACACGGAGAAAGAGTTACGGAACACTTGGGACTGATACATAGTGATGTATGCAGTCCCATCTCTACACACGCCTGAGATGGTTACTCGTACTTCATTACATTCACTGACGATCTCTCAAGACACGGACATGTGTTCCTTTTGAAACACAAGTCTGTAGCTTTTGAGAAATTCAAAGAATACAAGCACGAAGTCGAGAACCAAACGGGTAAAAGTATTAAAATCCTTCGATCTGATCGAGGAGGAGAATACTTGAGCAATGAGTTCCGAGACTATCTAAAAGAAAATGGGATTCTCTCTCAGCTTACTTGTCATGACCAAAAAATATTAGCTCGTGACCGGCACTTAAATAACGCAACGTTTACAGGCGTAACGTAAATTAAGTAAGCCGAAACCCAGAAATCGAAACCTTTCAAAAGAAGTAAGTAATGAAAACATTGATAAAAACATTTGGAAACCTTAAGTAAAAATCCTTAAACTTAATTTTTTGTTTCTTAAAAATTTCGGCAGCACCTCCTTTGTAACCACTAGCCCCGAAACGAGTACATACATAGAATATAAATAAAGCATCCACAAACGGGAGCAAATCAGGCCTAACGGCGGAAACAACCACCACAAGCATATATATGTATACGATGCCCAACGGCGAAGATCAACACAAAGGAAAATGAAAAGCAAGACATCAAACCCACCAAGCGGACATATAACCCATCGCTCTAAGTCTCGCAACTACAAGTCTTGCTAAGTCTTACTACATATACAAATACTATTTTCTGATTGATGGAGTTGACTAGATACAATAAGAATAATAATACAAGAGGGGCAAGATCCAACATGTACCACCTACCAAAGCAAATCACCCGAATGCAAGCTGTGTGCCAGCGATACCGCTACTGATCCATGCGGTCAACCTACAAGAACTGTGGCACAACGGGGGTGAGTTGACAACTCGTGAGTAGAAAACATCATCATGTAGAAATCGAATAAAAAAACGATTCCTAGGTCAATTATATCATAAAGGTAATACTATGATATCTAGGGTGACCGTATCTGCATATATGCCAACAATAATCAATGCTTGAATGCATTTGGATATCATCCAACAATATAATCAATGCGTGTATGCATGTGGATATCATCCAACAATATAATCAATGCCTGTATGCATGTGGATATCATCCAACAATATAATCAATGCATGTATGCATGTGGATCTCGTCCACTCGAAACATCATGAAGGCATATGCATATAAATATATGAGGATATCAAAGAACGTGTGTCCATCAATGACACATCAAATCATGGAACCTGAGTGTCCAACACCGACACTCGAAATATCATGAAACCCATGTCCAGCATTGATGCGTAAATCCTCATATCTCAGGCGCCGCATCCTCAGATCGGCCCTCAGGCACCGCATACTTTGGTCGGCCCTCATATCCATCTCACAACTCCGGTCGGTATTCTCCGGATAACTGCCGAGTCCAAATACTATCACCGGTAGGTAGTGCTCCCTTGCCAGGCTCACCGCCTAACTATACGAGTCTTCTTGCCCCGGGTTACCTCACCGGGTCCACCATGTACCCGCAGACGGTGTCCACTGCTCCTCGAATCTGGTTTTACATGCCAATCTCAGAACCGAGAAAACACATGGTGGACGCACCGAAATATCATATCAAGAGAAACCGGGTTTTCAAAACAATGCATACTTTCTTTAAATATCCCCACGGTTCTCAAATCCATAAATCACATGATATCCGTATCTCAATGCGTAAATCCATGAAATATGATTTATGCAACATAAAGCATTAATATGAGCATATTAAGGGAAAACCGCTCTTTTAAATGAATCCAGTTTTCAAATATATCATGCGGTTCCCAATTCCTCCAAAATCAAATGCAACACCATATAAAGGCGTACATGTAGCTCTATCAAGATGTGTGTATATACATGTAAGTATGTAAGCATGATGCATTTCATATGCGCAATAGCACAAGAATCAACGTATAAATATCAATAATGATACAATACCACATAGGTGTATGTGTAGCTATAGCAAGGTATGTCATGCAACATAGCATAATGATGTGAGCATAGCAAGTATATCATAGCATGATGTAGAAACTCTACCGTGTAAGTAACATAGCAATTATCGATGAAGAAAGTTTGTGAGCCGGCAAATCTGTATAAGTGTAACATATGCATCATCGATAATGGTGTGGGTGTACTAGCACAGGTATATATATATAATGAAATGAGAATATCATGAACGTAGCAGCAAGTCAATCGTAAGCGCAATGCTAATAGGTACGCGTATCTAATCCAATATCTACATAAGGGCTAAACTAAGCGGTGTAGACAGGGATTAAATATTTATAGCCTATCCGAGTCGGTGAATCTTTCAATTGGCATCCAGCCTCAAAACATCACGTATGGTACAATCCATCGTATGACATCCTCTAATCAAGGGTATGGATCAATCATCAGGTAAAACTCATCACGTACGGTAATCCATCGTACGACGACATTAACCAATTAGGGATTCTATCAACCTATACAACAATGAGGGTATGGATCTAAGTCTCGTACGGCATATCACTCATCAATATCATAATTATATATAAATATCTCATTTTACCGATCTCATAACACATCCATCTCAATCTTATCATATTCATTGATCTCATGTCAGATCATTATACATCTTATTTCATATCTCATCGTATACTCTTTTCATCACATTAATATCTCACGTCAAGTCATCTTACATATGCAACTATCTTTTAGATCTTATGTTGTATTTATCGATCTCACATCACGCTATTACAATTCTCAAACTTAGTCTCTTTCAACTACATATAAATATGTCATGATTCACATTCGACTTTCATATCTTTATATATCAATTCGAGACATCATTTCTATCATATCATGTCAAAAAGTCATATCCCTATAGATTTCATCTCATATCTCGATATATATATTCAATCATTCATATCATCTCTAACTATCTTTTTTACCATATACATATTTTTCAAATATATGTTCCTACGACTGTATTCTTATAGATCGGTTTCCATTCATAATTTGCGGGGGTGCTATACGCCATCCACCCGACTTCCCCCATAGATATAAATCTACTCACCTGTGGAACTCCTCATTCAGCAGTAGTCGATGTGCTCCGCCGTCTCGGAATTCACGCGAAGGTACCTACAAATCAACAGATATCGCAATGTTATGAAAACCAAGTCCGAAAACCGATACGGCACATGGTGCGCTCATAGGTTAGAACCTATAGCCTACGCATTCAAAACCAACCAAACAACCCTCGTCGTTGACGTATAAACATCCAACTACCAAATACAATATCAAATCTCAAAACCAAGAATCCCAATACCGGAAAACATAGCCAAAACTATAACTAGGGTCGCTATTCGAGAAAACCACCAAGCCTGAAACCCAATCGTACCAATCGCTCATTCATAACAAAATATATATCGTAGAAGATAATATATGTATCGTCACAACATCAATTAAAACCCACGTCTAATTATACCGAAAATATAGTAAGCAACCCAAAGGAGTTTTGGTGCAAAACCTCGTGGATTAGCGATCTAGTGGCTACCATATCCATCTAATATCATAATTAGGCTTCACAACTCTTAACTATATTTTAATCTCACTTATTTTCATAGATTCCAAAAACCTAGTTTGCACAATTATACCATTTGGACAATTTCAAAGTAACAAGTTGCAAACTAACCACTAGCTTAGATTTTTCTTGTCTAAACATGTTAAACCACACATATAACCATATCCAATTAATCAAAACTCTAACTTGAATTCAAAGCCCTCTCTTGAATTTCCAAACTTTATATTAAAGCCCTATTTAAACACTTAATAAACCAGATTAAAGTAATTAAAAAAAATTAAAGCTTAGGGTCAGGATTTTACACCTCACAACTTGATATCAAACTTGAAATTTTTGACCACCAAAATGGCCTCCAAAATGCTAACTTGCTCCTTGATCCAAGCTGGATTAGGCTAATGAATAATGGGTAAGGATTTTATTTAGAGTTTGTAGGATTTTGCTTTGATTTTTGATGGATTTTTGAAGTTTTTGAGTTGAAAATCAAATGGGAAAAGTTTGGGGTTGCTCATGGGAGGCTCGGCCAAGGAGGAAGAATGAGGGTGTTGTGTGTGAGTGTGTGGAAAATATCTAAATTAAGTCAACCCTTAAGCCTCCATTAATGCACCTCAAATCAATCTTATCTCTAATTCATTTTCTTTTCTAATTTTCTTTAACCCTAGAAAAGTGTAGAACCCTTAAGATTTTTGGTGAAAAAGAAAATAATTTATAAACTTGTAATTAAGTTGACATGGTTCACATTTGTATATTTAACTCATTCCAATTTGTAATTACCACTAATTAAGTGTATAAATAAAAGCTTATAATAATATTTTAAATAAGGAAAAATATTTAAATGAACTAATAATTATAAGTGACTAAATAAATACCAGATACTAGCAATTTCCTAATTAAACTAGGTGCATTCAAGTCTATATTGAAAAATGATTATATCCCTGTTTTTACGGAAAACACAAATTAGTTACCGATTAACGGGAAAATTCACCTAAACGATTTATGAAACGTTACATTACTCCTCCATATACACCACAACACAACGGTGTATCGGAACGGAGGAATCACACCCTATTAGATATGTTGTGCTCTATGATGAGCACCTCTGAGTTACCTATTTTCTTTTCGGGTTATGCGCTTGAGACAGCAGCATACCTATTGAATAGTGTTCTAAACAAATCAGTGCCTGCCTCTCTATATGAGATATGGGAGGGAAAGAGCCGTGTCTTAATTTTGTTAAGATATGGGGTTGTCCGGCCTATGTTAAAAAGCAAAATCCGGACAAGCACGAGGCAAGGTCTTTTCTATGCAAGTTTATAGGATATCCCAAGCATTCGCGAGGACATATCTTCTACCACCCTGAGAAACAAAAGTTGTTTGTTGCTCAGAATGCCACCTTTTTAGAAAAGAAATTTCTTATGAAAGAAATTTGTGGCGAGGAGGTAGAACTGGAAGATGTTCCAGCGGCACAAACTACGACAGAGGATTTGGTAGAACCAGAGGATTCGATAGTTCCCAATGAATCTCAGCCTCTCCGCCGATCTAGTAGGGTTCCTCATCCACCTGAGGATTGCATCATGGAAGATCATGACCCAACTAGCTTCGAGCAGGCCATCACGAGTGGGGACTCTGTGAAATGGCTGGATGCAATGCGATCTGAGATGGAATCCATGTACACCAACAAAGTATGGACTTTGGAAGTTGCTCCTGAAGGGGTAAAACCCATTGGGAGCAAATGGAACTTTAAGAAGAAACATGGTGTAGATAGAAAAGTTGAGACTTTCAAAGCTAGACTAGTTGCAAAAGGTTTTCGTCAACGACCATGTGTGGATTATGATGAAGCCTTTTCTCCAGTGGCTATGCTTAAGTCCATCCGGATCTTACTTGCCATTGCTGCATACCATGACTACGAAATCTGGCAAATGGATGTTAAGACCGCCTTTCTAAATGGCGATTCAGAAGAGTGCGTGTACATGACTCATCCAGAGGGCTTCCTCGACAGTGGGAGCAGCGGAAAGGTGTGCATGCTGCTTAAATCCATCTACGGGTTAAAGCAGGCATCGCGGAGTTGGAACAACTTTTTTGATGTGTTAGTCAAAGAGTTTGACTTCATCAAGAACGTAGATGAACCTTGTATATAAAAGAAGGTGGCAGAGAGTAAGGTTGTCTTCCTCGTATTGTATGTGGATGGCATACTCTTGATAGGAAATGATATTCCTACGGTTAAGCTCTTCTTATCAAAAAGATTCTCATTAAAAGATCTAGGTGATGCCTCCTACATCTTGGGGATTAAGATTTATAGAGATAGATCTAAACTGATACTGTGATTGTCCCAATCCAAGTACATTGACACCATACTAAAGAGGTTTAGTATGGAAGAATCCAAGTGTACGGTGTAGGGTTCCTAGGCACTCTCAAGAGGTCTCACAAGGCATCAACCATGCCAATTTACAAAAATTTCGGTGCCGAGAAACCCTAATACGGATCGTTAACTAGAAATTTAGGCGAAAAACGAAACTAGTTTACAACTAAACTAAAAGAACGGAAATACAACCTTTGTAGATCCGTTTCTTCACCTCCATAGCTCCATGATGAAGTCCTCTCCGCTGTCCAAATCGGATCTTGGGCTCTAGCGTCGGCTTCATCGGAGAAAAAGCGGGCTAGGTCATCGACGATGATGCCGAAGATGATCTACGTCGAGGCATCGCTAGATGAAGCTCGACATCACCAAGTCAAGAAAACTTGTGAAGAAAACACCCTATACTACTTGGCAAGAGGTAGAGGATGAAGAAATAGGAGGTGGGTTCACTTTAGAATTGGATTTCTCACTCATTTTCACATTCCACCATTGTTGGTAGAAAGCTTTCTTCAATGTTGAAGATGAAGAAGAAGAAGAAAGAATATCATAAGTATTATTGAAAAAGGGTAATAATATGAATACTTATGATATCCTAACCCTAGTTGAGTGTAGAGAATAGACCATGGTTTGTTTAAATGGTTAGGGTTAAGTATGAAGACAAGAATGGTGACTAAGTCAAAGCTTCATGAATCTTCAACAAACAAACAAACAAAGCCGCCATTCTTTCTTTATCTTTTCCAAAACAAATAAATAAATAAATAAATAAATAAGATAATCAAAACCCTAATCATTAACTTAACCATGGTTTAATCTTTACACTTAACCAAGTTAACATGTATCATCAAACATGATACAATCAAGTGCACAAAAGTATATCACATATACAACTTGTGAACTTCAAGTGAGAAAATCCATTTAAGTGAACCTATATTAGTTAATGTAAAGTGATATATCAAATATATAATTATACATTAAATCACTAAATCAACACTTGATTTAACGACCCGGTCATATCGCATATAACCGACTAATATCAATAGTAACAATTTATCGAATCAACACTTGATCCGATAACCCGGCTATAACGCATATAACCGATCAATGTTACAAATCGCGAGAATCGAATACAGTATCACATACTGGTATTATTCTCGGTCCCGCACATATCTCATATGCGCTCCTATTTCGTTTTGCTTGAGCCAGGAAACCTCTGTGTAGGACTCTAAAGACTCGTCAATACGCCGGCAGCAGGTGATGATCATATCAAACACCCACAAGCCGCAAGCGGTCTGCTAAACGTAACGGCCACCCGGGTATTGAGCGATCAGAAGATCGACGAGCAAGCCCGCTCACACTCCAGTGAATCCAACCAGTAACACTACCGTACAGTCCGGTCTCGTCGTCTGATATGTCACATATCTTGCCTAGGGGTGGTAAACGTCAGACCCCAATAGCTCGATAAGTCGTGTCGATATGAGGTCTATAACAGTTCGAGAAACTACTGGTAACACTTACCAGTAAATCTCAGCAACCCTGGCCAGGGATTTCCGGTTATAGCCAATCGAACACAGTGCAACATCAACTCCCTATACCGGGAGAGACGAATCCCCTCCTATCGCTCATTGCCTCCATGTGATTCGGGACTGTACCCAAAAGCCACCGTTTTGCACGCCCTCTTGGACGTGGTAAGGTGGAAATCAAAGCACAGTGGGAACCACACAAGACTCTATGACGATCTCGGGTCAACAGACTACTCTGTACCAGTGTCACCAGAGAACTGCTATCTGACGTAAGGTATAATACCATCTGGGAGTTCTCGGCGAGTCCGTCCAGTGTACCCAGTCTCCACTAAGCACCCGTATATGATCTCTGATGTCAAACACCAATGGATATGGGATCATCCATCGCCCATCTGTATGGGTCGAGAAGGCATACGCTAGTCTACTCTGGTATATCGATGCCCCGTCTCGATACACCCACGACTAGGGACCTTGAAGGATGTACTTATAGACTACCATGTCCCCACTAGTATGATCCGCATCATAGTCCAGGTAGTCAAGTACACATCCTAAAGACTTTACCAACATGTAACAGAGAGACAATCAGTGTACACGTTAAGGTAAAGAGCAACCAGACAGCATACTATCATGTCGAGCAAGAAAGTCCTCCCTATATATGTCACAGCATCCACTACAATATACATCCAATATACAGTAATGGCCTCTAGGGCATACATATAACTAACAATCTCCCCCTTGCACTAGGGCCATCTGATAGCAGTGGTTGTAGTATCTCATACTCAACCATCCCATAACAGTCTCTCTCTGGGAAAAGGCCTTTGTGAGTGGATCCGCCATGTTGTCCTCTGAGTCTACTCTCCTAACCTCGATCACCCTGGAGATCAACCATCTCCATGATCAGACGATACTGCCTTAGAATAAGTCTGGATCACTGATGGGACCAGGGTTCCTGGCATAAGCCACCACTCCATTGTCACACAATGGAAGGAACCAAGTTCATCTCATGAACCAATATACATCCAAACTGCCTCTTTGGTAGCATCTTAAGTAGCGATGTATCCTGCCTTTATAGTCTAGTATGTCACGGTATCTAGCTTGGAACTCTTCCAACATACCGTCCCTTTACTGAGGGTAAAGACAATGCCTGCGACTGACATTCAGTCGTCTTTATCACCCTGGAACCTTTCCAGTGATTTTCCCCAGAATCGTTTGATATCATCTCACTACAACTAGTGAGAATCCTAACATCCAATTAAATCTATCTCATAGATCCAAAACTCAGGATTTAGGAGGTATCATTTTGATCCTACACGGAGAATCTTTGTGATAAACGGAGATTGATCGAGCGTAGCATAAGAAACTCCATTCTTATCAAGAGTATGTCATCCACGTACTCTACGAGGATCACCACCATACTCCCTACTACCTTTTTGTTTATACAAGGCTCATCTACCATTTTGATGATGTCAAACTCTTTGACTAATCCATCAAAACAGATGTTCCAACTCCGCGATGCCTGCTTTAATCCTATAAAGCATCTTGCACACGTTTCCGCTGCTCCCACTGTCTACGAAGCCCTCTGGCTGTGCACTTATAGACGCACTCTTCTAAAACATCATTTAGAAAAGCAGTCATGACACCCAACCACCAGATATCGTAGTCATGGTATGTAGCCGTGACAAGTAGGATCTGGATGGACTTAAGCATAGCTACTTGAAAAGGTTTCATCATTATCCACACCTGGTCAATGATGCAAACTTTTAACAAGTCTAGCTTTGAAAGTCTCAACTTTTCCATCTACACCAAGTAATCTTCTCAAGATATACTTGCTCCTGATGGGGATTTAACCCTTCAGATATAGCAACCAAAGTCCATACTTTGTTGGTGTATAAGGATTCCATCTCAGATCGCTAAGCATCCAGCCATTCTTACAGAGTCCCACTCCTGATGGCCAGCTCGAAACTAGTTGGGTCATCATCTCATGATGCAATCCTCGCTCCCACTGTCATAGAGAAACCGAAGTATCTCTCAGGTGGGTGAGGAACCCTACTAGATCGGCGGAGAGGCGGAGGTTCGTTGGAATCTATTGAATCCTTTGGTTCTATCAAATCATCAGCTGCAGTTTGTATAGCTGGAACCTTTCCAGCTCTACTTAACAGACCTTGCCTCGAGCGTGTCCGGATTTTGCTTTTAGACATAGGCCGGACAACCCCAAATCTTAACTAACTTAAGACATGGGCTCTTCCCATTCCATATCACATATGAAGCGGTAGGCAACCGATTTGATTGGAACCCTATTCAATAGGTATGCAACTTCTCAAGTGCATAACCCCTTAAGGAAAAAGGTAACTCAGTAGTACTCATCATAGAGCACACCATATCAAATAGGGTGTATCTGCTCCGCCCCGACATACCATCGTGCAATGGTGTATACGGAGGAGTAATGCTGAGAGAGAATCTCATTCTCCTTTAGAATAGTCCAGAAATTCTATGCACAAGTATTCTCCTCCTTGATCTCATAAAGGACATAATACTTTTACCCGTATTTTGGTTCTCTACTTCTCGCTTATATTCTGTGAATATCTCAAAAGGTTCGGACTCATGTTTCAACAGGAACATCACTACTACAAATAAGGGTTGCCCCTACGGATATATACGTAGGGGCGAAAAAAGACCCCATAGGTGCAAAGGCCGCAGGTGCAAGTTGAGGCCCTGAACTTGCCCCTACGGACAAATTTATGCCCCTACGGATATCTCGGTAGGTGTTATAGCCCCTACGGAGTACCCCGTAGGGGTAATAAAATCATATATTTAAATTTTTTTTTTGAATATATTGTATATACCTACGGATATATCCGTAGGTCCTTTATCTACCCCTACGGATAAGTCCGTAGGGGATATAAAGTAGCCCCTACGGATAGGTCCGTAGGGGCCTTCCCAACACCCTGCACTGAGATCGGGGGGAAAATATCAGGAAACCTGATATTTTGCCCCTACGGATAAATTCGTAGGGGATAAACAGTTGCCCCTACGGACAGATCCGTAGGGGCACTCCCAACACCCTGCACTGATATCAGGTGGGAAAATATCAGGTTTCCTGATAGTTAGCCCCTACGGATATGCCCGTAGGGGCAACATATATACCTACGGCTTAATCCGTAGGTACATATTGTCTGTATTTTTTTTTTAAAAATGGGCTGCTAGATTTTTCCCCGCCCTGTGCACAATACTATATACATCAATCAAATCATATATTGCAGTATTCATAATCACATCTCACGCGTATATATAATATACAAAAGAAACCCAAAAACTGAATATGATATAAATACAAACCAATATCAATATCGTTTCAAAATGTAGTACAATGTGATATAAATAAATACATGTTTCAAAAAATAAGAACCAAAAAGCTACCCTAGTTCGGTCCAGCTCCACCTCCGAATAACGTTAAAATAACGCGCGCCTGCTCCTCGGTAAATACACTCTCCAATGCTACATATAAGGGAGTCTGAGCGGCATGTGGAGCTGGCGTTGTGGTCTGCGCAGCCGCCGTCGAGGTAGTCGCTTGCGGAGCCGCGGCTGCGGGAGTCTGAGTGGGCGGTGGAGCTACAGGAGCTGTCTGCGGAACCGCAGCCGATGTAGTGGCTTGCGGAGCCGCAGCCGAAGGAGATGCATGTGGAGGCTCGTCCGATCTACCCTGTCGCGTCTGGACATAACGTGTGTAAGAAGCGTGTAAGAACTGTGTATTATTCGAATTCGTTTCATTATTAAGTTATTTCGAAACCCTGTTTGGATATCTAGTTTGGAAAAGCGTTGTTTATTTTAATTACATATGTATGTATAATTAATCAAACTTAATTCTAAAACCAAATAAGCTCAAGCTACATACTAATTATGGATATGTTGATATGTATATAATATGAAATGATATTTTACTATAAAGTAGTATACATACCAGCATCTCCTTCAACTCCTGAACGGTGGCCCTCAAGCTATCCAGTTCCTGATGGACATGCCGGCCACTGGAGACGGAGGAAGTAACCGCCGGGGTGGAGTCCAACCTCATATGGGCCCTGCTAGGGCCCAATCCCCGGCCTCTCTCCCAACCTCCGTGGTGCCCTACGTGTGCGGCGTCCAGAACTGGGGTCAGCAGCCTCGGATCGTTCTGTCCGGTAAAATCGATCCCCGAGGCCTGGGCCTGCTCAACCACCCGCTCCTACACCCACATTAAGCAGAAAAGTATAAGTATAAAATTTAAACTTGAACCTTCCAAAACTAAAATTTCAAATTTGGGTAGAAAAAATATTAACACTTACGCAGTACTCCTGGGTAGCGACGTCGGGACATCGAAGCTCGCCCGTGGCGGGATCTGTCGAGGTGCCGTGGACGGCAAGATATGCGGACAGCACGCTCGGTGTACCACCTGACGCCACGGTCCGAGATGTCTGCAATATTAGAAAGTAACTCTTAATATTAGAAATATTAGAGAATAACTCTTAATATTGCAGAATATTAGAGAATAACTCTTAATTTACCGATAACTCCATGGCTCGAGTAATGTTCCTCGAGCCACCTGTGTAAGTGGGGCGACCCCTCTTCGCCGACTTCCTGTTCTCCTTATTCTGAGCGGCCTGTTTCTGCACAACGCATTAACATTTAGTTTTCTAATTAAGAAACACAAAGAAATAAATTATATCATAAATAATGAATTAAATTTAAAATACATACTTGTTTGCGTTCGGAGTCGAAATAAGCGCACAATAGAGGCCATGTCTCTACGTCGACTCTCGCAAACGCCGGAGTAGATAGGAGGGCCGCTCTCTCTGCCTCGGGGGTCGCTATCCACAGGGAGTAGCAGTCGGCCTTCAGCTCATTCCTGTTGTATCGGACATCATTTTCTGGGCTTCGTACCAGCTTTCGGGCACATTATTTCCCGGAGGCATAGAATCTTTCAAGAACGAAAGAAGCATTGTGAATGACTTGTTGCTCCATCCATTTAGGCACTTAATTTGGAAAAGTTGGACGAACCATGAGAGGGTGGAATACTTCGCATTCTCATAAATTGGTTTCCTAGCATAATTCATGAAATTTTCATATTTATCCGCACGCGGTCCTTGACCGGAAGGAATGTCATCTTCGGTACGAATAGATTCACCTAGGGCAGCCTCTACCATATCCTCCATTTCTTCTGATGGAAATAAATCTCTGTATCCTGCCGTATTACCGAATTCTTCTTCTTCTCCTGCCGCATTATCGTGTTCTCCTTCTTCTACCGCAGTACTGCATTCTTCTCCTTCCCCGTGATATTTCTAAGTTGAATAAAGTCTAGTAAACCCATGTTTTACAATATGAAGCTCTGCCAATTCTACCTTCTGCCAGTATTTATTGCCACATCTATCGCACGGACAGAGAATCTTCTCTATTATGATCTTATTATGTGCTCGTGCAAATTCAAGGAAAGCAGCAACTCCTGTGACAAACTTAGGTTGCATACGTTGTTTCCAATCTACATACATCCAGTCCTTAACTCTGACGTACTCATGGGCCATGTTAGACTGAATAACATATAAATTGTAGGTTATGCTGGCTATATTGAGAAATATAAGAACGGGATAGTTACTGACAAAGGAGAAAATCCATGTATATGCTTTGTGTGTGCGTTTGTCGTTGAAAAGAATAAATTATCGCACGTTATGTTGACCGATAGACGGGGACTAAGTGGCGCTTTTAGTTTCATATATGGGTATCGATGGGAATATGAAGGTTTCATATTATCATATATTGGTTTTAACCCGAACATCTCGAATCGCTCTCTGATTATGCGTTTGTATGTATGTGTTCCGGCTGTCGGGGGTAGGCTTCTATCCCATTAAGAATGTATAGAGCGAACGCCCATCACTTCTGCTTTCAACCGTTTCGAGTAAATTTCGGCAGCACCTCCCCGCTGTTCTCCGAGTACACTGTAATAGAATAGATAATCATTTCAAAGCTGTGAAACAATGTTGAAATGAACATCTAATCTATCTTTGTACACGGAGAACCAGCGGAAAGATACCGACGAAATATCTCGAAACGGATGAAAACACAAGTGAATGAAGGCGTTTGCTTTATACATTCTTAACTTGTCCACACAGGACAAATCTATGGGTTACCATACGATTGAATTTTCTCGTCGCGTAGACTATACGACGGTTGTTAGTATCGAGCTATACTGTCCGATATTTAACAACCTTCGTATAGTTCTAGGTCACGACGAGCATCGCACGTATGTTAACCGATAGACGGGGACTAAGTGGCGCTTTTAGTTTCATATATGGGTATCGATGGGAATATGAAGGTTTCATATTATCATCGAGTATCATATATTGGTTTTAACCCGAACATCTCGAATCGCTCTCTGATTATGCGTTTGTATGTATGTGTTCCGGCTGTCGGGAGTAGGCTTCTATCCCATTAAGAATGTATAGAGCGAACACCCATCACTTGTGCTTTCAACCGTTTCGAGTAAATTTCGGCAGCACCTCCCCGCTGTTCTCCGAGTACACTGTAATAGAATAGATAATCATTTCAAAGCTGTGAAACAACGTTGAAATGAACATCTAATCTATCTTTGTACACGGAGAACCAGCGGAAAGATACCGACGAAATATCTCGAAACGGATGAAAACACAAGTGAATGAAGGCGTTTGCTTTATACATTATTAACTTGTACACACGGGACAAATCTATGGGTTACCATACGATTGAATTTTCTCATCGCGTAGACTATACGACGGTTGTTAGTATCGAGCTATACTGTCCGATATTTAACAACCTTCGTATAGTTCTAGGTCACGACGAGCATCACACGTATGTTAACCGATAGACGGGGACTAAGTGGCGCTTTTAGTTTCATATATGGGTATCGATGGGAATATGAAGGTTTCATATTATCATCGAGTATCATATATTGGTTTTAACCCGAACATCTCGAATCGCTCTCTAATTATGCGTTTGTATGTATGTGTTCCGGCTGTCGGGGGTAGGCTTCTATCCCATTAAGAATGTATAGAGCGAACGCCCATCACTTGTGCTTTCAACCGTTTCGAGTAAATTTCGGCAGCACCTCCCCGCTGTTCTCCGAGTACACTGTAATAGAATAGATAATCATTTCAAAGCTGTGAAACAACGTTGAAATGAACATCTAATCTATCTTTGTACACGGAGAACCAGCGGAAAGATACCGACGAAATATCTCGAAACGGATGAAAACACAAGTGAATGAAGGCGTTTGCTTTATACATTCTTAACTTGTCCACACGGGACAAATCTATGGGTTACCATACGATTGAATTTTCTCGTCGCTTAGACTATACAACGGTTGTTAATATCGAGCTATACCGTCCGATACTTAACAACCTTCGTATAGTTCTATGTCACGACGAATATCGAACGTATGTTAACCGATAGACGGGGACTAAGTGGCGCTTTGAGTTTCATATATGCGTATCGATGAGAATATGAAAGTTTCATATTATCATCGAATATCATATATTGGTTATAACTTGAAAAACGTGCCGTTGAAACAAATTATTGTTCTCCACCTTGCACTCTCTTAACAATGGTACATGCATTAAACATGTAGAACTATCTATAACAACTCTAAAGTTTCACCTGTTGGGTTCAACAAAAAGGTTTTTGATATAACAAACACAATCTTCCTCAATTTTTCCCTTGAATCGATGTGAAATTAATAGTGTCCATATGACACAATGGATAAATTTTCTACACAAAAGGAAAAAGGCAAATAATAGTAAAGCAATTGTAATTCTATCAAGTATCCTTACTGAAAAAGAGTAAATAGCAAACTAAAAATTAATCACTAATGAAAAACAAACAAAAGTGCTTATTATTATACTTCAGAGGTTATAAGTGCTTGATCCCCATAGTACATAGGCTGTATCCGCAATTAACCCTTTTCTATATACTTGAGTGTATAGAATTTCTAAAAGTTACACACGGTTTTTCTAAATCCAATTCTTTCTTTCACTACAAAACCCTTTATATTTTCTAATAGGTACCAAGAACTTTCAAAGTTTTTGGATATGCACAAAAAGAAAGTATCGCCAATAAGATTGACATAACCCAAATGACTTTGACCCATTACATATAAATGTCATGGTCTTTCAATATTTATCAAACAAATACCATAGACTTTGTTTGTTACAAATAAATACCATGAAGTTTTAACGTTTCACATAATTTTCATAGATTTTGTTGTTTACGAATACATACCATTGACCTCCAACGTTTTCCAGATAAATACCATGAATTTTGTTGTTTACAAATAAATACATGAACTTTCAGCGTTTTTTTGATAAATCCCATAGACTTTCATGGACCATTTTCTCATATAAAAATCATGGACTGTGTTATTCACAAATAAACAGTATCGACTTTCACTATTTTCCAGATCAATCCCCTAAAATTTCACCTTTTTAAGCCTAACCCAGCCCCAGCCGAACCCCAACCCAAACACCAAACCCTAACCCGGCCTAACCCTAACCCCAACCCAGCCCCAGCCGAACCCCAACCCAACACCAAACCCTAACCCTAACCCAGCCCCAGCCGAACCCCAACCCCAACACCAAACCCCAACCGAACCCTAACCCTAACCCTAACCCCAACACCAGTCGAACCCCAACCGATCGAACCCGTACCCTAACCCTAATCCTAACCCTAACCCCAACCGATACCTAACCCTAACCCTCATCGCTACCCTAACATCATTAAAATAATGTTTAACTAACCTGTAGGCTAGGCGGTGGAGGAGACGATGGAGACGCAATCGGCGACGACGAGGGCGGTGGCGACGACGAGATCACTGCAGGCGGTGGCGACGACGATTCGGCCGGCGGTGGCGACGACGAGATCACTGCAGGCGGTGGCGACGACGATTCGGCCGGCGCTGGCGATGACGAGAACGGCGATCGGCGGGAACGTCAAGGTTTGGGGATTTGGGTTTGCGCGCAACGATAAAGGGAATAAGAAATAATCAGCGTAGGGATCGATCACTTAAATCGCTATTTAGATGCCCCTACGGATATACCCGTAGGTGCTTGGTTTGCGCCACCGTAGGGGCAAAAAACACTTTAAGATTTAATAAATTTTAAATAAATATTGAACGACCGTAGGGGCAACCACTTTGCCCTACGTATTAATCCGTAGGGCCAAACTTTTATTGCCCCTACGGATGATATTATCCGTAGGGGCAACCCCTTATTTTACTAGTGCATATGACTGAATCTTGAGAGATTATCAGAGAATATAATGAAGTATAAAGAATCAGTTCTGGCATATGTAGACATGGGACCTTACATACATCAATATGTATCAATCCCAAGAGTTCAATAACTCTTTCTCTGTTTCCAATAAACAGAGCTATGGTCATCTTATCTTTGTGACATGACTGGAGAGTTCCACAAGATGTAAATTCATACTGATTTAAATATGCATCTAAATGTAACTCAGCTAGTCGGGTCGCATTGATATGACCTAGTCTACAATACCTCAAGAGGGATTCGTTTATTTCTGAACTCTTCCTATTATGTGTGTTCTGTATACTAAGAATTGTAGTTTGATTTAGAACATTAATGCTTTTAGATAACGTGCCTGAACCGATCAACTTTTGATATAGGAAATGTCCAAAACATTATCCAACAATACAAAATTTTATCGTTTCTTTACTAATAAAGAGACAGATATGATTTTGTATATCAGGTTTGGTATCTAATAATATTCGTTCAGAATCGATGTATTTGTAATACAGGGTGACAGTGAGCAACAGACTTGGCTGCAACACTTGCCCCGTTTTCTGCCTCATGAAACTAATCACCCGTTCTCAGTTTTCTACCTTTCTGTAGCCCTATGTAACAGATTACACGTCTAGAATCCTGATCCGGTATTAAATACCCAGGACGTAGAGGATACTGAGAAACAGTTCTTTGTAATGAACACACCCGAAGATGATGCATCAGCATGCACTCTCTTCGTTTGGGCGGCACGGGAAATCTGGTATTCCCCTTATTTCCTGCTCTGTCTTATAACAATTATAAGTTGGAGCGGGACCAACGTTCCCCAGCTCAGTATAACAAGCGGGTTCTGTCAATAATCCGTATTATTATCTTGATTAAGGCGTGATATGGTCGCTACCAGGAGAGAGAGAAGAAAACACTCAGCGTGCGCTCTTGCAAGAATAGATTGGTTTTTATTTTATCTAATCAGGATGGCTCCCACTGCTTTTTATCAAATCTTCCTTCAAACCCTAAAAGGAAAGTCCAGCCGGGATTAATTACACACTAAAAGTTCGCCAATCTTTCAGCCAGGCCAGTGTCGGTACTTTGAGAGAGGTCCCCCGTGCTTTCGCACGAACCTAATTAATGTAAACCTCGTTTTCCCAGAGGCGTAACCCCGTTGACACCGTTCTAGACACCTACTTGATCGGCTAATTGTAATGTGTAAAACTCTCCCAGGAGTAACTCTTACTCGCAGTGGGTATCGGGATCCAACTATCTCATAGAAGGTATGCAATCTCATTGCAAATTTCAACGCTTGAAATTCCCGATAATATTTTGCCCCTAACCTCCTATGACCTTGACAAAGGCCAACAAACCATAGGATGCTAGTCAAGTTCAACCCGTCATTTCCTTATTGAATTAAACCCACCCGCACGGCCCTTGACAAAGGCCAACAAGGTCGCACGACTACCCTAACCCAATCTGCATCATATGCATAAGCAGATAAGAACCAGTTAGCTACCGCACACTGCGCCTTGAGAAAGGCCAACAAACGCAGCACGAATACTAACTACTACTTATCTGAAATGACGGAGGGCTACGACAGGTTTTTCTGAAAACCTATTGCGTAATGAACTTGATATCGTTGTAGGATCGAATGAATTTTGAAATGGAGTGTTTTTGAGGCTTTTCTAGTTTTGCTAAAGGAGTCACTCCCGGTGAAGGGATCGTCGGTCCTTTCCTCGTCGAATGAGGTGCGGGATATATCATATATATCACTGTGCAAAGCAAAAACTCTTAAAAGCAATCAAAAGACAAACCGAATGTGTAGCATCTGCCTGTTATTGCTAAAGGAGTCACTCCCGGTGAAGGGATCTCGGTCCTTTCCTCATCGAATAAGGTGCAGGATATATCATATATATCACTGTGCAAAGCAAGAACTGTAACTACCTGTTTTATTTTGAAATTCGATTCTACAACATCTTAGGTTTCTTTTATTTCATTAATCACATTAATGATGTCCCATCATTTAAATACCTAAACATCACAGATAAATACGACGTACACTTATGCCATCCGCATTCGCCTCGATGTCCCCTCATGCACCGTTAGGTTAGGTAACTAACGGCAGAGCGGGGCAGGGCTAGCACGGGTGTAAAACATAAGTAACGTCTATATAATATATCATATATACTATATACTGTATCTATCACAGAACATCACATGATCACATCACAGATATCGCAGCAGAAGAAACATATGAAATATTGGATATACTAGGACGTCCGTGTTTTCAATACGAGCCAGTATAAAACACGGATTCCACGGTCGTGATGAATAGCCAAACCCACACCCCTAGACCCCTACGAGAGCGGCAAGCAACCCTACCAATTCTGGAGTTAGGAGACCCGGACTCGACTCCTCGAGTTGGTCTCCCACTGGACTCCAGAACCCGGTTACTTGTGCCCTCCTCCTTGGGTCTATCCTAGTGCGGAAAAGTAAATAATATACAAAAGGGTGACAACTTCCGCAACCTGGAAGTGCCCCAATAAAAGAATATTACATACAGTTTTTACATGAATGAAAATGAAAAACACTCATCTCACATAAAAACCCCCGGCTATTCAAACACGACGATCCAATATAACATATCCAGCAACACATAACATCAAATGTCCTCAACGTAAGTAAATATGTCCATCCCAATTGTCGTTGACATATAGCAACGAAACCGGCGATATCGCATATTACACTTACGGTCACAGAAAAGAAAGTGTAAAACTACAACAGTTGGAATCCGCAATCTATTTAGACATCGCATGCCTAATCAAATGAATTCCTTAGACATCGCATGCCTAACAATTATAAACCCCGCATTTCAGTCTCATTATCGAAAACTCTTTTCAATATCAAGTCGGGGAATTCAACAAGATTCCCGACATTCTGATCGAATGCTTGTCGCAAACTTCAGTAGGCGGCCGCACCCCCGACGCCGTCGACGAAGTGCACCAAGGCGGAACACCGCTTCCGCGAGCACCCGAACGGATGCTTTCGGCGACGGGGTTCTCCTACAGTCACTTGGTCGGGGCTATGGAGTGAGGCTGTCTATTAAGTTTACCCGGCGAGTATCCGCGTACGCTACGTGATTGCGACGGACTTTTGATCGCATCAAAATTCCGTGGCAACCGATCAAGTGAGACTAAACTGCTATGTTTATAACATTCATTCAGTTATCTCATAACTATTTTATAATTCCAATTATTGTATCACATTCCGGATAAAATAGAAAATGTTAAACTTTTCGATCGAACAGTCGAACACCCAAGTTTTCTCGATACAGCTCAACACATAAAATAAGTCTAAAAACATTCATTTCGTGCCTCAGTACCAACGGTCCAGCCGTAGAAGGGTCAAGCCAACGCCTCACATGTGGCACGCCGTACTGTCCCAAACCTTAAGGTTCAAAGGGCAGTTCAAGACGGTCACATAATCGAGTTAAGGTTTGTTGTCTTCTAGAGGGTCCATCGCGTTACTTGCACTACTTAGAACGTCTTTAAACCACGGAAAAATCCAACACTTGGAAATTTCCCGACAGGGGAAAAATTGGGTATTTATATCCGGTCAAACTTTTTAACATATTCTAAAATTTATCCGGAAAGCCACATAGACAAAATCTGATACTCCGATCGAAACATCGAATCCCCAAAACAACCCCAGAAAATTCAACTCTTGAATAAATATTAAAAATTCCCATAAAACTCAGCACTGAAAAAAAATGAATTACTGTGCAAATTTTAATGGCTGACGTCATACTTTAGCCGCGGAACCGCCGCATAAGCTAGGTTTATGCCGCGGTTCCGCCGCGCATTAGAGGGTTCAGGAGATAAATTTTGCGTCGTAATTCTTAGAATTCCCTGCTGAATTTTTTAAGCATTTTTAATCTGGAAAAATCCCAGTTTTTAGAAAAAGTCCAGAGAGCATCAAAAAGTTAGGGTTTCGGGTTCGATCGGGTTTCAAACATCGTCTAGACTTCGCCTAAGGCTCTAGCTAGGCTCTGATACCACTGTAGGGTTCCTAGGCACTCTCAAGAGGTCTCACAAGGCATCAACCATACCAATTTACAAAAATTACGAAGCCGAGAAACCCTAATACGGATCGTTAACTAGAAATTTAGGCGAAAAATGAAACTAGTTTACAACTAAACTAAAAGAACGGAAATACAAGCTTTGGAGATCCGTTTCTCCACCTCCATAGCTCCATAATGAAGTCCTCTCCGTTGTCCAAATCGGATCTTGGGCTCTAGCGTCGGCTTCATCGGAGAAAAAGCGGGCTAGGTCATCGACGACGATGCCGAAGATGATCTACGTCGAGGCATCGCTAGATCAAGCTCGAACTTCACCAAGTCAAGAAAACTTGTGAAGGAAAAACCCTATACTACTTGGCAAGAGGTAGAGGATGAAGAAATAGGAGGTGGGTTCACTTTAGAATTGGATTTCTCACTCATTAAGAAAGAATATCATAAGTATTATTGAAAAAGGGTAAATAATATGAATACTTATCATATCCTAACCATAGTTGAGTGTAGAGAATAGGCCATGGTTTGTTTAAATGGTTAGGGTTAAGTATGAAGACAAGAATGGTGACTAAGTCAAACCTTCCTGAATCTTCAACAAACAAACAAACAAAGCCACCATTCTTTCTTTATCTTTTCCAAAACAAATAAATAAATAAATAAATAAATAAGATAATCAAAACCCTAATCATTAACTTAACCATGGTTTAATCTTTACACTTAACCAAGTTAACCTGTATCATCAAACATGATACAATCAAGTGCACAAAAGTATATCACATATACAACTTGTGAACTTCAAGTGAGAAAATCCATTTAAGTGAACCTATATTAGTTAATGTAAAGTGATATATCAAATATATAATTATACATTAAATCACTAAATCAACACTTGATTTAACGACCCGGTCATATCGCATATAACCGACTAATATCAATAGTAACAACTTATCGAATCAACACTTGATCCGATAACCCGGCTATAACGCATATAACCGATCAATGTTACAAATCGCGAGAATCGAATACAGTATCACATACTGGTATTATTCTCGGTCCCGCACATATCTCATATGCGCTCCTATTTCGTTTTGCTTGAGCCAGGAAACCTCTGTGTAGGACTCTAAAGACTCGTCAATACGCCGGCAGCAGGTGATGATCATATCAAACACCCACAAGCCGCAAGCGGTCTGCTAAACGTAACGGCCACCCGGGTATTGAGCGATCAGAAGATCGACGAGCAAGCCCGCTCACACTCCAGTGAATCCAACCAGTAACACTACCGTCCAGTCCGGTCTCGTCGTCTGATATGTCACATATCTTGCCTAGGGGTGGTAAACGTCAGACCCCAATAGCTCGATAAGTCGTGTCGATATGAGGTCTATAACAGTTCGAGAAACTACTGGTAACCCTGGCCAGGGATTTCCGGTTATATCCAATCGAACACAGTGCAACATCAACTCCCAATACCGGGAGAGACGAATCCCCTCCTATCGCTCATTGCTTCCATGTGATTCGGGACTGTACCCAAAAGCCACCGTTTTGCACGCCCTCTTGGACGTGGTAAGGTGGAAATCAAAGCACAGTGGGAACCACACAAGACTCTATGACGATCTCGGGTCAACAGACTACTCTGTACCAGTGTCACCAGAGAACTGCCATCTGACGTATGGTATAATACCATCTGGGAGTTCTCGGCGAGTCCGCCCAGTGTACCCAGTTTCCACTGAGCACCCGTATATGATCTCTGATGTCAAACACCAATGGATATGGGATCATCCATCGCCCATCTGTATGGGTCGAGAAGGCATACTCTAGTCTACTCTGGTATATCGATGCCCCGTCTCGATACACCCACGACTAGGGACCTTGAAGGATGTACTTATAGACTACCATGTCCCCACTAGTATGATCCACATCATAGTCCAGGTAGTCAAGTACACATCCTAAGGGCTTTACCAACATGTAGCAGAGAGACATTCAATGTACACGTTAAGGTAAAGAGCAACCAGATAGCATACTATCATGTCGAGCAAGAAAGTCCTCCCAATATATGTCCCAGCATCCACTATAATATACATCCAATGTACAGTAATGGCCTCTAGGGCATACATATAACTAACATACGGTTGCTATGCACGCGTACAAGGGTCTACGAGGCATCAACCATGCCCGATTTAAAAAATAGCCGTGCCGAACAACCCAAAGCCGGATCTTTAAACTAGAGTTTAGGAGAAAACAAGCATGTTAAACTCTTTAACACTAAGTGAGAGGGATTACAACCTTTGTAGGTCCGGTCCTTCACTTCAATAGCTCCGTGTAGATGTCCCCTTCGTTGTGATCGTAAACTCCGGACTCTAGAGAAGCTCCACAAGAAGAAGAACGTGCTTGCTTCGATGACTTTGAGGCCGAAGATGATCTACGTCGGGGAGACACTAACTCAAGCTATTCCCTCACTAGGTCATGAACTTTGTGAAAAGAACACACTCTACTACATGGCAAGTGGTAGAGGATGAAGAAGTAGGAGGTGGGCTCACTTTAGAATTGATTTTCTCACATTTTTCGTCATAGCACCATTAGAGCTTGAAAGCTTTTTCAATGAGCTTGATGAAGAAGAAGAAGAAGGAATAATATCATCATATGAAAACTTATCCTTTGAATTATTGCACCATGGTTGAGTTAAGCCCTCATGCTTAACTCATGTAGATAATTAACCAAAGTATGAGGTTAAGGGTTGGGTTAACTAATATCCTAAGGAATGACAAAAGAGTTGACTTTGTCAATGTTGCATACAAGCTTCTACAAGCTTGATAACATTGACTAAAATCTCCTCTCTTTTCTTATTCTTAAGGAAATAAGTAAACCCTAATTTAACCTAAACTTGATATAAGTCTCATACACCCATCTTGTATGTATCATCAAGCATGATACAAACATGTACACTTGCATATATCACATATAAACAATGTGCACAATCTAGTGAGAAAATAAATCATAAGTGAGCTAATACTAGTTAATGTAATGTAATATATCAAATATATAATTATTCATTAAATTATTAAATCAACTCTTGATTTAATAACCCGGCTATAACCGACTAATATCATGTGTAACAACTTATCGAATCAACACTTGATCCGATAACCCGGCTATATCGCATACAACCGATCAATGTCACGAATCGCGAGAATAGAATACGGTATCTCATAATGTATCAATCTCGGTCCCGCACATATCACATATGTGGTCCTACTCCGTTTCACTTGAGCCAGGAAACCTCTGTGTAGGACTCTAAAGACTCGTCAATACGCTGGCAGTAGGGGATGATCATATCAAACACCCACAAGCCGCAAGCGGTCTGATAAACGTAACGGCCACCTGGGTATTGAGTGATCAGAAGATCAACAAGAAAGCCTGTACATTCTCCTATGAATCCAATAAGTAACACTCCTGTACAGTCCGGTCTCATCGTCTGATATGTTGCATATCTCGCCTAGGGGTGGTAAACGTCAGACCCCAGTAGCTTGATAAGTCATGTCGATTTGAGTTCTATAACAGTTCGAGAAACTACTGATAACACTCACCAGTAAATCTCAGCAACCCTGGCCAGGGATTAGCAGTTATAGCCAATCGAACACAGCACAACATCACCTCCCTATACCGGGAGCGACGAATCCCCTACTATCGCTCATTGCCTCCATGTGATTTGAGACTGTACCCAAAAGCCACCTTTTTGCACGCCCTCTTGGACGTGGTATGATGGAAATTAAAGCACAGTGGGAATCACACCAGACTCTATGACTATCTCGGGCCAACAGACTACTTTGTACCAGTGTCACCGGAGAACTGTCATCTGACGTGAGGTATAATACCATCTGGGAGTTCTCGGCGAGTCCATCCAGTGTACCCAGTCTCCACTGAGCACCCGTACACCATCCTTGATGTCAAACACCGATGGATATGGGATCATCCATCGCCCATCATATGGGTCAAGATGCGTATACGCTAGTCTACTCTTGTGTATCGATGCCCTGTCTCGATACACCTTCGACTAGGAACAGTTATAGGATGTATTCGTCGACTACCGTGGCCCCACCAGTATGATCTCATCATAGTCCCAGTAGTCGAGTACATATCCTAAGGGCTTTATCAACATGTAATATAGAGACAATCAGAGTACATGTTAAGATAAAGTACAACCAGATAACATACTATCATGTCAAGCAAGAAAGTCCTCCCTATATATGTCCAAGCATCCATTACAATATACATCGTATGTACAGTAATGGCCTCTAGGGGATACATATAACTAACAATCTCCCACTTGCACTTGGGCTAACTGTTGTGGTAATACATACCCAACAACTAGCTGTGGTTGAAGTATCTCATACTCAACCATCCCATAAAAGTCTCTACTTGGAAAAAGGCCTTTGTGAGTGGATCCGCGCTGTTGTCCTCTGTGTTTACTCTCCTTACCTCGATCTCCCTGGAGATCAACCATCTCCATGATCAGGAGATACTGCCTAAGAATTATATCTGGATTTCAGATGGGATGGTAGTTACTTGGCTAAAACCACAACTCCATTGTCACACAATGGTAGGAATGAAGTTCATCTCATGAACTTATATACCCAGACTGCCTCTTTGGTAGTATCCTTAGTAACGATGTATCTTGCCTTTAATCGTCTAGTATGTCATGGTATCTAGCTTGGAACTCTTCCAACATACCGTCCCTCCACTGAAGGTAAAGACAATGCCTGCGACTGACATTCAGTCGTCCTTTATCACCCTGGAACCTTTCCAGTGTTTCTCCCCAGGATCGATTGATACCATCTCACTACAACTAGTGAGTATCCTAACATCCAATTAGATCTATCTCATAGATCCAAAACCCAGGATTTAGGAGGTATCGCTTTGATCCTATATGGTGAATCCTTGTGATAAGCGGAGATTGACCGAGCGTAGCATAGGAAACTCCTTCCCTATCAAGAGTATGTCATCCACGTACTCTACGAGGATCACCACCATACTCCCTACTACCTTTTTGTATATACAAGGTTCATCTACCATTTTGATGAAGTCAAACTCTTTGACTACCACATCAAAACAGATGTTCCAACTCCGCGATGCCTGTTTTATCACATAAAACATCTTGCACACGTTTCCGCTGCTCCCACTGTCTACAAAGCCCTCTGGCTGTGTACTTATAGACGCTCTCTTCCAAATCATCATTTAGAAAAGCAGTGTCGAAGAAGTTATTTTCGGCAAGGTTGGCCATCGGATCATCGGTAGCTGAACACGTGCTTAAGATGATTGGCTTCATTGAGTAGCTCGCGGACCTTGGGACCACGTTGGAGAATGAGCTCTATACGAACTTGATTCTTAAGTCCCTTCCTTCCACTTACGCCCAGTTCATCCTGAATTTCAACTTGCAAGAAAAGAAAGTTGAACTTTCAGAGCTCCTCAACATGCTGAGGAGTGCAGAGGGCACCCTACAGAAAGGTAGGGAAACATCCACTTTGTTTGTATGAGGATCTTCCTCTTCTAGGTCCAAGGCGAAAGCCAAGGGAAAGAATAAGAAAGCCCCCGCCAAACCAAGGGGCGGTGTTAGTAAGGTGGATACAAAGGGAAAGACAAAAGCAACAAAGGTGTGGGAAAACTTGTGGATAAAGAAGAATGCTTTTATTGTCACAAGAGTGGACACTGGAATAAAAATTGCAGGGCTTGGAAAGCCAGGACACAGGATCTGAAGCATGTTGCGGCTTCTGCTTCAGGTGTGTATGTTATTGAAAACTGTTTATCAATAAACTCTACTTCCTGGGTATTGGATACCGGATCAGGATCTCATATTTATAATTCTTTGCAGGCGTTGAGAAACCGTAGGTTTTTGAAGGCAGGTGACATGACCCTCAAAGTTGCAAACGGAGCTAGCATTGATGCTAAGGCCGTGGGGGACCATCACCTGGGAGTGTCAGATGGACATGTTTTGGTTTTACGTAATTGCTTTTTTGTACCCAACGCAACTTGTAATATCATTTCTGTATCTTTGATTTCTAAAGAAGGTTATGAATTTGCGTTTGTAAGTAATGTTGTAAACATTCACCTTAATCAAGTTCTGATTGGGTCAGGTACATTAAGCAATGGTATATACGTACTAAACCAACCACAGATTTTCAATGTCCAGAATACACACAAAAGAAAGTCTCCGGAAATAAATCAGACTTTCGTATGACATTGTAGACTGGGTCACATCAATGAGAGAAGGTTGACGAAGTTACATACAGAAGGATATTTGAATCCGTTCGAATATCAATCGTATGCCACTTGTCAATCCTGTCTCAAAGGAAAGATGACAAAGACTCCGTTCACTGGACACAGAGTAAGAGCGAGCGAGCTCTTGGGACTCATACACAGCGACGTGTGCGGTCCAATGTCTACACATGCGCGAAGCGGTTATTCTTACTTCATTACTTTTACGGATGACTTTTCAAGGTACGGTTATGTCTTCTTAATGAAACATAAATCCGAAGCCTTTGGAAAATTCCAGGAATATAAGAATGAAGTAGAAAAAAAAACCGGCAAAAGTATCAAGACACTAAGATCGGATCGAGGTGGTGAATTCTTAAGTGCCGAGTTCCTGGACTACTTAAAAGGGAATGGAATTCTCTCTCAGCTTACTCCTCCATACACTCCGCAACATAACGGTGTATCGGAGAGACGGAACCGAACCCTATTGGATATGGTACGGTCCATGATGAGTAACGCTGAGTTACCGCGATCATTCTGGGGATATGCACTAGAATCAGCTGCATACCTTTTGAACCGAGTTCCAACTAAGACTGTGCCTACTACATTATATCAGATGTGGTGTGGGAAGAGACCCTATCTTAATCACATTAAGACATGGGGATGTCCAGCTTTTGTCAAAAAGCAGAATGCGGACAAGCTCGAGGCACGCTCAGTACAGTGCATGTTTGTAGGATATCCAAACAACTCCAAGGGATATTTTTTCTATTGTGAAGAGGAACAAAAGATTTATGTTTCTCGTCATGCCCACTTCTTGGAAACTGAATTTTTGGAGAATCAGATAAGTGGGAGCGCAATAGAACTGGAAGAAATTCCAGAACCACGGGCTATTACTGAAAGCTTAGTAGAACCAGAGGGTTCGAAAGATCATGACATTCCTACGCCGCTCCGCAGGAGTAGTAGGCAGTCTCATCCGCCCGAGAGATACTACGGTTTTCTCATAGACGGGGATAGAGAAGATTGCATCATTGATTATGATGAGCCGACTAGCTTCTAGCAGGCCATTCAGAGCGTTGACTCGGTAAAATGGCTGGATGCAATGCGGACAGAAATGGAGTCCATGTACACCAACAAAGTATGGACGTTCGACGTTGCTCCAGATGGGGTAAAATCCGTAGGATGCAAGTGGATCTTCAAAAGGAAGATTGGTGTAGATGGACAGGTTGAGACCTATAAAGCTAGACTGGTTGCAAAGGGTTTTCGTCAAAGACTTGGTTTGGACTATGACGAGACCTTTTCACCAGTAGCTATGCTGAAATTCATTCGGATCCTTCTTGCCATTGCTGCCTTCCACAATTATGAGATCTGGCAGATGGATGTAAAGACCGCTTTTCTAAATGGAAATTTAGAGGAGTGTGTCTATATGGACTAGCCAGAGGGTTTCATTCAGAGTGGGAGCAGCGGAAAGGTGTGCAAGTTACTTAAGTCAATTTACGGACTAAAGCAGGCATCGCGGAGTTGGAACATCTGTTTTGATGAGACGGTCAAGGAATTTGGCTTTATCAAAAATCCAGATGAACCATGCATCTATAGTAGATTTGTAGCGTGAACTGTAGTATTCCTCGTTTTATACGTGGATGACGTTCTCTTAATAGGAAATGACATTCCTATGCTACAATCTGTCAAGGGGTTCTTGTCACACATGTTCTCCATGAAAGACCTGGGTGATGCCTCATACATTCTGGGGATCCAGATCTATCGTGACAGATCCAAGAGGATATTGGGACTCTCACAGTCCAGGTACATCTACATCATACTGAAAAGATTCAGTATGGAAGATTCCAAGCGCGGTAATCTACCGGCTTGTCACGGGATCACCATTTCCAAAGAGATGTCTCCCAAGACTGATTTGGAAAGGGATCGCATGTCTATTATACCCTACGCTTCTGCGGTAGGCTCTATAATGTATGCGATGTTGTGTACCAGACCAGATGTAGCTTATGCACTGAGTGTGGTAAGCCGGTATCAGTCAAACCCTGGGGAGAAACACTGGATAGTAGTAAAGAACATTCTCAAGTACCTGAGAAGGACTAAGGAGATGTTCTTGGTGTATGGCGGAAAAGACCTCCAGATCGAGGCCTTTGCTGACTCCAGCTTCCAGAGTGACAAGGATGATTCCAAGTCCATGTCGGGTTATGTCTTTGCCCTCAATGGAGGGGCGGTGTGTTGGAAGAGTTCCAAACAGGAAACCATTGCTGACTTGACGATGGAAGCGGAATATATCGCTGCTGCAGATGCCGCAAAAGAAGCTGTCTGGATAAGGAAGTTCTTAACTGAACTTCAGGTGGTTCCGTCGATTGTTGATCCAATACCTCTGTATTGCGACAAAAACGGGGCTATAGCTTTAGCGAAGGAACCAAGGTCCCATCAGAAGTCCAGACACATCTTGAGGCGGTATCACCTGATCAGGGAGATCGTGGGTCGCCAGGAGATCGAGATTCGGAGAGTTTCTACAGAAGATAACACTGCTGATCCACTCACAAAGGCCTTACCCCAGACTCAGTTCGAGCGGCTGATCGAGATGATAGGTCTTCGATACGCCAGTACATGGCCTTAGTGCAAGTGGGAGATTGTTAGTGTATATGCCCTAGAGGCCATTACTGTATCATACTAGTTTGTATATTACTTAATGGAAGCTTGGGATATTCACCTTGTATAGACAATCTTGCTCAATATAGTAGTATGCTACTTGGTTTGTTTCCACTTCAATGTGTACATGTGTTTATTTTAGTATATCACCTATACACATTAGTGGAGCCCTTAGGATCTTTGCTTGATTACCAGCGTTGTGATGGCAGTCAAACTAGTGGGGGCTGGGTAATCTATAAGCACATCCTTATGCAGGTCCCTAGTCGCAGGACTATCGAGACAGGGCATCGATACTCCGGAGTAGACTAGCGTATGCGCTTCTCATCCCAGTGTGGGAGATAGTCTGTCCCACAGCCATCAGTACGTTGTACTGGAATAGTATGCGGGTGCTCGTTGGGTTACGAGTACACTGGACAGGACTCGTCGGGAACTGTTGGTTGGTACTATACCTATCGTTAGTTATCAGTTCCCAGGTGACATGAGTACAGCTTAGTCCGCTGACTTGATACTGTCACTTCGCCTCGAGTGTGTTCCCACTGTACTTAGATTACTACCCTACCACGGCTCAAAGGAGTCATGCAAACGGGTAGTAGTTGGGTGCAGTCCCGAAGCACTTTGAGGCAGTGACGGTAAGATAGGATTCGTCTCTCCCGGTATTGGGAGTTGACATCGGGCTGTGTCTAGGAGAGCCATTAGTAGTCCCTGGCTAGGGCAAGCGAGATATACTGGTAGGTTTCCAGTGTTATCTCAGGGTGTTCCGGGCTTCACTCTGACACGACTTGTACCGCTACTGGGGGACTGACGTTTACTGCCCCCTAGGCCCGCCATGCGATGTATCAGACGAACAGACTAGACTGTACAGAGATTGTCACATTCAGGCTCAGTAGGAGTTCAGATGGGTTTCACCTCGTCCGTCTTCTTGTCGGCATCTACCTGGGGACCGTTACGCACAGCTAGTGCCGCTTGCGGTCTGTGGTTAAACCCACTGCCAGCGTAGTGTCGAGTCTGTAGAGTCCCACACAGAAAGCTATTCGCCTTTAGGAAAAATAGTAGAAGTCGCATGGTTTTGCGACAGGTCGCTTGGTATTGCAACAGGGTTCGGTCACATCCATGCACTTGTGCACGTACAGTGTCCGGACAATTAACACTAGCGGGCTTTGGTTTAAGCCAGATCCTAGTGTATGTTTTGGAATTGGTTTTATCTCATTTGTATTCGTGTTCCTCGGAACGCGGATACGGGTGTGTATGCACAGTTGACAGAGAGACAGAGGCAGTGGATTCTCATTGGGGTTGGCTAAACCCTATTGAGAATAAGAAATATGATTAATGATAATATTAATTAAGTATTATTGTGTCACGGTTGAGATGAGGGGTTGACTTTGTTGACTTGTTGACTTTGTTGACAGGTTGACTAGGTTGGACTAGTTGACCATCATCATTGCAATGGCTATCATTTCATGGCAAAGACTTTTGCTTGCTTGTTATGCTTTGCAATATGAGTGCATGAAATGATAATGCCACTTGATATGATATGAACCATCACATAATACTCAATTATTATTATTATTATTATTTTTATTCTTTTTGGATTATGGGAGAGAGGTTGGCAAAAGACTTTATCATTCTCTCATTTCATTTCTCTCTCTTGCCATCACTTGCTCAAGCTCTCCCTCTTCATCTTGCTCTCTCTAGCTCAAGGCAAACCATTTTCGTGTGTTGAGACCCATTGCCTTAGAGATAAAAAGACACCAAAACTATCCTCTACTCATTCTAGTACACAAGGCCAAGCAAGCCAAGTGTTCTAGTTTCTTCAAAGTTCCAAGAAAAAGACAAAGGTAGAAGCTTTCGGGTGGATCCATCTTCGGCGCAAGGAGACGACGAGGTGAGGCCGATCCGTACACCGGGAGGAGTTGAAGACGAAGGAGTTCAAGAAAGGTATAGCCCCCTAACCGAGTAGGTAAACTCTAGTTAGGTTGTTAGTTAGTTGTTTAACAAAGATCCGTATTATGAGTCCATGTTACCACCCTCTTGAAAATCGTTTTTCACCACTTCCGCAACCCCGTAAGTACCGGGGAAGGGTAGCATGGACTTACAAGATATTCCTTCACTAGGTCATGAACTTTGTGAAGAGAACACACTCTACTACATGGCAAGTGGTAGAGGATAAAGAAGTAGGAGGTGGGCCCACTTTAGAATTGATTTTCTCACATTTTTCCTCATAGCACCATTAGAGCTTGAAATATTTTTCAACGAGCTTGATGAAGAAGAAGAAGAAGGAATAATATCATCATATGAAAACTTATCCTTTGAATTATTGCACCATGGTTGAGTTAAGCCCTCATGCTTAACTCATGTAAAGAATTAACCAAAGTATGAGGTTAAGGGTTGTGTTAACTAATATCCTAAGAAATGACAAAAGAGTTGACTTTGTGAATGTTGCATACAAGCATCTACAAGCTTGATAACAATGACTAAAGTCTCCTCTCTTTTGTTATTCTTAAGGAAATAAGTAAACCCTAATTTAACCTAAACTTGATATAAGTCTCATACACCCATCTTGTATGTATCATCAAGCATGATACAAACATGTACACTTGCATATATCACATATAAACAATGTGCACAATCTAGTGAGAAAATAAATCATAAGTGAGCTAATACTAGTTAATGTAATGTAATATATCAAATATATAATTATACATTAAATTATTAAATCAACTCTTGATTTAATAACCCGGCTATAACTTACTAATATCATGTGTAACAACTTATCGAATCAACACTTGATCCTATAACCCGGCTATATCGCATACAACCGATCAATGTCATGAATCGCGAGAATAGAATACGGTATCTCATATCGTATCAATCTCGGTCCTGCACATATAACTTATGTGCTCCTACTTCGTTTCGCTTGAGCCAGGAAACCCTTGTGTAGGACTCTAAAGACTCGTCAATACGCGGGCAGTAGGTGATGATCATATCAAACACCCACAAGCCGCAAGCGGTCTGCTAAACGTAACGGCCACCCAGGTATTGAGCGATCAGAAGATCAACAAGCAAGCCTGTACATTCTTCTGTGAATCCAATCAGTAACACTCCCGTACAGTCCGGTTTCGTCGTCTGATATGTTGGATATCTCGCCTAGGGGTGGTAAACGTCAAACCCAGTAGCTTGATAAGTCGTGTTGATATGAGGTCTATAACAGTTCAAGAAACTACTGATAACACTTACCAGACAATCTAAGACACCCTGGCCAGTGATTTCCAGTTATAGCCAATCGAAAACAACACAACATCAACTCCTTATACCGGGAGAGACGAATCCCCTCCTATCGCTCATTGCCTCCATGTGATTCGAGACTGTACCTAAAAGCCAACTTTTTGCACGCCCTCTTGGACGTGGTATGATGGAAATCAAAGCATAGTGGGAATCACACAAGACTCTATGGCGATCTCGGGTCAACAGACTACTCTGTACTAGTGTCACCGGAGAACTGCCATCTGACGTGAGGCATAATACCATCTGGGAGTTCTCGGCGAGTCCGTCCAGTGTACCCAATCTCCACTGAGCACCCGTACACCATCCTTGATGTCAAGCACCAATGGATATGGGATCATCCATCGCCCATCATATGGGTTAAGATGCGTATACGCTAGTCTACTCTGGTTTATCGATGCCCTGTCTCGATACACCCTCGATAGGAACAGTTATAGGATGTACTCGTCGACAACCGTGGCCCCACTAGTATGATATCATCATAGTCCCGGTAGTCGAGTACATATCCTTAGGGCTTTTTCAACATGTAATATAGAGACAATCAGAGTACATGTTAAGATAAAGTACAACCAGATAGCATACTATCATGTCGAGCAAGAAAGTCCTCCCTATATATGTCCAAGCATCCACTACAATATACATCGTATGTACAGTAATGGCCTCTAGGGCATACATATAACTAACACTAAGCATGGGAATTTACCCACGATCACAGGACTCATGCTCTCCAAAGAGATATCTCCCAAGATTGATTTGGAAGGGCTCGCATGCAAGGGATACCCTATGCTTTGGCAGTAGGCTCTATCATGTACGCGATGCTATGTACCAGACCTGATGTAGCATACTCACTAAGTGCAGTGAGTAGGTATCAAGCAGATCCAGGAGATAGTCACTGTACAGCTGTGAAGAACATTCTCAAGTACTTGACAAGGAGTAAAGATATGTTCTTAGTGTATGGTAACGATGAACTCCAAGTGGAGTCCTTTACCGATTCGAGCTTCCAGAGTGATAAGGACGACTCTATGTCGGTCTCGGGATTTTTCTTTACCCTCAATGGAGGGGCGGTTTGTTGGAAGAGTTCCAAACTGGAAACCGTGGCATACTCGACGATGGAGGCTGAATACATCGCTGCAAACGATGCTGCCAAAGAGGCTTTCTGGATGAAGAAGTTCATAAACGAACTTGGAGTGGTTCCGTTCATCGAGCATCCAATACCTTTGTATTGTGATAAAAATAGAGCAGTGGCTTTGGCCAAGGAACCTAGGTCCCATCAGCGATCCAGGCATATTCTGAGGCGGTATCACCTGATCCGGGAGATAGTTGATCGCCGGGAGATCGAGGTCAGGAGATTTGACACGAAGAACAACACAACGGATCCACTCACGAAGACCATACCCTAGATACAATTTGAGAGACTATTCGGGATGTTGGGTATGAGATACTACAACAACTGGCCTTAGTACAAGTGAGAGATTGTTAGTTATGTATATGCCATAGAGGCCATTATTGTACATATGATGTATATTATAGTGGATGCTTGGATATATATATATAGAGGACTTTCTTGCTCGACATGATAGTATGCTATCTGGTTGCTCTTTGTCTTAACATGTAGACTTGTATTGTGATACTCTCTTGCTCTCACATGTTGATAAAGCCCATAGAATGTGTACTTGACTACTAGGACTATGATGGAGATCATACTAGTGGGGCCAGGGTAGTACACAAGTACATCCTATAATTGTCCCTAGTCGAAGGTGTATCGAGACAGGGAATCGATACTCCAGAGTAGACTAGAATATTCGGTTCATGACCCATATGATGGGCGATGGATGATCCCACGTCCATTGGTGTTTGACAACAAAGATGGTACACGGGTGCTCAGTGGAGACTGGGTACACTGAACGGACTCGCGGAGAACTCCTAGTTGGTATTATACCTATCGTTAGATAGCAGTTCTCTGGTGACACTGGTACAGGTTAGTCTATAGACCCAAGATCGTCATGAAGTCTTGTGTGATTCTCACTGTGCTTTGATTTCCACCTTACCACGTTCAAGAGAACGTGAAAAACGGTGGCTTATTGGTACTGCCCCGAATCACATGGAGGCAATGAGCTATAGGAGGGGTTTCGTCTCTCCCGGTATTAGGGGTTGATGTTGCGCTGTGCTTGATTGGCGATAACAGGAAGTCCCTGGCCAGGGACGGTATAGAGATCTACTGGTAAGTGTTATCAGTAGTTTCTCGACCCGTTATGAGCCTCACATCGCACGACTTATCGGTTACTGGGGTCTGAAGTTTACCACGCCTAAACTGGATATGCGACATATCAGACGAAGAGACTGGACTGTACGGTAGTGTTATTAACAAACTTTACAGGAGTATGAGCAGTCTTGCTTATTGATCTTCTGATCGCTCAATACCCGGGTAGCCGTTACGTCCATCTAGTACCGCTGACGGCTTATGGGCGACTGATATGATCATCACCTCCTACCGGCGTATTGACGAGTCTTTAGAGTCCTACACAGAGGTTTCCTGGATCAGGGGAAACGAAGTAGGAGCACATATGTGATAAATGCGGGACCGAGATTAGTACGAGTATGTGATACTGTATTCTAATCTCGCGATATTGGTATCGGTCGGTTATATGCGATATAGCCGGGTTATCGAATCAAGTGTTGATTCGATAAGAAGATACATATGATATTAGTCGGTTATATATGATATAGCCGGATTATTAAATCAAGTGTTGATTTGACAATTTAATGTATAATTGTATATGTGATATACTAATTTACATTAACTAATATTATTTCACTTAAGCATTCTTTTTCCTCACTTTTTGCACACAAAATATATATGTGATATATATTTTTGTGTCATGCTAGTTTATATATGCAACATGTTAGTGCATATGCCCTAGAGGCCATTACTGTATCATACTAGCTTGTATATTACTTGATGGAAGCTTGGGATATTCACAGTTGTATAGACAATCTTGCTCAAAATGGTAGTATGCTACTTGGTTTGTCTCTACTTCAATATGTGCATGTGTTTCTTTTAGCATATCGCTTATATACATATTAGTAGAGCCCTTAGGATCTTTGGTTGATTACCAGCGTTGTGATGGCGCTCACACTCAAGGAGGCTGGGTAATCCATAAGCACATCCTTATACAGGTCCCTAGTCGTAGGACTATCGAGACAGGGCATCGATACTCCGGAGTAGACTAGCGTATGCGCTTCTCATCCCAGCGGGGGAGACGGTCTGTCCCACATCCGTCAGTACGTCGTACTTGAGATAGTATGCGGGTGCTCGTTAGGTTACGAGTACACTGGACATGACTCATCGGGAACTGTTGGTTGGTATTATACCTATCGTCAGTTATCAGTTCCCAGGTGACATGAGTACAGCTTAGTCCGCTGACTTGACACTGTCACTTCGCCTCGAGTGTGTTCCCACTGTACTTAGATTACTACCCTACCACGGCTCAAAGGAGTCGTGCAAACAGGTAGTAGTTGGGTGCAGTCCTGAAGCACTTGGAGGCAGTGACGGTTAGAAAGGATTCGTCTCTCCCGGTATTGGGGGTTGACATCGCGCTGTGTCTAGGAGAGCCATTACACAAGTAGTCCTTGGCCAGGGCAAGCGAGATATACTGGTAGGTTTCCAGTGTTATCTCAGGGTGTTCTGGGCTACACTCCGACACGACTTGTACCGCTATTAGGGGACTGACGTTCACCGCCCCCTAGGCCCGCCATGCGATGTATCAGACGAACAGACCGGACTGTACGGAGATTGTCATATACAGGCTCAGTAGGAGTTCGGATGGGTTTACCTCATCGGCCTTCTTATCGACATCTACCTGGGGACCGTTATGTACAGCTAGTGCCGCTTGCGGACTGTGGTTAAACCCACTGCCAGCATAGTGTCGAGTCTTTAGAGTCCCACACAGAGAGTTTCCCTGCACTGAGCGAAATGTGTAGAGGACGTATGGTTTTACGGCAGGGCTACGATCACTTACGTGCACTTGTGTGCGTATGCTTTTCGGGCAGGCAATACTATTGGGCTTTGGTTTAAGCCAGATCCTAGTATTGCACAGATGGATTTGATTTGTCTTCTGTGCATTCGCATTCTACGGAATGCGGATGCGGGTGTGCATGCACAGTTTTGAGGAGTGATGAAGGAGGAGGTGCCCCATTAGGGTTTTGGCAGTTGGTTCGGCCAAAACCGTAATGTGGCACACTCATTAGAGTTTTGACAATTCGTTTGGTCAAAACCGTTATGAGTCGGAGACATTGTTTACTAATCCTTTTAGTGATAGATTAGTGATGGCTAATTGCATTGACCATTTGACCACTTAGACCCCTCTTGACTTTGTTGACCCGTTGACTGTGTTGACCATTGACCTTCAAGAGGGATCTACACTCTTCTTTTATTTTCTTTTTAATTCTTGAGTTATGATAATGGTCAATTCAATGTGCCATCAACTCTTTCATGATAGGATTAGTAATGATGATTCTTGTGTATTATTGCAACTATGGTTCATTTCATTTGGCTTAATCCTTTTTCATTATTCTCTTCTCATTCTCTCTAATGAAGTGAGAAAAAAAAGAAAAGCTCCATGGTTGCAAACTTTCTCCTTCTTCTTCCTCCTCTTGATCTCTTCTTTTGATCTCATGTGTTTAGAGAAAAAGAATCCACATAGACAAACACTTCCATCTTTCTCTTCTACACAACCTAAAGCATTTAGATTAGCAATCTCTTTGCCCTAGTTTCCTTGGCTTGAGGCGAAGCTTAGTGTACAACTCTCGGGTGGATCGTCTTCGACTCAAGAAGGCCGCGGAGGTGCCCAAGGTCCGGATCGACGCTTGGAGCTTGGATGGACGAGTGGGACAGCGGGATGAAGACCCGAAGGACCGGTTCCGTGAGGTATACTTTCTACAGCATAGTAGCTAAAACCTCTTAGTGTTTACTAGTTTCTAGTTTAGTCAAGATCCTGACTTTTAGTCCACGTTGCCTTGCGTCAAATCATTGTTTTTCTCCGTTTCCGCCTCCCCATAAGAACCGGTGTGAGCAACGTGGACTTACAGTGGTATCAGAGCCTAGCTTAACATAAACTAGTAAGTTAGCAAAGTGTTTAGAATATCGATCGGAAAAAAAGTCGCAAAACACGGCCGGAAAAACCAAGTTTCTGTCGAATTTTTATACTGCTCTAAATTTTTTTTAACATATATGAAAATTCGACTCAGGGTTTTTTAAAACCACAGAAGAAAACCGGTCCACTGAACTGATCAAACCGCCACGGTTCCGCTGCAATAGCATGCTTTTGCCGCAGTTCCGCGGCCGATTTGACTCGGTCGTGGACCGGGTTTCTTGCAGTGTTTTTATTTGGCAGTTTTGGGATTTTTAGTACATGTTTTTTCTACCCAGATTTTCCAGAGAGCAAATTGAGTTTTGGGGTGGTTAAAAATCCGTATTTTGATCGATATTCCGTAGACTTTGGCTAATGCATTTTTTCTGTAATGTGATATATGTATTGAACGTCCGCTAATCGCTATACGTCGATTAGTGAGGGTTATACATATCTGTGATCTGTAATGTTGTTGGTTTGTGTATATGAACTCGGTGGATTGTCGCGGATGAATAGCCTGGAATGGGTGTGAGATGAGTGTTTCTTTTTCTTTCCTTCATTGTAAATTATGTAAATTGATGTAATATTATTTGTTTGGCCGCAGAACTGGGTCGGGGTTATAGCCGTCATTGTATAATTTCTTTTTACTGTTTTTGCTCCTAGGATAGACCCAAGGTGGGGTGCACAAACTACCGGGTATCTCGAAGTGCCGAGTGGCCTACTCCCGGTGTTGAGGGAGGTTGTTTCGCTTCGGGTACTTGGCGGGTAGTTTGCCGCACCCGTAGGGGTCTAGGGTGGGGTTTGGCTATTCATCGCGACCGTGTAATCCATTTTTCGTTGCAGGCTCGAACGAATCGCGGATTCCTAGTATATCCAAAGTGTTCATCTGTGATCTGTAATGGCTATCATTGCTATATATCTATATATAATAACTATTTATGTGTTGCTTATGTTTTGCATCCGCGCTAGTCCAGCCCCCGCTCTGTCGTTAGTTAAGTAACCTAACGGGTGATGACGGGGCCCCGTGGCGAATGCGGATGGCATAAGCGTACACCATATTTTGGTTGTTTTCTGCAATGGTAGGATTAAATGATGGGACACATTAAAAGAACTAATGCAAGATAATAAACCAAGTAAAAGTCGTTGGAACACTTTGAAAACCACTCGGTTCTTTTCAAAAACAAGCATTTTAAACGTGGAGCTTGAACCACTCCTTTTAAAAGCTATCTCGTTCCATCGACTATATCAAGTTCACTACGTTCACGGTTTCGCCAAAACCATCCGTAGCCCTCCGTCGTTTCATATGAATATTCAATAGTATTCAAGCTGTGTTTGTTGGCCTTAGTCAAGGCACAGTGTTTGGTAGCTGGTGGGTATTTCATATGTTGCATAGATAGAATGCATTGGTTTGGGACGGTTGTATTGCTTTGTTGGCCATAGTCAAGGGTATATACGGGTGGGTTCAAATTAACCTGGACAATGACGGGTAGAACTTGACATGTGACTTATGATTTGTTGGCCTTAGTCAAGGTGATAAGAGCATGAGGCAGAAATCCACACCGGGAGTTTCAAAAGTACTGAAACTTGCTAGCGCTGCATACTATTTGGAGTGTGATGATTCTGGTAGGAATCCTTCGGTTTTGTCACGCGATGATATTTGGATCCCGATCCTACTGTGAGTATATGCTACTCCTCGGGAAAACTCTCACTTAACGATCAATGCTATAAACCTAGTAGGTGTCTAGAAAGGTGTTAGCGGGGCTACGCCCACAGGGAAAAGAGGTTACTTAATTAAGGAACTTCGCGGAAGCGTTGGAAAACCTCCCTCGAAGTACCGACACTGGCCTGGCTGAACGGTTAAGCAAGTATTGTACGGTGAGATTGATCCTGACTAATTCGTCCTTTATGGTTTGGGGAGGGATTCGAGAGACAGTGGGTGCCATCCTGTTTAGATAAATTAAAAACCAATCTAAACATGCAAGAGCATCATGCTGAGTGTTTTCTTCTCTCTGTCTTAATTGCAGCGACCCAGTGACCGCACCTAGGTTACATCTAGATAATAAAACGACTGAATCTGACTGTTATGACTGGCAAAGGTCTGTCCAGATGTCCATTGCCCATGACGAGATGGGACACCTCTTGACTGATCAAACCCCTGCCGTCTCAGGTCCAGTTTCCCCTGTCACGGATATTGATATCCGTAGGACATTGGAAGAAGACTGTGCGAAAGCCAAGTGCCTCGTGTTAGCCTCAGTTGATGGTATATACCAGAGGCAGCACGAGAAGATGGACTCAGCTTCTATCTTCCTCCATAACAAGGTTTTATATGGAGAGCAATCTCGTATCGTAAGATATGAGACCTCGAACGAATTGCTTCCAGCGAGGTTGGCTATCGGGTCATCTGTAGGGGGCAACGTCCTTACAGAGACCAGCTCTTTTGAGCACCTGGACCTGAAGACCATGTTGAAGAACGGGTCAGATGCTGACTTAGTTCAACAGTCTCAGCCTACTACCCTGAAGGAAACCAGGGAAGTAGAAAGAAAGGGAAGGGCAGAAGTTTCGGGACTGGATGTAGTAAAAGAGGGATATTCCTATTGTAACGGGAATGAACATGGGCAGAAGGATTGCAGGGCTTGCAAAGCCAGTAGCCAGAATTCGAAGCATGTTGTGGCTTCGGCTTCGGGTGTGTTTGTAATAGAGAACTGTATGTCAGTTAACCCTACTTCCTGGGTATTGGATACCGGATCAGGATCTCATATCTGTAATTCGTTACAGGCTCTGAGAAACCGTAGGATTATCAGGAAAGGTGATATGACTCTCAGGGTTGCTAACGGAATGAGCATGTATGCTGAATCCGTAGGGGAATATCATCTAGGACTGACAACTGGGCAGATATTGATTTTGCGTGACTGTTTTTATGTACCAGGTGCGACTTGCAACATCATATCTATATCCTTACTTTCTAAGGAAGGATATGATTTTACTTTTGTAAGCGATGTAGTAAACATCCACCTAAATCAAGAACTGATTGGGTCAGGTACATTAAAATACGGTATATACGTTTTGAATCAAGCTCAGGTCTTCAGTGTCCAGAACACACTTAAAAGAAAGTCTCCGGAAATAAATCAGGCTTTCTTATGGCATTGTAGACTGGGTCACATTAATGAGACACGGTTGACAAAGTTACATAAAGAAGGATACTTGGATCCGTTCGAGTACTAGTCTTATGCCACTTGTGAATCTTTTCTCATGGGAAAGATGACAAAGACTCCGTTCACTGGACATGGAGAAAGAGCGAGCGAGCTCTTGGGACTCATACACAGTGATGTGTGTGGTCCAATGTCTACACATGCGCGAAGTGGTTATTCATACTTCATTACTTTCACAGATGATTTCTCTAGGTATGGGCATGTTTTCTTAATGAAGCACAAATCCGAGGCCTTTGAGAAATTTGAGGAATACAAGAATGAAGTTGAAAAACAAACAGGCAAAAGTATCAAGACACTGAGATCTGATCGAGGTGGTGAATACTTGAGTGCCGAGTTTCTGGGCTTTTTAAAAGAGAATGGAATTCTCTCTCAACTTACTCCTCCATACACACCACAACACAACGGTGTATCGGAAAGGAGGAATCGAACCATATTGGATATGGTTCGTTCCATGATGAGTAAAGCTGAGTTGCCGCGATCCTTCTGGAGTTATGCACTAGAAACAGCTGCATATCTTTTGAACCAAGTTCCTACTAAGTCAGTGCCTACCACACCATATCAGATGTGGAGTGGGAAGAAACCCAGTCTTAAACACTTTAAGACATGGGGATGTCCAGCTTTTGTAAAAAAGCAACATGCGGACAAGCTCGAGGCACGTTCAGTACAGTGTAAGTTTGTGGGATACCCAAAGAACTCCAAGGGGTATCTTTTCTATTACACAGAGGAACAAAAGGTTTTGTTTTTCGTCATGCCCGCTTCTTGGAAACTGAGTTTTTGGAAAATCAGATAAGTGGGAGCGCAATAGAACTGGAAGAAATTCCAGAACCACAAGCTATTACTGAAAGCTTAGTAGAACCAGAGGGTTCGAAAGAACAGGACATCCCAGCGCCACTCCGCAGGAGTAGTAGGCAGTCTCATCCGCCCGAGAGATACTACGGTTTTCTCATTGACGTGGATAGAGATGATTGCACTATGGATTATGGTGAACCTACTAGCTTCCAGCAAGCCATTCAGAGCAGTGACTCGGTAAAATGGCTGGATGCAATGCGGGCCGAGATGGAGTCCATGTACACCAACAAAGTTTGGACTTTGGACTTTGCTCCAGAAGGGGTAAAACTTGTAGGCTGCAAATGGATCTTCAGAAAGAATATTGGTGTAGATGGGCAGGTTGAGACCTATAAAGCTAGACTTGTTGCAAAGGGTTTTCGTCAAAGACCTGGTTTGGACTATGACGAGACCTTTTCTCCTGTGGCTATGCTGAAATCCATTCGGATCCTTCTTGCCATTGCTGCCTTCCACGATTATGAAATCTGACAGATGGACGTAAAGACGGCTTTCCTAAATGGAAATTTGGAAGAGTGCGTCTATATGGATTAGCCGGAAGGATTCAATCAGAGTGGGAGCAGCGGTAGAGTGTGCAAGTTGCTCAAGTCCATTTATGGACTTAAGCAGGCATCGCGGAGTTGGAACATCTGCTTTGATGATACTGTCAAAGAATTTGGTTTTATCAAAAACCCAGATGAACTATGCATTTACAGTAAGATTGTAGGGAGAACTGCAGTATTCCTCGTCTTGTACGTGGATGACATTTTCCTAATAGGAAATGATATTCCTATGCTACAGTCAGTCAAAGGATTCTTGTCACAGAGGTTCTCCATGAAGGACCTAGGCGATGCCAACTACATTCTGGGGATCCAGATCTATCGTGATAGATCTAAAAGGATGTTGGGACTTTCACAGTCAAGGTACATCGACACCATACTGAAAAGATTCAGTATAGAAGATTCCAAGCGCGGTAATTTTCCGGCTTGTCACGGGATCACCCTCTCCAAAGAGATGTCTCCCAAGACTGATTTGGAAAGGGATCGCATGTCTTTTATACCCTACGCTTCTACGGTAGGCTCTATAATGTATGCGATGTTGTGTACCAGACCAGATGTAGCATACGCATTGAGCGTTGTAAGCCGGTATCAGTCGAACCCTGGAGAGAAACACTGGATAGCGATAAAGAACATTCTTAAGTACCTGAGAAGGACTAAGGAGATGTTCATGGTATATGGCGGAAAAGACCTCCAGCTCGAGGCCTTTGCTGACTCCAGCTTCGAGAGTGACAAGGATGACTCCAAGTCCATGTCGGGTTATGTTTTTACCCTCAATGGAGGGGCGGTTTGCTGGAAGAGTTCCAAGCAGGAGACCGTTGCTGACTCAACTATGGAAGCGGAGTACATAGCTGCTTGCGATGCCGCAAAGGAAGCTATCTGGATGAAGAAGTTCCTCACGGAGCATCAGGTGGTTCCTACCATTGTTGATCCAGTACCGCTGTATTGCGACAAGAACGGCGCTATAGCTTTAGCGAAGGAACCCAGGTCCCATCAGAAGTCCAGGCACATTTTGAGGCGGTACCACCTGATCAGGGAGATCGTAGATCGCCGGGAGATCGAGGTGAAGAGAGTAAATACGGAGAACAACACTACAGATCCACTCACGAAGGCCCTACCCCAGACTCAGTTCGAGCGGCTGATCGAGATGATAGGTCTTCGATACGCCAGTACATGGCCTTAGTGCAAGTGGGATAGTGTTAGTGTATATGCCCCAGAGGCCATTACTGTATCATACTAGCTTGTATATTACTTGATGGAAGCTTGGGATATTCACAGTTGTATAGACAATCTTGCTCAAAATGGTAGTATGCTACTTGGTTTGTCTCTACTTCAATATGTGCATGTGTTTCTTTTAGCATATCGCTTATATACATATTAGTAGAGCCCTTAGGATCTTTGCTTGATTACCAGCGTTGTGATGGCGCCCACACTCGTGGGGGCTGGGTAATCCATAAGCACATCCTTATACAGGTCCCTAGTCGTAGGACTATCGAGACAGGGCATCGATACTCCGGAGTAGACTGGCGTATGCGCTTCTCATCCCAGCGGGGGAGACGGTCTGTCCCAAAGCCGTCAGTACATCGTACTTGAGATAGTATGCCGGTGCTCGTTAGGTTACGAGTACACTAGACAGGACTCGTCGGGAACTGTTGGTTGGTATTATACCTATCGTCAGTTATCAGTTCCCAGGTGATATGAGTAAAGCTTAGTCCGCTGACTTGACACTGTCACTCCGCCTCGAGTGTGTTCCCACTGTACTTAGATTACAACCCTACCACGGCTCAAAGGAGTCGTGCAAACAGGTAGTAGTTGGGTGCAGTCCCGAAGCACTTGGAGGCAGTGACGGTTAGACAGGATTCGTCTCTCCGGGTATTGGGGGTTGACATCGCGCTATGTCTAGGAGAGCCATTACACAAGAAGTCCCTGGACAGGGCAAGCGAGATATACTGGTAGGTTTCCAGTGTTATCTCAGGGTGTTCTGGGCTACACTCCGACACGACTTGTACCGCTATTAGGGGACTGACGTTCACCGCCCCCTAGGCCCGCCATGCGATGTATCAGACGAACAGACCGGACTGTACGGAGATTGTCATATACAGGCTCAGTAGGAGTTCGGATGGGTTTACCTCATCGGCCTTCTTATCGACATCTACCTGGGGACCGTTATGTACAGCTAGTGCCGCTTGCGGACTGTGGTTAAACCCACTGCCAGCATAGTGTCGAGTCTTTAGAGTCCCACACAGAGAGTTTCCCTGCACTGAGCGAAATGTGTAGAGGACGTATGGTTTTACGGCAGGGCTACGATCACTTACGTGCACTTGTGTGCGTATGCTTTTCGGGCAGGCAATACTATTGGGCTTTGGTTTAAGCCAGATCCTAGTATTGCACAGATGGATTTGATTTGTCTTCTGTGCATTCGCATTCTACGGAATGCGGATGCGGGTGTGCATGCACAGTTTTGAGGAGTGATGAAGGAGGAGGTGCCCCATTAGGGTTTTGGCAGTTGGTTCGGCCAAAACCGTAATGTGGCACACTCATTAGAGTTTTGACAATTCGTTTGGTCAAAACCGTTATGAGTCGGAGACATTGTTTACTAATCCTTTTAGTGATAGATTAGTGATGGCTAATTGCATTGACCATTTGACCACTTAGACCCCTCTTGACTTTGTTGACCCGTTGACCGTGTTGACCATTGACCTTCAAGAGGGATCTACACTCTTCTTTTATTTTCTTTTTAATTCTTTAGTTATGATAATGGTCAATTCCATGTGCCATCAACTCTTTCATGATAGGATTAGTAATGATGATTCTTGTGTATTATTGCAACCATAGTTCATTTCATTTGGCTTAATCCTTTTTCATTATTCTCTTCTCATTCTCTCTCATGAAGTGAGAAGAAAAAGAAAAGCTCCATGGTTGCAAACTTTCTCCTTCTTCTTCCTCCTCTTGATCTCTTCTTTTGATCTCATGTGTTGAGAGAAAAAGAATCCACATAGACAAACACTTCCATCTTTCTCTTCTACACAACCTAAGGCATTTAGATTAGCAATCTCTTTGCCCTAGTTTCCTTGGCTTGAGGCGAAGCTTAGTGTATAACTCTCAGGTGGATCGTCTTCGACTCAAGAGGGCCGCGGAGGTGCCCAAGGTCCGGATCGATGCTTGGAGCTTGGATGGACGAGTGGGACAGCGGGATGAAGAACCGAAGGACCGGTTCCTTGAGGTATACTTTCTACAGCATAGTAGCTAAAACCTCTAAGTGTTTACTAGTTTCTAGTTTAGTCAAGATCCCGACTTTTAGTCCATGTTGCCTTGCGTCAAATCATTGTTTTTCGCCGTTTCCGCCTCCCCGTAAGAACCAGGGTGAGCAACGTGGACTTACACAACATAGGTGTATGAGAGACTTACACCATATATGTGATAATATTAAGGATTTTATTTATTTAAGTAATTCAAAATTGAGTGGAATTTGTCATGGTTGGATGGTTGTAGACGACCATTGACTTAGTCCACCAATTTTGTTTTTCCTTAGATATTTATAAACCTAACCATTATCTTTAACTATGGTTTATTCTCTATAAGGGTTATATGTCATATTTTCTCACCGATGGTTGCCATTCACTCTCTCATCTATCATCTTCATCAAGAGCCAAGCTCTCTAGCTTTTGAGAAAGTCAGAAAAAATAGTGAGAAAAAGAATTCTAAAGTGAGCAAAATTCCTACTTCATCATCCTCTACTAGATTAGCCATTTAGTTTAGGGTGTTAGCTTCACTAATCCCTAATTATTGAAGAGGTAGCTTGGGTTAGTGTCTCCTCGACGTAGATCATCTTCGGTCTCGAAGACTTCGTGCAAGCTTGTTCCATTCTTCTTGTGAAGCCATTCTAGAGTCCAGAAGATCACTACTTGGAGCGAAGGCTTGGAGCGAAGGGACTTTTACACCGAGCATTTGAAGTGAAGGACCGGTCTACAAAGGTCGTATTCCGTATTCACTTAGTTGTAAAGTTGTTTACATATGCTATTGTCTAAATCTCAAGTTAAGATTCTAGGGTTAGGGTTAAGTAGTATGGAAAATTTTGTAAAATGGCATGGACGATGCCTCCCAAAACCTTGCTATCGTTCTAGGTAACCCAACAATCAAAACACTTAAAATATAGCAAATTATTCCAGATTTTCTTATACAAGCAATTATGGAAAGTTGCACATGACATAGGCCTACATGTAGTCCTAGAGAACCCACGACGAAGACACACACTCCAACTCCCCTACCTGGCCGCAAAAAGCAGCCAGAAACAATAAATCTGCGGCCCAGTAATGGTGGATTGGGCTCAGGTTTCGGGGTTAAGTTTGTTGCCTCTAGACTTGCTCTCAGTAGTAGCAAATTCTCAAAAAGACATCGGGGTTGATAGCAGATTCAAACAGAACCCTAAGTCTTAATAAAATACGATATTAACCACTAAATCAAAACATTAAGGTATTTTAGTGAAACTAGTTAACACAAAAACTTCCTTTAGAGCCTAATTAGGAGTTTTAGAATTACCTCACCAAAACTTAGATGGAACCCTATCCATGCAGGCTCCAAGACTCCAAGAGGGGTTAAACATGCTTAAAGATGGATTTAGTGAGGTTTTGATGTTGGTTTAGGCTCAAGGGTGAGGTTGGAAAATTTTCAAGTGAGGGATTTTTTTTTGGATGAAGAAGAAGAATGAGAAATGAGAAGGAGAGTAGAGAGAATGAGAGAGTGAGAGATGAGGGGAGAGGGATGGCTCTTAAGAGCCATGCTCCCACTCTCTGTCTTCATTAATTGCCCCCTCACTTCATTGTCTCCCCCATGCTTCATTCTTTATATTTTCTTTTCCAATTATGTAACGTTTTAGAAAATCGTTATGCCAATTTTTCCGTTTTAGGGTAAAATAGTCGGTGTTTTCCGTAAAAACCTGGATGTGATCAAATTTCAGTACAGACTTGACCGCGCCTAGTTTAACTAGAATAGTACTAGTTTGCGGGCTTTGAGGGTCAATTGGAAGTTTTCGTTCACATAGAATTTTTTCCTAATTAAATTATTATTTTAAGTTGTTAATTATGAACTTTATTAGTGGTAATTACAATTTTGGGCTTGGGTTAATTACTTCTAATGTAAATCTATGTTAATCTAATCGCTAGATTTTTAGTTAGTCCAACCATCCATAAAATATCTAGATATTTGTAATTTAAATTGAATTTTTAAAAGAAAAGAAAGAGGTGGCATAAGACTTTAATTGCTTTAATGTGCATTTATTGCCATTTTTAGCTAGATATTTCCATTTCTTTGCAAAAAAAAACCCTCCCTTTTGCAAGGCCGAGCCCTCCCCTCTTTGTTTTCCTCCTTCTTCTCTTGCTCATTTTCATCTCTCCAAAGCTAAAATAAATCACCAAAAATCCTTAAATAATTCTACAAACTCATAATTAGATCCAAACCCATCACTCTTCTTCACAAATCTTGCTTTGATCTTCAAGAAAACAACATTTTTGGAGGCTAAAATGAAGGATCTAGTTTCTATTTTGTGTTCTTGACGAGGTATAATTTCTAACCCAAATCTTTAATTGTTATGTTTAAATCATTAAATTAGGTATTTAATTGTTTAATATAGCTTAATTAGCATGATTTGTGGTTTCATGATAACTTTAGTGAAGTTCAAGTTAGGGTTTAACTTGATAAATGGGTTAATTGTTAATTGAAGATTAGGAAAACTTAACCTAGTGGGAATATGATAATTATTGTTAATTCCTAATTTGTCTAATTGTGTTTTTAGCAAACTAGGTTTTAATAAAGCAAAATTGGGTGAGATTAAATTTATGGAAATGGTTTGGATATCTTAGTTAATCTACTTTGCGATGTTTGTTATCGCTAGAATTGTGTTAGCTTTAAACTTGTGTTAATTTACGATAAAGTTGCTTACTAGGTTTCGGTAAAGGTTAGACGTGGATTTGGTTTGCCGTTGCGACGTTATTTATATTCTCTTCTGGTGAAGTATTGTGTTGGGTATGCATGATCGGTACGATCGGGGTTTATACTTGGTGGTTGCGTAGTTTAGCGATCCTAGCTAGGTTTGTGCCGATATCGTGTGCGTTTTGTGCACTAGGTGCGCAGTGTAATTTTCTAGGAGTTATCCTTTCGTTTCGTTATCTTTTTGTCGGCGTAGGATATTTAGCTTATGTGATTTGTTTGTGAAATTTTAGGGTCGCAAGCGGGGACTTCGGACGCTGTGAATAAAGAGAAGCAAGTGGTCGGATTTTCGTAGCTCGAGATCATCGGTGAGTAGATATAACATCTACGGGGAAATCGCCCTTATGGCGTTATGCATCAGGGCTGGATATGATATGAATGCTGCATGTTATTCGCATATGAGTTTATTGCATATGAACTTCATTGCATATAGTTACTTGTTGTGCCTGAACCTGTAACTATTGTACACTGCACTATTATTGACATTCCATGTTGCACGAGCACCTATTGTATGCTACACACACATTGTCGGTAATTTCTATGATACGCACAACACAGATATTCATATGATATACCTTGGTATTGGTTAGCGACATAGAGGCATTTATTTTTGTGCGATGGCGCATATGACATATAGTATGCCTTGCTATACTTACATGCTTACACATATGCCTTGCTATACCTACATGCTTACACATATGACTTGCTATACCTACATACTCATACATATACTTTGCTATTGTTACATGTTCAGTTTTATACGATATATATCGGTGGTATGGGACGCTGTTATATATGTATATGGGATTCAGATACTTGGGAACCGCGTGATATATTTAATGACTTGATGCATTTAAATAGAGGACTTTTCTCGTGATATGCTCATATTGTTGTTCTATGTTGCATATGTTATATTATATGGATTTACGCATTTGAGATATGTTTTCATGCTATTTGGGGATTTCTAGTATTGATGTTAGGCATTTATATTCTAAGAGATTTATGGATATTGGGAACTGATACGTGGAACACGAGTGTAGAGGTTGGACACTTGGGTTTCGAGGAACGTATGTATATCAGAGCAACCGATACGTGGAACACGAGTGTCGAGGTTGGACACTTGGGTTTCGAGGAACGCATGGATATCAGGAAACCGATACGTGGAACACAAGTGTAGAGGTTGGACACTTGGGTTTCGAGGAACGTATGGATACGAGTATTTATGTGTCGATGCTGGGTACTAGTTTTCATGATATTTCGGGTGTCGATATTTGACACTCAAGTTACATGAGATTTACAGGGCCGATATGAGGATTTTTTGGATTTTGGGTATTGTTGATTTACACAGGGTTTTTCCATGCTTATGATTTGAGCATGAGATTATTTATTATATCATCCCACATTCAGGATTATTTTGATATGCATTGCTTCATGTAGTTGTAATACCATGATGATGTGCCTTTACATGACTGTTGCATATTCATATTGCCATACTTATGCTATTAGATTTCATGTGTTAGATTTATCGTTGTTCGTGCATACTTGCGATTACAGTATGATGTTAATTACTATTCATGAGTTGGCAACTCACCCCCGTTGTGCCACCGTGTTTTGCAGGACTTACCCTCAGAGTAGTCGCAGCAGGGCTCCTTATTATCTCTACTTTTGCGGATACCGCTACGTTTGGCTGTGAGGACTTTTGCTATAGGTGGGTTTTGCGGTTATCCAACGATGTTCATTATTTACCTTTTTTATCTAGTACTCTCCATCTACCACTTCATGTATTTGACTTAGAGACGAGTTGTGAGGTTTCGGTGTTGTATAGATTTTGGTGACTTTGGGTGCCGTGTTCGTGGGAGCCGGTCTTGTTGTTAAGTTTTACCTCCTTATGCTGTTTTCATTTATATTTCTTCGCTTCGGCGTCGTATATACGTTGTGGTGGTTGTCTCCTCCGTTGGGCGTGATTTTCTCCCGTTTGGGATGCTTTATTTATATTCTATGTTGTACCCGATTTCAGGGCTAGTTTTTACAAAGGAGATACTGCCGAAATTTTCAAGAAAGTAAACTAAAGTTGAAGATTTTACTCGGGATTTTTCCGAATGTTTGAAACAATGTTTTTTCTCCACTTATCCATTTTTGGATGGTTTAGATCTTTGGGTTTCGGCTTATTTAAGTTGCATATGCCTATTGACGTTACGTAGTTTAAGTGCCGGTTACAGGCCAAACCTTGGGTCGTGACAAAGTTGGTATCAAAGTGCTAGGTTTTACCTTTAGGAGTATAGGATGACTTTGGTATGATGGTGTAGGTAGCTTAAGCAGAGTAACGTAGCGTGCGTATGTTCCGCGGCATACTTACGACATGATACTCCGCCTAAGTGACCTTAGGACTTATTGATTGAAATTCCTTCCGTGATTATATACATCCTTGTGATTCGATTTCTGTGTCCTTATCGAATCTTGTTTCAAATTATAGCCTACATACCGCCGAAGATTACGAGGGTCAAAGTTGACTCGTCTAAGACAAGGACTGACCAGGGCGGTATGCCTGTTGTACTGGAGCAGATTGCTATGCTTTGGGCTGTATGCAAGACTTGCGCCAGATGATAGGGTCTTTAGTTGAGGTCATTCGAGCATAGGGGCAGGCGGTTGTTCCACCTGTTCCGAGGGCCGCGATGCTACCTACTGTTCCGGCAGTCGAAGCTACAGCTCCGAAGGTTATCATTGTGTCTCTGTCAGAGTTCATGAGGCTGAGGCCTCCGGTTTTCACTGACACAGATGCAGCCGTGGATCCGTAGTCGTTTATCGACCGGATGGATAGAATTTGTCGTTCGCTCCGATACTCCGACGAGAGATAGGCGGAGTTCGAGAGATTCCGTCTGGAGGGTCTGGCCCAGAGGTGGTGTGAGTCCTTGAAGAGGGGAAGAACCGCGGGTCTTGCTCCTATGACCTGGGCAGAGTTTGTAACAGTGTTTCTCTCCCATTTTCTTCCATCGAGCGTCAGGGATGCGCGAGCGCGCAGATTCGAGTCGTTACGCCAGACTCCGGGGATGACGGTGGCTAAGTAAGATGTACTGTTTACCGAGCTGTCTGTGTATGCTCCGTACTTGGTAGCGACTGAGGAGATGAAGGTGAAGAGGTTTGTTCGAGGTCTGCTTACCCAGTTGTTCCTAGCCATCAGCATACAGCATTGTGACACATATACAGCAGCGTTGGACGCGGCCCTATTGGTAGAGGAGTGTCTTTCTGAGTCGTCGGTTGCTCCGGAACCGAAGAGGGTTCGTACCGGTGATTCAGCGGGGAGGCGGGTATTTAGACGTCGTGACAGTTCCTGTTCAGATACTGGGGGTAGTGGAGGTTCGGGACGAGGTCTGCTTTTTAGCTCTTATCCTCAGGAGAGTCAGCAGTTTGCTTCTGGATGTTACCGGTGTGGGAGTCGGGGTAATCGGGCTCGGGATTGTGCTGAGCCACGTGTGAGTGAGGCCGCTGTACCGCAGGTTACCTTATCACCTTCTCCACTTCAGAGGCTGTTGCCCCTTATGCCTGTTGTTGCTCCGCGTCATACTCATGTGAAGTGAGGTCGGGGTCGTAGTGGTTTTGTACCGAGAGGGAGGGGTGGTAGAGGCGGATGTCAGCCAGTCGCCGGTAGAGGACAGGCTCGGGTGTTTGCCTTGACTCATCAGGATGCGCAGGCGTCCAATGCAGTGGTTTCAGGTATCCTTTCTGTATGTTCTTTTGATGCACATGTTCTTTTTTATCCGGGATCTACGCATTCGTATGTTTCTACGCACTTCGTAACGAGTTTAGGCTGAGAGTCGTGTTTGCTAGATCGGCCGCTTGTCGTGACTACTCCTGTTGGAGAGTCGTTTGTTGCGCGATATGTGTTCCGGTCATGTGTTGTCCGTTTAGGAGTTAGAGATTTGTCCGTCGACTTGATCCTTCTTGAGATGTTGGACTTCGACGTTCTCCTGGGCATGGAATGGTTAGCTACTTACTACGCGTCCGTGGACTTCCGTGAGAAGACAGTTAGGTTTTGTTTTCCTGGCGAGTCAGTGTTTGTGGTGCAGGAGGACCGTGGTACCGTCCCTCACAGTTTGATTTATGTCCTTTGCGCTGCTCGGCTTTTGAGGAGAGGATGTCGGGGATTCTTGGCTTTCATTCATGATACAGGAGCCATAGTGGATTCGTTGGACCGGGTTCCTACCGTACGAGAGTTTCCCGACGTTTTTCTAGATGAGTTACCAGGTTTGCCGCCAGAGCACGATATTGAGTTTTGCATTGATCTGATTCCCGGCGCGGGGCCTATTTCTATACCGCCTTATCTGATGGCTCCGGCGGAGCTTAGAGAGCTTAAAGATCAATTGCAAGAGTTGATTGATAGGGGACTTGTGCGTCCGAGTGTTTCGCCGTGGGGAGCTCCAGTTCTGTTTGTCAAGAAGAAGGACGGCAATTTGAGGTTGTGTATGGATTATCGTCAATTGAACCGAGTTACGGTGCGGAATAGGTATCATTTACCTCGCATTGACGATTTATTTGATCAGCTCCAGGATGCGAATTTTTTTTCTAAGATTGATTTGCGTTCGAGTTATCATCAGTTGCGGGTTCAGAATGATGACATTCTGAAGACTGCTGTTCGTACGCGCTATGGGCATTATGAGTTTTTGGTGATGTCGTTCGGACTCACTAATGCGCCAGCGGCGTTCATGGATCTGATGAACCGGATTTTCCGGCCGTTCCTCGACCAGTTCATTATTGTGTTTATTAATGACATTCTGGTCTACTCTAGGAATCGTGAGGAGCATGAGAGGCACTTGAGGATTGCTTTGCAAACATTGAGAGAGCACCAGCTGTATGCTAAATTCTCAAAGTGCGTGTTTTGGCTTGATAGAGTTGATTTCCTGGGTCATGTGGTGACTGGAGATGGTATTCTTATGGACCCGAGGAAGATCGAGGCCGTGCATCTTTGGCCCAGACCTGTATCTGTGACTGAGGTCCGCAGCTTTTTGGGCTTAACTGGTTATTATCGCCATTTCGTGCAGGATTTTTCGAGTATCGCTGCACCGCTGACCGGACTGACCTGGAAGGGGGTTGTATTTCTTTGGAATGATGCATGCGAGTAGAGTTTTCAGCAGTTGAAGACTCGGTTGACGACGACACCAGTTCTATCTTTGCCTTCTGTATCGGGCGACTATGTTGTTTACTGTAATGCCTCTCGAGTAGGGCTCAGCTGTGTATTGATACAGCATGATAGAGTGATTACTTAGCTTCTAGGCAGCTGATGAAGCACAAGCAGAATTACCCCACTCACGATCTTGAGATGGCCGCGGTGGTTTTTGCGTTGAATATTTGGAGACACTACTTGTACGGGGAGTCGTGTCAGATCTTCACGGATCACAAGAGCTTGAAGTACATCTTCCAGCAGCTGGATCTGAATCTGAGACAGCGTCGTTGGATGGTGCTTGTAAAGGATTATGATTGTGAGATCCTTTATCATCCGGGCAAGAGGAATGTGGTAGCTGATGCTTTGAGTCGCAGGCCCGGGGGCAGCTTGTCCTAGTTGAGCGCAGTTCAGCGACAGTCTTCTTCAGATTGGCAGATCTTGTGCGATAGTAGATTGCAGTTTGAGTTCACTTCCGCTGGGGGACAGCTTGCTCATGTCCGCGCCCGTCCACTACTACTTGATCGTATCCGTGAGGCGTAGCCCAATAATGCCCGTTTGTCTGAGATTCTTGAGCTTGTTTGGCAGGGTACAGTTTAGGAGTTCATGATTGATGACCAGGGTGTGCTACGATGCGGGACTCGCTTGTGTGTACCAGATGCTAATGGGTTGAGACGCGAGATCCTAGAGCAGGCACATCAGTAGGCCTTTAGCGTCATCCAGGTTCCACAAAGATGTACCGTGACCTGAGAAAGTCTTTTACTGGTGGCAAGGGATGAAGCGCGATATTTCGGACTTCGTTTCGAGGTGCCTGACTTGTCAGCATGTCAAGGCTGAGCATCAAAGACCGGCTGGAGAGTTGCAGCCTTTACCCGTTCTGGAGTGGAAATGGGAGCAAATTTCCATGGACTTCATTGTGGGTCTACCCAGGACCAGTCGAGGATATGACTCCATTTGGGTGATTGTTGACCGGTTGACGAAAGCGGCTCACTTCCTTCCAGTGAAGACCACTTTCCGTTATGCTCAACATGCTCACTTGTACATAGATGAGATTGTGTGTTTGCACGGTGTTCCCACATGCATCGTATCCGATAGAGGCACCCAGTTTACTAGCCGTCTTTGGCGGAAGCTTCAGGAAGCTTTGGGTACCCGGTTGAGTTTTAGCAATGCTTTTCATCGACAAACCGATAGTCAGTCGGAGCGGACTATACAGACTTTGGAGGATATGCTTCGGGTGTGTGTGCTTGACTTTGGTGACTGTTGGGATCGTCACTTGCCGTTAATTGAGTTCTCCTACAACAACAACTTTCATGAGACTATTCAGATGGCACCTTTTGAGGCTTTGTACGGTAGGAAGTGTCAATCTCCAGTCTGTTGGACCGAACTCAGTGAGAGTAGGGTTTTGAGACCCCAGCTAGTTTAGGAGCCTACAGAGATGATCCAGCTGATTCAGGACAGGATGAGAGAAGCCCAATGCAGGAAGAAGTCTTATGCCGACCATCGTCGTCGTAGACTTGAGTTCACAGTGGGGGATCATCAATTTCTGCGGATTTCTCCGATGAAGGGCGTTATGCGATTTGGGAGGAAAGGGAAGCTCAGTCCTAAATTTGTAGGTCCTTTCGAGTTCTTTTAGCGAGTGGGTTCTGTTTCTTATCGTTTGGCGCTCCCGCCTAGTTTTCCGGATGTTCACCCTGTTTTTTATGTGTCGATGCTTCATAAATACCTTCATGATCCTTCTTACATGATTCAGCACCAGACCGTTCAGCTTGAGCGTGATCTTTCGTTCACCGAGCAGCCGGTAGTTATATTGGATCGGCAGGTGAAGAAACTTCGGTCAAAGGTCTTTCCATCTGTGAAGGTTCTTTGGCGTGGCCCTACTAGTGAGGAGATCACTTGGGAGGCCGAGAGCAAGATGCGAAAGAAATTCCCTCATCTCTTCGAAGGTACACGTAGTTAAATTTTAATTCAGGGACCGAATTTCTATACGGGGGAGAGATTGTAAAATTTTAGAAAATCAATTTTAGAATTTTTCCGTTTTAGGGTCAAATAGTCGGTGTTTTCCGTAAAAACCCGGATGTGATCAAATTTCAGTACAGACTTGACTGTGCCTAGTTTAACTAGAATAGTGCTAGTTTGCGGGCTTTTGGTTCAATTGGAAGTTTTGGTTCACATAGAATTTTTCCATAATTAAATTATTATTTTAAGTTGTTAATTATGTTAGTTATATGTATGCCCTAGAGGCCATTACTGTACATACGATGTATATTGTAGTGGATGCTTGGTCATATATAAGGAGGACTTTCTTGCTCGACATGATAGTATGCTATTTGGTTGTTCTTTATCTTAACATGTACTCTGGTTGTCTCTATGTTACATGTTGATAAAGCCCTTAGGATGAGTACATGACTACCAGTATTATGATGTAGATCATACTAGTGGGGACAGTGTAGTCGATAAGTACATCCTTCAAATGTCCTTAGTCGTGGGTGTATCGAAACTGGGCATAGATATACCAGAGTAGACTAGCGTATAGCTTCTCGACCCATGTAGATGGGCGATGGATGATACCATATCCATTGGTGTTTGACATCAGAGACAGTATACGGATGCTCAGTGGAGACTGGGTACACTGGACGGACTGGCCGAGAACTCCCAAATGGTATTATACCTCACGTCAGATGGCAGTTCTCTGGTGACAAAAGTACAGGTTAGTCTGTAGACCCGGGATCGTCATAAAGCCTTGTGTGATTCCCACTGTGCTTTTGTTTCCACCTTACCACGTTCAAGAGAATATGGAAAACGGTGGATTTTGGATACAGTCCCGAATCACATGGAGGCAATGAGCGATAGGAGGGGTTTCGTCTCTTCCAGTCTTGGGGGTTGATGTTGCGCTGTTCTCGATTGGCTATAACAGGAAGTCCCTGGCTAGGGCTGACTCCGAGATATACTGGTAAGTGTTACAGGTAGTTTCTTGACCCGTTATGAGCCATATATCGAAACGACTTATCGAGTTACTGGGGTCTGACGTTTACCACCCCTAGAAGAGATATGCGACATATCAGACGAAGAGACCGGACTGTATGGTAGTGTTACTGATTGGATTCACAGGAGTACGAGCAGGCTTGCTTGTTGATCTTCTGATCGCTCAATACCCGGGTGGCCGTTACGTTTAGCAGACCGCTTGCGGCTTGTGGGTGTTTGATATGATCATCATCTACCGTAGGCGTATTGACGAGTCTTTAGAGTCCTACACAGAGGTTTCCTAGCTAAAGATAAACGGAGTAGGAGCGCATATGTGATATGTACGGGACCGAGATTAATGCGAGTATGTGATACTGCATTCTATTCTCGCGATATGTAACAGATTGGTTATATATGATATAGCCGGGTTATCGGAACAAGAGTTGATTCGATAAGATGTTACATTACGATATTAGTCGGTTATATGTGATATAGCCGGATTATTAAATCAAGTGTTGATTTAATAATTTAATGTATAATTATATATTTAATATATTACATTACATTAACTAGTATTATCTCACTTAAGATTTCTTTTCTCACATTTGATATACTTTACATATATGTGATATCTGTATTGTTTTCTTTTCGGCACAAAATGTATATATATGTGATATATATAAGTGTGTCATGCTAGGTTACATATGCAACATGGATGTATGTGACTTATAGCATGCTAGGGTTAAGTTAGGGTTTTTATTTATGTTAAGCTAATTCAAAAGAGTATGAGTTTATCATGGTTAAGCTTGCACAAAAGCTTTTGGATAACCTTTGACAAAGTCAATTCTTTTGTCTAGTTTAAGATATTTATTCAACCCAACCCTTAACCATAGTGCATGGTTTATTCTCTACAATGGTTAGACATGATATTTGTTTACCATGGTTGCGTTTAAAACTATCACGACCCGATATGAAGTCTACAGGACGCCATCTAATTCAAGTAAGCTAAAAATCCCAGAAATCTAAACCATTTTAAATAAGAAGTGAAGAAATTTTTTTTTAAAACAAAGGGTTTTTATATAACATAAGCCGAATATGCATTTATAAAATCTCAAGTCTTTTCTGATATTTCGGCAGAGTTTCCTTTGTAAATACTGGCCCCAAACGGGGTACAACATGAATAATATATGCACAATGATAAAAGGCATCTCCAAGCGAGAGCTAGTTCTTCGTCAATCGACGGTCACAACCACGCAATCAATATAATATACAACGCCAAAGGGCGAGGATCAAAACTGAAAGGGAAACTCAAATCAACTTGAAAACCCATTATAATACAACGCGCAACTCTAAGGTCGAAAGAATATACAAATGGTCTCTAAGTCAAATACATATACATGTCTGGTTGGTGGAGTTTCTAGATACAACAATGAAAATAATATACAAGGTTGGTCACGATGCGAGTGAACCCACGTACCAAAGCAATCACCCAGAATGGAACCAGTGTGCCGGAAAGCCACAATGAAACCTGTACGGCAAAAACCTGCAAGAACTGTGGCACAACGGGGGTTAGTTGCCAACTCATGAGTAGAAAACATCACAGAGAAGAAATCGTATGTATGACTCAATCCTAGGTTTAACGATCAGTAATATATATATATATATATATATATATATATATATATATATATATAAATCCCCAATATGATAAAGTCTGAAGCATGAAAAGGCGGCAAGGGTAAACATCTATACCAAGTGTAATACCAAGTGCTCGTGTCAGTGCCTCAGGTAGAAACATATCATAAATATGAGGTATGATCAATATAATCAACATGAAATCAGTGTCAACTATATCATGAAGTCTATAAGTATGTGGATATCATCCAACTATGTAATCAATGCCTGCATCCATGTGGATCTCGTCCACGTGTCAACCCGTGACATAACAACATCATGCATGTAAAAGTCATAAAAGCATATGCATAAAAGTATGAGGATATAAATCAACGTGTGTCCCTCGCGACATATCAAATTCATGGAACCTGATTGTCCATCATCGACACTCGAAATCATCATGAAAGTTGTGCCCAGCATCGGCACGTAAATCCTCATATATTGGGCTCCGTCAGTCTGGATCGGCCCACAGGCTCCGTCAGTCCGGATCGGCCCATATCATCTCTCGACTCCGGTCGGTATCCTCCGGATATCCGCCAGGCCCAACCAATCACCGGTAGATAGTAGTCCCTCTGCCAAGCTCACCGTCTGTATACACAGCATCCATTTCTTGCCCTGGGGTACCATACCGGGCCCCATCATGTACCCGCACACGGCCCACGGCTTCTCCTCGCATGGGGTATATATATATCAGAACCGATAAAACTCATGGTGGCTGCTGAAATATTATATCAAGAGAAACCGGGTTTTTTAAAACAGTACATACCTTCTTTTGAAATACTCACGGTTCTCAAATCCAGAAATATCATGGAAACAAAATATCTCAATGCGTATATTCAGGAAGAATGATGTATGCGACATATAATAGAGATGTAAGCATATCACTAAATCATGCACCATAAAACAGTAATATGCACATATCGAGGGAAAACCACTCTTTTAAAATGAATCCAGTTTTAGAATATATCTTGCGGTTCCCAAATCTCCAAAATCAAGCCAGAATAATCTATGTACGTACAAGGTGTTCAATATGTAAGTATGCAAGTATGTCATGCAAGGAGTCATATCCTGATGCAACAATCCTACTGTGTAGTGACATGACAATTATCGATGATGAAGTGTGTGAGCCGGCAAGCAGGTCTATGTGGAACATACACATCATCGATAATGGTGCTGGTGTCCTGACAGCATCGGTTTAATATAACAATAAACACATTTAAACATGCAACGCGATGCGAATAGCAAGAATATGCGGAAAATGAATAATACACACAACAGTGAAGAATCAACATCAATATATATATGTCATACAGTTTTGCCATTTGAAATAAGACGAATCGTGGTGTTTAGAAAAATAAGGGCTACGGTGTTTTTAAGAAAAGATGCGTCTTTTGAAAATATCCGTAGAATCCCTTGGCCTGTCTTTAAAATACTCACGATTCGTTAGTTTTGAAATAGGTATGACTCGGGTCTAGTCTAACATCTACAAGTAAACTGCAGGACTAAACGAGCAGTCTAACCGAAAGGGTAAGGGAAAACCACCTATGTCTGAGTCGATATATATATATAAATAATAGTCGGTGATCCCGCTTCATTAGCACCACATACGATAAAATATACAATATGACATCCTCGAGTCAAGAGTGGGGATCTATCATCAATATTTAGCTATTACGTAAATCCGTCGTACGACATCCCAAATCTGGGTATGGGTGAAATATCACATTCATCTCATTATTCATCTGGTATCCATTATCATCATCTCCTGTATTAGGTGTACTGATCTAAGTCTAGTACGTACTGATCTAAGTCTAATACATACTGATACCGTCTACATATATATACGTTTATGAAAACACACGCCTAAGGCCCGCTAAAATCTCATGTCGTATCTCATAATACGAACAACATCATATCACCGATCTCATGGCACCATGCTCAATCTCATCGACTCATCTCCAAACACCATATACAATCCTCATCATCCATGGGTAGGTATTGTTGGATATATATGCCCTAGAGGCCTACATTGTATAGGATGCTTGGGATATATATGTACATGACAGTCTTGCTTGATATGATAGTACGCTATTTGGTTTGACTTTGTCTTAACGTATAATATATTTTTACTTGGTATTTATATATATATGTTGATAAAGCCCATAGGGTGTTTGTCTGACTACTGGCGTTGTGATGGCAGTCATACTAGTGGGAGCTGGATAGTCAATAGGCACACCCTTAGATGTCCCTGGTCGCAGGAGTATCGAGATTGGGCATCGATACTCCGGAGTAGACTAGTGTATACATATCTAGACCCTGACGAGGGGCAATGGATTGGTCCCGCAACCATTGGTGGTGTTCACCTAAGATTGTATACAGATGCTCACTGGGTGTGAGTACACCGGACAGGACTCGCCGAGAACTGACTGGATGGTATTATACCTAACGTCAGATAGCAGTTCTCAGGTGACATGTGTGCAGATAGTCCGTTGACTTAAGGTCATCATTTGTCTCGTGTGAGTTCCCACTGTGCTTTGATTGTTACCCTACCACGGTTCAAAGGAGTCGTGCAAACAGGTTTCAGTTGGGCACAGTCTCGAGCCACGTGGAGGCAGTGAACGACTGTTAGGGATTCGTCTCTCCCGGTATAGGGAGTTGATATCGCACTGTGGTCGGTTGGTCATTACCATAAGTCCCTGGCCAGGGCTGATTGAGAATTACTGATAGGATGATCAGTAGATTCTCGGATGGTGATAGAGCCATACCGACACGACTTGTATGGTTATTAGGGGTCTGACGTCCACCACCTCCCTAGACCGTACATGTGATACTCTTAGACGAACAGACCGGACTGCGTGGATATTGTCACAGACAGGCTCAGTAGGATTTCAGATGGGTTACCTCATCAGCTTTCTTATCGACAACTACCTGGGGACCGTTACGTACAGCTAGTGCAGCTTGCGGTCTGTGGTTAAACCCACTGCCAGCGTAGTAGTCGAGTCTTTAGAGTCCCACACAGAGATTTCCCAAACCCAGGCGAAAAGATATAGAGGTCGTATGGTTTTACGACAAAGGTTCGGACGCATACGTGTTTGAACGCACGTACGACATTCGGACAGTTTTTACTAGCCGGCTTTGGTTTAAGCCAGATTCTAGTATCAGGTTATTGGATTTATACAGTCTAAAGTTTTTCCGTGTTTTCACGGATGAGAGGGGCGTTCTCGTAATTTTCCGAGAAGCTTTTAGAAGGTGATGACTTGGAGGGAGAGGTGGCATTTTCATTTATTGAATTAGTGACTCATTGTGAGTGATTCATCATGTCATTAATGCATCATTAATTGCTTAATGACTCACATGATGAATCACCCACTTGAATTAATGAAACATGATGAATAATCTCATATTATTCATTTCTTTCTTATTCTTTATGTTTCATATATCAAGTGAGAAGCTTTTTCTTTATTTGAATATATATCATTATCATCTTCTCACTCTCTCTCTTCAAGTTCTCTCTCCTTCACCAAACCCTAATCCTACCCTCATGAGTTGAGAACAAGGATTAGGAAAGACTAATTACTCGATAACCTATCTCTACATCACCTTAGCTACTCTATTTAGCAACTAGAGAAACTAAGTAACCTCAAGTTTAGAGGTTATAGCATGGATTAGGGTTCTCGGGTGGATCGTCTATCACGGGAGAAAGCCAAAGAGGACGTGGAGATCCAAAGAGGCCGTAGACAACATCAAGACGAAGGACTAGAACCGTTTGGCATAATCTCCTAGCATAGTAGTTTAAAACTCTATAGCTTTTGTTAAAACTTGTTTAGCAAACGATTCATACGGTTAATCGATGTTTGATCATAGAACTTGATTGTTATTCATATTTCCGCCTCCCCACAAGTATTGGGGTGTTGAACATCGACTTACAGGTATACGTATATATATATATAGTCTCAAATCTTGGTGTGTATATATATATACATATCCCCATATACGCACAAGTATAACAAAGCAAGCAAATGTTTACGTGTGGGTGTAAACCTTATTCTAGGGCTCGCGACTAAACTAACTAGCTACACCATCATCCAACTGGAAATTATCCATGACTCCCAAAGTCTATCTAGATAATCACAACCTCACAATAACATATAAATATATCCATATAAAATATATATACCATACACTATACTACGAACTGCGGGGGTGCTATACTCCATCCACCCGACTTCCCCGTAGATATATTCTACTCACATTGCTCTTCGCTTGCCGATGCCGACGTTGCTATGTGCTTGCTTGTCATCCCGAAGTCTACATGGGGCTACCTACAACCAATACACAATCATAAATGCATATTAAAATCAAGTCGAAAAACCAAAACGACACATGTTTCGCTCATAGGTTAAAACCTATAGCCTACGCCTGCAAAACTACCAAACAACCCTCGTCGTTGACGTACAAATATCAGACGATGGAATACAAAATCAAATACCCAATCCCAAATTAAAACGAAGTCACAAAATAATGCAGCAACTCAAGAAAATGGTCCCAGATTTTACCCTAAGTGAAATTAGCCAATTTTTCATATATGGAGGGTCTATTTGTTAGTTATATGTATGCCCTAGAGGCCATTACTGTACATACGATGTATATTGTAGTGGATGCTTGGACATATATAGGGAGGACTTTCTTGCTCGACACTTTATCTTAACATGTACTTTGATTGTCTCTATGTTACATGTTGATAAAGCCCTTAGGATGAGTACTTGACTACCAGGACTATGTCACGACCCGAAAGAGCACGTAACTGGCCCTTGAACCATATGAAGTCTATAGGGCTCCATCTGATCCAAGTAAGCCAAAAGCACAGAAATCTAAAACCATTTTAAGAGTAAAGAAACATATTTTGTAAATTATTTTCCCTTGAGGCATTTTATCAAACACTTACTACGCATAAACAAAGAACACAACCCAGACAAGCAATATAATATACAACGCTGAAGGGCGAGGATCAAAACCCAAGAGAGACTCCAATAAGCAAGAAAATCGTAATACTACTGAGCGTGACTCTAAGGTCGAAATAATACATCACTAGTATCTAAATCCGAAACAATATACAAGTTTTGGTTGATGGAATTTCTAGATACATAGAATAATACATATACAAGGGTGGTTCTGATGCAAAGAACCCACCTACCAAGCAAATCACCCGCAAAGGAAGCAATGTGCCGGAAATGCCGCTATGGAACCTGTACGGCAAAACCTGCAAGAACTGTGGCACAACGGGGGTGAGTTGCCAGCTCGTGAATAGAAAATATCTACAAGCAGAAATTGGAAGCATGACATAATCCTAAGTCAAACGATCAGATATAATATAAACCTCAAATGAATAAGTCTGAAGCATGGTAAAGTGGTAATGTAACATCTGAACATAAGTGTGGTGCCAAGAACTCGTGCCAGTGCCTCACGTAAAAACATATCATAAATATGATGTATGTATGCGGTAAAATGAAAACAGAAGATATCATGAATGAAATCATCAGGAAATCAATGTCGAGCATCGACAAAAACTATATATCTCAATATCAAGTGAAACTCATATATCATGTATCCGATATGTATGCAGCATTCATGAAGGTACTCTATCAGGTACTACTAATATATGATGCAATGCATATAAAATAAATGTGGGGTAGGGGAGATATAATATGCCATCAACCATAAAGAGCCCGAGCACATAGGCTCCTCTAAAAATCGAGCTCATAGGCTCCGAGCACATAGGCTCCTCTCACATCGAGCTCATAGGCTCCGAGCACATAGGCTCCTCTCAAATCGAGCTCATAGGCTCCGAGAACATAGGCTCCTCTCATAATGCATATGTAAATTTGCATAGATCATCATGATGATATAATAAGTAGGCGTATATATATATCAGCGTCCCATACCACTAATATATATACTCTATGGGTGTATATATATATATTTCAACGTCCCATACCACTGATATATATACGTAGGAGTAAAACAATCCAGAATCATCATAAGCAACCATATCATAGTGCGAAATCCATGAATTATAATACATGCAACATGAACACTAATATGAGCATGCAACTATGTAAAAGCATATGTACAAGGAATATGAATCAATAACATATAAGCATGCAATGCAATGCGAGCCATAGAGTAAATGGTAAATGAATAGTAATGCAGCTTGCCATTTGAAAAAAGACAAATCGGGGTTTTTAGTAAACTAAGGGCTACATTTTTTTCAGATATTCCCGATTCGTTAGTTTTTGAAATAGGTATGACTCGGGTCTAGTCTAACATCTACTATGCAAACTACAGATCTAAGTATCAAGTCAACCGGGAGGGGTATGGAATCCACCTAAATGTGAGTCGATATATATATATATATATATATATATATATATATATATATATATATATAGTCGGTGATCCCGCCTCAATAGTATTGAGTACGATACAGTATGTCATATGGCATCCTCAAGTCATGAGTGCGGATCTATCATTAATATAAAGCTCGTACGGTAAATCGTCGTACGGCATCCCAATAGCTGGGTACGGGTAAATAACACATTCCTCTCATCAAATATCAGGTATCATTATCATCATATCACATAATCTGAGGTACTGATCTAAGTCTAGTACAACTGATACCATCTATATACTGCGTGTGCAAGCACACGTCCAAATGCCCGCTAAAGATCACATGTCGTATCCCAAATACGAATCATATCAAATCACCGATCTAGCGGCACAATGCCCAAAATCATCCACTCATCTCCAATGTCATCCAAAATCACCATCAACACCGTGTAAGTATAAAGAATATGCAAGGGTGTGCACGTGGGTGTAAATCTATTCTAGGGTTCGCGACTATGAACTACACTAGTTTACTTCTAACCCTAAACTATCCATAATACACCTAACACAATATCCATGACACACTATAACTATCATACAATATAGTATATCAACTACGTACTGCGGGGGTGCTATACGCCATCCACCCGACTTCCCCATGTAGATATAATCTACTCACCTTGCGTCTTCATTTGTCGAAGTCGCCACGCGCTTGCTCGTCGTCCCGAAGTCTTCATAGGGTACCTACACATCAAAGTATCGTAAATGCGTATTAAAACCGAATCAAAGCCAAAACGGCACATGAAACCCAAAACAATACGATAAGGGGCCTATAAGTTAGAACCTATGGGCACGCCTTCAAAACCCTCAATCAATCCTCGATATCGTCGTATAAACACCAAATAGTCAAGGTAAAACACAATACACAATTTCAGAACTAAAAATACGGAATACAGAAACACGAATCCAAAACAGCAACTAAGGAAATAGGCTCCAGATTTCACCCGAGGTCAAACTATACAAATCTACGCATACCAGGGGCCTAATCTACTGATGAGGGAACATCAAAACCAAGACGAACCAAAAAGGGGCAGGTCTGGCCGCAAATTGCGGCCAAACAGGATAAATCTGCGGGTTAGGGTCTTGGGGTTAGCTTCCTGGGTGCATGCACATCTCACTGTCCAATCAATTTTATTTTAGGATGTCTCGGGTGATAGCAGATCTCAAATAACCTTCACAGATTCCACAAACTTTCAGATATCAGTTTCTAAATCCGTATTTCGGGTTTCAACTCTCAGGTTGGGGTCTCAATTCATGCAATAGGATGTTTATCTAACTTCTACTGAGCTCAATTTCCCATTACAACACAAATTTCCCCCCAAACCCTAACTAAGTTTTCCTCAAGTCCACCAAAAACACACAATATCGATATGAAACTTGAATCGAAGCTTAAGCACAAGAAATACCACTCTTATTATGAAGGAATTACCTCATAAGACCCCCTAGAATCCTCAACAGCGCCAAAATGAAAACTTTCTTGGTCCATCCTATAGCTTGCAAGCTTGTGCACATTTTTATTGAAATGAGAGTGAGTTTTGGTGTGGTTTTAGAGGTGATTTGGGGCTTGAAGAGGGGAGGTGAGGTGAGGAGCAGGAGCAGCAGCAACAACAAGAGGGAGAGGGAGAAAAATGAGTGTTGAATAAAATGGAGGAGAATGGCTAGGACTTAGTCAACACATCTCACCCTCTCATTCTCTCACATGCCCATACCCAATATTATAATCCTTTCCCATTTCTTCTCTTTTCTTTTTCTCATTCAAAATCCTTCTCACATAAATAGTAACCCCAAAACAAACCATGGTGAAAATGCACAAGTGTTGAGAAAAGATATGTGCGTGTTTTGCACAAAATTGTATAAAAGCCGATTAGCGATTTTTAATCGCGATTAACACTAAATTGGCATATAACTAATCATAAAACCTTGAAATGGAATAATTCTCTAATTTACCCTATTTTAAAATTTTCCATAATTTTCCAAAATATTTCCCCATTTATTTGTATTTAATTATACCGAATTATTAAAATATTCAATAAAGTAATATTAAATTATAAAATTTCCCAAAAATAATATTTTATTATTTTGAAATGTTACAATCTACCCCCCTTAAATAAATTCGGTCCACGAATTTAAATTTAAACCCCCAAGTACTAAAACATTTCAGCAAAAATCCAAATTGTCGGGGCTCCACAAACATCAATCCTAAGGCGTATATAAGAATACCCCGTGCGTCAGGTGCGCACGGAAAATAGAATCCACATAAGTACCAAACAGGTGCAACGGGTGTGCACACAACATCTATCATAGGCAACGTGTGTGCCTGACAGCAAAACCAGGTGCATCCGACATGCACAAGGAAACCCGATTTAGTGCATCTGGTGTGCACCAAAATCGTACCTCAAAACACTAAGGGTGCATCTAATGCTAGCAGCGCAAGATATCTACATGCCTCTTGCTCACGGTCTGGCGTCCTCTGCCTCTGGGTCCTTATTTTCTCTGTGGATTACCAATCTCACAATCAGTCAGCTCATCGGCCCTGTCAGGTGTGCTAACGAGGATAATTCCGTTGTGGAACTTCTCTGGTCGTCTCTCGGTCAATCCTCACGACCACTCGTAAAGCAGCTGTTCCCCTCCGAATGGCGGCGCACAGGACCGCGATGTCCTGATGCTGAGATTCGGGGCAGATGCTATTTGGTTTTATCCGTCAACCTCTCCGAAGATGCCAAGTTGATTTATGGCACCGTGTATCGGAGGTTTAGACAGATGCGGCCGATGTAGCAGACTTCGTCAGATTCCCCCTCGCTTGAGGGGTTTTTGATTGTGGGGACGCTCTTCCCTGCAGGCGCAAGCCCCTGCAGTTAATTACGCTACCGCATCGCGGTAACAACTTTCTCCTTCTCCAGAATTTCACTTCGTGTCATGTGTGTTTGTTTTGTTTGTGGTTGCCCGTGGATTGTATACGGAGACTGAGTAATGCCGTCGCCCGTAGGACGTGGATTAGTCCAAATCCGTATTTACTTAGATTTGGGTTTGGTGTTTTTAGTTTAAGGATACGTTAGTCGCATTGCGACTAAGATCAACTTAAACATTTGTTAAGAATACGTTAGTCCAGTTTGAGACTAAGATCAACTTAACGGGACCGTTTAGATCCGACAAAAGAGCATTTGGGCTCTCTTGTGCCAGTTTAGGGACGTGGTGGTCCATATTCCAGTTTAGGGACGTGGTGGTCCGATATTAGTTTAGGGACGTTTCGGTCCGATATTAGTTTAGGGACGTTTCGGTCTAATATTAGTTTAAGGACGTTTCGGTCCACGAGTTTAAGGACCCCGCAGTCCGTATGGGTGTGTGGTCGTTGGGACCCGTCACCTCTTTGACGTCGTTGAGGAATTACAACGATGGATATCAAAGGAGTTCGGAGATGTACCCTTGAACCGGATGTGGATTGGTTTAGGAGAGCCGTTTTGCTCAGTTAATTTAGTTTAAGGACTTATGGCCACGATTGGGCTAAGTCCAGTTAAAAATGTCCAATATTTTATTTGCATTTGTTTTTATTTTTATTTGGGCTTTGCCCAGAAAAGATGCAGGGCATCAATTTATTTTGGGCTCTGCCCTTTATAAATGATGCAGAGCATCAATTTCATTTGGGCTCTGCCCTTGTATAAATGATGCAAATCATCAATATATTTGGGCTCTGCCCATTTATTGCCTTGCAATTTATTTTGTCCTGTCAGGTCATTTTGATTTGGGCCTGGCCCTTTTAGTAATGCATTGCATTTGTGCAAAGCACTGTTAATTTGAGAATCTTTTAGATTCAAGAACCGATGGTTCAAAAAAAGAAGTGCAAAGCACTATTTAATTTAGATCTAAGAGAAAACAAGTTTTTTTTTGTTTTGTTTTTGTTGTTTTTTTTATCTCAGAGAACCAAAAGTGCAAAGCACTATTAATTTAAGAACCTTTTAGGTTCAAGAACCGATGGTTCATAAAACAAGTGCAAGGCACTATTTGATTTAGATATAAGAAAAAACAAGTTTTTTCTTGTTTTTCTTATCTCAGAGAATCAAAGGTTCATTAAAGTGCAAAGCACTATTAATTTAAGAACCTTTTAGGTTCAAGAACCGATGGTTCGTAAAACAAGTGCAAGGCACTATTTGATTTAGCTCTAAGAAAAAACAAGTTTTTTCTTGTTTTTCTTATCTCAGAGAACCAAAGGTTCATTAAAGTGCAAAGCACTATTAATTTAAGAACCTTTTAGGTTCAAGAACCGATGGTTCATAAAAGGAGTGCAAAGCACTGTTAAATTCTTTTATCTAATTTAGATCAAAGAAGAAGATAAGTTTTTTTTATCTTAAAGAACCAAAGGTTCATGAACAAGTGCAAAGCACTATTAAATTCTTTGATCTAATTTAGATCAAAGAAGAAGATAAGTTTTTTTCTTATCTTAAAGAACCAAAGGTTCATGAACAAGTGCAAATCACTATTTTTATTTTATCCCTTTATTTAATTCTGTTTAAACATCCATGATCTTGTGTTTAGAACACTGATCTATTCATAAGATAATTTTCTCTTCTTTCAAAGGTTTTTACCTTCTGTTGTTCTTGAGGAGTTCTCGAGAATTCTCTTCTCTTTTTTTTTTTGAAAGATCTTGATCCTTTTGAAATGAGGTCTGGGGTTCTTTTTATAGTGCTCATAAATTAGTTAAAGTTTGTTAAAAAGATCATTCTCTGAGTGATTTGGGGAATTTTCCCCACCGTTGGATCTTTGATCCAAAGGCCCCTGTTTTACAGAAGAAATCTTCTTGTTTTAACAAAAACAGAAAAGATTTCCTTAAATTTTCATTCTGTTTTTGCGCAACTCCCCAGCGCGTGACACGTGTCGCGCAGCTGTGCTTGCGCAACTGCGCAGACACGTGTCGCGCATTTATTTATTTTTAGTTGCGCAGTTGCGCACTGCGCGCCCTTTTTTTTTGGTTGCGCACTGCGCACTGCGCGCCTTTTTTTCTTTTTCAGTTGCGCACTGCGCGCGCTGACACGTGTCGCGCAGCGCACTGCGCAGCTGCGCTGAAACGTGTCGCGCAGCGCATGCGCAACGTTTTTTTTTAGTTGCGCAAGTGCGTACTGCGCAGTTGCGCGCTGACACGTGTCGCGCAGCGCACTGCGCAGCTGCGCTGACACGTGTCGCGCAGCGCACTGCGCAACGTTTTTTTTTTACTTGCGCAGTTGCGCACTGCGCGCGCTGACACGTGTCGCGCAGCACACTGCGCAGCTGCGCTGACACGTGTCGCGCTGCGCACTAGGCAACCCTTTTTTTTTGGGAACTTTGCTTTGATGGAGTACGCTATCTTGGGCGCTGCGCCCCTTGCGCTAACGTGTCTGATTTTGACACGAGGCGCTCTGCGTACAGTACAGGGGATCTGAAACGTTACTTCATTTATTTTAACTTTAATTTTCAAGACAGAGCTTCGCTCTGATTGGAGAAAAACAGAAGCATTGCTTCTTTTCCCACCTTGGAATTTGAACAGAGTTTTGCTCTGATTTGGGTAAACAGATGCCCCCCCACCGTTGCGCTTACGTGGCCTCCTAACGTGAGCGCAGCAGTGGTAGACTCTGAACCGTCGCGTCATCTTTTGGAAGCTGAAAGGGCACTTGATGCCTATAAATAGGACCTTTGGTCCCTTAGATGATTCTCATTTCTAAAATTTTACTTTCAGAACTCAGACCCCTGCTCTTTATTTTCAAGAACTTTAAGAGTTAAATTCTTAAAACTTTTAGATGAAAATTTTAATTTGGATTAAATTAATTTTCATTGATAGAGCCTCGCTCTCAATAGATCCCTGATCTAAAGGAAACCTATTTAGGTTTTCACTTAGCAGAGCTTTGCTCTATAGGTCTTAAAGGGATCTAAAGAGAACTAAAGGAGACCCTACTAGGGCTCCATAGAGCTCTGCTCTCTGAAAGATTTTCCTTGGATTTTCTTAATTCATTAATGGAGCTTTGCTCCTCCTAAATCATATAGAAGGACTCTTAAGAATTCTTCATGGATCTTGGAACTTAAAGATGACATTTTATTCCTCAGTGCATTATATCGTTTTGCTTAATCAGTCTTCCTGATAATTCTGTTGATCCTCTTTCACAGGAACAATGAACGCCCACATGTATGCTCTTAACGAGATCATCTCTCATGAGGGCATCCGCCGACTTGGCCGCTCTCAAAATTAGGAGTTCACAAACGAGGAGTGTGCTGAAATAATGAGTCGCTTCGACGCATACAACGGTCCACTGCATTCCCGACATTCCTTTCTTCTTAAACTTATCGTGGGAGCTATCTGGGAAGCGCTTCCCCTATTCTGTTCCGGTGTGCCGCTTAAGGCGTTGGATGCCGCTGAGGACAAGGTGCACTCTGTGTACCTATTGAACTTTATCTCGAAGAAACGGCGAGACAGTCTTATTGACCTCTTGCACGAGGTCTTTCAACAGTCTGCCATACCCGCTGCTTATCGGAGGGTGGAAGACATCGGGAGGGACCCTGACGCTTGTGCTCGCGAAAGGAAGCACACTAGGATGGTCCGCGAGGCTTGGAAAGTCATAGATAGGATAGCTTTTGAATTCCTCAATCCATGCCCTAGATCTGAGGTTATTCCATTGTAACTTTCGTTTATTGTTTTTATGACTGTAAGAACTTCGGGCAATATTAATGGAAATTTTTTTTTATCCCAGCTTGTCTTTATTATATATCTTTGTCCTGAGGCTTTTGCCCATGCATGAATGAATACATCTTGAACGCTTGATCAAACATAAATCGGGTGCTCTTTCTGTTGCTTTTCCTCTTTCTCAGCATGTCGTCACAATTAGCAGATAATAGAGTAAGCTTCTTGATTTCTTCATGAGATAGCGAGGGCTTAGGCCGCAGGTTCAGATCTGCTGCCTAAGACTTTTCAACTCTATGAGCCGTGAGGGTCTCATAGAGACTTTTCTCCCTACGGATCGAAAGGATCTCGTAGGTGGGTTTTCTCCCTAGGAATCGTGAGGATTCCTAAGTGTGGTTTTCTCTTGTAAGTCGTAAGGATCCTACAAGAGAATTTTTCCCTCTTACGAGTCGAGAGGACTTGTAAGCGGTTGTTTCCCTCCTTGTCGAAGTTCGACGTTGGAGAGTGAGACCCTTGGATGGTATGCAAGAGACCGTTTCGGGCCAACTTGCAGGGTCCCAATGCTTAGGAAACAGGCTTCTTTTATGCCCACTGCCTAAGGCTTTATCTCACGAGTCGAGCCGCCTCGACAATTTTTCACAAGTCGAGACGAATCGAACGTTTCTCGCAAGAACATCTTAACGTCGCATTTAACCTCTGCTCTTTACGACAGAAGCCCGTTAAGGTTGGTGGTACTTAGGGTTTTGGCCATCGTACCGTCGCATAAGCTGATATAGTCCTCGATAGGCAATCGTGCTGTTCGAGTAGCCCTGCGACTGCCGTGTCTCCGATCCCTTCGGGGGCTGGACAAGACGTCTTCAAGCAATCCTCCTTGGCAGTTTGACCGTCGGAAGAGCAAGCGATAGGAATTTGCTATGCCGCTTTTTACTTGAGGTTAGGCTCATTTTGGAGAGCCCCGATGAGTCATAACCACTCCACGCTGGTGTGGGATGATCTCCGATAGTCTTTCAGGCTTTATATGACTTGCCGTTAAGACCCTGAAGTTAGGAATTTGGCCTTTGCTTCGTTTGCTGGCATTGCGTCCTCTGTATCGAGACGAATGTCATGGTGGGAACTAGGGATTTTGCCGTGGCTCCGTTTGTTTGATGACGTTGCGTCTGCTGTGTCGAGACGAACGTTGGGGTGACATCTCGTCTACTGTATCGAGACGGACGTCGAGGTGGTGACCATTCTGTGCTAGTGCGAGATGATCTCCGGTTGTCTTTCCGGTTTTATATGAGTTACTGTCAAGACGTCGAAGCTCGGAATGTGGCTTTCGCTTCGTTTGCTTTGGTGTGTCCAAATCCTGCTGGAGGACGAATGCCGGGGTTAACATTTCGTCTGCTGTATCGAGACGAACGTCAAGGTGGTGACCACTCTGTGCTGGTGCGAGATGATCTCCGATTGTCTTTCCGGTTTTATGTGAGTTACTGTCAAGACGTCGAAGCTAGGAATGTGGCTTTCGCTTCGTTTGCTTTGGTGTGTCCATATCCTGCTGGAGGACGAACGCTGGGGTTAACATTTCGTCTGCTGTATCGAGACGAACGTCAAGGTGGTGACCACTCTGTGCTGGTGCGAGATGATCTCCGATTGTCTTTCCGGTTTTATGTGAGTTACCGTAAAGACGTTGAAGCTAGGAATGTGGCCGTCGCTTCGCTTGCTTTGTCACATCCGAATCCCTGCTAGAGGAAGAACGCTGGGGTGACAACTCGTCTGCTGTATCGAAACGAACGTCGAGGAGGTGACCACTCTATGTGAGATGATCTCCGGTGGTCTTTCGGGCTTTATATGACTTGCCGTTAAGACCTTAAAGCTAGGAATTTGGCCTTTGCTTCATTTGCTTTATCACGTCCGAGTCCTGTTGGAGGAAGAACACTGGGGTGACATCTCGTCTGCTGTATCGAGACGAACGTCGAGGTGGTGACCACTCCGCACTGGTGTAAGATGATCTCCGATTGTCTTTCAGACTTTATATGACTTGCCGTTAAGACCTTGAAGCTAGGAATTTGTCCTTCTCTTCATTTGCTGGCATCGCGTCTGCTGTATCGAGACAAATGCCAAGGTGGAGCTGGGATTTTGCCGTCACTCCGTTTTGTTTCGACCATGGGGTCTTTTGTTAACTTTGCATGTACACCCTGCGGGACTGCGAAGGAACGCCGTTGTTGACATTGCGTCTGCTGTAACAAGACGAAAGCTAAGGTGGAGTTGGGATTTTGCCGTTACTCCGCTTTGTTTCGACCGTGAGGTCTTTTGTTGACGTTGCATTTGCCTCCAGCTGGACTGCGAAGGAACGTCGTTGTTGACATTGCGTCTACTGTATCGAGACGAATGCTGAGGTGAAGCTGGGATTTTGCCATCGCTCCGCTTGTTTCGACCGTGAGGTCTTTTGTTCACTCTGCATGTACACCCTGCTGGATTGCGAAGGAACGCCGTTGGTGATCTCTAAGTTGTCGATGTTGACGTCGAGACCCTGAAGCTCGGGATCTTCATTTTCTTCATTTGTTGACATCGTATTTGCAATATGGCGACAAATGTCGAGGTTGTCTCTAGGTCATCTATGAACCCTCGAGATTTGGCTTCGCTTTCTGGTGGAGCCTGTTGGGAAGGTATTGTTCCCTTTTTATCTGTGCCCCTGGATTGTATATAGGGATCGATGTGATTTCACCTGTAGGGCAAAAAGTTTCATTTTTTCAATTTTTTTATTCTTTCCGCGATGCTCTATCATTTCAGCTTTTTATATCACGAAAATCGCGATTGCCCAATCATTTCGGCTATTTTTCTTTTTACTCGCTGCTTTTTATTGCGAGTTGCCCAACCATTTCGGCTATTTTGCATGCATACATTTTTACTTGCTGATTTTGTTTGCAAGCTGCCCCATCATTTCGGCTATTTCGTATGCATATATATATATATATATATTTTTTTTTTTTCTTGGCTCGCTGATTTTTTTTTATTTTTATTTTTTTTGCAAGTAGGGGATTTGGGATCTGATACTAATCTTGGCATCAGCATCGCTGCGACTGGGATATTGCTAGGAGCGAATCATCATCTGCCGTAAAAGGACTTGGAATTTGATACCGGTCTAGGCATCACCATCGCTGCGACTGGGATATTGCCAGGAGCGAATCATCATCTGCAGTGAAAGGACTTGGAATTCGATACCGGTCTAGGCATCAGTATCGCTGCGACTGGGATATTTCCAGGAGCGAATCATCATCTGCCATGAAAGGACTTGGAATTCGATACCGATTTAGGCATCAACATCGCTACAACTGGAATATTGCCAGGAGTGAATCATCATTTGCCTCCGTCGATGTCGAACAAAGGTGGCTTAGCGAACAGGGTTAAGGTCCTGTTGACTAAGGCTTTTGACTTCATGAGCCGTAAGGGTCTCATAAAGGTATTTCTCCCTACAAGTCGTGAGGATCTTGTAGGTGTGTTTTCTCCTTGGGAATCGTGAGGATTCCTAAGTGCATGTTCTCTTATAAGTCGTAAGGATCTTACAAAAGGGTTTTCTCCTTATAAGTCGAGAGGACTTACAAGTGTTGTTTGCTGTACAAGCATATCCCTTGTCACGGATGGGACTTTGTTAGGGAAATATTTATTCGTGCCTGTGGATTGTATACAAGGGTCAATATGAGCCACTTGTAGGGCAATATTGAAAGTTGTGGGGGTTGCTTAAGCACAGGTTTAGGCCTCTGTAACTTAAGACTTTTAAATCTTACGAGCCGTGAGGGTCCCATAAGAGCCTTCTCCTCACGAGTCGTGAGGATCTCGCAAGTGTATTTTCTCCTTAGGAATCGTGGGGATTCCTAAGTGTGTTGTTCCCTTGTGAGTCGTAAGGATCTCACGCAGGTGGTTTCTCCTTACAAAGTCGAGAGGATCCTGTAAGTGTCTTTTAACGAGGTTGTGCCATTTTGGGTTTTCACAAACACTCGCCGGTAGTCCTGCTGTTTTTACTCACGGAGCCCTTTCGGGTTTTCATCCGTGCCCATTTTGCTTGTGGACATACCGTTTTTTTTTATTCCTTTTTTTCTCTTTTTTTTTTTCTTTTTTCCTTTTTCTTTTCTTTTCTTTTCTCTTTCTCTTTTTTTTTTAAACGAGGTCGCGCTCTTTCGGGTTTTTACGAACACTCGCCGGTAGCCCTGCTGTTTTTACTCACGGAGCCCCTTCGGGTTTTCATCCGTGCCCATTTTGCTTGTGGACATACCGTTATTTTATTTTTATTTTTATTTTATTTTTATTTTTATTTTTATTTTTATTTTTTTTGGGCACGTCAGCCTGAAGATGCTGCGGGTTGGGAGTAGTTTAACGACGTTTCGGTCATTTGCAAGTTTTAGGACATTGCGGTCCGCCGTTAGTTTAAGGACGTTTCGGTCCGTTGTTAGTTTAAGGACGTTTCGGTCCGTTATCCAATTTTAGGACGTAGTGGTCCGTTAGGCTTTCTCTATGAATGAGCATGATGCCCCCGGCATGTCCATATTTTTCGGAGCATGCAGTTGTGGCGGGTTCACCTTCTAAATTTCGGACAACGCGAACTTGCCCTGTTGGTATTGGTCTTCAACCCAGTTCTTGAAGACGTACCAATCCTCGATCAGATGACCTACCGTTTGGTGGTAAGGGCAATAATTAGGATTATTAATATCGCCTGGCCGCAACGGACGTTTTGGACGCGGCAGATTGATGAGTCTGTCGCACACTGCCAGCTCGAACAGTCCCCTTGTTTTATCTTGCGGAAACGAGTAAGGACGTTTCAACTTTTCCTGGAGGGGTTGCCGCTTGTTGCTTTGGAGAGCAACCGGCCTAGGGTCACCTGATTGTTGTTGAGTGCTGGCGACGAGGGCCGTTTTTCTTTTTCCTTTATCCTTTTTGTTCGATCCTTTGTTTACGGGGCCGAGATTTTTTCCTAGTAGCATGCGATTGCACGGCTGAACGTTCTTGCAGCTTCTCAATTCCTTTATTTTTGAAATAGATTCCCCGAGGGAAGAGTTGGGGGTAGCTTCTTCATCAGAGTCGCTTCCAAAGGTGATAATTTGTGATCCCTTGAAGTCGGCTATATGACAGTCGGCGGCGGCTCTTTTGCGCTCATCTATCGCATTTTTCCGATGTCCACAAGCTTCACACTTTGTCCTGTCGAAGTGTCGCTTTTGAGCGACATACCCTTGCCACCAATAGTTAAAGGACTCGCAGTCTTCGGTAGGATGTATGATCTTCTGATGATATAAACAGAAGTTAGGGTGCATCTCTACCTCAGAGAAAGAATTTTATTCAGAGGGCGGTAGCTTCATTCCTACTGATAGAGCTTTGGCGAACCGTTTCCTCGTCTTGAATTTGTTTTTACCCGTAGTGTATGGCTTTTGATTTGACGGGAATACCTTGGTTCTTTCCAGTATGGCCATTTCATGCTCTTGATTGGCTTTTGCTTTCAGACGAATTTCATTTAGGAAGGCATCGATCAACTTGTCTGACGGCCGCGAAATTTCTGTTTCAGGGTCCGCCATTGATTTCTCAACGCAAGGAGCCTCCTCATCATCCGTCAGTGAATGAGAAATCACATGACAAGTCGCTACGTAGTCTTCGGATTCATCCGATAAGTTTTCTCCATCGTTTTCATCCTCGACGAAAGAACAAGTTGCCCCCGGCGTGTCCGTCTTCTTTGGAGAGTGCGGCTGTGGTGGGTTTACCTTCCAGCTTTCAGACAGCGTGAACTTGCCTCGCAGGTATTGATCCTCGATCCATCCCTTAAAGACGAAACAATCCTCAATTGGGTGACTTACCGTTTGGTGGTAAGGGCAATAATTGGGATTATTAAGATCGCCTGGCTGCAACGGACGCTTTGGACTCGGCAGATTAATGAGTCTGTTGTGCACGGCCAGCTCGAACAGTCTTCTCGTTTTATTCTGAGGAAACGAGTAATGACGTCCTAGCCTCTCTTCGAGGGATGGGCGTGGACGCACGTTGTTTTGGCGAGCGACCGGCTTTGAGTTGCTCGACTGTTGCTGAGCGTTGGCGACGATGATCGCTTTTCCTTTCTCATTTCGGGGATCGGGTCTTGGAGGAGACGGTCTATGGCCCATCTGGTCCATTTGGGCTAATTTTTCGATCAAGGCCTGGAAGGTGGTCGGCCTGAAGAACATCATGAATTGCGAGATGGTCGCCTGCGGATCGAGAGTGCCCACAAACATGCCTACCGCAGGTGCCTCTTCTATGCGTTGTTCGCATTTCGACCATAGGTTTCGCCATCGTGTTGCGTATTGAACCCACATTTCGCTTGGCCTTATCCTGGCATTTATTAGTGCTGTTATCGGGGTGCGTTCACTAGCACTCGCGAATCTTTGTGTAAACAGCAGTTCCATCTCTGCAAATGTTTTGACAGAGTCGTTAGGTAGCTCCGAATACCATTCAAAGGCTGTTTCTGCTAAGCTGCCGACGAATTGACGTAGCAACAATTTGTCATCGCCTCCAGTATTGCCGCATAAGGCCCTGAATTGAGCGCCATGCTGATGCGGATTCCCTGTCCCTTTATATACGTGGAATTTAGGGATCGTATATCCTGGCGGGTAATTGATTTGGTCATACCAGCTCGGATACGGTCGTCCGGTTCTAACAATTTTCCCAGCCGCTTCATTCGCCTGATGAACCCGGATCTGCTGAGCTATATATTCGTCTAAGTCAACTTTGGAGATTGCCTCCTCCTTGGCTGTTGATAGAGCCGGCGGAGGATTTGACGTTTCTCCCCTGTCGTCTTCAAGGACGATCGGAGGATCTTCAGCAGGAGGGTCCGGCTGTAACATCATCCCTACCATATCTTGGAAGAGGAGCGCCATCTGTTTTATGTTAGTCGCTTGCTCTGCAGCTTCTTTGTCCCTCTTTTCGAGAACTCTGCGTAAAAAGTTAGCGTCGGTTTCTTGTTCTTGACGCTCATCCGAAGACGTTTCAGAGCTTTCTTTTGGCTCAGTGAGTGCAGCCATTGTAGTCATCATTTCCTGAAGCTTTTGTTGTTGCTCCTGGGCTTTCGTCACGGATCGGGTGAGCGGTCGGTGGCCCGTAGAAGTGCGGCTTTCCTCTTTTCCAGAAGCCATATAAACAGTGTGCACCACCATGCCCCCAGACTTGGGGCGTTTGTATTCGGTGTCTTTGCGATTTGCCGAAGACACAGGGGCTTCTTGCAGCCTCCTTTTTTGAGTGATTGGAGTTAAGGGAGCCGTTGTAGTGGGCACCCAAGTAGCTTTTGCTTTTTGTGGTTTGACAGAGTAATCCTTCCCCTGCCGAACCTTCATCTTTTTCTGTCGTCGGAGGCAGTCTTGATCGATTACCGACTCTTGGACCTGTCGCCAGACTTTGTAAATTTTAGAGGACAGCCGTTGAGGGGGCTGCTCTAGCTCTTCTCTGGAGTATTCTCCACAGGTGAAGGAGTTCGTTTCAACATCGCAGTAGGAGAGTTTCTGCAGACCTTGTTGAGCAGTTCAAAGCTGTTCTTGGTTGGAACAGCACCATCGATCCTCACCATCGGTGTTGGAGGAGTAAGTCCAGAGGGGGAGTTGCCCCCAGCCTTCCTCACTCGGCGCCAGTAGCGACGTCGGGCATGTCGTGCTGATGGAGTTGTTTTAGCTATAGGGGTGACCTCCTCATGCCCCCTGTGTTGGTCAGAATATACTGGTACCAGCTTTTTAAAGATCGACGTCCGTTGAACGGGGATGGCCAACTTGTCAGAAGCGGACTTCTGAACATGGGAAGCAACCTTGGTGATTTTTCCAGGAACGTGAGTTGGAATGGCTATCCGCTTCGGGATAACGCCTTCTGGTATGGCAGGCTTCTTCATGGGCCCGATGGAGCTCTGGCCTAATCCATTAAAACCTGAAGCAGTGGAGTTGGGTGACCTATTGAGAGGGGTCGCGGCAGTGGTAAGCCAATCGAAAACCGACTTCTTTGGAGCTTCTTGCAATGTCATTGGGGCGTTGAAGCTCATTGGTGGGAGCATGGTCCCAAAAAATAGTCTAGTGGTGGCTCAGCCACCTGCTCCACCGGCATTTTGAAAAGGGAGGCCGCTTGGGGCCCATAAGTCACTCCTCCAGTAATGACGGAGCGAGAGTTATAGCTGCGGGCGGTGCAGTTCGAAGCCATCGATTTTCTGTTTTCTGCATAGAGCAAGACACCAAATCTTAGTACCTTGAATCCACAGGCAATCACAGCAAACCGCGATTTGTTCGTGAACACGACACACGAAGTGTGGGTTGGAAAGAGGAAAAGGTCCCACCAGGCGTGCCAGAATCTGTTCCCCTCCGAATGGCGGCGCACAGGACCGCGATGTCCTGACGCTGAGATTCGGGGCAGATGCTATTTGGTTTTATCCGTCCACCTCTCCGAAGATGCCAAGTTGATTTATGGCACCGTGTATCGGAGGTTTAGACGGATGCGGCCGATGTAGCAGACTTCGTCAGATTCCCCCTTGCTTGAGGGGTTTTTGATTGTGGGGACGCTCTTCCCTGCAGGCGCAAGCCCCTGCAGTTAATTATGCTACCGCATCGCGGTAACAACTTTCTCCTTCTCCAGAATTTCACTTCGTGTCGTGTGTGTTTGTTTTGTTTGTGGTTGCCCGTGGATTGTATACGGAGACTGAGTAATGCCGTCGCCCGTAGGACGTGGATTAGTCCAAATCCGTATTTACTTAGATTTAGGTTTGGTGTTTTTAGTTTAAGGATACGTTAGTCGCGTTGCGGCTAAGATCAACTTAAACGTTTGTTAAGGATACGTTAGTCCAGTTTGAGACTAAGATCAACTTAACGGGACCGTTTAGATCCGACAAAAGAGCATTTGGGCTCTATTGTGCCAGTTTAGGGACGTGGTGGTCCATATTCCAGTTTAGGGACGTGGTGGTCCGATATTAGTTTAGGGACGTTTCGGTCCGATATTAGTTTAGGGACGTTTCGGTCTAATATTAGTTTAAGGACGTTTCGGTCCACGAGTTTAAGGACCTCGCAGTCCGTATGGGTGTGTGGTCGTTGGGACCCGTCACCTCTTTGACGTCGTTGAGGAATTACAACGATGGATATCAAAGAAGTTCGGAGATGTACCCTTGAACCGGATGTGGATTGGTTTAGGAGAGCCGTTTTGCTCAGTTAATTTAGTTTAAGGACTTATGGCCACGATTGGGCTAAGTCCAGTTAAAAATGTCCAATATTTTATTTGCATTTGTTTTTATTTTTATTTGGGTTTTGCCCAGAAAAGATGCAGGGCATCAATTTGTTTTGGGCTCTGCCCTTTATAAATGATGCAGAGCATCAATTTCATTTGGGCTCTGCCCTTGTATAAATGATGCAAATCATCAATTTATTTGGGCTCTACCCATTTATTGCCTTGCAATTTATTTTGGCCTGTCAGGTCATTTTGATTTGGGCCTGGCCCTTTTAGTAATGCATTGCATTTGTGCAAAGCACTGTTAATTTGAGAATCTTTTAGATTAAAGAACCGATGGTTCAAAAAAAGAAGTGAAAAGCACTATTTGATTTAGATCTAAGAGAAAACAAGTTTTTTTTTGTTTTGTTTTTGTTTTTTTTATCTCAGAGAACCAAAAGTGCAAAGCACTATTAATTTAAGAACCTTTTAGGTTCAAGAACCGATGGTTCATAAAACAAGTGCAAGGCACTATTTGATTTAGATATAAGAAAAAACAAGTTTTTTCTTGTTTTTCTTATCTCAGAGAACCAAAGGTTCATTAAAGTGCAAAGCACTATTAATTTAAGAACCTTTTAGGTTCAAGAACCGATGGTTCGTAAAACAAGTGCAAGGCACTATTTGATTTAGCTCTAAGAAAAAACAAGTTTTTTCTTGTTTTTCTTATCTCAGAGAACCAAAGGTTCATTAAAGTGCAAAGCACTATTAATTTAAGAACCTTTTAGGTTCAAGAACCGATGGTTCATAAAAGGAGTGCAAAGCACTGTTAAATTCTTTGATCTAATTTAGATCAAAGAAGAAGATAAGTTTTTTTATCTTAAAGAACCAAAGGTTCATGAACAAGTGCAAAGCACTATTAAATTCTTTGATCTAATTTAGATCAAAGAAGAAGATAAGTTTTTTTCTTATCTTAAAGAACCAAAGGTTCATGAACAAGTGCAAAGCACTATTTTTATTTTATCCCTTTATTTAGTTCTGTTTAAAGATCAATGATCTTGTTTTAGATCACTGGTCTATTCATAAGAGAATTTTCTCTTCTTTCAATGGTTTTTACCTTCTGTTGTTCTTGAGGACTTCTTGAGAATTCTCTTCTTTTTTTTTTGAAAGATCTTGATCCTTTTGAAATGAGGTCTGGGGTTCTTTTTATAGTGCTCATAAATTAGTTAAAGTTTGTTAAAAAGATCATTCTCAGAATGATTTGGGGAATTTTCCTCACCGTTGGATCTTTGATAGAAAGGCCCCTGTTTTACAAAAGAAATCTTCTTGTTTTAACAAAAACAGAAAAGATTTCCTTAAATTTTCATTCTGTTTTTGCGCAACTCCCCAGCGCGTGACACGTGTCGCGCAGCTGTGCTTGCGCAACTGCGCAGACACGTGTCGCGCATTTTTTTTAATTTTTTTTAGTTGCGCACTGCGCGCCCTTTTTTTTTAGTTGCGCACTGCGCGCCTTTTTTTCTTTTTTTCTTTTAGTTGCGCAGCTGCGCACTGCGCGCGCTGACACGTGTCGCGCAGCGCACTGCGCGCGCTGACACGTGACGCGCAGCGCACTGCGCACTGCGCGCGCTGACACGTGTCGCGCAGCATACTGCGCAGCTGCGCGGACACGTGTCGCGCAGCGCATGCGCAACTTTTTTTTTTTAAGTTGCGCAAGTGCGTACTGCGCAGTTGCGCACTGCGCGCGCTGACACGTGTCGCGCAGCGCACTGCGCAACGTTTTTTTTTTTGGTTGCGCTGTTGCGCACTGCGCGCTCTGACGAGTGTCGCGCAGCGCACTGCGCAGCTGCGCTGACACGTGTCGCGCTGCGCACTGCGCAACCTTTTTTTTTGTTTTTTGTTTGGAACTTTGCTCTGATGGAGTACGCTACCTTGGGCGCTGCGCCCCTTGCGCTAACATGTCTGATTTTGACACGTGGCGCTCTGCGTGCAGCGCAGGGGATCTGAAACGTTACTTCATTTATTTTAACTTTAATTTTCAAGACAGAGCTTTGCTCTGATTGGAGAAAAACAGAAGCATTGCTTCTTTTCCCACCTTGGAATTTGAACAGAGTTTTGCTCTGATTTGGGTAAACAGCAGCATGTCACGGACGTCGGCTTCTGGCTCTCTGAATGCCCGTGACACATCTGATCCCGGGTGCAATTATCATTGCAGCAGTGTCCTGGAAGGAATCCTGCTCAAGGTCTCTTCCGATCTTGCCTATGCCGAACTGTACGGAGGCCGACTCTCTTGCATAATCTCTTCTCACTCGATGGACATCTGTGTCCTCAGCACAATATTTTCACGGAAATTGGTCGCATCCTATAGCCTCTGTAAGCATATCAGGTCTCTTGCCTCGACGGGAAGTAATGACAGCTCGTCAGCGTCTCGCACGAACCTCTGGTTCCACTTATCTCTATCGTCGTCCACTATAACGTCACGCCATGCTATCTACGCACTGCACTGTTCTCGGCCACGGTCAATCCGAATTCTCTCGCACGAACTCGAAATCGCGTACTCTGTAGCTTAATCATTCTGTAGAAAATGTCTGGCCGAACAGGTCCTCGGGAACGCGTCCCAACCATCGGAGGAATACTCAGTACTCGTCCGTCCTTGATCAATTCGCAACGCATCTGGGTAAGGTCCTTTACCCGAACCTGGTCAACTACCTCGTCGACGATGTCGAGCTCTGGCCTGCTGCGTGTGCTCAATATGACCCCTCTTGGGTCCTGGTCTTCACGTATCGTATTCCAGAACGGTCCTGTCGAGTTTTCTCTCTCAAATCTCATTCCTGCCGAATTTACCGGAAGTCATCATCCATTGCTGAAGCTAATTCTTATTCCGAAACGGCTGCATACTTATCACGCCTCTTTCTGGAAGATATACCCATATACAATGTCTCTGCGTGCGTATCGCATCTCTGATGTCAGCGGAGTGGGACGGCATCTCGTCGAAATCTCGTGTGAACTCTTTACTTCATTCTGCCTCAATGTCGACTGCTTCGGACTCGTCTCATCGTGGCTGCACGGACTGCGCTCCAACGGCTATCCTCGTATCATGTGTCTCCCAATAAATGCATCTCACCACTTAGCATCCGAAGGAAGTCGAACCATTCGATCGATTCGTCAAAACCTCTTAATCCCTCAAGAGCTCAACATCTTGGTACAGTTTAACAGCATCGAGGACATACCACAGCATCAATGATCCAGCCGTAGAAGGGCAAACCCAAGCCTCACTAATGGCGCCGCAGAACTGCCGCAAACCCTAAGGTTCAAAGGCTTTCATACGGTCATTATGTCGAGTTAGGGTTTCATTCTTATAGAGGGTCCATAGAATTTCCTGCATGTCTTTCCGAATACTTTAAACTTGGAATAGCAGGTTTTTGACATTCGATCGTCTCTGTCGACTCTCAACGTCTCCGCGTGAAGTCGTCTCTAGCTGGAAGCAATCTATCTGATGACCTCGCATCGGTAAGCGAACGAACCACACGTCCTAGTCCTTCATCCTTAGTAACTAGCGACCTTCCACCATATCTCTAAGTGTATACTCATGCTGCAGTAGCTCCAATCATCTGGGCGATATCTCGTCATTTGCAGCAACAACTGGCTCATTCTTCTGTACGCTGAACAACGCCTCAATCCTCCAGGAAAGGCAATACATTGGCTGTCATCTCTAAATCGGTCGGCTCTAGATCTGAGTAAGACTCTCCGCACTGGAAATCTTCAACTCAATTGGGCCTGCTCTGGCGCATAAATCGAACGAATCACCTTCGTCTCTCAAATCGGGTAGACTAGCTATCATCGGTCTCATATCCGCCTGGAAGCTCCGGCGATCTCAGCTCGTAAGCTCCAAAAGCGACATCCTATGAATCTCAGTAACCGCTGGTCCATCTGTCTGCACGGTAGGCGACATCATAATCTCTGAGGTATGCTGTACATCAACAGTCCTCTCTCAACTGGCAGCTCTAACAATGGCCCGATCATCCGGTGCAAAACCAAGCACTCGCCTCCACTAGAGGTCACAATCACCAATACTAACTCGAGACGTTCCCATGTCACCAGAAAACACAATGGCCGGCCTTCGTACCAGACGAGCTCGCACTGACCGTAACCCTAGCAGCAGCCCAAACTGCGCTCAAACATGGCGACAGGAACCTTAATTGAGTATCGAAGAGAGCAGATCAATGGCAAGAAAGGAAACAACAGATCCAGAGTGGATACATGATCATAAGAAGGAACAACATCAATGAAAGTATGATCATGGAACTAATAGAATCGAGGATCTCAAATGGATGCATAATCATGGATATGAAGAGAATCACTGATCTCGAAAATTATGTATATCCTAAGGTTCCTTAAGCGGAGTAGCGTATCGTAAGTATGCCGCGGAACATACCCAAGGTACGTCACTCTACTTTAGTCACCTATTCCATCAACCAAGGGTCATCCTACGCGACGAAAGTTCGGGTTTAATACCCCCTCGACTAAGTCTAAGTTCTGTAAGGTCAAGCCTAGGTTACGTATATATATAGATGCCCTAGACTCCACATAGTCAAACTTAGACTCGAACCAAGGTTAACCTAGCGTTCTGATACTAACTTTTTCACGACCCGAAAGATCACGTGATTGGCCCTTGAACCATATAAAGTCTATAAGACTCCATCTGATCCAAGTAAGCCAAAAGCCCAGAAATTTAAAACCATTTTAAGAGTAAAGAAACATATTTTGTAAATTATTTTCCCTTGAGGCATTTTATCAAACACTTACTACGCATAAACAATGAACACAACCCACACAAGCAATATAATATACAACGCCGAAGGGCGAGGATCAAAACCCAAGAGAGACTCCAATAAGCAAGAAAATCGTAATACTACTGAGCGCGACTCTAAGGTCGAAATAATACATCACTAGTATCTAAATCCGAAACAATATACAAGTTTTGGTTGATGGAATTTCTAGAAACAAAGAATAATACATATACAAGGGTGGTTCTGATGCAAAGAACCCACCTACCAAGCAAATCACCCGCAAAGGAAGCAATGTGCCGGAAATGCCGCTATGGAACCTGTACGGCAAAACCTGCAAGAACTGTGGCACAACTGGGGTGAGTTGCCAACTCGTGAATAGAAAATATCTACAAGCAGAAATTGGAAGCATGACATAATCCTAAGTCAAACGATCAAATATAATATAAAGCTCAAATGAATAAGTCTGAAGCATGGTAAAGTGGCAATGTAACATCTGAATATAAGTGTAGTGTCAAGAACTCGTGCCAGTGCCTCACGTAAAAACATATCATAAATATGATGTATGTATGCGGTAAAATGAAAACAGAAGATATCATGAATGAAATCATCAGGAAATCAATGTCGAGCATCGACACAAACTATATATCTCAATATCAAGTGAAACCCATATATCATGTATCTGATATGTATGCAGCATTCATGAAGGTACTCTATCAGGTACTACTAATATATGATGCAATGCATATAAAATAAATGTGGGGTAGGGGAGATATAATATGCCATCAACCATAAAGACCCCGAGCACATAGGCTCCTCTAAAAATCGAGCTCATAGGCTCCGAGCACATAGGCTCCGATCACATCGAGCTCATAGGCTCCGAGCACATAGGCTCCTCTCAAATCGAGATCATAGGCTCCAAGCACATAGGCTCCTCTCATAATGCATATGTAAATTTGCATAGATCATCATGATGATATAATAAGTAGGCGTATATATATATCAGCGTCCCATACCAATAATATATATACTCTATGGGTCTACATATATATATTTCAGCGTCCCATACCACTGATATATATACGTAGGAGTAAAACAATCCAGAATCATCATATGCAACCATATCACAGTGCGAAATCCATGAATTATAATACATGCAACATGAACACTAATATGAGCATGCAACTATGTAAAAGCATATGTACAAGGAATATGAATCAATAACATATAAGTATGCAATGCAATGCGAGCCATAGAGTAAATGGTAAATGAATAGTAATGCAGCTTGCCATTTGAAATAAGACAAATCGGGGTTTTTAGTAAACTAAGGGCTACAATGTTTTCAGATATTCCCGATTCGTAAGTTTTTGAAATAGGTATGACTCGGGTCTAGTCTAACATCTACTATGCAAACTACAGATCAAAGTATCAAGTCAACCGGCAGGGGTATGGAATCCACCTAAATCTGAGTCGATATATATATATATAGTCGGTGATCCCGCCTCAATAGTATTGAGTACGATACAGTATGTCATATGGCATCCTCAAGTCATGAGTGCGGATCTATCATTAATATAAAGCTCGTACGGTAAATCGTCGTACGGCATCCCAATAGCTGGGTACGGGTAAATATCACATTCCTCTCATCAAATATCAGGTATCATTATCATCATATCACATAATCTGAGGTACTGATCTAAGTCTAGGACAACTGATACCATCTATATACTGCGTGTGCAAGCACATGTCCAAAGGCCCGCTAAAGATCACATGTCGTATTCCAAATACGAATCATATCAAATCACCGATCTAGCGGCACAAAAGATGCTCTTGTTGACCGTTTGACTATCACATTCCTCTCATCAAATATCAGAAATCATTATCATCATATCACATAATCTGAGATACTGATCTAAGTCTAGTACAACTGATACCATCTATATACTGTGTGTGCAAGCACACGTCCAAAGGCCCGCTAAAGATCACATGTCGTATCCCAAATACGAATCATATCAAATCACCGATCTAACGGCACAAAAGATGCTCTTGTTGACCGTTTGACTATCTTGACTTGTTGACTTAGGTTGACATGTTGACCATCATCATTCCATATAAAAGATGCTCTTTGATCCTTGCAATTTGCATTTAATGTAAAATGATAATGGTCAAGTCTTGATTAACCATGACAATTATCTTGCTAATTATATATTTTCATAATTCACCCATATATGAGAGAATGGTTCTTTATCTTATTCATTCTATCATATAGATTCTCTCTCCTTCTCTTCCTCTCTCACTAGCTCTCCCCTCTCATGAGTTGAGAAACACTTGAGTTTGAGATAAATCACTATAATATAATCTCTACTCTCTTCTAAGCTTCTAGGATTAGCACTTCTAGCATCTTCGTTACTTCTAGCTTGAAGTTGAAGTCAAAGGTCGAGGCTCTCGGGTGGATCCTTTTTCGACTAGAGAAGACGACAAGGAGATCACTTCCGTTCACTCCAAAGAGCAAGGAGAGAAGGACATAAAGCCCTAGGTATAACCTTTCTTCCATGTAGCTAAAACTAGTTAGCTTTGTAGTAAGTTTTTGTTTAGCAAAGATCCTCCTTTTGATAGTCCATGTTGCCTAGTTCGATAAAAATCCGATTTTTATACCGTTTCCGCCTCCCCGCAAGCACCGGGGTGGGCAACGTGGACTTACAATGGTATCAGAGTCTAACTAAACATAAACTAGCTAGTTAGTGAAGTGTATAGAAGTTCGATCGGAAAAATCGCAAAACTAAAATTTCAAAACCCTAAGTTTCTGTTGATTTTTTTTTCTGCTCTAAAAATAATAAATCATACTTCTAAAATTGGCTCAGGGTTTTGTTAAGAAACTCACGAAAGACGATCCAGTGAACCGTTCAAAGCACCGCGTTTCCGCGGCAAGAACATGCTTCTTGCCGCGGAACCGCGGCCGGGTTGACTCGGTTCTGGACCGAGTTTGGTGCAGTGTTCTTCTGTTAAGGTTTTAGGATTTTTTAGATATTTTATTTCTGCCTAGATTTTCCAGAAAAGAAATTTGTATTTGGGGTGGCTATAAATCCGTATTTTTGATCGAACTTCACTATACTTTGACTATTGGGTTATATCTGTGATGTTTATATGTATTGAACGTCTGCTAATCGCTATACGTCGATTAGTGGGGGTTATACATATCTGTGATCTGTAATGCTTATTGGTTTGTGTATATGAACTCGGTGGATTGTCGCGGATGAATAACCGGGGTGGATGTGAGATGTGAGTTTTTTTATTCATTTATTCATGTAATATTTAAATTGATGTAATATTATTTATTTTGCCGCACAACCGGGTCGGGGTTGTAGCCGTCATTGTATAATTTCTTTTTACTGTTTTTGCTCCTAGGATAGACCCATGGTGGGGTGCACAAACTACCGGGTATCTCGAAGTGCCGAGTGGCCTACTCACGTCGTTGAGGGAGGTTGCTTCGCTTCGGATACTTGGCGGGTAGTTTGCCGCACCCGTAGGGGTCTTGGGTGGGGTATTGGCTATTCATCGCGACCGTGTAATCCGTTTTTCGTTGCAGGCTCGAACGAATCGCGGATTCCTAGTACACCAAAGTGTTCATCTGTGATCTGGATTGACTATTATTGCTATATATTTATATATGATAACTATCTAGGTGTTGCTTATGTTTTGCATCCGAGCTAGTCCAGCCCCCGCTCTGTCGTTAGTTAAGTAACCTAACAGGTGATGACGGGGCCCCGTGGCGAATGCGGATGGCATAAGCATACACCATATTTTTGTTGTTTTCTGCAATGGTAGGATTAAAAGATCGGACGCATTAAAATTAATGCAAGAAAATAAACCAAGTAAAAGTCGATTGGAACACTTTGAAAACCACTCGGTTCTTTTCAAAACTAAACTTTTAAATGCAGAGCTTGAACCACTCCTTTTAAAAGCTATCTCGTTCCATCGATTATATCAAGTTCACTACGTTCACGGTTTTGCCAAAACCATTCGTAGCCCTCCGTCATTCCACATGAATGGTCAAAAAGTATTCAAGCTATGTATGTTGGCCAAAGTCAAGGCATAGTGATTGGTAGCTATTGGGTATTCATGTGCAGCATAGGTAAATGCGTTGGTTTAGGACAATCGTGCTGCCATTTTGGCCAAAGTCAAGGGTAGGTACGGGTAGGTCCAAATTAACCAGGAAAATGACGGGTAGAACTTGACATGTGACTTATGATATTTTAGCCAAAGTCAAGGTCATAAGAGCATAGGGCAAAAATCCACATTGGGAGTTTCATAAGTACTGAAACTTGCTAGCGCTGCATACCATTTGAAGTGTGATGATTCTGGTAGGATTCCTCCGGTTTTATCACGCGATGATATTTGGATCCCGATCCTACTGTGAGTATATGCTACTCCTCGGGAAATCTCTCACTTAACGATCAATGTTATAAACCTAGTAGGTGTCTAGAAAGGTGTTAGCGGGGCTACGCCCACAGGGAAAAGAGGTTACTTAATTAAGGAATTTCGCGAAAGCGTTGGAAAACCTCCCTCGAAGTACCGACACTGGCCTTGCTGAACGGTTAAGCAAGTATTGTACGGTGGGATTGATCCCGACTAATTCTTCCTTTATAGTTTGAGGAGGGATTCGAGAGACAGTGGGAGCCATCCTGTTTAGAAAAACTAAAAACCACTCTAAACTTGCAAGAGCATCATGCTAAAGTGTTTCTTCTCTCTCCTAATTGCAGCGAACATTCAACATGACTGGACTTAAGTTATTACTAGATAAAAATATACTGACAGGGCCAAACTACAAAGATTGGCTCAGGAATGTCAAGATGGCAATCACTTACGACAAGTTGGGGTATGTCCTTACCACCAAAGCTCCCCCCTTCCTAGGTCCCACCTCCAGCGTTGCGGATGTAGAAATCCGTAAGACATGGGAGATTGATTGCGCGAAGGCCAAATGCCTCGTGCTTGCCTCTATGGACAACGAACATCAGAGGAGGCACGAGAATATGGACTTTGAATCTATATTTCTTCATACAAAAGAACTGTATGGAGAGCAGTCTCGTATCGCAAGATAAGAAGTGTCGAAGAAGCTATTTTCGGCAAGATTGGCCGTCGGATCATCTGTAGCGGAACACGTGCTTAAGATGATTGGCTACATAGAGTAGCTTGCGGACCTTGGGACCACGTTGGAGAATGAACTCTACACTGACTTGATTCTCCAGTCCCTTCCTTTCACTTACGCCTAGTTTGTCCTAAACTTCAACATACATGGAAAGGAGGTTGAACTTTCCGAACTTCTGAACATGTTGAGGAGTGCTGAGGGCACCCTACAGAAAGGTAGGGAGAGATCCACTTTGTTTGTAGGAGGATCATCCTCTTCTAGGTCCAGGGCGAAAGCCAATGGAAAGAAGAGGAAAGCCCCCGCCAAACCAAGGGGCGGTGTCAGTAAAGTGGATACGAAGGGAAAGGGAAAGGCAACAAAGGTAGCGGGAAAGCTGGTGGGAAAGGAAGAATGCTTCTACTGTCACAAAAGTGGACACTGGAAACAGGATTGCAAGGCTTGGAAGGTCAGAATCCAGGATCTGAAGCGAGTTGCGACTTCAGCTTCAGGTGTGTATGTTATTGAAAACTGTCTATTAATAAACTCTACTTCCTGGGTATTGGATACCGGATCAGGATCTCATATCTGTAATTCTTTGCAGGCGTTGAGAAAGCGTAGGGTTTTGAAGGCAGGTGATATGACCCTCAGAGTTGAAAACGGAGCTAGCATGGATGCTGAGGCCGTGGGGGACTATCACCTGGGATTGTCAGATGGACACTTTTTGGTTTTGCATAGTTGTTATTTTGTACCAAATGCAACTTGTAATATCATTTCTGTATCTTTATTGTCTAAAGAAGATTATGAATTTGCATTTGTAAGTAATGTTGTGAACATTCACCTTAATCAAGTTTTGATTGGGTCAGGTACATTAAACAACGGTATATACGTATTAAACCAACCACAGATTTTCAATATCCAGAATACACACAAAAGAAAGTCTCCAGAAATCAATAAAACTTTCTTATGGCATTATAGACTCGGTCACATTAATGAGAGAAGGTTGACGAAGTTACATACAGAAGGATATTTGGATCCGTTCGAATATCAATCGTATGCAACTTGTCAATCCTGTCTCAAAGGAAAGATGACAAAGTCTCCGTTCACTGGACACGGAGTAAGAGCGAGCGAGCTCTTGGGACTCGTACACAGCGACGTGTGCGGTCCAATGTCTACGCATGCACGAAGCGGTTATTCTTACTTCATTACTTTTACGGATGACTTTTCAAGGTACGGATATATCTTCTTAATGAAACATAAATCCGAGGCCTTTGAAAAATTCCAGGAATACAAGAATGAAGTAGAAAAACAGACAGGAAAAAGTATCAAGGCATTGAGATCTGATCGAGGTGGTGAATACTTGAGTGCCGAGTTCCTAGGTTACTTAAAAGAGAATGGAATTCTCTCTCAGCTTTCTCCTCCATACACTCCGCAACATAACGGTGTATCGGAGAGACGGAACCGAACCCTATTGGATATGGTACGGTCCATGAAGAGTAACGCTGAGTTACCGCGATCGTTCTGGGGATATGCGCTAGAATCAGCTCCATACCTTTTGAACCGAGTTCCAACTAAGACTGTGCCTACTACACCATATCAGATGTGGTGTGGGAAGACACCCTATTTTAGTCACATTAAGACATGGGAATGTCCAGCTTTTGTCAAAAAGCAGCATGTGGACAAGCCCGAGGCACGCTCAGTACAGTGCAAGTTTGTGCGATATCCGAAGAACTCCAAGGGATATTTCTGTAAGTGCACGGCGGCGCCCCGGCCGTCAATCCGACGGCCAAATGCGGAAGCGGTGATAAACTTTAATTTTGCTAACTTAGCAAACCGGCACCACCGCGCACTAAACACCCGGATCGGACCATTAAACTAGTTCTAGCTAATTACAAGACGGGTTAGAGATATACCGAGTGATCCGAGTCCTCCGGTCTTCTCGTCGTCGTCCCGATCTCCTGCGGAAACTCCGGTTGTCGCCTCCTCGCCGGAAGGGCACCACATTCCCTGCATCTTTTACGGGCTCCCACCTCAATACCGAGGCAACTCGGGCGCGAAGTTGGCTGGCCGACGCGTCCAAGATTTGTTGTAGAATGTGTAGTGCTTTGTCTCTTTGGGGTTATGTTGCCTTTGAAGATGATGGAGGAATCAAGATAAGAAAAATGGTGCTTGCATTTTTCCTAACATGAAATGAGATCAAAAATGCCACACTCTCAGAAATGAAACTCTCTTCTTCTCTTCTCTCAAGTGAAGCCTAACCTCACTCATTTAGAATGGTGGAGGAATGAATACATAATGCAAGAGGGAGGTGAGTGTAGGAAAAGAGAAAGGGTGACCATATCCAAAGATCATGATAACAATGTCATCTCCAAATCTAATCACCTTTAACACAAATCAAGTGATGTAAAGAGAATCAAATGATGGTTGAAAAGAAAAGATGCCATCATAATCAATACATTTGCAAGAAACCCCTCCACAATGTGTTATTTGCAAATTGCAAATAACACCCTCTATCAAAAGGTCCGGCCGGGAAAGAACAAAGGAAAACCGGCCGGAACGGAATGCAAACTGGCAACTCCAGAAAACTGGTCCCGTAATAAATTACAGGAAAACCCCACCACTGCAAATACATGCCCGCATTTGTATTCCGACTGAACATAAATGCAAAGAGACAAGACTACACTGTACTATACTAGGATCCGGCTTAAACCAAAGCCGGCTAGTAATATCCGTCCGATCCTGATCTGTGCAATACCGCACGTATCTGATCGAACCCTGCCATATAACCATACGGCCTCTAGTACTAACTGTCTGATCCTGATCCGTGCAATACCGCACGTTTCTGATCAGACCCTGCCATATCTCCATACGGCCACTACAGCGTTTCGCCCGAAAGCTTGAGTAACTGTAAGTGTGGTGGACTCTAAAGACTCGTCAATACTATAGCTGTGGATTTAACCACTAGCACGTCAGAGGTATAAGCCGATATGTGACGGGTCACCAGCTATTGACCAAAAGGGACGTCGATGAGCGAACTCATCCTGACACCCTACTGTGCCTGTCAGTGACAATATCCGTACAGTCCGGTCCATTCGTCTATGAGCATCGCATGTCGGGCCTAGGGGGTTGGTAAAAGTCAGACCCTCAAAAGCGGTACAAGTCGTGTCGGAGTGTAGCCCAGAACACCCTGAGATACTACTGGAATACCTACCAGTAAATCTCCTGCCTTGGCCAAGGACTTCGTGTAATGGCTCTCCTAGACACAGCGCGACCTCACCCCCAATACCGGGAGAGACGAACCCCTGAAAATCCGCTCACTGCCTCCATGTGGCTCGGGACTGTACCCAACTAAAACCTGTTTGCACGACTCCTTTGAGCCGTGGTAGGGTAGTAATCAAAGTAGAGTGGGAACTCACATGAGACAAATGACGATCCCCAGGTCGATGAACTAACCTGTACACATGTCACCAGGGAACTGCTATCTGAAGTCAGGTATAAGACCAACTAGCATGTTCCCGGCGAGTCCTGTCCGGTGTACTCATAACCCAATGAGCACCTGTATACATCTTAGGTGAACCAACTGACACCAGTGGCTTGTGAGACCGGCCACCGCCCCTCGTCGGGGTCTTGACTGTATACACTAGTCTACTCTGGAGAATCGATGCCCTGTCTCGAAACTCCCACGACTAGGGACCATTTAAGGATGTGCTTATAGACTACCAGCTCCCACGTATATGATCGCCCTCATACTGCTGGCAGTCAAGCAAGAATCCTAGGGGCTCTATCAACGTGCAATAGCGACCTGTCAGGTCACCTAAAGCAGTACACGATGATAAAAGTAAACCAGATAGCATACTATCATCTCGAGTAAGACTGTCCTACCGGGATAGGTCCTCCCTCAATCATTGCAATCACGTGCCTGTGATCCAATAATTGACTCTGAGGGCACTATCTCGAACAATCTCCCACTTGTACTCAAGGCTAATTATTGTGATGTCGCATACTCACAGCCCGTGTGATACCGAACACCCAACTCCTCTACTAGTCAGTCTCACAAAACTCGTTTGCGAAACTATTGCGTTTGAGGAATAGCCTTAGTGAGTGGATCCGCCTTGATGTTTCTTTCTATGTCTCTCTATATCTCAAGTTCGCGGAGAAAGCCATCTCCCAAAATGAGCAATACCTGTCTTAGAATGTCTGGATGTCTGATGGGACCTAGCTCATAAATGAACTCCAAATCCAAACTTCTTAGACTGTATCGTCAACTGAACTTAATCAGTATCCTGCGCCATGCCACCCTCAGTATTGCCTTGGACCACCTGTCCAAAATACTGCCCCTCGTCAGAAGGAAAACTATAACTCTGACAACCTCTTTGTCATCCATGTCACCTTGGAAGCCTGGAATGATGACTGTCTCCCAAATGAGGCTGTCGTTATCATATCCCTAGAACATCCACTTATGTTCTAAAACTGCTTCCGACTGTTTCTCCAGGATTGGATCAATGTCAACTTATTGCATCTAGTGCAAGAACAACATCTGGTGTGGTACTTGACATCTCATGATTGACTCAATTGCTTAAGCAAGTGATCTGCCAATCATGCACATCCCTCTCTACTTTAGTCTATAAGACACCTTTAGAGAGGGTGACTCCATCACCTGCAGGTACACTACCGTGACAGGAGTCGTCCATTCTAAATACTCTTAGAATGCTGTCAAAGTACCCTGATTGGGAAACCATCCAAATCTAGATATAAAAACCATAAATCTAGTAACCAGTATGTCTGATATAATGTCCAAGTCCCTTGTGGAGAAACCACTGTGTGACGACCAAAGTATAACCGATCGTAGTATAGGAGTGTCACTTCCTACTTTGTGTATGTCATCCAAAACCCGGATATCACACCCTACTACCTTCTCAACAGATCCATCCCCTATTCTGATGACGTCAAACCCATGACTGTCACATCAGAAATAGATGATCTATCTCCGCTATATCTGCTTTAGTCTATAAATAGACATAAGCCTGATGTCCACCAATGCTTCCGCTGCTCCCACTGACTACGACAACCCTCTGGCAGAGTCATATAGACGTGCACTTCTAAAGCAAGTTTAGAACGACGCTATACTCATCCTCCTGCCGGGTCTCGCAGCCTGGAACAACAACAATGGCAAGTGTGGGTAAACAAGAACTTCCCTGTCACCGTCCTTGAGGCTACCGGAGTACCTCTCGGGTGCCTGAAGTTACCCACCTTATCTGCGGAGTGGCCAATGGAATGTCAAATCAGATTGAATCTTTAGGTTCCTTATCAAATCTTCAGTAATCGTTTGCGGTTCTGGAATCACTTCCAGTTCCACCATACTCCCACTACTGTTTTTGAAAAAATCCATTTTTAATAAAACTGTGGCGAGTCTAGAACAATATTTTTATTGATCTGCCAGATGGTAGAAAGTCAACCCTCGTCATAGCCTGGGTCAACCCACAAACAGCCATTACAGAAACGTGCCTTGAGTTGTCCAGTGTCTGGTTTTAATCATAAGCCGGACAACTCCCTGTACCATAACAACGTTAAGATCTGAACTGTTCTACATCCAATATAGAACCAGAGGCACTGATTTAATTTAACCAGATTCAAATCATGCAGCTGTCTCCAGTGCATGTCAACTAAATGGAGAGAGGCCGATCAGCGTTACTCAACTTAGGAATGCTTCCAATTATGAGTAACCTGAAAGAGAAGCAATTTCTCTTTATCATTACTATCAACTGAATACCATACACAAGTATCTACATCTTCGATCACTTTGAAGAATCCCGATACTTGCTACACCTGGTTCTCTACTCTATTCAAATACCTATAACTCCTCAAAACTTAGACCCTGTGTTTCTACGAAACACATGTCTAAGAACTAGAGAAGTTAAAAGTAAATAGAATATAGTATGAGGACCAACCCCTCTGTCCTAATGGACACTGGACAACATACAATACTCTGTATAAGTCCGCTGAGTCTAACAACTCTTTCACTGTGTGTTGTAGGTTGAAAACTGTACTTATGGTTAAGAAGAATTACACCGCTGTTTAATGCTCCTTACCTAACCATCCACTGATATAGGTAAATGTCATCGACATAATATCAAAAGGTATATCTCACTCTATGAAAATAGACGTACAGATATATCAATTTGAAATTGGTGCACAACAGCGGATATTCAAAACCAAATATTTGCCGACCGGTAAACAGCCCAGGTGATCTCCTCAAATATCACCGATTACAACGAATCCCGATATAATGAGGACGATCACCCTATTCCTAATAACTTACTCCCACTCATCATCTGTAAAACCATACAGATGTGAGAATCAAACCTGGTAAATGCATACCCTTGAGCAAATGTCTAATCAGGAAATCAGTTTTCTTTTAACAATACACAGTTGAACTGAAACATTAAAATGTTTCGATAGGGTACACTGGTATTCTTAGTAATGCCTCTACCATTATCCAGATTCACAACTACAACCGTATAATTCTTTGCCACCTCTCCAAATCCCTTTATATGTCTTTAGTCATTACCTTCTGCACACCCTTTTAGGCCAATTGGTTTTCTTCCTTCCCTACCGTTCGGCACCAGCCTATGGTTTGGAAGAAGACTATCCAATAAGCATAATGGGTGTACTGTCCTAATCCTAGGAGCACTCGCAATGCGAGAGAAGGTGAAGATAAAAGACTACCGAATGAACCTTATTCCTATTTCTCCTGAACCAGGATCCATCCCCGAACTGGAACAAGTTCCTTTCGAGTTCGTATATAACCATACGATGGAGTATCCAATAAACTGTGGATCTTCGTAGTGATACGGAGTGTCCTGGAGAAATACAAAGGTGATTTAGGATTGGCGATGAAATACTTGGTTTGGTCGTAAATATCAGTCGCAATTTACTTTGCCCTCTTACTAATCCCTTGCTTTGTCTTAATCTTAATACCTTCTGCACACCGTTTAGGCTAATTGGTTTTCTTCATTCCCTACCGGTCGGCACCAGCCTATGGTTTGGAAGAAGACTATCCAATTTGCGTAATAAGTGTACTACTCCTAAACCAAGGAGTACTCACAACCTGAGAGAAGGTGAAAAGAAAAGACAACTGAATAGTCCTATCCGTTTTCTCCAAAACCAGAAACCATCCTCGAAGTCCTTCGAGTTCGTATATAACCATACGATGGTTTTGTCCAATGGAAGTGGACGTTCGTAGTAACACGGGGTGTCCCGGAGAAAAGGGTAAAAGTAGGAGTGGCAATGAGGTTTGTAACTCTGACAATCCAAAAGCCAGTGTTAAGTAGGTTCGGTCAATTTGGTCACTGAGTCATAGTCTAGGGTCGGGTCAATGGTCGCTGCCAGAGAGAGAGAGAAAAGAAACACTCAGCGTGCACTCTAACCTAGATCAGAATGGTTATTACTTTATCTAATCTGGAAACCTCCCACTGTAACGTCAAATTCTTCCCCAAACCTGAAAGAAGAATTAGCCGGGATCACCCGAGGAGTAAACCAACTCATCAGTGGGAATCGGGATCCAACCATCATGGCATGATAACGTGACGGAATCCGCTCACGCTATCACACTCCAGAAGGTATGCGCATAACTGGCAAGTTTCAGTACTTTTGAAACTCCCGATGTGGATTTTTACCCCATGCTCTTATGACCTTGACTAAGGCCAACAAATCATAAGTCACATGTCAAGTTCTACCCGTCATTGTCCAGGTTGATTTGAACCCACCCGTACAAGCCCTTGACTAGGGCCAACAAGGCTATACGACTGTCCCAAACCAACACATCTATCTATGCAGCATATGAATACCCAACAGCTACCAAACACTGTGCCTTGACTATGGCCAACAAACACAGCTTGAATACTATTGACTACCCATATGAAACGACGGAGGGCTACGTATGGTTTCTGGCAAAAACCTATAACGTAGTGAACTTGATATCATTGAAGGAACTGATAGCTTTATAAAAATATAGTGACGAAAACCTTTGCTAAAGAGGTCACTCCCGGTGAAGGGATCTTGGCTCTTTCCCCGTAGAATGAGGTGCAGGATATTCCAACTGAATACCACGATGCATAACAAAAGTGAACGTCTTTGCAATAACAACTTTTTGAAAAGTGTTCCAACAACATCAGAATAGGTTTGTTTTAACTTGCATTGATCCGAATCAACGCAGTCCCATTAATTGATCACACCATAAAGAACGAAAATATCCTGATGTACGTATATGCCATCCGCATTCGCCACTGGGTCCCGTCATTACCCGTTAGGTTAACTAACTAACGACAGAGCGGGGACTGGACTAGCGCGGATGTAAAACATATACAACATCTACTAATATATATACCAATATATTATATTCGCTCAAGGAGTGATAAAAAAGCAACATCACAGAACAATACAGATATCTGGGATCCCCGGGTTTCACAGAGCCACTACTGAAACCCGACGTTCCCCTGGTCGTGTGGATAGCCTCTGCAATGAAATCCTAGACCCCTACGGGCGCGGCAAGTTACCCGCCAAAACCTGAAGCGAGGCAGCCCCCTTCAGCAACGTGAATGGACCACCCGGCACTTCACGGAATCCGGTAACTTGGGCACCCCTCCTGGGTCAACCTGTACCCCCTACGAGTAGGGCGAATAGCCCGCCAATTCTAGAGTGAAGCCCCTTCCGTCCCAATGCCATGAGATGCGGGCTTGTTGCCCTCCAGAACCCGGCTATCCGTGCACCCCACCGTGGGGTAATCCTAGTACAGAAAGTAAAATATACATACAAAGGGTACATCGACCGCAACCAGGTCGTGCCCCAAAAGAATAATACAAACAGGCAGTGACGGCAGTCCACATCTCGGACGCTCGTCCCGCAATATCAAATGTACATAATACAACAGAAACTGTACTAGCATTGCATCCAGGCTATCCTACACGACCGATCCGCAACATCACAGCAAAATCACAAAACATCAACGTGAAAGTCACGTTCGCAAATCCGTCTAACCGGGCTATAGTAGTTAGACTGGATTTACCGATCAAATGACATTCACGGTCGCAGATATAATGTAAATACTTTGAAAATAATGTGTTTAAAATATCCGATCGATCAAAAATTAACAAGTGGGCCCCCAAGCAATACTCCAGCAGTCACAGAAATTCTGGGCCTAAGTTTAATATTCCAAAACCCCCAAAATCAGCCCACAAGCCCACTAGAAAATTTCGACCCATTGATTCTTCAAACCTGCGGCGGAACCGCGGAAACAAGGGGGGTTTTGCCGCGGTTCCGCGCTCTACCTGAGAGATCAATGTCTCAAATTTTCCCAGAACTCTTAGGACTCCTAGTACATCAATTTTCTACATCCTGAAAAATTTTTAGACTTCAAAAAAATTTCGACAGAAAACTGATGTGAGGAAAATGAGGTTTTTTTTGGAATTTTGGTCGATCGGAAATGCAAACACATCAAACAAAGCTAGATGAAGTTAATGGCGAGGCTCTGATACCACTGTAAGTGCACGGCGGCGCCTCGGCCGTCAATCCGACGGCCAAATACGGAAGCGGTGATAAACTTTAATTTTGCGAACTTAGCAAACCGGCACCACCGCTGACTAAACACCCGGATCGGACCATTAAACTAGTTCTAGCTAATTACAAGACGGGTTAGAGATATACCGAGTGACCCGAGTCCTCCGGTCTTCTCGTCGTCGTCCCGATCTCCTGCGGAAACTCCGGTTGTCGCCTCCTCGCCGGAAGGGCACCACATCGCCTGCATCTTTTTCGGGCTCCCACCTCAATACCGAGGCAACTCGGGCGCGAAGTTGGCTGGCCGACGCGTCCACGATTTGCTGTAGAATGTGTAGTGCTTTATCTCTTTGGGGTTATGTTGCCTTTGAAGATGATGGAGGAATCAAGATAAGAAAAATGGTGCTTGCATTTTTCCTAGCATGAAATGAGATCAAAAATGCCACACTCTCAAAAATGAAACTCTCTTCTTCTCTTCTCTCAAGTGAAGCCTAACCTCACTCATTTAGAATGGTGGAGGAATGAATACATAATGCAAGAGGGAGGTGAGTGTAGGAAAAGAGAAAGGGTGACCATATCCAAAGATCATGATAACAATGTCATCTCCAAATCTAATCACCTTAAACACAAATCAAGTGATGTAAAGAGAATCAAATGATGGTTGAAAAGAAAAGATGCCATCATAATCAATACATTTGCAAGAAACCCCTCCACAATGTGTTATTTGCAAACTTGCAAATAACACCCTCCATCAAAAGGTCCGGCCGGGAAAGAACAAAGGAAAACCGGCCGAAACGGAATGCAAACTGGCAACTCCAGAAAACTGGTCCCGTAATAAATTACAGGAAAACCCCACCACTGCAAATACATGCCCGCATTTGTATTCCGACTGAACACAAATGCAAAGAGACAAGACTACACTGTACTATACTAGGATCCGGCTTAAACCAAAGCCGGCTAGTAATATCCGTCCGATCCTGATCCGTGCAATACCGCACGTATCTGATCGAACCCTGCCATATAACCATACGGCCTCTAGTACTAACCGTCTGATCCTGATCCGTGCAATACTGCACGTATCTGATCGGACTCTGCCATATCTCCATACGGCCTCTACAGCGTTTCGCCCGAAAGCTTGAGTAACTATAAGTGTGGTGGACTCTAAAGACTCGTCAATACTATGGCTGTGGATTTAACCGCTAGCACGTCAGAGGTATAAGCCAATACGTTACGGGCCACCAGCTATTGACCAAAAGGGACGTCGAAGAGCGAACTCATCCTGACACCCTACTGTGCCTGTCAGTGACAATATCCGTACAGTCCGGTCCGTTCGTCTATGAGCATCGCATGTCGGGCCTAGGGGGTTGGTAAAAGTCAGACCCCCAAAAGCGGTACAAGTCGTGTCGGAGTGTAGCCCAGAACACCCTGAGATACTACTGGAATACCTACCAGTAAATCTCCTGCCTTGGCCAAGGACTTCGTGTAATGGCTCTCCTAGACACAGCGCGACCTCACCCCCAATACCGGAAGAGACGAACCCCTGAAGATCCGCTCACTGCCTCCATGTGGCTCGGGACTGTACCCAACTAAAACCTGTTTGCACGACTCCTTTGAGCCGTGGTAGGGTAGTAATCAAAGTACAGTGGGAACTCACACGAGACAAATGACGATCCCCAGGTCGATGAACTAACCTGTACACATGTCACCAGGGAACTGCTATCTGACGTCAGGTATAAGACCAACTAGCATGTTCCCGGCGAGTCCTGTCCGGTGTACTCATAACCCAATGAGCACCTGTATACATCTTAGGTGAACCAACTGACACCAGTGGCTTGTGAGACCGGCCACCGTCCCTCGTCGGGGTCTTGACTGTATACACTAGTCTACTCTGGAGAATCGATGCCCTGTCTCGAAACTCCCACGACTAGGGACCATTTAAGGATGTACTTATAGACTACCAGCTCCCACGTATATGATCTCCCTCATACTGCTGGCAGTCAAGCAAGAATCCTAGGGGCTCTATCAACGTGCAATAGCGACCTGTCAGGTCACCTAAAGCAGTACACGATGATAAAGGTAAACCAGATAGCATACTATCATCTCGAGTAAGACTATCCTACCGGGATAGGTCCTCCCTCAATCATTGCAATCACGTGCCTGTGATCTAATAATTGACTCTGAGGGCACTATCTCCAACAATTTCTTCTATTGCGAAGAGGAACAAAAGGTTTTTGTTTCTCGTCATGCCCACTTTCTAGAACACCAGTTCTTAGAAAAAGAAATTAGTGGGAGCGCAATAGAACTGGAAGAAATTCTAGAAGCACGAGTTATTACTGAAAGCTTAGTAGAACCAGAGGGTTCGAAAGATCAGGACATTCCCACGCCACTCCGCAGGAGTAGTAGGCAGTCTCATCCGCCCGAGAGATACTACGGTTTTCTCATAGACGGGGATAGAGAGGATTGCATCATCGATTGTGATGAGCCTACTAGATTCCAGCAAGCCATTCAGAGCGTTGTCTCGGTAAAATGGCTGGATGCAATGCGGACTGAAATGGAGTCCATGTACACCAACAAAGTATTGACGTTGGACATTGCTCCAGATGGGGTAAACCCCGTAGGATGCAAGTGGATCTTCAAAAAGAAGATTGGTGTACATGGACAGGTCGAGACCTATAAAGATAAACTTGTTGCAAAGGGTTTTTGTCAAAGACCTGGTTTGGACTATGACGAAGCATTTTCTCCAGTGGCTATGCTGAAATCCATTCGGATCCTTCTTGCCATTGCTGCCTTCCGCGATTATGAGATTTTGCAGATGGACGTAAAGACCGCTTTTTAAATGGAAATTTAGAAGAGTGTGTCTATATGGACCAGCCAGAGGGTTTCATTCAGAGTGGGAGCAGCGGAAAGGTGTGCAAGTTGCTTAAGTCCATTTATGGACTAAAGCAGGCATCGCGGAGTTGGAACATCTGTTTTGATGAGACGGTCAAGGAATTTGGCTTTATCAAAAATCCAGATGAACCATTCATCTATTGTAGATTTGTAGCGAGAACTGTAGTATTCCTCATTTTATACGTGGAAGACATTCTCTTAATAGGAAATGACATTTCTATGCTACAATCTGTCAAGGGGTTCTTATCACACAGGTTCTCCATGAAAGACCTGGGTGATGCCTCATACATTCTGGGGATCCTGATCTACCGTGACAGATCCAAGAGGATTTTAGGACTCTCACAGTCCAGGCACATCGACACCATACTGAAAAGATTCAGTATGGAAGATTCCAAGCGCGGTAATCTACCGGCTTGTCACGGGATCACCCTCTCCAAAGAGATGTCTCCCAAGACTGAGTTGGAGAGGGATCACATGTCTATTATACCCTACGCTTCTGCGGTAGGCTCTATAATGTATGCGATGTTGTGTACCAGACCAGATGTGGCTTATGCACTGAGTGTGGTAAGCAGGTATCAGTCAAACCATGGGGAGAAACATTGGATAGCGGTAAAGAACATTCTCAAGTACCTGAGAAGGACTAAGGAGATGTTCTTGGTGTATGGCGGAAAAGACCTCCAGATTGAGGCCTTTGCTGACTCCAGCTTCCAGAGTGACAAGGATGATTCCAAGTCCAAGTCGGGTTTTGTCTTTACCCTCAATGGAGGGGCGGTGTGTTGGAAGCGTTCTAAACAGGAAACCGTTGCTGACTCGACTATGGAACCGGAATAGATCGCTGCATCTGATGCCGCAAAAGAAGCTTTCTGGATGAGGATGATCTTGAAAGAACTTCAGGTGGTTCCGTCCATTGTTGATCCAATACCTCTGTATTGCGACAACAACGGGGCTATAGCTTTACCGAAGGAACCCAGGTCCAATCAGAAATCCAGACACATCTTGAGGTGGTATCACCTGATCAGGGAGACCGTAGATCGCCAGGAGATCGAGGTTCGGAGGGTTGCTTCAGAAGATAACACTGCAGATCCATTCACGAAGGCCTTACCCCAGACTCAGTTCGAGCGGCTGATCGAGATGATAGGTCTTCGATACGCCAGTACATGGCCTTAGTGCAAGTGAGAGATTGTTAGTGTATATGCCCTAGAGGCCATTACTGTATCATACTAGTATGTATATTACTTGATGGAAGCTTGGGATATTCACAGTTGTATATACAATCTTGCTCGAAATGGTAGTATGCTACTTGGTTTGTCTCTGCTTTAATGTGTACTTGTGTTTCTTTTATTATATCACCTTTAGATATTAGTAGAGCCCTTAGGATGTTTGCTTGATTACCAGCGTTGTGATGGCGCTCACACTCGTGGGGGCTGGGTAATCCATAAGCACATCCTTATACAGGTCCCTAGTCGTAGGACTATCGAGACAGGGCATCGATACTCCGGAGTAGACTAGCGTATGCGCTTCTCATCCCAGCGTGGGAGACGGTCTGTCCAACAGCCGTCAGTACGTCGTACTTGAGATAGTATGCGGGTGCTCGTTAGGTTACGAGTACACTGGACAGGACTCGTCGGGAACTGTTGGTTGGTATTATACCTATCGTCAGTTATCACTTCCTAGGTGATATGAGTACAGCTTAGTCCGCCGACTTGACACTGTCACTTCGCCTCGAGTATGTTCCCACTGTACTTTGATTACTACCCTACCATGGCTCAAAGGAGTCATGCAAACAGGTAGTAGTTGGGTGCAGTCCCGAAGCACTTGGAAGCAGTGACGGTTAGACAGGATTCGTCTCTCCCGGTATTGGGGGTTGACATCACGCTGTGTCCAGGAGAGCCATTACACAAGTAGTCCCTGGCCAGGGTAAGCGAGATATACTGGTAGGTTTCTAGTGTTATCTCTGGGTGTTTTGGGCTACACTCCGACACGACTTGTACCGCTATTAGGGGACTGACGTTTACCACCCACCTAGGCCCGCCATGCGATGTATCAGACGAACAGACCGGACTGTACGGAGACTGTCACATTCCGGCTCAGTAGGAGTTCAGATGGGTTCACCTCGTCAGTCTTCTTATCGGCATCTACCTGGGGACCGTTACGTACAGCTAGTGCCGCTTGCGGTCTGTGGTTAAACCCACTGCCAGCGTAGTGTCGAGTCTTTAGAGTCCCATACAGAGAGTTATTCGCCTTTAGGCAAAATGAGTAGAGGTCGCATGGTTTTGCGACAGGGTTCGTTCACATCCGCGCACTTATGCACGTTTGCTATCCGGACAGCTTATACTAGCGGGCTTTGGTTTAAGCCAGATCCTAGTATATGATTTGGGATTGGTTTTATCTCAGTGTATTCGTGTTCCTCGGATCACGAATATGGGTGCGTATGCACAGTTGACTGAGACAGAGGGAGAGGACTTTGATTAGGGTTGATGACCATTGTCATTTTCTTAACCCTAATGCTTATGTGTGTATTATGATTAATTGATATTAGTTAAATTAAATTGTGCATGGTTAGGGTTGTTGACCGTTTGACTATCTTGACTTGTTGACTTAGGTTGACATGTTGACCATCATCATTTTATATAAAAGATGCTCTGTGATCCTTGCAATTTGCATTTAATGTGAAATTATAATGGTCAAGTCTTGATTAACCATGACAATTATCTTGCTAATTATCTATTTTCATAATTCACCCATATATGAGAGAATGGTTCTTTATCTTATTCATTCTATCATATAGATTCTCTCTCCTCCTCTTCCTCTCTCTCTAGCTCTCCCCTCTCATGAGTTGAGAAACACTTGAGTTTGAGATAAATCACTCTAATATAATCTCTACTCTCTTCTAAGGTTCTAGGATTAGCACTTCTAGCATCTTAGTTACTTCTAGCTTGAAGTTGAAGCCAAAGATTGAGGCTCTCGGGTGGATCCTTTTTCGACTAGAGAAGACGACAAGGAGATCACTTCCGTTCACTCCAAGGAGCAAGGAGAGAAGGACATAAAGCCCTTGGTATAACCTTTCTTCCATGTAGCTAAAACTAGTTAGCTTTGTAGTTAGTTTTTGTTTAGCAAAGATCCTCCTTTTGATAGTCCATATTGCCTAGTTCGATAAAATCCGATTTTTATACCGTTTCCGCCTCCCCGCAAGCACCGGGGTGGGCAACGTGGACTTACAACATAGGCTCCTCTCAAAATCGAGCTTATAGGCTCCGAGCACATAGGCTCCTCTCACATCGAGCTCATAGGCTCCGAGCACATAGGCTCCTCTCACATCGAGCTCATAGGCTCCGAGCACATAGGCTCCTCTCAAATCGAGCTCTTAGGCTCCGAGCACATAGGCTCCTCTCATAATGCATATGTAAATTTGCATAGATCTTCATGATGATATATTAAGTAGGCGTATATATATATATCAGCGTCCCATACCACTAATATATATATTTATCTATTGGTGTACATATATATATATTTCATCGTCCCATACCACTGATATATATACGTAGGAGTAAAACAATCCAGAATCATCATATGCAACCATATCACAGTGCGAAATCCATGAATTATAATACATGCAACATGAACACTAATATGAGCATGCAACTATGTAAAGGCATATGTACAAGGAATATGAATCAATAACATATAAGCATGCAATGCAATGCGAGCCATAGAGTAAATGGAAAATGAATAGTAATGCAGCTTGCCATTTGAAATAAGACAAATCGAGGTTTTAGTAAACTAAGGGCTACAGTGTTTTCAGATATTCCCGATTCATTAGTTTTTGAAATAGGTATGACTCGGGTCTAGTCTAACATCTACTATGCAAACTACAGATCTAAGTATCAAGTCAATCGGGAGGGGTATGGAATCCACCTAAATCTGAGTCGATATATATATATATATATATAGTCGGTGATCCCGCCTCAATAGTATTGAGTACGATACAGTATGTCATATGGCATCCTCAAGTCAGGAATGCAGATCTATCATCAATATAAAGCTCGTATGGTAAATCGTCGTACGGCATCCCAATAGCTGGGTACGGGTAAATATCACATTCCTCTCATCAAATATCAGGTATCATTATCATCATATCACATAATCTGAGGTACTGATCTAAGTCTAGTACAACTGATACCATCTATATATTGCGTGTGCAAGCACACGTCCAAAGGCCCGCTAAAGATCACATGTCGTATCCCAAATACGAATCATATCAAATCACCGATCTAGCGTCACAATGCCCAATATCATCCACTCATCTCCAATGTCATCCAAAATCACCATCAACACCGTGTAAGTATAAGGAATATGCAAGGGTGTGCGTGTGGGTGTAAATCTATTCTAGGGTTCGCGACTATGAACTATACTAGTTTACTTCTAACCCTAAACTATCCATAATACACCTAACACAATATCCATGACACACAATAACTATCATACAATATAGTATATCAACTACGGACTACGGGGGTGCTATACGCCATCCACCCAACTTCCCCCTGTAGATATAATCTACTCACCTTGCGTCTTCATTTGTCGACGTCGCCACGCGCTTGCTCGTCGTCCCGAAGTCTTCATAGGGTACCTACACATCAATGTATCGTAAATGCGTATTAAAACCGAATCAAAGCTAAAACGGCACATGAAACCCAAAACGATACGATAAGGGGCCTATAGGTTAGAACCTATGGCACGCCTTCAAAACCCTCAATCAATCCTCGATATCGTCGTATAAACGCCAAATAGTCAAGGTAAAACACAATACACAATTTCAGAACTAAAAATACGGAATACGGTAACACGAATCCAAAACGGCAACTAAGGAAATAGGCTCCAGATTTCACCCTAGGTCAAACTATACAAATCTACACATACCAGGGGCCTAATCTACTGATGAGGGAACACTAAAACCAAGACGAACCAAAAAGGGGCAGGTCTGGCCGCAAATTGCGGCCAAACAGGATAAATCTGCGGCCGGGTCTAGGAGTTAGGGGATAGGGTCTTGGGGTTAGCTTCCTGGGTGCCTGCACATCTCACTGTCCAATCAATTTTATTTTAGGATGTCTCGGGTGATAGCAGATCTCAAATAACCTCCACAGATACCACAAACTTTCCGATATCGGTTTCTAAATCCGTATTTCGGGTTTCAACTCTCAGGTTGGGGTCTCAATTCATGCACTAGGGTATTTATCTAACTTCTACTGAGCTCAATTTCACATTACAACATAAATTTCACCCCAAACCCTAACTAAGTTTTCCTCAAGTCCACCAAAAACACACAATATCGATATGAAACTTCAATCGAAGCTTAAGCACAAGAAATACCACTCTTATTTTGAAGGAATTACCTCATAAGACCCCCTAGAATTCTCAACAGCGCCAAAATGAAAACTTTCTTGGTCCATCCTATAGCTTGCAAGCTTGTGCACATTTTTATTGAAATGAGAGTGGGGTTTTGGTGTAGTTTTAGAGGTGATTTGGGGCTTGAAGAAGGGAGGTGAGGTGAGGAGCAGGAGCAGCAGCAGCAACAAGAGGGAGAGGGAGAGAAATGAGTGTTGAATAAAATGGAGGAGAATGGCTAGGACTTAGTCAACATATCCCTCCCTCTCATTCTCTCACATGCCCATACCCAATATTATAATCCTTTCCCATTTCTTCTCTTTTCTTTTTCTCATTCAAAATCCTTCTCACATAAATAGTAACCCCAAAACAAACCATGGTGAAAATGCACAAGTGTAGAGAAAAGATATGTGCGTGTTTTGCACAAAATTGTATAAAAGCCGATTAGCGATTTTTAATCGCGATTAAATTAGCATATAACTAATCATAAAACTTTGAAATGGAATAATTCTCTTATTTACCCTATTTTAGAATTTTCCATAATTTTCCAAAATATTTCCCCATTTATGTGTATTTAATTATACCGAATTATTAAAATATTCAATAAAGTAATATTAAATTATAAAATTTCCCAAAAATAATATTTTATTATTTTGAAATGTTACAGACTATGATGCGGATCATACTAGTAGGGACAATGTAGTCGCCAAGTACATCCTTCAAATGTTCCTAGTCGTGGGAGTACCGAGACAGGGCATCGATACTCCAGAGTAGACTAGCGTTTGTGCTTCTTGACCCATATGATGGGCGATGGATGATCCCATATCCATTGGTGTTTGACATCAGAGAAGGTATACGGGTGCTCAGTAGAGACTGGGTACACTGGACGAACTTGCCGAGAACTCCCAGATGGTATTATACCTCACGTCAGATGGCAGTTCTCTGGTGACACTGGTACAGGTTAGCCTGTAGACCCGAGATCGTCATAGAGTCTTGTGTGATTCCCACTGTGCTTTGATATCCATCATACCACGTCCAAGAGGGCATGCAAAAAGGTGGCTTTTGGGTACATTCCCGAATCACATGGAGGCAATGAGCTATAGGAGGGGTTTCGTCTCTTCCGGTATAGGGAGTTGATGTTGCGCTGTGTTCGACTGGCTATAACTGGAAATCCCTGGCCAGGGTTGCTGAGATTTACTTGTAAGTGTTATCAGTAGTTTCTCGAACTGTTATATGGCCAGGGTTTCAAGAGTTGGAAACGGTGCAAGTGTTGCAGCCAAGTCTGTTGGCACTTATCACCTTGTATTACCAGAATACATTTTATTCTAAACGAATGTTATTAGATACCGAACCTGATATACAACATCATATCGGTATCTTTATTAGTAAAGAAGGATATAATTTTGTATTATTGGATAATGTTTTGAACATTTCATATATCAAGAGTTGATCGGTTCAGGCACGTTATCTAAAAGCATATACGTTCTAAATCAAACCACAGTTCTTAACGTACAGAACACACACAAGAGGAAGAGTTCAGAAATGAACGAATCCTACTTAAGGTTTTGTAGACTAGGTCATATCAATGTGACCCGACTAGTTGAAGTTACATTTACATGCATATTTAAATTAGTTTGAATTTACATCTTGTGAAACTTGCCGGTCATGTCACAAAGATAAGATGACCACAGCTCTGGTTATTGGAAAAAGAGAAAGAGTCTCTATATACAAAAAGGTAGTAGAGAGTATGGTGGTGATCCTCGTAGAGTACGTGGATGACATACTCTTGATAGGGAAGGAGTTTCCTATGCTACGATCGGTCAATCTCCGCTTATCACAAGGATTCTCCATATAGGATCAAAGTGATCCTCCTAAATCCTGTGTTTTGGATCTATGAGATAGTTCTAATTGGATGTTAGGATACTCACTAGTTGTAGTGAGATGGTATCAATCAATCCTGAGGAGAATCACTGGAAAGGTTCCAGGGTGATAAGGACGACTGAATGTTAGTCGCAGGCATTGTCTTTACCCGTAGAGGTGGGACGGTATGTTGGAAGAGTTCCAAGCTAGATATCGAGACATACTAGACGATTAAAGGCAAGATACATCGTTACCAAGGATGCTACCAAAGAGGCAGTCTGGATACATATAAGTTCATGAGATGAACTTCGTTCCTACCATTGTGTGACAATGGAGTTGTGGCTTATGCCAAGGAACCCCCCGTCCCATCTAAAATCCAGATATAATTCTTAGGCAGTATCACCCGATCAAGGAGATGGTTGATCTCCAGGGAGATCGAGGTTAAGAGAGTAGACACAGAGGATGACAGCGCGGATCCACTCACAAAGGCCTTTTTCCCAGTAGAGACTTTTATTGGATGGTTGAGTATTAGATGTTTCAACCGTAGCTAATTGTTGGGTATGCGATACCACAACAGATCGCCCTAGTGCAAGTGGGAGATTGTTAGTTATATGTATGCCCTAGAGGCCATTACTGTACATACGATGTATATTGTAATGGATGCTTGGATATATATAGGGAGGACTTTCTTGCTCGACATGATAGTATGCTATCTGGTTGTACTTTATCTTAACATGTACTTTGATTGTCTCTATATTACATGTTGATAAAGCCCATAGGATATGTACTTGACTACTGGGACTATGATGAGATCATACTAGTGGGGCCACGGTAGTCGTCGAGTACATCCTATAACTGTTCCTAGTCGAGGGTGTATCGAGACAGGGCATCGATGCACCAAAGTAGACTTGCGTATACGCATCTTGACCCATATGATGGGCGATGGATGATCCCATATCCATCGGTGTTTGACATCAAGGATGGTGTACGGGTGCACAGTGGAGACTGGGTACACTGGACGGACTCGCCGAGAACTCCCAGATGGATTATACCTCACGTCAGATGGCAGTTCTCCGGTGACACTGGTACAGAGTAGTCTGTTGACCCGAGATCATCATAGAGTCTTGTGTGATTCCTACTGTGCTTTGATTTCCATCATACCACGTCCAAGAGGGCGTGCAAAAAGGTGGCTTTTGGGTACAGTCCCGAATCACATGGAGGCAATGAGCGATAGGAGGGGATTCGTCTCTCCCGGTATAGGGAGTTGATGTTGTGCTGTGTTCGATTGGCTATAACCGGAAATCCCTGGCCAGGGTTGCTGAGATTTACTGGTAAGTGTTATCAGTAGTTTCTCGAACTGTTATAGACCTCATATCGACACGACTTATCGAGCTACTGGGGTCTGACGTTTACCACCCCTAGGCAAGATATGCAACATATCAGACGACGAGACCGGACTGTACGGGAGTGTTACTGTTTGGATTCACAGGAGAAGTTACAGGCTTGCTTGTTGATCTTCTGAGTGCTCAATACCTGGGTAGCTGTTATGTTTAGTTGACCGCTTGCAGCTTGTGGGTGTTTGATATGATCATCACCTACTGCCGGCGTATTGACGATTCTTTAGAGTCCTACACAGAGGTTTCTTGGCTCAGGCAAAACGGAGTAGGGGCACGTATGTGATATGTGCGGGACCGAGGATAATGCGATATGAGATACCGTATTCTATTCTCGCGATATTTGATATCAGCCGGGTCATCGGATCAAGTGTTGATTCGATTAATCGGTACGGATAAATATTAGTCGGTTATATGCGATATAGTCGGATTGTCAGATCAAGTGTTGATTCGATAATTTAATGTATAATAATATATATGATATATTCAATTACATTAACTAATATTAGCTCTCTAAAAGATTCTTTTTCTCCCTCGGGTAATGCATTGATATATATGCGATATATGTTAAAAGTATTATTTTATTTTGGTTACAATAAATATTATATATGTGATATATAATATTGTAACATGATATGATTACTAATGCAACATGTTTAGTAGAGATTAAACATGGTTAGGGTTTGATTAGGGTTAAACCTTTCTAGATGTTTCTAGAAGGTTTTCTTTTTGTTTTGGAAAAGATATTTTAGCATGATATTTCTTAACCCAACCACACCCTTTAACCCTAGTTCAATCTCTACAATGGTTACTTGACCATGGTTGCATAATTCATCATTATCTCTTTTGCATTATTTATCACAAAAGGAATTCTATCATATTGTTCATCTTCTTCCTTCTTCTTCTTTGCTTACAAAGCTTTCTTGCTTTTTCCAAGTGATGAATAAATATGAGAAAAAGATAAATAAAGAGAGCAAAAATCCTACTTCATCATCCTCATCTTCCCTTGCCATTTAGATGAGGGTGTTCACATCATTTCATGAGTGTTAGCTTGTGTTAACGAAACTTCAAGGTAGATCATCTTTGTATCGAAGATCGGAAGCAAAGGTTGCATCTTTCTCTTCGTGGAACCTCTCGAGAGTCCGGAACCCGATGATCGCAGCGAAGGGACCACAACACGGAGCATATGAAGTGAAGGACCGGATCTACAAAGGTTGTAATCCCTCTCACTTAGTGTTAAAGTTGTTAACATGTTAGTTTTCGCCTAATCTCTAGTTTAAAGATTCGTATTCGGGTTGTTCGGCACGGCTAAATTTTTAATCGGGCATGGTTTATGCCTCGTAGACACTTGTGCGCGTGCCTAACAACCCTACAGTGGTATCAGAGCCAAGCTAGAGCTTTAGATGAAGTCTAGACGAAGTTTAAAGTCCGATAGAACCCGGAAAACCCGATATACCCTAGTTTCTGGAAATTTTTCAAAACTGTGATTTTTTCCATATTAAAAATACCTAAAAAATTCAGCAGGGAATTTTAGGAAATACTGTGAAGCACGTGAGTCTGATTCCACCAAAGCGCGGCGGAACCGCGGCACAAGCATGGCTTGTGCGGAGGTTCCGCGGCTCGTTAGTCACTTCAGCATTTGAAATTTGCACAGTAATTCTTGTCTTTTAGTGCTGTAGTTTCTGGGAATTTTTAATATTTATTCAACTGTTGAATTTTCTGGGTTGTATTGGGGATTCGATGATTCGATCGGGAACTTTAACTGCGTCTTTGTGTTTTGTCCGGATAACTTTTAGAAACTGTTAAAAAGTTCGAACGGATATCAATAACTCACTTTTTCCCCTGTCGGAAATTTTTTCAAAAGTTGGATTTTTCCTCGTGTTTAAGAACGTTCTAAGTGGTGCAAGTTACGCGGTGGACCCTCTAGAAGACAACAAACCTTAACTCAATTATGTGACCGTCTTGAACTGCCTTTTGAACCTTAGGGTTTGGGGCAGTACGGCGTGCCACATGTGAGACGTTGGCTTGATCCTTCTACGGCTGGACCATTGGTACTGTGGCATGTGATGGATGTTTTTAAACTGATTTCAAGTGTTGAGATATTTTGGGGAAATCTTGGGTGTTTGATTATTCGATCGGAAAGTTTAACTTTGTCTATTTATCTAGAGTGTGATACAATATTTGGAATCCATAGGTAGTTATGAGATAACTAATTTGAATATTATAAACATAGCAGTTTAGTCTTAGATGATCGGTTGCCACGGAATTTTGATGTGATCAAAAGTTCATCGCAATCACGTAGCGTACGCGGATACTCGCTGGGTAAACTTAATAGACAGCTACGCCCCATAACCCCGACCAAGTGACTGTAGGAGAACCCCGTCGCCGAAAGCATCCGTTCGGGTGCTCGCGGCAGCGGTGTTCCGCCTTAGTGCACTTCGTCGACGGCATCTGGGGGTGCGGCCGTCTACTAAAGTTTGCGACGAGCATTCGATCAGGACGTCGGGAATCTTGTTGAATTACCCGACTTGATATTGAAAAGAGTTTTCGATAATGAGACTAAAAAGCGGGGTTTATAATTGTTAGGCATGTGATGTCTAAGGAATTCATTTGGTTAGGCATGCGATGTCTAAGGAGGTTGCGGATTCCAACTGTGGTAGTTTTACACTTTCTTTTCTGTGACCGTAAGCGTAGTATGTGGTGTATCGCCGGCTTCGTTGCAATACATCAACGACAATCGGGATACGCATACTTGCTTACGTTGATGATATGAGATATTATGTGTTGATGTGATATGTTCTATTGGATCGTCGCGTTCTGAATAGCCGGGGGTTTTATGTTAGATGAGAGTTTTTTTCTTTTTCATTCATGTAAAATTCATTTGTATGTAATATTCTTTTATTGGGGCACTTCCAGGTTGCGGAATATGTCACCGTTGTATATTATTTACTTTCCCGCATTAGGTAGACCCAAGGAGGGGAGCACAAGTAACCGGGTTCTAGGGTCCAGTGGGAGACCATCTTGAGGAGTTGGGACCGGGTCTCCTAACCCTAGAATTGGCAGTGTTACTTGCCGCTCTCGTAGGGGTCTAGGGATGTGGGTTTGGCTATTCATCGCGACCGTGGAATCCGTGTTTTATACAGGCTCGTATTGAAAACACGAACGCCCTAGTATATCCAATATTTCATATATGTTTCTTCTGCTGCAATGTTCTGTGATGAGATCATATTACTGCATGAGATGAATGTTTATATTATATATATGAGATATATGTTATATTGCAGATTTCGTTTCAAAAGAGATGCTTGTGAAGCATAATAAAATGGGACTTCATTAATGAGATTAATGAAATAAAAGAAACCTAAGATGTTGTAGAAACTTGTTTATAAAAACTGGTAGCTCTAGTTCTTGCTTTGCATAGCGGTGTTCCTTGTAGAACATCCTGCACCTTATTCGATAAGGAAAGGACCGAGATCCCTTCACCGGGAGTGACTCCTTTAGCAATAACTGGCAGATGCTACAAACTCGGTTTGTCTTTTGATTGCTACTATAGTTTTTGCTTTGCATAGTGGTATATATGATATATCCTGCACCTTATTCGATGAGGAAAGGGCCGACGATCCCTTCACCGGGAGTGACCCCTTTAGCAAAACTAGAAAGGCCTAAAAAACACTCCATTTAAAATCACTCGATTCTACAACGATATCAAGTTCATTACGCAATAGCTTTTCTTAAAAACCTGTCGTAACCCTCCGTCATTTTAGGAAGTAGAGTACTTAGTATTCGTGCTGTGTTTGTTGACCATAGTTAAGGCACAGTGTACGGTAGCTAAGTGATTTCTTCCTATATAGCATATGATGCGATTAGTTAGGACAGTCATATGACTTTGTTGACCTTAGTTAAGGGTCATGTGGGTGGGTCTAATTAATCAAGAAATGACGGGTAGAACTTGACTAGTGCTTATGATTTGTTGACCATAGTTAAGGTCATAAGTCACTAGGGGTAAAATATTATTGGGAATTTTAAGTGTTGAGATTGCATACCTTCTATGAGATAGTTGGATCCCGATACCCACTGCGAGTAAGAGTTACTCCTGGGAGAGTTTTACACATTACAATTAGCCGATCAAGTAGGTGTCTAGAAAGGTGTTAACGGGGTTAGGCCTCTGGGAAAACGAGGTTAACTTTAATTAGGTTCGTGCGAAAGCACGGGGGACCTCCCTCAAAATACCGACACTGGCCTGGCTGAAAGATTGGCGAACTTGTAGCGTGTAATTAATCCCGGCTAGTCTTTCCTTTTAGGGTTTGAAGAAAGATTTGATTAAAACAGTAGGAGACATCCTGATTAGATATATTAGATAACCAATCTAATCTTGCAAGAGCATACGTTGAGTGTTTTCTTCTCTCTCACTCCAGGTAGCGACCATATCACGCCTTAATCAAGATAATAATACAGATTATTGACCGAACCCGCTTGTTATATTGAGCTGGGGAACGTTGGTCCCGCTCCAACTTATAATTGTTATAAGACAGAGCATGAAATTGGGGAATACCAGATTTCCCGTGCCGCCCAAACGAAGAAAGTGCATATTGATGCATCATCTTCGGGTCTGTTCATTACAGAGAACTGTTTCTCAGTATCCTTTACGTCCTGGGCATGTGATACCGGATCAGGATCCCAAATATGTAATTTGTTACATGGGCTACAGATAGGTAGAGAACTGAGAACGGGTGATAAGTTTCATGAGACATAAAACGGTGCAAGTGTAGCAACCAAGTCTGTTGGTCACTATCACCCTGTATTACCAGAATACATTGATTCTGAACGAATGTTATTAGATACCGAACCTGATATACAACATCATATCACTCTTTTTATTAGTAAAGAAAGGATATAATTTTGTATTGTTGGATAATATTTTGAACATTTCCTATATCAAGAGTTGATCGGTTCAGGCATGTTATCTAAAAGCATTGACGTTCTAAATCAAACTACAGTTCTTAGTATACGGAACACACACAAGAGGAAGAGTTCAGAAATGAACGAATCCTTCTTGAGGCATTGTAGACTAGGTCATATCAATGCGACCCGACTAGCTGAAGTTACATTAAAATGCATATTTAAATTTGTTTGAATTTACATCTTCTGAAACTTGCCGGTCATGTCACAAAGATAAAATGACCACAGCTCTTTTTATTGGAAACAGAGAAAGAGTTAGTGAAACTCTTGGGATTGATACATGCTGATGTATGAAGGTCCCCTGTCTACACATGCCAGGACCGGTTCTTTGTACTTCATTATATTCACTAATGATCTCTCAAGATTCAGACATATGTTCCAGTTGAAACACAAGTCCGAAACTTTTGAGATAATCACAGAATATAAGTTAGAAGTAGAGAACCAAAATAAAGGTAAAAGTATTATGTCCTTTGATGAGATCAAGGAGGAGAATACTTGAGCACGGAATTCCTGGACTATTCTAAAGGAGAATGAGATTCTCTCTCAGCATTACTCCTCCGTATACACCATAGCACGATGGTATATCGGGGCGGAGCAATAGCACCCTATGTGATATGGTGTGCTCTATGATGAGTATTACTGAGTTTTCCTATTTCCTTTTAGGAGTTATGCACTTGAGAAGCTGCATACCTATTGAATAGGGTTCAAATCAAATCAGCTGCCTACCACTTCATATGTGATATGGAAAGGGAAGAGCCCATATCTTAAGTTTGTTAAGATTTGGGGTTGTCCGGACTATGTCTAAAAGCAAAATCCGGACAAGCTCGAGGCAAGGTCTGTTATGTAGAACTGGAAATGTTCCAGCTATACAAACTGCAGCTGATGATTTGGTAGAACCAAAGGATTCAATAGTTTCCAACGAACCTCAGCCTATCCGCCGATCTAGTAGGGTTCCTCACCCACCTGAGAGATACTTCGGTTTCTCTTTGACAGTGGGAGCGAGGATTGCATCATGAGATGATGACCCAACTAGTTTCGAGCTGGCCATCAGGAGTGGGACTCTGTAAGAATGGCTGGATGCTTATCGATCTGAGATGGAATCCTTATACACCAACAAAGTATGGACTTTGGTTGCTTTATCTGAAGGGTTAAATCCCCATCAGGAGCGAGTATATCTTGAGAAGATTACTTGGTGTACATGGAAAAGTTGAGACTTTCAAAGCTATGCTTAAGTCCATTCAGATCCTACTTCCCACGGCTACATACCATTACTACGATATCTGGTGGTTGGGTGTCATGACTGCTTTTCTAAATGATGTTTTAGAAAAGAGCGTCTATAAGTACACAGCCAGAGGGCTTCGTAGACAGTGGGAGCAGTGGAAACATGTGCAAGATGTTTTATGTGATAAAGCAGGCATCGCGGAGTTGGAACATCTGTTTTGATGTGGTAGTCAAAGAGTTTGACTTCAACAAAATGGTAGATGAACCTTGTATATACAAAAAGGTATTAGAGAGTATGGTGGTGATCCTCGTAGAGTACGTGGATGACATACTCTTGATAGGGAAGGAGTTTCCTATGCTACGATCGGTCAATCTCCGCTTATCACAAGGATTCTCCATATAGGATCAAAGTGATACCTCCTAAATCCTGTATTTTGGATCTATGAGATAGTTCTAATTGGATGTTAGGATACTCACTAGTTGTAGTGAGATGGTATCAATCAATCCTGAGGAGAATCACTGGAAAGGTTCCAGGGTGATAAGGACGGCTGAATGTCAGTCGCAGGCATTGTCTTTACCCTCAGAGGAGGGACGGTATGTTGGAAGAGTTCCAAGCTAGATACCGTGACATACTAGACGATTAAAGGCAAGATACATCGTTACCAAGGATGCTACCAAAGAGGCAGTCTGGATACATATAAGTTCATGAGATGAACTTCGTTCCTACCATTGTGTGACAATGGAGTTGTGGCTTATGCCAAGGAACCCCCCGTCCCATATAATTCTTAGGCAGTATCACCTGATCGTGGAGATGGTTGATCTCCAGGGAGATCGAGGTTAGGAGAGTAGACACAGAGGACGACAGCGCGGATCCACTCACAAAGGCCTTTTTCCCAGTAGAGACATTTATGGGATGGTTGAGTATGAGATGCTTCAACCGCAGCAAATTGTTGGGTATGTGATACCACAACAGATGGCCCTAGTGCAAGTGGGAGATTGTTAGTTATATGTATGCCCTAGAGACCATTACTGTACATACGATGTATATTGTAATGGATGCTTGGATATATATAGGGAGGACTTTCTTGCTCGACATGATAGTATGCTATCTGGTTGTACGTTATCTTAACATGTACTTTGATTGTCTCTATATTACATGTTGATAAAGCCCTTAGGATATGTACTCGACTACTGGGACTATGATGAGATCATACTAGTGGGGCCACGGTAGTCGACGAGTACATCCTATAACTGTTCCTAGTCGAGGGTGTATCGAGACAGGGCATCGATGCACCAGAGTAGACTAGCGTATACGCATCTTGACCCATATGATGGGCGATGGATGATCCCATATCCATCGGTGTTTGACATCAAGGATGGTGTACGGGTGCTCAGTGGAGACTGGGTACACTGGACGGACTCGCCGAGAACTCCCAGATGGTATTATACCTCACGTCAGATGGCAGTTCTCCGGTGACACTGGTACAGAGTAGTCTGTTGACCCGAGATCATCATAGAGTCTTGTGTGATTCCCACTGTGCTTTGATTTCCATCATACCACGTACAAGAGGGCGTGCAAAAAGGTGGCTTTTGGGTACAGTCCCGAATCACATGGAGGCAATGAGCGATAGGAGGGGATTCGTCTCTCCCGGTATAGGGAGTTGATGTTGTGCTGTGTTCGATTGGCTATAACCGGAAATCCCTGGCTAGGGTTGCTGAGATTTACTGGTAAGTGTTATCAGTAGTTTCTCGAACTGTTATAGACCTCATATCGACACGACTTATCGAGCTACTGGGGTCTGACGTTTACCACCCCTAGGCGAGATATGCAACATATCAGACGACGAGACCGGACTGTACGGGAGTGTTACTGTTTGGATTCACAGGAGAAGTTACAGGCTTGCTTGTTGATCTTCTGAGTGCTCAATACCTGGGTAGCTGTTATGTTTAGCTGACCGCTTGCAGCTTGTGGGTGTTTGATATGATCATCACCTACTGCCGGCGTATTGACGATTCTTTAGAGTCCTACACAGAGGTTTCTTGGCTCAGGCAAAACGGAGTAGGGGCACGTATGTGATATGTGCGGGACCGAGGATAATTCGATATGAGATACCGTATTCTATTCTCGCGATATTTGATATCAGCCGGGTCATCGGATCAAGTGTTGATTCGATGAATCGGTACGGATAAATATTAGTCAGTTATATGCGATATAGCCGGATTGTCGGATCAAGTGTTGATTCGATAATTTAATGTATAATAATATATATGATATATTAAATTACATTATCTAATATTAGCTCACTAAAAGATTCTTTTTCTCACTCGGGTAAAGCATTGATATATATGCGATATATGTCAAATGTATTATTTTATTTTGGTTACAATAAATATTATATATGTGATATATAATATTGTAACATGATATGATTACTAATGCAACATGTTTAGTAGAGATTAAATATGGTTAGGGTTTGATTAGGGTTAAACCTTTCTAGATGTTTCTAGAAAGTTTTCTTTTTGTTTTGGAAAAGATATTTTAGCATGATATTTCTTAAGCCAACCACACCCTTTAACCCTAGTTCAATCTCTACAATGGTTACTTGACCATGGTTGCATAATTCATCATTATCTCTTTTGCGTTATTCATCACAAAAGGAATTCTATCATATTGTTCATCTTCTTCCTTCTTCTTCTTTGCTTACAAAGCTTTCTTGCTTTTTCCAAGTGATGAATAAATATGAGAAAAAGATAAATAAAGAACGCAAAAATCCTACTTCATCATCCTCATCTTCCCTTGCCATTTAGATGAGGGTGTTCACATCATTTCATGAATGTTAGCTTGTGTTAACGAAACTTCAAGGTAGATCATCTTTGTATCGAAGATCGGAAGCAAAGGTTGCATCTTTCTCTTCGTGGAACCTCTCGAGAGTCCGGAACCCGATGATCGCAGCGAAGGGACCACAACACGGAGCATATGAAGTGAAGGACCGGATCTACAAAGGTTGTAATCCCTCTCACTTAGTGTTAAAGTTGTTAACATGTTAGTTTTCGCCTAATCTCTAGTTTAAAGATTCGTATTCGGGTTGTTCGGCACGGCTAAATTTTTAATCGGGCATGGTTGATGCCTCCTAGACCCTTGTGCGCGTGCCTAGCAACCCTACAGAGAATACTTGAGCACGGCGATTCCTGGACTATTCTAAAGGAGAATAAGATTCTCTCTCAGCATTACTCCTCCGTATAAACCACAGAACGTCGGTGTATCGGGGCGTAGCAATCACCCCCTATTTAATATGGTGCGCTGTATGATGAGTACTACTAAGTTTCCTATTTCCTTTTGGGAGTTATGCACTTGAGAAGCTGCATATCTATTGAATAGGGTTCCAATCAAATCAGTTGCCTACCACTTCATATATGATATGGAATGGGAAGAGCCCATATCTTATGTATGTTAAGATTTGCGGTTGTCCAGCCTATGCCTAAAAGCAAAATTCGGACAAGCTCGAGGCAAAGTCAGTTCTGTGGAAGTTTGTTGGATATCCCAAGCATTTCCAAGGGAATATCTTCTACCCTACTGGGAACAAAAGATGTTTTGTTTCTCAGCGTACCACCTTTGTGAAAAGGAATTTCTTGTGAAGAAATTAGTGGTCATGAGGTAGAACTGGAAAGAGTTCCAGGTATACAAACTGCAGCTGATGATTTAGTAGAACTAAAGGATTCAATATATTCTAACGAACCTCAGCCTCTCCGCCGATCTAGTAGGGTTCCTCACCAACCTGAGAGATAATTCGATTTTCTCTATGACAGTGGGAGCGAGGATTGCATCATGAGATGATGACCCAACTAGTTTTAAGCAGGCCATCAGGAGTGAGACTCTATAAGAATGGCTGGATGCTTAGCGATCTGAGATGGAATCCGTATACACCAACAAAGTATGGACTTTGGTTGCTTTATCTGAAGGGTTAAATCCCCATCAGGAGGAAGTATATCTTGAGAAGATTACTTGGTGTACATGGAAAAGTTGAGACTTTCAAAGCTATGCTTAAGTCCATCCAGATCCTACTTGCCATTGCTACATACTATGACTACGATTTCTGGCGGTTGGGTGTCATGACAGCTTTTCTAAATGATGTTTTGGAAGAGTGCGTCTATAAATACACAGCCAGAGAGCTTCGTAGATAGTGGGAGCAGCGAAAACATGTGCAAGATGTTTTATGTGATAAATCAGGCATCGGGGAGTTGGAACATCTGTTTTGATGTGGTAGTCAAAGAGTTTGACTTCATCAAAATGGTAGATGAACCTTGTATATACAAAAAGGTAGTATGGAGTATGGTGGTGATCCTCGTAGAGTACGTGGATGACATACTCTTGATAGGAAAGGAGTTCCCTATGCTACACTCGGTCAATCTCCGCTTATCACAAGAATTCTCCATATATGATCAAAGCGATACCTCCTAAATCCTGGGTTTTGGATCTATGAGATAGATCTATTTGGATATTAGGATTATCACTAGGTATAGTGAGATGGTATTGTAGGGTTACTAGGCACACTCATGAGGTTCTACAAGGCATCAACCTTGCCAAAATCAAATTTTTATGTGCCTAACAACTCTATGCAAGATCGTTATCTAGAGGTAAGGCGAAACTAAAAGCTAGTAAACTACTTTACTGCTAAGTGAAAAGGATTACAACCTTTGTAGATCCGGTCCTCCACTTATAAAGCTCCGTGTTGACATCCCTTCACTGCGATCATCGGGATCCCGGGCCCTAGCGTTGGTTTCTTCGGAGAAATGAGCGGGCTAGGTCGTTGACTTCGAGGCCGAAGATGATCTACGTCGGGGAGACTCAAACTTAAGCTATTCCTTCACTTGGTCAAGAACTTTATGAAGAGAACACCCTATACTACATGGCAAGTAGTAGAGGATGAGGAAATAGGAAGTGGGCTCACTTTAGAATTGTTTTTCTCACTCTTTTTCTCATGGCACCATTGGAGTTAGCAAGCTTTTTGATGAAGCTTAAAAAATAAGAATAATGAATAAAGAATAATCCATCCAAATGAAACTTATTCTTTTAATTATAGCACCATGGTTGAGTTAATCCATCATGCTTAACTCATGTAGAGAATTAACCAAAGTATTGGGTTAAAGGCTGGGTTAAAGAATATCAAGTGAAATGACAAAAGAGTGGACTTTGTCAAAATTTCTCCAAGCTTCTTCAAGCTTGATAACTTTGACCAAGTTTAATTCTTTTGTTAAAACTTAAGATAAAACAATAACCCTAATCTTAAACCTAATCTTGGTATAAGTCTCATACACACAACTTGTATGTATCATCAAGCATGATACAAACATGTACACTTGCATATATCACATATAAACAATGTGCACAATCTAGTGAGAAAATAAATCATAAGTGGGCTAATACTAGTTAATGTAATGTAATATATCAAATATATAATTATACATTAAATTATTAAATCAACTCTTGATTTAATAATCCGGCTATAACCGACTAATATCAATAGTAACAACTTATCGAATCAACACTTGATCTGATAACCCGGCTATATCGGATACAACCGATCAATGTCACAAATCGCGAGAATAGAATACGGTATCTCATATCGTATCAATCTCGGTCCCGCACATATCACATATGTGTTCCTACTCCGTTTCGCTTGAGCCAGGAAACCCCTGTGTAAGACTCTAAAGACTCTTCAAAACGCCGGTAGTAGGTGATGATCATATCAAACACCCACAAGCCGCAAGCGGTCTGCTAAACGTAACGGCTACCCGGGTATTGAGCGATCATAAGATCAACAAGCAAGCCCGCTAGTACTCCTACGAATCCAATCAGTAACACTTACCGCACAGTCCTGTCTGTTCGTCTGATATGTCGCATATATCGCCTAGTGGTGGTAAACGTCAGACCCCAGTAGCTTGATAAGTCATGCCGATGTAAGGTCCACCACAAGCGTGAAACTACTGATAATACTTACCAGTAAATCACGGCAACCGTGGCCAGGGATTTCCAGTTATGGCCAGTCGAGCATAGCGCAACATCAACCCCTAATACCGGGAGAGACGAATCCCCTCCTATCGCTCATTGCCTCCATGTGAATCGGGACAGTACCCAAAAAGCACCTGTTTGCACGACTCAGTAGAGCCGTGGTAGGGTGGAAATCAAAGCACAGTGGGAGACACACAAGGCTCTATGACGATCTCGGGTCAACAGACTAAGCTGTACCAGTGTCACCAGAGAACTGCCATCTAACGTGAGGTATAATACCATCTGGGAGTTCTAGGCGAGTCCGTTCAGTGTACCCAGTCTCAACTGAGCATCCGCATACCGTCTCTGATGTCAAACACCAATGGATATGGGATCAGCCATCGCCCATCTCATGGGTCACGAAGATATACGCTAGTCCAGTCTGGAATATAGATCCCCCGTCTCGATATTCCCACGACTAGGAACATTAAAGGATGTACTCATGGACTACCTAGGCCCCACTAGTATGATCTACATCATAGTCCTGGAAGTCGAGTACACATCCTAAGGGCTTTATCAACATGTAACAGAGATATAATAAGTATACATGTTAAGATAAAGAGCAACCAGATAGCGTACTATCATGTCGAGCAAGAAAGTCCTCCCTATATATGTCCCAGCCTCCACTACAATATACATCTCATGTACAGTAATGGCCTCTAGGGCATACATATAACTAACAAGCTCCAACTTGCACTAGGGCCATCTGTAGCAGTGGTTGCAGTATCTCATATTCAACCTTCCCATAATAGTCTCTCTCTGGGAAAAGGCCTTTGTGAGTGGATCCGCCGTGTTGTCCTCTGAGTCTACTCTCCAAACCTTGATCACCCTGGAGTTCAACTATCTCCATGATCAGGTGATGCTGCCTCAGATTATGTCTGGGTCACTGATGGGACTGGGGTTCCTTGGCCAAAGCCACACTTCCATTGTCACACAATAGTAGGAACCTAGTTCATCTCACGAACTAATATACACCCAAACTGCCTCTTTGGTAGTATTTTTGATAGCGATGTCACTTGCCTTTATCGTCTAGTCTGCCACGATATCTCGCTTGGAACTCTTCCAACATACCGTCCCTCCACTGAGGGTAAAGACAATGCCTGCGACTGATATTCAGTCGTCCTTATCACCCTGGAACCTTTCCAGTGATTCTCCTCAGGATTGATTGATACCATCTCACTACAACTAGTGAGTATCCTAACATCCAATTAGAACTATCTCATAGATCCAAAACACAGGATTTAGGAGGTATCATTTTGATCCTATATGGAGAATCCATGTGATAAGAGGAGATCGACCGAGCGTATCATAGGAAACTCTTTTCCTATCAAGAGTATGTTGTCCACGTACAATACGAGGATGACCACCTTACTCTCTACTACCTTTTTGTATATACAAGGTTCATCTACCACTTTGATGAAGTCAAGCTCTTTGACTACCACATCAAAACAGAAGTTCCAACTCCGCGATGCCTGCTTTATCACACAAAGCATCTTGCACACGTTTCCGCTGCTCTCACTGTTTACGAAGCCATCTGGCTGTGTTCTTATAGACGCTCTCTTCTAAATTAGTATTTAGAAAAGCAGTCATGACACCCAACCACCAGATATCTCGGTCATGGTATGCAGCAATGGCAAGTAGGATCCGGATGGACTTAAGCATAGCCACTGGAAAAGGTTTCATCATTATCCACGCCTGGTCGATGACGAAAAACTTTAACAAGTCTAGCTTTGAAAGTCTGAACTTTTCCATCTACACCAAATAATCTTCTCAAGATATACTTTCTCCTGATGGGAATTTTACCCTTCAGATATAGCAACCAAAGTCCATACTTTGTTGGTGTACATGGATTCCATCTCAGATCGCTAAGCATCCAGCCATTCTTACAGAGTCGCCACTCTTGATGGCCTGCTCGAAACTAGTTGGGTCATCATCTCATGATGCAATCCTCGCTCCCACTGTCATCAAGAAACCGAAGTATCTCTCAGGCGGATGAGGAACCCTACTAGATCGGCGTAGAGGCTGAGGTTCGTCGGAGACTATTGAATCCTTTTGTTCTATCAAATCATCATCCGTAGTTTGTATAGCTGGAAATCCCTCCAGTTCTACAGAACTGACCTTGCCTCGATCTTGTCCAGATTTTGCTTTTGACAAAGGCCAGACAACCCAAATCTTAACTTTCTTAAGAGATGGGCTCTTCCCATACCATATCTCATATGGAGTGGTAGGCCGTGATCTGATTCGAACCTAATTCAATAGGTATGCAGCTTCTTAAGTGCATAACCCCCAAAAGGAAACAGGTAACTCAGCAATATTCATCATAGAGCGCACCATGTCATATAGGGTGTGATTGCTCCGCCCCGATACACCGACGTGCTGTGGTGTATACAGAGGAGTAATGCTGAGAGAGAATCTCATTCTCTTTTAGAATAGTCCAGGAATCCCGTGCTCATGTATTCTCCTCCCGGATCACATCAAAGGACATAATACTTATACCCATTTTGGTTCTCTACTTCTAACTTATATTCGGTGATTATCTCAAAAGTTTCGGACTTGTGTTTCAACAGGAACATGTGTCCGAATCTTGAGAGATCATCAGTGAATGTAAGGAAGTACAAAGAATTAGTCCTGGCATATGTAGACTGGGGACCTTTACACATCACTATGTATCAGTCCCAAGAGTTCACTAACTCTTTCTCTGTTTCCAGTAAATGGAGCAATTGTCATCTTATCTTTGTGACATGACTGGCAAGTTTCATAAGATGTAAATTTAAACTGATTTAAATATGCATCTAAATGTAACTTAGCTAGTCGGGTATGACTTAGTCTACAATGCCTCAAGTAGAATTCGTTCATTTCTGAACTCTTCCTCTCGTGTGTGTTCTGTATACTAAGAACTGTAGTTTGATTTAGAACGTTAATTCTTTTAGAGAACGTGCATGAACCGATCAACTCTTGATATAGGAAATGTTCAAAACATTATCCAACAATACAAAATATATCCTTTCTTTACTAGTAAAGAGACTGATATGATGTTGTATATCACGTTCGGTATCTAATAACATTCGTTCATAATCAATGTATTCTGGTAATACAGGGTGAAAGTAACCAACAGACTTAGCTGCAACACTTGCACCATTTTCTGTCTCATGAAACTTATCTCCCATTCTTAGTTCTCTACCTTTCTGTAGCCCATGTAACAGATTACATATGCGGGATCCTGATCCAGTATTTAATACCCAGGACGTAGAGGATACTGAGAAACAGTTCTTTGTAATGAACACACCCGAAGAAGTTGCATCATCATGCACTTTCTTCGTTTGGGCGGCACGGAAAATCTGGTATTCCCCAATTTCCTGCTCGGTCTTATAACAATTATAAGTTGGAGCGGGACCAACATTTCCTAGCATAGTATAACGAGCGGGTTTGGTCAAAACATCCTTATTATTATCTTGATTAAGGCGTGACATGGTCGCTACCTGGAGAGAGAGAGAAGAAAACACTCTGCGTGCGCTCTTGCAAGATTAGATTGGTAATATATTTTATCTAATCACGATGGCTCCCACTGTTTTTATCAAATCTTCCTTCAAACCTTAAAAGGAAAGACTAGCCGGGATTAATTACACTCTACAAGTTCGCCAATCTTTCAGCCAGGCCAGTGCCGGTACTTTGAGGGAGGTTCCCCGTGCTTTCGCACGGACCTAATTAAAATAAACCTCGTTTTCCCAGGGGCGTAACCCCGTTGACACCTTTCTAGACACCTACTTGATCGGCTAATTGTAAAGTGCAAAACTCTCCCAGGAGTAACAATTACTCGCAGTGGGTATCGGGATCCAACTATCTCATAGAAGGTATGCAATCTCATTGCAAATTTCAACACTTGAAACTCCCGATAAAGGTTTTTACCCCTAGCACCTATGACCTTGGCTATGGTCAACAAATCATAAGCACTAGTCAAGTTCTACCCGTCATTTCGTGATTAATTAGACTCACCCACATGACCCTTGGCTAAGGTCAACAAAGACACATGACTGTCCTAACTAATCGCATCATATACTGTGTAGGAAGACATCACTTAGCTACCGTACACTACGCCTCGGCTATGGTCGACAAACGCAGCACGAATACTATGTACTCTACTTCCTAAAATGACGGAGGGTTGCGGATGGTTTTTAATAAAACCTTTAACGCTTTGAACTTGATCTCGCTGCAGAATCAAATGGTTTTATAATGGAGTGTTTTGAGGCTTTTGCTAGTTTCGCTAAAGAGGTCACTCCCGGTGAAGGGATCTCGGCTCTTTCCTCGTCGAATGAGGTGCAGGATATTCACAATACCACTATGCAAAGCAAGAACTAGAAAAGTAGTCAAAAGACAAACCGAAGGTTGTAGCATCTGCTAGTCATTGCTAAAGAGGTCACTCCCGGTGAAGGGATCTCGGCTCTTTCCTCATCGAATGAGGTGCTGGATGTTCTACAAGGAACCCCACTATGCAAAGCAAGAACTAGAGCTACTTTATTTTTGAAATTCGATTCCACAACATCTTTTAGGTTTATTTTCTTTCATTAATCTCATAAATGAATGTCCCATCATTTAAGTCCACCTAAACATTACAGATAAATACAACGTACACTTATGCCATCTGCATTCGCCTCGATGTCCCGTCTGCACCATTAGGTTAGGTAACTAACGGTAGAGCGGGGCAGGGCTAGCGCGGGTGTAAAACATAAGCAACATCTATATAATATATCATATATACTATATACAGTATCAATCTGAACTTATCACATGATCACATCACAGAAAACGCAGCAGAAAATATCATATGAAATATTGGATATACTAGGACGTCTGTGTTTTATTTTGAGCCTGTATAAAACACGGATTCCACGGTCGTGATGAATAGCCAATCCCACACCCCTAGACCCCTACGAGAGCGGCAAGCAACCCTACCAATTCTAGAGTTAGGAGACCCGGACTCGACTCCTCGAGATGGTCTCCCACTGGACCCTAGAACCCGGTTACTTGTGCTCCCCGCCTTGGGTCTATCCTAATGCGGAAAAGTAAATAATATACAATGGTGACATCATCCTCAACTCGGAAGTGCCCCAATAAAAGAATATTACATACAATGAATTTTACATAAATGAAAAAGAAAAAACTCTCATCTCACATAAAAAAAACCCGGCTATTCAAACACGACAATCCAATATAACATATCCAGCAACACATAACATCTCATATCATCAACGTAAGTAAATATGCTCATCCCAATTATCGTTGACATATAGCAACGAAACCGGCGATATCACATATTACACTTACGGTCGCAGAAAAGAAAATGTAAAACTACAACAGTTGGAATTCGCAATTTCCTTAGACATTGCATGCCTAACCAAATGAATTCCTTAGACATCGGTATGCCAAACAATTATAAACCCCGCATTTTAGTCTCATTATAGAAAACTCATTTCAATATCAAGTCAGGCAATTCAACAAGATTCCCGACATCCTGATCGAATGCTCGTCGCAAACTTTAGTAGACGGCCGCACCCCCGGATGCCATCGACAAAGTGCACTAAGGCGGAACACCGCTGCCGCGAGCACCCGAACGGATGCTTTTGGCGACGGGGTTCTCCTACAGTCACTTGGTCGGGGCTATGGGGCATGGCTGTCTATTAAGTTTACCGGCGAGTATCCACGTACGCTACGTGATTGCGACGGACTTTTGATCACATCAAAATCCCATGGCAACCGATCAAATGAGACTAAACTGCTATGTTTATAACATTCAAATCAGTTATCTCATAACTGTTTGTGGATTCCAAATATTGTATCACATTCCAGATAAATAGACAATGTTAAAATTTTCGATCGAATAATCAAACACCCAAGTTTTCCTAAATAGCTCAACACATGAAATAAATTTAAAAACATCCATATCATGCCACAGTACCAACGGTCCAGCCGTAGAAGGGTCAAGCCAGCGCCTCACATGTGGCACGCCGTACCGCCCCAAACCCTAAGGTTCAAAAGGCAGTTCAAGACGGTCACATAATCGAGTTAAGGTTTGTTGTCTTCTAGAGGGTCCATCGCATTACTTGCACGACTTAGAGCGTTCTTAAACTACGGAAAAATCCAACACTTGGAAATTTTCCGGCAGGGGAAAAGGTGAGATATTGATATCCGGTCGAACATTTTAACACGTTCTAAAATACCCGGAAAAAAAAATAAACAAAGTTAAATAATCCGATCGAATCATCGAGTCCCCAATACAACCCAGAAAACTCAACTCTTGAGTATAAATCTAAAATTCCCAGAAAACATAGGAATTACAGACGGGCATTACTGTGCAAGGCACGTGCCAAGATTCATTTTTATGGTCGTGGAACCGCCGCGCAGGCCAGGGTGGGGCCGCGGTTCCGCGGCACATTGAACGATTTGGGGGCACGTGCTACACAGTAACTCCTAGAAAACCCTGCTGAATTTTTTTTGGATATTTTTAATTTGGAAAAATCCACAGTTTTAGAAAATGTACAGAGAAGGGTTTTGATTAGGGTTTCGGGGTTCGATCGGGTTTCTAACTTCGTCTACACATCGCCTAAAGCTCTAGCTAGGCTCTGATACTACTGTAGGGTTACTAGGCACACACATGAGGTTCTACAAGGCATCAACCATGCCAAAATCAAATTTTTATGTGCCTAACAACTCTATGCAAGATCGTTAACTAGAGGTAAGGCGAAACTAAAAGCTAGTAAACTACTTTACTGCTAAGTGAAAAGGATTACAACCTTTGTAGATCCGGTCCTCCACTTATAAAGCTCCGTGTTGACATCCCTTCACTGCGATCATCGGGATCCCGGACCCTAGCGTTGGTTTCTTCGGAGAAATGAGCGGGCTAGGTCGTTGACTTCGAGGCCGAAGATGATCTACGTCGGGGAGACTCAAACTTAAGCTATTCCTTCACTTGGTCAAGAACTTTGTGAAGAGAACACCCTATACTACATGGCAAGTAGTAGAGGATGAGGAAATAGGAAGTGGGCTCACTTTAGAATTTTTTTTCTCACTCTTTTTCTCATGGCACCAGTGGAGTTAGCAAGCTTTTTGATGAAGCTTAAAGAAGAAGAAGAAGAAGAAAGAATAAGAATAATGAATAAAGAATAATCCATCCAAATGAAACTTATTCTTTTAATTATGGCACCATGGTTGAGTTAAGCCATCATGCTTAACTCATGTAGAGAATTAACCAAAGTATTGGGTTAAAGGCTGGGTTAAAGAATATCAAGTGAAATGACAAAAGAGTGGACTTTGTCAAAATTTCTCCAGGCTTCTTCAAGCTTGATAACTTTGACCAAGTTTAATTCTTTTGTTAAAACTTAAGATAAAACAATAACCCTAATCTTAAACCTAATCTTGGTATAAGTCTCATACACACAACTTGTATGTATCATCAAGCATGATACAAACATGTACACTTGCATATATCACATATAAACAATGTGCACAATCTAGTGAGAAAATAAATCATAAGTGGGCTAATACTAGTTAATGTAATGTAATATATCAAATATATAATTATACATTAAATTATTAAATCAACTCTTGATTTAATAATCCGGCTATAACCGACTAATATCAATAGTAACAACTTATCGAATCAACACTTGATCCGATAACCCGACTATATCGGATACAACCGATCAATGTCACAAATCGCGAGAATAGAATAAGGTATCTCATATTGTATCAATCTCGGTCCCGCACATATCACATATGTGCTCCTACTCCGTTTCGCTTGAGCCAGGAAACCCTTGTGTAGAACTCTAAAGACTAGTCAATACGCCGGTAGTAGGTGATGATCATATCAAACACCCACAAGCCGCAAGCGGTCTGCTAAACGTAATGGCTACCCGGGTATTGAGCGATCAGAAGATCAACAAGCAAGCCCGCTAGTACTCCTGCGAATCCAATCAGTAACACTTACCGCATAGTCCGGTCTGTTCTTCTGATATGTCGCATATCTCGCCTAGGTATGGTAAACGTCAGACCCCAATAGCTTTATAAGTCATCCTGATGTAAGGTCCACAACAAGAGTGAAACTGCTGATAACACTTACCAGTAAATCACGGCAACCGTGGCCAGGGATTTCCAGTTATGTCCAGTCGAGCATAGCACAACATCAACCCCTAATACCGGGAGAGACGAACCCCCTCCTATCACTCATTGCCTCCATGTGAATCGGGACTGTACCCAAAAACCACCTGTTTGCACGACTTAGTAGAGCCGTGGTAGGGTGGAAATCAAAGCATAGTAGGAGACACACAAGGCTATATGACGATCTCGGGTCAACAGACTAAGCTGTACCAGTGTCACCAGAGAACTGCCATCTGACGTGAGGTATAATACCATCTGGGAGTTCTCGGCGAGTCCGTTCAGTGTACCCAGTCTCCACTGAGCACCCGCATACCGTCTCAGATGTCAAACACCAATGGATATGGGATCAGCCATCACCCATCTCATGGGTCGAGAAGATATACGCTAGTCTACTCTGGAATATCGATGCCCCGTCTCGAGATTCCCACGATTAGGAACATTGAAGGATGTACTCATGGACTACCCTGGCCCCACTAGTATGATCTACATCATAGTCCTGGAAGTCGAGTACACATCCTAAGGGCTTTATCAACATGTAACAGAGAGATAATAAGTATACATGTTAAGATAAAGAGCAACCAGATAGCGTACTATCATGTCGAGCAAGAAAGTCCTCCCTATATATGTCCCAGCCTCTACTATAATATACATCTCATGTACAGTAATGGCCTCTGGGGCTTACATATAACTAACAGGTATCAATCGATCCTGGGGAGAATCACTGGAAAAGTTCCAGGGTGATAAGGACGACTGAATGTCAGTCGCAGGCATTGTCTTTACCCTCAGTGGAGGGACGGTATGTTGGAAGATTTCCAAGCTAGATACCGTGACTTAGTAGACGATTAAAGGCAAGATACATCGTTACCAAGGATACTTCCAAAGAGGCAGTCTAGATATATATAAGTTCATGAGATGAACTTCGTTCCAACCATTGTGTGACAATGGAGTTATGGGCTTTGGCCTAGGAACCCCCGTGCCATCAGAAATCCAGATATAATTCTTAGGCAGTATCACCTGATCATGGAGATAGTTGATCTCCAGGGAGATCGAGGTTAGGAGAGTAGGCATAGAGGACAACAGCGCAGATCCACCCACAAAGGCCTATTTCCCAGTAGAGACTTTTATAGGATGGTTGAGTATGAGATACTTCAACCACAGCTGATTGTTGGGTATGTGATACTACAACAGATGGCCCTAGTGCAAGTGGGAGATTCTAAGTTATATGTATTCCCTAGAGGCCATTACTGTACAAACGATGTATATTGTAGTGGATGTTTGGACATATATAGGGAGGACTTTCTTGCTCGACATGATAATAAGCTATCTGGTTACACTTTATCTTAACATGTACTCTGATTGTCTCTATGTTACATGTTGATAAAGCCCTTAAGATGAGTACATGACTACCAGGACTATGATGCGGATCATACTTGTAGGGACAACGTAGTCACCAAGTACATCCTTCAAATGTTCCTAGTCGTGGGAGTACCGAGACTGGGCATCGATACTCCAGAGTAGACAAGCGTATGCGCTTCTTGACCCATATGATGGGCGATGGATGATCCCATATCCATTGGTGTTTGACATCAGAGAAGGTATACAGGTGCTCAGTAGAGACTGGGTACACCGGACGGACTCGCCGAGAACTCCCAGATGGTATTATACCTCACGTCAGATGGCGGTTCTCTGGTGACATTGGTACAGGTTAGTCTGTAGACCTGAGATTGTCATAGAGTCTTGTGTGATTCCCACTGTGCTTTGATATCCATCATACCACGTCCAAGAGGGCGTGCAAAAAGGTGGCCTTTGGGTACAGTCCCGAATCACATGGAGGCAATGAGCGATAGGAGGGGTTTCGTCTCTCCCGATATAGGGAGTTGATGTTGCGCTGTGTTCGATTGGCTATAACTGGAAATCCCTGGCAAGGGTTGCTGAGATTTACTGGTAAGTGTTATCAGTAGTTTCTCGAACTGTTATAGACCTCATATCGATATGACTTATCAAGCTACTGGGGTCTAACGTTTACCACCCCTAGGCGAGATATGCGACATATCAGACGAAGGGACCTGACTGTATGGGAGTGTTACTGATTGGATTCGCAGGAGAATGTACATGCTTGCTTGTTGATCTTCTGATCGCTCAATACATGGGTGGCTGTTACGTTTAGCTGACCGCTTTCAGCTTGTGGGTGTTTGATATGATCATCACTTACCGCCGGCGTATTGATGATTCTTTAGAGTCCTACACAGAGGTTTCTTGGCTCAGGAAAAATGGAGTAGGAGCACATATGTGATATGTGCGGGACCGAGAAAAATACGTGTATGTGATACCGAATTAGATTCTCGCGATATGTTATATCGGCCGGGTATATGTGATATAGCCGGGTCATTGGATCAAGTGTTGATTCGATGAACTGATACAGATTATATTAGTCGGTTATTTATGAAATAGCCGGATTATCGGATCAAGTGTTGATTTGATAATTTATTTTATAATTATATATTTGATATATTAAATTACATTAACTTATATAAGCTCACTTAAAGATTCTTTTTCTCACTCGGGTAATACATTGATATATATGTGATATATGTTAATTGTATTATTTTATTTTGTTACAATAAATATTGTATATATGATATATAATATTGTAACTTGTTATGGTTATAAATGCAACATGATTTGTGGAGTTTAAACATGGTTTGTGTGTGGATTAGGGTTAAACTTTCTTGAAGCTTCTAGAAGCTTTGCTTTTGTTTTTAAGCAAAGATATTTTGTTAAGATATTTTGTAGATATTTGTTTAACCCAACCCAACCCTTTAACCATGGTTGTTCTCTACATGGGTAAAGTCTCCAGACTTAACCCATGGTTGCATTTCTAACCTCACTTGATTCATTATTCATCACAAATGGATTTGCTTCTTCTTCTTCCTTCTTCTTGCTTGAAAAAGCTTTCTAGGATTTTGACATGTGATGAAAATGAGTGAGAAATAGAAAATAAATGAGGGCTAAATTCCTACTTCATCATCCTCATCTATTCTTTCCACTTAGATTAGGGTGTTTGCTTTGCTAATACTTGATTAGCAAAGCAAGAGCTTGGGTTTGAGTTTCATCAAGATAGATCATCTTTGTTATTGAAGATTGGAAGCAAGCATGCATCTTTCTCTTCATTGAGCCTCTCTAGAGTCCGGGTACTCGATGATCGCAGCGAAGGGACCTCAACACGGAGCATTTGAAGTGAAGGAACGGACTACAAAGGTTGTAATCCCAAACTCTTAGAACTAAAGTTGTTTACTTGCTATTTGTTTCACTTAATCTCTAGTCTAAGATCTTGGTTAGGGTTGTTCGGCACATCTAAATTTTAAATCGGGCATGGTTGATGCCTTATAGACCCTTGTGACAGTGCCTAGTAATCCTATACTATTTTACTGATCAAGGAGCCACAGAACAAACACGGACCAAAATGACCCTACCGTGGCCGCAATTTTCGGCCAGGAACAATAAATCTGCGGCCTGGCAGTGGGGTTATGGTCCAGGGTTTTGGGTATAGGTTCTAGGTTTCCTTCTTGTGTCTATGTATTTGCAAAATATTTTTCAGGTGTCCCGGGAGATAGCAGATACCAAAATACATCACAATTTCCATAAAATCTGCCGATGTCGGGGTTTCTAAGTTTGGGTTAAGGGGTTCTTGTCTCTGTTTTTTTCCATAAACTAACACTAAAGGGGGGTTTAAGGTCACCACTACACTCAATTGCACCCTTGGAATCAATTCCAGACCCTAACCTCAACTTTAAATTTTCAATGTTCGCAAAACACCACTTAATCACATCTAAACATGTATTTGTGCTAAAGTGAAAGAATACTACACCAATGGTGAAGAGGTTACCTCATTTGGAACTCATGAAGCCCCTAGAGCATCAAAATGCAAACTTTCTTGGTCCAATGTGTTTGTATTGAGCTTGTGCAAGTTTATTGTGAAGGGAAGTATGTGTTTTCAAGTTGATTTGGGGGTGAAGTGTGGTATAGGAGGTGATTGAGGGAGAGGGCAGCAGCCATGGAGGTGAGAGGAGAGGGGATGAGGGTGATGAAGTGAAGGAGGAATGGCCCAAATCAAGGCAAACCCCTCCCTTTCTCTCTCTTGCCCATGCTTCCCATTCTTTATTCCGTTTTTTTTTATCTTTTCCTTTTCTTTTCTCTTCTCACATAAAACCCAAAACCATGAATGAAAATGAAGAGAAAGCCATGTAGGAAAAAGTAACACATGTGTAAAAATGATATGGTGCATGTTTTGCACAAAACAAGCTTAATGCGCGATTAGCGATATTTAACCGTGATTAGCATTAAAATAGTGTATAATGAATCATAAGATCTTATAATTTGCTTAAATCCAATAAAGCACTCTCATTTCAGTAATTTCCATAATTTTCCAAATTTTTCCCAATTTATCTGTATTTAATTATACCGCCTTATTAAAATATTCAATATAATATTATTTAATTATAAAAAACCCCAAAAATAATATTTTATTTTTCTGAAATGTTACAATCTTCCCACTTAAATAAATTCGGTCACCGAATTTAAATTTAAACCCCTCAAATACTAAAACATTTCAGTAAAAAGTCCAAGTCGTCGGGGCTCCGAAATCATCAATACATAAAACACATCATAGCACAATGCATGCGCATGAACAATGAGCAGATAACTCCAAATCAAAACTCTGTCAAGGATCCCGCAATCATCGGAGTCATGGTGAAGACACAAACGTCAAATCCAATAGGAAAACCAATATGATATAAACCAAAATTATACATATAAACATCTGAATGAAATACATGCCAAACCTTTCATGTTGCTGTGCGAGGCGCGTATCGCGGCATAGTGGTGGACGTCTATTGTAAGAACATAACTATATATATACTTATCCTTTCTTTAACATGTACGCCCCGCCGTTTTGGAAAATAATTTATAAGGGTTTCCTTATTTTAAACGTTTCGTGTCATATCAGACACGTAGGTAAATATTAGCTCCCTTTTTAGAAATCCGTTCGATAACTATCTACGCATGGAAAATATATCCAGGTAATGTCCTCTGACTAGTCCTGCTGTCACGACCAAAAATTGGCACATGACGGCCCTAATACTACGCAACGTCTACAGGCGTAACGCAGTAAAAGAAAGCCAAAACCCAGAAATCTAAACCATTAAAATACCAGAAAAGATAAGAAACATTGTTTAAAAGTCTTTGAAATCACAACCCAAATTCTTTAAAAGTCCAACTTTATTTCCTTTAAAATTTTGGCAGCACCTCCTTTGTAAAAGCTAGCCCCAAAAATGGGTACAACATAAATATAAAGTAAAGCATCCCCAACGGGAGCAAATCCACGTCCAAAGGAAGAAAACAACCACCACAACAAATATACGACGTCGTAGTGAAGAAATAGAAGACGATAGAAAGGAAACTGTATAAAAGACAACAAATCCAACATATTATACAACATCGTCCTCACCAAGTCTCTAAGTCAATATGAAAATAGCAGATGGAGAGTACATGGATACAACGAATATACATTACAACGAATAACCACAAAACCCACCTAAGCAAATTGCACACTATGAGCTGATGCGGTATCCGTAGCAAAAGATGATAAGATGTGTGATAATAGCCTGCCTCTGACTATCCTGAGGAACACCTGCAAACACTGTGGCACAACGGGGGTGAGTTGCCAACTCGTGAATAGTAAATAACATATGCAGGTAATCGCAAGTATGCACGTAAAGCGTGAATCTAAGATATGCAATTAACAGTAATAACATGTCGTATTAATGCAGAATAATGGAAAGTACACTAGCAGGTACAACCAATATATAAAGCAATGATGATATGACAACAGTATGCAATAATCATGTAATAGGGATATGAGAAAGTAAATGTGCAACAATCATGAAAGGTACACTAACAGGTACTACTAATACATGAAGCAGTGCACAAACAGATAAAGGTGAGGTATGGAGTGAAGTATGTCATTTCCACGGAATCCTGATATCGTGGTAGGATCACAATCCAGCAAGACAATTCAAATCCCAATTCCTCAAATCAGCCCCCAAATTGGCTCTCATATCATCTAAGTATCACATCTCAATTGCACAATATCAAGTATATCACATATATCGAATGTACAACATCAAGTATATCTCACATATCTCGTATGTACAATATCAAGTATATCTCACATAATCGAATGTACAATCATCAAGTATATCTTACATATATCGAATGTACAACATCAAGTGGATCTCACATATCTATCCAGTATTCAATCTCAAATGAATCTCTTATATCCCGAATCAAATCTCCAGCAAAATTCGAACATCCTAAATATAATGACATAAATAAATATGATGAGGTCAATAAACATATATTAGCGTCCCATTCCACTAATATTGGTGTAAGGGTATATATAACAGCGGATAAATCCCCTGTTATATATAAAAGGAGTAATTAGAAATATCATGAAACCAATGTGCCAATCATCGACACAGAAATAGTGATCTATCATATGTCGTCTCCCAGACTAACATCCTGATAGGTACGTATCATACGCTATCCCGAAAGCTCGAGTGCGTAGCTCTGACCCTCGCCTCTCGACGTATCCATACGTACATGACTCCCGTCGGTATCCACATGATAGCCGCTGAGTCATTGGTCCTGTCACCGGATAGTATGGTTCCTCTAAGCCTTATCGCTTGACACCACGACATCGTTCTTTCGTCGGGGTACCTCCGGGCCCCACCATGTACCCGCACACGGACCCCTCCTTTCCTCGCGTGGGGTATACACATCGTAAACGACAAATCTCATGGTGGCTACTGAAATATCATATCAAGGGAAACCGAGTTTTTCAAATAATGCATAATTTCATGAACTACCACGGTTCCCAAATCCAGAAAACATCATGAAAAATCCATGAATAAAGTATACGCATCATAAATCTGAAATGCGATCATATAGAGGAAAATCAACAATTAACTGTAACAAGTTAATATAATATCATGCGGTTCCTAATCTCTCCAATTCTAAAATAATATCAAGTAAAGGTAAACATGTAGCTATAACCAGATATATGTGCAACATAAAGGTATAGCAAGATATATGTATCTACCTATAAGTAATGATGTAGTATACCCCGTGGGTATAAGTGAAATAGGTGTGCAAGGTATACCTGTAGCTATGTCATAAAGTGTGCATGTACCTATCACTAATGGTACAATACTCTATTGGTATACAGGTAACTAGCATGTAAGTATGTCAGAACATATGTGTAAGCATGTAGGTATACAGGTATGCTATAAGTCAATGCGTAAAGAAATATGAATCAAAGTCTCAATGTCCTTAACCAAGCAATATCATATCTATAAGTGGGTTGTGCGTGACATGGCAATTATTGACGGTGTGTGTAGCATACAATCAGTGCCCGTGCAACATGAATCGTCAATAATATGTGCAGTGTCCTAAGAATACTAGTCCAAGCACAACAATATCTAAGTAATAGGGTAAATGCGCAATTCTAAATATGACATAGAATATGCGACAGAAATAACATCTCTAGCCCAGATGCATAACGCCATGCGGGCGATTCCCCTGTGGATGTTAAATCTACTCACCAACGCTCCTGGCTAAGTGAAGCCTACCACATGTTTGCCCTTGTCGTAGCGTCCGAAGTCCCCGCTTGAGAACCTAAAATTTCACAAACACAACACATAATCAAATATCCTACATCGACGAAAAGACATCGAAACGCAAGAATGACGCCCTGAAAATTACACTGCGCGCTTAGCGCATCAATCGCGCACGACATCGGCCAAAAACCCTAATTGGGGTCTCTAAACTACAAAACACAAGTCTAGACCCCGATCGTCCCGATCGCGCAACATAACACAAAAATTACGAGGAATACAATAGATATAACCTCGCAACGACCAATCGAACCCACGTCGGAAAAACCCCGAAATCTAGTAAACAACTTATTGCAATATTTCGCACTAGTTTCAAGCTAATGCATATCTAGCGATTACAAACACCTTAAAATAGCTTAACTATGCTATCTAAACCATTCCTATAATTTTAACACTCGCTAATTATATTTTAGCATAAACCTAGTAAGCTAATTGCATAATTAAACAAAGTGTTCATTAGCAAAAATTAACATTTTCAACTAGGTTAATCTTCTCCAAAACATAAATTAACACTTCAAATAAACCTTAAACACATAAATCAAGTTTTATCCTAACTAGATTATCATAAAAATAAAGTCTTGAATTTCAAACATGAAATTAAAAACTTAAATAAACAATTAATATACTAATTGGAAATTTAGAATCAACAAACAGGATTAGGGTTAGGGTTTTATACCTCCACAAAAGATCAAAACCAGGAAACCAAACTGATCATCTTTTCCTCCAAAATGATGTTTTGAATGAAGATCCAAGCTACTTTTGTGAAAAAGAACGAAGGAAAATGAATATATTTGAGTTTTTGTGATTTTATTTGGATTTCTCATGATTTATTTGATGCAAAATGAGTTGAAAATGGGTGGAAATGATAAGGGGCAGCAAGGGGAAGGGAAGGGCCGGCCAAGGGCGTCAGGGGGTATTTTTGTGAATTTTTTGTGAAGAAATTGATAGGAAAAAGAGTAATAAATGCTAATTAAAGCAATTTTGCCACATTTCACTCTTTTCTTTTCTTTTTTTTAATCCAAATCCTTTTGCACAAAGAAAAATCTAGATATTTGAAAAGAAGCTTCTTAATTTTAGTGACAAAAAAATAAATTTATTCACAAGAGAAAAATTTTCCGATTTACGTGCACCAAATACCGCTTAAAATAATATTTTATTTGGTAAAAATTCTATCTGGACCAAAACCTCCCAAATACCCCTAAAGTTCGCGCACAAGCTTTATTTTAGCTAAAAAAAGGTGCCGGTAAGCTTATACGGACGTTTGATCGAAATCGGGTTAAAACAGGAAAAACCGACAATTTTGCCCTAAAACGGGAAAATTCGCAAAATGATTTCTAAAACGTTACAATCTCCCCCTTTATAAAAATTCGTCCCCGAATTTAAATTTTTCACCAAGTATACCTTCAAAGAGAAGAGTACAAAACTCCCAAATCTCGCTCGCAGCCTCCCAAGTGATCCGCTCACTATACGTTTACGTCCAAGAAAATTCTCTACAGATGGCAAGACCCTTGACCGAAGTTTCTCCACCTACCGAGCCACTAACACGCATGGCTCCTGGTGAACGAAAATATCGAGTCCTAACTAATGGTCTGTTCTGAATCATGTGAGAAAGTTATGAAGGTAATTGCAAAGTATTAACACAAAGAATGCGGGGTGAAAACTCAAAAATCTGGGCGGAAGTGCCAAATTAAAGGCAACGAACTAACTCACTTAAAGGATCTCAAAAGGACCTACAATCCTGGGATAAGATTCCCAAAACTCCACACGTCATTTATCGGAAAATCCATAGGAATACATGATCTCCCACTGCGAACTCAGGCCTGCGACCACCCTGGTCGGCATAAGATCTCTGTCCGCACAGGAAGGTCATCATCCTGACTTGAACAACTGGATCATCCCCGAAGTCTCTAGACTAGCTGAGGTCCAAAAATCCTACTACGCATAGTCAGAAAAACAGACTGGTGATCGACACGACCTGTCTAAACCTAAAGGTTGCCAATTGGAATGTCTCCTGATAACAGCTATCAAAGAAGTATCCCAACAATGGCGAGTGATGATCCCAACTGCCAACAACAAATTAACACAAACGAAAACAAGACAAACACCTCGAAGAAATCCGAAACTTCACTCTTCATCCCTACCCACCCGTAACTATCTCACAAGTCACGTTACAAATTGGTGGAACTTGAATGAACACCGAAAGTTGACTTATGTGCCTGCTCTAGGATTTCGCGTCTCTACCCAATAGTATTAGGTACACAAATGCATTCCTAACTTAGCACACCCTTGTCACAAATCCAGGACTCCGAATCATTTCCCAGCCGAGTATGCTCAAGTATTTCTGACGAACGAGCATCGGCGGGCAATGCCTCACGAAAGCGATTAAGGACAAGTGGTCGGGCGTGGACATGGGTAAGCTGTCCCCTCAGTGGAGTTGAACTAAAGCTATACTCAACGATCACACAAGAACTGTAAATCTGCAGAGGACTATCACAACAATCAAATCCGCTGCAGGAAGATCCACATTAAGCTCTGGTGGTCCGTGAAAAATCTGACACGACTCTCAAACCAGTAGTGTCTCCAAATCTCCAACGCAAAACCACCACGGCCATCTTCAGATCATGAGTGGAATATCCTGCTATTACTTCCTCCAACTGTCGGGAAGCAAAAGCGATAACTCTATAGTGCTACCTCAGCAAACAATCGAGCCCACTCAAGAAACATTACAGTTAAACCACAAAGTCGCCCGAACCAAAAGCAAAGAACTGATGCAGTTGCTAACCGAATCTCCAACTTCCGAAAACTCCGCACACATGCCTCAGTCTAAAGAAAAGAAACCTCCTTTCAGGTCAGTCCAGTCAACGGTGCAGCACTACACTAGCAATCCTGCATGAAACGGCGGTAAAAACCTGCTATGCCCAAAATCTGCGGACTTCCGTCCCGTATACAAGTCTGGGCCAAAGCTGTATGGCCTCGATCTTCCTCGGAACCATACGAAAACCTTCTCCCGTAACTACAAGACCTAGGAGTCAACACAAACAAGCCTAAAGGAACACTCCGAGAATCTAGCAAACCGCTGGGGCTCTCCCAGTATCTGCAAATCAAATCCTCAAGTGCTACTCATGTCCTTCAAGATACATTAAATAGACAAGAATGTCGTAAATAACACAACAATAACTGGTCGAGGAACGGCTTGAAGAAATCCGGTTCATCACATCTACGAGTGCTGCTAAGGCATTGGTGAGTCCAATGACACACCAGTACACACAAAGCCCGTAGCACACACAAGGCAGTCTTCGGAATGTCATCACTCCAAACCTGCAACAATGATGACCTGATCCCCAAACAAACTTAGAAAAAATGTCTCGCACTTAGGAGCAGAATGAAGAAATCGTCAATGCGAGGTAAAGGATACATGTCCGCACCGTAAGCCGGTTCAATTGACGATCCATCAATATATAACCTCAAACTGTCGTCTTCCTCCTTGATGAACAGAAATAGGAGCTCCCCAATGCAAAGCGCTCAGACGCACAAGCCCCTAACAAACAACTCTGCGGCTGATCCTTAAGCTCCTTAAGCTCCGCCGGCTCATCTGGAACAACGTCGGAAAACTCTCGCACGATAAGAACCCGGTCCAACAAACCCACTGTGGCTCCGGTATCACGAATGAATGCCAAAAATCCTCGACATCCTCTCCTCAAAAGCCGACTAGTGAAAAAGGCTGAATTCGAGCTGTGAGAGGCGGCACCACTGTCCCCCTGCACAATAAGAACTGACTTGCCGGAAAAACAAACCTGACAGTTTTCTCGCGGTAGTCCACAGACGCCTAGCACGTAACTAACCAGTCCATGCCCAGGAAAATGTCAAATCCAACATCTCTAGAAGGATCAAGTGACGGATGAATCTCCTAACCGATTGGCATACGACTTAAATACGTGTCGCGCAACAAAAGAATCGCTGACAGAAGTTAACACAACAAATGGCTGATCTAGATAACACGAATCCCCTCATCCCAAACCTCTGCTACTCCCGCAACGGTCACAAAACCTATCTCGACGACTAGTCCTCTGTCTCTGGGTTGGTACACCGGTACGAGTCCTCCACTGTTCCGGGACTCTCAGAGTCTCTGGAATGCATGTCTTGTAAACTGGGCTACATCCACTGTTGCTATGTAGGTGACGGAATACTGTGTGCTGATCGCAAGGAACAACTGGGTAGCAGGGTTGAAAACCTCCTATCGCTGCGCTCGAATGGCCTCAACCAATGAACTCATCGTCTGGCGCATGTCCTGCATCTCTTCCACAAGCCTAGCGATACTATTTGTCGAAGGTGGATCCGTCTACACCTGTGCAACGAGCGTGCCATCCCGGTCAGTCCATGACCCACCCGAGTCAACTCTGACCTCGGCCCTCGCTGCTCCTCACTGAGTCCCCATAGTCGTCGGTGGCAAAGGCTATAAATAGGGATATGATTCGATATGAACACGGAAATCTAATCACAAGGATATGAATCATCAAGGAGGGAATTTCAAGTAATTGTACTTAGGTCACTTTAGGCGGAGTACAGCATCGTGAGTATGCTGCAGACATACACACACTATGTTACTCTGCTTAAGCTACCTACTCCATCATATCAAGGTCATCCTACACTCCGTAAGGTAAAAACCTAGTGCTCTGATACCAACTTTGTCACGACCCAAAATTGGCACGTGACGGCCCTAATACTACGCAACGTCTACAGGCGTAACGCGGGAAAAGAAAGCCAAAACCCAGAAATCTAAACCATTAAAATACCAGAAAAGATAAGAAATATTGTTTAAAAGTCTTTGAAATCACAACCCAAATTCTTTAAAAGTCCAACTTTATTTCCTTTAAAATTTTGGCAGCACCTCCTTTGTAAAAGCTAGCCCCAAAAATGGGTACAACATAAATATAAAGTAAAGCATCCCCAACGGGAGCAAATCCACGTCCAAAGGCAGAAAACAACCACCACAACAAATATACGACGTCGTAGCGAAGAAATAGAAGACGATAAAAAGGAAACTGTATAAAAGACAACAAATCCAACATGATATACAATATCGTCCTCACCAAGTCTCTAAGTCAATATGAAAATAGCAGATGGAGAGTACATGGATACAACGAATATACAATACAACGAATAACCACAAAACCCACCAAAGCAAACTGCACACTGTGAGCTGATGCGGTATCCGTAGCAAAAGATAATAAGATGTATGATAATAGCCTGCCTCTGACTATCCTGAGGAACACCTGCAAACACTGTGGCACAACGGGAGTGAGTTGCCAACTCGTGAATAGTAAATAACATATGCAGGTAATCGCAAGTATGCAGGTAATCGCAAGTATGCACGTAAAGCGTGAATCTAAGATATGCAATTAACAGTAATAACATGTCGTATGAATGCAGAATAATGGAAAGTACACTAGCAGGTACAACCAATATATAAAGCAATGATGATATGACAACAGTATCAAATAATCATGCAATAGGGATATGAGAAAGTAAATGTGCATCAATCATGAAAGGTACACTAACAGATACTACTAATACATGAAGCAGTGCACAAACAGATAAAGGTGAGGTATGGAGTGAAGTATGTCATTTCCACAGAATCCTGACATCGTGGTAGGATCACAATCCAGCAAGACAATTCAAATCCCAATTCCTCAAATCAGCCCCCAAATTGGCTCTCATATCATTTAAGTATCACATCTCAATTGCACAATATCAAGTATATCACATATATCAAATGTACAACATCAAGTATATCTCACATATCTCGTATGTACAATATCAAGTATATCTCACACAATCGAATGTACAATCATCAAGTATATCTCACATATATCGAATATACAACATCAAGTGGATCTCACATATCTATCCAGTATCCAATCTCAAATGAATCTCTTATATCCCGAATCAAATCTCCAGCAAAATTCTAACATCCTAAATATAATGACATAAATAAATATGATGAGGTCAATACACATATATTAGCGTCTCATTCCACTAATATTGGTGTAAGGGTATATATAACAGCGGATAAATCCCCTGTTATATATACAAGGAGTAATTAGAAATATCATGAAACCAATGTGCCAAGCATCGACACAGAAATACTGATCTATCATATTCCGTCTCCTAGACTAACATCCTGATAGGTACGTATCATACGCTATCCTGAAAGCTCGAGTGCCTAGCTCTGACCCTCGCCTCTCGACGTATCCATACGTACATGACTCCCGTCGGTATCCACATGATATCCGCTGAGTCATTGGTCCTGTCACCGGATAGTATGGTTCCCCTAAGCCTTATCGCCTGACACCACGACATCGTTCTTGCTTCGGGGTACCTCCGGGCCCCACCATGTACCCGCACACGGACCCCTCCTTTCCTCGCGTGGGGTATACACATCGTAAATGACAAATCTCATGGTGGATGCTGAAATATCATATCAAGGGAAACCGGGTTTTTCAAATAATGCATAATTTCATGAACTACCACGGTTCCCTAATCAAGAAAACATCATGAAAAATCCATGTCTCAATGCGAAAATCCATGAATAAAGTATACGCATCATAAATCTAAAATGCAAGCATATAGAGGAAAATCAGCAATTAACTGTAACAAGTTAATATAATATCATGCGGTTCCTAATCTCTCCAATTCTAAAATAACATCAAGTAAAGGTAAACATGTTGCTATAACCAGATATACGTGCAACATAGAGGTATAGCAAGATATATGTATGTACCTATAAGTAATGATGTAGTATACCCCCAGGGTATAAGTGAAATAGGTGTGCAAGGTATACCTGTAGCTATGTCATAAAGTGTGCATGTACCTATCACTTATGGTACAATACTCTATATGTATACAGGTAACTAGCATGTAAGTATGTCATAACATATGTGTAAGCATGTAGGTATACAGGTATGCTATAAGTCAAGGCGTAAAGAAATATGAATCAAAGTCTCAATGTCCCTAACCAAGCAATATCATATCTATAAGTGTGTTGTGCGTGACATGGCAATTATTGACGGTGTGTGTAGCATACAATCAGTGCCCGTACAACATGAATCGTCAATAATATGTGCAGTGTCCTAAGAATACTAATCCAAGCAAAACAATATCTAAGTAATAGGGTAAATGCAAAATTCTAAATATGACATAGAATATGCGACAGAAATAGCATTTCTAGCCCAGACGCATAATGCCATGCGGGCGATTCCCTTGTAGATGTTAAATCTACTAACTAACGCTCCTGGCTAAGTGAAGCCTACCACCTGTTTTCCCTTGTCGTAGCGTCCGAAGTCCCTGCTTGCGAACCTAAAATTTCATAAACACAACACATAAGCAAATATCCTACATCGACGAAAAGACATCGAAACACAAGAATGACGACCTGAAAATTACACTGCGCGCTTAGCGCATCTATCGCGCAAGACATCGGCCAAAAACCCTAATTAGGGTCTCTAAACTACCAAACACAAGTCTAGACCCCGATCGTCCCGATCGCGCAACACAACACAAAAATTACGAGGAATAAAATAGATATAACCTCGCAACGACCAATCGAAGCCACGTCGGAAAAACCCTGAAATCTAGTAAACAACTTATCGCAATATTTCGCACTAGTTTCAAGCTAATGCATATCTAGCGATTACAAACACCTTAAAATAGCTTGACTAAACTATCTAAACCATTCCTATATTTTTAACACTCGCTAATTATGTTTTAGCAAAAACCTAGTAAGCTAATTGCATAATTAAACAAAGTGTTCATTAGCAAAAATTAATATTTTCAACTAGGTTAATCTTCTCCAAAAACAAATTAACACTTCAAATAAACATTAAACACATAAATCAAGTTTTACCCTAACTAGATTATCATAAAAATCAAGTCTTGAATTTCAAACATGAAATTAAAAGTTTAAATAAACAATTAATATACTAATTAGAAATTTAGAATCAAAAAAAAGGATTAGGGTTAGGGTTTTATACCTCCACAAAAGATCAAAACCAAGAAACCAAACTCATCATCTTTTCCTCCAAAATGATGTTTTGAATGAAGATCCAAGGTACTTTTGTGAAGAAGAATGAAGGAAAATGAATATATTTGAGTTTTTGTGATTTTATTTGGATTTATCATGATTTATTTGATGCAAAATGAGTTGAAAATGGGTGGAAATGATAAGTGGCAGCAAAGTGAAGGGAAGGGCCGGCCAAGGGGGTGCGGGGGTATTTTTGTGAATTTTTTGTGAAGAAATTGCTAGGAAAAAGAGTAATAAATGCTAATTAAACAATTTTGCCACCTTTCACTCTTTTCTTTTATTTTTTATAATCCAAATCCTTTTGCACAAAGAAAAATCTAGATATTTGAAAAGAAGCTTCTAAAAATAATTTTAGTGACAAAAAAATAAATTTATTCACAAGAGAAATAATATTTTATTTGGGAAAAATTCTATCTGAACCAAAACCTCCCAAATACCCCTAAAGTTCGCGCACAAGCTTTATTTTAGCTAAAAAAGGTGTCGGTAAGTTTATACGGATGTTTGATCGAAATCGGGTTAAAACACGAAAAACCGACAATTTTGCCCTAAAACGGGAAAATTCGCAAAACGATTTCTGAAACGTTACACCTGCTCAATACAAAAACAAATAGTAACTATCATAAAAACATACTTCTCTATAAGAAATCAATCCCAAAATGTGCATATGAATGCTACGTGCGTCTAGTGCGCACGGAAATCGAAATACATGAATGTGCCATACATGTGTACAGAAACAAAATCTAAGTGCAACAGATGTGCACGAAACACCTGTGAAAGGCAACCAGTGTGCCTGACAACAATAGCAGGTGCATCTGATATGCACGAAGAATCTCGATTTAGTGCATCTGGTGTGTACGAAAAATCACATCTCATATCATGCGCCCAACATGCGTGAAAATCCAAATCCAAATCAGGTATACCGTGGTATATAATCTCACAACCATGTGCATCAGCATGCACAAAATCAAATCAAAATACTAAAAGTGCATGAAAACTATGGCGAAAGCACAAGTCAAATCATATGCATATCATAGGCATGAAATCAAAAATCAATATCTCGAATGATATCAAATCGAAGTCAGGTGCAACTGAGGTGCACAAAATCTCAATCAAGAAAATATATCATCCAAATATCAAATCAAAGATGGCATAAATAGTCCCGCACTGGCACATCCTCTAATGATCTCTGGCCTACTATCATGGTCACTCATAACATCTCTCGTCGACGATGCCGAACTCTGGCCTACTGGGTGCGCACAATATGGCCTCTCCTAGGTCCAAGTCTTCTCTTATAGTATTCCAGAAAGGTCCTGTCGAGGTCTCTCTCCATCTCGTTTCTGCCGAACTGTCCGGAGGTTATCACCCTTTTCTATTTCTTTTTCTTGTTCCGGAACGGCTGCATACTCATCGCGACTCCTTCTGGAAGATATTTTTATATACAACGCCTCTGCATGCGTATCACATCTCGGATGTCGGCGGAGTGGAACGTCATCTCATCAAGATCTCGTATGAACCTCTTACTCAACTTTTCTCTATTGTCTACTGCTTCAGACTCGTCTCTTTGTGGCTACATGAACTGTGCTCCAACGACTATACTCGTATCTGGAGTCTCCCAAGCAATGCATCCCATCACATGACATCCGAATGACGTCGAACCTTTCGATCGATTTGTCAAGGTTCCATAATCCCCCAAGAGCTCAACATCTTGGGTACAGTTTAATAGTATTCCAGTACATGCCACAGTACCTGTGGACCAACCGTAGAAGGGCAAACCCAAGCCTCACTAATGGCACCGTTGAACTGCCACAAACCCTAAGGTTTCAAAGCGTTCTCATGGTCATTATGTCTAGTTAGGGTTTCGTTCTTCTAGAGGGTCCATAGCATTACTTGCATTTGTCTCTGAATACTTTAAACTTGGAAAATGGGCTTCTGACATTCGATCGTCTCTATCGACTCCCAACGTACCTACATGAAGTCGTCTCTAGCTGGAATCAATCAATCTGATGACCTCGCATCGAGGTAGGCAACGAATCACATGTCCTAGTCCTTCCTCTTTGGGTGACTAGCGATCTTCTATCATATCTCTAAGTACAACTCGTACGGTAATATCTCCAAACATCTGGAGCGATATCTCGTCATTTGCAGCAGTTACTGGCTCATTTGTCCGCACGCTAAACAGTGTCTCAATCATCAAATAATCGGTGCATCGACGGTCATCACATTCGGGCTGGCCTCTAGCAGTGGCCTGATCCTCTGGTGCTGATCTGCATGTCCGAGAAATCTCGTAAATGCGATCCATCAAACGCTCCTGGCGCGAAAACACAATAAAACGACGCCTCTATGCAATCGTATGTCCCTGGAATCATGCCCTGGTCAGTCCTCGTCCGTGACGAGCTCGTGCTGACGTAACTCTAACCGTAGTTCTCTCTGCCCGTGCAATCGTGGAAGCAAAACTATAAACCGATATCGATAAGGATAGATCATCAATGAATATAATGCTGTGGAAGGAAATGTACATCCTAAGGCTTCCTAAGCGGAGTAGCGTATCGTAAGTATGCCGCGGAACATACACACGGTACGTCACTCTTCTGAAGTCACATACTCCATCAACCAAGGTCAACCTACGCGACGAAAGTTCGGGTATAATACCCCCTCGACTATGTCTAATTTCCGGAAGGTCAAGCCTATGTTCCGTATATATACAAACGCTCTAGGCTCCGCATAGTCAAACAAAGACTCGAACCAAGGTTAACCTAGCACTCTGATACCAACTTTGTCACGACCCGAAATGGCCTGTGACTAGCACTTGAATCATATGAAGTCTATAGGACCCCATCTAATTCAAGTAAGCCAAAAATCCCAGAAATCTAAAACATTTTAAATAAGAAGTGAAGAAAACATGTTTTAAAACAAGGGATTTTTAAATAACATAATCCGAATATGCATTTTTAAAATCTCAAGTATTTTCTGAAATTTCGGCAGAGTTTCCTTTGTAAAAACTGGCCCCAAACGGGGTACAACATGAATAATATTTGCACAATGATAAAAGGCATCCCCAAGCGGGAGCTAGATCTTTGTCAATCGACGTTCACAACCACGCAAGCAATATAATATACAACGCAAAAGGGCGAGTATCAAAACTGAAAAGGAAACTCAAATCAACATGAAAACCCATAATAATACAACGCGTGACTCTAAGGTCGAATGAATATACAACTGGTCTCTATGTCATATACATATACATGTCTGGTTGATGGAGTTTCTAGATATAACAATGAAAATAATATACAAGGTTGGTCACGATGCGAGTGAACCCACCTACCAAAGCAATCACCCAGAATGGAAACAGTGTGCCAGAAAGCTGCAATGAAACCTGTACGGCAAAAACCTGCAAGAACTGTAGCACAACAGGGGCGAGTTGCCAACTCGTAAGTAGAAAACATCACAGAGCAGAAATCGTATGTATGACTCAATCCTAAGTTAAACGATCAGTAATATATATATAAATCCCCAATATGATAAAGTCTGAAGCATGAAAAGGCGGCAATGGTAAACATCTATACCAAGTGTAATACCAAGTGCTCGTGTCAGTGCATTAGGTAGAAACATATCATAAATATGAGGTATGATCAATATAATCAACATGAAATCAGTGTCAACTATATCATGAAGTCTATAAGTATGTGGATATCATCCAACCATATAATCAATGCCTGCATGCATGTGGATGTCGTCCACGTGTCAACCCGTGACATAACAACATCATGCATGTAAAAGTCATAAAAGCATATGCATGAAAGTATGAGGATATAAATCAACGTGTGTCCCTCACGACAGATCAAAATCATGGAACCTGAGTATCCAGCATCGACACTCGAAATCAACATGAAACCTGTGCCCAGCATCGGCACATAAATCCTTATATATCGGGCTCCGTCAGTCCGGATCGGCCCACGGGCTCCGTCAGTCCGGATCGGACCATATCATCTCTCGACTCCGGTCGGTATCCTTCGGATATCCTCCAGGCCCAACCAATCACCGGTAGAGAGTAGTCCCTCTGCCAGGCTCACCGTCTGTATACACAGCATCCCTTTCTTTCCCCGAGGTACCATACCGGGCCCCACCATGTACCCGCACACAGCCCACGGCTCCTCCTCGCATGGGGTATATATATTAGAACCGATAAAACTCATGGTGGCTGCTGAAATATTATATCAAGAGAAACCGGGGTTTTTTAAAACAGTACATACCTTCTTTTGAAATACCCACGGTTCTCAAATCCAGAAATATCATGGAAACAAAATATCTCAATGCGTATAATCATGAAGCATGATGTATGCGACATATAATAGAGATGTAAGCATATCAGTAAATGATGCAAAATAAAACAGTAATATGAACATATCGAGGGAAAACCGCTCTTTTAAAATGAATCCAGTTTTAAAATATATCATGTGGTTCCTAAATCTCCAAAATCAAGCCAGAACCATCTATGTACGTGCAAATACGTATGTATGCAAGTATGGGTTTACAATATGTATGTATGCAAGTATGTCATACAAGGAGTAATATCCTGATGCAACAATCTTACTATGTAGTGACATGGCAATTATCGATGATGAAGTGTGTGAGCCGGAAAGCAGGTGTCACGACCCGAAAGTACGGAACGTGACTGGCACTTAGATTACGAGACGTCTAAAGGCGTAACGTGACCTAAGTCAGCCAAAGCCCAGAAAAATCTAAACCAAAACCAAAAGAGTGAAGGAAAACTTACATGAAAACGATTTTGAAATCAATTAAGTTGCCTTGAACACCTTTTTAAAAAAACATCAAAAATTTCCGAAAATTTCGGCAGAGTCTCGTCTGTAAATACTATCCCCCAAAATGGGTACAATAAGATATATAACCTGTAATCACAAAATGGCATCCCCAAGCGGGAGCTAGCTCTTTGCCCAAGGCGGAACATAACCACACGCAATATATATATGTAATATCTAGAAAAGAGCATAAAGAAATGCAAAATATAAGATAACACAACGTCGGCTCAAGTGAGCTCGACCCAAAAGAAACCACATATACACAAATCTCTCAGTCTCACCACTAGGTCGCATATACACATAAGAAGTGGTAGATGGAGAATACTAGATACAAAAATAGTACAAAAAAAAGATAAAAGCACTCTCGCAACCCACCTACGAGCAATGTCGCGAGTCTGAGCAAAAGAAGTCACTAACAAGATAAGCCGTCGCTACTAGACTGATGAGTCCGACCTGCAAGACACTGTGGCACAACAGGGGTGAGTTTCCAGCTCGTGAGTAGAATATAACATCTAGTAAGGCAATCGTAAGAATGCACGCAAATGGGTCACAACATGTATGTCCAGATGTGATGTAGTACCTCTAGTATGCATGCATATGTATGCAATGTCAATACTAAATCTTTAAGTGTTTTAAATGCTATGATTCTGCATTCTTAACTTTAGAAAAAGAATATCTGTATAATAGTTAAATACCATCAAGAAATCATCTGAAACCCGTGTCAAGCATCGACACCAAATATGAAAACACATCTATCTCAATATCTCACTATATCAATGTTTCAATACATCGGGCTCCGTCAGTCCGGATCGGCCCGTATCATCAAATCTCACGACAACGGTCGGTATCCTCCGGATATCCGCCGCTCCAGACATTACCGGTAGGTAGTCTTCCCCTGCCAGGCTCATCGTCTACAACTCGATCTTCTTGGCCCGGGGTACCATACCGGGCCCACCATGTACCCGAGACGGTTCATCCACTCCTCGAATCGGGTCTCGAAATCCAACAGAAAACATGAAAACTCATGGTGGACGACACATACATCACGAGAAAACCGTAACTTTGTTCTAAAAATGATAAATATAAGCTTTTGTTAAATTCTTGCGGTTTTCCCCAAAATCCAGAAATCGCAGCAATACTGAAATCCTCAAGAAAATCATAATACCCAACATGTTGTATATGATAAATGTCTATGATATAAAGGTATGCGATGTGATTTGTGTCTAGAAATCTATGTAAGTATGATGATGATGCGAGGTATATACATGCTATGCGATTTCATATATCATGTATGATGCAAGTGATGATACTAGGCTAAACAGGTTCTATGGTGCTCGTGGCATGGCTATTACCAATGGCGTGTGTCTTACATGAATAGTGCGCATGCAACAGGAGCCAATGGTAATGGTGTACGTGTCCTACGAAGTGATATCGCACATGTGTATATGGATATCCTATGCAAATCTTGCAGACGAAAAGCTATAATTGTATGAAATGTGAATGAGGAGGGGTTAGCTAACTAACAATGCATATGTAGCAAGAAATAAGGTAATTCTAACTAGGGGGCGCCTCGCGCCATCCAGACGATTCCCCCATAGATGAATACATCTACTCACCTGAAAGCCCCGCTAATCCGATCCGACCACCGCCTTGCCTTTGCGCGCCGCGTCCGATATTTCCGCGACCGATCCTAGAATTACATAACACACAATATAAGATTACAGATTTCTGAAATGACGCAACTCATAATATGAAAAGATCGTCACTCTCGAATTATTCACAACGTGCACTCAGTGCGCGGAAAACGCACGAAAATCGCTAAAACATTAACTAAAATCGCCGTTTTGGTGCAATCGTCAAAACTAAAACCCGACTAGACAAAACACCGTATTCACACACCCTAATAGTCGTATGAGATGCTAATTATATCGCTAATATAACGCAATTAGATCACTTCCTAAAATTCATAAAAATCTAGTAAGCGTTAGCATACTGATTTCAAAGCAAACATCGCGAATTTACGATATCACGATCGCAACATCGCACAAATATTCGATCTAACTCACTAGATAGCCACACCACTAACTTAAACCCACTTATCCAACATCAAACCCTAATTAGGGCATCAACACCTCTCTTGAATTTTCAAAAACCAACCATTACAATGAAATTAACACTTTAAAATACTAATCTAGCTTATTTAAACTACAAATTTAACAACTAGTTTAGGATTTATACCTTTCAAGTTATGATCCTCTTGCAATTAGCCTCTAAAGATGCCTCTTTTCTTCACTTTTCAAACAAATTAGGGTTAGGGAAGGGATGGATTTGGGTTTTGGATTGAATTTGAGATGGAAAAGTGTGTATTTTTTATGGAATTTGTTGATTTTTGCAAGAATTAAAGCAAGAGAAGTGAGGGGAAAAAAATGGAAGGGGGCAGCAGCAGCTCGACCTGAGGTAGAGGAGGGTGTGTGTGTGTGAATGGTGTAGAAAATTCTACACAAAAAGCCTTTCCCAAGCTCAATTAATGACTATCACATCAATTTTTACACAAAAAACCCCATTTTAAGCCATTTTTGAATAAAATTTTAAACCATAGAACAAAAACTTTGAAAAGTCTTGATAAAATTTTATTAACACTAAATTTTAGTTTATAATGTTTTCTAAGTGTGTAATTTACCTAATTAAATTTGTATTTATCACTAATTTAATGTATTTTTAAAAGCTTAAAATAATATTTAAAATAATTAATTAAGGAAAATTTTTTAATTAACTAGAAAATTTTAAGTGACATTTTAGTCACCAATTTATAATAATATATTATCTAAATTTTGTATAATTAGGTCTATAATTAAAAATGCCTATTTTGACTTTTTACGGAAAAGGCTGCTAATTTAGCCGATTACCGAAAAACTGCCTAAACGATTTTCGAAGCGTTACAATCTTCCCCCTTAAAGAAATTCGGTCCCCGAATTAAGAATTTAACTATGCGTACCTTCAAAAAGATGGGAATATCTCTTCCTCATCTCGACCTCGGTCTCCCAGGTGACCTCCTCGCTGTTCGGGCCACGCCAAAGGACCTTGACGGACGGTATAACCTTCGACCACAATTTCTTCACCTGCCGATCCAAAATGACCACCAGCTGCTTGGTGAATGAATGATCACGCTCTAGCTGGATCGTCTAGTGCTGAATCGCATGGGAAGGATCATGAAGGTATTTGCGGAGTATCGAGACATGGAACACGGGGTGAACATCGGGGAAACTGGGCGGAAGAGCTAATCGATAAGAGACTGGACCAACACGCTCTAGGATCTCGAAGGGACCAATATATCTAGGACTCAGCTTCCCTTTCCGCCCAAATCTCATCACACCCTTCAGCGGAGAGACCTTCAGGAAAACATGATCACCAACAGCGAACTCGAGTCGGCGACGGCGCCTGTCAACATATGATTTCTGCCTACTCTGTGCCGCTCTCATCCTGTCCCGAATCAGCTGTATCTTCTCGGTCGTCGCCTGTACAATCTGCGGCTCCAAAATACTGCTCTCCCTGAGCTCTGTCCAACATACAGGCGATCGACATCTCCTCCCATATAAAGCCTCGAAAGTTGCCATCTGAATCGTCTCCTGGAAGCTATTATCGTAGGAGAACTCGATCAAAGGCAAATGACGATCCCAGCTACCACCGAAATCTAAAACACAAGCTCTGAGCATATCCTCAAGAGTCTGATTAGTACGCTCTGACTGACCGTCATTCTGCGGATGAAAGGCTGTGCTAAAACTCAATCGGGTGCCCAAAGCTTCCTGAAGTTTCTGCCACAATCGGCTGGTAAACTGGGTGCCCCGGTCGGACACAATGCAAGTCGGAACGCCATGCAGTCGCACAATCTCATCAATATAAACCTGGGCGTACTGAGAAAATCCAAATGTGGTCTTCACTGGGAGGAAGTGAGCCGCTTTCGTCAGTCGATCCACAATCACCCAAATAGAGTCATACCCTCGACTGGTCCTGGGTAGACCCACAATGAAGTCCATGGAGACCTGTTCCCACTTCCACTCAGGGATGGGCAAAGGCTGTAACTCGCCAGCTGGCCTCTGGTGCTTGGCCTTGACTTGCTGACAAGTCAGGCATCTCGACACAAAGTCTGTAACATCCTCCTTCATCCCGTCCCACCAGTAAACCTCTCTCAAATCATGGTACATCTTGGTGGAACATGGATGCACACTGTATACTGATCTATGTGCCTCCTCGAGGATATCGCGCCTCAGTCCCTCAGAATCTGGTACGCACAGTCGAGTCCCAAATCGAAGTATCCCCTGATAATCAATCACGAACTCAGAAACTCTGCCCTGCCGAATCTGCTCAATAATCTCTAAATGTCACGACCCGAAATTGGCACGTGACGGCCCTAATACAACGCAACGTCTACAGGCGTAACGCAGTAAAAGAAAGCCAAAACCCAGAAATCTAAACCATTAAAATACCAGAAAAGATAAGAAACATTGTTTAAAAGTCTTTGAAATCACAACCCAAATTCATTAAAAGTCCAACTTTATTTCCTTTAAATTTCGGCAGCACTTCCTTTATAAAAACCAACCCCAAAAATGGGTACAACATAAATATAAAGTAAAGTATCCCCAACGGGAGCAAATCCACGCCCAAAGGCGGAAAACAACCACCACCACAAATATACGACGGCGTAGCGAAGAAATAGAAGACGATAGAAAGGAAACTGTATAAAAGACAACAAATCCAACATGATAAACAACATCGTCCTCACCAAGTCTCTAAGTCAATATGAAAATAGTAGATGGAGAGTATAGGGATACAATGAATATATAATACAACGAATAACCACAAAACCTACCTAAGCAAACTACACACTGTGAGCTGATGCGGTATCCGTAGCAAAAGATGATAAGATGTGGCACAACGGGGGTGAGTTGCCAACTCATGAATAGTAAATAACATATGCAGGTAATCGCCAGTATGCACGTAAAGCGTGAATCTAAGATATGCAATTAACAGTAATAACATGTCATATGAATGCAGAATAATGGAAAGTACACTAGCAGGTACAACCAATATATATAAAGTAATAATGATATGACAACAGTATGCAATAATCATGTGATAGGGATATGAGAATGAAAATGTGCAACAATCATGAAAGGTACACTAACAGGTGCTACTAGTACATGAAGCAGTACACAAACAGATAAGGTGAGGTATGGAGTGAAGTATGTCATTTCCACGGAATCCTGACATCGTGGTAGGATCACAATCCTGCAAGACAATTTAAATCCCAATTCCTCAAATCAGCCCCCAAATTGGCTCTCATATTATCTAAGTATCACATCTCCTCAATTGCACAATATCAAGTATATCTCATATATCCCGAATGTACAACCTCAAGTATATCTCACATATATCGAATGTACAATCATCAAGTATATCTCGTATATATCGAATGTACAAAATTAAGTGGATCTCACATATCTCGTATGTACAATATCAAGTATATCTCACATATCTCGAATGTACAACAACAAGTAGATCTCATATATCTCGAATGTACAACAACAAGTAGATCTTATATATCTTGAATGTACAATATCAAGTATATCTCACATAATCGAATGTACAAAATCAAGTGGATCTCACATACCTATCCAGTATCCAATCTCAAATGAATCTCTTATATCCCGAATCAAATCTCCAGCAAAATTGTAACATCCTAAATATAATGACATAAATAAATATGATGAGGTCAATACACATATATTAGCGCCCCATTCCATTAATATTGGTGTAAGGGTATATATAACAGCGGATAAATCCCCTGTTATATAAACAAGGAGTAATTAGAAATATCATGAAACCAATATGCCAAGCATCGACACAGAAATACTGATCTATCATATGCCGTCTCCCAGACTAACATCCTGATAGGTACGTATCATACGCTATCCCGAAAGCTCGAGTGCCTAGCTCTGACCCTCGCTTCTCGACGTATCCATACGTACATGACTCCTGTCGGTATCCACATGATAGCCGCTGAGTCATTGGTCCTGTCACCGGATAGTATGGATCCCCTAAGCCTCATCGCCTGACACCACGACATCGTTCTTGCTTCGGGGTAACTCCGAGCCCCACCATTTACCTGCACAGGGACCCCTCCTTTCATCGCGTGGGGTATACACATCGTAAACGACCAATCTCATGGTGGCTGCTGAAATATCATATCAAGGGAAACCGGGTTTTTCAAATAATGCATAATTTCATGAACTACCACGGTTCCCAAATCCGGAAAACATCATGAAAAATCCATATCTCAATGCGAAAATCGATGAATAAAGTATACGCACCATAAATCTGAAATGCGAGCATATAGAGTAAAAGCGAAAATTAACTATAACAAGTTAATATAATATCATGCGGTTCCTAATCTCTCCAATTCTAAAATAACATCAAGTAAAGATAAACATGTAGCTATAACCAGATATATGTGCAACATAAAGGTATAGCAAGATATATGTATCTGCCTATAAGTAATGATGTAGTATACCCCCTGGGTATAAGTGAAATAGGTGTGCAAGGTATACCTGTAGCTATTTCATAAAGTGTGCATGTACCTATCACTAATGGTACAATACTCTATTGGTATACAGGTAACTAGCATGTAAGTATGTCAGAACATATGTGTAAGCATGTAGGTATACATGTATGCTATAAGTCAATGCGTAAAGAAATATGAATCAAAGTCTCAATGTCCCTAACCAAGCAATATCATATCTATAAGTGGGTTGTGTATGAAATGGCAATTATTGACGGTGTGTGTAGCATACAATCAGTGCTCGTGCAACATGAATCGTCAATAATAGGTGCAGTGCCCTAAGGATACTAGTCCAACCACAACAATATCTAAGTAATAGGGTAAATGCGCAATTCTGAATATGACATAGAATATGCGACAGAAATAACATCTCTAGCCCAGACGCATAACGCCATGCGGGCGATTCCCCTGTAGATGTTAAATCTACTCACCAACCCTCCAAGCTAGGTGAAGCCTACCACCTGTTTTCCCCTTGTCGTAGCGTCCGAAATCCCTGCTTGCGAAGCGAAAATTTCACAAACACATCACATAAGAAAAATCCTACAATGACGAAAAGACAACGAAACACGAAGAAAACACCCGGAAAATTGCACTGCGCGTTTAGCGCATCTATCGCGCACGACACCGGCCAAAAACCCTAATTGGGGTCGCTAAACTACAAAACACTAAGTCTAGACCCCGATCGTCCCGATCGCGCAACACAAAACAAAAATTATGAGGAATACAATATATATAACCTCGCAACGACCAATCGAACTCTCGTCGGAAAAACCCCGAAATCTAGTAAGCAACCTATCGCAATAGTTTCAAGCTAATGCATATCTAGCGATTACAAACACCTTAAAATAGCTTAACTAAGCTAGCTAAACCATTCCTATATTTTTAACACTCGCTAATTATGTTTTAGCAAAAACCTAGTAAGCTAATTGCATAATTAAACAAAGTGTTCATTAGCAAAAATTAACATTTTCTACTAGGTTAATCTTCTCAAAAACACAAATTAACACTTCAAATAAAGATTAAACACATAAATCAAGTTTTACCCTAACTAGATTATCATAAAAATCAAGTCTTGAATTTCAAACATGAAATTAAAAGCTTAAATAAACAATTAATATACTAATTAGAAATTTAGAATCAACAACAAGGATTAGGGTTAGGGTTTTATACCTCCACAAAAGATCAAAACCAAGAAACCAAACTCATCATCTTTTCCTCCAAAAGGATGTTTTGAATGAAGATCCAAGCTACTTTTGTGAAGAAGAATGAAGGAAAATGAATATATTTGAGTTTTTATGATTTTATTTGGATTTCTCATGATTTATTTGATGCAAAATGAGTTGAAAATGGGTGGAAATGATAAGGGTCAGCAAGGGGAAGGGAAGGGCCGGCCAAGGGGGTGAGGGGGTATTTTTGTGAAGAAATTGCTAGGAAAAAGAGTAATAAATGCTAATTAAAGCAATTTTGCCACCTTTCACTCTTTTCTTTTCTTTTTTAATCCAAATCCTTCTGCACAAAGAAAAATCTAGATATTTGAAATGAATCTTCTAAAATAATTTTAGTGACAAAAAAAATAATTTATTCACAAGCGAAAAAATTTCAGATTTACGTGCACAAAATACCGTTTAAAATAATATTTTATTTGGGAAAAAAATCTATCTGAACCAAAACCTCCCAAATACCCCTAAAGTTCGCGCACAAGCTTTATTTTAGCTAAAAAAAGGTGCCGGTAAGGTTATACGGACGTTTGATCGAAATCGGGTTAAAACGGGAAAAACCAACCATTTTGCCCTAAAACGGGAAAATTCGCAAAACGATTTCTGAAATGTTACAATCTCCCCCCTTATAAAAATTCCACCCCGAATTCATAATTTTTTACTAAGCGTACCTTCAAAGAGAGGATTACTAAACTCTAATATCTCGTTCGCAGTCTCCCAAGTGATTACCTCACTATACGGCTACGTCCAAGAAAAACCCTTCACAGATGGCAAGACTCTTGACCGAAGTTTCTCCACCCGCCTAGCCATTAACACAATTGGCTGCTGGTGAACGAAAGATCGCGTCCAAGCTAAATGGTCTGGTGCTGAATCATGTAAGAAAGGTCATGAAGGTAATTGCAAAGTATTGACACAAGGAATACGGGGTGAATACTCAATAATCTGAGCGGAAGTTCCAAATTAAAGGCAACGGAACTAACTCACAGTAAGGATCTCGAAAGAGCCTACAATTCTGGGTAAGCTTCCCAAAACTAAACACGTCCTTCATCGGAAAAATCAGTAGGAATACATGATCTCCCACTGCAAACTCGAGCCTGCGATCACCATGGTCGGCATAAGACCTCTGTCCACACAGGACTGTCATCATCCTCACCTGAAACAGCTGGGTCATTTCCAAAGTCTCTAGACTAGCTGGGGTCCAAAAGTCCTACTACGCAGAGTCAGAAAAACAGACCGGAGATCGACATCACCTAACAAACAAAACTTAAAGGTTGCCAATTGGAATGTCTACTGATAACTGCTATCGAAGGAGAGTCCTAACAATGGCAAGTGACGATCCCAACTGCCGACAACAATTAATACGTATGCACGAGTATAACCAGTAGAGTCGGTATAGCCCGCTCTCACAAAACCATCATCCTGCGGATGGAAAGACGGAGCTAAAGCTCAACCAGTACCCAAGGCTTCCTGAAGCTCCTGCCCAAGATGGCAAGAGAACAGGGTGCCTTCATTGGATACGACCCATAAAGGAACTCCGTGCAACACACAAACTTAACAAAGATCAACTGAGCAAACTGAGTATAACCGGACAACAAGCATCCGAATGGAGTCACACCCTGACTAAGCCTGGGTATACGCCACAACGAATATTCATGGAGATCTGCTCCCATTCTCACTTCGAAATGGTTTAAGGATGCAACTCTCCAGCCGGTCTTAGATGCTCAACCAAAACACACAACAAGACAACACCTTGAAACGAAATCCGAAACTTCTCTTTACATCGTTCCCCACCCGTAACTATCTCACAAGTCACGTCAAATGCTGGTGGAACTTGAATGAGTACAGAGAGTTGACAGATGTGCCTGCTCTAGGATTTCAAGTCTCTACCCAATAGTATCAGGTACACAAACGCATCCCTAAACTCATCACACTCTTGTCACAAATCCATGACTCCGAATCATTACCCAGCCGAGTATGCTCAAGTATTTCTGACGAACGAGCATCGGCGGGCAGTATCTCGCGAAAGCGATTAAGGAAAAGTGGTCGGGCGCGGACATGAGTAAGTTGTCCCCTAAGTAGAGGCGAACTTAAGCTATACTCAACGATCGCGCAAGAACTGTTAATCTGCAGAAGACTATCTCAACAATCAAAATCCACTGCAGGAAGATGTACATTAAGCTCTGGTAGTCCGTGAAAATCTGACGCGGCTCTCGAAGAAGTAGTGTCTCCAAATCTCCAACGCAAGACCACCGCGGCCATCTCCAGATCGTGAGTGGAATATCCTGCTAGTACTTCCTCCAAATGTAGGGAAGCAAAAGCGATAACTCTATAATGCTACCTCAGCAAACAATCGAGCCCACTCAAGAAACATTACAATTAAACCACAAAGTCGCCCGAACCAAAAGCAAAGAAAGAACTGATGCAATTGTTAACCGAATCTTCGACTGCCGAAAACTCCGCACATATGCCTCAGTCCAAAGAAAGAAACCTCCACTCTGGTCAATTCAGTCGACGGTGCAGCACTACACTAACACTCCTGCATGAAACAGCGGTAGAAACCTGTTAAGCCCAAAATCTGCGGACCTCCTTCCTGCACACAAGTCTTGGCCTAAGCTGTATGGCCACGATCTCCCTAGGAACCATACAAAACCGTCTCCCGTGACTACAAGACCTAGGAATCAACACAAACACGCTTGACGGAGCACTCCGAGAATCTAATAAACAGCTGGCACTCTCCCAATTTCTGCAAAACAAATCCTCAAGTGCTGCTCCCGTTCCTCAAGACACATTAGAATAGACCAAAATGTCGTCAATATCACAACAAAAACTGGTCGAGGAACGACCTAAAGAAATCTGGTGTATCATGTCTACGAATGCTGCTAGGGTATTGGCGAGTCCAAAGACACCAACAAAACACACAAAGCCGTAGCATGCACAAGGCAGCCTTCGGAATGCCATCACTCCGAACCCGCAACAATGATGAACTGATCCTAACAACTTAGAAAAATTCTCGCACTAAGGAGCTGATCGAAGAAATCGTCAATGCAAGGTAAATGATACCTATCCGCACCGTAAGCCGGTTCAATTGACGATCTATCAATACACAACCTCAACTGCCGTCCTTCTCCTTGACGAAAAGAAATAGGAGCTCCTCAAGGCGAAACACTCAGACGCACAAACCTCCCAACAACAACTCTGCAGCTGATCCTTAAGCATCCTAAGCTTCGCCGACTCATCAAGAACAACGTCGGAAAACTCTCGCACGATAAGAACCCGGTCCAACAAACCCACTGTTGCTCCGGTATCATGAATGAACGCCAAGAATCCTCGACATCCTCTCCTCAAAAGCCGACTAGCGAAAAAGGCTGAATTCGAGCTGTGAGAGGCGGCACCACTGCCCTCCTGCACAACAAGAACTGACTTGCCGGAAAAACAAACCTGACTGTTTCCTCGTGGTAGTTCACAGACGCCTAGCACGTAACTAACCAGTCCATGACCCAGGAGAATGTCAAATCCAACATCTCTACAAGGATCAAGTGACGGATGAATCTCCTAACCGATTGGTATACGACTGAAATACGTGTCGTGCAACAAAAGAATCGCTGACAGAAGTTAACACAACAAACGGCTGATCTAGCTAACACGAATCCCCTCATCCCAAACCTCTGCTACTCCCGCAACGGTCACGAAACCTATCTCGACGACTAATCCTCTGTCTTTGGGTTGGTACACCGGTACGAGTCCTCCACTGTTCCGGAACTCTCAGAGTCTCTGGAATACGTGTCGTGTAAACTGGGGCTGCATCTACTGGTGCTATGTAGGTGACGGAATACTGTGTGCTGATCGCAAGGAATAACTGGGTAGCAGGGTTAAAAACCTCCTGTCGCTGCGCTCGAATGGCCTCAACCGATGAACTCATCGTCTGCCGCATGTCCTGCATCTCTGCCACAAGCCTAGCGATACTATTTGTCGAAGGCGGATCCGTCTACACCTGTGCAACGAGCATGCCATCCTGGTCAGTCCTTGACCCACCCGAGTCAACTCTGACATCGGCCCTCGCTGCACCTCACTGAGTCCCCATAGTCATCGGTGGCAAAGGCTATAAATAGGGATAGGATTCGATATGAACACGGAAATCGAATCACAAGGATATGAATCATCAAGGAAGGAATTTCAAGTAATTGTACTTAGGTCACTTTAGGCGGAGTACTGCATCGTGAGTATGCTGTAGACATACACACACTACGTTACTCTGCTTAAGCAACTTACTCCATCATATCAAGGTCGACCTACACTCCGTAAGGTAAAAACCTAGCGCTCTGATACCAACTTTGTCACGACCCGAAATTGGCACGTGACGGCCCTAATACTACGCAACGTCTACAGGCGTAACGCAGTAAAAGAAAGCCAAAACCCAGAAATCTAAACCATTAAAATACCAGAAAAGATAAGAAATATTGTTTAAAAGTCTTTGAAATCACAACCCAAATTCTTTAAAAGTCCAACTTTATTTCCTTTAAATTTCGGCAGCACCTCCTTTATAAAAACCAACACCAGAAATGGGTACAACATAAATATAAAGTAAAGCATCCCCAACGGGAGCAAATCCACGCCCAAAGGCAGAAAACAACCACCACCACAAATATACGACGCCGTAGCGAAGAAATAGATGACGATAGAAAGGAAACTGTATAAAAGACAACAAATCCAACATAATAAACAACATCATCCTCACCAAGTCTCTAAGTCAATATGAAAATAGTAGATGGAGAGTACAGGGATACAACGAATATACAATACAACGAATAACCACAAAACACACCTAAGCAAACTGCACACAGTGAGCTGATGCGGTATCCGTAGCAAAAGAAGATAAGATGTGTGATAATAGCCTGCCTCTGACTATCCTGAGGAACACCTGCAAACACTGTGGCACAACGGGGGTGAGTTGCCAACTCGTGAATAGTAAATAACATATGCAGGTAATCGCCAGTATGCACGTAAAGCGTGAATCTAAGATATGCAATTAACAGTAATAACATGTCATATGAATGCAGAATAATGGAAAGTACACTAGCAGATCCAACCAATATATATAAAGCAATAATGATATGACAACAGTATGCAATAATCTTGCGATAGGGATATGAGAATGTAAATGTGCAACAATCATGAAAGGTACACTAACAGGTACTACTAGTACATGAAGCAGTACACAAACAGATAAGGTGAGGTATGGAGTGAAGTATGTCATTTCCATGGAATCCTGACATCGTGGTAGGATCACAGTCCAGCAAGACAATTTAAATCCCAATTCCTCAAATCAGCACCCAAATTGGCTCTCATATTATCTAAGTATCACATCTCCTCAATTGCACAATATCAAGTATATCTCATATATCCCGAATGTACAACCTCAAGTATATCTCACATATATCGAATGTACAATCATCAAGTATATCTCGTAGATATCGAATGTACAAAATCAAGTGGATCTCACAAATCTCGTATGTAAGATATCAAGTATATCTCACATATCTCGAATGTACAACAACAAGTAGATCCGTATATCTCGAATGTACAATATCAAGTATATCTCACATAATCGAATGTACAAAATCAAGTGGATCTCACATACCTATCCAGTATCCAATCTCAAATGAATCTCTTATATCCCGAATCAAATCTCCAGCAAAATTCTAACATCCTAAATATAATGACATAAATAAATATGATGAGGTCAATACACATATATTAGTGTCCCATTCCACTAATATTGGTGTAAGGGTATATATAACAGCGGATAAATCCCCTGTTATATATACAAGGAGTAAATAGAAATATCATGAAACCAATGTGCCAAGCATCGACACAGAAATACTGATCTATCATATGCCGTCTCCCAGACTAACATCCTGATAGGTACGTATCATACTCTATCCCGAAAGCTCGAGTGCCTAGCTCTGACCCTCGCCTCTGGACGTATCCATACGTACATGACTCCCGTCGGTTTCCACATGATAGCCGCTGAGTCATTGGTCCTGTCACCGGATAGTATGGTTCCCCTAAGCCTCATCGCCTGACACCACAACATCGTTCTTGCTTCGGGGTACCTCCGGGCCCCACCATGTACCCGCACACGGACCCCTCCTTTCCTCGCGTGGGGTATACATATCGTAAACGACAAATCTCATGGTGGCTGCTGAAATATCATATCAAGGGAAACCGGGTTTTTCAAATAATGCATAATTTCATGAACTACCACGGTTCCCAAATCCGGAAAACGTCATGAAAAATCCATATCTTAACGCGAAAATCCATGAATAAAGTATACGCACCATAAATCTGAAATGCGAGCATATAGATGAAAAGCAGCAATTAACTATAACAAGTTAATATAATATCATGCGGTTCCTAATCTCTCCAATTCTAAAATAACATCAAGTAAAGGTAAACATGTAGCTATAACCAGATATATGTGCAACATAAAGGTATAGCAAGATATATGTATCTACCTATAAGTAATGATGTAGTATACCCCCTGGGTATAAGTGAAATAGGTGTGCAAGGTATACCTGTAGCTATTTCATAAAGTGTGCATGTACCTATCACTAATGGTACAATACTCTATAGGTATACAGGTAACTAGCATGTAAGTATGTCAGAACATATGTGTAAGCATGTCAGAACATATGTGTAAGCATGTAGGTATACATGTATGTTATAAGTCAATGCGTAAACAAATATGAATCAAAGCCTCAATGTCCCTAACCAAGCAATATCATATCTATAAGTGGGTTGTGCGTGACATGGCAATTATTGACGGTGTGTGTAGCATACAATCAGTGCTCGTGCAACATGAATCGTCAATAATAGGTGTAGTGCCCTAAGGATACTAGTCCAACCACAACAATATCTAAGTAATAGGGTAAATGCGCAATTCTGAATATGACATAGAATATGCGACAGAAATAACATCTCTAGCCCAGACGCATAACGCCATGCGGGCGATTCCCCTGTAGATGTTAAATCTACTCACCAACGCTCCAAGCTAGGTGATGCCTACCACCTGTTTTCCTTTTGTCGTAGCGTCCGAAATCCCCGCTTGCGAACCTAAAATTTCACAAACACATCACATAAGAAAAATCCTACAATGACGAAAAGACAACGAAACACGAAGAAAACGCCCGGAAAATTACACTGCGCGTTTAGCGCATCTATCGCGCACGACATCGGCCAAAAACCCTAATTGGGGTCGCTAAACTACAAAACACTAAATCTAGACCCCGATCGTCCCGATCGCGCAACACAACACAAAAATTACGAGGAATACAATAGATATAACCTCGCAACGACCAATCGAACCCTCGTCGGAAAAACCCCGAAATCTAGTAAGCAACCTATCGCAATATTTCGCACTAGTTTCAAGCTAATGCATATCTAGCGATTACAAACACCTTAAAATAGCTTAAGTAATCTATCTAAACCATTCCTATATTTTTAACACTCGCTAATTATGTTTTAGCAAAAACCTAGTAAGCTAATTGCATAATTAAACAAAGTGTTCTTTAGCAAAAATTAACATTTTCTACTTGGTTAATCTTCTCCAAAACACAAATTAACACTTCAAATAAAGATTAAACACATAAATCAAGTTTTACCCTAATTAGATTATCATAAAAATCAAGTCTTGAATTTCAAACATGAAATTAAAAGCTTAAATAAACAATTAATATACTAATTAGAAATTTAGAATCAACAAAAAGGATTAGGGTTAGGGTTTTATACCTCCACAAAAGATCAAAACCAAGAAACCAAACTCATCATCTTTTCCTCCAAAATGTTGTTTTGAATGAAAATCCAAGCTACTTTTGTGAAGAAGAATGAAGGAAAATGAATATATTTGAGTTTTTGTGATTTTATTTGGATTTCTCATGATTTATTTGAGGCAAAATGAGTTGAAAATGGGTGGAAATGATAAGGGGCACCAAGGGGAAGGGAAGGGCCGGCCAAGGGGGCAAGAGGGTTTTTTTGTGAATTTTTTGTGAAGAAATTGCTAGGAAAAAGAGTAATAAATGCTAATTAAAGCAATTTTGCCACCTTTCACTCTTTTCTTTTCTTTTTTGATCCAAATCCTTTTGCACAAAGAAAAATCTAGATATTTGAAAAGAAGATTCTAAAATAATTTTAGTGACAAAAAAAAATAAATTTATTCACAAGAGAAAAAATTTCCGATTTACGTGCACAAAATACCGTTTAAAATAATATTTTATTTGGGAAAAAATCTATCTGAACCAAAACCTCCCAAATACCCCTAATGTTAGCGCACAAGCTTTATTTTAGCTAAAAAAGGTGCCGGTAAGCTTATACGGACGTTTGATCGAAATCGGGTTAAAACGGGAAAAACCGACAATTTTGCCCTAAAACGGGAAAATTCGCAAAACGATTTATGAAACGTTACACTAAAATATAGGCATCGCCGGACTGTGCCTCGCGGATACGGTCAGGTAACTGTGGGCTTGCTCTGAAATGGGCCAGCTGTCCCCCGGTAGGAGTAAACTCAAACTGCACTCTGCTGTCACATAAAATCTGCCAATCCGCCGTCGACTGCATCTGTACTACGCTCAAACAAGATAGACTACCTCCGGGCCTCCTACTCAAAGCATCTGCCACCACATTAGCCTTGCCCGGATGGTATAAAATCTCGCAGTCATAATCTTTCACCAACTCCATCCAACGGCGCTGTCTCAGATTCAGATCTCGCTGTTGAAAGATATACTTCAAACTCTTGTGGTCAGTGAATATCTGGCACGACTCACCGTATAGGTAATGTCTCCAGATCTTAAGAGCAAATACCACTGCAGCCATCTCTAAATCATGGTGGGGTAGTTCTGTTCGTGTTTCCTCAGCTGCCGAGAAGCATACGCGATAACTCTGTCGTGCTGCATCAATACACAGCCCAACCCCACTCGAGAAGCATCACAATACGCCACGAACCCGCCTGATCATGAAGGCAATGCTATCACTGGTGCAGTAGTCAGACGAGTCTTCAACTGCTGGAAACTATCTTCACATGCCTGGGTCCAATCGAAAGGAACCCCCTCCGGTTCAACCCGGTCAACGGTGCAGCAATGCGGGAGAAATCCTGGACAAAACGTCGATAATAGCCGGCCAGACCCAGAAAGCTGCGAACCTCTGTAACTGATACCGGTCTAGGCCAACGCTGAACTACCTCGATCTTCTTCAGGTCCACATAAATACCATCTCTCGTCACCACATGACCCAACAAGTCGACACTGTCTAACCAGAATGCGGACTTGGAAAATTTGGCGAACAGCTGATGCTCCCTCAAAGTCTGCAATGTGATACGTAAGTGCTGCTCATGCTCCTCCCGGCTCCGAGAATAAACCAAGATGTCGTCAATGAACACAATGATGAACTAATTGAGATACGGCCTGAATACACGGTTCATCAAGTCCATAAATGCTGCCGGGGCATTGGTGAGCCCGAACGACATCACCAAGAACTCATAATGACCATATCGAGTATGGAAAGCGGTCTTCGGAATATCCTCCTTCCGAACCCGCAACTGGTGATAACCTGACCGTAAATCAACCTTGGAGAAAAACCCTGCACTCTGGAGCTGATCGAATAAGTCATCAATGCGGGGTAGAGGATATCTGTTCGCCACAGTAACCCGGTTCAGCCGACGATAATCAATGCATAAGCGCATACTCCCGTCCTTCTTCTTAACAAACAAGACGGGAGCACCCCTAGGTGACACACTCGGTCGGCTAAGCCCTTTGTCCAGCAAGTCCTGTAACTGATCCTTCAGCTCTCTCAGCTCCCCCGGGGCCATCCGATAAGGCGGTATAGAGATAGGTCCCGTGCCGGGGATCAAGTCGATGCAGAACTCAATCTCACGCTCTGGTGGCAGACCAGGTAGCTCGTCAGGGAATACATCAGGAAACTCTCTCACAACAAGGACCTGGTCCAACAGAACCTCTGTGGAGCTAGTATCACAAACATAGGCTAAGAATCCCTGACACCCTTTCCTTAAGAGCTGGCCAGCATGAAGAGAAGAGATCAAGCTGGGAAGGGTAGCGCTACGATCTCCCTGAATAACAAGAACCGGCTCACCAGGAAAACTGAATCTGACTGCTTTCTCACGGCAGTCCACGGATGCATAACAGGTGGCTAGCCAGTCCATACCAAGAAGAACGTCAAAGTCTAGCATATCAAGGAGAATCAAATCAACTGAAGAATCTCTCTCCCTGATATGAACGGAACATGATCGGTACACAAAACGAGCAACAAACGACTCGCCTACCGGTGTAATAACGACAAGCGGCTGATATAACGGAGAAGACTCTCGGCCCAACCTCGGTGCAAAGTACGAGGATACATATGAATGTGTGGAGCCTGGATCAAATAATACCCGTGCATCAAAAGAACATACTGGAAGAGTACCTGTCACGATGGCATTCGATACCTGTGCATCCTGAGGAGTCAACGCGAACACTCGGACCTATCCACTACTAATAGCTGGCTGTCCTTTGCCTCTACCTCGGCCTTTGCCTCTGCCGCTGTCGCCTCGTCCTCCTGAACCGGACCGCCACGCCCATGACCTCTATAAGCATCTGGCTGGCGTGGAGCATCATCAGGAGTAGGAAGTAGAGCTCTCTGAGGAGGTGGTGAGGGTGGTAAGTTCACATGCGGGATTGTCGCCGCGCCCTGGCGTCCCATGGTACAGTCGCTGACACGGTGGTACTGACTCCCACACCGAAAACATCCTGCCGACGACTGCTGGGTCTGTGGATATGAACTAAATAATTGACCTCGTCTCAATCCTTTGCCTCCACCATCTCCCGGAAATAATCTATCACGATGTCTACTCATCTGCCGCTGAGCTGACGTATCAGTACGAATCCTCTTCGGCCCAGAAATGACCGGAGTCTCAGAAATACGCTCCTCCAAAAGTAAGGCTGCGTCCATCGCGGCTGTGTATGTATCAAAATGCTGGTTGCCGATGGCAAGGAATAGCTGTGTATCAAGCCCTCGCACAAACGTCTTTATTCTCTTATCTTCCGTGTCTACTAGGTACGGAGCATATCGAGACAACTGGATAAATTGTATATCATACTCCGACACCGTCATCCCAGGAGTCTTGCGCAGAGACTCAAAACTACGGGCTCGAGCATCTCGGACACTCTCCGGAAGAAAACGGGCAAGAAACGCAGCTGTAAACCCATCCCAGGTCATAGAAGGTAGACCTGCAACTCGGCCTCTCTCTACTGAATCATACCATGTCTGGGCAAGACCCTCCAGACGAAAACTCGCGAACTCCACCAACCTATCATCAGAACATCTCAACGAACGGCAAATCCGAGCCATCCTATCAAGAAATGCCTGTGGGTCCTCTGTCGCATCCGTACCGGTAAAAGCTGGAGGTCTCAATCTCATGAACTCCTGTAGTGAAACAGGGATAGTCGTAGTAGCAGCAGGAGTGACCATCGGTGCAGAAGGTACAATCGTGGTCTGTGCGGTGGAAGGAACGTCCTCGGATCTCTGTGCCCGACTGGACTCAACTAAAGATCCAATCATCTGTCGCAACTCCTGCATGCCGGCCTCTAATTTGGCAATACGGTCTGGATAAGGCGGATCAATATGACCCTGAGGGGTAGGCGTATCATCCCGCTCGATCCTCGCCTCAGACGAGCCCGCTCGAATCTCATCCCTAGCGGCAGCCCGCTGAGCTCTCGTAGTCTTTGGCGGCATCGAAGCTGGAATAAGAAACATGACTGATAAGAACATTGCAATTGAATAAAGGAATGCAAGGAATCAAGAAAGGAAATACAAGCAATTATGTCCTAAGGTCACTTAGGCGGAGTACCGTATCGTAAATATGCCGCGGATCATACCCACGCTACGCCACTCTGCTTAAGTCACCTACTCCATCTACCAAGGTCGTCCTACACTCAGAAAGGTAAAACCTACGCTCTGATACCAACTTTGTCACGACCCGAAAGTATGAAACGAGACTAGCACTTAGATTACGAGACGTTTAAAGGCGTAATATAACCTAAGTCAGCCAAAGCCCAGAAAAATCTAAACCAAAACCAAAAGAGTTAAGGAAAACTTACATGAAAACGATTTTGAAATCAATTAAGTTGCATTGAACCCCTTTATAAGAAAACATCAAAAATTTACGAAAAATTCGGCAGTCTCCTCTGTAAATACTATCCCCTAAAATGGGTACAATAAGATATATAACCTGTAATCACAAAATAGCATCCCCAAGCGGGAGCTAGCTCTTCGCCCAAGGCGGATCACAACCACACGCAATATATATATGTAATATCCAGAAAAGAGCATAAAGAAATGCAAAATATAAGAAAACACAACGTCGGCTCAAGTGAGCTCGACCCAAAAGAAACCACATATACACAAATCTCTCAGTCTCATCACTAGGTCGCATATACACATAAGAAGTGGTAGATGGAGAATACTAGATACAAAAATAGTACAAAAAAAGATAAAAGCACTCTCGCAACCCACCTACGAGCAATGTCGCGAGTCTGAGCAAAAGAAGTCACTAACAAGATAAGCCGTCGCTACTAGACTGATGAGTCCGACCTGCAAGACACTGTGGCACAACGGGAGTGAGTTGCCAGCTCGTGAGTAGAATATAACATCTAGTAAGGCAATCGTAAGAATGCATGCAAATGGGTCACAGCATGTATGTCCAGATGTGATGTAGTACCTCTAGTATGCATGCACATGTATGCAATGTCAATAATAAATCTTTAAGTGTTTTAAATGCTATGATTCTGCATTCTTAACTTTAGAAAAAGAATACCTGTATAATAGTTAAATACCATCAAGAAATCATCTGAAACCCGTGTCAAGTATCGACACCAAATATGAAAACACATCTATCTCAATATCTCACTGTATCAATGTCTCAATACATCGGGCTCCGTCAGTCCGGATCGGCCCGTATCATCAAATCTCACGACAACGGTCGGTATCCTCCGGATATCCGCCGCGCCAGACATCACCGGTAGGTAGTCTTCCCCTGCCAGGCTCATCGTCTACAACTCGATCTTCTTGCCCCGGGGTACCATACCGGGCCCACCATGTACCCGAGACGGTTCATCCACTCCTCGATTCAGATCTCGAAATCCAACAGAAAACATGAAAACTCATGGTGGACGTCACATACATCACGAGAAAACCGCAACTTTGTTTTAAAAATGATAAATATAAGCTTTTGTTAAATTCTTGCGGTTTTCCCCAAAATCCAGAAATCGCAGCAATACTGAAATCTTCAAGAAAATCATAATACCCAACATGTTGTATATGATAAATGTCTATGATATCAAGGTAGGCGATGTGATTTGTGTCTAGAAATCTATGTAAGTATGATGATGATGCGAGGTATATACATGCTATGCGATTTCATATATCATGTACGATGCAAGTGATGATACTAGGCTAAACAGGTTCTATGGTGCTCGTGGCATGGCAATTACCAAAGGCACGTGTGTCACATGAATAGTGTGCGTGCAACAGGAGCCAAAGGTAATGGTGTACGTGTCCTACGAAGTGATATCACACATGTGTATATGGATATCCTATGCAAATCCTGCAGACGAAAAGCTATAATTGTATGAAATGTGAATGAGGGGGGTTAGCTAACTAACTATGCATATGTAGCAAGAAATAAGGTATTTCTAACTAGGGGGTGCCTCGCTCCATCCAGACGATTCCCCCATAGATGAATACATCTACTCACCTGAAAGCCCCGCTAATCTGATCCGACCACCGCCTTGCCTTTGCGCGCCGCGTCCGATATTTCCGCGACCGATCCTAGAATTGCATAACACACAATATAAGATTACAGATTTCTGAAATGACGCAACTCATAATATGAAAAGATCGACACTCTGGAATTAATCACAACATGCACTCAGTATGCGGAAAACGCACGAAAATCGCTAAAACATTAACTAAAATCGCCGTTTCGTTGCAATCGTCAAAACTAAAACCCGACTAGACAAAACTCCGCATTCACACACCCTAATAATCGTATGAGATGCTAATTATATCGCTAATATAACGCAATTAGATCACTTCCTGAAATTCATAAATATCTAGTAAGCGTTAGCATACCGATTTCAAAGGAAACATCGCGAATATACGATATCGCGATCGCAACATCGCACAAATATTCGATCTAACCCACTAGATAGCCACACCACTAACTTAAACGCACTTATCCAACATCAAACCCTAATTAGGGAATCAACACCTCTCTTGAATTTTCAAAAACCAACCATTACAATGAAATTAACACTTTAAAATACTAATCTAGCTTATTTAAACTACAAATTTAACAACTAGTTTAGGATTTATACCTTCCAAGTTATGATCCTCTTGCAATTAGCCTCTAAAGATGCCTCTTTTCTTCACTTTTCAAACAAATTAGGGTTAGGGAAGGGATGGATTTGGGTTTTGGTTTGAATTTGAGAAGGAAAAGTGTGTATTTTTTATGGAATTTGTTGATTTTTGCAAGAATTAAAGCAAGAGAAGTGAGGGAAAAAATGGAAGGGGGCAGCAGAAGCTCGACCTGAGGTAGAGGAGGGGGTGTGTGTGTGAATGGTGTAGAAAATTCTACACAAAAAGCCTTTCCCAAGCTCAATTAATGACTATCACATCAATTTTTACACAAAAAACCCCATTTTAAGCCATTTTTGAATAAAATTTTAAACCATAGAACAAAAACTTTGAAAAGTATTGATAAAATTTTATTAACACTAAATTTTAGTTTATAATATTTTCTAAGTGTGTAATTTACCTAATTAAATTTGTATTTATCACTAATTTAATGTATTTTTAAAAGCTTAAAATAATATTAAAAATAATTAATTAAGGAAATTTTTTTAATTAACTAGAAAATTTTAAGTGACATTTTAGTGACCAATTTATAATAATATCTTATCTAAATTTTGTATAATTAGGTCTATAATGAAAAATACCTATTTTGACTTTTTACGGAAAAGGCTGCTAATTTAGCCGATTACCGAAAAACTGCCTAAACGATTTTCGAAGCGTTACAGCAGTTGTACGTGGAACATACGCATCATCGAAAATGGTGCGGTGTCCTGAAAACATGGGTTTAATACAACAATAAATACATTTAAACATGCAACGCGATGCGAATAGCAAGATTATGCGGAAAATGAATAATAAACACAACAGTGAAGAATCTACATCAATATATATATGTCATACAGTTTCGCCATTTGAAATAAGATGAATCGTGGTGTTTAGAAAAATAAGGGCTACATTGTTTTTATGAAAAGTTGCGTCTTTTGAAAATATCCGTAGAATCCCTTGGCCTGGTTTTAAAATACTCTCGATTCGTTAGTTTTGAAATAGCTATGACTCAGTCTAACATCTACAAGTAAACTACAGGACTAAACGAACAGTCTAACCGAAAGGGTAAGGGAAAACCATCTAAGTCTGAGTCGATATATATATATAAATAATAGTCGGTGATCCCGCCTCAATAGCATCACATACGATACAATATACAATATGAGATTCTCGAGTCAAGAGTGGGGATCTATCATCAATATATAGCTCTTACGTAAATCCGTCGTACGACATCCCAAATCTGGGTATAGGTCAAATATCACATTCATCTCATTATTCATCTGATATCCATTATCATCATCTCCTGTATTAGGGGTACTGATCTAAGTCTAGTACATATTGATACTATCTACATATATATACGTGTATGAAAACACACGCCTAAGGCCCGCTAAAATCTCATGTCGTATCTCATAATACGAACCACATCATATCACTGATCTCATGGCACCATGCCCAATCTCATCGGCTCATCTCCAAACAACATATACAATCCTCATCATCCATGGGTAGGTATACGTATATATATATATATATATATATATATATATATATAGTCTCAAATCTAGGTGTGTGTATATATATATATACATATCTCCGTATACGCACAAGTATAAAAAAAAGTAAGCATGTGTTTGCGTGTGGGTGTAAACTGTTGGATATAGTGCCCTCAAAGTCAATTATTGGAGCAGGCACGTGACTGCAGTGATTGAGGGAGGACCTATGCCAGTAGGACAGTCTTACTCGAGATGATAGTATGCTATCTGGATTATCTTTATCATCGTGTACAGCTTTAAGGTGACCTTACATATCACTATTACACATTGATAGAGCCCTTAGGATTCTTGCTTGACTACCAGCAGTATGATGGCGATCATATACGTGAGAGTTGGGTAGTCTATAAGTACATCCTTAAAGTGGTCCCTAGTCATGGGAGTTTCGAGACTGGGCATCGATACTCCATTAGTAGACTATTGTATACAGTCGAGACCCCGACGAGGGGCGGTGGCCGGTCTCACAAGACATTGTTGTCAGTTGGATCACCTAAGATGTACACAGATGCTCATTGGGTTATGAGTACACCGGACAGGACTCGCCGGGAATATGCTAGTTGGTATTATACCTGACGTCAGATAGCAGTTCCCTGGGGACGTGTGTATAGGTTAGTTCATCGGCCTGAGATCGTCATTTATCTCGTGTGAGTACCCACCATGCTTTGATTACCACCTTACCACGGCTCAAAGGAGTCGTGCAAACATGTTTTAGTAGGGTACAGTCCCGAGTCACATGGAGGCAGTGAGCGGATCGGCAGGGGTTTCGTCTCTCCCGGTATTGTGGGTGAGATCGCGCTGTGTCTAGGAGAGCCATTACACGAAGTCCTTGGACAAGGCAGGAGATTTACTGGTAGGTATTCCAGTAGTATCTCAGGGTGTTCTGGGCTACACTCCGACACGACTTGTATCGCTTTTGGGGGTCTGACTTTTACCAACCCCCTAGGCCCGACATGCGATGCTCATAGACGAACGGACCGGACTGTACGGATATTGTCACAGACAGTCTCAGTAGGGTGTCAGGATGAGTTCGCTCATCGACCTCCCTTTTGGTCAATGCCTGGTGGCCCGTTACGTACGGCTAGTTCCACTGACGTGCTAGTGGTTAAATCCACAGCCAAAGTATTGACGAGTCTTTAGAGTCCCCCACAGACAGTTTCTCAAGTTTCGGGCGAAACGTTGTAGAGGCCGTATGATATATGGCAGGGTCCGATCATGTACGTGCATTTATGCACGGATCATGATCGGGTGGATCATACTAGTAGGCTTTGGTTTAAGCCGGATCCTATTATTAGATTTGTTGGATTATTTTAGTCTCATTGCATTCGCATTCGGTCGGAATGCGGATGCAGGTATGTATATACAGGTGAGGGGTACTCTTGTGATTCGTCACGAGTTTACTTTAGTAGATGCCATTCTCTTTTTATTGTTGCAAACATTTGGATTAATGTTTGCATATGGAAATAATGAGCCCAAAATCAAGATTAGGAGCATTTATTGTGACACATGCACAAGTGATGAGTCATGGTCTCTTTACTTGTGCATATGTCACATTATTTGATTGATTTGTGGATGAAATGAGAGGGAGAGAGAGAAAGAGCTGCCATAATATGATGGTTAGCTCTTGTATTTCTTTCTGGCTCTCACTCTCATTATCATACAACACATAATAAAAGAAATGGAAACTTCTTCTTCTTCCTCTTTTTTCTTGAGCTCATTATCTCCTCACTAATGGTATCCACTAAATCCTTAAGAGACAAAGTGATCACACACATTCTCTACTTCACCTTGGACACGTCGGCTAGCGAACTTCATGCCCGAGTTGTTTCGGATGAAGCGGGAGCCCGTAAAAAGACTCGATGATGTGATGCCCTTTCCGACGAGGAGACCGGAGCTCGGAGATGCCGCGAGGAGCTTGGGATGGTGGCCAAAGACCGAAGGACATGGATCGATCGGTATAGCTTTCCAACCCTTTCTTTAGCTGCTAGTTATAGGTTAATGGTTCGATCCGGGTTTATAGTGTACGATAGAGCCAGTTTCAAGTTTAGAAAAAGTTTTCGTTTCTGCATTTTGGCCTCGGACAGACGGCCGGGGCGCTACCGTAGACTTACATGGTATCAGAGCCAGGCCATTAACCTTTACTAGCTTGAACTAACGTGTTTAGAACTTCGATTGAACAAAATTTCCGAAACCGCAATTTCAAAAACGAAGTTTCTGTCGAATTTTTTTTGTCGTCGAAAAATTATTTTGAGTATTGCAGAAAATCAGGCAGGTTTTTCTAAGAACACTGCAGAAATTTTGTATGTAGCGCCGCGGAACGGCGGCCTTACCCACGTTTTGGCCGCGGTTCCGCCGCAGTACTGTAGCAACACTGCACCAACTTTTCTGCAGTGGTCTCTGACTTGGAAATGGGGTTTCTGGTATATTTTGTTTGGGCCCAGATTTTGTTTGAGTACTGGACTTGTGCTTAGGGCCCACTTCGGGATATTTTGTTGATCGAAAATTTTAAATATATTAGTTTACAGTACTTACATTATATCTGTGATCATGAATGTCATTTGATCGGTAAATTTTGTCTGATTGCTATAGCTCTTTTAGACGGATTTGCGAACGTGACATTCACGTTGATGTTTTGTGTTGTGCTGTGATGTTGCACATTTGTCGTGGTGGATAGCCTGGTGCAATGTTAGTACAGTTTGGTATTATTTGTACATTTGATATTGCGGGGCGAGCGTCCGACATATGGACTGCCTTCACTGCCTGTTTGTATATTATTCTTTTGGGGCACGGCCGGGCAGAGGTCGATGTACCCGTTGTATATATTTTACTATCTGTATTAGGATTACCCCAAGGTTGAGTGCACGGATAGCCGGGTTTTAGAGGGCAACGGGCCCGCATCTCATGGCTTTTAGATGGAAGGGGCTTCACTCTAGAATTGGCGGGCTATTCGCCGCACTCGTAGGGGTATAGGTTGACCCAAAGAGGGGTGCTCAAGTTACCGGATTCCGTGAAGTGCTGAGTGGCCCATTCACTTTGTTGAAGGGGGCTGCATCTCTTCAGGTTTTGGCGGGTAACTTGCCGCACCCATAGGGGTCTAGGATTTCATTGAACAGGCTATCCACACGACCAGGGGAACGTCGGGTTTCAGTAGCAGCTCTATGAAACCCGGGGATCCCAGATTATCTGTATTGTTCTGTGATGCTTATTACATTTCTGTGATGTTGCATTTTATCACGCCTTTGGCGATTATTTTATATTGCTATATATATACTAGTAGATGTTGTATATGTTTTACACCCGCGCTAGTCTAGTCCCCGCTCTGTCGTTAGTTAAGTAACCTAACGGGTGATGACGGGACCCAGTGGCGAATGCGGTTGGCATATACGTACATCGTATTTTCGTTCTTTATTAGTGTGATCAATTGATGGGACTGCATTGATTCGGATCAATGAAAGCTAAACACACCTATTCTGATGTTGTTGGAACATTTTTAAAAAAGCTGTTATTGCAAGGACGTTCTCTTTTGTTTTGCACAGTGGTATTCGGTTATGAATATCCAGCACGTCAGTCGACGAGGCAAGGTCCGAGATCACTTCACCGGGAGTGACCCCTTGGACAGAAGTTTGCGTCAGGGTAATAACTTCGCTATAGTCGATTACTTTTGGCTTTGCATCGTGGTCTTCAGTTGGAATATCCTGCACCTCATTTTATGGGGAAAGAGCCGAGATCCCTTCACCGGGAGTGACCTCTTTAGCAAAGGTTTTCGTCACTATATTTTTTATAAAAAAGCTATCCGGTTCCTTCAACGATATCAAGTTCATTACGTTAATGGTTTTTCGCCAAAAACCATTCGTAGCCCTCCGTCATTTCAGACGGGTAGCACTTAGTATTCATGCTATGTTTGTTGGCCTTAGTCAAGGCATAGTGTATGGTAGCTATTTGTTACTTTTCTGTTGCATAGATATATGCGTTTGTTTGGGACAGTCGTACAACCTTGTTGGACCTAGTCAAGGGCTTGTACGGGTGGGTTCAAATTAACCTGGACAACGACGGGTAGAACTTGACATGTGATTTATGATTTGTTGGCCTTAGTCAAGGTCATAAGTGCATGGGGTAAAAATCACATCGGGAGTTTCTAAAGAAACTGAAACTTGCCAGATATGCGCATACCTTCTGTAGTGTGATAACGTGAGTGGATTCCATCACGTTATCATGCGATGATAGTTGGATCCCGATTCCCACTGATGAGTTGGTTTACTCCCCGGGTGATCCCGACTAATTCTTCTTTCAGGTTTGGAGGAGAATTTGAGCTTACAGTGGGAGGTTTCCTGATTAGTTAAATTGATAACCATTCTGATCTAGGTTAGAGTGCACGCTGAGTGTTTCTTTTCTCTCTCTCTCTTTGGCAGCGACCATTGACCGACCCTAGACTATGACTCATTGACCAAGTTGACCGAACCTTCTTATAACACTGGCTTTTGGATTGTCAGAGTTGAATACCTCATTGCCACTCCTTCTTTTACCCTTTTCTCCAGAACACCTCGTATTACTACGAACATCCACTTCCATTTGATAAAACCATCGTATGGTTATATACGAACTCGAAGGAACTTGTTCCAGATTCGAGGATGGTTTCCAGTTCTGGAGAAAACGAATAGGACTATTCAGTTGTCTTTTCCTTTTACCTTCTCGCAGGTTGCGAGTGTTCCTTGGATTATGACGGTACACATATTACGCTAATTGGATAGTCTTCTTCCAAAACATAGGCAGGTGCCGAACGGTGGGGAATGAAGAAAACCAATTAGCCTAAAGTTGGTGTACAGAAGGTAATAAGTTAAGAGAAATAAAGGGATTAGAAAGAGGGCAAAGTAAATTACGACTGCTACTCACGACCAAACCAAGTATTTCATCGTCGCTCCTACTTCACCTTTGTATTTCTCCGGAACACCCCGTATCACTATGAAGATCCACAGTTTATTGTATAATCCATCGTATGGTTATATACGAACTCGAAGGAACTTGTTCCAGTTCGGGGATGGATTCTGGTTCAGGAGAAATAGGAATAAGGTTTATTCTGTTGTCTTTAATCTTCACCTTCTCTCAGGTTGAGAGTGCTCCTAGAATTAGGACAGTACACCTATTACGCTTATTGGATAGTCTTCTTATAAATCATAGGCTGGTGCCGAACGGTAGGGAAGGAAGAAAACCATTTAGCCTAAGAGGGTGTACAGAAAGTAATGACTAAAGACATATAAAGGGATTTGGAGAGATGGCAAAGAGATGTATGGTTACAGTCATGAATCTGGATAATGGAAGAGGCATTACTAAGAATAACCGGATACCCCTTCGAGACATTTTCATGTTTCAGTTTCACTGTGCATTGTTAGTAGAAAACTGATTTCCCAATTAGTTACTTACTCCAGGTTATGTATTTACCAGGTATGATTCTCACATCTGTATGGTTTTACAGATGATGAGTGGGAGTAAGCTATTGGGAATTAGGTGATTGTCCTCATTATATCGGAATTCGTAGTAATTGGTGATATTTGAGGAAATCGCCTGGGCTGTTTGCCGGACGTCAACTATTTGGTTTTGAATATCCATTGTTATGCACCAATTTCAATTTGATATATCTGTACGTTTATTTTTATGAAGTGAGATATAACTTTTTGAAATTATGTCCATGATATTTACCTATATCAGTTGATGGTTAGGTAAGGAGCATTAAACAACGGTGTAATTCTTCTTAACCATAAGTACAGTTTTCAACCTACAAGGCACAGGGTTTGAGTTATTCATTCATGGGACTTATACAAAGCATTGTATATTGTCCAGTGTCCATTAGGACAGAGGGGCTGGTCCTCATACTATATTCTGTTTACTTTTGACTTCACTAGTTTTAGACAAGTGTTTCGTAGAAACACAAGGTCCAAGTTTTCAGGAGTTGTAGGTATAACAGTAAAGTAGAGAACCTGGTGTTGCAAGTATCGGGATTCCTCAAGGTGATCGAAGATGTAGATACTTGTGTATGGTATTCAGTTAATAGTAATGGTTTTTGAGAAACATGTTTCTCATAATTGGATGCACTCCTAAGTTGAGTAATGCTGATCAGCCTCTCTCCATTTAGTTGATATGCACTGGAGACAGCTGCATAATATGAATCTGGTTCCAATTAAATTAGTGCCTCTGTTTCTATATTGGATATAAAACGGTTCATATCTTAACGATGTTAAGGTACGAGGAGTTGTCTGGCTTATGCTTAAAACCAGACTTTGGATAACTCAAGGCACGTTTCCGTAATGGCTGTTTGTGGGTTGACCCGGGCTATGACGAGGGTTAACTTTCTACCATCTGGAAGATAAATAGTGATATTGTTCTTAACTCGCCACAGTTTTAATAAAAATGGATTTTTTCAGAAAAAAAATAGTTGGAGTATGGTAGAACTGGAAGTGATTCCAGAACCACAAACGATTACTGAAAATTTAGTATGAACATAAAGATTCAATCAGGGTCGACATTCCATTGGCCACTCCGCAGATATGGTGGGTAACCTCAGGCACCCGAGAGGTACTCTGTTAGCCTCAAAGACGGTGACAGGGAGGTTCTTGTTTACCCAGACTTGACATTACTGTTGTTCCAGACTATGAGACCCGGCAGGAGGATGAGTATAGCGTCATTCTAAACAAGCTTTAGAAATGCACGTCTATATGACTCTGCCAGAGGGTTGTCGTAGTTAGTGGGAGAAGCGGAAGTATAGTGGACAAGTAGCTTGTGTCTATTTATAGACTCAAGCAGATATAATGGATATAGATCATCTATTTCTGATGTGACAGTCATAGGTTTGACTTCATCAGAATAGGGGATGGATCTGTTAAGAAGGTAGTAGGGTGTGATGTCCTGGTATTTGGATGACATACAAAGAGTAGGAATTTAAATTCCTATACTACGATTGGTTATACTTTGTTTGTCACACAGTGGTTTCTCCACATAGGAATTGAATATTATATCAGACATTCTGGTTACTAGATATATGGTTTTAGATCTAGATTTGGGAAGTGTCCGAATCAGGTTACTTAGACAGCATTCTAAAGGTATTTAGAATGGACGACTCCTGTCACGGTAGTGTACCTGCAGGTGATGGAGTCACCCTCTATAAAGGTGTCTTACAGACTAAAGGGGAGAGGGATGTGCATGATTGACAGATCACCTGCTTAGGCAATTGAGTTGATCATGAGATGTCAAGTACCACACCAGATGTTGTTTTTGCACTGATGCAAAAAATTTATATATTAATCCAATCCTGGAGAAACGTTCGGAAGCAGTTGTAGAACATAAGTGAATGTTCTATGGATTTGATAACGACAGCCTCATTTGGGAAACGGTTATCATTCCTGGCTTCCAAGGTGACCTGGATGACAAAATGACTGTCAGAGTTATAATTTTCCCTCTGACGAGGGGCAGTAGTTTGGACAGGTGGTCCAAGCGGATACCGTGGGAGGTGTGGTGCAGGATACTGATTATGTTCAGTTAACGATACAGTCTAAGAAGTTTGGATTTGGAGTTCATTTATGAACTAGGTCCCATCAGATATCCAGACATATTCTAAGACAGGTATTGCTCAGTTCGGGAGATGGCTTTCTTCGCGAACTTGAGATAAAGAGTGACATAGAAAGAAACATCAGAGCGGAACCACTCACCGAGGCTATTTCTCTAACGCAATAGTTTTACAAACGAGCTTAGTGAAACTTATTAGCAGAGGAGTTGGGTGTTCGGTATCACACGGGCTGTGAGTATGCGACATCACAATAATTAGCCTTGAGTGCAAGTGGGAGATTTTTGGATATAGTGCCCTCAAAGTCAATTATTGGATCACAGGTACGTGATTGCAATGATTGAGGGAGGACCTATGCCAGTAGGACAGTCTTACTCGAGATGATAGTATGCTATCAGGTTTATCTTTATCATCGTGTACAACTTTAAGGTGACCTTACATATCACTATTACACATTGATAGAGCCCTTAGGATTCTTTCTTGACTACCAGCAGTATGATGGCGATCATATACGTGAGAGTTGGGTAGTCTATAAGCACATCCTTAAAGTGGTCCCTAGTCGTGGGAGTTTCGAGACTGGGCATCGATACTCCATTACTAGACTATTGTATACATTCGAGACCCCGACGAGGGGCGGTGGCCGGTCTCATAAGCCATTGTTGTCAGTTGGATCACCTAAGATGTATACAGGTGCTCATTGGGTTATGAGTACACCAGAGAGGACTCGCCGGGAACATGCTAGTTGGTATTATACCTGACGTCAGATAGTTGTTCCCTGGTGACATGTGTACATGTTAGTTCATCGACCTGAGATCGTCATTTGTCTCGTGTGAGTTCCCACTTTGCTTTGATTACTACCCTACCACGGCTCAAAGGAGTCGTGCAAACAGGTTTTAGTTGGGTACAGTCATGGAGGCAGTGAGCGGATCAGCAGGTGTTTCGTCTTTCCCGTTATTCGGGGTGATATCGCGCTGTGTCTAGAAGAGCCATTACATGAAGTCCTTGGCCAAGGCAGGAGATTTGCTGGTAGGTATTCCAGTAGTATCTCAGGGTGTTCTTGGCTACACTCCGACATGACTTGTACCGCTTTTGGGGGTCTGACTTTTACCACCCCCTAGGCCCGACATGCGATGCTCATAGACGAACGGACCGTACTGTACGGATATTGTCACTGACAGGCTCAGTAGGGTGTCAGGATGAGTTCGCTCATCGACCTCCCTTTTGGTCAATACCTGCTGGCCCGTTACGTACGGCTAGTACCACTGACGTGCTAGTGGTTAAATCCACAGCCAAAGTATTGACGAGTCTTTAGAGTCCCCCACAGAGAGTTTCTCAAGTTTCGGGCGAAACGTTGTAGAGGACGTATGATATATGGCAGGGTCCGATCATGTACGTGCATTAGTGCACGGATCATGATCGGGCGGATCATACTAGTGGGCTTTGGTTTAATCCGGATCCTAGTATTAGATTTGTTGGATTACTTTAGTCTCATTGCATTCGCATTCGGTCGGAATACGGATGCAGTTATGTATATACAGGTGAGGGGTACTCTTGTGATCTTTCACGTGTTTACTTTAGTAGATGCCATTCTCTTTTTATTGTTGCAAACATTTGGATTAATGTTTGCATATGGAAATAATGATCCCAAAATCAAGATTAGGAGCATTTATTGTGACACATGCACAAGTGATGAGTCATGGTCTCTTTACATGTGCATATGTCACATTATTTGATTGATTTGTGGATGAAATGAGAGGGAGAGAGAGAAAGGGCGGCCATAATATGATGGTTAGCTCTTGTATTTCTTTCTGGCTCTCGGTCTCATTATCATAAAACACATAAGAAAAGAAAAGGAAACTTCTTCTTCATCTTCTTCTTTCTTGAGCTCACTATCTCCTCACTAATGGCATCCATTAAATCCTTAAGAGACAAAGTGATCACACACATTCTCTACTTCACCTTGGACACGTCCGCTAGCGAACTTCATGTTCGAGTTGCTTCGGATGAAGCGGGAGCCCGTAAAAAGACTCGATGATGTGGTGCCCTTTCCGACGAGGAGACCAGAGCTCAGAGATGCCGCGAGGAGGTTGGGATGGTGGCCAAAGATCGAAGGACACGGATCGATCGGTATAGCTTTCCAACCCTTTCTCTAGTTGCTAGTTATAGGTTAATGGTTCTATCCGGGTTTATAGTGTACGATAGCGCCGGTTTCAAGTTTAGAAAATGTATTTCGTTTCCGCATTTTGGCCTCGGACAGACGTCCGGGGCGCTACCGTAGACTTACATGGTATCAGAGCCAGGCCATTGACCTTTACTAGCTTGCTCTAACGTGTTTAGAACATCGATCGAACAAAATTTCCAAAATCGCAATTTCAAAAACGAAGTTTCTGTCGAATTTTTTTTGTCGTCGAAAAATTATTTTGAGTATTGTAGAAAATCAGGCAGACTTTTCTAAGAACACTGTAGAAATTTTGTAGCGAGATTTAACTGTAGCGCCGCGGAACCACGGCCTTACCCACGTTTTGGCCGCGGTTCCGCCGCAGTACTGTAGCAATACTGCACCAACTTTTCTGCAGTGGTCTCTGACTTGGAAATGGGGTTTCTGGTATATTTTGTTTGGGCCCAGATTTTGTTTGAGTATTGGACTTGTGCTTGGGGCCCACTTCGGGAAATTTTGTCGATCGAAAATTTTAAATATGTTAGTTTACAGTACTTAAATTATATCTGTGACCGTGAATGTCATTTGATCGGTAAATCTTGTCTAATTGCTATAGCTCTTTTAGACGGATTTGCGAACGTGACATTCACGTTGATGTTCTGCGTTGTGCTGTGATGTTGCGGATTTGTCATGGTGGATAGCCTGGTGCAATATTAGTACAATTTGGTATTATTTGTACATTTGATATTGCGGGAAGAGTGTCCGACATGTGGACTGCCGTCACCGGTTGTTTGTATATTATTCTTTTGGGGCACGGCCGGGCTGAGGTCGATGTACCCCTTTTATATATTTTACTTTCTGTACTAGGATTACCCCAAGGTGGAGTACACGGATAGCCGGGTTCTAGATGGAAACGGGCCCGCATCTCATGGTTTTGAGACAGAGGGGCTTCACTTTAGAATTGGCGGGCTATTCACTGCACTCGTAGGGGGTATAGGTTGACCTAAGGAGGGATGGTCAAGTTACCGGATTCCGTGAAGTGCTGGGTGGCCCATTCACTTTGTTGAAGGGGGCTGCCTCTCTTCAGGTTTTGGCGGGTAACTTGCCACGCCTGTAGGGGTCTAGGATTTCATTGCACAAGTAGCGGCTCAATGAAACCCGGAGATCCCAGATTATCTGTATTGTTCTGTGATGTTGCATTTTATCACACCCTGGAAGATTATTATATATTGCTATATATATACTAGTAAATGTTGTATATGTTTTACACCCGCGCTAGTCCAGTCCCCGCTCTGTCGTTAGTTAAGTAACCTAACGGGTGATGACGGGACCCAGTGGCGGATGCGGTTGGCATATACGTACATCGTATTTTCGTTCTTTATTGGTGTGATCAATTGATGGGACTGCATTGATTCGGATCAATGCAAGCTAAACAAACCTATTTTGATGTTGTTGGAACATTTTTCAAAAAGCTGTTATTGCAAGGGCGTTCTCTTTTGTTTTGCACAGTGGTATTCGGTTATGAAAATCCAGCACCTCAGTTGACGAGGCAAGGGCCGAGATCCCTTCACCGGGAGTGACCCCTTGGACAGAAGTTTGCGTCATGGCAATAACTTCACATTAGTCGATTACTTTTTTCTTTGCATCGTGGTATTCAGTTGGAATATCCTGCACCTCATTCTACGGGAAAAGAGCCGAGATCCCTTCACCGTGTGTGACCTCTTTGGCAAAGGTTTTCGTCACTATATTTTTTAAAAAAAGCTATCCGGTTCCTTCAACGATATCAAGTTCATTACGTTAAAGGTTTTTCACCAAAACCATTCGTAGCCCTCCGTCATTTCAGACCGGTAGCACTTAGTATTCATGCTATGTTTGTTGGCCTTAGTCAAGGCATAGTGTATGGTAGCTATTTGTTACTTTTCTTTTGCATAGATAGATGCGTTGGTTTGGGACAGTCGCACATCCTTGTTGGCCTTAGTCAAGGGCTTGTACGGGTGAGTTTAAATTAACCTGGACAATGACGGGTACAACTTGACATGTGACTTATAATTTGTTGGCCTTAGTCAAGGTCATAAGAGCATGGGGTAAAAATCACATCGGGAGTTTCTAAAGAAACTGAAACTTTCCAGATATGCGCATACCTTCTAGAGTGTGATAACGTGAGTGGATTCCATCACGTTATCATGCGATGATAGTTGGATCCCGATTGCCACTGATGAGTTGGTTTACTCCTCGGGTGATCCCGACTAACTCTTCTTTCAGGTTTGGAGGAGAATTTGAGGTTACAGTGGGAGGTTTCCTGATTAGATAAATTGATAACCATTCTACTCTAGGTTAGAGTGCACGCTGAGTGTTTCTTTTCTCTCTCTGTTTGGCAGTGACCATGGCCCGACCCTAGACTATGACTCAGTGACCAAGTTGACCGGACCTTCTTATAACACTGGCTTTTGGATTGTCAGAGTTGCATACCTCATTGCCACTCCTTCTTTTACCCTTTTCTCCAGAACACCTCGTATTACTACGAACATCCACTTCCATTGGATAAAACCATCGTATGGTTATATACGAACTCGAAGGAACTTGTTCCAGATTCGAAGATGGTTTCCGGTTCTGGAGAAAACGAATAGGACCATTCAGTTGTCTTTTCCTTTTACCTTTTTTCAGGTTGCGAGTGTTCCTTGGATTAGGACGGTACACCTATTACACTAATTGGATAGTCTTCTTCCAAACCATAGGTAGGTGCCGAACGGTGGGGAATGATGAAAACCAAATTGCCTAATGATGGTGTACAGAAGGTAATAAGTTAAGACAAATAAAGGGATTAGAAAGAGGGCAAAGTAAATTGCGACTGCTATTAACGATCAAACCAAGTATTTCATCGCCACTCCTACTTCACCTTTGTATTTCTCCGGAACACCCCGTATCACTATGAAGATCCACAGTTTATTGGATAATCCATCGTATGGTTATATACAAACTCAAAGGAACTTGTTCCAGTTCGGGGATGGATTCTGGTTCAGGAGAAATAGAAATCTGGGTATGGGTCCAATATCACATTCATCTCAATATTCATATGGTATCCATTATCATCATCTCCTGTATTAGGGGCACTGATCTAAGTTTAGTACATACTGATACCGTCTACATATACATACGTGTATGAAAACACAAGCCTAAGGCCCGCTAAAATCTCATGTCGTATCTTGTAATACGAACCACATCATATCACCTATCTCATAGCACCATGCCCAATCTCATCGGCTCATCTCCAAACACCATATACAATCCTCATCATCCATGGGTAGGTATACGTATATATATATAGTCTCAAATCTAGGTGTGTATATATATATATATACATACATATCCCCATATACGCACAAGTATAACAAAGTAAGCAAGTGTGTTCGTGTGGGTGTAAACCTTAGTCTGGGGCTTGCGACTAAACTTACTAGCGACACCATCATCCAATGATACTAGAAATTATCCATGACTCCCAAAGTCTATCTATATAATCATAAACTCACAATAACATATAAATATATCCATATAAAAAATATATACCATACACTATACTGCGAACTGCGGGGATGCTATACGCCATCCATCCGACTTCCCCCGTAGATATAATCTACTCACATTGCTCTTCGCTTCCAGATGCCGACGTCGCCACGCGCTTGCTTGGTACCTACAACCAATACACATTCGCAAATGCATATTAAAATCAATTCGGAAAACAAAAACGGCACACATTTCACTCATAGGTTAAAACCTATAGCCTACGCCTGCAAAACTACCAAACAACCCCCGTCGCTGATGTACAAACATCAGACAACGGAACACAAAGTCAAATACCCAATCCCAAATAAAAATGAAGTCGCAAAACAAGGCAGCAACTCAAGAAAATGGTCCCAGATTTTACCCTAAGTGAAATTAGCCAATTTTGCATATATGGAGGGTCTATTTTACTGATCAAGGAGCCACAGAACAAACACGGACCAAAATGACCCTACCCTGGCCGCAATTTGCGGCCAAGAACAATAAATCTGCGGCCTGGCAGTGGGGTTATGGTCCAGAGTTTTTGGTATAGGTTCTAGGTTTCCTGCTTGTGTCTCTGTATTTGCTAAATAATTTTCAGGTGTCCCGGGTGATAGCAGATACCAAAATACATCACAATTTCCATAAAATCTTCCGTTGTCAGGGTTTCTAAGTTTGGGTTAAGGGGTCCTAGTCTCTGTTTTTGTCTATAAAACTAACACTAAAGTTGGGGGGGGTTTAAGGTAGCCACTACACTCAATTGCACCATTGGAATCAATTCCAAACCCTAACCTCAACTTTAAATTTTCAAAGTTCGCAAAACACCACTTAATCACATCTAAACATGTATTTGTGCTAAAGTGAAAGTAAAACTACACCAGTGGTGAAGAGTTTACCTCATTTGGCACCCTTGAAGCCCCTAGAGCATCAAAATGCAAACTTTCTTGGTCCAATGTGTTCGTATTGAGCTTGTGCAAGTTTTTGTGAAGGGAAGTAAGTGTTTTGATGTGGATTTGGGGGTGAAGTGAGGTGTAGGAGGTGGTGGAGGCAGAGGGCAACAGCCATGGAGGTGAGAGGAGAGAGGATGAGGGTGATGAAGTGAAGGAGGAATGGCCCAAGTCATGGTAAACCCCTCCCTTTCTCTCTCTTGCCCATGCTTCCCATTCTTTATTCCTTTTCTTTTCTTTTTTTTATCTTTTCCTTTTCTTTTCACTTCTCACATAAAACCAAAAACCATGAATGAAAATGAAGAGAATGACATGTAGGAAAAAGTAACACAAGTGTAAAAATGATATGGTGCATGTTTTGCACAAAACAAGCTTAATGCGCGATTAGCGATATTTAACCGCGATTAGCATTAAAATAGTGTATAATGAATCATAAAATCTTATAATTTGCTTAAATCCAATAAAGCACACTCATTTCAGTAATTTCCATAATTTTCCAAATTTTTCCCAATTTATCGGTATTTAATTATTCCACCTTATTAAAATATTCAATATAATATTATTTAATTATAAAAATCCCCAAAAATAATATTTTATTTTTCTGAAATGTTACAATAACCTCTTGAGTTCATCTCTTTCATTCATCACTTGCTTCATCTTCTTCTTCCTCTCAAGCTTTCTAGCTTCAATGGAAAGTGATGATTTCTTTTGAGAAAATGATTTCTAATGTGAGCAAAATTCCTACTTCATTATCCTCTACTACTTGCCATGTAGTATAGGGTTTTTGCTTCACTAATTCCATAGTTAGTGATGAAATAGCTTTGGTTAGTGTCTCCTCGACGTAGATCATCTTCGGCCTCGAAGACATCGAAGCAAGCATGTTCATTTCTTCATGGGAGCCTCTCCAGAGTTCGGAGTTCACGATCACAGTGAAGGGACTACTATACGGAGCTATTGAAGTGAAGGACCGGTCTACAAAGGTTGTAATCCGCAAACCTTTAGATGTATAGTTGTTTACATGTTCTTTTCCATATGAATCTCTAGTTAAAGATCTTGTTTAGGGTTATTAAGCATGGCAAATTTTTGAAAATGGCATGGACGATACCCCCCAAAACCTTGTTGTTGTGCTTAGAAATCCAACAGTGGTATCAGAGCAAAACTAGAGATTTAGACGGAAAGTGTAGGATTACGAAACCGAAACAACTCCGAAACTTGTCGCGCCAAACCCATGTTTCTGCCGAATTTTAAATGAGCTCTAAAAATTTTTCAAACAATTGCAGAATGTTTTATAGGAAAAAATAAGAGCACGGAAGAAATTTGGACTCCTCTGGCCGGTTTTTGGCCGAGCCCTAAGCCACAAATTCCGAGCAGGCCGGCCCCCATGGGGATTTTAGGGTCCAAATTTTTTTGTGTTCTGGCCTCTGGATTTTGGTGCTTCAGGTGTTGTTTATTTTTTGCTAAATTTGCATGATATGTTTATACACTTTAAAGGCAATTCGGAGTATTTCGTATTCGTAATTCTAGCTTTGTTTTGGATTGTTTAGACAGTGTTAAGAAGTTCGAACGGATATCAATAACTCACTTTTTCCCCTGCCGGAAAATTTCGAACTGTTGGATTTTTCCTTAGTTAAAGAACATTCAAATATCGTGTAAGTGATTCGGTGAACCCTCTAGAAGAACAAAACCTTAACTCGATTTTGTGACCGTCAAAACCGCCACTAAACCATAGGGTTTGTGGTATTTTAGCGGTGCCACAAGTGAGGCGTTGGTTGTCCCTTCTACGGCTGGTTCATTGCCACCGTGGCATGTGATGGATACTTCTAAACTACGCTCAAGTGTTGAGCATTTTGGAAAATTTTGAGTGTTTGTTGATGCGATCAGAATGATTAACATCGTCTAGCTTTTTCTGTAATGTGATATATTATGTGGAATTCATACAGTTAGGCATTAGGATAGACCCAAGGCATAGACCCAAGGCGGGGAGCACAAGTAACCAGGTTCTAGTGTCCAGTGGGAGACCATCTCGAGGAGTCGAGACCGGGTCTCCTAACTCTAAGAATTGGTATGGTTGCTTGCCGCTCTCATAAGGGTCTAGGGGTGTGGGATTGGCTATTCATCACGACCGTGGAATCCGTGTTTTATACATGCTTAAAATAAAACCCGGAAATCCTAGTATATCCAATATTTCATATATTGTTTTTTCTGCTGCGATATTCTGTGATGTGATCATTGATTATATTCTTAGACGAATGCTTACATTATATATATATATAAATATATATGATATATATTATATATTGTTTCTTTCGTTTCAAATGTGATGCTTGTGAAGCATAATAAATGGGACTTCATTAATGAGATTAATGAAAGAAAATAAACCTAAAGCTGTCGTGGAATCGAATTTTCAAAAACAGGTAGCTCTAGTTCTTGCTTTGCATAGCTGTATTTCATGTAGAATATCCAGCACCTTATTCGATAAGGAAAGACCGAGATCCCTTCACTGGGAGTGACCTCTTTAGCAATAACTAGTAGATGCTACAACGCTCGGTTTCGTCTTTTGATTACTTTTTTAGTTCTTGCTTTGCATAGTGGTATTGTGAATATCCTGCACCTCATTCGGCGAGGAAACAGCCGAGATCCCTTCACCGGGAGTGACCTCTTTAGAGAAACTAGCAAAAAGCCTAAAAAACACTCCATTTAAATCATTTGATTCTATAACGATATCAAGTTAATTACGCAAAAGGTTTTCTTAAAAAACTTGTCGTAGCCCTCCGTCGTTTTAGGAAGTAGAGTACTTAGTATTCGTGCTGCGTATGTCGACCATAGTTGAGGCGTACTGTACGGTAGCTAAAGTGATGTCTTCCTACACAGCATATGATGCGATTAATTAGGATAGTCAGGTTATTATGTCGACCATAGTTGAGGGTCATGTGGGTGGGTCTAACTAATCATAAAATGATGGGTAGAACTTGACTAGTGCTTATGATATGTTGACCATAGTTAAGGTCATAAGTACTAGGGGTAAAAACAATTATCGGGAGTTTCAAATGTTGAAACTTGCAATGAGATTGCATACCTTCTATGAGATAGTTGGATACCGATACCCACTGTGAGTAAGAGTTACTCCTGTGAGAGTTTTACATATTACAATTAGCCGATCAAGTAGGTGTCTAGAAAGGTGTCAACGGGGTTATGCCCCTGGGAAAATGGGGTTTATTCTAATTAGGTTCGTGCGAAAGCACGGGGAACCTTCCTCTAAATACCGGTACTGGCCTTCCTGAAAGATTGGCAAACTTGTAGGGTGTAATTAATCCCGGCTAGTCTTTCCTTTTAGGGTTTGAAGGAAGATTTGGTAAAAACAGTGGGAGCCATCCTGATTTGATAAATTAATAACCAATCTGATCTTGCAAGTGTATACGCTGAGTTTTTTCTTCTCTCTTTCTCAAGGTAGCGACCATGTCACACCTTAATCAAGATAATAATATGGATGTATTGACCGAACCCGCTTGTTATACTGAGCTGGGGAACGTTGGTCCCGCTCCAACTTATAATTGTTATAAGACCGGGCAGGTAATAGGGAAATACGAGAATTCCCGTGCCTCCCAAACGAAGAAAGTACATGATGATGCATATTCTTTGGGTGTGTTCATTACAAAGAACTGTTTCTCAGTATCCTTTACGTCCTAGGTATGAGATACCGGATCAGGATCCCACATATGTAATCTGTTACATCGGCTACAGATAGGTAGAAAACTGAGAACGGGTGATAAGTTTCAAGTGTTGGAAATGGTGCATGTGTTGCAGCCAAATATGTAGGCAATTATCACCCTGTATTACTAAAATACGTTGATTCTGAACGAATGTTATTAAATACCGAACCTGATATACAACATCATATCAGTCTCTTTACTTAGTAAAGAAGGATATAATTTTGTATTGTTGGATAATATTTTGAACATTTCCTATATCAAGAGTTGATCGGTTCAGGAACGTTATCTAAAAGCATATACGTTCTAAATCAAACCAAAGTTCTTAAAGTACAGAACACACACAAGAGGAAGAGTTCAGAAATGAATGAATTCTTCTTGAGTCATTGTAGACTAGGTCATATCAATGCGACCCTACTAGATAAGTTTCATTTAGATACATATTTAAATCAGTTTGAATTTACATCCTGTGAAACTTGCCAGTCATGTCACAAAGATAAAATGACCATAGCTCCGTTTATAGGAAACAGAGAAAGAGTTAGTGAACTCTTGGGATTGATACATGATGATGTATGTAGGTCCCTGTCTACACATGCCAGGACTGGTTCTTTGTACTTCATTACATTCACTGATGATCTCTCAAGATTTGCACATGTGTTCCTGTTGAAACTCAAGTCTGAAGCTTTGAGAAATTCAAAGAATATTTGTTAGAATTAGAGAACCAAAATGGATATAAGTATTATGTCCTTTGATGTGATCCAGGAGGAGAATACTTGAGCACGGAATTCCTGGACTATTCTAAAGTAGAATGAGATTCTCTCTCAGCATTACTCCTCCGTATTCACCATAGCACGTCGTTGTATCAGGGCGGAGCAATCACACCCTATTAGATACGGTGCGCTCTATGATGAGTACTACTGAGTTTCCTATTTCCTTTTGGGAGTTATGCACTTGAGAAGCTGCATACCTATTGAATTGGGTTCCAACCAAATCAGGTCCCTACCACTCCATATGAGTTATGGTATGGGAAGATCCCGTCTCTTAAGTAAGTTAAGATTCAGGGGTTGTCCGGCCTATGTCAAAAGAAAAATCTGGACAAGCTCAAGGCAATGTCAGATCTGTGAAAGTTTGTTGGATATCCCAAGCATTCGCAAGGGAATATCTTCTACCGCACCGAGGAACAAAAGGTGTTTTGTTTCTCATAATGCCACCTTTTTAGAAAAGGATTTTTCTTATGAAGAAATTAATGGTCATGAGGTAGAACTGGAAGGAGTTCCAGCTATACAAACTACAGCTGATGATTTGGTAGAACCAGAGGATTCAATAGTTCCCGACGAACCTCAGCCAATCCGCCGATCTAGTAGTGTTCCTTATCCACCTGAGAGATACTTCAGTTTTCTCTATGACAGTGGAAGCGAGGAACGCATCATGAGATGATGACCCAACTAGTTTCGAGCAGGCCATCAAGAGTGGTGACTCTGTAAGAATTGCTGGATGCTAAGAGATCTGAGATGGAATCTATATACACCAACAAAGTATAGACTTTGGTTGTTTTATATGAAGGGTTAAATCCCCATCAGGAGCAAGTATATCTTGAGAAGATTACTTGGTGTACATGGAAAGGTTGAGACTTTCAAAGCTACGACTTGCTGCAAAAGGTTCTCGTCATCGACCAAGTATGGATAATGATGAAACCTTTTTTCCAGTGGCTATGCTTAAGTCCATCCAGATCCTACTTGCCATTGCTGCATACCATGACTACGAAATCTGGCAAACGGATGTTAAGATCGCCTTTCTAAATGGTGATTTAGAAGAGAGCGTGTACATGACTCAGCCAAAAGGCTTCGTGGACAATGGGAGCAACGGAAACGCGTGCAAGTTGTTTTATGTGATAAAGCAGGCATCGCGGAGTTGGAACATCTGTTTTGATATGGTAGTCAAAGAGTTTGACTTCATCAAAATGGTAGGTAAACCTTCTATATACAAAAAGGTAGTAGGGAGTATGGTGGTGATCCTCGTATTTTACCTGGATGACATACTCTTGATAGGAAATGAGTTTCCTATGCTATTCTCAGTCAATCTCCTCTTATTACAAGGAATCTCTAAAAAGGATCAATGTGATACCTCCTAAATTTTATGAGATAGATCTAAATGGATGTTTGGATTCTCACTATGTGTAGTGAGATGGTATCAATCGATCCTGGGAAGAATCACTGGATAGCTTCCAGGGTGGTAAGGACGACTGAATGTCAGTCACATGCATTATCTTTACCCTCATTGGAAGGACGGTATGTTGGAAGAGTTCCAAGTTACTTAACATGGCATACTAGACGATAAAGGCTGGATATATCGCTACTAAGGATGCTACTAAAGAGGTAGTCTGGATGTATAATAGTTCATGAGATGAACATCGTTCCAACCATTGTGAGACAATGGATTTGTGTCTTTGGCCTAGGAACCCCCATCCCATCAGAGATCCAGACATATTCTTAGGCAGTATCACCTGATCATGGAGATGGTTTATCTCCAGGGAGATCGAGGTTAGGAGAGTGGACACAGAGGACAACAGCGCGGATACATTCACAGAGGCCTATTCCCAGTAGAGACTTTTATGGGATGGTTGAGTATGAGATACTTCAACCACAGCTGCTTGTTAGGTATGAGATACTACAACAGATGGCCCTAGTGCAAGTTGGAGATTGTTAGTTATATGTATGCCCTAGAGGCCATTACTGTACATACGATGTATATTGTAGTGGATGCTTGGACATATATAAGGAGGGCTTTCTTGCTCGACATGATAGTATGCTATCTGGCTGTTCTTTATCTTAACATGTACTCTGTTTGTCTCTATGTTACATGTTGATAAAGCCCTTAGGATGAGTACTTGACTACCAGGATTATGATGTAGATCATACTAGTGGGGACCGTGTAGTCGATAAGTATATCCTTCAAATGTCCTTAGTGGTGGGTGTATCGAGACAGGGGAACGATATATCAGAGTAGTCTAGCGTATAGCTTCTTGACCCATGTAGATGGGCTATGGATGATCCCATATCCATTGGTGTTTGACATCAAAGACAGTATATGGGTGTTCAGTGGAGACTGGGTACACTGGACGGACTCGCCGAGAACTCCCAGATGGTATTATACCTCACGTCAGATGGAAGTTCTCTGGTGACATAAGTACATGTTAGTGTGTAGACCCCAGATCGTCATAGAGTTTTGTGTGATTCCTACTGTGCTTTGGTTTCCACCTTACTACGTTCAAGAGAATGTGCAAAACGGTGGCTTTTGGGTACAGTTCCGAATCACATGGAGGCAATGAGCGATAGGAAGGGTTTCGTCTCTCCCAGTATTGGGGGTTGATGTTGCGCTGTGCTCGATTGGCTATAACAGAAAGTCCCGGGACAGGGCTGACTTCGAGATATACTGGTAAGTGTTATTAATAGTTTCTTGACCCTCTGAGCCTCATATCGAAACGGCTTATTGAGTTACTGGGGTCTGACGTTTACCACCCCTAGACGAGATATACGACATATCAGACAAAGAGACCGGACTGTACGATAGTGTTACTGATTGGATTCGCAGGAGTACGAGCAGTCTTGCTTGTTGATCTTTTGATCGCTTAATACCTGGGTGGCCGTTACATTTAGCAGACCGTATGCGGCTTGTGGGTGTTTGATATGATCATCACCTACTGCTGGCGTATTGGCGAGTCTTTAGAGTCCTATAAAGTGGTTTCCTGGCTCAAGCGAAATGGAATAGGAGCGCATATGTGATATGTGCGGGACCGATATTAATGCAAGTATATGATATCGCATTCTATTCTCGCGATATGTGACATGATTGGATATATATGATATAGCCTGGTTATCGGATCAAGTGTTGATTCGATAAGATGTTACATTATGATATTAGTCGGTTATATGTGATATAGCCGGATTATTAAATCAAGTGTTGATTTAATAATTTAATGTATAATTATATATTTGATATATTACATTACATACTAGTATTATCTCACTTAAGATTTCTTTTCTCACATTTGATATACTTTACATATATGTGATATATGTATTTTTTTCTTTTTTGCAGAAAATGTATATATATGTGATATATATAAGTGTGTCATGCTAGGTTACACATGCAACATGGACGTATAAGACTTATACCATGCTAGGGTTAAGTTAGGGTTTTTATTTATGTTTAAGCTAATTCAAAATAGTGTGAGTTTATCATGGTTAAGCTTGCACAAAAGCTTTTGGATAACCTTTGACAAAGTTAACTCTTTTGTCTACTTTAAAATATTTATTCACCCAACCCTTAAACATAGTGTTAGTTATGTATATAGCCCTAGAGGCCATTGTTGTACATATGATGTATATTAAGATGGATGCTTGGATATATACAGAGAGGACTTTCTTGCTCGTCATGATAGTATGCTATTTGGTTTCTCTTTATCTTAACATGTTGAATTGTATTGGTTTACTGTCTTACTCTCACAAGTTGATAAAGCCCTTAGGATCTGTACTCGACTACTGGGACTATGATGAGATCATACTAGTGGGGTCATAGTAGTCGATGAGTACATCCTATAACTGTTCCCTAGTCGAGGGTATATCGAGACAGGCATCGATACCACCAGAGTAGACTAGCGTAAGCGCATCTTGACACATATGATGGGCGATGGATGATCCCATATCCGTCGGTGTTTGACATCAGAGATGGTGTACGGGTGCTCAGTGGAGACTGGGTACACTGGACGGACTCGCCGAGAACTCCCGGTTGGTGATATACCACACTTCAGACGGCAGTTCTCCGGTGACACTGGTACAGGGTAGTCTATAGACCCGAGATCGTCATAGAGTCTTGTGTGATTCCCACTGTGCTTTGATTTCCACCTTACCACGTCCAAGTGGGCATGCAAAACGGTGGCTTTTGGGTACAGTCCCGAATCACATGGAGGAAATGAGCGATAGGAGGGGATTCGTCTCTCCCGGTATAGGGAGTTAATGTCCTGCAGTGTTCGATTGGCTAATTGGAAGTCCCTGGCCAGGGCTGATATAGAGATATACTGCTAAGTGTTACCAGTAGTTTCTCGACCTGTTATGAGCCTCACATCGACACGACTTATCGGTTACTGGGGTCTGACGTATACCACCCCTAGACTTGATATGCGACATATCAGACGAACAGACCGGACTGTACGGGAGTGTTACTTATTGGATTCATAGGAGAACGGACATGCTAGCTTGTTGATCTTCTGATCGCTCAATACCTGGGTGGCTGTTACGTTTAGCTGACCGCTTGCAGCTTGTGGGTGTTTGATATGATCATCACCTGCTACCGGCGTATTGACGATTCTTTAGAGTCCTACACAGGTCTTTCTTGGCTCAGGCAAAACGGAGTAGAGGCTCATATGCGATATGAGATACCGTACTATATTCTCGTGATATTTAGATATGAATCGGGACATCGGATCAAGTGTTGATTCGATGAATCGGTACATGATATATTAGTCGGTTATATTCGATATAGCCGGATCGTTGGATCAAGTGTTGATTCGATGATTTAATGTATAATGATATATTGTATTACATTATCTAATATTGGCTCGCTTTACTATTTCATTTTCACACCGGATTAATACATTGATATATATGCGATATATTTTAATTGTATTATTTTCTTTTGTTGCAAATATATAATATATATGTGATATATATTATTGTGACATGATATGATTTATTATAAAACATGTTTAAGGATGATAAAAAAGGATTAGGGTTTGATTAGGGGTTAGCTCCTTCTTGTTCATTCTAGAAGGATTCTATTTTGTCTTGGTTAAGATATTATGGTTGATACTTATCCTTAACCTAACCAAACCCTAAATCTAGTTTATTCTTTACTAGTTTTATCCTATCATCCTTGACCATGGTTCTATAATCAATCATATACACTTGACTACTATTCATCACAAAAGGATTATTCTTTCATTCTTCATCTTCTTCTCTCTTTGGTTTTTGAAAGAGAGAGCTCACTAGAAATTCTTATGTGATGATTTATTGTGAGAAAGTGAATTAAAAAGATAGCATAAATACTACTCCATCATCCTCATCTAATCTAGCCTATTAGATTAGGGTGTTCATCTCTTTAGAGTGAGAAAGCTTGGGTTATAGCAACTTCGACGTAGATCATCGAGGAATCGGAACACTTCAAGCTAGCATGGATCGTTCGAGTCGTGGAGCCTCTCTTGAGTCCGGGAGATCGTGGATCGCGGCGATGGGACTTCTACTCGGAGCTTATGAGCGAAGGAGCGGACTACAAAGGTTGTAATCCCTCACACTTAGTTTTAAAGATGTTTTCTGTAAGTCTACGCTAGCGCCCCCGGCCGTCTACAGACGCCAAATGCGGAACAAAAACTTTTTGACTGGCGCTATCGTATACTTTAACCCGGATCTGCCATTATTGCTAAACTAACAAACTGTATAGAGTGTAGAAAGGTTATACCAAACGATCCGAGTCCTTCATTCTTTAACCATCATCCCACGCTCCGTTGCGGCTGCTCCGTTCTCTTCGATCTCCGATCTGCTCGTCCAGGTGGCACCACGTCACTGATTCTTTAAACGGGCTCCCGCCTCTTACTCGAGGCAACTCGGTCGTCAAGTTTGCTAAAAGAGACGACCAAGAATGATGTAGAGAATGAGTAGATGACTTTGTCTCACTTCGTTCAAGTCCGTGGTACGATCGGTTATGGAGTTGCCGAGGGAATCGGGTGATGGAATGAAATGAGCTGTGAATTCCATAAACCGAAAAACTATCATAATCTTTTGCAAATGAAAACTCAAGTGAGTGAGAGAGAGAGGAGGGGCAGGCCATATATAAGGAGGAGGAGGGGTGAGTGCAGGAGAGAAGAGGGTGACTATAAGGATAAATATCATGTGTGAACATAATTAATGAACAAGATGAATCACTGACCTAGTCACCTTGCATTAATTGAACCAGTAAATGCAAACCAATGAAAAACACAACACCAATTAACCTAGTCAACCATTTCTAGAACCTTCTAAAAGCATGACTCACCCTCATCCAAGAAAAGATAAATCCGTCTTTAACCGAATGTTAAAAGACGGCTGATAGAATACTGGAAACTGGCAACTTCCAAAAGTGATCCTGAAATGACTTTCAGGATAACCCCGTAACTGTATAAATATACCCGCATTTGTATTACGACCGAATACAAATGCAACTGAGACAAAGATATTATACCTACTCAATATAATACTCGGATCCGGGTTAAACCAAAGCCGACCAGTATCATCTGCCCGAAAAATAACACGTGTGTAAACGCACGTGCATTTTCCGAACCCTGCCATAAAACATACGGCCTGTACAACGTTTCGCCCGAACTTGGGAAACTGTCTGTGGGGGACTCTAATGACTCGTTAGTACCCTGGCAGTGGTTTTAACCACAAACCGTCAGCGGCACTAGCAATGCGTAACGGCTGCCCATGGACCTGACCTCAAGGGAGGCCGATGAGCGAACTCATCCGGAAACCCTACTGAGCCTAACAGTGACAATGTACATACAGTCCGGTCCGTTCGTCTATGAGTATCGCATATCTGCCTACGGGGCTAGTAACGTCAGACCCCCCAATAGCAGTATAAGTCGTGTCGGAGTGAAGCCCAATAACACCCTGAGAATACTGGAGTACCTACCAGTAAATCTCCTGCCACGGCCGTGGTCTTTGTGTAATGGCTCTCCTAGACACAGCACTATCTCGCCCCCAATACCCGGGAGAGACGAATACCCTGCCGATCCGCTCACGTGCCTCCATATGGCTCGGGACTGTACCCAAAAGCTACCGGTTTGCACGACTCCTTTGAGCCGTGGTAGGGTAGAAATCAAAGCACAGTGGGAACTCACACGAGACAAATGACGACCTCAGGTCGATGAACTAACCTGTACACATGTCACCAGGGAACTGCTATCTGACGATAGATATAGTACTAACTAGCAGATTCCCGGCGAGTCCTGTCCGGTGTACTCATAACCCAATGAGCACCTGTATACATCTTAGGTGATCCAACTGACACCAGTGGCTTGTGAGACCGGCCACCGCCCCTCGTCGGGGTCTCGACTGCACACACCAGTCTACTCCGGAGTATCGTTGCCCTATCTCGAAACTCCCACGACTAGGGACCACAATTAAGGATATGAATATAAACCACCCAACTCTCACGTATATGATCGCTATCATACTGTTGGTAGTAAAGCAAGATCCTAAGGGCTCTATCAAAGTGTAACATGTAATCAGTCACCTGAACATGTACACGACTGATAAAGGCAAACCAGATAGCATACTATCATCTTGAGTAAGACTGTCCTACCGGTACAGGTCCTCCGCAATCATTGCAATCACGTACCTGCGATCCAATAATTGACTCTGAGGGCACTATCTCCAACAATCTCCCACTTGCACTCAAGGCTAATTATTGCAATGTCGACTACTCACAGCCCGTGTGAAACCGAACATCCAACTCCTCTACTAATCAGTTTCACAAAGCCCGTTTGTAAAACTATTGTGTTCGAGAAATAGCCTCAGTGAATGGATCAGCCTAGATGTTTCTTTCTGTATCTCTCTTAATCTCAAGTTTGCGGAGAAAGCCATCTCCCGAATTGAGTAATACCTGTCTTAGAATATGTCTGGACATCTGATGGGACCTAGTTCATAAATGAACTCCAAATCCAAACTTCTTAGACTGTATCGATCACTGAACCTAATCAGTATCCGGCACCATGCCACCCACAGTATCCTCTTGGACCACCTGTCCAAAATACTGTCCCTCTTCGTCAGAGGGAAAAACTATAACTCTGACAATCACTCTGTCAACCATGTCACCTTTGAAGCCTGGAATGATAATCGTCTCCCGAAGGAGGCTGCCGTCATCAAATCCGTAGAACATGTACTTATGTTCTAAATCTGCTTCCTTATGTTTCTCTAGGATTGGATTAATACAAACTTATTGCATCTAGTGCAAAAACAACATCTGGTGTGGTACTTGACATCTCATGATTGATTCAATTGCCTAAGCAAGTGATCTGCCAATCATGCACATCCCTCTCCCCTTCAGTTTGTAAGACACCTTTAGAGAGGGTGACTCCATCACCTGCAGGTACACCACCATGCTAGGAGTCATCTATTCTAAAAACCATTAGAATACTGTCAAAGTACCCACATTAGGAAACTACCCAAATCCAGATCTAAAAAACCATAGATCTAGAAACCAGAATGTCAAATATTATATCCATATCCTGTCTAGAGAAACAACTGTGTGACGACCACACTACAACCGATCGTAGTATAGGAATTTTACTTCCTACTCTGTGTATGTCATCCAGATACCATGACATCACACCCTACTACCTTCTGTTGGAGATAGTGCCCTCATAGTCAATTATTGGATCGCAGGTACGTGATTGCAATGATTGCGGAGGACCTATCCCGGTAGGACATTCTTACTCGAGATGATAGTATGCTATCTGGTTTGCCTTTATCAGTCGTGTACATGTTCAGGTGACTGATTGCATGTTACACTTTGATAGAGCCCTTAGGATCTTGCTTTACTACCAACAGTATGATGGCGATCATATACGTGAGAGTTAGGTAGTTTATATGCATATCCTTAATTGTGGTCCCTAGTCGTGGGAGTTTCGAGACAGGGCATCGATACTCCGGAGTAGACTAGTGTGTACAGTCGAGACCCCGACGAGGGGCGGTGGCCGGTCTCACAAGCCACTGGAGTCAGTTGGATCACCTAAGATGTATACAGGTGCTCATTGGGTTATGAGTACACCGGACAGGACTCGCCGGGAATCTGCTAGTTAGTATTATATCTACCGTCAGATAGCAGTTCCCTGGTGACATGTGTACAGGTTAGTTCATCGACCTGAGGTCGTCATTTGTCTCGTGTGAGTTCCCACTGTGCTTTGATTTCTACCCTACCACGGCTCAAAGGAGTCGTGCAAACAGGTAGTTTTTGGGTACAGTCCCGAGCCATATGGAGGCACGTGAGCGGATCGGCAGGGGATTCGTCTCTCCCGGTATTGGGGGCGAGGTCGTGCAGTGTCTAGGAGAGCCATTACACAAAGTCCATGGCCATGGCAGGAGATTTACTGGTAGGTACTCCAGTAGTATCTCAGGGTGTTATTGGGCTTCACTCCGACACGACTTAAACTGCTATTGGGGGTCTGACGTTACTAGCCCCCTAGGAAGATATGCGATACTCATTGACGAACGGACCGGACTGTATATACATTGTCACTGTTAGGCTCAGTAGGGTTTTCGGAGGAGTTCGCTCATCGGTCTCCCTTGAGTTCGCTCCTCGGCCACCCTTGAGGTCAGTCTATGGGCAGCCGTTATGCATAGCTAGTGCCGCTGACGGTTTGTGGTTAAACCCACTGCCAGGGTACTGACGAGTCATTAGAGTCCCCCACAGACAGTTTCCCAAGTTCGGGCGAAACGTTGCAGAGGCCGTATGGTTTTATGGCAGGGTTCGGAAAATGCACGTGCGTTTACGCACGTGTCAGTTTTCGGGCAGATGATACTGGTCGGCTTTGGTTTAAGCCGGATCCGAGTATTATATTGAGTAGGTATAATATCTTTGTCTCAGTTGCATTTGTATTCGGTCGTAATACAAATGCGGGTATATTTATACAGTTTCGGGGTTGTCCTGAAATTCGTTTCAGGATCACTTTTGGAAGTTGCCAGTTTCCAGTTTTCTATCTGCCGTCCTTTAACATTCTGTTAAAGACGGATTTATCTTTTCTTCAGATGAGGTGAGTCAGTGTTCTAGAAGATTCTAGATGAGGTGACTAGGCTATTTGGTGTAGTGTTCTTATTGGATGCTTTAAAGACTTGATGACTAGGTTAATTTGAGTCATCATTTACATTAAAGGAATTTTGTTTTGGTTTAGATATTTCCTTCATGATATTTGTGATATGGTCACCTCTCCTCCTCCTACGGTCACCTCCCTCCATGAATAAATTTGGCCGGCCACTTCATTGTGAAGAGAAAAAAATTGATTCATTAATTTTTGGCCAAAGATTTCATATAGTTTGGATGCATGGAAATTTCCTAGTTCAATTTCCATTCACCAAATTCCCTCGGCAACTTCATTTACCGATCGTCCACGGACTTGGACGAAGTGAGACAAAGTCATCTACTCATTCTCTACATCATTCTTGGTCGTCTCTTTTAGCAAACTTGACGATCGAGTTGCCTCGAGTCAGAGGCGGGAGCCGTATTAAAGAACCGATCATGTGGTGCCACCTCGACGAGGATATCGGAGATCGACGAGATCGGAGCAGCCGCAACGGAGCGTGGGATGATGGTTGAAGAACGAAGGACTCGGATCGTTCGGTATAACCATTCTACACTCTTTACAGTTTGTTAGTTTAGCAATAATGGCAGATCCGGGTTAAAGTATACGATAGCGCCAGTTTAAAAGTTTTTTATTCGCATTTGGCGTCTGTAGACGGCCGGGACGCTAGCGTAGACTTACAGTGGTATCAGAGCCTCACCATTTTGCTATACTAACTTGTGCTAACGCGTTTAAAACATCGATCCGACCGGAAAACTAAAAACTGCAAATTCCAAGCCGACAGTTTCTGTTGATTTCAAATGGTCTGAAAATTCATTTCCTGTATATCTTAAAAATCCGTGCAGGTGTTTTAAGAGCCACGACAAAATTTGGGGTCGTGATCCCTCCAAGCTGCCGCGGAAGGGCGGCCAAACCCATGGTTTGGCCGCGCATCGCGGCCACGTGGGGAGCACGTGCTCCCAAATTTGGTCAGTGGGCTCTGTGTTGGATTTTGGGATTTTTGGTATATATCAATTGCGCCCAGGTTTTGTTACTGTTCACTCAGTAAGCTGTGGGGCCCCACTTTTTGATATTTGGTCTTTTGGTCGATCGAAATTTAAACACGTTAGTTACAGTGCTTACATTATATCTCCGACCGGGAATGTCATTTGATCGGTTAAACCGCGTCTGATTGCTATAGTTCTTTTAGACGGGTTTGCCGAACGTGGACATTCGCGTTGATGTTCTGTGTTGTGCTGTGATGTTGCGGATGTCGTGGTGGATAGCAGTGTGCAATGGTAGTACAGTTTGAGTTTATTTATACATTTGATATTGCGGGACGAGCGTCCAACTTGTGGACTGCCGTCACTGCCTGTTTGTATAATATTCTTTTGGGGCACGACCAGACTGGTTGCGGTCGATGTACCTATTGTACTATTTTTCATTACTGTACTAGGTTTTTGCCCGAGACGGAGTGCACGGATAGCCGGGTTCGGGAGGGCAACGGGTCCGCATCTCATGGCTTTGAGAGGCAGAGGGGTCCCACTCTAGAATTGGCAGACTATTCGCCGCACTCGTAGGGGGGTACAGGTTGACCCAAGGAGGGGTGCTCAATTTACCGGATTCCATGAAGTGCCGGGTGTTCCATTCACTATGCTGTGGGGACTACCTCGCTTCAGGTTTTGGCGGGTAACTTGCCGCACCCGTAGGGGTCTATGTTTCATTGCACAGGCTATCCACACGATAGGGGAACGTCGAGTTTCAGCAGCGGCTCTGTGAAACTCGGGGATCCCAGATATCTGTATTGTTCTGTGATGCTTATTACTTTCTGTAATGTTGCATATTATCACGCTTGGAGCGATTATGTATATTGGTATATATACTATTAGATGTTGTATATGTTTTACACCGCCGCTAGTCCAGTCCCCGCTCTGTCGTTAGTTAAGTAACCTAACGAGTAATGACGGGACCCAGTGACGAATGCGGATGGCATATACGTACATTTTTATTTTCGTTCTTTTCTGGTGTGATTAAATGATGGGACTGGCGTTGATTCTGATCAATGCAAAGTTAAAACAAACCTGTATACAGTTGTTGGAACAATTTAAAAAGTGTTATTGCACAAAGACGTTTTCTTTTGTTATGCATAGCGGGGTATTCAGTGGAATATCCAGCACCTCATTCGACGAGGCAAGGGCCGATATCCCTTCACCGGGACCGACCCCTTGGACAGAAGTTTGCGTCAGAGTAATAACTTTACTATAGTCGATTACATGTTGCTTTGCATAGCGGTATTCAGTGGAATATCCTGCACCTCATTCACGAGGAAAGAGCCGAGATCCCTTTACCGGGAGTGACCTCTTTAGCAAAAGGTTTTCGCTACTATATTTTAAAAAGCTATCAGGTTCCTTCAGCGATATCAAGTTCACTACGCTAAAGGTTTTTCGCCAAAAACCAGCCGTAGCCCTCCGTCACTTCTTTTGGGTATTCAGTAGTATTCAAGCTGTGCATTTTGACCAACGCCAAGGCATAGTGTTTGGTAGCTGCTGGGTATTCAATTGTTGCATAGATAGATGAGTTAGTTTGGGACAGTCGTTCTGCCGATTGGCCAACGTCAGGGGCATGTGCGGGTGGGTTCAAATTGGCAAGATAGTGACGGGGTAGAACTTGGCATGTGACTTATGACATTTTGACCAACGCCAAGGTTATAAGAGCATGGGGCAAAAATAATATCAGGAGTTTCTAAAGAAACTGAAACTTGCCGAATATGCGCATACCTTCTGAGTATGAGTAACGTGGATGCATTCCATCACGTTATCATGCGATGAGAGTTGGATCCTGATTTCCACTGATGAGTTGGTTTACTCTTCGGGTGATCCCGATTGATTCTTCTTTAGGTTTGGAGGAGAATTTGACAGGACAGTGGGAGGTTTCCGGATTAGATAAAATGATGACCATTCTGATCTAGGTTAGAGTGCACGCAGAGTGTTTCTTTTCTCTCTCTCTCTTTGGCAGCGACCTTTGACCGACCCTAGACTATGACTCAGTGACCAGGTTGACTGAACCTTCTTAAAATACTGGCTTTTGGATTGTCTGAGTTGCATAGTCATTGCCACTCCTTCTTTTACCCTTTGAATTTCTCAGACCACCCGTATTACTACGGATATCCACTTCCATTGGGATAGATCCATCGTATGGTTATATACGAACTCGAAGGAACTTCTTCGGGGATGGATCCAGGTTCAGGAGAAATAGAATTGGTTTATTCAGTTGTCTTTTATTATCACCCTTCTCTCAGGTTGCGAGAGCTCCTTGGTTTAGGAGAGTACACCTATTACGCTTATTGGATAGTCTTATTCCAAACCATAGGCTGGTGCCGAAAGGTAGGGAATGAAGAAAACCAATTAGCCTAAGTAGGGTGTGCAGAAGATAATATGTAAAGACAAAATAAAGGGATAGAAAGAGGGCAAAGTAAATTGCGACTGATATCATTCACGACCAAAACCGCGTACTTCATCGCCACTCCTATTTTCACCTTTTAAAAGAATAAGGTATTATTCAGTTGTCTTTTATCATCACCTTCTCTCAGTTGCGAGTACTCCTTGGTTTAGGAGGGTACACCTATTATGCTTACTGGATAGTCTTCTTCCAAACCATAGGCTGGTGCCGAAGCGGTAGTGAAGGAAGAAAACCAGTTAGCCTAACGATGGTGTACAGAAGGTAACGACTAAAGACAAATAAAGGGGATTTGGAGAGATGGCAATAAAATATACGGTTGAAGTCATGAATTGGATTATGGAAGAGGCATTACTATGAATACCAGGATACCCCTACGAAACATTTTCATGTTTCAGTGCATTGTTAAAGGAATAACTGTTTTCACCCGATTAGACACTTACTCCAAGGGTATGTATTTACCAGGTTTCATTCTCATATCTGTATGGTTTTACAGATGATGAGTGGGAGTAAGATATTGGGGAATTAGGTGATTATCCTCATTATATCGGAATTCGTTGTAATTGGTGATATTTGAGGAAATCGCCAGGGTACAGTTTTCCACCTACAACGCACAGGTTTTGAGTTGTTTAACTCAGCGGACTTATACAGAGTATTGTATATTGTCCAGTGTCCATTCAGGACAAAGGGGTAGGTCCTCGTACTATGTTCTGTTTACTTATAACTTCTCTAGTATTTAGACGAGTGTTTCGTAGAAATACAAGGTCTAAGTTTTGAGAAGTTGTGGGTATAAGAGATAATGTAGAGAACCAGGTATCACAAGTATCGGGGATTCTTCAAAGAGATCGAAGATGTAGATTCTTGTGATTGGTATTCAGATGATAGTGATGGTTTTGAGAAACGTGTTTCTCTTTCAGGTTACTCATAATTGGATGGATTCCTAAGTTGAGTAATGCTGATTAGCCTTTTTCCATTAAGTGATATGCACTGGAGACAGCTGCATGATTTGAATATGGTTCCAAATTAAATAAGTGCCAAAGTTTCTATATTGGATATAGAATAGTTCGTACCTTAAAAGAAATTAAGGTACGTAGGAGTTGTCCAGCTTATGATTAAAACCAGACACTGGATAACTCAGGGCACGTTTCTGTAATGGCTGTTGTGGGTTGACCCTGGCTAAGACGAGGGGTTGATATTCTACCATTAAGAAGATCAATAGTGATATTGTTCTTGACTCGCCACAGTTTTAGTAAAATGGATCTTTTTCAGAAAACAGTAGTGGGAGTATGGTAGAACTGGAAGTGATTCCAGAACCGCGAACGATTACGGAAAATTTAATAGGACCTATACATTCAATCAGGTTTGACATTCCAATAGCCACTCCGCAGGTATGGTAGGTAACCTCAGACACCCGAGAGGTACATCGGTAGCTCAAGGACGGTGACAGGGAGGTTCTTATCTACCCAGACTTGACACTACTGTTGTTCCAGGCTATGAAACCCGGTAGGAGGGTTGTCGTTGTCAGTGGGAGCAGCGGAAGCATAGTGGGCAAAATGCTTATGTCTATTTATAGACTTGAGCAGTTATAGCGGAGATAGATCATCTAATTTTTGATGTGACAGTCATGGGTTTGACTTCAATCAGAATAGGGGATGGATCAGTTAAGAAGGTAGTAGGGTGTGATGTCATGGTATCTGGATGATATACACAGAGTAGGAAGTAAAATTCCTATACTACGATCGGTTGAACTATGGTCGTCACACAGTTGTTTCTCCAGACAGGATATGGATATAATATTTGACATTCTGGTTTCTAGATCTATGGTTTTAGATCTGGATTTTAGGTAGTTTCCCAATGTAGGTACTTTGACAGATATTCTAATGGTTTTTGGAATAGTTGACTCCTAGCATGGTGGTGTACCTGCAGGTGATGGAGTCACCCTCTCTAAAGGTGTCTTACAGACTAAAGGGGAGAGGGATGTGCATGATTGGCAGATCACTTGCTTAGGCAATTGAGTCAATCATGAGATGTCAAGTACCACACCAGATATTGGTTTTGCACAAGATGCAATAAGTTTGTATTAATCTAATCCTGGAGAAACATAAGGAAGCAGTTATAGAATATAAGTGCATGTTCTACGGATTTGATGACGGCAGCCTCCTTCGGGAGACGATTATCATTCCAGGCTTCAAAGGTGACGTGGATGGCAGAGTGACTGTCAGAGTTTTAGTTTTTCCCTCTGACGAAGAGGGACAGTATTATGGACAGATGGTCCAAGAGGATACTGTGGGAAGCAAGGTGCCCGATACTGATTAGGTTCAGTGATCGAATCAGTCTAAGAAGTTTGGATATGGAGTTCATTTATGAACTAAGGTCCCATCAGATATCCAGACATGTTCTAAGACAGGTATTACTCAATTCGGGAGATGGTTTTCTCCGCGAACTTGAGATGAAGAGAGATATAGAAAGATACTTCTAGGCGGATCCACTCACTGAGGCTATTTCTCGAACAAAATAGTTTTACAAACGGGCTTTGTGAAACTGATTAGTAGAGGAGTTGGATGTTCGGTTTCACACGGGCTGTGAGTAGTCGACATCGCAATATTAGCCTTGAGTGCAAGTGGGAGATTGTTGGAGATAGTGCCCTCATAGTCAATTATTGGATCGCAGGTACGTGATTGCAATGATTGCGGAGGACCTATCCCGGTAGGACATTCTTACTCGAGATGATAGTATGCTATCTGGTTTGCCTTTATCAGTCGTGTACATGTTCAGGTGACTGATTGCATGTTACACTTTGATAGAGCCCTTAGGATCTTGCTTTACTACCAACAGTATGATGGCGATCATATACGTGAGAGTTGGGTAGTTTATATGCATATCCTTAATTGTGGTCCCTAGTCGTGGGAGTTTCGAGACAGGGCATCGATACTCCGGAGTAGACTAGTGTGTACAGTCGAGACCCCGACGAGGGGCGGTGGCCGGTCTCACAAGCCACTGGAGTCAGTTGGATCACCTAAGATGCATACAGGTGCTCATTGGGTTATGAGTACACCGGACAGGACTCGCCGGGAATCTGCTAGTTAGTATTATATCTACCGTCAGATAGCAGTTCCCTGGTGACATGTGTACAGGTTAGTTCATCGACCTGAGGTCATCATTTGTCTCGTGTGAGTTCCCACTGTGCTTTGATTTCTACCCTACCACGGCTCAAAGGAGTCGTGCAAACAGGTAGTTTTTGGGTACAGTCCCGAGCCATATGGAGGCACGTGAGCGGATCGGCAGGGGATTCGTCTCTCCCGGTATTGGGGGCGAGGTCGTGCAGTGTCTAGGAGAGCCATTACACAAAGTCCATGGCCATGGCAGGAGATTTACTGGTAGGTACTCCAGTAGTATCTCAGGGTGTTATTAGGCTTCACTCCGACACGACTTATACTGCTATTGGGGGTCTGACGTTACTAGCCCCCTAGGAAGATATGCGATACTCATTGACGAACGGACCGGACTGTATATACATTGTCACTGTTAGGCTCAGTCGGGTTTTCGGAGGAGTTCGCTCATCGGTCTCCCTTGAGTTCGCTCCTCGGCCACCCTTGAGGTCAGTCTATGGGCAGCCGTTATTCATAGCTAGTGCCGCTGACGGTTTGTGGTTAAACCCACTGCCAGGGTACTGACGAGTCATTAGAGTCCCCCACAGACAGTTTCCCAAGTTCGGGCGAAACGTTGTAGAGGCCGTATGGTTTTATGGCAGGGTTCGGAAAATGCACGTGCGTTTACGCACGTGTCAGTTTTCGGGCAGATGATACTGGTCGGCTTTGGTTTAAGCCGGATCCGAGTATTATATTGAGTAGGTATAATATCTTTGTCTCAGTTGCATTTGTATTCGGTCGTAATACAAATGCGGGTATATTTATACAGTTTCGGGGTTGTCCTGAAATTCGTTTCAGGATCACTTTTGGAAGTTGCCAGTTTCCAGTTTTCTATCTGCCGTCCTTTAACATTCTGTTAAAGACGGATTTATCTTTTCTTCAGATGAGGTGAGTCAGTGTTCTAGAAGATTCTAGATGAGGTGACTAGGCTATTTGGTGTAGTGTTCTTATTGGATGCTTTAAAGACTTGATGACTAGGTTAATTTGAGTCATCATTTACATTAAAGGATTTTGTTTTGGTTTAGATATTTCCTTCATGATATTTGTGATATGGTCACCTCCCTCCTCCTACGGTCACCTCCCTCCATGAATAAATTTGGCCGGCCACTTCATTGTGAAGAGAAAAAAATTGATTCATTAATTTTTGGCCAAAGATTTCATATAGTTTGGATGCATGGAAATTTCCTAGTTCAATTTCCATTCACCAAATTCCCTCGGCAACTTCATTTACCGATCGTCCACGGACTTGGACGAAGTGAGACAAAGTCATCTACTCATTCTCTACATCATTCTTGGTCGTCTCTTTTAGCAAACTTGACGATCGAGTTGCCTCGAGTCAGAGGCGGGAGCCCGTTTAAAGAACCGATCATGTGGTGCCACCTCGACGAGGATATCGGAGATCGACGAGATCGGAGCAGCCGCAACGGAGCGTGGGATGATGGTTGAAGAACGAAGGACTCGGATCGTTCGGTATAACCATTCTACACTCTTTACAGTTTGTTAGTTTAGCAATAATGGCAGATCCGGGTTAAAGTATACGATAGCGCCAGTTTAAAAGTTTTTATTCCGCATTTGGCGTCTGTAGACGGCCGGGACGCTAGCGTAGACTTACACCTTCTTAACAGATCCATCCCCTATCCTGATTGAAGTCAAACCCATGACTGTCACATCAAAATTAGATGATCTATCTCCGCTATAACTGCTCAAGTCTATAAATAGATATAAGTATCTTGCCCACTATGCTCCCGCTGCTCCCACTGACTACGACAACCCTCCTACCGGGTCTCATAGCCTGGAACAACAGTAGTGTCAAGTCTTGGTAGATAAGAACCTCCCTGTTACCGTCCTTGAGGCTACCGAAGTACCTCTCGGGTGTCTGAGGTTACCCACCATATCTGCGGAGTGGCTATTTGAATGTCAAACCTGATTGAATATATAGGTCCTATTAAATTTTCCGTAATCGTTCGCGGTTCTGGAATCACTTCCAGTTCTACCATACTCCCACTACTGTTTTCTGAAAAAATCCATTTTTACTAAAACTGTGGCGAGCCAAGAACAATATCACTATTGATCTTCCAAATGGTAGAATATCAACCCTCGTCATAGCCAGGGTCAACCCACAAACAGCCATTACAGAAACGTGCCCTGAGTTATCCAGAGTCTGTTTTTAAGCATAAGCTGGACAACTCCCCGTACCTTAACATCTTTTAAGGTACGAACTATTCTATATCCAATATAGAAACTTTGGCACTTATTTAATTGGAACCATATTCAAATCATGCAGCTGTCTCCAGTGCATATCAACTTAATGGAAAGAGGCTAATCAGCATTACTCAACTTTGGAATCCATCAAATTATGAGTAACCTGAAAGAGAAACACGTTTCTCAAAACCATCACTATCATCTGAATACCAATCACAAGAATCTACATCTTCGATCTCTTTGAAGAATCCCGATACTTGTGATACCTGGTTCTCTACTTTATTCTTATACCCACAACTTCTCAAAACTTAGACCATGTATTTCTACGAAACACTTGTCTAAAAAACTAGAGAAGTTATAAGTAAACAGAACATAGTAAGATGACCTACCTCTTTGTCCTGAAGGACACTTGGACAACATACAATACTCTGTATAAGTCCGCTGAGTTAAACAACTCAAAACCTGTGCGTCGTAGGTTGAAAACTGTACCCTGGCGATTTCCTCAAATATCACCAATTACAACGAATTCCGATATAATGAGGATAATCACCTAATTCCCAATAATTTACTCCCACTCATCATCTGTAAAACCATACAGATATGAGAATGAAACCTGGTAAATACATACCCTTGGAGTAAGTGTCTAATCGGGAAAACAGTTTTTCTTTAACAATGCACTGAAACATGAAAATGTTTCGTAAGGGTATCCTGGTATTCAGAGTAATGCCTCTTCCATAATCCAATTCATGACTTCAACCGTATATCTCTTTGCCATCTCTCTAAATCCCTTTATTTGTCTTAAGTCATTACCTTCTGTACACCATCGTTAGGCTAAATGGTTTTCTTCCTTCCCTACCGTTCGGCACTAGCCTATGGTTTGGAAGAAGACTATCTAGTAAGCATAATAGGTGTACCCTCCTAAACCAAGGAGTACTCGTATCTTGAGAGAAGGTGATGATAAAAGACATCTGAATAATACCTTATTGTTTTAAAGGTGAAATAGGAGTGGCGATGAAGTACGCGGTTTTTGGTTGTGAATGATATCAGTCGCAATTTACATTGCCCTCTTTCTAATCCCTTTATTTTGTCTTTACATATTACCTTCTGCACACCCTACTTAGGCTAATTGGTTTTCTTCATTCCCTACCTTTCGGTACCTGCCTATGGTTTGGAATAAGACTGTCCAATAAGCGTAATAGGTGTACTCTCCTAAACCAAGGAGCCCTCGCAACCTGAGAGAAGGAGATAATAAAAGACAACTGAATAAACCAATTCTATTTCTCCTGAACCTTGATCCATCCTCGAAGAAGTCCCTTCGAGTTCGTATATAATCATACGATGGATCTATCCAATGGAAGTGGATATCCGTAGTAATACGGGTGTTCTGAGAAATTCAAAGGGTAAAAGAAGGAGTGACAATGACTTATGCAACTCAGACAATCCATAAGCCAGTATTTTAAGAAGGTTCGGTCAACTTGGTCACTGAGTCAAAGTCTAGGGTCGGTCAAAGGTCGCTGCCAAAGAGAGAGAGAAAAGAAACACTCTGCGTGCACTCTAACCTAGATCAGAATGGTTATCACTTTATCTAATCCGGAAACCTCCCACCGTCCTGTCAAATTCTCCTCCAAACCAGAAAGAAGAATCAATCGGGATCACCCGAAGAGTAAACCAACTCATCAGTAGGAATCGGGATCCAACTCTCATCGCATGATAACGTGATGGAATGCATCCACGCTACTCACACTCCAGAAGGTATGCGCATACTTGGCAAGTTTCAGTTTCTTTAGAAACTCCCGATATAATTTTTGCCCCATGCTCTTATCACCTTGGCTTTGGTCAAAATGTCATAAGTCACATGCCAAGTTCTACCCGTCACTATCTTGTCAATTTGAACCCACCCTCACATGCCCCTGACTTTGGCCAATCGGCAGAACGACTGTCCGAAACTAACTCATCTATCTATGCAACAAATGAATACCCACCAGCTACCAAACACTATGCCTTAACTTTGGCTAAAATGCATAGCTTGAATACTACTGAATACCCAAAAGAAGTGACGGAGGGCTACGGCTGGTTTTTGGCGAAAAACCTTTAACATAACGAACTTGATATCGCTGAAGGAACCTGATAGCTTTTTAAAATATAGTGGCGAAAACCTTTTGCTAAAGAGGTCACTCCCGGTAAAGGGATCTCGGCTCTTTCCTCGTGGAATGAGGTGCAGGATATTCCACTGAATACCGCTATGCAAAGCAACTTGTAATCGACTATAGTGAAGTTATTACCCTGACGCAAACTTCTGCCCAAGGGGTCAGTCTCGGTGAAGGGATATCGGCCCTTGCCCCGTCGAATGAGGTGCAGGATATTCCACTGAATACCGCTATGCATAACAAAAGGAAACGTCTTTGCAATAACACTTTTTAAATTTGTTCCAACAACTGTAAACAGGTTTGCTTTACTTTGCATTGATCAGAATCAACGCAGTCCCATCAATCGATCACACCAGAAAAGAACGAAAATAAAATGTATGTATATGCCATCCGCATTCGTCACTGGGTCCCGTCATCACCCGTTAGGTTACTTAACTAACGACAGAGCGGGGACTGGACTAGCGCGGGTGTAAAACATATACAACATCTAATAGTATATAAACCAATATACAATAATCGCTCCAGGCATGATAATATGCAACATTACAGAAAAGTAATAAGCATTACAGAACAATACAGATAATCTGGGATCCCCGGGTTTCACAGAGCCGCTGCTGAAACCCGACGTTCCCCTATCGTGTGGATAGCCTTTGCAATGAAACCTAGACCCCTACGGGTGCGGCAAGTTACCCGCCAAAACCTGAAGCGAGGCAGCCCCTTACAGCATAGTGAATGGACCACCCAGCACTTCACGGAATCCGGTAATCTTGGTCACCCCTCCTTGGGTCAACCTGTACCCCTACGAGTGCGGCGAATAGTCTGCCAATTCTAGAGTGGGGCCCCTCTGCCTCTCAAAGACATGAGATGCGGACCCGTTGCCCCTCCAGAACCCGGCTATCCGTGCACTCCGTCGTAGGGCAAAACCTAGTACAGTAATGAAAAATAGTACAACAGGTACATCGACCGCAACCTGGTCTTGCCCCAAAAGAATATTATACAACAGGCAGTGACGGCAGTCCACAAGTTGGATGCTCGCCCCCGCAATATCAAATGTACAAATAAACTCAAACTGTACTACCATTGCACACTGCTATCCACCACGACAAATCTGCAACATCACAGCACAACACAGAACATCAACGCGAATGTCACGTTCGCAAACCCGTCTAAAAGAACTAAAGCAATCAGACGCGGTTTACCGATCAAATGACATTCCCGGTCGGAGATATAATGTAAGCACTGTAAACTAACATGTTTAAATTTCGATCGACTAAATATCATAAAGTGGGCCCCACGAACAACTGGTGAACAGTAACAAAATCTGGGCCCAAAAGATATATACCAAAAACCCCAAATTCCAACAGAGAAGACACAGACAAAATTTGGTGCACTGATCCCATAGAATGGCCGCGGATGCGCGGCCAAACCATGGGTTTGGCCGCGACTCCGCGGCTCTTTAGTGGGATCACGTGCTCAAATTTGGTCGGTGTACTTCTGAAACCCTGCACAACTTTCTGTGATATGTGGAATATTTTTAGGACATCATTTAAAATCAACAGAAACTGTGAAATTGTAAAAATGCGGTTTTTGATTTCCGGTTCGATCGATGTTTTAAACACGTTAGCACAAGTTAGTAAAGCAAAATGGTGAGGCTCTGATACCAATGTAAGTCTACGCTAGCGCCCCGGCCGTCTACAGACGCCAAATGCGGAACAAAAACTTTTTAACTGACGCTATCGTATACTTTAACCCGGATCTGCCATTATTGCTAAACTAACAAACAGTAAGGAGTGTAGAAAGGTTATACCGAACGATCCAAGTCCTTCGTTCTTTAACCATCATCCCACTCTCCGTTGCGGCTGCTCCGATCTCTTCGATCTCCGATCTGCTCGTCCAGGTGGCACCACGTCACTGATTCTTTAAACGGGCTCCCGCCTCTGACTCGAGGCAACTCGGTCGTCAAGTTTGCTAAAAGAGATGACCAAGAATGATGTAGAGAATGAGTAGATGACTTTGCCTCACTTCGTCCAAGTCCGTGGACGATCGGTTAATGGAGTTGCCGAGGGAATCGGGTGATGAAATGAAATGAGCTGTGAATTCCATACACCGAAAACTATCATAATCTTTTGCAAATGAAAACTCAAGTGAGTGAGAGAGAGAGGAGGGGCCGGCCATATATAGGGAGGAGGAGGGTGAGTGTAGGAGAGAAGAGGGTGACTATAAGGATAAATATCATGTGTGAACATAATTAATGAACAAGATGAATCACTAACCTAGTCACCTTGCATTAATTGAACCATTAAATGCAACCAATGAAAACACAACACCAATTAACCTAGTCACCATTTCTAGAACCTTCTAGAAGCATGACTCACCCTCATCCAAGAAAAGATAAATCCGTCTTTAACCGAATGTTAAAAGACGGCTGATAGAAAACTGGAAACTGGCAACTTCCAAAAGTGATCCTGAAATGACTTTCAGGATAACCCCGTAACTGTATAAATATACCCGCATTTGTATTACGACCGAATACAAATTCAACTGAGACAAAGATATTATACCTACTCAATATAATACTCGGATCCGTCTTAAACCAAAGCCGACCAATATCATCTGCCCGAAAAATAACACGTGCGTAAACGCACGTGCATTTTTCGAACCCTGCCATAAAACCATACGGCCTCTACAACGTTTCGCCCGAACTTGGGAAACTGTCTGTGGGGGACTCTAATGACTCGTCAGTACCCTGGCAGTGGTTTTAACAACAAACCGTCAGCGGCACTAGCAATGCGTAACGGCTGCCCATGGACTGACCTCAAGGGAGGCCGATGAGCGAACTCATCCGGAAACCCTACTGAGCCTAACAGTAATAATGTATATACAGTCCGGTCCGTTCGTCTATGAGTATCGTATATCTGCCTAAGGGGCTAGTAACGTCATACCCCCAATAGCAGTATAAATCGTGTCGGAGTGAAGCCCAATAACACCCTGAGATACTACTGGAGTACCTACCAGTAAATCTCCTGCCACGGCCGTGGGCTTTGTGTAATGGCTCTCCTAGACACAGCACGATCTCTCCCCCAATACCGGGAGAGACGAATCCCCTGCCGATCCGCTCACGTGCCTTCATATGGCTCGGGACTGTAGCCAAAAGCTACCTGTTTGCACGACTCCTTTGAGCCGTGGTAGGGTAGAAATCAAAGCACAGTGGGAACTCACACGAGACAAATGACGACCTCAGGTCGATGAACTAACCTATAGACATGTCACCAGGGAACTGCTATCTGACGATAGATATAGTACTAACTAGCAGATTCCCGGCGAGTCCTGTCCGGTGTACTCATAACCCAATGAGCACCTGTATACATCTTAGGTGATCCAACTAACACCAGTGGCTTGTGAGACCGGCCACCGCCCCTCGTCAGGGTCTCGACTGTACACACTAGTCTACTCCGGAGCATCGATGCCCTGTCTCGAAACTCCCACGACTAGGTACCACAATTAAGGATATGCATATAAACCACCCAACTCTCACGTATATGATCACCATCATACTGTTGGTAGTAAAGCATGATCCTAAGGGCTCTATCAAAGTGTAACATGTAATCAGTCACCTGAACATGTACACGACTGATAAAGGCAAACCAGATAGCATACTATCATCTTGAGTAAGACTGTCCTACCGGTATAGGTCCTCCGCAATCATTGCAATCACGTACCTGCGATCCAATAATTGACTCTGAGGGAACTATCTCCAACATTATCTTGCATGCTAAACCCTAATAATCTAGCAAAGATCCCGTCTTTGGGTTGTCCGGCACATGTAAAATTTTATTCGGGCATGTTTGATGCTTTATGAACCTTCACAAGTGTGCCTAAGAACCCTACAGTGGTATCAGAGCCTAGCTAGAGCATTAGGCGACCTGTTTACGAAGTTAAAACTCCGATCGAACCCGAACCGACGAAAATGAACCCCTCTATGGATATTTTACAAAAATGCAATTTTTTCTGAATTAAAAATACCTGAAAAATTCTGCATACAGAAATAAGAATAACTGTGAAATTCAGTGCAGTGATCCGTACAGACTGCCGCGGAATCGCGGCCGTTCCCTGCTTGGGTCGCGGTTCCGCGGTCGTACAGTTTGATGTGACAATTATTTTTTCAGAGTAATTCGTTTTTGATGCTTATACAGTTTATGGTATTTTTATTTTTGACTCAATGGATGAGTGCTCTGGGGTTTGTTTTGTAATCGTAGATTCGATCGGAATATTTAAATTCGTTTTTATTTCCGGATATTTAGAAACGGTTAAAATGTTCGAACGGATATCATTAACTCACTTTTTCCTGGCACGAAAAACTTTCAAGTGTTGAATTTTTATCGGGTTTAAATCTTTCGGAAAAATGTGCAAGTAACACGGTGGACCCTCTAGAAGACAACAAACCTTAACTCGATTATGTGACCGTCTTAAACTGCCTTTTGAACCTTCGGGTTTGGGGCAGTACGGCGTGCCACATGTGAGGCGTTGGCTTGACCCTTCTACGGCTGGATCACTGGTACTGTGACATATTCTGGGATTATTTGAACTCCGCTCAAGTGTTGAGCACTTTAGGAAATTTTTGGGTATTTGATTATCTGTTCGAAAAGTTTAATACTGTCTATTTATCTGGAATGTGATACAATATGTGGAATTCATCGTGTTAGGCATGAAATGCGAAGTATGTGATATTTCGGATTTACGATGTCTAAAGTGATTGTGGATTCCAAATATTGTAGTTTTACAATTTCTTTTCTGTGACCGTAAGTTTAGTATGTAGTTGTATTGCCGGTTGTCGTTGCTATACATCGACGACGATCGGTGTATGCATACTTACTTACGTTGATGATATGAGATATTATGTGTTGCTGAGATATGATGTGCATGATTGTCGCGATTGAATAGCCGGGGGTTTTATGTGAGATGAGAGTTTTATATTTTCATTCATGTAAATTCAAATGTAATGTAATATTCTTTTATTTGGGGCACTTCCAGGTTGCGGTTGATGCCACCAGTATTGTATATTATTTACTTTTCCGCATTAGGATGGACCCAAGGAGGGGAGCACAGGTGACCGGGTTCTGGGGTTCAGTGGGAGGCCATCTCGAGGAGTCGAGACCAGGTCTCCTAAACTCCAGAATTGGTAGGGTCGCTTGTCGCTCTCGTAAGGGTCCAGGGTGTGGGCTTGGCTATTCATCGCGACTGTGGAATCCGTATTTTCTATTGTTGGCTAAATACTAAATACGGACGTCCTAGTATATCCCACATTATATCTATGTTTCTACTGCGAAATCTGTGATGTGATCATTTGATATGTTGTGATGGATACAGTATATAGTATATATGATATATTATATAGACGTTACTTATGTTTTACATCCGCACTAGCCCTGCCCTGCTCTGTCGTTAGTTACCTAACCTAACGATGCACGAGGGGACATCGAGGCGAATGCGGATGGCATAAGTGTACGTCGTATTTATCTGTGATGCTTAGGAAGCATAAGCTGATGGGATTTTTATTAATGAGATTAATAAAAAGAAAAGAAACCTAAAAGATGTTGTAGAATCAAAACTTTATAAAAAGGGTAGCTACAGTTTTGCTTTGCATAGCGGTATATATGATATACCCTGCACCTTATTCGATGAGGAAAGAGCCGAGATCCCTTCACCGGGAGTGACCTCTTTAGCGAAACTGGCAGATGCTACAAAACTCGGTTTGTCTTTTGATTGCTTTTAGAGTTTTGCTTTGCACAGTGATATATATGATATGTCATGCACCTTATTCGATGAGGAAAGAGCCGAGATGCATTCACCGGGAGTGACCTCTTTAGCAAAACTAATGAAAGCCTAAAAAACACCCCATTTCAAAATTTCACATGATTCTAAGACGATATCAAGTTCATTACGCTCATGGTTTTCCGAAAAACCTGCGTAGCCCTCCGTCATTTCAGATAAAGACTATTTAGTATTCGTGCTACGTTTGTTGACTATGTTAAGGCGTAGTGTACGGTAGCTAATTAGTACTTATCTGTTAAAAACATGAGATGTGATTGGATTAGGGTAGTTGTACGACTTTGTTGACTATATTAAGGGTCGTGCAGGTGGGTTTAATTCAATCGGGAAATGACAGGTTGAACTTGGCTAGAAATTATGATTTGTTGACTATGTTAAGGTCATAAATTACTAGGGGCAAAATATTATCGGGAATTTCAAGTGTTGAAATTTGCAATGAGATTGCATACCTCCTATGAGATAGTTGGATCCCGATTCCCACTGCGAGTAAGTGTTACTCCTGGGAGAGTTTTACACAGGACAATTAGTCGATCAAGTAGGTGTCTAGAAAAGTGTTAACGAGGTTACGCCTCTGGGAAAACGAGGTTTACTTTAATTAGGTCCGTGCGAAAGCACGGGGAACCTCCCTCAAAGTACCGACACTGATCTGGCTGAAAGATTGACGAAATTGTAGGGTGTAATTAATCCCGGCTAATCTTACCTTTTAGGGTTTGAAGGCAGATTTGATAAAAACGGTGGGAGACATCCTGATTAGATAAGATAATAACCAATCTAATCTTGCAAGAGCATACGCTAAAATGTTTTCTTCTCTCCCTCTCCAGGTAGCGACCATGTCAGGCCATAATCAAGATAATAATATGGATGTATTGACTGAACCCGCTTATTATACTGAGCAGGGGAACGTTGGACCCGTTCTTTCTTCTAAGAGTTATAAGACTGAACATGAAACAGGAGAATATCTGGATTCTCATGCCGCCCAAAAGAACATGCATGTTGGTGCATCTTCTTCAGCTGCGTTAGTTATTGAGAACTGTTTCTCAGTTCACCCTACATCCTAGGTATTGGATACTGGATCAGGATCCCACATATGTAAATTGTTACATGGGCTACGTAAAGGTAGAGAACTGGGAAAAAGGTGATCATTCCGTTCAAGTAGGGAACGGTGCACGTATTGCAGCCAAAGCAGTTGGCGAATATCACCTTGTATTGCCAAGTCGTAATACACTGATTCTAAATGAGTGCTATAATATACCGAACATGATGTGCAACATTATATCAGTTTCTTTATTAAGTAAAGAAGGATATAATTTTGTAGTATAGGATAATCTTATGAACATATTCCTAGATCAAAAATTGATTGCATCAGGCTCGTTACATAATGGCATATTCATTCTAAATCAGAATACAGTTCTCAATATACAAAACAAACACAAGAGGAAATGTTCAGAAATGAACGAATCCTTCTTGTGGCATTGTAGACTTGGCCATATCAATGAGACACGGCTAGCTAAGTTACATAAAAATGGATATTTGAATTCATTCGAATTTTCATCTTATGATACTTGCCATTCCTGTCTCAAAGGAAAAATGACCAAAGCTCAGTTTAGTGGACACGGAGAAAGAGTTACTGAACTCTTAGGACTGGTACATACTGATGTATGCGGTCCCATGTCTACACATGCCAGGAACGGTTCTTCCTACTTCATAACATTCACTGACGATCTCTCTAGATTCGGACATGTGTTCCTGATGAAACACAAGTCTTAAGCTTTTGAGAAATTCAGAGAATATAAGCACGAAATAGAGAATCAAACGGGCAAAAGTATTAAGATTCTTCGATCTGATCGAGGAGGTGAATACTTAAGCAATGAGTTCCTAGATTATCTAAAAGAGAATGGGATTCTCTCTCAGCTTACTCCTCCTTATACACCACTGCACAATGGTGTATCGGAACGGAGGAATCGCACCATATTAGATATGGTACGCTCTATGATGAGCGAGGCTGAGTTGCCTATTTCCTTCTGGGGTTATGCGCTTGAGACAGCAGCATACCTATTGAATCAAGTTCCGTCTAAATCTGTGCCTACCACACCATATGAGATATGGAGTGGGAAAAGACCATATTTTAAACGAGTTAAGATATGGGGTTGTCCGGCCTATGTCAAAAGGCAAAATCCAGACAAACTCGAGGCACGGTCAGTTCTTTGCAAGTTTGTGGGATATCCTAAGAATTCCCAAGGATATTTTTTCTACCATGCTGAAAAACAAAAAGTGTTTGTTTCTCAATATGCCACCTTTTTGGAAAACGAATTTCTTGCAAAAGAAATTAGTGGCAAAGAGGTAGAGCTGGAAGAGGTTCTAGAAACACAAATTGCAACTGAAGATTTAGTAGAAACAGAGGATTCGGTAGTACCCGACGAACCCCTGCCTCTCCGCCGATCTAGTAGGGTTTCTCGTCCACCTGAGAGATACTACGGTTTTCTCATTGATGGTGGAAGCGAGGATTGCATCATGGAAGATGATGACCCGACTAGTTTCGAGCAGGCCATCACGAGTGGTGACTCTGTGAAATGGCTGGATGCAATGTGATCTGAGATGGAATCCATGTACACCAATAAAGTATGGATTTTGGAAAATGCTCCTGAAGGGGTAAAACCCATTGGGAGCAAGTGGATTTTTAAAAAGAAATTTGGTGTAGATGGAAAAGTTGAGACTTTCAAAGCTAGACTTGTAGCAAAGGGATTTTGTCAACGACCAGGTGTGGATTATGACGAAACCTTTTCTCCAGTGGCTATGCTTAAGTCCATCCGGATCTTACTTGCCATTGCTGCATACCATGACTACGAAATCTGGCAAATGGATGTTAAGACCGCCTTTCTAAATGGTGATTTTGAAGAATGCGTGTACATGACTCAGCCAGAGGGCTTCGTAGATGGTGGGAGCAGTGGAAAGGTGTGCAAACTGCTTAAATCCATTTATGGGTTAAAGCAAGCATCACGGAGTTGGAACATCTGTTTTGATGTAGTAGTCAAAGAGTTTGACTTCATCAAAAATATAGATGAACCTTGTATCCATAAGAAGGAGGCAGAGAGTAAGGTTGTCTTCCTCGTATTGTACATGGATGACATACTCTTGATAGGAAATGATATTCCTATGCTGCAATCAGTCAAGCTCTTCTTATCACAAAGATTCTCAATGAAAGATCTAGGTGATGCCTCATGCATATTGGGGATTAGGATCTATAGAGATAGATCCAAACGGATACTGGGATTGTCCCAATCCAGGTACATTGACACCATACTAAAGAGGTTTAGTATGGAAGAATCCAAGCGTGGGAACCAACCCATGATCTCTGGACTCACTCTTTCCAAAGAGATGTCTCCTAAGACTGATTTGGAGAGAGCTCGCATGCAAGGGATACCCTATGCTTCGGCAGTAGGCTCTATCATGTATGCGATGCTATGTACCAGACTCGATATTGCATACTCACTAAGTGTAGTGAGCCGGTATCAAGCAGATCCTGGAGAGAGTCACTGGACAGCTATGAAGAACATTCTCAAGTACTTGCGAAGGATTAAAGACATGTTCTTGGTGTATGGTAACGGAGAACTCCGGGTGGAGTCCTTTACCGATTCCAGCTTCCAAACTGATAAGGACGACTCTAAGTCGCACTCGGGATTTATCTTTACCCTCAATGGAGGGGCGGTATGTTGGAAGAGTTCCAAACAGGATACCGTTGCAGACTCGACGATGGAGGCTGAATACATCGCTGTCAACGATGCTGCCAAAGAGGCTGTCTGGATGAAGAAGTTCATCACTGAACTTGGTGTGGTTCCATCCATTGAACATCCAATACCTCTGTATTGCGATAACAATGGAGTTGTGGCTTTGGCCAAGGAACCGAGATCCCATCAGAAGTCCAGACATATTCTAAGGCGGTATCACCTGATCAGGGAGATAGTTGATCGCCGGGAGATTGAGGTCAGGAGAGTAGATACGAAGGATAACACTGCGGATCCACTCACGAAGGCCATTCCCCAGATACAGTTTGAGCGATTATTGTGGATGCTAGGTATGAGATACTACAGCAGCTGGCCTTAGTGCAAGTGGGAGATTGTTAGTTATGTATATGCCCTAGAGGCTATTGTTGTACATATGATGTATATTGTGATGGATGCTTGGATATATACAGAGAGGACTTTCTTGCTCGTCATGATAGTATGCTATTTGGTTTCTCTTTATCTTAACATGTTGAATTGTATTGGTTTATTGTCTTGCTCTCACATATTGATAAAGCCCTTAGGATCTGTATTCGATTTCTGGGACTATGATGAGATCATACTAGTGGGGCCATAGTAGTCGATGAGTACATCCTATAACTGTTCCTAGTTGAGGGTATATCGAGACATGGCATCGATACACCAGAGTAGACTAGCGTATACGCATCTTGACCCATATGATGGGCGATGGATGATCCCATATACATCGGTGTTTGACATCAGAGATGGTGTACGGGTGCTCAGTGGAGACTGGGTACACTGGACGGACTCGCCGAGAACTCCCAGTTGGTGATATACCACACGTCAGATGGCAGTTCTCCGGTGACACTGGTACAGGGTAGTCTGTAGACCCGAGATCGTCATAGAGTCTTGTGTGATTCCCACTGTGTTTTGATTTCCACCTTACCATGTCCAAGAGGGCGTGCAAAACGGTGGCTTTTGGGTACAGTCCCGAATCACATAGAGGCAATGAGCGATAGGAGGGGATTGGTCTCTCCCGGTATAGGGAGTTGATGTCGTGCAGTGTTCGATTGGCTATAATTGGAAGTCCCTGGCCAGGGCTGATATAGAGATATACTGGTAAGTGTTACCAGTAGTTTCTCGACCTGTTATGAGCCTCACATCGACACGACTTATCGGTTACTGGGGTCTGACGTATACCACCCCTAGACTTGATATGCGACATATCAGACGAACAGACCGGACTGTACGGGAGTGTTACTGATTGGATTCACAGGAGAACGGACAGGCGAGCTTGTTGATCTTCTGATCGCTCAATACCTAGGTGGCTGATACGTTTAGCTGACCGCTTGCAGCTTGTGGGTGTTTGATATGATCATCACCTGCTACCGGCGTATTGACGATTCTTTAGAGTCCTACACAGAGATTTCTTGGCTCAGGAAAAATGGAGTAGAGGCACATATGTGATATGTGCAGGACCGAGGATAATGCGATATGAGATGCCGTATTATATTCTCGTGATATTTAGATATGAATCGGGACATCAGATCAAGTGTTGATTCGATGAATCGGTACATGATATATTAGTCGGTTATATTCGATATAGCCGGATCGTTGGATCAAGTGTTGATTCGATGATTTAATGTATAATGATATATATGATATATTGTATTACATTATCTAATATTGGCTCGCTTTATTATTTCATTTTCTCACCGGATTAATACATTGATATATATGCGATATATGTTAATTGTATTATTTTCTTTTATTGCAAATATATATTATATATGTGATATATATTATTGTGACATGATATGATTTATTATAAAACAAGTTTAAGAATGATAAAAAGGGATTAGGGTTTGATTAGGGTTAGCTCCTTCTTGTTCATTCTAGAAGGATTCTATTTTGTCTTGGTTAAGATATTATGGTTGATACTTATCCTTAACCTAACCAAACCCTAACTCTAGTTTATTCTCTACAAGTTTTATTCTATCATCCTTGACCATGGTTCTATAATCAATCATATACACTTGACTACTATTCATCACAAAAGGATTATTCTTTCATTCTTCATCTTCTTCTCTCTTTGGTTTTTGAAAGAGAGAGCTCACTAGAAATTCCTTATGTGATGATTTATTGTGAGAAAGTGAATTAAAAAGATAGCATAAATACTACTCCATCATCCTCATCTAATCTAGCCCATTATATTAGGGTGTTCATCTCTTTAGAGTGAGAAACCTTGGGTTATAGCAACTTCGACGTAGAACATCGGAGAATCGGAACACTTCAAGCTAGCATGGATCGTTCGAGTCGTGGAGCATCTCTTGAGTCCGGGAGATCGTGGATCGCGTCGAAGGGACTTCTACTCGGAGCTTGTGAAGCGAAGGAGCGGACTACAAAAGTTGTAATCCCTCATACTTAGCTTTAAAGATGTTATCTTGCATGCTAAACCCTAATAATCTAGCAAAGATCCCGTCTTTTTGTTGTTCGGCACATGTAAAATTTTATTCGGGCATGTTTGATGCTTTATGAACCTTCACAAGTGTGCCTAGGAACCCTACACATAGTGCATGGTTTATTCTCTACAATGGTTAGGCATGATATTTGTTTACCATGGTTGCATTTATAACCACTTGAGTTCATCTCTTTCATTCATCACTTGCTTCATCTTCTTCTTCCTCTCAAGCTTTCTAGCTTCAATGGAAAGTGATGATTTCTTGTGAGAAAATGATTTCTAATGTGAGCAAAATTCCTACTTCATCATCCACTACTACTTTCCATTTAGTATATGGTGTTTGCTTCAATAATTCCATACTTAGTGAAGAAATATCTTGGGTTAGTGTCTCCTCGATGTAGATCATCTTCGGCCTCGAAGACATCGAAGCAAGCATGTTCGTTTCTTCATGGGAGCCTCTCTAGAGTCCGGAGTTCATGATAGCAGCGAAGGGACTACTACTCGGAGCTATTGAAGTGAAGGATCGGTCTACAAAGGTTGTAATTTGCAAACACTTAGATGTAAAGTTGTTTAAATGTTCTTTTCCGTATGAATCTCTAGTTAAAGATCTTGTTTAGGATTATTAAGCATGACAAATTTTTGAAAATGGCATGGACGATGCCCCTCGAAACCTTGTTGTTGTGCTTAGAAACCCAACAAATTATGCACTTTATTAGTGGTAATTACAATTTTGGGCTTGGGTTAATTACTTCTAATGTGAATTTATGTTAATCAAATCACTAGATTTTTAGTTAATTCAACCATCCATAAAATATCTAGATATTTGTAATTTAAATTGAATTTTTAAAAGAAAAGAAAGAGGTGGCATAAGACTTTAATTGCTTTAATGTGCATTTATTGCCATTTTTAGCTAGATATTTCCATTTCTTTGCACAAAACCCCCTCCCTTTTGCATGGCCGAGCCTTCCCCACTTTGTTGTCCTCCTTCTTCTCTTGCTCATTTTCATCTCTCCAAAGCTAAAATAAATCACCAAAAATCTTAAATAATCCTACAAACTCATAATTAGATCCAAACCCATCATTCTTCTTCACAAATCTTGCTTTGATGTTCAAGAAAACATCATTTTTGGAGGCTAAAATGATGGATCTAGTTTCTATTTTGTGTTCTTGAGGAGGTATAATTTCTAACACAAATCTTTAATTGTTATGTTTAAATCATTAAATTAGCTATTTAATTGTTTAATATAGCATAATTAGCATGATTTGTGGTTTCATGACAATTTTAGTGAAGTTCAAGTTTGGGTTTAACTTGATAAATGGGTTAATTGTTAATTGAAGATTAGAAAAACTTAACCTAGTGGGAATATGATAATTGTTGTTAATTACTAATTTGTCTAATTGTGTTTTTAGCAAACCAGGTTTTAATAAAGCAAAATTTGGTGAGATTAAATTTATGGAAATGGTTTAGATATCTTAGTTAAGCTACTTTGCGATGTTTGTTATTGCTAGAATTGTGTTAGCTTTAAACTTGTGCTAATTTACGATAAAGTTGCTTACTAGGTTTCGGTAAAGGTTGGACGTTGGTTCGGTTTGTCATTGCGACGTTATTTATATTCTCTTCTGGCGAAGTATTGTGTTGGGTATGCGCGATCGGTACGATTGGGGTCTAGACTTGGTGCTTGCGTAGTTTAGCGATCCTAGCTAGGGTTGTGCCGTTGTCGTGCGCGTTTTGTGCACTAGGTGTGCAGTGTAATTTTCTCGGCATTATCCTTGCGTTTCGTTATTGTTCAGTTGATAAAACTGCACATTTGTATTACATTTTTCCTACCATTTTCATGTTAAAAATGGACTTTATTATAATATATTATACATATGAGGGTTTATGTGTAAAAACACCATTTTCCATGTGTTAATATATTTTAATTAGTATTTGGTAGAATAATGTATGCAAATAAATTTATTGACCAAATCCTAGTAGAACTAAGTCTACTAAATATTATTTGAGATTATTGTGCAGAATTTTCCAAGTTGTTATGCAGAATTTATCAAACAAATCAAGTTGTTGAAGAAAACTTGCCAAATTAAGAAGCAAAACTAGGAGACCAAGTCTGGGAGCAACCGAGAAAAGATTTCTGAATTCTGAAGATGCCTAGGATTGCCACATGTCACAATCATAAAGCCCAAGAAAAATGATCAAGAGATCCCCACCATTGGCCGCGGATCGGCGACAATCTAGAGAGATCATTTGCTAAGATTTTGTGGCTTAAATCTTTGCTATATTTTACCAACTTTTGAAGCAAAAGATTGTGGCTTTGGACTATAAAAGGGCACCGAGAGCCTCTTGGAAAAGTTATCAAGCCTAAGAGATCACGAAGTCCAAGACGGCTCACGCATCCAGGCTGATCATCAACTGTTCATCTACCTCTTTGGAAGAGATCGAGAAGCAACTAGTTTTGTAATCATTTTCTAAGGAATAAAGTGTAGATTGTTCAAGTTGATTAATAAAGATAGTTGTTTTATTTTATTCTTTTGCATTTTACATTATTTTTCCCTCTCTGTCTTTTCATCTTCTTCTCCCAACATGCGCGAGTAATTCTCCGCTTGTTAGGGTTCGTAGGATTAGGGTAGGCTAATGGACGATGAAAATAATTAAACCCTTTTTAAGTCCTATAAAGTTTAGAAACTTTATCAAAAGAATCATTAACATCCTAATCGGGCGAGCTAGCAATTCTTTGCTAGTTCCGACCGCGATTAGAGATTAGATTAATGATTGTTTTGGTAAAGGCTAGATATGAACGGAGTTCAGTGGCGAGATAAGGGTTAAGAGTGGGATTCCTTTTCCCTCCAGAAACCCTAATCTACACGCATCACCGTCGTTCTAGTTCTAAATCTATTAATGGATAAAAGGGTAACTTTTAAATAATCATCCATAACTACTAAATCCTAACGAACCCTACAAGCCCTCTTATTATATTAACTATATTCCTAAAATAATCTAGATCTATAAATTTGCATTAGTGCTTAAAGTAGATCTAGAAACGCTTCACAAAACTCTTTATTCCTCTCCTCTTTCTCAACACATCTAAAGTAAGAGTAAAAGATTCAACGTTTCCCTGAGGACGACCCGTACTCATCTCGGTCTAGCTACGTGCGACACCGTTATTGATTGCGGTTAAACTACAAACACACTCTTTCGAACCAATCAAATGGCGCCTTGATTAGTCCAAAATACTTGTATTTACCGCAATCAGAAACGGCGTCGCTTCGCAGCTAGCCGGTGAGTACGGGTCGATCCACAGAGAAGGGTAAATTTCTTTTATGTGTTTTAACGAGTTGATATAAATTTTAAAAATTATAAAAATCTGAATATATAAAAAAAAATACAAAAATTATCAACTTTGATCTGTTTGAAGGGTGTATCTTTTGAATCTTGCAGGAACAGCGAAGAATCGTGGATCTGGAATTTTACAGAGGGAAAAACAGAAAAGTACACATAAGAACAGAGAGGAACTGAAGGTACAGAACAGCATGAAATTTTTCAGAGCCTAATCCCACTTCCCCGCCGCGCTTCCGCCGCACAACAAGGCCCCACGCCGCGGTTCCGCGCGCCTCCTGCCACGTCAGCACCTAAAAATTGCATGGTTTGATTCCTCCTTCTCCCCTCTGTAACCTACAATATATCCACTGTAAAAATTTTCTGCAGGGTTCTTTGCGCTAAAAAATCTTTCTCCCCCTTCTAAATAACAGATTTTCTGCAGGTTTCTTTGCGCCGCGCTTAAAATTGATTGCAAGTGAAATTGTATTGTTTTGCATAATTTAATCGGACTTTAAGGGGCTAATTGACTAATCTCAGATTGGGTGGGGATATCATCACCCTTCCCAGGACCCCAGAAAACACCTAAAGTATTTTGCATCGACCACAATTAATAAAAAAAGATTAGACTCAGACCTAAGGACATCGAGCTCAATAGAAAAAGGACTAGTATAGGCATCGGCCGTTTATCCTAACCGACTTTGCGGTGTCTAGGCTAGTGGTTATTAATTAGGCCCACTGTAGTGGTGGTTCCTTCCCACTTACCTGGCCGTATTTGTCCGTGAAGAGGCGGTTTGAGGTCCTATTTCTAGCCCTAGTTAGGAGCTGTCTAGCAGACCTAGGCAACCCTAGATCTAGGCCTGATTGTGCATGTGTGGTTGATACATTTGTGTCACGAGTCCCATTTTCTAAAACCTTCTCGCAAAACTCTCCAATAAAAAAATATAAAGAAAAATCTTTTCAAAACTTGCAACTTGCCGCTAAGAAAAGTTGCAACTCACTTCCACTCACTTCTTCTCATTGACGTTATCTTACCCCCACATTCTGTTTTTCTACTTTTTTCTGACTGCACTACACTTTAGTGTATGTCATTTTGGACTTGGGATACTAACGCCCGATTAGTCCGTGTTTCGTTGGTACCGACCAACGAACCCTTCGTCGACGTTCCCTCCATTTCCTTATCTCCACCTTCGAATTCTTTCACCGAAGGTATGTCGGGATTCAACCCTAACGATACCTTACCGACGGGAATGATTCCACCTTCGCCAGGTGCGAATAACCCGAATCTTCCGCCTGTTGTAGCGCCCGCACGAGTCGCGCTCCAGGATCACTTCTACCCCGTCTGCACTTCTTTACCTACATGTCTTTCACCCCCACCGGCAAATGGGGACAACTTTGAAATAAAACCACACTTCATCAATATGCTGCCTAAATTTCATGGTTTGGAATCCGAAGATGCATATATTTTCATTAATAAATTCCAAAACGTTTGCGCCATGATGAAGACAACCCAATTAAGTGATGACGCAATAAGGCTAAGGGTCATTCCTTTCACCTTATGTGACCTAGCCGAGAAGTGGCTATATAGCACCGCATCACATTCCATTAGAAATTGGGACGAGTTTGTGAGAGCTTTTCTGAAAAAGTTCTATCCTCATCACAAAACTGCTAGAATCCGTAACGAGATTATACAATTTTCACAGCTTCCTTCCGAACCATTCTGGAAGTGCTTCGAGAGATTTAAAGACCTACTTGTTCAATGCCCTCATCATGGGATAGAAAGTTGGCAACTTTGCCAAACATTATACGAGGGATTGAACGCAGCAACGAAGCAGTTGCTAGAAACTATATGTCAAGGTCATTTTCTCTTCAAGTCTAGTGACGAAGCATGGCAGTTTCATGAGGATTTAAGAGAGCAAACAATTCAGTGGGAGAGTACCAAGACCACATCTTCTTCTTCTGTTGGTAAATCTAGGGCAGGCATACATCAAGTAGATATGTCAATTGCTATGAAGGCCGAGATGGCCTCACTTATGAAAAAGCTAGAAGCCATTGAGACCAAAATCTTATCGTCTTCTCCTGCCCCTACTCTACCCACACGAACTGTTTGTGCTTGTTGTTCTAATCCATCACATCTAACCGAAGAGTGTCCTTATAATGCACCTATTCAAGGACAAGATCAAGTCAATGCTACATTTCAGCAACGACAAAGAAACGATCCGTACTCTTCGGCATACAATCAGGGGTGGAGGAGTCACCCAAATCAACAGTTCCAAGGGAATAACAATTTTCAAAGACCTCCTCCACAACAACAACAAGCACCTTTACAAACTCAAAACCAGCAACCTTTCCAACAACAACCTTATACAAATCAAACGAACAATTTGGTTCAACCAAATGATGATAAGGTTATCTCGCTCGAAAAAGTCTAGATGCATTTCTTAAGCAAACTACAGAATCCGCAGCAAGATTTGAAAGTTATGTTCAATCTTTAATGAATAACAATGCCTCACACGATCAAAGTATCAAATCTATTGAGGCACAAATTGCACAATTAACTGCTGCGTTGAGCGAGAGAGAAAAAGGAAAGCTTCCATCTCAACCATTGCCCAATCCCGGTCACACACAAAACGCATATCACAATCACAATGTAAATGCGGTGACCACGTTGAGATCCGGAAGAGAGTTGCAAAATAATGTGGGAACTAGTGATGACATCCACGCCGGTGGTTCTTCTTCCCCTTCTTCATTTTCTTCACTTCCTTCTTCACCTTTTTCTTTAGAGCCTATTCTCCACCCTTCACACGGCTCTACTTCTTCTGACTCGAACGGACCCATTTCTCACAACACGAACACATCCACACTGGGATCCGTTCCTACTCCACATTCTACTCCACAGACTTTTGACTCAACAAAGTTTCAGAACGCTCCATTCCCAAACAGGTTGAGTCCTAATAAACCAAATACACAAGTGGAGAAGATTGTGGAGATATTTAAGCAGGTTAGCATAAATATACCTCTCTTGGATGCTATCCAACAAGTCCCTTCATACACGAAAATCTTAAAGGGCTTATGCACTTCGAAGAGAAAGGCATCTCAAGTACCCAAGAAAGTGCTAGTAGCTAGTGCTGTGAGCAATGCTATTAACCACCATCAAACCTTACCCCAAAAACGAAAGGACCCCGGCTGTCCTACGATTTCAATCACAATTGGGGATAAGAAAATTAATCGAGCACTTTTAGATCTTGGGTCTAGTGTTAACCTGATTCCCTACTCCGTGTACGAACAATTAGGGGTTGGAGAGTTGAAACCCACTCGTTGCACTCTCCAAATGGCTGATCGATCAATCACCCATCCAAGGTGTCAACTAGAGGATGTGTTGATCAAAGTCGGGGAGTTCATATTCCCCGTTGATTTTATCGTTATGGATACACAACCTGTTGCTAACCCAAGAAACCAAATTCCGGTGATTCTTGGTCGACCATTTTTGGCCACTTCCAATGCCGTAATAAATTGTCGCAATGGCTCCATGACTCTATCCTTCGGAAAGAGGTCTAGTGAGTTCAATATTTATAAGATGGGAAGTCTGCCCCCCGTACCTAAAACTAGTACACGAGAAGTTTGCTCTATTCACGAAATCACGCAGGAGGACTGCGAGCTTGAAAGATTTCTATTTGATGAAAACAGTTTTGACGCCACTAGTGCGTCCCTCCTTGAACCTACTACCGTTGACACAACCGACACAGATTATGAATGTTTCACTTTTTCGGATGACGACGACTCACAGCCCGAATATGAGTCTTTTGAATTTTTGGATGAGTTAGTCGAACCATCCGAATCGGTTTTTTGCAGTGATTTTGAACCTGTGATGGAGTCCTTTGAGTTCGAGGTAGATTCCACAATGATTCTTTCGCCTCCGAAACTCGAACTCACGACCTTGCCGTCTCACCTTAGATATGCTTACATATGTGAGAATGAGACCTTTTCCATTATCATATCGGCCTCTCTAGCCCTCGAGCAAGAGAACGCCCTCTTAACGGTCTTACAAGATAGGCGGCAAGTTTTCGGTTGGACTATGGCGGACATCGAGGAGATAAGTTCCCTCATAATTGAATATCATACACAATTGATGGGTGATGCCAATTCACTAGAGGACCCACAGGAACATCTTGGGGGTATTGTAGTGAGTCAACCTCCTCCTTTAGAAGTTGAAATACCCCCATTTCTTTTAATAAGCTACGAGAATGCCAACACTCCACTGATTGCTGATCATTTACATTCTCGTTTCGATGCATCACCTGTATATTTACCTCCACACCTCCCATACCACTACTTCTATCTTCCCCAATTCTTTGCGGACCACCACAACTTATTCTTCCACCAACCAATATTCTTTACTGATAAATTTTTCAACTGGTTAGTGTTGATTTTTGGCCGATGCAAAGTTTGGCAGTAATGTATAACATAGTTTAAATGAAGTTTGGGGGAGGGCCTTTTTATGTATATTTTTGTTTTTCTTAACAATAAAAAAACTATAAATAAATAAACAGGGGAGTGCCGGTAGTTTGACCCTCTTGGTTTAGCATGACAGTGAGGACACTGTCAAGTTCAAGTTTGGGGGTATGCTCGGTACGTCTTCTTCCTTCGCATTCATTTGTACATATTTTTGCATTTGCATACCTATTTGAAAACCCATAAAAATTGAAAACTTTCAAAAATTATAAAAATTATTGTATTCAATTTTGGCTTATTTGACTAGAGTTTGACAAATAGGTTAATTAGCTAGGAACAACTAGATCTTAGACTTACTGAATTAAAAACCCTAAAAATAATATTCCTTAAAGTTTAACGGTAGAAAGTATATGCCTTGTAGTTTATTTAGAAATAGGCAAATTTTGGGTTCACTTCTTGGGCTAAGTCGAAACAAGGGAAGAGTATTGATGTTCTTATTAGAGTATAAGTTTGAAAAATAGTTCCTAGCTTAAGTCTAGATTCTGAAAACGTATACCCTACAATTTGCACAATCACGCACCTTGAAACTTGGAATAGTAGAAGAGACCTTGAAATGCTCTTGTCTAAAGTCCTTAGTACGAAGAAAATAAAAGAAAAAAAAGTGTGAATAAAGAAAAGAAAAAAAATGGACACTGGTTTTTGTGATTACCTAAGGCTGTAAAAATAGAAAAATATTTAGCTAGGGTGCCTTATCACCTAGTGCCTTAGACCAACTGGTTTGGGAGTCACTGCTAAAGCCTTGGGTGTTGCAAAGACTAGGAAGTACGCTTTAAAGTGCAAACGCATTTTGTAATCGGTCGTTGGTACCTCAAGAAGTATTAACGGTAGCATGAAGGATGTGTAAGCAAATTTCATTTAAAAATTCACTAATTAATAAGAGCTTTGGAAGAGAGTATGATTGCTTGATTTGAATTTCCAAGTGTAGGGGTGATATATACACACACGTAGGGATATGTGATTGGAATTTAGATAAGAGAAAGGAATGAAGAATAGAACTTGTATCTTTAGTAGAGTTGATAAAAATTCCTAAGTGGAGATGGAACCCTAGAAGGAAAACTTAGGAAATGCCGAAAGCTAAGTAAGTCTATAGGATATATATAATCTTAAGTTAAATGATGAGGAAGTGTGAAGAATGTGGGTGGATAATTTACAAGTATAAGATAATAGAATTCCGTGTTGGAAAACCTAATTGGAGAACAAAAGTAAATGGGCCGAGTTGATAGGATTTTGTGGGTGTAATCCGCTGAAAACCCTCAGGAGACAACACTCCTCCTACTAGGGACACCTAGAGGTTTAATGGCTTGTTGCACGTGCTCAGTGCAATCGCGTTTCCCTGCGAAAGTGCGGTTAGGATTTTAATGAATAAAATAATAAGTTTGCTCGAGGACGAGCAAAAGGCAAGTTTGGGGGTATTTGTTCAGACCATAATATTGCATCTTTCATTCCCCTATTCTTATCCGTTTTATAAATAAACAGGTACTCTTGACGCACGTTTGTTGCATATTACAGGATACAGGTTTCTGGAGCAAATACAGTGAAAAATACACAAAACAACAGAAAAAGGGACTTTTGACCAACAATTAGACGGATCCTGGTCAAGCCTAGACGAAAAACAGTGCAAGGTCCAAAATGTCAAAGTGAACGGTCAAAAGATACGAACAAGTTTTCACTGAAGATCTGGAGAAGACCCAGAAGCCCAACAGAGAAAATCCATATAAAAATACAGAGCCCAAGAACCACTGAACCAAGCCCAAAAAGTGCAGGGCCCAACTCCTTTATTTGGCCGCGGAACCGCGGCCAAACCCAGCCTGAAGCCGTGGTTCCGCGGCCATCTAGTGCGCATGTCGGTGGAGTTTTTCTGAGTCGGCGCGTCGGTGCAGATGTTGGGATTTTACGTGGGCAAATCTGTAATTTTGCATGTGTGAGAGTCTGTAACCCTAGGTTTTCTATTTTCCTATAAATTGTAATTTTAGATCTGTAAAATGATATGCCTCCCTTTAATGAATAAAATTTAGAAATCTTTTGGAGAGCATCGGTGCCTCTCTTTAATTCAGAAATTCAGATCTGACAAACCTGCATGGAAGATTGGAGGGATCCATCTGTAAGTAATTTAATTTCTTGTTCTAGTTTAGATTTTAATTCCTTGCCTTAGATGTTAGCTTTGGGAAGGGCTTTTGAGAGATGAGATCTCTCATCCCTTTCTTACCCATCACATAGAATCTATAGGACTCCATGCATACACGCACACACTGCGCCCTACGGCACCCTATCCCTCGAGGTAGCGGTGATACCGTAGTATAAAGGCTCAGTTGCGCGCGTTTTCCATGGAGGTTAGGGTAAGGATCTCTAAAGGAAGGACAAGAACCTAGAGGAAGGAACACCTTCCCGAATGGATCTAATCCCCTTTATTGATAATTACCATAACTCCTCTTAGATCCTAATCTGGGTATAGAAAGCGTTGAGATTTATTTACATTTCCAAACCATTCCTAAACCTAACCCTAGCAAGATTTAGATCTAGATAATTGCCTTAGGATAATTTAGGATTTTAGATTTAATACCAACTCCGAACACCCTTCGGAATTAACTCGTAAGAACGAATCGGAGATTCACAACATCCCTGTGGACCGACCCGTACTCACCGGCTAGCTTCATGCGACGCCGTTCTTGATTGCAGTTACAAATATTTTTGATCTATCTTTTAGAAAGAGAAAGCACGTTACATCACTTCCAATCAGTTATCTTTGTATCGGCATAGGATATTTAGCTTATGTGATGTGTTTGTGAAATTTTAGGGTCGCAAGCGGGGACTTCGGACGCTGCGAATAAAGGGAAGCGGTGGTCGGATTTTCGTAGCTCGGGATCATCGGTGAGTAGATTTAATATCTACGGGGAAATCGCCCGTATGGAGTTATACGTCAGGGCTGGATATGATATGAATGCTGCATGTTATTCGAATATGAGTTGATTGCTTTTGAACTTCATTGCATATAGTTACTTGTTGTGCCTGAACCTATACCTATTGTACACTGCACTATTATTGACCGTCCATGTTGCACGAGCACTTATTGTATGCTACATACACACTGTCGGTAATTGCCATGATGCACACAACACAGATATTCATATGATATACCTTGCTATTGATTAGCAACTTAGAGGCATTTATTTTTGTGCGATGGCGCATATGACATATATTATGTCTTGCTATACCTACATGCTTACACATATGCCTTGCTATACCTACATGCTTACACATATGCCTTGCTATACCTACATACTCATACATATACTTTGCTATTGTTACATGTCAGTTTTATACGATATATATTGGTGGTATGGGACGCTGTTATATATGTATATGGGATTCGGATACTTGGGAACTGCGTGATATATTTAATTACTTGATGCATTTAAATAGCGGACTTTTCCCGTGATATGCTCATATTATTGTTCTATGTTGCATATGTTATATTACATGGATTTACGCATTTGAGATATGTTTTCATGCGATTTGAGGATTTCTAGTGTCGATGTTAGGCACTTATATTTCAAGAGATTTATAGATATTGGGAACCGATACATGGAACACGAGTGTCGAGGTTGGACACTTGGGTTTCGAGGAATGTATGTATATCAGAGCAACCGATACGTAGAATACGAGTGTCGAGGCTGGACACTTGGGTTTCGAGGAACGTATAGATATCAGGAAACCGATACGTGGAACACAAGTGTAGAGGTTGGACACTTGGGTTTCGAGGAACGTATGGATACGGGTATTTATGTGTCGATGCTGGGTACCAGTTTTCACGATATTTCGGGTGTCGATGTTTGACACTCAGGTTACATGAGATTTACAGGGCCGATCTGAGGGCCGATCTGAGGATTTTTGGGATTTGGGGTGTTGTTGATTTACACCGGGTTTTTCCATGCTTATGATTGTGCATGAGATTATTTATTATATCATCCCACACTCAGGATTATTTTGATATGCATTACTTCATGTAGTTGTCGTACCCTGATGATGTACCTTTACATGACTGTTGCATATTCATATTGCCATACTTATGCTATCAGATTTCATGTGATAGATTTATCGTTGTTCATGCATACTTGCGATTACAGTATGATATTAATTACTATTCATGAGTTGGCAACTCACCCCCGTTGTGCCACAGTATTTTGCAGGACTTATCCTCAGAGTAGTCGCGGTAAGGCGCCTTATTATCTCTACTTTTGCGGATACCGCTACGTTTGGCGGTGATGACTTTTGCTATAGTTGGGTTTTGCGGTTATCCGACGATGTTCATTATTTACCTTTTGTATCTAGTACACTCGATTTACCACTTCATGTATTTGACTTAGAGACGAGTTGTGAGGTTTCGGTGTTGTATATATTTTGGGGACTTTGGGTGCCGTGCTCGTGGGAGCCGGTCTTGTTGTTAAGTTTTACATCCTTATGCTGTTTTCATTTATATTTCTTCGCTTCGGCGTCGTATATATGTTGTAGTGGTTGTCTCCGCCTTTGGGCGTGATTTGCTCCCTTTTGGAATGCTTTATTAATATTCTATGTTGTATCCGTTTTCGGGGCTAGTTTTTACAAAGGTGGTGCTGTCGAAATTTTCAAGAAAGTAAACTAAAGTGAAAGAATTTACTCGAGATTTTTCCGAATGTTTTAAACTATGTTTTTTCTCCACTTATCCATTTTTGGGTGGTTTAGATCTTTGGGTTTCGGGTTACTTAAGTTGCGTACGCCTGTTGACGTTATGTAGTTTAAGTGCAGGTTACGGGCCAAACTGTAAGTCGACGTTAGACACCCCACAAGATGCGGGGAGGCGGAATAGGTAAAACAATCATTTTGTTTAAACAAACATCGACTAACTTTACGGATCTTTGCTAAACCCTAACTAACAACAACATAGAAGTGACTAGCTACTTTGAAAGATGATTATACCTAATGAATCAAGTCCTTCTTGTTCTCGTTGATCACCTCCTCGTCGGCCTCCTCGATGTGATAGAAGATCCACCCGAGAGCTACTTTTCCAAGCTTTAACCTTTCACTTGAGGTAACTAGGTGACTATGAGTGCTAATCAAGGTAACCTAGAGGATATAGCAGAGGATTAAGGATCTATTAGTCTTGCTAACCCTAGGATCTCAACACATGAGAGGATTAGGGTTAGATCTTGAAGAGAGAGAGCTTGAGGAGAGAGAAGGTGAGAGTGAGAATGATATCAATAATAATCTCATTTGTGAATTTATGAAGCATAATAATTATTAAATGAATAACAAATAATAATATCAACCATGCTTCATTAACTCACTTTGTGTGATTCATCTCATGAGTCATTAAGCAATAAATGCTTCATTGACTCATTTGGATGAATCACAACATGGGTCATTAATCCATTTAACGCAATTTCCACCTAAGCCTCCAACTCATCAATCTTCTAGAAGCTTCTCGACTAATTACGAGAATACTCTTCCCATCCGTGAAAACACGAAAATACTGAGACTGTATAAATCCAATAATCCAATACTAGAATCTGGCTTAAACCAAAGCCTGCTAGTAAAAACTGTATGAACATCGTACGTGCGTAAAAACATGTATGTGTCCGAACCCTGTCGTAAAACCATACGACCTCTATAACATTTCGCCTGAAGAAGGAAAACTCTCTGTGTTGGACTCTAAAGACTCGACACTTACGCCGGCAGCGGGTTTAACCACAGGCCGCAAGCGGTACTAGCTGTACGTAACGGTCCCCAGGTAGATGTCGATAAGAAGGCCGATGAGGAAACCCATCCGAACTCCTACTGAACCTGATGTGACAATCTCCGTACAGTTCGGTATGTTCGTCTAGGACTATCGCATATCGGGTCTAGGGGGTGGCAAGCGTCAATCCCCTATAAGCGGTATAAGTCGTGTCGGTGTGAAGCCCATTACACCTTGAGAAGCTACTGGAAATCCAACCAAAAAATCTCGTTTGCCCTGACCAGGGACTTTGCATAATGGCTCTCCAAACACAGTGCGATATAAACTCCCAATACAGGGAGAGACGAATCCTATCTAACCGCCACTGCCTCCAAGTCCTTCGGGACTACACCCAACTGCTACCTGTTTGCACGACTTCTTTGAGCCGTGGTAGGGTAGCAGTCTAAGAATAGTGGGAATACACTCGAGGTGAAGCAGCAGTGTCAATTCTGCAGACTATGCAGTACTCATGTCACCTTGGAACTTTTAACTGACGATGGGTATAATACCAACCAACGGTTCCCTGTAAGTCCTGTCCGGTGTACCCGTAACCCAACGAGCACCTGTATACTATCTCCAGCACAACGTACTGATGGCTGTGGGACATACCATCTCCCCAACTGGGATGAGAAGCGTACACACTAGTTTACTCCGGAGTATCGATGCCCTGTCTCGATAATCCTACGACTAGGGACCTGAAAAAGGATGTGCTTGTAGACTACCCAGCCCCCACAAGTGTGACTTCCATCACAACACTGGTAGTCAAGCAAGATCCTAAGGGCTCTATCATTATGTATTCTCGATATGCTAACATATATACATATTAAGATAGATACAAACCAAGTAGCTGTAAGTCGATGTACAACACCCCACGAGTTGCGGTGAGGCGGAAATATGAAAAACGATCTTGTTCTTTGAGTTAACATCGACTAACCGAAGAATCTTTGCTAAACTATAACTAACACATGCATAGAAGTTCTTAACCACTATGAATAGAGATAATACCTAGTGAACCTAGTCCTTCTTCTTTTCGTTATCCACCTCCACCTCGGCCTCCTCTACGTAATAGACGATCCACCCGAGAGCTTCTATTCCAAGCTTCACCACTAAACTTGAGGTAACTAGGTTTCTTTAGTTGCTAATCAAAGGTACCTAGGTGATATAGAGTGAGGTTATGGATTAATTAGTCTATCTAATTCTTGATCTCAACACATGAGAGGGGAGGATTAGGGTTTGAAGAGAGAGAGCTTGAGAAGAGAGAAGGTGAGCAAGAGAATGAGAAAAAATAATGAACTCATTTGAATATATGAAGCATTATCTTTAATCAAATAAATAAATTAAATGATTTAACAACCATGCTTCATTTATTCATATGAGTGATTCATCTCATGAGTCATTAGATCAATTAATGAAGCATTAACTCCATGGATGAATCACACAAATGAGTCATTAAACCAATAAATGCAAATGCCACCTAAACCCCCAAGTCACCATCCTTCTAGAAGCTTCTCACGAAATTACGAGAACGCCCCTCCTATCCGTGAAAACACGGAAAAACTTTAGACTGTATAAATCCAATAACCCGATACTAGAAACTGGGTTAAATCAAAGCCGGCTATTAAAAACTGTTCGAATGTCGTACGTGCGTAAAGACACATATGCGTCCGAACCCTTGTCGTAAAACCATACGACCTCTATATCGTTTCGCCTGGAGCAGGGAAACTCTCTATGTGGGACTCTAAAGACTTGACTACCACGCTGGAAGTGGGTTTAACCACAGACCGCAAGTGGCACTAGCTATACGTAACGGTCCTCAGGTAGATGTCGATTAGAAGGCCGTTGAGGAAACCCATCTGAACTCCTACTGAGCCTGATGTGACAATCTCCGTACAGTCCGGCTTGTTCGTTTAAGACTATCGCATATCGGGCCTAGGGGGCGGCAAGCGTCAATCCCCTAATAGCGGTATAAGTCATGTCGGAGCATAGCCCAATACACCTTGAGAAACTACTGGAACCTACCAGTAAATCTCGCTTTCCCTGGCCAGGGACTTTGCGTAATGGTTCTCTGACACAGCGCGATATCAACTCCCAATACTGGGAGAGACGAATCATGTCTAACCACTACTGCCTCCAAGTTCTCGGGACTGCACCTAACTGCTACCTGTTTGCACGACTCCTTTGAGCCGTGGTAGGGTAGCAATCTAAGAACAATGGGACACACTTGAGGCGAAGTAGCAGTGTCAAGTCTGCGGACTATGCTGTACCCATGTCACGTGGGAACTGTTAACTGACGACGGGTATAATACCAACCAATAGTTCCCCACGAGTCCTGTCCGGTGTACCCGTAACCTAACGAGCACCTGTATACTATCTCCAGTACGACGTACTGACGGTTGTGGGACAGGCCATCTCCCCAACTAGGATGAGAAGCGTACACACTATTCTACTCCGGAGTATCGATTCCCTGTCTCGATAATCCTACAACTAGGGACCTGGAAAAGGATGTGCTTGTAGACTACCCAGCCCCCACTAGTGTGACTTCCATCACAACACTAGTAGTCAAGCAAGATCCTAAGGGCTTTATCAATACGTATACTCACATATTAAGATAGATAAAACCAAGTAGCATACTACCATGTTTAGCAAGACTGTTATATAACTGTGAATATCCCAAGCTTCGATTAAGTAATATATAAGCTAGTATGATACAATAATGGCCCCTAGGGCATATACACTAACAATCTCCCACTTGCACTAGGGCCATGTACTGGCATATCGAAGACCGATGATCTCGAGTAGCCTCTCGAACTGAATCTGAGGTAGGGCCTTTGTGAATGGATCAACAATGTTCTCTTCAGTAGCAACTCTCCGGACCTCAATCTCCCGGAGATCTATGATTTCCCTGATCAGGTGATACCACCTTAAGATGTGTCTGGAATTCTGATAGGACCTTGGTTCCTTTGCTAAAGCTATAGCTCCGTTGTTGTCGCAATACAGAGGTATTGGATCAACAATGGTAGGAACCACCTGAAGTTCCGTTAGGAACTTCTTCATCTAGACCGCTTCTTTTGCGGCATCGCAAGCAGCAATATACTCCGCTTACATCGTCGAGTCAGCAACGGTGTCCTGCTTGGAACTCTTCCAGCACACCGCCCCTCTATTGAGGGTAAAGACATAACCTGACATGGACTTGGAATCGTCCTTATCACTCTGGAAGCCGGAATCAGCAAAGGCCTCCATTTTGAGGTCTTTTCCGCCGTAAACCAAGAACATCTCCTTAGTCCTTCTTAGGTACTTGAGAATGTTTTTTACTGCTATCCAGTGCTTCTCCCCTGGGTCTGACTGATACCGGCTTACCACGCTCAGGGCGTAAGCTACATCTGGTCTGGTGCACAACATCGCATACATTATAGAGCCTACCGCAGAAGCATAGGGTATAATAGACATGCGTTCCCTTTCCAAATCAGTCTTGGGAGACATCTCTTTGGAGAGGGTGATTCCGTGACAAGCCGGTAGATTACCGCGCTTAGAATCTTCCATACTGAATCTTTTCAGTATAGTGTTGATATACCTGGACTGCGAAAGTCCCAACATCCTCTTGGATCTATCACGATAGATCCGGATCCCCAGAATGTAAGAGGCATCACCCAGGTCTTTCATGGAGAACCTTTGTGACAAGAATCCTTTGACAGATTGTAGCATAGGAATGTCATTTCCTATCAATAGAATGTCATCCACGTACAAGACAAAGAATACGACAATTCGTGCTATAACTTTACTATATATACATGGTTCATCTGGATTTTTGATAAAGTCATATTCTTTGACTGTTTAATCAAAACAGATGTTCCAACTCCGCGATGCCTGCTTCAGTCCATAAATGGTCTTAAGCAACTTGCATACTTTCCCGTTGCTCCCACTCTGATTGAAGCCTTCTGGCTGATCCATATAGAAGCACTCTTCAAAATTACCATTTAGAAAAGCCGTCTTTTCGTCCATCTGCTAGATCTCATAATCATAGAAGGCGGCAATAGCAAGAAGGACCCGAATGGATTTGAGCAAAGCCACTGGAGAAAAAGTCTCGTCATAGTCCAAAACAGGTCTTTGACGAAAACCCTTTGCAACAAGTCTAGCCTTATAGGTTTCCACCTGTCCATCTACACCAATTTTTTTCTTAAAGATCCATTTGCATCCTATGGGTTTTACCCCATCTGGAGCAAAGTCCAAAGTCCATACTTTGTTGGTGCACATGGACTCCATTTCGGTCCGCATTGCATCTAGCCATCGTACCGAGTCACCGCTCTGGATGGCCTGTTGGAAGCTAGTAGGTTCATCATTATCAATGACGCAATCCTCTCTATCCCCATCTATGAGAAAACCGTAGTATCTCTCAGGCGGATGAGACGGCCTACTACTCCTCCGGAGGGGTGCGGGAATGTCCAGTTCTTCTAGAACTACCGGTTCTACCAAACTTTCAGTAGTAGTTTGTGGTTCTGGAATTTCTTCTAGTTCTATTTCGCTGCCACTTGTTTCCTTTTCTAAAACTGCTGTTCTAGAAAATAGGCATTACGAGAAACAAAAACCTTTTGCTCCTCTGCGTAATAGAAATAATATGCCTTGGAGTTCTTTGGATATCCCACAAACTTACACTTTACTGATCGTGCCTCGAGTTTGTCCGCCTGCTGCTTTTTAACAAAAGCTGGACATCCCCATATCTTCATATGCTGAAAATGGGGTTTCTTCCCACTCCACATCTGATATGGTGTGGTAGGCACTGTCTTGGTAGGAGCCCTATTCAGAAGATATGCTGCGAATTCTAGCGCATAACCCCAGAAAGATCGTGGTAACTCAGCATTACTCATCATGGAACGTACCATATCTAATAGGGTACGATTTCGTCTCTCCGACACACCGTTATGCTATGGAGTGTATGGAGGAGTAAGCTGAGAGAGAATTCCTTTCTCTTTTAGGTAACCTAGGAACTCGGCACATAAGTATTCACCACCTCGATCAGATCTTAGTGTCTTGATACTTTTTCCAGTTTGGTTTTCTACTTAATTCTTATACTCCAGGAATTTCTTAAAAGCCTCGGATTTATGTTTCATCAGATAAATGAATCCGTACCTAGAATAATCATCCGTAAAAGTAATGAAATAGGAAAAACCACCTCTTGCATGTGCAGACATTGGACCACATACATCGCTGTGTATGAGTCCTAAGAGCTCGCTCGCTCTTACTCCATGTCCAGTGAATGGAGTCTTTGTCATCTTTCCTTTGAGACATGATTGACAAGTGGTATAAGTTTGATATTCGAACGAGTCCAAATATCCTTCTCTATGTAACTTAGTCAAGCTTGTCTCATTGATGTGACCTAGTCTACAATGCCATAAAAAATCCTTATTTAAATTTGGAGACTTTCTTTTTAGTGTGTTCTGGACATTGAAAATATGGAGTTGGTTTAAGACATATATACCGTTATCCAGTGTACCGGACCCAATCAAACTATGATTAAGGTGGATGTTAACAACATCACTTACAAACGTGAAATCATAACCTTTATTTAATAACAAGGAAACTGATATGATATTACACGTTAAGCTAGGTACACAAAAACAGTTATGTAAAACCAAAATGTGTCCACTCGTCAATCCCAGGTGATAATCCCCTACGGACACAGCTCCCATGCTAGCTCCGTTAGCAACCTTTAGGGTCATATCACCATCCTTCAGCACCCTACGGTTTCTCAGTGCCTGCAATGAATTGCATATATGAGATCCTGATCCGGTATCCAAAACCCAGGAAGTAGAGTTGATTGACAGACAATTCTCAATTACAAACACACCTGAAGTCGAAGCCACGGCTTACTTCGGCCCTGGTTCTTGGCGTTCCACGCCTTGCAATCTTTCTTCCAGTGCCCTTTCCTATGACAATGGAAGCACTCATCCTGGGCTACAATTGGTACCGCAAACTTTATCCTTCCCTTCATTCCCACCTTACTAACACCTCCTCTAGGTTTGGTGTCGACCTTTTTCTTCCTTCCTTTGGCCCTAGCCTTGGACCCGGAAGAAGAAGCACCGCTAACAAACATTGCGGGTGTTTCCATTGCCTTCTGCAAGGTGCCCTCTGCACTCCTCAACATGTTAAGGAGTTCTGGAAGTTCAACTTCTTTTCTTTGAATGTTGAAATTCAGAATAAACTGGGCGTAGGTGGAAAGAAGGGACTGGAGAATCAGGTCTGTATAGAGCTCATTATCCAAAGTCGTCCCAAGGTTTGCGAGCTATTCAATATAACCAATCATCTTTAGGACATGTTCTCCTACCGATGATCCGACAGCCAACCTCGCTCGAAACAAGTTCTTTGAGGTCTCGTATCTTTCTATACGAGATTGCTCTCCATAAAGTTCCTTTGTATGGAGAAATATGGCATCTAGATCCATATCCTCGTGCCTCCTCTGATGTTCATTGTTCATCGAGGCAAGCACGATGCACTTGGCCTTCGCGCAATCATACTCCCAAGTTTTGCGGATTTCCTTATCCGCATTACTTGATTTGGGACCTGGGACTGCAGGTGCCTTAGTGGTGAGGACATACCTTAACTTGTCATAGGTCAAAGTCATTTTGACATTCCGCAGCCAATCTTTATAGTTTGGCCCTGTCAGTATATTTTTTTCTAAAAGTAACTTAAGTCCAGTCATTTTCAGGGTCGCAGCAAGTAGGAGAGAGAGAAAAACACTTTAGCATGATGCTCTTGCAAGTATAGAATGGTTATTAATTTTTCTAAACTGGATGGCTCCCACTGTTTCTCGAATCCTTCCTCAAACCATAAAAGAAGAATTAGCCAGGACTATTCTCACTGTACAATACTTGCTTAACCGTTCAGCCAGGATGGTGTCGATAATTCGAGGGAGGTTTTCCAATGCTTTCGCGAAGTTCCTTAATTAAATAACCTCTTTTGTTTGGGGGCGTAACCCCGCTGACACCTTTCTTGACACCTAGTTGGTTTATAGCATTGATCGTTAAGTGACGAATCTCCTGATGAGTAGCATATACTCACAGTAGGATCGGGATCCAAATATCATCGTATGATAATGTTGAAGGAATCCTACCAACATTCATCAAACTCCAAATGGTATGCATCTCTTTGCAAATTTCAGCTTCTTTAGAAATTCCCGATATAAATTTTTACCCCATGCTCTTATGACCTTGGCTTTGGTCAAAATGTCATAAGTCACATGTCAAGTTCTACCCATCATTATCTTGTTAATTATTACCCATCTGTACATACCCCTGACTTTGGTCAAATGATAATACGACTGTCCCAAACTAACTCATCTATCTATGCAACAAATGAATACCCAGCAGCTACCAAACACTATGCCTTGACTTTGGCCAAAATGCATAGCTTGAATACTACTGAATACCCAAATGAAATGACGGAGGGCTACGAATGGTTTTGGCGAAACCGTGAACGTGGTGAACTTGATATGATCGAAGGAACATGATAGCTTTTAAAAGGAGTGGTTAAAGCTCCGCAATTAAAAAATATCTTTTGTTTTAAAATAACCGAGTGGTTTCTTTTAAACTATTCCAACGATTCAACTTTGGTTTATTTTTCTTTGCATTAAAAATAATGCGTCCCATCATTAACCTATCATTGCAGAAAATAACGAAAATACAACGTCCTCTTATGCCATCCGCATTCGCCACTGGGTCCCGTCATCACCCGTTAGGTTACTTAACTAACGGCAGAGCGGGGGCTGGGCTAGCATGGGTGTAAAACATAAGTGACGTCTAAATAGCTATCATATATAGATATTTTACATTCATCAGACGCAATAATAGGCATTCCAGATCACTGATGAAAATTATTGGATATGCAAGCAATCCACGTTTTTTTTTGAGCCTGCAACGAAAGACGGATTACACAGTTGTGATGAATAGCCATTACCCCACCCTAGACCCCTACGGGTACGGCAAACTACCCCCCAAGTACCCGAAGTGAAGCGGTCTCCCTCAACAACGTGAGTAGGCCACTATACACTTCAAAGTAGCCGGTAGTTTGTGGACCCCACCTTGGGTCTATCCTAGGAGCAAAAACAGTAAAATGAAATAATACAACGGTGGCTACAACCGCAACCTGGATGTTCCCCGCAAAATAATATTACAACATATTACAATTACATTGAATGAATGAATATAACAACCCATCACAAACCCCGGCTAATCATCACAACAATCCAATACAGTTCATAACCACAAAAAGTAAAATCCATTACAGAAAAGTGCAACCCAATGCCAACCGACATACTAGCAGTTAGGGGAGATTTACGAACACATTATACAGCTCACAGATATAATCTAATTAGCAAACATCGTATAATTTAGATCGATCAAACACTTTAGATTCTACTCCAAAACTTCTCTGTGCACCTGAGACTTGAGCAGAAAATAAACATTCCAGAAAAGACAAAAACATCACAGAAGAATATCTGGGCAAAATTGGGCTGAATCGGCTTCAACTCGGCCGCGGATCCGCGGCGGATCGGTGGGATCGGCCGCGGTTCCGCGGCTGTTTGGACGATTCATGCACCCAATTTTCTCCATAATTCTTATAATTCCCTGCTTGTAATTTTAGAGGTCCCTGAAAAATTTTTAGGGCCTGTTTTAAATTCGACAGAAACTTAGTGATATCGATGTCTTTTTCGGTTCGTTTTGCGTTCGAAATTCATACGACTTTGCTAATATGTTAATTATTGTTTAGCGAGACTCTGATACCACTGTAAGTCATTGTACAACACCCCACGAGTTGCGGGGTGGTGGAAATATGAAAAACGATCTTGTTCTTTGAGTTAACATCGACTAACCGAAGAATCTTTGCTAAACTATAACTAACACATGTAGGGTTTTTAGGCACACTAAGGAGGTTCCACAAGGCATCAACCATGCCAAACAAAAATTTTCCGGTGCCGAGAAACCCTAAACTAGATCGTTAACTAGAAGTTAAGGCGAAAAGTAAGCAAGCAAACGACTTTGCTACTAAGTGAAAGGGATTACAACCTTTGTAGATCCGGTCCACCACTTATTTAGCTCCGTGTTGACGTCCCTCCGCTGCGATCATCGGATCCCGAACTCTAGAAATGGTTTCGTCGTAGAAATGATCGGGCTAGGTCATTGACTTCGAGGCCGAAGATGATCTACGTCGGGGTGACTCAAACTCAAGCTATTCCTTCACTCGGTCGAAAACTTTGTGAAGAGAACACCCTATACTACATGGCAAGTAGTAGAGGATGAAGAAATAGGTAGTGGGTTCACTTTAGAATTGGATTTCTCACACTTTTTCTCATGATTCCATTGGAGCTAGCAAGCTTTTTCAAGCTTGATGAAGATGAAGAAGAAGAAAGAATCATATGAATAATATCCAAAGTGAAAACTTATCCAAATGAATGATGGGACTGTTGGAGATAGTGCCCTCAGAGTCAATTATTAGGTCACAGGTACGTGATTGCAATGATTGATAGAGGACCTATCCCGGTAGGACAGTCTTACTCGAGATGATAGTATGCTATCTGGTTTACCTTTATCATCGTGTACTGTTTTAGGTGACCTGACAAGTCGCTATTACACATTGATAGAGCCCCTAGGATTCTTGCTTGACCACCAGCAGTATGAGGGCGATCATATAAGTGGGAGCTGGGGGTCTATAAGCATATCCTTAAATGGTCCCTAGTCGTGTGAGTTTCGAGACAGGGCATCGATACTCCAGAGTATACTAGTGTATACAGTCGAGACCCCGACGAGGGGCGGTGGTCGGTCTCACAAGCCACTGGTGTGAGTTGGATCACCTAAGATGTATACAGGTGCTTATTGGGTTATGAGTACACCGGACAGGACTCGCCGGGAACATGCTAGTTGGTCATATACCAGACGTCAGATGGCAGTTCCCTGGTGACATGTGTGCAGGTTAGTTCATCGACCTGGGGATCGTCATTTATCTCGTGTGAGTTCCCACTGTACTTTGATTACTACCCTACCACGGCTCAAAGGAGTCGTGCAAACAGGTTTTAGTAGGGTACAGTCCCGAGCCACATGGAGGCAGTGAGCGTATCTTCAGGGGTTCGTCTCTCCCGGTATTGGGGGTGAGGTCGTGCTGTGTCTAGGAGAGCCATTACACGAAGTTCTTGGCCAAGGCAAGGAGATTTACTGGTAGGTATTCCAGTAGTATCTCAGGGTGTTCTGAGCTACACTCCGACACGACTTGTACCGCTTTTGGGGCTCTGACTTTTACCAACCCCCTAGGCCCGCCATGCGATACTCATAGACGAACGGACCGGACTGTACGGATATTGTCACTGACAGGCTCAGTAGGGTGTCAGGCTGAGTTCGCTCGCAGACGTCCCTTTTAGTCAATACCTGGTAGCCCGTTACGTATTGGCTTATACCTCTGACGTGCTAGTGGTTAAATCCACAACCAAGGTGTTGACGAGTCTTTAGAGTCCCCCACATTCAGTTACTCAAGCTTTCGGGCGAAAAGCTGTAGAGGCCGTATGGAGATATGGCAGGGTCCGATCAGATACGTGCGGTATTGCACGGATCAGGATCGGACAGTTTGTACTATAGGCCGTATGGTTATATGGCAGGGTTCGATCAGATACGTGCGGTATTGCACGGATCAGGATCGAACGGATATTACTAGCCGGCTTTGGTTTAAGCCGGATACTAGTATAGTACAGTGTAGATTTTGTCTCATCGCATTTGTATTTCGGTCGGAATACAAATGCGGGTGTGTATGCACAGTATCGGGGTTTTTCCTGTAATTTATTACGGGACCAGTTTTCTGGAGTTGCCAGTTTGCTTTCCGTTTCGGCCGATTTCCTTTGTTCTGTTCATTGGCCGAAGTTTGGTGGAGGAGGGCTTATTTGCATTGTTGCAAATGAGTGTTTGTGGAGGGGGTTCTTTGCTTATATTTGTATCATGATGGTTTCATGATGGAGCCCATCCTTTGACTCTTTCTTTTCCATCATGGCTTGACTTTGGCTCATCAGGGTTGTTGATGATGAGGTTGGTGGAAGGTGGTTGAGTATGGGTTTTGATTTGGTGTGACCATTAATCTTTTTGATTTTTCTTTTTCTCCTTTGAAAAATCAATCATCCTTTTTCTCCACCCATTTTGTGCATGGGGCCGGCCACTGTGTAGGAATGGAGTGAGGTTTAATTTGTTTGTGTGGATAATTTCCTTCAAGCATTTTCGTGGGCCCCCCTTCATTTGTGAGTATGGATTTATTTTTCTTAGTGCTTATATATGAGTGCACTGGTTTTGTTGTTGGAGGAGATGATGCATTATTTTATATATGGTGGCAATGAGATTAATTTGTAGGAAATGTGCTGTTGGGTTTTTTGGCCGAGCCTCTTTTGAAAAGCATGCTCCATTTTTCCTCTAGCATCCATGAAAAATTCTTGTCCACAAATTCCTCCATAAATGGCAACCTTTTAAACCCCAAAGAGATATGGCTACTACACTATTCTACAGCATCCCTTGGACGCGTCGGCTGGCCAACTTCGCGCCCGAGTTGCCTCGGTATTGAGGTGGGAGCCCGTAAAAGATGCAGGCGATGTGGTGCCCTTCCGACGAGGAGGGGACGACCGGAGTTTCCGCAGGAGATCGGGATGACGACGAGAAGACCGGAGGACTCGGATCACTCGGTATATCTCTTCCCTTTCTTGTAGATAGCTAGGACTAGTTAGTGGTTCGATCCGGGTATTAGTGCGCGGCGGTTTGCCAGTTCAAGAAAATTTAAAGTTTATCACCGCTTCCGCATTTGGCCGTCGGATTGACGGCCGGGGCGCCGCCGTGCACTTACAGTGGTATCAGAGCCTCGCCATTAACTTAGTCTAGCTTGCTTTAATGTGTTTTTCAGTTCCGATCGATCAAATGTTCCAAAACCCGTTTTTCCTTCGCATCAGTTTCTGTTGAAAATTTTTGGTCTCGAAAATTTTTTCAGGTTGTAAAATATTGATGTACTGGAAAATCTAAGAGCTCTGTAAAAATTCGATGAAGTGACTCCACTATGGGAGCGCGGAACCGCCGCAAACACCCCCTTCTCGCCGCGGTTCCGCCGCGCACTGTGGAGATCCCTGCACCAAATTTCTACAGTGTCTTTGTGGGCTTAAAATATGGGTTTTAGAACATTAATTTTGGGCCCAGATTTTCTTGATGTGCTACAGTAGTATTTGGGGGCCCACTTGTTAAAGTTTGATCGATCGGATATTTTAAACACATTTTTCACAGTATTTACATTATATCTGCGACCGTGAATGTCACTTGATCGGAAAATCCGGTCTAACTGCTATAGCCCGGTTAGACGGATTTGCGAACGTGACTTTCACGTTGATGTTCTGTTTTTGCTGTGATGTTGCGGATCGGTCGTGGGGGATAGCCTGGATGCAATGCTAGTACAGATGTGGTTGTATTATGTACATTTGATATTGCGGGGCGAGCGTCCGACATGTGGACTGCCGTCACTGCCTGTTTGTATTATTATTTTGGGGCACGACATGGTTGCGGTCGATGTACCCGTTGTATGTATATTTTACTTTCTGTACTAGGATTACCCCGCGGAGGGGTGCACGGATAGCCGGGTTCTAGAGGGCAACAAGCCCGCATCTTATGGCATTGAGACGGAGGGGGCTTCACTCTAGGATTGGCGGGCTATTCGCCGCACTCGTAGGGGGTACAGGTTGACCCAGGAGGGGTGCCCAAGTTACCGGATTCCGTGAAGTGCTGGGTGGTCCATTCACGGCGCTGAAGGGGGTTGCCTCGCTTCAGGTTTTGGCGGGTAACTTGCCGCGCCCGTAGGGGTCTAGGATTTCATTGCACAGGCTATCCACACGACCAGGGGAACGTCGGGTTTCAGTAGTGGCTCTGTGAAATCCGGGGATCCCAGATATCTGTATTGATTCTGTGATGCTGTTCATTCTCTGTGATGTTGCATTTTATCACGCCTTGAGCGAATATAATATATTGGTATATATATTAGTAGATGTTGTATATGTTTTGCATCCGCGCTAGTCCAGTCCCCTCTCTGTCGTTAGTTAGCTAACCTAACGGGTAATGACGGGACCCAGTGGCGAATGCGGATGGCATATACGTACATCAGTATATTTTCGTTCTTTTTGGTGTGATCAATTGATGGGACTGCATTGATTCGGATCAATGCAAGTTAAAAACAAACCTAATCTGATGTTGTTGGAACACTTTTCAAAAAGCTGTTATTGCAAGGACGTTCACTTTTGTTTTGCATCGTTGTATTCAGTTGGAATATCCTGCTCCTCAGTCGACGAGGCAAGGGCCGAGATCCCTTCACCGGGAGTGACCCCTTGGACAGAAGTTTGCGTCAGGGCATTAACTTCACTATAGCCGATTACTTTTGCTTTGCATCGCGGTATTCATTTGGAATATCCTGCACCCTATTCTACGGGGAAAGAACCGAGATCCCTTCACCGGGAGTGACCTCTTTAGCAACGGTTTTCGTCACTATATTTTCAAAAAGCTATCCGTTCCTTCAACGATATCAAGTTCATTACGTTAAAGGTTTTCGCCAGAAACCATTCGTAGCCCTCCGTCGTTTCAGACGGGTAGCACGTAGTATTCATGCTATGTTTGTTGACCTTCGTCAAGGCATAGTGTATGGTAGCTGCTTGTTACCTTTCTGCTGCATAGATAGATGCGTTGGTTTGGGACAGTCGTATAGCCTTGTTGACCTTCGTCAAGGGCTTGTACGGGTGGATTCAAATTAACCTGGATAATGACGGGTAGAACTTGACATGTGACTTATTATTTGTTGACCTTCGCCAAGGTCATAAGAGCATGGGGCAGAAATCACATCGGTAGTTTCAAAAGAACTGAAACTTGCCAGATATGCGCATACCTTCTGGAGTGTGATGATGTGAGCGGATTCCGTCACGTTATCATGCGATGATAGTTGGATCCCGATTCCCACTGATTAGTTAGTTTACTCCTTGGGTGTTCCCGACTAATTCTTCTTTTAGGTTTGGAGGAGAATTTGAGGTACAGTGGGAGGTTTCCAGATTAGATAAATTGGTAACCATTCTGATCTAGGTTAAAGTGCACGCTGAGTGTTTCTTTTCTCTCTCTCTTTGGCAGCGACCATTGACCCGACCCTAAGACTATGACTCAGTGACCAAGTTGACCGAACCTTCTTTAACACTGGCTTTTGGATTGTCAAAGTTGCAAACCTCATTGCCACTCCTACTTTTACCCTTTTCTCCAGGACACCCCGTATTACTACGAACGTCCACTTCCATTGGACAAAACCATCGTATGGTTAGATACGAACTCGAAAGAACTTATTCGAGGATGGTTTCAGGTTCTGGAGGAAACGGATAGGATTATTCAGTTGTCTTTTCCTTTTACCTTCTCTCAGGTTGCGAGTACTCCTTGGTTTAGGAGATAGTACACCTATTACGCAAATTGATAGTCTTCTTCCAAACCTTAGGCTGGTGCCGACCGGTAGGGAATGAAGAAAACCAATTAGCATAACGATGGTGTGCAGAAGGTATTATGTTAAGACAAAGCAAGGGATTAGTAAGAGGGCAAAGTAAATTGCAACAGATATTCACGACCAAACCAAAGTATTCCTTCGCCAATCCTAAATCACCTTTGTATTTCTCCAGGACACTCCGTATCACTACGAAGATCCACAGTTTATTGGATACTCCATCGTATGGTTATATACGAACTCGAAAGGAACTTGTTCCAGTTCGGGGATGGATTCTGGTCCAGGAGAAATAGGAATAAAGTACATTCAGGTGTCTTTTATCTTCACCTTCTCTCATTGCGAGTGTTCCTAGGATTAGGACAGTACACCCATTATGCTTATTGGATAGTCTTTTTCCAAACCATAGGCTGGTGCCGAACGGTAGGGAAGGAAGAAAACCGATTGGCCTAAAGGGGTGTGCAGAAGGTAAAGACTAAAGACATATGAAGGGATTTGGAGAGGTGGCAAAGAACTATACGGTTACAGTCGTGAATCTGGAAGAGGCATTACTAGGAATACCGGGATACCCTATCGAAACATTTCAATATTTCAGTTTCACTGTGTAATGTTAAAGGAAAACTGATTTCCCGATTAGACACTTGCTCCAAGGTATGTATTTACCAGGTATGATTCTCACATCTGTATGGTTTTACAGATGATGAATGGGAGTAGGTTATTGGGAATTGGGTGATCATCCTCATTATATCGGGATTCGTTGTAATCGGTGATATTTGAGGAAGCCACCTGGGCTGTTTGCCGGTCGGCAAATATTTGGTTTTGAATATCTGCAGTTATGCACCAATTTCAAATTGATATATCTGTACGTCTATTTTCATAGAGTGAGATATACCTTTCTGAAATTATGTCTACGGCGTTTACCTATATCAGTGGATGGTTAGGTAAGGAGCATTAAACAGCGGTGTAATTCTTCTTGACCATAAGTACAGTTTTCAACCTACGACACACAGTGAATGAGTTATCAGACTCAAGGGACTTATACAGGGTATTGTATGTTGTCCAGGGTCCATCAGGACAGAGGGGTTGGTCCTCGTACTATATTCAGTTTACTTATGACTTCTCTAGTTTTTAGACAGGTGTTTCGTGGAAACACATGGTCCGAATTTTGAGAAGTTATAGGTATTTGAATAGAGTAGAGAACCAGGTGTAGCAAGTATCGGGATTCTTCAAAGAGATCGAAGATGTAGATACTTGTGTATGGTATTCGGTTGGTAGTAGTGACTAAGAGAACTTGCTTCTCTTTCAGATTACTCATAATTGGAAGCATTCCTAAGTTGAGTAACGCTGATCGGCCTCCTTCCATTTAGTTGACATGCACTGGAGACAGTTGCATGATTTGGATCTGGTTCAGTTAAATCAATGCCTCTGGTCCTATATGGGATATAGAACAGTTCGTATCTTGACGTTGTTAAGGTACGGGGAGTTGTCCAGCTTATGATTAAAACCAGACTCTGGATAACTCAAGGCACGTTTCTGTAATGGCTGTATTGTGGGTTGACCCAGGCTATGACGAGGGTTGACTTTCTACCATCTGGATGAACAATAGCAATATTGTTCTAGACTCGCCACAGTTTTATTAAAAATGGACTTTTTCAGAAAAACAGTAGTGGGAGAATGGTAGAACTGGAAGTGATTCCAGAACCACAAGCGATTACTGAAGATTTGACAAGGAACCTAAAGATTCAATCTGGATTGACATTCCATTGGCCACTCCGCAGATAAGGTGGGTAACTTCAGGAACCCGAGAGGTACTACGGTAGCCTCAAGGACGGTGACAGGGAAGTTCTTGTTTACCCTCAATTACCATTGCTGTTGTTCCAGGCTGCGAGACCCGGCGGGAGGATGAGTATAGCGTCGTTCTAAACTAGTTTTAGAAGTGTACGTCTATATGACTCTGCCAGAGGGTTGTCGTAGTCAGTGGGAGCAGCGGAAGCATTGGTGGACAGGTAGCTTATGTCTATTTATAGACAAAAGCACCAGTAGCGGAGATAGATCATCTATTTCTGACGTGACAGTCATGGGTTTGACTTCATCAGAATAGGGGATGGATCTGTTGAGAAGGTAGTAGGGTGTGATATCCTGGTATTTGGATGACATACACAGAATAGGAAAAGAAACTCCTATACTACGATCGGTTATACTTTGGTCGTCACACAGTGTTTTCTCCATATAGGAAATGGATTTTGTATCAGACATACTGGTTACTAGATCTATGGTTTTAGATCTAGATTTGGGTAGTCTCCCAATCTGGGTACTTAGACAGCATTCTAAGAGTATTTAGAATGGACGACTCCTGGCACGGTAGTATACCTGCAGGTAATGGAGTCACCCTCTCTAAAGGTGTCTTATAGACTAAAGTAGAGAAGGATGTGCATGATTGGCAGATCACTTGCTCAGGCAATTGAGTCAATCATGAGATGTCAAGTACCACACCAGATGTTGTTCTCGCACAAGATGCAATAAGTTGACATTAGTCCAATCCTGGAGAAACAGTCGGAAGCAGTTTTAGAACATAAGTGGATGTTCTAGGGATATGATAACGACAGCCTCATTCGGGAGACAGTTATCATTCCAGGCTTCCAAGGTGACATGGACGACAAGGAGGTTGTCAGAGTTATAGTTTTTCCCTCCGACGAGGGACAGTATTTTGGACAGGTGATCCAAGGCAATACTGAGGGAGGCATGGCGCAGGATACTGATTAAGTTCAGTTGACGATACAGTCCAAGAAGTTTGGATTTGAAGTTCATTTATGAGCTAGGTCCCATCAGACATCCAGACACATTCTAAGACAGGTATTGCTCTTTTCGGGAGATGGCTTTCTCCGCGAACTTGAGATATAGAGAGACATAGAAAGAAACAACAAAGCGGATTCACTCACTAAGGCTATTCCTCGAACGCAATAGTTTCGCAAACGAGCTTTTTGAGACTGACTAGTAGAGGAGTTGGTTGTTCGGTATCACACGGGCTGTGAGTATGCGACATCGCAATAATTAGCCTAGAGTGCAATTGGGAGATTGTTGGAGATAGTGCCCTCAGAGTCAATTATTAGGTCACAGGTACGTGATTGCAATGATTGATAGAGGACCTATCCCGGTAGGACAGTCTTACTCGAGATGATAGTATGCTATCTGGTTTACCTTTATCATCGTGTACTGTTTTAGGTGACCTGACAAGTCGCTATTACACGTTGATAGAGCCCCTAGGATTCTTGCTTGACCACCAGCAGTATGAGGGCAATCCTTAAATGGTCCCTAGTCGTGTGAGTTTCGAGACAGGGCATCGATACTCCAGAGTAGACTAGTGTATACAGTCGAGACCCCGACGAGGGGCGGTGGCCGGTCTCACAAGCCACTGGTGTGAGTTGGATCACCTAAGATGTATACAGGTGCTTATTGGGTTATGAGTACACCGGACAGGACTCGCCGGGAACATGCTAGTTGGTCATATACCAGACGTCAGATGGCAGTTCCCTGGTGACATGTGTGCAGGTTAGTTCATCGACCTGGGGATCGTCATTTGTCTCGTGTGAGTTCCCACTGTACTTTGATTAGTACCCTACCACGGCTCAAAGGAGTCGTGCAAACATGTTTTAGTTGGGTACAGTCCCGAGCCACATGGAGGCAGTGAGCGTATCTTCAGGGGATCGTCTCTCCCGGTATTGGGGGTGAGGTCGTGCTGTTTCTAGGAGAGCCATTACACGAAGTCCTTGGCCAAGGCAAGGAGATTTACTGGTAGGTATTCCAGTAGTATCTCAGGGTGTTCTGAGCTACACTCCGACACGACTTGTACCGCTTTTGGGGGTCTGACTTTTACCAACCCCCTAGGCCCGTCATGCGATACTCATAGACGAACGGACCGGACTGTACGGATATTGTCACTGACAGGCTCAGTAGGGTGTCAGGCTGAGTTCGCTCGCAGACGTCCCTTTTAGTCAATACCTGGTAGCCCGTTACGTATTGGCTTATACCTCTGACGTGCTAGTGGTTAAATCCACAACCAAGGTGTTGACGAGTCTTTAGAGTCCCCCACATTCAGTTACTCAAGCTTTCGGACGAAAAGCTGTAGAGGCCGTATGGAGATATGGCAGGGTCCGATCAGATACGTGCGGTATTGCACGGATCAGGATCGGACAGTTTGTACTATAGGCCATATGGTTATATGGCAGGGTTCGATCAGATACGTGCGGTATTGCACGGATCAGGATCGAACGGATATTACTAGCCGGTTTTGGTTTAAGCCGGATACTAGTATAGTACAGTATAGATTTTGTCTCATCGCATTTGTATTTCGGTCGGAATACAAATGCGGGTGTGTATGCACAGTATCGGGGTTTTTCCTGTAATTTATTATGGGACCAGTTTTCTGGAGTTGCCAGTTTGCTTTCCGTTTCGGCCGATTTCCTTTGTTCTGTTCATTGGCCGAAGTTTGGTGGAGGAGGGCTTATTTGCATTGTTGCAAATGAGTGTTTGTGGAGGGGGTTCTTTGCTTATATTTGTATCTTGATGGTTTCATGATGGAGCCTATCCTTTGACTCTTTCTTTTCCATCATGGCTTGACTTTGGCTCATCATGGTTGTTGATGATGAGGTTGGTGGAAGGTGGTTGAGTATGGGTTTTGATTTGGTGTGACCATTAATCTTTTTGATTTTTCTTTTTCTCCTTTGAAAAATCAATCATCCTTTTTCTCCACCCATTTTGTGCATGGGGCCGGCCACTGTGTAGGAATGGAGTGAGGTTTAATTTGTTTGTGTGGATAATTTCCTTCAAGCATTTTCGTGGGCCCCCCCTTCATTTGTGAGTATGGATTTATTTTTCTTAGTGCTTATATATGAGTGCACTGGTTTTGTTGTTGGAGGAGATGATGCATTATTTTATATATGGTGGCAATGAGATTAATTGGTAGGAAAGGTGCTGTTGGGTTTTTTGGCCGAGCCTCTTTTGAAAAGCATGCTCCATTTTTCCTCTAGCATCCATGAAAAATTCTTGTCCACAAATTCTCCATAAATGGCAACCTTTTAAACCCCAAAGAGATATGGCTACTACACTATTCTACAACATCCCTTGGACGCGTCGGCTAGCCAACTTCGCGCCCGAGTTGCCTCGGTATTGAGGTGGGAGCCCGTAAAAGATGCAGGCGATGTGGTGCCCTTCCGGCGAGGAGGCGACGACCGGAGTTTCCGCAGGAAATCGGGATGACGACGAGAAGACCGGAGGACTCGGATCACTCGGTATATCTCTTCCCTTTCTTGTAGATAGCTAGGACTAGTTAGTGGTTCGATCCGGGTATTAGTGCGCGGCGGTTTGCCAGTTCAAGAAAATTTAAAGTTTATCACCGCTTCCGCATTTGGCCGTCGGATTGACGGCCGGGGCGCCGCCGTGCACTTACAGTGGTATCAGAGCCTCGCCATTAACTTAGTCTAGCTTGCTTTAATGTGTTATTCTCGATCCCGCACATATCTCATATGCGCTCCTATTTCGTTTCGCTTGAGCCAGGAAACCCCTGTGTAGGACTCTAAAGACACGTCAATACGCCGGCAGCAGGTGATGATCATATCAAACACCCACAAGCCGCAAGCGGTCTGCTAAACGTAACGGCCACCCGGGTATTGAGCGATCATAAGATCAACGAGCAAGCCAGCTCACACTCGAGTGAATCCAACGAGTAACACTACCGTACAGTCCGGTCTGTTCGTCTGATATGTCACATATCTCGTCTAGGGGTGGTAAACGTCAGACCCCAATAACTTGATAAGTCGTGTCGATATGAGGCTCATAACGGGTCGAGAAACTACTGGTAACACTTACCAGTAAATCCCTAAAACAGCCTTGGCCAAGGACTTCCTGTTATAGCCAATCGGGCACTGCGCAACATCAACTCCCTATACCGGGAGAGACAAAACCCCTCCTATCGCTCATTGCTTCTATGTGATTCGGGACTGTACCCAAAAACCACCTTTTTGCACGCCCTCTTGGACGTGGTATGATGGAAATCAAAGCACAGTGGGAATCACACAAGACTCTATGACGATCTCGGGTCTACAGACTAACCTGTACCAGTGTCACCAGAGAACTGCCATCTGACGTAAGGTATAATACCATCTGGGAGTTCTCGTCGAGTCCGTCCAGTGTACCCAGTCTCTACTGAGCACCTGTATATCATCTCTGATGTCAAACACCAATGGATATGGGATCATCCATCGCCCATCTGTATGGGTCGAGAAGGTATACGCTAGTCTATTCTGGTATATCGATGCCCCGTCTCGATACACCCACGACTAGGGACCTTGAAGGATGTACTTATGGACTACCATGTGCCCACTAGTATGATCCGCATCATAGTCCAGGTAGTCAAGTACACATCCTAAGGGCTTTACCAACATGTAACAGAGAGACAATCAGTATACACGTTAAGGTAAAGAGCAACCAAATAGCATACTATCATGTCGAGCAGGAATGTCCTCCCTATATATGTCCCAGCATCCACTACAATATACACCCTATGTACAGCAAAGGCCTCTAGGGCATACATATAACTAACAATCTCCCACTTGCACTAGGAACATCTGTTAGCAGTGGTTGCCGTATCTCATACTCAACCATCCCATAAAAGTCTCTCTCTGGAAAAAGGCCTTTGTGAGTGGATCCGCCGTGTTGTCCTCTGAGTCTATTCTCCTAACCTCGATCACCTTGGAGATCAGCCATCTACATGATCAGGTGATACTGCCTTAGAATATATCTGGAACACTGATGGGACGGACGTTCCTTGGCATAAGCCACAACTCCATTGTCACACAATGGGAGGAACTAAGTTCATCTCATGAACAAATATACATCCAGACTGCCTCTTTGGTAGTGTAACATTTAGGAAAAAGTTAGAAATAAATAAAAATAATTAAATTTAGAATAAGCTGATAAATCACAAAATGGTTAAAATCAAATATGTCAATCTTCATAAGTTATATGTAGTACAAATTAAATTAGAATTTTTGAATGTAATTTAAATAAGTTATAAGGGTTTTAATGAAAATTTTAGCTTCATTTTAACAAAAGATGTATTTTATAATAAGTTAAGTTGTGAGGGGGCAAATTGTAAAGTTTAGGTTGTATGCAAATAGGGTATTGTCAAGGGTTTAAGTGAATAAATGAAACCATTTCAGTTCTGAAATTAAATTCAAAATAAAACAAAAAAATAGAAGATAAACACTAAACCACCTCATGCTTGCATGAGCACCTTCACCTTCCACCTCCTCCTTGCATGAAACATGCACACTTTAGCTTAAGACACCTCCTCCTTCCCTTATCTCTTTATACATTCACTTAAATAGCTCAATTTCAGTTAAACATCAGATTAAAACTTCAAATGAACTGAAAAAGAAAATCAAAAGAAAAGAAAAATTAAGAGAGAACAAGAAGAACAAGAGGAAGGAGAAGAAGATGGAGCTTGTTCTTGGAGATGGTTCATCATCAAGCTAGGAGGGGTTGTTTAATCTTGGAGGGTCATTCCTACAACTAATAGGAGGGTAAACTTCTTAAACTTAGTAGAGATTAAGTTCTGTAGATTAGTTAATTTTAGTTTAGCTAGGTCACATAATATAGTATTTAGTTAAAATTTATAGTCTGTTGAAATCTGCTTTAATCTGGAACATAATTAAATAAATTAAACAGGGACAAAATGATGTAGGAATTAATTAGAATACATCACAAGAAGACGGAGGCAGGGGGCCTATTTTGGGCCGGCGACAGAAGAGATATGGCCGGCGTCGCCGGCCATGGTGAGGGTTTTGTGGGTTTGGTCAATTGGGTAGTTTACAGTATGCAATTTAGGTTAATTTGGTACTGTTGATTTAACTTAGTTTTACAGTAGATAAAATCTGGAATGGTATATCGGAAAAAGAATCGTAAAACGCTAAATACGACACGAAGAAACTACGTCGCGTTTTAATTTCTGAAACTGTGCAGATTTAAGCTAAAATCCAGCGAGATTAAGTGTTTTATTAATCGATATAATCAGATAATAGGTAACATGTAAGAGGGATAGCGTGTTTCTATTTCCGTTATATCGGAATAGTCGTTTTGCTTATATACGTTAAATTGGTATATTTAGACGCGGATACGAGAAGTACGGAAGCCGCGAGGAAAGGGAAGGGATTAGCGATTCCGGAATAGATTCGACTTTTCCGGTGAGTAGACTAAACATCTACCGGGAGAATTTTGTAAAGATGGCGTGTTTCGCCCGTGGTTTTACTTAATGTGATATTCATGTCATTATGTTTAAATGTTAGAATTTCATTCATTAAGATACTTGTATATTGCTTAGTTGTTAAAACACTTCACAATTATCGACGAGTCATGCCACGTGCACATTTTATATGCTACACACACCTCGTCGATATTGCCATGTCACATACACTTAAATATCATACTTGTTAAAATAGATGACATCGTATTTCATATATCTAATGTAGTGGTAGATTGCATCATTGACATCCTGTTACTTTATGCGTATTTTGGTGCTATACATGAGATAAATGCAGAATTGAGGATTTATGGTTTTGAATTTTGAATACTATTACATAAATCCAGTACTTTCATGATTGATGAGTCATGTCCACCATGAGATGATTTCTGTTTTGGTTTTATTCCGGACCGAGTGGGGGAGATATACGGTCGCGGATTTACGTTATCCATACTGAGTGGGGGAGATATACAGTTGGATACATGGTGGACCCGGTCGAGACCGAGGGGCAGGATAGCCGTATTGAGACGGGGGAGCCTAGCGAGGTTACTCGATACCGGAGTTGGTTATAGAAATACGGCGTGTATCAAGAGGATAACGACCGATATTATGGGTATAGGATCATTCGGGGAATGATGCCTATAAGAAATGAAAGTTTTGTGTCGTTGATGGACACCGATAAATGATTTACTTGAGTTGTGATTTTCGAAGTATAATGAGATTTACTGTTGAATTTCACATATACCCATATACCATATTGATTCATATTCAGTAGAATGATTGTCATATTTACTTTATTCGCCGTTATATGTTAGTCGTATTCACTGAGTTGGCAACTCATCCCCGTTGTGCCATAGTTCTTTGCAGGGATAGAGTGGACGGGTAGCTGCGAGGCAGGATCACTTTTGCAGTCGTATTCCATCTTTTGATTGGTAGGTTACATGTGTAGTAACCTTTCCTTTTTGGGTTTTGTGTTTTGTATCTAGAAAGACTCCATCAGACTTGTATTTTGACTTAGAAATGAGAGATGGTATGTATATATACAGTTGAGATCGGTTGATCCGTTTCATAGCTTCTTTCTTTATGAGATTCAGTGATGTTCTATGTGTTTATATTCAGGTTTATTGTTAACATTGTTGATTCCAACTCGGAATGCAACTAAACTTAACCTTATTAATTGTTAAATGATTTAAATTCATAACTTGAGATTTTTACTTAAAAACTAAATCTTCATAAATAATTCCGAAATAAGGTATTTGATCTTGGTTTTCGGCTTACTTGGACTTGTACATATCTTTAGATATGATACAATCTAAGTGCCGGTAACATCCAAACTTGGGTCGTGACAAGGTTGGTATCAGAGCTTAGGAGTAACCTTACGGAATTCAGTAAGGGATTTCAATAGGTTGAGGTAAGTCTGAGAGTTAGGATGACCTTTGGTTTGATGGAGTAGGTGAATTAGGACGAATGCAGTACCGTACGTATGTTCCGCGGCATATTTACGTTATCGTATTCAGCCTAACTAACCTTAGGATGTTTATCTTGATCTATTCTTCCGTTGATTCTCCGTTATTGAATTCTTCTGTTCCCACACCTTATCAACTCTCGTTTCTTGTTCCAGTTGCTATGGCTACGCGGGCTAGACGAGCCGCAGCCAGGAATGCAGCTAGGGCGAGTCCGCCTGTGACGACGACTGGTACACCGGACGTGCAGGAGGTGCATGAGCAGGTTGATCCTCCTCCTCCAGATCGCATGACTAGGATTGAGGAGGGTATGTTGGGATTACAGCGAGTGGTAGGACAGTTAGCTGAGACCACTCGAGCTTTGAGATCAGATCCAGCACCGACTGTAGCAGAGTCCGAGGTACAGCCTACACAGACGGTAGCGCCAGTAGATACGAGAGTGATGGAGGTATCACTTGCAGAGTTTATGAGATTGAGACCCCCGGTATTTACAGGGACCGATGTGGCGGAAGATCCTCAGTCTTTTCTTGATAGGATGGCGAGGATTGGCAGATCATTGCGATGTTCTGATGCGAGGTCAGTAGAGCTGACTAGCTTTCGTTTGGAGGGACTTGCACAGGAGTGGTGTGAGTCGATGGAGAGAGGGCGAGCTACAAATCTTCCTCTGATGACATGGACCGAGTTTTCTACAGTCTTTCTTGCCAGATTTCTTCCCCAGAGTGTGAGGGATGCTAGAGCTAGCAGTTTCGAAGCGTTGAGGAAATCAGCAAGTATGTCAGTAGCCGATTATGATTTACGATTCACCCAGCTGTCGCGGTATGCCCCATACCTAGTACCTACAGAGGAGCTTCGGGTGAAAAGGTTCCTAAGGAGTTTGGACACACAGTTGTATCTGGCGATAGGCTCCCAGCATTTTGATACATATGCACAGGCCATGGATGCGGCGATACGAGTAGAGGAGCGTTTAAGCCAGTCAGGAGTTGTTCCGGAGCCAAAAAGGAGTAGACCATTCGTGCCGACAAATAGACAGTTTGGCCGAGGTAGAGGGTCAAATCTAGGCAGATATACTCCAGGCCGCAGTGTTGGACGAGGTTGGACACAGGGCCAGATGTTCAGTTCTTATCCTGGTGATCAGAGACCACCATCTACCTGTTATAGTTGCGGACTTCCCGGACACTTTGCGCGAGATTGTAGATCTCAGGGCGGGACCGTTACTCCACAGGCTGTTTTACCCCTTCCACCTCCTACACCGATGGCTTTACTTCCTTCCCCAGTTGGCGCTACACGGCAGGCAGTTGCACCACGAGGTCGAGGCTATGCGGGACGTGCTCAGAGAGGTAGAGGAGATAGAGGTAGAGGACGACAGGATGCGGGCAGGGGCCAGGCACGGGTTTTTGCGCTGACTCCACAGGATGCCCAGGCATCAAATGCAGTCGTGACAGGTACTCTTACAGTATGTTCATTAGAGGCACATGTCTTATTTGATCCCGGTTCTACACACTCTTATGTATCTTCACGATTCGCACTTTTATTGGGGAAGGAGTCGTCATTGTTAGAGTTACCTTTGGTAGTGATTACTCCAGTTGGAGATTCCTTTATAGCTCGGCACGTATTCAGATCGTGTTCGGTGCGTATTGGTAATAGAGATTCTCTAGTTGATCTGATTCTCCTGGACATGTTGGATTTTGATATACTTCTTGGGATGGATTGGTTAGCCGCTTGTCATGCTTATGTAGATTGTAGAGGAAAAGCGGTTAGATTTTGTTTTCCAGGTGAACCGGTATTTGTTGTGCAGGGGGACTGCAAGTTAACCCCTGTCAACATGATTTCTGCTTTTGGTGCGAGACGACTATTGAAGAAGGGTTGTCTTGGGTTCTTGGCTTTTATTCAGGACCTAGGGGTCGCTGAAGTTCCATTGGACCAAATCCCGATCATACGAGAATTTCCTGAGGTAATTCCTGCTGAGTTACCAGGATTGCCACCTGATCGAGATATTGAATTTTGCATCGACTTGATTCCGGGTGCAGGGCCTATTTCTATACCACCCTATCGAATGGCACATAAGGAATTGAAAGAACTCAAAGACCAGTTGCAAGAGTTGTTAGATAGAGGACTGGTTCGTCCCAGTGTTTCACCGTGGGGAGCTCCTGTGTTATTTGTAAAGAAGAAGGACGGTAGTATGAGAATGTGCATCGACTACCGACAGCTGAATCGCGTCACTGTGCGAAACAGGTATCCATTACCACGAATAGATGACTTGTTCGATCAGTTGCAAGGAGCCGGATTCTTCTCAAAGATTGACTTGAGGTCAGGATATCATCAGTTGAGGGTTCGGAAGGACGATATTCCGAAGATGGCATTTCGTACGAGATATGGGCATTATGAATTTCTGGTGATGTCGTTCGGACTCACCAATGCTCCAGCAGCTTTTATGGATATGATGAACCGTATCTTTAGACCATTTATCGATCGGTTTATTATAGTATTCATAGATGATATTCTTGTATATTCTCGGAGTCAGACGGAGCACGAGCAGCATTTACGTATCACATTGCAGACCTTGAAAGAGCATCAGTTGTATGCAAAGTTTTCTAAGTGTGCTTTTTGGCTCGATAGTGTGGAATTCTTGGGTCACATAGTTACAAGAGAAGGTATATGTGTAGACCCAAAAAAGATTGAAGCGGTACAACACTGGCCCAGGCCTATGTCAGTTACGGAGGTTCGGAGTTTCTTAGGTCTGGCAGGTTATTACAGACGCTTCGTACAGGATTTCTCACGGATAGCGGCACCTTTGACAGGATTGACTAGGAAGGAAATTCCATTTCTGTGGACAGATGCGTATGAGCAGAGTTTCCAACAGTTGAAGACGCGTTTGACGACTGCACCGGTATTAACTTTACCATCCGGGTCAGGGGGTTTCGTTGTGTATTGCGATGCTTCTAGAGTGGGCTTAGGCTGTGTGTTGATGCAACACGGCAAAGTTATAGCATATGCTTCTCGACAGTTGAAGAGGCATGAACAAAATTACCCCACTCATGATCTAGAGATGGCTGCTGTAGTATTCGCATTGAAGATTTGGAGACATTACTTGTATGGAGAAACGTGTCAAATCTTCACAGATCATAAAAGTTTAAAGTATATTTTTCAGCAGAAAGATCTAAACCTCAGGCAGCGTAGATGGATGGAACTGGTGAAAGATTACGACTGTGAGATTTTGTACCATCCAGGCAAAGCAAATGTTGTGGCAGATGCCCTGAGTCGGAGGCCTGGAGGTAATTTATCTCATTTGAGCATTTTGTAGAGACAGACTTCTACAGACTGGCAGATCTTATGTGATAGTCGTATACAGTTTGAGTTCACATCGGCAGGAGGTCAGTTAGCACATGTTCGCACCAGACCTCAGCTATTGGATCGTATTCGAGATGCGCAGCCTACAGATACTCGCGTGATGGAGATTATGGATCATGTTAGGCAGGGCAAGGAGACGGAGTTCGTGATTGATGATCATGGAGTATTACGTTTTAGGACTCGACTCTGTGTGCCAGATTCTGACGGATTGAGGCGTGAGATTTTGGAGGATGCCTACAGGTCAGTATACAGTATTCATCCTGGTTCCACCAAAATGTATCGTGATTTGAAGGATAATTATTGGTGGGAAGGAATGAAGAAGGATGTTACGGATTTTGTTTCTCGATGCTTGACTTGTCAGCAAGTTAAAGCAGAACACCAGAGGCCAGCCGGGGAGCTGCAACCCTTACCCATTCCAGAATGGAAATGGGAACAGATTTCCATGGATTTTGTAGTGGGTCTACCCAGAACTAGTAGAGGGTATGATTCCATTTGGATGATTGTAGACAGACTGACGAAGGCCGCTCATTTTCTTCCAGTGAAGACGACATATGCATTTGGTCAGTATGCACAGGTTTATATCGATGAGATTGTACGTCTACATGGAGTGCCGACATGCATAGTATCAGATCGAGGTACCCAGTTCACGAGCAGGATATGGCAGAAACTTCAGGACGCTCTTGGTACACGACTGAGCTTTAGTACAGCTTTCCACCCACAGACAGACGGTCAGTCGGAGCGGACCATTCAGATACTAGAGGATATGCTTCGGGCTTGTAGCCTAGATTTCGGTGGTAGTTGGGATCATCACCTACCTTTGATAGAATTCTCATATAACAACAGTTTTCAAGAGACGATCCAGATGGCACCCTTTGAAGCCTTGTATGGAAGGAAATGTAGATCACCAGTTTGCTGGACGGAACTTAGTGAAAGTAGTATATTGGGACCGCAGATAGTACAGGAAACTACAGAGAAGATTCACTTGATACGAGATAGAATGAAAGCGGCCCAATGCAGACAGAAGTCATATGCAGATCGAAGAAGGCGCAAACTCGAGTTTGATGTGGGAGATCATGTGTTCCTTCGAGTATCTCCAATGATGGGTGTGATGCGCTTCGGGAAGAAAGGGAAGCTCAGCCCCAGATATGTTGGACCTTACGAGATTTTAGAGAGAGTGGGCGCTGTAGCTTATCGGTTAGCACTTCCACCTGGTTTTCCCGACGTACATCCAGTATTCCACGTTTCGATGCTTCGCAGATATCTTCACGATCCATCTCATGCGATCCAGCATCAGACTCTACAGCTTGAGCCAGGTCTATCCTACACAGTGCAACCAGTCGCTATTCTGGACAGGCAGGCAAAGTAACTACGATCAAGGATACTGCCATCTGTAAAGGTTCTCTGGCAAGGAAGGGATCGCGAGGAGATTACTTGGGAGACGGAGGACGCAATGCGAAAGAAATTTCCACATCTTTTCTTAGGTATGTCTAGTATTTATTTTTAAATTCGGAGACCGAATTTTCTTAAGGGGGGAATATTGTAACATTTAGGAAAAAGTTAGAAATAAATAAAATTAATTAAATTTAGAATAAGCTGATAAATCACAAAATGGTTAAAATCAAATATGTCAATCTTCATAAGTTATATGTAGTACAAATTAAATTAGAATTTTTGAATGTAATTTAAATAAGTTATAAGGGTTTTAATGAAAATTTTAGCTTCATTTTAACAAAAGATGTGTTTTATAATAAGTTAAGTTGTGAGGGGGCAAATTGTAAAGTTTAGGTTGTATGCAAATAGGGTATTGTCAAGGGTTTAAGTGAATAAATGAAACCATTTCAGTTCTGAAATTAAATTCAAAATAAAACAAAAAAATAGAAGATAAACACTAAACCACCTCATGCTTGCATGAGCACCTTCACCTTCCACCTCCTCCTTGCATGAAACATGCACACTTTAGCTTAAGACACCTCCTCCTTCCCTTATCTCTTTATACATTCACTTAAATAGCTCAATTTCAGTTAAACATCAGATTAAAACTTCAAATGAACTGAAAAAGAAAATCAAAAGAAAAGAAAAATTAAGAGAGAACAAGAAGAACAAGAGGAAGGAGAAGAAGATGGAGCTTGTTCTTGGAGATGGTTCATCATCAAGCTAGGAGGGGTTGTTTAATCTTGGAGGGTCATTCCTACAACTAATAGGAAGGTAAACTTCTTAAACTTAGTAGAGATTAAGTTCTGTAGATTAGTTAATTTTAGTTTAGCTAGGTCACATAATATAGTATTTAGTTAAAATTTATAGTTTGTTGAAATCTGCTTTAATCTGGAACATAATTAAATAAATTAAACAGGGACAAAATGATGTAGGAATTAATTAGAATACATCACAAGAAGACGGAGGCAGGGGGCCGGTTTTGGGCCGGCGACAGAAGAGATATGGCCGGCGTCGCCGGCCATGGTGAGGGTTTTGTGGGTTTGGTCAATTGGGTAGTTTACAGTATGCAATTTAGGTTAATTTGGTACTGTTGATTTAACTTAGTTTTACAGTAGATAAAATCTGGAATGGTATATCGGAAAAAGAATCGTAAAACGCTAAATACGACACGACGAAACTACGTCGCGTTTTAATTTCTGAAACTGTGCAGATTTAAGCTAAAATCCAGCGAGATTAAGTGTTTTATTAATCGATATAATCAGATAATAGGTAACATGTAAGAGGGATAGCGTGTTTCTATTTCCATTATATCGGAATAGTCGTTTTGCTTATATACGTTAAATTGGTATATTTAGACGCGGATACGAGAAGTACGGAAGCCGCGAGGAAAGGGAAGGGATTAGCGATTCCGGAATAGATTCGACTTTTCCGGTGAGTAGACTAAACATCTACCGGGAGAATTTTGTAAAGATGGCGTGTTTCGCCCGTGGTTTTACTTAATGTGATATTCATTTCATTATGTTTAAATGTTAGAATTTCATTCATTAAGATACTTGTATATTGCTTAGTTGTTAAAACACTTCACAATTATCGACGAGTCATGCCACGTGCACATTTTATATGCTACACACACCTCGTCGATATTGCCATGTCACATACACTTAAATATCATACTTGTTAAAATTGATGACATCGTATTTCATATATCTAATGTAGTGGTAGATTGCATCATTGACATCCTGTTACTTTATGCGTATTTTGGTGCTATACATGAGATAAATGCAGAATTGAGGATTTATGGTTTTGAATTTTGAATACTATTACATAAATCCAGTATTTTCATGATTGATGAGTCATGTCCACCATGAGATGATTTCTGTTTTGGTTTTATTCCGGACCGAGTGGGGGAGATATACGGTCGCGGATTTACGTTATCCATACTGAGTGGGGGAGATATACAGTTGGATACATGGTGGACCCAGTCGAGATCGAGGGGCAGGATAGCCGTATTGAGACGGGGGAGCCTAGCGAGGTTACTCGATACCGGAGTTGGTTATAGAAATACGGCGTGTATCAAGAGGATAACGACCGATATTATGGGTATAGGATCATTCGGGGAATGATGCCTATAAGAAATGAAAGTTTTGTGTCGTTGATGGACACCGATAAATGATTTACATGAGTTGTGATTTTCGAAGTATAATGAGATTTACTGTTGAATTTCACATATACCCATATACCATATTGATTCATATTCAGTAGCATGATTGTCATATTTACTTTATTCGCCGTTATATGTTAGTCGTATTCACTGAGTTGGCAACTCATCCCCGTTGTGCCACAGTTCCTTGCAGGGATAGAGTGGACGGGTAGCTGCGAGGCAGGATCACTTTTGCAGTCGTATTCCATCTTTTGATTGGTAGGTTACATGTGTAGTAACCTTTCCTTTTTGGGTTTTGTGTTTTGAATCTAGAAAGACTCCATCAGACTTGTATTTTGACTTAGAAATGAGAGATGATATGTATATATACAGTTGAGATCGGTTGATCCGTTTCATAGCTTCTTTCTTTATGAGATTCAGTGATGTTCTATGTGTTTATATTCAGGTTTATTGTTAACATTGTTGATTCCAACTAGGAATGCAACTAAACTTAACCTTATTAATTGTTAAATGATTTAAATTCATAACTTGAGATTTTTACTTAAAAACTAAATCTTCATAAATAATTCCGAAATAAGGTATTTGATCTTGGTTTTCGGCTTACTTGGACTTGTACATATCTTTAGATATGATACAATCTAAGTGCCGGTCACATCCAAACTTGGGTCGTGACAGGTAGCATCTTAAGTAGCGATGTATCTTGCCTTTATCGTCTAGTATGCCACGGTATCTAGCTTGGAACTCTTCCAACATACCGTCCCTTTACTGAGGGTAAAGACAATGAATGCGACTGACATTCAGTCGTCCTTATCACCCTGGAACCTTTCCAGTGATTCTCCCCAGGATCAACTGATACCATCTCACTACAACTAGTGAGTATCCTAATATCCAACTAGATCTATCTCATAGATCCAAAACCCAGGATTTAGTAGGTATTACTTTGATCCTATATGGAGAATCTTTGTGATAAGCGGAGATTGATCGAGCGTAGCATTGGAAACTCCTTCCCTATCAAGAGTATGTCATTCACGTACTCTACGAGGATCACTACCATACTCCCTACTACCTTTTTGTATATACAAGGTTCATCTACCATTTTGATGATGTCAAACTCTTTGACTAACTCATCAAAACAGATGTTCCAACTCCGCGATGCCTGCTTCATCCGGTAAAGCAACTTGCACACGTTTCCGCTACTCCCACTGTTTACGAAGCCCTCTGGCTGTGTACTTATAGACGCTCTCTTCTAAAGCAACATTTTAGAAAAGCTGTCATAACACCCAACCACCAGATATCGTAGTCATGGTATGTAGCTGTGGCAAGTAGGATCTGGATGGACTTAAGCATAGATCCTTAGAAAAGGATTCAACATAATCCATACCCGGTCAATGATGCAAACCTTTAACAAGTCTAGCTTTGAAAGTCTCAACTTTTGCATGTGCACCAAGTAATCTTCTCAAGATATACTTGCTCCTGATGGGGATTTAACCCTTCAGATAAAACAACCAAAGTCCATACTTTGTTGGTGTACATGGATTCCATCTCAGATCGCTAAGCATCCAGCCATTCTTACATAGTCCATACTCTTGATGGCCTGCTCGAAACTAGCTGGGTCATCATCTCATGATGCATTCCTCGCTCCCACTGTCATCGAGAAACCGAAGTATCTCTCAGGCGGATAAGGAACCCTACCAGATCGGCGGAGAGGCTGAGGTTCGTCGGTTGCTATTGAATCCATTGGTTCTACCAAATCATCTGCTTAAGTTTGTATAGCTGGAACCTTTCCAGATCTACATAACAGACCTTGCCTCGAGCTTGTCCGGATTTTGCTTTTAGACATAGTCCGGACAAACCCAAATCTTAACTGACTTAAGAGATGGGCTCTTCCCTTTCCATATTTCATATGAAATGGTAGGCATCTGATTTGATCGGAACCCTATTCAATAGGTATGCAACTTCTCAAGTGCATAACTCCCAAAAGGAAATAAGAAACTCAGTAGTACTCATCATAGAGCACACCAAATAACATAAGGTGTTATTTCTCCGCCCCGATATACCATCGTGCTATGGTGTATACGGAGGAGTAATGCTGAGAGAGAATCTCATTCTCCTTTAGAATAGTCCAGGAATCCCGTGCTCAAGTATTCTCCTCCTTGATCACATCAAAGGACATAATACTTTTACCCGTATTTTGGTTCTCTACTTCTAACTTATATTCTATGAATATCTCAAAAATTTCGGACATGTGTTTCAACAGGAACATATGTCTGAATCTTGAGAGAATGTCAGAGAATGTAATGAAGTACAAAGAACCGGTCTTGGCATGTGTAGACAGGGGACCTTCATACATCAGCATGTATCAATCCTAAGAGTTCACTAACTCTTTCTCTGTTTCCAATAAACAAAGCTATGGTCATCTTATCTCTGTGACATGACTGGCAAGTTTCATAAGATGTAAATTCAAACTGATTTAAATATGCATCTAAATGTAACTTCAGCCAGTCGGGTCGCATTGATATGACCTAGTCTACAATACCTCAAGAAGGATTCGTTCATTTCTGAACTCTTCCTCTTGTGTGTGTTCTGTATACTAAGAACTGTGGTTTGATTTAGAACGTCAATGCTTTTAGATAACGTGCCTGAACCGATCAACTCTTGATATAGGAAATGTTCAAAACATTATCCAACAATACAAAATTATATCCTTCTTTATCTAAATAAAGAGACTGATATGATTTTGTATATCAGGTTCGGTATCTAATAACATTTGTTCAGAATCAATGTATTCTGGTAATACAGGGTGACAGTGACCAACAGACCTGGCTGCAACACTTGCACCGTTTTCTGTCTTATGAAACCTATCACCCGTTCTCAGTTCTCTACCTTTCTGTAGCCCTATGTAACAAATTACATATGCAGGATCCTGATCTGGTATCATATACCCAGGATGTAAAGGATACTGAGAAATAGTTCTATGTAACGAACACACCCGAAGATGATGCATCATATGCACTTTCTTCGTTTGGGCGGCACGGGAAATCTGGTATTCCCCAATTTCTTGCTCTGTCTTATAACAATTATAAGTTGGAGCGGGACAAACGTTTCCCGGCACAGTATAACAAGCGGGTTCGGTCAATTTATCCGTTTTATTATCTTGATTAAGGCGTGACATGGTCGCTACCTGGAGAGAGAGAGAAGAAAACACTCTGCGTGCGCTCTTGCAAGATCAGATTGGTTATTATTTTATCTAATCAGGATGGCTCCCACTGTTTTTATCAAATCTTCCTTCAAACCATAAAAGGAAAGACTAGCCGAGATTAATTACACGCTCCAAGTTCGCCAATCTTTCAGCCAGGCCAGTGTCGGTACTTTGAGGGAGGTCCCCCGTGCTTTCGCACGAAACTAATTACAGTAAACCTCGTTTTCCCAGAGGCGTAACCCCGTTGACACCTACTTGATCGTCTAATTGTAATGTGTAAAACTCTCCCAGGAGTAACAATTACTCGCAGTGGGTATCGTGATCCAACTATCTCATAGAAGGTATGCAATCTCATTGTAAATTTTAACACTTGAAATTCCCGATAATTTTGCCCCTAGCAGCTATATGACCTTAACATAGTCAACAAATCATAAGTGCTAGTCAAGTTCAACCCGTTATTTCCCCATTGAATTCAACCCACCCGCACGACCCTTAACATAGTCAACAAAGTCGCACGACTACCCTAATCCAATCGCATCATATGCTTATACAGATAAGCACTAATTAGCTGCCGCACACTACGCCTTAACATAGTCAACAAACGTACCACGAATACTAACTAGTACTTATCTGAAATGACGGAGGGCTACGACAGGTTTTTCTGAAAACCTATTGCGTAATGAACTTGATATCGTTGTAGAATCAAATGATTTTGAAATGGAGTGTTTTTTAGGCTTTTCTAGTTTTGCTAAAGGGGTCACTCCCGGTGAAGGGATCGTCGGCCTTTTCCTCATCGAATAAGGTGCAGGATATATCATATATATCGCTGTCCAAAGCAAGAACTATAGAAGCAATCAAAAGACAAACCGAAGGTTGTAGCATCTGTCAGTTATTTCTAAAGGAGTCACTCCAGGTGAAGGGATCTCGGTCCTTTCATTATCGAATAAGGTGCAGGATGTTCTACAAGGAACACCGCGATGCAAAGCAACAACTGTAGCTACCTGTTTTTGAAAATTCGATTCCACAACATCTAAGGTTTATTTTCTTTCATTAATCACATTAATGAAGTCCCATCATTTAAATCACCTAAACATCACAGATAAATACGACGTACACTTATGCCATCCGCATTCGCCTCGATGTCCCCTCGTGCACCATTAAGTTAGGCAACTAACGACAGAGCGGGGCAGGGCTAGCGCGAGTGCAAAATATAAGTAACATCTATATAATATATCATATATACTATATACAGTATTTATCACAGAACATCACAGATATCGCAGCAGAAGAAACATATGAAACATTGGATATACTAGGACGTCCGTGTTATCAATACGAGCCAGTATAAAACTCGGATTCCACGGTCGCGATGAATAGCCAAACCAACACCCCTAGACCCCTACGAGAGAGGAAAGCAACCCTACCAATTCTAGAGTTAGGAGACCCGGACTCGACTCCTCGAGATGGTCTCCTACTGGACTCCAGAACCCGGTTACTTGTGCCCTCCTCCTTGGGTCTATCCTAGTGCGGAAAAGTAAATAATATACATCAACGGTGACAGCTTCCTCTACCTGGATGTGCCCCAATAAAAGAATATTACATACAAGTTTTTACATGAATGAAAATGAAAAACACTCATTTCACATAAAAAAAACCCGGCTATTCAAACATGACGATCCAATATAACATATCCAGCAACACATAACATCACATGTCATCAACGTAAGTAAAAATGCGTATCCCAATTGTCGTTGACAAATAGCAACGAAACCGGCTATATCATATATTACACTTACGGTCACAGAAAAGAAAGTGTAAAACTACAACAGTTGGAATCCGCAACCTCATTAGACATCGCATGCCCAATCAAATGAATTACTTAGACATCGCATGCCTAACAATTATAAACCCCGCATTTTAGTCTCATTATCGAAACACTTTTCAATATCAAGTCGGGCAATTCAACAAGATCCCCGGCATCCTGATCGAATACTCGTCGCAAACTTTAGTAGACGGTCGCACCCCCGATACTGTCGGCGAAGTGCACTAAGGCGGAACACCGCTACCGTGAGCACCCGAATGGATGCTTTCGACGACGGGGTTCTCCTACAGTCACTTGGTCGGGCTATGGGGTGAGGCTGTCTGTTAAGTTTACCCGGCGAGTATCCGCGTACGCTACGTGATTGCGACGGACTTTTGATCACATCAAAATTCCATGGCAACCGATCAAGTGAGACTAAAGTGTTGTGTTTATAACATTCATTCAGTTATCTCATAACTACTTGTGAATTCTAATTATTGTATCACAATCCAGATAAATAGAAAATGTTAAACTTTCCGATCGAACAATCAAACACCTAAGTTTTCCCGAAACAGATCAACACATGATATAATTTTAAAAACATTCACTTCATGCCTCAGTACCAACGGTCCAGCCGTAGAAGGGTCAACCCAACGCCTCACATGTGGCACGCCGTACTGCCCCAAACCCTAAGGTTCAAAGGGCAGTTCAAGACGGTCACATGATCGAGTTAAGGTTTGTTGTCTTCCAGAGGGTCCATCGCGTTACTTGCACTACTTAGAACGTTCTTAAACCACGGAAAAATCCAACACTTGGAAATTTTCCGGCAGGGTAAAAATTTGGTATTTATATCCAGTCAAACTTTTTAACATATTCTAAATTATCCGGAAAAACATAAACGAAATTAAATTATCCGATCAAATTAACGAGTCCCCAATAAAACCCTAGAAAACTCAACACTTGAGTGGAATTAAAAACTTCCCATAAAAAATTGTCAAGAAAGGACCTAAGAATAAATATATGAAATTTCAGGGACTAAGTCCAAATTTTGGCCGCGGAACCGCCGAAAAACCCCTGGTTTAGCCGCTGTTCCGCGGTCAAATTATTGACTTAGTGGACCGTACTTCACAGTAATTCTTAGTTTTTCCTTCTTGTTTTTCTGAGAATTTTTAATTCACAAAATTCCACTGTTTTGAAAAATGTACAGAGAAGGGCTTTGTCGGGGTTTACGGGTTCGATCGGACTTCTAATTTCGTCTACACTTCGCCTAAAGCTCTACTTAGGCTCTGATACCACTGTAGGGTTCCTAGGCACGCTAAGGAGGTTCCACAAGGCATCAACCATGCCAAACAAAAATTTTGCGGTGCCGAAAAACCCTAAACTAGATCGTTAACTAGAAGTTAATGCGAAAAGTAAGCAAGCAAACGACTTTGCTACTAAGTGAAAGGGATTACAACCTTTATAGATCCGGTCCACCACTTCTTTAGCTCCATGTTGGCGTCCTTCCGCTGCGATCATCGGATCCCGGACTCGAGAAATGGTTTCGTCGGAGAAATGATCGGGCTAGGTCATTGACTTCGAGGCCGAAGATGATCTACGTCGGGGAGAGTCAAACTCAAGCTATTCCTTCACTCGGTCGAAAACTTTGTGAAGAGAACGCCCTATACTACATGGAAAGTAGTAGATGATGAAGAAATAGGAAGTGGGTTCACTTTAGAATTGGATTTCTCACTCGTTTTCTCATGATGCCATTGGAGCTAGCATGCTTTTTCAAGCTTGATGAAGATGAAGAAGAAGAAAGAATCATATGAATAATATCCAAAGTGAAAACTTATCCAAATGAATGATGGCACCATGGTTGAGTTAAGCCCTCATGCTTAACTCATGTAGAGATTTAACCAAACCATTAGGTTAAAGGTTGAGTTAACTAATATCTAAAAACATATGACAAAAGAGTTGACTTTGTCAATGTTTATCAAGCTTCATGAAGCTTGATAACTTTGACCAAAGACACACTCTTTTTTTATATGCTTAAGAAAATAGTAAACCCTAATCTAACCTTCATTTGGTTCAAGTCTCATACACACAACTTGTTTGTATCATCAAGCATGATACAAACATGTACACTTGCATATATCACATATAAACAATGTGCACATTCAAGTGAGAAAATCAATCTTAAGTGAACCAATATTAGTTAATGTAAAATAATATATCAAATATATAATTATACTTTAAATCATTAAATCAACACTTGATTTAACGATCCGGTCATATCGCATATAACCGACTAATAACAAGTGTATCAATGTATCGAATCAACACTTGATTCGGTAACCCGGCTATATAACATATAACCGACCGATGATACAAATCGCGAGAATAGAATACAGTATCACATACTGGTATTATTCTCGGTCCCGAACATATCTCATATGCGCTCCTATTTCGTTTTGCTTGAGCCAGGAAACCCCTGTGTAGGACTCTAAAGACTCGTCAATACGCCGGCAGCAGGTGATGATCATATCAAACACCCACAAGCCTCAAGCGGTCTGCTAAACGTAACGGCCACCCGGGTATTGAGCGATCAGAAGATCAACGAGCAAGCCCGCTCACACTCCAGTGAATCCAACGAGTAACACTACCGTACAGTCCGGTCTGTTCGTCTGATATGTCGCATATCTCGTCTAGGGGTGGTAAACGTCAGACCCCAATAACTCGATAAGTCATATCGATATGAGGCTCATAACGGGTCGAGAAACTACTGGTAACACTTACCAGTAAATCCCTAAAACTGCCTTGGCCAAGGACTTCCTGTTATAGCCAATCGGGCACTGCGCAACATCAACTCCCTATACCGGGGGAGACGAAACCCCTCCTATCGCTCATTGCTTCCATGTGATTCGGGACTGTACCCAAAAACCACCTTTTTGCACGCCCTCTTGGACGTGGTATGATGGAAATCAAAGCACAGTGGGAATCACACAAGACTCTATGACGATCTCGGGTCTACAGACTAATCTGTACCAGTGTCACCAGAGAACTGCCATCTGACGTAAGGTATAATACCATCTGGGAGTTCTCGACGAGTCCGTCCAGTGTACCCAGTCTCTACTGAGCACCTGTATATCATCTCTGATGTCAAACACCAATGGATATGGGATCATCCATCGCCCATCTGTATGGGTCAAGAAGGTACACGCTAGTCTACTCTGGTATATCGATGCCCCGTCTCGATACACCCACAACTAGGGACCTTGAAGGATGTACTTATGGACTACCATGTCCCCACTAGTATGATCCGCATCATAGTCCAGGTAGTCAAGTACACATCCTAAGGGCTTTACCAACATGTAACAGAGAGACAATCAGTGTACACGTTAAGGTAAAGAGCAACCAGATAGCATACTATCATGTCGAGCAAGAAAGTCCTCCCTATATATATCCCAGCATCAACTACAATATACATCCTATGTACAGTAATGGCCTCTAAGGCATACATATAACTAACAACACATGCATAGGAGTTCTTAACTACTATGAATAGAGATTATACCTAGTGAACCTAGTCCTTCTTCTTTTCGTTATCCACCTCCTCATCGACCTCCTCTACGTAATAGACGATCCACCCGAGAGCTTCTATTCCAAGCTTCACCTCTAAACTTGAGGTAACTAGGTTTATTTAGTTGCTAATCAAAGGTACCTAGGTGATATAGAGTGAGGTTATGTATTAATTAGTCTATCTAATCCTTGATCTCAACACATGAGAGGGGAGGATTAGGGTTTGAAGAGAGAGAGCTTGAAGAGAGAGAAGGTGAGCAAGAGAATGAGAAGAAATAATGAACTCATTTGAATATATGAAGCATTATCTTTAATCAAATAAATAAATTAAATGATTTAACAACCATGTTTCATTTATTCATATGAGTGATTCATCTCATGAGTCATTAGATCAATTAATGAAGAATTAACTCAATGGATGAATCACACAAATGAGTCATTAAAACAATAAATGCAAATGCCACCTAAACCCCCAAGTCACCATCCTTCTAGAAGCTTCTCGCGGAATTACGAGAACGCCCCTCCTATCCGTGAAAACACGGAAAAACTTTAGACTGTATAAATCCAATAACCCGATACTAGAAACTGGCTTAAACCAAAGCCGGCTAGTAAAAACTGTCCGAATATCGTACGTGCGTAAACACACATATGCGTCCGAACCCTTGGCGTAAAACAATACGACCTCTATATCCTTTCGCCCGGAGCAGGGAAACTCTCTGTGTGGGACTCTAAAGACTCGACTACCACGCTGGAAGTGGGTTTAACCACAGACCGCAAGCGGCACTAGCTGTACGTAACGGTCCCCAGGTAGATGTCGATAAGAAGGCCGATGAGGAAACCATCCGAACTCCTACTGAGCCTGATGTCACAATCTCCGTACAGTCCGGTTTGTTCGTCTAAGACTATCGCATATCGGGCCTAGGGGGGCGACAAGCGCCAGTCCCATAATAGCGGTATAAGTCGTGTCGGAGCGTAGCCCATTACACCTTGAGAAACGACTGGAACCTACCAGTAAATCTCGCTTGCCCTGGCCATGGACTTTGCGTAATGGCTCTCTGACACAGCGCGATATCAACTCCCAATACTGGGAGAGGCGAATCCTGTCTAACCACTACTGCCTCCAAGTGCTCGAGACTGCACCCAATAGCTACCTGTTTGCACGACTCCTTTGAGCCGTGGTAAGGTAGCAATCTAAGAACAGTGGGACACACTCGAGGCGAAGTAGCAGTGTGAAGTCTGCGGACTATGCTGTACTCATGTCACCTGGGAACTGTTAACTGACGACAGGTATAATACCAACCAACAGTTCCCCGCGAGTCCTGTCCGGTGTACCCGTAACCCAACGAGCACCTGTACACTATCTCCAATATGACGTACTGACGGCTGTGGGACAAACCATCTCCCCAACTGGGATGAGAAGCGTACACACTAGTCTACTCTGGAGTATCGATGCCCTGTCTCGATAATCCTACAACTAGGGACCTGGAAAAGGATGTGCATGTAGACTACCCTGCCCCCACTAATGTGACTTCCATCACAACGCTGGTAGTCAAGAAAGATCCTAAGGGCTCTATCAATACGTATACTCACATATTAAGATAGATAAAACAAAGTAGCTTACTACCATGTTTATCAAGACTGTTATATAACTGTGAATATCCCAAGCTTCCATTAAGTAATATACAAGATAGTATGATACAATAATGGCCCCTAGGGCATATACACCAACAGTAGCTTACTACCATGTTTAGCAAGACTGTTAATAAAATTATGAATATCCCTGTTAGTTATATGTATGCCTTAGAGGCCATTACTGTACATACGATGTATATTGTAATGGATGCTTGGACATATATAGGGAGGACTTTCTTGCTCGATATGATAGTACGCTATCTGGTTGTACTTTATCTTAACATGTACTTTGATTGTCTCTATGTTACATGTTGATAAAGCCCTTAGGATATGTACTGGACTACTGGGACTTTGATGAGGTCATACTAGTGGGGCCACGGTAGTCGACGAGTACATCCTATAACTGTTCCTAGTCGAGGGTGTACCGAGACAGGGCATCGATACTCCAGACTAGACTAGCGTATACGCATCTTGACCCATATGAAGGGCGATGGATGATCCCATATCCATCGGTGTTTGACATCAAGGATGGTGTACGGGTGCTCAGTAGAGACTGGGTATACTGGATGGACTCGCCGAAATCTCCCAGATAGTATTATACCTCAGGTCAGATGGCAGTTCTCTGGTGACGCTGGTACAGAGTAGTCTGTTGACCCGAGATCGTCATAGAGTCTTGTGTGATTCCAACTGTTCTTTGATTTCAATCATACCACGTCCAAGAAGGCGTGCAAAAAGGTGGCTTTTGGGTACAGTCCCGAATCACATGGAGGCAATGAGCGATAAGAGGGGATTCGTCTCTCCCCGTATAGGGAGTTGATGTTGTACTGTGTTCGATTGGCTATAACTGAAAATCCCTGGCCAGGATTGCTGAGATTTACCAGTAAGTGTTATCAGTAGTTTCTCAAACTGTTATAGACCTCATATCGACACGACTTATCAAGCTACTGGAGTCTGACGTTTACCACCCCTAGGCGAGATATGCTACATACCAGACGACGAGACCGGACTGTACGGGAGTGTTACTGATTGGATTCAAAGGAGAATGTACAGGCTTTCTTGTTGATCTTCTGAGCACTCAATACCTGGGTGGCTGTTACGTTTAGCTGACCGCTTGCAGCTTGTGGGTGTTTGATATGATCATCACCTACTGCCGGCGTATTGACGATTCTTTAAAGTCCTACACAGAGGTTTCTTGACTCAGGAAAAACGGAGTAGGAGCACATATGTGATATGTGCAGGACCGAGGATAATGCGGTATGTGATACCGTATTGGATTCTCATGATATGAGATATCGGCCGGGTATATGTGATATAGCCGGGTCATCGTATTAGTCGGTTATATGCGATATAGCCGGATTGTCGGATCAAGAGTTGATTCGATGATTTAATGTATAATAATATATATGATATATTAAATTACATTAACTAATATTAGCTCACTAAAAGATTCTTTTTCTCACTCGGGTAATACATTGATATATATGCGATATATGTTAATTGTATTATTTTATTTTGTTACAATAAATATTATATATGTGATATATAATATTGTAACATGATATGATTACTAATGCAACATGTTTAGTGGAGATTAAACAAGATTAGGGTTTGATTTGGGTTAGTTTATTCATGAACCTTCTAGAAGGTTTTCTTTTGTTTTTGCAAAGAAATTTTCAAATGACTCATGCTTTAACCCAACCCAAACCCTAGCCCTAGTTAATTCTCTACATGGGTTTAGTTGACCATGGTTGCATTATTCATCATTATCTTCTTTACATTATTCGTCACAAAAGGATTCTATGATTGATTCTTCTTCTTCTTCCTTCTTCTTTTCATGGAAAAAGCTTACTAGTTTTTTTTAAGTGATGATTATGTGTGAGAAAAAGATTATAAATGAGAGAAAAAATCCTACTTCATCATCCTCATCTATCCTTACCATTTAGATGAGGGTGTTCACTTCATTTAGTGAGTATTAGCTGTTAGTGTATATGCCCTAGGGGCCATTATAGTATCCTACTTGTATGTATATTACTTAATGGAAGCTTGGGATATTCACAGTTGTATATACAGTCTTGCTAAAAATGGTAGTATGCTACTTGGTTTGTGTCTACTTTAATATGTGCATATGTTTCTTGTAACGTATCATTCATACATATTAGTAGAGCCTATAGGATCTTTGCTTGATTACCAGCGTTGTGATAGCAATCAAACTAGTGGGGGCTGGGTAGTCTATAACCAACATCCTATACTTTTCCCTAGTCGTAGGATTATCGAGACCGGGCATCGATACTCCAGAGTAGACTAGTGTGTACGCTTCTCATCCCAGTTAGGGAGATGGTCTGTCCCACAGCCATCAGTACGTCGTACTGGAGATAGTATACAGGTGCTCGTTAGGTTACGGGTACACTGGACAAGACTCGCAGGGGAACTGTTGGATGGTATTATACCCATCGTCAGTTAACAGTTCCCAGGTGACATGAGTACAGCAAAGTCCGCAGACTTGACACTGCTACTTCGCCTCGAGTGTGTTCTACTGTTCTTAGATTGCTACCCTACCACGGCTCAAAGGAGTCATGCAAACAGGTAGCAGTTGGGTGCAGTCCCGAGCAGTTGGAGGCAGTGGCGGTTAGAAAGGATTCGTCTCTCCCGGTATTGGGAGATGATATCACGCTCTGTCAGAGAGCCATTACGCAAAGTCCCTGGCCAGGGCAAGCGAGATTTATTGGAAGGTTCCAGTAATTTCTCAGGGTGTAATGGGCTACGCTCCGACACGACTTATACCGCTATTAGGGGACTGACGCTTGCCGCCCCCTAGGCTCTATATGCGATAATCTTAGACGAACAGACCGGACTGTACGGAGATTATCACATCAGGCTCAGTAGGAGTTCGGATGGGTTTCCTCATCGGCCTTCTTATCGACATCTACCAGGGGACCATTACGTACAGCTAGTGCCGCTTGCGGTCTGTGGTTAAACCCACTGCCAGCGTAGTGTCGAGTCTTTAGAGTCCCACACAGAGAGTTTCCCTGCTCCAGGCGAAACGATATAGAGGTCGTATGGTTTTACGACAAGGGTTTGGACGCATACGTGTTTAAACGCACGCACGACGTTCGGTCTGTTTTTACTAGTCGGCTTTGGTTTAAGCCAGATTCTAGTATCAGGTTATTGGATTTATACAGTCTAAAGTTTTTCCGTGTTTTCACGGATTGGAGGGGCGTTCTCGTAATTTTCCGGGAAGCTTCTAGAAGCATGGTGACTTGGGTGTTAAGGTTCCATAAGCATTAATTGCTTAATGACTCATTTGTGTGATTCATCCTTGGTATTAAATGATGCATTAATTAGTTAATGAGTTATTTGATGAATCACACAAGATGAATTCGTCAACCATGATGATTAATCATTTATATTATTTATTTGATAAATTGTTATGGTGGTTATATTCTAATGAGCTCATTATTTATATTCATTCTTATCATCACCTTCTCTCTCCTCAAGCTCTCTCATTCTTGAAACCCTAACCCTAACCTCTCATGTGTTGAGATCAGGGGTTAGCTAGACTAATACATCGATAACCTCACTCTATATCCCCTGGGTAGCTTAGATTAGCACTTTGAGAAACCTAGTTATCTCAAGTTAGAGATCAAGTTTGGTGTAGGAGCTCTCTGGTGGATCGTCTTTGACTCGAGGAGGCCGTTGAGGTGCCGATGTTTCAAGGAGCCTACGAGGAGTGGAGAACAATGATGAAGACCCGAAGGACAAGTAACGTGAGATATAACTTCGAATCCGAGTAGTTAAACCTTTCGTAGTTTGCTAGTAACGGTTTAGATACGATTCATGCGCTCAAGTCCGTGTTACGAAGCTTTGATAATTGTTTTTCATATATTCCGCCTCCTCGCAAGTTCGTGGGGTGCGTGACATTGACTTACAGTGGTATCAGAGCCAACTAAACCATTACTAGCTTGTTAGCAACTAATTAGAAGTTCGATCGACGGAAAACACGAAAACGAAACCCTGGAACCCTAACAGTTCTGTTAATTTTAAACATGTCTAAAAAATTATTTGATATGCCTTATAATTCACAGCAGGTAAATATAAGAATTCTGGGAAAATACGGAGTTCTAACTCGGCTTGATGGCCGCGGATCTGCGGCAAGAGTGTGCTTTTGGCCGCGGATCCGCGGCGGAGTCAACCCTGAGTTGACTCCGATTTTCTCTACAATTCATATATTTTGGTGTTCTGTTTTCATGTATGTTCTGTTTCTGCCCAGGATACTTCAGTGCTGGTTTGCTTTTGGGGTAGACACGGATAAAGGTTGTCGATCGATGTTCTAAGTTATTTGCTAATTGGGTTTTTATCTGTAATATTTAATGTGTTCGTAAACCTCCCCTAACTGCTAGTATGTCGGTTGGCAGGGGGTTGCACATTTCTGTAAAGTTTACTGTTTGTGTATATGGACTTGATTGGAGTGTTGTGATGATTAGCCGGGGTTTGAGATAGGTTTAATATTCATTCATTCAATGTAAATGTAATATGATGTAATATTCTTTTGCGGGGCGCATCCAGGTTGCGGTTGTAGCCACCGTTGTATTATTTCTTTTTACTGTTTTTGCTCCTAGGATAGACCCAAGGCGGGGTACACAAACTACCGGGTACGTTGAAGTGTTTAGTGGTCTACTCACGTTGTTGAGGGAGACCTATTCATTTCGGGTACTTGGCGGGTATTTTGCCGTACCCGTAGGGGTCTAGGGTTGGGGTAATGGCTATTCATCACAACCGTGTAATCCGTCTTTTATTGCAGGCTCAAAGCAAATGCGGATTGCTAGTATATCCAATAAAGTTCATCTGTGATCTGGAATGCTTATTATTGCGTCTGACGAATGTACAATATCTATATATGATAGCTATTAGATGTCACTTATGTTTTACACCCGCGCTAGCCCAGCTCCCGCTCTGTCGTTAGTTAAGTAACCTAACGGGTGATGACGGGACCCAGTGGTGAATGCGGATGGCATAAGAGGACGTGGTATTTTCATTGTTTTCTGCAATGATAGGATAAATGATTGGATGCATTATTATAAAGCACAGAAAATAAATCAAAGTTCAATCGTTGGAACAAATTTAAAAGAAACCACTCGGTTAATTTAAAAGAGCAGAATTTTTAATTACGGAGCTTTAACCACTCCTTTTAAAAAAGTATCAGGTTCCTTCGATATATCAAGTTCACTACGTTCACGGTTTTGCCAAAACCATTCGTAGCCCTCCGTCATTTCATATGAATATTCAATAGTATTCAAGCTGTGTTTGTTGACCTTCGTCAAGGCATAGTGATTAGTAGCTGTTGGGTGTTCATATGTTGCATAGATAGATGCGTTGGTTTGGGACAGTCGTATTACCTTGTTGACCTTCGTCAAGGGTATGTACGGGTGGGTTCAAATTAACCTGGATAATGACGGGTAGAACTTGACATGTGACTTATGATTTGTTGACCTTCGTCAAGGTCATAAGAGCATGGGGCAAAAATCCACATCGGGAATTTCTAAAGAAACTGAAATTTGCAGAAAGAGCATACCATTTTGGAGTTTGATGAATGTTGGTAGGATTCCTTCAACATTATCATACGATGATATTTTGGATCCCGATCCTACTGTGAGTATATACTACTTATCAGGAGACTCGTCACTTAACGATCAATGCTATAAACTAAGTAGGTGCCTAGAAAGGTGTCAGTGGGGCTACGCCCCCAGAGAAAAGAGGTTCTTTAATTAAGGAACTTCGCGAAAGCGTTGGAAAACCTCCCTCGAAGTATCGACACTGACCTGGATGAACGGTTAAGTAAGTATTGTACGGTGAGAACAGTCCTGGCTAATTCTTCTTTTATGGTTTGAGGAAGGATTCGAGAAACAGTGGGAGCCATCTTATTTAGATAAATTAAAAACCTTTCTAAACTTGTAAGAGCATCATGCTAAAAGTGTTTTCTTCTCTCTCTCTTAATTGCAGCGACCTTATGACCACGACTAGGTTACATCTAGATAACAAATTGATTGAATCTGACTTATATGACTGGCAATGTTTTGTCCAGATGTCCATTGCCTATAACAAGCTGGGCCACCCTATTACTACTCAAGATCCCGCCGTCCCAGGTCCAGTTTCCACTATCACGGATATGAATATCCGTCATACAAGGGAAAAGGATAAAGCGAAAGCCAAGTACCTCGTGTTAGCTTCAGTTGATGGTGTATACCAGAAGCAGCACGAGAAGATGGACTCTGTTTCCATCTTTCTCCATAGCAAAGATTTATATGGAAGGCAATCTCATATCACAAGATATGAGACCTCGACCGAATTAATTCAAGCGAGGTTGGCCATCGGGTCATCTGTAGGGGACAACGTCCTTACAATGTCTAGCTATATTGATCAACTCAAGGACCTGAAGACCACGTTGGAGAACGAGTCAGATACTGACTTGATTCTATAGTCTCTACCTTCTACACTGAAGGAAACCAGGGAAGTAGAAGGAAAGAGAAGGGCAAAAATTTCGGAACTGGATATAGTAAAAGAGGGACATTCCTATTGTTATGGGATTGGGCATAGGCAGAAAGATTGCAGGGCATTAGAAGTCAGTAGCCAGGATACGAAGCATGTTTTAGCCTCAAGTGTGTTAGTAATTGAGAAATGTTTGTCAATTAACTCTACTTCCTTGGTACTTGATACCGGAGCAGGATCTCATATCTATAATTCATTATATGCTTTGAGAAACCATAAAGTTATAAAGGTAGGTCATCGGTCTCTCAGAGTTGCAAACGGAATGAGCATGGACGCTGAATCCGTGGGAGAATATCGCCTAGGTTTGACAAGTGGGCAGATATTGATTCTACGTAACTGTCTGTATGTACCTAGTATGACTTGTAATATCATATCAGTATCCTCACTTTCGAGAGAGGGATATGATTTTTCATTCGCAAGCGATGTGGTACACATCCACCTAAATCAAGTTCTGATTGGGTCTGGTACATTAGATAACGGCATATACGTATTGAGTCAAGATCGGGTTTTCAATATCCAGAACACACTTAAAAGAAAGTCTACAGAATTAAATCAGGCTTTCTTATGGCATTGTAGACTAGGTTACATCAATGAGAGAAGGTTGACTAAGTTACATACAGAAAGATATTTGGATCCGTTCGAATATCAAACATATGCAACTTGTCAATCCTGTCTCAAAGGAAAGATGACAAAGACTCCGTTCACTGGACACGGAGTAAGAGCAAGCGAGCTCTTGGGACTCATACACAGTGACGTATGCGGTCCAGTGTCTACACATGCGAGAGGTGGTTATTCCTACTTCATTACTTTTACGGATGATTTCTTTAGGTATGGATATGTCTTCTTAATGAAGCATAAATCCGAGGCTTTTGAGAAATTCCAAGAATACAGGAATGAAGTGGAAAAACAAACAGGCAAGTGTATAAAGACACTGAGATCTGATCGAGGTGGTGAGTACTTAAGTGCCGAGTTCCTGGGTTACTTAAAACAGAATGGAATTCTCTCTCAGCTTACTCTTCCATACACACCACAACACAACGTTGTATCAGAAAGGAGGAATCGAACCATATTGGATATGGTTCGTTCCATGATGAGTAAGGCTGAGTTGTCGCGATCTTTCTGGGGTTATGCGCTAGAAACAGCTGCATATCTTTTGAACAAGGTTCCAGCCAAGACTGTGCCTACCACACCATATCAGATGTGGAGTGGGAAGAAACCCTGTCTTAAGTATCTTAAGACATGGGGGTGTCCAGCTTTAGTAAAAAAGCAGCATACGGAGAAGCTCGAGCCACGCTCAGTACTGTGTAAGTTTGTGGGACACCCAAAGAACTCTAGGGGGTATCTTTTCTATTACGCAGAGGAACAAAAGGTTTTTGTTTCTCAGCATCCCCACTTCTTGGAAACTGAATTTTTAGAAAAGGAAACAAGTGGGAGCGAAATAGAACTGGAAGAAATTCCAGAACCACAAACTACTATTGAAAGTTTGGTAGAACCAGAAGTTCAAGAAGAACAGGACATCCCAGCGCCACTCCGCAGGAGTAGTAGGCAGTCTCATCCGCCCGAGAGATACTACGATTTTCTCATAGACGGGGATAGAGAGGATTGCACTATTGACTATGATGAGCCTACTAGCTTCCAGCAAGCCATTCAGAGCGGCGACTCGGTAAAATGGCTAGATGCAATGTGGACCGAAATGGAGTCCATGTACACTAACAAAGTATGGACTTTGGACATTGCTCCAGATGGGGTAAAACCGTAGGATGCAAATGGATCTTCAAAAAGAAGATTGGTGCAGATATACAGGTTGAAACCTATAAGGCTAGACTTGTTGCAAAGGGTTTCCGTCAAAGACCTGGTTTGGACTATGACGAAACCTTTTCTCCAGTGGCTATGCTCAAATCCATTCGGGTCCTTCTTGCTATTGCTGCCTTCCACGATTATTGGATCTGGCAGATGGACGTAAAGACGGCCTTTCTAAATGGAAATTTGGAAGAGAGCGTCTATATGGATCAGCCAGAGGGATTCATTCAGAGTGGGAGCAGCGGTATGCAAGTTGCTTAAGTCCATTTATGGACTAAAGCAGGCATCGCGGAGCTGGAACATCTATTTTGATGATGCTGTCAAAGAATTCGACTTTATCAAAAATCCAGATGAACCATGCATATACAGTAAGATTGTAGGGAGAGCTGTAGTATTCCTCGTCTTGTACGTGGATGACATACTCCTAATAGGAAATGATATTCCTATGTTACAGTCAGTCAAAAGATTCTTATCACAGAAATTCTCCATGAAAGACCTGGGTGATGCCACCTACATTCTGGGGATCCGGATCTATCGTGATAGATCAAAAAGGATGTTGGGACTTTCGCAGTCCAGGTACATAGACACCATAGTAAAGAGATTCAGTATGGAAGATTCTAAGCGTGGTAACCTACCGGCTTGTCACGGAATCACCCTCTCCAAAAGATGTCTCCAAAGACTGATTTGGAAAAGGATCGCATGTCGATTATACCCTACGCTTCAGCGGTAGGCTCTATAATTTATGTGATGTTATGTACCGGACCAGATGTAGTATACACATTGAGCGTTGTAGGCCGGTATCAGGCAAACCCAGGGGAGAATCACCGGATAGAAGTGAAGAACATTCTCAAGTACCTGAGGAGGACTAAAGATATGTTCTTGGTGTATGGCGGAAAAGACCTCCAGATTGAGGCATTTCCCGACTCCGGCTTCCAGAGTGACAAAGATGACTCCAAGTCCATGTCGGGTTATGTATTTACCCTCAATGGAGGGGCGGTCTATTGGAACAGTTCCAAACAGGAGACCGTTGCTGACTCAACGATGGAAGCGGAATACATAGCTGCTTGCGATGCCGCAAAACAAGCTGTCTGGAAGAAGAAATTCCTCACAGAACTTCCGGTGGTTCCTACCAGTGTTGATCCAATACCTTTGTATTATGACAACAATGGCGCTATAGCTTTAGCGAAGGAACCCAGGTCCCATCAGAAGTCCAGACACATCTTAAGGCTGTATCACCTGATCAGGGAGATCGTAGATCGCCGGGAGATCGAGGTGAAAAGAGTAGAGACGGAGAATAACATTGCTGATCCATTCACAAATTTCCTCAGACGCAGTTCCAGAGGCTATTCAAGATGATAGGTCTACGATATGCCAGCTCAAAGCCCTAGTGCAAGTGGGAGATTGTTAGTGTATATGCCCTAGGGGCCATTACTGTATCATACTTGTATGTATATTAGTTAATGGAAGCTTGGGATATACACAGTTGTATATACAGTCTTGCTAAAAATGTTAGTATGCTACTTGGTTTGTGTCTACTTTAATATGTGCATATGTTTCTTGTCACGTATCATTCATACATATTAGTAGAGCCCATAGGATCATTGCTTGATTACCAGCGTTGTGATGGCAGTCATACTAGTGGGGGCTGGGTAGTCTATAAGCAACATCCTATACTTGTCCCTAGTCGTAGGATTATCGAGACTGGGCATCAATACTCCAGAGTAGACTAGTGTGTACGCTTCTCATCCCAGTTGGGGAGATGGTCTGTTCCACAGCCATCAGTACGTCGTACTGGGAATAGTATACAGGTGCTCGTTAGGTTACGGGTACACCGGACATGACTCGCAGGGGAACTGTTGGATGGTGTTATACCCATCGTCAGTTAACAGTTCCCAGGTGACATGAGTACAGCATAGTCCGCAGACTTAACACTGCTACTTAGCCTCGAGTGTGTCCCACTGTTCTTAGATTGCTACCCTACCACGGCTCAAAGGAGTCATGCAAACAGGTAGCAGTTGGGTGCAGTCCCGAGCACTTGTAGGCAGTGGCGGTTAGAAAGGATTCGTCTCTCCCGGTATTGGGAGATGATATCTCGCTGTATCAGAGAGCCATTACGCAAAGTCCCTAGCCAGGGCAAGCGAGATTTACTGGTAGGTTCCAGTAGTTTCTCAGGGTGTAATGGACTACGCTCCGACATGACTTATACCGCTATCAGGGGACTGACGCTTGCCGCCCCCTAGGATCGATATGAGATAGTCTTAGACGAACAGACTGGACTGTACGGAGATTGTCACATCAGGCTCAGTAGGAGTTCGTCTCGGTTTCCTCATCGGCCTTCTTATCGACATCTACCTGGGGACCGTTACGTACAGCTAGTGCCGCTTGCGGTCTGTGGTTAAACCCACTGCCAGCGTAATGTCGAGTCTTTAGAGTCCCACACAGAGAGTTTCCCTGCTCCAGGCGAAACGATATAGAGGTCATATGGTTTTACGACAAGGGTTTGGACGCATACGTGTTTAAACGCACGTACGACGTTCAGACAGGTTTTACTAGTCGACTTTGGTTTAAGCCAGATTCTAGTATCAGGTTATTGGATTTATACAGTCTAAAGTTTTTCCGTGTTTTCACGGATTGGAGGGGCGTTCTCGTAATTTTCCGGGAAGCTTCTAGAAGCATGGTGACTTGGGGGTTAAGGTGACATAAGCATTAATTTCTTAATGACTCATTTGTGTGATTCATCCTAGGTATTAAATGATACATTAATTAGTTAATGAGTCATTTGATGAATCACACAAGATGAATGCATCAACCATGATGATTAAACATTTATATTATTTATTTGATAAATTGTTATGGTGGTTATATTCTAATTAGATAATTATTCATATTCATTCTTATCATCACCTTCTCTCTCCTCATGCTCTCTCATTCTTGAAACCCTAACCCTAACCTCTCATGTGTTGAGATCAAGGGTTAGCTAGACTAATACATCCATATCTCACTCTATATCCCCTAGGTAGCTTAGATTAGCACTTTGTGCAACCTAGTTATCTCAAGTTAGAGATCAAGCTTGGTGTAGGAGCTCTCGGGTGGATCGTCTTTGACTCGAGGAGGCCGTTGAGGTGCCGATGTTCCAAGGAGCCTACGAGGAGTGGAGGACAATGATGAAGTCCCGAGGGACAAGTAACGTGAGGTATAACTTCGAATCCGAGTAGTTAAACCTCTCGTAGTTTGCTAGTAACGGTTTAGATACGATTCATGAGCTCAAGTCCGTGTTACGAAACTTTGATAATTTTTTTTCATATATTCCGCCTCCACGCAAGTTCTTGGGGTGCGTGACATGGACTTACAGTTAGCTTGTGTTAATGAAACTTCAAGGTAGGTCATCTATGTTATCGAAGATCGGAAGCAAGACTGCATCTTTCTCTTCGTGGAGCCTCTCGAGAGTCCGGAACACGATGATCGCAACGAAGGGACCACAACACGGAGCTTATGAAGTGAAGGACCGGATCTACAAAGGTTGTAATCCCTCTCACTTAGTGTTAAAGAGTTTAACATGCTTGTTTTCTCCTAAACTCTAGTTTAAAGATCTTGGTTAGGGTTGTCGGCATGGCTAAATTTTAAATCGGCCATGGTTGATGCCTCTTAGACCCTTGTGGCAGTGCTTAGCATCCCTACAATCCTAAGCTTCCATTAAGTAATATACAAGCTAGTATGATACAATAATGGCCCTAGGGCATATACACTAACATAAACTTTAGGTCATGAAAAATTAAAATAAAACCTTTTTTTTACTTAATATAAATATATAACATAACATATAGTTAATGTGACATGGCTGGCAAAACATGATTAACATATACTTAATGCTAGATTAGCATGCACATGTGTGTGTCTAAAAATACCGCAAGTACATAAATAAATAAATAAAGTATTAATTTATTAAATAAAATATGTGAATAGTAAATATTAGTTAAGTTTATCAAAAACCTGTATTATATCGCTTAATTAACTCTAATCGCGTTTTTAAGGTGTTACCGTCTATGAGAAAACCGTAATATCTCTCAGGTGGATGAGGAACCCTACTAGATCTGCGGAATGGCTGAGGTTCGTCGGGGACGATTGAATCCTCCGGCTCTACCAAATCTTTAGTTGTTGTTTGTGTATCTGGAACTTATTCCAGTTCTACCTTATTACCACTAATTTCTTTCACAAGAAATTCCTTTTCTAAAAAGGTGGCATTTCGAGAAACAAACACTCTTTGTTCCTCTGTGTGGTAGAAGATATACCCCCATGAATGTTTGGGATATCTAACAAACTTACACAGAAAGGACCTTGCCTTGAGCTTGTCCGGATTTTTCTTTTTAACTTAAGCCGGAAAACCCTATATCTTAATAAAATTAAGACGCGATCTTTTACCCTCCCATATATCATATGGAGTGGTAGGCGCGAATTTGGTAGGAACCCTATTCAATATGTATGCAGCCTTCTCAAGTGCATAACTCCAAAAGGAAATAGATAACTCAGCAATACTCATCATAGAGCGCACCATATCTAATAGGGTACGATTCCTCCGCTCCGATACTCCATTGTGCTGTAGTGTATATGGAGGAGTATGCTGAGAGAGAATCACATTCTCTTTTAGATAATCTCGGAATTCCGTGCTTATGTATTTTCCTCCTCGATTAGATCAAAGGATTTTAATACTTTTACCCGTCTGGTTCTCTACTTCGTTCTTATATTTCTTGAATTTCTCAAAAGCTTCAGATTTTTGTTTCAACAGGAACACATGTCCGAATCTTGAGGGGTCATCGGTGAATGTAATGAAGTATGAGGGACCATTCCTGGCATGTGTAGACATAGGACCGCATACATCACTATGTATAAGTCCCAAGAGTTCAGTAGCTCTTTCTCCGTGTCCTATAAACGGAGTTTTGGTCATCTTGCCTTTGAGACATGACTGACAAGTTTCATAAGATGTAAATTCGAACGGATTCAAATATCCATCTTTATGTAACTTAGCTAGTCTGGTCGCATTGATATGACCAAGTCTACAATGCCACAAGAAGGCTTCGTTCATTTCTGAACTTTTTCTCTTGTGTGTGTTCTGATATTTAGAACTGTATTTTGATTTCGAACGTATATACCATTACACAATGTACCAAACCCAATCAACACTTGATTCGGAAAAATGATCATAACATTTTCCTTAAAGCAAAGTTATATCCTTCTTTATCTTATAAAGAAATGGATATTATATTGTACATCATTGATGGTACGAAATAACAGTCGTTTAAAATCAATGTATTACCATTTGGTAATAAAATGTGATATTCACCGACAGCTTCGGCAACAACAATTGCTCCATTCCCTACTCTGAGAGAAATATCACCGTTTCACAGTTCTCTACTTCTCTTTAACCTTTGTAACTGATTAAAAATATGGAATCCTGATCCGGTATTTAATACCTAGGACGTAGATCAAACTGAGAAACAGTTCTCAATAACTAACACAACCGAAGAAAATGCATCAAAATTCTCTTTTTTCGTTCTGGTTGCGTAGGAATCCTTGCATTTCCCTATCCTTTTCTCAGACTTATGACAGTTGTCATAAGATAGAGCGGAACCAACATTCCCCAGCCCAGTATAATAAGAGAATTCGGTCAATATATCCATATTATTATCTTGATTAAGGCATGACATGGTCACTACCTGGAGAGAAAGAGAAGAAAACACTTTAGCGCGCGCTCTTGCAAGATTATATTGGTTATTATATTATCTAATTAGGATAGCTCCTACTGTTTTTATCAAATCTTCCTTCAAACCATAAAAGGTAAGATTAGCCGGGATTAATTACCCCCTACAAGTTCGCCAATCGGTCAGCAAGGCAGGTATTGGTACTCCGAGGGAGTCTTCCCGTGCTTTCGTATGGAACTAATTAAATAACCTCGTTTCCGCAGGGGAATAACCCCATTAACACCTTTCTTGGACACCTACTGGAGAAGCTAATTATAAAGTGGAAAACTCTCCAAGGAGTAACACTTACTCGCAGTGGGTATCGGGATCCAACTATCATATAGAAGGTGTGCAATCTCATTTCAAATTTCAACACTTGAAATTCCCAATATCTGTTTTTACCCCTAACGACCTATGACCTTGACGGAGGCTAACAAACCATAGGCCGCTAGTCAAGTTCAACCCTCATTTCGTGATTGAATTAAACATATTCGTACGTCCTTTGACAGAGGCCAACAAGGACGTACGACTATCCTAATCCAATCGCATCAATATGTGGCAGATAAGAACTAATCAGCTACTGCACACTATGCCTTAACGGAGGCCAGCAAACGCAACACAAATACTATGTAGTACTTATCTGAAATGACGGAGGACTACGACTGCTTTTGAAGAAAACCTTTAACGTAATGAACTTGATATCGTTGTAGAATCTAGTGATTTGAAAAGGAGTAGTTTAACCTCCACTTTAAAATTGAGTAGTTTTCAAAATAAACCAAGTGGGTTGTAGAATATGCTAGATTTGCCAAAGAAGTCATTCCCGGTGAAGGAATCTAGGCTCTTTCCTCATCGAATGAGATGCTGGATATTCATAATGGAATACCGCTATGCAAAGCAAGAACTAAAGCTACCTTTGAAAATTTTGATTCTACAACATCTTTTTGCTTTCTTTTCTTTTCATTATTCTCATTAATGACGTCCTATCATTTATGTTTCCTAAACATCATAGAAGAAATGAAAATAAAACACACATATATGCCATCCGCATTCGCCACAGGGATCCGAGTCTTCGCTAAAACGCTACTTAACATACGTCAGTGCGGGGTTAGGACTAGCGCGGATGCAAAACATATATAATATCTACTAGTATATCATATATATAAGTAGCATTCTTCTCACGCTGTTATATTATCACATCATTTCACAGAATCAGCAGAAGCAGACATATAAAATATAGGATATACTAGGAGGTCCGTGTTTTAGATTAAGCCAATAATGAAAAACATGGATACCACGGTCGTGATGAATAGCCAAGCCTACATCCCTAGACCCATACAAGAGCGGCAGGCAACCCTACTAATTCTTGAGTCAGGCAACCAGTCTTGACTCCTCCAGATGGCCTCCCACTGGACTCTAGAACCCGGTTACTTTTTCTCCCTGCCTTGGGTCTATCCTAATGCGGAAAAGTAAATAATATATATCAAATGGAGACAACAAGCTCAACCCGGAAGTGTCGCTATAAAAGAATATTACATACAAATTTTTACATGAATGAAAATAGAAAAACTCTCATCTCACGCAAAACCCTGGCTATTCAATCACGACGATCCAATATAACATATCAACCAGTAACATAATAACATCACATGTACTCAACGTAAGTAAATATGCGTATCCCTAATGTCGTTGACGTATAGCAACGATATCGAGGAGACTGCCACATATTACACTTACGGTCGAAGAAAAGAAATGAAAACTACAATAATTAGAATCTGTATCATCCTTAGACATCATAAACCCGGATTATTACATATTCCGAATTTCATGCCTAACCCTATAAACCTTACATTTAAGTCTCGAATTGAAAACAATTTTCAAAAATAAGTCGGACAATTCAACTAGATTCCCGATTAATGATTGAATGCTCGTCGGGAACTTTAGTAGATGGCCGCACCCCCGAGGCCGTCAACGAAATGCACTTGGACGAAAAATCGTGGCCGCGAGCACCCGAGTGGATGCTTTTGGCCATGGGGTTCTCCTATAGTCCCTTAGTCGAGGCTTGTGGTGTGGCTGTCTAGTAGCGTCTTCCGGCTACTATTCGTGTACGATACGAGATTACGACAGAGTTTTGATCCGAATCAAAACTCCGAGGGAATCTATCACATGAGACTAAAACACAAGATTTATAAATCGCTAACTAGTTTTGACAAAACTAATCAATGTGTATTCCAAAAATTGTATCACATATCCAAAACTATCTAGACGATGTTAAATATTTCGATCGATGTTTCAAACAATACCAATTCACAGAGACCTCAACAGCTTGAGTCTGAGCAAAAAATACCCAAAAAGTCCAAAATGACACTATGAAGCAGCAGAAGAAAAATGAGTCCATAACACTTCAAATCGGCGGTGGAACTACGGCCAAAACATGGTTTAGTCGAGGTTCCGTGGCCAATTGTTGGAGTTAGGTTCTCGTTCTTCTTGGGGCTCTATAAAATTAACTGCATGATTTTCTGAGAATTTTTAATCTGGAAAATTTCAACGTTTGAAAAATTGGACAGAAACTATGAAAAATTGGGTTCTGAAAATTCGATTGAATACTTTAACGTCGTTTAGATTTCGCCTAAGTCTCTAGCTTGGCTTTGATACCATGAATGTATGTCTTAAAACCTCTACTAGGTTTCAACAAGCATCAAGTATGCAATTTCAAAAAATCTAGAGGTCTAAGTATACTAATCTAGAATCGAACTAGAGAATTAGGGTTTATGAGTAAAGCAAACAAGTTCTACCTTAAGTGAAGAGATCGTACAACCTTTGTAGGCCGGTCCTTCACTTCTAAAGCTCCAAATAGTAGTCCCTAGAACTCTTCTTTGGCTCCACTTAAGAAAGGAATGACCTTGCTTGAATACTTCGATTCCGAAGATGATCCACCTTGAAGTCTTTCTCACTCAAGCTCACTCTTCACTAATCAAAGTATTAGTGAAGCAAACAACCTAAACTAATGGGATAGAAAAGTGTAAGCTGATGAAGTAGGAATTTTTCTCGCTTATTTTTCTTCTTTTTCATTTCTTTTCTTACCTCAAGAAAACACTAGAGAAGAGAAGAAGGAGATGGGAGATAAACTTGGACGAGAGAGTGAACCATGAGGTGAGTGATTAGATGAGATAGAAAATATCTATGAATAAAAACCAAAGAAAATGAGGTGAGTCATGGCTTCTCAAGGCTTCTACAAGCATATCAAAATAATGACTCATTCCCCATTTTCTTTAATTCATAAATAAAACCATTATCTACTCATCACAATCCTTATGTGTGATTCTCAGACATCCTGGTTCTATGTATCGTCAACCATGATACAAATCAATTCATATATATATATATATATATATATATATATATATATATATCATATATATATAATTATATATAAAGAGAAGAAAATCTAAAGTGAGCTAATATTAGTTAATATATATATATGTATATCATAAATATATATCAAATAATTAAATCAACACTTAATTCAATAATCCGGTTATCTCATATATAACCGACTAATATCATTTATATATGTATATCAAAACATTAAATCAACACTTGATTCAATTATCCAGTTATATCATATATAACAGACTAACATCAATAATAGATATTCAATCAATATTTGATTCAATAATCCGGTCATATCATATATAACCGGCTATTATCAAATATATATACATAAATCAAATCATTGAATCAGCACTTGATTCAATAATCTGGTTATATCAAATATAACCTAACCGATATCAAATATCTCTAGATTAGAATATGGTATCACATACTCTTATTTAATCAAGCACCCGCACATATCTCCATATGTACCCTACTTCGTTTCGCTTGATGTTGGAAACCTCTGTGTGGTGCTATAAAGACTCGTCAATACACCAGCAGTAGGTAATGATCACATCAGATACCCACAAGCCGTTAGCGGTACTAGCTGAACATAATGGCTACCGAGGTATTGAACGAATAGAAGATCAACAATCAAGCTTGTCCAAACTCCCGTAAAGCCAATAAGCACCACTTACCGTACAGTCCGGTTTCTTTGTCTGATATGTCGCATATCGAGTCTGGTGGGTGGAATCGTCAGACCCCTAATAACTTGATAAGTCATGCCGATGTGTGGCCTATAACCATTCGAGAAACTACTGATAACACTTACCAGTAAATCTCAACAGCCCTGGCTAGGGACTTGCTATTATAGCCAATCAAGCATAGCGCAACATCAACTCCAAATACCGGGAGAGATGAAACCCCTCCTATCGCTCACTGCCTCCATGTGACTCAGGACTGTACCCAAAATCCACCTGTTTGCACGAATCCTTTGAGCTGTGGTAGGGAGGAAATCCAAGCACAGTGGGAACCACACAAGACACTATGACGATCTCGGATCGACTGCATAAGTGTAACCAGAGAAATGCTATCTCACGATAGGTATGGTACCATCAAGGAGTTCTTGGCGAGTCCTGTTCGGTGTATCCATTCTCTAATGAGCACCTGTGTACAATCTTTGATGTCAAACACCAATGGTTGTGGGATCAACTATTGCCGAATATAGGATTAAGAAACGTACACACTAGCCGAATATTGATGCCTTGTCTCGATATTCCCTTGGCTAGGAACTAATTGAAGAATATGCTTGCGGATTATACAAGCCCCACTAGTAAGATCTGTATCATAGTCCTGGTAGTCAAGCCTACATCCTAAGGGCTTTATCAATATGTATCAGAGACACAGTAGAATACAAGTGTACATGTTAAGATAAAGAGCAACCGGATAGCATACTATCATGTCGAGCAAGAAAGTCCTTTATATATATTGAAAGTGTTTACTAGCACCACTATAGGGTTAAAACAGGCATCACACATGCTATTTTCAAATTTTATAGGTGCTAATCAATACTAAATAAGGATCTTACTAGATTATTAGGGTTAACATGATGATATCAAAAAACTACAATAAGAGAAAGAGTATATGACCTTCGAAGACCAAGTCCTTCTCTTCAAATGCTCCGGTTAGTATTCCGCGCGACTCCTCATTGCTCCACTTGAGAGAATGAACGAGCTTCCTCCGATGACCTTCGTGCCGAAGATGATCCACCCGAAGCTCCTCTAATCCAATCTACCTCTTTACTAAACTCTTTAGTGAAGGAAACAAACTACACTTGATTGCCAATCAAGTGTAGGATGATGAAGTAGGGGTTTTGTGTTGGGTTACGGCAGCGCCCCGGATATCAATCCGTGAACAAATGCGGAACAAAAATTTATAAAACTTAGCGCTACCACAACCCGATTACCCGGTTCTTCCCATAAGCCCTAGATAATAAAACATGCAAAGGAGTTAGAATAGTTATATCGAATAGATCCGTGTCCTTCGGTCTTCAACCATCATCCCAAGCTCCTAGGGGCTTCCTTGATCAAGCTTGATCTCCGGTCTCCCTCCATCGAAGATGATCCACCCGAGAGTCTATGCAACGAGCTCCAACCTCATATCCGAGGTAACTAGGGTACCTAGATCGCTACACTAGATACCGTAGAAGAAGTAGAGAGTGATGAAGGATTAATTTGTCTCAAGACATCCAAGGTTTCTCAACACATGAAGGGTTTGGGTGGAGCTAGAGGAAGAAGATGATGCAATGATAATGACGTGTTGAGAGCAACTCAAGAGAGAGAAAAAGAAATGAATAACGGCTTGTGTTTTGTTTGTTGTGTGAGTGTGATGAGAAATAATGGAGTCATCACATAAATGTCCATGTCTCCAAAATATCTTAGTCAACAAAAAATATCTCAAGTCAACATAATCTCACAACAAACAAAAACCCTAAGCATGCTAGAATAGTAACCATGGGTCACTAATTAGCTATGCCACACAAATGCAATAAACACCTCATCCTACACCTCAATAACCTTTTAATCCAAAAGGGTCTAAACCATGATGAGGTGTAATCTTCTAAAAGTAATCTTTTAATAAATTACAAGAATACCCCTCAACCGTATATACATACCCGCATCCGTATTCTGAAGAATATGAATACAAAGAGACGGAAATAATCCAACAAATAAAATACTACGATCTAGCTTAAGCTAAAGCCCACTAGTATTATCCGTCCGAACATCATCCGTGCACAAGTACACGTATGCGATCGAACCCTGCCGTAAAACCATACGGCCTCTACATCGTTTCGCCCGAAGCAGGGAAACCTTCTGTATGGGACTCTAAAGACTCGTCAATACGCTGGCAGTGGGTTTAACCAGAAGCACGTCAGCGGCACTACCTGTACGTAATGGCTACTTAAGTATTGAGGAAAAGGGAGGCCAACGGGCAAACTCATTCTGAAACCCCTACTGAGCCTGACAGTGACAATATCCGTACAGTCCGGTCCGTTCATCTATGAGTATCGCATATCGAGTCTAAGGGGGTGGATAAAGTTAGACCCCTAATAACATGACATTTAGTGTCGGTATGAAGCCCATCATTACCTAAGAAACTACCGATCCTAGATCAGTAATTCTTGACTACCTTGGACAAGAATTTCTGGTGATGGCCACCCGTGCACAACCGCGACATCAACCCCAGTACCGAGAGAGACGATTCCCCCGACAATCCGTTCACTGCCTTCACGTGGCTCGGGACTGTACCCAACTAAAACCTGTTTGCACGACTGCTTTGAGACGTGGTAGGGTAGTAATCAAAGAAAAGTGGGAACTCACATGAGACAAATGACGATCTCAGGTCGATAGACTAACCTGTACGCATGTCACCTGGGAAGTGCTATATGACAATATGTATAATACCAACTAGCATGTTCCCGGCGAGTCCGTCCGGTGTACTCATAACCAAATGAGCACCAGTATACATCTTAGGTGAACAAACTGAAACCAATGGCTTGTGAGACCGGCCACCGCCTCTCGGGGTCTCGATGAGTATACACTAATCTACTCTGGAGTATCGATTCCCAGTCTCGAAAATCCCTCGACTGGTGACATTTAAGGATGTGCTTAAAGACCACCTAGCTCCCACGTATATGATCTCCATCTTACTGATGGTAGTCAAGCAAGAATCCTATGGGCTCTATCAACATGTAATAGTGATATGTAATACCACATAATGCTGTAGATGATGAAAAAGACAAACCAGATAGAATACTATCATCTCGAATAAGACCGTTATACTGGTATAGGTCCTCCCTCAATCATCATAATCACCTGCCTGCGGCAATGATAATTGCCTTGAGGGCACTATAGCCAACAATCTCACACTTGCACTTAAGGATAATTATTGCGATATCGCATACTCACAACCCGTATGATACCGAACACCCAACTCCTCTACTAATCAGTTTCACAAAACTCGTTTGTGTAACTATTGCGTTCGAGAAATAGCCTCAGTGAGTGGATCCGCTCCAATGTTTCTTTCTGTATCTCTCTATATCTCAACTTCGTGGAGAAAGCTATCTCCCAAAATGAGCAATACCTGTCTTAGAATATGTCTGGATATCTGATGGGATTCAGTTCACAAATGAACTCCAAATCCAACAAACTTCTTAGACTGTATTGTCCACTGAATTTAATCAGTAACCTGCACCATGCCTTCCTCAGTATCTGCTTGGACTACTTGTCCAAACAATTGCCCATCAAAAGAGGGAAAACAAAAACTCTGACAGTCACTCTGTCATCCAGGTCACCTTGGAAGCCTGGAGTGATAGCCGTCTCCGGAAGGAGGCTGCTGTTACCATATCCCATGAACATCCACTCATGTTCATAAACTTCTTCCCAAAGTTTCTCCAGGATTGGATCAATATAAACTTATTACAGTTCGTGCAAAAACAACATCTGGCGTGGTACTTGACATCTCATGATTGACTCAATTGCCTAAGCAAGTGATATGCCAATTATGCACATCCCTCTCCCTTTTAGTCTGGAAGACACCTTTGTTAGTGATATATGCCCTAAATGCCATTATTGCATCATACTGGATTGTATATTACTTAAAGGGAGGTTGGGATATACACGGATATAGTAATAGTCTTGCTCGAAATGGTAGTATGCTACATGGTTTCTTTCTACATCAATATGTGCATGTGTTTTCTTAGCATATCGCTTATACATATTGGTAGAGCCTTTAGGATCTTTGTTTGATTACCAGTATTATGATGACAGTCACACTAGTGGGGGCTGAGTAGTCTATAAGCATATCCTATACAGGTCCCTAGTCGTAGGATTATCGAGACGGGGCATCGATACTCCACAGTAGACTAGTGTATAAGCTTCTCATCCCAGCATGGAAGATGGTCTGTCCCACAGCCATCAGTACGTCATACTGGAGATAGTATGCAGGTGCCCGTTAGGTTATCAGTACACTGGAAATGACTTGTCAGGAACTGTTGGTGGGTATTATACCTGTCGTCGGGTTGCAGTTCCCAGGTGACATGAGTACAGCTTAGTCTGTCGACTTGACACTGATGCTTCGTCTCGAGTGTGTTCCCACTGTACTTTGATTACTACCCTACCACGGCTCAAAAGAGTCATGCAAACAGGTAGTAGTTGGGTGCAGTCCCGAAGCACTTGGGGGTAGTGGCGGTTAGATAGGATTCGTCTCTCCCGGTATTAGGGGTTGATATCCCGTTGTGTTCGGAAGGCCATTACACAAAGTCCTTGGCCAAGGAAAGCGAGATTTACTAGTAGGTATTCCAGTAGTTTCTCAGTGTGTATTGAGCTACTCTCTGACACGACTTATTGCACTATTAGGGATCTGAAGATTACCGCCTCCTAGGCCCGATATGCGATGCTCTTAGACGAACAGACCGAATAGTGCAGAGATTATCACATTCAGGCTCAGTAAGAGTTCGGATGAGTTAGCTCATCGGCCTTCTTATCGACATCTACCTGGGGACCGTTACGTGCTGCATGTACTTTAAGTCCATGTCACGCACCCCACGAACTTGCGGGGAGGCGGAATATATGAATAACGATTATCAAAGCTTCGTAACACGGACTTTAGCGCATGAATCGTATCTAAACCGTTGCTAGCAAACTACGAAAGGTTTAACTACTCGGATTCGAAGTTATACCTCACGTTACTTGTCCTTCGGGTCTTCATCGCGGTCCTCCACGCCTCGTAGGCTCCTTGGAACATCGACACCTCAACGGCCTCCTCGAATCAAAGATGATCCACCTGAGATCTCCTACTACAAGCTTGATCTCTAACTTGAGATAACTAGGTTGCTCAAAGTGCTAATCTAAGCTACCTAGGGGATATAAAGTGAGGTTATGGATGTATTAGTCTAGCTAACCCTTGATCTCAATACATGAGTGGTTAGGGTTAGAGTTTCAAGAATGAGAGAGCTTGAGGAGAGAGAAGGTAGTGATGAGAATGAATTGAAATTGTTTCTCACTTCTAATATATTATGAAGCATAAAGAATTATCAAATGAATAATTCAAATGCATTATCATCATGCTTCATTGAATATGTGCAATGAATCATCAAGTGAGTCATTAAGCAATAAATGCTTCATTAACTCACTTGAATGATTCATCTCATGAGTCACAAAATCAATTAATGCTAATGCCACCTTACCCTCCAAGTCACCATGCTTCTAGAAGCTTCCCGGAAAATTACAAGAACACCCCTCTAATCCGTGAAAACACGGAAAAACTTTAGACTGTATAAATCCAATAACTTGATACTAGAAACTGGCTTAAACCAAAGACGACTAGTAAAAACTGTCTGAACGTCGTACGTGCGTAAACACACGTATGCATCCGAACCCTTGTCGTAAAACCATACGACCTCTATATCGTTTCGCCTGGAGCAGGGAAACTCTCTGTGTGGGACTCTAAAGACTCGACACTACGCTGTCAGTGGGTTTAACCACAGATGTAACATTTCAAAATAATAAAATATGATTTTTGGGAAGTTTTATAATTTAATATTATTTTAATGAATATTTTAATATTCGTGTTTAATTAAATACAAATAAATGGGGGGAAATTATGGAAAATTCTAAAATAGGGTACTTTTTGGAATTATGTCATTTTTAAGTTTTTATGATTAGTTATATGCTATTTTAGTGCTAATCGCGATTAAAACTCGCTAATCAGATTTTTGGCATTTTTGTGCAAAAATGTGCACATATCATTTTCCACACTTGTTACAAGTTTTGGGTACATGGTTGCTTAGGGTTCACCATGGAGTAAGAAGGAAAAGAAAAGAAAAGGAAAAAGGTAGCATGATGATGAGAGAGAGAGAGAGTAGGTTGCTTTTGACTTTTGACCCTTTCCTCTATCATTTCCACCTCATTTCCTCTCCCCCTTCATAGAGCTGTTGCTGCTCCTGCCCTCTCCCTCTTCTTCCTTCTCCCTCTTCAACTTATATCCACCATTAAAACCTAGCCAAAACCCTATCCCCATTTCACAAAAGTTGCTCCCAAGCTCAATAGCTACACAATGGACTAAGCAAGGGCTGACTTGAGGACTTTGTGCAACTCAAGAATTTTCTTGAGTTGCTAAAGAAGGTAATTTCTGCACCCCTAGTTTAGTATTTCAATTCTTATTTCATCAATTCTAGTTTCATGTCGATATGGTGTCGTTTGATGGACTTGTGAACTTCAAGTTTGGGTTTAGGGTTAGACCTGAAATTAAAAGTGAAATTGAGGCTTGTGGTGACCCTAGAACCCCTGGTGTGATGATAGATTGGACCAAACCTAAAGCTAGAACACAGAATACGGATTTACAGAATCGATATCGGGGAAAACTGTGAATCTGTGATCGTATTTAGGAATCTGCTATAACCCCGAGACCCTAAAAATAAAACTTAGTTGACAGTGAGATGTGCATGCACCATGGAACCACCACACCAAACCCTAGCCCCCAACTCATTTCTTTGGCCGCAGATTTAATCCCCCTGGCCGCAATTTGCAGCCAGAACAGGGGTTCTGGTGCTCGTTTTGGTTCTGTAGCCTTATACTCTGTAGACTCGACCCTAAGTATGTCTAGTTTTGACTGATTCCAGTTAGGGTAAAATATGGGTTGATTTTCTTCAGTTGGCATATGATTTACGACTTGTTTTGGCATGGATTTTGGTATTTAGTGATTCATTTCTGTCGGGGGGCGTTTGGACATCAACGACAAGTGGATATTGAACGTGTTTACACGCGAGACGATAGGTTTTTACCTATGTGCGTAGCGTGTGCTATTTTGGTTTCCGATGTGATTTTCATATGCTTTAGCGTTGTGATATACTTGTAGGTACCCTACGTGATGTTGAGGCGAAGAAGATGAAGATGGCGACATCGGCATCGGCACATGAGAAGCAAGGTGAGTAGATTTATATCTACGGGGAGAAGTCGGGTGGATGGCGTATAGCATCCCTGCAGTCCGTAGTGATGTATACGTATACGTATACACATATATATTTATTTTGTGTTGTTGGAATTATTTATGGTGATAATGGAATTATTGATGATAAGGATGTATTGGTTTGTAGTGCGAAACCCTAGAGTAGTGGGTGCACTCACACATACACCCACACATATACTTGCATACATTCTTTCATTTATCTGTGCGCATATGGAGGTGTGTATATCTACACATGGGTATGGGACTATGTGTTCATATACGGGATTTGAGGATGATACGTAGGATCTATATGAGTCAATGAGATTTGATTTGAGGCCGTGAGATCGACGATATGACAGAGTTCGTATTTGAGATGTGATATTGACTCAGATTTAGGTGGTTTTCCATACCCCTGCCGATTGACTTGATAGTTCGGTCCGTAGTTCGCATAGTAGGCGCAGACTAGACCCGAGTCATACCTATTTCAAAACTAACGAATCGAGGATATTTTAAAGATAGGCAAAAGGGATTCTATGGATATTTTCAAAGGCAGCATATGTTCTTAAAACACCGTAGCCCTTATTTTACCAAAAACCCCGATTCGTCTTATTTCAAAAGGGAAGGCTGCATGATATAGTTATTGAGGTAGATTCTTTACTGTTGCGTTGATTATTCGGTTGCGTATATTCATATTATTTGCATCGCATTACTTGTGCTTATTGCTATATTACCATCATGCTGCTAGGACACCAGCACCATTATCGATGTTGCGCATGTTCCACGTATACTATTTGCCGGCTCACACACATCATCATCGATAATTGTTATGCTACAACATTGTAGTACTGTTGCATTCCTGATATGATCCTTGCATGGCATATTGTACACTTATATCTGTACACATACATAGATGATTCTGACTTGATTAGAGATTTGAGGACCACAAGATATTCCTTAAAACTGATTCATTTTAAAAAGAGCAGTTTCCTTTGACATATGCACATTACTATTCCATGTTGCATGACTTACTGACATGCTTACCTTTCTTTACATGCCGCATACATCATGTTTGATTATACGCATTGAGATATGTTGTTTCCATGATATTTCTGGATTTGGGAACCGTGGGTATTTCAAAAAGAGAATATGCAATTGTTTTAAAACCCGGTTACCCTTGATATGATATTTTAGTGCGTCCACCATGTGTTTTCTCAGTACTGAGAGCGACATGTGAAACCCGATTCGAGGAGGCGGATGAGGCCGATTGTGGGTACGTGATGGACCCGGTATGGTACCCCGGGCCAAGAACGGTTTCGCTGTGTAGTAGACGGTGAGCCTGGCATAGGGACTACTACCTACCGGTGATTGGTTGGACCTGGCGGTTATCCGGAGGATACCTACCAGAGTCGATAGATGGATATGGGCGTACTGCTGGGGCCGAGGGACGATTCCGCAGACGGAGCCCGTGGGCTGGTCCGGACTACCGGAGCCCGATATATGAGGAATTACGTGCCGATGCTGGGCACAGTTTTCATGATGTTTTCGAGTGTCGATGCTGGGCTCTCCGGTTCCATGATTTTGAGTGTCGGGAGGGACACAGGTGGTTTATATCCTCATATTTCCATGCATATGTTGATGATATTTACATGCATGATGGTTATTGTCATTGGGTGACGAGTGGACGGGATCCACGTACATGCAGATTGATTTCATTGATTATACCTCACATTTGTGATATGCTATTACCTGAGGCACTGGAACGTGTTAGGTTTACCTAGCACCTCATGAAGAGTTTGGAAGCATCACATGTACCAAAGTTTAAATTTTTAGGGTGCTAAGTAAGCATACAATGAATCAATCCTAGAAAATTAGGGTTTCATAACTTTAATCAACATCACAAGCAACAAAGGCTAGGGTTTTGAGAGTTCAACCTTTGTAGCTCCCTACGATAGACTCCTTGGCCACTTGAGGGTTGGAGAAGGGTTCGCTTGATGTCTTCTAGTGTCCACGACGATCCACCCGAAGCTCCTTTGTCCATGCTTGCAACTTCACTTGATCAAGAGAAAGAAATGAAGCTAACACTCTAAACAAGTGGGCAAGACTTGTGTAGAATGATGTTGTGGTGGCTATTCTCACTTCAAAATCCTAACTTGGTGAGTAATTTGCTCGCTAGAGAAATCTAGAGAGCAAAAGAAGAAAGAGGAAGAAGATGATGGCCTTTTTAGAACAAGAGAAAAGATAATCTCTTATTAAAGAAAAAAGAAAATATATGTATATATATTTTTCACTTCTCATCTCAAACCATGGTTATATCATATGGATATTATTTCACTTGAGTTAAAACATAAAGAAAAGATTAACACATGGTTAAAAGTTAGGTGAGCATGGTTAGTTGAAAAAGAGTGTAGAAACCATGTATTAATCTTTATCTTTTGTTTTGTTTTAAAACAAATGTAAATAAATATATATCCATATATATAAACATAGTGTGTGATTCTTATATTGCCATCATTTTCAATGTATATACAACCATGAAGGATGATGTATGTATGTATGTGTGCATGCACATCCATATGTGCATGAACAAGAAAAAATGCATACATGCATGCATACATCCAATAATACAAGAAAGGATTTCTAGTGAGAAACTAATGGTTAAATGATAAATCAACACTTGATTTAGCAATCCGGCCATATCACATACGACCTAACCAAAAGCAAGCCGTCCGATTAATATACGGTATCTTATACGCGCATTTTAACCGGGTCCATGCGCATATCGCATACGCCCACCAGAACGTTTCGCCTGGACTAGGTAACTCCTTTGTGGGACTCTAAGACTCGTCAATACGCCGGCAGTGGGTGATGATCATATCAAGCACCCCCAAGCCGCAAGCGGTCAGCTAAACGTAACGGCCACCCGGGTATTAAGCGATCAGAAGAAAACAAGCGAACCTGGTACAACTCCCGTCGAGCCAACCGCCAACACTACCGTACAGTCTGGTCTCTTCGTCAGATATGCTGCATATCGAGCCAAGGGATGGTCACGTCGACCCCAATAACTCAATAAGTCGTGCCGGTGAATGGTCTATAACAAATCGAGAAACTACTGATAAGACTTATCAGTAAATCTCAGCAGCCCTGGCCAGGGACTTACTGATATAACCAGTCGAGCACAGCACAGCATCAACTCCCAATACCGGGAGAGACGAAACCCTCCTATCGCTCATCGCCTTCGTGTGTCTCGGTACTGTACCCAACGGCCACCTGTTTGCACGACTCAGTAGAGCCGTGGTAGGGTGGTAATCAAAGTACAATGGGAGAGCATACAAGACTCTATGACGATCTCGGGTCTACAGACTAACCTGCACCAGTTTCACCTGAGAACTGCTATCCGACGATAGATATAATTCCATATAGGAGTTCACGGTGAGTCCGTCCAGTGTACCCAGTCATCACTGAGCACCCGTATATGATCTCGATGTCAAACATCGATGAATGTGGGAACATTCATCGCCCATCATATGGGTCTAGTATCATATACGCTAGTCTACTGTGGTGTATTGATGCCCCGTCTCGATACACCTATGACTAGGGACATTTCAGGATATGCTTATAAACTACAGATGTCCCACTAGTATGATCTCTATCATAATCACTGTAGTCAAGCCAATATCCTCCGGGATTTATCAACATGTGTGAATGAATAAAAGCATGATCAAATCAACATATCAGATAAAGAAGAACCAGATAGCATACTTTCATGTCGGGCAAGAATGTACATTGAATATATATATATATATATATATATATATATATATGTATGTATGTATAAATACATCGACTATCTCATAATGGCCTCTAGGGCATACATATATCCAACAATCTCCCACTTGCACTAAGGCCAGTTATTTGCGTATCTCATACCCAACATCTCAAAAAGTCGCTTATGCTGCGGCTGAGGGAGGGCCTTGGTGAATGGATCCGCGGCGTTATTCTTTATGTCTACTCTCTTAATCTCGATCTCGCGGCAATCTACAATCTCCCGGATCAAATGAAAGCGCCTCAGGATGTGTCTGGATCGCTGATGGGACCTGGGCTCTTTGGCTAACGCCATAGCCCCATTATTATCACAATACAATGGTATTGGATCAATAATGGTTGGAACTACTCCTAGCTCCGAGACGAACTTCCTCATCCAGATGGCTTCATTGGCGGCATCATTTGTAGCAATGTACTCAGCCTCCATCGTATAGTCTGCAACGATATCTTGTTTGGAACTCTTCCAACTTACTGCCCCTCCATTGAGGGTAAATACAAACCCTGAAATAGATTTGCTGTCGTCCTTATCGCTTTGGAAGCTCGAATCGGTAAAGGCCTCCATTTGGAGATCTCCATTACCATACACCAAGAACAATTCTTTAGTCCTTCGCAAGTACTTAAGAATGTTCTTCACAGCTATACAGTGATTCTCCCCTGGGTTGGATTGATACCTGCTCACAACGCTAAGTGCATAAGCTACATCTGGGCGTGTACATAACATCGCATACATTATAGATCCTACTGCCGAAGCATAGGGTATAATGCTCATGCGAGCTCTCTCTTCATCGGTCTTTAGACAAGAATCCTTAGAGAGAGTGACCCCATGGCAAGCGGGTAAGGCACCCCGCTTGGAGTCTTCCATACTAAACCTTTTTAGGATGGTGTTGATGTACTTGGTTTGGGACAATCCCAATAATCTCTTGGATCTATCCCTATAGATCCTTATGCCTAGATGTATGTGGCATCACCCAGGTCTTTCATGGAGAACCTTAGTGATAAGAAAGATTTGATCGATTGTAGCATAGGAATATCATTTCCTATCAGAAGAATGTCATCCACGTACAATACGAGGAATGTGACGGCTCTCCCTACAGCCTTCTTATAAACACAAGGTTCATCTGGATTTTTGATGAAATCAAACTCTTTGATAACATCATCGAAACAGATGTTCCAACTCCGTGATGCCTGCTTTAACCCATATATGGATTTAAGCAATCTACATGCTTTCCCGCTGCTCCCACTGTCAATGAAGCCCTTCGGCTGATCCATATAAATGCATTCTTCTAAATCGCCATTTAGAAATGCCGTTTTAACGTCCATCTGCCAGATTTCATAGTCATAGTGAGAAACAATAGCAAGTAGGATCTGAATGGATTTAAGCATGGCTACGGGCGAAAAAGTCTCGTCATAGTCCAAACCTGGTCTTTGACGAAAACCCTTCGCCACAAGTCTTGCCTTGTAGGTTTCTACCTGCCCATCTACACCAATCTTTCTTTTAAAGATCCATTTGCATCCCACAGGTTTTACCCCAGGGGTACAACGTCCAAAGTCCAAACTTTGTTGGTGTACATAGACTCCATTTCGGATCTCATGGCATCCAGCCACTTCACAGAGTCACCCCTCATGATAGCTTGCTGAAAACTGGTAGGATCATCATCCTCTATGATGCAGTCTTCTCTGTCACCATCAATGAGGAAACCGTAGTACCTCTCCGGTGGGCAAGACGTCCTACCAGACCTACGGAGTGGCTGAGATTCCTTAGTTTCTATTGCAACAGCCGGTTCAACCAAGTCGTCATTTGTAGTTTGTGTCTCTAGAACCTCTTCTAGATCCACCATATTGCGATCATCTTTATCTGTGAAAAATTCTTTTTCTAAGAATGTGGCATGCTGAGAAACAAACACCTTTTGTTCCTCCTTGTGGTAGAATAGATATCAATAAGAGTTCCTTGGATATCCCACAAAGTTACACATGACTGACCGTGTCTCGAGTTTGTCCGGATTCTGCTTTTTAACATAGGCCGGGCAACCCCAAATCTTAATTCTCTTAAGAGATGGTCTCTTCCAATGCCATATCTCATATGGGGTGGTAGATATGGTTTTGGTTGGAACCCTGTTCAAAAGAAACGCTGCAGTCTCCAATGCATGCCCCCAAAATGAGACAGGTAACTCAGCGTCACTCATCATGAACCGGACCATATCTAATAGGGTCCTATTCCGTCGTTCAGACACACCGTTGTGCTGTGGTGTATAAGGAGGAGTGAGCTGAGAGTGAATCCCATTCTATTTTAGGAAGTTTGCAAATTCTGTACTGAGGTATTCCCCACCTCGATCTGATCGAAGCATCTTGATACTCAAGTCGGTTTGTTTTTCTACTTCTTGTTTATATTCAGTGAATTTCTCGAAAGCTTCGGATTTGTGCTTTAATAAAAATACATGACCGAATCTTGAGAAATCGTCAGTGAAAGTAATGAAGTAAGAAAAACCGCCTCTAGCTTGTGTAGAAATTGGCCCACATACATCACTATGTATGAGTCCTAGGAGCTCGGTAGCTCTTTCTCCGTGTCCGGAACGGAGTTTTGGTCATTTTATCCTTGATACAAGACTGGCAAGTCGCATAAGATTTATATTCAAAAGGGTTTAAATATCCATCTTTGTGTAACTTGTATAGTCTTGTTTCGTTAATATGACCAAGTCTACAGTGCCAGAGAAAAACTTCATTTATTTCTGAAAGTTTTCTTTTCTTAGTGTGCTTTATACTGAAAACTGTGTGTTGATTTAGGACGTATATCCCGTTATTAAGTGTACCATACCCAACCTACATTTGATTCAGGTGAAGGTTCATAACATTGTTCTGCAATACAAAATTATATCCTTCATTGTCTAACAAAGAAACAGATATTATATTACAAAGCATACTTGGTACAAAATAACATGGGTTCAAAACCAATATAAACCCAGATGGCAACCCCAAGTGATACTCTCCTACTGCGACTGTATGTAAATTGGAACCATTTCCAACGCGGAGAGTATGGTCCCCTGTCTTCAAAACCTTGCTATTTCTCAGCCCCTGCATAGAATTGCAAATGTGAGAACCTGAACCGGTATCTAATACCAGGAAGCAGAGTTTATTGAAAAACCGTTTTCTGTCAAAAACACACCTGAAGCGGAAGCATCCCCATGCTTCTTCTTGAGATTTAAGTACTCCGTACAGTTGCGCTTCCAATATCCTGCTTTGTGGCAATGAAAACATTCACCTTTCCCCGAGTCTCCAGCTTTGGACTTTTCCTTTCCCTTCACCTTTTTAACTCCACCCTTAGGATTGGTGGGCTTCTTCTTTTTCTTTCCTTTGCCCTTAGCCTTTGGGCGAGAAGAGGAAGATTGTCCAACAGTCATAACTGGAGTTTTCACTGATTTCAGTGTGCTCTCTGCACTCCTTAACATATTAAGGAGTTCAGGTAGTTCCCTCTCCATTTTGTGCATGTTGAAGTTAACTATGAACTTAGCAAAGGTGGAGGGGAGGGACTGCAGAATAATATCCGTATATTGTTCATTGTCCATCGTCCATCCAAGGTCCTCAAGCTCTTCTATAAGAGCTATCATCTTCAGAACATGGTCTCCTACTGACGTGCCAGGGGTCATTCGCATCTGAAATAATTTCTTTGATTCTTCGTATCGTAATACGCGGGATTGCTCTCCATACAACTCCTTTGTATGGAGGAATATGTCATGAATGTCCATATTCTCGTGCTGCTTTTGATGTGTATTTTCCATCGATGCAAGCGCGAGGCATTTGGCCGTGGCACAGTCAGCATCCCATGTCTTGCAGACTTCAATGTCCGCAACTGAGGATTTTGGACCTGGGGTAGGCGGGGCTGAAGCCGTGAGGACATATAATACTTTATCATAAGTCAAGGCTATTTTCAGATTCCTTAGCCAGTCTTTATAATTGGTCCCATTCAAATTTTTTTTATTTAGTAAAAGCTTGAGTCCTGTCATTGGTATCAGCCATTAAGAGAGAGAAAAGAATACACTCAGCGAAAGCTCTTGCATAGATTAGATTGGTTATTATCTTGTCTAATCAATGTCTCCCACTGCTTTAATCAAGTTTTTTTTTCAAACCTTAAAAAGAAAACTAGCCAGGATTAATTACAGTCTATAACTTCGCTAACCGTTCAGCCAGGCCAGTGTTGGTACTTGAGGGAGGTTCCCCGTGCTTTCGCACGGACCTAATTAAAGTAAACCTCATTTTCCCAGAGGCGTAGCCTCGTTAACACCTTTCTAGACACCTAATGAGTTAGCTAATTGTAAACTGCAAAACTCTCCTAGGAGCAACTATTGCCCACAGTGTGATCGGAATCCAACCATAATATGGAAGGTATGCAATCTCATTGCAAATCTCAACACTTGAAATTCCCGATGTGATTTTTACCCCTAGTACCTATAACCTTAGCTATGGTCAACAAATCATAAGTACTAGTCAAGTTCAGCCCGTCATTTCTTGATTAATCAGACCCGATTACATGACCCTTGGCTAAGGTCAACAAAGTCATATGCCCGTCCCAATTAATCTGCATCATATGCATTGTAGGAAGACATCACTTAGCTACCGTACACTACGCCTTGGCTAAGGTCAACAAACGTAGCACGAATACTAAGTACTCTACTTCCTAAAATGACGGAGGGTTGCGGATGATTTTTAAGAAAATCTTTAACGCTTTGAACTTGATATCGTCGTAGAATCAAATGGTTTACAAAAGGAGTTGCTTGTGCTCCGTAGTTTTTGAAATACATTTTTTTCATAAAGAGCCGAGTGGTTTTCAAATCCGATTCTACAACATCTTTTTAGGTTTATTTTCTTTACATTAATTATATTAATGTAATCCCATCATTTAAGTCCTTAAGCCAATCACAGAAAAGTAACGAAAATACAACGTACGCTTATGCCATCCGCATTCGCCGCAATGTTCCGTTATGCATCGTTAGGTTAGTTAACTAACGGCATACCGGGACGGGACTAGCGCGGGTGCAAAACATAAGTAATGTCTATTACATATCTCATATATAATATATCATTCGTCTCAGATATCACAAAACACAGGCAGCAGAAACATATATATAATGTGGGATATACTAGGACGTCCGTATTTAGTATTTAGCCAACAATAGAAAATACGGATTCCACAGTCGCGATGAATAGCCAAGCCCACACCCCTAGACCCCTACGAGAGCGGCAAGCGACCCTACCAATCCTGGAGTTTAGGAGACCCAGTCTCGACTCCTCGAGATGGCCTCCCACTGAACCCCAGAACTCGGTCACTTGTGCTCCCCTCCTTGGGTCTATCCTAATGCGGAAAAGTAAATAATATACAACACTGGTGACATCAACCTCAACCCGGAAGTGCCCCAAATAAAAGAATATTACATTACATTTGAATTTTACATGAATGAAAAATAAAACTCTCATCTCACATAAACCCCCCCGGCTATTCGATCGCGACAATCCTGCACATCATATCTCGGCAATACATAATATCATATATCTTCAACGTAAGTAAGTATGCGTACCCCGATTGTCGTTGATGTATAGCAACGAAACCGGCGATATCGAACATACTACACTTACGGTCACAAAGAAAGTGTAAAACTGCAATATCTGGAATACACATTCTCTTTAGACATCGTAAATGCGAAATATCACATACTTCGTATTTCATGTCTAGCTATATGAATTCCACACATTGCATCACATTCTAGATAAATAGACAGTATTAAAGTTTTCGAACGAATGATCAAATACCCAAAATTCCCTAAAGCTCAACACTTGAACGGAGTTCAAAGACCCGGAGTGTGTCACAGTAGTAGCGGTCCAGCTGTAGAAGGGTCAAGCCAAAGCCTCACAAGTGGCACGCCGTACTGCCCCAAACCCTAAGGTTCAAAAGGCAGTTCAAGACGGCCACATAATCGAGTTAAGGTTTGTTGTCTTCTAGAGGGTCCACCACAAAACTTGCACGTATCTCCGAAAGATTTAAACCCCGTGAAAAGTGAGCAAATGATACTCGTTCGAACAATTCAATACTTTCTAATTTACCCGGAAAAGACACGAAATCAAAATTCCGATCGAATCGTTGAACTCAAAACCATCCCCAGAACATTCAGCACATGAATTAGATTAAACATACCTAAAACAATATAAAAGCAGGTATAGGAATTACTGTGTAAATAAGAAGCTATGAAGCCTCTGTACGGCCGCGGAGCCGCGACCCAAGAAAGGATTGGCCGCGGTTCCGCGGCGGCTTGAACGGCTCATGGCTTCGTATTTCACAGCCTTTCTTAGATTTTCCTGCTGTATTTTCTAAGTATTTTTAATTCTGGAAAAACCACAGTTTCAAAAATTGTCCAGAGAGGGTTCTAAAAAACCGTATTTTGGTTCGATCAGAGTTTTTACTTCGTTAAAGTGTCGCCTAATGTTCTAGGTCGTCTCTGATACTAATGTTAGGTTTACCTAGCACCTCATGAAGGGTTTGGATGCATCACATGTACCAAAGTTTAAATTTTTAGGGTGCTAAGTAAGCATACAAAGAATCAATCCTAGAAAATTAGGGTTTCATAACTTTAATCAACATCACAAGCAACAAAGGCTAGGGTTTTGAGAGTACAACCTTTGTATCTCCCTACGCTAGACTCCTTGGCCACTTGAGGGTTGGAGAAGGGTTCGCTTGAAGTCTTCTAGTGTCCACGACGATCTACCCGAAGCTCCTTTGTCCAAGCTTGCAACTTCACTTGATCAAGAGAAACAAATGAAGCTAACACTCTAAACAAGTAGGCAAGACTTGTGTAGAATGATTTTGTGGAGGCTATTCTCACTTCAAAATCCTAACTTGGTGAGTAATTTTCTTACTAGAGAAATCTAGAGGGCAAAAGAAAAAGGAGGAAGAAGATGATGGCCTTTTTAGAACAAGAGAAAAGATAATCTCTTATTAAAGAAAAAAGAAAATATATGTATATATATTTTTCACTTCTCATCTCAAACCATGGTTATATCATATGGATATTATTTCACTTGAGTTAAAACATAAAGAAAAGATTAACACATTGTTAAAAGGTAGGTGAGCATGGTTAGTTGAAGAAGAGTGTAGAAACCATGTATTAATCTTTATCTTTTGTTTTGTTTTAAAACAAATACAAATAAATATATATCCATATATATAAACATAGTGTGTGATTCTTATATTGCAATCATTTTCAATGTAAATACAACCATGAAAATGATGATGTATGTATGTATGTGTGCATGCACATCCATATGTGCATGAACAAGAAAAAATGCATACATCCAATAATACAAGAAAGGATTTCTAGTGTGAAACTAATGGTTAAATGATAAATCAACACTTGATTTAGCAATTCGGCCATATCACATACGACCTAACCAAAAGCAAGCCTCCCGATTAATATACGGTCTCTTATACGCGCATTTTAACCGGGTCCATGCGCATATCGCATACGCGAACCACAACGTTTCGCCTGGACTAGGTAACTCCTTTGTGGGACTGTAAGACTCGTCAATACGCCGGCAGTGGGTGATGATCATATCAAGCACCCCTAAGCCGCAAGCGGTCAGCTAAACGTAACGGCCACCCGGGTATTGAGCGAACAGAAGAAAACAAGCGAACCTGCTACAACTCCCGTCGAGACAACTGGCAACACAACCGTACATCCGGTCTCTTCGTTAGATATGCTGCATATCGAGCCTAGGGATGGTCACGTCGACCCCAATAACTCAATAAGTCGTGCCGGTGAATGGTCTATAACAGATCGAGAAACTACTGATAACACTTATCAGTAAATCTCAGCAGCCCTGGCCAGCGACTTACTGATATAACCAGTCGATCACAGCACAGCATCAACTCCCAATACCGGGAGAGACGAAACCCCTCCTATCGCTCATCGCCTTCGTGTGTCTCGGAACCTACCAGTAAATCTCGCTTGCCCTGGCCAGGGACTTTGCGTAATGGCTCTCTGACACAGCGCGATATCAACTCCCAATACCGGGAGAGACGAATCATGTCTAACCGCCACTGCCTCCAAGTGCTCGGGACTGCACCCAACTGCTACTTGTTTGCACGACTCCTTTGAGCCGTGGTAAGGTAGTAATCTAAGAACAGTGGGACACACTCGAGGCGAAGTAGCAGTGTCAAGTCTGCGGACTATGCTGTACTCATGTCACCTGGGAACTGTTAACTGACGACGGGTATAATACCAACCAATCAGTTCCCCTGTGAGTCCTGTTCGGTGTACCCGTAACCTAACGAGCACCAGTATACTATCTCCAGTACGACGTACTGATGGCTGTGGGACAGACCATCTTCCCAACTGGGATGAGAAGCGTACACACTAGTCTACTCTGGAGTATCGATGTCCAGTCTCGATAATCCTGCGACTAGGGACAAGTATAGGATGTTTCTTATAGACTACCCATCCCCCATTAGTGTGACTGCCATTACAACGCTGGTAATCAAGCAAAAATCCTATGGGCTCTACTAATATGTATAAGTGATACGTTACAAGAAACATATGCACATATTAAACACAAACTAAGTAGCATACTACCATTTTTCGCAAGACTGTATATACAACTGTGAATATCCCAAGCTTCCATTATGTAATATACATACAAGTATGATACAATAATTGCCCTAGGGCATATACACTAACAATCTCCTACTTGCACTAGGGCCATGAGCTGGCATATCGTAGACCTATCATCTCGAATAGCCTATAGAACTGCGTCTGAGGAAGGGCCTTTGTGAATGGATCAGCAATGTTATTCTCTGTCTCAACTCTTTTCACCTCGATCTCCCGGCGATCTACGATCTCCCTGATCTGGTGGTACCGCCTTAAGATGTGTCCGGACTTCTGATGGGACCAGGGTTCCTTCGCTAAAGCTATAGCGCCGTTGTTGTCACAATACAAAGGTATTGGATCAATACTGGTAGGAACCACCTGAGGTTCTGTGAGGAAACTTCTTCATCCAGACAGCTTCTTTTGCGGCATCGCAATCAGCTATGTACTCTGCTTCCATCGTTGAGTCAGCAACGGTCTCCTGTTTGGAACTCTTCCAACAGACCGCCCCTCCATTAAGGGTAAAGACATAACCTGACATGGATTTGGAGTCATCTTTGTCACTCTGGAAGCCGGAGTCGGCAAAGGCCTCAATCTGGAGGTCTTTTCCGCCATACACCAAGAACATATCTTTAGTCCTTCTTAGGTACTTGAGAATGTTCTTTACTGCTATCCAGTGATTCTCCCCTGGGTTTGCCTGATACCGGCTTACAACGCTCAATGCGTATGCTACATCTGGTCTGGTACATAACATCACATACATTATAGAGCCTACCGCAGAAGCGTAGGGTATAATCGACATGCGATCCCTTTCCAAATCAGTCTTGGGAGACATCTCTTTGGAAAGGGTGATTCCGTGACAAGCAGGTAGGTTACCGCGGTTAGAATCATCCATTTTGAATCTCTTCACTATGGTGTCTATGTACCTGGACTGCGAAAGTCCCAACATCCTTCTTGATCTAGCACGATAGATCCGGATCCCCAGAATGTAGGTGGCATCACCCAGGTCTTTCATGGAGAATTTTTGTGATAAGAATCTTTTGACTGACTGTAACATAGGAATATCATTTCCTATTAGGAGAATGTCATCCACGTACAAGACGAGGAATACTACAGCTCTCCCTACAATCTTACTGTATATGCATGGTTCATCTGGATTTTTGATAAAGTCGAATTCTTTGACAGCATCATCAAAACAGATGTTCCAAATCCGTGATGCCTGCTTTAGTCCATAAATGGACTTAAGCAACTTGCATACTTTACCGCTGCTCCCACTCTGAATGAATCCCTCTGGCTGATCCATATAGACTCTCTCTTCTAAATTTCCATTTAGAAAGGCCGTCTTTACGTCCATCTGCCAGATTTCATAATCGTGGAAGGCAGCAATAGCAAGAAGGACCCGAATAGATTTAAGCATAGCCACTGGAGAAAAGGTTTCGTCATAGTCCAAACCAGGTCTTTGACGGAAACCCTTTGCAACAAGTCTAGCCTTATAGGTTTCAACCTGTCTATCTACACCAATCTTCTTTTTGAAGATCCATTTGCATCTTACGGGTTTTACCCCATCTGGAGCAATGTCTAAAGCCCATACTTTGTTAGTGTACATGGACACCATTTCGGTCCGCATTACATCCAGCCATTTTACTGAGTCACCGCTCTGAATGGCTTGCTGGAAGCTAGTATGGTCATCTTCATCAATGACACAATCCTCTCTATCCCCATCTATGAGAAAACCGTAGTATCTCTCAGGCGGATGAGACGGCCTACTACTCCTGCGGAGGGGTGTGGGAATGTCTAATTCTTCTTGAACTACTGGTTCTACCATACTTTCAGTTGTAGTTTGTGGTTCTGGAATTTCTTCCAGTTCTATTTCGCTCCCACTTGTATCCTTTTCTAAAACTTTCTGTTCTAAAAAATAGGCATTACGAGAAACAAAAACCTTTTGTTCCTCTGCATTATAGAACAGATACCCCTTGGAGTTCTTGGGATATCCCACAAACTTACACTGTACTGATCGTGCCTCGAGCTTGTCCACATACTGTTTTTTAACAAAAACCGGACATCCCCAAATCTTCAGATACAGAAGATAGGGTTTTTTCCCACTACACATATGATATGCGGTGGTAGGCACTGTCTTGGTAGGAACGCTATTGTAACATTTCAAAAAAAAATAAAATATTATTTTTTGGGAATTTTTATAATTTAATATTATTTTATTGAATATTTTAATATTTTGGTATAATTAAATACAGAAAAATTGGAAAAATTATGGAAAATTATAAAATAGGGTATTTTATAGAATTATGCCATTTTTAAGTTTTTATGATTATTTATATGCTAATTTTATGCAAAACATGCAAATACCTTTTTTCTACAATTGTGTTTCATTTTTCTTGCCATGGTTTTACTTTGGGTTTGCTATTCTTGTGAGAAAGGAATTGGGAGAAAAGAAAAGAAAAGAAAAAGAAAAGGAAAGAGAAAAGGGGACATGGCATTTATGAGGTATGGGGGGCATTTATTGGCTTGGATCTCTCTCTCCCTCTCACTTCTCTCCCTCTCCCTCTTCAGCTCCAGCAGCTGATGCTGCTCCCTCTTCTTCCTCCCACCTTCAAGCCTTCAATTCATCTCACAAACTACACCAAAACCCTACCCCCATTTCATTAAAAGTGTACACAAGCTCAAGATCTACACATTGGACTAAGGAAGCAAGGATTTTGGCCACTAGGGGCAACTCAAGAAAATTCTTGAGTTGCCAAATGAGGTAATTACTGAACCATTAGTTTAGTTTTTGTATTACATACACCCCCATACTAGTTTAGAATCGATATTGTGTGATTTGGTGGTCTTAAAGAAAACCTAGTTAGGGTTTGAGGAAATTATGAGTTGTGATGGGAAATTTAGCTCAGTAGAGACTCAATAAACACCATAGTGCTCGAATGGAGACCCAAACCTGAAGCTTAAACCCAGAATACAGATTTATAGAAACCGATATCGGAAAAGTATGAAATCTGTGAAGCTTATATGAGATCTGCTATCAACCCGAGACTCTGAAAATTATATTGAATGGACAGTGACATGTGCAGACACCCAGGAAGCTACGACCAGAACCCTAGCGCCTACATCCATTTCCCGGCCGCAAATTTATCCATTCTAGCCGCAATTTGCGGCCAGACCATGGTGGATTTGCCTCGTTTTTGTTTTGGTGCCCCCTTATCAGTAGTTTAGACCGTGGCATGTATAGATTTGTGTAATTTGATCTAGGGTGAAATCTGGAGCCTATTTCCTTTGTTGTTGTTTTTGATTCGTGTTTCCGTATTCCGTATTTTAATTCTGAATTTACGAATTGTGTTTACCTCGACTATTGGGCGTTTATACGACGATATCGTGGGTTGTTGATGGTTTTGGAAGGCGTTGTCCATAGGTTCTAACCTATAGATCAAAGCGTATCGTTTTGGGATTCGTATGCCGTTTTAGTTTTGAATTGGTTTTGATACGCATTTGCGATACGTTAATGTGTAGGTACCCCATGAAGACTTCGGGACGACAAGCAAGCGCGTGGCGACGTCCACAAATGAAGACGCCAAGTGAGTAGATTATATCTACGGGGGAAGTCGGGTGGATGGCGTATAGCACCCCCGCAGTCCGTAGTTGATATAGTATATTTTATTTATGATAGTATAGTGTAGTGGATTATTTGAGATGTGTTAGATGTGATATGATTAGAAGGAATCTAGAATATTTCCTAGTTGCGAACCCTAGGATAGGTTTACACCCACACGCACACACATGTTGATTTGCTATACTTATACTGTAATGAGGATGGATAGTGGATGACTTTGGAGATGAGTCGATGATATTGGGCATTATGCCGTGAGATCGGAGATTTGATATGATTCGTATTTGGGATACAACATGTGATATCTAGCGGGCCATTGGACGTGTGTTTACACATTCAGTTATATTGATGGTATCAGTTGTACTAGACTTAGATCAGTATCCCAGATTATGTGATATGATGATGAGGATACCAAATAATTGATGAGCTGATTGGGATATTGACCCGTACCCAGCTATTGGGATGTCGTACGACGATTTTCCGTACGAGCTTTATATTGATGATAGATCTGCGTTCATGACTCGAGGATGTCAGATGATATACTGTATCGTACACGATACTATTGAAGCGGGATCACCGACTTATATATATATATATCGACTCAGATTTATGTTGTTTCCATACACCTCCCGATGGACTTGGCTTGGTAGATGTTAGACCAGACCCGAGTCATACCTATTTCAAAACTAACGAATCGGGAATTATCTTAAGGACAAGTAAAAGGGATTCTACGGGTATTTTAAAGAGACGTATCTATTCTTAAAAACACCGTAACCCTTATTTTACCAAAACCCCGATTCGTCTTATTTCAAATGGCACCACTGCATGACAGGTACATATTAGTGTAGATTCTTCACTGTTACATTGATTATTCGATTCCGCGTCGCATTGCATGTGTTTTCTATATTGCAATCATGCTGTTAGGACACCAGCACCATTATCGATAATGCATATGTTCCACGTACACTTGCTTGCTGGCTCACACACTTCATCATCGATAATTGCCATGTCACTACACAGTAGTATTATTGCATCAGGATATGACTTTGTATGTGCATACCACTATTCTATGTTGCATGATATACTGTTATACATGCATCTCAATTATATGTCACATACATCATGCTTTCTGATTATGCGCATTGGGATATTGTTTTCATGATATTTATGGATTTGGGAACCGTGGATAATTTCAAAGGAGAGTATGTACTTATTTGAAAAACCCGATTTCCTTGATTTGATATTTGCGCAGCCACCATGAAATTTATCGGTTCTGATTATATACCCCATACGAGGAGTGTGTGCCGTATGAGGGTACATGGTGGGGCCCGGTATGGTTCCTCTCGGCAAGATGATCGAAGGATTATGCCGATTGAGCCTGGAGGTGGGCGAGTACTTACCGGTGATTGTATTTGAGCTCGGCGGATATCCGGGGGATACCGACCGGAGTTGAGAGATGGACTTGGGTTGACCCGTGCTGCCGGGGCCGAGGGCCGATACCGCAGAGGAGCCCCATATGGACGAGGATTAACGTGCCGATGCTAGGCACAGGTTTCATGATGTTTCCATGATTTTGATTAAATCCTCACATTTACATGCATGATGCTTATTGTCATTGGGATGACAGGTGGACGGGATCCACATATATACAGACTTTTATTACATTGATCATACTTCACTTGTATATATAACAAGGTATGAGGGCGCTGTTATTTATACCCTTACACCAATATTAGTGGAATGGGACGCTAATATATGTGCATTGATATTCATTTTGATATACTCCATCATATTTACTTCATGCAGACATTCCTTATGTCTATGACATGTTATTACCTGAGGCACTGGCACGGGTACTTGGCACTACATACATGATTAGATGTTACATTGCCATCTTATCATGCTTCAGGCTTATTCTTTGAGGTTTATGTTAGTTATATGTATGCCCTAGAGGCCATTACTGTACATAGGATGTATATAGTAGTGGATGCTGGGACATATATAGGGAGGACTTTCTTGCTCGACATGATAGTATGCTATCTGGTTACTCTTTGCCTTAACGTGTATACTGATTGTCTCTCTGTTACATGTTGGTAAAGCCCTTAGGATGTGTACTTGACTACCTGGACTATAATGCGGATCATACTAGTGGGGACATGGTAGTCCATAAGTACATCCTTCAAGGTCCCTAGTCATGGGTGTATCGAGACGGGGCATCGATATACCAGAGTAGACTAGCGTATACCTTCTCGACCCATACAGATGGGCGATGGATGATCCCATATCCATTGGTGTTTGACATCAGAGATGATATACGGGTGCTCAGTGGAGACTGGGTACACTGGACGGACTCGCCGAGAACTCCCAGATGGTATTATACCTCATGTCAGATGGCAGTTCTCTGGTGACACTCGTACAGAGTAGTCTGTTGACCCGAGATCGTCATAGAGTCTTGTATGATTCCCACTGTGCTTTGATTTCCACCTTACCACGTCAAAGAGGGCGTGCAAAATGGTGTCTTTTGGGTACAGTCCCGAATCACATGGAGGCAATGAGCGATAGGAGGGGATTCGTCTCTCCCGGTATAGGGAGTTGATGTTGCGCTGTGTTCGATTGGCAATAACCGGAAATCCCTGGCCAGGGTTGCTGAGATTTACTGGTAAGTGTTACCAGTAGTTTCTCGAACTGTTATAAAACTCATATCGACACGACTTATTGAGCTACTGGGGTCTGATGTTTACCACCCCTAGGCGAGATATGCGACATATCAGACGAACAAACCGGACTGTACGGTAAGTGTTAATGGTTGGATTCACAGGAGTGTGAGCGGGCTTGCTCGTCGATCTTCTGATCGCTCAATACCCGGGTGGCCGTTACGTTTAGCAGACCGCTTGCGGCTTGTGGGTGTTTGATATGGTCATCACCTGCTGCCGGCGTATTGACGAGTCTTTAGAGTCCTACACAGAGGTTTCCTGGCTCAAGCGAAACGAAATGGGAGAGCATATGAGATATGTGCGGGATCGAGAATATTGCGTGTATGTGATACCGTATTCTATTCTCGCGATGAATGTATCGATTGGTTGTATGCGATATAACCTAGTTATCGAATCGAGGATTGATTCGATAAGTCAATACATTGGATATTAGTCGGTCATATGCGATGTGACCGTATCGTTAAATCAAGTGTTGATTTAATGATTTAATGTATAATTATATATTTGATATATTACTTTACATTAACTAATATTGGTTCACTTAAGATGTTTTTCTCACTTGTTTTGTGCACATTGTATATGTGATATATTATTTTGCATAAGATTGTATCATGTTTGATGATACATGCAAACTTGGGTGTATGTTTGGTTTAAACTATGATTAGATTAATGGTTAGGGTTTTCATTTACTCATTTATTTACTTTATTCTTTTTGGCAAAAGAAAATAAAATGGTCGCTTGTTTGTTTTATCTTTGAAGCTTCAAGAAGCTTTGACCATTTTGTTTCTTTTGCTTAACCTAACCATTCACCTAACCCTAGTTTATTCTCTAAACTTAACCATGGTTACATTATGATAACCATCACTTGTTTTTCTATTTTAATTAATTCATTCTTATTCTTTCTTCTTCTTCTTCTTCAAGATGAAGAACGAAAAGCATTCTACAAAATGTCAAGTGATGAAATCATGCGAGAATTCCAAATCCAAAGTGAACCCACTTCCTATTTCTTCATCCTCTACCACTTGCCATGTAGTATAGGGTGTTTTCTTCACAAGTTTCTTGACTTGGTGAAGGTGGAGCTTGAGTTTGAGTTGCCTCGACGTAGATCATCTTTGGCATCGAAGTCGACGACCTAGCCCGATCATTTCTTCGATGAAACCATCGCTAGAGTCCGGGATCCGATGATCGCAGCGGAGGGACGTCAACGCGGAGCTATGGAGGTGGAGGACCGGATCTACAAAGGTTGTATTTTTGTTCACTTAGTACTAATGTAGTTTAGTAGCTTGTTGTTTCGCTTAATCTCTAGTTAACGATCGCATTAGGGTTTCTCGGCACAAGATTTTTTTTGAATTTGGCATGGTTGATGCCTTGTGGAACCTCCTTTGAGTGCCTAGGAACCCTACAGTGGTATCAGAGACTAGCTAGAGCCTCAGGCGATGCGTTAACGAAGTTAAAACCCCGATCGAACGCAAATACGACGAAATACACCCCTCTCTGGTCCATTTTTAAAATCTGGGATTTTTCCTAATTAAAAATGCCTAAAAAAATCAGTAGGAAATTATAAGAAAAACTGTGCAAAACGACACTGTTTGGAGCTCAAACCACCGCGGAACCGCGGCACGAGCATGGCTCGTGCGGCGGTTCCGCCGCCATTTTGTGACGTCGCCCTCTAAAATTTGCACAGTAATGTTTTGTTTTAATTCCTTAATATTTTATGGGTATTTTTATCTGACTCAAGTGTTGAGTATTCTGGGGTTTATTTTGTAGTCGTTGTTTCGATCGGAATTTTTAATTTCGTTATGTTTTCCGGATATTTAGAATATGTTAGAAAGTTCGACCGGATATAAATACCCAATTTTTCCCCTGCCGGGAAATTTCCAATTGTTGGATTCTTCCGTAGTTTAATAACGTTCTAAGTAGTGCAAGTAACGCGATGGTCCCTCTAGAAGACAACAAACCTTAACTCGATTATGTGACCGTCTTGAACTGCCCTTTGAACCTTAGGGTTTGGGGCAGTACGGCGTGCCACATGTGAGGCGTTGGCTTGACCCTTCTACGGCTGGACAGTTGGTACTGTGGCATGAAATGGATGTTTTTGATCTTGTTTCATGAGTTGAGCTGTTTCGGGAAAACTTGGGTGTTTGATTGTTCGATCGGAAAGTTTATCATTTTCTATTTATCTGGAATGTGATACAATATTTGGAATCCACATATAGTTATGAGATAACTGGTTTGAATGTTATAATCATAGCACTTTAGTCTCACTTGATCGGTTGCCACAGAATTTTGATGCGATCAAAAGTCCGTCGCAATCACGTAGCGTACGTGGATACTCGCCGGGTAAACTTAATAGACAGCTACACCCCATAGCCCCGACCAAGTGACTGTAGGAGAACCCCGTCGCCAAAAGCATCCGTTCGGGTGCTCGCGGCAGCGGTGTTCCGCCTTAGTGCACTTCTTCGACGGTATCGGGGGTGCGGCCGTCTACTAAAGTTTGCGACGAGCATTCGATCAGAATGTCGGGAATCCTGTTGAATTGCCCGACTTGATATTGAAAAGTGTTTTCGATAATGAGACTAAAATGCGGGGTTTATAATTGTTAGGCATGTGATGTCTAAGAAATTCAGATGGTTAGGCATGCAATGTCTAAGAAGGTTGCGGATTCCAACTGTTGTAGTTTTACACTTTCTTTTCTGTGACCGTAAGTGCAATATGTGATATCGCCGGTTTCGTTGCTATATGTCAACGACAATTAGGATCCGCATATTTACTTACGTTGATGACATGCGATGTTATGTGTTGCTGGATATGTTATATTGGATTGTCGTGTTTGAATAGCCGGGGGGTTTTATGTGAGATGAGTGTTTTTCATTTTCATTCATGTAAAAACTTGTACGTAATATTCTTTTATTGAGGCACTTCCAGGTTGCGGAAGATGTCACCCATTGTATATTATTTACTTTTCCGCACTAGGATAGACCCAAGGAGGAAGGCACAAGTAACCGGGTTATGGAGTCCAGTGGGACACCAACTCGAGGAGTCGAGTCCGGGTCTCCTAACTCTAGAATTGGTAGGGTTGCTTGCCGCTCTCGTAGGGGTCTAGGGGTGTGGGTTTGGCTATTCATCGAGATCGTGGAATCCGTGTTTTATACTGGCTCGTATTGAAAACACGGACGTCCTAGTATATCCAATATTTCATATGATTCTCTTGCTGCGATATCTGTGATGTGATCATTTGATATTCTGTGATAGATACTATATATAGTATATATGATATATTATATAGACGTTACTTATGTTTTACACCCGCGCTAGCCCTGCCCTGCTCTGTCGTTAGTTACCTAACCTAACGGTGCACGAGGGGACATCGAGGAGAATGCGGATGGCATAAGTGTACGTTGTATTTATCTGTAATGTTTAGGTGATTTAAATGATGGGACTTCATTAATGTGATTAATGAAAGAAAAGAAACCTAGATGTTGTGGAATCGAATTTCTAAATAAAACAGGTAGCTAAAGTTCTTGATTTGCATCGTGGTGTTCCTTGTAGAACATCCTGCACCTTATTCGATAAGGAAAGGACTGAGATCCCTTCACCGGGAGTGACTCCTTTAGCAATAACTGGCAGATGCTACAACCCTCGGTTTGTCTTTTGATTGCTTCTATAGTTTCTGCTTTGCACAGCGATAAATATGATATATCCCGCACCTCATTCGACGAGGAAAGGGCCGACGATCCCTTCACCGGGAGTGACCCCTTTAGCAAAACTAGAAAAGCCTAAAAAACACTCCATTTTAAAATCATTTGATTCTACAACGATATCAAGTTCATTACGCAATAGGTTTTCAGAAAAACCTGCCGTAGCCCTCCGTCATTTCAGATAAGTAGTAGTTAGTATTCGTGCTACGTTTGTTGGCCTGCGTCAAGGCGTAGTGTGCGGTAGCTAACTAGTATTTATCTGCTTTATGCATATGATGCAGATTGGATTAGGGTAGTCGTGCTACTTTGTTGGCCTGCGTCAAGGGTCGTACGGGTGGGTTTAATTCAATCAGGAAATGACAGGCTGAAGTTGACTAGCGCACTATGATTTTTTGGCCTGCGTCAAGGTCATAGGACGCTAGGGGCAAAATTGTCGGGAATTTCAAGTGTTGAAATTTGCAATGAGATTGCATACCTTCTATGAGATAGTTGGATACCGATACCCGCTGCGAGCAACTGTTACTCCTGGGAGAGTTTTACACATTACAATTAGCCGATCAAGTAGGTGTCTAGAAAGGTGTCAACGAGGTTACGCCTCTGGAAAACGAGGTTTACTGTAATTAGGTCCGTGCGAAAGCACGAGGAACCTCCCTCAAAGTACCGACACTGGCCTGGCTGAAAGATTGGCGAAGTTGTAGTGTGTAATTAATCCCGGCTAGTCTTTCCTTTTAGGGTTTGAAGGAAGATTTGATAAAAATAGTGGGAGCCATCCTGATTAGATAAAATAATAACCAATCTGATCTTGCAAGAGCGCACGCAGAGTGTTTTCTTCTCTCTCTCTCCAGGTAGCGACCATGTCACGCCATAATCAAGATAATAAAACAAAAATATTGACAGAACCCGCTTGTTATACTGAGCTGGGGAACGTTGGTCCTGCTCCAACTTATAAATGTTATAAGACAGAGCAGGAAATTAGGGAATACCAGATTTCCCGTGCCGCCCAAACGAAGAAAGTACATGATGATGCATCTTCTTTGCGTGTGTTCATTACAAAGAACTGTTTCTCAGTATCCTCTGCGTCCTGGGTATTTGATACCGGATCAGGATCCCAGATATGTAATCTGATACATAGGGCTACAGAAAGGTAGAGAACTGAGAACGGGTGATAAGTTTCATGAGACAGAAAACAGTGCAAGTGTTGCAGCCAAGTCTGTTGGTCACTGTCACCCTGCATTACCAATACATTGATTCTGAACAAATGCTATTAGATAACGAACCTGATATACAAAATCATATCAGTCTCTTTATTAGTAAAGAAATGATAAAATTTTGTATGGTTGGATAATGTTTTGAACATTTCCTATATTAAAAGTTGATCGGTTCAGGCACGTTATCTAAAAGCATTGACGTTCTAAATCAAACTACAGTTCTTAGTATATAGAACACACACAAGAGGAAGAGTTCAGAAATGAACGAATCCTTCTTGAGGCATTGTAGACTAGGTCATATCAATGCGACCCGACTGGCTGAAGTTACATTTATATGCATATTTAAATTAGTTTGAATTTACATCTTGTGAAACTTTCCTGTCATGTCACAGAGATAAGATGACCATAGCTCCGTTTACTGGAAACAGAGAAAGAGTTAGTGAACTCTTGGGTTGATACATATTGATGTATGTAAGCTCCCCTGTCTACACATGCCAAGACTGGTTATTTGTACTTCATTACATTCTCTGATGATCTCTCGAGATTCAGACATATATTCCTGTTGAAACACAAGTCCGAACCTTTTGAGATATTCACAGAATATAAGATAGAAGTAGAGAACCAAAGACGGGTATAAGCATTATGTCCTTTGATGCGATCAAGGAGGAGAATACTTGTGCATGGAATTCTTGGATTGCTCTAAAGGAGAATGAGATTCTCTCTCGGTGTTACTCCTCCGAATACACCATAGCACGATGGTATATCGGGGCGGAGCAATAGCACCCTATATGATATGGTGCGCTCTATGATGAGTACTACTGAGTTACCTGTTTCCTTTTTGGGGGTTATGCACTTGGGAAGTTGCATACCTATTGAATAGTGTTCAAATCAAATCAGTTTCCTACCACTTCATATGTGATATGGAAAGGGAACAGCCCATATCTTAAGTTAGTTAAGATTTGGGGTTGTCCAGCCTATGTCTAAAAAGCAAAATCTGGACAAGTTCGAGGCAAGATCTGTTATGTAGAACTGGAAATGTTCCAGCTATACAAACTGCAGCTGATGATTTGATAGAACCAAAGGATTGAATAATTACCAACGAACCTCAGCCTCTCCGCCGATCTAGTAGGGTTCCTCACCCACCTGAGAGATACTTCTATTTCTCTATGACAGTAGGAGCGAGGATTGCATCATGGGATGATGACCTAACTAGTTTCGAGCTGGCCATCAGGAGTGGGACTCTGTAAGAATGGCTGGATGTTAATGGATCTGAGATGGAATCCTTATACACCAACAAAGTATGGACTTTAGTTGCTTTATCTGAAGGGTTAAATCCCCATCAGGAGCAAGTATATCTTGAGAAGATTACTTGGTGTACATGGAAAAGTTGAGACTTGTTAAAGGTTTTCGTCATCGACCAGTCGTGGATAATGATGAAACCTTTTTCCAGTGACTATGCTTAAGTCCATCCAGATCCTACTTGCCACGGCTACATACCATGACTACGATATCTGGTGGTTGGGTGTCGTGACAGCTTTTTCTAAAATGATGTTTTAGAAGAGAACGTCTATAAGTACACAGCCAGAGGGCTTCGTAAACAGTGGGAGCAGCGGAAACGTGTGCAAGTTGCTTTACAGATAAAAGAAGGCATCGCGGAGTTGTAACATCTGTTTTGATGAGTTAGTCAAACAGTTTGACATCATCAAAATGGTAGATGAACCTTGTATATACAAAAAGGTAATAGGGAGTATGGTAGTGATCCTCGTAGAGTACGTGGATGACATACTCTTGATAAGGAAGGAGTTTCCTATGCTACGCTCGGTCAATCTCCGCTTATGACAATGATTCTCCATATAGGATCAAAGTGATACTTACTAAATCCTGGGTTTTGGATCTGTGAGATAGATCTAATTGGATATTAGGATACTCACTAGTTGTAGTGAGATGGTATCAATTGGTCCTGGGGAGAATCACTGGAAGGGTTCCAGGGTGATAAGGACGACTGAAAGTCAGTCACAGACATTGTCTTTACCCTCAGTAAAGGGACGGTATGTTGGAAGAGTTCCAAGCTAGATACCGTGGCATACTAGACGATAAAGGCTGGATACATCGCTACTTAAGATGCTACCAAAGAGGCAGTCTGGATGTATATTTGTTCATGAGATGAACTTAGTTCCTCCCAATGTGTGACAATGGAGTTGTGGCTTATGCCAAGGAACGTCTGTCCCATCAGTGATCCAGACATATTCTAAGGAAGTATCACCTGATCATGGAGATGGCTGATCTCCAAGGTGATCGAGGTTAGGAGAGTAGATTCAGAGGACAACACGGAGGATCCACTCACAAAGGCCTTTTCCCAGAGAGAGACTTTTATGGGATGGTTGAATATGAGATACTGCAACCACTGCTACAGATGGCCCTAGTGCAAGTGCGAGATTGTTAGTTATATGTATACCCTAGAGGCCATTACTGTACATAGGATGTATATTGTAGTGGATGCTGGGACATATATAGGGAGGACTTTCTTGCTCGACATGATAATATGCTATCTGGTTACTCTTTGCCTTAACGTGTATACTGATTGTCTCTCTGTTACATGTTGGTAAAGCCCTTAGGATGTGTACTTGACTACCTGGACTATGATGCGGATCATACTAGTGGGGACATGGTAGTCCATAAGTACATCCTTCAAGGTCCCTAATCGTGGGTGTATCGAAACGGGGCATCGATATACCGGAGTAGACTAGCGTATACCTTCTCGACCCATACAGATGGGCGATGGATGATCCCATATCCATTGGTGTTTGAAATCAGAGATGATATACGGGTGCTCAGTGGAGACTGGGTACACTGGACGGACTCGCCGAGAACTCCCAGATGGTATTATACCTCACGTCAGATGGCAGTTCTCTGGTGACACTGGTACAGAGTAGTCTGTTGACCCGAGATCGTCATAGAGTCTTGTGTGATTCCTACTGTGCTTTGATTTCCACCTTACAACGTCCAAGAGGGCGTGCAAAACGGTGGCTTTTAGGTACAGTCCCGAATCACACGGAGGCAATGAGCGATAGGAGGGGATTCGTCTCTCCCGGTATAGGGAGTTGATGTTGCGCTGTGTTCAATTGGCTATAACCGGAAATCTCTGGCCAGGGTTGCTGAGATTTACTGGTTAGTGTTACCAGTAGTTTCTCGAACTGTTATAGACCTCATATCGACACGACTTATCGAGCTACTTGGGTCTGACGTTTACCACCCCTAGGCGAGATATGAGACATATCAGACGAACAGACCGGACTGTACGGTAAGTGTTACTGGTTGGATTCACAGGAGTGTGAGCGGGCTTGCTCGTCGATCTTCTGATCGCTCAATACCCGGGTGGCCGTTACGTTTAGCAGACTGCTTGCGGCCTGTGGGTGTTTGATATGATCATCACCTGCTGCCGGCGTATTGACGAGTCTTTAGAGTCCAACACAGAGGTTTCCTGGCTCAAGCGAAACGAAATAGGAGCGCATATGAGATATGTGCGGGACCGAGAATAATGCGTGTATGTGATACAGTATTCTATTCTCACGATGAATGTATCGATTGGTTGTATGCGATATAACCTAGTTATCGAATCGAGGATTGATTCGATAAGTCAATACATTGGATATTAGTCGGTCATATGCGATGTGACCGGATCGTTAAATCAAGTGTTGATTTAATGATTTAATGTATAATTATATATTTGATATATTACTCTACATTAACTAATATTGGTTCACTTAAGATGTTTTTCTCACTTGTTTTGTGCACATTGTATATGTGATGTATTATTTTGCATAAGATTGTATCAAGTTTGATGATACATGCAAACTTGGGTCTATGTTTGGTTTAAACTATGATTAGGTTAATAGTTAGGGTTTTCATTTACTCATTTATTTACTTTATTCTTTTTGGCAAAAGAAAATAAAATGGTGGCTTGTTTTTTTTATCTTTGAAGCTTCAAGAAGCTTTGACCATTTTGTTTCTTTTGCTTAACCTAACCATTCACCTAACCCTAGTTTATTCTCTACACTTAACCATGGTTGCATTATGATAACCATCACTTGTTTTTCTACTTTAATTAATTCATTCTTATTCTTTCTTCTTCTTCATCTTCAAGATGAAGAAAAAAAGCATTCTACAAAAATGTTAAGTGATGAAATAATGTGAGAAATCCAAATCCAAAGTGAACCCACTTCCTATTTCTTCATCCTCTACCACTTGCCATGTAGTATAGGGTGTTTTCTTCACAAGTTTCTAGACTTGGTGAAGGTAGAGCTTGAGTTTGAGTTGCCTCGACGTATATCATCTTCGGCATCGAAGTCGGCGACCTAGCCCGATCATTTCTTCGACGAAACCATCGCTAGAGTCCGGGATTCGATGATCGCAGCGGAGGGACGTCAACGCGAAGCTATGGAGGTGGAGGACCGGATCTAAAAAGGTTGTATTTTCGTTCACTTAGTACTAAAGCAGTTTAGTAGCTTGTTGTTTCACTTAATCTCTAGTTAACGATCGCATTAGGGTTTTTCGGCACCGGAATTTTTTTTGAATTTGGCATGGTTGATGCCTTGTGGAACCTCCTTAATGTGCCTAGGAACCCTACTGTTTATATATCTGATAGTATTTGACCTAGGAGTATGTCATGCATTCATTTTCTGCTTGTAGATATTCTCTATTCACGAGTTGGCAACTCACCCCCGTTGTGTCACAGTTCTTGTAGGTTTTGCCGTACAGGTTCCATTACAGCATTTCTGGCACATTGCTTTCCTTTGCGGATGATTTGCTTGGTAGGTGGGTTCTTGCATCAGAACCACCATTGCACTTGTATTATTCCTTTGTATCTAGAATTCCATCAACCAAAACTTGTATATTGTTTCAGACTTAGACACTAGTGACGTATTATTTCGACCTTAGAGTCGCGCTTAGCAATATTTCGGTTTTTATGCTTATTGGGTTTCTTTTGAGTTTTGATCCTCACCTTTCGGCGTTGTATATTATATTGCTTGCGTGGTTGTGACCGTCGATTGACGAAGAGCTAGCTCCCGCTTGGGGATGCCTTTTATCATTGCATATATATTGTTCTTGTTGTACCATGTTCGGGGCCAGGATTTACAAAAGAAACTCTGCCGAAATTTTTAGAAAAAGACTTTACATTTTAAAATGCATATTCGGCTTAGTTATTTAAAAAACCTTGAATTCAAACCTGTTTTTCTTCACTTCTTTAAACCAGTTTTCTTTACTTACTCTTAAAATGGTTTAAGATTTCTGGACTTTTGGCTTACTTGGATCAGATGGAGTCCTATAGACTTCATATGGTTCAAGGGCCAGTCACGTGCTTTTTCGGGTCGTGACAAAGTTCAGAAGATATGCCGCTGATTCTAGCGCATATCCACAGAATGATCGCAGTAACTCAGCGTTACTCATCATGGAACGAACCATATCCAATAGGGTTCGATTCCTCCTTTCCGATACACCGTTATGTTGTGGTGTGTGTAAGTTGATGTGCAACACCCCACGAGTTGCGGGGAGGCAGAAATTTGAAAAACAATCATGTTTATAAAGCGAACATCAACTAACCGAAGATCGTTTCTAAACAATACTTAACAATAAGCATAGAGTTCTAAGCTACTATGTAAAGAGATTATACCAAACGATTCTAGTCCTTCGTCTTTACGATCTTTACGGCCTCCTTGGATCTCCACGTCCTCCTCGGCTTCCTTTCGTGATAGACGATCCACCCGAGAACCCTAAGCCAAGCTATAACCTCTAAACTTGAGGTTACTTAGTTTCTCTAGTTGCTAATAAAGGAACTAAGATGATGTAGAGATTGGTTATGGAGTGTTTAGTCTTTCCTAATCCTTGGTCTCAACTCATGAGTGGTGGGATTAGGGTTTGGAGAAGGAGAGAGAGCTTGAGGAGAGAGAAGGTGGAGATGATAATGAGATAAGAAAAGCTTCTCACTTGAATATATCAAACATAATGAATTATCAAATAATATCAATTAAATGATTATTCACCATGCTTCATTTATTCAAGAAGAGTGATTCATTATATGAGTCATTAGATCATTAATGATGCATTAATGATGCATTTAATGATATGATGGATCATATGAATGAGTCACTAAAGCAATTAATGAAAATGCCACCTTAACCCCTCATGTCACATCCTTCTAGAAGCTTCTCGGAAATTACGAGAACGCCCCTCGCATCCGTGAAAACACGGAAAAACTTTAGACTGTGTAAATCCAATAACCTGATACTAGAATCTGGCTTAAAACAAAGCCGGCTAGTAAAAACTGTCCGAATGTCGTACGTGCGTTTAAACACGTATCCGTCCGAACCTTTGTCGTAAAACCATACGACCTCTATATCTTTTCGCCTGGGTTTGGGAAATCTCTGTGTAGGACTCTAAAGACTCGACTACTACTCTGGCAGTAGGTTTAACCACAGACCGCAAGAGACACTAGCTGTATGTAACGGTCCCCAGGTAGTTGTCGATAAGAAAGCCGATGAGGTAACCCATCCGAAATCCTACTGAGCCTGTCCGTGACAATATCCGCGCAGTCCGGTCTGTTCGTCTAAGAGTATCGCATGTATGGTCTAGGGAGGTGGTGGACGTCAGACCCCTAATTACCATACAAGTCGTGTCGGTATAGCTCAAGACCATCCGAGAATTTACTGATCATTCCATCAGCAATTCTCAATCAGCCCTGGCCAGGGACTTATGGTAATGACCAACCGACCACAGTACGATATCAACTTCCTATACCGGGAGAGACGAATCCCTAACAGTCGCACACTGCCTCCACGTGGCTCGGGACTATGCCCAACTAAAACCTGTTTGCACGACACCTTTGAGCCGTGGTAGGGTAATAATCAAAGCACAGTGGGAACTCACACGAGACAAATGGTGACTTTAAGTCAACAGACTATCGGCACACATGTCACCTGAGAACTGCTATCTGACGTTAGGTATAATACCATCCAGTCAGTTCTCGGCGAGTCCTGTCCGGTGTACTCACACCCAGTGAGCATCTGTATACAATCTTAGGTACACACCACCAATGGCTGCGAGACCAATCCATCGCCCCTCGTCAGGGTCTAGATATGTATACACTAGTCTACTCCGGAGTATCGATGCCCAGTCTCGATACTCCTGCAACTAGGGACATCTAAGGATGTGCCTATTGACTATCCAGCTCCCCCTAGTATGATTGCCATCACAATGCCGGTAGTCAGGAAAACACCCTATGGGCTTTATCAACATGTATATATAATATGAATACAACACAAAATATATCATATGTTAAGATAAAGACAAACCAAATAGCGTACTATCATATCAAGCAAGACTGTCATGTACATACATATCCCAAGCATCCTATACAATGTATGCCTCTAGGGCATATATATCCAACAATCTCCCACTTGCACTAAGGCCTATAATTGGCGCAATGAGTACCCACTATCTGCACTAGATCCAGTTGCTGGCTTACCGCATGCTCAACATCTCAAACAGCCTCTCGAACTGGACTTGAGGGATGACCTTGGTGAATGGATCTGCCGTGTTGTCTTTTGTATCTACTCTCCGTACCTCGATTTCCCGACGACCCACGATCTCCCTGATCAGGTGAAACCGCCTTAAGATATGCCTGGATTTCTGATGGGACCTTGGTTCCTTCGCTAATGCTACAGCCCCATTGTTATCACAATACAAAGATATTGGATTGGCAATGGACGGAACCACTTGAAGTTCAGAAATGAACTTCATCATCCAGACAGACTCTTTTGCGGCTTCACTAGCAGCTATATACTCAGCCTCCATAGTTGAGTCTGCTACGGTATCCTGTTTGGAACTCCTCCAACATACCGCCCCTCCATTGAGGATAAACACAAAACCCGAAATGGAATTATAATCATCTTTGTCACTTTGGAAGCCGGAGTCGGTAAAAGACTCTACCTGGAGGTCCCCATTACCGTAAACTAAGAACATCTCCTTAGTCCTTCTCAGGTACTTGAGAATGTTCTTTACCGCTATCCAATGTTTCTCACCTGGGTCAGATTGATACCTGCTTACCACACTAAGTGCGTAAGCTACATCTGGCCTGGTACAGAACATCGCATACATTATAGATCCTACCGCCAAAGCGTAGGGTATAATTCCCATGCGACCCCTCTCTTCATCGGTCTTTGGAGACATCTCTTTGGAGAGGGTGATCCCGTGACAAGCAGGCATATTGCTGCGCTTGGAATCTTCCATACTAAATCTTTTTAGTATAGTGTCAATATACCTGGACTGTGAAAGTCCCAACATTCTATTAGATCTATCACGATAGATCTTAATGCCGAGAATGTATGATGCATCTCCCAAGTCTTTCATGGAGAATTTCTGTAACAAGAAGAGCTTTACTGATTGTAGCATAGGGATATCATTCCCTATCAGCAGTATGTCGTCGACGTATAATACGAGGAAGACTACTGCTTCTTCTACAATCTTCCTATAAATACATGGTTCATCTACATTTTTTATAAAGTCAAAATCCTTGACTGTCTTATCAAAGCAGATGTTCCAACTCCGCGATGGTTGCTTTAACCCATAAATGGATTTAAGCAATTTGCACATTCTTCCGCTGCTCCCACTGTCTAAGAAACCTTCTGGTTGATCCATGTAAACACTCTCTTCTAAATGTCCTTTTAGAAAAGCTGTTTTTACATCCATTGGCAAGCATGATCCGAATGGATTTAAGCATAGCTACTGGTGAAAATGTTTCATCATAGTCCAATCCTGGTCTTTGACGAAAACCTTTTGCAACTAGTCTAGCTTTGTAGGTTTCCACTTGTCCAAATGCACCAATCTTCTTTTTGAAGATCCATTTGCACCCAACTGGTTTCACCCCAGGAGGAGCAACTTCTAAAGTCCATACTTTATTGGTGTACATGGATTCCATTTTGGATCTCATAGCATCCAGCCACTTCACTGAGTCGCTACTCGTGATAGCCTACTGAAAACTAGTAGGCTCATCATCATCGATGATGCAATCCTCTCGATCCCCATCAAGAAGCAAACCATAGTATCTTTTAGGAGGATGAGAAAACCTACTAGATCTGCGGAGTGGAGTTGGTTCGTCATGTTCTATTGAAATCTGAGATTCTTCTAAGTCCTCGGTAGCAGTTTGAGGTTCTGGAATTTCTTCCAGTTCTACCGCGCTCCCACTAATTTCTTTTGCAAGAAATTCGCTTTCTAAGAATACAATGTGGCGAGCAACAAACACCTTTTGTTCTTCAGTGTGATAGACCATATACCCCCTTGAATGCTTGGGGTATCCTACAAACTTGCACAAAACCGATCGTGCCTCGAGCTTGTCCGGATTATGCTTTTTAACATATACCGGACACTCCCATATCTTGATATACTTGAGATATGGTCTCTTCCCGCTCCATATTTCATATGGAGTGGTAGGCACTGACTTAGTCGGAACTCTATTTAATAGGTATGCTGCTGATTCTAGAGCAAATCCCCAGAAGGAAAGTGGCAACTCAGCACTACTCATCATTGAACGCACCATGTCTAACAGAGTTCGATTCCTCCTTTCTGATACACCGTTATGCTGAGGTGTATAAGGTGGAGTAAGCTGAGAGAGAATTCCATTCTCTTTTAAGTATTCAAGGAAACTGGTAATTAAGTATTCTCCACCTCGATCAGATCGAAGTGTCTTGATGCTTTTACCAGTCTGTTTCTCTACTTCATTTTTATACTCCTTAAACTTCTCAAAGGCCTCGGATTTAAGTTTCATTAAGAATATATGTCCATACCTAGAGAAGTCATCAGTAAAATTTATGAAGTAGGAGTGACCGCTTCGTGCATGTGTAGACATTCGACCACATACATCACTGTGTACAAGTCCTAAGAGTTCTGTGGCTCTTTCTCCGTGTCCGGTGAACGGAGATTTGGTCATTTTTCCTTTGATACATGATTGACATGTTGCATATGATGAATATTTAAACGGATCTAGATATCCATCTTTATGTAACTTAGTCAACTTTGTTTCATTTATATGACCAAGTCTACAATGCCATAGGAAGGCTTGATTTGAATCTGGAGCCTTTCTTTTACGCGTGTTTTGAATATTGAAAATTTGAGGTTGATTAAGTATGTATATGCCGTTTTCCAGTGTGCCAAACCCAATCATCTCTTGATTTAGGAAAATGTTCATGACATTTCTTTCAAGCGCAAAATTATATCCTTCATTAGACAACAAAGATTCTGATATAATATTACGTAACATACTGGGAATACAAAAACAGTTGTACAACACCAAAATGTGTCCACTATTCAACCCTAGATGATATTCCCCTACTGCAACAGCATCTACATGCATTCCATTCCCCATCCGGAGAGTCATATCACCTGTCCCCAGTACTCTACTATTTCTCAGATCCTGCAAAGAATTACAGATGTGAGAACCAGAACCGGTATCAAGTACCCATGAAGTAGAGTTTACAGAAAGAAAATTTTCGATTACGAACACACCTGAAGCAGAAGCAACATCTTGCTTCTTGTCCTTGGCTTTAAAGGCCAAACAGTCCTTCTTCCAGTGCCCTTGCTTGTGACAATAAAAGCATTCGTTCTTTTCTGCCTTCACCCTTCCTGCCTTTTTCGTTCCCTGCACCTTCTTGACCCCACCCTTCGGTTTGGTGGCTTTCATCTTCTTCTTCCCTTTTGCTTTCGCATTAGATTTAGAAGTGGATGATTGGCCAACATACGGAACGGGGGTCTTCTTCTTTTTCAAGGAGCTCTCTGCTACCCTCAACATGTTGAGGAGCTTTGGAAGATCAGCTTCCATCTCATGCATATTAAAGTTCAGCACGAACTGAGAGAAGGTGTGGGGAAGGGACTGCAAAATCAAGTCGATGTACAAATCATTCTCTAGCACGCATCCCAGGTTTGCGAGTTCCTCAACGAGGGTGATCATTTTCAGGACGTGCTCTCCAACATTCGATCGTTGAGCTAACCTCATTTGGAAGAGTTTCCTTGAGATCTCATACCTCGCGATACGGGAGTGTTCCCCATACAAATCCTTGCAATGGAGGAATATGGATACAATATCCATACTCTCGTGCTGTTTCTGGAGTTCATTGTTCATGGACGCCAGCACGATACACTTAGCTCGCTCACAGTCTAGATCCCATGTTTTGCGAACTTCCTTCTCCGCAACTGAGGAATCTGGTCCTGGGATTTGGAGAGGAACAGCGGTGGTAACATATGCTACTTTGTCATAAGTCAGCGCAATATTAACGTTCCTTAGCCAATCTTTATAGTTCTGCCCGGTCAGTATATTTTTTTCAAGTAATAGTTTAAGTCATGTCATGGTAGCTGCGAGAGAGAAAAGAAACACTTAGCATATTCTTTTGCAAGTTTAGATTGGTTATTAATTTATCTAACCAGGATGGCTCCTACTGTTTCCTCAAATCCTTCTTCAAAACCTAAAAGAAGAACTAGTCAGGATTTAATCACACGTCACAATACTTGCTTAACCTTTCAGCCAGGCTGGTGTTGGTACTTCGAGGGAGGTTTTCCAACGCTTTCACGAAGTTCCTTAATTAAAGAACATCTTTTCTCTGGAGGCGTAGCCCCTCTAACACCTTTCTAGACATCTACTTGGTTTATAGCATTGATTGTTAAGTGAGAAAAAATTCCCGAGAGTAATCCTTCTCATCAGTAGGATCGGGATCCAACTATCATTGCATGATACCCTAGATGGAAGCCACTCTAGTCACCACACTCCAGAAGGTATGCTAAATTTGCAAGTTTCCTTTATGTTTGAAACTCCCGATTGATTTTTACCCCAAGCTCTTAAGACCTTGACGTAGGCCAACAAATCATAAGACGCAAGTCAAGTTCTACCCGTCGTTGTCCTGATCAATTTAAGTACATCGTACAAGCCCTTGACGTCGGGCAACAAGGTGAACGTCTGTCTTAAACTAATGCATCTATCTATGCAACAAATAGGCAAACACACTGCTACCATACACTATGCCTTGACGTAGGCCAACAAGCATAGCATGAATACGATGTGCTGTCTTGTCACGTCCCGAAAGTACGGAACATGGCCGGCACTTAAACTACGAAACGTCTCGAGGCGTACGTAATCTAAGTAAACCGAAAACCCAGAAATCCAAACCAAGAAAAGAAGTAGAGTGAAGGAAAACCAATTTAAAACAAGTAGTTTTAATAGCATAAGCCAAATTATGCGGTTTTTAAGAACATCAAAATTTACTGAAAATTTCGGCAGAGTCTCCTTTGTAAATACTGGCCCCCAAACGGGATACAACATGAATAGTATACGAAATCAAAAAAGGCATCCCCAAGCGGGAGCTAGCTCTTCGTCAATCGACGGTCACAACCACACAAGCAATATAATATACAACGCCAACGGCGAGGATCAAAATCTTAAAAGGAAACTCAAAACCACCAGAAATATAACGAGCGACTCTAAGGTCGAAAGAATAACAACACTGGTCTCCAACTCGATAAACACATGTTTGGTTGATGGAATTTACTAGATACAACGGAATAATATTATACAAGGTAATATGATGGGTACGATACAAGAAAAACCCACCTACTAGCAAGCCACCCGGAAATGGAAATAGTGCCAGCAAAGCCGTAATGAAACCTGTACTGTAAACCTGCAAGAAACTGGGGCACAACGGGGGTGAGTTGCCAACTCGTGAATAGAAAAACATCTACGCACAGAAATCGCATAAATAACGCAACCTGGGTCAATGATCATAATATATCCTCAAATATATAACCAGCAGCCTATAACAAGGCTAGGGTAAATATCTAACCCGAGTATAATCTCATGTGCCTGTGTCAGTGCTTCAGGTAGCAATATATCATATGAATGAGGTATGCATGCATGAAAACAGAATACATGTAAATGAAGAAACTGTTTTCATAAATTAGTGAGATTTCCTTCGTATTTTTAAACTGAGGTATCATAAATGAAATCAGTATAAACAGTGTCTAGCTTCGTCACAAAACATAAATCTCACTGTCTCGAAATATCAATGTCTCAATCTCAATATCTTGGCGCCGTCAGTCCAGACCGGCCCCTACCATCCATCTCAAGACCACGACGGTATCCTCCGGATATCCGACGCGTCGGGTAATATCACCGGTAGGTAGTGCTCCCCATCCAGGCTCAACGTCAACACCACATTCCTCTTGCCCCGGGGTACCATACCGGGCCCACCATATACCCGAAACGGTTCCTCCACTCCTCGAATCGGGTCTCGAAATCCATCAGCAAACTCATGGTGGACGACTCATACATCATAGGAAAACCGCACTTTTTATTTAAAAAGAAAGAAAGCAGTTTATATATATTTTGCGGTTTTCCTCCAAATCCATAAAATATCATGGGAATCCGAATCATCAATAGCATGTAAAACAATGAATATAAGAATGAGAATCCATGAATACGGCATAACAATGAATAACAGTATGCATGAAGTAGCAGGTAATAACTACAATGTCTAAACTATTAGTTAACATGCTATGTCAAGCAATAATATTTTCTAAGGTGTACGTGACATGGCAATTACCGATGAAGATGTGTGTGAGCCGGCAAGTAAGTGTACATGGTACATACGCATCATCGGTAATGGTGCTGGTGTCCTAACAGCATGATATCAATAAGTGAGTATGAAACATATTATAAGCATGCGATGCGAAGCGAACCACAATAAGGAGCGGGAGCTAAAAACTAGACGCAACTATAACTAATCTGCATTAATCTAATATAAGTCCTACCAATGATGCCTTTTGAAATAACACGAATCATGGGGTTTTGAAAATAGGGGCTACGGTGTTTTTATGAAAAGATACGTCCTTTGAAATATCCGTAGGATCCCTTGACCTGTCTTTTAAAATACCCACGACCCGCTAGTTTGAAATAGGTGGGAGTCTAATCTAATCTAACAACTACACTAAACTATACGGCTGAACTACAGGTAAGGAAACCGCCTATCATCTGAGTCGATACATATACATACCTGTATATGTATAGTCGGTGATCCCGCCTCAATAATATCATATCCGATACCATATCTATAATCAGGAATCCCAAGTCAAGAGTGTGGATCAATCATCAATATATAGGTCGTACGTAAATCCGTCGTACGGCATCCCAAATCTGGGTACGGGTCAATATCACATTCATTATACTATTCATCTGATATCCTCTCTATCAAATATCATGATCAGGGTACTGATCTACGTCTAGTACAATATTGATACCATCTATGTACGCATGCATGTATAAGAATCACTACGTCAAAAGACCCGCTAAAACATCATGTCGTATCTCAATATGAACCAAAACACATCACGGATCTTCTGGCCTCAAGCCCAATATCATCGACTCATCTCAAATCCCAATTACTATACTCAATCCAGTATATAAACACATAGTCCCATACCCATGTGTAAATATACACATCAATATATAATCCCATGTACGCACATATGAAAGAAGAATGTATGCAAATATGGGTGTGTGTGTATGTGTGGTGGAACCACTACTCTAGGGTTTCGCAACACTAAACCAATCCAATTACACCAAGGATCCATCTCTATCATCAATAATCTCAAAAAATATATAAACAATATATATATTTGTGTGCATACGTATTCGTATACATCACCACGAACTGCGGGGGTGCTATACGCCATCCACCCGACTTCTCCCCGTAGATATAAATCTACTCACCTGGTCCTCGCTAGCCGGTGCCGACGTCGCCACACGCTTGCTTGTCGTCTCGAAGTCCACATGGGGTACCTACATATCATAACGCACCATATCGCATTAAAATCCGCCTCATGACCAAAACGACGCACGAATCTCACATAAGTCAAAACCTATGGTTGCTTCACAAATCGACCCAAAAACCCTCTATGTCGGCGTACAAACGCCAAACCATCGAGAAAGCTCCCAACACACTAATTTGTACAATTACAAGCACTAATTATAATATAAAATAACTTAAAAGTCACGAAAACCCCAATTTCACTTAAAAAGTCATTTTTCCGTAAATCTAGCAAGCACAATTCTCCGTTTTTGTACAAAACATAATGTTTAAATGAATGTAGCGGCCAATATACTTATTAAATATCTTAAATAAGTCATAGAAACAATTTCCGGAATTTAATCTCATTAAATTCCAAAAACCCTAATATTCTAGTTTACAAAATACCCTTTTTAACAATTTCATAGCAAAATGCACAAACTACAATTTAGGTTGGATTTCCATGAACTAAAGTGTTAAACTACACTTAATAGAGTTAATAATATGATAAGAACCCTAACCATATTTTTAATCTCATATTTCGAATTAAATCAAAAAACCTAGTTTGCAACAAAAAGCTTAATTTGGACATTTTTCAAGTAACAACTTATAATTAACAACTAGATTAGTTTTCTACAAAACTAAATATGTTAATCCACATCACTAAACCATGCACAATCAAACACAACTCATTTCCACAACAAACCCTAACTTGAAATCTTAAATCATGCAATTAAACTCACATAAACCAAATTAACACTTAACTAAATTAGCTTTAAGAAATTAGTAACAAACTAAGCAAAAAGGTTTAGAATTATACCCAAAAATATTTGAAGATCCACAAGCATCCATGGCCCTCCAAAATGCTCTCTTCTCATAAAGATCCATGCTATACGGGCTAAGATAAAATGGGTAGGAGTCGGATTTGGGTTTTGGGATTTTTTTGATGGATTTTGGGCAATTTTTGATGAAGTTTTGAAGAGAAAAGAGAAGGGAAATGGGGGGGGCTGTTGCTGCTGTAGGAGGGATGGGGGGGTCGGCTGAATGGGAGTGGGAGAGGAGAGAGAGGGAGGTAGAGAAAGTAGGGGTGAAAGTCAAGGTCAACCAAAGTCAAAAGTCCACCTCATTTATCCATTTTCTTTTCTTTTCTTTCATTTCTTTTCCTTTGAAAACCAAGTGGGGACAAAAGAGGGGGCTGCTGAATTCAGCCAAGGGGAGAAGTAAATGGGGATGTGTGGGTTTGGGTACGGGTGTGGGGTGATGAAAAATGATAAATACAATACCCCAAACATCCATTTACGCTAAAAAAAAGCCTTTTTTCTTCAATAATTTCTAAACCGTTTTGGCAAATGATTTCGTTCCAAAAACCACAAGATAAAATTTTATTTAATGTTTTATGATGCACAAAATTTGTTTCAACTCATTCCAATTTGTAATTTTCCCTAATTAAATGTATTAGTGACGGTTTAAAATAATAATAAAACAATATTTTTTTTCAGAAAATTTGAAATTTCACTAGCGGCTCAATAAACACCAAATAATAGCAATTACATAGCTAGAATATGTATATTTAATTTTTATAATAAGATATTTGAATTTTGACTTTTTACAGAAAACCCCATTATTTTACCGATTTTTCTAAATTTCACCGAAACGATTTTCAATGCGTTACAATATTCCCCCCTTAAAGAAATTCGGTCCCCGAATTTAAATTAAAACTCCCCCCCAAATACTAAAACATTTAAGCCAAAACCATCAAGTCGTCGGGGCTCCGAAATTGTAAATACATAAAACAAATCGTAGCGCAGCGCATGCGCTTGAAAAATGAGCATATAACTCAAATCAAAACTCCATCAAGCATCCCGCAATCATCGGAGTCATGGAGAAGACATCAATGCCAATCCAAATCAAAACCAATATGACATAACTCGAAACTATACATGTAAATATCGAATCTATATCTGTAAGTATCTGAAGGAAATGCATGCCAAATCTCTTTAAGTCGCTGTGCAACGCGTATAACACTGCACAGTGGCGGACGTCTATCAAAAGAAAATAACTATATACATATATACCTTTATTTGAAATGTACGTTCCGCCGTTTTGGAAACAATTTAGAAGGGTCTCCTTGTCTTAAACATTTCGTGTCATATCAGACACGTAGGTAAATACTGAGGCTATAGCTCGCTTTTTGGAAATCCCTTCAATAACTATCAATGCATGCAAAAAATATATTCAGGTACTGTTCTCTGACTAGTCCTGCTCAGTATGAAAACACATAGCAATATCATAAAAACGTACCGCTCTATACGAAATAAATCCCAAAATATGCACATGAATGCTCGTGCGTCTGGTGCGCACGGAAATCAAAATCCATGAATGTACCATACATGCGCACAGAAACAACATCTAAGTGCATCGGGTGTGCACGAAACATCTGTCGTAGGCAACATGTGTGCCTGACAGCAAAATCAGGTGCATCTGACATGCACGAAAAATCTCGAATTAGTGCATCTGGTGTGCACCAAATCGCATCTCGTAACAGGCGCCCAACAGGCGCTAAAAATCCAATCCGGTGCATAAAATGCACAAAACAAATGTCGAGCATCACCCTCGAAATCGAAATCCAGTATATCCAAGTGCACAAAATACATGTCACTGCACTGCCAGCATATATAAACTATACAGAGTGCAGGAACCAAATCGCGTGCGTGCATACGCACAAAATCAACTCAACTGTTTAAAACCGTAAAATCACAAACATGTGAAACTAAAGCACGAAAACGATATCAAGTGCAACACTGTGCAAAGATCGTAAATCCTCAATCATCAAAATCAAATCATACGAATAAATCATCCAAAACATCGAAATCAAAAATGGCGGAACAGTACCGCTCAAGCGTATCCTCTAAGAATCTCGGCCAACTGTCACGGTCACTAGTGGGACGTCTCGTCGATGATCATGAACTCTGCCCTGCTGATGTGCGTAACCATGACCACTCCTAGGTCAAGGTCTTCACTGTGAATTACCAATCTCTCGGTCCATCATCGCGACCACTCGTAAGACAGCATATCACTGGCGTCGGCCTCTGGTTCTCTGAATATACGTGACACCTCTGATCCTGGTGCAAGTATCATTGCAGCAGTGTCCTGGAAGGAATCCTGCTCACGGTCTCTTCCATGTTTCATCTCTGTCAACTGTCCGGAAGTCATCGTCCTTTACTATATCTGCGTCTTGCTCTGGAACGACTTCATTCTCATCACGACTCTTCTGGAAGGTATATCCAAGTACCATGCCTCGGCATGCGCATCGCATCTCTGATGTCGGCGGAGTGGAACGTCATCTCATCTAGATCTGGTACGAACCTCCTACTTCACTTTTCTCTAATGTCGTCTGCTTTGGACTCGTCTCGTCGTGGCTGCATGGATTGAGCTCCAACGACTATCCTCGTATCTGGAGTCTCCCAAGAATGCATCTCACCACCTAGCATCTGAATTAAGTCGAGCCATCCGATCGAGTCGTCAAAACCTCATAATCCCCCAAGAGCTCAACATCTTGGACACAGTTTAATAGTATCGAGTACATACCACAGCATCGGTGGTCCAGCCGTAGAAGGGCAAACCCAAGCTTCACTAATGGCGCCGTAGAACTGCCGCAAACCCGAAGGTTCAAAGGCTTTCACACGGTCATTAAGTCGAGTTAGGGTTTCATTCTTCTAGAGGGACCATAGAATTGCCTGCATGTCTTTCCGACTACTTTAAACTTGGAATAATAGGTTTCTGACATTCGATCGTCTCTGTCGACTCCCAACGTCTCCGTGTGAAGTCGTCTCTAGCTGGAATCAATCTATCTGATGACCTCGCATCGGGGTAGGCGAACGATCCACATGTCCTAGTCATTCATCCTCGATGACTAGCGACCTTATATCATCTCTTAGTACAACTCATTCTGCACTAACTCGAACATCTGGGGCAATATCTCGTCGTTCGCAGCAATAACTGGCTCGCTCGTCTGCACGCTGAACGGTGCCTCAATTATCAGGAGTAAGCAACACACCAACGGTCATCAAAATCTGGCTGGCCTCTATCATTGGCTCAATCCTCTAGTGTCGATCAGCACATCCGAGTAACCTCATAAAGGCGATCCGCCAAACGCTCGTGGCGCGGAAACACAGTAAAAAGACACATCTCTGCAATCGTGTGTTGCCGGAATTTCGCCCTGGTCAGTCCTCGTTCGTGACGAGCTCGTGCTGACCGCAACTCTAGCTGTAGCTCTCCCGGCCCGTAATCGTGGCAGCAAACCAAACTGGTACCGATGAGGCTAGATCAGGAAGGAATATAATACTGAACAAGGAAATGTTCATCCTAAGGCTTCATAAGTGGAGTGGCGTGTCGTAAATATGCCGCGGAATATATCAACGGTACGTCACTCTACTTTAGACACCTATTCCATCAACCAAGGGTCATCCTACGCTCCGAAGGTTAAAACCTAACGCTCTGATACCAACTTTGTCACTTCCCGAAAGTACGGAACATGACCGGCACTTAAACTACGAAACGTCTCGAGGCGTACGTAATCTAAGTAAACCGAAAACCCAGAAATCCAAACCAAGAAAAGAAGTAGAGTGAAGGAAAACCAATTTAAAACAAGTAGTTTTAATAGCATAAGCCGAATTATGCGGTTTTTAAGAACATCAAAATTTACTGAAAATTTCGGCAGAGTCTCCTTTGTAAATACTGGCCCCCAAACGGGATACAACATGAATAGTATACGAAATCAAAAAAAGGCATCCCCAAGCGGGAGCTAGCTCTTCGTCAATCGACGGTCACAACCACACAAGCAATATAATATACAACGCCAACGGCGAGGATCAAAATCTCAAAATGGAACTCAAAACCACCAGAAATATAACGAGCGACTCTAAGGTCGAAAGAATAACAACACTGGTCTCCAACTCGATAAACACATGTTTGGTTGATGGAATTTACTAGATAGAACGAAATAATATTATACAAGGTAATATGATGGGTACGATACAAGAAAAACCCACCTACTAGCAAGCCACCCGGAAATGGAAATAGTGCCAGCAAAGCCGTAATGAAACCTGTACGACAAACCTGCAAGAAACTGGGGCACAACGGGGGTGGGTTGCCAACTCGTGAAAAGAAAAACATCTACGCACAGAAATCGCATAAATAACGCAACCTAGGTCAATGATCATAATATATCCTCAAATATATAACCAGCAGCCTATAACAAGGCTAGGGTAAATATCTAACCCGAGTATAATCTCATGTGCCTGTGTCAGTGCCTCAGGTAGCAATATATCATATGAATGAGGTATGCATGCATGAAAACAGAATACATGTAAATGAAGTAACTGTTTTCATAAATTAGTGAGATTTCCTTCGTATTTTTAAACTGAGGTATCATAAATGAAATCAGTATAAACAGTGTCTAGCATCGACACAAAACATAAATCTCACTGTCTCGAAATATCAATGTCTCAATCTCAATATCTAGGGCGTCGTCAGTCCAGACCGGCCCCTACCATCCATCTCAAGACCACGACGGTATCCTCCGGATATCCGACACGTCGGGTAATATCACAGGTAGGTAGTGCTCCCCAGCCAGGCTCAACGTTAACACCACATTCCTCTTGCCCCGGGGTACCATACCGGGCCCACCATGTACCCGAAACGGTTCCTCCACTCCTCGAATCGGGTCTCGAAATCCATCAGCAAACTTATGGTGGACGACTCATACATCATAGGAAAACCGCACTTTTTATTTAAAAAGAAAGAAAGCAGTTTATATATGTTTTGCGGTTTTCCTCCAAATCCATAAAATATCATGGGAATCTGAATCATCAATAGCATGTAAAACCATGAATATAAGCATGAGAATCCATGAATACGGCATAACAATGAATAACAGTATGCATGAAGTAGCAGGTAATAACTACAATGTCTAAACTATTAGTTAACATGCTTTGTCAAGCAATAATATTTTCTAAGGTGTACGTGACATGGCAATTACCGATGAAGATGTGTGTGAGCCGGCAAGTAAGTGTACGTGGTACATACGCATCATCGGTAATGGTGCTGGTGTCCTAACAGCATGATATCAATAATTGAGTATGAAACATATTATAAGCATGCGATGCGAAGCGAACCACAATAAGGAGCGGGAGCTGAAAACTAGACGCAACTATAACTAATCTGCATTAATCTAATATAAGTCCTACCAATGATGCCTTTTGAAATAACACGAATCATGGGGTTTTGAAAATAGGAGCTACGGTGTTTTTATGAAAAGATACGTCCTTTGAAATATCCGTAGGATCCCTTGACCTGTCTTTTAAAATACCCACGACCCGCTAGATTGAAATAGGTGGGAGTCTAATCTAATCTAACAACTACACTAAACTATACGGCTGAACTACAGGTAAGGAAACCGCCTATCATCTGAGTCGATACATATACATACATGTATATGTATAGTCGGTGATCCCGCCTCAATAATATCATATCCGATACCATATCTATAATCAGGAATCCCAAGTCAAGAGTGTGGATCAATCATCAATATATAGGTCGTACGTAAATCCGTCGTACGGCATCCCAAATCTGGGTACGGGTCAATATCACATTCATTATACTATACATCTGATATCCTCTCTATCAAATATCATGATCGGGGTACTGATCTACGTCTAGTACAATATTGATATCATCTATGTACGCATGCATGTATAAGAATCACTATGTCAAAAGTCCCGCTAAAACATCATGTCGTATCTCAATACGAACCAAAACACATCACGGATCTTCTGGCCTCAAGCCCAATATCATCGACTCATCTCAAATCCCAATTACTATCCTCAATCCAGTATATAAACACATAGTCCCATACCCATGTGTAAATATACACATCAATATATAATCCCATGTACGCACATATGAAAGAAGAATGTATGCAAATATGGGTGTGTGTGTATGTGTGGTGCAACCACTACTCTTGGGTTTCGCAACACTAAACCAATCTAATCACACCAACGATCCATCTCTATCATCAATAATCTCAAACAATATATAAACAATATATATATATTTGTGTGCATTCGTATTCGTATACATCACCACGAACTGCGGGGGTGCTATACGCCATCCACCCGACTTCTCCCCGTCGATATAAATCTACTCACCTGGTCCTCGCTAGCCGGTGCCGACGTCGCCACGCGCTTGCTTGTCGTCTCGAAGTCCACATGGGGTACCTACATATCATAACGCACCATATCGCATTAAAATCCGCCTCATGACCAAAAACGACGCACGAATCTCACATAGGTCAAAACCTATGGTTGCTTCACAAATCGACCCAAAAACCCTCGATGTCGGCGTACAAAACGCCAAACCATCGAGAAAGCTCCCAACACACTAATTTGTACAATTACAAGCACTAATTATAATATAAAATAGCTTAAAATTCACGAAAACCCCAATTTCACTTAAAAAGTCATTTTTCCGTAAATCTAGCAAGCACAATTCGCCGTTTTTGTACAAAACATGATGTTTAAATGAATGTAGCGGCCAATATACTTATTAAATATCTTAAATAAGTCATAGAAACAATTTCCGGAATTTAATTTCATTAAATTCCAAAAACCCTAATATTCTAGTTTACAAAATACCCTTTTTAACAATTTCATAGCAAAATGCACAAACTACAATTTAGGTTGGATTTCCATGAACTAAAGTGTTAAAATATACTTAATAGAGTTAATAATATGATAAAAACCCTAACCATATTTTTAATCTCATATTTCGAATTAAATCAAAAAACCTAGTTTGCAACAAAAAGCTTAATTTGGACATTTTTCAAGTAACAACTTGTAATTAACAACTAGATTAGTTTTCTACAAAACTAAATATGTTAATCCACATCACTATACCATGCACAATCAAACACAACTCATTTCGACAACAAACCCTAACTTGAAATCTTAAATCATGCAATTAAACTCACATAAACCAAATTAACACTTAACTAAATTAGCTTTAAGAAATTAGTAAAAAACTAAGCAAAAAGGTTTAAAATTATACCCAAAAACATTTGAAGATTCACAAGCATCCATGGCCCTCCAAAATGCTCTCTTCTCACAAAGATCCATGCTATACGGGCTAAGCTAAAATGGGTAGGAGTCGGATTTGGGTTTTGGGATTTTTTTGATGGATTTTGGGCAATTTTTGATGAAGTTTTGAAGAGAAAAGAGAAGGGAAATGGGGGGGGCTGTTGCTGCTGTAGGAGGGAGGGGGGGTCGGCTGAATGGGAGTGGGAGAGGAGAGAGAGGGAGGTAGAGAAAGTGGGGGTGAAAGTCAAGGTCAACCAAAGTCAAAAGTCCACCTCATTTATCCATTTTCTTTTCTTTTCTTTCATTTCTTTTCCTTTGAAAACCAAGTGGGGACAAGAGAGGGGGCTGCTGAATTCAGCCAAGAGGAGAAGTAAATGGGGGGTGTGTGGGTGTGGGTACGGGTGTGGGGTGATGAAAAATGATAAATACAATACCCCAAACATCCATTTACGCTAAAAAAAAGCCTTTTTTCTTCAATAATTTCTAAACCGTTTTGGCAAATGATTTCGTTCCAAAAACCACATGATAAAATTTTATTTAATGTTTTATGATGCGCAAAATTTGTTTCAACTCATTCCAATTTGTAATTTTCCCTAATTAAATGTATTAGTGACGGCTTAAAATAATAATAAAATAATAATTTTTTTCAGAAAATTTGAAATTTCACCAGCGGCTCAATAAACACCAAATAATAGCAATTACATAGCTAGAATATGTATATTTAATTTTTATAATAAGATATTTGTATTTTGACTTTTTACAGAAAACCCCCTTATTTTACCGATTTTTCGAAATTTCACCGAAACGATTTTCAAAGCGTTACATGTCTACTTGAAACGACGGAGGGTTACGGCTGCTTTTTGGAAAAAACCGTTAACGTAGTGAACTTGATTTGATCGAAGGAGTGGTTTTAAGCTCCGCATTTAAAATTTGCTTTTTGAAGAAAACCGAGTGGTTTTGAAATTGTCCAACGATTCAGTTTAGGTTTTATTTTCTTTGCATTAATAATAATGCGTCCCATCATTAACCTATCATTACAGATAATAACGAAAATACAACGTCCTCTTATGCCATCAGCATTCGCAACTGGGTCCCGTCATCACCCGTTAGGTTACTTAACTAATAACAGAGCGGGGACTGGGCTAGCGCGGGTGTCAAACATAAGTGACGTCTAAATAGCTATCATATATAGATTTTGTACATTCGTCAGACGCAATAATAGGCATTCCAGATCACAGATAAACTTTATTGGATTTGCAAGCAATCCGCGTTTCTTTTGAGCCTGCAACAAAATACGGATTACACAGTTGTGATGAATAGCCATTTACCCCACCCCAGACCCCTACGGGTACGGAAAACTACCCGCCAAGTGCCAGAAGTGAAGCGGTCTGCCTCAACACTTCAAAATACCCGGTAGTTTGTGCACCCCACCTTGGGTCTATCCTAGGAGCAAAAACAGTAAAAAGAAATAATACAACGGTGGCAACAATCGCAACCTGGATGTGCCCCGCAAAATAATATTACAACATATTACATTTACATCGAATAAATTAATACAATAACCCATCACAAAACCTGGCTAATCATCACAACAATCCAATACAGTTTATATACACAAACAGTTAAAAATAACACCACGGATATGTGCAACCCCCTGCCAACCGACATACTAGAAGTTAGGGGAGGTTTACGAACACATAATACATTTCACAGATATAATCAAACAAGAAAACATCGTATAATTTCGATCGATTAAACACATTAAATTGTGCTCCAATACTTCTCTGAAAATCTGAAACCTGAGCAAAAATTAAATCATACCAGAAGATACAAAATATCACAAAAGATGCACAGAAGAAAACTGGGCTGAATCGGCCCCAACTCGGCCGCGGATCCGCGGTGGATCGGTGGAATCGGCCGCGGTTCCGCGGTTCTTTGGCAGATTCAGGAGCCCATTATTCTTGTGTATTCTTAAATTTTCATGCTGGTCATTCTGGAGGTCCCTGAAAAAATTTTTGGACTTCATTTTAAAATCGACATAAACTATGTGATATCGGGTTTTTTCCGGTTTGTTTTCCGTTCGAAATTCATACAACTTTGCAAGTGTGTTAATTATTGTTTAGTGAGTCTCTGATACCACTGTAAGTTGATGTGCAACACCCCACGAGTTGCGGGGAGGCGGAAATTTGAAAAACAATCATGTTTATAAAGCGAACATCAACTAACCGAATATTGTTTCTAAACAATACTTAACAATAACCATAGAGTTCTAAGTTACTATGTAAAGAGATTATACCAAACAATTCTAGTCCTTCGTATTTACGATCTTTACGGCCTCCTTGGATCTCCACGTCCTCCTCGTCTTCCTTTCGTGATAGACGATCAACCCGAGAACCCTAATCCAAGCTATAACCTCTAAACTTGAGGTTACTTAGTTTCTATAGTTGCTAATAAAGGAACTAAGATGATGTAGAGATAGGTTATGGAGTGTTTAGTCTTTCCTAATCCTTGTTCTCAACTCATGAGTGGTAGGATTAGGGTTTGGAGAAGTAAAGAGAGCTTGAGGAGAGAGAAGGTGGAGATGATAATGAGATAAGAAAAGCTTCTCACTTGAATATATCAAACATAATGAATTATCAAATAATATCAATTAAAAGATTATTTACCATGCTTCATTTATTCAAGAATAGTGATTCATTATGTGAGTCATTAGATCATTAATGATGCGTTAATGATGCATTTAATGATATGATGAATCATATGAATGAGTCACTAAAGCAATTAATGAAAATGCCACCTTAACCCCTCATGTCACATCCTTCTAGAAGCTTCTCGAAAATTACGAGAACGCCCCTCGCATCCGTGAAAACACGGAAAAACTTTAGACTGTGTAAATCCAATAACCTGATACTAGAATCTGGCTTAAAACAAAGCCGGCTAGTAAAAACTGTCCGAATGTCGTACGTGCGTTTAAACACGTATGCGTCCGAACCTTTGTCGTAAAACTATACGACCTCTATATCTTTTCGCCTGGGTTTAGGAAATCTCTGTGTGGGACTCTAAAGACTCGACTACTACGCTGGCAGTGGTTTAACCACAGACCGCAAGCGGCACTAGCTGTACGTAATGGTCCCCAGGTAGTTGTCGATAAGAAAGCCGATGAGGTAACCCATCCGAAATCCTATTGAACCTGTCCGTGACAATATCCGCGCAGTCCGGTCTGTTCGTCTAAGAGTATTGCATGTATGGTCTAGGGAGGTGGTGGACGTCGGACCCCAAATAACCGTACAAGTCGTGTCGGTATAGCTCAAGACCATCCGAGAATTTACTGATAATTCCATCAGCAATTCTCAATCAGCCCTGGCCAGGGACTTATGGTAATGACCAACCGACCACAGTGCGATATCAACTCTCTATACCGAGAGAGACGAATCCCTAACAGTCGCTCACTGCCTCCACATGGCTCGGGACTGTGCCCAACTAAAACATGTTTGCACGACTCATTTGAGCCGTGGTAGGGTAATAATCAAAGCACAGTGGGAACTCACACGAGACAAATGATGACTTTAAGTCAACAGATTATCTGCACACATGTCACCTGAGAACTGCTATCTGACGTTAGGTATAATACCATCCAGTCAGTTCTCGGCGAGTCATGTCCGGTGTACTCACACCCAGTGAGCATCTGTATACAATCTTAGGTGCACACCACCAATGGCTGCTGGACCAATCCATCGCCCCTCGTCAGGGTCTAGATATGTATACACTAGTCTACTCCGGAGTTTCGATGCCCAGTCTCGATACTCCTACGACTAGAGACATCTAAAGATGTGCCTATTGACTATCCAGCTCCCACTAGTATGACTGCCATCACAACGCCAGTAGTCAGGGAAACACCCTATGGGATTTATCAACATGTATATATAATATGAATACAACACAAAATATATCATATGTTAAGATAAAGAAAAAACCAAATAGCGTACTATCATATCAAGCAAGACTGTCATATACATACATATCCCAAGCATCCTAAACAATATAGGCCTCTAGGGCATATATATCCAACAGTGTGTATGGAAGAGTAAGCTGAGAGAGAATTCCATTCTCTTTTAAGTAACCCAGGAACTTAAGTATTCACCACCTCGATCAGATCTCAGTGTCTTTATACTCTTGCATGTTTGTTTTTCCACTTCAATTTTGTATTCTTGGAATTTCTCAAAAGCCTCGGATTTATGCTTCATTAAGAAGACATATCCATGCCTAGAGAAATCATCCGTAAAAGTAATGAAGTGGGAATAACCACCTCGTGTATGTGTAGACATTGGACCGCACACGTCACTGTGTACGAGTCCCAAGAGCTCGCTTGCTCTTACTCCGTGTCCAGTGAACGGAGTCTTTGTCATCTTTCCTTTGAGACAAGATTCACAAGTAGCATAAGATTGATATTTGAACGGATTCAAATATCCTTCTCCATGTAACTTAGTCAACCTTCTCTAATTGATGTGGCCTAGTCTACAATGCCATAAGAAAGCCTGATTTATTTCTGGAGACTTTCTTTTAAGTGTGTTCTGGATATTGAAAACCTGAGCTTGACTTAATACGTATATACCGTTATCTAATGTACCGGACCCAATCATAACTTGATTTAGGTGGATGTTAACTACATTTCTTATGAATGTAAAATCATATCCCTCTCTCGAAAGTGAGGACACTGATATGATATTACATGTCATACTAGGTACATACAAACAGTTACGTAGAATCAATATATGCCCACTTGTCAAACCTAGGCGATATTCTCCCACGGATTCAGCGTCCACGCTCATTCCGTTTGCAACTCTGAGAGACCAATCACCTACTTTTATAACTCTACGGTTTCTGAAAGCATGTAACAAATTACAAATGTGAGATCCTGATCCGGTATCCAATACCCAGGAAGTAGGGTTAACTGACAATCAGTTCTCTATTACAAACACACTCGAAGCCGAAGCCACAACATGCATCGAATCCTGGCTACTGGCTTTGCTAGCCCTGCAATCCTTCTGCTAATATTCATTCCTGTAACAATATGAACGTCCCACTTTTACTACTTCCAGTCCTAAAACTTTTGCCCTTTCCTTTCCTTCTACTTCCCTGGTTTCCTTCAGGGTAGAAGGTAGAGACTGTAGAATCAGGTCAGTATCTGACCCATTCTCCGACGTGGTCTTCAGGTCCGTGAGCTCATCAATATAGCTAGTCATTGTAAGGACGTTGTCACCTACAGAAGACCCGTCAGCTAACCTCGCTTGAATTAATTCGTTCGAGGTTTCATATCTTGTGATATGAGATTGCTCTCCATATAAATCTTTGTTATGGAGAAAGATGGAAACTAAGTCCATCTTCTCGTGCTGGTTCTGGTATATACCATCAACTGAAGCTAACACGAGGCACTTAGCTTTCGCTTTATCTTTTTCCCTTGTCTGACGGATATCCATATCCGTGACAGTGGAAACTGGACCTGGGACGGCGGGATCTTGAGTAGTAATAGGGTGGTCCAGCTTGTCATAGGCAATGGACATCTGGACAGACCTTTGCCAATTATATAAGTCAGATTCAGTCAATTTGTTATCTAGCTGTAACCTAGTCGTGGTCACAAGGTCGCTGCAATTAAGAGAGAGAGAAGAAAACATTTTAGCATGATGCTCTTGCAAGTTTAGAGTGGTTTTTAATTTATCTAAACAGGATGGCTCCCACTGTTTCTCGAATCCCTCCTCAAACCATAAAAGAAGAATTAGCCAGGATTATTCTCACCGTACAATTCTTGCTTAACCGTTCAGCCAAGTCAGTGTCGATACTTCGAGGGAGATTTTCTAACGCTTTCGCGAAGTTCCTTAATTAAATAACCACTTTTCTCTGGGGGCGTAGCCCCGCTGACACCTTTCTAGGCACCTACTTGGTTTACATCATTGATCGTTAAGTGACGAATCTCCTGATAAGTATCATGTACTGACAGTAGGATCGGGATCCAAAATATCATCATATGATAATTTTAAAGGAATCCTACCAACATTCATCAAACTCCAAAATGGTATGCATCTCTCTGCAAATTGCAGTTTCTTTAGAAATTCCCGATGTGGATTTTTACCCCATGCTCTTATGACCTTGACTTTGGCCAACAAATCATAAGTCACATATCAAGTTCTACCCGTCAATTTCCAGGTTAATTTGAACACATCCGTACATACCCTTGACTTTGGCCAACAAAGCAGTACGACTGTCCCAAACCAACGCATCTATCTATGCTGCATATGAATATTCAATAACTACCAAACACTGTGCCTTGACTTTGGCCAACAAACACAACTTGAATACTATTGACTATCCATATGAAAAGACGGAGGGCTACGACTGGTTTTGGCAAAACCGTAAACGTAGTGAACTTGATATAATCGAAAGAACCTGATACTTTTTAAAAGGAGTGGTTAAAGCTCCGCAATTAAAAATTCTGATCTTTAAAAATAACCGAGTAGTTTCTTTTAAATTTGTTCCAACGATTGAACTTTGGTTTATTTTCTTTGCATTATAATAATGTGTCCTATCATTTATCCTATCATTGCAGAAAACAACGAAAACACCACGTCCTCTTATGCCATCCGCATTCGCCACGGGGTCCTGTCATCACCCGTTAGGTTACTTAACTAACGACAGAGCGGGGGCTGGGCTAGCGCGGGTGTAAAACACAAGTGACATCTAATAGCTATCATATATAGATATTGTACATTCGTCAGACGCAATAATAAGCATTCCAGATCACTGATGAACTTTATTGGATTTACTAGCAATCCGCATTTGCTTTGAGCCTGCAATAAAAGACGGATTACACAGTTGTGATGAATAGCCATTACCCCACCCTAGACCCCTACGGGTACGGCAAACTACCCGCCAAGTAACCGAAATGAAGCGGTCTCCCTCAACAAAGTGAGTAGGCCACTAAACACTTCAAAGTACCCGGTAGTTTGTGTACCCCGCCTTAGGTCTATTCTAGGAGCAAAAACAGTAAAAAGAAAAAATACAACGGTGGCTACAACCGCAACCTGGATGCGCCCCGCAAAAGAATATTACATCATATTACATTTACATCGAATGAATGAATAATAAACCTATCTAAAACCCCGGCTAATCATCACAACATTCCAATCAAGTCCATATACACAAACAGTAAACATTACAGAAATGTGCAACCCCGTGCCAACCGACATACTAGCAGTTCGGGAAGGTTTACGAATACATTAAACAATACAGATAATAACCCGATTAGCAATTAGTTTAGAACATCGATCGACTACCTTTATCCGTGTCTACCCCAAAAGCAAACCTGTACTAAAGTAACCTGGGTAGAAAACAGAATATACTGGAAAACAAAAAACCAGAAACCATGAATAACAGAGCAAATCCGAGTCTACTCGGAGTTGACTCGGCAGCGGATCCGCGGCACAAGCACTCTATTGCCGCGGATCCGCGGCCATAAAACCGAGTTGGAACTTCGTATTTTCCCAGTATTCTTATATTTCCCTGCTGTGAATTTTAAGGCATATCAAATAGTTTTTTTACACATGTCTAAAATTAATAGAAACTTGGGATTTCCGGGGTTTCGTTTTCGCGTTTTCTGACGATCGAAGTTCTAATCATTTCCTAACAAGCTAGTAATAGTTTAGTTGGCTCTGATACCACTGTAAGTCCATGTCACGCACCCCACGAACTTGCGGGCAGGCGGAATATATGAATAACGATTATAAAAGCTTCATAACACGGACTTGAGCGCATGAATCGTATCTAAACCGTAACTAGCAAAATACGAAAGGTTTAACTACTCGGATTTGAAGTTATACCTCACGTTACTTGTCCTTTGGGTCTTCATCGTGGTCCTCCATGCCTCGTAGGCTCCATGGAACATCGGCACCTCAACGGCCTCCTCGAATCAAAGATGATCCACCCGAGAGCTCCTACTACATGCTTGATCTCTAACTTGAGATAACTAGGTTGCTCAAAGTGCTAATCTAAGCTACCTAGGGGATATAGAGTGAGGTTATGGATGTATTAGTCTAGATAATGCTTGATCTCAACACATGAGATATTAGGGTTAGGGTTTCAAGAATGAGAGAGCTTGAGGAGAGAGAAGGTGGTGATGAGAATGAATTGAAATTGTTTCTCACTTCTAATATATTATGAAGCATAAAGAATTATCAAATGAATAATTCAATTGCATTATCATCATGCTTCATTGAATATGTGCAATGAATCATCAAGTGAGTCATTAAGAAATAAATGCTTCATTAACTCACTTGAATGATTCATCTCATGAGTCACAAAATCAATTAATGCTAATGCCACCTTAACCTCCAAGTCACCACGCTTCTAGAAGCGTCCCGGAAAATTACGAGAACGCCCCTCTAATCCGTGAAAAGACGGAAAAACTTTAGACTGTATAAATCCAATAACCTTATACTAGAAACTGGCTTAAACCAAAGCCGACTAGAAAAAACTGTCCGAACGTCGTACGTGCGTAAACACACGTATGCGTCCGAACCCTTGTCGTAAAACCATACGACCTCTATATTGTTTCTCCTGGAGTAGGGAAACTCTCTGTGTGGGACTCTAAAGACTCGACACTACGCTAGCAGTGGATTTAACCAGAAACCGCAAGGGGCACTAGCTGTAGGTAAGGGTCCCCAGGTAGATGTCGATAAGAAGGCCGATGAGGAAAAACATCCGAACTCCTACTGAGCCTGATGTGACAATCTCCGTACAGTCCGGTCTGTTCGTCTAAGACTATCGCATATCGAGCCTAGGGGGCGGCAAGCGTCAGTCCCCTAATAGCGGTATAAGTCATGTCGGAGCGTAGCCCATTACACCCTGAGAAACTACTGGAACCTACCAGTAAATCTCTCTTGCCCTGGCCAGAGACTTTCTGTAATGGCTCTCTGACACAGCGCGATATCAACTCCCAATACCGGGAGAGACGAATCCTGTCTAACCGCCACTGCCTCCAAGTGCTCGGGACTGCACCCAACTGCTACCTGTTTGCCCGACTCCTTTGAGCCGTAGTAGGGTAGTAATCTAAGAACAGTGGGACATACTCGAGGCGAAGTAGCAGTGTCAAGTCTGCGGACTATGCTGTACTCATGTCACCTGGGAACTGTTAACTGACGACGGGTATAATACAAACCAATCAGTTCCTCTGCGAGTCTTGTCCGGTGTACCAGTAACCTAACGAGCACCTGCATACTATCTCCAGTACGACGTACTGATGGCTGTGGGATAGACTATCTCCCCAACTGGGATGAGAAGCGTACACACTAGTCTACTCTGGAGTATCGATGCCCAGTCTCGATAATCCTGCGAATAGGGACAAGTATAGGATGTTGCTTATAGACTACCCATCCCACATTAGTGTGACTGCCATCACAACGCTGGTAATCAAGCAATGATCCTATGGGCTCTACTAATATGTATGAGTGATACGTTACAAGAAACATATGCACATATTAAAGTAGACACAAACCAAGTAGCATAATACCATTTTTAGCAAGACTGTATATACAACTGTGAATATCCCAAGCTTTCATTAAGTAATATACATACAAGTATGATACAATAATGGTTCTTAGGGCATATACACTAACATGTACCACTTGCGGCATGTGGTTAAACCCACTGCCAGCGTAGTGTTGAGTATTTAGAGTCCCACATAGAGATTTTCCTTGCACCGGGCAAAAGGTGTAGAGACCGTATGGTTTTACGGCAGGGCTTCGATCACTTACGTGCACTTATGCGCGTATGATTTTCGGGCGGATAATACTAGTGGGCTATGGTTTAAGCCATATCCTAGTATTATATTGATCGATCGGTTTCATCTCTTTGTATTCATGTTTCTCAGAACAGGAATGCTGGTATGTATATACGGATGAGAGGGGCATAGAAGGAGACACCTCATTATGGTTTTGACCATTGACTTGATTAAAACAATTTTGAGGTGGAGGAAAGTATTTGTTATTTTTGTAAATGATAATTGAGGCATGGCTACTTGGTTTGACCACTTGACTTGGTTTGACCATTTGACTTGGTTTGACCACTTGACTTCGTTTGACTAGATATTTCTTCTGAGATATTTTGTGGCACTAGATATTTTGGGTGAGATATTTTCTTGCCATGCTCGTAGTCAATTCAAGGGAGCCATCTCATCTTATCATTATCATTATAAAAAATCATTTCTTTTTCCACAAGTATGCTTTCTTCTTCCTCTCAACTAAAAACCCTAAAAGCTCTCATGTGTTGAGAATCCTAGGGTTTCAAGAGAAAAATCACTCCATATTTACACTCTACACCCTCTAGGACTTCTAGTTTAGTGAACTAGAAGCCGTAGTTACCTGGGATTTGAGGTAGGAGCTCGGACTATAGACTCTCGGGTGGATGGTCTTTTACTCGAGGAGGCCGACGAGGTTGCTATGATCCGTTACAGTCCTTGGAGCGGACGACGAGTGGAGGACAGCGGAGAAGACCCAAAGGACTTGTATCATAAGGTATAACATTCTTTCCGAGTAGTTAAATATCATGTTATTTGCTAGCTAGGGTTTATGGACGATCCTTGGTTCTAGTCGGTGTTGCGAAGCCCGTAAAAATCATTTTTGCAAATTCCGCCTCCCCGCGAACACATGGGGTGCGTGACATCGACTAACAGTGGTATCAGAGCCTGTCATAAACCTTAGATAGCTTGTAGCGATGTTAGAATTCCGCCGTTTTTTGTCGCGCAAAAACTGCCGAAAAAACTGTTTTCAAAAATGATGTTTTGAGTTGTTTGCACACCCCGCGGGCTCACAGTTTGAACCGAGAAGCCACGGGGTGGAGCGTGCGCATTTCGGGGACCTTCCTGGGGGTGCCGAATGGCTGGGACCACTCCCCAAGACCACCACAAGGTGGTCTTGGCGGTGGGGACCCGAAACTGCCCCACCTTGGGCAGTTTCGGGTCTGCCTTACCCCCTGGCCACCTCGTGGTGGCCTCGGGGGTGGGGTACCCTCTCTAGGCTTATGAATCAAAGTTAATTTCGTTTTCTAACTTCCCGTGAAGGTTTGGGCGGGTTTCGAGTTCGTTTCGACTCCCGGATTGGCTTAAAACGATCGTTTTTGGAACTTTAGCTCACTGGATTATCAAGTTTTGGAAAATTGGTTAAGTTTGCTAATTGCGTGCGGAATTCTAATGTCATAGATACTTTACAAGCTTTGTGAAGTATATATGTGTTTGGAAACGTCGATTAATTGCTATACGTCGATTAGTCGGGGTTGCACATATCTGTGATCTTGGTATTTTGGTTTGTGTATATGAACTTGTTGGATCGTCGTGGATGAATAACCGGGGATGTGAGTTGAGTGTTTTATCTTTCATTCGATGTAAATAGTAAAGTGTTGTAATATTATTTTGTGGGGCACATCCGGGATGAGGTTGTAGCCACCGTTGTGTTATTTGTTTTGTTGTTTTTTCTCCTGGGATAGACCCAAGGTGGGGTGCACAAACTACCGGGTACTTTGAAGTGCCGAATGGCCTACTCACTTTGTTGAGGGAGGTTGCATCACTTTGGGTATTTGGTGGGTAGTTTTCCGCACCCGTAGGGGTCTAGGGTGGGGTTTGGCTATTCATCACGACCGTGGAATCCGTCTTTCGTTACGGGCTCAAACGATATGCGGAATTCCTAGTATATCCAATGTGTTTATCTGTGATCTCGAATGCCTATCATTGTGTCTGCCAAATGGATATTATTATATATATATTATATAATAGACGTTGCTTAAGTTTTGCATCCATGGTAGTCCAGCTCTTGCTCTGTCGTTAGTTAAGTAACCTAACGGGTGATGATGGGGCCCCGTGGCGAGTGCGGATAGCATAAGCGTACGTTGTATTTTCGTTTTTTTTCTGCAATGGTGGGTTAATTGATGGGACTGCATTAAATTAATGCAAAGCAAACAAACCAAAGTTTAATCGTTGGAACAAATTTTAAAACCACTCGGTTATTTTAAAACAGCAGACTTTTAAATGCGGAGCTTAAACCACTCCTTTTAAAAGCTATCAGGTTCCTTCGATTATATCAAGTTCGCTACGTTCACGGTTTCGCCAAAACCATTCGTAGACCTCCGTCATTTCATAAGAATAGTCAGTAGTATTCAAGCTATGTTTGTTGTCATTCGTCAAGGCATAGTGATTGGTAGCTGCCGAGTGTTCATATGTAGCAAAGATAGATGTGTTGGTTTGGTATAGTCATATTACTTTGTTGGCCTTCGTCAAGGGTATATAATTGTGGGTTCAAATTAACCTGGGCAATGATGGGTAGAACTTGACATGTGTCTTATGATTTGTTGGCCTTCGTCAAGGTCATAAGAGCACGGGCAAAAAAATCCACATCGGGAGTTTCTAAAGAAACTGAAACTAGCTAGTGCTGCATACCATTTGGAGTTTGATAATGTTGGTAGGTTTCCTTCAGCATTATCACACAATGTTATTTGGGTCCCGATCCTACTGTGAGTATCCTCTACTCCTTGTGAGATTCTTCACTTAACGATCTGTGCTATAAACCAAGTAGGTGTCAAGAACAATGTTAGCGGGGCTACGCCTCCAGGGAAAAGAGGTTATTTAATTAAGGAATGTCGTGAAAGCGTCGTAAAAGCTCCCTCGAAGTACCGAGACTAGCCAAGCTGAATGGTTAAGCAAGTATTGTACGGTAAGATTAATCTTGACTAATTCTTCTTTTATGGTTTGAGGAAGGATTCGAGAAACAGTGGGAGCCATCCTGTTTAAATAAATTAAAAACCAGTCTAAACTTGCAAGAGCATCATGCTGAGTGTATTCTTCTCTCTCTCCTAATTGCAGCAACCAGGTGACCAGATTAGTTTACAGATAGATAATAAAATGACTAAGTTATATTATATTGACTGGCAAAGGTTTGTCCAGATGTCCATTACTATGACAAGCTGGACCGCCTCATTACTACTCATACCCCCGCTGTACCAGGTCCAGTTTCCACCGTCGCGGATAAGGATATCCGTAAGACAAGGGAAAAGGACAGTGCGAATGCCAAGTGTCTTGTGTTGGCCTCAGTTAATGGTGTGTACCAGAGGCAGCATGAGAAGATGGACTTAGTTTCCATCTTCCTCCATAATATTGTTTTATATGGAGAGCAATCTCATATCGAATGATATGAGACCTCGAAAGAATTGCTTCAAGGGAGGTTGGCTGTCGGATCATCTATAGGGGACCACATCCCTATAATGATTAGCTATATTAAAAATCTCACGGACCTGAAGACCATGTTGGAAAATGAGTCATATGCTGACTTGATTCTACTGTCCATACCTCCTACTTACAACCGGGGGAAGAAAGTTATACTTCCAGTTGAGGGCACCCTGAAGGAAACCAGGGGGACAACCGCTCTCCTTATTGGAGAATCTTCCTCTTCTAGATCTAAGGCGGATGCCAAGGGTGAGATGAAGAAGACCTCCACAAAGCAGTTAGGCTGTGTCGGTAAGGTAGAAGAAAAGGGAAGGGCAAAAGTTTTGGGGTTAATAGTAGGGAAAGAGGGATGTTCCTATTGTTATGGGAAGGGCATTGGCAAAAGGAATGCAGTGCTTGGAAAGCCAGAATCCAGGATCCGAAGTATGTTGTGGTTTCGACTTCGGGTTTATTTATGATTGAAAATGGTCTGTCAATTAACTCTACTTCCTGGGTACTAGATAGTGGATCAGGATCTCATATCTGTAATTCATTACAGGATTTGAAAAACTATAGAGTTATCAAGCAGGTGATATGACTCTCAGGGTTACTAACGGAATGAGCGTGGACGCTGTATCCGTAGGGTATATCACCTAGAATTGACAAGTGGGAAAATATTGATTCTACATAACTGTTTTTGTGTACCAAGTCTAGTTTGTAAGCGATGTGGTTCACATCCACCTAAATCAAAGTTTGATTGGGCCAGGTACACTAGAGGACAGTATATAATGAATCAAGCTCAGGTTTTCAAACGTCCAGAACACACTTAAAAGAATGTCTCCAGAATTAAATAAACTTTCTTATAGAATTGTAGACAGGGTCACATCAGTCTTATGCTACTTGTCAATCTTGTCTCATAGGAAAGATGACAAAAACTCCATTCACTGGACACAGAGTAAGAGCAAGCAAGCTCTTGGGACTCATACACAGTGACGTGTGTAGTCCAATATCTACAGATGCACGAATTGGTTATTCCTATTCCATTACTTTTATGGATAATTTCTCTAGGTTAGGACATGTCTTCTTGTGAAAGCATAAATCCGAACCCTTTGAAAAATCCTGGGAATATAAGAATGAAGTGGAAAAACAAACAGGCAAAAGCATCAAGACACTGGGATCTGATCGATGCGGTGAATACTTAAATTTCCGGGTTCCTGGATTACCTAAAAGAGATTAGAATTCTCTCTCAGCTTACTCCTCCACACACACCGCAACACAACGGTGTATAGGAAAGGCGGAACAGAACCCTATTGGATATTGTTCGTTCCATGATGAGTAACGCTGAGTTGCAACGATCCTTCTGAAATTATGCACTAGAATAAGCTGCATATCTTTTGAATAAGGTTCCTACCAAGACTGTGCCTACCACACCATATCAAATGTGGAGTGAGAAGAAAACTTATCTTCAGTATCTGAAGATATAGGGATGTCCAGCTTTTGTTGAAAAGCAGTATGCGGACAAGCTCGAGGCACGCTCAGTACTGTGTAAGTTTGTGGGATACCCAAAGAACTCCAGGGGGTATCTTTCCTATTACGCAGAGGAACAAAAGGTTTTTGTTCCTCGTCATGCCCATTCTTTTGGAAAATCAATTTTTTAAAAGGAAATAGTGGGTGCGCAATAGAACTGGAAGAAATTCCAGAACCATAAAATATTACTGAAAGTATGGTAGAACCAGAGGTTTCAAATGAACCGGACATCTCTACGCCAATCCGCAGGACTAGTAGGCAGTCTCATCCACCCGAGAGATACTACGGTTTTCTCATAGACGAGGATCGATCGAGAGGATTGCAACATTAACATTGATGAGCCAGCTAGCTTCCAGTAAGCTATTGAGAGCAGTGACTCGGTAAAATGGATGGATTCAATGCGGACTGAAATGGAGTTCATGTACACCAACAAAGTATGCACTTTGAACATTTCTCCAGAAGGGGTAAAACCCGTAGGATGCAAATGGATCTTCAGAAAGAAGATTGGTGTAGATAGATAGGTTGAAACCTATAAGGCTAGATTTGTTGTAAAAGGTTTTCGTCAAAGACCTGGTTTGGACCATGATGAAACTTTTTCTCCACGGTCTATGCTCAAATCCATTCGGATCCTTCTTGCCATTGCTGCCTTCCATGATTTTGAGATCCGGCAGATGGACATAGAGACGGCTTTTCTAAATGGTGATTTGGAAGAGTGCGTCTACATGGATCAGCCATAGGGTTTCAATCAGAGTGGGATCAGCAGGACAGTGTGTAAGTTTCTTAAGTCCATCTATGGAATAAAGCAAGCATCGCAGAGTTGGAACATCTGTTTTTTTATTGAGACAGACAAAGAATTCGACTTTATCAAAAATCCAGATGAACCATGCATTTATAGTAAGATTGTATCAAAAACTATGGAATTCCTCGTTGAGTACCTGGATGACATTCTCTTGATAGGAAATGACGTTCCAATGCTACAATCAGTAAAAGGATTCTTGTCACAGAGCTTCTCTATGAAAGACCTAGGTGATACCAACTACATTCTGGGGATCCTGTAACGTTTCAAAATAATAAAATATGATTTTTGGGAATTTTTATAATTTAATATTATTTTAGTGAATATTTTAATATTCCGGTATAATTAAATACAAATAAATTGGGAAAAATTATGGAAAATTCTAAAATAGGTTATTTTATGGAATTATGCCATTTTAAAGTTTTTATGATTTGTTTGACACTAATTTAGTGCTAATCGCGATTAAAAATCGCTAATCGGATTTTTGGCGTTTTTGTGCAAAACATGCATATATCATTTTGGACTTGTGTTACATTATTCTTACCATGGCTTTTACTTTGTATCTACTATTTGAATGAGAAGGTTTTGCAATGAAAAGAAATGGAAATTTGAATTTAGAATAGTGGGGTAGTAGGTGGGAGAGAGAGAGAGTGAGGCGAGGGGTCTTTTGACTTAGTCTCCCTTTCATTTCTTCTCCCTCTCCTCTCCCTCTCCTCTCCCTCTTCTGCTGCTGCAGCTCCCCCTCTTCAAGAACCCTCAAACACCATGAAAACAACACAAAAACACAACTCTCATTTCATTAAAAGTGTGCACGAGCTCAAGATCTACACATTGGACTAAGGAAGCAAGGATTTTGGCCACTAGGGGCAACTCAAGAATTTTCTTGAGTTGCCAAATGAGGTAATTTCTGGATCATTAGTTTAGTTTTAGCATTAATTATACCCCCATGCAAGTTTTGAACCGATATGGTGAGTGTTTGTGGACTTAAAGAAAACCAAGTTAGGGTTTGAGGAAAAATTGAGTTGTGAAGTGAAACTAAGACTTGTTGTGACCTTAGAATCTTGGTGTGATGTTATATTGGACCAAACCTGAAGCTAGAACACAGAATACGGATTTACGGAATCGATATCGGGGAAAACTGTGAATCTGTGATCGTATTTAGGAATCTGCTATCACCCCGAGACCCCAAAAATAAAATTGAGTTGACAGTGAGATGTGCAGGCACCCTGGAACCACCACACCAAGCCCTACCCACTAATTCATTTCTTGGGCCGCAGATTTAATCCCTCGGGCCTAAAATTGCGGCCAGAGCAGGAGGGAACCGTCTCGTTTTTGTTCTGTAGCCTTTTGCCTTTTAAACTTGACCCTGGGTATGTCTAGTTTTGACTGATTCCAGTTAGGGTAAAATCTGGGTTGTTTTTCTTGAGTTGGCGTATGATTTACGACTTGTTTTAGCATGGATTTTGGTATTTAGTGATTCTTTACTGTCGGGTGGCGTTTGGACGTCAACGACAAGTGGATATTGAACGTGTTTACATGCGAGACGATAGGTTTTTACCTATGCGAGTAGCGTGTGCTATTTTGGTTTCCGATATGATTTTCATATGCTTTAGCATTGTGATATACTTGTAGGTACCCTACATGATGTTGAGGAGAAGAAGATCAAGATGGCGACATCGGAATCGGCACATGAGAAGCAAGGTGAGTAGATTTATATCTACGGGGAGAAGTCGGGTGGATGGCGTATAGCACCCCCACAGTCCGTGGTGATGTATACGAATACGTATACACACAAATATTTATTATGTGTTGTTAGGACTATTGATGGTAATAATGGAATTATTGATGATAAGGATGTATTGGTTTGGTAGTGCGAAAACCTAGGGTAGTGGGTGCACTCACACATACACACATACACACATACTTGCATGCATTCTTTCATTTATCTATGCGCATATGATGGTGTGTATATCTACACATGGGTATGGGACTATGTGTTCATATACGAGATTTGAGGATGATACGTGGGATTGAGATGAGTCGATGAGATTTGATTGAGGCTATGAGATTTGGCGACATGACAGAGTTCGTATTTGAGATGTGATATGATGGTAGTGATACCTGTTATGTGATGAGATAATGTATATATTGACTCAGATTTAGGTGGTTTTCATACCCCTCCCGATTGACTTGATTGTTTGGTCCGTAGTTCGTATAGTAGGCGTTAGACTAGACACGAGTTATACCTATTTCAAAACTAACGAATTGGGGATATTTTAAAGATAGGAAAAAAATGGATTCTACGGATATTTTCAAACGACACATCTTTTCATAAAACACTGTAGCCCTTATTTTACCAAATACCCCGATTCGTCCTTTTTCAAAAGGCAAGGCTGCATGATATATTTATTGTGGCAGGTTCTTTACTGTTGCGCTGATTATTCGATTGCGCATATTCATGCTATTTACGTTGCATTGCTTGTGTTCACTGATATATTACAGTCATGCTGCTAGGACACCAGCACCATTATCGATGATGCGTATGTTCCACGTACACTGTTTGCCGGCTCACACACTTCATCATCAATAATTGCCAAGTCACTACACTGTAGTATTGTTGCATTCAGGATATGATTCTTGCATGACAGATTGATGTGCTTACATTTCTTTTACATGTCACATACATCATGCTTTATGATTATACGCATTGAGAGTTGTTTCCATGATATTTCTGGATTTTGGGAACCGTGGGTATTTCAAAAGAGAATATGTCATTTCTTTAAAAACCCGGTTACCCTTGATATGATATTTCAGTGCGTCCACCATGTGTTTTCTCGGTGCTGAGAGCGACATGTAAAACCCGATTCGAGGAGTGGATGAGCCGATTGCGGGTACATGGTGGACCCGGTATGGTTCTCCTCGGCAGGATGATCGAAGGATTTTGCCGATTGAGCCTGGAGGAGGGCGAGTGCCTACCGGTGATTGTTTGGACCTGGCGGTTATCCGGAGAATACCGACCAAAGTCGAGAGATGGATATGGGCATCATGCTGGTGCCGAGGACCGATTCCGCAGATGGAGCCCGATATATAAGGATTTATGTGCCGATGCTGGGCACGACTTTCATGATGTTTTCGAGTGTCGATGCTGGGCACTCCGGTTCCATGATTTTGACGTGTCGTGAGGGACACAGGTGGGTTATATCCTCATATTTCCATGCATATGCCGATGATATTTAAATGCATGATGGTTATTGTCATTGGGTGACGAGTGGACGGGATCCACGTACATGCAGATTGATTTCATTGATTATACCTCACATTTATGATATGCTATTACCTGAGGCACTAGCACGTGCACTTGGCACAACACTCATGTATAGAGATTACATTGCCAGTTTAGTGTCACGCCCCGAAAGAGCACGTGACTGGCCCTTGAACCATATGAAGTCTATAGGACCCCATCTGATCCAAGTAAGCCAATAGCCCAGAAATCTAAAACCATTTAAAGAGTAAATAAGGAAAACTGGTTTTAAGAAGTTAGGAAATCACGTTTCAAAAATCAAGTTTTTAAATAACTAAGCCGAATATGCATTTTTAAAATGTGTAATCTTTCCTGAAAATTTCGGCAGAGTTTCCATTGTAAAAACTGGCCCCAAACGGGGTACAGCAAGAATAATATATATGAAATGATAAAAGGCATCCCCAAGCAGGAGCTAGCTCTTCATCAATCGACGGTGACAACCACGCAAGCAATAATAATATACAACACCAAAGGGCGAGGATCCAAAACCCAAAAAGAAACTCAAAACATCCAGAAAACCGTAATACTACAAGCGCGACTTTAAGGTCGAAATAATACAACACTGTTTTCTAAGTCTGAAATAATATACAAGCTTTGGTTGATGGAATGACTAGATACAATAACTAATACATGAACAATGGCGGTTCTGATACAAAGAACCCACCTACCAACGCAAGTCACCCGTATGGAAGCAGTGTGCCAGAAATGCCGCTATGGAATCTGTACGGCAAAAACCTGCAAGGACCGTGGCACAACGGGGGTGAGTTGCCAACTCGTGAATGGAAAATACCTACAAGCAGAGATCGAATGCATGACCCATCCTAGGTCAATACGATCAGATATAAATATAACCTCAATATGAATAAGTCTGAAACATGCTAAACTGGCAATGTAATCTCTATACATGAGTGTAGTGTCAAGTACTCGTGCCAGTGCCTCAGGTAATAGCATAACATAAATGTGAGGTACAATCAATGAAATCAATCTGCATGTACGTGGATCCCGTCCACTCGTCACCCAATGACAATAACCATCATGCATGTAAATATCATCAGCATATGCATGGAAATATGAGGATATAAACCACATGTATCCCTTGCGACACGTCAAAATCATGGAACCGGAGTGCCCAGCATCGGAACTCGAAAACATCATGAAAACTGTGCCTAGCATCGGCACGTAAATCCTCATATATCGGGCTTCGTCAGTCCGGATCGGCCCACGGGCTCTGTCTGCGGTATCGGCCCTCGGCCCCGGCAGTACGCCCATATCCATCTATCGACTCTGGTCAGTATCCTCCGGATAACCGCCAGGTCCAACCAATCACCGGAAGGTACTCGCCACCCTGCCAGGCTCATCGTCTGCTCCACGAAAAACATTTCTTGCCCCGGGGAACCATACCGGGTCCACCATGTACCCGCAATCGGCCTCATCCGCCTCCTCGAATCGGGTTTCACATGTCGCTCTCAGCACCGAGAAAACACATGGTGGACGCACTGAAATATCATATCAAGGGTAACCGGGTTTTAAAACAGTTACATATTCCCTTTTTAAACACCCACGGTTCCCAAAAACCAGAAATATCATGGAATCTACATATCTCAATGCGTATAATCAGCAAGCATGAAGTGTGTCATATGTAAAAGAAATGTAAGCACATCAGTCTGTCATGCAAGAATCATATCCTGAATGCAACAGTACTACTGTGTAGTGACATGGCAATTATCGATGATGAAGTGTGTGAGCCGGCAACAGTGTACGTGGAACATACGCATCATCGCTAATGGTGCTGGTGTCCTAGCAGCATGACTGAAATATATCAACAATACAAGCGATGCAATGCAAATAGCATGAATATGCGGAATCGAATAATCAACGCAACAGTAGAGAACCTGCCTCAATAGATATATCATGCAACCTTGCCTTTTGAAATAAGACGAATCGGGGCTTTTGGTAAAATAAGGGCTACGTTGTTTTAAGAAAAGATGCGCCTTTTGAAAATATCCGTATAAACCCTTTTGCCTATCTTTAAAATATCCCCGATTCGTTAGTTTTGAAATAGGTATGACTCGGGTCTAGTCTAACGCCTACTATGCGAATTACGAACCCACAATCAAGTCAATAGAGAGGGGTATGGAAACCACCTAAATCTGAGTCGATATCACACTATCTCATCATATGACAGGTATCACTACCATCATATCACATCTCCAATACGAACTCTGTCATGTCGCCAAATCTCACGGCCTCAATCGAATCTCATCGACTCATCTCAATCCCACGTATCATCCTCAAAACCCGTATATGAACACATAGTCCCATACCCATGTGTAGATATACACACCATCATATGCGCACTGATAAATGAAAAAATGTAAGCAAGTATGCGTGTATGTGTATGTGCGGGTGCAACCACTACTCTAGGGTTCCGCACTATACTAAACCAATACATCCTCATCACCAATAATCCATTACTACCATCAATAATCCTAAACAACACATAATAAATATATGTGTGTATACGTATTCGTATACATCACCACGGACTGCGGGGGTGCTATACGCCATCCACCCGACTTCTCCCCGTAGATATAAATCTACTCACTTTGCTTCTCATGTATCGGTGCCGATGTCGCCTTCTTCATCTTCTTTGCCTCAATATCTCGTAGGGTACCTACAAGTATATCACAACGCTAAAGCACATGAAAATCACATCGGAAACCAAAATAGCACACGCTACCCGCATAGGTAAAAACCTATCGACTCGCATGTAAACACGATCAATATCCACTTGTAGTTGACGTCCAAATGCCACCCGACAGGAATGAATCACCAAACACCAAAATCCATACTAAAACAAGTCGTAAATCATACACCAACTCAAGCAAATCAACCCAGATTTCACCCTAGATGGAATTAGTCAAAACTAGACATATCCAGGGTCAAGACTAGAGGAAATATGGCCATGCACAAAATTCGAGACAGTTCCCTCCTGTTCTGGCCGCAATTTGCGGCCAGAAGGGATAAATTGGCGGCCTGGAATTGGAGTGGGGGCTAGGGTTTGGTGTGGTGGTTCTATGGTGCCTGCACATCTCACTGTCAACTCAGTTTTATTTTTGGGGTCTCGGGGTGATAGAAGATTCCACAAAACACTCCCAGATTTATAGTTTTTCCCAATATCGATTCCGTAATTCCGTATTCTGTGTTCTAGCTCAGGTTTGGGTTCAAATTAGCATCACACAAGGGGTTCTAAGGTCACAACAAGCCTCAATTCCACTTTGATTTCAGGTCTAACCCTAAACCCTAACTTGAATTCTCCAAAGTCCACAAAACGACACAATATCGATATGAAACTAGAATTGATGCACAAGAAATGAGATACTACTCTAATAGGTGCAGAAATTACCTCCTTTGGCAACTCAAGAAAATTCTTGAGTTGCTCAAAGTCCTCCAAATCCAATCTTGCTAGGTTCAATGTGTAGCTAGTGAGCTAGGGAGTAAGTTTTGTGAAGTGGGAATGAGGTTTTGGGTTGGATTTCATTGTGGATCTAGGGTTTTTGTGAAGAGGGTGAGAGAGGGAGAGAGAGGGCAGCAGCTCAAGAGAGGGAGAGGAGAGAGAATGAGAAGTGGAAAATGATGGGACTATGGTTCAAAAAGTGGGGGTTGACCTAGTCTCTCTCTCTCATCATCATCATCACTTTTTCTTTCTTTTCTTTTCCTTCTCACTCCAATAGTGAACCCAAAAGAACCATGGCAATAGAAATGTAACACAAGTGTAACAAGTGTGGAAAATGATATGTGCACATTTTTGCACAAAAATGCTAAAAATCCAATTAGCGATTTTTAATCGCGATTAACACTAACTTAGCATATAACTAGTCTTAAAAACACTAAAATGGCATAATTCCATAAAATACCCTATTTTAGAATTTTCCATAATTTTTCCCCATTTATTTGTATTTAATTATACCAGAATATTAAAATATTCATTAAAATAATATTAAATTATAAAAATTCCCAAAAATCATATTTTATTATTTTGAAAACGTTACAATCTACCCCCCTTAAAGAAATTCGGTCCCCGAATTTAAATTTAAACCCCCAAATGCTAAAATATTTCAATACAAATTCCAAGTCATCGGGGCTCCGAAATCAGCAATACATAAAACGTATCATAGCGCAACGCATGCGCATGAGTACTGAGCAGATAACTCAAAAGCAACACTCCACCAAGCATCCCGCAATCATCGGAGTCATGGTAAAGACGCAATGTCAAATCCAATACAAAATCAATATGATATAAATCAGAACTATACATGTAGACATCCAATCTATACATGTGAATAGCTGATGAAAATGCATGCCAAATCTTTTTAAGTCGCTGTGCGATGCGCGTAACACTGCAGAGTGGCGGACGTTTTTCATATGAAAATAACTATATACGTATATATATATATATATCCTTTGTTTAATAGGTACGTTCCGCCGTTTTGAAAACAATTTAGAAGGGTTTCCTTGTTTTTAAACGTTTCGTGTCACATCGGACATGTAGGTATATATATATATCGAGACCATAGCTCGCTCTTGGAAATCCCTTCGAACTATCAATGCATGCAAAATATATCCAGGTACTGTCCTCTGACTAGTCCTGCTCAGTATGAAAACAAATATCCAATATCATAAAAATATACTGCTCCAAAAGGAATAAATCCCAAAAATGCACAGAACACCACCCTGTGCGTCTGGTGCGCACGGAAATCAAAATCCATATATGTGCCATACAGGTGCACAAAACAACATCTAGGTGCAACGGGTGTGCACGAAACATCTGTCATAGGCAACGTGTGTGCCTGACAGCCAAAACAAGTGCATCTGACATGCACGAAGAATCTCGATTTAGTGCATCTGGTGTGCCCCAAAATCGTATCTCAAAACATGCGCCCAACATGCGCGAAAATCCAAATCGGTGCATCCATCGTGCACGAATGAAAATCTAAACCTTGCGTACTCAGCATGCACGGAATCACAAAATCCAATAGCAACGCCGAACATGCATAAGTCCAGTCAAAAGCACGGAGTGAAAGAATCCATATCAATATCACAATCAAAATCGACATGCCGAAAGACATCAAATCGAGGTCAGGTGCTACCGTAATGCACAAAATATAAATCCGGTGCAACAAAGGTACGAAATATAAATCTTATGCGATAAACGCAAGAAACATAAAACTGGTGCGACAAACGCACGAAGTATAGAACTTGTGCATCCCATGCACAAATAGCAGCAATAACTCAAATGCGTAAGCAGCAACACTAAGTGTACCCAGATATAAAGAAAATCATAAACGTGTGCAGCTGCGTGCACAAAACACATACCAATGCATTACAAGCACATATAAGCTATACCGAGTGCAAAAATCAAATCGTGTGCGTAACATATGCACAACATCGAATCAACCGTATGAAATCCATAAAGTCATAAGCAGGTGCATCCAAGGTACGAAACGATATACAACGCGGCTTAATCAAATCAGGTGTACCGCGATGGAAAAACTCACAACCGCGTGCATCAGCGTGCACAAATCAAAACACTAAAAGTACATGAAACTATGCTGCAAGCGTAAATCAAATCACCGGCATAAAATAGGCATGAAATCGCAATCAACACCTCAAGAGTAATAACTATGTGCAAGGTATAAATACCTAGTAAGTGCAACCATGGTGCACAAAATCAAATATCATGGAACTCAGTCATCAAGACTAAATCATGCGAATAAATCGCCCAAAATACCGAAATACAAGATGACGGATACGTGATAATCAAATCACAAAATCACAAATCACAAATACCGTCGTCGGTATATCCTCCTTCAGGGTCGAGAAGGTACCGGTACATCCGATGCTAGCGGCGCAAGATATCTACTTGCCTCTTGCTCGCGGCTGGCGTCCTCTGCCTCTGATTCCTGATCTTTCCTGTAGATTACCAATCTCGCAATCCATCGGCTCATCGGCCCGGTCAGGTGTGCTGACAGGAACGATTCCGTTCTGGCACTTTCCTGGTCATCTCTCGGTCAATCCTCACGACAGCTCATAAAGCAGCACATCTCTGGCGCCGACCTCTGGTCCTCTGAATACCCATCACACATCCGATACTGGGTGCAACTCTTATTGCAGCAGTGTACTAGAAGGAATCCTACTCAAGGTCTCTTCTGATCTTGCCTAAGACAAACTGTAAGGAGGCTGGTACTCTGGCGTAATCTTTTCTCGCTCTCTGGACATCTGCGTCCTTAGTACAACATCTCCTCGGAAGCTGGTCGCATCCCTGCGCCTCTGTATGCATGTCCGACCTTTAATCTTAACGGGGTGTAGTAACAGCTCATCTGCCTCTCGCACGAACTTCTTGTCCCGCTTGTCTGTATCATCGACCATTCGACGTCGCGTCTTTATCTGCGCACTGCAATGTCCTCAGCTACGGTCTATCCGAAGTCTCTAACACGGACTCGAAATCACGAACTCAGTATCTTCATCACTCAGTAGGAGATATCTAGCCGAACACGTCCTCAGCGTGCATATCGCATCTCTGATGTCAGTGGAGTGAAACGCCATCTCGTCGAAATCTCGTGCAAACTCATTACTCCACTCTTCTTCAATATCGACTGATTCGGACTCATCTCATCATGGCTACACAGACTGCGCTCCAACGGCTAAGCTCTTATCTGGAGTCTCCCAAGCAGTATCCCATCACATGATATCCGAATGATGTCGAATCGTCCGATCGACTCGTCAGAACCTCACAATCCCCCAAGAGCTCAACATCTCGGGTACAGTTTAATAGTATCGAGTACATACCACAACATCGGTGGTCCAACCATAGAAGGGCAAACCCAAGCCTCACTAATGGGGCCGCGGAACTGCCGCAAACCCTAAGGTTCAAAGGCTTTCACACGCTCATTATGTCGAGTTAGGGTTTCATTCTTCTAGAGGGTCCATAGAATCGCTTGCATGTCTTTCCGAATACTTTAAACTTGGAAAATGGGTTCCTGACATTCGATCGTCTCAATCGACTCTTAACGAACCTGCGTGAAGTCGCCTCTAGCTGGAATCAATCTACCTGATGACCTCGCATCGGGGTGAGCGAACGAACCACATGTCCTAGTCATTAATTCTCGGTGACTAGCGACTCACTATCATATCTCTAAGAATATGCTCAAGCTGTAGTAGCTCCAATCATTTGGGCGATATCTCTTCATCCGCAGCAACAACTGGTTCCTTCATCCGTACGCTGAACAGCGCCTCGATCATCATGAATAAGCGATAATATCAACGGTTATCACATCCTGGCTGGCCTCTATCAGTGGCTCAATCCTCTGGTGCCGATCAGCACACCCGGGAAATCTCGTAAAAGCGATCAATCCAACGCTCATGGCGCGAAAACACAATAAGACGACTCCTCAATTTGCAATCGTATGCCTCTGGAATCACGCCCTGGTCAGTCCTCGTCCCCGACGAGCTCATGCTGACGCAACTTGAGCCGTAGCTCACTCTGCCCGTGCAATCGCGGCAGCAAAACCACAACCAGTATTGATGAAGGTAGATCATAGGAAAGGAATACAATACGGTGCAAGGAAATGTACAACCTAAGGTTTCTTAAGCGGAGTGGCGTGTCGTAAGTATGCCGCGGAACATACCCACGGTACGTCACTCTACTTTAGTCACCTATTCCATCAACCAAGGATCATCCTACGCGACGAAAGTTCGGGTATAATACCCCCTCGACTAAGTCTAAGTTCCGTAAGGTCAAGCCTAAGTTCCGTATATATGTAAACTCCCTAGGCTCCACATAGTCAAACTTAGACTCGAACCAAGGTTAACCTAGCGCTCTGATACCAACTTTGTCACGCCCCGAAAGAGCACGTGACTGGCCCTTGAACCATATGAAGTCTATAGGACCCCATCTGATCTATGTAAACCAAAAGCCCAGAAATCTAAAACCATTTAAAGAGTAAATAAGGAAAACTGGTTTTAAGAAGTAAGGAAATCACGTTTCAAAAATCAAGTTTTTAAATAACTAAGCCGAATATGCATTTTTAAAATGTGTAACCTTTCCTGAAAATTTCGGCAGAGTTTCCTTTGTAAAAACTGGCCCCAAACGGGGTACAACAAGAATAATATATATGAAATGATAAAAGGCATCCCCAAGCGGGAGCTAGCTCTTCGTCAATCGACGGTCACAACCACGCAAGCAATAATAATATACAACGCCAAAGGGCGAGGATCCAAAACCCAAAAAGAAACTCAAAACAGCCAGGAAACCGTAATACTACAAGCGTGACTCTAAGGTCGAAATAATACAACACTGTTTTCTAAGTCTGAAACAATATACAAGCTTTGGTTGATGGAATGACTAGATACAATAAATAATACATGAACAATGGCGGTTCTGATACAAAGAACCCACCTACCAACGCAAGTCACCCGTATGGAAGCAGTGTGCCAGAAATGCCGCTATGGAATCTGTACGGCAAAAACCTGCAAGGACTGTGGCACAACGGGGGTGAGTTGCCAACTCGTGAATAGAAAATATCTACAAGCAGAGATCGAATGCATGACCCATCCTAGGTCAATACGATCAGATATAAATATAACCTCAATATGAATAAGTCTGAAACATGCTAAACTGGAAATGTAATCTCTATACATGAGTGTAGTGTCAAGTACTCGTGCCAGTGCCTCAGGTAATTGCATAACATAAATGTGAGGTACAATCAATGAAATCAATCTGCATGTACGTGGATCCCGTCCACTCGTCACCCAATGACAATAACCATCATGCATGTAAATATCATCAGCATATGCATGGAAATATGAGGATATAAACCACCCGTGTCCCTCGCGACACGTCAAAATCATGGAACCGGAGTGCCCAGCATCGGCACTCGAAAACATCATGAAAACTGTGCCCAGCATCGGCACGTAAATCCTCATATATCGGGCTCCGTCAGTCCGGATCGGCCCACGGGCTCTATCTGCGGTATCGGCCCTCGGCCCCGGCAGTACGCCCATATCCATCTATCGACTCTGGTCAGTATCCTCCGGATAACCGCCAGGTCCAACCAATCACCGGAAGGTACTCGCCACCCTGCCAGGCTCATCGTCTGCTCCACGAAAAACATTTCTTGCCCCGGGGAACCATACCGGGTCCACCATGTACCCGCAATCGGCCTCATCCGCCTCCTCGAATCGGGTTTCACATGTCGCTCTCAGCACCGAGAAAACACATGGTGGACGCACTGAAATATCATATCAAGGGTAACCGGGTTTTAAAACAGTTACATATTCCCTTTTTAAATACCCACGGTTCCCAAAAACCAGAAATATCATGGAATCAACATATCTCAATGCGTATAATCAGCAAGCATGAAGTGTGTCACATGTAACAGAAATGTAAGCACATCAGTCTGTCATCCAAGAATCATATCCTGAATGCAACAGTACTACAGTGTAGTGACATGGCAATTATCGATGATGAAGTGTGTGAGCCGGCAACAGTGTACGTGGAACATACGCATCATCGATAATGGTGCTGGTGTCCTAGCAGCTTGACTGAAATATATCAACAATACAAGCGATGCAATGCAAATAGCATGAATATGCAGAATCGAATAATCAACGCAACAGCAGAGAACCTGCCTCAATAGATATATCATGCAACCTTGCCTTTTGAAATAAGACGAATCAGGGCTTTTGGTAAAATTAGGCCTACGGTGTTTTAAGAAAAGATGCGCCTTTTGAAAATATCCGTATAAACCCTTTTGCCTATCTTTAAAATATCCCTGATTCGTTAGTTTTGAAATAGGTATGACTCGGGTCTAGTCTAACGCCTACTATGCGAACTACGAACCCACAATCAAGTCAATAGAGAGGGGTATGGAAACCACCTAATTCTGAGTCGATATCACTCTATCTCATCATATGACAGGTATCACTACCATCATATCACATCTCCAATACGAACTCTGTCATATCGCCAAATCTCATGGCCTCAATCGAATATCATCGACCCATCTCAATCCTACGTATCATCCTCAAAACCCGTATATGAACACATAGTCCCATACCCATGTGTAGATATACACACCATCATATGCGCACAGATAAATGAAAGAATGTATGCAAGTATGTGTGTACGTGTATGTGCGGGTGCAACCACTACTCTAGGGTTCCGCACTATACTAAACCAATACATCCTTATCACCAATAATCCATTACTACCATCAATAATCCTAAACAACACAAAATAAATATATGTGTGTATACGTATTCGTATACATCACCACGGACTGCGGTGGTGCTATACACCATCCACCCGACTTCTCCCCGTAGATATAAATCTACTCACTTTGCTTCCATGTATCGGTGCCGATGTCATCATCTTCATCTTCTTTGCCTCAATATCTCGTAGGGTACCTACAAGTATATCATAACGCTAAAGCACATGAAAATCACATCGGAAACCAAAATAGCACACGCTACCCGCATAGGTAAAAACCTATCGACTCGCATGTAAACACGATCAATATCCACTTGTTGTTGACGTCCAAACGCCACCCGACAGGAATGAATCACCAAACACCAAAATCCATACTAAAACAAGTCGTAAATCATACACCAACTCAAGCAAATCAACCCAGATTTCACCCTAGATGGAATCAGTCAAAACTAGACATATCCAGGGTCAATACTGGAGGAAATAGGGCCATGCAGAAAATTCGAGACAGTTCCCTCCTGCTCTGGCCGCAATTTGCGGCCAGAAGGGATAAATTGGCGGCCTGGAATTGGAGTTGGGGGCTAGGGTTTGGTGTGGTGGGTTTATGGTGCCTGCACATCTCAGTGTCAACTCAGTTTAATTTTTGGGGTCTCGGGGTGATAGCAGATTCCACAAAACAATCCCAGATTTACAGTTTTTCCCGATATCGATTCCGTAATTCCGTATTCTGTGTTCTAGCTCAGGTTTGGGTTCAAATTAGCATCACACAAGGGGTTCTAAGGTCACAACAAACCTCAATTCCACTTTGATTTCAGGTCTAACCCTAAACCCTAACTTGAATTCTCCAAAGTTCACAAAACGACACAATATCGATATGAAACTAGAATTGATGCACAAGAAATGAGATACTACTCTAATAGGTGCAGAAATTACCTCCTTTGGCAACTCAAGAAAATTCTTGAGTTGCTCAAAGTCCTCCAAATCCAATCTTGCTAGGTTCAATCTTGCTAGGTTCAATGTGTAGCTAGTGAGCTTGGGAGTAAGTTTTGTGAAGTGGGAATGGGGTTTTGGGTTGGATTTCGTTGTGGATCTAGGGTTTTTGTGAAGAGGGTGAGAGAGGGAGAGAGAGGGCAGCAGCTCAAGATAGGGAGAGGAGAGAGAATGAGAAGGGGAAAATGATGGGAGTATGGTTCAAAAAGTGGGGGTTGACCTAGTCTCTCTATCTCATCATCATCATCACTTTTTCTTTCTTTTCTTTTCCTTCTCACTCCAATAGTGAACCCAAAAGAACCATGACAATAGAAATGTAACACAAGTGTAACAAGTCTGGAAAATTATATGTGCACATTTTTGCACAAAAATGCTAAAAATCCAATTAGCGATTTTTAATCGCGATTAACACTAACTTAGCATATAACTAGTCTTAAAAACATTAAAATAGCATAATTCCATAAAATACCCTATTTTAGAATTATCCATAATTTTTCCCCATTTATTTGTATTTAATTATACCAGAATATTAAAATATTCATTAAAATAATATTAAATTATAAAAATTCCCAAAAATCATATTTTATTATTTTGCAAATGTTACATTTAGCATGCTTCAGACTTGTTCATATTGAGGTTTATATATATATCTGATCCTATTGACTTACGATGGGTCATACATTCGATCTCTGCTTGTAGATATTTTCTATTCACGAGTTGGCAACTCACCCCCGTTGTGCCACAGTTCTTGCAGGTTTTTGCCGTGCAGGTTCTATAGCGGCATTTCTGGCACACTGCTTCCATATGGGTGACTTGCTTGGGTAGGTGGGTTCTTTTGTATCAGAACCGCCATTGTACCTGTACTATCCATTTGTATCTAGAAATTTCATCAACCAAAACTTGTTTATTGTTTCAGACTTAGAGACAGTGATGTATTATTTCGACCTTAGAGTCGCGCTTGTAGTATTACGGTTTTCTGGCTGTTTTGAGTTCTTTTTTGGGTTTTGATCCTCACCCTTTTGGCGTTGTATATTATTATAGCTTGCGTGGTTGTGGCCGTCGATTGACGAAGAGCTAGCTCCCGCTTGGGGATGCCTTTTATCATTTCATATATGTTATTCTTGTTTTACCCCGTTCGGGGCCAGTTTTTACAAAGGAAACTCTGCCGAAATTTTCAGGAAAGGTTACACATTTTTAAAATGCATATTCGGCTTAGTTATTTAAAAACTTTGATTTTTGAAACATGATTTCTTTACTTCTTAAACCAGTTTTCCTTATTTACTCTTTAAATGGTTTTAGATTTCTGGGCTTTTGGCTTACTTGGATCAGATGGGGTCCTATAGACTTCATATGGTTCAAGGGCCAGTCACGTGGTCTTTCGGGTTGTTACAAAGTTGGTATCAGAGCGCTATGTTGACCTTGGTTCGAGTCTAAGTTTGACTATGTGGAGCCTAGGGCGTTATCTATATACGGATCTTAGGCTTGACCTTACGGAACTTAGACTTAGTCGAGGGGGTATTATACCCGAACTTTCGTCGCATAGGATGACCCTTGGTTGATGGAGTAGGTAGCTTGAGTAGAGTGACGTACCGTACGTATGTTCCGCGGCATACTTTCGACACGCCACTCTGCTTAAGAAACCTTAGGATGTACATTTCCTTGCACAGTATTATATTCATTCCTATGATCTATCCTCATCGATACTGGTTATGGTTTTGCTGCCGCGATTGCACGGGCAGAGTGAGCTACGGCTCGAGTTGCGTCAGCATGAGCTCGTCGTGGACGAGGACTGACCAGGGCGTGATTCCAGAGACATACGGTTGCATATTGAGGCGTCGTCTTATTGTGTTTTTGCGCCATGAGCGTTGGATTGATCGCTTTTACGAGATTTTCCGGATGTGCTGATCGGCACCAGAGGATTGAGCCACTGATAGAGGCCAGCCAGGATGTGATGACCGTTGATATATCGCTTATCCGGGACGATTGAGGCGCTGTTTAGCGTATAGACGAATGAGCCAGTTGTTGCTGCGAATGATGAGATATCGCTCAGACGATTGGAGCTACTGCAGCATAAGCATATACTTAAAGACATGACGGTGAGTCGCTAGTCACCGAGGATGAATGACTAGGACATGTGGTTCATTCGCTTACCCCGATGCGAGGTCATCAGGTAGATTGATTCCAGCTAGAGGCGACTTCACGCAGATTCGTTGAGAGTCGATTGAGACGTTCGAATGTCAGGAACCCATTTTCCAAGTTTAAAGTATTCGGAAAGACGTGCAAGCGATTCTATGGACCCTCTAGAAGAATGAAACCCTAACTCGACATAATGACCGTGAACCTTAGGGTTTACGGCAGTTCCGCGGCGCCATTAGTGAGGCTTGGGTTTGCCCTTCTATGGCCGGACCACCGATGCTGTGGTATGTACTAGATACTATTAAACTGTACCCGAGATGTTAAGCTCTTGGGGGATTATGAGGTTCTGACGAGTCGATCGGACGATTCGACATCATTCGGATATCATGTGTTGGGATACTGCTTGGGAGACTCCAGATACGAGCATAGCAGTTGGAGCGCAGTCTGTGTAGCCACGATGATATGAGTCCGGATCAGTCGATATTGAAGCAGAGTGGAGTAAAGAGTTCGCATGAGATTTCGACGAGATGACGTTCCACTCCGCTGACATCAGAGATGCGATATGCACGCTGAGGACGTGTTCGGCTAGATATCTTCTACTGAGTGATGAAGATACTGAGTTCGTGATTTCGAGTCCGTGTGAGAGACTTCGGATGGACCGTAGCCGAGGATATTGCAGTGCGCAGATAGAGACGCGACGTCGAAATGGACGATGATACAGACAAGCGGGACAAGAAGTTCATGCGATATGCAGACGAGCTGTTACTACACCCCGTTATGATTAAAGGTCGGATATACATACAGAGGCGCCGAGATGCGACCAGCTTTCGAGTAGATGTTGTACTAAGGACGCAGATGTCCAGAGAGCGAGGAAAGATTACGCCAGAGTACCAGCCTCCGTACAGTTTGGCTTAAGCCAGATCAGAAGTGACCTTGAGCAGGATTCCTTCCAGTACACTGCTGCAATAAGATTTGCACCAGGAGCAGATGTGTGATGTGCATTCAGTGGACCCGAGGTCGGCGCCAGAGATGTGCTGCTTTACGAGCGGTCGTGAGGATTGACCGAGAGATGACCAGAAAAGTGCCAGAACGGAATCGTTCCTGTTAGCACACCTGACCGGGCCGATGAGCCAATGGATTGCGAGATTGGTAATCCACAATGAAGATAAGGAACCAGAGGCAGAGGACACCAGCCGCGAGCAAGAGGCAAGTAGATATCTTGCGCCGCTAGCATTAGATGTACCGGCACCTTCTTGACTTCGAAGGAGGATATACCGACGGCGGTATTTATGATTTGTGATTTTGTGATTTGACTATCACGTATCGATCACTTTGGATTTCGGTATTTTGGGCGATCTATTCGCATGATTTAGTCTTTATGACTGAGTTCCATGGTATTTATTTTCTTGCACCATGGTTGCACCTACTGGGTATTTATACCTTGCGCATAGTTATTACTCTTGAGGTATTGATTGTGATTTCATGCCTATTTTTTTCCGGTGATTTGATTTACGCTTCCAGCATACTTTTCATGTACTTTTAGTGTTTTGATTTGATTTGTGCACGCTGATGCACGCAGTTGTGAGATTTTCTATCGCGGTACACCTGATTTTGATTAAGCCGCATTGTATATTGTTTCGTGCCTTGGCTGCACCTGATTATGACTTCATGGATTTCATACGGTTGATTTGAGGTTGTGCATATATTACGCACACGATTTGATTTTTGCACTCGGTATAGCTTATATGTGCTTGTAGTGCATTGATATGTGTTTTGTGCACGCAGTTGCACACGTTTATGATTTCCTTTATACCTGGGTACACTTGGTGTTGGTGCTTACGCATTTGAGTTATTGCTTGGTATTTGTGCATGGGATGCACCAGTTCTATACTTCGTGCGTTGGTCGCACCAGTTTTATGTTTCTTGCGTTTATTGCATCAGATTTATATTTCATGCCTTTGTTGCACCGGATTTATATTTTGTGCACTACGGTTGCACCTGACTTCAATTTGATGTCATTCGATATGTCGATTTTGACCCTGATATTGATGATTGATTCCTACACTCCGTGTTTGATTTGGACTTACGCATGTTCGGCGTTGCTATTGGATTTTATGATTCCGTGCATGTTGAGTGCGCAAGGTTTAGATTTTCATTCGTGCCCGATGGATGCACCGACTTGGATTTTCGCGCATGTTGGGCGCATGTTTTGAGATACGATTTTGGTGCATACTAGATGCACTAAATCGAGATTCTTCGTGCATGTCAGATGCACCTGGTTTTGCTGTCTGGCACACCGGTTGCCTATGACAGATACTTCGTGCACACCCGTTGCACCTAGATGTTGTTTTGTGCACCTGTATGGAGCATATATGGATTTTGGATTTCCGTGCGCACCAGATGCACAGGGTGGTGTTATGTGTATTTTTGGGATTTATTCCTTTTGGAGCAGTACCTTTTTGTGATATTGGATATTTATTTTCATACTGAGCAGGACTAGTCAGAGGACAGTACCTGGATATATTTTGCATGCATTGATAGTTATCGAAGGGATTTCCAAAGAGCGAGCTATAGTCTCGGCATATATACCTACGTGTCCGATATGACACGAAACGTTTTAAAAATAAGGAAATCGTTCTAAATTGTTTTCAAAATGGCGGAACGTACATAGTAAACAAAGCATATATACGTATATAGTTATTTTTCTTATGATAAACGTCCGCCACTGTGCAGTGTTACGTGAATCGCACGGCGATTTAAAAAAAAAGGATTTGGCATGCATTTACATCAGCTATTCACATGTAACGTTTTGAAAATTGTTTCGGTGAAATTTCGGAAAATGGTAAAATAAGGGGGTTTTCGGTAAAAAGTCAAAATACAAATATTTTTATTATAAAATTAAATATACATATTATAGCTATGTAATTGCTAGCATTTGGTGTTTATTAAGCCACTGGTGAAATTTCAAATTTTCTGAAAAATTTTCCGAAATTAATTATTTTAATATTATTTTAAGCCGTCACTAATACATTTAATTAGAAAAAAATTACAAATTGGAATGAGTTGAAACAAATTTTGTGCATCATAACACATTAAATAAAATTTTATCATGTGGTTTCAGAAATGAAATGGTTTACCAAAACGGTTTAGAAAATATCGAAAAAAAGAGGCTTTTTTTGGTGAATTTAGTGTTAACGGGAATTGGGGTAATACATTTATCTTTTTCCCTAACCCACACACCCACACCTCACCCTCTCTCCCTCTCCCCATGTGGCCGGCCCTACCATGACAGCCCTCCCCCCCTCTCTCTCCAATCACCAAGAAAAGCAAAGAAAAGAAAAGAAAAGAATAGAAAATGATAGAAAAAGAGTGGACTTTGACTAGATGTTACTTTCTCCACCTCACTCTCTCTCCTCCCTCACCCATTCCCTCCCCATTTCTGGCCGAACCTGCAACCCAACAGCAGCCCCTTTCCCCTCTTCTCCTCTCTTTGTTTCCATAAAAAAAATCATCCAAAATGGATCAAAAATCCACAAAAATCAAGCTAAAATCCAAATCTAATCCCTACCCATTTATCATTAGCCCAACTTGCATGGATCTAGGGAACAAGTTGGCATTTTAGAGTCTTTGATTTTCATATTTGATCTATTGATCATGAGGTATAATTCTAACCTTTTTGTTAAATTGTTGTTAATTGCTTTAGGATAGCTTAATTAAATGTTTAATTAAGTTTTTAATTAGTTCAATGTGCATGATTTAAAATTCAAAGGAGGGGTTTGAATTCAAATTGGTATTTTGTGTTGTGAGATTATGTTTTTGTGATGTAATTGACATATTAATGTTATGCTAAAACGGTTAATTTTGCTTGCTAGATTTTCGGAAAAAATAGCTTTTAAAGTGAGTTTGAGGTTTTATGAATTGCAACCTAATTCATATTATAATTAGTGTTGTAAATGTGTAAATGGGTGTGTTTGGGTTTTTCTCGATGGTTTGACGTTTGTACATCGACATCGAGCGTTGCTTTAGCTATTCTTGCATGCGTAGACGATAGGTTTTGACCTCTGCGAGATACGCGTGCCGAATTGGTTTTCGTATACCGTTTCGATTTCGGATTTGGTTTTTATGCGATACGATACGTTGTGATATGTCGGTACCCCCATGTAGACTTCGAGACGATAAGCAAGCTCGTGGCGACGTCGGCACCGGCGAGCGAGGACCAGGTGAGTAGATTTATATGTACGGGGAGAAGTTGGGTGGATGGTGTATAGCACCCCCGCAGTTCGTGGTGATGTATACGAATACGTATACACACACACACATATATATATTGTTTATATATTGTTTGAGTTATTGTTGATAAATATGATTATGTGTTCATGGATTAGCTTTGGGTTAGTTGAGAAACCCTAGAGTAGTTGTTATACCGACATACGCACACACAGACTTGCATACATTACTTTCTTGTGCGCAGATTGGGATGTGTATATATGTATATATGCGTGGGTATGGGACTATGCATATGTACATTTATATACTCATGCATGGATGATGAGGATAGTACTTGGGATTTAAGATGAGTCGATGAGATTTGATTTGAGGCCGTGAGATTGGTGATATGGCAGGTTTCGTATTTGAGTTACGACATGACGTTGTCGCGGGTCATCGACGTAGTGTTTCACACAAGTGCATGCATATATAGGCGGTATCAGTATTGTACTAGACGTAGATCAGTACCCCGATCATGATATTTGATAAAGAGGATAACGGATGAATAGTATGATGAATGTTATATTAACCCGTACACAGATTTGGGATGCCGTACGACGGATTTACGTACGAGCTATATATTGATGATTGATCCGCACTCTTGACTTGGGATGTCTGATTATAGATATGGTATGGGATATGATATTTTTGAGGCGGGATCACCGACTATACATATACAGGTATGTATATGTATCGACTCAGATGATAGGCGGTTTCCTTACCTGTAGTTCAGCTTGTTAGTTCAGCCGTATAGTTTAGTATAGTTGATAGATTAGATTAGACTCCTACCTATTTGAAAACTAGTGGATCGTGGGTATTTTAAAAGACAGGTCAAGGGATCTACGGATATTTCAAAAGACGTATCTTTTCTTAAAACCACCGTAGCCCTTATTTTCAAAACCCCACGATTCGTGTTATTTCAAATGGCACCATTGTTTAATATTTAGCTCCCGCTCATTTTGGTTGCTCGCTCCGCATCGCATACTTACATTGTTGATTCATATCCTATTGTTGATATCATGCTGTTAGGACACCAGCACCATTACCGATGACGCGTATATACCACGTACACTTACTTGCCGGCTCACACACATCTTCATCGGTAATTGCCATGTCACGAACACTTTAGAGAATACTATTTCATTTGACATAGGTTGTTAGCTAATAGTTTAGACATGATATTAGTATACTTGCCTTTTATGCTAGTTTAGACATTGTAGTTATTACTTGCTACATCATGCATACTATTATTCATCGCTCTGCCGCATTCATGGATTCTCATGCTTATATTCATGGTTTTACATACAATTGATGATTTGGATTCGGGTTTCCATGAGATTTTCTGGATTTGGGGGAAAACCGCAAAAACATTTATAAACTTCTTTCTCTCTTTTTAAATAAAAAGTGCGGTTTTCCCATGATGTATGAGTTCTCCACCATGAGTTTGCAGATGGATTTCGAGACCCGATTCGAGGAGTTGGATGAACCGTTTCGGGTACATGGTGGACCCGGTAAGGTACCCCGGTGCAAGAAGGTCGTGTTGCTGACGTTGAGCCTGGCAGGGGAGCACTACCTACCGGTGATATTACCCGACGTGTCGGATATCCGGAGGATACCGTCGTGGTCTTGAGATGGATGGTAGGGGCCGGTCTGGATTGACGGCGCCCTAGATTTTGAGACATTGAGATTTCGAGATATTGAGGTACAGAGATTTGATGATACAGGCCAGTCCGGATAGCCGGAGCTTGAGAGTTTGAGACATTGTGATTTACGTTTTGTGTCGATGCTAGACACGGTTGATGCTGATTTCATTTATGATACCTCATTTTAAAAATACAAAGGAAATCTCACTAAATTATGGAAATAGTTTCTTCATTTACATGTATTCTGTTTTCATGCATTCATACCTCATTCATATGATATATTGCTACTTGAGGCACTGACGCGAGCACTTGGTATTACCGTTGCTTGAGGTATACCCTAGCCATTGTTATAGGCTGCATGTTATATATATATTTGAGGATATATATTATGATCGTATGACCTAGGATTGCGTCATACATGCACTTATATTCGTAGATGTTTTTCAATTCACGAGTTGGCAACTCACCCACGTTGTGCCACAATTCTTGCAGGTTTCGCCGTACAGGTTTCATTACGGCTTTGCTGGCACTACTTCCATTTCCGGGTGATTTGCTAGTAGGTGGGTTTATTTGTATCGTACCCATCATTATACCTTGTATACTATTATTCTGTTGTATCTAGAAGTTCCATCAACCAAACATGTATTTATTTTGAGATAGAGACCAGTGATGTTATTCTTTCGACCTTAGAGTCGCGCGTTGTATTTCTATGGATTTCTTGTTGTTTTGAGTTTCCTTTTGAGTTTTGATCCTCGCCCTTGGCGTTGTATATTATTTTGCTTGTGTGGTTGTGACCGTCGATTGACGAAGAGCTAGCTCCTGCTTGGGGATGCCTTTTTTTTTATTTCGTATACTATTCATGTATATCCCGTTTGGGGGCCGGTTTTTACAAAGGAGACTCTGCCGAAATTTTCAGAAAATACTTGATGTTTTTAAACAAAACGCATAATTCGGCTTATGCTTTTAAAACAACATGTTTTAAGTTGGTTTTCCTTCACTCTACTACTTTTCTTGGTTTAGTTTTCTGGGTTTTCGGCTTACTTAGAATACGTATGCCTCGAGACGTTTCGTAGTTTAAGTGCCGGTAATGTTCCGTACTTTCTGGATGTGACAAAGTTGGTAACGGAGCGTTAGGTTTTACCTTCGGAGCATAGGATGACCCTTGGTTGATGGAATAGGTGACTAAAGTAGAGTGACGTACCGTGGGTATGTTCCACGGCATACTTACGATACGCTACTCCACTTAAGAAGCCTTAGGATGTACATTTCTTTGACGTCCGCCACTGTGCAGTGCTGCGAGCATCGCACAGCGATTTGAAGAAGATTTGGCATGCATTGCTTCCAGATGTTTTAATGAGGTATATCATATTGATTTTCATTTTGGATTTAGACATTGTGTCTTCACCATGACACGTATGATTGCGGGATGCTGGATGGAGTTTTGATTTTTAGTTACATGCTCATTTTTCATGCGCATGCGCTGCCTATGATTTGTTTTATGTAATTATAATCTCGGAGCCCCGACGACTTGATGGTTTTGCTCAAATGTTTTAGTATTTGGGGGGAGTTTTAATTTAAATTCGGGGACCGAATTTCTGTAAGGGGGGAAGATTGTAACGTTTTGAAAATCGTTTCGGTGAAATTTCAGAAAATCGGTAAAATAAGGGGGTTTTCGGTAAAAAATCAAAATACAAATATCTTTAATATAAAATTAAATATACAGATTCTACCTATGTAATTGCTAGTATTTGGTGTTTATTGAGCCACTGGTGAAATTTCAAATTTTCTCAAAAAATTTCCGAAATTAATTATTTTAATATTATTTTAAGCCGTCACTAATACATTTAATTAGGAAAAATTACAAATTGGAATGAGTTGAAACAAATTTTGTGCATCATAACACATTAAATAAAATTTTATCATGTGGTTTCTAAAATGAAATGGTTTACCAAAACGGTTTAGAAAATATCGAAGAAAAGAGGCATTTTTTTGGTGAATTTAGTGTTAACGGGAATTGGGGTAATACATTTATCTTTTTCCCTAACCCACACACGCACACCTCACCCTCTCTCCCTCTCCCTATGTGGCCGGCCCCACCATGACAGCCCTCCCTCTCTCTCCAATCACCAAGAAAAACAAAGAAAAGAAAAGAAAAGAATAGAAAATGATAGAAAAAGAGTGGACTTTGACTAGATGTTACTTTCTCCACCTCACTCTCTCTCCTCCCTCACCCATTCCCTCCCCATTTCTGGCCGAACCTGCACCCCAATAGCAGCCCCTTTCCCCTCTTCTCCTCTCTTTGTTTCCATAAAAAAAATCATCCAAAATGCATCAAAAATCCACAAAAATCAAGCTAAAATCCGAATCTAATCCCTACCATTTATCATTACCCCAACTTGCATGGATCTAGGGAACAAGTTGGCATTTTACTGTCTTTGACTTTCATATTTGAGCTCTTGATCATGAGGTTTAATTCTAACCTTTTTGTTAAATTGTTGTTAATTGCTTTAGGTTAGCTTAATTAAATGTTTAATTAGGTTTTAATTAGTTATATGTGCATGATTTAAAATTCAAGAGAGGGGTTTGAATTCAAATTGGTATTTTGTGTTGTGAGATTATGTTTTTGTGATGTAATTGACATATTAATGTTATGCTAAAACGGTTAATTTTGCTTGCTAGATTTTCGGAAAAATAGCTTTTAAAGTGAGTTTGAGGTTTTTGTGAATTGCAACCTAATTCATATTATAATTAGTGTTGTGAATGTGTAAATGGGTGTGTTGGGTTTTTCTCGATGGTTTGACGTTTGTACATCGACATCGAGGGTTGCTTTAGCTATTCTTGGATGCGTAGACGATAGGTTTTGACCTCTGCGTGATACGTGTGCCGAATTGGTTTTCGTATACCGTTTCGTTTTCGGAATTGGTTTTTATGCCATACAATACGTTGTGATATGTAGCTACCCCCATGTGGACTTCGAGACGATAAGCAAGCGCGTGGCGACGTCGGCACCGGCGAGCGAGGATCAGGTGAGTAGATTTATATCAACGGGGAGAAGTCGGGTGGATGGCGTATAGCGCCCCCGCAGTTCGTGGTGATGTATACGAATACGTATACACACATATATATATTGTTTATATATTGTTTGAGTTATTGATGATAAATATGATTATGTGTTCATGGATTAGCTTTGGGTTAGTTGCGAAACCCTAGAGTAGTTGTTATACCCACTTACGCACACACAGACTTGCATACATTACTTTCTTGTGCGTAGATTGGGATGTGTATATATGTATATATGCATGGGTATGGGACTATGCATATGTACATTCATATACACATGCATGGATGATGAGGATAGTACTTGGGATTTAAGATGATATTTGATTTGAGGCCGTGAGATCGGTGATATGGCAGGGTTCGTATTTGAGTTACGACATGACGTTGTAGCGGGTCATCGACGTAGTGTTTCACACAAGTGCATGCATACATAGGCGGTATCAGTATTGTACTAGACGTAGATCAGTACCCCGATCATGATATTTGATAAAGAGGATACCGGATGAATAGTATGATGAATGTGATATTGACCCGTACCCAGATTTGGGATGCCGTACGACGGATTTACGTACGAGCTATATATTGATGATTGATCCGCACTCTTGACTTGGGATATCTGATTATAGAAATGGTATGGGATATGATATTATTGAGGCGGGATCACCGACTATACATATACAGCTATGTATATGTATCGACTCAGATGATAGGCGGTTTCCTTACCTATAGTTCAGCTTGTTAGTTCAGCCGTATAGTTTAGTATAGTTGTTAGATTAGATTAGACTCCTACCTATTTGAAAACTAGTGGATCGTGGGTATTTTAAAAGACAGGTCAAGGGATCTACGGATATTTCAAAAGACGTATCCTTTCTTAAAACCACCGTAGCCCTTATTTTCAAAACCCCACGATTCGTGTTATTTCAAATGGCACCATTGTTTAATATTTAGCTCCCGCTCATTTTGGTTGCTTGCTCCGCATCGCATACTTATATTGTTGATTCATATCCTATTGTTGATATCATGTTGTTAGGACACCAGCACCATTACCGATGACGCTTATGTACCACGTACACTTACTTGCTGGCTCACACACATCTTCATCGGTAATTGCCATGTCACGAACACTTTAGAAAATACTATTTCATTTGACATAGGTTGTTAGCTAATAGTTTAGACATGATATTAGTATACATGCCTTATATGCTAGTTTTGACATTGTAGTTATTACTTGCTACTTCATGCATACTATTATTCATCGCTATGCCGCATTCATGGATTCTCATGCTTATATTCTTGGTTTTACATACTATTGATGATTTGGATTCGGGTTTCCATGAGATTTTCTGGATTTGGTGGAAAACCGCAAAAACATTTATAAACTTCTTTCTCTCTTTTTAAATAAAAAGTGCGATTTTCCTATGATGTATGAGTCGTCCACCATGAGTTTGCTGATGGATTTCGAGACCTGATTCGAGGAGTTGGATGAACCATTTCGGGTACATAGTGGACCTGGTAAGGTACCCCGGGGTAAGAAGGTCGTGTTGCTGACGTTGAGCCTGGCAGGGGAGCACTACCTACCGGTGATATTACCCGACGCGTCGGATATCCGGAGGATACCGTCGTGGTCTTGAGATGGATGGTAGGGGCCGGTCTGGACTGACGGCGCCCTAGATTTTGAGAAATTAAGATTTCGAGATATTGAGGTACTGAGATTTGATGATACAGGCCAGTCCGGATGGCCAGTGCCTGAGATTTTGAGATATTGAGATTTACGTTTTTTTTCGATGCTAGACACGGTTGATGCTGATTTCATTTATGATACCTCATTTTAAAAATACAAAGGAAATCTCACTAAATTATGGAAACAGTTTCTTCATTTACATGTATTCTGTTTTCATGCATTCATACCTCATTCATATGATATATTGCTACCTGAGGCACTGACACGAGCACTTGGTATTACCGTTACTTGAGGTATACCCTAGCCATTGTTATAGGCTGCATGTTATATATATATATATATATATATATATATATATATATATTTGAGGATATATATTATGATCGTATGACCTAGGATTGCGTCAAACATGCGCTTCTATTCGTAGATGTTTTTCTATTCATGAGTTGGCAACTCACCCCCGTTGTGCTACAGTTCTTGCAGGTTTCGCCGTACAGGTTTCATTAAGGCTTTGCTGGCACTACTTCCATTTCCGGGTGATTTGCTAGTAGGTGGGTTTACTTGTATCGTACCCATCATTATACCTTGTATACTATTATTCTGTTGTATCTAGAAGTTCCATCAACCAAACATGTATTTATTTTGAGATAAAGACCAGTGATGTTATTCTTTCGACCTTAGAGTCGCACGTTGTATTTCTTTGGATTTCTTGTTGTTTTGAGTTTCCTTTTGAATTTTGATCCTCGCCCTTGGCGTTGTATATTATTTTGCTTGTGTGGTTGTGACCGTCGATTGACGAAGAGCTAGCTCCCGTTTGGGGATGCCTTTTTTTTTATTTCGTATACTATTCATGTGTATCCTGTTTGGGGGACAGTTTTTACAAAGGAGAGTCTGCCAAAATTTTCAGAAAATAATTTATGTCTTTAAACAAAACGCATAATTCGGCTTATGCTTTTAAAACTACTTGTTTTAAGTTGGTTTTCCTTCACTCTACTACTTTTCTTGGTTTGGATTTCTGGGTTTTTGGCTTACTTAGAATACATACGCCTCGAGACGTTTCGTAGTTTAAGTGCCGGTCATGTTCCGTACTTTCTGGACGTGACATCACATGTATAGACTGGATGTCCACATATATAGTTCTGATCTATATCATATTGGTTTTGTATTGGATTTGACATTTGTGTCTTTACTATGACTCCGATGATTGCGGGATGCTTGACGGATTGTTGCTTTTGAGTTATCTGCTCAGTACTCATGCGCATGCATTGCGCTATGATGTTTTATGTATAGATGATTTTGGAGCCCCGATGACTTGGAATTTGTATTGAAATATTTTAGTATTTGGGGGTTTAAATTTAAATTCGGTGACCGAATTTCTTTAACGGGGATAGATTGTAACGTTTCAAAATAATAAAATATGATTTTTGGGAATTTTTATAATTTAATATTATTTTAATGAATATTTTAATATTCCGGTATAATTAAATACAAATAAATGGGGAAAAATTATGGAAAATTCTAAAATAGGGTATTTTATGGAATTATGCCATTTTAAAGTTTTTACGATTTGTTTGACACTAATTTAGTGCTAATCGCGATTAAAAATCGCTAATCGGATTTTTGGCGTTTTTGTGCAAAACATGCACATATCATTTTGGACTTGTGTTACATTATTCTTAACATTGCTTTTACTTTGTGTCTACTATTAGAATGAGAAGGTTTTGGAAAGAAAAGAAATGGTAATTTGAATTTAGAATAGTGGAGTAGTAGGTGGGAGAGAGAGAGAGTGAGGTGAGGGGTCTTTTGACTTAGTCTCCCTTTCATTTCTTCTCCCTCTCCTCTCCCTCTCCTCTCCCTCTTCTGCTGCTGCAGCTCCCCCTCTTTCTCCCCCTCTTCAAGAACCCTCAAACACCATGAAAACAACACCAAAACACTACTCTCATTTCATTAAAAGTGTGCACGAGCTCAAGATCTACACATTGGACTATGGAAGCAAGGATTTTGGCCACTAGGGGCAACTCAAGAATTTTCTTGAGTTACCAAATGAGGTAATTTCTGGATCATTAGTTTAGTTTTAGCATTACTTATACCCCCATGCAAGTTTTGAACCGATATGGTGAGTGTTTTTGGACTTAAAGAAAACCTAGTTAGGGTTTGAGGAAAAATTGAGTTGTGAAGTGAAACTAAGACTTGTTGTGACCTTAGAATCTTGGTGTGATGTTATATTAGACCAAACCTGAAGCTAGAACACAGAATACGGATTTACGGAATCGATATCGGGAAAAACTGTGAATCTGTGATCGTATTTAGGAATCTGCTATCACCCCGAGACCCCAAAAATAAAATTGAGTTGACAGTGAGATGTGCAGGCACCCTGGAACCACCACACCAAGCCCTAGCCCCTAATTCATTTCTTGGGACGCAGATTTAAACCCTCTGGCCGCAAATTGCGGCCAGAGCAGGAGGGAACCTTCTCGTTTTTGTTCTGTAGCCTTTTGCCCTATAAACTTGACCCTGGGTATGTCTAGTTTTGGCTGATTCCAGTTAGGGTAAAATCTGGGTTGTTTTTCTTGAGTTGGCGTATGATTTACGACTTGTTTTATCATGGATTTTGGTATTTGGTGATTCGTTTCTGTCGGGTGGCGTTTGGACATCAACGACAAGTGGATATTGAACGTGTTTACATGCGAGACGATAGCTTTTTACCTATGCGAGTAGCGTGTGCTATTTTGGTTTCCGATGTGATTTTCATGTGCTTTAGCATTGTGATATACTTGTAGGTACCCTACATGATGTTGATGCGAAGAAGATGCAGATGGCGACATCGGCATCGGCACATGAGAAGCAAGGTGAGTAGATTTATATCTACGGGGAGAAGTCGGGTGGATGGCGTATAGCACCCCCACAGTCCGTGGTGATGTATACGAATACGTATACACACATATATTTATTATGTGTTGTTAGGACTATTGATGGTAATAATGGAATTATTGATGATACGGATGTATTTGTTTGGTAGTGCGAAACCCTAGAGTAGTGGGTGCACTCACACATACACACATACACACATACTTGCATACATTCTTTCATTTATCTGTGCGCATATGATGGTGTGTATATCTACACATGGGTATGGGACTATGTGTTCATATACGAGATTTGAGGATGATACGTGGGATTGAGATGAGTCGATGAGATTTGATTGAGTCCGTGAGATTTGGCGACATGACAGAGTTCGTATTTGAGATGTGATATGATGGTAGTGATACCTGTTATCTGATGAGATAATGTATATATTGACTCAGATTTAGGTGGTTTTCATACCCCTCTCGATTGACTTGATTATTGGGTCCGTAGTTCGCATAGTAGGCGTTAGACTAAACCCGAGTCATACCTATTTCAAAACTAACGAATCGGGGATATTTTAATGATAGGCAAAAAAGGATTCTACGGATATTTTCAAATGACACGTCTTTTCATAAAATACCGTAGCCCTTATTTTACCAAAACCCCCGATTCGTCCTTTTTCAAAAGGCAAGGCTGCATGATATATTTATTGAGGCAGTTTCTTTACTGTTGCGCTGATTATTCGATTCCGCATATTCATGTTATTTACATTGCATTGCTTGTGTTCACTGATATATTACAGTCATGCTGCTAGGACACCAGCACTATTATCGATTATGCGTATGTTCCACGTATACTGTTTGCCGGCTCACACACTTCATCATCAATAATTGCCATGTCACTACACCGTAGTACTGTTGCATTCAGGATATGATTCTTGCATGACAGATTGATGTGCTTACATTTCTTTTACGTGTCACATACATCATGCTTTATGATTATACGCATTGAGAGTTGTTTCCATGATATTTCTGGATTTTGGGAACCGTGAGTATTTCAAAAGAGAATATGTCATTGCTTTAAAAACCCGGTTACCCATGATATGATATTTCAGTGCGTCCACCATGTGTTTTCTCGGTGCTGAGAGCGACATGTGAAACCCGATTCGAGGAGTGGATGAGCCGATTACGGGTACATGGTGGAACCGGTATGGTTCCCCTCGGCAAGATGATCGAAGGATTTTGCCGATTGAGCCTGGAGGCGGGCGAGTACCTGATTGATGTGAAAGTGTGTTTGTAGAATAACCGCAATCAGAACGGTGTCGCGCGTAGCTAGACCGAGGTGAGTACGGGTCGTCCTCAGGGAAACGTTGAATATTTTAATCTTACTTTAGATGTGTTGAAAAAGAGAGGAGCGATAAGAATGTTGAAGAATGGTTTCTAGATCTACGTTAAGCACTAATGCAAAATATAGATCTAGATTATTTATGGATGTAGTTAATATAAGAAGGGGCTTGTAGGGTTCGTTAGGATTTAGTAGTTATGGATGATTAATTAAAAATTACTCTTCCTTTCCTTTAATAGATTTAAAACTAGAACGACAGTGATGCGTGTAGATTAGGGTTTCTGGAGGGAAAAGGAATCCCACTCTTAACCCCTATCTGGACACGGAGCTCCGTTCATATCTAGCCTTTACCAAAACAATCATTAATCTAATCTCTAATCGCGGTCGAGACTAACAATAAATTGTTAGCGCGCCCGATTAAGATGTTAATGATTGTCTTGATAAAGTTTATAAACTTTATAGGACGTAAAAAGAGTTTAGGTATTTTCATCATCCATTAACCTACCCTAATCCTACAAACCCTAACAAGCGGAGAATTACTCACGCATGTTGGGAGAAAAAGAGATGGAGAGAAAATGCATAATTAAACTACAAAGAAATAGAATAGGAAAAAGAGCTACCTTTATTAATCAACAATATTCATTACACTTTGATTCCTTAGAAAATGATTACAAATACTAGTTTGCTTCTCGATCTCTTCTAAGGAGATAGATGAACCGTTGATGATCAGCCTGGATGCGTGAGCCGTCTTGGACTTCGTGATCTCGTCGGCTTGATAAATTTTCCAAGAGGCTCTCAGTGCCTTTTTATAGTGCTAAAGCCAGAATACAAGTTTCTAAAATATGATTTAAGCAGAGAAGATTTTCCCTAAAAATCCTCAACTCCCAATTCTTCTTAACCGCGGCGGATCCACGTCCCAATGGGGGGTAAGGCCGCGGATCCGCGGCCGTTTAATTTCCTCCATTCATCAAAATTTAGGGAATCTGTCTTTGTGACATTTGGACTCCTCTGGAACCTTTGTATCTTTGAAATCTTCTCGTGGTTGCTGCCAAACTTGGTCTCCAAGTTTTGTTTCTTAATTAGGCAAGTCTTCTTCAACAACTTGATTTGCTTGATTCTAATCTTTGAAAAATTCTGCACACTTGGAAATCTTTTGTACAACAACTCAAATAATATTTAGTAGACTTAGTTCTACTAGGATTAGGTCAATGAATTTATTTTCATACATTTTTCTACCAAATGCTAATTAAAACATATTAACACATGGAAAATAGTGTTTTTACACATAAACCCTCATATGTATAATATATTATAATAAAGTCCTTTTTAATATGAAAATGGTAGGAAAAATGTAATACAAATGTGCAGTTTTATCAACTGAAAAAATTCCCCCAAACTTATCTTTGATCGTCCCGAGCAAACTAGTTTATTCAAGAAAGGAGAAAACTAAGCACACTTTCGTAGGCAGACACGATTGCACTGAGCACGTGCAACAAGCCGTTAAACCTCTAGGTGTCCCTAGTAGGAGGAGTGTTGTCTCCTAAGGGTTTTTAGCGGATTGCACCCACAAAATCCAATAACAAAAGAGAGATGGTGAAATTTACATTTAAAGATAAGAACCATAAAAGAAAGACTTTGAAAACTAGCTTTTCAGTCGTCATGAGCCCTATCTTAATAGTCATGAAAAATGTTAGAAATCACATTATCCCTCAATAAAACATTGTCTTTATTCTTCATTTCTACCTTTCATCCAAACATAGATCATATACACCTACGTGTGTGAAATGGACATCCCTACACTCGGAGAATTAAATTCAAGCTATCATACTCTTGTCCTTCTACCTTAGTACTTTATAATTTGATGAATACTTAGGTTTGCTCACACCTTTTCATGCGACCGTTAATACTTCTTGAGGTACTAACCGACCGATTACTCATGTGCTTGCTGATTAGGTGATAATATTTTCCTCTTCTTGCACCACATAAGGCTTAGCAGTGACTCCCAGACCAGTTGGTCTTAGGGCACTAGGTGAAGAGGCACCCTCGCTATATTTTTTTATTGCTGCCTTGGCGATAACAAAACCAGTGTTCATTTTTTTCTTTTCACCATTTTTATATTTTCTTCATTTTTTTATTTCCTTCATACTTTGGCTTTTAGACAAGAGCATTTCAAGGTATCCTCTACTATCCTGAGTTTCAAGACGTATGTAAGTGCATATAGTAGGGTATCAACATTCAAATGTTTGGCTTCCAGAATAGAAACTATTTTTCAGACTTAATTTTATCCTCAGATTAGTGACTTCTTTCATTTTACTAACCCTTGGGACAACAGCTCATAACTACTTATTATTAGTTCGTTTAAGAAAACTTCTAATTTTCTTGGTTTTCTTACTATTCCTATCTTTTCGATGTAATTTTTCATTTTCTACTCTTTTGTTATATAAAAAATTTTTTTAATGCCCAGTGTTAAAGATAATTTAGTGAATACAAACCTCCCCCCAAACCTGTTTTCAGCAGTGTCCTCACTGATGTAGTCTTTTGAGAACATGGACCTGTATACTAAGGGAGAGATACAAGGGGTAAAATAATAGTTAAATGAAAAATTCCCCCAAACTTATTCTTTGACACGCACAGATATTTAATCAAATCCATTTTTACTCACCTCCATTCTTAAAATGAGAAAATTTTACAAAAACATGGAGGTGAGGCGGAGGAGTTTTAGTTTTGATAAAGCGGCTCCTGTAAAAACAGGAGCTCTTCCGCGGGGTCAGCAGAAAAATAAGGTTTTAATCTATGCCCATTCACTTTAAAAATTGAACCGTTTTTCAAATTTTCGACTTCAAATGCCCCGTGCGGGTGTACATACCGCACCACAAAAGGTCATTTCCAACGAGATTTAAGATTACCCGGATGAAGATAGAGACGAGAATCGTAAAGAAGTACTTGTTGCCCCGATGTGAAGGTTTTTCTAAAAAGATTTTTATCGTGGAACACTTTAGTCCTGTTCTTTACTATCACCGCATTATCGTAAGCTTCATCACGGAGTTCGCTTAGCTCATTTAAGTGCAGCTTCCGATAGCTGCCTGCATGATCAAGATCAAAATTAAGCTTTTAATAGCCCACATTGCTTTATGTTCGATCTCTACAGGAAGGTGGCATGCCTTCCCAAACACAAGGCGGTATGGAGACATACCAAGATCGGTCTTATAAGCGGTGCGGAATGCCCAAAGAGCATCCTTCAATTTGGTTGACCAATCTTTACGGTTTTTCGAAACCGTCTTCTCCAATATCTGTTTGATCTGCCTATTTGAGATCTCAGCCTGCCCGCTTGTTTAGGGATGATAGGGCGTAGAAAGCTTGTGAGTGATTGAATATTTCCGTATCAAGGCATCGAAAGACTTATTGCAGAAATGTATCCCGTTGTCGCTAATGATAGCGCGAGGGTGTCCGAATCACGAAAAGATATTTTCTTTAAGGAACTTAATGACAACTTTGTTGTCATTAGTGCGACACGGTATAGCTTCCACCCACGTCGAGACATAATCAACCGCTAACAAGATATATAGATTCCCAAAGGAGTTGGGAAAAGGGCCCATAAAATCAATACCCTAAACATCAAATATTTCCACAACCAATATAGGTTGGAGCGGCATCTCGTTCCTTCATGAAATCCGACCCAAATGCTGACATCGCGGACAAGTTTTGCAATGTTCAAATGCATCTTTAAATAATGTTGGCCAATAAAAGCCACATTGCAAAACTTTCTCCGCCGTTTTTCGAGGTCCAAAGTGACCGCCGCATGCCTGATCATGACAAAATGATAACACGCTCTTGAATTCATCGTTAGGGACACACCTGCGAATGATTTGATCGGAACAATACTTGAATAGATAAGGTTCATCCCAGTAAATTTTTTTACTTGGGATAGAAATTGAAGTTTGTCTTGTTTCGACCAATCACTAGGAATAAGTCCCGTAGCAAGATAGTTCACGATATCCACGAACCAAGGTTCGTAGGATACATTCAAGAGCTGTTCGTCAGGAAATGAGTCATTTATCGGCACGGTCACAGTTGGCGAAGAAGTGATGCGTGAAAGATGGTCGGCTACAACGTTTTCACATCAACTCTTGTCTTTGATAACAAGATCAAATTCTTGTAACAATAGGATCTAACGTATTAGCCTGGCCTTTGCATCCTTCTTCGTTAAAAGATGTCGTAGGGCGGAGTGATCTGTGTAAACCACAATAGGCGAGCCAATCAAGTAGGGCCTGAATTTCTCTAATGCAAATACAACTGCCAAGAGTTCTTTCTCGGTAGTTGTGTAATTTATTTGTGCATCATTCAAGGTCCTACTTGCATAGTAAATTACATGTGGCATCTTATCAATATGCTGTCCTAAGACAGCACCAATAGCAAAATTTGATGCATTACACATAAGCTCGAACGGGTGGTTCCAATCCGGAGATGATAGAACGGGGGCTGTAATGAGTGATTCTTTAAGCGATTCAAAAGCAGCCTCACAATCCGAATTGAAGTGAAAAGTAGTGTCCTTGGCCAATAGAAGGGTTAAAGGTCTAGCAATTTTGCTAAAGTCCTTAATAAATCTCCTATAAAATCCTGCATGGCCAAGGAAGGATCGTATATCTTTGACGCAGTTGGGATGAGGGAGGTTATGAAAGACATCAATTTTAGCACTGTCATCCTCAATGCTTTTTCGTGAGATTATATGTCCAAGTACAATACCTTCTTGGACCATAAAATGGCATTTTTCCCAATTCAAAGTCAAGTTCTTATCCTTACAGCGGGTAAGAACCGCGTCAAGATTACGAAGGCAGTCCTCAAAGGAGTCCCCAAAAATGGAGAAATCGTCCATAAAAATTTCTAGAAAATTTTCCACCATATCTGAAAAAATTCCCATCATGCACCGCTGAAATGTAGCGGGAGCGTTGCATACCCCAAAGGGCATGCGTCTATAAGCAAAAGTTCCGAAAGGACAAGTAAAAGTGGTTTTATCTTGATCCTTTTCGACGATGGGGACCTGGTTGTAACCAGATTATCCGTCCAAGAAACAATAGTAATCGTGTCCCGCTAATCGTTCTAACATCTGGTCAATGAAAGGTAGAGGGAAGTGATCTTTCCTCGTAGCGGCATTGAGTTTCCTGTAATCAATACATACGCGCCACCCAGTTTCGGTGCGTGTTTGGATTAACTCATTAGCCTCATTAGTGATGACCGTGATGCCAGACTTTTTAGGGACCACATGAATTGGACTTACCCAATGGCTATCAAATATGGGGTAAATTATTCCACGATCAAGGCACTTGACGATTTCTTTCTTTACCGCCTCCTTCATAACGGGATTTAACCGTCTTTGTGGGTCTCGGGTTGGTTTGGCTTCATCCATCAGATGTATGTGATGTTCAACAATTAAGGGACTTATCCCTTTGATGTCGGCCATTGTCCAACCAAATGCTTTCCGATTCGATCTCAACACTGCCAAAAGTGCATTCTCTTGCTCTAAGGCTAGAGAAGCGGATATAATCACTGGCAAAGTCTCATTCTCTCCCAAATATGCATATTTAAGATGAGAAGGAAGCGGTTTGAGATCAAGAATTGGCGGAGAGACAATAGAAGGAGGGGTAACGGAATGATATTCGGACTCCTTAAGAGGTTCAAAACTTGCATAAGATATTGACTCGGAAAGTGCTGCTGACTTTTGCAACGAGTCAACGGGTTCAATCTTAAGGTCGGACTCATTGAACATATCCTCACTGTGAAGTGGTGCGAGATCAAACGATGTCTCATTAGTGTTGTCGAGAACATCAAAGCAAAGTTCCTCATCCATGCAGCTTTCGGAAGCTATCTCGTGGATGGAACAAACATCGAGCAAATGAGCAGAAGGTTCTGATGGCTGACTTCCTAGCTTGTAAATATTAATCTCAATTGTCATTTTCCCGAAAGATAAGTTCATAGAACCATTACGACAATTAATTACAGCGTTAGAAGTTGCTAGGAAGGGTCGACCAAGTATCACCGGGATTTGATTGCGTGGGTTTGCCACAGGTTGTGTATCTAAAACAATAAAGTCCACAGGAAATATGAATTCCCCGACTTTAATTAACACATCCTCTAGTTCGCCCCGAGGTTTGGTGATAGATCGGTCTGCCATCTGGAGAGTACAATGGGCGGGTTTTAACTCTCCAATTCCTAACTGCTCGTATACTGAATAAGGAAGCAAGTTAATGCTAGCGCCTAGATCGAGTAAAGCACGATTAATATTTTTACCCCCAATAGAAATAGAGATTGTAGGACAGCCGGGGTCGTTACGTTTCTTTGGTATTTGTTGGGTAAAAGCTGTGCTAACATTACTCGTCATGAAAATCTTTTTAGGCACTTGAGTTTTTCTCTTCCTAGTGCACAAGACTTTAAGGATTCTTGCATAAGATGGGACTTGTTAAATAGCATCTAGGAGAGGAATATTCACGCTAACTTGCTTAAACATTTCCACAATCTTCTCCATTTGCGGGTTAGGTCTGTTGGCCCTTAATCGGTTTGGAAATGGAGTTCGATCAATAAGTTTTGGGTCCAACGTTTGTGGAGAAGACTGTGGCGACGGATTCGATCCCAAAATTGGAGTGGGCATCGACTTAGATAGATTTGGCGAAATGTTCGAGCCTTGGGGAAAACGGAGAATAGGCTCGGATGAAGGTGGGGGACTAGACGAATTAGGGGAAGAAGAAGATGAAGATGGGGTATCAAATGTGTCACTAACATCCAATTGCTCACCCACTCGGTTATTCAGCTTTCTCCCCGATCTCAACATACTAACGACATTCACATTATGATTTTGTGAATGGCCAGGATTCGGTAGGGATTGAGATGGGAGTTTCCGTTTCTCTCTCGCACTCATTGCGGCGTTGAACTGTGCGATTTGGTTTTCTAATGATTTAATACTCTCACCATGGGAGGTGGAGTTTTTCGTTATGGTATCAATAGAAGACCTCATCTCAGCCGAAATATGCATGGATTGTTTTATGAACATATCCAAAGTTTATGCAAGTGAGTTGTCAGTACCGGCCACTTGTGGTGTAGAAATGTTGGCCTGATTTTGGAAATTCTGTGTCTGAAAGGGGGGCTGATTCTGTGGTTGTGGTTGCTGTGGAGGAGGTCTTTGATAATTGCTTTGTTGGTTTTGATTCCAAGCAAAGTTAGGATGATTCCTCCATCCTTGATTGTACATGGAAGAATAAGGGTCGTTTCTAGGTCGCTGCTGAAAAGCAGCATTAGCTTGAAACGAAGCATTCATTGGACATTCTTCCGTTAAGTGTGAAGGATCCGAACAGCAACTACAGACGGTGTTAGGAAGCGTAACCTGATTTAGGGAGACTGATGAGAATCTGCTCTCAATAGCGTCGAGTTTCTTCTGCATCGCTGCCATTTCGGCTTTCACTGCGATAGAAACATCGAGCTGGTGAACACTTTCCTTAGATGGAGGTGGTCTTACGCTTTCCCTCTGCAAAGTGTGTTCAGCGAGGTCTTCCAGATACTTCCAAGCTTCACCGTCGTCTTTAGACATGAAATTGCATTGACACATTGTTTCAAGCATCTGCTTTGTCGCTGAATTAATGCCCTCATATATAATCCGACATAAATCCCATCTATTGATTCCATGATGAGGACATTGGACAAGCAGATCTTTGAAACGTTCAAAGCACTTCCAAAATGGTTCATTGGGAAGCTGGGTGAACTGGTTGATCTCGCTCCTAACACGTGCAGTCTTATGGTTTGGGTAAAACTTCTTAAGAAATGCTATGACGAATTCATCCCAATTAGTGATAGAATGTGCATCAGTATTGTAAAGCCATTTTTCTGCCAAGTCGCACAGTATGAATGGGAGAAGACGTAAGCGCATAGCATCTAAAGTCAATTGTGAAGTACCCATCATTGCGCATACGTTTTCGAATTTGGTAATGAAAACGTATGCGTCTTCCGATTCAAGCCCGTGAAATTTGGGCAGCAGATTGATGTAGTGGGGTTTAATTTCGAAATTATCCCCGTTAGGTGGTGGAAGAGATAGACAAGTGGGAAGAGGACCACGGATAGGATAGCATCTCTCTTGGAGAGAGATGCGTGGTGGATTCTGCGCACCTTCGGGCGGTGGCAGCGTGGTGGTATAATCTGATGGAGTGCGGTCCATCTCGGTTGATGTGGTGTGTGGTGGATGATATTGGTCCGGGTTGAAACTTTGGCCTCTAGCCCTAGCTATGTGCTCAGCAATGGACATTCGTCTAGGGGCTTCCTCACTCTGGGTTTGAACTGAAACAGGTGTAGGATTAGGATACGGTTGATAAGACCTAGACTGAGGTGGCCAACTGTTTCTTCCTTCTTGTTCTATATGATCTCTTAAGGACATGGAAGAGACGGACGGTATACCGAAGGGATTACGAAAACAAGAGATTTCTGGTTGTGGACAGCAAAGCTCGGCAAGTGTTCTTCTATTTAGGTCACCCATTTATAAGAAGAGAAGAAGGGGGAAGGGGTAAAAAGGGGAGAAAATAATTGGTTTGTTCTGAAAAATGATGGATTTAGACAAATCACACAAAAATGCATAAACAACCCTAGAACTATGGTTACCTAAGTCCAGTCTCTAGACCGCTCCTAGACTTCCAAAGGACAAGCCGCAGGATAAATCCTCTACTGCCTCTTTACTACTCTTGTAGCCACGTAAGTGCCAGGTGAGTGAGAGGCTCCCCACTATGAAAGTAGTGGTCCAAATTAAGTCACCACTCGTCTTAGACACACTTGCCTAGACACTACAAAAGTAATGCGGATAAGTGATAGATTACCCACGACCTTCCTCTGTCCTTATTGAGCGCGACAGTCCTTAGAGTCTGGTCTAGATATTTTTTAAATTAGTGTATAGTTGATGCAGATGCTCGGTTTGTGATTTGTGGGGCTTAGGAAGGGTGATGAAATCCCCACCTAATCTGGATTTTGGTCTTGCCCCTTAAAATCCGTATTAAAATATGCAAAAACAAACCGCAAAACAAAATTTGCAAAAATATTTTTGAGCGGCGATATTTTGCAAAGAATCCTACAGAAAAGATATTTTATTGGATTTTAGAGGAGAGAGAAGGGCGCTAGAATCTTACCAGAGAAGATTGAAGCCCTAGATCTCCTAACTGGCCGCGCTTCCGCAGCCGATGTGCACTTCCGGCCGCGGTTCCGCCGCAAGAAAGATGGATCACTTGATGAAATTTGCTACGTGACCTCCTGAACTCCTCTGGATCTCGATGAATGTCTCTGTCTTCTGTTCCATCAAGTCCGTGACTCCAGATTCCCGAACAAAAATTCATACAAAAATCGTTAAATATACAATTTGCAGTTTTGTTTTATTTATGATATTGATCGTATAAGAATTCAACACAAATAGTAAGAATAAAAAAATTACGCATGTATCCCCGACAACAGCGCCATTTGATTGATGTGAAAGTGTGTTTGTAGAATAACCGCAATCAGAACGGTGTTGCGCGTAGCTAGACCGAGGTGAGTACGGGTCGTCCTCAGGGAAACGTTGAATATTTTAATCTTACTTTAGATGTGTTCAAAAAGAGAGAAGTGATAAGAATGTTGAACAATGGTTTCTAGATCTACGTTAAGCACTAATGCAAAATATAGATCTAGATTATTTATGGATGTAGTTAATATAAGAAGGTGCTTGTAGGGTTCGTTAGGATTTAGTAGTTATGGATGATTAATTAAAAATTACTCTTTCTATCCTTTAATAGATTTAAAACTAGAACGACAGTGATGCGTGTAGATTAGGGTTTCTGGTGGGAAAAGGAATCCCACTCTTAACCCCTATCTCGACACGGAACTCCGTTCATATCTATCCTTTACCAAAACAATCATTAATCTAATCTCTAATCACGGTCGAGACTAACAATGACTTGTTAGCGCGCCCGATTAGGATGTTAATGATTGTCTTGATAAAGTTTATAAACTTTATAGGACGTAAAAAGAGTTTAGGTATTTTCATCATCCATTAACCTACCCTAATCCTACGAACCCTAACAAGCGGAGAATTACTCGTGCATGTTGGGAGAAAAAGAGATGGAGAGAAAATGCATAAATAAACTACAAAGAAATAGAATAGGAAAAAGTGCTACCTTTATTAATCAACAATATTCATTACACTTTGATTCCTTAGAAAATGATTACAAATACTAGTTTGCTTCTCGATCTCTTCTAAGGAGGTAGATGAACCGTTGATGATCAGCCTGGATGCGTGAGCCGTCTTGGACTTCGTGATCTCGTCGGCTTGATAAATTTTCCAAGGAGCTCTTGGTGCCTTTTTATAGTGCTCAAGCTAGAATACAAGCTTCTAAATTATGATTTAAGCAGAGAAGATTTTCCCTAAAAATCCTCAACTCCCAATTCTTCTTAACCGCGGCGGATCCGCGGCCCAATGTGGGGTACGGCCGCCGATCCGCGGCCGTTTAATCTCCTCCATTCATCAAAATTTAGGGAATCTGTCTTTGTGACATTTGGACTCCTCTAGAACCTTTGTATCTTTGAAATCTTCTCGTGGTTGCTGCAAGACTTGGTCTCCAAGTTTTGTTTCTTAATTAGGCAAGTCTTTTTCAACAACTTGATTTGCTTGATTCTAGTCATTGAAAAATTCTGCACACTTGGAAATCTTTTGCACAACAACTCATATAATATTTAGTAGACTTAGTTATACTAGGATTAGGTCAATGAATTTATTTGCATACATTTTTCTACCAAATGCTAATTAAAATATATTAACACATGGAAAATAGTGTTTTTACACATAAACCCTCATATGTATAATATATTATAATAAAGTCCTTTTTTAATATGAAAATGGTAGGAAAAATGTAATACAACTGTGCAGTTTTATCAACTGAACAGTACCTACCGGTGATTGGTTGGACCTGGCGGTTATCCGGAGGATACCGACCAGAGTCGATAGATGGATACGGGCGTCCTGCTGGGGCCGAGGGCCGATTCCGCAGATGGAGCCCGATATATGAGGATTTACGTGCCGATGCTGGGCACAGCTTTCATGATGTTTTCGAGTTTCGATGCTGGGCACTCTGGTTCCATGATTTTGACGTGTCGCGAGGGACACAGGTGGGTTATATCCTCATATTTCCATGCATATGCTGATGATATTTAAATGCATGATGGTTATTGTCATTGGGTGACGAGTGGACGGGATCCACGTACATGCAGATTGATTTCATTGATTATACCTCACATTTGTTATATGCTATTACCTGAGGCACTGGCACGAGAACTTGGCACTACACTCATGTATAGAGATTACATTGCCAGTTTAGCAGGCTCCAGACTTGTTCATATTGAGGTTTATATATATATCTGATCGTATTGTCCTACGATGGGTCATACATTCGATCTGTGCTTGTAGATATTTTCTATTCACGAGTTGGCAACTCACCACCGTTGTGCCACAGTTCTTGCAGGTTTTTGCCGTATAGGTTCTATAGCGGCATTTCTGGCACACTGCTTCCATATGGGTGACTTGCTTATGTAGGTGGGTTCTTTTGTATCAGAACCGCCATTGTACCTGTACTATTCATTTGTATCTAGAAATTTCATCAACCAAAACTTGTTTATTGTTTCAGACTTAGAGACAGTGATGTATTATTTCGACCTTAGAGTCGCGCCTGTAGTATTACGGTTTTCTGGCTGTTTTGAGTTTTTTTGGGTTTTGATCCTCGCCCTTTTGGCGTTGTATATTATTATTGGTTGCGTGGTTGTGACCGTCGATTGACGAAGAGCTAGCTCCCGCTTGGGGATGCCTTTTATCATTTCATATATGTTATTCTTCTTGTACCCCGTTCGGGGCCAGTTTTTACAAAGGAAACTCTGCCGAAATTTTCAGGAAAGGTTACACATTTTAAAAATGCATATTCGGCTTAGTTATTTAAAAACTTTGATTTTCAAAACATGATTTCTTTACTTCTTAAACCAGTTTTCCTTATTTACTTTTTAAATGATTTTAGATTTCTGGGCTTTTGGCTTACTTGGATCAGATGGGGTCCTATAGACTTCATATGGTTCAAGGGCCAGTCACATGCTCTTTCGGGTCGTGACAGATCCAGATCTATCGTGATAGATCAAAGAGGATGGTGGGACTTTCACAGTTAAGATACAACAACACTGTATTGGAAATATTTAGTATGGAAGAATCAAAGCACGGTAGTCTACCGGCTTGTCACGAAATCACATTATCCAAAGAGATGTCTCCAAAGGTCTCACGGCACATCTATACCCTACAGTTCTGTGGTAGGCTCTATAATGTATGCGATGTTGTGTACCAGACCAGATGTAGCTTAAGCACTCAGCGTGGTAAGCCGGTATCAGTCAAACCCATGGGAGAAGCACTGGGAACCGCTCGGACATAAGATGTAGCTTAAGCACTCAGCGTGGTAAGCAAACAGATGTAGCTTAAGCACTCAGCGTGGTAAGCCGGTATCAGTCAAACCCATGTAATGTATGCCCTAGAGGCCATTACTGTACATAAGATGTATATTGTATGGATGCTCGGACATATATAGGTAGGACTTTCTTGCTCGACTTGATAGTACGCTATCTGGTTGCTCTTTATCTTAACATGTATACTTGCTATCTCTCTATTACATGTTGATAAAGCCCTTAGGATGTGTACTCGACTTACAGGACTATGATAGAGATCGTACTAGTGGGGCCTGGGTAGTCCATGAGTACATCCGTCAATGTTCCTAGTCGTGGGAATATCGAGACGGGGCATCGATATTCCAGAGTAGACTAGCGTATATCTTCTCGACACATGAGATGGGCGATGGATGATCCCATATCCATTGGTGTTTGACATCAGAGACGGTATGCGGGTGCTCAGTGGAGACTGGGTACACTGGAAGGACTCGCCGAGAACTCACATATGGTATTATACCTCACGTCAGATGGCCGTTCTCTGGTGACACTGGTACAGCTTAGTCTGTTGACATGAGATCGTCATAGAGTCTTGTGTGTCTTCCACTGTGCTTTGATTTCCACCCTACCACGGCTCTACTGAGTCGTGCAAATAGGTGGTTTTTGGGTACAGTCCCGATTCACATGGAGGCAATGAGTGATAGGAGGGGATTCGTCTCTCCCGGTATTGGGGGTTGATGTTGCGCTATGCTCGACTAGCCATAACTGGAAATCCCTGGCCAGGGTTGCAGTGATTTACTGGTAAGTGTTATCAGTAGATTCACGCTTGTTATGGACCTTACATCGGCATGACTTATCAAGCTTCTGGGGTCTGACGTTTACCACCCCAAGGCGAGATATGCGACATATCAGACGAACAGACCGGACTGTGCGGTAAGTGTTACTGATTGGATTCACAGGAGTGTGAGTAGACTTGCTCGTTGATCTTCTGATCGCTCAATACCCGGGTGGCCGTTACGTTTAGCAGACTGCTTGCGGCTTGTGGGTGATTGATATGATCACCACCTACTGCCGGCGTATTGACGAGTCTTTAGAGTCCTACACAGAGGTTTCCTGGATCAAGCAAAACGAAATAGGAGCGCATATGAGATGTGCGGGACCGAGAATAATACCAGTATGTGATATTGTATTCTATACTCGCGATTTGTATCATCAGTCGGTTATATGAGATATGGCTGGGTTACCGAATCAAGTGTTGATTCGATATATTGATACACTAGATATTAGTCGGTTATATGCGATATGACCGGATCATTAAATCAAGTGTTGATTTAATAATTTAATGTATAATTATATATATGATATATTACTTTACACTAACTAGTATTGGTTCACTTAAGATTGATTTTCTCACTGTATGTGCACAAGTTGTATATGTGATATATGTTTGTGCACTAGTTTGTATCATGATTGATGATACATGCAAACTTGGGTGTGTGTATGACTTACACCATATTTAAGATAATGGTTTAGGTTTTTATTTATTTTTTGGTAAAAAAAATGGTGGTTTTCTTTGTCTTGGCTTGAAGCTTCATGAAGCTTTTAAGCATCTTTGACAAAGTCCACTCATTTTGTTTTGCATAAGATTTTCATTAACCAAACCATTACCTCAAACTATGGTTTAGTCTCTATAAAGGTAAACTCACCCATGGTTGCATTATGATAGACTTCACTTGATTATTCTTAATCAACATAATTCATTATTCTAATTTTTTTTCTTTCTTCTTCTTCTTCTTCAAGAAGAAGAAAAGCAACTAGAAATTTTTCAATTGAAGAAATAGAGTGAGAAATCCAAATCCAAAGTGAACCCACTTCCTAATTCATCATCCTGTACTACTTGCCATTTAGTTTAGGGTGTTCTCTTCACAAAGTTCTTGACCTAGTGAAGATGGAGCTTGAGTTTGAGTCTCCGCGACGTAGATCATCTTCGGCCTCGAAATCAACGACCTAGCCCGCTCATTTCTCCGAGGAAACCAACGCTAGAGTCCGAGATAACGATGATCGCAGTGAAGGGACTTCAAAACGGAGCTTTAGAAGTGAAGGACCGGATCTACAAAGGTTGTAATCCCTTTCACTTAGTGTTAATTTGTTCACTTGCTTATAGTTTTCGCATAATCTCTAGTATACGATCTTGCTTAGGGTTGTTCGGCACGTCTAATTTTTTGAATCGGGCATGGTTGATGCCTTGTAGAACCTTGTTAGAGTTCCTAGGAACCCTACAGTGGTATCAGAGCCAAGCTAGAGCTTTAGGCGAAGTCTAGACGAATTTAGAAGTCCGATCGAACCTCGAAACCCAATACACTACCCTTCTCTGGAAAATTTTCAAAAGTTGACATTTTTTCATATTAAAAATGCTTAAAAAATTCGGCAGGAAATTCTATAGACCTCTGTGAAAAACGATCCACTGATACGCTGAAAGCGCCGCGGAACCGCAGCAGAACCATGCCTGGAGCGGCGGTTCCGCGGCTCTACAGTGCGCTTGTTATGTTCTGTTTCCACAGTAATGTCCGTACTATCTTCCTAATGATTCTGGGTGTTTTTAATTTATACTCAATTGTTGAGTTTTCTGGGTTGTATTGGGGACTCATTGATTCGATCGGATAATTTAACTTCGTTTAAGTTTTTCCAGGTAATTTTAGAAAGTGTTAAAAAGTTCGACCGGATATCAATAACTCACTTTTTCCCCTGCCGGAAAATTTCCAAGTGTTGGATTTTTCCGTAGTTTAAGAACTTTCTAAGTCGTGCAAGTAACGCGATGAACCCTCTAGAAGACAACAAACCTTAACTCGATTATGTGACCGTCTTGAACTGCCTTTTGAACCTTAGGGTTTGGGGCAGTACGGCGTGCCACATGTGAGGCGTTGGCTTGACCCTTCTACAGCTGGACCATTGGTACTGTGGCATGTGATGGATGTTTTTAAACTTATTTCATGTGTTGAGAACTATTTGGGAAAACTTGGGTGTTTGATTATTCGATCGGAAAGTTTAACATTGTATATTTATCTAGAATGTGATACAATATTTGGAATCCACATGTAGTTATGAGATAACTAATTTGAATGTTATAAATCTAGCAGTTCAGTCTCAATTGATCGATTGCCACGGAATTTTGATGTGATCAAAAGTCCGTCGCAATCACGTAGCGTATGCGGAAACTCGCCGGGTAAATTTAATAGACAGCCATGCCCCATAGCCCCGACCAAGTGACTGTAGGAGAACCCCGTAGCTAAAAGCATCCGTTCGGGTGCTCGCGGTAGCGGTGTTCTGCCTTAGTGCACTTCGTCGACGGCATCTGGGGTGTGGCCGTCTACTAAAGTTTGCGACGAGCATTCGGTCAGGATGTCGGGAATCTTGTTGCATTGCCCGACTTGGTATTGAAAAGTGTTTTCGATTATGAGACTAAAATGCGGGGTTTATAATTATTAGGTATGCGATGTCTAAGGAATTCATATGGTTAAGTATGCGATGTCTAAGGAGGTTGCGGATTCCAACTGTTGTAGTTTTACGCTTTCTTTTCTGCGACCGTAAGTGTAATATGTGGAGTATCGCCGGTTTCGTTGCTATACATCAACGACAATTGGGATACACATATTTACTTACGTTGATGACATGCGATGTTATGTGTTGCTGGATATGTTATATTGGATCGTCGTGTTTGAATAGCCGGGTTTTTTTTATGTGAGATGAGAGTTTTCTTTTTAATTCATGTAAAATTCATTGTACGCAATATTCTTTTATTAGGGCACTTCCGGGCTGAGGATGATGTCACCATTGTATATTATTTACTTTTCCGTATTAGGATAGACCCAAGGAGGGGAGCACAAATAACCGGGTTCTAGGGTCCAGTGGGAGACCATCTCGAGGAGTCGAGTCTGGGTCTCCTAACTCTATAATTGGTAGGGTTGCTTGCCGCTCTCGTAGGGGTCTACGGGTGTGGGATTGGCTATTCATCACAACCGTGGAATCCGTGTTTTATATAGGCTCAAAATAAAACACGGACGTCCTAGTATATCCAATATTTCATATGATATTTCCTGCTGCATTATCTGTGATGTGGTCATGTGATATGTTCAGATAAATACTGTATATAGTATATATGATATATTATATAGACGCTGCTTATGTTTTACACCCGCGCTACCCCTGCCCCGCTCTGTCGTTAGTTACCTAACCTAACGGTGCAAACGGGACATCGAGGCGAATGCGGATGGCATAAGTGTACGTTGTATTTATCAGTGATATTTATGTGGACTTACATGATGGGACATTCATTAATGAGATTAATGAAAGAAAAATAAACCTAAATGATGTCGTGCAATCGAATTTCAAAAAAAAAATATTTAGGTAGCTCTAGTTGTTGCTTTGCATAGCGGTGTTCCTTGTAGAACATCCAGCACCTTTTTCGATAAGGAAAGAGCCGAGATCTCTTCACCGGGAGTGACCTCTTTAGCAACAACTAGCAGATACTACAACCTTCGGTTTGTCTTTTGACTACTTTTCTAGTTCTTGCTTTGCATAGTGGTATTGTGTGTTAGTTATATGTATGCCATAGAGGCCATTACTGTACATAGGATGTATATTGTAGTGGATGCTTGGACATATATGGGGAGGACTTTCTTGCTCGACATGATAGTATGCTATCTGGTTACACTTTACCTTAACGTGCATACTGATTGTCTCTCTGTTACATGTTGGTAAAGCCCTTAGGATGTCTACTTGACTACCTGGACTATGATGTGGATCATACTAGTGGGGACATGGTAGTCCATAAGTACATCCTTCAAGGTCCCTAGTCGTGGGTGTATCGAGACGGGGAATCGATATACCAGAGTAGACTAGCTTATACCTTCTCGACCCATACAGATGGGCGATGGATGATCCCATATCCATTGGTGTTTGACATCAGAGATGATATACGGATGCTCAGTAGAGACTGGGTACACTGGACGGACTCGCCGAGAACTCCCAGATGGTATTATACCTTACGTCAGATGGCAGTTCTCTGGTGACACTGGTACAGGTTAGTCTGTAGACCCGAGATCGTCATAGAGTCTTGTGTGATTCCCACTGTGCTTTGATTTCCACCTTACCACGTCCAAAAGGGCGTGCAAAATGGTGGCCTTTGGGTACAGTCCCAAATCACATAGAGGCAATGAGCGATAGGAGGGGATTCGTCTCTCTCGGTATAGGGAGTTGATGTTGCGCTGTGTTCGATTGGCTATAACCGGAAATCCTTGGCCAGGGTTGCTGAGATTTACTGGTAAGTGTTACCAGTAGTTTCTCGAACTGTTATAGACCTCATATCGACACGACTTATCGAGCTACTGGGGTCTGACGTTTACCACCCCTAGGCGAGATATGCGACATATCAGACGATCAGACCGGACTGTGCGGTAAGTGTTGCTAGTTGAATTCATAGGAGTGTGAGCGGGCTTGCTCGTCAATCTTCTGATCGCTCAATACCCGGGTGGCCGTTACGTTTAGCAGACCGCTTGCGGCTTGTGGGTGTTTGATATGATCATCACCTGCTGCCGGCGTATTGACGAGTTTTTAGAGTCCTACACAGAGGTTTCCTGGCTCAAGCGAAACGAAATAGGAGCGCATATGAGATATGTGCGGGACCGAGAATAATACCAGTATGTGATACTGTATTCGATTCTCGTGATTTGTGACAGTGCTCGGTTATATGCGATATAGCCGGGTTATCGGATCAAGTGTTGATTCGGTAAGTTGTTACTATTGATATTAGTCGGTTATATGCGATATGACCAGATCGTTAAATCAAGTGTTGATTTAATGATTTAATGTATAATTATATATTTGATATAGTACTTTACATTAACTAGTATTTGTTCACTTAAGATGGATTTTCTCACTTGATGTGCACATTGTATATTTGATATAGTTTTGTGCACTAGTTTGTATCATGTTTGATGATACATACAAACTTGGGTGTATGTATGAATTAAACCATGGTTAGTTAATGGTTAGGGTTTCATTTGCTTTATTTGCTTATTCATTTATTTATCCATTTTAGAAAGAAATAAAATGGTGGCTAACTTTGGATTTTCTTTGAAGCTTCATGAAGCTTCATGAAGCTTTGAAAAGGTTGACCATTTTGTTTCTTTCCTTAACCCTAACCATTCACTTAAACCTTGGTTTATTCTCTACACTTAACCATGGTTGATAAAATGATATGAATGACTTTATTTCCATTTATTCATTATTCTTATCATATTATCTTCTTCTTCTTCTTCTTCAAGAAGAAAGAAGCTTGCTAGCTTCAATGGTGATTTGAGAAAAAGAGTGAGAAATCCAATTCTAAAGTGAACCCACTTCCTATTTCTTCATCCTCTACCACTTGCCAAGTAGTATAGGGTGTTTTCTTCACAAGTTTCATGACTTGGTGAAGTTGGAGCTTGATCTTGAGTTTCCTCGACGTAGATCATCTTCGGCAACGAAGTCGACGACCTAGCCCGCCCATTTCTCCGATGAAGCCGACGCTAGAGCCCGGGATCCGATGATCGCAGCGATGGGACATCATCACGGAGCCATGGAGGTGGAGGACTGGATCTACAATGGTTGTATTTTCCGTTCACTCATAGTTAAGTTGTTAACTAGTTGCATGTTTCGCCTAATCTCTAGTCAACGATCGCATTAGGGTTTCTCGGCACCGGAAATTTTTGAATTTGTCATGGTTGATGCCTTGTGAGACCTCATTAGTGTGCCTAGGAACCCTACAGTGGTATCAGAGCCTAGCTAGAGCTTTAGGCAAAGTGTAGATGAAGTTAGAAGTCCGATCGAACCCGTAAACCCCGACATAACCCTTCTCTGTACATTTTTCAAAACAGTGGATTTTTATGAATTAAAAATTCTCAGAAAAACAAGCCGGAAAAACTAAGAATTATTGTGAAGTACGATCCACTAAGTCAATAATTTGACCGCGGAACCGCGGCGAAACCAGGGGTTTTGCGGCGGTTCCACGGCCACAATTTGGACTTAGTCCTCGAAATTTCATATATTTATTCTTAGGTCCTTTCTTGGCAATTTTTTATGGGAATGTTTTAATTCCACTCAAGTGTTGAGTTTTCTAGGGTTTTATTGGGGACTCGTTAATTCGATCGGATAATTTCACTTCGTTTATGTTTTTCCGGATAATTTAGAATATGTTAAAAAGTTCTACTGGATATAAATACCCAATTTTTCCCCTGCCGGAAAATTTCCAAGTGTTGGGTTTTTCCGAGGTTTAAGAACGTTGTAAGTAGTGCAAGTAACGCGATGGACCCTCTAGAAGACAACAAACCTTAACTCGATTATGTGACCGTCTTGAACTGCCCTTTGAACCATAGGGTTTGGGGCAGTACGGCGTGCTACATGTGAGGCGTTGGCTTGACCCTTCTACGGCTGGACCGTTGGTACTGAGGCATGAAGTGAATGTTTTTAAACTTATATCATGTGTTGATCTGTTTCGGGAAAACTTGGGTGTTTGATTGTTCGATCGGAAAGTTTAACATTTTCTATTTATCTGGAATGTGATACAATAATTGGAATTCACAAGTAGTTATGAGATAACTGGATGAATGTTATAAATAGAGCACTTTATTCTCACTTGATCGGTTGCCACGGAATTTTGATGTGATCAAAAGTCCGCCGCAATCACGTAGCGTACGCGGACACTCGCCGGGTAAACTTAACAGACAGCCTCTCCCCATAGCCCGACAAAGTGACTGTAGGAGAACCCCGTCGCCGAAAGTATCCGTTCGGGTGCTCGCGGCAGCGGTGTTCCGCCTTGGTGAACTTCGTCGACGGCATCGGGGGTGCGGCCGTCTACTGAAGTTTGCGACGAGCATTCGATCAGGATGCCGGGAATCTTGTTGAATTGCCCGACTTGATATTGAACAGAGTTTTCGATAATGAGACTGAAATGTGGGGTTTATAATTGTTAGGCATGCGATGTCTAAGAAATTCATTTGGTTAGGCATGCGATGTCTAAAGAAGTTGCGGATTCCAACTGTTGTAGTTTTACACTTTCTTTTCTGTGACCGTAAGTGTAATATGTGATATCGCCGGTTTCGTTGCTATATGTCAACGACAATTGGGATGCGCATATTTACTTACGTTGATGACATGTTATATTATGTGCTGCTGGATATGTTATATTGGATCGTCGTGTTTGAATAGCCGGGGATTTTTATGTGAGATGAGTGTTTTTCTTTTTCATTCATGTAAAAACTTGTATGTAATATTCTTTTTATTGGGGCACTTCCAGGTTGCGGAAGAGGTCACCGTTTGTATATTATTTACTTTTCCGCACTAGGATAGACCCAAGGAGTGGAGCACAAGTAACCGGGTTCTGGAGTCTAGTGGGAGACCAACTCGAGGAGTCGAGTCCGGGTCTCCTAACTCTAGAATTGGTAGGGTTGCTTGCCGCTCTCGTAGGGGTCTAGGGGTGTGGGTTTGGCTATTCCTCGCGACCGTGGAATCCGTGTTTTATACTGGCTCGTATTAAAAACACGGACGTCCTAGTATATCCAATGTTTCATATATTTCTTCTGCTACGATATCTGTGATGTGATCATGTGATGTTCTGTGATAGATACAGTATATAGTATATATGATATATTATATAGGCGTTACTTATGTTTTACACCCGTGCTAGCCCTGCCCCGCTCTGCCGTTAGTTACCTAACCTAACGGTGCACGAGGGGACATCGAGGCGGATGCGGATGGCATAAGTGTACGTCGTATTTATCTGTGATGTTTAGGTAATTTAAATGATGGGACTTCATTAATGTGATAAATGAAAAAAAAGAAACCTAAGATGTTGTGGAATCGAATTTTCAAAACAGGTAGCTACAGTTCTTGCTTTGCATCGCGGTGTTCCTTATAGAACATCCTGCACCTTATTCGATAAGGAAAGGACCGAGATCCCTTCACCGGGAGTGAGTCCTTTAGCAATAACTGGCAGATGATACAACCTTCGGTTTGTCTTTTGATTGCTTCTGTAGTTTCTGCTTTGCACAGTGATATATATGATATATCCCGCACCTCATTCGACGAGGAAAGGGCAGACGATCCCTTCACCGGGAGTGACCCCTTTAGCAAAACTAGAAAAGCCTCAGAAACACTCCATTTTAAATTCATTTGATTCTACAACGATATCAAGTTCATTACGCAATAGGTTTTCAGAAAAACCTGTCGTAGCCCTCCGTCATTTTAGATAAGTTGCATATAGTATTCGTTCTACATTTGTTGGCTTTCGTCAAGGTGTAGTGTGCGGTAGGTATATGCTGCTTATCTGCTGCATATGATGCGATTGGATTAGGGTAGTCGTGCGGCTTTGTTGGCTTTCGTCAAGGGTCGTGCGGGTGGGTTTAATTCAATCAGGAAATGACGGGTTGAACTTGACTAGTACCCTATGGTTTGTTGGCTTTCGTCAAGGTCATAGGATGCTAGGGGCAAAATTATCGGGAATTTCAAGTGTTGAAATTTGCAATGAGATTGCATACGTTCTATGAGATAGTTGGATCCCGATACCCACTGCGAGTAATTGTTACTCCTGGGAGAGTTTTACACATTACAATTAGCCGATCAAGTAGGTGTCTAGAAAGGTGTCAACGGGGTTACGCCTCTGGGAAAACGAGGTTTACATTAATTAGGTTCGTGCGAAAGCACGGGGGACCTCTCTCAAAGTACCGACACTGGCCTGGCATAAAGATTGGCGAACTTGTAGCGTGTAATTAATCCCGGCTAGTCTTTCCTTTTAGGGTTTGAAGGAAGATTTAATAGAAACAGTGGGAGCCATCCTGATTAGATAAAATAATAACCAATCTGATCTTGCAAGAGAGCACGCAGAGTGTCTTCTTCTCTCTCTCTCCTGGTAGCGACCATGTCATGCCTTAATCAAGATAAAAATACGGATTATTGACCGAACCCGCTTGTTATACTGAGCTGGGGAACGTTGGTCCCGCTCCAGCTTATAATTGTTATAAGACAGAGCAGGAAATTGGGGAATACCAGATTTCCCGTGCCGCCCAAACGAAGAAAGTGCATGTTGATGCATCATCTTCGGGTGTGTTCGTTACAAAGAACTGTTTCTCTGTATCCTCTATGTCCTGGGAATTTGATACCGGATCAGGATCCCAGATATGTAATCTGTTACATAGGGCTACAGATAGGTAGAGAACTGAGAACGGGTGATAAGTTTGATGAGGCAGAAAACGGGGCAAGTGTTGCAGCCAAGTCTGTTGGTCACTGTCACCCTGTATTACAAATACATTGATTCTGAACGAATGTTATTAGATACCGAACCTGATAAACAAAATCTAATCAGTCTCTTTATAAGTAAAGAAATGATAAAATTTTGTATTGTTGGATAATGTTTTGAACATTTCGTATATCAAAAGTTGATCGGTTCAGGCACGTTATCTAAAAGCATTGATGTTCTAAATCAAACTACAGTTCTTAATATATGGAACACACATAAGAGGAAGAGTTCAGAAATGAACGAATCCTTCTTGAGGTATTGTAGACTAGGTCATATCAATGCGACCCGACTAGCTAAGTCACATTTAGATGCATATTTAAATTAGTTTGAATTTACATCTTATGAAACTTGTCAGTCATGTCACAAAGATTAGATGACCTTAGCTCTGTTTACTGGAAACAGAGAAAGAGTTAGTGAACTCTTGGGATGATACATGTTGATGTATGTAGGTCCCCTGTCTACACATGCCAAGACTGGTTCTTTGTACTTCAATACATTCTCTGATGATCTCTTTAGATTCAGACATATGTTCCTGTTGAAACACAAGTCCGAACCTTTTGAGATATTCACAGAATATAAGTTAGAAGTAGAGAACCAAAACGGGTATAAGTATCATGTCCTTTGATATGATTAAGGAGGAGAATACTTGAGCACGGAATTCCTGGTTTATTCTAAAGGAGAATGAGATTCTCTCTCAGCATTACTTCTCCGAATACACCATAGCACGATGGTATATCTGGGTGGAGCAATAGCACCCTATGTGATATAGTGTGCTCTATGATGAGTACTACTGAGTTTCCTATTTCATTTTTGGAGTTATGCACTTATGAAGTTGCATACCTATTGAATAGGGTTCAAATCAAATCAGTTGCTTACCACTTCATATGTGATATGGAAAGGCAAGAGTCCATATCTGAAGTTAGTTAAGATTTGGGGTTGTCCGGCCTATGTCTAAAAAGCAAAATCCGGACAAGCTCGAGGCAAGGTCTGTTATGTAGAACTGGAAATGTTCCAGCTTTACAAACTGCAGCTAATGATTTGATAGAACCGAAGGATTCAATAGTTTCCAACGAAACTCAGCCTCTCCACCGATCTAGTAGGGTTCCTCACCCACCTGAAAGATACTTCTGTTTCTCTATGACAGTGGGAGCGAGGATTGCATCATGGGATGATGACCTAACTAGTTTCGAGCTGGCCATCAGGAGTGGGACTCTGTAAGAATGGCTGGATGCTTAGAGATCTGAGATGGAATCCTTATACACCAACAAAGTATGGACTTTAGTTGCTTTATCTGAAGGGTTAAATCCCCATCAGGAGAAAGTATATCTTGAGAAGATTACTTGGTGTACATGGAAAAGTTGAGACTTTCAAAGCTAGACTTGTTAAAAGTTTGCATCATTGACCATGTATGGATTATGATGAAACCTTTTCTAAGTAGCTATGCTTAAGTCCATCCAGATCCTACTTGCCACGTCTACATACCATGACTACGATATCTGGCGGTTGGGTGCCATGACTGCTTTTCTAAGTGATGTTTTAGAAGAGTGCGTCTATAAGTACATAGCCAGAGGGCCTCATAGACAGTGGGAGCGGCGGAAACGCGAGCAAGATGTTTTATGTGATAAAGCATGCATCGCGGAGTTGGAACGTCTGTTTTGATGTGTTAGTCAAAGAGTTTGACATCATCAAAATGGTAGATGAACCTTGTATAAACAAAAGGATAGTAGGGAGTATGGTGGTGATCCTCTTAAAGTACGTGGATGACATACTCTTGTTAGGGAAGGAGTTTCCTATGCTACGCTCGGTCAATCTCCGCTTATCACAAAGATTCTCCATATAGGATCAAAGTGATACCTACTAAATCCTGGGTTTTGGATCTATGAGATAGATCTAATTGGATATTAGGATACTCAGTAGTTGTAGTGAGATGGTATCAATCGATCATGTGGAGAATCACTGGAAAGGTTCCAGGGTGATAAGGACGGCTGAAAGTCAGTCACAGGCATTGTCTTTACCCTCAATAAAAGGACGGTATGTTTGAAGAGTTCCAAGCTAGATACCGTGGCATACTAGATGATAACGGCTGGATACATCGCTACTTAAGATGCTACCAAAGAGGCAGTCTGGATGTATATTTGTTCATGAGATGAACTTAGTTCCTCCCATTGTGTGACAATGGAGTTGTGGCTTATGCCAAGGAACGTCTGTCCCATCAGTGATTCAGACAAATTCTAAGGCAGTGTCACCTGATCGTGGAGATGGTTGATCTCCAGGGGATCGAGGTTAGGAGAGCAGACTCCGAGGATAACACGGCGGATCCACTCACAAAGGCCTTTTCCCAGAGAGAGACTATTATGGGATGGTTGAGTATGAGATACTACAACCACTGCTATAGATGGCCCTAGTAAAGTGGGAGATTGTTAGTTATATGTATGCCCTAGATGCCATTACTGTACATAGGATGTATATTGTAGTGGATGCTTGGACATATATAGGATGGACTTTCTTGCTCGACATGATAGTATGCTATCTGGTTACTCTTTACCTTAACATGTATACTGATTGTCTCTCTGTTACATGTTGGTAAATCCCTTAGGATGTGTACTTGACTACCTGGACTATGATGCGGATCATACTAGTGGGCACATGGTAGTCCATAAGTACATCCTTCAAGGTCCCTAGTCGTGGGTGTATCGAGACGGGGCATCGATATACCAGAATAAACTAGCGTATACCTTCTCGACCCATACAGATAGGCGATGGACGATCCCATATCTATTGGTGTTTGACATCAGAGATGATATACAGGTGATCAGTAGAGACTGGGTACACTGGACGGACTCGCCGAGAACTCCCAGATGGTATTATACCTTACGTCAGATGGCAGTTCTCTGGTGACACTGGTACAGGTTAGTCTGTAGACCCGAGATCGTCATAGAGTCTTGTGTGATTCCCACTGTGCATTGATTTCCACCTTACCGCATCCAAGAGGGTGTGCAAAACGGTGGCTTTTGGGTACAGTCCCGAATCACATGGAGGCAATGAGCGACAGGAGGGGATTCGTCTCTCCCGGTATAGGGAGTTGATGTTGCGCTATGTTCGATTGGCTATAACCGGAAATCCCAGGCCAGGGTTGCTGAGATTTACTGGTAAGTGTTACCAGTAGTTTCTCGAACTGTTATAGACCTCATATCAACATGACTTATCGAGCTACTGGGGTCTGACGTTTACCACCCCTAGGCGAGATATGCGACATATCAGACGATCAGACCGGACTGTGCGGTAAGTGTTGCTAGTTGGATTCACAGGAGTGTGAGCTGGCTTGCTCGTCGTTCTTCTGATCGCTCAATACCCGGGTGGCCGTATTGTTTAGCAGACCGCTTGCGGCTTGTGGGTGTTTGATATGATCATCACCTGCTGCCGGCGTATTGACGAGTCTTTAGAGTCCTACACAGAAGTTTCTTGGCTCAAGCGAAACGAAATAGGAGCGCATATGAGATATGTACGGGACCGAGAATAATACCAGTATGTGATACTGTATTCGATTCTCGCGATTTGTGACCGTGCTCGGTTATATGCGATATAGCCGGGTTATCGGATCAAGTGTTGATTCGATAAGTTATTACTATTGATATTAGTCGGTTATATGCGATATGACCGAATCGTTAAATCAAGTGTTGATTTAATGATTTAATATATAATTATATATTTGATATAGTACTTTACATTAACTAGTATTTGTTCACTTAAGATGGATTTTCTCACTTGATGTGCACATTGTATATTTGATATAGTTTTGTGCACTAGTTTGTATCATGTTTGATGATACATACAAACTTGGGTGTATGTTTGAATTAAACCATGGTTAGTTAATGGTTAGGGTTTCATTTGCTTTATTTGCTTATTCATTTATTTATTTATTTATCCATTTTAGAAAGAAATAAAATGGTGGCTGACTTTGGATTTTCTTTGAAGCTTCATGAAGCTTTGAAAAGGTTGACCATTTTGTTTCTTTCCTTAACCCTAACCATTCACATAAACCTTGGTTTATTCTCTACACCTAACCATGGTTGATAAAATGATAAGAATGACTTTATTTCCATTTATTCATTATTCTATCATATTATCTTCTTCTTCTTCTTCAAGAAGAAAGAAGCTTGCTAGCTCAATGGTGATTTGAGAAAAAGAGTGAGAAATCCAATTCTAAAGTGAACCCACTTCCTATTTCTTCATCCTCTACCACTTGCCAAGTAGTATAGGATGTTTTCTTCACAAGTTTCATGACTTGGTGAAGTTTGAGCTTGATCTTGAGTTGCCTCGACGCAGATCATCTTCGGCATCGAAGTCGACGACCTAGCCCGCCCATTTCTCCGATGAAGCCGACGCTAGAGCCCGGGATCCGATGATCGCAGAGAGGGGACATCATCACGGAGCCATGGAGGTGGAGGACCAGATCTACAAAGGTTGTATTTTCCGTTCACTCTTAGTTAAGTTGTTAACTAGTTGCATGTTTCGCCTAATCTCTAGTCAACGATCGCATTAGGGTTTCTCGGCACCGAAATTTTTTGAATTTGGCATGGTTGATGCCTTGTGAGACCTCATTAGTGTGCCTAGGAACCCTACATTGTGATTATCCTGCACCTCATTCGACGAGGAATGAGCCGAGATCCCTTCACCGGGAGTGACCTCTTTAGCAAAACTAGCAAAAGCCTCAAAAACACTCCATTTAAAACCATTTGATTCCGCAACGAGATCAAGTTCAAAGCGTTAAAGGTTTTCTTAATAACCATCCGCAACCCTCCGTCATTTTAGGAAGTAGAGTACATAGTATTCGTGTTGTGTTTGTTGACCATAGTCAAGGCACAGTGTACGGTAGCTAAGTGATGCCTTCCTACACAACATATGATCCGATTAGTTAGGACAGTCATGTGACTTTGTTGACCTTAGTTAAGGGTCATGTGGGTGGGTCTAATTAATCAAGAAATGACGGGTAGAGCTTGACTAGTGCTTATGATTTGTTGACCATAGTTAAGGTCATAAGTGCTAGGGGTAAAAACCATTATCGGGAGTTTCAAGTGTTGAAATTTGCAATGAGATTGCATACCTTCTATGAGATAGTTGGATCCTGATACCCACTGCGGGTAATTGTTACTCCTGGGAGAGTTTTGCACTTTACAATTAACCGATCAAGTAGGTGTCTAGAAAGGTGTCAACGGGGTTACGCCCCTGGGAAAACGAGGATTATTTTAATTAGGTCCGTGCGAAAAAACGGGGAACCTCCCTCAAAGTACCGGCACTGGCTTGGCTGAAAGATTGGCGAACTTATAAAGTGTAATTAATCCCGGCTAGTCTTTCCTTTTAGGGTTTGAAGGAAGATTTGATAAAAACAGTGGGAGCCATCCTGATTAGATAAAATATATAACCAATCTAATCTTGCAAGAGCGCACGCAGAGTGTTTTCTTCTCTCTCTCTCTAGGTAGCGGCCATGTCATGCCTTAATCAAGATAATAATATGGATGTATTGACCGAACCCGCTTGCTATACGGAGCCGGGGAACGTTGGCCCCGCTCCAACTTATAATTGTTATAAGACAGAGCAGGAAATTGGGGAATACCAGATTTCCCGTGCTGCCCAAACGAAGAAAGTACATGTTGTTGCATCATCTTCGGTTGTGTTCATTACATAGAACTGTTTCTCAGTATCCTTAACGTCCTGGGTATGAGATAACGGATCAGGATCACGCATATGTAATCTGTTACATGGGCTACAGATAGGTAGAGAACTGAGAACGGGTGATAAGTTTCATGAGATAGAAACGGTGCAAGTGTTGCAACCAAGTCTGTTGGTCACTATCACCCTTTATTACTAGAATACATTGATTATGAACGAATGTTATTAGATACCGAACCTGACATACAACATCATATCAGTCTCTTTATTTATTAAAGAAGGATATAATTTTGTATTGTTGGATAATATTTTGCACATTTCTTATATCAATAGTTGATCGGTTCAGGCACGCTATCTAAAAACCATATACATTCTAAATCAAACCACAGTTCTTAACGTATAGACACACACAAGAGCAAGAGTTCAGAAATGAATGAATCCTTTTTGAGGCATTGTAGACTAGGTCATATCAATGCGACCCGACTAGCTAAGTTACATTTAGATGCATATTTAAATCAGTTTAAATTTACATCTTGTGAAATTTTCCAGTCATGTCACAAAGATAAGATGACCATAGCTCTGTTTACTGGAAACAGAGAAAAAGTTAGTGAACTCTTGGGACTGATACATAGTGATGTTTGAAGGTCCCCAGTCTACATATACCAGGACTGGTCCTTTGTACTTCCTTACATTCACTGATGATCTCTCAAGATTCGGACACATGTTCCTGTTGAAACACATGTCTGAAGCTTTTGAGAAATTCAAAGAATATAAGTCAGAAGTAGAGAACCAAAACGGGTATAAGTATTATGCCCTATGATGAGATCAGGGAGGAGAATACTTGTGCATGGAATTTTTGGACTATTCTAAAGGAGAATGAGATTCTCTTTCAGTGTTACTCTTCTGAATACACCACAGCACAACGGTGTATCGGGGTGGAGCAATCGCACCCTATTAGATATGGTACGCTCTATGATAAGTACTACTGAGTCACCTATTTCCTTTTTGGGGATATACGCTTGAGAAGCTGTATACCTATTGAATTAGGTTCCAATCAAATCAGTGCCTTCCACTCCATTTGAGATTTGCTATGGGAAGAGCCCATCTCTTAAGTTAGTTAAGATTTGGGGTTGTCCGGCCTATGTCGAAAGAAAAATCCGGACAAGATCGAGGCAAGGTCAGTTCTGTAGAACTGGAAGGATTTCTAGCTATACAAACTACAGCTGATGATTTGACAAAACCAAAGGATTCAATAGTCCCCGACGAACCTCAGCCTCTCCGCCAATCTGGTAGGGTTACTCATCCACCTGAGAGATACTTCGGTTTCTCAATGACAGTGGTGTAGGGTTCCTAGGCACTCTAGTGAGGTCTCACATGGCATCGAACATGCCAAGTTAAAAAAAATGGTGCCGAGAAACCCTAGACTACGGATCTTAGACTAGATGTTTAGGCGAAAAGATAATCTAGTTAACAAATTAACTAAAAGTTAGGATGCTACAACCTTTGTAGATCCGGATACCCACTTCCTTAGCTCCACGAGGTCGTCCTCTCGCTGTCCGTCTTGAACTTTGGATTCTCGCGACGGCTTCATCGGAGAAACGTGCGGAATAGGTCGTCGGCTTCGTGTCAAAGACGATCTACGTCGAGGCATCACAAGTTCAAGCTCCAACTTCACCAAGTTGTGAAACTTGTGAAGAAAACACCCAAAACAACTTTGCAAGAGGTAGAGGGTGAAGAAATAGGAGGTGGGTTCACTTTAGAATTGGATTTATCTCACTTTAGCTCAAGTTGCTATTGATGGACCTTGAGCTTTTCTTGAAGAAGAAGATGATCAAGAAGAAAAAGAATATGATAAGTGTTGAGATAAAATAAAATTAAATCAATACTTATCATAAAGAGAACCATAGTTAAGTGTAGAGAGTTAATTAAGGTTAGAAGAATGGTTAGGGTTTAGTGTGAAGACAAAATGGTCACAAAGTCAAAGCTTCATGAAGCTTCAACAATGTTCAAGAAAGAAAGCAACCATTTTGTATTCTTATGCCATCCTTTTTCCAAAAAGGAATAAATAAAAGAATGGATAAATGAAAACCCTAATCACTTTCTTAACCTAGGTTTAATACTATACATTTAACCTAATGAGCAAGCATCATCAAACATGATACTAACATGTGCACAAAAGTATATCACATATACAATTTGCACATCAAGTGAGAAAATCCATATAAAGTGAACCAATACTAGTTAATGCAAAGTAATATATCAAATATATAATTATACATTAAATCATTAAATCAACATTTGATTCAATGATCCGGTTATGTCACACATAACCAACTAGTATTCAATGTATCGATTTATCGAATCAATGATTCGATAACTAGGTCATATCGAATATAACCAATCGAAACATTTGTCGCGAGAATGAAATGTGGTATCACATACACGCATTATTCTCGGTCCCGCACATATCTCATATGCGCTCCTATTTCGTTTCGCTTGAACCAGGAAACCTCTGTGTAGGACTCTAAAGACTCGTCAATACGCCCGTAGCAGATGATGATCATACCAAGCACCCACAAGCCGCAAGCGGTCTGCTAAACGTAACGGCCATCCCGGTATTGAGCGATCAGAAGATCGACGAGCTAGCCCGCTCACACTCCTGTGAATCCAACCAGTAACACTTACCGTACAGTCCGGTCTGTTCGTCTGATAAGTCGCATATCAAGTCTAGGGGTGGTATACGTCAGACCCCAATAACCGATAAGTCGTGCCGATGTGAGGCTCATAACGGGTCGAGAAACTACTGGTAACACTTACCAGCAAATCTTTGATCAGCCCTGGCCAGGGACATCCCTGTTACGGCCAATCGAGCACAGCGCAACATCAACCCCCAATACCGGGAGAGACGAAACCCCTCCTATCGCTCATTGCCTCCATGTGACTCGGGACTGTACCCAAAGACCACCATTTTGCACGCCCTCATGGACGTGGTAAGGTGGAGATCAAAGCACAGTGGGAATTACACAAGACTCTATGACGATCTCGGGTCTACAGACTAACCTGCACAAGTGTCACCTGAGAACTGCCATCTGACGTGTGGTATAATATCATCTGGGAGTTCTCGGCGAGTCCGTCCAGTGTACCCATTCTCCACTGAGCACCCGTACACCATCTCTGATGTCAAACACCAATGGATATGGGATCATCCATCGCCCATCTCATGGGTCGAGAAGCGTATACGCTAGTCTACCCTGGTATATCGATGCCCCGTCTCGATACACCCACGACTAGGGACCTTGAAGGATGTACTTTTGGACTACCATGTCCCCACTAGTATGATCCGCATCATAGTCCAGGTAGTCAAGTACACATCCTAAGGGCTTTACCAACATGTAACTATAAGACAGTTTAAAGAGACTAGTGTACATGTTAAGATAAAGAGTAACCAGATAGCATAATATCATATCGAGCAAGAAAGTCATCTCTATATATGTCCAAGCATCCAATATAATATACAACATCTGTACAATACTGGCCTCTAGGGCATACATACAACTAACAATCTCCCACTTGCACTAGGGCCAGCTGCTGTATTATCGCATACCGAGCATCCCGAAGAGTCTCTCAAACTGTATCTGGGGAATGGCCTTCGTGAGTGGATCCGCCGTGTTGTTCTTCGTGTCAACCCTCCTGACCTCGATCTCCCGTCGATCAACTATCTCCCGGATCAGGTGATACCGCCTCAGAATATGCCTGGACCACTGATGGGACCTGGGTTCCTTGGCCAAAGCCACCGCTCCATTGTTATCGCAATACAAAGGTATTGGATGCTCAATGGATGGAACCACTCCAAGTTCAGTAATGAACTTCTTGATCCAGACAGCGTCTTTGGCAGCATCGTTGGCAGCGATGTATTCAGCCTCTATCGTCGAGTCTGCCACGGTTTCCTGCTTGGAACTCTTCCAGCTAACCGCCCCTCCGTAAAGGGAAAAGACAAAGCCCGACTGCGACTTAGAGTCGTCCTTTTCAATCTGGAAGCTCGAATCGGTAAAGGACTCCACTTGGAGCTCTCCGTTACCATACACCAAGAACATATCTCTAGTCATTCGCAAGTACTTGAGAATGCTCTTCACAGCTGTCCAGTGACTCTCTCCAGGATCAGCTTGATACCTGCTCACTATACTTAGTGAGTATGCTACATCGGGTCTGGTACATAGCATCGCATACATGATAGAGCCTACTGCCGAAGTATAGGGTATCCCTTGCATGCGAGCTCTCTCCAAATCAGTCTAGGGAGACATCTTTTTGGAGAGAGTGACTCCAGAGATCGTGGGTAAGTTACCACGCTTGGACTCTTCCATACTAAACCACTTTAGTATGGTGTCAATGTACCTGGATTGGGACAATCCCAAAATCCGTTTGGATCTATCTCTATAGATCCTTATTCCCAATATGCAGGAGGCATCACCAAGATCTTTCATTGAGAATCTTTGTGATAAGAAGAGCTTGACCGATTGCAACATAGGAATATCATTTCCTATCAAGAGTATGTCGTCTACGTACAATACGAGGAAGACAACCTTACTCTCTGCCACCTTCTTGTAGATACAAGGTTCATCTGGATTTTTGACGAAATCAAACTCTTTGATAACGACGTCAAAGCAGATGTTCCAACTCCGCGATTCTTGCTTTAATCCATAAATGGATTTAAGCAGCTTGCACACCTTCCCGCTGCTCCCACTGTCTACGAAGCCGTCTGGCTGAGTCATGTACACGCACTCTTCTAAATCACCATTTAGAAAGGCGGTCTTAACATCCATTTGCCAGATTTCGTAGTCATGATATGCAGCGATGGCAAGCATGATCCGGATGGATTTAAGCATTGCCACTGGAGAAAAGGTCTCGTCATAGTCCACACCTGGTCTTTGACGAAAACCCTTTGCTACAAGTCTAGCTTTGAAAGTCTCCACTTTCCCATCTACACCAAGTTTCTTCTTGAAGATCCACTTGCTCCCAATGGGTTTTACCCCTTCAGGAGCAACTTCCAAAGTCCATACTTTGTTGGTGTACATGGAATCCATCTCAGACCGCATAGCATCCAGCCATTTCACTGAGTCCCCACTCGTGATGGCCTGCTCGAAACTAGTTGGGTCATCATCCTCCATGATGCAATCCTCGCTCCCACCATCCATGAGAAAACCGTAGTATTTCTCAGGTTGGCGAGGAACCCTACTAGATCGGCGGAGAGGCTGAGGTTCATTGGGAGCTACTGAATCTTCTGGTTCCACTAAATCTTCAGTTACGGTTTGTGTATCTGGAACCTCTTCCAGCTCTACCACTTTGCCACTAATTTCTTTTTCAAGGAATTCCTTTTCTAAAAAGGTGGCATGTTGAGCAACAAACACTTTTTGTTCCTCACTGTGGTAGAAAAAATACCCATAAGAATTCTTTGGATATCCCACAAACTTGCAGAGAACTGACCGTGCCTCGAGCTTGTCCGGATTTTGCTTTTTGACATAGGCCGGACAACCCCATATCTTAACTCGTTTAAAATATGGTCTCTTCCCACTCCATATCTCATATGGTGTGGTAGGTACAGATTTAGATGGAACTTGATTCAATAGGTATGTTGCTGTTTCCAGTGCATAACCCCAAAAGGAAATAGGTAACTCAGCTGTGCTCATCATAGAGCGCACCATATCTAATAGTGTGCGATTCCTTCGTTCAGATACACCGTTGTGCTGTGGTGTATATGGAGGAGTCAGCTGAGAGAGAATCCCATTCTCTTTTAGGAAGTCCAGGAATTCATTTCTCAAGTAATCTCCTCCTCGATCAGATCGTAGGATTTTAATACTTTTTCCGGTTTGGTTCTCAACTTCTTGTTTATATTCCCTAAATTTCTCAAAAGCTTCTGATTTGTGTTTCATCAGGAACACATACCCGAACCTAGAGAGATCGTCAGTGAATGTAATGAAGTATGAAGAACCATCCCTGGCATGTGTAGACATGGGACCACATACATCACTATGTATAAGTCCCAAGAGTTCGGTAACTCTTTCTCCGTGTCCCGTAAACGGAGTTTTGGTCATCTTGCCTTTGAAACATGACTGGCAAGTGTCATAAGATGAAAATTCGAAAGGTTTCAAATATCCATCCTTATGCAACTTAGCCAGTCGTGTCACATTGATGTGACCCAGTCTACAATGCCACAAGAAGGATTCGTTCAGTTCTGAACTCTTCCTCTTGTGTGTGTTTGTTATGCTCAGAACTGTTGATTGATTTAGAACATAAATGCCATTGCACAACGTGCCTGATCCAACCAACTTTTGGTTACGGAAAATGTTCATAACATTGTCCTGTAATACAAAATTATATCCCTCTTTACTCAATAAAGAAACTGATATAATGTTGCATATCAGGTTCGGCATGTAATAGCATTCGTTCAGAACCAATGTATTACCAGTTGGTAATACAAGGTGATATTCCCCGACAGTCTTAGCTGCAACAATTGCACCATTTCCAACTCTAATGTCTTTATCACCTTCTCCAAGTTCTCTACCTTTCCTTAGCCCATGTAACTGATTACATATATGGGATCCCGACCCGGTATCCAATACCCAGGACGCAGAGCAAATAGAGAAACAGTTCTCAGTAACGAACACACCCGAAGAAAATGCATCAACATGTACTTTCTTCATTCGGGTGGCATGGGAATCCTGGTATTCCCCTATATCCTGTTCATTCCTATAACTCTTATAGGAAAGAACGGAACCAACGTTCCCCAGCACAGTATAACATGCGGGTTCAGTCAATACATCCATATTATTATCTTTATTAGGGCATGAAATGGTCGCTACCTGGAGAGAGAGAGAAGAAAACACTTTAGCGTATGCTCGTGCAAGATCAGATTGGTTATTATCTTATCTAATCAGGATGGCTCCAACTGCTTTTTATCAAATCTTCCTCCAAACCCTAAAAGGAAAGACTAGCCGGGATTAATTACACACTACAGGTTCGCCAATCTTTCAGCCAGGCCAGTGTCGGTACTTTGAGGGAGGTCCCCCGTGCTTTCGCACGAACCTAATTAATGTAAACCTCGTTTTCCCAGAGGCGTAACCCCGTTGACACCTTTCTAGACACCTACTTGATCAGCTAATTGCAATGTGTAAAACTCTCCCAAGAGTAACTCTTACTCGCAGTGGGTATCGGGATCCAACTATCTCATAGAAGGTATGCAATCTCATTGCAAATTTCAACACTTGAAATTCCCGATAATGCTTTTGCCCCGAACGATCTATGACCTTGACAAGGTCAACAAGCCATAGACCGCAAGTCAAGTTCAACCCGTCATTTCTTGATTGAATTAAACCCACCCGCACGACCCTTGACAAGGTCAACAAGGCCGTACGACTACCCTAACCCAATCTGCATCATATGCATAAGCAGACAAATACTGGTTAGCTACCGCACACAGCGCCTTGACAAGGTCAACAAACGCAGCACGAATACTAAACAGGATTTATCTGAAATGACGGAGGGCTACGCCAGGTTTTTCTGAAAACCATGAGCGTAATGAACTTGATATCGTTGTAGAATCAAATGAAGTTTTGAAATGGAGTGATTTTGAGGCTTTTCTAGTTCTGCTAAAGGAGTCACTCCCGGCGAAGGGATCTCGGTCCTTTCCTCGTCGAATGAGGTGCGGGATATATCATATATATCGCTGTGCAAAGCAAAAACCCAAAAGCAGTCAAAAGCAAACCGAGTGTGTAGCATCTGCCAGTTATTGCTAAAGGAGTCACTCCCGGTGAAGGGATCTCGGTCCTTTCCTCATCGAATAAGGTGCAGGGTATATTGTATATACCGCTGTGCAAAGCAAAAACTGTAGCTACCTGTTTTATTTTAAAATTCGATTCCACAACATCTTAGGTTTCTTATCTTTCATTAATCACATTAATGAAGTCCCATCATTTAAATACCTAAATATCACAGATAGATATGACGTACACTTATGCCATCCGCATTCGCCTCGATGTTCCCTCGTGCACCGTTAGGTTAGGTAACTAACGACAGAGCAGGGCAGGGCTAGCGCGGGTGTAAAACATAAGTAACGTCTACATAATATATCATATATACTATATACTATATCCATCACAGAGTCACAACACAGATATCGCAGCAGAATAAACATATGAAATATTGGATATACTAGGACGTCCGTGTTTTCAATACGAGCCAGTATAAAACACGGATTCCACGGTCGTGATGAATAGCCAATCCCACACCCTTAGACCCTACGAGAGCAGCAAGCAACCCTGCCAATTCTAGGGTTAGGAGACCCGAACTCGACTCCTCGAGCTGGTCTCCCACTGGACCCTAGAACCCGGTTACTTGTGCTCCCCTCCTTGGGTCTATTCTAATGCGGAAAAGTAAATAATATACAAAAGGTGACATCTTCCGCTACCTGGAAGTGCCCCAAATAAAAGAATATTACATTGAAGTTTTTACATGAATGAAAATGAAAGACACTCATCTCACATAAAAACCCCCGGCTATTCGAATACGATGATCCAATATAACATATCCAGCAACACATAACATCACATGCCATCAACGTAAGTAAGTATGCATACCCCAATTGTCGTTGACGTATAGCAACGAAACCGGCGATATGAACATACTACACTTACGGTCACAGAAAAGAAAGTGTAAAAGTACAACAATTGGAATCCGCAACTTCTTTAGACATTGCATGCCTAATCAAATGAAATACTTAGACATCACATGCCTAACAGATATAAATCCCGCATTTTAGTCCCATTATCGAAAACTCTTTTCAATATCAAGTGAGACTAAACCGCTAGATTTATAACATTCATCCAGTTATCTCATAACTGTTTGTGAATTCCAATTATTGTATCACATTCCAGATAAACAGAAAATGTTAAACTTTCCGATCGAACATTCGAACACCCAAGTTTTCCCGATACAGTCCAACACATGAAATAAGTCTAGCAACATTCAGTTCGTGCCTCAGTACCAACGGTCCAGCCGTAGAAGGGTCAAGCCAACGCCTCACATGTGGCACGCCGTACTGCCCCAAACCCGAAGGTTCAAAGGGCAGTTCAAGGCGGTCACATAATCGAGTTAAGGTTTGTTGTCTTCTAGAGGGTCCATCGCGTTACTTGCACTACTTAGAACGTCGTTAAACTACACAATAATCCAACACATGGATATTTGACGGCAGGGGAAAAGTTGGGTATTTATATCCGGTCGAACTTTTTAACATATTCAAAAAAAAAAAAAATATCCGGAAAAAACTTAGACAAAGTTCGATAATCCGATCGAATCGTCGATTCCCTATTCAACCCCAGAACACTGTACACTGGAGTCAATTTAAAAATCCCAGAAAACTCAGAACAATTTATCATGAATCACTGTGCAAAAACAATGGGATGACGTCATCAAAGCGCCGCGGAACCGCCGCAGAAGGCATGCTTCTGCCGCGGTTCCGCCGCACATATCACTGTTCATGGGAAACTTTTTGCACCGTAATTCTTGTATTTCATTCCTGAATTTTTTAAGCATTTTTAATTGAAAAAAAACACAAATTTGAAAAATTTCCAGAGAGCATTATCGTGTTAGGGTTTCGGGTTCGTTCGGGTTTCAAACTCCGTCTAGACTTCGCCTAAGGCTCTAGCTAGTCTCTGATACCACTGTAGGGTTCCTAGGCACTCTAGTGAGGTCTCACAACGCATCGAACAAGCCAATTTAAAAAAAATGGGGCCGAGAAACCCTAGACTACGGATCTTAGACCAGATGTTTAGGCGAAAAGATAATCTAGTTAACAAATTAACTAAAAGTTAGGATGCTACAACCTTTGTAGATCCGGATACCCACTTCCTTAGCTCCAAGAGGGCATCCTCTCGCTGTCCGTCTTGAACCTTGGACTCTCACGACGGCTTCATCGGAGAAACGTGCGGAATAGGTCGTCGGCTTCGTGTCAAAGACGATCTACGTCGAGGCATCACAAGTTCAAGCTCCAACTTCACCAAGTTGTGAAACTTATGAAGAAAATACCCAAAACAACTTGGCAAGAGGTAGAGGGTGAAGAAATAGGAGGTGGGTTCACTTTAGAATTGGATTTATCTCACTTTAGCTCAAGTTGCCATTGATGGACCTTGAGCTTTTCTTGAAGAAGAAGATGATCAAGAAGAAAAAGAATATGATAAGCGTTGAGATAAAATAAAATTAAATCAATACTTATCATAAAGAGAACCATAGTTAAGTGTAGAGAGTTAACTAAGGTTAGAAGAATGGTTAGGGTTTAGTGTGAAGACAAAATGGTCACAAAGTCAAAGCTTCATGAAGCTTCAACAATGTTCAAGAAAGAAAGCAACCATTTTCTATTCTTATGCCATCCTTTTTCCAAAAAGGAATAAATAAAGGAATGGATAAATGAAAACCCTAATCACTTTCTTAACCTAGGTTTAATTCTATACACTTAACCTAATGAGCAAGCATCATCAAACATGATACTAACATGTGCACAAAAGTATATCACATATACAATTTGCACATCAAGTGAGAAAATCCATATAAAGTGAACCAATACTAGTTAATGCAAAGTAATATATCAAATATATAATTATACATTAAATCAATAAATCAACATTTGATTCAATGATCCGGTTATGTCACACATAACCGACTAGTATTCAATGTATCGATTTATCGAATCAATGATTCGATAACTAGGTCATATCGAATATAACCAATCGAAACATTTGTCGCGAGAATGAAATGCGGTATCACATACACGCATTATTCTCGGTCCCGCACATATCTCATATGCGCTCCTATTTCGTTTCGCTTGAACCAAGAAACCTCTGTGTAGGACTCTAAAGACTCGTCAATACGCCGATAGCAGACGATGATCATATCAAGCACTCACAAGCCGCAAGCGGTCTGCTAAACGTAACGGCCATCCAGGTATTGAGCGATCAGAAGATCGACGAGCTAGCCCGCTCACACTCCTGTGAATCCAACCAGTAACACTTACCGTACAGTCCGGTCTGTTCGTCTGATACGTCGCATATCAAGTCTAGGGGTGGTATACGTCAGACCCCAATAACCTATAAGTCGTGCCGATGTGAGGCTCATAACGGGTCGAGAAACTACTGGTAACACTTACCAGCAAATCTCTGATCAGCCCTGGCCAGGGACTTCCCTGTTACGGCCAATCGAGCACAGCGCAACATCAACCCCCAATACCGGGAGAGACGAAACCCCTCCTATCGCTCATTGCCTCCATGTGACTCGGGACTGTACCCAAAGACCACCGTTTTGCACGCCCTCATGGACGTGGTAAGGTGGAGATCAAAGCACAGTGGGAATCACACAAGATTCTATGACGATCTCGGGTCTACAGACTAACCTGCACAAGTGTCACCTGAGAACTGCCATCTGAAGTGAGGTATAATACCATCTGGGAGTTCTCGGCGAGTCCGTCCAGTGTACCCAGTCTCCACTGAGCACCCGTACACCATCTCTGATGTCAAACACCAATGGATATGGGATCATCCATCGCCCATCTCATGGGTCGAGAAGCGTATGCGCTAGTCTACTCTGGTATATCGATGCCCCATCTCGATACACCCACGACTAGGGACCTTGAAGGATGTACTTATGGACTACCATGTCCCTACTAGTATGATCCGCATCATAGTCCAGGTAGTCAAGTACACATCCTAAGGGCTTTACCAACATGTAACTATAAGACAGTTTAAAGAGACTAGTGTACATGTTAAGATAAAGAGTAACCAGATAGCATACTATCATATCGAGCAAGAAAGTCATCTCTATATATGTCCAAGCATCCAATATAATATACAACATCTGTACAATACTGGCCTCTAGGGCGTACATACAACTAACAAGTGGGAGTGTGGAATGCATCATGAGATGATGACCCAACTAGTTTCGAGCAGGCCATCGAGAGCGGGGACTCTGTAAGAATGGCTGGATACTTAGCAATCTGAGATGGAATCCATATACACCAACAAAGTATGGACTTTGGATGCTATATCTGAAGGGTTAAATCCTCATCAGGAGCAAGTATATCTTGAGAAGATTACTTGGTGTAGATGGAAAAGTTGAGATTTTCAAAGCTAGACTTGTTAAAGGTTTTCGTCATCGACCAGGCATGGATAATGATGAAACCTTTTCCAGTGGCTATGCTTAAGTCCATCCGGATCCTACTTGCCATTGCTACGTACCATGACTATGATATCTGGTGGTTGGGTGTCATGACTACTTTTCTAAATGATGATTTAGAAGAGAGCATCTATAAGTACATGATTGTTAGGATATGTTCGTGTCAAGTTTAGTTTTAAATACCGCAATCAAGACGGTTTCGCTTGTAGCTAGCCGGTTGAGTACGGGTCGTCCGCAGGGAGATGAGAGTCTTTTTCAAAGTGTTTTAACGAGTTAAGTCCGGTTGTTCAGATTTTGTTGTGGTTATCTAAGTGTTAAGTTGATATTTAAAGAGAGCTTGTTAGGGTTAGGATTAGGTTAGGTTGAGTTAGGAGTCTCCACATCTTTCGTTGCCCCACTTAATATCGGTGTTACGGTAATCGGCAACAACGGGGATTAGCACGACTAGGAAGGAACTTGCGAGTATAAGCTAGGCTTTCCAACGCATAGTCCTTCCTTTTGGTGCTTGTCCGTCCGTTCTTGGCTCTTATCCATAACCTCCGGTTAATTCAACCACAACCGGTCTCACTACGGAATCACCGCTATCATGTAGGATAGGGTGCCGTAAGGAGCGGATTGTGGTTCAATCAACGGGAGTTGATTTAAGTTGTTGGGCAAGGAAAGAGTGAGAGAGATTTCCTTCTCTCAAACTTCCCTTATCCTACCCTAACAAGTATAAAACTACTCACACTTCATGATAAGGAAAAACAAAACAAAACAAAGAGAAAGATAGAAAGAAGGAGATTAGAAGAATACGACTAACTATTTGCGACCTCACCTTGGCGAGGATCGAGCGTAAGTATCATTGTCATATGAAGGATAAAGGAAAAGAGAGAAGAAAGAAACAATCAAACAAATAACAACAACTACTTAACAATTAAAATTGCAACAATTACAACAAGTAAAGAAAGAGACAAGCATGATAATAAAAATGGTCTTCTTTATTCATCACTCTTCACTCAAAAGCTCACTTACAAGTTTAATGGAGAAGAGGTGAGAAGAGGAAGAAGAACATGTAAACTAAAACCTAGCAAAAGAGATACAAGAATTGGACCCTTTCCTTCACAAAGTTCTGGGCTATTTATAGGCCAGAGAATGAAACCCTAGGGTAACCAACAGAACATACATGAAAAGACCAAACTACCCCCAGAAGAACTCTCTGTTTGGCGCCATAACGGCCGCGGAAGCGCGGCCAAGACCCCCCTTTGGCCGCGCTTCCGCGGCCGTTTTGATGACTTGGTTCTGGGTCTTTTTGGTGGGACCCTGATCTGATGGGAGCTTCACTCTGGTTCATATACTTTCTAAAAATACTTCCATATTTCTTCCAGAATTTCTGTTGAGGGAAAGGTGGACTTTTTGTCAAGATTTTGTCATGATTGCCTCGAGTTCCGCGTAGATCTCTTGGATTTTGTGCTACCATTGAGCCTTGTGCATGAGAGTGACATTGATTTGACGTTTTGTCTTCCTAAGCTGGTATCTGGCAACATACGGATGAAGAGCGGAGACCGTGTTTTTATCTGTGGTTGGCAGGAACCGGATTTTGTCGTGTTTTTTTCATGAATTTCTCCGTTTTAGAACCGGGAACCTGTATCCTGCAATTGACTAGCAAACACGGCTCAAGAGTATCTACCGATATGCAATGTGACAAAAATTGGGCGGTATGAAAATGCAAAAATCTGATATGAACAAATACCCCCAAACTTATCATTTGCTCGTCCCGAGCAAAGCCCATTTATTCACAAAAAATTTCCTAACCTCACTTTCGCAGGGAACGCGATTGCACTGAGCATGTGCAACAAGCCGTTTAACCTCTAGGTGTCCCTAGTAGGAGGAGTGTTGTCTCCTGAGGGTTTTCAGCGGATACTACCCACAAAATCCGGTCAAGTTGGTTTTGTAAAATAACTAAGCTTCAAACCCTAAAGTTTTGTTTTAGAAAATAACAATTCTATAATCCTAAGTCTAGACTATCGAACCTTTATTTTTCACACCTCGCTTCTTATTTAACTACAGATTTTACATGTCTTTACGTGCAGTGCAAATAGTGTCGTTAAGTTCCCGAAAGGTCGATTAAAGTCATCATGTCGCACAATAAAGCCCAGATAACAATTTTAAAAGGATCACATAAGTTTTATAACGAGTTAAGCATTTTTCAAGTTTCGTTTTCCAGTAAGGTTTCAACTTCAGAATTTCTATCTTCCTTAATAGGAAACTAAGTCATATTTTTCACTCCACCTTTTTCTTGTTTTCATTTCATACACACCTCTGTGAACGTGCAATAGTCTTTATCAAAGAGTAAAACCTTCATATCTCCGTTAAAATTTTTTTTTTTTAAAAGCCTGTCTTTTATCAAGATTATTCTCACACAAAGAACCGTTAGGAATTTTAACTCGGAGAGAACACTTGCTTGACTTTGTTTTAAACTGGACTTTCTAGGCTTCTTAGCGAGCTTTGGGCCAATGCACCCAAACCAGTTGGCTTTAGGGCATTAGGTGTAGAAACACCCCAGCGGACTTAATTACTCAAGTTACCTAGGTCCAAAAACAAAAGACAGATTGACGTGAAAATCAGATGATTTAATACGAACGGAGATATAACCGGCAGTTCAAATATTTTTTTTGGATAAAAGACGTGTTTAGTGGGTTTGGTGTGTAATCATTCCAATCAAGTTTTAGATAGGTTATTTTTCAGACTTAGCTCCAATTACGGCATCAATAACATTCCTTCATATTTGCTTTACTTCATAAACTATTCTTGACATTACTTATTTCAGAATAAACCTATTTGATCCTCAGAAAATCATTTATCGGTTTAAAAGTTTAAACATGAAAGACTTGTTATCTAATTCCCAAAATCTTACGACACGTGTAGTGTGATGTAAAGACGTATATCAGCTATAGTTAACTTCAAAGGAGGGTTATCTTTCAGGTTTTCAAAATCCAAACATAAGATCTAGTTATTCCTATTTTTTTAAACAAAAACCGTCGAATATTGAATCAAAGTTCTTCCACAAGCTAACTTGACAAAAAAGTTTTTATATTTTTTTTAGAAAATTTTCAGATTTTTATGGATTTTATGGATTTTAATATGCAGATGCAAAATATACATATGAATGCGAAGGTAAGAAATGCGTACCGAGCGTACCCCCAAACTTAAACTGGACAGTGTCCTCACTGTCGTTGCATGAAGAGATCAGTTTGAAGGTTCAAAATTGTCGGATAGCGATATACAATTTTTATTTGTTTTATGTTTTTAAAGAAAAGAAAAAGAATATACACAAATATAAACAAAATGGTTTGTACATACCCCCAAACTTATTTGGAACAGTGTCCACTGTTCTTGGCTGGATAACCGAAGTTTGGAGGTAAGCAGAGGAAGATCATTCAGGGTAAACCGGCTCCTGTAAGAACAGGAGCTCCTCTGTTGGTTCGGCGCTAAGGTACGGTTTGCATCGGTGTCCGTTTACCTTGAAGAGTGAACCGTCCTTTGGATTTTCCAAATCCAGAGCGCCCTGCGGATACACATTCCGCACAAAATATGGCCCTTTCCAGCGAGATCGGAGCTTTCCAGGATGGAAGTGAAGTCGGGTGTCGTAAAGAAGTACCTGCTGACCAGGTACGAAGGTTTTGCGCAAAAGGTGTTTATCATGAAACACCTTCGTTCGATTCTTAACGACAACCGCGTTGTCGTACGCCTCATCCCTAAGCTCGTTCAGTTCGTTCAGCTGCAGCTTCCGATGGCTGCCCGCGTCCTCAAGAGACAGATTCAGCTGCTTAATCGCCCAAAATGCGCGATGCTCGATTTCGACAGGAAGGTGGCAGGCTTTTCCGTACACAAGCCGATAGGGAGACATGCCAAGGTCGGTCTTATAAGCAGTTCTAAATGCCCAAAGGGCATCAGTGAGTTTCAGAGACCAATCCTTACGGTTCTTGGAAACCGTCTTCTCCAATATCTGCTTGATTTGCCGATTTGAAACTTCGGCCTGCCCGCAGGTTTGGGGGTGGTAGGGCGTAGAAAGCTTATGATTAATGGAGTACTTCCGCATCAAGGCCTCGAAAGTCCTATCGCAGAAATGACTTCCATTGTCGCTAATGATCGCTCGGGGGTGCCCAAACCGGGAGAAAATGTTTTCTTTAAGGAACTTAACGACAACCTTGTTGTCGTTAGTCCGGCTGGGCACAACCTCGACCCATTTAGAGACGTAATCAACAGCTAGAAGAATGTACAAGTTCCCAAAAGAGTTGGGGAACGGCCCCATGAAGTCTATCCCCCAAACATCGAAAATCTCTACAACCAAGATCGGTTGGAGCGGCATCTCGTTTCTCCGGGATATCCGGCCCATGTGTTGGCACCGGGAGCAAGTCTTGCAATATTCTTGAGCGTCTTTGAAAAGTTGTGGCCAGTAGAAACCACATTGCAAGATCTTCTCAGCTGTCTTTCTGGGCCCAAAGTGCCCGCCACACGCTTGATCGTGGCAAAATGACAGCACACTCTTGAATTCCTCATTAGGGACACACCGACGAATGATCTGGTCGGGACAGTACTTGAACAAGTAGGGTTCGTCCCAGTAAAAGTGTTTTACTTGGGATAAGAAGCGAAGTCTGTCCTGACTCGACCATTCGGTCGGTAGCAATCCCGTGGCCAAATAGTTCACAATATCTGCGAACCAGGGTTCGCACGATACTGTCAAGAGTTGTTCGTCCGGAAAAACGTCGTTTATCGGAATTGGAAGCGAAGGCGAAGAAGGAAGTCGCGAGAGATGGTCGGCAACCACGTTTTCACATCCTCGTTTGTCCTTAATTACAAGGTCAAACTCTTGAAGCAAGAGGATCCAACGGATTAACCGAGACTTGGCATCTTTCTTCGCAAAAAGATGGCGCAGAGCTGAATGGTCCGTGTAGACGATGACTGGAGAGCCGATGAGGTAGGGCCTGAACTTTTCTAAAGCAAATACAACAGCTAAGAATTCCTTCTCAGTTGTCGTATAGTTAAGTTGGGCGTCATTCAGGGTTCGGCTAGCGTAGTAGATCACGTGCGGCATCTTGTTGATGTGCTGTCCAAGGACAGCACCTATGGCAAAGTCGGATGCATCGCACATGATCTCGAATGGGTGCGTCCAGTCAGGAGAGGAAAGAACGGGAGCAGAAGTGAGTGAGCGTTTTAGTGACTCGAATGCAGTCACACAGCTCGAGTTGAAGTCGAAAGGTGTTTCCTTGGCCAGCAAAAGTGTCAAGGGCCTAGCAATCTTGCTAAAGTCCTTGATAAACCGTCTATAGAAACCGGCGTGGCCAAGGAAGGCTCGGATATCTCAGACGCATCGGGGAGGAGGAAGATTGGAAATGACCTCAATCTTAGCTTTGTCTACCTCAATGCCTTTCTGCTAGATGATATGTCCTAAGACAATACCTTCGCGCACCATGAAGTGGCATTTCTCCCAGTTCAAAGTGAGATTCTTGTCCTTACATCTGGTAAGGACAGCGTCGAGATGCAGCAGACACTCTTCAAAAGAATCGCCAAAGATGGAGAAGTCGTCCATGAAGATCTCCAGAAATTTCTCCACCATGTCTGAGAAAATTCCCATCATTCACCGCAGGAAGGTAGCGGGCGCATTGCATAACCCAAAGGGCATGCGACGATATGCAAACGTGCCGAAAGGACAAGTGAAAGTGGTCTTGTCCTGGTCTTTTTCGGCGATGGGAATTTGATTATAGCCAGAGTAGCCATCTAGAAAACAATAGTACTCGTGTCCGGCCAATCGTTCGAGCATCTGGTCAATAAAAGGTAGCGGAAAGTGGTCTTTCCGCGTTGCGGCGTTGAGTTTTCGGTAATCAATCCATACTCGCCACCCAGTTTGGGTGCGAGTAGGGATTAACTCGTTTGCCTCATTGGTGATGACCGTAATGCCCGACTTCTTGGAGACAACATGAATGGGGCTAACCCACTGGCTATCAGAGATCGGGTAAATGATACCACTATCTAGACATTTGACGATCTCCTTCTTCACAGCCTCCTTCATGACTGGATTGAGACGTCTTTGTGGATCCCGGGCTGGTTTGGCATCATCCATCAGATGTATATGATGCTCTACGATCAGGGGACTAATCCCCTTAATGTCCGCCATGGACCAGCCAAAAGCTTGCCTATTGCCGTGCAAGACCAAAAGAAGGGCTTTCTCTTGCTCAGGAGCTAAAGAAGCCGAAATGATAACTGGGAGGGTGTCGTTCTCACCTAAGTAAGCGTACTTAAGGTGAGACGGCAAAGGCTTGAGTTCGAGAATTGGAGGTGAAATGATAGAAGGAAGGATTGGAGAAAAGGTCTCGAACTCAAAGGATTCCACCAAAGTTTCGAAACGAGTGTAAGCCACCGAGTTGGATGGTTCAGGTAACTCATCCGAAAAGTCAAACGATTCAAACTCGGGTGGTGAGCGGCTAAGATTGTGTGAAAACGTAAAACACTCATAGTCGTAGTTGGGCGCGGAAGCAGCAGCAGGTTCGAAGAGAAACGCACTAGTGGCGTCAAGGTTATCGTCGTGAAATAGAAACTCCTCGAACTGACATTCTTCAGGGGTGATCTCCTGGATCGAGCAAACATCTAATATATGAGCATTAGGTTCGGCGGGCTGATTCCCTAACCTAAAAATGTTGAGTTCAATCATCATATTTCCAAAAGAGAGGTTCATTGAACCATTGCGACAATTGATCACAGCATTTGAGGTTGCGAGAAATGGGCGACCGAGTATCACCGGAATTTGATTCCGGGGGTTAGCTACAGGCTGTGTATCTAATACAATGAAGTCAACGGGGAATATGAAGTCCCCTACTTTTATTAGCACATCCTCTAGCTCACCCCTAGGGTGGGTGATCGATCGGTCGGCCATTTGGAGAGTGCAGTGTGTGGGTTTCAACTCTCCGACGCCTAATTGCTCGTATACTGAATACGGAAGCAGGTTAACACTGGCACCAAGATCTAATAATGCGCGGTTGATGTTCTTATCCCCAATGGTAATTGAAATCGTAGGACAGCCAGGGTCCTTCCGTTTTTGTGGTAAAGATTGGGTAAGGGCATCACTCACAGCACTAGCAAAGAAAACTTTCTTGGGTACCTGAGACTTCCTCTTTTTCGTGCACAAGTCCTTTAGGATTTTCGCGTAGGACGGGACTTGTTGGACAGCATCTAAAAGAGGAATATTAATGTTAACCTGCTTGAATAACTCCAAAATCTTCTCCATTTGAGGATTTTGTTTATTAGACCTCAACCGGTTTGGAAATGGAACATTTTGAAAATTGGATGAGTCTAATGCTGGAGGAGGAGATTTTGGAGTTGGAACGGATCCCAGAATAGGTGTTTTCGTGGAGTGAGAAGTGGGTCCGTTCAGAGCAGAAGAAGAGGAAGGAGAGCCTGTTGAAGAACGGAGAATAGGCTCGGAAGACGAAGAAGAAGAAGGAGAAGAAGAAGAAGAAGCGGCGGCCGGGGTGTTATCGTTGATTCGCTTGCCAATGTTGTTTTGCAGCATCCTTCCTGATCTCAGCGTAGTCACGGCACTCACATTATGGTTTTGTTGTTCAAGAGCAACATGTGCATTATGTGGGTGACCGGGATTTGGCAGTGGCTGGGACGGAAGCTTCCCCTTCTCTCGCTCGCTCAAGGCCGCGTTCAGCTGTGCAATCTGGGCCTCGATGGTTTTGATGCTCAGCCCGTGTGCGGCGGTGTGTTGCACTAAAGATTGGATCGAAGACTGGATGTTGGCGGTGGATTGAGTCGATTGTTTAACAAACGCCTCCAGACTTCGCTCGAGCGAGGAAACCTTATCAGTGTTTGACGGAACAAAGTTGTTATTTGGTGGAAAAGAATTGTTCGGTGCAAAATTGTTCGTCTGGTTTTGGTAAGGTTGGGGTTGGAAGGGCTGCTGATACTGAGTTTGTTGTTGCGCTTGTTGTTGCGGTGGAGGGGCCCTTTGGAAGTTGTTTCCCTGGAATTGATTCTGATTCTGATTCCAGGCGAAATTGGGGTGGTTCCTCCAACCGGGATTGTAGGTGGAAGAGTATGGATCATTCCTCGGTCTTTGCTGGAAGGCAGCATTAACCTGATCCTGTCCTTGCGAGGGTGGATTGTAAGGACACTCTTCGGTCAAGTGAGAAGGATCGGAACAACAAGCGCAGATGGTACGAAGGGGGAGAACAGGGGCAGGAGTAGGAGCAGAAAATTTGCTCTCTATCGCTTCAAGCTTTCGTGTTATTGCAGCCATTTCAGCTTTCATAGCAATAGAGACGTCGAGTTGGTGGATTCCTACCCTAGACTGACCGGTAGAAGTGGAGGTAGATGAAGAAGAAGAAGTCGGTCTAGTGCTCTCCCACTATAGCGTTTGCTCCGCAAGATCGTCAAAGAACTGCCACGCTTCATCGTCAGATTTTGATAGGAAGTGGCCCTGACAGATGGTTTCCAGCAACTGCTTCGTTGCTGGGTTCAGTCCCTCGTATAAGGTTTGGCAAAGTTGCCATTTCTCTATACCGTGGTGAGGACACTGAACAAGAAGGTCTTTGTACCGGTCAAAGCACTTCCAGAAGGGTTCAGAAGGAAGTTGGGAGAATTGATTGATTTCATTTCGAATTCTTGCGGTCTTATGATTTGGATAGAATTTTTTCAGAAACGCTTTAACAAACTCGTCCCAGCTGGTGATTGAGTGGGAAGCGGTGCTATACAGCCATTTTTCAGCGAGATCGCATAGAGTGAACGGAATGACCCGTAGACGTATAGCATCGTCCGACAGCTGGGTTGTTTTCATCATGGCACAGACATTTTGAAATTTATTGATGAAGATATAGGCATCTTCAGTTTCAAGCCCATGAAAACGTGGAAGCATGTTGATGAAATGGGGCTTAATTTCAAAGTTGTCCCCGTTGGCCGGAGGAAGAGAAAGGCAGGTGGGAAGTGCAGAACGGGTGGGGTAGAAACGATCCTGGAGCGCAATTCGCTGCGGCGCTACAACAGGCGGAGGTGGTGGAAGATTGGTCTCCGTAGGAGGTGGAGCCATTCCAGCGGTGGTCAAAGAGATGTTCGGATTAAATCCCGACATCGCGGAAGAAGAGGTTGGTGAAGGTGAAGGTGAAGATGTATGAACAGAATTCCGGTCAACGTCGGAGTTGGCCGGCAAAGGAAGGGGTGAAAGAGGAGTGGACGGAGTATCGACTTCGGAGTCGATCGCGTAGTCGGTCGCGACTAACGTAACGCGGACTAGACGGGCGCTAGTGTCCCGAGTCCAAGCGGACATACACTAAACGAGTTTAGTATAGTCAAAGCGGAGAAGGTGAGGGTAAGAAAACGTCAATGAAGAAAGGCGATGGGTGGTGGGTGAAAATGGATTTGGCGACAAAAGGGCAAGTTTTTATAAAAGTTTTTGATTTTTTTTTTTTTTTTGAAAGAGATTTACAGAAGTATGTACGGAAATACGGCTTAAGCAATCACAAACAAGATATGCACAATCACACCTAGATCTACGGTCGCCTAGGTCTACTAGACCTGCTCCTGAACTTGATTTTCGAAGTTAAACAGTGTCGAGAAACAGGCTTAAAAATACACCGATCACGGGGCCAGGTAAGTGCAGAGATAAGGGGAGGTTGCCCAACGCTTTCGCGAAGTTCCTTAATTAAATAACCCTTTCTCCTTCGGCGGTTGCGCCTTTAACACTTTCCTAGACACCCCGTAAACAATGTACGGTTAAGCGAGGTTCTAAACACGGTTTATCTTCTCCTAATGAGCGCGAAGTCCTTAGGGCTGAAGTCTAGTATTTTTTAATTTACAATGGACAATGCATATGCTTTAGTGATTTTTGGGGTCCTGGGAAGGGTGATGAAATCCCCACCCAATCTGGATTGGTTTCAAGCCCCTTAAGTCCGTATTAAAGAATGCAAAACAGTAACAAATCAACAGCAAACAATTTTTATTTGCGGCGCAAAGAATCCTGCACAAGAACAGTTTATTGGAAGGGGGAGAAGAATTTGCGCAAAGAAGCCTGCAGAAAACACAGTTCAGTGGAGTTCAGAAGAGTGGAGAGAGGCAGAGGAACTTATCAGAGAAAAATTGCACCCTGAAGGCACTTAATGGCTGCGGTTCCGCGGCCAAACACCTACTTAGGCCGCGGATCCGCGGCAAAGTTGAAGGATTGGGGCACTGAAAAATTTTGGTGTTCTCTGTTGGGTGTCCTCTGCTTGTCTGGATGTACTGAATCTTGAATTGCTCACTGTATTTGCTCCAGATTTGTACAGTAAACCGGATGCTTTGTTTTGTCCGTCGCGGTGTAGCCGCGAAAATGTGGGTCTATCTTCCCACGTCTTTGGCACTGTACTTGAACTCCGTATTTTCAACGTCCTTGGCGTCGATCTTGAACTTCGTATTTTCCTGCGCACTTGCACAAAAAAATTTAACCCGAAATTTCACAAAGAAACAAACTACCGTCTCCCCGGCAACGGCGCCATTTGATTGTTAGGATATGTTCGTGTCAAGTTTAGTTTTAAATACCGCAATCAAGACGGTTTCGCTTGTAGCTAGCCGGTTGAGTACGGGTCGTCCGCAGGGAGATGGGAGTCTTTTTCAAAGTGTTTTAACGAGTTAAGTCCGGTTGTTCAGATTTTGTTGTGGTTATCTAAGTGTTAAGTTGATATTTAAAGAGAGCTTGTTAGGGTTAGGATTAGGTTAGTTTGAGTTAGGAGTCTCCACATCTTTCGTTGCCCCACTTAATATCGGTGTTACGGTAATCGGCAACAACGGGGATTAGCACGACTAGGAAGGAACTTGCGAGTATAAGCTAGGCTTTCCAACGCATAGTCCTTCCTTTTGGTGCTTGTCCGTCCGTTCTTGGCTCTTATCCATAACCTCCGGTTAATTCAACCACAACCGGTCTCACTACGGAATCACCGCTATCATGTAGGATAGGGTGCCGTAAGGAGCGGATTGTGGTTCAATCAACGGGAGTTGATTTAAGTTGTTGGGCAAGGAAAGAGTGAGAGAGATTTCCTTCTCTCAAACATCCCTTATCCTACCCTAACAAGTATAAAACTACTCACACTTCATGATAAGGAAAAACAAAACAAAACAAAGAGGAAGATAGAAAGAAGGAGATTAGAAGAATACGACTAACTATTTGCGACCTCACCTTGGCGAGGATCGAGCGTAAGTATCATTGTCATATGAAGGATAAAGGAAAAGAGAGAAGAAAGAAACAATCAAACAAATAACAACAACTACTTAACAATTAAAATTGCAACAATTACAACAAGTAAAGAAAGAGACAAGCATGATAATAAAAATGGTCTTCTTTATTCATCACTCTTCACTCAAAAGCTCACTTACAAGTTTAATGGAGAAGAGGTGAGAAGAGGAAGAAGAACATGTAAACTAAAACCTAGCAAAAGAGATACAAGAATTGGACCCTTTCCTTCACAAAGTTCTGGGCTATTTATAGGCCAGAGAATGAAACCCTAGGGCAACCAACAGAACATACATGAAAAGACCCAACTACCCCCAGAAGAACTCTCTGTTTGGCGCCATAACGGCCGCGGAAGCGCGGCCAAGACCCCCCTTTGGCCGCGCTTCCACGGCCGTTTTGATGACTTGGTTCTGGGTCTTTTTGGTGGGACCCTGATCTGATGGGAGCTTCACTCTAGTTCATATACTTTCTAAAAATACTTCCATATTTCTTCCAGAATTTCTGTTGAGGGAAAGGTGGACTTTTTGTCAAGATTTTGTCATGATTGCCTCGAGTTCCGCGTAGATCTCTTGGATTTTGTGCTACCATTGAGCCTTGTGCATGAGAGTGACATTGATTTGACGTTTTGTCTTCCTAAACTGGTATCTGGCAACATACGGATGAAGAGCGGAGACCGTGTTTTTATCTGTGGTTGGCAGGAACCGGATTTTGTCGTGTTTTTTTCATGAATTTCTCCGTTTGAGAACCGGGAACCTGTATCCTGCAATTGACTAGCAAACACGGCTCAAGAGTATCTACCGATATGCAATGTGACAAAAATTGGGCGGTATGAAAATGCAAAAATCTGATATGAACAGTACACAGCCAGAGGGCTTCGTAGACAGTGGGAGCAGCGGAAACGTGAGAAAGATGTTTTATGTAATAAAACAGGCATCGCGGAGTTGGAACATCTGTTTTGATGTGGTAGTCAAAGAGTTTGTCTTCATCAAAGTGGTAGATGAACCTTGTATATACAAAAAGTTAGTAGAGAGTAAGGTGAACATCCTCATATTGTACGTGGACGACACACTCTTTGTAAGTGCACGGCGGCGTCCCGGCCGTCAATCCGACGCCGGAATGCGGAAGCGGTGATTTACTTTAACTTTTCAAACCGGCACCACCGCGCACTATAAACCCGGATCGTGCCATTAATCTAGTCCTAGCTATCTGGAGAGGGGGTAGAGAGATATACCGAGTGATCCGAGTCCTCCGGTCTTCTCGCCGTCGTCCCCATCTCCAACGGAATCTCCGGTCTTTATCTCCTCGTCGGAAGGGCACCACGTCGACGGCTTCTTTTACGGGCTCCCACCTCTGGTTCTAGGCAACTCGGGCACGAAGTTGGCGAGTCGACGTGCCTAAGATTTGCTGAAGAATACGTGTAGATCTCATGTCTCATTTTGGGGTTATGGAGTTGCCTTTGTTGGAGGAAAGGAACTAAAACTTTTTGGAGATGAAACTTTGGGAATTTTGTAGCATGAAAAGGGCAAAATTCCCACACCCAAAAAATTGGGCAGCCCCTACTTGGCCGGCCAAGCATGGTGGTGAGTATAGAAGAGAGTGAGAGAATGAAGGAGAGTCTCACAGGAATAATGCAAGAGAGAGATAAAATCTTATCATGAAAAGAAATGATCACATACTCAAAACCACACTCCATCAACCATCATCATTACAACAAAGGTCAAGCCATCATGAAAGAAGAAGTCAAATGGTCAAGGGATGGTGCAACCATCATGACACTACAAGATGCAAAGAACACCCTCCACAAATGCTAATTTGCACAGTTGCAAATAAGCCCTTCTCCACCAATCTTCGGCCAATGAAAGATACAAAGAAATATGGCCGAAACGGAAAGCAAACTGGCAACTCTAGAAAACTGGTCCCGTAATAAATTACAGGAAAACCCCGATACAGTGTATACACACCCGCATCTGTATTCCGACCGAATACAAATGCAATGAGACAAAATCTACACTGTACTATACTAGGATCCGGCCTAAACCAAAGCTCGCTAGTATTAACCGAGGATCCGGCCTAAACCAAAGCTCGCTAGTATTAACCGTCCGATCCTAATCCGTGCAATACCACACGTATCTGATCGAATCCTGCCATATATCCATACGGCCTCAAGTACTAACCGTCCGATCCAGATCCGTGCAATACCGCATGTATCTGATCGAACCCTGCCATATCTCCATACGGCCTCTACAGCGTTTCGCCCGAAACTTGAGTAACTGAATGTGGGGGACTCTAAAGACTCGTCAATACTATGGCTGTGGATTTAACCACTAGCACGTCAGAGGTATTAGCCATACGTGACGGGCTACCTGCTATTGACCAAAAGGGGCGTCGATGAGCGAACTCATCCTGACACCCTACTGAGACAGTCAGTGACAATATCTGTACAGTCCGGTCCGTTCGTCTATGAGCATCGCATGGCGGGCCTAGGGGGTTGGTAAAAGTCAGACCCCCAAAAGCGGTACAAGTCATGTCGGAGTGTAGCCCATAACACCCTGAGATACTACTGGAATACCTACCAGTAAATCTCCTCATTGGCCAAGGACTTCGTGTAATGGCTCTCCTAGACACAGCGCGGCCTCACCCCCAATACCGGGAGAGACGAACCCCTGAAGATCCGCTCACTGCCTCCATGTGGCTCGGGACTGTACCCAACTAAAACCTGTTTGCACGTCTCCTTTGATCGTGGTAGGGTAGTAATCAAAGTACAGTGGGAACTCACACGAGACAAATGACGATCCTTAGGTCGATGAACTAACCTGTACACATGTCACCAGGGAACTGCTATCTGACATCAGGTATAAGACCTACTCGCATGTTCCCGGCGAGTCCTGTCCGGTGTACTCATAACCCAATGAGCACCAGTATACATCTTTGGTGAACCAACTGACACTAGTGGCTTGTGAGACCGGCCACCGCCCCTCGTCGGGGTCTCGACTGTATACACTAGCCTACTCGGGAGAATCTATGCCCTGTCTCGAAACTCCCACGACTAAGGACCTTTTAAGGATGTGCTTATAGACTACCAGCTCCCACGTATATGATCGCCCTCATACTGCTGGCAGTCAAGCAAGAATCCTAGGGGCTCTACCAACGTGTAATAGCGACCTGTCAGGTCACCTAAAGCAGTACACGATGATAATGATAAACCAGATAGCATACTATCATCTCGAGTAAGACTGTCCTACCGGGATAGGTCCTCCCTCAATCATTGCAATCACGTGCCTGTGATCCAATAATTGACTCTAAGGGCACTATCTCCAACAATCTCCCACTTGCACTCAAGGCTAATTATTGCGATGTCACATACTCACAGCCCGTGTGATACCAAACACCCAACTCCTCTACTAGTCAGTCTCACAAAGCCCGTTTGCGAAACTATTGCGTTCGAGGAATACCCTCAGTGAGTGGATCCGCCTTGATGTTTCTTTCTATGTCTCTCTATATCTCAAGTTCGCGGAGAAAGCCATCTCCTGAAATGAGCAATACCTGTCTTAGAGTGTGTCTTGATGTCTGATGGAACCTAGCTCATAAATGAACTCCAAATCCAAACTTCTTAGACTGATCGTCAACTGAACTTAATCAGTATCCTGCGCCATGCCTCCCTCAGTACTGCCTTGGACCACCTGTCCAAAATACTGCCACTCGTCAGAAGGAAAACTATAACTCTGACAACCTCCCCGTCGTCCCGGTCACCTTGGAAGCCTGGAATGATAACTGTCTCCCGAATGAGGCTGTCGTTATCATATCCCTAGAACATCCACTTATATTCTAAAACTGCTTCCGACTGCTTCTCCTGGATTGGATCAATGTCAACTTATTGCATCTAGTGCAAGAACAACGTCTGGTGTGGTACATGACATCTCATGATTGACTCAATTGCCTAAGCAAGTGATCTGCCAATCATGCACATCCCTCTCCCCTTTAGTCTGTAAGACACCTTTAGAGAGGGTGACTCCATCACCTGCAGGTACACTACCGTGCCAGGAGTCGTCCATTCTAAATACTCATAGAATGCCGTCTAAGTACCCTTAACTGGGAAACCACCCAAATCTAGATCGAAAACCATAGATCTAGTAACCAGTATGTCTGATATAATGTCCAAGTCCCATGTCGAGAAACCACTTTGTGACGACCAAAGTATAACAGATCGTAGTATAGGAATATCACTTCCTACTCTGTGTATGTCATCCAAAAATCATGACATCACACCCTACTACCTTCTCAACAGATCCATCCCCTATTCTGATAAAGTCAAACCGATGACTGTCACATCAGAAATAGATGATCTATCTCCGCTACATCTGCTTTAGTCTATAAATAGACATAAGCCACCAGTACACCAATGCTTCCGCTGCTCCCACTGACTACGACAACCCTCTGGCAGAGTCATATAGACGTACACTTCTAAAGCACGTTTAGAACGACGCTATACTCATCCTCCTGCCGGGTCTCACAGTCTAGAACAACAGCAATGGCAAGTGTGGGTAAACAAGAACCTCCCTGCCACCGTCCTTGAGCCTACCGGAGTACCTCTCGGGTGCCTGAGGTTACCCACCGTATCTGTGGAGTGGCCAATGGAATGTCAAACCAGATTGAATCTTTAGGTTCCTATCAAATCTTCAGTAATCGTTTGTGGTTCTGGAATCCCTTCCAGTTCTACCATACTCCCATTACTGTTTTTCTGAAAAAATAAATTTTTAATAAAACTGTGGCGAGTCTAGAACAATATTACTATTGATCTCCCAGATGGTAGAAAGTCAACCCTCGTCATAGCCTGGGTCAACCCACAAACAGCCATTACAGAAACGTGCCGTGAGTTATCCAGAGTCTGGTTTAAAGCATAGGTCGGACAACTCCCCGTACCTTAACATCGTTAAGATATGAACTGTTCTATATCCAATATAGAACCAAAGGCACTGATTTAATTAAACCAGATTCAAATCATGCAGCTGTCTCCAGTGCATGTCAACTAAATGGAAAGAAGCCGATCAGCGTTACTCAACTTAGGAATCCTTCCAATTATGAGTAACCTGAAAGAGAAGCAAGTTCTCTTAATCACTATTATCAACTGAATACCATACTCAAGTATCTACATCTCCGATCACTTTGAAGAATCCCGATACTTGCAATATCTGGTTCTCTACTTTATTCAAATACCTATAACTTCTCAATATTCGGACCCTGTGTTTCCACGAAACACTTGTCTAAAAACTAGAGAAGTCATAAGTAAACTGAATATAGTACGAGGACCAACCACTTTGTCCTGATGGACCCTGGACAACATACAATACTCTGTATAAGTCCCTTGAGTCTGATAACTCATTCCCTGTATGTCGTAGGTTGAAAACTGTACTATGGTTATGAAGAATTACACCGCTGTTTAATGCTCCTTACCTAACCACCCACTGATATAGGTAAATGTCATAGACATAATTTCAAAAAGGTATATCTCACTCTATGAAAATAGACGTGCAGATATATCAATTTGAAATTGGTGCATAACAACGGATATTCAAAACCAAATATTTGCCGTCCGGCAAACAACCCAGGTGACTTCCTCAAATATCACTGATTACAATGAATCCCGATATAATGAGGGTGATCACCCAATTCCCAATAACTTACTCCCACTCATCATTTGTAAAACCATACAGATGTGAGAATCATACCTGGTAAATACATACCCTGGAGTAAGGACTAATTGGGAAATCAGTTTTCCTTTAACAGTACACAATGAAACTGAAATATTGTAAATGTTTCGTAGGGGTATCCTGGTATTCCTAGTAATGCCTCTTCCATTATCCAGATTCACAACTGTAACCGTGTAATTCTTTGCCATCTTTCCAAATCCTTTTCTATGTCTTTAGTCATTACCTTCTGTACACCCCTTTAGGCCAAATGGTTTTCTTCCTTCCCTACCGTTCGGCACCCGCCTATGGTTTGGAAGAAGACTATCCAATAAGCATAATGGGTGTACTGTCCTAATCCAAGGAGCACTCGCAATGCGAAAGAAGGTGAAGATAAAAGACAACCGAATAAACCTTATTCCTATTTCTCTTGGACCAGAATCCATCCCCGAACTGGAACAAGTTCCTTTCGAGTTCGTATATAACCATACGATGGAGTATCCAATAAACCGTGGATCTTCGTAGTGATACGGAGTGTCGTGGAGAAAATACAAAGGTGAATTAGGATTGACGAAGAAATACTTGGTTTGGTCGTGAATAGCAGTCGTAATTTACTTTGCTCTCTTACTAATCCTTTATTATGTCTTTACTTAATACCTTCTGTACACCATCGTTAGGCTAATTGGTTTTCTTCATTCCCCACCGGTCGGCACCAGCCTAAGGTTTGGAAGAAGACTATCCAATTTGCGTAATAGGTGTACTATCTCCTAAACCAAGGAGTACTCGCAACCTGAGAGAAGGTAAAAGGAAAAGAAAACTGAATAGTCCTATCCGTTTTCTCCAGAACCGGAAACCATCCTCGAATAAATCCCTTCGAGTTCGTATCTAACCATACGATGGTTTTGTCCAATGGAAGTGGACGTTCGTAGTAGTACGGGGTGTCTTGGAGAAAAGGGTAAAAGTAGGAGTAGCAATGAGGTTTGCAACTCTGACAATCCAAAAGCCAGTGTTTAAGAAGCTTCGGTTAATTTTGGTCACTGAGTCATAGTCTAAGGGCCGGGTCAATGGTCGCTGCCGAAGAGAGAGAGAAAAGAAACACTCAGCGTGCACTCTATCCTAGATAAGAATGGTTACCAATTTATCTAATCTGGAAACCTCCCACTCTAACCTCAAATTCTCCTCCAAACCTGAAAGAAGAATTAGTCGGAGTCACCCGATGAGTAAACTAACTCATCAGTGGGAATCGGGATCCAACTATCATCGCCTGATAATGTGATGGAATCCGCTCACGTCATCATACTCCAGAAGGTATGCACATATCTGGCAAGTTTCAGTTTCTTTAGAAACTCCCGATGTGATTTCTTCCCCATGCTCTTATGACCATGACGAAGGTCAACAAATCATAAGTCGCATGTCAAGTTCTACCCGTCATTGTCCAAGTTAATTTGAACCCACCCGTACAAGCCCTTGAAGAAGGTCAACAAGGTTATACGACTGTCCCAAACCAACGCATCTATCTATGCAGCAGAAAGGTAACAAGCAGCTACCATTCACTATGCCTTGACGAAGGTCAACAAACATAGCATGAATACTACGTGCTACCCGTCTGAAACGAAAAAGGGTACGAATGGTTTCTGGCGAAAACCTTTAACGTAATGAACTTGATATCGTTGAAGGAACTGGATAGCTTTTATGAAAATATAGTGACGAAAACCTTTGCTAAAGAGGTCACTCCCTGCGAAGGGATCTCGGCTCTTTCCCTGTAGAATGAGGTGCAGGATATTCCAACAGAATACCACGATGCAAAGTAAAAGTAAACGACTATAGTGAAGTTATTGCCCTGACGCAAACTTCTGTCCAAGGGGTCACTCCCGGTGAAGGGATCTCGGCCCTTGCCTCGTCGACTGAGGTGCTGGATATTCATAACCGAATACCACTGTGCAAAACAAAAGGGAACGCCCTTGCAATAACAGTTTTTTGAAAAAGTTCCAACAACATCAGAATAGGTTTGTTTTTTAACTTGCATTGATCCAAATCAACGCAATCCCATCAATTGATCACACCACAAAGAACGAAAATAATGACGTACGTATATGCCATCCGCATTCGCCACTGGGTCCCGTCATTACCCGTTAGGTTAGCTAACTAACGACAGAGCGGGGACTGGACTAGCGCGGATGCAAAACATATACAACATCTACTAGTATATATATCAATATATAATATTTCGCTCAAGGCGTGAAAAATGCAACATCACAGAAATGTACAGCGTCACAGAACAATATAGATATCTGGGATCCCCGGGTTTCACAGAGCCACTACTGAAACCCGACGTTCCCCTGGTCGTGTGGATAGCCTGTGCAATGAAATCCTAGACCCCTACGGGCGCTGCAAGTTACCCGCCAAAACCTGAAACGAGGCAGCCCCCTTCAGCAACTTGAATGGACCACCCGGCACTTCACGGAATCCGGTAACTTGGGCACCCTTTCTGGGTCAACCTGTAACCCCTACGAGTGCGGCGAATAGCCAGCCAATTCTAGAGTGAAGCCCCCTCCGTCTCAATGCCATGAGATGCGGGCTTGTTGCCCTCTAGAACCCGTCTATCCGTTCACCCCACCTTAGGGTAATCCTAGTACAGAAAGTAAAATATACATACAACGGGTACATCGACTGCAACCTGGTCGTGCCCCAAAATAATAATATACAATCAGGTAGTGACGGCAGTCCACATGTCGGACGCTCGCCCCGCAATATCAAATGTACATAATACAAAAAAAACTGTACTAGCATTGCATCCATGCTATCCCCACGACCAATCCACAACATCACAGCAATACATAAAACATCAACATGAATGTCATGTTCGCAAATCCGTCTAACCGGGCTATAGCAGTTAGACGGGATTTACCGATCAAGTGACATTCACGGTCGCAGATATAATGTAAATACTGTGAACTAATGTGTTTAAATTATCCGATCGATCAAATTTTACCCAATGGGCCCCAAGCATTACTGTAGCACTTAAAGAAATCTGGGCCCAAAAAATAACATTCCAAAAACCCTATTTTCCATTCAGGAGGCCTCTGTAAAATTTTGGGGCCATGAACAGTGAAAAGAGCGGCGGAACCGCGGCCCAAGCATGGGTTTTGCCGCTGTTCCGCGGTGGTGTAGACTGTTCACGAGACCAAATTTTCCCAGAACTCTTAAAATTCCCTGCACATCATTCTGCAACATACTGAAAAAATTTTGGAGCCAAAAATAAATCGACTGAAAACTGATGTGCATGATATCGGGTTTTCGGAAAATCCGTTTGATCGAAATGTAAACACATTAGACAAAGCTAGACGAGGTTAATGGCGAGTCTCTGATACCACTGTAAGTGCACGGCGGCGCCCCGGCCGTCAATCCGACGCCGGAATGCAGAAGCGGTGATTTACTTTAACTTTTCAAACCGGCACCACCGCGCACTATAAACCCGGATCGTGCCATTAATCTAGTCCTAGCTATCTAGAGAGGGGGTAGAGAGATATACCGAGTGATCCGAGTCCTCCGGTCTTCTCGCCATCGTCCCGATCTCCCGCGGAATCTCCGGTCTTCATCTCCTCACCGGAAGGGCACCACGTCGCCGGCTTCTTTTACGGGCTCCCACCTCCGGTCCGAGGCAACTCGGGCACGAAGTTGGCGAGTCGACGTGCCCAAGATTTGCTGTAGAATACGTGTAGATCTCATGTCTCATTTTGGGGTTATGGAGTTGCCTTTGGTGGAGGAAAGGAACTAAAACTTTTTGGAGATGAAACTTTGGGAATTTTGTTGCATGAAAAGGGCAAAATTCCCACACCCAAAAAATTGGGCAGCCCCTACTTGGCCGGCCAAGCATGGTGGTGAGTAGAGAAGAGAGTGAGAGAATGAGGGAGAGTCTCATAAGAATAATGCAAGAGAGAGATAAAATCTTATCATGAAAAGAAATGATCACATACTCAAAACCACACTCCATCAACCATCATCATTACAACAAAGGTCAAGCCATCAAGAAAGAAGAAGTCAAATGGTCAAGGGATGGTGCAACCATCATGACACTACAAGATGCAATGAACACCCTCCACAAATGCTAATTTGCACAAATGCAAATAAGCCCTTCTCCACCAATCTTCGGCCAATGAAAGATACAAAGAAATATGGCCGAAATGGAAAGCAAACTGGCAACTCCAGAAAACTGGTCACGTAATAAATTACAGAAAAACTGAAAGATTCCTAGGCACCCTAAAGAGGTCTCATAAGGCATCGGACATGCCAATTTCAAACAAAATGGTGCCGAGAAACCCTAGACTACGGATCGTTGCTAGAATTCTAGGCGAAAAGAAAAGCTAGTTAACAAATTAACTAAAGGTCGGAAGCTACAACCTTTGTTGATCCGGATTTCCACCTCCTTAGCTCCACGTAGTCATGCCCTCGCTGTCCATCATGAATCCTCGACTCATTCGTCGGCTTCATCGGAATAACGTGCGGAATAGGTCGGCGGCTTTGTGTCAAAGACGATCTACGTCGAGGTTGCACTAGTTCAAGCTCCGACTTCACAAAGTTGTGAAACTTGTGAAGAGAACACCCAAAACAACTTGGCAAGAAGTAGAGGGTGAAGAAATAGGAGATGGGTTCACTTTAGATTTGGAATTCTCTCACTAAAACTCAAGTTGCCATTGATGTAGCAAGCTTGAAGAAGAAGAAGAAGATGAGCTAGTATTATGATAAGTGTTTTTAATATAAAAGAAAAAGCAATACTTATCATAATTCTAACATGGGTTAAGTGTAGAGAGCAAACCATGGTAAGTGGGAATAGTTAGGGTTTAGCATAAAGACAAAATGGTCATGAGTCAAACCTTCATGAAGCTTCATTAAGCTTCATGACAAAAGAAAACCATTTTGTTTTTATAAAACAATTTAAATAATAGGAATGGATAAATAAATGTGTGATAAAATCAAAACCCTAATTATCCTCTTAACCATGGGTTTAATCTTTACACTTAACCAAATAAACATGCATCATCTAATATGATACAAATAAGTGTACAAAAGTATATCACATATACATCATGCACATCAAGTGAGAAAATCCATATAAAGTGAACCAATACTAGTTAATGCAAAGTAATATATCAAATATATAATTATATATTAAATCATTAAATCAACATTTGATTCAATGATCCGGTAATGTCGCACATAACCGACTAGTATTCAAAGTATCGATTTATCGAATCAATGATTCGATAACTAGGTCATATCGAATATAACCAATCGAAACATTTATCGCGAGAATGAAATGCGGTATCACATACACGCATTATTCTCGGTCCTGCACATATCTCATATGCACTCCTATTTCGTTTCGCTTGAGCCAGGAAACCTCTGTGTAGGACTCTAAAGACTCGTCAATACGCCGGTAGCAGATGATGATCATATCAAACATCCACAAGCCGCAAGCGGTCTGCTAAACGTAACGGCCATCCGGGTATTGAGCGATCAGAAGATCGACGAGCTAGCCCGCTCACACTCCTGCGAATCCGACCAGTAACACTTACCGTACAGTCCGGTCTCTTCGTCTGATATGTCGCATATCAAGTCTAGGGGTGGTAAACGTCAGACCCCAATAACCGATAAGTCGTGCCGATGTGAGGCTCATAACGGGTCGAGAAACTACTGGTAACACTTACCAGCAAATCTCTGATCAGCCCTGGCCAGGGACTTCCCTGTTACGGCCAATCGAGCACAGCGCAACATCAACCCCCAATACCGGGAGAGCCGAAACCCCTCCTATCGCTCATTGCCTCCATGTTACTCGGGACTGTACCCAAAGACCACCGTTTTGCACGCCCTCATGGACGTGGTAAGGTGGAGATCAAAGCACAGTGGGAATCACACAAGACTCTATGACGATCTCCGGTCTACAGACTAACCTGTATAAGTGTCACCTGAGAACTGCCATCTGACGTGAGGTATAATACCATCTGGGAGTTCTCGGCGAGTCCGTCCAGTGTACCCAGTCTCCACTGAGCACCCGTATACCATCTCTGATGTCAAACACCAATGGATATGGGATCATCCATCGCCCATCATCTGGGTCGAGAAGCATATACACTAGTCTACTCTGGTATATCGATGCCCCGTCTCGATACACCCACGACTAGGGACCTTGAAGGGTGTACTTATGGACTACCATGTCCCCACTAATATGATCTGCATCATAGTCCTGGTAGTCAAGTACACATCCTAAGGGCTTTACCAACATGTAACTACAAGACAGTATAAAGAGACTAGTGTACATGGTAAGATAAAGAGTAACCAGATAGCATACTATCATATCGAGCAAGAAAGTCATCTCTATATATGTCCAAGCATCCAATATAATATACAATATCTGTACAATACTGGCCTCTAGGGCATACATACAACTAACAATCTCCCACTTGCACTAGGGCCAGCTGCTGTAGTATCGCATACCGAGCATCCCGAAGAGTCTCTCAAACTGTGTCTGGGGAATGGCCTTCGTGAGTGGATCCGCCGTGTTGTTCTTCGTGTCAACTCTCCTGACCTCGATCTCCCGGTGATCAACTATCTCCCGGATCAGGTGATACCGCCTCAGAATATGCCTGGACCGTTGATGGGACCTGGGTTCCTTGGCCAAAGCCACCGCTCCATTGTTATCGCAATACAAAGGTATTGGATGCTCAATGGATGGAACCATTCCAAGTTCTGTAATGAACTTCTTGATCCAGACAGCCTCTTTGGCAGCATCGTTGGCAGCGATGTATTCAGCCTCCATCGTTGAGTCTGCCACGGTTTCCTGCTTGGAACTCTTCCAGCTAACCGCCCCTCCGTAAAGGGTAAAGACAAAGCCCGACTGCGACTTAGAGTCGTCTTTATCACTTTGGAAGCTCGAATCGGTAAAGGACTCCACTTGGAGCTCCCCGTTACCATACACCAAGAACATATCTCTAGTCCTTCGCAAGTACTTGAGAATGCTCTTCACAGCTGTCCAGTGACTCTCTCCAGGATCAGCTTGATACCTGCTCACTATAATTAGTGAGTATGCTACATCGGGTCTGGTACAAAGCATCACATACATGATAGAGCCTACTGCCGAAGCATAGGGTATCCCTTGCACGCGAGCTCTCTCCAAATCAGTCTTGGGAGACATCTCTTTGGAGAGAGTGATGTCACGACCCGAAAGTACGGAACGTGACTGGCACTTAGATTACGAGACGTCTAAAGGCGTACCGTAACCTAAGTCAGCCAAAGCCCAGAAATCTAACCCAAAATCAAAAGGGAGTGAAGGAAAACCTTAAACGAAAACGGTTTTTAAATCAATTAAGTTGCATAGAATCCCTTTTTAAAACATCAAAAATTTCTGAAAATTTCGGCAGAGTCTCCCCTGTATTTTCTATCCCCAAAAATGGGTACAACAAGATAATAAACCTGTAATCATAAAAATGGCATCCCCAAGCGGGAGCTAGCTCTTTGCCCAAGGCGGATCACAACCACATGCAATATATAAGCAATACCAAGAAAAGAGCATAGATGAAACCCAAAATATCAGAAAACACACGTCGGCTCAAGTGACCTCGACCCAAAAGAACCACAAATATACAGTCTCTCAGTCTCATCACTAGGTCGCATATACAAAACAACTGGTAGATGGAGAATACTAGATACAATGATAAAGCAAAAAGAAATAAAGTATACTCGCAACCCACCTACGGGCGATGTCGCGAGTCTGAGCAAAAGGAACTGATGACAAGATAGCCCGCCGCTACAAGACTGACGGGTCCGACCTGCAAGACACTGTGGCACAACGGGGGTGAGTTACCAGCTCATGAGTAAATATAACATCTAATAAGGCAATCGTAAGAATGCACGCAATGCACCACAACATGCATGTCCATATGTGCTATAATAAGTCTAGTATGCATGCACATGTATGCAATATCTTTTCTAACTCTTTAAGTGTTTTAACTGTTAAAGTTACTGCATTCTTAACTTTTAGAAAACGAATGTCGGCATAATAGCTAAATATCATCAAGAAATCCTCAGAAAACCCGTGTCAAGCATCGACACCAAATAGGAATCATATCTGTCTCAATGTCGGGCTCCGTCAGTCCGGATCGGCCCATATCATAAATCTCACGACTACGGTCGGTATCCTCCGGATATCCGCCGCGCCAGACATCACCGGTAGGTAGTCTTCCCCTGCCAGGCTCATCGTCTACAACTCGATCTTCTTGCCCCGGGGTACCATACCGGGCCCACCATGTACCCGAGACGGTTCCTCCACTCCTCGAATCGGGTCTCGAAATCCAACAGAAAACATGAAAACTCATGGTGGACGACACATACATCATGAGAAAACCGCAACTTTGTTTTAAAAATGATAAATACAAGCTTTTGTTAAATTCTTACGGTTTTCCCCAAAAATCCAGAAATCGCCGCAAAACTGAAATCCTCAAGAAATCATAATGTCCACATGTTATATATGATAAGTATCTATGATATCAATGTATATGATGTGAGAGTTTGGCTAGAAATCTATGTAAATATGATAGTAATGCGAGGTATATGCGTGCGATACAATCTCAAATATCATGCATGAATGCAATGGCGTTACTAAGCTAAACAGGTTTTTATAGTACACGTGGCATGGCAAATACCAAAGGCGTGTGTGTCACATGAATAGTGCGCGTGCAATAGATGCCAATGGTATGGTGTTCGTGTCCTACGAAATGATATCACATATGTATATATGAATGTCATATGAATGTCCATGCAATCTAGTATAGGGTTAGCTGTAAGGGTATGCAATGTACATAAATGGATAGGCTAGCTAACAATATAATTATTGCATAAAGTAGGGTAATCCTAACTAAGGGGGGCGCCTCACGCCATCCAGACGATTCCCCCGTAGATGAATATATCTACTCACCAGAAATCCCCGCTAATCTGATCCGGCCACCGCTTTGCCTTTGCGCGCCGTGTCCGATGTTTCTCCGACCGATCCTATATTTGCACAATACCAAGCATAAGGTTACAACACCTAAAACGATGCAAGTCACTATATACAATTATCGACGCTCTCAATTTAATCATAGCACGCCCTCGGTGCGCGGGAAAACGCACGAAAATCGCTAATTTTTAGCTAAAATCGTCATTTCGGGGAAATCGACAAAACTAAAACCCGGCTAGACAAAACCCCGCGTTCACGCATTCTAATAATCCTATACGAAGCTAATAATATTGCTAACCTAATGCAAATTGAACGCATTCTATTTTCTACGAAAATCTAGTAAGCGATTTTCTTACCGATTCGCTACAAACATCGAAATTTATCGATTTAGCAAGCACATAATTACACCATTAACCATTCTAATCAATTAGAAACCCAAAGCCCTAATTTAACTCTAACCCTATGCTTCAAACCCTAATCCATAATCAAATCTCTTACTTGAATTTTCAAAACTAACCATTTCAATGAAATTAATCATTTTAAAATACTAAACTAGCTTAATTAAACTACAAATTAACAACTAGTTTAGGATTATACCTCCCAAGTGAACCCCAACTTGCACTTGCCCTTGAAAGAACCCTCTTTTCACCTTGTTTTGAAACAATTTAGGGTTTGAGAAGAGGTGGAAAAGGATTTAGGTTTGAATTAGTGAAGAAAAGTGTGTATTTTGTGGATTTTTTTTGCAAGAATTTGAAGCAAGAAAGAGAGGGGGAAATGGAGGTTCTCTGCTGATTGAGCTCGACCTGAGCAAGAGGGGGAGTGAAGGGAAGAGTTGTGTGGAAAATTCTACACAAAAAGTTATCATTTAAGGTCAATTAATGCATATCACATCAAATTTTACATAAAAAACCCCATTTTCATCATTTTTTTCATAATTTTCAAACCCTAAAACTAAAATCTTATAAAGTCATGTTACAATTTATTAACACTCTATTTTAGCTTATAAAGACTCCTAATTAAGAAATTTACCTAATTAAATTTGTATTTATCCCTAATTAAATGTATTTAAAAAGGCTTAAAATAATAAAAAAATAATTAATTACGAAATTTTTTTTTATTTAACTAGAAACTTATAAATGACATTTTAGTGACAAAATTATAGTAATATCTTATCTAAATTTTGTATAATTAGGTCTACAATGAAAAATATCTGTTTTGACTTTTTACGGAAAAAGCCGAAAAATTAGCCGATTACCGAAAAACTGCCTATTCGATTTTCGAAGGGTTACAATCTTCCCCCCTTAAAGAAATTCGGTCCCCGAATTTAGAATTTAACTACGCGTACCTTCAAAAAGATGGGGATATCTCTTCCTCATCTCGACCTCGGTCTCCCAGGTGACCTCCTCGCTGTTCGGGCCACGCCAAAGGACTTTGACAGACGGTATGACCTTCGACCTCAATTTCTTCACCTGCCGATCCAAGATGACCACCGGCTGCTCGGTGAATGAAAGATCACGCTCTAACTGGATCGTTTGGTGCTGAATCGCCTGGGAAGGATCATGAAGGTACTTGCGGAGCATCGAGACATGGAATACGGGGTGAACATCGGGGAAGCTGGGCGGAAGAGCTAACCGATAAGCGACTGAACCAACACGTTCTAGGATCTCGAAAGGACCAACATATCTAGGACTCAGTTTCCCTTTCCGCCCAAATCTCATCACACCTTTCATCGGAGAGACCTTCAGGAAAACATGATCGCCAACAGCGAACTCGAGTCGGCGACGACGCCTGTCAGCATAAGATTTCTGCCTGCTCTGTGCCGCTCTCATCCTGTCCCGAATCAGCTGTATTTTCTCGGTCGTCTCCTGTACGATCTGCGGCCCCAAAATACTGCTCTCCCTGAGCTCTGTCCAACATACCGGCGATCGACATCTCCTCCCATATAAAGCCTCGAAAGGTGCCATCTGAATCGTCTCCTGAAAGCTATTATTGTAGGAAGACTCAATCAAAAGCAAATGACGATCCCAGCTACCACCAAAATCTAAAACACAAGCTCTGAGCATGTCCTCAAGAGTCTGAATCGTACGCTCCGACTGACCGTCAGTCTGAGGATGAAAGGCTGTGCTAAAACTCAATCGGGTGCCCAAAGCTTCCTGGAGTTTCTGCCACAATCGGCTGGTAAACTGGGTGCCACGGTCGGACACGATGCAAGTCGGAACACCATGCAGTCGCACTATCTCATCAATATAAACCTGGGCGTACTGAGAAAATCCAAAAGTGGTCTTCACTGGCAGAAAGTGAGCCGCTTTCGTCAGTCGATCAACAATCACCCAGATAGAGTCGTACCCTCGACTGGTCCTGGGTAGACCCACCACGAAGTCCATGGAGACCTGCTCCCACTTCCACTCAGGGATGGGCAAAGGCTGTAACTCGCCGGCTGGCCTCTGGTGCTCGGCCTTGACTTGCTGACAAGTCAGGCATCTCGACACAAAATCTGTAACATCCTTCTTCATCCCGTCCCACCAGTAAACCTCTCTCAAATCACGGTACATCTTGGTGGAACCTGGATGCACACTGTATACAGATCTATGTGCCTCCTCGAGAATATCACGCCTCAGTCCCTCTGAATCTGGCACACACAGTCGAGTCCCAAATCGAAGTATCCCCTGATCATCAATCACGAACTCAGAAACTCTGCCCTGCCGAATCTGCTCAATAATCTCCAAGATACGGGCATCGCCGGACTGTGCCTCGCGGATACGGTCAAGTAACTGTGGGCGTGCTCTGAAATGGGCCAGCTGTCCCCCTGTAGGAGTAAACTCGAACTGCACTCTGCTATCACATAACACCTGCCAATCCGCCGTCGACTGCACCTGTACTGCGCTCAAACAAGATAGGCTACCTCCGGGCCTCCTACTCAAAGCATCTGCCACCACATTCGCCTTGCCCGGATGGTATAAAATCTCGCAGTCATAATCCTTCACCAACTCCATCCAACGGCGCTGCCTCAGGTTCAAATCTCGTTGCTGGAAGATATATTTCAAACTCTTGTGGTCAGTGAATATCTGGCACGACTCACCGTATAGGTAATGTCTCCAGATCTTGAGTGCAAATACCACTGCAGCCATCTCTATATCATGGGTGGGGTAGTTCTGCTCGTGTTTCCTCAGCTGTCGAGAAGCATACGCGATAACTCTGTCGTGCTGCATCAATACACATCCCAGCCCCACTCTAGAAGCATCACAATATACCACGAACCCGCCTGATCCTGAAGGCAATGCTAACACTGGTGCAGTAGTCAGACGAGTCTTCAACTGCTGGAAGCTATCCTCACATGCCTGGGTCCAATCAAAAGGAACCCCCTTCCGGGTCAACCCGGTCAACGGTGCAGCAATGCGGGAGAAATCCTGGACGAAACGTCGATAATAGCCGGCCAGACCTAGAAAACTGCGAACCTCTGTGACTGATACCGGTCTAGGCCAACGCTGAACTGCCTCGATCTTCTTCGGGTCTACGCAAATACCATCTCTCGTCACCACATGACCCAAGAAATCGACACTGTCTAGCCAGAATGCGCACTTGGAGAATTTGGCGAACAGCTGATGCTCCCTCAAAGTCTGCAATGTGATACGTAAGTGCTGCTCATGCTCCTCCCGGCTCCGAGAATAAACCAAGATGTCGTCAATGAACACAATGATGAACTGATCAAGATACGGCCTGAATACGCGGTTCATCAAATCCATAAAAGCTGCCGGGGCATTGGTGAGCCCGAACGACATCACCAAGAACTCATAATGACCATATCGAGTACGGAAAGCTGTCTTCGGAATATCCTCCTTCCGAACCCGCAACTGGTGATAACCTGATCGTAAGTCAACCTTCGAGAAGAACCCTGCACCCTGGAGCTGATCGAATAAGTCATCAATGCGGGGTAGGGGATACCTGTTCCGCACAGTAACCCGGTTCAGCTGACGATAATCAATGCATAAACGCATACTTCCGTCCTTCTTCTTAACAAACAAGACGGGAGCACCCCAAGGTGACACACTCGGTCTGATAAGCCCTTTGTCCAGCAAGTCCTGTAACTGATCCTTTAGCTCTCTCAGCTCCGCCGGGGCCATCCGATAAGGAGGTATAGAGATAGGCCCCGTGCCAGGGATCAAGTCAATACAGAACTCAATCTCGCGCTCTGGTGGCAGACCAGGCAGCTCGTCAGGAAATACATCAGGAAACTCTCTCACAACAGGGACCTGGTCCAACGGAACCTCTGTGGAGCTAGTATCACAAACATAAGCTAAGAATCCCTGACACCCTTTCCTTAAGAGCTGACCAGCGCGAAGAGAAGAAATCAAGCTGGGAAGGGTAGCACTACGATCTCCCTGAATAATAAGAACCGGCTCACCAGGAAAACTGAATCTGACTGCTTTTTCACGGCAGTCCACAGATGCATAACAGGTGGCTAGCCAGTCCATACCAAGAAGAACGTCAAAGTCTAGCATATCGAGGAGAATCAAATCTACTGAAGAATCTCTCTCCCCGATACGAACGGAACAAGATCGGTACACAAAACGGGCAACAAAAGACTCGCCTACCGGGGTAATAACGACAAGCGGCTGATCTAACGGAGAAGACTCTCGGCCCAACCTCGGTGCAAAATACGTGGAAACATAGGAATGTGTGGAGCCTGGATCAAATAATACCCGTGCATCAAAGGAACATACTGGTAGAGTACCTGTCACGACGGCATTGGATGCCTGTGCATCCTGAGGAGTCAATGCGAACACTCGGGCCTGTCCACCACTAATAGCTGGCTGTCCTCTGCCTCTACCTCGGCCTCTGCCTCTGCCTCTGTCGCCTCGTCCTCTCTGAACCGGACCGCCACGCCCACGGCCTCTAGAAGCATCTGGCTGGCGTGAAGCATCATCAGGAGTAGGAAGTAAAGCTCTCTGAGAAGGTGGTGAGGGTGGTAAGGTCACATGCGGGACTGTCGCCGCGCCCGGACGTCCCATGGTACAGTCTCTGATACGGTGGTACTGACTCCCGCACCGAAAACATCCTGGAGACGACTGCTGGGTCTGTGGATATGAACCAAATAACTGACATCGTCTCAATCCTCTGCCTCCGCCATCTCCCGGAAAGAATCTATCACGACGTCTGCCCATCTGCCGCTGAGCTGGCGTATCAGTACAGATCCTCTTCGGCCCAGAAACGACCGGAGTCTCCGAAATACGCTCCTCCAAAAGTAAGGCTGCATCCATCGCGGCAGCGTATGTATCAAAGTGCTGGGTGCCGATGGCAAGGAATAGCTGTGTATCAAGCCCTCGTACAAACCTCTTTATTCTCTTCTCTTCTGTGTCGACTAGGTACGGTGCATATCGAGACAACTGGGTAAACTGTATATCATACTCCGACACTGTCATCCCAGGAGTCTTACGCAAAGACTCAAAACTACGGGCCCGAGCATCTCGGACACTCTCCGGAAGAAAACGGGCAAGAAATGCAGATGTAAACTCATCCCAGGTCATAGAAGGCAGACCTGCAGCTCGGCCTCTCTCTACTGAGTCGTACCATGTCTGGGCAAGACCCTCCAGACGAAAACTCGCAAACTCCACCAATCTATCCTCAGAACACCTCAACGAACGGCCAATCCGTGCCATCCTATCGAGAAATGTCTGTGGGTCCTCTGTCGCATCTGTACCGGTAAAAGCTGGGGGTCTCAATCTCATGAACTCCTGTAGTGAAACAGGAATAGTCTCCGTAGTAGCAGCAGGAGTGACCATCTGTGCAGCAGGTACGATCGTGGTCTGTGGGGTGGAAGGAACGTCCTCGGATCTCTGTGCCCGGCTGGACTCAACTAAAGATCCCATCATCTGCCGCAACTCTTGCATGCCGGCCTCTAATCTGGCAATACGGTCAGGATAAGGCGGATCAGTAGGACCCTGAGGGGTAGGTGTATCCTCCCGCTCGATCCTCGCCTCAGACGAGCCCGCTCGAATCTCATCCCTAGCGGCAGCCCGCTGAGCTCTCGTAGTCTTTGGCGGCATCGAAGCTGAATAATAAACAGGACTGATAAGATCATTGCAATTGAATCAAGGAATGCAAGGAATCAAGAAAGGAAATACAAGCAATTATGTCCTAAGGTCACTTAGGCGGAGTACCGTATCGTAAGTATGCCGCGGATCATACCCACGCTACGCCACTCTGCTTAAGTCACCTACTCCATCTACCAAGGTCGTCCTACACTCAAAAAGGTAAAACCTACGCTCTGATACCAACTTTGTCACGACCCGAAAGTATGGAACGTGACTGGCACTTAGATTACGAGACGTCTAAAGGCGTACCGTAACCTAAGTCAGCCAAAGCCCAGAAATCTAACCCAAAATCAAAAGGGAGTGAAGGAAAACCTTAAACGAAAACGGTTTTTAAATCAATTAAGTTGCATAGAATCCCTTTTTAAAACATCAAAAATTTCTGAAAATTTCGGCAGAGTCTCCCCTGTATTTTCTATCCCCAAAAATGGGTACAACAAGATAATAAACCTGTAATCATAAAAATGGCATCCCCAAGCGGGAGCTAGCTCTTCTCCCAAGGCGGATCACAACCACATGCAATATATAAGCAATACCAAGAAAAGAGCATAGATGAAACCCAAAATATCAGAAAACACACGTCGGCTCAAGTGAGCTCGACCCAAAAGAACCACAAATATACAGTCTCTCAGTCTCATCACTAGGTCGCATATACAAAACAACTGGTAGATGGAGAATACTAGATACAATGATAAAGCAAAAAGAAATAAAGTATACTCGCAACCCACCTACGGGCGATGTCGTGAGTCTGAGCAAAAGGAACTGATGACAAGATAGCCCGCCGCTACAAGACTGACGGGTCCGACCTGCAAGACACTGTGGCACAACGGGGGTGAGTTGCCAGCTCGTGAGTAAATATAACATCTAATAAGGCAATCGTAAGAATGCACGCAATGCACCACAACATGCATGTCCATATGTGCTATAATAAGTCTAGTATGCATGCACATGTATGCAATATCTTTTCTAACTCTTTAAGTGTTTTAACTGTTAAAGTTACTGCATTCTTAACTTTTAGAAAACGAATGTCGGCATAATAGCTAAATATCATCAAGAAATCCTCAGAAAACCCGTGTCAAGCATCGACACCAAATAGGAATCATATCTGTCTCAATGTCGGGCTCCGTCAGTCCGGATCGGCCCATATCATAAATCTCACGACTACGGTCGGTATCCTCCGGATATCCGCCGCGCCAGACATCACCGGTAGGTAGTCTTCCCCTGCCAGGCTCATCGTCTACAACTCGATCTTCTTGCCCCGGGGTACCATACCGGGCCCACCATGTACCCGAGACGGTTCCTCCACTCCTCGAATCGGGTCTCGAAATCCAACAGAAAACATGAAAACTCATGGTGGACGACACATACATCACGAGAAAACCGCAACTTTGTTTTAAAAATGATAAATACAAGCTTTTGTTAAATTCTTACGGTTTTCCCCAAAAATCCAGAAATCGCCGCAAAACTGAAATCCTCAAGAAATCATAATGTCCACATGTTATATATGATAAGTATCTATGATATCAATGTATATGATGTGAGAGTTTGGCTAGAAATCTATGTAAATATGATAGTAATGCGAGGTATATGCGTGCGATACAATCTCAAATATCATGCATGAATGCAATGGCGTTACTAAGCTAAACAGGTTTTTATAGTACACGTGGCATGGCAAATACCAAAGGCGTGTGTGTCACATGAATAGTGCGCGTGCAATAGATGCCAATGGTAAGGTGTTCGTGTCCTACGAAATGATATCACATATGTATATATGAATGTCATATGAATGTCCATGCAATCTAGTATAGGGTTAGCTGTAAGGGTATGCAATGTACATAAATGGATAGGCTAGCTAACAATATAATTATTGCATAAAGTAGGGTAATCCTAACTAAGGGGGGGCGCCTCGCGCCATCCAGACGATTCCCCCGTAGATGAATATATCTACTCACCAGAAATCCCCGCTAATCTGATCCGGCCACCGCTTTGCCTTTGCGCGCCGTGTCCGATGTTTCTCCGACCGATCCTATATTTGCACAATACCAAGCATAAGGTTACAACACCTAAAACGATGCAAGTCACTATATACAATTATCGACGCTCTCAATTTAATCATAGCACGCCCTCGGTGCGCGGGAAAACGCACGAAAATCGCTAATTTTTAGCTAAAATCGTCATTTCGGGGAAATCGACAAAACTAAAACCCGGCTAGACAAAACCCCGCGTTCATGCATTCTAATAATCCTATACGAAGCTAATAATATTGCTAACCTAATGCAAATTAAACGCATTCTATTTTCTACGAAAATCTAGTAAGCGATTTTCTTACCGATTCGCTACAAACATCGAAATTTATCGATTTAGCAAGCACATAATTACACCATTAACCATTCTAATCAATTAGAAACCCAAAGCCCTAATTTAACTCTAACCCTATGCTTCAAACCCTAATCCATAATCAAATCTCTTACTTGAATTTTCAAAACTAACCATTTCAATGAAATTAATCATTTTAAAATACTAAACTAGCTTAATTAAACTACAAATTAACAACTAGTTTAGGATTATACCTCCCAAGTGAACCCCAACTTGCACTTGCCCTTGAAAGAACCCTCTTTTCACCTTGTTTTGAAACAATTTAGGGTTTGAGAAGAGGTGGAAAAGGATTTAGGTTTGAATTAGTGAAGAAAAGTGTGTATTTTGTGGATTTTGTTGATTTTTTTTGCAAGAATTTGAAGCAAGAAAGAGAGGGGGAAATGGAGGTTCCCTGCTGATTGAGCTCGACCTGAGCAAGAGGGGGAGTGAAGGGAAGAGTTGTGTGGAAAATTCTACACAAAAAGTTATCATTTAAGGTCAATTAATGCATATCACATCAAATTTTACATAAAAAACCCCATTTTCATCATTTTTTTCATAATTTTCAAACCCTAAAACTAAAATCTTATAAAGTCATGTTACAATTTATTAACACTCTATTTTAGCTTATAAAGACTCCTAATTAAGAAATTTACCTAATTAAATTTGTATTTATCCCTAATTAAATGTATTTAAAAAGGCTTAAAATAATAAAAAAATAATTAATTACGAAATTTTTTTTTATTTAACTAGAAACTTATAAATGACATTTTAGTGACAAAATTATAGTAATATCTTATCTAAATTTTGTATAATTAGGTCTACAATGAAAAATATCTGTTTTGACTTTTTACGGAAAAAGCCGAAAAATTAGCCGATTACCGAAAAACTGCCCATTCGATTTTCGAAGGGTTACAAGTGACTCCAGAGATCGTGGGCATGTTTCCACGCTTGGACTCTTCCATACTAAACCTCTTTAGTATGGTGTCAATGTACCTGGATTGGGACAATCCCAAAATCCGTTTGGATCTATCTCTATAGATCCTAATTCCCAATATGCAGGAGGCATCACCAAGATCTTTCATTGAGAATCTTTGTGATAAGAAGAGCTTGACCGATTGCAGCATAGCAATATCATTTCCTATCAAGAGTATGTCGTCCACGTACAATACGAGGAAGACAATCTTACTCTCTGCCACCTTCCTGTAGATACAAGGTTCATCTGGATTTTTGACGAAATCAAACTCTTTGATAACGACGTCAAAGCAGATGTTCCAACTCCGCGATGCTTGCTTTAATCCATAAATGGATTTAAGCAGCTTGCACACCTTCCCGCTGCTCCAACTATCTACGAAGCCCTCTGGCTGAGTCATGTACACGCACTCTTCTAAATCACCATTTAGAAAGGCGGTCTTAACATCCATTTGCCAGATTTCGTAATCATGATATGCAGCGATGGCAAGCATGATCCGGATGGATTTAAGCATAGCCACTGGAGAAAAGGTTTCGTCATAGTCCACACCTGGTCTTTGACGAAAATCCTTTGCTACAAGTCTAGCTTTGAAAGTCTCCACTTTCCCATCTACACCAAGTTTCTTCTTGAAGATCCACTTGCTCCCAATGGGTTTTACCCCTTCAGGAGCAACTTCTAAAGTCCATACTTTGTTGGTGTACATGGAATCCCTCTCAGACCGCATAGCATCCAGCCATTTCACTGAGTCCCCACTCGTGATGGCCTGCACGAAGCTAGTTGGGTCATCATCCTCCATGATGCAATCCTCGCTCCCACCATCAATGAGAAAACCGTAGTATCTCTCAGGTGGACGAGAAACCCTACCAGATCGGCGGAGTGGCTGGGGTTCGTCGGGTACTACCGAATCCTCCGGTTCCACTAAATCTTCAGTTATAGTTTGTGTTTCTGGAACTTCTTCTAGTTCTACCTCAGAGCCACTAATCTCTTTTGCAAGAAATTCATTTTCTAAAACGGTGGCATGTTGAGCAATAAACACCTTTTGTTGTTCACTGTGGTAGAATAAATATCCATTTGAATGTTTAGGATATCCCACAAACTTACATAGAACTGACCGTGCCTCGAGTTTATCTGGATTTTGCCTTTTGACATAGGCCAGACAACCCCATATCTTAACTCGTTTAAGACATGGTCTCTTCCCACTCCATATCTCATATGGTGTGGTAGGTACAGATTTAGTTGGAACTTGATTCAATAGGTATGCCGCTGACTCAAGCGCATACCCCCAGAAGGAAATAGGTAACTCAGCTGTACTCATCATAGAGCGCACCATATCTAATAGGGTGCGATTCCTCCGCTCCGATACACCGTTGTGCTGTGGTGTATAAGGAGGAGTAAGCTGAGAGAGAATCCCATTCTCTTTTAGGAAGTCCAGGAATTCATTGCTTAAGTATTCACCTCCTCGATCAGATCGAAGGATTTTAATACTTTTTCCGGTTTGTTTCTCGACTTCTTGTTTATATTCTCTGAATTTCTCAAAAGCTTCAGACTTGTGTCTTATCAAGTACACATGTCCGTATCTTGAAAGATCGTCAGTGAATGTAATGAAGTACGAAGAACCATCCCTGGCATAGACATGGGACCGCATACATCACTATGTATTAGTCCCAAGAGTTCGGTAGCTCTTTCTCCGTGTCCCGTAAACGGAGTTTTGGTCATCTTGCCTTTGAGACATGACTGGAAAGTGTCATAAGATGAAAATTCAAACGGATTTAAATATCCATCTTTATGCAACTTAGCTAGTCATGTCACATTGATGTGACCCAGTCTACAATGCCACAAGAAGGATTCGTTGAGTTCATAACTTTTCCTCTTGTGTGTGTTTGTTATGCTCAGAACCGTTGATTGATTTAGAACATAAAAGCCATTGCACAACGTGCCTGATCCAACCAACTTTTGGTTACGGAAAATGTTCATAACATTGTCCAGTAATACAAAATTATATCCCTCTTTACTTAATAAAGAAACCGATATAATGTTGCATATCAGGTTCGGCATGTAATAGCATTCGTTCAGAACCAATGTATTACCAGTTGGTAATACAAGGTGATATTCCCCGACAGTCTTAGCTGCAACAATTGCACCATTTCCAACTCTAATGTCTTTATCACCTTCTCTAAGTTCTCTACCTTTCCTAAGCCCATGTAAATGATTACATATATGGGATCCTGACCCGGTATCCAATACCCAGGACGTAGAGCAAATGGAGAAACAGTTCTCAGTAACGAACACACCCGAAGAAAATGCATCAACATGTACTTTCTTCATTCGGGTGGCATGGGAATCCTGGCATTCCCCTATATCCTGTTCATTCCTATAACTCTTATAAGAAAGAACGGAACCAACGTTCCCCAGCACAGTATAACATGCGGGTTCGGTCAATACATCCATATTATTATCTTGATTAAGGCATGAACTGGTCGCTACCTAGAGAGAGAGAGAAGAAAACACTTTAGCGTATGCTCGTGCAAGATCAGATTGGTTATTATCTTATCTAATCAGGATGGCTCCCACTGCTTTTTATCAAATCTCCCTCCAAACCCTAAAAGGAAAGACTAGCCGGGATTAATTACACACTACAAGTTCGCCAATCTTTCAGCCAGGCCAGTGTCGGTACTTTGAGGGAGGTCCCCCGTGCTTTCGCACGAACCTAATTAATGTAAACCTCGTTTTCCCAGAGGCGTAACCCCGTTGACACCTTTCTAGACACCTACTTGATCAGCTAATTGCAATGTGTAAAACTCTCCCAGGAGTAACTCTTACTCGCAGTGGGTATCGGGATCCAACTATCTCATAGAAGGTATGCAATCTCATTGCAAATTTCAACACTTGAAATTCCCGATAATATTTTGCCCCTAGTGTGCCATGTTCTTGACAGAGGTCAACAAATCATAGTGCACTAGTCAAGTTCAACCCGTCATTTCTTGATTGAATCAAACCCACTCGCACGACCCTTGACAGAGGTCAACAAGGTTGTACGACTACCCTAATCCAATCACATCACATGCTTTACAGATAACTACTAGTTAGCTACCGCACACTACGCCTTGACAGAGGTCAAAAAACGCAGCACGAATACTAAATAGGATTTATCTGAAATGACGGAGGGCTACGCAGGTTTTCATAAAACCATGAGCGTAATGAACTTGATATCGTTGTAGAATCAAATGAAGTTTTGAAATGGAGTGATTTTGAGGCTTTTCCAGTTTTGCTAAAGGAGTCACTCACGGTGAAGGGATCTCAGTCCTTTCCTCGTCGAATGAGGTGCGGGATATATCATATATATCACTGTGCAAAGCAAAAACTCTTAAAAGCAATCAAAACCAAACCGAGTGTGTAGCATCTGCCAGTTACTGCTAAAGGAGTCACTCCCAGTGAAGGGATCTCGGTCCTTTCCTCATCGAATAAGGTGCAGGGTATATCATATATACCGCTATGCAAAGCAAGAACTGTAGCTACCTGTTTTATTTTAAAATTCGATTCCGCAACATCTTAGGTTTCTTATCTTTCATTAATCACATTAATGAAGTCCCGTCATTTAAATACCTAAACATCACAGATAGATATGACGTACACTTATGCCATCCGCATTCGCCTCGATGTCCCCTCGTGCACCGTTAGGTTAGGTAACTAACGACAGAGCAGGGCAGGGCTAGCGCGGGTGTAAAACATAAGCAACGTCTATATAATATATCATATATACTATATACTTTATCCATCACAGAATCACATCACAGATATCGCAGCAGAATAAACATATGAAATATTGGATATACTAGGACGTCCGTGTTTTCAATACGAGCCAGTATAAAACACGGATTCCACGGTCGTGATGAATAGCCAATCCCACACCCCTAGACCCCTACGAGAGCGGCAAGCAACCCTGCCAATTCTAGGGTTAGGAGACCCGGACTCGACTCCTCGAGTTGGTCTCCCACTGGACCCCAGAACCCGGTTACTTGTGCTCCCCTCCTTGGGTCTATCCTAATGCGGAAAACTAAATAATATACAAAGGGTGACAACTTCCGCTACCTGGAAGTGCCCCAAATAAAAGAATATTACATACAAGTTTTTACATGAATGAAAATGAAAAACACTCATCTCACATAAAAACCCCCGGCTATTCGAATACGACGATCCAATATAACATATCCAGCAACACATAACATCACATGTCATCAACGTAAGTAAGTATGCATACCCCAATTGTCGTTGTCGTATAGCAACGAAACCGGTGATATGATCATACTACACTTACGGTTACAGAAAAGAAAGTGTAAAACTACAACAATTGGAATCCGCAACTTCTTTAGACATCACATGCCTAATCAAATGAAATACTTAGACATCACATGCTTAACAGATATAAATCCCGCATTTTAGTCTCATTATCGAAAACTCTTTTCAATATCATATGGGACTAAACTGCTAAATTTATAACATTCATTCAGTTATCACATAACTACTTGTGAATTCCAATTATTGCATCCCATTCCGGATAAACAGAAAATGTTAAACTTTCCGATCGAACAGTCGAATACTCAAGTTTTCCCGATACAGTCCAACTCATGAAATAAGTATAACAACATTCAGTTCGTGCCTCAGTACCGACGGTCCAGCCGTAGAAGGGTCAAGCCAACGCCTCACATGTGGCACGCCGTACTGCCCCAAACCCGAAGGTTCAAAGGGCAGTTCAAGACGGTCACATAATCGAGTTAAGGTTTGTTGTCTTCTAGAGGGTCCATCACGTTACTTGCACTACTTAGAGCGTCGTTAAACTACGGAAAAATCCATCACATGGAATTTTCCCGACAGGGGAAATATTGGGTATTTATATCTGGCCGAACTTTTTAACATATTCTAAAAATTATCCGGAAATACACAAAGACGAAATTTGATAATCCGAACGAATAATTGAATCCCCAAAGCAACCCCAAAATACTCTTCTGCAGAGTCACAACAAAAATACCCAGAAAATATAATATCTGAATACATGAATTACTGTGAAAAAATCACCAGACAATGGGACAGTACGGCCGCGGAACCGCCGCGCATGCATAGCTCGTGCCGCGGTTCAGCGGTGGAAAAGTTGAATCAGGCCCTCGAATTTCACAGTATTTCATATAAGACCCTACATGATTTTCTGCATATTTTTAATTGACAAAAATCCAAAATTTCTGAAATTTTCCAGAGAGCACCTTGGAATTATGGTTTCGGGTTCGTTCGGACTTCAAACGTCGTCGGGACTTCGCCTAAGGTTCTAGCTAGGCTCTGATACCATTGAAAGATTCCTAGGCACCCTAAAGAGGTCTCATAAGGCATCGGACATGCCAATTTCAAACAAAATGGTGCCGAGAAACCCTAGACTACGGATCGTTGCTAGAATTCTAGGCGAAAAGAAAAGCTAGTTAACAAATTAACTAAAGGTCGGAAGCTACAACCTTTGTAGATCCGGATTTCCACCTCCTTAGCTCCACGTAGTCATGCCCCCGTTGTCCATCATGAATCCTCGACTCATTCGTCGGCTTCATCGGAATAACGTGCGGAATAGGTCGTCGGCTTTGTGTCAAAGACGATCTACTTCGAGGTTGCACTAGTTCAAGCTCCGACTTCACAAAGTTGTGAAACTTGTGAAGAGAACACCCAAAACAACTTGGCAAGAAGTAGAGGGTGAAGAAATAGGAGATGGGTTCACTTTAGAATTGGAATTCTCTCACTAAAACTCAAGTTGCCATTGATGTAGCAAGCTTGAAGAAGAAGAAGAAGATGAGCTAGTATTATGATAAGTGTTTTTAAAATAAAAGAAAAAGCAATACTTATCATAATTCTAACATGGGTTAAGTGTAGAGAGCAAACCATGGTAAGTGGGAATAGTTAGGGTTTAGCATAAAGACAAAATGGTCATGAGTCAAACCTTCATGAAGCTTCATTAAGCTTCATGACAAAAGAAAACCATTTTGTTTTTATAAAACAATTTAAATAATAGGAATGGATAAATAAATGTGTGATAAAATCAAAACCCTAATTATCCTCTTAACCATGGGTTTATTCTTTACACTTAACCAAATAAACATGCATCATCTAATATGATACAAATAAGTGTACAAAAGTATATCACATATACATCATGCACATCAAGTAAGAAAATCCATATAAAGTGAACCAATACTAGTTAATGCAAAGTAATATATCAAATATATAATTATACATTAAATCATTCAATCAACATTTGATTCAATGATCCGGTCATGTCGCACATAACCGACTAGTATTCAATGTATCGATTTATCGAATCAATGATTCGAAAACTAGGTCATATCGAATATAACCAATCGAAACATTTATCGCGAGAATGAAATGCGGTATCACATACACGCATTATTCTCGGTTCTGGACATATCTCATATGCGCTCCTATTTCGTTTCGCTTGAGCCAGGAAACGTCTGTGTAGGACTCTAAAGACTCGTCAATACGCCGGTAGCAGATGATGATCATATCAAACATCCACAAGCCGCAAGCGGTCTGCTAAACGTAACGGCCATCCGGGTATTGAGCGATCAGAAGATCGACGAGCTATCCAGCTCACACTCCTGCGAATCCGACCAGTAACACTTACCGTACAGTCCGGTCTCTTCGTCTGATATGTCGCATATCAAGTCTAGGGGTGGTAAACGTCAGACCCCAATAACCGATAAGTCGTGCCGATGTGAGGCTCAAAACGGGTCGAGAAACTACTGGTAACACTTACCAGCAAATCTCTGATCAGCCCTGGCCAGGGACTTCCCTGTTACGGCCAATCGAGCACAGCGCAACATCAACCCCCAATACCGGGAGAGACGAAACCCCTCATATCGCTCATTGCCTCCATATGACTCGGGACTGTACCTAAAGACCACCGTTTTGCACGCCCTCATGGACGTGGTAAGGTGGAGATCAAAGCACAGTGGGAATCACACAAGACTCTATGACGATCTCGGGTCTACAGACTAACCTGTACAAGTGTCACCTGAGAACTGCCATCTGACGTGAGGTACAATACCATCTGGGAGTTCTCGGCGAGTCCGTCCAGTGTACCCAGTCTCCACTGAGCACCCGTATACCATCTCTGATGTCAAACACCAATGGATATGGGATCATCCATCGCCCATCATCTGGGTCGAGAAGCATATACGCTAGTCTACTCTGGTATATCGATGCCCCGTCTCGATACACCCACGACTAGGGACCTTGAAGGATGTACTTATGGACTACCATGTCCCTACTAATATGATCTGCATCATAGTCCAGGTAGTCAAGTACACATCCTAAGGGCTTTACCAACATGTAACTACAAGACAGTACAAAGAGACTAGTGTACATGTTAAGATAAAGAGTAACCAGATAGCATACTATCATATCGAGCAAGAAAGTCATCTCTATATATGTCCAAGCATCCAATATAATATACAATATCTGTACAATACTGGCCTCTAGGGCATACATACAACTAACAAAAACCCCGATACAGTGTATACACACCCGCATCTGTATTCCGACCCAATACAAATGCAATGAGACAAAATCTACACTGTACTATACTAGGATCCGGCCTAAACCAAAGCCCGCTAGTATTAACCGTCCGATCCTGATCCGTACAATACCGCACGTATCTGATCGAACCCTGCCATATATCCATACGGCCTCAAGTACTAACCGTCCGATCCTGATCCGTGCAATACCGCACGTATCTGATCGAACCCTCCATATCTCCATACGGCCTCTACAGCGTTTCGCCCGAAACTTCAATATCTGAATATGGGGGACTCTAAAGACTCGTCAATACTATGGCTATGGATTTTACCACTAGCACATCAGAGGTATTAGCCATACGTGACGGGCTACCAGCTATTGACCAAAAGGGACGTCGATGAGCGAACTCATCCTGACACCCTGCTGAGCCTGTCAGTGACAATATCCATACTGTCCAGTCCGTTCGCCTATGAGCATCGTATGGCGGGCCTTGGAGGTTGGTAAAAGTCAGATCCCCAAAAGCGGTACAAGTCGTGTCGGAGTATAGCCCAGAACACCCTGAGATACTACTGGAATACCTACCAGTAAATCTCCTGCCTTGGCCAAGGACTTCGTGTAATGGCTCTCCTAGACACAGCGCGACCTCACCCCCAATACCGGGAGAGACGAACCCCTAAAGATCCGCTCACTGCCTCCATGTGGCTCGGGACTGTACCCAACTAAAACCTGTTTGCACGTCTCCTTTGAGCGTGGTAGGGTAGTAATCAAAGTAAAGTGGGAACTCACACGAGACAAATGACGATCCTCAGGTCGATGAACTAACCTGTACACATGTTACCAGGGAACTGCTATCAGACGTCAGGTATAATACCAACTAGCATTTCCCGGCGAGTCCTGTCCGGTGTACTCATAACCCAATGAGCACCTGTATACATCTTTGGTGAACCAACTGACACCAGTGGCTTGTGAGACCGGCCACCGCCCCTCGTCGGGGTCTCGACTATATACACTAGTCTACTCTGGAGAATCGATGCCCTGTCTCGAAACTCCCACGACTAGGGACCTTTTAAGGATGTGCTTATAGACTACCAGCTCCCACGTATATGATCGCCCTCATACTGCTGGCAGTCAAGCAATAATCCTAGGGGCTCTACCAACGTGTAATAGTGACCTGTCAGGTCACCTAAACCAGTACACGATGATAAAGATAAACCAGATAGCATACTATTATCTCGAGTAAGACTGTCCTACCGGGATAGGTCCTCCCTCAATCATTGCAATCACGTGCCTGTGATCCAATAATTGATTTTGAGGGCACTATCTCAAACACTCTTGATAGGAAAAGAGTTTCCTATACCACGCACGGTCAATCTCCTCTTGTCACAAGGATTCTACATATTGGATCTAGGTGATACCTTCTAAATCCTAGGTTTTGGATCTATGGAATAGATCTAAATGGATGTTAGGATTCTCACTAAATGTAGTGAGATGGTATCAGTTGATCCTGGGGAGAATCACTGGAAAAGTTCCAGGGTGATAAGGACGACTGAATTTCAGTCGCATGCATTGTCTTTACCCTCAGTGGAGGGACGGTATGTTGGAAGAGTTCTAAGATAAGATACCGTGGCAAACAAGACGATAAAGGCTGGTGACATCGCTATCAACGATACTACCAAAGAGGCAGTTTGGGTGTATATTAGTTCATGTGATGAACTAGGTTCCTACCATTGTATGATAATGGAGGTGAGGCTTTGGCCCAGGAACCACGGACCCATCAGTGACCCAGACATATTCCAAAGCAGTATCACCTGATCATGGAGATAGTTGATCTCCAGGGAGATCGAGGTTAGGAGAGTAGACTCAGAGGACAACACGGCGGATCCACTCACAAAGGCCTTTTTCCCAGAGAGAGACTTTTATGGGATGTTTGAGTATGAGATACTGCAACCACTGCAACAGATGGCCCTAGTGCAAGTGGGAGATTGTTAGTTATATGTATGCCCTAGAGGCCATTACTTTATATGAGATCTATATCGTAGTGGATGCTGGGACATATATAGGTAGGACTTTCTTGCTCGACATGATAGTACGCTATCTGGTTGCTCTTTATCTTAACATGTATACTTGCTGTCTTTCTATTACATGTGGATAAAGCCCTTAGGATGTGTACTCGACTTGCAAGACTATGATAGAGATCATACTAGTAGGGCCTGGGTAGTCCATGAGTAAATCCTTCAATGTTCCTAGTCGTGGGAATATCGAGACGGGGCATCGATATTCCAGAGTAGACTAGCGTATATCTTCTCGACCCATGAGATGGGAGATGGATGATCCCATATCCATTGTTGTTTGACATCAGAGACGGTATGCGGGTGCTCAGTGGAGACTGGGTACACTAGACGGACTCTCCGAGAACTCCTAGATATTATTATACCTCACGTCAGATGGCAGTTCTCTGGTGACACTGGTACAACTTAGTCTGTTGACCCGAGATCGCCATAGAGTCTTGTGTGTCTCCCACTGTGCTTTGATTTCCACCCTACCACGGCTCTACTGAGTCGTGAAAATAGGTGGTTTTTGGGTACAGTCCCGATTCACATGGAGGCAATGAGCGATAAGAGGGGATTCGTCTCTCCCGGTATTGGGGGTTGATGTTGCGCTATGCTCGACTGGCCATAACTGGAAATCCCTGGCCAGGGTTGCAGTGATTTACTGGTAAGTGTTATCAGTAGTTTCACGCTTGTTATGGACCTTACATCGGCATGACTCATCAAGCTACTGGGGTCTGACGTTTACCACCCCTAGGCAAGATATGCGACATATCAGACAAACAGAACGGACTGTGCGGTAAGTGTTACTGATTGGATTCGCAGGAGTGTGAGCAGGCTTGCTTGTTGATCTTCTGATCGCTCAATACCCGGGTGGCCGTTACATTTAGCAGACCGCTTGCAGCTTGTGGGTGATTGATATGATCACCACCTACTGCCGGCGTATTGACGAGTCTTTAGAGTCCTACACAGAGGTTTCCTGGCTCAAGCGAAACGAAATAGGAGCGCATATGAGATATGTGCGGGACCGAGAATAATACCAGTATGTGATACTGTATTCTATTCACGCGATTTGTATCATCAGTCGATTTTTTGAGAAATAGCCGGCTCACCGAATTAAGTGTTGATTCGATATATTGATACACTAGATATTAGTGTAGGGTTCCTAGGCATACTAATGAAGTCTCACAAGTGATCAAACATGGCTAATTCAAATTTTACGGGTGCCTACAAACCCTAATACGGATCGTTAACTAGATATATAGGCGATGCAAGCAAGTAAACGGAAATATAGCTAAAGGGAAGCGGGTACAACCTTTGTAGATCCGGTCCTCCACCTCCTAGGCTCCGCGATGAAGTATCGTCGCTGTACAAATCGGATCTTGGGCTCTAACATCGGCTTCATCGGAGAAAAAGCGGGCTAGGTCATCGACGACGATGCCGAAGATGATCTACGTCGAGGCATCGCTAGATCAAGCTCCAACTTCACCAAGTCAAGAAAACTTGTGAAGGAAACACCCTATACTACTTGGCAAGAGGTAGAGGATGAAGAAATAGGAAGTGGGTAGACTTTAGATTTGGATTTCTCACACTTTTTCATCAATCACCATTGATGTAGCAAGCTTTCTTCATGGAAGAAGAAGATGATGAAGAAGAAGAAGATATGATAAGTTATGTAAATTAGATAAATAAATCAATACTTATCATTTACTAACCCTTGGTTAAGTGTAGAGAATGTACTATGGTTAGTTCATATGGTTAGGGTTAAGCATGAGACAAGAATGGTGACTTAGTCAAAGTTTCATGAATGTTCAACTAAAAACAAACAAAACCACCATTCATCTTTCTCTTTTCCAAATTGAATAAGATAAATAAATAGATAAATAAGTAAATGGAAAAACAAAACCCTAACCATTAGTTTAACCATGGTACATTCTTTACACTAACCCTAGCTTGCATATATCATCAAACATGATACAATCTTGTGCACAAAAGTATATCACATATACAACTTGTGCATTTCAAGTGAGAAAATCCATTTAAAGTGAACCAATACTAGTTAATGCAAAGTAATATATCAAATATATAATTATACATTAAATCATTAAATCAACACTTGATTTAACGATCCGGTCATATCGCATATAACCGACTAGTATCCAATGTATCGGATTATCGAGTCAATCCTTGATTCGATAACTAGGTTATATCGCATATAACCAATCGATACGTTCATCGCGAGAATGGAATACGGTATCACATACACGCATTATTCTCGGTCCCGCACATATCCCATATGTGCTCCTATTTCGTTTCGCTTGAGCCAGGAAACCTCTGTGTAGGACTCTAAAGACTCGTCAATACGCCGGCAGCAGATGATGATCATATCAAACACCCACAAGCCGCAAGCGGTCTGCTAAACGTAACGGCCACCCGGGTATTGAGCGATCAGAAGATCGACGAGCAAGCCCGCTCACACTCTTGTGAATCCAACCAGTAACACTTACCGTATAGTCCGGTCTGTTCGTCTGATATGTCGCATATCTCGCCTAGGGGTGGTAAACGTCAGACCCCAATAGCTTGATAAGTCATGCCGACGTGAAGTCCATGACATGTGTGAAACTACTGATAACACTTACCAGTAGGTCACTGCAACCCTGGCCAGGGATTTCCTGTTATGGCCAGTCGAGTATAGCGCAACATCAACCCCCAATACCGGGAGAGACGAATCCCCTCCTATCGCTCATTGCCTCCATATGAATCGGGACTGTACCCAAAAACCACCTGTTTGCACAACTCAGTAGAGCCGTGGTAGGGTGGAAATCAAAGCACAGTGGGAGACACACAAGACTCTATGACGTTCTCGGGTCAACAGACTAAGCTGTACCAGTGTCACCAGAGAACTGCCATCTGACGTGAGGTATAATACCATCTGGGAGTTCTCGGCGAGTCCGTTCAGTGCACCCAGTCTCCACTGAGCACCCGTATACCATTTCTGATGTCAAACACCAATGGATATGGGATCATCCATCGCCCATCGCATGGGTCGAGAAGATATACGCTAGTCTACTCTGGAATATCGATGCCCCGTCTCGATATTCCCTCGACTAGGAACATTTCAAGGATGTACTCATAGACTATCCAGGCCCCACTAGTATGATCTGCATCACAGTCCTGGAAGTCGAGTACTCATCCTAAGGGCTTTATCAACATGTAACAGAGAGACGGAAAGTATACACGTTAAGATAAAGAGCAACCAGATAGCGTATTATCATGTCGAGCAAGAAAGTCCTACCTATATATGTCCCAGCATCCACTACAATATACATCCAATGTACAGTAATGGCCTCTAGGGCATACATATAACTAACAATCTCCCACTTGCACTAGGGCCATCTGTAACAGTGGTCGCAGTATCTAATACTCAACCATCCCATATGAGTCTCTCTTTGGGAAAAGGCCTTCGTGAGTGGATCCGCCGTGTTGTCCTCTGAGTCTACTCTCCTAACCTCGATCACCCCGGAGATCAACTATCTCCATGATTAGGTGATGCTTCCTCAGAATATGTCTGGGTTACTGATGGGACCATGGTTCCAGGGCCAAAGCCACAGTTCCATTGTCATACAATGGCAGGAACCTAGTTCATCTTATGAACCAATATACACCCAAACTGCCTCTTTGGTACTATCTTTAATAACGATGTTACCAGCCTTTATCGTCTAGTTTGCCACGGTATCGAGCTTGGAACTCTTCCAACATACCGTCCCTTTACTGAGGGTAAAGACAGTGCCTGTGACTGACATTCAGTCGTCTTTATCACCCCGGAACTCTTCCAGTGATTCTCCCTAGGATCGATTGATACCATCTCACTACATCTAGTGAGAATCCTAGCATCCAATTACATCTATCTCATAGATGAAAACTCAGGATTTAGGAGGTATCACTTTGATCCTATTTGGAGAATCCTTGTGATAATAGGAGATTGACCGATAGTAGTATAAGAAACTCTTTTCCTATCAAGAGTATGTTGTCTACGTACAATACGAAGATGACCACCTTACTCTCTACTACCCTTTTGTATATACAAGGTTCGTCTACCATTTTGATGAAGTCAAACACTTTGACTATCACATCAAAACAGACGTTCCAACTCCGCGATGCCTGCTTCATTATGTAAAGCAACTTGCACACGTTTCCGCTGCTCCCACTGTTTACGAAGACCTCTGGGTATGTTCTTATAGACGTTCTCTTCTAAATCAGTATTTAGAAAAGCAGTCATGCACCCAACCAACAGATATCGTAGTCATGGTATGTAGCAATGTTAAGTAGGATCCGGATGGACTTAAGCATAGTCACTTGGAAAAGGTTTCATCATTATCCATGCCTGGTTGATGACTAAAACCTTTAATAAGCCTAGCTTTGAAAGTCTCAACTTTTCCATCTACACCAAGTAATCTTCTCAAGATATACTTGCTCCTGATGGGGATTTAACCCTTCAGATATAGCAACCAAAGTCCATACTTTGCTGGTGTACATGGATTCCATCTCAGATCGCTAAGCATCCAGCCATTCTTACAGAGTCCCTACTCTTGATGGCTTGCTCGAAACTAGTTGGGTCATCATCTCATGATGCAATCCTCGCTCCCACTGTCATCGAGAAACCGAGGTATCTCTCAGGCGGATGAGGAACCCTACTAGATCGGCGGAGAGGCTGAGGTTCGTTGGATTCTATTGAATGCTTTGGTTCTACCAAATCATCAGCTTTTGATTGTATAGATGGAACCTTTCCAGTTCTACATAACTGACCTTACCTCGAGCTTGTCCAGATTTTGCTTTTTAGACATAGGCTGGACAGCCCCAAATCTTAACTAACTTAAGAGATAGGCTCTTCCCATACCATATCTCATATGGAGTGGTAGGCACTGATTTGAATCGAACCCTATTCAATAGGTATGCAACTTCATAAGTGCATAACTCCCAAAAGGAAATAGGAAACTCAGTAGTACTCATCATAAAGCACACCATATCTAATATTGTGTGATTGCTCCGCCCTGATGCACCGTTGTGCTGTGGTGTATTCAGAGGAGTAATACGGAGAGAGAATCTCATTCTCCTTTAGAATGGTCCAGGAATGCCATGCACAATTATTCTCCTCCCTGATCTTATCATAAGACATAATACTTATACCCGTATTGGTTCTCTACTTCTAGCTTATATTCTGTGAATATCTCAAAAGGTTCGGACTTATGTTTCAACAGGAACATATGTCTGAATCTTGAGAGATTATCAGAGAACGTAATGAAGTATAAAGAACCAGCCCTGGCATGTGTAGACAGGAGACTTTACATACATCATCATGTATCAGTCCCAAGAGTTTACTAACTCTTTCTCTGTTTCTAATAAACAGAGCTATGGTCATCTAATCTTTGTGACATGACTGGCTAGTTTCACAAGATGTAAATTCAAACTGATTTAAATATGCATCTAAAATGTAACTTCAGCCAGTCGGGTCGCATTGATGTGACCCAGTCTACAATGCCACAAGAATGATTCGTTCATTTCTGAACTCTTCCTCTTGTGTGTGTTCTGTATACGAGGAACTGTAGTTTGATTTAGAACGTCAATGCTTTTAGATAACGTGCCTGAACCGATCAACTTTTGATATAGGAAATGTTCAAAACATTATCCATCAATAAAAAATTTTATCATTTCTTTACTAATAAAGAGTCTGATATGATTTTGTATATCAGGTTCGGTATCAAATAGCATTTGTTCAGAATCAATGTACTGGTAATACAGGGTGACAGCGACCAACAGACTTGGCTGCAACACTTGCCCCGTTTTTCTGTCTCATGAAACTTATCACCCGTTCTCAGTTTTTCTACCTTTTTGTAGCCCTATGTAACAGATTACATATCTGGGATCCTGATCCGGTATCAAATACCCAGGATTCAGAGGATACTGAGAAACTGTAACATTTTCAAGAAAGATAAAATATTAATATTGGGAATTTTTATAATTTAACATTATTTTATTGAATATTTTAATATTTTGGAATTATTAAATGCAAATAAATAGGAAAAATATGAGAAAAATTATGGAAAATTCTAAAATAGGGTAAATTAGAGAATTATGCCATTTCTAAGTTTAATTGATTAGTTATATGCTAAATTAATACTAATCGCGATTAAAAATCGCTAATCGGGTTTTTAGCTTTTTGTGCAAAACATGCATACATCACTTTTTTTCACACTTGTGCATTTTATTTGTCATGGTTCTTTTGGGTTTACTATTTAAGTGAGAAGGGTTTTAAAAAAAAGAAAAAGGAAAAAGAAAAGAGAAAAGAATATAGAATTGGAGAGTTGGTGAGAGAGAGGTATGGGCTTAATTGACCCAAGGACTTAGCCATTTTTTCCCCCATTTTCCCTCCCTCTTCTTCCTTCTACTGCTGCTGCTCCTGCACTTCCTCTTCCTCCCCTCTTCAATAGCCTCAAACCATCTCAAAACTACCCCAAAACCACACATCCATTTCATTAAAAATGTGCACAATCCCTAGATCTACACATGGAGCTAAAGAAGCAAGGATTTTGGCCACTAGGGGCAACTCAAGAAAATTGTTGAGTTGCCAAATGAGGTATTTTTCTGAACCATTAGCTTAGTTATAGCATTCCCTTTACCCCCATGTTAAGATTGAATCGATATTGTGCGATATTATGGACTTGAAGAAAACCTAGTTAGGGTTTGAGGGGAACTTTTGTTGTATTATGAAATTAAGCTCAGTTGAGGTTATATGAACACCCTAGTGTATGAATTGAGACCCTAACCTGAAGTTTTAAACCAGAATACGGATTTTAGAAACCGATATCGGAAAATTTGTGCAATCTGTAATGAGTATTTTGAATCTGCTTTCACCCCGAGACCCCTAAAATAAAACTAAGATTGACAGTGAGATGTGCAGGCACCAGAGAACCATCACCCCAAACCCTAGCTCCCCACTCCAAAGTGAGGCCGCCGATTTTCCCATTCTGGCCGCAATTTGCGGCCAGAGCAGAGGGGATTTGCCTCGTTTTGCGTGCATGCCCCATTTCCTCTATTCTTGGCCCAGGGTACTTCTAGTTTTGACTGATTCCATCTAGAGTAAAATCTGGGACATATATCCTAAGTTGCTATTTTGGATTCGTGTTTCCGTATTCCGTATTTTTAATCCTGCAATTGTGGATTGTGTTTTGCCTCGACTATGTGGCGTTTATACGACGATATAGAGGATTTATTTATGGTTTTGAAGGCGTGCCATAGGTTCTCACCAATAGGCCCCTTATCGTATCGTTTTGGATTTTGTGTGCCGTTTTAGCTTTGATTTGGTTTTAATGCGCAAATACGACACTTTGATGTGTAGGTACTCATGAAGACTTCAGGAGACAAGCAAATGCGTGGTGATGTCCGCTATGATGATGCAGGTGAGTAGATTATATCTACAGGAGGAAGTCGGGTGGATGGCGTATAGCACCCCCGCAGTCCGTAGATAGTATACTATGTAGTTTATTTACGTGATAGTTGTAGTGTGTTATGGTTAGTTAGAGATAGAAATAACTAGCGTAGTTCCTAGTTGCGAGCTCGAGGATAGAGGTACACCAGCACGCACAACCTTGCATACTCATTATACTTGCACTGTGTTTGATGATATGGGATGACTTTGGAGATGAGTCGAGGATGTGGGCTTTGTGCCGCGAGATCGGTGATTTGATATGATTCATATTTGGGATATGACTTGTGATTTTTGCGGGCTTGGGATGTGTGTTTACCCCCGCATGCATACTTTATTGATGGTATCGATTTGTACTAGACATAGAGTAGTACCCCAGATTATATGATCGGATGATAGTGAAACCTGTTATGTGATGAGGTAGTGAGATGTTGACCCATACCCAGCTATTGGGATGCCGTACGATGATTTACCGTACGAGCCGATATTGATGATAGATCCGCACTCATAACTCGAGGATGTCCTACGATATGTTCTTGAGGCGGGATCACCGACTATATATCTATATATTAATCGACTCAGATTTAGGTGGTTTCCACACCTACCCCTCCTGATTGACCTGATACTTAGATCTGTAGTTTGCATAGTAGATTCTTCACTGTGGTGTTGACTATTTGACTTCCGCATATTCATGCTATTCGCATTGCTGGCATATGTTTATTGCTATATTATTATCATGCTGTTAGGACACCAGCACCATTATCGATGATGCGTATGTTCCACGTACACTATTTGTCGGCTCACACACTTCATCATCGATAATTGCCATGCCACTACATTGTAGTACTTTTGCATGACTTCTGATATGATTACCTTTCATAACATGTCGCATACATCATGGATTGATTGCATAGCACATCGCATTGGATTTACTTCTTGATGTTGGATTTTCATGTGATTTCTGGTTTGAGGACCGTGGGATTATTTAATAAAGGATGCTCTATTTTGAAAAACCCGGTACCTCGTGATATGATATTTTGGTGCGTCCACAATGCGTTTTCTCGGTGCTGAGACGTGTTCTTGAAACCCGATTCGAGGAGTGGATGATCCGTTTGCGGGTTCGTGGTGGGCCCGGTATGGTTCCCCTCGGCAAGATGATCGATGGGTTTTGCCGATTGAGCCTGGAGGCGGGAGAGTACCTACCGGTGATTGTATTTGAGCTCGGCGGATATCTGGAGGATACCGACCGGAGTTGAGAGATGGGCGTACTGCTGGGGCCGAGGGCCGATTCCGCAGACATAGCCCGCGGGCCGATCCGGACTGACGGAGCCCGATGGATGAGGATTTACGTGTCGATGCTAGGCACGGGTTTCATGATGTTTTTCCATGATTTTGTTTATATCCTCATATTGCATACATGATGCTTATTGTCATTGGGTGACGGGTGGACGGGTTCCACATATATACAGACATGGATCATATACAGACTGGATTTACACTGATCATACCTCATTTGTATATATAACAGGGTATGAGGGCGCTGTTATATATACCCTTACACCAATATTAGTGGTATGGGACGCTAATATATGTGTATTGATATCCTTTGATACTTCATCATATTTACTTCATGCAGACATACCTTATACTGATGACATGTTATTACCTGAGTACCTGGCACTACATACATATTTAGATGTTACCTTGCCACCTTATCATACTTCAAATGTACTCTTGTGGTTATATTACTGATTGTTGACCTAGGTTTATGTCTTGCATTCGGTTTCTGCTTGTAGATATTTCTATTCACGAGTTGGCAACTCACCCCCGTTGTGCCACAGTTCTTGCAGGTTTTGTCGTACTGGTTCCTTTGCGGCATTTGCGGCACATTGCTTCCTTGCGTGTGAATTGCATTTGGTAGGTGGTTTCTTTTGCATCAAGAACCACCATTGTACTTATATTATTCATTGTATCTAGAATTTCCATCAACCAAAACTTGTATATTGTTTCAGACTCAGACTTTAGTGATGTATTATTCGACCTTAGAGTCGCGCTTAGTAGTATTGCGGTTTTCTTGTTGCTTTTGAGTTCTTTGGTTTGACCCTCGCCTTTCGGCGTTGTATATTCCTATTGCTTGTGTGGTTGTGGCCGTCATTTGACGAAGAGTTAGCTCCCGCTTGGGGATGCCTTTATCATTGCATATATTGTTATCCTTGTTGTACCCCATTCGGGGCCAGTTTTACAAAAGAAACTCTGCCGAAATTTTTAGAAAAGACCTTACTGTTTTAAAATGCATATTCGGCTTAGTTATTTAAAAACCTTGATTTCAAACATGTATTTCTTCACTTCTTTAAACCAGTTTCTTTTCTTATTCTTAAAAATGGTTTTAGATTTCTGGGCTTTTGGCTTACTTGGATCAGATGGAGTCCTGTAGACTTCATATGGTTCAAGGGCCAGTCACGTGCTCTTTCGGGTCGTGACAAAGTTGGTATCAGAGCGCTAGGTTGACCTTGGTTCGAGTCTAAGTTTGACTATGTGGAGCCTAGGGCGTTTATATATATACTGAACTTAGGCTTGACCTTACGGAACTTAGACTTGGCCGAGAGGGTATTAGACCCGAACTTTCGTCGTGTAGGATGACCCTTGGTTGATGGAATAGGTGACTAAAGTAGAGTGACGTACCGTTGGTATGTTCCGCGGAATACTTACGACACGCCACTCCGCTTAAGAAACCTTAGGATGTACATAATTTCGAGATCAGTGATTCTCTTTATATCCAGGATTATACATCCATTTGAGATCCCCGATTCTATTAGTTTCATGATCATACCTTTATTGATGCTGTTCCTTCTTATGATCATGTATTCCCTTTGGATCTGTTGTTCTCTTCCTTACCATTGATCTGCTCTTTTCGATACTCGATTGAGGTTCATGTCGCCATGTTTGAGCGCAGTTTGGGCTGCTGCTAGGGTTACGGCCGGTGTGAGCTCGTCTGGTACGAGGGCCGACCATTGTGTTTTCTGGTGACATGGGAACGTCTCGAGTTAGTTTTGGTGATTGTGACCTCTAGTGGAGGAGAGTGCTTGGTTTTGCACCAGATGATCGGGCCATTGTTAGAGCTGCCAGTTGAGAGAGGACTGTTGATGTACAGCATACCTCAGAGATTATGATGTCGCCTACCGTGCAGACAGATGGACCAGCTGTTGCTGAGATTGACAGGATGTCGCTTCCGAAGCTTACGAGCTGAGATTGCCGGAGCTTTCAGGCAGATATGAGACAGATGATAGCTAGTCTACCGGATTTGAGAGACGAAGGTGATTCGTCCGATTTATGCGCCGGAGCGGGCCCAGTTGAGTTGAAGATTTCCAGTGTGGAGAGTCTTACTCAGATCTAGAGCAGACCGACTCAGAGATGACCGCCTATGTATTGCCTTTCCCGGAGGATTGAGGCGCTGTTCGGCGTACAGGCGAATGAGCCAGTTACTGCTGCAAATGACGAGATACCGCCCAGATGGTTGGAGTTACTGCAGCGTGAGCATATACTTAGAGAGATGATAGCGAGTCGCTAGTCACCTGAGGATGAATGACTAGGACATTTGGTTCGTCTGCTTACCGATGCGAGGTCATCAGATAGATTGTTTCCAGCTAGAGACGACTTCATGCAGGTTCGTTGAGAGTCGATAGAGACGATCAAATGTCAGAAGCCCCTTTTCCAAGTTTAAAGTATACGGAAAGACATGCAGGTGATTCTATGGACCCTCTAGAAGAATGAAACCCTAACTCGACTTAATGACCGTGTGAAAGCCTTTGAACCTTAGGGTTTGCGGCAGTTCCGCGGCGCCATTAGTGAGGCTTGGGTTTGCCCTTCTACGGCTGGACCACCGACGCTGTGGCATGTACTCGATACTATTAAACTGTACTCAAGATGTTGATCTCTTGGGGGATTATATGGTTCTGGCGAGTCGATCGAATGTTTCGACATCATTCGGATATCATGTGATGGGATGCTTTGCTTGGGAGACTCCAGCTACGAGTATAGACGTTGAAGCATAGTCCATGCAGCCACGATGAGACGAGTCCGAATAAGTCGATATTGAAGCAGAGTGAAGAAAGGAGTTCGCAAGAGATTTCGACGAGATGACGTCCCACTCCGCTGACATCAGAGATGTGATACACACCCAGAGGCGTTGTATACGGATATATCTTCCAGAAAGAAGCGCGATAAGTAAGCAGCCGTTCCGGAATAATAATTTTCTTCAGCGATGGATGATGACTTTCGGGCAATCCAGCAGGAATGAGATTTTGAGAGAGAAATCTCGACAGGACCTTTCTGGAAAACGATATGAGAAGACCTAGACCCAAGAGTGGTCATATTGCGCACACCCAGCAGGACAGAGTTCGGCATCGTCGACGAGGTAGTTGACCAGGCTCGGATAAGGAACTTACCCAGATACGTTGCGAATTGATCAAGGACGGACGAGCGTTGAGTATTCCTCCGATGATTGGGACGTGTTCCCGAGGACCTGTTCGGCCTGACATCTTCTACAGAATGATGAAGCTACAGAGTACGCGATTTCGAGTCCGTGTGAGAGGTTTCAGATTGACCGTGGCCGAGAACAGTGCAGTGCGTAGATAGAACGGCGTGACGTCATAGTGGACGACGATAGAGACAGGTGGAACCAGAGGTTCGTGCGAGACACTGACGAGCTGTCATTACTTTCCGTCGAGACCAGAGGCTTGATATGCTTACAGAGGCGTTGGGATGCAACCAGTTTCTGGGAAATGTTGTGCTAAGAACACAGATGTCTATCGAGAGAGAAGAGATTATGCAAGAAAGCTAGCCTCCGTATAGTTCGGCTTAGGCAAGATCGGAAGAGACCTTGAGCATGATTCCTTCCAGGACATTGCTGCAATGATGTTTGCACCCAGGATCAGATGTGTGACGTGCATTCAGAGAGCCAGAGGCCGACGCCAGTGATATGCTGCCTTACGAGTGGTCATGAGGATTGACCGAGAGGTGACCAGAGAAGTGCCAGAACGGAATCGTTCCCGTTAGCACACCGGACAGGGCCGATGAGCCGATTGACTGCGAGATAGATAATCCGCAAAGGGAATAAGGACCCAGAGTCAGAGGACGCCAGACCGTGAGCAAGAGGCAAGTAGATATCCTGCGCTGCTAGCAGTGGATGCACCGACTCCTTCTCGACCTTGAAGGAGGAACTACCGACGACGGTATTATGATTTGTTATTTTGTGATTCGAATTATCACGTATCCGTCATTTTGGATTTCGGTATTTTGGGCATTCTGTTTGCATGATTTGGTTTTGATGACTGAGTTTCATGATATTTGTTTCATGCACCCACTGGATATTTATATATTTTGCGCATAGTTACTACATTCGAGGTATTGATTGTGATTTCACGCCTATCTTATACAGTGATTAGATTTACACTTCCAGCATAGTTTTCATGCACCTTTGGTGTTTTGATATACGATTTTGGTGCACGCCAGATGCACTAAATCGGGATTCTTCGTGCATGTCACATGCACCTGATTTCTACTGTCAGGCACACATGTTGCCTACGACAAATGTTTCGTGCACACCAGTTGCACCTAGATATTGTTTTGTACACCTATTTGACACATATATGGATTTTGATTCCTTGCGCACCAGACGCACAGGATATTCTTATATATGCATTTTGCGGATTGATTTCTAGTAGAGCAGTACATTTTTATGATATTCTCTATGTATTGATGTCTTCGGAGCCCCGACAAATTGGATTATTACTGAAATTGTTTTAGTATTGGGGGTTTAAATTTAAATTCGGGGACCGAATTTCTTTAAGGGGGGTAGATTGTAACATTTTCAAAAAAGATAAAATATTAATATTGGGAATTTTTCTAATTTAATATTATTTTATTGAATATTATAATATTTTGGAATTATTAAATGCAAATAAATAGGAAAAATTTGAGAAAAATTATGGAAAATTCTAAAATAGGGTAAATTAGAGAATTATGCCATTTCTAAGTTTAATTGATTAGTTATATGCTAAATTAATACTAATCGCGATTAAAAATCGCTAATCGGGTTTTTAGCTTTTTGTGCAAAACATGCATATATCACTTTTTTTTCACACTTGTGCATTTTATTTGTCATGGTTCTTTTGGGTTTACTATTTAAGTGAGAAGAGTTTTAAAAAAAAGAAAAATGAAAAAGAAAAGAGAAAAGAATATAGAATTGGAGAGTTGGTGAGAGAGAGGTATGGGCTTAATTGACCCAAGGACTTAGCCATTTTTTCCCCCATTTTCCCTCCCTCTTCTTCCTTCTACTGCTGGAGCTCCTGCACTTCCTCTTCCTCCCCTCTTCAATAGCCTCAAACCATCTCAAAACTACCCCAAAACCACACATCCATTTCATTAAAAATGTGCACAATCCCTAGATCTACACATGGAGCTAAAGAAGCAAGGATTTTGGACACTAGGGGCAACTCAAGAAAATTCTTGAGTTGCCAAATGAGGTATTTTTCTGAACCATTAGCTTAGTTATAGCATTCCCTTTACCCCCATGTTAAGATTGAATCGATATTGTGCGATATTATGGACTTGAAGAAAACCTAGTTAGGGTTTGAGGGGAACTTGTGTTGTATTGTGAAATTGAGCTCAGTTGAGCTTATATGAACACCCTAGTGTATGAATTGAGACCCTAACCGGAAGTTTTAAACCAGAGTACGGATTTTAGAAACCGATATCGGAAAATTTGTGCAATCAGTAATGAGAATTTTGAATCTGCTTTCACCCCGAGACCCCTAAAATAAAACTAAGATTGACAGTGAGATGTGCAGGCACCAGAGAACCATCACCCCAAACCCTAGCTCCCCACTCCAAAGTGAGGCCGCCGATTTTCCCATTCTGGCCGCAATTTGCGGCCAGAGCAGAGGGGATTTGCCTCGTTTTGCGTGCATGCCCCCATTTCCACTATTCTTGGCCCAGGGTACTTCTAGTTTTGACTGATTCCATCTAGAGTAAAATCTGGGACATATATCCTAAGTTGCTAATTTTGATTCGTGTTTCCGTATTCTGTATTTTTAATTCTGCAATTGTGGATTGTGTTTTGCCTCGACTATGTGGCGTTTATACGACGATATAGAGGATTTATTTATGGTTTTGAAGGCGTGCCATAGGTTCTCACCTATAGGCCCCTTATCGTATCGTTTTGGATTTTGTGTGCCGTTTTAGCTTTGATTTGGTTTTAATGCGCATATACGACACTTTGATGTGTAGGTACTCATGAAGACTTCGGGACGACAAGCAAATGCGTGGTGATGTCCGCTATGATGATGCAGGTGAGTAGATTATATCTACAGGGGGAAGTCGGGTGGATGGCGTATAGCACCCCCGCAGTCCGTAGATAGTATACTATGTAGTTTATTTACGTGATAGTTATAGTGTGTTATGGTTAGTTAGAGATAGAAATAACTAGCGTAGTTCCTAGTTGCGAGCTCTAGGATAGAGGTACACCAGCACGCACAACCTTGCATACTCATTATACTTGCACTATGTTTGATGATATGGGATGACTTTGGAGATGAGACGATGATGTGGGCTTTGTGCCGCGAGATCGGTGATTTGATATGATTCATATTTGGGATATGACTTGTGATTTTTGCGGGCTTGGGATGTGTGTTTACCCCCGCATGCATACTTTATTGATGGTATCGATTTGTACTAGACATAGAGTAGTACCCCAGATTATATGATCGGATGATAGTGATACCTGTTATGTGATGAGGTAGTGAGATGTTGACCCGTACCCAGCTATTGGGATGCCGTACGATGATTTACCGTACGAGCCGATATTGATGATAGATCCGCACTCATAACTCGAGGATGTCCTACGATCTGTTCTTGAGGCGGGATCACCGACTATATATCTATATATTTATCGACTCAGATTTAGGTGGTTTCCACACCTACCCCTCCTGATTGACCTGATACATAGATCTGTAGTTTGCATAGTAGATTCTTCACTGTGGTGTTGACTATTTGATTTCAGCATATTCAAGCTATTCGCATTGCTGGCATATGTTTATTGCTATATTATTATCATGCCGTTAGGACACCAGCACCATTATCGATGATGCATATGTTCCACGTACACTATTTGCCGGCTCACACACTTCATCATCGATAATTGCCATGCCACTACACTGTTGTACTGTTGCATGACTTCTGATATGATTACCTTTCATTACATGTCGCATACATCATGGATTGATTGCATAGCACATCGCATTGGATTTACTTCTTGATGTTGGATTTTCATGTGATTTCTGGTTTGAGGACCGTGGGATTATTTAAGAAAGGATGCTCTATTTTGAAAAACCCGGTACCTCGTGATATGATATTTTGGTGCGTCCACCACGCGTTTTCTCGGTGCTGAGACCTGTGCTTGAAACCCGATTCGAGGAGTGGATGATCCGTTTGCGGGTTCGTGGTGGGCCCGGTATGGTTCCCCTCGGCAAGATGATCGATGGGTTTTGCCGATTGAGCCTAGAGGCGGGCGAGTACCTACCGGTGATTGTATTTGAGCTCGGCGGATATCTGGAGCATACCGACCGGAGTTGAGAGATGGGCGTACTGCTGGGGCCGAGGGCCGATTCCGCAGACATAGCCCGCGGGCCGATCCGGACTGACGGAGCCCGATGGATGAGGATTTACGTGTCGATTCTAGGCACGGGTTTCATGATGTTTTTCCATGATTTTGTTTATATCCTCATATTGCATACATGATGCTTATTGTCATTGGGTGACGGGTGGACGGGTTCCACATATATACAGACATGGATCATATACAGACTGGATTTACACTGATCATACCTCATTTGTATATATAACAGGGTATGAGGGCGCTGTTATATATACCCTTACACCAATATTAGTGGTATGGGACGCTAATATATGTGTATTGATATCCTTTGATACTTCATCATATTTACTTCATGCGGACATACTTTATACTGATGACATGTTATTACCTGAGTATCTGGCACTACATACATATTTAGATGTTACATTGCCACCTTATCATACTTCAGATCTACTCTTGTGGTTATATTACTGATTGTTGACCTAGGTTTATGTCTTGCATTCGGTTTCTGCTTGTAGATATTTCTATTCACGAGTTGGCAACTCACCCCCGTTGTGCCACAGTTCTTGCAGGTTTTGCCGTACAGGTTCCTTTGCGGCATTTCCAGCACATTGCTTCCTTGCGGGTGAATTGCATTTGGTAGGTGGTTTCTTTTGCATCAAGAACCACCAATGTACTTATATTATTCATTGTATCTAGAATTTCCATCAACCAAAACTTGTATATTGTTTCAGACTCAGACTTTAGTGATGTATTATTCGACCTTAGAGTCGTGCTCAGTAGTATTGCGGTTTTCTTGTTGCTTTTGAGTTCTTTGGTTTGACCCTCGCCTTTCGGCGTTGTATATTCCTATTGCTTGTGTGGTTGTGGCCGTCATTTGACGAAGAGCTAGCTCCCGCTTGGGGATGCCTTTATCATTGCATATATTGTTATCCTTGTTGTACCCCATTCGGGGCCAGTTTTACAAAAGAAACTCTGCCGAAATTTTTAGAAAAGACCTTACTGTTTTAAAATGCATATTCGGCTTAGTTATTTAAAAACCTTGATTTCAAACATGTATTTCTTCACTTCTTTAAACCAGTTTCTTTACTTATTCTTAAAAATGGTTTTAGATTTCTGGGCTTTTGGCTTACTAGGATCAGATGGAGTCCTATAGACTTCATATGGTTCAAGGGCCAGTCACGTGCTCTTCCGGGTCGTGACAGAAACAGTTCTTTGTAATGAACATACCCGAAGGAAATGCATCATATGCACTTTCTTCGTTTGGGCGGCATAGGAAATCCGGTATTCCCCTGTTTCCTGCTCGGCCTTATAACAATTATAAGTCGGAGCGGGACCAACGTTCCCCAGCTCAGTATAACAAGCGGGTTCGGTCAATACATCCATATTATTATCTTGATTAAGGCGTGATATGGTCGCTACCTGGAGAGAGAGAGATGAAAACACTCAGCGTGCGCTCTTGCAAGAATAGATTGGTTATTTATTTTATCTAATCAGGATGGCTCCCACTGTTTTTATCAAATCCTCCTTCAAACCCTAAAAGGAAAGACTAGCCGGGATTAATTACAATCTACAAGTTCGCCAATCTTTCAGCCAGGCCAGTGTCGGTACTTTGAGGGAGGTTCCCCGTGCTTTCGCACGGACCTAATTACTGTAAACCTCGTTTTCCCAGAGGCGTAACCCCGTTGACACCTTTCTAGACACCTACTTGATCGGCTAATTGCAAAGTGCAAAACTCTCCCAGGAGTAACAATTACTCGCAGTGGGTATCGGGATCCAACTATCATATAGAAGGTATGCAATCTCATTGCAAATTTCAACACTTGAAACTCCCGATAAAGGTTTTTACCCCTAGCACCTATGACCTTAACTATGGTCAACAAATCATAAGTACTAGTCAAGTTCTACCCGTCATTTCGTGATTAATTAGACCCACCCACATGACCCTTAACTAAGGTCAACAAAGTCACGCGACTGTCCTAACTAATCGCATCATATGCGGTGTAGGAAGACATCACTTAGCTACCGTACACTGTGCCTTGACTATGGTGAACAAACACAGCACGAATACTAAGTACTCTACTTCCTAAAATGACGGAGGGTTGCGAATGGTTTTTGTGAAAACCTTTAACGCTTTGAACTTGATCTCGTTGCGGAATCAAATGGTTTTAAATGGAATGTTTTTGAGGCTTTTCTAGTTTTGCTAAAGGGGTCACTCCCGGTGAAGGGATCGTCGGCCCTTTCCTCGTCGAATGAGGTGCGGGATATATCATATATATCACTGTGCAAAGCGGAAACTATAGAAGCTATCAAAAGACAAACCGAGTGATGTAGCATCTGCCAGTTATTGCTAAAGGAGTCACTCCCGGTGAAGGGATCTCGGTCCTTTCCCTATCGAATAAGGTGCAGGATGTTCTACAAGGAACACCGCGATGCAAAGCAAGAACTGTAGCTACCTGTTTTATTTTGAAATTCGATTCCACAACATCAATTAGGTTTATTTTCTTTCATTAATCACATTAATGAAAATCCCATCATTTAAATTACCTAAACATCACAGATAAATATGACGTACGCTTATGCCATCCGCATTCGCCTCGATGTCCCCTCGTGCACCGTTAGGTTAGGTAACTAACGGCAGAGCGGGGCAGGGCTAGCGCGGGTGTAAAACATAAGTAACGTCTATATAATATATCATATATACTATATACTGTATCTATCACAGAACATCACATGATCACATCACAGATAGCGCAACAGAAAATACATATGAAACATTGGATATACTAGGACGTCCGTGTTTTTAATACGAGCCAGTATAAAACACGGATTCCATGGTCGTGATGATTAGCCAATCCCACACCCCTAGACCCCTACGAGAGCGGCAAGCAACCCTACCAATTCTAGGGTTAGGAGACCCGGACTCGACACCTCGAGTTGGTCTCCCACTGGACCCCAGAACCCGGTTACTTGTGCTCCCCTCCTTGGGTCCATCCTAATGCGGAAAAGAAATAATATACAAACGGTGACATCTTCCGCAACCTGGAAGTGCCCCAATAAAAGAATATTACATACAAGTTTTTACATGAATGAAAATGAAAAAACACTCATCTCACATAAAAAACTCCGGCTATTCAAACACGACGATCCAATATAACATATCTAGCAACACATAACATCACATGTCATCAACGTAAGTAAATATGCGCATCCCAATTGACGTTGACATATAGCAATGAAACCGGCGATATCACATATTACACTTACGGTCACAGAAAAAAAAGTGTAAAACTACAACAGTTGGAATCTGCAACTCCTTTAGACATCACATGCCTAATCAAATGAATTCTTTAGACATCGCATGCCTAACAATTATAAACCCCTCATTTTAGTCTCATTATCGAAAACTCTTTTCAATATCAAGTCGGGCAATTCAACAGGATTCCCGACATTCTGATCGAATGCTCGTCGCAAACTTCAGTAGACGGCCGCACCCCCGATGCTGTCGACGAAGTGCACCAAGGCGGAACACCGCTACCGCAAGCACCCGAACGGATGCTTTCGGCGACGGGGTTCTCCTACAGTCACTTGGTCGGGGCAATGGAGTGAGGCTGTCTATTAAGTTTACCCGGCGAGTATCCGCGTACGCTACGTGATTGCTACGGACTTTTGATCACATCAAAATTCCGTGGCAACCGATCAAGTGAGACTAAAGTGCTATGTTTATAACATTCATTCAGTTATCTCATAACTACTTGTGAATTCCAATTATTGTATCACATTCCGGATAAACATAAAATGTTAAACTTTCCGATCGAACATTCGAACAACCAAGTTTTCCCGATACAGCTCAACACATGAAATAAGTCTAACAACATTTAGTTCGTGCCTCAGTACCAACGGTCCAGCCGTAGAAGGGTCAAGCCAACGCCTCACATGTGGCACGCCGTACTGCCCCAAACCCGAAGGTTCAAAGGGCAGTTCAAGACGGTCACATAATCGAGTTAAGGTTTGTTGTCTTCTAGAGGGTCCATCGCGTTACTTGCACTACTTAGAACGTCGTTAAACTACGGAAAAATCCAACGCTTGGAAATTTCTCGACAGGGGAAAAATTGGATATTTATATCCGGTCGAACTTTTTAACATATTCTAAAAATACCCGGAAAAGCACAACGACAAAATTAGACAGTCCGATCGAATACACCGAGTCCCCAATACAACCCAGAAAATACAACTCTGGAATAAATATTACAATATTCCCAGGAAAACCAGCACCAGAAAGCATGAATTACTGTGCAAAGTATGAAGGCCAATCAAGTCACGTGACCGCGGAACCGCCGCAGAAGCCAGGCTTCCGCCGCGGTTCCGCCGCGTATTAGAGGTATCATGGAAAAAATTTTGCATCGTAATTCTTAGAATTCCCTGCTGGGTTTTCTGCATATTTTTAATTTACAAAAATCCACATTTTACAGAACTGTCCAGAGAGCATTTTAAAGTCGGGGTTTTGGGTCGATCGGACTTCTAACTCCGTCTACGCATCGCCTAAGGCTCTAGCTAGGCTCTGATACCACTGTAGGGTTCCTAGGCACACTAATGAAGTCTCACAAGTGATCAAACATGGCTAATTCAAATTTTACGGGTGCCTACAAATCCTAATACGGATCGTTAACTAGATATATAGGCGATGCAATCAAGTAAACGGAAATATAGCTAAAGGGAAGTGGCTACAACCTTTGTAGATCCGGTCCTCCACCTCCTAGGCTCCGCGATGAAGTATCCTCGCTGTACAAATCGGATCTTGGGCTCTAACGTCGGCTTCATCAGAGAAAAAGCGGGCTAGGTCATCGACGACGATGCCGAAGATGATCTACGTCGAGGCATCGCTAGATCAAGCTCCAACTTCACCAAGTCAAGAAAACTTGTGAAGGAAACACCCTATACTACTTGGCAAGAGGTAGAGGATGAAGAAATAGGAAGTGGGTAGACTTTAGATTTGGATTTCTCACACTTTTTCATCAATCACCATTGATGTAGCAAGCTTTCTTCATGGAAGAAGAAGATGATGAAGAAGAAGAAGATATGATAAGTTATGTAAATTAGATAAATAAATCAATACTTATCATTTACTAACCCTTGGTTAAGTGTAGAGAATGTACTATGGTCAGTTCATATGGTTAGGGTTAAGCATGAGACAAGAATGGTGACTTAGTCAAAGTTTCATGAATGTTCAACTAAAAACAAATAAAGCCACCATTCATCTTTCTCTTTTCCAAAATGAATAAGATAAATAAATAGATAAATAAGTAAATGGAAAAACAAAACCCTAACCATTATTTTAACCATGGTACATTCTTTACACAAACCCTAGCTTGCATGTATCATCAAACATGATACAATCTTGTGCGCAAAAGTATATCACATATACAACTTGTGCATTTCAAGTGAGAAAATCCATTTAAAGTGAACCAATACTAGTTAATGCAAAGTAATATATCAAATATATAATTATACATTAAATCATTAAATCAACACTTGATTTAATGATCCGGTCATATCGCATATAACCGACTAGTATCCAATGTATCGGCTTATCGACTAAATCCTTGATTTGATAACTAGGTTATATCGCATATAACCAATCGATACATTCATCGCGAGAATGGAATACGGTATCACATACACGCATTATTCTCGGTCCCGCACATATCCCATATGTGCTCCTATTTCGTTTCGCTTGAGCCAGGAAACCTCTGTGTAGGACTCTAAAGACTCGTCAATACGCCGAAAGAAGATGATGATCATATCAAACACCCACAAGCCGCAAGCGGTCTGCTAAACGTAACGGCCACCCGGGTATTGAGCGATCAGAAGATCGACGAGCAAGCCCGCTCACACTCCTGTGAATCCAACCAGTAACACTTACCGTATAGTCCGGTCTGTTCGTCTGATATGTCGCATATCTCGCCTAGGGGTGGTAAACGTCAGACCCCAATAGCTTGATAAGTCATGCCGACGTGAAGTCCATGACATGTGTGAAACTACTGATAACACTTAGCAGTAGGTCACTGCAACCCTGGCCAGGGATTTCCTGTTATGGCCAGTCTAGCATAGCGCAACATCAACCCCCAATACCAGGAGAGACGAATCCCCTCCTATCGCTCATTGCCTCCATGTGAATCGGGACTGTACCCAAAAACCACCTGTTTGCACAACTCAGTAGAGCCGTGGTAGGGTGGAAATCAAAGCACAGTGGGAGACACACAAGACTCTATGACGATCTCGGGTCAACAGACTAAGCTGTACCAGTGTCACCAGAGAACTGCCATCTGACGTGAGGTATAATACCATTTGGGAGTTCTCGGCGAGTCCGTTCAGTGTACCCAGTCTCCACTGAGCACCCGTATACCATTTCTGATGTCAAACACCAATGGATATGGGATCATCCATCGCCCATCGCATGGGTCGAGAATATATACGCTAGTCTACTCTGGAATATCGATGCCCCGTCTCGATATTCCCTCGACTAGGAACATTTCAAGAATGTACTCATAGACTATCCAGGCCCCACTAGTATGAACTGCATCACAGTCCTGGAAGTCGAGTACTCATCCTAAGGGCTTTATCAACATGTAACAGAGAGACGGAAAGTATACACGTTAAGATAAATAGCAACCAGATAGCGTACTATCATGTCGAGCAAGAAAGTCCTACCTATATATGTCCCAGCATCCACTACAATATACATCCAATGTACAGTAATGGCCTCTAGGGCATACATATAACTAACAATTAGTCGGTTATATGCGATATGACTGGGTCATTAAATCAAGTGTTGATTTAATGATTTAATATATAATTATATATGTGATATATTACTTTACATTAACTTGTATTGGTTCACTTAAGATTGATTTTCTCACTTGATGTGCACAAGTTGTATATGTGATATATGTTTGTGCACTAGTTTGTATCATGATTGATGATACATGCAAACTTAGGTGTGTGTATGACTTACACCATATTTAAGATAATGGTTTAGGTTTTTATTTATTTTGGTAAAACAAAATGGTGGTTTTCTTTGTCTTGGCTTGAAGCTTCATGAAGCTTTGAAGCATCTTTGACAAAGTCCACTCATTTTGTTTTGCATAAGATTTTCATTAACCAAACCATTACCTCAAACTATGGTTTAGTCTCTATAAAGGTAAACTCACCCATGGTTGCATTATGATAGACTTCACTTGATTATTCTTAATCAACATAATTCATTTCTTATTTCTTTCTTTCTTTTTCTTCTTCTTCAAGAAAAAGAAAAGCTTACTAGAAATTTTTCAAGTGAAGAAATAGAGTGAGAAATCCAAATCCAAAGTGAACCCACTTCCTATTTCGTCATCCTCTACTACTTGCCATTTAGTTTAGGGTGTTCTCTTTACAAAGTTCTTGACCTAGTGAAGATGGAGCTTGAGTTTGAGTCTCCTCGACGTAGATCATCTTCGGCCTCAAAGTCAACGTCCTAGCCCGCTCATTTCTCCGAGGAAACCATCGCTGGAGTCTGGGATCACGATGATCGCAGCGAAGGGACGTCAACACGGAGCTTTAGAAGTGAAGGACCGGATCTACAAAGGTTGTAATCCCTTTCACTTAGTGTTAAGTTGTTCACTTGCTTATAGTTTTCACATAATCTCTAGTATACGATCTTGCTTAGGGTTGTTCGGCACGTCTAATTTTTTGAATCGGGCATGGTTGATGCCTTGTAGAACCTTGTTAGAGTGCCTAGGAATACTACAGTATAGTTCCTCATTGCGAACCCTAGAATAGGCTTACACGCACACACATGCTTTAATGTGATTATACCTGGATGATGAGGATAGTGTATGATATTGGAGATGAGTCGATGAGATTGGGCATAGAGCCATGAGATCGGTGATAAGATGTGATTCGTATTTGGGATAGGACATGAGATCTTAGCAGGCCTTTGGACGTGTGTTTCACACACGCATTTGTATTTATATAAATGGTATCGATTTGTACTAGACATAGATCAGTACCCCAGATCATGAGATATGATGATAAGGATACCAGATAATTGTTGAGATGAATGTGATATTGACCCATACCCAGCTTTTGGGATGTCGTACGATGATTTACCGTACGAACTTTATATTGATGATAGATCCGCACTCATGACTCGAGGATGTCATATGATATTGTATCGTACGCGGTACCTTTGAAGCGGGATCACCGACTATTATATATATATATATATATATACATATATATATCGACTCAGATTTAGGTGGTTTCCATACCCCTCCTGATTGACTTATTAGTTAGAGCTGTAGTTTTGCTAGTAGATGTTAGGCTTGGCCGATGTCACACTTATTTCAAAAACTAACGAATCGGGAGTATTTTGAAGACATGCAAAGGGATTCTACGGATAATTTCAAAAGACGTAACTTTTCTTAAAAACACCGTAGCCCTTATTTTCCTAAAAAAACCTGATTTGTCTTCTTTTAAATGGCAAAACAGTATGGCATAGATACATTGATGTAGATTTTACACTGTTGTGTTTATTATTCATTTTGCCGCAGATTCTTACTGTTTGCATTGCATTGCATGTTAAATATGTTTATTTTTGTATCAAATCCATGCTGTTAGGACACCAGCACCATTATCAATGATGCATATGTTCCACGTACACCTGTTTGCCGGCTCACACACTTCATCATCGATAATTGCTATGTCACTACACTGTAGTACTGTTGCATTCAGGATATGACCCCTGCATAGAATACTTGTACACATACATATCGTACACTCATACTTGTGCACATACATATTGTACACTCATACTTGTGTACTTACATATTGTACACTCATACTTGTGCACATACATATTGTACACTCATACTTGTTTACTTACATATTGTACACTCATATTCTGTACACATACATACTTGCACATACATAGACGATTCTGTCTTGATTCTGGATTTGGGAACCACAAGATGTATTTTAAAACTGTATTCATTTTAAAAGAGCGGTTTCCCTCAATATATGCATTTTACCATTCCATGTTGCATGATATACTGATAAGCTTACATTTCTTTTACATATCGCATGCATCATGCTTTATGATTATACGCATTGAGATATGTTGTTTCCATGATATTTCTGGATTTGCGAACCTTGGGTATTTTAAAAGAGAGTATGCATTGTTTTAAAAACCCGGTTACCCTTGATATGATATTTCAGTGCGTCCACCTTGTGTTTTCTCGGTTCTGAGAGCGACATGTGAAACCCGATTCGAGGAGTGGTAGGAACCGTCTGCGGGTACATGGTGGACCCGGTTAGGTACCCCGGGGCAAGAAGACTCGTATATTTTAGACGGTGAGCCAGGCTGGGGAGTACTACCTGCCGGTGATTGTTTTGAGCTCGGCGGATATCTGGGGGATACCGACCGTGTAGGGTTGCTGGGCACACGCACAAGGTTCTACGAGGCATCAACCATGCCCGATTTAAAATTTAGTCATGCCGAACAACCCGAAGCCGGATCTTTAAACTAGAGTTTAGGCGAAAACAAGTATGTTAAACATATTAACACTAAGTTAGAGAGATTACAACTTTTGTAGATCCGGTCCTTCACTTCATTAGCTCCGTGTTGAGGTCCCTTCGCTGCGATCATCATACTCCGGACTCTCGAGAAGCTCCACGAAGAGAAAGATGCAGTCTTGCTTCCGATCTTCGATACAAAGATGATCTACCTTGAAGTTTCGTTAACACAAGCTTACACTCACTAAACGAAGTGAACACCCTCATCTAAATGGCAAGGATAGATGAGGATGATGAAGTAGGATTTTTGCTCTCTTTTGTTTTCATTTTCTCACATATTTTTCATCACAAATAAAAATCAAGAAAGCTTTGCAAAAGGAGGAGGAAGAAGAAGAATAGTGATCCTTTTCATTTGTGATGAATAATGAAAGGATTAATATGATGAATAATGCAACCATGGTTGACTAAACCATTGTAGAGAATTAACCAAGGGCTAGGGTTTGGGTTGAGTTAAGTATGAGTCATAGATAAAAATCAACACAAATATCTTTATCATGACAAAAGAAAAGCTTCTAGAATCAACTAGAAGTCTTAACCCTAATCCAAACCCTAATCATGTTTAAACTCCACTAAACATGGTGCATTAGTTATCATATCATGTTACAATATTATATATCACATATATAATATTTATCGTAACAAAATAAAATAATACATTTAACATATATCGCATATATATATCAATGTATTACCCGAGTGAGAAAAAGAATCTTTTAGTGAGCTAATATTAGTTAATGTAATTTAATATATCATATATAATATTATACATTAAATTAACGAATCAACACTTGATCCGACAATCCGGCTATATCGCATATAACCGACTAATATTTATCCGTACCGATTCATCGAATCAACACTTGATCCGATGACCCGGCTGATATCAAATATCGCGAGAATAGAATACGGTATCACATATCGCATTATCCTCGGTCCCGCACATATCACATATGTGCTCCTACTCCGTTTTGCCTGAGCCAAGAAACCTCTGTGTAGGACTTTAAAGAATCGTCAATACGCCGACAGTAGGTGATGATCATATCAAACACCCACAAGCTGCAAGCGGTCAGCTAAACGTAACAGCCACCCAGGTATTGAGCGCTCAGAAGATCAACAAGCAAGCCTGTAACTTCTCCTGTGAATCCAATCAGTAACACTCCCGTACAGTCCGGTCTCGTCGTCTGATATATCGCATATCTCGCCTAGGGGTGGTATACGTCAGACCCCAGTAGCTCGATAAGTCGTGTCGATATGAGATCTATAACAGTTCGAGAAACTACTGATAACACTTACCAGTAAATCTCAGCAACCCTGGCCAGGGATTTCCGGTTATAGCCAATCGAACACAGCACAACATCATCTCCCTATACCGGGAGAGATGAATCCCCTCCTATCGCTCATTGCCTCCATGTGATTCGGGACTGTACCCAAAAGCCACCTTTTTGCACGCCCTCTTGGACGTGGTATGATGGAAATCAAAGCACAGTGGGAATCACATAAGACTCTATGACGATCTCGGGTCAACAGACTACTCTGTACCGGTGTCACCGGAGAACTGTCATCTGACGTGAGGTATAATACCATCTGGGAGTTCTCGGCGAGTCCGTCCAGTGTACCCAGTCTCCACTGAGCACCCGTACACCATCCTTGATGTCAAACACCGATGGATATGGGAGCATCCATCGCCCATCATATGGGTCAAGATGCGTATACGCTAGTCTACTCTGGTGTATCGATGCCCTGTCTCGATATACTCTCGACTAGGAACAGTTATAGGATGTACTCGTCGACTACCGTGGCCCCACTAATATGATCACATCATAGTCCCAGTAGTCGAGTACATATCCTAAGGTCTTTATTAACATGTAACATAGAGACAATCAGAGTACATGTTAAAATAAAGTACAACCAGATAGCATACTATCATGTCGAGCAAGAAAGTCCTCCCTATATATGTCCAAGCATCCATTAAAATATACATCGTATGTACAGCAATAGCCTCTAGGGCATACATATAACTAACAGACCGGAGTTGAGAGATGAGACGGGCCGATCCGGACTGACGGAGCCCTATGTATATGTGGATTTTCGTGCTGATTCTAGGCACAGGTTTCATGATGTTTTCGAGTGTCGATGCTTGACACTCGGGTTCTATGATTTTGATATGTCGTGAGCGACACATGTTGATTTACATACTCATACTTCCATTCATATGTTTATGATATTTACATGCATGATTGCTTATTGTCATTGGGTGACACGTGGACGATATCCACATAAGTATAGTTGACATTGATGATATTGATCACAAAGTTGGATGATATCCACATATTCATAGACTTCATGATATAGTAGACATTGATCATACCTCATATTTATGATATGCTATTACCTGAGGCACTGGCACGAGCACTTTGCACTACACTCATGTATAGAGGTTATATTGCCACCTTATCATGCTTCAGACTTATCCATTTGAGGTGTATATATATATCTGATCGTATTGACCTAGGATTGTGTCATAGATACGATTTCTGCTCTGTGATGTTTTCTATTCATGAGTTGGCAACTCACCATCATTATGCCACAGTTCTTGCAGGTTTTGCCGTACAGGTTCCATTGCGGCTTCTGGCACACTGCTTCCCTTACGGGTGATTTGTTTTGGTAGGTGGGTTCTTTTGCATCAGAACCACCATTGTACATGTATTATTCAGTTGTATCTAGTAATTCCATCAACCAAACTTGTATATTGTTTCAGACTGAGAAACCAGTTATGTATTATTTCGACCTTAGAGTCGTGCGTTGTAGTATTAAGGTTTTCATGCTGATTCTTGAGTTTCCTTTGAGTTTTAATCCTCGTTATTCGGCGTTGTATATTATACTGCTTGCGTGGTTGTGACCGGCGATTGACGAAGAGCTAGCTCCCACTTGGGGATGCCTTTTATCATCATATATATATTATTCATGTCGTACCCCGTTTGGGGCCAGTATTTACAAAGAAAACTCTGCCGAAATTTTCAGAAAAAGACTATAGATTTTAAAAATGCATATTCGGCTTACTTATTTAAAAACCTTGTTTTTATAACGTGTTTTCCTTACTTCTTAAAAAACTAGTTTTCTTTATTTACTCCTTAAAATGGTTTTAGATTTCTGGGCTTCTGGCTTACTTGAATTAGATGGGGTCCTATAGACTTCATATGATTCAAGTGCCAGTGTAACACCTTAGGATTTGTTTAGTGACTAAATATATTTAAATAAAGGGTTTTTAATAAAAAGTTTACCAAATTGTGTTTCAAATATTTTTCCTAATTTAATGAATTTTTTTCCAAAATTTTCATAGGTTTGCACACACATGTGCATGTAAACTAGGGTTTTTAAATGAGTTATTACCATGACAATTAACCATGGTGGGTTAATCATGGGATTAAGTATTTGGGTTTAAATTAAGTTGATTAGTAAATTAGTAGTTACTTTAATTTGAATTGTTATGGGTGTTGACTTGTGTGAGAGAGAGAGAGTGCATCATGGCTTTAGGCCATGCTTGCATTTAATGAAGAGAGAGAGGAGGGTTGACATTGGGTGATGGTTGTTTTTCCTCTCATTTATTTTTTACCTTTCTCTCTAGTCTCTCACACACCCACACACTCACACAACACACACACTTACCACAGCTCCAGCAGCAGCACCTGAAGCAGCAGCAACTGAAGCAGCAGCAGCAGCAGGAGCCAGAAGCAGTAGCAGCTGCAGCAGTGAGTAGCAAGCACAGCAGCAGCAACCACAGCCTCTTCCCTGCACTTCACCTTCTTCCTTCAGCTCCCTAGGGTTAAGTATGAGGTATATTTCCAAAACTTATTCCCTAGTTAGCTTGGTTAATGTCGTTTTGCATCGGTTAGTGGGTTTTAGTGCGTTTTAGTGCGATTTGAGGTGTTTAGTGGGAATCTTGTGCTAATGAGGTGTGATTTGGTTTCGGTAGTTTGTTAGTGGGTTATTGAGAGCATATTAACCTAGTTTAACCCCCGTTGCACTAAAATACCACCAGTTTCCCTAATTGATGCAATTTATCGTTTTTGTGCAAAACTGAGTTTTCTGGAACTGCTTTTGACCCGATGAGTTCAGAATGAAATTGAGGATACTGTAGTATAGTTGAGATGTGCTGATACCCTGTGTTTAACCCGACCCCCTAATTCACCCCTTTGGCCGCCAATTTCTTCATTCTGGCCGCCAATTGCGGCCAGATGGGTAGGGTTTGGGTTAGGGTTTGGTCCTGTAGGTGTCTGCTAGTGTGTAGGGTTCTGTGATATATATACTTTTGTAAGTTTAGCTCTGTGTAAAAATCTGGGACCAAATACCTATTCTGCCGTTTTTCTAAACCTTCGCGACACGCGTGATACGTGAGTAGGTTTGGGTTTCTGCGTATCGCGACGCGTCGGGGTTGTTTCGGGCGCGTGATCACACGTTTTAGCGTATCGCGCACACGCGCGATTGGTTTGCGACACGGATTTCTAGTTGGACCGTAATGTCGCGTTTTTGGTGAAATTGAGCTTATGTGTGATATAGGTTATGTGATTCTAGGTTCGCAGGCCAGTGAGGCAGACGCTGCAAAGAAGGGCAAGCAAGTCGTCGGCTACACTTAGCGCGATACTCGGTGAGTAGATTTCACATCTATGGGGATATCACCCGCATGGCGTTATGCGTCAGGGCTGATAGGACCTTATTATTATTATATATTGCATTTACCCATAGACTGTCATCGCATATTGCATTCCCTGCTGTATTTACGTACATATGCTTAGAACTGATAGAACACCGCACTATTACTAACGGTTTATGTTGCACAGGCACTATTTGCATGCTACACACACCGTTAGTAATTGCCATACCACACTCACTATAGAGCGGCCATGATTATATTACTGTAGTTCATCTTACATATGACTGATTATGATTTTCTAGAAATTGGAAGCCGCATGACATCTTTAAGTACGAGAACAATTTTAAAATCGGTTTTTCCCTTATACCCATGCCATGGATTGATTTACATTGTACCTCGCATTGGATTGACTTATTGGTGATGGATTTTCATGTGATTTTTGGTTTTGAGGACCGTGGAAATATTTAAGGAAAGATGCATTATTTTGAAAACCCAGTACCTCGTGATATGGTATTTTGGTGTGTCCACCACGCGTTTTCTCGGTGCTGAGACGTGTGCTTGAAACCTGATTCGAGGAGTGGATGTTCCGTTTGCTGGTTCGTGGTGGGCCCGGTATGGTTCCCCTCGGCGAGATGATCGATGGGTTTTGCCGATTGAGCCTGGAGGTGGGCGAGTACCTACCGGTGATTGGTTGGACATGGCAGTTGTCCGGAGGATACTGGCCAGAGTCGAGAGATGGATGCAGGATGACCCGTACTGCCGGGGCCGAGGGCCGACACCGCAGACGGACCCCGTGGGCTGATCCGGACTGACGGAGCCCGATATATGAGGATTTGCGTGTCGATGTTGGACACGAGTATTTGATGATGTTTTGTGTGCCGATGTTGGGCATTCGTGATTTCTCAGAGTTGTACAGGATTCGAGGGCCGATGGGAGTGCCGGCGTCTGAGTATATTTGGGATTTGGGTGCAGCTTGAGGCACCGCCTATTGTTTCAATGTTGACACATTCCATATAGATGTCATTTATCCCATGCTCAGTATTGATTGCTATGTATCTCATCCTGTAGTATTTACCTGATAGAGCACTTGTATTACTATTGCATCCACTGTTTGGCATGCATTGATATCATCTGCTGGCATTAGTAGAGCCACGCTATATGTGCATGCTCGCGATCACCTTTATATGTTATCTCTATTCACGAGTTGGCAACTCACCCCCGTTGTGCCACAGCATTTGCAGGTTGCCCTTGGGAGTAGTCGCGGCTGGCTGTTTACCGCATCTTTTGGCAAAGATACCATTTCCGAGGCGAGTTAGCCTTTTTTCTGATAGGTGGATTTTTGTACGGTATCTGTTATCTTTCAGTTGTATATTAATATATCTAGTACTCTCCATCTACCTTTTTGTATTGACTTAGAGACAGTTGTGAGGACGATGTGTATGATTTTGTACTCTGGTGTCGAGCTCGCATGTGAGCCGGCTTTATTTTATGCAGTCTTACCTTTTGCGATATTGTCCTTACTTTACTGTGTATTCTTCGCTACGGCGTCGTATATCATATTTGTGATGCTTTATTCATTTCACTTGTTATTTCCGCCACACCTTGCTTTTATCCGACTTGCAGTACAAATGTTTAAAAAGGAAATGTTGCCAAAATTATAAAAGTTATAACTCTTGAACTTAAAAAGGATTTCTACTAAATTAATAAAATGTTTTTCGGACATGCATGAATTTTTTTCTTACGAAAATGTTTTAAACCACTCTATATTTATTGGTTTTGATTTCTGGGTTCGGCTTACTTAGCCGCGTTATGCCTATAGACGTTGCTTGGTTAAGTGCCGGTCACGAGTCGAAACTCTCGGGTCGTGACAAAGTTGGTATCAGAGCGTAGGTTTTACCTTCGGAGTGTAGGATGGCCCTGGTATGATGGAGTAGGTGGCTGCAGCAGGGTCGCGTAGTGTGTGTATGTTCCGCGGCATACTTACGACACGGTACTCCGCCTACGCGACCTTAGGACTTGTTGATTTAAATTCCTTCTCGAATACATACATTCCTGCGATTCGATTCCCGCGTTCTTATCGAATCCAAATTTTCTTTTAGCCATTATGCCGCCAAGGACTACGAGGGCACAGGGAGTGGCCGCGAGAGCCGAGGTTCGAGTTGATTCATCTGAGACGAGGACTAATCCGAGTAGTACTCCTGTTGTACTAGGACAAATTGTTTCCCCTACGACAGCTCAGATCGCTAGACTAGTGGTAGAGATGCAGGGCCTACGCCAGGCGATGAGCTCGTTGGTAGAGGTCGTGCGAGCGCAGCGACAGGTGGTTGTCACCCCTGTTACCCAGTTGTTCCTTGCGATCATCATGCATTTTTCCGTCCCCTACATAGCACCGGTGGGGGCAGCCCCAGTTTACGGGATACGTCTTCCAGAGACCGTGAGAGTTCCAGAACAGTTGAGGAATCGTACTGGTGTACCAGCCCAGAGCACAGGCTTAGGACGAGGACAGTTATTCGGCTCTCATCCCCAGGGAGGACGGCCGCCAGCGCGTAGATGTTTGCGATGTGGGAGCCTTCAACACCTCATCAGGCAGTGTTCCTTCACACCACGTCAGGGTCGTATTCTGAGACGTCGTGGACGCGGAGGGTTCGCGCAGAGGGGTCCGGTTGGTAGAGGAGGAGTTCGGTCAGTCGCAGACGAAGGACAGGCACAAGTTTTCGCTTCGACTCATCGGGACGTGAGGGCGTCCAACGCAGAGCTTTCAGGTACTCTTTCAGTTTGTCCTTTGTTGCACACGTATTGTTCGATCCCGGATCCACACACTCGTACGTATCCATGCACTTTGTGCCGAGTTTGGGTAGAGAGTCCGGTTTGTTTGATCAGCCGCTTGTGGTGACCACTCCTGTGGGAGAGTCGTTTGTAGCTAGACACGTGTTCCGATCCTGTACCGTCGGTATTGGCGAGAGAGAGTTTCCTGTCGACTTGATCCTTCTGTAGATGTTGGACTTCGGCGTTCTTTTAGGCATGGATTGGTTAGCCACGTGCTACGCTTCTGTGGACTGCCGTGAGAAGACAGTTAGATTCTGCTTTCCCGGCGAGTCGGTTTGTGTTGTGTTGGGGGACCGTGGTGCCGCCCCTCACAGTGTGATTTCTTCTTTTCGCGCTGGACAGCTTTTGAGGAAGGGATGTCAGGGATTTCTCGCCTTTGTTGCGATGCTAGTGCTACACAGGTTCCATTGGATCAGGTTCCGGTTGTTAGCGAGTTTCCTGATGTGTTCCCTGACGAGCTTCCTGGGCTATCGCCCGAGCGCGACATTTCCTTCTGTATTGATTTGGTTCCTGGCTCGGGGCCTATTTCCATACCGCCTTATCGGATGGCCCCAGCAGAACTTCGAGAGTTGAAGGGTCAGTTGCAAGATTTGCTGGATAAGGGACTTATTCGACCCAGTGTTTCTCCTTGGGGTGCTCCAGTCCTGTTTGTCAAGAAGAAGGACAGCAGTTTGCATCTGTGTATCGACTACCGCCAGCTGAACAGGGTGACAGTGCGGAACTGGTATCCTTTGCCGCGCATCGACGATTTGTTCGACCAGCTTCAGGGGGCAGGGTAATTTTCGAGGTTCGATTTACGATCGGGCTATCATCAGCTGCAGGTTCGGCAGGAGGACATTCCCAGGACAGTTTTCCGTACGCGCTACGGCCATTACGAGTTTTTGGTGATGTCGTTCGGACTCACCAATGCGCCAGCAGCATTCATGGACTTGATGAACCGTATTTTCCGGCCTTATTTGGATCTGTTCATCATAGTCTTCATTGACGATATCTTGGTGTATTCCCGGAGTAGTGAAGAGCACGAGCAGCACCTGCGGATTACATTGCAGACCTTGAGGGAGCACCAGCTCTATGCAAAATTCTCCAAGTGTGCTTTTTGGCTGGACAGCATAGACTTCTTGGGACACGTGATTTCACAAGAAGGTATATGTGTAGACCCGATGAAGATCGAGGCCGTTCAGCGTTGGCCCAGACCCACATCGGTGACGGAGATTCGCAGCTTTTTGGGGTTGGCTGGTTACTACAGGCGTTTTGTGCAGGACTTCTCCCGTATTGCTACACCGTTGATCGGGTTGACCCGGAAGGGAGTTCCTTTCGATTGGACGGAGGAGTGCGAGCACAGTTTTCAGCAGTTGCGGACTCGGCTAACGACGGCACCGGTGTTATCTTTACCTTCAGGCTCAGGAGGGTTTGTGGTCTATTGTGATGCCTCTCGAGTGGGGCTAGGATGCGTTTTGATGCAGCACGACAGGGTGATCGCGTATGCTTCGCGACAATTGAAGAAACATGAGCAGAACTACCCCACTCATGATTTGGAGATGGCTGCAGTGGTCTTTGCACTTAAGATCTGGCGACATTACCTATACGGCGAGTCGTGCCAGATATTTACGGATCACAAGAGTCTGAAATACATATTCCAGCAGCGGGACCTGAACTTTCGACAGCACCGATGGATGGAGTTAGTGAAGGATTACGATTGCGAGATCTTGTATCACCCGGGCAAGGCAAATGTAGTGGCGGATGCTTTGAGCAGGAGGCCCGGGAGTAGTCTATCTTGTTTGAGCGCAGTGCAGGGGCAGTCGTCAGCAGATTGGCAGATATTATGCGACAGCCGAGTACAGTTCGAGTTCACGCCGATTGGAGGACAGATAGCACATGTCCGTGCACGCCCACAGTTGATTGATCGTATACGTGAGGCACAGCTCAGTGATGACCGATGTTCAGAGATCATGGCACAGATTGAACAGGGCAGATTTTCCGAATTCGTGATCGATGATCAGGGGGTACTACGTTTTAGAGTTAGACTGTGCGTACCAGATGCTGAGGAACTGCGGCGCGAGATTCTCGAGGAGGCACATCGATCGGTGTATAGCGTTCATCCCGGTTCCACCAAGATGTATCATGGTATGAGAGATGTCTATTGGTGGGACGGAATCAAGAGGGACATCGCAGATTTCGTGTCGAGATGCCTGACTTGTCAGCGAGTCAAGGCTGAGCACCAGAGGCCGCGGGATAGCTACAGCCGTTACCCATTCCGGAGTGGAAATGGGAACATATTTCGATGGATTTCGTGGTGGGTCTACCCAGGACTAGTCGGGGGTATGACTCCATCTGGGTGATCGTGGATCGTTTGACGAAGTGGCTCACTTCCTACCGGTGAAGACGACTTTCGGATTTACTCAGTATGCCCAGATCTACATTGACGAGATAGTGCGACTGCACGGAGTCCCGACGTGTATTGTGTCCGACAGAGGCACCCAGTTTACCAGTAGACTATGGCAGAGACTTCAGGAGGCTTTGGGCACTCCTTTGAGTTTCAGCATGGCTTTTCATTCGCAGACCGACGGGCAGTCAGAGCGGACCATTCAGACTCTCGAGGATATGCTCAGGGCTTGTGTATTGGATTTCGGAGGTAGCTGGGATCATCACTTACCCTTAGTAGAGTTCTCCTACAATAACAGCTACCAGGAGACCATTCAGATGGCACCTTTTGAGGCTCTTTACGGGAGGAGATGCAGGTCGCCCACTTGTTGGATAGTGCTCAGTGAGGGCAGTATCTTAGGGCCACAGATTGTTGAGGAGACGACCGTGAAGATCCAGTTGATTCGCGATAGGATGAGAGCAGCTCAGAGTAGGCAGAGATCTTATGAAGACCTTCGACGATGCAGACTTGATTTTTCTGCTGGTGAACATGTTTTCTTGAGGGTCTCCCCAATGAAAGGTGTGATGAGGTTTGGGAAGAAGGGGAAGCTCAGTCCCAGGTATGTGGGGGCCTTCGAGATCCTCGAGCGTGTTGGTGCGGTAGCCTACCGTTTGGCCCTTCCGCCCAGCTTTCCAGATGTGCACCCCGTGTTTCATGTCTCGATGCTCCGCAGATATCTTCATGATCCTTCACAGGCGATTCAGCACCCGACGATCCAGCTGGAGCGCGACCTTTCCTAAGCAGAGCAGCCGGTGATGATCTTGGATCGACAAGTGAAGAAATTGAGATCGAAGGACATCTCATCAGTTAAAGTACTTTGGCGTGGTCAGAATCGTAAGGAGGTCACTTGGGAGACCGAAAGCGAGATGATGAAGGCGTATCCCCATCTTTTTGAAGGTACGTGTAGTTAGATTTTTGAAATTCGGGGACGAATTTCTTTAAGGGGGAGAGATTGTAACACCTTAGGATTTGTCTAGTGACTAAATATATTTAAATAAAGGGTTTTTAATAAAAAGTTTACCAAATTGTGTTTCAAATATTTTTCCTAATTTAATGAATTTTTTTCCAAAATTTTCATAGGTTTGCACACACATGTGCATGTAAACTAGGGTTTTTAAATGAGTTATTACCATGACTATTAACCATGGTGGGTTAATCATGTGATTAAGTCTTTGGGTTTAAATTAAGTTGATTAGTAAATTAGTAGTTACTTTAATTTGAATTGTTATGGGTGTTGACTTGTGTGAGAGAGAGAGAGTGCATCATGGCTTTAGGCCATGCTTGCATTTAATGAAGAGAGAGAGGGGAGGGTTGACATTGGGTGATGGTTGTTTTTCCTCTCATTTCTTTTTTACCTTTCTCTCAAGTCTCTTACACACCCACACACTCACACAACACACACACTTACCTCAGCTCCAGCAGCAGCAACTGAAGCAGCAGCAACTGAAGCAGCAGCAGCAGCAGGAGCCAGAAGCAGTAGTAGCAGCAGCAGTGAGTAGCAAGCACAGCAGCAGCAACCACAGCCTCTTCCCTGCACATCACCTTCTTCCTTCAGCTCCCTAGGGTTAAGTATGAGGTATATTTCCAAAACTTATTCCCTAGTTAGCTTGGTTAGTGTCGTTTTGCATCGGTTAGTGGGTTTTAGTGCGTTTTAGTGCGATTTGAGGTGTTTAGTGGGAATCTTATGCTAATGAGGTGTGATTTGGTTTCAGTTGGTTGTTAGTGGATTATTGAGAGCATATTAACCTAGTTTAACCCCTGTTGCACTAAAATACCACCAGTTTCCCTAATTGATGCAATTTATCGTTTTTGTGCAAAACTGAGTTTTCTGGAACTGCTTTTGACCCGATGAGTTCAGAATGAAATTGAGGATACTGCAGTATAGTGGAGATGTGCTGATACCCTGTCTTTAACCCGACCCCCTAATTCACCCCTTTGGCCGCCAATTTTTTCATTCTGGCCGCCAATTGCGGCCAGATGGGTAGGGTTTGGGTTAGGGTTTGGTCCTGTAGGTGTCTGATAGTGTGTAGGGTTCTGTGATATATATATTTTTATAAGTTTAGCTCTGTGTAAAACTCTGGGACCAAATACCTGTTTTGCCGTTTCTCTAAACCTTCGCGACACGCGTGATACGTAAGTAGGTTTGGGTTTCTGCGTATCGCGACTCGTCGGGGTAGTTTCAGGCGCGTGATCACACGTTTTAGCGTATCGCGCACACGCGCGATTGGTTTGCGACACGGATTTCTAGTTGGACCGTAATGTCGCATTTTTGGTGAAATTGAGCTTATGTGTGATATATGTTATGTGATTCTAGGTTCGCAGGCCAGTGAGGCGTACGCTGCAAAGAAGGGCAAGCATGTCGTCGGCTACACTTAGCACGAGACTCGGTGAGTAGATTTCACATCTACGGGGATATCACCCGCATGGCGTTATGCGTCAGGGCTGATAGGACCTTATTATTATTATATATTGCATTTACCCATGGACTGTCATCGCATATTGCATTCCCTGCTGTATTTACGTACATATGCTTAGAACTGATAGAACACCGCACTATTACTAACGGTTTATGTTGCACGGGCACTATTTGCATGCTACACACACACCGTTAGTAATTGCCATGCCACACTCACTATAGAGCGGCCATGATTATATTAATGTAGTTCATCTTACATATGACTGGTTATGATTTTCTAGAAATTGGAAGCCGCATGACATTTTTAAGTACGAGAACTATTTTAAAAGCGGTTTTTCCCTTATACCCATGCCATGGATTGATTTACATTGTACCTCGCATTGGATTGACTTATTGGTGATGGATATTCATGTGATTGTTGGTTTTGAGGACCGTGGAAATATTTAAGAAAAGATGCATTATTTTGTAAACCCGGTACCTCGTGATATGGTATTTTGGTGTGTCCACCACGCGTTTTCTCGGTGCTGAGACGTGTGCTTGAAACCCGATTCGAGGAGTGGATGTTCCGTTTCCGGGTTCGTGGTGGGCCCGGTATGGTTCCCCTCGGCGAGATGATCGATGGGTTTTGCCGATTGAGCCTGGAGGTGGGCGAGTACCTACCGGTGATTGGTTGGACCTGGCAGTTGTCCGGAGGATACTGGCCAGAGTCGAGAGATGGATGCGGGATGACCCGTATGCCGGGGCCAGGGCCGACACCGCAGACGGACCCCGTGGGCTGATCCGGACCGACGGAGCCCGATATATGAGGATTTGCGTGTCGATGTTGGACACGAGTATTTGATGATGTTTTGGGTGCCGATGTTGGGCACTCGTGATTTCTCATAGTTGTACAGGATTCGAGGGCCGATGGGAATGCCGGCGCCTGAGTATATTTGGGATTTGGGTGCAGCTTGAGGCACCGCCTATTGTTTCCATGTTGACACATTCCATGTAGATGTCATTTATCCCATGCTCAGTATTGATTGCTATGTATCTCATCCTGTAGTATTTACCTGATAGAGCACTTGTATTACTATTGCATCCACTGTTTGGCATGCATTGATATCATCTGCTGGCATTAGTAGAGCCACGCTATATGTGCATGCTCGCGATCACCTTTATATGTTATCTCTATTCACGAGTTGGCAACTCACCCCCGTTGTGCCACAGCATTTGCAGGTTTCCCTTGGGAGTAGTCGCGGCTGGCTGTTTACCGCATCTTTTGGCAAAGATACCCTTTCCGAGGCGAGTTAGCCTTTTTGCTGATAGGTGGGTTTTTGTACGGTATCTGTTATCTTTCAGTTGTATATTAATATATCTAGTACTCTCCATCTACCTTTCTGTATTGACTTAGAGACAGTTGTGGGGACGATGTGTATGATTTTGTACTCTGGTGTCGAGCTCGCATGTGAGCCGGCTTTATTTTATGCAGTCTTACCTTTTGCGATATTGTCCTTACTTTACTGTGTATTCTTCGCTACGGCGTCGTATATCATATTTGTGATGCTTTATTCATTTCACTTGTTATTTCCGCCACACCTTGCTTTTACCCGACTTGCAGAACAAATGTTTAAAAAGGAAATGTTGCCAAAATTATAAAAGTTATAACTCTTGAACTTAAAAAGGATTTCTACTAAATTAATAAAATGTTTTTCGGACATGCATGACTGTTTTTCTTACGAAAATGTTTTAAACCACTCTATATTTATTGGTTTTGATTTCTGGGTTCGGCTTACTTAGCCGCGTTACGCCTGTAGACGTTGCGTGGTTAAGTGCCGGTCACGAGTCGAAACTCTCGGGTCGTGACAGCCAGTCACGTGCTATTTCGGGTCGTGACAAAATTGGTATCAGAGCGCTAGGTTAACCTTGGGTTGAGTCTAAGTTTGACTATGCAGAGCCTAAAGCGTTTATATATATACGGAACTTAGGCTTGACCTTACGGAACATAGACTTAGTCGAGGGGGGTATTATACCCGAACTTTCGTCGCGTAAGATGACCCTTGGTTGATGTAGTAGGTAGCATGAGTAGAGTGGTGTCCCGTACGTATATTCCGCGGCATACTTACGATACGCCACTCCGCTTAAGAAACCTTAGGATGTACATTTCCTCGCACATTATTATATTCATTCCTATGATCTATCTTCATCGATATTGGTTATGATTTTGCTGCCATGATCACACAGGAAGAGAGAGGTACGGCTAGTGTTGCATCAGCATGAGCTCATCATGGACGGGGACTGACCAAGGCGAGATTCCAGAGAAGTACGATTGCCTAGAGGCTTCGTTTTTTTGTGTTTTCACGCCATGAGCGTTGACAGATCGCTTTTACGAGATTTCTCGGACGTGCAGATCAGCACCAGTGAATAAGGCTACTGCTAGAGGCCAGCCAGGATGTGATGACCATTGATATATCGCTTATTCATGAAGATTGAGGCGTTGTTCAGCGTACAGACGAATGAGCTAGTTGCTGCTGTAAATGACGAGATATCGTCCAGATGATTGGAGCTACTGCAGCATGGGTATATACTTAGAGATATGATGGAAGGTCACTAGTCACCCAAGGATGAATGACTAGGACATGTGGTTCGTTCGCTTACCACGATGCGAGGTCATCAGATAGATTGATTCCAGCTAGAGACGACTTCACGCAGATTCGTTGAGAGTCGATAGAGATGATCGCATGTCAGGAACCTATTTCCAAGTTTAAAGTATTCGAAAGACAAACCAAGTATTGCTATGGACCCTCTAGAAGAATAAAACCCTAACTCGACGTAATGACCATGGAACGCCTCCGAACCTTTGGGTTTGCGGCAGTTTAGCGGTGCCATTTGTGAGGCTTGGGTTTGCCTTTCTACGGTTGGTCCACAGGTGCTGTGGCATGTACTAGAATACTATTAAACTGTACTCAAGATATTGATCTCTTAGGGGATTATGAGGTTTTGACAAATCGATCGGATGAATCGACATCATTCGGATATCATGTGATGGGACACATTGCTTAGGAGACTCCAGATACGAATATAGCCGTTGGAGCGCAGTCCATGCAGCCATGAGAAGACGAGTCCGAATCAGTCGACATTGGAGCAGAGTGGAGTAATGAGTTCGCACGAGATTTCGACGAGATGAAGTTCCACTCTGCTGACATCAGAGATGCGATACGCATGCAGAGGCATTGATTATGCATACACCTTCCAGAAGGAGTCGCGACGAGTATGCAGCCGTTTAAGAACAAGAAACAGATATAGAAAAGATGATAACTTCCGGGCAATTCGGAGGAAACGAGATTAGAGAGACCTCGACAGGACCTTTCTGGAATACTATACGAGAAGACGTGGACCCAGGAGTTGTCATATTGCATACACCCAGCATGCCAGAGTCCGGCATCGTCGACGAGATAGTTGACCAGGTTCGGTTAAAAGACCTCAACCAGATGCATTGTGAGTTTATCAAGAATGGACGAGTATGGAGTATACCTCCGCAGGTTGGGACGAGTTCCTGAGGACGTGTTCTGCTAGATATCTTCCACAGAGTGATGAATATACCGAGTTCATGATTTCGAGTCCTTGTGAGAGACTTCGGATTGAACATAGCCGAGAACATTTGAAGTGCGCAGATAGAGACATGACGTCGAAGTGGACGATGATACAGTCAAGCGGGACAAGAGGTTCGTGCGAGATGCTGACGAGCTATTGTTACTCCCCGTTAAGATTAAAGGTCAGATATGTCTATAGTGGCGTTTGGATGCGACCAGCTTTCAAGGAATGGGTGTGCTGAGGACGCATATGTCCATAGAGCGAGAATAGATTGTGTAAGAGTACCAGTCTCCGTACAGTTCGGCATAGGTGAGATCGGAAAAGAACTTGAGCAGGATTCTTTCCAGGACAATGTTGAGATAAGATTTGCACCCAGGATCAGATGTGTAATGTGTATTCAGAGGACCAGAGGTCGGCACCAGTGACGTGCTGCTTTACGAGTGGCCATGGGGATTGACCGAGAGGTTACCAGAGAAGTGCCAGGATAGAATCGTCCCCGTTAGCACACCTGACAGGGCCGATGAGCCGATGGATAGCGAGATTGGCAATCCACAGAGAAGATAAGGGTCCATGGACAGAGGACGCCAGACCGTGAGCAGGAGGCATGTAGATATCTTGCGCTGCTAGCATTGGATGCAACGACACCTTCTCTACTGCGAAGGAGGATATATCGACGACGGTATTTATGATTTGTGATTTGGTGATTCGATTATCACGTATCCGTCACCTTGGATTTCGGTATTTTGGGCGATCTATTCGCATGATTTAGTCTTGATGGCTGAGTTCCATGATATTTGTTTTCGTGCACCATGGTTGCACCTACTGGATATTCATATTTGTGCACAGTTATTGCACCTGATATCGTTTTGTGCCTTGGTTGCTGATTGTTTGGGATTCTGCGTGTTCAAGTTTTAGTTAATTACCGCAATCAAGACGGTTTCACTCGTAGCTAGCCGGTTGAGCACAGGTCGTCCGCAGGGAGATGGGAATCTTTTTCTTTGTGCTTTAACGAGTTAAGTCCAGTTTTCCAGATTTTGTTGTGATTAATTAAGTGGTAAAATGATATGTAAAGAGAGCTTGTTAGGGTTAGGATTAGGTTAGTTTGAGTTAGGAGTCTCCCACATCTTTCGTTACCCCTCTTAATATCGGTGTTACGGTAATCGGCAACAACGAGGATTAGCACGACTAGGAAGGAACTTGCGAGTATAAGCTAGGCTTTCCAACGCATAAGTTCTTCCTTTTGGTGCTTGTCCGTCCGTTCTTGGCTCCTAGCCATAACCTCCGGTTAATTCAACCACAACCGGTCTCACTACGGAATCACCGCTATCATGTAGGATAGGGTGCCGTAAGGAGCGGATTCTGGTTCAATTAACGGGAGTCGAATTAAGCTGTTGGGCAAGGAAAGAGTGAGAGAGATTTCCTTCTCTGAAACTTCCCTTATCCTACCCTAACAAGTATGAAACTACTCACACATCATAATGAAAAGAAAACAAAACAAAAGAGGAAGATAGGAAGAAGAGATTAGAAGATAACAACTAGCTATTTGCGACCTCACCTTGGCAAGGATCAAGCGTAAGCATCATGGTTGTTTTAAGGATAAAGAAAAGAGAGAAGAAAGAAACAACAAAAAAAATAACAACAACTAAGTTAACGAATGAAAATTACAATAATTAACAAGAGAAGAAGACAAGCATAATAATAAACGGTTCTTCTTTATTCATCATTCTTCACTCAAAAGCTCACTACAAGTTTTAATGGAGAAGAGATGAGAAGAGGAAGAAGAACATGTATTCTAAATCCTAGAGAAAAAAATACAAGATTATGGACCCCTTGGCTTCACAAGTTCTGGACTATTTATAGGCAGGAAACATAAAATCTAGGGCAACCATCAAAATACAAATGAAAAGACCCAAATACCCCCCAAATTTCGTCAACTGAGGAGGACGTACGGTCGCGGATCCGCGGCCTAGACCCCCTATTCTCCGCAGATCCGCGGCCCTATAGTAGAGTTGGGGTCTCGTTTTTCTTGTGGTCCCCTGGTTTGCTTTTCTCTGTAGTTTGGCATATGATGTTTCTGATAAACTTTCCACATTTCTTCCAGAATTTCTGTTGATCAAAAAGGTGATTGAAAGTGGATCTTTTGTAATGATTTTCTCGAGCTCCGCGTAGATTTCTTGGATCTTGTGTTTCCCTTGAGCCTTGTGCATGAAAATGACATTGATTTGCCATTTTGTCTCTTAAACTGGTGTGTGGAAACAGACGGATAAAGAGCGGAGATCCATGTTTTTTCTGTGGTTGGCAGGAACCCGGACTTTGTCGTGTTTTTCCATGAATTTCACCGTTTTAGAGCCGAGAACCTGTATCCTGCAATTGACTAGCAAACACGGCTCAAGAGTACCTACCGATATGCAATGTGATAAAAATTGGGCGGTATGAAAATGCAAAAATCTGATATGAACAAATACCCCCAAACTTATCATTTGCTCGTCCCGAGCAAAGCCAATTTATTCACAAAAAATTTCCTAACCTCACTTTTGCAGGGAACGCGATTGGACTGAGCATGTGCAACAAGCCGTTAAACCTCTAGGTGTCCCTAGTAGGAGGAGTGTTGTCTCCTGAGGGTTTTCAGCGGATACTACCAACAAAATCCGGTCAAGCTAGTTTTGTAAAATAACTAAGATTCAAACCCCAAAAGTTTTGTTTCAGAAAATAACAATTCTATGATCCTAAGCCTAGACTATCGAACCTTTATTTTTCACACCTCGCTTCTTTTTTAACTACAGATTTTATATGTCTTTACGTGCAGTGCAAATAGTGTCGTTAAGTTTCCAGAAGGATCGATTTAAGTCATCATGTTACACAATAAAGCCCAGATAACAATTTTAAAAGGATCACATAAGTTTTATAAAGAGTTAAGCATTTTTCAAGTTTCGTTTTCCAGTAAAGTTTCAACTTCAGAATTTCTATCTTCCGTAACAGGAAACTAGGTCTTATTTTTCACTCCACCTTTTTCTTGTTTTCATTTCATACACACCTCTGTGAATGTGCAATAGTCTTTATCATAGAATAAAACCTTCATATCTCCGCTAAATTTTTTTATAAAAGCCTGTCTTTTATCAAGATTATTCTCACACAAAGAACCGTTAGGAATTTTAACTCGGAGAGAACACTTGCTTGATTTTGTTTTAATCTGGACTTTCTAGGCTTCTTAGCGAGCTTTGGGCCAATGCACCCAAACTAGTTGGTTTTAGGGCATTAGGTGTAAAAACACCCCGGCGGACTTAATTACTCAAGTTACCCAGGTCCAAAAACAAAAGACAGTTGGCGTGAAAATCAGATGATTTAATACGAACGGAGATATAACCGGCAGTTCCATTATTTTTTTTTGGATAAAAGACGTGTTTAGTGGGTTTGGTGTCTAATCATTCCAATCAAGTTCTAGATGGGTTATTTTTCAGACTTAGTTCCAATTAAGGCGTCAATAACATTCCTTCATATTCTCTTTTCTTCATAAACTATTCTTGACATTACTTATTTCAGAACAAACCTATTTGATCCTCAGAAAATCATTTATCTGTTTAAAAGTTTTTAAACATAAAAGACTTGTCATCTAATTCCCAAAAACTCACGACACGTGTAGTGTGATGTAAAGACGTATATCAGCTATAGTTAACTTCAAAGGAGAGTTATCTTTCAGGTTTTCAAAATCTAAACATAAGATTTAGTTATTCTTATTTTATAAAACAAAACCGCCGAAATGTTGAATCGGAGTCCTCCCACTAGCTAACTTGACAGAAAAGTTTTTATGTTTTAAGAAAATTTTCAGATTTTTATGGATTTTAATATGCAGATGCAAAATATACATATGAATGCGAAGGTAAGAAATGCGTACCGAGCGTACCCCCAAACTTAAACTGGACAGTGTCCTCACTGTCATTGCATGAAGAGATCATTTGAAGGGTCAAAATTGTCGGTTAGCGATACACAATTTTTTTTTATGTTTTTGTTTTTAAAGAAAAGAAAAAGAAAAAGAATATCCACAAATATATACAAAATGGTTTATACATACCCCCAAACTTATTTGGAACAGTGTCCACTGTTCTTGGCTGGATAACCGAAGTTTGGAGGTAGGCAGAGGAAGATCAGGCAGGGTAAACCGGCTCCTGTAAGAACAGGAGCTCCTCTGTTGGTTTGGCGCAAAGGTACGGTTTAAGTCGGTGTCCGTTCACTTCGAAAAATGAACCGTCCTTCGGATTTTCCAAATCCACAGCGCCCTGCGGATACACATTCCGCACAAAATACGGCCCTTTCCAGCGAGATCTAAGCTTTCCTGGATGGAAGTGAAGTCGGGTGTCGTAAAGCAGTACCTGCTGACTAGGTACGAAGGTTTTGCGCAAAAGGTGTTTATCGTGAAACACCTTCGTTCGGTTCTTAATGACAACCGCGTTATCGTAAGCCTCATCCCTAAGCTCGCTCAATTCATTCAACTGCAGCTTCCGATGGCTGCCCGCATCTTCGAGAGACAGATTCAGCTCCTTTATCGCCCAAAATGCGCGATGCTCTATTTTGACAGGTAGGTGGCAGGCTTTTGCGTACACACGCCGATAGGGAGACATGCCAAGGTCGGTCTTATAAGCGGTTCGAAAGGCCCAAAGGGCATCAGTGAGTTTCAGCGACCAATCCTTACGGTTCTTGGAAACCGTCTTCTCCAGTATCTGCTTGATTTGCCGATTTGAAACTTCGGCCTGCCCGCAGGTTTGGGGGTGGTAGGGCGTAGATAGCTTATGATTAATGGAGTATTTCCGCATCAAGGCCTCGAAAGTCTTGTTGCAGAAATGACTTCCATTGTCGCTAATAATCGCTCGGGGGTGCCCAAACTGGGAGAAAATGTTTTCTTTAAGGAACCTAACGACAACCTTGTTGTCGTTAGTACGGCTGGGCACAGCCTCGACCCATTTAGAGACGTAATCAACAGCGAGAAGGATGTACAAGTTCCCAAAAGAGCTGGGAAACGGCCCCATGAAATCTATCCCCCAAACATCGAAAATCTCCACAACCAAGATCGGTTGGAGCGACATCTCGTTCCTCCGGGATATCCGGCCCATGTGTTGGCACCGGGAGCAAGTCTTGCAATAGTCATGAGCGTCTTTGAAGAGCTGTGGCCAGTAGAAACCACATTGCAAGATCTTCTCAGCTGTCTTTCTTGTGATAAAATGCCCGCCACACGCTTGATCGTGGCAAAACGACAGCACACTCTTGAATTCCTCGTCAGGGACACACCGACGAATAATCTGGTCGGGACAGTACTTGAACACATAGGGTTCGTCCCAGTAAAAGTGTTTTACTTGGGATAAGAAGCGAAGTCTGTCCTGACTTTTTAAGTCCATGCTACCTCTCCCGGTACTTTCGGGCATGCGGAATTTAATAAAAAACGATTTTCTTAGAGGTGGTAACAAGGACTTAAAACCCGGATCTTTATTAAACATCTAACTAACAACCTAACTTCGAGTTGCTAACTACTCGGTTAGGGGGTTATACCTTTCTTTTTCTCGAACTCCTTCGTCTTCAAGCTTCGATGGTCGTCCGAATCGGCTTCTCCCCGTCGTCTCCTTGCGCCGAAGATAGATCCATCTGAAAGCCTCAACCTTTGGCACCTTCTTCAAACTTTGAAGAAACTAGTTCACTCGGTTTGCTAAACCTTGTGAACTAGAGTGAGTAGAGAAGAGTTTGTATGGGATTTTATCTATGGTTCTTGGTTCTCAACTTATGAGACAAGTGAACCATAGAATCAAGAGAGGGAGAGCAAGAGGAGGAAGATGAGAGCTCAAGAACAAGAGAGAGAATGAGCATGAAAGAATGAGAGAAGACTTTTCTCATTTGGCTATCATAATCCAAAACAATCATAACACATCATATCAATCAAGTATTATGTGATGGTTTAAGCAACCATAGCCATATCATTTCATGCACTCATTTTGCACAAAAGAGCAAGCAAGCAAAAGTCTTTGGCATGAAATGATAGCTATAGTTATCATGATGGTCAACTAGTCAAGTCTAGTCAACCGGTCAACAAAGTCAACAAGTCAACAAGTCAACAAAGTCAACAACCCAACAACCATGTCACCATAATACCTAATTAATATAATTGTTAATCACATATCATATTCTCATTAGGGTTGAGCAAAAAGTCAATAACCAACTGTCAACGGTCAACAACCCTAATGAGAATCCTCCGCCTCTGTCTCTCCGTCAACTGTGCATACACACCCGCATCCGCGTTCCGAGGAACACGAATACAAACTGGATAATTCCAATCCCAATACATACACTAGGATCTGGCTTAAACCAAAGCCCGCTAGTGTTTACTGTCCGGACACTGTACGTGGACAAGTGCACGGATGTGACCGCGACCTGCCGCAAAACCATGCGACCTGCCGCAAAACCATGCGACCTCTACTTTTTTGCCTAAAGGCGAATAGCTTTCTGTGTGGGACTCTAAAGACTCGACACTACGCTGGCAGTGGGTTTAACTACAGACCGCAAGCAGCACTAGCTGTGCGTAACGGTCCCCAGGTAGAAGCCGACAAGAAGACTGACGAGGTGAAACCCATCTGAACTCCTACTGAGCCTGAATGTGACAATCTCGGTACAGTCCGGTCTGTTCGTCTGATACATCGCATGGCGGGCCTAGGGGGCGGCAAACGTCAGTCCCCCAATAGCGGTACAAGTCGTGTCGGAGTGAAGCCCAAAACAACCTGAGATAAAACTGGAAGCCTAACAGTATATCTCGTTTGCCCTGGCCAGGGACTACTCGTGTAATGGCTCTCCTAGACACAGCGCGATGTCAACCCCCAATACCGGGAGAGACGAATCCTGTCTAACCGTCACTGCCTCCAAGTGCTTCGGGACTGCACCCAACTACCACCTGTTTGCACGACTCCTTTGAGCCGTGGTAGGGTAGTAATCAAAGTACAGTGGGAACACACTCGAGGCGAAGTGACAGTGTCAAGTCAGCGGACTAAGCTGTACTCATGTCACCTGGGAACTGATAACTGACGATAGGCATAATACCAACTAGTCAGTTCCCGACGAGTCCTGTCCAGTGTACTCGTAACCCAACGAGCACCCGCATACTCTCTCAAGTACGACGTACTGATGGCTGTGGGACAGACCATCTCCCACACTGGGATGAGAAGCGCACACGCTAGTCTACTCCGGAGTATCGATGCCCTGTCTCGATAGTCCTGAGACCAGGGACCTGCATAAGGATGTGCTTATAGATTACCCAGCCCCACTAGTGTGACTGCCATCACAACGCAGGTAATCAAGCAAAGTTCCTAAGAGCTCCACTAATGTGTATAGGCTATATACTAAAATAAACACATGTACACATTGAAGTAGAAACAAACCAAGTAGCATACTACTATTTTGAGCAAGATTGTATATACAAGGTGAATATCCCAAGCTTCCATTAAGTAATATACAAACTAGTATGATACAGTAATGGCCTCTAGGGCATATACACTAACAATCTCCCACTTGCACTAAAGCCATGTACTGGCGTATCGAAGACCTATCATCTCGATCAGCCGCTCGAACTGAGTCTGGGGCAGGGCCTTGGTGAATAGATCTGCAGTGTTATCTTCTGAAGCGACACTCCGAACCTCGATCTCCTGGGGATCCACGATCTCCCTGATCAGGTGATACCGCCTCAAGATGTGTCTGGATCTCTGATGGGACCTGGGTTCCTTCGCTAAAGCTATAGCCCCGTTGTTATCGCAATACAGAGGTATTGGATCAACAATGGACGGAACCACCTGAAGCTCTTTCAAGAACTTCCTTATCCAGACAGCTTCTTTTGCGGCATCAGATGCAGCGATGTATTCCGCTTCCATCGTCGAGTCTGCAACGGTTTCCTGTTTGGAACTCTTCCAACACACCGCCCCTCCATTGAGGGTAAAGACAAAATCCGACATGGACTTGGAATCATCCTTGTCACTTTGGAAGCTGGAGTCAGCAAAGGCCTCGATCTGGAGGTCTTTTCCGCCATAAACCAAGAACATCTCCTTAGTCCTTCTCAGGTACTTGAGAATGTTCTTTACCGCTATCCAGTGTTTCTCCCCAGGGTTTGACTGATACCGGCTTACCACACTCAGTGCATAAGCTACATCCGGTCTGGTACACAACATCGCATACATTATAGAGCCTACCGCAGAAGCGTAGGGTATAATAGACATGCGATCCCTCTCCAAATCAGTCTTGGGAGACATCTCTTTAGAGAGGGTGATCCCGTGACAAGCCGGTAGGTTACCGCTCTTGGAATCTTCCATACTGAATCTTTTCAGTATGGTGTCGATGTACATGGACTGTGAAAGTCCTAATATCCTCTTGGATCTGTCACGGTAGATCCGGATACCCTGAATGTATGAGGCATCACCCAGGTCTTTCATGGAGAACCTGTGTGACTAGAACCCCTTGACAGATTGTAGCATAGGAATGTCATTTCCTATTAAGAGAATGTCATCCACGTATAAAACGAGGAATACTACAGTTCTCGCTACAAATCTACTATAGATGCATGGTTCATCTGGATTTTTGATAAAGCCAAATTGCTTGACCGTCTCATCAAAACAGATGTTCCAACTCCGCGGTGCCTGCTTTAGTCCGTAAATGGACTTAAGCAACTTGCACACCTTTCCGCTGCTCCCACTCTGAATGAAACCCTCTGGCTGGTTCATATAGACACACCCCTCTAAATTTCCATTTAGAAAAGCGGTCTTTACGTCCATTTGCCAGATCTCATATTCGTGGAAGGCAGCAATGGCAAGACGGATCCGAATGGATTTCAGCATAGCCACTGGAGAAAAGGTTTCGTCATAGTCCAAACCCGGTCTTTGATGAAAACCCTTTGCTACAAGTCTAGCTTTATAGGTCTCAACCTGTCCATCTACACCAATCTTCCTTTTGAAGATCCACTTGCATCCTACGGGTTTTACCCTGTCTGGAGCAATGTCCAACGTCTATACTTTGTTGGTGTACATGGACTCCATTTCGGTCCGCATTGCATCCAGCCATTTTACCGAGTCGACGCACTGAACGGCTTGCTGGAAGCTAGTAGGCTCATCATAATCTATGATGCAATCCTCTCTATCCCCGTCTATGAGAAAACCGTAGTATCTCTCGGGCGGATGAGACTGCCTACTATTTCTGCGGAGCGGCGTAGGAATGTCCTGTTCTTTTGAACCCGCTGGTTCCACTAAGCTTTCAGTAATAGTCTGTGGTTCTGGAATTTCTTCCAGTTCTACTGCGCTCCAGTAGGGTTTTCTTAACACCTCTATTAAGGTTTAGAAGTATCATACATGCTATAACAATAAAAATTTTGAGGTGCTAAGCAAACTATACAAAGAATCGAACTAGAATATAAGAAGTAACAACTAATAGTATCAAGATTAGGAGTTAAGTTATACTAAGTGATGAGACTACAACCTTTGTAGACCTCTTTGGAAGACTCCTTGGCTTTGAAAGGGTTCACTTGATCAACTCCTCGTCCACGACGATCCACCCGAAGCACTTTGCTCTAAGCTTGATGCTTCCTTCGATCTTTGACAAACTTGAAGCACAACACCCTACACAAGATAGCTAAGGTTGTGTAGGATGATGAAGTGGTTGCTATTCTTATTTATTACCTTTGCTTTTCTTTCTCTAACTCTTTTCTAACATTAAAAAGAGAGCTAGGGTTTTTTTGAGGAAGAAGATGGTTCTCTCTTTTCTTTTGGAATGATAATGATAAAAATGTAATAAAGAAAATAAGAGAGAGAGAGATCTTATCATAACCATAACCATAGTTAAATAATATCTAGATATTTCAATTAAGGTTAAAAGGCAAAAGGAAATGAAACCATGGTTGAGTTAAATTCAACCATTGAAATGTGTAGAAGAGTGTGGAAAAAATGTCTCATTTCTATTTTCTTTTGCCATTAATCTTTATTGAAAAATATCTATATATCATTTTATCTACAATATGATTATTATATTGCCATCCTCTTTGTATCATCAACCATGATACTTTTCATGTATGTATGTATGCATGCACATCATCATGTACATATACATGCATGTATCCATAAGAAGAAAAGGGTTTAAATAAATAATATAAAAGCCAATATTAAATCAACACTTGATTTAATAAATTTGTCATATCTTATACGACCTGACTAATATTAAATGCCCGATTAAAATACAGTATCATATACTAGTATTTAATCGAGGCTCCGCACATATCTCATATTTGCACCACTTCGTTTCGCCAGAGCCGAGAAACTTCTATGTGGGACTCTAAGACTCGTCAATACGCCAGCAGTAGATGATGATCATATCAAACACCTATAAGCCGCAAGCGGTCAGCTAAACGTAACGACCACCCGGGTATTGAGCGATCAGAATAAGAACAAGCGAACCTGTCAAAACTCCTGTCAATCCATCCGGCAACACTAACCGTACAGTCCGGTCTCTTCGTCAGATATGCTGCATATCGAGTCTAGGGATGGAATCGTCGACCCCAATAACTCAATAAGTCATGCCGGTATATGGTCTATAACAGATCGAGAAACTTACTGATAACACTTATCAGTAATATCTCAGCAGCCCTGGCTAGGGACTTCCCGTTATAGCCAATCGTGTACAGCACAGCACCAACCCCCAATACCGGGAGAGACGAAACCCCTCCTATCGCTCACTGCCTCCACATGCCTCGAGACTATACCCAAAATCCACCTGTTTGTACGACTCAGTAGAGCCGCAGTAGGGTGGAGATCAAAGTACAGTGGGAGGACACACAAGACTCTATGACGATCTCGGGTCTACAGACTAACCTGTACCAGTGTCACCTGAGAACTGCTATCCGACGTATGATATAATACCATATAGGAGTTCTCGGTGAGTCCGTTCAGTGTACCCAGTCTCACTGAGCACCCGTATACTATCTTCGGTGTCAACACACCAGACGGATATGGGATCATCCATCGCCCATCATATGGAACAAGAATGGTATACGCTAGTCTAAACTGGAATATCGATGCCCTGTCTCGATATACCTACGACTAGGAACATTTCAAGGATATGCTTATAAACTACAGATGTCCCACTAGTATGATCCTCATCATAATGCCAGTAGTCAAGCCAATATCTTTAGGGCTTTATCAACATGCACCAAATGAATATAAACATGATCAAGTGAACATATGATAAAGTAAAACCAGATAACATACTATCATATCGAGCAAGACTGTCTCACGAATATATATATATATATATACATATCAGTACATACACTATCTCATAATGGCCTCTAGGGCATACATATATCCAACAATCTTCCACTTGCACTAAGGCCTGTTATTGGCATATCTCATACCCAACATCTCAAAAAGTCGCTCATGCTGCGGCTGAGGGAGGGCCTTGGTGAATGGATCCGCAGCGTTGTTCTTTGTGTCTACTCTCTTAATCTCGATCTCGCGGCGATCAACTATCTCCCGGATCACATGATATCTCCTCAGGATGTGTCTGGACTTCTGATGGGACCTGGGCTCTTTGGCCAATGCCATAGCCCCATTATTGTCACAATACAGAGGTATTGGATCAATAATGGTTGGAACTACTCCTAGCTCCGCGATGAATTTTCTCATCCAGACGGCTTCCTTGGCAGCATCATGTTGGAGATAGTGCCCTCATAGTCAATTATTGGATCGCAGGTACGTGATTGCAATGATTGCGGAGGACCTATCCCGGTAGGACAGTCTTACTCGAGATGATAGTATGCTATCTGGTTTGCCTTTATCAGTCGTGTTCATGTTCAGGTGACTGATTGCATGTTACACTTTGATAGAGCCCTTAGGATCTTGCTTTACTACCAACAGTATGATGGCGATCATATACGTGAGAGTTGGGTAGTTTATATGAATATCCTTAATTGTGGTCCCTAGTCGTGGGAGTTTCGAGACAGGGCATCGATACTCCGGAGTAGACTAGTGTGTACAGTCGAGACCCCGACGAGGGGCGGTGGCCGCTCTCACAAGCCACTGGTGTCAGTTGGATCACCTAAGATGTATACAGGTGCTCATTGGGTTATGAGTACACCGGACAGGACTCGCCGGGAATCTGCTAGTTAGTACTATACCTATCGTCAGATAGCAGTTCCCTGGTGACATGTGTACAGGTTAGTTCATCGACCTGAGGTCGTCATTTGTCTCGTGTGAGTTCCCACTGTGCTTTGATTTCTACCCTACCACGGCTCAAAGGAGTCGTGCAAACAGGTAGCTTTTGGGTACAGTCCCGAGCCATATGGAGGCACGTGAGCGGATCGGCAGGGGATTCGTCTCTCCCGGTATTGGGGGCGAGATCGTGCTGTGTCTAGGAGAGCCATTACGCAAAGCCCTCGGCCGAGGCAGGAGATTTACTGGTAGGTATTCCAGTAGTATCTCAGGGCGTTCTGGGCTACACTCCGACACGACTTATACTGCTAATGGGGGTCTGACGTTACTAGCCCCCTAGGCGGATATGCGATACTCATTGACGAACAGACCGGACTGTATATACATTGTCACTGTTAGGCTCAGTAGGGTTTTCAGAGGAGTTCGCTCATCGGTCTCCCTTGAGTTCGCTCCTCGACCACCCTTGAGGTCAGTCCATGGGCAGCCGTTACGCATAGCTAGTGCCGCTGACGGTTTGTGGTTAAACCCACTGCCAGGGTGCTGACGAGTCATTAGAGTCCCCCACAGACAGTTTCCCAAGTTCGGGCGAAACGTTGTAGAGGCCGTATGGTTTTATGGCAGGGTTCGGAAAATGCACGTGCGTTTACGCACGTGTCGATTTTCGGACAGATGATACTGGTCGGCTTTGGTTTAAGCCGGATCCGAGTATTATATTGAGTAGGTATAATATCATTGTCTCAGTTGCATTTGTATTCGGTCGTAATATAAATGCGGGTATATTTATACAGTTTCGGGGTTATCCTGAAAGTCGTTTCAGGATCACTTTTGGAAGTTGCCAGTTTCCAGTTTTCTATCAGCCGTCTTTTAACATTCGGTTAAAGACGGATTTATCTTTTCTTGAGATGAGTGTGGATTCTTCTAGAAGTTTCTAGATGAGGTGACTAGGATTAATTGGTGTTGGATTTTCATTGGTTGCTTTAAAGGTTCAATTAATGCATAATGACTCATGCTTTGTAATTAAGGCTTTTTGTTTTCCTTAAGATATTTTGTTCATAATATCTTATGCTTGTGGTCACCTCCCTCCTCCTACGGTCACCTCCCTCCATCATATAAAGAGGCCGGCCCCTCTCCCTCTCACTACTCACTCTCACTTGAGTTTTCATTCGGTTAGAAAAGATATGATAGTTTTGGGGTGTATGGAATTCACAGTTCATTTCATTCCATCACCCGATTTCCACGGCAACTTCATTAACCGATCGTCCACGGACTTGGACGAAGTGAGACAAAGTCATCTACTCAATCTCTACATCATTCTTGGTCGTCTCTTTTAGCAAACTTGACGATCGAGTTGCCTCGAGTCAGAGGCGGGAGCCCGTTTAAAGAACCGATCATGTGGTGCCACCTCGACGAAGGACATCGGAGATCGACGAGATCGGAGCAGCCGCAACGGAGCGTGGGATGATGGTTGAAGAACGAAGGACTCGGATCGTTCGGTATAACCATTCTACACTCTTTACAGTTTGTTAGTTTAGCAATAATGGCAGATCCGGGTTAAAGTATACGATAGCGCCAAGTTAAAAGTTTTTGTTCCGCATTTGGCGTCTGTAGACTGCCGGGGCGCTAGCGTAGACTTACAGTGGTATCAGAGCCTAACCATTTTGCTATACTAACTTGTGCTAACGTGTTCAAAACATCGATCGAACCGAAACTCAAAAACGACAAAATCCTATATTGACAGTTTCTGTTGTTTTTAAACGGTCTCAAAAATTATTTCTGGATGTCTTAAAAATCCGTGCAGGTAATTCTAAGACCCACGACAAAATTTGGGGTCGTGATCCCTCCAAGTCGCCGCAGAAGGGCGGCCAAACCCATGGTTTGGCCGCGCAACCGCGGCCACGTGGGGAGCACGAGCTCCCAAATTTTGTCAGTAGGTTCTGTTTGGGATTTTGGGGTTTTTGGTATATAAAGTTTTGGCCCAGATTTTGTTACTGTTCACCAGTAAGCTGTGGGGCCCACTTTTTAATATTTGGTCTTTGGTTGATCGAAATTTAAATACGTTAGTTTACAGTGCTTACATTATATCTCCGACCGGGAATGTCATTTGATCGGTAAACCGCGTTTGATTGCTATAGTTCTTTTAGACGGGTTTGCGAACGTGACATTCGCGTTGATGTTCTGTGTTGTGCTGTAATGTTGCGGATTTGTCGTGGTGGATAGCAGTGTGCAGTGGTAGTACAGATTGAGTTTATATGTACATTTGATATTGCGGGGCGAGCTTCCAACTTGTGGACAGCCGTCACTGCCTGTTGTATAATATTCTTTTTGGGGCACGACCAGGTTGCGGTCGATGTACCTATTGTACTATTTTTCATTACTGTACTAGGTTTTACCCCACGACGGAGTGCACGGATAGCCGGGTTCGGGAAAGCAACGGGTCCGCATCTCATGGCTTTGAGAGGCAGAGGGGCCCCACTTCAGAATTGGCAGACTATTCGCCGCACTCGTAGGGGGTACAGGTTGACCCAAGGAGGGGTGCCCAAGCTTACCGGATTCCGTGGAGTGCTGGGTGTTCCATTCACTATGCTGTGGGGACTGCCTCGCTTCAGGTCTTGGCGGGTAACTTGCCGCACCCGTAGGGGTCTAGGTTTCATTGCACAGGCTATCCACACGACAGGGGAACGTCGAGTTTCAGCAGCGGCTCTGTGAAACTCGGGGATCCCAGATATCTGTATTGTTCTGTGATGCTTATTACTTTTCTGTAATGTTGCATATTATCACGCCTTGAGCGATTATGTATATTGGTTTATATACTATTAGATGTTGTATATGTTTTACACCCGCGCTAGTCCAGTCCCCGCTCTGTCGTTAGTTAAGTAACCTAACGAGTGATGACGGGACCCAGTGACGAATGCGGATGGCATATACGTACATTTTATTTTCGTTCTTTTCTGGTGTGATTATTGATGGGACTGCGTTGATTCTGATCAATGCAAAGTAAAACAAACCTGTTTGAGTTGTTGGAACAATTTTAAAAAGTGTTGTTGCAAAGACGTTTCCTTTTGTTATGCATAGCGGTATTCAGTGGAATATCCTGCACCTCATTCGACGGGGCAAGGGCCGATATCCCTTCACCGGGACTGACCCCTTGGACAGAAGTTTGCGTCAGAGTAATAACTCCACTATAGTCGATTACATGTTGCTTTGCATAGCGGTATTCAGTGGAATATCCTGCACCTCATTCCACGAGGAAAGAGTCGAGATCCCTTTACCGGGAGTGACCTCTTTAGCAAAAGATTTTCGCCACTATATTTTAAAAAGCTATCAGGTTCCTTCAGCGATATCAAGTTCACTACGCTAAAGGTTTTTTCGCCAAAAACCAGCCGTAGCCCTCCGTCACTTCTTTTGGGTATTCAGTAGTATTCAAGCTATGCATTTTAGCCAAAGTTAAGGCATAGTGTTTGGTAGCTGCTGGGTATTCAATTGTTGCATAGATAGATGGGTTAGTTTGGGACAGTCGTTCTGCCGATTGGCCAAAGTCAGGGGCATGTGCGGATGGGTTCAAATTAACAAGATAGTGATGGGTAGAACTTGGCATGTGACTTATGACATTTTGACCAAAGCCAAGGTTATAAGAGCATGGGGCAAAAACTATATCAGGAGTTTCTAAAGAAACTGAAACTTGCCGAGTATGCGCATACCTTCTGGAGTATGAGTAACGTGGATGCATTCCATCACGTTATCATGCGATGAGAGTTGGATCCTGATTCCCACTGATGAGTTGGTTTACTCTTCGGGTGATCCCGATTGATTCTTCTTTAGGTTTGGAGGAGAATTTGACAGGACAGTGGGAAGTTTCCGGATTAGATAAAATAATGACCATTCTGATCTAGGTTAGAGTGCACGCAGAGTGTTTCTTTTCTCTCTCTCTTTGGCAGCGACCTTTGACCGACCCTAGACTTTGACTCAATGACCAGGTTGACCGAACCTTCTTAAAATACTGGCTTTTGGATTGTCTATGTTGCATAAGTCATTGCCACTCCTTCTTTTACCCTTTGAATTTCTCAGAACACCCGTATTACTACGGATATCCACTTCCATTGGATAGAGCCATCGTATGGTTATATACGAACTCGAAGGGACTTCTTCGAGGATGGATCAAGGTTCAGGAGAAATAGAATTGGTTTATTCAGTTGTCTTTTTTTATCACCTTCTCTCAGGTTGCGAGAGCTCCTTGGTTTAGGAGAGTACACCTATTACGCCTATTGGATAGTCTTATTCCAAACCATAGGCTGGTGCCGAAAGGTAGGGAATGAAGAAAACCAATTAGCCTAAGTAGGGTTGTCACGACCCGAAATTCGGTCCGTAACCGGCACTTAAATTACGTAACGTCTACAGGCGTACGTAACCTAAGTAAGCCGAAACCCAGAAATCTAAAACCACCCAAGAATGGATCAACGGAGAAAAACATAATTTAAAAGTATTAGTGTTGCCATTTAAAATCTCTAACTCTAGTTTTCTTTCATAAAAATTTCGGCAGCACCTCCTTTGTAAAACTAGCCCCGTAAACGGGTACAACACAGATAAAATATAAATCATCCCAAGTGGGAGAAAAATCACGCCCACCGGCGGAGACAATCACCACAACAAGTATACGACGCCAAAGCGAAGAAATATCAAAGAGAACGACTATATCAAGAAGTAAACATATCCACAATAACCTGCTTCTACGAGCACGGTTCCCAAAACCAATATACAACACTGATATCTCACAAGTCGTCTCTAAGTCATATACAACAAGTAGATGGAGAATACTAGATCCAACCCAAAATGATATACAATATACAACGGATAACCGCAAACCCACCTATAATGCAACGGCCTCACTGCCCAAGGTAGCGGTATCCCCAAAAGAAATGATGATAAGCTGCCCCACCGCGACTACTCAGAGGGTAAGTCCTGCAAAACTGTGGCACAACGGGGGTGAGTTGCCAACTCGTGAATAGTAATTAACATCATACAGTAATCGCAAGTATGCACTAACATCACTAATCAATAACATGTGAACTGATAGCATGAGTATGACAATATGAATATGCAACTTGTAAGTCCACGTTGCGACCCCCGGTTCTTACGGGGAGGCGGAAACGGTATAAAATCAAAATTTTAACACAAGAGGCAACATGGACTATGCTAGGTCGGGATCTTTACCTAAACTAAAACTAGCATACTAAGCTAAAGAGATTTAGCTACTCGGTTGAAGATGGTTATACCTAGCTTTTCTTGAACTCCTTCTCTTCAAGCTCCGGTGGTGGTCCGATGGCTCCTTCTCGTCGTCTCCGTACGCCGAAGATAGATCCACTTGAAAGCTCCAACCTTTAGCTCCTTCTTCATTCTTTGAAGAAACTAGTTCACTTGGTTTGCTAAACCTAGTGAACTAGAATGAGTACAGATGATTTAGAATGGGATTTTATCTATGGTTCTTGATTCTCAACTCATGAGACAAGAGAACCATAGATCAAGAGAGGGAGCAAGAGGTTGAGGGTGAGAGCAAGAGGAGAGCTCAAGAACAAGAGAGAGAATGAGCAAGAAAGAATGAGGCTCTCTTTTGTCTTTCACCCTCTCATAATCCAAAGTGATCATAACTCATCATATCAAAAAAGTCTTATGTGATGGTAAGAAGCAACCATAACCTTATCATGTCATGCACTCATTTTACTCAAATGAATAAGCAAGAAAAAGTCTTTGGCATGAAATGATAACCATGGTTATCATGATGGTCAACTAGTCAAGCCTAGTCAACCGGTCAACAAGTCAACAAAAGTCAACAAGTCAACAAAGTCAACAAGTCAACAAAAGTCAACAAGTCAACAACCATATCACCATAATACTTAATTAATATAATAGTTAATCACATATGATATTCTCATTAGGGTTGAGCAAAAAGTCAAAAAGTCAACGGTCAAATGTCAACAACCCTAATGAGAATCCGCTGTCTGTGCCTCCCTGTCAACTGTGCATACACACCCGCATCCGCGTTCCGAGGAACACGAATGCAAACTGGATAAATCCAATCCCATAAGGTACACTAGGATCTGGCTTAAACCAAAGCCCGCTAGTGTAAACTGTCCGGACACTGTACATGCACAAGTGCACGTATGTGACCGAACCCTGTCGCAAAACCATGCGACCTGCCGCAATACCATGCGACTTCTACTCTTTTGCCTAAAGGCGAAAAGCTTTCTGTGTGGGACTCTAAAGACTCGACACTACGCTGGCAGTGGGTTTAACCACAGACCGCAAGCGGCACTAGCTGTGCGTAACGGTCCCCAGGTAATGCCGACAAGAAGACCGACGAGGCGAAACCCATCTGAACTCCTACTGAGCCTGAGTGTGACATTCTCCGTACAGTCCGGTCTGTTCGTCTGATACATCGCATGGCGGGCCTAGGGGGCGGTAAACGTCAGTCCCCCAATAGCGGTACAAGTCGTGCCGGAGCGAAGCCCAAAACACCCTGAGATAACACTGGAAACCTACCAGTATATCTCGTTTGCCCTGGCCAGGGACTACTCGTGTAATGGCTCTCCTAGACACAGCGCGATGTCAACCCCCAATACCGGGAGAGACGAATCCTGTCTAACCGTCACTGCCTCCAAGTGCTTCGGGACTGCACCCAACCATCACCTGTTTGCACGACTCCTTTGAGCCGTGGTAGGGTAGTGATCAAAGTACAGTGGGAACACACCCGAGGCGAAGTGACAGTGTCAAGTCAGCGGACTAAGCTGTACTCATGTCACCTGGGAACTGATAACTGACGATAGGTATAATACCAACTGGTCAGTTCCCGACGAGTCCTGTCCAGTGTACCCGTAACCTAACGGGCACCCGCATACTATCTCAAGTACGACGTACTGACGGCTGTGGGACAGACCGTCTCCCACACTGGGATGAGAAGCGCATGCGCTGGTCTACTCCGGAGTATCGATGCCCTGTCTCGATAGTCCTGCGACCAGGGACCTGCAAAAGGATGTGCTTCTAGATTACCCAGCCCCACTAGTGTGACGGCCATCACATCGCTGGTAATCAAGCAAAGATCCTAAGGGCTCCACTAATGTGTATAAGCAATATACAAAGATAAACACATGTACACATTGAAGTAGAAATAAACCAAGTAGCATACTACCATTTTGAGCAAGATTGTATATACAAGGTGAATATCCCAAGCTTCCATTAAGTAATATACATACTAGTATGATACAGTAATGGCCTCTAGGGCATATACACTAACAATCTCCCACTTGCACTAAGGCCATGTACTGGCGTATCGAAGACCTATCATCTCGATCAGCCGCTCGAACTGAGTCTGGGGTAGGGCCTTGGTGAATGGATCTGCAGTGTTGTCTTCCGAAGCGACTCTCCGAACCTCGATCTCCTGGCGATCCACGATCTCCCTGATCAGGTGATACCGCCTCAAGATGTGCCTGGATCTCTGATGGGACCTGGGTTCCTTCGCTAAAGCTATAGCCCCATTGTTGTCGCAATACAGAGGTATTGGATCAACAATGGACGGAACCACCTGAAGTTCTTTCAAGAACTTCCTCATCCAGACAGCTTCTTTTGCGGCATCAGATGCAGCGATGTATTCCGCTTCCATCGTCGAGTCTGCAACGGTTTCCTGTTTGGAACTCTTCCAACACACCGCCCCTCCATTGAGGGTGAAGACAAAACCCGACATGGACTTGGAATCATCCTTGTCACTCTGGAAGCTGGAGTCAGCAAAGGCCTCGATCTGGAGGTCTTTTCCGCCATACACCAAGAACATCTCCTTAGTCCTTCTCAGGTATTTGAGAATGTTCTTTACCGCTATCCAGTGTTTCTCCCCAGGGTTTGACTGATACCGGCTTACCACACTCAGTGCATAAGCTACATCCGGTCTGGTACACAACATCGCATACATTATAGAGCCTACCGCAGAAGCGTAGGGTATAATAGACATGCGATCCCTCTCCAAATCAGTCTTGGGAGACATCTCTTTAGAGAGGGTGATCCCGTGACAAGCCGGTAGGTTACCGCGCTTGGAATCTTCCATACTGAATCTCTTCAGTATGGTGTCGATGTACCTGGACTGTGAAAGTCCTAATATCCTCTTGGATCTGTCACGGTAGATCCAGATACCCAGAATGTATGAGGCATCACCCAGGTCTTTCATGGAGAACCTGTGTGACAAGAACCCCTTGACAGATTGTAGCATAGGAATGTCATTTCCTATTAAGAGAATGTCATCCACGTATAAAACGAGGAATACTACAGTTCTCGCTACAAATCTACTATAGATGCATGGTTCATCTGGATTTTTGATAAAGCCAAATTCTTTGACCGTCTCATCAAAGCAGATGTTCCAACTCCGCGATGCCTGCTTTAGTCCATAGATGGACTTAAGCAACTTGCACACCTTTCCGCTGCTCCCACTCTGAATGAAACCCTCTGGCTGGTCCATATAGACACACTCCTCTAAATTTCCATTTAGAAAAGCTGTCTTTACGTCCATTTGCCAAATCTCATAATCGTGGAAGGCAGCAATGGCAAGAAGGATCCGAATGGATTTCAGCATGGCTACTGGAGAAAAGGTTTCGTCATAGTCCAAGCCAGGTCTTTGACGGAAACCCTTTGCTACCAGCCTAGCTTTATAGGTCTCAACCTGTCCATCTACACCAATCTTCCTTTTGAAGATCCACTTGCATCCTACGGGTTTTACCCCGTCTGGAGCAATGTCCAACGTCCATACCTTGTTGGTGTACATGGACTCCATTTCGGTCCGCATTGCATCCAGCCATTTCACTGAGTCAACGCTCTGAACGGCCTGCTGGAAGCTAGTAGGCTCATCATAATCTATGATGCAATCCTCTCTATCCCCGTCTATGAGAAAACCGCAGTATCTCTCGGGCGGATGAGACTGCCTACTACTCCTGCGGAGCGGCGTAGGAATGTCCTGTTCTTTCGAACCCTCTGGTTCCCCTAAGCTTTCAGTAATGTTTTGTGGTTCTGGAATTTCTTCCAGTTCTACTACGCTCCCACTTATCTGGTTTTCCAAAAACTCAGTTTCCAAGAAGTAGGCATGACGAGAAACAAGGACTTTTTGTTCCTCTTCGTAGTAGAAAAGATACCCCTTGGAGTTCTTTGGGTATCCCACAAACTTGCACTGTACTGAGCGTGCCTCGAGCTTGTCCGCATGCTGCTTTTTCACAAAAGCCGGACATCCCCATGTCTTGAAGGATTTAAGACAGGGTTTCTTCCCACTCCACATCTGATATGGTGTGGTAGGCACTGTCTTAGTAGGAACTTGGTTCAAGAGATGTGCAGCTGTTTCCAGTGCATAACCCCAGAAAGATCGCGGTAACTCAGCTTTACTCATCATGGAACGAACCATATCCAATAGGGTTCGATTCCTCCTTTCCGATACACCGTTATGTTGCGGAGTGTATGGAGGAGTACGCTGAGAGAGAATTCCATTCTCTTTTAAAAGGTCCAGGAACTCGGCACTCAAGTATTCTCCACCTCGATCCGATCTTAGAATCTTAATACTTTTGCCTGTTTGTTTTTCAACTTCATTCTTGTAATCCTGAAATTTCTCAAAGGCCTCGGATTTGTGCTTCATTAAGAAGACATGTCCATACCTAGAGAAATCGTCTGTGAAAGTAATGAAGTATGAATAACCGCTTCGCGCATGTGTAGACATTGGACCACACACGTCACTGTGTATGAGTCCCAAGAGCTCGCTCGCTCTTTCTCCGTGTCCAGTGAACGGAGTCTTTGTCATCTTTCCCATGAGACAAGATTCACAAGTGGCATAAGACTGATACTCGAACGGATCCAAGTATCCTTCTTTATGTAACTTAGTCAACCGTGTCTCATTGATGTGACCCAGTCTACAATGCCATAAGAAAGCCTGATTAATATCTGGAGACTTTCTTTTGTGTGTATTCTGGACATTAAAAATCTGTGGTTGGTTTAACACGTATATACCATTACTCAATGTACCTGACCCAATCAGAACTTGATTAAGGTGAATGTTTACAACATTACTTACAAACGCAAATTCATAACCTTCTTTAGAAACTAAAGATACAGAAATGATATTACAAGTTGCGTTGGGTACAAAAAAGCAATTACGCAAAACCAAAACATGTCCATCTGACATTCCCAGGTGATAGTCCCCCACGGCTTTAGCATCCATGCTAGCTCCGTTCGCAACTCTGAGGGTCATGTCACCTGCCTTCAAAACCCTACGGTTTCTCAACGCCTGCAAAGAATTACAGATATGAGATCCTGATCCGGTATCCAATACCCAGGAAGTAGAGTTTATTGAAAGACAGTTTTCAATAACATACACACCTGAAGCTGAAGCTGCAACCTGCTTCAATTCCTGTGTTCTGGCCTTCCAGGCCCTGCAATCATTCTTCCAGTGTTCTTTCTTATGACAATAGAAGCATTCTTCCTTATCCACAAGCTTCCCTGCTATCTTTGTTGCTTTACCCTTTCCCTTCGTATCCACTTTACTTACACCGCCCCTTGGTTTGGCGGGGGCCTTCTTCTTCTTTCCCTTGGCTTTCGCCTTGGACCTAGAAGAAGATGATCCTCCTACAAACAAAGTGGATGTATCCCTACCTTTCTGTAGGGTGCCCTCTGCGCTCCTCAGCATGTTGAGGAGCTCTGATAGTTCAACCTCTTTTTCTTGTAGGTTGAAGTTCAGTATAAACTGGGCGTAAGTGGAAGGAAGGGACTGGAGAACTATATCTGTATATAGCTCACTCTCCAATGTGATCCCTAGGTCAGCGAGCTCCTCAATGTAGCCGATCATCTTTAGCACGTGCTCGGCTACTGATGATCCGACGGCCATTCTTGTCGAAAATAACTTTCTCGACGCTTCGTATCTTGCGATACGAGATTGCTCTCCATACAGTTCTTTTGTATGGAGCAATATGGATTCCATGTCCATATTCTCATGCCTCCTCTGATGTTCGTTGTCCATCGAGGCAAGCAAGAGGCACTTGGCCTTCGCGCTATCAATCTCCCAAGTCTTGCGGATTTCCTTATCCGCGACGCTGGAAGTTGGACCAGGGACAGGGGGAGCTTTGGTGGTAAGAAGATACCCCAGCTTGTCATAAGTGATTGCTATCTTGACATTCCTGAGCCAATCTTTGTAGTTTGGCCCTGTCAGTTTGTTTTTATCTAGGAGTAACTTAAGTCCAGTCATGTTGATTGGTCGCTGCAATTTGGAGAGAAGAAGAAACACTCAGCATGATGCTCTTGCAAGTTTAGAGTGGTTTTTAGTTTGTCTAAACAGGATGGCTCCCACTGTTTCTCGAATCCCTCCTCAAACCATAAAGGAAGAATTAGTCAGGATCAATCCCACCGTACAATACTTGCTTAACCGTTCGGCCAGGCTGGTGTCGGTACTTCGAGGGAGGTTTTCCAACGCTTTCGCGAAGTTCCTTAATTAAAGAACCTCTTTTCCCTGGGGGCGTATCCCCGCTAACACCTTTCTAGGCACCTACTAGGTTTATAGCATTGATCGTTAAGTGAGAAATTTCCCGAGGAGTAGCATATACTCACAGTAGGATCGGGATCCAAATATCATCGCGTGACGAAACTGAAGGAATCCTACCAGAATCACCACACTCCAAATGGTATGCAAAACTAGCAAGTTTCAGTTCTTATGAAACTCCCGATGTGGATTTTTGCCCCATGCTCTTATGATCTTGACTAAGGCCAACAAATCATAAGTCACATGTCAAGTTCTACCCGTCGTTATCCAGGTTAATTTGAATCCATCCGTATCTACCCTTGACTATGGCCAACAAGGCAATACGACTGTCCCAAACCAACGCATTCTATCTATGCAACATATGAATACCCACCAGCTACCAAACACTGTGCCTTGACTAAGGCCAACAAACACAGCTTGAATACCGTTGAATATTCATATGAAACGACGGAGGGCTACGAATGGTTTTGGCAAAACCGTGAACGTAGTGAACTTGATTTGGTCGATGGAACGAGATAGCTTTTAAATGGAGTGGCTCAAACTCCGTATTTTAAAAGTTGGTTTTGAAAAGAACCGAGTGGTTTTTCGAAAGTGTTCCAACGACTTTAACTTGGTTTATTATCTTGCATTAGTTCTTTTAATGCGTGATATTCTTGCATTAGTACTTTTAATGCGTCCCATCATTTAAATCCTACCATTGCAGAAAACAACCAAAATATGACGTACGCTTATGCCATTCGCATTCGCCACTGGGCCCCGTCATTACCCGTTAGGTTACTTAACTAACGACAGAGCGGGGGCTGGGCTAGCGCGTCTGTAAAACATAAGCAACGCCTAAATAGAAAGCAATGATAAACATTTCAGATCACAGATAAATACATTGGATATGCTAGTAATCTGTAATTTGTACGAGCCTGTAACAAAAACAGATAACACGGTCGCGGTGAATAGCCAATACCCCACCCAAGACCCCTACGGGTGCGGCAAACTACCCGCCAAGTACCCGAAGCGTAGCAACCTCCCTCATCTCCATGAGTAGGCCACTCGACACTTCGGCATACCCGGTAGTTTGTGCACCCCTCCATGGGTCTATCCTAGGAGCAAAAACAGTAAAAGAATTATACAATGACGGCTACAACCCCGACCCGGTTGTGCGGCCAAACAAACAATAATTATTACATCAATTTACATTTACAATGAATTGCAAGAAAAGAAAACTCTCGTCTCACAACCCCGGCTATTCACCCGCGACAATCCAACATATTTATATACACATTCCAGCACATTACAGATCATGTATAACCCCGACTAATCGACTTATAGCGATTAGCCGACGTTCAATACATGCAAACAACACAGATATAACCATCATAGTCAAAGTGTAGTGAAGTTCGGAAAAAAAATACGAAATTATAGGACCCCAAAAGGAAATTTCTTTTCTGGAAAATCTGGGCACATATAATATATCTCAAAAATCCCAAAACCAACACAGACACACACTGCATGAAAAATGACGCACAGAAGACGACAAACGGCGGCGGTTCCGCGGCACATGCCTACCTCGTGCCGCGGAACCGCGGCGGTTTGAACGAAACAGTGGACCGTTTTTCATGGGTGTTCTAACAAAACCCTGAGCCGAATTTAGGTGTGTAAAGTTTTTCATTTTGACCAGAAAAAATTTCAACAGAAACTCAGTTTTTGTAAAAGTTTGGTTTTTGGGTTTTTCCGGTTCCGAACTTCGTTACACTTTACTACCAAGCTAGTTTAAGTTTAGTTAGGCTCTGATACCACTGTAAGTCCACGTTGCGACCCCCGGTTCTTACGGGGAGGCGGAAACGGTATAAAATCAAAATTTTAACACAAGAGGCAACATGGACTATGCTAGGTCGGGATCTTTACCTAAACTAAAACTAGCATACTAAGCTAAAGAGATTTAGCTACTCGGTTGAAGATGGTTATACCTAGCTTTTCTTGAACTCCTTCTCTTCAAGCTCCGGTGGTGGTCCGATGGCTCCTTCTCGTCGTCTCCGTACGCCGAAGATAGATCCACTTGAAAGCTCCAACCTTTAGCTCCTTCTTCGTTCTTTGAAGAAACTAGTTCACTTGGTTTGCTAAACCTAGTGAACTAGAATGAGTAGAGATGATTTAGAATGGGATTTTATCTATGGTTCTTGATTCTCAACTCATGAGACAAGAGAACCATAGATCAAGAGAGGGAGCAAGAGGTTGAGGGTGAGAGCAAGAGGAGAGCTCAAGAACAAGAGAGAGAATGAGCAAGAAAGAATGAGGCTCTCTTTTGTCTTTCACCCTCTCATAATCCAAAGTGATCATAACTCATCATATCAAAAAAGTCTTATGTGATGGTAAGAAGCAACCATAACCTTATCATGTCATGCACTCATTTTACTCAAATGAATAAGCAAGAAAAAGTCTTTGGCATGAAATGATAACCATGGTTATCATGATGGTCAACTAGTCAAGCCTAGTCAACCGGTCAACAAGTCAACAAAAGTCAACAAGTCAACAAAGTCAACAAGTCAACAAAAGTCAACAAGTCAACAACCATATCACCATAATACTTAATTAATATAATAGTTAATCACATATGATATTCTCATTAGGGTTGAGCAAAAAGTCAAAAAGTCAACGGTCAAATGTCAACAACCCTAATGAGAATCCGCTGTCTGTGCCTCCCTGTCAACTGTGCATACACACCCGCATCCGCGTTCCGAGGAACACGAATGCAAACTGGATAAATCCAATCCCATAAGGTACACTAGGATCTGGCTTAAACCAAAGCCCGCTAGTGTAAACTGTCCGGACACTGTACATGCACAAGTGCACGTATGTGACCGAACCCTGTCGCAAAACCATGCGACCTGCCGCAATACCATGCGACCTCTACTCTTTTGCCTAAAGGCGAAAAGCTTTCTGTGTGGGACTCTAAAGACTCGACACTACGCTGGCAGTGGGTTTAACCACAGACCGCAAGCGGCACTAGCTGTGCGTAACGGTCCCCAGGTAATGCCGACAAGAAGACCGACGAGGCGAAACCCATCTGAACTCCTACTGAGCCTGAGTGTGACATTCTCCGTACAGTCCGGTCTGTTCGTCTGATACATCGCATGGCGGGCCTAGGGGGCGGTAAACGTCAGTCCCCCAATAGCGGTACAAGTCGTGCCGGAGCGAAGCCCAAAACACCCTGAGATAACACTGGAAACCTACCAGTATATCTCGTTTGCCCTGGCCAGGGACTACTCGTGTAATGGCTCTCCTAGACACAGCGCGATGTCAACCCCCAATACCGGGAGAGACGAATCCTGTCTAACCGTCACTGCCTCCAAGTGCTTCGGGACTGCACCCAACCATCACCTGTTTGCACGACTCCTTTGAGCCGTGGTAGGGTAGTGATCAAAGTACAGTGGGAACACACCCGAGGCGAAGTGACAGTGTCAAGTCAGCGGACTAAGCTGTACTCATGTCACCTGGGAACTGATAACTGACGATAGGTATAATACCAACTGGTCAGTTCCCGACGAGTCCTGTCCAGTGTACCCGTAACCTAACGGGCACCCGCATACTATCTCAAGTACGACGTACTGACGGCTGTGGGACAGACCGTCTCCCACACTGGGATGAGAAGCGCATGCGCTGGTCTACTCCGGAGTATCGATGCCCTGTCTCGATAGTCCTGCGACCAGGGACCTGCAAAAGGATGTGCTTCTAGATTACCCAGCCCCACTAGTGTGACGGCCATCACATCGCTGGTAATCAAGCAAAGATCCTAAGGGCTCCACTAATGTGTATAAGCAATATACAAAGATAAACACATGTACACATTGAAGTAGAAATAAACCAAGTAGCATACTACCATTTTGAGCAAGATTGTATATACAAGGTGAATATCCCAAGCTTCCATTAAGTAATATACATACTAGTATGATACAGTAATGGCCTCTAGGGCATATACACTAACACAACTATCATAATATCCATATCAATATAATACTGAGTGCGGAAAGTAAATAATCTCATGCGCATATCATCAGCATGAAAAATACGGTGTATCTCAACAACACCCAAATCCCAAATACTCAGATCGGCCCACAAATCGGCCCTCAAATCGGCCCTCAGATACTGTACATCTCAATGAAACCCGAGTGTCAAACATCGACACCCAAAAACATGATATCCATACGTTCCTCGAAAACCAAGTATCCCACCTCGATACTTGCGTTTCCACGTACCGGTCTGTCAAATATCCATACGTTCCTCGAAAACCAAGTATCCACCTCGATACTTGCGTTTCCACGTATCGGTCTGTCAAATCCCATATATCTCTCGGAAATTAAGTGCCCACATCGACACCTTAATTTCCCATATCGCATCTCAAATGCATAAGTCCATATAATGTATCTCGCGGATCCCAAGAATCCAAATCCAGAATACATATATATACAGCGTCCCATACCACTGATATATATGCAATACAAATACATATATATACGGCGTCCCATACCACCGATATATATGCAATACAAATACACATATATATACGGCGTCCCATACCACCGATATATATGCAATACAATCTATAATATCTAAATCTAGAATACATTTATACACAGCGTCCCATACCACTGATATATATGCAATACAAACTGATCATAAATCAATAACAAGGTATATGTGCTAACAATAACATAGCAGGATATATGTGCGAACAAGTAATGTAGCAGGGTATACATATGAGCATGTAGGTATACAGATATGTTCTATGTAATATGCAATGTCGCACAAGTATAACTGTTTAATGTCGATAACCGATAGCAAGGTATATGAATGAGCAATTGTGTTGTGCCTATCATGTCAATTATCAACAGTGTGTGTGTAGCATATCATTGGTGCTCGTGCAACATGGACTGTCGATAATAGTGCAGTGTACATCAGATATAATATCATGCACTACAAGTAACTATATGCAATGCGAATCATGCAATGTCTCTATATAAGCAAATGAGCATACGGCTAATATCAGATCATATCTAGCCCCGACGCGTAGCGCCATACGGGCGATTCCCCGTAGATGTTAAATCTACTCACCCTGTGGTCTTCAGCTATGAAAATCCGACCACCTGCTTCCCTTTGTTCGCAGCGTCTGAAGTCCCCGCTTGCGACGCTATAATATCACAAACACAAGAAATAATGCGAATATCTTAGAAGCAATCACAATAACGCAAAACTACGTATTATCAAACGCAACAACGCACTAAACCATATCACGAATACACGTCTAGCGCAAACACACGAAACGATACCTAAACCCAAACTGAGCACGTCGCAGCACGACACACGACTCGTGTCGCAACACGTATCACGCGAACTCAAAACACACGATTATAGGTAATCGATCCCAGATTTTGCATACTGTAATTACTAACAAATTCAACAGTACCAAAAGACCCAAAACAACAGCAGACAACTACCCACAGGAAACCCACCCCAAACCTCACCAAGCCGGCCGGCGTCGCCGGCCCCCTCTTCGAATCTCGCCGGCCCAGACCGGCGGGGTGGTCCCCGTCTCCTGGGTGGTGTCTCAGGTCTACCTGCACATCACTCTAAAGTTGTTTCTTTCATCACGAAAATTCCCAGGTCACAGCAGATACCAATATCACTAAAAAGACACTAAAAACCCGATATCGCCTCAAACGATATAAACTACGTTCTACGCAGAATTTAACGATCCGAAACTACACAAAAACTATAAATTAACAGTAGAGGGGTTATACCTAACAACTTTGCTCTCAAGTCCAAGCTTTTCCCCTCTCCAAGTGATCAAGATCAAGAAATTCCCAAGCTTTTGGTATTTTTGTGCAAAGTTTCAGATATTTGAGGATTTTAGAGTTTAGATTGATAATTTATGAAGAATAATGGAGCAAGGGCAGTAGGGGGATGAAGGAATTCGGCCAAGGGGTGAGGTGGAGGGTTGGTGATGAATTTCCTAGCAATTACCTCCATTTATTGCCAATTAAAGCACTTGCACACATACACACACATGCATGCATCTCACTCTTCTCTTTTCTTTTCTTTTTCTTTTAAATTTCTAGTTTAATTCTAGGCCACACATAATTCTCTAGGTGAGAGTGAGAAGGATTTGCTAACTTAGAGGTTTTAAAGAAAAGATCGCAAACGGTTATTTTCCCAAAATTTAAATACCGCATTAAAATAATATTAAAAATTGGGAAAAACCAAATTGAACCAAAACGTCCCATATACTCCCAAAGTTCGCGCACTGGCTTTATTTTAGCTAATCTAGGTGCTGGCAAGTCTATATGGTCGTTTGTTCACAGTCAGGTAAAAACGGAAAATACCGACAAACTTACCCTAAAACGAACGAAATCGTATAACGATTTCCAAAACGTTACAATCTCCCCCCCTTATAGAAATTCGGTCCCCGAATTACAATTTCATAAAAAGACGTACCTTCAAAAAGATAAGGGAATCTCTCCCGCATCTCGCTCTCGATCTCCCAAGTGATCTCCTCACCAGTCGGACTACGCCACAGAACCTTTACTGAAGGCAAGTCTCTAGACCGAAGTTTCTTCACCTGCCGATCCAAAATAACTATCGGCTGCTCGGTGAACGAAAGATCACGCTCAAGCTGAACGGTCTCGTGCTGAATCATATGGGAAGGATCATGAAGGTATCTTCGAAGCATCGACACATGAAAAACGGGGTGAACATCTGGAAAACTAGGCGGGAGCGCTAAACGATAAGCAACCGAACCTACTCGCTCAAGGATCTCGAAAGGACCTACAAATCTGGGATTGAGCTTCCCTCTCTTCCCAAATCGCATAACGCCCTTCATCGGAGAAATCTTCAGGAATACATGATCTCCCACTGCGAACTCAAGTCTGCGACGACGACGGTCGGCATAAGACTTCTGCCTGCACTGGGCTGCTCTCATCCTGTCCTGAATCAGCTGGATCTTCTCCGTGGTCTCCTGAACAAGCTGTGGTCCCAACACCAAACTCTCACTAAGCTCGGTCCAACAGACTGGCGATCGACACTTCCTACCATATAAAGCCTCAAAAGGTGCCATCTGAATAGTCTCCTGAAAGCTGTTATTATAGGAGAACTCAATCAACGGCAAGTGACGATCCCAACTGCCCCCAAAATCAAGCACACATGCACGGAGCATATCCTCCAGAGTCTGAATAGTCCGCTCCGTCTGACCATCTGTCTGCGGATGAAAAGCGGTGCTAAAACTCAATCTGGTACCCAAAGCTTCCTGAAGCTTCTGCCATAGACGGCTAGTAAACTGGGTACCTCTGTCGGATACTATGCATGTGGGAACACCGTGCAAACGCACAATCTCATCTATATAAAGCTGAGCGTACTGAGCATAGCCGAAAGTGGTCTTCACTGGAAGGAAGTGAGCCGCTTTCGTCAACCGGTCTACAACAACCCAAATGGAGTCATACCCTCTACTGGTCCTGGGTAGACCCACAATAAAGTCCATGGAAATCTGCTCCCATTTCCACTCCGGAATGGGTAAAGGTTGCAATTCTCCAGCCGGTCGCTGATGCTCAGCCTTGACTTGCTGACAAGTCAGGCACCTCGAAACGAAGTCCGAAATATCGCGCTTCATCCCTTCCCACCAGTAGTAGTCTCTCAAGTCTCGGTACATCTTGGTGGAACCTGGATGAACGCTAAAAGTCGACTGATGTGCCTGCTCTAGGATCTCGCGTCTCAAACCATCAACATCCGGTACACACAAGCGAGTCCCGCATCGTAGCACACCCTGGTCATCAATCATGAACTCCGAAACTGTACCTCGTCGAACAAGCTCAAGAATCTCAGACAAACGAGCATCACTGGGTTGCGCCTCACGAATACGATCAACAAGTAAAGGACGGGCGCGGACATGAGCAAACTGTCCCCCAGTGGAGGTAAACTCGAACTGCACTCTACTATCACACAAGAGCTGCCAATCTGCAGAAGACTGATACTGAACGGCGCTCAGCTGGGACAAGCTACCCACGGGCCTACGACTCAAAGCATCGGCTACCACATTCGCCCTGCCCGGGTGATAAAGGATCTCACAATCATAATCCTTCACTAGCTCCATCCATCGGCGCTGTCTCAGGTTCAGATCTCTCTGCTGGAAGATGTACTTCAGGCTCTTGTGATCCGTGAAGATCTGACACGACTCTCCATACAAGTAGTGCCTCCAGATCTTCAACGCAAAAACTACCGCAGCCATCTCTAGATCGTGAGTGGGGTAATTCTGCTCGTGCTTCTTCAACTGCCTAGAAGCATATGCAATCACCCTATCATGCTGCATCAAAACACAGCCGAGCCCCACTCGAGAAGCATCACAATACACAACGAAGCCTCCCGATCCAGAAGGTAAAGAAAGAACTGGTGCTGTCGTCAACCGAGTCTTCAACTCCTGAAAACTCTGCTCGCACGCATCAGTCCAGAAAAAAGGAACCCCCTTCCGGGTCAATCCAGTCAGCGGTGCAGCGATACTCGAAAAATCCTGCACAAAACGGCGATAATAACCAGCTAAGCCCAAAAAGCTGCGGACCTCAGTCACCGATCCAGGTCTGGGCCAAAGCTGTACAGCCTCGATCTTCCTCGGGTCCACAAGAATCCCATCACTAGTCACCACATGACCCAGGAAGTCCACACGATCAAGCCAAAACGCGCACTTTGAGAATTTAGCATACAACTGATGCTCTCTCAATATCTGCAAAGTAATCCCCAAGTGCTGCTCATGCTCCTCTCGACTCCTAGAGTAAACCAGTATGTCATCAATAAACACGATAATGAACTGGTCGAGGAACGGCCTGAAGATCCGGTTCATCAGATCCATGAACGCTGCTGGCGCATTGGTGAGTCCGAACGACATCACCAAAAACTCATAATGCCCATAGCGTGTACGAAAAGCAGTCTTCGGAATGTCATCATCCCGAACCCGCAACTGATGATAACCCGAACGCAAATCAATCTTCGAAAAATGTTTCGCACCCTGGAGCTGATCGAATAAATCGTCAATGCGGGGTAAAGGATACCTGTTCCGCACCGTAACACGGTTCAACTGACGATAATCCACACATAACCTCAAACTGCCGTCCTTCTTCTTGACGAACAGAACAGGAGCTCCCCACGGCGAAACACTCGGACGCACAAGTCCCAAATCAAGCAACTCTTGCAATTGATCTTTAAGCTCTCTAAGCTCTGCCGGAGCCATCCGATAAGGCGGTATAGAAATAGGCTCCGTGCCAGGAATCAGATCAATGCAAAACTCAATATCGCGCTCTGGCGGCATCCCAGGTAACTCATCGGGAAAAACATCGGGAAACTCTCGCACGGTAGAAACCTGGTCCAACAACTCCACTGTGGCTCCAGTATCATGAATGAACGCCAAGAATCCCCGACATCCCCTCCTCAAAAGCCGACTAGCGCACAAAACAGAAATCAAGCTGTGAGGGGCGGCACTACGGTCCCCCTGCACAACAAACACCGACTCGCCGGGAAAACAAAATCTAACTGTCTTCTCGCGGCAGTCCACGGACGCATAGCAAGTAGCTAGCCAATCCATGCCCAACAAAACGTCGAAGTCCAACATCTCCAGAAGGATCAAGTCGACGGGCAGATCTCTGTCACCAATATGGACGACACAAGATCGAAACACATAACGCGCAACAAACGACTCTCCCACAGGAGTAGTCACGATCAGCGGCTGATCCAGCAAACACGACTCTCGGCCTAACCTCGGCACGAAGTGCGTAGAAACATACGAATGCGTGGATCCCGGATCAAAAAGAACATGCGGATCAAAAGAACATACAGAAAGAGTACCTGAAACCACGGCATTGGACGCCTGAGCGTCCTGGTGAGTCAAGGCAAAAACCCTAGCCTGACCTCTACCTGCTACTGGCTGTCCTCTGCCTCTGCCACCTCGTCCTCTCGGTACAAAACCTCCGCGACCACGACCTCGCTGAACAGGAGTCTGACGCGGCGCAACTACAGGAACAAGAGGCAACGCTCTCTGAGGTGGAGAAGGTGGTAAGGTAATCTGCGGTACAGCTGGCTCGTTCACATGCGGCTCTATACAATCTCGAACCCGATGACCCAAACTACCACACCGGTAACATCCCGAAGTAAACTGCCGATCATCCTGAGGGTAAGAACCATAAAGCCTGCCTCGTCCCGAACCGCCACTATCAGAACGAAAACTGTCTCGACGTCTAAACGTCTGCCTCGCTGCCACATCACCTATACGAACTCTCTTCGGTCCCGGAACAACTGATAACTCAGCTAGACGCTCCTCTACCGAAAGAGCTGCATCCACCGCTGCCGCATACGTGTCACAATGCTGAACACTGATGGCTAAGAATATCTGGGTAAGTAGGCCTCGAACAAACCTCTTCACCCTCATCTCCTCCGTCGCCACCAGGTATGGAGCATATATCGACAGCTCAGTAAACAATACATCATAATCCGACACCGTCATCCCCGGCGTCTGACGTAAAGACTCAAATCTGCGTGCTCGCGCATCTCTAACGCTCGGTGGAAGAAAACGAACGAGAAAAGACGTCACAAACTCAGCCCAGGTCATAGGAGCAAGACCAGCGGCTCTGCCTCTCTCCATCGACTCACACCACTTCTGGGCCATGCCCTCCAGACGAAAACTGGCAAACTCTACCCACCTCTCGTCGGAACATCGGAGTGAGCGACAAATCCTGGCCATCCGGTCGATAAACGACTGCGGATCCTCGGTAACATCTGTACCCGTAAACACCGGAGGTCTCAGCCTCATGAAATCCGTCAACGACACAGCAATAACCCCCGGAGCTGCAACCGCGACTATCGGAACTGTAGGTACCACCGTGGCCACCGCAGCGGGTGGAACAACTGCCTGCCCCTGCGCTCGGATGGTCTCTACCAAAGTCCCCACAATCTGGCGCAGATCCTGCATACCAGCTCCAATCATAGCAATATACTCCGGTACAACAGGCGTACCATCCCGGTCAGTCCTCGCCTCAGGCGAGTCAACTCTGACCTCGGCCCTCGCGGCCGCTCTCTGAGCCCTCGTAGTCTTCGGCGGCATATGGGCTATAAATTGAAACAAGATTCGATAAGGAAACGGAAATCGAATCACAAGATGTATATCAATCACGGAAGGAATATCAATCAACAAGTCCTAAGGTCACTTAGGCGGAGTACCGTGTCGTAAGTATGCCGCGGAACATACACACGCTACGTCACTCTGCTTAAGCCACCTACTCCATCATACCAAGGTCATCCTAGACTCCGAAAGGTAAAACCTAACGCTCTGATACCAACTTTGTCACGACCCGAAATTCGGTCCGTAACCGGCACTTAAATTACGTAACGTCTACAGGCGTACGTAACCTAAGTAAGCCGAAACCCAGAAATCTAAAACCACCCAAGAATGGATCAACGGAGAAAAACATAATTTAAAAGTATTAGTGTTGCCATTTAAAATCTCTAACTCTAGTTTTCTTTCATAAAAATTTCGGCAGCACCTCCTTTGTAAAACTAGCCCCGTAAACGGGTACAACACAGATAAAATATAAATCATCCCAAGTGGGAGAAAAATCACGCCCACCGGCGGAGACAATCACCACAACAAGTATACGACGCCAAAGCAAAGAAATATCAAAGAGAACGACTATATCAAGAAGTAAACATATCCACAATAACCTGCTTCTACGAGCACGGTTCCCAAAACCAATATACAACACTGATATCTCACAAGTCGTCTCTAAGTCATATACAACAAGTAGATGGAGAATACTAGATCCAACCCAAAATGATATACAATATACAACGGATAACCGCAAACCCACCTATAATGCAACGGCCTCACTGCCCAAGGTAGCGGTATCCCCAAAAGAAATGATGATAAGCTGCCCCACCGCGACTACTCAGAGGGTAAGTCCTGCAAAACTGTGGCACAACGGGGGTGAGTTGCCAACTCGTGAATAGTAATTAACATCATACAGTAATCGCAAGTATGCACTAACATCACTAATCAATAACTTGTGAACTGATAGCATGAGTATGACAATATGAATATGCAACTATCATAATATCCATATCAATATAATACTGAGTGCGGAAAGTAAATAATCTCATGCGCATATCATCAGCATGAAAAATACGGTGTATCTCAACAACACCCAAATCCCAAATACTCAGATCGGCCCTCAAATCGGCCCTCAAATCGGCCCTCAGATACTGTACATCTCAATGAAACCCGAGTGTCAAACATCGACACCCAAAAACATGATATCCGTACGTTCCTCGAAAACCAAGTATCCCACCTCGATACTTGCGTTTCCACGTACCGGTCTGTCAAATATCCATACGTTCCTCGAAAATTAAGTGCCCACATCGACACCTTAATTTCCCATATCGCATCTCAAATGCATAAGTCCATATAATGTATCTCGCGGATCCCAAGAATCCAAATCCAGAATACATATATATACAGCGTCCCATACCACTGATATATATGCAATACAAATACATATATATACGGCGTCCCATACCACCGATATATATGCAATACAAATACACATATATATACGGCGTCCCATACCACCGATATATATGCAATACAATCTATAATATCTAAATCCAGAATACATATATACACAGCGTCCCATACCACTGATATAAATGCAATACAAACTGATCATAAATCAATAACAAGGTATATGTGCTAACAATAACATAGCAGGATATATGTGCGAACAAGTAATGTAGCAGGGTATACATATGAGCATGTAGGTATACAGATATGTTCTATGTAATATGCAATGTCGCACAAGTATAACTGTTTAATGTCGATAACCGATAGCAAGGTATATGAATGAGCAATTGTGTTGTGCCTATCATGTCAATTATCAACAGTGTGTGTGTAGCATATCATTGGTGCTCGTGCAACATGGACTGTCGATAATAGTGCAGTGTACATCAGATATAATATCATGCACTACAAGTAACTATATGCAATGCGAATCATGCAATGTCTCTATATAAGCAAATGAGCATACGGCTAATATCAGATCATATCTAGCCCCGACGCGTAGCGCCATACGGGCGATTCCCCGTAGATGTTAAATCTACTCACCCTGTGGTCTTCAGCTATGAAAATCCGACCACCTGCTTCCCTTTGTTCGCAGCGTCTGAAGTCCCCGCTTGCGACGCTATAATATCACAAACACAAGAAATAATGCGAATATCTTAGAAGCAATCACAATAACGCAAAACTACGTATTATCAAACGCAACAACGCACTAAACCATATCACGAATACACGTCTAGCGCAAACACACGAAACGATACCTAAACCCAAACTGAGCACGTCGCAGCACGACACACGACTCGTGTCGCAACACGTATCACGCGAACTCAAAACACACGATTATAGGTAATCGATCCCAGATTTTGCATACTGTAATTACTAACAAATTCAACAGTACCAAAAGACCCAAAACAACAGCAGACAACTACCCACAGGAAACCCACCCCAAACCTCACCAAGCCGGCCGGCGTCGCCGGCCCCCTCTTCGAATCTCGCCGGCCCAGACCGGCGGGGTGGTCCCCGTCTCCTGGGTGGTGTCTCAGGTCTACCTGCACATCACTCTAAAGTTGTTTCTTTCATCACGAAAATTCCCAGGTCACAGCAGATACCAATATCACTAAAAAGACACTAAAAACCCGATATCGCCTCAAACGATATAAACTACGTTCTACGCAGAATTTAACGATCCGAAACTACACAAAAACTATAAATTAACAGTAGAGGGGTTATACCTAACAACTTTGCTCTCAAGTCCAAGCTTTTCCCCTCTCCAAGTGATCAAGATCAAGAAATTCCCAAGCTTTTGGTATTTTTGTGCAAAGTTTCAGATATTTGAGGATTTTAGAGTTTAGATTGATAATTTATGAAGAATAATGGAGCAAGGGCAGTAGGGGGATGAAGGAATTCGGCCAAGGGGTGAGGTGGAGGGTTGGTGATGAATTTCCTAGCAATTACCTCCTTTTATTGCCAATTAAAGCACTTGCACACATACACACACATGCATGCATCTCACTCTTCTCTTTTCTTTTCTTTTTCTTTTAAATTTCTAGTTTAATTCTAGGCCACACATAATTCTCTAGGTGAGAGTGAGAAGGATTTGCTAACTTAGAGGTTTTAAAGAAAAGATCGCAAACGGTTATTTTCCCAAAATTTAAATACCGCATTAAAATAATATTAAAAATTGGGAAAAACCAAATTGAACCAAAACGTCCCATATACTCCCAAAGTTCGCGCACTGGCTTTATTTTAGCTAATCTAGGTGCTGGCAAGTCTATATGGTCGTTTGTTCACAGTCAGGTAAAAACGGAAAATACCGACAAACTTACCCTAAAACGAACGAAATCGTATAACGATTTCCAAAACGTTACAAGGGTGTGCAGAAGGTAATATGTAAAGACAAAATAAAGGGATTAGAAAGAGGGCAAAGTAAATTGCGACTAATATCATTCACGACCAAAACCGCGTACTTCATCACCGCTCCTATTTCACCTTTAAGAAGAATAAGGTATTATTCAGTTGTCTTTTATCGTCACCTTCTCTCAGTTGCGAGTACTCCTTGGTTTAGGAGGGTACACCTATTATGCTTACTGGATAGTCTTCTTCCAAACCATAGGCTGGTGCCGAACGGTAGGGAAAGAAGAAAACCATTTAGCCTAACGATGGTGTACAGAAGGTAACGACTAAAGACAAATAAAGGGATTTGGAGAGATGGCAATAACATATACGGTTGAAGTCATGAATTGGATTATGGAAGAGGCATTGCTATGAATACCAGGATACCCCTACGAAACATTTTCATGTTTCAGTGCATTGTTAAAGAAAAACTGTTTTCCTGATTAGACACTTACTCCAAGGGTATGTATTTACCAGGTTTCATTCTCATATCTGTATGGTTTTACATATGATGAGTGGGAGTAAGATATTGGGAATTAGGTGATCATCCTCATTATATCGGAATTCGTTGTAATTGGTGATAGTTGAGGAAATCGCCAGGGTACAGTTTTCTACCTACGACGCACAAGTTTTGAGTTGTTTAACTCAGCGGACTTATACAGAGTATTGTATGTTGTCCAAGTGTCCATCAGGACAAAGGGGTAGGTCCTCGTACTATGTTCTGTTTACTTATAACTTCTCTAGTATTTAGACATGTGTTTCGTAGAAATACAAGGTCTAAGTTTTGAGAAGTTGTGGGTATAAGAATAAAGTGGAGAACCAGGTGTCACAAGTATCGGGATTCTTCAAAGAGATCGAAGATGTAGATTCTTGTGATTGGTATTCAGATGATAGTGATGGTTTTGAGAAACGTGTTTCTCTTTCAGGTTACTCATAATTGGATGGATTCCTAAGTTGAGTAATGCTGATTAACCTCTTTCCATTAAGTTGATATGCACCGGAGACAGCTGCATGGATTGAATCTTGGTTCCAATTAAATAAGTGCCAAAGTTTCTATATTGGATATAGAATAGCTCGTACCTTAAAAGAAATTAAGGTACGGGGAGTTGTCCAGCTTATGATTAAAACCAGACACTGGATGACTCAGGGCACGTTTCTGTAATGGCTGTTTGTGGGTTGACCCTGGCTATGACGAGGGTTGATATTCTACCATTTGGAAGATCAATAGTGTTATTGTTCTTGACTCGCCACAGTTTTAGTAAAATGGATCTTTTTCAGAAAACAGTAGTGGGAGTATGGTAGAACTGGAAGTGATTCCAGAACCGCAAACGATTACGGAAAATTTAATAGGACCTATACATTCAATCAGGTTTGACATTCCAATAGCCACTCCGCAGGTATGGTAGGTAACCTCAGACACCCGAGAGGTACTTCGGTAGCCTCAAGGACGGTGACAGGGAGGTTCTTATCTACCCAGACTTGACACTACTGTTGTTCCAGGATATGAGACCCGGTAGGAGGGTTGTCGTAGTCAGTGGGAGCAACGGAAGCATGGTGGGCAAGTAGCTTATGTCTATTTATAGACTTGAGCAGTTATAGCGGAGATAGATCATCTAATTTTGATGTGACAGTCATGGGTTTGACTTCAATCAGAATAGGGGATGGATCAGTTAAGAAGGTAGTAGGGTGTGATGTCATGGTATCTGGATGACTTACACAGAGTAGGAAGTAAAATTCCTATACTACGATCGGTTGTACTGTGGTCGTCACACAGTTGTTTCTCCAGACAGGATATGGATGTAATATTTGACATTCTGGTTTCTAGATCTATGGTTTTAGATCTGGATTTGGGTAGTTTCCCAATGTGGGTACTTTGACAGATATTCTAATGGTCTTTAGAATAGTTGACTCCTAGCATGGTAGTGTACCTGCAGGTGATGGAGTCACCCTCTCTAAAGGTGTCGTATAGACTAAAGAGGAGAGGGATGTGCATGATTGGCAGATCACTTGCTTAGGCAATTGAGTAAATCATGAGATGTCAAGTACCACACCAAATGTTGGTTTTGCACTAGATGCAATAAGTTTGTATTAATCCAATCCTGGAGAAACATAAGGAAGCAGTTTTAGAACATTGGTACATGTTCTGCGGATTTGATAACGGCAGCCTCTTTCGGGAGACGGTTATCATTCCAGGCTTCAAAGGTGACATGGATGACAGAGTGTTTGTCAGAGTTTTAGTTTTCCCTCTGACGAGGGACAGTATTGTGGACAGGTGGTCCAATGGGATACTGTGGGAAGCAAGGTGCCCGATACTGATTAGGTTCAGTGATCGATTCAGTCTAAGAAGTTTGGATATGGAGTTCATTTATGAACTAAGGTCCCATCAGATATCCAGACATGTTCTAAGACAGGTACTACTCAATTCGGGAGATGGCTTTCTCCGCGAACTTGAGTTTAAGAGAGATACAGAAAGAAACTTCTAGGCGGATCCACTCACCGAGGCTATTTCTCGAACACAATAGTTTTACAAACGGGCTTTGTGAAACTGATTAGTAGAGGAGTTGGATGTTCGGTTTCACACGGGCTGTGAGTAGTCGACATCGCAATATTAGCCTTGAGTACAAGTGGGAGATTGTTGGAGATAGTGCCCTCATAGTCAATTATTGGATCGCAGGTACGTGATTGCAATGATTGCGGAGGACCTATCCCGGTAGGACAGTCTTACTCGAGATGATAGTATGCTATCTGGTTTGCCTTTATCAGTCGTGTTCATGTTCAGGTGACTGATTGCATGTTACACTTTGATAGAGCCCTTAGGATCTTGCTTTACTACCAACAGTATGATGGCGATCATATACGTGAGAGTTGGGTAGTTTATATGCATATCCTTAATTGTGGTCCCTAGTCGTGGGAGTTTCGAGACAGGGCATCGATACTCCGGAGTAGACTAGTGTGTACAGTCGAGACCCCGACGAGGGGCGGTGGCCGGTCTCACAAGCCACTGGTGTCAGTTGGATCACCTAAGATGTATACAGGTGCTCATTGGGTTATGAGTACACCGGACAGGACTCGCCGGGAATCTGCTAGTTAGTACTATACCTATCGTCAGATAGCAGTTCCCTGGTGACATGTGTACAGGTTAGTTCATCGACCTGAGGTCGTCATTTGTCTCGTGTGAGTTCCCACTGTGCTTTGATTTCTACCCTACCACGGCTCAAAGGAGTCGTGCAAACAGGTAGCTTTTGGGTACAGTCCCGAGCCATATGGAGGCACGTGAGCGGATCGGCAGGGGATTCGTCTCTCCCGGTATTGGGGGCGAGATCGTGCTGTGTCTAGGAGAGCCATTACGCAAAGCCCTCGGCCGAGGCAGGAGATTTACTGGTAGGTATTCCAGTAGTATCTCAGGGCGTTCTGGGCTACACTCCGACACGACTTATACTGCTAATGGGGGTCTGACGTTACTAGCCCCCTAGGCGGATATGCGATACTCATTGACGAACAGACCGGACTGTATATACATTGTCACTGTTAGGCTCAGTAGGGTTTTCAGAGGAGTTCGCTCATCGGTCTCCCTTGAGTTCGCTCCTCGACCACCCTTGAGGTCAGTCCATGGGCAGCTGTTACGCATAGCTAGTGCCGCTGACGGTTTGTGGTTAAACCCACTGCCAGGGTGCTGACGAGTCATTAGAGTCCCCCACAGACAGTTTCCCAAGTTCGGGCGAAACGTTGTAGAGGCCGTATGGTTTTATGGCAGGGTTCGGAAAATGCACGTGCGTTTACGCACGTGTCGATTTTCGGACAGATGATACTGGTCGGCTTTGGTTTAAGCCGGATCCGAGTATTATATTGAGTAAGTATAATATCTTTGTCTCAGTTGCATTTGTATTCGGTCGTAATATAAATGCGGGTATATTTATACAGTTTCGGGGTTATCCTGAAAGTCGTTTCAGGATCACTTTTGGAAGTTGCCAGTTTCCAGTTTTCTATCAGCCGTCTTTTAACATTCGGTTAAAGACGGATTTATCTTTTCTTGAGATGAGTGTGGATTCTTCTAGAAGTTTCTAGATGAGGTGACTAGGATTAATTGGTGTTGGATTTTCATTGGTTGCTTTAAAGGTTCAATTAATGCATAATGACTCATGCTTTGTAATTAAGGCTTTTTGTTTTCCTTAAGATATTTTGTTCATAATATCTTATGCTTGTGGTCACCTCCCTCCTCCTACGGTCACCTCCCTCCATCATATAAAGAGGCCGGCCCCTCTCCCTCTCACTACTCACTCTCACTTGAGTTTTCATTCGGTTAGAAAAGATATGATAGTTTTGGGGTGTATGGAATTCACAGTTCATTTCATTCCATCACCCGATTTCCACGGCAACTTCATTAACCGATCGTCCACGGACTTGGACGAAGTGAGACAAAGTCATCTACTCAATCTCTACATCATTCTTGGTCGTCTCTTTTAGCAAACTTGACGATCGAGTTTCCTCGAGTCAGAGGCGGGAGCCCGTTTAAAGAACCGATCATGTGGTGCCACCTCGACGAAGGACATCGGAGATCGACGAGATCGGAGCAGCCGCAACGGAGCGTGGGATGATGGTTGAAGAACGAAGGACTCGGATCGTTCGGTATAACCATTCTACACTCTTTACAGTTTGTTAGTTTAGCAATAATGGCAGATCCGGGTTAAAGTATACGATAGCGCCAAGTTAAAAGTTTTTGTTCCGCATTTGGCGTCTGTAGACTGCCGGGGCGCTAGCGTAGACTTACACATCATTTGCAGCAATATATTCAGCTTCCATCATTGAGTCTGCAACGGTATCCTGTTTGGAACTCTTCCAACTCACCGTCCCTCTATTGAGGGTAAATGCAAACCCTGAGATAGACTTGCTGTCATCCTTGTCACTCTGGAAGCTCAAATCGGTAAAGGCCTCCATTTGGAGATCCCCATTACCATACACCAAGAACAATTCTTTAGTCCTTCGCAAGTACTTAAGAATGTTCTTTACAGCAATCCAGTGATTCTTCCCTGGGTTAGATTGATACCTGCTTACTACACTAAGTGCATAAGCAACATCAGGGCGTGTACATAACATCGCATACATTATCGATCCTACTGCCGAAGCATAGGGAATAATGCTCATGCGAGCTCTCTCTATATCAGACTTTGGGCAATCGTCTTTTGAGAGAGTGACTCCGTGGCAAGCGGGTAAGGCACCCCGCTTGGAGTCTTCCATACTAAACCTCTTTAGGATGGTGTTAATGTACTTGGTTTGGGACAATCTTAATAACCGTTTGGATCTATCCCTATAGATCCGTATACCCAATATGTATATGGCATCTCCCAGGTCCTTCATGGAGAACCTTTGTGATAAGAATGATTTGACCGACTGTAGCAAAGGAATGTCATTTCCTATCAGAAGTATGTCATCTACGTACAATACGAGGATTGAGACATTTCTTCCTACAGTCTTCTTATAAACACAAGGTTCATCTGGATTTTTGATGAAATCAAACTCTTTGATAACATCATCAAAACAGATGTTCCAACTCCGTGATGCCTTCTTTAATCCATAAATGGATTTAAGTAGCTTGCAAGCTTTACCGCTGCTCCCACTATCAATGAATCCCTCTGGCTGATCCATATAAACGCATTCCTCTAAATCACCATTTAAGAATGCAGTTTTAACGTCCATCTGCCAGATTTCATAGTCGTAGTGAGCAGCAATAGCAAGTAGGATCCGAATGGATTTAAGCATGGCTACCGGAGAGAAAGTCTCGTCATAGTCCAAGCCTGGTCTTTGACGAAAACCTTTCGCTACCAACCTTGCTTTATAGGTCTCTACCTGTCCATCTACACCGATCTTTCTTTTAAAGATCCATTTGCATCCCACGGGTTTTATCCCGGAGGGTACATCTTCCAAAGTCCATACTTTGTTGGTGTACATGGACTCCATCTCGGATCTCATGGCATCCAGCCAATTCACAGAGTCACCACTCGTGATAGCCTGATGAAAGCTGGCAGGATCATCATCATCCATGATGCAATCTTCTCTATCACCATCAACGAGAAAACCGTAGTATCTCTCCGGTGGGCGAGAAATCCTACCAGATCTACGGAGTGGCTGAGGTTCATTAGATTCTGTTATAACTTCAGGTTCAGCCAAGTTGTCATTTGTAACTTGTGTTTCTAGAACTTCTTCTAGATCTACCACATTGCCATTTGTACTGTTTGAAAAAAACTCATCTTCTAAAAAGGTGGCATACTGAGAAACAAACACTTTTTGTTCCTCTTTGTGGTTAAAAAGGTACCCAAACGAATGTTTAGGATATCCTACAAATATACATTTGACTGATCGTGTCTCGAGTTTGTCTGGATTCTGCTTTTTAACAAAAGCCGGACAACCCCAAATCTTAACTCTTTTAAGAGATGGTTTCTTCCCATGCCATATCTCATATGGAGTAGTAGACACGGTCTTGGTTGGAACTTTGTTTAACAGAAAAGCTGCTGTTTCCAATGCATGCCCCCAAAACGAGAGAGGTAACTCAGCATCACTCATCATGGATCGTACCATATCTAATAGGGTACGGTTCCTTCGTTCTGACACACCGTTGTGCTGTGGTGTGTAAGGTGGAGTGCGCTGAGAGAGAATCCCGTTCTCTTTTAGGAAGTCTAAGAACTCAGTACTTAAGTACTCTCCACCTCGATCCGATCGAAGTATCTTGATACTCTTTCCTGTTTGGTTTTCTACTTCATGTTTATACTCCTTGAATTTCTCGAAATCTTCAGATTTATGTTTTATCAAATATACATGACCAAATCTTGAGAAATCATCAGTAAAAGTTATGAAGTATGAAAAACCGCCTCTTGCATGTATAGACATTGGTCCGCATACATCACTATGTATGAGGCCTAGGAGCTCAGTAGCTCTTTCTCCGTGTCCTGTAAACAGGGTTTTGGTCATTTTACCTTTGATACAAGACTGGCAAGTTGCATAAGATTTATACTCAAATGAATTTAAATATCCATCTTTATGAAGCTTGTTTAGTCTTGTTTCATTAATATGACCAAGTCTACAATGCCAAAGAAAAGCTTCATTTATCTCTGAAAATTTTCTTTTATTTTTGTGTTGTACGTTGAAAACTGTGTGTTGATTAAGGACGTATATCCCGTTATTTAATGTACCATAACCAATCAATTCTTGATTCAGTCTAATGTTCATAACATTGTGTTGCACAGCAAAATGATACCCTTCATTGTCTAACAAGGAAACATATATAATATTACAAAGCATACTTGGTACAAAATAACACGGGTTCAAAACCAATATACAACCCGAAGGCAAACCTAGGTGATACTCTCCTACTGAAACTGCATTTACATTGGAACCATTTCCAACTTGGAGAGTATGATCACCTGTCTTCAGAACTCTGCTATTTCTCAACGCCTGCACAGAATTGCAAATATGAGAACCCGAACCGGTATCCAATACCCAGGAAGCAGAGTTAATAGAAAAATAGTTTTCAATTACGAACACACCTGATGCTGAAGCATCACCATGCTTCTTCTTGAGTGCTAGGTACTCAATACAGTTCCTCTTCCAGTGTCCCGTCTTCTTGCAATGGAAACATTCACCTTTCTCTGATGCCCCAACCTTGTACTTGCCTTTTCCCTTCACCTTTTTGACTCCACCCTTAGGTTTGGTGGGTTTCTTCTTCATCTTTCCCTTGGCCTTAGCCTTTGGGTAAGATGAGGAGGATTGCCCAACAGACATAACGGGAGTCTTCACTGACTTCAGTGTGCTCTCTGCACTACTTAACATATTAAGGAGTTCAGGCAGTTTCTTCTCCATGTTGTGCATGTTGAAGTTAACGATGAACTGAGCAAAGGTGGAGGGGAGAGACTGTAGAATAATATATGTATACTGTTCATTGTCCATTGTCCACCCAAGGTCCTCAAGCTCTTCTATGAGAGCTATCATTTTCAGAACATGGTCTCCTACTGCTGTGCCAGCGGTCATGTGCATCTGAAACAGTTTCTTAGATGCTTCGTATCGTAATACGCGGGATTGCTCTTCATACAACTCTTTTGTATGGAGGAATATGGCTTGTACGTCCATATTCTCGTGCTACTTTTGATGTGTGTTATCCATCGATGCAAGCGCGATGCATTTTGCCGTGGCACAGTCAGTGTCCCATGTTTTGCGGATTTCCCTATCCGCAACTGAAGATTTAGGACCTAGGGGGGCAAGGCTGGAGCTGTAAGGACATATGATACTTTATCATAAGTCAAGGCTATGTTTAAATTCCTCAGCCAGTCTTTATAGTTGGTCCCATTCAGCTTGTTTTTATCTAATAGAAGCTTAAGTCCTGTCATGGGTATCTGCCATTAAGAGAGAGAAAAGAATACACTTAGAGAATGCTCTTGCAAAGATCAGATTGGTTATTATCTTGTCTAATCGATGTCTCCCACTGTTTTTATCAAATTTTCTTTAAAACCTTTTAAAAAGAAAACTAGCCGGGATTAATTACATTCTACAACTTCGCCAACCTCTCAGCCAGGCCAGTGCCGGTACTTGAGGGAGGTTCCCCGTGCTTTCGCACGGACCTAATTAAAGTAAACCTCGTCTCCCAGAGGCGTAGCCCCGTTTAGCACCTTTCTAGACACCTACCGAGTCAGCTAATTGTAAAGTGCAAAATTCTCCCGGGAGCAACATTTGCTCGCAGTGGGATCGGGATCCTATTATCATATAGTAGTTATACAATTTCATTGTAATTTTCAAATCTTGAAATTCCCGATATAATTTTTACCCCTAATACTTATGACCTTAACTAAAGTCAACATATCATAAGTACTAGTCAAGTTCTTCCCGTCATTTCGTGATTAACTAGACCCACTCATATGACCCTTAACTAAAGTCAACATAATCATATGAATGTCCTAACTAATCAGCATCATATGAAGTGTAGGAAGACATCACTCAGCTACCGTACACTGCGCCTTAACTAAAGTCAAAATACGCAGCACGAATACTAAGTACTCTACTTCCTAAAATGACGGAGGGTTGCAGATTGTTTTTAAGAAAACTTTTGACGCTTTGAACTTGATATCTTTGTAGAATCTAATGGGTTTAAAAGGAGTGGCTTAAGCTCCGCATTTTGAAACTTGCTTTTTTCTTACAAAAAGGCCGAGTGTATTTTAAATCTGATTCTACAACATCTTTTTAGGTTCATTTATCTTTTACATTAATCTCATTAATGTAGTCCCATCATTTAAATCCTAAGCCATTACAGAAAGAAACGAAAATATAACGTACACTTATGCCACTCGCATTCGTCACAGTGTCCTGATATTCACCGTTAGGTTACTTAACTAACGGCATACCGGGACGGGGCTAGTGCGGGTGAAAAACATAATTAACGTCTAATATATATCATATATAAAATTTCATTCGTCTCAGATATGCATTAAAAGATCACATCAGATAATGAAAACAGCAGAAGCACATAATGGATATCTAGGAGTTCCGTATTTTATATTTAGCCAGCAATAAAAATACGGATTCCATGGTCGCAATAAATAGCCAAGCCCACACCCCTAGACCCCTACGAGAGCGGCAAGCGACCCTACCAATTCTGGAGTTTAGGAGACCCGGTCTCGACTCCTCGAGATGGCCTCCCACTGAACCCAAGAACCCGGTCACTTGTGCCCTCCACCTTAGGTCCATCCTAATGCGGAAAAGTAAATAATATACAACACTGGTGACAACAACCTCACCCCGGAAGTGCCCCAAATAAAAGAATATTACATACAATTAATATTACATGAATTGAAAGAATACTCTCATCTCACATAAAAAGAAAACCCCCGGCTATTCATTGCGACAATCCTGCATATCAAATCTCATCCACACAGAGAAATAAAATGAAAAAAAATACAACAATTGGAATCTTTAACCGCCTTTAGACAACACAAATCCAGAATATCACATATACAAGATTTCATGCCTAAATAATGTAAAGCTCGCATTTGGGTCTCATTCAAGAAAACACATTTTCAAAACAAACCGGATAATTCAACAAGATTTCCGTTTATCCCGAGACCGAACTGCTAGATTTACACGCAACAAACAAATTTGTAGATTTCAATTATTGTAACACATACTATTAAACTAAGCGACGTTGGAACATCCGATCAAACAAATTAAACAACCACAAACTGCTCTTAAAACTCAACACCTGGGCAGATTATAAAAATACCAGTAACAACAGAGAACACATACGGGCCAGCACAAGAAAATACGGCCCATGAATCAACTATACCGCCGCGGAACCGCCGCATAAAGCCTCTTGGGCCGCGGTTCCGCGGCCGTATGGTCGATTTATGGGATCGTTTTTCTGGTGAGCTCTTATATTTCCCTGCTTAATTTTTTACATATTTTTAATTTGAAAAATACCAGGTTTTTAAAAAATTTCTAGAGAGCACCCCCCGGGTGTCGATTTTCGTCCGTTCGAAGTTTTCAACGTCGTTTAGGTTACCACAAAGCTCTAGCTTGGCTCTGATACCATGTAGGGTTTTCTTAACACCTCTATTAAGGTTTAGAAGCATCATACATGCTATAACAATAAAAATTTTGAGGTGCTAAGCAAAATATACAAAGAATCGAACTAGAATATAAGAAGTAACAACTAATAGTATCAAGATTAGGAGTTAAGTTATACTATGTGATGAGGCTACAACCTTTGTAGACCTCTTTGGAAGACTCCTTGGCTTTGAAAAGGTTCACTTGATCAACTCCTCATCCACGACGATCCACCCGAAGCACTTTGCTCTAAGCTTGATGCTTCCTTCGATCTTTGACAAACTTGAAGCACAACACCCTACACAAGATAGCTAAGGTTGTGTAGGATGATGAAGTGGTTGCTATTCTTATTTATTACCTTTGCTTTTCTTTCTCTAACTCTTTTCTAACATTTAAAAGAGAGCTAGGGTTTTTTTGAGAAAGAAGATGGTTCTCTCTTTTCTTTTGGAATGATAATGATAATAATGTAAAAAAGAAAATAAGAGAGAGAGAGAGATCTTATCATAACCATAACCATAGTTAAATAATTTCTAGATATTTCAATTAAGGTTAAAAGGCAAAAGGATATGAAACCATGGTTGATTTAAATTCAACCATGGAAATGTGTAGAAGAGTGTGGAAAACATGACTCATTTCTATTTTCTTTTGCCTTTAATCTTTATTGAAAATATCCATATATCATTTTATCTACAATATGATTCTTATATTGCCATCCTCTTTGTATCATCAACCATGATACTTTTCATGTATGTATGTATGCATGCACATCATCATGTACATATACATGCATGTATCCATAAGAAGAAAAGGGTTTAAATAAATAATATAAAAGCCAATATTAAATCAACACTTGATTTAATAAATTGGTCATATCTTATACGACCTGACTAATATTAAATGCCCGATTAAAATACAGTATCATATACTAGTATTTAATCGAGGATCCACACATATCTCATATGTGCACCACTTCGTTTCGCCAGAGCCGAGAAACTTCTATGTGGGACTCTAAGACTCGTCAATACGCCAGCAATAGATGATGATCATATCAAACACCTACAAGCCGCAAGCGGTCAGCTAAACGTAACGGCCACCCGGGTATTGAGCGATCCGAATAAGAACAAGCGAACCTGTCAAAACTCCTGTCAATCCATCCGGCAACACTAACCGTACAGTCCGGTCTCTTCGTCAGATATGCTGCATATCGAATCTAGGGATGGAATCGTCGACCCCAATAACACAATAAGTCATGCCGGTATATGGTCTATAACAGATCGAGAAACTTACCGATAACACTTATCAGTAATATCTCAGCAGCCCTGGCCAGGGACTTTCCGTTATAGCCAATCGTGCACAGCACAGCATCAACCCCCAATACCGGGAGAGACGAAACCTCTCCTATCGCTCACTGCCTCCACATGCCTCGAGACTATACCCAAAATCCACCTGTTTGTACGACTCAGTAGAGCCGTAGTAGGGTGGAGATCAAAGTACAGTGGGAGGACACACAAGACTCTTTGACGATCTCGGGTCTACAGACTAAGCTGTACCAGTGTCTCCTGAGAACTGCTATCCGACGTATGATATAATACCATATAGGAGTTCTCGGTGAGTCCGTTCAGTGTACCCAGTCTCACTGAGCACCCGTATACTATCTTCGGTGTCAACACACCAAACGGATATGGGATCATCCATCGCCCATCATATGGAACAAGAATGGTATACGCTAGTCTAAACTGGAATATCGATGCCCTGTCTCGATATACCTACGACTAGGAACATTTCAAGGATATGCTTATAAACTACAGATCTCCCACTAGTATGATCCTCAACATAATGCTAGTAGTCAAGCCAATATCTTTAGGGCTTTATCAACATGCACCAAATGAATATAAACATGATCAAGTGAACATATGATAAAGTAAAACCAGATAGCATACTATCATATCGAGCAAGACTGTCTCACGAATATACATATATATATATATATATATACATATCAGTACATACACTATCTCATAATGGCCTCTAGGGCATACATATATCCAACAGCTCCCACTTATTTCCTTTTCTAAGAACTGGTGTTCTAGAAAGTGGGCATTACGAGAAACAAGGACTTTTTGTTCCTCTGCGTGGTAGAAAAGATACACCCTGGTGTTCTTTGGGTATCCCACAAACTTGCACAGTACTGAGCGTGCCTCGAGCTTGTCCGCATGCTGCTTTTTGACAAAAGCCGGACATCCCCAGATCTTTAGATATTGAAGATAGGGTTTCTTCCCACTCCACATTTCATATGGTGTGGTAGGCACAGTCTTAGTCGGAACTCGGTTCAAAAGGTATGCAGCTGATTCTAGCGCATACCCCCAGAATGATCGCGGTAACTCAGCGTTACTCATCATGGACCGTACCATATCCAATAGGGTTCGGTTCCGTCTATCCGATACACCGTTATGTTGCGGAGTGTATGGAGGAGTAAGCTGAGAGAGAATTCCGTTCTCTTTTAAAAAATCCAGGAACTCGGCACTCAGGTATTCTCCACCTCGATCCGATCTTAGAATCTTAATACTTTTGCCGGTTTGTTTTTCTACTTCATTCTTATATTCCTGGAACCTTCCAAAGGCTTCGGACTTATGTTTCATTTAGAAGACATAACCGTACCTTGAAAAGTCATCCGTAAAAGTAATGAAGTAAGAATAACCGCTTCGCGTATGTGTAGACATTGGACCGCACATGTCGCTGTGTACGAGCCCCAAGAGCTCGCTCGCTCTTACTCCGTGTCTAGTAAACGGAGTCTTTGTCATCTTTTCTTTGAGACAGGATTGACAAGTGGCATACGATTGATATTCGAACGGATTCAAATATCCTTCTGTATGTAACTTCGTCAACCTTCTCTCATTGATGTGACCCAGTCTACAATGCCATAAGAAAGTCTGATTTATTTCCGGAGACTTTCTTTTGTGTGTATTCTGGACATTGAAAATCTGTGGTTGGTTTAATACGTATATACCATTGCTCAATGTACCTGACCTAATCAAAACTTGATTAAGGTGAATGTTTACAAAATTACTTACAAACGCAAATTCATAACCTTCTTTAGAAACTAAAGATACAGAAATGATATTACAAGTATCGTTGGGTACAAAAAAGCAATTACGCAAAACCAATACATGTCCATCTGACATTCCCAGGTGATACTCCCCCACGGCTTTAGCATCCATGCTAGCTCCGTTCGCAACTCTGAGGGTCATGTCACCTGCTTTCAAAACACTACGGTTTCTCAACGCCTGCAAAGAATTACAGATATGAGATCCTGATCCGGTATCCAATACCCAGGAAGTAGAGTTTATTGAAAGACAGTTTTCAATAACATAAAGCTGAAGCTGCAACCTGCTTCAATTCCTGTGTCCTGGCTTTCCAAGCCCTGCAATCATTCTTCCAGTGATCTTTCTTATGATAATAGAAGCATTCTTCCTTATCCACAAGCTTCCCCGCTATCTTTGTTGCTTTAGCTTTTCCCTTCGTATCCACTTTACTAACACCGCCTCTTGGTTTGGCGGGGGCTTTCTTCTTCTTTCCCTCGGCTTTCGCCATGGACCTAGAAGAAGATGATCCTCCTACAAACAAAGTGGATGTTTCCCTACCTTTCTGTAGGGTGCCCTCTGCGCTCCTCGGCATGTTGAGGAGCTCTGAAAGTTCAACTTCTTTTTCTTGTAAGTTGAAGTTCAGTATGAACTGGGCGTAAGTGGATTGAAGGGACTGGAGAATCAAGTCCGTATAGAGCTCGTTCTTTAACGTGGTTCCAAGTTCCGCGAGCTCCTCAATGAAGCCAATCATCTTAAGCACGTGTTCCGCTACCGATGATCCGATGGCCAACCTTGCCGAAAATAACTTTTTCGACACTTCGTATCTTGCGATACGAGATTGCTCTCCCTACAGTTCTTTTGTATGGAGAAATATGGATTCAAGGTCCATATTCTCGTGCCTCTTCTGATGTTCGTTGTCCATCGAGGCAAGTACGAGGCACTTGGCCTTCGCGCTATCAATCTCCCAAGTCTTACGGATTTCCTTATCCGCGACGCTGGAGGTGGGACTTGGGACAGAGGGAGCTTTGGTGGTAAGAAGATACCCCAGCTTGTCGTAAGTGATTGCCATTTTGACATTCCTGAGCCAATCTTTGTAGTTTGGCCCTGTCAGTATGTTTTTATCTAGAAGTAACTTAAGTCCAGTCATTTCGATTGGTCGCTGCAATTAGGAGAGAGAAGAAGAAACACTTAGCATGATGCTCTTGCAAGTTTAGAGTGGTTTTTAGTTTGTCTAAACAGGATGGCTCCCACTGTTTCTCGAATCCCTCTTTAAAACCAAAAAGGAAGAATTAGTCAGGATCAATCTCACCGTACAATATTTGCTTAACCGTTCGGCCAGGCTGGAGTCGGTACTTCGAGGGAGGTTTTCCAACGCTTTCGCGAAGTTCCTTAATTTAAGAACCTCTTTTCTCTGGGGGCGTAGCCCCGCTAACACCTTTATAGACACCTACTAGGTTTATAGCATTCATCGTTAATTGAGAAATTTCCCGAGGTGTAGCATATACTCACAGTAGGATCGGGATCCAAATATCATCGCGTGACGAAACTGAATGAATCCTACCAGAATCATCACACTCCAAATGGTATGCAACACTAGCAAGTTTCAGTTCTTTTGAAACACCCGATGTGGATTTTTGCCCCATGCTCTTATGACCTTGGTGTGAGGTCAAAATATCATAAGTCACATGTCAAGTTCTTCCCATCATTATCCAGGTTAATTTGAATCTACCAGTACCTACCCTTGACGAAGGCCAAAATGGTAGTACGGCTGTCCCAAACCAACGCATTCTATCTATACAACAGATAAATATCCGGCAGTTACCAATCACTATGCCTTGGCATGAGGTCAAAATACATAGCTTGAATACTACCGAATATTTAACTGAAATGATGGAGGGCTACGAATGGTTTTGGCAAAACCGTGAACGTAGTGAACCTGATTTAGTCGATGAAACGAGATAGCTTTTAAATGGAGTGGCTCAAACTCCGCATTTTAAAAGTTTGTTTTGAAAAGAACCGAGTGGTTTTTCGAAAGTGTTCCAAGGACTTTTACTTTGTTTATTTTCTTGCATTAGTTCTTTTAATGCGTGATATTCTTGCATTAGTTCTTTTAATGCGTCCCATCATTTAATCCTACCATTGCAGAAAACAACCAAAATATGACGTACGCTTATGCCATTCGCATTCGCCACGGGGCCCCGTCATTACCCGTTAGGTTACTTAACTAACGACAGAGCGGGGGCTGGGCTAGCGCGGTTGTAAAACATAAGCAACGCCTAAATAATTACATATATAGATATATTGCAATGATAGACATTTCAGAACACAGATGAACACATTGGATATACTAGGAACCTGCAATTCGTACGAGCCTGTAACGAAAAGCAGATTATACGGTCGCGGTGAATAGCCAATGTTGGAGATAGTGCCCTCAGAGTTAATTATTGGATCACAGGCACGTGATTGCAATGATTGAGGAGGACCTATCCCGGTAGGACAGTCTTACTCAAGATAATAGTATGCAATCTGGTTTACCTTTATCATCGTGTACTGCTTTAGGCGACCTGACAGGTCGCTATTACACGTTGATAGAGCCCCTAGGATTCTTGCTTGACCACCAGCAGTATGAGGGCGATCATATACGTGGGAGCTGGTAGTCTATAAGCACATCCTTAAAAGTTCCCTAGTCGTGGGAGTTTCGAGACAGGGCATCGATTCTCCAGAGTAGACTAGTGTATACAGTCAAGACTCCGACGAGGGGCGGAGGCCAGTCTCACAAGCCACTGGTGTCAGTTGGTTCACCTAAGATGTATATAGGTGCTCATTGGGTTATGAGTACACCGGACAGGACTCGCCGGGAACATGCTAGTTGGTCTTATACCTGACGTCAGATAGCAGTTCCCTGGTGAGATGTGTACAGGTTAGTCCATCGACCTGGGGATCGTCATTTGTCTCGTGTGAGTTCCCACTGTGCTTTGATTACTACCCTACCATGGCTCAAAGGAGTCGTGCAAACAGGTTTTAGTTGGGTACAGTCCCGAGCCACATGGAGGCAGTGAGCGGATCTTCAGGGGTTCGTCTCTCCCGGTATTGGGGGTGAGTTCGCGCTGTGTCTAGGAGAGCCATTACACGAAGTCCTTGGCCAAGGCAGGAGATTTACTAGTAGGTATTCCAGTAGTATCTCAGGGTGTTTTGGGCTACACCCCGACACGACTTGTACCGCTTTTGGGGGTCTGACTTTTACCAACCCCCTAGGCCCGCCATGCGATGCTCATAGACGAACGGACCGGACTGTACGGATATTGTCACTGACAGACTCAGTAGGGTGTCAGGATGAGTTCGCTCATCGACGTCCCTTTTGGTCAATAGCTGGTGGCCCGTCACGTATTGGCTTATACCTCTGACGTGCTAGTGGTTAAATCCACAGCCATAGTATTGACGAGCCTTTAGAGTCCACCACACTTTCAGTTACTCAAGCTTTCGGGCGAAACGCTGTAGAGGCCGTATGGAGATATGGCAGGGTCCGATCAGATACGTGCGGTATTGCACGGATCAGGATCGGACGGTTAGTACTAGAGGCCGTATAGATATATGGCAAGGTTCGATCGGATACGTGCGGTATTGCACGGATCAGGATCGAACAGATTTTACTAGCCGGCTTTGGTTTAAGTCGGATCCTAGTATAGTACAGTGTAGATTTTGTCTCATTGCATTTGTATCCGGTCGGAATACAGATGCGGGTGTGTATGCACAGTATCGGGGTTTTCCTGTAATTTATTACGGGACCAGTTTTCTGGAGTTGCCAGTTTGCATTCCGTTCCGGCCGGTTTTCCTTTCTTCTTTTCCGGCCGGACCTTTTGATGGAGGGTGTTATTTGCAAGTTTGCAAATAACACATTGTTGAGGGGTTTCTTGCAAATGTATTGATTATGATGGCATCTTTTCTTTTCAACCATCATTTGATTCTCTTTACATCACTTGATTTGTATTAAAGGTGATTAGAGTTTGATTTGATATTGTGATGATGTTTTGGATATGGTCACCCTCCACCTTTTACTACCATCACCTCCCTCTTGCTTATGTTTTCCCCCTCCACCATTTTCCCACAACATATAGGCCGGCCACATTTGGAGAGGTGGGAGAGGATTGATTTTGTGAGGGTGGGAAAAATTATCATTCATATTATTTTTCCATTGCCACCAAAATTCCCAAGTTCATTTCACAACATCATTCCTCCATCAAGGCAACATAACCCCAAAGAGACAAAGCACTACACATTCTACAGCAAATCTTGGGCACGTCGACTTGCCAGCTTCGTGCCCGAGTTGCCTCGGTATTGAGGTGGGAGCCCGTAAAAGATGCAGGCGATGTGGTGCCTTTCCGGCGAGGAGGTGACGACCGGAGTTTCCGCAGGAGATCGGGACGACGACGAGAAGACCGGAGGACTCGGATCACTCGGTATATCTCTTCCCCACCTTGTAGTTAGCTAGAACTAGTTTAATGGTCCGATCCGGGTGTTTAGTGCGCGGTGGTGCCGGTTTGCTAAGTTCGCAAAATTAAAGTTTATCACCGCTTCCGCATTTGGCCGTCGGATTGACGGCCGGGGCGCCGCCGTGCACTTACAGTGGTATCAGAGCCTCGCCATTAACTTAGTCTAGCTTTGTTTAATGTGTTTACATTTCCGATCGACCAAAATTCCAAAATCTGCGTTTTGTTCACATCAGTTTTCTGTTGAAATTTTTTGAAGTCCAAAATTTTTTCAGGTTGCAGAAAAGTGATGTGCTAGAAAAAATAAGAGTTCTGTGAAAATTCGATGCACTAACTCCACTGTTGGAGCGCGGAACCGCGGCCAAATACCCCTTTGGACCGCGGTTCCGCCGCACTATTTTGGGGTCGCTGCATCAAATTTCTGCAGTATCTTTTTGGGCTGAAAATAAGGGTTTTGGAATAATAACATTGGGCCCAGAATTTCTTGATGTGCTACAGTAGTACTTTGGGGCCCACTTGTTAAAATTTGATCGATCGGATATTTTAAACACATTATTTCACAGTATTTACATTATATCTGCGACCGTGAATGTCACTTGATCGGTAAATCCTGTCTAACTGCTATAGCCCGGTTAGACGGATTTGCGAACGTGACTTTCACGTTGATGTTCTCTGTTATGATGTGATGTTGCGGATCGGTCATGGGGGATAGCCTGGATGCAATGCAAGTACAGTTCTGTTGTATTATGTACATTTGATATTGCGGGGTGAGCATCCGACATGTAGACTGCCGTCACTGCCTGATTGTATTATTATTTTGGGGCACGACCTGGTTGCGGTCGATGTACCCGTTGTATGTATATTTTACTTTCTGTACTAGGATTACCCCGCGGAGGGGTGCACGGATGGCCGGGTTCTAGAGGGAAACAAGCCCGCATCTCATGGCATTGAGACGGAGGGGGCTTCACTCTAGGATTGGCAGGCTATTCGCCGCACTCGTAGGGGGTACAGGTTGACCCAGGAGGGGTGCCCAAGTTACCGGATTCCGTGAAGTGCTGGGTGGTCCATTCACGGAGCTGAAGGGGGCTGCCTCGCTTCAGGTTTTGGCGGGTAACTTGCCGCGCCCGTAGGGGTCTAGGATTTCATTGCACAGGCTATCCACACGACCAGGGGAACGTCGGGTTTCAGTAGTGGCTCTGTGAAACCCGGGGATCCCAGATATCTGTATTGTTCTGTGATGCTGTACATTTCTGTGATGTTGCATTTTATCACGCCTTGAGCGAAATATTATATATTGGTATATATATTAGTAGATGTTGTATATGTTTTACATCCGCGCTAGTCCAGTCCCCGCTCTGTCGTTAGTTAGCTAACATAACGGGTAATGACGGGACCCAGTGGCGAATGCGGATGGCATACACGTACATCAGTATATTTTCGTTCTTTGTGGTGTGATCAATGATGGGACTGCGTAGATTTGGATCAATGCAAGTTAAAACAAACCTAATCTGATGTTGTTGGAACACTTTTCAAAAGCTGTTATTGCAAGGACGTTCTCTTTTGTTTTGCATCGTGATATTCAGTTGGAATATCCTGCTCCTCAGTCGACGAGGCAAGGGCCGAGATCCCTTCACCGGGAGTGACCCCTTGGACAAAATTTTGCGTCAGGGCATTAACTTCACTACAGCCGATTACTTTTGCTTTGCATCGTGGTATTCATTTGGAATATCCTGCACCTCATTCTACGGGGAAAGAGCCTAGATCCCTTCACCGGGAGTGACCTCTTTAGCAAAGGTTTTCGTCACTATATTTTTCTAAAAAGCTATCCGTTCCTTCAACGATATCAAGTTCATTACGTTAAAGGTTTTCGCCCGAAACCATTCGTAGCCCTCCGTCATTTCAGATGTTAGTGTTTATGCCCTAGAAGGCCATTACTGTATCATACTAGCTTGTATATTACTTAATGGAAGCTTGGGATATTCACATGTATATAACAGTCTTGCTAAACATGGTAGTATGCTACTTGGTTTTTCTATCTTAATATGTGAGTGTACGTATTGATAGAGCTCTTAGGATCTTGCTTGTCTACCAGCGTTGTGATGGCAGTCACACTAGTGGGGGCTGGGTAGTCTACAAGCACATCCTTATTCAGGTCCCTGGTCGTTGGATTATCGAGACAGAGCATCGATACTCCGGAGTAGACTGGTGTGTACGCTTCTCATCCCAGTTGGGAAGATGGTCTGTCCCACAGCCGTCAGTACGTCGTACTGGAGATAGTATGCAGGTGCTCGTTAGGTTACGGGTACACCGGACAGGACTCACAGGGAACTGTTGGTTGGTTTGATACCAGTCGTCAGTGAACAGTTCCCAGGTGACATGAGTACAGCGTAGTCCGCAGACTTGACACTGCTACTTCGCCTCGAGTGTGTCCCACTGTTCTTAGATTGCTACCCTACCACGGCTCAAAGGAGTCGTGCAAACAGGTAGCAGTTGGGTGCAGTCTCGAGCACTTGGAGGCAGTGGCGGTTAGACAGGATTCGTCCCTCCCGGTATTGGGAGTAGATATCGTGCTGTGTCAGAGAGCCATTACGCAAAGTCCCTGGCCAGGGCAAGCGAGATTTGCTGGTAGGTTCCAGTAGTTTCTCAGGGTGTAATGGGCTTCCCTCCGACACGACGTATACCGCTATTAGGGGACTGACGCTTGCTGCCCCCTAGGCCCGATATGCGATAGTCTTGGACGAACGGACCGGACTGTATGGAGATTGTCACATCAGACTCAGTAGGAGTTCGGATGGGTTTTCTCATCGGCCTTCTTATCGACAACTACCTGGGGACCGTTACGTACAGCTAGTGCCGCTTGCGGTCTGTGGTTAAACCCACTGCCAGCGTAGTAGTCGAGTCTCTAGAGTCCCACACAGAGAGTTTCCTACTCCAGGCGAAACGATATAGAGGTTGCATGGTTTTGCGACAAAGGGTTCGGACGCATACGTGCGTTTACGCGCGTACGACTTTCGGATAGTGTTTACCAGTCGGCTTTGGTTTAAGCCAGTTACTGGTATCCGGTTATTGGATTTATACAGTCTAAAGTTTTTCCGTAATTTTACGGATCGGAGGGGCGTTCTCGTAATTACTCGAGAAGCTTCTAGAAGATGGTGACTAAGGAGGGTTATGTGTCATATTCATTAAATGAGTTATATGAGTCATGGTGGTGATTCATTAAGCTTGTGTCATTATCATTTATTGCTTAATGACTCATGCTAATGAATCACCACTAGATATTTTATGAAGCATGATTATTCATCACTCTTTATTCTTTTCTTCTTATTAGAAAATGCTTCATATATGATATGATACTCATAACTTATTTATCATAATATTATTCACATTCTCTCTCCTCAAGCTCTCTCTCTTCAAAAGACTAATCCTCACCCTCATGTGTTGAGATCTAGGATTAGTTAGACTAATCAATCCATAACCATCACTCTATTTCATCTATCTTCTTTGATTAGCAATCCAAGAAGGTTAGTTGCCTCAAGTTTAGAGGTTTAGCTTGGAGTTTTGCTCTCGGGTGGATCGTCTACTACCTAGAGAAGGCCGAGGAGAACAAGGAGATCGTAAAGACGAAGGACTAGTTTCGATAGGTATAATCCCTAAGCATAGTAGTTTAGAATAACTATATGTTTGGTTAGTTATCGTTTAGCTTCGATTTAAGCGGTTAGTCGATGTTCGTTCTTTAAACATGATCGTTTTGAAAATTCCGCCTCCCCATAAGTACTGGGGTGAAGTACATCGACTTACAGTGGTATCAGAGCCTCGCTAAACAATAAATAACTTAATTGCAAATTTGTACGAATTTCGAACGGAAAAACGAAGCCGAAAAACCCTAATTCTGTTAAGTTTCTGTCGAAGTTAAAATGAAGTCCAAAAATTTTTCAGGTGTGTTCAGAGAGCTTGACATGACACCAGTAGAACACCCAAGAAAAACAGTCGCCTGAATCGTCTAACTCGCCGCGGAAGAGTGGCCTCAGCCTACTGAGTCGCCGCGCTTCCACCGCCGAGTTGGCGAGTCAGGAACCGAGTTTTCTTCTGTTGCTTCTCTGTGTAATTAGGGGTTTTCTGGAATATTTAATATTTGCTCAGGTTACTGTTTAACAGAGCAGATTTTGGAGCAATATTGATGTTGTTTAATCGATCGAAATTATACAGTATTTGCATATTGGATTATATCTGTGATTGTTTAATGTGTTCGTAAACCTCCCCTAACTGCTAGTATGTCAGTTGGCAGGGGGTTGCACATTTCTGAAATGGTTATATCTGTTTGTGCATATAAACTGTATTGGACTGTTGTGGTGTTTAGCCGGGGTTTAGCAATGGGTTATTGTTTAATTCAATTGTTGTAAATGTAATTTGTTGTAATATTATTTTGCGGGGCACATCCAGGTTGCGGTTGTAGCCACCGTTGTATTATTTCATTTTACTGTTTTTGCTCCTAGGACTGGCCCAAGGTGGGGTACACAGACTGCCGGGTGGGTAGTTTGCCGTACCCGTAGGGGTCGAGGGTGGGGTAACGGCTATTCATCACAACTGTGTAATCTGACTTTTCTTGCAGGCTCAAAAGAAATACAGATTGCTTGCAAATCCAATATTGTTTATCTGTGTTCTGGAATGAATATCATTGCGTCAGACGAATGTAAAATATCTATATTTATGATGGCTATTTAGACGTCACTTATGTTTTACACCCGCGCTAGCCCTGCCCCCGCTCTGTCGTTAGTTAAGTAACCTAACGGGTGATGACGGGACCCCGTGGCGAATGCGGATGGCATAAGAGGACGTTGTATTTTCGTTGTTTTCTGCAATGATAGGTTAATGATGGGACGCATTATCTATAATGCAAAGAAAAATAAACCAAAGTTTTAATCGTTGGAACAATTTAAAAGAAACCACTCGGTTATTTTTAAAACAGATATTTTTAAATGCGGAGCTTTAACCAGTCCTTTTAAAAGCTATCAGGTTCCTTCGGTTATATCAAGTTCACTACGTTCACGGTTTCGCCAAAACCAGTCGTAGCCCTCCGTCATTTCATCTGGGTATTCAGTAGTATTCAAGCTATGTATTTTGACCTAACGCCAAGGCATAGTGTTTGGTAGCTGCTGGATATTCATTTGTTGCATAGATAGATGAGTTAGTTTGGGACAGTCGTATTATCATTTTGGCCGAACGTCAAGGATATATACGGATGGGTTCAAATTGACAAGATAATGATGGGTAGAACTTGACATGTGACTTATGACATTTTGACCTAACGCCAAGGTCATAAGAGCATGGGGCAAAAACTTATATCGGGAATTTCTAAAGAAACTGAAATTTGCAAAGAGATGCATACCATTTTGAGTTTGATGAATGTTGGTAGCATTCCTACAACATTATCAGACGATGATATTTCGATCCCGATCCTACTGTGAGTATTTGATACTTATCAGGATATTCGTCACTTAACGATCAATGCTATAAACCTAGTAGGTGTCCAGAAAAGTGTCAGCGGGGTTACGCCCCCAGAGAAAAGAGGTTATTTAATTAAGGAACTTCGCGAAAGCGTTGGAAAACCTCCCTCGAAGTACGGACACCAGCCTGGCTAAACGGTTAAGCAAGTATTGTACGGTGAGAATGGTCTTGACTAATTCTTCTTTTATGGTTTGAGGAAGGATTCGAGAAACAGTGGGAGCCATCCAGTTTAGATAAACTAAAAACCACTCTAAACTTGCAAGAGCATCATGCTAAAGAGTTTTCTTCTCTCTCTCCTAATTGCAGCGACCCTGAAAATGACTGGACTTAAGTTACTTTTAGAGAAAAATATACTGACGGGGCCAAACTATAAAAATTGGCTGCGGAATGTCAAAATGGCTTTGACCTATGACAAACTGGGGCACGTCCTCACCGCTACGGCACCTGCTGTCCCTGGTCCCAAATCCAGTAATGCGGATAAGGAAATCCGCAAAACCTGGGATTCAGATTGCGCGAGAGCCAAGCGCATCGTGCTTGCCTCGATGAACAATGAACATCAGAGGAGGCACGAGGATATGTCCCTAGATGGCATATTTCTCCATACAAAGGAACTTTATGGAGAGCAATCTCGTATAGCAAGATACGAGACCTCTAAGAACTTGTTTCGAGCGAGGTTGGCTGTCGGGTCATCGGTAGGTGAACATGTCCTAAAGATGATCGGCTATATAGAAGAGCTCGCAGACCTTGGGACGACTTTGGATAATGAGCTCTATACAGACCTTATTCTCCAGTCCCTTCCTCCCACCTACACCCAGTTTATCCTCAACTTCAATCTTCAAGGAAAAGAAGTTGAACTTGCGGAACTCCTGAACATGTTAAGGAGTGCAGAGGGCACCTTGCAGAAGGCAAGGGAAACACCCGATATGTTTGTTGGCGGTGCATCTTCTTTCGGGTCCAAGGCTAGGGCCAAAGGAAGGAAGAAGAAGGCCGCACCCAAACCTAGAGGAGGTGTTAGTAAGGTGAGAGGGAAGGGAAAGAAAAAGACTGCAGTACCGATAGTTGGTCAGGATGAGTGCTTCCATTGTCACAGGAAAGGGCACTGGAAGAAGGATTGCAAGGCGTGGAACGCCAAGAACCAGGAACCGAAGCAAGCTGTGGCTTCAACTTCAGGTGTGTTTGTAATTGAGAATTGTCTGTCGATCAACTCTACTTCCTGGGTATTGGATACCGGATCAGGATCTCATATTTGCAATTCATTGCAGGCACTGAGAAACCGTAGAGTGCTGAAGGAAGGTGATATGATCCTCAGGGTTGCTAACGGAGCTAGCGTGGGAGCTGCGTCCGTCGGGGATTATCACCTAGGATTGACGAGTGGACACATTTTGGTTTTACATAACTGTTATTTTGTACCCAGCTTAACGTGTAATATCATATCAGTTTCCTTGTTATCAAATAAAGGTTATGATTTCACGTTTGTAAGAGATGTTGTCAACATCCACCTTAATCATGGTTTGATTGGGTCCGGTACTCTAAATAACGGCATATATGTTTTAAACCAACTCTAAATTTTCAACGTCCAGAACACACTAAAAAGAAAGTCTCCAGATTTGAATAAAGCTTTCTTATGGCATTGTAGACTGGGTCACATCAATGAGAGAAGATTGACTAAGTTGCATAGAGAAGGATATTTAGACTCGTTCGAATATCAATCTTATGACACTTGTCAATCTTGTCTCAAAGGAAAAATGACAAAGACTCCATTTACTGGACAAGGAGTAAGAGCGAGCGAGCTCTTAGGACTCATACACAGCGATGTATGTGGTCCAATGTCTACACATGCGAGAGGTGGTTTTTCCTATTTCATTACTTTCACGGATGATTACTCAAGATACGGATTCATTTATCTGATGAAACATAAATCCGAGGCTTTTGAGAAATTCCAGGAGTATAAGAATGAAGTAGAAAACCAAACCGGCAAAAGTATTAAGACACTTAGATCTGATCGAGGTGGTGAATACTTGAGTGCCGAGTTCCTAGGTTACCTAAAAGAGAAAGGAATTCTCTCTCAGCTTACTCCTCCGTACACTCCACAGCATAACGGTGTATCGGAGAGACGGAATCGAACTCTATTGGATATGGTACGATCCATGATGAGTAATGCTGAGTTACCGCGATCTTTCTGGGGACATGCGCTAGAATCAGCGGTATATCTTTTGAACATGGTACCTACCAAGACTGTGCCTACCACTCCATATCAGATGTGGAGTGGGAAGAAACCCCATCTACAGTATATAAAGATTTGGGGATGTCCAGCTTTTGTTAAAAAGCAGCATGTGGACAAGCTCGAGGCACGATCAGTAAAGTGTTTGTTTGTGGGATATCCAAAGCACTCCAGGGGATATCTATTCTATTACGCAGAGGAACAAAAGGTATTTGTTTCTCGTAATGCCCATTTTCTAGAACATCAGATTTTAGAAAAGGAATCAAGTGGGAGCGAAATAGAACTGGAAGAAATTCCAGAACCACAAACTGCTACTGAAAGTTTGGTAGAACCAGAAGTTCAAGAAGAACAGAACATTCCCGCACCCCTCCGCAGGAGTAGTAGGCCGTCTCATCCGCCTGAGAGATACTACGGTTTTCTCATAGATGGGGATAGAGAGGATTGCATCATAGATGATGATGAACCTACTAGCTTCCAGCAAGCCATCCAGAGCGGCGACACGGTACGATGGCTAGATGCAATGCGAAGCGAAATGGAGTCCATGTACACCAACAAAGTATGGACTTTGGACTTTGCTCCAGGTGGGGTAAAACCCATAGGATGCAAATGGATCTTCAAGAAAAAGATTGGTGTAGATGGGCAGGTGGAAACCTATAAAGCTAGACTTGTTGCAAAGGGTTTTCGTCAAAGACCTGGTTTGGACTATAACGAAACTTTTTCTCCATTGGCTATGCTCAAATCCATTCGTATCCTTCTTGCAATTGCTGCCTTCCATGATTATGAAATCTGGCAGATGGACGTAAAGACGGCTTTTCTGAATGGAAATTTAGAAGAGAGCGTCTATATGGATCAGCCAGAGGGTTTCAATCAGAGTGGGAGCAGCGGGAAAGTATGCAAGCTGCTTAAGTCTATTTATGGACTAAAGCAGGCATCGCGGAGTTGGAACATCTGTTTTAATGAGACAGTCAAAGAATATGACTTTATCAAAAATCCAGATGAGCCGTGCATATATAGTAAAGTTGTAGCCAGAAGTGTCGTATTCCTCGTCTTGTACGTGGATGACATTCTATTGATAGGAAATGACATTCCTATGCTACAATCTGTCAAAGGATTCTTGTCACACAGGTTCTCCATGAATGACCTGGGTGATGCCTCTTACATTCTGGGGATCCGGATCTATCGTGATAGATCCAAGAGGATGTTGGGACTTTCGCAGTCCAGGTATATCGACACTGTACTGAAAAGATTCAGTATGGAAGATTCTAAGCGCGGTAATCTACCGGCTTGTCACGGAATCACCCTCTCCAAAGAGATGTCTCCCAAGACTGATTTGGAAAGAGAACGCATGTCTATTATACCCTACGCTTCTGCGGTAGGCTCTATAATGTATGCGATGTTGTGTACCAGACCAGATGTAGCTTACGCACTAAGCGTGGTAAGCCGGTATCAGTCAGACCTAGGGGAGAAACACTGGATAGCAGTAAAGAACATTCTCAAGTACCTGAGGAGGACTAAGGAGATGTTCTTGGTTTACGGCGGAAAAGACCTCAGGTTGGAGGCCTTTGCTGATTCCGGCTTCCAGAGTGATAAGGATGATTCCAAGTCCATGTCGGGTTATGTCTTTACCCTCAATGGATGGGCGGTGTGCTGGAGGAGCTCCAAGCAGGACACCGTTGCTGACTCGACGATGGAAGCGGAGTATATAGCTGCTTGCGATGCCGCAAAAGAAGCAGTCTGGATGAAGAAGTTCCTAACGGAACTTCAGGTTGTTCCTACCATAGTTGATCCAATACCTCTGTATTGTGACAACAACGGAGCTATAACTTTAGCGAAGGAACCAAGGTCCCATCAGAAGTCCAGACACATCTTGAGGCGGTATCACCTGATCAGGGAGATCATTGATCGTCAGGAGATCGAGGTTCGGAGAGTTGCTTCTGAAGAGAACATTGCTGATCCATTCACGAAGGCCCTTCCTCAGATTCAGTTCAAGAGGCTGCTCGAGATCATTGGTCTACGATATGCCAGTACATGGCCCTAGTGCAAGTGGGAGATTGTTAGTGTTTATGCCCTAGAAGGCCATTACTGTATTATACTAGCTTGTATATTACTTAATGGAAGCTTAGGATATTCACATGTATATAACAATCTTGCTAAACATGGTAGTATGCTACTTGGTTTTTCTATCTTAATATGTGAGTGTACGTATTGATAGAGCTCTTAGGATCTTGCTTGTCTACCAGCGTTGTGATGGCAGTCACACTAGTGGGGGCTGGGTAGTCTACAAGCACATCCTTATTCAGGTCCCTGGTCGTTGGATTATCGAGACAGAGCATCGATACTCCGGAGTAGACTGGTGTGTACGCTTCTCATCCCAGTTGGGGAGATGGTCTGTCCCACAGCCGTCAGTACGTCGTACTAGAGATAGTATGCAGGTGCTCGTTAGGTTACGGGTACACCGGACAGGACTCACAGGGAACTGTTGGTTGGTTTGATACCAGTCGTCAGTGAACAGTTCCCAGGTGACATGAGTACAGCGTAGTCCGCAGACTTGACACTGCTACTTCGCCTCGAGTGTGTCCCACTGTTCTTAGATTGCTACCCTACCACGGCTCAAAGGAGTCGTGCAAACAGGTAGCAGTTGGGTGCAGTCCCGAGCACTTGGAGGCAGCGGCGGTTAGACAGGATTCGTCCCTCCCGGTATTGGGAGTAGATATCGTGCTGTGTCAGAGAGCCATTACGCAAAGTCCCTGGCCAGGGCAAGCGAGATTTGCTGGTAGGTTCCAGTAGTTTCTCAGGGTGTAATGGGCTTCCCTCCGACACGACTTATACCGCTATTAGGGGACTGACGCTTGCCGCCCCCCTAGGCCCGATATGCGATAGTCTTGGATGAACGGACCGGACTGTATGGAGATTGTCACATCAGACTCAGTAGGAGTTCGGATGGGTTTTCTCATCGGCCTTCTTATCGACAACTACCTGGGGACCGTTACGTACAGCTAGTGCCGCTTGCGGTCTATGGTTAAACCCACTGCCAGCGTAGTAGTCGAGTCTCTAGAGTCCCACACAGAGAGTTTCCTACTCCAGGCGAAACGATATAGAGGTTGCATGGTTTTGCGACAAAGGGTTCGGACGCATACGTGCGTTTACGCGCGTACGACTTTCGGACAGTTTTTACCAGTCGGCTTTAGTTTAAGCCAGTTACTGGTATCTGGTTATTGGATTTATACAGTCTAAAGTTTTTCCGTATTTTTACGGATCGGAGGGGCGTTCTCGTAATTACTCGAGAAGCTTCTAGAAGATGGTGACTAAGGAGGGTTATGTGTCATATTCATTAAATGAGTTATATGAGTCATGGTGGTGATTCATTAAGCATGTGTCATTATCATTTATTGCTTAATGACTCATGCTAATGAATCACCACTAGATATTTTATGAAGCATGATTATTCATCACTCTTTATTCTTTTCTTCTTATTAGAAAATGCTTCATATATGATATGATACTCATAACTTATTTATCATAATATTATTCACATTCTCTCTCCTCAAGCTCTCTCTCTTCAAAAGACTAATCCTCACCCTCATGTGTTGAGATCTAGGATTAGTTAGACTAATCAATCCATAACCATCACTCTATTTCATCTATCTTCTTTGATTAGCAATCCAAGAAGGTTAGTTGCCTCAAGTTTAGAGGTTTAGCTTGGAGTTTTGCTCTCGGGTGGATCGTCTACTACCTAGAGAAGGCCGAGGAGAACAAGGAGATCGTAAAGACGAAGGACTAGTTTCGATAGGTATAATCCCTAAGCATAGTAGTTTAGAATAACTATATGTTTGGTTAGTTATCGTTTAGCTTCGATTTAAGCGGTTAGTCGATGTTCGTTCTTTAAACATGATCGTTTTTGAAAATTCCGCCTCCCCACAAGTACTGCGGTGAAGTACATCGACTTACATCAGACTGGTAGCACGTAGTATTCATGCTTTGTTTGTTGACCTTCGTCAAGGCATAGTGTATGGTAGCTGCTTGTTGCCTTTCTGCTGCATAGATAGATGCGTTGGTTTGAGACAGTCGTATAGCCTTGTTGACCTTCGTCAAGGGCTTGTACGGGTGGGTTCAAATTAACCATGGATAATGACGGGTAGAACTTGACATGTGACTTATGATTTGTTGACCTTCGTCAAGGTCATAAGAGCATGGGGTAAAAATCCACATCGGGAGTTTCAAAAGAACTGAAACTTGCCAGATATGCGCATACCTTCTGGAGTATGATACCGTGAGCGGATTCCGTCACGTTATCATGCGATGATAGTTGGATCCCGATTCCCACTGATGAGTTGGTTTACTCCTCGGGTGATCCCGACTAATTCTTCTTTCAGGTTTGGAGGAGAATTTGACGGTACAATGGGAGGTTTCCAGATTAGATAAAGTGATAACTATTCTGATCTAGGATAGAGTGCACGCTGAGTGTTTCTTTTCTCTCTCTCTTTGGCAGCGACCATTGACCCGATCCTAAGACTATGACTCAGTGACCAAGTTGACCGAACCTTCTTAAACACTTGCTTTTGGATTGTCAGAGTTGCAGACCTCATTGCCACTCCTACTTTTACCCTTTTCTCCAGGACACCCCGTATTACTGCGAACGTCCACTTCCATTGGACAAAACCATCGTATGGTTAGGTACGAACTCGAAGGAATTCGAGGATGGTTTCCGGTTCTGGAGAAAACGGATAAGGTTTATTCAGTTGTCTTTTTCCTTTTTTCCTTCTCTCAAGTTACGAGTACTCCTTAGTTTAGGAGATAGTACACCTATTACGCAAATTGGATAGTCTTCTTCCAAACCTTAGGCTGGTGCCGAACAGTGGGGAATGAAGAAAACTAATTAGCATAACGATGGTGTGCAGAAGGTATTAATGATTAAGACAAAGCAAGGGATTAGTAAGAGGGCAAAGTAAATTGCGACTGATATTCACGACCAAACCAAGTATTTCTTCGCCAATCCTATATCACCTTTGTATTTCTCCAGGACACTCCGTATCACTACGAAGATCCACAGTTTATTGGATACTCCATCGTATGGTTATATACGAACTCGAAAGGAACTTGTTCCAGTTCGGGGATGGATTCTGGTCCAGGAGAAATAGGAATAAGGTTTATTCGGTTGTCTTTTATCTTCACCTTCTCTCGCATTGCGAGTGCTCCCAGGACTAGGACAGTACACCCATTATGCTTATTGGATAGTCTTCTTCCAAACCATCGGCTGGTGCCGAACGGTAGGGAAGGAAGAAAACCATTTGGCCTAAGGGGTGTGCAGAAGGTAATGACTAAAGACATATAAAGGGATTTGGAGAGGTGGCAAAGAATTATACGGTTATAGTTGTGGATCTGGATAATGGTAGAGGCATTACTAGGAATACCAGGATACCCCATCGAAACATTTCAATGTTTCAGTTCAACTGTGTACTGTTAAAAGAAAACTGATTTCCCGATTAGACACTTGCTCCAGGGTATGTATTTACCAGGTCTGATTCTCACATCTGTATGGTTTTACAGATGATGAGTGGGAGTAAGTTATTAGGAATTGGGTGATCATCCTCATTATATCGCGATTCGTTGTAATCGGTGATATTTGAGGAGATCACCTGGGCTGTTTGCCAGTCGGCAAATATTTGGTTTTGAATATCCGCTGTTGTGCACCAATTTCAAATTGATATATCTGTACGTCTATTTTCATAGAGTGAGATATACCTTTTGATATTATGTCGATGACATTTACCTATATCAGTGGATGGTTAGGTAAGGAGCATTAAACAGCGGTGTAATTCTTCTTAACCATAAGTACAGTTTTCAACCTACGACACACAGTGAAAGAGTTGTTAGACTCAGCGGACTTATACAAAGTATTGTATGTTGTCCTGTGTCCATTAGGAAGAGGGGTTGGTCCTCATACTATATTCTGTTTACTTTTAACTTCTCTAGTTCTTAGACATGTGTTTCGTAGAAACACAGGGTCTAAGTTTTGAGGAGTTATAGGTATTTGAATAGAGTAGAGAACCAGGTATAGCAAGTATCGGGATTCTTCAAAGTGATCGAAGATGTAGATACTTGTGTATGGTATTCAGTTGATTGTAATGATTAAGAGAACTTGCTTCTCTTACAGGTTACTCATAATTGGAAGTATTCCTAAGTTGAGTAACGCTGATCGGCCTCTCTCCATTTAGTTGACATGCACTGGAGACAGCTGCATGATTTGAATCTGGTTCAATTAAATCAGTGCCTCTGGTTCTATATTGGATATAGAACAGTTCATATCTTAACGATGTTAAGGTACGGGGAGTTGTCCGGTTTATGCTTAAAACCAGACTCTGGGTAACTCAAGGCACGTTTCTGTAATGGCTGTTTGTGGGTTGACCCAGGCTATGACGAGGGTTGACTTTCTACCATCTGGCAGATCAATAGAAATATTGTTCTAGACTCGCCACAGTTTTTTTAAAAATAGATTTTTTCAGAAAACAGTAGTGGGAGTATGGTAGAACTGGAATTGATTCCAGAACCACAAACGATTACGGAAGATTTGATAGGAACCTAAAGATTCAATCTGATTTGACATTCCATTGGCCACTCCGCCGATACGGTGGGTAACCTCAGGCACCCGAGAGGTACTCCGGTAGCCTCAAGGACGGTGGCAGGGAGGTTCTTGTTTACCCACACTTGCCATTGCTGTTGTTCCAGGCTGCGAGACCCGGTGGGAGGATGAGTATAGCGTCGTTCTAAACTAGCTTTAGAAGTGCACGTCTATATGACTCTGCAAGAGGGTTGTCGTAGTCAGTGGGAGCAGCGGAAGCATTGGTGGACATCAGGCTTATGTCTATTTATAGACTAAAGCAGATATAGCGGAGATAGATCATCTATTTCTGATGTGACAGTCATATGTTTGACGTCATCAGAATAGGGGATGGATCTGTTGAGAAGGTAGTAGGGTGTGATATCCGGGTTTTGGATGACATACACAAAGTAGGAAATGATATTCCTATACTAAGATCGGTTGTACTTTGGTCGTCACACAGTGTTTTCTCCACAAAGGAAATGGATTTTGTATCAGACATACTGGTAAATAGATCTATGGTTTTAGATCTAGATTTGGGTGGTTTCCCAATCAGAGTACTTTGACAGCATTCTAAGAGTATTTAGAATGGACGACTCCTGGCACGGTAGTGTACCTGCAGGTGATGGAGTCACCCTCTCTAAAGGTGTCTTATAGACTAAAGTAGAGAGGGATGTGCATGATTGGCAGATCACTTGCTTAGGCAATTGAGTCAATCATGAGATGTCAAGTACCACACCAGATGTTGTTCTTGCACTAGATGCAATAAGTTGATATTGATCCAATCCTGGAGAAACAGTCGGGAGCAACTTTAGAACATAAGTAGATGTTCTAGGGAAATGATAACGACAGCCTCATTAAGGAGACAGTTATCATTCCAGGCTTCCAAGATGACATGGACGACAGGGTGATTGTCAGAGTTATAGTTTTCCCTTTGACGAGGGGCAGTATTCTGGACAGGTGATCCAGGCAGATACTGAGGGAGGCATGGCGCAGGATACTGATTAAGTTTAGTTGACGATACAGTCTAAGAAGTTTGGATTTGGAGTTCATTTATGAGCTAGGTCCCATCAAACATCCAGACATTCTAAGACATGTATTGCTCATTTCGGGAGATGGCTTTCTCCGCGAACTTGAGATATAGAGAGACATAGAAAGAAACATCTAGGCGGATCCACTCACTGAGGCTATTCCTCGAACGCAGTAGTTTCGCAAACGGAATTTGTGAGACTAACTAGTAGTGGAGTTGGGTGTTCGGTATCACACGGGCTGTGAGTATGCGACATCGCAATAATTAGCCTTGAGTGCAAGTGGGAGATTGTTGGAGATAGTGCCCTCAGAGTCAATTATTGGATCACAGGCACGTGATTGCAATGATTGAGGGAGGACCTTGAGTGCAAGTGGGAGATTGTTGGAGATAGTGCCCTCAGAGTCAATTATTGGATCACAGGCACGTGATTGCAATGATTGAGGGAGGACCTATCCCGGTAGGACAGTCTTACTCGAGATGATAGTATGCTATCTTGTTTACCTTTATCATCGTGTACTGATTCAGGTGACCTTACATGTCGCTATTACACGTTGATAGAGCCCCTAGGATTCTTGCTTGACTACCAGCAGTATGATGGCGATCATATACGTGGGAGCTGGTAGTCTATAAGCACATCCTTAAAAGGTCCCTTGTCGTAGGAGTTTCGAGACAAGGCGTCAATACTCCATTAGTAGACTAGTGTATACAGTCGAGACCCCGACGAGGGGCGGTGGCCGGTCTCACAAGCCACTGGTGTTAGTTGGTTCACCTAAGATGTATACAGGTGCTCATTGGGTTATGAGTACACCGGACAGGACTCGCCGGGAACATGCTAGTTGGTTTTATACCTGACGTCATATAGCAATTCCCTGGTGACATGTGTACAGGTTAGTTCATTTACCTGAGGATCGTCATTTGTCTCGTGTGAGTTCCCACTGTGCTTTGATTACTACCCTACCACGGCTCAAAGGAGTCGTGCAAACAGGTTTTAGTTAGGTACAGTCCCGAGCCACATGGAGGCTGTGAGCGGATCTTCAGGGGTTCGTCTCTCCCGGTATTGGGGGTGAGGTCGCGCTGTGTCTAGGAAAGCCATTACGCAAAGCCCTCGGCCGAGGCAGGAGATTTACTGGTAGGTATTCCAGTAGTATCTCAGGGCGTTCTGGGCTACACTCCGACACGACTTGTACCGCTTTTGGGGGTCTGACTTTTACCAACCCCCTAGGCCCGACATGCGATGCTCATAGACGAACGGACCGGACTGTTCGGATATTGTCACTGACAGGCTCAGAAGGGTGTCAGGATGAGTTCGCTCATCGACGTCCCTTTTGGTCAATAGCTGGTGGCCCGTCACGTATTGGCTAATACCTCTGACGTGCTAGTGGTTAAATCCACAGCCATAGTATTGACGAGTCTTTAGAGTCCACCACACTTACAGTTACTCAAGCTTTCGGGCGAAATGCTGTAGAGGCCGTATGGAGATATGGCAGGGTCCGGTCAGATACGTGCGGTATTGCACGGATCAGGATCGGACGGTTTGTACTAGTGGCCGTATGGATATATGGCAGGGTTCGATCAGATACGTGCGGTATTGCACGGATCAGGATCGAACGGATATTACTAGCCGGCTTTGGTTTAAGCCGGATCCTAGTATAGTATAGTGTAGATTTTATCTCATTGCATTTGTATCCGGTCGGAATACAGATGCGGGTGTGTATGCACAGCATCGTGGTTTTCCTGTAATTTATTACGGGACCAGTTTTCTGGAGTTGCCAGTTTGCATTCCGTTGCGGCCGGTTTTCCTTTGTTCTTTCCCGGCCGGACTTTTAGGATGGAGGGTGTTATTTGCATGTTTGCAAATAACATATTGTGGAGGGTTTATTTGTGAGATGAGAGATTATGATAGCATCTTTAGATTCCCTTTCCATCTTTTCTTTTCATGCATCATTACATGTATTAATGAGATGAGATTGATTTGTGTTTAGATGTGCGGCTTGCGTTTGTGGATATGGTCACCATATGCTTTTACTACACTCACCCCTTTGTTAATTTCCTCCTTGTTAAGGCCGGCCACTTCTTGGATAGAAAAAGAGAGGAATTCATTTTTGATGAGGGAATGATCTATATCTCATTTGCATGCTTGCCACAAAAAGAAATCCTTCTCCTCTTCATGAGTTCATATTGATTCCTCCATCAAGGCAACATAACCCCAAAGAGACAAAGCACTACACATTCTACAGCATACCTTGGGCACGTCGATCAGCTAGCTTCGTGCCCGAGTTGCCTCGGTATTGAGGTGGGAGCCCGTAAAAGACGCAGACGATGTGGTGCCCTTCCGGCAAGGATGCACCGACCGGAGTTTCCGCTGGAGATCGGGACGACGACGAGAAGACCGGAGGATTCGGATCACTCGGTATATCTCTTACCCCTTCTCTTGTTTGCTAGTATCGGTTAATGGTTACGATCCGGGTGTATTGTCCGCGGTAGCGCCAGTTTAAAAGTCAAGAAAATTTTGATTCCGCATTTTGGCCTCGGATAGACGGCCGGGGCGCTGACGTGGCGCAACAAGGTATCAAAGCCACGCCATTAACCTAGTCTAGCTTGCTCTAGTATGTTTAAAGACCCGATCGAACCAAAATCCCAAAAACCGTATTTTCCTTCACATCAGTTTCTGTCGAATTTTTTTGGTGTCAAAATTTTTTTCAGGTGATTGCAGAATGATGTACAGAGAATCCTAAGAACACCGGAAAAATTCGATGACCCAATTCTTCCGTACGACCGTGGAACCGCGGCCTTAACCCCTCTTTGGCCGCGGTTCCACCGCGGGAAGTTGGGATCACTTCGCCATATTTTTGCAGTGGGCTTATGGGCTGAAAATAAGGGTTTTGGTATATTTTGTTTGGGCCCAGATTTTCTGCAAGTGCTACAGTAATGCTTTGGGGCCCACATGGTATATTTTGTTCGATCGGATATTTTAAACTTGCTAGTTCACAGTATTTACATTATATCTGCGACCGTGAATATCACTTGATCGGTAAATCCTGTCTAACTGCTATAGCCCGGTTAGACGGATTTGCGAACGTGATTTTCACGTTGATGTTCTGTGTTTATGCTGTGATGTTGCGGATCGGTCGTGGGGGATAGCCTGGATGCAATGTTAGTACAGTTTTGTTTTATATGTACATTTTATTTTGTGGGGCGAGCGTCCGACATGTGGACTGCCGTCACTGCCTGTTTGTATTATTCTTTTGGGGCACGACCTGGTTGCGGTCGATGTACCCGGTGTATGTATATTTTACTTTCTGTACTAGGATTACCCCGCGGAGGGGTTCACGGATAGCCGGGTTCTAGAGGGCAACGGGCCCGCATCTCATGGCATTGAGACGGAGGGGGCTTCACTCTAGGATTGGCGGGCTATTCACCGCACTCGTAGGGGGTACAGGTTGACCCAGGAGGGGTGCCCAAGTTACCGAATTCCGTGAAGTGCTGGGTGGTCCATTCACGGTGCTGAAGGGGGATGCCTCGCTTCAGGTTTTGGCGGGTGACTTGCCACGCCCGTAGGGGTCTAGGATTTCATTGCACAGGCTATCCACACGACCAGGGGAACGTCGGGTTTCAGCAGCGGCTCTGTGAAACCCGGGGCTTCCAGATATCTGTATTGTTCTGAGATGCTGTATATTTCTGTGATGTTGCATTCTTATCACGCCTTGAGCGAATATAATATATTGGTATATATATTAGTAGATGTTGTATATGTTTTACATCCGCGCTAGTCCAGTCCCCGCTCTGTCGTTAGTTAGCTAACCTAACGGGTAATGATGGGACCCAGTGGCGAATGCGGATGGCATATACGTACATCAGTATATTTTCGTTCTTTGTGGTTTGATCAATTGATGGGACTGCGTTGATTCGGATCAATGCAAGATAAACAAACCTATTCTGATGTTGTTGGAACACTTTTCAAAAAGCTGTTATTGCAAAGACGTTCACTTTTGTTTTGCATCGTGGTATTCATTTGGAATATCCTGCTCCTCAATCGACGAGGCAAGGGCCGAGATCCCTTCACCGGGAGTGACCCCTTGGACAGAAGTTTGCGTCAGGGCATTAACTTCACTATAGCCGATTACTTTTGCTTTGCATCGTGGTATTCAGTTGGAATATCCTGCACCTCATTCTACAGGGAAAGAGCCGAGATCCCTTCACCGGGAGTGACCTCTTTAGCAAAGGCTTTCGTCACTATATTTTTTATAAATAGTTATGTAGTTCCTTCAACGATATCAAGTTCATTACGTTAAAGGTTTTTCGCCAAAAACCAGCCGTAGCTGTAGCGTTTTGAAAATCGTTTCGGTGAAATTTCGGAAAATCGGTAAAATGAGGGGGTTTTCTGTAAAAAGTCAAAATACAAATATCTTATTATAAAAATTAAATATACATATTCTAGCTATGTAATTGCTATTATTTGGTGTTTATTGAGCCGCTGGTGAAATTTCAAATTTTCTGAAAAAAATATTATTTTATTATTATTTTTAGCCGTCACTAATACATTTAATTAGGGAAAATTACAAATTGGAATGAGTTGAAACAAATTTTGTACATCATAAAACAATAAATAAAAATTTATCATGTGGTTTTTGGAACGAAATCGTTTGCCAAAATGGTTTAGAAATTATTGAAGAAAAAAGGCTTTTTTTTAGCGTAAATGGATGGTTGGGGTATTGTATTTATCATTTTTCATCACCCCACACCCGTACCCACACCCACACACCCCCATTCACTTATCCCCTTGAAGAATTCAGCAGCCCCCTCTTTTGTCCCCACTTGGATTTTAAAGAAAAGAAATGAAAGAAAAGAAAAGAAAAAAGAGTAGAAAATGGTATAATTTGAGTTGACTTTGACTTGAACTAAATTTCCCCACCTCACTCTCTCTCCTCCCTCACCCAATCCCCCAAGATTTCTGGCCAAAACCTGAACCAAAACAGCCCCAAATACTTCATCTCATTTTTCCATCAAAATCCCCAAAATTTCTATCAAAAATCCACCCTTTTTCTCAAAAATTCAAAGCTTATTCTAAATCCAAGCTTTACCCATTATTCTTTAGCTATTCAAGCATGGATCTTGGAGCATGAAATCATTGTTGGAGGCTAAGATTTTTGCAAGTTTGATCTCAAGCTTGTGAGGTATAATCATAACCTTATGCTTAATTTGTTGTTAAATTACTTGAATCTAGCTATTAGGTGTTAAATTAGGGTTTTAAATTTCAAGTTTTGAAATTTAAAGAATGGGTTTTGATTACTAAGTTAGGGTTTGTTGTGGAAATGAGTTGTGTTTGATTGTGTATGGTTTAGTGAGGTGGATTAATATATTTAGTTTTGTAGAAAACTAATCTAGTTGTTAATTACAAGTTGTTACTTGAAAAATGTCCAAATTAAGCTTTCTGTTGCAAACTAGTTTTTTTGATTTAATTCGAAATATGAGATTAAAAATATGGTTAGGGTTTTTATCATATTATTAACTTTATTAAGTGTAGTTTAACACTTTAGTTCATGGAAATCCAACCTAAATTGTAGTTTGTGCATTTTTGCTATGAAATTGTTAAAAAGGGTATTTTGTAAACTAGAATATTAGGATTTTTGGAATTTAATGAGATTAAATTCCGGAAATTTGTTTATACGACTTATTTAAGATATTTAATAAATATATTGGCCGCTACATTCATTTAAACATCCTGTTTTGTACAAAAACGGCGAATTGTGCATGCTAGATTTTCGGAAAAATGACTTTTTAAGAAAAATTGAGGTTTTTGTGAGTTTTAACCTAGTTTATATTAAAATTAGTGTTCGTGAATGTGCAAATGAGTGTGATTGGATTTTTCTCGATGGCTTGACGTTTTTACATCGACATCGAGGGTTGGTTTGACTATTCTTGCTTGCGTAGGCGATAGGTTTGAACCTATGCGTGATACGCGTGCCGATTTGATTTTCGTATGCCGTTTCGATTTCGAATTTAGTTTTAATGCGATATGGTGCGTTATGATATGTAGGTACCCCCATGTGGACTTCGAGACGACAAGCAAGCGCGTGGCGACGTCGGTACCGGCTAGCGAGGACCAGGTGAGTAGATTTATATCTACGGGGAGAAGTCGGGTGGATGGCGTATAGCACCCCCGCAGTCCGTGGTGATGTATACGGATGCGTATACGCACCAACAATTTATGATATGTTGTTAGGATTTATTATTGATGATTTTAGATGGATATTGGTGTTGGATTGGTGCATGGTTACGAAACCTTAGGTAGTGGGTGCACTACACTTACACATACACACATATACATACTTGCATACATTCCTTATTTCATATGTGCGTGTATGGGAATATATTTATATGTTCACATGGGTATGGGACTATGTGTTCACATACGGATTTGAGGAGGATACTTGGGATTGAGCTGAGTCGATGAGATTTGTTTGTGGTTGTGATCTCGGTGATATGGCAGGATTCGTACTTAAGGTACGTCCTGGTGTTATAGCGGTGTTGCGGCGGCGATACGGTTGAATAGTGTTATAAATAAATGGTCGACATGTGATCGTGATATGAGGCATAATATGCTAGGATATTGATATTAGGCCGTATCGGGCGATGTATACCCCTTGATGATGATATGTGCTGACGATATCGGTTTGTACGAGATTGTCGATCAGTAGTCAGATCATGAGTATATTGAGGATATTAGTATTGTACTAGACATAGGTCAGTACCCTAGACTATGATCTTGGATAAAGAGGATACCAGAGGAATGGTGTGAGGAATATGATATTGACCCGTACCCAGATTTGGGGATGCCGTACGACGGATTTACGTACGAGCTATATCTTGATGATTGATCCGCACTCTTGACTTGGGATGTCTGATTATAGATATGGTATCGGATATGATATTATTGAGGCGGGATCACCGACTAATATATATACAGGTATGTATATGTATCGACTCAGATGTTAGGCGGTTTCCATACCTGTAGTTTAGCTTATAGCGTAGCCCTTTAGTCTAGTTAGTTGTTAGATTAGATTCGGTTCCTACCTATTTCAAAGCTTACGAATCGTGCGTATTTTTAAAGACAGCCTAAGGGATCCTACGGATATTTCAAAAAACATATCTTTTCTTAAAAACACCGTAGCCTTATTTTCAAAACCCCACGATTCGTGTTATTTCAAAAGGCACCATTGTAGGACTTATATTAGGTTAAAACAGATTAATTATCGTTGCGTCTAGTATTCAGCTCCCGCTCATTATTGTTGTTCCTCCGCATCACATGCTTATATTATGCTTCATATTCTACTGTTGATATCTTGTGGTTAGGACACCAGCACCATTACCGATGATGCGTATGTACCACGTACACTTACTTGCCGGCTCACACACATCTTCATCGGTAATTGCAATGTCACGTACACCTTAGAAAATATTATTGCTTGACATAGCCTGTTAGCTAATAGTTTAGACATGATATTAGTGTACTTGCCTTATATGTTAGTTTAGACATTATAGTTATTACCTGCTACCTCATGCATACTGTTATTCATTGTTATGCCGCATTCATGGATTCTCATGCATATATTCACTTTTTACGTGCTATTGAGGTTTTGGATTTGGATTTCCATGAGATTTTCTGGATTTGGGGAAAACCGCAAAACATATACAAACTTTTTCTTTCTCTTTTTAAATAAAAAGCGCGGTTTTTCCCATGATGTATGAGTCGTCCACCATGAGTTTGCTGATAGATTTGGAGACCCGATTCGAGGAGTTGGATGAACCGTTTCGGGTACATGGTGGACCCGGTAAGGTACCCCGGGGCAAGAAGCTCGTGGTGATGACGATAAGCCTGGCAGGGGGAGACTACCTACCGGTGATTTTACCCGACGCGTCGGATATCCGGAGGATACCGTCGTGGTCTTGAGATGGATGGTAGGGGCCGGTCTGGACTGACGGCGCCCTAGATATTGAGATTGAGACATTGAGATTTCGGGATATTGAGGTACTGAGATTTGATGATACAGGCCAGTCCGGATGGCCGGAGCCTGAGGTTTTGAGACATTGAGATTTATGTTTTGTGTCGATGCTAGACACCGTTGATGCTGATTTAATTTATGATACCTCATTTTAAAAATACAAAGAAAATATCACTAATTTATGAAAACAGTTTCTTCATTTACATGTATTCTGTTTTCATGCATTCATACCTCATTCATATGATATATTGCTACCTGAGGCACTGACACGGGAACATGAGATCACACTCGGGTTAGATATTACCCTAGCCATTGTTATAGGCTGCATGTTATTCATATATTTGAGGATATATTATGATCATTGACCAAGGTTGCGTTATTCATGCGATTTTCTGTTCGTAGATCTTTTTCTACTCACGAGTTGGCAACTCACCCCCGTTGTGCCCCAGTTTCTTGCAGGTGTTGCCGTACGGATTTTATTACGGCTTTGCGGGCACGGTTTCTTTTCGGGTGACTTGCTAGTAGGTGGGTTTATTGTATCTTACCCATCATTATACCTTGTATATTATATTTCATTGTATCTAGAAGTTCCATCAACCAAACTTGTATTTTTTGGGATAGAGACCAGTAATGTTATTCTTTCGACCATAGAGTAGCATGTTATATTTCTTGAGTTTCTTGCTGGTTGAGTTCCTTTTCTGTTGTGATCCTTGCCTTTAGGCGTTGTATATTATGTTGCATACAGGTTGATTTGATATGGTTCTTCCTATTCTCTACTACTTCTCTTGGTTTGGATTTCTGGGTTTCGGCTTACTTAGCATACGTACTCCTTGAGACGTTCATAGTCTAAGTGCCGGTCATGTTCCGTACTTTCGGGTCGTGACAAAGTTGGTATCAGAGCGTTAGGTTTTACCTTCGGAGCGTAGGATGACCCTTAGTTGATGGAATAGGTGACTAAAGTAGAGTGACGTACCGTTGGTATGTTCCGCGGCATATTTACGACACGCCACTCCACTTAAGAAGCCTTAGGATGTACATTTCCTTGTTCAGTATTATATTCCTTCCTGATCTAGCCTCATCGGTACCAGTTTGGTTTTGCTGCCACGATTACGGGCAGGGAGAGCTACGGCTAGAGTTGCGGTCAGCACGAGCTCGGCACGAACGAGAACTGACACCCGATTATAGAGAGGTGTCTTTTGACTGTGTTTCCACGCCACGAGCGTTTGGCGGATCGCCTTTATGAGGTTACTCGGATGTGCTGATCGACATTAGAGGATTGAGCTAATGATAGAGGCCAGCCAGATCTTGATGACCGTTGGTGTGTTGCTTATTCATGATGATCGAGGCACTGTTCGGCGTGCAGACGAGCGAGCCAGTTATTGCTGCGAACGACGAGGTATTGCCCCAGATGCTGGAGTTAGTGCAGAACGAGTTGTACTAAGAGATGATAGAAGGTCGCTAGTCATCGTGGATGAATGACTAGGACATGTGGATCGTTCGCCTAACCCGATGCGAGGTCATCAGATAGATGGATTCCAGCTAGAGACGACTTCACGTGGAGACGTTGGGAGTCGACAGAGACGATCGAATGTTAGAAACCTATTATTCCAAGTTTAAGATAGTCGGAAAGACATGCAGGCAATTCTATGGTCCCTCTAGAAGAATGAAACCCTAACTCGACTTAATGACCGTGTGAAAGCCTTTGAACCTTAGGGTTTGCGGCAGTTCTACGGCGCCATTAGTGAGGCTTGGGTTTGCCCTTCTACGGCTGGACCACCGATGCTGTGGTATGTACTCGATACTATTAAACTGTATCCAAGATGTTGAGCTCTTGGGGGATTATGAGGTTTTGACGAATCGATTGGATGGCTCGACTTAATTCGGATGCTAGGTGGTGAGATGCATTCTTGGGAGACTCCAGATATGAGGATAGCCGTTGGAGCTCAGTCCATGCAGCCGCGACGAGACGAATCCAAAGCAGACGACATTAGAGAAAAGTGGAATAAGAGGTTCGCACCAGATCTAGATGAGATGACGTTCCACTCCGCCGACATCAGAGAGGCGATGCGCATGCCGAGGCATGGTACTTGGACTTACCTTCCAGAAGGAGTCGCGATGAGTATGCAGTCGTTCCAGAGCAAGATGCAGATATAGGAAAGGACAATGACTTCCGGACAGTTGGCAGAGACGAGACATGGAAGAGACCGTGAGCAGGATTCCTTCCAGGATACTGCTGCGATGATACTTGCACCCAGGATCAGATGTGTCACGTGCATTCAGAGAGCCAGAGGCCGACGCCAGTGATATGCTGCCTTGACAGGGCCGATGAGCCGATGGATTGTGAGATTGGTAATCCACGGAGAAGACTTGGACCCAGGAGTGGTCATGTTACGCACACCAGCAGGCCAGAGTTCATGATCATCGACGAGACGTCCCACTAGTGACCGCGACAGTTGGCCCGAGATTCTTAGAGGATGCACTTGAGCGGTACTGTTCCGCCATTATTGATTTCGATGTTTTGGGTGATTTATTCGTATGATTTGATTTTTATGATTGAGGATTTACGATCTTTGCACAGTGTTGCACTTGATATCGTTTTCGTGCTTTAGTTTCACATGTTTGTGATTTTACGGTTTTAAACAGTTGAGTTGATTTTGTGCGTATGCACGCACGCGATTTGGTTCCTGCACTCTGTATAGTTTATATATGCTGGCAGTGCAGTGACATGTATTTTGTGCACTTGGATACACTGGATTTCGATTTCGAGGGTGATGCTCGACATTTGTTTTGTGCATTTTATGCACCGGATTGGATTTTTAGCGCCTGTTCGGCGCCTGTTACGAGATGCGATTTGGTGCACACTAGATGCACTAATTCGAGATTTTTCGTGCATGTCAGATGCACCTGATTTTGCTGTCAGGCACACATGTTGCCTACGACAGATGTTTCGTGCACACCTGATGCACTTAGATGGTGTTTCTGTGCGCATGTATGACACATTCATGGATTTTGATTTCCGTGCGCACCAGACGCACGTAGTATTCATGTGCATATTTTGGGATTGATTTCTTATAGAGCAGTACGTTTTTATGATATTGCTATGTGTTTCCGTACTGAGCAGGACTAGTCAGAGGACAGTACCTGAATACATTTTGCATGCATTGATAGTTATTGAAGGGATTTCCAAAAAAGCGAGCTATAGCCTCAGTATTTACCTACGTGTCTGATATGACACGAATGTTTAAAACAAGGAGACCCTTCTAAATTGTTTCCAAAACGGTGGAACGTACATTTCAAACAAAGGTATATATGTATATAGTTATTTTCTTATGGTAGACGTCCGCCACTGTGCAGTGTTATACGCGTTGCACAGCGACTTAAAGAGATTTGGCATGCATTTCCTTCAGATACTTACAGATATAGATTCGATATTTACATTTATAGTTTCGAGTTATATCATATTGGTTTTGATTTGGATTTGGCATTGATGTCTTCTCCACGACTCCGATGATCGCGGGATGCTTGACGGAGTTTTGATTTGAGTTATATACTCATTTTTCAAGCGCATGCGCTGCGCTACGATTTGTTTTATGTATTTACAATTTCGGAGTCCCCACGACTTGATGGTTTTTCTTAGGTGTTTTAGTAATTGGAGGAGTTTGAATTTAAATTCGGGGACCGAATTTCTTTAAGGGGGGAAGATTGTAGCGTATTGAAAATCGTTTCGGTGAAATTTCGGAAAATCGGTAAAATGAGGGGGGTTTTCTGTAAAAAGTCAAAATAAAAATATCTTATTATAAAAATTAAATATACATATTCTAGCTATGTAATTGCTATTATTTGGTGTTTATTGAGCCGCTGGTGAAATTTCAAATTTTCTGAAAAAAATATTATTTTATTATTATTTTAAGCCGTCACTAATACATTTAATTAGGGAAAATTACAAATTGGAATGAGTTCAAACAAATTTTGTGCATCATAAAACATTAAATAAAAATTTATCATGTTGTTTTTGGAACGAAATCATTTGCCAAAATGGTTTAGAAATTATTGAAGAAAAAAGGCTTTTTTTTAGCGTAAATGGATGGTTGGGGTATTGTATTTATCATTTTTCATCACCCCACACCCGTACCCACACCCACACACCCCCATTTACTTATCCCCTTGAAGAATTCAGCAGCCCCCACTTTTTTCCCCACTTGGATTTTAAAGAAAAGAAATGAAAGAAAAGAAAAGAAAAAAGAGTAGAAAATGGTATAATTTGAGTTGACTTTGACTTGAACTAACTTTCCCCACCGCACTCTCTCTCCTCCCTCACCCAATCCCCCAAGATTTCTGGCCAAAACCTGAACCAAAACAGCCCCAAATACTTCATCTCATTTTTCCATCAAAATCCCCAAAATTTCTATCAAAAATCCACCCTTTTTCTCAAAAATTCAAAGCTTATTCTAAATCCATGCTTTACCCATTATTCTTTAGCTATTCAAGCATGGATCTTGGAGCATGAAATCATTGTTGGAGGCTAAGATTTTTGCAAGTTTGATCTCAAGCTTGTGAGGTATAATCATAACCTTATGCTTAATTTGTTGTTAAATTACTTGAATCTAGCTATTAGGTGTTAAATTAGGGTTTTAAATTTCAAGTTTTGAAATTTAAAGAAAGGGTTTTGATTACTAAGTTAGGGTTTGTTGTGGAAATGAGTTGTGTTTGATTGTGTATGGTTTAGTGAGGTGGATTAATATATTTAGTTTTGTAGAAAACTAATCTAGTTGTTAATTACAAGTTGTTACTTGAAAAATGTCCAAATTAAGCTTTTTGTTGCAAACTAGTTTTTTTGATTTAATTCGAAATATGAGATTAAAAATATGGTTAGGGTTTTTATCATATTATTAACTTTATTAAGTGTAGTTTAACAATTTAGTTCATGGAAATCCAACCTAAATTGTAGTTTGTGCATTTTTGCTATGAAATTGTTAAAAAGGGTATTTTGTAAACTAGAATATTAGGATTTTTGGAATTTAATGAGATTAAATTCCGGAAATTTGTTTATACGACTTATTTAAGATATTTAATAAATATATTGGCCGCTACATTCATTTAAACATCCTGTTTTGTACAAAAACGGCGAATTGTGCTTGCTAGATTTTCGGAAAAATGACTTTTTAAGCAAAATTGAGGTTTTTGTGAGTTTTAACCTAGTTTATATTAAAATTAGTGTTCGTGAATGTGCAAATGAGTGTGATTGGATTTTTCTCGATGGTTTGACGTTTGTACATCGACATCGAGGGTTGGTTTGACTATTCTTGCATGCGTAGGCGATAGGTTTGAACCTATGCGTCGATTTTCGTATGCCGCTTCGATTTCGAATTTAGTTTTAATGTGATATGGTGCGTTATGATATGTAGGTACCCCCATGTGGACTTCGAGACGACAAGCAAGCGCGTGGCAACGTCCGTACCGGCTAGCGAGGACCAGGTGAGTAGATTTATATCTACGGGGAGAAGTCGGGTGGATGGCGTATAGCACCCCCGCAGTCCGTGGTGATGTATACGGATGCGTATACACACCAACAATTTATGATATGTTGTTAGGATTTATTATTGATGATTTTAGATGGATATTGGTGTTGGATTGGTGCATGGTTACGAAACCTTAGGTAGTGGGTGCACTACACTTACACATACACACATATACATACTTGCATACATTCCTTATTTCATATGTGCGTGTATGGGAATATATTTATATGTTCACATGGGTATGGGACTATGTGTTCACATACGGATTTGAGGAGGATACTTGGGATTGAGCTGAGTCGATGAGATTTGTTTGTGGTTGTGATCTCGGTGATATGGCAGGATTCGTACTTAAGGTACGTCCTGGTGTTATAGCGGTCTTGCGGCGGCGATACGGGTGAATAGTGTTATAAATAAATGGTCGACATATGATCGTGATATGAGGCATAATATGCTAGGATATTGATATTAGGCCGTATCGGGCGATGTATACCCCTTGATGATGATATGTGCTGACGATATCGGTTTGTACGAGATTGTCGATCAGTAGTCAGATCATAAGTATATTGAGGATATTAGTATTGTACTAGACATAGGTCAGTACCCTAGACTATGATCTTGGATAAAGAGGATACCAGAGGAATGGTGTGAGGAATATGATATTGACCCGTACCCAGATTTGGGGATGCCATACGACGGATTTACGTACGAGCTATATCTTGATGATTGATCCGCACTCTTGACTTGGGATGTCTGATTATAGATATGGTATCGGATATGATATTATTGAGGCGGGAACACCGACTAATATATATACAGGTATGTATATGTATCGACTCAGATGTTAGGCGGTTTCCTTACCTGTAGTTTAGCTTATAGCGTAGCCCTTTAGTCTAGTTAGTTGTTAGATTAGATTCGGTTCCTACCTATTTCAAAGCTTACGAATCGTGCGTATTTTTAAAGACAGCCTAAGGGATCCTACGGATATTTCAAAAAACGTATCTTTTCTTAAAAACACCGTAGCCCTATTTTCAAAACCCCACGATTCGTGTTATTTCAAAAGGCACCATTGTAGGACTTATATTAGGTTAAAACAGATTAATTATCGTTGCGTCTAGTATTCAGCTCCCGCTCATTATTGTTGTTACTCCGCATCACATGCTTATATTATGCTTCATAATCTACTGTTGATATCTTGTGGTTAGGACACCAGCACCATTACCGATGATGCGTATGTACCACGTACACTTACTTGCCGGCTCACACACATCTTCATCGGTAATTGCCATGTCACGTACACCTTAGAAAATATTATTGCTTGACATAGCCTGTTAGCTAATAGTTTAGACATGATATTAGTGTACTTGCCTTATATGTTAGTTTAGACATTATAGTTATTACCTGCTACCTCATGCATACTGTTATTCATTGTTATGCCGCATTCATGGATTCTCATGCATATATTCACTTTTTACGTGCTATTGAGGTTTTGGATTTGGATTTCCATGAGATTTTCTGGATTTGGGGAAAACCGCAAAACATATACAAACTTTTTCTTTCTCTTTTTAAATAAAAAGCGCGGTTTTTCCCATGATGTATGCGTCGTCCACCATGAGTTTGCTGATAGATTTGGAGACCCGATTCGAGGAGTTGGATGAACCGTTTTGGGTACATGGTAGACCCGGTAAGGTACCCCGGGGCAAGAAGCTCGTGGTGATGACGATGAGCCTGGCAGGGGGAGACTACCTACCGGTGATTTTACCCGACGCGTCGGATATCCGGAGGATACCGTCGTGGTCTTGAGATGGATGGTAGGGGCCGGTCTGGACTGACGGCGCCCTAGATATTGAGATTGAGACATTGAGATTTCGGGATATTGAGGTACTGAGATTTGATGATACAGGCCAGTCCGGATGGCAGGAGCCTGAGGTTTTGAGACATTGAGATTTATGTTTTGTGTCGATGCTAGACACCGTTGATGCTGATTTCATTTATGATACCTCATTTTAAAAATACAAAGGAAATCTCACTAATTTATGAAAACTGTTTCTTCATTTACATGTATTCTATTTTCATGCATTCATACCTCATTCATATGATATATTGCTACCTGAGGCACTGACACGGGAACATGAGATCACACTCGGGTTAGATATTACCCTAGCCATTGTTATAGGCTGCATGTTATTCATATATTTGAGGATATATTATGATCATTGACCTAGGTTGCGTTATTCATGCGATTTTCTGTTCGTAGATCTTTTTCTACTCACGAGTTGGCAACTCACCCCCGTTGTGCCCCAGTTTCTTGCAGGTTTGCCGTACGGATTTTATTACGGCTTTGCAGGCACGGTTTCTTTTCGGGTGACTTGCTAGTAGGTGGGTTTATTGTATCTTACCCATCATTATACCTTGTATATTATATTTCATTGTATCTAGAAGTTCCATCAACCAAACTTGTATTTTTTGGGATAGAGACCAGTAATGTTATTCTTTCGACCTTAGAGTAGCATGTTATATTTCTTGAGTTTCTTGCTGGTTGAGTTCCATTTCTGTTGTAATCCTCGCCTTTAGGCGTTGTATATTATGTTGCATACAGGTTGATTTGATATGGTTCTTCCTATTCTCCACTACTTCTCTTGGTTTGGATTTCTGGGTTTCGGCTTACTTAGCATACGTACTCCTTGAGACGTTCGTAGTCTAAGTGCCGGTCATGTTCCGTACTTTCGGGTCGTGACAGTAGCCCTCCGTCATTTCCTACAGGTATTATTTAGTATTCGTGCTGCGTTTGTTGACCTAGTCAAGACGTAGTGTTCGGTAGCTAAGTGGTACTTGTTTGTTGCATAAGTGGGATTGGTTAAGACAGTCGTACGGCCTTGTTGACCTAGTCAAGGGCACGTACGGGTGGGTTTAATGCAATGCAGAATAATGATGCGTTGAACTTGACTGGCGGTTTATGGTTTGTTGACCTAGTCAAGGTCATAAACCGCTTGGGGTAAAAATCACATCTGGAGTTTCAAAAGAACTGAAACTTGCCAGGCATGCGCATACCTTCTGGAGTGTGGTGACTTGAGTGGATTCCGTCAAGTTATCATGCGATGATAGTTAGATCCCGATTCCCACTGATGAGTTAGTTTACTCCTCGGGTGATCCCGACTAATTCTTCTTTCAGGTTTGGGGAAGAATTTGAGGTTACAGTGGGAGGTCTCCTGATTAGATAAAGTGATAACCATCCTGATCTAGGTTAGAGTGCACGCTGAGTGTTTCTTTTCTCTCTCTCTTTGGCAGCGACCATTGACCCGACCCTGGACTATGACTCAGTGACCAAGTTGACCGAACCTTCTTAACACTGGCTTTTGGATTGTCAGAGTTGCAGACCTCGTTGCCACTCCTACTTTTACCCTTTTCTCCAGGACACCCCGTATTATTGCGAACGTCCACTTCCATTAGACAAAACCATCGTATGGTTAGATACGAACTCGAAGAATTCGAGGATGGTTACCGGTTATGGAGAAAACGGATAGGATTATTCAGTTGTCTTTTCTCTTTTACCTTCTCTCAAGTTGTGAGTACTCCTTGGTTTAGGAGATAGCACACCTATTACGCAAATTGGATAGTCTTCTTCCAAACCTTAGGCTGGTGCCGACCGGTAGGGAATGAAGAAAACCAATTAGCCTAAACGGTGTGCAGAAGGTATTAAGATTAAGACAAAGCAAGGGATTAGTAAGAGGGCAAAGTAAATTGCGACTGCTATTCACGACCGAACCAAGTATTTCTTCGCCAATCCTAAATCACCTTTGTATTTCTCCAGGACACTCCGTATCACTATGAAGATCCACAGTTTATTTGGATACTCCATCGTATGGTTATATACGAACTCGAAAGGAACTTGTTCCAGTTCGGGGATGGATTCTGGTTCAGGAGAAATAGGAATAAGGTTTATTCGGTTGTCTTTTATCTTCACCTTCTCTCGCTTTGCGAGTGCTCCTAGGATTAGGACAGTACACCTTTTATGCTTATTGGATAGTCTTCTTCCAAACCACAGGCTGGTGCCAAACGGTAGGGAAGGAAGAAAACCATTTGGCCTAAAGGGGTGTGCAGACGGTAATGACCAAAGACATATAAAGGGATTTGGACAGATGGCAAAGAGATACACGGTTACAGTTGTGAATCTGGATAATGGAAGAGGCATTACTATGAATACCGGAATACCCCACCGAAACATTTCAATGTTTCAGTTTCACTGTGTAATGTTAAAAGAAAACTGATTTCCCAAGTAGATACTTACTCCAAGATATGTATTTACCAGGTATGATTCTCACATCTGTATGGTTTTACAGATGATGAGTGGGAGTAAGTTGTTGGGAATAGGGTGATCATCCTCATTATATCGGGATTCGTTGTAATCGGTGATATTTGAGGAGATCATCTGGGGTTGTTTGCCGGTCGGCAAATATTTGGTTTTGAATATCCGCTGTTGTGCACCAATTTCAAATTGATATATCTGTACGTCTATTTTCATAGAGTGAGATATACCTTTTGATATTATGTCGATGACATTTACCTATATCAGTGGATGGTTAGGTAAGGAGCATCAAACAGCGGTGTAATTCTTCTTAGCCATAAGTACAGTTTTCAACCTACGACGCACAGTGAAAGAGTTGTTACACTCAGCGGACTTATACAGAGTATTGTATATTGTCCAGTGTCCATTAGGACAGAGGGGTTGGTCCTCATACTATATTCTGTTTACTTTTAACTTCTCTAGTTCTTGGACTTGTGTTTCGTAGGAGCACAGGGTCTAAGTTTTGAGGAGTTATAGGTATTTGAATAGAGTAGAGAACCAGGTGTAGCAAGTATCGGGATTCTTCAAAGTGATCGAAGATGTAGATACTTGTGTATGGTGTTCAGTTGATAGTAATGATTAAGAGAACTTGCTTCTTTTTCAGGTTACTCATAATTGGAAGCATTCCTAAGTTGAGTAAAGCTAATCGGCCTTTTTCCATTTTAGTTGACATGCACTGGAGACAGCTGCATGATTTGAATCTGGTTCCAATTAAATCAGTGCCTCTGTTTCTATATTGGATATAGAACAGTTCATATCTTGACATTGTTAAGGTACGGGGAGTTGTCCGGCTTATGCTTAAAACAAGACTCTGGATAACTCAAGGCACGTTTCTGTAATGGCTGTTTCTGGGTTGACCCAGGCTTTAACGAGGGTTGATTTTCTACAATCTGGAAGATCAATAGTGATATTGTTCTTAACTCGCCACATTTTTAAAAGAAATGGATTTTTCAGAAAACAGTAGTGGGAGTATGGTAGAACTGGAAGCGATTCCAGAACCGCAAACTATTACTGAAGATTTCATAAGAACCTAAGAATTCAATCTGGCTTGACATTCCATTGGCCACTCCACAGATAAGGTGGGTAACTTCAGACTCCCGAGAGGTGCTCCGGTAGCCTCAAGGACGGTGACAGGGAAGTTCTTGTTTACCCACACTTGCCTTTGCTGTTGTTCCAGGCTGCGAGACCCGGCAAGAGGATGAGTATAGCGTCGTTCTAAACTAGCTTTAGAAGTGCACGTCTATATGACTCTGGCAGAGGGTTGTCGTAGTCAGTGGGAGCAGCGGAAGCATTGGTGGTCATCAGGCTTATGTCTATTTATAGACTAAAGCAGTTACAGCGGAGATAGATCATCCATTTCTGATGTGACAGTCATAGGTTTGACTTCATCAGAATAGGGGATGGATCTGTTAAGAAGGTAGTAGGGTGTTATGTCCTAGTATTTGATGACATACACAGAGTTGGAAGTGATATTCCTATACTGCGATCGGTTATACTTTGGTCGTCACACAGTGTTTTCTCCATACAGGATTTGGATATTATATCAGACATTCTGGTTACTGGATTTATGGTTTTAGATCTAGATTTGGGTGGTTTCCCAATCTGGGTACCCTGACAGCATTCTATGAGTATTTAGAATGGACGACTCCTGGCACGGTAGTGTACCTGCAGGTGATGGAGTCACCCTCTCTAAAGGTGTCTTACAGACTAAAGGGGAGAGGGATACGCATGATTGACAGATCACTTGCTTAGGCAATTGAGTCAATCATGAGATGTCAAGTACCACACCAGATGTTGTTCTTGCAGTAAATGAAATAAGTTGATATTGGTCCAATCCTTGAGAAACAGTCGGAAGCAGTTTTAGAACATAAATTGATGTTCTAGGGATATGATAACGGCAGCCTCTTTTAGGAGACGGTTATCATTCCAGGCTTCCAAGATGACCTGGATAGCAGAGTGGCTGTCAGAGTTATAGTTTTCCCTCTGACGAGGGGCAGTATATTGGACATGTGGTCCAGGTGGATACTGAGGGAAGGCATGGCACAGGATACTGAGTAAGTTTAGTTGACGATACGGTCTAAGAAGTTTGGATTTGGAGTTCATTTATGAGCTAGGTCCCATCAGACATCCAGACACATTGTTAGACAGGTATTGCTCTTTTCGGGAGATGGCTTTCTCCGCGGACTTGAGATATAGAGAGACATAGAAAGAAACATCCTGCGGATCCACTCACTGAGGCTATTCCTCGAACGCAATAGTTTCGCAAACGAGCTTTGTGAGACTGACTAGTAGAGGAGTTTGGTGTTCGGTATCACACGGGCTGTGAGTATGCGACATCGCAATAATTAGCCTTGAGTGCAAGTGGGAGATTGTTGGAGATAGTGCCCTCAGAGTCAATTATTGGATCACAGGCACGTGATTGCAATGATTGAGGAAGGACCTATCCCGGTAGGACAGTCTTACTCGAGATGATAGTATGCTATCTGGTTTACCTTTATCATCGTGTACTGATTCAGGTGACCTTACAAGTTGCTATTACACGTTGATAGAGCCCCTAGGATTCTTGCTTGACTACCAGCAGTATGATGGCGATCATATACGTGGGAGCTGGTAGTATATAAGCACATCCTTAAAAGGTCTCTAGTCGTAGGAGTTTCGAAACAGGGCGTCGATACTCCATTAGTAGACTAGTGTATACAGTCGAGACCCCGACAAGGGGCGGTGGCCGGTCTAACAAGCCACTGGTGTCAGTTGGTTCACCTAAGATGTATACAGGTGCTCATTGGGTTATGAGTACACCGGACAGGACTCGCCGGGAACATGCTATTTGGTCTTATACCTGACGTCAGATAGCAGTTCCCTGGTGACATGTGTACAGGTTAGTTCATCGACCTGAGGATCGTCATTTGTCTCGTGTGAGTTCCCACTATGCTTTGATTACTACCCTACCACGGCTCAAAGAAGTCGTGCAAACAGGTTTTAGTTAGGTACAGTCCCGAGCCACATGGAGGCAGTGAGCGGATCTTTAGGGGTTCGTCTCTCCCGGTATTGGGGGTGAGGTCGCGCTGTGTCTAGGAGAGCCATTACGCAAAGCCCTCAGCCGAGGCAGGAGATTTACTGGTAGGTATTCCAGTAGTATCTCAGGGCGTTCTGGGCTACACTCCGACACGACTTGTACCGCTTTGGGGGGTCTGACTTTTACCAACCCCCTAGGCCCGACATGCGATGCTCATAGACGAACGGACCGGACTGTACGGATATTGTCACTGACAGGCTCAGTAGGGTGTCAGGATGAGTTCGGTCATCGACGTCCCTTTTGGTCAATAGATGGTGGCCCATCACGTATTGGCTAATACCTCTGACGTGCTAGTGGTTAAATCCACAGCCATAGTATTGACGAGTCTTTAGAGTCCAGCACACTTACAGTTACTCAAGCTTTCGGGCGAAACGTTGTAGAGGCCGTATGGAGATATGGCAGGGTCCGATTAGATACGTGCGGTATTGCACGGATCAGGATCGGACGGTTTGTACTAGTTTCCGTATGGATATATGGCAGGGTTCGATCAGATACGTGCGGTATTGCACGGATCAGGATCGAATGGATATTACTAGCCGGCTTTGGTTTAAGCCGGATCCTAGTATAGTACAGTGTAGATTTTATCTCATTGCATTTGTATCCGGTCGGAATACAGATGCGGGTGTGTATGCACAGTATCGAGGTTTTCCTGTAATTTATTACGGGACCAGTTTTCTGGAGTTGCCAGTTTTCATTCCGTTCCGGCCGGTTTTCCTTTGTTCTTTCCCGGCCGGACTTTTAGGATGGAGGGTGTTATTTGCATGTTTGCAAATAACATATTGTGGAGGGTTTATTTGTGAGATGAGAGATTATGATAGCATCTTTAGATTCCCTTTCCATCTTTTCTTTTCATGCATCATTACATGTATTAATGAGATGAGATTGATTTGTGTTTAGATGTGAGGCTTGCTTTTGTGGATATGGTCACCATATGCTTTTACTACACTCACCCTTTGTTAATTTCCTCCTTGTTAAGGCCGGCCACTTCTTGGAGAGAAAAAGAGAGGAATTCATTTTTGATGAGGGAATGATCTATATCTCATTTACATGCTTGCCACAAAAAGAAATCCTTCTCCTCTTCATGAGTTCATATTGATTCCTCCATCAAGGCAACATAACCCCAAAGAGACAAAGCACTACACATTCTACGGCATACCTTGGGCACGTCGATCAGCCAGCTTCATGCCCGAGTTGCCTCGGTATTGAGGTGGGAGCCCGTAAAAGACGCAGACGATGTGGTGCCCTTCCGGCAAGGATGCGACGACCGGAGTTTCCGCGGGAGATCGGGACGACGACGAGAAGACCGGAGGATTCGGATCACTCGGTATATCTCTTACCCCTTCTCTTGTTTGCTAGTATCGGTTAATGGTTACGATTCGGGTGTATTGTCCGCGGTAGCGCCAGTTTAAAAGTCAAGAAAATTTTGATTCCGCATTTTGGCCTCGGATAGACGGCCGGGGCGCTGCCGTGGCGCAACAGACCTATCCCGGTAGGACAGTCTTACTCAAGATGATATTATGCTATCTGGTTTACCTTTATCATCGTGTACTGCTTTAGGCGACCTGACAGGTCGCTATTACACGTTGATAGAGCCCATAGGATTCTTTCCTGACCACCAGCAGTATGAGGGCGATCATATACGTGGGAGCTGGTAGTCTATAAGCACATCCTTAAAAGGTCCCTAGTCGTGGGAGTTTCGAGACAGGGCATCGATTCTCCAGAGTAGACTAGTGTATACAGTCGAGACCCCGACGAGGGGCGGTGGCCAGTCTCACAAGCCACTGGTGTCAGTTGGTTCACTTAAGATGTATACAGGTGCTCATTGGGTTATGAGTACACCGGACAGGACTCGCCGGGAACATGCTAGTTGGTCTTATACCTGACGTCAGATAGCAGTTCCCTGGTGACATGTGTACAGGTTAGTTCATCGACCTGGGAATCGTCATTTGTCTCGTGTGAGTTCCCACTGTGCTTTGATTACTACCCTACCACGGCTCAAAGGATTCGTGCAAACAGGTTTTAGTTGGGTACAGTCCCGAGCCACATGGAGGCAGTGAGCGGATCTTCAGGGGTTCGTCTCTCCCGGTATTGGGGGTGAGTTCGTGCTGCGTCTAGGAGAGCCATTACACGAAGTCGTTGGCCAAGGCAGGAGATTTACTGGTAGGTATTCCAGTAGTATCTCAGGGTGTTCTGGGCTACACTCCGACACGACTTGTACCGCTTTTAGGGGTCTGACTTTTACCAACCCCCTAGGCCCGCCATGCGATGCTCATAGACGAACGGACCGGACTGTACGGATATTGTCACTGACAGGCTCCGTAGGGTGTCATGATGAGTTCGCTCATCGACGTCCCTTTTGGTCAATAGCTGGTGGCCCATCACATATTGGCTTATACCTCTGACGTGCTAGTGGTTAAATCCACAGCCATAGTATTGACGAGTCTTTAGAGTCCACCACACTTTCAGTTACTCAAGCTTTCGGGCGAAACGCTGTAGAGGCCGTATGGAGATATGGCAGGGTCCGATCAGATACGTGCGGTATTGCACGGATCAGGGTCGGACGGTTAGTACTAGAGGCCGTATAGATATATGGCAAGGTTCGATCGGATACGTGCGGTATTGCACGGATCAGGATCGAACGGATTTTACTAGCCGGCTTTGGTTTAAGCCGGATCCTAGTATAGTACAGTGTAGATTTTGTCTCATTGCATTTGTATCCGGTCGGAATACAGATGCGGGTGTGTATGCATAGTATCGGGGTTTTCCTGTAATTTATTACGGGACCAGTTTTCTGGAGTTGCCAGTTTGCATTCCGTTCCGGCCGGTTTTCCTTTGTTCTTTTCCGGCCGGACCTTTTGATGGAGGGTGTTATTTGCAAATTTGCAAATAACACATTGTGGAGGGGTTTCTTGCAAATGTATTGATTATGATGGCATCTTTTCTTTTCAACCATCATTTGATTCTCTTTACATCACTTGATTTGTATTAAAGGTGATTAGAGTTTGATTTGATATTGTGATGATGTTTTGGATATGGTCACCCTCCACCTTTTAGTACCATCACCTCCCTTTTGCTTATGTTTTCCCCCTCCACCATTTTCCCACAACATATAGGCCGGCCACATTTGGAGAGGTGGGAGAGGATTGATTTTGTGAGGGTGGGAAAAATTAGCATTCATATTATTTTTCCATTGCCACCAAAATTCCCAAGTTCATTTCACAACCTCATTCCTCCATCAAGGCAACATAACCCCAAAGAGACAAAGCACTACACATTCTACAGCAAATCTTGGGCACGTCGACTTGCCAGCTTCGTGCCCGAGTTGCCTCGGTATTGAGGTGGGAGCCCGTAAAAGATGCAGGCGATGTGGTGCCTTTCCGGCGAGGAGGTGACGACCGGAGTTTCCGCAGGAGATCGGGACGACGACGAGAAGACCGGAGGACTCGGATCACTCGGTATATCTCTTCCCCACCTTGTAGTTAGCTAGAACTAGTTTAATGGTCCGATCCGGGTGTTTAGTGCGCGGTGGTGCCGGTTTGCTATGTTCACAAAATTAAAGTTTATCACCGCTTCCGCATTTGGCCGTCGGATTGACGGCCGGGGCGCCGCCGTGCACTTACAGCCAATACCCCACCCAAGACCCCTACGGGTGCGGCAAACTACCCGCCAAGTACCCGAAGCGAAGCAACCTCCCTCATCCCCGTGAGTAGGCCACTCGGCACTTCGGCATACCCGGTAGTTTGTGCACCCCTCCATGGGTCTATCCTAGGAGCAAAAACAGTAAAAAGAAATTATACAATGACGGCTACAACCCCGACCCGGTTGTGCGGCCATACAAATAATTATTACATCAATTTACAAATTTACATGAATTGAAAGGAAAGAAAACTCTCGTCTCACAACCCCCGGCTATTCACCCGCGACAATCCAATGAATTCATATACACATTCCAGCAACATTACAGATCACAGATTTGTATAACCCCCACTAATCGACATATAGCGATTAGTAGACGTTCAATACAAATATCACATTACAGAAAAACCCGTCAGCTAAAGTCTTTTAGAAGTTCGATCAAAAATACGGATTTATAGGCCCCAAAAGTAAAATTTTCGTTCTGGAAAATCTGGGCAGAAAATATATATTCCAAAAATCCCAAAACAGCCCCAGAATAACACTGCACCAAACTTGGACCTCGGCCGAGTCAACTCGGCCGCGGATCCGCGGTGGGAGCGTGCTCCCGCCGCGTTTCCGCGGCGTTTTGACTCGATCGTTGGACCAAATTTGGTGGGTGATCACACAAAAGCCTGAGCTGAATTTTAAGATAAAATTTATCAACTTTTGAACAGAATAAAAATCGGCAGAAACTGGACATTTTTGGGTTCGTTTTGCGACTTTTCTTTGATCGATCTTCTGGCTACTTTGCTAACATGTTAGATAGAGTTTAACTAGGCTCTGATACCACTGTAAGTCCATGCTACCTCTCCCGGTACTTTCGGGCATGCGGAATTTGATAAAAAACGATTTTCTTAGAGGTGGTAACATGGACTTAAAACCCGGATCTTTGTTAAATATCTAACTAACAACCTAACTTCGAGTTGCTAACTACTCGGTTAGGGGGTTATACCTTTCTTTTTCTCGAACTCCTTCGTCTTCAAGCTTCGATGGTCGTCCGAATCGGCTTCTCCCCGTCGTCTCCTTGCGCCGAAGATAGATCCACCTGAAAGCCTCAACCTTTGGCTCCTTCTTCGAACTTTGAAGAAACTAGTTCACTCGGTTTGCTAAACCTTGTGAACTAGAGTGAGTAGAGAAGAGTTTGTATGGGATTTTATCTATGATTCTTGGTTCTCAATTCATGAGACAAGTGGACCATAGAATCAAGAGAGGGAGAGCAAGAGGAGGAAGATGAGAGCTCAAGAACAAGAGAGAGAATGAGCATGAAAGAATGAGAGAAGACTTTTCTCATTTGGCTCTCATAATCCAAAACAATCATAACACATCATATCAATCAAGTATTATATGATGGTTTAAGCAACCATAGCCATATCATTTCATGCACTCATTTTGCACAAAAGAGCAAGCAAGCAAAAGTCTTTGCCACGAAATGATAGCTATAGTTATCATGATGGTCAACTAGTCAAGCCTAGTCAACCGGTCAACAAAGTCAACAAGTCAACAAAAGTCAACAAGTCAACAAAGTCAACAACCCAACAACCATGTCACCATAATACCTAATTAATATAATTGTTAATCACATATCATATTCTCATTAGGGTTGAGCAAAAAGTCAATAGTCAACTGTCAACGGTCAACAACCCTAATGAGAATCCTCCTCCTCTGTCTCTCCGTCAACTGCGCATACACACCCGCATCCGCGTTCCGAGGAACACGAATACAAACTGGATAAATCCAATCCCAATACATACACTAGGATCTGGCTTAAACTAAAGCCCGCTAGTGTTTACTGTCCGGACACTGTACGTGCACAAGTGCACGGATGTGACCGAACCCTGTCGCAAAACCATGCGACCTGCCGCAAAACCATGCGACCTCTACTCTTTTGCCTAAAGGAGAATAGCTTTCTGTGTGGGACTCCAAAGACTCGACACTACGCTGGTAGTAGATTTAACCACAGACCGCAAGCGGCACTAGCTGTGCGTAACGGTCCCCAGGTAGAAGCCGACAAGAAGACTGACGAGGTGAAACCCATCTGAACTCCTACTGAGCCTGAATGTGACAATCTCGGTACAGTCCGGTCTGTTCGTCTGATACATCGCATGGCGGGCCTAGGGGCGGCAAACGTCAGTCCCCCAATAGCGGTACAAGTCGTGTCGGAGTGAAGCCCAAAACACCCTGAGATAACACTGGAATCCTACCAGTATATCTCGTTTGCCCTGGCCAGGGACTACTCGTGTAATGGTTCTCCTAGACACAGCGCGATGTCAACCCCCAATACCGGGAGAGACGAATCCTGTCTAACCGTCACTGCCTCCAAGTGCTTCGAGACTGCACCCAACTACCACCTGTTTGCACGACTCCTTTGAGCCGTGGTAGGGTAGTAATCAAAGTACAGTGGGAACACACTCGAGGCGAAGTGACAGTGTCAAGTCAGCGGACTAAGCTGTACTCATGTCACCTGGGAACTGATAACTGATGATAGGCATAATACCAACTAGTCAGTTCCCGACGAGTCATGTCCAGTGTACTCGTAACCCAATGAGCACCCGCATACTCTCTCAAGTACGACGTACTGATGGCTGTGGGATAGACCATCTCCCACACTGGGATGAGAAGCGCACACGCTAGTTTACTCCGGAGTATCGATGCCCTGTCTCGATAGTCCTGCGACCAGGGACCTACATAAGGATGTGCTTATAGATTACCCAGCCCCACTAGTGTGACTGCCATCACAACGCTAGTAATCAAGCAAAGATCCTAACAGATCCACTAATGTGTATAGGCGATATACTAAAATAAACACATGTACACATTGAAGTAGAAACAAACCAAGTAGCATACTACTATTTTGAGCAAGATTGTATATACAAGGTGAATATCCCAAGCTTCCATTAAGTAATATACAAACTAGTATGATACAGTAATGGCCTCTAGGGCATATACACTAACAGACTTGACTATTCAGTCGGTAGTAATCCCGTTGCCAAATAGTTCACAATATCTGCGAACCAGGGTTCGCAAGATACTGTCAAGAGCTGTTCATCCGGGAAAACGTCGTTGATCGGAATTGGAAGCGAAGGCGAAGAAGGAAGTCGTGAGATATGGTCGGCAACTACATTTTCACATCCTCGTTTTTCCTTAATGACAAGGTCAAACTCTTGAAGCAAGAGGATCCAACGTATTAACCGAGATTTTGCATCTTTCTTCGCAAAAAGATGGCGCAGAGCAGAATGGTCAGTGTAGACAATGACTGGAGAGCCGATGAGGTAGGGCCTGAACTTTTCTAAAGCAAATACAACAGCCAAGAATTCCTTCTCAGTTGTTGTATAATTGAGTTGGGCGTCGTTCAGGGTTCGGCTCGCATAATAGATTACGTGCGGCATCTTGTTGATGTGTTGTCCAAGGACAGCACCAATGGCAAAGTCGGATGCATCGCACATAATCTCAAATGGGTGCGTCCAGTCAGGTGAAGAAAGAACGGGAGCAGAAGTGAGTGAGCGTTTTAGTGACTCGAATGCAGTCACACAGCTCGAGTTGAAGTCAAATGGTGTGTCCTTGGCCAGCAAAAGAGTTAAGGGCCTAGCAATCTTGCTAAAGTCCTTAATGAACCGTCTATAGAAACCGGCATGGCCAATGAAGGCTCGGATATCTCTGACGCATCTGGGAGGAGGGAGATTGGAAATGACCTCAATCTTCGCTTTGTCAACCTCTATGCCATTTTGCGAGATGATATGTCCTAAGAAAATACCTTCGCGCACCATGAAGTGGCATTTCTCCCAATTCAAAGTGAGATTCTTGTCCTTACATCGGGTAAGGACAGCGTCAAGATGCAGCAAACACTCGTTGAAGGAATCGCCGAAGATGGAGAAATCATCCATGAAAATCTCCAGAAATTTTTCCACCATGTCTGAGAAGATTCCCATCATACACCGCTGGAAGGTAGAGGGCGCATTGCATAACCCAAAGGGCATGCGACGATATGCAAACGTGCCGAAAGGACAAGTGAATGTGGTCTTGTCCTGGTCTTTTTCGGCGATGGGAATCTGATTATAGCCGGAGTAGCCATCAAGAAAGCAGTAGTACTCGTGTCCGGCCAATCGTTCAAGCATCTGGTCAATGAAAGGTAGCGGAAAGTGGTCTTTCCGCGTTGCGGCGTTGAGTTTTCTGTAATCAATGCACACTCGCCATCCAGTTTGGGTGCGAGTAGGGATTAACTCGTTCGCCTCGTTGGTTATGACCGTGATGCCCGACTTCTTGGGGACAACATGAATGGGGCTAACCCACTGGCTATCAGAGATAGGGTAAATGATACCACTATCTAGACATTTTACGATCTCCTCTTTCATGACTGGATTGAGACGTCTTTGTGGATCCCGGGCTGGTTTGGCATCATCCATCAGATGAATGTGATGCTCAACGATCAGGGGACTAATCCCCTTGATGTCCGCCATGGACCAGCCAAAAGCTTGCCTGTTGCTGTGCAAGACCGCGAGAAGGGCTTTCTCTTGCTCTGGAGCTAGAGAAGCCGAAATGATGACAGGGAGGCTCTCGTTCTCACCTAAGTAAGCGTACTTAAGGTGAGACGGCAAAGGCTTGAGTTCGAGCGCTGGAGGTGAAACGATTGAAGGCAAGATTGGTGCAGAGGTCTCGAACTCAAAGGACTCCAGCAAGGGTTCAAAACGAGTGTAGGCGACCGAGTCGGATGGTTCAGGTAACTCATCCGGAAATTCGAAGGATTCAAACTCGTTTGCGAACGACTAAGATCGTTCAAGAAAGTGAAACACTCGTAGTCGTTGTCGGGCGCAGAAACAGCAGCAGGTTCGAGGAGGAACGCACTAGTGGCATCAAGATTATCGTGTTCGAACAGAAACTCCTCGAATTCACATTCTTCTGGGGTGATCTCCTGGATCGAGCAGACGTCCAGTATATGAGCATTAGGTTCGGCGGGCTGATTCCCCAACCTAAAAATGTTGAGTTCAATCGTCATGTTTCCAAAAGAGAGGTTCATCGAACCATTGCGACAATTGATCACAGCATTTGAGGTTGCAAGAAATGGGTGACTGAGTATCACCGGAATTTGATTCCGGGGGTTAGCTACAGGCTGTGTGTCTAATACAATGAAGTCAACGGGGAATATGAAGTCCCCGACTTTTATTAACACATCCTCTAGCTCACCCCTAGGATGGGTGATTGATCGGTCGGCCATTTGGAGAGTGCAGTACGTGGGTTTCAGCTCTCCGACGCCTAATTGCTCGTATACTGAATACGGAAGCAGGTTAACACTGGCACCAAGATCTAATAGTGCGCGGTTGATGTTCTTATCCCCAATGGTAATTGAAATCGTAGGACAGCCAGGGTCCTTCCGTTTTTGTGGTAAAGATTGGGTAAGGGCATCACTCACAGCACTAGCCAAGAAAACTTTCTTGGGTACCTGAGACTTCCTCTTTTTCGTGCACAAGTCCTTTAAGATTTTCGCGTAGGACGGGACTTATTGGACATCATCTAAAAGAGGAATGTTAATGTTAACTTGCTTAAATAACTCCAGAATCTTCTCCATTTAGGGATTTTGTTTATTAGACCTCAACCGGTTTGGAAATGGAACATTTTTAAAATTAGTTGAGTCTAATGCTGGAGGAGGAGATTGTGGAGTTGGAACGGATCCCAGAACAGGTGTTTTCGTGGAGTGAGAAGTGGGTCCCTTCAGAGCAGAAGAAGAAGCAGAAGGAGAGCCTTTTGAAGAATGGAGAATAGGCTCAGAAGACGAAGAAGTAGGAGAAGAAGATGAAGAAGAAGAAGAAGCGGCCGGGGGGTCATCGTTGATCCGTTTGCCAATGTTGCTTTGCAGCATCCTTCCCGATCTCAGTGTGGTCACGGCACTCACATTATGGCTCTGTTGTTCAAGAGCAACATGTGCATTATGTGGGTGACCGGGATTTGGGAGTGGCTGGGACGGGAGCTTCCCCTTCTCTCGCTCGCTTAAGGCCGCATTCAGCTGTGCAATCTGGGCCTCGATGGTCTTGATGCTTTGCCCGTGAGCGGCAGTGTGTTGCACTAAGGACTGAATGGAAGACTGGATGTTGGCGGTGGACTGAGTTGATTGTTTAACGAACGCCTCCAGACTTCGTTCGAGCGAGGAAACCTTATCGTTGTTTGACGGAACAAAGTTGTTTGGTGGAAAAGAATTGTTGGGTGCAAAGTTGTTCGTCTGATTTTGGAAAGGTTGGGGTTGAAAGGGCTGCTGATACTGAGTTTGTTGTTGCGCTTGTTGTTGCGGTGGAGGGCCCCTTTGGAAATTGTTGCCTTGGAATTAATTCTGATTCTGATTCCAGGCGAAATTGGGGTGGTTCCTCCAACCGGGATTGTAGGTGGAAGAGTATGGATCATTCCTCGGTCTTTGCTGGAATGCAGCATTAACCTGATCCTGTCCTTGCAGGGTGGATTGTAAGGACACTCTTCGGTCAAGTGAGAAGGATCGGAACAACAAGCGCAAATGGTACGAAGAGGGAGAACAGGGGCAGGAGCAGGAGAAGAGAATTTGCTCTCTATCGCTTCAAGCTTTCTTGTTATTGCAGCCATTTCAGCTTTCATCGCAATAGAGACATCAAGTTGGTGAATTCCTACCCTAGACTGACCGGTAGAAGTGGAGGTAGAAGAAGAAGAAGAAGTCGGTCTGGTGCTCTCCCATTGTAGCGTTTGCTCCGCAAGGTCATCAAAGAACTGCCACGCTTCCTCGTCAGATTTCGATAGGAAGTGGCCCTGACAGATGGTTTCCAACAACTGCTTCGTTGCTGGGTTCAGACCCTCGTATAAGGCTTGGTAAAGTTGCCATTTCTCTATACCGTGGTGAGCACACTGAACAAGAAGATCTTTGTACCGGTCAAAGCACTTCCAGAAGGGTTCAGAAGGAAGCTGAGAGAATTGGTTGATTTCATTTCGAATCCTTGCGGTTTTATGATTCGGATAAAATTTCTTTAGAAACGCTTTAACAAACTCATCCCAACTGGTTATGGAGTGGGAAGCGGTGCTATACAGCCATTTTTCAGCAAGATCGCATAAAGTGAATGGAATGACCCGTAGACGTATAGCATCGTCCGACAGTTGGGTAGTTTTCATCATGGCACAGACGTTTTGAAATTTATTGATGAAGATATAGGCATCTTCAGATTCAAGCCCACGAAATCGTGGGAGCATGTTGATGAAGTGGGGCTTAATTTCAAAATTATCCCCATTGGCCGGTGGAAGAGAAAGGCAGGTGGGAAGTGCAGAACGGGTGGGATAGAAAAGATCCAGGAGCGCGATTCGCTGCGGTGCTACAACAGGCGGTGGTGGTGGGATATTGGTCTCCGTAGGAGGTGGAGCCAATCCAGCGGTAGTCAAAGAGATGTTCGGATTGAATCCTGACATCGCGGAAGAAGAGGTTGGTGATGGTAAAGGTGAAGATGTATGAACAGAATTCCGGTCAACGTCGGAGTTGGCCGGCAAAGGAAGGGGTGAAAGAGGAGTGGACGGAGTTTCGACTTCGGAGTCGATCGCGTAGTCGGTAGCGACTAACGTAACGGGGAATAGATGGGCGCTAGTGTCCCGAGTCCAAGCGGACATACACTAAACGATTTTAGTATAGTCAAAGCGGAGACGGTAAGGGTAAGAAAACGTCAATGGAGAAAACGATGGGTGGTGGGTGAAAAATGGATTTGGCGACAATGGGTAAGTTTTTAGGGAGTCCAGAGGAGTGGGGAGAAGAAGAAATACTTACCCAGAAATTTTGGCAGCCTGAGGCCACTAAGTGGCCGCGGATCCGCGGCAATAGGGCTCTAATGCCGCGGTTCCGCGGCTATGTTAAGGAATTGGGGCTCCAGTTTTCTAGTGTGGGCTGCTTTGGGTGTCCTCTGCTGTTTTCAAGACCCTGAATCTGGATTTTCTCACTGTAACTGCTCCAGAATCTTACAGTAGACCGTTTGCTTCGTTTTGATCCGTCGCGGTGTAGCCGCGAAATGTGGGTCTATCTTCCCACGTCTTTGGCACTGAACTCGAACTCCGTATTTTCCTGCACGCTTGCACAAAAACTAATCAAAAATAACAAGATGATTTTTTTACAAAGTATATTTTTTTTGTTTGGTTTTTTCGGTTGTTTTTATATTCACAAGTTAACCCGAAATTACACAAAGAAAGAAACTACCGTCTCCCCGGCAACGGCGCCATTTGATTGTTAGGGATTCTGCGTGTTCAAGTTTTAGTTAATTACCGCAATCAAGACGGTTTCGCTCGTAGCTAGCCGGTTGAGTACGGGTCGTCCGCAGGGAGATGGGAATCTTTTTCTATGTGCTTTAACGAGTTAAGTCCAGTTTTCCAGATTTTGTTGTGATTAATTAAGTGGTAAAATGATATGTAAAGAGAGCTTGTTAGGGTTAGGATTAGGTTAGTTTGAGTTAGGAGTCTCCCACATCTTTCGTTGCCCCTCTTAATATCGGTGTTACGGTAATCGGCAACAACGGGGATTAGCACGACTAGGAAGGAACTTGCGAGTATAAGCTAGGCTTTCCAACGTATAAGTTCTTCCTTTTAGTGCTTGTCCGTCCGTTCTTGGCTCTTAGCCATAACCTCCGGTTAATTCAACCACAACCGGTCTCAATACGGAATCACCGCTATCATGTAGGATAGGGTGCCGTAAGGAGCGGATTGTGGTTCAATTAACGGGAGTCGAATTAAACTGTTGGGAAAGGAAAGAGTGAGAGAGATTTCCTTCTCTCAAACTTCCCTTATCCTACCCTAACAAGTATGAAACTACTCACACATCATAATGAAAAGAAAACAAAACAAAAGAGGAAGATAGAAAGAAGATATTAGAAGATAACAACTAGCTATTTGCGACCTCACCTTGGCAAGGATCAAGCGTAAGCATCATGGTTGTTTTAAGGATAAAGAAAAGAGAGAAGAAAGAAACAACAAAAAAAATAACAACAACTAAGTTAACAAATGAAAATTACAATAATTAACAAGAGAACAAGACAAGCATAATAATAAACGGTTCTTCTTTATTCATCATTCTTCACTCAAAAGCTCACTACAAGTTTTAATGGAGAAGAGATGAGAAGAGGAAGAAGAACATGTATTCTAAAACCTAGAGAAAAAAATACAAGATTATTGACCCTTTGGCTTCACAAGTTCTGGACTATTTATAGGCAGGAAACTGAAAATCTAGGGCAACCATCAGAATACAAATGAAAACATCCAAATACCCCCCAAATTTCGTCAACTGAGGAGGCCGTACGGCCGCGGATCTGCGGCCTAGACCCCCTATTGGCCACGGATCCGCGGCCCTATAGTAGAGTTGGGGTCTCGTTTTTCTTGTGGTCCCCTGGTTTGCTTTTCTCTCTAGTTTGGCATATGATGTTTTGATAAACTTTCCACATTTCTTCCAGAATTTCTGTTGATCAAAAAGGTGATTGAAAGTGGATCTTTTGTAATGATTTTCTCGAGCTCCGCGTAGATTTCTTGGATCTTGTGTTTCCCTTAAGCCTTGTGCATGAAAATGACATTGATTTGCCATTTTGTCTCTTAAACTGGTGTGTGGAAACAGACGGATAAAGAGCGGAGATCCGTGTTTTATCTGTGGTTGGCAGGAACCCGGACTTTGTCGTGTTTTTCCATGAATTTCACCGTTTTAGAGCCGAGAAGCTGTATCCTGCAATTGACTAGCAAACACGGCTCAAGAGTACCTACCGATATGCAATGTGATAAAAATTGGGCGGTATGAAAATGCAAAAATCTGATATGAACAGTTACACATGCTTATGAATTCCTGGATTTCATACCATTGGGTTGATTTTGTGCACGTGGTATGCTCACGATTTGGCTTTTTGCACTCGGTATTGTAGGGTTGCTAGGCACGCGCACAAGGGTCTACGGGTCATCAACCATGCCCGATTAAAATTTTAGCCGTGCCGAACAACCCGAAGCCGGATCTTTAAACTAGGGTTTAGGCGAAAACATGCATGTTAAACACTTTAACACTAAGTGAGAGAGATTACAACCTTTGTAGATCCGGTCCTTCACTTCTTAAGCTCCGTGTTGAGGTCCCTTCGCTGCGATCATCGTGTTCTGGACTCTCGAGAGGCTTCACGAAGAGAATGATGCAACCTTGCTTCCGATCTTCGATAACATAGATGATCTACCTTGAACTTTCGTTAACACAAGCTATCACTCATGAAATGATGTGAACACCCTCATCTAAATGGCAAGAATAGAAGAGGATGATGAAGTAGGATTTTTGCTCTCATTTATAATCTTTTTCTCACTCACTTTCATCACAAAAGAAAGCTTTTTCATGAAGGAACTCAAGGAAGAAGAAGAATGAATGAAGATGATAATTTAATCCTTTTGTGATGAACAATGAATTATTGTAGTGGTTACAAATCTAACCAAGAGTCAAGCATGAAAGAGTTAACCCTTGTAGAGAGTTAACTAGAGTTAATGGTTTGGATTTGGTTAACATAATATCTCACAAAAATATCAAGCAACCACAAAGTCAAAGCTTCATGAAGCTTCATGGAAGCTTCATACAAAAGCTAACCCTAATCCAAACCCTAACCAAGTTTAAACCCTAAACCATTGTTAAATTTGTAAACCTAACATGTTACAATATTATATATCACATATACAATATATTTTGTAACAATAGAAAATAATACAATTAACATATATCGCATATATATCAATGTATTATCCCGTGAGAAAATGAATCTTTTAGTGAGATAATATTAGTTAATGTAATTTAATATATCATATATATTATTATACATTAAATTATCGAATCAACAATTGATCCGACAATCCGGCTATATCGCATATAACCGACTAATACGATGACCCGGCTATATCACATATACCTGGCCGATATCTCATATCGCGAGAATCCAATACGGTATCATATACCGCATTATCCTCGGTCCCGCACATATCACATATGTACTCCTACTCCATTTTGCCTGAGCCAAGAAACCTCTATGTAGGACTCTAAAGAATCGTCAATACGCCGGCAGTAGGTGATGATCATATCAAACACCCACAAGCTGCAAGCGGTTGGCTAAACGTAACAGCCATCCAGGTATTCAGCGCTCAGAAGATCAACAAGCAAGCTTGTACATTCTCCTGTGAATCCAAACAGTAACACTCCCGTACAGTCCGGTCTCGTCGTCTGATATGTCGCATATCTGGCCTAGGGGTGGTAAACGTCAGACCCCAGTAGCTCGATAAGTCGTGTCGATATGAGGTCTATAACAGTTCGAGAAACTACTGATAACATTTACCAGTAAATCTCAGCAACCCTGGCCAGGGATTTCTGGTTATAGCCAATCGAACACAGCGCAACATCAACTCCCTATACCGGGAGAGACGAATACCCTCTAATCGCTCATTGCCTCCATGTGATTCGGGACTGTACCCAAAAGCCACCTTTTTGCACGCCCTCTTGGACGTGGTATGATGGAAATCAAAGCACAGTTGGAATCACACAAGACTCTATGACGATCTCGGGTCAACAGACTACTCTGTACCAGTGTCACCGGAGAACTGCCATCTGACGTAAGGTATAATACCATCTGGGAGTTCTCGGCGAGTCCGTCCAGTGTACCCAGTCTCCACTGAACACCCGCACACCATCCTTGATGTCAAACACCGATGGATATGGGATCATCCATCGCCTATCATATGGGTCAAGATGCGTATACGCTAGTCTACTCTGGTGTATCGATGCCCTGTCTCGATACACCCTTGACTAGGAACAGCTATAGGATGTACTCGTCGACTACCGTGGCCTCACTAGTATAATCTCATCATAGTCCCAGTAGTCGAGTACATATCCTACGGGCTTTATAAACATGTAATATAGAGACAATCAGAGTACATGTTAAGATAAAGTACAACCAGATAGCATACTATCATGTCGAGCAAGAATGTCCTCCCTATATATGTCCAAGCATCAATTACAATATACATCATATGTACAGTAATGGCCTCTAGGGCATACATATAACTAACAATCTCTCACTTGCACTAGGGCCATCTGTTGTGGTATCACATACCCAACAATTAGCTGCGGTTGAAGTATCTCATACTCAACCATCCCATAAAAGTCTCCACTGGGAAAAAGGCCTTTGTGAGTGGATCCGCGCTGTCGTTCTCTGTATCTACTCTCCTAACCTCGATCTCCCTGGAGATAAACCATCTCCATGATCAGGTGATACTGCCTAAGAATTATATCTGGATTTCTGATGGGACGGGGGTTCCTTGACTAAAGCCACAACTCTATTGTCACACAATGGTAGGAACGAAGTTCATCTCATGAACTTATATATCCAGACTGCCTCTTTGGTAGCATCCTTGGTAACGATGTATCTTGCCTTTAATCGCCTAGTAAGTCACGGTATCTAGCTTGGAACTCTTACAACATACCGTCCCTCCACTGAGGGTAAAGACAATGCCTGCGACTGACATTCAGTCGTCCTTATCACCCTGGAACCTTTCCAGTGATTCTTCCCAGGATCGATTGATACCATCTCACTACAACTAGTGAGAATCCTAACATCCAATTAGATCTATCTCATAGATCCAAAACACAAGATTTAGGAGGTATCATTTTGATCCTATTTGGATAATCCTTGTGATAAGCGGAGATTGACTGATCGTACCATAGGAAACTCCTTCCCTATCAAGAGTATGTCATCCACGTACTCTACGAGGATCACCAACATACTCCCTACTACCATTTTGTATATACAAGGTTCATCTACCATTTTGATGAAGTCAAACTCTTTGACTACCATATCAAAACAGATGTTCCAACTCCGCGATGCCTGCTTTATCAACATAAAACATCTTGCACATGTTTCCGCTGCTCCCACTGTCTACGAAGCCCTCTGGCTATGTACTATAGACGCTCTGTTCCAAATCATCATTTAGAAAAGCTGTCATGACACCCAACCGCCAGATATCGTAGTCATGGTATGTAGCCGTGGCAAGTAGGATCTGGATGGACTTAAGCATAGCTTCGAAAGTCTCAACTTTTCCATGTACACCAAGTAATCTTCTCAAGATATACTTGCTCCTGATGGGGATTTAACCCTTGAGATAAAGCAATCAAGTCCATACTTTGTTGGTGTAAAGGATTCCATCTCAGATCGCTAAGCATCCAGCCATTCTTACAGAGTCTCACTCCTGATGGCAAGCTCGAAACTAGTTGGGTCATCATATCATGATGCAATCCCCGCTCCCACTGTTATAGAGAAACCGAAGTATCTCTCAGGTGGGTGAGTAACCCTACTAAATCGGCGGAGAGGCTGAGGTTCGTTGGTTACTATTGAATCCTTTGGTTCTGCTAAATCATCTGCTGATGTCTGTATAGCTGGAACCTTTCCAGTTCTACATAACAGACCTTGCCTCGAGCTTGTCCGGATTTTACTTTTAGACATAGGCCGGACGACCCCAAATCTTAATATACTTAAGATATGGGCTCTTCCCATTCCATATCACATATGAAGTGGTAGGCAACTGATTTGATTTGAACCCTATTCAATAAGTATGCAGCTTCTCAAGTGCATAACTCCCAAAAGGAAATAGGTAACTCAGTAGTATTTATCATAGAGCACACCATATCACATAGGGTGCTATTGCTCCGCCCCGATACACCGACGTGCTGTGGTGTATACGGAGGAGTAATGCTGAGAGAGAATCTCATTCTCCTTTAGAATAATCCAGGAATTCCGTGCTCAAGTATTCTTCTCCTTGATCTCATGAAAGGACATAATGCTTATACCCGTATTTTGGTTCTCTACTTCTAACTTACATTCTGTGAATATCTCAAAAGGTTCGGACTTGTGTTTCAACAGGAACATATGTCTGAATCTTGAGAGATCATCAGAGAATGTAATGTAGTACAAAGAACCGGTCTTGGCATGTGTAGACAGGAGACTTTCATACATCAGCATGTATCAATCCCAAGAGTTCACTAACTCTTTCACTATTTCCAATAAACAGAGCTATGGTCATCGTATCTTTGTGACATGACCGGCAAGTTTCACAAGATGTAAATTCAAACTAATTTAAATATGCATATATATGTAACTTCAGCCAGTCGGGTCGCATTGATATGACCTAGTCTACAATGCCTCAAGAAGAATTCGTTCATTTCTGAACTCTTCCTCTTGTGTGTGTTCTGTATACTGAGAACTGTAGTTTGATTTAGAACGTCTATGCTTTTAGATAACGTCCCTGAACCGATCAAGTCTTGATATAAGAAATATTCAAATCATTATCCAACAATACAAAATTATATCTTTTCTTTACTAATAAAGAGACTGATATGATGTTGTATATCAGTTTCGGTATCTAATAACATTCGTTCAGAATCAATGTATTCTGGTAATACAGGATGATAGTGACCAACAGACTTGGCTGCAACACTTGCACCGTTTTCTATCTCATGAAACTTATCACCCATTCTCAGTTCTCTACCAATCTGTAGCCCATGTAAAAGATTACATATGCGGGATCCTGATCCGGTATCTCATACCCAGAACGTAATAGATACTGAGAAACCGTTCTCTGTAATGAACACACCCGAAAAAGATGCATCAGCATGCACTTCCTTCGTTTGGGAGGCACGGGAAATCTGGTATTCCCCAATTACCTGCTCTGTCTTATAACAATTATAATTTGGGGCGGTACCAACGTTCCCCAGCTCAGTATAACAAGCGGGTTCGGTCAATATATCCGTATTATTATCTTGATTAAGGCGTGATATGGTCGCTACCTGGAAATAGAGAGAAGAAAACACTCAGCGTATGCTCTTGCAAGATTAGATTGGTTATCTAATATATCTAATATGGATGTCTCCCACTGTTTTAATCAAATCTTCCTTCAAACCGTAAAAGGAAAGACTAGCCGGGATTAATTACACGCTACAAGTTCGCCAATCTTTCAGCCTGGCCAGTGTCGGTACTTTGAGAGAGGTCCCCCGTGCTTTCGCACGAACCTAATTAATGTAAAGCTCGTTTTCCCAGGGGCGTAACCCCGTTAACACCTTTCTAGACACCTACTTGATCGGCTAATTGTAATGTGAAAAACTCTCCCAGGAGTAACTCTTACTCGCAGCGGGTATCGGGATCCAACTATCTCATAGAAGGTATGCAATCTCATTGCAAATTTCAACACTTGAAATTCCCTATAATATTTTACCCCTAGCGTCCTATGACCTTGACAGAGGTCAACAAACCATAGGCTGCTAGTCAAGTTCAACCCGTCATTTCCTGATTGAAATAAACCCACCCGCATGACCCTTGACAGAGATCAACAAGGTCGCACGACTACCCTAAATCAATCACATCATATGTTTATACAGATAAGCACTAATCAGCTACCGCACACTACGCCTTGACAGAGGTCAACAAACGCAGCACGAATACTAACTATTACTTATCTGAAATGACGGAGGGCTACGACAGGTTTTTAAGAAAACCCTTTGCGTAATGAACTTGATATCGTTGTAGAATCGAGTGATTTTAAATGGAGTGTTTTTTAGGCTTTTCTAGTTTTGCTAAAGGGGTCACTCCCGGTGAAGGGATTGTCGGCCCTTTCCTCATCGAATAAGGTGTAGGATATTTCACAAATATCACTATGCAAAGCAAGAACTATAGAAGCAATCAAAAGACAGACCGAATTTGTAGCATCTGCTAGTTTCACTAAAGAGGTCACTCCCGGTGAAGGGATCTCGGCTCTTTCCTTATCGAATAAGATGCTGAATGTTCTACAAGGAACACCACTATGCAAGGCAAGAACTAGAGCTATCCTGTTTTTAAACAAGTTTCTACAACATCTTAGGTTTCTTTTATTTCATTAATCTCATTAATGAAGTCCCATTTTATTATGCTTCGCAAGCATCACATTTGAAACGAAATCTGCAATATAACATATATCTCATATATATAATATAAACATTCGTCTCAGGCAGTAATATGATCTCATCACAGAACATTGCAGCAGAAGAACATATATGAAATATTGAATATACTAGGACGTCCGTGTTTTCAATACGAGCCTGTATAAAACACGGATTCCACGGTCGTTCTGAATTGCCAAACCCACATCCCTAGACCCCTACGAGAGCGGCAAGCAACACTGCCAATTCTAGGGTTAGGAGACCCGGTCTCGACTCCTCGAGATGGTCTCCCACTGGACCCCAGAACCCGGTTACTTGTGCTCCCCGCCATAGGTCTACCTAATGCGGAAAAGTAAATAATATACAATGGTGACATCATCCTCAGCCCGGAAGTGCCCCAATAAAAGAATATTACATACAAATGAATTTTACATTAATGAAAAAGAAAAACTCTCATCTCACATAAAACCCCCGGCGATTCAGAATACGACGATCCAATATAACATATCACAGCAACACATAATATCTCATATCATCAACGTAAGCAAGTATGCGTATCCCGATTATCGTTGATGTATAGCAACGAAGCCGGCGATACACCACATACTACCCTTACGGTCACAGAAAAGAAAGAGTAAAACTACAAGAGTTGGAATCCGCAACCTCCTTAGACATCACATGCCTAACCAAATGAATTCCTTAGACATCGCATGCCTAACAATTATAAACCCCGCATTTTAGTCTCATTATCGAAAACTCTTTTCAATATCAAGTCGGGCAATTCAACAAGATTCCCGACATCCTGATCGAATGCTCGTCGCAAACTTTACTAGACGGCCGCACCCCCGGATGCCGTCGACGAAGTGCACTAAGGCGGAACAACGCTGCCGCGAGCACCCGAACGGATGCTTTTGGCGACGGGGTTCTCCTACAGTCATTTGGTCGAGGCTATGGGGCGTGGCTGTCTGTTAAGTTTACCCGGCGAGTATCCGCGTACGCTACGTGATTGCGTCGGACTTTTGATCATATCAAAATTCCGTGGCAACCGATCTTCTGAGACTAAACTGCTATGTTTATAATATTCAAATTAGTTATCTTATAACTTCTTGTGGATTACCAATATTGTATCACAATCCAGATAAATAGACAATGTTAAACTTTCCGATCGAATAATCAAACACCCATGATTTCCTCAATATATCTCAACACTTGAAATCAGTTTAAAAACATCCATCACATGCCACAGTACCAATGGTCCAGCCGTAGAAGGGTCAAGCCAACGCCTCACATGTGGCACGCCGTACTGCCCCAAACCCTAAGGTTCAGAGGCAGTTCAAGACGGTCACATAATCAAGTTAAGGTTTTTTGTCTTCTAGAGGGTCCACCGCGTTACTTGCATGACTTAGAACGTTCTTAAACTCGTGAAAAAAATCCAACTTTCGAAAAATTTTCCGACTGGGGAAAAAGTGAGTTATTGATATCCGGTCGAACTTTTTAACAGTTTCTAAAAATTACCCGGACAAACTAAACAAAGTTAAATTATCCGATCGAATAACCGAGTCCCCAATACAACCCTAGAAAACTCAACACTTGATTGGAATTAAAACATTACCAGAAACAAATAACAAGAAAGGACCTAAGAATAATTACATGAAATTCCCGGGACTAAGTCACAATTGGGGCCGCGGAACCGCCGCCAAACCCTTGTTCTGGCCGCGGTTCCACGGTCATATTTTCGAATTAGAGGGTCGTACTTCACAGTAATTCTTAGTTTTTCTTGCTTATTTTTCTGAGCATTTTTAATTCATAAAAAACCATATTTTTGAAAAATGTACAAAGAAGGGTAAACATTGGGGTTTTCGGGTTCGATCGGACTTTAAACTTCGTCTAGACTTCGCCTAAAGCTCTAGCTTGGCTCTGATACCACTGTAGGGTTGCTAGGTACGCGCACAAGGGTCTACGGGTCATCAAGCATGCCCGATTAAAATTTTAGCCATGCTGAACAACCCGAAGCCGGATCTTTAAACTAGGGTTTAGGCGAAAACATGCATGTTAAACACTTTAACACAATGTGAGAGGGATTACAACCTTTGTAGATCCGGTCCTTCACTTCTTAAACTCCATGTTGAGGTCCCTTCGCTGCGATCATCGTGTTCTGGACTCTCGAGAGGCTTCACGAAGAGAATGATGCAACCTTGCTTCCGATCTTCGATAACATAAATGATCTACCTTGAAGTTTCATTAACACATGCTATCACTCATGAAATGATGTGAACACCCTCATTTAAATGGCAAGGATAGATGAGGATGATGAAGTAGGATTTTTGCTCTCATTTACAATCTTTTTCTCACTCACTTTCATCACAAAAGAAAGCTTTTTCATGAAGGAACTCAAGGAAGAAGAAGAATGAAGGAAGATGATAACTTAATCCTTTTGTGATGAACAATGAATTATTGTAATGGTTACAAATCTAACCAAGGGTCAAGCATGAAAGAGTTAACCCTTGTAGAGAGTTAACTAGAGTTAATGGTTTGGATTGGGTTAACATAATATCTCACAAAAATATCAAGCAACCACAAAGTCAAAGCTTCATGAAGTTTCATGGAAGCTTCATGCAAAAGCTAACCCTAATCCAAACCCTAACCAACTTTAAACCCTAAACCATTGTTAAATTTGTAACCCTAACGTGTTACAATATTATATATCACATATACAATATATTTTGTAACAATAGAAAATAATACAATTAACATATATCGCATATATATCAATGTATTATCCCGTGAGAAAATGAATCTTTTAGTGAGATAATATTAGTTAATATAATTTTATATAATATATATATTATTATACATTAAATTATCGAATCAACACTTGATCCGACAAGTTGCACACGTTTATGATTTTTACACCTTGGTACACTCAGTGTTTCTATTTATGCATTTGTGTTATTGTTTGCGTTTTGTGCACAGGATGCACTGTATTTGTATGTCTTCCACATGATGCACCAGTTTTAAACTTCGTGCGTTTATCGCACCAGATTTATATTTCGTGCCTTCATTGCACCGGATTTATTTTCTGTGCACTACGGTTGCACCAGACTTCGATTTGATGTCATTCGACACATTGATTTTGATTTCATGCCTATATTATGCATGTGATTTGATCTATGCTTTTGGCAAAGTTTTCATACACTTTTAGTGTTTTTATTTGATTTGTGCACGCTGATGCACATGGTTGTGAGCTTATATACCGCGGTATCCTGATTTTGATTGAGCCGTATTGTATACCGTCGATTTTGATTCTGATATTGATATTGATTTCTTGCACCCCGTGCATTTGATTTGGACTTTGCGCATGTTCGACGCTTGATATTGGATTTCGTGATTTCGTGCATGATGGATGCACCTGACTTGGATTTTCGCGCGTGTTGAGTCCATGTTCTGAGACACGATTTTGGTGCACACTAGATGCACTAAATCGGGATTCTTCGTGCATGTCAGATGCACCTGATGTTGCTGTCAGGCACGCCCGTTGCCCTTTGCAGATGTTTCGTGCACACTCGTTGCACCTAGATGTTGTTTCTGTGCACACGTATGGTACATATATGGATTTTGATCTCCATGCGCACCAGACGCACAGGTTATTCTTATATACATTTTTGGATTGATTCCTTATGGAGCAGTACCTTTTTATGATTTTTGCTATATGTTTTCGTACTGAGCAGGACTAGTCAGAGGACAGTACCTGGATATATTTTGGATGCATTGATAGTTATCGAAGGGATTTCTAAAAGGCGAGCTATAGTCTCAGTATTTACCCACGTGTCCGTTATGACACGACACGTTTAAAACAAGGGAACCCTTCTAAATTGTTTTCAAAAAAAAAATGGCGGGATGTACATATTAAACAAGGATAAGTATTTATATAGTTATTTTCTTACAATAGATGTCCACCACTGTGCCGCAATACGCGCATGGCACAACAACATGAAAAGGTTTAGCATGCATTTCTTTAAGATATTCACATGTATAGAATTGGTGTCTACATGTATTATTTTGATATATATCATATCGTTTTTTACTTTGGATTTGACCTTTGTGTCTTTACCATGACTCCGATGATTGCGGGATGCTTGACAGAGTTTTGATTTTGAGTTATCAGCTCATTTTTTTGCGCATGCATCGCGCTATGATGCGACTTATGTATTGATGATTTCGGAGCCCCGACGTCTTGGACTTTTTAGTGAAATGTTTTAGAATTTGGGGGTTTAAATTTAAATTCGGGGACCGAATTTCTTTAAGGGGGGAAGATTGTAACATTTCAAAAAAAATAAAATATTATTTTTGGGTGAATTTTTATAATTTAATAATAAAATATTGAATAGTTTAAATAAAGCGGTATAATTAAATACCGATAAATGGGGGGAAATTTGGAAAATTATGGGAATTTTTTAAAAGAGGGTGTTTTATGTAAATTATGCAAATTTTAAGTTTTTATGAGTAATTATATGCTAATTTAGTGTTAATCGAGATTAAAAATCTCTAATCGGATTTTAAGTGGGTTTTGTGCAAAACATGCACCATTCCATTTCCACACTTGTTACATTTATTTCCATGGCTTTCCTACATGTTTTATCGCATGGTTATTGATTTATTAGAGAGGGGAAAAGAAAAGGATATGATTGGAATAGTGAGGAGTGGGCAACAGAGAGAAAGAGTGGGTGAGGGTCAACCCTTTGTCTTGGGCCATCCCCCATCATTTTCCTCACTCATTTCACTCCCCCATCTTCCCTCTACTGCTGCTGCTGCTATTCCCCTCCTCTCCTTCTCCACAAAATCCCCCAAAACACCATGAAAATCAACTCAAAACCCATTACTCTTTTCACAAAAAAGATGCACAAGCTCAAGGGGGCAAATTGGACCAAGAAAGCAAAGATTTTGGCCACTTGGGGCAACTCAAGAATTTTCTTCAGTTGCCAAATGAGGTATTTTCTGAACATAAGCTTAGTGTTTCCATTACTTTTACCCCCATGTTAGATTAGAACCGATATCGAGTGGTTTTGTGGACTTAGAAGAATTCTAGTTAGGGTTATTGGAATTTGAGAGTTGTAATGGGAAATTGATCTCAGTAGAGGCCTTACAAACCCCCTAGTGCTAGAATTAAGACCTAAACCAGAGACTAGAACACCGGAATACGGATTTAGAAAAACCGATATCGGAAAATTGTGAATTCTGTGGATGTAAAATGGAATCTGTTATCACACCGAGACTCTGAAAATTATTTTGCAAGGACTGTGATACATGCAGGCACCTAGGAAGCCACCACCAAACCCCCAGCCCCTGAATCCTTTACGAGACCGGAAATTTAATCCCTCTGGCCGCAAATTGTGGCCAGATCTGGGACTTTTGGTCTCGTTCTGGTTCTGTGGTCCCCTCATCAGTAAATTAGACCCCTGGAATATGCAAAATTGACCAATTTGACCTAGGGTGAAATCTGGGACCTTTTTCCTACGTTGCTGTTTTGATTCGGAGTCTCGTTTCTCGTATTTTGAATTCTGGATTTGCGTATTGTGTTTTACCTCGATCACTTGACATTTGTACGATGATATCGAGGGTTGTTTGATGGTTTTGAAAGCGTAGTACATAGGTTCTAACCTATAGGCCTTAGCGCGTCGTTTGGTTCTCTCGATGTGAATTTAAGGTGCATTTGCGATTGTGTTATCTTGTAGGTACCTTCTCGAGGGCTTCATACGATGATGAAGATGAAGGCGACATCGACACCGACACGCAGGATGCAAGGTGAGTAGATTATATCTACGGGGGAAGTCGGGTGGATGGCGTATAGCACCCCCGCAGTTCGAAGTATAGGGTGTAGTATATATATACCTTATACTATATATGATAGCTTATTGCGTGACATGGATATTCTAGATGTGTGTAGGTGTACTATGGATAGATTAGGGTTAGAAGTAAACTAGTATAGTTCCTTGTTGCGAATCCTAGAATAGGTTTACACCCACACGCGCACACATGCTTTGATGTGATTATACCTGGATGATGAAGATAGTGTATGATATTGGAGATGAGTCGATGAGATTGGGCATAGCGCCATGAGATCGGTGATAAGATGTGATTCATATTTGGGATACGACATGAGATCTTAGCGGGCCTTTGGACGTGTGTTTCACATACGCATTTGTATTTATATAGATGGTATCGATTTGTACTAGACTTAGATCAGTACCCCAGATCATGAGATATGATGATAAGGATACCAGATAATTGATGAGATGAATGTGATATTGACCCGTACCCAGCTTTTATGATGCCTTACGATGATTTACCGTACGAGCTTTATATTGATGATAGATCCGCACTCATGACTCGAGGATGTCATATGATATTGTATCGCACGCGGTACCTTTGAGGCGGGATCACCGATTATTATTTATAGATATATATATCGACTCAGATTTAGGTGGTTTCCATACCCCTCCTGATTAACTCATTAGTTAGAGTCGTAGTTTTGCTAGTAGATGTTAGGTTAGGCCGATGTCATATGTAACATTTCAAAAAAGATAAAATGTTAATTTTGGGAATTTTTATAATTTAATATTATTTTATTGAATATTTTAATATTTTGGAATTATTAAATACAAATAAATGGGGAAAAATTTTGGAAAATTTTGAAAAATTCTAAAATAGGGTAAATTAGACAAATATGACATTTTAAAGTTTTTGTGATTAATTTGACACTAATTTAGTGCTAATCGCGATTAAAAATCGCTAATCGGTTTTTAGCTTTTTGTGCAACACATGCACATATCACTTTTTCACACTTGTGCATTTTCTTGCCATGCTTTTCATTTGGGTTTACTATTTGAGTGAGAAAGGTTTTAAAAGGAAAAAGAAAAGGAAAAGAATAAAGAAATGGGTAGTTGGTGAGAGAGAGAGGTATGGGCTTCATTGACTAAGGACTTAACCATTTCTCCCCTCATTTCCCTCCCTCTTCTCCCTTCTCCTGCTGCTGCTCCTGCACCTCCTTTCCCTCCCCTCTTCAAGCTCCAAAACACCTCTAAAAAAACCCCAAAACCCAATCTCCATTTCATTAAATGTGTGCACAATCCCTAGATCTACACTTGGTGCTAAAGAAGCAAGGATTTTGGCCACTAGGGGCAACTCAAGAAAATTCTTGAGTTGCCAAATGAGGTATTTTCTGGACCTTAAACTTAGTTTATGCATTTCCTTTACCCTCATATTAAGATCGAATCGATATTGTGTAATATTGTGGACTTGTGGACAACCTAGTTAGGGTTGTGATGATTTATGGGTTGTAATATGGAATTGAGGTCAGTAGAGGTTATACCATCACCCTAGTGTATGAATTGGAAACCCAAAACCTGAAGCTTAAACCATAATACGGATTTTAGAAACCGATATCGGGGAATTTATGAAATCTGTGAAGGGTATATTGAATCTGCTATCACCCAAGACACCTTAAATTAAAATTGATTGGACAGTGACACGTGCAGGCACCCAGGAAGCTAACCCCAAGACCCCAGCTCCCACTTCTTCTTCCCGGCCGCCAATTTATCCCTATTGGCCGCAAATTGCGGCCTGGGTCCCACCATTTTGGCTCGTATTGGTTCTGTAGCTCCTACATGTTCATGTTAGACCCTTGGTATATATAGATTTGTATAAAGTGACCTAGGGTAAAATCTGGGACATATTTCCTAAGTTGCTGTTTTAGATTCATGTTTCCGTATCCCGTATTTTTAATTCTGCAATTGTGGATTGTGTTTTGCCTCGACTATTTGGCGTTTATACGACGATATAGAGGATGTGTTGATGGTTTTGAAGGCGTGCCATGGGTTTTAACCTATAGGCCTCTTATCGTATCATTTTGGATTTCATGTGCCGTTTTAGCTTTGATTTGGTTTTAATGCGCATATACGATATTTTGATGTGTAGGTACCCCATGAAGACTTCGGGACGACAAGCAAGCGCGTGGCGACGTCCACAAATGAAGACGCTAGGTGAGTAGATTATATCTACCGGGGGAAGTCGGGTGGATGGCGTATAGCACCCCCGCAGTCCGTAGTTGTTATTATATATGATAGTTAGGTGTATTATGGATAGTGTAGGGTTAGAAGTGACTAGTGTAGTTCATAGTCGCGAACCCTAGAATAGAATTACACCTACACGCACACCCTTGTATATTACTTATACTGGCACTGTGTTGATGATATTGGAGGACTTTAGAGATGAGTCAATGATATTGGGCTTTGTGCCGCGAGATCGGTGATGTGATATGATTCGTATTTGGGATACGAAATGTGATTCTTGCGGGCTTGGGATGTGTGTTTACCCCCGCATGCATACTTTATTGATGGTATCGATTTATACTAAACATAGAATAGTACCCCAGATTATATGATATGTTGATAGTGATACCTGAAGTGTGATGAGATAGTGTGATATTGACCCGTACCCAGCTATTGGGATGCCGTACGACGATTTACCGTATGAGCTTTACATTGATGATAGATCCGCACTCATGACTTGAGGATGTCATATGATATACTGTATCGTACGCGATACTATTGAGGCGGAATCACCGACTATTATATCTATATATATATCGACTCAGATGTTAGGAGGTTTCCTTACCTGTAGCTCAGCTTGTTAGTTCAGCTTTATAGTTTAGTGTAGTTGTTAGATTAGATTGGACTCCTACCTATTTCAAAACTAGCTGGTCGTGGGTATTTTAAAAGACAGGTCAAGGGATCTACGGATATTTCAAAAGGCGTATCTTTTCATAAAAACACCGTAGCCCCTATTTTCAAAACCCCATGATTCGTGATATTTCAAAAGGCACCATTTGTAGGACTTATATTAGATTAATGCAGATTAGTTATAGTTGCGTCTAGATTCAGCTGCCACTTTTTTTGTGGTTCGCTTTGCATCGCATTCTTATATTATGTTTCATACTCCATTATTGATATCATGCTGTTAGGACACCAGCACCATTACCGATGTTGCGTATGTACCACGTACACTTACTTGCCGGCTCACACACATCTTCATCGGTAATTGCCTTGTCACGTACACCTTAGAAAATACTATTGCTTGACATAACCTATTAGCTAATAGTTTAGAAATTGTAGTTATTACCTGCTACTTCATGCATACTGATATTCATTGTTTTGCCGCATTCATGGATTCTCATGCATATACTCACTATTTTACGTGTTACTGAGGTTTTGGATTTGGATTTCCGTGAGATTTTCTGGATTTGGAGGAAAACCGCAAAAACACAGATAAACATTTTCTCTCTTTTAAAATAAAAAGTGCGGTTTTCCCCATGATGTATGAGTCGTCCACCATGAGTTTGCTGATGGATTTGGAAACCCGATTCGAGGAGACGGATGAACCGTTTCGGGTACATGGTGGACCCGGTGCAGTACCCCGGGGCAAGATGAATGTGGTGATGACGTTGAGCCTGGCAGGGGAGCACTACCGACCGGTGATTTTACCTGACGCGTCGGATATCCGGAGGATACCGTCGTGGTCTTGAGATTGATGGTGGGGGCCGGTCTGGACTGACGGCGCCCTAGATTTTCTGATTGGGATACAGAGATATCGGGATATTTGGATTACGTTTTGTGCCGATGTTAGGCACTGTTTTATGCTGATTTCATTATGATACCTCATTTTAAAAATACAAAGGAAATCTCACTATAGTATGAAAACAGTTTCTTCATTTACATGTATTATGTTCTCATGCATTCATACCTCATTCTTATGTTATATTGCTACCTGAGGAACTGACACAGGCACAGGAGATTACACTCGGGTTAGATATTTACCCTAGCCTTGTTATAGGCTGCATGTTTTATATTGAGGATTTTGTACTGATCGTTTTGACCTAGGATTATGTCTTGCGTTCGGTTTCTGCTTGTAGTTATTCTCTATTCATGAGTTGGCAACTCACCCCCGTTGTGCCACAGTTCTTGCAGGTTTTGCCGTACAAGTTCCTTTGCGGCATTTCTGGCACATTGCTTCCTTACGGGTGAATTGCATTTGGTAGGTGGTTCCTTTTGCATCAAAACCACCATTGTACTTATATTATTCTTTGTATCTAGAATTTCCATCAACCAAATTTGTTTATTGTTTCAGACTCAGACTTTAGTGATGTTTTATTTGGCCTTAGAGTCGCGCTTAGTAGTATTGCGGTTTTCATGCTTACTGTGTTTCTTTTGGATCGATCCTCGCCTTTCGGCGTTGTATATTATATTGCATGTGTGGTTGTGACTGTCAATTGACGAAGAGCTAGCTCCCGCTTGGGGATGCCTTTTATCATTGTATATATGTTATGCTTGTTGTATCCCGTTCGGGGCCAGTATTTACAAAAGAAACTCTGCCGAAATTTTTAGAAAAGACTTTACCTTTTAAAAATGCACCTTCGGCTTAGTTATTTAAAAACCTCGACTTCAAACATATTTTCCTTCACTTCTTTAAACCAGTTTTCTTCACTTACTCTTAAAATGGTTTTAGATTTCTGGGCTTTGCCTTACTTGGATCAGATGGAGTCCTATAGATTTCATATGGTTCGAGGGCCAGTCACGTGCTCTTTCGGGTCGTGACAAAGTTGGTATCAGAGCGCTAGGTTGACCTTGGTTCGAGTCTAAGTTTGACTATGTGGAGCCTAAGGCGTTTATATATATACGGAACTTAGGCTTGACCTTACGGAAATTAGACTTAGTTGAGGGGGTATTAGACCCGAACTTTCGTCGTATAGGATGACCCTTGGTTGATGGAATAGGTGACTAAAGTAGAGTGACGTACCGTTGGTATGTTCCGCGGCATACTTACGACACGCCACTCCGCTTAAGGAACCTTAGGATGTACATATTTTCGAGATCAGTGATTCTCTTTATATCCATGATTATACATCCATTTGAGATCCCCGATTCTATTAGTCCATGATCATACCTTCATTGATGCTGTTCCTTCTTATGATCGTGTATCCACTCTGGATCTGTTGTTTCCTTTCTTGCCATTGATCTGCTCTCTTCGATGCTCGATTGAGGTTCCTGTCGCCATGTTTGAGCGCAGTTTGGGCTGCTGCTAGGGTTACGGTCAGTGCGAGCTCGTCTGGTACGAAGGCTGACCATTGTGTTTTCTGGTGACATGGGAACGTCTCGAGTTAGTATTGATGACTGTGACCTCAAGTGGAGGCGAGTGCTTGGTTTTGCACCGGATGATCGGGCCATTGTTAGAGCTGCCAGTTGAGAGAGGACTGTTGATGTACATCATACCTCAGAGATTATGATGTCGCCTACCGTGCAGACAGAGGGAGCAGCTGTTGCTGAGATTGACGGGATGTCGCTTTCGGAGCTTACGAGCTTAGATTGTCGGAGCTTCCAGACAGATATGAGACAGATTATAGCTAGTCTACTCGATTTGAGAGACGAAGGTGATTCGTCCGATTTATGCACCGGAGCGGGCCCAGTTGAGTTGAAGATTTCCAGTGTGGAGAGTCTTACTCAGATCTAGGGCAGACCGATTCAGAGATGACCGCCAATGCATCGTCTTTCCTGGAGGATTGAGGCGCTGTTCGGCGTGCAGGTGAATGAGCCAGCTGCTGCTGCAAATGACGAGATATCGCCCAGATGGTTGGAGCTGCTGCAGCGTGAGCATATACTTATAGAGATGATAGCGAGTCGCCAGTCACCTGAGGATGAATGACTAGGAAATTTGGTTCGTCCGTTTACCGATGCGAGGTCATCAGATAGATTGATTCCAGCTAGAGACGACTTCACGCAGATTCGTTGAGAGTTGATTGAGACGATCGAATGTCAGGAGCCCATTTTCCAAGTTTAAAGTATACGGAAAGACATGCAGGTGATTCTATGGACCCTCTAGAAGAATGTAACCCTAACTCGACTTAATGACCGTGTGAAAGCCTTTGAACCTTAGGGTTTACGGCAGTTCCGCGGCGCCATTAGTGAGGCTTGGGTTTGCCCTTCTACGGCTGGACCACCGACGCTGAGGCATGTACTCGATACTATTAAACTGTACTCAAGATGTTGATCTCTTGGGGGATTATAAGGTTATGACGAGTCGATCGAATGTTTCGACATCATTCGAATATCATGTGATGGGATGCATTGCTTGGGAGACTCCAGATACGAGTATAGCCGTTGGAGCATAGTCCATGCAGCCACAATGAGACGAGTCCGAATCAGTCGACATTGAAGCAGGGTGAAGAAAAGAGTTCGCAAGAGATTTCGACGAGATGACGTCCCACTCCGCTGACCTTAGAGATGTGATATGCACCCAAAGGCGTTGTATATGGATATATCTTCCAGAAAGAAGCGCGATAAATATGCAGCCGTTCCGGAACAAGAATTTGCTTCAGCAAGGGATGATGACTTCTGGGCAATTCGGCAGGGATGAGATTTGAGAGAGACTTCGACATGACCTTTCTGGAATACTATACGAGAAGACCTGACCCAGGAGTGGTCATATTGCGCACAACCAGCAGGCCAGAGTTAGCATTGTCGACGAGGTAGTTGACCAGATTCGGATAAAGGAACTTACCCAGATGCGTTGCGAATCGATCAAGGACGGACGAGTATTGAGTATTCCTCCGATGGTTGGGACGTGTTCCCGAGGGCCTATTCGGCCTGACATCTTCTACAGAATGATGAAGCTACAGAGTACGCGATTTCGAGTCCGTGTGAGAGACTTCAGATTGACCGTGGCCGAGAACAGTGCAGTGCGTAGATATGCATGGCGTGACGTCATAGTGGACGACGATAGAGACAGGTGGAACCAGAGGTTCGGGCGAGACGCTGACGAGCTGTCATTGCTTCCCGTCGAGACCAGAGGTCAGATATGCTTACAGAGGCATTGGGATGCAACCAGATTCCGAGAAATATTGTGCTGAGGACACAGATGTCTATCGAGTGAGAAGAGATTATGCAGGAAAGCCAGCCTCTGTACAGTTCGGCATAGGCAAGATCGGAAGAGACCTTGAGCAGGATTCCTTCCAGGACATTGCTGCAATGATGTTTGCACCCAGGATCAGATATGTGACGTGCATTCAGAGAGCCAGAGGCCGACGCCAGTGATAGGCTGCCTCACGAGTGGTCGTGAGGATTGACCGATAGGTGACCAGAGAAGTGCCAGAACGGAATCGTCCCCGTTAGCACACCTGACAGGGCCGATGAGCCGATTGACTGCGAGATAGGTAATCCTCAGAGAAGATAAGGACCCAGAGTCAGAGGGCGCCAGACCGTGAGCAAGAGGCAAGTAGATATCTTGCGCTGCTAGCAATGGATGCACCGACTCCTTCTTGACATCGAAGGAGGAACTACCGACGACGGTACTATGATTTGTGATTTTGTGATTCGATTATCACGTATCCGTCATTTTGGATTTCGGTATTTTGGGCGTTCTGTTTGCATGATTTAGTTTTGATGACTTAGTTTCATGATATTTGTTTCATGCACCCACTGGATATTTATATTTTGCGCATAGTTATTACATTCGAGGTTTTGATTGTGAATTCACGCCCACCTTATACGGTGATTTGATTTACACTTCCAGCAGAGTTTTCATGCACCTTTAGTGTTTTGATATACAATTTTGGTGCACGCCAGATGCACTAAATCGGGATTCTTCGTGCATGTTACATGCACCTGATTTGGTTGCTGTCAGGCACACACGTTGCCTATGACAGATGTTTCGTGCACACCCGTTGCACCTAGATGTTGTTTTGTAAACCTGTATGACACATATATGGATTTTGATTCCTTGCGCACCAGACGCATAGGATATTCTCTATGTATTGATGTCTTCGGAACCCCGACAAATTGGAGTATTACAAAAATTGTTTTAGTATTGGGGGTTTAAATTTAAATTCGGGGACCGAATTTCTTTAAGGGCGGTAGATTGTAACATTTCAAAAAAGATAAAATGTTAATTTTGGGAATTTTTATAATTTAATATTATTTTATTGAATATTTTAATATTTTGGAATTACGAAATACAAATAAATGGGGAAAAATTTTGGAAAATTTTGGAAAATTCTAAAATAGGGTAAATTAGAGAATTATGACATTTTAAAGTTTTTGTGATTAATTTGACACGAATTTAGTGCTAATCGCGATTAGAAATCGCTAATCGGTTTTTAGCTTTTTGTGCAACACATGCACATATCACTTTTTCACACTTGTGCATTTTCTTGCCATGCTTTTCATTTGGGTTTACTATTTGAGTGAGAAGGGTTTTAAAAGGAAAAAGAAAGGAAAAGAATAAAGAAATGGGTAGTTGGTGAGAGAGAGAGGTATGGGCTTCATTGACTAAGGACTTAACCATTTCTCCCCTCATTTCCCTCCCTCTTCTCCCTTCTCCTGCTGCTGCTCCTGCACCTCCTTTCCCTCCCCTCTTCAAGCTCCAAAACACCTCTAAAACAACCGCAAAACCCAATCTCCATTTCATTAAATATGTGCACAATCCCTAGATCTACACTTGGTGCTAAAGAAGCAAGGATTTTGGCCACTAGGGGCAACTCAAGAAAATTCTTGAGTTGCCAAATGAGGTATTTTCTGGACCTTAAACTTAGTTTATGCATTTCCTTTACCCTCATATTAAGATCGAATCGATATTGTGTAATATTGTGGACTTGTGGACAACCTAGTTAGGGTTGTGATGATTTATGGGTTGTAATATGGAATTGAGGTCAGTAGAGGTTATACCATCACCCTAGTGTATGAATTGGAAATCCAAAACCTGAAGCTTAAACCATAATACGGATTTTAGAAACCGATATCGGGGAATTTATGAAATCTGTGAAGGGTATATTGAATCTGCTATCACCCGAGACACCCTAAATTAAAATTGATTGGACAGTGACACGTGCAGGCACCCAGGAAGCTAACCCCAAGACCCCAGCTCCCACTTCTTCTTCCCGGCCGCCAATTTATCCCCATTGGCCGCAAATTGCAGCCTGGGTCCCACCATTTTGGCTCGTATTGGTTCTGTAGCTCCTACATGTTCATGTTAGACCCCTGGTATATATAGATTTGTATAAAGTGACCTAGGGTAAAATCTGGGACATATTTCCTAAGTTGCTGTTTTAGATTCATGTTTCCGTATCCCGTATTTTTAATTCTGCAATTGTGGATTGTGTTTTGCCTCGACTATTTGGCGTTTATACGACGATATAGAGGATGTGTTGATGGTTTTGAAGGCGTGCCATGGGTTTTAACCTATAGGCCTCTTATCGTATCATTTTGGATTTCATGTGCCGTTTTAGCTTTGATTTGGTTTTAATGCGCATATACGATATTTTGATGTGTAGGTACCCCATGAAGACTTCGGGACGACAAGCAAGCGCGTGGCGACGTCTACAAATGAAGACGCTAGGTGAGTAGATTATATCTACTGGGGGAAGTCGGGTGGATGGCGTATAGCACCCCCGCAGTCCGTAGTTGTTATTATATATGATTGTTAGGTGTATTATGGATAGTGTAGGGTTAGAAGTGACTAGTGTAGTTCATAGTCACGAACCCTAGAATAGAATTACACCTTCACGCACACCCTTGCATATTACTTATACTGGCACTGTGTTGATGATATTGGATGACTTTGGAGATGAGTCAATGATATTGGGCTTTGTGCCGCGAGATCGGTGATGTGATATGATTCGTATTTGGGATACGAAATGTGATTCTTGCGGGCTTGGGATGTGTGTTTACCCCCGCATGCATACTTTATTGATGGTATCGATTTATACTAGACATAGAATAGTACCCCAGATTATATGATATGTTGATAGTGATACCTGAAGTGTGATGAGATAGTGTGATATTGACCCGTACCCAGCTATTTGGATGCCGTACGACGATTTACCGTATGAGCTTTACATTGATGATAGATCCGCACTCATGATTTGAGGATGTCATATGATATACTGTATCGTACGCGATACTATTGAGGCGGAATCACCGACTATTATATCTATATATATATCGACTCAGATGTTAGGAGGTTTCCTTACCTGTAGCTCAGCTTGTTAGTTCAGTTTTATAGTTTAGTGTAGTTGTTAGATTAGATTGGACTCCTACCTATTTCAAAACTAGCGGTCGTGGGTATTTTAAAAGACAGGTCAAGAGATCTACGGATATTTCAAAAGGCGTATCTTTTCATAAAAACACCGTAGCCCCTATTTTCAAAACCCCATGATTCGTGATATTTCAAAAGGCATCATTTGTAGGACTTATATTAGATTAATGCAGATTAGTTATAGTTGCGTCTAGATTCAGCTCCCACTTTTTTTGTGGTTCGCTTTGCATCGCATTCTTATATTATGTTTCATACTCCATTATTGATATCATGCTGTTAGGACACCAGCACCATTACCAATGTTGCGTATGTACCACGTACACTTACTTGTCGGCTCACACACATCTTCATCGGTAATTGCCATGTCACGTACACCTTAGAAAATACTATTGCTTGACATAACCTATTAGCTAATAGTTTAGACATTGTAGTTATTACCTGCTACTTCATCCATACTGATATTCATTGTTATGCCGCATTCATGGATTCTCATGCATATATTCACTATTTTACGTGTTACTGAGGTTTTGGATTTGGATTTCCGTGAGATTTTCTGGATTTGGAGGAAAACCGCAAAAACACAGATAAACATTTTCTCTCTTTTAAAATAAAAAGTGCGGTTTTCCCATGATGTATGAGTCGTCCATCATGAGTTTGCTGATGGATTTGGAAACCCGATTCGAGGAGACGGATGAACCGTTTTGGGTACATGGTGGACCCGGTGCGGTACCCCGGGGCAAGATGAATGTGGTGATGACGTTGAGCCTGGCAGGGGAGCACTACCGACCGGTGATTTTACCTGACGCGTCGGATATACGGAGGATACCGTCGTGGTCTTGAGATTGATGGTGGGGGCCGGTCTGGACTGACGGCGCCCTAGATTTTGTGATTGGGATACAGAGATATCGGGATATTTGGATTACGTTTTGTGCCGATGTTAGGCACTGTTTTATGCTGATTTCATTATGATACCTCATTTTAAAAATACAAAGGAAATCTCACTAAAGTATGAAAACAGTTTCTTCATTTACATGTATTATGTTCTCATGCATTCATACCTCATTCTTATGTTATATTGCTACCTGAGGCACTGACACAGGCACAGGAGATTACACTCGGGTTAGATATTTACCCTAGCCTTGTTATAGGCTGCATGTTTTATATTGAGGATTTTGTACTGATCGTTTTGACCTAGGATTATGTCTTGCGTTCGGTTTCTGCTTGTAGTTATTCTCTATTCACGAGTTGGCAACTCACCCCCGTTGTGCCACAGTTCTTGCAGGTTTTGCCGTACAGGTTCCTTTGCGGCATTTCTGGCACATTGCTTCCTTGCGGGTGAATTGCATTTGGTAGGTGGTTCCTTTTGCATCAAAACCACCATTGTACTTATATTATTCTTTGTATCTAGAATTTCCATCAACCAAATTTGTTTATTGTTTCAGACTCAGACTTTAGTGATGTTTTATTTGGCCTTAGAGTCGCGCTTAGTAGTATTGCGGTTTTCATGCTTACTGTGTTTCTTTTGGATCGATCCTCGCCTTTCGGCGTTGTATATTATATTGCATGTGTGGTTGTGACCGTTAATTGACGAAGAGCTAGCTCCCGCTTGGGGATGCCTTTTACCATTGTATATATGTTATGCTTGTTGTATCCCGTTCGGGGCCAGTATTTACAAAAGAAACTCTGCCGAAATTTTTAGAAAAGACTTTACCTTTTAAAAATGCACCTTCGGCTTAGTTACTTAAAAACCTCGACTTCAAACATATTTTCCTTCACTTCTTTAAACCAGTTTTCTTCACTTACTCTTAAAATGGTTTTAGATTTCTGGGCTTTGGCTTACTTGGATCAGATGGAGTCCTATAGATTTCATATGGTTCGAGGGCCAGTCACGTGCTCTTTCGGGTCGTGACATCATACCTATTTAAAAAACTAACGAATCGGGAGTATTTTAAAGACAGGGAAAGGGATTCTACGGGTATTTTCAAAAGAAGCATCTTTTCTTAAAAACACCATAACCCTTATTTTCCTAAAAACCCCGATTCGTCTTCTTTTAAATGGCAAAACAGTATGACATAGATACATTGATGTAAATTCTACACTGTTGTGTTTATTATTCATTTTGCCGCAGATTCTTACTATTTGCATTGCATTGCATGTTAAATATGTTTATTGTTGTATCAAATCCATGCTGTTAGGACACCAGCACCATTATCGATGATGCATATGTTCCACGTACACCTGTTTGCCGGCTCACACACTTTATCATCGATAATTGCCTTGTCATAACACTTAGTACTGTTGCATTAAGGATATGACCCTTGCATGGCATACTTGTGAAAATACATATTGTACACTCATACTTGTGCACATACATATTGTACACTCAAACTTGTGTACTTACATATTGTACACTCATACTTGTGCACATACATATTGTACACTCATACTTGTGTACTTACATATTGTACACTCATACTTGTGCACATACATATTGTACACTCATACTTGTGTACTTACATATTGTACACTCATATTTTGTACACATACATACTTGCACATATACAGACGATTCTGTCTTGATTTTGGATTTGGGAACCGCAAGATGTATTTTAAAACCGTATTCATTTTAAAAGAGCGGTTTCCCTCAATATGTGCATTTTACCATTCCATGTTGCATGATATACTGATATGCTTACATTTCTTTTACATGTCGCATACATCATGCTTTATGATTATACGCATTGAGATATGTTGTTTCCATGATATTTCTGGATTTGGGAACCATGGGTATTTTAAAAGAGAGTATGTATTGTTTTAAAAACCCGGTTACCCTTGATATGATATTTCAGTGCGTCCGCCATGTGTTTTCTCGGTTCTGAGAGCGACATGTGAAACTCAATTCGAGGAGAGGTAGGAACCGCCTGCGGGTACATGGTGGACCCGGTGAGGTACCCCGGGGCAAGAAGACTCGTATATGTTAAACGGTGATTGTTTTGAGCTCGGAGGATATCTGGGGGATACCGACCGGAGTTGAGAGATGAGACGGGCCGATCCGGACTAACAGAGCCCTATGTATATGAGGATTTACGTGCCGATGCTAGGCACAGGTTTCATGATGTTTTCGAGTGTCGAAGCTTGACACTCAGGTTCCATGATTTTGATATGTCGTGAGCGACACATGTTGATTTACATCCTCATACTTCCATGCATATGTTTATGATATTTACATGCATGATTGCCTATTGTCATTGGGTGACACGTGGACAATATCCACATACGTATAGTTGATATTGATGATATTGATCACAAAGTTGGATGATATCCGCATATTCATAGACATCATGATATAGTCGACATTGATCATACCTCATATTTATGATATGGTATTACCTGAGGCACTGGCACGAGCACTTGGCACTACACTCATGTATAGAGGTTACATTGCCACCTTATCATGCTTCAGACTTATCCATTTGAGGTTTTTATATATATCTGATCGTATTGATTGTGTCATACATACGATTTCTGCTCTGTGATGTTTTCTATTATGAGTTGGCAACTCACCCCCGTTGTGCCACAGTTCTTGCAGGTTTTGTCGTACAGGTTTCATTGCGGCTTCTGGCACACTGCTTCCCCTACGGGTGATTTGCTTTGGTAGGTGGGTTCTTTTGCATCAAAACCACCATTGTACATGTATTATTCAGTTGTATCTAGTAATTCCATCAACCAAACTTGTATATTGTTTCAGACTTAGAAACCAGTTATGTATTATTTCGACCTTAGAGTCGCGCGTTGTAGTATTAAGGTTTTCATGCTGATTCTTGAGTTTCCTTTGAGTTTTAATCATCACCCTTCGGCGTTGTATATTATACTGCTTGCATGGTTGTGACTGTCGATTGACGGAGAGCTAGCTCCCGCTTGGGGATGCCTTTTATCATCATATATATATTATTCATGTTGTACCCCGTTTGGGGCCAGTATTTACAAAGGAAACTCTGCCGAAATTTTCAGAAAATGACTATAGATTTTAAAAATGCATATTCAGCTTACTTTTTTAAAAACCTTGTTTTTAAAACGTGTTTTCCTTATTTCTTAAAAAACTAGTTTTCTTTATTTACTCCTTAAAATGGTTTTAGATTTCTGGGCTTTTGGCTTACTTGAATTAGATGGAGTCCTATAGACGTTATATGATTCAAGAGCCAGTCACGTGGTATTTTGGGTCGTGACACGTATCTTCTGTCCTCACCTCGATCTCCTGGGGATCAACGATCACCCTGATCAGGTGGTGCCGCCTCAGGATATGTCTGAATCTTTGATGGGACCTGGGTTCCTTCCCTAATGCTATAACGCCGTATATTGTCATAATACTAAAGTATTGGACCAACAAATTGAAGGATCCATCTTAAGTTCAATTAAGAACTTCCTCATCAAGACTGCCTCTTTTGCGGCGTCTCATACAACGAACTGTTCCGTTTCCATCGTCGAGTTTGCAACGGTGTCCTGTTTGGAGCTCTTCCAACAGACCGCCCCGCCACAGAGGGTAAAGACATAACCCGACATCGAATAGGAGTCATCCTTATCACTATGGAAGTTGGAGTCAGCAAAGGTCTCGATCTGGAGGTTTTTTCCGCCATACGCCTAGAACATCTCCTTAGTCCTTCTCAGGTACTTGAGAATGTTCTTTCCTGCTATCCAATGCTTCTGCCCTGATACCGTATTACCATGCTAAGTTCGTAAGCAACTGTAACGTTTTAGAAATCGTTATGCGGATTTTTCCGTTTTAGGGTAAAATAGTCGGTGTCTTCCGTTTTGACCCGATTGTGATCAAACCTCTGTACAGACTTGACTGCGCCTAGTTTAACTAGAATAGTGCTAATGTGCGGACTTTGGGGGTCCATTGGAAGTTTTGGTTCACATAGAATTTTTCCCTAATTAAAATATTATTTTATTGTGTTATTTATGCACTTAATTAGTGGTAATTAGATTTTGGGTTGGGTTAATTACTTCTAATTTGAATCATTCCTAAACTAGCATGGATTTTAAAGAAAAACATGATTTTTGGAGGCAAAATATGATGGATCTAGTTGCTTTGGTGTGTTCTTGAAAAGGTATAATTTCAAATCCAAATCTTTAATTTGTTGTATTAAATCACTTAGCTAGCTAATTAATTGATTAATATTGCTTTAAACTCATGTTTAATTCATTCATAATAATTTTAAAGAAGTTCAAGTTAGGGTTTAAACTTGATGAATGGGTTAATTGTTAATTGAAGATTTGGAAAACTTAACCTAGTAAGAAATATGATAATTGTTACTTCCAAATTTGTCTAATGGAGTTTTTAGCTTACTAGGTTTTACTAAAACATAATTGGGCGAGTTTAAAATTATACAAGTAGTTTGGATAACTTTGTTAAGCTGTTTTAAGACGTTTGATATTGCTAGAATTGTGTTAGCTTTAGACTTGTGCAAAATTATGCGATAAGTTGCTTACTAGGTTTCGTTGAATTTTAGATGTGGGTTCGATTGGACGTGGCGATGTTATTACATTACCTTCCTCGTATTTAATTGTGTCGTGTTTGCGCGATCGGGATGATCGGAGTCTAGACTTGGTGTTGCATAGTTTAGCGAACCTAGTTAGTGTTAGTGTATATGCCCTAGGGGCCATTATTGTATCATACTAGTTTGTATATTGCTTAATGGAAGCTTGGGATATTCACATGTATATAACAGTCTTGCTAAACATGGTAGTATGCTACTTGGTTTTTCTATCTTAATTTGTGAGTATACGTATTGATAGAGCTTTTAGGATCTTGCTTGACTACCGGCGTTGTGATGACAGTTACATTAGTGGGGGCTAGGTAGTCTACAAGTACATCCTTATTCAGGTTCCTAGTCGTAGGATTATCGAGACAGGGCATCGATACTCCGGAGTAGACTAGTGTGTACGCTTCTCATCCCAGCTGGGGAGATGGTCTGTCCCACAGCCGTCAGTACGTCGTACTAGAGATAGTATGCAGGTGCTCGTTAGGTTACGGGTACACCGGACAGGACTCACAAGGAACTGTTGGTTGGTTTTATACCAGTCGTCAGTGAACAGTTCCCAGGTGACATGAGTAAAGCATAGTCCGCAGACTTGACACTACTACTTCGCCTGGAGTGTGTCCCATTGTTCTTAGATTGCTACCCTACCACGGCTCAAAGGAGTCATGCAAACAGGTAGCAGTTGGGTGCAGTCCCGAGCACTAGGAGGCAGTGGCGGTTAGACAGGATTCGTCTCTCCCGGTATTGGGAGTTGATATCGCGCTGTGTCAGAGAGCCATTACGCAAAGTCCCTGGCCAGGGCAAGCGAGATTTGCTGGTAGGTTCCAGTAGTTTCTCAGGGTGTAATGGGCTTCACTCCGACACGACTTATACCGCTATTAGGGGACTGACGCTAGCCGCCCCCTAGGCCCGATATGCGATAGTCTTAGACGAACAGACCGGACTGTACGAAGATTGTCACATCAGACTCAGTAGGAGTTCGGATGGGTTTCCTCATCGGCCTTCTTATCGACATCTACCTGGGGACCATTACGTACAGCTAGTGCCGCTTGCGGTCTGTGGTTAAACCCAATGCCAGCGTAGTAGTCGAGTCTCTAGAGTCCCATACAGAGAGTTTCCCTACTCCAGGCGAAACGATATAGATGTCGTATGGTTTTACGACAAGGGTTCGGACGCATACGTGTGTTTACGCACGTACGACATCCAGACAATTTTTACTATCCGGCTTTGGTTTAAGCCAGTTTCTAGTATCTGGTTATTGGATTTATACAGTCTAAAGTTTTTCCGTGTTTTCACGGATAGGAGGGGCATTCTCGTAATTACGCGAGAAGCTTCTAGAAGATGGTGACTTGGGGGTTAAGGTGGCATATGCATTAAATGAGATTAGTGAGTCATTTGAGTGATTCATCCATGTCATTAATGCATCATAAATGCTTAATGACTCTTGGAGATGAATCACCCTCTTGTATTTATGAAGCATGATTATTAATCCATTATTTTCTTTTATTGGATAAATAATAATGCTTGATATATATTATGATAGCTCATTATCTCATCTCATTCTCTTGCTCACTTTCTCTCTCCTCAAGCTCTCTCTCTTCAAACCCTAATCCTCCCCTCTCATGTGTTGAGACTAAGGATTAGAGTAGACTACTTAATCCTTAACCATTCTCTATATCACCTAGGTTACTTAGATTAGCGATTTAAGAAACCTAATTATCTCAAGTTAGAGGTGAAGCTTGTAGTAAAGCTCTCGGGTGGATCTTCTACTACATAGAGATGGCCGGAGAGGACTTGGAGAACGACAAGATGAAGGACTTGGTTATTTAGGTATAATCACTTATCATAGTAGTTAACTCTTCTATGGTTTGTTGTTAGTTATTGTTTATGCAAAGATTCTCGGTTAGTCGACGTTTACGCCTAAAACAAGATCGTTTTTCATTATTCCGCCTCCCCGCAAGTCGTGGGGTGTTGTATATTGACTTACAGTGGTATCAGAGCCTCGCTAAACAATAATTAACTCATTAGCAAATTCGTAAGAATTTCGAACGCAAAACGAACCGGAAAAATCATCGATTTAACACAGTTTTTGTCGAGTTTAAAATGAGGTCCAAAATTTTTTCAGGGACCTGCAGAATAACAAGCAGAGAATAATAGGGCTACTGAAGAAATTTGGACTCCTAACTCGGCCAACTCACCGCAGAACCGCGGCGGATCCATGCGATCAGCCGTGGATCCGCGGCAGAGTTAGGGCCGAGTCAGCCCAAATTCCTTCAGTAACTCTCCTGTGTTAATAGTGATGTTTCTGGAATATTTTATTTTCTGCTAAAGTCTCAGGTGCACATAGAAGTTTTGGGAGTAGAATCTGATATATTTTCTCGATCGAAATTATACGATGTTTGCTAATTTGATTATATCTGTGTTTGTATAATGTGTTCGTAAACCTCCCCTAACAGCTAGTATGTCGGTTGGCATGGGGTTTCACATTTCTGTAATGGTTTTTACTGTTTGTGGTTGTGAACTGTATTGGACTGTTGTGATGTTTAGCCAGGGTTTGAGATAGGTTGTTATATTCATTCATTCAATGTAATTGTAATATGTTGTAATATTATTTTGCGGGGCGCATCCAGGTTGCGGTTGTAGCCACCGTTGTATTATTTCATTTTACTGTTTTTTCTCCTAGGATAGTCCCAAGGTGGGGTGCACAAACTACCGGGTACTTTGAAGTGTTTAGTGGCCTACTCACTTTGTTGAGGGAGACCGCTTCACTTCGGGTATTTGGAGGGTAGTTTGTCGTACCCGTAGGGGTCTAGGGTGGGGTAATGGCTATTCATCACAACTGTGTAATCCGTCTTTTGTTGCAGGCTCTAAACAAACGTGGATTGCTTGCAAATCCAATAAAGTTCATATGAGATCTGGAATGCCTATTATTGCGTCTGACGAATGTACAATATCTATATATGATAGCTATTTAGACGTCACTTATGTTTTACACCCGCGCTAGCCCAGCCCCCGTTCTGCCGTTAGTTAAGTAACCTAACGGGTGATGACAGGACCCAGTGGCGAATGCGGATGGCATAAGAGGACGTTGTATTTTCGTTGTTTTCTGCAATGATAGGTTAATGATGGGACGCATTATTTATAATGCAAAGAAAATAAACTAAAAGTTGAATCGTTCGAACAGTTTAAAAGAAACCACTCGGTTATTTTAAAACAGATGATATTTTTAATTGCGGAGCTTTAACCACTCCTTTTAAAAGCTATCAGGTTCCTTCGGTCATATCATGTTCACTACGTTCACGGTTTCGCCAAAACCATTCGTAGCCCTCCGTCATTTCATTTGGGTATTCAGTAGTATTCAAGCTATGTATTTTGACCTAACGCCAAGGCATAGTGTTTGGTAGCTGCTGGATATTCATTTGTTGCATTGATAGATGAGTTAGTTTAGGACAGTCGTATTATCATTTTGGCCGAACGTCAAGGATATGTACGGATGGGTTCAAATTAACAAGATAATGATGGGTAGAACTTGACATGTGACTTATGACATTTTGACCTAACGCCAAGGTCATAAGAGCAAGGGGCAAAAATAAATATCGGGAATTTCTAAAGAAACTGAAATTTGCAAAGAGATGCATACCATTTGGAATTTGATGAATGTTGGTAGGATTCCTTCAACATTATCATACGATGATATTTGGATCCCGATCCTACTGTGAGTATATGCTACTCATCAGGATATTCGTCACTTAACGATCAATGCTATAAACCAAGTAGGTGTCAAGAAAGGTGTCAGCGGTGTTACGCCCCCAAGAGAAAAGAGGTTATTTAATTAAGGAACATCGTGAAAGCATTGGAAAACCTCCCTCGAAGTACTGACACCAGCCTGGCTGAACGGTTAAGCAAGTATTGTACAGTGAGAATAATCCTGGCTAATTCTTCTCTTATGGTTTGAGGAAGGATTCAAGAAACAGTGGGAGCCATCCAGTTTAGATAAATTAAAAACCACTCTAAACTTGCAAGAGCATCATGATAAAGAGTTTTCTTCTCTCTCTCCTTATTGCAGCGACCCTGAAAATGACAGGACTTAAGTTACTTTTAGAGAAAAATATACTGACAGGGCCAAACTATAAAGATTGGCGGCGGAATGTCAAAAAGGCTTTGACCTATGACAAATTGGGGTACGTCCTCACCGCTAAGGCACATGTAGTCCCAGGTCCCAAATCCAGTAATGCGGATAAGGAAATCCGCAAAACCTGGGAGTATGATTGCGCGAAAGCCAAGTGCATCGTGCTTGCCTCGATGAACAATGAACATCAGAGGAGGCACGAGGATATGGAACTAGATGCCATATTTCTCCATACAAAGGAACTTTATGGAGAGAAATCTCGTATAGCAAGATACGCGACCTCTAAGAACTTGTTTCGAGCGAGGTTCGCTGTCGGATCATCGGTAGGAGAACATGTCCTAAAGATGACTGGCTACATAGAAGAGCTCGCAGACTTTGGGACGACTTTTGATAATGAGCTCTATACAGACCTTATTCTCCTGTCCCTTCCATCCACGTACGCCCAATTTATTCTGAACTTCAACATTCAAAGAAAAGATGTTGAACTTCCGGAACTCCTTAACATGTTGAGGAGTGCAGAGGGCACCTTGCAGAAAGCAAGGGAAACACCCTCTATGTTTGTTAGCGGTGCTTCTTCTTACGGGTCCAAGGCTAGGGCCAAAGGAAGGAAAAAGAAGGCCGCCACCAAGCCTAGAGGAGGTGTTAGTAAGGTCGGAGGGAAGGGAAAGAAAAAGTTTGCGGTACCGGTAGTGGCCCAGGATGAGTGCTTCCATTGTCACAGGAAAGGGCACTGGAAAAAGGATTGCAAGGCGTGGAACGCCAAGAACCAGGAACCGAAGCAAGCTGTGGCTTCGACTTCAGGTGTGTTTGTAATTGAGAATTGTCTGTCAATCAACTCTACTTCCTGGGTGTTGGATACCGGATCAGGATCCCATATTTACAATTCTTTGCAGGCACTGAGAAACCGTAGAGTGCTGAAGGAAGGTGATATCACCCTGATGGTTGCTAACGGAGCTAGCGTGGGAGCTGTGTCCGTAGGGGATTATCACCTGGGATTGACGAGTTGACACATTTTGGTTTTACATAACTGTTTTTGTGCACCCAGCTTAACGTGTAATATCATATATGTTTCTTTGTTATCAAATAAAGGTTATGATTTCACGTTTGTAAGTGATGTTGTCAACATCCACCATAATCATAGTTTGATTCGGTCCAGTACACTGGATAACGGTATATATGTGTTAAACCAACTCCAATTTTTCAATGTCCAGAACACACTAAAAAGAAAGTCTCCAGATTTAAATAAAGCTTTCTTATGGCATTGTAGACTGGGTCACAACAATGAGAGAAGGTTCACTAAGTTACATAGAGAAGGATATTTGGACTCATTCGAATATCAAACTTATGCCACTTGCCAATCTTGTCTCAAAGGAAAGATGACAAAGACTCCATCTACTGGACATGTAGTAAGAGCGAGCGTGCTCTTAGGACTCATACACAGCGATGTATGTGGTCCAATGTCTACACATGCAAGAGGTGGTTTTTCCTATTTCATTACTTTCACGGATGATTACTCAAGGTACAGATTCATTTATCTGATGAAACATAAATCCGAGGCTTTTGAGAAATTCCAAGAGATTAAGAATGAAGTAGAAAACCAAACCGGCAAAAGTATCAAGACACTAAGATCTGATCGAGGTGGTGAATACTTGAGTGCCTTGTTCCTAGGTTACCAAAAAGAGAAAGGAATTCTCTCTCAGCTTACTCCTCCATACACTCCACAGCATAACGTTGTATCGGAGAGACGGAATCGAACCCTATTAGATATGGTACGTTCTATGATGAGTAATGCCGAGTTGCCGCGATCTTTTTGGGGTTATGCGCTAGAATCAGCGGCATATCTTTTGAACATGGTATCTACCAAGACTGTGCCTACCACTCCATATCAGATGTGGAGTGGGAAGAAACCCCATCTACAGTATATAAAGATTTGGGGATGTCCAGTTTTTGTTAAAAAGCAGCATGTGGACAAGCTCGAGGCACGATCAGTAAAGTGTAAGTTTGTAAGATATCCAAAGAACTCCAGGGGATATCTATTCTATTACGCAGAGGAACAAAAGGTATTTGTTTCTCGAAATGCCTATTTTCTAGAACATCTGTTTTTAGAAAAGGAAACAAGTTGGAGCGAAATAGAACTGGAAGAAATTCCAGAACCACAAACTAATGCTAAAAGTTTGGTAGAACAAGTAGTTCAAGAAGAATAGGACATTTCCGCACCCCTCCGCAGGAGTAGTAGGCCGTCTCATCCGCCTGAGAGATACTACGGTTTTCTCATAGATGGGGATAGAGAGGATTGCATCATAGATGATGATCAACCTACTGGCTTCCAGCAGGCCATCCAGAGCGGCGACTCGGTACGATAGCTAGATGCAATGCGGACCGAAATGGAGTCCATGTACACCAACAAAGTATGGACTTTGGACTTTGCTCTAGATGGGGTAAAACCCATAGGATCCAAATGGATCTTCAAGAAAAAGATTGGTGTAGATGGACAGGTGGAAACCTATAAGGCTAGACTTGTTGCAAAGGGTTTTCGTCAAAGACCTGGTTTGGACTATGACGAAACTTTTTCTCCAGTGGCTATGCTCAAATCCATTCGGGTCCTTCTTGCTATTGCTGCTTTCCATGATTATGAAATCTAGCAGATGGACGTAAAGACGGATTTTCTGAATGGAAATTTAGAAGAATGCGTCTATATGGATCAGCCAGAGGGTTTCAATCAGAGTGGGAGAAGCGGGAAAGTATGTAAGTTGCTTAAGTCCATTTATGGACTAAAGCGGGTATCGCGGAGTTGGAACATCTGTTTTGATGAAACAGTCAAAGAATATGACTTTATCAAAAATCCAGATGAACCGTGCATATATAGTAAAGTTGTAGCAAGAATTGTCGTATTCTTCGTCTTGTACGTGGATGATATTCTATTGATAGGAAATGACATTCCTATGCTACAATCTGTCAAAGGATTCTTGTCACACAGGTTATCCATGAAAGACCTGGGTGATGCCTCTTACATTCTGGCGATCCGGATCTATCGTGATAGGTCAAAGAGGATGTTGGGACTTTCGCAGTCCAGGTATATCGACACTGTACTGAAAAGATTCAGTATGGAAGATTCTAAGCGCGGTAATCTACCGGCTTGTCACGGAATCACCCTATCCAAAGAGATGTCTCCCAAGACTGATTTGGATAGGGAACGCATGTCTATTATACCCTACGCTTCTATGGTATGCTCTATAATGTATCCGATGTTGTGCACCAGACCAGATGTAGCTTACGCACTGAGCGTGGTAAGCCGGTATCAGTCAGACCTAGGGGAGAAGCACTGGATAGCAGTAAAGAACATTCTCAAGTACCTGAGGAGGACTAAGGAGATGTTCTTGGTTTACGGCGGAAAAGACCTCAGGATGGAGGCCTATGCTGATTCCGGCTTCGAGAGTGATAATGACGATTCCAAGTCCATGTCAGGTTATGTCTTTACCCTCAATGGAAGGGCGGTGTGCTGGAAGAGTTCCAAGAAGGACACCGTTGCTGACTCGACGATGGAAGCGGAGTATATTGCTGCTTGCGATGCCGCAAAAGAAGCGGTCTGGAAGAAGAAGTTCCTAACGGTACTTCAGGTGGTTCCTACCATTGTTGATCCAATACCTCTGTATTGCGACAACAACGGAGCTATCGCTTTAACGAAGGAACCAAGGTCCTATCAGAAGTCCATACACATATTAAGGCGGTATCACTTGATCAGGGAGATCATTGATCGTCAAGAGATCGAGGTTCGGAGAGTTGCTACTGAAGAGAACATTGCTGATCCATTCATGAAGGCCCTAACTCAGATTCAGTTCGAGAGGCTACTCGAGATCATCGGTCTTCGATATGCCAGTACATGGCCCTAGTGCAAGTGGGAGATTGTTAGTGTATATCCCTAGGGGCCATTATTGTATCATACTAGTTTGTATATTACTTAATGGAAGCCTGGGATATTCACATGTATATAACAGTCTTGCTAAACATGGTAGTATGCTACTTGGTTTTTCTGTCTTAATATGTGAGTATACGTATTGATAGAGCTATTAGGATCTTCCTTGACTACCAGCGTTGTGATGGCAGTCACACTAGTGGGGGCTGGGTAGTCTACAAGCACATCCTTATTCAGGTCCCTAGTCGTAGGACTATCGAGACAGGGCATCGATACTCCGTAGTAGACTAGTGTGCACGCTTCTCATCCCAGTTGGGGAGATGGTCTATCCCACAGCCGTCAGTACGTCGTACTGGAGATAGTATGCAGGTGCTCGTTAGGTTACGGGTACACCGGACAGGACTCACAGGGAACTGTTGGTTGGTTTTATACCTGTCGTCAGTGAACAGTTCCCAGGTGACATGAGTACAGCATAGTCTACAGACTTGACACTGCTACTTCGCCTCGAGTGTGTCCCAAGGTTCTTAGATTGCTACCCTACCACGGCTCAAAGGAATCGTGCAAACAGGTTACAGTTGGGTGCAGTCCCGAGCACTTGGAGGCAATGACGGTTAGACAAGATTCGTCTCTCCCGGTATTGGGGGTTGATATCGCGATGTGTCAGAGAGCCATTACGCAAAGTCCCTGGCCAGAGCAAGCGAGATTTACTGGTTGGTTCCAGTTGTTTCTCTGGATGTAATGGGCTTCACTCCGACACGACTTATACCGCCTATTAGGGGACTGACGCTTGCCGCCCCCTAGGCCCAATATGCGATAGTCTTAGACGAACAGACCGGACTGTACAGAGATTGTCACATCAGACTCGGTAGGAGTTCGGATGGGTTTCCTCATCTGCCTTCTTATCGACATCTACTTGGGGACCGTTACGTACAGCTAGTGCCGCTTGCGGTCAGTGTTTAAACCTACTTCCAGTGTAGTAGTCGAGTCTCTAGAGTCCCACACAAAGAGTTTCCCTACTCCAGGTGAAACGATATAGAGGTCGTATGGTTTTACGACAAGGGTTCGGACGCATACGTGTGTTTACGCACGTACGACATCCGGACAGTTTTTACTAGCCGGCTTTGGTTTAAGCCAGTTTCTAGTATCCGGTTATTGGATTTATACCGTCTAAAGTTTTTCCGTGTTTTCACGGATAGGAGGGGCGTTCTTGTAATTACGCGAGAAGCTTCTAGAAGATGGTGACTTGGGGGTTAAGGTGGCATAAGCATTAAATGAGATTAGTGAGTTATTTGAGTGATTCATCCATGTCATTAATGCATCATAAATGCTTAATGACTCTTGGAGATGAATCACCCTCTTGTATTTATGAAGCATGATTATTAATCCTTTATTTTTCTTTTATTGCATAAATGATAATGCTTGATATATATTATGATAGCTCATTATCTCATCTTATTCTCTTGCTCACTTTCTCTCTCCTCAAGCTCTCTCTCTCTTCAAACCCTAATCCTCCCCTCTCATGTGTTGAGGTCAAGGATTAGAGTAGACTACTTGATCCTTAACCATTCTCTATATCACCTAGGTTACTTAGATTAGCGATTTAAGAAACCTAGTTACCTCCAGTTAGAGGTGAAGCTTGTAGTAAAGCTCTCGGGTGGATCTTCTACTACATAGAGAAGGCCGAAGAGGAAGTGGAGAACGACAAGACGAAGGACTCGGTTCTTTAGGTATAATCACTTATCATAGTAGTTAACTCTTCTATGGTTTCTTGTTAGTTATTGTTTATGCAGAGATTCTCGGTTAGTCGATGTTTACGCCTAAAACAAGATCGTTTTTCATTATTCCGCCTCCCCGCAAGTCGTGGGGTGTTGTACATCGACTTACAGTTAGGGTTTTTGCCGCTGTCGTGCGCTTTTTGTGCGCTAGGTGCGCAGTGTAATTTCCTGGGAGTTATCTTTGCGTTTCGTTATCTTTGCGCCGGCGTAGGATATTTAGCTTTTATGTTGTGTTTGTGAAATTTTAGGGTCGCAAGCGGGGACTTCAGACGCTGCGAACAAAAGGAAGCAGGTGGTCGGATTTTCATAGCTCGAGACCATCGGTCAGTAGATTTGACATCTACGGGGAAATCGCCCATATGGCGTTATGCATCAGGGCTGGATTGTGATATGATAGCTGCATGTTATTCGCATATGAGTTGATTGCATATGAACGTCATTGCATAGTATTACCTGTTGTACCTCTACTTATACCTTTTGGACACAACAACTTAGTGATGGTTCATGTTGCACGAGCACTAATTTTTATGCTACAACCACACCGTCGGTAATTGCTATGACACGCACAACCCACATACATACATGATATTGTATTGGATAGGGATAATATCACGACCCGAAATATTAGCTCATGACCAGCACTTAAATCACGCAATGTCTAAAAGCGTAACGTAATTCAAGTAAGCTGTAACCCAGAAATCTAAACCTTTTTAGGAAAATAAAGGAGGTGAAGTTTTAAAAACATGTTTCGTCTTTTAAAAATTTAGCAGCACCTCCTTTGTATATTTTGATCCAAAACCACATATACAAGGTAAAGATAAAGGCATCCCCAAGCGTGAGCCAGCTCTTCGCCAAACGGCGGATCACAACCACGTAAGGCAATATATATAAGTATACGAAGCCCAACGACGAAGATCACCCCAAGATAAAGAAAAGCAAGACATAAAAACCACAAGTAGCGGAAAACCCCTCGCCCTAAGTCTCGCAACCACAATTCCACTAAGTCTCATTACTTATACAATTTACTAATTTTGATTGATGGAGTTGACTAGATACAATATGAAATGTAGATACAAGAGTGGGTACGATACAAATGTCCAACCTACCAATGCAAAACACCCGAATGCAACTGTGTGCCAGCGAAGCCGCTACTGATCCCTGCGGTCTACCTATAAGAACTATGGCACAACGGGGGTGAGTTGCCAACTCGTAAATAGAAATACATCAACAAGTAGAAATCGAAAAAACAACTAATCCTAGGTCAACTATATCAAGAAGGTAATACTATGATATCTAGGGTGACCGGGTATGTATATGTGCCAACAAGGTAGTCAATTCCTATAAGTATGTGGATAACATTCAACAGTATAATCAACGCATGTATGCATGTGGATCTCGTCCACCCATATGATCAATGTATGTATGCACGTAAATATCATAAAGGAGTGTACATGAAAGTATGAGGATATAAATCAATGGTGTCCCTCGCGACACATCAAAATCATGGAACCTGGGTGTCCAACATCGACACATGAAAACATCATGAAACATGTGCCCAGCATCGGCACTTAAATCTTTATATATCTCAGGCTCCGTATCATCTGCGGGATCGGCCCGCGGGCTCCGGCAGTAGAGATAGGCCTATATCCATCTCATGACTCCGGTCGGTATGCTCCGGATAACCGCCGGGTCCAAATGCTATCATCGGTAGGTTGTCTCCCCTGCCAGGCTCATCGTCTACACCTCGAGCTTCTTGCCTCGGGGTACCTTACCGGGTCCACCATGTAACCGCAATCGGCCTCACCCAGCTCCTCGATCGGGTTTCACATGTCACACGTTTCAGAACCGAGAAAACGCATGGTGGACGCACTGAAATATCAGATCAAGAGAAACCGGGTTTTTAAAACAGTACTTGTTTTCTTTTGAAATAGCCACGGTTCGCAAATCCAGAAATCTTATGAAAACAGTATATCTCAATGTGTAAAATCATAAAGCATGATGTATGCGACATATGATAAAATGTAAGCATATCAGAATATCATGCAACACGGGACAGTGATATGACATATTAAGGGAAAACCATTCTTTTAAATGATTCCCTTTTTTAAAATACATCCTGCGGTTACCATTTTCTCCAAGTCAAATACAACATCGTGTAAAGGTGCATATGCAACAATAGCAAGTAAATTATGCAAGGAGTCGTATCATAATATAGCAATCCTACTGTGTAGTGACATGGCAATTATCGATGATGAAGTTTGTGAGCCGGCAAATCTGTGTATGTGTAACATACGCATCATGGATATTGGTGCAGGTGTACCAGCATAGGTACAAATAATGAAATGCTAAAAATATGAATTCAGCATAAGGTAAATCATATGCAAATGCTGACAGGTATACGTATCTAATATGACCGAGTCGGTGAATCTATCAATCGGCATCTAGCCACACAACATCACGTACGGTATAATCCATCGTACAGCATATCACACATGTTTCACAACATATATAAATGTAACTATATACCTATATCCCAGGTCATATCCATAACGATCTCATATTGGGGGACTGACAAGGTATCAACCATCTTAATCGACTCGCATCCGTATACCAAAATATCATCATATCATCATATCCGTCTTATATTCTTTCATCGCATTTATATCTCACATCAAGTCGAGTTTACATATACATTCTATCTCCACTAAAAAGTATAAGTATCTAATCTAACATACACATCCGAACCATATAATCAGATTTTAAAGAGAGAGTCGTAGTTTTGAAAATAGGGGTTACGGTGTTTTAAAGGAAAAGATATCATTTGAAATTCCGTAACATCCCTCAAGGTATCTGTTTAAAAGATGCATATGACTCTTTAGTTTAGAAATATGTATGGTTCGGATTACACATCTACGTCAACTATCTAGTCCTATAGTATCCTAAACAGCAATATCGTCAAATATCATCCTCAAATCACGTCATCACTTATTAGCCGTATTATGTCATTTCTAACTATCCTTAGTTTCTAATATGGTTTCACTAACAATCATTTAACTCTAATCTTAGTTTCCAAATCTAGGTTTCCTTAACCATATTCTATAAATCAGTTTCCATCAAAACTTTGCGGGGGTGCTATACGCCATCTACCCGACTTTCCCGGTAGATATAGATCTACTCACCTTTGCTTGCCGATGACGATGTCGCCACGCGCTAGATTGTCATCTCTAAGTCTTCACGAGCATACCTACATATAATAAACAATCGCAATCAATATTAACTTCATGTCCAGAATCCAAAACGGCACACGGATTACCTGCAGGTCAAAACCTATAGCCCACGCGTGCAAAACGACTGAACAACCCTTGTTGTTGATGTACAAACATGCAACAACCCAATACGAATCCAAAAATCAAGAATTCGCATTTCAAAATACGGGAAACATAGCCAAAATCCCACTAAAATGCTCCCAGATTTTGACTCAGGTCAAACAGAGCTAAGCAAACAAGTCTAGGGTGATGTACATAATGTATATGACATACTGGACCAACCCCGACTCCCCAGCCAACCAAGCGGCCGAGCACTTCACCAAGAAAACCAGCCTCCTCGGCCCCCCAAGCTCCAATGGGCTTCGTCTTTTCATGGTGGTCTCCTGGTGGTGTATCTAGGTCCCTGGTATTGTTTGTTACTCTCAAAAATTCCCTGTGTTGCTTCATATATCCCAACACACCCAATTTTCTTACAAAACCGACCTGAACTCAAATCCCAAATCCGTATTTTCTATCCTAGTCCAGTAAAAACCCCACTCAAGTCTTATTAACAACCCCTATATCACCACAGCATAACTCGAACCCTATTCCTTCTCTTGGAATTTCTAAGTTCACAAATCCATCACTAAACGAGTTCTAAGTTAAACCAAAATGCTAGGAATTCAAACTAAACTGATATGGAAAGAGATATACCTCCCATAGCAACCTAAGAAAACCCTAGCTCGACCAAGGTCACTAAAATCGAACTTTGCTTGGTCCAATGTGTAGAGGATGAAGAGGGGATCAACTTTTGTGAAAGGGATTTAGGGTTTTGTGGATTATTTAGAGATGGATCTAGGGCTTTAAGTGGAGGGAAGTGGGGTTGAGGAAGATGAAGAGGGAGAAGAAAAATGATGGGGTGAAAGTATTAGGCAGCAGCCCCCCTTCTCTCTCATTTATTCACACACACACACACCCTCTCTCCATTCATACCCTTTCTCACTAAATTACCCTTTTGCCATTTCTTTTTCTTTTCTCTTTTAAATTTCAAAACCAAATCACCTAAAACCCATAAAACAACACAAATACAACAACATGTAACCAAATGTAACAAGACATGGTGCACTAGCCATGAAAACTGCAGATACACGGATTTGGCCTAATCGCGGTTAGCAGTGCACTAATCGGGTTTTTATCGAAACTGCATATAATAAATTTTAAAAACGCCAAATCCTTTAAATATATTATTAAATGAATAAATCATTTAAATTTCTATTTATTTCACAATTATCGGTATATATTTATTCCCTTTTCGAAAAACAAAATTTCGCAAATCGGGCAGTTTTCGGGAAATATATTATTTTAATAATAAATTCCAAAAATAATATTTTATATTCTCTTAAATATTACAATCTTCCTCCCTTAAAGAAATTCGGTCCCCGAATTTAAATTTAAACCCCCAAAATCGAAAACATTTCAATAACTAGCTCAAATCAACGGGGCTCCGAAATCACGGAAGATGCATAAACACACAGCCTGTCAAGTGCGCATGAAAACGAGTACAAAACTCAAAATCGAACTCCGTCAAGCGTCACAAAAATCATCAGATTCGCACGCATATCCTCGGAGTTACAATAGAGATGCAGATATCAAAATCCACTACTGAAATCCAATATACACTAGTCAAATACTATAATACGTGTATAGTACGCATCTTTGGAAAACTTTCAAGAACTAACTAAAACTCATGAAAAAATATTTTCTAAATCGTCGCGTGAATGCGTAACTCACGGCATAAGTGACGGACACTCATTTTAAAATAATAATATATGTCCATATATGTTTTTTCTAAATACACGTTCCGTAGTCTTTAAAATATCCCAAAAGGTTTTCCTTTATAAATGTTCGTGTCGCTCACGGACACGTAGCAAATAGCGAGACTATAGAACTTTTTGAAAACCCTCTTGGTAATCTTTTAATGCATGCAAAGTACTCAGGTACTGTCCTCAGATCAGTCCTGTTTGGCTACTACACAATATAGTGACCAACATGAAAACAAAGTGTTCAAAAGAAAAATCAGCCCCAAAAGGCGTATCCAACAATCACGTGTGTCTGGTGAGCACGGAAATCAAATCCAAATACAAATGCCACAATATGCACAAAAGCAAAAATCAGTGCAACGGGAGTGCACGAAAACATCTGTCTAGTGCAACGGGTGTGCACGATAACGATATCAAGTGCATCTAGAGTGCATCCGGTGCAACTAACATGCACGAATGAAAATCCCAATTCAGTGCATCCGGTGTGAACAAAACCACATCTCATATCATGCGCCAAATATGCGCAAAAATCGAACCAAAGCGCGTCGGTCCGAAAAAGTATATAGTGCAGTAGCATGCAGGAAAACGAACGACCAGTGCCAACGCGCACGAAAATAAAAACCTGGCAACACAATGCTCAAAGACATAAATCGGGTGCAACCAAGGCACGAAAATCACATGAATAACTCAAATGCGTATAAGAACGACACCGAGTGTACCAAGGCATATAAATCAAAAACGTGTGCAACTATGAGCACAAATCCATATCAATGCACTACAAGCACATATGCGCTATACCGAGTGCAAAAATCACATCATCCGTATGAAATCCACGAAATCATAAACACATGCTACGAAGGTAAAAAATCGACATCAAATGCAATAGGTATGCACAATCACAAATCGACACAACGGTGTATAAAATATATATCCAGTGCAATAACTATGCCCAAAAATGTAAATACCCAGCAGGTGCAGCCATAGTGCATGAAAACGACATCATGAAACTCAATCATCAAAACTCAAATCCAAGCGATATAAGCTTGATACTCAGATCACAAACGCAAATCGCAACAAATGACATCGATGTACACCTCTTACAATATCGATGAATAAATCGGTGAGCCTAAAACCGGCAGAACAAGAATATCTGCTTGCCTCCTGCTCACAGTCTTGCATCTTCTGTCTCTGGGTATTCATTCCTCTGTGGATTTACCAATCTCGCAATTCATCGGCTCATCGGCCCAGCCAGGTGTGCCAACGGGGACGATTCCGTTCTAGTATTTCTCTTGTAATCTCTCGGTCAATCATCACGACCACTCGTAAGGCAGCACGTCACTGGCATCGGCCTCTGGCCTTCTGAATACTTGTGACACAACTGATCCTGGGTGCAAATCTAATTGCAGCAGTGTCCAGGAAGGAGTCCTGCTTAAGGTCTCTTCCGATCTCGCCTATTCCGAACTTTACGGAGGTTGGTACCCTTACATAATCCTTTCTCATTCTCTGTACATCTGCGTCCTCACTACAACATTTTCTCGGGAACTGGCCGCATCCCAACGCCTCTGTATGCATATCAGCTCTCTAATCTCGACTGGGAGTAACAACAAATCGTCAGCGTCTCGCACGAACCTCTGGTTCCACTCGTCTGTACCATCGCCCACCATGACGTCACGCTATGCTATTTGTGCATTGCAACTGTTCTCGGCCACGGTCAATCCGAAGTCTCTCATACGGACTCGAAGTCACGAACTCGGTATCTTCATCACTCTGTAGAAAATATCTGGCCGAACACGTCCTCGGGAACTCATCCCAACCATCGGAGGAATACTCAATACTCGTCCGTCCTTGATCAACTCACAACGCATCTGGGTGAGGTCTTCTATCCGAATCTGGTCAGCTTACTGGTCTCTTATCACATGATATCCGGACGACGTCAAACTTTTCGATCGAGTCATCAAGGTCCCAAAATTTCCCGAAAGCTCAACACCTGAGCACAGTCTAAAATATTTGGTACATACCATAGTATCTCTGGACCAGTCGTAGAATGGCAAACCAAAGCCTCACGTATGGCACCGCTAAGTTGCCGCCAACCCAAAGGTTCAAAAGCGGTTCCATGGTCATCTTGTGGAGTTAGGGTTTCATTCTTCTAGAGGGTCCACAGAATTACCTGCATGTTCCTCCGAACACATTAAACTTCGAAAAATGGGTTTCAGACACTCGTTCGAACTTTTTAACTTCGTCTAGGCAACATGAGAATATCCTTCGTCCGCATGCTAAACAATGCCTCAATCCTCAAGGAAAGACGATACATCAATGGTCATCTCTGGATTGGTCTTCTCTAGATCTAAGTAAGACTCTCTTCACTGAAAATATTCATCTCAACTGGGCCTGCGTCGGTGCATCAATCTGACGTATCACCTTCGTCTCTCAAATCGGGGTAGACTGGCTATCATCTGTCGTATTTCTGCCTGGAAGCTCCGGCGATGTCAGCTCGTAAGCTCTGGAAGCGACATCCTATCAATCTCAGCAACAGCTTGGTCATCTGTCTGCACGATAGGTGACATCAAAATCTCTGAGGTAGGCTGTACATCGACAATCCTCTCACAACAGGAAGCCTTTAACAGTAGCCCAATCATCCGGTGCAAAACCAAACACTCGTCTCAACAGGAGGTCACAACATAACACTACATCGAGACGTTCCCATGTCACCGTTAGTGTATATGCCCTAGGAGCCATTATTGTATCATACTAGCTTATATATTACTTAATTGAAGCTTGGGATATTCACAGTTATATTAACAGTCTTGCTAAACATGGTGGTATGCTACTTGGTTTATATCTATCTTAATATGTGTGTATAAATTGAAAGAGCCCTTAGGATCTTGCTTGACTACCAGCGTTGTGATGACAGTCACACTAGTGGAGGCTGGGTAGTCTACAAGCACATCCTTTTTCAGGTCCCTAGTCGTAGGATTATCGAGACAGGGCATCGATACTCCGGAGTAGACTAGTGTGCACGCTTCTCATCCCAGTTGGGGAAATGGTCTGTCCCACAACCATCAGTACGTCGAACTGGAGATAGTATACAGGTGCTCGTTGGGTTATGGGTACACCGGACATAACTCGCAGGGAACTGTTGGTTGGTATTATACCCGTCGTCAGTTAACAGTTCCCAGGTGACATGAGTACAGCATAGTCCGCAGACTTGACAATGCTGCTTCACCTCGAGTGTGTTCTCACTGTTCTTAGATTGCTATCCTACCACGGCTCAAAGGAGTCGTGCAAACAGGTAGCAGTTGGGTGCAGTTCCGAAGCACTTGGAGGCAGTGGCGGTTAGACATGATTCGTCTCGCCCGGTATTGAGAGTTGATATCGCGCTGTGTCTGGAGAGCCATTACGCAAAGTCCCTGGTCAGGGCAAGCGAGATTTACTGGTAGGTTTTCCAGTAGTTTCTCAAGGTGTAATGGGCTTCGCTCCGACACGACTTATACCGCTTTTAGGGTACTGACGCTTGCCACCCCCTAGACCCGATATGCGATAGTCTTAGGCGAACAGACCGGACTGTACGGAGATTGTCACATCAGGCTCAGTAGGAGTTCGGATGGATTTCCTCATCGGCCTTCTTATCGACATCTACCTGGGACCGTTACGTATAGCAAGTATCGCTTGCGGCCTGTGGTTATGTAACGACTTGAAATTCATTTAGGATGTTTTCGTGTTAATTAGCAATTGTGCGTGTTTTTCATAAAAGCCCGAGCATCGTATTTTCCTTCTTGGCTAGTGATAATTGTGTGGTGAAGTGCTTATATATATAGATATTTATATATAATTATAGGGTGATTAATTATTTTGGTTGTGTTTACCCTAATTGGGAAATTTTCATTGATTATTTCATAAGTAAGGTTTAGTGTAGTGCACATGCACACCTAACACAATTCTTTTGACTTAGGTTTAAGTGTAGCAAGTGACCGTCCTCTTCTTGCATGGTTGTTATTTATCCCCACCATTTTAAAAAGCAAGTCAAACCCTTTTTGAATATCAAAATTCAAATAGAAAATGAAAGCGTGGTGTTAGGTGAGAAAACTTGACTTTTTGACCCATTCTCTCTTCTATCTCCTCTCTCTTTTCTCATTTTCTTGAAATTGTGCAGAGAGGCAGCAGCAACATCGGAAATTCATCACCTTTTCTTTTCCATTTTAACTTCTCTTTGATCTCTACACAAAACCCTACCCAAAATCCCTTTTCCCTTCACAAAACCATGGAAAAATGACCTTTTGGGGGAGTTTGATGGCAAGTCTGGACACTTGAGGCTAGAGCTGGGATTTTGGTATTTCTTAAGGTCTTTTGAAGGTATATAGCTCATGTTTAACATCTTTTTCCATATCTTGTAGTATCATAGCTAAAAATCATGTTTTATGTGCATTTTTAGTGATATTGAAGGATATTGTGAAGTATATGTTAAATTTGTATTTTCATGGGTTGGTTAACTCTTTTAGGTGCTATTAGAGCTATTTAAACTAGGATTTTCATTCAATTTGCACTAAAATACCACAAAGTACCTTTTTAGTGCTAAATTAGACATTTTAACTAGAAATAAGGCTCTGTTGGATCTGCTGCTACCCGAATTATTTCATAACAAATCTGTAATTACTGTAGCATATCTAGGAGGTATAGAGTGCACACACGAAACCAGGGAGCCCGATTCCCAAGACTGGCTACCGAAAAATGCATTCTGGCAGCAATTTGCGGCCAGATGAGTGAGTTGGGGGTTGGGGTTTGGGGCACAGGAGTCTGCTGCTATGTGTAGTATTGTGGTATATATAGTTTTGTAATATCTTTCCTGTATAAAAATATGGGATATAATACCCTATTTTCTGTTTTTTAAACTTTCGCGACACGCGTGATACGTGTGTGTGGGTTTGGGGTTTCTGCGTATCGCGACGCGTCGGAGTGGCTTCAGGCGCGTAATCACACGTTTTAGCGTATCGCGCACACGCGCGCTTGGTTCATAATGCGAGTTACTAGTTTGACATTAAATGTCGTGTCCGTATGGGTTTGAGCTTATGTGTGATATATTGTGAAATTATAGGTTCGCAGGCAAGTGCGACGGACGCCGCGAAGAAGGGGAAACAAGTCGCCGGCTATACCTAGCGTGAGACTACGATGAGTATATTTAACATCTATGGGGATATCGCCCGCATGGCGTTATGCGTCAGGGCTGATAGGACCTTATAGCGATATATTTTGCATTCACCTACATGACTACTGTTTATTGCATACCGCATTCCCTGCTATGCGTATATAAACTAGAATTGATAGAACATCGCACTATTACTAACGGTTCAAGTTACACGAGCACAATTTATATGCTACACTTACACCGTTAGTGATTGCCATGACACTCACCTTATAGGATCGCTATAAATCATATGTCAGGTTGTTTCCGCATTATTGATGTTTGTCGCATATCAGCAGATGTTATATTCATACTTGGACACATTTACATCACATATTCATACATGTGCCATGTATATATTGATATCCTCTTACCTGCATAGATTTATGCATTGAGATATGTTGTTTCCATGTTATTTCTGGATTTGGGAACCGTGGATATTTCAAAAGAGAATAAGTAATTATTTAAAAACCCGGTTTCCCTTGATAGGATATTTCAGTGCGTCCACCATGTGTTTTCTCGGTGCTAGAGCGCGATATATGAGAGAGAGAAGGCTGACCCGGACTGACGGATGCCCGATATATGAGAGAGAGGGGGCTGACCCGGACTGACGGATGCCCGATATATGAGAGAGGGGGGGCTGATCCGGACTGACGGATGCCCGATATAGGAAGATTTGCATGTCGATGCTCGACACGAGTATTTATGATATTTGGGTGCCGATGTTGGGCACTCGTGATTCTCAGTGATGTACAGGATTTGAGGGCCGATGGGAGTGCCAGCGTCTGGGTTGTTGGGATTTGGGGTGCATTGGTAGGTACCGATTATCTTCCACGTTGACATTCTGTGTAGATGTTATTTCATCCCATGCTCCACAATTATTATTTTGCATCTCATCCTGTAGTTACCTTACTTGACAGAGCACTTGCATGATTATGCACATACTGCTTATTGCATATAGACTTATCTGCTGGCATTTGATAGATTTGTGAAGTACGTGCATGCTCGCGATTACCTTTTTATGTTATCTCTACTCACGTGTTGGCAACTCACCCCCGTTGTGCCACAGTATTTGCAGGTTACCCCTCGGAGTAGTCACGGCAGGCTGCGTTCTTGCATCTTTTGACATAGATACCCCTACAGTTGGTGTACTAGCTCTTTTGCTGATTGGTGGGTTTTGTGCGGTATATGTTTATCTTTCAGTTATGTACATTGTTGTATCTAGTACTCTCCATCTACCACTTATGTATTGACTTAGAGACCAGTTGTGAGGACGATGTATATTATTTTGTATTCTGGTGTCGAGCTCGTTGTGAGCCGACTTTACTTATGCAGTTTATTCTATTAGTGATGTTCCCACTTGTTGCTCATTTCTTCGCTACAGCGTCGTATATTGCTAGCTTGGTGATTGTTTACTTAGATCTCTTAACATTTTAATACATGCTTCCATTTAATGCTTAAAACACTGTATACTCTTACTGGTTTGATTTCTGGGTTTTCGGTTCACTTAGTCGCGTTACGCCTGTAGGCGTTACGTGGTTAAGTACCGGTCACAGGCCAAACTTTGGGTCGTGACAAAGTTGGTATCAGAGTGTAGGTTTTACTTTTCGGAGTGTTCCTAGGATGACCTTGGTATGATGGAGTTGGGAGCTGAAGCAGAGTGGCGTAGCGTGTGTATGTTCCGCGGCATACTCACGATACGGTACTCCGCTTAAGTGACCATAGGACTTATTGATTGAAATTCCCTCTTGATTGTATACATCCTTATGATTCGATTTCTGTATCCTCATCAAATCCTACCTTCTTTTCAGCCATTATGCCACCAAGGACTACGAGGGTGCAGAGAGCGGCCGTGAGAGCCGAGGTTCGTGTTGATTCATCTAAGACGAGGACCGATCCAAGTAGTACCCCTGTTGTACCAGGACAGATTGTTCCCCCTACGACAGCTCATATCGCTAGACTAGTGGTAGAGATGCAGGGCTTGCGCCAGGTAACGAGCTCATTGGTGGAAGTCGTTCGAGCGTAGCGACAGGTGGTTGTCACTCCTGTTACGCAGTTGTTCCTTGCGATCATCATGCAGTATTCCGTCCCCTACATAGCACCAGTAGTGTTGGAGATAGTGACCTCAGAGTCAATTATTGGATCACAGGCACGTGATTGCAATGATTAAGGGAGGACCTATTCCGGTAGGACAGTCTTACTCAAGATGATAGTATGCTATCTGGTTTATCTTTATCATCGTGTACTGCTTTAGGTGACCTGATAGGTCGCTATTACGCGTTGATAGAGCCCTTAGGATTCTTTCTTGACTGCCAGCAGTATGAGAGCGATCATACACGTGGGAGCTGGTAGTCTATAAGCACATCTTTAAAAGGTCCCTAGTCGTGGGAGCTTCGAGACAGGGCATCGATACTCCAGAGTAGACTAGTGTATACAGTCGAGACCCCGACGAGGGGCGGTGGCCGGTCTCACAAGCCACTGGTGTCAGTTGGTTCACCTAAGATGTATACAGGTGCTCATTGGGTAATGAGTACACCGGACAGGACTCGCCGGGAACATGCTAGTTGGTCTTATACCTGACGTCAGATAGCAGTTCCCTAGTGACATGTGTACAGGTTAGTTCATCGACCCGAGGATCGTCATTTGTCTCGTGTGAGTTCCCACTGTACTTTGATTACTACCCTACCACGCTCAAAGGAGACGTGCAAACTGGTTTTAGTTGGGTACAGTCCCGAGCCACATGGAGGCAGTGAGCGGATCGGCAGGGGTTTCGTCTCTCCCGGTATTAGGGGTGAGATCGCGCTGTGTCTAGGAGAGGTATTACACAAAGCCCTCGGCCGAGGCAGGAGATTTACTGGTTGGTATTCCAGTAGTATCTCAGGGTGTTCTGGGTTACACTCCGACACGACTTGTTCCGCTTTTGGGGGTCTGACTTTTACCAACCCCCTAGGCCCGCTATGCGATGCTCATAGACGAACGGACTGGACTGTACGGATATTGTCACTGACAGGCTTTGTAGGGTGTCAGGATGAGTTCGCTCATCGACGTCCCTTTTTGTCAATAGCTGGTAGCCCGTCACGTATGGCTAATACCTCTGACGTGCTAGTGGTTAAATCCACAGCCATAGTATTGACGAGTCTTTAGAGTCCCCCACATACAGTTACTCAAGTTTCGGGCGAAACGCTGTAGAGGCCGTATGGAGATATGGCAGGGTTCGATCAGATACGTGCGGTATTGCACGCATCAGGATCGGACGGTTAGCTGTAGAGGCCGTGTGGAGATATGGCAGGGTTCGATCAGATACGTGCGGTATTGCACGGATCAGGATCGGACGGATAATACTAGCAGGCTTTGGTTTAAGCCGGATGCTAGTATTGTACAGTGCAGATTTTGCCTCATTGCATTTGTATTTCGGTCGGAGTACGAATGCGGGTATGTATATATAGTAGCGGGGTTTTCCTGTAATTTATTACGGGATCAGTTTTTTGGAGTTGCCTCTTTGCTTTCCGTTTCAACCAATTTTCTTTGTATCTTTCATTGGCTGAAGATTGGTGGAGGGGGGCTTATTTGCATTTGTGCAAATAAGCATTTGTGGAGGGTGTTATTTGTATCTTTGTATCATGATAATTCCTCCACCATTTGACTTCTTCTTCTTTTCATCATGGTTGTTGATGATTAGTTGATGGAGTATTGGTTTTAGTTGTTGATCATTGCTTGACTTTGGAGTAATGATGTTGGTTGGTTGAGTGTGGGTTTGAGTGTGTGATCATTTCCTTTCATGATAACATTTTTGATCTCTCTCTCTTGCATTATTCTTGTGAGACTCTCCCTCATTCTCCCTCTCTCTTCTCCTCACCTTGTCATGGCCGGCCAAGCTATGTAGGGGCTGACCAATTTTTGCTAGTGGGGAATTTTGCTCTTCATGCTTGCTAAAATCCCAAGTTCATCACAAAATTCCACCACTTCATTTCCTCCACCAAAATGGCAATCTCCTACAACCCCAAATGAGACAGAGCACTACACGTATTCTACAGCAAACCTTGGGCACGTCGGCTCGCCAACTTCGTGCCCGAGTTGCCTCGGTCCAGAGGTGGGAGCCCCTAAAAGAAGCCGGCGACGTGGTGCCCTTCCGGCGACGAGGTGGAGACCGGAGATTCCGCGGGGAGATCGGGAAGACGACGAGAAGACCGAAGGACACGGATCGCTCGGTATATCTCTCTCCCCCCTTCTCTAGATAGCTAGAAATAGTTTAATGGCACGATCCGGGTTATAGTGCGCGGTGGTGCCGATTTTAAAAGTAAAAGAAAAGCATCGCTTCCGTATTCCGGCGTCGGATTGACGGCCGGGGCGCCGCCGTGCACTTACAGTGGTATCAGAGCCTCGCCATTAACCTAATCAAGCTTTGTCTAATGTGTTTACATTTCGATCGAACGGATTTTCCGAAAACCCGATATCATGCACATCAGTTTTCTATCGAATTATTTTTGGCTCCAAAATTTTTTCAGTACATTGCAGAATTATGTGCAGGGACATATTAGCATTCTGTGAAAATTTGGTCTCGTGAACCCATTACCCCACCGCGGAACCGCGGCCAAACCCATGCTTGGGCCGCGGTTCCACCGCTATATTTATTAGTTCACTACACCAACTTTTCACAGAGTGCTCCTGAGTTGATTTTGGGGGTTTTGGAATAATCATTTTTGGCCCAGAATTTCTTTATGTGCTACAGTAATGCTTGGGGCCCACTTTGGTAAATTTGATCGATCGAAACTTTTAACATGTTAGTTCACAGTATTTACATTATATCTGCGACCGTGAATGTCATTTGATTGGTAAATCTCGTCTAACTGCTATAGCCCGGTTAGACGGATTTGAGAACGTGACATTCACGTTGATGTTCTGTGTTGTGCTGTGATGTTGCGGATTGAACGTGGGGGATAGCCTGGATGCAATGGTAGTACAGATTTGGTTGTATTATGTACATTTGATATTGCGGGGCGAGCGTCCGACATGTGGACTGCCGTCACTGCCTGTTTGTATATTATTCTTTTGGGTTACGACCAGGTTGAGGTCGATGTACCCGTTGTATGTATATTTTACTTTCTGTACTAGGATTACCCCGCGGTGGGGTTCACGGATAGCCGGGTTCTAGAGGGCAACAAGCCCGCATCTCATGGCATTGAGACGGATAGGGCTTCACTCTAGAATTGGCGGGCTATTCGCCGCACTCGTAGGGGGTACAGGTTGACCCAGGAGGGGTGCCCAAGTTATCGGATTCCGTAAAGTGCTGGGTGGTCCATTCACGTTGCTGAAGGGGTCTGCCTCGCTTCAGGTTTTGGCGGGTAACTTGCCGCGCCCGTAGGGGTCTAGGATTTCATTGCACAGGCTATCCACACGGCCAGGGGAACGTCGGGTTTCAGTAGCGGCTCTGTGAAACCCGGGGATCCCAGATATCTATATTGTTCCGTGATGCTGTACCTTTCAGTGATGTTGCATTTTATCACGCCTTGAGCGAAATATTATATATTGATATATATACTAGTAGATGTTGTATATGTTTTGCATCCGCGCTAGTCCAGTCCCCGCTCTGTCGTTAGTTAACTAACCTAACGGGTAATGACGAGACCTAGTGGCGAATGCGGATGGCATATACGTACGTCATTATTTTTGTTCTTTATTGGTGTGATCAATTGATGGGACTGCGTTGATTCGGATCAATGCAACTTAAAAACAAACCTATTCTGATGTTGTTGGAACACTTTTCAAAAAGCTGTTATTGCAAGGACGTTCACTTTTGTTTTGCACCGTGGTATTCAGTTGGAATATCCTGCTCCTCAGTCGACGAGGCAAGGGCCGAGATCCCTTCACCGGGAGTGACCCCTTGGACAAAAAGTTTGAGTCAGGGCAATAACTTCACTATAGCCGATTACTTTTGCTTTGCATCATGGTATTCAGTTGGAATATGCTGCACCTCATTCTACGGGGAAAGAGCCGAGATCCCTTCACCGGGAGTGACCTCTTTAGCAAAGGTTTTCGTCACTATATTTTCATAAAAGCTATCCAGTTCCTTCAACGATATCAAGTTCATTACGTTAAATGTTTTCGCCAGAAACCATTCGTAGCCCTCCGTCGTTTCATATGGGTGGTCAATAGTATTCAAGCTGTGTATGTTTGCCAAAGTCAAGGCACAGTGATTGGTAGCTATTGGGTATTCATATGCAGCATAGATAGATGCATTGGTTTGGGAAAGTCGTACTACTATTTTGGCCAAAGTCAAGGGTATGTACGGGTGGGATCAAATTAACCTGGAGAATGACAGGTAGAACTTGACATGTGACTTATGATATGTTGGCTAAAGTCAAGGTCATAAGAGCATGGGGCAGAAATCACATCGGGAGTTTATAAAGAAACTGAAACTTTCCAGATATGTGCATACCTTCTGGAGTGTGATGATGTGAGCGGATTCCGTCACATTATCATGCGATGATAGTTGGATCCCGATTCCCACCGATGAGTTAGTTTACTCCTCGGGTGACCCCGACTAATTCTTCTTTCAGGTTTGTAGGAGAATTTGAGGTTAAAGTGGAAGGTTTCCAGATTAGATAAATTGGTAACCATTCTGATCTAGGTTAAAGTGCACGCTGAGTGTTTCTTTTCTCTCTCTCTTTGGCAGCGACCATTGACCCGACCCTAAGACTATGACTCAGTGACCAAGTTGACCGAACCTTCTTAAACACTGGCTTTTGGATTGTCAGAGTTGCAAACCTCATTACCACTCCTACTTTTACCCTTTTCTCCAGGACACCCTGTATTACTACGAACGTCCACTTCCATTGGACAAAACCATCATATGGTTATATACGAACTCGAAGGAATTTATTCGAGGATGGTTTCCGGTTATGGAGAAAACGAATAGGACTATTCAGTTGTCTTTTCTTTTTACCTTCTCTCAGGTTGCGAGTACACCTTGGTTTAGGAGATAGTACACCTATTACGCAATTTGGATAGTCTTCTTCCAGACCGTAGGCAGGTGCCGACCGGTAGGGAATGAAGAAAACCAATTAGCCTAACGATGGTGTACAGAAGGTATTAAGTAAAGACATATCAACGGATTAGTAAGAGGGCAATGTAAATTGCGACTTCTATTCACGACCAAACCAAGTATTTCTTCGCCAATCCTAAATCACCTTTGTATTTCTCCAGGACACTCCCTATCACTACGAAGTTCCACAGTTTATTGGATACTCCATCGTATGGTTATATACGAACTCGAAAGGAACTTGTTCCAGTTCGGGGATGGATTCTGGTTCAGAAGAAATAGGAATAAGGTTTATTCGGTTGTCTTTTATCTTCACCTTCTCTCGCTTTGCGAGTGTTCCTAGGTTTAGGACAGTACACCCATTATGCTTATTGGATAGTCTTCTTCCAAACCATAGGCTGGTGCCGAACGGTAGGGAAGGAAGAAAACCATTTGGCCTAAAGGGGTGTACAGAAGATAATGACTAAATACATATAAAGGGATTTGGAAAGATGGCAAAGAATTACACAGTTACAGTTGTGAATCTGGATTTTGGAAGATGCATTACTAGGAATACCGGGATACCCCATCGAAACATTTCAATGTTTCAGTTTCTCTGTATACTGTTAAAGGAAAACTGATTTCCCAATTAGACACTTGCTCCAGGGTATGTATTTACCAGGTATGATTCTCACATCTGTATGGTTTTACAGATGATGAGTGGGAGTAAGTTATTGGGAATTGGGTGATCATCCTCATTATATCGGGATTCGTTGTAATTGGTGATATTTGAGGAAATCACCTGGGCTGTTTGCCGGTCGGCAAATATTTGGTTTTGAATATTCGCTGTTATGCTCCAATTTCAAATCGATATATCTGTACGTCTATTTTCATAGAGTGAGATATACCTTTTTGAAATTATGTCTATGACATTTACCTATATCAGTGGATGGTTAGGTAAGGAGCATTAAACAGCGGTGTAATTCTTCATAACCATAGTACAATTTTCGACCTACGACACACAGGGAATGAGTTATTAAACTCAAGGGACTTATACAGAGTATTGTATGTTGTCCAGTGTCCATTAGGACAGAGGGGTTGGTCCTCGTACTATATTCAGTTTACTTATGACTTCTCTAGTTTTTAGACAAGTGTTTCGTGGAAACGCAGGGTCCGAATTTTTAGAAGTTATAGGTATATGAATAAAGTAGAGAACCAAGCATTGCAAGTATCAGGATTCGTCAAAGCGATCGAAGATGTAGATACTTGTGTATGGTGTTCAGTTGATAGTAATGATTAAGAGAACTAGCTTCCCTTACGGGTTACTCATAATTGGAAGCATTCCTAAGTTGAGTAACGCTGATCGGCCTCTTTCCATTTAGTTGACATGCACTGGAGACAGCTGCATGATTTGAATCTGGTTCAATTAAATCAGTGCCTCTGGTTCTATATTGGATATAGAACAGTTCATATCTTAACGATGTTAAGGTACGGGGAGTTGTCTGGCTTATGCTTAAAACCAGACTCAGGATAACTCAAGGCACGTTTCTGTAATGGCTGTTTGTGGGTTGACCCAGGCTATGATGAGGGTTGACTTTCTACCATCTGGAAGATCAATAGTGATATTGTTCTAGACTCGCCACAGTTTTATTAAAAATAGATTTTTTCAGAAAACAGTAGTGGGAGTATGGTAGAACTGGAAGTGATTCCAGAACCACAAACGATTACTGAAGATTTGATAGGAACCTAAAGATTCAATCTGGTTTGACATTCCATTGGCCACTCCGCAGATAAGGTGGGTAACTTCAGGCACCCGAGAGGTACTCCGGTAGCCTCAAGGACGGTGACAGGGAAGTTCTTGTTTACCCAGACTTGCCATAGCTGTTGTTCCAGACTGTGAGACCCGGTAGGAGGATGAGTATAGTCTCGTTATAAACTGGCTTTAGAAGTGTACGTCTATATGACTCTGCCAGAGGGTTGTCGTGCTCAGTGGGAGCAGCGGAAGCATGGTGGACAAGTGGCTTATGTCTATTAATAGACTAAAGCAGATATAGCGGAGATAGATCATCAATTTCTGATGTGACAGTCATAGGTTTGACATCATCAGAATAGGGGATGGATATATTGAGAAGGTAGTAGGGTGTGATGTCATGGTATTTGAATGACATACACAGAGTAGGAAGTGATATTCCTATACTACGATCGGTTATATTTTGGTCGTCACACAGTGGTTTCTCCACATGGGACTTAGACATTATATCAGACATACTGGTTACTAGATCTATGGTTTTAGATCTAGATTTAGGTGGTTTCCCAATCAGGGTACTTAGACAGCATTCTATGAGTATTTAGAATGGACGACTCCTGGCATGGTGGTAAACCTGCAGGTGATGGAGTCACCCTCTCTAAAGGTGTCTTACAGACTAAAGGGGAGAGGGATGTGCATGATTGGCAGATCACTTGCTTAGGCAATTGAGTCAATCATGAGATGTCAAGTACCACACCAAATGTTGTTTTTGCAATAGATGCAATAAGTTGACATTGATCCAATCCTAAAGAAACAGTCGGAAGCAGTTTTAGAACATAAGTGGATGTTCTTGGGATATGATAACGACAGCTTCATTCGGGAGACAGTTATCATTCCAGGCTTCCAAGGTAACCTGGACGACAAGGAGGTTGTCAGAGTTATAGTTTTCCTTCTGACGAGGGGCGGTATTTTTGACAGGTAGTCCAAGGCAATACTGAGGGAGGCATGGCGCAGGATACTGATTAAGTTCTGTTGACGATACAGTCTAAGAAGTTTGGATTTGGAGTTCATTTATGAGCTAGGTCCCATCAGATATCCAGACACATTCTAAGACAGGTATTGCTCATTTCGGGAGATGGCTTTCTCCGCGAACTTGAGATATAGAGAGACATAGAGAGACATCAATGCGGATCCACTCACTGAGGCTATTCCTCGAACGCAATAGTTTCGCAAACGATCTTTGTAAGACTGACTAGTAGATATAGCGGAGATAGATCATCTATTTCTGATGTGACAGTCATAGGTTTGACGTCATCAGAATAGGGGATGGATCTGTTGAGAAGGTAGTATGGTGTGATATCCGGGTTTTGGATGACATACACAAAGTAGGAAGTGATATTCCTATACTACGATCGGTTGTACTTTGGTCGTCACACAATGTTTTCTCCACAAAGGAAATGGATTTTGTATCAGACATACTGGTTACTAGATCTATGGTTTTAGATCTAGATTTGGGTGGTTTCCCAATCAGGGTACTTTGACAGCATTCTAAGAGTATTTAGAATGGACGACTCCTGGCACGGTAGTGTACCTGCAGGTGATGGAGTCACCCTCTCTAAAGGTGTCTTATAGACTAAAGTAGAGAGGGATGTGCATGATTGGCAGATCACTTTCTTAGGCAATTGAGTCAATCATGAGATGTCAAGTACCACACCAGATGTTGTTCTTGCACTAGATGCAATAAGTTGATATTGATCCAATCCTGGAGAAACAGTCGGGGGCAACTTTAGAACATAAGTAGATGTTCTAGGGAAATGATAACGACAGCCTCATTAAGGAGACAGTTATCATTCCAGGCTTCCAAGATGACATGGACGACAGGGTGATTGTCAGAGTTATAGTTTTCCCTTTGACGAGGGGCAGTATTCTGGACAGGTGATCCAGGCAGATACTGAGGGAGGCATGGCGCAGGATACTGATTAAGTTTAGTTGACGATACAGTCTAAGAAGTTTGGATTTGGAGTTCATTTATGAGCTAGGTCCCATCAAACATCCAGACATTCTAAGACAAGTATTGCTCATTTCGGGAGATGGCTTTCTCCGCGAACTTGAGATATAGAGAGACATAGAAAGAAACATCTAGGCGGATCCACTCACTGAGGCTATTCCTCGAACGCAGTAGTTTCGCAAACGGAATTTGTGAGACTAACTAGTAGGGGAGTTGGGTGTTCGGTATCACACGGGCTGTGAGTATGCGACATCGCAATAATTAGCCTTGAGTGCGAGTGGGAGATTGTTGGAGATAGTGCCCTCAGAGTCAATTATTGGATCACAGGCACGTGATTGCAATGATTGAGGGAGGACCTATTCCGGTAGGACAGTCTTACTCAAGATGATAGTATGCTATCTGGTTTATCTTTATCATCGTGTACTGCTTTAGGTGACCTGATAGGTCGCTATTACACGTTGATAGAGCCCCTAGAATTCTTGCTTGACTGCCAGCAGTATGAGGGCGATTATATACGTGGGAGCTGGTAGTCTATAAGCACATCCTTAAAAGGTCCCTAGTCGTGGGAGCTTCGAGACAGGGCATCGATACTCCAGAGTAGACTAGTGTATACAGTCGAGACCCCGACGAGGGGCGGTGGCCGGTCTCACAAGATACTGGTGTCAGTTGGTTAACCTAAGATGTATACAGGTGCTCATTGGGTTATGAGTACACCGGACAGGACTCGCCGGGAACATGCTAGTTGGTCTTATACCTGACGTCAGATAGCAGTTCCCTGGTGACATGTGTACAAGTTAGTTCATCGACCCGAGGATCTTCATTTGTCTCATATGAGTTCCCACTGTACTTTGATTACTACCCTACCACGCTCAAAGAAGACGTGCTAACAGGTTTTAGTTGGGTACAGTCCCGAGCCACATGGAGGCAGTGAGCAGATCTGCAGGGGTTCGTCTCTCCCGGTATTGGGGGTGAGGTCGCGCTGTGTCTAGGAGAGCCATTACACGAAGTCCTTGGCCAAGGCAGGAGATTTATTGGTAGGTATTCCAGTATTATCTCAGGGTGTTCTGGGCTACACTCCGACACGACTTGTACCGCTTTTGGGGGTCTGACTTTTACTAACCCCCTAGGCCCGACATGCGATGCTCATAGACGAACGGACCGGACTGTACGGATATTGTCACTGACAGGCTCTGTAGGGTGTCAGGATGAGTTCGCTCATCGACGTCCCTTTTTGTCAATAGCTGGTAGCCCGTCACATATGACTAATACCTCTGACGTGCTAGTGGTTAAATCCACAGCCATAGTATTGACGAGTCTTTAGAGTCCCCCACATACAGTTACTCAAGTTTCGGGCAAAACGCTGTAGAGGCCGTATGGAGATATGGCAGGGTTCGATCAGATACGTGCGGTAATGCACGGATCAGGATCGGATGGTTAGCTGTAGAGGCCATATGGAGATATGGCAGGGTTCGATCAGATACGTGCGGTATTGCACAGATCAGGATCGAACGGATAATACTAGCAGGCTTTGGTTTAAGCCGTATGCTAGTATTGTACAGTGTAGATTTTGTCTCATTGCATTTGTATTTCGGTCAGAGTACAAATGCGGGTATGTATATACAGTAGCGGGGTTTTCCTCTAATTTATTACGGGATCAGTTTTTTTGAGTTGCCAGTTTGCTTTCCGTTTCAGCCAATTTTCTTTGTATCTTTCATTGGCTGAAGATTGGTGGAGGAGGGCTTATTTGCATTTCTGCAAATAAGCATTTGTGGAGGGTGTTATTTGTATCTTTGTATCATGATAATTCCTCCACCATTTGACTTCTTCTTCTTTTCATCATGGTTGTTGATGATTAGTTGATGGAGTATTGGTTTTAGTTGTTGATCATTGCTTGAATTTGGAGTAATGATGTTGGTTGGTTGAGTGTGGGTTTGAGTGTGTGATCATTTTCTTTCATGATAACATTTTTGATCTCTCTCTCTTGCATTATTCTTGTGAGACTCTCCCTCATTCTCCAACTCTCTTCTCCTCACCTTGTCATGGCCGGCCAAGCTATGTAGGGGCTGTCCAATTTTTGGTAGTGGGGATTTTTTCTCTTCATGCTTGCTAAAATCCCAAGTTCATCACAAAATTCCACCACTTCATTTCCTCCACAAAAATGGCAACCTCCTACAACCCCAAATGAGACAGAGCACTACACGTATTCTACAGCAAATCTTAGGCACGTCGGCTCGCCAACTTCGTGCCCGAGTTGCCTCGGTCCAGAGGTGGGAGCCCGTAAAAGAAGCCGGCGACGTGGTGCCCTTCCGGCGACGAGGTGGAGACCGGAGATTCCGTGGGGAGATCGGGAAGACGACGAGAAGACCGAAGGACACTGATCGCTCGGTATATCTCTCTACCCCCTTCTCTAGATAGCTAGGACTAGTTTAATGGCACGATCCGGGTTTATAGTCCGCGGTGGTGCCGGTTTTAAAAGTTAAAGAAAAGCATCGCTTCCGCATTCCGGCGTCGGATTGACGGCCGGGGCGCCGCCGTGCACTTACAAGTAGAGGCAGCCCCAGTTTACGAGACACGTCTTCCAGAGACCGTGAGAGTTTCGGAACAATTGAGGAATTGTACTGGTGTACCAGCCCAGAGCAGAGGCTTAGGACGAGGATAGTCGTTTGGCTCTCATCCCCAGGTAGGACGGCAGTCAGCGCGTAGATGTTTACGATGCGGAAGCCTTCAACACCTCATCAGGCAGTGTTCTTTCACACCACGTCAGGGTCGTATTCTGAGACGTCATGGATGCGGAGGGCTCGCGCAGAGGGGTCGGGTTAGTAGAGGAGGAGTTCGGTCAGTCGCACATGAAGGACAGGCACAAGTTTTAGCTTCGACTCATCGGGACGCGAGGGCGTCCAACGCAGAGCTTTCAGGTACTCTTTCAGTATGTCCTTTGTTGCACACGTATTGTCTGACCTGGATCCACACACTCGTACCTATCCACACACTTTGTGTCGAGTTTGGGTAGAGAGTTGTTTGTTGCTAGGTACGTGTTCCGATCCTGTATCGTCCGTATTGGCGAGAGAGAGTTGCCGGCCGATTTTATCCTTCTTGAGATGTTGGACTTCGACGTTCTTTTGGGCATGGATTGGTTAGCCACGTGCTATGCTTCTGGTGACTGCCGCGAGAAGATAGTTAGATTTTGTTTTCCCGGCGAGTCGGTTTTTGTTGTGTTGGGGGACCGTGGTGCCACCCCTGACAGTGTGATTTCTTCTTTTCGCGCTGGATAGCTTTTGAGGAAGGGATGTCAGGGATTTCTCGCCTATGTTTACGATACTAGAGCTACAGAGGTTCCGATGGATCAGGTTCCGGTTGTTAGCGAGTTCCCTGATGTGTTCCCAGACGAGCTTCCTAGGCTACCGCCCGAGCGTGATATTTCTTTCTGTATTGATTTAGTTCCTGGCACGGGGCCTATTTCTGTACCGCCTTATCGGATTGCCCCGGCGGAACATAGAGAATTGAAGGGTCAGTTGCAAGATTTGCTGGTTAAGGGACTTATTCGATCCGGTGTTTCTCCTTGGAGTGCTCCAGTCCTGTTTGTCAAGAAGAAGGACGGCAGTATGCGTTTGTGTATCGACTTCCGCCAGCTGAACAGGGTTACAGTGCGGAACAGGTATCCTTTGCCACCCATCGACGACTTGTTCGACCAGCTTCAGGGGGCAGATACTTTTCGAGGATCGATTTGCGATCAGACTACCATCAGCTGCGGGTTCGACAGGAGGACACTCCTAGGACAGCTTTCCGCACGCGCTACGACCATTATGAGTTTTTGGTTATGTCGTTCGGACTCACCAATGCGCCAGCAGCATTTATGGACTTGATGAACCGTATTTTCAGGCCGTATCTTAATTTGTTCATCATAGTATTCATTGACGATATCTTGGTGTATTCTCGGAGTAGAGAGGAGCACGAGCAGCACATGCGGATTACACTACAGACCTTAAGGGAGCATCAGCTTTTCGCCAAATTCTCCAAGTGTGCTTTCTGGCTGGACAGCGTAGACTTCTTGGGGCACGTGATTACACAAGATGGTATATGTGTAGACCCGAGGAAGATTGATGCCTTTCGGAGTTGTCCTAGACCCACGTCAGTGACGGATGCTCGCATCTTTCTAGGGCTGGCAGGCTACTACAGGCGATCCGTGCAGGACTTCTCTCGCATTGCTACACCTTTGACCGAGTTGACCCGGAAGGGAGTTCGTTTCGATTGGACGGAGGAGTCTGAGCACAGTTTTCAGCAGCTACGGGCTCTATTGACTACGACACCAGTGCTATCTTTGCCTTGAGGATCAGGCGGATTTGTGGTCTATTGTGATGCTTCACGAGTGGGGATAGGGTGCGTATTGATGCAGCATGACAGGGTGATCGCGTATGCTTCACGGCAATTGAAGAAACATGAACAGAATTACCCCACTCACGATTTGGAGATGGCTGCAGTGGTCTTTGCACTAAAGATCTGGCGACATTACCTATATGGCGAGTCGTGCCAGATATTCACTGATCATAAGAGCTTAAAGTATATATTTCAGCAGCGCGACCTGAACCTTAGACAGCGCCGATGGATGGAGTTAGTGAAGGACTTCGATTGTGAGATCTTATATCACCCAGTCAGGGCTAATGTAGTGGCGGATGCTATGAGCAGGAGGCCCGGGGGTAGTCTATCTTATTTGAGCGCAGTACAGAGGCAGTCATCGGCAGATTGGCAGATTTTATGCGTCGGCCGGGTACAGTTCGAGTTTATACCGATCGGAGGACAGATTGCGCATGTTCATGCATGCCCACAGTTGCTTGACCGTATACATGAGGCACAACACCGTGATGACCGATGCTCAGAGATCAGGGCACAGATTGGACAGGGCAGATTTTCCGAGTTCGTGATAGATGATCAGGGGATACTACGACTTGGGGCTAGACTATGCATACCAGATGCTAAGGGATTGCGGCGCGAGATTCTTGAGGAGGCACATCGATCGGTATACATTGTTCATCCCGGTTCTACCAAGATGTACCATGACATGATGGGTGTTTACTGGTGGGACGGAATGAAGAGAGACATCGCAGATTTTGTTTGGAGATGCCTGACTTGTCAGCAAGTCAAGGCTGAGCACCAGAGGCCCGCGGGAGAGCTACAACCGTTACCTATTCCTGAGTGGAAATGGGAGCAGATTTCTATGGAATTCATTATGGATCTACCCAGGACTAGTCGAGGGTATGACTCCATCTGGGTGATCATGGATCGTTTGACGAAAGCGGCTCACTTTCTACAGGTGAAGACGACTTTCGGATTTGCTCAGTATGCCCAGATTTACATCGACGAGATTGTACGACTGTACAGTGTTCCGACATGTATCGTGTCCGACAGAGGCACCCAGTTTACCAATTGGCTATGGCAGAGACTTCAGGAGGCTTTGGGCACTCGCTTGAGTTTCAGCACAGCATTTCATCCGCAGACCGACGGACAGTCAGAGCGGACTATTCAGACTCTCGAGGACATGCTCAGAGCGTGCGTCTTAGACTTTGGAGGTAGCTGGGATCATCATTTACCCTTAGTAGAGTTCTCCTACAACAACAGCTACCAGGAGACCATTCAGATGGAACCGTTTGAGGCTCTTTATGGGAGAAGATGCAGATCGCCCACCTATTTGACAGAGCTCTGTGAGAGCAGTATCTTAGGGCCACAGATTGTGGAGGAGACAACCGCGAAGATATAGTTGATTCGCGATAGGATGAGAGCAGCCCAGAGTAGGCAGAGATCTTATGCGGACCGTCGTCGGCTCAGACTTGAGTTTTCGGTTGGTGATCATGTTTTCTTGAGGGTCTCCCCAATGAAAGGTGTGATGAGATTTGGGAAGAAGGGGAAGCTTAGACCCAGATATGTGGGCCCCTTCATGATCCTTTAGCGTGTTGGTGCAGTTGCGTATCGGTTAGCCCTTCTGTCCAGTTTTCCAGATGTGCACCCCGTATTTCACGTTTCGATGCTCCGCAGATATCTTCATGATCCTTCGCATGCGATTCAGCACCCGACGATCCATCTTGAGCGCGACCTTTCCTATGCAGAGCAGCCGGTGATGATCTTGGATCGACAAGTGAAGAAATTGAGGTCAAAAGAGATACCGTCCGTCAAGGCACTTTGGCATGGTCCGAGCAGAGAGGAGATCACTTGGGAGACCGAGAGCGAGATGAGGAAGAGGTATCCCCATCTTTTAGTTGGTACGTGTGGTTAGTTTTTTTAAATTAGGGGACCGAATTTCTTTGAGAGGGGCAGATTGTAACGCCTTGAAATTCATTTAGGATGTTTTCGTGTTAATTAGCAATTGTGCGTGTTTTTCATAAAAGCCCGAGCATCATATTTTCTTTCCTGGCTAGTGATAATTGTGTGGTGAAGTGCTTATATATATTTATATATTTATATATAATTATAAGGTTATTAATTATTTTGGTTGTGTTTACCCTAATTGGGAAATTTTCCTTGATTATTTCATAAGTAAGGTTTAGTGTAGTGCACATGCACACTTAGCACAATTCTTTTGACTTAGGTTTAAGTGTAGCAAGTAACCATCCTCTTCTTGCATGGTTTTTATTTATCCCCACCATTTTAAAAAGAAAGTCAAACCCTTTTTGAATATCAAAATTCAAATAGAAAATGAAAGCATGGTGTGAGGTGAGAAAACTTGACTTTTTTACCCATTTTCTCTTCTCTCTTCTCTCTCTTTTCTCATTTTCTGGAAATTGTGCAAAGAGGCAGCAGCAACACCAGAAATTCATCACCTTTTCTTTTCCATTTTCACTTCTCTTTGATCTCTACACAAAACCCTACCCAAAATCCCTTTTCCCTTCACAAAACCATGGAAAAATGACCTTTTAGGGGAGTTTGATGGCAAGTCTGGACACTTGAGGCTAGAGCTGTGGATTTTGGTGTTTCTTAAGGTCTTTTGAAGGTATATAGCTCATGTTTAACATCTTTTTCCATATCTTGTTGTATCTTAGCTAAAAATCATGTTTTATGTGCATTTTTAGTGATATTGAAGGATATTGTGAAGTATATTTTAGATTGGTATTTTCATGGGTTGGTTAACACTTTTAGGTGCTATTAGAGCTATTTAAACTTGGATTTTCTTTCAGTTTGCGCAAAAATATCACAAAATACCTTTTTAGTGCTAAATTAGACATTTTAACAAGAAATAAGGCTTTGTTGGATCTGCTACTACCCGTATTATTTCAGAACAAATCAGTAATTACTGTAGCATATATAGGAGGTATAAAGTGCATACACGAAACGTGGGAGCCCAATTCCCAAGACTGGCCGCCGAAAAATGCATTCTGGCCGCAATTTGCGGCCAGATGAGTGAGTTGGGGGTTGGGGTTTGTGGCACAGGAGTCTGCTGCTATGTGTAGTATTGTGGTATATATAGTTTTGTGATATCTTTCCTATTTAAAAATCTGGGATCTAATACCCTATTTTTCGTATTTTAAACTTTCGCGACACGGGTGATAAGTGTATGTGGGTTTGGGGTTTCTACGTATCGCGACGTGTCGGAGTGGCTTCAGGCGCGTAATCACGCATTTTAGCGTATCGCGCACACGCACGCTTGGTTCACGACGCGAGTTACTAGTTGGACTTTAAATATCGTGTCTGTATGGTTTTGAGCTTATGTGTGATATATTGTGAAATTCTAGGTTCGCAGGCAAGTGCGACGGACGCCACAAAGAAGGGGAAACAAGTCGTCGGCTATACCTAGCGAGAGACTACGGTGAGTAGATTTAACATCTACCGGGATATCGCCCGCATGGCGTTATGCGTCAGGGCTGATAGGACCTTATAGCGATATGTTTTGCATTCACCTACATGACTACTGATTATTGCATACCGCATTCCCTGCTATGCATATATAAAATAGAATTGATAGAACAACGCACTATTACTAACGGTTCAAGTTGCACGAGCACAATTTATATGCTACACTCACACCGTTAGTGATTGCCATGACACTCACCTTATAGGATCGCTATAAATCATATGTCAGATTGTTTCCGCATTATTGATGTTTGCCGCATATCAGCAGATGTTATATTCATACTTAGATACATTGACATCATATATTCATACATGTGCCATGTATATATTGATATCCTCATACCAGCATAGATTTACACATTGAGATATGTTATTTACATGTTATTTCTGGATTTGGGAACCGTGGATATTTTAAAAGAGAGTAGGTAATTATTTAAAAACCCGGTTTCCCTTGATATGATATTTCAGTGCGTCCACCATGTATTTTCTCGGTGCTAGAGCGCGATATATGAGAGAGAGAGGGCTTACCCGGACTGACGGATGATTGATATATGAAAGAGAGAGGGATGACCCGGACTGACGGATGCCCGATATATGAGAGAGAGGGGGCTGACCCGGACTGACGGATGCCCGATATAGGAAGATTTGCGTGTTGATGCTAGACACGAGTATTTATGATATTTGGGTGCCGACGTTGGGCACTCATGATTCTTAGTGATGTACAGGATTTGAGGGCCGATGGGAGTGCCGGCGTCTGGGTTGTTGGGATTTGGGGTGCATTTGTGGGTACCGATTATCTTTCCATGTTGACATTCCGTGTAGATGTTTTTTCATCCCATGCTCCGCAATTATTATTTTGCATCTCTTCCTGTAGTTACCTTACTTGACAGAGCACTTGCATGATTATGCACATACTGCTTATTGTATATAGACTTATCTGCTGGCATTTGATAGAGTAGCGCAGTACGTGCATGCTCGCGATTACCTTTATATGTTATCTTTATTCACGAGTTGGCAACTCACCCCCGTTGTGCCACAGTATTTGCAGGTTGCCCCTCGGAGTAGTCGTGGCAGGCTGCGTTCTTGCGTCTTTTGACACAGATACCCCTACAGTTGGTGTACTAGCTCTTTTGCTGATAGGTGGGTTTTGTGCGGTATCTGTTTATCTATCAGTTATGTACATTGTTGTATCTAGTACTCTCCATCTACCACTTATGTATTGACTTAGAGACCAGTTGTGAGGACGATGTATATTATTTTGTATTCTTGTGTCGAGCTCGTTGTGACCCGACTTTACTTATGCATTTTATTCTATCAGTGATGTTCCTACTTGTTGCTCATTTCTTCGCTATGGTGTCGTATATTGCTATCTTGGTGATTGTTTACTTAGATCTCTTAATATTTTAATACATGATTCCATTTAATGCTTAAAACACTCTATACTTTTTCTGGTTTGATTTCTTGGTTTTCGGTTCACTTAGTCGCGTTACGCCTGTAGACGTTACGTGGTTAAGTGACGGTCACGGGCCAAACTTTGGGTCGTGACAGGTTAAACCCACTGCCAGCGTAGTAGTCAAGTCTTTAGAGTCCCGCACAGAGAGTTTCCCTACTTCGGGCGAAACGATATAGAGGTCGTATGGTTTTTACGACAGGGTTCGGACACAGACGTGTTTTTACGCACGTACGATGTTAGGGCAGTTTTTACTAGCGGGCTTTTGTTTAAGCCACATTCTAGTATTGGATTTCTGGATTTATACAGTCTCAGTATTTCCGTGTTTTCACGGATAAGAGGGGCGTTCTCGTAAATTGACGAGAAGCTTCTAGAAGGTTGATTACAAGGAGAGCTTAGGTGTTATATGCATTAAATGGTTTTGTGACTCATGGAGATGATTCATCAAAATAGTTAATGATGCATTAAATGTTTTTAATAACTCACTTGATGATTCATTATGTATTAAATGAATCATGAAGATATTTGTGCAAAGAGATTTTTGGGCAAAATATCTTATGCTTCATATATATATACAAATGAGTTAATTCCATTTCATAATTATTATCACATTCTCTCTCCTCAAGCTCTCTCTCTTCAAACCCTAACCCTAACCTCTCATGTGCTGAGATCAAGGGCAAGCAAGACTAATTGATCCCTAATCCTATTCTATATCCTCTAGGTTGCCTTGATTAGCACTTATAGTAACCTAGTTACCTCAAGTTAGAGGTCAAGCTTGGAGTAGTAGCTCTCGGTTGGATCTTCTATCATAAAGAGGAGGCCGACGAGGAGGTGGTCATCGAGAACAAGAAAGACTTGGTTCATTAGGTATAATCTTCTTTCATAGTAGCTAATCCCTCCTATGATGTTGTTAGTTAGGGTTTGGCAAAGATCCGTAAGTTAGTCGATGTTTGTTTTAAACCAAATGATTGTTTTACCTATTTCGCCTCCCAACAACTCGTGGGGTGTCTAACATCGACTTACAGTCACCAGAAAACATAATGGTCAGCCCTTATACCAGACGCGCTCGCCGTGAACGCAACATTAGCAGCAGCCCAAACTGCGCTCAAACCATGGTGACAGGAACCTCAATCGAGTATCGAAGAGAGCAGATCAACGGCAAGAAAGGAAACGACAGATCCAGAATGGATACATGATCATAAGAAGGAACAACATTAATCGGAGTATGATCATGGAAACAAATAAAATCAAGGATCTCCAATGGATGTATAATCATGGCTATGAAAAGAATCATAAGTCTTAAAAATATGTACATCCTAAAGTTTCTTAAGTAGAGTATCATGTCGTAAATATGTCGCGGAACATACGTATGGTACGTCACTCTACTCAAGCTACCTACTCCATCAATAAGGGTTAGCCTATGAAACAAAAGTTCGGGTCAAATACCCCCCCAACCATTCAAGTCTAAGTTCCGTAAGGTCAATCTTAGGTTCCGAAATACATACCCGCCCTAGACACCACATAGTCAAACATAGACTCGAAACAAGGTTAAACCCAGCGCTCTGATACCAACTTTGTCATGACCCGAAATATTAGCTTGTGACCAGCACTTAAATCACGCAACGTCTAAAGGCGTAACATAATTCAAGTATGCTGAAACCCAGAAATCTAAACCTTTTTAAGAAAATAAAGGAGGTGATATTTTGAAAACATGTTTCGTTATTTAAAAATTTGGGCAGCACCTCCTTTGTATATTTTGATCGAAAACCACATATACAAGATAAAAATAAAAGCGTCCCTAAATGGGAGCTAGCTCTTCGCCAAACGGCGGATCACAACCACGCAAGACAATATATAAGTATACGAAGCCCAACGGCGAAGATCACCACAAGATAAAGAAAAGCAAGAGATAAAAACCACAAGTAGCGGAAAACACCTCGCCCTAAGTCTTGCAACCACAATCCCACTAAGTCTCATTACTTATACAATTTACTAATTTTGATTGATGGAGTTGACTAGATACAATATGAAATATAGATACAAGAGTGGGTACGATACAAATGTCTTACCAACCAATGCAAAACACCCGAATGCAACTGTGTGCCGCGAAGCCGCTACTTATCCCTGCGGTCTACCTGCAAGAACTGTGGCACAACGTGGGTGAGTTGCCAACTCGTGAATAGAAATATATCAACAAGTAGAAATTGAATAAACAACGACTCCTAGGTCAACTATATCATGAAGGTAAAACTATGATATCTAGGGTGACCGAGTCTGTATATGTGCCAACAAGGTAGTCAATGCCTATAAGCATGTGGATAACATTCAACAGTATAATCAACGCATGTATGCATGTGGATCTCGTCCACCCATATGATCAATGTCTGCATGCACCTAAATATCATAAAGGAGTGTACATGAAAGTATGAGGATATAAATCAATGGTGTCCCTCGCGACACATCAAAATCATGGAACCTTGGTGTCCAACATCGACACCCGAAAACATCATGAAACATGTGCCCAGCATCGGCACGTAAATCTACATATATATCAGGCTCCGTATCATCTGCGGGATTGGCCTGCGGGATCCGACAGTACGGATCGGCCTATATCCATCTCATGACTCCGGTCGGTATCCTCTAGATAACTGCCAGGTCCAAATGCTACCACCGGTAGGCAGTCTGCCCCTGCCGGGTGTTAGTGTATATGCCCTAGAGGCCATTACTGTATAATACTAATTTGTATATTACTTAATGGAAGCTTGGGATATTCACAGTTGTAATAACATTCTTGCTCAAAATAGTAGTATGGTACTTGGTGTGTTTCTACTTCAATATGTACATATGTTTCTTTTAACATATCGCCTATGCATATTAGTAGAGCCCTTAGGATCTATGCTTGATTACCAGCGTTGTGATGGCAGTCACACTAGTGGGGGCTGGGTAATCTACAAGCACATCCTTATACAGGTCCCTAGTCGTGGGATTATCGATACAGGGCATCGATACTCCAGAGTAGACTAGTGTATATGCTTCCCTTCCCAGCCTGGAAGATGTTCTGTCCTACAGCCATCGGTACGTCGTACTGGAGATAGTATGCAGGTCCTCATTAGGTTGTGAGTTACACTGGACGGACTCATTGGGAACTGCTGGTTGGTAATATACCTATCGTCAGATAGCAGTACCCAGATGACATGAGTACAGCTTAGTCGATTGACTTGACACTGCTGCTTCGCCTCAAGTGTGTTCCAACTGTTCTTAGATTACTACCCTACCACGGCTTTACTGAGTCATGCAAACAGGTAGTAGTTGAATTTCAGAAATCTATGCATACCCTTTCCCTCCATTTCCCCCGCTAACCGGTAAAAACGGGCAGGGGAACACCTTGTGCAGTCCCGAAGCACTTGGAGGTAGTGCCAGTTAGATAGGATTCGTCTCTCCCGGTATTGGGGATTGATATCGCGCTGTGTTCGGAACGACATTACGTATAGTCCCTGGACAGGGCAAGAAAGATTTACTGGTAAGTACACCAGTAGTTTCTCAGGGTGTATTAGACCGTACTCTGACACATCTCATACCGCTATTAGGGGTCTGACGTATACCGCCCCCTAGGCCCGATATGCGATGCTCTTAGACAGATAGACCGGACTGTACGGAGATTGTCACATACAAACTCAGTAGGAGTTCGGATGAGTTATGCTCAACTTCTTTCTTATCGACAATACCCGGGGACCATTATATACAGCTAGTACCGCTTGCGGTCTGTGGTTAAACCCACCGCCAGCATAGAGTCGAGTCTTTGGAGTCCCACACAGAGCGTTTCCCTGCATCGGTCAAAACGTATAGATATTGTATGGTTTTATGAAAGGGTTCGATCACGTGTGTACACTCGTGCATGCCCGATGAGTCGGGTGGACAATACTAGTGGACTTTGGTTTAAGCCGGATCCTAGTATTGTACTGATGGATTGTCGTCTTCGGTATTCGTATTTTTCGAAATACGAATACATGTATGTATGTACGGACGAGGGGCGTTTTCGTAATTTATACAAAATGTATTTATAGATGGCATGACCTAATTATATTAATCAATTAGTTTTAAATAATTAATACATTTTTGGTAATTAAGAAATGAAGTGTATTATGCATGAATAAGGACTTGGGTTTTATGGACACATGTTCGTCAATTGACCCATGAGTCATTTGTTTGACCATTGAACCTATTATATATTATTAAATTAGTTTTTCTAATTGATAATAGAGTAGAGTTCAGTTTAGAACAAGAGAGAGAAAACCATTTCCTTATTCAACACTTAGTTCACACCATTTCTTTTTCCATCTCCATTTTCCCTCAAGCTCAAGAACATTCATGTGTTGAGTAACCTTGAGCTAAATTAGACTGCTCAATCCATCTACACCATCTACACAACCTAGATCATTTAGATTAGCAAACTACTTGATCTAGTTTCTTTAGTTTAGAGGAAAAAGCTTGGTGCACAAACGTTCGGGTGGATCATCTAGGATTCGAGCAAGCCGACGAGGAGACGACATCCGTACCACTTCAAGGAGTTCGTGCAGGTGAAGAGGACAGCGAGATAAAGCGAAGAAGGACCAGGTTTCTTAAGATATAACTTCTGTACTTTGTTTATACTTATATTGCTTTTGCTAGATACGGTTTATATTACGATCAAGGATTTCAGTCGATGTTATGATGTGTCAGGACCCAAAGTTCGGCCTGTGACCGGCACTTAACCACGTAACGTCTACAGGCGTAACGCGACTAAGTAAGCCGAAACCCAGAAATCAAAACCATTAAAAGTATTGAGTGTTAAAACATTTAATAGAAATATTTGTTAAAACGTTTAGAAAACCTTAAGTAACTTAGTAAAATTCTTTAAAGTACAAGTTATTTTCTTAAAAATTTTGGCAGCATTTCCTTTGTAAAAACTTGCCTTGAAATTGGGTATAAGGCAATATGTGAGTAAAATGATATACAATAAGGAATAAGCATCCCAAACGGGAGCAATCACGCCCAACAGTGGAAACAACCACCACAATGATAATATACGACGCCGTAGCGAAGAATGAGCAAAGATAAGTGAAGACAACATGAAATATAAAACAGCATAAATAAAGTCGGTTCACAATGAGCTCGATACCAGAGTATAAATAATATACATCGTCCTCACAACTAGTCTCTAAGTCAATACATAAGTAGTAGATGGAGAATACTAGATACAACATTGTATACAACTGGAAATAAACAGACACCGCAAAAACCCACCTATCAGTACAATGGCTCACTCGCCCACTACAGTGGTATCCGTATCAAAAGATGCAAGAAAGCAGCTTGCCGCGACTACTCTGAGAGGCAACCAGCAAACACTGTGGCACAACGGGGATTAGTTGCCAACTCGTGAATATTAGATAACATATAAAGTTAATCGCGAGTATGCACGTGCTGCGATACTCTAACATATGCCAACAGATAATATCTATATGATGAACTGGATACGCAATAATCATGCAAAAGTACTCTATCATGTACAACAACTACAGGATGAGATGCAAAATAATGAATACTAAGCATGGGATAAAATAACATCTACACGGAATATCAACGTGGAAAAATAACTGGTGTCCATCATGTAGGGTTCCTAGAACTCTTACAAGGGTTAATAAGGCATCAACCATGCCCGAATAAAATTTTAGACATGCCGAACAACCCAAAGCCGGGATCTTTGCTAGATAATTAGGGTTACACATGCAAGTAAACATCTTTACAACTAAAATTGAGGGATTACAACCTTTGTAGTCCGATCCTTCGCTTCATAATCTCCGAGAAGAAGTCCTTTCGCCGCGATCCACGATCTCCCGGACTCAAGAGAGGCTCCACAACTCGAACGATCCATGCTAGCTTGCAGTCTTCCTTTTCTCTGATGATCTACCTTGAAGTTTCTATAACTCAAGCTCTCTCTCTCTCTAATGAGGTGAACACCCTAATCTAATTGTCTAGATTAGATGAGGATGATGGAGTAGAATTTATGCTTTCTTTTTATATCAAATTCTCACACAAAATCATCACATGAAGAAAACCTAGAAAGCTTTCTCAAAGCTCAAGGTTGAAGAAGAAGAAGAATAATGAATTAATTCCTTTTGTGATGAATAATGAAATGATATATGATTAATAATGTAACCATGGTCAACTATGACAAGGCTAACCATTGTAGAGAATTATCTAAGTCTAAGGGTTTGGGTTGGGTTAAGAATGAGTCACTAGAAAATATCAACCATAATATCTTAGCTCATGATAAAAGAAAACCTTCTAGAAGGTTCATGAAAGAACTAACCCAATTCAAACCCTAACCTTGTTTAATCACACTAAACATGCTGCATTAGTAATCATATTATGTTTAAATATTATATATCACAAATATATTATATTTTGTAACAAAATAAAATAATACAATTAACATATATCGCATATATATCAATGTATTATCCGGTGAGAAAATGAATCAATAAATCGAGCCAATATTAGATAATGTAATGCAATATATCATATATATTATTATACATTAAATTATCGAATCAACACTTGATACGACAATCCGGCTATATCGAATATAACCGACTAATATATCATGTACCGATTCATCGAATCAACACATGATTCGATGACCCGGCTCATATCTAAATATCGCGAGAATATAATACGGTATCTCATATCGCATTATCCTCGGTCGTGCACATATCACATATGTGCCCCTACTCCGTTTTGCCTGAGTCAAGAAACCTCTGTGTAAGACTCTAAAGAATAGTCAATACGCTGGTAGCAGGTGATGATCATATCAAACACCCACATGCTGCAAGCGGTCAGCTAAACGTAACAGCCACCCAGGTATTGAGCGATCAGAAGATCAACAAGCTAGGCTGTACATTCTCCTGTGAATCCAATCAGTAACACCCCCGTACAATCCGGTCTCTTCGTCTGATATGTCGCATATCTAGTCTAGGGCTGGTATACGTCAGACACCAGTAACCGATAAGTCGTGTCGATGAGAGACTCATAACGGGTCGAGAAACTACTGGTAACACTTACCAGTAAATCTCTATATCAGCCCTTGCCAGGGACTTCCAGTTATAGCCAATCGAACACAGCACAACATCAACTCCCTATACCGGGAGAGACGAATCCCCTCCTATCGCTCATTGCCTCCATGTGATTCGGGACTGCAACCAAAAGCCACCGTTTTGCAGCCCCTCTTGGACGTGGTAAGGTGGAAATCAAAGCATAGTGGGAATCACACAAGACTCTATGACGATCTCGGTTCTACAGACTACCCTGTACCAGTGTCACGGGAGAACTGCCATCTGACATGTGGTATATCACCATCTGGGAGTTCTCGGCGAGTCCGTCCAATGTACCCAGTCTCCACTGAGCACCCGTACACCATCCTTGATGTCAAAACACCGATGGATATGGGATCGTCCATCGCCCATCATATGGGTTAAGATGCGTATACGCTAGTCTACTCTGGAGTATCGATGCCCTGTCTCGATATACCCTCGACTAGGAACTGTTATAGGATGTACTCATCAACTACCTTGGCCCCACTAGTATGATCTCATCATAGTCCCAGTAGTCGAGTACAGATCCTAAGGTCTTTATCAACATGTGAGAGTAAGACAGTAAACTAATATAAGTCAACATGTTAAGATAAAGGGAAACCAAATAGCATACTATCATGACGAGCAAGAAAGTCCTCTCTATATATATCCAAGCATCCATTATAATATACATCATATGTACAACAATGGCCTCTAGGGCATATACATAACTAACAATCTCCCACTTGCACTAAGGCCAGCTGCTGTAGTATCTAATACCTGGCATCCCGAATATGTTGGAGATAGTGCCCTCAGAGTCGATTATTGGATCACATGCACGTGATTGCAATGATTGAGGGAGGACCTATCCGGGTAGGACAGTCTTACTCGAGATGATAGTATGCTATCTGGTTTACCTTTATCATCGTGTACTGCTTTAGGTGACATGACAGGTCGCTATTGCACGTTGATAGAGCCCGTAGGATTCTTGCTTGACTACCGGCAGTATGAGGGCGATCATATACGTGGGAGCTGGTAGTCTATAAGCACATCCTTAAAAGGTCCCTAGTCGTGGGAGTTTCGAGATAGGGCATCGATACTCCATAGTAGACTAGTGTATACAGTCGAGACCCCGACGAGGGGCGGTGGCCGGTCTCACAAGCCACTGGTGTCAGTTGGTTCACCTAAGATGTATACAGGTGCTCATCGGGTTATGAGTACACCGGACAGGACTCGCCGGGAACATGCTAGTTGGTCTTATACCTGACGTCAGATAGCAGTTCCCTGGTGACATGTGTACAGGTTAGTTCATCGACCTGGGGATCGTCATTTGTCTCGTGTGAGTTCCCACTGTACTTTGATTACTACCCTACCACGGCTCAAAGGAGTCGTGCAAACAGGTTTTAGTTGGGTACAGTCCCGAGCCACATGGAGGCAGTGAGCGGATCTTCAGGGGTTCGTCTCTCCCGGTATTGGGGGTGAGGTCGCGCTGTGTCTAGGAGAGCCATTACACGAAGACCTTGGCCAAGGCAGGAGATTTACTGGTAGGTATTCCAGTAGTATCTCAGGGTGTTCTGGGCTACACTCCGACACGACTTGTACCGCTTTTGGGGGTCTGACTTTTACCAACCCCCTAGGCCCGACATGCGATGCTCATAGACGAACGGACCGGACTGTACGGATATTGTCACTGACAGGCTCAGTAGGGTGTCAGGATGAGTTCGCTCATCGACGTCCCTTTTAGTCAATAGCTGGTGGCCCGTCACGTATTGGCTTATACCTCTGACGTGCTAGTGGTTAAATCCACAGCCATAGTATTGACGAGTCTTTAGAGTCCACCACACTTTCAGTTACTCAAGCTTTCGGGCGAAACGCTGTAGAGGCCGTATGGAGATATGGCAGGTTTCGATCAGATACGTGCGGTATTGCACGGATCGTGATCGGACGGTTTTTACTAGCCGGCTTTGGCTTAAGCCGGATCCTAGTATTTGATAGTGTAGTTTTTTCTCATTGCATTTATATCCGGACGGAATACAGATGCGGGTGTGTATGCACAGTATCGGGATTTTCCTGTAATTTATTACGGGACCAGTTTTCTGGAGTTGCCAGTTTGCATTCCGTTCCGGCCGGTTTTCCTTTGTTCTTTCCCGGCCGGACTTTTCCGATGGAGGAGGTTATTTGCAAGTTTGCAAATAACACATTGTGGAGGTTTTTCTTGCAAATGTATTTATTATGAAAGCATCTTTTGATACCATTCTTATCCATCATTATCACTTGCTTTTTGTTGATTAGAAGTGATTAGAGTTTGATGTGAGATGGTTATGATGATGTTTTGGATGTGGCCACCACTTGTGCTCCTACCATCACCTCCCTTCATGCTTCATATTCTTTCCTCCACCATTTCTAAGATAATAAGTTTTTTCATGGTTGAGAGAGAAGAAGATGAGAGCTTCATTTTGAGAGTGTAGCATTTTGATCTCTTTTCATGTTAAGAAAAATGCAAGCACCATTTTTCTTATCTTGTTTCCTCCATCATCTTCAAATGGCAACGAACCCAAATGAGACATAGCCTCTACACTACACTTCCTACAGCAAATCTTGGACGCGTCGACTCGCCAGCTTCGCGCCCGAGTTGCCTCGGTATTGAGGTGGGAGCCCGTAAAAGATGCAGGCGATGTGGTGCGCTTCCGGCGAAGAGGCGACAACGAGGAGATGAAGGACGAAGCGTCCGCGGGAGATCGGAGTGGAGACGAAGACCGAAGGACTCGGATCATTCGGTATATCTCTTCCCCTTCTTGTACTTTGCTAGATCTAGTTTAATGGCCGATCCGGGGTTTAGTGCGAGGTGGAGCCGGTTTGCTAAGTCCACAAAATTAAAGTTTATCACCGCTTCCGCATTCCGGCGTCGGATTGACGGCCGGGGCGCCGTCGTGCACTTACAGTGGTATCAGAGCCTCGCCATTAACTTCGTCTAGCTTTGTTTGATGTGTTTTTCAGTTCCGATCGACCAAAATTCCAAAAACCCAATTTTAATTCACATCAGTTTTCTGTTGAAATTTTTTGAAGTCTAAAAATTTTTCAGTTGGTCTCAGAATGATGTGCAGGGAGTTCTAAGAACTCTGGGAAAATTCGAGACAATGATCCCTCAGCTCGAGCGCGGAACCGCGGCACAACCCCCCTTTTTGCCGCGGTTCCGCCGGAGGTTGGTGGGATCAATGCTTCGAAATTCTACAATGGGCTTCTGGGCTGTAATTAGGGGATTTGGAATATTAATTTTGGGCCCAGAATTTCTGTGAGTACTACAGTATTGCTTGGGGGCCCACTTGTTAATTTTTGATCGATCGGATATTTTAAACACATTATTTCACAGTATTTACATTATATCTGCGACCGTGAATGTCACTTGTCGGTAAATCCGGTCTAACTGCTATAGCCCGGTTAGACGGATTTGCGAACGTGACTTTCACGTTGATGTTTTGTTTTTGCTGTGATGTTGCGGATCGGTTGTGGGGGATAGCCTGGATGCAATGCTAGTACAGTGTTGGTGTATTATGTACATTTGATATTGCGGGGCGAGCGTCCGACATGTGGACTGCTGTCACTGCCTGGTTGTATTATTCTTTTGGGGCATGGCCTGGTTGCGGTCGATGTACCCGTTGTATGTATATTTTACTTTCTGTACTAGGATTACCCCGCTGTGGGGTGCACGGATAGCTGGGTTCTGGAGGGCAACAAGCCCGCATCTCATGGCATTGGGACGGAGGGGGCTTCACTCTAGAATTGGCGGGCTATTCGCCGCACTCGTAGGGGGTATAGGTTGACCCAGGAGGGGTGCCCAAGTTACCGGATTCCGTGAAGTGCTGGGTGGTCCATTCACGGCGCTGAAGGGGCTGCCTCGCTTCAGGTTTTGGCGGGTAACTTGCCGCGCCCGTAGGGGTCTAGGATTTCATTGCACACGCTATCCACACGACCAGGGGAACGTCGGGTTTTCAGTAGTGGCTCTGTGAAACCCGGGGATCCCAGATATCTGTATTGTTCTGTGATGCTGTACATTTCTGTGATGTTGCTTTTTTATCACGCCTTGAGCGAATATAATATATTGGTATATATATTAGTAGATGTTGTATATGTTTTTCATCCGCGCTAGTCCAGACCCCGCTCTGCCGTTAGTAAGCTAACCTAACGGGTGATGACGGGACCCAGTGGCGAATGCGGATGGCATATACGTACGTCAGTATATTTTCGTTCTTTATTGGTGTGATCAATTGATGGGATTGCATTGATTGGGATCAATGCAAGTTAAAACAAACCTAATCTGATGTTGTTGGAACACTTTTCAAAAAAGCTGTTATTGCAAAGACGTTCTCTTTTGTTTTGCATCGTGGTATTCAGTTGGAATATCCTGCTCCTCAGTCGACGAGGCAAGGGCCGAGATCCCTTCACCGGGAGTGACCCCTTGGACAGAAGTTTGCGTCAGGGCAATAACTTCACTATAGCCGATTGCTTTTGCTTTGCATCGTGGTATTCATTTGGAATATCCTGCACCCCATTCTACGGGGAAAGAGCCGAGATCCCTTCACCGGGAGTGACCTCTTTAGTAAAGGTTTTCGTCACTATATTTTCTAAAAAGCTATCCGTTCCTTCAACGATATCAAGTTCATTACGTTAAAGGTTTTCGCCAGAAACCATTCGTAGCCCTCCGTCGTTTCATATGGGTGGTCAATAGTATTCAAGCTGTGTATGTTGGCCAAAGTCAAGGCACAGTGATTGGTAGCTATTGGGGTATTCATATGCAGCATAGATAGTTGCGTTGGTTTGGGAAAGTCGTACTGCCATTTTGGCCAAAGTCAAGGGTATGTACGGGTGGGTTCAAATTAACCTGGAGAATGACGGGTAGAACTTGACATGTGACTTATGATATGTTTGCCAAAGTCAAGGTCATAAGAGCATGGGGTAGAAATCACATCGGGAGTTTCAAAAGTACTGAAACTTGCCAGATATGCGCATACCTTCTGGAGTGTGACACCGTGAGCGGATTCTGTCACGTTATCATGCAATGATAGTTGGATACTGATTCCCACTGATGAGTTAGTTTACTCCTCGGATGACCACGACTAATTCTTTTTTCAGGTTTGGAGGAGAATTTGAGGTACAGTGGGAGGTTTCCTGATTAGAAAAAGTGATAACCATTCTGATCTAGGATAGAGTGCACGCTGAGTGTTTCTTTTCTCTCTCTCTTTGGCAGCGACCATTGACCTGACCCTTGACTATGACTCAGTGACCACGTTGACCGAACCTTCTTAACACTGGCTTTTGGATTGTCAGAGTTGCAGACCTCATTGCCACTCCTACTTTTACCCTTTTTTTCCAGGACACCCCGTATTGCTACGAACGTCCACTTCCGTTGGACAAAACCATCGTATGGTTATATACGAACTCGAAGGACTTCGAGGTTGGTTTCTGGTTCTGGAGTAAACGGATAAGATTATTCAGTTGTCTTTTCTTTTCACCCTCTCTCAGGTTGTGAGTACTCCTTGGTTTAGGAGTAGTACACCTATTACGCAAATTGGATAGTCTTCTTCCAAACCATAGGCTGGTGCCGACCGGTAGGGAATGAAGAAAGCCAATTAGCCTAAACGGTGTACAGAAGGTATTAAGTTCAGACAAAGCAAGGGATTAATAAGAGGGCAAAGTAAATTGCGACTGCTATTCACGACCAAACCAAGTATTTCTTCGCCAATCCTAAATCACCTTTCTATTTCTCCAGGACACTCTGTATCACTACGAAGATCCCAAGTTTATTGGATAATCCATCGTATGGTTATATACGAACTCGAAAGGAACTTGTTCCAGTTCGGGGATGGATCCTAGTTCAGGAGAAATAGGAATAAAGTACATTCAGGTGTCTTTTATCTTCACCTTTTCTCGCGTTGCGAGTGCTCTTAGGATTAGGACAGTACACCCTTTATGCTTATTGGATAGTCTTCTTCCAAACCATAGGCTGGTGCCGAGCGGTAGGGAAGGAAGAAAACCATTTGGCTTAAAGGGTGTACAGAAGGTAATGACTAAAGACATATAAAGGGATTTGGAGAAGTGGCAAAGAATTATACGGTTATAGTTGTGAATCTGGATAATGGAAGAGGCATTGCTAGGAATACCAGGATACCCCATCAAAACATTTCAATGTTTTAATTCAACTGTGTACTGTTAAAAGAAAACTGATTTCCCGATTAGACACTTGCTCCAGGGTATGTATTTACCAGGTTTGATTCTCACATCTGTATGGTTTTACAGATGATGAGTGGGAGTAAGTTATTGGGAATTGGGTGATCATCCTCATTATATCGGGATTCGTTGTAATCGGTGATATTTGAGGGGATCATCTGGCCTGTTTGCCGGTCGGCAAATATTTGGTTTTGAATATCCGCTGTTGTGCACCAATTTCAAATTGATATATCTATACGTCTATTTTCATAGAGTGAGATATACCTTTTGATATTATGTCGATGACATTTACCTATATCAGTGGATGGTTAGGTAAGGAGCATTAAACAGCGGTGTAATTCTTCTTAACCATAAGTACAGTTTTCAACCTACGACACACAGTGAAAGAGTTGTTAGACTCAGCGGACTTATACAGAGTATTGTATGTTGTCCAGTGTCCATTAGGACAGAGGGGTTGGTCCTCTTACTATATTCTGTTTACTTTTAACTTCTCTAGTTCTTAGACATGTGTTTCGTAGAAACACGGGGTCTAAGTTTTGAGGAGTTATAGGTATTTGAATAGAGTAGAGAACCGGGTGTAGCAAGTATCGGGATTCTTCAAAGTGATCGAAGATGTAGATACTTGTGTATGGTATTCAGTTGATAGTAATGATAAAGAGAAATTGCTTCTCTTTCAGGTTACTCATAATTGGAAGCATTCCTAAGTTGAGTAACGCTGATCGGCCTCTCTCCATTTAGTTGACATGCACTGGAGACAGCTTCATGATTTGAATCTGGTTAAATTAAATCAGTGCCTCTGGTTCTATATTGGATATAGAACAGTTCATATCTTAACGATGTTAAGGTACGGGGAGTTGTCCGGTTTATGATTAAAACCAGACATTGGACAACTCAAGGCACGTTTCTGTAATGGCAGTTTGTGGGTTGACCCAGGCTATGACGAGGGTTGATTTTCTACCATCTGGCAGATCAATAGAAATATTGTTCTAGACTCGCCACAGTTTTATTAAAAATGGATTTTTTCAAAAACAGTAGTGGGAGTATGGTAGAACTGGAAGTGATTCCAGAACCGCAAACGATTACTGAAGATTTGATAAGAAACCTAAAGATTCAATCTGATTTGACATTCCATTGGCCACTCCGCAGATAAGGTGGGTAACATCAGGCACCCGAGAGGTACTCCGGTAGCCTCAAGGACGGTGACAGGGAAGTTCTTGTTTACCCACACTTGCCATTGTTGTTGTTCCGGGCTGCGAGACCCGGCAGGAGGATGAGTATAGCGTCGTTCTAAACTTGCTTTAGAAGTGCACGTCTATATGACTCTGCCAGAGGGTTGTCGTAGTCAGTGGGAGCAGCGGAAGCATTGGTGGATATCAGGCTTATGTCTATTTATAGACTAAAGCAGATGTAGCGGAGATAGATCATCTATTTCTGATGTGACAGTCATAGGTTTGACGTCATCAGAATAGGGAATGGATCTGTTGAGAAGGTAGTAGGAAGTGATATTGCTATACTACGATCGGTTATATTTTGGTCGTCACACAGTGGTTTCTCCACAAAGGACTTGGACATTATATCAGACATACTGGTTACTAGATCTATGGTTTTAGATCTAGATTTGGGTGTTTTCCCAATCAGGGTACTTTGACAGCATTCTAAGAATATTTGGAATGGACGACTCCTGGCACGGTAGTGTACCTGCAGGTGATGGAGTCACCCTCTCTAAAGGTGTCTTATAGACTAAAGTAGAGAGGGATGCGCATGATTGGCAGATCACTTGTTTAGGCAATTGAGTCAATCATGAGAGGTCAAGTACCACACCAGATGTTGTTCTTGCACTAGATGCAATAAGTTGACATTGATCCAATCCTGGAGAAACAGTCGGAAGCAATTTTAGAACATAAGTGGATGTTCTAGGGATATGATAACGACAGCCTCATTTGGGAGACAATTATCATCCCAGGCTTCCAAGGTGACATGGACGACAAGGAGGTTGTCAGAGTTATATTTTTCTTTCTGACGAGGGGCAGTATTTTGGACAGGTGGTCCAAGGCAATACTGAGGGTGGCATGGCGCAGGAAACTGATTAAGTTCAGTTGACGATACAGTCTAAGAAGTTTGGATTTGGAGTTCATTTATGAGCTAGGTCCCATCAGACATCCAGACATTCTAAGACATGTATTGCTCATTTCGGGAGATGGCTTTCTCCGCGAACATGAGATATAGAGAGACATAGAAAGAAACTCCACAGGCGGATCCACTCACTGAGGCTATTCCTCGAACGCAATAGTTTCACAAACGAGTTTTGTGAGACTAACAAGTAGAGGAGTTGGGTGTTCGGTATCACACGGGCTGTGAGTATGCGACATTGCAATAATTAGCCTTGAGTGCAAGTGGGAGATTGTTGGAGATAGTACCCTCAGAGTCGATTATTGGAACACAGGCACGTGATTGCAATGATTGAGGGAGGACCTATCCGGGTAGGACAGTCTTACTCGAGATGATAGTATGCTATCTGGTTTACCTTTATCATCGTGTACTGCTTTAGGTAACATGACAGGTCGCTATTGCACGTTGATAGAGCCCCTAGGATTCTTGCTTGACTACCGGCAGTATGAGGGCGATCATATACGTGGGAGCTGGTTGTCTATAAGCACATCCTTAAAAGGTCCCTAGTCGTGGGAGTTTCGAGATAGGGCATCGATACTCCAGAGTAGACTAGTGTATACAGTCGAGACCCCGACGAGGGGCGGTGGCCGGTCTCACAAGCCACTGGTGTCAGTTGGTTCACCTAAGATGTATACAGGTGCTCATTGGGTTATGAGTACACCGGACAGGACTCGCCGGGAACATGCTAGTTGGTCTTATACCTGACGTCAGATAGCAGTTCCCTGGTGACATGTGTACAGGTTAGTTCATCGACCTGGGGATCGTCATTTGTCTCGTGTGAGTTCCCACTGTACTTTGATTACAACCCTACCACGGCTCAAAGGAGTCGTGCAAACAGGTTTTAGTTGGGTACAGTCCCGAGCCACATGGAGGCAGTGAGCGGATCTTCAGGGGTTCGTCTCTCCCGGTATTGGGGGTGAGGTCGCGCTGTGTCTAGGAGAGCCATTACACGAAGACCTTGGCCAAGGCAGGAGATTTACTGGTAGGTATTCCAGTAGTATCTCAGGGTGTTCTGGGCTACACTCCGACACGACTTGTACCGCTTTTGGGGGTCTGACTTTTACCAACCCCCTAGGCCCGACATGCGATGCTCATAGACGAACGGACCGGACTGTACGGATATTGTCACTGACAGGCTCAGTAGGGTGTCAGGATGAGTTCGCTCATCGACGTCCCTTTTAGTCAATAGCTGGTGGCCCGTCACGTATTGGCTTATACCTATGACGTGCTAGTGGTTAAATCCATAGCCATAGTATTGACGAGTCTTTAGAGTCCACCACACTTTCAGTTACTCAAGCTTTCGGGTGAAACGCTGTAGAGGCCGTATGGAGATATGGCAGGGTTCGATCAGATACGTGCGGTATTGCACGGATCGTGATCGGACGGTTTTTACTAGCCGGCTTTGGCTTAAGCCGGATCCTAGTATTTGATAGTGTGGTTTTGTCTCCTTGCATTTGTATCCGGACGGAATACAGATGCGGGTGTGTATGCACAGTATCGGGGTTTTCCTGTAATTTATTACGGGACCAGTTTTCTGGAGTTGCCAGTTTGCATTCCGTTCCGGCCGGTTTTCCTTTGTTCTTTCCCGGCCGGACTTTTCCGATGGAGGATGTTATTTGCAAGTTTGCAAATAACACATTGTGGAGGTTTTTCTTGCAAATGTATTTATTATGAAAGCATCTTTTGATACCATTCTTATCCATCATTATCACTTGCTTTTTGTTGATTAGAAGTGATTAGAATTTGATGTGAGATGGTTATGATGATGTTTTGGATGTGGTCACCACTTGTGCTCCTACCATCACCTCCCTTCATGCTTCATATTCTTTCCTCCACCATTTCTAAGATAATAAGTTTTTTCATGGTTGAGAGAGAAGAAGATGAGAGCTTCATTTTGAGAGTGCAGCATTTTGATCTCTTTTCATGTTAAGAAAAATGCAAGCACCATTTTTCTTATCTTGTTTCCTCCATCATCTTCAAATGGCAACGAACCCAAATGAGACATAGCCTCTACACTACACTTCCTACAGCAAATCTTGGACGCGTCGACTCGCCAGCTTCGCGCCCGAGTTGCCTCGGTATTGAGGTGGGAGCCCGTAAAAGATGCAGGCGATGTGGTGCGCTTCCGGCGAAGAGGCGACAACGAGGAGATGAAGGACGAAGCGTCCGCGGGAGATCGGAGTGGAGACGAAGACCGAAGGACTCGGATCATTCGGTATATCTCTTCCCCTTCTTGTACTTTGCAAGATCTAGTTTAATGGCCCGATCCGGGGTTTAGTGCGCGGTGGTGCCGGTTTGCTAAGTCCGCAAAATTAAAGTTTATCACCGCTTCCGCATTCCGGCGTCGGATTGACGGCCGGGGCACCGCCGTGCACTTACAGAATAATCTGTCAAACTGTATCTGAAGAATGGCCTTCGTGAGTGGATCCGCAGTGTTTTCCTTTGTATCTACTCTCCTGACCTCGATCTCCCGGCGATCAACTATCTCCCTGATCAGGTGATACCGCCTCAGAATATGTCTGGACTTTTGATAGGACCTCGGTTCCTTGGCTAAAGACACAACTCCATTGTTATCGCAATACTGAGGTATTGGATGCTCAATGGATGGAACCACACCAAGTTCACTAATGAACTTCTTTATCCAGACAACCTCTTTTGAAGCATCGTTGGCAGCGATGTATTCAACCTCCATCGTCGAGTCTGCAACGGTATCCTGTTTCGAACTGTTCCAACATACCGCCCCTCTATTGAGGGTAAAGACAAATGCCGAGTGCGACTAAGAGTCGTCCTTATCACTTTGGAAGCTGGAATCGGTAAAGGACTCCACCTGGAGTTCTTCGTTACCATACACCAAGAACATCTCCTTAGTCCTTCGTAAGTACTTGAGAATGTTCTTCACAGCTATCCAGTGACTCTCTCCAGGATCTGCTTGATACCGACTCACTATACTTAGTGAGTATGCTACATCGGGTCTGGTACATAACATCGCATACATGATAGAGCCTACTGCCGAAGCATAGGGTATCCCTTGCATGCAAGATCTCTCCAAATCAGTCTTGGGAGACATCTCTTTGGAGAGAGTGAGTCCAGAGATCGTGGGTTTGTTCCCATGCTTGGATTCTTCCATACTAAACCTCTTTAGTATGGTATCAATGTATCTGGATTGGGACAATCCCAGTATCCTTTTAGATCTATCTCTATAGATCATGATTCCCAATATGCAGGAGGCATCACCTAGATCTTTCATTGAGAATCTTTATGATAAGAAGAGCTTGACTGACTGCAGCAAAGGAACATCATTTCCTATCAAGAGTATGTCATCGACGTACAATACGAGGAAGACAACCTTACTCTCTGCAACCTTTTTATATATACAAGGTTCATCTACATTTTTGATGAAGTCAAACTCTTTGACTACAACATCAAAGCAGATGTTCCAACTCCACGATGCTTGCTTTAACCCATAAATGGATTTAAGCAGTTTGCACACCTTTCCGCTTCTCCCACTATCTACGAAGCCCTCTGGCTGAGTCATGTACACGCACTCTTCTAAATCACCGTTTAGAAAGGCGGTCTTAACATCCATTTGCCAGATTCAGTAGTCATGGTATGCAGAAATGGCAAGTAAGATCCGGATGGACTTAAGCATAGCCACTGGAAAAAAAGGTTTTGTCATAATCCACACCTGGTCATTGACGAAAACCCTTTGCAACTAGTCTAGCTTTGAAAGTCTCAACAATTCCATCTACACCAATTTTTTTTTTAAAGATCCACTTTCTCCCAATGGGTTTTACCCCTTCACGAGCATCTTCCAAAGTTCATACCTTGTTGGTGTACATGGATTTCATCTCAGATCCCATTGCATCCAGCCAGTTCATAAAGTCACCACTCGTGATGGCCTGCTCGAAACTAGTCAGGTCATCATCTTCCATGATGCAATCCTCGCTCCCACCATCAATGAGAAAACCGTAGTATCTCTCAGGTGGGTGAGAAACCCTGCTGGATCGGCGGAGAGGCTGGGGTTCATCGGGTACTACTGAATCGTCTGGTTCCAATAAATCATCAGTTGTAGTTTGCGGTGTTGGAACCTCATCCAGCTCTACCTCTTTGCCACTAAATTCTTTTGCAAGAAATTCCTTTTCCAAAAAGGTGGCATGTTGAGGAACAAACACTTTTTGTTCCTCAGCATGGTAGAAAAAATATCCTTGAGAATTTTTTAGATATCCCACAAACATGCAAAGAACTGATCGTGCCTCGAGTTTGTCCGGATTTTGCCTTTTGACATAGGCCGGACAACCCCATATCTTAACTCGTTTAAAATATGGTCTCTTCCCACTCCATATCTCATATGGTGTGGTAGGTACAGATTTAGATGGGACTAGATTCAATAGGTATATGGCTGTCTCAAGCGCATACCCCCAGAAGGAAATCGGTAACTCAGCATCGCTCATCATAGAGCGCACCATATCTAATAGGGTGAGATTCCTCCGCTCCGATACACCGTTGTGTTGTGGTGTATAAGGAGGAGTAAGCTGAGAGAGAATCCCATTCTCTTTTAGATAATCTAGAAAATCATTGCTCAAGTATTCTCCTCCTCGATCAGATTGAAGGATTTTAATACTTTTGCCCGTTTGGTTCTCTACTTCGTGCTTATATTCTCTGAATTTCTCAAAAGATTCAGCCTTGTGTTTCATCAGGAACACATGTCCGTATCTAGAGAGATCGTCAGTGAATGTAATGAAGTAGGAAGAACCGTTCCTGGCATGCGTAGACATGAGACCGCATACATCACTATGTTCCAGTCCTAAGAGTTCCGTAACTCTTTCTCCGTGTCCACTAAACGGAGTTTTGGTCATTTTGCCTTTTAGACATGAATGGCAAGTATCATAAGATGATAATTCGAACGTATTCATATGTCCATCCTTTTGTAACTTAGCTAGCTGTGTCGCATTGATATGACCAAGTCTACAATGCCAAAAGAAGGATTCATTCATTTTTGAACTTTTTCTCTTGTGTGTGTTTTGTATATTAAGGACTGTATTTTGATTGAGAATGAATATGCCATTATGTAACGAGCCTGATCCAATCAACTTTTGATCTAGGAAGATGTTCATAACATTATCCCGTATTACAAAATTATATCCTTCTTTACTTAATAAAGAAATTGAAATAATGTTGCACATCATGTTCGGTATATAATAGCACTCATTCATAATCAATGTATTACTACTTGGTAATACAAGGTGATATTCGCCAACTGCTTTAGCTGCAATATGTGTACCATTCCCTACTATTACGGAATGATCACCATTTCCCAGTTCTCCACCTTTACGTAGTCCATGTAATAAATTACATATATGGGATCCTGATCCGGTATCTAATACCCAGGACATAGGGTGAACTGAGAAACAGTTCTCAATAACTAATACACCCCAAAAAGATGCATCAGCATGCATGTTCTTGGTTTGGGCGGTATGAGAATCCAGATATTCTCCTGTTTCCTGTTCAGTCCTATAACTCTTATAAGAAAGAACGGGACCAACGTTCCCTTGCTCAGTATAATAAGCGAGTTCAGTCAATACATCCATATTATTATCTTGATTATGGCCTGACATGGTCGCTACTTGGAGAGAGAGAAGAAAACACTTTAGCGTATGCTGTTGTAAAATTAGATTGGTAATTATCTTATCTAATGAGGATGGCTCCCACTGTTTTTATCAAATCTTCCTTCACACCATAAAAGGTAAGATTAGCCGTGATTAAGTACACCCTACAATTTCGTCAATCTTTCAGCCAGTTCAGTGTCGGTACTTGAGGGAGGTTCCCCGTGCTTCCGCACGGACCTAATTAAAATAAACCTCGTTTTCCCAGAGGCATAACCCCGTTAACACCTTTCTAGACACCTACTTGATCGGTTGATTGTCCTGTGTAAAATTCTCCCAGGAGTAACTCTTACTCGCAGTGGGTATCGGGATCCAACTATCTCATAGGAGGTATGCAATCTCATTGAAAATTTCAATACTTGAAATTCTCGATAATGCTTTTGCCCCTTAGCGATCTATGACCTTGACTAAGTCAACAAACCATAAATCGCAAGTCAAGTTCAACCCGTACATTTCCCGATTGAATTAAACCCACCCGTACAACCCTTGACTAAGTCAATAAGGTCGTACAACTACCCTAATCCAATCACATCTTATTCTTTAGACGATAAACACTATTTAGCTACCGTACACTACGCCTTGACTAAGTCAACAAACATAGCACGAATACTAAGTAATAACTATCTTAAATGACGGAGTGCTGCGCAGGTTTTTCAGAAAACCATGAGCGTAATGAACTTGATATCGTCGTAGAAACAAGTGATTTTCAAAAGGAGTGTTTTTGAGGCTTTTCTAGTTTCACTAAAGTGGTCACTCCCGGTGAAGGGATCTCGGCTCTTTCCCCATCGAATAAGGTGCTGGGTATATCATATATACCGCTGTGCGAAGCAAGAACGATATAAGTTGTCAAAAACTAAACCGCGAGTTTGTAGCATCTGCCAGTTTCACTAAAGAGGCCACTCCCGGTGAAGGGATCTCGGCTCTTTCCTCATCGAATAAGGTGCATGGTATATCATATTCCGCTATGCAAAGCAAAACTGTAGCTACCCATTTTATAAAGTTTTGATTCTACAAAATCATTTAGGTTTCTTTTCTTTTATTAATCTCATTAATAAAACCCATCAGCTTATGCTACCTAAGCATCATAGAAGAAACGAAAGCAGTAATATTTATATATCAGCATATATATCGTATAAGCATTCGTCTCAGGTAGTAATATGATCTCATCACAGAACATTGCAGCAGAAGAACATATATGAAATATTGGATATACTAGGATATCCTTGTTTTTAATACGAGCCTGTATAAAACACGGATTCCACGGTCCCGATGAATAGCCAAACCCACATCCCTAGACCCCTACGAGAGCGGCAAGCAACACTGCCAATTCTAGGGTTAGGAGACCCGATCTCGACTCCTGGAGATGGTCTCCCACTGAACCCTAGAACCCGGTTGCTTGTGCTCCCCTCCTTGGGTCTACCTAATGCGGAAAAGTAAATAATATACACTGGTGACATCAACCTCATCCCGGAAGTGCCCCAATAAAAGAATATTACATACAAATGAATTTTACATGAATGAAAATAAAAAAAAACCTCATCTCACATAAAAACCCCGTCTATTCAGAACACGACGATCCAATATAACATATCACAGCAACACATAATATCTCATATCATCAACGTAAGTAAGTATGCATACACCGATCGTCGTTGATGTATAGCAATGAAAACCGGCAATACAACTACATACTACACTTACGGTCACAGAAAAGAAATTGCAAAACTACAACATTTGGAATCCACAATCACTTTAGACATCATAAATCCGAAATATCACATACATCGCATTTCATGACTAACTATATGAATTCCACATATTGTATCACATTCCAGATAAATAGAAAGTATTAAACTTTCCGATCGGATAATCAAATACCCAAGATTTCCTAAATAGCTCAACACTTGAGCGGAGTTCAAATAATACCAGAATATGTCACAGTACCAATGGTCCAGCCGTAGAAGGGTCAAGCCAACGCCTCACATGTGGCACGCCGTACTGCCCCAAACCCTAAGGTTTAGAGGCGGTTCAGACGGTCACATAATCGAGTTAAGGTTTGTGTTCTTCTAGAGTGTCCACCGCGTTACTTGTACATTTTTCCGAAAGATTTAAACTCAAGAAAAAATCAATACTTGAAAGTTTTTCGTGCCGGGAAAAAATGAGTTAATGATATCCGTTCGAACATTTTAACAGTTTCTAAAATATCCGGAAAACATAACGAAATTAAACTATCCGATCGAATCAACGAATTCAAAATAATCCCCAGAACACTCAACACTTGAGTCAGATTAAAAATACCCAGAAATATGAAGGAATAGCTACGGATATTACTGTACCAACACGTGTCCCCAAGTCACTCTTTTGGCCGCGGAACCGCCGCGGCAACCATGTTCTTACGGCGGTTCCGCGGCTCTTTGAGAGCCTTGGGGGCTCGTGTTTTAGGGTTATCCTTAGAATTCCCTGTTGATTTTTAAAGTATTTTTAAAGCAGAAAAATCACAATTTTACAAAATTTCCAAAGAGGGGGTCATTATCGATGTTTCGGGGTTCGATCGGAGTTTTAACTTCGTATACAAGTTGCCTAATGCTCTAGCTAGGCTCTGATACCACTGTAGGGTTCCTAGGCACTCTTGCAAGGGTTAATAAGGCATCAACCATGCCCGAATAAAATTTTAGACGTGCCGAACAACCCAAAGCCGGGATCTTTGCTAGATAATTAGGGTTACACATGCAAGCAAACATCTTTATAACTAAAAGTGAGGGATTACAACCTTTGTAGTCCGCTGCTTCGCTTTAAAAGCTCCGAGTAGAAGTCCATTCGCCGCGATCCACGATCTCCCGGACTCAAGAGAGGCTCCACAACTCGAACGATCCATGCTAGCTTGTAGTCTTCCTTTTTCTCCGATGATCTACCTCAAAATTTCTATAACTCAAGCTCTCTCTCTCTCTAATTAGGTGAACACCCTAATCTAATTGGCTAGATTAGATGAGGATGATGGAGTATTATTTATGCTTTCTTTTTATATCAAATTCTCACACAAAATCATCACATGAAAAAAAACCTAGAAAGCTTTCTCAAAGCTCAAGGTTGAAAAAGAAGAAGAATAATGAATTAATTTCTTTTGTGATGAATAATGAAATGATATATGATTAATAATGTAACAATGGTCAAATATGACAAGGCTAACTATTGTAGAGAATTAACTAAGGCTAAGGGTTTGGGTTGGGTTAAGACTGAGTCACTAGAAAATATCAACCATAATATCATAGCTCATGACAAAAGAAAACCTTCTAGAAGGTTCATGAAAGAACTAACCCAATTCAAACCCTAATCTTGTTTAATCTCCACTAAACATGTTGCATTAGTAATCATATTATTTTACAATATTATATATCGCATATATAATATATTTTGTGACAAAAGAAAATAATACAATTAACATATATCGCATATAAATCAATGTATTATCCGGTGAGAAAATGAATCAATAAAGCGAGCCTGTAATGCAATATATCATATATATTATTATACATTAAATTATCGAATCAACACTTGATCCGACAATCCGGCTATATCGAATATAACCGACTAATATATCATGTACCGATTCATCGAATCAACACTTGATTCGATGACCCGGCTCATATCTAAATATCGCGAGAATATAATACGGTATCTCATATCGCATTATCCTCGATCGTGCACATATCACATATGTGCCCCTACTCCGTTTTGCTTGAGTCAAGAAACCTCTGTGTAGGACTCTAAAGAATCGTCAATACGCCGGTAGCAGGTGATGATCATATCAAACACCCACAAGCTGCAAGCGGTCAGCTAAACGTAACAGCAACCCAGGTATTGAGCAACCAGAAGATCAACAAGATAGGCTGTACATTCTCCTGTGAATCCAATCAGAAACACTCCCGTAGAGTCCGGTCTCTTCATCTGATATGTCGCATATCTAGTCTAGGGGTGGTATACGTCAGACCCCAGTAACCGATAAGTCGTTTCGTTGTGAGGCTCATAACAGGTCGAGAAACTACTCGTAACACTAACCAGTAAATCTCTATATCAGCCCTGGCCAGGAACTTCTAGTTATAGCCAATCGAACACAGCACAACATCAACTCCCTATACCGGGAGAGACGAATCCCCTCCGATCGCTCATTGCCTCCATGTGATTCGGGACTGCACCCAAAAGCCACCGTTTTGCATGCCCTTTTGGACGTGGTAAGGTGGAAATAAAAGCACAGTGGGAATCACACAAGACTCTATGACGATCTTGGGTCTACAGACTACCCTGTACTAGTGTCACCGGAGAACTGGTATCTGACGTGTGGTATATCACCATCTGGGAGTTCTTTGCGAGTCCTTCCAGTGTACCCAGTCTCCACTGAGCACCCGTACACCATCCTTGATGTAAAAACACGATGGATATGGGATCATCCATCGCCCATCATATGGGTCAAGATGCGTATACGCTAGCCTACTCTGGTGTATCGATGACCTGTCTCGATATACCCTCGACTAGGAACAGTTATAGGATGTACTCATCGACTACCGTGGCCCCACTAGTATGATCTCATCATAGTCCTAGTAGTCGAGTACAGATCCTAAGGACTTTATCAACATGTGAGAGTAAGACAGTAAATAAATATAAGTCAATATGTTAAGATAAAGGGAAACTAAATAGCATACTATCATGACGAGCAAGAAAGTCGTCTCTATATATATCCAAGCATCCATTATAATATACATCATATGTACAACAATGGCCTCTAGGGCATATACACAGCTAACACATCAATGCACCCAAATCCCAGTAAAACTCAAGCGCCGTGACCCTCATCGGCCCTCAAATCCTGTAAATCTCATAGAATCATGAGTGCCCAACATCAGCACTCGAAATATCATAAAATAATCGTGTCCAGCATCGACATGCAAATCCTCAAGTATCGGGCTCCGTCAGTCCGGATCGGACCACGGGCTCCGTCTGCGGAATCGGCCCTCGGCACCGGCAGTACGTATCGTCCCTTATTAAACTCTCATCTTATGTCTGTATCATCCGGATGACCGCCAGACTCAACCAATCACCGGTAGGTAGTAGTCCCTTCGCCAGGCTCACCGTCTGTATACACAGCATCCCTTTCTTGCCCCGGGGTACCATACCGGGTCCACCATATACCCGCAATCGGCCTCGTCCAGCTCCTCGATTCGGGTTCACAATTCAAACGTCTCAGAACCGAGAAAACGCATGGTGGACGCACTGAAATATCATATCAAGAGAAACCGGGTTTTTAAAACAGTGCGTATTTCTTAAAATAATACCACGGTTCTCAAATCCAGAAATCACATAAATCCAAAGTCAACGCGTAAATCCATGCAATGTGTCTTATTACATTAAGAGTAAAATGGGAAAAACTGCTCTTTTAAAAGAATCCAGTTTTGAATATAACTCATGCGGTCCGTTTGTTTTTAAATCATGTCAATATCATCCATCTATGTAACACATGTGTGTATGTAGGTATGGATGTGCAAGTTGATGTATACGCAGATATGAGTGTAGCAATGTATAGGTGCACTAATATGAATACACAGTGTGTATGTGTGCATCGATGTCAATATATAGTATGAATGTGCGCAATATTTGGCAGAAACATGTTTAACCATCAATAATACGGTAATCCTTTAGTGCGAGTGTCATGTCAATCACTAACGGTGTGAGTGTAACATACATTTAGTGCTCGTGCAGCTTAAACCGTTATTGACAGTGCAGTGTTCTATAATTACCATTCTATATGCAACAGAAGATGGTATGCTACTATAGTATATATATGAACACATACAACTAAAATATCCTATTACGCCCTGACGCTTAACGCCATGCGGGCGATTTCCCCGTAGATGTTAAATCTACTCAACTGGTCTCGTGCTAAGTGTAGCCGACTATCTGCTTTCCCTTCTTTGTGGCGTCCGACGTACCCGCCTGCAAACCTAGAATTCACACAAGGGATATACATAGGAAAAATCCAGCAAAACGCGATATTAAATGCGTGCGTGTATACGTAACGTGCGTGTATACGCCAAAACTCAACGCGACACGCTGTGACACAGGGCAAACCAACTCAACGCGCATTGTACGTGTCACGCAAGTCCCGCTACGCTATAAATAGGAAAACGGTCCCTGATTTTATCTGGAGAAAAAACTAGAAAATCAAACAAGGCCAAACCCTTCACAATACCTACAGACAGCTACCTGCCAAAATCCAACACATTTCCTCAAAATTTGGCATGCGGCTATGGGTGTCATACCGGCCCAAAACCGGTGGGAAAAGTCCAAGTCTCTACACTATGATCCTAGCATATTTTATAGCCTAGTGTATATGTTTTCTTACTAAAATTACTACTCTAGTAACAGCAGATTCTAAATGTCATAAGGGTTTAGTTTGAAACGCTTCAAAACACTAAGTTGCAACCAAAATGGGTGTTTTTTTTTGGAACTAGGTGAGTTAACAAGAATCTAGTGATACCAACAGCACGATTTAGAGTTAATATAACTATAACCCATCATGAAACATCCTAATCTCTAACCGAACCATAAGTTTAGCAAAAAAACTCGATACAAACACTAAACTATGCTAAACAAACCCAGATTTCAACTTGCAGACAATTAGAGGAAGTAAATAACACCAAACCCAGACAAATACCCACAGACACCAGTAGCCCAAACACGAACACCTAACTCATCACGGGGGCCGGCGACGCCGGATTTTAGGGGTTGGTAGCCGGGTCTTTGGGAAGAGGGTGGTCTCGTATTCCAACACACTAGTCTATACTGCCTGCACACTATTTTGAAGTTGTTTGCTAAGCTAGAAAAGTATCATAGTGGTAGCAGATCTCAAAATCCTACAGTTTGCATCAAAACCACACTTTAAATTTCAAGTTTGCGACTTTAAGGCGATCTAGCTAAATCTTGTGGCACTACTTGGTTTAAATAGCAATATTAACACTTAATCAAGTTATATAACCCATAAAGATCTCATCTTAGCTTAAACATTACTTAAAACACAAATCTAGCACTATACTCACATTAATCATTAACCGAAGATAATAAAACACATAAGCTTAGCAAAAAGGAGTTGGGTATAAGAAATATACCCCCACTAGATCCTAGGAAGCAGGAGAAGGATGATAGGAAGAAGAGGAGCTTGTTGTTGCTGTTGCAGGGAGCTGCTGTTGCTTGCTACTGCTGGTGCTGCTGCTGCATTGCTGTTGCTGCTGTTGTTTTGTTGTTGTTGCTTACTGCTGCTGTTGCTGCTGCTGAGGCTTTTGCTGCTGCTGCTGCTGCTGGAGTTGTGAGGGTGTGTGTGTGAGTGACAGTGAGAGAAGTGAGAATGAGAAAGAGAAAAGAAATGAGAGCACACTAGTCAACCCCCCTCTCTCTTCATTAAATGAAGGCATGGCAAGGCCATCATGCCCATTCTCTCTCTCTCTCCCCCTCCATGTCAACGAAATTCAAATCATTTTCCATTTTTAAAAAAAAAACAAATACACTTAAGGAAAATGGTTTAACCCACCTTGGTTGATAATCATGGTTTAAGCCCAATTTTAACCCTAGTTTACATGCACATGTTTGTGCAAGGCTAAATAAATTCTAATAAAATATTCATTAATTTTGATAAAATATTTGAAAATCAATTGGGTAAACTTTTTATTAAAAACCATACTTTAAAGTATAATTATCCACAATCCACATCCTATGGTGTTACAATCTTCCCCCTTTAAAGTAATTCGTCCCCGAATTTAAAAATATAAAGCTATGCATACCTTCAAAGAGATGAGGGAATCTCTTCCGCATCTCGCCCTCGGCCTCCCAAGTGATCTCTTGACCATTCGGGCTACGCCAAAGCACCTTCACTGATGGCAAGACCTTCGATCGAAGTTTCTTCACCTGCCAGTCCAATATCATGACTGGCTGCTCGGTGAACGAAAGATCGCGCTCGACCTGAACGGCCTGATGCTAAATCATGTGCGATGGGTCATGTAGGTATCTACGAAGTATCGACACGTGGAATACGGGTTGAACGTCTGGGAAGTCGGTTGGAAGATCCAAACGATATACTACTGCGCCCACAAGCTCGAGGATCTCGAAGAGACCTGTGAATCTGGGGCTAAGCTTCCCCTTCCGTCCAAACCTCATCACTCCCTTCATCGGAGAGACCCTCAGAAAAATGTGATCGCCAACTGCGAACTCGAATCTACGGCGGCGTCTGTCAGCATACGATTTCTGCCTGCTCTGAGCTGTCCTCATCCTATCTCGAATCAGTTGAATCTTCTCGGTCGTCTCCTGTACGATCTGTGGCCCCAAAATACTGCTCTCACTGAGCTCTGTCCAACAGACGGGCAATCTACAACTCCTCCCATACAAGGTTTCAAAAGGTGCCATCTGAATAGTATCATGGAAGCTATTATTGTAGGAGAACTCCACCAAGGGTAAATGATGATCCAAGCTACCACCAAAGTCTAAAACGCACACTCGGAGCATGTCCTCGACAGTCTGAATAGTCCGCTCTGACTGGCTGTCGGTCTGCGGATGAAATGCTGTGCTGAAACTCAAGCGGGTGCCCAAAGCCTCCTGAAGCCTCTGCCATAGTCGGTCGGTAAACTGGGTGCCTCAGTCGGACACGATACACATCGGGACACCATGCAGTCGTACAATCTTGTCGATGTATATCTGGGCATACTGAGAAAATCTGAAAGTCTTCTTCACCGGCAAGAAGTGAGCCTCTTTCGTTAAACGATCCACGATCACCCAAATGGAGTCATACCCTCGCATAGTCCTTGGTAGACCCACAATGAAATCCATCGAAATCTGTTCCCATTTCCACTCCGGAATTGGTAACGGCTGTAGCTCTCCCGCTGGCCTCTGGTGCTCGGACTTGACTTGCTGACAAGTCAGGCATCTCGACACGAAATCTGTGATGTCCCTCTTCATTCCGTCGCACCAGTAAATGTCTCTCAAATTATGGTACATCTTGGTGGAACCCGGATGAACACTACACACCGATCGATATGCCTCCTCAAGAATCTCACGCCGCAGTCCCTCAGCATCTGTTACGTACAGTCTAGTCCCTAATTGCAGTATCCCCTGATCATCAATCACGAACACGGCAAATATGCCCGGTCCAATCTGTGCCATGATCTCTGAGCAATGGTCATCACTGTACTGTTCCTCATGTATACGGTCAAGCAAATGTGGGCATGCACGAACATGCACAAGCTGTCCCCCGATCGAGGTGAACTCGAACTGCACTCGGCTGTCACATAAAATCTGCCAATCTGCCGACGACTGCCTCTGCATTGCGCTCAAACAAGATATACCACCCCCGGGCCTTCTGCTCAAAGCATCCGCCACTACATTAGCCTTGCCCGGATGATACAAGATCTCATAATCGTAGTCCTTTACTAGTTCCATCCAACGACACTGTCTGAGATTCAGGTCTCACTACTGAAATATATACTTTAAGCTCTTGTGGTCAGTGAATATCTGGCACAGCTCACCGTATAGGTAATGTCGCCAGATCTTCAGTGCAAAGACTACTGCAGCCATCTCCAAATCATGAGTGGGGTAGTTCTGTTCATGTTTCTTCAACTGCCGTGAAGCATACGCGATCACCCTGTCATGCTGCATCAATACCCCCCTAGCCCCACTCGAGAAGCATCACAATAGACCACAAATCCTCCCGATCCTGAAGGCAATGATAACACCGGCACCGTAGTGAAGTAAGTCCGTAGCTGCTGAAAGCTATGCTCGCACTCCCCCGTCCAATCGAAAGGAACTCCCTTCCGGGTCAACCCGGTCAAAGGTGCAGCAATACGGGAGAAATCCTGCACGAATCGCCTGTAGAAGCCGTCCAGTCCTAGAAAGCTGCGGATCTCCGTAACTGATGTGGGTCTGGGACAACGCTGAACGGCCTCGATCTTCTTTGGGTCCACACATATAACATCTCGTGTAATCACGTGACCTAAGAAGTCTACGCTGTCAAGCAAGAATGCGCTCTTGGAGAATTTCGCGAAAAGCTGGTGCTCCCTCAAAGTCTGTAGTGTGATCCGCAGGTGCTGCCCGTGCTCCTCTCGGCTCCGAGAATACACCAATATATCGTCAATGAATATGATGATAAACAAATCAAGATACGGCCTGAAAATACGGTTCATCAAGTCCATAAATTGTGCTGGGGCATTGGTGAGTCCGAACGACATCACCAAAAACTAGCAATGGCCGTAGCCCGTGCGAAAAGCTGTCCTCGGAATATCCTCCTGTCGAACCCGTAGCTGATGGTATCCTGATCGCAAGTCGATCCTCAAAAATTATCCTGCCCCTGAAGCTGGTCGAACAAGTCGTTGATGAGTGGCAAAGGATATCTGTTCCACACGGTAACCCTGTTCAGATGACGGTAGTCGATACACAGACGCAAATTGCCGTCCTTCTTCTTGAAAAACAGGACCGGAGCACCCCAAGGAGACACACTCGGTCGAATAAGTCCCATATCCAGCAAATCTTGCAACTGAGCCTTCAACTCACTAAGCTTCGTCGGGGCTATCCGATAAGGCGGTATAGAAATAGGCCCCGTGCCGGGAATCAAATCAATACAGAAAGTAATATCACGCTCAGGCGGTAGCCCAGGAAGCTCATCAGAGAAAACATCAGGGAACTTACAAACAATCGGAACCTGGTCCAACGGAACATCTGTAGCTCTAGTATCACAAACATAGGCTAGGAATCCCTGACATCCCTTCCTCAACAGCTGTCCAGCGCGAAGAGAAGAAATCAAATTGTGACGGGCGGCACAACAGTCCCCCTGCACAACAAAAGCCGACTCGCCGGGAAAACAAAATCTAACTGTCTTCTCGTGGCAGTCCACAGACGCATAGCACATGTCTAACCAATCCATCCCCAAAAGAACGTCGAAGTTCAACATCTCAACAAGGATCAAGTCGATATGTAACTCTCTCTCGCCAATACGGAAAACACAGGATCGGAACACCTGCCTAGCAACAAACGACTCTCTCACGGGAGTGGTCACGACAAGTGGATGATCAAGCAACCGATACTCTCTATCCAAACTCGGCACAAAGTGTGTAGAAACAAACGAGTGTGTGGATCCGGGATCAAACAACACGTGTGCGTCAACAGAACATACTGATAGGGTACCTGAGACCACTACATTGGACGCCTGCGCGTCCTGATGCGTCAACGCGAAAACCCTTGCCTGTCCACCACCTACGACTGGCGGTCCCCTACTAACAACTGGCTGTCCTCTGCCGGCAGCTGGCTGTCCTCGGCCTCGGCCACCTCGTCCTCTAGGAGCAAACCCTCTGCGACCACGGCCTCTCTGTGCATGAGCCTGACGCGGAGCAACAGTAGGTACAATAGGCAATGCCCTCTAGGTGGGGAAGGTGGAAGTGTGACATGTGGTACAACAGTCTCGCCCTTACGTGGCTCCGGGTAATCTCGAACGCGATGATAAGTACTCCCCCATCGGAAACATCTAGATGGTGCCGGCTGACCCTCCTTGGGATAAGTGCTGAATAGCTGACTCGTCCCGATCCTCCGCTAACCCCCGTACCTGAACGGAACCTGTCGCGGTGCCAAAATAGCTGTCTCTATGCTGATGTATCTGTACGAACTCTCTTCAGACCTGGAACTACCGAAGTATCAGCTAGGCACTCCTCGACTAATAAGGCTGCATCTACAGCTGCTGTATAGGTCTCGCAATGCTGCGCGCTGATCGCGAGGAACAGTAGGGTATGTAAGCCTCGAACAAACCTCTTGACTCGCATCTCCTCCATAGCCACTAAGTATGGGGCATAAAATGATAGCTCGGTAAACAGTACATCGTACTCAGCCACTGTCATCTCTGGCGTCTGGCGTAAGGACTCGAACCTGCGCGCTCGGGCATCCCTGACACTCTGGGGAAAGAAACGGGCTAGAAATACCGTCACAAACTCGGTCTAGGTAAAAGGAGGAAGACCTGCTTCTTTGCCTTTCTCGACCGATTCACACCATTTCTGAGCAAAACCTTCCAGGCGAAAGCTCGCGAACTCTACCCATCTCGCATCTGAGCGAACGACATATCCAAGCCATCCTATCAATGAAAGACTGTGGGTCCTCGGCTGCATCGGAATGTGTGAAGACCGAAGGCTTCAGCCTCATAAATTCTGATAGCGATACTGCAATAACAACCGTGGCTGTAGGGGCAACTGCCGGTACTGTAGGTACCGTCGCGGTCTCCATAACGGGTGGAACTATCTCTGGTCGCTGCACTCGAAGTGTCTCAACTAGTGACCCTATCATCTGGCGCATCTCCTGCATACCGGCCCTTGGCATGGCGATCTGATCTGTCGTAGGAGGAACAGTCTACTCTGGTACGACTGGTGTACTGCCCGGGTCAGTCTTCGTCTCGGACGAGTCAACTCGAATCTCGGCTCTCGCGGCCGCTCTCCGCGCCCTCGTAGTCTTTGGCGGCATAATAACGGAAAAGAAAGTAGGATTCGATAAGGATACGGAAATCGAATCGCAAGAATGTAGACAATCATGAAGGAATTTCAATCAATAAGTCCTATGGTCACTTAGGCGGAGTACCGTGTCGTGAGTATGTCGCGGAACATACGCACGCTACGCCACTCTGCTTCAGCTACCTACTTCATCATACCAGGGTCATCCTACACTCCGAAGGTAAAACCTATGCTCTGATACCAACTTTTTCAGGACCCAAAGTTCGGCCCGTGACCGGCACTTAACCACGTAACGTCTACAGGCGTAACGCGGCTAAGTAAGCCGAAACCCAAAAATCAAAACCATTAAAAGTATTGAGTGTTAAGACATTTAATAGAAACATTTGTTAAAACGTTTAGAAAACCTTAAGTAACTTAGTAAAGTTCTTTAATGTTCAAGTTATTTTCATAAAAAATTTGGCTGCATTTCCTTTGTAAAAACTAACCCAGAAATCGGGTACAAGGCAATATATGAGTAAAATGATATACAATAAGAAATAAGCGTCCCAAATGGGAGCAATCACGCCCAACGGCGGAAACAACCACCACAATGATAATATACGACGCCGTAGCGAAGAATGAGCAAAGATAAGTGAAGACAACATGAAATATAAAACTGCATAAGTAAAGTCGGCTCACAACGAGCTCGACACCAGAGTAGAAATAATATACATCGTCCTCACAACTAGTCTCAAAGTCAATACATAAGTAATATATGGAGAATACAAGATACAACAGTGTATACAACTAGAAATAAACAGATACCGCAAAAACCCACCTATCAGTACAATGGCTCACTCGCTCACTACAGTGGTATCCGTATAAAAAGATGCAAGAAAGCAGCCTGCCGCGACTATTCCGAGGGGCAACCTGCAAACACTGTGGCACAACGGGGGTGAGTTTCCAACTCGTGAATAGTAGATAACATATAAAGGTGATCGCGAGTATGCACGTGCTGCAATACTCTAATATATGCCAACAGATAATATCTATATGATGAACTGGATACGCAATAGTCATGCAAAATTACACTATCAGGTACAATAACTACAGGATGAGATGCAAAATAATGAATACTAAGCATGGGATAAAATAACATCTACACGGAATATCAACGTGGAAAAATAACCGGTGTCCATCAATGCACCCAAATTCCAGTAAAACGCAGGCGTCGTCACCCTCATCGGCCCTCAAATCCTGTAAATCTCATAGAATCATAAGTGCCCAATATCAGCACTCAAAATATTATAAAATAATCGTGTCCAGCATCGACACGCAAATCCTCAAGTATCGGGCTCCGTCAGTCCGGATCGGCCCACGGGCTCCGTCTGCGAAATCGGCCCTCGGCCCCGGCAGTACGTATCGTCCCGTATCCACCTCTCAACTCTGGTCAGTATCCTCCGGATGACCGCAAGGCTCAACCAATCACCGGAAAGTAGTAGTCCCCCCGCCAGGCTCACCGTCTGTATACACGGCATTCCTTTCTTGCACCGAGGTACCATACCGGGTCCACCATGTACCCACAATCGTCCTCGTCTAACTCCTCGGTTCGGGTTGACAAGTCACACGTCTCAGAACCGAGAAAACGTATGGTGGACGCACTAAAATATCATATCAAAAGAAACCGGGTTTTTAAAACAGTGCGTATTTCTTAAAATAATACCACTGTTCTCAAATCCAGAAATCACATAAATCCAAAGTCAACGCGTAAATCCATGCCATGTGTCGTATAACATTAAGAGTAAAATGGGAAAAACCGCTCTTTTAAAAGAATCCAGTTTTGAATATAACTCATGCGGTCCCTTTGTTTTTAAATCATGTCAATATCATCCATCTATGTAACACATGTGTGTATGTAGGTATGGATGTGCAAGTGGATGTATACGCAGATATGAGTGTAGCAATGTATAGGTGCACTAATATGAATACACAGTGTGTATGTGTGCATCGATGTCAATATATAGTATGAATGTGCGCAATATTTGGCAGAAACATGTTTAACCATTAATAATACGGTAATCCTATAGTGCTAGTGTCATGTCAATCACTAACGGTGTGAGTGTAACATACATTTAGTGCTCGTGCAGCTTAAACCGTTATTGACAGTGCAGTGTTCTATAATTACCATTCTATATGCAACAGAAGATGGTATGCTACTATATTATATATATGAACACATACAACTAAAATATCCTATTATATCCTCACGCTTAATGCCATACGAGCGATTTCCCCGTAGATATTAAATCTACTCACCTGGTCTCATGCTAAGTGTAGCCGCCTATCTGCTTTCCCTTCTTTGCGGCGTCCGACGTACCCGCCTGCGAACTTAGAATTCACACAAGGGATTTACATAAGCAATATCCTGCAAAACGCGATATTAAACGCATGCATGTATACGTAACTTGTGTGCATACGCCAAAACCCAACGCGACACGCTGTGGCACACAGCGACACGCTGTGACACACAGCAAACCAACTCAACGCGCATCGTACGTGTCGTGCAAGTCCCGCTACGCTAAAAATAGGTAAACGGTCCGAGATTTTATCTGGAGCAAAAACAAGAAAATCAAACAAGGTCAAACCCTTCACAATACCTACAGACATCTACCTGCCAAAATCCAACACATTTCCTCAAAAATTTTCCGGCGGCTATGGGTGTCATACCGGCCCAAAACCGGTGGGAGGGGTCCAGGTCTCTATACTCTGATCCTAGCACATTTTTATAGCCTAGCGTATATGTTTTCTTATTAAAATTACTACTCTAGTAATAGAAGATTCTAAATGTCATAATGGTTTACTTTAAAATGCTTCAAAACACTAAGTTGCAACAAAAAGGGTGTTTTTTGTGGAACTAGGTGAGTTAACAGGAATCTACGGATACCAACAGCACGATTTAGAGTTAATCTAACTATAACCCATCCTGAAACAACCTAATCTCTAACCAAACCATAAGTTTAGCAAAAAAACTCAATACAAACACTAAACTTAGCTAAACAAACCCAGATTTCAACTTGCAGACAATTAGAGAAAGTAAAAACACCAAACCCAGACAAATACCCACAGAAACCAGTAGCCCAAACACGAACACCTAACTCATCACGTGGGCCGGCGACGCCGGATTTTGGAGGTAGGTAGCTGGGTCTTTGGGAAGAAGGTGGTCTCGTATTCCAACACACTAGTCTATACTGCCTGCACACTATTCTGAAATTGTTTGCTAAGCTAGAAAAGTATCACAGTGGTAGCAGATCTCAAAATCCTACAGTTTGCATCAAAACCACACTTTAAATTTCAAGTTTGCGACTTTAAGGCGATCTAGCTAAATCTAGTGGCACTACTTGGTTTAAACAGCAATATTAACACTTAATCAAGTTATATAACCCATAAAGATCTCATCTTAGCTTAAACCCTACTTAAAACACAAATCTAGCACTATACTCACACTAATCACTAACTGAAGCTAATACAACACATAAGCTTAGAAAAAAGGAGTTGGGTTTAAGAAATATACCCCCACTAGATCCTTGGAAGCAGGAGAAGGAGGATAGGAAGAAGAGAAGCGTGCTGTTGCTGTTGCACGGAGCTGCTGTTGCTTGCTACTGCTGGTGCATTGCTGTTATTGCTGTTGTTTTGTTGTTGTTGCTAACTGCTGTTGTTGCTGCTGCTGCTGTGGCTTTTGCTGCTGCTGGAGTAATGAGGGTGTGTGTGTGAGTGAGTGTGAGAGAAGTGATAATGAGAAAGAGAAAAGAAATGAGAGCACACTAGTCAACCCCCCCTCCCCCCTCTCTCTTCATTAAATAAAGGCATGGCAAGGCCATCATGCCCTTTCACTCTCTCTCCCCCTCCCCCTCCAAGTCAATCAAATTCAAATCATTTTCCATTTTAAAAAAAACAAAACAAATACACTTAAGGAAAATGGTTTAACCCACCATGGTTGCTAATCTTGGTTTAAGCCCAATTTTAACCCTAGTTTACATGCACATGTTTGTGCAAGGCTATATAAATTCTAATAAAATATTCATTAATTTTGTTAAAATATTTGAAAATCAATTTGGTAAATTTTTTATTGAAAACCATACTTTAAAGTATAATTATCCACAATTCACATCCTAAGGTGTTACATGATGCTAAGATTATCGTTTTTACACCTTCCGCATCCCCGCGATTCTGCGGGGTGCATAGCATCGACTTACAGTGGTATTGTAACACCTTAGAGTGTAATTAGTGGCTAATTATACTTTAATAAATGGTTTTTAATAAAAAGTTTACCAAAACGATTTTCAAATATTTTATCAAAATTAATGAATATTTTATTATAATTTATTTAGGCTTGCACACACTTGTGGATGTAAACTAGGGTTATATTGGGGTTAGACCATGATTAGCAACCATGGTGGATTAACCCATTTTCCTTAAGCTAATTCTAAAATTTTAATTAAGAGTTTTGGGTTTTTTTTTAAATGAAAAATGATTTGAATTAGTCATGGGTTGACTTGGAGAGAGAGAGAGGGTGTGGGCATGATGGGCCAGCCCATGCTAGCATTAAATGAGGTGAGAGAGAGAGGGGGGTTTGACTCTCTCATATCACTTATTGGTTTTCTTTTCCCTCACTCATTTATTCTCATTCCTCTCTCTCTCTTACACACACACACCCATACACATCAGCAACAGTAGAAGAAACAGCAGAAGCCGCTCTGCTTCAGCAGTAGTAGCAATACCAACAACAACAATAACAACACAACAACAACAATAGCTTCAGCACACAGCAGCAGCAGCACCAGCTTCAGCAAGCAAGCAGCATACAGCAGCAGCAGCACTTAGCAGCAACAGCAGCAGCACCAAGCAGCAGCACCACTTGCAGCAGCAGCAACATCTGAAGTAGCAGCAGCAACATTAACAACAACAACATCAGCAACAGCAGAACCCCCCATCTCTTCTTCTCCTTCTCCTTGCATCCTAGGATCTAGTGGGGGTATAATCTATAAACTCAACTCATTTTTTTGCTTGCATGTGTTGTTTTAGCTTCGGTTAGTGATTAGTATGAAATTAGAGCAAGTTTTGTGATTTAGGTAAGATTTAAGCTAAGTTAGGGTTGTTATAGCTTAATGAACCTCATAAAGTGTTAGTATTGTTGTTTGAGCCTAGTAGTACCACTAGATTTCACTAAATCGCCTTAAAGTCTAAAACGTGAAGTTTTAAAGTGTGGTTTCGAAATAAATTGTAGGATATATGAGATCTGCTATAACAGTGATCTTTTTCTAGTTTAGCAAACATGTTCAGTTTAATGTGCAGGCTTTTCAAAGTAGTGTATAGGATTTCGTGCCGGTTTCCCCCCTGAAAATCCGACGACTTTCCCCTGAAATCCTGCGTCGCCGGCCCCTATGAAGATATGAGTGTTGGTGTTTTGGCTAGTGGTGACTGTAGGTTTTTGGATGTGTTTGGTATTATTTATTTTCTCTAATTGTCTACAAGTTTAAATCTGTGTTTGTGTAGCTAAGTTTAGTGTTTGTAGTGAGTTTTATTGCTAAAGCTTATGGTTTGACTGTGAAACGGGATGATTTAGGGTGATTATAGTTAGATTAGCTCTAGTTTGGGCTGGTGGTATCACTTAAGTCTAGTAATCTCACCTATTTTTACTTGTACACCCAATTGTTGCAAACTTAGTGTTTTGAATCGGTTTAAATCTAAACCTTAGGATACATGGAATCTGTTGTTACTAGGGTAGTAATTTTGGTAGGCAAACATATACACTAGTCTATAAATTGTGCTAGGATCATAGGGTAGAAACCTGGACCCCTCCCACCGTTTTTTGGCTCGTATGACACCCCTAGCTACCGGCCCAATGTTGAGGATTGGTGTTGGGTTTTTGCAGGTACTTGTCTGTACGTTTGTGATAGATTTTGCATTGTTTGATTTTCTTGTTTTTGCTCCAGACTAAATCTGGGACCGTTTACCTATTATTTGCGTAGCGGGACTTGCGCGACATGTACGATGTGTATTGAGTTGGTTTGCTGTGTATCACAGCGTGTCGCTGTGTGCCACAGCGTCTCGCAATTGGATTTGGCGTATGCACACACGTTACGTATACACCCACGTTTAGTTCGGGACGCGAGTTTCTCGTTTGATTTCGATATCGCGTTTTTGTAGGATTTTGCTTATGTGTATTCCTTGTGTAAATTCTAGGTTCGCAGGCGGGTACGTCGGTGTAAGTGCACGGCCGCGCCCCGGCCGTCAATCCGACGCCGGAATGCGGAAACGAATAACTTTTCAAACTAGAAAACCGACACCACCGCGCACTATAAAACCCGGATCGGGCCATTAACCTAACTCTAGAAAACTAGAATAAAGGTAGAGAAGCTATACCGAGCGATCCGTGTCCTTCGGTCTTCGTCTCCACTCCGATCTCCTCGCGGAATCTCCGGTCGTCGCCTCCTCGTCGAAACGGGCACCACAACGCCGGGTTCTTTTACGGGCTCCAACCTCTGGACCGAGGAAACTCGGGCACGAAGTTGGCTAATCGACGCGTCCAAGATTTGCTGTAGACTAGTGTAGAGAGGTATGTCTCTTTGTGGTTTTAAGTTGCCATGTATGATGAAGGAGAAGAAATCAACTATGGAAATGTGCTTAGGAATTTGGTGGCAAGAAAAATGAGATGAACCATTTTCCCTCATATGAAAATGAACTCCCTCTCCTCTCCCACAAAGTGGCCAGCCCCTCTTCACAAAATGGTGATGGGAAGAGAATGGAATAATGCAAGAAAGAAAAAGCATGATAAAAGAGAAGAAAAATGGTCACACTCACTTCTAATCTCATCATATCACAAACCATCACATTTAATGCAAAGGAAGAGACCAAAATGGAATCTCATCATGCAAGAGCCATCATGATGCCACAAAATGCAAGAAAACCCCTCCACAAATGTTATTTGCACACTTGCAAATAACCCCTCCATCTAAAAGTCCGGCCGCGAAGGAACAAAGGAAAACTGGCCGGAATGAAATGCAAACTGGAAACTACAGAAAACTGATCCCGTAATAAATAACAGGAAAACCCCGCGACTGCATATACATGACCGCATTTGTATTCCCACTGAATACAAATATAAAGAGACAAAATCTACACTGTCTAATACTAGGATCCAGCTTAAACCAAAGCCCGCTAGTAAAATCCGTCCGATCACGATCCGTGCAATACCGCACGTATCGATCGAACCCTGCCATATCTCCATACGGCCTCTACAGCGTTTCGCCCGAAACCTGAGTAACTGTGTGTCATGGACTCTAAAGACTCGTCAATACTATGGCTGTGGATTTAACCACTAGCATGTCAGAGGTATTAGCCATACGTGACGGGCTACCATCTATTGACCAAAAGGGATGTCGATGAGCGAACTCATCTTAACACCCTACTGAGCCTGTCAGTGACAATATCTGTACAGTCCGGTCCGTTCGTCTATGAGCATCGCATGGCGGGCCTAGGGGGTTGGTAAAAGTCAGACCCCCAAAAGCGGTACAAGTAGTGTCGGAGTGTAGCCCAGAACACCCTGAGATACTACTGGAAAACCTACCAGTAAATCTCCTGCCTTGGCCAAGGACTTTTCATGTACTGGCTCTCCTAGACACAGCGCGACCTCACCCCCAATACCGGGAGAGACGAACCCCAGCAGATCCGCTCCCTGCCTCCATGTGGCTCGGGACTGTACCCAACTAAAACCTGTTAGCACGTCTCCTTTGAGCGTGGTAGGGTAGTAATCAAAGCACAGTGGAAACTCACACGAGACAAATGACGATCTCAGGTCGATGAACTAACTTGTACACATGTCACCAGGGAACTGTTATCTGACGTCAGGTATAATACCAACTAGCAGGTTCCCGGCGAGTCCTGTCCGGTGTACTCATAACCCAATGAACACCTGTATACATCTTAGGTGAACCAACTGACACCAGTGGCTTGTAAGACCGGCCACCGCCCCTCGTCGGGGTCTCGACTGTATACACTAGTCTACTCTGGAGTATCGATGCCCTGTCTCGAAACTCCCACGACTAGGGACCTTTTAAGGATGTGCTTATAGACCCCAGCTCCCACGTATATGACCGCCCTCATACTGCTGGTAGACAAGCAAGAATCCTAGGGGCTCTATCAACGTGCAATAGTGATCAGTAATGTCACCTAAAGCAGTACACGATGATAAAGGTAAACCAGATAGCATACTATCATCTTGAGTAAAACTGTCCTACCGGTATAGGTCCTCCCTCAATCATTGCAATCACGTGCCTGTGATCCAATAATTGACTCTGAAGGCACTATCTCCAACAATCTGTTGGAGATAGTGCCCTCAGAGTCAATTATTGGATCACAGGCACGTGATTGCAATGATTGAGTGAGAACCTATCCCGGTAGGACAGTCTTACTCGAGATGATAGTATGCTATCTGGTTTACCTTTATCATCGTGTACTGCTTCAGGTGACCTTACAGGTCACTATTACACGCTGATAGAGCCCCTAGGATTCTTGCTTGACTACCGGCAGTATGATGTCGATCATATACGTGAGAGCTGGTGGTCTATAAGCACATCCTTAAAAGGTCCCTAGTCGTGGGAGTTTCGAGACAGGGCATCGATTCTCCAGAGTAGACTAGTGTATACAGTCTAGACCCCGACGAGGGGCGGTGGCCGGTCTTACAAGCCACTGGTGTCAGTTGGTTCACCTAAGATGTATACAGGTGCTCATTGGGTTATGAGTACACCGGACAGGACTCGCCGGGAACATGCTAGTTGGTCTTATACCTGACGTCAGATAGCAGTTCCCTGGTGACATGTGTACAGGTTAGTTCATCGACCTGGGGATCGTCATTTGTCTCGTGTGAGTTCCCACTGTACTTTGATTACTACCCTACCACGGCTCAAAGGAGTCGTGTAAACAGGTTTTAGTTGGGTACAGTCCCGAGCCACATGGAGGCAGTGAGCGGATCTTTAGGGGTTCGTCTCTCCCGGTATTGGGGGTGAGGTCGCGCTGTGTCTAGGAGAGCCATTACACAAAGCCCTCGGCCGAGGCAGGGGATTTACTGGTAGGTATTCCAGTAGTATCTCAAGGTGTTCTGGGCTACACTCCGACACGACTTGTACCCCTTTGGGGGTCTGACTTTTACCAACCCCCTAGTCCCGACATGCGATGCTCATAGACGAACGGACCGGACTGTACGGATATTGTCATTGACAGGCTCAGTAGGGTGTCAGGATGAGTTCGCTCATCGACGTCCCTTTTAGTCAATTGCTGGTGGCCCGTTATGTATTGGCTTATACCTCTGACGTGCTAGTGGTTATGTTGGAGATAGTGCCCTCATAGTCAATTATTGGATCGCAGGTACATGATTGCAATGATTGCGGAGGACCTATCCCGGTAGCACAGTCTTACTCGAGATGATAGTATGCTATCTGGTTTTCCTTTATCAGTCGTGCACATGTTCTGGTGACTGATTGCATGTTACACTTTGATAGAGCCCTTAGGATCTTGCTTTACTACCAACAGTATGATGGTGATCATATACGTGAGAGTTGGGTAGTTTATATGCATATCCTTAATTGTGGTCCCTAGTCGTGGGAGTTTCGAGACAGGGCATCGATACTCCGGAGTAAACTAGTGTGTACAGTCGAGACCCCGACGAAGGGCGGTGGCCGGTCTCACAAGCCACTGGTGTCAGTTGGATCACCTAAGATGTATACAGGTGCTCATTGGGTTATGAGTACACCGGACAGGACTCGCCGGGAATCTGCTAGTTAGTATTATATCTACCGTCAGATAGCAGTTCCCTGGTGACATGTGTACAGGTTAGTTCATCGACCTGAGGTCGTCATTTGTCTCGTGTGAGTTCCCACTGTGCTTTGATTTCTACCCTACCACGGCTCAAAGGAGTCGTGCAAACAGGTAGCTTTTGGGTACAGTCCCGAGCCATATGGAGGCACTTGAGCGGATCGGCAGGGGATTCGTCTCTCCCGGTATTGGGGGCGAGGTCGTGCTGTGTCTAGGAGAGCCATTCCACAAATCCATGGCCATGGTAGGAGATTTACTGGTAGGTACTCCAGTAGTATCTCAGGGTGTTATTGGGCTTCACTCCGACACGACTTATACTGCTATTGGGGGTCTGACGTTGCTAGCCCCCTAGGCGGATATGCGATACTCATTGACGAACGGACCGGACTGTATATACATTGTCACTGTTAGGCTCAGTTGGGTTTTCGGAGGAGTTCGCTCATCGGTCTTCCTTGAGTTCGCTCCTCGGCCACCCTTGAGGTCAGTCCATGGGCAGCCGTTACGCATAGCTAGTGCCGCTGACGGTTTGTGGTTAAACCCACTGCCAGGGTACTGACGAGTAATTAGAGTCCCCCACAGACAGTTTCCCAAGTTCGGGCGAAACGTTGTAGAGGCCGTATGGTTTTATGGCAGGGTTCGGAAAATGCACGTGCGTTTACGCACGTGTCAGTTTTCGGGCAGATAATACTGGTCGGCTTTGGTTTAAGCCGGATCCGAGTATTATATTGAGTAGGTATAATATCTTTGTCTCAGTTGCATTTGTATTCGGTCGTAATACAAATGCGGGTATATTTATACAGTTTCGGGGTTATCCTGAAAGTCGTTTCAGGATCACTTTTGGAAGTTGCCAGTTTCCAGTTTTCTATCAGCCGTCTTTTAACATTTGGTTAAAGGCGGATTTATCTTTTCTTGGATGAGAGTGAGTCGTGCTTCTAGAAGGTTCTAGAGGGTTCTAGAATTTGTCACAAGGCTAAGTGACTCATGCTTTGATTTCATTACATTCTTGTTTTGCTTAAGATCTTTATGCAAGATATTTGTTTGTGTTCACATATGATATTTATCCTATGGTCACCCCCCTCTCCTACGGTCACCTCCCTCTTGCTATATATGGCCAGCCCTCTCTCTCTCCTCATACACTCTCTCACTTGAGTTTTCATTTGCTAGAAAAGATTATGATAGGTTTTATCGGTGTATGGAATTTCACAGTCCATTTCATTCCATCACCCGATTCCTTCGGCAACATCATTTACCGATCGTCCACGGACTTGGACGAAGTGAGACAAAGTCATCTACTCATTCTCTACATCATTCTTGGTCGTCTCTTTTAGCAAACTTGACGATCGAGTTGCCTCGAGTCAGAGGCGGGAGCCCGTTTAAAGAACCGATCATGTGGTGCCACCTCGACGAGGAGATCGGAGATCGACGAGATCGGAGCAGCCGCAACGGAGCGTGGGATGATGGTTGAAGAACGAAGGACTCGGATCGTTCGGTACAATCTTCCTACACTCTTTACAGTTTGTTAGTTTAGCAATAATGGCAGATCCGGGTTAAAGTATACGATAGCGCCAGTTAAAAGTTTTTGTTCCGCATTTTGGCGTCATTCGACGGCCGGGGTGCTAGCGTAGACTTACAGTGGTATCAGAGCCTCACCATTTTGCTATGCTAACTTGTGCTAACACGTTTAAAACATCGATCCGACCGGAAATCGAAAATTGCAAAATCCATGCCCGACAGTTTCTGTTGATTTTAAACGGTCTGATAAAATTATTCTACACATCTCAGAATACTGTGCAGGCTTTTATTATAACGACGTAGAAATTTGGGCACGTGATTCGATGGGACAGCCGCGGAAACGCGGTCAAACCTATGGTTTGACCGCGCATCCGCGGCCACACAGTGAGCTCGTGGCCCCAAATTTTCACAGTGGGTTCTTGGTTTGATTTTGGGGTTTTTGGTAAATATCGTTTTGGCCCAGGTTTTGTTACTGTTCACCAGTAAGCAGTGGGGCCCACTTTTTGATATTTGGTCTTTGGTCGATCGAAATTTAAACACGTTAGTTTACAGTGCTTACATTATATCTCCGACTGGGAATGTCATTTGATCGGTAAACCGCGTTTAATTGCTATAGTTCTTTTAGACGGGTTTGCGAACGTGACATTCGCGTTGATGTTCTGTGTTGTGCTGTGATGTTGCGGATTTGTCGTAGTGGATAGCAGTGTGCAATGGTAGTACAGTTTGTGTTTATTTGTACATTTGATATTGCGGGGCGAGCGTCCAACTTGTGGACAGCCGTCACTGCCTGTTGTATAATATTCTTTTTGGGGCACGACCAGGTTGCGGTCGATGTACCTATTGTACTATTTTTCATTACTGTACTAGGTTTTGCCCCGAGACGGAGTGCACGGATAGCCGGGTTCTGGGGGGCAACGGGTCCGCATCTCATGGCTTTGAGAGGCAGAGGGGTCCCACTCTAGAATTGGCAGACTATTCGCCGCACTTGTAGGGGGTACAGGTTGACCCAAGGAGGGGTGCTCAAGATTACCGGATTCCGTGAAGTGCTGGGTGGTCCATTCACTATGCTGTAGGGGGCTGCCTCGCTTCACGTCTTGGCGGGTAACTTGCCGCACCCGTAGGGGTCTAGGTTTCATTGCACAGGCTATCCACACGACAGGGGAACGTCGGGTTTCAGCAGCGGCTCTGTGAAACTGGGGGATCCCAGATATCTGTATTGTTCTGTGAAGCTTATTACTTTTCTGTAATGTTGCATACTATCACTCCTGGAGCGATTATTGTATATTGGTTTATATACTATTAGATGTTGTATATATTTTACACCCGTGCTAGTCCAGTCCCCGCTCTGTCGTTAGTTAAGTAACCTAACGGGTGATGACGGGACCCAGTGACGAATGCGGATGGCATATACGTACATTTTATTTTCGTTCTTTCTGGTGTGATTGATTGATGGGACTGCGTTGATTCTGATCAACGCAAAGTAAAACAAACCTGTTTACAGTTGTTGGAACAATTTAAAAAGTGTTATTGCAAAGACGTTTCCTTTTGTTATGCATAGCGGTATTCAGTGGAATATCCTGCACCTCATTCGACGGGGCAAGGGTTGATATCCCTTCACCGGGACTGACCCCTTGGGCAGAAGTTTGCGTCAGGGTAATAACTTCACTATAGTCGATTACATGTTGCTTTGCATAGCGGTATTCAGTGGAATATCCTGCACCTCATTCCACGAGGAAAGAGCCGAGATCCCTTTGCCGGGTGTGACCTCTTTAGCAAAAGGTTTTCGCCACTATATTTTAAAAAGCTATCAGGTTCCTTCAGCGATATCAAGTTCACTACGCTAAAGGTTTTTCGCCAAAAACCAGCCGTAGCCCTCCGTCGTTTCTTATGGATGGTCAGTAGTATTCAAGCTATGTTTGTTGGCATACGTCAAGGCATAGTGTTTGGTAGCTGCTGGGTATTCATTTGTTGCATAGATAGATGAGTTGGTTTGGGACAGTCGTATTACCTTGTTGGCATACGTCAAGGGTATGTACGGGTGGGTTCAAATTAACAAGATAATGACGGGCAGAACTTGACATGTGACTTATGATTTGTTGACATACGCCAAGGTCATAAGAGCATGGGGCATAAATCATATCGGGAGTTTCTAAAGAAACTGAAACTTGCCAAGTATGCGCATACCTTCTGGAGTATGAGTAACGTGGATGCATTCCATCACGTTATCATGCGATGAGAGTTGGATCCCGATTCCCACTGATGAGATGGTTTACTCTTCGGGTGATCCCGATTGATTCTTCTTTAGGTTTGGAGGAGAATTTGACAGGACAGTGGGAGGTTTCCGGATTAGATAAAGTGATGACCATTCTGATCTAGGTTAGAGTGCACGCAGAGTGTTTCTTTTCTCTCTCTCTTTGGCAGCGACCTTTGACCGACCCTAGACTATGACTCAGTGACCAGGTTGACCGAACCTTCTTAAAATACTGGCTTTTGGATTGTCTGAGTTGCATAAGTCATTGCCACTCCTTCTTTTACCCTTTGAATTTCTCAGAACACCCGTATTACTACGGATATCTACTTCCATTGGATAGATCCATCGTATGGTTATATACGAACTCGAAGGGACTTCTTCGGGGATGGATCCAGGTTCAGGAGAAATAGAATTGGTTTATTCAGTTGTCTTTTATTATCACCTTCTCTCAGGTTGCGAGAGCTCCTTGGTTTACGAGAGTACACCTATTACGCCTATTGGATAGTCTTATTCCAAACCATAGGCTGGTGCCGAAAGGTAGGGAATGAAGAAAACCAATTAGCCTAAGTAGGGTGTGCAGAAGGTAATATGTAAAGACAAAATAAAGGGATTAGAAAGAGGGCAAAGTAAATTGCGACTGATATCATTCACGACCAAAACCGCGTACTTCATCGCCACTCCTATTTCACCTTTAAAAGAATAAGGTATTATTCAGTTGTCTTTTATCATCACCTTCTCTCAGTTGCGAGTACTCCTTGGTTTAGGAGGGTACACCTATTATGCTTACTGGATAGTCTTCTTCCAAACCATAGGCTGGTACCGAACGGTAGGGAAGGAAGAAAACTATTTAGCCTAATGATGGTGTACAGAAGGTAACGACTAAAGACAAATTAAGGGATTTGAAGAGATGGCAATAAAATATACGGTTGAAGTTATGAATTGGATTATGGAAGAGGCATTGCTATGAATACCAGGATACCCCTACGAAACATTTTCATGTTTCAGTGCATAGTTAAAGGAAAAACTGTTTTCCCAATTAGACACTTACTCCAAGGGTATGTATTTACCAGGTTTCATTCTCATATCTGTATGGTTTTACAGATGATGATTGGGAGTAAGATATTGGGAATTAGGTGATCATCCTCATTATATCGGAATTCGTTGAAATTGGTGATATTTGAGGAAATCGCCAGGGTACAGTTTTCTACCTACGACGCACAGGTTTTGAGTTGTTTAACTCAGTGGACTTATACAGAGTATTGTATGTTGTCCAAGTGTCCATCAGGACAAAGGGGTAGGTCCTCGTACTATGTTCTGTTTACTTATAACTTCTCTAGTATTTAGACAAGTGTTTCGTAGAAATACAAGGTCTAAGTTTTGAGAAGTTGTGTGTATAAGAATAAAGTAGAGAACCAGGTATCACAAGTATCGGGATTCTTCAAAGAGATCGAAGATGTAGATTCTTGTGATTGGTATTCAGATGATAGTGATGGTTTTGAGAAACGAGTTTTCTCTTTCAGGTTGCTCATAATTGGATGGATTCCTAAGTTGAGTAATGCTGATTAGCCTCTTTCCATTAAGATGATATGCACTGGAGACAGCTGCATGATTTGAATATGGTTCCAATTAAATAAGTGCCAAAGTTTCTGTATTGGATATAGAATGGATCGTACCTTAAAAGAAATTAAGGTACGGGGAGTTGTCCAGCGTATGCTTAAAACCAGACACTGGATAACTCAGGGCACGTTTCTGTAATGGTTGTTTTGTGGGTTGACCCTGGCTATGACGAGGGTTGATATTCTACCATTTGGAAGATCAATAGTGATATTGTTCTTGACTCGCCACAGTTTTAGTAAAATGGATCTTTTTCAGAAACAGTAGTGGGAGTATGGTAGAACTGGAAGTGATTCCAGAACTGCAAACGATTACGGAAAATTTAATAGGACCTATATATTCAATCAGGTTTGACATTCCAATTGCCACTCCGCAGGTATGGTAGGTAACCTCAGACACCCGAGAGGTACTTCGGTAGGCTCAAGGACGGTGACAGGGAGGTTCTTATCTACCAAGACTTGACACTACTGTTGTTCCAGGATATGAGACCCGGTAGGAGGGTTGTCATAGTCAGTGGGAGCAGCGAAAGCATAGTGGGCAAGATGCTTATATCTATTTATAGACTTGAGCAGATATAGCGGAGATAGATCATCTAATTTTGATGTGACAGTCATGGGTTTGACTTCAATCAGAATAGGGGATGGATCAGTTAAGAAGGTAGTAGGGTGTGATGTCATGGTATCTGGATGACATACACAGAGTAGGAAGTAAAATTCCTATACTACGATTGGTTGTACTGTGGTCGTCACACAGTTGTTTCTCCAGACAGGATATGGATATAATATTTGACATTCTGGTTTCTAGATCTATGGTTTTAGATCTGGATTTGGGTAGTTTCCCAATGTGGGTACTTTGACAGATATTCTAATGGTTTTTGGAATAGTTGACTCCTAGCATGGTGGTGTACCTGCACGTGATGGAGTCACCCTCTCTAAAGGTGTCTTACAGACTAAAGGGGAGAGGGATGTGCATGATTGGCAGATCACTTGCTTAGGCAATTGAGTCAATCATGAGATGTCAAGTACCACACCAAATGCTGGTTTTGCACTAGATGCAATAAGTTTGTATTAATCCAATCCTGGAGAAACATAAGGAAGCAGGTTTAGAACATAAGTAAATGTTCTACGGATTAGATGACGGCAGCCTCCTTCGGGAGATGGTTATCATTCCAAGCTTCAAAGGTGACATGGTTGACAGAGTGATTGTCAGAGCTATAGTTTTTCCCTCTGATGAAGAGGGACAGTATTATGGACAGGTGGTCCAAGAGGATACTGTGGGTGGCATGGTGCCCGATACTGATTAGGTTCAGTGATCGATACAGTCTAAGAAGTTTGGATTTGGAGTTCATTTATGAACCAGGTCCCATCAGATATCCAGACATATTCTAAGACAGGTATTACTCATTTCGGGAGATGGCTTTCTCCGCGAACTTGAGATTAAGAGAGATATAGAAAGATACTTCTAGGCGGATCCACACACTGAGGCTATTTCTCGAACACAATAGTTTTACAAACGGGCTTTGTGAAACTGATTAATAGAGGAGTTGGGTGTCGTTTTCACACGGGCTGTGAGTAGTCGACATCGCAATATTAGCCTTGAGTGCAAGTGGGAGATTGTTGGAGATAGTGCCCTCATAGTCAATTATTGGATCGCAGGTACGTGATTGCAATGATTGCGGAGGACCTATCCCGGCAGCACAGTCTTACTCGAGATGATAGTATGCTATCTGGTTTGCCTTTATCAGTCGTGCACATGTTCAGGTGACTGATTGCATGTTACACTTTGATAGAGCCCTTAGGATTTTGCTTTACTACCAACAGTATGATGGCGATCATATACGTGAGAGTTCGGTAGTTTATATGCATATCCTTAATTGTGGTCCCTAGTCGTGGGAGTTTCGAGACAGGGCATCGATACTCCGTAGTAGACTAGTGTGTACAGTCGAGACCCCGACGAGGGGCGGTGGCCGGTCTCACAAGCCACTGGTGTCAGTTGGATCACCTAAGATGTAAACAGGTGCTCATTGGGTTATGAGTACACCGGACAGGACTCGCCGGGAATCTGCTAGTTAGTATTATATCTACCGTCAGATAGCAGTTCCCTGGTGACATGTGTACAGGTTAGTTCATCGACCTGAGGTCGTCATTTGTCTCGTGTGAGTTCCCACTGTGCTTTGATTTCTACCCTACCACGGCTCAAAGGAGTCGTGCAAACAGGTAGCTTTTGGGTACAATCCCGAGCCATATGGAGGCACGTGAGCGGATCGGCAGGGGATTCGTCTCTCCCGGTATTGGGGGCGAGGTCGTGCTGTGTCTAGGAGAGCCATTGCACAAATCCATGGCCATGGTAGGAGATTTACTGGTAGGTACTCCAGTAGTATATCAGGGTGTTATTGGGCTTCACTCCGACACGACTTATACTGCTATTGGGGGTCTGACGTTGCTAGCCCCCTAGGCGGATATGCGATACTCATTGACGAACGGACCGGACTGTATATACATTGTCACTGTTAGGCTCAATAGGGTTTTCGGAGGAGTTCGCTCATCGGTCTCCCTTGAGTTCGCTCCTCGGCCACCCTTGAGGTCAGTCCATGGGCAGCCGTTACGCATAGCTAGTGCCGCTGACGGTTTGTGGTTAAACCCACTGCCAGGGTACTGACGAGTCATTAGAGTCCCCCACAGACAGTTTCCCAAGTTCGGGCGAAATGTTGTAGAGGCCGTATGGTTTTATGGCAGGGTTCGAAAAATGCACGAGCGTTTACGCACGTGTCAGTTTTCGGGCAGATAATACTGGTCGGCTTTGGTTTAAGCCGGATCCGAGTATTATATTGAGTAGGTATAATATCTTTGTCTCAGTTGCATTTGTATTCGGTCGTAATACAAATGCGGGTATATTTATACAGTTTCGGGGTTATCCTGAAAGTCGTTTCAGGATCACTTTTGGAAGTTGCCAGTTTCCAGTTTTCTATCAGCCGTCTTTTAACATTTGGTTAAAGGCGGATTTATCTTTTCTTGGATGAGAGTGAGTCATGCTTCTAGAAGGTTCTAGAATTTGTGACAAGGCTAAGTGACTCATGCTTTGATTTCATTACATTCTTGTTTTGCTTAAGATCTTTATGCAAGATATTTGTTTGTGTTCACATATGATATTTATCCTATAGTCACCCCCTCTCCTACGGTCACCTCCCTCTTGCTATATATGGCCGGCCCTCTCTCTCTCCTCATACACTCTCTCACTTGAGTTTTCATTTGCTAGAAAAGATTATGATAGGTTTAATCGGTGTATGGAATTTCACAGTCCATTTCATTCCATCACCCGATTCCTTCGGCAACTTCACTTACCGATCGTCCACGGACTTGGACGAAGTGAGACAAAGTCATCTACTCATTCTCTACATCATTCTTGGTCGTCTCTTTTAGCAAACTTGACGATCGAGTTGCCTCGAGTCAGAGGCGGGAGCCCGTTTAAAGAACCGATCATGTGGTGCCACCTCGACGAGGAGATCGGAGATTGACGAGATCGGAGCAGCCGCAACGGAGCGTGGGATGATGGTTGAAGAACGAAGGACTCGGATCGTTCGGTACAATCTTCCTACACTCTTTACAGTTTGTTTGTTTAGCAATAATGGCAGATCCGGGTTAAAGTATACGATAGAACCAGTTAAAAGTTTTTGTTCCGCATTTTGGCGTCGTTCGACGGCCGGGGCGCTAGCGTAGACTAACAGGTTAAATCCACAGCCATAGTATTGACGAGTCTTTAGAGTCCACCACACTTTCAGTTACTCAGGCTTTCGGGCGAAACGCTGTAGAGGCCGTATGGAGATATGGCAGGGTCCGATCAGATACGTGCGGTATTGCACGGATCAGGATCGGACGGTCTTGTACTAGTGGCCGTATTGTAATATGGCAGGGTTCGATCTGGTACGTGCGGTATTGCACGGATCAGGATCGAACGGATTTTACTAGCCGGCTTTGGCTTAAGCCGGTCCTAGTTTAGCACAGTGTAGATTTTGTCTCATTGCATTTGTATCCGGTAGGAATACAGATGCGGGTGTGTATGCACAGTATCGGGGTTTTCCTGTAATTTATTACGGGACCAGTTTTCTGGAGTTGCCAGTTTGCATTCCGTTCCGGCCGGTTTTCCTTTGTTCTTTCCGGCCGGACTTTTAGGATGGAGGGTGTTATTTGCAAGTTTGCAAATAACATATTGTGGAGGTTTTATTTGTAAGATGATTAATTATGATGGCATCTTTTCTTTTGCACCATCACTTGCATTAATTGTGATATGAGAGGGTATGGTTTGGATGTAAGTTTGTAATGATAATGTTTGGATGTGGTCACCTTTTTCTTTTCCTACACTTACCTCCCTCTTGTATTTGTTTTGCTCCCCCCCTCATTTTTCCACAAGAGACATGGCCGGCCACTTGAGGGTGAGGGGGAGGGATCATTTCATTTTGATGAAGGAAAATTTTGTTCATCTCAATTTTTCATACTACACAAATTCTAGCTCCACTTGAAAGTTCCTTTGACAACTTCATTCCTCCATCAAGGCAACATAACCCCAAAGAGACAAAGCACTAGACTTTCTACAGCAAATCTTGGGCACGTCGACTTGCCAGCTTCGTGCCCGAGTTGCCTCGGCATTGAGGTGGGAACCCGTAAAAGATACAGACGATATGGTGCCCTTCCGGCGAGGAGGCGACGATATGGAGACTAGACTTTCCGCGGGAGATTGGGACGATGACGAGAAGACCGGAGGACTCGGATCACTCGGTATACTTCTCTTCCCATCTCTTTTTTGCTAGCATTAAGTTAATGGTTTCGATCCGGGTTTTCATTGTCCGCGGTAGCGCCAGTTTCCATGTAAGGAAAATTTTTGATTCCGCATTTTGGCCTCGGATAGACTGCCGGGGCACTGCCGTGGCGCAACATGGTATCAGAGCCACGCCATTAACCCTGCCTAGCTTGTTCTAATGCGTTTTACTTATTCGATCGACCAAAATCCCAAAAACTACATTTTCGTTCACATCAGTTTTCTGTTGAAAATTTTTGGTGTCTAAAAATTTTTCAGGTTGTATAAAACTAATGTACTGGAAATTATAAGACTACTGTAAAAATTCGAAGCACTCAGTCGATGGATGAAGCGCGGAACCGCGGCCAAACCCCCCCTTGGGCCGCGGTTCCGCCGCACTTTGCTTTCCTCACTGTATCCAATTTTTACAGTGGGCTTGTGGGCTGATTTTGGGGGTTTTGGGATATTAAATTTGGGCCCAGATTTTCTGTGACTGCTACAGTATTGCTTGGGGGCCCACTTGTTAATTGTTTGATCGATCGGATATTTTAAACACATTATTTCACAGTATTTACATTATATCTGCGACCGTGAATGTCACTTGATCGGTAAATCCTGTCTAACTGCTATAGCCCGGTTAGACGGATTTGCGAACGTGACTTTCATGTTGATGTTCTATGTTTATGCTGTGTTGTTGCGGATCGGTCGTGGGGGATAGCCTGGATGCAATGTTAGTACAGTTTTGTTGTATTATGTACATTTGATATTGCGGGGTGAGCGTCGGACATGTGGACTGCCGTCACTGCCTGTTTGTATTATTCTTTTGGGGCACGACCTGGTTGCGGTCGATGTACCCGGTGTATGTATATTTTACTTTCTGTACTAGGACTACCCCGCGGAGGGGTGCACGGATAGCCGGGTTCTAGAAGGCAACGGCCCGCATCTCATGGCATTGAGACAGAGGGGGCTTCACTCTAGGATTGGTGGGCTGTTCGCCGCACTCGTAGGGGGTACAGGTTGACCCAGGAGGGGTGCCCAAGTTACCGGATTCCATGAAGTGCTGGGTGGTCCATTCACGGTGCTGAAGGGGGCTGCCTCGCTTCAGGTTTTGGCGGGTGACTTGCCGCGCCCGTAGGGGTCTAGGATTTCATTGCACAGGCTATCCAAACGACCAGGGGAACGTCGGGTTTCAGCAGCGGCTCTGTGAAACCCGGGGGTTCCAGATATCTGTATTGTTCTGTGATGTTGTACATTTCTGTGATGTTGCATTCTTATCACGCCTTGAGCGAATATTATATATTAGTAGATGTTGTATATGTTTTGCATCCGCGCTAGTCCAGTCCCCGCTCTGTCGTTAGTTAAGTAACCTAACGGGTGATGACGGGACCCAGTGGCGAATGCGGATGGCATATACGTACATCAGTATATTTTCGTTCTTTGAGGTGTGATCAATTGATGGGACTGCGTTGATTCGGATCAATGCAAGATAAAGAAACCTATTCTGATGTTGTTGGAACATTTTTCAAAAAGCTGTTATTGCAAGGACGTTCACTTTTGTTTTGCATCGTGGTATTCATTTGGAATATCCTGCTCCTCAGTCGACGAGGCAAGGGCCGAGATCCCTTCACCGGGAGTGACCCCTTGGACAGAAGTTTGCGTCAGGGCATTAACTTCACTATAGCTGATAACTTTTGCTTTGCATCGTGGTATTCAGTTGGAATATCCTGCACCTCATTCTACGGGGAAAGAGCCGAGATCCCTTCACCGGGAGTGACCTCTTTAGCAAAGGTTTTCGTCACTATATTTTTATAAAAGGCTATGCAGTTTCTTCAACGATATCAAGTTCTTTACGTTAAAGGTTTTTTCGCCAAAAACTAGACGTAGCCCTCCGTCATTTCTTACAAGTATTACTTAGTATTCGTGCTGCGTTTGTTGACTGTGTCAAGGCATAGTTTGCGGTAGCTAAGTAGTGTTTGTTTGTAGCATATTAATGGGATTGGTTAGGACAGTCGTGCGGCCTTGTTGACTGTGTCAAGGGCTCGTACGGGTGGGTTTAATGCAATCCAGGATAATGACGGGTTGAACTTGACTAGGACTCTTTGATTTGTTTACTGTGTCAAGGTCACTTGGGTCCTAGGGGTAGAAATCACATCGGGAGTTTCAAAAGAACTGAAACTTGCCAGGCATGCGCATAACTTCTGGAGTGTGGTGACTTGAGTGGATTCCGTCAAGTTATCATGCGATGATAGTTGGATCCCGATTCCCACTGATGAGTTAGTTTACTCCTCGGGTGACCCCGACTAATTCTTCTTTCAGGTTTGGAGGAGAATTTGAGGTACAGTGGGAGGTTTCCTGATCAGATAAATTGGTAACCATTCTGATCTAGGATAGAGTGCACGCTGAGTGTTTCTTTTCTCTCTCTCTGGCAGCGACCAATGACCCGACCCTGGACTATGACTCAGTGACCAAGTTGACCGAACCTTCTTAACACTGGCTTTTGGATTGTCAGAGTTGCAGACCTCATTGCCACTCCTACTTTTACCCTTTTCTCTAGGACACCCCATATTACTACGAACGTCCACTTCCATTGGACAAAACCATCGTATGGTTATATACGAACTCGAAGGACTTCGAGGATGGTTTCTTGTTCTGGAGAAAACGAATAGGATTATTCAGTTGTCTTTTCTTTTCACCTTCTCTCATTGCGAATACTCCTTGGTTTAGGAGATAGTACACCTATTACGCAAATTGGATAGTCTTCTTCCAAACCTTAGGCTGGTGCCGAACGGTAGGGAATGAAGAAAACCAATTAGCATAACGATGGTGTGCAGAAGGTATTAAGTTAATACAAAGCAAGGGATTAGTAAGAGGGCAAAGTAAATTGCGACTACTATTCACGACCGAACCAAGTATTTCTTCGCCAATCGTAAATCACCTTTGTATTTCTCCAGGACACTCCGTATCACTACGAAGATCCACAGTTTATTTGGATACTCCATCGTATGGTTATATACGAACTCGAAAGGAACTTGTTCCAGTTCGGGGATGGATTCTGGTTCAGAAGAAATAGGAATAAGGTTTATTCGGTTGTCTTTTATCTTCACCTTCTCTCGCTTTGCGAGTGCTCCTAGGATTAGGACAGTACACCTTTTATGCTTATTGGATAGTCTTCTTCCAAACCATAGGCTGGTGCCGAACGGTAGGGAAGGAAGAAAACCAATTGGCCTAAAGGGGTGTGCAGAAGGTAATGACTAAAGACATATAAAGGGATTTGGAGATGTGGCAAAGAAACACACGGTTACAGTTGTGAATCTGGATAATGGAAGAGGCATTACTAGGAATACCAGGATACCCCATCGAAACATTTCAATGTTTCAGTTCAGCTGTGTACTGTTAAAAGAAAACTGATTTCCCGATTGGACACTTACTCCAGGGTATGTATTTACCAGGTATGATTCTCACATCTGTATGGTTTTACAGATGATGAGTGGGAGTAAGTTATTGGGAATAGGGTGATCATCTTCATTTTATCGGGATTCGTTGTAATCGGTGATATTCGAGGAGATCATCTGGGCTGTTTGCCGGTCGGCAAATATTTGGTTTTGAATATCCGCTGTTGTGCACCAATTTCAAATTGATATATCTGTACGTCTATTTTCATAGAGTGAGATATACCTTTTGATATTATGTCGATGACATTTACCTATATCAGTGGATGGTTAGGTAAGGAGCATTAAACAGCGGTGTAATTCTTCTTAACCATAAGTACAGTTTTCAACCTACGACGCACAGTGAAAGATTTGTTAGACTCAGCGGACTTATACAGAGTATTGTATGTTGTCCAGTGTCCATTAGGACAGAGGGGTTGGTCCTCTTACTATATTCTGTTTACTTTTAACTTCTCTAGTTCTTAGACATGTGTTTCGTAGAAACACAGGGTCTAAGTTTTGAGGAGTTATAGGTATTTGAATAGAGTAGAGAACCAGGTGTAGCAAGTATCGGGATTCTTCAAAGTGATCGAAGATGTAGATACTTGTGTATGGTATTCAGTTGATAGTAATGATTAAGAGAAATTGCTTCTCTTTCAGGTTACTCATAATTGGAAGCATTCCTAAGTTGAGTAACGCTGATCGTCCTCTCTCCATTTAGTTTACATGCACTGGAGATAGCTGCATGATTTGAATCTGGTTCAATTAAATCAGTGCCTCTGGTTCTATATTGGATATAGAACAGTTCATATCTTAACGATATTAAGGTACGGGGAGTTGTCCGGCTTATGCTTAAAACCAGACACTGGACAACTCAAGGCACGTTTCTGTAATGGCTGTTTGTGGGTTGACCCAGGCTATGACGAGGGTTGACTTTCTACCATCTGGCATATCAATAGAAATATTGTTCTAGACTCGCCACAGTTTTATTAAAAATGGATTTTTTCAAAAACAGTAGTTGGAGTATGGTAGAACTGGAAGTGATTCCAGAACCCCAAACGATTACTGAAGATTTGATAAGGAACCTAAAGATTCAATCTGTTTTGACATTCCATTGGCCACTCCGCAGATAAGGTGGGTAACTTCAGGCACCCGAGAGTTACTCCGGTAGCCTCAAGGACGGTGACAGGGAAGTTCTTGTTTACCCACACTCGCCATTGTTGTTGTTCCAGGCTGCGAGACCCGGCAGGAGGATGAGTATAGCGTCGTTCTAAACTAGTTTTAGAAGTGCGCGTCTATATGACTCTGGCAGAGGGTTGTCGTAGTCAGTGGGAGTAGCGAAAGCATTGGTGGACATCAGGCTTATGTCTATTTATAGACTAAAGCAGATGTAGCGGAGATAGATCATCTATTTCTGATGTGACAGTCATAGGTTTGACGTCATCAGAATAGGGGATAGATCTGTTGAGAAGGTAGTAGGGTGTGATATCCTGGTATTTGGATGACATACACAGAGTAGGAAAAGAAACTCCTATACTACGATCGGTTATACTTTGGTCGTCACACAGAATAGGGGATGGATCTGTTGAGAAGGTAGCTGGGACTTGGACATTATATAAGACATACTGGTTACTAGATCTATGTTTTTAGATCTAGATTTGGGTGGTTTCCCAATCAGGATACCTTGATAGCATTCTAGGAGTATTTAGAATGGACGACTCCTGGCACGGTAGTGTACCTGCAGGTGATGGAGTCACCCTCTCTAAAGGTGTCTTACAGACTAAAGGGGAGAGGGATGTGCATGATTGGTAGAACACTTGCTCAGGCAATTGAGTCAATCGTGAAATGTCAAGTACCACACCAGATGTTGTTTTTGCACTAGATGCAATAAGTTGACATTGATCCAATCCTGGAGAAACAGTCGGAAGAGTTTTTAGATCATAAGTGAATGTTCTAGGGATATGATAACGGCTGCCTCCTTTAGGAGACGGTTATCATTCCAGGCTTCCAAGGTGACATGGACGACAAGGAGGTTGTCAGAGTTATAGTTTTTCCCTCTGACGAGGGGCAGTATTTTGGACAGGTGGTCCAAGGCAATACTGAGGGTGGCATGGCGCAGGATACTGATTAAGTTCAGTTGACGATACAGTCTAAGAAGTTTGGATTTGGAGTTCATTTATGAGCTAGGTCCCATCAGACATCCAGACATTCCAAGACAAGTATTGCTCATTTCGGGAGATGGCCTTCTCCGCGAACTTGAGATATAGAGAGACATAGAAAGAAACATCACAGCGGATCCACTCACTGAGGCTATTCCTCGAACGCAATAGTTTCACAAACGAGCTTTGTGAGACTGACTAGTAGAGGAGTTGCGTGTTCGGTATCACACGGGCTGTGAGTATGCGGCATCGCAATAATTAGCCTTGAGTGCAAGTGGGAGATTGTTGGAGATAGTGCCCTCAGAGTCAATTATTGGATCACAAGCACGTGATTGCAATGATTGAGGGAGGACCTATCCCAGTAGGACAGTCTTACTCGAGATGATAGTATGCTATCTGGTTTACCTTTATCATCGTGTACTACTTCAGGTGACCTTACAGGTCACTATTACACGCTGATAGAGCCCCTAGGATTCTTGCTTGACTACCGGCAGTATGATGGCGATCATATACGTGAGAGCTGGTGGTCTATAAGCACATCCTTAAAAGGTCCCTAGTCGTGGGAGTTTCGAGACAGGGCATCGATTCTCCAGAGTAGACTAGTGTATACAGTCGAGACCCCGACGAGGGGCGGGGGTCGGTCTCACAAGCCACTGGTGTCAGTTGGTTCACCTAAGATGTATACAGGTGCTCATTGGGTTATGAGTACACCGGACAGGACTCGCCGGGAACATGCTAGTTGGTCTTATACCTGACGTCAGATAGCAGTTCCCTGGTGACATGTGTACAGGTTAGTTCATCGACCTGGGGATCGTCATTTGTCTCGTGTGAGTTCCCACTGTACTTTGATTACTACCCAACCACGGCTCAAAGGAGTCGTGTAAACAGGTTTTAGTTGGGTACGGTCCCGAGCCATATGGAGGCAGTGAGCGGATCTTCAGGGGTTCGTCTCTCCCGGTATTGGGGGTGAGGTCGCGCTGTGTCTAGGAGAGCCATTACACAAAGCCCTCGGCCGAGGCAGGGGATTTACTGGTTGGGATTCCAGTAGTATCTCAGGGTGTTCTGGGCTACACTCCGACACGACTTGTACCGCTTTTGGGGGTCTGACTTTTACCAACCCCCTAGGCCCGACATGCGATGCTCATAGACGAACGGACCGGACTGTACGGATATTGTCACTGACAGGCTCAGTAGGGTGTCAGGATGAGTTCGCTCATCGACGTCCCTTTTAGTCAATTGCTGGTGGCCCTTATTGTATTGGCTTATACCTCTGACGTGCTAGTGGTTAAATCCACAGCCATAGTATTGACGAGTCTTTAGAGTCCACCACACTTTCTATTACTCAGGCTTTCGGGCGAAACGCTGTAGAGGCCGTATGGAGATATGGCAGGGTCCGATCAGATACGTACGGTATTGCACGGATCAGGATCGGACGGTCTTGTACTAGTGGCCGTATAGTAATATGGCAGGGTTCGATTTGGTACGTGCGGTATTGCACGGATCAGGATCGAACGGATTTTACTAGCCGGCTTTGGCTTAAGCCGGTCCTAGTTTAGTACAGTGTAGATTTTGTCTCATTGCATTTGTATCCGGTAGGAATACAGATGCGGGTGTGTATGCACAGTATCGGGGTTTTCCTGTAATTTATTACGGGACCAGTTTTCTGGAGTTGCCAGTTTGCATTCCGTTCCGGCCGGTTTTCCTTTGTTCTTTCCCGGCCGGACTTTTAGGATGGAGGGTGTTATTTGCAAGTTTGCAAATAACATATTGTGGAGGTTTTATTTGTAAGATGATTAATTATGATGGCATCTTTTCTTTTGCACCATCAATTGCAATAATTGTGATATGAGAGGGTATGGTTTGGATGTAAGTTTGTAATGATAATGTTTGGATGTGGTCACCTTTTTCTTTTCCTACCCTTACCTCCCTCTTGTATTTGTTTTGCTCCCCCCCATTTTTCCACAAGAGACATGGCCGGCCACTTGAGGGTGAGGGGGAGGGATCATTTCATTTTGATGAAGGAAAATTTTGTTCATCTCAATTTTTCATACTACACAAATTCTAGCTCCACTTGAAAGTTCCTTTGACAACCTCATTCCTCCATCAAGGCAACATAACCCCAAAGAGACAAAGCACTAGACTTTCTACAGCAAATCTTGGGCACGTCGACTTGCCAGCTTCGTGCCCGAGTTGCCTCGGCATTGAGGTGGGAGCCCGTAAAAGATACAGACGATGTGGTGCCCTTCCGGCGAGGAGGCGACGATATGGAGACTAGACTTTCCGCGGGAGATTGGGACGATGACGAGAAGACCGGAGGACTCGGATCACTCGGTATACTTCTCTTCCCATCTCTTGTTTGCTAGCATTAAGTTAATGGTTTCGATCCGGGTTTTCATTGTCCGCGGTAGCGCCAGTTTCCAAGTAAGGAAAATTTTTGATTCCGCATTTTGGCCTCGGATAGACGGCCGGGGCGCTGCCGTGGCGCAACACAATCTCCCACTTGCACTCAAGGCTAATTATTGCGATGTCGCATACTCACAGCCCGTGTGATACCGAACACCCAACTGCTCTACTAGACAGTCTCACAAAGCTCGTTTGCGAAACTATTGCGTTTGAGGAATAGCCTTAGTGAGTGGATCCGCTGTGATGTTTCTTTCGATGTCTCTCTTTATCTCAAGTTCGCGGTGAAAGCCATCTCCCGAATTGAGCAATAACTATCTTAGAATATGTCTGGATATCTGATGGGACCTAGCTCATAAATGAACTCTAAATCCAAACTTCTTAGACTGTATCGTCAACTGAACTTAATTAGTATCCTGCGTCATGCCTCCCTCAGTATCCGCCTGGACCACCTATCCAAAATACTGCCCATCGTCATAGGAAAAACTATAACTCTGACAGCCACTCTGTCATTCAGGTTACCTTGGAAGCCTGGAATGATAACCGTCACCAAAAGGAGGCTGCCGTTATCATATCCCTAGAACATTCTCTTATGTTCTAAAAATGCTTCCGAATGTTTCTCCAGGATTGGATCAATATCAACTTATTGCACCTACTTCAAAAACAACATCTGGTATGGTACTTGACATCTCATGATTGACTCAATTGCCTAAGCAAGTGATCTTCCAATCATGCACCTCCCTCTCCCCTTTAGTCTATAAGACTCATTTAGAGAGGGTGTCTCCATCACCTGTAGGTACACTACCGTTCCAGGAGTCGTCCATTCCAAAAAACTCTTAGAATGCTGTCTAGGTACCCTGATTGGGAAACCACCCAAATCTAGATCTATAGATCTAGTAACCAGAATGTCTTGATATTATATCCAAGTCCCATGTGGAGAAACCACTGTGTGATAACCAAAGTATAACCGATCGTAGTATAGGAATATCACTTCCTACTCTGTGTATGTCATCCAAATACCAGGACATCACACCCTACTACCTTCTTAACAGATCCATCCCCTATTCTAATGAAGTCAAACCTATGACTGTCACATCAGAAATAGTTGATCTATCTCCGCTGTTTCTGCTTTAGTTTATAAATAGACATAGGCCACTTGTCCATTATGCTTCCGCTGCTCCCACTGACTACGACAACCCTCTGGCAGAGTCATATAAATGTACACTTCTAAAGCTAGTCTAGAACGACGTTATACTCATCCTCCTGCGGAGTCTCACAGTCTGGAACAACAGCAATGGAAAGTCTGGGTAAACAAGAACCATCCCTGCCACCGTCTTTGAGCATACCGAAGTACCTCTCGAGTGCCTGAGGTTACCCACCATATCTGCGGAGTGGCTAATGGAATATCAACCAAAATTGAATCTTTAGGTTCAAATCAAATCTTCAGTAATCGTTTGCGGTTCTGTTATCACTTCCAGTTCTACCATACTCCCACTACTGTTTTCTGAAAAAATCCATTTTTATTAAAACTGTGGCAAGTCAAGAACAATATCACTATTGATCTTCCAGATGATAGAAAATCAACCCTCGTCATAGTCCGGGTCAACCCACAAACAGCCATTACAGAAACGTGCCTTGAGTTATCCGGAGTCTGGTTTTAAGCATAAGCCGGACAACTCCCCGTACCTTAACAATGTCAAGATATGAACTGTTCTATATCCAATACAGAAACAGAGACACTGATTTAATTGAACCAGATTCAAATCATGCATCTGTCTACAGTGCATGTTAACTAAATGGAATGAGGCCGATCAGCGTTTCTCAACTTAGGAGTGCTTCCAATTATGAGTAACCTGAAAAAGAAACAAGTTATCTTTAATCATTACTATCAACTGAATACCATACACAAGTATCTACATCTTCGATCTCCTTGAAGAATCCCGATGCTTGCAACACCTGGTTCTCTACTTTATTCATATACCTATAACTTCTCAAAACTTGGACCTTGTATTTCTACGAAACACATGTCTAAGAACTAGAGAAGTCACAAGTATGTAAGTCCATGCTACCTGCTCATAACAGAATACTGCATTTTATACCGCCCATTCTTATGCTAGTGTGTTTATAGGTAGGTGCTTTTAATCCGTGTTTGTTACATATTTACAGATTACAGGTTTCCAGTACGAATATTGCAAATCAAGACAAAATCTCCAATGCTACGCCAAAATATAGAACATCTGTTGACAGCAGATAAAAGCCGGCTTCCGGTCATCCGTATCCATCCAGTGCCGCTTACCAGTTCCAGAGACAAGACATATGACAGCGGTCATTCGTGTCTCGGACAAGCACAGAGCACGAGAGGGGCAGCACAAGAATCAATGGGTGCGCGGAGCTCGAGGGAGAAAAGGTCAAAAGTATTATTTTTGTTGCCACTTTGGACCATTGCAAATCTGATGCAACTGTGGAAGCAAACTGCAATTTGGTATATGTAGAATAACATAGGACAGAGAACCAGGGAAGCACCCATATTTTGAGGGCCCAACTCCCCAAAAGGGCGGCGGAACCGCGGCATAAGCATGCTTAGGCCGCGGTTCCGTGGCCGTATAGACTCCTCGTTCTGTCGTTTTTTGGGGGCATTTTGGTACATTCATTTAGGGGCAGATTCTTGCCCTAGATTTCCAGTTCCCTGCCTATAAATACTCCAGAACTAAGCTAAGCCAAGGGTCCATTCTTTGTTCCTCTTTTTGTTAGGATTTAGTCTTTTTCTTCTTCTTGTTCATTCTTTTTCCATGAAAATTGTAGTGAGAGCTTTTTGAGTGGGAGATCAATGAAGATGAGAGCTTTTTGTATTATTCTCTTCTGTTTCTTCTTCCCCTTGAGATTCTTGCTTTCTCTTGATCATTCAACCTCTTCATTGAGCTTGAATGGTTAAGGGTTAGTTATTGATCTCAAGGGTCGTATTTTCTTATGGAATTAGCGCTTCATTTCACATGCGTTCTCTACCCTTCTCTTGATCTTGCACCCACTTGATTGAGCTTGCAAGTTTAAGGGTTGGCTATTGATCACATGCTTGTCTTGAGTTCTAGTTTCTTGTTCTTTGTATCGATTTTTATTACTTGCTTATTATTATCTTGCTTTTCTTTCTTGCAATTTATTTCATGCACTTAAATTCATGCACTTAATACTTGTAATCTTTTCTTTTCTTTGTTCTTTTCTTTTGCTCTCTTTTGTTCATTTTGTGAATGGTTGTAATTATTGTTGTTAAGATGAAATACGGTATTGTAAGTTAATATCTTCTTTCTCATTTCCTTTTCCCGTTATTTTCCATTGAACTCCGCCCAAACCATACGCAAGCGCTCCGTTAGGCACCCTACCCTAACAAGGTAACGGTGATTCCTAACCGCGACCGGTTGTGTTCGGTTTGGCCGGAGGCGAATGCAAGAGACAAGAACGGAAGGACAAGGGTAAATAAGCCGTATTCCACGAATACCGCGCTTAAATCCCCTAATCCACGTTGTTGCCGATTGCTTTAGCTTCAATTGGTCAAGACTCGGCTCAAAGGTTTTGAGTACGGATTTCTTTAGCCTACAATTTCGTATCTTTTTCTTAACAACTTTATACTTGCAAATAATACACATAGGATAGTCTCGAACAAACATACACAAATTCTTTATTGACTCGTCTAAAACAAGAGCGGAAATACAACCATCTCCCTGTGGATCGACCCGTGCTCAACCGGCTAGCTGCATAGCGACACCGTCCTGATCACGGTAAACTTTAGAACTCTTAAAACTCGACACGCCAAAAGCGTGCGATCAAATGGCGCCGTTGCCGGGGAGACGGTAGCGTATTTTCTTTCTCGTTATTCGGGTTAATATTCTTTTTGTATATATTTATAATAAAAAAAAATCTTTTTTTTTTGATCATTTTTGTGGGCAAGAGTGCAGATTTTTGCGAATTTGCAACGGCGATTGTGGGGAGCAAAGTGTGCATTCAAGGCTAAGGTGATTGCAAAGTACAGTGCCAAAGATCCGGGTAGTTTGACCCGTGCAAGCGAACTTTTCAAGCTTTCCGGATTTGATTCAACGGGGGTTTCCTAACCCAAAACTTAACGGTACGTACTTTACTAACACCTTCTTCACAAATCCGACGCATCCAATATACTATTCTTTGCAGGATTCTTTGCAAGTTCGCTAGCAAACGCTAAAAATTGACTAACCCGTATTTGTTGCAGTGCCGCGCTTAAACTAAAAAACGATTGTTTGATTCTTTATAGAATTTTTATTGAATTGCGCATTGCATACATTAATACGGACTTAAGGGCAAGCGAACCCCACAATATACGGTAAAGGATTTCATCACCTTTTCCGTGGCCCACAAATCATGAACTTGAGCATAACGTTTACCCGCACAAATTTTAAAAGAAATTAGACTTTAAGCCTTAAGGACTTCGCGCTCACTAGAAGAAGTTAACTGTGTTTAGAATCTCGCTTAACGGTATATTGTTTACGGGGTGTCTAAGAAAGTGTTAACGGCGAAACCGCCAAAAGTGAAAGGGTTATTTAATTAAGGAACTTCGCGAAAGCGTTGGAAAACCTCCCCTTATCTCTGCACTTACCTGGCCTCGTGATCAGTGTATCTTGAGCCCGTTTCTCGACACAGTTTTACATCGACAATCAAGTTCTGGAGCAGGTCTAGTTGACCTAGGTGAACCCTAGAACGATTAGGTGTGTGGTATTTTTGTGTCGTGATTGTTTTTGTCCGTATTCTTTTTGTGTGTATATTTCATTCTTCTGTTAATATATAAATAAAAAAATAAAAAAATAAAAATCACATTCTTTTTCCCCTCATTTTCTCTGCCTTTCTTTCTTTCTCTCTTCATATCATGGGTACTCCACCTCGCAAAAATCTTGCCGAACTTTGGTACCCATAACCAGACATTACTTCTTACGGTTCTTGCTTTGGCCGAACTTCGAACGATCCATCCATGCCAAAAATTTCATTGAAAGATCGGATAGACGCGTCTAGGACAAACAATTTGACTCCGCAATCCACTTCGTTTCAACCATTTCAAACATTCACCCCTTCTTACGTTGATACCCCTTCTTCGAGTCATGTTGCAACTCCAAGACCTATGTCTATTGCAGAACGTATTGAACAATCTCGTAGCCGATCTTTCACTCCTGTCACCACTTCAAATTCTTGGAATCAACAATTTCATTCACCTTCTTATCCAACTATTGATCCTACCCCTGTCCAACCATTCAATTCCTACCAGTCCTACCCAACTTTTGCACCTTCCCTAGACATTGCTTCTACACAGCCATTTGGGAGTTTTCAGTATCGAAACAACTTTGAATCTTTTACTGAAACCCCTTCACAACCTATGTCTAGTCTGGAACAGTCGTTGGAAGATTTTAGGGTAGCGTCAAGCCAACAGATGATGGATTTGAATGCGTCCATGGCCGCCCTCATGCAACCAAGTGAACCGGTAGCTAGTTTTCAACTAGCTCCAACTTTTTCAATGTATGAAGAGGCGGTAGGACAGGCTGAGAATTTGAGCGGAGAAAGTGAGCTGTATACCCTTCCAAATCAAACCTACCCATCTCAAATTGAATCCCACAACTCCTGTGTTGAAAGTCTATCAAGTGTCCCAAATGAATTATCAGTTAAAGATAGAATGTTTAATGAGTTGTGCGACTTTGTAGTGTTTGATTTGCCAGATTGTGAAGGGACCTTGCCAAGTGAAACCACACCCAATCCTTTTGACCTCTACACCTCCATCTTAGAACCTGAATTTATTGAAATCCATGCTTTTGATGTGGTGTCTGAGAATTTTGATTTTCACTTGATTAAGGATATTGGCGCTGGGAATATTTTGGATGATGAACCCATAGATTTAGCTGAATTTTTCTTTCCAACTCATCATCCCGAGTCATTAACTGTTTTTCCCGAACCTCATATGCGTCTGGATATTGATGAAATTTGCATGGATAAGCTGAATTCTGAGGAAACTTTTGAGGATATTTTTGAGGATGAACCAGTTTTAATTGATGAGTCGGATTTTCCAATTCATCCTGTTCCTTTCATTGACTGTGTACACCTTCTTGAACCTTTACCTGATACCCCTCCTCGATCACTCCTCTCCATCGTTCCGACCTGGCAAGAAACCGTATCATTTTCACTTCCTGTGTCTGGTTTACCAAGTTCGGTGTACCCATGGTTTCTCACGAACCTTGAGGGATTTGACCCCATTTCTCGACGGGTAATATATTAGCACAATCGCTTTTCATACATCGGTCATCACAAATTGTGCTAATCTATTTACTCCATTTGCACCCTCAAGTTCGTATTCCACTTCTTTTTCCCTTCCGCCATTCTTCTTCCTCTCATATACCGAGACCGTACCCCGCTTCTCTCTGCATACGGTCTCGCGTATTCTCCATTTCATTCCTCTTCACCTTCTTTCACCAGCCACTGCTTTATCACGATAAGATCTTTGAATGGTTGGTACTAACTTTTGGCCTGTGTAAGGCCTTGTATAGCTTGATACTGTTCTCTTTCCCCCCTAATCCTGAACTTCAACGCTTAGCAGTGGAAACACTGTTTTACTTAAGTTTGGGGGGGACACCTTTTTTGTATATATTTTTTGTTTTCCTTTTTGTTTTGTATATAATTTGTTTTTAAGGAGAGCGCCGACAATTTTGACCCTCTTGGTATAGCCTGACAGTGAGGGCACTGTCAAGTTTATGTTTGGGGGTGTGCTCGGTAAGCTTTCTTCATTCGCATTCATTTGTATATTTTGCATTTGCATACCTTATTTAAAAACCAATAAAAATCGAAAATTTTTCCAAAAATATAAAAACTTTGTCGTCAAGTTAGTTAATAGGGTAACTTTGATTTTTATTCTGAATGTTTAGTTGATATGTTAAAAATAACTAGATTCTAGACTTAGAAATTGAAAACCCTAAAAATAACCCTCATTCTGTTTAAACTTGGTAAGTATACGTCCTTACAGTTTTTTTTTCAGAAATAGGTAATCTTGAGTTCAGTTCTTGAGTTAAGTCAAGATGAAGGGAAAGTATTAATGCTCTACTGAAGGATAAGTCTGAAAAATAGTTTCTTTTCTTGAGTTCAAATTTAGAAAGTATATACCCTACAAACTGCACCTACACGAACCTTGAAACTTGGGATAGTAGAGGATAACTAGAAATACTCTTGCCTGAAATCCTAGTATGAAAGAAAAAACGGTATTTAAAGCTAAACACCAAAAGAGCATATTGAAAAATATTTCCGGTCTTGAAAAAGAAAAAGAAAAAGAAAAAGAAAAATAGAATAAAGTCAAGACCTGGAAACTGCTATTTACGCTTTAAGCTCACACATTCAGTAATCGGCCGTTAGTGCCTCAAGAAGCATTAATTGTCGCATGAAAGGTGTGTGAGCAAATCCGTACATCCTTAATGAAAAGAAGTAGTATTAGGTATTAGGGCAAGGGTATTATAGCTTGAATTGAATTCTTGAGTGTAGGGGTGCAAATATACACACACGTAGGGGTATACAATCGATGTTTGAATAAAAGATAGAAATAAAGAATAAGACTTGTGTTTTCTGTAAAGTTGATAAAAATCCCTGATTTGAGGCCGCACTTTAGAAGGAAAACTCAGAAGTAACAACATCTTTCTAAACTTTTTTGGAACGTATATGATCTAAGGTTAAATAGATAGGAGGTGTGAAACATAAGGGTTGGATATTTCTAACTTAGGATGATAGAATTTCTAACGTAAATACTAAACTGTAGGAGTAGAATCGATGTTAACTTATGACACTAGCTTGACGGGATTTTGTGGGTGTAATCCGCTGAAAACCCTCAGGAGACAACACTCCTCCTACTAGGGACACCTAGAGGTTTAACGGCTTGTTGCACGTGCTCAGTGCAATCGCGTTCCCTGCGAAAGTGCGGTTAGGATTCTTTTTTGTGAATAATTGGATTTGCTCGGGACGAGCAAAAGTTAAGTTTGGGGGTATTTGTTCATAACAGAATACTGCATTTTATACCGCCCATTCTTATGCTCGTGTGTTTATAGGTAGGTGCTTTTAATCCGTGTTTGTTACATATTTACAGATTACAGGTTTCCAGTACGAATATTGCAAATCAAGACAAAATCTCCAATGCTACGCAAAAATACAGAACATCAGTTGACAGCAGATAAAAGCCGGCTTCCGGTCATCCGTATCCGTCCAGTGCCGCTTACCAGTTCCAGAGACAAGACATATGACAGCGGTCATTCGTGTCTCGGACAAGCACAGAGTACGAGAGGGGCAGCACAAGAATCAATGGGTGCGCGGAGCTCGAGGGAGAAAAGGTCAAAAGTATTATTTTTGTTGCCACTTTGGACCATTGCAAATCTGATGCAACTGTGGAAGCAAACTGCAATTTGGTATATGTAGAATAACATAGGACAGAGAACCAGGGAAGCACCCATAATTTGAGGGCCCAACTCCCCAAAAGGGCCGCGGAACCGCGGCATAAGCATGCTTAGGCCACGGTTCCGCGGCCGTATAGACTCCTCGTTCTGTCGTTTTTTGGGGGCATTTTGGTACATTCATTTAGGGGCAGATTCTTGCCCTAGATTTCCAGTTCCCTGCCTATAAATACTCCAGAACTGAGCTATGCCAAGGGTCCATTCTTTGTTCCTCTTTTTGTTAGGATTTAGTCTTTTTCTTCTTCTTCTTCATTCTTTTTCCATGAAAATTGTAGTGAGAGCTTTTTGAGTGGGAGATTAATGAAGATGAGGGATTTTTGTATCATTCTCTTTTGTTTCTTCTTCCCCTTGAGATTCTTGCTTTCTCTTGATCATTCAACCTCTTCATTGAGCTTGAATGGTTAAGGGTTAGTTTTTGATCTCAAGGGTCGTATTTTCTTATGGAATTAGCGCTTCATTTCACATGCGTTCTCTACCCTTCTCTTGATCTTGCAACCTCTTGATTGAGCTTGCAAGTTTAAGCGTTGGCTATTGATCACATGCTTGTCTTGAGTTCTAGTTTCTTGTTCTTTGTATCGCTTTTTATTACTTGCTTATTATTATCTTGCTTTTCTTTCTTGCAATTTATTTCATGCACTTAAATTCATGCACTTAATACTTGTAATCTTTTCTTTTCTTTGTTCTTTTCTTTTGCTCTCTTTTGTTCATTTTGTGAATGGTTGTAATTATTGTTGTTAAGATGAAATACGGTATTGTAAGTTAATATCTTCTTTCTCATTTCCTTTTCCCGTTATTTTCCATTGAACTCCGCCCAAACCATACGCAAGCGCTCCGTTAGGCACCCTACCCTAACATGGTAACGCTGATTCCTAACCGTGACCGGTTGCGTTTGGTTTGGCCGGAGGCGAAACCAAGAGACAAGAACGGAAGGACAAGGGTAAATAAGCCGTATTCCACGAATACCGCGCTTAAATCCCCTAATCCACGTTGTTGCCGATTGCTTTAGCTTCAATTGGTCAAGACTCGGCTCAAAGGTTTTGAGTACGGATTTCTTTAGCATACAATTTCGTATCTTTTTCTTAACAACTTTATACTTGCAAATAATACACATAGGATAGTCTCGAACAAACATACACAAATTCTTTATTGACTCGTCTAAAACAAGAGCGGAAATACAACCATCTCCCTCTGGATCGACCCGTGCTCAACCGGCTAGCTGCATAGCGACACCGTCCTGATCGCGGTAAACTTTAGAACTCTTAAAACTCGACACGCCAAAAGCGTGCGATCACTACCCTACCCCGGTACTTACGGGGTTGCGGAATTGGTGAAAAACGATTTTCAAGAGGGTGGTAACATGGACTACCAATACGGATCCTTTGTTAAACTACTTTCTAACAACCTAACAAGAGTTTACCTACTCGGTTAGGGGGCTATACCTTTCTTGAACTCCTTCGTCTTCGACTCCTCCCGGTGTACGGATCGGCCTCACCTCGTCGTCTCCTTGCGCCAAAGATGGATCCACCCGAAAGCTTCTACCTTTGGCTTCTTCATCGATCTTTGAAGAAACTAGATCACTTGGCTTGCTAGGCCATGTGAACTAGAATGAGTAGAGGAATGTTTTGGTGTCTTTTTATCTCTAAGGCAATGAGTCTCAACACATGAGAATGGTTTGCCTTGAGGTAGAGAGAGCAAGAGGAAGAGGGAGAGCTTGAGAATGAGAGAGCTCAAGAGAGAGAAAGCAAATGATAGAATGAACCATACTCTTCTCTTTCTCACCTCTTATAATCCAAAAGCCATCATCACAAAAATAGTAATCAAGTATTATGTAAAGGGTTTAAGTCAAAATGGCTATATCATTTCATGCACTCATTTTGCATAAATAAACAAGCAAGCAAAAGTCTTTGCCATGGAATGATAGCCATTGTCATGATGATGGTCAACTAGTCCAACCTAGTCAACCGGTCAACAAAGTCAACAAGTCAACAATGTCAACCCCTCAACAACCATGTCACTATAATACTTAATTAATATTAATGGTAATCATATATCTTATTCTCATTAGGGTTAAGCAAAAGTCAACAGTCAACTGTCAACAGTCAACAGTCAACAACCCCAATGAGAATACTCTGCCTCTGTCTCTCTGTCAACTGTGCATACACACCCGTATCCGCGTTCCGAGGAACACGAATACATACGAGATAAAACCAACCCCAAAACGTACACTAGGATCTGGCTTAAACCAAAGCCCGCTAGTGTTAACTGTCCGGACACTGTACGTGCACAAGTGCACGGATGTGACCGAACCCTGTCGCAAAACCATGCGACCTGTCACAAAACCATGCGACCTCTACTCTTTTGCCTAAAGGCGAATAGCTTTCTGTGTGGGACTCTAAAGACTCGACACTACGCTGGCAGTGGGTTTAACCACAGACCGCAAGCTGCACTAGCTGTGCGTAACGGTCCCCAGGTAGATGCCGACAAAAAGACTGACGAGGTGAAACCCATCTGAACACCTACTGAGTCTGACTGTGACAATCTCCATACAGTCCGGTCTGTTCGTCTGATACATCGCATGGCGGGCCTAGGGGGCGGTAAACGTCAGTCCCCCAATAGCGGTATAAGTCGTGTCGGAGTGAAGCCCAGAACACCCTAAGATAACACTGGAAACCTACCAGTATATCTCGCTTGCCCTGGCCAGGGACTACTCGTGTAATGGCTCTCCTAGACACAGCGCGATGTCAACCCACAATACCGGGAGAGACGAATCCTGTCTAACCGCCACTGCCTCAAAGTGCTTCGGGACTGCACCCAAAAACTACCTGTTTGCACGACTCCTTTGAGTCGTGGTAGGGTAGTAATCAAAGTGCAGAGGGAACACACTCGAGGCGAAGTGACAGTGTCAAGTCAGCGGACTAAGCTGTACTCATGTCACCTGGGAACTGATTACTGACGATAGGTATAGTACCAACTAACAGTTCCCGACGAGTCCTGTCCAGTGTAATCGTAACCCAACGAGCACCCGCATACTATCTCCAGTACGACGTACTGATGGATGTGGGACAGACCATCTCCCACACTGGGATGAGAAGCGCATACGCTAGTCTACTCCGGAGTATCGATGCCCTGTCTCTATAGTCCTGCGACTAGGGACCTTCATAAGGATGTGCTTATAGATTACCCAGCCCCCACTAGTGTGACTGCCATCACAACGCTGGTAATCAAGCAAAGATCCTAAGGGCTCCACTAATATGTACAGGTGATATACTAAAATAAACACATGTACACATTGAAGTAGAAACAAACCAAGTAGCATACTACTATATTGAGCAAGATTTTTTATACAACTATGAATATCCCAAGCTTCCATTAAGTAATATACGAACTAGTATGATACAGTAATGGCCTCTAGGGCATATACACTAACAATCTCCCACTTGCACTAAGGCCATGTACTGGCGTATCGAAGACCTATCATCTCGATCAGTCGCTCGAACTGAGTCTGGGGCAAGGCCTTTGTGAGTGGATCAGCAGTGTTGTCTTCTGTAGAAACTCTCCGAACCTCGATCTCCTGGCGACCCACGATCTCCCTGATCAGGTGATACCGCCTTAAGATGTGTCTGGACTTCTGATGGGACCTTTGTCCCTTTGCTAAAGCTATAGCCCCGTTGTTGTCGCAATACAGAGGTATTGGATCAACAATGGACGGAACCACCTGAAGTTCAGTTAAGAACTTCCTTACCCAGACAGCTTCTTTTGAGGCATCTGCAGCATCGATATATTCTGCTTCCATCGTCGAGTCAGCAACGGTTTCCTGTTTGGAACTCTTCCAACACACCGCCCCTCCATTGAGGGTAAAGACATAACCCGACATGGACTTGGAATCATCCTTGTCACTCTGGAAGCTGGTGTCAGCAAAGGCCTCGATCTGGAGGTCTTTTCCGCCATACACCAAGAACATCTCCTTAGTCCTTCTTAGGTACTTGAGAATGTTCTTTACTGCTATCCAATGTTTCTCCCCAGGGTTTGACTGATACCAGCTTACCACACTCAGTGCATAAGCTACATCTGGTCTAGTACACAACATCGCATACATTATAGAGCCTACCGCAGAAGCTTAGGGTATAATAGAGATGCGATCCCTTTACAAATCAGTCTTGGGAGACATCTGTTTGGAGAGGGTGATCCCGTGACAAGCCGGTAGATTACCGCGCTTGGAATCTTCCATACTGAATCTTTTCAGTATGGTGTCGATATACCTGGACTGTGAAAGTCCTAATATCCTCTTGGATCTACCACGATAGATCCGGATCCCCAGAATGTATGAGGCATCACCCAGGTCATTCATGGAGAACCTGTGTGACAAGAACCCCATGACAGATTGTAGCATAGGAATGTCATTTCATATTAAGAGAATGTCATCCACGTATAAAACGAGGAATACTACAGTTCTCGCTACAAATCTACTATAGATGCATGGCTCATCTGGATTTTTGATAAAGCCAAATTCCTTGACCGTCTCATCAAAACAGATGTTCTAACTCCGCGATGCCTGCTTTAGTCCATAGATGGACTTAAGCAACTTGCACACCTTTCCGCTGCTCCCACTCTGAATGAAACCCTCTGGCTGGTCCACATAAACACACTCCTCTAAATTTCCATTTAGAAAAGCGGTCTTTACGTCCATCTGCCAAATCTCATAATCGTGGAAGGCAGCAAAAGCAAGAAGGATCCGAATGGATTTAAGCATAGCTACTGGAGAAAAGGTCTCGTCATAGTCCAAACCAGGTCTTTGACGAAAACCCTTTGCAACCAGTCTAGCTTTATAGGTCTCAACCTGTCCATCTACACCATTTTCCTTTTGAAGATCCACTTGCATCCTACGGGTTTTACCCCATCTAGAGTAACGTCCAACGTCCATACTTTGTTGGTGTACATGGACTCCATTTCGGTCCGCATTGCATCCAGCCATTTTACCGAGTCAACGCTCTGAATGTCCTGCTGGAAGCTAGTCGGCTCATCATAATCTACGATGCAATCCTCTCTATCCCCGTCTATGAGAAAACCGTAGTATCTCTCGGGCGGATGAGACTGCCTACTACTCCTGCGGAGCGGCGTAGGAATGTCATTTTCTTTTGAACCCTCTGGTTCCACTAAGCTTTCAGTAACAGTCTGTGGTTCTGGAATTTCTTCCAGTTCTATTTCGCTCCCACTTGTTTCCTTTTCTAAGAACTGGTGTTCTAGAAAATGGGCATTACGAGAAACAATGATCTTCTGTTCCTCTGCGTAATAGAAGATATATCCCTTGGAGTTCTTTGGATATCCCACAAACTTGCACTCTACTGAGCGTGCCTCGAGCTTGTCCGCATGCTGCTTTTTGACAAAAGCTGGACTTCCCCATGTCTTAATGTGATTAAGGTAGGGTCTCTTCCCACACCACATCTCATATGGTGTAGTAGGCACAGTCTTAGTTGGAACTCGGTTCAAAAGGTATGCAGCTGATTCTAGTGCATATCCCCAGAATGATCACGGTAACTCAGCGTTACTCATCATGGATCGTACCATATCCAATAGGGTTCGGTTCCGTCTCTCCGATACACCGTTATGTTGCGGAGTGTATGGAGGAGTAAGCTGAGAGAGAATTTCGTTCTCTTTTAAATAGTCCAGGAACTCAGCACTTAAATATTCACCACCTCGATCCGATCTTAGAATCTTGATACTTTTGCCGGTTTGTTTTTCTACTTCATTCTTATATTCCTGGAATTTTCCAAAGGCTTCGGACTTATGTTTCATTAAGAAGACATAACTGTACCTTGAAAAGTCATCCGTAAAGGTAATGAAGTAAGAATAACCGCTTCGCGCATGTGTAGACATTGGACCGCACACTTCGCTGTGTACGAGTCCCAAGAGCTCGCTCGCTCTTACTCCGTGTCCAGTGAACGGAGTCTTTGTCATCTTTCCTTTGAGACAAGATTGATAAGTGGCATATGATTGATATTCGAACGGATTCAAATATCCTTCTGTATGTAACTTCGTCAACCTTCTCTCATTGATGTGACCCAGTCTACAATGCCATAAGAAAGACTGATTTCTTTCCGGAGACTTTCTTTTGTGTGTATTCTGGACATTGAAAATCTGTGGTTGGTTTAGTACATATATACCATTGCTTAATGTACCTGGCCCAATCAGAACATGATTAAGGTGAATATTTACAACATTACTTACAAACGCAAATTCATAACCTTCTTTAGAAATCAAAGATACAGAAATGATATTACAAGTTGCGTTCGGTACAAAATAGCAATTACGCAAAACCAAAACATGTCCATCTGACATTCCCAGGTGATAGTCCCCCATGGCCTTAGCATCCATGCTAGCTCCATTTGCAACTTTGAGGGTCATGTCGCCTGCCTTCAAAACCCTACGGTTTCTCAACGCCTGCAAAGAATTACAGATATGAGATCCTGATCCGGTTTCCAATACCCAGGAAATAGAGTTTATTGACAGACAGTTTTCAATAACATACACACCTGAAGCTGAAGCCGCAACTTGCTTCAGTTCCTGTGTCCTGGCTTTCCAAGCCCTGCAATCTTTCTTCCAGTGACTACTCTTATGACAGAAAAAGCACTCTTCCTTCCCTCTAAGCTTCCCCGCTATTTTTGTTGCTTTTGCTTTTCCCTTCGTATCCACTTTACTAATACCGCCCCTTGGTTTGGCAGAGGCTTTCTTCTTCTTTCCCTTGGCTTTCGCCTTGGACCTAGAAGATGAAGATCCTACTACAAACAAAGTGGATGTTTCCCTACCTTTCTGTAGGGTGCCCTCTGCACTCCTCACCATGTTGAGGAGTTCTGAAAGTTCAACTTCTTTTTCTTGTAAGTTAATGTTCAGGATAAACTGGGCGTAAGTGGAAGGAAGGGACTGGAGAATCAAGTCCGTATAGAGCTCGTTCTCTAACGTGGCCCCAAGTTCCGCGAGCTCCTCAATGAAGCCAATCATCTTAAGCACGTGTTCCGCTACCGATGATCTGATGGCCAACCTTGCCGAAAATAACTTCTTCGACACTTCGTATCTTGCGATACGAGATTGCTCTCCATACAGTTCTTTTGTATGGAGAAATATGGATTCGAGGTCCATATTCTCGTGCCTCCTCTGATGTTCGTTGTCCATAGAGGCAAGTACGAGGCACTTGGCCTTCGCGCTATCAATCTCCCAAGTCTTACGGATTTCCTTATCCGCGACGCTGGAGGTGGGACTTGGGACAGGGGGAGTTTTGGTGTTAAGGAGATACCCCAACTTGTCATAAGTGATTGCCATTTTGACATTCCTGAGCCAATCTTTGTAGTTTGGCCCTGTCAGTATGTTTTTATCTAGAAGTAACTTAAGTCCAGTCATGTTTATTGGTCCCTACAATTAGGAGAGAGAGAAGAAACACTCAGCATGATGCTCTTGCAAGTTTAGAGTGGTTTTTAGTTTGTCTAAACAGGATGGCTCCCACTGTCTCTCGAATCCCTCCTCAAACCAAAAAGGAAGAATTAGTCAGGATCAATCTCACCGTACAATACTTTCTTAACCGTTCGGCCAGGCTGGTGTTGGTACTTTGAGGGAGGTTTTCCAACGCTTTCACGAAGTTCCTTAATTTAAGAACCTCTTTTCCCTGGGGGCGTAGCCCCGCTAACACCTTTCTAGACACCTACTTGGTTTATAACATTGATCGTTAAGTGAGAAATTTCCCGAGGAGTAGCATATACTCACAGTAGGATCGGGATCCAAATATCATCGTGTGACGAAACTGAAGGAATCCTACCAGAATCATCACACTCCAAATGGTATGCAACACTAGCAAGTTTCAGTTCTTTTGAAACTCCCGATGTGCATTTTTGCCTCATGCTCTTATGACCTTGACTTTGGCCAAAATATCATAAGTCGCATGTCAAGTTCTACCCGTCATTCTCCAGGTTAATTTGAGCCCATCCGCACATACCCTTGACTTTGGCCAAAATGGTAGTACGACTGCCCCAAACCAACACATCTATCTATGCTGCACATGAATACCCAATAGCTACCAATCACTATGCCTTGACTTTGGCCAACATACATAGCTTGAATACTATTGACCATCCATGTGAAACGACGGAGGGCTACGAATAGTTTTGGCGAAACCGTGAACGTAGTGAACTTGATATAATCGATGGAACGAGATAGCTTTTAAAAGGAGTGGCTTAAGCTCCGCGTTTAAAAGTTGTTTTGAAAAGAAACCGAGTGGTTTTTTAAAGTGTTCCAACAACTTTTACTTGGTTTATTTTTCTTTGCATTAGTTCTTTTAATGCGTATTTTTCTTGCATTGGTTCTTTTAATGTGTCCCATCATTTAATCCTACCATTGCAGAAAACAACCAAAATATGACGTACGCTTATGCCATTCGCATTCGCCACGGGGCCCCGTCATTACCCGTTAGGTTACTTAACTAACGACAGAGCGGGGGCTGGGCTAGCGCGGCTGCAAAACATAAGCAACGCCTAAATAATATCATATATAGATATATTACAATGATAGCCATTTCAGATCACAGATGAACACATTGGATATACTAGGAATCCGCAATTCGTACGAGCCTTTAACGAAAAACAGATTACACAGTCGTGGTGAATAGCCAAAACACCACCCAAGACCCCTACGGGTGCGGCAAACTACCCGCCAAGTACCCGAAGCGAAGCAACCTCCCTCAACTCCATGAGTAGGCCACTCGGCACTTCGGGATACCCGGTAGTTTGTGCACCCCCTCCATGGGTCTATCCTAGGAGCAAAAACAGTAAAAAGAAATTATACAATGACGGCTACAACCCCGACCCGGTTGTGCGGCCATACAAATAATTAGTACATCAATTTACAAATTTACATGAATTGAAAGAAAAGAAAACTCTCGTCTCACAACCCCCGGCTATTCACCCGCGACAATCCAATGAATTCATATACATATTCCAATGTCATTACAGATCACAGATTTGTATAACCCCCACTAATCGACATATAGCGATTAGCAGACGTTCAATACAAATATCACATCACAGAAATGAACCCGTCAGCTTAAGTCTTAAGAAACATGATCAAAATACGGTTTTTAAAACCCCAAAAACAAAATTTTCTTTCTGGAAAATCTGGGGTGAAAAAACATATACCAAAATTCCCAAAATACCCCACTGAATATACTGTAGCAAAGAGGATCCAGAGAAGAGCCAATACGGCCGCGGAACCGCGGCAATAGCAAGCTATTGCCGCGTTTCCGCGGCTCTTTGATGAGATCACAAGACCGTCTTTCTACAGTATACTCTAAAAACCCTGAGTCGATTTTTAAAGCATGATTTAATACTTTTACAGCACTTTGAAAATCGACAGCAAGTTTGAAAACCGGGTGTATTTCGCTACTTTTTCTCCGATCGAATTTCTATGTACTTTGCTAACATGTTAGATAGAGTTTAACCAGGCTCTGATTCCAATGTAAGTCCATGCTACCCTTCCCCGGTACTTACGGGGTTGCGGAATTGGTGAAAAACGATTTTCAAGAGGGTGGTAACATGGACTACCTATACGGATCCTTTGTTAAACAACTAGCTAACAACCTAACAAGAGTTTACCTACTCGGTTAGGGGGCTATACCTTTCTTGAACTCCTTCGTCTTCGACTCCTCCCGGTTTACGGATCGACCTCACCTCGTCGTCTCCTTGCGCCAAAGATGGATCCACCCGAAAGCTTCTACCTTTGGCTTCTTCTTCGATCTTTGAAGAAACTAGATCACTTGGCTTGTTAGGCCTTGTGAACTAGAATGAGTAGAGGAATGTTTTGGTGTCTTTTTATCTCTAAGGCAATGAGTCTCAACACATGAGAATGGTTTGCCTTGAGGTAGAGAGAGTAAGAGGAAGAGCTTGAGAATGAGAGAGCTCAAGAGAGAGAAAGCAAATGATAGAATGAACCATACTCTTCTCATTCTCACCTCTCATAATCCAAAAGCCATCATCACAAAAATAGTAATCAAGTATTGTGTAAATGGTTTAAGTCAAAATGGCTATATCATTTCATGCACTCATTTTGCATAAATAAACAAGCAAGCAAAAGTCTTTGCCATGGAATGATAGCCATTGTCATGATGATGGTCAACTAGTCCAACCTAGTCAACCGGTCAACAAAGTCAACAAGTCAACAATGTCAACCCCTCAACAACCATGTCACTATAATACTTAATTAATATTAATGTTAATCATATATCTTATTCTCATTAGGGTTAAGCAAAAGTCAATGGTCAACAGTCCACTTTCAACAGTCCACAGTCAACAACCCCAATGAGAATACTCTGCCTCTGTCTCTCTGTCAACTGTGTATACACACCCGTATCCGCGTTCCGAGGAACACGAATACATACGAGATAAAACCAACCCCAAAACGTACACTAGGATCTGGCTTAAACCAAAGCCCGCAAGTGTTAACTATCCGGACACTGTACGTGCAGAAGTTCACGGATGTGACCGAACCCTGTCGAAAAACCATGCGACGTGTCGCAAAACCATGCGAACTCTACTCTTTTGCCTAAAGGCGAATAGCTTTCTGTGTGGGACTCTAAAGACTCGACACTACGCTGGCAGTGGGTTTAACCACAGACCGCAAGCGGCACTAGCTGTGCGTAACGGTCCCCAGGTAGATGCCGACAAGAAGACTGATGAGGTGAAACCCATCTGAACTCCTACCGAGTCTGACTGTGACAATCTCCATACAGTCCGGTCTGTTCATCTGATACATCGCATGGCGGGCCTAGGGGGCGGTAAACGTCAGTCCCCCAATAGCGGTACAAGTCGTGTCGGAGTGAAGCCCAGAACACCCTAAGATAACACTGGAAACCTACCAGTATATCTCGCTTGCCCTGGCCAGGGACTACTCGTGTAATGGCTCTCCTAGACACAGCGCGACGTCAACCCCCAATTCCGGGAGAGACGAATCCTTTCTAACCGCCACTGCCTCCAAGTGCTTCGGGACTGCACCCAAAAACTACCTGTTTGCACGACTCCTTTGAGCCGTGGTAGGGTAGTAATCAAAGTGCGGTGGGAACACACTTGAGGCAAAGTGACAGTGTCAAGTCAGCGGACTATGCTGTACTCATGTCACCTGGGAACTGATAACTGACGATAGGTATAGTACCAACCAACAGTTCCCGACGAGTCCTGTCCAGTGTACTCGTAACCCAACGAGCACCCGCATACTATCTCCAGTACGACGTACTGATGGCTGTGGGACAGACCATCTACCATACTGGGATGAGAAGCGCATACGCTAGTCTACTCCGGAGTATCGATGCCCTGTCTCGATAGTCCTGCGACTAGGGACCTGCATAAGGATGTGCTTATAGATTACCCAGCCCCCACTAGTGTGACTGCCATCACAACGCTGGTAATCAAGCAAAGATCCTAAGGGCTCCACTAATGTGTACAGGTGATATACTAAAATAAACACATGTACACATTGAAGTAGAAACAAACCAAGTAGCATACTACTATATTGAGCAAGATTGTTTATACAACTGTGCATATCCCAAGCTTCCATTAAGTAATATACAAACTAGTATGATACAGTAATGGACTCTAGGGCATATACACTAACAAAGTAAACATAATATAGTGTCACGACCCGAAAGTACGAAACGTGACCGGCACTTTGATTACGAAGCATCTAGGGGCGCAACGTAACCGAATTAAGCCGAAGCCCAGAAATCTAAACCATATAAAAGAAGAAGTAAAAAAAAATATGAATGAAACAAGTTTAAAAGCATCATCAAATTTTTCCCAAAAATTTCGGTAGAGTCTCCTCTGTAAAAACTGGCCCCAAACGGGTACAACAAGTATAAATACATATAAACAATAAAAAGGCATCCCCAAATGGTACCTAGCTCAACGCCAACAGGCGGAAACAACCAGAACGAGCACAATAGTATACAACGCCAAAGGGGCGAGGCTCAAAAGTCAAACGAAACAAAACCACAAAATATCATAATAATACAAGCGCGACTCTAAGGTCGAAACAAATAAATGGTCCAGTAATCTATCAAGTAATACAACTTTGGTTGATGGAGCTTTCTAGATACAAATGAAATAATAAAAAAACAACGGCGGTCTAGATACAAATGAACCAACCTACCGTGCAAATCACCCGGAATGAAATGATGTGCGAGCAATCTGCCAAGGAACCCTGTACATCAACCTGTAATAAAATTTAGCACAACGGGGGTGAGTTGCCAACTCGTGAGTAGAAGACATCTACGAAAAGAAATCGAATGCACGACGCTATCCTAAGTCTTAATAATTTACTAATAGTCATCAAGTAAGACAGGATAATAAGCTACGTATAAATGCAAATACAGTGCTCGTGTCAGTGCCTTATATAGTACTATGTCATATGAATGAGTATGCATGCACCATGAATGTAAAGTAACCAATCCTGAAATCTAGATATATCTGTATAAGAAATCATTAGCTTTTATCTTGGTAAAATGTGTATAGAAATCTAAAATATCAACGATGAAATCCATGGAAATCCGTGTCAAGCATCGACACAAACATGTAAATCTCAAGTCTCCATATCTCATAGTCTCAATATCACGGGCTCCGTCAGTTCGGATCGGCCCATATCATCAAATATCACGACAGCGGTCGGTATCCTCCGGATATCCGCCGCGCCAGACATCACCGGTAGGTAGCCTTCCCCTGCTAGGCTCATCGTCAACAACTCGATCTTCTTGCCCCGGGGTACCATACCGGGCCCATTATGTACCCGAGACGGTTCATCCAATCCTCGAATCGGGTCTCGAAATCCAACAGAAAACATGAAATCTCATGGTGGACGACACATACATCACGAGAAAACCGCATCTTATGTTTTAAAAAGAGAGGAGGAGAGAGAGAGAAGTTTTTATATATTCTTGCGGTTTTTCCCAAAAATCCAGAAATCTCATAGATATCCAAAATCCCAAAAATCATGAGTAAGTATATGATAAGTGTCGGCATATGCCCCATAATACTGCATGATAACATGAGAATGTGAATGCATGAAATGTCTAAGTAATAAATGCCATGTCTATACTAACACCAGAGAGTAATCAAAATATTATATCGATCTAGCTGTTTGCTGATTCTATCAATAAAAGATAATATGATCTAAAGTGTACGTGACATAGCAATTACCGATGATGATGTGTGTGAGCCGGCAAATAAGTGTGCGTGAAATATGGGCATCATCGGTAATGGTGCCGGTGTCCTAACAGGCAAAGTTTATTCTGATTATAGAAACAAATGTATGAACAAGCAACATTATGATTACAGTATGAATGTAAAGACAGATGTGCAATAACCACTCATTTGATATACAAGTATAACTACAACTATATGTCTCGAGCCTAACTAGTGTCCATCTAACCTCCTAAAGAACTAAACCTAAGAACTAGTCGATAAGAAATAAGAGTACACCTAAAGTCTGAGTCCATATCTCTAATAGTCGACGATCCATCCTCAATAGCGTCACGTACGTAGTACGATTTCCTCGAAACAAGAGTGCGGATCAATCATCACATCTATGCCTCGTACGGTAAAATCCATCGTACGGCATCCCAATATCGGGGTATGGGTCAAGTATCACCTACGTGTCTCATTATTCGTATAATATCATCATCAACACATGTCAAGATCAATGTGCTATACTGTAATCGCATACATCAATCATATATCATTGCCAGCATAAATATACATCGTTAATTTATCCTCAGAATTATCATGTACATGTATCATATTGCGATTAAGTCACACTTAGATCATATCGTAATCAAATCACACCTGTATGATATCGTAATCAAGTCACGCGTATATGATATCGAAATCAAGTCACACCTGTATGATGCCGTAATCAAGTCACACATATATCATATCAGAATTTCAATCACATGTTACGGTCCGGGTGCTATTTTAGAGTCCCATGTACCTCTATATCATCACCACCCTTTATTATCTATGTATACCTATTCATTATCTCATTTTCTAATGATCCGCTAACATCATAATACGACCGTATAGCCAAGAATCACGCCATCAAGCCCAGTTATACTGTTTCATCCCCATGTATCATATCACATCATTGTACCACATATACAGATTGTGTATATATGTATATACCTACACCTAGTCCTATATATATACACATACACGTATACACCACATCGAGTCTCAGTGTGTGCGTGTGTGCGTATCTACCTAAAACCTACGAAATCTCCTCCAAGATATTCATCCTCGGGTAAGGTCTTTCTAAATCAATCTAGTCCAACCTAGGGTCACTACTAGGGTCCTACTCACCGAAATTCTAAGGTCACGTCAGGCTTCCTAATGACAATAAGTAATATTCCCATTCTACGTTTGCGGGGGTGCTAAACGCCATCCACCCGACATCCCCCCGTAGATATACATCTACTTACCTGGTCCTTGTCTGCCGAAAACGGTGTCGCCATCCTCTTCTTCATCGCCCGCAGTCCACGTGAGGGGTACCTATATGCAAACATATGTAGTATCGTAAACTGAATCACGGACAACATCAAAACAACGCACGAAACGCGCATAGGTTAAAACCTATGTCCCGCTCATGCAAAAGAACCAAATATCGCTCGATATCGGCGTACAAACGCCGATTGATCGAGATAAAACACCAACAAACAACTTGTTGTTTCAAAATTCATTATTTATAATATAAAACACGATTTAATTCATCGAAACTCTAAAATCGATCAAATCGTCCGATTTCGTAAAACCCTAAAACGCCAATTTACCGTTTTACTTCAAAACTTGATATTTAAATGGAACTAATGGTCATAATACTCACTAAATATCAAAACTAGAATATATAAACCATTCCTATAATTTATCCTCACCAATTTGTATTGAACATGAAAATTCTAGTTTGCAAAAATAACAAATTTTAATACTTTTTAAGCAAAATTTTACAAATCAACAACTAAACTAAGTTTGCATGATCTAAGTTGCTAAACAACAAACTAGAATGTTAATAATATCATGAAAACCATAATTAGATTTTAATCCCCATTATTTAGTCCATTTCCAAAAACCAAGTTAGCAAAAATAAGCATATTTATCAAAATTTCCAACTAACAATTTGAAACTAACAACTAGATTAGCCTTTGCATTAAATTAACATGCTAATCTACCCATTAAAACCATGAAAAATTGATAAACATTCTCATTAGAATTTTATCTAACCTATTTATATGTTTTGTAAAAATCTAGTTTGCAAAAAGAACCTAATTCAACAATTTTAAATGCAACATCTAGCAATTTTGCTACTAGATTAGGTTTAACATTTCCTAATGTGTTAAACTACAAATTTAGATCAATACCCAAGAATGAAAACCCTAATTAAAATACAAATCCTTTACTAGAATTTCCTAAACAAGAATTCAAAACCAAATTACACACTAAAACGTTTTAATCTAGCAACTAAACTATAATTAAACAACTAGATTAGAATTATACCTTACAAGTGTTGATTCCCTTGAACTAAACCTCCAAAGTGGCATCTTTTCTCCTTGCTTTAGACCAACTAGGGTTTGAGAAGGGATGGCTTAAGGTTTTGGTTTGAATTTGTGAAGAAAAAGTGTGAATTTCGGTGGATTTTTGAATGAATTTTGATGAAATTTGAAGAAGAAAGAGAGGGGGAAAATGGGGGGGCTGCCCCTAGTGAGGCCGACCACAATAGGTGGAGTGAAGAGAGAGAGAGAGAAATGAGTGTAGAAAGATGTGGAAACCACATGAAGAAATCATTTCCTTTAGGTCTTTTCACTAATTTCTTTAATTTTTTTTTTTTTTCTAAACTACTCCTAGAAAATTCTAGAACCACGTAAAAATTTGAGAAACAATTTTACATGTTTCACACTTATTTTAAATTGTCATGGTTCATTTTATAAAATTAACCTATTTCAAATTTGTAATTTACACTAATTTAGTGTAAAAAATAAAGCTTATGTTAATATTTAAAATAATTAATTTAGGAAAAATATTTAATTAAACTAAAAATTTATAGGTGGCTAAATAAACACCATTTACTAGTAATAACATAATTAAAATAGGTATTTTTAAATTTATAGTGAAAAATAAGTACGGTTTAGTTTTACGAAAAATACGTTTTACTTTATCGAAAATCATAAAATTCACTTAAACGATTTTATTTATTTAATTATTTTTAAAACGTTACAATTTTCCCCCCTTTAAGAAATTCGGTCCCCGAATTTAAATTAAAACTCCCCCCAATTAATAAAACATTCAGCCAAAACACTCAAATCGTCGGGGCTCCGAAATCATCAATACAAAACTAAAATCAACTCTGTCAAGCATAACGCAATCATTGGAGTTATGGCGAGAATAAAATATCAAAACCCAATATGAAAACCAACATGATATAGATCAAAACTACAACTTATATATAGTGCGCATCATAGTAAAATCGTCCCAATATCTGGATAAAGAATCATGCAAGAACCTCTTTTGAAAATCGCCGTGTGATGCACGTGTCACGGCATAAGTAGCGGAAGTTTATTTAAAAAAATTGCTATATATATATATATATATATATCTTTTATTTAACATACACGTCCCGCCTGGTTACTAAATCAAATAGTAATGATTTTAAAAACATACTGCTCAAACTGAAATCAATCCCAATCATATTAATAAAATATCATGTGCGTTCTGTGCGCACAAAAATCTAAGCCAAATACAGATACCACGAATACACACACAAAAAAATAAGTGCAACAGGTATGCACCAAAACATCTGTCAAGTGCAACGGGCGTGCACGACTCAATATCAGGTGCATCTAATCTGCACAAAACCCCGATTTAGTGCATCTGGTGTGCAGAAAATCGCATCAAGTGCGCCAAGTATGCGCAAGAATCTCAATCAGGTGCACATGGTGCACGAAATCATACACCGAATATCAAAATCGAAATCACAGTACGAAAATACATAAAACTAGGTCGAAGCATATGTCGAAATCATGTGTAACCATATGCAAGAAATCAAATCAAAATCTCAAAATGTATTAAAACCAAATCAAGTGCACTGGGTATGTACAAAACAACATCAATACAACCGATATATGAAACATGCATAGAATATAATGAAAGTACACATAAGAAATACCAATCGTAGAACAAAATCCTCAAATACCAAAATCCAACCAACGGAAATATGAAATTCAAATCACCAAATCGCAATCGTAAAACTATCGTCAATGTGCGCCTCTTTTCTTTGATGTCGACTGCTTCGAACTCGTCTCTTCATAGGTGTTCTGACTGCGCTACCAATGGCAATACTCATGTCTAGCGTCTCCTACATAGTCGATCCATTCACCTGATATCCGGACTACATCAAACTTTTCGATCGATCCGTCAAAATCCCATAATTCCCTGAGAGCTCAACACTCAAGTACAGTTTAAAAATATCCGGTACATACCCCAGCATCGATGGTCCAGCCATAGAAGGGCAAACCCAAGCCTCACTAATGGCACCGCGGAACTGCCGTAAACCCTAAGGTTCAAGGGCGTTCTCGTGGTCATTATGTCAAGTTAGGGTTTCATTCTTCTAGAGGGTCCATGGAAATACCTGCATGTTCTTCGGAATACTTTAAACTTGGGAAAATGGGTTTTCTGATAATCGTTCGAATCCTTTAACTTCTTCTGGATTGCATGTGAATACCCTTCATCCGCATGCTAAACAATGCTTCAATCCTCAAGAATAACCAATACCCTAATGGTTATCGCATTCAAGCCGTAGCTCCCTCCGCCAGTGCGCCCGTGGTAACAGAAACCACCATCCGATATCGACGAAGATAGATCAAAGGAACGAATGAAATACAGTGCAAAGAAATGTTCATCCTAAGGCTTCTTAAGTAGAGTAGCGTATCGTAAGTATGCCGCGGACCATAACCACGGTACGTTACTCTCCCTAGGTCGCCTACTCCATCAACCAAGGGTCACCTAGACTTATACATGGTTAAACCTAGTGCTCTGATACCAACTTTGTCACGACCCGTAAGTACGGAACGTGACCGACACTTAGATTACGAAGCGTCTAGAGGCGCAACGTAACCTAAGTAAGCCGAAGCCCAGAAATCTAAACCATATAAAAGAAGAAGAAGTAAAAGAAAATATGAAGGAAACAAGTTTAAAAGCATCATCAAATTTTTCCCAAAAATTTCGGCAGACTCTCCTCTGTAAAAACTGGCCCCAAACGGGTACAACAAGTATAAATACATATAAACAATAAAAAGGCATCCCCGAACGGGAGCTAGCTCAACGCCAACAGGCGGAAACAACCACAACGAGCACAATGGTATACAACGCCAAAAGGGCGAGGCTCAAAACTCAAAGGAAAACAAAACCACCAAATATCATAATAATACAAGCGCGACTCTAAGGTCGAAACAAATAAATGGTCCAGTAATCTATCAAGTAATACAACTTTGGTTGATGGAACTTTCTAGATACAAATGAAATAATAAAAATATAACGGCGGTCCAGATACAAATGAACCAACCTACCGTGCAAATCACCCGGAATGAAATGATATGCCAGCAATCTTCCAAGGAACCCTGTACATCAACCTATAAAAAAATTTATCACGATGGGGGTGAGTTGCCAACTCGTGAGTAGAAGACATCTATGAAAAGAAATCGAATGCATGACGCTATCCTAGGTCTTAATAATATACTAATAGTCATTAAGTAAGACAGGATAATAAGCTACGTGTAAATGCAAATACTCCGTGCTCGTGTCAGTGCCTTATATAGTACTATGTCATATGAATGAGTATGCATGCACCATGAATGTAAAGTAACCAATCCTGAAATCTAGATATATCTGTATAAGAAATCATTAGGTTTTATCTTGGTAAATGTGTATAGAAATCTAAAATATCAACGATGAAATCCATGGAAATTCGTGTCAAGCATCGACACAAACATGTAAATCTCAAGTCTCAATATCTCATAGTCTCAATATCTCATAGTCTCAATATCTCGGGCTCCGTCAGTCCGGATCGGCCCATATCATCAAATCTCACGACAACGGTCGGTATCCTCCGGATATCCGCCGCGCCAGACATCACGGGTAGGTAGCCTTCCCCTGCCAGGCTCATCGTCTACAACTCGATCTTCTTGCACCGGGGTACCATACCGGGCCCACCATGTACCCGAGACGGTTCATCCAATCCTGAATCGGGTCTCGAAATCCAACAGAAAACATGAAATCTAATGGTGGACGACACATACATCACGAGAAAACCACATCTTATGTTTTAAAAAGAGAGGAGGAGAGAGAGAGAAGTTTTTATATATTCTTGCGGTTTTCCCCAAAAATCCAGAAATCTCATAGAAATCCAAAATCCCAAAAATCATGAGTAAGTATATGATAAGTGTCGGCATATGTCCCATAATACTGCATGATAACATGAGAATGTGAATGCATGAAATGTCTAAGTAATAAATGCCATGTCTATACTAACACCAGAGAGTAATCACAATATTATATCGATCTAGCTGTTTGCTGATTCTATCAATAAAAGATAATATGATCTAAAGTGTACGTGACATAGCAATTACCGATGATGATGTGTGTGAGCCGGCAAATAAGTGTGCGTGAAATATGCGCATCATCGGTAATGGTGCCGGTGTCCTAACAGGCAAAGTTTATACTGATTATAGAAACATATGTATGAACATGCAACATTATGATTACAGTATGAATGTAAAGACAGATGTGCAATAAACACTCATTTGATATACAAGTATAACTACAACTATATGTCTCGAGCCAAACTAGTGTCCTTCTAACCTCCTAAAGAACTAAACCTAAGAACTAGTCGATAAGAAATAAGAGTACACCTAAAGTATGAGTCTATATCTCTAATAGTCGGCGATCCAGCCTCAATAGCGTCACGTACGTAGTACGATTTCCTCGAAATAAGAGTGCGGATCAATCATCACATCTATGCCTCGTACGATAAAATCCATCGTACGGCATCCCAATATCGATGTACGGGTCAAGTATAACCTAAGTGTCTCATTATTCGTATAATATCATCATCAACACATGTCAAGATCAAGGTGCTATACTGTAATCGCATACATCAATCATATATCATTGCCAGCATAAATATACATCATTAATTTATCCTCAGAATTATCATGTACATGTATGATATTGCGATTAAGTCACACATAGATCATATCGTAATCAAATCACACCTGTATGATATCGTAATAAAGTCACGCGTATATGATATCGAAATCAAGTCACACCTGTATGATGTCGTAATCAAGTCACACATATATCATATGAGAATTTCAATCACATGTTACGGTCCGGGTGCTATTTTAGAGTCCCATGTACCTATATATCATCACCACCCTTTATTATCTATGTATACCTATTCATTATCTCATTTTCTAATGATCCGCTAACATCATAATACGACCGTATAGCAAAGAATCACGGCATCAAGCCCAGTTATACGGTTTCATCCCCGTGTATCATATCACATCCTTGTATCACATATACGTATTGTGTATGTATATATATACCTACCTCTAGTCCTATATATATACACATACACGTATACACCACATCGAGTCTCAGTGTGTGCGTGTGTGTGTATCTACCTAAAACCTACGAAATCTCCTCCAAGATATTCATCCTCGGGTAAGGTCTTTCTAAATCAATCTAGTCCAACCTAGGGTCACTACTAGGGTCCTACTCACCGAAATTCTAAGGTCACGTCAGGCTTCCTAATGACAATAAGTACTATTCCCATTCTACGTTTGCGAGGGTGCTAAACGCCATCCTCCCGACTTACCCCCGTAGATATACATCTACTCACCTGGTCCTTGTCTGCCGAAGACGGTGTCGCCATCCTTTTCTTCATCGCCTCCAGTCCACGTGAGGGGTACCTATACGCAAACATATGTTGTATCGTAAACTGAATCACGGACAACATCAAAACAAAGCACGAAACGCGCATAGGTTAAAACCTATGTCCCGCTCATGCAAAAGAACCAAATATCGCTCGATATCGGCGTACAAACGCCGATTGATCGAGATAAAACACCAAAAAACAACTTGTAGTTTCAAAATTCATTATTTATAATATAAAACACGATTTAATTCATCGAAACTCTAAAATCGATCAAATCGTCCGATTTCGTAAAACCCGAAAACGCCAATTTACCGTTTTACTTAAAAACTTGATGTTTAAATGGAACTAATGGTCATAATACTCACTAAATATCATAACTAGAATATATAAACCATTCATATAATTTATCCTCACCAATTTGTATTGAACATGAAAATTCTAGTTTGCAAAAATAAGAAATTTTAATACTTTTTAAGCAAAATTTTACAAATCAACAACGAAACCAAGTTTGCATGATCTAAGTTGCTAAACAACAAAATAGAATGTTAATAATATCATGAAAACCATAATTAGATTTTAATCCCCATTATTTAGTCCATTTCCAAAAACCAAGTTAGCAAAAATAGGCATATTTATCAAAATTTCCAACTAACAATTTGAAACTAACAACTAGATTAGCCTTTGCATTAAATTAACATGCTAATCTACCCATTAAAACCATGAACAATTGATAAACATTCTCATTAGAATTTTATCTAACCTATTTATATGTTTTTTAAAAATCTAGTTTGCAAAAAGAACCGAATTCAACAATTTTAAATGCAACATCTAGCAATTTTGCTACTAGATTAGGTTTAACATTTCCTAATGTGTTAAACTACAAATTTAGATCAATACCCAAGAATGAAAACCCTAATTAAAACACAAATCCTTTACTAGAATTTCCTAAACAAGAATTCATAACCAAATTACACACTAAAACTTTTTAAATCTAGCAACTAAACTACAATTAAACAACTAGATTAGGATTATACCTTACAAGTGTTGATTCCCTTGAACTAAACCTCCAAAGTGGCATCTTTTCTCCTTGCTTTAGACCAACTAAGGTTTTAGAAGGGATGTCTTAAGGTTTTGGTTTGAATTTGTGAAGAAAAAGTGTGAATTTCGGTGGATTTTTGAATGAATTTTGATGAAATTTGAAGAAGAAAGAGAGGGGGAAAATGGGGGGGCTGTCACTAGTGAGGCCGGCCACAATAGATGGAGTGAAGAGAGAGAGAGAAATGAGTGTAGAAAGATGTGGAAACCACATGAAGAAATCATTTCCTTTAGGTCTTTTCACTAATTTCTTTAATTTTATTTATTTTCTTTTCTAAACTACTCCTAGAAAATTCTAGAACAATGTAAAAATTTGAGAAACAATTTTACATGTTTCACACTTATTTTAAATTGTCATGGCTCATTTTATAAAATTAACCCATTTCAAATTTGTAATTTACACTAATTTAGAGTAAAAAATAAAGCTTATGTTAATATTTAAAATAATTAATTTAGGAAAAATATTTAATTAAACTAAAAATTTATAAGTGGCTAAATAAACACCATTTAATAGTAATAACATAATTAAAATAGGTATTTTTAAATTTATAGTGAAAAATAAGTACGGTTTAGTTTTACGAAAAATACGTTTTACTTTACCGAAAATCATAAAATTCCATTAAACGATTTTATTTATTTAATTATTTTTAAAACGTTACATATAGTACGAGGACCAACCCCTCTGTCCCAATGGACACTGGAGAATATACAATACTCTGTATAAGTCCCATGAGTCTAGTGACTCATTCACTGTGTATCGTAGGTTGAAAACTGTACTTATGGTTAAGAAGAATTACACCGATGTTCAATGCTCCTTACCTAACCATCCACTGATATAGGTAAATGTCATAGACATAATTTCAAAAAAGTATATCTCACTCTATAAAAATAGACGTACAGATATATCAATTTAAAATTGGTGCATAACAACGGATATTCAATACCAAATATTTGGCGTCCGGCAAACAACCCAGGTGACTTCCTCAAATATCACCAATTACAACGAATCCCGATATAATGAGGATGATCACCTAATTCCCAATAACTTACTCCCATTCATCATCTGTAAAACCATACAGATGTGAGAATCATACCTGGTAAATACATACCCTGGAGCAAGTGTCTAATTGGGAAATCAGTTTTCTTTTAACAGTAAACAGTGAAACTGAAACATTGAAATGTTTCGATGGGGTATCCCGGTATTCCTAGTAATGCCTCTTCCATTATCCAGATTCACAACTTTAACCGTATAATTCTTTGCCATCTCTCCAAATCCATTTATATTTCTTTAGTCATTACCTTCTATACACCGTCTTAGGCTAAATGGTTTTCTTCCTTCCCTACCGTTCGGCACCGGCCTATGGTTTGGAAGAAGACTATCCAATAAGCATAATGGGTGTAGTGTCCTAATCCTAGGAGCACCCGCAACACGAGAGAAGGTAAAGATAAAAGACACCTGAATAAACCTTATTCCTATTTCTCCTGAACCAGAATCCATCCCCGAACTGGAACAAGTTCCTTTCGAGTTCGTATATAACCATACAATGGAGTATCCAATAAACTGTGGATCTTCGTAGTGATATGGAGTGTCCTGGAGAAATACAAAGGTGATTTAGGATTGGCGAAGAAATACTTGGTTTGGTCGTGAATAGCAGTCACAATTTACTTTGCCCTCTTACTAATCCCTTGATATGTCTTTACTTAATACCTTCTGTACACCATCGTTATGCTAATTGGTCTTCTTCATTCCCCACCGATCGGCACCAGCCTAAGATTTGGAAGAAGACTATCCAATTTGCGTAATAGGTGTACTATCTCCTAAACCAAGGAGTACTCGCAACCTGAGAGATGGTAAAAGGAAAAGACAACTGAATAGTCCTATTCATTTTCTCCAGAACCGGAAACCATCCTCGAATAAATTCTTTCGAGTTCGTATATAACCATACGATGGTTTTGTCCAATGGAAGTGGACGTTCGTAGTAATACGGGGTGTCTTGGAGAAAAGGGTAAAAGTAGGAGTGGCAATGAGGTTTGCAACTCTGACAATCCAAAAGCCAGTGTTTAAGAAGGTTTGGTTAATTTTGGTTACTGAGTCATAGTCTAGGGTCGGGTCATGGTCGCTGCCAAAGAGAGAGAGAAAAGAAACACTCAGCGTGCACTCTAACCTAGATCAGAATGGTTATCACTTTATCTAATCTGGAAACCTCCCATTGTAACGTCAAATTCTTCCCCAAACCTGAAAGAAGAATTAGTCGGGATCACCCGAGGAGTAAACCAACTCATCGGTGGAAATCGGGATCCAACTATCATCGCATGATAATGTGACAGAATCCGCTCACGTTATCACACTCCAGAAAGTATGCGCATATCTGGGAAATTTCAGTTTCTTTAGAAACTCCCGATGTGATTTTTGCCCCATGCTCTTATGACCTTGGCGTGAGGTCAAAATATCATAAGTCACATGTCAAGTTCTACCCGTCATTGTCCAGGTTAATTTGAACCCACCCGTACATAGCCTTGACGTAGGCCAAAATAGTAGTACGACTGTCCCAAACCAACGCATCTATCTATGCAACAGATAAATATCCGGCAGCTACCAATCACTATGCCTTGGCGTGAGGTCAAAATACATTGCTTGAATACTACCGAATATTTAACTGAATTGATGGAGGGCTACGAATTGTTTCTGGCGTAAACCTTTAACGTAATGAACTTGATATCGTTGAAGGAACCAGATAGCTTTTATAAAAATATAGTGGCGAAAACCTTTGCTAAAGAGGTCACTCCCGGTGAAGGGATCTCGGCTCATTCCCCGTGGAATGAGGTGCAGGATATTCCAACTGAATACCACGATGCAACGAAAAAGTAATCGGCTATAGTGAAGTTATCACCCTGACGCAAACTTCTGTCCAAGGGGTCACTCCCGGTGAAGGGATCTCGGCCCTTGCCTCGTCGACAGAGGAGCAGGATATTCCAACTGAATACCACTGTGCAAAACAAAAAAGAACGCCCTTGCAATAACAGCTTTTTGGAAAATGTTCCAACAAGATCAGAATAGGCTTGTTTAGCTTGCATTAATACGAATCAATGCAGTCCCATCAATTGATCACACCAATAAAGAACGAAAATAATGATGTACGTATATGCCATCAGCATTCGCCACTGGGTCCCGTCATCACCCGTTAGGTTACTTAACTAACGACAGAGCGGGGACTGGACTAGCGTGGGTGTAAAACATATACAACATCTACTAGTATATATATCAATATATAGTAATCGCTCATGGCATGATAAAATGCAACATCACAGAAATGTAATAAGCATCACAGAACAATACAGATAATCTGGGATACCCGGGTTTCATAGAGCCGCTACTGAAACCCGACATTCCCCTGGTCGTGTGGATAGCTTGTGCAATGAAATCCTACGCGCGGCAAGTTACCCGCCAAAACCTGAAGCGAGGCAGCCCCCTTCAGCAACGTGAATGGACCACCCAGCACTTCACGGAATCCGGTAATTTCGGCACCCCTCCTGGGTCAACCTGTACCCCCTACGATTGCGGCGAATAGCCCGCAAATTCTAGAGTGAAGCCCCCTCCGTCTCAATGCCATGAGATGCGGGCCCGTTGCCCTCTAAAACCCGGCTATCCGTGCACCCTACCTTGGGGTAATCCTAGTACAGAAAGTAAAATATACAACGGGTACATCGACCTCGACCAGGTCGTGCCCCAAAAGAATAATATACAAAGAGGCAGCGACGGCAGTCCACATGTCGGACGCTCGCCCCGCAATATCAAATGTACATATAAAACAAAACTGTACTAACATTGCATCCAGGCTATCCCCACCGACCAATCCTCAACATCACAGCACAACACAGAACATCAACGTGAATGTCACGTTCGCAAATCCCTCTAAAAGGGCTATAGCAGTTAGACAGGATTTACCGATCAAGTGACATTCACGGTCACAGATATAATGTAAATACTGTGAACCAACATGTTTAAACTTTTCGATCGATCAGAATTACTTAAGTGGGCCCCAAGCAGAACTGTAGCACTCTGAGAAAATCTGGGCCCAAAAAGAATATTCCAAAAACCCCAATTTCAACTCAGGAGCTCTCTGTGAAAATTAGGTCAAATGAACAGTCTACCTTCCGGCGGAACCGCGGCCAATGTGTGCGTTTGGTCACGGTTCCGTGGTGTAAAGGTGACGTCACGCGACGAAATTTTCCCAGATTGCTTAGAATTACCTGCACGTGTTTTTGCAACAACCTGAAAAATTTTTATAGCCCAAAAAAATTTCGACAGAAACATGTGTAATGAAAATGCGGTTTTGGGATTTTTTGCTCGATCGAGTTCTAAACATACTAGAGCAAGCTAGACTAGGTTAATGGCGTGGCTCTGATACCAATGTAAGTGCACGGCGGCGCCCCGGCCGTCAATCCGACGCCGGAATGCGGAAACGAAAAACTTTTCAATGTAGAAAACCGGCACCTCCGCGCACTATAAAACCCAGATCGGTCCATTAACCTAACTCTAGCAAACTAGAATAAGAGTAGAGAATCTATACTGAGCGATCCGTGTCTTTCGGTCTTCGTCTCCACTCCGATCTCCTCTCGGAATCTCCGGTCGTCGCCTCCTCGTCGAAATGGGCACCACAAAGCCGGGTTCTTTTACGGGCTCCCACCTCTGGACCGAGGCAACTCGGGCACGAAGTTGGTGAATCGACGCGTCCAAGATTTGCTGTAGACTAGTGTAGAGAGGTATGTCTCTTTGGGGTTTGAAGTTTCCATGTATGATGGAAGAGAAGAAATCAACTATGGAAATGTGCTTAGGAATTTGGTGGCAAGAAAAATGAGATGAACCATTTTCCCTCATATGAAAATGAACTCCCTCTCCTCTCCCACAAAGTGGCCGGTCCCTCTTCACAAAATGGTGATGGGAAGAGAATGGAATAATGCTACAAAGAAAAAGCATGATAAAAGTGAAGAAAAATGGTCACACTCACTTCTAATCTCATCATATCACAAACCATCACATTTAATGCTAAGGAAGAGACTAAAATGGAATCTCATCATGCAAGATCCATCATGATGCCACAAAATGCAAGAAAACCCCTCCACAAATGTTATTTGCATACTTACAAATAACCCCTCCATCTAAAAGTCCGGCCGTGAAGGAACAAAAGGAAACAGGCCGGAACGAAATGCAAACTGGCAACTTCAGAAAACTGATCCCGTAATAAATAACAGGAAAACCCCGCGACTGCATATACATGCCCGCATTTGTATTCCCACTGAATACAAATGGAAAGAGACAAAATCTACACTGTCTAATACTAGGATCCGGCTTAAACCAAAGACCGCTAGTAAAATCCGTCCGATCACGATCTATGCAATACCGCGCGTATCTGATCGAACCCTGCTATATCTCCATACGGCCTCTACAACGTTTCACCCGAAACCTGAGTAACTGTGTGTGGTGGACTCTAAAGACTCGTCAATACTATTGCTGTGGATTTAACTACTAGCATGTTACAGGTATTAGCCATACGTGACGGGCTACCATCATTGACCAAAAGGGACGTCGATGAGCGAACTCATCTTGACACCCTACTGAGCCTGTCAGTGACAATATCCGTACAGTCCGGTCCGTTCGTCTATGAGCATCGCATGGCGGGCCTAGGGGGTTGGTAAAAGTCAGACCCCCAAAATCGGTACAGGTCGTGTCGGAGTGTAGCCCAGAACACCCTGAGATACTACTGGAATACCTACCAGTAAATCTCCTGTCTTGGCCAAGGACTTTTCATGTACTGGCTCTCCTAGACACAGCGCGACCTCACCCCCAATACCGGGAGAGACGAACCCCTGCAGATCCGCTCACTTTCTCCGTGTGGCTCGGGACTGTACCCAACTAAAACCTGTTTGCACGTCTGCTTTGAGCGTGGTAGGGTAGTAATCAGAGCACAGTGGGAACTCACACAAGACAAATGACGATCTCAGGTCGATAAACTAACCTGTACACATGTCACCAGGGAACTGCTATCTGACGTCAAGTATAATACCAACTAGCAGGTTCCCGGCGAGTCTTATCCGGTGTACTCATAACCAAATGAGCACCTGTATACATCTTAGCTGAACCAACTGACACCAGTGGCTTATGAGACCGGCCACCGTCCCTCGTCGGGGTCTCGACTGTATACACTAGTCTACTCTGGAGTATCGATGCCCTGTCTTGAAACTCCCATGACTAGGGAACTTTTAAGGATGTGCTTATAGACCCCAGCTCCCACGTATATGATCGCCCTCATACTGCTGGTAGTCAAGCAAGAATCCTAGGGGCTCTATCAACGTGCAATAGTGATCAGTAATGTCACCTAAAGCAGTACACGATGATAAAGATACACCAGATAACATACTATCATCTTGAGTAAGACTGTCCTACCGGTATAGGTCCTCCCTCAATCATTGCAATCACGTGCCTGTGATCCAATAATGGACTCTGAGGGCACTATCTCCAACTGTCGGACGCCGCAAAGAAAGGGAAGCAAGTGGTCGGCTACGCTTAGCACGAGACCAGGTGATTAGATTTAACATCTACGGGGAAATCACCCGTATGGCGTTAAGCGTCAGGGCGGAATAGGATATTTTAGTCGTAGATGTTTATATGTACTATTGTAGCATTCCTTCATTGTTGCATATAGAAATGGTAGTATATAACACTGCACTGTCACTAACGGTTCAAGCTGCACGAACACTAATTGTATGTTATACTCACACCGTTAGTGATTGCCATGACACTCGCACTATAGGATTGCTACGAATCATACATTGATGATTAGACATGACTTTGTCGCATATTGGCATATGGTTACAATGTATATTCATACCAGTGCACACACATATTGATATCTTCATACTTGCGCACATGCATACTGTATATTCATACCAGTGCACACATATATTGATATCTTCATACTTGCGCACATGAATACTGTATATTCATAACAGTGCACCCATATATTGATATCTTCATAGTTGCGCACATGCACACTGTATATTCATACCAGTGCACATATATATTGATATCTTCATACTTGCGCACATGCACACTGTATATTCATACCAGTGCACCCACGTATTGATATCTTCGAACTTGCGTTCATGCACACTGTATATTTATACCAGTGCAAAAGTATATTGATATCTTCATAATTTCACACATGCACACTTTATATTCATACGAGTGCACACATATATGGATATCTTCATACTTGCGCACATGCACACTGTATATTCATACTAGTGCATATATATACATTGGCACACTCATATTTGCGCATATATCCATTTGCACATCCATACCCATATACATATGTTACATACATGGATGATATTGACTTGATTCAAAAGATATAGAGACCGCATGAGATATTTTCAAAAATGGATCCTTTTTAAAAGAGCGGTTTTCCCTTTTTACTCTTAGTGCCATACGACACATTGCATGGATTTACGTATTGAGTTTGGATTTATGTGATTTATGGATTTGAGAACCGTGGTATTATTTTAAGAAAATACGTACTGTTTTAAAAACTCGGTTTCTCTTGATATGATATTTCAGTGCGTCCACCATGAGTTTTCTCGGTTCCAAAGAGCTTGTGTGAGTATACCTGATTCGAGAAGTGGTAGGCACCGATTGCGGGTACATGGTGGACCCTGTATGGTACCAAGGGGTAAGAAGACTCGTGTTTTTAGACGGTGAGCCCGGCAGAGGGACAACTACCTACCGGTGATTGGTTGGACTTAGCGGTTATCCGGAGGATACTGACCAGAGCTGAGAGATGGATACGGGATGACACGTACTGCCGGGGCCGAGTGCTGATTCCGCAGATGGAGCCCGTGGGCCGATCCGGACTGACAGAATCCGATACTTGAGGATTTGTGTGTCGATTCTAGACACGATGATTTCATGATGTTTTCGAGTGCCGATGTTAGGCACTCACGATTCCATGAGTTGTACAGGATTTGAGGGCCGATTAGAATGACGGCGCCTGAGTTTTACTGCGATTTAGGTGTATTGATGGACACCGGTTATTTTCCACTTTGACATTCTATGTAGATGTTATTTATTCCTATGCTCAGCATTCAGTGTTATACATCTCATCCTGTATCTGTAGTACCTGATAGATTGCACATGCCATGCACGATTATTGCATACTCTGCTCATCCTATATAGATCTTATTTGATTGCACATGCTATGCATGATTATTGCATACCATGCTCATCCTATATAGATGTTATTAGATTGCATTTGCTATGCTTGATTATTGCATACCCTGCTCATCATATTGAGATGTTATCAGATCGCACTTGTTGCATGATTATTGCGCATCCAGTTCATCATATAGATGTTATCTGTTGGCATAGGTTAGAGTATCGCAGTACGTGCATACTCATGATTACCTTTATATGTTATAGACTATTCACGAGTTAGAACCTCACCCCCGTTGTGCCACAGTGTTTGCAAGTTGCCCCTCAGAGTAGTCGCGGCACGCTTCTTTCTTGCATCTTTTGATACAGATACCACTGCGGTTGGCGTGTGAGCCCTTTTGCTGATAAGTGAGTTTTTGTGATATCTGTTTATTTTCCAGTTGTGTACACTGTTGTATCTAGTACTCTCCATCTACTATCCATGTGTTGACTTAGAGACAAGTTGTGAGGACGATGTATATTATTTGTACTCTGGTGTCGAGCTCATTGTGAGCCGACTTTATTTATGCAGTTTTATATTTCATGTTGTCCTCACTTTTTTTGCTCATTCTTCGCTAAGACGTCGTATATTATTATCGTGCTGATTATTTCCGCTGTTGGGCGTGATTGCTCCCGTTTGGAATGCTTTATTCTTATTATATATCATTTTACTCAGATCTTGTCTTGTACCCGATTTCGGGGCTAGTTTTTACAAAGGAAATGCTGCCAAAATTTTTAAGATAATAACTTGAATTTTAAAGAATTTTACTAAATTACTTAAGGTTTTCTAAACGTTTTAACAAATGTTTCTATTAAATGTTTTAACACATTATCTTCAATGGTTTTGATTCTGGGTTTCGTCTTACTTAGTCGCGTTACGCCTGTAGACGTTACGTGGTTAAGTGCCGGTCATGGGACGAACTTTGGGTCCTAACAAAGTAGGTATTAGAACGTAAGTTTTGCCTTCGGAGTGTAGGATGACCCTGGTATGATGGAGTAGGTAGCTGAAGCAGAGTGACGTAGCGTGCGTATGTTCCGGGGCATACTCACGGCACGGTATTCCGCCTAAGCGACCTTAGGACTTATTGATTGAAATTCTTTCATGATTATCTACATTCTTATGATTCGATTTCCGTATCCTTATCGAATCCTACATTCTTTTCAGCCACAATGCCGCCAAAGACTACGAGGGCGCAAAGAGCGGCCGCGAGAGCCGAGATTCGAGTTGACTCGTCTGAGAAGAGGACTGACCCGGGCAGTACTCCCGTTGTGCCAGAGCAGACTGTTCCTCCTACGACATATCAGATTGCCATGCTAGGGGCCGGTATGAAGGAGATGCGCCAGATGATAGGGTCGCTAGTCGAGACACTTCGAGCGCAGCGACCAGAGGTAGTTCCACCCGTTACGGGGCCCGCGATGGTACCTACAGTACAGGCAGTTTCCCCTGCAGCCACAGAGGTCATTACTGTATCGCTATCAGAATTTATGAGGCTGAAGCCTATTGTCTTCACAGGCACTGATGCAGCCGAGGACCTACATTCTTTTATTGATTGGATGGACCGGATATGTCGTTCACTCAGATGCTCAGATGCGGGATAGGTAGAGTTCGCGAGCTTTCACCTGGAAGGTTTTGTGCAGAAATGGTGTGAATCGGTCGAGAAGGGCAGAGTAGCAGTTCTTCCTCCTATGACCTGGACCAAGTTTGTGATGGTGTTTCTTGCCCGTTTCCTTCCCCAGAGTGTCAGGGATACACGAGCGCGCAGGTTCGAGTCTTTACGTCAGACGCCAGAGATGACAGTGACAGAGTACGATGTACTATTCACCGAGCTATCTGTTTATGCCCCATACCTAGTGGCTACTGAGGAAATGCGAGTCAAAAGATTTTTTCAAGGCTTACTTACCCCCACAGTTCCTGGCGATCAGCACGCAGCATTGCGAGACCTATGCAGCAGCCGTAGACGCAGCCCTATTAGTCGAGGAGCACCTTGCAGAGACTTCAGTAGTTCCAGGGCCGAAGCGGGTTCGTACTGATACAGCAGCACAGAGACTACCATTCGGACGCCGTGATAGACGTCGTACAGGTGGCAGAGACTCGGGGCGAGGTCAGATGTTTAGCTCTTATCACCAGGAGGGTCAGCAGTCGTCGCGTGGATGCTTTGGGTGTGGTAGTCCCCGTCACCGCATCCGAGATTGTAACGAGATACGCCGGAGGGAGCTAGCAGTACCACATGTCACACTTCCACCTTCCCCACCCCAGAGGGCGTTGCCTATTGTACCTACTGTTGCTCCGCATCAGACTCATGCACATAGAGGCCGTGGTCGCGGAGGGTTTTCTCATAGAGGACGAGGTGGCTGAGGCAGAGGACAGCCAGCTACCGGTAGAGTATAGCCAGTTGCTAGTAAGGGAGTGCCGGTCGCAGGTGGAGGATAGGCACGAGTTTTCGCGTTGACACATCAGGATGCGCAGGCATCCAATGAAGTGGTTTCAGGTACCCTATCTATATGTTCTGTTGACGTACACGTGTTATTTGATCCCGGATCCACGCACTCGTACGTTTCCACACACTTCGTGCAGAGTTTGAGTAGAGAGTCCGGTTTGCTTGATCAGCCGCTTATTGTGACCACTCCTGTGGGTGAGTCGTTTGTTGCTAGGCACGTGTTCCGATCCTGTGTTGTCCGTATTGGCGAGAGAGAGTTGCCTGTCGACTTGATCTTTCGTGAGATGTTGGACTTCGACGTTCTTTTGGGCATGGATTCGTTGGCCACTTGCTATGTGTCTGTGGACTGCCGTGAGAAGACATTTTGATTTTGTTTTCCCGGCGAATCGGCTTTTGTTGTGCAGGGGGACCGTGGTGCCGCCCCTCACAGTTTGATTTCTTCTCTTCGTGCTGGACAGCATTTGAGGAAAGGATGTCAGGGATTTCTAGCCTATGTTTGTGATAATAGAGCTACAGATGTTCCGTTGGACCAGGTTCCGATTGTTTGTGAGTTCCCTGATGTCTTCCCTGACGAGCTTCCTGGGATACCGCCTGAGCGCGATATTGCTTTCTTTATTGATTTGATTCCCGGCACGGGTACTATTTCTATACCGCCTTATCGTGTGGCCCCGGCGGAGCTTAGAGAGTTGAAAGGTCAGTTGCAAGATTTGCTGGATAAGGGACTTATTCGACCCAGTGTGTCTCCTTGCGGTGCTCCTGTCCTGTTTGTTAAGAAGAAGGACGGCAGCTAGCGTTTGTGTATCGACTACCGCCAGCTGAACAGGGTTACCGTATGGAACAGATATCCTTTGCCATGCATCGACGATTTGTTCGACTGGCTTCAGGGGGCAGGATACTTTTCGAGGATCGACTTGCGATCAGGATACCATCAGCTGCGGGTTCGACAGGAGGATATTCCGATGACAGCTTTCCGCACGCGTTACGGCCATTATGAGTTTTTGGTGATGTTGTTCGGACTCACCAACGCCCCAGCAGCATTTATGGACTTGATGAACCGTATTATCTAGCCGTATCTTGATTTGTTCATCATCGTATTCATTGACGATATTTTGGTGTATTCCCGGAGCTGAGAGGAGCACGAGGAGCACCTGCGGATCATACTGCAGACTTTGAGGGAGCACCAGCTATTCGTAAAATTCTCCAAGTGTGCATTCCGGATCGACAGCATAGACTTCTTGGGTCACGTGATTACACGAGATGGTATATGTGTGGACCCGAAGAAGATCGAGGCCGTTCAGAGTTGTCCCAGACCCGCATCAGTTACGGAGATCCGCAGCTTTTTAGGACTGGCCGGCTACTACAGGGGATTTGCACATGATTTCTCTCGTATTGCTGCACCTTTGACCGGGTTGACCCGGAAGGGAGTTCCTTTCGATTGGACAGAGGAGTGCGAGCATAGCTTTCAGCAACTACGGACTTGTTTGACTACAGCGCCGGTGTTAGCATTGCCTTCAGGATCGGGCGGAATTGTGGTCTATTGTGACGCTTCTCGAGTGGGGCTAGGATGCGTTTTGCTACAACATGACAGGGTGATCGCGTATGATTCACGGCAGCTGAAAAAACATGAACAGAACTACCCCACTCACGATTTAGAGATGGCTGCAGTGGTCTTTGCACTCAAGATCTGGCGATATTACCTATACGGCGAGTCGTACCAGATATTCACAGATCACAAGAGCTTAAAGTATATATTTTAGCAGCGAGACCTGAATTTCAGACAGCGTCGTTGGATGGAACTAGTAAAGGACTACGATTGTGAGATCTTGTATCACCTGGGCAAGGCGAATGTAGTGGCGGATGCTTTGAGCCGAAGGACGGGGGGTAGTCTATCTTGTTTGAGCGCAGTGCAGAGGCAGTCGTCAGAAGATTGGCAGATTTTATGCGACGGCCGAGTGCAGTTCGAGTTCATGCCGATCGGGGGACAGCTTGCGCATGTTCGTGCACGCCCATATTTGCTTGACCGTATACATGCGGCACAGTACAGTGATGATCGTTGTTCAGAGATCATGGCTCAAATTGGGCAGGGCAGATTTTCGTAGTTCGTGATCGATGACCAGGAGATACTGCGATTTGGGACTAGACTGTGTGTACCAGATGCTGGGGGACTGCGGCGTGAGATTCTTGAGGAGGCACATCGATCGGTGTATAGTGTTCATCCGGGTTCCACCAAGATGTACCATGATATGAGAGATGTTTACTGGTGGGACGGAATGAAGAGGGACATCACAGGCTTCGTATCGAGATGCCTGACTTGTCAGCAAGTCAAGGCCGAGCACCAGAGGCCAACGGGAGAGCTACAACCATTACCCATTCCGGAGTGGAAATGGGAGCAGATTTCGATGGATTTCATTATGGGTCTATCCAGGACTAGGTGAGGGTATGACTCCATCTGGGTGATCGTGAATCGATTGATGAAAGCGGCTTATTTCTAGCCGGTGAAGACGACTTTTGGATTTGCTCAGTATGCCCAGATAAACATTGACGAGATTCTACGACTGCATGGAATCCCGACGTGTATCGTGTCCGACCGAGGCACCCAGTTTACCAGCCGACTATGGTAGAGGCTTCAGGAGGCGTTGGGCACCCTCTTGAGTTTCAGCACGGCATTTCATCCGTAGACCGACGGTCAGTCAGAGCAGACTATTCAGACTCTCGAGGACATGCTCCAAGCGTGCGTTTTAGACTTTGGTGGTAGCTGGGATCATCATTTACCCTTGGTGGAGTTCTCCTACAACAATAGTTTCCAAGATACTATTTAGATGGCACCTTTCGAGGCCTTGTATGGGAGGAGATGTAGATCGCTCGTCTGTTGGACAGAGCTCAGTGAGAGCAGTATTTTGAGGCCGCAGATCATACAAGAGATGACTGAGAAGATACAGCTGATTCGAGACAGGATGAGGACAGCTCAAAGCTGGCAGAAATCGTATGCTGACAGACGCCGCCGCAGATTAGAATTCGCAGTTGGCGATCACGTTTTTTTGAGGGTCCCTCCGATGAAGGGAGTGATGAGGTTTGGACGGAAGGGAAAGCTTAGCCCCAGATTCATAGGTCCCTTCGAGATCCTCGAGCGTGTGGGCGCAGTAGCATATCGTTTGGCTCTTCCACCCGGCTTTCCAGATGTTCACCCCGTATTCCATGTGTCGAAGCTTCGCAGATACCTTCATGACCCTTATCACATGATTCAGCATCAGACCGTTCAGCTCGAGCGCGATCTTTCGTTCACCGAGCAGCCAGTCGTGATATTGGACCGGCAGGTGAAGAAACTTCGATCGATGGTCTTGCCATCTGTGAAGGTGCTTTGGCACAGCCCAAATGGTGAAGAGATCACTTGGGAGGCCGAGGGCGAGATGCGGAAGAAATTCCCTCATCTCTTTAAAGATATGCGTAGCTATATATTTTTAAATTCGGGGACGAATTTCTTTAAGAGGGGAAGATTGTAACACCTTAGAGTGTAAATAGTGGCTAATTATACTTTAATAAATGGTTTTTGAAAAAAATTTTACCAAAACGATTTTCAAATATTTTATCAAAATTAATGAATATTTCATTAGAATTTATTTAGGCTTGCACACACTTGTGCATGTAAACTAGGGTTAAATTGGGGTTAGACCATTATTAGCAACCATGGTGGATTAACCCATTTTTCTTAAGCTAATTCTAAAATTTTAATTAAGTGTTCTGGGGGTTTGTTTTTTTCTTTAAATGATAAATGATTTGAATTAGTCTTGGGTTGACTTGGAGAGTTAGGGAGGATGAGGGCATGATGGGCTTGCCCATGCTAGCATTAAATAAGGTGAGAGAGAGAGGGGTTTGACTCTCTCATATCACTCATTGGTTTGCTTTTCCCTCACTCATTTTTTCTCTTTCCTCTCTCTCTCTTACACACACACACACCCATACACAGAAGCAGCAGCAGAAGAAACTGCAGGAGCAGCTCAGCTTCAGCAGCAGTAGCAATACTAACAACAACAATAACTACACAACAACAACAATAGCTTCAACACACAGCAGCACCAGCACCAGCTTCTGCAAGCAAGCAGCACACAACAGCAGCATCACCAAGCAGCAGCAGCAACACTTGCAGCAGCAGCAACATCTGAAGTAGCAGCAGCAACATTAACAACATCAACATCAGCAACACCAATAGAGCAGCAACAGCAGAACCCCCCCTTCTCTTCTTCTTCTCCTTCTCCCTGCATCCTAGGATCTAGTAGGGGTATAATCTCCAAACTCAACTCCTTTTTTTTTGCTTGCATGTGTTGTTTTAGCTTCGGTTAGTGATTAGTGTGAGTTTAGAGCTAGTTTTGTGATTTAGATAAGATTTAAGCTAAGTTAGGGTTGTTATAGCTTAATGAACCTCATAAAGTGTTAGTATTGATGTTTGAGCCTAGTAGTACCACTAGATTTCACTAAATCGCCTTAAAGTCGAAAACTTGAAGTTCTAAAGTGTGGTTTCGAAATAAATTGTAGGATATATGAGATCTGCTAAAACTGTGATCTTTTTCTAGTTTAGCAAACATGTTCAGTTTAATGTGCATGCTTTTTAGAGTAGTGTGTAGGGTTTCGTGCCGGTTTTCCCCCCTGAAAATCCGACGACTTTCCCCTGAAATCCGGCGTCGCCGGCCCCCATGAAGAGATGGGTGTTGGTGTTTTGGATAGTGGTGACTGTAGGTTTTAAGATGTGTTTGGTATTATTTATTTTCTCTAATTATCTGCAAGTTGAAATCTGCATTTGTGTAGCCAAGTTTAGTGTTTGTAGTGAGTTTTATTGCTAAAGCTTATGGTTTGACTGGGAAACAGAATGATTCAGGGTGATTATAGTTAGATTAGCTCTAGTTTGGGCTGGTTGTATCACTTAAGTCTAGTAATCTCACCTATTTTTACTTGTACACCATATTGTTGCAAACTTAGTGTTTTGAATCAGTTTAAATCTAAACCTTAGGATACATGGAATCTGCTGTTACTAGTGTAGTAATTTTGGTAGGCAAACATATACACTAGGCTATAAATTTTGCTAGGATCATAGGGTAGAAACCTGGACCCCTCCCACCGGTTTTTGGCCGGTATGACACCACTAGCCGCCGGCCCAATGTTGAGGATTGGTGTTGGGTTTTTGCAGCCAGTTGTTTGTAGGTTTTGTGATAGATTTGGACTTGTTTGATTTTCTTGTTTTTGCTCCAGACTAAATCTGGGACCGTTTACCTATTATTTGCGTAGCGAGACTTGCGCGATACGTACGACGCGCATTGAGTTGGTTTGCTGTGTATCACAGCGTGTCGCTGTGTGCCACAGCGTGTCGCGTTGGGATTTGGCGTATGCGCACACGTTACGTATACACGCGTGTTTAGTTCACGATGCGAGTTTCTCGTTTGATTTCGATATCGCGTTTTTTTAGGATTTTGCTTATGTGTATTCCTTCTGTAAATTCTAGGTTCGCAGGTGGGTACGTCGGACGCCGCAAAGAAGGGGAAGCAAGTGGTCGGCAATGCTTAGTACGAGACCAGGTGAGTAGATTTAACATCTATGGGGAAATCGCCCGTATGGCGTTAAGCGTCAGGGCGTAATAGGATATTTTAGTCGTTGATGTTTATATGTACTATTGTAGCATGCCTTCCTTGTTGCATATAGAAATGGTAGTATATAATACTGCACTGTCACTAATGGTTCAAGCTGCACGAACACTAATTGTATGTTATACTCACACAGTTAGTGATTGCCATGACACTCGCACTATAGGATTGCTACGAATCATACATTGATGATTAGACATGACTTTGTCGCATATTGGAATATGGTTACACTGTATATTCATACAAGTGCACACACATATTGACATCTTCATAATTGCGCACATGCACACTGTATATTCATACCAGTGCACACATATATTGATATCTTCATACTTGCTCACATGCACACTGTATATTCATACCAGTGCACAAAAATAGTGATATCTTCATACTTGCGCACATGCACACTGTATATTCATAACAGTGCACACACGTATTGATATCTTCATACTTGCGCACATACACACTGTATATTCATACATGTGCACACGTATATTGATATCTTCATACTTGCGCACATGCACACTGTATATTCATACCAATACACACGTATATTGATATCTTCATACTTGCGCACAAGTACACTGTATATTCATACCAATGCACACGTATATTGATATCTTCATACTTGCGCACATGCACACTGTATATTCATACCAGTGCACACAAATATTGATATTTTCATACTTGCGCACATGCACACTGTATATTCATAATAGTGCATATATACATTGGCACACTCATATTCGCGTATATATCCATTTGCACATCCATACCCATATACAAACATATGTTACATACAAGGATGATATTAACTTGATTCAAAAAATATACGGACCGCGTGAGATATTTTCAAAACTGTATCCTTTTTAAAAGAGCGGTTTTCCCTTTTTACTCTTAGTGTCATATGACAGATTGCTTGGATTTACGCATTGATTTTGGATTTGTAAGTCCACGTTACCCGTCCCGGTTCTTTCGGGGATGCGGAAATGGTGAAAAAAGTTTTTTTCGGTGGAGGTAACATGGACTCAAAAAACGGATCTTTGCTAAACAAACTATCTAACAACCTAACTAAGAGTTTAACTACTATGTTAGGGGTTATACCTTTGTTAGTGTATATGCCCTAGAGGACATTACTGTATCATACTAGTTTGTATATTACTTAATGGAAGCTTGGGATATTCACCTTGTATAGACAATCTTGCTCAGTATAGTAGTATGCTACTTGGTTTGTTTCTGCTTTAATCTGTACATGTGTTTATTTTAGTATATCACCTATAGACATTAGTGGAACCCTTAGGATCTTTGCTTGATTACTAGCGTTGTGATGGCAGTCACACTAGTGGGGGCTGGGTAATCCACTAGCACATCCTTATGCAGGTCCCTAGTCGTAGGACTATCGAGACAGGGCATCGATACTCCAGAGTAGACTAGCGTATGCGCTTCTCATCCCAGTGTGGGAGACGGTCTGTCCCACAGCCGTTAGTACGTCGTACTTGAGATAGTATGCGGGTGCTCGTTAGGTTACGAGTACACTGGACAGGACTCGTCGGGAACTGTTGGTTGGTACTATACCTATCGTCAGTTATCAGTTCCCAGGTGACATGAATACAGCTTAGTCCGCTGACTTGACACTGTCACTTCGCCTCGAGTGTGTTCGCACTATACTTAGATTACTACCCTACCATGGCTCAAAGGAGTCGTTCAAACAGGTAGTAGTTGGGTGCAGTCCGAAGCACTTGGAAGCAGTGACGGTTAGACAGGATTCTTCTCTCCCGGTATTAGGGGCTGACATCGCGCTGTGTCTAGGAGAGCCATTACACAAGTCGTCCCTGGCAAGGGCAAGCGAGATATATTAGTTGGTTTCCTGTGTATCTTATGGTGTTCTGGGCTACACTCCGACACGACTTGTACCGCTATTAGGGGACTGACGTTTACCGCCCCCTAGGCCCGCCATGCGATGTTATCAGACGAACAGACCGGACTGTACGGTGATTGTCACATTCAGGCTCAGCAGGAGTTCAGATGGGTTTCACCTCGTCCGTCTTCTTATCGTCATCTACCTAGGGACGCACAGTTAGTGCCGCTTGCGGTATGTGGTTAAACCTACTGCCAGCATAGTGTCAAGTCTTTAGAGTCCCACACAGAAAGCTATTCGCCTTTAGGCAAAAGAGTAGAGGTCGCATGGTTTTGCGACAGGGTTCGGTCACATCCATGCACTTGTGCACGTTTAGTGTCCGGACAGTTAACACTAGCGGGCTTTGGTTTAAGCCAGATCCTAGTTTACGTTTTGGGATTGGTTTTATCTCGTATGTATTCGTGTTCCTCGGAACGCGGATGCGGGTGTGTATGCACAGTTGACAGAGAGACAGAGGTAGAGGATTCTCATTGGGGTTGTTGACTGTTGACAGTTGACCATTGACTTTTGCTAAACCCTAATGAGAATATGAAATATGATTAATGATAATATTAATTAAGTATTATTGTGTCATGGTTGAGATGAAGGGTTTACTTTGCTGACTTGTTGACTTTGTTGACCGGTTGACTAGGTTGGACTAGTTGACCACCATCATTACAATGTCTATCATTTCATGGCAAAGACTTTTGCTTGCTTGTTTCTTTTTGCAAAATGAGTGCATGAAATGGTATGGCCATTTTGACTTGAACCATCACATAATACTCAATTGCTATGATGAGTTATCATGATTTTGGATTATGAGAGCTTGGATGGCAAAAAAGTTGCTTATTCTCTCATTTGCTTCCTCTCTCTTGCTTGAGCTCTCCCAATTCCTCTTGCTCTCTCTCTAGTCTATGGTTCACTTGTCTCATGAGTTGAGAAGCAAGAACCATAGAGATAAAGCCCAACACACTCCTCTACTCAACCTAGTCCACAAGGTTTAGCAAACCAAGTGTTCTAGTTTCTTCTAGTTTGAAGTGAAGCCAAAGATAGAAGCTTTCAGGTGGATCCATCTTCGGCGCAAGGAGACGACGAGGTGAGGCCGATCCAACCACCGCAAGGAGTTGATGGCGAAGGAGATCAAGTTAAGGTATAACCACCTAACCGAGTAGGTAAAACTCTTGTTAGGATTGTTAGATAGTTCTTTAACAAAGATCCATATTTTGAGTCCATGTTACCACCTCTAGAAAAATCGTTTTTCATCATTTTCGCAAGCCCGTAAGTACCGGGAGAGGTAACGTGGACTTACAGTGGTATCAGAGCCTAGTTAAACACTATATAACAAGTTAGCAAAGTAACTAGAAGTTCGATCGGAGAAACAGTCACGAAACGAACCCGAAAAATCAAGTTTTTGTCGATTCAGTATTCTGTTCAAAAAATAATAAATCTTGCACCAAAAATCGACTCGGGCTTTTTAAAATACACCCAAGAAATTTGGTCCACAGGCTCGGTCAAAGCGTCGCGGAACCGCTGCAGGATCATGCTCCCGCCGCGGATCCGCGGCCGAGTTGACTCGGCCGTGGCACAAATTTCCTGCAGTGTGTTTCGGGGGTTGTTTTCTGATTTTTACAATATGATTTTTCTGCCCAGATTTTCCAGAAAGCAAAATTTGTTTTTGGGGCCTAAAAATCCGTATTTTGATCGAACTTTAAAGACTTAAGCGAACGGGTTATATCTGTGATGTGATATATGTATTGAACGTCTGCTAATCGCTATACGTCGATTAGTGGGGGTTATACATATCTGTGATCTGTAATGTTGATGGTATGTGTATATGAATTCATCGCGACCGTGTAATCCGCTCTTCGTTATAGACTCGTACGGATTGCGGATTCCTAGTATATCCAATGTGTTCATCTGTGATCTGGAATGGCTATCATTGCATGTGGCGAATGTGTATATCTATATATGATATCTATTTAGGCGTTGCTTATGTTTTGCATCCGCGATAGTCCAGCCCCCGCTCTGTCGTTAGTTAAGTAACCTAACGGGTAATGACGGGGCCCCGTGGCGAATGCGGATGGCATAAGCGTACGTCATATTTTCGTTGTTTTCTGCAAAGGTAGGATTAAATGATGGGATGCATTAAAATTAATGCAAGAAAAATAAACCAAGTAAAAGTCGTTGGAACACTTTCAAAACCACTCTGTTCTTTTCAAAACAAAAATTTAAATTCGGAGCATGAACCACTCCTTTTTGAAAGCTATCTCGTTCCTTCGATTATATCAAGTTCACTACGTTCATGGTTTCGCCAAAACCATTCGTAGCCCTCCGTCGTTTGACATGAATGTTCAATAAGTATTCAAGCTACGTATGTTGGCCAAAGTCAAGGCATAGTGATTGGTAGCTATTGGATATTCATGTGCAGCATAGATAGATGTGTTGGTTTGGGACAGTCGTACTGCCATGTTGGGCAAACTCAAGGGTAGGTACGAGTGGGTTCAAATTAACCTAGAGAATGACGGGTAGAACTTGACATGTGACTTATGATATTTTGGCCAAAGTCAAGGTCATAAGAGCATGGGGCAAAAATCCACATCGGGAGTTTCAAAAGAACAGAAACTTGCTAGCAATGCATACCATTTGGAGTGTGATGATTCTGGTTGGATTCCTTCAGTTTTGTCACTCGATGATATTTGGATCCCGATCCTACTATGAGTATATGCTACTCCTCGGGAAATTTCTCACTTAACGATCAATGCTATAAACCAAGTAGGGGTCTAGAAAGGTGTTAGCAGGGCTACGCCCCCAGGGAAAAGAGGTTGTTTAATTAAGGAACTTCGCGAAAGCGTTGGAAAACCTCCCTCGAAGTACCGACACTAGCCTGGCTGAACGGTTAAGCAAGTATTGTACGGTGATATTGATCCTGACTAATTCTTCCTTTTTGGTTTGAGGAGGGATTCGAGAGACAGTTGGAGCCATCCTGTTTAGACAAATTAAAAACCACTCTAAACTTGCAAGAGCATCATGCTAAAGTGTTTCTTCTCTCTCTCCTAATTGCAGCGACCAAACATCATGACCGGACTTAAGTTACTACTAGATAAAAACATACTGACAGGGCCAAACTACAAAGATTGGCTCAGGAATGTCAAAATGGCAATCACTTATGACAAGTTGGGGTATCTCCTTACCACCAAAGCTCCCCTGTCCCATGTCCCAAAACCAACGTCGCGGATATGGAAATCCGTAAGACCAGGGAAATCGATTGCGCGAAGGCCAAGTGCCTCGTGCTTGCCTCTATGGACAATGAACATCAGAGGAGGCACGAGAATATGGACCTTGAATCCATATTTCTCCATACAAAAGAACTGTATGGAGAGCAATCCCGTATCGCCAGATACGAAGTCTCGAAAAAGCTGTTTTCGGCGAGATTGGCCGTCCGATCATCGGTAGCGGAACACGTGCTTAAGATGATTGGCTTCATTGAGGAGCTCGCGGACCTAGGGACCACGTTAGAGAACGAGCTCTACACGGACTTGATTCTCCAGTCCCTTCCTTCCACTTACGCCCAGTTTATCCTGAACTTCAACTTGCAAGAAAAGGAAGTTGAACTTTCCGAACTCCTCAACATGCTGAGGAGTGCAGAGGGCACCCTACAGAAAGGTAAGGAAAATCAACTTTGTTTGTAGGAGGATCTTCCTCTTCTAGGTCCAAGGCGAAAGCCAAGGGAAAGAAGTAGAAAGCCCCCGCCAAACCAAGGGGCGGTCTTAGTAAAATGGATACGAAGGGAAAGGCAAAAGCAACAAAGGTAGCAGGGAAGCTTGTAGGGAAGGAAGAGTGCTTTTACTGTCACAAGAGTGGACACTGGAAGAAAGATTGCAGGGCTTGGAAGGCCAGAACACAGGATCTAAAGCAAGTTGCGACTTCAGCTTCAGGTGTGTATGTTATTGAAAACTGTCTATCAATAAACTCTACTTCCTGGGTATTGGATACCGGATCAGGATCTCACATCTGTAATTCTTTGCAGGCGTTGAGAAAGCGTAGGTTTTTGAAGGCAGGTGACATGACCCTCAAAGTTGCAAACGGAGCTAGCATGGATGCTAAGGCCTTGGGGGACTATCACCTGGGAATGTCAGATGGACATGTTTGGGTTTTACGTAATTGCTTTTTTGTACCCAATGCAACTTGTAATCTCATTTCTGTATCTTTAATATCTAAAGAAGGTTATGAATTTGCGTTTGTAAGTAATGTTGTAAACATTCACCTTAATCAAGTTCTGATTGGGTCAGGTACATTAAGCAATGGTATATACGTACTATACCAACCACAGATTTTCAATGTCCAGAATACACAAAAAAGAAAGTCTTCGGAAACAAATGAGGCTTTCTTATGGCATTGTAGAATGGGTCACATCAATGAGAGAAGGTTGACGAAGTTAAATACATAAGGATATTTGGATCCGTTCGAATATCAATCATATGCAACTTGTCAATCCTGTCTCAAAGGAAAGATGACAAAGACTCCGTTCACTGGACACGGAGTAAGAGCAAGCGAGCTCTTGGGACTCGTACACAGCGACGTGTGTGGTCCAATGTCTACGCATGCACGAAGCGGTTATTCTTATTTCATTACTTTTACGGATGACTTTTCAAGGTACGGATATGTCTTCTTAATGAAACATAAATCCGAAGCCTTTGGAAAATTCCAGGAATATGAGAATGAAGTAGAAAAACAAACAGGAAAAAGTATCAAGACACTAAGATCTGATCGATGTGGGGAATACTTATGTGCCGAGTTCCTGGATTACCTAAAAGAGAATGGAATTCTCTGTCAGCTTACTCCTCCATACACTCCGCAGCATAACGGTGTATCGGAGAGACGGAACCGAACCCTATTGGATATGGTACGGTTCATGATGAGTAACGCTGAGTTACCGCGATCATTCTAGGGATATGCACTAGAATCAGCTGCATACCTTTTGAACCGAGTTCCAACTAAGACTGTGCCTACTACACTATATCAGATGTGGTGTGGGAAGAGACCCTATCTTAATCACATTAAGACATGGGGATATCCAGCTTTTGTCAAAAAGCAGCATGCGGACAAACTCGAGGTACGCTCAGTACAGTGCAAGTTTGTAGGATATCCAAAGAACTCCAAGGGATATTTCTTCTATTGCGAAGAGGAACAAAAGTTTTTTGTTTCTCGTCATGCCCACTTCTTGGAAACTCAGTTTTTGGAAAAACAGATAAGTGGGAGCGCAATAGAACTGGAAGAAATTCCAGAACCATGAGCTATTACTGAAAGCTTGGTAGAACCAGAGGGTTCGAAAGATTAGGACATTCCTACGCCGCTCCGCAGAAGTAGTAGGCACTCTCATCCGCCCGAGAGATACTACGATTTTCTTATTGACGGGGATAGAGAGGATTGCATCATTGATAGTGATGAGCCGACTAGCTTCCAGCAGGCCATTCAGAGCGTTGACTCGGTAAAATGGCTGGATGCAATGCAGACCGAAATGGAGTCCATGTACACCAACAAAGTATGGACGTTAGACATTGCTCCAGATGGGGTAAAACACGTAGGATGCAAGTGGATCTTCAAAAGGAAGATTGGTGTAGATGGACAGGTTGAGACCTATAAGGCTAGACTTGTTGCAAAGGGTTTTCATCAAAGACCTGGTTTGGACTATGACGAGACCTTTTCTCCAGTAGCTATGCTGAAATCCATTCGGATCCTACTTACCATTGTTGCCTTCCACGATTATGAGATTTAGTAGATGGATGTAAAGACCGCTTTTCTAAATGAAAATTTAGAGGAGTGTGTTTATATGGACCAACCAGAGGGTTTCTTTCAGAGTGGGAGCAGCGAAAAGGTGTGCAAGTTGCTTAAGTCCATCTATGGACTAAAGCAGGCATCGCGGAGTTGGAACATCTATTTTGATGAGACGGTCAAATATTTTGGCTTTATCAAAAATCCAGATGAACCATGCATCTATAGTAGATTGGTAGCAAGAACTGTCGTATTCCTCGTATTATACGTGGATGTCATTCTGTTGATAGGAAATGATATTCCTATGCTACAATCTGTCAAAGGGTTCTTATCACACAGCTTCTCCATGAAAGACCTGGGTGATGCCTCTTACATTCTGGGAATCCGGATCCATCGTGATAGATCCAAGAGGATATTAGGACTTTCACAGTCCAGGTACATCGACACAATACTAAAAAGATTCAGTATGGAAGATTCCAAGCGCGGTAATCTACCGGCTTGTCACAGGATCACCCTCTCCAAAGAAATGTCTCCCAAGAATGATTTGGAAAGGGATCACATGTCTATTATACCCTACGCTTCTGCGGTAGGCTCTATAATGTATGCGATGTTGTGTACCAGACCGGATGTAGCTTATGCACTGAGTGTGGTAAGCCGGTATAAGTCAAACCCTGTGGAGAAACACTGGATAGCGGTAAAGAACATTCTCAAGTACCTGAAAAGGACTAAGGAGATGTTCTTGGTGTATGGTGGAAAAGACCTCTAGATCGAGGCTTTTGCTGACTCCAGCTTCCAGAGTAACAAGGATGATTCCAAGTCCATGTCGTGTTTTGTCTTTACCCTCAATGGAGGGGCGGTGTGTTGGAAGAGTTCCAAACAGGAAACCGTTGCTGACTCGACGATGGAAGCGGAATATATCGCTGCTGCAGATGCCGCAAAAGAAGCCGTCTGGATAAGGAAGTTCTTGACAGAACTTCAGGTGGTTCCGTCCATTGTTGATCCAATACTTCTATATTGCGACAACAACGGGGCTATAGCTTTAGCGAAGGAACCCAGGTCCCATCAGAAGTCCAGACACATCTTGAGGTGGTATCACCTGATCAGGGAGATCGTGGGTCGCCAGGAGATCGAGGTTCGGAGAGTTGCTACGGAAGATAACACTGCTGATCCATTCACAAAGTCCTTACCCCAGACTCAGTTCGAGCGGCTGATCAAGATGATAGGTGTTTGATAGGCCAGTACATGGCCTTAGTGCAAGTGGGAGATTGTTAGTGTATATGCCCTAGAGGCCATTACTGTATCATACTAGTTTGTATATTACTTAATGGAAGATTGGGATATTCACCTTGTATAGACAATCTTGCTCAATATAGTAGTATGCTAATTGGTTTGTTTCTGCTTTAATGTGTACATGTGTTTATTTTAGTATATCACCTATACACATTAGTGGAGCCCTTAGGATCTTTGCTTGATTATCAGCGTTATGATGGCAGTCACACTAGTGGGGGCTGGGTAATCCACAAGCACATCCTTAAGCAGGTCCCTAGTCATAGGACTATCGAGACAGGGCATCGATACTCCGGAGTAGACTAGCGTATGAGCTTCTCATCCCAGTGTGGGAGACGGTCTGTCCCACAGCCGTCGGTACGTCGTACTTGAGATAGTATGCGGGTGCTCGTTAGGTTACGAGTACACTGGACATGACTCGTCGGGAACTGTTGGTTGGTACTATATCTATCGTCAGTTATCAGTTCCTAGGTGACATGAGTACAGCTTAGTCCGCTGAATTGACACTGTCACTTCGCCTCGAGTGTGTTCCCACTGTACTTAGATTACTACCCTACCACGGATCAAAGGAGTCGTGCAAACAGGTAGTAGTTGGGTTCAGTCCCGAAGCACTTGGAGGCAGTGACGGTTAGACAGGATTCGTCTCTCCCGGTATTGGGGTTGATATCGCGCCGTTTCTAGGAGAGCCATTACACAAGTCGTCCCTGGCCAGGGCAAGCGAGATATATTGGTAGGTTTCCAGTGTTATCTCAGGGTGTTCTGGGCTGCACTCCGACATGACTTGTACCGCTATTAGGGGACTGACGTACCGCCCCTTAGTCCCAGGGCGATGTTATCAGACGAACAGATCGGACTGTACGGAGATTGTCACATTCAGGCTCAGCAGGAGTTCAGATGGGTTTCACCTCGTCCGTCTTCTTATCGGCATCTACCCGGGGACCATTACGCACAGCTAGTGCCGCTTGCGGTCTGTGGTTAAACCCTTTGCCAGCGTAGTGTCGAGTCTTTAGAGTCCCACACAGAAAGCTATTCGCCTTTAGGCAAAAGAGTAGAGGTCGCATGGTTTTGCGACAGGGTTCGGTCACATCCATGCACTTGTGCACGTTTAGTGTCCGGACAGTTAACACTAGCGGGCTTTGGTTTAAGCCAGATCCTAGTGTACGTTTTAGGATTGGTTTTATCTCGTATGTATTCGTGTTCCTCGGAACGCAGATGCGGGTGTGTATGCACAGTTGACAGAGAGACAGAGTGAGAGAATTCTCGTTGGGGTTGTTGACTGTTGACAGTTGACCATTGACTTTTAGTAAACCCTAATGAGAATAAGAAATATGATTAATGATAATATTAAATAAGTATTATTATGTCATGGTTGAGTTGAAGGGTTGACTTTGTTGACCGGTTGACTAGGTTGGACTAGTTGACCACCATCATTACAATGACTATCATTTCATGGCAAAGACTTTTGCTTGCTTGTTTCTTTTTGCAAAATGAGTGCATGAAATGATATGGCCATTTTGACATGAACCATTACATAATACTCAATTACTATTATGAGTTATCATGATTTTGGATTATGAGAGCTTGGATGGCAAAAGAGTTGCTTATTCTCTCATTTGCTTTCTCTCTCTTGCTTGAGCTCTCCCTCTTCCTCTTGCTCTCTCTAGTCTATGGTTCACTTGTCTCATGAGTTGTGAAGTAGGAACCATAGAGATAAAACCCAACACAATCCTCTACTCATCCTAGTTCACAAGGTTTAGCAAACCAAGTGTTCTAATTTCTTCTAGTTTGAAGTGAAGCCAAAGGTAGAAGCTTTCAGGTGGATCCATCTTCGGCGCAAGGAGACGACGAGGTGAGGCCGATCCGACCACCGCAAGGAGTTGAAGACGAATGAGATCAAGTTAAGGTATAACCACCTAACCGAGTAGGTAAAACTCTTGTTAGGATTGTTAGATAGTTGTTTAACAAAGATCTGTATTTTGAGTCCATGTTACCACCTCTAGAAAAATCGTTTTTCATCATTTCCGAAAGCCCGTAAGTACCGGGAGAGGTAACATGGACTTACAACCTGAACTTGAACTCCTTCTCTTCGACTCCTTGTGGTGGTCGGATCGGCCTCACCTCGTCGTCTCCTTGTGTCGAAGATGGATCCACCCGAAAGCTTCTACTTTTGGCTCCAACCTCAATCTAGAGTAAACTAGAATACTTGGCTTGCTAGACCTTGTACACTAGGATGAGTAGAGAAGTGTTTTGGGTTTTATCTCCAAGGCAAATGGTTCTCAACACATGAGAGATTTTTTTCCTTGAGCTAGAGGAAGAGGGAGAGCAAGAGGAAGAGAGAGCTTTGATGAGAGAGAGCAAATGATAGAATGAGTGAAGAATTTTGCAACCATTCTCTCATAATACAAAATAATCATAATAATAATAATAATTGAGTATTATGTGATGGTTCATGTCAATGGCATTATCATTTCTTGCACTCATTTTGTAAAGAATAACAAGCAAGCAAAAGTCTTAGCCATGAAATGTTAGCCATTGCAATGATGATGGTCAAAAAGTCCAAGCTAGTCAACCGGTCAACAAAGACAACAAGTCAACAAAGACAAACTTTAAACCCAACCATGGCACACTAATACTTAATTAATATTATTTTTAATCATATTTCTTATTCTTATTAGGGTTTAAAAATGGTCAACAGTCAACAACCCTAATGAGAATCCTCTGCCTCAGTCTCTGTCAACCGTGCATACACACCCGCATCCGCGTTCCGAGGAACATGAATACAAACGAGATAAAACCAATCCCAAAACGCATACTAGGATATGTCTTAAACCAAAGCCCACTAGTAATAACTGCCAGGACACCAAACGTGCAGAAGTGCGCGGATGTGAACGAACCCTGTCGCAAAACCATGCGACCTCTACTCTGTTTTGCCTAAAGGCGAATAACTCTCTGTGTGGGACTCTAAACACTCGACACTACGCTGGCAGTAGGTTTAACCACAGACCGCAAGCGGCACTAGCTGTGCGTAAGCCCCAAGGTAGATGCTGATAAGAAGACTGACGAGATGAAACCCATCTGAACTCCTACTAAGCCTGAATGTGACAGTCTCCGTACAGTCCGGTCTGTTCGTCTGAGAATATCGCATGGCGGGCTTAGGGGGCGGTAAACGTCAGTCCCCTAATAGCGGTACAAGTCGTGCCAGAGTGTAGCCCAGAACACCCTGAGATAACACTGGAAACCCACCAGTATATCTCGCTTGCCCTGGCCAGGGACGACTATGTGTAATGGCTCTCGTTGACACAGCGCGATATCAACTCCCAATACCGGGAGAGACGAATCCCGTCTAACCGTCACTGCCTCCAAGTGCTTCGGGACTGCACCCAACTACTACCTGTTTGCACGACTCCTTTGAGCCGTGTTAAGGTAGTAATCAAAGTACAGTGGGAACACACTCGAGGCGAAGTGACAGTGTCAAGTCAGCGGACTAAGTTGTACTCATGTCACCTGGGAACTGATAACTGACGATAGGTATAATACCAACCAACAGTTCCCGATGAGTCCTGTCTAGTGTACTTGTAACCTAACGAGCACCCGTATACTATCTCAAGTATGACGTACTGACGGCTGTGGGACCGACCGTTTCCCATGCTGGGATGAGAAGCGCATACGCTAGTCTACTCCGGAGTATCGATGCCCTGTCTCGATAGTCCTATGACTAGGGACCTGTATAAGGATGTGCTTGTGGATTACCCAGCCCCCACGAGTGTGACTTCCATCACAACGCTGATAATCAAGCAAAGATCCTATGGGCTCCACTAATGTGTATAGGTGATATACTAAAATAAACACATGTACACATTAAAGTAGAAACAAACCAAGTAGAATACTACCATTTTGAGCAAGATTGTCTATACAACTGTGAATATCCTAAGCTTCCATTAAGTAATATACAAACTAGTATGATACAACAATGGCCTCTAGGGTATATATACTAACAATCTCCCACTTGCACTAAGGCCATGTACTGGCGCATCGAAGACCTATCATCTCGATCAGCCGCTCGAACTGAGTCTGGGGTAAGGCCTTCGTGTGTGGATCAGCAGTGTTATCTTCCGTAGCAACTCTCCGAAACTCGATCTCCTGGCGACCCACGATCTCCCTGATCAGGTGATACCGCCTCAAGATGTGACTGGACTTCTGATGGGACCTGGGTGTTAGTTATATGTATGCCCTAGAGGCCATTACTGTACATTGGATGTATATTGTAGTGGATGCTGGGACATATATAGGGAGGACTTTCTTGCTCGACATGATAGTATGCTATCCGGTTGCTCTTTACCTTAACGTGTACACATATTGTCTCTCTATTATATGTTGGTAAAGCCCTTAGGATGTGTACTTGACTACCTGGACTATGATGCGGATCATACTAGTGGGGATATGGTAGTCCATAAGTACATCCTTCAAAGTCCCTAGTCGTGGGTGTATCGAGACGGGGCATCGATATACTAGAGTAGACTAGCGTATACCTTCTCGACCCATACAGATGGGCGATGGATGATCCTATATCCATTGGTTTTTGACATCAGAGATGATATACGGGTGCTCAGTAAAGACTGGGTACACTGGACGGACTCGCCGAGAACTCCCAGATGGTATTATACCTTACGTCAGATGGCAGTTCTCTGGTGACACTGGTACAGAGTAGTCTGTTGACCCGAGATCGTCATAGAGTCTTGTGTGGTTCCCACTGTGCTTTGATTTCCACCTTACCACGTCCAAGAGGGCGTGCAAAACGGTGGTTTTTGGGTAGAGTCCCGAATCACATGGCGGCAATGAGCGATAGGAGGGGATTCGTCTCTCCCGGTATAGGGAGTTGATGTTGCACTGTGTTCGATTGGCTATAACCGGAAATCCCTGGCCAGGGTTGCTGAGATTTACTGGTAAGTGTTACCAATAGTTTCTCGAATTGTTATAGACCTCATATCGACACGACTTATCGAGCTATTGGGGTTTGACGTTTACCACCCCTAGGCAAGATCTGCGACATATCAGACGATGAGACCGGACTGTACGGTAGTGTTACTGGTTGGATTCGCTGGAGTGTGAGCGGGCTTGCTCGTCGATCTTATGATCGCTCAATACCCGGGTGGCCGTTACGTTTAGCAGACCGCTTGCGGCTTGTGGGTGTTTGGTATGATCATCACCTACTGCCGGCGTATTGACGAGTCTTTAGAGTCCTACACAGAGGTTTCCTGGCTCAAGCGAAACGAAATAGGAGCGCATATGAGATATGTGCGGGACCGAGAATAATGCATGTATGTGATACCGTATTCCATTCTCGCGATGAATGTATCGAATGGTTATATGCGATATAACCTAGTTATCGAATCGAGGGTTGATTCGATAAGCCGATACATTGGATACTAGTCGGTTATATGCGATATGACCGGATCGTTAAATCAAGTGTTGATTTAATGATTTAATGCATAATTATATATTTGATATATTACTTTGCATTAACTAGTATCGGTTCACTTTTAAATGGATTTTCTCACTTGTTTGTGCACATTGTATATATGATATATTTTTTGTGCACAAGATTGTATCATGTTTGATGATACATGCTAGTTTGGGTTTGTGTAAAGAATTAAACCATGGTTACTTAAGTGGTTAGGGTTTCATTTCCTTTTCTCATTTATTTATCTATTTATTCTTTTTGGAAAAATATTAAGCATAAAGAAAAATGGTGGCTTTCTTTGGAAGCATTTTGAAGCTTCATGAAGCTTTGACTAAGTCACCATTTTTGTCTCATGCTTAACCCTAACCATTACACTTAATCATGATTCATTCTCTACACTTAACCATGGTTTGAATATGATAAGTATTCATTTTTCTTTTGGATTGAAATACTTATGATATTCATTTTCTTTCTTCTTCTTCTTCATGAGCAAGAAAGAAAAGCTTTCTACTTCAATGGCAACTTGAGCAAATGAGTGAGAAATCGAATTCTAAAGTGAACTCACTTCCTATTTCTTCATCCTCTACCTCTTGCCAAGTAGTATACGGTGTTTTCTTCACAAGTTTCATGACTTGGTGAAGTGGGAGCTTGATCTTGTGATGCCTCGACGTAGATCATCTTCGGCACGAAGCCGACGACCTTGCCCGCCCATTTCTCCGATGAAGCCGACGCTAGAGCCCGAGATTCGGTTTGGACAGCGAAGAGGACTTCATCACGGAGCTATGGAGGTGGAAGACCGGATCTACAAAGGTTGTATTTCCGTTCTCTTAGTAAAGTAGTTTACTAGTTCTTGTTTCGCCTAAAAATCTAGTTAACGATCTAGTCTAGGGTTTCTCGGCACCGCAATTTTTCAAATTGGCATGGTTGATGCCTTGTGAGACCTCCTTGGTGTGCCTAGGAACCTTTCATTGGTATCAGAGCCTAGCTAGAGCCTTAGGCGAAGTCTAGACGATGTTTGAAACCCGATCGAACCCGAAACCCTAACTTTTTGATGCTCTCTGGACTTTTTCTAAAAACTGGGATTTTTCCAGATTAAAAATGCTTAAAAAATTCAGCAGGGAATTCTAAGAATTACGACGCAAAATTTGTCTCCTGAACCCACTAATGCGCGGCGGAACCGCGGCATAAGCCTAGCTTATGCGGCGGTTCCGCGGCTAAAGTATGACGTCAGCCATTAAAATTTGCACAATAATTCATTTTTTTCAGTGCTGAGTTTTATGGGAATTTTTAATATTTATTCAAGAGTTGAATTTTCTGGGGTTGTTTTGGAGATTCGATGATTCGATCGGAGTATCAGATTTTGTCTATGTGGCTTTCCGGATAATTTTTGAATATGTTAAAAAGTTCGACTGGATATAAATACACAAATTTTCCCCTGCCGGGAAATTTCCAAGTGTTGGATTTTTCCGTAGTTTAAAGACGTTCTAAGTAGTGCAGGTAACTCGATGGACCCTCTAGAAGACAACAAACCTTAACTCGATTATGTGACCGTCTTGAACTGCCCTTTGAACCTTAGGGTTTGGGGCAGTACGGCGTGCCACATGTGAGGCGTTGGCTTGACCCTTCTACGGCTGGACCGTTGGTACTGAGGCACGAACTAAATGTTTTTAGACTTGTTTCATATGTTGATCTGTATCGGGAAAACTTGGGTGTTTGACTGTTCGATCGGAAAGTTTAACATTTTTTATTTATCCGGAATGTGATACAATAATTGGAATTCACAATATGTTATGAGATAACTGAATGAATGTTATAAACATAGCAGTTTAGTCTCACTTGATCGGTTGCCACGGAATTTTGATGTGATCAAAAGTCCGTCGCAATCACGTAGCGTACGCGGATACTCGCCGGGTAAACTTAATAGACAGCCTCACTCCATAGCCCCGACCAAGTGACTGCAGGAGAACCCCGTCGCTGAAAGCATCCGTTCGGGTGCTCCCGGTAGCGGTGTTCCGCCTTGGTGCACTTCGTCGACGGTATCGGGGGTGCGACCGCCTACTAAAGTTTGCGATGAGCATTCGATCAGGATGTCGGGAATCTTGTTGAATTTCCCGACTTAATATTGAAAAGTGTTTTCGATAATGAGACTAAAATGCGGGGTTTATAATTGTTAGGCATGTGATGTCTAAGGAATTCATTGATTAGGAATGCGATGTCTAAAGGGGTTGCGGATTCCAACTGTTGTAGTTTTACACTTTCTTTTCTGTGACCATAAGTATAATATGTGATATCGCCGGTTTCGTTGTTATATGTCAACGACAATTGGGATGCGCATATTTACTTACGTTGATGACATGTGATGTTATGTGTTGCTGGATATGTTATATTGGATCGTCGTGTTTGAATAGCCGGGGTTTTTTATGTGAGATGAGTGTTTTTCATTTTCATTCATGTAAAAACTTGTATGTAATATTCTTTTATTGGGGCACTTCCAGGTTGCGGAAGTTGTCACCTTTTGTATATTATTTACTTTTCCGCACTAGGATAGACCCAAGGAGGAGGGCACAAGTAACCGGGTTCTGGAGTCCAGTGGGAGACCAACTTGAGGAGTCGAGTCCGGGTCTCCTAACTCTAGAATTGGAAGGGTTGCTTGCCGCTCTCGTAGGGGTCTAGGGGTGTGGGTTTGGCTATTCATCACGACCGTGGAAACCGTGTTTTATACTGGCTCGTATTGAAAACACGGACGTCCTAGTATATCCAATATTTCATATGTTTCTTCTGCTGCGCTATCTGTGATGTGATCATGTGATGTTCTGTGATAGATACAGTATATAGTATATATGATATATTATATAGGCGTTACTTATGTTTTACACCCGCGCTGGCCCTGCCCCGCTCTGCCGTTAGTTACCTAACCTAACGGTGCATGAGGGGACATCGAGGCAAATGCGGATGGCATAAGCGTACGTCGTATTTATCTGTGATGTTTAGGTACTTAAATGATGGGACTTCATTAATGTGATTAATGAAATAAAAGAAACCTAAGATGTTGTTGAATCGAATTTCAAAATAAAACAGGTAGCTACAGTTCTTGCTTTGCACAGTGATATATATGATATATCCTGCACCTTATTCGATGAGGAAAGGACCGAGATCCCTTCACCGGGAGTGACTCCTTTAGCAATAACTCGCAGATGCTGCACATTCGGTTTGTCTTTTGATTGCTTATAAGAGTTTTTGCTTTGCACAGTGATATATATGATATATCCCGCACCTCATTCGACGAGGAAAGGACCGACGATCCCTTCACCGGGAGTGACTCCTTTAGCAAAACTAGAAAAGCCTCAAAAACACTCCATTTCAAAATTCATTCGATCCTACAACGATATCAAGTTCATTACGCAATAGGTTTTCAGAAAAACCTGTCGTAGCCCTCCGTCATTTCAGATAAGTAGTAGTTAGTATTCGTGCTGCATTTGTTGGCCTTTGTCAAGGCGCAGTGTGCGGTAGCTAACTGGTGCTTATCTGCTTATGCATATGATGCAGATTGGGTTAGGGTAGTCGTGCGACCTTGTTGGCCTTTCTCAAGGGCCGTGCGGGTGGGTTTAATTCAATCAGGAAATGACGGGTTGAACTTGACTAGCATCCTATGGTTTGTTGGCCTTTGTCAAGGTCATAGGAGGTTAGGGGCAAAATATTATCGGGAATTTCAAGTGTTGAAACATGCAATGAGATTGCATACCATCTATGAGATAGTTGGATCCCGATACCCACTGCGAGTAAGAGTTACTCCTGGGAGAGTTTTACACATTACAATTAGCCGATCAAGTAGGTGTCTAGAAAGGTGTCAACGAGGTTACGCCTCTGGGAAAACGAGGTTTACATTAATTAGGTTCGTGCGAAAGCGCGGGGGACCTCCCTCAAAGTACCGACACTGGCCTGGCTGAAAGATTGACGAACTTGTAGTGTGTAATTAATCCCGGCTAGTCTTTCCTTTTAGGGTTTGAAGGAAGATTTGATAAAAATCAGTGGGAGCCATCCTGATTAGATAAGATAATAACCAATCTATTCTTGCAAGAGCGCACGCTGAGTGTTTTCTTCTCTCTCTCTCCAGGTAGCGACCATATCACGCCTTAATCAAGATAATAATACGGATTATTGACCGAACCCGCTTGTTATACTGAGCTGGGGAACGTTGGTCCCGCTCCAACTTATAATTGTTATAAGATCGAGCAGGAAATTGGGGATTACCAGAATTCCCGTGCCGCCCAAACGAAAACAGTGCATGTTGATGCATCATCTTCGGGTGTGTTCGTTACACAGAACTGTTTCTCAGTATCCTCTGAATCCTGGGTATATGATACCGGATCAGGATCCCAGATATGTAATCTGTTACATAGGGCTACAGATAGGTAAAGAACTGAGAACGGGTGATAAGTTTCATGAGGCAGAATACGGGGCAAGAGTTGCAGCCAGGTCTGTCGGTCACTGTCACCCTGTATTACTAATACATTGATTCTGAACGAATGTTATTAGATACCGAACCTGATATACAAAATCATATCAGTCTCTTTATAAGTAAAGAAATGATAAAATTTTGTATTGCTGGATAATGTTTAGAACATTTCCTATATCAAAAGTTGATCGGTTCAGGCACGTTATCTAAAAGCATTAATGTTCTAAATCAAACTACAGTTCTTAGTATATGGAACACACACAAGAGGAAGAGTTCAGAAATGAACGAATTCTTCTTGAGGCATTGTAGACTAGGTCATATCAATGCGACCCGACTGGCTAAAGTTACTTTTAGATGCATATTTAAATCAGTTTGAATTTACATCTTATGAAACTTGCCAGTCATGTCACAGAGATAAGATGACCATAGCCCTGTTTATTGGAAACAGAGAAAGAGTTAGTGAACTCTTGGGACTGATACATGATGATGTATGTAAGGTCTCCTGTCTACACATGCCAGGACTGATTCTTTATACTTCATTATATTCTCTGATAATCTCTCAAGATTCAGTCATATGTTCCTGTTGAAACATGAGTCCGAACATTTTGAAATATTCACAGAATATAAGCGAGAAGTAGAGAACCAAAATACGGGTCAAAGTATTATGTCCTTTGATGAGATCAAGGAGGAGAATACTTGTGCATAGAATTTCTGGACTATTCTAAAGGAGAATGAGATTCTCTCTCAGCATTACTCCTCTGTATACACCATTGCACGATGGTATGTCGGGGCGGAGCAGATACACCCTATTTGATATGGTGTGCTCTATGATGAGTACTACTGAGTTACCTTTTTCCTTAGGGGGTTATGCACTTGAGAAGTTGCATACCTATTGAATAGGGTTCCAATCAAATCAGTTGCCTACCGCTTCATATGTGATATGGAATGGGAAGAGCCCATGTCTTAAGTTAGTTAAGATTTGGGGTTGTCCGGCCTATGTCTAAAAGCAAAATCCGGACACGCTCGAGGCAAGGTCTGTTAAGTAGAACTGGAAAGGTTCCAGCTATACAAACTGCAGCTGATGATTTGACAGAACCAAAGGATTCAATAGATTCCAACGAACCTCAGCCTCTCCGCCGATCTAGTAGGGTTCCTCACCCACCTGAGAGATACTTCGGTTTCTCTATGACAGTGGGAGCGAGGATTGCATCATGAGATGATGACCCAACTAGTTTCGAGCTGGCCATCAGGAGTGTGACTCTGTAAGAATGGCTGGATGCTTATCGATCTGAAATGGAATCCTTATACACCAACAAAGTATGGACTTTAGTTGCTATATCTGAAGGGTTAAATCCCCATCAGGAGCAAGTATATCTTGAGAAGATTACTTGGTGTAGATGGAAAAGTTGAGACTTTCAAAGCTAGACTTGTTAAAAGTTTGCATCATTGACCAGGTGTGGATAATGATGAAACCTTTTCAAGTAGCTATGCTTAAGTCCATCCAGATCCTACTTGTCACGGCTACATACCATGACTACGATATCTGGTTGTTGGGTGTCATGACTGCTTTTCTAAATGATGTTTTAGAAGAGTGCGTCTATAAGTATACAGCCAGAGGGCTTCGTAGACAGTGGGAGCAGCGGAAACGTGTGCAAGATGCTTTATAGGATTAAAGCAGGCATCGCGGAGTTGGAATATCTGTTTTGATGGATTAGTCAAAGAGTTTGACATCATCAAAATGGTATATGAACCTTGTATAAACAAAAAAGTAGTAGGGAGTATGGTGGTGATCCTCGTAGAGTACGTGGATGACATACTCTTGATAAGAAAGGAGTTTCTTATGCTACGCTCGATCAATCTCCGTTTATCACAAAGATTCTCCGTGTAGGATCAAAATGATACCTCCTAAATCCTGAGTTTTGGATCTATGAGATAGATTTAATTGGATGTTAGGATTCTCACTAGTTGTAGTGAGATGATATCAAACGATTCTGGGGAAAATCACTGGAAAGGTTCCAGGGTGATAAAGACGACTGAATGTCAGTCGCAGGCATTGTCTTTACCCTCAGTAAAGGGACGGTATGTTGGAAGAGTTTCAAGCTAGATACCGTGACATACTAGACAATAAAGGCAGGATACATCGCTACTTAAGATGCTACCAAAGAGGCTGTTTGGGTGTATATTGGTTCATGAGATGAACTATGTTCCTCCCATTGTGTGACAATGGAGTTGTGGCTTATGCCAAGGAACGCAGGTCCCATCAGTGATCTAGACATATTCTAAGGCAGTATCACTTGATCATGGAGATGGTTGATCTCTAAGGGATCGAGGTTAGGAGAGTAGACTCAGAGGACAACACGGCGGATCCACTCACGAAGGCCTATTCCCAGAGAGAGACTTTTATGGGATGGTTGAGTATGAGATACTGCAACCACTGCTACAGATGGCCCTAGTGCAAGTGGGAGATTGTTAGTTATATATAAGCCCTAGAGGCCATTACTGTACATTGGATGTATATTGTAGTGGATGCTGGGACATATATAGGGAGGACTTTCTTGCTCGACATGATAGTATGCTATCTGGTTGCTCTTTACCTTAACGTGTACACAGATTGTCTCTCTATTACATGTTGGTAAAGCCCTTAGGATGTGTACTTGACTACCTGGACTATGATGCGGATCATACTAGTGGGGACATGGTAGTCCATAAGTACATCTTTCAAAGTCCCTAGTCGTGGGTGTATCGAGACGGGGCATCGATATACCAGAGTAGACTAACGTATACCTTCTCGACCCATACAGATGGGCGATGGATGATCCCATATCCATTGGTGGTTGACATCAGAGATGATATACGGGTGCTCAGTAGAGACTGGGTACACTGGACGGACTCGCCGAGAACTCCCAGATGGTATTATACCTTACGTCAGATGGCAATTCTCTGGTGACACTGGTACAGAGTAGTCTGTTGACACGAGATCGTCATAGAGTCTTGTGTGGTTCCCACTGTGCTTTGATTTCCACCTTACCACGTCCAAGAGGGCGTGCAAAACGGTGGTTTTTGGGTACAGTCCCGAATCACATGGAGGCAATGAGCGATAGGAGGGGATTCGTCTCTCCTGGTATAGGGAGTTGATGTTGCGCTGTGTTCGATTGGCTATAACCGGAAATCCCTGGCCAGGGTTGCTGAGATTTACTGGTAAGTGTTACCAGTAGTTTCTCGAACTGTTATAGACCTCATATCGACACGACTTATCGAGCTATTGGGGTCTGACGTTTACCACCCCTAGGCAAGATATGCGACATATCAGACGACGAGACCGGACTGTACGGTAGTGTTACTGGTTGGATTCACTGGAGTGTGAGCGGGCTTGCTCGTCGATCTTCTGATCGCTCAATACCCGGGTGGCCGTTACGTTTAGCAGACCGCTTGCGGCTTGTGGGTGTTTGATATGATCATCACCTGCTGCCGGCGTATTGACGAGTTTTTAGAGTCCTACACAGAGGTTTCCTGGCTCAAGCGAAACGAAATAGGAGCGCATATGAGATATGTGCGGGACCGAGAATAATGCGTGTATGTGATACGGTATTCCATTCTCGCGATGAATGTATCGAATGGTTATATGCGATATAACCTAGTTATCGAATCGAGGGTTGATTCGATAAGCCGATACATTGGACACTAGTCGGTTATATGCGATATGACCGGATCGTTAAATCAAGTGTTGATTTAATGATTTAATGCATAATTATATATTTGATATATTACTTTGCATTAACTAGTATCAGTTCACTTTTAAATGGATTTTCTCACTTGTTTGTGCACATTGTATATATGATATATTTTTTGTGCACACGATTGTATCATTTTTGATGATACATGCTAGTTTGGGTTTGTGTAAAGAATTAAACCATGGTTACTTAAGTGGTTAGGGTTTCATTTCCTTTTCTCATTTATTTATCTATTTATTCTTTTTGGAAAAATATTAAGCATAAAGAAAAATGGTGGCTTTCTTTGGAAGCATTTTGAAGCTTCATGAAGCTTTGACTAAGTCACCATTTTTTTCTCATGCTTAACCCTAACCATTCCACTTAACCATGAGTCATTCTCTACACTTAACCATGGTTTGAATATGATAAGTATTCATTTTTCTTTTGGATTGAAATACTTATGATATTCATTTTCTTTCTTCTTCTTCTTCATGAGCAAGAAAGAAAAGCTTTCTACTTCAATAGCAACTTGAGCAAATGAGTGAGAAATCCAATTCTAAAGTGAACCCACTTCCTATTTCTTCATCCTCTACCTCTTGCCAAGTAGTATAGGGTGTTTTCTTCACAAGTTTCTTGACTTGGTGAAGTGGGAGCTTGATCTTGTGATGCCTCGACGTAGATCATCTTCGGCACGAAGCCGACGACCTTGCCCGCCCATTTCTCCGATGAAGCCGACGCTAGAGCCCAGAATTCGATTTGGACAGCGGAGAGGACTTCATCACGGAGCTATGGAGGTGGAAGACCGGATCTACAAAGGTTGTATTTCCGTTCTCTTAGTAAAGTAGTTTACTAGTTCTTGTTTCGCCTAAAAATCTAGTTAACGATCTAGTCTAGGGTTTCTCGGCACCGCAATTTTTCAAATTGGCTTGGTTGATGCCTTGTGAGACCTCCTTGGTGTGCCTAGGAACCTATCACTGGGTTCCTTCCCTAAAGCTTTAGCCCCGTTGTTGTCGCAATACAGTGGTATTGGATCAACAATGGACGGAACCACCTGAAGTTCCGTTAAGAACTTCCCTATCCAGACGGCTTCTTTTGCGGCATCAGCAGCAGCGATATATTCCGCTTCCATCGTCGAGTCAACAACGGTTTTCTGTTTGGAACTCTTCAAACAAACCGCCCCTCCATTGAGGGTAAAGACATAACCCGACATGGACTTGGAATCATCCTTGTCACTTTGGAAGCTGGAGTCATCAAAGCCCTCGATCTGGAGGTCTTTTCCGCCATACACCAAGAACATCTCCTTAGTCCTTCTTAGGTACTTGAGAATGTTCTTTACCGCTATCCAGTATTTCTCCCCAGGGTTTGACTAATACCGGCTTACCACACTCAGTGCAAAAGCTACATCTGGTCTGGTACACAACATCGCATTCATTATAGAGCGTACCGCAGAAGCGTAGGGTATAGTAGACATGCGATCCCTTTCCAAATCAGTCTTGGGAGACATCTTTTTGGAGAGGGTGATCCCGTGACAAGCCGGTAGATTACCATTCTTGGAATCTTCAATACTGAATCTTTTCAGTATGGTGTCGATGTACCTGGACTGTGAAAGTCCCGATATCCTCTTGGATCTATCACGATGGATCCGGATCCCCAGAATGTAAGAGGCATCAACCAGGTCTTTCATGGAGAACCTGTGTGACAAGAACCCTTTGACAGATTGTAGCATAGGAATGTCATTTCCTATCAAGAGAATGTCATCCACGTATAAAACGAGGAATACGACAGTTCTTGCTACAAATCTACTATAGTTGCATGGTTCATATGGATTTTTGATAAAGCCAAATTCTTTGACCGTCTCATCAAAACAGATGTTCCAACTCCTCGATGCCTGCTTTAGTCCTTAGATGGACATAAGAAACCTGCACACCTTTCCGCTGCTCCCATTCTGATTGAAACCATCTGGATGGTCCATATAGACACACTCCTCTAAATTTCCATTTAGTAAAGCGGTCTTTATGTCCATCTGCCAAATCTCATAATCGTGGAAGGCAGCAATGTCAAGAAGGATACGAATGGATTTCAGCATAGCCACTGGAGAAAAGGTTTCGTCATAGTCCAAACCAGGTCTTTGACGAAAACCCTTTGCTACAAGTCTAGCCTTATAGGTCTCGACCAGTCCATCTACACCAATCTTCCTCTTGAAGATCCACTTGCATCCTACGGGTTTTACCCCATCTGGAGCAACGTCCAAAGTCCATACTTTGTTGGTGTACATGGAATCCATTTCGGTCCGCATTGCATCCATCCATTTTACCGAGTCAACGCTTTTAATGTCCTGCTGGAAGCTAGTCGGCTCATCACTATCAATGATGCATCCTCTCTATCCCCGTCTATGAGAAAACCGTATTATCTCTCGGGCGTAGGAATGTCCTGTTCTTTCGAACCCTCTGGTTCTACTAAGCTTTCAGTAATGGCTTGTGGTTCTGGAATTTCTTCCATTTCTATTGCGCTCCAACTTATCTGATTTTCCAAAAATTCAGTTTCCAAGAAGTGGGCATGACGAGAAACAAAAACCTTTTGTTCCTCTTCGCAATAGAAGAAATATCCCTTGGAGTTCTTTGGATATCCCACAAACTTGCACTGTACTGAGCATGCCTCGAGTTTGTCCGCATGCTGCTTTTTGACAAAAGCTAGACATCCCCACGTCTTAATGTGCTTAAGATAGTGTTTCTTCCCATACCACATCTGATATGGTGTGGTAAGCACAGTCTTAGTTGGAACTCGGTTCAAAAGGTATGCAGCTGATTCTAGTGCATATCCCCAGAATGATCGCGGCAACTCAGCATTACTCATCATGGAACATACCATATCCAATAGGGTTCGGTTCCGTCTCTCCGATACACCGTTATGTTGCGGAGTGTATGGAGAAGTAAGCTGAGAGAGATTTCCATTCTCTTTTAGGTAATCCAGGAACACGGCACTCAAGTATTCACCACCTCGATCAGATCTCAGTGTCTTCATACTTTTGCCGGTTTGTTTTTCTACTTCATTCTTGTATTCCTGGAATTTTCCAAAGGCTTCAGATTTATGTTTCATTAAGAAGACATATCCGTACCTTGAAAGGTCATCCGTAAAAGTAATGAAGTAGGAAAAACCGCTTCGCGCATGTGTAGACATCGGACCGCACACATCGCTGTATACGAGTCCCAAGAGCTCGCTCGCTCGCTCTTACTCCGTTTCCAGTGAACGGAGTCTTTGTCACTTTCCTTTGAGACAGGATTGACAAGTTGTAAGTCCACGTTGCCTACCCCGGTGCTTACGGGGAGGCGGAAACGGTATAAAAATTTTATTTTTACAACGCAAGGAAACATGGACTATATAAAGGAGGATTTTTGCTAAACATAAACTAACAACCAAGCTAAGAGATTTAGCTACTCGGTTAAAGGGTTATACCTATTTCTTGAAGTCCTTCTCTTCTTGCTCCTTGGAGTGGGATGAACGGGTCGTCCTCGTCGCCTTCTCTTGCCGAAGAAAGATTCACCCGAGGGCCTCTACCTTTGGCTCCTACCTCAACCTAGAGGTAACTAAAGTGCTTGGTGTGCTAAACCTAGAATCTTAGAAAGAGTAGAGAGTGATTTTGGTGTTTTAACTCAAGAACTTAATGGTTCTCAACTCTTGAGAGGGAGAGCTTTTAGAGAGAGGAAGAGGATGAGAGAGAATAAGGATGAGAGGATGAGGATAATATCAACCATCCTCACATATATGTGAATTATGATAATTAAATAATTAATCAAAGATAATAGTGATGGTTAACTTGAAATGACCATTATCATTTCACATTAATGAATTTTGCAAGAACCAAAGAGCTTTTATGTGAAATGATGATGGTCAATTTGTCCACAAAGGTCAACAAGTCAACCATAAGCAAATGGTCAACAGCCCTAACCATAACACAATTATAATTAATTAATATTAATAATCATATTTCACACATATATATTAGGGTTAAGAAAAAGGCAACGGTCATCAACCCTAATGAAATTCCTCTGCCTCAGCCTTAGTCAACTATGCATACAAACCCGTATCCGTGTTTCGAGGAACATGAATACAATGAGATAAAACCAATCCCAAAACATATACTAGGATATGGCTTAAACCAAAGCCCGCTAGTATCAACTGTCCGGACACCAAACGTCCACAAGTGCGCGGATGTGAAAGAACCCCGTCGCAAAACCATGCGACCTCTACTCGTTTTGCCTAAAGGCGAATAACCCACTTTGTGGGACTCTAAAGACTCGACAATATGCTGGCAGTGGGTTTAACCACAGCCCGCAAGAGGCACTAGCTGTACGTAACGGTCCCCAGGTAGATGCCAATATGAAGACTGACGAGGTGAACCCATCGGAACTCCTACTTAGCCTGAATGTGTCAATCTCCGTACAGTCCGGTCTGTTCGTCTAAGAATATCGCATGGCAGGCCTAGTGGGGCGGTAAACGCCAGTCCCCTAATAGCGGTACAAGTCGTGTCGGAGTGTAGCCCAGAACACCCTGAGATAACACTGGAAACCTACCAGTGTATCTCGCTTGCCCTGGCCAGGGACTTTGTGTAATGGATCTCCTAGACACAACGCGATATAAACCCCCAATACCGGGAGAGACGAATCCTGTCTAACCGTCACTGCCTCCAAGTGCTTCGGGACTACACCCAACTGCTACTTGTTTGCACGACTCCTTTGAGCCGTGGTAGGGTAGCAATCTAAGAACAGTGGGAACACACTCGAGGCGAAGTGACAGTGTCAAGTCAACGGACTAAACTGTACTCATGTCATCTAGGAACTGATAACTGACGATAGGTATAATACCAACCAACAGTTCCCGATGAGTCCTGTCCAGTGTACTCGTAACCTAACGAGCACCCGCATACTATCTCAAGTACGACGTACTGACGGCTGTGGGACATACCGTCTCCCAAGCTGGGATGAGAAGCGCATACGCTAGTCTACTCGGGAGTATCGATGCCCTGTCTCGATAGTCCTACGACTAGGGACCTGCATAAGGATGTGCTTGTGGATTACCCATCCCCCACGAGTGTGACTGCCATCACAATGCTGGTAATCAAGCAAAGATCCTAAGGGCCCCACTAATGTGTAAAGGCGATATGCTATAAGAAACAAATGCACACATTAAAGTAGAAACAAACCAAGTAGCATACTACCATTTTGAGCAAGATTGTCTATACAAGGTTAATATCCTAAGCTTCCATTAAGTAATATACAAACTAGTATGATACAGTAATGGCCTCTAGGGCGTATACACTAACAATTAACCACTTGCACTAAGGACATGTATTGGCGTATCGAAGACCTATCATCTCGATCGGCCGCTCGAACTGAGTCTGGGGTAAAGCCTTTGTGAATGGATCAGCAGAGTTATCTTCCATAGAAACTCTCCGAACCTCGATCTCCTGGCGACCCACGATCTCCCTGATCAGGTGATACCGCCTCAAGATGTGTCTAGACTTCTGATGGGACCTGGGTTCCTTCGCTAAAGCTATAGCCCCGTTGTTGTCGCAATACAGAGGTACTGGATCAACAATGGACGTAACCACCTGAAGTTCTGTCAAGAACTTCCTTATCCAGACAGCTTCATTTGCGGTATCTGCAGCAGCGATATATTCCGCTTCCATCGTCGAGTCAGCAACGGTTTCCTATTTGGAACTCTTCCAACACACAGCCCCTCCATTGAGGGTAAAGACATAACCCGACATGGACTTAGAATCATCCTTGTCACTATGGAAGCTGGAGTCAGCAAAGGCCTCGATCTGGAGGTCTTTTCCGCCATACACCAAGAACATCTCTTTAGTCCTTCTCAGGTACTTGAGAATGTTCTTTACCGCTATCCAGTGTTTCTCCCCAGGGTTTGACTGATACTGGCTTACCACACTCGGTGCATATGCTACATCTGGTCTCGTACACAACATCGCATACATTATAGAGCCTACTGCAGAAGCGTAGGGTATAATAGACATGCGATCCCTTTCCAAATAAGTCTTGGGAGACATCTCTTTATAGAGGGTGATCCCGTGACAAGCCGGTAGATTACCGCGCTTGGAATCTTCCATACTGAATCTTTTCAGTATGGTGTCGATGTACCTGGACTGTGAAAGTCCTAATATCCTCTTGGATCTGTCACGATAGATCCGGATCCCCATAATGTAAGAGGCATCACCCAGGTCTTTCATGGAGAACCTTTGTTACAAGAACCCTTTGACAGATTGTAGCATAAGAATGTCAATACCTATCAAAAGAATGTCATCCACGTACAAAACGAGGAATACGATAGTTCTTGCTATAAATCTACTATAGATGCATGGATCATCTGGATTTTTGATAAAGACAAATTCTTTGACCGTCTCATCAAAACAGATGTTCCAACTCCGCGATGCCTGCTTTAGTCCATAGATGGACTTAAGCAACTTGCACACCTTTCCGCTGCTCCCACTCTGAATGAAACCCTCTGGCTGGTCTATATAGACACACTCCTCTAAATTTCCATTTAGAAAAGCGGTTTTTACATCCATCTTCCAAATCTCATAATCGTGGAAGGCAGCAATGGCAACAAGGATCCGAATGGATTTCAGCATAGCCATTGGAGAAAAGGTTTCGTCATAGTCCAAACCAGGTCTTTGACGAAAACCCTTTGCAACAAGTCTAGATTTATAGGTCTCAACCTGTCCATCTACACCAATCTTCCTTTTGAAGATCCACTTGCATCCTACGGGTTTTACCCCATCTGGAGCAACTTCCAACGTCCATACTTTGTTGGTGTACATGGACTCCATTTCGGTCTGCATTGCATCCAGCCATTTTACCGAGTCAACGCTCTGGATGGCCTGCTGGAAGCTAGTCGGCTCATCACTATCAATGATGCAATCCTCTCTATCCCCGTCTATGAGAAAAGCGTAGTATCTCTCGGGCGGATGAGACTACCTACTACTCCTGCGGAGCGGTGCAGGAATGTCCTGATCTTTCGAACCCTCTGGTTCTACTAAGCTTTCATTAATAGCTCGTAGTTCTGGAATTTCTTCCAGTTCTATTGCGGTCCTACCTATCTGATTTTCCAAAAATTCAGTTTCTAAGAAGTGGGCATGATGATCAGTCGAAAATACTGCATCTTTTAATCGGCAATTTCCTTATCATTTGTATTCATTTAGAAGTGTACGGTATTCATATTTCACATATTAGCAAATCAGTCGTTAAATATCAGATTGCATGTGTTAGACTCTAAAACCGGCACTATAAAGGAAATTGACTGCATTTCATGGCATCGTATCATCCCTATATTGTGCAACACTTGTTTCCAGATTTGTGCAGGAAAATGCAGGATCAAAAGAAGCTGATAAAATGCACCAACTCTAAGTTTTGAGATCTGGTAGCAATCCAAAGGGACAAATACAAATCATCACATCAGATAAAGCCCCAAACATTAGCCCAAGACCACACCAGAAGTTTAAAGCTCCAAGCCAACAAAGCGGCCGCGGAACCGCGGCCGTAGCAGGCTTGCGCCACGGTTCCGCGGCCGTCTTGCCACGTCACCTTCTCAAATTCAGTGCATTATTCCTCTCTCAAGGCCAACACTACAGCAAGACATGTCAAATTCTAGAAGACTCCAGAGACTTCTGCCAGATCAGCAAACTAGGGTTTTCTAAGCTTAATTAATCCTAGCTTAAAGCCTAAGTAAGCTCCTAACAAACTCTTTCTAGAAATTCCTCAACAAACTTTTGGAGGGAATTGTAATTTCAAACCTAGACCTAGGGTTTAGGAAGTCTATAAATAGAAGTCTAGACCTAGGGTTAATCTAAGATCTATTATCCCAATTTAGACATTCTATCATCTAGAATCTAAATCCATTCAATCTCTTTACCTCTTTCTTCATCTTCTTCCACAAGTCTAGTGACAAGACTTGTGTGAAACCCTAACCCTAATTCCAATCAAAAGCCAAGATCTCGAGTACCAAATCAACCAAGAAACCCTTCAACCTTTTAGGAGCAGAGCCGATCTTCAACGGAGCAAGTGGTCAAAGCCGATCCATGACTCGCGGAGAAAAGCGAAGCCAAATCAACAATCGAGTTCTTCCTCTTGTAGTTCTTGAGCGACTGTAATGAAATTGTTGATATAAATAAAAGGTGAAATTCTTTAATTTTGTTTTCTTTAAATTCTTGCATCATGATTCGATCTCAATTTGTAATTGTATTTCTTGTTGTGACGTTTGAGTAATACTCCGCTCGTCGAGAAGTCGAGACGATCAATAGAATGATGATGTAACATATCTTAAAACGATTCTTGATTCCTACGAGTTTTGTAAACCCTATCAAGTTCAAGAATCGACGACCTAGTTTCGTTGCGATACTTTCTTGATTGTTATCACTCGAAATTGGGGAGTTACGATCATTTCTTTAATTTACTAGAGGCTAGAATGTGAATGATATCGACGAAAGAACAAGGGTTAAATGATGAAACCCTAGTTTCACAAGAGAGCCCTAACTCTCGTCGATCATCATCGATCTAGTATCAATTCTTCGAAGGACAAGAACACGATATATTGAGATTACATCACGTCTATAGATCCGATCGATTCCTACGAGCCTCATTTAGATTCTGGACATTTGGTTGGAAATATCATCGAAACCCAATTCTCGATTGTTTATCATTTTCTTGATTCTTGATTAGACTAGTGACACTTGAATCAATCGATAAATTCTTGAATCGTGTTTTCTTTTCTTTTCAATTAACTTTTCAATTCAAATAAATCAAACGTACAAACGAATCGCACAATCCCTGTGGACGATCCGCACTCACTTACAATCTACATCCGACACAGTAGTTGATTGCGGTCAAATATAATTCTTTGATTGTGATTCTATACATTTTCTAAACCGACACACAAAGAAATGATCAATCAAATGGCGCCGTTGCCGGGGATCATTTGATTTGATTTACACAACACGAGAATTCTTTAATAATCACATGATGAGAAACAAAAACCTTTTGTTCCTCTTCGCAATAGAAGAAATATCCATTGGAGTTCTTTGGATATCCCACAAACTTGCACTGTACTGAGCGTGCCTCGAGTTTGTCCGCATGCTGCTTTTTGACAAAAGATGGACATCCCCATGTCTTAATGTGCTTAAGATAGGGCTTCTTCCCACACCATATCTGATATGGTGTGGTAGGCACAGTCTTAGTTGGAACTCGGTTCAAAAGGTATGCAGCTGATTCTAGTACATATCCCCTGAATGATCGCGACAACTCAGTGTTACTCATCATTGACCGTACCATATCCAATAAGGTTCGGTTCCGTCTCTCTGATACACCGTTATGTTGCGGGGTGTATGGAGGAGTAAGCTGAGAGAGAATTCCATTCTCTTTTAAGTAATCCAGGAACTCGGCACTCAAGTATTCACCACCCCGATCAGATCTTAGTGTCTTGATACTTTTGCCTGTTTGTTTTCTACTTCATTCTTATATTCCTGGAATTTTCCAAAGGCTTCGGATTTATGTTTCATTAAGAAGACATATCCGTACCTTGAAAAGTCATCCGTAAAAGTAATGAAGTAAGAATAACCGCTTCGCGCATGCGTAGACATTGGACCGCACACGTCGCTGTGTACGAGTCCCAAAAGCTCGCTCGCTCTTACTCCGTGTCCCATGAACGGAGTCTTTGTCATCTTTCTTTTGAGACAGGATTGAAAAGTTGCATATGATTGATATTCGAACGGATCCAAATATCCTTCTGTATGTAACTTCGCCAACCTTCTCTCATTGATGTGACCCAGTCTACAATGCCATAAGAAAGCCTGATTTATTTCCGGAGACTTTCTTTTTTGTGTATTCTGGACATTGAAAATCTGTGGTTGGTTTAATACGTATATACCATTGCTTAATGTACCTGATCCAATCAGAACTTGATTAAGGTGAATGTTTACAACATTGCTTACAAATGCAAATTCATAACCTTCTTTAGATATTAAGGATACAGAAATGATATTACAAGTTGCATTGGGTACAAAATAACAATTACGTAAAACCAAAACATGTCCATCTGACATTCCCAGGTGATAGTCCCCGACGGCCCCAGCATCCTTGCTAGCTCCGTTTGCAACTCTGAGGGTCATATCACCTGTTTTCAAAACCCTACGCTTTCTCAGTGCCTGCAAAGAATTACAGATATGAGATCCTGATCCGGTATCCAATACCCAGGAAGTAGAGTTTATTGATAGACAGTTTTCAATAACATACACACCTGAAGCTGAAGCCGCAACTTGTTTCAGATCCTGGTTTCTGGCTTTCCAAGCCCTGAAATCCATTTTCCAGTGTCCACTCTTGTGACAGTAAAAGCACTCTTCCTTCCCCACAAGCTTGCCCGCTACCTTTGTTGCCTTTGCCTTTCCTTTCGTATCCACTTTACTAACACCGCCCCTTGGTTTGGTGGGGGTTTTCTTCTTCTTTCCCTTGGCTTTCGCCTTGGACCTAGAAGAGGAAGATCCTCCTACAAACAAAGTGGATGTTTCCCTACCTTTCTGTAGGGTGCCCTCTGCACTCCTCAGCATGTTGAGGAGTTCAGAAAGTTCAACATCTTTTTCTTGCAAGTTGAAGTTCGGGATAAACTGGGCGTAAGTGGAAGGAAGGGACTGGAGAGTCAAGTCCGTATAGAGATCGTTCTCTAACGTGGTCCCAAGGTCCGCGAGCTCTTCTATGTAGCCAATCATCTTAAGCACGTGTTCCGCTACCGATGATCCGACGGCCAATCTCGCCGAAAATAACTTTTTCGAGACTTTGTATCTGGCGATATGAGATTGCTCTCCATACAGTTCTTTTGTATGGAGAAATATGGATTCGAGGTCCATATTCTCGTGCCTCCTCTGATGTTCATTTTCCATAGAGGAAAGCACGAGGCACTTGGCCTTCGCGCAATCGATTTCCCAGGTCTTACGAATTTCCTTATCCGCGATGCTGGTTTTGGGACCTGGGACAGGGGGGCTTTGGTGGTAAGGAGATACCCCAACTTTTCATAAGTGATTGCCATTTTGACATTCCTGAGCCAATCTTTGTAGTTTGGCCCCGTCAGTATGTTTTTATCTAGTAGTAACTTAAGCCCAGTCATTATATTTGGTCGCTGCAATTAGGAGAGAGAGAAGAAACACTTTAGCATGATGCTCTTGCAAGTTTAGAGTGGTTTTTAATTTGTCTAAACGGGATGGCTCCCACTGTCTCTCGAATCCCTCCTCAAACCAAAATGGAAGAATTAGTCGGGATCAATCTCACCGTACAATTCTTTCTTAACCGTTCAGCCAGGCCAGTGTTGGTACTTCGAGGGAGGTTTTCCAACGCTTTCGCGAAGTTCCTTAATTAAATAACCTCTTTTCCCTGTGGGCGTAGCCCCGCTAACACCTTTCTAGACACCTACTTAGTTTATAGCATTGATCGTTAAGTGAGAAAGTTCCGGAGGAGTAGCATATACTCACAGTAGGATCGGGATCCAAATATCAACGTATGAGAAAACTGAAGGAATCCTACCAGAATCATCACACTCCGAATGGTATGCAGCGCTAGCAAGTTTCAGTTTCTTTAGAAACTCCCGATGTGGATTTTTGCCCCATGCTCTTATGACCTTGACTTTGGCCAACAAATCATAAGTCACATGTCAAGTTCTACCCGTCATTCTCCAGGTTAATTTGAACCCACCCGTACCTACCCTTGACTTTGGCCAACAAAGCAGTACGACTGTCCCAAACCAACACATCAATCTATGCTGCACATGAATACCCAATAGCTACCAATCACTATGCCTTGACTTTGGCCAACAAACATAGCATGAATACTATTGACCATCCATGTGAAACGACGGAGGGCTACAAATGGTTTTGGCGAAACCGTGAACGTAGTGAACTTGATATAATCGATAGAACGAGATAGCTTTTAAAAGGAGTGGTTCAAGCTCCGCATTTAAAAGTTGGTTTTTGAAAAGAACCGAGTGGTTTTAATAGTGTTCCAACGACTTTTACTTGTTTTATTTTCTTGCATTAATTTTAATGCGTCCCATCAATTAATCCTACCATTGCAGAAAACAACGAAAATATGACGTACGCTTATGCCATCCACATTCGCCACGGGGTCTCGTCATCACCAGTTAGGTTAATTAACTAACGACAGAGCGGGGGCTGGACTAGCGCGGATGCAAAACATAAGCAACGCCTAAATAGATATCTACATATAGATATATACATTCGTCACATGCAATGATAGCCATTCCAGATCACAGATGAACACATTGGATATACTAGGAATCCGAATTCCGTACGAGCCTGTAACGAAGAGCGGATTACACGGTCGCGATGAATAGCCAAGACCCCACCCTTGACCCCTACGGGTGCGGCAAACTACCCGCCAAGTACCCGAAGCGAAGCAACCTCCCTCAACACCATGAGTAGGCCACTCGGCACTTCGAGATACCCGGTAGTTTGTGTACCCCACCTTGGGTCTATCCTAGAAGCAAAAACAGTAAAAGAAAATATACAATGACGGCTACAACCCCATCCCGGTTGTGCGGCCATATAAATAATATTACATCAATTTACATATTACATGAATTGAAAGAATAAGAAAACTCTCATCTCACAACCCCCCGGCTATTCATCCGCGACAATCCAACGAATTCATATACACAAACCATCAACATTACAGATCACAGATATGTATAACCCTCACTAATCGACGTATAGCGATTAGCAGACGTTCAATACATATATCACATCACAGATACGGATTTGTAACCACCCTAAAAACAAATTTGTTCTCTGGAAAATCTGGGCAGAAACAAACCATCCTAAAAATCCCAAAACTTCAATATAAGAACACTGCAGGAGAAACGACCCACGGCCGAGTCAACTCGGTCGCGGATCCGCGGCAAGAGCATGCTCTTGCCGCGTTTCCGTGGTGAGTTGGTCGACTCACTGGATCGTTTTTCTTGGGTGTTCTTTAAAAACCCTGAGCCGATTTTTAGTGTATGATTTATTATTTTTAAAGCAGGTTTAAAAATCGGCAGAAAGTTAGGTTTTTGAAACTTATTTTGCGATTTTTCTCCGATCGAAATTCTAGATACTTTGCTAACTTGCTAGTTTGTGTTTAGCTAGGCTCTGAAACCACTGTAAGTCCACATTGCCTACCCCGGTGCATACGGGGAGGCGGAAACGGTATAAAAATTCGATTTTTACAACTCAAGGAAACATGGACTATATAAAGGAGGATCTTTGCTAAACATAAACTAACAACCAAGCTATGAGATTTAGCTACTCGGTTAAAGGGTTATACCTAAGTCTTGAAGTCCTTCTCTTCTTGCTCCTTGGAGTGGGATGAACGGGTCGTCCTCATCGCCTTCTCTTGCCGAAGAAAGATCCACCCGAGGGCCTCTACCGTTGGCTCCTACCTCAACCTAGAGGTAACTAAAGTTCTTGGTGTGCTAAACCTAGAACCTTAGAAAGAGTAGAGGGTGATTTTGGTGTTTTATTTCAAAAGCTTAATGGTTCTCAACTCATGAGAGGGAGAGCTTTGAGAGAGAGGAAGATGATAAGAGAGAATGAGCATGAGAGAATGAGAATAATATCAACAATCCTCACATATATGTGAATTATGATAATTAAATAATTAATCAAAGATAATAGTGATGGTTAACTTGAAATGACCATTATCATTTCATATTAATGAATTTTGCAAGAATCAAAGAGCATCTTCTATGTGAAATGATGTTGGTCAATTTGTCCACATAGGTCAACAAGTCAACCATAGTCAAATGGTCAACAACCCTAACCATAACACAATTATAATTAATTAATATTAATAATCATATTTCACACATATATATTAGGGTTATGAAAAAAGGCAACGGTCATCAACCCAAACGAAAGTCCTCTGTCTCTGCCTCAGTCAACTGTGCATACACACCCGTATACGTGTTCCGAGGAACATGAATATAATGAGATAAAACCAATCCCAAAACATATACTAGGATCTGGCTTAAACCAAAGCCCGCTAGTATCAACTGTCCGGACACCAAACGTGCACAAGTGCGCGGATGTGAACGAACCCCGTCGCAAAACCATGCGACCTCTACGCGTTTTGCCTAAAGGCGAATAACCCTCTGTGTGGGACTCTAAAGACTCGACACTACGCTGGCAGTGGGTTTAACCACAGACCGCAAGCGGCACTAGCTGTACGTAACGGTCCCCAGGTAGATGCCGATAAGAAGACTGATGAGGTGAACCCATCGGAACTCCTACTGAGCCTGAATGGGACAATCTCCGTATAGTCCGGTCTGTTCGTCTACGAATATCGCATGGCAGGCCTAGGGGGGCGATAAACGTCAGTCCCCTAATAGCGGTACAAGTCGTGTCGGAGTGTAGCCGAGAACACCCTGAGATAACACTGGGAACCTACAATTATATCTCGCTTGCCCTGGCCAAGAACTTTATGTAATGGCTCTCCTAGACACAGCGCGATATCAACCCCCAATACCGGGAGAGACGAATCCTGTCTAACCGTCACTGCCTACAAGTGCTTCGGGACTGCACCTAACTGCTACCTGTTTGCACGACTCCTTTGAGCCGTGGTAGGGTAGCAATCTAAGAACAGTGGGAAAACACTCCAGGCGAAGTGACAGTGTCAAGTCAACGTACTAAGCTATACTCATGTCACCTGGGAACTGATAACTGACGATAGGTATAATACCAACCAACAGTTCCCGACGAGTCCTGTCCAGTTTACTCGTAACCTAACGAGCACCCGCATACTATCTCAAGTACGACGTACTAATGGCTGTGGGACATACTGTCTCCCAAGGTGGGATAAGAAGCGCATACGCTAGTCTACTCCGGAGTATCGATGCCCTGTCTCGATAGTCCAACGACTAGGGACCTGCATAAGGATGTGCTTGTGGATTACCCAGCCCCCACGAGTGTGACTGTCATCACAACGCTGGTAATCAAGCAAAGATCCTACGGGCTCCACTAATGTGTAAAGGCGATATGCTATAAGAAACACATGCACACATTAAAGTAGAAACAAACCAAGTAGCATACTACCATTTTGAGCAAGATTGTCTATACAAGGTGAATATCCCAAGTTTCCATTAATTAATATAAAAACTAGTATGATACAGTAATGGCCTCTAAGGCATATACACTAACACAAGTTGCATATGATTGATATTCGAACGGATCCAAATATCCTTCAGTATGCAACTTCGTCAACCTTCTCTCATTGATGTGACCAAGTCTATAATGCCATAAGAAAGCATGATTGATTTCTGGAGACTTTCTTTTATGTGTATTCTGGACATTGAAAATCTGTGATTGGTTTAATACGTATATACCATTGCTTAATGTACCTGACCCAATCAGAACATGATTAAAGTGAATGTTTACAACATTGCTTATGTTGGGGTAAAAATTTACACCCCGGTTGACCGAGTTAAAATCAAGTTCAACCCCCAAGCTAGGTGGGCCGACGCCCAGGTCAAGCGGGCCCATGCCCAAGTCGAGCCCGCGGCCAGCCTCCTCCATGCCAAAATATAGATCATGTAAAAAATAATTTTTAGGTAATTTTTTATACATGAATGCGTGCAAAATGGGCATAAAGCCAATATTTTGTAAGCACATGGCTTATGTGCAAAAAGAAATGACACATGAGCCATGGGATGTCTAAAATGCCATTTTGTGAAGCCCAAGGAGCTATATGTAAATATGTAAGCCTACAAAAGGCAACATGATGATGAATAAAGGAACACTTTTTCCATTCTCTCAAAAACCTAGGGTTTGTACATCTTTCCCTTTTTCTGAAGGTTTCAAACCTTTTTCTTTCTTTGAATTAAATCAAGAGTTTTACTCTTCCTTTTCCAAAACTAAATAGTTTTTCACCATAAAACCCACCGAGGGGAGATTGGATCTGTCATTAGATCTTAAAAGAAGAGATTTTTAGATCTTACAACTTTTGATTTTCAAGATCCGGCCAAACCACAGGAGGAAGAAGAAGAACCCCCTTAATCAGCTTCAACACATCCTAGGAGTTTAACTCCATATATATATATATATATATATAATAAATATTTCCTTTCTGAAGCATAGCTTCTGGTTTCTAGCGCTAAAAGCCCTCTTTTCCTCGCCGGCACCCAAGCGCTCGAGCGCCGAGCGCCCACGTACCGACACGTGGTGCGCTAGCGCTCGAGCAAAAAGAGCCTACGTGCCGGCACGTGGCGCGTTTGCGCTCCAGCGCCCTTGCGCTCGAGCGCAAAGCGTCCATGTACCGACACGTGGCGCGCTTGCGCTCGAGCGCAAGGCGCCCACGTGCCGACACGTGGCGCGCTTGAGCTCAAGCGCACTGCGTGCGAGCGCAAGGCGCCCGTGTGCTGAAACCTGGCGCGCTTGCGCTCCGGCGCTCTGCGCCCGAGCGCAAGGCGCCCGTGTGCCGGCACCTGGCGCGCTTGCGCTCCGGCGCTCTGCGCCCGAGCACAAGGCGCCCGAGTGCCGACACCTGGCGCGCTTGCGCTCCGGCGCTCTGCGCCCGAGCGCTAGGCGCCCACGTGCCGACACGTGGCGCGCTTACGCTCCAGCACCTTACGCTCAAGCGCACAGCGCCGACGTCCCGGCACGTGGCGCGCTTGCGCTCGAGCGCCCAGCGCTCATGCACAAAGCGCCGACGTGGCGCGCTTGCGCCTGAGCGTACAACACCTGAGCGCACAACGCTCAAGGCGCTGGCCCCACGCATCCCTTCGATGTGTTTCCCCTCTCTTTTTATGTACATACATATGCATATACATATGTATACATATTTGCACACACACGTGCTCCACGACACTTTCCCTGTTAGAAAAAAAATTCTAACGGGGCGCTGCCCCGCACCCCGCAAAAACACACGCACACCGCACATTGAGTTCGCATGACCAGTTTAACCTGTTAATCGGAGGTTCCCTCGCCCCAAAGGCGAGGGGTAATTAACGGCAGCTTAGTCCGCGGCTGCCGGAGATTCGGATCCCCACAATCAATAGACCCCGGCCTACCCCAGGCAGGGGGAATCTGTAGTACGCCTGATAAGCGCGCGTGTATTCCCATCTCAATGGGGTGAAGAAAAACACCCTACAGATTTTGGCACGCCCAGTGGGACCAATCTCTCCTCCCATATTTCGGGTTAAACGTTCATGCGAACTCAATCATTATGCATATCTATATTTATACTAAAATAATGCTTCTTTGTCACGCTCCGAAAGTACGGAACATGACCGGCACTTAAACTACGAACGTCTCGAGGCGTACGTAATCTAAGTGAGCCGAAAACCCAGAAATCCAAACCAAGAAAAGTAGTAGAGTGAAGGAAAAACTAATTTAAAACAAGTAGTTTAATAACATAAGCCGAATTATGCGGTTTTAAAAAAAACATCAAATATTTCCCGAAAATTTCGGCAGAGTCTCCTTTATAGATACTGGCCCCCAAACGGGATACAACATGAATAGTATACGAAATCAATAAAAAGGAATCCCCAAGCGGAAGATAGCTCTTCGTCAATGGACGGTCACAACCACACAAGCAATATAATATACAACGCCAACGGCGAGGATCAAAATTCAAAAGGAAACTCAAAACCACAAGAAAACCACAGAAATATAACGCGCGACTCTAAGGTCGAAGGAATAACATCACTGGTCTCTATCTCAAAATAAATACATGTTTGGTTGATGGAACTTCTAGATACAATAGAATAATGATATACAAGATATATAATGGGGGTACGATACAAGTAAACCCACCTACTAGCAAATCACCCAGAAATGGGAAGCAGTGCCAGCAAATCCGTAATGAAACCTGTACGGCAAAACCTGCAAAAAACTGGGGCACAACGGGGGTGAGTTGCCAACTCGTGAATAGAAAAACATCTACGAACAGAAACCACATGAACAACGCAATCCTAGGTCAACGATCATAATATCCTCAAATATATATAACATGCCGCCTAACAATGATTAGGGTAAATATCTAACCCGAGTGTAATCCCATGTGCCCGTGTCAGTGCCTCAGGTAGCGATATATCATATGGATTATGTATGAATGCATGAAACAGAATGCTTGTACTGAATAAAGCTACTTTCATAAATCATTGAGATTTCTGCATTTTAAAAGTGAGGTACCATAAATGAAATCAGCATAAAACAGTGCCCAGCATCGACACAAAACAAGTGTCCAAATATCTCGATATCTCTGTATCACAACCTCTGTACCTCAATATCTCAAAATCTCAATGTCTCAATCACAATATCTAGGGTGCCGTCAGTCCAGACCGGCCCCTGCCATCCATCTCAAGACCACGACGGTATCTTCCGGATATCCGACACGTCGGGTAAAATCACCGGTCGGTAGTGCTCCCCAGCAAGGCTCAACGTCAACAACACGATCCTCTTGCCCCGGGGTACCGCACCGGGCCCACCATGTACCCGAAACGGTTACTCCACTCCTCGAATCGGGTCTCGAAATCCGTCAGCAAACTCATGGTGGACGACTCATACATCATGGGAAAACCGCACCTTTTATTTTAAAAGAGAGAAAAGGTTTATTTATGTTTTTGCGGTTTTCCTCCAAATCCAAGAAATCTCATGAAATCCGAATCCAAGTCATCAATAGCATGTAAACAGTGAATATAGGCATGAGAATCCATGAATGCGACACAACAGTGAATAATAACATGCATGAAGTAGTAGGCAATAACTACAATGTCTAACTAGCATATAAGGCAAGTACACTAATATCATGTCTAAAATATTAGCTAACAACCTATGTCAAATGAAATAGTATTTTCTAAAGTGTTCGTGACATGGAAATTACCGATGAAGATATGTGTGAGCCGGAAAGTAAGTGTACGTGGTACATACGCGTCATCGGTAATGGTGCTGGTGTCCTGACAGCATGATATTAAATATGCAATAAGAAATTATAATATAAGTTTGCGATGTGGAGCGAACAGTAAAAATGAGCGGGAGCTTAATACTAAACACAACGATAACTAATCTGCATTACCCTAATATAAATCCTACAAATGGTGCCTTTTGAAATAACACGAATCATGGGGTTTTGAAAATAGGGGCTACGGTGTTTTTATGAAAAGATACGTCTTTTGAAATATCCGTAGGATCCCTTGGGCTGTCTTTTAAAATACCCACGATTCGTTAGTTTTGAAATAGGTAGGAGTCTAATCTAATCTAACAACTACACTAAACTATATGGCTGAACTAACAAGCTGAACTATAGGTAAGGAAACCGCCTATCATCTGAGTCGATACATATACATACCTGTATATGTATAGTCGGTGATCCCGCCTCAATAATATCATATCTGATACCATATCTATAATCAGGCATCCCAAGTCAAGAGTGCGGATCAATCATCAATATAGCTCGTACGTAAATCCGTCGTACGGCATCCCAAATCTGGGTACGGGTTAATATCACATTCATCATACTATTCACCTGGTATACTCTTTATCAAATATCATGATTGGGGTACTGATCTACGTCTAGTACAATACTGATACCGCCTAAGTATGCATGGACGTGTGTGGAACACTTCGACAAGGACCCGCTACAACGTCATGTCGTATCTCAAATACGAACCCTGCTATATCACCGATCTCACGGCCTCAAATCAAATCTCATCGACTGATCTTAAATCCCAAGTACTATCCTCATTATCCATGCATGCGTATATGAATGTACATATGCATAGTCCCATACCCACGCATATATACATATATACACATCCCAATTTGCGCACAAGAAAGTAAAGTATGCAAGTCTGTGTGTGCGTATGTGGGTATAACAACTATTCTAGGGTTTCGCAACTAACCCAAAGGTACTCCATGAACACATAAACATAACATGAATGAACATTCTCGTAACATAAAACACCTATATAAACATATATATATGAGCTACACTACGGACTGCGGGGGTGCTATACGCAATCCACCCGACTTCTCCCCGTAGATATAAATCTACTCACTTGGTCCTCGCTAGCCGGTGCCGACGTCGCCACGCGCTTGCTTGTCGTCTCGAAGTCTACATGGGGTACCTACATATCATAACGCACCGTATCGCATTAAAATCCGACTCATGACCAAAACGACACACGAATCCCACATAGGTCAAAACCTATGGTTGCTTCCACAAATCAACCCAAAAACCCTCGACGTCGGCGTACAAACGCCAGACCATCGAGAAAAACCCAAATACACTCATTTGCACATTCATGAACACTAATTTTAATATAGAATAGGTTAAAACTCACAAAAACCCCAAATTCACTTTAAAAGCCGTTTTTCCGAAAAACTTGCAAGCAAAATTACCCGTTTTATTACAAAACTCGACGATTAAACAATTTTAGCGGCCATAATACTTATTAAATAACTTAAATAATCCATACAAACCATTCCCATGATTTAATTTGACCAAATCACATACGTTCAAAAAAACTAGTTTGCAAAAATACCGACTTTAACTCTTTTTAAAATAAAATTCACAATTTTACAAATATGCTTGGTTTTCCATGGTCCAAAGGCATTAAACCACTTATTATAATACTAATAATGACATGAAACCATAATTATATTTTAATCTAAGACATTCAATAATTTTCCAAAAATCTAGTAAGTAAAATACCTTAAATATTACAATTTCAACTTAACAATTTACAATTAACAATTTGATTATGTTTCACATTCCACAAAAAGAAGAATCCCACTTGCAACCATAATCATACAAAAAAAACCTAACTATAATCCAAAACCATCCACTTGAATTTCTAAACTTGAATTCAAAACCCCTTTATTTATATTTTTTAAACACCTAAACAAGTTTGCTTTAAACATACAACTAACAATTAACAAATATGGAAGAATTTTTATACCTCATGATCAAGAGATCTACATAAAGATCCTGGCCTCGAAAATGCCAAATTTCCTCCAAGATCCATGCTAGCTTGGACAAAGAAATAATGGGTAGAGATTGGATTTTGTTTTTGTGGGATTTCTGACTTGGATTTTTGGTGGAATTTTGTGGGTTTTGCAATGAAGTGGAGAAGAATCAAGAGGGGCTGTTTTTGTGAAGGTTTCGGCAAGAAATTTGTGGGGATTGGGTGAGGGAGGAGAGAGAGTGAGGTGGGGAAAGATAAATCTAGTCAAAGTCCACTCAATTTCTATCATTTTCTATTCTATTCTTTTCTTTTCTTTCTTTTCTTTTCTTTGAAATTCAAGTGGGGAAAAGTGATGGGGCTGCTGAATTCAGCCAAGGAAAGAATTAAATGGGGATGTGTGAGTGTGCGTATGTTAGTTATGTATATGCCCTAGAGGCCATTGTTGTACATATGATGTATATTATAATGGATGCTTGGTTATATATAGAGAAGACTTTCTTGCTCGTCATGATAGTATGCTATTTGGTTTCACTTTATCTTAACATGTTGACTTGTACTGGTTTACTGTTTTACTCTCACATGTTGATAAAGCCCTTAGGACTTGTACTCGACTACTGGGACTATGATGAGATCATACTAGTGGGGCCGCGGTAGTCGATGAGTACATCCTATAACTGTTCCTAGTCGAGGGTATATCGAGACAGGGCATCGATACACCAGAGTAGACTAGCGTATACGCATCTTGACCCATATGATGGGCGATGGATGATCCCATATCCATCGGTGTTTGACATCAGAGATGGTGTACGGGTGCTCAGTGGAGACTGGGTACACTGGACGGACTCGCCGAGAACTCCCAGATGGTGATATACCACACGTCAGATGGCAGTTCTCCGGTGACACAGGTACAGGGTAGTCTGTAGACCCGAGATCGTCATGGAGTCTTGTGTGATTCCCACTGTGCTTTGATTTCCACCTTACCACGTCCAAGAGGGCGTGCAAAACGGTGGCTTTTGGGTACAGTCCCGAATCACATGGAGGCAATGAGCGATAGGAGGGGATTCGTCTCTCCCGGTATAGGGAGTTGATGTTGTGCTGTGTTCGATTGGCTATAACTGGAAGTCCCTGGCCACGGCTGATATAGAGATTTACTGGTAAGTGTTACTAGTAGTTTCTCGACCCGTTATGAGCCATACATCGACACGACTTATCGGTTACTGGGGTCTGACGTATACCACCCCTAGACTTGATATGCGACATATCAGACGAACAGACCGGACTGTACGGGAGTGTTACTGGTTGGATTCACAGGAGAACGCACATGCTAGCTTGTTGATCTTCTGATCGCTCAATACCTGGGTGGCTGTTACGTTTAGCTGACCGCTTGCAGCTTGTGGGTGTTTGATTTGATCATCACCTGCTACCGGCGTATTGACGATTCTTTAGAGTCCTACACAGAGGTTTCTTGGCTCAGGAGAAACAGAGTAGTGGCACATATGTGATATGCGCAGGAACGAGAATATTGCGATATGGGATACCGTATTATATTCTCAGGATATTTAGATATGAACCGGGTCATCGGATCAAGTGTTGATTCGATGAATCGGTACATGATATATTAGTCGGTTATATTCGATATAGCCGGATCGTCGGATCAAGTGTTGATTCGATGATTTAATATATAATAATATATATGATATATTATTATATTAACTAATATTGGCTTGCTTTATTATTTCATTTTCTCAGTGGATGATACATTGATATATATGCGATATATGTTAATTGTATTATTTTCTTTTGTTGCAAATATATAATATATATGTGATATATATTATTGTGACATGATATGATTAATTGTTAAACATGTTTAAGGATGATTAATTGAGGTTAGGGTTTAATTAGGGTTAGTTGCTTCATGCACCTTCTAGAAGCTATTTGTTTTGTCATTGTAAAGATATTTATGGATGACACTTTACTAAACCTAACCAAACCCTAACTCTAGTTATTTCTCTACACATTCTCATCCATTCATCCTTGACCATGGTTCACAATTCAATCATATAGATTTTATTCTATTCATCACAAAAGGATAATTCATATTATGATTTCCATTATCTTCTTCTTCTTCTTCTTGAAGAAGCTCTCTTGAAAATCCTTAAGTGATGAAATAAAATGAGAAAATGATATTAAAAGAAAGAAAAATCACTACTCTCTCATCCTCATCTCATCTAGCCCATGTGATTAGGGTGTTCTTCTCTTTTGAGTGAGAAAGCTTGAGTCGAAGCAACTTCAAGGTAGATCATCGGAGATTTGGAATACGACAAGCTAGAATGGATCGTTCGAGTCGTGGAGCCTCTCATGAGTCCGGGAGATCGTGGATCGTGGCAAAGGGACTTCTACTCGGAACTTGTGAAGTGAAGGAGCGGACTACAAAGGTTGTAATCCCTCACACTTAGATAAAAGTTATCATCTTGCATATAAAACCCTAATAATCTAGCAAAGATCCCGGCTTTGGGTTGTTCGGCACGTCTAAAATTTAATCCGGGCATGTTTCATGCCTTAAGAACCTTCACAAGAGTGCCTAGGAACCTTACAGTGGTATCAGAGCCTAGCTAGAGCATTAGGTGATGTGTTTACGAAGTTAAAACTCCGATCGAACCCGAAACGAACAAAATGGACCCCTCTCTGGAAATTTTTGAAATTTTGGGAATTTTCAGAATTAAAAATATGTAAAAAAATCAGCAGGTAATTCTAAGAATTACCATGAAACACGTGCCCACAATTCCACCTAATGAGCGCGGATCCGCGGCAGTAACATGGATATAGCGGCTCTTCCGCGGCCACACTGTAGGATTGGGACACGTGGCTTCATGGTTTTAACCGTAGGTACTTGCTGACTATTCTGGGTATTTTTAATCTGTTCTAGGTGTTTAAAATTCTGGGGTTTGTTTTGTAATAGTAGACTCGATCGGAATATTTAAGTTCGTATTTCTTTCCGGATATTTAGAAATTGTTAAACTAGTTGAACGGATATCTTTAACTTACTGTTTCCCGGTACGGCAAATTTTCAAGTGTTGAAACTTATTCGGGTTTAAATCTTTCGGAAAATTGTACAAGTTAACTGGTGGACCCTCTAGAAGACAACAAACCTTAACTCGATTATGTGACCGTCTTGAACTGCCTTTTGAACCTTCGGGTTTGGGGCAGTACGGCGTGCCACATGTGAGGTGTTGGCTTGACCCTTCTACGGCTGGATCACTGGTACTGTGACATATTCTGGGATTATTTGAACTCCGCTCAAGAGTTGAGCACTTTGGGAAATTTTGGGTATTTGATTATCTGTTCGGAAAATTTAATACTGTCTATTTATCTGGAATGTGATACAATATGTGGAATTCATAGAGTTAGGCATGAAATGAGGAATATGTGATATTTCGGATTTACGATACCTAAAGTGATTGTGGATTCCAAATATTGTAGTTTTACACTTTCTTTTCTGTGACCGTATGTGTAATATGTGATATCGCCGGTTTCGTTGCTATATGTCAACGACAATTGGGATGCGCATATTTACTTACGTTGATGATATGAGATATTATGTGTTGCTGTGATATGTTATATTGGATCGTCGCGATCAGAATAGCCGGGGGTTTTATGTGAGATGAGGGTTTTTATTTTCATTCATGTAAAATTCATTTGTAATGTAATATTCTTTTATTTGGGGCACTTCCAGGTTGCGGTTGTTGTCACCAGTGTATATTATTTACTTTTCCGCATTAGGTAGACCCATGGTGTGGAGCATAAGTGACCGGGTTCTAGGGTCCAGTGGGAGGCCATCTCGAGGAGTCGAGACCGGGTCTTCTAACCCTAGAATTGGCAGTGTTACTTGCCGCTCTCGTAGGGGTCTTGGGATGTGGGTTTGGCTATTCGTCGCGACCGTGGAATCCGTGTTTTATACAGGCTCGTATTGAAAACACGGACGTCCTAGTATATCCAATATTTCATATATGTTCTTCTGCTGCAATGTTCTGTCATGAGATCATATTACTGCCTGAGACGAATGCTTATACTATATATATATGCTGATATATAAATATTACTGCTTTCGTTTCTTCTGTGATGCTTAGGAAGCATAAGCTGATGGGATTTTTATTAATGAGATTAATAAAAGAAAAGAAACCTAAAGATGTTGTAGAATCAAAACTTAATAAAAAGGGTAGCTACAGTTTTGCTTTGCACAGTGATATATACGATATATCCTGCACCTTATTCGATGAGGAAAGGACCGAGATCCCTTCACCGGGAGCGACTCCTTTAGCGAAACTGGCAGATGCTACAAAACGCAGTTTGTCTTTTGATTGCTTTTAGTGTTTTGCTTTGCACAGCGGTATATATGATATATCCTGCACCTTATTCGATGAGGAAAGGGCCGACGATCCCTTCACCGGGAGTGACCCCTTTAGCGAAACTAAGAAAAGCCTCAAAACACTCCTTTTCAAAAACTACTAGATTCTACGACGATATCAAGTTCATTACGCAATAGGTTTTCTGAAAAACCTGTCGTAGCTCTCCGTCATTTCAGATAAATCCTACTTAGTATTCGTGCTGTGTTTGTTGACCTTGTCAAGGCACAGTGTACGGTAGCTAATTAGTGTTTATCTGCTAAAACATGAGATGTGATTCGATTAGGGTATTCGTACGGCCTTGTTGACCTTGTCAAGGGTCATGCGGGTGGGTTTGATTCAATCAAGAAATGACGGGTTGAACTTGACTTGCGGTCTATGGTTTGTTGACCTTGTCAAGGTCATAGATCGTTTGGGGCAAAAATATTATCGGGAATTTCAAGTGTTGAAATTTGCAATGAGATTGCATACCTCCTATGAGATAGTTGGATCCCGATACCCACTGCGAGTAAGAGTTACTCCTGGGAGAGTTTTACACAGGACAAGTAGTCATTCAAGTAGGTGTCTAGAAAAGTGTTAACGAGGTTACGCCTCTGGGAAAACGAGGTTTACATTAATTAGGTCCGTGCGAAAGCACGGGGAACCTCCCTCAAAGTACCGACACTGATCTGGCTGAAAGATTGACGAAGTTGTAGGGTGTAATTAATCCCAGCTAATCTTACCTTTTAGGGTTTTAAGGTAGATTTGATAAAAACAGTGGGAGACATCCTGATTAGATAAGATAATAACCAATCTAACCTTGCAAGAGCATACGCTAAAAGTGTTTTCTTCTCTCTCTCTCCAGGTAGCGACCATTTCATGCCATAATCAAGATAATAATATGGATGTATTGACTGAACCTGATTATAGTACTGAGCAAGGGAACGTTAGACCCATTCTTTCTTATAAGAGTTATAAGACTGAACAGGAAACAGGAGAATATCTGGATTCTCACGCCACCCAAAAGAACATGCATGTTGATGCATCTTCTTCAGGTGTGTTTGTTATTGAGAACTGTTTCTCAGTTCACCCTACGTCCTGGGTATTAGATACCGGATCAGGATCCCACATATGCAAACAGTTGCATGGGCTACGTAAAGGTAGAGAACTGGGAAAAGGTGATCATTCCGTTCAAGTAGGGAACGGTGCAAGTATTGTAGCCAAAGCAGTTGGCGAATATCACCTTGTATTACCAAGTCGTAATACACTGATTCTGAATGAGTGTTATTATATACCGAACATGATGTGCAACATTATATCAGTTTCTTTATTGAGTAAAGAGGGATATAATTTTGTAGTACAGGATAATGTTATGAACATATTCCTAGATCAAAAGTTGATTGCATTAGGCTCGTTACATAATGGCATATTCATTCTAAATCAGAATACAGTCCTAAATGTACAAAACACACACAAGTGGAAAAGTTCAGATATGAACGAATCCTACTTGTGGCATTGTAGACTTGGTCATATCAATGCGACACGACTGGCTAAGTTACATAGGGATGGTTATTTGAATCCGTTCGAATTATCATCTTATGATACTTGCCATTCATGTCTCAAAGGAAAAATGACCAAAGCTCCGTTTAGTGGACACGGAGAAAGAGTTACCGAACTCTTAGGACTGATACATAGTGATGTATGCGGTCCCATGTCTACGCATGCCAGGAACGGTTCTTCCTACTTCATTACATTCACTGACGATCTCTCTAGATACGGACATGTGTTTCTGATGAAACACAAGTCTGAAGCTTTTGAGAAATTCAGAGAATATAAGCATGAAGTAGAGAATCAAACGGGCAAAAGTATTAAGATTCTTCGATCTGATCGAGGAGGTGAATACTTAAGCGGTGAGTTCCTAGATTATCTAAAAGAGAATGGGATTCTCTCTCAGCGTACTCCTCCTTATACACCACAGCACAACGGTGTATCGGAGCGGAGGAATCGCACCCTATTAGATATGGTGCGTTCTATGATGAGTACAGCTGAGTTACCTATTTCCTTCTGGGGGTATGTGCTTGAGACAGCAGCATACCTATTGAATCATGTTCCAACTAAATCTGTATCTACCACACCATATGAGATATGGAGTGGGAAGAGACCGTATCTTAAACGAGTTAAGATATGGGGTTGTCCGGCCTATGTCAAAAGGCAAAATCCGGACAAACTCGAGGCACGATCAGTTCTTTGCAAGTTTGTAGGATATCCGAAGAATTCTTATGGATATTTTTTCTATCACAGTGAGGAGAAAAAAGTGTTTGTTGCTCAACATGCCACTTTTTTAGAAAAGGAATTTCTTGCAAAAGAGATTAGTGGCTCTGAGGTAGAACTGGAAGAAGTTCCAGCAGAACAAACTACAACAGATGATTTAGTGGAACCAGAGGATTCAGTAGTACCCGACGAACCCCAGCCTCTCCGCAGATCTAGTAGGGTTTCTCATCCACCTGAGAGATACTACGGTTTTCTCATTGATGGTGGAAGCGAGGATTGCATCATGGATGATGATGACCCCACTAGTTTCGAGCAGGCCATCACGAGTGGTGACTCTATGAAATGGCTGGATGCAATGCGATCTGAGATGGAATCCATGTACACCAACAAAGTATGGACTTTGGAAAATGCTCCTGAAGGGGTAAAACTCATTGGGAGCAAGTGGATCTTTAAAAAGAAATTTGGTGTAGATGGAAATGTTGAGACTTTCAAAGCTAGACTGGTAGCAAAGGGATTTCGTCAACGACCAGGTGTGGACTATGACGAAACCTTTTCTCCAGTAGCTATGCTTAAGTCCATCCGGATCTTACTTGCCATTGCTGCATACCATGACTACGAAATCTGGCAAATGGATGTTAAGACCGCCTTTCTAAACGGTGATTTAGAAGAGTGCGTATACATGACTCAGCTAGAGGGCTTCGTAGATAGTGGGAGCAGCGGAAAGGTGTGCAAGCTGCTTAAATCCATTTATGGGTTAAAGCAAGCATCGCGGAGTTGGAACATCTGTTTTGATGTTGTAGTCAAAGAGTTTGACTTCATCAAAAATATAGATGAACCTTGTATCTATAAGAAGGTAGCAGAGGGTAAGGTTGTCTTCCTCGTATTGTACGTGGATGACATACTCTTGATAGGAAATGATATTCCTATGCTGCAATCAGTCAAGCTCTTCTTATCACAGAGATTCTCAATGAAAGATCTAGGTGATGCCTCCTGCATATTGGGAATCATGATCTATAGAGATAGATCTAAACGGATACTGGGATTGTCCCAATCCAGGTACATTGACACCAAACTAAAGAGGTTTAGTATGGAAGAATCCAAGCGTGGGAATCAGCCCACGATCTCTGGACTCACTCTCTCCAAAGAGATGTCTCCCAAGACTGATTTGGAGAGAGCTCGCATGCAAGGGATACCCTATGCTTCGGCAGTAGGCTTTATCATGTATGCGATGCTATGTACCAGACCCGATGTAGCATACTCACTAAGTGTAGTAAGTCGGTATCAAGCAGATCCAGGAGAGAGTCATTGGACAGCTGTGAAGAACATTCTCAAGTACTTACGAAGGACTAAGGAGATGTTCTTGGTGTATGGTAACAGAGAACTCCAAGTAGAGTCCTTTACCGATTCCAGCTTCCAAAGTGATAAGGACGACTCTAAGTCGCATTCGGGTTTTGTCTTTACCCTCAATGGAGGGGCGGTATGTTGGAAGAGTTCCAAACAGGATACCGTTGCAGACTCAACGATGGAGGCTGAATACATCGCTGCCAACGATGCTGCCAAAGAGGCTGTCTGGATCAAGAAGTTCATTAGTGAACTTGGTGTGGTTCCATCCATTGAGCATCCAATACCTCTGTATTGCGATAACAATGGAGCTGTGGCGTTAGCCAAGGAACCCAGGTCCCATCAGAAGTCCAGACATATTCTGAGGCGGTATCACCTGATCAGGGAGATAGTTGATCGCCGGGAGATCGAGGTCAGGAGAGTAGATACGAAGGACAACACTGCGGATCCATTCACGAAGGCTATTCCCCAGATACAGTTTGAGAGATTATTCGGGATGCTAGGTATGAGATACTACAGCAGCTGGCCTTAGTGCAAGTGGGAGATTGTTAGTTATGTATATGCCCTAGAGGCCATTGTTGTACATATGATGTATATTATAATGGATGCTTGGTTATATATAGAGAAGACTTTCTTGCTCGACATGATAGTATGCTATTTGGTTTCACTTTATCTTAACATGTTGACTTGTACTGGTTTACTGTTTTACTCTCACATGTTGATAAAGCCCTTAGGACTTGTACTCGACTACTGGGACTATGATGAGATCATACTAGTGGGGCCGCGGTAGTCGATGAGTACATCCTATAACTGTTCCTAGTCGAGGGTATATCGAGACAGGGCATCGATACACCAGAGTAGACTAGCGTATACGCATCTTGACCCATATGATGGGCGATGGATGATCCCATATCCATCGGTGTTTGACATCAGAGATGGTGTACGGGTGCTTAGTGGAGACTGGGTATACTGGACGGACTCGCCGAGAACTCCCAGATGGTGATATACCACACGTCAGATGGCAGTTCTCCGGTGACACAGGTACAGGGTAGTCTGTAGACCCGAGATCCTCATGGACTCTTGTGTGATTCCCACTGTGCTTTGATTTCCACCTTACCACGTCCAAGAGGGCGTGCAAAACGGTGGCTTTTGGGTACAGTCCCGAATCACATGGAGGCAATGAGCGATAGGAGGGGATTCGTCTCTCCCGGTATAGGGAGTTGATGTTGTGCTGTGTTCGATTGGCTATAACTGGAAGTCCCTGGCCAGGGATGATATAGAGATTTACTGGTAAGTGTTACTAGTAGTTTCTCGACCCGTTATGAGCCATACATCGACACGACTTATCGGTTACTGGGGTCTGACGTATACCACCCCTAGACTTGATATGCGACATATCAGACGAACAGACCGGACTGTACGGGAGTGTTACTGGTTGGATTCACAGGAGAACGCACAGGCTAGCTTGTTGATCTTCTGATCGCTCAATACCTGGGTGGCTGTTACGTTTAGCTGACCGCTTGCAGCTTGTGGGTGTTTGATTTGATCATCACCTGCTACCGGCGTATTGACGATTCTTTAGAGTCCTACACAGAGGTTTCTTGTCTCAGGCGAAACAGAGTAGTGGCACATATGTGATATGCGCAGGAACGAGAATATTGCGATATGGGATATCGTATTATATTCTCAGGATATTTAGATATGAACCGGGTCATCGGATCAAGTGTTGATTCAATGAATCGGTACATGATATATTAGTCGGTTATATTCGATATAGCCGGATCGTCGGATCAAGTGTTGATTCGATGATTTAATATATAATAATATATATGATATATTATTATATTAACTAATATTGGCTTGCTTTATTATTTCATTTTCTCAGTGGATGATACATTGATATATATGCGATATATGTTAATTGTATTATTTTCTTTTGTTGCAAATATATAATATATATGTGATATATATTATTGTGACATGATATGATTAATTGTTAAACATGTTTAAGGATGATTAATTGAGGTTAGGGTTTAATTAGGGTTAGTTGCTTCATGCACCTTCTAGAAGCTATTTGTTTTGTCATTGTAAAGATATTTATGGATGACACTTTACTAAACCTAACCAAACCCTAACTCTAGTTATTTCTCTACACATTCTCATCCATTCATCCTTGACCATGGTTCACAATTCAATCATATAGATTTTATTCTATTAATCACAAAAGGATAATTCATATTATGATTTCCATTATCTTCTTCTTCTTCTTCTTGAAGAAGCTCTCTTGAAAATCCTTAAGTGATGAAATAAAATGAGAAAATGATATTAAAAGAAAGCAAAATCACTACTCTCTCATCCTCATCTCATCTAGCCCATGTGATTAGGGTGTTCTTCTCTTTTGAGTGAGAAAGCTTGAGTCGAAGCAACTTCAAGGTAGATCATCGGAGATTTGGAATACGACAAGCTAGAATGGATCGTTCGAGTCGTGGAGCCTCTCATGAGTCCGGGAGATCGTGGATCGTGACAAAGGGACTTCTACTCGGAGCTTGTGAAGTGAAGGAGCGGACTACAAAGGTTGTAATCCCTCACACTTAGATAAAAGTTATCATCTTGCATATAAAACCCTAATAATCTAGCAAAGATCCCGGCTTTGGGTTGTTCGGCACGTCTAAAATTTAATCCGGCATGTTTGATGCCTTAAGAACCTTCACAAGAGTGCCTAGGAACCCTACAGCGTATAGGTGTGGGGTGATGAAAAACGATAAATACAATACCCCAAACATCCATTAACACTAAAAAAAGCCTTTTTTCTTCAATAATTTCTAAACCGTTTTGGCAAACGATTTCGTTTCAAAAACAACATGATAAAATTTTGTTTAATGTTTTATGATGCAAAAAATTTGTTTCAACTCATTCCAATTTGTAATTTTCCCTAATTAAATGTATTACTAACGGCTTAAAATAATATTAAAATAATTAATTTCGGAAAAATTTTCAGAAAATTTGAAATTTCACCCATGGCTCAATAAACACCAAATACTAATAATTACATAGCTAGAATATGTATATTTAATTTTATAATAAATATATTTGCATTTTGACTTTTTACAGAAACCCCCCTTATTTTACCGTTTTTTCGAAATTTCACCGAAACGATTTTCAAAACGTTACAATCTTCCCCCCTTAAAGAAATTCGGTCCCCGAATTTAAATTAAAACTCCCCCCCTCAAATACTAAAATATTTCAGCCAAAACCATCAAATCGCCATTCAGGTACTGTCCTCTGACTAGTCCTGCTTAGTACGAAAGTACATCGCAATTATCATAAAAAAAACGTACTGCTCTATAAGAAATCAATCCCAAAATACGCGTATGAATACTACGTGCGTCTGGTGCGCACGACAATCAAAATCCATATACGTGCCATACAAGTGCACAGAAACAAGATCTAAGTGCATCGGGTGTGCACAAAGCATCTGTCATGGGCAACGCGTGTGCCTGACAGCAAAATCAGGTGCATCTGACATGCTCGAAAAAAAATCTCGATTTAGTGCATCTAGTGTGCACCAAAATCGTATCTCAAGACATGCGCTCAACATGCGCGAAAACCAAAAACCAGGGGCATCCATCATGCACGAAATCCTGAAATCCAATATCAAGCGCCGAACATGCGCAAAATCAAATAAGATGCACAAGGTGCACAAAACAAATATCGAGTATCACAATCGAAATCGAAGTCCAGTGCATCTAACAGCACAAAAGGCGTATCACTGCACTGCAAGCATATATAAACTATACATAGTGCAGCAAACAAATCATGTGCGTGCATACGCACAAAATCAACTCAAATGTCTAAAACCGTAAAATCACAAACATGTGAAACCAAAGCATGAAAACGATATCAAGTGCAACACTGTGCAAAGATCGTAAATCCTCAATCATCAAAATCAAATCATGCGAATAAATCACCCAAAACATCGAATCAATAATGGCGGAATAGTACCGCTCAAGCGCATCCTCTAAGAATCTCGGGCCAACTGTCGCGGTCACTAGTGGGACGTCTCGTCGATGATCATGAACTCTGGTCTGCTGGTGTGCGTAACAATGACCACTCCTGGGTCAAGGTCTTCACTGTGAATTACCAATCGCTCGGTCCATCGGCTCATCGGCCCTGTGAGGTGTGCTAACGGGGATGATCCCGTTCTGGCACGTCTCGTGTCATCTCCCGGTCAATCATTGCGACCACTCGTAAGACAGCATATCACTGGCGTCGGCCTCTGGCTCTCTGAATGTACGTGACACATCTGATCCTGGGTGCAAGTATCATTGCAGCTGTATCCTGGAAGGAATCCTGCTCACGGTCTCTTCCATGTCTCATCTCTGCCAACTGTCCGGAAGTCATCATCCTTTCCTATATCTGCATCTTGCTCTGGAACGACTGCATACTCATCGCGACTCCTTCTGGAAGGTAAATCCAAGTACCATGCCTCGGCATGCGCATCGCATCTCTGATGTCGGCGGAGTGGAACGTCATCTTATCTAGATCTGGTACGAACCTCTTACTTCACTTTTCTCTAATGTCGTCTGCTTTGGACTCGTCTCGTCGCGGCTGCATGGACTGAGCTCCAACGGCTATCCTCGTATCGGGAGTCTCCCAAGAAATGCATCTCACCACCTAGCATCCGGATTAAGTCGAACCATCCAATCGATTGTGAAAACCTCATAATCCCCCAAGGGCTCAACATCTTGGGCACAGTTTAATAGTATCGAGTACATACCACATCATCGGTGGTCCAGCCGTAGAAGGGCAAACCCAAGCCTCACTAATGGCGTCGTGGAACTGCCGCAAACCCGAAGGTTCAAAGGCTGTCACACGGTCATTATGTCGAGTTAGGGTTTCATTCTTCTAGAGGGTCCATAGAATTGCCTGCATGCCCTTCCGAATATTTTAAACTTGGAATAATAGGTTTCTGACATTCGATCGTCTCTGTCGACTCCGAATGTCTCCGCGTGAAGTCATCTCTAGCTGGAATAAATCTATCTGATGACCTCTCATCGGGTAGGCGAACGAACCACATGTCCTAGTCATTCATCATCGGGTGACTAACGACCTTCTATCATCTATTAGTACAACTCATCCCGCAATAGCTCCAACATATAGGGCGATTTCTCGTCGCTCGCAGCAACAATTGGCTCACTCGTCTGCATGCTGAACAGTGCCTCAATCATCTTGAGTAAGCAATACACCAACTGTCATCAAAATCTGGCTGGCCTCTATCAGTGGCTCAATCCTCTAGTGTCGATCAGCACATCCGAGTAACCTTATAAAGGCGATCCGCCAAACGCATCGTGGCGCGGAAACACAGTAAAAAGGCACATCTCCGCAATCGTGTGTCGCCGGAATTTCGCCCTGGTTAGTCTTCATTCGTGACGAGCTCGTGCTAACCGCAACTCTAGCTGTAGCTCTCCCTGCCCGTAATCGTGGCAGCAAAACCATAACTGGTACTGATGAGGCTAGATCGGAATGAATATAATACTGAGCAAAGAACTGTATATCCTAAGGCTCCTTAAGTGGAGTGGCGTGTCGTGAGTATGCCGCGGAACATACCCACGGTACGTCACTCTACTTTAGTCACCTATTCCATCAACCAAGGGTCGTCCTACGTTCCGAAGGTAAAACCTAACGCTCTGATACCAACTTTGTCACGTCCCGAAAGTACGGAACATGACCGGCACTTAAACTACGAACGTCTCAAGGCGTACGTAATCTAAGTGAGCCGAAAACCCAGAAATCCAAACCAAGAAAAGTAGTAGAGTGAAGGAAAAACCAATTTAAAACAAGTAGTTTAATAACATAAGCCGAATTATGCAGTTTTAAAAAAAACATCAAATATTTCCCGAAAATTTCGGCAGAGTCTCTTTTGTAAATACTGGCCACCAAACGGGATACAACATGAATAGTATACGAAATCAATAAAAAGGCATCCCCAAGCGGGAGCTAGCTCTTCGTCAATCGACGGTCACAACCACACAAGCAATATAATATACAACGCCAATGGCGAGGATCAAAATTCAAAAGGAAACTCAAAACCACAAGAAAACCACAGAAATATAACGTGCGACTCGAAGGTCGAAGGAATAACATCACTGATCTCTATCTCAAAATAAATACATGTTTGGTTGATGGAACTTCTAGATACAATCGAATAATGATATACAAGATATAATGGGGGTACGATACAAGTAAACCCACCTACTAGCAAATCACCCGGAAATGGGAAGCAGTGCCAGCAAAGCCGTAATGAAACATGTACGGCAAAACCTGCAAGAAACTGGGGCACAACGGGGGTGAGTTGACAACTCGTGAATAGAAAAACATCTACGAACAGAAACCACATGAACAACGCAATCCTAGGTCAACGATCATAATATCCTCAAATATATGTAACATGCCGCCTAACAATGATTAGGGTAAATATCTAACCCGAGTGTAATCCCATGTGCCCGTGTCAGTGCCTCAGGTTGCGATATATCATATGGATGATGTATGAATGCATGAAACACAATGCATGTACTGAATAAAGCTACTTTCATAAATCAGTGAGATTTCTGTATTTTAAAAGTGAGGTACCATAAATGAAATCAGCATAAAACAGTGCCCAGCATCGACACAAAACAAGTGTCCAAATATCTCGATATCTCTGTATCACAATCTCTGTACCTCAATATCTCAAAATCTCAATGTCTCAATCACAATATCTAGGGTGCCGTCAGTCAAGACCGGCCCCTACCATCCATCTCAAGACCACGACGGTATCCTCCGGATATCCGACGCGTCGGGTAAAATCACCGGTCGGTAGTGCTCCCCAGCAAGGCTCAACGTCAACAACACGATCCTCTTGCCCCGGGGTACCGCACCGGGCCCACCATGTACCCGAAACGGTTACTCCACTCCTCGAATCGGGTCTCGAAATCCGTCAGCAAACTCATGGTGGACGACTCATACATCATGGGAAAACCGCACCTTTTATTTTAAAAGAGAGAAAAGGTTTATTTATGTTTTTGCGGTTTTCCTCCAAATCCAAGAAATCTCATGAAATCCGAATCCAAGTCATCAATAGCATGTAAACAGTGAATATAGGCATGAGAATCCATGAATGCGATACAACAGTGAATAATAACATGCATGAAGTAGTTGGCAATAACTACAATGTCTAACTAGCATATAAGGCAAGTACACTAATATCTTGTCTAAACTATTAGCTAACAACCTATGTCAAATGAAATAGTATTTTCTAAAGTGTTCGTGACATGGCAATTACCGATGAAGATATGTGTGAGCCGGCAAGTAAGTGTACGTGGTACATACGCGTCATCGGTAATGGTGCTGGTGTCCTAACAGCATGATATTAAATATGCAATAAGAAATTATAATATAACTATGCGAAGCGGAGCGAACAGTAAAAATGAGCGGGAGCTAAATACTAAACACAACGATAACTAATCTGCATTACCCTAATATAAATCCTACAAATGGTGGCTTTTGAAATAACACGAATCATGGGATTTTGAAAATAGGGGCTACGGTGTTTTTAGGAAAAGATACGTCTTTTGAAATATCCGTAGGATCCCTTGGGCTGTCTTTTAAAATACCCACGATTCGTTAACTTTGAAATAGGTAGGAGTCTAATCTAATCTAACAACTACACTAAACTATACTGCTGAACTAACAAGATGAACTACAGGTAAGGACACCGCCTATCATCAGAGTCGATACATATACATACCTGTATATGTATAGTCGGTGATCCCGCCTCAATAATATCATATCCGATACCATATCTATAATCAGGCATCCCAAGTCAAGAGTGCGGATCAATCATCAATATAGCTCGTACGTAAATCCGTCGTACGGCATCCCAAATCTGGGTACGGGTTAATATCACATTCATCATACTATTCACCTGGTATCCTCTTTATCAAATATCATTATCGGGGTACTGATCTACGTCTAGTACAATACTGATACCGCCTAAGTATGCATGGACGTGTGTGAAACACTACGTCAAGGACCCGCTACAACGTCATGTCGTATCTCAAATATGAACCCTGCTATATCACCGATCTCACGGCCTCAAATCAAATCTCATCGACTAATCTTAAATCCCAAGTACTATCCTCATTATCCATGCATGCGTATATGAATGTACATATGCATAGTCCCATACCCACGCATATATACATATATACACATCCCAATCTGCGCATAAGAAAGTAAAGTATGCATGTCTGTGTGTGCGTATGTGGGTATAACATCTATTCTAGGGTTTCGCAACTAACCCAAATGTACTCCATGAACACATAAACATAACATGAATGACATTCTCGTAATATAAAACACCTATATAAACATATATATATGAGCTACACTACGGACTACGGGGGCGCTATACGCCATCCACCCGACTTCTCCCCGTAGATATAAATCTACTCACCTGGTCCTCGCTAGCCGGTGCCGACGTCGCCACGCGCTTACTTGTCGTCTCGAAGTCCACATGGGGTACCTACATATCATAACGCACCGTATCGCATTAAAATCCGACTCATGTCCAAAACGACACACGAATCTCACATAGGTCAAAACCTATGGTTGCTTCCACAAATCAACCCAAAAACCCTCGACGTCGGCGTACAAACGCCAGACCATCGAGAAAAACCCAAATACACTCATTTGCACATTCATGAACACTAATTTTAATATAAAATAGGTTAAAACTCACAAAAACCCCAAATTCACTTTAAAAGCCGTTTTTCCGAAAAACTAGCAAGCAAAATTACCCGTTTTAGTACAAAACTCGACGTTTAAACAATTCTAGCGGCCATAATACTTATTAAATAACTTAAATAATCCATACAAATCATTCCCACGATTTAATTTCACCAAACCACATACGTTCAAAAAAACTAGTTTGCAAAAATACCGACTTTAACTCTTTTTAAAGTAAAATTCACAATTTTACAAATAAGCTTGGTTTTGCATGGTCCAAAGGCATTAAACCACTTATTATAATACTAATAATGACATGAAACCATAATTATATTTTAATCTAAGACATTCAATAATTTTCCAAAAATCTAGTAAGTAAAATAGCTTAAATATTACAATTTCAACTAAACAATTTACAACGAACAATTTGATTATGTTTCACATTCCACAAAAAGAAGAATCCCACTTGCAACCATAATCATACAACAAAACCCTAACTATAATCCAAAACCATCCACTTGAATTTCTAAACTTGAATTCAAAATCCCTTTATTTATATTTTTTAAACACCTAAACAAGTTTGCTTTAAACATACAACTAACAATTAACAAATATGGAAGAATTTTTATACCTCATGATCAAGACATCAACATGAAGATCATGGCCTCCAAAATGCCAAATTTCCTCCAAGATCCATGCTAGCTTGGGCAAAGAAATAATGGGTAGAGATTGGATTTTGTTTTTGTGGGATTTCTGACTTGGATTTTTGGTGGAATTTTGTGGGTTTTGCAATGAAGTGGAGAAGAATCAAGAGGGGCTGTTTTTGTGCAGGTTTCAGTGAGAAATTTGTGGGGATTGGGTGAGGGAGGAGAGAGAGTGAGGTGGGGAAAGATAAATCTAGTCAAATTCCACTCAATTTCTATTCTATTCTTTTCTTTTCTTTCTTTTCTTTTCTTTGAAATTCAAGTAGGGAAAAGTGATGGGGCTGCTGAATTCAGCCAAGGGAAGAATTAAATGGGTGTGTGTGAGTGTGGGTATGGGTGTGGGGTGATGAAAAACGATAAATACAATACCCCAAACATCCATTTACACTAAAAAAAAAGCCTTTTTTCTTCAATAATTTCTAAACCGTTTTGGCAGACGATTTCGTTTCAAAAACCACATGATAAAATTTTGTTTAATGTTTTATGATGCATAAAATTTGTTTCAACTCATTCAAATTTGTAATTTTCCCTAATTAAATGTATTAGTGATGGCTTAAAATAATATTAATATAATTAATTTCGGAAAAATTTTCAGGAAATTTGAAATTTCACCCTTGGCTCAATAAACACCAAATACTAACAATTACAAAGCTAGAATATGTAAATTTCATTTTATAATAAAGATATTTGCATTTTGACTTTTTACAGAAAACTCTCTTATTTTACCGTTTTTTCGAAATTTCACCGAAACGATTTTCAAAACGTTACATTTTTCATGCAGGATTTTCAAGCAATCACCTTTCAACAATGTCTCCGAAGATGAACTCAGCTCCCATCTCATACACGATGAAGAAGGACTCCAGAACGGTCCTTCCAGCCAGTCTCGGGCGACAATGGGAGGAGGAGCCGCTACCATTTGGCTCTATTATGTTCGTGTCAGCTAATGCCATCCCAGCTCCTCAAGCTCCGGTGACCGACAAACCGGCCTCAAAAGTCAAGAGGCCAAATGTGGTGGTCTCGAAGGCATCCCAACCCAAACGCAAATCGGTGTCTGGACGGTTTTCCATGGCCCCAACTGGGGGCAAAGCCATCGGAACAAAAGAAGTTGCCAGACGTCGTGGGCAAGCCCAGGTGATACCTTCGACGGACACATGGGCATATGTCTTCTCAAGCATCCCCATCACTCGGCCTATGGAGGCTTCCCGAAGAGCAGAAGCCTGCCAAGCGCTTAAGGCAGAGAAGCTGAGGCAGAAGCAGCTCAGATATAGAGCCAACAAAAGGGCTGGGGCTCTGGCCATATTAAAATTTATGAATTTCCAAAACACTGACCGCTCCGCGAAACCAGCTGCCAGTGATGAAAGAATGGCTGAATGTGTTATCCACACTGTCTACATGGTCGGACATGAAGAAACAAACCTTCCTCTTCTTCACAGCCATGGTGATGATATGGTTGACGCTACCCAGCTTCGGCTCGATCTAAATGATGAAGAGCCCGCTCAGGCTGATAAGCCAGAGGAGCCCGTAGTTCCTACGGAATTGAGCTCAGGCAATAAAGATTACCCGGTTGTCATAGCCGGAACTACAGAACAAACATTATTCCAATGGCTTCAAAGGAAATTTCAGGACAGGGATGAGAAGATCGCTGAGGTCTATTCCAAAGTCGACGAGCTGGCAAACATCGTGGCAGATCTCGCGACCCAAGTCGCCCGATTGAAATTACAGAAGAATCAAATTTTGGCTCATGGGCCAGGGATTGATACCCGGGGGCAGCCAACTGATATCCCTTTCAACCTAAAAGCGTAGCGCCTTCACAGAAAACGGCCGCAATCAGCCTCCAGTCCCTCCGTTACATACGCCGGGGGGAATCGCCTCTGAAAGAGAAGCTGGAAAATGTCTATTCCTTCAAGAGGGAAAAGGTCCACAAGATATTCAGGGACGCCCTAAGAAACGTTCTACAACTGCCAGAATCAAAGAGACCGCAAGAAGAGAATATGACCGACGACCCAAAATATTGCCCCTATCACAGGGTGATAGGTCATGCCATTGAGAACTGCTTCGTCTTCAAAGATTGGGTCGAAAGGCAATACAGGACAGGAGAGATTGAACTGTCTAAAGGCGCGTTAGCAAACAGTCAAGCTACGACCGCCGATTTCATGCAAATGGAGAACGAAGCCTTTTTGGAACCTAATACTCCCAGACATGTGCCATTATCTGAAAAGGGCGAACCAAAGACCGATCGGCCTCGGGGACCAGCATCAGTAAAGGCACCCACTCCAATGGAGAGAAAGAAGAAGGTATACTCCTTCAGGTGGGATGAAGTCCGCAAAACATTCATGGACGCCTTGAAAAACGGTCTGCAACTGCCTGTTCCAAAGAAGCCACAAGAAATGAACATGACCGACAATCCCATATACTGCCCATATCATAGAGTGGTGGGTCATACTATCGAAGACTGCTATGTTTTCAAAGATTGGGCAGAGGACCAATATAAGCTTGGAAAAAACTCACAATCCTCGGATGTATCGGCAAGCCACAGAGCTAGGTCATCAAGGCAGGTCCGCCAGGATCAAAGTTCAAGGAGCTGGGATAAGCAAAAAGGACCACCACGTCGTTAAACTGGGAGCACTTAATGACCACCACGTCGTTAAACTGGGAATCATCGACCTCTAAGTCGTTAAACTAGGAATGTAAAAAAATATATATTTATGTAAATAAACAAAAAATGTGTAAATAAAAGAAAAATAAAGAAATGCCGAAATGATGGGGCAACTCGCAAAAAAAATCAGCGAGTAAAGATAAACATGAAAATAAAGCCGAAATGTTGGGGCAACCGCAAATAAATAGCCGAAATGATAGGGCAATCGCGACCTTCGCGATAAGAAAAGCAGAAATGATAGAGCAATCGCGGTAAAACAAAAAAAAAACTGCCGAATGATGAGTTGCTCCTGGTACCATATTCCAGTGCAGCGATGCAGACGCCAACAAAAATCCTTTTTTTCAAAATTCTTCCGGCCCTACGGCCAGTCCCCAAATTGACTGCCGTATACAATCCACGGGCTCAAATAATTCTCATCATACCCATGCCCCACCGTAATCACCAGTTACGCTGTCGGTCTCCGCCTTTGGAGTTATGCTCCATTGAGAAGACCCACTCATGCGTCCTCACGATACATGAGGTGAACAAACCTTTGTGGGATCCTTACGACTCACAAAGGAAAAACACACTTAGGAGTCCTCATGACTCCTAAGGAGAAAATACCCCTGCGGGATCCTCGCGACTTACAGGGAGAAAATGCATTTATGGGATCCTCACGACTTATAAAATTGAAAAGCCTTAGGCGATAGGGACCTAAACACGTCTCCTAACCCATCGCTCCGCCAACAAGAGTAGGCAAATGATGAATTGCTCCTGGCACATCTGCTTCAGTGTTAGCAACGCTGATGCCGGCCCCTACCCCAAAATTCCAAGCTCCCCATCAATAGACCCCTAAGTCTTTAAACTGGAAACAGATGACATCCAAGTCGTTAAACTGGAAACAGATGACCTCCAAGTCGTTAAACTGGAAACAGATGACTTAAACTGGAAACAGATGACCTCTAAGTCGTTAAACTTGAAACAGTAGACCTCTGTCTCTAAACTGGAAACAGATCACCACCAAGTCGTTAAACTGGAAACAGATGACCAACAAGTCGTTAAACTGGAAACAGATGACCTCTATGTCGTTAAACTGGAAACAGATGACCTCGAAGTCGTTAAACTGGAAACAGTAGACCTCTAAGTCTCTAAACTGGAAACAGATGACCACCAAGTCGTTAAACTGGAAACAGATGACCACCAAGTCGTTAATCTGGAAACAGATGACCACCAAGTCGTTAAACTGGAAACAGATGACCACCAAGTCGTTAAACTGGAAATAGATGACCTCTATGTCGTTAAACTGGAAACATATGACCTCTAAGTCGTTAAACTGAAAACAGATGACCACCACGTCGTTAAACTGGAAACAGATGACCGCTAACTCGTTAATCTGGGCACCATAGACCTCTAAGTCTCTAAACTGAAACAGATGACCTCTAAGTCATTAAACTGGAAACAGATGACCTTTAAGTCTCTAAACTGGAAACAGATGACGACCAAGTCGTTAAACTCGAAACAGATGACCACCAATTCGTTAAACTGGAAACAGATGACCAATAAGTCTTTAAACTGGAAACAGATGACCTCTAAGTCGTTAAACTGGAAACAGATGACTTCTAAGTCGTTAAACTGGAAACAGATGACCACCACGTCGTTAAACTGGAAAGAGATGACCGTTAAGTCATTAAACTGGACACCACAGACCCCTAAGTCTTTAAACTTGAAACATATGACCGCTAAGTCGTTAAACTGGAAACAGTCGACCTCTAAGTCATTAAACTAGGAACGAGAGAAATCCACTCATGTGTCCTCACGATACATGAGGACAACAAACCTTTGTGGGATCCTTATGACTCACAAAGGAAAACACACATAGGAGTCCTCACGACTCATAAGGAGAAAATACACATGCGGGATCCCTACGACTCGCAGGGAGAAAATGCTTTTATGGGACCCTCACGGCCCATAAAATTGAAAAGCCTTAGGCGATAGGGATTTGAACCTGTCTCCTAAGCTATCGCTCCCCAATTCCCAAGTGGCGAATGATGAGTCGCTCCTGGTTCTATATCCTAGTGCAGCGATGCAGACGCCAGCCAAATTCCAAATCCCAACGGCGAATGATGAGTCGCTCCTGGTACCATATTCCAGTGCAGCAACAAAGACCCAAAATGCTTTTGGCCCTACGGTCTGGATCATACATCCTGCAAAACCGTATACAATCCACGGGTGTAAAACAATCCCAAGTCCTACCGGTAAGACCACATTCAAAGTCCTAACAAAAATAAAAAAAAGAAAAGAAATAAAAAAGGCATGTCCAAAAGAAGAATGGGCACGGATGAAAACCCGAAAGGGCTCCGTGAGTAAAAACAGCAGGACTGCCGGCGTGTTTGTGAAAACCCGAAAGAGCGCACACTCGTAAAAAAGAGATGAAATGCACTCGCAAAGTCCTCTCGACTTTGTGAGGAGAAAATTCCCGCGTGAGATCCTTACGACTCACAAAGGAGTAACACCCTTAGGAGTCCCCACGACTCCTAAGGAGAAAATACACCTATGAGATCCTTTCGACTCGTAGGGAGAAAATGCTTTTTTGGGACACTTACGACCCATAAAATTGAAAAGTCTTAGGTGATAGGGACCTAAAACCTGTTTCCTAAGCCATCGTTTCCTAATAAGCAAATGTGAATGATGATTCGCTCCTGGTACCATATTCCAGTGTAGCGATGCTGATGCCAAACAAAAGGAAAACCAATTCCCAAATCCTCTCGAGGCAAATGATGAGTTGCTCCTGGCATTATTCCAGTGCAGCAATGCAGATGCCAAACAAAAACAATTCCCAAATCCTCCCGGGGCAAATGATGAGTTGCACCTGGCATTATTCCAGTGCAGCAATGCAGATGCCAAACAAAAACCCCAATTCCGAAATCCTCTCAAAGACGGATGATGATTCGCTCCTGGTACCATATTCCAGTGTAGCGATGCTGATGTCAACTCAAATCAAACAAATCAAACCAACCAATTCCAACATCGACCTCTGCGTCAACAAGTGACTGTCCGCGATGGGGAAAAGTCGATCAGCGACACTCCGTGCCGGGGAAAAGTCAACCCGACACGCCGCGCCGGGGAAAAGTTGATCAAAGACACTCCGTGCCGGGGAAAAGTCAACCCGACACGCCGCGCCGGGGAAAAGTCGATCAGCGGCACTCCGTGCCGGGGAAAAGTCAACAAGCGACACCCCGCGCCGGGGAAAAGACGATCAGCGACACTCCGTGCCGGGGAAAAGTCAACCCGACACTCCGTGCCGTGGAGAAGTCGATCAGCGATACTCCGTGTCGGGGGAAAGTCGATCAGCGACACTCAGTGCCGGGGAAAAGTCAACCCGACACTCCGCGCCGGGGAAAAGTCAACCAGACTCTCCGCGCCGGGGAAAAGTCGATCAGCGACACTCCATGCCGGGGAAATGTCAACCCGACACTCCACGCCGGGGAAAAGTCGATCAGCGACACTCCGTGCCGGGGAAAAGTCAACCCGACACTCCGCGCATGGTAAAAGTCGATCAGCGACACTCCGTGCCGGGGAAAAGTCAACCAGTGACACTCCGCGTTGGGGAAAAGTCGATCAGCGACACTCCGTGCCGGGGAAAAGTCAAACCGACAATCCGCGCCGGGGAAAAGTTGATCAGCGACACTACGTGCCGGGGAAAAGTTGATCAGCGACACTACGTGCCGGGGAAAAGTCAACCAGCGACACTCCACGCCGGGGAAAAGTCGATCAGCGACACTCCGTGCTGGGGAAAAGTCAACCCGACACTCCGTGCCAGGGAAAAGTCGATCAGCGACACTCCTTGCCGGGGAAAAGTCAACCCGCGACACTCCGCGCCGGGGAAAAGTCGATCAGCGACACTCGGTGCCGGGGAAAAGTCAACCAGCGACACTCCGCGCCGGGGAAAAGTCGATCAGCGACACTCCGTCCCGTGGAAAAGTCGACCAGCGACACTCCGCGCCGGGGAAAAGTCGATCGGCGACACTCCGTGCCGGGGAAACGTCAAGCAGACACTCCGTGCCGGGGACACGTCCAACACAGACACTCCACATCAGGGAAACGTCCAACAGCGACACTCCGTCTCGGGGATACGTCAACCAGCAGACACTCCGCGCCGGGGACACGTCGACCAGCGACGCTCCGTCTCGGGGAAACGTCAAGCAGACACTCCATCATGGGGACACGTCAACCAGCCGATACTCCGCCCCGGGGAAACGTCGACCAGCGACACTCCATGCCGGGGGCACGTTAATGAAATCACTCCGGGCTAGGGAAACGTCTACCACGGACACTCTGTCTCGGAGACGCGTCAAACGTCGGCCATCCATGTCGTAAAAAGGGTAGTGCGTCCTGAAAAGTGGGAACCAAAGCAAGTCGCCTCCACGCAAAAGAAGATCCATCAATTTCATGCATACGAACCACATGTACGGTGTGCATTCATTGATGGGTGGCAATTTGTTGGGGAAAAAATTTACACCCCGGTTGACCGAGTCAAAGTCAAGGTCAACCCCGAAGCTAGGTGGGCTCAAGCTCAGGTCAAGCGGGCCCATGCCCAAGTCGAGCCCGCGGCCTGCCTCCTGCATGCCAAAATATAGATCATGTAATAAATAATTTTTTGTAATTTTTTATACATGAATGCATGCAAAATGGGCATAAAGCCAATATTTTGTAAGCCCATGGCTTATGTGCAAAAAGAAATGACACATGAGCCATGGGATGGCTAAAATGCCATTTTGTGAAGCCCAAGGGGCAATATGTAAATATGCAAGCCTATAAAAGGCAGCATGATGATGAATAAAGGAACACTTCTTCCATTCTCTCAAAAACCTAGGGTTTGTACATCTTTCCCTTTTTTGAAGGTTTCAAACATTTTTCTTTCTTTGAATTAAATCAAGAGTTTTACTCTTCCTTTTCCAAAACTAAATAGTTTTTCACCATAAAACCCACCAAGGGGAGCTTGGATCTGTCATTAGATCTCTAAAGAAGAGATTTTTAGCTCTTACATCTCTTGATCTTCAAGATCCGGCCAAACCACAGGAAGAAGAAGAATAACCCCCTTAATCAGCTTCAACACATCCCAGGAGTTTAACTCCGTATATATATAAAATATTTCCTTTCTAAAACATAGCTTCTGGTTTCTGGGGTAAAAAGCCCTCTTTTCCTCGCCAGCGCCCAAGCGCTCAAGCGCCGACGTGCCGACACGTGGCGCTCTAGCACTCGAGCGCAAAGCACCCACGTGACGGCACGTGGCGTGTTTGCGCTCCAGCGCCCTTACGCTCGAGCGCAAAGCGCCCACGTACCGACATGTGGCGCGCTTGCACTCAAGGGCACTGCGCTCGAGCGCAAGGCGCCCGCGTGCCGACACATGGCGCGCTTGCGCCCAAGCGCACTGCGTGCGAGCACAAGGCGTCCGCATGCCAACACGTGGCGCGCTTGCGCTCCGGCGCTCTGCGCCCGAGCGCAAGGCTCTAGCGTGCCGACACGTGGCGCGCTTGCGCTCCTGCGCCGACACGTGGCGCGCTTGCGCTCCGGCACTCTGTGCCCGAGCGCAAGGCGCCCCCGTGCTGACACGTGGCTCGCTTGCGCTCCGGCGCAAAGCACCCACGTGCCGGCACGTGGCGCGCTTGCGCTCGAGCGCCCGACGCTCATGCATAGAGCCTCACGTGTCGACATGTGGCGCGCTTGCGCCTGAGCGTACAGCACCTAAGCGCACAGCACTCAAGGCGCTGGCCCTACGCATCCTTTGGATGCCTTTTGCCCCACTTTTTATGTACATACATATGCATATACATATGTATACATATTTGCACACACACGTGCTCCACGACACTGTCCGTGTTAGAAAAAAATTTCTAACGGGGCGCTGCGTGGCTCCCGATATATCCAAAAGCCCTTTTCAAAACACAACACACGCACACTGCACATTGACTTCGCATGACCAGTTTAACCCGTTAATCTGAGGTTCCCTCGCCCCAAAGGCGAGGGGTAATTAACGGCAGCTTAGTCCACGGCTGCCGGAGATTCGGATCCCCACAATCAATAGACCCCGGCCTACCCCAGGTAGGGGGAATCTGTAGTACGCCTGACAAGCGCGCGCGTATTCCCATCTCAATGGGGTGATGAAAAACACCCTACAGCTTACAAATGCAAATTCATAACCTTCTTTAGATAATAAAGATACCGAAATGATATTACAAGTTTCATTGGGTACAAAATAACAATTACGCAAAAACCAAAACGTGTCCATCTCACAATCCCAGGTGATAGTTCCCCACGGACTCAGCATCCATGCCAGCTCCGTTTGCAACTTTGAGGGTGATATCACCTGCCTTCAAAACCAAACACTTTCTCAGTGCCTGTAAAGAATTACAGATATGAGATCCTGTTCCAGTATCCAATACCCAGGAAGTAGAGTTTATTGATAAACAGTTTTCAATAACATACACACTTGAAGCCGAAGCCGCAACTTGCTTCGGGTCCTGGTTTCTGGCCTTCCAAGCCCTGCTATCCTTTTTCCAGTGTCCACTCTTGTGACAGTAAAAGCACTCCTCCTTTCCCACAAGCTTTCCCTCTACCTTTGTTTCTTTTGCCTTTCCCTTCGCTTCTACTTCACTAACACCGCCCCTTGGTTTGGTGAGGGTTTTCTTCTTCTTTCCCTTGGCTTTCGCTTTGGACTTAGAAGAGGATGGTCCTTCAACAAACAAAGTGGATGTTTCCCTACCTTTCTATAGGGTGCCCTCTGCACTCCTCAGCATGTTGAGGAGTTCTAAAAGTTCAACTTCTTTTTCTTGTAAGTTGATGTTCAGGATAAACTGGGCGTAAGTGGAAGGAAGGGACTGGAGAATCAAGTCAGTATAGAGCTCGTTCTCTAACGTGGTCCCAAGGTCCGCGAGCTCTTCAATAAAGCTAATCAACTTAAGCACGTGTTCCGCTACCGATGATCCGACGGCCAATCTCGTCGAAAACAACTTTTTGGAGACTTCGTATCTGGCGATACGGGATTGCTCTCCATATAGTTCCTTAGTATGGAGAAATATATATTCTAGGTCCATATTCTCGTGCCTCCTCTGATGTTCATTGTCCATAGAGGCAAGCACGAGCCACTTGTCCTTCGCACAGTCGATTTCCCAGGTCTTACGGATTTCCTTATCCGCGACGCTGGTTTTGGGACTAGGGACATGGGGAGCTTTGGTGGTAAGGAGATACCCCAACTTGTCATAAGTGATTGCCATTTTGACATTCCTGAGCCAATCTTTGTAGTTTGGCCCTGTCAGTATGTTTTTATCTAGTAGTAACTTAAGTCCGGTCATCATACTTGGTTGCTGCAATTAGGAGAGAGAGAAGAAACACTTTAGCATGATGCTCTTGCAACTTTAGAGTCATTTTTAGTTTTTCTAAACAGGATGGCTCCCACTGTCTCTCGAATCCCTCCTCAAACCAAAAAGGAAGAATTTATCGGGATCAATCTCATCGTACAATACTTGCTTAACCGTTCAGCCAGGCCAGTGTTGGTACTTCGAGGGAGGTTTTCCAATGCTTTCGCGAAGTTCCTTAATTAAATAACCTCTTTTCCCTGTAGGCGTAGCCCCGCTAACACCTTTCTAGACACCTACTTGGTTTATAGCATTGATCGTTGAGTGAGAAAGTTCCGGAGGAGTAGTATATACTCACAGTATGATCAGGATCCAAATATCATCGTGCGACAAAACTGAAGGAATCCTACCAGAATCATCACACTCCAAATGGTATGCGGCGCTAGCAAGTTTCAGTTTCTTTAGAAACTCCCGATGCGGATTTTTGCCCCATGCTCTTATGACCTTGACTTTGGCCAACAAATCATAAGTCACATGTCAAGTTCTACCCGTCATTCTCCAAGTTAATTTGAACCTACCCGTACCTACCCTTGACTTTAGCCAACAAGGCAATACGACTGTCCCAAACCAACGCATCTATCTATGCTGCACATGAATACCCAATAGCTACCAATCACTATGCCTTGACTTTGGCCAACAAACATAGCTTGAATACTATTGACTATCCATATGAAATGACGGAGGGCTACGAATGGTTTTGGCAAAATCGTGAACGTAGTGAACTTGATATAATCGATGGAACGAGATAGCTTTTAAAAGGAGTGGCTTAAGCTCCGCGTTTAAAAGTTGTTTTTTGAAAAGAAACCGAGTGGTTTTTTGAAATTGATCCAACGACTTAACTTTGGTTTATTTTCTAGCATTAATTTAATGCTTTCCATCATTTAATCCTACCATTGCAGAAAACAACGAAAATATGACGTACGCTTATGCCATCCGCATTCGCCACGGGGCCCCGTCATTACCCGTTAGGTTACTTAACTAACGACAGAGCGGGGGCTGGACTAGAGCAGATGCAAAACATAAGTAACACCTAAATAGATATCTTATATAGATATATACATTCGTAACATGCAATGATAGCCATTCCAAATCACAGATGAATACTTTGGATATACTAGGAATCCGCGATTCGTTCGAGACCTCTACGGGTGCGGCAAACTACCCCAACCTAGACCTCTACGGGTGCGGCAAACTACCCGCCAAATACCCGAAGTGAAGCAACCTCCCTCAACAATGTGAGTAGGCCAATCGGCACTTCGAGGTACGCGGTAGTTTGTGCACCCCCTTCTTGGGTCTATCCTAGGAGCAAAAACAGTAAAAGAAATTATACAATGGCGGCTACAACCTCATCCCGGATGTGCGGCCATATAAATAATATTACATCAATTACAAATTACATGAATTGAAAGATAAAGAAAACTCTCATCTCACAACCCCCCGGCTATTTATCCGCGACAATCCAACGAATTCATATACACAAACCATCAATATTACAGATCACAGATATGTATAACCCCAACTAATCGACGTATAGCGATTAGCAGACGTTCAATACATATATCACATCACAGATATAACCCGTTAGCTAAAGTCTATAGAAGTTCGATCAAAATACGGATTTTTAACCACCCCAAAAACAAATTTTGTTTTCTGGAAAATCTGGCCAGAAAAAACATATTGTAAAAATCCTAAAACAGCACAGAGAACACACTATAGTAAAAACGATCCACGGCCGCGTCAACTCGGCCGCGGATCCGCGGCAAGAGGCCCTTCTTGCCGCGGTTCCGCGGTGAGTTGGTCGGTTCGTTGGCTCGTTTTTCTGCTGTGTTCAAATAAAACCCTGAGACCATTTTTCAGATGTGTTAAATAATTTTTCGAGCTTTAAAAAAATCGACAGAAAGTATATGTCCCTGGCGTGTTTTGTGATTTTCTTTTCAATCGAACTTCTAGTTACTTTGCTAACATGCTAGATAGTGTTTAGCCTGGCTCTGATACCACTGTAAGTCCACGTTACCCGTCCCAGTTCTTTCGGGGATGCGGAAATGGTGAAAAACGATTTTTTCGATGGAGGTAACATGGACTCAAAAAACGGATCTTTGCTAAACAAACTATCTAACAACCTAACAAAAAGTTTAACTACTATGTTAGGGGTTATACCTTAACTTGAACTCCTTCTCTTCGACTCCTTGTGGTAGTCGGATCGGCCTCACCTCGTCGTCTCCTTGTGCCGAAGATGGATCCACCCGAAAGCTTCTACCTTTTGCTCCAACCTCAATCTAGAGAAAACTAGAATACTTGGCTTGCTAGACCTTGTACACTAGGATGAGTAGAGAAGTGTTTTGGATTTTATCTCCAAGGAAAATGGTTCTCAACACAGAAGAGATTTTTTGCCTTGAGATAGAGGAAGAGGGAGAGCAAGAAGAAGAGGAGAGCTTTGATGAGAGAGAGAGAGAGCAAATGATAGAATGAGTGAAGACTTTTGCAACCATTCTCTCATAATACAAAATAATCATAATAATAATAATAATAATTGAGTATTATGTGATGGTTCATGTCAATGGTATTATCATTTCATGCACTCATTTTGTAAAGAATAACAAGCAAGCAAAAGTCTTAGCCATGAAATGATAGCCATTGTAATGATGATGGTCAAGAAGTCCAAGCTAGTCAACCGGTCAACAAAGTCAAAAAGTCAACAAAGTCAAACTTTCAACCCAACCATGGCACACTAATACTTATTTAATATTATTATTAATCATATTTCTTATTCTCATTAGGGTTTAGAAAAGGTCAACAGTCGACAACCCAAATGAGAATCCTCTGCCTCTGTCTCTGTCAACCGTGCATACACACCCGCATCCGCGTTCCGAGGAACACGAATACAAACGAGATAAAACCAATCCGAAAACGCATACTAGGATCTGCCTTAAACCAAATCCCGCTAGTAATAACTGCCCGGAGACCAAACGAGCACAAGTGCGCGGATGTGAACGAACCCTATCGCAAAACCATGCGACCACTACTCTGTTTTGCCTAAAGGAGAATAGCTCTCTGTGTAGGACTTTAAAGACTCGACACTACGCTGGTAGGGGTTTTAACCACAGACCGCAAGTGGCACTATTTGTTCGTAACGGCCCCCAGGTAGATTCCGATAAGAAGACTGACCAGGTGAAACCCATCTGAACTTCTACTGAGCCTGAATGTGACAGTCTCTATACAGTCCGGTCTGTTCGTCTGAGAATATCGCATGGCGGGCCTAGAGGGCGGTAAACATCAGTCCCCTAATAGCGGTACAAGTCATGTCGGAGTGTAGCCCAGAACACCCTGAGATAACACTGGAAACCCACCAGTATATCTCGCTTGCCCTGGCCAGGGACGACTATGTGTAATGGCTCTCCTTGACACAGCGCGATATCAACTCCTAATACCGGGAGAGTCGAATCCTGTCTAACCGTCACTGCCTCCAAGTGCTTTGGGACTGCACCCAACTACTACCTGTTTGCAAGACTCTTTTGAGCCGTGGTAGGGTAGTAATCAAAGTACTGTGGGAACACACTCGAGGCGAAGTGACAGTGTCAAGTCAGCGGACTAAGCTGTACTCATGTCACCTGAGAACTGATAACTGACGATTGGTATAGTACCAACCAACAGTTCCCGACGAGTCCTGTCCAGTGTACTCGTAACCTAACGAGCACCCGCATACTATCTCAAGTACGACGTACTGACGGTTGTAGGACAGACCGTCTCCCATGCAGGGATGAGAAGCGCATACGCTAGTCTACTCCGGAGTATCGATCCCCTGTCTCGACAGTCCTACGACTAGGGACCTGTATAAGGATGTGCTTATGGATTACCCAGCCCCCACGAGTGTGACTACCATCACAACGCTGGTAATGAAGAAAAGATCCTAAGGGCTCCACTAATGTGTATAGGTGATATACTAAAAGAAACACATGTACACATTAAACTAGAAACAAACCAAGTAGCATACTACAATTTTGAGCAATATTGTCTATACAACTTTGAATATCCCAAGCTTCCATTAAGTAATATACAAACTAGTATGATACAGTAATGGCCTCTAGGGAATATACACTAACAGGATTTATCGGATTTCTGGATTTGAGAACCGTGGTATTATTTTAAGAAAATACGCTCTGTTTTAAAAACCCGGTTTCTCTTGATATGATACTTCAGTGCGTCCACCATGAGTTTTCTCGGTTCCAGAGAGCTTGTGTGAGTATACCCGAATCGAGGAGTTGTAGGCACCGATTGCTGGTACATAGTGGACCCGGTATGGTACCCCTGGGCAAGAAGACTCATATTGTTAGACGGTGAGCCCGGCAGAGGGACATCTACCTACCGATGATTGATTGGACCTGACGGTTATCCGGAGGATACTGACCAGAGCTGAGAGATGGATACGGGACGGCACGTACTGCCAGGGCCGATTCCGCAGATGGAACCCGTGGGCCGATCCGGACTGACGGAGCCCGATACTTGAGGATTTGCGTGTCGATGCTTGACATGATGATTTCATGATGTTTTCGAGTGCCGATGCTAGGCACTCACGATTCCATGAGTTGTATGGGATTTGAGGGCCGATTGGAGTGATGGCACCTGAGTTTTATTGGGATTTGGGTGTATTGATGGACACCGGTTATTTTCCATGTTGACATTCCGTGTAGATGTTATTTATTCCCATGCTCAGCATTCAGTGTTATACATCTCATCCTGTATCTGTAGTACCGGATAGATTGCACATGCCACGCACGATTATTGCATACGCTGCTAATCCTATATAGATGTTATTAGATTGCACATGCTATGCACGATTATTGCATACCCTGCTCATCCTATATAGATGTTATTAGATTGCATTTGCTATGCATGATTATTGCATACATGCTCATCATATTGAGATGTTATTAGATCGCACTTGTTGCATGATTATTGCGCATCCAGCTCATCATATAGATGTTATCTGTTGGCATAAGTTAGAGTATCGCAGTACGTGTATACTCGCGATTACCTTTATATGTTATCTACTATTCATGAGTTGGTAACTCACCCCCATTGTGCGACAGTGTTTACAGGTTGCCCCTCAGAGTAGTCGCGGCAGGCTGCTTTCTTGCATCTTTTGATACAGATACGACTGTGGTTGGCGTGTGAGCCCTTTTGCTGATAGGTGGGTTTTTGAGGTATCTGTTTATTTTCCAGTTGTTTACACTTTTGTATCTAGTACTCTCCATCTACTATCCATGTGTTGACATAGAGACCAGTTGTGAGGACGATGTATATTATTTGTACTCTGGTGTCGAGATCGTTGTGAGTCGACTTTATTTACGCAGTTTTATATTTCTTGTTGTCTTCACTTATTTTTCTCATTCTTCGCTACGGCGTCGTATATTATTATCGTGGTGATTGTTTCCACCGTTGGGCGTGATTGCTCCTGTTTGGGATGCTTTATTCTTATTATATATCATTTTACTCAGATCTTGTCTTGTACCAGATTTTGGGGCTAGTTTTTACAAAGGAAATGCAGCCAAATTTTTTAGGATAATAACTTGAACTTTAAAGAATTTTACTAAATTACTTAAGGTTTTTTAAACGTTTTAACAAATGTTTCTATTAAATGTATCAAAACTCATTATCTTCAATGGTTTTGATTTCTGGTTTTCGGCTTACTTAGTCGCGTTACGCCTTTTGACGTTACGTGGTTAAGTGCCGGTCATGGCCGAACATAGGAGCGTGACAGGTATCAGAGCCAACTAAACCTAATATAGCAGATTAGCATGTAGTAGAATTTCGATCGTCGGAAAAACCGGAAAACTAAATACCGGAATCCCAGTTTCTGTCGATTTTCAAAACTGTCTGTAAAATTATTTCAGTATCATGAAAAATACATGCAGGGTTTTCTAAGATGACACAAGTAATTCGAGCCTCTGAATCGCCAAGACAACCGCGGATCCGCGGCAGAATCGTCTTTCTGCAGCGGAACCGCAGCCGAGTCGTGGGCGATCCAACTCGGATTTATTCTGTTGTATCTTAATTTTGGTATTATGATTTCTGGAATATTTGGTTTCTACCCAGTAAGTTTTTGAGTGCTGGTTTGCATTTGGGGTAGATAGGAAAAATATGTTTCGATCGAATTCCTATTGTACTTAGCTAATTGGTTCTTTTGTATTGTTATATGTGTTTTAAACGTCGACTAATTGCTATACGATGGTTTGTCGAGGTTGCACATATCTGTTGGTTTGTGTATATAAACATTTTCTGATTGTCGATAATGAATAGCCGGGGATGTGAGATGAGCGTTTATTTATCTTTCATTCATGTAAATTGTAAAATTGATGTTATATTATTTCGCAGGGCACATCCGGGTTGAGGTTGTAGCCACCGTTGTACTATTTTCTTTTTACTGTTTTTTGCTCCTAGGATAGACCCAAGGTGGGGTACACAAACTACCGGGTTCTTTGAAGTGCAGAGTGGCCTACTCACTTTGTTGAGGGAGGCTGCTTCACTTCTGGAATTTGGCGGGTAGTTTGCCGTACCCGTAGGGATCTGGGGTGGGGTTTGGCTATTCATCGCGACCGTGGGATCCGTCTTTCGTTACAGGCTTAAACGAAATGCGGCATTCCTAGCATATCTGAAATGTTTATCTGTGAATGGAATGATTATTATTGCATGAGATGATTGTAAAATATCTATATATGATATATAGTAGGCGTCACTTATATTTTACATCCGCCCTAGCCCAGCCCCCACTCCATCGTTAGTTAAGTAACATAACGGGTGATGACGGGGCCCCGTGGAGAATGCGGATGGCATAAGAGGACGTGATATATTTTTTTTCAATTCTCTCTGTAATGATAGGAGTAAATGTGTAACAACCTAGTTCGTTTATACCTATTCCAGTTCTCGTTTTTTCTTATTTCTGGTAGTTTCTTGATGTAATCGTGTTTTGTGTATGAATGGTAGATGCATTATACATTGCATTCGACCCGATCCGCTTGCTTGAACTTGTTTGATTCATATTTATAGGTTGCCCTAACTCGTTGCATTGACACGTGCATCTAGTATAAACTGCATATTAGCATTTCATCTGACATCCCATGTTTTATCATATAACTTTTAAGTCACAGAAAATATTTATTAAAATACATTTCATATCCTGCATGATACCCCTAACCCCGTGGTAGCGTCCGCGCATCTTGTTCTCGTCCCGTTAAGTGAAACGGACGTGTTTGGATGGCTACGCGCACGTGCGTGCATCCGTTCTCGGAGTTATGCATTTTCTTTGACTGAGCATTCATTTTGGAATAAGTTGCATATATTTCTCATATTTTAAATCTGAATTTTTAGACCCGACCCGGGCCTGTTTTGGAGTAAATTTGTATTTGCTAAAATCTCAAACGGACTACTATTATAATATTATATTCGATATAGTTAAATCTTTAATATCTATATATATACGTTTATATATATATATATATTTTCTTAAACTAAAAAATATCTTTTAAAATATTTTAATCCTATTCTAACTGCTGTATCTCTCTCTCTCTCTCCTCCCTCTCTCTCTCAGAATCCCACTCTCTCTCTCTCCTCTCGCTATCTCATATCACTCTCTCTTATATATATTACCTTTTAATATTAATATTAACCCTAATCCCCAGGCCCTCTTTCGTCTTCTTCGCGAGAAACCCACGTCCCCTACCACGCCATTGCCTCGCGCGCCGCTGACGACCCCATCATCGTCGACCTCGCCTTTCTCACCTCTCATCTCTCTCCTCCTTCTCCTCACGTATCTAACCCCGACACCCCTTTCACTGAAGCACCGTCACCTCCTCGCCGGTGACCCTGCCCCCTCGCCGCCGTCGTTCCATCACCCTTGTGTCCCTCTCCGACAACACCACCTCTTCCTCACCTCCACCTTCTTCTCTCCTTCCTCGTCTCGACTGCAACCCTACACACCCTTGGAAAACGGCGCAGGAACCCGCTGCAGCCCTCGTCTGCACACCCGCTCCACCGCCAGCAACCCCTCACCGCCTCTTCACTGCACCTCCTCTATGACCTCAGCTCCGCTTCTTCTTTTCCCCGAACTTGCACCCTCTCTCCTGCGACCACTAAACCCACTGCGACCATCACCCGATCCCAACACATCTCGCCGCCGGAACTCCGACCACTTCTCCGTCGGCTTTCCCCCATCACCACCATTTCCATCCTCTCTCCTGCACCAAGCTTTGACACACCCTTCAATCCCACGATCCCTGCTCTTTATTGCACAGAACCTGAAATTGCAAGAACTTGCACCCCACGGCCACTGTCATCGCCGTGGATCTCGCCATCGACGGCCCATTGTCGTCATCGCATTCTTTGCCTCGCCTCTGAATCCAGAACTCAGCCCAGCCCTTTTCCAGCCTTCTTATACTACTTCTTCTTCTTTCTTCTTCTTTTCCTTTCTCTTCTCTTTCTTGATCCGTATTTCCCGATGATCGCTGGACCCGTGCCGCTGCCGACGAACAGAGCAACCCTGTGGGCATTCCTAACCAGCATGGTCACTCTCTTGCGTTGCCTGGTCCTGTTCCGTACACGCGAGCGTGCATCGAGACTTTTACCGACATTGGACGTTGCATACGTATTCCGTGTTGTGATCTGTTCAGGCAAGTTGATCTTGCTACATGCTATTTAAACTATCTTATGCCTATATAAATATAAATTATACCTGTACTGTAAATCTAGTACCACAAGTTTCATTTTTTATAAAACTTCGGTGTTCTGTTGCATTCGTTTATACCATTTTAGATCTAGGTCATGGAAGTCATATCTTGTTGCATATGAGACTACATTAACTGCATCCATACCAACGTTTATATCACATAGTGTTTACTTGCATAGCCAATAGTACTTTTTTATAGTTCCTACCCTGTCGGGCGACTGTTTGCGTACGTCTAACCTGATTTATAGTCCATTGCATCTTTAGATTATTTAGTACATATTAACCTGATTTAACATACATATTGTTATACTGTAGTTAAGTAATGTTGAAACTATCCCTTAAACACAAAATGATAACCGTGCATCAATATAATGTAATCTGTACCATTTGTATATCATATTCCATGTTCCAGTTTATTGTTCTGTTAGTACCCATGCTTGGTTATTTATAATCTTGTTTATGTTAGTTTGATTATGAGCACCCACATGACATCTTGTGCTTCCTGACATGACCTGTTGCACTTCCTACTTGATATGACATTGTACCGTACACTCTTGACATGACATGACACCTAAATACACTACTTGACTTGACCTGATGTACCATGACTTTACTTGTTACATGATCTTGTGTCTAGTACCAACAAACCTGACCTGTTGTCCTTACGGACCGTTCCTGTTGTCTATCCAGACAAACCTGTACCTGCCTGATCCTGTGTTGGCATTAGCTCTAGATTATTCAATACATGACTTGGACACATATAACTTAGGGGTATGGGGAAATCAATGATGAAACCTGACTTGTAACTCGACAGTGCTACCTTTACCGATTAGTTTTAGAGGCTGGGCCAGCCTTGGGATGCTGCTGCTGACATCATCCATCGTTATCCATTACCTTTTAGAGGCTAGGCCAGCCTTGGGATGATGCCATGGACATCATTCATCTTTACCCGTTTCCTTTAGTGCCTAGCGGCATGTCTCGGTTTCAGCCCGAGAAACCATGATCCCGGGCACGCACGGGATACTATTGAGTTACATCGATGATTCATCAAATTGATTTCAAAGACTTGAGAGTAGTTAACCCAATAGACCAGTTTAGACTACTCACTATACACTACCTTTCACCGCCTGATTTACATTGTTGTTACGCCTGCTTTACCATTTATGATTATACCTGCATGTCTTGTTACCATGTTTATATATTATTGCTTGACGTTATGACGCGCTGACATCTGGGTTTTTCATGGCCCAGATTCTCTACCTTTGTTGCAGACTGATCAGGAGTATTGTCGCTGTTAGACCGAGCGGTGAAGATCCTGTTGGTATGCAGTTTTTCTTTCCAGGTTTTCATTTATTGTATCTTTTGCTTCCGCATATTATCATTTCTTGACTCATTCATTCTGGCTCATGGACATGTACTAGATAGTTTAGTTACTTTCTTGTTCTTGATATCTCTACAGCCGTAATGTGACTGTGGAGGGATTTTTCCTATCCACAAGTAGCATGGTTGGCTATGTCTCGTGCCCATCTTAGCGTACTCTGGGAAGCGGGGCGTGACAAAATGACGGGACTGCATTAGATTAATGCAAAGAAAATGGACCAAAGTTAAATCGTTGGAACAAATTTGAAAAGTACTCGGTTTTTCAAAAACAACAAACTTTTAAATGCGGATGTTAAACCACTTCTTTTTAAAGCTATCAATTCCTTCGATTATATCAAGTTCACTACGTTCATTGTTTTACCAACACCATTTGTAGCCCTCCGTCATTTCATATGAATAGTCAATAGTATTCAAGCTATGTTTGTTGGCCAAAGTCAAGGTATAGTGATTGGTAGCTATTGGATATTCATATAAAGCATAGATAGATGCGTTGGTTTGGGACATTCGTACAGCTTTGTTGGCCAAAGTCAAGGGTAGGTACGGGTGGGTTCAAATTAACCTGGAGAATGACAGGTAGAACTTGACATGTGACTTATGATTTGTTGGCCAAAGTCAAGGTCATAAAAGCATGGGGCAAAAATCCAAATCGGGAGTTTCTAAAGAAAATGAAGCTTACTAGTGTTGCATACCATTTGGAGAGTGATAATTTTGGAAGGATTCCTTCAGCTTTATCACATAATGATATTTGGATCCCGGTCTTACTATGAGTATATGCTACCCCTCGGGAGATTTTTCACTAAACGATCAATGCTATAAACCAAGTAGGTGTCTAGAACGGTGTTAGCGGGGCTACGCCTCCAGGGAAAAGAGGTTTTGTAATTAAGAAACTTCGCGAAAGCGTTTGGAAACCTCCCTCGAAGTAACAACACTAGCCTAGCTAAACGGTTAAGCAAGAATTGTACGGTGAGATTAAATCCTGACTAATTCCTCTTTTCTGGTTTGAGGAGGGATTCGAGAAACAGTGAGAGCCATCCTGTTTAGATAAACTAAAAACCATTCTAAACTTGCTAGAGCATCATGCTAAAGTGTTTCTTCTCTCTCTCCTAATTGCAGCAACCAAACATGACGGGCCTTAAGTTGCTATTAGATAAAAACATGTTGACAGGGCCAAACTATAAAAATTGGTTCAGGAATATAAACATGGCTATTACTTACGACAAGTTGGGCTATGTCCTTACTATAAAAGCCCCCGCCGTCCCAGGCCCAGACTCCAGTGTCGCGGACAGGAAAATCCGTAAGACCTAGGAGATTGACTGCGAGAAGGCCAAGCACCTTATGCTTTCCTCTATGGACAATGAACATCAGAGGAGGCACCCAAAATATGAACCTTGAATCCATATTCCTCCATACAAAGGAATTATATAGAGAGCAATCTCGTATCGCAAGATACGAGACCTCGAAGAAACTGTTTCAAGCGAGGTTGGTTGTCGGATCATCTATCGGGGAACACGTCCTTAAGATGATTGGCTACATTTAGGAGCTCGCAGACCTCTGGACCACGATAGAGAATGAGTTGTATACAGACTTGATTCTCTAATCCCTTCCTTCCACCTACGCCCGGTTTATTTTGAATTTTAATATTCAAAGTAAAGAAGTTGAACTTCCGGAACTTCTCAACATGTTGAGGAATGTTGAGGGCACCCTGCAGAAAGCAAGGGAAACATCCGCTGTAACATTTCAGAAAAAATAAAATATTATTTTTGGGGATTTTTATATTTAAATGATAAATATAATGAATATTTTAATGGTGCGGTACAATTAAATACAGTTAAATGGTGAAAAAATTGGGAATTTTTTTTAGAAATTACAAAAAAGAGGTTGTTTATTTTGATTTAGGTGAATTATGCATTTTTTTATTTATTATATTACATTTTTACGCTAATCGCGATTAAATATCTCTAATCGCGTATTAAGCGTGTTTTGTGCACATGACATGCACCATATCATTTTTACACTTGTTACATTTTTTTTCATGATCTTTTCTTCATTTATCTTGCATGGTTGTTGACTTTAGAAAAGAAAAGAAAAGGAAAAAGAAAGGAAATGATGAGAGAGGGGACACAATCATGACATGAGGCAAAGCATACTTGAGAGAGAGTGTGTGTGAGGGGTCAACCCTAGATCTGGCCATTCCTTCTCTTCTCATTTTCATCATCATCTCTTTTTCTCTCCCTCTTCACCATGGCAGCCTTATCTCCCTCCTCCACTTCAAGCCTCAAAACACCCCCAAAACAAACCCAAAGCCCCATCTCCATTTCACAAAAAGCATGCACAAGTACAAAGGAAGCACATTGGACCAAGAAAAATAAAATTTTGAGGACTTTGGGCAACTCAAGAAAACTCTTGAGTTGCCAATTGAGGTAATCTCTGCACCACTAGTATAGTTTTCTTCCATCTTAACACCTATGCATGTTTAGAAGTGATTTAGATCGGTTTAGTAGACTTTGAAAATTTCAAGAAAGGGTTAGGGTTAAATTTGAGTTGGGTTAGTGCTAGAAGGCCTTAGTGGTGACCTTAAACCCCCCTATGATCTTAGAAACCCAGACCATACTGAAACAAACACCTGAAACCCAAAACAGAAAACTATCCATGTCGGTTTTAGAGGAAATTGAGTGTGCTGGGAAATCTGGGATGATCCGGGGAATTTCTGAGACAAACAAACAACTCTAGAGGCCAAATTGAACCAATACGAGACCACCCTACCAAAACGAGACCCTATCTCCTCTGTAAAACCGGCCTGGCCGGATTTCATTCTCATGTGGCCGGCCACCCTAGTGTATTAGTTTCCCAGGTTGCCCCCATATCTCCTATAGACCCTATGCATCACCCTAGACTTGTTTGCTTACCTTGTTGTCACCTGAGACAAAAATTGGAGCATGTATTTTAGATTCCTGCAACGTTTTTCATGATATTTATGGGTTTATGTTTTGATATTTAGTATTGTATTCGATTATTTGACGTTTGTACGTCTATATCGATTGATATTTGGTTGAATTGCGATATGTAGACCATAGGTTTTGACCTATGGGTGATTAGTGCGACATTTTGGGTTTCGTGTGTCGTTTTGGTTTTGAATTAGATTTTAATGCGGCACGATACATTATGATGTGTAGTTACCCCCGCGAAGACTTCGAGATGACAAGCAAGCATGTGGCGACATCGGCATCGGCAAGCTAAGTTGAGTGTATCTATATCCACGGAGGAAGTCGGGTGGATGGCGTATAGCACCCCCGCAAAGTTTTGATGGAAACTGATTCATAGAATTTGGTTAACAAAACCTAGATTTGGAAACTAGGGTTAGAGTTAAATAATAGTTAGTAAAACTATACTAGAAACTAAGGATAGTTAGAAGTGTTGTAGTACGGCTAATATGTGATAACGGGATTTGAGGATGATGTTTGACGATATTGCCCATTAGAATAATATAGGACTAGATATTCGACGTAGTTGTATCATCTGAATCATACATATTTCTAAACTGAAGAGTCGTATGCATCTTTTAAACTGATACCTTGAAGGACGTAACGGAATTTCAAATGATATCTTTTCCTTAAAAACATTGTAACCCTATTTTAAAAACTACGGCTCGCTCTTTAAAAATCTGATTGTATGGTTTGGGCGTGTATGTTAGATTAGATACTTATACTTATAGTAGAGATTGAATGTTATGTAAACTCGACTTGATGTGAGATATAAATGCGATGAAAGAATATATGACGGATATGATGATATGATGATATGTTGGTATACGGATGCGAGTCGATCGAGATGATTTATACCCTGACGGTCCCCTGATATGAGATTATTGCGGATGTGACCTGGGACACACACACACACATATAGAATGTTGTGAATCATGGATGATAGGCCGTATGTGATATTAGGCCGTACCATAATTTGTCTTATAGGATGATAGGATCCCTTTTGGTTTAATGCCGTCGTACGATGATTTTCCGTGCGTGATGAGTTTGACTTGATGTTTGATCCATACCCTTGACTAGAGGCTGCCGTACGATGTATTATACCGTACGCGATGTTGTTAGGCTGGATGCCGATTGATAGATTTACCGACTCGATCATATTAGATACGTATACCCGTCAGTATTTGCATATGATTACCTTATTCTGCATTGATATTATTCTCATTTCCTTGCTTATACCTGTGATAGTACACCTGCACCATTATCGATGATGCGTATGTTACACGTACACAGATTGTAGGATCACACACTTCATCATCGATAATTGCAATGTCACTACACGGTAGGATTACTACATCATGATATGACTCTTCGCATAACCTGATTGTGCATATACACATTAGTACATCCATATTGGTGCACATATACATTGATACATCCATATTTGCGTACATACACATTGTATATTCATATTGGTGCACATATACATTGATACATCCATATTTGCGCACATACACATTGTATATTCATATTGGTGCACATATACATTGATACATCCATATTTGCGCACATGCACGTTGTATATTCTTATTGGTGCACATATAGATTGATACATCCATATTTGCGCACATACACATTGTATATTCATATTGGTGCACATATACATTGATACACCCATATTTACGTACATACACATTGTATATTCATATTGGTGCACATATACATTGGTACATCCATATTTGCGCACATACACATTGTATATTCATATTGGTGCACATATACATTGATACATCCATATTTGCGCACATACACATAGTATATTCATATTGGTGCACATATACATTGATACATCCATATTTGCGCACATACATATTGTATATTCATATTGGTGCACATATACATTGGTACATCCATACTTGCGCATATACATATTGTGCCTATATAGATAACTGGTTTTATTGGGAAATTGGGAACCGCATGTTATATTTTAAAAACTGGAATCATTTAAAAGAGCGGTTTTCTTTTAATATGTCATATCACAGTTCCATGTTGCATTATATACGGATATGCTTACATCTCTATTATATGTCGCATAAATCATGCTATATGATTTTACGCATTGAGATATGTAGTTTTCATGAGATTTCTTGGGAACCGTGGACATTTTAAAGAGATTATGTGTTGTTTTAAAAACCCGGTTTCTCTTGATATGATATTTCAGAGCGTTCCCCATGCGTTTTCTCGGTTCTGAGACGTGTGGCATGTGAAACCAGATTCGAGGAGGCGGATGAGGCCGATTGCGGGTACATGGTGGACCCGGTATGGTACCCCGGGGCAAGAAAGGGATGCTGTGTATATAGACGGTAAGCCTGGCAGAGGGACTAATACCTACCGGTGATAGTATTTGGGCTCGGCGGATATCCGGAGGATACCGACCGGAGTCGAGAGATGATATGGGCTGATCCGGACTAACGGAGCCCGTGGGCCGATCCGGACCGACGGAACACGATATATGAGGATTTACATGCGGATGCTGGGCACGATTTTTCATGATGTTTTCGAGTGTCGATGCTAGGCACTCGGGTTCCATGATTCCGATGTGTCGTGAGGGACACCGTTGATTTATATCCTCATACTTTCATGCATACTCTTTTATGATATTTACGTGCATACATACATTGATTATATGGGCGGACGAGATCCACATGCATACATACTTGATTATTTTGTCTGATGATATCCGCATGCATATAAGTATTGACTACCTTGTCGGCATATATACAGACCCGGTCACCGTAGATAACATAGTATTACTTTTATGATATAGTTGACTTAGGAGTCGTTGTTTATTTGATTTCTATCTGTTGATATTTTTCTACTCACGAGTTGGCAACTCACCCCCGTTGTGCCACAGTTCTTACAGGTTGATCGCTTGGATCAGTAGCGGCTTCGCTGGCAAACAGTTGCATTCGGTTGTTTTGCATTGGTAGGTGGGACATTTGTATCGTATCCACTCTTGTATCTATATTTCATATTGTATCTAGTTAACTCTATCAATCAAAATTAGTAATTTGTATAAGTATGAGACTTAGTGAGATTGTGGTTGCGAGACTTAGAGCGGGTTTTTTTTCGCTACTTATGGTTTGATATGTTGCTTATTTATTTATCTTTTGTGGTGAACTTCGCCGTTGGGCATCATATAATTATTTATACTGTCTTGCGTGGTTGTGATCCGCCGTTTGGCGAAGACCTAGTCCCGCTTGGGGATGCCTTTATCATTATTTTGTATATGTGGTTTTGGATCATAATATACAAAGGAGGTGTTGCTCGAATTTTCAAAAAGACGAAACATGTTTTTAAACTTGCATTTTCATGTTCCTTTTCTATGCATTAAGAAAACATGATTTCATTATACCTTTATTTCAAAACACCTCCTTTATTTTCTTAAAAAGGGTTTAGATTTCTGGGTTTCAGCTTACTTGAATTACGTTATGCCTTTAGACGTTGCGTGATTTAAGTGCTGGTCACGAGCTAATATTTCGGGTCGTGACACCCGCTCTATATGTTGGTGGTACTTCTTCTTCCAGGTCCAAGGCGAAAGCCAAAGGAAAGAAGAAGAAAGCCCCCACCAAAGCGAAAGGCAGTGTTGGTAAGGTAGAACCAAAGGTAAAAGCAAAAGTTTGGCGGCAGACTATAGGGAAGGAAGAATGCTTTTACTGTCACAAGAAGGGGCATTGGAAGAATGATTGCAGGGCCTGGAAAGCCCAGAACCAGGGAACGAAGAAGGTTATGGCTTAAGCTTTAGGTGTGTATGTTATTGGAAACTGTCTGTCAATCAACTCTACTTCCTGGGTATTGGATACCGGTTCAGGATCTTATATCTGTAATTCTTTACAGGCACTGAGAAGCCGTAGAGTTTTGAAGGCGGGTGATATGACCCTCAGAGTTGCAAACGGAGCAAGCATGGAGGCTCTGTCCGTGGGGGAATATCACTTAGGATTGACTAATGGACATGTTTTGGTTTTGCACAACTGTTATTATGTACCTAGTTTGACTTGTAATATCATATCAGTATCGTTAATGTCTAAATAAGGTTATGATTTTGCATTTGTAAGCGATGTCGTAAACATCCACCTTAATCATAACTTGATTGGGTCGGGTACATTAAACAACGGTTTATACGTATTAAACCAACTGCAGATTTTCAATGTCCAGAATACACACAAAAGAAAGTCTCCAGAAATTAATCATGCTTTCTTATGGCATTGTAGACTGTGTCACATCAATGAAACACGGTTGACTAAATTACATAAAGAAGGATATTTGGATCCATTCGAATATCAATCTTATGCAACTTGTCAATCTTGTCTCAAAGAAAAGATGACAAAGACTCCATTCACTGTACAAGGAGTAAGAGCAAGTGAGCTCTTAGGACTCATACACAGCGATGTGTGTGGTCCAATGTCTACACATGCATGAAGCGGTCATTCTTACTTCATTACTTTTACGGATGATTTCTCAAGGTACGGATATGTCTTCCTGATGAAGCATAAATCCGAAGCTTTTGAGAAATTTCGGGAATATAAGAATGAAGTGGAAAAACAAATCGGCAAAGTATCAAGACACTGAGATCTGATCGAGGTGGTGAATACTTAAGTGCCGAGTTCCTGGATTACCTAAAAGAGAATGGAATTCACTCTCAGCTTACTCCTCCATACACTCCACAACACAATGGTGTATCGGAGAGGAGGAACATAACCCTATTAGATATGGTTCATTCTATGATGAGTAATGCTGAGTTACCGTGATCTTTTTAGGGTTATGCACTAGAATCAGCTGCATATCTTTTGAACCAGGTTCTTACGAAAACAATGCCTACCACACCATATCAGATGTGGAGTGGGAAGAAACCCTATCTTAAACACTTTAAGACATGGGGATGTCCAGCTTTTGTTAAAAAGAAGCATATGGACAAACACGAGTCACGCTCAGTACAGTGCAAGTTTGTGGGATATCCAAAGAATTCTAAGGGGTATTTTTTCTATTACGCAGAGGAATAAAAGGATTTTGTTTCTCGTTATGCCTGCTTCTTGGAGACTGAATTTTAAGAAAATCAGATAAGTGGGAGCACAATAGAATTAGAAGAAATTCTAGAACCACAAGCTATTACTGAAAGTATAGCAGAACAAGAAAATTCAAAAGAATAGGACATTCCCTCACCACTCCACAGGAGTAGTTGGTTTTCTCATCCGCCCGAGAGATACTACGGATTTCTCATAAACGGGGATAGAGAGGATTGCATCATTGATAATGATGAGCCAACTAGCTTCTAGCAAGCCATTAAGAGAAGAGACTCGGTAAAATGGCTAGATGCAATGCGGACCGAAATGGAGTCTATGTACACTAACGATGTATGGACTTTTGACTTTGCTCCAGAAGGGGTAAAACCCGTTGGCTGCAAATGGATCTTCAAAAAGAAGATTGTTTTAGATGCAGATTGAAACCTATAAAGATAGACTTGTTGCAAAAGGTTTTCTTCAAAGACCTGCTTTGGACTATGATGAAACCTTTTCTCCAGTGGCTATGCTCAAATCCATTTGGATTATTCTTTCCATTGCTGCCTTCTACGATTATGAAATCTGGCAGATGGACGTAAAGACGGCTTTCCTAAATAGACATTTGGAAGAGTTCGTCTATATAGATCAGCTAGAAGGTTTTAATCGGAGTGGGAGCAGCGAGAAAGTGTGCAAGCTGCTTAAGTCCATTTATTGACTAAAGCAGGAATCGCGGAGTTGGAACATCTGTTTTGATGAAACTGTCAAAGACTTCAACTTTATCAAAAATCCTGATGAACCATGCTTATATAGTAAGATTGTAGGGAGAACTGTTGTATTCTTCGTATTATATGTGGACGACATTCTCTTGAAAGGAAATGACATTCCTACCCTACAATCTCTCAAAAGATTCTTATCACAAAAGTTCTCTATAAAAGACCTGGGTGATGCCTCTTACATACTCGGGATCCGGATCTATCGTGATAGATCAAAGAGGATTTTAGGACTTTCAAAGTACAGGTATATCAACACCATACTGAAAAGATTCAGTATGGAAGATTCCAAACGCGGTAACCTACCGGTTTGTCACGGAGTCACCCTTTCTAAAGAGATGTCTCCCAAGACTGATTTGGAAAGGGATCCATGTCTATTATACCCTACGCTTCTGCAGTAGGCTCTATAATGTATGTGATGTTATGTACCATACCATATGTAGCTTACGCACTAAGCGTGGTAAGCCGGTATCAGTCAGACCCAGGAGAGAATCACTGGATAGCGGTAAAGAACATTCTCAAGTACCTGAGAAGGACTAAAGGTATGTTCTTGGTGTATGGCAGAAAAGACCTCCAGATCGAGGCTTTTGCTGACTCCAGCTTCTAGAGCAATAAGGATGACTCCAAGTCCATGTCGTGTTATGTATTCACCCTCAACGGAGGGGCGGTATGTTGGAAGATTTCCAAACAGGATACCGTTGCTGACTCAACTATGGAAGCGGAGTATATTGCTGCTTCTGACGCCGATAAAGAAGCAGTCTGGATGATGAAGTTCTTGACAGATCTTCAGGTGGTTCCATCCATTGTTGGTCCAATACCTCTGATTGTGATAACAACGGGGCTATAGCTTTAGCAAAGGAACCCAGGTCCCATCAAAAGTCCAGACACATTTTGAGGCTGTATCACCTGATCAAGGAGATCGTGGAATGCCGGGAGATCGAGGTTCGGAGAGTTGCTACAGAAGACAACACTGCAGATCCATTCACAAAGGCTATTTCTCAGATGCAGTTCGAGAGGCTATTCGAGACGATTGGTCTGCGATATGCCAGTACATGGCCCTAGTGCAAGTGGGAGATTGTTAGTGCATATGCCATAGAGGCCATTACTGTATCATACTAGTTTGTATATTATTTAATGGAAGTTTGGGATATTCACAGTTGTAATAACATTCTTGCTAAAAATAGTAGTATGCTACTTGGTTTGTTTCTACTTCAATATGTACATATGTTTCTTTTAACATATCGCCTATGCATATTAGTAGAGCCCTTAGGATCTATGCTTGATTACCAGCGTTGTGATGGCAGTCACACTAGTGGGGGCTGGGTAATCTACAAGCACATCCATATACAGGTCCCTAGTCGCGGGATTATCGATACAGGGCATCGATACTCCAGAGTAGACTAGTGTATACGCTTCCCTTCCCAGCCTGCAAGATGGTCTGTCCCATAGCCATCGGTACGTCGTACTGGAGATAGTATGCAGGTGCTCATTAGGTTGTGATTTATACTGGACAGACTCATTGGGAACTGATGGTTGGTAATATACCTATCGTCAGATAGCAGTACCCAGATGACATGTTTACAGCTTAGTCCGTTGACTTGACACTGCTGCTTCGCCTCAAGTGTGTTCCCACTGTTCTTAGATTACTACCCTACCACGGCTCTACTGAGTCATGCAAACATGTAGTTGTTGGGTGCAGTCCCGAAGCACTTGGAGGCAGTGGCAGTTAGATAGGATTCGTCTCTCCCGGTATTGGGGGTTGATATCGCGCTGTGTTCGGAATGCCATTACACATAGTCCCAGGCCAGGGCAAGCGAGATTTACTGGTAAGTACTCCAGTAGTTTCTCATGGTTTATTGGACCATACTCCTACACGACATATACCACTATTAGGGTTATGACGTTTACCGCCCTCCTAGGTCCGATATGCGATACTCTTAGACGGACAGACCGAACTGTACAGAGAATGTCACATACAGACTGAGTAGGAGTTCGGATGAGTTATGCACATCGGCTTTCTTATTGACAATACCTGGGGACCGTTACGTACATCCAGTATCGCTTGTGGCCTGTTGTTAAACCCACTACCAGTGTAGAGTCGAGTCTTTAGAGTCCCACACAGAACGTTTCCCTGCATCGGGCAAAACGTGTAGATATCATATGGTTTTACAAAAGGGTTCGATCACGTGCGTACACTCGTGCACGTACGATGAGTCAGGCGGACAATACTAGTGGGCTTTGGTTTAAGCCGGATCCTTGCATTGTACTAATGGATTGTCGTCTTCGGTATTCGTATTTTTCGGAATACGAATACAGGTATGTATGTACGGACGAGGGTCGTTTTCGTAATTTGTACAAAATGAATTTATAGATGGCATGACCTAATTTTATTAATCATTTAGTTTTAAATAATTAATACATTTTAGGTAATTAAGAAATGATGTGTATTATGCATGAATAAGGACTTGGGTTTTATGGACACATGTTGGTCAATTGACCCATGAGTCATTTGTTTGACCATTGAATCTATTATCTATTATTGAACTATTTTTCTAATTGATAATAGAGTACAGTTTAGTTTAGAACAAGAGAAAGAAAACCATTTCCTTATTCAACACTTAGTTCACACCATTTCTTTTTCCATCTCCATTTTCCCTCAAGCTCAAGAGCACTCATGTGTTGAGTAACCTTAAGCTAAATTAGACTCCTCAATCCATATACACCATCTACACAACCGAGATCATTTAGATTAGCAAACTACTTGATCTAGTTTCTTTAGTTTAGAGGAAAAATCTTGGTGCCCAAACGTTCGGGTGGATCATCTAGGATTCGAGCAAGCCGACGAGGAGACGACATTCGTACCACTTCAAGGAGTTCGTGCAGGTGTGGAGGACAACGAGATAAGGAGAAGAAGGACCAGGTTTCTTGAGGTATAACTTCTGTACTTTGTTTATACTTCTATTGCTTTTGTTAGATATGGTTTTGATTACATTCAAGGATTACAGTCGATGTTAAGATGCTAAAATTATCGTTTTTTACACCTTCCGCCTCCCCACGATTCCGCGGGGTGCATAACATCGACTTACACCAGGCTCATCGTCTACACCTCGAGCTTCTTGCCCCGGGGTACCTTACCGGGTCCACCATGTAACCGAAATCGGCCACATCCATCTCCTCGACCGGGTTTCACATGTCACACGTCTCAGAATCGAGAAAACGCATGGTGGACTCAGTGAAATATCATATCAATAGAAACCGGGTTTTTAAAACAGTACTTACTTTCTTTTGAAATAGCCACGGTTCTCAAATCCAGAAATCTCAAGAAAACAACATATCTCAATGCGTAAAATCATAAAGCATGATGTATGGGACATATGATAAAATGTAAGCATATCAGAATATCATGCAACATGGTACAGTGATATGGCATATTTTGGGAAAACCGCTCTTTTAAATGATTCCCGTTTTTAAAATACATCCTGCGGTTCCCGATTTCTCCAAGTCAAATACAACATCGTATAAAGGTGCATATGCAACAATAGCAAGTAAATTATGCAAGGAGTTGTATCATAATGTAGCAATTCTACTGTGTAGTGACATGACAATTATCGATGATGATGTGTGTGAGCCGGAAAATCTGTGTACGTGTAACATATGCATCAACGATAATGGTGCAGGTGTACTAGCACATGTACAAATAATGAAATGCGAAAAACATGAATGCAGCATAAAGTAAATCATATGCAAATGATGATAGGTATACGTATCTAATATGACCGAGTCGGTGAATCTATGAATCAACATCTGGCCAAACAACATCATGTACGGTATAATCCATCGTACGGCATATCACACATGTTTCACAACATATATAAATGTGTTAGTTATATGTATGCCCTAGAGACCATTACTATAGATGAGATTTATATCGTAGTGGATGCTTAGACATATATAGGGAGGACTTTCTTACTCGACATGATAGTATGCTATACGGTTACTCTTTACCTTAACGTGTACACTGATTATCTCTCTGTCACTTGTTGGTAAAGCCCTTAGGATGTGTACTTGACTACCTAGACTATGATGCGGATCATACTAGTGGGAACATGGTAGTCCATAAGTACATCTTTCAAGGTCCCTATTCGTTGGCGTATCGAGACGGGGCATCGATATACTAGAGTAGACTAGCGTATACCTTCTCGACCCATACAGATAGGCGATGGATGATCCCATATCCACTGGTGTTTGATATCAAAGATGATATACGGGTGCTCAGTGGAGACTGGGAACAATGGACGGACTCGCCGAGAACTCCCAGATGGTAGTATACCTTACGTCAGATGGCAGTTCTCTGGTGACACTGGTACAGGTTAGTCTGTAAACCCGAGATCGTCATAGAGTCTTATGTGATTCCCACTGTGCTTTTGTAAGTCCATGTCACGCACACCACGAACTTGCGCGGAGGCGGAATATATGAAAAACGATTATCAAAGCTTCGTAACACGGACTTGAGCGCATGAATCTTATCTAAACCGTTACTAGCAAACTACGAGAGGTTTAACTACTCGGATTCGAAGTTATACCTCACGTTACTTGTCCTTCGGGTCTTCATCGCTATCCTCCGCTCGTCGTAGGCTCCTTGGAACATCGGCACCTCAAGTCAAAGACGATCCACCCGAGAGCTCCTACGCCAAGCTTGATCTCTAACTTGAGATAACTAGGTTGCTCAAAGTGCTAATCTAAGCTACCTAGGGGATATAGAGTGAGGTTATGGATGTATTAGTCTAGCTAACCCTTGATCTCAACACTTGAGAGCTTAGGGTTAGGGTTTCAAGAATGAGAGAGCTTGAGGAGAGAGAAGGTCATGATAAGAATCATATTGAAAAATGAACTCATTTGAATATATCAACCATAACAATTTATCAAATAAATAATATACATGATTAATCATCATGGTTGATGCATTCACCTGGTGTGATTCATCTCATGAGTCATTAGCTCAATAAATGAAGCATTAACTCCATGGATGAATCACACAAATGAGTCATTAAGCAATAAATGCTTATGCCACCTTAACCCCCAAGTCACCATGCATCTAGAAGCTTCCCGGAAAATTACGAGAACGCCCATCCAAATCGTGAAAACACGGAAAAACTTTAGACTGTATAAATCCAATAACCTGATACTAGAATCTGGCTTAAACCTGTAGGGTTCCTAGGCACTCTCAAGAGGTCTCACAAGGCATCAACCATGCCAATTTCTAATTTAACGGTGCCGAGAAACCCTAGACTACGGATCGTTGGCTAGAATTCTAGGCGAAAGATGCTACTAGTTAACAAATTAACTAAGTGTACGGAAATTCAACCTTTGTAGATCCGGTTCTCCACCTCCATAGCTCCGCAATGATGTTTCCCCGCTGTCCAAATCGAACCATGACTCCAGCATCGGCTTCATCGGAGAAAAAGCGGGCTAGGTCATCGACGACGATGCCGAAGATGATCTACGTCGAGGCATCACAAGATCAAGCTCCCACTTCACCAAGTCATGAAACTTGTGAAGAAAACACACTCTACTACTTGGCAAGAGGTAGAGGATGAAGAAATAAGAAGTGGGTTCACTTTAGAATTGGATTTCTCACTCATTTCATCAAGTCACCATTGATGAAGTGAAGCTTTCTTCATTGAAGAAGATGAAGAAGAAGAAGAAAGAATATGATAAGTTCATTTAAAAATGGAAAAGAAAATGAATACTTATCATATTCAAACCATGGTTAGGTGTAGAGAATAGACTAGGGTTAGTGAATGGTAAGGTTAAGGAGATGAAGACAAAATGGTCAAAGTTGCATGAAGCTTCAAGAAACTTCATGTATGAAAGCAACCATTTTGTTTTCTTCTCTCTTTATTAATCCAAAATAAATAGATAAAAGAATGGATAAATAAATAAATAAATAACCTAACCATTTACTTAACCAAGGTTTAATTCTTTACACAAACCCTAGTAATCATGTATCATCAAACATGATACAATCAAGTGCACAAAATATATCACATATACAATATGCACATACGAGTGAGAAAATCCATCTTAAATGAACCGATACTAATTAATGCAAAGTAATATATCAAATATATAATTATGCATTAAATCATTAAATCAACACTTGATTTAACGACCCGGTCATATCGCATATAACCGACTAATATTCAATGTATCGTCTTATCGAATCAATGCTTGAATCGATAACTAGGTTATATCGCATACAACCAATCGATACATTCATCGCGAGAATAAAATACGGTATCACATACACGCATTATTCTCGGTCCCGTACATATCTCATATGCGCTCCTATTTCATTTCGCTTGAGCCAGGAAACCTCTGTGTGGGACTCTAAAGACTCGACAATACGCCGGCAGCAGATGATGATCATATCAAGCACCCACAGGCCGCAAGCGGTCTGCTAAACGTAACGGCCACTCGGGTATTGAGCGATCAGAAGATCGACGAGCAAGCCCGCTCACACTCCAGTGAATCCAACCAGTAACACTTACCGTACAGTCCGGTCTCGTCGTTTGATATGTCGCATATCTCGCCTAGGGGTGGTAAACGTCAGACCCCAGTAGCTCGATAAGTCGTGTCGATATGGGGTCTATAACTGTTCGAGAAACTACTGGTAACACTTACCAGTAAATCTCAGCAACCCTGGCCAGGGATTTCCGGTTATAGCCAATCGAACACAGAGCAACATCAACTCCCTATACCGGGAGAGACGACTCCCCTCCTATCGCTCATTGCCTCCATGTGATTCGGGACTGTACCCAAAAGCCACCGTTTTGCACGCCCTCTTGGACGTGGTAAGGTAGAAATCAAAGCACAGTGGGAACCACACAAGACTCTTTGACGATCTCGGGTCAACAGACTACTCTGTACCAGTGTCACCAGAGAACTGCCATCTGACGTAAGGTATAATACCATCTGGGAGTTCTCGGCGAGTCCGTCTAGTGTACCCAGTCTCTACTGAGCACCCGTATATCATCTCTGATGTCAAACACCAATGGATATGGGATCATCCATCGCCCATCTGTATGGGTCGAGAAGGTATACGCTAGTCTACTCTGGTATATCGATGCCCCGTCTCGATATACCCACGACTAGGGACTTTGAAGGATGTACTTATGGACTACCATGTCCCCACTAGTATGATCCGCATCATAGTCCAGGTAGTCAAGTACTCATCCTAAGGGCTTTACCAACATGTAACAGAGAGACAATCAGTATACACGTTAAGGTAAAGAGCAACCAGATAGCATACTATCATGTCGAGCAAGAAAGTCCTCCCTATATATGTCCCAGCATCCACTACATTATACATCCAATGTACAGTAATGGCCTCTAGGGCATACATATAACTAACAATCTCCCACTTGCACTAGGGCCATCTGATAGCAGTGGTTGTAGTATCTCATACTCAACCATCCCATAAAAGTCTCTCTCTGGGAATAGGCCTTCGTGAGTGGATCTACTGTGTTATCCTCTGAGTCTGCTCTCCATACTTCGATCACCCTGGAGATCAACTATCTCCACGATCAGGTGATACTGCCTTAGAATATGTCTGGATCACTGATGGGACGGACGTTCCATGGCATAAGCCACAACTCCATTGTCACACAATGGGTGGAACGTAGTTCATCTCATGAACAAATATCTATCCAGACTGCCTCTTTGGTAGCATCTTAAGTAGCAATGTATCCAGCCTTTATCGTCTAGTATGTCACGGTATTTAGCTTGGAACTCTTCCAACATACCGTCCCTTTACTGAGGGTAAAGACAATGCCTGTGACTGACACTCAGTCATCTTTATCACCCTGGAACACTTCTAGTGATTCTGCCCAGGATCAATTGATACCATCTCACTACAGCTAGTGAGTATTCTAACACCCAAATAACATCTATCTCATAGATGAAAACTCAGGATTTAGGAGGTATCACTTTGATCCTATATGGAGAATCATTGTGATAAGCGGGGATTGACCGAGCGTAGCATAGGAAACTCTTTCCCTCTCAAGAGTATGTCATCCACGTACTCTACGAGGATAACTAGCATACTCCCTACTACCCTTTTGTATATACAAGGTTCATCTACCATTTTGATGATGTCAAACTCTTTGACAGACACATCAAAACAGACGTTCCAACTCCGCGATGCCTGCTTTATCACATAAAACATCTTGCACACGTTTCCGCTGCTCCCTCTGTCTACGAGGCCTTCTGGCTGTGTACTTATAGACGTACTCTTCTAAAACATCATTTAGAAAAGCAGTCATGGCACCCAACCGCCAGATGTCGTAGTCATGGTATGTAGCCGTGGCAAGTAGGATATGGATGGATTTAAGCATAGATCCTTAGAAAAGGTTTCAACATAATCCATACCTGGTCAATGATGCAAACCTTTAACAAGTCTAGCTTTGAAAGTCTCAACTTTTCCATGTACACCAAGTAATCTTCTCAAGATATACTTGCTCCTGATGGGGATTTAACCCTTCAGATATAGCAACTAAAGTCCATACTTTGTTTGTGTATAAGGATTCCATCTCAGATCGCTATGCATCCAGCAATTCTTACAGAGTCCCACTCCTGATGGCCAGTTTGAAACTAGTTGGGTCATCATCTCATGATGCAATTCTCGCTCCCACTGTCATCGAGAAACCGAAGCAACTCTCAGGTTGGTGAGGAACCCTACTAGATCGGCGGAGAGGCTGAGGTTCGTTGGAATCTACTGAATCCTTTGGTTCTATCAAATCATCAGCTGCAGTCTGTATAGCTGGAACATTTCCAGTTCTACATAACAGATCTTGCCTGGAGCTTGTCCGGATTTTGTTTTTCAGACATAGGCCGAACAACCCCAAATCTTAACTAGCTTAAGACATGGGCTCTTCCCTTTCCATATCACATATGAAATGGTAGGCAACTGATTTGATTCGAACCTAATTCAATAGGTATGCATGCTTCTCAAGTACATAACCCCCAAAAGGAAATTGGTAGTTCAGTAATACTCATCATAGAGCACACCTTATCATATATGGTGTGATTGCTCCGTCCCGATATACCATCGTGCTATGGTGTATACGGAGGAGTAATGCCGTGAGAGAATCTCATTCTCCTTTAGAATAGTCCAAGAATTCCGTGCTCAAATATTCTCCTCCTTGATCTCATCAAAGGACATAATACTTATACCCGTATTCTGGTTCTCTACTTCTCACTTATATTCTGTGAATATCTCAAAAGGTTCTGACTTGTGTTTCAACAGGAACATATATCTGAATCTTGAGAGATCATCAGAGAATGTAATGAAGTAAAAAGAACCGTTCCTGGCATGTGTAGACAGGGGACCTTACATTCATCATCATGTATCAGTCCCAAGAGTTCATCAAACTCTTTCTCTGTTTCCTATAAACAGGGCTATGGTCATCTTATCTCTGTGACATGACTGGCAAGTTTCACAAGATGTAAATTCAAACTGATTTAAATATGCATCTACATGTAACTTCAGCTAGTCGGGTCGCATTGATATGACCTAGTCTACAATGCCTCAAGAAGGATTCGTTCATTTCTGAACTCTTCCTCTTGTGTGTATTCTGTATACTAAGAACTGTAGTTTGATTTAGAACATTAACGCTTTTAGATAACGTGCCTGAACCGATCAACTTTTGATATAGGAAATGTTCAAAACATTATCCAACAATACAAAATTTTATCATTTCTTTACTAATAAAGAGAGTGATATGATTTTGTATATCAGGTCCGGTATCTAATAACATTCATTCAGAATCAATGTATTACAATACAGGGTGACAGTGACCAACAGACTTCGCTGCAACACTTGCCCCGTTTTCTGTCTCATGGAACTTATCACCCGTTCTCAGTTTTTCTACCATTTTATAGCCTATGTAACAAATTACATATCTGGGATCCTGATCCGGTATCATATACCCTGGATGCGGAGGATACTGAGAAACAGTACTTTGTAATGAACACACCCGAAGATGATGCATCAGCATGCACTCTCTTCGTTTGGGCGGCACGGGAAATCTGGTATTCCCTAATTTCCTGCTCTGCCTTATAACAATAATAAGTTGGAGCGGGACCAACGTTCCCCAGCTCAGTATAACAAGCGGGTTCGGTCAATAATCCGTATTATTATCTTGATTAAGGCGTGATATGGTCGCTACCAGGAGAGAGAGAGAAGAAAACACTCAGCGTGCGCTCTTACAAGAATAGATTGGTTATTATTTTATCTAATCAGGATGGCTCCCACTTCTTTTTATCAAATCTTCCTTCAAATCCTAAAAGGAAAGACTAGCCGGGATTAATTACACACTACAAGTTCGCCAATCTTTCAGCCAGGCCAGTGTCGGTACTTTGAGGGAGGTGCCCCGTGCTTTCGCACGGACCTAATTAATGTAAAACTCATTTTCCCAGAGGCGTAACCCCGTTGACACCTTTCTAGACACCTACTTGACCGGCTAATTGTAATGTGTAAAACTCTCCCAGGAGTAACTCTTACTCGCAGCGGGTATCGGGATCCAACTATCTCATAGAAGGTATGCAATCTCATTGCAAATTTCAACACTTGAAATTCCCGATAATATTTTACCCCTAGTGTCCTATGACCTTGACGAATGCCAAACAACCCATAGTCCACTAGTCAAGTTCAACCCGTACATTTCTTGATCGAATTAAACCCACCCGCACGACCCTTGACGAATGCCAAACAACGCCGTACGAATACCCTAATCCAATCTGCATCATATGCATAAGCAGATAAATACTAGTTAGCTACCGTACACTACGCCTTGACGAATGCCAAACTACCGCAGCACGAATACTAACTAGTACTTATCTAAAATGACGGAGGGCTACGACAGGTTTTTCTGAAAACCTATTGCGTAATGAACATGATATCGTTGTAGGATCGAATGAATTTTGAAATGGAGTGTTTTTTAGGCTTTTCTGGTTTTGCTAAAGGAGTCACTCCCGGTGAAGGGATCGTCGGTCCTTTCCTCGTTGAATGAGGTGCGGGATATATCATATATATCACTGTGCAAAGCAAAAACTCTTAAAAGCAATCAAAAGACAAACCGAGGGTGTAGCATCTGCCAGTTATTGCTAAAGGAGTCACTCCCGATGAAGGGATCTCGGTCCTTTCCTTATCGAATAAGGTGCAGGATATATCATATATACCGCTGTGCGAAGCAGGAATTGTAGCTACCTGTTTTATTTTTGAAATTCGATTCTACAACATCTTAGGTTTCTTTTATTTCATTAATCACATTAATGAAGTCCCATCATTTAAGTACCTAAACATCACAGATAAATACACTTATGCCATCCGCATTCGCCTCGATGTCCCCTCGTGCACCGTTAGGTTAGGTAACTAACGGCAGAGCGGGGCAGGGCTAGCACGGGTGTAAAACATAAGTAACGTCTATATAATATATCATATATACTATATACAGTATCTATCACATAACATCACATGATCACATCACAGATATCGCAGAAGAAGAATCATATGAAATATTGGATATACTAGGACGTCCGTGTTTTCAATACGAGCCGGTATAAAATACGGATTCCACGGTCGCGATGAATAGCCAAACCCAAACCCCTAGACCCCTACGAGAGCGGCAAGCAACCCTACCAATTCTAGAGTTAGGAGACCCGGACTCGACTCCTCGAGTTGGTCTCCCACTGGACTCCAGAACCCGGTTACTTGTGCTCTCCTCCTTGGGTCTATCCTAGTGCGGAAAAGTAAATAATATACATCAACGGTAACAACTTCCGCAACCTCGAAGTGCCCCAATAAAAGAATATTACATACAAGTTTTTACATGAATGAAAATGAAAAACACTCATCTCACATAAAAACCCCCGGCTATTCAAATACGACGATCCAATATAACATATCCAGCAACACATAACATCACATGTCATCAACGTAAATAAACATGCGCATCCCAATTGTCGTTGACATATAGCAACGAAACCGGCGATATCACATATTAAACTTACGGTCACAGAAAAGAAAGTGTAAAACTACAACAGTTGGAATCCGCAACCACCTCAGACATCGCATGCCTGACCAAATGAATTACTTAGACATCGCATGCCTAACAATTATAAACCCCGCATTTTAGTCTCATTATCGAAAACACTTTTCAATATCAAGTCGGGCAATTCAACAAGATTCCCAACATCCTGATCGAATGCTCGTCGCAAACTTCAGTAGACGGCTGCACCCCCGATACCGTCGACGAAGTGCACCAAGGCGGAACACCGCTACCGCGAGCACCCGGACGGATGCTTTCGGCGACGGGGTTCTCCTACAGTCACTTGGTCGGGGCAATGGGGTGAGGCTGTCTATTAAGTTTATCCGGCGAGTATCTGCGTACGCTACGTGATTGCGACGGACTTTTGATCACATCAAAATTCCGTGGCAACCGATCAAGTGAGACTAAAGTGCTACGTTTATAACATTCATTCAGTTATCTCATAACTATTTGTGAATTCCAATTATTGTATCATATTCCAGATAATTAGAAAATGTTAAACTTTCCGATCTAACATTCAAACACCCAAGTTTTCCCGATACAGATCAACACATGAAACAAGCCTAAAAACATTCAGTTCGTGCCTCAGTACCAACGGTCCAGCCGTAGAAGGGTCAAGCCAACGCCTCACATGTGGCACGCCGTACTGCCCTAAACCCTAAGGTTCAAAGGGCAGTTCAAGACGGTCACATAATCGAGTTAAGGTTTGTTGTCTTCTAGAGGGACCATCGCGTTACTTGCACTAATTAGAACGTCGTCAAACTACGGAAAAATCCAACACTTGGAAATTTCCCGACAGGGGAAAAATTGGGTATTTATATCCGGTCGAACTTTTTAACATATTCAAAAAAATTATCCGTAAAACCCATAGACAAAATTAGACATCCCGATCGAAACATCGAATCCCCAAAACAACCCCAGAAAATTCAATTCTTGAATAAATATTAAAAATTCCCAGAAAACTCAGCATCTGAAAAAATGAATTACTGTGCAAAAAGGGGAGGATGACGTCACCATATTGCCGCCGAACCGCCGCAGAAGCCAGGCTTCTGCGGCGGTTCCGCCGTCGTTTGCACTGTTCATGAATTAATTTTTGCGCCGTAATTCTTAGAATTCCCTGCTGAATTTTTTAAGGATTTTTAATCTGGAAAAAACCCAGTTTTTATAAAAAGTCCCGAGAGCATTTTTTGTGTTAGGGTTTCGGTTCGTTCGGGTTTCAAACTTCGTCTACGTTTCGCCTAAGGCTCTAGCTAGGCTCTGATACCACTGTAGGGTTCCTAGGCACTCTCAAGAGGTCTCACAAGACATCAACCATGCCAATTTCTAATTTAACGGTGCCGAGAAACCCTAGACTACGGATCGTTGGCTAGAATTCTAGGCGAAAGATGCTACTAGTTAACAAATTAACTAAGTGTACGGAAATACAACCTTTGTAGATCCGGTTCTCCACCTCCATAGCTCCGCAATGAAGTCTCCCCGCTGTCCAAATCGAACCATGACTCCAGCATCGGTTTCATCGGAGAAAAAGCGGGCTAGGTCATCGACGATGATGCCGAAGATGATCTACGTTGAGGCATCACAATATCAAGCTCCCACTTCACCAAGTCATGAAACTTGTGAAGAAAACACACTCTACTACTTGGCAAGAGGTAGAGGATGAAGAAATAGGAAGTGGGTTCACTTTAGAATTGGATTTCTCACTCATTTCATTTAGTCACCATTAATGAAGTGAAGCTTTCTTCATTGAAAAAGATGAAGAAGAAGAAGAAAGAACATGATAAGTTCATTTAAAAATGGAAAAGAAAATGAATACTTGTCATATTCAAACCATGGTTAGGTGTAGAGAATAGACTAGGGTTAGTGAATGGTTAGGTTAAGGAGATGAAGACAAAATGGTCAAAGTTGCATGAAGCTTCAAGAAACTTCATTTATGAAAGCAACCATTTTGTTTTCTTCTCTCTTTATTAATCCAAAATAAATAGATAAAAGAATGGATAAATAAATAAATAAATAACCTAACCATTTACTTAACCAAGGTTTAATTCTTTACACAAACCCTAGTAATCATGTATCATCAAACATGATACAATCAAGTGCACAAAATATATCACATATACAATGTGCACATACGAGTGAGAAAATCCATCTTAAATGAACCGATACTAGTTAATGCAAAGTAATATATCAAATATATAATTATGCATTAAATCATTAAATCAACACTTGATTTAACGACCCGGTCATATCGCATATAACCGACCAATATTCAATGTATCGTCTTATCGAATCAATGCTTGAATCGATAACTAGGTTATATCGCATACAACCTATCGATACATTCATCGCGAGAATAGAATACGGTATCACATACACGCATTATTCTCGGTCCCGCACATATCTCATATGCGCTCCTATTTCGTTTCGCTTGAGCCAGGAAACCTCTGTGTAGCACTTTAAAGACTCGTCAATACGCCGACAGCAGATGATGATCATATCAAGCACCCACAAGCCGCAAGCGGTCTGCTAAACGTAACGGCCACCCGGGTATTGAGCGATCAGAATATCGACGAGCAAGCCCGCTCACACTCCAGTGAATCCAACCAGTAACACTTACCGTACAGTCCGGTCTCGTCGTCTGATATGTCGCATATCTCGTCTAGGGGTGGAAAACGTCATACCCCAGTAGCTCGATAATTCGTGTCGATATGAGGTCTATAACTGTTCGAGAAACTACTGGTAACACTTACAAGTAAATCTCAGCAACCCTGGCCAGGGATTTCCGGTTATAGCGAATCGAACACAGCGCAACATCAACTCCCTATACCGGGAGAGACGAATCCCCTCCTATCGCTCATTGCCTCCATGTGATTCGGGACTGTACCCAAAAGCCACCATTTTGCACGCCCTCTTGGACGTGGTAAGGTGGAAATCAAAGCACAGTGGGAACCACACAAGACTCTATGACGATCTCGGGTCAACAGACTACTCTATACCAGTGTCACAAGAGAACTGCCATCTGACGTAAGGTATAATACCATCTGGGAGTTCTCGGCGTGTCCGTCCAGTGTACCCAGTCTCTACTGAGCACCCGTATATTATCTCTGATGTCAAACACTAATGGATATGGGATCATCCATCGCCCATCTGTATGGGTCGAGAAGGTATACGCTAGTCTACTCTGGTATATCGATGCCCCGTCTCGATATACCCACGACTAGGGACTTTGAAGGATGTACTTATGGACTACCATGTCCCCACTAGTATGATCCGCATCATAGTCCAGGTAGTCAAGTACTCATCCTAAGGGCTTTACCAACATGTAACAGAGAGACAATCAGTATACACGTTAAGGTAAAGAGCAACCAGATAGCATACTATCATGTCGAGCAAGAAAGTCCTCCCTATATATGTCCAAGCATCCATTACATTATACATCCAATGTACAGTAATGGCCTCTAGGGCATACATATAACTAACAAAACCAAATCCGGCTAGTAAAAACTGTCCGAACGCCGTACGTGCGTAAACACATGTATGCGTCTGAACCCTTGTCGTAAAATCATACGACCTCTATATCGTTTCTCCTGGAGCAGGGAAACCCTCTGTGTGGGACTTTAAAGACTCGACACTACGCTGGCAGTGGGTTTAACCACAGATCGCAAGCGGCACTAGCTGTACGTAACGGTCCCCAGGTAGATGTCGATAAGAAGGCCGATGAGGAAACCCATCCGAACTCCTACTGAGACTGATGTGACAATCTCCGTACAGTCCGGTCTGTTCGTCTAAGACTATCGCATATCTAGCCTAGGGGGCGGCAAGCGTCGGTTCCCTAATAGCGGTATAAGTCGTGTCGGAGCGTAGCCCATTACACATTGAGAAACTACTGGAACCTACCAGTAAATCTCGCTTGCCCTGGCCAGGGACTTTGCGTAATGGCTCTCTGACACAGCGCGATATCAACTCCCAATACCGGGACAGACGAATCCTTTCTAACCGCCACTGCCTCCAAGTGCTCGGGACTGCACCCAACTGCTACCTGGTTGCACGACTCCTTTGAGCCGTGGTAAGGTAGCAATCTAAGAACAGTGGGACACACTCGAGGCGAAGTAGCAGTGTCAAGTCTGCGGACTATGCTGTACTCATGTCACATGGGAACTGTTAACTGACGATTGGTATAATACCAACCAACAGTTCCCCTGCGAGTCCTGTCCGGTGTACCCGTAACCTAACGAGCATCTGTATACTATCTCTAGTACGACGTACTGATGGCTGTGGGACAGACCATCTCCCCAACTAGGATGAGAAGCGTACACACTAGCCTACTCTGGAGTATCGATGCCCAATCTCGATAATCCCACGACTAGGGACAAGTATAGGATGTTGCTTATAGACTATCCAGCCCCCACTAGTGTGACTGCAATCACAACGCTAGTAATCAAGCAAATATCCTATGGGCTCTACTAATATGTATGAGTGATACGTTACAAGAAACATATGCACATATTAATGTAGACACAAACCAAGTAGCATACAACAATTTTTAGCAAGACTGTATATGCAACTGTGAATATCCCAAGCTTCTATTAAGTAATATACATACAGGTATGATACAATAATGGCCCCTAGGGCATATACACTAACAATCTCCCACTTGCACTAGGGCCATGAGCTGGCATATCGTAGACCTATCATCTCGAATAGCCTCTCGAACTGCGTCTGAGGAATGGCCTTTGTGAATGGATCAGCAATGTTATTCTCCATCTCTACTCTCTTTATCTCGATCTTCCGGCGATCTACAATCTCCCTGATAAGGTGATACCGCCTTAAGATGTGTCTGGATTTTTGATGGGACCTGTGTTCCTTCGCTAAAGCTATAGCACCGTTGTTGTCACAATACTGAGGTATTGGATCAACACTGGTAGGAACCACCTGAAGTTCTGTGAGGAACTTCTTCAACCAGACAGCTTCTTTTGCGGCATCGCAAGCAGCTATGTACTCCGCTTCCATCGTTGAGTTAGCAACGGTCTCCTGTTTGGAACTCTTCCAACAGATCGCCCCTCCATTGAGGGTAAAGACATAACCTGGCATGGACTTGAAGTCATCTTTGTCACTCTGGAAGCCGGAGTCGGCAAAGGCCTCAATCTGGAGGTCTTGTCCGCCATACACCAAGAACATATCTTTAGTCCTTCTTAGGTACTTGAGAATGTTCTTTACTGCTATCCAGTGATTCTCCCCTGGGTTTGCCTGATACCGGCTTACAACGCTCAATGTGTATGCTACATCTTCTCCGGTACATAACATCGCATTCATTATAGAGCCTACCGCTGAAGCGTAGGGTATAATCGACATGCGATCCCTTTCCAAATCAGTCTTGGGAGACATCTCTTTGGAGAGGGTGATTCCGTGACAAGCCGGTAGGTCACCGCGCTTAGAATCTTCCATACTGAATCTCTTCACTTTGGTGTCTATGTACCTGGACTGCGAAAGTCCCAACATCCTCTTTGATATATCACGATAGATCCGGATCCCCAGAATGTAGGTGGCATCACCCAGGTCTTTCATGGAGAATTTCTGTGATAAGAATATTTTGACTGACTCTAACATAGGAATATCATTTCCTATTAGGAGAATGTCATCCACGTATAAGAAGAGGAATACTACAGCTCTCCTTACAATCTTACTGTATATGCATCGTTCATCTGGATTTTTGATAAAGTCGAATTCTTTGACAGCATCATCAAAACAGATGTTCCAGCTCCGCGATGCCTGCTTTAGTCCATAAATGGATATAAGCAACTTGCATACTTTACCGCTGCTCCCACTCTGAATGATCCTTCTGGCTGATCCATATAGATGCTCTCTTCTAAATTACCATTTAGAAAGGCCGTCTTTACGTCCATCTTCCAGATTTCATAATCGTGGAAGGCAGCAATAGCAAGAAGGACTCGAATGGATTTAAGCATAGCCACTGGAGAAAAGGTTTCGTCATAGTCCAAACCAGGTCTTTGACGGAAACCATTTGCAACAAGTCTAGCCTTATAGGTTTCAACCTGTCTATCTACACCAATCTTCTTTTTGAAGATCCATTTGCATACTACGGGTTTTACCCGATCTGGAGCAATGTCCAAAGTCCATACTTTGTTAGTGTACATGGACTCCATTTCGGTCCGCATTGCATCCAGCCATTTTACTGAGTCACTACTCTGAATGGCTTGCTGGAAGCTAGTAGGCTCATCATAGTCAATAGTGCAATCCTCTCTATCCCTTCTATGAGAAAACCGTAGTATCTCTCGGGTGGATGAGACTGCCTACTACTCCTGTGGAGTGGCGTTGGGATGTCCCTTTCTTCTGAAATCTCTGGTTCTACCAAACTTTCAGTAGTAGTTTGTGGTTCTGGAATCTCTTCCAGTACTATTTCGCTCCCATTCTTCTGATTTTCTAAAAATTCAGCTTCTAAAAAATGGGCATGACGAGAAACAAAAACCTTTTGATCCTCTGCGTAATAGAAATAATATCCCTTGGAGTGCTTTGGATATCCCACAAACTTACACTGCACTGAGCGTGCCTCGAGCTTGTCCGCATGCTACTTTTTTACAAAAGCTGGACATCCCCATGTCTTAAAATGTTTTAGACAGGGTTTCTTCCCACTCCACATCTGATATGGTGTGGTAGGCACAGTTTTGGTAGGAACCTGGTTCAAAAGATATGCAGCTGTTTCTAGCGCATAACCCCAGAAAGATCGCGGCAACTCAGCCTTACTCATCATGGAACGAACCATATCCAATAGGGTTCGATTCTTCCTTTCTGATACACCGTTGTGTTGTGGTGTGCATGGAGGAGTAAGCTGAGAGAGATTTCCATTCTCTTTTATGTAACCCAGGAACTCGGCACTTAATTATTCATGTCACGTCCCGAAAGTACGGAACATGACCGGCACTTAAACTACGAAATGTCTCAAGGCGTACGTAATCAAAGTAAGCCGAAAACCCAGAAATGCAAACCAAGAAAAGTAGTAGAGTGAAGGAAAACCAATTTAAGTAAGTAGTTTTAATAGCATAAGCCGAATAATGCGGGTTTCTAAAAACATCAAAAATTTCCTAAAAATTTCGGCAGAGTCTCCTTTGTAAATACTGGCCCCCAAGCGGGATACAACATGAATAGTATACGAAATCAATAAAAAGGCATCCCCAAGCGGGAGCTAGCTCTTCGTCAATCGACGGTCACAACTACACAAGCAATATAATATACAACGCCAACGGTGAGGATCAAAATTCAAAAGGAAACTCAAAACCCAAAGAAATCCACAGAAAAATAACGCGCGACTCTAAGGTCGAAAGAATAACATCACTGGTCTCTATCTCAAAATAAATACATGTTTGGTTGATGGAACTTCTAGATACAACAGAATAATGATATACAAGATATATAATGGGGGTACGATACAAGTAAACCCACCTACTAGCAAATCACCCGAAGGAAACTATGCCCGCAAAGCCCTAATGAGACCTGCACGGCAAACCTGCAAGAAACTGGGGCACAACGGGGGTGAGTTGCCAACTCGTGAATAGAAAAAAACATCTACGAAAAGAAATCGCATAAATAACGCAATCCTAGGTCAATGATTATAATATATCCTTAATTATATATATAACATGCAACCTATAACAAGGCTAGGGTAAATATCTAACCCGAGTGTAATCTCATGTGCCCGTGTCAGTGCCTCAGATAGCAATATATCATATGAATGAGGTATGAATGCATAAAAACAGAATACATGTAAATGAAGAACTGTTTTCGTAATTTAGTGAGATTTCCTTTGTATTTTTTAAAATGAGGTATCATAATGAAATCAGCATAAAACAGTGCCTAGCATCGGCACAAAACGTAATCCCAATATCTCGATATCTCTGTATCACAGTCTCTGTACCTCAATATCTCGAAATCTCAATGTCTCAATCACAATATCTAGGGCGCCGTCAGTCCAGACCGGCCCCTACCATCCATCTCAAGACCACGACGGTGTCCTCCGGATATCCGACGCGTCGGGTAAAATCACCGGTAGGTAGTGCTCCCCTGCCAGGCTCACATCGTCATCATCACGCGCTTCTTGCCCCGGGGTACCTTACCGGGTCCACCATGTACCCGAAACGGTTCATCCGTCTCCTCGAATCGGGTCTCGAAATCCATCAGCAAACTCATGGTGGACGACTCATACATCATGGGAAAAACCGCACTTTTTATTTAAAAAGAGAGAAAGCAGCTTATATATGTTTTGCGGTTTTCCTCCAAATCCAGAAAATATCATGGAAATCCGAATCATCAATAGCATGTAAAACCATGAATATAAGCATGAGAATGAATAACAGTATGCATGAAGCGACAAGTAATAACTACAATATCTAAGCTGGCATATAAGGTATGTACACTAATATTATGTCAAACTACTGGCTATCAAGCTAAGTTAAGCAATAATATTTTCTAAGGTGTACGTGACATGGCAATTACCGATGAAGATGTGTGTGAGCCGGCAAGTAAGTGTACGTGGTACATACGCATCATCGGTAATGTTGCTGGTGTCCTAACAAAATGATATCAACATTGCAATAAGAAATTATAACATAAGTATGCGATGCGAAGCGAACCACAATAATAAGCGGGAGCTGAATACTAGACGCAACTGTAACTAACCTGCATTAATCTAACATAAGTCCTACAAATGGTGCCTTTTGAAATAACACGAATCATGGGGTTTTGAAAATAGGGGCTACGGTGTTTTTATGAAAAGATACGTCTTTTGAAATATCCGTAGGATCCCTTGGGCTGTCTTTTAAAATACCCAAGATTCGTTAGTTTTTGAAATAGGTAAGAATCGAATCTAATCTAACAACTAAACTAAACTAAAGGGCTAAGCTAACAAGCTGGACTACAGGTAAGGAAAACCGCCTAACATCTGAGTCGATCCATATACATACTTGTATATATATTAGTCGGTGATCCCGCCTCAATAATATCATATCCGATATCATATCTATAATCAGACATCCCAAGTCAAGAGTGCGGATCAATCATCAAGATATAGCTCGTACGTAAATCCGTCGTACGGCATCCCCAAATCTGGGTACGGGTCAATATCATATTCCTCAAACTATTTCTCTGGTATCCTCTTTATCCAAGATCATAGTCTAGAGTACTGACCTATGTCTATACAATACTGATACACCCTAAGTATGCATGGACGTGTGTGAAACACTACGTCAAGGACCTGCTACAACGTCATGTTGTATCTCAAATACGAACCCTGCTATATCACCGATCTCACGACCTCAAATCAAATCTCATCGACTCATCTTAAATCCCAAGTACTAACCTCAGTATTCATGCATGTGTATATGAATGTACATATACATAGTCCCATACCCACGCATATATACATATATACACATCCCAATCGGCGCACAAGAAAGTAATGTATGCAAGTCTGTGTGTGCGTATGTGGGTATAACAACTACTCTAGGGTTTCACACCTAACCCAAAGCTAATCCATGAACACATAATCATAACATGAATGAACATTCTCGTATCATAGAACACCTATATAAACATATATATGAGATACACTACGGACTGCGGGGGTACTATACGCCATCCACCCGACTTCTCCCCGTAGATATAAATCTACTCACCTGGTCCTTGCTCGCCGGTACCGACGTCGCCACGTGCTTGCTTGTCATCTCGAAGTCTACATGGGGTACCTACATATCATAACGCACCGTATCGCATTAAAATCTGACTCATGACCAAAACGACACACTAATCCCACATAGGTCAAAACCTATGGCTGCTTTCACAAATCAACCCAAAAACCCTCGACGTCGGCGTACAAACGACAAACCATCAAGAAAACCCAAACACACTCATTTGCACGATCACAAGCACTAATTATACTATTAAATAGGTTAAAATTCTCAAAAACCCCAAATTCACCTTAAAAGCCATTTTTCCGAAAATCTAGCAAGCAAAAATTACCCGTTTTAGTACAAAACTCGACGTTTAAACAAATCTAGCGGCCATAATACTTATTAAATAACTTAAATAAGCCATACAAACCATTTCCATGATTTAGTTTCACCAAACCACATACGTTCAAAAAAACTAGTTTGCAAAAATACCGATTTTAACTCTTTTTAAAGTAAAATTCACGATTTTACAAATAAGCTTGGTTTTGCATGGTCCAAAGGTATTAAACCACTTATTATAATACTAATAATTACATGAAACTTTAATTATATTTAATCTAAAGCATTTAATAATTTTCCAAAAACCCTAGTTAGCAAAATAGCTTAATTAGACAAATTTTAAAATAACAATTAGCAAACTAGTTACTAGGTAAGATTTTACATGCCATAATATGTTAAATTATACACTTAAACCATGATCAAATGATATAAAAACCTAACTTGATCCATACCCAATTCTAGAATTTCCAAACTTGCAACTAAAGCCTAATTAACACTTAAATAAATTAGCTTTAAGAAATTAGCTAACAAATTAAGCAAAATGTTTGGAAATTATACCCAAAACATTTGAAGATACACAAGCATCCATAGCCTCCCAAATTGAAATCTTATTCCCTAGATCCATGCTAGATAGGCAAATGAGAAATGGGTAGGAGTTGGATTTTGATTTTGTTTTGATTTTGGATGGAATTTGATGAATTTTTTAAGGTAAAAAGGGTGGGATTTTTGGAGAAGAGATGACATGAGGGAAAGAGAGGGGAGGGGCTGCAGGAATTCAGAAATGGGCATGGACAATGGGGGGGGGGGGAGAGGTGAGAGAGTGAGGGTGTTGGTTTCAAAGTCAAAAGAAAAGTCAAAAGCCCATACTTATACATATATATTATTCTTTTCTTTTCATTTCTTGTGAACAAAAAAAAGTGGGGACATGGGGATTGGGGCAGCCCATATTCGGCCAGCAATAGGGGGAGGTGGAGGTGGTGTGTGTGTGTGTGAAGCAATGAACACCAAACACCAATTCAATATGCACCAAAACCTTTTTATTTTCACAAAATAAGCCTTTTTCTTCAATATTTCCTAAACCGTTTTGGCAAACCATTTGATTTCAAAAACCACATGATAAAATTTTGTTTAATGTGTTATAATGCACAAAATTTATTTCAACTCATTCCAATTTGTAATTTCCCATAATTAAATGTATTAGTGACGACTTAAAATAATATTAAAATAATTAATTTCGGGAAAAAATTCAGAAAATTTGAAATTTCACCAGTGGCTCAATAAACACAAATTACTAGCAATTACATAGCTAGAATATGTATATTTAATTTTATAATAAAAATATTTGTATTTTGACTTTTTACAGAAAACCCCCTTATTTTACCGTTTTTTCGAAATTTCACCGAAACGATTTTCAAAACGTTACAATCTTCCCCCCTTAAAGAAATTCGGTCCCCGAATTTAAATTAAAACTCCCCCCCCAAAAAACTAAAATATTTCAGCCAAAACCATCAAATCGCCGGGGCTCCGAAATCATAAATACATAAACACATCATAGCGCAATGCATGCGCATGAGTAATGAGTAGATAACTCGAAATCAAAACTCCGTCAAGCATCCCGCAATCATCGGATTCAAGGTGAAGACACGAATGCCAAATCTCAAGCAAGACTGATATGCTATAAATCGGAACTATACATGTAAATATCAGGAGGAAATGCATGCCTTATCATTTAAGTTGCTGTGCAATGCACATAACACTGCACAGTGGCGGACGTCTATCATAAGAAAATAACTATATACATATATACCTTGGTTTGAAATGTACGTTCCGCCGTTTTGGGAAACAATTTAGAAGGGTTTTCCTTATTTTAAACGTTTCGCGTCATATCAGACACGTAGGTAAATACTAAGACTATAGCTCGCTTTTTGGAATTCCCTTCAATAGCTGTCAATGCATGCAAAATACATTCAGGTACTGTCCTCTGACTAGTCCTGCTTAGTACGAAAACACATCGCAATTATCATAAAAAAACGTACTGCTCTATAAGAAATCAATCCCAAAATACGCGTATGAATACTACGTGCGTCTGGTGCGCACGACAATCAAAATCCATATACGTGCCATACAAGTGCACAGAAACAAGATCTAAGTGCATCGGGTGTGCACAAAGCATCTGTCGTAGGCAACGTGTGTGCCTGACAGCAAAATCAGGTGCATCTAACATGCACGAAAAAATCTCGATTTAGTGCATCTGGTGTGCACCAAAATCGCATCTCAAGACATGCGCTCAACATGCGCTCAAACCCAAAACCAGGGGCATCCATCATGCACGAAATCATGAAATCCAATATCAAGCGCCGAACATGCGCAAAATAAAATCAGGTGCACAAAACAAATATCGAGTATCACAATCGAAATCAAAGTCCAGTGCATCAAAGTGCACAAAAGGCGTATCACTGCACTGCAAGCATAAATAAACTATACAGAGTGCCGGAACCAAATCGTGTGCGTGCATACGCACAAAATCAACTCAAATGTCTAAAACCGTAAAATCACAAACATGTGAAACCAAAGCACGAAAACGATATCAAGTGCAACACTGTGCAAAGATCGTAAATCCTCAATCATCAAAATCAAATCCTGAGAATAAATCACCCAAAACATCGAAATCAATAATGACGGAATAGTATTGCTCAAGCGTATCCTCTAAGAATCTTGGTCAACTGTCGTGGTCACTAGTGGGACGTCTCGTCGATGATCATGAACTCTGGCCTGCTGGTGTGCGTAACAATGACCACTCCTGGGTCAAGGTCTTCACTGTGAATTACCAATCTCTCGGTCCATCGGCTCATCGGCCCTGTCAGGTGTGTTAACGGGGATGATCCCGTTCTGGCACGTCTCTTGTCATCTCCCGGTCAATCATCGCGACCACTCGTAAGACAGCATATCACTGGCGTCAGCCTCTGGCTCTCTGAATGTACGTAACACATCTGATCCTGGGTGCAAGTATCATTGCAGCAGTGTCCTGGAAGGAATCCTGCTCACGGTCTCTTCCATACCTCGTCTCTGCCAACTGTCCGGAAGTCATCGTCCTTTACTATATCTGCGTCTTGCTCTGAAACGACTGCATTCTCATCGCGACTCCTCTGGAAGGTATATCCAAGCACAATGCCTCGTCATGCGTATCGCATCTCTTATGTCGGCGGAGTGGAACGTCGTCTTATCCAGATCTTGTACGGACCTCTTTACTCCACTTTCTCTAATGTCGACTGCTTCGGACTCGTCTCATCGTAGCTACATGGAATGAGCTCCAACGGCTATCCTCGTATCGGGAGTCTCCCAAGAAATGCATCTCACCACCTAGCATCCGAATTAAGTCGAGCCATCCGATCGAGTTGTCAAAACCTCATAATCCCGCAAGAGCTCAACATCTTGGGTACAGTTCAACAGTATCGAGTACGTACCACAGCATCGATGGTCCAGCCGTAGAAGGGCAAACCCAAGCCTCACTAATGGCGCAGCGGAACTGCCACAAACCCTAAGGTTCAAAGGCTTTCACACGGTCATTAAGTCGAGTTAGGGTTTCATTCTTCTAGAGGGTCCATAGAATTGCCTGCATGCCTTTCCAAATACTTCAAACTTGGAATAATAGGTTGCTGACATTCGATCATCTCTATTAACTCCCAACTTCTCCGCGTGAAGTCGTCTCTACCTGGAATCAATCTATCTGATGACATCGCATCGGGGTAGGCGAACGAACCACCTGCCCTAGTCATTCATCCTTGGATGACTAGCGAACTTCTATCATCTATTAGTACAACTCGTCCTGCAATAACTCCAATATATGGGGCGATATCTCGTCGTTCGCAGCAATAACTGTCTCGCTCGTCTGCACGCTGAACAGTGCCTCGACCATCATGAATAAGCAACACACCAACGGTCATCAAAATCTGGCTGGCCTCTATCATTGGCTCAATCCTCTAGTGTCGATCAGCACATCCGAGTAACCTCATAAAGGCGATCCGCCAAACGCTCGTGGCGCGAAAACAAGTAAAAAGACACATCTCTGTAATCGTGTGTTGCCGGAATTTCGCCCTGGTTAGTCCTCGTTCGTGACGAGCTCGTGCTAACCGCAACTCTAGCCGTAGCTCTCCCTACCCGTAATCGTGGCAGCAAAACCATAACTGATACCGATGAGGCTAAATCAGGAATGAATATAATACTGAACAAAGAAATGTACATCCTAATGCTTCTAAAGTGGAGTAGCGTATCGTAAGTATGCCGCGGAACATACCCACGGTACGTCACTCTACTTTAGTGTAACATATCAAAAAGATAAAATATTAATTTTGGGAATTTTTATAATTTAATATTATTTTATTGAATATTTTAATATTTTGGTATTATTAAATACAAATAAATAGGAAAAATTTGAGAAAAATTATGGAAAAATAATGGAAAATTCTAAAATTGGGTAATTATTGGAATTATGGCATTTTTAGATTTTTATGATCATTTATATGCTAATTTAGTGCTAATCGCGATTAAAAATTGCTAATCGGATTTTTGGCGTTTTTGTGAAAAACATGCACACATCCTTTTTCCTACACTTGTGCATTTTCTTGCCATGGTTTGTTTTGGGATTACTATTTGAGTGAGAAGGGTTTTAAAAGGAAAAAGAAAAGAGAAAAGAATAAAGAATTGGTAGTGGGTGAGAGAGAGAGGTATGAGCTTCATTTGACCTAAAGACTTAGCCATTCTTCTTCACTTCATTTCCCTCCCTCTTCTCCTCTCTCCTGCTGCTGCTCCTCCTTCATCTCCCTCCCCTCTTCAAGCTCCAAAACACCTCTAAAACAACCCCAAAACCCAATCTCCATTTCATTAAATGTGTGCACAATCCCTAGATCTACACTTGGAGCTAAAGAAGCAAGGATTTTGGCCACTAGGGGGCAACTCAAGAAAATTCTTGAGTTGCCAAATGAGGTATTTACTGAACCATTAGCTTAGTTTTAGCATTTCCTTATACCCCAATGTTGTTATTGAACCGATATTGTGTGATTTGGTGACTTGAGGTAAAACCTAGTTAGGGTTGTGAAGAATTATGAGTTGTAATGTGAAATTGAGCTCAGTAGAGGCTACACCAACACCCTAGTGCATGAATTGAGACCCTAACCTGAGAGTTGAAACCCGAGATACGGATTTAGAAACCGATATCGGAAAATTTATGGAATCTATGATGGGTATATTGAATCTGCTATCACCCGAGACACCCTAAAATAAAATTGAGTGGACAGTGGGATGTGCAGGCACCCAGGAAGCTAACCCAAAGACCCCAGCCCCCATTTCTTCTTCCCGGCCGCTAATTTATTCCCATTGGCCGCAAATTGCGGCCTGGGTCCCACCATTTTGGCTCGTATTTGTTATGTAGCTCCTACATGTTTATGTTAGACCCCTGGTATATTTAGATTTGTATAAATTGACCTAGGGTGAAATCTGGGACATATTTCCTAAGTTGTTGTTTTGGATTCGTGTTTCCGTATTCCGTATTTTTAATTCTGCATTAGTGTCTTGTGATTTACCTCGACTATTTGGCGTTTATACGACGATATAGAGGATTTATTGATGGTTTTGAAGGCGTGCCATAGGTTCTAACCTATAGGCCCCTTATCGTATCGTTTTGGATTTCGTGTGCCGTTTTAGCTTTGATTTGGTTTTAATGCGCATATACGACACTTGATGTGTAGGTACCACATGAAGACTTCGGGATGACAAGCAAACGCGTGGTGGCATCGAAAGATAAAGACGCAAGGTGAGTAGATTATATCTACAGGGGGAAGTCGGGTGGATGGCGTATAGCACCCCCACAGTCCGTAGTATATATATGATAGCTAGGTGTACTATGGATAGTGTAGGGTTAGAAGTGACTAGTGTAGTTCATAGTCGCGAACCCTAGAGTAGATTTACACCTACACGCACATCCTTGCATATTCATTATACTTACACTGTGTTTGATGATATTGGATGACATTAGAGATGAGTCGATGATGTTGGGCATGGTGCCGTGATATCGGTGATTTGATGTGATTCGTATTTGGGGATACGATACGTGATCTCTAGTGGGCCTTGGGACGTGTGCTTGCACACGCAGTAGTTTGATGGTATCAGTTGTACTAGACTTAGATCAATACCCCAGATTATATGATATGAGATAGTGTGATATTAACCCGTACTCAGCTATTGGGATGCCGTACGACGATTTACCGTATGAGCTTTACATTGATGATAGATCCGCACTCATGACTTGAGGATGTCATATGATATACTGTATCGTACGCGATACTATTGAGGCGGAATCACCAACTATTATATCTATATATATCGACTCAGATGTTAGGCGGTTTCCTTACCTGTAGCTCAGCTTGTTAGTTCAGCCGTATAGTTTAGTGTAGTTGTTAGATTAGATTAGACTCCTACCTATTTCAAAACTAGCGGGTCGTGGGTATTTTAAAAGACAGGTCATGGGATCTACGGATATTTCAAAAGGCGTATCTTTTCATAAAAACACCGTAGCCCCTATTTTCAAAACCCAATGATTCGTGTTATTTCAAAAGGCACCATTTTTAGGACTTATATTAGTTCTATGCAGATTAGTTATAGTTGCGTCTAGTTTCAGCTCCCACTCATTTTTGTGGTTCGCCTTGCATCGCATTCTTATATTATGTTTCATACTCCATTATTAATATCATGCTGATAGGCCACCAGCACCATTACCGATGATGCGTATGTACCACGTACACTTACTTGCCGGCTCACACACATCTTCATCGGTAATTGCCATGTCACGTACACCTTAGAAAATATTATTGCTTGACATAGCCTATTAGCTAATAGTTTAGACATGATATTAGTGTACCTTCCATATATGTTAGTTAGACATTGTAGTTATTACCTGCTACTTCATGCATAGTGTTATTCATTGTTATGCCGCATTCATGGATTCTCATGCATATATTCACTATTTTACGTGTTATTGAGGTTTTGGATTTAGATTTCCGTGAGATTTTCTGGATTTGGAGGAAAACCGCAAAAACGCAAATAAACATTTTCTCTCTTTTAAAGTATTAAGTGCGGTTTTCCCATGATGTATGAGTCGTCCACCATGAGTTTGCTGATGGATTTAGAAACCCAATTCGAGGAGACGGATGAACCGTTTCGGGTACATGGTGGACTCGGTAAGGTACCCCGGGGCAAGAAGCGCGTGATGATGACGATGTGAGCCTGGCAGGGGAGCACTACCTACCGGTGATTTTACCCGACGCGTCGGATATCCGGAGGATACTGTCGTGGTCTTGAGATGGATGGTAGGGGCCGGTCTGGACTGACGGCGCCCTAGATATTGTGGTTGAGACATTGAGATATCGGGATATTGGGATTACGTTTTGTGCCGATGCTAGGCACGGTTTTATGCTGATTTCATTATGATACCTCATTTTAAAAATATAAAGGAAATCTCACTAAATTATGAAAACAGTTTCTTCATGTACATGTATTCTGTTTTCATGCATTCATTTCTCATTCATATGATATATTGCTACCTGAGGCACTGACACAGGCACATGAGATCACACTCGGGTTAGATATTTACCCTAGCCTTGTTATAGGCTGCATGTTATATATTGAGGATTTTATATACTGATCGTATTGACCTAGGATTATGTCTTGCGTTCGGTTTCTGCTTGTAGATATTTCTATTCACGAGTTGGCAACTCACCCCCGTTGTGCCACAGTTCTAGCAGGTTTTGCCGTACAGGTTCCTTTGCGGCATTTCTGGCACATTGCTTCCTTGCGGGTGAATTGCTTTTGGTAGGTGGTTTCTTTTGCATCAAGAACCACCATTGTACTTGTATTATTCTTTGTATCTAGAATTCCATCAACCAAAATTGGTATATTGTTTCAGACTTAGACATTAGTGATGTATTATTCGACCATAGAGTCGCGCTTAGTAGTATTGCGGTTTTCATGCTTATTGAGTTCTTTTGGTTTGACCCTCGCCGTTCAGCGTTGTATATTATTATTGCTTGTGAGGTTGTGACCTTCGTTTGACGAAGAGCTAGCTCCCGCTTGGGGATGCCTTTTATCATTGCATATATATATTATTCTTGTTGTACCCCGTTCGGGGCCAGTATTTACAAAAGAAACTCTGCCGAAATTTTTAGAAAAGACTTTACCTTTTAAAAATGCACATTCGGCTTAGTTATTTAAAACCCTTGACTTCAACATGTTTTCCTTCACTTCTTTAAACCAGTTTTCTTTACTTACTCTTAAAATGGTTTTAAATTTCTGGGCTTTTGGCTTACTTGGATCAGATGGAGTCCTATAGACTTCATATGATTCAAGGGCCAGTCACGTGCTCTTTCGGGTCGGGACAAAGTTGGTATCAGAGCGCTAGGTTGACCTTGGTTCGAGTCTAAGTTTGACTATGTGGAGCCTAGGGCGTTTATATATATACGGAACTTAGGCTTGACCATACGGAACTTAGACTTAGTCGTGGGGGTATTAGACCCGAACTTTCGTCGCGTAGGATGACCCTTGGTTGATGGAATAGGTGACTAAAGTAGAGTGACGCACCGTGGGTATGTTCCGCGGCATACTTACGACACGCCACTCCGCTTAAGGAACCTTAGGATGTACATATTTTCGAGATCAGTGGTTCTCTTCATATCCATGATTATACATCCATTTGAGATCCTCGATTCTATTAGTTTCATGATCATACCTTCATTGATGATTTTCCTTCTTATGATCATGTACCCACTCTGGATCTGTTGTTTCCTTTTTTGCCATTGATCTGCTCTCTTCGATACTCGATTGAGGTTCCTGTCGCCATGTTTGAGCGCAGTTGGGCTACTGCTAGGGTTACGGTCAGGGCGAGCTCGTCTGGTACGAGGGCCGACCATTGTGTTTTCTGGTGACATGGGAACATCTCGAGTTGGTATTGATGTTTGGGACCTCTAGTAGAGGCGAGTGCTTGTCTTTGCACCGGATGATCGGGCCATTGTTAGAGCTGCCAGTTGAGAGAAGACTGTTGATGTGCAGCATACCTCAGAGATTATGATGTCGCCTACCGTGCAGACAGATGGACCAGCTGTTGCTGAGATTGACAGGATGTCGCTCCCGAAGCTTACGAGCTGAGATTGTCGGAGCTTCCAAGCAGATATGAGACAGATGATAGCTAGTCTACCCGAATTGAGAGACGAAGGTGATTCGTCCGATTTTTGCGCCGGAGCGGGCCCAGATGAGTTGAAGATTTCCAGTGTGGAGAGTCTTACTCAGATCTAGAGCAGACCGATTCAGAGATGACCACCAATGTATTGCCTTTTCTGGAGGATTGAGGTGCTGTTCGGCGTACAGGTGAATGAGCCAGTTGTTGCTGCAAATGACGAGATATCACCCAGACGGTCGGAGCTACTGCAGCATGAGCTTATACTTAGAGATATGATGGATGGTCGCTAGTCACCTGAGGATAAATGACCAGGACATGTGGTTCGTTCGTTTACCGATGCGAGGTCATCAGATAGATTGTTTCCAGCTAAAGACGACTTCACGCAGATGCGTTGAGAGTCGATAGAGACGATCGAATGTCAGGAGCCCATTTTCCAAGTTTAAAGTATACGGAAAGACATGCAGGTGATTCTATGGACCCTCTAGAAGAATGAAACCCTAACTCGACTTAATGACCGTGTGAAAGCCTTTGAACCTTAGGGTTTGCGGCAGTTCCGCGGCGCCATTAGTGAGGCTTGGGTTTGCCCTTCTACGACTGGACCACCGACGCTGTGGCATGTACTCGATACTATTAAACTGTACTCAAGATGTTGATCTCTTGGGGGATTATAAGGTTCTGACGAGTCGATCGAATGTTCGACGTCATTCGGATATCATGTGATGGGATGCTTGCTTGGGAGACTCCAGATACGAGTATAGCCGTGGAGCACAGTCCATGCAGCCACGATGAGCCGAGTCCAAATCAGTCGACATTGAAGCAGAGTGAAGAAAAGAGTTCGCAAGATATTTCGACGAGATGACGTCCCACTCCGCTGACATCAGAGATGTGATACGCACCCAGAGGCGTTGTATATGGATATATCTTCCAGAATGAAGCGCGATAAGTATGCAGCCGTTCCGGAATAAGAATTAGCTTCAGCAATGGATAATGACTTCCGAGCAATCCGGAGGAATGAGATTTGAGAGAGAAACCTCGATAGGACCTTTCTGGAGAACGATACGAGAAGACCTAGACCCAGGAGTGGTCATGTTGCGCACACCCAGCAGGCCAGAGTTCGGCATTGTCAACGAGGTAGTTGACCAGATTCGGATAAAGGAACTTACCCAGATGCGTTGCGAATCGATCAAGGACGGACAAGTATTGAGTATTCCTCCGATGGTTGGAACGTGTTCCCGAGGACCTGTTCGGCCTGACATCTTCTACAGAATGATGAAGCTACAGAGTACGCGATTTCGAGTCCGTGCGAGAGACTTCAGATTGACCGTGGCCGAGAACAGTGCAGTGCGTAAATAGCATGGCATGACGTCATAGTGGACGACGATAGAGACAGGTGGAACCAGAGGTTCGGGCGAGACGCTGACGAGCTGTCATTGCTTCCCGTCGAGACCAGAGGTCAGATATGCTTACCGAGGCATTGGGATGCAACCAGATTCCGAGAAATATTGTGCTGAGGACACAGATGTCTATCGAGTGAGAAGAGATTATGCAAGAGAGCCAGCCTCCGTACAGTTCGGCATAGGCAAGATCGGAAGAGACCTTGAGCAGGACCCCTTCAAGGACACTGCTGCAATGATGCTTGCACCCAGGATCATATGTGGGATGTGCATTCAGAGAGCCAGAGGCCGACGCCAGTGATATGCTGCTTTATGAGTGGTCGTGAGGATTGACCGAGAGACGACCAGAGAAGTGCCAGAACGGAATCGTCTCCGTTAGCACACCTGACAGGGCTGATGAGCCAATTGATTGTGAGATAGGGATCCGCAGAGAAGATAAGGACCCAGAGACAGAGGACGCCAGATCGGGAGCAAGAGGCAAGTAGACATCTTGCGCTGCTAGCATTAGATGCACCGACTCCTTCTCGACCTTGAAGGAGGAACTACCGACAACGGTATTTGTGATTTTGTGATTCGATTATCACGTATCCGTCATCTTGGAAATTTTGGTATTTTGGGCGTTCTATTGCATGATTTAGTTTTGATGACTGAGTTTCGTGATATTGTTTCATGCACCCACTGGATATTTATATTTTGCGCATAAGTTATTACATTCGAGGTATTGATTGTGATTTCACGCCTATCTTATACAGTGATTTGATTTGTACTTCCAGCATTGTTTTCATGCACCTTTAGTGTTTTGATATACGATTTTGGTGCACGCCAGATGCACTAAATCGGGATTCTTCGTGCATGTCGCATGCACCTGATTTTTTTTTACTGTCAGGCACACACGTTGCCTACGACAGATGTTTCGTGCACACCAGTTGCACCTAGATGTTGTTTTGTACACCTGTTGGCACATATATGGATTTTGATTCCTTGCGCACCAGACGCACAGGATATTTTTATATATGCATTTTGGGGATTGATTTCTAGTAGGGCCGTACATTTTTATAATATTCGCTACGTATTGATGTTTTCGGAGCCCCGACAAATTGGATTTTTACTGAAATGTTTTAGTGTTGGGGGTTTAAATTTAAATTCGGGGACCGAATTTCTTTAAGAGGGGTAGATTGTAACATTTCAAAAAGATAAAATATTAATTTTGGGAATTTTTATAATTTAATATTATTTTATTGAATATTTTAATATTTTGGTATTATTAAATACAAATAAATAGGAAAAATTTGAGAAAAATTATGGAAAAATAATGGAAAATTCTAAAATTGGGTAATTATTGGAATTATGGCATTTTTAGATTTTTATGATCATTTATATGCTAATTTAGTGCTAATCGCGATTAAAAATTGCTAATCGGATTTTTGGCGTTTTTGTGAAAAACATGCACACATCCTTTTTCCTACACTTGTGCATTTTCTTGCCATGGTTTGTTTTGGGATTACTATTTGAGTGAGAAGGGTTTTAAAAGGAAAAAGAAAAGAGAAAAGAATAAAGAATTGGTAGTGGGTGAGAGAGAGAGGTATGAGCTTCATTTGACCTATAGACTTAGCCATTCTTCTTCACTTCATTTCCCTCCCTCTTCTCCTCTCTCCTGCTGCTGCTCCTCCTTCATCTCCCTCCCCTCTTCAAGCTCCAAAACACCTCTAAAACAACCCCAAAACCCAATCTCCATTTCATTAAATGTGTGCACAATCCCTAGATCTACACTTGGAGCTAAAGAAGCAAGGATTTTGGCCACTAGGGGGCAACTCAAGAAAATTCTTGAGTTGCCAAATGAGGTATTTACAGAACCATTAGCTTAGTTTTAGCATTTCCATATACCCCAATGTTGTTATTGAACCGATATTGTGTGATTTGGTGACTTGAGGTAAAACCTAGTTAGGGTTGTGAAGAATTATGAGTTGTAATGTGAAATTGAGCTCAGTAGAGGCCACACCAACACCCTAGTGCATGAATTGAGACCCTAACCTGAGAGTTGAAACCCGAGATACGGATTTAGAAACCGATATCGGAAAATTTATGGAATCTATGAAGGGTATATTGAATCTTCTATCACCCGAGACACCCTAAAATAAAATTGAGTGGACAGTGGCATGTGCAGGCACCCAGGAAGCTAACCCAAAGACCCCAGCCCCCATTTCTTCTTCCCGGCCGCTAATTTATTCCCATTGGCCGCAAATTGCGGCCTGGGTCCCACCATTTTGGCTCGTATTTGTTATGTAGCTCCTACATGTTTATGTTAGACCCCTGGTATATTTAGATTTGTATAAATTGACCTAGGGTGAAATCTGGGACAAATTTCCTAAGTTGTTGTTTTGGATTCGTGTTTCCGTATTCCGTATTTTTAATTCTGCATTAGTGTCTTGTGATTAACCTCGACTATTTGGCGTTTATACGACGATATAGAGGATTTATTGATGGTTTTGAAGGCGTGCCATAAGTTCTAACCTATAGGCCCCTTATCGTATCGTTTTGGATTTCGTGTGCCGTTTTAGCTTTGATTTGGTTTTAATGCGCATATACGACACTTGATGTGTAGGTACCACATGAAGACTTCGGGATGACAAGCAAACGCGTGGTGGCATCGAAAGATAAAGACGCAAGGTGAGTAGATTATATCTACAGGGGGAAGTCGGGTGGATGGCGTATAGCACCCCCACAGTCCGTAGTATATATATGATAGCTAGGTGTACTATGGATAGTGTAGGGTTAGAAGTGACTAGTGTAGTTCATAGTCGCGAACCCTAGAGTAGATTTACACCTACACGCACATCCTTGCATATTCATTATACTTACACTGTGTTTGATGATATTGGATGACATTAGAGATGAGTCGATGATGTTGGGCATGGTGCCGTGAGATCGGTGATTTGATGTGATTCGTATTTGGGGATACGATACGTGATCTCTAGTGGGTCTTGGGACGTGTGCTTGCACACGCAGTAGTTTGATGGTATCAGTTGTACTAGACTTAGATCAGTACCCCAGATTATATGATATGAGATAGTGTGATATTAACCCGTACTCAGCTATTGGGATGCCGTACGACGATTTACTGTATGAGCTTTACATTGATGATAGATCCGCACTCATGACTTGAGGATGTCATATGATATACTGTATCGTACGCGATACTATTGAGGCGGAATCACCAACTATTATATCTATATATATCGAGTCAGATGTTAGGCGGTTTCCTTACCTGTAGCTCAGCTTGTTAGTTCAGCCGTATAGTTTAGTGTAGTTGTTAGATTAGATTAGACTCCTACCTATTTCAAAACTAGCGGGTCGTGGGTATTTTAAAAGACAGGTCATGGGATCTACGGATATTTCAAAAGGCGTATCTTTTCATAAAAACACCGTAGCCCCTATTTTCAAAACCCAATGATTCGTGTTATTTCAAAAGGCACCATTTGTAGGACTTATATTAGTTCTATGCAGATTAGTTATAGTTGCGTCTAGTTTCAGCTCCCACTCATTTTTGTGGTTCGCCTTGCATCGCATTCTTATATTATGTTTCATACTCCATTATTAATATCATGCTGATAGGCCACCAGCACCATTACCGATGATGCGTATGTACCACGTACACTTACTTGCCGGCTCACACACATCTTCATCGGTAATTGCCATGTCACGTACACCTTAGAAAATATTATTGCTTGACATAGCCTATTAGCTAATAGTTTAGACATGATATTAGTGTACCTTCCATATATGTTAGTTAGACATTGTAGTTATTACCTGCTACTTCATGCATAGTGTTATTCATTGTTATGCCGCATTCATGGATTCTCATGCATATATTCACTATTTTACGTGTTATTGAGGTTTTGGATTTAGATTTCCGTGAGATTTTCTGGATTTGGAGGAAAACCGCAAAAACGCAAATAAACATTTTCTCTCTTTTAAAGTATTAAGTGCGGTTTTCCCATGATGTATGAGTCGTCCACCATGAGTTTGCTGATGGATTTAGAAACCCAATTCGAGGAGACGGATGAACCGTTTCGGGTACATGGTGGACCCGGTAAGGTACCCCGGGGCAAGAAGCGCGTGATGATGACGATGTGAGCCTGGCAGGGGAGCACTACCTACCGGTGATTTTACCCGACGCGTCGGATATCCGGAGGATACCGTCGTGGTCTTGAGATGGATGGTAGGGGCCGGTCTGGACTGACGGCGCCCTAGATATTGTGGTTGAGACATTGAGATATCGGGATATTGGGATTACGTTTTGTGCCGATGCTAGACACGGTTTTATGCTGATTTCATTATGATACCTCATTTTAAAAATATAAAGGAAATCTCACTAAATTATGAAAACAGTTTCTTCATGTACATGTATTCTGTTTTCATGCATTTATATCTCATTCATATGATATATTGCTACCTGAGGCACTGACACAGGCACATGAGATCACACTCGGGTTAGATATTTACCCTAGCCTTGTTATAGGCTGCATGTTATATATTGAGGATTTTATATACTGATCGTATTGACCTAGGATTATGTATTGCGTTCGGTTTCTGCTTGTAGATATTTCTATTCACGAGTTGGCAACTCACCCCCGTTGTGCCACAGTTCTAGCAGGTTTTGCCGTACAGGTTCCTTTGCGGCATTTCTGGCACATTGCTTCCTTGCGGGTGAATTGCTTTTGGTAGGTGGTTTCTTTTGCATCAAGAACCACCATTGTACTTGTATTATTCTTTGTATCTAGAATTCCATCAACCAAAACTGGTATATTGTTTCAGACTTAGACATTAGTGATGTATTATTCGACCATAGAGTCGCGCTTAGTAGTATTGCGGTTTTCATGCTTATTGAGTCCTTTTGGTTTGACCCTCGCCGTTCGGCGTTGTATATTATTATTGCTTGTGAGGTTGTGACCGTCGTTTGACGAAGAGCTAGCTCCCGCTTGGGGATGCCTTTTATCATTGCATATATATATTATTCTTGTTGTACCCCGTTCGGGGCCAGTATTTACAAAAGAAACTCTGCCGAAATTTTTAGAAAAGACTTTACCTTTTAAAAATGCACATTCGGCTTAGTTATTTAAAACCCTTGACTTCAACATGTTTTCCTTCACTTCTTTAAACCAGTTTTCTTTACTTACTCTTAAAATGGTTTTAAATTTCTGGGCTTTTGGCTTACTTGGATCAGATGGAGTCCTATAGACTTCATATGATTCAAGGGCCAGTCACGTGCTCTTTCAGGTCGTGACATTTAGTCACCTATTCCATCAACCAAGGGTCATCCTACGCCCCGAAGGTAAAACCTAACGCTCTGATACCAACTTTGTCACGTCCCGAAAGTACGGAACATGACCGGCACTTAAACTACGAAACGTCTCGAGGCATACGTAATCCAAGTAAGCCGAAAACCCAGAAATGCAAACCAAGAAAAGTAGTAGAGTTAAGGAAAACCAATTTAAGTAAGTAGTTTTAATAGCATAAGCCGAATTATGCGGGTTTCTAAAACATCAAAAATTTCCTAAAAATTTCAGCAGAGTCTCCTTTGTAAATACTGGCCCCCAAGCGGGATGCAACATGAATAGTATACGAAATCAATAAAAAGGCATCCCCAAGCGGGAGCTAGCTCTTCGTCAATCGACGGTCACAACCACACAAGAAAAATAATATACAACGCCAACGGTGAGGATCAAAATTCAAAAGGAAACTCAAAACCCCAAGAAATCCATAGAAAAATAACGCGCGACTCTAAGGTCGAAAGAATAACATCACTGGTCTCTATCTCAAAATAAATACATGTTTGGTTGATGGAACTTCTAGATACAACAGAATAATGATATACAAGATATATAATGGGGGTACGATACAAGTAAACCCACCTACTAGCAAATCACCCGAAGGAAACTATGCCCGCAAAGCCCTAATGAGACCTGCACGGCAAACCTGCAAGAAACTGGGGCACAACGGGGGTGAGTTGCCAACTCGTGAATAGAAAAAAACATCTACGAAAAGAAATCGCATAAATAACACAATCCTAGGTCAATGATTATAATATATCCTTAATTATATATAAAACATGCAACCTATAATAAGGCTAGGGTAAATATCTAACCCGAGTGTAATCTCATGTGCCCGTGTCAGTGCCTCAGGCAGAAATATATCATATGAATGAGGTATGAATGCATAAAAACATAATACATGTAAATGAAGAACTGTTTTCATAATTTAGTGAGATTTCCTTTGTATTTTTTAAAATGAGGTATCATAATGAAATCAGCATAAAACAGTGCCTAGCATCGGCACAAAACGTAATCCCAATATCTCGATATCTCTGTATCACAGTGTCTGTACCTCAATATCTAGAAATCTCAATGTCTCAATCACAATATCTAGGGCGCCGTCAGTCCAGACCGGCCCCTACCATCCATCTCAAGACCACGACGGTATCCTCCGGATATCCGACGCGTCGGGTAAAATCACCGGTAGGTAGTGCTCCCCTGCCAGGCTCACATCATCATCATCACGCGCTTCTTGCCCCGGGGTACCTTACCGGGTCCACCATGTTCCCGAAACGGTTCATCCGTCTCCTCGAATCGGGTTCGAAATCCATCAGCAAACTCATGGTGGACGACTCATACATCATGGGTAAAACCGCACTTTTTATTTAAAAAGAGAGAAAGCAGTTTATATATGTTTTGCGGTTTTCCTCCAAATCCAGAAAATATCATGGAAATCTGAATCATCAATAGCATGTAAAACCATGAATATAAGCATGAGAATGAATAACAGTATGCATGAAGCGACAAGTAATAACTACAATATCTAAGATGGCATATAAGGTATGTACACTAATATTATGTCAAACTACTGGCTATCAAGCTAAGTTAAGCAATAATATTTTCTAAGGTGTACGTGACTTGGCAATTACTGATGAAGATGTGTGTGAGCCGGCAAGTGTACGTGGTACATACGCATCATCGGTAATGGCGCTGGTGTCCTAACAATATGATATCAACATTGCAATAAGAAATTATAACATAAGTATGCGATGCGAAGCGAACCACAATAATAAGCGGGAGCAGAATACTAGACGCAACTGTAACTAACCTGCATTAATCTAACATAAGTCCTACAAATGGTGCCTTTTGAAATAACACGAATCATGGGGTTTTGAAAATAGGGGCTACGGTGTTTTTATGAAAAGATACGTCTTTTGAAATATCCGTAGGATCCCTTGGGCCGTCTTTTAAAATACCCAAGATTCGTTAGTTTTTGAAATAGGTATGAATCGAATCTAATCTAACAACTAAACTAAACTAAAGGGCTAAGCTAACAAGCTGGACTACAGGTAAGGAAAACCGCCTAACATCTGAGTCGATCCATATACATAATTGTATATATATTAGTCGGTGATCCCGCCTCAATAATATCATATCCGATACCATATCTATAATCAGACATTCCAAGTCAAGAGTGCGGATCAATCATCAAGATATAGCTCGTACGTAAATCCGTCGTACGGCATCCCCAAATCTGGGTACGGGTCAATATCATATTCCTCACACTATTTCTCTGGTATCCTCTTTATCCAAGATCATAGTCTAGAGTACTGACCTATGTCTAGTACAATACTGATACCCCCTAAGTATGCATGGACGTGTGTGAAACACTACGTCAAGGACCTGCTACAACGTCATGTTGTATCTCAAATACGAACCCTGCTATATCACCGATCTCACGACCTCAAATCAAATCTCATCGACTCATCTTAAATCCCAAGTACTATCCTCAGTATTCATGCATGTGTATATGAATGTACATATGCATAGTCCCATACCCACGCATATATACATATATACACATCCCAATCGGCGCACAAGAAAGTAATGTATGCAAGTCTGTGTGTGCGTATGTGGGTATAACAACTACTCTAGGGTTTCGCACCTAACCCAAAGCTAATCCATGAACACATAATCATAACATGAATGAACATTCTCGTATCATAGAACACCTATATAAACATATATATGAGATACACTACGGACTGCGGGGGTGCTATACGCCATCCACCCGACTTCTCCCCGTAGATATAAATCTACTCACCTGGTCCTTGCTCGCCGGTGCCGACGTCGCCACATGCTTGCTTGTCGTCTCGAAGTCTACATGGGGTACCTACATATCATAACGCACCGTATCGCATTAAAATCTGACTCATGACCAAAACGACACACTAATCCCACATAGGTCAAAACCTATGGCTGCTTTCACAAATCAACCCAAAAACCCTCGACGTCGGCGTACAAACGCCAAACCATCAAGAAAACCCAAACACACTCATTTGCACGATCACAAGCACTAATTATACTATTAAATAGGTTAAAATTCTCAAAAACCCCAAATTCACCTTAAAAGCCATTTTTCCGAAAATCTAGCAAGCAAAAATTACCCGTTTTAGTACAAAACTCGACGTTTAAACAAATCTAGCGGCCATAATACATATTAAATTACTTAAATAAGCCATACAAACCATTTCCATGATTTAGTTTCACCAAACCACATACGTTCAAAAAAACTAGTTTGCAAAAATACCGATTTTAACTCTTTTTAAAGTAAAATTCACGATTTTACAAATAAGCTTGGTTTTGCATGGTCCAAAGGTATTAAACCACTTATTATAATACTAATAATTACATGAAACTTTAATTATATTTAATCTAAAGCATTTAATAATTTTCCAAAAACCCTAATTAGCAAAATAGCTTAATTAGACAAATTTTAAAATAACAATTAGCGATTTAGTTACTAGGTAAGATTTTACATGCCATAATATGTTAAATTATACACTTAAACCATGATCAAATGATATAAAACCCTAACTTGATCCATACCCAATTCTAGAATTTCCAAACTTGCAACTAAAGCCTAATTAACACTTAAATAAATTAGCTTTAAGAAATTAGCTAACAAATTAAGCAAAATGTTTAGAAATTATACCCAAAACATTTGAAGATCCACAACCATCCATAGCCTCCTAAATTGAAATCTTATTCCGGAGATCCATGCTAGATAGGCAAATGAGAAATGGGTAGGAGTTGGATTTTGATTTTGGATGGAATTTGATGAATTTTTGAAGGTAAAAAGGGTGGGATTTTTGGAGAAGAGATGACATGAGGGAAAGAGAGGGGAGGGGCTGCAGGAATTCAGAAATGGGCATGGACAATGAGGGCGGGGGGAGAGGTGAGAGAGTGAGGGTGTTGGTTTCAAAGTCAAAAGAAAAGTCAAAAGCCCATACTTATACATATATATTATTCTTTTCTTTTCATTTCTTGTGAACAAAAAAAAAGTGGGGACATGGGGATTGGGGCAGCCCATATTCGGCCAGCAAGAGGGGGAGGTGGAGGTGGTGTGTGTGCGTGTGAAGCAATGAACACCAAACACCAATTCAATATGCACCAAAACCCTTTTATTTTCACAAAATAAGCCTTTTTCTTCAATATTTCCTAAACCGTTTTGGCAAACCATTTGATTTCAAAAACCACATGATAAAATTTTGTTTAATGTGTTATAATGCACAAAATTTATTTCAACTCATTCCAATTTGTAATTTCCCCTAATTAAATGTATTAGTGACGACTTAAAATAATATTAAAATAATTAATTTCGGGAAAAAATTCAGAAAATTTGAAATTTCACCAGTGGTTCAATAAACACCAATTACTAGCAATTACATAGCTAGAATATGTATATTTAATTTTATAATAAAAATATTTGTATTTTGACTTTTTACAGAAAACCCCCTTATTTTACCGTTTTTTCGAAATTTCACCGAAACGATTTTCAAAACGTTACAATTCACCACCTCGATCAGATCTCAGTGTCTTTATACTCTTGCCTGTTTGTTTTTCCACTTCATTCCTGTATTCTTGGAATTTCTCAAAGGCCTCGGATTTATGCTTCATTAAGAAGACATATCCATACCTAGAGAAATCATCCGTAAAAGTAATGAAGTAGGAATAACCACCTCTCGCATGTGTAGACACTGGACCGCACACGTCACTGTGTACGAGTCCCAAGAGCTCGCTTGCTCTTACTCCGTGTCCAGTGAACGGATTCTTTGTCATCTTTCCTTTAAGACACGATTGACAAGTTGCATATGTTTGATATTCGAACGGATCCAAATATCCTTCTTTATGTATCTTAGTCAAACTTCTCTCATTGATGTGACCTAGTCTACAATGCTATAAGAAAGCCTGAATTAATTCCGGAGACTTTTTTTAAGTGTGTTCTGGATATTGAAAACCTGAGCTTGACTCAATACGTATATGCTGTTATCTAATGTACCAGACCCAATCAGAACTTGATTTAGGTGGATGTATACTATATCGCTTACGAATGTAAAATCATATCCCTCTTTCGAAAGTGAGGATACTGATATGATATTACAAGTCATACTAGGTACATACATACAGTTACGTAGAATAAATATCTGCCCACTTGTCAAACCTAGGCGATATTCTCCCACGGATTCAGCGTCCACGCTCATTCCGTTTGCAACTTCGAGAGACCAATTACCTATTTTTATAACTTTACAGTTTCTCAAAGCATGTAATGAATTACAGATATGAGATCCTGCTCCGGTATCAAGTACCCAGGAAGTAGAGTTATTGACAAACAGTTCTCAATTACTAACACACTTGAGGCTGAAGCCACAACATTCTTCGTATCCTGGCTACTGGCTTCTAAAGCCCTGCAATCTTTCTGTCTATGCGCAATCCCATAACAATAGGAACGTCCCTCTTTTACTATATCCAGTCCCGAAACTTTTGCCCTTCTCTTTCCTTCCACTTCCCTGGTTTCCTTCATGGTAGAAGTTAGAGACTGTAGAATCAAGTCAGTATCTATCTCTTTTCCCAACATGGTCTTCAGGTCCTTGAGCTGATCAATACAACTAGTCATTGTAAGGATGTTGTCCCTTACAGATGACCCGTCAGCCAACCTCGCTTGAATTAATTCGTTCGAGGTTTCATATCTTGTGATATGAGATTGCTCTCCATATAAATCTTTGTTATGGAGAAAGATGGAAACTAAGTCCATCTTCTCGTGCTGCTTCTGGTATACACCATCAACTGAAGCTAACACGAGACACTTAGCATTCGCTTTATCTTTTTCCCTTGTCTGACGGATATCCATATCCGCGACAGTGGAAACTGGACCTGGGACGGCGGGATCTTGAGAAGTAATAGGGTGGTCCAGCTTGTTATAGGTAATGGACATCTGGATAGATCTTTGCCAGTCATATAAGTCAGATTCAGTTAATTTGTTATCAAGATGTAACCTATGTGTGGTCACAAGGTCGCTGCAATTAAGAGAGAGAGAAGAAAACATTTGTCATGACCCGAATATTTCGACTCGTGACCGGCCCTTAACCACGCAACGTCTACAGGCGTAACGCAACTAAGTAAGCCGAACCCAGAAATAAAAACCATATAAAAGTAGCGAGTGTTGAAAACATTTAGTTAAAATGTTTAGAAGACCTTAATGTTTCAATAAGCTCTTTTAAAGTTATGTCATCATCTAAATAATTTTGGCAGCATTTCCTTTGTAAAAGTAACCCCAAAATAGGGTATAAAATAGGATATGAGTGAAAAATGAGATATAATGATACAACATATTTCCAAATGGGATCAATCACGCCCAACGGCGGAAACCATCATCACAAGAGTAATATACGACGCCGTAGCGAAGAATGAGAAATAACTAGACATCACAGATATATAAACTCCAGATAAAAATAGTCGGCTCCCACGAGCTCGACACCAGAATACAAAATATACATCATTGTCCTCACACAGTATCTAAGTCCAGTACATAAATGGTAGATAGAGAATACTAGATAAAAAAACGGGTACAATAAAAGTAATCAGATACCACAACCCACCAAAAAGCAAAACAGCTCACGCACCAACTGTAGTGGTATCTGTAGACAAAAGATGCAAAAGGCAGCCTGCCGCGACAACTCTGTAGGGCAACCTGCTAATACTGTGGCACAACGGGGGTGAGTTGCCAACTCGTGAATAGAGATAACATATAAAGGTAATCGCGAGCATGCACGTACTGCGCTACTCTATCATATGCCGGCAGATGATATCAATGCGTGATAAGCAGTATGTGCAATGATCATGCAAATGCTCTGTTAGGTAAAATAACTACAGGATGAGATACATGATAATCAATGCTGAGCATGGAATAAATAACATCTACACGGAATATCAACATGGAAAGGTAATCTATACTCAAAACTGCCCCCAAATCCCAAATAAACTCAGACACCGGCACTCTCCTCGGCCCTCAAATCCTGTAAATCTCTGAGAATCACGAGTGCCCAACATCGGCACTCAAAATATCATAAAATACTCGTGTCCAGCATCGATACGCAAATCCTCATATATCGGGCTCCGTCAGTCCGGATCAGCCCACGGGCTCCGTCTACGGTATCGGCCCTCGGCCCCGGCAGTACGGATCATCCCGCATCCATCTCTCGACTCTGGTCAGTATCCTCCGGATAACCGCCAGGTCCAACTAATCATCGGTAGGTACTCACCACCCTGCCTGGCTCATCGTCTACTCCACGAAAAAACATTTCTCGCCCCGGGGAACCATACCGGGTCCACCACGAACCCGCAAACGGATCATCCAACTCCTCGAATCGGGTTTCAAGCACACATCTCAGCACCGAGAATACGCGTGGTGGACGCACCAAAATATCATATCACGAAGAACCGGGTTGTCAAATAGTGTATCTTTTCTTTAAAAAATTCCACGGTCCTCAAAACCAGAAAATTCATGGAAATCCAATACCAATAAGTGAATCAAATGCGATGTGCTATGTACATCAAGTCACAATGTGGGTACAAGGGAGAACCGCTTTTTAAAATAGTTTCTGTTTTCAAAGACATCTTGCGGCTCCCAATTTCTATGAAAATCATAACGAATCGTATACGAAATGAACTACTGCAATATAATAATGGCAATTCTACAGTGAGTGTGTCATGGCAATTAATAACGGTGTGTGTGTAACATGCAGATTAGTGCTCGTGCAGCATGAACCGTTAGTAATAGTGCGGTGTTCTATCAATTCTAAGTTTACATACATATCGCAGGGAATGTAGTATGCAACAATAGTATACATGACAGTCAATGTAGGTAAATGCAATATATAACTATAAGGTCCTATCAGCCCTGACGCAAAACGCCATGCGGGCGATATCCCCGTAGATGTTAAATCTACTCACCGAAGTCTCGCTCTAAGTTTAGCCGACGACATGCTTCCCCTTCTTCGTAGCGTCCGTCTCACTCGCCTGCGAATCTAGAATCACACAATATATCACACATAAGCTCAAATCCACAAAAACGTGATATTAAGGTCAAACTAGAAACCCGTGTCGCAAACCAAGCGCGCGTGTGCGCGATATGCTAAAACATGTGATTATGCGTCTGAAACTACCCTGACGCGTCGCGATATGCAGAAATCCCAAACCACATGCGTATCACGCGTGTCGCGAAGGTTTAAAATACGAGAAATAGGGTATTTAGCTCTAGATTTTTCTTCAGCATGATTCAAACAAAAATACACATGCCATGAGTCTAAGGGTTGCAACAGACACCTATAGGACCAAACCCCAACCCAAACCCTCCCCATCTGGCTGCAAATTGCGGCCAGAAACAATATTTCGGCGGCCTGCACAAGTCGTATGGGGGTCGGGTTCTACCTGGGGGATCAGCACCTAACAACTATACTGCAGTCCTCTCAAAATTATTCTGAACTCACTGGGTCGATAGCAGTTTACAGAAAGTCAAATTTTGCTTAAAACGATGAATTTGCATCAAATAGGGATCTGGTTGTATTTTAGTGCAATTGGGGGCTAAGCTGTGTTAATATGGCCCTAACAACACTCCATCAACTTACTAAAACCAGTTCAAACATCACTTGGTCATGGTTCCCACTAATCACCACATAAACACTAAAACGCACCAATAAACACTAATCGAAGCTAAGTTACACTAATTAAGCAAACTTGTGGGTAAGTTCAGAAAGTATACCCCACACTCGACCCTAGGGTGCTGGAGGAAGATGAAGTGGAGGGAAGGAGTTGCAGCTAGAGTTGTGGCTGTTGCTACTGCTAACTACTGCTACTGCTGCTCACTGGTGCTGCTGCTGTGATGCTTGTTGTTGCTGCTGAGATGGTTGCTGCTGTTGCTGTGGATGCTTGTTGGTGCTGCTGAGATGGTGTGGGTGTGTGAGTGTGAGAGTGGGGTTGAGAGAAAAGAACACAAGAATGAGAGGGAATCATAACTCCAAATGTCAACCCTTCCACTCTCTCTTAATTAAATGCAAGCATGGCTTTTGCCATGATGCATTCTCTCTCTCTAATTCTCACCAAGTCAACACTAAAAAGGGAAATTCAAATTAAAACAACCATCAAATAACTAATTAAACTTAATTAAAACCCAAAAGACTTAATCCCCATGATTAAACCCACCATGGTTGCTAATCATGGTATTACCTCATTTTAAAACCCTAGTTTACATGCACATGTGTGTGCAAGCCTAGGAAAATTCTAGAAAAATATTTATTAAATTGGGAAAAATATTTGAAACTCAATTTGGTAAACTTTTTATTAAAAACCCTTTATTTAAATATAAATAGCCACTAAACACATCCTAAGGTGTTACAATCTCTCCCCCTTAAAGAAATTCGTCCCCAAATTTCAAAATCTAACTACACGTACCTTCGAAAAGATGGGGGTACTTCTTCCTCATCTCGCTTTCGGTCTCCTAAGTGACCTCCTCGCTGCTCGGACCACGCCAAAGTACCTTGACTGATGGAATGTCTTTCGATATCAATTTCTTCACTTGTCGATCCAAGATCATCACCGGGTGCTCTGCATAGGAAAGGTCGCGTTTAAGCTGGATCGTCGGGTGCTGAATCGCATGCGAAGGATGATGAAGATATCTACGGAGCATCGAAACGTGAAATACGGGGTGCACATCTGGAAAACTGGGCGGAAGGGCTAACCGGTATGCAACTGCACCAACATGCTCGAAGATCTCGAAAGGGCCCACATATCTGGGACTGAGCTTCCCCTTCCTCCCAAACCTCATCACACCTTTCATTGGGGAGACCCTCAAGAAAACATGATCAACAACAGAAAATTCAAGTCTGCGCCGCCGATGGTCCGCATAAGATCTCTGCCTACTCTGGGCTGCTCTCATCCTATCGCGAATCAACTGGATCTTCGCGGTCGTCTCCTCAACAATCTGTGGCCCTAAGATACTGCTCTCACTGAGCTTTGTCCAACAGGCGGGCGATCTGCATCTCCTCCCATAAAGAGCCTCAAATGGTGCCATCTGAATGGTCTCCTGGTAGCTGTTATTGTAGGAGAACTCTACTAAGGTAAGTGATGATCCCAGCTACCTCCAAAATCTAATACACAGGCTCTGAGCATGTCCTCGAGAGTCTGAATAGTCCACTCTGACTGTCCGTCGGTCTGCGGATGAAATGCTGTGCTGAAACTCATGTGAGTGCCCAAAGCCTCCTGAAGCCTCTGCCATAGTCGACTGGTAAATTGGGTGCCTCTGTCGGACACGATACATGTCGAGACTCCGTGCAGTCGTACTATCTCGTCGATATAAATATGGGCGTACTGAGCAAATCCGAAAGTCGTCTTCACTGGTAGGAAGTGAGCCGCTTTTTTCAAACGTTCTACGATCACCCAAATGGAGTCATACCCTCGCCTAGTCCTGGGTAGACCCACAACGAAATCCATCGAAATTTGCTCCCATTTCCACTACGTAATGGATAACGGTTGTAGCTCTCCCGCGGGCCTCTAGTGCTCGGCCTTGACTTACTGACAAGTCAGGCATCTCGACACAAAATCTGCGATGTCCCACTTCATTCCGTCCCACCAGTAAACATCTCTCATATCATGATATATCTTGGTGGAACCGGGATGGACGCTGTACACCGATCGATGTGCCTCCTCGAGAATATCACGCTGTAGCCCCTTAGCATTTGGTATGCACAGTCTAGTCCCAAATCTCCGCATCCCCTGATCATCGATCACGAACTCTAAAAATCTGCCTTGCCCAATCTGCGTCCTGATCTCTGAATATCGGTCATCACTGTGCTGGGCCTCATGTACACGGTCAAGCAACTGTGGGCGTGCACGAACATGCGCGATTTGCCCTCCAATCGGCGTGAACTCGAACTTTATCCGGCTGTCGCATAATATCTGCCAATCTGCCGATGACTGCCCCTGTACTGCGCTCAAACAAGATAGAGTACCCCCGGGCCTCCTGCTCAAAGCATCCGCCACCATATTCGCCTTGCCCGGGTGATACAAGATCTCGCAGTCGTAATCCTTCACTAACTCCATCCATCGGCGCTGTCTAAGTTTGAGTTCTCGCTGCTGAAATATATACTTTAAACTCTTGTGATCAGTGAATATCTGGCACGACTCGCCGTATAGGTAATGTCGCCAGATCTTAAGTGCAAAGACCACTGCAGCCATCTCCAAATCGTGAGTAGGGTAGATCTGTTCATGTTTCTTCAATTGTCGCGAAGCATACGCAATTACCCTGTCATGCTGCATCAATATGTACCCTAGCCACACTCGAGAAGCATCACAATAGACCACAAATCCGCCTAATCTGGAAGGTAATGATAATACCGGTGCCGTAGTCAGCCGAGTCCGTAGCTGCTGAAAACTGTGCTCGCACTCCTCCGTCCAATCGAAAGGAACTCCCTTCCGGGTCAACCAGGTCAAAGGTGTAGCAATACTGTAGAAATCCTGCACAAATCTCCTGTAGTAACCAGCCAACCCCAAAAAGCTGCAAATATCCGTAACCGATGTGGGTCTGGGCCAACGCTGAACGACCTCGATCTACCTCGGGTCTACACATATAACGTCTCGTGAAATCACATGCCCCAAGAAGTCTACGCTGTCCAGCCAGAAAGCACACTTGGAGAATTTCGCGTAAAGCTGGTGCTCCCTCAAAGTCCGCAGTGTAATCCGCAGGTGCTGCTCGTGCTCCTCACTACTTCGGGAATACACCAAGATATCGTCAATGAACACTATGATGAACAGATCCAAATATGGCCGGAAAATACGGTTCATCAAGTCCATGAATGCTGCTGGCGCATTGGTGAGTCCGAACGACATCACCAAAAACTCATAATGGCCGTAGCGCGTACGGAAAGCTGTCCTAGGAATGTCCTCCGGTCGAACCCGCAGCTGATGATAGCCCGATCGTAAATCGATCCTCGAAAAGTATCCTGCCCCCTGAAGCTGGTCGAACAAATCGTCGATACATGGCAAGGGATATCTGTTCCGCACTGTCACCATGTTCAGCTGGCGGTAGTCGATACACAGATGCAAACTGTCGTCCTTCTTCTTGACGAACAGGACAGGAGCACCCCAAGGAGAAACATTGGGTCGAATAAGTCCCTTATCCAGCAAATCTTGCAATTGATCCTTCAATTCTCGATGTTCCGCCGGGGCCATCCGATAAGGCGGTATAGAAATAGGCCCCGTGCCAGGAACCAAATCAATACAGAAAGAAATGTCGCGCTCGGGCGGTAGCCCAGGAAACTCGTCAGGGAACACATCAGGAAACTCGCTAACAACCGAAACCTGATCCAATGGAACCTCTGTAGCGCTAGCATCGCAAACATAGGCGAGAAATCCCTGACATCCCTTCCTCAAAAGCTGTCCAGCACGAAAAGAAGAAATCACACTTTGAGGGGCGGCACCACGGTCCCCCAATACAACAAAAACCGACTCGCCGGGGAAACAGAATCTAACTGTCTTCTCACGGCAGCCCACAGAAGCATAGCACGTAGTTAACCAATCCATGCCCAAAAGAACGTCGAAGTCCAACATCTCAAGAAGGATCAAGTCGACCGGCAACTCTCTCTCGCCAATACAGACGGTGCAAGATCGGAACACGTGCCTAGCAACAAACGACTCTCCCACAGGAGTAGTCACCACAAGCGGCTGATTAAGCAAACCGGACTCTCTACCCAAACTCGGCACAATGTGTCTGGATACGTACGAGTGCATGGATCCGGGAGCGAACAACACATGTGCATCAACAGAACATACTCGAAGGATACCTGAAACCACTGCATTGGACGCCTGTGCGTCCTGATGCGTCAAAGGAAAGACCCGTGCCTGTCCTCCACCGGTGACTGACTGCCCTCTGCCTCGGTCATCCCGTCCTCTCTGAGCAACTCCTCCACGCCCACGACCTCTCTGAGTATGAGTCTGACGCGGAACAACGTTAGGTACAACTGGCAACGCACTCTGGGGTGGTGAAGGTGGTAAAGTAACATGCGGTGCTGCCGCCTCCTTCCGGTGTATCTCAGGACAATCTCTAACGAGGTGAAGTAGACTGCCGCATCTAAAGCAACCCCGCGACAACTGCTGACTCTCCCGGGGATACGAACTAAACATCTGACCTCGCCTCGAATCTCTGCCACTCCCCGTACCTGAACGATACCTGTCGCGGCGTCTGAATGACTGACTCCGTGTGGATATACTAGTACGAACTCTCTTCGGCTGTGGAACTACCGAAGTCTCAGCAAGGCGCTCCTCGACTAATAGGGCTGCATCTACAGCTGCTGCGTATGTCTCGTAATGCTGCGCGCTGATCGCGAGGAACAGTGGCGTAAGCAAGCCTCGAACAAATCTTTTGACTCGCATCTCCTCGGTAACCACCAGGTACGGAGCATAAACTGCTAGCTCTGTAAACAGCACGTCATACTCTGCCACTGACATCTCCGGAATCTGGCTTAAGGACTCGAACCTGCGTGCTCTAGCATCTCTGACACTCAGTGGAAGAAAGCGGGCAAGGAATAGTGCCACGAACTCTGTCCAGGTCATAGGAGGAAGACCTGCCGCTCTGCCCTTCTCAACTGAATCACACCACTTCTGCTCAAGACCTTCCAAGCGAAAGCTCGTGAACCCAACACATCTCGCATCTGCGCATCTGAGGGAACGACATATCCGGGCCATCCTATCAATGAAAGACTGTGGGTCCTCGGCTGTATCGGTGCCTGTGAAGACCGGAGGTTTCAGCCTTATAAACTCCGATAGCGATACTGTAATCACCTCCGTGGCTGCAGGGGCAACTGGCTGTGCGGTAGGTACCATCGCGGTCTCTGGAACGGGTGGAGCTACCTGTGGTCGCTGCGCTCGAAGCGTCGCGACTAGCGATCCTATCATCTGGCGCATCTCCTGCATGCTGGATCCTACCGTCTGGCGCATCTCCTGCATACCAGCCCCTAGCGTGGCGATCTGATCTGTCACGGGAGGAACAGTCTGCTCGGGTACAACGGGTGCACTGCCCGGATCAGTCCTCGTCTCGGACGAGTCAACTTGAATCTTGGCCCTCGCGGCCGCTCTCGGCGCCCTCGTAGTCTTTGGCGACATAATGGCTGAAAGGAAATTAGGATTCGATAAGAATACGGAAATCGAATCACAAGAATATATATACTGAAGAAGTAATTTAAATCAATAGGTCCTAAGGTCGCCTTGGCGGAGTACCGTGCCGTGAGTATGCCGCGGAACATACACACGCAACGCCACTCTGCTTCAGCTACCTACTCCATCATACCAAAGTCATCCTACACTCCGAAAGGTAAAACCTACGCTCTGATACCAACTTTGTCACGAACCGAATATTTCGACTCGTGATCGGCACTTAACAACGCAACGTCTACAGGCCTAACGCGACTAAGTAAGCCGAACCCAGAAATCAAAACCATATAAAAGTAGCGAGTGTTGAAAACATTTAGTTAAAACGTGTAGAAAACCTTAATATTTCAATAAGTTCTTTTAAAGTCACGTCATCATCTAAATAATTTTGGCAGCATTTCCTTTGTAAAAGTAACCCCGAAATAGGGTATAAGACAGGATATGAGTGAAAAATGAGATATAATGAAACAACATATTTCCAAACGGGATCAATCACGCCCAACGGCGGAAAACATCATCACAAGAGTAATATACGGCGCCGTAGCGAAGAATGAGCAATAAATAGACATCACAGAAATATAAACTCCATATAAAAACAGTCGGCTCCTACGAGCTCGACACCAGAATACAAAATATACATCATCGTCCTCACACAGTATCTAAGTCCAGTACATAAATGGTAGATGGAGAATACTAGATACAAAAAGGGGTACAATAAAAGTAATCAGATACCACAACCCACCTAAAAGCAAAACAGCTCACGCACCAACTGTAGTGGTATCTGTAGCCAAAAGATGCAAAAGGCAGCCTGCCGCGACTACTCTGAAGGGCAACCTGCAAATACTGTGGCACAACAGGGGTGAGTTGCCAACTCGTGAATAGAGATAACATATAAAGGTAATCGCGAGCATGCACGTATTGCGCTACTCTAACATTTGCCAGCAGATGATATCAATACGTGATAAGCAGTATGTGCAATGATCATGCAAATGCTCTATCAGGTAAAATAACTACAGGATGAAATACATGATAATCAATGCTGAGCATGGGATAAATAACATCTACACGGAATATCAACGTGGAAAGGTAATCAGTGCTCAAAACTGCCCCCAAATCCCAAAAAAACTCAGACGCCGGCACTCTCCTCGGCCCTCAAATCCTGTAAATCTCTGAGAATCACGAGTGCCCAACATCGGCACGCAAAATATCATAAAATACTCGTGTCCAGTATCGACACGCAAATCCTCATATAATGGGCTTCGTCAGTCCGGATCATCCCACGGGCTCCGTCTGCGGTATCGGCCATCGGCCCCGGCAGTACGGATCATCCTGCATCCATCTTTCGACTCTGGTCAGTATCCTCCGGATAAACGCCAGGTCCAACCAATCACCGGTAGATACTCGCCACCCTGCCAGGCTCATCGTCTACTCTACAAAAAACATTTCTCGTCCCGGGGAACCATACCGGGTCCACCACGAACCCGCAAACGGATCATCCAACTCCTCGAATCCGGTTTCAAGCACACGTCTCAGCACCGAGAAAACGCATGGTGGACGCACCAAAATATCATATCACGAGGGAACGGGTTTTCATATAGTGCATCTTTTCTTTAAATAATTCCACGGTCCTCAAAACCAGAAATTTCATGGAAATCCAACACCAATGAGTGAATCAAATGCGATGTGCTATGTACATCAAGTCACAATGTAGGTACAAGGGAGAACCGCTTTTTAAAATAGTTTCAGTTTTCAAAGACATCTTGCGGCTCCCAATTTCTATGAAAATCATAACGAATCATATATGAAATGAACTACAGCAATATAATCATGGCAATTCTACAGTGAGTGTGTCATGGAAATTACTAACGGTGTGTGTGTAACATACAGATTAGTGCTCATGCAGCATGAACCATTAGTAATAGTCCGGTGTTCTATCAATTCTAAGTTTACATACATATCGCAGGGAATGCAGTATGCAACAATAGTATACATGACAGTCAATGTAGGTAAATGCAATATATAACTATAAGGTCCTATCAGCCCTGACGCATAACGCCATGCGGGCGATATCCCCGTAGATGTTAAATCTACTCACCGAAGTCTCGCGCTAAGTGTAGCCGACGACTTGCTTCCCCTTGTTCGCAGCGTCCGTCTCACTCGCCTGCGAACCTAGAATCACAAAATATATCACACATAAGCTCAAATCCACAAAAACGTGATATTAAGGTCAAACTAGAAACCCGTGTCGCAAACCAAGCGCGCGTGTGCGCGATACGGTAAAACGTGTGATTACGCGTCTGAAACTACCCTGACGCGTCGCGATACGCAGAAATCCCAAACCATATGCGTATCACGCGTGTCGCGAAGGTTTAAAATACGAGAAATAGGGTATTTAGCTCTAGATTTTTCTTCAGCAAGAATCAAACAAAAATACACATGCCATGAGTCTAAGGGTTGCAATAGACACCTATAGGACCAAAACCCAACCCAAACCCTCCCCATCTGGCCGCAAATTGCGGCCCGAAACAATATTTCGGCGGTCTACACAAGTTGTATGGTGGTCGGGTTCTACCCTGGGGATCAGCACCTAACAACTATACTGCAGTCCACTCAAAATTATTCTGAACTCACTGGGTCGATAGCAGTTTACAGAAAGTCAAATTTTTCTTAAAACGATTACTTTGCATCAAATAGGGATATGGTGGTATTTTAGTGCAATTCGGGGCTAAGCTGGCTTAATATGGCCCTAACAACACTCCATCAACTTACTAAAACCAGTTCAAACATCACTTTGTCATGGTTCCCACTAATCACCACATAAAGCACTAAAACGCACCAATAAACACTAATCGAAGCTAAGTTACACTAATTAAGCAAACTAGGGGGTAAGTTCAGGAATTATACCCCACACTCGACCCTAGGGAGCTGGAGGATGAAGAAGAAGTGGAGGGAAGGAGCTGCAGCTGGAGTTGGGGCTGTTGCTGCTGCTAACTGCTGCTACTGCTGCTCACTGGTGCTGCTGCTGTGATGCTTGCTGTTGCTGCTGAGATGGTTGCTGCTGTTGCTGTAGATGCTTGCTGCTACTGCTGTGGATGCTTGCTGCTGCTGCTGAGATGGTGTGGGTGTGTGAGTGTGAGAGTGGGGTTGAGAGAAAAGAACACAAGAATGAGAGGGAATCATAACTCCAAATGTCAACCCCTCCACTCTCTCTCTTCATTAAATGCAAGCATGGCTTTTGCCATGATGCATTCACTCTCTCTCATTCTAACCAAGTCAACACTAAAAAGGGAAATTCAAATTAAAGAAAACATCAAATAACTAATTAAACTTAATTAAAACTCAAAAGACTTAATCCCCATGATTAAACCCACCATGGTTGCTAATCATGGTATTACCTCATTTTAAAACCCTAGTTTACATGCACATGTGTGTGCAAGCCTAGGAAAATTCTGGAAAAATATTTATTAAATTGGGAAAAATATTTGAAACTCAATTTGGTAAACTTTTTTATTAAAAACCCTTTATTTAAATATAAATAGCCACTAAACACATCCTAAGGTGTTACAACATTTTAGCTTGATGTTGTTGCAAGTTTAGAGTGGTTTTTAATTTATCTAAACAGGATTGCTCCCACTGTTTCTCGAATCCTTCCTCAAACCATAAAAGAGGAATTAGCCAGGACTATTCTCACTGTACAATTCTTGCTTGACCGTTCAGCCAGGTCAGTGTCGATACTTCGAGGGAGGTTTTCCAACGCTTTCGCGAAGTTCTTTAATTAAATAACCTCTTTTCTCTGGGGGCGTAGCCCCGCTGACTCCTTTCTAGGCACCTACTTGGTTTATAGCATTGATCGTTAAGTGACGAATCTTCTGATAACTAGCATGTACTCACAGTAGAATCGGGATCCAAAATATCATCGTATGATAATGTTGAAGGAATCCTACCAACATTCATCAAACTCCAAAATGGTATGCATCTCTATGTAAATTTCAGTTTCTTTAGAAATTCCCGATGTGGATTTTTGCCCCATGCCCTTATGACCTTGACTAAGGGCCAACAAATCATAATTCACATGTCAAGTTCTACCCGTCATTATCTAGGTTAATTTGAACCCACCCGTACATACTCTTGACTAAGGGCCAACAAAGTAATACGACTATCCCAAACCAACGCATCTATCTATGCAACAAATGAATACCCCAGCAGCTACCAAACACTATGCCTTGACTAAGGGCCAACAAACATAAATTGAATACTACTGACCATTCATAAGAAATGACGAAGGGCTACTAATGGTTTTGGCAAAACTGTGATTGTAGTGAACATGATATAATCGAAGGAACCTGATACTTTTTAAGAGGAGTGGTTAAAGCTCCGCAATTTTAAAAAATCTGATCTTTTAAAATAACCGAGTGGTTTCTTTTAAATTTGTTCCAACGATTAAACTATGGTTTATTTTCTTTGCATTATAATAATGTGTCCCATGTTTATCCTATCATTGCAGAAAACAACGAAAATACCACGTCCTCTTATGCCATCCGCATTTGCCAAGGGGTCCCGTCATCACCCGTTAGGTTCCTTAACTAACGACAGAGCGGGGGCTGGGCTAGCGCGGGTGTAAAACATAAGTGACGTCTAATAGCTATCATATATAGATATTGTACACTCGTCAGACGCAATAATAAGCATTCCAGATCACTGATGAACTTTATTGGATATACTAGCAATCCGCATTGTTTTGAGCCTGCAATAAAAGACGGATTACACAGTTGTGATGAATAGTCATTACCCCACCCTAGACCCCTATGGGTACGGCAAACTACCCGCCAAGTACCCAAAGTGAAGCGGTCTCCCTCAACAAAGTGAGTAGGCCATTAAACACTTCAAAATACCCGGTAGTTTGTGCACCCCACCTTGGGTCTATCCTAGGAGCAAAAAACAGTAAAAAAGAAATAATACAACGGTGGCTTCAACCGCAACCTGGATGCGCCCCGCCAAAGAATATTACATCATATTACATTTATATCGAATGAATGAATATTAAACCCATCTCAAACCCCGGCTAATCATCACAACACTCCAATCAAGTCCATATACACAAACAGTAAACAATACAGAAATGTGCAACCCCCTGGCAACTGACATACTAGCAGTTAGGGGAGGTTTACGAACACATTAAACATTACAGATAAAAACCCAATTAGCAAATATCTTAGAACATCGATCAACGACCATTTTCCGTGTCTACCCCAATAGCAAACCTGCACTGAAGTAACATGGGAAGAAACAGAACATACTGGAAAACAAAACACCAAAATATATGAATAACAGAGCAAATCCAAGTCAACCCGGTGTTGACTCGGCGGCGGATGCGCTGCCAAAAGCACCTTCTTGCCGGGGATCCGCGGCCGTCTTGCCGAGTTAGGGGCTCGTATTTTCCCAGTATTCTTATAATACCCTGCTGTGAATTTTAAGCCATATCAAATAATTTTTGTGATACTTTTAAAATCAACAGAAACTGTTAGGGTGTCCGGGGTGTTGTTTTCGTGTTTTCCGTCGATCGAAGTTCTAATCAGTTTCTAACAAGCTAGTAATGGTTTAGTTCGCTATGATACCACTGTAAGTCCATGTCACGCAACCCACAAACTTGCGGGGAGGCGGAATATATGAAAAACGATTATCAAAGTTTCGTAACACGGACTTGAGCGCATGAATCGTATCTAAACCGTTACTAGCAAACTACGAGAGGTTTAACTACTCCGATTCGATGTTATACATCACGTTACATGTCCTTCGGGTCTTCATCGCTGTCCTCCACTCCTCGTAGGATCCTTGGAACATCGGCACCTCAACGGCCTCCTCGAGTCAAAGACGATCCACCCGAGAGCTCGTACGCCAAGCTTGATCTCTAACTTGTGATAACTAGGTTGCTCAAAGTGCTAATCTAAGCTACCTAGGGGATATAGAGTGAGGTTATGGATGTATTTTTCTTGCTAACCCTTGATCTCAACACATGAGAGGTTAGGGTTAGGGTTTCAAGAATGATAGAGCTTGAGGAGAGAGAAGGTCATGATAAGAATCATATTAAAAAATGAACTCATTTGAATATTTCAACCATAACAATTTATCAAATAAATAATATACACGATTAATCATCATGGTTGATGCATTCACCTTGTGTGATTCATCTCATAAGTCATTATCTCAATAAATGAAGCATTAACTCCATGGAAGAATCACACAAATGAGTCATTAAGCAATAAATGCTTATGCCACCTTAACCCCCAAGTCACCATGCATCTAGAAGCTTCCCGGAAAATTACGAGAATGCCCCTCCAATCCGTGAAAACACGGAAAAACTTTAGACTGTATAAATCCAATAACCTGATACTAGAATCTGGCTTAAACCAAAGCCGGATAGCAAAAACTGTCCGAACGCCGTACGTGCGTAAACACACGTATGCGTCCAAACCCTTGTCGTTAAATCATACGACCTCTATATTGTTTCGCCTGGAGCAGGGAAACCCTCTGTGTGGGACTCTGAAGACTCGACACTACGCTGGAAGTGGGTTTAACCACAGATCGCAAGCGGCACTAGCTGTACGTAACGGTCCCCAGGTAGATGTCGATAATAAGGCCGATGAGGAAACCCATCCGAACTCCTACTGAGCCTGATGTGACAATCTCCGTACAGTCCGGTCTGTTCTTCTAAGACTATCGCATATCTAGCCTAGGGGGCGGCAAGCGTCAGTCCCCTAATAGCGGTATAAGTCTTGTCGGAGCGTAGCCCATTACACCCTGAGAAACTACTGGAACCTACCAGTAAATCTCGCTTGCCCTGGCCAGGGAGTTTGCGTAATGTCCCTATGACACAGCGCGATATCAACTCCCAATACCGGGAGAGACAAATCCTTTCTAACCGCCACTGCCTCCAAGTGCTCGGGACTGCACCCAACTGCTACCTGTTTGCACGACTCCTTTGAGCCGTGGTAGGGTAGCAATCTAAGAACAGTGGGACTCACTCGAGGCGAAGTAGTAGTGTCAAGTCTGCGGACTATGATGTACTCATGTCACCTGGGAACTGTTAACTGACGATTGGTATAATACCAACCAACAGTTCCCCTGCGAGTCTTGTCCGGTGTACCCGTAACCTAACGAGCACCTGTATGCTATCTCCAGTACGACGTACTGATGGCTGTGGGTAAGACTATCTCCCCAACTGGGATGAGAAGCGTACACACTAGTCTACTCTGGAGTATCGATGCCCAATCTCGATAATCCCACAACTAGGGACAAGTATACGATGTTGCTTATAGACTACCCAGCACTCACTAGTGTGACTGCCATCACAACGCTGGTAATCAAACAAAGATCCTATGGGCTCTACTAATATGTATGAGTGATACGTTACAAGAAACATATGCACATATTAAAGTAGACACAAACCAAGTAGTATACTACTATTTTTATCAAGACTGTATATACAACTTTGAATATCCCAAGCATCCATTAAGTAATATACATACAAGTATGATACAATAATGGCCCCTAGGGCATATACACTAACAGCTTTGATTTCCACCTTACCACGTCCAAGAGGGCATGCAAAACGGTGTTTTTTGGGTACAGTCCCGAGTCACATAGAGGCAATGAGAGATAGAAGGGATTTCGTTTCTCCCGGTATTGGGGGTTGATGTTGTTCTATGCTCGATTGGCCATAACAGGGAAGTCCCTGGCCAGGGCTGGTTTAGAGATTTAATGGTAAGTGTTACCAGTAGTTTCTCGATCCGTTATGAGCCTCATATCGGCATGACTTATCGGTTATTGGGGTCTGACGTTTTACCACCCCTAGACTTGATATGCGACATATCAGACGAGGAGACCGGCCTGTACGGTAGTGTCACTGTCAGGCTTTTTGCAGGAGTTGGAGCGGGCTTGCTTGGTGATCTTCTGATCGCTCAATACCCGGGTAGCCGTTACGTCCATCTAGTACCGCTGACGGCTTGTGGGTGCTTGATATGATCATCACATACTGCCGGCGTATTGACGAGTCTTCAGAGTCCTACATAGAGGTTTTACTAGCTCAGGCAAAACGAAATAGGAGCGCATATGTGATATGTGCGGGACCGAGAATAATGCGTGTATATGATACCGTATTCTATTCTCGCGACTATTGTACCGGCCGGTTAAATGAGATATAGCCAGGTTATCGAATCAAGTGTTGATTCGATAAGTTGGTACATTTTGTGTTAGTCGGTTATATGAGATATAACCGGATTATTAAGTCAAGTGTTGATTTAATAATTTAGTGTTTAATTGTATATGTGATATACTAATTTACATTAACTAACATTGGTTCACTTAAGCATTTGTTTTTCTCACTTGTGCACAACTTAATATATATGTGATATATATTAATTTGTGTTCATTTTGTATCATGGTTGTTGATACACACTACATGGGTGTATGAGACATACACCATTATAATTATATTGGTTAGGTTTTTATATTTAAAGTAATTCTAAAAACAAATGGATAATGAGCTCACATGCATGAAGCTTCATGAAGCTTATGTTTGCATTGACTTAGTCCACTAGTTTTGTTTTACTTAAGATTTTAATTAACCTAACCACTATAATTAGCCATGGTTATGTCTCTACATGAGTTAGTATATGATACCTACTCACCCATGGTTAGCTAACTCTCTCTTGATTAGTTTTCATATTTTTTGAGCTCATCTTCTTCCTCCTTCAATTTCTTTCTAGGGTTCAATTTCCTTCAATTTCCTATTTCATCATCCTCTACTAGACTAGCACTTTAGTTTAAGGTATTTGCTTCACTAATTCTCTAGTTAGTGAAGTAGAAGATTGAGTTCGTATTCCCTCGACGTAGATCATCTTCGTCCTCGAAGACTTCAAGCAAAACCGTTGCCCTCTGCTCATGGAGCCGTCCGAGAGTCCGGGAGCATGATGATCGCAGCGAAGGGACAACTACAAGGAGCTTAAGAAGTGAAGGACCAATCTAAAAAGGTTGTATTTCGTATTCACTTAGAGATAATTGTTATTTACTAGCATGTGTTACCCTAATTATCTAGCAAAGATCTTGTTTAGAGTTATTCGGCACGGCTAAAATTTTAATCGGGCATTGTTCATGCCTTGTAGAACCTTCTTAGAGTGCCTAGTAACCCTACAGTGGTATCAGAGCCTAGCTAGAGTATTAGGCGACGTATTTACGAAGTTAATACTCCGACCGAACCCCGATACGTCAATATTGAACCCCTCTCTGGAAAAATTTTCAAAACTGTGATTTTTCTGTATTAAAAATACCTAAAAAATTCAGCTGGGACATTTAAGCATTACTGTGAAAAACAAGGTTCTAATCCGTACAATCCGCCGTGGAACCGCGGCCGTACCACGCCTGGGCTGCGGATCCGCGACAGTATAGAAGGATTAGACACTCGTTTTTGAACAGTAATATATATTTCTGTAAGTGCTATTTTCTGGGTATTTTTAATCTGACTCAAGTGTTGAGTGTTCTGTGGTTTATTTTTATTCGTTGATTCGATCGGAAAATTTAATTACGTTATGTTTTCCGGATATTTAGAAAGTACTAAAAAGTTCGAACGGATATCAATAACACACTTTTTCCCGAACCGGGAAATTTCCAAGTGTTGGATTTTTCCCGTAGTTTAAGAACGTCTAAATCGTGTAAGTTACGCAATGGACCCTCTAGAAGACAACGAACCTTAACTCGATTATGTGACCGTCTTGAACTGCCTTTTGAACCTTAGGGTTTGGGGAAGTACGGCGTTGCCACATGTGAGGCGTTGGCTTGACCCTTCTACGGCTGGACCATTGGAACTGTGGCATGTGATGGATGTTTTTAAACTTCCCTCAAGTGTTGAGAACTATTTGGGAAAATTTGGGTGTTTGATCATTCGATCGAAAAATTTAACATTGTCTATTTATCTGGAATGTGATACAATATTTGGAATCCACAAGTAGTTTTGAGATAACTAATTTTAATGTTATAAACATAGCAGTTTAGTCTCAAATGATCGGTTTCCACGAAATTTTGATGCGATCAAAAGTCTGTAGCAATCACGTAGCGTACGCGGATACTCCCCGGGTAAACTTAATAGACAGCCACACCCCAAAGCCCCGACAAAGTGACTGCAGGAGAACCCCGTCGCCAAAAGCATCCGTTCGGGTGCTCGCGGCAGCGGTGTTCCGCCTTAGTGCACTTCGCCGACGGCACCGGGGGTACGGCCGTCTACTAAAGTTTGCGACGAGCATTCGATCATATATCGGGAATCTTGTTGAATTGCCCGACAAGATATTGAAAAGTGTTTTCGATATAGAGACTAAAATGTGGGGTTTATAATTGTTTGGCATGCGATGTCTAAGGAATTCAGTTGCTTAGGCATGAGATGTCTAAGGAGGTTGTGGATTCCAAATATTGTAGTTTTACACTTTCTTTTCTGCGACTGTAAGTGTAATATGTGATATCGCCGGTTTAGTTGCTATATGTCAACGACGATTGGGATGCGCATATTTACTTACGTTGATGACATGTGATGTTATGTGTTGCTGGATATGTTATATTTGATCGTCGCGTTTTGAATAGCCGGCGTTTTTATGTGAGATGAGGGTTTTTATTTTCATTCATGTAAAATTAAATGTATGTAATATTCTTTTATTGGGGCACTTCCGGGATGAGGTTGATGTCACCATTTCTATATTATTTACTTTTTCGCATTTGGTAGACCCAAGTAGGAGAGCACAAGTAACCGGGTTCCAGGGTCCAGTGGGAGACCAACTCGAGGAGTCTGGTCCGGGTCTCCTAACTCTAGAATTGGTAGGATTGCTTGACGCTCTCGTAGGGGTCTAGGGATGTGGGTTTGGCTATTCATCGCGACCGTGGAATCCGTGTTTTATAGAGGCTCAAAATAAAACATGGACGTCCTAGTATATCCAATATTTCATACGTTTCTTCTGCTGCGATATCTGTGATGTGATCATTTGATATGTTGTGATAAATACTGTATATTGTATATATGATATATTATATAGATGTTACTTATGTTTTACACCGGCGCTAGCCCTGCCTCGCTCTGCCGTTAGTTACCTAACCTAATGGTGCACGAGGGGACATCGAGGCGAAGGAGGATGGCATAAGTGTACGTCGTAATTATCTATGATGTTTAGGTGACTTAAATGATGGGACTTCATTAATGTGATTAATGAAAGAAAAGAAACCTAAAAGATGTTGTGGAATCGAATTTTCAAAAATTGGTAGCTACAGTTCTTGCTTTTCATCGCGGTGTTCCTTGTAGAACATCCTGCACCTTATTCTATAAGGAAAGGGCCGAGATCCCTTCACCGGGAGTGACCCCTTTAGCAATAACTGGCAGATGCTACACCCCTCGGTTTTGTATTTTGATTGCTTTTCTAGTTCTTGCTTTGCACAGTGATATATATAATATATCCTACACCTCATTCGACGAGGAAAGAGCCGAGATCCCTTCACCAGGAGTGATCTCTTTAGCGAAACTAATAAAAGCCTCAAAAACACTCTATTTAAAAAGTCATTTGATTCTACAACGATATCAAGTTCATTACGCAATATGTTTTTTGAAAAACCTGTCGTAGCCCTCCGTCATTTCAGATAAGTTGTATATAGTATTCGTGCTACATTTGTTGGCTTTCGTCAAGGTGTAGTGTTCGGTAGCTATATGCTGCTTATCTGCTGCATACGATGCGATTGGATTAGGGTAATCGTACGGCTTTGTTGGCATTCGTCAAGGGTCGTGCGGGTGGGTTTAATTCAGTCCAGAAATGTACGGGTTGAACATGACTAGCAGGCTATTGTTTGTTGGCTTTCGTTAAGGTCAAAGCACGTTAGGGGAAAAATTATCGGGAATTTCAAGTGTTGAAATTTGCAATATTATTGCATACCATCTATGAGATAGTTGGATCCCGATACCCGCTGCGAGTAAGAGTTACTCCTTGGAGAATTTTACACATTACAATTAGTCGATCAAGTAGGTGTCTAGAAAGGTGTCAACGGGGTTACGCCTCTGGGAAAACGAGGTTTACTTTAATTAGGTCCATGCGAAAGCACGGGGAACCTCCCTCAAAGTACCGACACTGGCCTGGCTGAAAGATTGGCGAAGTTGTAGAGTGTAATTAATCCCGGCTAGTGTTTCCTTTAAGGGTTTGAAGGAAGATTTGATAAAAACAGTGGGAGCCATCCTGATTAGATAAAATAATAACCAATCTGATCTTGCAAGAGCGCACGCAGAGTGTTTTCTTCTCTCTCTCTCCAGGTAGCGACCATATCATGCCTTAATCAAGATAATAATACGATTGTATTGACCGAACCCGCTTGTTATACTGAGCTGGGAAACGTTGGTCCCTCTCCAACTTATAATTGTTATAAGACAGAGCAGGAAATAGGAGATTACCAGAATTCCAGTGCCGCCAAAACGAAGAAAGTGCATGCTGATGCATCTTCTTCGGGTGTGTTCATTACAGAGAACTGTTTCTCAGTATCCTTTACGTCCTGGGTATGAGATACCGGATCAGGATCCCACATATGTGATTTGTTACATGGGCTACAGATAGGTAGAGAACTGAGAACTGGTGATAAGTTTCTTGAAATAGGAACGATGCAAGTGTTGCAGCCAAGTCTGTTGGTATTTATCACCCTGTATTACCAGAATACATTGATTCTGAACAAATGTCATTAGATACCGAACCTGATATACAACATCATATCTGTCTCTTTGTTCGTAAAGAAGGATATAATTTTGTATTGTTGGATAATGTTTTGAACATTTCCTATATCAAGAGTTGATCGGTTCTGGCACGTTATCTAAAAGCATTGGCGTTCTAAATCAAACTACAGTTCTTAGTATACAGAACACATACAAGAGGAAGAATTCAGAAATGAACGAATCCTTCTTGAGTTATTGTAGACTAGGTCATATCAATGTGACCCGACTAGTTGAAGTTACATATAGATCCATATTTAAATTAGTTTGAATTTACATCTTGTGAAACTTGTCGGTCATGTCACAGAGATAAGATGACCATAGCTCCGTTTATTGGAAACAGAGAAAGAGTTAGTGAACTCTTGTGATGATACATGTTGATGTATGAAGGTCCCCTGTCTACACATGCCAAGACCGGTTCTTTGTACATCATTACATTCTCTGATGATCTCTCAAGATTCAGACATATGTTCCTGTTGAAACACAAGTCCGAAGCTTTTGAGATATTCACAGATTATAAGTTAGAAAGTAGAGAACCGAAACGGGTATAAGTATTATGTCCTTTGATGTGATCGAGAAGGAGAATACTTGAGCACGGAATTCCTGGATTATTCTAAAGGAGAATGAGATTCTCTCTCAGCATTACTCCTCCGTATACACCAAATCACGTCGGTGTATCTGGGCGGAGCAATCAGACCCTATGTGATAAGGCGTGCTCTATGATGAGTACTACTGAGTTACCTATTTGCTTTTGGGAGTTATGCACTGGAGAAGTTGCGTACCTATTGAATAGGGTTCCGATCAAATCAGTTGCCTACCACTTCATATGAGATATGGAAAGGGAAGAGCCCATATCTTAAGTTTGTTAAGATTTGGGGTTTTCCGGCCTATGTCTAAAAGCGAAATCCGGACAAGCTCGAGGCAAAGTCAGTTCTGTAGAAGTTTGTTGGATATCCCAAGCATTCACAAGGGAATATCTTCTACCTAACCGAGGAACAAAAGATGTTTTGTTTCTCAATATGCCACTTTTGTGAAAGAGAATTTCTTGAGAAGAAATTAATGGTCATAAGGTAGAACTGAAAAGAGTTCCAGCTATACAAACTACAGCTGATGATTTGGTAGAACCAAAGGATTCAATAGTAACCAACAAACCTCAACCTCTCCGCCGATCTAGTAGAGTTCCTCACCCACCTGAGAGATACTTCAGTTTCTCTATAACCGTGGGAGCGAGGAATGCATCATGAGATGATGACCCAACTAGTTTCGAGCTGGCCATCAGGAGTGGGACTCTGTAAGAATGGCTGGATGCTTAGCAATCTGAGATGGAATCCTTATACACCAACAAAGTATGGACTTTGGTTGCATTACCTGAAGGGTTAAATCCCTAACAGGAGCAAGTATATCTTGAGAAGATTACTTGGTGTACATGGAAAAATTGAGACTTTCAAAGCTAGACTTGTTAAAGGTTTGCATCATTGACCAGGTATGGATTATGATGAAACCTTTTCTAAGTAGCTATGCTTAAGTCCATCCAGATCCTACTTTCCACGGCTACATACCATGACTACGATATCTGGCGGTTGGGTGTCCTGACTGCTTTTCTAAATGATGTTTTAGAAGAGAGAGTCTATAAGTACACAGTCAGAGGGCTTCGTAGACAGTGGGAGCAGCGGAAACGTTTGCAAGATGTTTTATGTGATAAAGCAGGCATCGCGGAGTTGGAACATTTGTTTTGATGTGTTAGTCAAAGAGTTTGACATCATCAAAATGGTAGATGAACCTTGTATATACAAAAAGGTAGTATGGAGTATGGTGGTAATCCTCGTAGAGTATGTGGATGACATGCTCTTGATGGGGAAGGAGTTTCATATGCTACGCTCGATCAATCTCCGCTTATCACAATGATTCTACACAAAGGATCAAAGTGATACCTACTAAATCCAGGGTTTTGGATCTATGAGATAGATCTAATTGGATGTTATGATATTCACTAGCTGTAGTGAAATGGTATCAATTGATCCTGGGGAGAATCACTGGAAGGGTTCCAGGGTGATAAGGGAGACTGAATGTCAGTCACAGGCATTGTCTTTACCCTCAGTAAAGGGACGGTATGTTGGAAGAGTTCCAAGATAGATACCGTGGCATACTATACGATAGAGGCTGGATGCATCGCTACCAAAGATACTACCAAAGAGGCAGTCTGCGTGTATATTAGTTCATGAGATAAACTTCGTTCCTTCCATTGCGTGACAATGGAGTTGTGGCCTATGCCTAGGAACACCCGTCCCAACAGTGATCCAGACATATTCTAAGGCAGTGTCACTTGATCATGGAGATGGTTGATCTCCAGGGGATCGAGGTCAGGAGAGTAGACTCAGAGGACAACACGGCGGATCCTCTCACAAAGGCCTTTTCCCAGAGAGAGACTATTATGGGATGGTTGAGTATGAGATACTACAACCACTGTTATTAGATGGCCCTAGTGCAAGTGGGAGATTGTTAGTTATATGTATGCCCTATAGGCCATTACTATACATGAGATGTATATCGTAGTGGATGCTTGGACATATATAGGGAGAACTTTCTTGCTCCACATGATAGTATGCTATCTGGTTACTCTTTACCTTAACATGTACACAGATTGTCTTTCTGTCACATGTTGGTAAAGCCCTTACGATGTGTACTTGACTACTTGGACTATGATGCGGATCATACTAGTGGGGACATGGTAGTCCATAAGTACATCCTTCAAGGTCCCTAGTCGTGGGTGTATCGAGACGGGGCATCGATATACCAGAGTAGACTAGCGTATACCTTCTCGACCCATACATATGGGTGATGGATGATCCCATATCCATTGGTGTTTGACATCAGAGATGATATACGGGTGCTCAGTGGAGACTGGGTACAGTGGACGGACTCGCCGAGAACTCCTAGATGGTATTATACCATACGTCAGATGGCTGTTCTCTGGTGACACTGGTACAGGTTAGTCTGTAGACCCGAGATCGTCATAAAGTCTTGTGTGATTCGCACTGTGCTTTGATTTCCACCTTACCACGTCCAAGAGGGCGTGAAAAACGGTGGTTTTTTGGTACAGTCCCTAGTCACATGGAGGCAATGAGCGATAGGAGGAGTTTTGTCTCTCCCGGTATTGGGGGTTGATGTTGCGCTATGCTCGATTGGCCATAACAGGGAAGTCCCTGGCCAGGGCTGGTTTAGAGATTTACCGGTAAGTGGTACCAGTAGTTTCTCGACCCGTTATGAGCCTCATATCGGCATGACTTATCGGTTATTGGGGTCTGACGTTTTACCACCCCCAGACTTGATATGCGACAAATCAGACGAGGAGACCGGACTGTACGGTAGTGTCACTGTCAGGCTTTTTGCAGGAGTTAGAGCGGGCTTGCTTGCTGATCTTCTGATCGCTCAATACCCGGGTAGCCGTTACGTCCAGCTAGTACCGCTGACGGCTTGTGGGTGCCTGATATGATCATCACCTATTGCCGGCGTATTGACGAGTCTTTAGAGTCTTACATAGAGCTTTTACTGGCTCAGGCAAAACGAAATAGAAGCGCATATGTGATATGTGCAGGACCAAGAATAATGCTTGTATGTGATTCCGTATTCTATTCTCGCGACTAGTGTATCGGCCGGTTATATGAGATATAGCCGGGTTATCGAATCAAGTGTTGGTTCGATAAGTTGGTACATTTTGTGTTAGTCGGTTATATGAGATATAACCGGATTATTAAGTCAAGTTTTGATTTAATAATTATTGTATAATTGTATATGTAATATACTAATTTAAATTAACTAACATTGGTTCACTTAAGCATTTGTTTTTCTTACTTGTGCTCAACTTAATATATATGTGATATATATTAATTTGTGTTCATTTTGTATCATGGTTGTTGATACACACTACATGGGTGTATGAGACATACACCATTATAATTATATTGGTTAGGTTTTTATATTTAAAGTAATTCTAAAAACAAATGGATAATGAGCTCACATGCATGAAGCTTCATGAAGCTTATGTTTGCATTGACTTAGTCCACTAGTTTTGTTTTATTTAAGATATTAATTAACCTAACAACTATAATTAGCCATGGTTATGTATCTATATGATTTAGTATATGATACCCACTCACCCATGTTTAGCTAAACTTCTTTTCATTAGTTTTCATTTTTTTTTGAGCCCATCTTCTTCCTCCAATTTCTTTCTAGGGTTTGATAAAGAGAGAGAATGATAGTGAGAAAAGAAATTGTAAAGTGTACCAATTTCTTATTTCATCATCCTCTACTAGACTACCACTTTGGTTTAGGATGTTTGCTTCATTAATTCTCTAGTTAGCGAAGTAGAAGCTTGAGTTCTTATTCCCTCGACGTAGATCATCTTCGGCCTCGAAGACTTCAAGCAAAACCGTTGCCCTCTGCTCATGGAGCCGTCCGAGAGTCCGGGAGCACGATGATCGCAGCGAAGGGACTACTACAAGGAGCTTAAGAAGTGAAGGACCGATCTACAAAGTTTGTATTTCGTATTCACTTAGAGATAATTTTTATTTAGTAGCATGTGTTACCCTAATTATCTAGCAAAGATCTTGTTTAGAGTTATTTGGCACGGCTAAAATTTTAATCGGGTATGGTTGATGCCTTGTAGAACCTTCTTAGAGTGTCTAGTAACCCTACAAAAAGTAATTATATACCTATGTCCCAGGTCACATCCATAACGATCTCATATCAGGGGACTGACAAGGTATCAACCATCTCCATCTACTCGCATCCGTTTACCAAAATATCATCATATCATCATATCCGTCTTATATTCTTTCATCGCATTTATATCTCACATCAAGTCGAGTTTACATAAACATTATATCTCCACTAAAAGTATATGTATCTAATCTAACATACACACCCGAACCATACAATCAGATTTTTAAAGAGCGAGTCGTAGTTTTGAAAATAGGGGTTACGGTGTTTTTAAGGAAAAGATATGATTTGAAATTCCATAACGTCCCTCAAGGTATCTAATTAAAAGATGCATACGAATCTTCAGTTTAGAAATATGTATGATTCGGATGACGCATCTACGCCGACTATCTAGTCCTATAGTATCCTAAACGGCAATATCGTCAAACATCATCCTGAAATCCCGTCATCACATATTAGCCGTATTATATCATTTCTAACTATCCTTAGTTTCTAATATGGTTTCACTAACTATCATTTAACTCTAATCGTAGTTTCTAAATCTAGGTTTCTTTAACCATATTCTATAAATCACTTTTCATCAAAACTTTGCGGGGGTGCTATACGCCATCCACCCGACTTCCCCGGTAGATATAGATCTACTCACCTTTGCTTGCCGATGCCGATGTCGCCAGGCCCTTACTTGTCGTCTCTAAGTCTTCACGAGCGTACCTACATATAATAAACAATCGCAATCGATATTAACATCAAGTCCATAAACCAAAACGGCACACAGATTGCCTATGGGTCAAAACCTTATAGCCCACGCGTGCAAAACGGCTAAACATCCCTTGTTGTTGATGTACAAACATGAAACAACCCAATATGAATCCTAATATCAAGAATTAGCATTTCAAAATACGGGAAACATAGCCAAAATCCCACTAAAATGCTCCCAGATTTTTACTCAGGTCAGACAGAGCTAAGCAAACAAATCTAGGGTGATGTACATAATGTATATGACCTACTGGACCAACCCCGACACCACAGCCAGCCAAGTGGCCGAGCACTTCCCTAAGAAAACTGGCCTCCTCGGCCCCTAGGCTTTAATGGGCTTCGTCTTATCATGGTGGTCTCCTGGTGGTGTATCTAGGTCCCTGGTATTGTTTGCTACTTTCAAAAATTCCCTGGGTTGCTCTAGATTTCCCTGCACACCCAATTTTCTTACAAAACCAACATGAACTCAAATCCCAAATCCATATTTTCTATCCTATTCTAGTAAAAAACCCACTCAAGTCTAATTAACAGCCCCTATATCACCACAACACAACTCGAACCCTATTCCTTCTCTTGGAATTTCCAAGTTCACTAATCGAGTTCTAAGTTAAACCAAAATGCTAGGAATTCAAACTAAACTAACATGAAAAGAGATATACCTCCCATGGCAACCCAAGAAAACCCTAGCTCGACTAAGGTCACCAAAACCGAACTTTGCTTGGTCCAATATGTAGAGGGTGAAGAGGGGATCAACTTTTATGAAAGGGGTTTAGGGTTTTGGGGATTATTTGGAGATGGATCTAGGGATTTAAGTGGAGGGAAGTGGGGTTGAGGAAGATGAAGAGGGAGAAGAAAAATGATGGGGGGAAAGGATTAGGTGTAGGGTTACTAGGCACTCTAATAAGGTTCTACAAGGCATCAACCATGGCCGATTAAAATTTTAGCCATGCCGAATAACCCTAAACAAGATCTTTGCAAGATAATTAGGGTAACACATGCAAGTAATTAACATTTACATCTAAGTGAATACGAAATACAACCTTTGTAGATCGTTCCTTCACTTCTTATGCTCCTTGTAGCAGTCCCTACGCTGCGATCATCGTGCTCCCGGACTCTCGGACGGCTACATGAGAAGATAGCAACGGTATTGCTTGAAGTCTTCGAGGCCGAAGATGATCTGCGTCGAGGGAATACGAACTCTAGCTTCTACTTCACTAACAAGAGAATTAGTGATGAAAACACCCTAAACTAAAGTGCTAGTCTAGTAAAGGATGATGAAATAGGAAATGGGTACACTTTAGAATTTCTTTTCTCACCATAATTCTCTCTCTTTATCAAACGCTAACAAGCTTTTGAAAGAGGAAGAAGATGAGCTCAAAATGAGAATGAAAAACTAATCAAGAGAGAGTGAGAGCTAACCATGGGTGAGTGGGTATCATATACTAACTCATGTAGACATAACCATGGCTAATTATAGTGGTTAGGTTTATAAAAATCCTAAGTAAAACAAAACTAGTAGACTCTGGTCAATGCATTCACAAGCTTCATGAAGCTTGATGCACTTGAACAATTATCCACTATTTTTTTTTACTTTGTATTTTAAAATCCCAGCAATATAATTATAATGGTATATGTCTCATACACCCATGTAAGTTGTATCAACAACCATGATACAAAAAGAACACAAATAAATATATATCACATATATATTAAGTTGTGCACAAGTGAGAAAAACAAATGCTTTAGTGAACCAATGTTAGTTAAATTAAATTAGTATATCACATATAAAATTATACAATAAATTATTAAATCAACACTTGACTTAATAATCCGGTTATATCACATATAACCGACTAACATCCAATGTATCGACTTATCGAATCAACCCTTGATTCGATAACCTGGTTATATCGCATATAACCGTTCGATACAAACATCGCGAGAATAGAATACGGTATCACATACTCGCATTATTCTTGGTCCCGCACATATCACATATGCGCTCCTATTTCGTTTTGCCAGAGCCAGTAAAACCTCTATGTAGGACTTTAAAGACTCGTCAATACGCCGACAGTAGGTGATGATCATATCAAGCACCCACAACCGTCAGCGGTACTAGCTGGAAATAACGGCTACCTGGGTATTGAGCGATCAGAAGATCAGCAAGCAAGCCCGCTCCAACTCTCTGCAAAAAGCCTGATAGTGACACTACCGTACAGTCCGGTCGCCTCGTCTTATATGTTGCATATCAAGTCTAGGGGTTGTAAACGTCAAACCCCAATAACCGATAAGTCATGCCGATACGAGGCTCATAACGGGTCGAGAAACTACTGATAACACTTACCAGTAAATCTCTAAACCAGCCCTGGACTGGGAATTCCCTGTTATGACCAATCGAGCATAGCGCAACATCAACCCCCAATACAGGGAGAGACGAAACCCCTCCTATCGCTCATTGCCTCCATGTGACTCGGGACTGTACCTAAAAACCACCGTTTTGCTCGCCCTCTTGGACGTGGTAAGGTGTAAATCAAAGCACAGTGAGAATCACACAAGACTCTATGACGATCTCGGGTCTATAGACTAACCTGTACAAGTGTCACCAGAGAACCGCCATCTGACGTAAGGTATAATACCATCTGGGAGTTCTCGGCGACTCCTTTCAGGGTACCCAGTCTCCCTGAGCACCCGTATATCATCTCTGATGTCAAACACCAATGGATATGGGATCATCCATCGCCCATCTACATGGGTTGATAAGGTATACGCTAGTCTACTCTGGTATATTGATGCCCCATCTCGATACACCCACGACTAGGGACCTTGAAGGATGTACTTATGAACTACCATATCCCCACTAGTATGATCCTCATCATAGTCCAGGTAGTCAAGTACACATCCTAAGGGCTTTACCAACATGTAACAGAGAGACAATCAGTGTACACGTTAAGGTAAAGAGTAACCAGATAGCATACTATCATGTCGAGCAAGAAAGTCCTACCTATATATGTCCAAGCATCCACTACAATATACATCTCATGTATAGTAATGGCCTCTAGGGCATACATATAACTAACAATCTCCCACTTGCACTAGGGCCATCTGATAACAGTGGTTGTAGTATCTCATACTCAACCATCTCATAAAAGTCACTCTTTGGGAAAAAGCCTTTATGAGTGGATCTGCCGTGTTTTCCTCTAAGTTTACTCTCCTAACCTCGATCCCCTGGAGATCAACCATCTCCTTGATCAGGTGATACTGCCTTAGAATATGTCTGGATCACTGATGGGATGGACATTCCTAGGCATAAGCCACAACTCCATTGTCACACAATAGTAGGATCGAAGTTCATCTCATGAACTAATATACACCCAGACTGCCTCTTTGGTAGTATCTTTGGTAGCGATGTATCCAGCCTTTATCGTCTAGTATGCCACAGTATCTTGCTTGGAACTCTTCCAACATACCGTCCCCTTACTGAAGGTAAAGACAATGCCTGCGACTGACATTCAGTCGTCCTTATCACCCTGGAACCATTCCAGTGATTCTCCCCAGGATCAATTGATACCATCTCACTACATCTAGTGAGTATCCTAACATCCAATTAGATCTATCTCATAGATCCAAAACCCAGAATTTAGTAGGCATTATTTTGATCCTATTTGTAGAATCCTTGTGATAAGCGGAGATTGATCGAGCGTAGCATAAGAAACTCCTTTCCTATTAAGAGTATGTTATCCATGTACTCTACGAGGATCTCCACCATACACTCTACTACCATTTTGTATATACAAGGTTCATCTATTATTTTGATGATGTCAAACTCTTTGACTAACTCGTCAAAACAGATGTTCCAACTCCGTGATGCCTGCTTTATCACATAAAACATCTTGCACACGTTTCCGCTGCTCCCACTGTCTACGAAGCCCTCTGACTGTGTACTTATAGACTCTCCCTTCTAAAACATCATTTAGAAAAGCAGTCATGACACCCAACCGCCAGATATCGTAGTCATGGTATGTAGCCATGGCAAGTAGGATCTGGATGGACTTAAGCATAGCTTTGAAAGTCTCAACTTTTCCATGTACACCAAGTAATCTTCTCAAGATTTACTTGCTCCTGATGGGGATTTAACCCTTCAGATAAGGCAACCAAAGTCCATACTTTGTTGGTGTATAAGGATTCCATCTCAGTTCGTTAAGCATCCAGCCATTCTTACAGAGTCCCACTCCTGATGGCCAGCTCGAAACTAGTTGGGTCATCATCTCATGATGCAACCCTCGCTCCCACTGTCATAGAGAAACTGAAGTATCTCTCAGGTGGGTGAGGAACCCTACTAGATCGGCGGAGAGGCGGAGGTTCGTTGGTTGCTATTGAATCCTTCGGTTCTACCAAATCATCAGCTGCAGTTCGTATAGCTGGAACTCTTTCCAGTTCGAGCTTATGACCATTAATTTCTTCACAAGAAATTCCCTTTCACAAAGGTGCCATGCTGAGAAACAAAAGATATTTTGTTCCTCGGTTTGGTAGAAGATATTCCCTTGCGAATGCTTAGGATATCCAACAAACTTCTACATAACTGACTTTGCCTCGAACTTGTCCAGATGATGCTTTAAGACATAGGCTGGACAACCCCAAATCTTAACAAACTTAAGATATGGGCTCTTCCCTTTCCATATCTCATATGAAGTGATAGGCAACTGATTTGATCGGAACCCTATTCAAAAGGTATGCAACTTCTCCAGTGCATAACTCCCAAAAGGAAATAGGTAACTCAGTAGTACTCATCATAGAGCACACCTTATCACATAGGGTGCGATTGCTCCGCCCCGATACACCGACGTGCTATGGTGTATATGGAGGAGTAATGCTGAGAGGGAATCTCATTCTCCTTTAGAATAATCCAGGAATTCCGTGCTCAAGTATTCTCCTCTTTGATCATATCAAAGGACATAATACTTAAACATGTTTAGGTTCTCTACTTCTAACTTATTTTCTGTGAATATCTCAAAAGCTTCGGACTTGTGTTTCAACAGGAACATATGCCTGATTCTTGAGAGATCATCAGAGAATGTAATGAAGTACAACGAACTGGTCTTGGCATGTGTAGACAGGGGACCTTCATACATCAACATGTATCATCTCAAGAGTTCACTAACTCTTTCTTTGTTTCCTAAAAACAGAGCTATTGTCATCTTATCTCTGTGAAATGACCGGCAAGTTTCACAAGATGTAAATTCAAACTAATTTAAATATGCATCTATATGTAATTTCAGATAGTCGGGTCAGATTGATATGACCTAGTCTACAATACCTCAAGAAGGATTCGTTCATTTCTGAACTCTTTCTCTTGTGTGTGTTCTGTATACTAAGAACTGTAGTTTGATTTAGAACGTCAATGCTTTTAGATAACGTGCCTGAACCGATCAACTCTTGATATAGAAAATGTTCAAAACATTATCCAACAATAAAAAATTATATCCTTCTTTACTAATAAAGAGACTGATATGATGTTGTATATCAGGTTCGGTATCTAATGACATTCGTTCAGAATCAATGTATTCTGGTAATACAGGGTGATAACTGCCAACATCTTGGCTGCAACAATTGCACTGTTTCCAACTCTTGAAATTTTATCACCCGTTCTCAGTTCTCTACCTATCTTGGCTGCAATATATATGGGATCCTGATCCGGTATCTCATACCCAGGACGTAAAGGATACTGAGAAACAGTTCTCTGTAATGAACACACACGAAGAAGATGCATCATCATGCACTTTCTTCGTTTGGGCGGCACGGGAATCCTGGTAATCACCTATTTCCTGCTCTGTTTTATAACAATTATAAGTTGGAGCGGGACCAACGTTCCCCTAGCTCAGTATAACAAGCGGGTTCGGTCAATACATCCGTATTATTATCTTGATTAAGACATGATATGGTCACTACCTGGAGAGAGAGAGAAGAAAACACTCTGCGTGCGCTCTTGCAAGATAAGATTGGTTATTATTTTATCTAATCAGGATGGCTCCCACTGTTTTTATCAAATCTTCCTTCAAACCCTAAAAGGAAAGACTAGCCGGGAATAATTACACCCTACAACTTCGCCAATCTTTCAGCCAGGCCAGTGTCGGTACTTTGAGGGAGGTTCCCCGTGCTTTCGCACGGACCTAATTAATGTAAACCTCGTTTTCCCAGAGGCGTAACCCCGTTAACACCTTTCTAGACACCTACTTGATCGGCTAATAGTAATGTGTAAAACTCTCCCAGGAGTAACTCTTACTCGCAGTGGGTATCCGGATACAACTATCTCATAGAAGGTATGCAATCTCATTGCAAATTTCAACACTTGAAATTCCCCATAATATTTTGCCCCTAACGTGCTATGACCTTGACGAAAGCCAACAAACCATAGCCCGCTAGTCAAGTTCAACCCATACATTTCTTGACTGAATTAAACCCACCCGCCCGACCCTTGACGAAAGCCAACAAATCCGTACGACTACCCTAATCCAATCGCATCATATGCAGCAGATAAGCAGCATATATCTACCGCACACTACACCTTGACGAAAGCCAACAAATGTAGCACGAATACTATATACAACTTATATGAAATGACGTAGGGCTACGACAGGTTTTTCAGAAAACCTATTGCGTAATGAACTTGATATTGTTGTAGATTCAAATGATTTTAAAATGGAGTGTTTTTTAGGCTTTTGCTAGTTTCGCTAAAGCGGTCACTCCCGGTGAAGGGATCTCGACACTTTCCTCATCGAATGAGGTGCAGGATATATCATATATATCACTGTGCAAAGCAAGAACTAGAAAAGCAATCAAAAGACAAAACATAGGGGTGTAGCATCTACCAGTCATTGCTAAAGGGGTCACTCCCGGTGAAGGGATCTCGGCCCTTTCCTTATCGAATAAGGTACAGGATGTTCTACAAGGAACACCGCTATGCAAAGCAAGAACTGTAGCTACCTTGTTTTTCCAAATTCGATTCCACAACATCTTTTAGGTTTCTTTACTTTCATTAATCACATTAATGAATTCCCACCATTTAAGTCACCTAAACATCATAGATAAATACGACGTATACTTATGCCATCCGTATTCGCCTCGATGTCCCCTCGTGCACCGTTAGATTAGGTAACTAACTGCAGAGCGGGGCAGGGCTAGCGCGGGTGTAAAACATAAGTAGCATCTATATAATATATCATATATATACTATATACAGTATCTGTCACAACATATCAAATGATCACATCACAGATATCGCAGCAGAAGAAACATATGAAATATTGGATATACTAAGACGTCCGTGTTTTATTTTGAGTCTCTATAAAACACGGATTCCATGGTTGCGATGAATAGCCAAACCCACACCCGTAGACCCCTACGAGAGCGGCAAGCAACCCTTCCAATTCTAGAGTTAGGAGACCCGGAATCGACTCCTCGAGTTGGTCTCCCACTGGACTCTAGACCACGGTTACTTGTGCTCTCCTCCTTGGGTCTACCTAATGCGGAAAAGTAAATAATATACAATGGTGACATCATCATCATCCCGGAAGTGCCCCAATAAAAGAATATTACATACAATGAATTTTACATGAATGAAAATAAAAACCCTCATCTCACATAAAACCCCCGGCTATTCAGAACGCGACGGTCCAATATAACATATCCAGCAACACATAACATCACATGTCATCAACGTAAGTAAATATGCGCATCCCAATTGTCGTTGACATATAGCAACGAAACCGGCGATATCACATATTACACTTACGGTCGCAGAAAAGAAAGTGTAAAACTACAACAGCTGGAATCCGCAACATCCTTAGACATCGTATGCATAAGAATTATAAACCCCTCATTTCAGTCTCTTTATTGAAAACTCCTTTCAATATCAAGTCGGGCAATTCAACAAGATTCCCGGCATCCTGATCGAATGCTCGTCGCAAACTTTAGTAGACGGCCGCACCCCCGGATGCCGTCGACGAAGTGCACTAAGGCGGAACACCGCTGCCGCGAGCATCCGAACGGATGCTTTGGGCGACGGGGTTCTCCTACAGTCACTTGGTCGGGGCTTTGGGGCATGGCTGTCTATTATGTTTACCCAACGAGTATCCGCGTACGCTACGTGATTGCGACGGACTTTTGATCGCATCAAAATTCCGTGGCAACCGATCATTTGAGACTAAACTGCTATGTTTATGACATTCAAATTAGTTATCTCATAACTACTTGTGGATTCCAAATATTCTATCACATTCCAGATAAATAGACAATGTTAAACTTTCTGATCGAATAATCAAACAACCAAGTTTTTCCAAATAGTTCTCAACACTTGAGGTTAGTTTAAAAACATCCAGCACATGCCACAGTACAAATGGTCCAGCCGTAGAAGGGTCAAGCCAACGCCTCACATGTGACAACGCCGTACTGCCCCAAACCCTAAGGTTCAAAAGGCAGTTCAAGACGGTCACATAATCGAGTTAAGGTTTGTTGTCTTCTAGAGGGTCCATTGTGTAACTTGCACGATTTAGACATTCTTAGACTACGGAAAAATCCAACACTTGGAAATTTTCCGGCAGGGGAAAAAGTGAGTTATTGATATCCGTTCGAACTTTTTAATACTTTCTAAATTATCCGGAAAACATAACGAAATTAAATTTTCCGATCGAATCAACGAATACAAAATAACCCCCTGAACACTAAACACTTGAGTCAAATTAAAAATACCCAGAAATTAGCAGTTTTGCCTACTGATGTTACTGTGTCAAAACGAGGCAGTAAGTCTTCTGTATGGCTGCGGATCCACGGCGCAAGTAGGGTATTGCCGCGGTTCCGCGGCCAATTGTATGGCTTACAGTCTCGTTTTTTACAGTGTTGCTTATATTTCTCTGCTGAATTTTTTAGGTATTTTTAATACAGAAAAATCACAGTTTTAAAAAAATTTCCATAGAGGGGTTCAAATCGTCGTTTCGTGGTTCTTTCGGAGTTTTAACTTCATAAACACATCTCCTAATGCTCTAGCTAAGCTCTGATACAACTGTAGGGTTACTGGGCACTCTAATAAGGTTCTATAAGGCATCAACCATGCCCGATTAAAATTTTAGCCGTTCCGAATAACCCTAAACAAGATCTTTGCTAGATAATTAGGGTAACACATGCAAGTAATTAACATTTACATCTAAGTGAATACGAAATACAAGCTTTGTAGATCGGTGATTTGTTGATTATTGTGGATGTGTTTATCGAATCAAATAGTAAAGAAATCACAACCAAAAAATATTTGACCGCAATCAAACAACGGTGTCAGTTGAAGTTAATGAATGAGTGCGGATCGTCCTCAGGGATCTCGAGATTCGTTTGTACTTTTATTCGTTTGAAATGAAATGTTAAGCAACAATAAGAGAAAACACGATTCAATTGATTGATTTGTATTCGTGTGTCACTAATCTTTTCTAAAGAATCAAGAACTATAAACAACAAGAATCGGTTTCAATGGTATTTTCCAAACGACAATCAAGATTGATAAAGAGGCTCGTAGGAATCGATAGGATCTTTAGATGTGTTGTAGTCTACAATATTTCATATTCTTGTCCTTCGAAGAATTGATGCTAGATCAATGGTTATCGACGAGAATTAGGGTTTTCTTGATGAAATTAAAGTTTCATCTCTTAACCCTTATCCTTTCGAGGATACCATTTATGTTCTAGCCTCTAGCAATTTCAAGAATCGATCGGATCACCCCAATCTCGAGCGATGTTGATCAAGAAAGCATCGCATCGAATTGGGTTGTCGAATCTTGAACTTGCTAGGGTTTACAATCTTGTGGGATTCAAGAATTGATTACAAATTTGCTACATCATCATACTAAAGATCTTCTCGACTCCTTAACGAGCGGAGTTTTTACTCGCGCATCACCACATAGACAATATTCAAGAACAGTAAAGATAACATGATGCGGAATTTTAAAGAAAACAAGAATGGAGAAAATATCACCTTTTATTTAATCAACAATTGTCAATACATTCTTTCAAGATCTACAAGAAGAAAGAAAAATCGATCGTTGACTCGGCTTCGCTCGACTCCGTGGATCGTGGATCTACTTTTGATCTCTTGCCCGATGGAAGATCGGCTCGGCTCATAAAAGGGTTGAAGGAATCTTGCTTGGCTTGCACTCAAGATCTTGAATTGTGGATGGATTTAGGGTTAGGGTTTCCTACAAGATTTCTCACTAATCTTGAGGAAGAAGAAGATGGAGAAAGAGAAAGGCTAAACTAAAAATGGGTTGAATCTATCACTCTCTAGGGTTTGAATCAAGATTTTCCAAGATGATCCAAGATTTCTCTAAGATTTCTAAGATGATCCAACATGAGAAATGAGTGAGCCTAGGGTCTTATTTATAGACCTAGGTTTAGGTTTGAATTAGACTTTCCCTCCCAAAGTTTGTTGACAAGTTTGTTGGGGTTTAGCTTAGGGTTTAAGCAAGGGTTTAGGAAAGTTCTAGAAAGATTAGGGTAGTTTGGGAATTTGCTGATCTGGTGAAAGTATCTGGAATCTTCTGGAAGTTTGTGTACATTTATGAGCTGAGGGTACTGAAACAAGAGTTTTGGTGAAGTTTGAGGAGCTAAGTCATTGGTCCAGCCGCGGATCCGCCGCGTGAGGTGCCTTTAGGCCGCGCTTCCGCCGCGTCTTGGTGGCCTCGGGAACTGTGCTTTCTTCTGTGGCTTGGTACTACTGTTTGGGTTATTCTTTGATGTTCAGAATTGCAGTAGCCCTTCTATGTTGATACCAGATTTGCTTTCAATGAGTTTACGAGCAATTGTAATGGTCGAGCAATGTATTGATCGAGCAAGTATCTCTTTTCCTGCATAGACTTCAAAATAGGGGTTGCAAGATATAGAAAATATGCTATGTAATGCAATGCGGTTAATTTCCCTAGAATTTCCGGTTTTAAGGTCGAATACATGTAATTTGATATTTTGCGACCAATTAGCTAATATGTGAATTATGAATACCGTACTCTCCTATATGTATGCAGATGACAAGGAAATTGCCGGTTAAAATATGCAGTATTTTCGACTGATCAAATACCCCCAAACTTAATTTCGATCGTCTCGAGAGAATGTTTTATTAAAAAGAGAAGGAGAAAACAAAGAAAGAGAAAAAACTAACTAGCACACTTTCGTAGGCAACACGATTGCACTGAGCACGTGCAACAAGCCTTTAAACCTCTAGGTGTCCCTAGTAGGAGGAGTGTTGTCTCCTGAGGGTTTTCAGCGGATTGCACCCACAAAATCCAAAAAATAAAAGCAAGATCATGAATATTACATTTAAAGATAAGAATTGTAAAAGAAAAGCCTTGAAAATTAGGGTTTCCAACTAAGCTAGCTTTTCGGTTGTCATGAGCCCTATCTTAATGGTCATGAAAAAATGTCAGAAATCACGTCCTCCCTCAATAAAACATCGTCTTATTCTTCATTCCTATCTTTATTCCAAACATCGATCATATCACCCTGCGTGTGTGTAAAGACATCCCTACACCCGGAGAATTCAATTCAAGCTATCATACCCTTGCCCATCAGCCTCAGTACTTCTTGGCAAACGAGATTGCTTACACACTTTCATGCGACCGTTAATACTTCTTGAGGTACTAACCGACCGATTACTAATGTGCATGCTAACTTGGTGTATTTTCCTAATCTTGCACCACCTCAGGCATAGCAGTGACTCCCAGACCAGTTGACCTTGGGGCACTAGGTGAAGAAGCACCCTTTTGCTATATTTTTCTTGCCCTTGGTGATAACAAAACCAGTGTCCATTTTTCTCACCACTTTAAAACAGTCTTTTCTTTTTTCATACTTTTGGCCTTAAGACAAGAGCATTTCAAGGTATCCTCTACTATCCCAGGCTTCAAGATGTGTGTAAGTGCGAATAGCAGGGTAGCAACGTTCAAAATGTTTGGCTTCCAGAATAGAAACTATTTTTCAGACTTATTTTTATCCTCAGATTAGTGACGTCTTTCATCTTACTAACCCTTGGGACAACGGCTCATAACTACTTATTACTAGTTCGTATAAGAAAACTTCTAATTTTCTTGGTTTTCTAAAATTTTTCCAATCTCATGGATGTAATTGTTCACTGTCTAAACTTTCATTATCTTATTTATATACAAAAAAGTGTAAATATTAAAATTATTTTTATATTTGAAAATTTTTAAATTTTTATGGGTTTTGAAAATTTTTCAATTTTTTTTTTTTATAGATTTTAAAAGAAATGTTTTTGTGCTTATGCAGATGATATGCAAATGATGCGAAAATAAGCACAAACCTCCCCCAAACTTGTTTTCAACAGTGTCCTCACTGTTGCCGACAGTTATACCTACAAAAATCTGTAAATCTGGGAGGAATTATTAGTGGGGGCAAATATATAAGTGAAGATCTTCCCTCAAACTTATTTTTGGCTCAAAATTTTGTAAAACTTATTTTTTTAGGAGCCAGAAAAACATACCCCCCCAAACTTGAGTTATGCAATGTTAAGTTTTGAAAATCACAAGTGGGGGTCAAAAATCAGTGGTCGATGCCAAGCTTTGCAAAGACCGAAAGTTAACACCAACCATTCGAAAATTTTATCAATGCAGTGCTCGGGTTGGTGGAAAAAGAAATGGGGAAAAGGTAAGTGGTGGAATAGAATATGTGTGCGTCTCATATTGAAGAGACGAAGCAGTGTTTGTGATGGATAACTCGCACTCTTTTTACATTTCAGAAGAAAGGGTGGAGGTTCAATTCCATTGATTTGGACATAATTCGTCTCAACACCCGTGCTTTTTAGAAATGCGAGTTCATCAGCGAAGATCTCCTCAAAAGTTTCATCTATACCCCGAAGAATAATGTCATCACAATGTGCGGGGTGATCTTCAGACTCTAAAAGCAGTTCATAATCAGTGTTAGTTGTTGACCCGGACATCTTGGTGGAAGATTCCGTATGTGTATGATACATAATTGGGTCAAACAATAACGTATGAAAAGAGTCAAGATCAGTATCAAGAGGATCACTAAATTCGCTGCTGTCGACATCCATTAAGTCGACAGAACAGACCTGAGCAATAGGTTCGGAGGGTACACTTCCCAACTTGTAAATGTTTAGTTCAATTGACCTGTTCCCGAAGGATAGGGTCATAGAACCGTTACGACAGTTGATTATTGCATTGGAAGTGGCCAAAAAGGGGCGACCTAAAATCACCGGAATTTGATTCCGTGGGTTCGCTACAGGTTGTGTATCAATTACAATAAAATCCACAGGGAAGATAAATTCCCCGATTTTTATTAACACATCCTCTAGTTCACCCCTCGGTCTGGTGATTGATCGGTCAGCCATCTGTAAAGTGCATGGAGATGGTTTCAACTCTCCGATCCCTAACTGCTCATAAACTGAGAAAGGAAGCAGGTTAACACTTGCCCCAAGATCTAGTAGAGCACGGTTAATGTGTTTCTCCCCAATAGAAATGGAAATCGTAGGATATCCAGGATCCTTACGTTTCCTTGGTAATTGCTGGGGGAAAGCCGTTTCTACTGTTTTTGCCATGAATATCTTCTTGGGCATTTGTTTCTTCCTCTTTCTAGTGCAAAAATCTTTAAGAACTTTTGCGTATGCAGGTACTTGTTGGATAGCATCTAGAAGAGGAATATTGATGTTAACCTGTTTAAACATCTCAGTGATCTTCTCCATCTGTGGACTTAGTGTGTTAGCCCTTAACCGATTCGGGTAAGGTGCTTTAGCAATAAGCGCTGGGTCCATGGGAGAAGGAAGTGTGTTTGGAACCGATCCCAAAATAGAAGTGGGAATCGTCCGAGGAGGGGTAAAAGAGGTGGGCTGTAATGGCGAGCCTTTTGGGAAATGGAGAATAGGCTCGGGAGAAGATAGTAGGGTAGAAGAACTGGGGTCAGAAGTAGATGTGTGTGTGTGTGGAAAGGTCTCAGCCGGGGTGTTGATATGATTTTCAGTATCATCAACTTCTTCCCCAACATGATTGTCAAGCACTCTTCCAGATCTCAATGTGGTGATTGCATTCACATGATGTGAATAACCAGGATTTGGTAAGGATTGAGCTGGAAGTTTCCCTTTCTCTCTTGCACTCAGTTCGGCTTTTAATCGTGCAATTTCTTCTTCCATCGATTTAATACTCTCGTTTTGGGACGCAGAGTTTTTCTTCATGTCATCGACGGAAGATTTCACTTCAGCCGAAACTTGCATGATATTTGTTAAGATCAAATTCATGTATTGTGCAAGAGAAGAGGAATCATCAGTTCCGGTCAACTGTAAAGGACTAGACAGTGCAGGTGTGTTGACCTGATTTTGAAAATTATGTGCTTGAAAGGGGTGCTGAGTGAGTTGAAGTTGTGGCTGCTGTTGTGGTGGAGGGACCCTTTGAAAATTGTTTTGGTTTGGAACCGTGTTTTGTGATTGTGATTGGTTCCAAGAAAAATTGGTATGATTCCTCCAACCTTGATTATATGTGGAAGAAAAGGGATCGTTCCTAGGTCTTTGAAATGTGGCATTGGTATGCTCACGACCTTGAAACGGACATTCTTCCGTCAAGTGAGACGGATCAGAACAGCACCCACAAACAGTTTTGGGGAGTGATACCGGGTTTAGGGAGGCTGCTGCAAATTTGTGTTCCATAGCGTCGAGCTTCTTTTGCATTGCTGCCATTTCAGCTCGAACACCTATGGATACATCTACTTGGTGTATGCCACCCCTATTCAATGGTTGGGTTCCACTCTCCCAAATCAGTGATTTTTCAGCGAATTCTTCTAAGTATCGCCAGGCTTCCCCATCGTCTTTAGTCATAAATGTACCCTGACACATATTTTCAAGGCTTTGTTTGGTGCTAGGGTTACTGCCCTCATAGATAATTCGGCAAAGCTCCCATCTCGGGATGCCGTGATGAGGACATTGAACCATTAAATCCTTGAAACGTTCAAAGTACCTTGAAAATGGTTCGGTAGGGAGCTGGGCAAATTGGTTTAACTCGCTACGGATTCGAGCCGTCTTCTGGACTGGGTAAAATTTCTTTAGGAATGCTGCGACGAATTCTTCCCAATTTGTGATGGAGTGTGCGGTGGTGTTATATAGCCACTTCTCGGCTATATCGCACAAGGTAAAAGGAAGAAGTCGTAGACGCATCGCATCCACAGACAGTTGAGACGTACCCATCATAGCGCATACGTTTTCAAATTTGGTAATGAAAACGTAAGCGTCCTCGGTCTCGAGTCCGTGATACTTAGGTAGAAGGTTGATATACTGGGGCTTTATTTCAAAGTTATCCCCGTTTGCTGGTGGTGTGGATAAGCAGGTCGAAAGTGGACCTCTAAGTGGATAACATCTTTCCTGAAGAGAAATGTGTGGAGGATTCTGCGCACCAACGGACGGTGGCAGATTGGGGTTAAAGAAGTTGGATGGATTCGGATCCATCGGTGTGGGTGTGGTAGTAGGTAAAGAAAAGGTAAGTGGAGAATTATCGACTTCAGAGTCGATAAAAGGTACGCGGACTAAACGGGCACTAGAATCCCGTGTCCAGCCTATCTTGTACTAAAAAGGGTTAGTACAAGTGGCAGCGTTGGCTTATAATTAGGGGTAAAATGAATGCGGTGTTTGCTTTTGAAAAGGGACGGATTTTGAAAAAATGATGCGACAACCAAATGCAGCAACACAACCCTAAAATCTAATGGTCACCTAGGTCCGGCTCTAGACCGCTCCTAACTGCCAAAAGACAAGTCGCGGGATCAATCCTTCACTGCCTCTTTGTCCCCCTGTGGCCGGATAAGTGCCAGGTAAGTGGGAAGGAACCACCACTACAGTGGACCTAATTAATAACCACTAGCCTTAGACACACTCGCCTTAGGCACCACAGAAAAACGCGGATAAGCAATGAATTACCCACGGCCCTCTCTTGTCCTAAATGAGCGCGACAGTCCTTAGAGTCATCTCTAGATTTCTTTTAGTTAATGGGGGTAAATGCGGATGCAAGTTTGGTGGTTTTCGGGGCCTAGGAAGGGTAATGAAATCCCCACCTAATTTGGATTTGGCCGTGCCCCTTAATTTCCGTATTAGCAATGCAAAACAACCAAGAAAACAAAATCACGCACAATTTTAATTTGCTTTTGCGGCGCAGCGATTATTTGCAAAGAGTCCTGCAGAAAGGATTAGTTGGAGCTAAAAAGGGAGAGGGGAGAGAGAGAGAAATCACCTGAAGAAAAATTTTCCAGAGAACTCCCTACACTGCGGCGCTTCCGCCGCAAATACTGGGCTCATGCCGCGCTTCCGCGGTCCAACAGTGGGTTCACTGTACCAATTTCCTTCAGTGGGTCTCTGTTGCTTTCTCCATCTCTCTGGTATATCCCAAATAATATTTCCACAGCTCAGAATACTCCAGATCACCTTGCAATCAATTCACAACACACGTATAAGAGTTTGTACGAATTTTGATTTCAAGAAATGAAACGTAATAATTCTTTCACTTCAAACTATAAAATGTAAACGAATTAACGCGCGGTCCCCGGCAACGGCGCCATTTTGATTTGATGATTTTCGTGGATGTGTTTATCGAATCAAATAGTAAAGAAATCACAACCAAAAAATATTTGACCGCAATCAAACAACGGTGTCAGTTGAAGTTAATGAATGAGTGCGGATCGTCCTCAGGGATCTCGAGATTCGTTTGTACTTTTATTCGTTTGAAATGAAATGTTAAGCAACAATAAGAGAAAACACGATTCAATTGATTGATTTGTATTCGTGTGTCACTAATCTTTTCTAAAGAATCAAGAACTATAAACAACAAGAATCGGTTTCAATGGTATTTTCCAAACGACAATCAAGATTGATAAAGAGGCTCGTAGGAATCGATAGGATCTTTAGATGTGTTGTAGTCTACAATATTTCATATTCTTGTCCTTCGAAGAATTGATGCTAGATCAATGGTTATCGACGAGAATTAGGGTTTTCTTGATGAAATTAAAGTTTCATCTCTTAACCCTTATCCTTTCGAGGATACCATTTATATTCTAGCCTCTAGCAATTTCAAGAATCGATCGGATCACCCCAATCTCGAGCGATGTTGATCAAGAAAGCATCGCATCGAATTGGGTTGTCGAATCTTGAACTTGCTAGGGTTTACAATCTTGTGGGATTCAAGAATTGATTACAAATTTGCTACATCATCATACTAAAGATCTTCTCGACTCCTTAACGAGCGGAGTTTTTACTCGCGCATCACCACATAGACAATATTCAAGAACAGTAAAGATAACATGATGCGGAATTTTAAAGAAAACAAGAATGGAGAAAATATCACCTTTTATTTAATCAACAATTGTCAATACATTCTTTCAAGATCTACAAGAAGAAAGAAAAATCGATCGTTGACTCGGCTTCGCTCGACTCCGTGGATCGTGGATCTACTTTTGATCTCTTGCCCGATGGAAGATCGGCTCGGCTCATAAAAGGGTTGAAGGAATCTTGCTTGGCTTGCACTCAAGATCTTGAATTGTGGATGGATTTAGGGTTAGGGTTTCCTACAAGATTTCTCACTAATCTTGAGGAAGAAGAAGATGGAGAAAGAGAAAGGCTAAACTAAAAATGGGTTGAATCTATCACTCTCTAGGGTTTGAATCAAGATTTTCCAAGATGATCCAAGATTTCTCTAAGATTTCTAAGATGATCCAACATGAGAAATGAGTGAGCCTAGGGTCTTATTTATAGACCTAGGTTTAGGTTTGAATTAGACTTTCCCTCCCAAAGTTTGTTGACAAGTTTGTTGGGGTTTAGCTTAGGGTTTAAGCAAGGGTTTAGGAAAGTTCTAGAAAGATTAGGGTAGTTTGGGAATTTGCTGATCTGGTGAAAGTATCTGGAATCTTCTGGAAGTTTGTGTACATTTATGAGCTGAGGGTACTGAAACAAGAGTTTTGGTGAAGTTTGAGGAGCTAAGTCATTGGTCCAGCCGCGGATCCGCCGCGTGAGGTGCCTTTAGGCCGCGCTTCCGCCGCGTCTTGGTGGCCTCGGGAACTGTGCTTTCTTCTGTGGCTTGGTACTACTGTTTGGGTTATTCTTTGATGTTCAGAATTGCAGTTGCCCTTCTATGTTGATACCAGATTTGCTTTCAATGAGTTTACGAGCAATTGTAATGGTCGAGCAATGTATTGATCGAGCAAGTATCTCTTTTCCTGCATAGACTTCAAAATAGGGGTTGCAAGATATAGAAAATATGCTATGTAATGCAATGCGGTTAATTTCCCTAGAATTTCCGGTTTTAAGGTCGAATACATGTAATTTGATATTTTGCGACCAATTAGCTAATATGTGAATTATGAATACCGTACTCTCCTATATGTATGCAGATGACAAGGAAATTGCCGGTTAAAATATGCAGTATTTTCGACTGATCAATCGGTCCTTCACTTCGTATGCTCCTTGTAGTAGTCCCTTCACTGCGATCATCGTTCTCCCGGACTCTCAAACGGCTCCATGAGAAGATAGCAACGGTATTGCTTGATGCCTTCGAGGCCGAAGATGATCTACGTCGAGAGAATACGAACTTAAGCTTCTACTTCACTAACTAGAGAATTAGTGAAGCAAACACCCTAAACTAATGTGCTAGTCTAGTAAAGGACGATGAAATAGGAAATGGGTACACTTTAGAATTTCTATTCTCACTATAATTCTCTCTCTTTATCAAATCCTAGCAAGCTTTTGAAGGAGGAAGAAGATGAGCTCAAAATGAGAATGAAAAACTAATCAAGAGAGAGAGAGCTAACCATGGGTGAGTGGGTATCATATACTAACTTATGTAGAGACATAACCATGGCTAATTATAGTGGTTAAGTTTATAAAAATCCTAAGTAAAACAAAACTAGTGGAATTTGGTCAATTCACTAACAAGCTTCATGACGCTTCATGCACTTGAACAATTATCCACTAATTTTGTATTTACTTTGTATATTAAAACCCCACCAATATAATTATAATGGTATATGTCTGATACACCCATGTAAGTTGTATCAACAACCATGATACAAAAAGAACACAAATAAATATATATCACATATATATTATGTTGTGCACAAGTGAGAAAAAAAATGCGTAAGTGAACCAATGTTAGTTAATGTAAATTAGTATATCACATATACAATTATACACTAAATCATTAAATCAACACTTGACTTAATAATCCGGTTATATCACATATAACCGACCAACATCCAATATATCGACTTATCGAATCAACCCTTGATTCGATAACCTGGTTATATCGCATATAACCGATCGATACAAACATCGCGAGAATAGAATACGGTATACATACTCGCATTATTCTCGGTCCCGCACATATCACATATGCGCTCCTATTTCGTTTTGCCCGAGCCAGTAAAACCTTTATGTAGGACTCTAAAGACTCGTCAATACGCCGGCAGTAGGTGATGATCATATCAAGCACCCGTAAGCCGTCAGCGGTACTAGCTGGACGTAACGGCTACCCGGGTATTGAGCGATCAGAAGATCAGCAAGCAAGCCCGCTCTAACTTTTGCAAAAAGCCTGATAGTGACAGTACCGTACAGTCCGGTCTCCTCGTCTGATATGTCGCATATCAAGTCTAGGGGTGGTAAACGTCAGACCCCAATAAACGATAAGTCATGTCGATACGAGGCTCATAACGAGTCGAGAAACTACTGGTAACAATTACCAGAAAATATCTAAACCAGCCCTGGCCAGGGACTTCCCTGTTATGACAAATCGAGCATAGCGCAATATCAACCCCCAATACCGGGAGAGACGAAACCCCTCCTATCGCTCATTGCCTCTATATGACTCTGGACAGTACCCAAAAACCACCGTTTTGCACGCCCTCTTGAACGTGGTAAGGTGGAAATCAAATCACAGTGGGAATCACACAAGACTCTATGACGATCTCGGGTCTACAAACTAACCTGTACCAGTGTCACCAGAGAACTGCCATCTGACGTAAGGTATAATACCATCTGGGAGTTCTCGGCGAGTCCTTCCAGTGTACCCAGTCTGCACTGAACATCTGTATATCATCTCCGATGTCAAACACCAATGGATATGGGATCATCCATCGCCCATCTACATGGGTCGAGAAGGTATACGCTAGTCTACTCTGGTATATCGATGCCCCGTCTCGATACACCCATGACTAGGGACCTTGAAGGATGTTCTTATGGACTACCATGTCCCCACTAGTATGATCCGCATCATTGTCCAGGTAGTCAAGTACACATCCTAAGGGCTTTACCAACATGTAACAGAGAGACAATCAGTGTACACGTTAAGGTAAAGAGTAACCAGATAGCATAATATCATGTCGAGCAAGAAAGTCCTCCCTATATATGTCCAAGCATCCACTACAATATACATATCTTGTATAGTAATGGCCTATAGGGCATACATCTAACTAACATTACGCAGCCCCCCCTCTCACTTATTCACACACTCAGTCTATCCAATCATACCCTTTCTCACTAAATTACCCTTTTGCCATTTCTTTTTCTTTTCTCATTTAAATTTCAAAACCAAATCACATAATACCCATAAAACAACACAAATGCAACAACATGTAACCGAATGTAACATGATATGGTGCACTAGCCATGAAAACTGTTGAAACACGGATTTGGCCTAATCGCGATTAGCAGTGCACTAATCGGGTTTTTATCGAAATTGAATATAATAAATTTTGAAAACGCCAAATCCTATAAATATATTATTAAATGAATAAATTATTTTAATTTCCATTTATTTCACAATTATCGGTATATATTAAACCCTTTTTCGAAAACCACAATTTCGCAAATCGGGCAGTTTTCGGAAAATATATTATTTTAATATTAAATTTCAAAAATAATATTTTATATTTTCTGAAATGTTACAGATAATTGAGATAGTGGCTCTTATTCCATCGTAAATATGAGATATAGCTGACTCTTTTACATACGTGATATTGTATTGGATAGGGATATTGGATATAGTGACTCTTATTCCATTTCACGTACACCTTGCTATAACTACTTTTAAATCATGAATACATACTGATATGTACACCCACATACCTGTTATAACTACATGTACAACATGCATACATATTGACAGGTACACCCACACATTTTGCTATAGCTGCATATACCCCTAAGTGGTATTGTATTGACATGTGATATCTGTAAGTCCATGCTACCTCTCCCGGTACTTACGGGCATGCGGAATTTGATGAAAAACAATTTTCTAGAGGCGGTAACATGGACTCAAAATGGATCTTTGTTAAACTATCTACCTAACAACCTAACTGGGAGTTTTTAACTACTCGGTTAGGGGGTTATACCTTTCTTTCTTGAACTCCTTCGTCTTTGACTCTCGATGGTGTACGGATCGGCTTCACTCCGTCGTCTCCTTGCGCCGAAGATCGATCCACCCGAAAGCTTCTACCATTGGCTTCTTCTTCGAGCTTTGAAGAAACTAGTTCACTGGGTTTGCTAAACCTTATGAACTAGAGTGAGTAAAGGAGAGTGTGTTGGGATTTTTCTCTATGGTTCTTGCTTCTCAACACATGAGACAAGTGAACCATAGACTAGAGAGAGGGAGAGCAAGAGGAAGAGGATGAGAGCTCAAACACAAGAGAGAGAAAGGAAATGAGAGAATGAGCAAGACTTTTCTCTCTTGGCTCTTATAATCCAAAACCATCATAACAAATAATATCAATCAAGTATTATGTGATGGTTTAAGCCAAAATAGCCATATCATTTCATGCACTCATTCTGCACAAGAGAAACAAGCAAGCAAAAGTCTTTGCCATGAAATGATAGCTATTGTCATGATGATGGTCAACGAGTCCAACCTAGTCAACCGGTCAACAAAGTAAACAAGTCAACAAAGTCAGCCCCTCAACAACCATGTCAATATAATAATTAATTAATATTAATGTTAATCATATATCATATTCTCTTTAGGGTTGAGCAAAAAGTCAATAGTCAACAGTCAACAGTCAATAACCCTAATGAGAATCCTCTGCCTCTATCTCTCCGTCAACTGTGCATACATACCTGCATCCGCATTCCGAGGAACACGAATACATATTAGAAAAAACCAATCCCAAAACGTACACTAGGATCTGGCTTAAACCAAAGCCCGCTAGTGTTAACTGTACGTACACTGTACGTACACAAGTGCACGGATGTGACCGAACCCTGTCGCAAAACCATGCGACCTGTAGCAAAACCATGCGGCCTCTACTCTTTTGCCTAAAGGCGAATAGCTTTCTGTGTGGGACTCTAAAGACTCGACAATATGCTGGCAGTGGGTTTAACCACAGACCGCAAGCGGCACTAGATGTGCGTAACGGTCTCCAAGTAGATGCCGACAAGAAGACTGACGAGGTGAAACTCATTTGAACTCCTACTGAGTCTGACAGTGACAGTCTCCATACAGTCCGGTCTGTTCGTCTGATACATCGCATGGCGGGCCTAGGAGGCGGTAAACGTCAGTCCCCTAATAGCGGTACAAGTCGTGTCGGAGTGAAGCCCAGAACACCTTGAGATAACACTGGAAACCTACCAGTATATTACGCTTACCCTGGCCAGGGACTACTCGTGTAATGGCTCCCCTAGACACAGCGCGATGTCAACCCCTAATACCGGAAGAGACGAATCCTGTCCAACCGTCACTGCCTCCAAGTGCTTCGGGACTGCACCCAACTACTACCTGTTTGCACGACTCCTTTGAGCCGTGGTAGGGTAGTAATCTAAGTACAGTGGGAACACACTCGAGGGGAAGTGACAGTGTCAAGTCAGCGGACTAAGCTGTACTCATGTCACCTGGGAACTGATAACTGACGATAGGTATAGTACCAACCAACATTTCCTGACGAGTCCTGTCCAGTGTACTCGTAACCCAACGAGCACCCGCATACTATCTCCAGTACGACGTACCGATGGCTGTGGGACAGACCATCTCCCACAGTGGGATGAGAAGCGCATACGCTAGTCTACTCCGGAGTATCGATGCCCTGTCTCGATAGTCCTGCGACTAGGGACCTGCATAAGGATGTGCTTATAGATTACCCAGCCCCCACTAGTGTGACTGCCATCACAACGCTGGTAATCAAGCAAAGATCCTAAGGGCTCCACTAATGTGTATAGGTGATATACTAAAATAAACACATGTACACATTGAAGTAGAAACAAACCAAGTAGCATACTACTATATTGAGCAAGATTGTTTATACAAGGTGAATATCCCAAGCTTCCATTAAGTAATATACAAACTAGTATGATACAGTAATGACCTCTAGGGCATATACAATAACAATATTGAGACGTTGATTATTGTATTATTTCGCTTATGGAATGCATCACATACTTGCTTACTTGTAGATACTTATACCTTGCTACGGTTACATGTACACCCTATATGATGCTGCACTTGATTTCGGAGCATTTGGGAACCGCATGATATATTTTAAGGCTGGATTTATTTAAAAGAGCGGTTTCCCTTGATATGCTCATATTGCTGTTTTATGTTGCATATATCAGTTTTCATGGATTTACGCATTGAGATATGGATTTCATGTGATTTATGGATTTGAGAACCATGGGGGAATTTCAAGAAACTATATATTGTTTGAAAACCCGGTTTCACTTGATATGATATTTCAGTGCGTCCACCATGAGATTTCTCGGTTCTGAGATTTGTGATATTTCCCCTATGCGAGGAGTGAGTGGGCCATGTGTGGGTACATGGTGGAGCCCAGTATGGTTCACCTAGGAAAGAAGTCCGCGGATGATAGGCGATGAGCCTGGATGGCAGGGGAAGTACCTATCGATGATAGTATTTGGACTCGGCGATTATCGTGGGGATACCGACCGAAGTGATGTACGACATGTCATCAGGGCCAGTCGTGGGGACGGCGTCTGAGATATGAGGATTTACGTGTCGATGCTAGACACGTGTTTCTTGATTTTTCGTATCGTCGGTGGACATACGTGTTTGATATCCTCATATATTTACATGCATATGTTTTCATGATGTTTTCGGGTGTCGATGTTTGACACTCAGGTTCCAAGAGACTTACAGGATATGAGGGCTGATCTGAGGATGCGGTGCCTGAGGATTTTGGCATTTGATGTGTCAGTGAGGGACACTGGGGTTTTTCCATGCTGATGATTTTTGCATGAGGTTTTATTATATCATCCCACACTCAGGATTATTTTGACATGCATTGCTTCATGTAGTTGTAGTACCCTGATGATGTACCTTTACATGATTGTTGCATATTCATATTGCCGTACTTATGCTATCAGATTACATGTGGTAGATTAATCGCTGTTCGTTCTTACTTGGGATTACAGTATGATGTTAATTACTATTCATGAGTTGGCAACTCACCCCCGTTGTGCCACAGTGTTTTGCAGGACTTACCCTCAGAGTAGTTGCGGAAGGGCGTCTTATCATATCTACGTTTGCGGATACCGCTACGGCTCGCCTTGATAGCTTTACTTTTAGGTGGGTTTGCGGTTATCCGTTTATGTAATTTGGATATATTTTTGTTGGATCTAGCATTCTCCATGTACCACTTCGTGTATTCGACTTAGAGACGAGTTGTGAGGATCGATGTTGTATTTTTTTGTGTCTTTGGGTGCCGTACTCGTGGAAGCCGGTCTTGTTGTAAAGTTTTACTTCTTTATGCAGTTTTCCTTTATATTTCTTCTCTTTGGCGTCGTATATATGCTTGTGGTGGTTGTCTCCGCCGTTGGGCGTGAGTTGCTCCTGTTTGGGATGCTTTATTTATATTCTATGTTGTACCCGTTATCGGGACTAGTTTTTACAAAGGAGGTGCAGCCGAATTTTCCAAGAAGGAAAACTAAAGTTAAAGATTTTAATTGAAATTTTCCGAATGTTTTAAACTATGTTTTTCTCCGCTTATCCAGTTTTGGGTGGTTTAGATTTCTGGGTTTCGGCTTACTTAAGTTGCATACGCCTGTAGACGTTACGTAATTAAGTGCCGGTTATGGGCCTAATTTTTGGGTCGTGACAAAGTTGGTATAAGAGCGCTAGGTTTTTACCTTTCGGAGTGTAGGATGACCTTGGTATGATGGATTAGGTAGCTTAAGCAGAGTAACGTAGCATGTGTATGTTCCGCGACATACTTACGATACGGTGCTCCGCCTAAGTGACCTTAGGACTTATTGATTGAGAATCCTTCCGTGATTTATATACATCCTTGTGATTCGATTTCCGTGTCCTTATCGAATCTTGTTTCAATTTCCAGCCTATATGCCGCCGAAGACTACGAGGGCACAGAGAGCGGCTGCGAGGGCCGAGATCAGAGTCGACTCGTCCGAGTCGAGGACTGACCAGGGCTGTACGCCTGTTGTACCGGAGCACATTGCTATGTTTGGGGATGGTATGCAGGACCTGCTGTAAAATTTTGAAAATTTAGAAATAAATAAAACGAATGAATTAAATAATAAAATGCCAATTTAAAAAGTTATTAAAACAAAATAGGACATTTTCATAAGTAGTAGGTGAAACAAATTAAATTGAAATTTTAGTATGTAACATTTATCAATTACAAGGGTTTTAATGGTAAATTTAGCTTCATTTTAATAAAAGGGTGTTTATATAATAACATATGTAGTGAAGGGGCTTTTTTGTAATGTTTAGGAAAAATGTGCAAACTTGAAATTTTGAGGGTGTAAGTGAAAAAGGGTTAAGAACTAGTTTAGCTCAGAAATTATATCAAGATAAATCAATTTTGGAGTGATAATGCATTTCTACCTCCTTCTTGCATGCAACCTTCATGCACAACACCTCCTCCTTGCATGAAAGTGGCACACCCTTGTTGTTGACACCTCCTCCTACACCTCTCCTTTCCCTTTGTCATATATATTATTTGTTCAGATCACTTAGCTAATTTAAAAATCTAAAAATTCAAAAGAAAGAAAAAGAAAACTAAAACAAATAAAGAAGAACAAGAGAAAGGAGAAGAGAAGAGCCAAGTTCTAGGATTTCCACCATCAAGGTAAGAACTAGGAACTTGTACATCCTGGAGGGAGTTCTTCCAGCAATCCTTTGTAGCTAAAGTCTTTAATCACTGTAGGATTTAGTTCTGTAATTGGTTTAATTAAGAAATCTTATATTTTTAATATCGAATTTTATGTAAAAATGAGCTCTGTAGTAATCTGCTATAGTTTAGATAAAAATAAACTTAACCAAACGGTGCCTTAATGTTGTATGTTGGACCTAGAACAAACCACAAGAGCACGAACCCAGGGGCTCTGATTTGGGCCGGCGACCTATAGGATAATTCCAGCGTCGCCAGTTTTATGGTAGCCTTTGGTGATTTGGGTTTTAGGGTAGGTCTCTGTTTAGATGTTGGGATATTTTGGTATTGTTTAATTAAGTTAGTTTAACTGTATATGAAATCTGGAAACTAATATCGGGAAAAGGTATCTAAAATCTATAATACAACACGGCTAAAACTTAACGCGTTCTGTTTTCTGTTGCGAAACAACGTTTGGGTAAATTCCAGTTAAGATAAGTGTTAGATCGTTTGTAATAGTCGTACGTAGTGTAATTAGAACGTACAACTTGTGTTTTCATGATTTTGCTATATCGGAGTTAGCCGTTTCCTTATACAAGTAAATTTCGATGTTAGATTCAAATACGGGAACTTCGAAGGCAGCAAGGAAAAGAAAAAGGATTGGCGATTTCTGAGTAGTTACGACATATTCCGGTGAGTAGATTAAACATCTACCAGGGGATCTTTTAAAGATGGTGTGATACGCCGTAGTTAGATTTAAATTCAAGTTTTTCTTTTGTATGTTAACTTTATCATATGCATTCCTAAATCTGTATATATACCTCCAGGATTAATATTTGTTAGAACACTACACCATTATCGATGAGTTATGCCGCACAAGCACATATCTACATGTTACACTATACCTTGTCGATATTAACATGTCACTTCACACTTAGAATTTATTCCGTTAAAAATGATTCTTATCATACCTTAAGTATCAATAGTCCTAGTAATTTGCATATATGACATCATATTTCATATTCACGTATTAGTAGTTGATATAAGAGGCATTTTTATTATTGAGGATATATGGTTTTAAGTTTTCATATACTATTACGAAAAATTAGTGATTTTCATGATTATGTGTCACGTCCACCATGAAATGTCGTTTTTATGATTTGGTTTTATTCCGGATCGAGTCGGGGGTTATACGGTTACGGATTTACAATTTTATCCAGACTGAGTCGGTGGGGATACAGTTGGATACATGGTGGAGCCGGTCTAGACACAGGGAAGGATAGCTGCACTTTAGGCGGGGTTCCTAATGAGGATACTCGATTCCGGAGACAGTTATGAAACACGGCGTATATCTAGATGATACCGAACGGTGTTATTGATTACATGATCGTTCGAGGAACGATGCCTGATGAAACACCGAAGTTTTGTGTCGATGTTAGGCACGGAGAAAAATGAATATGATTTGGAAAATAATTGATGAGATTTCAGTTTTGATTCATATATGGAGTATTACATATTCATTCCTCCACTTGTTATCATGTATCGCATTCACCGTTGTTGAAATTAGTTCTAGTTCGTAATATTTACATTATCAGCCGTTATATGTTAGTTATATTCACAGAGTTGGCAACTCACCCCCTTTGTGCCACAGTTTCCTTACCGGGGTAGAGTGGACGGTTAGCAGCAGTGCAGATCCATTTATCAGCTTTTATCGCATCTTTTGCTAGGTGGGTTACCTATGTAGTAACCTTCTCTTATGGTATTGTATATTAAATCTAGAGTATCTACATCAGACCCTGTATAATGACTTAGATACATATATGGTAATATGTATATTATTTTGACAGATGAGATCGTTTAGTTGTATTAAATGATATTCCTTTTATGTATGTCTGAGATTCTTCTTTGATGTCGTATTATGGGTATGTATTTATTTCCACTGTTAGTATCGTTGCTCCCAACTAGGGATGCAACCAAATTAAACATTTTATAACTGCTTTTTATTATAAACGCAATAGGAAATTACTGTTAAGATATTAAATACTTGAAATCTATGATTTTTCTTAAACAGATTTAATTTTTCCTAAAATTCCGCAAAAAGGGTTTTTGATCTTGGTTTTTGGCTTACTCAGGTTGTGTAGTTATCTTTCGATATTATACAATCTAAGTCCTGGTCACATCCAAAATTTAGGTCGTGACAAAGTTGGTATCGGAGCTTAGGATTAACCTTACGGAATCGAGTAGTCAGTTAAGGTAAGTAGACTTGAGTTCGTTACGTAGGATGACCTTTGGTTTGATAGAGTAGGTGAATTAGGATGAGTATAGTACCGTACATATGTTCCGCGACATATTTACGCTACGATACTAAGCCTAAGTAACCTTAGGAGATGTTTGTTCATACTTCTTTCCTTAATTCCGTGTATCTTGTGATTTGGTTGCAATGTCCTTATCAATCCTGTTTCTTACTCCAGCCGCTATGTCATCAACAACTACGGGGACTCAGAGTACCGCTGTCCGAGATGAGATTAGAGCGGGATCGTCTGAAACGGGGACAGACCTGGGCAGTAAGCCTATCTTTCATGAACCGATTTATCCACCCTATATTAATCGTATAGCTAGGATGGAGACAAATGTTCAAGAGATGCACCGAATGATCGGATCCTTGCTGGAGATTAGTCGAGCACAGTGATCGACTACTACTCCACGTACGGGTGTTCAGAGACCAAGGAAAATTCGTAATAATACATCAGGACCAAGACGTGTTCGTAGAGGCCATGGCGGATTCTGCATAGATCAGTTCTATCACTTATACACATATATTCAGCAGTCAGTGCAAAGATGTTTCAGGTGTGGGTGTCCGTATCACAGTATTAGGGATTGTCCCATGAGGCGATATGGTGAGGCATCGGTCTCACATGTGACTTCACCACCTTCACCACCTCCTCCGAGCACATTACCTCCTACCCATGTTGTTGTTCCACGCCAGATCAACGCCCATAGAGGCCGTGGTCATGACGGTCGTAATTCAAGAGGACGAGGAGGTCGAGGCCGATTCAATTCGGGTCGCAGTTTTGGACGAGATAGGACTCAGGGCTAGATGTTTAGTTCGTACCCCGTTGAGCAGAAGCCCCAATCTACCTATTTTAGTTGTGGATGTCCAGGGCATTTCGCTAGGAATTGTAGATTTTATGGAAGGATGTCAGGATGCCCAGACATTCAATACAGTCGTAACAGGTATTCTTTCTGTATATTACTTAAACGCGCATATTCTAATTGATTCTTTTTCAACGCATTCATATGTATCCTCACGCTTTCCACTTTCTCTGGGAAGAGAGTTGTCGTTGTTAGAATTACTGCTAGTTTTGATTACTCCTGTAGGAGATTCTTTTGTAGCTCGACATGTATTCAGGTCTTGTTCAGTACGTATTGGTGATAGGGATTCTTTAGTTGATCTGGTTCACCTGGATATGTTAGATTTTGATATTCTTCTCGGTATGGATTGGTTAGTCGCCTGTCATGCTTATGTAGATTGTCGGGGGAAAGCGGTTAGATTTTGTTTTCCAGGTGAAACGATCTTTGTTGTGCAGTGGGACTGCAATATAACTCCTGCCAACATGATATCTGCTCTTTGTGCGGGGAGACTCTTGTAGAAGGGTTGTCATGAGTTATTAGCTTTTGTTCGAGACATAGGAGTCCCTGAAGTTCCGTTGGACCAAGTTCCGATCGCACGAGAATTTCCGGATGTATTTCCTGCTGAATTCCCAGGATTGCCACCCGATCGTGATATCGAATATTGTATCGACTTGATTCCGGGTGCGGTGCCTATTTCTATACCGCCCTATCGGATGGCCCCGACGGAATTGAAAGAACTCAAAAACCAGTTGCATGCGTTGTTAGATAGAGGATTTGTTCGTCTAAGTGTATCGCCGTGGGGAGCTCCTGTCTTGTTTGTTGAGAAGGACGGTAGCATGAGATTGTACATAGACTACAGGCAGCTGAATCAAGTTACTGTGCAAAATAGGTATCCATTACCTCGTATCGATGACTTGTTCGATCAGTTGCAGGGAGCTGGATACTTCTCAAAGATTGATTTGCGGTCAGGATATCACCAGTTGAGGGTTAAGAAGGAAGACATTCCGAAGACTCCCTTTCACACACGATATAGGCATTATGAGTTTCTAGTGATGTCGTTCGGACTCACCAGTGCCCCAGTAGCTTTCATGGATATGATGAACCGTACCTTCAAGCCATTCCTTGATCAGTTCATTATAGTATTCATTGATGACATTCTTGTTTATTCCCGGAGTCGGGAGGAGCACGAGCTGCATTTATACATCACGTTGCAGACCTTGAAGGAACATCAGCTGTTCGCTAAATTATCCAAGTGTGCTTTCTGGCTGGATATTGTAAATTTCTTGAGTCACGTAGTTAGGAGAGATGGGATACATGTGGACCCAAAGAATATCGAAGCGGTACAGTGCTGGCCTAGACCTGTATCAGTTACTGAGGTTCGTAGTTTCTTGGGTCTGGAAGGTTATTACCGACGTTTTGTGTAGGATTTCTCTCGGATCGCTTCACCGTTGACCGGGTTGACTAGGAAGGAAGTTCCATTTCTTTGGACAAATGCCTGTGAGCAGAGTTTCCAGTAGTTGAAGACTCGCTTGATGACTGCACCAGTCTTATCTTTACCTTCTGGGTCAGGTGGGTTTGTCGTGTATTGTTATGCTTCTCGAGTGGGTTTCGGCTATGTGTTGATGTAGCACGGAAGGGTTGGAGCTGTTGGAGATAGTGCCCTTATAGTCAATTATTGGATCGCGGGTACGTGATTGCAATGATTGCGGAGGACCTATACCGGTAGGACAGTCTTACTCAAGATGATAGTATGCTATCTGGTTTGCCTTTATCAGTCGTGTACATGTTCAGGTGACTGATTACATGTTACACTTTGATAGAGCCCTTAGGATCTTGCTTTACTACCAACAGTATGATGGCGATCATATACGTGAGAGTTGGGTTGTTTATATGCATATCCTTAATTGTGGTCCCTAGTCGTGGGAGTTTCGAGATAGGGCATCGATACTCCGGAGTAGACTAGTGTGTACAGTCGAGACCCCGACGAGGGGCGGTGGCCGGTCTCACAAGCCACTGGTGTCAGTTGGATCACCTAAGATGTATACAGGTGCTCATTGGGTTATGAGTACACCGGACAGGACTCGCCGGGAATCAGCTGGTTAGTACTATACCTATCGTCAGATAGCAGTTCCCTGATGACATGTGTACAGGTTAGTTCATCGACCTGAGGTCTTCATTTGTCTCGTGTGAGTTCCCACTGTGCTTTGATTTCTACCCTACCACGGCTCAAAGGAGTCGTGCAAACAGGTAGTTTTGGGGTACAGTCCCGAGCCATATGGAGGCACGTGAGCGGATCGGCAGGGGATTCGTCTCTCCCGGTATTGGGGGTGAGGTCGTGCTGTGTCTAGGAGAGCAATTACACATAGTCCATGGCCATGGCAGGAGATTTACTGATAGGTACTCCAGTAGTATCTAAGGGTGTTATTAGGCTACACTCCGACACGACTTATACTGCTATTGGGGGTCTGACGTTTCTATCCCCCTAGGCAGATATGCGATACTCATAGACGAACGGACCGGACTGTATATACATTGTCACTGTTAGGCTCAGTAAGGTTTCCGGATGAGTTCGCTCATCGGCCTCCCTTTAGGTCAGTCCATGGGCAGCCGTTACGCATTGCTAGTGCCGCTGGCGGTTTGTGGTTAAACCCACTTCCAGGGTACTGACGAGTCATTAGAGTCCCCCACAGACAGTTTCCCAAGTTCGGGCAAAACGTTGTAGAGGCCGTATGGTTTTATGGCAGGGTTCGGAAAATGCACGTGCGTTTACGCACGTGTTATTTTTCGGGCAGATCATACTGGTCGGCTTTGGTTTAAGCCGGATCCGAGTATTATATTGAGTAGGTATAATATCTTTGTCTCAGTTGAATTTGTATTCGGTCGTAATACAAATGCGGGTATATTTATACAGTTTCGGGGTTGTCCTGAAATTCGTTTCAGGATCACTTTTGGAAGTTGCCAGTTTCCAGTTTTCTATCAGCCGTCTTTTAACACTCGGTTAAAGACAGATTTATCTTTTCTTGGATGAGGGTGAGTCATGCTTCTAGAAGGTTCTAGAAAGGGTGACTTGACATGGTGAGTCATTAGTGCTTTAATGGAGCCATTAATGCAATGGTGACTAGGTTAATGAATCACCATTTGCATTAATGAGGTTTTGTTTGCTTAAGGATATTTTTCTTGTGTTCACACATGATATTTCTTTCTTAAGGTCACCCTCTTCTCTCCTCCCTTCACCCCCTCCCTATATATGGCCGGCCACTCCTCTCTCTCATACTTACTTGAGTTTTCATTTGCAAAAGATTATGATAGTTTTCGGTGTATGGAATTCACAGCTCATTTTATTCCATCACCCGATTCCCTCGGCAACTTCATTAACCGATCGTCCACGGAATTGGACGAAGTGAGACAAAGTCATCTACTCATTCTCTACATCAATCTTGGTCGTCTCTTTTAGCAAACTTGACGACCGAGTTGCCTCAAGTCAGAGGCGGGAGCCCGTTTAAAGAATCAGTGACGTGGTGCCACCTGGACGAGCAGATCGGAGATCGAAGAGATCGGAGCAGCCGCAACGGAGCGTGGGATGATGGTTAAAGAATGAAGGACTCGGATCGTTCGGTATAACCTTTCTACACTCTTTACAGTTTGTTAGTTTAGCAATAATGGAAGATCCGGGTTAAAGTATACGATAGCGCCAGTTAAAAGTTTTTTTGTTCCGCATTTGGCGTCTGTAGACGGTCGGGGCGCTAACGTAGACTTACAGTAGCTTATGCTTCTCGGCAGTTGAAGTGGCACGAGCAGAACTACCACACTCATGATTTGGAGATAGCTGCAGTAGTTTTCGTACTGATGATTTGGAGGCATTACTTGTTTAGAGAGTTGTGCCAGATTTTTGCAGATCATAAGACCTTGAAGTATATTTTTTAGCAGAGGGGTCTGAATTTAAGGCAGCATAGATGGATGGAACTCGTGAAGGATTACGATTGTGAGATCTTGTATCGTCCAGGAAAAGCGAATGTTGTAGCAGATGCTTTGAGTCGGAGGCCTGGACGTAGCTTATCTCATGTGCGTACCTTACAGAGACAGTCTTCTACACACTGGCAGAGTCTATGTGATAATCGTAAACAGTTTTAGTTCACATTGACAGGAGGACAGTTAGCACATGTTCGCACCCGTCCTCAGCTATTGGATTGTATTCGAGAGACACAGCCTGCAGATGCTCGTATATCATAGATTATGGATCAGGTTAGGTAGGGCAGAGAGTCGGAGTTCGTGATAGATGACCATGGAGTATTACGTTTTAGGACTCGTCTTTGTCGGTCAGATTCGGAAGGACTGAGACGTGAGATTTTAGAGGAAGCCCATCGATCAGCATACAATATTCATCCTGGTTCCACCAAGATGTATAATGACTTGAAGGATGTTTATTGGTGGGAAGGAGAGAAGAGGGATGTTGCAGAGTTTATTTCAAGATGCTTGACTTGTCAGTAAGTTAAGGCAGAGCACCAGAGGCCGGCTGGAGAATTGCTGCCCTTGCCCATTCCGGAGTGGAAATGGGAACAAATTTCCATGAATTTCGTTGTGGGTCTACCTATGACTAGCAGAGGGTATGATTCCATCTGGGTAATTGTAGATATATTGACAAAGGTAGCTCACTTTCTTCCGGTAAGGACGACGTATGGGTTTGCATAGTATGCTCAGATTTATATCGAAGAGATCAAACCATTGCATGGAGTTCCATCGTGCATAGTATCCGATAGTGGTACACAGTTTACCAGCAGACTATGGCAAAAACATCAAGAAGCACTTGGTACACGATTGAGTTTTAGTATAGCTTTCTGTTAGTGTATATGCCCTAGAGGCCATTACTGTATCATACTAGTATGTATATTACTTGATGGAAGCTTGGGATATTCACAGTTGTACAGACAATCTTGCTCAATATAGTAGTATGCTACTTGGTTTGTCTCTGCTTTAATGTGTACATGTGTGTTTATTTATTATATCACCTATACGCATTAGTAGAGCCCTTTGGATCTTTGCTTGATTACCGGCGTTGTGATGGCGATCACACTCGTGGGGGCTGGGTAATCTACAAGCACATCCTTATACACGTCCCTAGTCGTGGGAGTACCGAGATAGGGCATCGATACTCCGGAGTAGACTAGGGTATGCGCTTCTCATCCCAGCACGGGAGACGGTCTGTCCCACAGCCGTCGGTACGTCGTACTTGAGATAGTATGCGGGTGCTCGTTGGGTTACGAGTACACTGGACAGGACTCGTCATGAACTGATGGTTGGTATTATACCTATCGCCAGTTATCAGTTCCCAGGTGACATGAGTACAGCTTAGTCCGCTGACTTGACACTGTCACTTCGCCTCGAGTGTGTTCCCACTGTTCTTTGATTGCTACCCTACCACGGCTCTACTGAGTCGTGCAAACAGGTAGTAGTTGGGAGCAGTCCCGAAGCACTTGGAGGCAGTGACGGTCAGACAGGATTCGTCTCTCCCGGTATTGGGGGTTGACATCGCGCTGTGTCTAGGAGAGCCATTACACAAGTAGTCCCTGGCCAGGGCAAGCGAGATGTACTGGTAGGTTCCAGTGTTATCTCAGGGTGTTCTGGGCTTCACTCCGACACGACTTGTACCGCTATTTGGGGACTGACGTTTACCGCCCCCTAGGCCCGACATGCGATGTATCGGACGAACAGACCGGACTGTACGGAGATTGTCACATACAGACTCAGTAGGAGTTTAGATGGGTTTACCTCATCGGCCTTCTTATCGACATTTACCTAGGGACCGTTACGTACAGCTAGTGCCGCTTGCCGTCTGTGGTTAAACCCACAGCCCGCGTAGTGTCGAGTCTTTAGAGTCCCACACAGAGAGTTTCCCTGCACTGAGCGAAACGTATAGAGGCCGTATGGTTTTTACGGCAAGGCTGCGATCACTTACGTACACTTGTGTGCGTGTGGTGTTCGGGCAGGCAGTACTAGTGGGCTTTGGATTAAGCTGGATCCTAGTATTGCATGGATGGATTTGTTTTGTCTTCTGCGCATCCGCATTCTACGGAATACGGATGCAGGTGTGTATGCACAGTTTTCCGGAGCGATGAAGGAGGAGGTGCCTCATTATGGTTTTGGCTGTTGGTTCGGCCAAAACCGCTATGTGGCAGGCTCATTAGGGTTTTGACAGTTGATTCGGTCAAAACCATTTTGAGGCGGACTCATTAGGGTTTCGACAGTTCGTTTGGTCAAAACCATTTTGAGCCGGGGACATTATTTACTAATCCTTTCATTGATAATTTTGTTATGGCTAATTAAATTGACCATTTGACCATCTTGACTTTGTTGACCATTTGACCAAAGTTGACTTGGATCTTCTTAGAAGATCTAAAGTATTCTTTGGTTTTCTTTTTCTTTTGTTATGATAATGGTCATGTCATTTGTAGCCATCACCTTTATCTTGATGGGATTAGTAATCATAGTGTTTGTGCATTATTGCAACCATGGTTAGCTTTTCTCTTGGTTAAGCATTTCATTTGCTTATTCTCATTCTCTCTCTTGAAATAAGAAGCTCCATGGTTGCTAGAAAACTCCTTCTTCTTCCTCCTCTTTGTTTCTCCTTTGATCTCATGTGTTGAGAGAAAAAGGATTCCATTTGACGAACACATCCATACATCTTCTCTACACATCCTAAGGCTTCTAGATTAGCAATCTCCTTGCCCTAGTTACCTCGGCTTGAGGTGGAGCTCGGTGTACATCTCTCGGGTGGATCGTCTTCGACTCAAGGAGGCCGCGGAGGTGACCGAAGTCCGGATCGACCATTGAGCAAGCAAAGAGAAGAACAACAAGAAGAGAAGAACATCAAAGAAGAACAACAACAAGAAGAGAAGGAGTTCAAGTTGAGGTATAACCCCTAACCGAGTAGATACATCTCATGTTAGGATGCTAGTATATTGTTTAGCAAAGATCCGGCTTTTACGGTCCATGTTACAAAGATTAGAAAATTTTTGTTTTACCGTTTCCGCAACCCCGAAAGTACCGGGAGAGGTAACGTGGACCTAACACTTTCCACCCACAGACAGATGGTCAGTTAGAGCGGACCATTCAGACTCTAGAAGATATGCTTAGAGCTTGCAGCCTTGATTTTGGTGGTAGTTGGGATCGTCAAACGCCTTTGATAAAATTCTCATACAACAACAGTTTTCAGGTGACGATCCAGATGGCACCCTTTGAAGCATTGTAAGGGAGGAAATGTCGATCTCCCGTTTGCTGGACGGAACTGAGCGAGAGTAGCATTTTGGGACTGCAGATAGTACGGGAGACTACGGAAAAGATTCAGTTGATACAGGACAGAATGAGAATGTCACAGTGCAGACAGAAATCATATGCGGCTCGACGACGTCGTAGACTCGAATTTCAGATGGGAGATCATGTCTTTCTTCGTGTATCTCCGATGAAAAGTATGGTGCGTTTCGGGGAAAAAGGGAAGCTCAGCCCCAGATATGTCGGATCTTACGAGATTCTGGAGAGAGTGGGTGCTGTAGCTTATCGTTTAGCTCTTCCACCGAGTTTTCCCGATGTGCATCCGGTGTTTCACGTATCTATACTTCACAAGTATCTTCACGATTCTTCTCACGCGATCCAGTATCAGACCTTATAGCTTGAGCCAGATTTATCCTACACAGTGCGGCCGGTAGCTATCCTTGACCGGCAGGCAAAGAAACTGATATCAAGGGTACTTCCATCTATAAAGGTTCTTTGGCGAGGAACGAATCACGAGGAGATTATTTGGGAGACCGAGGATGTGATGCAAAAGAAAATTTCCACATCTTTTCGAAGATACGTCTAGTTAAGTTTCAAATTCGGGGACCGAATTTTCTTAAGGGGCGAATATTGTAACATTTTGAAAATTTAGAAATAAATAAAATTAACGAATTAAATAATAAAATGCCAATTTAAAAAGTTATTAAAACAAAATAGGACATTTTCATAAGTAGTAGGTGAAACAAATTAAATTGAAATTTTAGTATGTAACATTAATCAATTACAAGGGGTTTAATGGTAAATTTAGCTATATTTTCAAAAATGGGTGTTTATATAATAACATATGTAGTGAAAGGTCTTTTTTGTAAAGTTTAGGGAAAATGTGCAAACTTGAAATTTTGAGGGTGTAAGTGAAAAAGGGTTAAGAACTGTTTTAGCTCAGAAATTATATCAAGATAAATCAATTTTGGAGTGATAATGCATTGCCACCTCCTTGCATGCAACCTTCATGCACAACACCTCCTCCTTGCATGAGAGTGGCACACCCTTGTTGTTGACACCACCTCCTACACCTCACCCTTCCTTTTGTCATATATATCATTTGTTCAGATCACTTAGCTAATTTAAAAATCTGAAAATTCAATAGAAAGAAAAGGAAAACTAGAACAAACAAAGAAGAACAAGAGAAAGAAGAGAAGAAGAGCTAAGTTCTAGGATTTCCACCATCAAGCTAGGAACTAGGAACTTGTACATCGTGGAGGGAGTTCTTCCAGCAATCCTTTGTATGTAAAGTCTTTAATCACTGTAGGATTTAGTTCTATAATTGGTTTAATTTAGAAATCTTATATCTATAATATCGTATTTTAGGCAAAACTGAGCTCTGTAGTAATCTAAAATAGTTTAGATAAAAATAAACTTAACCAAACAGTGCCTTAATATTGTATATTGGATCTAGAACAAACCATAGGAGCACGAACGCAGGGGCTCGGATTTGGGCTGGCGACCTATAGGACAATTCCAGCGTCGCCGGATTCATGGTAGGCTTTGGTAATTTAGGTTTTAGGGTAGGTCTCTGTTTAGATGTTGGGATATTTTGGTATTGTTTAGTTAAGTTAGTTTAACTGTATATCAAATCTGGAAACTAATAGCTGGAAAAGGTATCTAAAATCTTTAATACAACACGGTTAAAACGTAACGCGTTCTGTTTTCTGTTGCGAAATAGCGTTTAGGTAAATTCCAGTTATGTTAAGTGTTAGATCGTTTGCAATAGTCGTACGTAGTATAATTAGAACGTACAACTTGTGTTTTCATGATTTTTCCGTATCGTACTTAGCCGTTTCCTTATAAAAGTAAATTTCGATGTTAGATTCATATACGGGAACTTCGGAGGCAGCAAGGAAAATAAAAAGGATTGGCGATTTCTGAGTAGTTACGACGTATTTCGGTGAGTGGATTAAACATCTACCGGGGGATCTTGTAAAGATGGCGTGATACGCCGTGGTTAGATTTAAATTCAAGTTTTGCTTTTGTATGTTAACTTTATCATATGCATTCCTAAATCTGTATATATACCTCCAGGATTAATATTTGTTAGAACACTGCACCATTATCGATGAGTTATGCAGCACATGCACATATTTACATGATACACTACACCTTGTCGATATTAAAATGTCACTTCACACTTAGAAATTATTCTGTTAAAAATGATTCTTATCATACCTTAAGTATCAATAGTCATAGTAATTAGCATATATGACATCATATTTCGTATTCAAGTATTAGTAGTTGATATTAGAGGCATTTATATTATTGAGGATTTATGGTTTTAAGTTTTCATATACTATTACGAAAAATCAGTGATTTTCATGATTATGTGTCACGTCCACCAAGAAATATCATTTTTATGATTTGGTTTTATTCCGGACCGAGTCGGGGGTTATACGGTTACGGATTTACAATTTTATCCAGACTGAGTCGGTGAGGATAAAGTTGGATACAAGGTGGATCCGGTTGAGACCCAGGGGCAGGATAGTCGCACTTTAGGCGGGGAGCCTAACGAGGGTACTCGATTCCGGAGTTAGTTATGAAACACGGCGGATATTTAGATGATACTGACCGGTGTTATTGATTACAAGATCGTTCGAGGAATGATTCCTCATAAACACCGAAGATTCGTTCGATGTTAGGCATGGAGAAAAACGAATATGATTTGGAAAATAATTGGTGAGATTTCAGTTTTGATTCATATATGGAGTATTACACATTCATTCCTCCACTTGTTATCATGTATCAAATTCACTATTGTTGATATTAGTTCTAGTTCATCATATTTACATTATCTACCGTTATATGTTAGTTATATTCACTGAGTTGGCAACTCACCCCCGTTGTGCCACAGTTCCTTGCAGGGGTACAGTGGACGGTTAGCAGCAGTGCATATCCATTTATCAGCTTTCATCGCATCTTTTTCTAGGTGGGTTAACCATGTACTAACCTTCTCTTTTGGTATTGTGTATTTAATCTAGAGTATCCCCATCAGACCCTGTATAATAACTTAGAGCGATATATGGTAATATGTATATTATTTCGACAGATGAGATCGTTTAGTTGTATTAAATGATATTCCTTTTTTGTATGTCTGAGATTCTTCTTTGATGTCGTACTATGGGTATGTATTGATTTCCACTGTTAGTATCGTTGCTCCCAACTAGGGATGCTACCAAATTAAACACTTTATAACTGTTTTTATTATAACTGCAATAGGAAATTACTGTTATGATCTTAAATACTTGAAAACTGTGATAAAGACATTACAATACTTGCTTAACCTTTCGGCCAGGCTATCTTTCGCGAAGTTCCTTAATTACATAATCTCTCTTGCCTGGAGGCGTAGTCCCACTAACACCATTATAGAAACCTACTTGGATTATAGCATTGATTGCTAAGTAAGAAAATCTCCCAGGAGTAATACTACTCATCGGCGGGATCGGGATCCAACCATCATTTCATGATAAACTAGATGGAAGCCACTCCAGTCACCACTTTCCAGAAGCTATGCAGCACTAGCAAGTTTCCTGTATATTTGAAACTCCCGATATGGTTTTTGCCCCAGGCACCTTATGACCATGAAGGATGCCAACAAATCATAAAGCCAAGTCAAGTTCTACCCGTCTTTGTGCATATTAATTTAGACCCACCCATACTCGCCCTTGACGGATGCCAACAAGGCTATATTACTGTCCTAAATTAATGCATCTCAATGCTACAAATAAGTATTATTCATCTACCGTACACCATGCCTTGACGGATGCCAACAAACACAACACGAATACTAAATACTACTTATCTAAAATTAAGGAGGGCTACGGCTGGGTTTTTGACGAAAAACCCGTTAACGTAATGAACTTGATATCATTGAAGGAACCTGAGAAGTTTTGAAAAGGAGTGGTTTAGGCTCCGCTTTTGAAAACTTGTGGTTTTGGAAAAAACTCGAGTAATCTACAATATAGACTTCTTCTCAAGAGGTCACTCCCCATGAAGGGTTATCGGCTCTTACCTCCTGGAATGAAGTGCTGGATATTCACAACCGAAACCACTATGCAAAGCGAAAGAATATAACTATATTTTTTCGAAATTTGTTCCAACAACATCTTTTAGGTTTTCTTATCTTTCATTAATCAAAATTAATGCAGTCCCATCAGTTAACCTATCACACCAGAAAAGAACGAAAATATGATGTATGTATATGCCATCTGCATTCGCTTCTGGGCCCCGTCATCACCCGTTAGGTTACTTAACTAACGACAGAGGGGGGGCTGGACTAGCGTGGGTGCAAAACATATACAAAATTTACTAGTATATATATAAGTATATATAAGATTCGTCCCAGGCATGATAATAAGCAACATCACATAATGAAAACCAACAATACATAATGGTGGATAATCTTAGAGCCCCGGGTTTCATTTGAGCCGCAAATAAAACCCGACGTTCCCGGTCGTGTGTATAGCCTGTGCAATGAAAACCTGGACCCCTACGAGCGCGGCAAGTTACCCGCCAATCCAATAAGTGAGGCAACCCCCTTCAACAAAGTGAATAGGCCACCTAAAACTTCATGGAATCCGGTAACTTGGGCGCCCCTCCGTGGGTCATCCTATAACCCCCTTCAACAAAGTGAGCATGCTTGATCTTCTTTTCCCGCCCTATCGATTCTCCGGGATCGAGCTTGTTCTCCTGTCCTCCTTTGTCATAGATGATCCACCCGAGAGATGTGGTCCATGTCTCTAGCTCCTAACCAAGTTGTCAATAGGAGCAACTAGAGAACTTGGGCTGCTAATCCATGTTTTCTAGGATGTAGTGTGGAGATCTATGTGTTCTGCTATCTCTATCTTGCCTCTTCACTTGTTTCTCAACTCATGAGAGGGTAGTGAAGAGGATGATAATGAAGGTGGAGGAAACTTAAGAGGAGGGAGTAGGATGAAGCAAAAACGGGAGCTCAAGAATAATGAAGCATGCATGTGAGAGAAAATCAACATCAAGGTTTTTTGTATCAATTTTCATGAATAAAAAAGTGTAGCCATGCTTCAATAGTAACACAAATAAATAAAGAATTCATTTGTGAACTATTGAAGCCATGACACTCACCATTCCTCCCTCTCCTTAATTTCCACCTCCCATTTATCAAAAATTGGAAAAGTCCATGATGAGGTGTCCACCTTCTAGAAGGTAATCTGTTGGAAAATACGGATTACAGTCTGCTGTATATACATATATGCATTCCGATAAAAACATGAATGCCCAAAGAGATAGAATAATATGAAGATCGTAATAATAGAATATACATATCGAAATACATATATGTAAACTATTAAATCAATACCTAATTTAATAATCCTGCTCAAACTCGAGCCGTCCAGTATTACCAACTGTCCGATCGAAAGTCCGAGTACAAAGTACATCAATCGATCGAGACCCTGCACGTATCCAATACGGCTACTACATCATTTTGCCTGAACCACGGAAACCCTCTGTATGGGAATATAAAGACTCGACAGTACGCCAGCAGTGAGTTAGTGGATAAATCCATATGTACAAGCATGTTAGCGGCACTAGCTGTACGTAACGGCTATCCAGGTACCTTTCGAAAAGGAAGGCCGATGAGTAAACTCATCCGGATCCCTACTGAGCCTATCTGTGACAATCTCCGTATAGTCCGGTCTCTTCGTTTGAGCGTATCGCATACCAGGTCAAGCGGGTGGTAAACGTCAGACCCTAATATCCCAGTAATTCGTGCTGATACGGCTCAAGACTAATCCGGGAAACTACTGATCAGCCTATCAGTAAATCCTAACTGCCCTGGCCAAGGTCATTTGGTCCTGACCAATCGAACAAAGTACGATATCGACTCCCTATACCGAGAGAGACGAATCCCAGACAATCGCTCATAGCCTCCATGTGGCTCGGGACTGTACCCAACCAAAACGTGTTTGCACGAATCAATAAAGTAGTGGTAGGGTAGTGATCAAAGAATAGTGGGTACTCACACGAGACAAATGCCGATCTCAAGTATAATGTCTAACCTGTACTCATGTCACCAGAGAACTTCCACCTGACGTTAGGTATAGTACCATCAGGATGTTCTCGGCAAGTCCATCCGGTGTACTCGCCCCCAGTGAGCACATGTATATAATCTTAGGTGCGAAAGACCAATGGTTGCGGGACCATACCATCGCCCCTTGTCGGGGTCTAGAAATGTATACACAAGTCTACTCCGGAATATCAATGCTCCTATGACTTGGGACCATTCAAGGATGCGCGTACCGACTACCCAGCTCCCACAAGTATGATCCCCATCACAACGCAGGTAGTCTAGCAATGATCCTATGGGCTTTAGCAATATGTAAAAAAAGATATGTAATAGCAAGTAAAACATACACATGTTAAGATAAAGACAACCTGTAGGGTTCCTAGGCACACTAAGGAGGTTCCACAAGGCATCAACCATGCCAAATTCAAATTTTTTCGTGTGCCTAACAACCCTAATGCGATCGTTGACTAGAGATTAAGGCGAAAATGATAACTAGTTAACAACTTAACTAAGAGTAAATGGAAAATACAACCTTTGTAGATCTGGTCCTCCACTTCCTTAGCTCCGTGATGATGTCCCTCCGCTGCGATCATCGGATCCCGGACTCTAGCGATGGTTTCGTTGAAGAAATGATCGGGCTAGGTCGTCGACTTCGATGCTGAAGATGATCTACGTCGAGGCAACACAAGATCAAGCTCCAACTTCACCAAGTCATGAAACTTGTGAAGAAAACACCCTATACTACTTGGCAAGTGGTAGAAGATGAAGAAATAGGAAGTGGGTTCACTTTGGATTTGGATTTCTCACTCTTTATCTCAAGTCACCATTGAAGCTAGCAAGCTTCTTTCTTCTTGAAGAAGATGAAGAAGAAGAAAAAGAATATCATAAGAATTATTGGAAAATAGAAAATAAGTGATTCTTATCATTATGCAACCTTGGGTTAGATTAACAAGTGTAGAGAATAAACTAGGGTTAGGTGAATGGTTAGATTTAGCATAAAACAAAAATGGTAGACTTATTCAAAGTTTCATGAAGCTTCAACTATAAAACAAAGCAAGCCACCATTTCTCTTTTTGCCAAAAATGAATTAAGAGAATAAATAAATAAGCAAATCAAAACCCTAACCATTAACATAACCATGGTTTAATCATACACACCCAAGTTTGCATGTATCATCAAACATGATACAAACTAGTGCACAAAACTATATCATATATATAATGTGCACATCAAGTGAGAAAATCCATCTTAAGTGAACAAATACTAGTTAATGTAAAGTAATATATCAAATATATAATTAAACATTAAATCATTAAATCAACAATTGATTTAATGATCCGGTCATATCGCATATAACCGACTAATATCAAGTGTATCAATGTATCGAATCAACACTTGATTCGGTAACCCGGCTATATCACATATAACCGACCAATGATGCAAATCGCGAGAATAGAATATAGTATCACATACTGGTATAATTCTCGATCCCGCACATATCTCATATGCGCTCCTATTTCGTTTCGCTTGAGCAAGGAAATCTCTGTGTAGGACTCTAAAGACTCGTCAATACGCCAGCAGCAGGTGATGATCATATCAAACACTCACAAGCCGCAAGCGGTCTGCTAAACGTAACGGCCACCCGGGTATTGAGCGATCAGAAGATCGAAGAGCAAGCCCGCTCACACTCCTGTGAATCCAACCAGTAGCACTTACCATATAGTCCGGTCTGTTCGTCTGATATGTCGCATATCTCGCCTAGGGGTGGTAAACGTCAGACCCCAGTAGCTCGATAAGTCGTGTCGATATGAAGTCTATAACAGTTCGAGAAACTACTGGTAACACTTACCAGTAAATCTCAGCAACCCTGGCCAGGGATTTCCGGTTATAGCCAATCGAACACAGCGCAACATCAACTCCCTATACCGGGAGAGACGAATCCCCTCCTATCACTCATTGCCTCCATGTGATTCGAGACTGTACCCAAAAACCACCGTTTTGCACGCCCTCTTGGACGTGGTGTTAGTTATATGTATGCCCTAGAGGCCATTACTGTACATAGGATGTATAATTTAGTGGATGCTGGGACATATATAGGTAGGACTTTCTTGCTCGACATGATAGTACGCTATCTGGTTGCTCTTTATCCTAAAATGTATACTTTCTGTCTCTCTGATTACATGTTGATAAAGCCCTTAGGATGTGTACTCGACTTCCAGGACTATGATGAAGATCATACTAGTGGGGCCTGAGTAGTCAATGAGTACATCCTTCATTGTTCCTAGTCGTGGGAATATCGAGACGGGGCATCGATATTCCAGAGTAGACTAGCGTATATCTTCTCGACCCATGTGATGGGCGATGGATGATTCCATATCCGTTGGTGTTTGACATCGGAGATGGTATGCGGGTGCTCAGTGGAGACTGGGTACACTGAACGGACTCGCCGAGAACTCCCAGATGGTATTATACCTCACGTCAGATGGCAGTTCTCTGGTGACACTGGTACAGCTTAGTCTGTTGACCCGAGATCGTCATAGAGTCTTATGTGTCTCCCACTGTGCTTTGATTTCCACCCTACCACGGCTCTACAGAGTCGTGCAAACAGGTGGTTTTTGGGTACAGTCCCGATTCACATGGAGGCAATGAGCGATAGGAGGGGATTCGTCTCTCCCGGTATTGGGGGTTGATGTTGTGCTATGCTCGACTGGCCGTAACAGGAAATCCCTGGCCAGGGTTGCAGTGATATACTGGTAAGAGTTATCAGTAGTTTCACGAATTTTATGGACTTTACGTCGGCATGACTTATCGAGCTATTAGGGTCTGACGTTTACCACCCCTAGGCGAGATTTGCGACATATCAGACGAACAGACCGGACTGTACGGTAAGTGTTACTGGTTGGATTCACAGGAGTGTGAGCGGGCTTTCTCGTCGATCTTTTGATCGCTCAATACCCGGGTGGCCGTTACGTTTAGCAGACCGCTTGCGGCTTGTGGGTGTTTGATATGATCATCACCTGCTGCCGGCATATTGACGAGTCTTTAGAGTCCTACACAAAGGTTTCCTGGCTCAAGCGAAACGAAATAGGAGCGCATATGAGATATGTGCGGGACCGAGAATAATGCGAGTATATGATACCGCATTCCATTCTCGCGATGAATGTATCGAATTGTTGTATGTGATATAACGTAGTTATCGAATCAAGGATTGATTCGATAAGCCGATACATTGGATACTAGTCGGTTATATGCGACATGACCGGATCGATAAATCAAGTGTTGATTTAATGATTTAATGCATAATTATATATTTGATACATTACTTTGCATTAACTAGTATCGGTTCACTTTAAATGGATTTTCTCACTTGAAATGCACATTGTATATGTGATATATTTTTGTGCACTTGTTTGTATCATGTTTGATGATACATGCTCACTTGGGTTTGTGTAAAGATTAATCCATGGTTGTGTAATGGTTAGGGTTTTCTTTTTATTATCTACTTATTTATTTATCTATTCTTTTTTGAGAAAAAGAGAAAATAAAACAAAATGGTTGCTTTCTTACATGAAGCTTCTTGATGCTTCATGTAACTTTGACTTAGTGACCATTCTTGTCTTCTTCTTCTAACCCTAACCATTCATCTAACCTTAGTTAAATCTCTACACTAAACCATGGTTGAATATATGATAAGTATCATATTGTTTTCTTTTTAAAAAAAAATACTTATCATATTATCTTCTTCTTCTTCTTCTTCTTCAAGAAGAAAAAGCTTGATAGCTTCAATGGTGATTTGTGAAAAAGAGTGAGAAATCCAATTCTAATGTGAACCCACCTCCTATTTCTTCATCCTCTACCTCTTGCCAAGTAGTATAGGATGTTTTCTTCACAAGTTTCATGACTTGGTTAAGTGGGAGCTTCTTGTGATGCCTCGACGTAGATCATCTTCGGCATCGAAGTCGACGACCTAGCCCGCCCATTTCTCCGATGAAGCCGATGCTAGAGTCATGGATTCGATTTGGACAGCGGAGGGACGTCATCACGGAGCCTAGGAGGTGGAGGTCCGGATCTACAAAGGTTGTAGCCTCTTTCCTTTAAGTTAAAGTTGTTTACTTGTATCGCATCGTCTATATATATAGTTAACGATCCGTATTAGGGTTTCTCGGCACTTGTAAAATTTCAAATGGCCATGTTTGATCACTTGTGAGACTTCATTAGTGTGCCTAGGAACCCTACTGTGGTATCAGAGCCTAGCTAGAGCCTTAGGCGATGCGTAGACAATGTTAGAAACCCGATCGAACCCGAATCCCCAATTTTTCAATGCTCTCTGGACTTTTTTCAAAAACCGTGTTTTTTCCAGATTAAAAATATGCAGAAAAATCAGCAGGCATTTCTAAGAGTTACTGTGAAATTCGATAACCCAATTCCATCAAACCGCCGCGGTTCCGCGGCACAAGCATGGCTCGTGCGGCGGTTCCGCGGCGGTATGGTCTCCTTATCCAATCATTTTTGCACAGTAATTCATAATTTGCAGTGCTGAGGTTTCTGGGAATTTTTAATTTGCACTCAAGAGTTGAGTTTTCTGGGGTGTTTTGGAGCTTCGTGGATTCGATCGGATTGTCTAATCTTGTCTATGTGGTTTTCCGGATAATTTTTGAATATGTTAAAAAGTTCGACCGGATATAAATACCCACTTTTTCCCCTGTCGGGAAATTTCCAAGTGTTGGATCTTTCCGTGGTTTAATGACGTTCTAAGTAGTGCAAGTAACGCGATGGACCCTCTAGAAGACAACAAACCTTAACTCGATTATGTGACCGTCTTGAACTGCCCTTTGAACCTTCGGGTTTGAGGCAGTACGGCGTGCCACATGTGAGGCGTTGGCTTGACCCTTCTACGGCTGGACAGTTGGTACTGACGAACTGAATGTTTTTAGACTTATTTCATGTGTTGAGCTGTATCGGGAAAACTTGGGTGTTCGATTGTTCGATCGGAAAGTTTAACATTTTCTATTTATCCGGAATGTGATACAATATTTGGAATTCAAAAGTAGTTATGAGATAACTGAATGAATGTTATAAATCTAGCGGTATAGTCTCACTTGATCGGTTGCCACAGAATTTTGATGTGATCAAAAGTCCGTCGCAATCACGTAGCGTACGCGGATACTCTCCTGGTAAACTTAATAGACAGCCTCACCCCATAGCCCCGCCCAAGTGACTGTAGGAGAACCCCATCGCCGAAAGCATCCTTACGGGTGCTCGCGGCAGCGGTGTTCCGCCTTGGTGCACTTCGTCGACGGTATCGGGGGTGCAGCCGCCTACTAAAGTTTGCGACGAGCATTCGATCAGAATGTCGGGAATCCTGTTGAATTGCCCGACATGATATTGAAAAGTGTTTTCGATAATGAGACTAAAATGCGGGGTTTATGATTGTTAGGCATGCGATGTCTAAAGAGTTTGCGGATTCCAACTGTTGTAGTTTTACACTTTCATTTCTGCGACCGTAAGTGTAATATGTGATATCGCCGTTTTCGTTGCTATATGTCAACGACAATTGGGATACGCATGTTTACTTACGTTGATGACATGTGATGTTATATGTTGCTGGATATGTTATATTGGATCGTCGTGTTTGAATAGCCGGGGGTTTTTATGTGAGATGAGTGTTTTTCATTTTCATTCATGTAAAAACTTGTATGTAATATTCTTTTATTGGGGCACTTCCAGGTTGCGGAAGATGTCACCCTTTGTATATTATTTACATTTCCGCATTAGGATAGACCTGAGGAGGGGAGCACAAGTAACCGGGTTCTGGGGTCCAGTGGGAGACCAACTAGAGGAGTCGAGTCCGGGTCTCCTAACCCTAGAATTGGTAGGGTTGCTTGCCGCTCTCGTAGGGGTCTAGGGGTATAGGATTGGCTATTCATCACGACCGTGGAATCCGTGTTTTATACTGGCTCGTATTAAAAACACGGACGTCCTAGTATATCCAATGTTTCATATGATATTTTCTGCTGCGTTATCTGTGATGTGATCATGTGATTTGTTTAGATAGATGTTATATATAGTATGTATGATATATTATATAGACGTTGCTTATGTTTTACACCAGCACTAGCCCTGCCTCGTTCTGCCGTTAGTTACCTAACCTAACGGTGCAGACGGGACATCGAGGCGAATGCGGATGGCATAAGCGTACGTCATATTTATTTGTGATGTTTAGGTAATTTAAATGATGGGATATTCATTAATGAGATTAATGAAAGAAAATAAACCTAATTGATGTCATGGAATCGAATTTCAAAATAAACACGTAGCTACAGTTCTTGCTTTGCATCGCGGTGTTCATTGTAGAACATCCTGCACCTTATTCGATAAGGAAGGACCGAGATCCCTTCACCGGGAGTGACTCCTTTAGCAATAACTGGCAGATGCTACAACTCTCGGTTTGTCTTTTGATTGCTTCTATAGTTTCTGCTTTGCACAGTGATATATATGATATATCCCGCACCTCATTCGACGAGGAAAGGGCCGACGATCCCTTCACCGGGAGTGACCCCTTTAGCAAAACTAGAAAAGCCTCAAAAACATTCTATTTAAAAACCATTTGATTCCGCAACGAGATCAAGTTCAAAGCTTTAAAGGTTTTCATAAAAAACCAGCCGCAACCCTCCGTCATTTTAGGAACTAGAGTACTTAGTATCCGTGCTGTGTTTGTTGACCATAGTCAAGGCACAATGTACGGTAGCTAAGTGATGTCTTCCTACACTGCATATGATGCGATTAGTTAGGACAGTCGCGTGACTTTGTTGACCTTAGTTAAGGGTCATGTGGGTGGGTCTAATTAATCACGAAATGACGGGTAGAACTTGACTAGTGCTTCTGATTTGTTGACCATAGTTAAGGTCATAGGTGCTAGGGGTAAAAACCTTTATCGGGAGTTTCAAGCGTTGAAATTTGCAATGAGATTGCATACCTTCTATATGATAGTTGGATCCCGATACCCACTGCGAGTAATTGTTACTCTTGGGAGAGTTTTGCACTTGGCAATTAGCCGATCAAGTAGGTGTCTAGAAAGGTGTCAACGGGGTTAAGCCTCTGGGAAAATGAGGTTTACTGTAATTAGGTCCGTGCGAAAGCACGGGGAACCTCCCTCAAAGTACCGACACTGGCCTGGCTGAAAGATTGGCGAACTTGTAGAGTGTAATTAATCCCGGCTAGTCTTTCCTTTTAGGGTTTGAAGGAAGATTTGATAAAAACAGTGGGAGCCATCCTGATTAGATAAAATATATAACCAATCTAATCTTGCAAGAGCGCACGCAGAGTGTTTTCTTCTCTCTCTCTCCAGGTAGCGACCATATCATGCCTTAATCAAGATAATAATATGGATGTATTAACTGAACTCGCTTGTTATACTGAGCTGGGGAACGTTGGTCCCGCTCCAACTTATAATTGTTATAAGATAGAGCAGGAAATAGGGGAATACCAGAATTCCTATGCCGCCCAAACGAAGAAAGTGCATATGATGCATAATCTTCGGGTGTGTTCATTACAAAGAACTGTTTCTCTGTATCCTTTACGTCCTGGGTATATGATACCGGATCAGGATCCCGCACATGGGCTACAGATAGGTAAAGAACTGAGAACGGGTGATAAGTTTCATGAGGCAGAAAACGGGGCAAGAGTTGCAGCCAAGTCTGTTGGTCACTGTCACCCTGTATTACCAATACATTGATTCTGAACGAATGTTATTAGATACCGAACCTGATATACAAAATCATATCAGTCTCTTTATTAGTAAAGAAATGATAAAATTTTGTATTGTTGGATAATGTTTTGAACATTTCCTATATCAAAAGTTGATCGGTTCAGGCACGTTATCTAAAAGCATTGATGTTCTAAATCAAACTACAGTTCTTAGTATATAGAACACACACAAGAGGAAGAGTTCAGATATGAACGGATCCTTCTTGAGGCATTGTAGACTAGGTCAGATCAATGTGACCCGACTAGCTAAAGTTACATTTAGATGCATATTTAAATCAGTTTGAATTTACATCTTATGAAACTTGCCAGTCATGTCATAAAGATAAAATGCCCATAGCTCCGTTTACTGGAAACAGAGAAAGAGTTAGTGAACTCTTGGGATGATACATGTTGATGTATGTAGGTCCCCTGTCTACACAAACCAAGACCGGTTCTTTGTACTTCATTAAATTCTCTGATGATCTTTCGAGATTCAGACCTATGTTCCTGTTGAAACACAAGTCCGAACCTTTTGAGATATTCACAGAATATGATTTAGAAGTAGAGAACCAAAATACGGTATAAGTATTATGTCCTTTGATGTGATCGAGGAGGAGAATACTTGAGCATGGAAATCCTGGACTATTCTAAAGGAGAATGAGATTCTCTCTCAGAATTACTCCTCCGTATACACCATAGCACGATGGTATATCGGGACGGAGCAGATACACCCTATTTGATATGGTGTGCTCTATGATGAGTACTGATGAGTTACCTTTTTCCTTTTGGGAGTTATGCACTTATGAAGTTGCATACCTATTGAATTAGGTTCGAATCAGATCACAACCTACCACTCCATATGAGATATGGTATGGGAAGAGCCCATGTCTTAAGCTAGTTAAGATTTGGGGTTGTCCGGCCTATGTCTAAAGCAAAATCCGGACAAAATCGAGGCAAGGTCAGTTCTGTAGAACAGGAAATGTTCCAGCTATACAAACTGCAGCTAATGATTTGGTAGAACCGAAAGATTCAATAGTAACCAACGAACCTCAGCCTCTCCGCCGATCTAGTAGGGTTTCTCACCCACCTGAGAGTTGCTTCGGTTTCTCGATGACAGTGGGAGCGAGGAATGCATCATGAGATGATGACCCAACTAGTTTCGAGCAGGCCATCAAGAGTAGGGACTCTGTAAGAATGGCTGGATGCTTAGCGATCTGAGATGGAATCCATATACACCAACAAAGTATGGACTTTGGTTGCAATATCTGAAGGGTTAAATCCCCATCAGGAGCAAGTATATCTTGAGATGATTACTTGGTGTAGATGGAAAAGTTAAGACTTTCAAAGCTAGACCTGTTAAAGGTTTTAGTCATCAACCAGGTGTGGATAATGATGAAACCTTTTCTAGGGACTATGCTTAAGTCCATCCAGATCCTACTTGCCACTGCTACATACCATAACTGCGATATCTGGTGGTTGGGTGCCATGACTACTTTTCTAAATAATGATTTAGAAGAGAACGTCTATAAGAACACAGCCAGAGGGCTTCGTAAACAGTGGGAGCAGCGGAGATGTGTGCAAGTTGCTTTAAAGGATAAAGCAGGCATCGTTGAGTTGGAACATCTGTTTTGATGTGGTAGTCAAAGAGTTTGACTTCATCAAAATGGTAGATGAACCTTGTATGTACAAATGAGTAGTATGGAGTATGGTAATGATCCTCGTAGAGTACGTGGATGACATACTCTTGATAGGAAAGGAGTTTCCTATGCTACGATCGGTCGATCTCCTCTTTTCACATAGATTCTCCATATAGGATCAAAGTGATACCTCCTAAATCCTAGGTTTTGGATCTATGAGATAGATCTAAATGGATGTTAGGATTCTCACTAGTAATAGTGAGATAGTATCAGTTGATCCTGGGGAGAATCACTGGAATGGTTCCAGGGTGATAAGGACGACTGAATGTCAGTCGCAGGCATTGTCTTTACCCTCAGTGAAGGGACGGTATGTTGGAAGAGTTCCAAGCTAGATACCGTGGCAAACTAGACGATAAAGGCTGGTAACATCGCTATTAAAGATACTACAAAAGTGGAAGTTTGGGTGTATATTGGTTCATAAGATGAACTAGGTTCCCACCATTATGTGACAATGAAAGTGTGGCTTTGGCCAAGGAAACATGATCCCATCAGTGACCAAGACATATTCTGAGGCAGCATCACCTGATCATGGAGATAGTTGATCTCCAGGGTGATCGAGGTAAGGAGAGTAGACTTAGAGGAAAACACGGCGGATCCACTCACGAAGGCCTTTTTCCAAAGAGAGACTCATATGGGATGGTTGAGTATTAGATACTGCAACCACTGCTACAGATGGCCCTAGTGCAAGTGGGAGATTGTTAGTTATATTTATGCCCTAGAGGCCATTACTGTACATAAGATGTATATTGTAGTGGATGCTGGGACATATATAGGTAGGACTTTCTTGCTCGACATGATAGTATGCTATCTGGTTGCTCTTTATCATAACATGTATACTTTCTGTCTCTCTGATTACATGTTGATAAAGCCGTTAGGATGTGTACTCGACTTCCAGGACTATGATGAAGATCATACTAGTAGTGCCTGGGTAGTCAATGAGTACATCCTTCATTGTTCCTAGTCATGGGAATATCGAGACGGGGCATCGATATTCCAGAGTAGACTAGAGTATATCTTCTCGACCCATGTGATGGGCGATGGATGATCCCATATCCATTGGTGTTTGACATCGGAGATGGTATGCGGGTGCACAGTGGAGACTGGGTACACTTAACGGACTCGCCGAGAACTCCCAAATGGTATTATACCTCACGTCAGATGGCAGTTCTCTGGTGACACTGGTACAGCTTAGTCTGTTGACCCGAGATCGTCATAGAGTCTTGTGTGTCTCCCACTGTGCTTTGATTTCCACCCTACCACGGCTCTACAGAGTCGTACAAACAGGTGGTTTTTGGGTACAGTCCCGATTCACATGGAGGCAATGAGCGATAGGAGGGGATTCGTCTCTCCCGGTATTGGGGGTTGATGTTGTGCTATGCTCGACTGGCCATAACAGGAAATCCCTGGCTAGGGTTGCAGTGATATACTGGAAAGAGTTATCAGTAGTTTCACGAATGTTATGGACCTTACGTCGGCATGACTTATCGAGCTATTGGGGTCTGACGTTTACCACCTCTAGGCGAGATATGCGACATATCAGACGAACGGACCAGACTGTACGGTAAGTGTTACTGGTTGGATTCACAGGAGTGTGAGCGGGCTTGCTCGTCGATCTTCTGATCGCTAAATACCCGGGTGGCCGTTACGTTTATAAGACCGTTTGCGGCTTGTGGGTGTTTGATATGATCATCACCTGCTGCCGGCGTATTGACGAGTCTTTAGAGTCCTACACAGAGGTTTCCTGGCTCAAGCGAAACGAAATAGGAGCGCATATGAGATATGTGCGGGACCAAGAATAATGCGAGTATATGATACCGCATTACATTCTCGCGATGAATGTATCGAATGGTTGTATGTGATATAACCTAGTTATCGAATCAAGGATTGATTCGATAAGCCGATACATTGGATACTAGTCGGTTATATGCGACATGACCGGATCGATAAATCAAGTGTTGATTTAATGATTTAATGCATAATTATATATTTGATACATTACTTTGCATTAACTAGTATTGGTTCACTTTAAATGGATTTTCTCACTTGAAATGCACATTGTATATGTGATATATTTTTGTGCACTTGTTTGTATCATGTTTGATGATACATGCTCACTTGGGTTTGTGTAAAGATTAAACCATGGTTGTGTAATGGTTAGGGTTTTCTTTTTAATATCTACTTATTTATTTATCTATTCTTTTTTGAGAAAAAGAGAAAAGAAAACAAAATGGTTGCTTTCTTACATGAAGCTTCTTGATGCTTCATGTAACTTTGACTTAGTGACCATTCTTGTCTTCTTCTTCTAACCCTAACCATTCATCTAACCTTAGTTAAATCACTACACTAAACCATGGTTGAATATATGATAAGTATCATATTGTTTTCTTTTTAAAAAAAATACTTATCATATTATCTTCTTCTTCTTCTTATTCTTCTTCAAGAAGAAAAAGCTTGATAGCTTCAATGGTCATTTGTGAAAAAGAGTGAGAAATCCAATTCTAATGTGAACCCACCTCCTATTTCTTCATCCTCTACCTCTTGCCAAGTAGTATAGGATGTTTTCTTCACAAGTTTCATGACTTGGTTAAGTGGGAGCTTGATCTTGTGATGCCTCGACGTAGATCATCTTCGGCATCGAAGTCGACGACCTAGCCCGCCCATTTCTCCGATGAAGTCGATGCTAGAGTCATGGATTCGATTTGGACAGCGGAGGGACGTCATCACGGAGCCTAGGAGGTGGAGGACCGGATCTACATAGGTTGTAGCCACTTTCCTTTAAGTTAAAGTTGTTTACTTGCATCGCATCGTCTATATATCTAGTTAACGATCCGTATTTGGGATTCTCGGCACTTGTAAAATTTCGATTGGCCATGTTTGATCACTTGTGAGACTTCATTTGTGTGCCTAGGAACCTTACACGTGGTAAGGTGGAAATCAAAGCACAGTGGGAATCACACAAGACACTATGACGATCTTGGGTCAACAGACTACACTGTACCCGTGTCACCAGAGAACTGCCATCTGACGTAAGGTATAATACCATCTAGGAGTTCTCGGCGAGTCCGTCTAGTGTACCCAGTCTCCCCTGAGCACCCATATATCATCTCTGATGTCAAACACCAATGGATATGGGATCATCCATCGCCCATCTGTATGGGTCGAGAAGATATACGCTAATCTACTCTGGTGTATCGATGCCCCGTCTCGATACACCCACGACTAGAGACCTTGAAGGATGTACTTATAGACTACCATGTCCCCACTAGTATGATCCGCATCATAGTCCAGGTAGTCAAGTACACATCCTAAGGGCTTTACCAACATGTAACAGAGAGACAATCAGTATACACGTTAAGGCAAAGAGTAACCAGATAGCATACTATCATGTCGAGCAAGAAAGTCCTCCCTATATATGTCCCAGCATCCACTACATTATACATCCTATGTACAGTAATGGCCTCTAGGGCATACATATAACTAACCATCTCCCACATGCACTAGGGCCATCTGTAGCAGTGGTTGCAGTATCTCATACTCAACCATCCCATGAAAGTCTCTCTCTGGGAAAAGGCCTTTGTGAGTGGATCCGCCCGTGTTGTCCTCTGAGTCTACTCTCCTAACCTCGATCACCCTGGAGATCAACTATCTCCATGATCAGGTGATGCTGCCTCAGAATACGTCTGGATCACTGATGGGACGGGCTTTCCCTGGCATAAGCCACAACTCCATTGTCATACAATGGGAGGAACGAAGTTCATCTCATGAACAAATATACACCCAGACTGCCTCTTTGGTAGTATCTTAAGTAGCGATGTATCCAGCCTTTATCGTCTAGTATGCCACGGTATCTAGCTTGGAACTCTTCCAACATACCGTCCCTTTACTGAGGGTAAAGACAATGCCTGCGACTGACATTCAGTCGTCCTTATCACCCTGGAACCTTTCCAGTGATTCTCGCCAGGATCAATTGATACCATCTCACTACAACTAGTGAGTATCCTAACATCCAATTAGATCTATCTCATAGATCCAAAACCATGGATTTAGGAGGTATCGCTTTGATCCTATATGGAGAATCGTAGTGATAAGCGGAGATTGACCGAGCGTAGCATAGGAAACTCCTTCCCTATCAAGAGTATGTCATCCACGTACTCTACGAGGATCATCGCCATACTCCCTACTACCTTTTTGTATATACAAGGTTCATCTACCATTTTGATGATGTCAAACTCTTTGACTAACGCATCAAAATAGACGTTCCAGCTCCGCGATGCCTGCTTTATCACATAAAACATCTTGCTCACATTTCCGCTGCTCCCACTGTCTACGAAGCCCTCTGACTGTGTACTTACAGACTCTCTCTTCTAAAACATCATTTAGAAAAAATAGTCATGACAACCCACCGCCAGATATCGTAGTCATGGTATGTAGCCGTGGCAAGTAGGATCTGGATGGACTTAAGCATAGCCACTGGAAAAAGGTTTCATCATTATCCACGCCCGGTCGATGACGAAAACCTTTAACAAGTCTAGCTTTGAAAGTCTCAACTTTTCCATGTACACCAAGTAATCTTCTCAAGATGTACTTGCTCCTGATGGGGATTTAACCCTTCAGATAAAGCAACCAAAGTCCATACTTTGTTGGTGTATAAGGATTCCATCTCAGATCGATAAACAACTAGCCATTTTTACAGAGTCTCACTCCTGATGGCCAGCTCGAAACTGGTTGGGTCATCATCTCATGATCCAATCCTCGCTCCCACTGTCATAGAGAAACCGAAGTAACTCTCAGGTGGGTGAGGAACCCTACTAGATCGGCGGAGAGGCTGAGGTTCGTTGGTTACTATTGAATCCTTCGGTTCTACCAAATCATCAGCTGCAGTTTGTATAGCTGGAACATTTCCGGTTCTACATAACAGACCTTGCCTCGAGCTTGTCCGGATTTTGCTTTTAGACATAGGTCGGACAACCCCAAATCTTAACTAACTTAAGATATGGGCTCTTCCCTTTCCATATCACATATGAAGCGGTAGGCAACTGATTTGATTAGAACCCTATTCAATAGGTATGCAATTTCTCAAGTGCATAACTTCCAAAAGGAAATAGGTAACTCAGTAGTACTCATCATAGGGTACACCTTATCATATAGGGTGTGATTGCTCCGCCCCGATACACCGTTGTTCTGTTGTATATACGGAGGAGTAATGCTGAGAGAGAATCTCATTCTCCTTTAGAATATTCCAGGAATTTCGTGCTCAAGTATTCTCCTCCTCGATCACATCAAAGGACATAATACTTATACCCATTTAGGTTCTCTATTTCTAACTTATATTCTGTGAATATCTCAAAAGGTTCGGACTTGTGTTTCAACAGGAACTTATGTCTGAATCTTGAGAGATTATCAGAGAATGTAATGAAATACAAAGAACCGGTCTTGGCATGTATAGACAGGGGATCTACATACATCAACATGTATCATCCCAAGAGTTCACTAACTCTTTCTCTGTTTCCAGTAAACGGAGCTATGGTCATCTAATCTTTGTGACATGACTGGCAAGTTTCATAAGATGTAAATTCAAACTGATTTAAATATGCATCTTATTGTAACTTCAGCCAGTCGGGTCGCATTGATATGACCTAGTCTACAATGCCTCAAGAAGGATTCGTTCATTTCTGAACTCTTCCTCTTGTGTGTGTTCCGTATACTAAGAACTGTAGTTTGATTTATAACGTCAATGCTTTTTGATAACGTGCCTGAACCGATCAACTTTTGATATAGAAAATGTTCAAAACATTGTCCAACAATACAAAATTATATCCTTCTTTAATAAACAAAGAGCCTGATATGATTTTGTATATCAGGCACGGTATCTAATAGCATTTGTTCAGAATCAATGTACTGATAATACAGGGTGACAATGACCAACAGACTTGGCTGCAACACTTCCCCCGTTTTCTGTCTCATGAAACTTATCACCCGTTCTCAGTTTTTTACCTATCTGTAGCCCATGTAATAGATTACATATGCGGGATCCTGATGCGATATCATATACCAATGACGTAAAGGACATTGAGAAACGGTTCTTTGTAATGAACACACCCGAAGATGATGCATCGATATGCACTTTCTTCGTTTGGGCGGCATAGGAATTCTGGCATTCCCATATTTCCTGCTCTGTCTTATAACAATTATAAGTTGGAGCGGGACCAACGATCCTCAGCTCAGTATAACAAGCGGGTTCGGTCAATAATCCGTATTATTATCTTGATTAAGGCGTGATATGGTCGCTACCTGGAGAGAGAGAGAGAAGAAAACACTATGCGTGCGCTCTTGCAAGATCAGATTGGTTATTATTTTATCTAATCAGGATGGCTCCCACTGTTTTTATCAAATCTTCCTTCAAACCCTAAAAGGAAAGACTAGCCGGGATTAATTACACGCTACAAGTTCGCCAATCTTTCAGCCAGGCCAGTGTCGGTACATTGAGAGAGGTTCCCCGTGCTTTCGCACGAACCTAATTAATGTAAACCTCATTTTCCCAGAGGCGTAACCCCGTTGACACCTTTCTAGACACCTACTTGATCGGCTAATTGTAATGTGTAAAACTCTCCCAGCAGTAACAATTACTCGCAGTGGGTATCGGGATCCAACTATCTCATTGAAGGTATGCAATCTTATTTCAAATTTCAACACTTGAAATTCCCGATAATTTTGCCCCTAACCTCCTATGACCTTGACAAAGGCCAACAAACCATAGGATGCTAGTCAAGTTCAACCCGTCATTTCCTGATTGAATTAAACCCACCCGCACGACCCTTGACAAAGGCCAACAAGGTCGCACGACTACCCTAACCCAATCTGCATCATATGCATAAACAGATAAGCGCCAGTTAGCTACCGCACACTACGCCTTGACAAAGGCCAACAAACGCAGTACGAATACTAACTACTACTTATCTGAAATGACGGAGGGCTATGACAGGTTTTTCTGAAAATCTATTGCGTAATGAACTTGATATTGTTGTAGGATCGAATGATTTTAAAATGGAGTGTTTCTGAGGCTTTTCTAGTTTTGCTAAAGGGGTCACTCCAGGTGAAGGGATCGTCGGCCCTTTCCTCGTCGAATGAGGTGCAGGATATATCATATATATCGTTGTGCAAAGCAAGAACTATAGGAGCAATCAAAAGACAAACCGAGGGTTGTAGCATCTGCCAGTTATTGCTAAAGGAGTCACTCCCGGTGAAGGGATCTCGGTCCTTTCCTTATCGAATAAGGTGCAGGATGTTCTACAAGGAACACCGCGATGCAAAGCAAGAACTGTAGCTACCTGTTTTTTGAAAATTCGATTCCACAACATCTTAGGTTTATTTTCTTTCATTAATCACATTAATGAAGTCCCATCATTTAAATCACCTAAACATGACAGATAAATACGACGTACACTTATGCCATCCGCTTTCACCTCGATGTCCCCTCGTGCACCGTTAGGTTAGGTAACTAACGGCAGAGCGGAGCAAGGCTAGCGCGGGTGTAAAACATAAGTAACATCTATATAATATATCATATATACTATATACATTATTTCTCACAGAACATATCAAATGATCACATCACAGATATCGCAGCAGAAGAAGCATATGAAACATTGGATATACTAGGACGTCCGTGTTTTCAATACGAGCCAGTATAAATCACGGATTCCATGGTCGCGATGAATAGCCAAACCCACACCACTAGAACCCTACGAAAGCGGCAAGCAACCCTACCAATTCTAGAGTTAGGAGACCCGGACTCGACTCCTCGAGTTGGTCTCCCACTGGACTCCAGAACCCGGTTACTTGTGCCCTCCTCCTTGGGTCTATCCTAGTGCGGAAAAGTAAATAATATACATCAACGGTGACAGCTTCCGCTACCTGGAAGTGCCCCAATAAAAGAATATTACATACAAGTTTTTACATGAATGAAAAAGAAAAACACTCATCTCACATAAAAAACCCCGGCTATTCAAACACGACGATCCAATATAACATATACAGCAACACATAACATCACATGTCATCAACGTAAGTAAACATGCGTATCCCAATTGTCGTTGACATATAGCAATGAAAACGGCGATATCACATATTACACTTACGGTCACAGAAAAGAAAGTGTAAAAGTACAACAGTTGGAATCCGCAACTTGTGTAGACATCGCATGCCTAATCGAATGAATTCTGTAATACCCCAGGTATTATCTGGTATACCCATATATACCAGATAAGCATGGGGACCCACTGTAGAACATGGGGAATCTTCGGAATACATTCCGAAAGAGGTCAGACCTGTACTATAAATGGAATGATACCCCTCTTCAATACAGAAGCGCCTTTTAAGTGAACTGGCACTACAAGAGTTTGAGAACTCCGTAGTTAAGCGTGCTCGGGCCAGGGAAGTCCTGGGATGGGTGACCTCCTAGGAAGTGGCCCCTGGTCGGGTCCGGTTCGCTCCGAAGGACAAAACCGTGCGGCTTCGGCCAGAGCGGACAATACTCTCTGTATTGGGGGCGGGTCGTGACCGAATGGTATCAGAGCTGGTTCCTCAATAGTAGGTTTGTAGTTTGAGGGCGAACCATTGTTCTAAGTGGGGGAGAATGTAATACCCCAGGTATTATCTGGTATACCCATATATACCAGATAAGCATGGGGACCCACTGTAGAACATGGGGAATCTTCGGAATACATTCCGAAAGAGGTCAGACCTGTACTATAAATGGAATGATACCCCTCTTCAATACAGAGGCGCCTTTTAAGTGAACTGGCACTACAAGAGTTTGAGAACTCCGTAGTTAAGCATGCTCGGGCTAGGGAAGTCCTGGGATGGGTGACCTCCTGGGAAGTGGCCCCTGGTCGGGTCCGGTTCGCTCCGAAGGACAAAACCGTGCGGCTTCGGCCAGAGCGGACAATACTCTAACATTTTCAAAAATATAAAATATTAATTTTGGGAATTTTTATAATTTAATATTATTTTATTGATTATTTTAATATTAAATGCAAATAAATAGGAAAAATGTTAGAAAAATTATGAAAAAATTATGGAAAATTATAAAATAGGGTAAATTAGTGAATTATGACATTTTAAAGTTTTTGTGATTTGTTTGACACTAATTTAGTGCTAATCGCGATTAAAATCGCTAATCGGGTTTTTTGGCAATTTTGTGCAAAACTTGCACATATCACTTTTTCCTACACTTGTGTATTTTCTTGCCATGATTTATCATTTGGGATCACTATTCTTGTAAGAAGGTTATGGTTTAAAAAGAAAAGGGAAAAAAGAAAAGAAAAGAAATTAGAGTGAGGGTAGGTGAGAGAGAGGATGGGCATTGTTGACTACCCCCTTAGCCATTTCTCCCATCATTTTTCTTCCCTCTTCCTCCTCCTCCTACTGCTGAACCTCCACCCCATTCCCTCCCATCTTCAAAGCCCCAAAAAACACCTCTAAAACTACACCAAAATCCAATGTCGGTTTCATTAAAAATGTGCACGAACCCGAGATCTACAAGATGGACTAAGAATGCTTGGATTGTGGCCACTTGGGGCAACTCAAGAAAATTCTTGAGTTGCCAATTGAGGTAAATTCTAAACCATAGTCTTAGTTTTAGCATTTCCTTTACCCCATGTTTAGTTTAGAATTGAAATTTTGTTTTTTTTATGGACTTGATGAAAACCTAGTTAGGGTTTGAGAGGAACTTGTGTGGTATTATGAAATTGAGCTCAGTAGAGGTCTTACCAACACCCTAGTATTTGAATTAGAACCCAAAACCTGATGCTTGAACCAGAATACGGATTTTTAGAAACCAATATCGGGGAAAAAAACTGGAATCTGTCACTGTTATTTAGAATCTGCTAACACCCCGAGAACCCTAAAATAATATTGAGTGGGAATTGAGATGTGCAGGCACCATAGAGGCAACACCCCAAACCCTAGCTCCCCATTCCACCTTGAGGCCGCCAAAACCTCCATTCTGGCCGCAAATTGCGGCCAGACCAGTGAGGAATCTCCTCGTTTTCTGTGCATAGCCCCAATACCTCAATTCTTGGCCCTGGGTACTTCTAGTTTTGACAGATTCTTTCTAGGGTGAAATCTGAGACATATATCCTAAGTTGTTGTTTTGGATTCGTATTTCCGTATTCTGTATTTTTTTGATTCTAAAATGGTGGAATGTGTTTTGCCTCGACTATTTGTCGTTTATACGACGATATAGAGGATTTATTGATGGTTTTGAAGGCGTGCCATAGGTTTTCACCTATAGGCCCCTTATCGTATCGTTTTGGATTTTATGCGCCGTTTTAGATTGGATTTGGTTTTAATGCGCATATACGATATTTTGATGTGTAGGTACCCATGAAGACTTCGGGACGACAAGCATAAGTGGTGACGTCCGCAATTGGTGATGCAAGGTGAGTAGATTATATATACAGGGGGAAGTCGGGTGGATGGCGTATAGCACCCCCGCAGTCCGTAGATAGATTATTATGTAGTTATGGTGACATTAGGTGTATTATGGATAGTATAGGGTTAGAAGTGACTAGTGTAGTTCATAGTCGCGAACCCTAGGATATAATTACACCTATACACACACCTTTGCTTATCACTTGTACTTGCACTGTGATTGATGATACGTGATGACTTTGGAGATGAGTCGATGATGTGGGCTTGGTGCCCTGAGATCGGTGATTTGACACGATTCATATGTGGGATATGACTTGTGCTTCTTGCGGGCTTGGGATATGTGTTTACCCCCGCATGCATACTTACTGATGTTACCGTTTGTACTAGACATAGAGTGGTACTCTAGACTATATGATCTGATGGTGATATCTGTTATGAGATGAGACAGTGAGATGTTGACCCCTACCCAGCTATGGGGATGCCGTACGATGATTTACCGTACGTGCCGATATTGATGATAGATCCGCACTCATAACTCGAGGATATCTTATGATATGACATTGAGGCGAGATCACCGACTATATATCTTTATATATATACCGACTCAGATTTAGGTGGTTTCCACACCTACCCCTCCTGATAGACCTGATACTTAGATGTAGTTTGCATTGTAGATACTTCACTGTGATGTTGACTACTAGATTTCTACATCTTCATGCTATTCATATTGCTGGCATATGTTCATTGCTATATTATTATCATGCTGTTAAGACACCAGCACCATTATCGATGATGCGTATGTTCCACGTACACTATTTGCCGGCTCACACACTTCATCATCGATAATTGCCATGCCACTACACTGTAGTACTATTGTATTCATGAGATGATTCTTCCTTCGACTTATGTACATTACTATTCCATATTGCATGATTCCTGATATGATTACCTTTCCTTATATGTCGCATACATCATGGATTGATTGCATAGCACATCGCATTGGATGTACTTCTTGATGTTGGATTTTCATGGGATTTCTGGATTTGGGAACCGTGTCCTTTTCAATAGCAATCATTAAAAACCCGGTTCCCTTGATATGATATTTGGGGCGTCGCCCCGTGTTTTCTCGGTGCTAGAGGATGTACTGAGAGAGGGCTGACCCGGACTGACGGAAGCCCGATGGATTGATAGAGGGCTGACCCGGACTGACGGAAGCCCGATGTACTGATAGAGGGCTGACCTGGACTGACGGAAGCCCGATGTATTGAGAGAGGGATGACCCGGACTGACGGATTCCCGATATATACTTTGAGATAGGGCATGATCCGGAATGACGGATGCCCGATGGATTGATATAGGGCATGATCCGGAATGACGGATGCCCGATGCATTGCTAGAGGGATGGCCCGGACTGACGGATTCCCGATATGTACTTTGATGTAGGGCATGATCCGGAATGACGGATGCCCGATACAGGAGGATTTACGTGTCGATGCTAGGCACGGGTTTCATGATGTTTTTCCATGATTTTGTTTATATCCTCACATTGCATACATGATGCTTATTGTCATTGGGTGACGGGTGGACGGGTTCCACATACATACAGACTTGGATCATAGACAGACTGGTTTTACATTGATCATACTTTATTTGTATATATAACAGGGTATGAGGACGCTGTTATATATACCCTTACACCAATATTAGTGGTATGGGACGCTAATATATGTGTATTGATATCATTGATATTTCACCATAGTTACTTCATGCAGACATACCTTATACTGATGACATGTGATTACCTGAGTACCTGGCACTACATACATGATTAGATGTTACCTTGCCACCTTATTACACTCAGATGCACTCTTGTGGATTGTATTACTGATTGTTGACTTAGGTTTATGTCTTGCATTCGATTTCTGCTTGTAGATGTTCCTATTCACGAGTTGGCAACTCACCCCCGTTGTGCCACAGTCCTTGCAGGTTCTGCCGTACAGGTTCTATTGCGACATTTCTGGCACACTTCTTTCTTGCGGGTGACTTGCTTTCGGTAGGTGGATTCTTTCGCATCAAGAATCACCATTGTATTTATTTATTTCATTGTATCTAGAAATTGTCCATCAACCAAAACTTGTATATTCTTTCAGACTTAGAGACAGTGTTGTATTATTTCGACCTTAGAGTCGCGCTCAGTAGTATTGCGGTTTTCTTGTTGCTTTTGAGCTTTCTTTGGATTTGATCCTCGCCACTTGGCGTTGTATATTATCATTTCATTGCGTGGTTGTGACCGTCGATTGACGAAGAGCTAGCTCCCGCTTGGGGATGCCTTTATCATTGCATATATATCGTTATTCTTGTTTTACCCCATTCGGGGCCATTTTTACAAAAGAAACTCTGCCGAAATTTCTGGAAAATATTGTACTGTTTTTAAAATGCACATTCGGCTTAGTTATTTAAAAACCTTGATTTCAAACATGTTTTCTTCACTTCTTTAAAACCAGTTTCTTTACTTATTCTTCAAAATGGTTTTAGATTTCTGGGCTTTTGGCTTACTTGAATCAGATGAAGTCCTATAGGCTTCATATGGTTCAAGGGCTAGTCATGTGCTCTTTCGGGTCGTGACAAATTCCTTAGACATTGCATGCCTAACAATTATAAACCCCGCATTTTAGTCTCATTATCGAAAACACTTTTCAATATAAAGTCGGGCAATTCGACAAGATTCCCGGCATGCTGATCGAATGCTCGTCGCAAACTTTAGTAGACGGCCGCACCCCCGATTCCGTCGACGAAGTGCAACAAGGCGGAACACCGCTGCCGCGAGCACCCAAACGGATGCTTATTGGCGACGGGGTTCTCCTACAGTCACTTGGTAGAGGCTAAGGGGTGTAGCGGTCTATTAAGTTTACCCGGAGAGTATCCGCATACGCTACGTGATTGCGACGGACTTTTGATCACATCAAAATTTCGTGGCAACCGATCAAGTGATACTAAAGTGCTATTTTTATAACATTCATATCAGTTATCTCATAACTACTTGTGAATTCCAATTATTGTATCACATTCCAGATAAACAGAAAATGTTAAACTTTCCGATCGAACAGTTAAACACCCAAGTTTTCCCGAAACAGCTCAACACATGAAATAAGTTTAAAAACATCCAGTTCATGCCTCAGTACCAACGGTCCAGCCGTAGAAGGGTCAAGCCAACGCCTCACATGTGGCACGTCGTACTGCCCCAAACCCTAAGGTTCTAAGGGCAGTTCAAGACGGTCACATAATCGAGTTAAGGTTTGTTGTCTTCTAAAGAGACCATCGCATTACTTGCACTACTTAGAACGTCATTAAACTACGGAAAAATCCAACAATTGGAAATTTCCCTGCAGGGGAAAAAGTGGGTATTTATATCTGGTCGAACTTTTTAACATGTTCTAAAATTACCCGGAAAAACACATAGACGAAATTAGACTTTCAGATCGAAACACCGAGTCCCCAATATAACCCAGAAAACTCAACTCTTGAGTGAAAATTAAAAATTCCCAGAAAAGTCAGGAAGGTAAATAAGACATTACTGTGCAAAAATTGATGAAAGATGCTTCCGTACGGCCGTGGAACCACCGCACGAGCCATGCTTGTGCCGCGGTTCCGCGGCGGTTTGATCGAATTGGGCTCTCGTTTTGCACAGTAAGTCCTATAAAAGCCTGCTGATTTTTCTGCATATTTTTAATTTGAAAAAATGCACAGTTTTGAAAAATGTATAGAGAAGGCTTAGAATTAGGGTTTCGAGGTTCGATCGGGTTTCTAACATTGTCTACGCATCGCCTAAGGCTCTAGCTAGGCTCTGATACCACTGTAGGGTTCCTAGGCACACTAAGGAGATTCCACAAGGCATCAACCATGCCAAATTCAAATTTTTACGTGTGCCTAACAACCCTAATGCGATCGTTGACTAGAGTTTAAGGCGAAAACGATAACTAGTTAACAACTTAACTAAAAGTAAACGGAAAATACTACCTTTGTAGATCCGGTCCTCCACTTCCTTAGCTCCGTGATGATGTCCCTACACTGCGATCATTGGATCCCGGACTCTAGCGATGGTTTCGTCGAATAAATGATCGGGCTAGGTCTTCGACTTCGATGTCGAAGATAATCTACGTCGAGGCAACACAAGATCAAGCTCCAATTTCACCCAGTCATGAAACTTGTGAAGAAAACACCCTATACTACTTGGGAAGTGGTAGAGGATGAAGAAATAGGAAGTGGGTTCACTTTGGATTTGGATTTCTCACTCTTTATCTCAAGTCACCAATAAAGCTAGCAAGCTTCTTTCTTCTTGAAGAAGAAGAAGAAGAAGAAAAAGAATATCATAAGAATTATTGGAAAATAGAAAATAAGTGATTCTTATCATTATGCAACCTTAGGTTAGATTAACAAGTGTAGAGAATAAACTAGGGTTAGGTGAATGGTTAGGTTTAACATAAAACAAAAATGGTAGACTTATTCAAAGCTTCATGAAGCTTCAACTATAAAACAAAGCAAGCCACCATTTCTCTTTTTGCCAAAAATTAATTAAGAGAATAAATAAATAAGCAAATCAAAACCCTAACCATTAACATAACCATGGTTTAATCATACACACCCAAGTTTGCATGTATCATCAAACATGATACAAACTAGTGCACAAAACTATATCATATATACAATGTGCACATCAAGTGAGAAAATCCATCTTAAGTGAACAAATACTAGTTAATGTAAAGTAATATATCAAATATATAATTATACATTAAATCATTAAATCAACACTTGATTTAACGATCCGGTCATATCGCATATAACCGACTAATATCAAGTGTGTCAATGTATCGAATCAACACTTGATTCGGTAATCCGGCTATATCACATATAACCGACCAATGATACAAATTACGAGAATAGAATACAGTATCACATACTGGTATAATTCTTGGTCCCGCACATATCTCATATGTGCTCCTATTTCGTTTCGCTTGTGCCAGGAAACCTCTGTGTAGGACTCTAAAGACTCGTCAATACGCCGGCAGCAGGTGATGATCATATCAAACACACACAAGCCGCAAGCGGTCTGCTAAACGTAACGGCCACCCGGGTATTGAGCGATCAGAAGATCGACGAGCAAGCCCGCTCACACTCCTGTGAATCCAACCAGTAACACTTACCATATAGTCCGGTATGTTCGTCTGATATGTCGCATATCTCACCTAGGGGTGGTAAACGTCAGACCCCAGTAGCTCGATAAGTCGTGTCGATATGAGGTCTATAACAGTTCGAGAAACTACTGGTAACACTTACCAGTAAATCTCAGCAACCCTGGCTAGGGATTTCCAGTTATAGCCAATCGAACACAGCGCAACATCAACTCCCTATACCGGGAGAGACGAATCCCCTCCTATCGCTCATCGCCTCCATGTGATTCGGGACTATACCTAAAAACCACCGTTTTGCACGCCCTCTTGGATGTGGTAATGTGGAAATCAAAGCACAGTGGGAATCACACAAGACTCTATGACGATCTTGGGTCAACATACTACTCTGTACCAGTGTCACCAGAGAACTGCCATCTGACGTAAGGTATAATACCATCTGGGAGTTCTCGGCGAGTCCGTCCAATGTACCCAGTCTCCACTAAGCACCCGTATATCATCTCTGATGTCAAACGCTAATGGATATGGGATCATCCATCGCCCATCTGTATAGGTCGAGAAGGTATACGCTAGTCTACTCTGGTGTATCGATGCCCCGTCTCGATACACCCACGACTAGGGAACTTGAAGGATGTACTTATAAACTACCATGTCCCCTCTCGTATGATCCGCATCATAGTCCAGGTAGTCTAGTACACATCTTAAGGGCTTTACCAAAATGTAACAGAGAGACAATCAATATACACCTTAAGGCAAAGAGTAACCAAATAGCATAATATCATGTCGAGCAAGAAAGTCCTCCCTATATATGTCCCAGCATCCATTACATTATACATCCTATGTACAGTAATGGCCTCTAGGGCATACATATAACTAACACATGTAGGGTTCCTAGGCACACCCATGAGGTTCTACAAGTGATCAAACAAGGCCAATTCAAATTTTTCCTATGTGCCAAGTAACCCTAAGCAAGATCGTTACTAGAGGTAAGGCGATACTATAACAAGTTAACAACTTTAACTAAAAAGGGAAGTGACTACAACCTTTGTAGATCCGGTCCTCCACTTCCTTAGTTCCGTGGCGATGTCCCCTCGCTGCGATCATCGGATCCCGGACTCTAGCGTCGGCTTCATCGGAGAAATGGGCGGGCTAGGTCGTCGACTTCGATGCCGAAGATGATCTACGTCGAGGCAACTAAAGATCAAGCTTCAACTTCACCAAGTCATGAAACTTGTGAATAAAACACCCTATACTACATGGCAAGTGGTAGAGGATGAAGAAATAGGAAGCGGGTTCACTTTAGAATTGGATTTCTTACTCTTTTTCTCATTTCACCATTGAAGCTAGTAAGCTTTCATGAAGCTTGATGAAGATGAAGAAGATGAAAGAATAAAATGAATTATCTTAAAAAGAAAATCCCATTCATTCTTATCATATAGCAACCATGGTTAAGTGTAGGGAATAAACTAGGGTTAGGTTTAATGGTTAGGTTAAGGCTAAGAAACAAAATGGTCAAAGCTTCATGAAGTTTCAACAAAAGACAAAAGAAGCAACCATTTCATTTCTTTCCAAAAATGAATTAAAGAAAATAAATAAATGAATAAGTAAATAAATCAAACCCTAACCATTAACCTAATCATAGTTAAAAACATACACATACCCAAGTTTGCTTGTATCATCAAACATGATACAAACAAGTGCAAAAAAATATATCACATATACAATGTGCACATCAAGTGAGAAAATCCATTTTAAGTGAACCAATACTAGTTAATGGAAAGTAATATATCTAATATATAATTATACATTAAATCATTAAATCAACACTTGATTTAACAATCCGGTCATATCGCATATGACCGACTAATATCCAATGTATCGACTTATCGAATCAATCCTCGATTCGATAACTAGGTTATATCGCATACAACCAATCGATACATTCATCGCGAGAATAGAATACGGTATCACATACACGCATTATTCTCGGTCGCGCACATATCTCATATGCGCTCCTATTTCGTTTCGCTTGAGCCAGGAAACCTCTGTGTAGGACTCTAAAGACTCGTCAATACGCCGGCAGTAGATGAAGGTCATATCAAACACCCACAAGCCGCAAGCGGTCTGCTAAACGTAGCGGCCACCCGGGTATTGAGCGATCATAAGATCGACGAGCAAGCCCGCTCACACTCCTGTGAATCCAACCAGTAACACTTATCGCACAGTCCGATCTGTTCGTCTGATATGTCGCATATCTCGCCTAGGGGTGGTAAACGTCAGACCCCAGTAGTTCGATAAGTCATGCCGATATAAGGTCCATAACATAGCATGAAACTACTGATAACACTTACCAGTAAATCAGTGCAACCCTGGCCAGGGATTTCCAGTTATGGCCAGTCGAGCATAGCACAACATCAATCCCCAATACCGGGAGAGACGAATCCCCTCCTATCGCTCATTGCCTCCATGTGAATCGGGACTGTACCCAAAAACCACCTGTTTGCACGACTCAGTAGAGCCGTGGTAGGGTGGAAATCAAAGCACAGTGGGAGACAGACAAGACTCTATGACGATCTCGGGTCAACAGACCAAGCTGTACCAGTGTCACCAGAGAACTGCCATCTGACGTGAGGTATAATACGATCTGGGAGTTCTCGGCGAGTCCGTTCAGTGTACTCAGTCACCACTGAGCACCCGCATACCATCTCTGATGTCAAACACCAATGGATATGGGATCATCCATCGCCCATCACATGGGTCGAGAAGATATACGCTAGTCTACTATGGAATATCGATGCCCCGTCTCGATATTCCCACGACTAGGAACATTGAAGGATGTACTCATGGACTACCCAGGCCCCACTAGTATGATCTACATCATAGTCCTGGAAGTCGAGTACACATCCTAAGGGCTTTATCAACATGTAATTAGAGAGACAGAAAGTATACATGTTAAGATAAAGTGCAACCAGATAGCGTACTATCATGTCGAGCAAGAAAGTCCTACCTATATATGTCCCAGTATCCACTACAATATACATCTAATGTGCAGTAATAGCCTCTAGGGCATACATATAACTAACATCACAAACCAGATAGCATACTATCATATCGTGCAAGACTGTCCTGTACATATATATATATCCTAGCATCCAAATTTATACATATACAATAATGGCCTCTAGGGCATACATATCAAACATCTTCGACGTTGATCATCTTCTGCCTCGAAGGTCTTTAAGAAAGCTCGTTCCTTTCGCCTAGTGGAGCCTAAAAAGAGTTCGGGAGCCACCACTTGGAGCAATGGTACTACACGGAGCTTTAGAAGTGAAGGACCGGTCTACAAAGGTTGTATTCCTATTTCACTTAGTGTAAAGTTTGTTTACATGCAAATAAAACCCTAATTCTCTAGTTAAATCCTTGGTCGGGCTTGCTCTGCACCTTAGATTTTATGAAATAGCATACTTGATGCGTGTCGAAACATAGCGGGGGTGCTAAGCGAACCCAGCACTTGCACAGTGAGAAGACAGTTGGGCAAATAAAAGGTGTATTTATTTATAATAAAAAATAAATACAAGTTATTCTGGGCTCCTCAGCCTTACAAAAATCCCCAGAGGCTTATAAAATTGTGGAAAACGAAGGATGCCCGGAGGCTTACAAAAATTTTGAAAGAAAAAAATCCCCATGGAAGGAAAGCTCAGTCCGCCCGCTCGGGGAGGATCTCGCCCTGCTCAATACCGGCCTCAGGGACCAAAACTGCGACCTCGGGGTCGGCGCTTCCACCGGCAGCCTCGCCCCCAACAACTGCCGCGGCGACTCCCCCCAGCGGTACTTCCTTAGCCAGGGGATACTTAGCACGGAGCTCGCTGATATCGAGCCCCGGCGCAAACTCGTTGACGGCGTCAAGAGCGTTGTGCCACATGACGGTAGCGGATTCGGCGAGATCGGCGTAGAATTTATCTAACGCCTTATACGCCTTCACAGCCTTCACCGCTCGGCACTCGGCAAGTTTCACCGTGTCCAAGGCCACTTGGACATCCCTCTTGAGGGCGTCCCTCGACTTCTTCACCGTGTGGTAGAAGCCGTTCACCTTTTCCAACTTGGCCTTAATAGCCTAGTTGGATTCGTCCAGAAGCCAATGAGACTCCCTCAGCTTGGAGTTCGCCATCCCCTCGACCACCAGACGAGTGTCGAGGAGAGCCGCCTTCTCCTCCGCTTGCCGTAATTTGAGGCGAAGCTCCTCCTCCAACTTGGAAGACTCACCCGTCGTTTTCATGGCTGGGGAAACCTCCTCGGATTCTATGGCGACGAGTAGTGCTCAGTGGTGGAAGACCTGTGGAAAGCAGCAAAAAGGTTAGAAAGCTCAAACCGAGGAATAAGACTTGAAATTTTTTTAAGAAAAGTCAGGAACCGATTGTTAGTTATATGTATGCCCTAGAGGCCATTACTATACATACGATGTATATTGTAGTGGATATTTGGACATATATAGGGAAGACTTTCTTGCTCGATATGATAGTATGCTATCTGGTTGCACTTTATCTTAACATGTACACTTATTGTCTCTCTATTACATGTTGATAAAGCCCTTAGGATGAGTACTTGTAACGTTTTAGAAAAAAAAAATATTATTTTGGGAAGTTAAATAATTAAAATAATAAATATTATGAATATTGTAATGAGTGGCGGTTAGTTTTAATGATGCGGTATAATTATATACCGATAGTTTGGAAAACATTGGAAAATTAAATTGAATGGTGATTTTTGGAGGGATTTATGTGATTTAGTCAAATTATAAATTTTTATAATTAATTAAATACAAGTTTATTTCAAAACTTGATTAATGTTCACTAATCATGCATTTATCTTAATTAGGCTTCATGACATGCACCATATCACATTTTCAAAAAATACTTGTTACATTTTTATGAAAAATGATTTCATCTCTTCATTGTGCATGGCTTCATTGTGGTTTTTGCAATTGTTTTACAAAACAAAACCATAAGAAAAGAAAAGAAAAGAAAATAGGAAAAGATTAAAATAAGGGGTATGTGAAAGAGGAGAAGAGAGAGAGAGGGTGAGGGGTCTCCTTGAACCATGGTTCATTATCCGCCTTCATTATTTTCTTCATCATTTTACCTCCCCTTCCTCTCATGGCTGCCCTCCTCCTTCCACCTCCTCCTACACCTCACAACAACCCTAAAAATGCAACAAAACCATACATCCCCTTCATTAAAAATGTGCACAAGCTCACTACACGCATGGGGAACCAAGAAAGATAGGATTTCGAGCACTTGGGGCCACTCAAGAATTTTCTTGAGTTGCCAAATGAGCTAATTGTTTCACCATTAGTGTAGTAAGCAAGTTCCTTTAGCTTCTATTTTAGTTTAGAAGTAATTTGGTGAGGTTTTGTGACATATGAAAATTCCTATAGGGTGTTTAGAGGATTTTGAGTTAGGATTAAGTAATTGAGATGTATTAGTGACTACAAACCCCCTTTGGTGTGAAACATAGACCAAACCACAGCTAGAACCCAAAAGTTGAACTTTAGATATCGAAATGTCGGTTTGTGAATAAATAGTGGGTGCAGAGAATCTGGAGTGACCTAGAGACTTGACTAGAAAAACTAGCAACCCCAGAGAACTAGTTAGACCAAAAAGAGACCACCCTGAAAGTAAGAACCCAAACTATGCAGGTTTGGCCAAGCTTGCCGGATATCGTGGGGTTCTCGTCGGGTCACTTGTAGGAGATGGTGTCAATTTTTGTTCTGTAGCTCATATACCCTATACACTACCCCCTGTATTGCTTGTTTAGCATAATTTTTCCTGACCAAAAATCGGGGACTAGTTTTCGAAGTTTCTGTTTTGGTTTTATGGTTTTCGATAATTTGGGTTTGGTATTCGAACTGTGGATTTGATCGTTGGGCGTTTGTACATCAACGACGAGGAATTTGTGATTGTTTTCGTATGCGTAGGCTATAGGTTCTAAACTATAGGCATCTCGCGTGTCGTTTCGATTGCGAATCAGATTTTAATGCGATTCGATGTGTTATGACATGTAGGTACCTCCGCATGAACTTCGGGACAACATGCAAGGGCAAGGAGGCATCGACTTCGGCAAGTAAGGATCAAGGTGAGTAGATATATATCTACGGGAGAAGTCAGGTGGATGGCGTATAGCACCCCCGCAGTTTCGTAGTGTATTACACGAATACATTATATATATATAAATATGCGTATTGTGAGACTAAATGATTATCAAAATAGGCTTTAGGTGTTCACGGGTTAGTTCTAGTGTAAATGTAAGATAATGCTTATATTGTAAATTCTTAGTTACAAAACCCTAGTGTAAAGGTATACACACACACACATGCACACACGTGATATGTTTTGGTGTATATGTTATATGTGTGTGTGTATATATATATATATGTATGTGGGTGTGTTGCTATTTATATATATACATATACGTATACACATATGATGAGGATAGTATATGATACTCGGAGGAGAGTCGATGCCACGACCCGAAAAGTACGGAACATGACCGACACTTAAACTACGAAATGTCTCGAGGCGTACGTAATCTAAGTAAGCTAAAACCCAGAAATCCAAATCATGTAAAGCAGTAGAGTGAAGGAAAAACCAATTTTAAAGCTAGAAGTTTAACAACATAAGACGAAGTATGCATTTTTAAATCTCAAGTCTTTTCTGAAAATTTCGGCAGAGTTTCCTTTGTAAACACTGACCCCAAACGTATACAAACCTGATAAAGCAGGTATAATGAATAAAGGCATCCCCAAGCGGGAGCTAGCTCTTCGTCAATTGACGGTCACAACCATGCAAGAAATATAATATACAACGCCGAAGGGCGAGGATCAAAACTCAAAAGAAAGCCCATATCCACCAGAAAACCATAATAATACGAGCGAGACTCTAAGGTCGAAAGAATATACACTGGTCTTCTAGTTCTATCAAATAAACAAGTCTTGTTGATGGAGTATACTAGATACAACTGAAATAATAAATGTACAATGGTGATCACGATGCAAGTGAACCCATCTACCAAAGCAATCACCCGAAATGAAAGCAGGGTGCTAGCAAGACGTCAAGATACTTATACGGCAAAACCTGCAAGAAACTGTGGTACAACAGGGGTGAGTTTCTAACTCGTGAGTAGAAAATATCACAGAGCAGAAATCGCATGTATGACGCTATCCTAGGTCATATCAAGTAATATCCACAAAAAATATCCTGATCCATCTATATATAAGTGCAATACTACGTGCCCGTGTCAGTGCCTTAGATACCAACATATCAGATATATGATGTATGAATGCATGACGAATGGAAACAGAATGTTAGTTGTATGTATGCCCTAGAGGCCAGTATTGTACAGATGATGTATATTATATTGGATGCTTGGACATATATAGAGAGGACCTTCTTGCTCGATATGATAGTATGCTATCTGGTTGCTCTTTATCTTAATATGTATACTTGTCTCTTGATACTGTCTTATAGTTACACGTTGGTAAAGCCCTTAGGATGTGTACTTGACTACCAGGACTATGATGCAGATCATACTAGTGGGGCCATGGTAGTCCATAAGTACATCCTTTAATATTCCTAGTCGTAGGTGTATCGAGACAGGGCATAGATATACCAGAGTAGATCCATCGAGACAGATCATACTAGACAGGGCATTTATACGCTTCTCGACCCATGAGATGGGCGATGGATGATCCCATATCCATTAGTGTTTGACATCAGAGATGGTAAACGGGTGCTCAGTGGAGACTGGGTAAACTGGACGGACTCGACGAGAACTCCCAGATGGTATTATACCTCACGTCATATGGCAGTTCTCTGGTGACACTTGTGCAGGTTAGTCTGTAGACCCGAGATCGTCATAGAGTCTTGTGTGATTCCTACTGTGCTTTGATTTCCACCTTACCACGTCCAAGAGGGCATGCAAAATGGTGGTTTTTGGGTACAGTCTCGAGTCACATGGAGGCAATGAGCTATAGGAGGGGTTTCGTCTCTCCCGGTATTTGGGGTTGATGTTGCGCTGTGCTCGATTGGTCAAAATAGGGAAGTCCCTGGCCTGGGCTGATTTAGAGATTTACTGGTAAGTGTTACCAGTTGTTTCTCGACCCGTTATGAGCTTCACATCGGCACGACTTATCGGTTATTGGGGTCTGACGTTTACCACCCGTAGACTTGATATGCGACATATCGGACGAGAAGACCGGACTGTACGACATGTGTTACCGTTAGGCTTTTACAGGAGTTGGAACGGGCTTGCTTGCTGATCTTCTGATCGTTCAATACCCGGGTAGACGTTACGTCTAGCTAGTACCGCTGACGGCTTGTGGGTGCTTGATGTGATCATCACCTACTGCTGGCGTATTGACGAGTCTTTAGAGTCCTACATAGAGGTTTTACTAGCTCAGGCAAAACGAAATAGGAGCGCATATGCGATATGTGTGGGACCGAGAATAATGCGTGTATGTGATACCGTATTCTATTCTCGCGACTATTTGTATCGGTCGGTTATATGTGATATAGCCTGGTTATCGAATCAAGTGTTGATTCGATAAGTCGATACATTGGATGTTAGTCGGTTATATGAGATATAACCAGATTATTAAGTCAAGTGTTGATTTAATAATTTAGTGTATAATTGTATATATGATATACTAATTTACATTAACTAACATTTGTTCACTTAAGGATTTTTCTCACATGTGCACAACTTTAATATATATGTGATATATATTAAAAATGTGTTTTCTTTTTGTATCATGGTTGTTGATACAACATTCATGGGTGTATGAGACTTACACCATGCTATTTGTTATGTTGGGTTTAATATTTAAAGCAATTACAAAATTAGTGGAAGATTACAAAAATGCATGAAGCTTGTGGAAGCATTGACTAAGTCCACTAGGTTTGTTTTTACTTTGGATATTTGTTAACCCAACCATTAGGATTAGCCATGGTTATGTCTCTACATGAGTTAGTATATGATACTCACTCACCATGTTTAGCTTACTCACTTGATCATTATCCTCATCTCATTATTTTGTTCATCTTCATCCTTGAGGTAAAATGCTTTCTAGGTTTTGATTAAGTGAGAAATAAAAGTGAGATAAAAAATTCTAAGGTGTGCCCACTTCCTATTTCCTCATCCTCTACTATACTAGCACTTTAGTTTAGGGTGTTTGCTTAACCAATTCTCCAGTTAGTGAAGAAGAAGCTTGAGTTTGTATTCCCTTGACGTTGATCATCTTCGGCCTCGAAGTCTTCAAGCAAGGACGCTCCTTCTTCCTCATGAAGCCATACAAGAACCCGGGAGGACCATGATCGCGGTGAAGGGACTACAACAAAGAGCTTTAGAAGTGTAGGACTGATCTACAAAGGTTGTATTTCGTATTCACTTAGTCGTAAATGATATTTACTAGCATGTGAAACCCTAATTATCTAGCATAGATCTTGTTTAGGGTTGTTCGGCACGGCTAAAATTTTAATCGGGCATGGTTGATGCCCTGTAGAATCTTGTTAGAGTGCCTAGTAACCCTACAGTGGTATCAGAGCCTAGCTAGAGCATTAGGCGTCGTGTATACAAAGTTAAAACACCGATCGAACCCCGAAACATCCATAATAACCCCCTCTCTGGACAATTTTTTAAAATGTGATTTTTTCTGCATTAAAAATACTAAAAAAAATCAGCAGGGAATTATAAGAGTTACTGTGGAAAATGAGGCAATAATCCGTACAAGCCGCCACGGAACCGCGGCAATACCATGCTTATGCTGCGGATCCGCGGCCGTACAGAAGTATTATGCACTCTTTTTGGTACAGTAATATCCTTAGGTGATTCAGTATATTTCTGGGTATTTTTAATCTGACTCAAGTGTTGAGTGTTCTGGGGATTATTTTGTATTCGTTGATTCGATCGGAAAATTTAATTTTGTTCTTTTTCGGATAATTTAGAAAGTATTAAAATGTTTGAACGGATATGAAAAATTTTCAAGTGTTGAATTTTTCTTGAGTTTATATCTTTCGGAAAAACGTGTAGGTAACGAGATGGACCCTCTAGAAGAACACAAAGCTTAACTAGATTATGTGACCGTCTAAACCACCTCTAAACCTTAGGGTTTGGGGCAGTACGGCGTGCCACATGTGAGTCGTTCGCTTGACCCTCCTACGGCTGGACCATCAGTACTGTGATGTATTCTCGGATTTTTGGACTCCGCTCAAGTGTTGAGCTATTTAGAAATTCTTGGGTATTTGATTATTCGATCGAAAAGTTTAATACTGTCTATTTATCTGGACTGTGATACAATATGTGGAATTCATATAGTTAGGCATGAAATGCTAAGTATGTGATATTTCGGATTTACGATGTCTAAAGAGATTGTGGATTCCAAATGTTGTAGTTTTACACTTTCTTTTCTGCGACCGTAAGTGTAATATGTGTTATCGCCAGTTTCGTTGCTATATGTCAATGACAATTGGGATGCGCATATTTACTTACGTTGATGACATGTGATGTTATGTGTTGCTGGACACGTTATATTGGATCGTCGTGTTCTGAATAGCCGGGGGTTTTATGTGAGATGAGGGTTTTTATTTTCATTAATGTAAAATTCATTGTATGTAATATTCTTTTATTGGGGAACTTCCGGGATGAGGATGATGTCACCATTGTATATTATTTACTTTCCGCATTAGGTAGACCCAAGGAAGGGAGCACAAGTAACCGGGTTCTAGGGTCCAGTGGGAGACCAACTCGAGGAGTCGAGTCCGGGTCTCCTAACTCTAGAATTGGTAGGGTTTCTTGCCGCTCTCGTAGGGGTCTAGGGGTGTGGGTTTGGCTATTCATGGCGACCGTGGAATCCGTGTTTTATAGAGGCTCAAAATAAAACACGGACCTCCTAGTATATCCATTATTTCATATGATTCATCTGCTGCGATATCTGTGATGTGATCATTTGATATGTTGTGATAGATACTGTATATAGTATATATGATATATTATATAAACGTTACTTATGTTTTACACACGCGCTAGCCCTGTCCCGTTCTGCCGTTAGTTACCTAACCTAACGGTGCATGAGGGGACATCGAGGCGAATGCGGATGGCATAAGTGCACGTCGTATTTATCTGTGATGTTTAGGTGACTTAAATGATGGGACTTCATTAATATGATTAATGAAAGAAAAGAAACCTAAAAGATGTTGTAGAATCAAATTTTCAAAAAGGGTAGCTACAGTTTTGCTTTGCATAGTGAGATATATGATATATCCTGCACCTTATTCGATGAGGAAAGAGCCGAGATCCCATCACCGGGAGTGACCTCTTTAGCAAAACTGGCAGATGCTACAACACTCGGTTTGTCTTTTGATTGCTTTTAGAGTTTTTCTTTGCATGGTGATATATATGATATGTCCTGCACCTTATTCGATGAGGAATGAGCCGAGATCCCTTCACCATGAATGACCTCTTTAGCAAAACTAGTGAAAGCCTAAAAAACACTCCTTCTCAAAATTCACTCAATTCTACAACGATATCAAGTTCATTACGCAATAGGTTTTCAGAAAAACCTGTCGTAGCCCTCCGTCATTTCAGATAAGAACTGTTTAGTATTCGTGCTGCGTTTGTTGGCCTTTGTCAAGGCGTAGTGTGCGGTAGCTGAATGGTGCTTATCTATTTATGCATATAATGCAGATTGTTTTGGGGTAGTCGTACGACCTTGTTGGCCTTTATCAAGGGTCATGCGGGTGGGTTTGATTCAATCAAAAAATGACGAGTTGAACTTGACTAGCATCCTATGATTTGTTGGCTGTTGTCAAGGTCATAAGGGTTAGGGAAAAATATTATCGGGAATTTCAAGTGTTGAAATTTGCAATGAGATTGCATACCTTCTATAAGATAGTTGGATCTCGATACCCACTGCGAGTAATTGTTACTCCTGGAAGACTTTTACACAGGACAATTAGCCGATCAAGTAGGTGTCTAGAAAGGTGTCAACGGGGTTACGCCTCTGGGAAAACGAGCTTTACTTTAATTAGGTCCGTGCGAAAGCACGGGGAACCTCCCTCAAAGTACCGACACTGGCCTGGCTGAAAGATTGGCGAAATTGTAGGGTGTAATTAATCCCAGCTAGTCTTTCCTTTTAGGGTTTGAAGGAAGATTTGATAAAAACAGTGGAAGCCATCCTGATTAGTTAAAATAATAACCAATCTGATCTTGCAAGAGCATACGCTAAAGTGTTTTCTTCTCTCTCTCTCTCCAGGTAGCGACCATATCATGCCTTAATCAAGATAATAATATGGATGTATTGACCGAATCCGCATGTTATACTATGCTGGGGAACGTTGGTTCCGTTCTTTCATATAAAAGTTATAAGACTGAACAGGATATAGGGGAATACAAGGATTCCCATGCCACCCGACTGAAGAAATTACATGTTGATGCATTTTGTTCGGGTGTGTTCGTTAAGGAGAACTGTTTCTCCATTTGCTCTACGTCCTGGGTATTAGATACCGGGTCAGGATCCCATATATGTAATCAGTTACATGGGCTGAGAAAAGGTAGAGAACTTGGAGAAGGTGATAAAGACATAAGGCTTGGAAATGGTGCAATTGTTGCAGCTAAAACCGTCGGGGAATATCACCTTGCATTGCCAACTGGTAATACATTGATTCTGAACGAATGATATTACATGCCGAACCTGATATGAAATATTATATCGGTTTCTTTGTTGAGTAAAGAGGGATATAATTTTGTATTACAGGATAATGTTATAAACATTTTCCTAAACCAAAAGTTGGTTGGATCAGGCACGTTGTGCAATGGCATTTATGTTCTAAATCAATCAACAGTTCTGAGCATAACAAACACACACAAGAGGAAGAGTTCAGAACTGAACGAATCCTTCTTGTGGCATTGTAGACTAGGTCACATCAATGCGACACGGCTAGCTAAGTTGCATAAGGATGGATATTTGAATCCTTTTGAATTTTCATTTTATGATACTTGCCAGTCATGTCTCAAAAGAAAGATGACCAAAACTCCATTTACGGGACACGGAGAAAGAGTTACGGAACTCTTAGGACTGGTACATAGTGATGTATGCGGTCCCATGTCTACACATGCCAGGGATGGTTCTTCGTACTTCATTACATTCACTGACGATCTCTCTAGATTGGGGTATATGTTCCTGATGAAAAACAAATCAGAAGCTTTTGAGAAATTTAGAGAATATAAACAAGAAATCGAGAGCCAAACCGGGAAAAGTATTAAAATCCTACGATCTGATCGAGGAGGTGAATACTTGAGCAATGAATTCCTGGACTTCCTAAAAGAGAATGGGATTCTCTCTCAGCTAACTCCTCCATATACACTACAGAACAACGGTGTATCGGAACGGAGGAACCGCACCCTATTAGGTATGGTGCGCTCTATGATGAGCACAGCTGAGTTACCTATTACCTTCTGGGGGTATGCGCTGGAGACAACAGCATACTTATTGAATCAAGTTCCATCTAAATCTGTACCTACCACACCATATGAGATATGGAGTGGGAAGAGACCATGTCTTAAACGAGTTAAGAAATGGGGGTGTCTGGCCTATGTCAAAAGGTAAAATCCGGAAAAACTCGAGGCACGGTCAGTTCTATTCAAGTTTGTAGGATATCCCAAACATTCACATGGATATCTTTTCTACCATAGCGAGAAACAAAAGGTGTTTGTTTCTCGACATGCCACCTTTTTAGAAAAGGAATTTCTAAGAAAAAAAATTAGTGGCAATGAGGTAGAACTGGATGAAATTCCGGCTACACAAACTCAAACTGAAGATTTAGTGGAACCAGAGGATTTGGTAGTTCTCGATGAACCCCAGCCACTTCGCCGATCTAGTAGGGTTCCTCACCCACCTGAGAGATACTACGGTTTTCTCATGGATGGTGGGAGCGAGGATTGCATCATGGAGGATGATGACCCAACTAGCTTCGAGCAGGCCATCACGAGTGGGGACTCAGCGAAATGGCTGGATGCAATGCGGTCCGAGATGGAATCCATGTACACCAACAAAGTATGGACTTTGGAAGATGCTCCTGAAGGGGTAAAAACCATTGGGAGCAAGTGGATCTTCAAGAAAAAACTTGGTGTAGATGGGAAAGTGGAGACTTTCAAAGCTAGACTTGTTGCAAAGGGTTTTCGTCAAAGACCAGGTGTGGACTATGACGAAACCTTTGTTAGTGTATATGCCCTAGAGGTCATTACTGTATCATACTAGTTTGTATATTACTTAATGGAAGTTTGGGATATTCACCTAGTATAGACAATCTTGCTCAAAATAGTAGTATGCTACTTGGTTTGTTTCTACGTTAATGTGTTTATGTGTTTATTTTAGTATATCACCTATATGCATTAGTGGAGCCCTTAGGATCTTTGCTTGATTACCAGCGTTGTGATGGCAGTCATACTCGTGGGGGCTGGGTAATCCATAAGCACATCCTTATATAGGTCCCTAGTCGTAGGACTATCGAGACAGGGCATCGATACTCCGGAGTAGACTAGCGTATGCGCTTCTCTTCCCAGCATGGGAGACGGTCTGTCCCACAGCCGTCAGTACGTCGTACTTGAGATAGTATGCGGGTGCTCGTTAGGTTACGAGTACACTGGACAGAACTCGTCGGAAACTGTTGGTTGGTACTATACCTATCGTCAGTTATCAGTTCCCAGGTGAAATGAGTACAGCTTAGTCCGCTGACTTGACACTGTCACTTCGCCTCGAGTGTGTTCCCACTGTACTTAGATTACTACCCTACCACGGCTCAAAGGAGTCATGCAAACAGGTAGTAGTTGGGTGCATTCCCGAAGCACTTGGAGGCAGTGACGGTTATACAGGATTCATCTCTCCCGGTATTGGGGGTTGATATCGCGCTGTGTTTAGGAGAGCCATTACACGAAGTCCCTGGCCAGGGCAAGCGAGATATACTGGTAGGTTTCCAGTGTTATCTCAGGGTGTTCTGGGCTACACTCCGACCCGACTTGTACCGTTATTAGAGGACTAACGTTTACCGCCCCCCTAGGCCCGCAATGCGATATTCTCAGACGAACAGACCGGACTGTATGCAGATTGTCACATTCAGGCTCAGTAGGAGTTCAGATGGGTTTCACCTCGTCCGTCTTCTTATCGGCATATACCTGGGGGCCGTTACGCACAGCTAGTGCCGCTTGCGGTCTGTGGTTAAACCCACTGCCAGCGTAGTGTCGAGTCTTTAGAGTCCCACACAGAGAGCTATTCTCCTTTAGGCAAAAGAGTAGAGGTCGCATGGTTTTTGCGACAGGGTTCGGTCACATCCGTGCACTTGTGCACGTTTAGTGTCCGGGCAGTTATCACTAGCGGGCTTTGGTTTAAGCCAGATCCTAGTGTACGTTTTGGGATTGGTTTTATCTCGTTTGTATTCGTGTTCCTCGGAACGCAGATGCCGGTGTGTATACACGGTTGACAGAGAGACAGAGGCAGAGGATTCTCTTTAGGGTTGTTGATTGTTGACTTTTGCTAAACCCTAATGAGAATAAATAATATGATTAATGATAATATTAATTAAGTATTATTGTGCCATGGTTGGGTTGAAGGGTTGACTTTGTTGACCGGTTGACTAGGTTGGACTTGTTGACCATCATCATGATAATGGCTATCATTTCTTGGCATTGACCTTGGCTTGCTTGTTTGTTCACAAATTGCATTTAATGCAAGAAATGATATGTCCGTTTGATATGATAACAACCATCACATAATACTCAATTATTATTATGTGTTATGATGATTTTGGATTATGAGAGCAAGGGTGAGAAAAGTCTTGCTCATTCTTTCATTTGCTTTCTCTCTCGTGAAAGCTCTCTCATTCTCAAGCTCTCCCTCTTCCTCTTGCTCTCTCTCTAGTTCAAGGCAAAAACCTCTCATGTGTTGAGAACCATTTGCCTTGAAGATAAAACCCAAAACACTTCTCTACTCATCCTAGTACACAAAGTCTAGCAAGCTAAGTGTTCTAGTTTCCTCTAGTTTGAGGTTGAAGCCAAAGGTAGAAGTTTTCAGGTGGATCCATCTTCGGCACAAAGAGACGGCGAGGAGAGAACCATCCGACCACCACAATGAGTCCAAGAGAAGGAGTTCAAGTTAAGGTATAACCCATAACCGAGTAGGTAAAACTCTTAGTTAGGTTGTTAGATAGTTGTTTAAGAAAGATCCGAATTTTGAGTCGATGTTACCACCAAAAGAAAAATCGTTTTTCATCATTTCCGCAAGCCCGTAAGAACCGGGAGAGGTAACGTGGACTTACAGTGGTATCAGAGCCTAGTTAAACACTATCTAACATGTTAGCAAAGTAATTAGAAGTTCGATCGGAGAAAAAGTCGAGAAACATGCCCGTAATATCAAGTTTCTGCCGATTCTGTTTTCTGTTCAAAAAATAATTAATCTTACACTAAAAATCGGCTCAGGCTTTTTAAAACCCACACAAGAAAATTGGTCCACCGACTCGATCAAAGCACCGTGGAAACGCGGCAGGAGCATGCTCCCGCCGCGGATCCGCGGCCGAGTTGACTCGGTTGTGGCACAATTTTCATGCAGTGTTTTTCTGGGGCTGTTTTGGGATTTTTACAATATGTTTTTTCTGCCCAGATTTTACAGAAAGCAAAATTTGTTTTGGGGGTTTAAAAGTCCGTATTTTGATCGAACTTCTAAAGACTTAAGCTAACGGGTTATATCTGTGATGTGATATATGTATTGAACGTCTGCTAATCGCTATACGTCGATTAGTGGGGGCTATACATATCTGTGATCTGTAATGTTGATGGTATGTGTATATGAATTCATTGGATTGTCGCGGATGAATAGCCGGGGGGTTGTGAGATGAGAGTTTTCTTTTTCTTTCAATTCATGTAATTTGTAATTGATGTAATATTATTTATATGGCCGCACAACCGGGATGGGGTTGTAGCCGTCATTGTATAATTTCTTTTACTGTTTTTGCTCCTAGGATAGACCCAAGGTAGGGTGCGCAAACTACCGGGTATCTTGAAGTGCTGAGTGGCCTACTCACGGTTTTAAGGGAGGTTGCTTCGCTTCGGGTACTTAGCGGGTAGTTTGCCGCACCCGTAGGGGTCTAGGGTGGGGTCATGGCTATTCATCGCGACCGTGTAATCCGCTCTTCATTACAGGCTCGTACGGATTGTGGATTCCTAGTATATCCAATGTGTTCATCTGTGATCTGGAATGGCTATCATTGCATGTAACGAATGTGTATATCTATATATGATATCTATTTAGGCGTTGCTTATGTTTTGCATCCGCGCTAGTCCAGCCCCCGCTCTATCGTTAGTTAAGTAAACTAACGGGTAATGACGGGGCCCCGTGGCGAATGCAGATGGTATAAGCGTACGTCATATTTTCATTGTTTTCTGCAATGGTAGGATTAAATGATGGGACGCATTAAATTAATGCAAGAAAATAAACCAAAGTTGAGTCGTTGGAACACTTTCAAAAACCACTCGGTTTCTTTTCAAAAACAACTTTTAAACGCGGAGCTTAAGCCACTCCTTTTAAAAGCTATCTTGTTCTATCGATTATATCAAGTTCACTACATTCACGGTTTCGCCACAACCATTCGTAGCCTTCCATCATTTCAAATGGACAATCAATAGTATTCAAGCTATGTTTGTTGGCCAAAGTCAAGTCATAGTGATTGGTAGCTAATGGGATTCATGTGCAGCATAGATAGATATGTTGGTTTGAGACAGTCGTACTTCCTTGTTTGCCAAAGTCAAGGGTAGGTACGGGTGGGTTCAAATTAACCTGGAGAATGATGGGTAGAACTTGACATGTGACTTATGATTTGTTGGCCAAAGTCAAGGTCATAAGAGCATGGGGAAAAAATCCACATCGGGAGTTTCAAAAGAAACTGAAACTTGCTAGCGCTGCATACCATTTGGAGTGTGATGATTCTGGTAGGATTCCTTCAGTTTTGTCACGCAATGATATTTGGATCCCGATCCTACTGTGAGTATATGCTAGTCCTCCGGAAATTTCTCACTTAACGATCAATGCTATAAACCAAGTAGGTGTCTAGAAAGGTGTTAGCGGGGCTACGCCCACAGGGAAAAGAGGTTATTTAATTAAGGAACTTCGCGAAAGCATTGGAAAACCTCCCTCGAAGTACCGACACTGGCCTGGCCGAACGGTTAAGCAAGTATTGTACGGTGAGATTGATCCTGACTAATTCTTCCTTTTTGGTTTGAGGTGGGATTCGAGAGAGAGTGGGAGCCATCCTGTTTAGACAAATTAAAAACCACTCTAAACTTGCAAGAGCATCATGCTAAAGTGTTTCTTCTCTCTCTCCTAATTGCAGCGACCAAACATCATGACTGGACTTAAGTTACTACTAGATAAAAACATATTGATAGTGCCAAACTACAAAGATTGGCTCAGGAATGTCAAAATGGCAATCACTTATGACAAATTGGGGTACCACCATAGCTCCCCCTGTCCCAGGTCCCAAAACCATCGTCGCAGATAGGGAAATCCGTAAGACCTGGGAAATCGACTGCGCGAAGTCCAAGTGCCTCGTGCTTGCCTCTATGGACAATGAACATCAGAGGAAGCACGAGAATATGGACCTTGAATCCATATTTCTCCATACAAAAGAACTGTATGGAGAGCAATCCCGTATCGCCAGATACGAAGTCTCGAAAAAGCTGTTTTCGGCGAGATTGGCCGTCGGATCATCGGTAGCGGAACACCTGCTTAAGATTATTGGCTTCATTGTGGAGCTCGCGGACCTAGGGACCACGTTAAAAAACGAGCTCTACACGGACTTGATTCTCCAGTCCCTTCTTTCCACTTACGCCCAGTTTATCCTGAACTTCAACTTGCAAGAAAAAGAAGTTGAACTTTCAGAACTCCTCAACATGGTGAGGAGTGCAGAAGGCACCCTGCAGAAAGGTAGGGAAACATCCACTTGGTTTGTAGGAGGATCTTCCTCTTCCAGGTCCAAGGCGAGAGCCAAGGAAAAGAAGAAGAAAGCCCCCGCCAAACCAAGGGGCGGTGTTAGTAAAAAAGTGGATACGAAGGGAAAGACAAAGGCAACAAAGGTAGCGGGAAAGCTTGTGGGAAAGGAAGAATGCTCTTACTGTCACAAGAGTGGACACTGGAAAAAGGATTGCAGGGCTTGGAAGGCCAGAACCCAGGATCTGAAGCAAGTTGCGGCTTCAGCTTCAGGTGTGTATGTTATTGAAAACTGTCTATCAATAAACTCTACATCCTGGGTATTGGATACCGGATCAGGATCTCATATCTGTAATTTTTTACAGGCACCGATAAGGCGCAGGGTTTTGAAGGCAGGTGATATGACCCTCACAGTAGAAAACGGAGCTGGCTTGGATGTTGAGTCCGTAGGGGACTATCACCTGGGGTTGCCAGATGGACACGTTTTGGTTTTGCGTGATTGTTATTTTGTACCCAATGCAAACTATAATATCATATCAGTATCTTTATTATCTAAAGAAGGTTATGAATTTGCATTTGTACGCAATGTTGTACACATTCACCTTAATCAAGTTTTGATTGGGTCAGGTACATTAAGCAATGGTATATACGTATTAAACCAACCACAGATTTTCAATGTCCAGAATACACACAAAAGAAAGTCTCCGGAAACAATTCAGGCTTTCTTATGGCATTGTAGACTGGGTCACATCAATGAGAGAAGGTTGACGAAGTTACATACAGAAGGATATTTGGATCCGTTCGAATATCAACCATATGGAACTTGTCAATCATGTCTCAAAGGAAAGATGACAAAGACTCCGTTCACTGGACACGGAGTAAGAGCGAGCGAGCTCTTGGGACTCGTACACAGCGACGTGTGCGGTCCAATGTCTACACATGCATGAAGCGGTTATTCTTACTTCATTACTTTTACGGATGACTTTTCAAGGTACAGATATATCTTCTTAATGAAACATAAATCCGAAGCCTTTGGAAAATTCTAGGAATATAAGAATGAAGTAGAAAAACAAACAGGCAAAAGTATCAAGACACTAAGATCTGATCGAGGTAGTGGATACTTAAGTGCCGAGTTCCTGGATTACTTAAAAGAGAATGTAATTCTCTCTCAGCTTACTCCTCCATACACTCCGCAACTTAACAGTGTATCGGAGAGACGGAACCGGACCCTATTAGATATGGTATGTTCTATGATGAGTAACGCTGAGTTACCGCGATCATTCTGGGGATATGCACTAGAATCAGCTGCATACCTTTTGAACCGAGTTCCAACTAAGACTGTGCCTACCACACCATATCAGATGTGGTGTGGGAAGAAACCCTATCTTAAGCACATTAAGACATGTGGATGTCCAGCTTTTGTCAAAAAGCAGCATGCGGACAAACTCGAGGCACGCTCAGTACAGTGCAAGTTTATGGGACATCCAAAGAACTCCAAGGGATATTTCTTGTATTGCGAAGAGGAACAAAAAGTTTCTTTTTTCTCGTCATGCCCACTTCTTGGAAACTGAGTTTTTAGAAAATCAGATAAGTGGGAGCGCAATAGAACTGGAAGAAATTCCAGAACCACAAGCTATTACTGAAAGCTTAGTAGAACCAGAGGGTTCGAAAGATCAGGACATTCCTGCGCCGCTCCGCAGGAGTACTAGGCAGTCTCATCAGTCCGAGAGATACTACGGTGTTCTCGTAGACGGGGATAGAGATGATTGCATCATTGATAGTGATGAGCCGACTAGCTTCCAGCAGGCCATTCAGAGCATTGACTCAGTAAAATGGCTGGATGTAATGCGGACCGAAATGGAGTCCATGTAAACCAACAAAGTATGGACGTTGGGCGTTGCTCCTGATGGGGTAAAACCCGTATGATGCAAGTGGATCTTCAGAAGGAAGATTGGTGTAGATGGACAGGTTGAGACCTATAAGGCTAGACTTGTTGCAAAGGGTTTTCGTCAAACACCTGGTTTGGACTTTGACGAAACCTTTTGTCCAGTGGCTTTGCTGAAATCCATTCGGATCCTTCTTGCCATTGCTGCCTTCTACGATTATGAGATTTGGCAGATGGACGTAAAGACCGCTTTTCTGAATGGACATTTAGAGGAGTGTGTCTATATGGACCAGCCAGAGGGTTTCATTCAGAGTGGGAGCAGCGGAAAGGTGTGCAAGTTGCTTAAGTCCATCTATGGACTAAAGCAGGCATCGCGGAGTTGGAACATCTATTTTGATGAGATGATCAAAGAATTTGGCTTTATCAAAAATCCAGATGAACCATGCATCTATAGTAGATTTGTAACAAGAACTGTCGTATTCCTCGTATTGTACATGGATGACATTCTCTTAATAGAAAATGACATTCCTATGCTACAATCCGTCAAAGGGTTCTTGTAACACAGGTTCTCCATGAAAGACCTGGGTGATGACTCTTACATTCTGGGGATCCACATCTGTCGTGACAGATCCAAGAGGATATTAGGACTTTCACTGTCCAGGTACATCAACACCATACTGAGAAGATTCAGTATGGAAGATTCCAAGCGCTGTAATCTACCGGCTTGTCACGGGATCACCCTCTCCAAAGAGATGTCTCCTTAGACTGATTTGGAAAGGGATCGCATGTCTATTATACCCTATGCTTCTGCGGTAGGCTCTATAATGTATGCGATGTTGTGTACCAGACCAGATGTAGCTTATGCACTGAGTGTGGTAAGCCGGTATCAGTCAAACCCTGGGGAGAAGCACTGGATAGCGGTAAAGAACATTCTCAAGTACCTGAGAAGGACTAAGGAGATGTTCTTGGTGTATGGCGGAAAAGACCTCCAGATCGAGGCCTTTGCTGACTCCAGCTTCCAGAGTGACAAAGATGATTCCAAGTCCATATCGAGTTATGTCTTTACCCTCAATGGAGTGGCGGTGTGTTGGAAGAGTTCCAAATAGGAAACCGTTGCTGACTCGACGATGGAAGCGGAATATATCACTGCTGCAGATGCCGCAAAAGAAGCCGTCTGGATAAGGATGTTCTTAACGGAACTTCAGGTGGTTCCGTACATTGTTGATCCAATACCGCTGTATTGCGACAACAACGGGGCTATAGCTTTAGCGAAGGAACCCAGGTCCCATTAGAAGTCCAGACACATCTTGAGGCGGTAACACCTGATCAGGGAGATCGTGGGTCGCCAGGAGATCGAGGTTCGGAGAGTTGCTACGGAAGATAACACTGTTGATCCATTCACGAAGGCCTTACCACAGACTCAGTTCGAGCGGATGATCGAGATGATAGGTCTTCGATACGCCAGTACATGGCCTTAGTGTAAGTGGGAGATTGTTAGTGTATATGCCCAAGAGACCATTACTGTATCATACTAGTTTGTATATTACTTAATGGAAGCTTGGGATATTCATCATGTATAGACAATCTTGCTCAAAATAGAAGTATGCTACTTGGTTTGTTTCTACTTTAATGTGTACATGTGTTTATTTTAGTATATCACTTATACACATTTGTGGAGCCCTTAGGATCTTTGCTTGATTACCAGCGTTGTGATGGCAGTCATACTCGTGGGGGCTGGGTAATCTACAAGCACATCCTTATGCAGGTCCCAAGTCATAGGACTATCGAGACATGGCATCGATACGCCAGAGTAGACTAGCGTATGCGCTTCTCATCCCAGCAGGGGAGACGGTCAGTCCCATAGCCGTCAGTACGTCGTACTTGAGATAGTATGCGGGTGCTCGTTAGGTTACGAGTACACTGGACAGGACTCATCGGGAACTGTTGGTTGGTACTATACCTATCGTCAGTTATCAGTTCCCAGGTGACATGAGTACAGCTTATTTTGCTGACTTGACACTGTCACTTCGCCTCGAGTGTGTTCCCACTGTACTTAGATTACTACCCTACCACGGCTCAAAGGAGTCGTGCAAACAGGTAGTAGTTGGGTGCAGTCCCGAAGCACTTGGAGGCAGTGACGGTTAGACAGGATTCGTCTCTCCCGGTATTGGGGCATGATATCGCGCTGTGTCTAGGAGAGCCATTACACAAAGTCCCTAGCCAGGGCAAGCGAGATATACTGGTAGGTTTCCAGTGTTATCTCAGGGTGTTCTGGGCTATATTCCGACACGAGTTGTACCGCTATTAGGGGACTGACGTTTACCACCCCCATAGGCCCGCCAAGCGATATTCTCAAACGAACAGACCGGACTGTACGCAGATTGTCACATTCAGGCTCAGTAGGAGTTCAGATGGGTTTCACCTCGTCCGTCTTCTTATCGGCATCTACCTGGGGGCCGTTACGCACAGCTATTGTCTCTTGCGGTCTGTGGTTAAACCCACTGCCAGCGTAGTGTCGAGTCTTTAGAGTCCCACAGAGAGAGCTATTCGCCTTTAGGCAAATGAGGAGAGGTCGCATGGTTTTTGCGACAGGGTTCGGGCACATCCGTGCACTTGTGCACGTTTAGTGTCCGGGCAATTATCACTAGCGGGCTTTGGTTTAAGCTAGATCCTAGTGTACGTTTTAGGATTGGTTTTATCTCATTTGTATTCGTTTTCCTCGGAACACGGATACGGGTGTGTATGCACGGTTGACAGAGAGACAGAGGCAGAGGATTCTCATTAGGGTTGTTGATTGTTGACTTTTGCTAAACCCTAATGAGAATAATAAATATGATTAATGATAATATTAATTAAGTATTATTGTGGCATGGTTGGGTTGAAGGGTTGACTTTGTTGACTTGTTGACTTAGTGGACCGGTTGACTAGGTTGGACTTGTTGACCATCATCGTGAAAATGACTATCATTTCTTGGCATTGACCTTGGCTTGCTTGTTTGTTCACAAATTGCATTTAATGCAAGAAATGATATGGCCATTTGATATGATAACAACCATCACATAATAATCAATTATTATTATGTGTTATGATGATTTTGGATTATGAGAGCAAGGGTGAGAAAAGTCTTGCTCATTCTTTCATTTGCTTTCTCTCTCATGAAAGCTCTCTCATCCTCAAGCTCTCCCTCTTCCTCTTGCTCTCTCTCTAGTTCAAGGCAAAAACCTCTCATGTGTTGAGAATCATTTGCCTTGGAGATAAAAACCCAAAACACTTCTCTACTCATCCTAGTACACAAAGTCTAGCAAGCCAAGTGTTCTAGTTTCCTCTAGTTTGAGGTTGAAGCCAAAGGTAGAAGCTTTCAGGTGGATCCATCTTCGGGACAAAGAGACGGCGAGGAGAGAACCATCCGACCACCACAAGGAGTCCAAGAGAAGGAGTTCAAGTTAAGGAATAACCCCTAACCGAGTAGGTAAAACTCTTAGTTTAGTTGTTAGATAGTTGTTTAACCAAGATCCGAATTTTGAGTCCATGTTACCACCAAAAGAAAAATCGTTTTTCATCATTTCCGCAAGCCCGTAAGAACCGGGAGAGGTAACGTGGACTTACAACCTTTTCTCCAGCGGCTATGCTTAAATCCATCCGGATCATGCTTTCCATCACTGCATATCATGACTACGAAATTTGGGAAATGGATGTTAAGACCGCTTTTCTAAATGGTGATTTAGAAGAGAGCGTGTACATGACTCAGCTAGAGGGCTTCATAGCTAGTAGGAGCAGCGGAAAGGTGTGCAAGCTGCTTAAATCCATTTATGGTTTAAAGTTGGAACATTTGCTTTGATTTCGTTATCAAAGAGTTTGATTTCGTCAAAAACGTAGATGAACCTTGTATCTACAAGAAGGTGGCAGAGAGTAAGGTTGACTTCCTCGTATTGTACGTGGACGACATACTCTTGATAGGAAATGACATTCCTATGCTGCAATCGGTCAAGCTCTTCTTATCACAAAGATTCTTAATGAAAGATATAGGGGATGCCTCCTACATCTTGGGGATTAAGATCTATAGAGATAGTTCCAAACGGATATTGGGATTGTCCCAATCCAGGTACATTGACGCCATACTAAAGAGGTTTGTATGAAAGAGTCCAAACGTGGGTTTTTACCCACGAATCAAGGCTCACTCTCTCCAAAGAGATGTCTCCCAATACTGATATGGAGAGAGCTCGCATGCAAGGGATACCCTATGCTTCGGCAGTAGGCTCTATCATGTACGTGATGCTATGTACCAGACCCGATGTAGCACACTCACTAAGTATAGTGAGTTGGTATCAAGCTGATTCTGGAGATAGTCACTGGACAGCTGTGAAGAGAATTCTCAAGTACTTACGCAGGACTAAAGAGATGCTCTTGGTGTATGGTAACGGAGAACTCGAAGTGGAGTCCATTACCGATTCGAGCTTCCAGAGTGATAAGGATGACTCTAAGTCACACTCGGGATTTGCCTTTACCCTTTACGGAGGGGCAGTTAGCTGGAAGAGTTCTAAGCAGGAAACCGTGGCAGACTCGACGATGGAGGCTGAATACATCGATGCCAACGATGCTGCCAAAAGAGGCTGTCTGGATCAAGAAGTTTATTTCTGAATTTGGAGTGGTTCCATCCATTGAGCATCCAATACCTTTGTATAGTGATAACAATGGGGTGGTGGCTTTGGCCAAGGAACCCAGGTCCCATCAGCTATCCAGGCATATTCTGAGGCGGTATCACCTGATCCGGAAGATAGTAGATCGCCGGGAAATCGAGGTCAGTAGGGTTGACACGAAGAACAACACCGCGGATCCACTCACGAAGGCCATTCCCCAGTTACAGTTTGAGAGACTCTTCGAGATGCTTGGTATGCGATACTACAGCAGCTGGCCCTAGTGCAAGTGGGAGATTGTTAGTTGTAAGTATGCCTTAGAGTCCAGTATTGTACAGATGATGTATATTATATTGGATGCTTGGACATATATAGAGAGGACCTTCTTGCTCGATATGATAGTATGCTATCTGGTTGCTCTTTATCTTAACATGTATACTTGTCTCTTGATACTGTCTTATAGTTACATGTAGGTAAAGCCCTTAGGATGTGTACTTGACTACTAGGACTATGATGCAGATCATTCTAGTGGGGCCATGGTAGTCCATAAGTATATCCTTTAATGTTCCTAGTCGTAGGTGTATCGAGACAGGGCATCGATATACCAGAGTAGACTAGCGTATACGCTTCTCGACCCATGAGATGGGCGATGGATGATCCCATATCCATTGGTGTTTGACATCAGAGATGGTATACGGGTGCTCATTGGAGGCTGGGTACACTGGACGGACTCGCCGAGAACTCCCAGATGGTATTATACCTCACGTCAGATGGCAGTTCTCTGGTGAAACTTGTGCAGGTTAGTCTGTAGACCCGAGATCGTCATAGAGTCTTGTGTGATTCCTACTGTGCTTTGATTTCCACCTTACCATGTCCAAGAGGGCCTGCAAAACGGTGGTTTTTGGGTACAGTACCGAGTCACATGGAGGCAATGAGCGATAGGAAGGGTTTCGTCTCTCCCGGTATTGGGGTTTGATGTTGCGCTGTACTCGATTGGTCAAAACAGGGAAGTCCCTGGCCAAGGCTGATTTAGAGATTTACTGGTAAGTGTTACCAGTAGTTTCTCGACCCGTTATGAGCCTCACATCGGTACGACTTATCGGTTATTGGGGTCTGACGTTTACCACCCGTAGACTTGATATGCGACATATCAGATGAGGAGACCGGACAATACGACAAGTGTTACCGTTAGGCTTTTACAGGAGTTGGAGTGGGCCTGCTTGCTGATCTTCTGATCGCTCAATACCCGGGTAGCCGTTACGTCCATCTAGTACCGCTGACGGCTTGTGAGTGCTTGATGTGATCATCACCTACTGTTGGCGTATTGACGAGTCTTTAGAGTCCTACATAGAGGTTTTACTGGCTCAGGCAAAACGAAATAGGAGCGCATATGTGATATGTGTGGGATCGAGAATAATGCGTGTATGTGATACCGTATTCTATTCTCGCGACTTTTTGTATCGGTCGGTTATATGTGATATAGCCGATTTATCGAATCAAGTGTTGGTTCGATAAGTCGATAGATTGGATATCAGGCGATTATATGAGATATAACCGGATTATTAAGTCAAGTTTTGATTTAATAATTTAGTGTATAATTGTATATATGATATACTAATTTACATTAACTAACATTTGTTCACTTAAGAATTTTTCTCACATGTGCACAACTTTAATATATATGTGATATATATTAAAAATGTGTTTTCTTTTTCTATCATGGTTGTTGATACAATATTCATGGGTGTATGAGACTTACACCATGCTATTTGTTATGTTGGGTTTAATATTTAAAGTAATTAAAAAATTAGTGGAAGATTAGAAAAATGCATGAAGCTTGTGGAAGCTTGTGGATGCATTGACTAAGTCCACTAGGTTTGTTTTTACTTTGGATATTTGTTAACCCAACCATTAGGAATTGCCATGGTTATGTCTCTACATGAGTTAGTATATGATACTCACTCACCATGGTTAGTTCACTCACTTGATCATTATCCTCATCTCATTATTTTGTTCATCTTCTTCCTTGAGCTAAAATGCTTTCTAGGTTTTGATTAAGTGAGAAATAAAAGTTAGATAAATAATTCTAAGGTGTACACACTTCCTATTTCCTCATCCTCTACTAGACTAGCACTTTAGTTTAGGGTGTTTGCTTCACTAATTCTCTAGTTAGTGAAGAAGAAGCTTGAGTTCGTATTCCCTCGACGTATATCATCTTCGGCCTCGAAGACTTCAAGCAAGGACGCTCCTTCTGCCTCGTGAAGCCATGCAAGAGCCCGGGAGGACCATGATAGCAGCGAACGGACTACAACAAGGAGCTTTAGAAGTGAAGGACCGATCTACAAAGGTTGTATTTCGTATTCACTTAGTCGTAAATGATATTTACTAGTATGTGAAACCCTAATTATCTAGCATAGATCTTGTTTAGGGTTGTTCGGCACGGCTAAAATTTTAATCGGGCATGGTCGATGCCTTGTAGAACCTTGTTAGAGTGCCTAGTAACCCTACACAGAATACATCATGAAATCAACAGAGGAATCGGTGTCAAGCATCGACACAAAATATAAATCTTAGTATCTCAATATCTCAGTATCCCAATATCTCAAATCGCAAAATCTCATTGTCTCAAATCCCAATATCTTAATATCTTGGGCAACGTCAGTCCGGATCGGCCCATATCATCAAATCACACGACAACGGACGGTATTCTCCGGATATCCGCCGCGCCAGCTAAAATCACCGGTAGGTAGTACTCTCCTGCCAGGCTCATCGTCTACAACTCACTCTTATTGCCACGGGGTACCTTACCGGGCCCACCATGTACCCGACACGGTACATCCTCTCCTCGCAACGGGTCTTGAAATCTAACAGCAATCATGAAAACTCATGGTGGACTATTCATACATCATGAGAATACCGCAACTTGCATTTTAAAAAGAGGGAGAGAGAGAAGTTTATATATATTCTTGCGGTTTTCCCCCAAATCCAGAAATCTCATGGAAATCCGAAATCCAAGCATCAAGAGTAAGTAAACAGTGAATATCGGCATAAATCTCCGTAATGCTGCATGACCAATGAGTATATATGAATGCAACTGCTATCATGCAATGAATGCAATAGTTAAACTAGCATATGAAGCTATAACACGTTGCAACTATCCGCTAGAAAGTTATGACAATGAAATAATATTCCCTAAGTGTACGTGACAAAGCAATTACCGATGATAATGTGTGTAAGCCGGCAAGAAGGTGTATGTGGAGCATACGCATCATCAGTAATGGTGCTGGTGTCCTGACAGCATGGTTTCATAATCACGAAGTACACAATAAACATGCAATAAAACGATAACAACATAATAGATGGCAATGAATGGTAAATGCAGCTATAATATGCGGAACATGAATGATAACGTAACACTAAGGAATTTACAACGATATACATGTGTCATACTGTTTTACTATTTGAAATAATACGAATTGTGGTGTTTTTGAAAATAAGGGCTACGGTGTTTTTAAGAAAAGTTACATCCTTTGAAATATCCGTAGAATCCCTTGTCCTGTCTTTTAAAATACCCATGATTCGTTAGTTTTGAAATAGGTATGAATCGAATCTAGTCTAACATTTACAATAAACTACAGGACTGAGCGAACAAGCTAATCAAAAAGGGTAAGGAAACCACCTACATCTGAGCCGATATGTATATATATCTATATAATAGTCGGGATACTGCCTCAATAGTATTCCATACGATACGCCATCTAATATGACATCCTCGAGTCAAGAGTGCGGATCTATCATCAATAGCTCGTACGGTAAACCCATCATACGGCATCCCAAATTTGGGTACGGGTCAAAAATCACATTTATCTCATTATTCATCCGGTATCCTTATCATCATATGTCATGAACTGGGGTACAGATCTAAGTCTAGCACAAACTGATACCATCAACAAATATATGTGCGTGTGTCTGAAACACAACGCCTAAAGATCCGCTATAATCTCCTGTCGTATCTCGTAGTACGAACCAAAACAAATAACTGATCTCACGGCATCATGCCCAATCACATCGACTCATCTCCAAGTACCATACACTATCCTCAACATCCGTGTATACGTGTATGTATGTATGTATGTATATATATATATATATATATATAAGCACCGATACAACCACACACACACACACACACATATATATAAATATGACGTATACACCCAAAACCTTATCCCGTGTGTGTATATGTGTGTGTAAATCCCTACTCTAGGGTTCACGACTAAGAAACCAACTAATTCCTTTCTTCACTTCTCTCTAACACTAGCCCATGATCTCCTAAATGTTTTCTTGCTAAGTGTTTATATCCCTCAATAACACATCTAAGTATATCTATATCACATCATATCATTTCTTACGACATTGCGGGGGTGCTATACACCATCCACCCGACTTCCCCCATAGATATAAATCTACTCACCTGATCTTCGCTTGCCAATACCGACGTCGCCACGTGCTTGCTTGTCGTCTCGAAGTCCTCGTAGGTGTTCCTACACATCATAATATATCGTATCATATTAAAACCTAATTTGAAATCGAAACGACATACAAAAACAAAATCGGCACGCGTATCATACATAGGTCCAAACCTATAGCTTACGCATGCAAGAATAGCCAAACCAACCCTCGATGTCGATGTACAAACGTCAAACTATCGAGGTAAAACACAAATACTAAAATCCAGAATCCAAAATACATAAAACAAAACCCCGAATCAAAACATCAACGCAAGAAAGGGGTCCCAGATTTTGTCTAAGGTGAAAACAAGGTAAGCAAACAATACTGGGGTAGTGTATAGGGTGTATATAAGCTATGGAAGCAACCTAGACACCTGACTCAACCAAGTGGCCGGCCACATCCCTAGTAAATTCAGCTTGCTCGGTTTGGGGGGTTCAGTTGGGGTTCGTTTTGGTAGGGTGGTCTCGTGGTGTCTCAATTTGGTCACTGGACTTATTTGCTTCTCTCGTAAAAATCACAGTTTACTCCAGATTTCCCTGCACCCTCAAACACTCACAAAACCGACATAACAAGTTTTAAAATTTGGGTTTCAGGTTTTAGTTCATGCTTGATCTGGGTTTCTAACATCATGGGGGGGTCTAAGGTCACCAATATGGTTCAATTACACTATCCCAATTCAAATAAAACCCTAACCCTTTCTAGAAATTTTCAAAACTCACAAAACCGCATCAAAACTCTTCTAAACATGTATGGTTGATAATGAAATTGAAATACAATGGTAATGATGCAGAAATTACCTCAATTGGAAACTCAAGAAAATTCCTGAGTTGCCCAAAGTCCTCCAAATCCGATTTTTCTTGGTTCAATGAGCTTCCCTTGAGCTTGTGCATGTTTTTAAAGAAATGGAGATGGGGTTTTGGGTTGTTTTTGATGATGTTATGAGGGTTGAAGAGGAGGGGGCGATGAGGTGCCGCCATGGTGATGGAGGAAGAAGAAAGATGATGAATGATTGCAATGGCACTTGGTCAAATAAAACCCCTCACCTTTCTCTCGCATGCCCATACCTCTTGACTTTTCTTTTTCTTGTTTTCTTTTCTATTTTCTTTTCCTTTTCTTTTCTCTTCTCACATAAAACCAAAACCATGAATGAAAATGAAGAGAAGGCCATGTAGGAAAATATAACACATATGTAAAAATGATATGGTGCATGTTTTGCACAAAACACGCTTAATGCCCGATTAGCGATATTTAATCGCGATTAGCACTAAAATGGTGTATAATAAATCATAAAACTTTATAATTTGCATAAATTACACAAAGCACCCTATATTTAGTAATTTCTATAATTTTCCAAATATTTTCCACTTTATCGGTATTTAATTATATCGCACTATTAAAATATTCATAATAATTATTATTTAATTATAAAAATTCCAAAAAATAATATTTTATTTTCCTGAAATGTTACAATCTTCCTCCTTAAAGAAATTCGGTTCCCGAATTTAAATTTAAACCCCTCAAATACTAAAACATTTCAGTAAAAAGACCAAGTCGTCGGAGCTACGAAATCATCAATACATAAAACGCATCATAGCGCAATGCATGCGCATGAACAATGAGCAGATAACTCCAAATCAAAACTCCATCAAGCATCCCGCAATCATCGGAGTCATGGCTAAGACATCAATGTCGAAGCCCAAAACGAAACCAATCATGATATACATCAAAACCATACATGTAAACATCAAAACTATACATTTAAACATCAGAAGGAAATGCATGACAATCCTTTCATGTTGTTGTGCGATGCGCGTATCGCGGCACAGTGGCTGTAACACCCTAGAATGCGATTAGGGGTTATTGTGCATTAATTTGGGGTTTTAAGTAAAAACTTTACCAAATCGATTTTCAAATAGTTTATTTGATTTAATGAAAATTTTACTAGAATTTAATTTGGACTGCACACACATGTGCAAGTTAACTAGGGCTAAGTTTAGGATTAAACTATATTTAGGTAGCCATGGTAAACTAAAACATTTCATTTGGTTAATGTGAAGTTAATTAAGGGTATTAGTTTTCTTAATTAAATTAACTTTAGTTATGTTTTGGGAGTTGACTTGAGTTTGGAGAGAGAGAGGGGGGGAATGATGGCATGAGACATGCTTGGTAATCATTATGAGAGAGGGAGGGAAAGGGTTGACTCTCATCTCTCTTTTCTTTTTGTTCAAACCAATTATTTTCCCGCACTCATTCTCACATCTCTCTCCCTCTCATTTTCACACACACACACACACAGTAGCAACAACAGCAGCACAACAGCAACAGTAGCAGCACATCAGCAACAACAGCAACAACAACACCAGCAGCAGCAGCACACACCCCTTCTTCCCGTCTTCTTCTTCTTCTTCTCTTGCATCCTAGGACCAACTAGAGGTATAATGTTAAACACAATTTCCATTTTTGCTGAACTTGTAATTACATAGCTTAATTTAGTATTTAATGTGATTTTAGTGCCAGTTTTGTGAATTAAGTGGAGATTAGGCCAAGTAATGGTTTTTATGGCCATATTAGCTTAACTATGGGTTATTAGTGCTGTTAAATCCGAGTTTTTGCCTCAGGTTACACTAAAATCCCCTAATGTATTAAGTTTAGTGTTAAATTAGTGTTTAGTGAAGATTTAGTGTTGTTTTAAGATCTGTTTTTGACCCTGGCGTTTCAGAGAAAAGTTGAGTTTACTGTAGCATGTTCACTACACCTAGACCACACACACAGAGCACGGGCCCCCCATTCCCTTTACTGGCCGCAAATAAATTAGATCTGACCGCAAATTGCGGCCAGAAGCGTGAGATGGGTGTCTGGGTTTGGTCTGGGGGAGTCTGCTACATATCTAAGGTGTTTGGTATATGCAACTTTTCTTAATTCTGTTCGTATCAAAATCTGGAACTAAATACCTTGTTTTAAATACTTTTAAACTTGCGCGTCACGTACATTTTGTGAGTCAGTTTGGTGGTTGCTGTGTGTCGCAGCATGTCAGGGTAGTTTCAGACGCGTATACATACGTTTTGGCGTATCGGGTACACACGCGTTTAGTTTGCGACGTGAGTTTCTCGTTTGGTTTTGATATCGCGTTTTTCCAAGATTTTAGCCTTACGAGTGTTTCTTGTGTAAATTCTAGGTTCGCAGCCGTGTACGTCAGACGCCACAAAGAAAGGGAAGCACGTAGTCGGCTACACCTAGAATGAGATCACGGTGAGTAGATTTAACATCTATGGGGAAATCGCCCGTATGGCGTTATGCGTCAGGGCGTGATAGGATATTGTCGTCACGTGTTATACTATATATTTATGATGGTCCTGCATACGTACCATTGTAGTATACACCTCTTTTGTTATATATAGATATAGTATTTATGAGACACCGCACTGTTACTAACGGTTCATGCTGCACGAGCACAATTTGCATGCTACACACACACCGTTAGTAATTACCATGACACTCGCACTGTAGAATTGCTATGAACCATACATCGTTTAGCTTACCTCATCATCGATGATTAGACATGATTATGTTCCTTTGCGAGCATACATATTGTACACTCATTCTTGTGTATATATCACTTGTATATCCATATTGTCACACATACATATTGTACACTCATACATGCGTATATGCCCCTTGTGCATCCATACCTACATACATAGACAATTCTTGCTTTGGTTTTGGAGAATTGGGGACCGCATGAGATATTTTCAAAACTGGACCCTTTTAAAAGAGCGGTTTTTCCCTTAATATATCATGTCACGTTCCATGTTGAATGACATTGAGATATGCGGTTTTCATGAGTTTTCTGGATTTGAGAACCGTGGCTATTTCAAAAGAAAGCATGTACTTTTTTAAAAACCCGGTTTCTCTTGATATTATATTTCAGTACGTCCACCATGCGTTTTCTCGGTTCTGAGATGTGTGACATGTGAAACCCGAGTCGAGGAGCTGGACGAGGCCGATTGTGGGTACATGGTGGACCCGGTATGGTACCCCGGGTCTAGAACGGATTTGCTGTGCAGTAGATGGTGAGCCTGGGAGAGGGACTAGATACCTACCGGTGAATGGTTGGGCTTGGAGGTTATCTGGAGGATACTGACCAGTGTCGAGAGATGGATATGGGCTGACCCGTGCTACCGGGGCGGAGGGGCCGATTCCACAGACGGAGCCCGTGGGCCGATCCGGACTGACGAAGCCCGATATGTGAGAATTTGCATGTCGATACTGGACACGAGTATTTCATGATATTCTCGAGTGCCGATGTTGGGCACTCATGTTTTCCTTGAGATTTACAGGATATGAGGGCCAAATAGATTGACAGAGCCTGAGTTTTACTGGGATTTGGGGTGTATTTGATGGACACCGGGTATTTTTTCACGATGATTATTCGTGCAGATGATATTTTATCTCATTCTCAACATTCATAGATATGCATTGCATCATGTAATTGTAGTACCTGATAGAATACCTTGAATGATTATTGCATACCCAGATTACCATATTGATGTTATCATATTGCACATGTTAGAGTATCGCAGTATGTGCATGCTCGCGATTACCTTTATATGTTATTTACTATTCACAAGTTGGCAACTCACCCCTGTTGTGCCACATTGTTTGCAGGTCGACCCTCAGAGTAGTTGCAGCAGGGCTACTTCCTTGTATCTTTTTGCTATGGATACCACTGCAGTTGGCGTGCGAGCCGTTTGCTTATAGGTGGGGTTTTGCGGTATCCGTTTATTTTCCATTTATACACTCTATTGTATCTAGTACTTTCCATCTACCATTTAATGTATTGACTTCGAGACCAGTTGTGAGGACGATGTTGTATATTATTTTGTAATCTGGATGTCGAGCTCGTGTGAGCCGACTTTTCTTATGCAGTTTTATCCTTATGATGCTTTTCACTTATATCGCTCATTTCTTCGCTACGGCGTCGTATATTATTTTTGTGGTGGTTGTTTCCGCCGTTGGGCGTGATTGCTCCCGCTTGGGGATGCTTTATTCTTATTCTCAATTATTTTACTTATATCATGTGTTGTACCCATTTCGGGGCTAGTTTTTACAAAGGATGTGCTGTCGAAATTTTTAAGAAAATAACTTAACTTCAAAGTTTTTTTTTACTCAAGGTTTTCTAAAACGCTTTAAACTAATGTTTTCTGCACTCACTAGTTTTAATGGTTTTGATTTCTGGGTTTCGGCTTACTTAATCGCGTTACGCCTGTAGACGTTGCGTGGTCAAGTGCCGGTCATGGGCCGAACTTTGGGTCATGACAAAGTTGGTATCAGAGCGTAGGTTTTACCTTTCGGAGTGTAGGATGACCTTGGTATGATGGAGAAGGTAGCTGAAGCAGAGTGGCGTAGCGTGTGTATGTTCCGCGGCATACTCACGACACGGTACTCCGCCTAAGTGACCTTAGGACTTATTGTTTGAAATTCCTTCGTGATTATATACATTCTTGTGATTCGATTTTTGTATTCTTATCGAATCTTGTTTCATTTCCTGCCATTATGCCGCCGATGACTATGAGAGCGCAGAGAGCGGCCGCAAGAGCTGAGATTAGAGTTGATTCATCCGAGACGAGGACAGACCCGGGCAGTACACCCGTTGTACCGGAGCAGAATGTTCCCCCTTCGACGGACCATGCTGCTATGTTAGGGACCGGTATACAGGAATTGCGCTAGATGATGGGGTCGTTAGTTGAGGCCCTTCGAGCGCAATGACCAGAGGTAGTTCTACACGTTACGGGGACAACGATGGTACCTACAGTTCAGGCAGTTTCTCCTGCAGCTACAGAGGTGATCACAGTATCGTTATCAGAGTTTATGAGGCTGAAGCCTCCGGTCTTCACAGGCACTGATGCAGCCGAGGACCCGCAATCATTTATCTATAGGATGGCCCGGATATGTCGTTCACTCAGATGCGAGATGGGCGGAGTTCGCGAGCCTTCGCCTGGAAGGTCTTGCGCAGAAGTGGTGCGAGTTGGTAGAGAAGGGCAGAGCAGCGGGTCTTCCTCCTATGACCTGGACTGAGTTCGTGACGGTGTTTTTAGCCCGTTTCCTTCCATATAGTATCAGGGATGCTCGAGCGCTTTGGTTCAAGTCATTACGCCAGACGCCGGATATGACGGTGGCGGAGTATGATGTGCAGTTCACTGAGCTATCTGTTTATGCCCCGTATTTAGTACCAACTGATGAGATGCGAGTCAAGAGGTTTGTTCGAGGCCTGCTTACCCCGTTGTTTCTTGTGATCAGCGCACAACATTGTGAGACTTATGAAGCAGCTGTAGATGCAGCCCTATTAGTCGAGGAGCGCCATGCTGAGACTTCGGTAGTTCTGGATCCGAAGAGAGTTCGTACCGATACATCAGCACAGAGACAGCTGTTTAGATGCCGTGACAGATGTCTTGCAGGTGGCAGGGACTTGGGGCCAGGACGGTTGTTCGGCTCTTATCCCCGGAAGGGTCAGTGGTCATTGTCGGGATGTTTCTGATGCGGGAGTACTTATCATCTTGTGCGAGATTTTCCAGATCCACATGAGGACGAGACAGCCGTACCACATGTCACTTTACCACCTTCTCCACCTCAGAGAGCGTTGCCTCTTGCACCTGCTATTGCTCCGCGTCAGACTTATGCACAGAGAGGTCGTGGTCGAGGAGGGTTTGTTCAGAGAGGACGAGGTGGCCGAGGCAGAGGACAGCCAGTTGCCGGCAGAGGACAGCGAGTTACCAGTAGAGGACCGCCTGTCACATGTGGAGGGCAAGCACGGGTCTTTTCTTTGACACACCAGTACGCGCAGGCGTCCAATGCAGTGGTCTCAGGTACTCTTTCAGTATGTTCTTTTGACGCACACGTGTTGTTCGTTCCGGGGTCTACACACCCGTACATTTCCAAACGCTTCGTGCCGAGTTTGGGCAGAGAGTCGGGTTTCCTTGACCAGCCACTTGTTGTGACCACTCCCGTTAGAGAGTCGTTTGTTGCTAGATACGTGTTCCGGTCGTGTGTTGTCCGTATTGGTGAGAGAGAGTCGTCCGTCAACTTGATCCTTCTTGAGGTGTTGGACTTCGACATTCTCCAAGGCATGGACTGGTTAGCCACATGCTATGCGTCTGTGGACTGCCGCGAGAAGACAATTAGGTTTTGTTTTCCCGGCGAGTCGGCTTTTGTTGTGCAGGGGGGCCGTGGTGCTACCCCTCACAGTTTAATTTCGTCTCTTCGCGTTGGACAGCTTTTGAGGAAGGGATGTCAGGGATTTCTAGCCTACGTTTGGGATACTAGAGCTGCAGAGGTTCCTTTGGACCAGATCCCGATTGTTAGTGAGTTCCCTGATGTTTTCCCTGACGAGCTGCCTGGGCTACCGCCTGAGCGCGATATTGTTTTCTGCATTTACTTTTTCCCGGCACGGGGCCTATTTCCATACCGCCTTATCGGATGGCCCCGGCGGACCTTAGAGAGTTGAAAGGTCAGTTGCAAGATTTGCTGGATAAAGGGCTTATTTGACCTAGTGTGTTTCTTTGGGATGCTCCTGTCCCGTTCGTCAAGAAGAAGGACTGCAGTTTATGCTTGTGTATTGATTACCGCCTGCTGAATATGGTTACCGTACGGAACAGATATCCCTTACCATGTATCGATGACTTGTTCGACCGACTTCAGGGTGCGGGATTCTTTTTGAGGATTGACTTGCGATTAGGTTACCATCAGTTGCGAGTCCGGCAGGAGGATATTCTGAGGACGGCTTTTCGCACGCGTTACGGCCACTATGAGTTTTTGGTGATGTCATTCGGACTCACCAATGCCCCAGCAGCGTTTATGGATTTGATGAACCGCATCTTCAGGCCGTATCTTGATTAGTTCATCATTGTATTCATCGACGATATCTTAGTGTACACTCGGAGCCGAGAGGAGCACGAGCAGCACATGCGTATTACGTTGCAGACCTTGATGGAGCATCAACTGTTCGCTAAATTCTCCAAGTGCGCATTCTTGATCGACAGTGTAGACTTCTTTGGTCACGTGGTGACGAGAGATGGCATATGTGTGGACCCGAAGAAGATCGAGGTCGTTCAGCATTGGCTAGGAACAGCATCGGTTACGGAAGTTCGCAACTTCCTAGGACTGGCTGGCTACTACCGACGATTTGTTCAGGACTTCTCCCGTATCGCTGCACCGCTGACCGGGCTGACCCGGAAGGGAGTTCCTTTAGATTGGACGGAGGCTTGCGAGCATAGCTTTCAGCAGTTGCAGACCCGTTTGACTTCGGCGACGGTGTTATCATTGCTTTCGGGATCGGGCGGATTTGTGGTCTATTGTGATGCTTCTCGAGTGGGACTAGGGTGCGTATTGATGCAGCATGACAGGGTTATCTCGAATGCTTCTCGACAGCTGAAGAAACAAGAACAGAACTACCCCACTCACGATTTGGAGATGGCTGCTGTTGTTTTTTCACACAAGATCTGGAGACATTACCTATACGGCGAGGCGTGCCAGATATTCACGGACCACAAGAGCTTGAAGTACATATTTCAGCAGCGAGACCTGAACCTAAGAAAGATCCGTTGGATGGAGCTAGTGAAGGACTACGATTGCGAGATCCTTTAACATCTGGGCAAGGCGAATGTAGTGGCGGATGCTTTGAGTCGGAGGCCCGGAGGTAGTCTATCTTGTTTGAGTGCAGTGCAGAGGCAGTCGTCAGCAGATTGGCAGATTCTATGCAACAGCCGAGTACAGTTTGAGTTCACTCCGACCGGGGGACAGCTTGCGCATATTCGTGCATGTCCACAGTTGCTTGACCGTATCCATGAGGCGCAGCCCAGTGATGACTGTCTTTCAGAGATCAGGGAGCAGATTAGTCAGGGCAGAGACTCCGAGTTCGTGATCGATGATCAGGGGATACTGTGATTTGGGACTCGACTATGTGTACCAGATTCAGAGGGACTGAGGCATGAGATTCTCGAGGAGGCGCATCGATCGGTGTACAATGTCCATCCAGGTTCCACCAACATGTATCATGATCTGAGAGATGTTTACTGGTGGGAAGGTATGAAGAGGGACGTCACAGACTTTGTGTCGAGACACCTGACTTGACAGCAAGTCAAAGCCGAGCACCAGAGGCCCGCGGGAGCGCTACAGCCGTTGCCCATTCCGTAGTGGAAATGGGAGCAGATTTCTATGGACTTCATTGTGGGTCTACCCTGGACTAGTCTTGGGTACGACTCCATTTGGGTTATCGTGGATCGACTGAAGAAAGCGGTTCACTTCCATCCAGTGAAGACCACTTTCGGTTTTGCTCGGTATTCCTAGATCTACATTGATGAGATCGTACGGTTACATGGCATCCCGACTTGTATCGTGTCAGACCGAGGCACCCAGTTTACCGGCCGACTGTGGAAGAGACTTCAGGAGGCGTTGGGGACCCGTTTGAGTTTCAGCACAGCATTTCATCCGCAGACCGACGACCAGTCAGAGCGGACCATTCAGACTCTCGAGGACATGCTCCGAGCGTGCGTTTTAGACTCCGTTGGTAGCTGGGATCATCATTTACCCTTAGTGGAGTTCTCCTACAACAATAGCATCCAGGATACTATTCAGATGGCACCTTTCGAGGCCTTGTATGGGAGGAGATGTAGATCACCCGTCTGTTGGACAGAGCTCAACGAGAGCTGTATTTTGGGCCCGCAGATCATGCATGAGACGACCGAGAAAGTACAGTTGATTCGAGATCGGATGAAAGCGGCTCAGAGTAGGCAGCAATCTTATGCAGATAGACGCCTTCGCAGACTAGAGTTTGCAGTTGGCGATCACGTTTTTCTGAGGGTTTCTCCGATGAAGGGCGTGATGAGGGTTGGGTGGAAAGGAAAGCTCAGTCCCGGATTTGTGGGTCCCTTCGAGATCTTCGAGCGTGTCGGCGCAGTTGCATATCGTTTGGCTCTTCCACCCAGCTTTCCGAATGTCCACCCCATATTCCACGTGTCGATGGTTCGCAGATATCTTCATGACCCTTCTCACATGATTCAGCCTCAGACCGTTCAGCTTGAGTACGATCTTTCGTTCACCGAGCAGCCAGTAGTGATATTGGATCGGCAGGTGAAGAAACTTCGATCAAATGTCTTACCATCTGTGAAAGTTCTTTCGCGCAGCCCGAATGGTGAAGAGATCACTTGGGAGGTTGAGGGAGAGATGCTGAAGAAATTCCCTCATCTCTTTGAAGGTACGCGTAGCTATATTTTAAATTCGGGGACGAATTTCTTTAAGGGGGGAAGATTGTAACACCCTAGAATGCGATTAGGGGTTATTGCGCTTTAATGTGGGGGTTTTTAGTAAAAAAGTTTACCAAATCGGTTTTCAAATAGTTTATTTGATTTAATGAATATTTTACTATAACTTAATTTGGACTGCACACACATGTGCATGTTAACTAGGGCAAAGTTTAGGGTTAAGCCATGTTTAGGTAGCCATGGTAAACAAAAACATTTCATTAGGTTAATGTGAGATTAATTAAGGGTATTAGTTTTCTTAATTAAATTAACTTTAGTTTTGTTGTGGGAGTTGACTTGAGTTTGGAGAGAGAGAGAGGGAATGATGGCATCAGACATGCTTGGTAATCATTATAAGAGAGAGAGGGAAAAGGTTGACTCTCATCTCTCTTTTCTTTTTGTTCAAACAAATTATTTTCTCACACTCATTCTCATATCTCTCCCCCTCTCATTTTCACACACACACACAGCAGCATCAGAAAGCAGCAGCAAGCAGTAGCAGCAGCAACAGCACATCAGCAACAGCAGCACCAACACCAGCAGCAGCACAACAACAACAGCAGCAGCACATCAGCAACAACAGCACCAGCACCAGCAGCAGCAGCAGCAGCAGCAGCAGCACACCCCCTTCTTCCCTTCTTCTTCTTCTTCTTCTACTTCTCCTGCATCCTAGGACCAACCAGAGGTATAATGTTAAACTCAATTTCCATTTTTGCTAAACTTGTAATTAGTTAGCTTAATTTAGTATTTAATGTGATTTTAGTGCTAGTTTTGTGGATTAAGTGGAGATTAGGACAAGTAATGGTTTTTATTGCCTTATTTTCTTAACTATGGGTTATTAGTGCTGTTAAATCCGAGTTTTTGCCTCAGGTTACACTAAAATCCTCTAATGTATTAAGTTTAGTGTTAAATTAGCGTTTAGTGAAGATTTATTGCTGTTTTAAGATCTGTTTTTGACGCGGGCGTTTCAGAGAAAAGTTGAGTGTACTGGAGTATGTTCACTAGACCTAGACCACACACACAGAGCACGGGGCCCCCATTCCCTTAACTGGCCGCAAATAAATTTGATCTGGCCGCAAATTGCGGCCAGAAGGGTGAGATGGGTGTCTGGGTTTGGTCTGGGATAGTCTGCTACATATCTAAGGTGTTTAGAATATGCAACTTTTCTTAATTCTGTTCGTATCAAAATCTGGAACTAAATACCTTGTTTTCAATACTTTTAAACTTGCGCGACACGTACGTTTTGTGAGTGGGTTTGGTGGTTGCTGTGTGTCACAGCGTGTCGGGGTAGTTTCAGACGCGTATACACACGTTTTGGCGTATCGAGTACACACGCGTTTACTTTGCGACTGTCACGACCCGAAAGAGCACGTGACTGGCCCTTGAAACATATGAAGCCTATAGGACTCCATCTGATCCAAGTAAGCCAAAAGCCCAGAAATCTAAAACCATTTTGAAGAATAAGTAAAGAAAACTGGTTTAAAGAAGTGAAGAAATACAGGTTTGAAATCAAGGTTTTTAAATAACTAAGCCGAATGTGCATTTTAAAAACGGTACAGTCTTTTCTAGAAATTTCGGCAGAGTTTCCTTTGTAAAACTGGCCCCGAATGGGGTAAAACGATAATAACAAGATATAACATGATAAAGGCATCCCCAAGCGGGAGCTAGCTCTTCGTCAATCGACGGTCACAACCACGCAAGATATGATAATATACAACGCCAAGTGGCGAGGATCAAATCCAAAGAAAGCTCAAAAGCAACAGGAAAACCACAATACTACTAAGCGCGGCTCTAAGGTCGAAATATACAACACTGAAGTCTAGGTCTGAAAGAATATACAAGTTTTGGTTGATGGACATTTCTAGATACAATGAATAAATAAGTACAAAGGTGATTCCTGATACGAAAGAATCCACCTACCAAAGCAAATCACCCGCAAGAAGGAAGTGTGCCAGAAATGCCGCAATAGAACCTGTACGGCAAAACCTGCAAGAACTGTGGCACAACGGGGGTGAGTTGCCAACTCGTGAATAGAAACATCTACAAGGATAAATCGAATGCAAGACATAATCCTAAGTCAACGATCAATAAAATATCCACAAGAGTACATCTGAGTGTAATAAGATGGCAAGGTAACATCAAATCATGTATGTAGTGCCAGGTACTCAGGTAATAACATGTCATCATTGTAAGGTATGTCTGCATGAAGTATCAATGAAGAAATATCAATAATATCAATACACATATATTAGCGTCCCATACCACTAATATTGGTGTAAGATAAGTGTAAACCCAGCCTGTATATGAACCATGTCTGTATATATGTGGAACCCGTCCACCTGTCACCCACTGACAGCAAGCATCATGTATGCAAGTATGAGGATACAAACAAAATCATAGAAACTCATCATGAAAACCCGTGCCAAGCATCGACACGTAAATCCTCCTATATCGGGCATCCGTCATTCCGGGTCAGCCCTCTCTCAAGTATACATATATCGGGAATCCGTCAGTCCGGGTCATCCCTCTCTCAATACATCGGGCATCCGTCATTCCGGGTCAGCCCTATATCAATCCATCGGGCATCCGTCATTCCGGGTCAGCCCTATATCAAAGTATATATCGGGAATCCGTCAGTCCGGGTCATCCCTCTCTCAATACATCGGGCATCCGTCATTCCGGGTCAGCCCTATATCAATCCATCGGGCATCCGTCATTCCGGGTCAGCCCTATATCAAAGTATATATCGGGAATCCGTCAGTCCGGGTCATCCCTCTCTCAATACATCGGGCATCCGTCATTCCGGGTCAGCCCTATATCAATCCATCGGGCATCCGTCATTCCGGGTCAGCCCTATATCAAAGTATATATCGGGAATCCGTCAGTCCGGGTCATCCCTCTCTCAATACATCGGGCATCCGTCATTCCGGGGCAGCCCTATATCAATCCATCGGGCATCCGTCATTCCGGTTCAGCCCTCTCTCAGTACATGCCTCTAGCACCGAAAAACACGGGGCGACGCCCCAAATATCATATCAAGGGAACCGGGTTTTCATAAAGTGCCTCTTTTCTTAAATAACCCCACGGTCCTCAAAAACCAGAAATCACATGAAAATCCAACATCAAGCAGTAAATCCAATGCGATGTATTATGCAATCAATCCATGATATATGCGACATGTAAAGAGAGTAATCATATCGGAAATCATGCAACATGGAATAGGAATGCGCATATGTCGAAGGAAGCATCACATCACGAATGCAATAGTACTACAGTGTAGTGACATGGCAATTATCGATGATGAAGTGTGTGAGCCGGCAAGTAGTGTACGTGAAACATACGCATCATCGATAATGGTGCTGGTGTCCTAACAGCATGATAATAACATGGTAATGAACATATGCCAGCAATGCGAAAAGCATGAATATGCGGAAATCTAGTAATCAGCAGCACAGTGAAGTATCTACTATGCAAACTACATCTAAGTATCCTGACAAACAGGAGGGGTAGGTTTGGAAACCACCTAAAACTGAGTCAAAGTATATATGTAGATATATAGTCGGTGATCCCGCCTCAATGTCATATCGTAAGATATCCTCTAGCTATGAGTGCGGATCTATCATCAATATCAGCTCGTACGGTAAATCATCGTACGGCATTCCCAAAAGCTGGGTAGGGGTCAACATCTCACTGTCTCATCACATAACAAATATCACCATCATCAGATCATTTAGTCTGGATGTAGTACTCTATCTCTAGTACAACGGTAACATCGGTAAAGTATGCATGCGGGGGTAAACACACATCCCAAGCCCGCAAGAATCACAAGTCATATCCCACATATTGATCGTATCAAATCACCGATCCCAGGGCACCAAGCCCACAATATCGACTCATCTCCAAAGTCGTCACATATCATCAATCACAGTGTAAGTACATGTGAAAAGCAAGGGTATATGTATAGGTGTAATTCTATCCTAGGGTTCGCTACTATGAACTACACTAGTCACTTTTAACCCTACATATCCAAAATACACCTAATATCACAATACTATATAATAAGCTATCTACGGACTGCGGGGGTGCTATACGCCATCTACCCGACTTCCCCCCGTAGATATAATCTACTCACCTTGCATCACCATTTGCGGACATCCCCATGCATTTGCTTGTCGTCCGAAGTCTTCATGGGTACCTACACATCAAAATATCGTATATGCGCATTAAAACCAAATCCAATCTAAAACGGCGCATAAACTCCAAAACGATACGATAAGGGGGCCTATAGGTGAGAACCTATGGCACGCCTTCAAAACCATCCATAATCCTCTATATCGTCGTATAAACGACAATAGTCGAGGCAAAACACATTCCACCATTTCAGAATCCAAAAATACGGAATACGGAAACACGAATCCAAAACGACAACATAGGATATATGTCCCAGATTTCACCCTAGGAAGAATCTGTCAAAACTAGAAGTACCCAGGGCCAAGAATTGATGAAATGGGGCCAGGCACGCAAAACGAGGAGATTCCTCCCTGGTCTGGCCGCAATTTGCGGCCAGAATGCAGGTTTTGGCGGCCGGAAAGTGGAATAGGGAGCTAGGGTTTTGGGGTTGGCTTCCTGGGTGCCTGCACATGTCACTTTCCACTCAATTTTATTTTAGGGCATCTCGGGTGATAGCAGATTCAACAACACAGTGACAGATTTCCTGTTTTCCCCGATATCGGTTTCTAAAATCCGTATTATGGTTCTAGCTTCAGGTTTGGGGTTCTAATTCATACACTAGGGTGTTGGTAAGATCAATACTGAGCCCAATTTCATAATGCAACACCAATTCACTCAAACCCTAACTAGGTTTCTCTCAAATCCATAATATCACACAATATCGATAAAATCTTGACATGGGGTTATAGGAAAGGCTATAATTAAGCAAATGGTTCAGAAATTACCTTCATTAGCAACTCAAGAATTTTCTTGAGTTGCCCTCAAATGGCCAAATCCATGCTTCTTTAGCTCCATGTGTAGATCTAGGGATTTTGGACATTTTTAGTGAAAGGAGTTTGGGGTTTTGGTGTAGTTTTTGAGATGTTTCATGGCTTGAGGAGGGGAGGGAAAATGGAGAAGGGCAGCAGCAGCAGCAAGGGAGAGGAAGAGGGAGAGAAATGAGAGGGAGACAAAATGGCTAAGTGTTTCAAGGTCAATGGTCCACCTCTCTCTCACCTACCCTCATCATTGCATTTTCTTTTCTTTTCCTTTTCTTCTAAAACCCAACCCTTCTCACAAGAATAGTAAGCCCAAATGAAAACCATGGCAAGAAAAGTGCACAAGTGTAGAAAAAAGTGATATGTGCAAGTTTTGCACAAAATTGCCAAAAAAAACCCAATTAGCGATTTTAATTGCGAATAGCACTAAATTAGTGTCAAACTAATCACAAAAACTTTAAAATGTCATAATTCACTAATTTACCCTATTTTAGAATTTTCCATAATTTTTCATATTTTTTTTCTAACATTTTTCCTATTTATTTGCATTTAATATTAAAATAATCTATAAAATAATATTAAATTATAAAAATTCCCAAAATTAATATTTTATATTTTTGAAGATGTTACAATCTACCCCCCTTAAAGAAATTCGGTCCCCGAATTTACATTTAAACCCCCACTACTAAAATAATCTCAGTAATAAACCAAAGTCGTCGGGGCTCCGAAATCATCAACACAAAGAACGTCACAGCGCAATGCATGCGCAAGGGTACTGAGCAGATAACTCAAAAACAAAACTCCGTCAAGCATCCCGCAATCATCGGAGTCGATGTAAAAACACAATGTCAAATCCAATACAAAACCGATATGATATGGATCGAAACTACACATGTAGACATCCAATCTATACACGTAAAAAGCTGATGTAAAAGCATGCAAAAGTATATCCAGGTACCGTCTGCTGACTAGTCCTGCTCAGCATGAAAGCAAAAACCCAACATCATAAAAGGTACTGCTCCAAAGGGAATAAATCTCAAAAATGTACATAACACAATCCTGTGCGTCTGGTGCGCACGGAAATCAAAATCCAATATGTGCTAAACAAGTGCACAAAACAACATCTAGGTGCAACGGGTGTGCACGAAACCTCTGTCATGGGCAACGTATGTGCCTGACAGCCAAGGTCCGGTGCATCTAACATGCACGAAGAAATCTCGATTTAGTGCATCTGGTGCGCACCAAAATCGTATCTAAAAACATGCGCCCAACATGCGCGAAAATCCAAATCTGTGCATCTATCGTGCACGAACGAAAATCTAAACCCTGCGCACTCAACATGCACGGAGTGCAAAACCAACCATCAAAATCCGGGTCAAAATCAACGATAAAATGCGTCTCAAACCAAAATCAGGTGTACCGCAAAGGAAATCTCACAATCGTGTGCATCAGCGTGCACGAATCAAAGCACAACACTAAAATGCATGAAAACTCTGCGCAAAATATATAAATATCCAGTGGGTGCATGAACCAATATCATGAAACTCAGTCACCAAAACTAAATCATGCAAACAGAACGCCCAAAATACCGAAATCCAAAATGACGGATACGTGATAATCGAATCACAAAATCACAAATCCTAAATACCGTCTTCGGTAGTTCCTCCTTCAAGGTCGAGAAGGAGTCGGCGCAATCCACTGCTAGCAGCGCAGGATATCTAACTGCCTCATGCTCACGGTCTGGCGTCCTCTGACTCTCTGGGTCCTTATCTTCTCTGCGGATTACCTATCACGCGGTCAATCGGCTCATCGGCCCTGTCAGGTGTGCTAACGGGGACGATTCCGTTCTGGCACTTCTCTGGTCGCCTCTTGGTCAAACCTCACGACCACTCGTAAGGCAGCATATCACTGGCGTCGGCCTCTGGCTCTCTGAATGCACGCCACACATCTGATCCTGGGTGCAAACATCATTGCAGCAACGCCCTGGAAGGAATCCTGCTCAAGGTCTCTTCCAATCATGCCTATGCCGGTCTGTACAGAGGCCAGCTCCCCTGCATAACCTTTCTCGCTCAAAGGGCATCTGTGTCCTCAGCACAATATTTTCTCGGAAACTGGTCACATCCCAACGTCTCTGTAAGCAAATCAGGTCTCTCGTCTCGACGGGAAGCAATGACAGCTCGTCGGGGTCTCACACGAACCTCTTGTTCCAACTGCCTCTATCGTCGTCCACTATGACGTCACGCCAAGCTACTATGCACTGCACTGTCTCGGCCACGGTCAATCTGAAGTCTCTCACACGGACTCGAAATAGCGTATCCTGTAGCTTCATCACTCTGTAGCAGATGTCAGGCCGAACTGGTCCTCGGAAACACGTCTCAACCATCGAAGGAATACTCATCACTCGTCCGTCCTCGATCAATTCGCAACGCATCTTGTTAAGTTCCTCTATCCGAACTTGGTCAACTACCTCGTCGACAATGCCGAACTCTGGCCTGCTGGGTGTGCGCAACACGACCACTCCTGGTCTAGGTCTTCTCGTATCGTACTCCAGAAAGGTCCTGCCGAGGTTCCTTTCTCAAATCTCAATCCTGCCGAAGTGCCCGGAAGTCATCATCCAATGCTGAAGCTCAAGCTTATTCCGGAACGGCTGCATACTTATCACGCTTCTTTCTGGAAGATATATCCATATACCACGCCTCGGGGTGCGTAACACATCTCTAATATCAGCGGAGTGGAACATCATCTCGTCGAAGTCTCGTACGAACTCTTTTCTTCACTCTGCTCAATGTCGACTGATTCGGACTCGTCTCATCGTGGCTACACGAACTGTGCCCCAACGGCTATCCTCGCATCTGGAGTCTCCCAAGCAGTGTCCCATCACGATATCCGAAAGATGTCGAACCATCCGACCGACTCGTCAGATCCTCATAATCCCCTAAGAGCTCACATCTCGGGTACAGTTTAATAGTATCGAGTACATGCCACAGCGTCGGTGGTCCAGCCGTAGAAGGGCAAACCCAAGCCTCACTAATGGCGCCGCGGAACCGCCGTAAACCATAAGGTTCAAAGGCTGTCACACGGTCATTAAGTCGAGTTAGGGTTTCATTCTTCTAGAGGGTCCATAGAATCACCTGCATGTCTTTCCGTATACTTTAAACTTGGAAATAGGCTCCTGACATTCGATCGTCTCAATCGACTCTCAACGAACCTGCGTGAAGTCGTCTCTATCTGGAATCAATCCGCCTGATGTCCTCGCATCGGGGTAAGCGAACTCACCACACGTCCTAGTCATTCATCCTCGGTGACTAGCGACTCGCTATCATCTCTCTAAGTACATGCTCATGCTGCAGTAGCTCCAATCATCTGGGCGATATCTCATCATTCGCAGCAGCAACTGGCTCATACGCCTGTACGCCGAACAATGCCTCAATCCTCCAGGAAAGGCAACACAATGGCGGTCGTCTCTGAATCAGCCTGCTCTAGATCTGAGTAAGACTCTCCACACTGGAAATCTTCAACTCATCTGGGCCCGCTCTGGCGCAAAATCGGACGAATCACATTCGTCCCTCAAATCGGGTGGACTAGCTATCATCTGTCGCATATCTGCCTGAAAGCTCCGGCAACCTCAGCTCGTAAGTTCCGAAAGCGACATCCTGTCAATCTCAGCAACAGCTGGTCCATCTGTCTGCACGGTAGCCGACATCACAATCTCGGAGGTATGCTGTACATCAACAGTCCTCTCTCAACTGGCAGCTCTAACAAAGGCACGATCAACCGGTGCAAACCAAGCACTCGCCTCCACTAGAGGTCACAATCACCATACTAACTCGAGACGTTCCCATGTCACCAGAAAACACAAAGGTCGGCCCTCGTACCACACGAGCTCACGCCGGCCGTAACCCTAGCAGCAGCCCAAACTGCGCTCAAACATGGTGACAGGAATCTCAATCGAGTATCAAAGAGTACACCAGTGGCAAGAAAGGAAACAACAGATCCAAAGTGGATACATGATCATAGGAAGGAACAGCATCAATGAAGGTATGATCATGAAACTAATAGAATCGGGAATCTCAAATGGATGTATAATCCAGGATATGAAAGAATCACTGATCTCAAAACAAATGTCCATCCTAAGGTTCCTTAAGCGGAGTGGCGTGTCGTAAGTATGCCGCGGAACATACCAACGGTACGTCACTCTACTTTAGTCACCTAATCCATCAACCAAGGGTCAACCTAGCGCTCTGATACCAACTTTGTCACGACCCGAAAGAGCACGTGACTGGCCCTTGAAACATATGAAGCCTATAGGACTCCATCAGATCCAAGTAAGCCAAAAGCCCAGAAATCTAAAACCATTTTGAAGAATAAGTAAAGAAAACTGGTTTAAAGAAGTGAAGAAATACAGGTTTGAAATCAAGGTTTTTAAATAACTAAGCCGAATGTGCATTTTAAAAACGGTACAGTCTTTTCTAGAAATTTCGGCAGAGTTTCCTTTGTAAAACTGGCCCCGAATGGGGTAAAACGATAATAACAAGATATAACATGATAAAGGCATCCCCAAGCGGGAGCTAGCTCTTCGTCAATCGACGGTCACAACCACGCAAGATATGATAATATACAACGCCAAGTGGCGAGGATCAAATCCAAAGAAAGCTTAAAAGCAACAGGAAAACCACAATACTACTAAGCGCGGCTCTAAGGTCGAAATATACAACACTGAAGTCTAGGTCTGAAAGAATATACAAGTTTTGGTTGATGGACATTTCTAGATACAATGAATAAATAAGTACAAAGGTGATTCCTGATACGAAAGAATCCACCTACCAAAGCAAATCACCCACAAGAAGGAAGTGTGCCAGAAATGCCGCAATAGAACCTGTACGGCAAAACCTGCAAGAACTGTGGCACAACGGGGGTGAGTTGCCAACTCGTGAATAGAAACATCTACAAGGATAAATCGAATGCAAGACATAATCCTAAGTCAACGATCAATAAAATATCCACAAGAGTACATCTGAGTGTAATAAGATGGCAAGGTAACATCAAATCATGTATGTAGTGCCAGGTACTCAGGTAATAACATGTCATCAGTGTAAGGTATGTCTGCATGAAGTATCAATGAAGAAATATCAATAATATCAATACACATATATTAGCGTCCCATACCACTAATATTGGTGTAAGATAAGTGTAAACCCAGCCTGTATATGAACCATGTCTGTATATATGTGGAACCCGTCCACCTGTCACCCACTGACAGCAAGCATCATGTATGCAAGTATGAGGATACAAACAAAATTATAGAAAGTCATCATGAAAACCCGTGCCAAGCATCGACACGTAAATCCTCCTATATCGGGCATCCGTCATTCCGGGTCAGCCCTCTCTCAAGTATACATATATCGGGAATCCGTCAGTCCGGGTCATCCCTCTCTCAATACATCGGGCATCCGTCATTCCGGGTCAGCCCTATATCAATCCATCGGGCATCCGTCATTCCGGGTCAGCCCTATATCAAAGTATATATCGGGAATCCGTCAGTCCGGGTCATCCCTCTCTCAATACATCGGGCATCCGTCATTCCGGGTCAGCCCTATATCAATCCATCGGGCATCCGTCATTCCGGGTCAGCCCTATATCAAAGTATATATCGGGAATCCGTCAGTCCGGGTCATCCCTCTCTCAATACATCGGGCATCCGTCATTCCGGGTCAGCCCTATATCAATCCATCGGGCATCCGTCATTCCGGGTCAGCCCTATATCAAAGTATATATCGGGAATCCGTCAGTCCGGGTCATCCCTCTCTCAATACATCGGGCATCCGTCATTCCGGGTCAGCCCTATATCAATCCATCGGGCATCCGTCATTCCGGGTCAGCCCTCTCTCAGTACATGCCTCTAGCACCGAAAAACACGGGGCGACGCCCCAAATATCATATCAAGGGAACCGGGTTTTCATAAAGTGCCTCTTTTCTTAAATAACCCCACGGTCCTCAAAAACCAGAAATCACATGAAAATCCAACATCAAGCAGTAAATCCAATGCGATGTATTATGCAATCAATCCATGATATATGCGACATGTAAAGAGAGTAATCATATCGGAAATCATGCAACATGGAATAGGAATGCGCATATGTCGAAGGAAGCATCACATCACGAATGCAATAGTACTACAGTGTAGTGACATGGCAATTATCGATGATGAAGTGTGTGAGCCGGCAAGTAGTGTACGTGAAACATACACATCATCGATAATGGTGCTGGTGTCCTAACAGCATGATAATAACATGGTAATGAACATATGCCAGCAATGCGAAAAGCATGAATATGCGGAAATCTAGTAATCAGCAGCACAGTGAAGTATCTACTATGCAAACTACATCTAAGTATCCTGACAAACAGGAGGGGCAGGTGTGGAAACCACCTAAAACTGAGTCAAAGTATATATGTAGATATATAGTCGGTGATCCCGCCTCAATGTCATATCGTAAGATATCCTCTAGCTATGAGTGCGGATCTATCATCAATATCAGCTCGTACTGTAAATCATCGTACGGCATTCCCAAAAGCTGGGTAGGGGTCAACATCTCACTGTCTCATCACATAACAAATATCACCATCATCAGATCATATAGTCTGGATGTAGTACTCTATCTCTAGTACAACGGTAACATCGGTAAAGTATGCATGCGGGGGTAAACACACATCCCAAGCCCGCAAGAATCACAAGTCATATCCCACATATAGATCGTATCAAATCACCGATCCCAGGGCACCAAGCCCACAATATCGACTCATCTTCAAAGTCGTCACATATCATCAATCACAGTGTAAGTACATGTGAAAAGCAATGGTATATGTATAGGTGTAATTCTATCCTAGGGTTCGCGACTATGAACTACACTAGTCACTTTTAACCCTACATATCCAAAATACACCTAATATCACAATACTATATAATAAGCTATCTACGGACTGCGGGGGTGCTATACGCCATCCACCCGACTTCCCCCCGTAGATATAATCTACTCACCTTGCATCACCATTTGCGGACATCCCCATGCATTTGCTTGTCGTCCGAAGTCTTCATGGGTACCTACACATCAAAATATCGTATATGCGCATTAAAACCAAATCCAATCTAAAACGGCGCATAAACTCCAAAACGATACGATAAGGGGGCCTATAGGTGAGAACCTATGGCACGCCTTCAAAACCATCCATAATCCTCTATATCGTCGTATAAACGACAATAGTCGAGGCAAAACACATTCCACCATTTCAGAATCCAAAAATACGGAATACGGAAACACGAATCCAAAACGACAACATAGGATATATGTCCCAGATTTCACCCTAGGAAGAATCTGTCAAAACTAGAAGTACCCAGGGCCAAGAATTGATGAAATGGGGCCAGGCACGCAAAACGAGGAGATTCCTCCCTGGTCTGGCCGCAATTTGCGGCCAGAATGCAGGTTTTGGCTGCCGGAAAGTGGAATGGGGAGCTAGGGTTTTGGGGTTGGCTTCCTGGGTGCCTGCACATGTCACTTTCCACTCAATTTTATTTTAGGGCATCTCGGGTGATAGCAGATTCAACAACACAGTGACAGATTTCCTGTTTTCCCCGATATCGGTTTCTAAAATCCGTATTATGGTTCTAGCTTCAGGTTTGGGGTTCTAATTCATACACTAGGGTGTTGGTAAGATCAATACTGAGCCCAATTTCATAATGCAACACCAATTTACTCAAACCCTAACTAGGTTTCTCTCAAATCCATAATATCACACAATATCGATAAAATCTTGACATGGGGTTATAGGAAAGGCTATAATTAAGCAAATGGTTCAGAAATTACCTTCATTAGCAACTCAAGAATTTTCTTGAGTTGCCCTCAAATTGCCAAATCCATGCTTCTTTAGCTCCATGTGTAGATCTAGGGATTTTGGACATTTTTAGTGAAAGGAGTTTGGGGTTTTGGTGTAGTTTTTGAGATGTTTCATGGCTTGAGGAGGGGAGGGAAAATGGAGAAGGGCAGCAGCAGCAAGGGAGAGGAAGAGAGAGAGAAATGAGAGGGAGACAAAATGGCTAAGTGTTTCAAGGTCAATGGTCCACCTCTCTCTCACCTACCCTCATCATTGCATTTTCTTTTCTTTTCCTTTTCTTCTAAAACCCAACCCTTCTCACAAGAATAGTAAGCCCAAATGAAAACCATGGCAAGAAAAGTGCACAAGTGTAGAAAAAAGTGATATGTGCAAGTTTTGCACAAAATTGCCAAAAAAAACCCAATTAGCGATTTTAATCGCGATTAGCACTAAATTAGTGTCAAACTAATCACAAAAACTTTAAAATGTCATAATTCACTAATTTACCCTATTTTAGAATTTTCCATAATTTTTCATAATTTTTTTCTAACATTTTTCCTATTTATTTGCATTTAATATTAAAATAATCTATAAAATAATATTAAATTATAAAAATTCCCAAAATTAATATTTTATATTTTTGAAGATGTTACAGCGACGCGAGTTTCTCGTTTGGTTTTGATATCGCGTTTTTGCAAGATTTTAGCTTTATGAATGTTTCTTGTGTAAATTCTAGGTTCGCTGGCGGGTACTTCGGACGCCGCAATGAAAGGGAAGCAGGTAGTCGGCTAGACCTAGCACGAGATCACGGTGAGTAGATTTAACATCTACGGGGAAATCACCCGTATAGCGTTATTCGTTAGGGCGTGATAGGATATTATAGACGCGTGTTATATTATATATTTATGATGGTCCTGCATACGTACCATTGTAGCATACACCTCTTTTGTTTTATATAGACATAGTATTTATGAGACACCGCACCGTTACTAACAGTTCATGCTGCACGAGCATAATTTGCATGCTACACACACCGTTACTAATTGCCATGACACTCACACTGTAGTATTGCTATGAACCAGACATCGTTTAGCTTACCTCATCATCGATGATTAGACATGATTCTGTTCCTTTGCGAGCGTACAAATTGTACACTCATTCTTGCGCATATACCACTTGTACATCTATATTGTCACATATACATATTGTACACTCATACATGCGTATATGCCACTTGTGCATCCATACCTACATACATAGATATTGCTGCCTTTGGTTTTGGAGAATTGGGGACCGCATGAGATATTTTCAAGACTGGACCCTTTTAAAAGATCGGTTTTTCCCTTAATATGTCATATCTCTGTTCCATGTTGCATGACATTGAGATATGCGGTTTTCAGGAGATTTATGGATTTGAGAACCGTGGCTATTTCAAAAGAAAGCATGTATTGTTTTAAAAACTCGGTTTCTCTTGATATGATATTTCCGTACGTCCACAATGCGTTTTCTCGATTCTGAGATGTGTGACATGTGAAACCCGAGTCGAGGAGATGGACGAGGCCGATTGCGGGTACATGGTGGACCCGGTATGGTACCCGGGGCGAGAACGGATTTGCTGTGCAGTAGATGTTAGTTATATGTATGCCCTAGAGGCCATTACTGTACATACGATGTATATTGTAATGGATGCTAGGACATATATAGGGGGGACTTTCTTGCTCGACATGATAGTATGCTATCGGGTTGTTCTTTATCTTAATATATACTCTGATTGTCTCAATGTTACATGTTGATAAAGCTCTTAGGATATGTCGACTACTGGGACTATGATGAGATAATACTAGTGGGGCCACGGTAGTCGACGAGTACATCCTATAACTATTCCTAGTCGAGGGTGTATGGAGACAGGACATCGATACACCAGCGTAGACTAGCGTATACGCATCTTGACCCATATGATGGGCGATGGATGATCCCATATCCATCGGTGTTTGACATCAAGGATGGTGTACGCGTGCTCAGTGGAGACTGGGTACACTGTACGGACTCGCCGAGAACTCCCAGATGGTATTATACCTCACGACAGATGGCAGTTCTCCGGTGACACTGGTATAGAGTAGTCTGTTGACCCGATATCATCATAGAGACTTCTGTGATTCCCACTGTGCTTTGATTTCCATCATACCACGTCCAAGTGGGCATGCAAAAAGGTGGCTTTTGAGTACAGTCCCGAATCACATGGAGGCAATGAGCGATAGGAGGGGATTTGTCTCTCCCGGAATAGGGAGTTGATGTTGTGCTGTGTTCGATTGGCTATAACCGGAAATCCCTAGCCAGGGTTGTTGAGATTTACTAGTAAGTGTTATCAGTAGTTTCTCGAACTGTTATAGACCTCATATCGACACGACTTATCGAGCCACTGGGGTCTGACGTTTACCACCCCTAGGCGAGATATGCGATATATCAGACGACGAGACCAGACTGTACGGGAGTGTTACTGATTGGATTCACGGGAGAATGTACAGGCTTGCTTGTTGATCTTCTGAGCGCTCAATACCTGGGTAGCTGTTACGTTTAGCTGACCGCTTGCAGCTTGTGGGTGTTTGATATGATCATCACCAACTGCCGGCGTATTTACGATTATTTAGAGTCCTACACAGAGGTTTCTTGGCTCAGGAAAAACGGAGTACGAGCACATATGTGATATGTGCAGGACCGAGGATAATGTGGTATGTGATACCGTATTGGATTCTCGCGATATGAGATATCGGCTGGATATATGTGATATAGCCGGTTCATCGTATTAGTCGGTTATTTGTGAAATAGCCGGATTATCGGATCAAGTGTTGATTCGATAATTTAATGTATAATAATATATATGATATATTAAATTACATTAACTAATATTAGCTCACTAAAAGATTCATTTTCTCACGGGATAATACATTGATATATTTGCGATATATGTTAATTGTATTATTTTCTATTGTTACAAAATATATTGTATATGTGATATATAATATTGTAACATGATACGGTTACAAATTTAACAATGGTTTTGGGTTTAAACTTGGTTAGGGTTTGGATTAGGGTTAGCTTTTGCATGAAGCTTCCATGAAGCTTCATGAAGCTTCCATGAAGCTTTAACTTTGTGTTTTGCTTGATATTTTATGAAGATATTATGTTAACCCAATCCAAACCATTAACTTTAGTTAATTCTCTACAAGGGTTAACTCCTTCAAGCTTAACCCTTGGTTAGATTTGTAAGCACTACAATTAATTCATTATTCATCACAAAAGGATTTTTTTTTATTATCTTCTTCTTCTTCCTTCTCTTTTCATGGAAAAAAGCTTTCTTGATTTGATTTTGTGATGAAAATGAGTGAGAATAAGAAAATAAAAGAGAGAAAAAATCCTACTTCATCATTCTCATCTATCATTGCCCTTTAGATAAGAGTGTTCACTTCATTTAGTGAGTGTTAGCTTGTGTTAATGAAACTTCAAGGTAAATCATCTTTGTTATCGAAGATCGGAAGCAAGACTGCATCTTTCTCTTCGTGAAGCCTCTCGAGAGTCCGTAACACGATGATCGCAGTGAAGGGACCTCAACACGGAGCTTAAGAAGTGAAGGACCGGATCTACAAAGGTGGTAATCCCTCTCACTTAGTGTTAAAGAGTTTAACATACTTGTTTTCGCCTAAACTCTAGTTTAAAGATCCGGCTTTGGGTTGTTCGGCACGGCTATTTTTTAAATCGGGCATGGTTGATGCCTCGTAGACCCTTGTACGCGTGCATAGCAACCCTACAGTGGTATCAGAGCCAAGTTAGAGCTTTAGGCGAAGTCTAGGCGAAGTTTAATGTCCGATCGAACTCCGAATACCCGGTTCATACCCCTCTATGTATATTTTCTAAAAATGTGATTTTTTCAGTAATAAAAATAGTCAGAAAAACAAGCAGGAAAAACTAAGAATTATTGTGAAGTACGGCCCACTAATTCGCTTATATGACCGCGGAACCGTGGCCAAACCAAGGGTTCCGCGGCGGTTCCGCGGCCAAAATTGTGAATTAGTCCCTGGAACTTCATATATTTATTCTTAGGTCCTTTCTTGTCATTTGTTTCTGGGAATGTTTTAATTCCACTCAAGTGTTGAGTTTTCTAGGGTTGTATTGGGGACCCGTTGATTTGATCGTATAATTTAACTTTATTTAGTTTGTCCGGGTAATTTTTAGAAACTGTTAAAAAGTTCGAACGGATATCAATAACTCACTTTTTCCCCTGTCGGAAAATTTTTCAAAAGTTGGAATTTTTCTCGAGTTTAAGAACGTTCTAAGTCATGCAAGTAACGCGGTGGACGCTCCAGAAGACAACAAACCTTAACTCGATTATGTGACCGTCTTGAACTGCCTCTAAACCTTAGGGTTTGGGGCAGTACGGCGTGCCGCATGTGAGGCTTTGGCTTGACCCTTCAACGGCTGGACCATTGGTACTGTGGCATGTGATGGATGCTTTTAAACTGATTTCAAGTGTTGAGATATATTGCGGAAATCTTGGGTGTTTGATTATTCGATCGGAAAGTTTAACATTGTCTATTTATCTGGAATGTGATACAATATTTGGAATCCAGAAGTAGTTATGAGATAACTAATTTGAATGTTATAAATCTAGCAGTTCAGTCTCAGATGATCGGTTGCCACGGAATTTTGATGTGATCAAAGTCCGTCGCAATCACGTAGCGTACGCGGATACTCGCCGGGTAAACTTAATAGACAGCCACGCCCCATAGCCCAGACCAAGTGACTGTAGGAGAACCCCGTCGCTAAAAGCATCCATTCGGGTGCTCGTGGCAGCGGTGTTCCGCCTTAGTGCACTTCGTCGACGGTATCGGGGATGCGGCCGTCTAATAAAGTTTGCGACGAGCATTCGATCAGGATGTCGGGAATCTTGTTGAATTGCCCGACTTGATATTGAAAAGAGTTTTCGATAATGAGACTAAAATGCGGGGTTTATAATTGTTAGGCATGCGATATCTAAGAAATTCATTTGGTTAGGCATGCGATGTCTAAGGAGGTCTTAGATTCCGACTATTGTAGTTTTACACTTTCTTTCTGTGACCATAAGCGTAGTATGTGGTGTATCGCCGGCTTCATTGCTATACATCAACGACAATCGGGATACGCATACTTGCTTACGTTGATGATATGAGATATTATGTGTTGCTGTGATATGTTGTATTGGATCGTCGCTTTTGAATAGCCGGGGGTTTTATCTGAGATGAGAGTTTTTTCTTTTTCATTCATGTAAAATTCATTTGTATGTAATATTCTTTTATTGGGGCTCTTCCGGGTTGAGGATGATGTCACCATTGTATATTATTTACTTTTTCGCATTAGGTAGACCCAAGTCGGGGAGCATAAGTAACCGGGTTCTAGGGTCCAGTGGGAGACCATCTCGAGGATTCGAGACCGAGTCTCCTAACCCTAGAATTGGCAGTGTTGCTTGCCGCTCTCGTAGGGGTCTAGGGATGTGGGTTTGGCTATTCATCACGACCGTGGAATCAATGTTTTTATACAGGCTCGTATTAAAAACACGGACGTCCTAGTATATCTAATATTTCATATATGTTCTTCTGCTGCAATGTTCTGTGATGAGATCATATTACTGCCTGAGACGAATGTTTATATTATATATATGAGATATATGTTATATTGCAGATTTCTCAAATGTGATGCTTGTGAAGCATAATAAAATGGGACATCATTAATGAGATTAATGAAACTAAAAGAAACCTAAAGATGTTGTAGAAACTTGTCTCAAAAACTGGTAGCTCTAGTTCTTGCTTTGCATAGCGGTGTTCTTTGTAGAACATCCAGCACCTTATTCGATAAGGAAAGAGCCGAGATCCCTTCACCGAGAGTGACCTCTTTAGTGAATCTAGCAGATGCTACAAACTCGGTTTGTCATTTGATTGCTTCTATAGTTCTTGCTTTGCACAACGATATTTATGAAATATCTTGCAATTTATTCGATGAGGAAAGGGCCGACGATCCCTTCACCGGGAGTGACCCATTTAGCAAAACTAGAAAAGCCTCAAAAACACTCCATTTAAAATCACTCGATTCTACAACGATATCAAGTTCATTACGCAAAGGGTTTTCTTAAAAACCTGTCGTAGCCTTCCGTCATTTCAGATAAGTACTAGTTAGTATTCGTGCTACGTTTGTTGACTGTGTTAAGGCCTAGTGTGCGGTAGATGATTAGTGTTTATCTGTATAAGCATATGATGCGATTGGATTAGGGTAGTCGTGCTACTTTGTTGACTATGTTAAGGGTCGTGCGGGTGGGTTTAATTCAATCGGGAAATGACGGGTTGAACTTGACTAGCACTTATGATTTGTTAACTACGTTAAGGTCATATAGCTACTAGGGGTAAAATATTATTGGGAATTTCAAGTGTTGAAATTTGCAATGAGATTGCATAGCTTCTATGAGATAGTTGGATCCCGATACCCGCTGCGAGTAAGAGTTACTCCTGGTAGAGTTTTACACATTACAATTAGCCGATCAAGTAGGTGTTTAGAAGGGTGTCAACGGGGTTACGCCCCTGGGAAAATGAGGTTTACTTTAATTAGGTCCGTGCGAAAGCACGGGGAACCTCCCTCAAAGTACCGATACTGGCCTGGATGAAAGTTTGGCGAACTTGTAGCGTGTAATTAATCCCGGCTAGTCTTTCATTTTAGGGTTTGAAGGAAGATTTGACTAAAACAGTAGGAGACATCCTGATTAGATATATTAGATAACCAATCTAATCTTGTAAGAGTATACGCTGAGTGTTTTCTTCTCTCTCTCTCTCTCCAGGTAGCGACCATATCACTTCTTAATCAAGATAATAAAACAGATAAATTGACCGAACCCGCTTGTTATACTGAGCTGGGGAACGTTGGTCCCGCTCCAACTTATAATTGTTATAAGACAGAGAAGGAAATAGGGGATTACCAGAATTCCCGTGCCGCCCAAACGAAGAAAGTGCATGCTGATGCATCATCTTCGGGTGTGTTAATTACAGAGAACTGTTTCTCAGTATTCTTTAAGTTCTGGGTATGTGATACCGGATCAGGATCCCGCATATGTAATCTATTACAAAGGCTACAGATTGGTAGGAAACTGAGAACGGGTGATATGTTTCATGCGATAGAAACGGTGCAAGTGTTGCAGCCAAGTCTGTTGGTCACTATCACCTTGTATTACTAGAATACATTGATTCTGAACAAATGTTATTAGATACCGAACCTGATATACAACATCATATCAGTCTCTTTATTAGTGAAGAAAGGATATAATTTTGTATTGTTGGATAATGTTTTGAACATTTCCTATATCAAGAGTTGATCGGTTCAGGCACGTTATTTAAAAGCATTGACGTTCTAAATCAAACCACAGTTCTTAATGTACAAAACACACATATGAGGAAGAGTTAAAAAATGAATGAAACCTTCTTGAGGCATTGTAGACTACGTCATATCAATGTGACCAGACTAGCTAAATTTACATTTAGATGCATATTTAAAACAGTTTGAATTTACATCTTGTGAAACTTGCCGGTCATGTCACAAAGATAAGATGACCATTGCTCTGTTTATTGGAAACAGAGAAAGAGTTAGTGAACTCTTGGGATTGATACATTATGATGTATGATGGTCCCCTGTCTACACATGCCAAGGCTAGTTCTTTGTACTTCATTACATTCTCTGATGATCTCTCAAGATTCGGACATATGTTCCTATTGAAACACAAGTCCGAACCTTTTGAGATATTCACAGAATATAAGTTGAAAGTAGAGAACCAAAAATAGGGTATAAGTATTATGTCCTTTGATGAGATCAAGGAGGAGAATACTTTAGCACGGGATTCCTGGACTATTCTAAAGGAGAATGAGATTCTCGCTCAGCATTACTCCTCCGTATACACCACAGCACGTCGGTGTATCTGGGCAGAGCAATAGCACCCTATGTGATATGGTGTGCTCTATGATGAGTACTACTGAGTTTCCTATTTCCTTTTGGGTGTTATGCGCTTGAGAAGATGCATACCTATTGAATAGGGTTCAAATCAAATCAGTTGCCTACCACTTCATATGTGATATGGAAAGGGAAGAGCCCATATCTTAAGTTTGTTAAGATTTGGGGTTGTCCGGACTATGTCTAAGAGCAAAATCCGGACAAGCTCGAGGAAAGGTCTGTTATGTAGAACTGTAAAGGTTCCAGCTATACAAACTGCAGCTGATGATTTGGTAGAACCAAAAGATTCAATAGTTTCCAACGAACCTCAGCCTCTCCGCCGATCTAGTAGGGTTCCTCACCCACCAGAGAGATACTTTGGTTTCTCTATGACAGTGGGAGTGAGGATTGCATCATGAGATGATGACCCAACTAGTTTCGAGCAGGCTATCAGGAGTGGGACTCTGTAAGAATGGCTGGATGCTTATCGATCTGAGATGGAATCCTTATACACCAACAAAGTATGGACTTTGGTTGCTTTATCTGAAGGGTTAAATCCCCATCAGGAGCAAGTATATCTTGAGAAGATTACTTAGTGTACATGGAAAAGTTGAGACTTTCAAAGCTATGCTTAAGTCCATCCAGATCTTATTTGCCACGGCTACATCCCTTGACTACGATATCTGGCGGTTGAGTGTCATGACTGCTTTTCTAAATGATGTTTTAGAAAAGAGCGTCTATAAGTACACTGCCATAGGGCTTCGTAGACAGTGGGAGCAGCGGAAACGTGTGCAAGATGTTTTATGTGATAAAACAGTCATCGCGGAGTTGGAACATCTGTTTTGATGTGGTAGTCAAAGAGTTTGACTTCATCAAAATGGTAGATGAACCATGTATATACAAAAAGGTAGTAGGGAGTATGGTGGTGATCCTCGTAGAGTACGTGGATGACATACTCTTGATAGGGAAGGAGTTTCCTATGCTACGCTCGGTCAATCTCCGCTTATCACTACGATTCTCCATATAGGATCAAAGCGATACCTCCTAAATCCAGGGTTTTGGATCTATGAGATAGATCTAATTGGATGTTAGGATACTCACTAGTTGTAGTGAGATGGTATCAATTGATCCTGGGGAGAATCACTGGAAAGGTTCCAGGGTGATAAGGACGACTGAATGTCTGTCGCAGGCATTGTCTTTACCCTCAGTGGAGGGACGGTATGTTGGAAGAGTTCCAAGCTAGATACCGTGACTTACTAGACGATTAAAGGCAAGATACATCGTTACCGAGGATGCTACCAAAGAGGCAGTCTGGATATATATAAGTTCATGAGATGAACTTCGTTCCTACCATTCTGTGACAATGGAGTTGTGGCTTTAGCCAAGGAACCCCCGTCCTATCAGAAATCCAAATATAATTCTTAGGCAGTATTACCCGAATATGGAGATGGTTGATCTCCAGGGAGATCGAGGTTAGGAGAGTAGACACAGAGGACAACTGCGTGGATCCACTCACAAAGGCTTTTTTCCCAGTAGAGACTTTTATGGGATTGTTGAGTATGAGATACTTCAACCACAGCTAATTGTTGGGTATGTGATACCACAACAGATGGCCCTAGTGCAAGTGGGAGATTTTTAGTTATATGTATGCCCTAGAGGCCATTGCTGTACACACGATGTATATTGTAGTGGATGCTAGGACATATACAGGGAGGACTTTCTTGCTCGACATGATGTTATGCTATCTGGTTGTTCTTTATCTTAACATATACTCTGATTGTCTCTATGTTACATGTTGATAAAGCCCTTAGGATATGTACTCGACTACTGGGACTATGATGAGATCATACTAGTGGGGTCACGGTAGTCGACGAGTATATCCTATAACTGTTCCTAGTCGAGGCTGTATTGAGACAGTTCATCGATACACCAGAGTAGACTAGCGTATACGAATCTTGACCCATATGATGGGCGATGGATGATCCCATATCCATCGGTGTTTGACATCAAGGATGGTGTACGGGTGCTCAATGGAGACTGGGTACACTGGACGGACTCGCCGAGAACTTCCAGATGGTATTATACCTCACGTCAGATGGCAGTTCTCCGGTGACACTGGTATAGAGTAGTCTGTTGACCCGAGATCGTCATAGAGTCTTTTGTGATTCCCACTGTGCTTTGATTTCCATCATACCACTTTCAAGAGGGCGTTCAAAAAGGTGGCTTTTGGGTACAGTCCCGAATCACATGGAGGCAATAAGCGATAGGAGGGGATTCGTCTCTCCCGGTATAGGGAGTTGATATTGTGCTGTGTTCGATTGGCTATAACCGGAAATCCCTGGTCAGGGTTGTTGAGATTTACTGGTAAGTGTTATCAGTAGTTTCTCGAACTGTTATAGACCTCATATCGACACGACTTATCGAGCTACTGAGGTCTGACGTTTACCACCCCTAGGGGAGATATGCGACATATCAGACGACGTGACCGGACTGTACGGGTGTGTTACTGATTGGACTCACGGGAGAATGTAAAGTCTTGCTTATTGATCTTCTGAGCTCTCAATACCTGGGTGGCTGTTACGTTTAGGTGACCGCTTGCAGCCTGTGGGTGTTTGATATGATCATCACTTACTGCCGGTGTATTGACGATTCTTTAGAGTCCTACACAGCGGTTTCATGGCTCAGGCAAAACGGAGTAGGAGCACATATATGATATGTGCAGGACCGAGGATAATGCGGTATGTGATACCGTATTGGATTCTCGCGATATGAGATATCGGCCGGATATATGTGATATAGCCGGGTCATCGTATTAGTCGGTTATTTGTGAAATAGCCGGATTATCGGATCAAGTGTTGATTCGATAATTTAATGTATAATAATATATATGATATATTAAATTACTTTAACTAATATTAGCTCACTAAAAGATTCATTTTCTCACGGGATAATACATTGATATATATGCGATATATGTTAATTGTATTATTTTCTATTGTTACAAAATATATTGTATATGTGATATATAATATTGTAACATGTTAGGGTTACAAATTTAACAATGGTTTAGGGTTTAAACTTGGTTAGAGTTTGGATTAGGGTTAGCTTTTGCATGAAGCTTCCATGAAGCTTCATGAAGCTTCCATGAAGCTTCATGAAGCTTCCATGAAGCTTCATGAAGCTTTGACTTTGTGTTTTGCTTGATATTTTGTGAAGATATTATGTTAACCCAATCCAAATCATTAACTCTAGTTAATTCTCTACAAGGGTTAACTCCTTCATGCTTAACCCTTGGTTAGATTTGTAACCACTACAATTAATTCATTATTCATCACAAAAGGAATTTTTTTTTTGATTATCTTCTTCTTCTTCCTTCTCTTTTCATGGAAAAAAGCTTTCTTGATTTGATTTTGTGATGAAAATGAGTGAGAATAAGAAAATAAAAGAGAGCAAAAATCCTACTTCATCATTCTCATCTATCCTTGCCTTTACATGAGAGTGTTCACTTCATTTAGTGGGTGTTATCTTGTGTTATTGAAACCTCAAGGTAGATCATCTTTGTTATCGAAGATCGGAAGCAAGACTGCATCTTTCTCTTCGTGAAGCCTTTCGAGAGTCCGGAACACGATGATCGAAGCGAAGGGACCTCAACACGGAGCTTAAGAAGGGAAGGACCAGATCTACAAAGGTTGTAATCCCTCTCACTTAGTGTTAAAGAGTTTAACATGCTTGTTTTCGCCTAAACTCTAGTTTAAAGATCCGGTATTGGGTTGTTCGGCACGGCTATTTTTTAAATCGGGCATGGTTGATGCCTCGTAGACCCTTGTATGCGTGCATAGGAACCCTACAATAGACGGTGAGCCTGGTAGAGGGACTACATAACTACCGGTGATTTGTTGGGTCTGGCGGTTATCCGGAGGATACTGATCAGAGTTGAGAGATGGATATGGGCCGACCCGTACTGCCGAGGGCGAGGGCCGATTCCGCAGACGGAGCCCGTGGACCGATCTGGACTGACGGAGCCCGATATATGTGGATTTGCGTGTCGATGATAGAAACAAGTATTTAATGATATTCTCGAGTGCCGATGTTGGGCACTCATGTTTTCCAAGAGATTTACAGGATATGAGGGCCGAATAGATTGACGGCGCCTGAGTTTTACTGGGATTTGGGGTGTATTTTATGGACTCCAGGTATTTTTCCACGATGATGATTCATGCAGATAATATTTTATCCTATGGTCAGCATTCATAGATATGCATTGCATCATGTAGTTGTAGTACCTTGCATGATTATTGCATACCCAGATTACCATATTGATGTTATCAGATTGCACATGTTAGAGTATCGCGGTATATGCATGCTCGCGATTACCTTTATATGTTATTTACTATTCACGAGTTGGCAACTCACCCCCGTTGTGCCATAGTGTTTGCAGGTCGACCCTCGGAGTAGTTGCGGCAGGGCTACTTCCTTGTATCTTTTCGCTACGGATACCACTGCAGTTGGCGTGCGAGTCGTTTGCTTATAGGTGGGTTTTTGCGGTATCCGTTTATTTTCCATTTATACACAATATTGTATCTAGTACTCTCCATCTACCATTTCATGTATTGACTTAGAGACCAGTTGTTAGGACGATGTTGTATATTATTTTGTACTCTGGATGTCGAGCTCGTGTTAGCCGACTTTACTTATGCAGTTTTATCCTAATGATGCTTTTCCCTTATATCGCTCATTTCTTTGCTAAGGCGTCATATATTATTCTTGTGGTGGTTGTTTCCGCCGTTGGGCGTGATTGCTCCCGGTTGGTGATGCTTATTCTTATTCTCAGTTATTTTACTTATATCTTGTGTTGTACCCATTTCGGGGCTTGTTTTTAAAAAGGAGGTGCTGCCGAAATTTTTAAGAAAATAACTTAACTTTAAATATTTTTTTCCTCAAGGTTTTCTAAAACGTTTTAAACTAATGTTTTCTTCACTCACTAGTTTTAATGGTTTTGATTTCTAGGTTTCGGCTTACTTAATCGCGTTACGCCTGTAGACGTTACATAGTGAAGTGCCGGTCACGGGCCGAACTTAGGTTCGTGAAAGTGGCGAACGTCTATTGTAAGAAAATAACTATATATAATACTTATCCTTTATTTAGTATGTACGTCCCGCCGTTTTGAAATGATTTAGAAGGGTTTCCATGTTTTAACCGTTTCGTGTCATCTTGGACACGCAGGTAAATACTAAGACTATAGCTCCCTTTTTGGAAATCCCTTCGATAGCTATCGATGCATGCAAAATATATCCAGGTAATGTCTTACGACTAGTCCTGCTCAGTACGAAAACAAATAGTAAATATCCTAAAAACGTACTGCACCATAAGAAATCAACCCCAAAATGTGCATATGAATGCTACGTGCGTCTGGTGCACACGGAAACCAAAATCCATGATTGTGCTATACATGTGCATAGAAACAACATCTATGTGCAACGGGTATGCACGAAAGCATCTGTCCAGTGCAACGGGTGTGCACGACAATAATATCAGGTGCATCTGATATGCACGATGAAGCCCGATTTAGACATCTGTTGTGCACCAAAATTGTATCTCATATCATGCGCCCAACATGCCCGAAAATCCAAATCTGGTGCATCCATCATGCATGAATAAAATCTAAATCATGTGCATCCAACATGCACGAAATCATGAAATCCATATCAAGCGCCGAACATTCACAAAATCCAATCCAAGCGCGTTAAACTTGCGCAAGAATCCAATCAGGTGCATAAGGCGCATAAAACAAATATCGAGTATCACAATCGAAATCGACGGTATACAACATATTTCAATAAAAATCCAAATCAGGTATACTGTGGTATATAATCTCACAATCATGTGCATCAGCGTGCACAAAAGCAAACCAAAATACTAAAACTGGACGAAAACTATGCCGAAAGCATAAGTCAAATCATATGCATACCATAGGCATGAAATCAACATCAACATCTCGAATGATACCAAATCAAAATCAAGTGAAACTGTGGTGCACAAAATTTCAATCCAGTCCAACTAACATGCACGAGTGGAAGTCCCAATCGAGTGCATCCGGAGCGCATAAAGCCTAATACCAAGCGCTTAATATGCGCAAAATCCAACCCATGCGCGTCTGTCCGTGAAAAGTATCTAGTGCAGTAACATGCATGAAAACGAACATCAAGTGCAGACACACACAAAGCACAAATCTGGTAACACAAATGCTCAAGACATATATCGGGTACAACCAAGGTACGGAGCATATGTCCGATGTAACCAATGCACAAAATACCTAGCTGGTGCAACAAATGCTTGAAATACGAATCCGATTCATCCAGTGCACGAAATATCAAATACAGTGCATCCAGTGCACAAAATACCAAATATAGTGCATCCAGTGCACAAAATACCATATCCAGTGCATCCAGTGCACGAAATACTAAATACAGTGCATCCAGTGCACAAAATACAAATCAACCATAGGAAATCCATGAAATCATAAACATATGCAGCCAAGGAAAAAACCGATATCAAGTGCAATAAATACGCACAAATCATAAATCAACACAACTGTGTACAAAACATATCTCAAGTGCAATAACTATGCACAAAAACGTAAATATTCGGTAGGTGTAGCCATGGTGCACGAAAACAATACCATAAAGCCAAATCATCAAAACTCAAATCCAATCGATAAAAGAGTGATACTCGGATCACAATCCAAATCGCAACGAAGGACACTAAGGTATGCCTCCTACAACATCGAAAAGTGTTGGTACATTCAAAACTAGCAGAGCAAGAACATCCGCTGCCTCCTGCTCACGGTCAGGCGTCTTCTGACTCTGGGTCCTCATTTCTCTGTGGATTACCGATCTCGCAATCCATCGGCTCGTCATCCCGGTCCGGTGTACTAACGGAAACGATCTGCTCTAGTACTCCTCTGGTCCTCTCACGGCCAATTAGCACGACCACTCATCAAGCAGCACGTCTCGGGCGTCGGCCTCTGGTCCTCTGAATATACGTCACACATCTGATCCTCGGTGCAAATCTCATTGCAGTAGTGTCCTGGAAAGAACCTGCTTAGGGTCTCTGCTGATCTCGCATATGCCGAACTTTACAGGGGCTATCATCTTTTCCTATATCTCTTTCTTGTTCCGGAACGGTTGCATACTCATCACGACTCCTCTTGGAAGATATATCCATTTACAACGCCTCTGCATGCATATCACATCTGTGATGTCATCGGAGTGGAACGTCCTCTCGTCACGATCTCGTATGAACCTCTTTCTCCACCTTTCTCTAATGTTGACTGATTCGGACTCGTCTCCTCGTGGCTGCATGGACTGCGCTTCAACGGCTATACTCGTATCTAGAGTCTCCCAAGCAATATATCCCATCACATGATATCCGGAAGCTGTCGAACTTTTCGATCGATTTGTAGAGGTTCCATAATCCCCCAAGAGCTCAACATCTTGGGTACAGTTTAATAGTATCGAATATATGCCACAGCACCTATGGACCAACCGTAGAAGGGCAAACCCAAGCCTCACTAATGGCACCGCTGAACTGCCGCAAACCCCTAAGTTTCATCGGCGTTCCATGCTCATTATGTCGAGTTAGGGTTTCATTCTTCTAGAGGGTCCATAGAATTACTTGCATTATTTTCCGAATACTTTAAACTTGGAAAATGGTTTTCGAACATTCGATCGTCTATATCGACTCTCAACGTATCAGCGTGAAGTTGTCTCTAGCAGGAATCAATCAATCTGATAACCTTGCATCGGGGTAGGCAATGAATCACATGTCCTAGTCTTTCATCTTTGGTGACTGGCGATCTTCTATCATATCTTGAAGTATAACTCGTGCGGCATTATCCTCAACCATCTGGGGCGATATCTAGTCAGTCGCAGCAGCAACTGAACCTTTCGTCCACACGTTGAACAGTGCCTCAATCATCAAAATACGGTGCATTAACGGTCATCACATTCTGGCTGTCCTCTAGTGGTAGCCCAATCCTCTAGAACTGATCTGGTCCGAAAAATCTCGTAAAATCGATCCATCAAACGCTCATGACGCGAAAACATAATAAAACGACACCTCTATGCAATTGTATGTCCCTGGATCACACCTTAATCAGTCCTCGTCCATGACGAGCTCGTGCAGACCACAACTCTAGCCGTAGCACTCCACGCCCGTACAACCGTGATAACAAAACCATAAACTGGTACCGATGAGGATAGATCATAGGAATGAATATAATACGGTGCAAGTAAATGTACATCCTAAAGCTCCTTAAGCGAAGTATCGTACCGTTAGTATGCGACGGAACATACACACGGTACGTCACTCTACTTGAGTCACCTACTATATCAACCAAGGGTCATCCAACACTCCGAAGGTAAAACCTAACGCTTTGATACCAACTTTTTCACGACCCGAAAAGTACGGAACATGACCGGCACTTCAACTACGAAACGTATCGAGGTGTACGTAATCTAAGTAAGCCAAAACCCAGAAATCCAAACCAAGTAAAGCAGTAGAGTGAAGGAAAAACCAATTTTAAAGCAAGAAGTTTAACAACATAAGACGAAATATGCATTTTTAAATCTCAAGTCTTTTCTGAAAATTTCGGCAGAGTTTCCTTTGTAAAAACTGACCCTAAATGGGTACAAACCTGATAAAGCATATATAATGAATAAAGGCATCCCTAAGAGGGAGTTTGCTCTTCGTCAATTGACGGTCACAACCACGCAAGCAATATAATATACAACGCCGAAAGGCGAGAATCAAAACTCAAAAGAAAGCCCATATCCACCAGAAAACTATAATAATACAAGCGCGACTCTAAGGTCGAAAGAATATACACTGGTCTTCTAGTTCAATCAAATAAACAAGTCTGGTTGATGGAGTTTACTAGATACAACTGAAATAATAAATGTACAATGGTGGTCACGATGCATGTGAACCCACCTACCAAAGCAATCACCCGAAATGAAAGAAGGGTGCCAGCAAGCCGTCAAGATACCTGTACGACAAAACCTGCAAGAAACTGTGGCACAACGGGGGCGAGTTGCCAACTCATGAGTAGAAAATATCACAGAGCAGAAATCGCATGTATGACGCTATCCTATGTCATATCAAGTAATATCCTGATCCATCTACATATAAGTGCAGTACTACGTGCTCGTGTCAGTGCCTCAGATAGCAACATATCAGATATATGATGTATGAATGCATGACGAATGGAAACAGAATACATCATGAAATCAACAGAGGAATCAGTGTCAAGCATCGACACGAAACATAAATCTCAGTATCTCAATATCTCAGTAAGCCAATATCTTAAATCTCAAAATCTCAGTGTCTCAAATCCCAATATCTCAATATCTAGGGCTCCGTCGGTCCGGATCGGCCCATATCATCGAATCACACGACCATGGACGGTATCCTCCGGATATCCGCTGCACTACGTAAAATCATCGGTAGGTAGTACTCCCCTGCCAGGTTCATCGTATACAACTCAAGCTTATTGCCCCGGGTACCTTACCGAGCCCACCATGTACCCGAGACGGTTCATCCTTTCCTCGCAACGGGTCTCGAAATACAACAGCAATCATGAAAACTCATGGTGGAGGACTCATACATCATGAAAAAATCGCAAGTTGCATTTTAAAAAGAGGGAGAGAGAAAGAAGTTTATATATATTCTTGCGGTTTTCCACCAAATCCAGAAATCTCATGGAAATCCGAAATCCAAGAATCAAGAGTAAGTAAACAGTGAATATCGGCATAAATCTCCGTAAGGCTGCATGAACAATGAGTATATATGAATTCAACTGCTATCATGCAACGAATGCAATATTTAAATAAGCATATGAAGCTATAACACGTTGCAACTATCCGCTAGCAAGTTATGTCAATGAAATAATATTCTCTAAGTGTACGTGACATGGCAATTACCGATGATGATGTGTGTGAGCCGGCAAGCAGGTGTATGTGTAGCATACACATCATCGGTAATGGTGCTGGAGTCCTGACAGCATGGTTTCAAAATCACTAAGTACACAATAAACATGCAATAAAACGATAGCAACATAATAGATAGCAATGAATGGTAAATGCAACTATAATATGCGAAACATGAATGAGAACGTAACACTAAGGAATCTACATCGATATACATGTGTCATACTGTTTTGCCATTTGAAATAATACGAATCGTGGTGTTTTTGATAATAAGTGCTACGGTGTTTTTAAGAGAAGATACATCTTTTGAAATATCCGTAGAATCCCTTGTCCTGTCTTTTAAAATACCCACGATTCGTTAGCTTTGAAATAGGTATGAATCGAATCTAGTCTAACATTTACAATAAACTACAGGACTGAGCGAACATGCTAATCGAAAAGGGTAAGGAAACCACCTACATCTGAGCCGATATGTATATATATCTATATAATAGTCGGGATCCCGCCTCAATAGTATCCCATACGATACACCATCTAATATGACATCCTCGAGTCAATAGTGCGGATCTATCATGAATAGCTCGTACGGTAAACCCTGTTAGTTATATGTATGCCCTAAAGGCCATTACTATACATAGGATGTATATTGTAGTGGATGCTTGGACATATATAGGGATGACTTTCTTGCTCGATATGATAGTGTGCTATCTGGTTACTTTTTTACCTCAACGTGTACACTGATTGTCTCTCTGTTACATGTTAGTAAAGCCCTTAGGATGTGTACTTGACTACCTGGACTATGATGCGGATCATACTAGTGGGGACATGGTAGTCCATAAGTACATCCTTCAAGGTCCCTAGTCGTGGGTGTATCGAGATGGGGAATCGATATACCAGAGTAGACTAGCGTATACCTTCTCGACCCATACAGATAAGCGATGGATGATCCCATATCCATTGGTGTTTGACATCAGAGATGATATACGGGTGCTCAGTAGAGACTGGGTACACTGGACAGACTCGCCGAGAACTCCCAGATGGTATTATACCTTACGTCAGATGGCAGTTCTCTGGTGACACTGGTACAGGTTAGTCTGTAGACCCAAGATCGTCATAGAGTCTTGTGTGATTCCCACTGTGCTTTGATTTCCACCTTACCACGTCCAAGAGGGCATGCAAAATGGTGGCTTTTGGGTACAGTCCCGAATCACATGGAGGCAATGAGCGATAGGAGGGGATTCGTCTCTCCCGGTATAGGGAGTTGATGTTGCGCTGTGTTCGATTGGCTATAACAGGAAGTCCTTGGCCAAGGCAGCTTTTGGGATTTACTGGTAAGTGTTACCAGTAGTTTCTTGACCCGTTATGAGCCTCATATCGACACGACTTATCGAGTTATTGGGGTCTGATGTTCACCACCCCTAGACGAGATATGCGACATATCAGACGAACAGACCGGACTGTACGATAGTGTTACTCGTTGGATTCACTGGAGTGTGAGCGGGCTTGCTCGTTGACCTTCTGATCGCTCAATACCCGGGTGGCCGTTACGTTTAGCAGACCGCTTGCGGCTTGTGGGTGTTTGATATGATCATCACCTGCTGCCGGCGTATTGACGAGTCTTTAGAGTCCTACACAGGGGTTTCCTGGCTCAAGCGAAACGAAATAGGAGCGCATATGAGATATGTGCGGGACTGAGGATAATACCAGTATGTGATACTGTATTCTATTCTCGCGATTTGTGACATTGATCGGTTGTATGCGATATAGCCGGGTTATCGGATCAAGTGTTGATTCGATAAGTTGTTACTATTGATATTAGTCGGTTATATGCGATATGACCGGATCGTTAAATCAAGTGTTTATTTAATGATTTAATGTATAATTATATATTTGATATATTACTTTACATTAACTAGTATTGGTTCACTTAAGATTTGTTTTGTCACTTGAAAGTGTACATTTTTTATATGTGATATATGCAAGTGTACATGTTTGTATCATGCTTGATGATACAAACAAGTTGTGTGTATGAGACTTGAACCATATCAAGGTTGGATTAGGGTTTATTATTTTCCTAAACAAATAACAAAAGAGAGTGACTTTGGTCAAAGTTATCAAGCTTCATGAAGCTTGATGAACATTGACAAAGTCAACTCTTTTGTCATTTGTTCAAGATATTAGCTAACCCAACCCTTAACCTTATGCTATGGTTAATTCTCTACATGAGTTAAGCATGATGGCTTAACTCAACCATGGTGCCATGATTAAAAGGATAAGTGTTCATATTATTCTTTTAATGGATATGATATTCTTTCTTCTTCTTCTTCATCTTCATCAAGCTTGAAAAAGCTTGCTAGCTCAAATGGCATCATTAGAAAAAGAGTGAGAAATCAAATTCTAAAGTGAACCCACTTCCTATTTCTTCATCCTCTACCACTTGCCATGCAGTATAGGGTGTTCTCTTCACAAAGTTTTCGACCGACTGAAGGAATAGCTTGAGTCTGAGTCTCCCCGACGTAGATCATCTTCGGCCTCGAAGTCAATGACCTAACCCAATCATTTCTCCGACGAAACCATTTCTAGAGTCCAGGATCCGATGATCGCAGCGGAGGGATGTCAACACGGAGCTAAAGAAGTGGTGGACCGGATCTACAAAGGTTGTAATCCCTTTCACTTAGTAGCAAAGTCGTTTGCTTGCTTGCTTTTCGCCTTAACTTCTAGTTAACGATCTTCATTAGGGTTTCTCGGCACCGTAAATTTTTTGTTTAGCATGGTTGATGCCTTGTGGAACCTCTTGTGTGTGCCTAGGAACCCTACAGTGGTATCAGAGCCTAGCTAGAGCCTTAGGCGATGCGTAGACGGAGTTGGAAGTCCGATCGAACCGAAACCCTAACACAATTTTGCTCTCTGGACTTTTTTCAAAATCTGGGTTTTTTCCAAATTAAAAATGCTTAAAAAATTCATCAGGAAATTCTAAGAATTACGGTGCAAAAATTACCTAATGATGTCTCTAAAGCGCGGTGGAACCGCGGCATTAGCATGCTAATGCGACGGTTCCGCGCCCATTTAGTCTCTTCAGTCAACCATTTTTGCACAGTAACTTCTTTATTTAAATGCTGATTTTTATGGGAATTTTTAATATTAACTCAAGAGTTGAGTTTTCTGGGTTGTATTGGGAGTTCGTAAATTCGATCGGATTATCAAACTTTGTCTATGTGTATTTCCGGATAATTTTTGAATATGTTAAAAAGTTCGACCGGATATAAATACCCAATTTTTCCCCTGTCGGGAAATTTCCAAGTGTTGGATCTTTCCATGGTTTAAAGACGTTCTGAGTAGTGCAAGTAACGCTATGGACCCTCTAGAAGACAACAAACCTTAACTCGATTATGTGACCGTCTTGAACTGCCCTTTGAACCTTAGGGTTTGGGGCAGTACGGCGTGCCACATGTGAGGCGTTGGCTTGACCCTTCTACGGCTGGACCATTGGTATTGAGGCATGAACTGAATGTTTTTTAAACCTTTTTCATGTGTTGATCTGTATCGGGAAAACGTGGGTGTTTGAATGTTCGATCGGAAAGTTTAACATTTTCTATTTATCTGGAATGGGATACAACAATTGGAATTCACAAGTTGTTATGAGATAACTGATATGAATGTTATAAGCATAGCACTTTAGTCTCACTTGATCGGTTGCCGCGGAATTTTGATGTGATCAAAAGTCCGTTGCAATCACGTAGCGTACACGGATACTCGCCGGGTAAACTTAATAGACAGCCATACCCCATAGCCCCGACCAAGTGACTGTAGGAGAACCCCGTCGCCGAAAGCATCCGTTCGGGTGCTCGCGGTAGTGGTGTTCCGCCTTGGTGCACTTCGACGACGGTATCGGGGGTGCGGCCGCCTACTAAAGTTTGCGACGAGCATTCGATCAGTTTATCGGGAATCTTGTTGAATTGCCCGACTAGATATTGAAAAGTGTTTTCGATATAGAGACTAAAATGCGGGGTTTATAATTGTTAGGCATGCGATGTCTAAGGAATTCATTTGATTAGGCATGCGATGTCTAAAGAGGTTGCGGATTCCAACTGTTGTAATTTTACACTTTCTTTTCTGTGACCGTAAGTGTAATATGTGATATCGCCGGTTTCGTTGCTATATGTCAACGACAATTGGGATGTGCACATTTACTTACGTTGATGACATGTGATGTTATGTGTTGCTGGATATGTTATATTGGATCGTCGCGTTATTTGAATAGCCGGGGGTTTTATGTGAGATGAGAGTTTTTATTTTCATTCATGTAAAATTAACTTGTATATAATATTCTTTTATTGGGGCACTTCCAGGTAGCGGAAGATGTCACCCATTGTATATTATTTACTTTTCCGCACTAGGATAGACCCAAGGAGGAGGGCATAAGTAACCGGGTTCTGGAGTCCAGAGTGAGACCAACTCGAGGAGTCGAGTCCGGGTCTCCTAACTCTAGAATTGGTAGGGTTGCTTGCCGCTCTCGTAGAGGTCTAGGGGTGTGGGTTTGGCTATTCATCGCGACCGTGGAATCCGTGTTTTATACAGGCTCGTATTGAAAACACGGACGTCCTAGTATATCCAATATTTCATATGATTCTTCTGCTGCGATATCTGTGATGTGATCATGTGATGTTCTGTGATGGATACAGTATATAGTATATATGATATATTATATAGACGTTACTTATGTTTTGCACTCGCGCTAGCCTTGCCCCTCTCTGTCGTTAGTTACTTAACCTAACGGTGCACGAGGGGACATCGAGGCGAATGCGGATGGCATAAGTGTACGTCGTATTTATCCGTGATGTTTAGGTGATTTAAATGATGGGACTTCATTAATGTGATTAATGAAAGAAAATAAACCTAAGATGTTGTGGAATCCAATTTTCAAAAACAGGTAGCTACAGTTCTTGCTTTGCATCGCGGTGTTCCTTGTAGAACATCCTGCACCTTATTCGATAAGGAAAGGACCGAGATCCCTTCACCGGGAGTGACTCCTTTAGCAATAACTGGCAGATGCTACAACTCTCGGTTTGTATTTTGATTGCTTCTATAGTTTCTGCTTTGCACAGTGATGTATATGATATATCCTGCAGCTCATTCGACGAGGAAAGGGCCGACGATCCCTTCACCGGGAGTGACCCCTTTAGCAAAACTAGAAAAGCCTAAAAAACACTCCATTTTAAATCATTTGATTCTACAACGATATAAAGTTCATTACGCAAAGGGTTTTCTTAAAACCTGTCGTAGCCCTCCGTCATTTCAGATAAGAAATAGTTAGTATTCGTGCTGCGTTTGTTGACTCGGTCAAGGCGTAGTGTGCGGTAGCTGATTAGTACTTATCTGCAAAGCATATGATGCAATTGGATTAGGGTAGTCGTGCGGCCTTGTTGACTCAGTCAAGGGTCGTGCGGGTGGGTTTAATTCAATCAGAAATGACGGGTTGAACTTTACTTGTGGTCTATGGTTTGTTGACTCAGTCAAGGTCATAGATTGCTTGGGGCAAAATATTATCGGGAATTTCAAGTGTTGAAATTTGCAATGAGATTGCATACCTTCTATATGATAGTTGGATCCCGATACCCACTGCGAGTAATTGTTACTCCTGGGAGAGTTTTACACATTACAATTAGCCGATCAAGTAGGTGTCTAGAAAGGTGTTAACGGGGTTACGCCTCTGGGAAAACGAGGTTTGCATTAATTAGGTTCGTGCGAAAGCACGGGGCACCTCCCTCAAAGTACCGACACTGGCCTGGCTGAAAGATTGGCGAACTTGTAGCGTGTAATTAATCCCGGCTAGTCTTTCCTTTTAGGGTTCGAAGGAAGATTTGATAAAAACAGTGGGAGCCATCCTGATTAGATAAAATAATAACCAATCTGATCTTGCAAGAGCGCACGCAGAGTGTTTTCTTCTCTCTCTCTCGTGGTAGCGACCATATCACGCCTTAATCAAGATAATAAAACGGATATATTGACGAACCTGCTTGTTATACTGAGCTGGAAACATTGGTCCCGCTGCAACTTATAATTGTTATAAGACAGAGCAGGAATTAGGGGATTACCAGAATTCCCGTGCCGCCCAAACGAAGAAAGTGCATATGATGCATCTCCTTCGGGTGTGTTCGTTACAGAGAACTGTTTCTCAAATGTCCTTTACGTCCTGGGTATGTGATACCAGATCAGGATCCCGCATATGTAATATGTTACATGGGCTACAGAAAGGTAAAGAACTGAAAACGGATGATAAGTTTCATGAGGCAGAAAACGGAGCAAGTGTTGCAACCAAGTCTGTTGGTCACTGTCACCCTGTATTACAAGAATACATTGATTCTGAACAAATGTTATTAGATACCGAACCTGATATACAAAATCATATCAGTCTCTTTATTTAGATAAAGAAGGATATAATTTTGTATTGATGGATAATGTTTTGAACATTTCCTATATCAAAAGTTGATCGGTTCAGGCACATTATCTAAAAGCATTAAGCGTTCTAAATCAAACAACAGTTCTTAGTATATAGAATACACACAAGAGGAAGAGTTCAGAAATGAACGAATCCTTCTTGAGGCATTGTAGACTAGGTCATATCAATGCGACCCGACTTGCTGAAGTTACATTTAGATGCATATTTAAATTAGTTTGAATTTACATCTTGTGAAACTTGCCAGTCATGTCACAAAGATAAGATGAACATAGCTCCGTTTACTGGAAAAAGAGAAAGAGTTAGTGAACTCTTGGGATGATACATGTTGATGTATGTAGGTCCCCTGTCTACACATGCCAAGATTGGTTCTTTATACTTCATTACATTCTTTGATAATCTCTTAAAATTCAGACATATGTTCCTGTTGAAACACAAGTCCGAACCTTTTGAGATATTCATAGAATATAAGTTAGAAGTAAAGAACCAAAATACGGGTATAAGTTTTATGTCCTTTGATGAGATCAAGGAGGAGAATACTTGAGCAAGGGATTCCTGGACTATTCTAAAGGAGAATGAGATTCTCTCTCAGCATTACTCCTCCGCATACACCATAGCTTGATGGTATATCGGGGCGGAGCAATCACACCTTATGTGATATGGTGTGCTCTATGATGAGTACTACTGAGTTTCCTATTTCCTTTTGGGAGTTATGCACTTAAGAAGTTGCATACCTATTGAATAGGGTTCCGATCAAATCAGATGCCTACCATTTCATATGAGATATGGAAAGGGAAGAGCCCATCTCTTAAGTCAGTTAAGATTTGGGGTTATCCGGACTATGTCTAAAAGCAAAATCTGGACAAGCTCGAGGCAAGGTCAGTTATGTAGAACTGGAAACAGTTCCAGCTATACAAACTGCAGCTGATGATTTGGTAGAACCAAAGGATTCAATAGCAACCAACGAACCTCAGCCTCTCCGCCGATCTAGTAGGGTTCCTCACCCACCTGAGAGATGCTTCGGTTTTCTCTATGACAATGGGAGCGAGGATTGCATCATGAGATGATGACCCAACTAGTTTCGGGCTGGCCATCAGGAGTAGGACTCTGTAAGAATGGCTGGATGCTTAACGATCTGAGATGGAATCCTTATACACCAACAAAGTATGGATTTTGGTTGCTTTATCTGAAGGGTTAAATCCCCATCAGGAGCAAGTATATCTTGAGAAGATTACTTGGTGTACATGGAAAAGTTGAGACTTTCAAAGCTAGACTCGTTAAAGGTTTGCATCATAGACCAGTTGTGGCTAATGATGAAACCTTTTCTGGGGCCTATGCTTAAGTCCATCCAGATCCTACTTGCTACGGCTACATACCATGACTATGATATCTTGCGGTTGGGTGTCATGACTACTTTTCTAAATATTGATTTAGAAGAGAACGTCTAAAAGTACACAGCCAGATAGCTTCGTAGACAGTGGGAGCAGCGGAAACGTATGCAAGATGTTTTATGTGATAAAGCAAGCATCGCGGAGTTGGAACATCTGTTTTGGTGAGTTAGTCAAAGAGTTTGACATCATTAAAATTGTAGATGAACCTTGTATATACAAAAAGGTAGTAGGGAGTATGGTGGTGATACTCGTAGAGTACGTGGATGACATACTCTTAATGGGGAAGGAGTATCCTATGCTACGCTCGGTCAATCTCCGCATATCACTAGGATTCACCATATAGGATCAAAATGATACCTACTAAATCCTGGATTTTTGATCTATGAGATAGATCTAATTGGATGTTAGGATACTCACTAGTTGTAGTGAGATGGTATCAATCGATCCTGGGGAGAATCACTGGAAAGGTTCCTGTCACGTCCCGAAAGTACGGAACATGACCGGCACTTAAACTACGAAACGTCTCGAGGCGTACGTAATCTAAGTAAACCGAAAACCCAGAAATCCAAACCAAGAAAAGAAGTAGAGTGAAGGAAAACCAATTTAAAACAAGTAGTTTTAATAGCATAAGCCGAATTATGCGGTTTTTAAGAACATCAAAATTTACTGAAAATTTCGGCAGAGTCTCCTTTGTAAAACCTGGCTCCCAAACGGGATACAACATGAATAGTATACGAAATCAATAAAAAGGCATCCCCAAGCGGGAGCTAGCTCTTCGTCTATCGACGGTCACAACCACACAAGCAATATAATATACAACGCCAACGGCGAGGATCAAACATAAATGGAAACTCAAAACCACCAGAAATATAACGAGCGACTCTAAGGTCGAAAGAATAAACAACACTGGTCTCTATCTCAATAGCTACATGTTTGGTTGATGGAACTTCTAGATACAACAGAATAATGATATACAAGATATATAAAGGGGGGTATGATACAAGTAAACCCACCTACTAGCAAATCACCCGAATGAAACTGAGCCCGCGAGCCGTAAAGAAACCTGTACGGCAAATCTGCAAGAAACTGGGGCACAACGGGGGTGAGTTGCCAACTCGTGAATAGAAAAACATCTACGCACAGAAATCGCATAAATAACGCAAACCTAGGTCAATGATCATAATATATCCTCAAAATAAGTATATAACATGCAGCCTATAACAAGGCTAGGGTAAATATCTAACCCGAATGTAATCACATGTGCCCGTGTCAGTGCCTCAGGTAGCAATATATCATATGAATAAGGTATGAATGCATGAAACAGAATACATGTAAATGAAAAAAACTGTTTCCATAAATTAGTGAGATTTCCTTCGTATTTTTAAAACTGAGGTATCAACAGTGTCTAGCATCGACACAAAACATAAATCTCACTGTCTCGAAATATCAATGTCTCAATCTCAATATCTAGGGCGCCATCAGTCCAGACCGGCCCCTACCATAAATCTCAAGACCACGACGGTATCCTCCGGATATCCGACGCGTCAGGTAAAATCACCGGTCGGTAGTGCTCCCCTGCCAGGCTCAACGTCATCACCACATTCATCTTGCCCCGGGGTACCGCACCGGGTCCACCATGTACCCGAAACGGTTCATCCGTCTCCTCGAATCGGGTTTCCAAATCCATCAGCAAACTCATGGTGGACGACTCATACATCATGGGAAAACCGCACTTTTTATTTTAAAGAGAGAAAAGAAGTTTATATAAGTTTTGCGGTTTTCCCCCAAATCCAGAAAATCTCATGGAAATCCGAATCCAATCCTCAATAGCATGTAAACAGTGCATATAGGCATAAAAATCCATGAATAATAACATGCATGATGTAACAAGTAATAATTACAATGTCTAATATGGCATATAAGGGAAATACACTAATATCATGTCAAAACTACCAGCTAACAATCTAAGTCAAACAATTATATTCTCTAAAGTGTACGTGACATGGCAATTACCGATGAAGATGTGAGTGAGCCGGCAAGTAGGTGTACGTGGTACATACGCATCATCGGTAATGGTGCTGGTGTCCTAACAGCATGATATCAATAATGGAATATGCAGCAAAATAAATATGCGAGGCAGAGCGAACAGCAATAATGTGCGGGAGCTGAAAACTAGACACAACGATAACTAATCTACAATAATCTAATATAAGTCCTATAAATGGTGCCTTTTGAAATAACACGAATCATGGGGTTTTGAAAATAGGGGCTACGGTGTTTTTATGAAAAGATACGTCGTTTTTGAAATATCCGTAGATTCCCTTGAGCTGTCTTTAAAAATGTCCACGATTCGTTAGTTTTTGAAATAGGTAAGAAGTCTAATCTAATCTAACAACTACACTAAACTATACGGCTGAACTAACAAGCTGAACTACAGGTAAGGAAACCGCCTATCATCTGAGTCGATACATATACATACCTGTATATGTATAGTCGGTGATCCCGCCTCAATAATATCATATCCGATACCATATCTATAATCAGGCGTCCCAAGTCAAGAGTGCGGATCAATCATCAATATAGCTCGTACGTAAATCCGTCGTACGGCATCCCAATCTGGGTACGGGTCAATATCACATTCATCATACTATTCACCTGGTATCCTCTTATCAAATATCATGGTCGGGGTACTGATCTACGTCTAGTACCATACTGATACCGCCTACGTATGCATGGACGTGTGTGAAACACTACGTCAAGGACCCGCTACAACGTCATGTCGTATCTAAGATACGAACCCTGCTATATCACCGAACTCACGGCCTCAAATCGAATCTCATCGACTCAGTTCAATCCCAAGTATCATCCTCAATCCGTATGTGAACACATAGTCCCCTACCCATGTGAACCCATAACTATATAATCCCGTATAAGCGCAAATGAAAGAAGAAAGTATGCAAGTATGGGTGTGTGTGTGCATGTGTGGTGCGACCACTACTCTAGGGTTTCGCGACACCAAATCATCCAAGAACACCAAATATCTATATCATCGATAATATCAAACAAATTATAGTCAATATATATATATATATATATATATGTGTGTATACGTATTCGTATACATCACCACGAACTGCGGGGGTGCTATACGCCATCCACCCGACTTCTCCCCGTAGATATAAATCTACTCACCTGGTCCTCGCTCGCCAGTGCCGACGTCACCACGTGCTTGCTTGTCATCTCGAAGTCCACATGGGGGTACCTACATGTCATAACGTATTGTGTCGCATAAAAACCAAATTCGAAATCGAAACTGCATACGAAACCAAATCGGCACGCGTATTACGTATAGTTCAAAACCTATCGCCTACGCATGCAAGAATAGTCAAACCAACCCTCGATGTCGATGTACCAACATCAACACATCGAGAAAAACCCAAACACACCAATGATGATTTCAAAACTCATTAATTATAATATTAAGTAGAATGCAACTCATCAAAACCCTAAAATAAATCAAATCGATTTATTTCCGAAAACCTAGAAAGCACTAAATTTTCGTTTTAATTCGAAACTTGATGTTTTAACAAAACTAATGGCCATAATATCCACTAAATATTATAATTATGTCATATAAACCATTTCCACAATTTAATCTCATCAATTTTTATAAAACTAAAAATTCTAGTTTGCAATTTTATCAAATTTTAACAATTTCAAGTAAAAATGCACAAAACAACAACTAAGCTTGGTTTTGCATGATTCAAAGGTATTAAACCACTCATGGAAACCTTAATGATGTGCTAAAAATCCTAACTAGATTTTAATCTCACTTAATTACATTAATCCTAAAATCTAGTTTACAACATAATACAATTTGGACAATTTCTTTTTAAAGTGAATTTGCAACTAACAACTAGTTTGGGTTTTGAAATTCTCAAGATTATAAATTACACAACACAACCATAACCAAATAATCCAAACCCTAACTCCTAATTCAACTCTTCTCTTTAAATTTCAACTTTCAATTACACCTACAATTTAAACACCTAATTAGCTTAGATCACAATAAAAACTAACAAGGTACAATTAGTGTAAGATTATACCTCTCAAATTTGAAGATCTAACATGAACATCTTGGCCTCCAAAATAGCTTCTTGATCAATGATCCACACTAGAATAGGTTAAGAAGAAATGGGTAGAGATTGGATTTTGATTTTGTGGGATTTTTGTGTTGATTTTTGGGAATTTTGTTGAATTTTTTTGATGCAAAATGAGAGAGGAAGAAAGAGGGGCTGTTGTGATGTGCAGGAAAAGAGGCTCGGCCAAATGTTGTGAGGGGGTGAGAGAGAGTTGTGTGGGTTGATTGGAGAGAGAATGTGGTCAAAAAGTCCACCTTTAATTCTATCATTCTCTTTTCTTTTCTTTTCTTTTCTTTTGCAAAACAAGTGGGGACAAGAGAGGGGGGGCTGCTGAATTCAGCCAAGGGGGAGGGAAAATGGGGGTGTGTGAGTGTGGGTACGGGTGTGGGATGATGAAAAATGATAAATACAATACCCCAAACATCCATTTACGTTAAAAAAAAGCATTTTTTCTTCAATAATTTCCAAACCGTTTTGGCAAATGATTTCGTTCCAAAAACCACATGATAAATTTTTATTTAATGTTTTATGATGCACAAAATTTGTTTCAACTCATTCCAATTTGTAATTTTCCCTAATTAAATGTATTAATGACGGCTTAAAATAATAATAAAATAATATTTTTTTTCAGAAAATTTGAAATTTCACCAGCGGCTCAATAAACACCAAATAATAGCAATTACATAGCTAGAATATGTATATTTAATTTTTATAATAAGATATTTGTATTTTGACTTTTTACAGAAAACCCCCTTATTTTACCGTTTTTTTTCGAAATTCCACCGAAACGATTTTCAAAACGTTACAATCTTCCCCCCTTAAAGAAATTCGGTCCCCGAATTTAAATTCAAACTCCCCCAAATACTAAAACATCTAAGAATACCCATCAAGTCGTCGGGGCTCCGAAATTGTAAATACATAAAACAGTTCGTAGCGCAGCGCATGCGCTTGAAAAATGAGTATATAACTCAAATCAAAACTCCTCCAAGCATCCCGCGATTATCGGAATCGTGGAGAAGACATCAATACCAAATCCAAATCAAAACCAATATGATATAACTCGAAACTATAAATGTAAATATCGAATCTATATCTGTAAGCATCTGAAGGAAATGCATGCTAAATCTCTTTAAGTCGCTGTGCAACGCGTATAACACTGCACAGTGGCGGACGTCTACCATAATAAAATAACTATATACATATATACTTTTGTTTGAAATGTACGTTCCGCCGTTTTGGAAACAATTTAGAAGGGTCTCCTTGTTTTAAACATTTCGTGTCATATCAGACACGTAGGTAAATACTGAGGCTATAGCTCGCTTTTTGGAAATCCCTTCAATAACTATCAATGCATGCAAAATGTATTCAGGTACTGTCCTCTGACTAGTCCTGCCCAGTACGAAAACACATAGCAATATCATAAAAACGTACTGCTCTATAAGAAATCCATCCCAAAATATGCACATGAATACTACGTGCGTCTGGTGCGCACGGAAATCAAAATCCATGAATGTGCCATACATGCGCACAGAAACAACATCTAAGTGCATCAGGTGTGCACGAAACATCTGTCATAGGCAACGGGTGTGCCTGACAGCAAAATCAGGTGCATCTAACATGCACGAAAAATCTCGATTTAGTGCATCTGGTGTACACCAAAATCGCATCTCAAGACATGCGCTCAACATGCGCGAAAATCTAAATCAGGTGCATCCATCATGCACGAAATCATGAAATCCAATATCAAGCGCCGAACGTGCGCAAAATCACTCAGGTGCACAAGGTGCACAAAACAAATATCGAGTATCACAATCGAAATCAAAGTCCAGTGCATCTAAATGCACAAAAGGCGTATCACTGCACTGCAAGCATATATAAACTATACAGAGTGCAGGAACCAAATCGTGTGCGTGCATATGCACAAAATCAACTCAAATGTCTAAAACCGTAATATCACAAACATGTGAAACTAAAGAACGAAAACGATATCAAGTGCAACACTATGCAAAGATCGTAAATCCTCAATCATCAAAATCAAATCATACGAATAAATCACCCAAAACATCGGAATCAATAATGGCGGAATAGTACCGCTCAAGTGCATCCTCTAAGAATCTCGGGCCAACTGTCGCGGTCACTAGTGGGGCGTCTCGTCGATGATCATGAACTCTGTCCTGCTGGTGTGCGTAACCATGACCACTCCTGGGTCAAGGTCTTCACTGTGAATTACCAATCTTCCGGTCCATCGGCTCATCGGCCCTGTCGGGTGTGCTAACGGGGACGATTCCGTTCTGGTACTTCTCTGGTCATCTCTTGGTCAATCATCGCGACCACTCGTAAGACAGCATATCACTGGCGTCGGCCTCTGGCTCTTTGAATGTACATGACACCTCTGATCCTGGGTGCAAGTATCATTGCAGCAGTGTCCTGGAAGGAATCCTGCTCACGGTCTCTTCCATGTCTCGTCTCTGCCAACTGTCTGGAAGTCGTTGTCCTTTCCTATATCTGCATCTTGCTCTGGAACGACTGCATACTCATCGCGACTCCTTCTGGAAGGTAAGTCCAAATACCATGCCTCGGCATGCGCATCGCCTCTCTGATGTCGGCGGAGTGGAACATCATCTCATCTAGATCTGGTGCGAACCTTTTACTCCACTTTCTCTAATGTCGACCGCTTCGGACTCGTCTCGTCGTGGCTGCATGGACTGGGCTCCAACGGCTATCCTCGTATCTGGAGTCTCCCAAGAATGCATCTCACCACCTAGCATCCGAATTAAGTCGAGCCATCCGACCGAGTCGTCAAAACCTCATAATCCCCCAAGAGCTCAACATCTTGGGCACAGTTTAATAGTATCGAGTACATACCACAGCATCGGTGGTCCAGCCGTAGAAGGGCAAACCCAAGCCTCACTAATGGCGCCGTAGAACTGCCGCAAACCCGAAGGTTCAAAGGCTTTCACACGGTCATTAAGTCGAGTTAGGGTTTCATTCTTCTAGAGGGACCATAGAATTGCCTGCATGTCTTTCCGAATACTTTAAACTTGGAATAGTAGGTTTCTGACATTCGATCGTCTCTGTCGACTCCCAACGTCTCCGCGTGAAGTCGTCTCTAGCTGGAATCAATCTATCTGATGACCTCGCATCGGGGTAGCGAACGAACCACATGTCCTAGTCATTCATCCTCGATGACTAGCGACCTTCAATCATCTCTTAGTACAACTCGTACTGCAATAGCTCCAACATCTGGAGCGATATCTCGTCGTTCGCAGCAATAACGGGCTCACTCGTCTGCACGCTGAACCGTGCCTCAATCATCATGAATAACCAACACACCAACGGTCATCAAAATCTGGCTGGCCTCTGTCAGTGGCTCAATCCTTTAGTGTCGATCAGCACATCCGAGTAACCTCATAAAGGCGATCCGCCAAACGCTCGCGGCGCGGAAACACAGTAAAAAGACACATCTCTGCAATCGTGTGTCGTCGGAATTTCGCCATGGTCAGTCCTCGTTCGTGCCGAGCTCGTGCTGCCCGCAACTCTAGCCGTAGCTCTCCCTTCCCGTAATCGTGGAAGAAAAACCAAACTGGTACCGATGAGGCTAGATCAGGAAGGAATATAATACTGAACAAGGAAATGTACATCCTAAGGCTTCTTAAGTGGAGTGGCGTGTCGTAAATATGCCGCGGAACATACCAACGGTACGTCACTCTACTTTAGTCACCTATTCCATCAACCAAGGGTCATCCTACGCTCCGAAGGTAAAACCTAACGCTCTGATACCAACTTTGTCACGTCCCGAAAGTACGGAACATGACCGGCACTTAAACTACGAAACGTCTCGAGGCGTACGTAATCTAAGTAAACCGAAAACCCAGAAATCCAAACCAAGAAAAGAAGTAGAGTGAAGGAAAACCAATTTAAAACAAGTAGTTTTAATAGCATAAGCCGAATTATGCGGTTTTTAAGAACATCAAAATTTACTGAAAATTTCGGCAGAGTCTCCTTTGTAAAACCTGGCTCCCAAACGGGATACAACATGAATAGTATACGAAATCAATAAAAAGGCATCCCCAAGCGGGAGCTAGCTCTTCGTCTATCGACGGTCACAACCACACAAGCAATATAATATACAACGCCAACGGCGAGGATCAAACATAAATGGAAACTCAAAACCACCAGAAATATAACGAGCGACTCTAAGGTCGAAAGAATAAACAACACTGGTCTCTATCTCAATAGCTACATGTTTGGTTGATGGAACTTCTAGATACAACAGAATAATGATATACAAGATATATAAAGGGGGGTATGATACAAGTAAACCCACCTACTAGCAAATCACCCGAATGAAACTGAGCCCGCGAGCCGTAAAGAAACCTGTACGGCAAATCTGCAAGAAACTGGGGCACAACGGGGGTGAGTTGCCAACTCGTGAATAGAAAAACATCTACGCACAGAAATCGCATAAATAACGCAAACCTAGGTCAATGATCATAATATATCCTCAAAATAAGTATATAACATGCAGCCTATAACAAGGCTAGGGTAAATATCTAACCCGAATGTAATCACATGTGCCCGTGTCAGTGCCTCAGGTAGCAATATATCATATGAATAAGGTATGAATGCATGAAACAGAATACATGTAAATGAAAAAAACTGTTTCCATAAATTAGTGAGATTTCCTTCGTATTTTTAAAACTGAGGTATCAACAGTGTCTAGCATCGACACAAAACATAAATCTCACTGTCTCGAAATATCAATGTCTCAATCTCAATATCTAGGGCGCCATCAGTCCAGACCGGCCCCTACCATAAATCTCAAGACCACGACGGTATCCTCCGGATATCCGACGCGTCAGGTAAAATCACCGGTCGGTAGTGCTCCCCTGCCAGGCTCAACGTCATCACCACATTCATCTTGCCCCGGGGTACCGCACCGGGTCCACCATGTACCCGAAACGGTTCATCCGTCTCCTCGAATCGGGTTTCCAAATCCATCAGCAAACTCATGGTGGACGACTCATACATCATGGGAAAACCGCACTTTTTATTTTAAAGAGAGAAAAGAAGTTTATATAAGTTTTGCGGTTTTCCCCCAAATCCAGAAAATCTCATGGAAATCCGAATCCAATCCTCAATAGCATGTAAACAGTGCATATAGGCATAAAAATCCATGAATAATAACATGCATGATGTAACAAGTAATAATTACAATGTCTAATATGGCATATAAGGAAAATACACTAATATCATGTCAAAACTACCAGCTAACAATCTAAGTCAAACAATTATATTCTCTAAAGTGTACGTGACATGGCAATTACCGATGAAGATGTGAGTGAGCCGGCAAGTAGGTGTACGTGGTACATACGCATCATCGGTAATGGTGCTGGTGTCCTAACAGCATGATATCAATAATGGAATATGCAGCAAAATAAATATGCGAGGCAGAGCGAACAGCAATAATGTGCGGGAGCTGAAAACTAGACACAACGATAACTAATCTACAATAATCTAATATAAGTCCTACAAATGGTGCCTTTTGAAATAACACGAATCATGGGGTTTTGAAAATAGGGGCTACGGTGTTTTTATGAAAAGATACGTCATTTTTGAAATATCCGTAGATTCCCTTGAGCTGTCTTTAAAAATGTCCACGATTCGTTAGTTTTTGAAATAGGTAAGAAGTCTAATCTAATCTAACAACTACACTAAACTATACGGCTGAACTAACAAGCTGAACTACAGGTAAGGAAACCGCCTATCATCTGAGTCGATACATATACATACCTGTATATGTATAGTCGGTGATCCCGCCTCAATAATATCATATCCGATACCATATCTATAATCAGGCGTCCCAAGTCAAGAGTGCGGATCAATCATCAATATAGCTCGTACGTAAATCCGTCGTACGGCATCCCAATCTGGGTACGGGTCAATATCACATTCATCATACTATTCACCTGGTATCCTCTTATCAAATATCATGGTCGGGGTACTGATCTACGTCTAGTACCATACTGATACCGCCTACGTATGCATGGACGTGTGTGAAACACTACGTCAAGGACCCGCTACAACGTCATGTCGTATCTAAGATACGAACCCTGCTATATCACCGAACTCACGGCCTCAAATCGAATCTCATCGACTCAGTTCAATCCCAAGTATCATCCTCAATCCGTATGTGAACACATAGTCCCCTACCCATGTGAACCCATAACTATATAATCCCGTATAAGCGCAAATGAAAGAAGAAAGTATGCAAGTATGGGTGTGTGTGTGCATGTGTGGTGCGACCACTACTCTAGGGTTTCGCGACACCAAATCATCCAAGAACACCAAATATCTATATCATCGATAATATCAAACAAATTATAGTCAATATATATATATATATATATATATATGTGTGTATACGTATTCGTATACATCACCACGAACTGCGGGGGTGCTATACGCCATCCACCCGACTTCTCCCCGTAGATATAAATCTACTCACCTGGTCCTCGCTCGCCAGTGCCGACGTCACCACGTGCTTGCTTGTCATCTCGAAGTCCACATGGGGGTACCTACATGTCATAACGTATTGTGTCGCATAAAAACCAAATTCGAAATCGAAACTGCATACGAAACCAAATCGGCACGCGTATTACGTATAGTTCAAAACCTATCGCCTACGCATGCAAGAATAGTCAAACCAACCCTCGATGTCGATGTACCAACATCAACACATCGAGAAAAACCCAAACACACCAATGATGATTTCAAAACTCATTAATTATAATATTAAGTAGAATGCAACTCATCAAAACCCTAAAATAAATCAAATCGATTTATTTCCGAAAACCTAGAAAGCACTAAATTTTCGTTTTAATTCGAAACTTGATGTTTTAACAAAACTAATGGCCATAATATCCACTAAATATTATAATTATGTCATATAAACCATTTCCACAATTTAATCTCATCAATTTTTATAAAACTAAAAATTCTAGTTTGCAATTTTATCAAATTTTAACAATTTCAAGTAAAAATGCACAAAACAACAACTAAGCTTGGTTTTGCATGATTCAAAGGTATTAAACTACTCATGGAAACCTTAATGATGTGCTAAAAATCCTAACTAGATTTTAATCTCACTTAATTACATTAATCCTAAAATCTAGTTTACAACATAATACAATTTGGACAATTTCTTTTTAAAGTGAATTTGCAACTAACAACTAGTTTGGGTTTTGAAATTCTCAAGATTATAAATTACACAACACAACCATAACCAAATAATCCAAACCCTAACTCCTAATTCAACTCTTCTCTTTAAATTTCAACTTTCAATTACACCTACAATTTAAACACCTAATTAGCTTAGATCACAATAAAAACTAACAAGGTACAATTAGTGTAAGATTATACCTCTCAAATTTGAAGATCTAACATGAACATCTTGGCCTCCAAAATAGCTTCTTGATCCATGATCCACACTAGAATAGGTTAAGAAGAAATGGGTAGAGATTGGATTTTGATTTTGTGGGATTTTTGTGTTGATTTTTGGGAATTTTGTTGAATTTTTTTGATGCAAAATGAGAGAGGAAGAAAGAGGGGCTGTTGTGATGTGCAGGAAAAGAGGCTCGGCCAAATGTTGTGAGGGGGTGAGAGAGAGTGGTGTGGGTTGATTGGAGAGAGAATGTGGTTAAAAAGTCCACCTTTAATTCTATCATTCTCTTTTCTTTTCTTTTCTTTTCTTTTGCAAAACAAGTGGGGACAAGAGAGGGGGGGCTGCTGAATTCAGCCAAGGGGGAGGGAAAATGGGGGTTTGTGAGTGTGGGTACGGGTGTGGGATGATGAAAAATGATAAATACAATACCCCAAACATCCATTTACGTTAAAAAAAAGCATTTTTTCTTCAATAATTTCCAAACCGTTTTGGCAAATGATTTCGTTCCAAAAACCACATGATAAATTTTTATTTAATGTTTTATGATGCACAAAATTTGTTTCAACTCATTCCAATTTGTAATTTTCCCTAATTAAATGTATTAATGACGGCTTAAAATAAAAATAAAATAATATTTTTTTTCAGAAAATTTGAAATTTCACCAGCGGCTCAATAAACACCAAATAATAGCAATTACATAGCTAGAATATGTATATTTAATTTTTATAATAAGATATTTGTATTTTGACTTTTTACAGAAAACCCCCTTATTTTACCGTTTTTTTTCGAAATTCCACCGAAACGATTTTCAAAACGTTACAGTTCCAGAGTGATAAAGATGACAGAATGTCAGTCACAGGCATTGTCTTTACCCTCAGTGGAGGGACGGTATGTTGGAAAAGTTCCAAGCTATATACCGTGGCATACTAGATGATAAAGGCTGGATACATCGTTACCAAAGATGCTACCAAAGAGGAAGTCTGGGTGTATATTAGTTCATGAGATGAACTTCGTTCCTCCCATTGTGTGACAATGGAGTTGTGGCTTATGCCAAGGAACGCCCATCCCATCAGTGATCCAGACATATTCTTAGGCAGTATCACTTGATCATGGAGATGGTTGATCTCCAGGGGATCGAGATTAGGAGAGTAGACTCAGAGGACAATACGGCGGATCCACTCACAAAAGGCCTTTTCCCAGAGAGAGACTTTTATGGGATGGTTGAGTATGAGATACTACAACCACTGCTATCAGATGGCCCTAGTGCAAGTGGGAGATTGTTAGTTATATGTATGCCCTAGAGGCCATTACTATACATAGGATGTATATTGTAGTGGATGCTTGGACATATATAGGGATGACTTTCTTGCTCGATATGATAGTATGCTATCTGGTTACTTTTTTACCTTAACGTGTACACTGATTGTCTCTCTGTTACATGTTGGTAAAGCCATTAGGATGTGTACTTGAATACCTGGACTATGATGCGGATCATACTAGTGGGGACATGGTAGTCCATATTTACATCCTTCAAAGTCCCTAGTCGTGGGTGTATCGAGACGGGGCATCGATATACCAGAGTAGACAAGCGTGTAGCTTCTCGACCCATACAGATGGGCGATGGATGATCCCATATCCATTGGTGTTTGACATCAGAGATGATATACGGGTGCTCAGTAGAGACTGGGTACACTGGACGGACTCGCCGAAAACTCCCAGATGGTATTATACCTTACGTCAGATGGCAGTTCTCTGGTGACACTGGTGCAGGTTAGTCTGTAGACCCGAGATCGTCATAGAGTCTTGTGTGATTCCCACTGTGCTTTGATTTCCATCATACCACGTCCAAGAGGGCGTGCAAAAAGGTGGCTTTTGGGTACAGTCCCGAATCACATGGAGGCAATGAGCGATAGGAGGGGTTTCGTCTATCCCGGTATTGGGAGTTGATGTTGCGCATTGCTCGATTGGCTATAACAGGAAGTCCTTGGCTAAGGCAGCTTTTGGGATTTACTGGTAAGTGTTACCAGTAGTTTCTTGACCCGTTATGAGCCTCATATCGACACGACTTATCGAGTTATTGGGGTCTGATGTTCACCACCCCTAGACGAGATATGCGACATATCAGACGAAAAGACCGGACTGTACGGTAGTTTTACTCGTTGGATTCACTGGAGTGTGAGCGGGCTTGCTCGTTGACCTTCTGATCTCTCAATACCCGGGTGGCCGTTACGTTTAGCAGACCGCTTGCGACTTGTGGGTGTTTGATATGATCATCACCTGCTGTCGGCGTATTGACGAGTCTTTAGAGTCCTACACAGGGGTTTCCTGGCTCAAGCGAAACGAAATAGGAGCGCATATGAGATATGTGCGGGACCGAGGATAATACCAGTATGTGATACTGTATTCTATTCTCGCGATTTATGACATTGATCGATTGTATGCGATATAGCCGGGTTATCGGATCAAGTGTTGATTCGATAAGTTGTTACTATTGATATTATTCGGTTATATGCGATATGACCGGATCATTAAATCAAGTGTTGATTTAATGATTTAATGTATAATTATATATTTGATATATTACTTTACATTAACTAGGATTGGTTCACTTAAGATTTGTTTTGTCACTTGAAAGTGTACATTTTTTATATGTGATATATGCAAGTGTACATGTTTGTATCATGCTTGATGATACAAACAAGTTGTGTGTATGAGACTTGAACCATATCAAGGTTGGATTAGGGTTTATTATTTTCCTAAACAAATAACAAAAGAGAGTGACTTTGGTCAAAGTTATCAAGCTTCATGAAGCTTCATGAACATTGACAAAGTCAACTCTTTTGTCATTTGTTCAAGATATTAGCTAACCCAACCCTTAACCTTATGCTATGGTTAATTCTCTACATGAGTTAAGCATGAGGGCTTAACTCAACCATGGTGCCATGATTAAAAGGATAAGTGTTCATATTATTCTTTTAATGGATATGATATTCTTTCTTCTTCTTCATCTTCATCAAGCTTGAAAAAACTTGCTAGCTCCAATGGCATCATGAGAAAAAGAGTGAGAAATCCAATTCTAAAGTGAACCCACTTCCTATTTCTTCATCCTCTACCACTTGCCATGCAGTATAGGGTGTTCTCTTCACAAAGTTTTCGACCGAGTGAAGGAATAGCTTGAGTCTGAGTCTCCCCAACGTAGATCATCTTCGGCCTCGAAGTTAATGACCTAACCCGATCATTTCTCCGACGAAACCATTTCTAGAGTCCAGGATCCAATGATCACAGCGGAGGGATGTCAACACGGAGCTAAAGAAGTGGAGGACCGGATCTACAAAGGTGGTAATCCCTTTCACTTAGTAGCAAAGTCGTTTGCTTGCTTGCTTTTCGCCTTAACTTCTAGTTAACGATCTTCATTAGGGTTTCTCGGCACCGTAAATTTTTTGTTTAGCATGGTTGATGCCTTTTGGAACGTCTTGTGTGTGCCTAGGAACCCTACACATCATACGGCATCCCAAATTAGGGTACGGGTCAAAATTCCCATTTATCTCATTATTCATTTGGTATCCTTATCATCCTATGTCATGAACAGGGGTACAGATCTAAGTCTAGCACAAACTGATACCATCAACAAATATATGTGCTTGTGTCTGAAACACAACGCCTAAAGATCCGCTATAATCTCCTTTCGTATCTGTAACACCTTAGAATGTGTTTTGTAGCTAATTATATTTTAATAATATAGTTTTTAATAAAAAGTTTACCAAATCAAGTTTTAAATATTTTATCCTATTTATTGTGTATTTTATTAGAATTTTGTTAGGCACACACACACTTGTGCATGACAACTAGGGTTTAGAGATGGGGTTAGACCATATTTAGCAAGCATGATAGATTAATCCTTTCTCTTTAAGTTAATAATTATTGTTTAAGTGCTTTGGGTTTAATATTGTCAAGGTTATTTTTGTTTAAATTGAATTTAAAAGGGCATTTTTATATATGGTTTGACTTTGTGTGTGAGAGAGAGGGCATGGGAGCATGGTGTGACCATGCCTCATTAGTGAGGAAAAAGAGTGAGAAGGGGGAGGGGTCCTTGTTGTTTCACTCATTCTCCATCTCATTTTCCATCTCTCATTCTCTCACTCTCTCACATACACACACACCCTCACACTCTCTCAGAAGCAAGCAGCAGCAGTAGTGACCACAACAACAACAACAACAACACAATAACAACAACAACAACAACAACACAATAACAACAGCAGCAGCATCATCATCACCAACATCAACAACAACAACACCAGCAGTAGCATCATCATCATCTCAGCAACAACAACAAATGAAGCAGCAGCAGCATGAGAGGCAACAGCAGCATCAGCATCAGTAGCAGCAGTAGCAGCAGCTGCATCAGCAGCAGTTCTGGCAGCAGCAGCAGAAGCCCAGCAGTGTAGCAAGCTCTCTTCTTCCCCCATTCACTTCTTCTCCTGCTTCTTGAGATCCAATAGGGTATATTTTCAGAACCCTATTGCTTGTTTGTGTAGCTTGTGTGTTAACTAGCTCGATTAGTGTTAAATTTAGCTAGTTTGGTGCTAGAATGTGGTGTTTAAGTGGAAATTTGGGAAATTGATGATTGTGTTAGATAACCCTAATGTATTTAAGTGTTAATAGGGCCACTTCAACTGAGAAATCCCCAGATTACACTAAAATACCATAAGGTTTCTTAATTGTGTAAAATTGTCGTTTTTAAGCGATATTTGTGACATTTGTGATCTGCTATTGACCCGGACCCTAGAGAACAAAATTAAGAAAACTGGGGAATGCTCACTAGGTCTAGATACCACCACAAGAACACGAGTCACCCTCTCCCAACCCAGGCCGCCAATTCCTTGGTTTTGGCCGTAATTTGCGGCCGAGTGGGGGGCAGGGGTGTTGGGGTTTTGGTGTAGGATTTCCTGCTGTGTGTCTAGGTCTTTGGCTTGTCTAGTTTTGTGATATCTCACCTGTAGGAAAATCTAGGACTATATATCGTTTTTGGTGTCCGTTGTGTTTGCGCGATACGCGCGATACGTGAGTGGGTTCTGTGATCCAGCGTATCGCGGCGTGTCGCGATGGTTTTAGACGCGTACACACACGATTCAGCGTATCGTGCACACGCGCGTTTAGTTCGCGACGCGAGTTTCTCGATTTGGTCCGATATCGCGTTTCGCGGAATATTTTGGCTTATATATATGATTTCTTGTCGTATTTGCAGGTTTGCAGGCAGGAACTACGGACACAGCTACAGGGGGAGCAGATGGTAGGATTCACCTAGCATGGAGTGTAGGTGAGTAGATTTAACATCTACAGGGGAATCGCCCGCATGGCGTTATGCGTCTGGGCTAGGATTCATATTCCTTTCGCACATTCTACGTCATTGTAGAATTGCGCCTTTACCTTATTTCCTTGATGTAGTTATGCTGTGACTAGCAGCCGTAGGACACTGCACACATTATTGACGGTTCATGTTGCACGAGCATGGATTGTATGCTACACACACACCGTCAATAATTGCCATGTCACACACTACCCCTTATAGCTACTGTTGCTTACCATACATGACATCTAGCTACTGGTATACCTATAGTGTATCATACCTTTAGTGATAGGTACATTTACACCTTGCGATACAGCTACAAGTATACCTTTTAGATATTTTACTTATACCGGGGGGGTATATGACATCAGTTCTTATAGGTAGATATCTATACATTGCTACACCTGTATGTTAGACACATATTCAGTTGCTGTCGCATATTTACATTTACTGATGTTACTTAGCTGTATCATCATGATTTCGCATACATCTGGTTCAGCTATATACTTTTGTTTACCTGCTCGCATTCAGATATATCGCATATATTCATTCCTGGATTTGCGCATTGTTTATTTGGACTTTATATGATGTTTTTGGGATTTGGGAACCGCGGGAGTTCATGAAATTATGCATACATGGAACAACCCGGTTTTCTTGTTATGATATTTGAGAGTCCCCCATGAGTTTTATCGGTGCTGATTATATACTCCATACGAGGTGTGGTTGCCGTATGAGAGTACATGGTGGGGCCCGGTATGGTTCCCCTCGGCAAGAAGATCGATGGGTTTGCCGATTGAGCCTGGAGGCGGGCGAGTACCTACCGGTGATTGGTTGGACCTGGCAGTTGTCCGGAGGGTACTGGCCAGAGTCGAGAGATGGATGCGGGATGATCTGTACTGTCGGGGCCGAGGGCCGATACCGCAGACGGACCTCGTGGGCCGATCCGGACTGACGGAGCCCGATATACGAGGATTTCTGTGTCGATGCTTGGCACACTGTTTTCATGATATTTCTTTAATCCCTTTTTGTATATATAACAGGGGATTAGCCGTTGTTATATATACCCTTACACCAATATTAGTGGAATGGGACGCTAATATATGTGTATTGCCCCCATCATACTTATTTCTATGTATTTACCTTTAGGATGTTAGAAACTTACTTGGGATTCGACTTGGGATATAGGTGATTCATTGAGATTGGATATTGGATATGAATGATATTGTTGAATTGTACATTCGAGATATAGGAGAGCTATTCGATATTGTACATTGAGGTGATGTGAGACTTATATATTGCGAAAGCCCAATGTGGGGGCTGATTTAGGATTTGGGATTTAAGTGTCTTGAGGGATTGTGATCCTGCCACGATGTCAGGTTTCCGTGGAAATGACATATTCCACCCTATACCTCACCCTTACTTATTTTTATGCACAGATTCATATAGTGGCAGTACCTGTTAGTGTACCCTTATGATAGTTGCATATCCACATTCTCATATCCTTTTTGCATGATTATTGCATACTATTGTCATGTTATTATTGCTTCACATATTGATTGTACCTGCTAGTGTACTCTCCTTATTTCAGCATTGCATGACATATTACTACTGTAATCGCATATCTTAGATTCGTGCTGTACGTGCATTCCTGCGATTACCTGGATATGTTTTATACTATTCACGAGTTGGCAACTCACCCCCGTTGTGCCACAGGTGTTTCAGGTTGTTTCACCAGAGTAGTCGAGGCAGGCTATTCCTCTATTCAGCTATCCAGCTACCATCTTTTGCTACAGATACCACATCAGCTCACAGTACCATTTTTCTTAGGTGGGTTAGATGGTTATCTGTATTTCATATTGTATATTCGTTGTATTTGTACTCTCCATCTACTATTGTATTTGTGGACATAGATACTTGGTGAGGACGTTATGTGTATTATTGTGGATTTGATGTCTTTTATATACAGCTTTTTCTCTACTGTCATTATTTTTGTGTTGCATTCATCTTGACTTGTCTTTACAAAAAGGGGGTGTTGCTAAGATTTTAAAGAAAGAAAGTAAGACTTTTAAAGAATTTGGTTTGCGATTTCAATTGTTTCAAAACTTATATTATCTTTTCCGTATTTTTCACGGTTTAGATTTCTGGGTTTGGCTTTCTTTTACTACGTTGCGTCTTTAGGCGTTGCGTAGTATTAGGGCCGTCACGGGCCAATTTTTGGGTCGTGACAAAGTTGGTATCAGAGCGTTAGGTTTTACCTTTCGGAGTGTAGGATGACCTTAGTATGATGGAGTAGGTAGCTTAAGCAGAGTAACGTAGTGTGTGTATGTCTGCAGCATACCCACGATGCGATACTTCGCCTAAAGTGACCTAAGTACAATTTGCTTGACATTCCTTCCTTGATGATTCATATCCTTGAGATTCGATTTCCTTATTCTTATCGAATCTCATCTTATATCTATTTATAGCCTTGCCGCCGATGACTATGGGGACTCAGAGCGATGCAGCGAGGGCCGAGGTGTAGCGTCTCGAAAAGTCGTTTTGGTGTTTTCCTGAAATTCGGTGAAAATTCGGTATTTTTCCGAAAACCGTCTTTCTCGATATTTTGCAGTTTAGGGCTAATTATACTTAAAGTGGATAGATAATTACTTGTTTTTAGTAGCTAATGAGTTTAATATGAAATTTTGGTCATTTAAAAAATTTTCACTATTTTTCAATTTTTTAATATTATTTAAGCCGGTAAGAAAATACATTAAATAAGCGATAAATACAAATTTTTCCGGGCTAATTTTAATCTCTAAAATTATGATAATTATAATCTAGTGATAACATGAATTTTTAGTAATTTATTTTGATTTTTAACCAATTTTTATAAATTGAAACGGAATTATTGAATTTTGGGCTAAAACTTGCAATTTTTGAGTTGTAGGGGGCCTTTTTGCATAAAATTTCTTTTGTAAAACCCCTCTATCTTTTTTCTCAACCCTAGGACAGCCCAAACCTTGGCCAAGACCAGAAATTTCTGGGCTCTTTCTTTGGTTGCCTTCTTGTGTGAAATTGGAGTTGTTTTTGGATTTATTTTAAATATATTGAATAAAGTATGATACATTGACCTTGGAACTTGACCCTTGACCTTCCCACTCACCCCACACCCTCCCCCATACCTCCTACCTGGCCGAAACCTGCACCCCTCTTCCTCATCTCTTTTCTTTGCATTTTTCTTCATTTTCCTTCAAGAAAATACATTAAAATCCATGAATTAATTCCAAAAATCCATACAAAATCCATATGCTATCATTATCCTTAGCCATTCTTGCTTGAATCTTGGAGCTAGGAAGCCATTCTTTGGAGCAAACTTTCTTGCTTGATCTATTGATCAAGAGGTATAATTTCTATCTTGTTAAATTCTTTGTTTAAGTGTTTATGTCTTATGGTTTAGTGTTAATTTAGTGTAGTTTTATCTAGTTTTCTTAGATTTTTGTTAGAAAATTCTAACTAGGGTTTGAAAGCCATAAATAGTTAAATTAAGTTATTTTATAGTTAATCTAGTTGTTAATGACTAATCTATATAGTTACCTTGTTGATATAGTTTTCAATTTTGCTAAATTAGTTAATTTTAGAAGGGTGGAATTGTTGTTTTGAAATTTCAAGAGAGGGTTATGTATGGAAAGTGTTATTTGAAGCTTGATTAGTGAGTTGATTAAACCTAATTTGTGTTGATTAAACCTAAATTGCTATCTAGTGTTTTGCTAACCTTAAGCTAAGTGGTTAATTTGCTTATTAGGCTAAATTATAGTGTTAAAGTAAGGATTTCTTAATATAGTTTGAGTTATGTTTGCTATTTATAAAAATCAAGAGAAGGTTTTGTTATGTAAATTAGTTTTTTTAAGCTTAGTTAATGGTTTAGAATTGGTGTATTGGCTAACTTTTTGGTTAGTTTGGAATGTTGGCGTTGGATGGTGTTGACTTTGTCGCTATTTTGTCGATGTTTGCATCAAATTGCAATTTCTGCTTACTAGATTTTTATAGAAGTTATGTGATGAGTTAATTGTGGCATCTTGATGATTTTTTTGGCTTGTCCTACGACTTTTAGGATGCGTGAGTGCGGTTTTTGGGTAGTCGGGTTTTAGTTTCGCCGGGCGACCCAAATCGGCGTTTTTTGGCAGTTTTTGCGATTTTCGCGTGTGTTCCGCGCACTTTGTGCACGTTGTACCCAGTTAGCGAATTTTAGTAGTTTCGTTGGGGTTTTGCGTCGTTCTTGATACGTAACCTTATGTTTGGTATTGATGTAAATTCCAGGTTCGGTCGCGGAGACGTCAGACGCGGCGCGAAAGGGAAAGGCAGTGATTGGACACCGCTAGCCAGGGATCCCGGTGAGTAGATTTAACATCTACGGGGGACGATCGTCTGGATGGCGCAAGTCGCCCGATAGATTTAGTAAACTGGAAAATAGTAAATTGGATAATCACTTGTGACATTAGAATAATAATACGGGCATGATAATTGCTGCAATTAGATCGATAGGTTATACCCATATACGCAAACTCAATTGTAGGACACATGCACCATTACCAGGTTTTTATATGCAGCACGAGCACTATTCATGTTTACACACACACCCTGGTAATTGCCATGCCACCACACTAGATAACCTTTAAATTAAACCTTTTACTAATTGATACTTAAATTGTGTTATTTCCTTAAAATGAAACCCTAGGATTTCTATTCATGTGCATGTACTTCATCATATTCATTGTTCATGCTTAATACATTAATCACACATCGCAACTTGATTATTGATATCATACGCATTCATTAGCATTGATATATGCACTTATGAGGATTTCTTGAGATTTTATGATATTGCTGGATTTCGGGGGAAAGCCGCAAAATTTCCAAACTTATGATATTTTAAAACATGTAAATTGCGGTTTTCTAGTGATGTAAGTGTCGTCCACCATGAGTTTGCTGTGGCTTTGGAAATTCGTGTCGAGGAGTGGAGGAACCGGCACGGGTACATGGTGGGCCCGGTAAGGTACCCCGGGGCAAGAGGAATGTGGTGATGACGTTGAGCCTGGCAGGGGACGGATTACCTACCGGTGACTGTTTGGGACGGCGGATATCCAGAGGATACCGACCGTGGCCGCTAGATGATGAGATATTGATATTTGAGATGGGTCAGCCGGACGGCTGAGGCCAGAGATACATTATGAGATTTGAGACAGCTTTTGGGGTGTCGTTGCTGGACACCGATTTTCGTCGATTCATTGACATTTGCTGGCATTCTAAAAAGAGTTTCAAAAACAAAAAGAGATAAGATATTTTATATATATACCTATTGAGACCTCAGATTTTCATGTTGCATACATATTGGCACACTGATATTGTATACACACCTGCTAGTGCATCCAGTCATACCTGTATTTTAGATGCTAGGATGCTTGTGTGCATGCATACGATAGCCTTTGTAGATGTTATTTATTACTCACGAGTTGGCAACTCACCCCCGTTGTGCCACAGTCTTTTGCAGGTCCGCTCCGTCAGTTCAGTAGCGGCGGGCGCACTTGTCTTTTGCCTCTTTTGCCTGAGCTCGAGATTTGCTCATAGGTGGGTTATGTTATTTTTTGTACCACCTTGTATATTCTTGTATCTAGTGTACTCCATCTACTGTTCTACCAGATATTTGTATATTGACCTAGAGATGAGACTGTGAGGTTTGTGGATTTTATACTGTATTTGGGGTCGAGCTCACTTGAGCCGACATGCTACTTTTTCATGCTTCCTTATGCTTTATTATGCTTTATTATGCTTGTTGTCATTTACATTGCGTGGGATTTGTGACCGCCGTATGGCGAAGAGCTAGCTCCCGCTTGGGGATGCCCTATTTTGTGGATTCATGTATATATTTTGTTGTACCCATTTTTGGGGGTCAGTATTTACAAAGGAGACTCTGCCGAAATTTTCGGGAAAATTTGTATTGTTTTTAAAAAGTGTTTTACATGACTTATTTGATAACTCGCTTTCAATTGATTGGGTTTTCTTCACTCTTTTGCTTCATCGGTTTTGTTTTCTGGGCTTTGGCTTACTTGTTTTACGGACGCCTTTAGACGTTTCGTAAACTTAAGTGCCAGTCACGTTCCGTACCCTGCGGGTCGTGACAAAGTTGGTATCAAAGCGATAGGTTTTACCTTTGTGAGTGTAGGATGACCCTTGGTAGATGGAGTAAGTGACTTAAGCAGGGTAACGTAGCGTGCGTATGTCCGCGGCATACTTACGATACGGTACTCCGCCTAAGTGACTTTAGGATATTTGCTTGGAAATTTCCTTCTTCAATTCCGTGTATCCTATGATCCTATTGCACTGTCCTTACTATCCGTTTTCCTGTACCAGTCACTATGCCGCCGAAGGCTACGAGGGCACAGAGGGCTGCCGCCAGAGATGAGATTCGAGCTGGCTCGTCCGAGACTAGGACTGAGCAGGGTGGTATGCCTACGCCGCAGGGACAGACCGATCCACCTTCCCCAGGCCGTATGGATAGGCTCGAGACCGGTATGGAGGAGTTGCGACAGATGATGGGAGGCATGCAGGAGCTGCGTCAGATGGTAGGATCCCTAGTTGCAGCCAGTCGTACACCGAGGCCGGATGACGTACCTACTACATCACAGACGACCATGATACCTGCTCCTACTACCACCACCGTGGCCATTCCGGTTTCACTACAGGACTTCATGAGGCTGAGACCTCCAGTATTCACCGGCACCGAGGCAGCGGAGGACCCACAGACGTTCCTTGACAGTTTAGCCAGGATCTGCCGTTCGCTGAGATGTTCGGATGATCGATGGGTAGAGCTTGCGAGTTTCCGACTAGAGGGTATCGCGCAGACATGGTGGGAGTCAGTCTTGAGAGGTCGAGCTGCAGATCTACCGCCTATGACTTGGGCCGAGTTTACAGCGGTCTTTCTAGCCCGTTTCCTTCCAGAGAGCGTTCGTGACGCCAGAGCTCGCAGTTTCGAGGCCTTAGTCAAGACACCTGGGATGACGGTGTCTGAGTATGACATCCAGTTTACACAGTTGTCCCGATATGCTCAGTATTTGGTGGATACCGAGGAGAAGATGGTGAAGAGGTTCGTACAGGGACTTGATGCCCAGCTATATCTTGCCATTGGCGCCCAGCGCTACGACACTTATTCAGCTGCTAGGGATACGGCATTGCGGATGGAGGCACGCATATCACAGACTTCGGCCGTTTCTGGGCCGAAGAGGATGCGCACCGATGTACCACCTCAGAGGCAGCGCGCCAGATTCTTTCCGAGAGATAGGCCTGGCAGAGGATTTGGGCGGGGACAGTTATATGGTTCTTATTCCCAGGGGCAGCAGCCGTCGCCAGGATGTTTTGGGTGCGGGAGTCTGCACCATCTTGTCAGAGACTGCCCGGTGAGACGACAGGGAGCAGCGACAGTTCCGCACGTGACCCTACCACCATCACCACCCCCTCCTCAGAGAGCCCTACTTCCTACCCCAGGCGATGCTCCACGCCAGTTAGGTGCACCGAGAGGCCGTGGACGCGGCGGTCCTGTTCAGAGAGGACGAGGAGGCAGAGGCCGAGGTCGAGGTCAGCCCGCTATCGGTGGAGGACAGGCCCGAGTTTTTGCTTTGACACCGCAGGATGCGCAGGCATCCAATGCCGTCGTGACAGGTACCTTGCCAGTTTGTTCTTTCGACGCACGGGTATTATTCGACCCAGGTTCCACACATTCGTACGTCTCTACACACTTTGCACCGATGTTGGGCCGTGAGTCGTCGTCGTTAGACCAGCCGCTTGTTGTTGTTACTCCGGTAGGCGAGTCGTTTGTCGCTCGGTTTGTATTTCGTTTGTGTTCCGTTCGTATCGGGGAGAGGGATTCATCAGTTGATTTGATACTCCTCGATATGTTGGACTTTGATGTGCTTCTGGGCATGGATTGGCTAGCCACTTGTTATGCTTCGGTGGACTGCCGTGAGAAGGCAGTCAGATTTAGCTTTCCGGGAGAGCCAGTCCTTGTTATTCAGGGAGACCGCAGTGTCGCCCTTCCCAGCTTAATTTCTTCTCTTCGCGCTGGTCAGCTCTTGCGGAAGGGGTGTCAGGGATTCTTAGCGTTTGTTTGTGATACTCGAGCTACAGAGGTTCCGTTGGACCAGGTCCCGGTAGTTTGTGAGTTCCCTGATGTTTTCCCTGATGAGCTACCTGGGCTACCGCCTGAGCGCGATGTTGAGTTCTGCATTGAATTGATTCCCGGTTCGGGGCCTATTTCTATACCGCCTTATCGGATGGCCCCGGCAGAGCTTCGAGAGCTGAAGGATCAGTTGCAGGATTTGTTAGATAAGGGGCTTATTCGACCGAGTGTTTCTCCGTGGGGTGCTCCGGTCCTGTTTGTCAAGAAGAAGGATGGAAGTTTACGCTTATGTATCGACTACCGCCAGCTGAACAAAGTTACCATTCGGAACAGATATCCGTTGCCGCGCATTGATGATTTGTTCGACCAGCTTCAGGGTGCGGGGTATTTTTCGAGGATCGACTTGCGATCAGGATACCATCAGCTGCGAGTCCGACAGGAGGATATACCGAGGACAGCTTTCCGTACACGCTATGGCCACTATGAGTTTTTGGTGATGTCGTTCGGACTCACCAACGCCCCAGCAGCATTTATGGATTTGATGAACCGTACATTCAGGCCGTATCTTGACTTGTTCATCATCGTGTTTATCGACGATATCTTGGTGTACTCCCGGAGCAGAGAGGAGCACGAGCAGCACTTGCGGATTACGTTACAGACTCTGAGGGAGCACCAGCTGTTCGCGAAGTTCTCCAAGTGTGCTTTCTGGCTGGACAGCGTCGGATTCTTGGGTCACGTGGTTACGAGAGACGGCATTTGTGTGGACCCGAAGAAGATTGAGGCTGTTCAGCAGTGGCCCCGACCTACATCGGTTACTGAGATCCGTAGTTTTCTAGGCTTGGCGGGCTACTACAGGCGTTTTGTTCAGGACTTCTCCCGTATAGCTGCACCGTTGACCAGTTTGACCCGGAAGGGAGTTCCTTTCGTTTGGACAGAGGAGTGCGAGCGCAGTTTTCAGCAGCTGCGGACATGTTTGACTACGGCGCCGGTATTATCTCTACCTTCGGGATCAGGCGGATTTGTTGTCTACTGTGATGCTTCGCGAGTGGGATTAGGATGCGTATTGATGCAGCATGGCCGGGTGATCGCTTATGCTTCTCGGCAGTTGAAGAAGCATGAACAGAACTACCCCACTCATGATTTGGAGATGGCTGCAGTGGTCTTTGCACTGAAGATTTGGCGACATTACCTTTACGGCGAGTCATGTCAGATATTCACCGATCACAAGAGCTTAAAGTACATATTTCAGCAGCGAGACCTGAACCTCAGACAGCGTCGTTGGATGGAGTTGGTGAAAGACTACGACTGCGAGATCTTATATCACCCCGGCAAGGCGAATGTGGTGGCAGATGCGTTGAGTAGGAGGCCCGGGGGTAGTCTATCCTTTTTGCGCGCAGTGCAGAGGCAGTCGTCAGCAGATTGGCAGACGTTATGCGACAGCCGAGTTGAGTTCGAGTTCACTCAGACAGGGGGACAGCTCGCGCATGTTCGTGCACGCCCACAGTTGCTTGACCGTATATATGAGGCACAGCGCAGTGACGACCGTTGCTCAGAGATCATGGCACAGATGGGACAGGGCAGATTTTCCGAGTTCGTGGTTGACGATCAGGGGATTTTACGATATGGATCTAGACTGTGCGTACCAGATGCTGATGGATTGCGGCGCGACATTCTCGTGGAGGCACACCGATCAGTGTATAGTGTCCACCCCGGTTCCACCAAGATGTACCATGATATGAGAGAGACCTACTGGTGGGACGGGATGAAGAGGGACATTGCGGAGTTCGTTTCGAGATGCCTGACTTGTCAGCAAGTCAAGGCCGAGCACCAGAGGCCCGCAGGAGAGCTACAGCCGTTACCCATTCCAGAGTGGAAATGGGAGCAGATTTCGATGGACTTCGTTGTGGGTCTACCCAGGACCAGTCGAGGGTACGACTCCATCTGGGTGATCGTGGACAGATTGACGAAAGCGGCTCACTTCCTTCCAGTGAAGACGACTTTCAGCTTCGCTCAGTATGCTCAGCTCTATATTGACGAGATCGTGCGACTACATGGCGTACCGACTTGTATCGTGTCAGATCGAGGCACTCAGTTCACCAGCCGACTTTGGCAGAGACTTCAGGAGGCTTTGGGCACTCGTTTGAGCTTCAGCACAGCGTTTCATCCGCAGACAGACGGACAGTCAGAGCGGACCATTCAGACCCTCGAGGACATGCTCAGAGCGTGCGTTTTAGACTTTGGTGGTAGCTGGGATCGTCATTTGCCTCTAGTGGAGTTCTCCTACAACAACGGCTTCCAGGATACTATTCAGATGGCACCTTTCGAGGCGTTGTATGGGAGGAGATGCAGATCGCCCGTTTGTTGGACAGAGCTCAGCGAGAGCAGTATTTTGGGGCCGCAGCTTGTTGAGGAGACGACATCGAAGATACAGTTGATCCGAGACCGGATGAGAGCGGCTCAGAGCAGGCAGAAATCCTATGCAGACAGGCGCCGTCGCAGTTTAGAGTTCGCAGTTGGCGACCATGTTTTTCTGAAGGTCTCACCGATGAAGGGCGTGATGCGTTTTGGGCGAAAGGGGAAGCTTAGCCCTAGATTCGTAGGTCCCTTCGAGATCCTCGAGCGTGTCGGCGCTGTTGCATATCGTTTGGCTCTTCCACCCAGCTTTCCCGATGTTCACCCCGTTTTTCATGTTTCGATGCTCCGCAAGTACCTTCACGATCCTTCGCATGCGATTCAGCACCCGACAGTCCAGCTAGAGCGCGACCTTTCCTTTGCAGAGCAGCCGGTGGCCATCCTGGATCGGCAGGTGAAGAAGTTGAGGTCGAAGATTATACCAACCGTCAAGGTCCTTTGGCGTAGCCCGAGCAGCGAGGAGGTTACCTGGGAGACCGAGGGCGAGATGAGGAAGAAATATCCCCATCTCTTTGAAGGTACGCGTAGCTATATTTTTAAATTCGGGGACCGAATTTCTTTAAGGGGGGAAGATTGTAGCGTCTCGAAAAGTCGTTTTGGTGTTTTCCTGAAATTCGGTGAAAATTCGGTATTTTTCCGAAAACCGTCTTTCTCGATATTTTGCAGTTTAGGGCTAATTATACTTAAAGTGGATAGATAATTACTTGTTTTTAGTAGCTAATGAGTTTAATATGAAATTTTGGTCATTTAAAAAATTTTCACTATTTTTCAATTTTTTAATATTATTTAAGCCGGTAAGAAAATACATTAAATAAGCGATAAATACAAATTTTTCCGGGCTAATTTTAATCTCTAAAATTATGATAATTATAATCTAGTGATAACATGAATTTTTAGTAATTTATTTTGATTTTTAACCAATTTTTATAAATTGAAACGGAATTATTGAATTTTGGGCTAAAACTTGCAATTTTTGAGTTGTAGGGGGCCTTTTTGCATAAAATTTCTTTTGTAAAACCCCTCTATCTTTTTTCTCAACCCTAGGACAGCCCAAACCTTGGCCAAGACCAGAAATTTCTGGGCTCTTTCTTTGGTTGCCTTCTTGTGTGAAATTGGAGTTGTTTTTGGATTTATTTTAAATATATTGAATAAAGTATGATACATTGACCTTGGAACTTGACCCTTGACCTTCCCACTCACCCCACACCCTCCCCCATACCTCCTACCTGGCCGAAACCTGCACCCCTCTTCCTCATCTCTTTTCTTTGCATTTTTCTTCATTTTCCTTCAAGAAAATACATTAAAATCCATGAATTAATTCCAAAAATCCATACAAAATCCATATGCTATCATTATCCTTAGCCATTCTTGCTTGAATCTTGGAGCTAGGAAGCCATTCTTTGGAGCAAACTTTCTTGCTTGATCTATTGATCAAGAGGTATAATTTCTATCTTGTTAAATTCTTTGTTTAAGTGTTTATGTCTTATGGTTTAGTGTTAATTTAGTGTAGTTTTATCTAGTTTTCTTAGATTTTTGTTAGAAAATTCTAACTAGGGTTTGAAAGCCATAAATAGTTAAATTAAGTTATTTTATAGTTAATCTAGTTGTTAATGACTAATCTATATAGTTACCTTGTTGATATAGTTTTCAATTTTGCTAAATTAGTTAATTTTAGAAGGGTGGAATTGTTGTTTTGAAATTTCAAGAGAGGGTTATGTATGGAAAGTGTTATTTGAAGCTTGATTAGTGAGTTGATTAAACCTAATTTGTGTTGATTAAACCTAAATTGCTATCTAGTGTTTTGCTAACCTTAAGCTAAGTGGTTAATTTGCTTATTAGGCTAAATTATAGTGTTAAAGTAAGGATTTCTTAATATAGTTTGAGTTATGTTTGCTATTTATAAAAATCAAGAGAAGGTTTTGTTATGTAAATTAGTTTTTTTAAGCTTAGTTAATGGTTTAGAATTGGTGTATTGGCTAACTTTTTGGTTAGTTTGGAATGTTGGCGTTGGATGGTGTTGACTTTGTCGCTATTTTGTCGATGTTTGCATCAAATTGCAATTTCTGCTTACTAGATTTTTATAGAAGTTATGTGATGAGTTAATTGTGGCATCTTGATGATTTTTTTGGCTTGTCCTACGACTTTTAGGATGCGTGAGTGCGGTTTTTGGGTAGTCGGGTTTTAGTTTCGCCGGGCGACCCAAATCGGCGTTTTTTGGCAGTTTTTGCGATTTTCGCGTGTGTTCCGCGCACTTTGTGCACGTTGTACCCAGTTAGCGAATTTTAGTAGTTTCGTTGGGGTTTTGCGTCGTTCTTGATACGTAACCTTATGTTTGGTATTGATGTAAATTCCAGGTTCGGTCGCGGAGACGTCAGACGCGGCGCGAAAGGGAAAGGCAGTGATTGGACACCGCTAGCCAGGGATCCCGGTGAGTAGATTTAACATCTACGGGGGACGATCGTCTGGATGGCGCAAGTCGCCCGATAGATTTAGTAAACTGGAAAATAGTAAATTGGATAATCACTTGTGACATTAGAATAATAATACGGGCATGATAATTGCTGCAATTAGATCGATAGGTTATACCCATATACGCAAACTCAATTGTAGGACACATGCACCATTACCAGGTTTTTATATGCAGCACGAGCACTATTCATGTTTACACACACACCCTGGTAATTGCCATGCCACCACACTAGATAACCTTTAAATTAAACCTTTTACTAATTGATACTTAAATTGTGTTATTTCCTTAAAATGAAACCCTAGGATTTCTATTCATGTGCATGTACTTCATCATATTCATTGTTCATGCTTAATACATTAATCACACATCGCAACTTGATTATTGATATCATACGCATTCATTAGCATTGATATATGCACTTATGAGGATTTCTTGAGATTTTATGATATTGCTGGATTTCGGGGGAAAGCCGCAAAATTTCCAAACTTATGATATTTTAAAACATGTAAATTGCGGTTTTCTAGTGATGTAAGTGTCGTCCACCATGAGTTTGCTGTGGCTTTGGAAATTCGTGTCGAGGAGTGGAGGAACCGGCACGGGTACATGGTGGGCCCGGTAAGGTACCCCGGGGCAAGAGGAATGTGGTGATGACGTTGAGCCTGGCAGGGGACGGATTACCTACCGGTGACTGTTTGGGACGGCGGATATCCAGAGGATACCGACCGTGGCCGCTAGATGATGAGATATTGATATTTGAGATGGGTCAGCCGGACGGCTGAGGCCAGAGATACATTATGAGATTTGAGACAGCTTTTGGGGTGTCGTTGCTGGACACCGATTTTCGTCGATTCATTGACATTTGCTGGCATTCTAAAAAGAGTTTCAAAAACAAAAAGAGATAAGATATTTTATATATATACCTATTGAGACCTCAGATTTTCATGTTGCATACATATTGGCACACTGATATTGTATACACACCTGCTAGTGCATCCAGTCATACCTGTATTTTAGATGCTAGGATGCTTGTGTGCATGCATACGATAGCCTTTGTAGATGTTATTTATTACTCACGAGTTGGCAACTCACCCCCGTTGTGCCACAGTCTTTTGCAGGTCCGCTCCGTCAGTTCAGTAGCGGCGGGCGCACTTGTCTTTTGCCTCTTTTGCCTGAGCTCGAGATTTGCTCATAGGTGGGTTATGTTATTTTTTGTACCACCTTGTATATTCTTGTATCTAGTGTACTCCATCTACTGTTCTACCAGATATTTGTATATTGACCTAGAGATGAGACTGTGAGGTTTGTGGATTTTATACTGTATTTGGGGTCGAGCTCACTTGAGCCGACATGCTACTTTTTCATGCTTCCTTATGCTTTATTATGCTTTATTATGCTTGTTGTCATTTACATTGCGTGGGATTTGTGACCGCCGTATGGCGAAGAGCTAGCTCCCGCTTGGGGATGCCCTATTTTGTGGATTCATGTATATATTTTGTTGTACCCATTTTTGGGGGTCAGTATTTACAAAGGAGACTCTGCCGAAATTTTCGGGAAAATTTGTATTGTTTTTAAAAAGTGTTTTACATGACTTATTTGATAACTCGCTTTCAATTGATTGGGTTTTCTTCACTCTTTTGCTTCATCGGTTTTGTTTTCTGGGCTTTGGCTTACTTGTTTTACGGACGCCTTTAGACGTTTCGTAAACTTAAGTGCCAGTCACGTTCCGTACCCTGCGGGTCGTGACACGAGGTCAGGGTTAGCTCGGGTGAGACGAGTACTGACCAGGATGGCACTCTAGTTGCACAGGTGCAGACGGATCAGCCTACGACCTATGCCATGGATAGACTTTTAGTAGAGATGCAGGAATTCCGCCAGACGATGAGTTCTTTAGTTGACGTCGTTCGGGAGCTACGACAGGAGGTTGTCACCCCTGTTACTCAGCTGTCCCTTACGGTCAGCATGCAACAGTCTGTCACCTACATAGCACCAGTGGTTGCAGCTCCAGTTGACGAGGCGCATATTCCAGAGGCTTAGAGGGTTCCAGGACAGTGGAGGACTCATACCAGTGTACCAGCCCAGAGACAGAGGTTTGGTCGTCGAGACAGATTTCGTGGCCGTCGCGGGAGTAGTAGAGGCTTAGGACGAGGACAGTCGTTCAGCTCTCAGCCTCAGGATGGTCAGCAGTCCGCACGTGGATGTTTTCGATGCGAGAGCCTTCAGCACTTCGTCAAGGATTGTTCCTTGGCACCACGTCAGGATCTTTTTCAGAGAGGCCGTGGACGTGGAAGATTCGCTCAGAGGGCTCAGCCTACCAGAGGAGTTCATCCAGCTGCGAGTAGAGGGCAGACAGGAGTTTGCTTCTACTCATCGGACGCGCAGACGTCCCATGTGGAGTTTTCAGGTACCCTTGAGTTATATGTTCTCTTGGTGTATTTGTTTGTTTTCTTGCTTGTACCGTGGTTGGGTAGATTAGTCATAGTTGTGCTAACTTCTGTCAGCGATCCTTTGGTTGCACGACACGTATTCAGTTGTGTGCCAAGCAGATAGGAGATAGAGATTTCGTCCGTCGTTTTGATCCATCGAGGGATGTTGGATTTGACGTTCTCCTGGGCACGGACTGGTTAACTACGTGTTAGGCGTCTGTGGACTACCGTGTGGAAGCAAGTTAGGTTTTGTTTTCCCCGGCAAGTCAGTTCTTGTTGTACAGGTGGATAGTTGTGCCGCCTCTTACAGCTTGAATTCAGCCTTTTTCGCTAGTCGGCTACTGAGGAGATGTCGTGGATTCTTAGCGTTCTTTCGTGATACCGGAGCCACAGTGGGATTGTTGGACCGGGTTCCTTTTGTGCGAGAGTTTTTCCGACGTTGTTCCGGGCGAGCCGGCGAAGCTTGGGAGCTAAGGGATCAGCTGCAGAGTTGTGGTTTGGGGAGTTTGTGCGTCTGAGTGTTTCGCTTTTGGGAGCTCCTATTTCTGTTCGTCGAGGAGGAAGACGGCAGTTTGAGGTTGTGTATCGAAAGATCGTCAATTGAACCGGCTTACGGTGCGGATAGGTATCCTTCACCTCGCCGTGACGATTTCTTCGATCAGCTCCAGAGTGCGAGACATTTTCTAAGTTTGTTGGGATCAGGTCATCATTATTGCGGATTCGGAGTGATGGCATTCCGAAGACTGCCTTACGCGTGCTACGGGCTTTGTGTGTATCAGTGAGTCGTTGGATTCCCTGATGCCCTAGCAGCATTCGTATATATGATGAACCAGATTTCTGCAGGCCGTTCCTCGACCAGTTTTTGTTGTATTATCTACGACACTCTGGCCTACTTAATTTGTCTTGAGGGACAGGAGTAGCACTTGAGGATTTGTTATGCAGATACTGGGAGAGCACTAGCAGTTGCTAATTCTCAGAGTGTTTCTTCAGGCTTGTTTGTGTTGACTCCTATGTCTTGTAGTCACGGGAAACAGTTTCGTATGGTTCCGAGGGAGATCGTGGTCGTACAGCTTAGGCCCAGACTTGTGTGCAGGACGGAGATCCGCAGATTGTTGAGCTTAGCAGGTTTTTGCCACCGTTTCATGCAGGATTGCTAGAGTAGTGCTGCACCGTCGACTGAATTGACCAGTAAGGAGGTTTCTTTTCTTTGGACCGAGGCATGTGTACGGAGTTTTCAGCAGTTGAAGATTCAGTTAGCAACTGCATCAGTTCTTTCTTTGCTTTTGGTTCGGGCGACTTTGTTGTTTAACTGTAATGTTTCTTGAGTGGGCTCGAGGGTGCACTGAGGTGACCCTATAGAGTCATCGCTTTTGCTTCCCTACATTTGGAGGAAGTACGAGAAGGATACTCCACTCATGATCTGGAGATGGCCGCGGTAGTTTTGCGTTGGAGATTTAGAGACACTACTTGCTTGAGAGTCGTGTCAGATTTTCACGGACCACTAGAGATTAATGTACATCTTCCTGCAGCGGACTTGATTGTTGTGACAGTCTTCTGCAGATTTACAGTTTTGTGTGATCGTCGAGTATAGCTTGGTTCGTCTCTACGGAGGGGACAGCTTGCTCATGTCCGCGCCCGACCACTTTTCTTAAATCGTTTTTCGCGAGACACTACCCGTCGATGCTCGTACATCAGAGATACTTGAGCATATCCGGCTGGGTAATGATTCGGAGGCCTTGAATTATGACAATGGTGTGCTAAGTTAGGGACACGTTTGTGTACCTGACATTATCAGGTAGGGACGTGCAATCCTAGAGTAAACACATCAGTCAACTCTCAGTATTCATTCAAGTTCCACCAGCTTTGGCGTGACTTGGGAGATAGTTACGAGTGGACAGGGATGTAAAGAGAAGTTTCAGGTTTTGTTTCAAGGTGTCAGTCTTGTTGTGTGCTTGGTCGAGCATCTGAGGCCGGCTGGAGAGTTGCAATCTTTTACCGTTCCGAGGTAGGAGTGAAAGCAGATCTCCACGAATTTCGTTATGGTTTCTACCCAAGTTTAATCAGGGTGTGACTCCATTCGGATTCTTGTCTTCCGGTTTTACTCAGTTTGCTCAGTTGTTCTGTGTTAAGTTGTGTGTTTGTCTTGTTTGTTGTCAGCAGTTGGGGATCGTCACTCGCCATCGTTAGGGGTCTCCTTCGATAGCTGTTATCAGGAGACACTCCAATTGGCCACCCTTAGGCTTAGGGGGTTAGGTCGTGTCGATCACCAGTCTGTTGTTCTTCTGGCTCGGCGTAAGTAGGACCTTGGACCCCAGCTATGTCTAGAGACTTCGGAGATAGTCCAGTTGTGTTCAGGTCAGGATGAGAATTGTCCATTTCGAACAGAGTTCTTATGCCAACTGTGTTAGCCATAGACTCGAGTTCGTAGGGACAGTTCATGTATTCCTATGGACTTTCCGATGAATGACGTGTTGGATTTTGGGAAGCTTATCCCAGGATTTGGGTCCCTCTGAGATCCTATAAGCGAGTTAGTTTCGTTGCCTTTAATTTGGCACTTCCGCCCAGATTATTGGATTTTCACCCCGTATTCCTTGTGATGATACTTTACATTTACCTTCATGACCTTTCTCACATGATTTAGCACCAGACCTTTTAGCTGGACGCGATCTTTCGTTCACCAGCAGCCATGTGTGTTAATGGCTCGACAGGTGGAGAAACGTCGGTCAAGGGTCTTGCCATCTATGAAGGGTTTTCTTGGACGTAGCCGTATAGTGAGGTAGTCACTTGGGAGGCTGCGAGTGAGATTTGAGGATTTTAATCTTCTCTTTGAAGGTATGCGTATCGGAATATTTTTAAAATTCGGGGAAGAATTTCTTTTAAGGGGGGGGAGATTGTAACACCTTAGAATGTGTTTTGTAGCTAATTATATTTTAATAATATAGTTTTTATTAAAAAGTTTACCAAATCAAGTTTTAAATATTTTATCCTATTTATTGTGTATTTTATTAGAATTTTTTTAAGCACACACACACTTGTGCATGACAACTAGGGTTTAGAGATGGGGTTAGACCATGTTTAGCAAGCATGATAGATTAATCCTTTCTCTTTAAGTTAATAATTATTGTTTAAGTGCTTTGGGTTTAATAGTGTCATGGTTATTTTTGTTTAAATTGAATTTAAAAGGGCTTTTTTATATATGGTTTGACTTTGTGTGTGAGAGAGAGGGCATGGGAGCATGGTGTGACCATGCCTCATTAGTGAGGAAAGAGAGTGAGAAGGGGGAGGGGTCCTTGTTGTTTCACTCATTCTCCCTCTCATTTTCCATCTCTCATTCTCTCACTCTCTCACATACACACACACCCTCACACTCTCTCAGAAGCAAGCAACAGCAGCAGTGACTACAACAACAACAACAACACAATTACAACAACAACAACAACAACACAATAACAACAGCAGCAGCAGCATCATCACCAACATCAACAACAACAACACCAGCAGTAGCATCATCATCATCTCAGCAACAACAACAAATGAAGCAGCAGCAGCATGAGAGGCAACAGCAGCATCAGCATCAGTAGCAGCAGTAGCAGCAGCTGCATCAGCAGCAGTTCTGGCAGCAGCAGCAGAAGCCCAGCAGTGTAGCAAGCTCTCTTCTTCCCCCATTCACTTCTTCTCCTGCTTCTTGAGATCCAATAGGGTATATTTTCAGAACCCTATTGCTTGTTTGTGTAGCTTGTGTGTTAACTAGCTCGATTAGTGTTAAATTTAGCTAGTTTGGTGCTAGAATGTGGTGTTTAAGTGGAAATTTGGGAAATTGATGATTGTGTTAGATAACCCTAATGTATTTAAGTGTTAATAGGGCCACTTCAACTGAGAAATCCCCAGATTACACTAAAATACCATAAGGTTTCTTAATTGTGCAAAATTGTCATTTTTAAGCGATATTTGTGACATTTGTGATCTGCTATTGACCCGGACCCTACAGAACAAAATTGAGAAAACTGGGGCATGCTCACTAGGTCTAGATACCACCACAAGAACACGAGTCACCCTCTCCCAACCCAGGCCGCCAATTCCTTGGTTTTGGCCGCAATTTGCGGCCGAGTGGGGGGCAGGGGTGTTGGGGTTTTGGTGTAGGGTTTCCTGCTGTGTGTCTAGGTCTTTGGCATGTCTAGTTTTGTGATATCTCACCTGTAGGAAAATCTTGGACTATATATCATTTTTGGTGTCCGTTGTGTTTGCGCGATACGCGCGATACGTGAGTGGGTTCTGTGATCCAGCGTATCGCGGCGTGTCGAGAGGGTTTTAGACGCGTACACACACGATTCAGCGTATCGTGCACAAGCGCGTTTAGTTCGCGACGCGAGTTTCTCGATTTGGTCCGATATCGCGTTTCGCGGAATATTTTGGCTTATATATATGATTTCTTGTCGTATTTGCAGGTTTGCAGGCAGGAACTACGGACACAGCTACAGGGGGAGCAGATGGTAGGATTCACCTAGCGTGGAGTGTAGGTGAGTAGATTTAACATCTACAGGGGAATCGCCCGCATGGCGTTATGCGTCTGGGCTAGGATTCAAATTCCTTTCGCACATTCTACGTCATTGTAGAATTGCGCTTTTACCTTATTTCCTTGATGTAGTTATGTTGTGACTAGCAGCCGTAGGACACTGCACACATTATTGACGGTTCATGTTGCACGAGCACGGATTGTATGCTGCACACACACCGTCAATAATTGCCATGTCACACACTACCCCTTATAACTACTGTTGCTTACCATACATGACATCTAGCTACTGGTATACCTATAGCGTATCATACCTTTAGTGATAGGTACATTTACACCATGCGATACAGCTACAGGTATACATTTTAGATATTTTACTTATACGGGGGGGTGGTATATGACATCAGTTCTTATAGGTAGATACCTATACATTGCTACACCTGTATGTTAGACACATATTCAGTTGCTGTCGCTTATTTACATTTACTGATGTTACTTAGCTGTATCATCATGATTTCGCATACATCAGGTTCAGCTATATACTTTTGTTTACCTGCTCGCATTCAGATATATCGCATATATTCATTCCTGGATTTGCGCATTGTTTATTTGGACTTTATATGTTGTTTTCGGGATTTGGGAACCGCGGGAGTTCATGAATTATGCATACATGGAACAACCCGGTTTCCTTGTTATGATATTTGAGAGTCCCCCATGAGTTTTATCGGTGCTGATTATATACTCCATACGAGGTGTGGTTGCCGTATGAGAGTACATGGTGGGGCCCGGTATGGTTCCCCTCGGCAAGAAGATCGATGGGTTTGCCGATTGAGCCTGGAGGCGGGCGAGTACCTACCGGTGATTGGTTGGACCTGGCAGTTGTCCGGAGGATACTGGCCAGAGTCGAGAGATGGATGCGGGATGATCTGTACTGTCGGGGCCGAGGGCCGATACCGCAGACGGACCCCGTGGGCCGATCCGGACTGACGGAGCCCGATATACGAGGATTTCTGTGTTGATGCTTGGCACACTGTTTTCATGATATTTCTTTAACCCCTTTTTGTATATATAACAGGGGATTAGCCGTTGTTATATATACCCTTACACCAATATTAGTGGAATGGGACGCTAATATATGTGTATTGCCCCCATCATACTTATTTCTATGTATTTACCTTTAGGATGTTAGAAACTTACTTGGGATTCGACTTGGGATATAGGTCATTCATTGAGATTGGATATTGGATATGAATGATATTGTTGAATTCTACATTCGAGATATAGGAGAGCTATTCGATATTGTACATTGAGGTGATGTGAGACTTATATGTTGGGAAAGCCCAATGTGGGGGCTGATTGAGGATTTGGGATTTAAGTGTCTTGAGGGATTGTGATCCTGCCACGATATCAGGTTTCCGTGGAAATGACATATTCCACCCTATACCTCACCCTTACTTATTTTTATGCACAGATTCATATAGTGGCAGTACCTGTTAGTGTACCCTTATGATAGTTGCACATCCACATTCTCATATCCTTTTTGCATGATTATTGCATACTATTGTCATGTTATTATTGCTTCACATATTGATTGTACCTGCTAGTGTACTCTCCTTATTTCAGCATTGCATGACATATTACTACTGTAATCGCATATCTTATATCCATGTTGTACGTGCATTCCTGCGATTACCTGCATATGTTTTATACTATTCACGAGTTGGCAACTCACCCCCGTTGTGCCACAGGTGTTTCAGGTTGTTTCCCCAGAGTAGTCGAGGCAGGCTATTCCTCTATTCAGCTATCCAGCTACCATCTTTTGCTACAGATACCGCATCAGCTCACAGTACCATTTTGCTTAGGTGGGTTAGATGGTTATCTGTATTTCATATTGTATATTCGTTGTATTTTTACTCTCCATCTACTATTGTATTTGTGGACATAGAGACTTGGTGAGGACGTTATGTGTATTATTGTGGATTTGATGTCTTTTATATACAGCTTTTTCTCTACTGTCATTATTTTTGTGTTGCATTCATCTTGACTTGTCTTTACAAAAAGGGGGTGTTGCTAAGATTTTAAAGAAAGAAAGTAAGACTTTTAAAGAATTTGGGTTGCGATTTCAATTGTTTCAAAACTTATATTATCTTTTCCGTATTTTTCATGGTTTAGATTTCTGGGTTTGGCTTTCTTTTACTACGTTGCGTCTTTAGGCGTTGCGTAGTATTAGGGCCGTCACGGGCCAATTTTTGGGTCGTGACAGTATCTTATAGTGCGAACCAAAACACATCACTGATCTTACGACATCATGCCCAATCAAATCGACTCATCTCCAAGTACCATACACTATCCTCAACATCCGTGTATACGTGTGTGTGTGTGTAAGCACCGATACAACCATATATACATATATATATATATATACATATGACGTATACACCCAAAACCATATCCCGTGTGTGTATATGTGTGTACAACCCTACTCTAGGGTTCACGACTAAGAAACCAACTAAATCCTTTCTTCGATTGTCGGTAACACTAACCCATGATGTCCTAAAGCTTTTCTTGCTAAGTGTTTATATCCCTCAATAATACATCTAAGTATATCTATATCACATAATATCATTTCTTACGACATTGCGGGGGTGCTATACGCCATCCACCCGACTTCTCCCGTAGATATAAATATACTCACCTGATCTTCGCTTGTCGATGCCGACGTCGCCACGCGCTTGCTTGTCTTCTCGAAGTCCTCGTGGGGGTATCTACACATCATAACATATCGTATCGCATTAAAACCTAATTCGAAATCGAAACGACATACGAATACCAAATCGGCATGCGTATCACACATAGGTCCAAACCTATAGCCTACGCTTGCAAGAATAGCCAAACCAACTTTCGATATCGATGTACAAACGTCAAACCATCGAGGTAAAACAAAAATACTAAAATCCAAAATCCAAAATACGTAAAACAAAACCCCGAATCAAAACAACAACTCAAGAAAGTGGTCCCAGATTTTGTCTAAGGTGAAAATAAGGTAAGCAAACAATACTGGGGTAGTGTATAGGGTGCATATGAGCTATGGAAGAAACCTAGACACCTGACTCAACCAAGTGGCTGGCCACATCCCTATTAAATCTGGCCTGCTCGGTTGGAGGGGTTCAGTTGGAGTTCGTTTTGTTAGGGTGGTCTCATGGTGTCTCAATTTGGTCTCTAGACTTGTTTGCTTCTCTCGTAAAAATCCCAGTTCACTCCAGATTTCCCTGCACCCTCAAATACTCACAAAACCGAAAAAAAAAATTTAAAATTTGGGTTTTAGGTTTTAATTCATGCTTGATCGGGGTTTCTTGTAGGGTTCCTAGGCACACTAATGAGGTCTCACAAGGCATCAACCATGCCTATTTCAAATTTTACAAGTGCCGAGAAACCCTAACAAGATCGTTGGCTAGAATTTTAGGCGAAACAAGAACTAGTAAACTACTTTACTAAGAGAACGTAAATACAACCTTTGTAGATGCGGTCCTCCACCTCCATAGCTCCGTGATGAAGTCCTCTCCGCTGTCCAAATCGAATCCATGACTCTAGCATCGGCTTCATCGGAGAAATGGGCGGGCTAGGTCGTCGACGTCGATGCCGAAGATGATCTTCGTCGAGGCATCACTAGATCAAGCTCCAACTTCACCAAGTCATGAAACTTATGAAGAAAACACCCTATACTACTTGGCAAGAGACAGAGGATGAAGAAATAGGAAGTGGGTTCACTTTAGAATTGGATTTCTCACTCTTTTTCATCAAATCACCATTGATGAAAGCTAGGTTTTCTTCTTCAAGAAGAAGAAGATGAATATTATCATAAGTTAATTAAATCCAAAAGAAAAATGAATACTTATCATAATATGAACCATGGTTATGTGTAAAGAGTTGACTAAGGTTAGAGGAATGGTTAGGGTTAAGGATGAAGACAAAGTGGTCACTTTGGTCAAAGCTTCATGAAGTTTCAAGATGCAAACAAAGAAAGCCACCATTTTCTCTTTATGCCATTTATTTTCCAAGAAGAATAAACAAATAAATAAATGAATAAATAAGTAATGGATAAACAAAACCCTAATCATTAGTTTAACCATGGTTTAATTCTTTACACTTAACCAAGTAAACATGTATCATCAAACATGATACATCCAAGTGCACAAAAGTATATCACATATACAACTTGTGAACTTCAAGTGAGAAAATTCATTTAAAGTGAACCAATACTAGTTAGTGCAAAGTAATATATCAAATATATAATTATGCATTAAATAATTAAATCAACACTTGATTTAACGATCCGGTCATATCGCATATAACCGACTAGTATCCTATGTATCGGCTTACCGAATCAATCCTTGATTCGATAACTAGGTTATATCGCATACAACCAATCGATACATTCATCGCGAGAATAGAATACGGTATCACATACATGCATTATTCTCGGTCCCGCACATATCTCATATGCGCTCCTATTTCGTTTCGCTTGAGCCAGGAAACCTCTGTATAGGACTCTAAAGACTCGTCAATACGCCGGCAGCAGATGATGATGATCATATCAAGCACCCACAAGCTGCAAGCGGTCTGCTAAACGTAACGGCCACCCGGGTATTGAGCGATCAGAAGATCGACGAGAAAGCCCGCTCACACTCCTGTGAATCCAACCAGTAACACTTACCGTACAGTCCGGTCTTTTCGTCTGATATGTCGCATATCTCGCCTAGGGGTGGTAAACGTCAGACCCCAATTGCTCGATAAGTCGTGTCGATATGAGGTCTATAACAGTTCGAGAAAATACTGGTAACACTTACCAGTAAATCTCAGCAACCCTGGCCAGGGATTTCCGGTTATAGCCAATCGAACACAGGGCAACATCAACTCCCTATACCGGGAGAGACGAATCCCCTCCTATCGCTCATTGCCTCCATGTGATTCAGGACTGTACCCAAAAACCACCGTTTTGCACGCCCTCTTGGACGTGGTAAGGTGGAAATCAAAGCACAGTGGGAATCACACAAGACTCTATGACGATCTCGGGTCTACAGACTAACTTGTACCAGTGTCACCAGAGAACTGCCATCTGACGTGAGGTATAATACCATCTAGGAGTTCTCGGCGAGTCCGTCCAGTGTACCCAGTCTCCACTGAGCACCCGTATATCATCTCTGATGTCAAACACCAATGGATATGGGATCAACCATCGCCCATCTGTATGGGTCGAGAAGGTATACGCTAGTCTACTCTGGTATATCGATGCCCCGTCTCGATACACCCACGACTAAGGACCTTGAAGGATATACTTATAGACTACCATGTCCCCACTAGTATGATCCGCATCATAGTCCAGGTAGTCAAGTACACATCCTAAGGGCTTTAACAACATGTAACAGAGAGACAACCAGTATACACGTTAAGGTAAAGAGTAACCAGATAGCATACTATCATGTCGAGCAAGAAAGTCCTCCCTATATATGTCCAAGCATCCACTACAATATACATCCTATGTATAGTAATGGCCTCTAGGGCATACATATAACTAACAATCTCCCACTTGCACTAGGGCCATCTGTAGCAGTGGTTGTAGTATCTCATACTCAACCATCCCATAAAAGTCTCTCTCTGGGAATAGGCCTTCGTGTGTGGATCCGCCGTGTTATCCTCTGAGTCTGCTCTCCTAACCTCGATCACCCTGGAGATCAACTATCTCCATGATCAGGTGATACTGCCTCAGAATACGTCTGGGTCACTGATGGGACCGGGGTTCCTAGCATAAGCCACAACTCCATTGTCACACAATGGAAGGAACCAAGTTCATCTCATGAACCTATATACACCCAAACTGCCTCTTTGGTAGCATCTTAAGTAGCGATGTATCCAGCCTTTATTGTCTAGTATGCCACGGTATCTAGCTTGGAACTCTTCCAACATACCGTCCCTTTTCTGAGGGTAAAGACAATGCCTGTGACTGACATTCAGTCGTCTTTATCACCCTGGAACACTTCCAGTGATTCTCCCCTGGATCGATTGATACCATCTCACTACAACTAGTGAGTGTCCTAATATCCATTTAGATCTATCTCATAGATCTAAAACCCAGGATTTAATAGGTATCACTTTGATCCTATGTGGAGAATCATTGTGATAAGCGGAGATTGATCGAGCGTAGCATAGGAAACTCCTTCCCTATCAAGAGTATGTCATCCACGTACTCTACGAGGATCGTCACCATACTCCCTACTACCTTTTTGTTTATACGAGGTTCATCTACCATTTTGATGATGTCAACTTCTTTGACTAATCCACCAAAACAGATGTTCCAACTCCGCGATGCTTGCTTTATCCTATAAAGCATCTTGCACACGTTTCCGCTGCTCCCACTGTCTACGAGGCCCTCTGGCTATGTACTTATAGACGCTTTCTTCTAAACCATCATTTTAGAAGAGTTGTCATGACACCCAACCACCAGATATCGAAGTCATGGTATGTAGCTGTCACGACCCGAGAGTTTCGACTCGTGACCGGCACTTAACCACGTAACGTCTACAGGCGTAACGCGGCTATGTAAGCCGAACCCAGAAATCAAACCAATAAATATAGAGTGATTTAAAACATTTCGTAAAAACAGTAATGCGTGTACGAAAAACATCTTATTAATTTAGTAGAAATCCTTTTAAGTTCAGGAGTTATAACTTTTATAATTTTGGTAACATTTCCTTTTTAAACATTTGCCCCGCAAATCGGGTAAAAGCAAGGTGTAACAGAAATGACAAGTGAAATGAATAAAGCATCACAAATATGATATACGACGCCGTAGCGAAGAATACACAGTAAAGTAAAGACAATATCACAAAAGGTAAGACTGCATAAAATAAAGTCGGCTCACATGCGAGCTCAACACCAGAATATAGTATCATACATATCGTCCTCACAACTGTCTCTAAGTCAATACAGAAAGGTAGATGGAGAGTACTAGATACATCAATATACAACTGAAAGATAACAGATACCGCACAAAACCCACCTAACAGCATAAGGCTAACTCGCCTCAGCAATGGTATCTGTGCCAAAAGATGCGGTAACAGCCAGCCGTAACTACTCCCAAGGGCAACCTGCAAATACTGTGGCACAACGGGGGTGAGTTGCCAACTCGTGAATAGAGATAACATATAAGGGTGATCGCGAGCATGCACATATAGCGTGGCTCTACTAATGCCAGCAGATGATATCAATGCATGCCAAACAGTGGATGCAATGGTAATGCAAGTGCTCAATCAGGTAAATGCTACAGGATGAGATACATAGTAATCAATACTGAGCATGGGATAAATAATATCTACATGGAATATGTCATCATGGAAAACACTAGACGGTGCCTCTGGCTGCACCAAATCCCAATACACTCAGGCGCCGGCACACCCATCGGCCCTCAAATCCTGTATATCTCTGAGAAATCACGAGTGCCCAACATCGGCACCCAAAATATCATAAAATACTCGTGTCCAGCATCGACATGCAAATCCTCGTATATCGGGCTCCGTTTGTCCGGATCGGCCCCACGGGGTCCGTCTGCGGTATCGGCCCTCGGCCCCGGCAGTACGGATCATCCCGCATCCATCTCTCGACTCTGGTCAGTATCCTCCGGACAACTGCCAGGTCCAACCAGTCACCGGTAGGTACTCGCCCGCCTCCAGGCTCAATCGGCAAAACCCATCGGTCATCTCGCCGAGGGGAACCATACCGGACCCACCACGAACCCGCAAACGGATCATCACTCGTCGAATCGGGTTTCAAGCACACGTCTCAGCACCGAGAAAACGCGTGGTGGACGCACCAAAATATCATATCACGAGGTACCGGGTTTTTCAAAATAGCACATCTTTCCTTAAATAATTCCACGGTCCTCAAAACCAGAAATCACATGAAAATCCATCACTAATAAATAAATCCAATGCGAGGTGCAATGTAATCAATCCATGATGTGGGTATAAGGGGAAAACCGCTTTTTAAGATAGTTTCCGTTTTTAAAGATGTCATGCGGCTCCCAATTTCTAGGAAATCATAATCAATCACATGTAAGATGAACTACGGCAATATACAACAGTATAATCATGGCAGTTCTACAGTGAGTGTGGCATGGCAATTACTAACGATGTGTGTATAGCATGCAAAATAGCGCCCGTGCAACATAAACCGTTAGTAATAGTGCGGTGTTCTATCAGTTCTAAACAATATATATATATATATATATGGCAGGGAATGCAATATGCGATGGCAATCCATGGTATGGTATATGCAGTATATAACAATAAGGTCCTATCAGCCCTGACGCATAACGCCATGCGGGCGATATCCCCGTAGATGTGAAATCTACTCACCGTGTCTCGCGCTAAGTCTTTCCAACGACTTGCTTGCCCTTCTTCGCAGCGTCCGTCTCACTGGCCTGCGAACCTAGAATCACATAACACATATCACACATAAGCTCAATTCACAAAAACGCGACATTATAGTCCATCTAGAAACCCGGGTCGCAAACCAATCGCGCGTGTGCGCGATACGCTAAAACGTGTGATCACGCGCCCGAAACTACCCCGAAGCGCCGTGATACGCAGAAACCCAAACCTACTCACGTATCACGCGTGTCGCGAAGGTTTAGAAAAATGGCAAAATAGCTATTTGGTCCCAGGTTTTTCTACAGAACTAAACTTACAAAAATATATATACCATAGAACCCTACACACTAGCAGACACCTACAGGACCAAACACCACCCAAAACACTACCCATCTGGCCGCAAATTGCGGCCAGAAAGAAGAAATTGGCGGCCTACTGTAGCAGTTAGGGGGTCGGGTTTCACCTGGGGTATCAGCACATCTCCACTATACTGCAGTCTTCTCAATATCATTCTGAACTCACCGGGTCAATAGCAGTTCCAGAAAACTCCAATTTTGCACAAATACGCCAATTTGCATCAAATAGGGAAACTGGTGGTATTTTAGTGTAACTGGGGTTAAACTAGGTTAATATGGCCTCAATAACTCACTAATGACCTACTGAAACCAATTCTCACCACATTAGCACAAAGTTCCCACTAAACACCCCATATCGCACTAAAACGCACTAAAATCCATTAACCGATGCAAATCTACACTAACCAAGCAAACTAGGGAAGCAAGTTAGGAAGTATACCTCATACTTAACCCTAGGGAGCTGGAGGAAGAAGAAGAGATGAAGGGAAGGGGCTGCACTTGGTGCTGGTGCTGCTGCTGCTCACTGTGCTGCTGCTACTGCTCTCTGCTGCTGATGCTACAGCCTCTGGATGCTGCTGCTGCTTCAGGCTTCAGTTTGGTGTTGTTGCTATGCTTGCTGCTGTGGCTGCTGCTGGGGGTTGAGAGGTAAGTGTGTGTGAGTGTGTGAGAGTTTGAGAGAAACAAAGAAATGAGAGAAAAACAACCAACACTCAAGTGTCAACCCTCCTCTCTCTCTCTCTTCATTTAATGCAAGCATGGCCTAAAGCCATGATGCACTCTTTCTCTCTCTTCACAAGTCAACACTTAACCAAATTCAAATTAAAGTTACTTTTAACTAACTAATTAAACTCACTTATAACCCAAAAGACTTTAACCCTCAAGATTAACCCACCATGGTTAATAATTATGGTAACAACTCATTTAAAAACCCTAGTTTACATGCACATGTGTGTGCAAGCCTAGGAAAATTTTGGAAAAATATTCATTAAATTAGGAAAAATATTTGAAACACAATTTGGTAAACTTTTTATTAAAACCCATTATTTAAATATATAAAGTCACTAAACAAATCCTTAGGTGTTACAATCTCTCCCCCTTAAAGAAATTCGTCCCCGAATTTCAAAAATCGAACTACACGTACCTTCAAAAAGATGGGGATACGCCTTCATCATCTCGCTTTCGGTTTCCCAAGTGACCTCCTCACGGTTCTGGCCACGCCAAAGTACCTTAACTGATGGAATGTCCTTCGATCTCAGCTTCTTCACTTGTCGATCCAAGATCATCACCGGCTGTTCTGCAAAGGAAAGGTCGCGCTCAAGCTGGATCGTCGAATGCTGAATCGCATGCGAAGGATCATGAAGATATCTGCAGAGCATCGAGACATGAAATACGGGATGCACATCTGGAAAGCTGGGCGGAAGGGCTAAACGGTAGGCTACTGCACCAACACGCTCGAGGATCTCAAAGGGCCCCACATATCTGGGACTGAGCTTCCCCTTCTTCCCAAACCTCATCACACCTTTCATTGGGGAGACCATCAAGAAAACATGATCACCAACAGAAAACTCAAGTCTGCGTCATCGACGGTCTGCATAAGATCTCTGCCTACTCTGGGCTGCTCTCATCCTATCGCGAATCAACTGGATCTTCGCTGTCGTCTCCTCAACAATCTGCGGCCCTAAGATACTGCTCTCACTGAGCTCTGTCCAACAAGTGGGCGACCTGCATCTCCTCCCATAAAGAGCCTCAAATGGTGCCATCTGAATGGTCTCCTGGTAGCTATTATTGTATGAGAACTCTACTAAGGGCAAATGATGATCCCAGCTACCTCCGAAATCTAATACACAAGCTCTGAGCATGTCCTCGAGAGTCTGGATGGTTCGCTCTGACTAGCCGTCGGTCTGCGGATGAAACGCCGTGCTGAAACTCAAGCGAGTGCCCAAAGCCTCCTGAAGCCTCTGCCATAGTCTAATAGTAAACTGGGTGCCTCTGTCGGACACAATACATGTCGGGACTCCGTGTAGTCGCACTATCTCGTCAATGTAGATCTGGGCATACTGTATAAATCCGAAAGTCGTCTTCACCGGTAGGAAGTGAGCCGCTTTCGTCAAACGATCCACGATCACCCAGATAGAGTCATACCCCCGACTAGTCCTGGGTAGACCCACCACGAAATCCATCGAAATCTGCTCCTACTTCCACTCCGGAATGGATAGCGGCTGTAGCTCTCCCGCGGGCCTCTGGTGCTCAGCCTTGACTTGCTGACAAGTCAGGCATCTCGACACGAAATCTGCAATGTCCCTCTTCATTCCGTCCCACCAATAAACATCTCTCATATCATGATACATCTTGGTGGAACCGGGATGGACGCTATATACCGATCGATGTGCCTCCTCAAGAATCTCGTGCCTCAGTCCCTCAGCATCTGGTACGCACAGTCTGACTCCAAATCGTAGTATCCCCTGATCATCGATCACGAACTCGGAAAATCTGCCCTGTCCAATCTGTGCCATGATCTCTGAACATCGGTCATCACTGAGCTGTGCCTCACGTATACGATCGATCAACTGTGGCCGTGCATGGACATGCGCTATCTGTCCTCCAATCGGCGTGAACTCGAACTGTACTCGGCTGTCGCATAATATCTGCCAATCTGCCGATGACTGTCCCTGTACTGCGCTCAAACAAGATAGACTACCCCCGGGCCTCCTGCTCAAAGCATCCGCCACCACATTTGCCTTGCCCGGGTGATATAAGATCTCGCAGTCGTAATCCTTCACTAACTCCATCCATCGACGCTGTCGAAGGTTCAGGTCCCGTTGCTGAAATATATATTTCAGACTCTTGTGATCCGTAAATATCTGGCACGACTCGCCGTATAGGTAATGTCGCCAGATCTTGAGTGCAAAGACCACAGCTACCATCTCCAAATCGTGAGTGGGGTAGTTTTGTTCATGTCTCTTCAATTGTCGCGAAGCATACGCGATCAACCTGTCGTGCTGCATCAAAACGCACCCTAGCCCCACTCGAGAGGCATCCCAAAAGACCACAAATCCGCCCGATCCGGAAGGTAAAGATAACACCGGTGCCGTCGTCAGCCGAGTCCGTAACTGCTGAAAACTGTGCTCGCACTCCTCCGTCCAATCGAAGGGAACTCCCTTCCGGGTAAACCCGGTCAGCGGTGTAGCAATACGGGAGAAGTCCTGCACAAAACGCCTGTAGTAACCGGCCAACCCCAAAAAGCTGCGAATCTCTGTCACCGATATGGGTCTGGGCCAACGCTGAACGGCCTCGATCTTCCACGGGTCTACACATATACCGTCTCGTGCAATCACGTGTCCCAAGAAGTCTACGCTGTCCAGCCAAAAAGCACACTTGGAAAATTTCGCATAAAGCTGGTGCTCCCTCAAGGTCTACAATGTAATCCGCAGGTGCTGCTCGTGCTCCTCACTACTCCGGAAATACACCAAGATATCGTCGATGAAGACTATAATGAACTGATCCAAGTAAGGCCGGAAAATACGGTTCATCAAGTCCATGAAGGCTGCTGGCGCATTGGTGAGTCCGAACGACATCACCAAAAACTCGTAATGGCCGTAGCCCATACGGAAAGCTGTCCGGGGAATGTCCTCCTGTCGAACCCGCAGCTGATGATAGCCCGATCGTAAATTAATCCTCGAAAAGTACCCTGCCCCCTGAAGCTGGTCGAACAAATCGTCGATGCGCGGCAAAGGATACCTATTCCGCACTGTCACCCTGTTCAGCTGGCGGTAGTCGATACACAGACGCAAACTGCCGTCCTTCTTCTTGACGAACAGGACTGGAGCACCCCAAGGAGAAACACTGGGTCGAATAAGTCCCTTGTCCAGCAAGTCTTGCAACTGACCCTTCAACTCTCGAAGTTCCGCCGGGGCCATCCGATAAGGCGGTATGGAAATAGGCCCCGAGCCAGGAACCAAATCAATACAGAAAGAAATGTCGCGCTCGGGCGGCAACCCTGGAAGCTCGTCAGGGAACACATCAGGAAACTCGCTAACAACCGGAACCTGATCCAATGGAACCTGTGCAGCGCGAGCATCGCAAACATAGGAGAGAAATCCCTGACATCCCTTCCTCAAAAGCTGTCCAGCGCGAAAAGAAGAAATCACACTGTGAGGGGCGGCACCACGGTCCCCCAACACAACAAAAACCGACTCACCAGGAAAGCAGAATCTAACAGTCTTCTCACGGCGGTCCACAGAAGCATAGCACGTGGCTAACCAATCCATGCCCAAAAGAATGTCGAAGTCCAACATCTCCAGAAGGATCAAGTCGACAGGCAACTCTCTCGCCAATACAGATGATACAGGATCGGAACACGTGCCTAGCAACAAACGACTCTCCCACAGGAGTAGTCACCACAAGCGGCTGATCAAGCAAGCCGGACTCTATACCCAGACTCGGCACAAAGTGTGTAGATACGTACGAGTGTGTGGATCCGGGATCGAACAGTACATGTGCATCAACTGAACATACAGGAAGGATACCTGAAACCACTACATTGGACGCCTGCGCGTCCTGATGTGTCAAAGCAAAAACCCTCGCCTGTCCACCACCTGCGACTGACTGCCCTCTGCCTCGGTCATCTCACCCCCTCTGAGCAACTCCCCCACGTCCACGACCTCGCTGTGCATGAGTCTGGCGCGGAGCAACGGTAGGTACAACGGGCAACACCCTCTGGGGTGGTGAAGGTGGAAAGGTAACATGCGGTGCCGCTGCCTCCCTCCGGTGTGTCTCTGGACAATCTCGAACGAGGTGAAGTAGGCTGCCGCATCTAAAGCAACGCCGCGGCTACTGCTGACCCTCTCGAGGATATGAACTAAACATCTGGCTCCGTCTCGAATCTCTGCCACTCCCCATACTTCGACGATACCTGTCGCTGCGTCTGAATTTCTGTCTCCGTGCGGATATGCCTGTACGAACTCTCTTCGGCTCTGGAACTGCCGAAGTCTCAACAAGGTGCTCCTCGACCACTAGGGCTGTGTCTACAGCTGCTGCATAGGTCTCGTAGTGCTGCGCGCTGATCGCAAGGAACAATGGTGTAAGCAAGCCTCGAACAAATCTCCTGACTCACAACTCCTCGGTAGCCACTAAATATAGGGCATAGACTGCTAGCTCTGTAAACAGCACGTCATACTCTGCCACTGTCATCCCTGGCGTCTGGCGTAAGGACTCAAACCTGCGTGCTCGGGCATCCCTAACACTCTGGGGAAGGAAACGGGCTAGAAATATGGTCACGAACTCCGTCCAGGTCATAGGAGGAAGACCTGCTGCTCTGCCCTTCTCAACGGAATCACACCACTTCTGCGCAAGACCTTCCAGGCGAAAGCTCGCGAACTCGACCCATCTCGCATCTGCGCATCTGAGGGAACGGCATATCCTGGCCATCCTATCGATGAAAGACTGTGGGTCCTCGGCTGTATCGGTGCCTGTGAAGACCGGAGGCTTCAGCCTCATGAACTCTGATAGCGACACTATGATCACCTCCGTGGCTGCAGGGGCAACTGGTTGTGCGGTAGGTACCATCGCGGTCTCTGGAACAGGTGGAGCTACCTCTGGTCGCTGCGCTCGAAGCGTCTCAACTAGCGATCCTATCATCTGGCGCATCTCCTCCATGCTAGATCCCACCGTCTGGCGCATCTCCTGCATACCAGCCCCTAGCGTGGCGATCTGATCTGTCACGGCAGGAACAGCCTGCTCGGGTATAACCGGCGTACTGCCCGGATCAGTCCTCGTCTCAGACGAGTCAACTCGAATCTCGGCCCTCGCGGCCGCTCTCTGTGCCCTCGTAGTCTTAGGCGGCATAATGGCTGAAAGAAAATTAGGATTCGATAAGAACACGGAAATCGAATCGCAAGAATATAAGGAGGGATCAAATCAACAAGTCCTAAGGTCGCGTAGGCGGAGTATCGTGTCGTGAGTATGCCGCGGAACATACACACGCTACGCTACCCTGCTGCAGCTACCTACTCCATCATACCAGGGTCATCCTACACTCCGAAGGTAAAACCTACGCTCTGATACCAACTTTGTCACGACCCGAGAGTTTCGACTCGTGACCGTCACTTAACCACTCAACGTCTACAGGCGTAACGCGGCTAAGTAAGCCAATCCCAGAAATCAAACCAATAAATATAGAGTGATTTAAAACATTTCGTAAAAACAGTCATGCGTGTCCGAAAAACATCTTATTAATTTAGTAGAAATCCTTTTAAGTTCAGGAGTTATAACTTTTATAATTTTGGTAACATTTCCTTTTTAAACATTTGCCCCGCAAATCGGGTAAAAGAAAGGTGTAACAGAAATGACAAGTGAAATGAATAAAGCATCACAAATATGATATACGACGCCGTAGCGAAGAATACACAGTAAAGTAAAGACAATATCACAAAAGGTAAGACTGCATAAAATAAAGTCGGCTCACATTCGAGCTCAACACCAGAATATAGTATCATACATATCGTCCTCACAACTGTCTCTAAGTCAATACAGAAAGGTAGATGGAGAGTACTAGATACATCAATATACAACTGAAAGATAACAGATACCGCACAAAACCCACCTAACAGCAAAAGTCTAACTCGCCTCAGCAATGGTATCTGTGCCAAAAGATGCGGTAACAGCCAGCCGTAACTACTCCCAAGGGCAACCTGCAAATACTGTGGCACAACGGGGGTGAGTTGCCAACTCGTGAATAGAGATAACATATAAGGGTGATCGCGAGCATGAACATATAGCGTGGCTCTACTAATCCCAGCAGATGATATCAATGCATGCCAAACAGTGGATGCAATGGTAATGCAAGTGCTCAATCAGGTAAATGCTACAGGATGAGATACATAGTAATCAATACTGAGCATGGAATAAATAATATCTACATGGAATATGTCATCATGGAAAACACTAGACGGTGCCTCTGGCTGCACCAAATCCCAATACACTCAGGCGCCGGCACACCCATCGGCCCTCAAATCCTGTATATCTCTGAGAAATCATGAGTGCCCAACATCGGCACCCAAAATATCATAAAATACTCGTGTCCAGCATCGACACGCAAATCCTCGTATATCGGGCTCCGTCAGTCCGGATCGGCCCCACGGGGTCCGTCTGCGGTATCGGCCCTCGGCCCCGGCAGTACGGATCATCCCGCATCCATCTCTCGACTCTGGTCAGTATCCTCCGGACAATTGCCAGGTCCAACCAGTCACCGGTAGGTACTCGCCCGCCTCCAGGCTCAATCGGCAAAACCCATCGATCATCTCGCCGAGGGGAACCATACCGGTCCCACCAAGATCCCGCAAACGGATCATCACTCCTCGAATCGGGTTTCAAGCACACGTCTCAGCACCGAGAAAACGCGTGGTGGACGCACCAAAATATCATATCACGAGGTACCGGGTTTTTCAAAATAGCACATCTTTCCTTAAATAATTCCACGGTCCTCAAAACCAGAAATCACATGAAAATCCATCACTAATAAATAAATCCAATGCGAGGTACAATGTAATCAATCCATGATGTGGGTATAAGGGGAAAACCGCTTTTTAAGATAGTTTCCGTTTTAAAGATGTCATGCAGCTCCCAATTTCTAGGAAATCATAATCAATCACATGTAAGATGAACTACGGCAATATACAACAGTATAATCATGGCAGTTCTACAGTGAGTGTGGCATGGCAATTACTAACGGTGTGTGTGTAGCATGCAAAATAGTGCCCGTGCAACATAAACCGTTAGTAATAGTGCGGTGTTCTATCAGTTCTAAACAATATATATATATGGCAGGGAATGCAATATGCGATGGCAATCCATGGTATAGTATATGCAGTATATAACAATAAGGTCCTATCAGCCCTGACGCATAACGCCATGCGGGCGATATCCCCGTAGATGTGAAATCTACTCACCGTGTCTCGCGCTAAGTGTATCCAACCACTTGCTTGCCCTTCTTCGCAGCGTCCGTCTCACTGGCCTGCGAACCTAGAAGCACATAACACATATCACACATAAGCTCAATTCACAAAAACGCGACATTATAGTCCAACTAGAAACCTGTGTCGCAAACCAATCGCGCGTGTGCGCGATACGCTAAAACGTGTGATCACGCGCCCGAAACTACCCCGACGCGCCGCGATACGCAGAAACCCAAACCTACTCACGTATCACGCGTGTCGCGAAGGTTAGAAAAACGACAAAATAGGTATTTGGTCCCAGATTTTTCTATAGAACTAAACTTACAAAAATATATATACCATAGAACCATACACACTAGCTGACACCTACAGGACCAAACACCACCCAAAACACTACCCATCTGGCCGCAAATTGTTGCCAGAAAGAAGAAATTGGCGGCCCACTGTAGCAGTTAGGGGGTCGGGTTTCACCTAGGGTATCAGCACATCTCCACTATACTGCAGTCTTCTCAATATCATTCTGAACTCACCGGGTCAATAGCAGTTCCAGAAAACTCCAATTTTGCACAAATACGACAATTTGCATCAAATAGGGAAACTGGTGATATTTTAGTGTATGATATTTTAGTGTAACTAGGGTTAAACTAGGTTAATATGGCCTCAATAACTCACTAAAGACCTACTGAAACCAATTTTCACCACATTAGCACAAAGTTCCCACTAAACACCCCATATCGCACTAAAACGCACTAAAATCCATTAACCGATGCAAATCTACACTAACCAAGCAAACTAGGGAAGCAAGTTAGGAAGTATACCTCATACATAACCCTAGGGAGCTGGAGGAAGAAGAAGAGATGAAGGGAAGGGGCTGCACTTGGTGCTGGTGCTGCTGCTGCTCACTGTGCTGCTGCTACTGCTCTCTGCTGCTGATGCTACAGCCTCTGGATGCTGCTGCTGCTTCAGGCTTCAGTTTGGTGTTGTTGCTGTGCTTGCTGCTGTGGCTGCTGCTGGAGGTTGAGAGGTAAGTGTGTGTGAGTGTGTGAGAGTTTGAGAGAAACAAAGAAATGAGAGAAAAAAAACCAACACTCAAGTGTCAACCCTCCTCTCTCTCTCTCTTCATTTAATGCAAGCATGGCCTAAAGCCATGATGCACTCTCTCTCTCTCTCTTCACAAGTCAACACTTAACCAAATTCAAATTAAAGTTACTTTTAACTAACTAATTAAACTCACTTATAACCCAAAATACTTTAACCCTCAAGATTAACCCACCATGGTTAATAATTATGGTAACAACTCATTTAAAAACCCTAGTTTACATGCACATGTGTGTGCAAGCCTAGGAAAATTTTGGGAAAATATTCATTAAATTAGGAAAAATATTTGAAACACAATTTGGTAAACTTTTTATTAAAACCCATTATTTAAATATATATAGTCACTAAACAAATCCTAAGGTGTTACAGTAGCCGTGGCAAGTAGGATCTGGATGGACTTAAGCATAGCCACTGGAAAATGGTTTCATCATTATCCACGCCTGGTTGATGACGAAAACCTTTAACAAGTCTAGCTTTGAAAGTCTCAACTTTTCCATGTACACCAAGTAATCTTCTCAAGATATACTTGCTCCTGATGGGGATTTAACCCTTCAGATATAGGAACTAAAGTCCATACTTTTTGGTGTATAAGGATTCCATCTCAGATCGCTAAGCATCCAGCCATTCTTACAGAATCTCACTCCTGATGGCCAGCTCGAAACTAGTTGGGTCATCATCTCATGATGCAATCCTTGCTCCCACTGTCATAGAGAAACCAAAGTATCTCTCAGGTGGGTGAGGAAACCTACTAGATCGGCGGAGAGGCTGAAGTTCATCGGTTGCTATTGAATCCTTTGGTTCTACCAAATCATCAGCTGCAGTTTGTATAGCTGGAACCTTTCCAGCTCTTCCTAACTGACCCTGCCTCGAGCTTGTCCGGATTTTGCTTTTAGACATAGGTCGAACAACCCCAAATCTTAACCAACTTAAGATATGGGCTCTTCCCTTTTCATATCACATATGAAGCGGTAGGCTGCTGATTTGATTGGAAACCTATTCAATAGGTATGCAACTTCTCAAGTGCATAACACCCAATAGGAAAAAAGTAACTCAGTAGTACTCATCATAGAGCACACCATATCAAATAGGGTGTATCTGCTCCGCCCCGATATACCATCGTGCTATGGTGTATACGGCGGAGTAATGCTGAGAGAGAATCTCATTCTCCTTTAGAATAGTCCAGGATTTCTGTGCTCAAGTATTCTCCTTCTTGATCACATCAAAGGACATAATACTTATACCCTTATTTTGGTTCTCTATTTCTAACTTATATTCCGTGAATATCTCAAAAGGTTCGGACATGTGTTTCAACAGGAACATATGTCTGAATCTAAAGAGATCATCAGAGAATGTAATGAAGTACAAAGAACCCTTCTTGGCATGTGTAGACTGGGGACCTACATACATCAACATGTATCATCCCAAGAGTTCACTAACTCTTTCTCTGTTTCCAATAAACAGAGCTATGGTCATTTTATCTTTGTGACATGACTGGCGAGTTTCATAAGATGTAAATTCAAACTAATTTAAATATGCATCTTTATGTAACTCAAGCTAGTCGGGTCGCATTGATATGACCTAGTCTACAATACCTCAAGAAGGATCCGTTCATTTCTGAACTCTTCCATTTGTGTGTGTTCTATATACTAAGAACTTTAGTTTGATTTAGAACATCAATGCTTTTAGATAACGTGCCTGAACCGATCAACTTTTGATATAGGAAATGTTCAAAACATTATCCATCAATACAAAATTTTATCATTTATTTACTAATAAAGAGACTGATATGATTTTGTATATCAGGTTCGGTATCTAATAACATTCGTTCAGAATTAATGTACTGATAATACAGGGTGACAGTGACCAACAGATTTGGCTGCAACGCTTGCCCCGTTTTCTGCCTCATGAAACTTATCACCCGTTCTCAGTTCTCTACCTATCTGTAGCCCTTTGTAACAGATTACATATCTGGGATCCTGATCCGGTATCATATACCCAGGACGTAAAGGATATTGAGAAACAGTTCTGTATAATGAACACACCCGAAGATGATGCATCAGCATGCACTCTCTTCGTTTGGGCGGCACGGGAAATCTGGTAATCCCCAATTTCCTGCTCTGTCTTATAACAATTATAAGTTGGAGCGGGACCAACATTCCCCAGCTCAGTATAACAAGCGGGTTCGGTCAATATTCCGTATTATTATCTTGATTAAGGCGTGATATGGTCTCTACCTGGCGAGAGAGAGAAGAAAACACTCAGCGTGCGCTCTTGCAAGAATAGATTGGTTATTATTTTATCTAATCAGGATGGCTCCCACTGCTTTTTATCAAATCTTCCATCAAACCCTAAAAGGAAAGACTAGCCGGGATTAATTACACGCCACAAGTTCGCCAATCTTTCAGCCAGGCCAGTGTCGGTACTTTGAGGGAGGTCCCCCGTGCTTTCGCACGAACCTAATTAATGTAAACCTCGTTTTCCTAGAGGCGTAACCTCGTTAACACCTTTCTAGACACCTACTTGATCGGCTAATTGTAATGTGTAAAACTCTTCCAGGAGTAACAATTACTCGCAGTGGGTATCGGGATCCAACTATCTCATAGAAGGTATGCAATCTCATTGTAAATCTCAACACTTGAAATTCCCGATAATTTTGCCCCTAGCGTCCTATGTCCTTGACACAGGCCAACAAACCATAGTCCGCTAGTCAAGTTCAACCCGTCATTTCCTGATTGAATTAAACCCACCCGCATGACCCTTGACGCAGGCCAACAAAGTCGCACGACTACCCTAATCCAATCTGCATCATATGCATAAGCAGATAAATACTAGTTAGCTACCGCACACTACGCCTTGACGCAGGCCAACAAACGTAGCACGAATACTAAATAGGACTTATCTGAAATGACAGAGGGCTACGACAGGTTTTTCTGAAAACCTATTGCGTAATGAACTTGATATCGTTGTAGAATCAAATGAATTTTAAAATGGAGTGTTTTTGAGGCTTTTCTAGTTTTGCTAAAGGAGTCACTCCCGGTGAAGGGATCGTCGGTCCTTTCCTCGTCGAATGAGGTGCGGGATATATCATATATATCACTGTGCAAAGCAAAAACTCTTAAAAGCAATCAAAAGACAAACCGAGGGTTGTAGCATCTGCCAGTTATTGCTAAAGGAGTCACTCCCGGTGAAGGGATCTCGGTCCTTTCCTTATCGAATAAGGTGCAGGATATATCATATATACCGCTGTGCAAAGCAAGAACAGTAGCTACCTGTTTTATTTTGAAATTCGATTCCACAACATCTTAGGTTTCTTTTCTTTCATTAATCACATTAATGAAGTCCCATCATTTAAAATACCTAAACATCACAGATAAATACGACGTACACTTATGCCATCCGCATTCACCTCGATGTCCCCTCGTGCACCGTTAGGTTAGGTAACTAACGGCAGAGCGGGGCAGAGCTAGCGCGGGTGTAAAACATAAGTAACGTCTATATAATATATCATATATACTATATACAGTATTTATCACAGAACATCATATGATCACATCACAGATATCGCAGCAGAAGAAACATATGAAATATTGGATATACTAGGACGTCCGTGTTTTCAATACGAGCCAGTATAAAACACGGATTCCACGGTCGCGATGAATAGCCAAAACCCACACCCCTAGACCCCTACGAGAGCGGCAAGCAACCCTACCAATTATAGGGTTAGGATACCCGGACTCGACTATTCGTCGAACCAACATGAGAATCCGGGTCCAATTATAGGGTTAGGTTTCTTTTCTTTTATAGATCGTGTAGTACAAGAAGCGGATTGGCAGTCTGAAGATGATCCAGACAAAACATGGAACAAAATGGCTAGTTGTATCAAGAAAGTAGCTAGAGATCTACTTGGTGAGTCGAGAGGTGGTGCTCCACCATCTAAGGACATATCATGGTGGAATGAAGATGTAAAGGCTGCTTTTAAAATTAAAAGGGATTCTTATAAAGATTTGATGAAAAGTAGAGATGTGGAGAGATTTGAGAAGTACAAAATGGCTAAAAAGGAAGTTAAGAAAGCTGTTCGGGAAGCTAAATCTAAGGTCTACAAGGAGGTGTACGAGAAATTAGACACTAAAGAGGCTGCAAATGATATATACCGGATTGCTCGAATGCGGGAAAGGAAGACTAGAGACTTATGTGCGGTGAAGTGTGTCAAAAATGAAAATCAGAAGGTTTTAGTTCGAGATGAGGATATCAAGGAAAGATGGAGAGATTATTTTGAAAAATTGTTCAATGAGAGCTTTACTAAGAATTTGGATGGACTTGTCATTCAATCTCAAGATATAAATCGTGATTTCATGCGTAAAATAAGACTTACTGAGGTTAAAGAAGCTTTGAACAGAATGGGTTTAAGAAAAGCGGTTGGTCCTGACGGGATTCCTATCGAGATTTGGAGATGCTTAGGCGAAATGGGCGTTAAATGGCTGACAGATCTGTTTAATAAGATTTGGCAGACAAAAAAGATGCCAAATGAATGGAGGAAAAGTATCCTTGTACCTAACTACAAGAATAAGGGTGACATTCAAAGTTGCTCAAACTACCGTGGAATAAAACTAATGTGTCACACCATGAAACTTTGGGAGAGGGTGATTGAACACAGGCTAAGGAAGGATATTAAGATAACAGAGAACCAATTTGGGTTCATGCCTGGACGATCGACGACAGAGGCGATTCATTTGCTTCGTCAACTTGTCGAGCGCTTTCGAGAGAGGAGATGAGATTTGCATATGATATTTATTGATTTAGAAAAAGCGTACGACAAGGTACCTAGAGAGGTATTATGGGGGACAATGATGAAAAAGGGGGTCCCCGTCAAGTATATTGACATAATCAAGGATATGTACGACGGAGTAGTGGCAAATGTCAGAACTTGCGGTGGCGTAACAAGTGATTTTCCGATTACTATTGGTTTACATCAAGGATCTGCATTAAGTCCTTTCCTGTTTACCATCGTGATGGATGAGCTTACTAGAACTATCCAAGATGAAGTCCCTTGGTGCATGCTATTCGCTGATGATATTGTTCTAGTAAATGAGACGAAAGCAGGGGTTAATGCCAAATTGGAATTATGGAGACAAACATTGGAATCTCCGGGATTCAGATTGAGCAGGTCCAAGACAGCATATATGCACTGCAAATTTAGTAGCCAGAGAAATCAAAACCATATTGGTATAACATTGGAAGGGCAAGAGATATCACCGAGCGACCAGTTTAGATATCTAGGTTCCATCATCCAAAGGAATGGGGAGATCGATAGTGATGTTAATCAAAGGATCCAAGCTGGTTGGTTGAAATGGAGGAGTGCAACAGGGATTTTGTGTGATCGTAACTTTCCGTTAAAATTGAAAGGGAAGTTTTATCGGAGCGCTATTCGGCCTGCCTTATTATATGGTACAGAATGCTGGGCTCCTAAGAAGCATCATACACAGAAGATGCACGTAGCGGAGATGCGCATGCTTCGTTGGATGTGCGGTAACACTAGAAAAGACAAGGTACGAAATGAGGATATTCGTGAAAAAGTTGGTGTAGCACCCGTGGAGGAGAAGATGCGGGAAAACCGGCTTAGATGGTTTGGTCATGTGCGACGCAGACCTATGGAAGCACCGGTTCGACGAATAGATACTCTCGATATGGGTAATGGCAAAAGGGCAAAAGGGAGACCGAAGAAAACATGGATGGAGGTGATACGAAACGATATGGTTGCCAAAGGACTCGATGAAAGTATATTGTTCGATAGAAGTGAGTGGAGACAGAGGATTCATGTGTTGGACCCGGCGTGATTCTCATGTTGGTTCATGTAGCCTACCCCTTATGCTTGGGATAAAAGGCTCAGTTGTTGTTGTTGAGACCCGGACTCGACTCCTCGAGTTGGTCTCGCACTGGACCCCAGAATCCGGTTACTTGTGCTCCCCTCCTTGGGTCTATCCTAATGTGGAAAAGTAAATAATATACATCAACGGTGACAACTTCCGCAACCTGGAAGTGCCCCAATAAAAGAATATTACATACAAGTTTTTACATGAATGAAAATGAAAAACACTCATCTCACATAAAAAACCCCCGGCTATTCAAACACGACGATCCAATATAATATATCCAGCAACACATAACATCACATGTCATCAACGTAAGTAAATATGCGCATCCCAATTGTCGTTGACATATAGCAACGAAACCGGCGATATCACATATTACACTTACGGTCACAGAAAAGAAAGTGTAAAACTACAACAGTTGGAATCCGCAAACTCTTTAGACATCGCATGCCTAAACAAATGAATTTCTTAGACATCACATGCCTAACAATTATAAACCCCGCATTTTAGTCTCGTTATCGAAAACACTTTTCAATATAAAGTCGGGCAATTCAATAAGATTCCCGAAAAACTGATTGAATGCTCGTCACAAACTTTAGTAGGCGGCCGCACCCCCGATACCGTCGACGAAGTGCACCAAGGCGGAACACCGCTGCCGCGAGCACCCGAACGGATGCTTTCGGCGACGGGGTTCTCCTACAGTCACTTGGTCGGGGCTATGGGGTGTAGCTGTCTATTAAGTTTATCCAGCGAGTATCCGCGTACGCTACGTGATTGCGACGGACTTTTGATCGCATCAAAATTCCATGGCAACCGATCAAGTGAGACTAAAGTGCTATGAATTCCAATTATTGTATCCCATTCCAGATAAACAGAAAATGTTAAACTTTCCGATCGAACAGTCAAACACCCAAGTTTTCCCGTAACAGATCAACACATGAAATAAGTCTAAAAACATTCTGTTCGTGCCTTACTACCAACGGTCCAGCCGTAGAAGGGTCAAGCCAACGCCTCATATGTGGCACGCCGTACTGTCCCAAACCCGAAGGTTCAAAGGGCAGTTCAAGACGGTCACATAATCGAGTTAAGGTTTGTTGTCTTCTAGAGAGTCCATTGCGTTACTTGCACTACTTAGAACGTTGTTAAACCACGAAAAGATCCAACACTTGGAAATTTCCCGACAGGGGAAAAATTGGGTATTTATATCCGGTCGAACTTTTTAACATATTCAACAAATTATCCGGAAAGCAACACAGACAAAGTTTGAAATTTCCGATCGAAACAACGAAGCTCCAAAACACCCCAGAATATTCAACTCTTGAATAAATATTAAAACATCCCAGAAAATCCAGCACCTAAAATGAAAAATTACTATGCAAAATTAGAATGCCGACGTCATCATATGGCCACGGAACCGCCGCAGAAGCCAGGCTTCTGCCGCGGTTCCGCCGAACTTTAGACGTAACGTTTGGAATATTTTGCACCGTAATTCTTAGTTTTTCCTGCTGAATTTTTTAAGAATTTTTAATCTGGAAAAAACCCAGTTTTTGAAAAAAGTACAGAGAGCATGGAAATTTTAGGGTTTCGGGTTCGTTCGGGTTTCAAACTTCGTCTACGCATCGCCTAAGGCTCTAGCTAGGCCCTGATACCACTGTAGGGTTCCTAGGCACACTAATGAGGTCTCACAAGGCATCAACCATGCCAATTTCAAATTTTACATGTGCCGAGAAACCCTAACAAGATCGTTGGCTAGAATTTTAGGCGAAACAAGAACTAGTAAACTACTTTACTAAAAGAACGTAAATACAACCTTTGTAGATACGGTCCTCCACCTCCATAGCTCCGTGATGAACTCCTCTCCGCTGTAAAAATCGAATCCATGACTCTAGCATCGGCTTCATCGGAGAAATAGGCGGGCTAGGTCGTCGACGTCGATGCCGAAGATGATCTACGTCGAGGCATCACTAGATCAAGCTCCAACTTCACCAAGTCATGAAACTTGTGAAGAAAACACCCTATACTACTTGGCAAGAGGTAGAGGATGAAGAAATAGGAAGTGGGTTCACTTTAGAATTGGATTTCTCACTCTTTTTCATCAAATCACCATTGATGAAAGCTAGGTTTTCTTCTTGAAGAAGAACAAGAAGAAGAAGATGAATATTATCATAAGTTAATTAAATCCAAAAGAAAAATGAATACTTATCATAATATGAACCATGGTTATGTGTAGAGAGTTGACTAAGGTTAGAGGAATGGTTAGGGTTAAGGATGAAGACAAAGTGGTCACTTTGGTCAAAGCTTCATGAAGCTTCAAGATGCAAACATTGAAAGCCACCATTTTCTCTTTATGCCATTTATTTTCCAAAAAGAATAAACAAATAAATAAATGAATAAATAAGTAATGGATAAACAAAACCCTAATCATTAGTTTAACCATGGTTTAATTCTTTACACTTAACCAAGTAAACATGTATCATCAAACATGATACATCCAAGTGCACAAAAGTATATCACATATACAACTTGTGAACCTCAAGTGAGAAAATCCATTTAAAGTGAACCAATACTAGTTAGTGCAAAGTAATATATCAAATATATAATTATGCATTAAATCATTAAATCAACACTTGATTTAACGATCCGGTCATATCGCAAATAACCGACTAGTATCCTATGTATCGGCTTACCGAATCAATCCTTGATTCGATAACTAGGTTATATCGCATACAACCAATCGATACATTCATCGCGAGAATAGAATACGGTATCACATACACGCATTATTCTCGGTCCCGCACATATCTCATATGCACTCCTATTTCGTTTCGCTTGAGCCAGGAAACCTCTGTGTAGGACTCTAAAGACTCGTCAATACACCGGCAGCAGATAATGATCATATCAAGCACCCACAAGCCGCAAGCGGTCTGCTAAACGTAACGGTCACCCGGGTATTGAGCGATCAGAAGATCGACGAGCAAGCCCGCTCACACTCCTGTGAATCCAACCAGTAACACTTACCGTACAGTCCGGTCTTTTCGTCTGATATGTCGCATATCTCGCCTAGGGGTGGTAAACGTCAGACCCCAATAGCTCGATAAGTCGTGTCGATATGAGGTCTATAACAGTTCGAGAAACTACCGATAACACTTACCAGTAAATCTCAGCAACCCTGGCCAGGGATTTCCGGTTATAGCCAATCGAACACAGCGCAACATTAACTCCCTATACCGGGAGAGACGAATCCCCTCCTATCGCTCATTGCCTCCATGTGATTCAGTACTGTACCCAAAAACCACCGTTTTGCACGCCCTCTTGGACGTGGTAAGGTGGAAATCAAAGCACAATGGGAATCACACAAGACTCTATGACGATCTCGGGTCTACAGACTAACCTGTACCAGTGTCACCAGAGAACTGCCATCTGACGTGAGGTATAATACCATCTGGGAGTTCTCGGCGAGTCCGTCCAGTGTACCCAGTCTCCACTGAGCACCCGTATATCATCTATGATGTCAAACACCAATGGATATGGGATCATCCATCGCCCATCTGTATGGGTCGAGAAGGTATACGCCAGTCTACTCTGATATATCGATGCCCCGTCTCGATACACCTACGACTAGGGACCTTGAAGGATATACTTATAGACTACCATGTCCCCACTAGTATGATCCGCATCATAGTCCAGGTAGTCAAGTACACATCCTAAGGGCTTTACCAACATGTAACAGAGAGACAATCAGTATACACGTTAAGGTAAAGAGTAACCAGATAGCATAATATCATGTCGAGCAAGAAAGTCCTCCCTATATATGTCCAAGCATCCACTACAATATACATCCTATGTATAGTAATGGCCTCTAGGGCATACATATAACTAACATTTCTAACATCATGGGGGGGACTAAGGTCACCAATAAGGTTCAATTACACTATACCAATTCAATTCAAACCCTAACCCTTTCTAGAAATTTTCAAAGCTCGCAAATCTGCATCAAAACACTTCTAAACTTATATGGTTGATAATGAAATGGAAATACAAAGGTAGTGGTGCAAAAATTACCTCAATTGGTAACTCAAGAAAATTCTTGAGTTGCCCAAAGTCCTCCAAATCCGATTTTTCTTGGTTCAATGAGCTTCCCTTGAGCTTGTGCATGTCTTTAAAGAAATGGAGATGGGGTTTTGGGTTGTTTTTGATGATATTATGAGGGTTGAAGAGGAGGGGGAGATGAGGTGCTACCATGGTGATGGAGGAAGAAGAAATATGATGAAGATGATGAATGATTGCAATGGCACTTGGTCAAAGAAAACCCCTCACCTTTCTCTCTCATGCCTATACCTCTTGACTTTTCTTTTTCTTGTTTTCTTTTCTATTTTCTTTTCCTTTTCTTTTCTCTTCTCACATAAAACCAAAACCATGAATGAAAATAAAGAGAAGGCCATGTAGGAAAATATAACACAAATGTAAAAATGATATGGTGCATGTTTTGCACAAAACACGCTTAATGCCCGATTAGCGATATTTAATCGCAATTAGCACTAAAATGGTATATAATAAATTATAAAACTTCATAATTTGCATAAATTACACAAAGTACCCTCCTTTTAGTAATTTCTATAATTTTCCAAATATTTTCGACTTTATCGGTATTTAATTATACTGCACTATTAAAATATTCATAATAACTATTATTTAATTAAAAAAATTTCCAAAAATAATATTTTATTTTTCTGAAATGCTACAGTCGATATGATCGGGCATGATACCGTAAGATTGGATATGTGACGTGGAACGTATTACGAGATACGACATGATATTATAGCGGATCGTTGGGCGATGTGTTTTCAAACACACGCGAATATATATGTTGGATGGTATCGGAATGTACTAGACATTAGATCAGTAACCCAAATTCAGAATACGATGATAATGATACCAGATAAATAATGTGTTATATGTGGTAATTGACCCGTATCCCATTTTGGGATGTCGTACGATGGATTTTACCGTACGATGTATAAATATGGTGATCGATCCGCCCTCTTAACTCGAGGATGTCGTATGATATATTTCATCGTACGTGACGCTATTGAGGCGGAATCACCGACTACTAGATATATCGACTCGGACATTGGTGGTTTTCCTTACCCTTCTGATTAATCTCTTACCTTTGTCCTGTAGTTTACTTAGTAGATGTTAGATTGGCCTCGAATCATGCTTATTTTTTCAAAACAAGGAATCGTGAGTATTTTAAAGACAGGCTGAGTGGTATTACGGATATTTCAAAGGATGTGCCATTTCTTAAAAACATCGTAGCCCTATTTTCTAAAAACCACGATTCGTGTTATTTCAAATATCAACACTATATGACTCGTATGTATGTTAATGTATATTCTTTATTGTGGCGTTCACTATTCATTTTCTGTATATTCTTGCTATTCGCATCGCATTGCATGCTTAAATTTTTTTTCGTAGTAATCATGAAACCTTACTGTCAGGACACCAGCACCATTACCGATGATGCGTATGCTCCACGTACACTTACTTTCCGGCTCACAAACATCATCATCAGTAATTTCCATATCACGTACACATTAGAAAACATTACTTCATTGTAGAATTGCTAGTGGGTAGATTCGATGTAGCTAGTACGTTTGCTTTCATATGCTAGTTTGATATCGTATTTCTTACTTAGACACTCCATGCATGTATATGGATATTCATTGTTGTGCAATATCATAGAGCTTTATGCCGGTATTTCACCGTTATTTACTTTGGAGTTCGGGGTTCGGATTTTCCATGAGATTTCTGGATTTGGAGAAATCGCAAGGATTTATAAACTCATTTTCATTTCAAAAGATAGGAATTTGCGGTTTTCTCGTGATATGATTTGAGAGGTACCCACCATGAGTTTTCTCGGCTCTTGAGCGGTATCATACACCTGATTCGAGGATGAGGAGGAACCATCTGCGGGTGCATGGTGGACCCGGTGCGGTACCTCGGGGAAAGATGGTCACAGATGATGGCGTTGAGCCTGGCAGGAAGCACTACTGACTGGTTATTTGTGACGCGGCGGATATTCGAAGGATACCGACGTAGTCGTGATATTTTATGATAGGGGCCGGTCCGGATTGCCGGAGCTCGAGATATCGAGACATTGAGATATTGGGATTTTATGATATGGGCTAGTCCGTATTGCCGGAGCCCGAGATATTGAGACATCGAGATATATATTTTTGTGTCGATGTTTGACACCAATTCCCTGTTGATTTCATTGATGACTTTAGTTTTTATACGGAAATCTCACTAAGATATGAAAACAGTTTTCTCATTGAGAATGTATTCTGTTTTCATCCTTATTGCATCCATACATCATATATATGATTTGTTGCTACCTGAGGCACTGACACGAGCACTTGGTATTCACTTATGTTAGATGATTACCTTGCCATTATTAGATGTTTCAGGTTATATTTATGAGGATATTATTGTATGAACTAGGATAGAGTCATACATGCGACTTTTTCTTGGTGATGTTTTGTACTCACTCCCGTTGTGCCACAGTTTCTTGCAGGTTTTGCCGTACAGGTTTCATCGCGGCTTGCTGACTCACTGCTTCCTTCCGGGTGATTGCTTTGGTAGGTGGGTTCACTCGCCGCGTGACCACCATTATACTTTATTTATTTCAGTTGTATCTAGTAACTCCATCAACAAGACTTGTATTATTGATAGATTTAGCAGACCTGTGTCTATTCTTTCGACTTTAGAGTCGCGCTTGTATTATTATGGTTTTCTGATGGGTATTGGTTTTCTTCTGAGTTCTGATCCTCGCTCTTCGGCGTTGTATATTATATTGCTTGCATGGTTGTGTCCGCCACTTAGTGAAGAGCTAGCTCCTGCTTGGGGATGCCTTTATTCATTTTATATATTTCATGTGTTGTACCCGTTTAGGGCCAGTATATACAAAGGAGACTCTGCCGAAATTTTTGGGAAAATATGACGTTGCTTTTAAATGTTTAATGCCACTTATTTATTAAAATCACTGGCTTTAAAACAAGTTTTCTTCGCTTCTTCTTTAAGATGGTTTAGATTTTTGGGTTTTTGGCTGACTTGAATTAGGCGGGGTCTTATAGACTTCACATGATTCAAGTGCCAATCACGTGCTATTTTGGGTCGTGACAAAGTTGGTATCAGAGCGCTAGGTTTAACTTTGGTTCGAGTCTCTGTTTGACTATGCGGAGTCTAGGGCGTATATTTATATTCAGAACCTAGGCTTGACCTTACGGAACTTAGACTTGGTTGAGGGGGTATTAGACCCAAAATTTCGTCGCATAGGTTGACCTTGGTTGATGGAGTAGGTGACTTAAGTAGAGTGACGTACCGTTTGTATATTCCGCGGCATACTTACGATACGCTATTCCGCTTAAGAAGTCTTAGGATGTACATTTCTTTGCACCGTATTCTATTCGTTCCTATGATCTATCCTCATAGATATTGGTTGGTGGTTTTGTTACCACGATTGCATAGGCAGAGAGAGTTGCGGCTAAAGTTGCGGTCAGCATGAGCTCGTCATTGACGATGACTGACCAGGGCGTGATTCCGGTGACACACGATTGCATAGATTTGTCGTTTTATAATGGTTTTCGTGCCATGAGCATTTCGATGGGTTGTTTTTACTAAGATTTCTCGAGCGTGCAGATCAACACCAGAGGATTGGGCCACTGCTAGAGGCCGGCTTGAATGTGATCACCGTTAATGCACCGTTTATTCTTGATGATTGAGGCATTGTTTAGCGGGGGGACGAATGATCCAGTTTTTACTGAGATTGATAAGATATCGCCCCAGACGTTTGAAGCTAATGCAGCATGAGTTGTACTTAGAGATATGATAGTAGATCGCTAGTCACCCAAAGATGAACGACTAGGACATATGATTCGTTTGCATACCCCGATTGGAGGTCATCAGATTGATTGATTTTAGCTAGAGGAGACTTCACGCAGGTACGTTGAGACTCGATAGAAAACGATCGAATGTCAGAAACCTATTTTTCTAAGTTTATGATATTCGAAAAAATATGCAAGTAATTCTGTGAACCCTCTAGAAGAATGAAAACCTAACTCGATATAATGACCATGTAAACGCTTTTGAACCTTAGGGTTTGCGGCAGTTCCACGGTGCCATTAATGAGACTTGGGTTTTCCCTTCTACGGCTGGTCTATAGGTACTGCGGTATGTACTGGATATTATTAAACTGTGCTCAAGCGTTGAGCTCTAGGGGAATTATGGGACTTTGATGAATCGATCGAAAAGTTCGACGTCGTCCGGATATCATGTGATGGGATACATTACTTGGAAGACTCTAGGCATGATTATAACCGTTGTAGCACGGTCCATACAGCTACGAAGAGACGAGTACGAGTCAGTCGACATTACAGAAAAGTGGACTATGAGGTTCATACTAGATGGCGTTCCACTCCGTTGACATCAGAGATGTGATATGCATGCAGAGGCGTTAAATGTGGATATATCTTCCAGAAGTAGTTGTGATGAGTATGTGTTGGGATTCCCTTGCACCTAGTCTAGGGTTTGGTAGCATCACACATGCCATTTTAAAAATTAGAGAGGTGCAAAGCAAACAAACCATGAATCTTTACAAGAATTTCAAGGGTAACAAAGTTTGTATCACATACAAAGAACTATCTGTAACATAGAGTTTAGGATTACAAACTTTGTAGTCCATTCCTTCGTTTCATAAGCTCCATGTTGAGCTCCCTTCACTACGATCATCAAGAACTCCGACTCTCGAGAGGCTCCATGAGGTGAATGATGCATCTTGCTTGAAGTCTTCTTGATCTAAGATGATCTACCTTGAAGAATCTCTAACCCAAGCTTACACTTCACTAATGAATTAATTAGAGAAGTGAACACCCTAATCTAAGTGGCTAGAATAGATGAGGAAAATGAAGTAGGAATTTTACAATCTTTTGTTTTCAATTTCTTACATATAATCATCACACAACCAAAAGCTAGTGAAGCTTTTCAAGAGGAAGAAGAAGAAGAAAACCTTTTGTGATGAATAATGAATAAATGTTGTGGTTACAATTGCAACCATGGGTTAAGAATGAGATCCTTAACCCTTGTAGAGAATAAACCAAGGGTAGAGGTTTGGGTTGGGTTAACAAATATCTCCACAAAATATCAAAGAAAGATGACAAAAGTCAAACCTTCATGAAGCTTGATGAAAGCTCATCTAAAAGCTTAACCCTAATCCAAACCCTAACTTAGTTTAAACTCAATACCCTTGTTGCATTTGTAACCCTAACATGTTACAATATTATATATTACATATATAATATATAATGCAACAAAAGAAAATAATACAATTAACATATTTCGCATATACATCAATGTATTACCCGGTGAGAAAAAGAATCAATAAAGCGAGCTTATATTAGTTAATGTAACGTAATATATCACATATATAATTATACATTAAATTATCGAATCAACACTTGATCCGATAATCCGGCTGTATTACATATAACCTACTAATATAACATGTACCAATTCATCGAATCAACACTTGATTCGATGACCCGGCTATATCACATATTCCCGGCCGATATCACATATCGCAAGAATAGAATACGATATCTCATATCGTATTATTCTCGGTCCTGCACATATCACATATGTGCTCCTACTCCATTCTGCCTGAGCCAGGAAACCTCTGTGTAGGACTCTAAAGAATCGTCAATACGCCGGTAGTAGCTGATGATCATATCAAACACCCAAAAGCTGCAAGCGGTCAGCTAAACGTAACAGCCACCCTGGTATTGAGCAATCAGAAGATCAACAAGCAAGCATGTACATTCTCCTGTGAATCCAATCAGTAACACTACTGTACAGTCCGGTCTCTTCATCTGGTATGTCGCATATCAAGTCTAGGGGTGGTATACGTCAGACCCAAGTAACCGATAAGTCGTGTTGATGTGAGGCTCATAATAGGTCGAGAAACTACTGATAACTCTTACCGGAAGCACTCAATTTCATCCCTGGCCAGGGACTTCCAGTTATAGCCAATCGAACACAGCACAACATCAACTCCCTATACCGGGAGAGACGAAACCCCTCCTATCGCTCATTGCTTCCATGTGATTCGGGACTGTACCCAAAAGCCACCATTTTACACGCCCTCTTGGACGTGGTATGGTGGAAATCAAAGCACAGTGGGAATCACACAAGTCTCTATGACGATCTCGTGTCTATAGACTAACCCCTACCAGTGTCACCGGAGAACTGCTATCTGACGATTGGTATAATACCATCTAGGAGTTCTCGGCGAGGCCATTCAGTGTACCCAGTCTCTACTGAGGACCCTACACCATCTTTGATGTCAAACACCGATGGATATGGGATCATCCATCGCCCATCATATGGGTCAAGATGCGTATACGCTAGTCTACTCTGGAGTATCGATGCCCTGTCTCGATACTCCTTCGACTAGTAACAATTATAGGATGTACTCTTAGACTACCCTGGCCACACTAGTATGATCTGCATCATAGTCCCAGTAGTCGAGTACATATCCTAAGGGCTTCATCAACATGTGAGAGCAAGATAGTAAACCAATACGAGTCAACATGTTAAGAAAAAGTGAAACCAAATAGCATACTATCATGTTGAGCAACAAAGTCCTCTCTATATATATCCAAGCATCTACTATAATATACATCATATGTACAACATTGGCCTCTAGGGCATATATATAACTAACAATCTCCCACTTGCACTAAGACCAGCTATTGTAGTATCTCATACCCAACATTCCGAAGAGTCTCTCAAATTGTATCTAGGGTATGGCCTTCATGAGTGGGTCCGCAGTGTTGTCCTTCGTGTCAACTCTCCTGACCTCGATCTCACGGTGATCAACTATATTCCGGATCAGGTGATACCGCCTCAGAATATGTCTGGTCTTCTGATGGGACCTGGGTTCCTTAGCTAAATCCACAACTCCATTGTTATCATAATACAAAGGTATCGGATGCTCAATAGATGGAACCACACCAAGTTCAGTGATGAATTTCTTCATCAAGACAGCCTCTTTGGCAGCATCGTTGGCAGCGATGTATTCAGCCTCCATCGTCGAGTCTGCCACAGTTTCTTGCTTGAAACTCTTCCAAAAAACCGCCCCTCCATTTAGGGTGAAGACAAATTCCGAGTGCGACGTAAATTCGACCTTATCACTTTGATAGCTTGAATCGATAAAGGACTCCACTTGGATTTCTCTGTTACCATACACCAAGAACATCTCTTTAGTCCTTCTTAAGTACTTGAGAATGTTCTTCACAGCTGTCCAAGGATTCTCTTCTGGATCTGCTTGATACCAACTCACTACACTTAGTGAGTATGCTACATCGGGTCTGGTTCATAGTATCACGTACATGATAGAGCCTACTGCCGAAGCATAGGGTATCCCTTGCATGCGAGCTCTCTCCAAATCATTCTTGGAAGTCATCTCTTTGGAGAGAGTGGGTCGAGAGATCGTGGCTTGGTTCCCACGCTTGGATTCTTCCATACTAAACCTCTTTAGTATGGTTTCAATGTACCTGGATTGGGACAATCCCAGTATCCGTTTAGATCTAGCTCTATATATCTTAATTCCGAAAATGGAGGAGGCATCACCTAGATCTTTCATTGATAATCTATGTGAAGAGCTTGACCGAGTGCAGCATAGGAACATCATTTCCTATCAAGAGTATGTCATCCACGTATAATACGAGGAAGACGACCTTACTCTCTGCAACCTTCTTGTATATACAAGGTTCATCTACGCTCTTGATGAAGTCAAACTCTTTGACTACAACATCAAAACAGATGTTCGAACTCCGCGATGCCTGCATTATCCCGTAGATGGATTTAAGCAGCTTGCACACCTTTCCGCTGCTCCCTACTATCTACGAAGCCCTCTGGCTAAGTCATGTACACGCACTCTTCTATATCACCATTTAGAAAGGCGGTCTTAACATCTATTTGCCAGATTTCGTAGTCATGGTATGCAGCAATGCCAAGTAAGATCCGGATGGACTTAAGCATAGCCACTGGAGTAAAGGTTTCGTCATAATCGACACCTGGTCGGTGACAAAAACCCTTTGCAACAAGTCTAGCTTTGTACGTCTCAACTTTTCCATCTACACCAAGTTTCTTCTTAAAGATCCACTTGCTCGCAATGTGTTTTACCCCTTCAGGAGCAACTTCTAAATTCCATACTTTGTTGGTGAACATAGATTCCATCTCAGATCGCATTGCATCTAGCTACTTCACAGAGTCATCACTCGTGATGGCCTGCTCGAAGCTAGTCGGGTCATCATTTTCCATGATGCAATCCTCACTCCCACCATCTATGAGAAAACCGTAGTATCTCTCAGGTGGATGAGGAACCTATTAGATCGGCGGAGAGGCTGGGGTTCGTCGGGTACTACTGAATCCTCTGGTTCCAGTAAATCATCAGTTGTAGTTTATGGTGTTGGAACCTCTTCCAGCTCTACCTCTTTGCCACTAATTTCTTTTGTAAGAAATTCCTTTTCTAAAAAGGTGGCATGTTGAGCAAAAACCACCTTTTTTTGTTCACCGTGGTAGAATAGATATCCATTCGAATGTTTAGGATATCCTACAAACTTACAAAGAACTGATCGTGTCTTGAGTTTGTTCGGATTTTTCCTTTTGACATAGGCCGGACAACCCCATATCTTAACTCGTTTAAGACATGGTCTCTTCCCACTCTATATCTCATATGGCGTGGTAGGTACAGATTTTGATGGAACCTAATTCAATAGGTATGTTGCTACTTCAAGACCATAACCCCAAAAGGAAATAGGTAACTCAGCAGTGCTCATAATAGAGCGCACCATATCTAATATGGTGCGATTCCTCCGCTCCAGTACACCGTTGTGTTGTGGTGTATAAGGAAGAGTAAGCTGAGAGCGAATCCCATTCTCTTTTAGATAATCCCGGAACTTATTGCTCAAGTATTCTCTGTAAGTCGATGTAGTACACCCCAGTACTTATGGGGAGGCGGAATTTACAAAAACTTATCAAGTTTAAACAACAAACATCGACTAACCGCATGAATCGAAGCTAAACCCTAAAAACCGTATTCTTATGAGTTTCATTACATAAGTGATTAGGGATTATACCTAATGAACCGGTCCTTCTTCTTTATGTCCTCCTTGGTTCTCCTCGGCCTTCTCTAGGTAGTAGACGATCCACCCGAGAGCGAAACTCCAAGCTAAACCTCTAACTTGAGGTAACTAATCAACTTTGATTGCTAATCAAAGATGATAGAATGATAAAGAGTGAAGGTTATGGATTGTTTAGTCTAACCAAACCTTTGATCTCAACACATGAGGATTAAGGATTAGTATTAGAAGATGAGAGCTTGAGGAGAGAGAATGTGTAATATGATAATGAGAGAAGAGAGAGAGTGTATCATAATAATATGAAGCATTCTTATTTTCAACAAATGAATAAAAAGAAATGAATAAGCATGCTTCACAAAATATCTTGTGATGATTCATTAACATGAGTCATTAAGCAATAAATGTGCATTAATGAAGTGAATGAATCACCACTATGACTCACTCTCTTTCCAAAACAAACCTCCTTAGTCACATCTTCTAGAAGCTTCTCGAGTAATTACGAGAACGCCCCTCCGATCCGTAAAAATACGGAAAAACTTTAGACTGTAAAAATCCAATAACCGGATACCAGTAACTGGCTTAAACCAAAGCCGACTGGTAAAAACTGTCCGAAAGTCGTACGCGCGTAAACGCACGTATGCGTCCGAACCCTTTGTCGCAAAACCATGCAACCTCAATATCGTTTCGCCTGGAGTAGGAAACTCTCTGTGTGGGACTCTAGAGACTCGACTACTACGCTGGCAGTGGGTTTAACCACAGACCGCAAGCGGCACTAGCTGTACGTAACGGTCCCCAGGTAGTTGTCGATAAGAAGGCCGATGAGTAAACCCATCCGAACTCCTACTGAGTCTAATGTGACAATCTCCATACAGTCCGGTCCGTTCGTCCATGACTATCGCATATCGGGCCTAGGGGGGCGGCAAGCGTCAGTCCCCTAATAGCGGTATAAGTCGTGTCGGAGTGAAGCCCATTACACCCTGAGAAACTGCTGGAACCTACCAGCAAATCTCGCTTGCCCTGGCCAGGGACTTTGCGTAATGGCTCTCTGACACAGCACGATATCTACTCCCAATACCGGGAGGGACGAATCCTGTCTAACCGCCACTGCCTCCAAGCGCTCGGGACTGCACCCAACTGCTACCTGTTTGCACGACTCCATAGAGCCGTGGTAGGGTAGCAATCTAAGAACAGTGGGACACACTCGAGGCGAAGTAGCAGTGTCAAGTCTGCGGACTACGCTGTACTCATGTCACCTGGGAACTGTTCACTGACGACTGGTATCAAACCAACCAACAGTTCCCTGTGAGTCCTGTCCGGTGTACCCGTAACCTAACGAGCACCTGTATACTATCTCCAGTACGACGTACTGATGGCTGTGGGACAGACCATCTCCCCAACTGGGATGAGAAGCGTACACACTAGTCTACTCCGGAGTATCGATGCTCTGTCTCGATAATCCAACGACCAGGGACCTGAATAAGGATGTGCTTGTAGACTACCCAGCCCCCACTAGTGTGACTGCCATCACAACGCTGGTAGCCAAGCAAGATCCTAAGAGCTCTATCAATACGTACACTCACATATTAAGATAGAAAAACCAAGTAGCATACTACCATGTTTAGCAAGACTGTTATATACATGTGAATATCCCAAGCTTCCATTAAGTAATATACAAGCTAGTATGATACAGTAATGGCCTTCTAGGGCATAAACACTAACAATCTCCCACTTGCACTAGGGCCATGTACTGGCATATCGCAGACCAATGATCTCGAGTAGCCTCTCGAACTGAATCTGAGGAAGGGCCTTCGTGAATGGATCAGCAATGTTCTCTTCTGAAGCAACTCTCCGAACCTCGATCTCCTGACGATCAATGATCTCCCTGATCAGGTGATACCGCCTCAAGATGTGTCTGGACTTCTGATGGGACCTTGGTTCCTTCGCTAAAGCTATAGCTCCGTTGTTGTCGCAATACAGAGGTATTGGATCAACTATGGTAGGAACCACCTGAAGTTCTGTTAGGAACTTCTTCATCCAGACTGCTTCTTTTGCGGCATCGCAAGCAGCTATATACTCCGCTTCCATCGTCGAGTCAGCAACGGTGTCCTGCTTGGAGCTCTTCCAGCACACCGCCCCTCCATTGAGGGTAAAGACATAACCCGACATGGACTTGGAATCGTCCTTATCACTCTGGAAGCCGGAATCAGCAAAGGCCTCCAACCTGAGGTCTTTTCCGCCGTAAACCAAGAACATCTCCTTAGTCCTCCTCAGGTACTTGAGAATGTTCTTTACTGCTATCCAGTGCTTCTCCCCTGGGTCTGACTGATACCGGCTTACCACGCTTAGTGCGTAAGCTACATCTGGTCTGGTACACAACATCGCATACATTATAGAGCCTACCGCAGAAGCGTAGGGTATAATAGACATGCGTTCCCTTTCCAAATCAGTCTTGGGAGACATCTCTTTGGAGAGGGTGATTCCGTGACAAGCCGGTAGATTACCGCGCTTTGAATCTTCCATACTGAATCTTTTCAGTATAGTGTCGATATACCTGGACTGCGAAAGTCCCAACATCCTCTTGGATCTATCACGATAGATCCGGATCCCCAGTATGTAAGAGGCATCACCCAGGTCTTTCATGGAGAACCTGTGTGACAAGAATCCTTTGACAGATTGTAGCATAGGAATGTCATTTCCTATCAATAGAATGTCATCCACGTACAAAACGAGGAATACGACACTTCTGGCCACAACTTTACTATATATGCACGGTTCATCTGGATTTTTGATAAAGTCATATTCTTTGACTGTCTCATCAAAACAGATGTTCCAACTCCGCGATGCCTGCTTTAGTCCATAAATGGACTTAAGCAGCTTGCATACTTTCCCGCTGCTCCCACTCTGATTGAAACCCTCTGGCTGATCCATATAGACGCTCTCCTCTAAATTTCCATTCAGAAAAGCCGTCTTTACGTCCATCTGCCAGATTTCATAATCATGGAAGGCAGCAATAGCAAGAAGGACCCGAATGGATTTGAGCATAGCCACTGGAGAAAAGGTTTCGTCATAGTCCAAACCAGGTCTTTGACGAAAACCCTTTGCTACAAGTCTAGCCTTATAGGTTTCCACCTGTCCATCTACACCAATCTTTTTCTTGAAGATCCATTTGCATCCTATGGGTTTTACCCCATCTGGAGCAAAGTCCAAAGTCCATACTTTGTTGGTGTACATGGACTCCATTTCGGTCCGCATTGCATCTAGCCATCGTACCGAGTCGCCGCTCTGGATGGCCTGCCTGAAGTCAGTAGGTTCATCATCATCTATGATGCAATCCTCTCTATCCCCATCTATGAGAAAACCGTAGTATCTCTCAGGCGGACGAGACGGCCTACTACTCCTGCGGAGGGGTGCGGGAATGTTCTGTTCTTCTTGAACCTCTGGTTCTACCAAACTTTCAGTAGCAGTTTGTGGTTCTGGAATTTCTTCCAGTTCTATTTCGCTCCCACTCTTCTGATTTTCCAAAAATTCAGTTTCTAAGAAGCGGGCATGACGAGAAACAAAAACCTTTTGTTCCTCTGCGTAATAGAAGCAATATCCTGTAGAGTTCTTTGGATATCCCACAAACTTACACTCTACTGAGCGTGCCTCGAGCTTGTCCGGATGCTGCTTTTTTACAAAAGCTGGACATCCCCACGTCTTCAGGTACTGAAGATAGGGTTTCTTCCCACTCCACATCTGATATGGTGTGGTAGGCACAGTTTTGGTTGGAACTCTGTTCAAAAGATGTATCGCTGATTCTAGCGCATACCCCCAGAAAGATCGCGGCAACTCAGCATTACTCATCATGGATCGTACCATATCCAATAGGGTTCGATTCCGTCTCTCCGATACACCGTTGTGCTGTGGAGTGTATGGAGGAGTAAGCTGAGAGAGAATTCCTTTCTCTTTTAGGTAACCTAGGAACTCGGCACTTAAGTATTCTCCACCTCGATCAGATCTCAGTGTCTTAATACTTTTGCCTGTTTGGTTTTCCACTTCACTCTTGTATTCCAGGAATTTCTCAAAGGCTTCGGATTTATGCTTCATTAAGAAGACATGTCCAAACCTAGAGAAATCATCCGTGAAAGTAATGAAATAGGAAAAACCACCTCTTGCATGTGTAGACATTGGACCGCATACATCACTGTGTATGAGTCCTAAGAGCTCGCTCGCTCTTACTCCTTGTCCAGTAAATGGAGTCTTTGTCATCTTTCCTTTGAGACAAGATTGACAAGTGTCATAAGTTTGATATTCGAACGTGTCCAAATATCCTTCTCTATGCAACTTAGTCAACCTTCTCTCATTGATGTGACCCAGTCTACAATGCCATAAGAAAGCTTTATTTAAATCTGGAGACTTTCTTTTTAGTGTGTTCTGGACATTGAAAATTTGGAGTTGGTTTAACACATATATGCCGTTATTTAGAGTACCGGACCCAATCAAACCATGATTAAGGTGGATGTTGACAACATCTCTTACAAACGTGAAATCATAACCTTTATTTGATAACAAGGAAACTGATATGATATTACACGTTAAGCTGGGTACAAAATAACAGTTATGTAAAACCAAAATGTGTCCACTCGTCAATCCTAGGTGATAATCCCCGACGGACGCAGCTCCCACGCTAGCTCCGTTAGCAACCCTGAGGATCATATCACCTTCCTTCAGCACTCTACGGTTTCTCAGTGCCTGCAATGAATTGCAAATATGAGATCCTGACCCGGTATCCAATACCCAGGAAGTAGAGTTGATCGACAGACAATTCTCAATTACAAACACACCTGAAGTCGAAGCCACAGCTTGCTTCGGTTCCTGGTTCTTGGCGTTCCACGCCTTGCAATCCTTCTTCCAGTGCCCTTTCCTATGACAATGGAAGCACTCATCCAGGCCAACTACTGGTGCTGTAAACTTTTTCTTTCCCTTCTTTCCCACCTTACTAACACCTCCTCTAGGTCTGGGTGCGGCCTTCTTCTTCCTTCCTTTGGCCCTAGCCTTGGACCCGGAAGAAGATGAACCGCCAACAAACATAGCGGGTGTTTCCCTTGCCTTCTGCAAGGTGCCCTCTGCACTCCTTAACATGTTTAGGAGTTCCGCAAGTTCAACTTCTTTTCCTTGAAGATTGAAGTTGAGGATAAACTGGGCGTAGGTGGGAGGAAGGGACTGGAGAACAAGGTCTGTATAGAGCTCATTATCCAAAGTCGTCCCAAGGTCCGCGAGCTCTTCAATATAGCCGATCATCTGTAGGACATGTTCACCTACTGATGACCCGACAGCCAACCTCGCTCGAAACAGTTTCTTCGAGGTCTCGTATCTTGCTATACGAGATTGCTCTCCATAAAGTTCCTTTGTATGGAGAAATATGCCATCAAGGGACATATCCTCGTGCCTCCTCTGATGTTCATTGTTCATCGAGGCAAGCACGATGCACTTGGCTCTCGCGCAATCTAAATCCCAGGTTTTACGGATTTCCTTATCCGCATTGCTGGATTTGGGACCAAGGACAGCAGGTGCTGTAGCGGTGAGGACGTACCCCAGTTTGTCATAGGTCAAAGCCATCTTGACATTCCGCAGCCAATCTTTATAGTTTGGCCCTGTCAGTATATTTTTCTCTAAAAGTAACTTAAGTCCAGTCATTTTCAGGGTCGCTGCAATTAGGAGAGAGAGAAGAAAACTCTTTAGCATGATGCTCTTGCAAGTTTAGAGTGGTTTTTAGTTTATCTAAACTGGATGGCTCCCACTGTTTCTCGAATCCTTCCTCAAACCATAAAAGAAGAATTAGCCAAGACTATTCTCACCGTACAATACTTGCTTAACCGTTCAGCCAGGCTGGTGTCGATACTTCGAGGGAGGTTTTCCAACGCTTTCGCGAAGTTCCTTAATTAAAGAACCTCTTTTCTCTGGGGGCGTAACCCCGCTGACACTTTTCTGGACACCTACTAGGTTTATAGCATTGATCGTTAAGCGACGAATATCCTGATAAGTAGCATATACTCACAGTAGGATCGGGATCCAAATATCATCGTATGATAATGTTGAAGGAATCCTACCAACATTCATCAAACTCCAAATGGTATGCATCTCTTTGCAAATTTCAGTTTCTTTAGAAATTCCCGATATAAGTTTTTGCCCCATGCTCTTATGACCTTGACGTATGCCAACAAATCATAAGTCACATGTCAAGTTCTGCCCATCATTATCTTGTTAATTTGAACCCACCCGTATATACCCTTGACGTATGCCAACAAGGTAATGCGACTGTCCCAAACCAACACATCTATCTATGCAACAAATGAATACCCCAGCAGCTACCAAACACTATGCCTTGACGTATGCCAACAAGCATAGCTTGAATACTACTGACCATCCATAAGAAATGACGGAGGGCTACGACTGGTTTTGGCGAAACCGTGAACGTAGTGAACTTGATATAATCGAAGGAACCTGATAGCTTTTAAAAAGAGTGGTTAAATCTCCGCATTTAAAAATATCTGTTTAAAAATAACCGAGTGGTTTCTTTTAAATTGTTCCAACGATTTAAACTTTGGTTTGTTTTACTTTGCATTATAGATAATGCGTCCCATCATTAACCTATCATTGCAGAAAACAACGAAAATATAACGTCCTCTTATGCCATCCGCATTCGCCACGGGGTCCCGTCATCACCCGTTAGGTTACTTAACTAACGACAGAGCGGGGGCTGGGCTAGCGCGGGTGTAAAACATAAGTGACGTCTAAATAGCTATAATAAATATAGATATTTTACATTCGTCTGACGCAATGATATTCATTCCAGAACACAGATAAACAATATTGGATTTGCAAGCAATCTGTATTTCTTTTGAGCCTGCAAGAAAAGACAGATTACACAGTTGTGATGAATAGCCGTTTACCCCACCCTCGACCCCTACGGGTACGGCAAACTACCCACCCGGCAGTCTGTGTACCCCACCTTGGGTCAGTCCTAGGAGCAAAAACAGTAAAATGAAATAATACAACGGTGGCTACGACCGCAACCTGGAAGTGCCCCGCGAAAATAATATTACAACAAATTACATTTACAACAAACGAATTAAACAATAACCCTTTGCTAATCCCGGCTATACACCACAACAGTCCAATACAGTTTATATGCACAAACAGATATAACCATTTCATAAATGTGCAACCCCCTGCCAACCGACATACTAGCAGTTGGGGAAGGTTTACGAACACATCAAACAATCACAGATATAATCCAATACGCAAATACTGTATTTTTCGATCGAATAAACAACTTCAAAATTGCTCCAAAATCTGCTCTGTTAAACAGTAACCTGAGCAATAATTAAATATTCCAGAAAACCCCAAATGTCACAGGGGACCCACACAAGAAAGACGAGTCCATGACTCGGTCAAAGCGCCGCGGATGCGCGGCAGATCCCACCGATCCGCCGCGCTTCCGCGGCCGAGTTGCCGATTCATGGGCTCGAATTTCTTGGGTGATCTCCTGGACCCCTTTCTAGCTCTCTGAACACTCCAGAAAAATTTTAGGACTTGATTTTCACTTCGACAGAAACTGAACAGAACTAGGGTTTTCCGGGATCGTTTTTTCGTTCGAAATTCGTACAAATTTGCGATTAGGTTATTTAGTGTTTAGCGAGGCTCTGATACCACTGTAAGTCGATGTAGTACACCCCAGTACTTATGGGGAGGCGGAATTTACAAAAACTTATCAAGTTTAAACAACAAACATCGACTAACCGCATGAATCGAAGCTAAACCCTAAAAACCGTATTCTTATGAGTTTCATTACATAAGTGATTAGGGATTATACCTAATGAACCGGTCCTTCTTCTTTATGTCCTCCTTGGTTCTCCTCGGCCTTCTCTAGGTAGTAGACGATCCACCCGAGAGCGAAACTCCAAGCTAAACCTCTAACTTGAGGTAACTAATCAACTTTGATTGCTAATCAAAGATGATAGAATGATAAAGAGTGAAGGTTATGGATTGTTTAGTCTAACTAAACCTTTGATCTCAACACATGAGGATTAAGGATTAGTATTAGAAGATGAGAGCTTGAGGAGAGAGAATGTGTAATATGATAATGAGAGAAGAGAGAGAGTGTATCATAATAATATGAAGCATTCTTATTTTCAACAAATGAATAAAAAGAAATGAATAAGCATGCTTCACAAAATATCTTGTGATGATTCATTAACATGAGTCATTAAGCAATAAATGTGCATTAATGAAGTGAATGAATCACCACTATGACTCACTCTCTTTCCAAAACAAACCTCCTTAGTCACATCTTCTAGAAGCTTCTCGAGTAATTACGAGAACGCCCCTCCGATCCGTAAAAATACGGAAAAACTTTAGACTGTAAAAATCCAATAACCGGATACCAGTAACTGGCTTAAACCAAAGCCGACTGGTAAAAACTGTCCGAAAGTCGTACGCGCGTAAACGCACGTATGCGTCCGAACCCTTTGTCGCAAAACCATGCAACCTCAATATCGTTTCGCCTGGAGTAGGAAACTCTCTGTGTGGGACTCTAGAGACTCGACTACTACGCTGGCAGTGGGTTTAACCACAGACCGCAAGCGGCACTAGCTGTACGTAACGGTCCCCAGGTAGTTGTCGATAAGAAGGCCGATGAGTAAACCCATCCGAACTCCTACTGAGTCTAATGTGACAATCTCCATACAGTCCGGTCCGTTCGTCCATGACTATCGCATATCGGGCCTAGGGGGGCGGCAAGCGTCAGTCCCCTAATAGCGGTATAAGTCGTGTCGGAGTGAAGCCCATTACACCCTGAGAAACTGCTGGAACCTACCAGCAAATCTCGCTTGCCCTGGCCAGGGACTTTGCGTAATGGCTCTCTGACACAGCACGATATCTACTCCCAATACCGGGAGGGACGAATCCTGTCTAACCGCCACTGCCTCCAAGCGCTCGGGACTGCACCCAACTGCTACCTGTTTGCACGACTCCATAGAGCCGTGGTAGGGTAGCAATCTAAGAACAGTGGGACACACTCGAGGCGAAGTAGCAGTGTCAAGTCTGCGGACTACGCTGTACTCATGTCACCTGGGAACTGTTCACTGACGACTGGTATCAAACCAACCAACAGTTCCCTGTGAGTCCTGTCCGGTGTACCCGTAACCTAACGAGCACCTGTATACTATCTCCAGTACGACGTACTGATGGCTGTGGGACAGACCATCTCCCCAACTGGGATGAGAAGCGTACACACTAGTCTACTCCGGAGTATCGATGCTCTGTCTCGATAATCCAACGACCAGGGACCTGAATAAGGATGTGCTTGTAGACTACCCAGCCCCCACTAGTGTGACTGCCATCACAACGCTGGTAGCCAAGCAAGATCCTAAGAGCTCTATCAATACGTACACTCACATATTAAGATAGAAAAACCAAGTAGCATACTACCATGTTTAGCAAGACTGTTATATACATGTGAATATCCCAAGCTTCCATTAAGTAATATACAAGCTAGTATGATACAGTAATGGCCTTCTAGGGCATAAACACTAACATTCTCCTCCTCGATCAGATCGAAGAATTTTAATACTTTTACCCTTTTGGTTCTCTACTTCGTTCTTATATTCTCTGAATTTCTCAAAAGTTTCAGACTTGTATTTCAACAGGAACACATGTCTGTATCTTGATAGATCGTCAGTGACTGTAATGAAGTACGAGAAACCATTCCTAGCATGTGTAGACATGGGACCACATACATCACTATGTATCAGTCCCAAGAGTTCCGTAGCTTTTTCTCTGTGTCTACTAAATGGAGTTTTGGTCATGTTGCCTTTGAGACATGACTGGCAGGTATCATAAGATGAGAATTCGAATGGATTCAAATATCCATCCTTAAGCAACTTAGCCAGTCGTGTCGCATTGATATGACCTAGTCTATAATGCACAAGAAAGATTCGTTCATTTCTGAACTCTTCCTCTTTTGTGTGTTTTGCACATTAAGTATTGTCGTTTGATTAAGAACGTATATGCCATTATTTAACGAGCCTGATCCAATCAACTTTTGATTCAGGAACATGTTCATAACATTATCCTGTACTACAAAATTATATCACTCTTTACTCAATAAAGAAACTGATATAAGATTGCATATCAGGGTCGGAATGTAATTGCATTCGTTCAGAATCAATGTTTTACCATTTGGTAACACAGGGTGATATTCGCCAACTGCTTTGGCTGCAACATTTTCACCATTCCATACTTTTACGGAATGATCACCCTCTCCCAGTTCCTTACCTTTCCGTAGCCCATGTAACATATTCCATATGTGGGATCCTGATCCGGTATCTAATACCCAGGATGTAGAGTGAACTGAGAAACAGTTCTCGATAACTAACACACCTGAAGAAGATGCACAGCATGCTTATTCTTCGTTTGGCCGGCGTGAGAATCTGGATATTCTCCTATCCCCTGCTCGGACTTATAACAAATATATGTTGGAGCTGGACCGACGTTCCCCTGCTTAGTTTAAAAAGCGGGTTCAGTCAATACATCCATATTATTATCTTGATTAAGACCTGACATGGTCGCTACCTAGAGAGAAAGAGAAGAAAACACTTTAGCGTATGCTCATGCAAGATTAGATTGGTTATTATCTTATCTAACCAGGATGGCTCCCACTACTTTTTATCAAATCTTCCTTAAAACCCTAAAAGGTAAGACTAGTCGGCATTAATTACACTTTACAAGTTCGCCAATCTTTCAGCCAGATCAGTGTTGGTACTTTGAGGGAGGTTCCCTGTGCTTTCGCACGGACGTAATTAAAATAAACCTCGTTTTCCCATAGGCATAACCCCGTTAACACCTTTCTAGACACCTACTTGATCGGCTAATTGTCATGTGCAAAACTCTACCAGGAGTAACTCTTACTCGCAGTGGGTATCAGGATCCAACTATCTCATAGAAGGTACGCAAACTATCTCTTGAAATTCCTGATAACGCTTTTTCCCCTAGTGTGTTGTGACCTTGACAGAGGTCAACAAACCATAGTGCACTAGTCAAGTTCAACCCGTCATATCTTGATTGAAACAAACCCACCCGCACGACCCTTGACAGAGGTCAACAAGATCATACGACTACTCCAATCCAATCTCATCACATGATTTACAGATAATTACTAATCAGCTACCACGCACTACGTCTTGACAGAGGTCAACAAATGCAGCATGAATGCTAAATAATCTTTATCTGAAATGACGGAGGGAAACGACAAGTTTTTCTGAAAACCATTTGCGTAATGAACTTCATATCATTGTAGAAACAAGTGATTTTGAAAAAAAAAGTGTTTTTGAGGCTTTTCTAGTTTCGCTAAAGAGGTCACTCCCGGTGAAGAGATCTCGGCTTTTTCCTTATCGAATAAGGTGCAGGATATTTCACAAATACCGCGGTGCAAAGCAAGAACTATAGAAGCAATAAAAAACTAAACCGTGAGTTTGTAGCATCTGCCAGTTTTGCTAAAGAGGTCACTCCCGGTGAAGGGATCTCGATTCTTTCCTTATTTAATAAGGTGCAACGTATATCACATTTACCACTATGCAAAGCAAAAACTGTAGCTATCCTTTTTATAAATTTGATTCTACAACATGTTATAGGTTTCTTTTCTTTTATTAATCTCATTAATAAATCCCATCATTTTTGCTTTCTAGGCATCACAGAAGAAACGAAAGCAGTAATATTTATATATCATATATATATATATATATATATATATATATATAGTGTAAGCATTCATCTCAGGCAGTAATAAGATCTCATCACAAAATATTGCAGCAGAAGATAACATAAGAAATATTGGATATACTAGGATGTCCGTATTTTATTTTGAGCCTGTATAAAACACGGATTCCACGGTCGTGATGAATAGCCAAACCCACATCCCTAGACCCCTATGAGAGCGGCAAGTAACGCTGCCAATTCTAGGGTCAGGAGACCTGGTCTCGACTCCTCGAGATGGCCTCCCACTGGGCCCTAGAACCTGGTTACTTGTTCTCCCCACCCTGGGTCTATCCTAATGCGGAAAAGTAAATAATATACAATGGTGACATCATCCTCAACCCGGAAGTGCCCCAATAAAAGAATAATGCATACAATGGAATTTTACATGAATGAAAATAAAAAGCCTCATCTCACATAAAACCCCCGGCTATTCAAAACACGACGATCCAATATCACATATCACAGCAACACATAATATCTTATATCATCAACGTAAGCAAGTATGCGTATCTCGATTTTCGTTGATGTATAGCAACGAAGCCGACAATACTCCACATACTACACTTACGGTCTCAGAAAAGAAAAGTGAAAAACTATAACATTTGGAATCCACAATCACCTTAGACACCGTAAACCCGAAATATCATATATTACAGATTTCATGCCTAACTATATGAATTCCACATATTGTATCACAATCACAGAATATCAAAACGATGTTTAACGTTTCGATCGAATCAACATACACTCACAAATTAACCTCGTGAGCTCAACACTTGAGCAAAGTTAAAACACTCAAAAACCGTGCCATAGTCTCTATAGACGAGCCGTAGAAGGAGTTAACCAATGCCTCACCTATGACACCACGGAACTACGGCAAACCCTAGGGTTCGATCACGGTTCCGTGTGCATTGAATCGAGTTAAGGTTGGTATAGTCTTCTAGGAGGTCCATTGGGGTACTTGCACGATTTTATGAATATAATCAACTTCGGACAATTACAACACATGGAAATTTCAGCAGGGTACAAAATGTGGTGTTTGAAGTTCAATCGAACTGCTAAATATAGTCAAGGTTGCCATTACAGTGTTAAATAATACGACTATGAAACACTACGAATTAGACCCGAGTCAAAATAATCATCACATGAAAATTGGGCTAAGCAAACAATACTAGAAACCCCAAAATGAAGACATCAGAGCACAGGAGGAATACGGGGAGCGTAGGAGTCAGGGGGCGGGCCAGGCCGGAAAACCTAGCCTGGGGCTCAGCCAAAATCCGAGCCCTTCTCTCCGTATTTCCCCCATGTTCTTAGGATCTCCCATATATCATTCTGCACCTGTTTGAAAATTTTTTAATGGACTTTTTACAAAATTTACTGAGAGTAAAATGAGGGTTCCATAATACCGTATTTCGGAGTCGATTTCGTTTTCGTAATTATTTTAACACCTTGTCTAAAATTCTAGCTTGGCTCTGATACCACTGTTGTGCTTTTCTTGCACCTAGTCGAGTGTTTGGTAGCATCACTCATGCCATTTTAAAAATTAAAGAGGTGCAAAGCAAACAAATAATGAATCTTTACTAGAATTTCTAGGGTAACAAAGTTTGTATCACATACAAAGAACTATTTGTCACATAGAGTTTAGGATTACAACATTTTTAGTCCGTTCCTTCGCTTCATAAGCTCCGTGTTGAGGTTCCTTCGCTGCGATCATCAAGAACTCTGACTCTCGAGAGGCTTCATGAGGTGAATGATGCATCTTGCTTGAAGTCTTCGTGATCTAAGATGATCTACCTTGAAGAATCTCTAACCCAAGCTTACAATTCACTAATGAAGTAATTAGAGAAGTGAACACCCTAATCTATGTGGCTAGAATAGATGAGGATAATGAATTAGGAATTTTACACACTTTTGTTTTCAATTTCTCACTTAGAATCATTACACAACCAAAAGCTAGTGAAGCTTTTCAAGAGGAAGAAGAAGAAGAAAACCTTTTGTGTTGAATAATGAATTATTGTTGTGGTTACAATTGCAACCATGGGTTAAGAATGAGATCCTTAACCCTTGTAGAGAATAAACCAAGGGTTGAGATTTGGGTTTGGTTAGCAAATATCTCCACAAAATATCAAAGAAAGATGACAAAAATCAAACCTTCATGAAGCTTCATGAAAGCTCATCCAAAAGCTTAACCCTAATCCAAACCCTAACTTGGATTAAAATAAAAACCCTTGTTGCATTTCTAACCCTAACACGTTACAATATTATATAACACATATATAATATATAATGTAACAAAAGAAAATAATAAAATTAACATATATCGCATATACATCAATGTATTACCCGGTAAGAAAAATAATCAATAAAGCGAGCTTATATTAGTTAATGTAACGTAATAAATCACATATATAATTATACATTAAATTATCGAATCAACAATTGATCCGATAATCCTGTTGTATTACGTATAACCGACTAATATAACATGTACCAATTCATCGAATCAACACTTGATCCGATGACCCGGCTATATCATATATACCCGGCCGATATCACATATCGCGAGAATAGAATACGGTAACTCATATCGTATTATTCTCGTTCCCGCACATATCACATATGTGCTCCTACTCCGTTTTGCCTGAGCCAGGAAACCTCTGTGTAGGAGTCTAAAGAATCGTCAATATGCCGGCAGTAGGTGATGATCATATCAAACAACCACAAGCTGCAAGCGGTCAGCTAAACGTAACAGCCACCCAGGTATTGAGCGATCAGAAGATCAACAAGCAAGTCTGTACATTCTCCTGTGAATCCAACCAGCAACACTACCGTACAGTCCGGTCTCTTCATCTGGTATCTTGCATATCAAGTCTAGGGGTGGTAAATGTCAGACCCCGGTAACCGATAAGTCGTGACGATGTGAGGCTCATAACAGGTCGAGAAACTGCTGATAACTCTTACCAGCAGCATTCCATTTCAGCCCTGGCCAGGGACTTCCAGTTATAGTCAATCGAACACAGCACAACATTAACTCCCTATACCGGGTGAGACGAAACCCCTCCTATCGCTCATTGCCTCCATGTGTTTCGGGACTGTACCCAAAATCCACCGTTTTGCATGCCTTCTTGGACGTGGTAAGTTGGAAATCAAAGCACAGTGGAAATCACACAAGACTCTATGACGATCTCTGGTGTATAGACTAACCTGTACCAGTGTCACCAAAGAACTGCTATCTGACGATAGGTATAATACCAGGTAGGAGTTCTCGGCGAGTCCGCTCAGTGTACCCAGTCTCCACTGGGCACCCTTACACCATCTTTGATGTCAAATACCGATGGATATGGGATCATCCTTCGCCCATCATATGGGTTAAGATGCGTATACGCTAGTCTACTCTGGAGTATCGATGCTCTGTCTCGATACTCCCTCGACTAGGAACAGTGATAGGATGTACTCTTGGACTACCCTGGCCCTACTACTATGATATGCATCATAGTCCCAGTAGTCTAGTACAAATCCTAAGGGCTTCATCAACATGTGAGAGCAAGACAGTAAACCAATACGAATAAACTTGTTAAGACAAAGTGAAACCAAATAGCATATTATCATGTTAAGCAAGAAAGTCCTCTCTCTATATATCCAAGCATCCACTATAATATACATCATATGTACAACAATGGCCTCTAGGGCATATATATAAGTAACAGTATGCAGCCGTTCCGGAATAAGAAATTGATTTTGTAAAGGGTGATAACTCCGGGCAGTTCAGCATGAACGGGATTTGGGGGAGAACCCGACAAGATCTTTTTGGAAATACTAAACGATAAGACTTGGACCCAGGATCGGTCGTATTACGTGTTAGTTATATGTATGCCCTAGAGGCCATTACTGTACATAGGATGTATATTGTAGTGAATGCTTGGACATATATAGGGAGGACTTTCTTGCTCGACATGATAGTATGCTATCTGCTTGCTCTTTACCTTAACGTGTACACTGATTGTCTCTCTGTTACATGTTGGTAAAGCCCTTAGGATGTGTACTTGGCTACCTGGACTATGATACGGATCATACTAGTGGGGACATGGTAGGCCATAAGTACATCCTTCAAGGTCCCTAGTCGTGGGTGTATCGAGACGGGGCATCGATATACCAGAGTAGACTACAGTATACCTTCTCGACCCATACAGATGAGCGATGGATGATCCCATATCCATTGGTGTTTGACATCAGAGATGATATACGGGTGCTCAGTAGAGACTGGGTACACTGGACGGACTCGCCGAGAACTCCCAGATGGTATTATATACCTTACGTCAAATGGCAGTTCTCTGGTGACACTGGTACAGGTTAGTCTGTAGACCCGAGATCGTCATAGAGTCTTGTGTGATTCCTACTGTACTTTGATTTCCACCTTACCATGTCTAAGAGGGCGTGCAAAACAGTGGTTTTTGGGTACAGTCCCGAATCACATGGAGGCAATGAGCGATAGGAGGGGATTCGTCTCTCCCTGTATAGGGAGTTGATGTCGAGCTGTGTTCGATTGGCTATAACCGGAAATCCCTGGCCAGGGTTGCTGAGATTTACTGGTAAGTGTTACCAGTAGTTTCTCGAACTGTTATAGACCTCATATTGACACTACTTATCGAGCTACTAGGTCTGACGTTTACCACCCCTAGGCGAGATATGCGACATATCAGCCGAACAGACCGGACTGTACGGTAAGAGTTGCTGGTTGGATTCACAGGAGTGTGAGTGGGCTTGCTCGTCGATCTTCTGATCGCTCAATACCTGGGTGGCCGTTACGTTTAGCAGACCGCTTGCGGCTTGTGGGTGCTTGATATGATCATCATCTGCTGCCGGCGTATTGACGAGTCTTTAGAGTCCTACACAGAGCTTTCCTGGCTCAAGCGAAACGAAATAGGAGCGCATATGAGATATGTGCGGGACCGAGAATAATGCGTGTATGTGATACCGTATTCTATTCTCACGATTTGTATCATTGGACGGTTATATATGATATAGCCGGGTTACCGAATCAAGTGTTGATTCGATACATTGATACACTTCATATTAGTCGGTTATATGCGATATGACCGGATCATTAAATCAAGTATTTATTTAATGATTTGATGTATAATTATATATTTGATATATTACTTTACATTAACTAGTATTTGTTCACTTAAGACTATTTTCTCACTTGATTGTGCACATTGTATATGTGATATATTTTTGTGCACTAGATTGTATCATGTTTGATGATACATGCAAACTTGGGTGTTTGTTTACTTTAAACCTTGTTTAAGTGAATGGTTAGGGTTTTGTTATCTTTTCTTAATCATTTATTTATTTATTCATTTTGGCAAGAAAGAAAATGGTTGCTTCTTTTGTTTTCACTTGAAGCTTCATGAAGCTTTGAAAAAGGTTTGACCGTTTTGTTTCTTTCCTTAACCCTAACCTTTTACTTTAACCCTAGTTTATTATCTACACTTGTTAACTCACCCATGGTTGCTAAATGATAACCATCACTTCATTTTCTTTTTGAAAGATAATTCATTATTATTTCTTTCTTCTTTTTCTTCTTCTTAAAGAAGAAAGAAAACCTTTTCTTGAAAATGTCTAAGTGATGATTACAAGTGAGAAATCAAAATCCAAAGTGAACCCACTTCCTATTTATTCATCCTCTACCACTTTCCATGTAGTATAGGGTGTTTTCTTCACAAGTTTCATGACTTGGTGAAGTTGGAGCTTGATCTTGAGTTGCCTAGACGTAGATCATCTTCGGCATCGAAGTCGACGACCTAGCCCGATCATTTCTTCGACGAAACCATCGCTAGAGTCCGGGATCCGATGATCGCAGCGGAGGGACATCATCATTGAGCTGAGGAAGTGGAGGACCGGATCTACAAAGGTTGTATTTCCATTCACTTATTAGTAAAGAAGTTTACTAGCTCGTTGTTTCGCCTAATTTCTAGTTAACGATCGCATTAGGGTTTCTCGGCACCTAGAAAATTTTGAATTTGGCATGGTTGATGTCTTGTGAGACCTCGTTAGTATGCCTAGGAACACTACAGAGGTATCAGAGCAAGGCTAGAACTTTAGGCGAGGTGTAGACGATGTTAGAAATCCGATCGAACCCCGAAACCCTAAAAATGACCCTTCTCTGTACATTTTCTGGAACTATGGATTTTTCCCAATTAAAAATATCCAAAAAATTCAGCAGGCAATTTTAAGAGTTACTGTGAAATCCGTGCTCGTAAATCGATGAAACTTCTGCGGAACCGCGGCATGAGCATGCCTAATGCGGCGGTTCCGCGGCCACATAGTCGCATCATTCTTCGAAATTTCACAGTAATGTCCTATTCTCATTCCTGATTCTTCTAGATATTTTAAATTTATACTCCACAGTGGATTTTTCTGGGTTGTATTGGGGACTCAATGATTCGATCGAAATCTTTAACTTCGTCTATGTGTTTTCCAGATATTTTAGAATATGTTAAAAGGTTCGACCGGATATAAATACCCAATTTTTCCCCTGCCGGAAAATTTCCAAGTGTTGGATTTTTCCGTAGTTTGAGAACGTTCTAAGTAGTGCAAGTAACGCGATGGTCCCTCTAGAAGATAACAAACCTTAACTTGATTATTTGACCGTCTTGAACTGCCCTTTGAACCTTAGGGTTTGAGGCAGTACGGCGTGCCACATGTGAGGCGTTGGCTTGACCCTTCTACGGCTGGACCGTTGGTACCGTGGCATGAAGTGAATGTTTTTAAACTTATTTCATGTGTTGAGCTGTTTCGGGAAAACTTGGGTGTTTGAATGTTCGATCGGAAAGTTTAACATCTTCTATTTATCTGGAATGGGATACAATACTTGGAATTCAAAAGTAGTTATGTGATAACTAATATGAATGTTATAAACATAGCACTTTAGTCTCAAATGATCGGTTGCCACGGAATTTTGATGCGATCAAAAGTCCTTCGCAATCACGTAGCGTACGCGGATATTCACCGGTAAACTTAATAGACAGCCACGCCCCATAGCCCCGACCAAGTGACTATAGGAGAACCCCGTCGCCGAAAGCATCCGTTCGGGTGCTCGCGGCAGCGGTGTTCCGCCTTGGTGCACTTCGTCGACGGCGTCGGGGGTGCGGCCGCCTACTAATATTTGCGACGAGCATTCGATCAGGATGTCGGGAATCTTGTTGAATTTCCCGACTTGATATTGAAAATTGTTTTCGATAATGAGACTAAAATGCGGGGTTTATAATTGTTAGGCATGCGATGTCTAAGGAATTCATTTGATTAGGCTTGCGATGTCTATGCAGGTTGCGGATTCCAACTGTTGTAGTTTTACACTTTCTTTTCTGTGACCGTAAGTGTAATATGTGATATCGCCGGTTTCGTTGCTATATGTCAATGACAATTGGGATACGCATGTTTACTTACGTTGATGACATGTGATGTTATGTGTTGCTCGATATGTTATATTGGATCGTCGTGTTTGAATAGCCGGGGTTTTTTTTTATGTGAGATGAGTGTTTTTCATTTTCATTCACGTAAAAACTTGTATGTAATATTCTTTTATTAGGGCACTTCCAGGTTGCGGAAGATGTCACCATTGTATATTATTTACTTTTCCGCACTAGGATAGACCCAAGGAGGAGGGCACAAGTAACCGGGTTCTGGAGTCCTGTGGGAGACCAACTCGACGAGTCGAGTCCGGGTATCCTAACTCTAGAATTGGTAGGGTCACTTGCCGCTCTCGTAGGGGTCTAGGGGTGTGGGTTTGGCTATTCAACGCGACCGTGGAATCCGTGTTTTATACTGGCTCGTATTGAAAACACGGACGCCATAGTATATCCAATATTTCATATGATTTCTTCTGCTGCGATAACTGTGATGTGATCATTTGATATGCTGTGATGGATACTGTATATAGTATATATGATATATTATAGACGTTACTTATGTTTTACACCCACGCTAGCCCTGCCCCGCTCTGTCGTTAGTTACCTAACCTAACGGTGCACGAGAAGACATCGAGGCGAATGCGGATGACATAAGTGTACGTCGTATGTATCTTTGATGTTTAGGTGGATTTAAATGATGGGACTTCATTAATGTGATTAATGAAAGAAAAGAAACCTAAGATGTTGTGTAATCGAATTTTTCAAAAACAGGTAGCGACAGTTCTTGCTTTGCATTGCGGTGTTCCTTATAGAACATCCTGCACCTTATTCGATAAGGAAAGGACCGAGATCCCTTCACCGGGAGTGACTCCTTTAGCAATAACTAGCAGATGCTACAACCCTCGGTTTGTCTTTTGATTGCTTCTATAGTTTCTTCTTTACACAGTGATATATATGATATATCCCGCACCTCATTCGACGAGGAAAGGGCCGACGATCCCTTCACCGGGAGTGACCCCTTTATCAAAACTAGAAAAGCCTAAAAAACACTCCATTTTAAAATCATTTGTTTCTACAACGATATCAAGCTCATTACGCAATAGGTATTCAGAAAAACCTGTCGTAGCCCTCCGTCATTTCAGATAAGTTGTATATAGTATGCGTGCTGCATTTGTTGGCTTTCGTCAAGGTGTAGTGTGCGGTAGATATATGCTGCTTATCAGCTGCATACGATGCGATTGGATTAGGGTAGTCGTACGACTTTGTTGGCTTTCGTCAAGGGTCGTGCGGGTGGGTTTGATTCAATCAAGAAATGTACGGGTTGAACTTGACTAGCTGGCTATGGTTTGTTGGCTTTCGTCAAGGTCATAGCACGTTAGGGGCAAAATATTATCGGGAATTCCAATTGTTGAAATTTGCAATGAGATTGCATACCTTCTATGAGATAGTTGGATCCCGATACCCGCTGCGAGTAATTGTTACTCCTGGGAGAGTTACACATTACAATTAGCCGATCAAGTAGGTGTCTAGAAAGGTGTCAACGGGGTTACGCCTCTGGGAAAACGAGGTTTACTATAATTAGGACCGCGAAAGCACGGGGAACCTCCATCAAATTACCGACACTGGCCTGGCTGAAAGATTGGCGAACTTGTAGCGTGTAATTAATCCCGGCTAGTCTTTCCTTTTAGGGTTTGAAGGAAGATTTGATAAAAACGGTGGGAGCCATCCTGATTAGATAAAATAATAACCAATCTGATATTGCAAGAGCGCACGCAGAGTGTTTTCTTCTCTCTCCCTCCTAGTAGCGACCATGTTACGCCTTAATCAAGATAATAATATGGATTATTGACCGAACCCGCTTGTTATACTGAGCTGGGGAATGTTGGTCCCGCTCCAACTTATAATTGTTATAAGACAGAGCAGGAAATAGAGGAATGCCAGAATTCCTATACCGCCCAAACGAAGAAAGTGCATATAATGCATCTCCTTCGGGTGTGTTCATTACAAAGAACTGTTTCTCTGTATCCTCTACGACCTGGGTATATGATACCGGATCAGGATCCCAGATATGTAATCTGTTACATAGGGCTACAAAAGGTAGAGAACTGAGAACGGGTGATAAGTTTCATGTGGCAGAAAACGGTGCAAGTGTTGCTGCCAAGTATGTTGGTCACTGTCACCCTGTATTACCAGTACATTGATTCTGAACGAATGTTATTAGATACCGAACCTGATATACAAAATCATATCAGTCTCTTTATTAGTAAAGAAATGATAAGATTTTGTAATGTTGGATAATGTTTTGAACATTTCCTATATCAAAAGTTGATCAGTTGAGGCACGTTATCTAAAAGCATTGATGTTCTAAATCAAACTACTGTTCTTAGTATACGGAACACACACAAGAGGAAGAGTACAGAATTGAACGATTCCTTCTTGAGGTATTATAGACTAGGTGAGATCAATGTGACCTGACTAGCTAAAGTTACATTTAGATGCATATTTAAATCAGTTTGAATTTACATCTTATGAAACTTTCCAGTCATGTCACAAAGATAAGATGACCATTGCTCTGTTTACTGGAAACAGAAAAAGAGTTAGTGAACTCTTGGGATTGATACAAGTTGATGTATGTAAGGTCCCCTGTCTACACATGCCAAGACTAGTTCTTTGTACTTCATTACATTCTCTGATGATCTCTCAAGATTCAGATATATGTTCCTGTTGAAACATAAGTCCGAAGCTTTTGAGATATTCACAGAATATAAGTTAGAAGTAGAGAACCAAAAATACGGGTATAAGTATTATGTCCTTTGATCTGATCGAGGAGGAGAATACTTGAGCACGGAAATCCTAGAGCATTCCAAAGGAGAATGAGATTCTCTCTCAGCATTACTCCTCCGTATACACCATAGCACGATGATGTATCGGGGCGGAGCAATCACACCCTATATGATATGGTGCGCTCTATGATGAGTACTACTGAGTTTCCTATTTCTTTTTGGGAGTTATGCACTTATGAAGTTGCATACCTATTGAATAGGGTTCCGATCAAATCAGTTGCCTACCACTTCATATGTGATATGGAAAGGGAAGAGCCCATATCTTAAGTTAGTTAAGATTTAGGGTTGTCCAGCCTATGTCTAAAAGCAAAATCCGCACAAGCTCGAGGCAAGGTCTGTTGTGTAGAACTTGAAATGTCCCAGCTATACAAACTGCAGCTGATGATTTGGTAGAGCCGAAGGATTCAATAGTAACCAACGAACCTCAGCCTCTCCGCCGATCTAGTAGGGTTCCTCACCCTCCTGAGAGTTACTTCGGTTTCTCTATGACAGTGGGAGCGAGGATTGCATCATGAGATGATGACCCAACTAGTTTCGAGCTGGCCATCAAGTGTAGGGACTCTGTAAGAATGGCTGGATGCATAGTGATCTGAGATGGAATCCATGTACACCAACAAAGTATGGACTTTGGTTGCTATATCTGAAGGGTTAAATCCCCATCAGGAGCAAGTATATCTTGAGAAGATTACTTGGTGTATATGGAAAAGTTGAGACTTTCAAAGCTAGACTTGTTAAAAGTTTGCATCATTGACCAAGTATGGATTATGATGAAACCTTTTCTAAGTAGCTATGCTTAAGTCCATCCAGATCCTACTTGCCACGGCTACATACCATGACTATAACATCTGGCGGTTGGGTGCCATGACTGCTTTTCTAAATGATGTTTTATAAGAGTGCTCCTATAAGTACACAGTCAGAGGGCTTCGTAGACACTGGGAGCAGCGGAAACGTGTGCAAAATGTTTTATGTGATAAAGCAGGCATCGCGGATTTGGAACGTCTGTTTTGATGTGTTAGTCAAAGAGTTTGACATCATCAAAATGGTAGATGAACCTTGTATAAACAAAAGGGTAGTAGGGAGTATGGTGGTGATCCTCGTAGAGTACGTGGATGACATACTCTTGATAAGAAAAGAGTTTCCTATGCTACGCTCGGTCAATCTCCGCTTATCACAATGATTCTCCATATAGGATCAAAGTGATACCTCCTAAATCCTAGGTTTTGGATCTATGAGATAGATCGAATTGGATGTTAGGATACTCACTAGCTATAGTGAGATGGTATCAATTGATCCTGGGGAGAATCACAGGAAAGGTTCCAGAGTGATAAGGATGGCTGAATGACAGTCACAGGCATTGTCTTTACCCTCAGTAAAGGGACGGTATGTTGGAAGAGTTCCAAGCTAGATACCGTGGCATACTAGACGATAAAGGCTGGATATATCGCTACTTAAGATACTACCAAAGAGGCAGTCTGGGTGTATAATGGTTCATGAGATGAACTTAGTTTCTCCCATTGTGTGACAATGGAGTTGTGGCTTATGCCAAGGAACGTCCGTCCCATCAGTGATCCAGACATATTCTAAGGCAGTATCACCTAATCATGGAGATAGTTGATCTCCAGGGTAATCGAGGTTTGGAAAGTAGACTCAGAGGACAACACGGCGGATCCACTCATAAAGGCCTTTTCCCAGAGAGAGACTTAAACGGGATGGTTGAGTATGAGATACTACAACCACTGCTACATATGGCCCTAGTGCAAGTGGGAGATTGTTAGTTATATGTATGCCCTAGAGGCCATTACTGTACATAGGATGTATATTGTAGCGGATGCTTGGACATATATAGGGAGGACTTTCTTGCTCGACATGATTGTATGCTATCTGGTTTTTCTTTACCTTAACGTGTATACTGATTGTCTCTCTGTTACATGTTGGTAAAGCCCTTAGGATGTGTACTTGACTACCTGGACTATGATACGGATCATACTAGTGGGGACATGGTAATCCATAAGTACATCCTTCAAGGTCCCTAGTCGTGGGTGTATCGAGACGGGGCATCGATATACCAGAGTAGACTAGCATATACCTTTTCGACCCATACAGATGGGCGATGGATGATCCCATATCCATTGGTGTTTGACATCAGAGATGATATACGGGTGCTCAGTAGAGACTGGGTACACTGGACGGACTCGGAGAGAACTCCCAAATGGTATTATACCTTACGTCAGATGGCTGTTCTCTGGTGACACTGGTACAGGTTAGTCTGTAGACCCGAGATCGTCATAGAGTCTTGTGTGATTCCCACTGTACTTTGATTTCCACCTTACCACGTCCAAGAGGGCGTGCAGAACGGTGGTTTTTGGGTACAGTCCCGAATCACATGGAGGCAATGAGCGATAGGAGGGGATTCGTCTCTCCCGGTATAGGGAGTTGATGTTGCACTGTGTTCGATTGGCTATAACCGGAAATCCCTGGCCAGGGTTGCTGAGATTTACTGGTAAGTGTTACCAGTAGTTTCTCGAACTGTTATAGACCTCATATCGACATGACTTATCGAGCTACTGGGTTCTGACGTTTACCACCCCTAGGCGAGATATGCGACATATCAGACGAACAGGCCAGACTGTACGGTAAGAGTTGCTGGTTGGATTCACAGGAGTGTGAGCGGGCTTGCTCGTCGATCTTCTGATCGCTCAATACACGGGTGGCCGTTACGTTTAGCAGACCACTTGCGGCTTGTGGGTGCTTGACATGATCATCATCTGCTGCCGGCGTATTGACGAGTCTTTAGAGTCCTACAAAGAGGTTTCCTGGCTCAAGCGAAACGAAATAGGAGCGCATATGAGATATGTGCGGGACCGAGAATAATGCGTGTATGTGATACCGTATTCTATTCTCGCAATTTGTATCATTGGACGGTTATATATGATATAGCCGGGTTACCGAATCAAGTGTTGATTCGATACATTGATACACTTGATATTAGTCGGTTATATGCGATATGACCGGATCATTAAATCAAGTATTGATTTATTGATTTGATGTATAATTATATATTTGATATATTACTTTACATTAACTAGTATTTTTTCACTTAAGATTATTTTCTCATTTGATTGTGCACATTGTATATGTGATATATTTTTGTGCAATAGATTGTATCATGTTTGATGATACATGCAAACTTGGGTGTATGTTTACTTTAAACCTTGTTTAAGTGAATGGTTAGGGTTTTGTTATCTTTTCCTAATCATTTATTTATTTATTCATTTTGGCATGAAAGAAAATGGTTGCTTCTTTTGTTTTCACTTGAAGCTTCATGAAGCTTTGAAAAAGGTTTGACCATTTTGTTTCTTTCCTTAACCCTAACCATTTACTTTAACCCTAGTTTATTCTCTACACTTGTTAACTCACCCTTGGTTGCTAAATGATAACCATCACTTCATTTTCTTTTTGAATGATAATTCATTATTATTTCTTTCTTCTTCTTCTTCTTCTTGAAGAAGAAAGAAAACCGTTTCTTGAAAATGTCTAAGTGATGATTCCAAGTGAGAAATCAAAATCCAAAGTGAACCCACTTCCTATTTCTTCATCCTCTACCACTTGCCATGTAGTATAGGGTGTTTTCTTCACAAGTTTCATGACTTGGTGAAGTTGGAGCTTGATCTTGAGTTGCCTCGACGTAGATCATCTTCGGCATCGAAGTCGACGACCTAGCCCGATCATTTCTTCGACGAAACCATCGCTAGAGTCCGGGATCCGATGATCGCAACGGAGGGACATCATCATGGAGCTAAGGAAGTGGAGGACCGGATCGACAAAGGTTGTATTTCCATTCACTTATTAGTAAAGCAGTTTACTAGCTCGTTGTTTCGCCTAATTTCTAGTTAACGATCGCATTAGGGTTTCTCGACACCTAGAAAATTTTGAATTTGGCATGGTTGATGTCTTGTGAGTCCTCATTAGTGTGCCTAGGAACCCTACATTACGCACGCCCAGTAGACCAGAGTTCGGCAGCATCGACGAGACTTGTTATGAGTGACCATGATAGTTGACCACAGACCTTTAGAGGATGTGCCAGAGCTGAACTGTTTCCGTCATCGTTCCACATTGGGCCGTTGAGCCGAGGAGCTATGTAACTAGAAATTCGCAGTGAGATATGAGAGCCTAAGAGCACCAGGCGCCAGGGCATGAACAGGAGGCAAGTGGATATCTTGCTCTGCTAGCTTTAGATGCACCGACACCTACTTTATTTTGAAGGAAGGATATTGACGATCGTGTTTACGATTTGCGATTTGGTGATTTGAATCTCACATGTCCGTCATTTTGGATTTCGGTATTTTGGGCAAATTATTTGCATGATTTAGATTTGTGCACCACAGTTGCACATGATTTGTGTTTCTATGTATCAGTTGTACTAATTTTCGTTTTGTGCAGACCTATTGCGCCTGATTTTGATTTCATGCCCTCCGATATGTTCGATTTTTGAATTCATGCATAGGGGTCGCAAACGATTTTGACATATGTATTTGGTTTAAAGTACGCGAGCTTTTCGTACCTTGATATGATTTTGTGCATGCGGATGCACGCGTTTATAAGATTATATACCACGGTATACCTGATTTGGATTGATGCATGTTCTCTATCGTCGATTTCGATTGTGATATTCGATATTTGTTTTCGTGCACCTTGTGCATTTGATTTGGATTCTTACGCATAATCGGCGCGCTTGATGCGATTTCGGTGCACACCAGATGCACTAAATCGGGAGTCTTCATGTATACTAGATGCACCTGATATTGTTGTCAGGCACACCGTTGCCCTTGACAGGTGTTTTCGTGCATACCCATTGCACTTAGCTTTTTTTCTGTGCACATGTATGGCACATTCTTTGATTTCGATTTCTGTGCGCACCAGTGGTACGTTGCATTATTTACATATGCCATTGAGTGTGATTTCTTTGGAGTAGTACGTTTTTATGATATTACTATTTGGTTTAGTAACTGAGCAGGAAAAGTCAGAGGACAGTACCTGAATATGTCTTTGCTTCCATCGATAGTTATCGAAAGGATTTCTAAAAAGGAACTATAGTCTCAGTATTTACCTACGTGTCCGAGATGACACGAGACATTTTACAAAGGAAACCCTTCTAAATTATTTTCAAAATGGCGGGACGTGTATGTTAAACAAACGATATATATATATATATATATATATAGTTATTTTCTTACAATAAACGTCCGCTACTTGTGTCGTGATACGCGCATCGTACAACGAATTGAAAAAGGTTTGGCATGCATTTCTTTCAGATGTTTTGACGAGTTTACAATGATGCGTACTATGTACATGTTATAGTTTTGATGTATATCATGATGGTTTTCGTATTGGACTGTGTAATTGGTGTTTTCACCGTAACTTCAATGATTGCGGGATGCTTGACGGAGTTTTGATTTTGAGTTGTATACTCATTTCCATGCGCATGCATTGCGCTACGATGTATTTTATGTATTTATGATTTTGGAGCCCCGATAACTTCATCATTTTATCGAAATGTTTTAGTATTTGAGGGGTTTAAATTTAAATTCGGGGACAGAATTTATTTAAGGGGGGAAGACTGTAACGTTTCAGAAAAATAAAATATTAATTTGGGAAGTTAAATAATTATAATAATAAATATAATGAATATTTTAATGTGTGGGGATTAGTTTTAATGATACGGTATAATTATATACCGATAGTTTGGAAAACATTGGAAAATTAAATTGAATGGTGATTTTTGGAGGGATTTATGTGATTTCGGCAAATTAAAATTTTTTATAATTAATTATATGCAAGCTTATTTCTAAACTTGATTAATGTTCACTAATCATGCATTTATCTTGATTAGGCTTCATGACATGCACCATGTCACATTTTCAAAAAATACTTATTACATTTTTATGAAACATGATTTCAAGTCTTCATTATGCATGGTTTCATTGTGCATTTTGCAATTGTTTTACAAAACAAAACCATAAGAAAAGAAAAGAAAAGAAAAGAGAATGGGAAGAGATTAAAATAAGGGGTATGTGCAAGAGAGAGAAGAGAGAGAGAGGGGGTGAGGGGTCTCCTTGAACCATGGCTCATTGTCCCCCTTCATTATTTTCTTCATCATTTTCCCTCCCTTCCACTCATGGCTTCCCTCCTACTTCCACCTCTTTCTACACCTCACAACTACCCCAAAAATGCATCAAAACCATACATTCCCTTCATTAAAAATATGCACAAGCTCACTACAAGCTTGGGGAACTAAGAAAGCTAGGATTTTGAGCACTTGTGGCAACTCAAGAATTTTCTTGAGTTACCAAATGGGGTAATTGTTTCACTATTAGTGTAGTAATCAAGTTCCTTTAGCTTCTATTTTAGTTTAGAAGTGATTTGGTGAGGTTTTGTGACATATGAAAATTCCTTGAGGGTGTTTAAGGGATTTTGAGTTGGGATGATGCAATTGTGATGTATTAGTGACTACAAACCCCCTTTGTGTTGAAACTTAGACCAAACCAGAGCTAGAACCCCAAAATTGAACTTTATATATCGAAATGTCTGTTTGTGAATAAATAGTGGGTGCAGGGAATCTGGAGTGACCTGGAGACTTGCTTAGAAAAACTAGCAACCCCAGAGACCTAGTTAGACCAAAAGGAGACCACCCTGAAAGTACGAACCCAAACCATGCAGGTTTGGCCGAGCTCACCGGATTTCGTGGGGTTCTCGCAGGGTCACCTGTAGGAGATGGTGTCAATTTTGGTTGTAGCTTATCTACCCTATACAGTACCCCCCTGTATTGCTTGTTTAGCCAAATTTCTCCTGACCAAAAATCTGGGACTAGTTTTCCAAGTTTCTGTTTTGGTTTCGTGGTTTTCGATAACATGGGTTTGGTATTCGAACTGTGGATTCAATCTTTGGGCATTTGTACGTTAATGATGAGGAATTTATGATTGTTTTCGTATTCGTAGGCTATAGGTTCTAAGCTATAGGCACCTCGCGTGTCGTTTCGATTGGGAATCGGATTTAAATGCGATTCGATTTGTTATGGCATGTAGATGTTAGTGTATATGCCCTAGAGGCCATTACTGTATCATACTAGTTTGTATATTACTTAATGGAAGCTTGGGATATTCACCTTGTATAAACAATCTTGCTCAATAAGTAGTATGCTACTTGGTTTGTTTCTACTTCAATGTGTACATGTGTTTATTTTAGTATATCACCTATACACATTAGTGGAGCCCTTAGGATCTTTGCTTGATTACCAGCGTTGTGATGGCAGTCACACTAGTGGGGCTGGGTAATCTATAAGCACATCCTTATACAGGTCCCTAGTCGCAGGACTATCGGGACAGGGCATCGATACTCCGGAGTAGACTAGCGTATGCGCTTCTCATCCCAGTGTGGGAGATGGTCTGTCCCACAGCCATCAGTACGTCGTATTGGAGATAGTATACGGGTGCTCGTTGGGTTACGAGTACACTGGACAGGACTCGTCGGGAACTGACAGGTTCGTATTATACCTATCGTCAGTTATCAGTTCCCAGGTGACATGAGTACAGCTTAGTCCGCTGACTTGACACTGTCACTTCGCCTCAAGTGTGTTCCCACTGTACTTTGATCACTATCCTACCACGGCTCAAAGGAGTCGTGCAAACAGGTAGTAGTTGGGTGCAGTCCCGAAGCACTTGGAGGGGGTGACGGTTAGACAGGATTCGTCTCTCCCGGTATTGGGGGTTGACATCGCGCTGTGTCTAGGAGAGCCATTACATGAGTAGTCCCTGGCCATGGCAAGCGAGATATACTGGTAGGCTTCCAGTGCTATCTCAGGGTGTATTGGGCTTCACTCCGACACGACTTGTACCGCTATTAGGGGACTGACGTTTACCGCCCCCTAGGCCCGCCATGCGATGTATCAGACGAACAGACCGGACTGTACGGAGATTGTCACATTCAGACTTAGTAGGAGTTCAGATGGGGTTCACCTCGTCAGTCTTCTTATCGGCATCTACCTGGGGACCGTTACGCACAGCTAGTGCCGCTTGCGGTCTGTGGTTAAACCCACTGCCAGCGTAAGTGTCGAGTCTTTAGAGTCCCACAAAGAGGGCTATTCGCTTTTGGGCAAAACAGAGTAGAGGTCGCATGGTTTTGCGACAGGGTTCGTTCTCATCCGCGCACTTGTGCACGTTTGGAGTCCGGACGGATATTACTGGCTGGCTCTGGTTTGAGTCAGATACTGGTATATGTTTTGGGGTTGATTTTATCTCTTTGTGTTCATGTTCCTCGGAACAAGAATGCGGGTGTGTATGCACAGTTGTTTGAGGCGGAGGAAGAGAATTTTCATTAGGGTTTCGGAACGGGTGCGCATGCACAGTTGACAGTCGTCTTTTTCCATACCCTAATGAATTTGTGATATATCAATTAACAATATTAATTAAATGAAATTATGTTATGGATGGGTTTGTTGACTTGTTGACCAAGGTTGACTTATTGACCATGGTTGAAAGTTTAACCATTATCATTACATATCAAAGATGCTCTTTGATTCTAGCAAAAATTTTTTAATGAATGTAATGATAATGGTCATTCCAAACCATCCATCAACTTTTTTCATTTTTATTATTATTGTTAATTTGTTAATTCTTTTCATTTCTAGTTATGGTTGTAAAATGAAAAGAATAGCTCATTCTATCATAACACTTCTCTCTCCTCTCTTCTTCTTCCTCCTCCTCTAGTTCAAAGGAGAATCCTTCTCATGTGTTGAGAATCCCTCTCCTTGAGATAAAAGCACCCCAAAGCCACTCTCTACTCACTCTAGGGTTAGAGGTTTAGAAAGCCGAAGTTCCTAGTTCTCTCAAAGTTCGAGAAAGAGCCCGAAGGTTGAACCCTCAGGTGGATCCATCTTTGACGGAAGAAGGCGACGAGGAAAGCACCATCAAACCCTACAAAGGTTTCAAGAAGAAGGAGTTCAAGTTAGGTATAACCTTTTATCCGAGTAGCTAACTCTCTTTAGCTTTCTTGCTAGTCTAGTTTAGAAAAGATCCCGACTTTGCTAGTCCATGTTGCCTCATGCGCTAAAAATTTGATTTTTATACCGTTTCCGCCTCCCCGCAAGAACCGGGGGTGGCAACGTGGACTTACAGTGGTATCAGAGCCTAACTAAACTTAAACTAGCTTAGTAGTAAAGTGTATCGAAGTTCGAACGGAAAAATCGCAAAACACCGGAGAAATAAAACCCTAACTTTCTGTTGAAATTTTTTGTGCTCTAAAGTGAAAAAGTTTTACTCCTAAAATCGGCTCAGGGTTTTGTGAGAACACCCACGAAAAACGATCCCCTGATTCCCTCAAACCGCCGCGGATCCACGGCAATAGGTATGCATTTGCCGCGGAACCGCCGCCGTTTAGGCTCCTCTCGTGATCGGGTTTTGTGCAGTGTTCTTCTGGTAGGGTTTTGTGATTTTTCAGATGGGTTATTTGTACCCAGATTTTCCAGAAAAGAAATTTGTTTTTGGGGGCCTATAAATCCGTATTTTTATCGAACTTCACTACACTTTGACTATAATGGTTATATCTGTGATGTTTATATGTATTGAACGTCGGCTAATCGCTATATGTCGATTAGTCGGGGTTATACATATCAGTGATCTGTGTTTGTTGATGGTATGTGTATATGAATGGGTTGGATTGTCGTGGGTGAATAGCCGGGGTGGATGTGAGATGAGCTTTTGTTTTTCTTTCATTCATCTGTTATATGTAAATTGATGTAATATTATTTGTATGGCCGCACAACCAGGTCGGGGTTGTAGCCATCATTGTATAATTCTTTTTACTGTTTTTGCTCCTAGGATAGACCCATGGGGGGGTGCACAAACTACCGGGTATCTCGAAGTGCCGAGTGGCCTACTCACGGTAGTGAGGGAGGTTGCTTCGCTTCGAATACTTGGCGGGTAGTTTGCCGCACCCGTAGGGGTCTTGGGTGGGGTTTTGGCTATTCACCGCGACCGTGTAATCCGCTTTTCGTTGCAGGCTCGAACGGATTGCGGATTCCTAGTATATCCAATGTATTCATCTGTGATCTGTAATGTCTATCATTGCTTTACATTCATAACTATTTAGGCGTTTCTTATGTTTTACAGCCGCGCTAGCCCAGCCCCCGCTCTGTCGTTAGTTAAGTAACCTAACGGGTGATGACGGGGCCCCGTGGCGAATGCGAATGGCATAAGCGTACGTCATATTTTGGTTGTTTTCTGCAATGGTAGGTTTAAATGATGGGACGCATTAAAAGAACTAATGCAAGATAATAAACCAAGCAAAAGTCGTTGGAACACTTTCGAAAAACCACTCGGTTCTTTTCAAATATAACTTTTAAATGCGGAGCTTGAGCCACTCCTTCTAAAAGCTATCTCGTTCCATCGATTATATCAAGTTCACTACGTTCACGGTTTCGCCAAAACCATTCGTAGCCCTCCGTCGTTTCACATGAATAGTCAATAGTATTCAAGCTGTGTTTGTTGGCCAAAGTCAAGGCATAGTGATTGGTAGCTATTGGGTATTCATGTGCAGCCTAGATAGATGCGTTGATTTGGAACAGTCGTACTGCCTTGTTGGCCAAAGTCAAGGGTAGGTACTGGTGGATTCAAATTAATCCGGTGAACGACGGGAAGAACTTGACATGTGACTTATGATTTGTTGGCCAAAGTCAAGGTCATAAGAGCATGGGGCAAAAATCCACATCGGGAGTTTCATAAGTACTGAAACTTGCTAGATTTGCATACCATTTGGAGTGTGGTGATTCTGGTAGGATTCCTTCAGTTTCGTCACGCAATGATATTTGGATCCCGATCCTACTGTGAGTATATGCTACTCCTCGGGAAATTTCTCACTAAACGATCAATGCTATAAACCTAGTAGGTGCCTAGAAAGGTGTTAGCGGGGCTACGCCCCCAGGGAAAAGGGGTTATTTAATAAATGAACTTCGCGAAAGCGTTGGAAAACCTCCCTCGAAGTACCGACACTGGCCTGGCTGAATGGTTAAGAAAGTATTGTGCGGTGGGATTGATCTCGACTAATTCTTCCTTTATGGTTTCAGGAGGGATTCGAGAGACAGTGGGAGCCATCCTGTTTAGACAAATTAAAAACCATTCTAAACTTGCAAGAGGATCGTGCTGAGTGTTTCTTCTTCTCTCCTAATTGCAGCGACCAATCGACATAACTGGACTTAAGTTACTTCTAAATAAAAACATACTGATAGGGCCAAACTACAAAGATTGGCTCAGGAATGTCAAAATGGCAATCACTTACGACAAGCTGGGGTATCTTTTTACCACCAAAGCTCCCCCAGTCCCAGGTCCCACCTCCAGCGTCGCGGATAAGGAAATCAGTAAGACTTGGGAGATTGATTGGGCGAAGGCCAAGTGCCTCGTGCTTGCCTCTATGGACAACAAACATCAGAGGAGGTACGAGAATATAGACCTGGAATCCATATTTCTTCATACAAAAGAAATGTATGGAGAGCAGTCTCGTATCGCAAGATACGAAGTGTCGAAGAAGTTATTTTCGGCAAAATTGGCCGTCGGATCATCGGTAGCGGACCACGTGCTTAAGATGATTGGCTACATTGAGGAGCTCGCGGAACTTGGGACCACGTTGGAATGTGAGCTCTATACGGACTTAATTCTCCTGTCCCTTCCTTCCACTTACGCCCAGTTTATACTGAACTTCAACTTACAAGAAAAGGAAGTTGAACTTTCAGAACTCCTCAACATGCTGAGGAGCGCAGAGGGCACCCTACAGAAAGGTAGGGAAACATCCACTTTGTTTGTAGGAGGATCTTCTTCTTCTAGGTCCAAGGCGAAAGCCAAGGGAAAGAAGAGAAAACCCCCGCCAAACTAAGGGGCGGTGTTAGTAAAGTGGATACGAAGGGAAAGGAAAAGGCAACAAAGTTAGCGGGGAAGCTTATGGGTAAGGAAGAATGCTTCTATTGTCATAAGAGTGGACACTGGAAGAAAGATTGCAGGGCTTGGAAGGCCAGGACACAGGAACTGAAGCAGGTTGCGCCTTCAGCTTCAGGTGTGTATGTTATTGAAAACTGTCTTTCAATAAACTCTACTTCCTGGGTATTGGATACCGGATCAGGATCTCATATCTGTAATTCTTTGCAGGCGTTGAGAAACCGTAGGGTTTTGAAGGCAGGTGACATGACCCTCAGAGTTGCAAACGGAGCTAGCATGGATGCTAAAGCCGTGGGGGACTATCACCTGGGAATGTCAGATGTGCATGTTTTGGTTTTGCGTAATTGCTTTTTTGTACCCAACGCAACTTGTAATATCATTTCTGTATCTTTGGTTTCTAAAGAAGGTTATGAATTTGCGTTTGTAAGTAATGTTGTAAACATTCACCTTAATCAAGTTCTGATTGGGTCAGGTGCATTGAGCAATGGTATATACGTATTAAACCTACCACAGATTTTCAATGTCCAGAATACACACAAAAGAAAGTCTCCGGAAATCAATCAGACTTTTTTATGGCATTGTAGACTGGGTCACATCAATGAGAGAAGGTTGACTAAGTTACATACAGAAGGGTATTTGGATCCGTTCGAATATCAATCGTATGCCACTTGTCAATCCTGTCTCAAAGGAAAGATGACAAAGACTCCGTTCACTGGACACGGAGTAAGAGCGAGCGAGCTCTTGGGACTCGTACACAGCGACGTGTGCGGTCCAATGTCTACACATGCGCGAAGCGGTTACTCTTACTTCATTACTTTTACGGATGATTTTTCAAGGTACGGTTATGTCTTCTTAATGAAACATAAGTCCGAAGCCTTTGAAAAGTTCCAGGAATATAAGAATGAAGTAGAAAAACAAACCGGCAAAAGTATCAAGATTCTAAGATCGGATCGAGGTGGAGAATACTTAAGTGCCGAGTTCCTGAATTACTTAAAAGAGAATGGAATTCTCTCTCAGCTTACTCCTCACACTCCGCAACATAACGGTGTATCGGAGAGACGGAACCGGACCAATTGGATATGGTACGGTCCATGATGAGTAACGTTGAGTTACCGCGATCATTCTGGGGGTATGCGCTAGAATCAGCTGCATACCTTTTGAACCGAGTTCCTACTAAGACCGTGCCTACTACACCATATGAGATGTGGTGTGGGAAGAGACCCTATCTTAAGCACATTAAGACATTGGGATGTCCAGCTTTTGTTAAAAAGCAGCATGCGGACAAGCTCGAGGCACGCTCGGTACAGTGCAAGTTCGTGGGATATCCAAGAACTCCAAGGGATATTTCTTCTACTGTGAAGAGGAACAAAAAGTTCTTGTTTCTCGTCATGCCTACTTCTTGGAAACTGAGTTTTTGGAAAACCAGATAAGTGGGAGCACAGTAGAACTGGAAGAAATTCCAGAACCACGAGCTATTACTGAAAGCTTAGTGGAACCAGAGGGTTCAAAAGAACAGGACATTCCTACGCCGCTCCGCAGGAGTAGTAGGCAGTCTCATCCGCCCGAGAGATACTACGGTTTTCTTATAGACGGGGATAGAGAGGATTGCATCATAGATTATGATGAGCCTACTAGCTTCCAGCAGGCCGTTCAGAGCGTTGACTCGGTAAAATGGCTGGATGCAATGCGGACCGAAATGGAGTCCATGTACACCAACAAAGTATGGACGTTGGACATTGCTCCAGACGGGGTAAAACCCGTTGGATGCAAGTGGATCTTCAAAAGGAAGATTGGTGTAGATGGACAGGTTGAGACCTATAAAGCTAGACTTGTAGCAAAGGGTTTCCGTCAAAGACCTGGTTTGGACTATGACGAAACCTTTTCTCCAGTGGCTATACTGAAATCCATTCGGATCCTTCTTGCCATTGCTGCCTTCCACGATTATGAGATTTGGCAAATGGACGTAAAAACCGCTTTTCTTAATGGAAATTTAGAGGAGTGTGTCTATATAGATCAGCCAGAGGGTTTCATTCAGAGTGGGAGCAGCGGAAAGGTGTGCAAGTTGCTTAAGTCCATCTATGGACTAAAGCAGGCATCGCGGAGTTGGAACATCTGTTTTGATGAGATGGTCAAGGAATTTGGCTTTATCAAAAATCCAGATGAACCATGCTTCTATAGTAGATTTGTAGCGAGAACTGTAGTATTCCTCGTTTTATACGTGGATGACATTCTCTTAATAGGAAATGACATTCCTATGCTACAATCTGTCAAGGGGTTCTAATCGCACAGGTTCTCCATGAAAGACCTGGGTGATGCCTCATACATCCTGGGGATCCGGATCCATCGTGATAGATCCAAGAGGATATTAGGACTTTCTCAGTCCAGGTACATCGACACCATACTGAAAAGATTCAGTATGGAAGATTCCAAGCGCGGTAACCTACCGGCTTGTCACGGGATCACCCTCTCTAAAGAGATGTCTCCCAAGACCGATTTGGAGAGGGATCGCATGTCGATTATACCCTACGCTTCTGCGATAGGCTCTATAATGTATGCGATGTTGGGTACCAGACCGGATGTAGCTTATGCACTGTGTGTGATAAGCCGGTATCAGTCAAACCCTGGGGAGAAACACTGGATAGCGGTAAAGAACATTCTCAAGTACCTGAGAAGGACTAAGGAGATGTTCTTGGTGTATGGCGGAAAAGACCTCCAGATCGAGGCCTTTGCTGACTCCAGCTTCCAGAGTGACAAGGATGATTCCAAGTCCATGTCGGGTTTTGTCTTAACCCTCAATGGAGGGGCGGTGTGTTGGAAGAGTTCTAAACAGGAAACCGTTGCAGACTCGACTATGGAAGCGGAATACATCGCTGCATCTGATGCCGCAAAAGAAGCTGTCTGGATGAGGAAGTTCTTGAAAGAACTTCAGGTGGTTCCGTCCATTGTTGATCCAATACCTCCGTATTGCGACAACAACAGGGCTATAGCTTTAGCGAAGGAACCCAGGTCCCATCAGAGATCCAGACACATCTTGAGGCGGTATCACCTGATCAGGGAGATCGTGGATCGCCAGGAGATCGAGGTTCGGAGGGTTGCTTCAGAAGAAAACACTGTAGATCCATTCACCAAGGCCTTGCCCCAGACTCAGTTCGAGCGGCTGATCGAGATGATAGGTCTTCGATACGCCAGTACATGGCCTTAGTGCAAGTGGGAGATTGTTAGTGTATATGCCCTAGAGGCCATTACTGTATCATACTAGTTTGTATATTACTTAATGGAAGCTTGGGATATTCACCTTGTATAAACAATCTTGCTCAATATAGTAGTATGCTACTTGGTTTGTTTCTACTTCAACATGTACATGTGTTTATTTTAGTATATCACCTATACACATTAGTGGAGCCCTTAGGATCTTTGCTTGATTACCAGCGTTGTGATGGCAGTCACACTAGTGGGGGCTGGGTATTGACCATCTCATCAAAACAGGTCCCTAGTCGCAGGACTATCGAGACAGGGCATCGATACTCCGGAGTAGACTAGCGTATGAGCTTCTCATCCCAGTGTGGGAGATGGTCTGTCCCACAGCCATCAGTACGTCGTACTGGAGATAGTATACGGGTGCTCGTTGGGTTACGAGTACACTGGACAGGACTTGTCGGGAACTGACAGGTTGGTATTATACCTATCGTCAGTTATCAGTTCACAGGTGACATGAGTACAGCTTAGTCCGCTGACTTGACACTGTCACTTCGCCTCAAGTGTGTTCCCACTGTACTTTGATCACTATCCTACCACGGCTCAAAGGAGTCGTGCAAACAGGTAGTAGTTGGGTGCAGTCCCGATGCACTTGGAGGAGGTGACGGTTAGACAGGATTCGTCTCTCCCGGTATTGGGGGTTGACATCGCGCTGTGTCTAGGAGAGCCATTACACGAGTAGTCCCTGGCCAGGGCAAGCGAGATATACTGGTAGGCTTCCAGTGCTATCTCAGGGTGTATTGGGCTTCACTCCGACATGACTTGTACCGCTATTAGGGGACTGGCGTTTACCGCCCCCTAGGCCCGCCATGCGATGTATCAGACGAACGGACCGGACTGTACGGAGATTGTCACATTCAGACTCAGTAGGAGTTCAGAAGGGGTTCACCTCGTCAGTCTTCTTATCGGCATCTACCTGAGGACCGTTACGCACAGCTAGTGCCGCTTGCGGTCTGTGGTTAAACCCACTGCCAGCGTAAGTGTCGAGTCTTTAGAGTCCCACACAGAGGGCTATTCACTTTTGGGCAAAACAGAGTAGAGGTCGGATGGTTTTGCGACAGGGTTCGTTCTCATCCGCGCACTTGTGCATGTTTGGAGTCCGGAAGGATTTTACTGGCTGGCTCTGGTTTGAGTCAGATACTGGTATATGTTTTGGGGTTGATTTTATCTCTTTGTGTTCATGTTCCTCGGAACAAGAATGCGGGTGTGTATGCACAGTTGTTTGAGGCGGAGGAAGAGGATTTTCATTAGGGTTTCGGAACGGGTGCGCATGCACAGTTGACAGTCGTCTTTTTCCAACCCCTAATGAATTTGTGATATATCAATTAACAATATTAATTAAATGAAATTATGTTATGGATGGGTTTGTTGACTTGTTGACCAAGGTTGACTTGTTGACCATGGTTGAAAGTTTGACCATTATCATTACATATCAAAGATGCTCTTTGATTCTAGCAAAATTCATTTAATGAATGTAATGATAATGGTCATTCCAAACCATCCATCAACTATTTTCATTTTTATTATTATTGTTAATTTGATAATTCTTTTCATTTCTAGTTATGGTTGTAAAATGAAAAGAATAGCACATTCTATCATAACACTTCTCTCTCCTCTCTTCTTCTTCCTCCTCCTCTAGTTCAAAGGAGAATCCTTCTCATGTGTTGAGAATCCCTCTCCTTGAGATAAAAGCACCCCAAAGCCACTCTCTACTCACTCTAGGGTTAGAGGTTTAGCAAGCCGAAGATCCTAGTTCTCTCAAAGTTCGAGAAAGAGCCCGAAGGTTGAACCCTAAGGTGGATCCATCTTTGACGGAAGAAGGCGACGTGGAAAGCACCATCAAACCCTACAAAGGTTTCAAGAAGAAGGAGTTCAAGTTAGGTATAACCTTTTATCCGAGTAGCTAACTCTCTTTAGCTTTCTTGCTAGTTTAGTTTAGAAAAGATCCCGAATTTGCTAGTCCATGTTGCCTCATGCGTTGAAAATTTGATTTTTATACCGTTTCCGCCTCCCCGCAAGAACCGGGGGTGGCAACGTGGACTTACAGTAGATACCTCCGCGTGAACTTCGGGACGACAAGCAAGGGCAAGGAGGTATTGACTTCGGCAAGCAAGGATCAAGGTGAGTATATATATATATATATCTACGGGAGAAGTCGGGTGGATGGCGTATAGCACCCCCGCAGTTTCGTATTGTAGTGCACGAATACGTTATATATATATATATAAATATGCATATTGTGAGACTAAATGATTATCAAAATATGCTTTAGGTGTTCATGGGTTAGTTCTAATGTAATTGTAAAATAGTGCTTATAGTGTAAATTCTTAGTTACGAAACCCTAGTGTAAAGGTATACACACACACATGCACACACGTGATATGTTTTGGTGTATATGTTATATGTATATATATATATATATATATATATATATATATGTAAGTGGGTGTGTTGCTATATATATATATACATATACGTATACACATATGATGAGGATAGTATATGATACTCGGAGAAGAATCGATATGATCGGGCATGATGCCGTGAGATCGGATATGTGACGTGGATCGTATTACGAGTTACGAAAAGATATTATAGTGGATCGTTGGGCGATATGTTTTCATAAACACGCAAATATATATGTTTGATGGTATCAGAATGTACTAGACTTTAGATCAGTACCCCTAATTCAGAATACGGTGATAATGATACCAGATAAATAATGTGTTATATGAGATAATTGACCCGTACCCCAATTTGGGATGTCCTACGATAGATTTTACCATAAGATGTATAAATATGATGATCGATTCGCCCTCTTGACTCGAGGATGTCGTATGACATATTTCATCGTACGTGACGCTATTGAGGCGGGATCACCGACTATTAGATATATTGAATCGGAATTAGGTGGTTTTCCTTACCCTTTTGATTAGTATCTTAGCTTTGTCCTGTAGTTTACTTAGTAGATGTTATACTGGGCTCGAGTCATACTTATTTTTTCAAACCAACGAATCGTAAGTATTTTAAAGACAGTCCGAGGGGTACTACGGATATTTCAAAGGACGTGCATTTTCTTAAAAACATCGTAGCCCTTATTTTCTAAAAACCACAATTCGTACTATTTTAAATGTCAACACTGTATGACTCGTATGTATGTAAATGTATATTCTTTATTGTTGCGTTCACTATTCATTTTTCGTATATTCTTGCTATTCGCATCGTATTGTATGCTTAAATGTGTTTTCTTAGTTATCATGAAACCCTGCTGTCATGACACCAGCACCATTACCGATGATGCGTATGCTCCACGTACACTTACTTTCCGTCTCACACATATCATCATCGGTAATTTCCATGTCACGTACACATTAGAAAACATTACTTCATTGTATAATTGCTAGAGGATAGATTCGACGTAGTACTAGTACATTTGCTTTCATATGCTAGTTTGATATCGTATTTCTTATTTATACACTTCGTGCATGTATATGGATATTCATTGTTATGCAATATCATGGGGATTTATGCCGGTATTTCACCGTTATTTACTTTGGAGTTTGGGATTCGGATTTTCCATGAGATTTCTGGATTTGGAGAAACCGCAAGGATTTATAAACTCATTTTCATTTCAAAAGATAGAAATTTGAGGTTTTCTCGTGATATGATTTGAGAAGTGTCCACCATGAGTTTTCTCGGCTTTTGAGTGGTATCATGCACCCGATTCTTGGAGGAGGACGAACCGTCTGCGGGTGCATGGTGGACCCGGGGCAAGATGGTCGCAGATGATGGCGTTGAGCCTGACAGGGGAGCACTACCGACCGGTTATTTGCGACGCGGCGGATATCCAGAGGATACCGACGTAGTCGTGAGATTTTATGATAGGGGCCAGACCGGATTGCCGGAGCCCGAGATATTGAGACATTGAGATATTGGGATTTTATGATATGGGCCAGTCCGGATTGCCGGAGCCCGAGATATTGAGACATCGAGATATATATTTTTGTGTTGATGCTTGACACTGATTCTTTGTTAATTTCATTTACGATACTTCGGTTTTTATACGGAAATCTCACTGAGATATAAAAACAGTTTTCTGATTCAAAATGTATTCTGTTTTCATCCTTATTGCATTCATACATCATATATGTGATATGTTGCTACCTGAGGCACTGACACGAGCACTTGGTATTCACTTATGTTAGATGATTACATTGCAATTATTAGATGTTTCAGGTTTTATTTATGAGGATATTATTGTATGACATAGGATAGAGTCATACATGAGATTTCTGCTCGGTGATGTTTTCTACTCACGAGTTGGCAACTCACCCCCGTTGTGCCACAGTTTCTTGCAGGTTTGGCCGTACAGGTTTCATTGCGGCTTGCTGGCACACTGCTTCCATCCGGGTGATTGCTTTGGTAGGTGGGTTCATTCGCCGCGTGACCACCATTGTACTTTATTTATTTCAGTTGTATCTGGTAACTCCATCAACCAGACTTGTATTATTTATAGACTTAGCAGACCTGTGTCTATTCTTTCGACCTTAGAGTCGCGCTTGTATTATTATTGTTTTCTGGTGGATATTGGTTTTCTTCCGAGTTTTGATCCTCGCCCTTCGGCGTTGTATATTGTATTGCTTGTGTGGTTGTGTCCGCCAATTGGCGAAGAGCTTGCTCCTGCTTGGGGATGCCTTTATTCATTTTATATATTTCATGTGTTATACCTGTTTGGGGCCAGTATTTACAAAGGTGACTCTGCCGAAATTTTCGGAAAAATATGACGTTGCTTTTAAATGTTTAATGTCACTTATTTATTAAAACCACTTGCTTTAAAACATGTTTTCTTCACTTGTTCATTAAGATAGTTTAGATTTCTGGGCTTTTAGCTTACTTGAATTTGGTAGTGTCCTATAGACTTCACATGATTCAAGTGTCAGTCACGTGCTATTTCGGGTCGTGATTAGTACTTGACTACCAGTATTATGATGCGGATCATACTAGTGGGGCAGAGGTAGTCGGCATGTACATCCTTCAATTGTTCCTAGTCATGGGAGTATCAAGACAGGGCATCGATACACCATAGTAGACAAGCGTATGCGCTTTTTGACCCATATGATGGGCGATGGATGATCCAATATCCATTGGTGTTTAACATCAGAGAAGGTATACAAGTGCTCAGTGGAGACTGGATACACTGAACGGACTCGCCGAGAACTCCTATAAGGTATTATACCTATCGTTAGATAACAGTTCTCTTGTGACACGGGTACAGGTTAGTCTGTCGACCCGAGATCGTCATAGAGTCTTGTGTGATTCCCACTGTGTTAGTTATGTATATGCCCTAGAGGCCATTGTTGTACATATGATGTATATTATGATGGATGCTTGGATATATACAGGGAGGACTTTCTTTCTCGTCATGATAGTATGTTATTTGGTTTCACTTTATCTTAACATGTTGACTTGTATTGGTTTACTGTCTTTCTCTCACATGTTGATAAAGCCCTTAGGATCTGTACTCGACTACTGGGATTATGATGAGATCATACTAGTGGGGGCCACGGTAGTCAATGAGTACATCCTATAAATGTTCCTAGTCGAGGGTATATCGAGACGGGGCATCGATACACTAGAGTAGACTAACGTATACGCATCTTGACCCATATGATGGGCGATGGATGATCCCATATCCATCGGTGTTTGACATCAAGGATGGTGTACGGGTGCTCAGTGGAGACTGGGTACACTGGACGGACTCGCCGAGAACTCCCAGATGGTGATATACCACACGTCAAATGGCAGTTCTCCGGTGACACTGGTACAGCGTAGTCTGTAGACCCGAGATCGTCATAGAGTCTTGTGTGATTCCCACTGTGCTTTGATTTCCAACTTACCACGTCCAACAGGGCGTGCAAAACGGTGGCTTTTGGGTACAGTCCTGAATCACATGGAGGCAATGTGCGATAGGACGGGATTCGTCTCTCCCGGTATAGGGAGTTTATGTTGTGCTGTGTTCGATTGGCTATAACTGTAAGTCGCTGGCCAGGGCTGATATAGAGATATACTGGTAAGTGTTACCAGTAGTTTCTCGACCTGTTATGAGCCTCACATCGACACGACTTATCGGTTACTGGGGTCTGACGTATACCACCCCTAAACTTGATATGCGACATATCAGACGAACAGATCGGACTGTACGGGAGTGTTACTGATTGGATTCACAGGAGAACGGACATGCTAGCTTCTTGATCTTCTGATCGCTCAATACCTTGGTGGCTTTTACGTTTAGCTGACCGCTTGCAGCTTTTGGGTGTTTGATATGATCATCACCTGCTACCGGCGTATTGACGATTCTTTAGAGTCCTACACAGAGGTTTCTTGGCTTAGGCAAAACGGAGTACAGGCACATATGTGATATGTGCAGGACCGAGGATAATGCGATATGTGATACCGTACTTTATTCTCGCGATATTTCGATATTAACCGGGTCATCGGATCAAGTGTTGATTCGATGAATCGGTACATAAGATATTGGTCGGTTATATTCAATATAGCCGGATCGTCGGATCAAGTGTTGATTCGATGATTTAATGTATAATGTTATATATGATATATTGTATTACATTATCTAATATTGGCTCGCTTTATTATTTCATTTTCTCACCGGATTAATACATTGATATATATGCGATATATGTTAATTGTATTATTTTCTTTTGTTGCAAATATAAAATATATATGTGATATATATTATTGTGACATGATATGATTTATTATGAAACACGTTTAGGGATGATAAAAAGATATTAGGGTTTGATTAGGGTTAGCTCCTTCTTGATTATTCTAGAAGGATTTCCTTTTGTCTTGGTTAAGATATTATGGTTGATACTTATCCTTGACTCATTCTTAACCTAACCAAACCCTAGCTCTAGTTTATTCTCTACAAAGGTTTAGCCTATCATCCTTGACCATGGTTCTATATCAATCATATATTCTTATCTACTATTCATCACAAAAGGAATTATCTCATTATTCTTCATCTTCTTCTCTCTTGAGTTTTTGAGAGAGCTCACTTGTGATTTCTTTTGTGATGATTTCTTGTTGGAAAATGATATAAAAAGAAATCATAAACACTACTCCATCATCCTCATCTAATCTATCCCATTAGATTATGGTGTTCACCTCATTAGAGTGAGAGAGCTTGAGCTATTGCAACTTCGACGTAGATCATCGGAGAAAAGGAATACGACAAGCTTTCATGGATCGTTCGAGTCGTGGATCCTCTCTTGAGTCCGATAGATTATGGATCGCGGCGAAGGACTTCTACTCGGAGCTTGTGAAGCGAAGGAGCGGACTACAAAGGTTTTAATCCCTCACACTTAGTAGTAAAGATGTTTACTTGCATGTTAAACCCTAATAATCTAGCAAAGATCCCGGCTTTGGGTTGTTCGGCACGTCTAAAATTTTATTCGGGCATGTTTGATGCCTTATGAACCCTCACAAGAGTGCCTAGGAACCCTACAGTGGTATCAGAGCCTAGATAGAGCATTAGGCGGCGTGTTTACGAAGTTAAAACTCCGAACGAACTCCGATACGACGATTTGAACCCCTCTCTGGACTTTTTCTAAAAACTGGGATTTTTGAATTAAAAATACCTAAAAAAATCAGCAAGTAAATTCAAGAATATGTCTGAAAAACGATGACGTCATCCCTACAGAGCGCCGCGGAACCGCGGCCGTACCTTGCTTGGGCCGCGGATCCGCGGCACTACTGTTTGAAAAGACACTTTTGTTTTCACAGTAATTCTTGTTGCTGCTTGTATAATTTCAGGGTATTTTTTATTCTGACTGAAGTGTTGAATATTCTGGGGTTTATTTTGTAATCGTAGATTCGATCGGAATATTTAAATTCGTTATTATTTCCGGATATTTAGAAACTGTTAAAATGTTCGAACGGATATCATTAACTAAATTTTTGCCGGCACGAAAAACATTCAAGTGTTGAATTTTTCTCTGCTTTAAATCTTTCGGTAAATCGTGCATGTGAAGCGATGGACCCTCTAGCAGAAAACAAACCTTAACTCGATTATGTGACCATCTTGAACTGCCTTTTGAACCTTCGGGTTTGGGGCAGTACGGCGTGCCACATGTGAGGTGTTGGCTTGACCCTTCTACGGCTGGACCGTTGCTACTGTGACGTATTATGGAACTTTTGAACTCCGCTCAAGTGTTGAGCTATTTAGGAAATCTTGGGTATTTGATTATTCGATCAGAAAGTTTAATACTGTCTATTTATCTGGAATGTGATACAATATGTGGAATTCATAAAGTTAGGCATGAAATGCGAAGTATGTGATATTTCGGATTTACGATGTCTAAAGTGATTCTGGATTCCAAATATTGTAGTTTTACAATATCATTTCTGTGACCGTAAGTGTAGTATGTAGTTGTATTGCCGGTTTTCGTTGCTATACGACAACGACGATCGGTGTATGCATACTTACTTACGTTGATGTTATGTGATATTATGTGTTGCTGTGATATGTTATATTGGATCGTCGTGTTCTGAATAGCCGGGGTTTTTTTGTGAGATGAGGGTTTTTATTTTCAATCATGTAAAATTCATTTGTATGTAATATTCTTTTATTGGGGCACTTCCGGGATGAGGTTGATGTCACCTTTGTATATTATTTACTTTTCCGCATTAGGTAGACCCAAGGAGGGGAGCACAAGTAACCGGGTTCTAGGGTCCAGTGGGAGGCCATCTTGAGGAGTCGAGACCGGGTCTCCTAACCCTAGAATTGGCAGTGTTACTTGCCGCTCTCGTAGGGGTCTAGGGATGTGGGTTTGGCTATTCATCGCGACCGTGGAATCCGTGTTTTATACTGGCTCGTATTGAAAACACGGACGTCCAGTATATCCAATATTTCATATATGTTCTTCTGCTGCAATGTTCTGTGATGAGATCATATTACTGCCTGAGACGAATGCTTATACTATATATATATATATATATATATATATATATATGCTGATATATAAATATTACTGCGTTCGTTTCTTCTGTGATGCTTAGGAAGCATAAGCTGATGGGATTTTTATTAATGAGATTAATAAAAGGAAAAGAAACCTAAAAGATGTTGTAGAATCAGAACTTTATAAAAAGGGTAGCTACAGTTTTTCTTTGCATAGTGGTATATATGATATACCCTGCACCTTATTCGATGAGGAAAGAGCCGAGATCACTTCACCGGGAGTGACCTCTTTAGCGAAACTGGCAGATGCTACAAAACTCCGTTTGTCTTTTGATTGCTTTTAGAGTTTTGCTTTGCACAGTGATATATATGATATGACCTGCACCTTATTCGATGAGGAAAGAGCCGAGATTCCTTCACCGGGAGTGACCTCTTTAGCAAAACTAATGAAAGATTAAATACCCTCCATTTCAAAATTTCACATGATTCTACGACGATATCAAGTTCATTACACTCATGGTTATCTGAAAAACCTGCGTAGCCCTCCGTCATTTCAGATAGATATTATTTAGTATTCGTGCTATGTTTGTTGACTTAGTCAAGGCGTAGTGTATGGTAGCTAAGTAGTGTTTATCTGCTAAAACATGAGATGTGATTGGATTAGGGTATTCGCACGGCCTTGTTGACTCAGTCAAGGGTCGTACGAGTGGGTTTAATTCAATCGGAAAATGTACGGGTTGAACGTGACTTGCGATTTATAGTTTGTTGACTTAGTCAAGGTCATAGATCGCTTGGGGCAAAATATTATCGGGAATTTCAAGTGTTGAATTTTGCAATGAGATTGCATACCACCTATGAGATAGTTGGATCCCGATACCCACAGCGCGTAAGTGTTACTCCTGGGAGAGTTTTACACAGGACAATTAGCCGATCAAGTAGGTGTCTAGAAAAGTGTTAACGGGTTACGCCTCTGGGAAAACGAGGTTTACTTTAATTAGGTCCGTGCGAAAGCACGGGGAACCTCCCTCAAGTACCGACACTGATCTGGCTGAAAGATTGACGAAATTGTACGGTGTAATTAATCCCAGCTAATCTTACCTTTTAGGGTTTGAAGGTAGATTTGATAAAAACAGTGGGAGACATCCTGATTAGATAAGATAATAACCAATCCAATCTTGAAAGAGCATACGCTAAAGTGTTTTCTTCTCTCTCTCTCCAGGTAGCGACCATGTCAGGCCATAATCAAGATAATAATATGGATGTATTGACTGAACCCGCTTATTATACTGAGCAGGGGAACGTTGGACCCGTTCTTTCTTATAAGAGTTATAAGACTGAACAGGAAACAGGAGAATATCTGGATTCTCACGCCGCCCAAAAGAACATGCATGATGCATCTTCTTCAGGTGTGTTAGTTATTGAGAACAGTTTCTCAGTTCACCCTACGTCCTGGGTATTAGATACCGGATCAGGATCCCACATATGTAAATTGTTACATGGGCTACGTAAAGGTAGAGAACTGGAAAAAGGTGATCATTCCGTTCAAGTAGGGAACGGTGCAAGTATTGCAGCCAAAGCAGTTGGCGAATATTACCTAGTATTGCCAAGTCGTAATGCACTGATTCTAAATGAGTGCTATTATATACCGAACATGATGTGCAACATTATATCAGTTTCTTTATTAAGTAAAGAAGGATATAATTTTGTAGTAAAGGATAATGTTATGAACATATTCCAAGATCAAAAGTTGATTCCATCAGGCTCGTTACATAATGGCATATTCATTCTAAATCAAAATACAGTCCTCAATATACAAAACACACACAAGAGGAAAAGTTCAGAAATGAACGAATCCTTCTTGTGGCATTGTAGACTTGGCCATATCAATGAGACACGGCTAGCTAAGTTACATAAAAATGGATATTCGAATTCATTCGAATTTTCATCTTATGATACTTGCCATTAATGTCTCAAAGGAAAAATGACCAAAGCTCCGTTTAGTAGACACGGAGAAAGAGTTACGGAACTCTTAGGACTGGTACATAGTGATGTATGCGGTCCCATGTCTACACACGCCAGGAACGGTTCTTCCTACTTCATTACATTCACTGACGATCTCTATAGATATGGGCATGTGTTCCTGTTGAAACACAAGTCTGAAGCTTTTGAGAAATTCAGAGAATATAAGCACGAAGTAGAGAACCAAACGGGCAAAAGTATTAAGATCCTTCGATCTGATCGAGGAGGAGAATACTTGATCAATGATTTTCTGGATTATCTAAAAGAGAATGGGATTCTCTCTCAGCTTACTCCACCTTATACACCACAGCACAACGGTGTATCGAAACGGAGGAATCGGACCCTATTAGATATGGTGCGCTCCATGATGAGCGAAGCTGAGTTACCTATTTCCTTCTTGGGGTATGCGCTTGAGACAGCCATATACATATTGAATCTAGTTCCGTCTAAATCTGTACCTACCACACCATATGAGATATGGAGTGGGAAGAGACCATATTTTAAACGAGTTAAGATATGGGGTTGTCCGGCCTATGTCAAAAGGCAAAATCCGAACAAACTCGAGGCACGATCAGTTCTTTGCAAATTTGTGAGATATCCAAAGAATTCTCAAGGATATTTTTTCTACCACGCTGAGGAACAAAAAGTGTTTTTTGCTCAGCATGCCACCTTTTTGGAAAAGGAATTTCTTGCAAAAGAAATTAGTGGCAAAGAGGTAGAGCTAGAAGAGGTTCCAGCACCACAAATTACAACTGATGATTTGTTAGAACAAGAAGATTCAGTAGTACCCGACGAACCCCAGCCTCTCCGCCGATCTAGTAGGGTTTCTGGTCCACCTGAGAGATACTACAGTTTTCTCATTGATGGTGGAAGCGAGGATTGCATCATGGAAGATGATGACCCGACTAGTTTCGAGCAAGCCATCACGAGTGGTGACTCTGTGAAATGGCAGGATGCAATGCGATCTGAGATGGAATCCATGTACACCAATAAAGTATGGAATTTGGAAAATGCTCCTGAAGGGGTAAACCCATTGGGAGCAAGTGGATTTTTAAAAAGAAATTTGGTGTAGATGGAAAAGTTGAGACTTTCAAAGCTAGACTTGTAGCAAAGGGTTTTCGTCAACGACCAGGTGTGGATTATGTCGAAACCTTTTCTCCAGTAGCTATGCTTAAGTCCATCCGGATTTTACTTGCCATTGCTCCATACCATGACTACGAAATCTGGAAAATGCATGTTAAGACCGCCTTTCTAAATGGTGATTTAGAAGAGTGCGTGTACATGACTCAGCCAGAGGGCTTCGTAGATAATGGGAGCAGCGGAAAGGTGTGCAAGCTGCTTAAATCCATTTATGGATTGAAGCAAGCATCGCGGAGTTGGAACATCTGTTTTAATGTTGTAGTCAAAGAGTTTGACTTCATCAAAAACATAGATGAACCTTGTATCCATAAAACGGTAGCAGAGAGTAAGGTTGTCTTCTTCATATTGTATGTGGATGACATACTCTTGATAGGAAATGATATTCCTATGCTGCAATCAGTCAAGCTCTTCTTATCACAAAGATTCTCAATAAAAGATCTAGGTGATGCCTCGTGCATATTGGGAATAATGATCTATAGAGATAGATCCAAACGGATACTGGGATTGTCCCAATCCAGGTACATTGACACCATACTAAAGAGGTTTAGTATGGTAGAATCCAAGCGTGGGAACCAACCCACGATCTCTGGACTCACTCTCTACAAAGAGATGTCTCCCAAGACTGATTTGGAGAGAGCTCGCATGCAAGGGATACCCTATGCTTCCGCAGTAGGCTCTATCATGTATGCGATGCTGTGTACCAGACCCGATGTTGCATACTCACTAAGTGTAGTGAGTCGGTATCAAGAAGATCCAGGAGAGAGTCACTGGACAGCTGTGAAGAACATTCTTAAGTACTTGCGAAGGACTAGAGACATGTTCTTGGTGTATGGTAACGGAGAACTCCGGGTGGAGTCCTTTACCGATTCCAGCTTTCAGAGTGATAAGGACGACTCTAAGTCGCACTCGGGATTTGTTTTTACCCTCAATGGAGGGGCGGTATGTTGGAAGAGTTCCAAAAAGGATACCGTTGCAGACTCGACGATGGAGGCTGAATACATTGCTGCCAACGATACTGCTAAAGAGGCTGTCTGGATGAAGAAGTTCATTAGTGAACTTGGTGTGGTTCCATCCATTGAGTATCCAATACCTCTGTATTGCGATAACAATGGAGCTGTGGCTTTGGCCAAGGAACCCAGGTCCCATCAGAAGTCCAGACATATTCTGAGGCGGTATCACCTGATCAGGGAGATAGTTGATCGCCGGGAGATCGAGGTCAGGAGAGTAGATACGAAGGATTACACTGAGGATCCACTCACGAAGGCCATTCCCCAGATACAGTTTGAGAGATTATTCGGGATGCTAGGTATGAGATACTACAGCAGCTGGCCTTAGTGCAAGTGGGAGATTGTTAGTTATGTATATGCCCTAGAGACCATTGTTGTACATATGATGTATATTAAGATGGATGCTTGGATATATACAGGGAGGACTTTCTTGCTCGTCATGATAGTATGCTATTTGGTTTCACTTTATATTAACATGTTGACTTGTATTGGTTTATTGTCTTTCTCTCACATGTTGATAAAGCCTTTAGGATCTGTACTCGACTACTGGCATTATGATGAAATCATACTAGTGGGGCCACGGTAGTCGATGAGTACATCCTATAAATGTTCCTAGTCGAGGGTATATCGAGACGGGGCATCGATACACTAGAGTAGACTAGCGTATACGAATCTTGACCCATATGATGGGCGATGGATGATCCCAATCCATCGGTGTTTGACATCAAGGATGGTGTACGGGTGCTCAGTGGAGACTGGGTACACTGGACGGACTCGCCGAGAACTCCCAGATGGTGATATACCATACGTCAGATGGCAGTTCTCCGGTGACACTGGAACAGCGTAGTCTGTAGACCCGAGATCGTCATAGAGTCTTGTGTGATACCCACTGTGCTTTGATTTCCACCTTACCACGTCCAAGAGGGCATGCAAAACGGTGGCTTTTGGGTACAGTCCCGAATCACATGGAGGCAATGAGCGATAGGAGGGGATTCGTCTCTCCCGGTATAGGGAGTTGATGTTGTGCTGTGTTCGATTGGCTATAACTGGAAGTCCCTGGCCAGGGCTGATATAGAGATATACTGGTAAGTGTTTCCAGTAGTTTCTCGACCTGTTATGAGCCTCACATCGACACGACTTATCAGTTACTGGGGTCTGACGTATACCACCCCTAGACCTAATATGCGACATATCAGAAGAACAGACCGGACTGTACGGGAGTGTTACTAATTGGATTCACAGGAGAACAGACAGGCTAGCTTGTTGATCTTCTGATCGCTCAATACCTGGGTGGCTATTACATTTAGCTGACCGCTTGCAGCTTGTGGGTGTTTGATATGATCATCACCTGCTACCGGCGTATTGACGATTCTTTAGAGTCCTACACAGAGGTTTCTTGGCTCAGGCAAAATGGAGTAGAGGCACATATGTGATATGTGCAGGACGGAGGATAATGCGATATGTGATACCGTACTTTATTCTCGCGATATTTAGATATGAACCGGGTCATCGGATCAAGTGTTGATTCGATGAATCAATACATGAGATATTAGTCGGTTATATTCGATATAGCCGGATCGTCGGATCAAGTGTTGATTTGATGATTTAATGTATAATGATATATATGATATATTGTATTACATTATCCGATATTGGCTCACTTTATTATTTCATTTTCTCACCGGATTATTTCATTGATATATATGCGATATATGTTAATTGTATTATTTTCTTTTGTTGCAAATATATAATATATATGTGATATATATTATTGTGACATGATATGATTTATTATGAAACATGTTTAGGGATGATAAAAAGAGATTAGGGTTTGATTAGGGTTAGCTCCTTCTTGATTATTTTAGAAGGATTTCCTTTTGTCTTGGTTAAGATATTATGGTTGATACTTATCCTTGACTCATTCTTAACCTAACCAAACCCTAGCTCTAGTTTATTCTCTACAAAAGTTAAGCCTATCATCTTTGACCATGGTTCCATATCAATCATATATTCTTATCTACTATTCATCACAAAAGGAATTATCTCATTATTCTTCATCTTCTTCTCTCTTGAGTTTTTGAGAGAGCTCACTTGTGATTTCTTTTGTGATGATTTCTTGTGGGAAAATGATATAAAAAGAAAGCATAAACACTACTCCATCATCCTCATCTAATCTATCCCATTAGATTAGGGTGTTCACCTCATTAGAGTGAGAGAGCTTGAGCTATTTCAACTTCGACGTAGATCATCGGAGAAAAGGAATACGACAAGCTTTCATGGATCGTTCGAGTCGTGGAGCCTCTCTAGAGTCCGGGAGATCATGGATCGCGGCGAAGGGACTTCTACTCGGAGCTTGTGAAGCGAAGGAGCTGACTACAAAGGTTGTAATCCCTCACACTTAGTAGTAAAGATGTTTACTTGCAAGTTAAACCCTAATAATCTAGAAAAGATCCCGGCTTTGGGTTGTTCGGCACGTCTAAAATTTTATTCGGGCATGTTTGATGCCTTATGAACCCTCACAAGAGTGCCTAGGAACCCTACACACTGTGCTTTGATTTCCACCATACCACGTTCAAGAGATCATACAAAAAGGTGGATTTTGGGTACAGTGCCGAGTCACATAGAGGCAATGAGCGATAGGAGGGGATTCATCTCTTCCGATATTGGGAGTTGATGTTTCACAATGCTCGATTGGCCATAACAGGAAATCCTTGGCCAGGGTTGCTGAGATCTAATGGTGATTGTTATCAGTAGTTTCTCGAAGTGTTAAGGGCCTTGCATTGGCATGACTCATCAGGCTATTGGGGTCTGACGAATACCACACCCAGGCTGTGATATGCGACATATCAGACGAAGAGACCAGACTGTACGGTGGTGTTAATTGATTGGATTCGCAGGAGTATGAGCAGGCTTGCTTGTTGATCTTCTGATCGCTTAATACCCGGGTGGCCGTTACGTTTAGCAGACCGCTTGCGGCATGTGGGTGTTTGATATGATCATCACCTACTGCCGGCGTATTGATGAGTCTTTAGAGTCCTACACAGAGGTTTCCTGGTTCATGCGAAACGAAGTAGGATCACATATGTGATATGTGCGGGACAGAGATTAATGCACGTGTGTGATACCGCATTCTACTCTCGCGATATGTGATATCGGTCGGTTATATGTGATATAGCCGGGTTATCGGATCAAGTGTTGATTCGATAAGTTGATACATTTGATATTAGTCGGTTGTATGTAATATAGCCGGATTATTAAATCAAGTGTTGATTTGATAATTTAATTCATAATTATATATGTGATATATTGAATTATATTAACTAATATTAGCTCACTTAAACATTTCTTTTTCTCACTAGTGTACACATAGTATATATGTGATATATATTAATGTACAACATTTATGTCATGCTTGATACCACATGATACATGGGTGTATGAGACTCACACCGTGCTTGATATAATGGAGAGTTTTATTTATTTAAAGTTAATCAAAATTAGATGGTAATTAGTCACATGGTTGAAGCTTGTGGAACCATTGACCAAGTCCACTAATTTTGTTTTACTTGTAGATATTTATTAATCTAACAATTATTGTTAGCCATGGGTTATTCTCTACATGAGTTAGTCTATGACAATAACTCACCCATGGTTTCTATTCTCACCTCATGAGTTTCATTCTCATCTCCTCTTCATCTTCTTCTTCCTCATGAAAAAGCTTGCTAGCTTTTGAAATGGTGAAGAAATATTGCGAAAAAAATAAATCTAAAGTGAGCACATTTCCTACTTCATCATACTCTACTATATTAGACATTTAGTTTAGGGTGTTTGCTTAAATAATCTACCATTAATGAAGAGGTAGCATGAGCTTGAGTCTCCTCGATGTAGATCAACTTCGGACTTGAAGGCTTCGAGCAAGCTTGTTCATTTCTTCATGTGAACCCTTACTAGAGTTCGGGTTTTCACTACTTGGAGTGAAGGGACTACTACACGGAGCTTTAGAAATGAAGGACCGGTCTACAAAGATTGTATTCCTCATTCAATTAGATGTAAAGTTGTTTACATTACTTGTTCGTCTAAACTCTAGTTAAGATTCTAGGATTAGGGTTCTTTAGTACGACAAAAATTTGTAAACGGCATGGACGATGCCTCCCGAAACCTTGTTGCCGCGCTTGGTAACCCTACACCGACCTGAACCGCCACTTGTGCTATGGCGGCAACCTGGGCCTTCATGGTCCCCCGGGGTATTTTAACCCCAGCCGCCTGCTCCATGTCGGAAAGCAGGCTGTCCGCCATGGAGAGCCCCGAAGGCACCTCAATACAAAAGTCTCCTTCCTGCACTCAGGTCCCGGAAGAAGGTGGTCAGGTGTAACGTTTTGAAAATTGTTTAGGTGAAATTCGGATAAGCGGTAAAATAACTGGTTTTTCCCGTAAAAACCAAGATATAATTATTTTTCGACCTAGACATAAAGATACATATTCTAGCTATGTAATTGCTAGTATTTGTTATTCAATAGGTCCCTTGTAAATTTCTAGTTTACTGAAATATTTTCCGTAATTAATTATTTTAAGCAGTTACTAATACATTTGATTAGTGATAATTACAAAGTGGAATGGGTTAATACAAGTTTTGTGCATCATGACACATTAAACCAAGGTGTAACATGTTGTTTTTGAAATGCAATAAAATTGAAAAGATGGTTCTTGAAATTTAAAGAAAAAGGTTAAATGGAAAAGGAAATTTAGAAGAAAATAATAAAGAGGGATATGTGGGATTGGGGTTTTCTTGACATGGCTTTTTTTTCTCTCACCCTCAACCCTCACTTGGCCGGCCTTGGGCTGCCACAAATCACTCCAAAAAAAATTAGAAAAGAAAACAAATGAGAAATAAGAGAATAGAAAAATGAAGAACGGTGTTTTATTAATGAGGTATGGGTCTTTCCTTCACTTGGTACACTCACCCCCACACAATCACTCTCCTCACACCCCACTCCCTCCAATGTCTCGGCCCTGCTGAAGCAGCAACCCCCCTTCATCTCTCCATCTCATGTCATGCTAAAATCCACTCAAAAGTCCAATAAAGTCCACACCAATTTCCATTAACTCCTAATCAAACCTTTAACCCTTTTCCTTGTCCATTCAAGCATGGATTTTGGGAGCAAGAGAGCATTTTGGGATGGCTAAGTTGCAAGCTAGATCTATGGTTTGTGAGGTATAAATCCTAACTAAATTGTTTAATTTTGCTATAATACTTCAATATAAGCTAATCAGATGCTTAATTAAGTTTTAATTTCAAACTTGGAAATTCAAGATTTGGGTTCGGATCAAGATAGGGGTTTTGATCATTTGATTGTGGTTGTGTGATGTAGTTTAACACATCAAAGCATGTAAAAACTAATCTAGTTACTAGTTTGCTAACTGTAAATATAAAATTGTACTAATTAAGCTATTTTGCAAACTAGGTTGTTAGAATTAAATTAATTATGTGAGATTAAAATCTAATTAATGGTTGGGTGACTTAATTAAGATAATTAGTGAGCATTGTGGCCACTAAAATTTGTTAAAATATTTAGATTTGTGCTACTACGGGAAATTGTGGCTTACTAGTGTAACGTCTTGAAATTCGTTTAGGATGTTTTCTCGTTATTTAGCTAGTGTGCGTGTTTTTCAAAAACGGATATCTTATTTTTCCTTCTTGGTTAGTGCTAAATTGTATTGTGAAGTGCTTATTTAATTGTAGGGTTATTAACTATTTTAGTCATGTTACCCTAAGTGAGAAATTTTGTGTTAAGTGCACACATGCACACTTAGCATTTTGAGGCTAAATGAGAAAATGTATCATGTTAACCCTCTCCATTTGATGCATGGTTGATAATTTATCCCCACCATTTCAAAATAAGTCAAAACCCTTTTATAATTCAAAATTTTCAATTAAATAAATGAGGCATGGTGTTAGGTAGGAAAGTTTGACCTTTTGACCCCATTTTTCTTCTCTTCTCTCTCTTTTCTCTTCATTCAGAATTTCTGGGAAATTCCAGCAGAAAAACCTTCATTTTCCCCCATTTTCTCTTCTCTTTTCACTTCTCTTTAGATCCTCATTCAAACCCTACACAAATCTAGCCTTTTTCCTTCACAAAACCTTGGTTTAATTGCTCATTTGAGATGTTTGGTGGAAAGACTGCATACTTGAGGCTAGATCTGGGGCTTTTAGTGTTTCTTGAGATCTTTTGAAGGTATTAACTCACCCTTAGCACCCCTTTTTCATAACTTGTAGTATTTCTCTCAAAAAATCACATTTTATGCATGTTTTGTGCTATATAAAGGGATTTAGTGAGGTTATGATAAAAATTAACTTTTTATGGCTTGATTAGCTTGGTAATATGATATTAGTGTAGTTTTAGACTTGGGTTTGTTTCAGATTTCACAAATATACCCTAAAGTATCATTTTAGTGCAAAAGTGTGATTTTTAACTTGAAATTGGGTTCTGTTGAAACTGCTACTACCCGGGGTGTTTCAGAATAAAATTTTATTTACTGTAGCTTGTGTATGTGGTATAGAGTGCACAAACCAAACCCGGGAGCCCACCCCCCTACCCAGGCCGCCGAAAACTCATTCTGGCCGCAATTTGCGGCCAGATGGGAGAATTGTGGGTTGGGGTTTTGGTGGTTGGTGTCTGCTGGTATTTGTAGTGTTTTGGTATTATTATTTTTATAAAACTCTTTCTGTATCAAAATCTGGGACCTATTACCCTATTTTCCGTATTTTAAATCTTCGCGACACACGTGATACGTGTGTGGGTTTGGGTTGTGCTGTGTATCGCGATGCGTCAGGTTAGCTTCAGGAGCGTAATCACACGTTTTAGCGTATCGCGCACACGCGTGCTTGGTTTGAAACGCGGGTTTCTAGTTTGACCTTAATATTGCGTTTTTGGTAGATTTGAAATTATGTGTGATATATTGTGTAATTCTTGGTTCGCAGGCGAGTGAGACGGACGCTGCGAAGAAGGGGAAGCAAGTCGTCAGCTACACTTAGCGCGAGACTTCGGTGAGTAGATTTAACATCTACGGGGATATCGCCCGCATGACGTTATGCGTCAGGGCTGATAGGACTTTATAGCTACATATTGCATTTACCTACATTGACTGTTCATGGATACTGTTGTTGCATACTGCATTCCCTGCTATATGTATGAAAACATAGAATTGATAGAACACCGCACTATTACTAACGGCTCATGTTGCACGAGCACTAATTTGCATGTTACACATACACCGTTAGTAATTGCCATGACACACACACTGTAAAATTTCTATGATCATTATACTGTAGTTCATTTCACATATGATTCGATATGATTTTCATAGAGATTGGAAGCCGCATGCTGTCTTGAAAACTGAAACTATCTTAAGAAAAGCAGTTTCTCCCTTGTACCTATATTATGACTTGATGTACATAGCACATCGTATTTGATTTACTCATTGGTGTTGGATTTTTATGTGATTTCTAGTTTTGAGGACCGTGGAATTATTTAAGAAAAGATGCACTATTTGAATACCCGGTTCCTCGTGATATGATATTTTGGTGCGTCCACCACGCGTTTTCTCGGCGCTGAGACGTGTGCTTGAAACCCGATTTGTGGAGTGGATGATCCGTTTCCGGGTTCGTGGTGGACCCGGTATGGTTCCCCTCGGCAAGATGATCGATGGACTTTTCCGATTGAGCCTGGAGGTGGGCGAGTACCTACCGGTGATTGGTTGGACCTGGCGGTTATCCGGAGGATACTGACCAGAGTCGAGAGATGGATGCGAGATGATCCGTACTGCCGGGGATGAGGGCCGATACCGCAGACGGAGCCCGTGGGCTGATCCGGACTTATGGGGCCCGATGTAGTAGGATTTGCGTGTCGATGCTGGACACGAGTATTCTATGATATTTTGGATGCCGATGTTGGGCACTCGTGATTCTCAGAGATTTACAGGATTTGAGGGCCGAGGAGAGTGCCGGCGCCTGAGTTTATTTGGGATTTGGGTGCAGCTTTGGGCACCGATTATTTTTTTTTACGATTGATATTTCATGTAGATGTTGTTTATCCCATGCTCAGCAGTGATTATCATGTATCTCATCCTATAGTTATTTTACCTGACAGAGCATTTTCAAGATTATTGCACCTACTGCTTGTCGCATATAGATTTACCTGTAGGCATAGGATAGCGTAGCGCACTACGTGCATGCTCATGATTACCTTTATATGTTATCTTTATTCACGAGTTGGAAACTCACCCCGTTGTGCCACAGTATTTGCAGGTTGCCCATCAGAGTAGTCGCGGCAGGCTGCCTTTTTGCATCTTTTGGCTATAGATACCACTACAGCTGGTGCGAGAGCTATTTTGCTATTAGGTGGGTTGTGGTATCTGGTTACTTTATTGTACACACTTTTGTATCTAGTATTCTCCATCTACCATATATGTACTGGACTTAGTGACAGTGTGAGGACGATGATATATGTTTTTGTATTTTGGTGTCCAGCTCGTAGGAGCCGACTGTTATATATTGCAGTTTGTTATTTGGTGATGTTTACTTATTGCTCATTCTTCGCTACGACGTCGTATAGTACTCTTGGGGTGATGGTTTCCGCCATTGGGCGTGATTGTTCTCGTTGGGGATGCTTTATTTCATTATATATCATTTTCACTTATATCCTGTTTTATACTAGATTTTCGGGGTTACTTTTACAAAGGAAATGCTGCCAAAATTATATAAAGGATAATTAAATTTTAAAAAGAACATCATTGAGCTATTAAGGTTTTCTAAATGTTTTAATTGAATGTTTTCAACACACACTACTTTTAAATGGTTTTGATTTCTGGGTTCGGTTTACTTAGTCGCGTTACGCCTGTAGACGTTGCGTGGTTAAGTGCCGGTCACGAGTCGAAATATTCGGGTCATGACAAAGTTGGTATCAGAGCGTAGGTTTTACCTTTCGGAGTGTAGGATGACCTGGTATGATGGAGTAGGTAGCTGAAGCAGAGTGGCGTAGCGTGTGTATGTTCCGCGGCATACTCACGACACGGTACTCCGCCAAAGCGACCTTAGGACTTATTGATTTAAATTCCTTCTTAAGTATATACATTCTTGCGATTCGATTTCTGCATCCTTATCGAATCCTATTTTCCTTTCAGCCATTATGCCGCCGAAGACTACGAGGGCGCAGAGAGCGGCCGCGAGGGCCGAGATTCGAGTTGATTCGTCTGAGACGAGGATTGATCCGGGCAGTACACCGGTTGTACCTGAGCAGGTTGTTCCTCCTGTGACAGATCAGATCGCCACGCTAGGGGCTGGTATGCAGGAGATACGCCAGACGGTGGGATCCAGCATGCAGGAGATGCGCCAGATGATAGGATCGCAAGTTGAGACGCTTCGAGCGCAGCGACCAGAGGTAGCACCACCCGTTACAGAGACCGCGATGGTACCTACCGCACAGCCAGTTTCCCCTACAGCAACGAATGTGATTACAGTATCGCTTTCAGAGTTAATGAGGCTGAAGCCTCCGGTCTTCACAGGCACCGATTGCAGCCGAGGACCCACAGTCCTTCATTGATAGGATGGCTCAGATATGTCGTTCCCTCAGATGCGCTGATGCGAGATGGGTTGAGTTCGCGAGCTTTCGCCTGGAAGGTCTTGCGCAGAAATGGTGCGAATCAGTCGAGAAAGGCAGAGCAGTAGGTCTTCCTCCTATGGCCGGGACAGAGTTCGTGGCGCTATTCCTTGCCCGCTTTCTCCCACTGAGTGTCAGAGATTCTAGAGCACGCAGGTTCGAGTCCTTACACCAGACTCCGGAGATGTCAGTGGCAGAGTATGATGTGTTGTTCATAGAGCTATCTATCTGTGCCCCGTATGTAATGGCTACCGAGGAGTTGCGAGTCAAGAGATTTGTTCGAGGCTTGCTTACACCACTGTTCTTTGGGATCAGCGCGCAGCACTACGAGACATATGCAGCAGCGGTAGATGCAGCTCTATTAGTCGAGGAGCGCCTTGCTGAGACTTCGGTAGTTCCAGAGCCGAAAACAGTTCGTACTGGTATAGCAGCACGGAGACATATATTCAGACGCCGCGACAGGTATCGTTCGGGTACGAGGAGTGGCAGAGATTCGGGACGAGGCCAGATGTTTAGTTCGTATCCACAGGAGAGTCAGCAGTCGTCGTGAGGTTGCTATAGATGTGGCAGTTTACTTCACCTCGTCTGAGATTGTCCTGAGATACACCGGAGGGAGACATCAACACCGCACGTCACCTTACCACCTTCACCACCCCAGAGGGCATTGCATGTTGTTCCTATTGTTACTCCGCGTCAGACTCATACACAGAGAGGTCGTGGGCGTGGAGGAGTTGCTCAGAGAGGACGGGATGACCGAGGCAGAGGACAGTCAGTCACAGGTGGAGGGCAGGCACGAGTTTTTTTTTGACACATCAGGACGCGCAGGCGTCCAATGCGGTGGTCTCAAGTATCCTTCCAGAATGTTTTGTTGATGCACACGTGTTGTTCGATCTCGGATCAACGCACTCGTACGTATCCACACACTTTGTGCCGAGTTTGAGTAGAGAGTCCGGTTTGCTTGATCAGCCGCTTGTTGTGACCACTCCTGTGGGAGAGTCGTTTATTGCTAGGCACGTGTTCCGATCCTGTACTGTCTGTATTGGCGAGAGAGTGTTGCCTGTCGATTTGATCCTTCTTAAGATTTTAGACTTCGACGTTCTTTTGGGCATGGATTAGTTAGGCACGTGCTATGCTTCTGTGGACTGCCATGAGAAGACAGTTAGATTTTGTTTTCCCGGCGAGTCGGTTGTCGTTGTGTTGGGGGACCGTGGTGCCGCGCCACACTGTGTGATTTCTTCTTTTCGCGCTGGACAGCTTTTTAGAAAGGGATGTCAGGGATTTCTCGCCTATGTTTGCGATACTAGAGCTACAGAGGTTCCTATGGATCAGGTTCCGGTTGTTAGCGAGTTCCCCGATGTGTTTCCTGACGAGCTTCCTGGGCTACCGCCCGAGCGCGACATTTCTTTCTGTATTGATTTGGTTCCTGGCACGGGGCCTATTTCTATACCGCCTTACCGGATGGCCCCGGCGGAACTTCGAGAATTGAAGGGTCAGTTGCAAGATTTGCTGGACAAGGGACTTATTCGACCCAGTGTTTCTCCTTGGGGTGCTCCAGTCCTGTTCGTCAATAAGAAGGATGGCAGTTTGCGTCTGTGTATCGATTATCGCCAGCTGAACAGGGTTACAGTGCGGAACATATATCCTTTTCCACGTATCGATGATTTGTTCGACCAGCTTCAGGAGGCAGGATACTTTTCGAGGATCGATTTGCGATCAGGCTATCATCAGCTGCGGGTTCGACAGGATGACATTCCTAGGACAACTTTCCGCATGCGCTACGGCCATTACAAGTTTTTGGTGATGTCGTTCGGACTCACCAATGCGCCAGCAGCATTCATGGATTTGATGAACCGTATTTTCCGGCCGTATCTTGATCTGTTCATCATTGTATTCATTGACGATATTCTGGTGTATTCTCGGAGTAGAGAGGAGCACGAGCAGCACCTGCGGATTACACTGCAGACCTTGAGAGAGTGTCAGCTTTTCGCCAAATTCTCCAAGTGTGCTTTCTGGATGGACATCGTAGACTTCTTGGGGCATGTTATTTCACGAGACGGTATATGTGTAGACCCGAGGAAGATCGTGGCCGTTCGGAGTTGTCCCAGACCCACATCAGTTATGGAGATTCACAGCTTTCTAGGGCTGACCGGCTACTACAGGCGATTTATGCAGGATTTCTCTTGCATTACAACACCTTTGACTGGGTTGACCAGGAAGGGAGTTCCTTTTGTTTGGACAGAGGAGTGTGAACACAGTTTTCAGCAGTTACGGGCTCTACTGACTACGGCGCCAGTATTATCATTGCCTTCAGGGTCAGGCGGATTTATCGTATATTGTGATGCTTCTCTAGTGTGGCTAGGGTGTGTTTTGATGCAGCATGACAGGGTTATCGCGTATGCTTCGCGGCAATTGAATAAACATGAACAGAACTACCCCACTCACGATTTGGAGATGGCTGCAGTGGTCTTTGCACTTAAGATCTGGTGACATTACCTATACGGCGAGTCGTGTCAGATATTCACTGATCACAAGAGCTTAAAGTATATATTCCAGCAGCGATACCTGAACCATAGACAACGCCGATGGATGGAGTTAGTGAAGGACTACGACTGCGAGATCTTGTATCACCCGGGCAAGGCTAACGTAGTGGCGGATGCTTTGAGTAGGAGGCCCGGAGGTAGTCTATGTCGTTTGAGCGCAGTGGAGAGGCAGTCGTCGGCAGATTGGCAGATTTTATGCGACAGCAGGGTACAGTTCGAGTTTACGCCGATCGGAGGACAGATTGCGCATGTATGTGCACGCCCATAGTTGCTTGACCGTATACATGAGGCACAGCACAGTGATGACCGTTGTTCAGAGATCAGGACGCAGATAGGACATGGCAGATTTTCCGAGTTCGTGATCGATGATCAGGGGATACTACGATTTGGGACCAGATTGTGCGTACCAGATGCTGAGGGACTGCGGCGTGAGATTCTCGAGGAGGCGCATCGATCGGTGTATAATGTTCATCCAGGTTCCACAAAGATGTCCCACGATTTGAGAGATGTTTACTGGTGGGACCCAATGTACAGGGACATCGCAGATTTCGTGTCGAGATGCCTGACTTGTCAGCAAGTCAAGGCTGAGCATCAGAGGCCCACGGGAGAGCTACAGTCGTTGCCCATTCCGGAGTGGAAATGGGAACGGATTTCTATAGACTTTATTGTGAGTCTACCCAGGACTAGTCGAGGGTATGATTCCATCTGGGTGATCATGGATCGTTTGACGAAAGCGGCTCACTTCCTACCGGTGAAGACGATTTTCGGATTTGCTCAATATGCCCAGATTTACATTGATTAGATTATACGACTGCACGGAGTTCCGACATGTATCATGTCCGATAGAGGCACTCAGTTTACCAGCCGACTATGGCAGAGGCTATAGGAGGCTTTGGGCACCCGCTTGAGTTTCAGCACAGCATTTCATCCGCAGACCGACGGACAGTCAAAGCGGACTATTCAGACTCTCGAGGACATGCTCAGAGCGTAAGTATTAGACTTCGGAGGTAGCTGGGATCATCATTTGCCCTTAGTGGAGTTCTCCTATAACAACAGCTACCAGCAGACCATTCAGATGGCACCGTTTGAGGCTCTTTATGGGAGGAGATGTAGATCGCCCACCTGTTGGACAGGGCTCAGTGAGAGCAGTATCTTAGGGCCACAGATTGTTGAGGAGACAACCGTGAAGATCCAGTTGATTCGTGATAGGATGAGATCAGCCCAGAGTAGGCAGAGATCTTATGCGGACCGTCGTCGGCGCAGACTTGAGTTTTCTGTTGGGGATCAAGTTTTCTTGAGGGTCTCCCCAATGAAAGGTGTGATGAGATTTGGGAAAAAGGGTAAACTTAGTCCCAGATATGTGGGCCCCTTCGAGATCCTCGAGCGAGTTGGTGCGGTTGCGTATCGTTTAGCCCTTCCGCCCAGTTTTCCAGACATGCACCCCGTATTTCACGTTTCGATGCTCCACAAGTATCTTTATCATCCTTCGCATGCGATTCAACACCCGACGATACAGCTTGAGCGCGACCTTTCCTATGCAGAGCAGCCGGTGATGATTTTGGATCGACAAGAGAAGAAATTGAGATCGAAAGAGATACCGTCCGTCAAGGTACTTTGGCGTGGTCCGAGCAGCGAGGAGGTCACTTGGGAGACCGAGAGCGAGATGAGGAAGAGGTATCCCCGTCCTTTTGAAGGTACGTATAGTTAGATTTTTAAATTCGGGGACCGAATTTCTTTAAGGGGGATAGATTGTAATGCCTTGAAATTCGTTTAAGATGTTTTCTCGTTATTTAGCTATTGTGCGTGTTTTTCAAAAACGGATATCTTATTTTTCCTTCTTGGTTAGTGCAAAATTGTATTGTGAAGTGTCTATCTAATTGTAGGGTTATTAACTATTTTAGTCATGTTACCCTAAGTGAGAAATTTTGTGTTAAGTGCACACATGCACACTTAGCATTTTGAGGCTAAATGAGAAAATGTATCATGTTAACCCTCTTCATTTGATGCATGGTCGATAATTTATCCCTACCATTTCAAAACAAGTCAAAACCATTTTATAATTCAAAATTTTCAATTAAACAAATGAGGCATGGTGTTAGGTAGGAAAGTTTGACCTTTTGACCCCATTTTTCTTTTCTTCTGTCTCTTTTCTCTTCATTCGGAATTTCTGGGAAATTCCAGCAGAAAAACCTTCATTTTCCCCCATTTTCTCTTCTCTTTTCACTTCTCTATAGATCCTCATTCAAACCCTACACAAATCTAACCTTTTTCCTTCACAAAACCTTGGTTTATTGGCTCATTTGAGGTGTTTGGTGGCAAGACTGCATACTTGAGGCTAGATCTGGGGCTTTTGGTGTTTCTTGAGATCTTTTGAAGGTATTAACTCACCCTTAGCACCCCTTTTCCATAACTTGAAGTATTTCTAGCAAAATATCACATTTTATGCATGTTTTGTGCTATATAAAGGGATTTAGTGAGGTTATGATAAAAATTAACTTTTTATGGCTTGATTAGCTTGGTAAGGTGATATTAGTGTAGTTTTAGACTTGGGTTTGTTTCATATTTCACAAATATACCCTAAAGTAGCATTTTAGTGCAAAAGTGTGATTTTTAACTTGAAATTGGGTTCTGTTGAAACGGCTACTCCCCGGGGTGTTTCAGAATAAAATTGTGTTTACTGTAGCTTTTGTATGGGGTATAGAGTGCACACAGCAAACCCGGAAGCCCACCCCCCTACCCAGGCCGCCGAAAAACTCATTTTGGCCGCAATTTGCGGCCAGATGGGAGAATTGTAGGTTGGGGTTTTGGTGGTTGGTGTCTGTTGGTATTTGGAGTATTTTGGTATAATTATTTTTATAAAACTCTTTCTGTATCAAAATCTGGGACCTATTACCCTATTTTCCGTATTTTAAATCTTCGCGACACACGTGATACGTGTGTGGGTTTGGATTGTGCTGCGTATCGCGACGCGTCAGGTTAGCTTCAGGAGCGTAATCACACGTTTTAGCGTATCGCGCACACGCGCGCTAGGTTTGCAACGCGGGTTTCTAGTTTGACCTTAATATTGCGTTTTTGGTAGATTTGAGCTTATGTGTGATATATTGTGTAATTCTAGGTTCGCAGGCGAACAAGACGGACGCTGCGAAGAAGGGGAAGCAAGTCGTCGGCTACACTTAGCGCGAGACTTCGGTGAATAGATTTAACATCTACGGGGATATCGCCCGCATGGTGTTATGCGTCAGGGCTGATAGGACTTTATAGCTACAGATTGTATTACCTACATTGACTGTTCATGGATACTGTTGTTACATACTGCATTCCCTGCTATATGTATGAAAACTTAGAATTGATAGAACACCGCACTATTACTAACGGTTCTGGTTGCATGAGCACTAATCTGCATGTTACACACACACCGTTAGTAATTGCCATGACACACACTGTAAAATTACCATGATCATTATACTGTAGTTCATTTCACATATGATTCGATATGATTTTCAAAGAGATTGGAAGCCGCATGCTGTCATGAAAACTGAAACTATCTTAAGAAAAGCGGTTTCTCCCTTATACCTATATTATGACTTGATGTACATAGCACATAGTATTTGATTTACTCATTGGTGTTGGATTTTTATGTGATTTCTGGTTTTGAGGACCGTGGAATTATTTAAGAAAAGTTGCACTATTTGAAAACCCGGTTCCTCGTGATATGATATTTTGGTTCGTCCACCTCGCGTTTTCTCGGTGCTGAGACGTGTGCTTGAAACCCGATTCGTGGAGTGGATGATCCGTTTGCGGGTTCGTGGTGGACCCGGTATGGTTCCCCTCGGCAAGATGATCGATGGACTTTTCCGATTGAGCCTGGAGGTGGACGAGTACCAACCGGTGATTGGTTGGACCTGGCGGTTATCCGGAGGATACTGACCAGAGTCGAGAATTGGATGCGGGATGATCCGTACTGCCGGGGCCGAGGGCCGATACCGCAAATGGAGCTCGTGGGCTGATCCAGACTTACGGAGCCCGATGTGTGAGGATTTGCGTGTCGATGCTGGACACGAGTATTTTATGATATTTTGGGTACCGATGTTGGGCACCCATGATTCTCAGAGATTTACAGGAATTGAGGGCCGAGGTGAGTGCCTGCGCCTGAGTTTATTTCGGATTTGGGTGCAGCTTTGGGCACCGATTTTTTTTCCACGATTGATATTTCGTGTAGATGTTGTTTATCCCATGCTCAGCAGTGATTATCATGTATCTCATCTTGTAGTTATTTTACCTGACAGAGCATTTGCATGATTATTGCACCTACTGCTTGTCGCATATAGATTTACCCGCAGGCATATGATAGCGTAGCGCAGTACGTGCATGCTCGTGATTAACTTTATATGTTATCTCTATTCATGAGTTGGCAACTCACCCCGTTGTGCCACAGTATTTGCAGGTTGCCCATCAGAGTAGTCGCGGCAGGCTGCCTTTTTGCATCTTTTGGCTACAGATACCACTACAGCTGGTGCGAGAGCTATTTTGCTATTAGGTGGCTAGTGGTATCTGCTTACTTTATTGTACACACTTTTGTATCTAATATTATCCATCTACCATATATGTACTGGACTTAGTGACAGTGTGAGGACGATGATGTATATTTTTGTATTCTGGTGTCGAGCTCGTGGGAGCCGACTGTTATATATTGCAGTTTATTATTTGGTGATGTTTACTTATTGCTCATTTTTCGCTATGGCGTCGTATATTACTCTTGGGGTGATGGTTTCCGCCGTTGGGCGTGATTGTTCCCGTTGGGGATGCTTTATTTCATTATATATCATTTTCACTTATATCCTGTTTTATACCCGATTTTCGGGGTTACTTTTACAAAGGAAATGCTTGAGGGAGGACCTATACCGGTAGGACAGTCTTACTAAATTTTAAAAAGAACTTCATTGAGCTATTAAGGTTTTCTAAATGTTTTAATTTAATGTTTTCAACACTCACTACTTCTAAATGGTTTTGATTTCTGGGTTCGGCTTACTTAGTCGAGTTACGCCTGTAGACGTTGCGTGGTTAAGTTCCGGTCACGAGTCAAAATATTCAGGTCGTGACAACTAGGTTTTTAGAAGTAAAACGATTTGATTTATTTTGTGCTTTTGGTGATTTACAACGTTTTCCATATAATATTTAGTGTATGGTGAATATGCAATTGGTACGAGTGGGTAGTGGAATTGTTGGATATAGTGCCCTCAGAGTCAAATATTGGATCACAGGCACGTGATTGCAATGATTGAGGGAGGACCAATACCGGTAGGATAGTCTTACTCAAGATGATAGTATGCTATCTAGTTTATCTTTATCATCGTGTACAGCTTCACGTGACATTACAGGTCACTATTACACATTGATAGAGCCCTTATGATTCTTGCTTGACTACCAGCAGTCTGATGGCGATCATATACGTGAGAGTTGGGTAGTCTATAAGCACATCCTTAAAGTGGTCTCTAGTCGTGGGAGTTTCGAGACTGGGCATCGATACTCCATTAGTAGACTAGTGTATACAGTCGAGACCCCGACGAGGGGCGGTGGCCGGTCTCACAATCCATTGGTGTCAGTTGGATCACCTAAGATGTATACAGGTGCTCATTGGGTTATGAGTACACCGGACAGGACTCGCCGGGAACATGCTAGTTGGTTTTATACCTGACGTCAGATAGCAGTTCCCTGGTGACATGTGTACAGGTTAGTTCATCGACCTGAGATCGTCATTTGTCTCGTGTGAGTTCCCACTGTACTTTGATTACTACCCTACCACGGCTCAAAGGAGTCGTGCAAACAGGTTTTTGTTGGGTACAGTCCCGAGCCATATGGAGGCAGTGAGCGGATCGGCAGGGGTTTCGTCTCTCCCGGTATTGGGGGTGAGATAGCGCTGTGTCTAGGAGAGCCATTACACGAAGTCCTTTGCCAAGGCAGGAGATTTACTGGTAGGTATTCCTGTAGTATCTCAGGGTGTTCTGGGCTACACTCCGAAACGACTTGTACCGCTTTTGGGGGTCTGACTTTTACCAACCCCCTAGGCCCGACATGCGTTGCTCATAGACGAACGGACCGGACTGTACGGATATTGTCACTGACAGGCTCAGTAGGGTGTCAGGATGAGTTCGCTCACCGACCTCCCTATTGATCAATACCTGGTAGCCCGTTACGTACGGCTAGTACAACTGACGTGCTAGTGGTTAAATCCACAGCCAAAGTATTGACGAGTCTTTAGAGTCCCCCACAGATAGTTTCTCAAGTTTCGGGAGAAACGTTGTAGAGGCCGTATGATATATGGCAGGGTTCGATCATATACGTGCGGTAGTCCACGGATCATGATCGGACGGATCATACTAGTGTGCTTTGGTTTAAGCCGGATCCTAGTATTAGATTTGTTGGATTAGTTTAGTCTCATCACATTCGCATTCAGTCGGAATGCGGATGCAGGTATGTATATACAGGTGAGGGGTATCCTTGTGATCCGTCACGAGTTTACTTTAGATGTTTCCGTCTCTTTTTATTGTGGTAAACATTTAGATAAACGTTTACAAATGGAAATTGTGAGCTCAAAGTCATGATGGAGTGCATTAAAAGTGGCATGTGCAAGGGTAGTGACTCATGGTATTATTCTTTGTGCATTTCATCATGTCATGGTTGATTATTGTGTGAGATTGTGATGGGAGGAGAGAGAGGGCAGCCACATTATAGTGTGGTTAGCTCTTGTATTTTTGATTCAAGTTCACACAACATTATCTCACACAAGAATAACAAAAGGCTTCATCAACTTCTTCTCTCTTCTTCTCTTGAGCTCACCATTTCCATTGATGGCTTCACCTTCAATCCCCATCCAAACAATGGATGCAAGAGACAAAGTTGTCACACATATTCTCTACTTCACCTTGGACAAGTCGGCTAGCGAACTTCGTGCCCGAGTTGCCTCGGATGAAGCAGGAGCACGTAAAAAGACTCGATGATGTGGTGCCCTTTCCGACGAGGAGACCGGAGCTCGGAGATGCCGCGAGGAGCTTGGGATGGTGGCCAAAGATCGAAGGACACGAATCGATCAGTATAGCTTTCCAACCCTTTTTCTAGTTGCTAGTTGTAGGTTAATGGTTCGATCCGGATTTATAGTAAACGATAGATCCGGTTTGTAGTCAAGAAAAAGTTTTCGTTTCAGCATTTTGGCCTCGGACAGACGGCCGGGACGCTACCGTAGACTTATATGGTATCAGAGCCACACCATTAACCATTACTAGCTTGCTCTAACGTGTTTAGAACTTCGATCGAACGAAATTTTCCAAAACTGCATTGCCAATCATGAAGTTTCTGTCGAATTTTTATTGTCTTCAAAAAATTATTTTGAGTATTGTAGAAAATCAGGCAGGCTTTTCTAATAAAACTGCAGAAATTTTGTAGGCTGATTTCACTGTAGTGCGGCGGAACCGCGGCCGTACCCACGTTTTGGCCGCGGTTCTGCCGCCGTACTGTAGCATCAGTCCACCAAAATTTCCACAGTGGTCTTTGACATGGAAATGGGGTTTCTGGTATTTTTTGTTTGGGCCCAGATTTGTTTGAGTACTGGGAATTGTGCTTTGGGCCAACTTCGGGGAAATTTTGTCGATCGAAAATTTTAAACATGTTAGTTCAAAGTATTTACATTATATTTGTGACCGTGAATGTCATTTGATCGGTAAATCTTGTCTAATTGCTATAGCCCTTTTAGACGGATTTGCGAACGTGACATTCACGTTCATGTTCTGTGTTGTGTTGTGATGTTGCGGATTTGTCGTGGTGGATTGCCTGGATGCAATGGTAGTACAGTTTGGTTGTATATGTACATTTGATATTGCAGGGCAAGCGTCCTACATGTGGACTGTCGTTACTGCCTGTTTGTATGTTATTCTTTTGGGGCACGACTGGGCTGAGGTCGATGTACCCGTTGTATATATTTTACTTTCTGTACTAGGATTACCCCGCGGTGGGGTGCACGGATAGCCGGGTTCTAGAGGGCAACGGGCCCGCATCTCATGGCTTTGAGATGGAGGGGGCTTTACTCTAGAATTGGCGGGCTATTCGCCACACTCGTAGGGGGTATAGGTTGACCCAAGGAGGGGTGCACAAGTTACCGGATTCCGTGAAGTGCTGGGTGGCCCATTCACTTTGTTGAAAGGGGCTGCCTCGCTTTAGGTTTTGGCGGGAAACTTGCCGCACCCGTAGGGGTCTAGAATTTCATTACACAGGCTATCCACACGACCAGGGGAACGTCGGGTTTCAGTAGCGGCTCTATGAAACCCTGGGATCCCAGATTATCTGTATTGTTCTGTGATGCTTATTACATTTCTGTGATGTTGCATTTTATCACGCCTTGAGCGATTATTATATATTGATATATATACTAGTAGATGTTGTATATGTTTTACACCCGCACTAGCCCAGTCTCCGCTCTGTCGTTTGTTAAGTAACCTAACGGGTGATGACGGGACCCAGTGGCGAATGCAGATGGCATATACGTACATCGTATTTTCGTTCTTTATTGGTGTGATCAATTGATGGGACTGCATTGATTCGAATCAATGCAAGCTAAACAAACCTATTCTGATGTTGTTGGAACATTTTTCAAAAAGCTGTTATTGCAATGACGTTCTCTTTTGTTTTGCACAGTGGTATTCGGTTATGAATATCCAGCACCTCAGTCGACGAGGCAAGGGCCGTGATCACTTCACCGGGAGTGACCTGATTGATTCGTAAAATTCCGATTGTACCGTGTAACTCGAATAAGTTTCTTTGTATCGGTATTTAGAAAATGAATAAAATTCACAATCAAAGAATTATTTTGACCGCAATCAACTACGGTGTCAGTTGTAGATCGTTAGCGAGTGTGGATCGTCCATAGGGATTGTGCGATTCGTTTGTTTGTTTGATTTGTTTGAATTGAAAAGTTAATAGAAAAGAAAAGAAAACATGATTCAAGATTTTATCGATGGATTCAAGTGTCACTATTCTAATCAAGAATCAAGAAAATGATAAACAATCGTGAATCGAGTTTCGACGATTTTTCCAACCAAATATCAAGAATCTAAATGAGGCTCGTAGGAATCGATCGGATCTATAGATGTGATGTAATCTCAAGATGTCGTATTCTTATCCTTCGATGAGTTGATACTAGATCGATGATGATCGACGAGAATTAGGGATTTCTATTTAAACTAGGGTTTCATCTTTTATTCCATGTTCTTTCGTCGATATCATTCACATTCTAGCCTCTAGTAAATTCAAGAAACGATCGTAGATCCCTAATTTCAAGAGATAACAATCAAGAAAGCATCGCAACGAAACTAGGTCATCGATTCTTGAACTTGCTAGGGTTTACAAAACACGTAGGACTCAAGAATCGTTTTATGATTTGTTACATCATCATTCTATTGATCGTCTCGACTCCTTTACGAGCGGAGTTTTACTCAAACATCACAACAAGAACTACAATTACAAATTTAGATTGAATCATGATGCAATAATTTAAAGAAAACAAGATTAAAGAATTTCACCTTTTATTTATATCAACAATTTCATTACAGTCGCTCAAGAACTACAAAAGGAAGAACTCGATTGTCAATTTGGCTTCGCTTGTCTCCGTGAGTCGTGGATCGGCTTGGACCACTTGCTCTGTTGAAGATCGGCTCCGCTCCTAAAAGGTTGAAGGGCTTCTTGCTTGATTTGGTTCTCGGGATCTTGAATTTTGATTGGAATTAGGGTTAGGGTTTCGCACAAGTCTTTTCACTAGACTTGTGGAAGAAGATGGAGAATTGAACTAATGATTAGAGATTGAAGAAGCAAAGATTTTCTAAGTTGAGATGGAATGAGATCTTTTTTAACCCTAGGTCTAGGCTTCTATTTATAGACTTCCCAAAACCCTAGACCTAGGATTTGAATTTTAAGTTTCCCTCCAAAGGTTTGTTGAGGAGCTTCTAGAAATAGTTTGTTAGGAACTTAGCTTAGGCTTTAAGCTAGGATTGTTTAAGCTTAGAAACCCTAGTTTGCTGAACTGGCAGAAGCTTCTGGAGCCTTCTGGAACTTGAAGCACATGAACTGAATGTTGGCCCTGAGAGATGAATTTTGCAGTGAAAATGGGTACTTGATGACGTCACCTAGCCGCGGATCCGCGGCGCAAGCAGGCTCCCGCCGCGGATCCGCGGCCATGTTGGAAGCTTAGGGTTTGGGCTTTCTGGCACATGCTTGGACTGATGTTTGGGGCATTATCTGATATGTTGAATTGTATTTTTCCCTTTGGATTGCTACCAGATCTCAAAACTTGGAGTTGGTGTATTTTATCAGCTTCTTTTGATCCTGCAATTTCCTACACAAATCTTGAAACAAGTGTTGCGCAATATAAGGATGATGCGATGCCATGAAATGCAGTTAATTTCCTTTATAGTGCCGGTTTTAGAGTCTAACACATGCAATCTGATATTTAACGACTGATTTGCTAATATGTGCTATATGAATGCCGAACACTTCTAGATGAGTGCAAATGATAGGGAAATTGCCGTGTTAGAATTGCAGTATTTTCGACTGATCATGACTCCTTGGACAGAAGTTTGCATTAGGGCAATAACTTCACTATAGTCTATTACTTTTTGCTTTTCATCGTGGTATTCAGTTGGAATATCCTGCACCTCATTCTACTGGGACAGACCAAGATCCCTTCACCGGGAGTGACCTCTTTAGCAAAAGTTTTCGCCGCTATATTTTTATAAAAAGCTATCCGGTTCCTTCAACGATATCAAGTTCATTACATTAAAGGTTTTTCGCCAAAAACCATTCGTAGCCTTCCGTCATTTCATTCGGGTAGCACTTAGTATTCATGCTATGTTTGTTGGCCAAAGTCAAGGCATAGTGTATGGTAGCTATTTGTTACTTTTCTGTTGCATTGATAGATGCGTTGGTTTGGGACAGTCGTACTGCCTTGTTGGCCAAAGTCAAGGGTAGGTACGGGTGGGTTAAAATTAACCTGAAAAATGATGGGTAGAACTTGACATGTGACTTATGATTTCTTGGCCAAAGTCAAGGTCATAAGAGCATGACGTAAAAATCACATCGGGATTTTCTAAAGAAACTGAAACATGCCAGGCATGCGCATACCTTCTGGAGTGTGACAGCGTGAGTGGATTCCATCAAGTTATCATGCGATGATAGTTGGATCCCGATTCCCACTGATGAGTTGGTTTACTCCCCGAGTGATCCCGACTAATTCTTCTTTCAGGTTTGGAGGAGAATTTGAGGTTACAGTGGGAGGTTTCCTGATTAGATAAAGTGATAACCATTCTGATCTACGTTAGAGTGCACGCTGAGTGTTTCTTTTCTCTCTCTCTTTGGCAGCGACCATGACCCTACCATTGATTATGACTCAGTGACCAAGTTAACCGAACCTTCTTAAAACACTGGCATTTGGATTGTCAGAGTTGCATACCTCTTTGCCACTCCTACATTTACCATTTTCTCCAGAACACCCCGTATTACTACGAACATCCACTTCCATTGGATAAAACCATTGTATAATTATATATGAACTCGGAGGAACTTGTTCAAAATTTGAGGATGGTTTTCGGTTCTGGAGAAAATGAATAGGACTATTCAGTTGTCTTTTCCTTTTACCTTCTCTCAGGTTGTGAGTGCTCCTTGGATTAGAACGGTACACCTATTACGCTAATTGGATAATTTTCTTCCAAACCATAGGCAGGTGCCAAACGGTAGGGAATGAAGAAAACCAATTAGCCTAACAATGGTGTACAGAAGGTAATAAGTTAAGACAAATAAAGGGATTAGAAAGAGGGCAAAGTAAATTGCGACTGATATTCACGACCAAATCAAGTATTTCATTACCACTCCTACTTCACCTTTGTATTTCTCCAGAACACTCTTTATCACTACGAAGATCCATAGTTATTTGGATACTCCATCGTATGGTTATATACGAGCTCGAAGGAACTTGTTCCAGTTCGGGGATGGATTCTGGTGCAGGAGAAATAGGAATAAGATTTACTCAGTTGTCTTTTATCTTCACCTTCTCTAAGGTTATGAATACTCCTAAGATTAGGAGAGTACACCCATTATGCTTATTGGATAGTCTTCTACCAAACCATAGGCTCGTGCCCAACGGTAGGGAAGGAAGAAAACCATTTAGCCTAACAGGGTGTACAAAAGGTAATGACTAAAGACATATAAAGGGATTTCGAGAGATGGTAAAGAAATATACGGTTAAAGATGTGAATCTGATAATGGAAAAGGCATTACTAGGAATACCCGGATACCCCTTCGAAACATTTACATGTTTCAGTTTCACTATGCATTGTTAAAAGAAAACTTCTAACGTTTTGAAAATCGTTTCGGTGAAATTTCGAAAAAACGGTAAAATAAGGGGGTTTTCTGTAAAAAGTCAAAATATAAATATCTTATTATAAAAATTAAATATACATATTCTAGCTATGTAATTGCTAGTATTTGGTGTTTATTGAGCCAGTGGTGAAATTTCAAATTTTCTGAAAAAAAATTATTTTAATATTATTTTAAACCGTCACTAATATATTTAATTAGAGAAAATTACAAATTGGAATGAGTTGAAACAAATTTTGTGTATCATAAAGTATTAAATAAAATTTTATCATGTGGTTTTTGAAACGAAATCGTTTGCCAAAACGGTATAGAAAATATTGAAGAAAAAGGCTTATTTTGTGAAAATAAAAGGGTTTTGGTGCATATTGTATTGGTGTTTGGTGTTCATTGCTCCACACACACACACCCTCTCTCCTCCCCACCATGTGGCCGGCCCTCTTTTTGACAGCCCTCTCTCTCTTTATCTCTCCAATCACCTCATTTTTTCACTACTTTTAAAATAGAAAAAGAAAAGAAAAGAAAGAATGAACATATTAATTAATGAAGTATGGATGTTTGACTTTAATGTACACATAATTCTCTCTCCCCCACTTCCACTCACAGCAGCCCCTCCCCATTTGGCTTAGCCCCAATTCTCCAACAGCCCTCTTCATGTCTCCACTTCTTTTCTCTTCAAAAATCCCTCCATTTTGCTTCAAAAATCCATCCAAAGTCTCACAATTTCACCCTTTATCATTTGCCCAATATTCTTTGACCCAAAGTGGTTTGGATTGAGGAGCAAGGAGGCAACTTTTGGAGGTCTAGATTTCATGTTGATCCGTGGTTCATGAGGTATAAGCTTCATCCAAAATTGTTACTTGTTAATTGTAGGTTTGAATTTAGTTTCAATTAGATATTCTTATAACCTTAATTTCAAAATGAGAATTTCAAGAGAATAGGTTGTGATGAAATTAGGCTTGTTATCATTAGATTGTGGTCTTATGGAGTAGATTAATATGTTAATGTTATGTAAAACTTGATCTTGTTGCATCTTGCTAATTGCTACATTAAAAATTGTCCAAATTGCATAATATTGTAAACTAGGTTTTTAAATTAATTATATTTTGTGGGATTAAAATCTAAATTAAGGTTTCATGTCATTATTAATATTATAATGAGTGGTTTAATGATTTTGGTTCATGCAAAACCAAGCTTAATTGTTAAATTGTGAATTTTTCTTTAAAAGGTGTTGAAAATTGATATTTTTGCAAACTAGGATTTTGGAAATTATGCAAATTTATGAGATTAAATTATGGAAATGGTTTTTATGAATTATTTAAGTTATTTAATAAGTATTATGGCCGCTAGAATTGCTTAAACATCGAGTTTTGTACTAAAACGGGTAATTTTGCTTGCTAGTTTTTCGGAAAAATGGCTTTTAAAGTGAATTTGGGGTTTTTGTGAGTTTTAACCTATTTTATATTAAAATTAGTGTTCATGAATGTGAAAATGAGTGTATTTGGGTTTTTCTCGATGGTCTGGCGTTTGTACGCCGACGTCGAGGGTTTTTGGGTCGATTTGTGAAAGCAACCATAGGTTTTGACCTATGTGGGTTTCGTGCGTCGTTTTGGTCATGAGTCGGATTTTAATGCGATATGGTGCGTTATGATATGTAGGTACCCCATATGGACTTCGAGACGACAAGCAAGCGCATGGCGACGTCGGCACCGGCGAGAGAGGACCAAGTGAGTAGATTTATATCTACGGGGAGAAGTCGGGTGGATGGCGTATAGCACCCCCGCAGTCCGTGGTGGTGTATACGGATGCGTATACACACCAACAATTTTTATATGTTATTTGGGATTAATAATGATGTTAGGATGGATATTGGTGTGTTGGATTACTTTAGTATTGCGAACCCTAGGGTAGTGTTGCATTACACATACACACATACATATTTGCATACATTCCTATTTATATGTGCTCATGGGATTCTTGATAGTTATGTGTTCACAGGGGTATGGGACTATGTGTTCACATACGGATATGAGGACGATACTTGGGATTGAGCTGAGTCGATGAGATTTGTCTTGTGGTTGTGATATCGGTTTGTACGAGACTGTCGATCAGTAGTCAGATCATGACTATATTGGTGATATTAGTATTATACTAGACATAGGTCAGTACACTGGACTATGATCTTGGATAAAGAGGATACCAGATGAATAGTGTGATGAATATGATATTAACCCGTACCCAGATTTGGGGATGCCGTACGACGGATTTACGTACGAGCTATATTTTGATTATTGATCCCCACTCTTGACTTGGGATGTCTGATTATAGATATGGTATCGGATATGATATTATTGAGGCGGGATCACCGACTAATATATATACAGGTATGTATATGTATCGACTCAAATGTTAGGCGGTTTCCTTACCTGTAGTCCAGCTGGTTAGCTTAGACCTTTAGTTTAGTTTAGCTGTTAGATTAGATTCGATTCTTACCTATTTCAAAAACTAACGAATCGTGGGTATTTTAAAAGACAGCCCAAGGGATCCTACGGATATTTCAAAAGATGTATCTTTTCATAAAAACACCGTAGCCCCTATTTTCAAAACCCCATGATTTGTGTTATTTCAAAAGGCACCATTTGTAGGACTTATATTAGATTAATGCAGATTAGTTATAGTTGCGTCTAGTATTCAGCTCCCGCTCATTATTGTGGTTCGCTTCGCATCGCATGCTTATATTATGTTTCATACTCCATTATTGATATCATGCTGTTAGGACACCAGCACCATTACCGATGATGCGTATGTACCACGTACACTTACCTGCCGGCTCACACACATCTTCATCGGTAATTGCCATGTCACGTACACCTTAGAAAATATTATTGCTTGACATAACCTGTTAGCTAATTGTTTCGACAATGTAGTTATTACCTGCTACTTCATGCATACTGTTATTCATTGTTATGCCGCATTCATGGATTCTCACGCATATATTCACTATTTTACGTGTTATTGAGGTTTTGGATTCGGATTTCCATGAGATTTTCTGGATTTGGAGGAAAACCGCAAAAAACATAAATAAACCTTTTCTCTCTTTAAAATAAAAAGTGCGGTTTTCCCATGAAGTATGAGTCGTCCACCATGAGTTTGCTGATGGATTTCGAGACCCGATTCGAGGAGTGGAGGAACCGTTTCGGGTACATGGTGGGCCCGGTGCAGTACCCCGGGGCAAGAGGAATGTGTTGTTGACGTTGAGCCCGGCAGGGGAGCACTACCGACCGGTGATATTACACGACGCGTCGGATATCCGGAGGATACCGTCGTGGTCTTGAGATGGATGGTAGGGGCCGGTCTGGATTGACGGCGCCCTAGATATTGTGATTTGAGATATTGAGGTACAGCGATTTTGATACAGAGATATCGAGATATTTGGACACTTGTTTTGTGTCGATGCTGGGCACTATTTTATGCTGATTTCATTTATGGTTCCTCACTTCTAAAATACAGAAATCTCACTGATTTATGAAAGCAGTTTTCGTCAGTACATGCATTCTGTTCCATGCATTCATACCTCATTCATATGATATATTGCTACCTGAGGCACTGACACGGGCACATGAGATCACACTCGGGTTAGATATTACCCTAGCCATTGTTATAGGCTGCATGCTATTCATATATTTGAGGATATTTTATGATCAGTGACTTAGGTTGCGTTATTTATGCGATTTCTTTACGTAAATGTTTCTCTATTCACGAGTTAGCAACTCACCCCCGTTGTGCCCCAGTTTCTTGCAGGTTTGCCGTACAGGTTTCATTACGGCTTGCGGGCATAGTTTCCGGCGGGTGATTTTCTAGTAGGTGGGTTTACTTGTATCGTACCCCCCATTATATAACTTGTATATTATTACTCTGTTGTATCTAGAAGTTCCATCAACCAAACATGTACTTATTTGAGATAGAGACCAGTGATGATTATTCTTTCGACCTTAGAGTCGCGCGTTGTATTTCTATGGTTTTCTTGTTGTTTTGAGTTCCTTTTGAGTTTTGATCCTCGCCCTAGGCGTTGTATATTATATTGCTTGTGTGGTTGTGACCGTCGATTGACGAAGAGCTAGCTCCCGCTTGGGGATGCCTTTTTATTGATTTCGTATACTATTCATGTTGTATCCCGTTTGGGGGCAAGAATTTACAAAGGAGACTCTGCCGAAAATTTCAGGAAATACTTGATGTTTTTAAAACCGCATAACCCGGCTTATGCTATTAAAACTACTTGATTTTAAAATGGTTTTCCTACTCTCTACTACTCTTCTTGGTTTGGATTTCTGGGTTTTCGGCTTACTTAGAATACGTACGCCTTGAGACGTTCGTAGTTTAAGTGCCGGTCATGTTCCGTACTTTCGGGTCGTGACAAAACTGATTTCCCAATTTGACCCTCGCTCCAGGGTATGTATTTACCAGGCATGATTCTCACATCTGTATGGTTTTACAGATGATGGGTGGGAGTAAGTTATTGGGAATTAGGTGACATCCTCATTATATCGGAATTCGTAGTAATTGGTGAAATTTGAGGAAATCGCCAGGGCTGTTTGCCGGACGGCAAATATTTGGTTTTGAATATCCGTTGTTATGCACCAATTTCAAATTGATATAGCTGGACGTTAATTTTTATAATGTGAGATATAACTTTTTGAAATTATGTCCATGACATTTACCTATATCAGTTGATGGTTAGGTAAGGAGCATTAAACAGTGGTGTAATTCTTCATAACCATAGTACAGTTCTCAACTTACGACGCACAGGGTTTGAGTTATTCAACTCAGGTGACTTATACAGAGTATTGTAAGTTGTCCAGTGTCCATTAGGACAGAGGGGTTGGTCATCGTACTATATTCTGTTTACTTATGACTTCTCTAGTTCTTAGACAAGTGTTTCATAGAAATGCAAGGTCTATGTTTTGAGAAGTTATAGGTATAAGAATAAAGTAGAGAACCAGGTGTTGCAAGTATCAGGATTCTTTAAGGTGATCGAAGATGTAGATACTTGTGTATGATATTCAGTTGATAGTAATGATTATGAGAACTTGCTTCTCTTTCAGGTTACTCATATATAGATGTACTCCTAAGTTGAGTAACGCTGATCGGCCTCCTTCCATTTAGTTTACATGCACTGGAGACAGCTGCATGATTTGAATCTGGTTCCAATTAAATCAGTTCCTCTGTTTCTATATTGGATATAGAATAGTTCATATCTTGACAATGTTAAGGTACGGGGAGTTGTCCGGCTTATGCTTAAAACCAGACTCTGGATAACTCAAGGCACGTTTCTGTAATGGCTGTTTGTGGGTTGACCCGGGCTATGACGAGGGTTAACTTTCTACCATCTGGAAGATCAATAGTGATATTGTTCTTGACTCACCACAGTTTTAATAAAAATGGATTCTTTTAGAAAACGGTAGAGGGAGTATGGTAGAACTAGAAGTGATTCCAGAACCACAAACGATTACTGAAAATTTAATAAGAACCTAAAGATTCAATCTGGTTTTGTAAGTCCACGGTAGCGCCCCGGCCATCTAACAGACGCCAAATGCGGAACAAAAATTTTTACAACTGGCGCTATCGCGTACTATAACCCGGATCTTCCATTAAAGCTAAACTAACAAACTACAAAGTGGGAAAAAATGTTATACCGAACGATCCGAGTCTTTCGGTCTTCAACCATCATCCCACGCTTCGTTGCGGCTGCTCCGATCTCCTGAATCTCCTGTCTCGTCGTCCAGGTGGCACCATGTCGACGGATCTTTAAACGGGCTCCCGCCTCTGAACCGAGGCAACTCGGTCGTCAAGTTTGCTAAAAGAGACGACCAAGATGATGTAGAGAATGAGTAGAACACTTTGTCTCGTTACGTCCAAGGCTATGGACGAACGGTTAATGAAGTTGCCTTTTGGATCGGGTGGAATGAGAAATGAGGCTATATCCTTTTATGAACCAAAACTATCATCTTCTTTTTATCCAAAATGAACCCATACCCACCCTAGAGAGGGGGCCGGCCACTATATAGGCAGGGGGGTGAGTGTAGGAGGAGGGATGGTGAGAATAACGAGCACAATACTTATCATAACAATAATGAAAGCATGATTCATATAACACATAGTGTGAATACATTTAATGCAATCAAGTGAGTCACAAACCAAGTCACCAACCAAGAAGCTTCCTCACTCATGACTCACCCTCATGACTTACCCATGGAAGAAAAGATAAATCCGCATTTAACCGAATGTTAAATACGGGTGATAGAAAACTGGAAACTGGAAACTTCCAAAAGTGATCCTGAAACGGATTTCAGGATAACCCCGTATCAGTATAAACATACCTGCATTTGTATTACGACCGAATACAAATGCATCTGAGACAAAGATATTATATTTACACAGTATAATACTCGGATCCGGCTTAAACCAAAGCCGACCAGTATTATCTGGCCGAAAAATGACACGTGTGAAAACGCACGTGCATTTTCCGAACCTTGCCATAAAACCATACGGCCTCTACAATGTTTCGCCCGAACTTGGGAAAGTTTCTGTGGGGGGCTCTAATGACTCATCAACACACTGGCACTGGGTATAACCATTAGCACATCAGAGGTACAAATTTGCAATGAGATTGCATACCTTCAATATGATGGTTGGATCCTAATCCCACTGTGGGCAATCGTTGCTCCCAGGAGAGTTTTGCAGTTTACAATTAGCTAACTCATTAGGTGTCTAGAAAGGTGTTAATGGGGATACGCCTATGAGAAGACGAGCTTTATATTAATTAGGTTCGTACGAAAGCACGGGTAACCTCCCTCAAGTACCGACACTGGCCTGGCTGAACGGTTGGTGAAGTTGTAGACTATAATTAATCTTGGCTAGTTTTCTTTTTATGGTTTGAAAGAAAAACTTGATTAAAGCAGTGGGAGACATAGATTAGATAAGATAATAACCAATCTGATCTTTCCAAGAGCTTTCGCTGAGTGTATTCTTTTCTCTCTCTTAATAGCAGATACCAATGACAGGACTCAAGCCTCTACTAGATAAAAATAAATTGAATGAGACCAATTATAAAGACGGGCAGAGGAACCTTAACATTGCCTTGACTTATGATAAGGCATCATATGTCCTCACGGCTCCAGCCCTGCCCGTCCCAGGTTCTAAATCCTCAGTTGCGGATATTGAAGTCCGCAAGACAGGAGACACTGACTGTGCCATGACCAAATGCCTCGCGCTTGTATCGATGGATAACACATACCAAAAGCAGCACGAGAATATGGACGTTAACGCCATATTCCTCCATACAAAGGAGTTGTATGGAGAGCAATCTCGCGTATTACGATATGAAGCATCAAGAAAACTGTTTCAGATGCGAATGACCCCTGGCATATAAGTAGGAGACCATGTTCTAAAGATGATAGCTCTCATAGAAGAGCTTGAGGACCTTGGATGGACAATGGACAATGAATAATATACGGATATTATTCTGCAGTCTCTTCCCTCCACCTTTGCTCAATTTATAGTTAACTTCAACATGCACAACATAGAGAAGGAACTACCTGAACATCTTAATATGTTAAGGAGTGTAGAGAGCACGCTGAAATCAGTGAAAACTCCCGTTTTAAGTGTTGGGCGATCTTCCTCTTCTCGCCCGAAGGCTAAGACCAAGGGAAAGATAAAGAAGAAACACACCAAACCTAGGGGTGGAGTTAAAAAGGTTAAGGGGAAAGACAAGTCCATAGCTGGGGAATCGGGGAAAAGGGAATGTTATCACTGCCACAAAACATGACACTGGAAGCGCAACTGTACCGAGTACTTGAATCTCAAGAAGAAGCATGGGGATGCTTCCGCTTCAGGTGTGTTTGTGACAGAAAACTGTTTTTCAATAAACTCTGCTTCCTAGGTATTAGATACCGGTTCAGGTTCTCACATTTGCAATTATATGCAGGGGCTGAGAAATAGCAAGGTTTTGAAGACAGGTGACCATACTCTCCGCATTGGAAATGGTTCCAATGTACATACAGTTACAGTGGGAGAGTATCACTTGGGGTTGTCGTCTGGATGTATATTGGTTTTGAACCCATGTTATTATGTACCTAGTATGCTTTGTAATATAATATCCGTTTCTTTGTTAGACAATGAAGGATATAATTTTGTATTGCAGAACAATGTTATGAACATTTACCTGAATCAAATGTCGGTTGGGTATGGTACACTTAATAACGGGATATACGTCCTAAATCAACACACAGTTTTCAGTTTACAACACACTAATAAAAGAAAATTTTCATAAATAAATGAAGCTTTTTTTGGCACTGTAGACTTGGTCATATTAACGAAACAAGACTGAACAAGCTACATAAAGATGGATATTTAAAACCCTTTGAATATAAATCTTATGTGACTTGCCAGTCTTGTATCAAGGGTAAAATGACCAAAACTCCGTTACTGGACATGGAGAAAGAGCTACTGAGCTCTTCGGCCTCATACATAGTGATGTATGCGGGCCAATGTCTATATAGGCTAGAGGCGGTTTTTCATACTTCTTTACATTCACTGATGATTTCTCAAGAATCGGTCATGTATTTTTATTAAAGCATAAATCCTAAGCTTTAGAGAAATTCACTAAATATAAACAAGAATTAGAAAAACAAACCGGCTTGAGTATTAACATGCTTCAATCAGATCGAGGTGGGGAGTACCTTAGTACAGAGTTTGCAGACTTCCTAAAAGAGAATGGGATTCTCTCTCAGCTAACTCCTCCTTACACACCATAGCACAACGGTGTGACAGAACGACGGAATCGGACCCTATTAGATATGGTTCGTTCCATGATGAGTGATGCTGAGTTACCCGTCTCATTTTGGGGGCATGCATTGGAGACTGCAGTGTTTCTGCTGAACAGGGTACCAACCAAAACCGTGTCTACTACACCATATGAGTTATGGTATGGGAAGAGACCATCTCTTAAGCAATTTAAGATTTGTGGTTGTCCGGCCTATGTTAAAAAGCAGAATCCGGACAAACTCGAGACACGGTCAATCATGTGTAAATTTGTGGGATATCCAAAGAATTCTTATTGATATCTATTCTACCACAAAGAGGAACAAAAGGTATTTGTTTCCCGGAATGCCAAATTTTTAGAAAATGAATTTTTTACAAATACTGATGGTAATGTGGTAGATCTAGAAGAGGTTCTAGAAACACAAACTACAAATGACGACTTGGTTGAACCGGCTGTTGCAACAGAAACTGAAGAACCTCGGCCACTTCGTAGGTCTGGTAGGACTTCTCGCCCACCGGAGAGGTACTACGGTTTCCTCATTGATGGTAACAGAGAAGACTGCATCATGAAGGATGATGATCCTACCAGCTTTCAGCAAGCTATCAAGAGTGGAGACTCTGTGAAGTGGCTGGATGCCATGAGATCTGAAATGGAGTCTATGTACACCAACAAAGTATGGACTTTGGACGTTGTACCCCCTGGGGTAAAACCTGTGAGGTGAAAATGGATCTTTAAAAGAAAGATTGGTGTAGATGGGCACGTAGAGACCTATAAGGCAAGACTTGTGGCGAAGGGTTTTCGTCAAAGTCCAGGTTTGGACTATGATGAAACTTTTTCTCCCGTAGCCATGCTTAAATCCATTCGGATCCTACTTGCTATTTCTGCTCACTAAGACTATGAAATCTGGCAGATGGCCGTTAAAACAGCATTTCTAAATGGAAATTTTGAAGAATGCGTTTATATGGATCAGCCAGAAGGCTTCATTGACAGTGGGAGCAGCTGGAAAGCATGTAGATTGCTTAAGTCTATTTATGGATTAAAGCAGGCATCACGGAGTTGGAACATCTTTTTCGATGATGTTATCAAAGAGTTTTATTTCATCAAAAATCCAGATGAACCTTGTGTTTCTATGAAGGCTGTAGGGAGAGCTGTCACATTCCTCATATTGTACGTGGATGAAATTCTTCTGATAGGAAATGATATTCCTATGCTACAGTCGGTCAAATCTTTCTTATCACTAAGGTTCTCCATGAAGGACCTGGATGATGCCACATGCACTCTGGGCATTAGGATCTCTAAGGATAGATCCAAGAGGTTATTGGGATTGTCCCAAACCAGATACATCAACACCATCCTAAAAAGGTTTAGTATGGAAGACTCCAAGAAGGGTGCCTTACCCGCTTGCCATGGGGTCACTCTCTCTAAGGACACTTGCCCAAAGACCGATGAAGAGAGAGCTCGCATGAGCATTATACCCTATGCTTCGGTAGTAGGATCTATAATGTATGCGATGTTATGTACACGCCCAGATGTAGCTTATGCACTTAGTGTAGTAAGCAGGCATCAATCCAACCCAAGGGAGATTCACTGGAAAGTTGTGAAGAACATTCTTAAGTACATGCGAAGGACTAAAGAATTGTTCTTGGTGTATGGTAATAGAGATCTCCAAATGGAGGCTTTTACCGATTCGTGCTTCCAAAGTGATAAGGATGACGACAAATCTATCTCTGGGTTTGTATTTACCCACAATAGAGGGGCGGTGAGTTGGAAGAGTTCCAAACAGGATACCGTTGCAGACTCTACGATGGTGGCTGAGTACATTGCTGCGAATGATGCCGCCAAGGAAGCCGTCTGGATGAGGAAGTTCGTCTCGGAGCTAGGAGTAGTTCCAACCATTATTGATCCAATACCATTGTCTTGTGATTATAATGGGGTTATGGCGTTACCCGAGGAGCCCAGGTCCCATCAGCGGTCCAGACACATTCTGAGGCGCTTTCATTTGATCCGGGAGATTGTAGATCGCCGCGAGATCGAGATTAGGAGAGTAGACACAAATAATAACACCGCTGATCCACTCTCCATGGCCCTCCCTCAGCCGCCGCATGAGCGACATTTTGAGATGTTGGGTATGAGAGACGCCAATAACTGGACTTAATGCAAGTGGGAGATTGTTGGATATATGTATGCCCTGGAGGCCATTATATGATAGTGGATGTATTTATACATGTATATATATATATATTCAGTGTACATTCTTGCTCTACATGATAGTATGCTATCTGGTTCTTCTTTATCTAACATGTTGACTTGATCATGCTTTTATTCATTCATATATGTTGATAAAGCTCTGAGGATATTGGCTTGACTACTGTGATTATGATGGAGATCATACTAGTGGTACGTCTGTAGTTTATAAGCATATCCTGAAATGTCCTTAGTCGCAGGTGTATCGAGACGGGGCATCGATATACCAGAGTAGACTAGCATATATGATACTAGACCCATATGATGGGCGATGGATGTTCCCACATTCATTGATGTTTGACATCGAGATCCCACATTCCTATATGGTATTATATCTATCGTCGGATAGCTGTTCTCAGGTGACACTGGTACAGGTTAGTCTGTAGACCCGAGATCGTCATAGAGTCTTGTGTATTCTCCCACTATACTTTGATTACCACCCTACGACGGCTTTGCTGAGTCGTACAAACAGGCGGCTTTTGGGTACAGTCCCGAGACACACGAAGACGATGAGCGATAGGAGGGGTTTCTTCTCTCCCGGTATTGGGAGTTGATGGTGTGCTGTGCTCGATTGGCTATATTAGTAAGTCCCTCGCCATGGCTGCTGAGATTTACTGATAAGTGTTATCAGTAGTTTCTCGATCTGTTATAGACCATTCATCGACACGACTTATTGAGCTATTAGGGTCGACGTTACCATCCCTAGACTCTATATGCAGCATATCTGACGAAGAGACCGGACTGTACGGTAGTGATGCCAGTTAGCTCGACGAGAGTTATGATAGGTTCGCTTTTTTTCTTTTGATCGCTCAATACCCGGGTGGCCGTTACGTTTAGCTGACCTCTTGCGGCTTGGGGGTGCTTGATATGATTATCATCCACTGCCGGCGTATTGACGAGTCTTAGAGTCCCACAATGGAGTTACCTAGTCCAGGCGAAACGATGTGGTACGCATATGAGATTTGCGCGGGGAGACGATTAAATGCGCGTATGAGATACTATATATTAATCGTGCGGTTTGCTATTGGTCTGGTCGTATGTGATATGACCTGTTTTCTAAATCAAGTGTTGATTTAACATTGACCGTTAACTTTTCACTTTAGAGCCTTTTGTCTTTTGTAGTATGCATGTAAGGTTGCTATGCACTGCCATAAGGGTTTACGAGGCATCAACCATACCCGATTATAATTTTAGCCGTGCCGAACAACCCAAAGCAGGATCTTTAAACTATAGTTTATGCGAAAACTAACATGTTAAACATTTTAACACTAAGTGAGAGGGATTACAACCTTTGTAGATCCGGTCCTTCACTTCTTAAGCTCCGTGTTGAGGTCCCTTCGTTGCGATCATCGTGTTCCGGACTCTCGAGTGGCTCCACGAAAAGAAAGATGCAGTCTTGCTTCCGATCTTCGATAACATAGATGATCTACCTTGATGTTTCATTAACACAAGCTAACACTCAATAAATGAAGTGAACACTCTCATCTAAAGGGCAAGGGAGATGAGGATGATGAAGTAGGATTTTTGCTCTCATTTGTTTTCTTATTCTCACTCATTTTCATCACTTAGGAAAAACCTAGAAAGCTTTTCCACGAAAAGAAGAAGGAAGAAGAAGAAGAATATCATAATCCTTTTGTGATGAATAATGAATTATTGTAGTGGTTACAAATCTAACCAAGGGTTAAGAATGAACGAGTTAACCCTTGTAGAGAATTAACTAGAGTTAATGGTTTGGATTGGGTTAACATAATATCTTCACAAAATATCAAGCAAAACACAAAGTCAAAGCTTCATGAAGCTTCATGGAAGCTTCATGCAAAAGCTAGCCCTAATCCAAACCCTGACCAAGTTTAAACCCTAAACCATTGTTAAATTTGTAACCCTAACATGTTACAATATTATATATCACATATACAATATATTTTGTAACAATAGAAAATAATACAATTAACATATATCGCATATATATCAATGTATTATCCCGTGAGAAAATGAATCTTTTAGTGAGCTAATATTAGTTAATGTAATTTAATATATCATATATATTATTATACATTAAATTATCGAATCAACACTTGATCCGATAATCCGGCTATTTCACAAATAACCGACTAATACGATGACCCGGCTATATCACATATACCCGGCCGATATCTCATATCGCGAGAATCCAATATGGTATCATATACCGCATTATCCTCGGTCCCGCACATATCACATATGTGCTCCTACTCCATTTTTCCTGAGTAAATAAACCTCTGTGTAGGACTCTAAAGAATCGTCAATAGGCCGGCATTAGGTGATGATCATATCAAACACCCACAAGCTACAAGCGGTCAGCTAAACGTAACAGCTACCTAGGTATTGAGCGCTCAGAAGATCAACAAGCAAGACTGTACATTCTCCTGTGAATCCAATCAGTAACACTCCCGTACAGTCCGGTCTCGTCGTCTGATATGTTGCATATCTTACCTATGGGTGGTAAACGTCATACCCCAGTAGCTTGATAAGTCGTGTCGATATGAGGTCTATAACAGTTCGAGAAACTACTGATAACACTTACCAGTAAATCTCAGCAACCCTGGCCAGGGATTTCCAGTTATAGCCAATCGAACACAGCATAACATCAACTCCCTATACCGGGAGAGACGAATCCCCTCCTATCGCTCATTGCATCCATGTGATTCGGGACTGTACCCCAAAACCACCTTTTTGCACGCCCTCTTGGACATGGTATGATGGAAATCAAAGCACAGTGGGAATCACATAAGACTCTATGACGATCTCGGGTCAACAGACTACTCTGTACCAGTGTCACCGGAGAACTGCCATCTGATGTGAGGTATAATACCATCTGGGAGTTCTCGGCGAGTCCGTCCAGTGTACTCAGTCTCCACTGAGCACCCATACACCATCCTTGATGTCAAACACCGATGGATATCGGATCATCCATCGCCCATCATATGGGTCATGATGCGTATACGCTAGTCTACTCTGGTGCATCGATGCCCTGTTTCGATACACCCTCGACTTGGAACAGTTATAGGATGTACTCGCCGACTACCGTGGCCCCACTAGTATGATCTCATCATAGTCCCAGTAGTCGAGTACATATCCTAAGGGCTTTATCAACGTATAACATAGAGACAATCAGAGTACATGTTAAGATAAAGTACAACCAGATAGCATACTATCATGTCGAGCAAGAAAGTCCTCCCTATATATGTCCTAGCATCCACTACAATATACATCGTATATATAGTAATGGCCTCTAGGGTATACATATAACTAACAATCTCCCACTTGCACTAGGGCCATCTGTTGTGGTATCACATACCCAACAATTAGATGTGGTTGAAGTATCTCATACTTAACCATCCCATAAAAGTCTCTACTGGGAAAAAGGCCTTTGTGGGTGGATCCGCGCTGTTGTCCTTCTTTGTCTACTTTCCTAACCTCGATCTCCCTGGAGATCAAGTATCTCCGTGATCAGGTGATACTGCCTAAGACTTATATGTGGATTTCTGATGGGACGGGGGTTCCTTGGCTAAAGCCACAACTCCATTGTCACACAACGGTAGGAACGAAGTTCATCTCATCAACTTATATATATCCAGACTGCATATTTGGTAGCATCCTTGGTAACGATGTATCTTGCCTTTAATCATCTAGTAAGTCACGGTATCTAGCTTGGAACTCTTCCAACATACCTTCCCTCTACTGAGGGTAAAGACAATGCCTGCGACTGACATTCAGTCGTCCTTATCACCCTGGAACCTTTCCAGTGATTCTCCCCAGGATCGATTTATACCATCTCACTACAACTAGTGAGTATCCTAACATCCAATTAGATCTATCTCATAGATCTAAAATCCAGGATTCAGGAGGTATCACTATGATCCTATATGGAGAATCCTTGTGATAAGCGGAGATTGACCGAGTGTAGCATAGGAAACTCCTTCCCTATCAAGAGTATGTCATCCACGTACTCTACGAGGATCACCACCATACTCCTTACTACCTTTTTGTATATACAAGGTTCATCTACCATTTTGATGAAGTCAAACTCTTTGACTACCACATCAAAACAGATGTTCCAACTCCGCGATGCCTGTTTTATCACATAAAACATCTTGCACACGTTTCCGCTGCTCCTACTATCGACGAAGCCCTCTGGCTGTGTACTTATAGACGCTCTTTTCTAAAACATCATTTAGAAAAGCAGTCATGACACTCAACCGCCAGATATCGTAGTCATGGTATGTAGCCGTGGCAAGTAGGATCTGGATGGACTTAAGCATAGCTTTGAAAGTCTCAACTTTTTCATGTACACTAAGTAATCTTCTCAAGATATACTTACTCCTGATGGGGATTTAACCCTTCAGATAAAGCAACCAAAGTCCATACTTTGTTGGTGTATAAGGATTCCATCTCAGATCGATAAGCATCCAGCCATTCTTAGAGAATCCCACTCCTGATAGCCTGCTCGAAACTAGTTGGGTCATCATCTCATGATGCAATCCTCTCTCCTACTGTCATAGAGAAACCGAAGTATCTCTCAGGTGGGTGAGGAACCCTACTAGATCGGCGGAGAGGCTGAGGTTCGTTGGTTACTATTGAATCCTTCGGTTCTACCAAATCATCTGCTGTAGTTTGTATAGCTGGAACTCTTTCCAGTTCTACCTCATGACCACTAATTTTTCCACAAGAAATTCCCTTTCACAAAGGTGGCATGTTGAGAAATAAAACACTTTTGTTTCTCGGTTTGGTAGAAGATATTCCCTTGTAAATGCTTGGATATCCAACAAACATCCACAGATCTGACTTTACCTCGAGCTTGTCCGGATTTTACTTTTAGAAATAGGCTGGACAACCCCAAATTTTAACAAACTTAAGATATGGGCTCTTCAATTTCCATATCACATATGAAGTGGTAGGCAACTGATTTGATTTGAACCCTATTCAATAGGTATGCAGCTTCTCAAGTGCATAAGTCCCAAAAGGAAACAGGAAACTCAGTAGTACTCATCATAGAGCACACCATATCAAAATAGGGTGTGATTGCTCCGCCCCGATACACCGTGGTGCTGTGGTGTATACGGAGGAGTAATGTTGAAAGAGAATCTCATTCTCCTTTAGAATAGTCCAGGATCTCCATGCTCAAGTATTCTCCACCCTGATCACATCAAAGGAAATAATACTTTTACCCGTATTTTGCTTCTCTACTTCTAACTTATATTCATTGAATTTATCAAAAGTTCCAGACTTGTGTTTCAACAGGAACATATGTCCGAATCTTGAGAGATAATCAGTGAATGTAATGAAGTACAAAGAACCGGTCTTGGCATGTGTAGACAGGGGACCTTTATACATCATCATGTATCAATCCTAAGAGTTCACTAACTCTATCTATTTTTCCAATAAACAGAGCTGTGGTCATCTTATCTCTGTGACATGACCGGCAAGTTTCAGAAGATGTAAATTCAAACTAATTTAAATATGCATCTTTATGCAACTTCAGCTAGTCTGGTCGCATTGATATGACCTAGTCTACAATTCCTCAAGAAGGATTCGTTCATTTCTGAACTCTTCCTCTTGTGTGTGTTCTGTATACTAAGATCTGTGGTTTAATTTAGAACGTCAATACTTTTAGATAACGTGCCTGAACCGATCAACTCTTGATATAGGAAATGTTCAAAACATTATCCAACAATACAATATTATATCCTTTCTTTACTAATAAAGAGATTGATATGATGTTGTATATCAGGTTCGGTATCTAATAACATTCGTTCAGAATTATGTATTCTGGTAATACAGGGTGATAGTGACCAACAGACTTGGCTGCAACACTTGCACCGTTTTCTGTCTCATGAAACTTATCACCCGTTCTCAGTTCTCTACCTTTCTGTAGCCCATGTAACAGATTACATATGCGGGATCCTGATCCGGTATCTCATACCCAGGACGTAAAGGATACTGAGAAACAGTTCTCTGTAATGAACACACCCGAAGAAGATGCATCAGCATGCACTTTCTTCAATTGGGCGGCACGGGAAATCTGGTATTACCCAATTTCCTGCTCTGTCTTATAACAATTATAAGTTGGAGCGGGACAAACGTTCCCCAGCTCAGAATAACAAGCGGGTTCAGTCAATTCATCCGTTTTATTATCTTGATTAAGGCGTGATATCGTCGCTACCTGGAGAGAGAGAGAGAAGAAAACACTCAGCGTATGCTCTTGCAAGATTAGATTGGTTATCTAATATATCTAATGTAAGTCAATGTAGTACACCCCAGTACTTATGGGGAGGCGGAATTTTCAAAAACAATCAAGTTTAAAGAACGAACATCGACTAACCGCTTAAATCGAAGCTAAACTATAAATAACCATACACAAAGATTTTCTTATCACTTGTGATTAGGGATTATACCTATCGAAACTAGTCCTTCGTCTTTATGTCCTCCTTTGTTCTCCTCGGCCTTCTCTAGGTAGTAGACGATCCACCCGAGAGCGAAACTCCAAGCTAAACCTCTAACTTGAGGTAACTAATCAACTTTGATTGCTAATCAAAGATGAAAGGATGATGTAGAGTGAAGGTTATGGATTGTTTAGTCTAACTAATCCTTTGATCTCAACTCATGAGGTGTAAGGATTAGGGTTTGAAGATGAGAGCTTGAGGAGAGAGAATATGAGATAAGATAATGAGAGAAGAGAGAGAGTGTATCATAATATATTATGAAGCATTGCTTTTTAAGAATAATGAATAAATGAAATGAATAAGCATGCTTCATAAAATATCTAGTGGTGATTCATTAGCATGAGTCATTAAGCAATAAATGTGCATTAATGAAATGAATGAATCACCACCATGACTCACAACCTCATCCAAAGTAACCTCCTTAGTCACATCTTCTAGAAGCTTCTCGTACAATTACGAGAACGCCCCTCCGATCCGCAAAAATACGGAAAAACTATAGACTGTAAAAATCCAATAACCGGATACCAGTAACTGGCTTAAACCAAAGCCGACTGGTAAAAACTGTCCGAAAGTCGTACGTGCGTAAACGCACGTATGCGTCCGAACCCTTTGTCGCAAAACCATGCAACCTCTATATCGTTTCGCCTGGAGTAGGAAACTCTCTGTGTGGGACTCTAGAGACTCGACTACTACGCTGGCAGTGGGTTTAACCACAGACCGCAAGCGGCACTAGCTGTACGTAACGGTCCCCAGGTAGTTGTCGATAAGAAGGCCGATGAGTAAACCCATCCGAACTCCTACTGAGTCTGATGTGACATTCTCCATACAGTCCGGTCCGTTCGTCCAAGACTATCGCATATCGGGCCTAGGGGGGCGGCAAGCGTCAGTCCCCTAATAGCGGTATAAGTCGTGTCGGAGGGAAGCCCATTACACCCTGAGAAACTACTGGAACCTACCAGCAAATCTCGCTTGCCCTGGCCAGGGACTTTGCGTAATGGCTCTCTGACACAGCACGATATCTACTCCCAATACCGGGAGGGACGAATCCTGTCTAACCGCCACTGCCTCCAAGTGCTCGGGACTGCACCCAACTGCTACCTGTTTGCACGACTCCTTTGAGCCGTGGTAGGATAGCAATCTAAAAACAGTGGGACACACTCGAGGCGAAGTAGCAGTGTCAAGTCTGCGGACTACGCTGTACTCATGTCACCTGGGAACTGTTTACTGACGACTGGTATCAAACCAACCAACAGTTCCCTGTGAGTCCTGTCCGGTGTACCCGTAACCTAACGAGCACCTGTATACTATCTCCAGTACGACGTACTGACGGCTGTGGGACAGACCATCTCCCCAACTGGGATGAGAAGCGTACACACCAGTCTACTCCGGAGTATCGATGCTCTGTCTCGATAATCAAACGACCAGGGACCTGAATAAGGATGTGCTTGTAGACTACCCAGCCCCCACTAGTGTGACTGCCATCACAACGCTGGTACACAAGCAAGATCCTAAGAGCTCTATCAATACGTACACTCACATATTAAGATAGAAAAACCAAGTAGCATACTACCATGTTTAGCAAGACTGTTATATACATGTGAATATCCCAAGCTTCCATTAAGTAATATACAAGCTAGTATGATACAGTAATGGCCTTCTAGGGCATAAACACTAACAATCTCCCACTTGCACTAGGGCCATGTACTGGCATATCGTAGACCAATGATCTCGAGTAGCCTCTCGAACTGAATCTGAGGAAGGGCCTTCGTGAATGGATCAGCAATGTTCTCTTCTGAAGCAACTCTCCGAACCTCGATCTCCTGACGATCAATGATCTCCCTGATCAGGTGATACCGCCTCAAGATGTGTCTGGATTTCTGATGGGACCTTGGTTCCTTCGCTAAAGCTATAGCTCCGTTGTTGTCGCAATACAGAGGTATTGGATCAACTATGGTAGGAACCACCTGAAGTTCTGTTAGGAACTTCTTCATCCAGACTGCTTCTTTTGCGGCATCGCAAGCAGCTATATACTCCGCTTCCATCGTCGAGTCAGCAACGGTGTCCTTCTTGGATCTCTTCCAGCACACCGCCCCTCCATTGAGGGTAAAGACATAACCCGACATGGACTTGGAATCGTCCTTATCACTCTGGAAGCCGGAATCAGCAAAGGCCTCCAACTTGAGGTCTTTTCCGCCGTAAACCAAGAACATCTCCTTAGTCCTCCTCAGGTACTTGAGAATGTTCTTTACTGCTATCCAGTGTTTCTCCCCTGGGTCTGACTGATACCGGCTTACCACGCTTAGTGCGTAAGCTACATCTGGTCTGGTACACAACATCGCATACATTATAGAGCCTACCGCAGAAGCGTAGGGTATAATAGACATGCGTTCCCTTTCCAAATCAGTCTTGGGAGACATCTCTTTGGAGAGGGTGATTCCGTGACAAGCCGGTAGATTACCGCGCTTAGAATCTTCCATACTGAATCTTTTCAGTACAGTGTCGATATACCTGGACTGCGAAAGTCCCAACATCCTCTTGGATCTATCACGATAGATCCGGATCCCCAGAATGTAAGAGGCATCACCCAGGTCTTTCATGGAGAACCTGTGTGACAAGAATCCTTTGACAGATTGTAGCATAGGAATGTCATTTCCTATCAATAGAATGTCATCCACGTACAAGACGAGGAATACGACACTTCTGGCCACAATTTTACTATATATGCACGGTTCATCTGGATTTTTGATAAAGTCATATTCTTTGACTGTCTCATCAAAACAGATGTTCCAACTCCGCGATGCCTGCTTTAGTCCGTAAATGGACTTAAGCAGCTTGCATACTTTCCCGCTGCTCCCACTCTGATTGAAACCCTCTGGCTGATCCATATAGACGCTCTCTTCTAAATTTCCATTCAGAAAAGCCGTCTTTACGTCCATCTGCCAGATTTCATAATCATGGAAGGCAGCAATAGCAAGAAGGACCCGAATGGATTTGAGCATAGCCACTGGAGAAAAAGTTTCGTCATAGTCCAAACCAGGTCTTTGACGAAAACCCTTTGCAACAAGTCTAGCCTTATAGGTTTCCACCTGTCCATCTACACCAATCTTTTTCTTGAAGATCCATTTGCATCCTATGGGTTTTACCCCATCTGGAGCAAAGTCCAAAGTCCATACTTTGTTGGTGTACATGGACTCCATTTCGGTCCGCATTGCATCTAGCCATCGTACCGAGTCGCCGCTCTGGATGGCCTGCTGGAAGTCAGTAGGTTCATCATCATCTATGATGCAATCCTCTCTATCCCCGTCTATGAGAAAACCGTAGTATCTCTTAGGCGGACGAGACGGCCTACTACTCCTGCGGAGGGGTGCGGGAATGTTCTGTTCTTCTTGAACCTCTGGTTCTACCAAACTTTCAGTAGCAGTTTGTGGTTCTGGAATTTCTTCCAGTTCTATTTCGCTCCCACTTGATTCCTTTTCTAAATACTGATGTTCTAGAAAATGGGCATTACGAGAAACAAATACCTTCTGTTCCTCTGCGTAATAGAATAGATATCCCCTGGAGTGCTTTGGATATCCCACAAACAAACACTTTACTGATCGTGCCTCGAGCTTGTCCACATGCTGCTTTTTAACAAAAGCTGGACATCCCCAAATCTTTATATACTGTAGATGGGGTTTCTTCCCACTCCACATCTGATATGGAGTGGTAGGCACAGTCTTGGTAGGTACCATGTTCAAAAGATATGCCGCTGATTCTAGCGCATGTCCCCAGAAAGATCGCGGTAACTCAGCATTACTCAGCATGGATCGTACCATATCCAATAGGGTTCGATTCCGTCTCTCCGATACACCATTATGCTGTGGAGTGTACGGAGGAGTAAGCTGAGAGAGAATTCCTTTCTCTTTTAGGTAACCTAGGAACTCGGCACTCAAGTATTCTCCACCTCGATCAGATCTAAGTGTCTTTATACTTTTGCCGGTTTGGTTTTCTACTTCATTCTTATACTCTTGGAATTTCTCAAAAGCCTCGGATTTATGTTTCATCAGATAAATGAATCCGTATCTTGAGTAATCATCCATGAAAGTAATGAAATAGGAAAAACCACCTCTCGCATGTGTAGACATTGGACCGCATACATCACTGTGTATGAGTCCTAAGAGCTCGCTCGCTCTTACTCCTTGTCCAGTGAATGGAGTCTTTGTCATCTTTCCTTTGAGACAAGATTGACAAGTGTCATAAGTTTGATATTCGAACGTGTCCAAATATCCTTCTTTATGCAACTTAGTCAACCTTCTCTCATTGATGTGACCCAGTCTACAATGCCATAAGAAATCTTTATTTAAATCTGGAGACTTTCTTTTTAGTGTGTTCTGGACATTGAAAATTTGGAGTTGGTTTAAAACATATATGCCGTTATTTAGAGTACCGGACCCAATCAAACCATGATTAAGGTGGATGTTGACAACATCTCTTACAAACGTGAAATCATAACCTTTATTTGATAACAAGGAAACTGATATGATATTACACGTTAAGCTGGGTACAAAATAACAGTTATGTAAAACCAAAATGTGTCCACTCGTCAATCCTAGGTGATAATCCCCGACGGACGCAGCTCCCACGCTAGCTCCGTTAGCAACCCTGAGGATCATATCACCTTCCTTCAGCACTCTACGGTTTCTCAGTGCCTGCAATGAATTGCAAATATGAGATCCTGATCCGGTATCCAATATCCAGGAAGTAGAGTTGATCGACAGACAATTCTCAATTACAAACACACCTGAAGTCGAAGCCACAGCTTGCTTCGGTTCCTGGTTCTTGGCGTTCCACGCCTTGCAATCCTTCTTCCAGTGCCCTTTCCTGTGACAACGGAAGCACTCATCCTGGCCAACTATCGGTACTGCTTTCTTTTTCTTTCCCTTCCTTCCCACCTTACTAACACCTCCTCTAGGTCTGGGTGCGGCCTTCTTCTTCCTTCCTTTGGCCCTAGCCTTGGACCCGGAAGAAGATGAACCGCCAACAAACATAGCGGGTGTTTCCCTTGCCTTCTGCAAGGTGCCCTCCGCACTCCTTAACATGTTCAGGAGTTCCGCAAGTTCAACTTCTTTTCCTTGAAGATTGAAGTTGAGGATAAACTGGGCGTAGGTGGGAGGAAGGGACTGGAGAACAAGGTCTGTATAGAGTTCATTATCCAAAGTCGTCCCAAGGTCTGCGAGCTCTTCTATATAGCCAATCATCTATAGGACATGTTCACCTACCGATGACCCGACAGCCAACCTCGCTCGAAACAATTTCTTAGAGGTCTCGTATCTTGCTATACGAGATTGCTCTCCATAAAGTTCCTTTGTATGGAGAAATATGCCATCAAGGGACATATCCTCGTGCCTCCTCTGATGTTCATTGTTCATCGAGGCAAGCACGATGCACTTGGCTCTCGCGCAATCTAAATCCCAGGTTTTGCGGATTTCCTTATCCGCATTACTGGATTTGGGACCAGGGACAGCAGGTGCCGTAGCGGTGAGGACGTACCCCAGTTTGTCATAGGTCAAAGCCATCTTGACATTCCGCAGCCAATCTTTATAGTTTGGCCCCGTCAGTATATTTTTCTCTAAAAGTAACTTAAGTCCAGTCATTATCAGGGTCGCTGCAATTAGGAGAGAGAGAAGAAAACTCTTTAGCATGATGCTCTTGCAAGTTTAGAGTGGTTTTTAGTTTATCTAAACTGGATGGCTCCCACTGTTTTTCGAATCCTTCCTCAAACCATAAAAGAAGAATTAGCCAAGACTATTCTCACCGTACAATACTTGCTTAACCGTTCAGCCAGGCCGGTGTCGATACTTCGAGGGAGGTTTTCCAACGCTTTCGCGAAGTTCCTTAATTAAATAACCTCTTTTCTCTGGGGGCGTAACCCCGCTGACACTTTTCTGGACACCTACTAGGTTTATAGCATTGATCGTTAAGTGACGAATATCCTGATAAGTAGCATATACTCACAGTAGGATCGGGATCCAAATATCATCGTATGATAATGTTGAAGGAATCCTACCAACATTCATCAAACTCCAAATGGTATGCATCTCTTTGCAAATTTCAGTTTCTTTAGAAATTCCCGATATAAGTTTTTGCCCCATGCTCTTATGACCTTGGCGTTAGGTCAAAATGTCATAAGTCACATGTCAAGTTCTACCCATCATTATCTTGTCAATTTGAACCCATCCGTATATATCCTTGACGTTCGGCCAAAATGATAATACGACTGTCCCAAACTAACTCATCTATCTATGCAACAAATGAATATCCAGCAGCTACCAAACACTATGCCTTGGCGTTAGGTCAAAATACATAGCTTGAATACTACTGAATACCCAGATGAAATGACGGAGGGCTACGAATGGTTTTGGCGAAACCGTGAACGTAGTGAACTTGATATAACCGAAGGAACCTGATAGCTTTTAAAAGGAGTGGTTAAGACTCCGCATTTAAAAATATCTGTTTTAAAAATAACCGAGTGGTTTCTTTTAAATTGTTCCAACGATTTAAACTTTGGTTTGTTTTACTTTGCATTATAGATAATGCGTCACATCATTAACCTATCATTGCAGAAAACAACGAAAATACAACGTCCTCTTATGCCATCCGCATTCGCCACGGGGTCCCGTCATCACCCGTTAGGTTACTTAACTAACGACAGAGCGGGGGCTGGGCTAGCGCGGGTGAAAAACATAAGTGGCGTCTAAATAGCTATAATAAATATAGATATTTTACATTCGTCTGACGCAATGATATTCATTCCAGAACACAGATAAACAATCTTGGATTTGCAAGCAATCTGTATTTCTTTTGAGCCTGCAAGAAAAGACAGATTACACAGTTGTGATGAATAGCCATTACCCCACCCTCGACCCCTACGGGTACGGCAAACTACCCACCCGGCAGTCTGTGTACCCCACCTTGGGTCAGTCCTAGGAGCAAAAAACAGTAAAATGAAATAATACAACGGTGGCTACAACCGCAACCTGGAAGTGCCCCGCAAAAATAATATTACAACAAATTACATTTACAACAAATGAATTATACAATAACCCATTGCAAACCCCGGCTATACACCACAACAGTCCAATACAGTTTATATGCACAAACAGATATAACCATTTTAGAAATGTGCAACCCCTTGCCAACCGACATACTAGCAGTTGGGGGAGATTTACGAACACATTAAACAATCACAGATATAATCCAATATGCAAATACTGTACAATTCGATCGAATAAACAACATCAATATTGCTCCAAAATCTGCTCTGTTAAACAGTAACCTGAGCAATAATTAAATATTCCAGAAAACCCCAAACACCAGAGAGGACCCACCCATGAAAGATGAGCCCATGACTCGGCAACTCGGCCGTGGAAGCGCGGCGGATCGGTAGGATTCGCCGCCCTTCCGCGGCTCTTTGGTCGAATCATGGGCTCGAATTTCTTGGGTGTTCTCCTGTGGTCATGTCAAGCTCTCTGAACACACCTGAAAAATTTTAGGACTTCATTTTAACTTCGACAGAAACTTGACAGAATTAGGGTTTTGCGGCTTTGTTTTTCCGTTCGAAATTCGTACAAATTTGTAATCAAGTTATTTAGTGTTTAGCGAGGCTCTGATACCACTGTAAGTCGATGTAGTACACCCCAGTCTTATGGGGAGGCGGAATTTTAAAAAACAATCAAGTTTAAAGAACGAACATCGACTAACCGCTTAAATCGAAGCTAAACTATAAATAACCATACACAAAGATTTTCTTATCACTTGTGATTAGGGATTATACCTATCGAAACTAGTCCTTCGTCTTTGTGTCCTCCTTTGTTCTCCTCGGCCTTCTCTAGGTAGTAGACGATCCACCCGAGAGCGAAACTCCAAGCTAAACCTCTAAATTGAGGTAACTAATCAACTTTGATTGCTAATCAAAGATGAAAGGATGATGTAGAGTGAAGGTTATGGATTGTTTAGTCTAACTAATCCTTTGATCTCAACTCATGAGGTGTAAGGATTAGGGTTTGAAGATGAGAGCTTGAGGAGAGAGAATATGAGATAAGATAATGAGAGAAGAGAGAGAGTGTATCATAATATATAATGAAGCATTCCTTTTTAAGAATAATGAATAAATGAAATGAATAAGCATGCTTCATAAAATATCTAGTGGTGATTCATTAGCATGAGTCATTAAGCAATAAATGTGCATTAATGAAATGAATGAATCACCACCATGACTCACAACCTCATCCAAAGTAACCTCCTTAGTCACATCTTCTAGAAGCTTCTCGTACAATTACGAGAACGCCCCTCCGATCCGCAAAAATACGGAAAAACTTTAGACTGTAAAAATCCAATAACCGGATACCAGTAACTGGCTTAAACAAAAGCCGACTGGTAAAAACTGTCCGAAAGTCGTACGTGCGTAAACGCACGTATGCGTCCGAACCCTTTGTCGCAAAACCATGCAACCTCTATATCGTTTCTCCTGGAGTAGGAAACTCTCTGTGTGGGACTCTAGAGACTCGACTACTACGCTGGCAGTGGGTTTAACCACAGACCGCAAGCGGCACTAGCTGTACGTAACGGTCCCCAGGTAGTTGTCGATAAGAAGGCCGATGAGTAAACCCATCCGAACTCCTACTGAGTCTGATGTGGCAATCTCCATACAGTCCGGTCCGTTCGTACAAGACTATCGCATATCGGGCCTAGGGGGGCGGCAAGCGTCAGTCCCCTAATAGCGGTATAAGTCGTGTCGGAGGGAAGCCCATTACACCCTGAGAAACTACTGGAACCTACCAGCAAATCTCGCTTGCCCTGGCCAGGGACTTTGCGTAATGGCTCTCTGACACAGCACGATATCTACTCCCAATACCGGGAGGGACGAATCCTGTCTAACCGCCACTGCCTCCAAGTGCTCGGGACTGCGCCCAACTGCTACCTGTTTGCACGACTCCTTTGAGCCGTGGTAGGGTAGCAATCTAAAAACAGTGGGACACACTCGAGGCGAAGTAGCAGTGTCAAGTCTGCGGACTACGCTGTACTCATGTCACCTGGGAACTGTTTACTGACGACTGGTATCAAACCAACCAACAGTTCCCTGTGAGTCCTGTCCGGTGTACCCGTAACCTAACGAGCACCTGTATACTATCTCCAGTACGACGTACTGACGGCTGTGGGACAGACCATCTCTCCAACTGGGATGAGAAGTGTACACACCAGTCTACTCCGGAGTATCGATGCTCTGTCTCGATAATCCAACGACCAGGGACCTGAATAAGGATGTGCTTGTAGAATACCCAGCCCCCACTAGTGTGACTGCCATCACAACGCTGGTACACAAGCAAGATCCTAAGAGCTCTATCAATACGTACACTCACATATTAAGATAGAAAAACCAAGTAGCATACTACCATGTTTAGCAAGACTGTTATATACATGTGAATATCCCAAGCTTCCATTAAGTAATATACAAGCTAGTATGATACAGTAATGGCCTTCTAGGGCATAAACACTAACATCTAATCAGGCTGTCTCCCACTGTTTTAGTCAAATCTTCCTTCAAACCCTAAAAGGAAAGACTAGCCAGGATTAATTACGCGCTATAAGTTCGCCAATCTTTCAGCCAGGCCAGTGCCAGTACTTTGAGGGAGGTCCCTCGTGCTTTCGCACGAACCTAATTAAAGTAAACCTCGTTTTCCCAGGGGCGTAACCCCGTTAACACCTTTCTAGACACCTACTTGATCGGCTAATTGTAATGTGTAAAACTCTCCCAGGAGTAACTCTTACTCACAGCGGGTATCAGGATCCAACTATCTCATAGAAGATATGCAATCTCATTGCAAATTTCAACACTTGAAATTCCCAATAATATTTTACCCCTAGCGTCCTATGACCATGACGAATGCCAACAAACCATAGGCTACTAGTCAAGTTCAACCCGTCATTTCCCGATTGAATTAAACCCACCCGCACGACCCTTAACGAATGCCAACAAAGTCGCACGACTACCCTAACTCAATCGCATCATATGCTTATACAGATAAGCATAAATAGCTACCGCACACTACGCCTTGACAAAAGCTAACAAACGCAGCACGAATACTATGAAGTACTTATCTGAAATGACGGAGGGCTACGACAGGTTTTTAAGAAAACCGTTTGCGTAATGAACATGATATCGTTGTATAATTGAGTGATTTTAAATAGAGTGTTTTTTAGGCTTTTCTAGTTTTGCTAAAGAGGTCACTCCCGGTGAAGGGATCGTCGGCTCTTTCCTTATCGAATAAGGTGCAGGATATTGCACAAATATCACTATGCAAAGCAAGAACTATAGGAGCAATCAAAAGACAAACCGAGTTTGTAGCATCTGCTAGTTTCACTAAAGAGGTCACTCCCGGTGAAGGGATCTCGGCTCTTTCTTTATCGAATAAGGTGCTGGATGTTCTACAAGGAACACCGCTATGCAAAGCAAGAACTAGAGCTACCAGTTTTTAAACAAGTTTCTACAACATCTTTGGGTTTCTTTTAGTTTCATTAATCTCATTAATGAAGTCCCATTTTAATATGCTTCACAAGCATCACATTTGGAACGAAATCTGCAATATAACATATATCTCATATATATAATATAAACATTCGTCTCAGGCTGTAATATGATCTCATCACAGAACATTGCAGCAGAAGAAGCATATATGAAATATTGGATATACTAGGACGTCCATGTTTTCAATAAGAGCCTGTATAAAACACGGATTCCACGGTCGCGATGAATAGCCAAACCCACATCCCTAGACCCCTACGAGAGCGGCAAGCAACACTGCCAATTCTAGGGTTAGGAGACCCGGTCTCGACTCCTCGAGATGGTCTCCCACTGGACCCTAGAACCGGGTTACTTTTGCTCCCCGCCTTGGGTCTACCTAATGCGGAGAAGTAAATAATATACAATGGTGACATCATCCTCAGCTCGGAAGTGCCCCAATTAAAGAATATTACATACAAATGAATTTTACATGAAAAAGAAAAACTCCCATCTCACATAAAACCCCCGGCTATTCAAAACACGACGATCAAATATAACATATCACAGCAACACATAATATCTCATATCATCAACGTAAGCAAGTATGCGTATCCCGATTGTCGTTGATGTATAGCAACGAAGCTGGCGATACACCACATACTACGCTTACGGTCACAGAAAAGAAAGTGTAAAACTACAACAGTTGGAATCCGCAATCTCTTTAGACATCGCATGCCTAACTAAATGAATTCCTTAGACATCGCATGCCTAACAATTATAAACCCCGCATTTTAGTCACTTTAGCGAAAACTCTTTTTAATATCAAGTCGGGCAATTCAACAAGATTCCCGACATCCTGATCGAATGCTCGTCGCAAACTTTAGTAGACGGCCGTACCCCCGGATGCCGTCGACGAAGTGCACTAAGGCGGAGCACCGCTGCCGCGAGCACTCGAACTGATGCTTTTGGCAACGGGGTTCTCCTATAGTCACTTGGTCGGGGCTATGGGGCATGGCTGTCTATTAAGTTCACCCGGCGAGTATCCGCGTACGCTATGTGATTGCGACGGACTTTTGATCACATCAAAATTCCATGGCAACCGATCAACTGTGACTGAACTACTAGATTTATAACATTCATATTAGTTATCTCATAACTACTAGTGGATTCCAAATATTGTACCACATTCCAGATAAATAGACAATGTTAAACTTTCCGATCGAATAATCAAACACCCAAGTTTTCCAAAATAGCTCAACACTTGAGCGGAGTTCAAAAAGTATCCATCACATGCCACAGTACCGATGGTCCAGCCGTAGAAGGGTCAAGCCAACGCCTCACATGTGGCATGCCGTACGGCCCCAAAACCTAAGGTTTAGAGGCAGTTCAAGACGGTCACATAATCGAGTTAAGGTTTGTTGTCTTCTAGAGGGTCCACCGCGTTACTTGCACAACTTAGAATGTTCTTAAACTCGAGAAAAAATCCAACTTTTGAAAAAAATTCCGACAGGGGAAAAAGTGAGTTATTGATATCCGTTCGAACTTTTTAACAGTTTCTAATAATTATCCGGAAAAACTAAACGAAGTTAAATTATCCGATCGAATCAACGAGTCCCCAATACAACCCTAGATAACTCAACACTTGAGTGGAATTAAAATAATACCAGAAAATAATAACAAGAAAGGACCTAAGAATTAATATATGAAGTTCCAGGGACTAATTCAACATTTTTGCTGCGGAACCGTCGCCAAACCCTTGGTTTGGCCGCGGTTCCACAGTCATATAAATGCATTAGTGGACCGTACTTCACAGTAATTCTTAGTTTTTTCTACTTAACTTTCTGAGCATTTTTAATTCATAAAAAATCACATTTTTGAAAAATATCCAGAGAAGGGTATAATCGGGGGTTTCCGGGTTCGATCGGACTTTAAACTTCGTCTAGACTTCGCCTAAAGCTCTAGCTTGGCTCTGATACCACTATAGGGTTGCTATGCACTACCACAAGGGTTTACGAAGCATCAACCATGCCCGATTATAATTTTAGCCGTGCCGAACAACCCAAAGCCGGATCTTTAAACTAGAGTTTATGCGAAAACTAACATGTTAAACACGTTAACACTAAGTGACAGGGATTACATCCTTTGTAGATCCGGTCCTTCACTTCTTAAGCTCCGTGTTGAGGTCCCTTCGCTGCGATCATCGTGTTCCGGACTCTCGAGAGGCTCCACGAAGAGAAAGATGCAGTCTTGCTTCCGATCTTCGATAATATAGATGATCTACCTTGAAGTTTCATTAACACAAGCTAACACTCAATAAATGAAGTGAACACTCTCATCTAAAGGGCAAGGGTAGATGAGGATGATGAAGTAGGATTTTTGCACTCATTTGTTTTCTTATTCTCACTCATTTTCATCGCTTAGGAAAAACCTAGAAAGCTTTTCCATGAAAAGAAGAAGGAAGAAGAAGAAGAATATCATAATCCTTTTTTGATGAATAATGAATTATTGGAGTGGTTACAAATCTAACCAAGGGTTAAGTATGAAGGAGTTAACCTTCGTAGAGAATTAACTAGAGTTAATAGTTTGGATTGGGTTAACATAATATCTTCACAAAATATCAAGCAAAACACAAAGTCAAAGCTTCACGAAGCTTCATGGAAACTTCATGCAAAAGCTACCCCTAATCCAAACCCTAACCAAGTTTAGACCCTAAACCATTGTTAAATTTGTAACCCTAACATGTTACAATATTATATATCACATATACAATATATTTTGTAACAATAGAAAATAATACAATTAACATATATCGCATATATATCAATGTATTATCCCGTGAGAAAATGAATCTTTTAGTGAGCTAATATTAGTTAATGTAATTTAATATATCATATATATTATTATACATTAAATTATCGAATCAACACTTGATCCGATAATCCGGCTATTTCACAAATAAACGACTAATGCGATGACCCGACTATATCACATATACCCGGCCGATATCTCATATCGCGAGAATCCAATATGGTATCACATACCGCATTATCCTCGGAACCGCACATATCACATATGTGCTCCTTCTTCGTTTTGCCTGAGTCAAGAAAACTCTGTGTAGGACTCTAAAGAATCGTCAATACGCCGGCAGTAGGTGATGATCATATCAAACACCCACAAGCTGCAAGCGGTCAGCTAAACGTAACAGCTACCCAGGTATAGAGCGCTCAGAAGATCAACAAGCAAGCCTGTTCATTCTCCTGTGAATCCAATCAGTAACACTCCCGTACAGTCCGGTTTCGTCGTCTGATATGTTGCATATCTTGCCTAGGGGTGGTAAACGTCAGACCCCGGTAGCTTGATTAGTCGTGTCGATATGAGGTCTATAACAGTTCGAGAAACTACTGATAACACTTACCAGTAAATCACAGTAACCCTGGCCAGTGATTTCCAGTTATAGCCAATCGAACACAGCACAACATCAACTCCCTATACTTGGAGAGACGAATCCCCTCCTATCGCTCATTGCCTCCATGTGATTCGGGACAGTACCCAAAAGCCTCCTTTTTGCACGCCCTCTTGGACATGGTATGATGGAAATCAAAGCACAGAGGGAATCACACAAGTCTCTATGACGATCTCGGGTCAACAGACTACTCTGTACCAGTGTCACCGGAGAACTGCCATCTGACGTGAGGTATAATACCATCTGGGATTTCTCGACGAGTCCGTCCAGTGTACTCAGTCTCTACTGAGCACCCGTACACCATTCTTGATGTCAAACACCAATGGATATGGGATCATCCATCGTCCATCATATGGGTCAAGATGCGTATACGCTAGTCTACTCTGGTGCATCGATGCCCTGTCTCGATACACCCTCGACTAGGAAAAGTTATAGGATGTACTCGCCGACTACCGTGGCCCCACTAGTATGATCTCATCATAGTCCCAGTAGTCGAGTACATATCCTAAGGGCTTTATCAATATGTAACATAGGGACAATCAGAGTACATGTTAAGATAAAGTACAACCAGATCGCATACTATCATGTCGAGCAAGAAAGTCATCCCTATATATGTCCTAGCATCCACTACAATATACATCGTATGTACAGTAATGGCCTCTAGGGCATACATATAACTAACAATGCATACATGTATGCACATGTTCTTTTTTATGCAAATATGGATGTGCATGCATACATACATGCATACACATTTCTATCATGGTTGTTGATACATGAGATGGTGGCAATATAAGACTTACACCTTAATAATTATATATTGATATTTATCTTTTGCAATAATGGAAAAGGATTTTTCATCCATGGTTGATTATTATATTCCTCCACTAAACCTTAGGTTAACCATGGGTTATTTTTCATGGCCATTAGTGTTCCAAAATAAATATCAAAGATATTTATTAACTTGGGTTAAGAATGAGAAAGAGAAAATATATATATTTTCATTTCTAATTTTTAACATAAGACTTATTATTATCTTGAGCTCTCATATTGCCTTCATCTTCTTCCTCCTCTCTCTTGCTCTCTAGATTCCATTAGTGAGTGAATGAGTGATCAAGTTAGGGTCTTTATGTGAGAAAACAAACCACATCAACATTCTATACTACTCTGGCCAACTAGTTTAGAGTGTTGGCTTCAACATCTTCTCTTGATCTAGTGAAGCATATAGCTTGGACAAAGAGGACTCTGGATGGATCATCGTGGACCTAGAGGATCTCAAGTGAGCTTCTTCTCAACTTTCAAGTGGCCAAGGAGTCTAGCGTAGGGAGCTACAAAGGTTGTATTCTCAAAACCCTAGCTTTTACAACTTGTGTTAGTGTTAAAGTTGCGTTACCCTAGCTTTTCTAGTATGATCCTTAAGTTAGTTTCTCTAACACCCTAAAAATTTAAATATGGTATGTGTGATGCTACCAAACCCTTGTAGTGGTGCTGTAGGAACTCGTTCGGTTGGGTGCAGTCCCGAAGCACTTGGAGGCAGTGTCGGATAGATAGGATTCGTCTCGGCCGGTATTGGGGGTTGATATCGCGCTGTGTCTGGAGAGCCATTACACAATGTCCTTGTATGTCTACGGTAGTGCCTCGGTCGTCTGTTCGAGGCCAAAATGCGGAAACAAAACTTTTTAAAAACTAGAAACTGGCGCTATCGTATACTATAAATCCGGATCGAACCATTAACCTACAACTAGCAAACTATAGAAGGGTTGGAAAGGTTATACCGATCTATCCGTGTCCTTCGGTCTTTGGCCTCCATCCCAAGCTCCTCGCGGCATCTCCAGTCTTGATCTCCTCGTCGGAAAGGGCACCACATCATCGAGTCTTTTTACGGGCTCCCTCTTCATCCGAAGCAACTCGGGCACGAAGTTCGCTAGCCGACGTGTCCAAGGTGAAGTAGAGAATGTGTGTGACAACTTTATCTCTTGCATCCATTGTATGGATGGAGGTTGAAGATGAAGCCTTTAATGGAAATGGTGAGCTAGAGGAGGAGGAGGAAGAAGAAGCCATTTCTTTCTTTTGTTATCTATTATAAAAATGAGAGTGTGTTATGAAATAATACAAGAGCAAAACACACATATGGCTTCCCTTCCTCTCTCCTCTTATCAAATCAACTCAAAAATCAATCAATAATGTGACACATGCACACAGAAAAAGACCATGAGTCATCACTTGTGCATGTATCACAATTAATGCTCCTAATGATGATTTCTAGCTCATAATTTCCATATGTAAAAATTAACCCAAATGTTTACAACAACAAAAAGATACAGCAACATCTAAAGTAAACTCGTGATGGATCACAAGGATACCCCTCACCAGTATATACATACCTACATCCGCATTCCGACCGAATGCGAATGCGATGAGACTAAAGTAATCCAACAAATCTAATAATATGATCCGGCTTAAACCAAAGCCCACTAGTATGATCCGCCCGATCATGATCCGTGCACTACTACACGTATATGATCGAACCCTACCATCTATCATACGACCTCTAAAACGTTTCTCCCAAAACTTATGAAACTGTCTGTGGGGGACTCTAAAGACTCGTCAATACTTTGGCTGTGGATTTAACCACTAGCACGTCAGTGGTACTAGCTGTACGTAACGTGCTACCAGGTATTGACCAAAAGGGAGGTCGATGAGCGAACTCATCCTGACACCCTACTGAGCCTGTCAGTGACAATATCCGTACAATCTGGTCTGTTCGTCTATGAGCATCGCATGACAGGCCTAGGGGGTTGGTAAAAGTCAGATCCTAAAAGCGGTACAAGTCGTGTCGGAGTGTAGCCCATAACACCCTGAGATACTACTAGAATACCTACCAGTAAATTTCCTGCCTTGGCCAAGGACTTCGTGTAATGGCTCACCTAGACACAACGCGATCTCACCCCCAATACTGGGAGAGACGAAACCCCTGCCGATCCGCTCACTGCCTCCATGTGGCTCGGGACTGTACCCAACTAAAACCTGTTTGCACGACTACTTTGAGCCGTGGTAGGGTAGTAATCAAAGCACAGTGGGAACTCACACAAGAAAAATGACGATCTCAGGTCGATGAACTAACCTGTACACATGTCACCAGGGAACTGCTATCTGACGTCAGGTGTAATACCAACTAGCATGTTCCCGGCGAGTCCTGTCCGGTGTACTCAAAACCCAATGAGCACCTGTATACATCTTAGGTGAACCAACTGACACCAATGGCTTGTAAGAACAGACACCGCCCCTCGTCGAGGTCTCGACTGTATACACTAGTCTACTAATGGAGTATCGATGCCCAGTCTCGAAACTCCCACGACTAGGGACCACTTTAAGGATGTGCTTATAGACTACCCAACTCTCACGTATATGATCGTCATCATACTGCTGGTAGTCAAGCAAGAATCCTAAGGGCTCTATCATAGTGTAATAGCGACATGTAAGGTCACCTAATGTAGTACACGATAATAAAGACAAACCATGGTAGCATACTATTCTCTATCAACGTGTAATAGTGAACTACAATGTCACCTAAAGCATTTACACGATGATAAAGACAAACCAGATAGTATACAAACCTCTCGAGTAAGACTGTCCTACTGGTATAGGTCCTCCCTCAATTATTGCAATCATGTGCCTACGATCCAATAATTGACTCTGAGGGCACTATATCCAACAATCTCCCACTTGCACTCAAGGCTAATTATTGCAATGTCCCATACTCACAGCCCGTGTGATACCGAACTTCCAACTCCTCTACTAATCAGTCTCACAAAGCCTGTTTGCGAAACTATTGCGTTCGAGGAACAGCCTCAGTGAGTGGATCCGCCCTCATGTTTCTTTCTATGTCTCTCTTTATCTCAAGTTCGCGGAGAAAGCCATCTCCCGAAATGAGCAATACCTGTCTTAGAATATGTCTAGATATCTGATGGGACCTAGCTCATAAATTAACTCAAAATCTAAATTTCTTAGACTGTATCGTCAACTGAACTTAAACAGTATCCTGCGCCATGCCTCCCTCAGTATCCGCTTGGACCACCTGTCCAAAATACTGCCTCTCGTCAGAGGGAAAACTATAACTCTGACAGTCACTCAGTCATCCAGGTCACCTTGGAAGCCTGGAATGATAACCATCCCCCGAAAGAGGCTTCCGTTATCATTTCCCTAGAACATTCACTTATGTTCTAAAACTGCTTCCGAACGTTTCTCCAGGATAGGATTAACATCAACTTATTGCATCTAGTGCAAAAACAACATCTGGTGTGGTACTTAACATCTCATGATTGACTCAATTGCCGAAGCAAGTGATATGCCAATCATGCACATCCCTCTCCCTTTCAGTCTGTAAGACACCTTTGGAGAGGGTGACTCCATCACCTGCAGGTACACTACCGTGCCAGGAGTCGTCCATTCTAAAACACCTTTAGAATGCTGTCTAAGTACCCAGATTGGGACACTTCCCAAATCTAGATCTCAAACCATAGATCTAGTAACCAGAATGTCTGATATTATATCTAAACACCACTACAAATAAGGGTTGCCCTACGGATTTACCCATAGGGGCAAACCACTGCCCCTACGGATATATCCGTAGGAACAATAAAATACCATGTAGGTACAAACGCCGTAGGTGCAAGTTGAAGCCCTGAACTTGCCCCTACGGATAAAAACTTGCCCCTGCGGAGTTCTGTGTAGGTCCCGTTTCACCTACGAAGTAGGCCGTAGGGGCAAAAAAATTATTTTATTTATGGTTTTTTAAAATATATTACTTGTACTTATGGATGAATCCGTAGGGCCAGGTAATAGCCCATACGGATACATGCGTAGGTATATATCCGTAAGGGCTTTTGTTTGCCCCTACGGATATATCCGTAGGGGCACTCTCAACCCCCTGATACTGAGATCGAGGGGGAAAATATCAGTTATTCTGATATTTTGCCCCTATTGTTTAATCCGTAAGGGCAACATATGTACCTACGGATTAATCCACAGGTACATATTATCAGTTTTTTTTTAAAAAAAGGGCTGCCTGATTTTTTCTCGCCCTGTGCCCAATAATATATACATCAATGAAATATAAAATTAATCATCACACGACATATATCGCAGTATTCATAATCACATCTCACACATATAATATACAAAAGAAAAAAAAACTGAATATGATATAAATATAAACCAATATCAATATCGTCCAAAATGTTTCAAAATGTAGTACAATATGTATCATATAAATAAATACAAGTTTCAAAAAATAAGAATAAAAAAGATACCCTAGCTCGGTCCAGCTCCACCTCTGATAAATGCTAGAATCTGGCGCGCCTGCTCCTCGGTCAATAAACTATGCAATTCGGCGCGTGCGGGAGTCTAAGCGGGCTGTAGAGCTGGCGATGTGTTCTGTGCAGCCGCCATCGAGGTAGTGGCTTGCGGAACCGCGGCTGCGGGAGTCTGAGCGGGCGGTGGAGCTATAGGAGCTGTCTGCGGAACCACAGCCGATGTAGTGGCTTACGGAGCCGCAGCCGAAGGAGATGCATGTAGAGGCTCGGCCGATGTACCCTGTCGCGTCTGGACCTAACGTGTGTAATAAGCGTGTAAGAACTGTGTATTACTTGAATTCGTATCATTATCAAGTTATTTCGACACCCCATTTGGATATCTAGTTTGGAAAAGCGTAGTTTATTTTAATTAGATATGTATGTATGATTAATCAAACCTAAGTTTACAACCAAATAAGCTCAGGCTACGTACTAATTATGGATATGTTGATGTCTATAATATGACATGATATTTTACTATAAAGTAGTATACATACCAGCATCTCCTTCAACTCCTGAACGGTGGCCTTCAAGCTATCCAGTTCCTGCTGGACACGTCGCTCACTGTAGACGGAGGAAGTAACCGCCGGGGTGGAGTCCAACCTCATATAGTCCCTGCTAGGGCGCAGTCCCCGGCCTCTCTCCCAACCTCCGTGGTGCCCTCCGTATGCGGCGTCCAGGACTGGGGTCAGCAGCCTCGGATCGCTCTGTCCGGTAAAATCGATCCCCGAGGCCTCGGCCTGCTCAACCACCCGCTCCTACATCCACATTAAGCTGTAAAGAATAAGTATAAAATTTAAATTTGAACCTTCCAAAACGAAAATTTCAAATATGGGTAGAATAAATATTAACACTTACGTAATACTCCTGGGTAGCGACGTCAGGATATCGAAGCTCGCCCGTAGCGGGATCTATCGAGGTGACGTGGACGGCAAGATATGCGGACAGCACGCTCGGTGTACCACCTTGCGCTAGGGTCTGAGTTGTCTACAATATTAGAAAATAACTCTTAATATTAGATATATTAGAAAATAACTTTTAATATTGCAGAATATCACAAAGGTCGGTCTATTGTAATTTACCGATAACTCCATGGCTCGAGTAATATTCCTCGAGCCACCTGTGTTAGTGGGGCGACCCCTCTTCGCCGACTTCCTGTTCTCTGTATTCTGAGCGGCCAGTTTCTGCACAACGCATTAACATTTAGTTTTCTAATTAAGGAACACAAAAAAATAAATTATATCCTAAACAATGAATTACATTTAAAATACATACCTGTTTGCGTTGAGAGTCGAAATATTCGCACAATAGAGGCCATGTCTCTACGCCGACTCTCACAAACGCCGGAGTAGATAGGAGGGCCGCTCTCTCTGCCTCGGGGGTCGCCATCCACAGGGAGTATCAGTCGGCCTTCAGATCATTCCTGTTGTATCGGACCTTGGTCTACATGTTCTTCATCAGGCCATTGTACAGAGCATGAAGGTCGAGCACCCTCCCAGGGTGATCAGGGTCGGGTACAGGCTGAAAATCATAATCCGACTGAAAATAAAAAAAACATTGTTATTAGATTGCAAGTGTTAATAATAAATATATTGGATAAATCAAATGAAAATATATATTAATACGTACCCGAGACTGATCAAAGAAGAGGGCGAATGAGCGCCTGTGCTGCTCGCCCCACTCAACGTGAAGTGGATAGTTCTTCATGAGCCGGCTCTCGTCCCCCATATACCGGCCGAACCTCTCGGCATATGGACCGGTATATTGATAGTCAAGGGTAAAAAAGTGGGGGAATGCTTCCTCCCCCTAGCTCTATCAGGCCTCAGCCTATGGGACTGATTCGGGCCTCGAGTCCCCCTCTGGCGATGGAGAGGCCCTACGTCTGCAAGAAATATCAAGAAAATCAATATTAAGACAAAGTTGTATTAAGAAATCAAGGTTAAACGAAAATTGATGTGTGATATATACCTCCGGTGACTAAAGCACGAGCCTGGGCCCGGGCAGCAGCACGAGCGGGACGATAGTTCCTCCGGTGAGGAACAGCCAGGGTTCCGGATGCGGACGCATCCCCTCCAACTAGAAAATAAACATTGACGCTAAATTTCCATGAAGTTCATATTTATTCTATAGAGCATATGTAAAATGAATATATATTTTATATTTATTCATACTATCCTGCAGACTATGCAGAGGGTATGGAAGTGGCAGGAGTGGCCCCTGTGTCAGATGTGGACGCACCACCTATAATTAGACAATTAAAAATAGATTATATAAGTAATTGGAAAAAGAATGTTTAGATCAATAATATAACGTTCTAAATCAATATGCATGCACTATAGGATATATAAACATACCCGCAGGTGCGGTGGTGTCACCACTTACAGCTAGACAATAATAAAAATTGCTAAGTAAGAGCAAAAGGAATGTGTGTATATTTATGATATAGCATTCTAAATCAATATACATGCACTATATGATATATAAACATACCTATAGGAGCGGGAGTGGCCTCTGTCGCAGATGTGGACGCATCACCAACAACTAGACATTCAAACATTGACAATATAAGTAATTTTGACATAAACAGGCATGAATATCTGTAATATTACATTCAAAATGGATATGCGTGCAGTATACCTGGAGGTGTGGAAAAATCCACATGGAAGGAGGCATCCGAAGGGGTCTTCGATCTGGGTGCAAGACCGGCCCTCTGAAGCTCCCTACGGGGCTCTCCGGGCGACAGAACCGCTCTGCCTCTGCCTCTGCCGCGGCTGGAGCTCCTGCCACCCCTCGCTGCTCCCGACATCGTCATCAAATCTAGATAAACGGTTCGTGGACGCATTAGACAATCATTAAAAGTATTGACTATATATGTATAGATCGTAAAATGTGTAGTAATAATATAATATTACCGATAACCTTTTTCGTTTCGTGGGCGCATTATACATATCTACTTGGATTTCATTGTCGATGTCATTTCTAACCCACGTAACTTCATGATCGGCCGAAGACAACCCGTCCTTCGAAACAGACGGTCGGAGCACTCTAAGCATTCTCTCTTCTTTATCCTCATCGCTGTCCTCGAATTCTGGGACATCGTAGACATCTCTGGGTTTCCATCGACATACAGCACTCCATCTCGGATGCTTCAAACACTGTGAGTAGTATACTTGGAACGCTTGGTTCGGAAAGATAAACGGATCTCCTGACCGTAAAATCGAAGTGTGTTCACACTGTTCAATCCATATTCATCTTTCCAAGTACCAAGATTACTTCTCCACTTATCCGTATCGGTTCGCGTATCGTACCAAGTATACTGGAATATATAAAAGGGTTCTGATCGTCCGGGATAGTGGATGCCGAGTATACAATTTAAGTACCCATAATAAATCACATCGTCCGATCCTACTGTCGCAATCCCACTATTCTGAGTGGTTCTAGATGTTTCTATGTCCTTAACTTCGAATTTGTATCCAAGGACACCAAATCCTTTGTAATATGCAACCTTCATACTAGGAAATTGAGCTAAACATCTTGAATTACTCTCAAATGATACAGATAAGTTCGGATCGTGGATCTAACAAAACAAATTTTACGAAAAATACATAACGATACAAGTTTAGATTAAAACTGATAGCTATAAAATGTTATTCGAATAACTTACATGATCTGTGACACAATCACAAAAATTATCCGGATGATATTTTTACAATTGTTCTTCGTTCCAATCAGGATGCCCCTCACGTACCTCGTTAAAATGAATTCTGTTTTCGACAAATAATGGTGACATTAATATTATATCATTTCATACACACACAAACACAGATATAACAATTAATCCAAAAAAAACTTACTCTATAATTTGTTCAAGACATGCGCAATTAAGCAAGATAAACCGGTATATCTTGCTGATAAACATAGTGTCTATCCTCTTATACTCGTCTTTACCATGTGGCCCGTCTTGAATTCTTCGAGACCGGTTAAGTCTTGTCTCAATATTCTCTTCCAGATAGCCGGAACAAAATGTGGTTGCTTCATCAAGAAGATAACCTTGAATGATAGAACCCTCTGGTCGATTTTTATTGCGTATATACTTTTTAATAGTGTAGAGGTACCTAATGAAATTATGTTGAATAAATAAATACGGGCATACAGGACAACAATAAATTTATAAATTTCACGAAACGAAAAATTACACGTACCTCTTGACGGGATACATCCATCGATATTGTACCAGTCCGGCTAACTTAGCCTCAGTTGCAAGATGAACCGTTAAGTGTATTATGATATCGAAGAATGACGGTGGGAAAATACGCTCAAACTTGCAAAGTATCAACGCAATACAATTTTCTAGTTTATCCAGTGTCACAACCTCCAGTGTTTTAGCACACAACTCTCTTAAAAAACAACATACGTCGTTGATTACTAGACCAACCGATTCGGGGAGAGAAGTCATGAGGTCTAATAGAAGAAGGTGCTCCACGATAATATGGTGATCATGACTTTTCAGCCCATCGATCTTGCCCTTCACAATTTTTATTTTCTTGCTGAATGATCCTAAGAAACCCGTGGGAACTTTCAAATCATGCAACACCTGCAGGAATCTTTTCTTCTCCGGTTATGACATATGATAAGCGTCATTGGGAAGTACAAACTTGCCCGGTTTACCCGCTACCGGTCTAGGCTGCAATTCACTTCTTATTCCCCACTCTTGTAGATCCATCCGAGCATTCAGGTTGTCTTTCGATTTCCCGTCTTTACAAAGAAGCAAGTTAAGTATGTGCTCTGATACTCCCTTCTCTATATGCATGACGTCCAGACAATGACACACTAAATTTGTTGACCAGTATGGAAGCTCGAAGAAAATGCTTAACTTGTTCCAAAATGGCGGTTTGACCTGTTTCGTCGGATCCATCCCGAAGGTCACATTATTGTAACCATCCCATTTAGCAGTCACGTCCTCTCCGGACAATGGGGATGGAGGTCCAAGAAGCTCCTGATGACCATCAAAGTGAACCGTGTCTAACCTATAAGGGTGGTCTGGAGGCAGGAAACGTCGATGGCCGCAATAACAAACCTTCCTGCTAAAATTCAAGAATTTCGATGTTGTGTGTTCATGGCAATGAGGGCATGCTTTGTGACCATGTACGGACCAACCTGATAGCATTCGATATGCAGGAAAGTCATTAATTGTCCACATTAAAGCCGCACGCAGTATGAAGGTTGTATTTTTGTTTGCATCATATGTCTCTACACCATCAATGAACAAAGATTTCAACAACTCGATCAGAGGTCGGAGATAGATGTCGATATTGTTCCCCGGTGAGTTTGGTCCGTCGATAAGAAGAGTCATCATAAAGTATGATTGGTCTATAGCCAACTAAGGCGACGGATTATAAATTATCATTACAACGGGCCATGTGCTGTGACTTCCAGCCATATAGTTGAATGGGCAGAAGCCATCAGTAGCCAGTCTGAGCCGGACATTGCGAGGATCGCTACTGAATATTGCGTGTCTCCTATCGAAATCCTTCCACGCCGGTGAATCTCTTGGATAGCTCATTTTTCCATCTTCACTTAGAGGAGCACGGTGATGCCAAATCATTGCCTCGGCTGTTTTCTTGCACCTGAATAGCCTCTGTAGCCTCTGTGTTATGGGAAATGTAACACCTTAGAATGTGTTTTGTGGCTAATTATATTTTAATATATGATTTTTAATAAAAAGTTTACCCATTTGGTTTTTAATTATTTTATCCTATTTATTGAATATTTTATTAGATTTTTCCTAGGCTTGCACACACTTATGCATGATAACTAGGGTGCTAATTTCGGGTTTAACCATGATTGGCAACCATGGTGGACTAAACTTTTCCTTAAGCCATTTTAAAGTTTTGTATTAAGTCATTTTTGGTTTTAATTATGGTTGTTGTTTTCATTTTATTTTGTTTATGGAAATGATTGTTTTTGTGTTGACTTGAGAGAGAGGGGGGTGCATTATGAGACATGATGGCTTGCCCATGCCTTCATTAATGAAGAGAGAGGGAGAGAAAGGGTTGACTAATGCTAGCTCTCATTTCCCTTTCCTTCTAATTCTCTCACTCTCATTCTCTCACACAACACACACACTCACACACACACACAAGCAGCTGAAGCTCCATCAGCAGCAGCCCTAGCAGCACCAAACAACAGCAACATCAGCAGCAGAGCAGCATCAGCATGCAGCAGAGCAGCATCAACAGCAGCAGTAGCTTTTGCAACAGCAACAGCAGGAGCCCAGCAGCCTTAGCAACCCCTCATCTTCTCCATACACTTCTTCTCTTTCTTCCCAGGGTTCTCTAGGGTATATTTTCTGAACCCATCAATCTTTTGCTTAGCTTGTGTGCTAACTAGCGTCGGTTTGTGTTAATTAGCTAGTTTAGTGCTAATTATGGTGATTTGTGAGGAAATTTGATATAGTGATGATTGTGTTGGTAAATTCTACCCATTTAAGTGTTGTTAAGGTCACCTTAACTGAGATTTGACCCAGATTACACCAAAAATCCATAGGGTTTCCTTTTAGTGCGAATTAGCGTTTTTAAAGCGATATATTGGCATTCTGAGATCTGCTTTTGACCCGGGTCTTTCAGGACAAAGTTGAGGAAACTGGGGCATGCTCGCTAGGTCTAGAACACACCAAAAGAACACGAGCCCCTCATCCTAGTTTCAGGCCGCAGATTTATTGAGTTTGGCAGTAAATTGCGGCTAAGTTGGGGGCTGGGGTGTTGGGGTGTTGGCTAGGGCTCTCTGCTGTGTTGTCTAGTATTTTAGCATGTCAAGTTTTGTATGATTTGACCTGTAGAAAAATCTGGGACAATATACCGTTTTTCATGTCCGTTGTGTTTGCGCGATACGTGAGTTGGTTCTGTGATCCAGCGTATCGCGGCATGTCGCGATGGTTATAGACGCGTATACACACGTTTTAGCGTATCGTGCACACGCGCGTTTAGTTCGCAACGCGAGTTTCTCGTTTTGGTTCGATGTCGCGTTTTGCGGAATATTTGGCTTATATATGATTTCCATGTCTTATTTGCCGGTTTGCAGGCAGGGACTACGGACACTGCTACAGGAGGGAGCAGATGGTAGGATTCACCTAGCATGGAGTGTAGGTGAGTAGATTTAACATCTACAGGGGAATCGCCCGCATGGCGTTATGCGTCTGGGCTAGGATTCAAATACCTCTCGTATATTCTACGTCATTGTTAGAATTGCGCCTTTACCTTATTTCCTTAATATAGTTGTACTGTGACTAATAGCCGTAGGAAACTGCACATATTATTGACGGTTCATGTTTCACGAGCACGGATTGTATGCTACACACACACCGTCAATAATTGCCATGTCACACACAACCCCTTATAGATACTATATTGCCTATCATACTTGACATCTAGCTTATTGGTATACCTATAGTGTATCTTACCATTAGTGATAGGTACATCTACACCTTGCGATACAGCTACAGGTATACCTTGCACATATTTTACTTATAACCAGGGGGGTATCCTTCATATTCTACTTATACCCAGGGGGTATACGACATCTTTTACTTATAGGTAGACACCTATACTTAGCTGTACCTTATTGATTTCGCATTCATCTGGTTTCACCTACATATTCTCTTTTATATGCTCGCATTTCAGATATATCGCATATATTTATCCCTGTATTTGCGCATTGTTTATTGGGATTTTAGATGATGTTTTTTCTGGATTTGGGAACCGAAGGAGTTCATGAAATTATGCATACATTGAAAAACCTGTTTTCCTTGATATTATATTTGCGCATCCACCATGAGTTTTATCGGTGCTGATTTATATATACCCCTACGAGGAGGCGTCGAGGCTGTAGAGGGTATATGGTGGGGCCCGATATGGTTCCCCTCGGCAAGAAGATCGATGGAATTTGTCGATTGAGCCTGGAGGCGGGCGAGTACCTACCGGTGATAGTACCCATGACTCGGCGGGGGATCTCGGAGACACCGTTGGGAGTCATGTACGTATGCATACGTCGAAAGGCGAGGTCAGAGCTAGGCACATGTGCTTTCGGGATAGCGTATGATACGTGATCAGGATTTCTGCGTCGATGCTTGGCACATGGTTTTCATGATATGTCTTTAACACCTTTGTATATATAACAGGGGATTTAGCCGTTGTTATATGTACCCTTACACCAATATTAGTGGAGTGGGACGCTAATATATGTGTATTGACCCCATCATATTTATTTCTGCATATATAAATATTTAGGATGCTAGAATCTTACTTGAGATGTGATTTGGGATATTAGGTGATTCATTGAGATTGGATACAGGATACCGATGAGATTGTCGATTTGTACATTCGGGATATAGGAGATTACTCGATATTGTACATTGGAGAGATGTGAGACTTATTTGATATGAGAGCCCAATTTGAGGGCGGATTTGAGGAATTTGGATTTGAATGTCTTAATGGATTGTGACCCAACCACGATGTCAGGTTTCGGTGCGAATGACATATTTCACTCCATACCTCATACCTATTCACTTATGCACGGTTTCATATTTTGGTAGTACCTGTTAGTGTACCCTATGATTGCTGCATATCTACTTTCTCATAACCTTATTGCATAGTTATTGCATACTTTTATCATGTCATTATTGCTTCACATATTGATTGTACCTGATAGTGTACTTTCCATTATTCTGCATTCACATGACATGTTATTACTGTAATCGCATATCATAGATTCATGTTCTACATGCATTCCTGGGAATACCTGCATATATTATCTACTATTCATGAGTTGGCAACTCACCCCCGTTATGCCACAGGTGTTTCAGGTTGTTCCCCAAAGTAGTCGAGGCAGGCTATTCAGTATTCATCTATCATCTTTTGCTACAGATACCGCATCAGCTCACAATACTATTTTGCTTAGGTGGGTTTTGGTGGTTATCTGTATTTTGTATTGTACATTCGTTGTATCTTGTACTCTCCAACTACTATTATGTTATTGACTTATAGACTTGGTGAGGACGTTATTATATATTATTTGTGGATTTATTGTCTTTCATATACAGTTCCTTCCTATTGTCTCTTATTTCTTCGCTACGGCGTCGTATATTTATGATGTGATTGTTTTCCGCCTTTGGGCCAGTTCTTACAAAAAGGGGTGTTGCTAAAAATTTAAAGAAAGAAGTTGGACTTTTTAAAGAATTTGGGTTGCGATTTCAAATGTTTCAAAAACTTTTATTATCTTTTCCGTATTTTTATGGTTTAGATTTCTGGGTTTTGGCTTTCTTCTACTGCGTTACGTCTTTAGGCGTTGCGTAGTATTAGGGCCGTCACGTGCCAAATTTCGGGTCGTGACAAAGTTGGTATCAGAGCGCTAGGTTTTAACTTTCGGAGTGTAGGATGACCTTAGTATGATGGAGTAGGTAGCTTAAGCAGAGTAACGTAGTGTGTGTATGTTTGCAGCATACCCACGATGTGGTACTTCGTCTTAAGTGACCTAAGTACAAATTTGCTTGAATTTCCTTCCTTGATGATTCATATCCTTGAGATTCAATTCTTTATTCTCATCGAATCTTATATCTATTTATAGCCTTGCCGCCGATGACTATGGGGACTCAGAGTGATGCAGCGAGGGCCGAGGTCAGAGTTGGCTCGGGTGAGACGAGTACTGACCAGGATGGCACTCTAGTTGCACAGGTGCAGACGGATCAGCCTACGACATATACTATTGATAGACTTTTGGCAGAGATGCAGGACTTCCGCCAGACTATGAATTCATTGGTTGATGTCGTTCGGGAGATACGACAGGAGGTTGTCACCCCTGTTACTCAGTTGTCACTTACGATCAGCATGCAGCAGTCCGTCACCTACATAGCACCAGTGGTTGCAGCTCTAGTTGACGAGGCACATATTCTAGAATAGTGGGGGACTCATACCAGTGTACCCGCCCAGAGACAGAGGTTTGGTCATCGAGACAGATTCCGTGGCCATCGCGGGAGTAGCAGAGGGTAAGGACGAGGACAGTCGTTCAGCTCTCATCCTCAGGATGGTCAGCAGTCAGCGCGTGGATGTTTTCGATGCGGCAGCCTTCAGCACTTCGTCAGGGATTGTTCCTTAGCACCTCGTCAGGATCGTTTTCAGAGAGGCCGTGGACATGGAAGGTTCGCTCAAAGGGCTCAGCATAACAGAGGAGTTCAGCCAGTTGCGGTTAGAGGGCAGACACAGGAGTTGCTTCTACTCATCGCGACGCGCAGGCGTCCAATGCAGAGTTTTCAGGTATCCTTATTTCGCTTGTCCTTTTGATTTATTCGTTTGTTTTTCAAGCTTGTGCCGTGGTTGGGTAGATTAGTCGTAGTTTGTTGTTTTAACTTCTTTCAGCGATTCTTTTGTTGAGCGACACGTATTTTAGTTGTGTGCTAATCGGATAGGAGATAGAGATTCGTCCGTCGTTTTGGTCCTTCTAGAGATGTTGGATTTGAAGTTCTCCTGGGCACGTACTGTTTAGCTACGTGTTAGGCGTTTGTGGACTGCCGTGAGGAAACAGTCAGTAATTATTTTCCCGGCGAGTCAGTTCTTGCTGTGCAGGTGGATAGTTGTGCCGCCTCTCACAGCTTGAATTCAGCCTTTTTCGCTAGTCGGCTTCTGAGGAGATGTCGTGGATTCTTGACGTTCATTCGTGATAACGTAGCCACAGAGGGTTTGTTGAACTGGTGTTCCTTTCGTGCGAGAGTTTTTCCGACGTTGTTCCGGATAAGCCGGCGAAGCTTAGGGAGCTTAAGGATCAGCTGCAGAGTTATTTGTTGGGGAGTTTTGTGCGTCTGAGTGTTTCGCTTTTGGAAGCTCCTATTTCTGTTCGTCAAGGAGAAAGATGGCAGTTAGGGTTGCGTATCGACGGATCGTTAATTGAACTGGCTTATGGTGCGAATAGGTATCTTTTACCTCGCATTAACGATTTCTTCGATCAGCTCCAGAGTGAGGGACATTTTCTAAGTTTGTTTGGGATCGGGTCATCATTATTGTGGATTCGGGGTGATGGCATTCCGAAGACTGCCTTATGCGTGCGACGGGCTTTGTGTGATTTTGCGAGTCGTTGAATTCCCTGATGCCCTAGCAGCATTCGTAGATGTGATGAACCAGATTTCTAAAGGCCGTTCCTCGACCAGATATTGTTGTGTTATTTACGACATTCTGGTCTATCTAATGTGTCTTGAGGAACAGGAGTAGCACTTGTGGATTTGTTATGCAGATACTAGGAGAACCCCAGCAGTTTACTAAATTCTCGGAGTGTTTCTTCAGGCTTGTTTTGTGTTGACTCATAGGTCTTGTAGTCACGGGAGATGGTTTCGTATGGTTCCGAGGGAGATCGTGGTCGTACAGGTTAGGCCCAGACTTGTGTGCAGGACGGAGATCCGCAGATTGTTGGGCTTAGCAGGTTTTTACAGCCGTTTCATGCAGGATTGCTAGAGTAGTGCTGCACCGTCGACTGAATGGAATGGAAGGGAGGTTTCTTTTCTATGGACCGAGGAATGTGTGTGGAGTTTTCAGCAGTTGAAGATTCTGTTAACAACTACACCGGTTCTTTCTTTGCTTTCTGGTTCGGGCGACCTTGTTGTTTAACTGTAATGTTTCTTGAGTGGGCTCGAGTGTGTACTGAGGTGACACTATAGAGTTATCTCTTTTGCTTCCCAACATTTGGAGGAAGTACGAGAAGGATATTCCACTCATGATCTGGAGATGGCCGCGGTGGTTTTGTGTTGGAGAATTGGAGACACTACTTGTTCGAGAGTCGTGTCAGATTTTCTACGGACCACCAGAGCTTAATGTACATCTTCCTGCAGCGGATTTTGATTGTTGTGATAGTCTTCTGCAGATTTACAGTTCTTGTGTGATCGTTGAGTACAGCTTATGTTCGTCTCTACGGAGGGGACAACTTGCTCATGTCCGCGCCCGACCACTTTTCCTTAATCGTTTTCGCGAGACACTGCCCGCCGCTGCTCGTTCATCAGAGATACTTGAGCATACTCGGCTGGGTAATGATTCGGAATCTTTGATTTGTGACATTGGTGTGCAAGGTTAGGGATGCGTTTGTGTACCTGATATTATCAGGTAGAGACGTGAAACCCTAGAACAGGCACATCGGTCAACTTTCTGTTTTCATTCAAGTTCCACCAACATTGACGTGACTTGTGAGATAGTTACGGGTGGACAGGGATGTAAAGAGAAGTTTCAGGTTTCATTTCAAAGTGTCTGTCATGTTGTGTGCTTGGGTTGAGCATCTGAGACCGGCTGGAAAATTGCAACCTTTAACCGTTCCGAAGTAGGAGTGGGAGCAGATCTCCAAGAATTTCGTTATGGTTTCTACCCAAGTTTAGTCAGGGTGTGACTCCATTCGGATTCTCGTCGTCCGGTTATACTCAGTTTTCTCAGTTGTTCCTTGTTAAGTTGTGTGTTTGTATTGATTGTTGTCAGCAGTTGGGGATCGTCACTCGCCATTGTTAGGGTTCTTCTTTGATAGCCATTATCAAGAGACGCTCCAATTGGCAACCTTTAGGCTTAGGGGTTAGGTCGTGTCGATCACCAGTCTGTTGTTTTTCTGACTCTGCATAAGTAGGATTTTGGACCCCAGCTATGTCTAGAGACTTCGGAGATGGTCCAGTTGTTTTAGGTCAGAATGGGAATTGTCCATTTCGAACTGAGGTCTTATGCCGACTGCATTGGTCATTGACTCGAGTTCGCATGGATAGATCATGTATTCCTATGGACTTTACGATGAATGACGTGTTGGATTTTGGGAAGCATGTCCCAGGATTTAGGTCCTTCTGATGATCCTATAAGCGAGTCAGTTTCGTTGCCTTTAATTTGGCACTTCCGCCCAGATTATTGAATTTTCACCCCGTATTCCTTGTGATGATACTTTACAATTCCCTTCTTGACCTTTCTCACATGTTTTTGCACCAGACCATGTAGCTTGACGCGATCTTTCGTTCACCAGCAGCCAATGGTATAAATGGCTCGGCAGGTGGAGGAACATCGGTCAAGGGTCTTGCCATCTGTGAAGGGTTTTACTTGGACGTAGCCGTATAGTGAGATAATCACTTGGGAGGCTGCGAGCGAGAATTAGGAGTTGTAATCTTCTCTTTGGAGGTACGTTTAGAATATTTTTAAATTCGGGGACGAATTTCTTTTAAGGGGGGGGGGGAGATTGTAACTCCTTAGAATGCGTTTTGTGGCTAATTATATTTTAATATATGATTTTTAATAAAAAGTTTACCAATTTGGTTTTTAATTATTTTATCCTATTTATTGAATATTTTATTAGATTTTTCCTAGGCTTGCACACACTTGTGCATGATAACTAGGGTGCTAATTTGGGGTTTAACCATGATTGGCAACCATGGTGGACTAGGCTTTTCCTTAAGCCATTTTAAAGTTTTGTATTAAGTCATTTTGGGTTTTAATTATGGTTGTTGTTTTCTTTTTATTTTGTTTATGGAAATGATTGTTTTGGTGTTGACTTGAGAGAGAGGGGGGGGTTGCATTATGAGGCATGATGGCTTGCCTATGCCTTCATTAATGAAGAGAGAGGGAGAGAAAGGGTTAACTAATGTTAGCTCTCATTTCCCTTTCCTTCTCATTCTCTCACTCTCATTCTCTCACACAACACACACTCACACACACACACAAGCAGCTGAAGCTCCATCAACAGTAGCCCCAGCAGCACCAAACAACAGCAACATCAGCAGCAGAGCAGCATCAACAGCAACAGCAAGAGCCCAGCAGCCTTAACAACCCCTCATCTTCTCCATACACTTCTTCTCTTGCTTCCTAGGGTTCTCTAGGGTATATTTTCTGAACCCATCTCTCTTTTGCATAGCTTGTGTGCTAATTAGCGTCGGTTTGTGTTAATTAGCTAGTTTAGTGCTAATTATGATGATTTGTGAGGAAATTTGATATAGTGATGATTGTGTTGGTAAACCCTACCCATTTAAGTGTTGTTAAGGTCACCTTAACTGAGATTTGACCCAGATTACACTAAAATACCATAGAGTTTCCTTTTAGTGCGAATTAGCGTTTTTAAAGCGATATATTGGCATTCTGAGATCTGCTTTTGACCCGGGGCCTTCATGACAAAGTTGAGGAAACTAGAGCATGCTCACTAGGTCTAGAACACACCAAAAGAACACGAGCCCCTCATCCTAGTTTCTGGCCGCAGATTTATTGAGTTTAGCCGCAAATTGCGCCCAAGTTGGGGGCTGGGGTGTTAGGGTATTGGCTAGGGTTCTCTGCTGTGTTGTCTAGTGTTTTGGCATGTCTAGTTTTGTAAGATTTGACCTGTAGGAAAATCTGGGACAATATACCGTTTTCCATGTCCGTTGTGTTTGCGCGATACGCGCGATACGTGAGTTGGTTCTGTGATCCAGCGTACCGCGGCGTGTCTCGATGGTTTTAGACGCGTATACACACGTTTTAGCGTATCGTGCACACACGCTTTTAGTTCGCGACACGAGTTTCTCGTTTTGGTTCGATGTCGCGTTTTGCGGAATATTTGGCTTATATATGATTCCATGTCTTATTTGCAGGTTTGTAGGCAGGGACTACGGACACTGCTACAGAGGGGAGCAGATGGTAGGATTCACCTAGTGTGGAGCTTAGGTGAGTAGATTTAACATCTACAGGGGAATCGCCCGCTTGGCGTTATGCATCTTGGCTAGGATTCAAATACCTGTCGCATATTCTACGTCATTGTTAGAATTGCGCGTTTACCTTATTTCCTTGATATAGTTGTACTGTGACTAGCAGCCGTAGGATACTGCACATATTATTGACGGTTCATGTTGCACGAGCACGGATTGTATGCTACACACACGCCGTCAATAATTGCCAAGTCACACACAACCCCTTATAGATACTATATTGCTTATCATACTTGACATCTAGCTTATCGGTATACCTATAGTGTATCTTACCATTAGTGATAGGTACATCTACACCTTGCGATACAGCTACAGGTATACCGTGCACATATTTTACTTATACCCAAGGGGGTATCCTTTATATTTTACTTATACCCAGGGGGGTATACGACATCTTTTACTTATAGGTAGACACCTATACTTACCTGTACCTTATTGATTTCACATACATCTGGTTTCAGCTACATATTCTATTTTATATGCTCGCATTTCAGATATATCGCATATATTTATCCCTGGATTTGCGCATTGTTTATTGGGATTTTAGATGATGTTTTTTCTGGATTTGGGAATCGCGGAAGTTCATGAAATTATGCATACATTGAAAAACCCGGTTTCCTTGATATGATATTTGCGCATCCACCATGAGTTTTATCGGTGCTGATTTATATATACCCCTATGATGAGGCGTCGAGGCCGTAGAGGGTACATAGTGGGGCCCGGTATGGTTCCCCTCGGCAAGAAAATCGATGGACTTTGCCGATTGAGCCTGGAGGCAGGCGAGTACCTACCGGTGACAGTACCCATGACTCGGCGGGGAATCACGGAGACACCGTTGGGAGTCATGTACGTATGCATACGTCGAAAGGCGAAGAGCTAGGCACCCGTGCTTTCGGGATAGCGTATGATACGTTATCCGGATTTCTGTGTCGATACTTAGCACATGGTTTTCATGATATTTCTTTAACACCTTTGTATATATAACACGGGATTTAGCCGTTGTTATATATACCCTTACACAAATATTAGTGGAGTGGGACGCTAATATATGTGTATTGACCCCATCATATTTATTTCTGCATATATAAATATTTTGGATGCTAGAATCTTACTTGAGATGTGATTTGGGATATTAGGTGATTCATTGAGATTGGATACATGATACCTATGAGATTGTTGATTTGTACATTCGGGATATAGGAGATTACTCGATATTGTACATTGGAGAGATGTGAGACTTATTTGATATGAGAGCCCAATTTGTGGGCGGATTTGAGGAATTGGGATTTGAATGTCTTAATGGATTGTGACCCTACCACGATGTCAGGTTTCTTTGGGAATGACATATTTCACTCCATACCTCATACCTTTTCACTTATGCACGGTTTCATATATTGGTAGTGCCTGTTAGTGTACCCCTATGATTGCTGCATATTTACTTTCTCATAGCCCTATTGCATAGTTATTGCATACTTTTATCATGTCATTATTGCTTCACATATTGATTGTACCTGCTAGTGTACTTTCCATTAATCTGCATTCACATGATATGTTATTACTGTAATCGCATATCTTAGATTCATGATGTACGTACATTCCTGCGATTACCTGCATATGTTATCTACTATTCACGAGTTGGCAACTCACCCCGTTGTGCCACAGGTGTTTCAGGTTGTTCCCCAGAGTAGTCGAGGCAGGCTATTCAGTGTTCATCTATCATCTTTTGCTACAGATACCGCATCTGCTTACAGTACTATTTTGCTTAGGTGGGTTTTGGTGGTTATCTGTATTTTGTATTGTACATTCGTTGTATCTTGTACTCTCCATCTACTATTATATTGTTGACTTAGAGACTTGGTGAGGACGTTATTGTATATTATTTATGGATTTGTTGTCTTTCATATACAGTTCTTTCCTATTGTCTCTTATTTTTTCGCTACGGCGTCGTATATTTATGATGTGATTGTTTTCCGCCTTTGGGCCAGTTTTTACAAAAAAAGGTGTTGCTAAAATTTTAAAGAAAGAAGTTGGACTTTTTAAAGAATTTGGGTTGCGATTTCAAACGTTTCAAAAACTTTTATTACCTTTTCCGTATTTTTATGGTTTAGATTTCTGGGTTTTGGCTTTCTTTTACTGCGTTACGTCTTTAAGCGTTGCGTAGTATTAGGGTTGCCACGTGCCAAATTTCGGGTCGTGACAGGAAAGTATCGTGCTATCTTGACAGGTAAATCAGGCTTTTTATCAGAATCTTTCGGCTTATACCTGGCCTCTCCGCATGTTGGACACTCTTTCAAATCTGAATTCTCCTTTCGGTACAACACGCAATTTTTAGGACATGATTGAATCTTCTCGCACTTTAGACCCAAATCAGACATCATCTTCTGGGCTCCGTACCAGCTGTCGGGCACATTATTTCCCGGAGGCATAGAATCTTTCAAGAACGAAATAAGCATTGTGAATGACTTGTTGCTCCATCCATTTAGGAACTTAATCTGGAAAAGTTGGACGAACCATGAGAGGGTGGAGTACTTCATATTCTCATAAATTGGTTTTCTAGCATCATTCATGAAATTTTCATATTTATCCACACGCGGTCCTTGACCGGAAGGAATGTCATCTTCGGTACGAATAGATTCACCTAGGGCAGCCTCTACCATATCCTCCTTTTCTTCTGATGGAAATAAATTACCGTCTTCTCCTTCTGCCGAATTACCGAATTCTTCTTCTTCTCATGCCGCATTATCGTGTTCTCCTTCTTCTTCTACCGCAATACTGCATTCTTCTCCTTCCCCGTGATATTTCCAAGTTGTATAAAGTCTAGTAAACCCATATTTTACAATATGAAGCTCTGCCAATTCTACCTTCTGCCAGCACTTATTGCCACATCTATCGCACGGACAGAGAAACTTCTTTATTATGATCTTACTATGTGCGCGTACAAATTCAATGAAAGCAACAACTCCTGCGACAAACTTAGGTTGCATACATTGTTGCCAATCCACATGCATCCAGTCCTTAACTCTGACATACTCATAGGCGATGTTAGACTGTATAACCTATAAATTGTAGGTTATGGTGACTATATTGAGAAATATAAAACAGGATAGTTACTGACAAAGGAGAAAATGCGTGTATATGCTTTGTGTGTGCGTTTGTCGTTGAAAACAATAAATTATCGAACGTATGTTAACCGATAGACGGGGACTAAGTGGCGCTTTTAGTTTCAAATATGAGTATCGATGAGAATATGAAGGTTTCATATTATCATCGAGTATCATATATTGGTTTTAACTTGAACATCTCGAATCACTCTCTAATTATGCGTTTGTTGTGTATTCTTGTTGTATGTGTGTGTTCCGGCTGTTGGGGGTAAGGCTTCTATCCCATTAAGAATGTATACAGCGAACACCCATCAATTGCGCTTTCAACCGTTTCGAGTAAATTTCGGCAGCACCTCCCCGCTGTTCTCCGAGTACACCGTAATAGAATAGATAATCATTTCAAAGATGTGAAACAACGTTGAAATGAACAATGATTGGTACAGTTTTTGCGTGCTAAGTTTATTACCGCAATCAAGACGATTTCGCTTGTAGCTAGCCGGTTGAGTACGGGTCATCCGCAGGGAGATGGGAATCTTCTTCTATGTGCTTTAACGAGTTAAGTCCAAATGACCAGGTTTGTTTTTAGATTAACTATGTGCTAAAATGATATATAAAGAGAGCTTATTAGGGTTAGGATTAGGTTAGTTTGAGTTAGGAGTCACTCACTTCTTTCGTTGCCACTCTTAATATCGGTGTTATGGTAATCGGGAACAACGGGGATTAGCACGACTAGGAAGGAACTTGCGGGTATAAGCTAGGCTTTCCAACGCTTAAGTTCTTCCTTTTGGTGCTTGTCCGTCCGTTCTTGGCTCTTAGCCTTAACCTCCGGTTAATTCAACCACAACCGGTCTCACTAAGGAATCACCGCTATCATGTAGGATAGGGTGCCGTAGGGAGTGGATTGTGGTTCAATTAACGGGTGTCCGAAATAAGATGTTGGGCAAGAAAAGAGTGAGAGAGATTTCCTTCTCTCAAACTGTCCTTATCCTACCCTAACAAGTGAGAAAACTACTCACCCATTACAAGAAAAAGGAAAATAAAACAAAGGAGGAAGATAGAAAGAAAGAGGTTAGAAGATTACAACTAGCTATTTGAGACCTCACTATGGTAAGGATCAAGCTTAAGCATCATTGTTGTTTAAGGATAAAGAAAAAGAGAACAAGAAAGAAACAAACAACAAATAACAACAACTAGATTAGCAAATGAAAAATACAAGCAATTATAATTAATAATAAGATAAGCATGGTAACAAAAAGAATTCTTTATTCATCCTTCACTCACAAAAGCTCACTACAAGGTTTTAATGGAGAAGAGATGAGAAGAGGAAGAAGAACAACAACATGTATTCTAATATCTAAATACAAGAATGAGCACCGTTGGCTTTGGCAAGTTCTGGACTATTTATAGGCATGGATTTGAAACTCTAGGGCAACTTTCAGGCCGTATATGAAATTACCAATCTGCCCCTAAAAGATGATCGTCCACTGAGCCAGTATGGCCGCGGTTCCGCGGCCTAAGCGCGCTCATGCCGCGGAACCGCGTCCGTCTGGATGAGTTAGGTCACAAGATTTTGTGGCCTTCCATGGTTTGTAGTCCTCTTCAGTGTGGTATAGTACTTTTCTCAGAAGCGCTTTATATTTTTTCCAGAATTTCAATAGATCAAAAGGTGATGTGATGTGGATCTTTTGCTATGATTTCCTTGAGCTCCGCATAGATATGTTGGATCTTGTGTTTACATAGAGCTTTGTGCATGAAAATGACATCGATTTGCCATTTTGTCCCTTAAACTGGTGTGCGGCAACATACGGATAGAGAGCGGAGACCCGTGTTTATCTGTGGTTGGCTATAATCCGGAATTTGTCGTGTTTTTCCATGAATTTCACTGTTTAGAGCTGAGAACCTGTATCCTGCAATTGACTAGCAAACATGGCTCAAGAGTACCTATCGATAAGCAATGTGATAAAAATTGGGCGGTATAAAAATGCAAAAATCTGATATGAACAAATACCCCCAAACTTATTATTTGCTCGTCCCGAGCAAAGCCAATTTATTAACAAAAATTCCTAACCTCACTTTCGCAGAGAAGGCGATTGCACTGAGCATGTGCAACAAGCCGTTAAACCTCTAGGTGTCTCTAGTAGGAGGAGTGTTGTCTCCTTAGGGTTTTCAGCGGATACTACCCACAAAATCTGGTCAAGCTAGTTTTGCAAAATAACTATGATTCAAACCCTAAAGTTTTGTTTCAGAAAATAACAATTCTATTATCCTAAGTCTAGACTATCGAACCTTTATTTTTCACACCATGCTTCTTATTTAACTTAAGATTTTATATGTCTTTACGTGCAGTGCAAATAGTGTCGTTAAGTTCCAGAAGGATCGATTAAAGTCATCATGTCACACAATAAAGCCCAGATAAAAAAATTTAAAAGGATCACATAAGTTTTATAAAGAGTTAAGCATTTTTAAAGTTTCGTTTTCCAGTAAAGTTTCAACATCATAATTTCTATCTTCCCAAACAGGAAACTAGGTCTTATTTTTCACTCCACATTTTTCTTGTTTTCATTTCATACACACCTCTGTGAACGTGCAATAGTCTTTATCATAGAATAAATCCTTCATATCTCCGCTAGAAATATTTTTTATAAAAACCTGTCTTCTGTCAAGATTATTCTCACACAAAGAAACGTTAGGAATTTTAACTCGGAGAGAACACTTGCCTGACTTTGTTTTAATCTGGACTTTCTAGGCTTCTTAACGAGCTTTGGGCCAATGCACCCAAACCAGTTAGCTTTAGGGCATTAGGTGTAGAGACACCCCAGCGGACTTAATTACTCAAGTTACCTAGGCCCAAAAACAAAAGACAATTTTGCGTGAAAATCATGATGATTCAATGCGAACGGAGATATAACCGGCAGTTCAATTATGTTTTTGGATAAAAGACGTATTTAGTGGGTTCGGTGTGTAATCATTCCAATCAAGTTCCAGATGGGTTATTTTTCAGACTTAGTTCCAATTAAGGCATCAATAGCATTCCTTCATATTCGCTTCACTTCATAAACTATTCTTGATATCACTTATTTCAGAACAAACCTATTTGATCCTTAGAAAATCATTTATCCATTTAAAAGTTTTTTTTTAGACATAAAAGACTTGTCATCTAATTTCCAAAACTCACGACACATGTAGTGTGATGTAAAGACGTATATTAGCTTTACTTGACTTTAAAGGAAAGCTATCTTTCAGGTTTTTAAAATCTACAAATAAGATTTAGTTATTCTTATCTTATCAAACAAAATCGTCGAAATGTTGAATCAGAGTTCTCCCACTAGCTAACTTGACAGAAAAGTTTTTATGTTTTTAGAAAATTTTCTGATTTTTATGGATTTTATGGATTTTAATATGCAGATGCAAAATATACATATGAATGCAAAGGATAGAAATGCGTACCGAGCGTACCCCCAAACTTAAACTAGACAGTGTCCTCACTGTCATTGCATGAAGAGATCACTGAAGGGTCAAAATTGTCTGTTAGATATACACAATTTTTTTTGTTTTTGCTTTTAAAGAAAAGAAAAATAGTAAAAATGGAAAAGAATATACAAAAAGGTATATATATACCCCCAAACTTATTTGGAACAGTGTCCACTGTTCTTGGCTGGATAACCGAAGTTTGGTTGTAGGCAGAGGAAGATTATGCAGGTTAAATCGGCTCCTGTAAGACCAGGAGTTCCTGTGTTGGTTCGGCGCTAAGGTACGGTTTAAGTCGGTGTCCGTTTACTTTGAAAAATGAACCGTCCTTTGGATTCTCCAAATCCATCGCGCCATGCGGATACACATTCCGCACAAAATACGGCCCTTTCCAGCGAGATCTGAGCATTCCTGGATGGAAATGTAGCCGGGTGTCGTAAAGCAATACCTGTTGACCAGGTACGAATGTTTTGCGCAAAAAGTGTTTATCGTGAAACACCTTCGTTCGGTTCTTAACGACAACCGCGTTTTCGTAAGCCTCATCCCTAAGCTCGCTCAATTCGTTCAACTACAGCTTCCGATGGCTGCCCGCATCTTCGAGAGACAGATTCAGCTCTTTTATCGCCCAAAATGCGCGACGCTCTATTTCCACAGGGAGGTGGAAAGACTTTCCGTACACAAGCCGATAGGGAGACATGCCAAGATCGGTCTTATAAGCAGTTCGAAATGCCCAAAGGGCATCAGTGAGTTTCACGGACCAATCCTTACGGTTCTTGGAAACCGTCTTCTCCAGTATCTGCTTGATTTGCCGATTTGAAACTTCGGCTTGCCCACAGGTTTGGGGGTGGTAGGGCGTAGATAGATTATGATTAATGGAATATTTTCGCATCAAGGCCTTGAAAGTCTTATTGCAGAAATGAGTTCCATTGTCGCTAATGATCGCTCAGGGGTGCCCAAACCGGGAGAAAATGTTTTCCTTAAGAAATCTAACGACAACCTTGTTGTTGTTAGTCTGGCTGGGCACAGCCTCGACCCACTTAGAGACATAATCAACAGCAAGAAGGATGTACAGGTTCCCAAAAGAGCTGTGAAACGGCCCCATGAAATCTATCCCCCAAACGTCAAAAATCTCCATAACCAAGATTGGTTGGAGCGACATCTCGTTCCTCCTGGATATCCGGCCCAAGTGTTGGTACTGGGAGCAAGTCTTGCAGTGGTCATGAGCGTCTTTGAAGAGTTGTGGCCAGTAGAAACCACACTGCAAGATCTTCTCAGCTGTCTTTCTGGGGCCAAAATGCCCGCCACATGCTTGATCGTGGCAAAATAACAGCACACTCTTGAATTCATCGTCAGGGACACACCGACGAATAATCTGGTCGGGACAATACTTGAACAGATAGGGTTCGTCCCAGTAAAAGTGTTTTACTTGGGATAAGAATCGAAGTCTGTCCTGACTTGACCATTCAGTTGGTAGTAATCCTGTTGCCAAATAGTTCACAATATCTGCGAACCAGGGTTCGCAAGATACTGTCAAGAGTTGTTCATCCGGAAAAACATCGTTGATCGGAATTTGAAGCGACGGCCAAGAAGGAAGTCGTGAGAGATGGTCGACGACTACGTTCTCACATCCTCTTTTTTCCTTGATGACAAGATCAAACTCTTGAAGCAAGAGGATCCAACGTATTAGCCGGGATTTTGCATCTTTCTTCGAAAAAAGATGGCGCAGAGCAGAATGGTCTGTGTAGACAATGACTGGAGAGCCGATGAGGTAGGGCCTGAACTTTTCTAAAGCAAATACAACAGCTACGAATTCCTTCTCGGTTGTTTTATAATTAAGTTGGGCATCATTCAGGGTTCGGCTAGCATAATAGATTACGTGCGGCATCTTGTTGATGTGTTGTCCAAGGACAGCACCAATGGAAAAGTCGGATGCATCGCACATAATCTCAAATGGGTGCGTCCAGTCAGGTGAAGAAAGAACGGGAGCAGAAGTGAGTGAGCTTTTTAATGACTCGAACGCAGCCACAAATCTCGAGTTGAAGTCGAATGGCGTGTCCTTGGACAGTAGAAGAGTCAAGGGCCTAGCAATCTTGCTAAAGTTCTTGAAGAACCGTCTATAGAAACCGGTATGGCCAAGGAAGGCTCGGATGTCTCTGACACATCTGGGAGGAGGGAGATTGGAAATGACCTCAATCTTCGCTTTGACAACCTCTATTCCATTTTGCGAAATGATATGTCCTAAGACAATACCTTCACGTACCATGAAGTGGCACTTCTCTTAATTCATAGTGAGGTTCTTGTCCTTACATCGGGTAAGGACAGCGTCGAGATGCAGCAAACACTCATTGAAGGAATCGCCGAAGATGGAGAAATCGTCCATGAAGATCTCCAGGAATTTCTCCACCATGTCTGAGAAGATTCCCATCATACACCGCTGGAAGGTAGCGGGCGCATTGCATAACCCAAAGGGCATGCGACGATATGCGAACGTGCCGAATGGACAAGTGAATGTGGTCTTGTCCTGGTCTTTTTCGGCGATGGGAATCTGATTATAGCCGGAGTAGCCATCAAGAAAGCAGTAGTACTCGTGTCCGGCCAATCGTTCAAGCATTTGGTCAATGAAAGGTAGCGGAAAGTGGTCCTTCCGCGTTGCGGCGTTGAGTTTTCTGTAATCGATGCATACTCGCCACCCAATTTATGTGCGAGTAGGGATTAACTCGTTCGCCTCGTTAGTGATGACCGTTATGCCTGATTTCTTGGGGACAACGTGAATGGGGCTAACCCACTGGCTATCAGAGATAAGGTAAATGATACCACTATCCAGACACTTTACGATTTCCTTTTTCACAGCCTCCTTCATAACTGGGTTGAGTCTCCTTTGTGGATCCCTTGCTGGTTTGGCATCATCCATCAGATGAATGTGATGTTCAACGATCAGGGGACTAATCCCCTTGATTTCCGCCATGGACCAGCCAAAAGCTTGCCTATTGCTGTGCAAGACCGCAAGAAGGGCTTTCTCTTGATCTGGAGCTAGAGAAGCCGAGATGATAACCGAGAGGGTCTCGTTCTCACCCAAATAAGCGCACTTAAGGTAAGACGGCAAAGGCTTGAGTTTGAGCGTTGGAGGTAAAACGATTGAAGGCAAGATTGGTGAAACGGTCTCGAACTCAAAGGATTCCAGCAAAGGTTCAAAACGAGTGTAAGCGACCAAGTTGGATGGTTCAAGTAACACATCCGGAAATTCGAAGGATTCAAACTTGGGTGGTGAGTGGCTAAGATCGTTTGAGAAAGTGAAACACTCATATTCATTATTGGGCGCAGAAACAGCAGCAGGTTCGAAGAGGAACGCACAAGTGGCGTTAAGGTTATCGTGATCGAACAAAAACTCCTCGAATTCACACTCTCTGGGGTGATCTCCTGGATTGAGCAAACGTCTAGTATATGAGCATTAGGTTCAGTGGGCTGATTCACCAACCTAAAAATGTTGAGTTCAATTTTCATGTTTCCAAAAGATAGGTTCATCGAACCATTTCGACAATTGATCACAGCATTTGAGGTTGCAAGGAATGGGTGACCGAGTATCACCGGAATTTGATTCCGGGGGTTAGGTACAGGCTGTGTGTTTAATACAATGAAGTCAACGGGGAATATGAAGTCCCCAGCCTTGATTAACGCATCCTCCAGCTCACCCCTAGGATGGGTGATCGATCGGTCGGCCATTTGGAGAGTGCAGTGTGTGGGTTTCAGCTCTCCTACACTTAGTTGCTTATATACTGAGTACGGAAGCAGGTTAACACTGGCACCAAGATCTAATAGTTCTCGGTTGATGTTCTTATCCCCAATGGTAATAGAAATCGTAGGACAGCCAGGGTCCTTCCGTTTTTGAGGTAAAGATTGGGTAAGAGCATTACTCACAGCACAAGCCAAGAAAACTTTCTTGGGTACCTGAGATTTTCTCTTTTTCGTGCACAAGTCCTTTAAGATTTTCGCGTAGGACGGGACTTGTTGGACAGCATCTAAAATGAGAATGTTGATGTTAACCTGCTTAAACAACTCTAGAATCTTCTCCATTTGTGGATTTTGTTTATTGGACCTCAACCGGTTTGGAAATGGAACGTTTTTAAAATTGGTTGAGTCCAATGCTTGTGGAGGAGATTGTGGAGTTGGAACGGATCCCTGAGCTGGTGTTTTCATGGAGCGAGAAGTGGGTCTTTTCAGAGAAGAAGAAGAAGAAGAAGAGCATTTTGATGAATGGAGAATAGGCTCAGAAGACGAAGAAGAAGAAGAAGAAGAAGAAGAAGAAGAAGCGGCCGGGGTATCATTATCCTCAATTGTTGTGCCGATGTTGTTGTGCAGCATCCTTCCCGATCTCAATGTAGTCACGACACTCACATTATGGTTCTGTTGTTCAAGAGCAACATGTACATTATGTGGGTGACCGGGATTTGGGAGTGGTTGAGATGGAAGATTCCCCTTTTCTCGCTCTCTTAACGCCGCATTCAGGTGTGCAATCTGGGCTTCGATGGTCTTGATGCTTTGCCCATGTGCAGCAGTATGTTGCATCAATGACTGAATAGACGACTGGATGTTGGCGGTGGATTGTGTCGATTTTTTAACGAACGGCTCCAGACTTCGTTCTAGCGAGGAAACCTTATCGTTGTTTGACGGAACAAAGTTGTTTTGCGGAAAAGAATTGTTGGGTGCAAAGTTGTTCGTCTGATTTTGAAAAGGTTGGGGTTGGAAGGGCTGCTGAAACTGATGTTGAGTTTGTTGTTGCGCTTGTTGTTGCGGAGGAGGTGGCCTCTGGAAATTGTTGCCTTGGAATTGATGCTGATTCTGATTCAAGGCGAAATTGGGGTGGTTCCTCCAACCGGGATTCTAAGTGGAAGAGTATGGATCATTTCTTGGTCTTTACTGAAATGCAGCATTAACCTGATCCTGTCCATGAGATGGTGGATTGTAAGGACACTCTTCAGTTAAGTGAGAAGGATCAGAACAACAAGAACAAATGGTAAGAAGGGGGAGAACAGGGGCAGAAGCAGGAGATGAAAATTTGCTCTCTATCGCTTCACGTTTTATCGTTATTGCAGCCATTTCAGCTTTCATTGCAATAAAGACATCAAGTTGGTGAATTCCTACCCTAGACTGACAAGTAGAAGTGGAGGAAGAAGAAGAAGAAGATGGTTTGGTGCTCTCCTATTGAAACGTTTATTCCGCAAGGTCGTCGAAGAATTGCCACGCTTTCTCGTCAGATTTTGAAAGGAAGTGACCCTGAAAAATGGTTTCTAATAACTGCTTGGTTGCTGGGTTCAGGCCCTCGTATAAGGTCTGGCAAAGTTTCCATTTCTCAATACCATGGTGAGGGCACTGAACAAGAAGGTCTTTATACCGGTCAAAGAACTTCCAGAAGGGTTCAGTAGGAAGATGAGAGAACTGGTTGATTTCGTTACGGATCCTAGCGGTTTTATGATTCGGAAAGAATTTCTTGAGAAACGCTTTCACAAACTCATCCCAACCGGTTATGGAGTGGGAAGAGGTGCTATACAACCATTTTTCAGCAAGATCGCACAAAGTGAACAGAATAACTCGTAGTCGTATAGTATCGTCCGACAGCTGGGTAGTTTTCATCATGGCACAAACATTTTGGAACTTGTTGATGAAGATATAGGCATCTTCAGATTCAAGCCCATGAAATTTTGGAAGCATGTTAATGAAGTGGGGCTTAATTTCAAAATTATCCCCATTGGCCGATGGAAGGAAAAGATAGGTGGGGAGTGCAGAGCGGGTGGGATAGAAACGATCCTGGAGCGCGATTCGCTGTGGCGCTACGACAGGCGATGGTGGTGGGTTATTCGCATCCATAGGAGGTCGAATCAATCCCGGGGGAGTTGTAGGGATGTTTGGATTAAATCCTGACATCGCAGAAGAAGAGGTTGGTGATGGTGAAGGTGAGGATGTATGAACAAAATTCCGGTCAACGTCGGAGTAGGACGGCAAAGGTAAGGGTGAAAGAGGCGTGGACGGAGTTTCGACGTCTGAGTCGATCGCGTAGTCGGTAGCGACTAACGTAACGCGGTCTAGGCGGGCACTAGTGTCCTGAGTCCAAGCGGACATACACTAAACGAGTTTAGTATAGTCAAAGCGGAGAAGGTGAGGGTAAGAAAACGTCAACGGAGAAATACGATGGGAGGTGGGTGAAAAAATGGGATTTTGGCGACAAAGGGCAAGTTTTTGTAAAAGTTTTTGGTTTTTGTGTTTTTTTCTTCTTTTTTTAGAAAGAGATTTACAGAAATATGTACGGACTTACAGCTTCATGCAATCACAAACAAGATATGCACAATCACACCTAAATCTAGGGTCACCTAGGTCAGCTAGACAGCTCCTAACAGTTCCAAAGGGCTAGAAATAGGACCTCAAACCGCCTCTTCTCCGCCAATTGCGGCCACGTAAGTGCCAGGTAAGTGGGAGGCTCCCCACTACGTAAGTAGTGGTCCTAATTAAGTAACCACTTTCCTTGGACACACTTGCCTAGACACCGCAAAGTCAGGATCGGATAAACGGTCGATGCCTGTAACTAGTCCTCTGTCCTATTGAGCGCGAAGTCCTTAGGGCTGAGTCTAGTATTTTTTAATTAAACAATGATCAATGCATATGCTTTTTGTGATTTCTGGGGTCCTGGGAAGGGTGATGAAATCCCCACCCAATCTGGATTGCTTTCAAGCCCCTTAAAGTCCGTATTAATATATGCAAAGCAGTAACAATCAACTGCAATCAATTCTTTTATTTTTTAGCGCGGCGTAAAGAACCCTGCAAAAAAACAATTTATTGGAAGGGGGAAGAGAGTTTGCGCAAAGAATGCTGCAGAAAACACAGTTCAGTGGAGTTCAGAGGAGTGGGGAGGAAAGTAGAGAGGCTCACAGAGAAATTGGGCTGCTGAATCCAGCAAACGGCCGCGGTTCCGCGGCTTAAGCTCGCTTATGCCGCGGTTCCGCGGCTTTATAGGGGCGTTGGAACTTCAGTTTTCTTGTAGGTGCTGCCTTGGCTGTCCTCTTCTGGTCTGGATGTCCTGAATCTTTATTTGCTCACTGTATCTGCTCCAGAATTTTACAATAGACCATTGGCTCCGTCTTGATCCGTCGCGGTGTAGCCGCGAGATATGGGTCTAACTTCTCACGTCTTTGACACTGAACTCGAACTTCGTTTTATCCTGCACACTCGCACAAAAACTAATCAAAAATAACAAGATGAATTTTTTTTACAATGTAATTTTTTTTTGGTTTTTCGGTTATATTCACAAATTAACCCGAAATTACACAAAGAAAAAACTACCGTCTCCCCGGCAACGGCACCATTTGATTGGTAGAGTTTTTGCGTGCTAAGTTTATTACTGCAATCAAGACGGTTTCGCTTGTAGCTAGCCGGTTGAGTACGGGTCGTCCACATGGCGATGGGAATCTTTTTCTATGTGCTTTAACGAGTTAAGTCCAAATGTCCAGGTTTGTTTTTAGATTAACTATATGCTAAAATGATATTTAAAGAGAGCTTGTTAGGGTTAGGATTAGGTTAGTTTTAGTTAGGAGTCGCTCACTTCTTTCATTGCCACTCTTAATATCGGTGTTACGGCAATCCGCAACAACGGGGATTAGCACAACTAAGAAAGAACTTGGGAGTATAAGCTAGGCTTTCCAATGCTTAAGTTCTTCCTTTTGGTGCTTGTCTGTCCGTTCTTGTCTTTTAGCCTTAACCTCTGGTTAATTCAACCACAACCGGTCTCACTAAGGAATTACCGCTATCATGTAGGATAGGGTTCCATAGGGAGCGGATTGTGGTTCAATTAACGGGAGTCCGAATTAAGATGTTGGGCAAGAAAAGAGTGAGAGAGATTTCCTTCTCTCAAACTTTCCTTATCCTACCATAACAAGTGAGAAAACTACTCACCCATTACAAGAAAAAGGAAAATAAAACAAAGGAGGAAGATAGAAAGAAAGAGGTTAGAAGATTACAACTAGCTATTTGAGACCTCACTTTGGTAAGGATCATGCTTAAGCATCATTGTTGTTTAAGGATAAAGAAAAAGAGAACAAGAAAGAAACAAACAACAAATAACAACAACTAGATTAGCAAATTAAAAATACAAGCAATTATAATTAATAATAAGACAAGCATGGTAACAAAAAGAACTCTTTATTCATCCTTCACTCACAAAAGCTCACTACAAGGTTTTAATGGAGAAGAGATGAGAAGAGGAAGAAGAACAACAACATGTACTCTAAAATCTAAATACAAGAATGAGCACTCTTGGCTTTGGCAAGTTCTGGACTATTTATAGGCATGGAACTGAAACTCTAGGGCAACTTTCAGGCCATATATGAAATTACCAATCTGCCCCCAAAAGATGATCGTCCACTGAGCTAGTATGGCCGCGGTTCCGCGGCCTAAGCGCGCTCATGCAGCGGAACCGTGGCCGTCTTGATGAGTTAGGTCACAAGATTTTGTGGCCTTCCATGGTTTGTAGTCCTCTTCAGTGTGGTATAGTACTTTTCTCAGAAGCTCTTCATATTTCTTCCAGGATTTCAGTAGATCAAAAGGTGATGTGATGTGGATCTTTTGCCATGATTTCCTTGAGCTCCGCGTAGATATGTTGGATCTTGTGTTGACATTGAGCTTTGTGCATGAAAATGACATCGATTTGCTATTTTTTCCCTTAAACTGGTGTGCGGCAACATACGGATAGGGAGCGGAGACCTGTGTTTTATCTGTGGTTGGCTGTAATCCGGAATTTGTCGTGTTTTTCCATGAATTTCAATGTTTAGAGTTGAGAACCTGTATCCTGCAATTGACAAGCAAACACGGCTCAAGAGTACCAACCGATAAGAAATGTGATAAAAATTGGGCGGTATAAAAATGCAAAAATCTAATATGAACAAACATCTAATCTATCTTTGTACATGGAGAACCAGTGGAAAGGTACAGACGAAATATCTCGAAACGGATGAAAACACAAGTGAATGAAGGTGTTTGCTTTATACATTCCTAAGTTGTCCACACGGGACAAATTTATCGGTTACCATACGATTGAATTTTCTCGTCGCATAGACTATACGACGGTTGTTAGTATCGAGCTATATCGTCCGATATTTAACAACCTTCGTATAGTTCTATGTCATGACGAACATCGCACGTATGTTAACCGATAAACGGGGACTAAGTGACGCTTTTAGTTTCATATATGAGTATCGATGAGAATATGAAGGTTTCATATTATCATCGAGTATCATATATTGGTTTTAACTTGAACATCTCGAATCACTCTCTAATTATGCGTTTGTTGTGTATTCTTGTTGTATGTGTGTCTTCCGGCTGTCGGGGGTAAGGCTTCTATCCCATTAAGAATGTATAGAGCGAACACCCATCACTTGTGCTTTCAACAGTTTCGAGTAAATTTCGGCAGCACCTCTCCACTGTTCTCCGAGTACGCTATAATAGAATAGATAATCATTTCAAAGCTGTGAAACAAAGTTGAAATAAACATCTAATCTATCTTTGTACACGGAGAACCAGCGGAAAGGTACCGACGAAATATCTCGAAACGGATGAAAACACAAGTGAATGAAGGTGTTTGCTTTATACATTCTTAACTTGTCCACACGGGACAAATCTATCGGTTACCATACGATTGAATTTTCTCGTCGCATAGACTATACGACTGTTGTTAGCATCAAGCTAAATCGTCCGATATTTAACAACCTTCGTATAGTTCTATGTCATGACGAACATCACACGTATGTTAACCGATAGATGGGGTCTAAGTGGCGCTTTTAGTTTCATATATGAGTATCGATGAGAATATGAATATTTCATATTATCATTGAGTATCATATATTGGTTTTAACTTGAACATCTCGAATCACTCTATAATTATGCGATTGTTGTGTATTCTTGTTGTATGTGTGTGTTCCGGCTGTCGGGGGTAAGGCTTCTATCCCATTAAGAATGTATGGAGCGAACACCCATCACTTGTGCATTCAACCGTTTCGAGTAAATTTCGGCTGCACCTCCCCACTATTCTCCGAGTACACTGTAAAAGAATAGATAATCATTTCAAAGCTGTGAAACAACGTTGAAATGAACATCTAATCTATCTTTGTACACGGAGAACTAGCGGAAAGGTACCGACAAAATATCTCGAAACGGATGAAAACACAAGTGAATGAAGGTGTTTGCTTTATACATTCCTAACTTGTCCACACGGGACAAATCTATCGGTTACCATACGATTGAATTTTCTCGTCGCATAGGCTATATGACGGTTGTTAGTATCGAGCTATACCATCCGATATTTAACAACCTTCGTATAGTTCTATGTCACAACGAACATCACACGTATGTTAACCGATAGACGGGGACTAAGTGGCGCTTTTTGTTTCATATATGAGTATCGATCAGAATATGAAGGTTTCATATTATCATTGAGTATCATATATTGGTTTTAACTTGAACATCTTGAATCACTCTCTAATTATGCGTTTGTTGTGCATTCGTGTTGTATGTGTAACATGATTTTAAACCATTGAGATAAAGATTGATAGAACTGATCATCCTACATTGCAATGGCATTAATCTACCAAAAACTATTATTGCAATGGCATTCATCTATAACAATCAACAATTAAAACTACAAATGTAGGATACTGATATCATAAAGCGTTATACGCAACATATGAATTCACATGACTGAAACATGCATCAAAAAAACTTTTTCATCCAAAAGAAAGGCCACTGTCAACAAATATAGACAAATACATCATAAAAACAGTAACCAATTAACAAGTTGATTAGCATCTGGATCAAGAAAATGATAGGAAAAACAATTGACTATGATCTATAATGACAAGTCTATTGCCATGACTCTCGACTAACAAAGGTGGATTTTCGTCCTCGGTAGCTTGATAATTGATGGAGGATATAAACTTTTGACGACATCTAACGAAAAGTGGACCCTCTTTTCTTCATTAATTCACTCCCTGTGTATGTGTTTGTTTTTTTTTGAATTAAAGGTCATTGATTTTAGAATGACCTGATGATATATATGTTGAATATATGTAGGGTGATATGCATGATCACAATAGCTTGGTGGAGGTAATAAAGAAAGTTGATGTGGTGATCTCTATGCTGGGCTACAAATATCATGAGCAGTTGGTTGATCAAGTTAAAATCATAGAGGCTATTAAAGAAGCTGGAAATGTCAAGGTAATCAACAAATATATATTTATATTAGGATAAGGAAAACGAGAAATTTGGATTGGATAGTTGTAATATTACATATTGTTGTTTTTTCAAATCTTTCTTGTTTTCTGTTAATTGCACAAAACCCCCTTTTAGTTTATCCCATATAGCAATATCCCCAGCCCCACCCCAACCGAACCATAGCCCCAGCCCCAGCCCAGCCCCAACCCCAACCGAACCCGAGCCCCAGCCCCAGCCCAGCCCCAGCCCCAGCCCCAACCCCAACCGAACCCCACAACCGAACCCTAACCCTAACCCTAACCCTAACCGAACCCAATGCCGATGCCGACGCCGATTCCAAACCCTCACCCCTACCCGAACCTGGCCAGAACCCTAGACTACAACGTCAAAATTAAAAATTATTTGAGATTTACTTACAAACCGTGCACGCGGTGGAGGAGACGGTAGAAATTGGTGGTCGACTACGATCGGCGAAGGTGGCGACGAGGCGCGGGAAGTCGACGAAGGTGTCGGAACGACCGACGAAGCTGGCGACCAGGCGCGAGCTCGGTGGCGACGAGGCGCTGGAACAGGCGATGAGAGGCGCGGGAGTGAGAGAGAGAAATTTTGGGAAAGATGAATAATTTTTTTGTGCTTTTTTTTCTTAATAACCTATTTAGATGCCCTACGGACATAACCGTAGGTCCATGGCTTGCGGCTCCGTAGGGCCAAACAAAAAATTAGAACGTAAGGCACCGTTGGGACAACGATGTGGCCCTACGGATAAATCCGTAGGGGCAAGAAATGTTTGCCCTACGGATTTCTGAGTCCGTAGGGGCAACCCCATATTGTAGTAGTGATATCCTAAGTGGAGAAACCACTGTGTGACAACCAAGGCATAACCGATCGTAGTGCAGGAATATCACTTCCTACTATGTGTATGTCATCCAAATACCAGGACATCATACCCTACTACCTTCTTAACAGATCCATTCCCTATTCTGATGAAGTCAAACCTATGACCGTCACATCAGAAATAGATGATCTATCTCCGTTATATCTGCTTTAGACTATAAATAGACATGAGCAAGTTGTCCGCTATGCTTCCGCTGCTCCCACTGACTACGACAACCCTCTGGCAGAGTCATATACACGTGCACTTCTAAAGCTAGTTTAGAACGACGATATACTCGTCCTCCTGCCGGGTCTCATAGCTTGGAACAAAAGTAGAGTTAAGTCTGGGTAAACAAGAACCTCCCTGTCACCGTCCTTGAGGCTACCGGAGTACCTCTCGGGTGCCTAAGGCTACCCACCATATCTGCGGAGTGGACAATAGAATGTCAATCCAGATTGAATCTTCAGGTCCTATTAAATTTTCAGTAATCGTTTGCGGTTTTAGAATCACTTCTAGTTCTACTATACTCCCACTACTATTTTCTGAAAAAGTCCATTTTACTAAAACTGTGGCAAGTCAAGAACAATATCACAATTGATCTTCCAGATGGTAGAAAGTTAACCCTCGTCATAGCCCGGGTCAACCCACAAACAGCCATTACAGAAACATTCCTTGAGTTATCCAGAGTCTGGTTTTAAGCATAAGCCGAACCACTCCCCGTACATTAACATCATTAAGATATGAACCGTTCTATATCCGATATAGAAACAGAGGCACCGATTTAATTGGAACCAGATTCAAATGATGCAGCTGTCTCCAGTGCATGTAAACTAAATGGAGAGAGGCTGATCAGCATAACTCAACTTACTATCAACTGAATACCATACACAAGTATCTACATATTCGATGACCTTGAAGAATCCTGATACTTGCAATACCTGGTTCTCTACTTTATTCATATACCTATAACTTCTCAAAACTTGGACCTTATGTTTCTACGAAACACTTGTCTAAAAACTAGAGAAGTCATAAGTAAACCGAATATAGTACGAGGACCAACCCATCTGTCATAATGGACACTGGACAACATACAATACTCTGTATAAGTCCCTTGAGTCTAATAACTCATTCCCTGTGTATCGTAGGTTGAAAACTGTACTTATGATTTAGAAGAATTACAACGCTGTTTAATGCTTGTTACCTAACCATCAACTGATATAGGTAAATGTCATGGACATAATTTCAAAAGGTTATATCTCACTTTATAAAAATAAACGTACAAATATATCAATTTGAAATTGGTGCATAACAACGGATATTCAAAACCAAATATTTTTCGTCCGGCAAACAACCCAGGCGATTTCCTCAAATATCACCAATTACAACGAATCCCGATATAATGAGGATGATCACCTAATTCCCAATAATTTACTCCCACTCATCATATGTAAAACCATACAGATGTGAGAATCAAACCTGGTCAATACATACCCTGGAGCAAGGACTAATCGGGAAATCAGTTTTCTTTTAACAGTACACGGTGAAACTGAAACATGTAAACGTTTCGAAGGGGTATCCGGGTATTCATAGTAATGCCTCTTCCATTATCAAATTCACAACTGTAACCGTATACTTCCATAGCCATCTCTCCAAATCCCTTTTATTTGTCTTTAGTCGCCACCTTCTACACACCATCGTTAGGCTAAATGGTTTTCTTCCTTCCCTACCGTTCGGCACCAGCCTATGGTTTGGAAGAAGACTATCCAATAAGCATAATAGGTGTACTCTCCTAATCCTAGGAGTACTCGTAACCTGAGAAAAGGTGAAGACAACTGAATAAACCTTATTCCTATTTCTCCTGAACGAGAATCCATCCCCGAACTGGAACAAGTTCCTTCGAGTTCGTATATAACCATACGATGGAGTATCCAAATAACTGTGGATCTTTGTAGTGATACGGGGTGTCCCGGAGAAATAAAAAGGTGAAGTAGGAGTGGCGATGAAATATTTGGTTTGGTCGTGAATAGCAGTCGCAATTTACTTTGCCCTCTTTCTAATCCCTTTATTTGTCTTAACTTATTACCTTCTGTACACCATCGTTAGGTGAATTGGTTTTCTTCATTACCGACCATTCGAGACCTACCTATGGTTTGGAAGAAGACTATCCAATTTGTTAGTTATATGTATGCCCTAGAGGCCATTACTGTACATTGGATGTATAATGTAATGGATGCTGGGACGTATATAGGAAGGACTTTCTAGCTCTACATGATAATACGCTATCTGGTTGCTCTTTATCTTAACATGTATACCTGTTGTCTCTCTATTCCATGTTGATAAAGCCCTTAGGATGTGTACTCGACTTCCAGGACTATGATGCAGATCATACTAGTGGGGCCTGGGTAGTCCATGAGTACATCCTTCAATATTCTTAGTCGTGGGAATATCGAGACAGGGCATCGATATTCCAGAGTAGACTAGCGTATATCTTCTCGACCCATGTGATGGGCGATGGATGATCCCATATCCATTGGTGTTTGACATCAGAGATGGTATGCGGGTGCTCAGTGATGACTGGGTACACTGAACGGACTCGCCGAGAACTCCCAGATAGTATTATACCTCACGTCAGATGGCAGTTCTATGGTGACACTGGTACAGCTTAGTCTGTTGACCCGAGATCATCATAGAGTCTTGTGTGTCTCCCACTGTGCTTTGATTTCCACCCTACCACGGCTCTATTGAGTCATGCAAACAGGTGGTTTTTGGGTACTGTCCCGATTCACATGGAGGCAATGAGCGATAGGAGGGGATTCGTCTCTCCAGGTATTGGGGGTTGATGTTGCGCTATGCTCTACTGGCCATAACTGGAAATCCCTGGCCAGGGTTGCAGTGATTTACTAGTAAGAGTTATCAGTAGTTTCACGCTTGTTATGGACCTTATATCGGCATGACTTATCAAGCTATTGGGGTCTGACGTTTACCACCCCTAGGCGAGATATGCGACATATCAGACGAACAGACCGGACTGTATGGTAAGTGTTACTGGTTGGATTCACATGAGTGTGAGCGGGATTGCTCGTTGATCTTCTGATCGCTCAATACCCGGGTGGCCGTTACGTTTAGCAGACCGCTTGCTGCTTGTGAGTGTTTGATATTATCATCACCTGCTGCCGGCGTATTGACGAGTCTTTAGAGTCCTACACAGAGGTTTCCTGGCTCAAGCGAAACGAAATAGGAGCGCATATGAGATATGTGCTGGACCGAGAATAATACCAGTATGTGATGCTGAATTCTAATCTCGCGATTTGTTTCATCGGACGGTTATATAAGATATAGCCGGGTTACCGAATCAAGTGTTGATTCGATACATTGATAAAGTTGATATTAGTCGGTTATATGCAGTATGACCGGATCATTAAATCAAGTGTTGATTTAATGATTTAATGTATAATTATATATTTGATATATTACTTTACATTAACTAGTTTTGGTTCACTTAAGATTATTTTCTCACTTGATTGTGCATATTGTATATATGATATATGTTTGTGCACTAGTTTGTATCTTGTTTGATGATACATGCAAACTTGGGTGTGTGTTTACTTTAAACCATATTTAGTTAATGGTTAGGGTGTCCATTACCTTATTTATTTTATTCATTTATTTTTGGGCAAGAAATAAAATGGTGGCTTCTTTTGGTTTTACTTGAAGCTTCATGAAGCTTTGAAATGTCTTGACCATTTTGTTTCTTTCCTTAACCTAACCATTCACCTAAACCCTAGTTTATTCTCTACGTGTGTTAAACTCACCCATGGTTGCATTATGATAAGGCTTCACTTGTTTTTCTATTTTGATAATTCTTTTCCATTCTTTTCTTCTTCTTCTTCATGAAGAAAAGAAAAAGCTTTCTTGAAAATTCCAAGTGATGAATCCAAGTGACAAATCCAATTCTAAAGTGAACCCACTTCCTATTTCTTCATCCTCTACCACTTGCCATGTTGTATTGGGTGTTTTCTTCATAAGTTTCATGACCTAGTGAAGATGGAGCTTGAGTTTGAGTTGCCTCGACGTAGATCATCTTCGGCATCGAAGTCAATGACCTAGCCCGCACATTTCTCCGACGAAACCATCGCTAGGGTCCGGGATCGAGGTGATCGCAGTGAAGGGACGTCAACACGGAGATAAAGAGGTGGAGGACCGGATCTACGAAGGTTGTAGTCACTTTCACTTTCTAGTAAAGTTGTTTACTTGTATGTTTTTCGCCTTACCTCTAGTAACGATCTAGTTTAGGGTTCTTTGGCACACATAAATTTTTGAATTGGACATGTTTGATCTGTTGTTGAACCTCATGGGTGTGCCTAGGAACCCTACAGTGGTATCAGAGCCTAGCTAGAGCTTTAGGCGAAGTGTAGACGATGTTAGAAGTCCGATCGAACCCGAAACCCTAATTCAAAACCCTTCTCTGTACAATTTTTCAAAACTGTTATTTTTTTGAATTAAAAATATCCAGAAAATTCAGCAGGATTTTTAAAGAATTACTGTGAAGCACGTGCGCATAACTCGACCAAGTGGCTGAGGAACCGCGGCACGAGCATGGCTCATGCGGCGCTTCCGCTGCCGTACTGTCATAATATTCTTTGAATTTTTCACAGTAATTTCTTTCTTTTATTGCCGTGTTTTCTGGGAATTTATAATGTGCAATCAAGAGTTGAGTTTTCTGGGTTGTATTAGGAGTTCGTAGATTCGATCGGATTGTCTAATTTTGTCTGTGTGTTTTTCCCGATATTTTAGAACATGTTAAAAAGTTCGACCGGATATAAATACCCAATTTTTCCCCTGTCGGAAAATTTCCATGTGTTGGATTTTTCCGTGGTTTAAGAACGTTCTGAGTAGTGCAAGTAACGCGATGGACCCTCTAGAAGACAACAAACCTTAACTCGATTATGTGACCGTCTTGAACTGCCCTTTGAACCTTAGGGTTTGGGGCAGTACGGCGTGCCACATATTAGGCGTTGGCTTGACCCTTCTACGGCTGGACCGTTGGTACTGTGGCATGAAGTTGATGTTTTTAAACTTATTTCATGTGTTAAGCGTTTCGGGAAAACAAGGATGTTTGATTGTTCGATCGGAAAGTTTAACATTGTCTATTTATCTGGAATGTGATACAATAATTGGAATCAATAACTGATTTGGATGTTATAAACATAGCACTTTAGTCTCACTTGATCGGTTGCCACGAAATTTTGATGTGATCAAAAGTCCGTCGCAATCACGTTGCGTACACGGATACTCGCCGGTAAACTTAATAGATAGCCACGCCCCATAGCCCCGACCAAGTGACTGTAGGAGAACCCCGTCGCCGAAAGCATCCGTTCGGGTGCTCGCGGCAGCGGTGTTCCGCCTTAGTGCACTTCGTCGACGGTACCAGGGGTGCGGCTGTCTACTAAAGTTTGCGACGAGCATTCGTTTAGGATGTTGGGAATCTTGTTGAATTGCCCGACTTGATATTGAAAAGTGTTTTCGATAATGAGACTAAAATGTGGGGTTTATAATTGTTAGGCATGCGATGTCTAAGGAATTCATTTGGTTAGGCATGCGATGTCTATGCAGGTTGCGGATTCCAACTGTTGTAGTTTTACACTTTCTTTTCTGTGACCGTAAGTGTAATATGTGATATCGCCGGTTTCGTTGCTATATGTCAACGACAATTGGTATGCGCATATTTACTTACGTTGATGACATGTGATGTTATGTGTTGCTGGATATGTTATATTGGATCGTCGCGTTTTGAATAGCCAGGGGTTTTATGTGAGATGAGTGTTTTTCTTTTTCATTCATGTAAAAACTTGTATGTAATATTCTTTTATTGGGGCTCTTCCAGGTTGCGGAAGATGTCACCGTTGATGTATATTATTTACTTTTCCGCATTAGGATAGACCTAAGGTGGGGAGCATAAGTAACCGGGTTCTAGGGTCCAGTGGGAGACCATCTCGAGGAGTCGAGTCCGGGTCTCCTAACCCTAGAATTGGTAGGATTGCTTGCCGCTCTCGTATGGGTCTAGGGGTGTGGGATTGGCTATTCATCGCGACCGTGGAATCCGTGTTTTATACTGGCTCGTATTAAAAACACGGACGTCCTAGTGTATCCAATATTTCATGTGATATTTTCTGCTGCATTATCTGTGATATGATCATGTGATATGTTCAGATAGATATAGTATATAGTATATATGATATATTATATAGACATTGCTTATGTTTTACACCCGCGCTTGCCCTGCCCCGCTCTGCCGTTAGTTACCTAACCTAACGGTGCAGACAGGACATCGAGGCGAATGCGGATGGCATAAGCGTACGTTATATTTATCTGTGATGTTTAGGTGGACTTAAATGATGGGATATTCATTAATGTGATTAATGAAAGAAAATAAACCTAAAAGATGTTTTGGAATCGAATTTCAAAAATAAAACAGGTAGCTACAGTTCTTGCTTTGCATCGCGGTGTTCCTTGTAGAACATCCTCCAGCTTATTCGATAAGGAAAGGACCGAGATCCCTTCACCGGGAGTGACTCCTTTTGCAATAACTGGCAGATGCTACAACCCTCGGTTTGTCTTTTGATTACTTCTATAGTTTTTGCTTTGCACAACGGTATATATGATATATCCAGCACCTTATTCGATGAGGAAAGGGCCGACAATCCCTTCACCGGGAGTGACCCCTTTAGCAAAACTAGAAAAGCCTCAAAAACACTCCATTTAAAAACCATTTGATTCCGCAGCGAGATCAAGTTCAAAGCGTTAAAGGTTTTCTTAAAAACCATCCACAACCCTCCGTCATTTTAGGAAGTAGAGTACTTAGTATTCGTGCTGTGTTTTTTGACCATAATCAAGGCACAGTGTACGGTAGCTAAGTGATGTCTTCCTACACCGCATATGTTGCGATTAGTTAGGACAATCATATGGCTTTGTTGACCTTAGCCAAGGGTCATGTGGGTGGGTCTAATTAATCACAAAATGACGGGTAGAACTTGACTAGTGCTTATAATTTGTTGACTTTAGCCAAGGTCATAGGTGCTAGGGGTAAAAACCATTATCAGGAGTTTCAAGTGTTGAAATTTGCAATGAGATTGCATACCTTCTATATGATAGTTGGATCCCGATACCCACTGCGAGTAATTGTTACTCCTGGGATAGTTTTGCACTTTACAATTAGCCGATCAAGTAGGTGTCTAGAAAGGTGTCAACGTGGTTACGCCCCTGGGAAAATGAGGTTTACTTTAATTAGGTCCGTGCAAAAGCACGGGGAACCTCCCTCAAAGTACCGACACTGGCCTGGCTGAAAGATTGGCGAACTTGTAGAGTGTAATTAATCCCGGCTAGTCTTTCCTTTTAGGGTTTGAATAATGATTTGATAAAAACAGTGGGAGCCATCCTGATTAGATAAAATAAATAACCAATCTAATCTTGCAAGAGCGCACGCAGAGTGTTTTCTTCTCTCTCTCTCCAGGTAGCGACCATATCACGCCATAATCAAGATAATAATATGGATGTATTGACCGAACCCACTTGTTATACTGAGCTGGGGAACGTTGGTCCCGCTCCAACTTATAATTGTTATAAGACCAAGCAGGAAATTGGGGAATACCAGGATTCCCATGCCGCCCAAACGAAGAAAGTGCATGTGATGCATCTTTTTCGGGTGTGTGTTCATTATAAATAACTATTTCTCGGTATCCTCTGCATCCTGGGTATTTGATACCGGATCAGGATCCCAGATATGTAATCTATTACATAGGGCCACAGAAAGGTAGAGAACTGAGAACGGGTGATAAGTTTCATGAGATAGAAAACGGTCCAAGTGTTGCAGCCAAGTCTGTTGGTCACTATCACCCTGTATTACCAGTACATTGATTCTGAACGAATGTTATTAGATACCGAACCTGATAGACAAAATCATATCAGTCTCTTTATTAGTAAAGAAATGATAAAATTTTGTATTGTTGGATAATGTTTTGAACATTTCCTATATCAACAGTTGATCGGTTCAGGAACGTTATCTAAAAGCATTGACGTTCTAAATCAAACTACAGTTCCTAGTATACAGAACACACACAAGAGGAAGAGTTCAGAAATGAACGAATCCTTCTTGAGGCATTGTAGACTAGGTCATATCAATGCGATCCGACTGGCTGAAGTTACATTTAGATACATATTTAAATCAGTTTCAATTTACATCTTGTGAAACTTGCCAGTCATGTCACAAAGATAAGATGACCATAGCTTTGTTTAATGGAAATAGAGAAAGGGTTAGTGAACTCTTGGGACTAATACATAGTGATGTAGGTAAGGTCCCTTGTCTACACATGCCAGGACTGGTTCTTAGTACTTCATTACATTCTCTGATAATCTATCAAGATTCAGATATATGTTCCTGTTGAAACAAAAGTCCGAAACTTTTGAGATATTCACAGAATATAAGTTAGAAGTAGAGAACCAAAAACCGGGTATAAGTATTATGTCCTTTGATGAGATCAAGGAGCAGAATACTTGTGCATAGAATTCCTGGACTATTCTAAAGGAGAATGAGATTCCCTCTCCGTATTACTCCTCTGAATACACCACAGCACAACGGTGTATCGGGGCGGAGCAATCACACCCTATATGATATGGTGCGCTCTATGATGAGTACTACTGAGTTACCTATTTCCTTTTAGGGGTTGTGCAATTGAGAAGCTGCATACCTATTGAATTAGGTTCGAATCAAATCAGTGCCTACCACTCCATAAAAGATATGGTATGGGAAGAGCCTATCTCTTAAGTAAATTAAGATTTGAGATTGTCCGGCCTCTGTCAAAAGCAAAATCCGGACACGATCAAGGCAAGGTCGGTTTTGTAGAACTGGAAGGAGTTCCAGCTATACAAACTACAGCTGATAATTTAATAGAACCAAAGGATTCTATAGTCCCCAACGAACCTCAGCCTCTCTGCCGATCTAGCGGGGTTCCTCACCTGCCTGAGAGATACTTCGGTTTCTCGATGACAGTGGGAGCGAGGATTGCATCATGAGATGATGACCCAACTAGTTTCGAGCAGGCCATCGAGAGTAGGGACTCTGTAAGAATGGCTGGATGCTTAGCGATCTGAGATAGAATCCATGTACACCAACAAATTATGGACTTTAGATGCTGTATTTGAAGGGTTAAATCCCTATCAGGAGCAAGTATATCTTGAGAAGATTACTTGGTGTAGATGGAAAAGTTGAGACTTTCAAAGATAGACTTGTTAATAGTTTTCATCATCGACCAGGCGTAGATAATGATGAAACCTTTTTCCAGTGGCTATGCTTAAGTCCATCCGGATCCTACTTAACATTGCTGCATACCATGACTACGATATCTGGTGGTTGGGTGTCATGACTATTTTTCTAAATACTGATTTAGAAGAGAACGTCTATAAGTACACAGCCATAGGGCTTCGTAAACAGTGGGAGCAGCGGAAATATGTGCAAGTTGCTTTACAGGATAAAGCAGGCATCGCGGAGTTGGAACGTCTGTTTTGATGTGGTAGTCAAAGAGTTTGACTTCATCAAAATGGTAGACGAACCTTGTATATACAAAAAGGTAGTAGAGAGTAAGGTGGTCATCCTCGTATTGTACGTGAACAACATACTCTTGATAAGAAAAGAGTTTCCTATGCTACGCACGGTCAATCTCCTATTATCACATGGATTCTCCATATAGGATCAAAGTGATACCTCCTAAATCCTGGGTTTTGGATCTATGTGATAGATCTAAATGGATGTTGGGATTCTCACTATATGTAGTGAGATGGTATCAGTTGATCCTGGGGAGAATCACTGGAAAGGTTCCAGGGTGATAAGGACGACTGAATGTCAGTCGCAGGCATTGTCTTTACCCTTAGTGGAGGGACGGTATGTTGGAAGTGTTCCAAGCTAGATACCGTGGCAAACTAGACGATAAAGGCTGGTAACATCGCTATTATAGATACTAGCAAAGAGGCAGTTTGGGTGTATATTGGTTCATGAGATGAACTAGGTTCCTACCATTGTATGACATTGGAAGTATGGCTTTGGCCAAGGAACCATGGTCCCATCAGTGACCAAGAAATATTCTGAGGCAGCATCACCTGATCATGGAGATAGTTGATCTCCAGGGTGATCGAGGTTAGGAGAGTAGACTCAGAGGACAACACGGTGGATCCACTCACAAAGGCCTTTTCCCAAAGAGAGACTTTTATAGGATGGTTGAGTATTAGATACTGCAACCACTGCTACAGATGGCCCTAGTGCAAGTGGGAGATTGTTAGTTATATGTATGCCCTAGAGGCCATTACTGTACATTGGATGTATATTGCAGTGGATGCCGGGACGTATATAGGAAGGCCTTTCTTTCTCGACATGATAGTACGCTATCTGGTTGCTCTTTATCTTAACATGTATACTTGTTGTCTCTCTATTACATGTTGATAAAGCCCTTAGAATGTATACTCCACTTCCAGGACTATGATGCAGATCATACTAGTGGGGCCTGGGTAGTCCATGAGTACATCCTTCAATGTTCCTAGTCGTGAGAATATCGAGACGGGGCATCGATATTCCAGAGTAGACTAGCGTATATCTTCTCGACCCATGTGATGGGAGATGGATGAACCCATATCCATTGTTGTTTGACATCAGAGATGGTATGTGGGTGCTCAGTGATGACTGGGTACACTGAACAGACTCGCCGAGAACTCCCAGATGGTACTATACCTCACGTCAGATGGCAGTTCTCTGGTGACACTGGTACTGCTTAGTCTGTTGACCCGAGATCGTCATAGAGTCTTATGTGTCTCCCACTATGCTTTAATTTCCACCCTACCACGGCCCTATTGAGTCGTGCAAACAGGTGTTTTTTGGGTACAGTCCCGATTCACATGGAGGCAATGAGCGATAGGAGGGGATTCGTCTCTCCCGGTATTGGGGGTTGATGTTGCGCTATGCTCGACTGGACATAACTGGAAATCTCTGGCCAGGGTTGCAGTGATTTACTGGTAAGAGTTATAAGTAGTTTCACGCTTGTTATGGACCTTATATCGGCATGACTTATCAAGCTATTCGGGTCTGACGTTTACCACCCCTAAGCGACATATGCGACATATCAGACGAACAGACCGGACTGTACAGTAAGTGTTACTGGTTGGATTCACAGGAGTGAGAGCGAGCTTGCTCGTTGATCTTCTGATCGCTCAATACCCGGGTAGCCGTTACGTTTAGCAGACCGCTTGCGGCTTGTGAGTGTTTGATATGATCATCACCTACTGCCGACGTATTGACGAGTCTTTAGAGTCCTATACAGAGGTTTCCTGGCTCAAGCAAAATGAAATAGGAGCGCATATGAGAAATGTGCGGGACCGAGAATAATACCAGTATGTGATACTGAATTCTATTCTCGCGATTTGTATCATCGGACGGTTATATAAGATATAGCCGGGTTACCGAATCAAGTGTTGATTCGATAGATTGATACACTTGATATTAGTTGGTTATATGCAGTATGACCGGATCATTAAATCAAGTGTTGATTTAATGATTTAATGTATAATTATATATTTGATATATTACTTTACATTAACTAGTATTGGTTCACTTAAGATTATTTTCTCACTTGATTGTGCATATTGTATATATGATATATGTTTGTGCACTAGTTTGTATCTTGTTTGATGATACATGCAAACTTGGGTGTGTGTTTGCTTTAACCATGTTTAGTTAATGGTTAGGGTTTCCATTACCTTATTTATTTTATTCATTTATTTTTGGGCAAGAAATAAAATGGTGGCTTCTTTTGGTTTTACTTGAAGCTTCATGAAGCTTTGAAAAGTCTTGACCATTTTGTTTTTTCCTTAACCTAACCATTCACCTAAACCCTAGTTTATTCTCTACATGTGTTAAACTCACCCATGGTTGCATTATGATAAGGCTTCACTTGTTTTTCTATTTTGATAATTCTTTTCCATTCTTTTCTTCTTCTTTTTCATGAAGAAAAGAAAAGGCTTTCTTGAAAATTCCAAGTGGTGAATCCAAGTGAGAAATCCAATTTTAATGTGAACCAACTTCCTATTTCTTCATCCTCTACCACTTGCCATGTTGTATTTGGTGTTTTCTTCACAAGTTTCATGACCTAGTGAAGATGGAGCTTGAGTTTGAGTTGCCTCGACGTAGATCATCTTCGGCATCGAAGTCAACGTCCTAGCCCGCACATTTCTCCGACGAAACCATCGCTAGGGTCCGGGATCGAGGTGATCGCAGCGAAGGGACGTCAACAGGGAGCTAAAGAGGTGGAGGACCGGATCTACAAAGGTTGTAGTCACTTTCACTTTCTAGTAAAGTTTTTTACTTGTATGTTTTTCGCCTTACCTCTAGTAACGATCTAGTTTAGGGTTCTTTGGCACACATAAATTTTTGAATTGGACATGTTTGATCAGTTGTTAAACCTCATGGGTGTGCCTAGGAACCCTACACAATTTGCGTAATTGGTGTACCATCCTAATCCAAGGAACACTCGCAACATGAGAGAAGGTAAAAGGAAAAGACAACTGAATAGTCCTTTCATTTTCTCCTGAACCGGAAACCATCCTCGAATCTGGAACAAGTTCCTTCGAGTTCGTAAATAACCATACGATGGTTTTATCCAATGGAAGTGGATGTTCGTAGTAATACGGGGTGTCCGGGTGAAAAGGGTAAAAGTAGGAGTGGCAATGAGGTATGCAACTCAGACAAACCAAAAACCAGTGTTTTAAGATGGTTCGGTTAATCTTGGTCACTGAGTTATAGTATAGGGTCGGGCCATGGTCGCTGCCAAACAGAGAGAGAAAAGAAACACTCTGCGTGCACTCTAACCTAGATCAGAATGGTTACCAATATATCTAATCAGGAAACCTCCCACTGTATCGTCAAATTCTCCTCCAAACCTGAAAGAAGAATTAGTCGGGATCACCCTAGGAGTAAACTAACTCATCAGTGGGAATCGGGATCCAACTATCATCGCATGATAACGTGATGGAATCCACCCACGTTATCACACTCCAGAAGGTATGCGCATACCTGGAAAGTTTCAGTTTCTTTAGAAACTCCTGATGTGATTTTTACCCCTAGGACCCAAGTGACCTTGACTGAGCCAACATATGAAAGGATCCTAGCCAAGTTAAACCCATCATTATCTTGATTCATTAGACCCACCCGTACGAGTCCTTGACTGAGCAAAAATGACCGTACGACTTTCCTAACCAATCACATATCCATAAGATACAAAAGCATTATAGAGCTACCGCACACTACGCTTCGGCCGAGCACGACATACGTAGCACTAATCTGAAATTCAGGAGGGCTACGGTTGGTTTTTGGCGAAAAACCGTTAACGTAATGAACTTGATATCGTTGAAGGAATCAGATAACCTTTTATAAATATAGTGGCGAAAACCTTAGCTAAAGAGGTCACTCCGGGTGAATGGATCTCGGCTCATTCCCCGTAGAATGAGGTGCAGGATATTCCAACTGAATACCATGATGCAAAGCAAAAATGTCACGACCCGCAGGGTACAGAACGTGACTGGCACTTAAGTGTACGAAACGTCTCAAGACGTCCGTAAAATAAGTAAGCCAAAGCCCAGAACACCAAAACTAAAAGAGTGAAGAGAACCCAATCAATTGAAAACGAGTTTATCAAATAAGTCATATAAAACCTCTTTAAAAAACAATATCAATTTTTTTCCGAAAATTTCGGCAGAGTCTCCTTTATAAATACTGGCCCCCAAAATGGGTACAACAAGAATATATATGAATCCAATAAATAAGGCATCCCCAAGCGGGGGCCAGCCCTTCGCCACAAAGCGGTCACAAATCCCACGCAATATAAAGCAACAACATGCGAAATAATCATAAGGAAGCATGAAAAAAACAACATGTCGACTCAATTGAGCTCGACCCCAAAATACAGCATAAAAGTCCACAAATCTCGCATTCTCATCTCTAGGTCAATATACAACAATACTGGTAGATACAGTAGATGGAGTACTCTAGATACAAAGAATATACAAGGTGGTGCAAAAATAATAATATAACCCACCTAAGAGCAAAACCTCGAGTCCAGGCAAAAGAAGCAAGTGCGCCCGCCGCTACTGTACTGACGGAGCGGACCTGAAAAAGGCTATGGCACAACGGGGGTGAGTTGCCAACTCGTGAGTAATAAATAACATCTACACAGGCTATCGTATGCACGAACACAAGCATCCTAGCATCTAAATACAGGTAAGGCAGGACATAATGGCAAGTATCTACGCAATATGAATATACTAGCAGGTATGAATGCAATGCGAATCAACTCGTGATCTGAATGTGTAAGTATAAGAAATCATGTTTTTTCCCTTTAAGAATCTCTTTTGAAATACCAGCACAATACCAATAGAATCAACAAGAACCTGTGTCCAGCAACGACACCTCAAAACTATCACAAATCTCATATATCCATGTCATAGTATCTCTGGCATCAGCCATCCGGCTGACCCAGCTCAATATCAAAATCTCATCATCTCGCGGCCACGGTCGGTATCCTCTGGATATCCGCCGTGCCAAACAGTCACCGGTAGGTCATCCTTCCACTGCCACGCTCAACGTCAACACCACATTCATCTTGCCCCGCGATACCATACCGGGCCCACCATGTACCCGTGACGGTTCCTCCACTCCTCGACACGGATCTCGAAAACCACAGCAAACTCATGGTGGACGACACTTACATCACTAGAAAACCGCAATTTACATATTTTAAAAATATAATAAGTTTAGAAATTTTACGGCTTTTCCCCGAAATCCAGAAATAACATAAAATCTCAAGAAATCCTCATAAGTGCATATGTCAATGATAATGAATGCATATGGTATCAATAATCAAGTTGCGATGTGTGATTAATAGATTAGGCATGAACAAATAATATGATGAAGCACATGCACATGAATAGCAATCCTACGATTTCATTTTAAGGAATTAAAGCAATAGCGCAAGTTTAAGTATCAATTATAGTAAAAGGTTTCAATTTAAAGGTTATCTAGTGTGGTGGCATGGCAATTACCAGGGTGTGTGTGTAAGCATGAATAGTGCTCGTGCTGCAAATAAAAACCCTGGCAATGGTGCATGTGTCCTATAGAATGGGTTCGTATATGTATGTCAATATAAGGCATGAATGTAGCAAATAATCATACAAGTATTAAACTCCTAATTACTAATATTACTAAGAATCTTTTAATTTACTAAAACTATCGGACGACTTGCGCCATCCAACGATAGTCCCCCGTAGATGTTATATCTACTCACCGGAATCCCTAGCTAGTCACGTCCAATCACCGCTTTCCCCTTTCGTGCCGCGTCTGACGTCTCCGCAACCGAACCTGGATTTTACATCAATACCAAGAATAAGGTTACATATCAAGAACGACGCAAAACCCAAACGAAAATACTAACGCTCACAAGCTAGGTACAACGTGCACAGGTGCGCGGAACGCACACGAAAATCGCAAAACTAACTAAAACGTCGATTGGTCGCCCGGCAAAACTAAAACCCGAACACTCAAAAATCCGCACTCACACATCCTAAAAGTCATAGGATATGCCAACAATAAAATCTAGATATCGCAATTAATTCATCACAATATTTTAGTAAAAACTAGTAAGCACTAATTTGCAATTTGGTACAAACATCGAAAATTAGCGACAAAGTTAACACAATCCAACACAACAATCAAAACTAACCCACTAGCTAGCCATTACACTAATTTTAAACCATTAACTATTCATCAAACCATAATTCCAACACAAACCCTTCTCTTGATTTTTGGCAATTAGCAACAACAATGACAAATTCACACAAGTTAACTTAGATTAGCATAACATCAAGACACTTAAGCAAAGTAACCATTTAGGTTGGTTAAGTAAACAACTAGATTAATTAAAAAGATTTCATTAACTAAAACATGGTTTCAAGAAACCCTAGTTTAATTTTCAACCATTAACTAAAAAAACTAGATTAGGATTAACACTAAAATTAACACTAAACGACTAGATTAAAGAATTCTAACCATATCAACTTAAAAGAGTAGAAATTATACCTCAAATCTATGGATCTAGCAAGAAGAAATTTGCTTCAATTGATGGCCTCAAAGCATCATGATCCAAGCAAGGGAGGTGAAGGAAAAAGGGATGAAGAATGGAGTTTAATTTGTGAGTTTTAACTTGAAATTTTGGAGCAACTTGATGAATTTTTGAACAAGATGAAAAGAAAAATGATGAAGAGGGGAGGGGCTGCAGATTTCGGCCAGAGGAGGGAGGAGGGGAAAGGTGTAGGGTGTGTGAAAGTCAAGGTCAAATCATACCCAAAGTCAAATACACCATACCTCCAAAATACTATATTTTAAAACCTACACATTCAACTCAATTCATCCCTAACAAAAGAATTTTAAAACAAAAGGGAGAGGGGGAATTTTCTGCAGTTTGGGACAGCCAAGGAGATGTGAGGAAGTGTGTGTGAGAGTGCACAGAATATTTTTTGCAAAAACACCCCCTACAAGTCCAAAATTGCAAGTTTAAGCTTAAATTCAATAATTTTCGTTTTCCATAATAAAAATTTGTTAAAACTTAAAATAAATTACTAAAAATTTATGTTACAACTAGATTTTAATTAACATGATTTTAAAGATTAAATTTAGCTCATTTAAATTTGTATTTATCGCTAATTTAATGTATTTTCTAACCGGCTTAAAATAATATTAAAAATTGAAAAATTAGGGAAAATTTTTAAACGACCAGAATTTCATAAGTAACTCATTTGCTACTAAAAAAAAGCAATTACCTATCCAAATTAGGTATAATTAGTCCTAAACTGCAAAATAACAAAAAGGACGGTTTTCGGAAAAATACCGAATTTTCACCGATTTTCAGGAAAACACCAAAACGACTTTTCAAGGCGTTACAATCTTCCCCCCTTAAAGAAATTCGGTCCCCGAATTTAAAAATTTAACTACGCGTACCTTCAAAGAGATGGGGATATTTCTTCCTCATCTCGCCCTCGGTCTCCCAGGTAACCTCCTCGCTGCTCGGGCTACGCCAAAGGACCTTGACGGTTAGTATAATCTTCGATCTCAACTTCTTCACCTGCCGATCCAGGATGGCCACCGGCTGCTCTGCAAACGAAAGGTCGCGCTCTAGCTGGACTGTCGGGTGCTGAATCGCATGCGAAGGGTCGTGAAGGTACTTGCGGAGCATCGAAACATGGAAGACGGGGTGAACATCGGGAAAATTGGGTGGAAGGGCCAAATGATATGCAACAGCGCCAACACGTGATTGAAAGAATTAAAATTAACCGCAATTAAGACGGTGTCGCTATGCAGCTAGCCGGTTGAGCACGGGTCGATCCACAGGAAGATGGATGTATGTCCTTTCTTGTCTTCGACGAGTCAATAAAGAATTTGTATGAGTTTGTTCAATCTAACCTATGTGTATTATTTGCAAGTATAAAGTTGTTAAGAAAAATATACGGAATTGTAAGCTAAAGGAATCCGTACTCAAAACCTTTGAGCCGAGTCTTGACCAATTGAAGCTAGAGCAATCGGCAACAACGTGGATTAGGGGATTTAAGCGCGGCATTCATGGAATACGGCTTATTTACCCTTGTCCTTCCGTTCTTGTCTCTTGCTTTCGCCTCCGGCCAAACGGAACGCAACCGGTCGCGGTTAGGAATCACCGTTACCTTGTTAGGGTAGGGTGCCTAACGGAGCGCTTGCGTATGGTTTGGGCGGAGTTCAATGGAAAATAACGGGAAAAGAAAATGAGAAAGGAAAGTCTTAACTTACAATACCGTATTTATTCTTAACAATGATAATTACAACCATTCACAAAAACGAACCAAAAAGTGAGAACAAAAAGAAAAGAACAAAGAAAAGAAAAGATTACAAGCAAGTAATTAAAGTGCATGGTAATAAATTGCAAGTAATTAAACACAAGAATGAAAAATGCAAGAAAGTAATTACAAGAACCATAGAACTCAAAACAAGCATGGGATCAATTAGCCAACCCTTAAACTTGCAAGCTCAATCAAGAGGTTGAAAGATCAAGAGAAGGGTAAAGAACTCATGTGAAATGAAGTACTAAGAAGAGAACAAAATGATACAACACCTTGAGACCAATGACCAAAGCTTAAACTTGCAAGCTCACTTAAGAGGTTGCAAGATCAAGTTAAGGTAGAGAGCTCAAGGGGGAAGCTAAGCAAAAAGAATTATACAAAAACCCTCATCTTTATTCACATCCACTCAATGCTCTCACTACATATCCATGGAGGAAGAATGAAGAAGAAGAAGAACTAAAACTACACTAAAGTGGCTAAAAGAATGGACATAAAAATTGAACCCTTGGCTTAGCTCAGTTCTGGAGTATTTATAGGCTGCTTACAGAAACCCTAGGGCAAGAATCTGATATAAAATGAAGTACCCAAACTACCACTGAAAACTCATCAGATGAGGCGCCCACATGGCCACGGTTCCGCGGCCAATACCCCCTATTGGCCGCGGATCCGCGGCCGTATTGGGGAGTTGGGTCGTCGAAATTTGTGTGCTTCCCTGGTTCCATTTTTCCTTGTGTTTGAAAACTTCACACTGCACAAAGTCTTCCAGAATATGTTCAAATTTCTTAGTCCAAGATTGCACTCTTTTCTTTACTTTTGACTTTATCTCCCTCGAGCTCCGCGCACCCATTGATTCTTTTGCAGCCCCCCTCGTGCTCTGTGCTTGTCCCAGACACGAATGACCACTGTCATATGTCTTGTCTCAGGAACTGGTACTCGGCACCGGACGGATATGGATGACCGGAACCCGGCTTTTATCTCCTGTCAACAGATGTTCTGTATTTGGCGTAACTGTGGAGATTTTTTCTTGATTTGCAATATTTGTACTGGAAACCTGTACTCTGTAAATATGTAACAAACACGGATTAAAAGCACCTACCTATAAACACACGAGCATAAGAATGGGCGGTATAAAATGCAGTATTCTGTTATGAACAAATACCCCCAAACTTAACTTTTGCTCGTCCCGAGCAAAACTAATTATTCAAAAAATTAAAATTCTAACCGCACTTTCACAGGGAACGCGATTGCACTGAGCGCGTGCAACAAGCCGTTAAACCTCTAGGTGTCCCTAGTAGGAGGAGTGTTGTCTCCTGAGGGTTTTCAGCGAATTACACCCACAAAATCCCATCAAATTAGTGTCATAAGTTAACAATGATTCTACTCCTACAGTTTAGTATTTACATTAGAAATTCTATCATCCTAAGTTAGAAATATCCAACCCTTATTTTTCACACCTCCTATCTATTTAACCTTAGCTTCTATACGTTCCAAAAAAGTTTAGAAAGATGTTGGTTCTCCTGAGTTTTCCTTCTAAAGTGCGGCCTCAAATCAGGGATTTTTATCAACTTTACAGAAGACATAAGTCTTATTCTTTATTTCTATCTTTTATCCAAACATCGATTGTATACCCCTACGTGAGTGTATATTTGCACCCCTACACTCAAGAATTCAATTCAAGCTATAGTACCCTTGCTCTAATACCTAATACTACTTCTTTTTATTAAGAATGGACGGATTTGCTCACACACCTTTCATGTGACTATAAATGCTTCTTGAGGCACTAACGACCGATTACTGAATGTGTGAACTTTAAAGCGTAAATAGCAGTTTCCAGGTCTTGACTTTATTCTATTTTTCCTTTTTTTTCTTTTTCAAGACCGGATATTTTTTCAATATGCTCTTTTGGTGTTTAGCTTTAAATACCGTTTTTTCTTTCATACTAGGCTTTCAGGCAAGAGTATTTCTAGGTATCCACTACTATCCCAAGTTTCAAGGTGCGTGTAAGTGCAGTTTGTAGGGTATATACTTTCTAAATTTGAACTCAAGAAAAGAAATTATTTTTCAGACTTATCCTTCAGTAAAGCTTCAATACTTTCCCTTCATCTTGACTTAACTCAAGAACTGGACTCAAGATTACCTATTTCTCAAAAAAACTGTAAGGACGTATACTTACCAAAGTTTAGACAGAATGAGGGTTATTTTTAGGGTTTTCAAATCCTAAGCCTAGAATTTAGTTATTTCTATCATATCAACTAAACTTTCGGAATAGAGATCTAAGTTACCCTATTAGCTAACTTGACGACAAAGTTTTTATATTTTTGGAAAATTTTCTATTTTTGTGGGTTTTTAATAAGGTATGCAGATGCAAAATATACAAATGAATGCGAAGGAAGAAAGCTTACCGAGCACACCCCCAAACTTAAACTTGACAGTGCCCTCACTGTCAGGCTATACCAAGAGGGTCAAAATGGTCGGCGCTCCCCCTAAAAACAAATTATATACAAAAAGGAAAACAAAAAATATATACAAAAAAAGTGCCCCCCCCAAACTTAAGTAAAACAGTGTTTCCACTGTTAAGCGTTGAAATTCAGGATTATGGGGGAAAGAGAACAGTATCATGCTATACAAGGCCTTACACAGGCCAAAAGTTAGTACCAACCATTCAAAGATCTTATCATGATAAAGCAGTGGCCGGTGAAAGAAGGTGAAGAGGAAAGAAATGGAGAATACGCGAGACCGTATGCGGAGAGAAGTGGGATACGGTCTCGGTATATGAGAGGAAGAAGAATGGCGGAAGGGAAAAAGAAGCGGAATATGAAGTTGAGGGTGCAAATGGAGTAAATAGATTAGCACAATTTGTGATGACCGATATGTGAAAAGCGATTGTGCTAATATATTTACCCGTCGAGAAATGGGGTCAAATCCCTCAAGATTCGTGAGCAACCATGGGTACGCCGAACTTGGTAAACCAGACATAGTAAATGAAAGTGAGACGGTTTCTTGCCAGGTCGGAACGATGGAAAGAATGGAGGGAAGTGATCGAGGAGGAGTATCGGTTAAAGGTTCATGAGGGTGTACATAGTCAATGACAGGGACAGGATGAATGGGAAAATCCGACTCATCAATTATAACTGGTTCATCTTCAAAACTATCCTCAGAATTCTCCTCAAAGTTAAGCTCATCCATGCATATTTCATCAAAATCCAGACGCATATGGGGTTCGGGAAAAACATTTAATGACTCGGGATGATGAATTGGAGAGAAAAACTCAGTCAAATCTACGGGTTCATCATCCAAAATAGTCCCAGCGTCAATATCCTGAATCAAGTGAAAATCAATATTCTCAGACACCTCATCGAAAGCATGGATTTCAATCAATTCAGGTTCTAAGATGGAGGTGTAGAGGTCAAAAGGATTGGGTGTGGTTTCACTTGGCAAGGTCCCTTCACAATCTGGCAAATCAAACACTACAAAGTCGCACAACTAATTAAACATTCTATCTTCAACTGATAATTCATTTGGGACACTTGATAGACTTTCAACACAGGAGTTGTGGGATTCAATTTGAGACGGGTAGGTTTGATTTGGAAGGGTATACAGCTCACTTTCTCCACTCAAATTCTCAGCCTGTCCTACCGCCTCATCATACATTGGAAAATTTGGAGCTAGCTGGAAACTAGCTACCGGGTCAGTAGGTTGTATGAGAGCGGCCATGGACTCATTCAAATCCATCATCTGTTGGCTCGACGCTTCCCTAAAGTCTTCCAACGACTGTTCCAGACTAGACATGGGTTGTGAAGGGGTTTCAGTAAAAGATTCAAAGTTGTTTGGATACTGAAAACTCCCAAATGGCGGTTCTGAAGTAATGTCTAGGGAAGGTGCAAAAGTAGGGTAGGATTGGTAGGAATTGAATGGCTGGACAGGAGCAGGATCAACATTTGGATAGGAAGGTGAATGGAATTGTTGATCCCAAGAACTTGAAGTGGTGAAAGGAGTGAAAGATCGCCTACGGGATTGTTCAATACATTCAGCGATGAACAAAGGACGACTTGCAAAAGGGGTATCAACATAAACGGGTGTGGAAGGTTGACAAGGTTGATACAAAGTCGAATGAGGAGTGCAAGTGTTTGTCCTAGCCGCTGCTATGCGATCTTTCAGTGAAACTTTGGGCATGGAGGGGTCGTTCGATGTTCGGCCAAAGCAAGAACCGTAAGAAGTAATGTCTGGTTGTGGGTACCAAAGTTCGGCAAGAGTTTTGCGAGGTGGAGTACCCATGATATGAAGAGAGAAGGAAAGAAAGGAAGAGAAAAGGAGGGGAAAATGAATGTGATTTTTAAATTTTTTTTAGCTACTTATTAACAAAAGAATGAAATATACACACAAAAAGAATATGGACAAAAACAATCACGACACAAAAAATACCACACACCTAATCGTTCTAGGGTTCACCTAAGTGAACTAGACCTGCTCCAGAACCTGATTGTCGAAGTAAAACTGTGTCGAGAAACGGGCTCAAGATACACTGATCACGAGGCCAGGTAAGTGCAGAGATAAGGGGAGGTTTTCCAACGCTTTCGCGAAGTTCCTTAATTAAATAACCCTTTCTCTTTTGGCGGTTTCGCCGTTAACACTTTCCTAGACACCCCGTAAGCAATATACCGTTAAGCGAGGTTCTAAACACAGTTAACTTCTCCTAGTGAGCACGAAGTCCTTAAGGCTTAAAGTCTAATTTCTTTTAAATTTTGTGCGGGTAAACGTTATGCTCAAGTTCGTGATTTGTGGGCCACGGAAAAGGTGATGAAATCCTTTACCGTATATTGTGGGGTTCGCCTGCCCTTAAGTCCGTATTAATGTATGCAATGCGCAATTCAATAAAAATTCTATAAAGAATCAAACAATCGTTTTTTAGTTTAAGCGCGGCACTGCAACAAATACGGGTTAGTCAATTTTTTAGCGTTTGCTAGCGAACTTGCAAAGAATCTTGCAAAGAATAGTATATTGGATGCGTCGGATTTGAGAAGAAGGTGTTAGTAAAGTACGTACCGTTACGTTTTTGGGTTAGGAAACCCCCGTTGAATCAAATCCGGTAAACTTGGAAAGTTCGCTTGCGCGGGTCAAACTACCCGGATGTTTGGCACTGTACTTCGTAATCACCTTAACTTTGAACGTACACTTTGCTCCCCACAATCGCAGTTTGCAAATACGCAAAAATCTGCACACTTGCCCACAAAAATTATCAAAAATAACAAAAAGTTTTTTTTTTATAAATATATACAAAAAGAATATTAACCCGAATAACAAGAAATAAAATACGCTACCGTCTCCCTGGCAACGACGCCATTTGATTTAAAGAATTAAAGTTAACCGCAATCAAGACGGTGTCGCTATGCAGCTAGCCGGTTGAGCACGGGTCGATCCACAGGGAGATGGATGTATGTCCTTTCTTGTCTTCGACGAGTCAATAAAGAATTTGTATGAGTTTGTTCAATCTAACCTATGTGTATTATTTGCAAGTATAAAGTTGTTAAGAAAAAGATACGGAATTGTAAGCCAAAGGAATCCGTACTCAAAACCTTTGAGCCGAGTCTTGACCAATTGAAGCCAGAGCAATCGGCAACAACGTGGATTAGGGGATTTAAGCGCGGTATTCGTGTAATACGGCTTATTTACCCATGTCCTTCCGTTCTTGTCTCTTGCTTTCGCCTCCGGCCAAACGGAACGCAACCGGTCGCGGTTAGGAATCACCGTTACATTGTTAGGGTAGGGTGCCTAACGGAGCGCTTGCGTATGGTTTGGGCGGAGTTCAATGGAAAATAACGGGAAAAGGAAATGAGAAAGGAAAGTCTTAACTTACAATACCGTATTTATTCTTAACAATGATAATTACAACCATTCACAAAAACGAACCAAAAAGAGAGAACAAAAAGAAAAGAACAAAGAAAAGAAAAGATTACAAGCAAGTAATTAAAGTGCATGGTAATAAATTGCAAGTAATTAAAGACAAGAATGAAAAATGCAAGAAAGTAATTACAAGAACCATAGAACTCAAAACAAGCATGGGATCAATAGCCAACCCTTAAACTTGCAAGCTCAATCAAGAGGTTGCAAGATCAAGAGAAGGGTAAAGAACTCATGTGAAATGAAGTACTAAGGAGAGAACAAAATGATACAACCCCTTGAGACCAATGACCAAAGCTTAAACTTGCAAGCTCACTTAAGAGGTTGCAAGATCAAGTAAAGGTAGAGAGCTCAAGGGGGAAGCTAAGCAAAAAGAATTATACAAAAACCCTCATCTTTATTCACATCCACTCAATGCTCTCACTACATTTCCATGGAGGAAGAATGAAGAAGAAGAAGAAGAAGAACTAAAACTACACTAAAGTGGCTAAAAGAATGGACACAAAAATTGGACCCTTAGCTTAGCTCAGTTCTGGAGTATTTATAGGCTGCTTACAGAAACCCTAGGGCAAGAATCTGATATAAAATGAAGTACCCAAACTACCCTTGAAAACTCATCAGATGAGGCGCCCACATGGCCGCGGTTCCGCGGCCAATACCCCCTATTGGCCGCGGATCTGCGGCCGTATAGGGGAGTTGGGTCGTCGAAATTTATGTGCTTCCCTGGTTCCATTTTTCCTTGTGTTTGAAAACTTCACACTGCACAAAGTCTTCCAGAATATGTTCAGATTTCTTAGTCCAAGATTGCACTCTTTTCTTTACTTCTGACTTTATCTCCCTCGAGCTCCGCGCACCCATTGATTCTTGTGCAGCCCCCCTCGTGCTCTGTGCTTGTCCCAGACACGAATGACCACTGTCATATGTCGTGTCTCACGAACTGATATTCGGCATCGGACGGATATGGATGACCGGAACCCGGCTTTTATCTGCTGTCAACAGATGTTCTGTATTTGGCGTAACTGTGGCGATTTTGTCTTGATTTGCAATTTTTGTACTGGAAACCTGTACTCTGTAAATATGTAACAAACACGGATTAAAAGCACCTACCTATAAACACACGAGCATAAGAATGGGCGGTATAAAATGCAGTATTCTGTTATGAACAACACGCTCGAGGATCTCGAAGGGACCTAAGAATCTAGGGCTAAGCTTCCCCTTTCGCCCAAAACGCATCACGCCCTTCATCGGAGAGACCCTCAGAAAAACATGGTCGCCAACTACGAACTCTAATCTGCGACGGCGCCTGTCTGCATACGATTTCTGCCTGCTCTGAGCCGCTCTCATCTTGTCTCGGATCAACTGTATCTTCGCTGTCATCTCCTCAACAAGTTGCGGCCCCAGTATACTGCTCTCGCTGAGCTCTGTCCAACAAACGGGCGATCTGCATCTCCTCCAATACAATGCCCCGAAAGGTGCCATCTGAATAGTATCCTGGAAGCTGTTGTTGTAGGAGAACTCCACTAGAGGTAAATGATGATCCCAGCTACCGCCGAAGTCTAAAACGCACGCTCTGAGCATGTCCTCGATAGTCTGAATGGTCCGCTCTGACTGTCCGTCGGTCTGCGGATGAAATGCTGTGCTGAAGCTCAAACGAGTGCCCAAAGCCTCCTGAAGTCTCTGCCAAAGTCGGCTGGTAAACTGGGTGCCTCGATCTGACACGATACAAGTCGGTACGCCATGCAACTGCATGATCTCGTCGATGTAAAGCTGAGCATACTGAGCGAAGCTGAAAGTGGTCTTCACTGGCAGGAAGTGAGCCGCTTTCGTCAATCGATCTACGATCACCCAGATGGAGTCATACCCTCGACTGGTCCTGGGTAGACCCACAACGAAATCCATCGAAATCTGCTCCCATTTCCACTCTGGAATGGGTAACGGCTGTAGCTCTCCTGCGGGCCTCTGGTGCTCGGCCTTGACTTACTGACAAGTCAGGCACCTCGATACAAACTCCGCAATGTCCCTCTTCATCCCGTCCCACCAGTAGGTCTCTCTCATATCATGGTACATCTTGGTGGAACCGAGGTGGACACTATACACTGATCGGTGTGCCTCCTCAAGAATGTCGCGCCGCAATCCATCAACATCTGGTACGCACAGTCTAGATCCATAGCGTAAAATCCCCTGATCGTCAATCACGAACTCGGAAGATCTGCCCTGTCCCATCTGTGCCATGATCTCTGAGCAACAGTCGTCACTGTGCTATGCCTCATATATACGGTCAAGCAACTGTGGGCGTGCACGAACATGCGCGAGTTGTCCCCCTGTCTTAGTGAACTCAAACTCAACTCGGCTGTCGCATAACATCTGCCAATCTTCTGACGACTGCCTCTGCACTGCACGGAAAAAGGATAGACTACCCCCGGGCCTCCTACTCAACGTATCTGCCACCACATTCGCCTTACCTGGGTGATATAAGATCTCGCAGTCGTAGTCTTTCACCAACTCCATCCAACGACGCTGTCTGAGGTTTAGGTCTCGCTGCTGAAATATGTATTTTAAGCTCTTGTGGTCTGTGAATATTTGGCACGACTCGCCATATAGGTAATGTCGCCAAATCTTCAATGCAAAGACCACTGCAGCCATCTCCAAATCATGAGTGGGGTAGTTCTGTTCATGCTTCTTCAACTGCCGAGAAGCATAAGCGATCACCCGGCCATGCTGCATCAATACGCATCCTAACCCCACTCGCGAAGCATCACAGTAGACCACAAATCCGCCTGATCCCGAAGGCAAAGATAATACCGGCGCCGTAGTCAAACAAGTCCGTAGCTGCTGAAAACTGTGCTCGCACTCCTCCGTCCAAACGAATGGAACTCCCTTCCGGGTCAAACCGGTCAAAGGTGCAGCTATACGGGAGAAGTACTGAACAAAACGCCTGTAGTAGCCCGCCAGGCCTAGAAAACTACGGATCTCAGTAACCGATGTAGGTCGGGGCCACTGCTGAACAGCCTCAATCTTCTTCGGGTCCACACAAATGCCGTCTCTCGTAACCACGTGACCCAAGATTCCGACGCTGTCCAGCCAGAATTCACACTTGGAGAACTTTGCGAACAACTGGTGCTCCCTCAGAGTCTGTAATGTAATCTGCAAGTGCTGCTCGTGCTCCTCTCTGCTCCGGGAGTACACCAAGATATCGTCGATAAACACGATGATGAACAAGTCAAGATACGGCCTGAATGTACGGTTCATCAAATCTATGAATGTTGCTGGGGCGTTGGTGATTCCGAACGACATCACCAAAAACTCGTAGTGGCCGTAGTGCGTGCGGAAAGCTGTCCTCGGTATATTCTCCTGTCGAACTCGCAGCTGATGGTATCCTGATCGCAAGTCGATCCTCGAAAAATACCCCGCACCCTGAAGCTGGTGGAACAAATCATCAATGCGTGGCAACGGATATCTGTTCCGAACGGTAACTTTGTTCAGCTGGCGGTAGTCGATACATAAGCGCAAACTTCCATCCTTCTTCTTGACAAACAGGACCGGAGCACCCCACGGAGAAACACTAGGTCGAATAAGCCCCTTATCTAACAATTCCTGCAACTAATCCTTCAGCTCTCGAAGCTCTGCCGGGGCCATCCGATAAGGCGGTATAGAAATAGGCCCCGAGCCGGGAATCAAATCGATGAAGAACTCAACGTCGCACTCAGGTGGTAGCCCAGGTAGCTCATCAGGGAAAACATCAGGGAACTCACAAACAACCGGGACCCGGTCCAACGGAACCTCTGCAGCTCGAGTATCAAAAATATACGCTAAGAATCCCTGACATCCCTTCCGCAAGAGCTGACCAGCGCGAAGAGACGAAATCAAGCTGGGAAGGGTGACGCTGCGGTCTCCCTGAATAACAAGGACTGGCTTTCCCGGAAAGCTAAATCTGACTGCCTTCTCACGGCAGTCCACCGAAGCATAACAAGTGGCTAGCCAATCCTTGCCCAGAAGCACATCAAAGTCCAACATATCGAGGAGAATCAAATCAACCGATGAATTCCTCTCCCCGATACGAACGGAACACAAACGAAATACAAAACGAGCGACAAACGACTCGCCTACCGGAGTAACAACAACAAGCGGGTGATCTAACGACGACGACTCACGGCCCAACATCGGTGCAAAGTGTGTAGAGACGTACGAATGTGTGGAACCTGGGTCAAATAATAGCCGTGCGTCGAAAGAGCAAACTGGCAAGGTACCTGTCACAACGGCATTGGATGCCTGCGCATCCTGCGGTGTCAAAGCAAATACTCGGGCCTGTCCTCCACCGATAGCGGGCTGACCTCGACCTCGGCCTCTGCCTCCTCGTCCTCTCTGAATAGGACCGCCGCGTCCACGGCCTCTGGGTGCACCTAACTGGCGTGGAGCATCGCCGGTGGTAGGAAGTAGGGCTCTCTGAGGAGGGGGTGGCGATGGTGGTAGGGTCACATGCGGAACTGTCGCTGCTCCCTGTCGTCTCGCCGGACAGTCTCTGACAAGATGATGCGGACTCCCTCACCCGAAACACCCTGGCGACGACTGCTGTCCCTGGGGATAAGAACCATACAACTGTCCCCGTCCAAATCCTCTACCAGGCCTATCTCTCGGAAAAAATCTGGTGCGCTGCCTCTGAGACGGTACATCGGTGCGAATCCTCTTCGGCCCAGAAACGGCCGAAGTCTGTGATATGCGTGCCTCCATCCGTAATGCCGTATCCATAGCAGCTGAATAAGTGTCGTAGTGCTGGGCGCCAATGGCAAGATATAGCTGGGCATCAAGTCCCTGTACGAACCTCTTCACCATCTTCTCTTCGGTATCCACCAAATACGGAGCATATCGGGATAACTGTGTAAACTGGATGTCATACTCAGACACCGTCATCCCAGGTGTCTTGACTAAGGCCTCGAAGCTACGAGCTCTGGCATCACGAACGCTCTCTGGGAGGAAACGAGCTAGAAAGACCGCTGTAAACTCGGCCCACGTCATAGGCGGTAGACCTGCAGCTCGACCTCTCAAGACTGACTCCCACCATGTCTGCGCGAGACCCTCTAGTCGGAAACTCGTAAGCTCTACCCATCCATCATCCGAACATCTCAGCGAACGGCAGATCCTGGCTAAACTGTCAAGGAACGTCTGTGGGTCATCCGCTGCCTCGGTGCCGGTGAATACTGGAGGTCTCAGCCTCATGAAATCCTATAGTGAAACCGGGATGGTCACGGTGGTAGTAGTAGGAGCAGGTATCATGGTCGTCTGTGATGTAGTAGGTGCGTCATCCGGCCTCGGTGTACGACTGGCTGCAACTAGGGATCCTACCATCTGACATAGCTCCTGCATGCACCCCATCATCTGTCACAACTCCTCCATACCAGTCTCGAGCCTATACATACGGTCTGGGGAAGGTGGATCGGTCTGTCCCTGCGGCGTAGGCATACCACCCTGCTCAGTCCTAGTCTCGGACGAGCCAGCTCGAATCTCGTCTCGGGCGGCAGCCCTCTGTGCCCTCGTAGCCTTCGGCGGCATAGTGGCTGTTACAGAAAAACGGATAGTAAGAACAGTGCAATAGGATCATAGGATACACGGAATTGAAGAAGGAATTTTCAAGCAAGTATATCCTAAAATCACTAAGGCGGAGTACCGTATCGCAAGTATGCCGCGGACATACACACGCTACGTTACCCTACTTAAGTCACTTACTCCATCTACCAAGGGTCATCCTACACTCAAAAAGGTAAAACCTATCGCTCTGATACCAACTTTGTCACGACCCGCAGGGTACGGAACGTGACTGGCACTTAAGTGTACGAAACGTCTCAAGACGTCCGTAAAATAAGTAAGCCAAATCCCAGAACACCAAAACCAAAAGAGTGAAGAGAACCCAATCAATTGAAAACGAGTTTATCAAATAAGTCATATAAAACATCTTTAAAAAACAATATCAATTTTTTTCCGAAAATTTCGTCGGAGTCTCCTTTGTAAATACTGGCCCCCAAAATGGGTACAACAAGAATATATATGAATCCAACAAATAAGGCATCCCCAAGCGGGAGCTAGCTCTTCGCCACAAGGCGGTCACAAATCCCACGCAATATAAAGCAACAACATGCAAAATAATCATAAGGAAGCATGAAAAAAACAGCATGTCGACTCAAGTGAGCTCGACCCCAAAAACAGCATAAAAGTCCACAAATCTCACATTCTCATATCTAGGTCAATATACAACAATACTGGTAGATACAGTAGATGGAGTACTCTGGATACAAAGAATATACAAGGTGGTGCAAAAATAATAATATAACCCACCTAAAAGCAAAACCTCGAGTCCAGGCAAAAGAAGCAAGTGCGCCCGCCGCTACTGTACTGACGGAGCGGACCTGAAAAAGGCTGTGGCACAACGGGGGTGAGTTGCCAACTTGTGAGTAATAAATAACATCTACACAGGCTATCGTATGCACGCACACAAGTATCCTAGCATCTAAATACAGGTAAGGCAGGACATAATAGCAAGTATGTACGCAATATGAATATAATAGCAGGTATGAATGCAATGAGAATCAACTCGTGATCTGAATGTGTAAGTATAAGAAATCATGTTTTTTCCCTTTAAGAATCTCTTTTGAAATACCAGCACAATACAAATAGAATCAACAAGAACCTGTGTCCAGCAACGACACCTCAAAACTATCAAAAATCTCAAATATCCATGTCATAGTATCTCTGGCCTCAGCCATCCGGCTGACCCAGCTCAATATCAAAATCTCATCATCTCGCGGCCACGGTCGGTATCCTCTGGATATCCGCCGTGCCAAACAGTCACCGGAAGGTAATCCGTCCCCTGCCACGCTCAACGTCAACACCACATTCATCTTGCCCCGGGGTACCATACCGGGCCCACCATGTACCCGTGACGGTTCCTCCACTCCTCGACACGGATCTCGAAAACCACAGCAAACTCATGGTGGACGACACTTACATCACTAGAAAACCGCAATTTACATATTTTAAAAATATAATAAGTTTAGAAATTTTGCGGCTTTTCCCCGAAATCCAGAAATAACATAAAATCTCAAGAAATCCTCATAAGTGCATATGTCAATGATAATGAATGCATATGGTATCAATAATCAAGCTGCGATGTGTGATTAATAGATTAGGCATGAACAAATAATATGATGAAGCACATGCACATGAATAGTAATCCTACGATTTCATTTTAAGGAATTAAAGCAATAGCGCGAGTTTAAGTATCAATTATAGTAAAAGGTTTCAATTTAAAGGTTATCTAGTGTGGTGGCATGGCAATTACCAGGGTATGTGTGTAAGCATGAATAGTGCTCGTGCTGCATATAAAAACCCTGGCAATGGTGCATGTGTCCTATAGAATGGGTTCGTATATGTATGTCAATATAAGGCATGAATGTAGCAAATAATCATACAAGTATTAAACCCCTAATTACTAATATTACTAAGAATCTTTTAATTTACTAAAACTATCGGGCAACTTGCGCCATCCAACGATAGTCCCCCGTAGATGTTATATCTACTCACCGGAATCCCTAGCTAGTCACGTCCAATCACCGCTTTCCCCTTTCGTGCCGCGTCTGACGTCTCCACGACTGAACCTGGAATTTACATCAATACCAAACATAAGGTTACATATCAAAAACGATGCAAAACCCAAACGAAAATACTAACGCTCACAAGCTAGGTACAACGTGCACAGGTGCGCGGAACGCACGCGAAAATCGCAAAACTAACTAAAACGTCGATTGGTCGACCGGCAAAACTAAAACCCGAACACTCAAAAATCCGCACTCACACATCCTAAAATTCATAGGATATGCCAACAATAAAATCTAGATATCGCAATTAATTCATCACAATATTTTAGTAAAAACTAGTAAGCACTAATTTGCAATTTGGCACAAACATCGAAAATTAGCGACAAAGTTAACACAATCCAACACAACAATCCAAACTAACCCACTAGCTAGCCATTACACTAATTTTAAACTATTAACTATGCATCAAACCATAATTCCAACACAAACCCTTCTCTTGATTTTTGGCAATTAGCAACAACAATGACAAATTCACACAAGTCAACTTAGATTAGCATAACATCAAGCCACTTAAGCAAAGTAACCTTTTAGGTTGGTTAAGTAAACAACTAGATTAATTAAAAATATTTAATTAACTAAAACATGGTTTCAAGAAACCCTAGTTTAATTTTCAACCATTAACTAAAAAAACAAGATTAGGATTAACACTAAAATTAACACTAAACAACTAGATTAAAGAATTCTAACCATATCAACTTAAAAGAGTAGAAATTATACCTCAAATCTATGGATCTAGCAAGAAGAAATTTGCTTCAATTGATGGCCTCAAAGCATCATGATCCAAGCAAGGGATGTGAAGGAAAAAGGGATGAAGAATGGGGTTTAATTTGTGAGTTTTAACTTGAAATTTTGGAGCAACTTGATGAATTTTTGAACAAGATGAAAAGAAAAATGATGAAGAGGGGATGGGCTGCAGATTTCGGCCAGAGGAGGGAGGAGGGGAAAGGTGTGGGTGTGGGAAAGTCAAGGTAAAACCATACCCAAAGTCAAATACACCATACCTCCAAAATACTATATTTTAAAACCTACACATTCAACTCAATTTATCCCAAACAAAAGAATTTTAAAACAAAAGAGAGAGGGGGAATGTATTTTCGTTTTTGCAAAAAGACCCCCTATAAGTCCCCCTATAACAAAAGAATTTTGCAAAAAGACCCCCTATAAGTCCAAAATTGCAAGTTTAAGCTTAAATTCAATAATTTTCGTTTTCCATAATAAAAATTAGTTAAAACTTAAAATAAATTATTAAAAATTTATGTTACAACTAGATTTTAATTAACATGATTTTAAATCTTAAATTTAGCCCATTTAAATTTGTATTTATCGCTAATTTAATGTATTTTCTAACCGGCTTAAAATAATATTAAAAATTGAAAAATTAGGGAAAATTTTTAAACGACCAGAATTTCATAAGTAACTAATTTTCTACTAAAAACAAGCAATTACCTATCCAAATTAGGTATAATTAGTCCTAAACTGCAAAATAACAAAAAGGACGGTTTTCGGAAAAATACCGAATTTTCACCGATTTTCAGGAAAACACCAAAACGACTTTTCAAGGCGTTACAAAAAAGTAAGCGACTATAGTGAAGTTATTACTCTGACTCAAACTTCTGTCCAAGGTGTCACTCCCGGTGAAGGGATCTCGGCCCTTGCTTCGTCGACTGAGGTGCTGGATATTCATAACCGAATACCACAGTGCAAAACAAAAGAGAACGTCCTTATAATAACAGTTTTTTGAATAATTTTCCAACAACATCATAATAGGTTTGTTTAGCTTGTATTGATCCGAATCAATGCAGTCCCATCAAATGATCACAGCAATAAAGAACGAAAATACGATGTACGTATATGCTATCTGCATTCACCACTGGGTCCCGTCATCACCCGTAGGTTACTTAACTAACGGCAGAGCGGGGACTGGACTAGCGAGGGTGTAAAACATATACAACATCTACTAGTATATATATAAATATATAATAATCGCTCAAGGAGTGATAAAATGCAACATCACAGAAATGTAATAAGCATCACAGAACAATACAGATAGTCTGGGATCCTCGGTTTCATAGAGCCGCAACTGAAACCCGACGTTCCCCTGGTTGTGTGGATAGCCTGTGCAATGAAATCCTAGACCCCTACGGGCACGGCAGGTTACCCTCCAAAACCTGAAGAGAGGCAGCCCCCTTCAACAAGGTGAATGGGCCACCCAGCACTTCACGGAATCCGGTAACCTGAGCACCCCTCTTTGGGTCATCCTATACACCCTACGAGTGCGGCGAATAGCCCGCCAATTCTAGAGTGAAGCCCCCTCCATCTCAAAACCATGAGATGCGGGCCCGTTGCCCTCAAGAACCCGGCTATCCGTGCACTCCACCTTGGGGTAATCCTAGTACAGAAAGTAAAATATATATACAACGGGTACATCGACCTCAGCCCGGTCGTGCCCTAAAAGAATAATATACAAACAGGCAGCGACGGCAGTCCACATGTCGGACGCTCGCCCCGCAATATCAAATGTACATATATAACCAAACTGTACTACCATTGCATCCAGGCTATCTACCACAACAAATCCGCTACATCACAGCACAATACAGAACATCAACGTAAATGTCACGTTCGCAAATCCGTCTAAAAGAGCTATAGCAATTAGATAAGATTTACCGATCAAATGACATTCACGGTCACATAAAATAATGTAAGTACTGTAAACAAACATATTTAAAATTTTCGATCGACAAACTTTCCCGAAGTGGGCCCCAAGTACAACTGCAGCACTCAAAATAATCTGGGCAAAAACAAAAATTACCAGACACTCCAATTCCAACTCAGAGAGCACTGTAGAAAATTTGGTACATAGATGACATAGAATGGCGGCGGAACCGCGGCCAAAGCATGGGTATGGCCGAGGTTCCGCGGCGCAGCAGTAGCAACATGCTACCAAATTTTCACAAATATCTTAGAAAAGCCTGCACGTATTTCAGCAACACTCAAAATAATTTTTCGATGACAAAAAAATTTTGACAGAAACTGCACAAATTGGAATCGTGGTTTTGGAAAATTCGGCCGATCGATGTTTTAAATACGTTAGAACAAGCTAGTAAAGGTTAATGGCGTGGCTCTGATACAATGTAAGTCTACGGTAGCGCCCCGGCCGTCTGTCCGAGGCTAAAATGCGGAAACAAAACTTTTTCAAAACTAGAAACTGGCGCTATCGTATACTATAAATCCGGATCGAACCATTAACCTACAACTAGCAAACTAGAGAAGGGTTGGGAAGGCTATACCAATCGATCCTTGTCCTTCGGTCTTTGGTCACCATCCCAATCTCCTCGCAGCATCTCCGGTCTCGATCTCCTCGTCGGAAAGGGCACCACATCATCGAGTCTTTTTACGGGCTACCGCTTCATCCGAAGCAACTCGGGCACAAAGTTCTCTAGCCGACGTGTCCAAGGTGAAGTAGAGAATGTGTGTGACAACTTTGTCTCTTGCATCCATTGTATGGATGGAGGTTGAAGATGAAGCCTTTAATGGAAATGGTGAGCTAGAGGAGGAGGAAGAAGAAGAAGCCATTTCTTTCTTTTGTTATCTATGATAAAAAATTAGAGTGTGTTATGAAATAATACAAGAGCAAAACACACATATGTCTGCCCTTCCTCTCTCCTCTTATCAAATCAACTCAAAAAACAATCAATAATGTGACACATGTATAAAGAAAGAGACTATGAGTCATCACTTGTGCATGTGTCACAATTAATGCTCCTATTGATGATTTCTAGCTCATAATTTCCATATGTAAACATTAACCCAAATGTTTACAACAAGAAAAAGTTATGGCAACATATAAAGTAAACTCGTGACGGATCACAAGGACACCCCTCACCTGTATATACATACCTGCATCCGCATTACGACCGAATGCGAATGCGATGAGACTAAAGTAATCCAACAAATCTAATACTAGAATCCGGCTTAAACCAAAGCCCACTAGTATGATCCGCCCGATCATGATCCGTGCACTACTGCACGTATATGATCGGACCCTGACATATATCATACGGCCTCTGCAACGTTTCGCCCGAAACTTGAGAAACTGTCTGTGGGGGACTCTACAGACTCGTCAATACTTTGGCTGTGGATTTAACCACTAGCACGTCGGTGGTACTAGCTGTACGTAATGGGCTACCAGGTATTGACCAAAAGGGAGGCCGATGAGCGAACTCATCCTGACACCCTACTGAGCCTGTTAGTGACAATATCCGTATAGTCCGGTCCGTTCGACTATGAGCATCGCATGGCGGGCCTAGGAGGTTGGTAAAAGTCAGACCCCAAAAGCGGTACAAGTCGTGTCGGAGTGTAGCCAAGAACACCATGAGATACTACTGGAATACCTACCTGTAAATCTCCTGCTTTGGCTAAGGACTTCGTGTAATGGCTCTCCTAGACACAGCGCGATCTCACCCCCAATACCGGGAGAGACGAAACCCCTGCCGATCCGCTCACTACCTCCATGTGGCTCGGGACTGTACCCAACTAAAACCTGTTTGCACGACTCTTTTGAGCGATGGTAGGGTAGTAATCAAAGCACAGTGGGAACTCACACGAGACAAATGACGATCTCAGGTCGATGAACTAACCAGTACACATGTCACCAGGGAACTTCTATCTGACGTCAGGTGTAATACAAACTAGCATGTTCCCGGCGAGTCCTGTCCGGTGTACTCATAACCCAATGAGCACCTGTATACATCTTAGGTGAACCAACTGACACCAATGGCTTGTGAGACCAGCCACCGCCCCTCATCGGGGTCTCGACTGTACACACTAGTCTACTAATGGAGTATCGATGCCCAGTCTCGAAACTCCCACGACTAGGGACCACTTTAAGGATGTTCTTATAGACTACCCAACTCTCACATATATGATCGCCATCATACTGCTGGTAGTCAAGCAAGAATCCTAAGGGCTCTATCAATGTGTAATAGCGACCTGTAAGTTCACCTAAAGCAGTACATGATAATAAAGACAAACCATGGAAGCATAATATTCTCTATCAACGAGTAATAGTGAACTACAATGTCACCTAAAGCATGTACACGATGATAAAGACAAACCAGATAGTATACAAACCTCTCGAGTAAGACGGTCCTACCGGTATAGGTCCTCCCTCAATCATTGCAATCACGTGCCTGCTATCCAATAATTGACTCTGGGGACACTATATCCAACAGTCCTTGGCCAAGGCATGTGTGATTTACTGGTAGATATTCTAGTAGTTTCTCACGGTGTTCTGGGCTACACTTCGACATGACTTATACCACTCTTGGGGGTCTGACGTTTACCATCTCCCTAGGCCCGATATGCTAATACTCATAGACGAACAGACCGGACTGTACGTAGATTGTGATAGATAGGCTCAGTAGGGTTTCTGGATGAGTTCGCTCGTCAGCCTCTCTTTTACTCAATACATGGGCAGTCATTACGTACAGCTAGTACCACTGACGTGCTTGTGGTTAAACCCACTGCCAGCATATTGACGAGTCTTTAGAATCCCATACAGAAAGTTTCCTTAGTTCGGGTGAAACGTTGTAGAGGCGGTATGGTTTTATGGCAGGGTTCGATTGAAGGTTTACCCTAGCACCCCTGCCATCTCACGTGGCCAAATGCGGAACAAAAAATTTCTTACGAATAAAACTTGTCGCTAGACTAAACCCTAAAACCGGATCTTTCCATAAAACTAACTAGCTACACTTAGAGAGCTATCTACTATAATAGAAACCTCACCAAATGAACCAAGTCCTTTGGTCTTCTTTCTTCATCCTTAGCTCCTATCAAGCGCCTTAAACATGCTTGAACTCCAAATCCGGCTCTATCGGTCCATCGGGATCGAGCTTGTTCTCCGGCCTACTTTTGTCGTAGATGATCCACCCAGGGAGTATGATCCATGGCTCTAGCTCTTTGCAATGTGTCAAAAGAGCAACTAGAGAACTTGGGATGCTAGTCCAAGTAATCTAGGATGTAGTTTGCATTTCTAAGTGTTCTAACTCTTTCTCTATCTCTTTCTAGCCTCTTCACTTGTATCTCAAAACATGAGAAATGTAGTGAAGAAGGAGAAGATGAAGGTGGAGGAGAATGCTAGAGGAGGGAGGAGATGAGAGCTCAAGAGAGAAAAATGAATCAAGCATGAAATAGAAAATACACACAATGGTTTTCTATATCAATTATTTCATTAAACAATTAGCAACCATGCTTCAATAGTAAACCCAAAATGAATTATAAATTCATTTGACTACTACTGAAGCATGGTCACATCTTTTCTCCCATACTCTTACTTTACATCTCATTTCCATTTATGAAATAAATGGAACATAATGATGTGGCCACCTTCTAAAAGAAAATCTGTAGTAAATACGGATTTCAGTCTACTATACAAATATACGAGCAATCAGATAAAAAATTCGAAACGCCCAAAAGAGATAGAATAACACGAAGAACGTAATACTAGAATATATATATCGAAATACATATATGTAAATTATTAAATCAATACCTGATTTAATAATCCGGGTCAAACCCGAGCCGGCTAGTATTTCAAACTGTCCGATCGAAAATCCGAGTACCAAGAACATCAATCGATCGAACTCTGCACGTATCCAATACGGCTACTACATCATTTCGCCTGAATCAGGGAAACCCTCTGTGTGGGACTCTAAAGACTCGACAGTACTCTGGCAGTAGGTTTAACCACAAGCTCGTCAGCGGCACTAGCTGTACGTAACGGCTACCCAGGTACCTGTCGAAAAGAAGGCTGATGAGAAAACTCATACGGATCTCCTACTAAGCCTATCCGTGACAATATCCGTACAGTCCGGTCTCTTCGTCAAAGAGTATCGCATACCGGGTCTAGGGGATGGTGAACATCGGACCCTAACAACCTGATAAGTCGTGTCGATATGGCTCAGGACCAATCCGGGAAACTGCTGATCAACTTATCAGTAAATCCCAAGTGCCTTGGCCAGGGTCTTATGGTCCTGACCAATCGAACCACAGTGCGATATCGACTCCCTATACCGGGAGAGACGAATCCCCGACAATCGCTCACTGCCTCCATATGGCTTGGGACTGAACCCAACCAAAACCTGTTTGCATGAATCGGTAGAGCCATGGTAGGGTAGTGATCAAAGTTCAGTGGGAACTCACACGAGACAAATGCCGATCTCGGGTCCAAAGACTAACATGTACAAATGTCACCTGAGAACTTCCAACTGACGATAGGTATAGTACCACATGGAAGTTCTCGGCGAGTTCGTCCAGTGTACTCACCCCAGTGAGCAGCTGTATACGATCTTGGGTACATCAGACCAATGGGTGCGGGACCAACCATCCCCCGACGGGGGTAGAAACATATACACTAGTCTACTCTGCAGTATCAATTCCCAGTCTCGATACTCACACGACTAGGGACCATTTAAGGATGTGCTTATAGACTACCCTGCTCCGACAAGTATGATCGCCATCACAACGCAGGTAGTCAAGCAAGATCCTAGGGGCTTTATCTACATGTAACCGCAATATGTAATAACGAGTATGACATATGCCATGTTAAGATAAAGGTAAACCACAATAGTATACTACTGTATCGAGTCCTTATCAATATGTGCAAACCAAATATAATAACAATAAATACACATATCCCGATAAAGACAAGTAAAATAATATATTATAAAACTGAGCAAGATTGTTCTGTGCATACATATCGATATGTATACATATACAATACTGGCCTCTAGGGCATATACATCCAGCAATCTCCCACTTGCACTAAAGGCCAGTAATTGGCATACCGAATACCCAACGTCTGCAATAAGGCCAGCTGCTGGCGTACCGCATACCCAACTTCCCAAAAAGTCGCTCGAACTGTGCTTGAGAGAGTGCATTGTAAATGGATCCGCTGTGTTGTCTTTCGTATCCACTCTCCGGACCTCGATCTCCTGGCGATCTACGATCTCCCTGATCAAGTGGTACCACCTCAAGATGTGCCTGGATTTCTGATGGGACTGTGGTTCCTTCGCAAAAGTTATAGCCCTGTTGTTATCAAAATACACTGGTATAGGATCAACAATGGACGGAACCACCTGAAGTTCAACTATGAACTTCTTTATCCAGACCGCCTCTTTTGCGGCATCGCTTGCAACAATGTATTCTGCCTCCATCGTCGAGTCTGCGATGGTATCCTGTTTGGAACTCTTCCAACATACCGCCCCCCCGTTGAGGGTAAACACAAAACCCGAGACAGACTTCCTGTCATCTTTGTCACTTGAAGCTTGAGTCGATAAAGGACTCGACCCTAAGGTCTCAATTACCGTAAATCAGGAACATCTCCTTAGTCCTTCTCAGGTACTTAAGAATGATCTTTACTGCTGTCCAGTGGTCCTCACCTGGGTCCGACTGATACCGGCTTACCACGCTTAACGCGTAAGCTACATCTGGTCTTGTACATAGCATCGCATCCATTATAGATCCTACCGCCGAAGCATAGGGTATAGTGCTCATGCAACCCATCTCCTCGTCAGTCTTGGGAGACATCTCCTTGGAGAGGGTGATTCCATGCAATGCGGGTATGTTACCGCGCTTGGAATCTTCCATACTAAATCTCTTTAGTACGGTCTCTATGTACCTGGACTGTAAAAGTCCCAGTAGTCTCATAGATCTATCTCTGAAGATCTTGATCCCCAGAATGTACGAGGCATCACCTAGGTCTTTCATAGAGAAACTTTGTGATAAGAATAGCTTGAACGACTGTAGCATAGGAATGTCATTTCCTATCAAAAGAATGTCGTCCATGTTAGTTATATGTATGCCCTAGAGGCCATTACTGTACATTGGATGTATATTGTAGTGGATGCTGGGACATATATAGGGAAGACTTTCTTGCTCGACATGATAGTATGCTATCTGGTTGCTCTTTACCTTAACGTGTATACTGGATGTCTCTATGTTACATGTTGGTAAAGCCCTTAGGATGTGTACTTGACTACCTGGATTGTGATGCGGATCATACTAGTGGGGACATGGTAGTCCATAAGTACATCCTTCAAAGTCCCTAGTCGTGGGTATATCGAGACGGGGTATCGATATACCAGAGTAGACTAGCGTATACCTTCTCGACCCATACAGATGGGCGATGGATGATCCCATATCCATTGGTGTTTGACATCAGAGATGATATACGGGTGCTCAGTGGAGACTGGGTACACTGGACGGACTCGCCGAGAACTCCCAGATGGTATTATACCTTACGTCAGATGGCAGTTCTCTGGTGACACTGGTACAGAGTAATCCGTTGACCCGAGATCGTCATAGAGTCTTGTGTGGTTCCCACTGTGCTTTGATTTCCATCTTACCACGTCCAAGAGGGCGTGCAAAACGGTGGTTTTTGGGTACAGTCCCGAATCACATGGAGGCAATGAGTGATAGGAGGGGATTCGTCTCTCCCGGTATAGGGAGTTGATGTTGCGCTGTGTTCGATTGGCTATAACAGGAAATCCCTGGCCAGGGTTGCTGAGATTTACTGGTAAGTGTTTCCAGTAGTTTCTCGAACAGTTATAGACCTCATATCGCCACGACTTATCGAGCTATTGTGGTATGACGTTAACCACCCCTAGGCAAGATATGCGACATATCAGACGACGAGACCGGACTGTACGGTAGTGTTACTGGTTGGATTCACTGGAGTGTGAGCGGGCTTACTCGTCGATCTTCTGATCGCTCAATACCCGGGTGGCCGTTACGTTTAGCAAACCGCTTGCGGCTTGTGGGTGCTTGATATGATCATCACCTGCTGCCGGCGTATTGACGAGTCTTTAGAGTCCTACACAGAGGTTTCCTGGCTCAAGCGAAACGAAATAGGAGCGCATATGAGATATGTGCGGGACCGAGAATAATACGTGTATGTGATACTGTATTCCATTCTCGCGATTTGTGACATTGATCGGTTATATGCGATATAGCCGGGTTATCGAATCAAGTGTTGATTCGATAAGTTGTTACTATTGATACTAGTCGGTTATGTGCGACATGACCGGATCATTGAATCAATTGTTGATTTAATGATTTAATGTATGATTATATATTTGATATATTACTTTGCATTAACTAGTATTGGTTCACTTTAAATGGATTTTCTCACTTCAAGTGCACATTGTATATGTGATATAGTTTTGTGCACTTGTATGTATCATGCTTCATGATACATGTTTACTTGTGTTTGTGTAAAGATTGAACCATGGTTATTTAAATGGTTAGGGTTTTGATTTTCATATTTATTTATTTATTTATGTATTTTGGAAAGGATTAAAGAGAAGAATGGTGGCTTTCTTTGTTTGTATTTGAAACTTCATGAAACTTTGACCTAGTCCACCATTCTTGTCTCTTGCTTAACCCTAACCATCATATCTAACCATGGTCCATTCTCTACACTAAACTAAGGTTAATATTATGATAAGTATTGATTTTCCTTTTCATTTTAATAACTTATCATAATTCTTTCTTCATCTTCTTCTTCTTCTTCACAAGAAGAAAAAGCTTGACCATCAATGGTGATTGATGAAATCAAGTGAGAAATCCAATTCTAAAGTCTACCCACTTCCTATTTCTTCATCCTCTACCTCTTGCCAAGTAGTAGAGTGTGTTTTCTTCACATGTTTCATGACTTTGTGAAACGAGAGCTTGATCTTGTGATGCCTCGACGTAGATCATCTTCGGCACGAAGTCGACGACCTAGCCCGGTCTTTTCTCCGATGAAGCCACCATGAGAGCCATGGTTCGATTTGGACAGCGGAGAGGAATTCATCATGGAGCTATGGAGGTGGAGAAACAGATCTACAAAGGTTGTATTTCCGTTCTCATAGTTTAGTTGTAAACTAGTTTCATTATGTCGCCTAGAATTCTAGCCAACGATCCGTAGTCTAGGGTTTTTCGGCACCGTAATTTTTGAAATTGGCATGGTTGATGCCTTGTGAGACCTCTTGGGAGTGCCTAGGAACCCTACAGTGGTATCAGAGCCTAGCTAGACCCTTAGGCGAAGTCTAGACGGAGTTTGAAGTCCGAACGAACCGAAACCCCAAAATTTCCATGCTCTCTGGACATTTTCTAAAATAGTGGTTTTTTCCAGATTAAAAATATGCAGAAAATACATCAGGAATATCTAAGAGTTACTGTGAAATTCGGCAACACAATTCCACTATGTTACCGCGGTTCCGCGACATGAGCAAGGCTCATGCGGCGGTTCTGTGGTCGTACGGCCACAGTATTTAAAAAATTTTGCACAGTAATTCTTAGTTTCCAGTGGTGATTTTCCTGGGAATTTTTAATATTTTTTCAAGAGTTGAATTTTCTGGGTTGTTTTGTGGACTCGGTGTTTCGATCGGATTGTCAAATTTTGTCTATGTGTTTTTCCGGGTAATTTATGAATATGTTAAAAGTTTCGACCGGATATAAATACCCAATTTTTCCCCTGTCGGGAAATTTCCAAGTGTTTGATTTTTCCGTAGTTTAAAGACGTTCTAAGTAGTGCAAGTAACTCGATGGACCCTCTAGAAGACAACAAACCTTAACTCGATTATGTGACCGTCTTGAACTGCCCTTTGAACCTTCGGGTTTGGGGCAGTACGGCGTGCCACATGTGAGGCGTTGGCTTGACCCTTCTACGGCTGGACCGTTGGTACTGAGGCACGAACTGAATGTTTTTAGACTTGTTTCATGTGTTGATCTGTTTCGGGAAAACTTGGGTGTTTGACTGTTCGACCAGAAAGTTTAACATTTTCTAATTATCCGGAATGTGATACAATAATTGGAATTCAAAATAAGTTATGAGATAACTGAATGAATGTTATAAACATAGCACTTTAGTCTCACATGATCGGTTGCCACGGAATTTTGATGTGATCAAAAGTCCGTCGCAATCACGTAGCGTACGCGGATACTCGCCGTGTAAACTTAATAGACAGCCTCACTCCAAAGCCCCGACCAAGTGACTGTAGGAGAACCCTGTCACCGAAAGCATCCGTCCGGGTGCTCGCGGCAGCGGTGTTCCGCCTTGGTGCACTTCGTCGACGGTATCGGGGGTGCGGCCGTCTACTGAAGTTTGCGACGAGCATTCGATCAGGATGTCAGGAATCCTGTTGAATTGCCCGACTTGGTATTGAAAAGTGTTTTCGATTTTGAGACTAAAATGCGGGGTTTATAATTGTTAGGCATGCGATGTCTAAGTAATTCATTTGGTCAGGCATGCGATGTCTGAGGTGGTTGCGGATTCCAACTGTTGTAGTTTTACACTTTCTTTCCTGTGACCGTAAGTGTAATATGTGATATCGCCGGTTTCGTTGCTATATTTCAAAGACAATTGCGATGCGCATATTTACTTACGTTGATGACATGTGATGTTATGTGTTGCTGGATATGTTATATTGGATCGTCGTGTTCGAATAGCCGGGGGGTTTTTTATGTGAGATGAGTGTTTTTTCATTTTCATTCATGTAAAAACTTGTATGTAATATTCTTTTATTGGGGCACTTCCAAGTTGCGGAAGTTGTCACCTTTTGTATATTATTTACTTTTCCGCACTAGGATAGACCCAAGGAGGAGGGCACACCGGGTTCTGGAGTCCAGCGGGAGACCAACTCGAGGAGTCGAGTTCGGGTCTCCTAACTCTAGAATTGGTAGGGTTGCTTGCCGCTCTCGTAGGGGTCTAGGGGTGTGGGTTTGGCTATTCATCATGACCGTGGAATCCGTGTTTTATACTGGCTCGTATTGAAAACACGGACGTCCTAGTATATCCAATATTTCATATGATTCTTCTGCTCCGATATCTGTGATGTGATCATGTGATGTTCTGTGATAGATACAGTATATAGTATATATGATATATTATATAGACGTTACTTATGTTTTACACCCGCGCTAGCCCTGCCCCGCTCTGTCGTTAGTTACCTAACCTAACGGTGCACGAGGGGACATCGAGGCGAATGCGGATGGCATAAGTGTACGTCGTATTTATCTGTGATGTTTAGGTGCATTAAATGATGGGACTTCATTAATGTGATTAATGAAATAAAAAGAAACCTAAAGATGTTGTAGAATCGAATTTCAAAAATAAACAGGTAGCTGCAGTTCTTGCTTTGCACAGCGGTATACGTGATATATCCTGCACCTTATTCGATAAGAAAAGGACCGAGATCCCTTCACCGGGAGTGACTCCTTTAGCAATAACTGGCAGATGCTACACACTTGATTTGTCTTTTAATTGCTTTTAAGAGTTTTTGCTTTGCACAGTGATATATATGATATATCCCGCACCTCATTCGACGAGGAAAGGACCGACGATCCTTTCACCGGGAGTGACTCCTTTAGCAAAACTAGAAAAGCCTCAAAAACACTCCATTTCAAAATTCATTCGATCCTACAACGATATCAAGTTCATTACGCAATAGGTTTTCAGAAAAACCTGTCGTAGCCCTCCGTCATTTCAGATAAGTACTAGTTAGTATTCGTGCTGCGGTTGTTTGGCATGCGTCAAGGCGTAGCGTACGGTAGCTAACTAGTGCTTATCTCCTAGCATACGATGCGATTGGATTAGGGTATTCGTACGGCGTTGTTTGGCATGCGTCAAGGGTCGTGCGAGTGGGTTTAATTCAATCAAGAAATGTACGGGTTGAACTTGACTAGCGGACTATGGGTTGTTTGGCATGCGTCAAGGTCATAGCACGCTAGGGGAAAAATATTATCGGGAATTTCAAGTGTTGAAATTTGCAATGAGATTGCATACTTTCTATGAGATAGTTGGATCCCGATACCCGCTGCGAGTAAGTGTTACTCCTGGGAGAGTTTTATACGCCTCTGAGAAAACGAGGTTTACATTAATTAGGTTCGTGCGAAAGCACGGGGGACCTCCCTCAAAGTACAGACACTGGCCTGGCTGAAAGATTGGCGAACTTGTAGTGTGTAATTAATCCCGGCTAGTCTTTCCTTTTAAGGTTTGAAGGAAGATTTGATAAAAAGCAGTGGGAGCCATCCTGATTAGATAAAATAATAACCAATCTTTTCTTGACAGAGCGCACGCTGAGTGTTTTCTTCTCTCTCTCTCCAGGTAGCGACCATATCACGCCTTAATCAAGATAATAATACGGAATATTGACCGAACCCGCTTGTTTTACTGAGCTGGGGAACGTTGGTCCCGCTCCAACTTATAATTGTTATAAGACAGAGCAAGAAATTGGGGAATACCAGATTTCCCGTGCCACCCAAACGAAGAGAGTGCATGTTGATGCATCATCTTCGGGTGTGTTCATTTTACAGAACTGTTTCTCAGTATCCTCCGCATCTTGGGTATATGATACCGCATCAGGATCCCATATATGTAATCTGTTACATAGGGCTACAAAAGGGTAGAAAAACTGAGAATGGGTGATAAGTTTCATGAGACAGAAAATGGGGCAAGTGTTGCAGCCAAGTCTGTTGGTCACTGTCACCCTGTATTACCAATACATTGATTCTGAACAAATGCTATTAGATACCGAACCTGATATACAAAATCATATCAGTCTCTTTATTACTAAAGAAATGATAAAATTTTGTATTGATGGATAATGTTTTGAACATTTCCTATATCAAATGTTGATCGGTTCAGGCACGTTATCTAAAAGCATTGACGTTCTAAATCAAAACACAGTTCTTTAGTATACGGAACACACACAAGAGGAAGAGTTCAGAAATTAACGGATCCTTCTTGAGGTATTGTAGACTAGGTCATATCAATGCGACCCGACTAGCTGAAGTTACATGTAGATGCATGTTTAAATCAGTTTGAATTTACATCTTATGAAACTTTCCAGTCATGTCACAAAGATAAGATGACCATAGCACTGTTTATTGGAAACAGAGAAAGAGTTAGTGAACTCTTGGGATGATACATGTTGATGTATGTCAGGTCCCTTGTCTACACATGCCAAGACCGGTTCTTTGTACTTCATTACATTCTCTGATAATCTCTCAAGATTCAGACATATGTTCCTGTTGAAACACAAGTCCGAACCTTTTGAGATATTCACAGAATATGATTTAGAAGTAGAGAACCAATACGGGTATAAGTATTATGTCCTTTGATGAGATCAGGGAGGAGAATACTTGAGCACGGAAATCCTCGACTATTCTAAAGGAGAATGAGATTCTCTCTCAGAATTACTCCTCCGTATACACCATAGCACGATGGTATATCGGGGCGGAGCAGATACACCCTATTTGATATGGTGTGCTCTATGATGAGTACTACTGAGTTACCTTTTTCCTTTTGGGTGTTATGCACTTGAGAAGTTGCATACCTATTGAATAGGGTTCGAATCAAATCAGTGCCTACCACTTCATATGTGATATGGAAGGGGAAGAGCCCATGTCTTAAGTTGGTTAAGATTTGGGGTTGTCTGGCCTATGTCTAAAGGAAAAATCCGGACAAGCTCGAGGCAAGGTCTGTTATGTACAACTGGAAAGGTTCCAGCTATACAAATTACAGCAGATGATTTGGTACAACCAAAGGATTCAGTAAATTCCAACGAACCTCAGCCTCTCCGCCGATCTAGTAGGGTTCCTCACCCACCTGAGAGATACTTCGGTTCCTCTATGACAGTGGGAGCGAGGATTGCATCATGAGATGATGACCCAACTAGTTTCGAGCTGGCCATCAGGAGTGAGACTCTGTAAGAATGGCTGGATATTTAGCGATCTGAGATGGAATCCTTATACACCAACAAAGTATGGACTTTGGTTGCTATATCTGAAGGGTTAAATCCCCATCAGAAGCAAGTATATCTTGAGAAGATTACTTGGTGTACATGGAAAAGTTGAGACTTTCAAAGCTAGACTTGTTAAAGGTTTTCGTCATTGACCAGGCGTGGATAATGATGAAACCTTTTCCAGTACCTATGCTTAAGTCCATCCAGATACAACTTGCCACGGCTACATACCATGACTACGATATCTGGCGGTTGGGTGCCATGACTCCTTTTCTAAATGATGTTTTAGAAGAGTATGTCTAAAAGTACATAGCCAGAGGGCCTCGTAGACAGTGGGAGCAGCGGAAACATGAGCAAGATGCTTTATCTGATAAAGCAGGCATCGCGGAGTTGGAACATCTGTTTTGATGAGGTAGTCAAAGAGTTTGACTTCATCAAAATGGTAGATGAACCTTGTATATACAAAAAGGTAGTAGAGAGTATGGTGGTGATCCTCGTAGAGTACATGGATGACATACTCTTGATAGGGAAGGAGTTTCCTATGCTACGCCCGGTCAATCTCCTCTTATCACAATGATTCTCCATATAGGATCAAAATGATACCTACTAAATCCTGGATTTTGGATCTATGAGATAGATCTAAATGGATGTTCGGATATTCACTAGTTGTAGTGAGATGGTATCAAACGATTCTGGGGAAAATCACTGGAAGTGTTCCAGGGTGATAAAAATGACTGAGTGTCAGTCACAGGCATTGTCTTTACCCTCAGTAAAGGGACGGTATGTTGGAAGAGTTCCAAGCTAGATACCGTGGCATACTAGACGCTAAAGGCTGGATACATCGCTACTTAAGATGCTACCAAAGAGGCTGTCTGGGTGTATATTAGTTCATGAGATGAACTTAGTTCCTCCCATTGTGTGACAATGGAGTTGTGGCTTATGCCAAGGAACGTCTGTCCCATCAGTGACCCAGACATATTCTAAGGCAGTATCACCTGATCATGGAGATGCTTGATCTCCAGAGGATCGAGGTTAGGAGAGTAGACTCAGAGGATAACACAGCGGATCCACTCACGAAGGCCTATTCCCAGAGAGAGACTTTTATGTGATGGTTGAGTATGAGATACTACAACCACTGCTACAGATGGCCCTAGTGCAAGTGGGAGATTGTTAGTTATATGTATGCCCTAGAGGCCACTACTGTACATTGGATGTTTATTGTAGTGGATGCTGGGACATATATAGGGAGGACTTTCTTGCTCGACATGATAGTATGCTATCTGGTTGCTCTTTACCTTAACGTGTATACTGGATGTCTCTCTGTTACATGTTGGTAAAGCCCTTAGGATGTGTACTTGACTACCTGGACTGTGATGCGGATCATACTAGTGGGGACATGGTAGTCCATAAGTACATCCTTCAAAGTCCCTAGTCGTGGGTATATCGAGACGGGGTATCGATATACCAGAGTAGACTAGCGTATACCTTCTCGACCCATACAGATGGGCGATGGATGATCCCATATCCATTGGTGTTTGACATCAGAGATGATATACGGGTGCTCAGTGGAGACTGGGTACACTGGACGGACTCGCCGAGAACTCCCAGATGGTATTATACCTTACGTCAGATGGCAGTTCTCTGGTGACACTGGTACAGAGTAGTCTGTTGACCCGAGATCGTCATAGAGTCTTGTGTGGTTCCCACTGTGCTTTGATTTCCATCTTACCACATCCAAGAGGGCATGCAAAACGGTGGTTTTTGGGTACAGTCCCGAATCACATGGAGGCAATGAGCGATAGGAGGGGATTCGTCTCTCCCGGTATAGGGAGTTGATGTTGCGCTGTGTTCGATTGGCTATAACAGGAAATCCCTGGCCAGGGTTGCTGAAATTTACTGGTAAGTGTTACCAGTAGTTTCTCGAACAGTTATAGACCTCATATCGACCCGACTTATCGAGCTATTGGGGTCTGACGTTAACCACCCCTAGGCAAGATATGCGACATATCAGACGACGAGACCGGACTGTACGGTAGTGTTACTGGTTGGATTCACTGGAGTGTGAGCGGGCTTGCCCGTCGATCTTCTGATCGCTCAATACCCAGGTGGCCGTTACGTTTAGCAGACCGCTTGCGGCTTGTGGGTGCTTGATATGATCATCACCTGCTGCCGGCGTATTGACGAGTCTTTAGAGTCCTACACAGAGGTTTCCTGGCTCAAGCGAAACGAAATAGGAGCGCATATGAGATATGTGCGGGACCGAGAATAATACGTGTATATGATACCGTATTCCATTCTCGCGATTTGTGACATTGATCGGTTATATGCGATATAGCCGGGTTATCGGATCAAGCGTTGATTCGATAAGTTGTTACTATTGATACTAGTCGGTTATGTGCGACATGACCGGATCATTGAATCAATTGTTGATTTAATGATTTAATGTATGATTATATATTTGATATATTACTTTGCATTAACTAGTATTGGTTCTCTTTAAATGGATTTTCTCACTTCAAGTGCACATTGTATATGTGATATAATTTTGTGCACTTGTATGTATCATGTTTGATGATACATGTTTACTTGTGTTTGTGTAAAGATTGAACCATGGTTATTTAAATGGTTAGGGTTTTGATTTTCATATTTATTTATTTATTTATGTATTTTGGAAAGGATTAAAGAGAAGAATGGTGGCTTTCTTTGTTTGTATTTGAAACTTCATGAAACTTTGACCTAGTCCACCATTCTTGTCTCCTGCTTAACCCTAACCATCATATCTAACCATGGTCCATTCTCTACACTAAACTAAGGTTAATATTATGATAAGTATTGATTTTCCTTTTCATTTTAATAACTTATCATAATTCTTTCTTCATCTTCTTCTTCTTCTTCACAAGAAGAAAAAGCTTGACCATCAATGTTGATTGATGAAATCAAGTGAGAAATCCAATTCTAAAGTCTACCCACTTCCTATTTCTTCATCCTCTACCTCTTGCCAAGTAGTAGAGTGTGTTTTCTTCACAAGTTTCATGACTTTGTGAAGTGAGAGCTTGATCTTGTGATGCCTCGACGTAGATCATCTTCGGCACGAAGTCGACGACCTAGCCTGGTCTTTTCTCCGATGAAGCCACCATGAGAGCCATGGTTCGATTTGGACAGCGGAGAGGACTTCATCATAGAGCTATGGAGGTAGAGAAACGGATCTACAAAAGTTGTATTTCCGTTCTCATAGTTTAGTTGTAAATTAGTTTCATTATGTCGCCTAGAATTCTAGCCAACGATCCGTAGTCTAGGGTTTCTCGGCACCGTAATTTTTGAAATTGGCATGGTTGATGCCTTGTGAGACCTCTTGGGACTGCCTAGGAACCCTACAGTCCACGTACAAGACTAGGAATACGACAGTTCGTCCTACAATCTTCTTATAAATACATGGCTCATCTTCGTTCTTGATGAAGTCAAAGTCCTTAACTGTCTCATCAAAACAGATGTTCCAGCTCCGCGATGCTTTCTTCAATCCATAAATGGATTTGAGCAGCTTGCACACCTTCCCGCTGCTCCCACTGTTTTCAAAACCATCTGGCTGATCCATGTAAACGCACTCTTCTAAACTTCCGTTTAGAAAAGCCGTTTTTACGTCCATCTGCTAGATCTCATAGTCATGGAAGACAGCAATGGCAAGCAGGATCCTAATGGATTTGAGCATAGCCACTGGAGAAAAGGTTTCATCATAGTCCACTCATGGTCTATGACGAAAACCTTTTGCAACATATCTAGCCTTATAGGTTTCCACCTGCCCATCTACACCAAGTTTCTTCTTGTAGATCCATTTGCATCGAATGGGTTTTACCCCAGGTGGAGCAGCTTCTAGGGTCCACACTTTATTGGTGTACATGGACTCCATTTCAGATTGCATAGCATCTAGCCACTTATCAAAGTCCCTACTGATAATGGCATGTCTGAAACTAGTAGGATACTCTTCTTCCAAGATGCAATCCTCTCGATCCCCATCTATGAGAAAACCGTAGTATCACTCGGGCGGATGAGAAATCCTACTAGATCTGCGGAGTGGTTGAGGTTCGTCCGGGGTTATTGAATCTTGAGGTTCTGCCAAATCTTCAGTTTCTGTTTGTGGTCGCTGAATTTCTTCTAGTTCTACCGAACTCCTACTTGTTTCTGTTGCAAGAAATTGCCACTCTAAAAAAGTGGCATGGCGAGATATAAACACCTTCTATTCCTCGGTGTGGTAGAACAGATATCCTATTGAATTTTTAGGATATCCCATAAACATGCATAAAATTGAACGTGCCTCTAATTTGTCCGGATTTTGTACTTTTACATAGGCCGGACAACCCCATATCATAATACGTTTAAGATACGGCTTTTTGCCATTCCATATCTCGAATGGTTTGTTAGGCATGAATTTGGACGGAACATCATTCAATAGATATGCTGCTGTCAAAAGTGCATGTCCCCAAAATAAAAGAGGCAACTCAGCACTACTCATCATGGAGCGAACCATATCTAATAGGGTGCGATTCCTCCGCTCTGATACACCGTTGTGTTGTGGTGTATACGGAGGAGTAAGATGAGAGAGAATTCCATTATCTTTTAGGTAATCTTGGAATTCCGTGCTTAAGTACTCCCCTCCTCTGTCAGATCGGAGGATCTTAATACTCTTGCCAGTCTGGTTCGCTACCTCGTTTCTATATTCTTTGAATTTCTCAAAAACTTCAGATTTGTGTTTCATAAGATACACATACCCGAATCTAGAGAGATCGTCAGTGAATATGATGAAGTACGAGAACCCACCCCTTACATGTATAGACATCGGACCACACACATCACTGTGTATGAGCCCAAAGAGCTCTGCTGCTCTCTCTCCATGTCCGGTAAATGGAGATTTGGTCATCTTTCCTTTGAGACAAGATTGACAAGTTTCATAAGATGAAAATTCGAACGTATCCAAGAGTCCATCTGTTTGCAACTTGCTTAGTATTTTCTCTCCGATATGACCAAGTCTATAATGCCATAAGTAGGATTCGTTCACATCTGAACTCTTCCTCCTACGTATGTTTTGTACATTGAGAACTGTATTCTGATTTAGAACATAGATACCATTACACAGTGTACCTTCTGCAACCAATACCTTATGGAGGTAGATGTTCATGATATTTCTATCAAGAACAAAATTATATCCATCTTTATCAAGCAAAGAAACTGATATTATGTGGCATAACATGGAAGGTACATAGTAGCAATTGTTCAAAATCATAGTATTGCCATTTGGCAACACTAGGTGATATTCACCGACGGCCGCAGCATTGACTTGTGCTCCGTTCCCTACCCTGAGGTGCATATCACCAGGTCCAACAATCCTACTTTTTCTCAGTCCCTGCAATAAATTACAGATATGAGATCCTGATCCGGTATCTAGTACCAAGGAGGTAGGACTGACCGAAAAGCAGTTCTCAATTACAAGAACACCTGAAAAAGATGCATTAGTAAGCTTCTTCTTCGATGAGGTTATCAAGGAATCCATGCTTTCCTCTTTCCCTTGCTCACACTTACGACTGTTGTCATAAGTTAGAGCCGAACAGACGTTCCCCAGCCCCGAATAAGAATTCAGATCGGTCAAGCGATACATTTTATTATCTTGATTAGGGCGTGAAATGGTTGCTACCTGGAGAGAGAGAGAGGGAAAACACTCAGCGTGCGCTCTTGCAAGATTAGATTGGTTTATTAATTTATCTAACCAGGATGGCTCCCACTGTTTCCTCAAATTCATCTTCAAACCCTAAAAGAAGAACTGGTCAGGATTAATCACACATTACAATACTTCCTTAACCTTTCAGCCAGGCCGGTGTTGGTACTTCGAGGGAGGTTTTCCAACGCTTTCGCGAAGTTCCTTAATTACATAACCTCTTTTCCCTGGAGGTGTAGCCCCGCTAACACCTTTCTAGACACCTACTTGGTTTATAGCATTGATTGTTAAGTGTGATAATCTCCCGAGAGTAATCCTACTCATCAGTGGGATCGGGATCCAACTATCATTGTGTGATGCTCTAGATGGAATCCACTCTAGTCACCACACTCCAGAAGGTATGCTAAATCTGCAAGTTTCCTGTATATTTGAAACTCCCGATGTGGTTTCTGCCCCTAGGATCCAAGTGACCTTGACTGAGACAACATATCAAAAGATCCTAGTCAAGTTCAACCCGTCATTATCTTGATTGCATTAGACCCACCCGTACGAGTCCTTGACTGAGCCAAAATGACCGTACGACTGTCCTAACCAATCGCATTACATGCTACAGAAAAATATTACATAGCTACCGAACACTACGCCTCGGCTGAGCACGAAATACGTAGCACGAATACTAAGCAATACCAATCCGAAATGACAGAGGGCTACGGCTGGGTTTTCTGGCGAAAAACCCGTTAACGTAATAAACTTGATATCGTTGAAGGAACCTGAGTTGTTTTATAAATATATAGTGGCGAAAAACCTTTGCTAAAGAGCTCACTCCCTATGAAGGGATCTCGGCTCTTTCCTCGTCGAATGAGGTGCAGGATATTCCAAAATGAATACCACTATGCAAAGAAAAAATTAATCGACTATAGTGAAGTTATTACCCTGACGCAAACTTTTACTCAAGGGTTCACTCCCGGTGAAGGGATCTCGGCCCTTGCCTCGTCGAATGAGGTGCTGGATATTCCAAATTGAATACCACTGTGCAAAGCAAAAGAGAACATCTGTAATTTCAGTTTTTAAAGCTTCGTTCCAACAACATCTTTTAAGTTTAATATCTTGCATTAATCAAAATTAATGCGGTCCCATCAATTTGTAACCTATCACACCAGAAAAGAACGAAAATAAAATGTACGTATATGCCATCCGCATTCGACACGTGGCCCCGTCATCACCCATTAGGTTACTTAACTAACGACAGAGCGGGGGCTGGACTAGCGCGGGTGCAAAACATATACAACATCTACTAGTAAATATAAAAGTATATATAACATTCGTCCCGGGCATTATAATAAACAACATCACAGATAACAATACAGAATGGTGGATAATCTTGGAGCCCCAGTTTTCATTTGAGCCGCAAATAAAACCCGACGTTCCCTGTCATGTGGATAGCCTGTGCAATGAAAACCTGTACCCCCTACGAGTGCGGCGAATAGCCCGCCAGTTCTAGAACGAAGCCCCCTCCGTCTCAGCTCCAAGAGATGCAGGCTTTTTGCCTTCTAGAACCCGGCTATCCGTGCACTCCGCCGTGGGGTAATCCTAGTATAGAATATTAAAAAAATATATACAACCGGTGATATCGACCTCAGCCCGGTCGTGCCCCAAAATAATATACAAACGGAAAAGACGACAGTCCACATGTCGGACGCTCGCCATACAATAACAAATGTATAAATGAATTATAAACTGTATTTCTAACATTGCACCACATGCTATCCACAACGACAATCCAACCACAATCACAACACAAGCACACAATATCAATGCGAATGTCACGTTCGCAAAACCCGTCTAAAAGAACATATAGCAATCAGACGAGTTTTACCGATCGAGTGATATTCCCGGTCGCAGATAAAAGTGAATGTACTGATAACAAAATACATGTTTTAAAATTACGATCGACTAAACTTTCCAAGTGGGCCCCAAGTATTGATGTAGACCTGTTACATATAGTATACCTTACATAACTACTGTTCAACCAACATTGTCACAAATCTGGGCCCAAAAATAATTTTCCAGAAACCACAATCCCAACAATTAAGAGGCCCAGAAGAAATTTCTGGCCAAGAAGCCCATACGCTGCCGCAGAACCGCGGCCATGTGTCGCATTATGCGGCGGTTCCGCTGTGAAAGTATGGGCTCAGGCTCCCAAATTTCTTGTGCGTTCTTAAAAAAGCCTGCATTATTTTCTGAGAACAAAAAATTGATTTTTCGAGCACTTTTAAAATCGACAGAAAACCCATGTGTGGAAATGCGGTTTTTGAAAAATCCAGTCGATCGTTATTCAAAACACGTTTAAACAAGCTTGTATAGGTTTTTTGGGTGGCTCTGATACCATGAAGGGTTATCCTAGCGCCCCGGCCATCTCACGTGGCCAAATGTGGAACAAAAAATTTCCTACGAATAAAACTTGCCGCTAGACTAAACCCTAAAACCGGATCTTTCCATAAAACTAACTAGCTACACTAAGAGAGCTATCTACTATAATAGAAACCTCACCAAATGAACCAAGTCCTTCGGTCTTCTTTCTTCATCCTTAGCTCCTAGCAAGCGCCTTGAACATGCTTGAACTCCAAATCCAGCTCCATTGGTCCATCGGGATCGAGCTTGTTCTCCGGCCTCCTTTTGTCGTAGATGATCTACCCGGGGAGTATGACCCATGGCTCTAGCTCTTTGGAATGTGTCAAAAGAGCAACAGGAGAACTTGGGATGCTAGTCCAAGTAATCTAGGATGTAGTTTGGATGTCTAAGTGTTCTATCTCTTTCTAGCCTCTTCACTTTTTTCTCAACACATGAGAAATGTAGTGAAGAGGAAGAAGATGAAGGTGGAGGAGAAAGGTAGAGGTGGGAGGAGATGAGAGCTCAAGAGAGAAAAATGAATAAAGCATGAAAGAGAAAATACACACAATGGTTTTGTATATCAATTCTTTCATTAAACAATTAGCAACCATGCTTCAATAGTAAACCAAAAATGAATTATAAACTCATTTGACTGCTATTGAAGCATGGTCACCTCTTTTCCTCCCATACTCTTATTTTACACCTCATTACCATTTATGAAATAAATGGAAAATACATAATGAGGTGGCCACCTTCTAGAAGGAAATCTGTAGTAAATACGGATTTCAGTCTACTGTACAAATATACCGGCAATCAGATAAAAAATCAGAAACGCCCAAAATAGATAAAATAACACGAAGAACGTAATAATAGAATATATATATATCGAAATACATATACGTAAATTATTAAATCAATAGCTGATTTAATAATCCGGCTCAAACCCGAGCCAGCTAGTATTACAAACTGTCCGATCGAAAATCCGAGTACCAAGTACATCAATCGATCGAACCCTGCACGTATCCAATACGGCTACTGCATCATTTCGCCTGAATCAGGAAAACCCTCTGTGTGGGACTTTAAAGACTCGACAATACTCTGGCAGTGGGTTTAACCACAAGCTCGTTAGCGGCACTAGCTGTACGTAACGGCTACCCAGGTACCTGTCGAAAAGAAGGCCGATGAGCAAACTCGTCCGGATCTCCTACTGAGCCTATCCGTGACAATATCCGTACAGTCTGGTCTCTTCGTCAAAGAGTATCGCATACCGGGTTTAGGGGATGGTGAATGTCAGACCCTAACAACCTGATAAGTCATGCCTATGTGGCTCAGGACCAATCCGGGAAACTACTGATCAACTTATCAATAAATCCCAAGTGCCTTGGCCAAGGTCTTATGGTCCTGACCAATCGAATCACTGTGCGATATCGACTCCCTATACCGGGAGAGACGAATCCCCGACAATCTTTCACTGCCTCCATGTGGCTCGGTACTGAACCCAACCAAAACCTGTTTACACGACTCAGTAGAGCCGTGGTAGGGTAGTGATCAAAGTTCAGTGGGAACTCACACGAGACAAATGCCGATCTCGGGTCCAAAGACTAACCTGTACACATGTCACCTGAGAACTTCCATCTGACGATAGGTATAGTACCATATAGAAGTTCTCGGTGAGTCCGTCCAGTGTACTCACCCCAGTGAGCAGCTGTATACGATCTTGGGTACATCAGACCAATGGGTGCGGGACCAACCATCCCCCGACAGGGGTAGAAACATATACACTAGTCTACTCTGGAGTATCAATTCCCAGTCTCGATACTCACACGACTAGGGACCATTTAAGGATGTGCTTATAGACTACCCTGCTCCCACAAGTATGATCGCCATCACAACGCAGGTAGTCAAGCAAGATCCTAGGAGCTTTATCTACATGTAACCGCAATATGTAATAATGAGTATGACATATACCATGTTAAGATAAATACAAACCACAACAGTATACTACCGTATCGATTCTTTATCAATATGTGCAAACCAGATATAATAACAATAAATACACATATCCCGATAAAGACAAGTAAAATAATATACTATAAAACTGAGCAAGAATGTTCTGTACATACATATCCCTAGTATCCATATGTATACATATACAATACTGGCATCTAGGTCATATACATCCAACATCGATCATATACGTGCACCTGTGCACGGATCATGATCGGACAAATCATACTAGTAGGCTTTGGTTTAAGCCGGATCCTAGTATTAGATTTGTTGGATTACTTTCGTCTCGAAATATTCGTATTTAGTCGGAATACGAATGCGGGTATGTATATACAGGTGAGGGGTATTCTTGTGATCCGTCACGAGTTTACTTTAGAAGATGCCATTCTATTTATTGTGTTAAACATTTGGATTAATGTTTATTAAGTGGAAATTATGAGTGCTAGTCATGATCAAGAGCATTAAATGTGGCATATGATTTATTGGTGACTCAGGGTGTGTTTTATTGTGCCATGACCATTTTCATAATTGATTTGTGGTGTGAGATAAGATGTGGAGAGAGAGAGGGCAGCCACAAGAGGTGGGGGTTTGCTCTTGAAATTATTATTCGAGCTCTCACATTTTATCTCACAAGTTTTTAGCAATGCCACTTTTTATTCTAACTTCATTTTGTGCTCACAACTTCTTCTCCAATGGCTTCTTCTTCAACCTCCACCTATCCCTCTCATGAGTTGAGAATCCATGGGTGTATTGAGACAAAGTTATCACACACATTCTCTACTTTACCTTGGACATGTCGGCTAGCAAACTTCATGTCCGAGTTGCTTCGGTTTTGAAGCGGGAGCCCGTATAAAGAATCTTCGGCGTGGAGCCACATCGACGAGCAAGATCGGAGAGCGAGTTTGTTCGGGGAAGCCGCAAGGAAATTGGCGATGAGATTGAAGACCGAAGGACACAGATCGATCGGTATAATCTCTCCAAACTCTTTTCTGTATTTCTAGTATAGGGCTAATGGCACGATTCGGGTTTTCGGGTTATGGTAGCGCTAAGTTTGAAAAGATTTTGTTCCGCGTTTGGCCTCGGATTGACGGCTGGGGCATTGCCGTATCCCAACATGGTATCAGAGACATGCCATTAACCCTACTAACTAGTTTGCAGAAGGTTAAAATCTCGATTGACAAACTTTTCCGAATCACGAATCTTTGTTCATGTGCTTGCTGTTGATTTTCAAAGTTGTTCTACAAAAAATTTTGGGTATCATAGAATTATGTGCAGGAAAAACTAGTGCTACAGAAAAAATTTGGAGACCTAATTCCAAAATTTCGTCGCAGAACCGGAGTAAAATGACGCATTTTGCGGCTCTTCTTCGACGCTTTTTGGGCTACAGTACCCCAAAAATTTTCTGGAGTTCTAGTTCATGAAAATATGATTTTTGTGATATATAGTTTTGTCTTAGATTTTTTTGAGTGCTGGATTTGCATTTGGGGCCTATTTGGATAAGTTTAGTTGATCGAAATTTTAAATGTGTATTTTTCAGTACTTACATTACTATCTGCGACCGTGAATGTCATTTGATCGGTACAACTTGTCTAATCGCTATAGTCCTTTTAGATGGGTTTGTGAACTTGACATTCACGTTGATGTTCTGTGTTGTTCTATGATGTTGCGGATTGTCATGGTGGATAGCTTGGATGCAATGTTAGTATAGTTTAGGTTTATTTGTACATTTGATATCGCGGGACGACTGTCCGACATGTGGACGGCCTTCACTGCCTGTTTGTATATTATTCTTTTGGGGCACGACCGGGTTGAGGTCGATGTACCCGTTGTACATATTTTCTTTTCAGTACTAGAATTACCCCGCAGTGGAGTGCACGGATAGCCGGGTTCTTGTAAGTCGGCGATACGCACCCCACTAGATGCGGGGAGGTGGAATAGGTAAAACGATCATTTTCGTTTAAGGTAACATCGACTATCAAAAGGATCTTTGCTAAACCCTAACTAACAAACTATCTAGAAGTGGTTAACTACTAAGATAGATGATTATACCTCAAGATACTAGTCCTTCTTGTTCTTGTTGTTCTCCTCCTCGTCGGCCTCCTCGATATAATAGAAGATCCACCCGAGAGTTCCTACTACAAGCTTCAATCTCCAAGATGAGGTAACTAAGTGGCTTAGAGTGCTAATCCAAGTGACCTAGATGATATAGAGAATGATTAAGGATATGTTAGCCTCACTAACCCAATGATTCTCAACTCATGAGATACTTAAGGCTAGGTTATGTTAGTTATATATATGCCCTAGAGGACATTGTTGTACATATGATGTATATTATAGTGGATGCTTGGATATATATATAGAGGACTTTCTTGCTCGACATAATAGTATGCTAATTGGTTTCACTTTGTCTTAACATGTAGACTTGTATTAGATTACTATCCTGCTCTCACATATTGATAAAGCCCTTAGGATTTCTATTCGACTACTAGGACTATAATGAGATCATACTAGTGGGGCCAGGGTAGTCAACGAGTACATCCTATAACTGTTCCTAGTCGAGGGTGTATCGAGACAGGGCATCGATACACCAGAGTAGACTAGCGTATACGCATCTTGACCCATATGATGGGCGATGGATGATCCCATATCCATCGGTGTTTTGACATCAAAGATGGTGTACGGGTGCTCAATGAAGACTGGGTACACTGAACGGACTCGCCGAGAACTCCCAGATGGTATTATACCACACGTCAGATGGCAGTTCTCCGGTGACACTGGTACAGGTTAGTCTGTTGACCCGAGATCATCATAGAGTCTTGTGTGATTCCCACCGTGCTTTGATTTCCACCTTACCACGTCCAAGAGTGCGTGAAAAATGGTGGCTTTTGGGTACATTCCCGAATCACATGGAGGCAATGAGCGATAGGAGGGGATTCGTCTCTCCCGGTATAGGGAGTTGATATTGTGCTGTGTTCGATTGGCTATAACTGGAATTCCCTGTCCAGGGCTGATATGGAGATTTACTGGTAAGAGTTATCAGTAGTTTCTCGACCTTTTATGAGCCTTACATCGACACGACTTATTGGTTACTGGGGTCTGACGTTTTACAACCCCTAGACCAGATATGCAACATATCAGACGAAGAGACTGGACTGTACGGTAGTGCTACTGATTGGATTCACAGGAGAATGTACAGGCTTTCTTATTGATCTTCTGATCGCTCAATACCTGGGTGGCTGTTACGTTTAGCTGACCGCTCGCATCTTGTGAGTGTTTCATATGATCATCACCTACTGCCGGCGTATTGACGATTCTTTAGAGTGCTACACAGAGGTTTCCTAGCTCAGGCAAAACGGAGTAGGAGCACATATGTGATATGTGCAGGACCGAGAATAATACGATATGAGATACTGTATTCTATTCTCGCGATATATGATATTGGCCGGGTATATGTTATATAGCCGTGTCATCGGATCAAGTGTTGATTCAATGAATCGGTACATGTTATATTAGCCGGTTATATGCGATATAGCCGGATTGTCGGATCAAGTGTTGATTCGATAATTTAATGTATAATTATATATATGATATATTATATTACATTATCTAATATAAGCTCACTTTATTGATTCATTTTCTCACCGGATAATACATTGATATATATGCGATATATGTTAATTGTATTATTTTCTTTTGTTACAAAAATATATTATATATGTGATATATAATATTGTAACAAGTTATGATTACAAATGCAACATGATTTGTGGAGATTAAACATAGTTAGGGTTTGATTTGGGTTAGCTTTTTGATGATGTTTCAAGAAGCTTTATTTTGTTTTAAGCTTAGATATTTTGGATTGATATTTTGTGTAGATATTTCTTAACCCAACCCAAACCCTTTACCCTAGTTAAGTCTCTATAAGGGTTAATCCTTCATACTTAACCCAAGGTTGGATTTGTAACCTTGATAACAATTTTCATTATTCATCACAAATACTTTTCTTCTTCTTCTTTCTCTTGAAAAGCTTTCATGTTTTTGAGTTAGTGATGAATAAGTGTGAGAAATTGAAATAAAAAGAGAGCTAAATTCCTACTTTATCATCCTTATCTATTCTAGGCACTTTGATTAGGGTGTTCACTTTACTAATACTTGATTAGAGAAGTGAGAACTTGAGTTAAAGATTCTTCAAGATAGATCATCATTGAAAAGGAAGACTACAAGCAAGCATGGATCGTTCGGCTTGTGGAAACTCTCTAGAGTCCGAAAGTTCATGGATCACGGCGAAGTGACTTCTACTCGGAGCTTATGAAGCGAAGGAACGGACTACAAAGGTTGTAATCCTTCTCTCTTCGAAGTAAAGTTGTTTACTTGCTCATTGTTTTGCCTAATCTCTAGTTTAAGATCTTGCAAGGGTTGTTAGACACTTGAAAAATTAGATTTTGGCATGGTTGATGCCTTGTAGAACCTTGTTCTAGTGCCGAATAACCCTACAGGTTAAATAAGTTGAGAGAGCTTGAGGAGAGAGAATGTGTTTGTGATAATGAAATAAACTTAAATCATTTGGAAATAACATGAAGCATAAAAATATCTTAATAATAATATATTTAAACATCAACCATGCTTCATTTAATACCTTTGAGATGAATCATCTCATGAATCATGGTTCATTTAATGAACATAACACATCATCTCCTCCACCTCATTAAGTTTAATTCAAAAATGAAATAAACCTAAATAAGTCATCTTCTTTCTAGAAGCTACCCGACAAATTACGAGAATGCCCCTCCCATCCGTATTTACGAAAAACATGGATATACTGAGACTGCATAAATCCAATAATCCAATACTAGAATCTGGTTTAAACCAAAGCCCACTAGTATAATATGTCCGAATATCATACGTGCACACGTACACGTATATGTCCTAACCCTGTCGTAAAACCATACGACCTCTATATCGTTTCGCCCGAAGCAGGAAAAGCCTCTATGTTGGACTCTAAAAACTCTACACTATGCTGGCAGTGGGTTTAACCACAGGCCGCAAGTGGTAGTAGCTGTACGTAACGGTCCCCAGGTAGATGTCGATAAGAACGTCAATGAGGAAACCCATCTGAACTCCTGTGGAGCCTGATGTGACAATCTCCGTATAGTCTGGTCTGTTCGTCTAGGACTAACGCATATCGGGCTTAGGGGGTGGCAAGCGTCAGTCCCTTAAAAGCGGTATAAGTCGTGTCGGAGTGTAGCCCATTACACCGTAAGAAACTACTGGAACACCTACCAGTAAATCTCGCTTGCCCTGGCCAGGGACCTTACGTAATGGCTCTCCAAACACAGCGCGATATCAACCCCCAATACCGGGAGAGACGAATCCTATCTAACTGCCACTGCCTTCAAGTGCTTCGGGACTGCACCCAACTGCTACCTATTTGCATGACTCTGTAGAGCCATGGTAGGGTAGCAATCTAAGAACAGTGGGAACACACTCGAGGTGAAGCAGCAGTGTCAAGTCAATGGACTATGCTGTACTCATGTCACCTGGGAACTGTTAACCGACGACGGGTATAATACCATCCAACAGTTCCCTGCGAGTCTTGTCGGGTGTACCCGTAACCCAACGAGCACCTACATACTATCTCCAGTACAACGTACTGATGTGTAACATTTTGAAAATCGTTTCGGTGAAATTTCGAAAAAACGGTAAAAAAAGGGGGTTTTCTGTAAAAAAGTCAAAATACAAATATCCTTATTATAAATTTAAATATACATATTCTAGCTATGTAATTACTAGTATTTGGTGTTTATTGACCCACTGGTGAAATTTCAAATTTTCTGAAAATTTTTCCGAAATTAATTATTTTAATAGTATTTTAAGCCGTCACTAATATATTTAATTAGGGAAAATTATAAATTGGAATGAGTTGAAACAAATTTTTTGCATCATAAAACTTTAAATAAAATTTTATCATGTGGTTTTTGAAACGAAATCGTTTGCCAAAACGGTTTAGAAATTATTGAAGAAAAAAGGCTTTTTTTTAGTGTAAATGGATGTTTGGGGAGTAGTATTTATCATTTTCCATCACCCCACACCCATACCCACACTCACACACCCCCATTTTCCCTCCCCCTTGGCTGAATTCAGCAGCCCCCCTCTCTTGTCCCAACTTGTTTTGCAAAAGAAAAGAAAAGAAAAGAAAAGAGGAAATGTAGAAATGAGAGTGGATTTTGACTAGGTTGACTAGATGTTATCTTTCCCCACCTCACTCTCTCTCCTCTTCCCTCAATTTCAGTCGAGCCCTCCCATTTCCTGCACCACCAATAGCCCCTCTCTCCCTCTCTCATTTTGCATCAAAAATTCATCAAAATACCTCAAAAATCAAGTTAAAATCCAAATCCGACTCCTACCCATTTTCTCTCATCTCCTTTAGCATGGATCTTGGTGCAAGGATTTCAAATTGGAGGTCTAGATCTCAAGTTTCATCCATGGTTCATGAGGTATAAATCTTGGCCTTTTGTTTAAATTGTTGCTAAATACTTTAGTCTAGCCTAATTATACGTTCAATTATGGGTTAATTTAAAGATATGGGTTTTCAAGAGGAGGTTTAGATTAGGGTTTTCGTGTGAAATTGTGTTGTGATATATTGTGCATGGTTTAGTGATGTGGATTAACATCTTAAGTTCTGTAGAAAGCTAATCTAGTTGTTAATTACAAACAATTACTTATAAAATGTCCTAATTAAGTTATTTTGCTAACTAGGGTTTTTGGAAAATTGTTAAATGCTTTAGATTAAGATATAATTATGGTTTCATGTCATTATTAATATTATAATGAGTGGTTTAATGACTTTGGATCATGCAAAACCAAGCTTAATTGTTAAATTGTGAATTTTGCTTTAAAAAGAGTTAAAATCGGTATTTTTGCAAACTAGTTTTTTTTTGAACATATATGGTTTGGTGAAATTAAATTATGGAAATGATTTATGTGACTTATTTAAGATATTTAATAAGTATTGGCCGCTACATTCATTTAAACGTCGAGTTTTATACTAAAACGGCTAATTTTTGCTTGCTAGATTTTCGGAAAAATGGCTTCTAAAGTGAATTTGGGGTTTTTGTGAATTTTAACCTATTCTATATTTAAATTAGTATTCGTGAATGTGCAAATGAGTGTACTTGGGTTTTTCTCGATGGTCGGGCGTTTGCACGCCGACGTCGAGGGTTTTTGGGTTGGTTTGTGAGAGCAACCATAGGTTTTGACCTATGTGGGATTCGTGGATCGTTTTGGTCATGAGTCGGATTTTAATGCGATACGATGCGTTATGATATGTAGGTACCCCATGTGGACTTCGAGACGACAAGCAAGCGCGTGGCGACGTCGGCACCGGCGAGCGAGGACCAGGTGAGTAGATTTATATCTACGGGAAGAAGTCGGGTGGATGGCGTATAGCACCCCCGCGGTCCGTGGTGGTGTATACGGATGCGTATACACACCAACAATTATTATATGTTATTTGGGATTAATAACGATGTTTAGTATGGATATTGATGTGTTGGATTATTTTAGTGTTGTGAACCCTAGGGTAGTGTTGCACTACACATACACACATACATACTTGCATACATTCCTATTTATATGTGCTCATAGGATTCTTTATAGTTATGTGATCACATGGGTATGGGACTATGTGTTCACATACGGATTTGAGGATGATACTTGGGATTGAGCTGAGTCGATGAGATTTGTTTTGTGGTTGTGATATCGATGATATGGCAGGATTCGTACTTGAGGTACGTCCTGGTGTTATAGCGGATCTTGGGGCGGCAATACGGGTGAATAGTGTTATAAATAAAATGGTCGACATGTGATCGTGATATAAGATATGATATGCTAGGCTATTGATACTAGGCCGTATTGGGCGATGTATACCCCTTGATGATGATATGTGCTAATAATATCGGTTTGTATGAGATTGTCGATCAGTAGTCAGATCATGACTATATTGATGATATTAGTATTGTATTAGACATAGGTCAGTACCTTAGACTATGATCTTTGATAAAGAGGATACCGGATGAATAGTGTGATGAATATGATTTTGACCCGTACCTAGATCTGGGGATGCCGTACGACGGATTTACGTACGAGTTATCTCTTGATGATTGATCCGCACTCTTGACTTGGGATGTCTGATTTTAGATATGGTATCGGATATGATATTATTGAGGCGGGAACACCGACTAATATATATACAGGTATGTATATGGATCGACTCAGATGTGAGGCGGTTTCCTTACCTGTAGTCCAGCTTGTTAGCTTAGCCCTTTAGTTTAGTTTAGTTGTTAGATTAGATTCGATTCTTACCTATTTCAAAAACTAACGAATCGTGGGTATTTTAAAAGACAGCCCAAGGGATCCTACTGATATTTCAAAATACGTATCTTTTCATAAAAACACCGTAGCCCCTATTTTCAAAACCCCATGATTCGTGTTATTTCAAAAGGCACCATTTGTAGGACTTATATTAGATTAATGCAGGTTAGTTACAGTTGCGTCTAGTATTCAGCTCCCGCTTATTATTGTGGTTCGCTTCGCATCGCATACTTATGTTATAATTTCTTATTGCAATGTTGATAACATATTGTTAGGACACCAGCACCATTACCGATGATGCATATGTACCACGTACACTTACTTGCCGGCTCACACACATCTTCATCGGTAATTGCCATGTCACGTACACCTTAGAAAATATTATTTCTTGACATAGCGTACTTGCCTTATATGTTAGTTTAGACATTGTAGTTATTACCTGCTACTTCATGCATACTGTTATTCATTGTTATGCCGCATTCATGGATTCTCATGCATATATTCACTATTTTACGTGTTATTGAGGTTTTGGATTCGGATTTCCATGAGATTTTCTGGATTTGGAGGAATACCGCAAAAACATAAATAAACCTTTTCTCTCTTTTAAAATAAAAAGTGCGGTTTTTCCCATGATGTATGAGTCGTCCACCATGAGTTTGCTGATGGATTTCGAGACCCGATTCGAGGAGACGGATGAACCGTTTCGGGTACATGGTGGACCCGGTAAGGTTCCCCGGGGCAAGAAGCGCGTGATGATGACGATGTGAGCCTGGCAGGGGAGCACTACCTACAGGTGATTTTACCCGACGCGTCAGATATCCGGAGGATACCGTCGTGGTCTTGAGATGGATGGTAGGGGCCGGTCTGGACTGACGGCGCCCTAGATATTGTGATTGAGATATTGAGATTTCGAGATATTGAGGTACAGAGACTGTGATACAGAGATATCGAGATATTGGGATTACGTTTTGTGCCGATGCTGGGCACTGTTTTATGCTGATTTCATTATGATACCTCATTTTAAAAATACAAGGAAAATCTCACTAAATTATGAAAACTGTTCTTCATTTACATGTATTCTGTTTTCATGCATTCATACCTCATTCATATGATATATTGCTACCTGAGGCACTGACACGGGCACATGAGATTACACTCGGGTTAGATATTTATCCTAGCCTTGTTATAGGTTGTATGTTATATATATAATTGAGGATATATTATGATCATTGACCTAGGTTGCGTTATTTATGCGATTTCTATTCGTAGATGTTTTTCTATTCACGAGTTGGCAACTCACCCCCGTTGTGCCCCAGTTTCTTGCAGGTTTGCCGTACAGGTTTCATTACGGCTTTGCGGGCATAGTTTCCTTCGGGTGATTTGCTGGTAGGTGGGTTTACTTGTATCGTACCCCCATTATATATCTTGTATATCATTATTCTGTTGTATCTAGAAGTTCCATCAACCAAACATGTATTTATTTTGAGATAGAGACTGGTGATGTTATTCCTTCGACCTTAGAGTCGCACGTTATATTTATGCGGTTTTCTTGTGGTTTTGAGTTTCCTTTTGTATTTTGATCCTCGCCGTTGGCGTTGTATATTATATTTCTTGTGTGGTTGTGACCGTCGATTGACGAAGAGCTAGCTCCCGCTTGGGGATGCCTTTTTATTGATTTCGTATACTATTCATGTTGTATCCCGTTTAGGGGCCAGTATTTACAAAGGAGACTCTGCCGAAATTTTCAGTAAATTTTGATGTTCTTAAAAACCGCATAATTCGGCTTATGCTATTAAAATTACTTGTTTTAAATTGTTTTTCCTTCACTTTACTACTTTTCGGTTTGGATTTCTGGGTTTTCGGCTTACTTAGATTACGTACGCCTCGAGACGTTTCATAGTTTAAGTGCTGGTCATGTTCCATCTTTCGGGACGTGACAAAGTTGGTATCAGAGCGTTAGGTTTTACCTTCGAACCGTAGGATGACCCTTGGTTGATGGAATAGGTGACTAAAGTAGAGTGACGTACCGTGGGTATGTTCCGCGGCATACTTACGATACGCTACTCCACTTATGAAGCCTTAGGATGTACATTTCTTGGCTCAGTATTATATTCATTCCGATCTAGCCTCATCAGTACCTGTTATGGTTTTGCTGCCACGATTACGGGCAGGGAGAGCTACAGCTAGAGTTGTGGTCAGCACGAGTTCGTCACGAACGAGGACTGACCAGGGCGAAATTCCGGCGACACACGATTGCGGAGATGTGTCTTTTTACTGTGTTTCCGCGCCACGAGCGTTTGGCGGATCGCCTTTATGAGGTTACTCGGACGTGTCGATTTGCACTAGAGGATTGAGCCACTGATAGAGGCCAGCCAGATTTTGATGACCGTTGATATATTGCCTATTCATGATGATTGAGGCACGGTTCAGCGTGTAGACGAGTGAGCCCGTTATTGCTGCGAACGACGAGATATCGCCCCAGATGTTGGAGCTATTGCAGTACGAGTTGTACTAAGAGATGATAGAAGGTCGCTAGTCACCGAGGATGAATGACTAGGACATGTGGTTCGTTCGCTACCCCGATGCGAGGTCATCAGATAGATTGATTCCAGCTAGAGACGACTTCACGCGGAGACGTTGAGAGTCGACAGAGATGATCGAATGTCAGAAACCTATTATTCCAAGTTTAAAGTAGTCGGAAAGACATGCAAGCAACCCTATAAAAGAATGAAACCCTAACTCGACATAATGACCGTGTGAAAGCCTTTGAACCTTCGGGTTTGCGGCAGTTCCACAGCGCCATTAGTGAGGCTTGGTTTTGCCCTTCTACGGCTGGACCACCGATGCTGTGGTATGTACTCGATACTATTAAACTGTGCCCAAGAGGTTGAGCTCCTGGGGGATTATGAGGTTTTGACGACTCGATCGGATGGCTCGACTTAATTCGGATGCTAGGTGGTGAGATGCATTTCTTAGGAGACTCCCGATACGAGGATAGCCGTTGGAGCTCGGTCCATGCAGCCACGACGAGATGAGTCCGAAGCGGTCGACATTAGAGAAAAATGGAGTAAGAAGTTCGTATAAGATCTGGATATGATGACGTTCCCCTCCGCCGACATCAGAGATGCGATGCGCATGCCGAGGCAAAGTACTGGATATACCTTCCAGAAGGAGTCGCGATGGGTATGCAGCCGTTCCGGAGCAAGATGCAGATATAAGAAAGGACGATGACTTCCGGACAGTTGGCAGAGACGAGGCATGGAAGAGACCATGAGCAGGATTCCTTCCAGGACACTGCTGCAATGATACTTGCACCCAGGATCAGATGTGTCACGTACATTCAGAGAGCCAGAGGCCGACGCCAGTGATATGCTGTCTTACGAGTGGTCGTGATGATTGACCGGGAGATGACAAGAGACGTGCCAGAATGGGATCATCCCCGTTAGCACACCTGATAAGGCCGATGAGCCGATGGACCGAGAGATTGGTAATTCACAGTGAAGACCTTGACCTAGGAGTGGTCATTGTTACGCACACCAGCAGGCCAGAGTTCATGATCATCGACGAGACGTCCCACTAGTGACCGCGACTGTTGGCCTGAGATTCTTAGAGGACGCGCTTGAGCGGTACTATTCCGCCATTATTGATTTCGATGTTTTGGGTGATTTATTCGAATGATTTGATTTTGATGATTGAGGATTTACGATCTTTGCACAGTGTTGCACTTGATATCGTTTTTGTGCTTGGGTTTCACATGTTTGTGATTTTACGGTTCTAGACATTTGAGTTGATTTTGTGCGTATGCACGCACACGATTTGGTTCCTGCACTCTGTATAGTTTATATATGCTTGCAGTGCAGTGATACGCCTTTTGTGCACTTAGATGCATTGGACTTTGATTTCGATGGTGATGTTCGATATTTGTTCGTGCACGATGGATGCACCTGATTTGGATTTTCACGCATGTTGGGCGCATGTTTTGAAGTGTGATTTTGGAGCACACCAGATTCACTAAATCGAGATTTTTCGTGCATGTCAGATGCACCTGATTTTGCAGTCAGGCACACATGTTGCCTACGACAGATGTTTCGTGCACACCCGATGCACATAAATGTTGTTTCTGTGCATATGTATGGCACATATTTAAATTTTGATTTCCGTGCGCATAAGACGCACGTAGTATGCATACGCGTATTTTGGGATTGATTTTTCTTATAGAGCAGTACGTTTTTATGATATTGCTATGTGTTTTCGTACTGAGGAGGACTAGTCCGAGGACAGTACCTGAATATATTTTACATGTATGGTTTCGAGTTATATCATATTGGTTTTGCTTTGGATTTGGTATTGATGTCTTCCCCATGACTCCGATGATTGCAGGATGCTTGACGGAGTTCTGATTTGAGTTATATGCTCATTTTTCATGCGCATGCGTTGCGCTACGATTTGTTTTATGTATTTATGATTTCGGAGCCCCAGCGATTTGATTGTTTTGGCTGAAATATTTTAGTATTTGGGGGAAGTTTTAATTTAAATTCGGGGACCGAATTTCTTTAAGTGAGGAAGATTGTAACGTTTTGAAAATCGTTTCGGTGAAATTTCGAAAAAACGGTAAAATAAGAGGGTTTTCTGTAAAAAAGTAAAAATACAAATATCCTTATTATAAAATTAAATATATATATTCTAGCTATATAATTACTAGTATTTGGTGTTTATTGACCCACTGGTGAAATTTCAAATCTTCTGAAAAATTTTCCGAAATTAATTATTTTAATAGTATTTTAAGCCGTCACTAATATATTTAATTAGGGAAAATTACAAATTGGAATGAGTTGAAACAAATTTTGTGCATCATAAAACTTTAAATAAAATTTTATCATGTGGTTTTTGAAACGAAATCGTTTGCCAAAACGGTTTCGAAATTATTGAAGAAAAAAGGCTTTTTTTAGTGTAAATGGATGTTTGGGGTATAGTATTTATCATTTTCCATCACCCCACACCCATATCCACACTCACACACCCCCATTTTTCCTCCCCCTTGGCCGAATTCAGTAGTCCCCCTCTCTTGTCCTCACTTGTTTTGCAAAAGAAAAGAAAAGAAAAGAGGAAATGTAGAAATGAGAGTGGACTTTGACTAGGTTGACTAGATGTTATCTTTTCCCACCTCACTCTCTCTCCTCTTCCCTCAATTTCAGCCGAGCCCTCCCATTTCCTGCACCACCAATAGCCCCTCTCTCTCCCTCTCTCATTTTGCATCAAAAATTCATCAAAATACCTCAAAAATCAAGTTAAAATCCAAATCCGACTCCTACCCATTTTCTCTCATCTCCTTTTGAATGGATCTTGGTACAAGGATTTCAAATTGGAGGTCTAGATCTCAAGTTTCATCCATGGTTCATGAGGTATAAATCTTGGCCTTTTGTTTAAATTGTTGCTAAATACTTTAGTCTAGCCTAATTATACGTTTAATTATGGGTTAATTTAAAGATGTGGGTTTTCAAGAGGAAGTTTAGATTAGGGTTTTGTTGTGAAATTGTGTTGTGATATATTGTGCATGGTTTAGTGATGTGGATTAATATCTTAAGTTTTGTAGAAAGCTAATCTAGTTGTTAATTACAAACCATTACTTATAAAATGTCATAATTAAGTTATTTTGCTAACTAGGGTTTTTGGAAAATTGTTAAATGCTTTAAATTAAGATATAATTATACTTTCAGGTCATTATTAATATTATAATGAGTGGTTTAATGACTTTGGATCATGGAAAACCAAGCTTAATTGTTAAATTGTGAATTTTGCTTTAAAAAGAGTTAAAATCGGTATTTTTACAAACTAGTTTTTTTTGAACATATATGGTTTGGTGAAATTAAATTGTGGAAATGATTTATGTGACTTATTTAAGATATTTAATAAGTATTGGCCGCTACATTCATTTAAACGTCGAGTTTTGTACTAAAACGGGTAATTTTTGCTTGCTATATTTTCGGAAAAATGGCTTCTAAAGTGAATTTGGGGTTTTTGTGAATTTTAACCTATTCTATATTTAAATTAGTATTCGTGAATGTGCAAATGAGTGTACTTGGATTTTTCTCGATGGTCGGGCCTTTGCACGCCGACGTCGAGGGTTTTTGGGTTGGTTTGTGAGAGCAACCATAGGTTTTGACCTATGTGGGATTCGTGAGTCGTTTTGGTCATGAGTCGGATTTTAATGCGATACGATGCGTTATGATATGTTGGTACCCCATGTGGACTTCGAGACGACAAGCAAGCGCGTGGCGACGTCGGCACCGGCGAGCGAGGACCAGGTGAGTAGATTTATATCTACGGGGAGAAGTCCGGTGGATGGCATATAGCACCCCCGCAGTCCGTGGTGGTGTATACGGATGCGTATACACACCAACAATTATTATATATTATTTGGGATTACTAATGATGTTTAGGATGGATATTGATTTGTTGGATTATTTTAGTGTTGCGAACCCTAGGATAGTGTTGCACTACACATACACACATACATACTTGCATACATTCCTATTTATATGTGCTCATGGGATTATTTATAGTTATGTGATCACATGGGTATGGGACTATGTGTTCACATACGGATTTGAGGATGATACTTGGGATTGAGCTGAGTCGATGAGATTTGTTTTGTGGTTGTGATATCGGTGATATGGCAGGATTCGTACTTGAGGTACTTCCTGTTGTTATAGCGGATCTTGGGGCGGCGATACGGGTGAATAATGTTATAAATAAAATGGTCGACATGTGATCGTGATATAAGATATGATATGCTAGGATATTGATACTAGGCCGTATTGGGCGATGTATACCCCTTGATGATGATATGTGCTAATGATATCGGTTTGTACGAGATTGTCGATCAGTAGTCAGATCATGACTATATTGATGATATTAGTATTGTATTAGACATAGGTCAGTACCTTAGACTATGATCTTTGATAAAGAGGATACCGGATGAATAGTATGATGAATATGATTTTGACCCGTACCTAGATCTGGGGATGCCGTACGACGGATTTACGTACGAGCTATATCTTGAAGATTGATCCGCACACTTGACTTCGGATGTCTGATTGTAGATATGGTATCGGATATGATATTATTGAGGCGGGATCACCGACTAATATATATACAGGTATGTATATGGATGACTCAGATGTTAGGCGGTTTCCTTACCTGTAGTCCAGCTTGTTAGCTTAGCCCTTTAGTTTAGTTTAGTTGTTAGATTAGATTCGATTCTTACCTATTTCAAAAACTAACGAATCGTGGGTATTTTAAAAGACAGCCCAAGGGATCCTACGGATATTTCAAAAGACGTATCTTTTTATAAAAACACCGTAGCCCCTATTTTCAAAACCCAATGATTCTTGTTATTTCAAAAGGCACCATTTGTAGGACTTATATTAGATTAATGCAGGTTAGTTACAGTTGCGTCTCGTATTCAGCTCCCGCTTATTATTGTGGTTCGCTTCGCATTGCATACTTATGTTATAATTTCTTATTGCAATGTTGATATCATATTGTTAGGACACCAGCACCATTACCAATGATGCGTATGTACCGCATACACTTACTTGCCGGCTCACACACATCTTTATCTGTAATTTCCATGTCATGTACACCTTAGAAAATATTATTGCTTGACATAGCGTACTTGCCTTTAGTTTAGACATTGTAGTTATTATCTGCTACTTCATGTATACTGTTATTCATTGTTATGAAGCATTTATGGATTCTCATGCATATATTCACTATTTTTCGTGTTATTGAGGTTTTGGATTCGGATTTCCATGAGATTTTCTGGATTTGGAGGAAAACCGCAAAAACATAAATAAACCTTTTCTCTCTTTTAAAATAAAAAGTGCGGTTTTTCCCATGATGTATGAGTCGTCCACCATGAGTTTGCTGATGGATTTCGAGACCCGGTTCGAGGAGACGGATGAACCGTTTCGGGTACATGGTGGACCCGGTAAGGTACCCCGGGGCAAGAAGCGCGTGATGATGACGATGTGAGCTTGGCAGGGGAGCACTACCTACCGGTGATTTTACCCGACGCGTCGGATATCTGGAGGATACCGTCGTGGTCTTGAGATGGATGGTAGGGGCCGGTCTGGACTGACGGCGCCCTAGATATTGTGATTGAGACATTGAGATTTCGAGATATTGAGGTACAGAGACTGTGATTCAGAGATATCGAGATATTGGGATTACGTTTTGTGCCGATGCTAGGCACTGTTTTATGCTGATTTCATTATGATACCTCATTTTAAAAATACAAGGAAATCTTACTAAATTATGAAAACAGTTCTTCATTTACATGTATTCTGTTTTCATGCATTCATACCTCATTCATATGATATATTGCTACCTGAGGCACTGACACGGGCACATGAGATTACACTCGGGTTAGATATTTACCCTAGCCTTGTTATAGGTTGCATGTTATATATATAATTGAGGATATATTATGATCATTGACCTAGATTGCGTTATTTATGCGATTTCTATTCGTAGATGTTTTTCTATTCACGAGTTGGCAACTCACCCCCGTTGTGCCCCAGTTTCTTGCAGGTTTGCCGTACAGGTTTCATTACGGCTTTGCGGGCTTAGTTTCCTTCGGGTGATTTGCTGGTAGGTGGGTTTACTTGCCCCCATTATATATCTTGTATATCATTATTCTGTTGTATCTAGAAGTTCCATCAACCAAACATGTATTTATTTTGAGATAGAGACCAGTGATGTTATTCCTTCGACCTTAGAGTCACGCGTTATATTTATGCGGCTTTCTTGTGGTTTTGAGTTTCCTTTTGAATTTTGATCCTCGCCGTTGGCGTTGTATATTATATTGCTTGTGTGGTTGTGACCGTTGATTGACGAAGAGCTAGCTCCCGCTTGGGGATGCCTTTTTATTGATTTCGTATACTATTCATGTTGTATCCCGTTTGGGGGCCAGTATTTACAAAGGAGACTCTGCCGAAATTTTCAGTAAATTTTGATGTTCTTAAAAACCGCATAATTCGGCTTATGCTATTAAAACTACTTATTTCAAATTGGTTTTCCTTCTCTCTACTACTTTTTGGTTTGGATTTCTGGGTTTTCGGCTTACTTAGATTACGTACGCCTCGAGACGTTTCATAGTTTAAGTGCCGGTCATGTTCCATTTTTCGGGACGTGACATGATGGCTGTGGGACAGACTATCCCCCCTGCTAGGACGAGAAGCGTATAAACTAGTCTACTCCGTAGTACCGATGCCATGTCTCGATAATCCTACAACTAGGAACCTGAAAAAGGATCTACTTGTAGTCTACCCAGCCCCCACTAGTGTTGTTAGTGTATATGCCCTAGAGGCCATTACTGTATCATACTAGTTTGTATATTACTTGATAGAAGCTTGGGATATTCACCTTTTATAGACAATCTTGCTCAATATAGTAGTATGCTACTTAGTTTGTTTCTGTTTTAATGTGTGCATGTATTTCTTTTAGCATATCGCCTTTACACATTAGTGGAGCCCTTAGGATCTTTGCTTGATTACTAGCGTTGTGATGGCAGCCACACTCGTGGGGGCTGGGTAATCCTTAAGCACATCCTTATGCTGGTCCCTAGTCATAGGACTATCGAGATAGGGCATCGATACTCCGGAGTAGACTAGCGTATGCGCTTCTCATCCCAGCTTGGGAGACGGTCTGTCCCACAGCCGTCAGTACGCCGTACTTGAGATAGTATGCGGGTGCTCGTTAGGTTACGAGTACACTGGACAGGACTCGTCGGGAACTGTTGGTTGGTACTATACCTATTGTCAGTTATCAGTTCCCAGGTGACATGAGTACAACTTAGTCCGTTGACTTGACACTGTCACTTCTCCTCGAGTGTGTTCCCACTGTACTTTGATTACTACCCTACCACGGCTCAAAGGAGTCGTGCAAACAGGTAGTTTTTGGGTGCAGTCCCGAAGAACTTGGAGGCGGTGACGGTCAGACAGGATTCGTCTCTCCCAGTATTGGGGGTTGATATCGCGCTGTGTCTAGGAGAGCCATTACACAAAGTCCCTGGCCAGGGCAAGCGAGATAGACTGGTAGGTTTCCAGTGTTATCTCAGGTGTTCTGGGCTACACTCCGACACGACTTGTACCGCTAGTAGGGGACTGACGTTTACCGCCCCCTAGGCCCGCCATGCGATGTTCTCAGACGAACAGACCGGACTATACGGAGATTGTCACATTCAGGCTCAGTAGGAGTTCAGATGGGTTTACCTCGTCAGTCTTCTTATCGGCATCTACCTGGGGACCGTTACGTACAGCTAGTGCTGCTTGCGGTCTGTGGTTAAACCCACTTTCAGTGTAGCGTCGAGTCTTTAGAGTCCCACACAGAGGGTTATTAGCCTTTGGGCAAAACAGAGTAGAGGTTGCATGGTTTTGCGACAGGGTTCGTTCACATCCGCGCACTTGTGCACGTTTGGCGTCCGGACAGACATTACTAGTGGTCTCTGGTTTGAGCCAGATCCTAGTATATGCTTTGGGGTTAGTTTTATCTCATAGTATTCATGTTCCTCGGAACACGAATGCGAGTTTGTATGCACAGTTGATTGAGGCGGAGGAAGAGGTTTTTCATTAGGGTTTTGGAACGGGTGCGTATGCACAGTTGACAGTCGTCTTTTTCCAAACCATAATGAATTTGTGATACATCAATTAATAATGTTATTTAATTTAAATTGTGTCATGGTTGGGTTTGTTGACTAGTTGACCATGGTTGAAACTTTGACCATCATCATTTCTTTTCTAGATGCTCTTTGATCTTTGCAAAATCATTTAATGTGAAATGATAATGGTCTTATCAAACCAACCATCACCTTTTTCATTTTGGATTAATATTATTAATTTGATAATTCATATATATTGTTATGGTTGTAAAACTATTCTCATTTCTATCATAACCATTCTCTCTCCTCTCTTCATTTTCCTCCTCCTCTAGTTCAAGGAGAATCATTCTCATGAGTTGAGAAACCTCTCCTTGGAGATAAAACACCCTAAGCCACTCTCTACTCTTCCTAAGGTTGAAGGTCTAGCAAGTCGGAGACTTTAGTTTTCTCAAAGTTCGAGAAAGGAGCTCAAGGAAGAAACCCTTAGGTGGATCCATCTTCGACAAGAGAAGGCAACGAGGAAAGCATCATCCGACCACCATCAAGAGTCAAAGAGAAGGAGTTCAAGTTGAGGTATAACCCCTAACCGAGTAGATAACTCTCTTGTTAGTTGCTAGTGTGTAGTTTAGCCAAGATCCGTATTCGTAGTCCATGTTACCTAAACCCTAAAAATGGTTTTTCACCATTTCTGCAAGCCCGAAAGAACCGGGAGAGGTAACGTGGACTTACAGTGGTATCAGAGCCTAACTAAACATACCCTAGCATGTTAGCAATGTATCTAGAATTTCAACAGGACAAAAAACCGCGAAACACCCCGGAAAATTCTAGTTTCTGCCGATTTTTATTTCTGCTCCAAAAATAATAAATCATGTCTTAAAAATCGGCTCAGGCTTTTTAGTGAACAGGCAAGAAAAACGATCCAGTGAACCGACCAACTCATCGCGGTTCCGCGGCAGAAGTTTGCTTCTGCCGCGGATCCGCGGCCGAGCTGACTCGGCCGTGGATCGGTTCTCCTGCAGTTTGTTTCTGGTGGTATTTTGTGATTTTTGAGATGGTTTGTTTCTGCCCAGAATTTCCAGAGAACAAATTTGTTTTTGGGGTGGTTACAAATCCGTATTTTGGTCGATTTTCTGTAGACTTTAGCTAATGGGTTATATCTGTATTGTTATATATGTATTGAATGTCTGCTAATCGCTATACGTCGATTAGTGGGGGTTATACATATCTGTGATCTGTAATGTTGATGGATTGTGTATATGAATTCGTTGGATTGTCGCGGATGAATAGCCGGGGAATTGTGAGATGAGAGTTTTGTTTATCTTTCAATTCTTGTAATATGTAAATTGATGTAATATTATTTGTATGGCCGCACAACCGGGTCGGGGTTGTAGCCGTCATTGTATAATTTCTTTTTACTGTTTTTGCTCCTAGGATAAACCCAAGGTGGGGTACACAAACTACCGGGTACCTCGAAGTGCCGAGTGGCCTACTCACGTCGTTGAGGGAGGTTGCTTCACTTCGGATACTTGGCGGGTAGTTTGTCGCACCCGTAGGGGTCTAGGGTGGGGTTTGGCTATTCATCGCGATCGTGTAATCCGCTTTTCGTTACAGGCTCGTACGAATTGCGGATTCCTAGTATATCCAATGTATTCATCTATGATCTGGAATGGCTATCATTGCATCTGACGAATGTATATATCTATATGTAGATATCTATTTAGGCGTTGCTTATGTTTTGCATCCGCGCTAGTCCAGCCCCCGCTCTGTCGTTAGTTAAGTAACCTAACGGGTGATGACGGGACCCCGTGGCGAATGCGGATGGCATAAGTGTACGTAATATTTTCGTTGTTTTCTGCAATGGTAGGATTAATTGATGGGACGCATTAAAATTAATGCAAGAAAAATAAACCAAAGTAAAAGTCGTTGGAACACTTTCAAAAACCACTCAGTTTCTTTACAAAATAACTTTTAAACACGGAGGTTAAACCACTCCTTTTAAAACCTATCTCGTTCCATCGATTATATCAAGTTCACTACGTTCACGGTTTCGCCAAAACCATTCGTAGCTCTCCGTCATTTCATATGGATGGTCAATAGTATTCAAGCTATGTTTGTTGGCCAAAGTCAAGGCATAGTGATTGGTAGCTATTGGGTATTCATGTGCAGCATAGATAGATGTGTTGGTTTGGGACAGTCGTACTGCCTTGTTGGCCAAAGTCAAGGGTAGGTGCGGGTGGGTTCAAATTAACCTGGAGAATGACGGGTAGAACTTGACATGTGACTTATGATTTGTTGGCAAAAGTCAAGGTCATAAGAGCATGGGGCAAAAATCCACATCGTGAGTTTCAAAAGAACTGAAACTTGTTAGCGCTGCATACCATTTGGAGTGTGATGATTCTGGTAGGATTCCTTCAGTTTTGTCACGCAATGATATTTGGATCCCGATCCTACTGTGAGTATATGCTACTCCTCGGGAAAATTCTCGCTTAACGATCAATGCAATAAACCTAGTAGGTGTCTAGAAAGGTGTTAGCGGGGCTGCGCCCCCAGGGAAAAGAGGTTATTTAATTAAGGAACTTCGCGAAAGCGTTGGAAAACCTCCCTCGAAGTACCGACACTAGCCTGGCTGAACGGTTAAGCAAGTATTGTACGGTGAGATTGATCCTGACTAATTCTTCCTTTTTGGTTTGAGGAGGGATTCGAGAGACAGTGGGAGCCATCCTGTTTAGACAAATTAAAAACCACTCTAAACTTGCAAGAGCATCATGCTAAAGTGTTTCTTCTCTCTCTCCTAATTGCAGCGACCAAACAGCATGACTGGACTTAAGTTACTATTAGATAAAAACATACTGACAGGGCCAAACTACAAAGATTGGCTCAGGAATGTCAAAATGGCAATCACTTACGACAAGTTGGGGTATCTCCTTACCACCAAAGCTCCCCCTACCCCAGGTCCTGATTGAAAATGATTTCCGATTATGTAGTTGGAAAATTATGTAGAAATCACAACCAAAAATATTTGACCGCAATCAATAACGGTGTTGGATGTAGCGCATTAGTAAGTGCGGATCGTCCACAGGGATTGCGCGATTCGTTCGTATTTTGTTTTGTTTGAATCGAAAATTTAATGAAAAGAAAACAAACAATTCATGATTTATAGTTGAAGTTCAAGAATTAGAAAATCTAGATCTAATAACAAGAAAACGATAAAATCAAGAATTGAGAGTTTGATGATTTTTCCAACCAAATATCAAGAATCTAAATGAGGCTCGTAGGAATCGATCGGATCTATAGATGTGATGTAATCTCACGATGACGTCTTCTTATCCTTCGATGAATTGATACTAGATCGATGATGATCGACGAGAATTAGGGATTTCTAGTGAAACTAGGGTTTCATCATTTATCCCTTATTCCTTCGTCGATATCATTCAAATTCTAGCCTCTAGTAAATTCAAGAAACGATCGTAGATCCCTAATTTCGAGCGATCACAATCAAGAAAGCATCGCAACGAAACTATGTCATCGATTCTTAAACTTGCTAGGGTTTACAAAACTCGTAGGACTTAAGAATAGTTTTAAGATTTGTTACATCATTATTCTATTGATCGTCTCAACTCCTTTACGAGTGGAGTTTTACTCGAACATCACAACAAGAACCACAATTACAAATTGAGATCGAATCATGATGCAAGAATTTAAAGAAAGCGAGATTAAACAATTTCACCTTTTATTTATATCAACAATTTCATTACAATCGCTCCAGAACTACAAGAGGAAGAACTCGATTGTCGATTTGGCTTCACTCGTCTCCGTGAGTCGCGGATCGGCTTATACCATTTGCTCGATTGAAGATTGGCTCCGCTCCTAAAAGGTTGAAGGCTTCTCACTTGATTTGGTACTCGGGATCTTGAATTTGGATTGGATTTAGGGTTAGGGTTTCGCACAAGTTTTGTCACTAGACTTGTGGAAGAAAATGGAGATTAATGGTTGAGTGAGGAAGAATTTGGGAAGAAGTTTAACCCTAGGTCTAGGCTTCTATTTATAGGCTTCCCAAAACCCTAGATCTAGGATTTGAATTTTGAATTTCGCTCCGAAAGTTTGTTGAGGAGAAGCTTCCAGATGAAGTTTGTTAGGAGCTTAATTAGCTTAATCAAGATTAGGTTATTTTAATGACCCTTTGCTGATCTGGAAGAAGCTTCTTGGGTAATCTGGAATTTTCCATAGATTTCTGAGCTTTAGGCACTGAAATAGGAATAATGCAGCAAAATTGGACGGATGACGTGGCAGAGGCGCCGCGGATCCGCGGCACGTGCCTCCTTGTGCCGCGGATCCGCGGTCATGTGAGGAAATCACAGTGCGTAATTCTGTGTACTTCTTCTTATTGGCTTTGTGGTATTTATCTGATGTGTTGATTCTCAAAATGCTTTCCAGATTACTTCCAGATCTGAAGTCATTGAGTTGGCGTATTTTTGATCAGCTTCTTTTGGCTTTGTTCCTGCAATTTCTCGAGACAAGTGTTGCGCAATATAGGGATGATGCGATGCCATGAAATGCAGTAAATTTCCTTTATAGTGCCGGTTTTAGAGTCTAACACATGCAATCTGATATTTAACGACTGATTTGCTAATATGTGCTATTTGAATGCCGAACACTTCTAGATGAGTGCAAATGATAGGGAAATTGCAGTGTTAAAAATACATTATTTTCGACTGATCAAATTCCCTCAAACTTATTTTCGATCGTCTCGAGCGAACTTTTTTATTAAAAAGAGAAGGAGAAAATAAAGAAAGAGAAAAACTAACTTGCATACTTTCGTAGGCAACACGATTGCACTGAGCACGTGCAACAAGCCTTTAAACCTCTAGGTGTCCCTAATAGGAGGAGTGTTGTCTCCTGAGGGTTTTCAGCGGATTGCACCCACAAAATCCAATAATAAAAGGAAGATCATGAATATTATATTTAAAGACAAGAATTGTAAAAGAAAAGCCTTGAAAATTAGGGTTTCCAACTATGCTAGTTTTTCGGTTGTCATGAGCCCTATCTTAATAGTCATGAAAAGATGTTAGAAATCACGTCCTCCCTCAATAAAACATCGTCTTATTCTTTATTCCTATCATTCTTCCAAACATCGATCATATAACCCTGCGTGTGGGTAAAGGACATCCCTACACCCGGAGAATTCAATTCAAGCTATCATACTCTTGTGTAAGTCCATGCTACCCTTCCCCGGTTCTTACGGGGTTGCGGAAGTGGTGAAAAACGATTTTCAAGAGGGTGGTAATATGGATTACCAATACGGATCTTTGTTAAATGACTAACTAACAACGTAACAAGAGTTTACCTACTCGGTTAGGGGGCTATACCTTTCTTGAACTCCTTCGTCTTCAACTCCTCCCGGTGTACGGATCGACTTCACCTCGTCGTCTCCTTGCGCCGAAGATGGATCCACCCGAAAGCTTGTACCTTTGGCTTCTTCTTCGAACTTTGAAGAAACTAGATCACTTGGCTTGCTAGGCCTTGTGAACTAGAATGAGTAGAGGAATGTTTTAGTGTCTTTTTATCTCTAAGGCAATGAGTCTCAACACATGAGAATGGTTTGCCTTAAGCTAGAGAGAGCAAGAGGAAGAGGGAGAGCTTGAGAATGAGAGAGCTCAAGAGAGAGAAAGCAAATGATAGAATGAACCATACTCTTCTCATTCTCACCTCTCATAATCCAAAAGCATCATGAGCCATAATGATAAATCAAGTATTATGTGATGGTTATCATATCACAAAAGGTAATATCATTTCATGCATTAAATGCAATGTGTGAACAAATAAGCAAGCTAAAAGTCTTTGCATGAAATGATAGCCATAGTAATGATGGTGGTCAACAAGTCCAACCTAGTCAACCGGTCAACCTAGTCAACAAGGTCAACCTTTCAACCCAACCATGGCACAATAATACTTAATTATCATTAACCATATTTCTAATTCTCATTAGGGTTAAGCAAACTCAATAGTCAACAGTCAACAACCCCAATGAGAATCCTCTGCCTCTGTCTCTCTGTCAACTGTGCATATACACCCGCATCCGCGTTCCGATGAACACGAATACAAACGAGATAAAACCAATCCCAAAACATACACTAGGATCTGGCTTAAACCAAAGCCCGCTAGTGTCAACTGTCCGGACACTGTACGTGCACAAGTGGACGGATATGACCGAACCCTATCGCAAAACCATGCGACCTGTCGTAAAACCATGCGACCTCCTACTCTTTTGCCTAAAGGCGAATAGCTTTCTGTGTGGGACTCTAAAAACTCGACACTACGCTGGCAGTGGGTTTAACCACAGACCGCAAGCAGCACTAGCTGTGCGTAACGGTCCCCAGGTAGATGCCGACAAGAAGACTGACGAGGTGAAACCAATCTGGACTCCTACTGAGTCTGAATGTGACAATCTCCATACAGTCCGGTCTGTTCGTCTGATACATCGCATGGCGGGCCTAGGGGGCGGTAAACGTCAGTCCCCTAATTGCGGTACAAGTCGTGTCGGAGTGAAGCCCAGAACACCCTGAGATAACACTGGAAACCTACCAGTATATCTCGCTTGCCCTGGCCAGGGACTACTCGTATAATGGCTCTCCTAGACACAGCACGATGTCAACCCCCAATACCGGGAGAGACGAATCCTGTCTAACCGTCACTGCCTCCAAGTGCTTCGGGACTGCACCCAACTACTACCTGTTTGCATGACTCCTTTGAGCCATGGTAGGGTAGTAATCTAAGTGCAGTGGGAACACACTCGAGGCGAAGTGACAGTGTCAAGTCAGCGGACTAAGCTGTACTCATGTTACCTGGGAACTGATAACTGACGATAGGTATAGTACCAACCAACTGTTCCCGATGAGTCATGTCCAGTGTACTCATAATCTAACGAGCACCCGCATACTATCTCAAGTACGACGTACTGATGGCTGTGGGACAGACCGTCTCCCACACTGGGATGAGAAGCGCATACGCTAGTCTACTCCGGAGTATCGATGCCCTGTCTCGACAGTCCTGCGACTAGGGGCCTACATAAGGATGTGCTTATAGATTACCCAGCCCCCACTAGTATGACTGCCATCACAACGCTGGTAATCAAGCAAAGATCCTAAGGGCTCCACTAATGTGTAAAGGTGATATACTAAAATAAACACATGTACACATTAAAGTAGAAACAAACCAAGGAGAATACTACCATTTTGAGCAAGATTGTATTTACAACTGTGAATATCCCAAGCTTTCATTAAGTAATATACAAGCTAGTATGATACAGTAATGGCCTCTATGGCATATACACTAACATCTTGCCCATCAGCCTCAGTACTTTTTAATTAATGAATATTTAAATGAGATTGCTCACACACTTTCATGCGACCGTTAATACTTCTTGAGGTACTAACCGACCGATTACTCATGTGCTTGCTTACTTGGTGTATTTTCCTCGTCTTGCACCACCTAAGGCTTAGCAGTGACTCCCAGACCAGTTGGCCTTAGGGCACTAGGTGAAGAGGCACCCTCGCTATATTTTTTTATTGCTGCCTTGGCGATAACAAAACCAGTGTCCATTTTTCTCACAATTTTATATTTTATTCATTTTTTATTTCCTTCATACTTTTGGCTTTAAGACAAGAGCATTTCAAGGTATTCTCTACTATCCCAGACTTTAAGATGTGTGTAAGTGTGAATAGCAGGGTATCAACGTTCAAAATGTTTGGGTTCCAGAATAGAAACTATTTTTCAGACTTATTTTTATCCTCAGATTAGTGACGTCTTTCATCTTACTAACCCTTGGGACAACGGCTCATAACTACTTATTACTAGTTCGTATAAGAAAACTTCTAATTTTCTTAGTTTTCTTAAATTTTTCTAATCTCATGGATGTAATTTTTCACTATCTAATCTTTTATTATCTTATTTATGTACAAAAAATAATTTTATCTTTCGAATTGTTTTTAAAATTTTTATAGGTTTTCAAAAATGTTTTGTGTTTATGCAAAGTATGATGCAAATGATGCGAAAATAAGCACAAACCTCCCCCAAACTTGTGTTCAACAGTGTCCTCACTGTTGCCATCCGCTAAAGCTCAAAAAACCTGTAAGCTTGGGTGGAATTTATTAGTGGGGGAAAAATATTTAAGTGAAGGACCTCCCCCAAACTTATTCTTGGCTCAACATTTTGTAAAAATTTCTTTTCAAGAGCCAGAAAAAAAAATTGCCCCCCCAAACTTGAGTTATGCAATGTTAATCTTTTGAAAATCATATGAGGGGGTCAAAAATCATTGGTCGATACCAAGCTTTGCAAAGACCGAAGGTTAACACCAACCATTCAAAATTTTTATCAATGCAGTGCTCTGGTTGGTGGAAGAAGAAGTGGGGAAAGGGTAAGTGGTGGAATAGAATGTGGGTGCGTCTTATTTTGGAGAGACGATGCAGTGAATGTGATGGATTGCTCGCATTCTTTTTACAGTTCAAAAGAAGCGGTGGAGGTTCAATTTCATTGATTGGGAGATGATTAATCTCAACACCCGTGTCATTCAAAAATGCGAGTTCATCAGCGAAGTTCTCCTCAAAAGTTCCATCTATACCCTGATGAATAATGTCATTACAAAGTGCGGGGTGATCTTTAGACTCTAAAAACAGTTCATAATCAGTGTTAATTGTTGACCCGGACAACTCGGTGGAAGTGTCCGTATGTGTATGATACATAGTTGGGTCCAACAACAACGTCTGAAAAGAGTCAAGATCGGTATCAGGAGGATCATCAAATTCGCTGTTGTCGACATTCATTAAGTCGACAGAACAGGCCTGAGCAGTAGGTTCGGAGGGTACACTTCCAAACTTGTAAATGTTCAGCTCTATTGACCTATTCCCGAAGGATAGGGTCATAGAACCGTTACGACAGTTGATAATAGCATTGGAAGTGGCCAAAAAGGGGCGACCTAAAATCACCGGAATTTGGTTCCGTGGGTTTGCTACAGGCTGTGTATCAATTACAATAAAATCCACAGGGAAGATAAATTCCCCCATTTTTATTAACACATCCTCCAGTTCACCCCTAGGTTTCGTGATTGATCGGTCAGCCATCTGGAGAGTACAATGGGCTGGTTTCAACTCTCCGATCCCTAGTTGCTCATAAACAAAGTATGGAAGCAAGTTAACACTAGCGCCAAGGTCTAGTAGAGCACGGTTGATGTGTTTTTCCCCAATAGAAATGGAAATAGAAGGACAACCAGGGTCCTTACATTTCCTCGGTACTTGTTGGGGGAAAGCAGTGTCTACTGTTTTTGCCATGAATATCTTCTTGGGCACTTGAGTGTTCCTCTTCCTAGTGCACAAGTTCTTAAGAGTTTTTGCATAAGACGGAACTTGTTGGATGGCATCTAGGAGAGGGATGTTGATGTTAAGTTGCTTAAAAATGTCCATAATCTTCTCCATATGTGGACTCGATGTGTTAGCCCTTAAGCGATTAGGATAAGGTGCTTTAGCAATAAGCGCTGGGTCCATCATAGGAGAAGGAAGTGTGTGTGAACCCGATCCCAAAATAGAAGTGGGGATCGTCGGTGGTAGACTAGAAGAGATGGGCTGATGTGGCGGGCCTTGTGGGAAACGAAGAATAGGCCCGTAAAAAGGTGGTGGGGTAGAAGAACTGGGCTCAGAATTAGAAATGGAAGTAGAAGGAATGGTCTCAGCCGGGGTGTTATTGATTGATTTTTCTATATCATCAAACTCTTCCCCAACGTGAGTGTCAAGCACCCTTCCAGATCTCAACGTGATTGCACTCACGTGATGTGAATAGCCAGGATTGGGTAAAGGTTGAGCTGGAAGTTTCCCTTTCTCTCTTGCACTCATTTCGGCTTTTAGTTGTGCAATTTGTGCTTCCATTGATTTGATATTCTCATTTTGAGAGACAATGATCTTCATCACATTCTCGATGGAAGATTGCAAACTTGCCGTCCCTTGGATGGATTGTTTCATGAAAGTATCCAAGGTTTGTGCTAGTGCAGAGGTATTATCTGTACCGGTCAATTGCAAAGAGTTTTCATGTGGTGCAAAATTGTTGGCCGGATTTTGGATGTTTTGTCATTGGAAGGGGTGCTGACTCAATTGAAGTTGTGGGTGCTGTTGTGGTGGAGGGACCCTTTGGAAATTGTTTTGGGTTGGAACCGTGTTTTGAGATTGTGATTGGTTCCAAGCAAAGTTAGGGTGATTCCTCCAACCCTGATTATATGTGGAATAAAATTGATCGTTTCTAGGTCTTTGAAATGCGGCATTGGTATGCTCATGACCTTGAAACAGAGAATTTCATGGACATTCTTCCGTCAAATGAGAAGGATCAGAACAGCATCCACATACAGTTTTGGAGAGTGACATTTGATTTACGGCGGCAGCTAAAAATTTGTTTTCCATAGTCTCAAGTTTCTTGTGTATAGCTGAAATGTCAGCTCTAACTCCTATGGAAATATCATTGCCATCCCTAGAGGATTGACTCACACCCTCCTACTGTAAAGATTTTTCAGCGAAATTTTCTAGAAATTTCCAGGCTTCCCCATCATCTTTGGTCATGAAGCTGCCTTGACACATGGATTCAAGGATCTGTCTTGAGTTAGGATTAATGCCCTCATAAATGATTCTACACAGTTCCCATCTGGGGATTCCGTGATGAGGACATTGGATTAACAGATCCTTGAAGCGTTCAAGACATTTTGAAAATGGTTCATATGGAAGCTGGGTGAATTGATTGATTTCGCTACGGACTCGAGCTGTCATATGATGTGGGTAGAATTTCTTAAGGAATGCTTTGACGAATTCTTCCCAGTTTGAGATGGAATGTGCTGTAGTGTTATACAGCCACTTCTCGGCTATATCGCACAGGGTGAATGGGAGAAGACGTAGACGCATAGCATCCATAGAAAGCTGTGAGGTACCCATCATTGCGCATACATTTTCAAATTTGGTGATAAATGCATATGCGTCTTCAGACTCGAGACCGTGAAATTTTGGTAGAAGGTTGATGTATTGGGGTTTTATTTGAAAATTTTCCCCGTTGGCTGGTGGAATGGAAAGACAGGTGGAAAGGGGACCTCGTGTAGGATAGCACCTCTCTTGGAGAGAGATGCGAGGTGGATTCTGCGCACCAACGGACGGTGGAAGATTAGTGGAAAAGAAGTTCGATGGAGACAGATCCATCGATGTTGGTGTGGTGGGGGGTAAAAGAAAGGGTAAATGTAGAAATACCGACTTTAGGGTCGATCTGGGAAACGCGGACTTAACGGGCACTAGAATCCCGTGTCCAGCCTATCTTGCACTAAAAAGGGTTAGTACAAGTGGCAGCGTGAATTTATAATTAGGGGAAATGATATGAATGCGGTGTTTGTTTTGAAAATTGGACGGATTTTTGAAAATTTGATGCGATCACAACAAATTCAACAAGCAAAACCCTAATTCTAGGGGTTACCTAGGTCAAATCTCTATACCGCTCCTACCTGCCAAAAGACAAGTTGCAGGATAAATGCTCCACTGCCACTTTGTCTCTCCTGTGGCCAGGTAAGTGCCAGGTAAGTGGGAGGTTCTCCACTACGTAAGTAGTGAGCCTAATTAAGTAACCACTAGCCTTCGACACACTTGCCTTAGACACCACAAAAGAAACGCGGATAAGCAATGAATTACCCACGGCCTTCTTCTGTCCTAAGTGAGCGCGACGGTCCTTAGAGTCATCTCTAGATATTTTTTAGTTTAATTAGGGTAAATGCGGATGCAAATTTTGCGATTTTCGGGGCTTAGGAAGGGTAATGAACTCCCCACCTAATCTGGATTTGGTCTTTACCCCTTAATGTCCGTATTAATTATGCAAACAACCACAAAGATCAAAACAAGCACAATTTTTAATTTTTCTTTTTGCGCGGCGCTGCAATTTTTGCAAAGAAACCTGCACAAAATGTTAATTGGAGCAGATTTTGGGAAGGAGATAAGAAAGCTTGAGATTACCTGAGAATTTTTGCCCAGAGAGGAAGCAAGCCCACCGTGGATCCGCGGAAAATGCACAGTAATGCCGCAGAAACGCGGTCTAATAAAAGGATCCCTGCACAAAATTTCAGGAGACTGCTTCTATTGCTCCCCTTAGCTCTCTGGAATATTCACAAAAATTTTATCCAAGTTCCAAAGATTCCAGATTTCCTCGCACAAATCACAACAACTCGTATTAGTGTTTGCGCGAATTTTGATCTAAAAATTGTAATGAAATAAATCTTTCAATTCAAATTTCAGTATAGAACGAATTAGCGCGCGATACCCGGCGACGGCGCCATTTGATTGAAAACGATTTCCGATTGTGTAGTTGGAAAATTATGTAGAAATCATAACAAAAAATATTTGACCGCAATCAATAACGGTGTCGGATGTAGCGCATTAGTAAGTGCGGATCGTCCACAGAGATTGAGCGATTCGTTCGTATTTTGTTTTGTTTGAATCGAAAATTTAATGAAAAGAAAACAAACAATTCATGATTTATAGTTGAAGTTCAAGAATTAGAAAATCTAGATCTAATAACAAGAAAAAGATAAAATCAAGAATTGAGAGTTTGATGATTTTTCCAACCAAATATCAAGAATCTAAATGAGGCTCGTAGGAATCGATCGGATCTATAGATGTGATGTAATCTCACGATGACGTCTTCTTATCCTTCGATGAATTGATACTAGATCGATGATGATCAACGAGAATTAGGGATTTCTAGTGAAACTAGGGTTTCATCATTTATCCCTTGTTCCTTCGTCGATATCATTCACATTCTAGCCTCTAGTAAATTCATGAAACGATCGTAGATCCCTAATTTCGAGCGATCACAATCAAGAAAGCATCGCAACGAAACTAGGTCATCGATTCTTGAACTTGCTAGGGTTTACAAAACTCGTAGGACTTAAGAATCGTTTTAAGATTTGTTACATCATCATTCTATTGATCGTCTCGACTCCTTTACGAGCGGAGTTTTACTCGAACATCACAACAAGAACCACAATTACAAATTGAGATCGAATCATGATGCAAGAATTTAAAGAAAGCGAGATTAAAGAATTTCCCCTTTTATTTATATCAACAATTTCATTACAATCGCTTAAGAACTACAAGAGGAAGAAATCGATTGTCGATTTGGCTTCGTTCGTCTCCGTGAGTCGCGGATCGGCTTGAACCACTTGCTCGATTGAAGATCGGCTCCGCTCCTAAAAGGATGAAGGCTTCTCACTTGATTTGGTACTCGGGATCTAGAATTTGGATTGGATTTAGGATTAGGGTTTTGAACAAGTCTTGTCACTAGACTTGTGGAAGAAGATGGAGATTAATGGTTGAGTGAGGAAGAATTTGGGAAGAAGTTTAACCCTAGGTCTAGACTTCTATTTATAGGCTTCCCAAAACCCTAGATCTAGGATTTGAATTTTGAATTTCCCTCCAAAAGTTTGCTGAGGAGAAGCTTCTAGATGAAGTTTGTTAGGAGCTTAATTAGCTTAATCAAGATTAGGTTATTTTAATGACCCCTTGCTGATCTGGCAGAAGCTTCTAGGGTAATATGGAATTTGCCATAGATTTCTGAGCTATAGGCACTGAAATAGGAATAATGAAGCAAAATTGGACAGATGACGTGGCAGAGGCGTCGCGGATCCACGGAACGTGCCTCCTTATGCCGCGGATCCGCGGTCACGTCAGGAGATCACAGTGTGTAATTCTGTGTACTGCTTCTTCTTGGCTTTGTGGTATTTATCTGATATGTTGATTCTCAAAATGCTTTCCAGATTGCTTCCAGATCTGAAGTCATTGAGTTGGCGTATTTTTGATCAGCTTCTTTTAGCTTTGTTCCTGGAATTTCTCGAGACAAGTGTTGCGCAATATAGGGATGATGCGATGCCATGAAATGCAGTCAATTTCCTTTATAGTGTCGGTTTTAGAGTCTAACATATGCAATCTGATATTTAACGACTGATTTGCTAATATGTGCTATATGAATGTCGAACACTTCTAGATGAGTGCAAATGATAGGGAAATTGCCGTGATAAAAATACATTATTTTCGACTGATCAGGTCCCACCTCCAGCGTCGCGGATAAGGAAATCCGTAAGACTTGGTAGATTGATTGCGCGAAGGCCAAGTGCATCTTGCTTGCCTCTATGGACAATGAACACCAGAGGAGGCACGAGAATATAGACCTTGAATCCATATTTCTTCATACAAAAGAACTGTATGGAGAGCAGTCCCGTATCGCCAGATACGAAGTCTCGAAAAAGTTGTTTTCGGCGAGATTGGCCATCAGATCACTGGTAGCGGAACACATGCTTAAGATGATTGGCTTCATTGAGGAGCTCGCGGTCCTTGGGACCACGTTGGAGAATGAGCTCTATACGAACTTGATTCTCCGGTCCCTTCCTTCCACTTTCGCCCAGTTCATCCTGAACTTCAACTTACAGGAAAAAGGAAGTTGAACTTTCAGAACTCCTCAACATGCTGAGGAGTGCAGAGGGCACCCTACAGAAAGGTAGGGAAACATCGACTTTGTTTGTAGGAGGATCTTCATCTTCTAGGTCCAAGGCGAAAGCCAAGGGAAAGAAGAAGAAAACCCCCGCCAAACCAAGGGGCGGTATTATTAAGGTGGATACGAAGGGAAAGGCAAAAGCAACAAAGGAAGCGGGAAAACTTGTGGGAAAGGAAGAATGCTTTTACTGTCACAAGAGTGGACACTGGAAGAAAGATTGCATGGCTTGGAAGGCCAGAACACAGGATCTGAAGCGTGTTGCGGCTTCAACTTCAGGTGTGTATGTTATTGAAAACTGTCTATCAATAAACTCTACTTCCTGGGTATTGGATACCGGATCAGGATCTCATATCAGTAATTCTTTGTAGGCGTTGAGAAATCGTAGGATTTTGAAGGCGGGTGATATGACCCTCAGAGTTGCAAACGGAGCTGGCATGGATGCTGAGTCCGTGGGGGACTATCACTTGGGGTTGTCAGATGGACACGTTTTGGTTTTGCATAATTGTTATTTTGTACCCAATGCAACTTGTAATATCATTTCTGTATCTTTAGCTTCTAAAGAAGGTTATGAATTTGCGTTTGTAAGTAATGTTGTAAACATTCGCCTTAATCAAGTTCTGATTGGGTCAGGTACATTAAACAATGGAATATACGTATTAAACCAACCACAGATTTTCAATGTCCAGAATACACACAAAAGAAAGTCTCCGGAATCAAATCAGGCTTTCCTATGGCATTGTAGACTGGGTCACATCAATGAGAGAAGGTTGACGAAGTTACATACAGAAGGATATTTGGATCGGTTCGAATATTAATCATATGCAACTTGTCAATCCTGTCTCAAAGGAAAGATGACAAAGACTCCGTTCACTAGACACGGAGTGAGAGCGAGCTCGCTCTTGGGACTCGTACACATCGACGTGTGCGGTCCAATGTCTACACATGCGCGAAGCGGTTATTCTTAATTCATTACTTTTACGGATGACTTTTGAAGGTACGGTTATGTCTTCTTAATGAAACATAAATCCGAAGCCTTTGGAAAATTCCAGGAATATAAGAATGAAGTGGAAAAACAAACAGGCAAAAGTATCAAAACACTAAGATCTGATTAAGGTGGTGAATACTTAAGTGCCGAGTTCCTGGATTACTTAAAAGAGAATGGAATTCTCTCTCAGCTTACTCCTCCATACACTCCGTAACATAACGGTGTATCGGAGAGACAGAACCAGACCGTATTGGATATGGTACGTTCCATGATGAGTCATGCTGAGTTACCGCGATCATTCTGGGGATATGCACTAGAATCAGCTGCATACCTTTTGAACCGAGTTCCAACTAAGACTGTGCCTACTACACCATATCAGATGTGGTGTGGGAAGAAACCCTATCTTAGGCACATTAAGACATGAGGATGACCAGCTTTTGTCAAAAAGCAGCATGCGGACAAACTCGAGGCACGCTCAGTACAGTGCAAGTTTTTGGGATATCCAAAGAACTCCAAGGGATATTTCTTCTATTGCGAAGAGGAACAAAAGGTTTTTGTTTCTCGTCATGCCCACTTCTTGGAAACTGAGTTTTTGGAAAATCAGATAAGTGGGAGCGCAATAGAACTGGAAGAAATTCCAGAACCACGAGCTATTACTGAAAGCTTAGTAGAACCAGAGGGTTCGAAAGATCAGGACATTCTTATGCCGCTCCGCAGGAGTAGTAGGCAGTCTCATCCGCCCGAGAGATACGGTTTTCTCATAGACGGGAATAGAGAGGATTGCATCATTGATAGTGATGAGCCGACTAGCTTCCAGCAGGCCATTCAGAGCGTTGACTCGGTAAAATGGCTGGATGCAATGCGGACCGAAATGGAGTCCATGTACACCAACAAAGTATGGACGTTGGACGTTGCTCCAGATGGGGTAAAACCCGTAGGATGCATGTGGATCTTCAAAAGGAAGATTGGTGTAGATAGACAGGTTGAGACCTATAAAGCTAGACTTGTTGCAAAGGGTTTTCGTCAAAGACCTGGTTTGGACTATGACGAAACCTTTTCTCCAGTGGCTATGCTGAAATCCATTCGGATCCTTCTTGCCATTGCTGCCTTCCACGATTATGAGATTTGGCAGATGGACGTAAAGACCGCTTTTCTGAATGGAAATTTAGAGGAGTGTGTCTATATGGACCAGCTAGAGGGTTTCATTCAGAGTGGGAGCAGCGGAAAGGTGTGCAAGTTACTTAAGTCCATCTATGGACTAAAGCAGGCATCGCGGAGTTGGAACATCTGTTTTGATGAGACGGTCAAAGATTTTGGCTTTATCAAAAATCCAGATGAACCATGCATCTATAGTAGATTTGTAGAAAGAACTGTCGTATTCCTCATTTTATACGTGGATGACATTCTCTTGATAAGAAATGACATTCCTATGCTACATTCTGTCAAAGGGTTCTTGTCACACAGGTTCTCCATGAAAGACCTGCGTGATGCCTCTTACATTCAGGGGATCCGGATCTATCATGACAGATCCAAGAGGATATTAGGACTTTCACAGTCCAGGTACATCGACACCATACTGAAAAGATTCAGTATGGAAGATTCCAAGCGCGGTAATCCACCGACTTGTCACGGGATCACCCTCTCCAAAGAGATGTCTCCCAAGACTGATTTGGAAAGGGATCGCATGTCTATTATACCCTACGCTTCTACGGTAGGCTCTATAATGTATGCGATGTTGTGTACCAGACCAGATGTAGCTTATGCACTGAGTGTGGTAAGCAGGTATCAGTCAAACCCTGGGGAGAAAAACTGGATATCGGTAAAGAACATTCTCAAGTATCTGAGAAGAACTAAGGAGATGTTCTTGGTGTATGGCGGAAAAGACCTCCAGATCGAGGCCTTTGCTGACTCCAGCTTCCAGGGTGACAAGGATGATTCCAAGTCCATGTCGGGTTATGTCTTTACCCTCAATAGAGGGGCGGTGTGTTGGAAGAGTTCCAAACAGGAAACCGTTGCTGACTCGACGATGGAAGAGGGATATATCGCTGCATCTGATGCCGCAAAAGAAGCCGTCTGGAAGAAGAAGTTCTTGATAGAACTTCAGGTGGTTCCGTCCATTGTTGATCCAATACCTCTGTATTGTGACAACAATGGGGCTATAGCTTTAGCGAAGGAACCCAGGTCCCATCAGAAGTCCTGGCACATCTTGAGGCGGTATCACCTGATCATGGAGATCGTGGGTCCCCTGGAGATCGATGTTCGGAGAGTTGCTACGGAAGATAACATTGCTGATCTATTCACAAAGGCCTTACCCCAGACTCAGTTCGAGCGGCTGATCGAGATGATAAGTCTTCGATACGCCAGTACATGGCCTTAGTGCAAGTGGGAGATTGTTAGTGTATATGCCCTAGAGGCCATTACTGTATCATACTAGTTTGTATATTACTTGATGAAAGCTTGGGATATTCACCTTGTATAGACAATCTTGCTCAATATAGTAGTATGCTACTTGGTTTGTTTCTGCTTTAATGTGTGCATGTGTTTCTTTTAGCATATAGCCTTTACACATTAGTGGAGCCCTTAGGATCTTTGCTTGATTACCAGCGTTGTGATGGCAGTCACACTCGTGGGGCTGGGTAATCCATAAGCACATCCTTATGCAGGTCCCTAGTCATAGGACTATCGAGACAGGGCATCGATACTCCGGAGTAGACTAGCCTATGAGCTTCTCATCCCAGCTTGGGAGACGGTCTGTCCCACAGCCGTCAGTACGCCGTACTTTAGATAGTATGCGGGTGCTCGTTAGCTTACGAGTACACTGGACAGGACTCGTCGGGAACTGTGGGTTGGTACTATACCTATCGTCAGTTATCAGTTTCCAGGTGACATAAGTACAGCTTAGTCCGTTGACTTGACACTGTCACTTCGCCTCGAGTGTGTTCCCACTGTACTTTGATTACTACCCTACCACGACTCAAAGGAGTCATGCAAACAGGTAGTTTTTGGGTGCAGTCCCGAAGTACTTGGAGGCAGTGACGGTTAGACAGGATTCGTCTCTCCCGGTATTGGGGGTTGACATCGTGCTGTGTCTAGGAGAGCCATTATACGAGTAGTCCCTGGCCCGGGCAAGCGAGATATACTGGTAGGTTTCCAGTGTTATCTCAGGGTGTTCTGGGCTACACTCCGACACGACTTGTCCCGCTAGTAGGGGACTGACGTTTACCGCCCCCTAGGCCCGCCATGCGATGTTCTCAGACGAACAGACCGGACTGTATGGAGATTGTCACATTCAGGCTCAGTAGGAGTTCAGATGGGTTTACCTCGTCAGTCTTCTTATCGGCATCTACCTGGGGACCGTTACGTACAGCTAATGCCGCTTGCGGTCTGTGGTTAAACCAACTGCCAGCATAGTGTCGAGTCTTTAGAGTCCCATACAGAGGGTTATTCGCCTTTGGGCAAAACAGAGTAGAGGTCGCATGGTTTTGCGACAGGGTTCGTTCACATCCACGCACTTGTGCACGTTTGGCGTCCGAACAGACATTACTAGTGGGCTCTGGTTTGAGCCAGATCCTAGTATATGCTTTGGAATTAGTTTTATCTCATAGTATTCGTGTTCCTCGGAACACGAATGCGGGTGTGTATGCACAGTTGATTGAGGCGGAGGAAGAGGTTTTTCATTAGGGTTTTGGAACGTGTGCGTATGCACAGTTGACAGTTGTCTTTTTCCAAACCCTAATGAATTTGTGATATATCAATTAATAATGTTATTTAAATGAAATTGTGTCATGGTTGGGTTTGCTGACTTGTTGACCAAGATTGACTAGTTGACCATGGTTGAAACTTTGACCATCATCATTTCTTTTCTAGATGCTCTTTGATCTTTGCAAAATCATTTAATGTGAAATGATAATGGTCTTATCAAACCAACCATCACCTTTTTCATTTTGGATTAATATTATTAATTTGATAATTCACATATATTGTTATGGTTGTAAAACTATTCTCATTTCTATCATAACCATTCTCTCTCCTCTCTTCATCTTCCTCCTCCTCTAGTTCAAGGAGAATCATTCTCATGAGTTGAGAAACCACTCCTTGGAGATAAAATACCCTAGGCCACTCTCTACTCTTCCTAAGGTTGAAGGTCTAGCAAGCCGGAGACTTTAGTTTTCTCAAAGTTCGAGAAAGGAGCTCAAGGAAGAAACCCTCAGGTGGATCCATCTTCGACAAGAGAAGGCAACGAGGAAAGCATCATCCGACCACCATCAAGAGTCAAAGAGAAGGAGTTCAAGTTGAGGTATAACCCCTAACCGAGTAGATAACTCTCTTGTTAGTTGCTAGTGTGTAGTTTAGCCAAGATCCGTATTCGTAGTCCATGTTACCTAAACCCTAAAAATCGTTTTTCACCATTTCCGCAAGCCTGAAAGAACCGGAAGAGGTAACGTGGACTTACAAGTGTGACTGCCATCACAACGCTGGTAGTCAAGCATGATCCTAAGGGCTCTATCAATATGTATTCGCGATATGCTAAAAGAAACATATACACATATTAAGATAGATACAAACCAAGTAGCATACTACTATGCCAAGCAAGACTATTATAAACCCGTGTATATATCGCAAGCTTCCAAAATGTAATATACAAGCCAATACAATACAATAATGGCCTCTAGGGCATATAACACCGCATTGCATCCAACCATCTTACCGAGTCGCCGCTCTGAATGGCCTGCTGGAAGCTAGTAAGTTCATCATTATCAATGATGCAATCCTGTCTATCCCCATCTATGAGAAAACCGTAGTATCTCTTAGGCAGATGAGACGGCCTACTACTCCTGCGGAGTGGTGCTGTGTCACGACCTGAAATATTTAGGTCATGACCAGCACTTAAATCATGCAACGTCTAAAGGCGTAACGTAATTCAAGTAAGCCAAAACCCAGAAATCTAAATCTTTTTAAGAAAATAAAGGAGGTGAAGTTTGGAACTAAAGGTATAATGAAATCAAGTTTTCTTAATGCATAGAAAATGAACATAAAAATGCAAGTGAAATTTACTAGTTTGAGAACGTGTTTCGCCTTTTAAAAATTTGGGCAGCACCTCCTTTGTATATTTTGATCCAAAACCACAAATATATAACAAGAATAATGGAATCCCTAAACGGTAGCTAGCTCTTCGCCAAACGGCGGACCAAAACCACGCAAGACAGTATAAATAATTATACGACGCCCAACGGCGAAGTTCACCACAAAAGAAAAAGAAATAATCAAGACATCAAAACCCCAAGTAGCGAAAAACCCCTCGCTCTAAGTCTCGCAACCACAATCTCACTAAGTCTCATGACTTATACAATTTACTAATTTTGATTGATGGAGTTGACTGGATACAATATGAAATATAAATACAAGAGTGGGTCTGATATAAATACCCCACCTACCAATGCAAAACACCCAAATAAAGCTATGTGCCAGCAATGCTGCTACGGATCCATGAGGTCAACCAGTAAGAACTGTGGCATAACGGGGGTGAGTTGCCAACTCGTGATTAGAAAAACATCTATAAATAGAAATCGAATAAAAAAAGACTCCTAGATCAACTATATCATAAAGGTAATACTATGATATCTAGGGTGACCGGGTCTGTATATGTGCCAACACTAATATCAATGTCAATCAGTATGTGGATATCATCCAACAATGAAATCAATGTATGTATGCATGTGGATCTCGTCCAACCATATGATCAATGTCCGTATGCCCGTAAATATCATAAAAGAGTATGCATGAAAGTATGAGGATATATATCAACGTGTTTCCCTCGGGACACATCAAAATCATAGAACCTGAGTGCCTAGCATCGACACTCGAAAATATCATGAAAACCGTGCCCAGCATCGGCACATAAATCCTCATATAGCGGGCTCTATCAGTCCAGATCCGCCAATATCATCTCTTGACTCCGGTCGGTATCCTCCGGATATCCGCTGAGCACAAATACTATTACCGGTAGGTAGTAGTCCCACTGCCAGGCTCACCTTCTGCAGCACAACAATCCGTTCTCGCCCCGGGGTACCATACCGGGTACACCATGTACCCGTAATCGGCCTCATCCAACTTCTCGAATAGGGTTTCACATGTCACACCTCTCATAACCGAGAAAACGCATAGTGGACGCACTGAAATATCATATCAAAAGAAACCCGGTTTTTAAAACAACACATAATCTCTTTTTAAAATGTCCACGGTTCCCAAATCCAGAAATCTCATGATAACTGCATGTCTCAATGCGTAAAATCATAGAGCTTGATGTGTGCGACATATAATAGAAATGTAAGCATATCTGTATATCATGCCACATGGAACAGTGATATGACATATTAAGAGAAAACCGCTCTTTTAAATGATTCCAGTTTTTAAAATATAACATGCGATTCCCATTTCTCCCAAAATCAAAGCCAGCATCCTCTATGTATGTACAAGATATGAATGTGTGCCAATAAGGATGTAGAAGTGGGTATACATGCAAGTATGAGTGTAGAATATGTATGTGCATAAGTATGGTGTACAATATGTATGTGCGCAAGTATGGTGTACAATATGTATGTCATGATGCAGCAACCCTACTGTGTAGTGACATGGCAATTATCGATGATGATGTGTGTGAGCCGGCGAATCTGTGTACGTGTAACATACGCATCATCGATAATGGTGTAAGTGTAGTAGAACTGGTATAAGTAATGTAATTGTAACATTTCAGAAAATATAAAATATTATTTTTGGAATTTAATATTAAAATAATATATTTTCCCGAAAACTGCCCGATTTGCGAAATTGGGGTTTTCGAAAAAGGATATAAAAATATACCGATAATGGTGAAATAAATGGAAATTAAAATGATTTATTCATTTAAAAATATATTTAAAGGATTTGGAATTTTTTAAATTTATTATATGCAGTTTGGATGAAAAACCGATTAGTGCACTGCTAATCGCGATTAAGCCAAATCCGTGTTTCTACAGTTTTCCGTGGCTAGTGCACCATGTCATGTTATATTTTGATTACATGTTGTCTTATTTTGTTACTTTTGGGTATTATGTAATTTGGGTTTTAAATAAAAGAAAAAGGAAATGAAAAGGGTAAAAAGGTAATTAATTGTGAGAGAGGGTTAGAATAAGAAAGGAGAGAAAGGGGGCTGCCATATCCTCACCCCATTTTATTTCTTCATCTCCTTCTTCTTACCTATCTCCCTCCACCTTCACCCCCTAGATCCATCTCCAAAGCTTCATCAAAACCCTAAACCCCTTTCATTAAAAATGATCACCTCTTCACCCTCTGCACTTTGGACCCATCAAACTTGGATTTTGGAAATATGGGACTTCTAGGGTTTTGCTTGGCTTCATCCATGGGGTATAATCCATTCCCCTTAGTTTAGTTCAAGTGTTCCGAGCATTCTAGGTTAGTTTAGATATTGTTTGCGAATGGGTTTGTGATGTTGGAAATTTCAAGAGAGGAATTAGGGCTTGTTTGGAATTGGTGTTGGGTAGTGGCTGCCTCCAGGCCTTAGTGTCGACTTTACTGACCAATACCCGGATTTGAAAACAAAACATGAATTTAGAATTTTTCCCGACATCGAAATTTGACAGATTGTGATAGTATTATGGAATCTGGTATCACCCGAGGCTTTATAAAAGAAGTTCCCTTAAACATGAGACGTGCAGGCAACCTTGAATCACCCTATGAAACTGGAGCCCCAACCCATTCATCTTAGCCACAAATTTAATGATTTGGGCCGCAATTTACGGCCTGGGTACAACCAAATTGATCCGTGTTTGTTCCATGGCTCTATCTTCAGTAAATTAGACCTCCCATGTTTGCAAAATTGGCTAATTTCACCTAGGGTAAAATCTGGGACCATTTTCTTGAGTTGCTGCAGAGTTTTGCGACTTCGTTTTAATTTGAGATTTGGTATTTGATATTGTGTTCCGTCATCTGATGTTTTTACTTCAGCGACGGGGGTAGTTTAGTGGTTTTGCAGGCGTAGGCTATAGGTTCTAACCTATAAGCGATTCGCATGCAGCTTTTGTTTTCATGTTCGATTCTTGATACTATATGACGCATTAGAAATTTTAGGTGCCCCCACGTAGACTATGAGACAATGAGGATGAGCGTGATGTCATCGACTTCGGCAGGCAAAGATCAGGTGAGTGGATCTATATCCACGGGGGAAGTTGGGTGGGTGGCGTATAGCACCCCCGAATGTTTTTGATGGAAACCGATTCCTAGTATATGGTTAAGGAAACCTTTAATAGAAAACTATAGATAGAGTTTAAAGATATTTAGACAAATTATATTAGGAAATAAAGGATAGTAGAAGTGATATGATAAGGCTAATTTGTGATGATGAGATTTGAGGATGATAATTGATGATATTACCGTTTAGGGTATTATAGGACTAGATAGTCGACGTTATGTGTCATCTGAACCATACCTATTTTCAAACCGAGAAATTGTATGCATCTTTTAACAGATACCTTGAGATACATTACGGATTTTCAAATGATATCTTTTCTTAAAAACACCGTAACCCCTACTTTCAAAACTAAGATTCGCGCCTTTTAAAAACTGATTGTATGGTTCGGGTGTGTATGTTAGATTAGATACTTATGCTTAGTAAAGGTAGAATGTTTATGTAAACTTGACTTTATGTGAGTTATAATTATGATGAAAGGAGAATACGATTTGACATGTGATATGATGATATGCTGGTATACGGATGTGAGTCGACTGAGGTGATTGATAGCTTGCCGGTCCCCTGATATGAGTTTGTTATGGATGTGACCTGGGACATAGGTATATAGATATATTTATATATGTTGTGAATCGGGAGTGATAACCGTATGAGACGTTAGGTCTGTATCCTCCTCGTCTTATATGTCGATAGGATCCCTGATAGCTTAATGCCATCGTACGATGATTTTTCCGCGCGTGATGAGTTTGACTTGATGATTGATCCATACCCTTGACTAGAGGATGCCGTACGATGGATTATACCGTACGTAGTGTTGTGTGGCTAGATGACGATGGATAAATTCACCGACTCAGTCATGTTAGATACGTATACCCGTCAGCATTTCCATATGATTTACCTGATGTTGCATTCATGTTATTCGCATTGCATTACTTATACCTGAGATAGCACACCTGCACCGTTATCGATGATGCGTATGTTACACGTACACAGATTGTAGGCTCACACACTTAATCATCGATAATTGCCATGTCATTACACAGTATTATTGCTGCGCCATGATATGACTCTTTGCATAACATACTTGCGTACATACACATTGTATATTCATATGGGTGCACATATACTTTGATATATCCATGCTTGCTCACATACATATTATATATCCATATTGGTGCATACATACATTGGTACCTCTATATTTGTGCATATACATATTGTACCTACATAGATAACTAGTTTTATTGGGAAATTGGGAACCGCATATTATATTTTAAAAATTGGAATTATTTAAAAGAGCGGTTTTCCCTTAATATATCATATCACTGTTCCATGTTGCATGATATATGGATATGCTTACATTTCTATTATATGTCGCATACATCATGTTCTATGTTTTACGTATTGAGATATGCTGTTTTCATGAGATATCTGGAGTTGAGAACCATGGACAATTTAAAAGAAATCATGTACTGTTTTAAAAACCCAGTTTCTCTTGATATGATATTTCAGTGCGTCCATCATGTGTTTTCTCGGTTCTGAGAGTGACATGTGAAACCCGATTCGAGGAGTTGGATGAGGCCGATTGCGGGTACATGGTGGACCCGGTATGGAACTGATCGCACACCAAAAGCGTGTAGGATATTTAAAAGTTCTAAAGTTAAACCGCGATCAAGACGGTGTCGCTTTGCAGCTAGCCGCGATGAGCACGGGTCGATCCACAGGGAGACGGAGCGTTTTATGTTCTTGTTCTTACGAGTTAACACGCGTGGCAGATTTGTTTGTGATCTAACCTATGTGTTATATTCAAGTATAAGGCTTGTTAGGAAACGATAGGATAGTGTAAGTTAATGGATTCCGTATTCAAGTACTTTGAGCCGAATTTTACCAATGAAGCTAGAACAATTGGCAACAACGTGGATTAGGGGACTTAAGCACAGTATTCATGGAATCCGGCTTAATGACCCTTCTCTGTCCGTTCTTGTCTCTTGCTTTCTCCTCCGGCCAAACCGAATGCAACCGGTCACGGTTAGGAATCACCTTTACCTTGGTAGGGTAGGGTGCCTAATGGAGCGTTTGCGTAAGATTTGGGCGGAGTTTCAAATGGGAAAAGACGGGAAAAGGAAATGAGGAGCGAAATGTTAACTTAGAAAATCTTTCTCTTTTCCTAACAACAATATTCACACCATTCACAAAACAAACCAAAAAGAGATAACAAAAGAGAAGAACAAAGAAAAGAAAAGAAAAGACTACAGACAAGTAATTAAATGACATGGTAATAAATTGCAAGTAATAAAAGACAAGAATGAAAATGCATGTAAGTAAAAGAGCGAGTAAGAAAGACTAAGAACTATAGAACCCAAAACAAGACATGGGTTAAATAACCAAATCATAAACTTGCAAGCTCAATGAAGTGGTTGCAAGATCAAGAAGAGGCAAAAAACTCATGGTGAATGAAGGCACAAAAAAGATCTTTATTAATCATCAAGAATGATACAACCCCTTGAGATCAATAACCAACCCTTAAACTTTCAAGCTCAATGAAGAGGTTGATAGATCAAGAGAAGGTTAAGAACTCAAGGGGACTAAGCTATTTACAAGAAAAGAGAATAGAAAAACTTAGACAAAGAATGACAATCCAAGACTAAAGAATGACCTTTGAACCTTTACCCCATGGTCTGTATTTATAGGCTCCAAAGAATGGAGGGAAATTCGAATTTTTAAATCAACACAAAATCTTTAGCATTAAATGCACATTACTTCATGTCCATTTGTGCCTTGATTCTTATCTTCCCCATCATGGTCTATGCTGATTTGTCTATTTGAATTTGATTTGCACTCAGTTTTGGAAGGAAATTTGAATCTTTAAATCACACACATAATCTTCACCATTAAATGCTCATTACTCCATTCCCACATGTGGCTTGATTCATGGCTGCCCCATTATGGCTCATGCTGATTTGTTTGATTCCTTTTGATTTGAACACATGCCTTTTAGTCTTGATTGCATATAAAATCATATCCATATGTGCTTAAAAGTCTTGTGTACACACTTGTTGTGTTGGACCATTTAGATAAAAAAAATGTGTACACAACTTGTTGCGTAAAGGAACTCCTGAAGTATTGGTCGGTTTACGTTTCTGGTCGCAGTGTCTTCCCTCTAGTGATATATCCGTGCTTTTGGATGCAGTTCTAGTATTTTGTCATGGATACCTGTAATCTGTAATACTGAGTAGACACTGGTTAATAATACCGATAAATACAACAAATAGATAATGAATGGGCGGTATTAGAACGAAGTTTTCTGATATGAACAAATACCCCCAAACTTATCTTTTGCTCGTCCCGAGCAAAACCATTTATTCACAAAAGAAAATCCTAACCGCACTTTCGCAGGGAACGCGATTGCACTGAGCGTGTGCAACAAGCCGTTAAACCTCTAGGTGTCCCTAGTAGGTGGAGTGTTGTTTCCTGAGGGTTTTCAGCGGATACTACCCACAAAATCCCGTCAATCTAGCTTTGTGAAATAACTATGATTCAAACCCTAAGGTTATGTTTAAAAGATAACAATTCTATTATCCTAAATTTAGAACTATCGAACCTTTATTTTTCACACCTCACTTCTTTTTTAACTTAAGATTTTATATGTCTTTACGTGCAGTGCAAATAGTGTCGTTAAGTTTCAAAAGGATCGAAAAATCATTATGTCACAAAATAAAGCCCAGATAAAGATTTAAAAAGGATCACATAAGTTTTATAAAGAGTTAAGTATTTCTCAAGTTTCGTTTTCCAGTAAGGTTTCAAATTCAGAATTTCTATCTTCCTTAACAGGAAACTAGGTCTTATTTTTCACTCCACCTTTTTCTTGGTTTCATTTCATACACACCTTTGTGAACATGCAACAGTCTTTATCATAGAATAAAACCTCTATATCTCCGCTAGAAATACTTTTTTATAAAAACCTGCGTTTTTTCAAGATTATTCTCACACAAAGAACCGTTAGGAATTTTAACTCGGAGAGAACACTTGCTTGACTTTGTTTTAATCTGGACTTTCTAGGTTTCTTAGCGAGCTTTGGGCCAATGCTCCCAAACCAGTTGGTTTTAGAGTATTAGGTGTAGAGACACCCCAGCGGACTTAATTACTCAAGTTACCTAGGCCCAAAAACAAAAGACAATGATGATTTAATGCGAACAGAGATATAACCGGTAGTTCAATTATTTTTTTGGATATAAGACGTGTTTAGTGGATTAGGTGTGTAATCATTCCAATCAAGATTCATATGGGTTATTCTTCAGAATTAGTTCCAATTAAGGCGTCAATAATATCCCTTCATATCCACCTCTCTTTATAAACTAGTCTTGATATTACTTATTTCAGAACAAACCTATTTGATCCTCAGAAAATAATTTATCAAAAAAGTTTTCAGACATAATATACTTGTCATCTAATTTTCAAAACTTACGACACGTGTAGTGTGATGTAAAGACGTCTATTACCTATAGTTAACTTCAAAGGAGGGTTATCTTTCAGGTATTCAAAATCTAAAAATAGGATTTAGTTTTTCCTATCTTATCAAACAAAACCGTCGAAATATTGAATCTAAGTTCTCCCACCAGCTAACTTGACGACAAAGTTTTTATATTTTTTAGAAATTTTTCTGATTTTTATGGGTTTTTAAGTAAGTATGCAAATGCAGAATATACAAATGAATGCGAAGGTAGAAAGCTTACCGAGCACACCCCCAAACTTAAACTTGACAGTGCCCTCATTGTCAGGCTACACTAAGAGGGTCAAAATTGTTGGTGCCTCCCCGAAAACAAATTCTATACAAAAATAAAAACCAATAAATTTGTACACCAAAAGGTTCCCCCCTAAACTTAAGTAAAACAGTGTTTCCACTGTTAAGCGTTGAAGTTCAGGATTAGGGGCGAAAGAGAACAGTATCAATCTATACAAGGTCTCACACAGGCCAAAAGTGAGCACCAACCATTCAAAAATCTTATCGCTATTATGTGCAGGTTGGTGAAAGAATACGGTGAGGAAAGAAATTGGAGAATACGCGAGACCGTATGGAGGTAGAAGTGGTATACGGTCTCGGTGGAGGAGGAGAATGGCCGAAGGGAGAAAGAAACGGAATACAAACTTGAGGGTGAAAATGGAGTGAATAAATTAGCACAATTTGTAATGACCGATATGTAAGAAGCGTTTGTGCTAATGTATTAACTCATCGAGAAATGGGGTCAAATCCCTCAAGATTCGTGAGAAATGGGTACGCCGAACTTGGTAAACCAGACACAAGAAATGAAAGTGATACGGTTTCTTGCGAGGTCGGAACAATGGAATGAATGGAGGGAAGTGATTGAGGAAGGGTCAAAATTAACGGTTCAGGAGGGTATACACAGTCAGTGAAACGAGTAGGATGAATTGGAAAATCCGACTCATCATCTAGAACTGTTTCATCCTCAAAAATATCCTCAAAATTCTCTTCAAAGTTAAGCCTATCCATGCATATTTCATCAAAATCAAGACGCATATGAAGTTCGGGAAAAACAATTAATGACTCGGGAAGATGAATTGGAGAGAAAAATTCATCCAAATCTACAGGTTCATCATCCAAAATATTCCCAGCGTCAATGTTCTCAATCACGTGAAAATCAATATTCTCAGACACCTCATCAAAATCATGGACTTCAATCGATTCTGATTCTAAGATGGAGGTGTAGAGGTCAAAAGGTTTAGGTGTGGTTTCACTCAAAGGGGACCATTCACAATCGGGTAAATCAAACACTACAAAGTCGCACAACTCATTAACCCATCTATCTTCAATTGATAAATCATTTAGGACACTCGATAGACTTTCAAAATAGGAGTTGTAAGATTCAATTTGCAATGGGTAGGTTTGATTTGGAAGGGTATACAACTCACTCTCTCCACTCAAATTCTCAACCTGTCCAACCGCCTCTTCAAACATTGTAAAATATGGAGCTAGTTGGAAACTAGCTGCCGGGTCACTATGTTGTATGAGGGCAGTGTAGGGTTCCTAGGCATGCTAATGAGGTCTCACAAGGCATCAACCATGCCAATTTCAAATGTTACAAGTGCCGAGAAACCCTAATACGGATCGTTAACTAGAATTTTAGGTGATGCGATGCAAATAAACAACTTTATCTAAAAGGAAAGAGGCTACAACCTTTGTAGATTCGGTCCTCCACCTCCTAGGCTCCGTGATGACGTCCCTCCGCTGTCCAAATCGAATCTTGGACTCTTGCGTCGGCTTCATCGGAGAAAAGGGCGGGCTAGGTCATCGACTTCGATGTCGAAGATGATCTACGTCGAGGCAACACAAGATCAAGCTCCAACTTCACCAAGTCATGAAACTTGTGAAGAAAACACCCTATACTACTTGGCAAGAGGTAGAGGATGAAGAAATAGGAAGTGGGTTCACATTAGAATTGGATTTCTCACTCATTTTCACAAGTTGCCATTGATGGAGGAAAGCTTTTCCTCTTCAAGAAGAAGAAGAAGAAGAAGATAGAATATGATAAGAATTTTCAAAATAGAAAATAAATGAATACTTATCATAAAGCAACCATGGTCAAGTGTAGAGAATGAACTAGGGTTAAGTGGAATGGTTAGGGTTAAGCATGAAAACAAAAAAGGTCACTTAGTCAAAGCTTCATGAAGCTTCAACTAGCAAACAAAGAAAGCCACCATTCATTTATTTTGCAAAATAAATAAACAAAATAAATAAATGAATAAGTAAATCAAAACCCTAACCATTACACAACCATGGTTTAATCATACACTTAACCAAGTGAGCATGTATCTTCAAACATGATACAAACAAGTGCATAAAAGTATATCTCATATACTACTTGTGTACATCAAGTGAGAAAATCCATTTAAAGTGGACTAATACTAGTTAATGCAAAGCAATATATCAAATATATAATTATGCATTAAATCATTAAATCAACACTTGATTTAACGATCCGGTCATATCGCATATGATCGACTAATATCCGATGTATCGACTTATCGAATCAATCCTCGATTCGATAACAAGGTTATATCACATACAACAATTCGACACATTCATCGCGAGAATAGAATACGGTATCACATACACGCATTATTCTCGGTCCCGCGCATATCTCATATGCGCTCCTATTTCGTTTCGCTTGAGCCAGGAAACCTCTGTGTAGGACTCTAAAGACTCGTCAATACGCCGGCAGCAGGTGATGATCATATGAAACACCCACAAGCCGCAAGCGGTTTGCTAAACGTAACGGCCACCCGGGTATTGAGCGATCAGAAGATCGATGAGCAAGCCCGCTTACACTCCTGTGAATCCAACCAGTAACACTTACCGTACATTCCGGTCTGATCATCTGATATGCCGCATATCTCGCCTAGGGGTGGTAAACGTCAGACCCCAGTAACTCGATAAGTCGTGTCGATATGAGGTCTATAACAGTTCGAGAAACTACGGGTAACACTTACCAATAAATCTCAGCAACCCTGGCCAGGGATTTCCGGTTATAGCCAATCGAACACTGCGCAACATCAACTCCCTATACCGGGAGAGACGAATCCCCTCCTATCGCTCATTGCCTCCATGTGATTCGGGACTGTACCCAAAATCCACCGTTTTGCACGCCCTCTTGGACGTGGTAAGGTGGAAATCAAAGCACAGTGGGAATCACACAAGACTCAATGACGATCTCGGGTCTACAGACTAACCTGTACCAGTGTCACCAGAGAACTGCCATCTGACGTGAGGTATAATACCATCTGGGAGTTCTCGGCGAGTCCGTCCAGTGTAACCAGTCTCCATTGAGCACCCGTATATCATCTCTGATGTCAAACACCAATGGATATGGGATCATCCATCGCCCATCTGTATGGGTCGAGAAGGTATACGCTAGTCTACTCTGGTATATCGATGCCCCGTCTCGATACACCCACGACTAGGGACCTTGAAGGATGTACTTATAGACTACCATGTCCCCACTAGTATGATCCGCATCATAGTCCAGGTAGTCAAGTACACATCCTAAGAGCTTTACCAACATGTAACAGAGAGACAATCAGTATACACGTCAAGGTAAAGAGTAACCAGATAGCATACTATCACGTCGAGTAAGAAAGTCCTCCCTATATATGTCCCAGCATCCACTACAATATACATCCTATGTACAGTAATGGTCTCTAGGGCATACATATAACTAACAATCTCCCACTTGCACTAGGGCCATCTGTAGCAGTGGTTGAAGTATTTCATACTCAACCATCCCATAAAAGTCTCTCTCTGGGAAAAGGCCTTTGTGAGTGGATCCGCTGTGTTGTCCTCTGAGTCTACTCTCCTAACCTCGATCACCTTGGAGATCAGCCATCTCCATGATCAGGTGATACTGCCTTAGATTATGTCTGGATCACTGATGGGGCAGACGTTCCTTGGCAAAAGCCACAACTCTATTGTCACACAATGGGAGGAACTAAGTTCATCTCATGAACATGTATACATCCAGACTGCCTCTTTGGTAGCATCTTAAGTAGCGATGTATCCAGCCTTTATCGTCTAGTTAGCCACGGTATCTAGCTTGGAACTCTTCCAACATACCGTCCCTCTACTGAGGGTAAAGACAATGCCTGCGACTGACATTCAGTCGTCCTTATCACCCTGGAACACTTCCAGTGATTCTCCCCAGGACCAATTGATACCATCTCGCTACAACTAGTGAGTATCCTAACACCCAAATTGTTGGAGATAGTGCCCTCAGAGTCAATTATTAGGTCACAGGTACGTGATTGCAATGATTGATGGAGGACTTATCCCGGTAGGACAGTCTTACTCGAGATGATAGTATGCTATCTGGTTTACCTTTATCATCGTGTACTGTTTTAGGTGACCTGACAAGTTGCTATTACACGTTGATAGAGCACCTAGGATTCTTGCTTGACCACCAGCAGTATGAGGGCGATCATATAAGTGGGAGCTGGGGTCTATAAGTATATCCTTAAATGGTCCCTAGCCGTGTGAGTTTCGAGACAGGGCATCGATACTCCAGAGTAGACTAGTGTATACAGTCGAGACCCCGACGAGGGGCGGTGGTCGGTCTCACAAGCCACTGGTGTCAGTTGGATCACCTAAGATGTATACAGGTGCTCATTGGACTATGAGTACACCGGATAGGACTCGCCGGGAACATGCTAGTTGGTCATATACCAGACGTCAGATGGCAGTTCCCTGGTGACATGTGTGCAGGTTAGTTCATCGACCTGGGGATCGTCATTTATCTCGTGTGAGTTCCCACTGTACTTTGATTACTACCCTACCACGGCTCAAAGGAGTCGTGCAAACTGGTTTTAGTTGGGTACAGTCCCGAGACACATGGAGGCAGTGAGCGTATCTTCAGGGGTTCGTCTCTCCCGGTATTGGGGGTGAGGTCGCGCTGTGTCTAGGAGAGCCATTACACGAAGTCCTTGGCCAAGGCAGGAGATTTACTGGTAGGTATTCCAGTAGTATCTCAGGGTGTTCTGGGCTACACTCCGACACGACTTGTACCGCTTTTGGGGGTCTGAGTTTTACCAACCACCTAGGCCCACCATGCGATGCTCATAGACGAACGGACCGGACTGTACGGATATTGTCACTGACAGGCTCAGTAGGGTTGTCAGGCTGAGTTCGCTCACAGACGTCCCTTTTAGTCAATACCTGGTAGCCCGTTACGTATTGGCTTATACCTCTGACGTGCTAGTGGTTAAATCCACAACCAAGGTGTTGACGAGTCTTTTGAGTCCCCCACATTCTGTTACTCAGCTTTCGGGCGAAAGGTTGTAGAGGCCGTATGGAGATATGGCCAGGTCCGATCAGATACGTGCGGCATTGCACGGATCAGGATCGGACAGTTTGTACTATAGGCCGTATGGATATATGGCAGGGTTCGATCAGATACGTGCGGTATTGCACGGATCAGGATCGAAGGGATATTACTAGCCGGCTTTGGTTTAAGCCGGATCCTAGTATAGTACAGTGTAGATTTTGTCTCATTGCATTTGTATTTCGGTCGGAATACAAATGCGGATGTATGCACAATATCGGGGTTTTCCTGTAATTTATTACGTGACCAGTTTTCTGGAGTTACCAATTTGCTTTCCGTTTCGGCCAATTTCCTTTGTATCGTTCATTGGCCGAAGATTGGTGGAGGAGGGCTTATTTGCATTGTTGTAAATAAGTATTTGAGGAGGGGTTCTTTGCATATATTTGTATCATGATGGTTTCATGATGGAGCCCATCCTTTGACTCTTTCTTTTCCATCATGGCTTGACTTTGGCTCATCATGGTTGTTGATGATGAGGTTGGTGGACGGTGGTTGAGTGTGGGTTTTGATTTGGTGTGACCTTATCTTTATCAATTCCTTTTGCACTTGAGATTTTCCATTCTTTTTCTCCACCCATTTTCTTGTGTGGGGGCCGGCCACTATTTAGGAATGGAGTGAGGTTTTATTTTGTGTGTGGAAATTCCTTTCATGCTTAATTAGTGGACCCCCCCATTTGTGTTTGTTGTGAAGTGTTTTAATATCCTTTTGCATGATATTAATTCATACTCTCTACACACATTTTTCCAGTGAGCACAATTGAGTGCCTGGCCGAGCTCATTTTTCATGATATGCTTATTTTTCTTTAGCATCCATCCATGAAAAATCTTTGTGCAAAATTCCTCCATTATGGCAACCATACTAAACCCCAAAGAGACAACTATTCTACACTATTCTACAGCAAATCTTGGACGCGTCGGCCAGCCAACTTCGTGCCCGAGTTGCCTCGGCATTGAGGTGGGAGCCCGTAAAAGAAGTAGGCGATGTGGTGCACTTCCGGCGACGAGGTGGAGACCGGAGCATTCCGCAGGAGATCGGGTCGACGACGAGAAGACCGGAGGACTTGGATCAGTCGGTATATCTCTATTCCCTATCTTGTAGATAGCTTGGACTAGTTAGTGGTTCGATCCGGGTATTAGTGCGCGGCGGTTTTGCCAGTTCAAGAAAAATTAAAGTTTATCACCGCTTCCGCATTTGGCCGTCGGATTGACGGCCGGGGCGCCGACGTGCACTTACAGTGGTATTAGAGACACGCCATTAACTTAGTCTAGCTTTGTGTAATGTGTTCGCATTTCCGATCGATCAAAAGTTCCAAAAGCGACAGTTTTCTGTTGAAATTTTTTAGTCTCCAAAAATTTTTCAGGTTATATAAAATTGATGTACTGGAGATTATAAGAGGTCTGTAAAAATTCGATGAAGTGATTCCACTGTGGGAGCGCGGAACCGCCGCAAACACCCCCTTCTCGCCGCGGTTCCGCCGCACACTGTGGAGATCCCTGCACCAAATTTCTACTGTTCCTTTCTGGGATTAAAATTGGGGTTTTGGAATATTAATATTGGGCCCAGATTTTCTTGATGTGCTGCAGTAGTACTTGGGGGCCCACTTGTTAAAGTTTGATCGATCGGATATTTTAAACACATTATTTCACAGTATTTACATTATATCTGCGACCGTGAATGTCACTTGATTGGTAAATCCGGTCTAACTGCTATAGCCCAGTTAGACGGATTTGCGAACGCGACTTTCACGTTGATGTTCTGTTTTTTCTGTGATGTTGCGGATCGGTCGTGGGGGATAGCCTGGATGCAATGCTAGTACAGTGTTGTGGTTGTATTGTGTACATTTGATATTGCGGGGCGAGCGTCCGACATGTGGACTGCCGTCACTGCCTGATTGTATTATTCTTTTGGGGCACGACCTGGTTGCGGTCGATGTACCCGTTGTATGTATATTTTACTTTCTGTACTAGGATTACCCCGCGGAGGGGTGCACGAATAGCCGGGTTCTAGAGGGCAACAAGCCCGCATCTCATGGCATTGAGACGGAGGGGGCTTCACTCTAGAATTGGCGGGCTATTCGCCGCACTCGTAGGGGGTACAGGTTGACCCTGGAGGGGTGCCCAAGTTACCGGATTCCGTGAAGTGCTGGGTGGTCCATTCACGGTGCTGAAGGGGGCTGCCTCGCTTCAGGTTTTGGCGGGTAACTTGCCGCGCCTGTAGGGGTCTAGGATTTCATTGCACAGGCTATCCACACGACCAGGGGAACGTCGGGTTTCAGTAGTGGCTCTGTGAAACCCGAGGATCCCAGATATCTGTATTGGTTATGTGATGCTGTTCATTCTCTGTGATGTTGCATTTTATCACGCCTTGAGCGAATATAATATATTGGTATATATATTAGTAGATGTTGTATATGTTTTGCATCCGCGCTAGTCCAGTCCCCGCTCTGTCGTTAGTTAGCTAACCTAACGGGTAATGACGGGACCCAGTGGCGAATGCGGATGGCATATACGTACATCAGTATATTTTCGTTCTTTTTGGTGTGATCAATTGATGGGACTGCGTTGATTCGGATCAATGCAAGTTAAAAACAAACCTAATCTGATGTTGTTGGAACACTTTTCAAAAAGCTGTTATTGCAAGGACGTTCACTTTTGTTTTGCATCGTGGTATTCAGTTGGAATATCCTGCTCCTCAGTCGATGAGGCAAGGGTCGAGATCCCTTCACCGGGAGTGACCCCTTGGACAGAAGTTTGCGTCAGGGCATTAACTTCACTATAGCCGATTACTTTTGCTTTGCATCGCGGTATTCATTTGGAATATCCTGCACCCCATTTTACGGGGAAAGAGCCGAGATCCCTTCACCGGGAGTGACCTCTTTAGCAACGGTTTTCGTCACTATATTTTCAAAAAGCTATCCGTTCCTTCAACGATATCAAGTTCATTACGTTAAAGGTTTTCGCCAGAAACCATTCGTAGCCCTCCGTCGTTTCAGACGGGTAGCACGTAGTATTCATGCTATGTTTGTTAACCTTCGTCAAGGCATAGTGTATGGTAGCTGCTTGTTACCTTTCTGTTGCATAGATAGATGCGTTGGTTTGGGACAGTCGTACAGCCTTGTTGACCTTCGTCAAGGGCTAGTACGGGTGGATTCAAATTAACCTGGATAATGACGGGTAGAACTTGACATGTGACTTATGATTTGTTGACCTTCGCCAAGGTCATAAGAGCATGGGGCAGAAATCACATCGGGAGTTTCAAAAGAACTGAAACTTGCCAGATATGCGCATACCATCTGGAGTGTGTTGATGTGAGCGGATTCCGTCACGTTATCATGCGATGAGAGTTGGATCCCGATTCCCACTGATGAGTTAGTTTACTCCTCGGGTGACCCCGACTAATTCCTTTTTCAGGTTTGGAGGAGAATTTGACGGTACAGTGGGAGGTTTCCAGATTAGATAAATTGGTAGCCATTCTGATCTAGGTTAGAGTGCACGCTGAGTGTTTCTTCTCTCTCTCTCTTTGGCAGCGACCATTGACCCGACCCTAAGACTATGACTCAGTGACCAAATTAACCGAACCTTCTTAAACACTGGCTTTTAGATTGTCAAGAGTTGCGAACCTCATTGTCACTCCTACTTTTACACTTTTCTCCAGGACACCCCGTATTGCTACGAACGTCCACTTCCATTGGACAAAACCATCGTATGGTTAGATACGAACTCGAAAGAATTTATTCGAGGATGGTTTCAGGTTCTGGAGAAAACGGATAGGACTATTCAGTTGTCTTTTCCTTTTACCTTCTCTCAAGTTGTGAGTACTCCTTGGTTTAGGGGACAGTACACCTATTACGCAAATTGGATAGTCTTCTTCCAAACCTTAGGCTGGTGCCGACCGGTAGGGAATGAAGAAAACCAATTAGCCTAACGATGGTGTACAGAAGGTATTGAGTTAAGACAAAGCAAGGGATTAGTAAGAGGGCAAAGTAAATTGCAACAGATATTCACAACCAAACCAAATATTCCTTCGCCAATCCAAAATCACGTTTGTATTTCTCCAGGACACTCCGTATCACTACGAAGATCCACAGTTTAATTGGATACTCCATCGTATGGTTATATACGAACTCGAAAGGAACTTGTTCCAGTTCGGGGATGGATTCTGGTTCAGGAGAAATAGGAATAAGATTTATTCAGTTGTCTTTTATCTTCACCTTCTCTCTCATTGCGAGTGTTCCTAGGATTAGGACAGTACACCCATTATGCTTATTGGATAGTCTTCTTCCAAACCATAGGCTCGTGCCGAACGGTAGGGAAGGAAGAAAACCATTTGGCCTAAAGGGGTGTACATAAGGTAAAGACTAAAGACATATGAAGGGATTTGGAGAGGTGGCAAAGAATTATACGGTTGTAGTTATGAATCTGAATACTGGAAGAGGCATTACTAGGAATACCAGGATACCCCATCGGAACATTTCAATGTTTCAGTTTCACTGTGTAATGTTAAAGGAAAACTGATTTCCCAGTTAGACACTTGCTCCACGGTATGTATTTACCAGGTATGATTCTCACATCTGTATAGTTTTACAGATGATGAGTGGGAGTAAGTTTTTAGGAATTAGGTGATCATCCTCATTATATCGGGATTCGTTGTAATCGGTGATATTTGAGGAAGTCACCTAGGTTGTTTGCCGGTCGGCAAATATTTGGTTTTGAATATCCGCTGTTATGCACCAATTTCAAATTGATATATCTGTACGTCTATTTTCATAGAGTGAGATATACCTTTTTGAAATTATGTCTGTGACATTTACCTATATCAGTGGATGGTTAGGTAAGGAGCATTAAACAACGGTGTAATTCTTCTTAACCGTAAGTACAGTTTTCATCCTACGACACACAGTGAATGAGTTATCAGACTCATGGGACTTATACAGAGTATTCTATGTTGTCCAGGGTCCGTCAGGACAGAGGGGTTGGTCCTCGTACTATATTTGGTTTACTTATGACTTCTCTAGTTTTTAGACAAGTGTTTCGTGGAAACACAGGGTCCGAATTTTAAGAAGTTATAGGTATTTGAATAAAGTAGAGAACCAAGTATTGCAAGTATCGGGATTCTTCAAAGCGATCGAAGATGTAGACACTTGTGCATGGTATTCAGTTGATAATAATGATAAAGAGATCTTGCTTCTCTATCGGGTTACTCATGATTGGAAGCATTCCTAAGTTGAGTAACGCTGATCGGCCTTCTTCCATTTAGTAGACATGCACTGGAGACAGCTGCATGATTTGAATCTGGTTCAATTAAATCAGTGCCGCTGGTCCTATATGGGATATAGAACAGTTCGTATCTTAACGAAGTTAAGGTACGGGGAGTTGTCCGGCTTATGATTAAAACCAGACACTGGACAACTCAAGGCACGTTTCTGTAATGGTTGTTTGTGGGTTGACCCAGGCTATGACGAGGGTTGACTTTCTACCATCTGGATGAACAATAGCAATATTGTTCTAGACTCGCCACAGTTTTATTAAAAATGGATTTTTTCAGAAAACAGTAGTGGGAGTATGGTAGAACTGGAAGTAATTCCAGAACCACAAACGATTACTGGAGATTTGATAAGGAACCTAAAGATTCAATCTGGATTGACATTCCATTGGCCACTCCGCAGGTAAGGTGGGTAACTTCAGGCACCCGAGAGGTACTCCGGTAGCCTCAAGGACGGTGACAGGGAAGTTCTTGTTTACCCACAATTGCCGTTGCTGTTGTTCCAGGCTGCGAGACCCGGCAGGAGGATGAGTATAGCGTCGTTCTAAACTAGTTTTAGAAGTGTACGTCTATATGACTCTGCCAGAGGGTTGTCGTAGTCAGTGGGAGCAGCGGAAGCATTGGTGGACAGGTAGCTTATGTCTATTTATAGACCAAAGCAGATGTAGCGGAGATAGATCATCCATTTCTGACGTGACAGTCATGGGTTTGACTTCATCAGAATAGGAGATGGATCTGTTGAGAAGGTAGTAGGGTGTGATGTCATGGCATTTGGATGACATACACAGAATAGGAAAAGAAATTCCTATATTACAATCGGTTATACTTTGGTTGTCACACAGTGTTTTCTCCACAAAGGAAATGGATTTTGTATCAGACATACTGGTTACTAGATCTATGGTTTTAGATCTAGATTTGGGTGGTTTCCCAATCTGGGTACTTAGACAACATTCTAAGGGTATTTAGAATGGACGACTCCTGGCACGGTAGTGTACCTGTAGGTGATGGAGTCACCCTCTCAAAAGGTGTCTTACAGACTAAAGGGGAGAGGGATGTGCATGATTGGCAGATCACTTGCTTAGGCAATTGAGTCAATCATGAGATGCCAAGTATCACACCAGATGTTGTTCTTGCACTAGATGCAATAAGTTGACACTTGATCCAATCCTGGAGAAACAGTCGGAAGGAGTTTTAGAACATAAGTGGATGTTCTAGGGATATAATAACGATAGCCTCATGCAGGAGACAGTTATCATTCCAGGCTTCCAAGGTGACCTGGACGACAAGGAGGTTGTCAGATTTATAGTTTTCCTTCTGACGAGGGGCAGTATTTTGGACAGGTGGTCCAAGGCAATACTGAGGGAGGCATGGCGCAGGATACTGATTAAGTTCAGTTGACGATACAGTCTAAGAAGTTTGGATTTGGAGTTCATTTATGAGCTAGGTCCCATCATACATCCAGACACATTCTAAGACAGGTATTGCTCATTTCGGGAGATGGCTTTCTCCGCGAACTTGAGATATAGAGAGACATAGAAAGAAACAACAAAGCGGATCCACTTACTAAGGCTATTCCTCGAACGCAATAGTTTCGCAAACGAGCTTTGTGAGGCTGACTAGTAGAGGAGTTGGGTGTTCGGTATCACACGGGCTGTGAGTATGCGACATCACAATAATTAGCCTTGAGTGCAAGTGGGAGATTGTTGGAGATAGTGCCCTCAGAGTCAATTATTAGGTCACAGGTACGTGATTGCAATGATTGATGGAGGACCTATCCCGGTAGGACAGTCTTACTCGAGATGATAGTATGCTATCTGGTTTACCTTTATCATCGTGTACTGTTTTAGGTGACCTGACAAGTTGCTATTACACGTTGATAGAGCCCCTAGGATTCTTGCTTGACCACCAGCAGTATGAGGGCGATCATATAAGTGGGAGCTGGGGTCTATAAACATATCCTTAAATGGTCCCTAGTCGTGTGAGTTTCGAGACAGGGCATCGATACTCCAGAGTAGACTAGTGTATACAGTCGAGACCCCGACGAGGGGTGGTGGCCGGTCTCACAAGCCACTGGTGTCAGTTGGATCACCTAAGATGTATACAGGTGCTCATTGGGTTATGAGTACACCGGACAGGACTCGCCGGGAACATGCTAGTTGGTCATATACCAGACGTCAGATGGCAGTTCCCTGGTGACATGTGTGCAGGTTAGTTCATCGACCTGGGGATCATCATTTGTCTCGTGTGAGTTCCCACTGTACTTTGATTACTACCATACCACGGCTCAAAGGAGTCGTGCAAACAGGTTTTAGTTGGGTACAGTCCCGAGCCACATGGAGGCAGTGGGCGTATCTTCAGGGGTTCGTCTCTCCCAGTATTAGGGGTGAGGTCGCGCTGTTTCTAGGAGAGCCATTACACGAAGTCCTTGGCCAAGGCAGAAGATTTACTGGTAGGTATTCCAGTAGTATCTCAGGGTGTTCTGGGCTACACTCCGACACGACTTGTACCGCTTTTGGGGGTCTAACTTTTACCAACCCCCTAGGCCCGCCATGCGATGCTCATAGACGAACGGACCGGACTGTACGGATATTGTCACTGACAGGCTCGATAGGGTTGTCAGGCTGAGTTCGCTCACAGACGTCCCTTTTAGTCAATACCTGGTAGCCCGTTACGTATTGGCTTATACCTCTGACGTGCTAGTGGTTAAATCCACAACCAAGGTGTTGACGAGTCTTTTGAGTCCACCACATTCTGTTACTCAGCTTTCGGGCGAAAGGTTGTAGAGGCCGTATGGAGATATGGCCAGGTCCGATCAGATACGTGCGGCATTGCACGGATCAGGATCGGACAGTTTGTACTATAGGCCGTATGGATATATGGCAGGGTTCAATCAGATACGTGCGGTATTGCACGGATCAGGATCGAAGGGATATTACTAGCCGGCTTTGGTTTAAGCCGGATCCTAGTATAGTACAGTGTAGATTTTGTCTCATTGCATTTGTATTTCGGTCGGAATACAAATGCGGGTGTGTATGCACAGTATCGGGGTTTTCCTGTAATTTATTACGGGACCAGTTTTCTGGAGTTGCCAATTTGCTTTCCGTTTCGGCCAATTTCCTTTGTATCGTTCATTGGCCGAAGATTGGTGGAGGAGGGCTTATTTGCATTGTTGCAAATAAGTATTTGAGGAGGGGTTCTTTGCATATATTTGTATCATGATGGTTTCATGATGGAGCCCATCCTTTGACTCTTTCTTTTCCATCATGGCTTGACTTTGGCTCATCATGGTTGTTGATGATGAGGTTGGTGGAAGGTGGTTGAGTGTGGGTTTTGATTTGGTGTGACCTTATCTTTATCAATTCTTTTTGCACTTGAGATTTTCCATTGTTTTTCTCCACCCATTTTCTTGTGTGGGGGCCGGCCACTGTTTGGGAATGGAGTGAGGTTTTATTTTGTGTGTGGAAAATTCCTTTCATGCTTAATTAGTGGACCCCCCCATTTGTGTTTGCTGTGAAGTGTTTTAATATCCTTTTGCATGATATTAATTCATACTCTCTACACACATTTTTCCAGTGAGCACAATTGAGTGCCTGGCCGAGCTCATTTTTCATGATATGCTCATTTTTCTTTAGCATCCATCCATGAAAAATCTTTGTGCAAAATTCATCCATTATGGCAACCATACTAAACCCCAAAGAGACAACTATTCTACACTATTCTACAGCAAATCTTGGACGCGTCGGCCAGCCAACTTCGCGCCCGAGTTGCCTCGGCATTGAGGTGGGAGCCCGTAAAAGAAGTAGGCGATGTGGTGCACTTCCGGCGACAAGGTGGAGACCGGAGCATTCCGCAGGAGATCGGGACGACGACGAGAAGAATGGAGGACTTGGATCAGTCGGTATATCTCTATTCCCTATCTTGTAGATAGCTAGGACTAGTTAGTGGTTCGATCCGGGTATTAGTGCGCGGCGGTTTTGCCAGTTCAAGAAAAATTAAAGTTTATCACCGCTTCCGCATTTGGCCGTCGGATTGACGGCCGGGGCACCGCCGTGCACTTACACAAATAACATCTATCTCATAGATGAAGACTCAGGATTTAGAAGGTATCACTTTGATCCTATGTGGAGAATCATTGTGATAAGCGGAGATTGACCGAGCGTAGCATAGGAAACTGCTTTCTTATCAAGAGTATGTCATCCACGTACTCTACGAGGATCACCACCATACTCCCTACTACCTTTTTGTATATACAAGGTTCATCTACCATTTTGATGAAGTCAAACTTTTTGACTACTACATCAAAACAGACGTTCCAACTCCGCGATGCCTGCTTTATCCTGTAAAACATCTTGCACACGTTTCCGCTGCTCCCACTGTCTACGAAGCCCTCTGGCTGTGTACTTATAGACGCTTTCTTCCAAAACATCATTTAGAAAAGCAGTCATAGCACCCAACCGCCAGATATCGTAGTCATGGTATATAGCCGTGGCAAGTAGGATCTGGATGGACTTAAGCATAGCCACTGGAAAAAGGTTTCATCATTATCCACGCTTGGTCGATGACGAAAACCTTTAACAAGTCTAGCTTCGAAAGTCTCAACTTTTCCATCTACACCAAGTAATCTTCTCAAGATATACTTGCTCCTGATGGGGATTTAACCCTTCAGATATAGCAACTAAAGTCCATACTTTTTTGGTGTATAAGGATTCCATCTCAGATCGCTAAGTATCCAGCCATTCTTACAGAGTCCCACTCCTGATGGCCAGCTCGAAACTAGTTGGGTAATCATCTCATGATGCAATCCTCGCTCTCACATTCATAGAGAAACCGAAGTATCTCTCAGGTTGGTGAGGAACCCTACTAGATCGGCGGAGAGGCTGAGGTTCGTTGGATTCTACTGAATCATTTGGTTCTATCAAATCATCAGCTGCAGTTTGTATAGCTGGAACATTTCCAGTTCTACATAACAGATCTTGCCTCGAGCTTGTCCGGATTTTGCTTTTCAGACATAGGCCGGACAACCCCAAATCTTAACTAACTTAAGTTATGGGCTCTTCCCTTTCCATATCACATATGAAGCGGTAGGCAGCTGATTTGATTGGAACCCTATTCAATAGGTATGCAGCTTCATAAGTGCGTAACTCCCTAAAGGAAATAGGTAACTCAGTAATACTCATCATAGAGCACACCATATCACATAGGGTGTTATTGCTCCGCCTTGATACACCGTTGTGCTGTGGTGTATTCAGAGGAGTAATACTGAGAGAGAATCTCATTCTTCTTAAAATAGTCCAGGAGTTCCGTGCTCAAGTATTCTCCTCCTTGATCACATCAAAGGACATAATACTCTTACCCGTATTTTGGTTCTCTACTTCTAACATATATTCTATGAATATCTCAAAAGGTTCGGACTTGTGTTTCAACAAGAACATAGATCTGAACCTCGAGAGATTATCAGAGAATGTAATGAAGTACAAAGAACCGGTCTTGGCATGTGTAGACAGGGGACCTACATACATCAACATGTATCATCCCAAGAGTTCACTAACTCTTTCTCTGTTTCCAATAAATAGAGCTATGGTCATCTTATCTTTGTGACATGACTGGCGAGTTTCACAAGATGTAAATTCAAACTAATTTAAATATGCATCTATATGTAACTCCAGCTAGTCGGGTCGCATTGATATGACCTAGTCTACAATACCTCAAGAAGGATCCGTCCATTTCTGAACTCTTCCTCTTTTGTGTGTTCCGTATACTAAGAACTGTAGTTTGATTTAGAACATCAATGCTTTTAGATAACGTGCCTGAACCGATCAACTTTTGATATAGGAAATGTTCAAAACATTATCCAACAATACAAAATTTTATCATTCTTTACTAATAAAGAAACTGATATGATTTTGTATATCAGGTTCGGTATCTAATAACATTTGTTCAGAATCAATGTATTTGTAATACAGGGTAACAGTGAGCAACAGACTTGGATGCAACACTTGCCCCATTTTCTGCCTCATGAAACTTATCACCCGTTCTCAATTCTTTACCTTTCTGTAGCCTATGTAACAGATTACATATTCGGGATCCTGATCCGGTATCATATACCCAGGACGTAAAGGACACTGAGAAACAGTTCTATGTAACGAACACACCCGAAGATGATGCATCATATGCACTTTCTTCGTTTGGGCGGCACAGGAAATCTGGTATTCCCCAATTTCCTGCTCTGTCCTATAACAATTATAAGTTGGAGCGGGACCAACGTTCCCCGGCTCAGTATAACAAGCGGGTTCGGTCAATATATCCGTTTTATTATCTTGATTAAGGTGTGATATGGTCGCTACCTGGAGAGAGGGAGAAGAAAACACTCAGCGTGCGCTCTTGCAAGATCAGATTGGTTATTATTTTATCTAATCAGGATGGCTCCCACTGCTTTTTATCAAATCTTCCTTCAAACCCTAAAAGGAAAGACTAGCCGTGATTAATTACACGCTACAAGTTCGCCAATCTTTCAGCCAGGCCAGTGTCGGTACTTTGAGGGAGGTCCCCCATGCTTTCGCACGAACCTAATTACAGTAAACCTCATTTTCCCAGAGGCGTAATCTCGTTAACACCTTTCTAGACACCTACTTGATCGGCTAATTGTAATGTGTAAAACTTTCCCAGGAGTAACAATTACTCGCAGCGGGTATCGGGATCCAACTATCTCAAAGAAGGTATGCAATCTCATTGCAAATTTCAACACTTGAAATTCCCGATAATGTTTTGCCCCTAGCGTCCTATGACCTTGATGCAGGCCAACAAACCATAGTCCGCTAGTCAAGTTCAACCCGTCATTTCCTGATTGAATTAAACCCACCCGCACGACCCTTGACGCAGGCCAACAAAGTCGCACGACTACCCTAATCCAATCTGCATCATATGCATAAGCAGATAAATACTAGTTAGCTACCGCACACTACGCCTTGACGCAGGCCAACAAACGTAGCACGAATACTAACTACTACTTATCTGAAATGACGGAGGGCTACAACAGGTTTTTCTGAAAACCTATTGCGTAATGAACTTGATATCGTTGTAGAATCAAATGATTTTAAAATGGAGTGCTTTTGAGGCTTTTCTAGTTTTGCTAAAGGAGTCACTCCCGGTGAAGGGATCGTCGGTCCTTTCCTCGTCGAATGAGGTGCGGGATATATCATATATATCACTGTGCAAAGCAGAAACTATAGAAGCAATCAAAGACAAACCGAGGGTAGTAGCATCTGCCAGTTATTGCTAAAGGAGTCACTCCCGGTGAAGGGATCTCGGTCCTTTCCTTATCGAATAAGGTGCAGGATGTTCTACAAGGAACACCGCGATGCAAAGCAAGAACTGTAGCTACCTGTTTTATTTTGAAATTCGATTCCACAATATCTTAGGTTTCTTTTATTTCATTAATCACATTAATGAAGTCCCATCATTTAAGTACCTAAACATCACAGATAAATACGACGTACACTTATGCCATCCGCATTCGCCTCGATGTCCACTCGTGCACTGTTAGGTTAGGTAACTAACGGAAGAGCGGGGCAGGGCTAGCGCGGGTGTAAAACATAAGTAACGCCTATATAATATATCATATATACTATATAGTGTATCTATCATAGAACATCACATGATCACATCACAGATATCGCAGCAGAAGAAATATATGAAACATTGGATATACTAGGACGTCCGTGTTTTTAATACGAGCCAGTATAAAACACGGATTCCACGGTCGTGATGAATAGCCAAACCCACACCCCAAGAGCCCTACGAGAGCGGCAAGCAATCCTACTAATTCTAGAGTTAGGAGACCCGGACTCGACTCCTCGAGTTGGTCTCCCACTGGACTCCAGAACCCGGTTACTTGTGCCCTCCTCCTTGGGTCTATCCTAGTGCGGAAAAGTAAATAATATACAACAACGGTGACAACTTCCGCAACCTGGAAGTGCCCCAATAAAAGAATATTACATACAAGTTTTTACATGAATAAAAATGAAAAACACTCATCTCACATAAAAAAAACCCCGGCTATTCAAACACGACGATCCAATATAACATATCCAGCAACACATAACATCACATGTCATCAACGTAAGTAAATATGCGCATCCCAATTGTCGTTGACATATAGCAACGAAACCAGCGATATCACATATTACACTTACGGTCGCAGAAAAGAAAGTGTAAAACTACAACAGTTGGAATCCGCAACCTCCTCAGACATCATATGCCTGACCAAATGAATTCCTTAGACATCACATGCCTAACAATTATAAACCCCGCATTTTAGTCTCAAAACCGAAAACACTTTTCAATATCAAGTCGGGCAATTCAACAAGATTCCCGATAACCTGATCGAATGCTCGTCACAAACTTTAGTAGGCGGCCGCACCCCCGATACCGTCGACGAAGTGTACCAAGGCGGAACACCGCTACCGCGAGCACCCGAATGGATGCTTTCGGCGACGGGGTTCTCCTACAGTCACTTGGTCGGGGCTATGGGGTTTAGCTGTCTATTAAGTTTATCCGGCGAGTATCCGCGTACGCTACGTGATTGCGACGGACTTTTGATCGCATCAAAATTCTGTGGCAACCGATCAAGTGAGACTAAAGTGTTGTGTTTATAACATTCATTCAGTTATCTCATAACTAATTGTGAATTCCAATTATTGTATCACATTCCGGATAAATAGAAAATGTTAAACTTTCCGATCGAACAATCGAACACCCAAGTTTTCCCGAAACACCTCAACACATGAAATAAGTTTAAAAAACATTCACTTCGTGCCTCAGTACCAACGGTCCAGCCGTAGAAGGGTCAAGCCAACGCCTCACATGTGGCACGCCGTACTGCCCCAAACCGGAAGGTTCAAAGGGCAGTTCAAGACGGTCACATAATCGAGTTAAGGTTTGTTGTCTTCTAGAGGGTCCATCGCGTTACTTGTACTACTTAGAACATCTTCAAACCACGGAAAAATCCAATACTTGGAAATTTTCCGGCAGGGGAAAAGGTGGATATTTATATCCGGTTGAACTTTTTAACATATTCTAAAATTATCCGGAAAACACATAGACAAAATTAGACAATCCGATCGAATAATCAAATCCCCAAAACAACCCCAGAAAACTCAACTCTTGAGTAAAAGATAAAATTTCCCAGAAAATTCAGCACTTTCAGATAGACATTACTGTGCAAAAATTATTAAATAATAGCACTATATGGCCGCGGAACCGCCGCCTGAGCCAGGCTCTTGCCGCGGTTCCGCGGCGGTTTAGTGGAATCAGACGGTAGTTTTGCACAGTAACTCTTATAAAACCCTGCTGATTTTTCTGCATATTTTTAATTTAGAAAAACTCACTGTTTTAAAAAAAGTACAGAGAAGGCTATTGTATTAGGGTTTCGGGTTCGTACGGACTTCAAACTTCGTATACACATCGCCTAAGGCTCTAGCTAGGCTCTGATACCACTGTAGGGTTCCTAGGCACGCTAATGAGGTCTCACAAGGCATCAACCATGCCAATTTAAAATGTTACAAGTGCCGAGAAACCCTAATACGGATCGTTAACTAGAATTTTAGGTGATGCGATGCAAATAAACAACTTTATCTAAAAGGAAAGAGGCTACAACCTTTGTAGATTCGGTCCTCCACCTCCTAGGCTCCGTGATGACGTCCCTCCGCTGTCCAAATCGAATCTTGGACTCTTGCATCGGCTTCATCGGAGAAAAGGGCGGGCTAGGTCATCGACTTCGACGCCGAAGATGATCTACGTCGAGGCAACACAAGATCAAGCTCCAACTTCACCAAGTCATGAAACTTGTGAAGAAAACACCCTATACTACTTGGCAAGAGGTAGAGGATGAAGAAATAGGAAGTGGGTTCACTTTAGAATTGGATTTCTCACTCATTTTGACAAGTTGCCATTGATGGAGGCAAACTTTTCCTCTTCAAGAAGAAGAAGAAGATAGAATATGATAAGTATTTTCAAAATAGAAAATAAATGAATACTTATCATAAAGAAACCATGGTCAAGTGTAGAGAATGAAGTAGGGTTAAGTGGAATGGTTAGGGTTAAGCATGAAAACAAAAAAGGTCACTTAGTCAAAGCTTCATGAAGCTTCAACTAGCAAACAAAGAAAGCCACCATTCATTTATTTTGCAAAATAAATAAACAAAATAAATAAATGAATAAGTAAATCAAAACCCTAACCATTACACAACCATGGTTTAATCATACACTTAACCAAGTGAGCATGTATCATCAAACATGATACAAACAAGTGCACAAAAGTATATCTCATATACAACTTGTGTACATCAAGTGAGAAAATCCATTTAAAGTGAACTAATACTAGTTAATGCAAAGTAATATATAATTATGCATTAAATCATTAAATCAACACTTGATTTAACGATCCGGTCATATCGCATATGATCGACTAATATCCGATGTATCGACTTATCGAATCAATCCTCGATTCGATAACTAGGTTATATCACATACAACCGTTCGAAACATTCATCGCGAGAATAGAATACGGTATCACATACACGCATTATTCTCTGTCCCGCGCATATCTCATATGCGCTCCTATTTCGTTTCGCTTGAGCCAGGAAACCTCTGTGTAGGACTCTAAAGACTCGTCAATACGCCGGCAGCAGGTGATGATCATATCAAACACCCACAAGCCGCAAGCGGTATACTAAACGTAACGGCCACCCGGGTATTGAGCGATCAGAAGATCGATGAGCAAGCTCGCTCACACTCCTGTGAATCCAACCAGTAACACTTACCGTACTGTCCGTTCTGATCGTCTGATATGCCGCATATCTCGCCTAGGGGTGGTAAACGTCAGACCCAAGTAGCTCGATAAGTCGTGTCGATATGAGGTCTATAATAGTTCGAGAAACTACTGGTAACACTTACCAGTAAATCTCAGCAACCCTGGCCAGGGATTTCCGGTTATAGCCAATCGAACACTGCGCAACATCAACTCCCTATACCGGGAGGGACGAATCCCCTCTTATCGCTCATTGCCTCCATGTGATTCGGGACTGTACCCAAAAGCCACCGTTTTGCATGCCCTCTTGGACGTGGTAAGGTGGAAATCAAAGAACAGTGGGAATCACACAAGACTCTATGACGATCTCGGGTCTACAGACTATCCTGTACCAGTGTCACTAGAGAACTGCCATCTGACGTGAGGTATAATACCATCTGGGAGTTCTCGGCGAGTCCGTCCAGTGTACCCAGTCTCCACTGAGCACCCGTATATCATCTCTGATGTCAAACACCAATGGATATAGGATCATCCATCGCCCATCTGTATGGGTCGAGAAGGTATACGCTAGTCTACTCTGGTATATCGATGCCCCGTCTCGATACACCCACGACTAGGGACCTTGAAGGATGTACTTATAGACTACCATGTCCCCACTAGTATGATCCGCATCATAGTCCAGGTAGTCAAGTACACATCCTAAGGGCTTTACCAACATGTAACAGAGAGACAATCAGTATACACGTCAAGGTAAAGAGTAACCAGATAGCATACTATCATGTCGAGCAAGAAAGTCCTCCCTATATATGTCCCAGCATCCACTACAATATACATCCTATGTACAGTAATGGCCTCTAGGGCATACATATAACTAACAGGCAGCCATGGACGCATTCAAATCCATCATCTGCTGGCATGACGCTACCCTAAAGTCTTCCAATGACTGTTCTAGACTAGACATAGGTTGTGATGGGGTTTCAGTAAAAGATTTGAAGTTGTTTGGATACTGGAAACTCCCAAAAGGCTGTTCAGAAGCAATGTCTAGGGCAGGTGCAAAAGTTGGGTAGGACTCGTAGAAATTGAATGGCTGGATAGGGGTAGGATCAACATATGAATAAGAAGGTGAATTGAATTGTTGATCCAAAGAATTTGTAGTGGTGAAAGGAGTACAAGATCGGCTACGGGATTGTTCAATATGTTCAGCGATGGACAAAGGACGACTTGCAATAGGGGTATCAACATAAGAGGTTGGTGAAGGTTGAAACGATTGATACAAAGTGGATTGCAGAGTGCAAGTGTTTGTCCTAGACGCGTCTATGCGATCTTTCAATGATATTTTTGGCATGTTTGGATCGTTCGACGTTCTGCCAAAGCAAGAACCGTAGGAAGTTATGTCTGGTTGTGGGTACCAATGTTTGGCAAGGGTTTTTCGAGGTGGGGTAGACATGATATGAAGAGAGGAAGAAGAATAAGAGAAAAGGAGGGGAAAAGAATGTGGTTTTTTTGTATAGTTTTTTTTAGTTAGTTATTGACAAAAGAATGAAATATACAAAAAAGAATCTGGACAAAAACAATCACGACCCAAAAATACCACACACCTAATCGTTCTAGGGTTCACCTAGGTCAACTAGACCTGCTCAAGAACTTGATTGTCGAAGTAAAACTGTGTCGAGAAACAGGCTCAAGATATACTGATCACGAGGCCAGGTAAGTGAAAAGATAAGGGGAGGTTTTCCGACGCTTTCGCGAAGGTCCTTAATTAAATAACCCTTTCTCTTTTGGCGGTTTCGCCGTGAACACTTTCCTAGACACCCCGTAAACAATATACTGTTAAGCGGTGTTCTAAAGACAATTAACCTCTCCTAGTGAGCGCGAAGTCCTTAAGGCTTAAAGTCTAATTTCTTTTAAAATTTGTGCGGGTAAACGTTATGCTCAAGTTCGTGATTTGTGGGCCACGGAAAAGGTGATGAAATCCTTTACCGTATGTAGTGGGGTTCGCTTGCCCTTAAATCAGTATTAATGTATGCAATGTGCAAATCAATGAAAAAATTTCTTCAAAATTTCAAACAATCTTTTTTTTAAGCGCGGCACTGCAACAAATACGGGTTAGTCCTTTTTTGTTGGCGTTTGCTAGCGAACTTGCAAAGAATCCTGCAAAGATATTATATTGGAAGCGTCGGATTAGAGAAGAAGGTGTTAATAAAGTGCGTACCGTTAAGTTGTGGGTTAAGAAACCCCCGTTGAATCGAATCCGGTAAGCTTGAAAAGTTCGCTTGCGCGGGTTAAACTACCCGGATCTTTGGCACTGTTCTTCGTAATCACCTTGATTTTGAATGTGCACTTTTCTCCCGACGCCCGCTGTTCGCAAATCCGCAATATCTGAAATGTCGGAAAAACGGATTATTAATGTGAAAAAGCGATACGAATACCAAAATACCTGCACACTAAAAATTATAAAAAATAAACAATACAAATAGGACAAAAATAGAACACTGGAGCACAGAGGAGAAATTGGAGGCAAAAGGTGGTGAAGGGGCCGGCGTCGCCGGTTTTGGTGATGATGTCGCCGGCCAACTTGATGAGGTAGGGCTCCAAATTTCAACAGTAGTCTTAGTATTCCACTAATGCCACACTGTATTGTTTAACTTTTTATTTTAGTTACAGAGTGCAAGCAGGTATAAAATCCAGAGAGCAAAAAAATGAGTTAAGAATGTTATTTTTTTTGTTTGATTTTGAAAATTTTGAGATTTTTAGTTTGTTTTGAAAAAGTGTTAGATGGATATTCACAAGATTAACCCGAAATAACAAAAACTAAAAACGTTACCGCTTCCCCGGCAATGGCGCCATTTGATCGCACGCCAAAAGCGTGTCGGATATTTAAAAGTTATAAAGTTAAACCGCGATCAGGACGGTGTCGCTTTGCAGCTAGCCGCGATGAGCACGGGTCGATCCACAGGGAGACGGAGCGTTTTATGTTCTTGTTCTTATGAGTTAACGCGCGTGGCAGATTTGTTTGTGATCTAACCTATGTGTTATATTCAAGTATAAGGCTTGTTAGGAAAAGATAGGATAGTGTAAGTTAATGGATTCCGTATTCAAGTACTTTGAGCCGAACTTAACCAATGAAGCTAGAACAATTGGCAACAACGTGGATTAGGGGACCTAAGCACGGTATTCATGGAATCCGGCTTATTGACCCTTGTCCGTCCGTTCTTGTCTCTTGCTTTCGCCTCCGTCCAAACCGAATGCAACCAATCACGGTTAGGAATCACCTTTACCTTGGTAGGGTAGGATGCCTAACGGAGCGTTTGCGTAAGATTTGGGCAGAGTTTCAAATGGGAAAAGACGGGAAAGGAAATGAGGAGCGAAATGTTAACTTACAAAATCTTTCTCTTTTCCTAACAACAATATTCACACCATTCACAAAACAAACCAAAAAGAGATAACAAAAGAGAAGAACAAAGAAAAGAAAAGACTACAGACAAGTAATTAAATGACATGGTAATAAATTTCACATAATAAAAGACAAGAATGAAAATGCATGTAAGTAAAAGAGCGAGTAAGAAAGACTAAGAACCATAGAACCGAAAACAAGACATGGGTTCAATAACCAAATCTTAAACTTGCAAGCTCAATGAAGAGGTTGCAAGATCAAGAAGAGGCAAAGAACTCATGGTGAATGAAGGCACAAAAAAGATCTTTATTAATCATCAAGAATGATACAACCACTTGAGATCAATAACCAACCCTTAAACTTTCAAGCTCAATGAAAAGGTTGAAGGATCAAGAGAAAGTTAAGAACTCAAGGGGACTAAGCTATTTTCAAGAAAGGAGAATAGAAAAACTTGGACAAAGAATGACAATCCAAGACTAAAGAACGACCTTTGAACCTTTGCCCCATGGTCTGTATTTATAGGCTACAAAGAATGGAGGAAAATTCGAATTTTTAAATCAACACAAAATCTTTAGCATTAAATGCACATTACTTCATGTCCATTTGTGCCTTGATTCTTGTCTTCCCCATCATGGTCCATGCTGATTTGTCTATTTGAATTTGATTTGCACTCAGTTTTGGAAGGAAATTTGAATCTTTAAATCACACACATAATCTTCACCATTAAATGCTCATTACTCCATTCCCACATGTGGCTTGATTCATGGCTGCCCCATTATGGCTCATGCTGATTTGTTTGATTCCTTTTGATTTGAACACATGCTTTTTAGTCTTGAATACATATAAAATCACAGGCATATAAAATCATCTCCTTGAATGCATATAAAATCATATCCACATGTGCTTAAAAGTCTTGTGTACACACTTGTTGTGTTGGACCATTTAGATAAAAAAATGTGTACACAACTTGTTGCGTAAAGGAACAACTGAAGTATTGGTCGGTTTGCGTTTCTGGTCGCATTGTCTTCCCTCTAGTGATATATCCGTGCTTTTGGATGCAGTTCCAGTATTTTGTCATGGATACCTGTAATCTGTAATACTTAGTAGACACTGGTTAATAATACCGATAAATACAACAAATAGATAATGAATGGGCGGTATTAGAATGCAGTTATCTGATATGAACAGGTACCCTGGGGTGAGAACGGATTGTTGTGCTGCAGACGGTGAGCCTGGCAGTGGAACTACTCCCTACCGGTGATAGTATTTGGGCTCGGCGGATATCCGGAGGATACCAACCGGAGTCGAGAGATGATATGGGTCGATCAGGACTGACGGAGCCCGTGGGCCGATCCGGACTGTCGGAGCCCATGGGCCGATCCGGACTGACGGAGCCCGAAATATGAGGATTTACGTGTCGATGCTGGACACGGGTTTCATGATGTTTTCGGGTGTCGATGTTGGACACCCAAGTTCCATGATTTTGATGTGTCGCGAGGGACACCGTTGATTTATATCCTCATACTTTCATGCACGCTTTTTATGATATTTACGTGCATACCTACATTGATTATATGGGTGGAAGAGATCCACATGCATACATGCATTGATTATACTGTTGGATGTTATCCACATGCTTATAGGCATTGACTACCATGTTGGCACATATACAGACCCTGTCACCCTAGATATCATAGTATTACCTTTATGATATAGTTGACCTAGTAGTCGTTGTTTATTCGATTTCTACTTGTTGATGCTTTTCTACTCACAAGTTAGCAACTCACCCCCGTTATGCCACAGTTCTTGCAGGTTGCCCGCATAGATCAGTAGCGGCATCGCTGGCACACAGTTGCATTCGGGTGTTTTGCATTTGGTAGGTGGGACATTTGTATCGTACCCACTCTTGTTTTTATATTTCATATTGTATCTAGTCAACTCCATCAATCAAATATAGTAATTGTATAATTAATGAGACTTAGCAAGACTTGTAGTTGCGTGACTTGAGCGATGGGTTTTATATTCGCATTTTGGGTTGATGTCTTGCATATTTATTTATCTTTGGTGGTGAACTTCGCCGTTGGGCGTCGTATACTTATATATACTGTCTTGCGTGGTTATGATCCGCCATTTGGCGATGAGCTAGCTCCCGCTTAGGGATGCCTTTATCATTTTTATGTATTTGTGGTTTTGGATCAAAATATACAAAGGAGGTGCTGCCCAAATTTTTTAAAAGACGAAACATGGTTTCAAACTAGAAAATTCACTTTCATTTTTATGTCCCTTTTTTTTGCATTAAGAAAACTTGAATTCCTTATACCTTTATTTCAAAACATCACCTCCTTTATTTTCTTAAAAAGGTTTAGATTTCTGGGTTTCAGCTTACTTGAATTACGTTACGCCTTTAGACGTTGCGTGAATTAAGTGCTGGTCATGAGCTAATATTTCGGATCGTGACAAAGTTGGTATCAGAGCGCTAGGTTTAACCTTGGTTCGAGTCTATGTTTGATTATGCGGAGTCTAGGGCGGGTATGTATTTCGGAACATAGGCTTGACCTTACGGAACATAGACTTGAACGGAGGGGTATTGACCCGAACTTTCGTTTCATAGGTTGACCCTGATTGATGGAGTAGGTAGCTTGAGTAGAGTGACGTACCGTACGTATGTTCTGCGGCATATTTACGATACGATACTCCACTTAAGAAACCTTAGGATGTACATATTTTGAGATCTATGATTCTCTTCGTACCCATGATTATACATCCATTTGAGATCCTTGATTCTATTCATTTCCATGATCATACTCTCATTGATGTTGTTCCTTCTTATGATCATGTATCCATTCTAGATCTGTCGTTTCCTTTCTTTCCATTGATCTTCTTTCTTCGATACTCGATTGAGGTTCCTGTCACCATGGTTTGAGTACAATTTGAGCTGCTGCTGGTGTTGCGGTCAGGGCGAGCTCGTCTGGTACGAGGGCTGACCATTGTGTTTTCTGGTGATATGGGAACGCCTCGATGTAGTGTTATGTTGTGACCTCTTGTGGAGGCGAGTGCTTGGTTTTACACCGGATGGTCGGGCCATTGTTAGAGCTGCCAGTTGCGAGAGGACTGCTGATGTACAGCTTACCTCAGAGACTGTAATGTCGTCTACGGTGCAGACAGACGACCCAGCTGTTGCTGAGATGATGGGATGTCGCTTCCAGAGCTTACGAGCTGAGATCGCTGGAGCTTCCAGGCAGAGATGCGATAGGTGATAGCTAGTCTATCCCCATTTGAGAGACGAAGGTGATTCATCAGATTGATGCGCCGACGTAGGCCAAGTTGAGTTGAAGATTTTCATGTGTGGAGAGTCTTACTCAGATCTAGAGCAGACCGATCCAGAGATGACCGTTGATGTATCGTTTTTCCTGGAGGATTGAGGCATTGTTTAGCATGCGGGCAAAGAATATTCACATGTTGTGTAGGTGAAGCTAAAAAGTTCGAACGAGTGTCAGAAACCCATGTTTCCCAAGTTTAAAGTGTTCGGAGGAACATGCAGGTAATTCTGTGGACCCTTTAGAAGAATGAAACCCTAACTCGACATGATGACCATGGAACCGCTTTTGAACCTTAGGGTTTGTGGCTGTATAGCGGTGCCATCAGTTTGGCTTGGGTTTGCCCTTCTATGGTTGGTCCAGAGGTACTGTGGTATGTACCAGATATTTTTAGACTGTGCTCGGGTTTTGAGATTTCGGGAAATTTTGGGACTTTAATGACTCGATCGAAAAGTTTGACGTCGTCCGGATATCATGTGATAAGAGACCAGTAAGCTGACCAGCTTCAGATAGAGGACCTCACCCAGATGCGTTGTGAGTTGATCGAGAACGGACGAGTATTGAGTCTTCCTCCGACGGTTGGGACGAGTTCCCGAGGGCGTGTTCGGCTAGATATCTTCTACAGAGTGATGAAGATACCGAGTTCGTAATTTTGAGTCCGTGCGAGAGATTCCGGATTGACTGTAGCCGAGGACCATTGCAGTACGCAGATAGCACGACGTGACGTCAAAGTCGACGATGATACAGACGAGTGAAACCAGAGGTTCGTGCGAGATGTTAACGAGCTGTTTTTACTCCCCGTTGAGATTAGAGATCTGATGTGTATACAGAGGCGTTGCGATACAGCCAGTTTCCGAGGGAATGCTGTGCTAAGAACGCAGATGTCCAGAAAACGGGAACAGATTATGTATGAGTACCAGCCTCCGTACAGTTTGGCATAGGCGAGATCGTAAGAGACCCTGAGCAGATTCCCTCCAGGACACTGCCACGATGAGATTTGCACCGAGGATCAGTTGTGTCACGAGTCTTCAGAGGGCCGGAGGCCGACGCCAGTGACGTGCTGCTTTACGAGTGGTCGTGATAATTGGCCGAGAGATGACCAGAGAAGTGCCAAAGAGGAATCGTTCCCGTTAGCACACCTGACCGGGATGTTGAGCTGATGGATTGCGAGATTGGTGATCCACAGAGAAAATTGAGGACCCAGAGACAGAGGACGCCAGACCGTGAGCAGGAGGCAGGCGGATGTTATTGCTCTGCCAGTTTAAGGAGCACCAGTACTTTTTCGACATTGTAGGAGGTGTATCTCAATGTCATTTGTTGTGATTTGCGGTTGTGATCCGAGTATCACACTTATAATGCGTGGATTTGAGTTTTGATGATGAGTTTCCTGATATTGATTTCGTCCACCATGGCTGCACCTGCTGGTTATTTACATTTTGCGCATAGTTATCGCACTTGATATATATTTTATACATCGTTGTGTTGATTTGCGATTTGTGCACATTCATTGCATTTGATATCGATTTTGTACCTTCGTAGCATGTGTTTTGATTTCGTGGATTTCATATGAATGATGTGATATTTTCACTCGGTATAGCTCATATGTGTTTGTAGTGCATTGATACGGATATTGTGCACATTGTTGCACACATTTTTGATTTATGCACCTTGGTGCACTCGGTGTTTCTTTTTATGCGTTTGAGTTATTGATTGTATTTTGTTCATTTGATGCACCAGATGTTGTTTTCGTGCACAATAGATGCACCAGATGTTGTTGTCATGCTCACCTGTTGCACTGGACAGATGTTTTCATGCACACCTATTGCACTTAGTTTTGGATTTTGTGTATATTGAGATACCTGTATTTGGATTTGATTTCCATGCGCACCAGACGCACGTGATTTTGGGTTACGCCTTTTGAGGCTGACTTTGCTTTTTGAGCACATTGTTTTCATGATAGTGACTATATATAATATAGTAGCCGGACATGGCTGATCTGAGGACGGTACCTGAGTACTTGCTTGCATTAAAAGCCTACCAAGAGGTTTTCAAAGGAGCTATAGTCTCGCTATTTCCTACGTGTCCGTGAGCGACGCGAACATTTTTAAAAAAGAAAACCTTTTGGATATTTTGGAACGACGGAACGTATATTTATCAAAACATATATGAAGGTATATTTATTACTTACAAATGAGCGTCCGTCACTTGTGCCATGAGTTACGCATCAAACGGAAATTTAGAAAATATTTTGCATATGGTGTATTCAGTTTTAAGGTTTTCCAAAGATGCGTACTATACACGTATTTTAGTATTTGGCTAGTATATATTGGATTTCCGTTGAGATCTGTATCTTCATTGTAACTCTGAGGATATCCGTGCAAATCAGATGATTTGCGTGACGCTTGACGGAGTTCGATTTCGAGTTTCGTATTCATTTTCAAGCGCACGCGATGCGCTGTGGTATCTCTGCATCTTCCATGATTTCGGAGCCTCGTTGATTTGAATTGAGTATTGAAATGTTTTGGTATTTGGGGATTTAAATTTAAATTCGGGGACCTAATTTATTTAAGGGGGGATGATTGTAACATTCCAGAAAATATAAAATATTATTTTTGGAATTGAATATTAAAATAATATATTTTCCCGAAAACTGCCCGATTTGCGAAATTGGTGTTTTCGAAAAAGGGTATAAAAATATACCGATAATGGTGAAATAAATGGAAATAAAATTGATCTATTCATTTAAAAATATATTTAAAGGATTTGGCATTTTTAAAATTTATTTTATATAGTTTGGATGAAAAACCGATTAGTGCACTGCTAATTGCGATTAAGCCAAATCCGTGTTTCTACAGTTTTCCGTGGCTAGTGCACCATGTCATGTTATATTTTGATTACATGTTGTGTTCTTGTGTTATTTTTGGGTATTATATGATTTGGGTTTTAAATAAAAGTAAAAGGAAATGAAAAGGGTAAAAGGGTAATTAATTGTGAGAGAGAGTTAGAATAAGAGAGTAGAGAGAGGGGGGCTGCCATATCCTCACCCCATTTTATTTCTTCATCTCCTTATTCTTCCCTATCTCCCTCCACTTTCACTCCCTAGATCCATCTCCAAAACTTCATCAAAATCCTAAACCCCTTTCATTAAAATTGATCACCTCTTCACACTCTACACTTTGGACCCATCAAACTTGGATTTTGGAAACATGGGACTTCTAGGGTTTTTCTAGGCTACATCCATAAGGTATAATCCATTCCCCTTAGTTTATTTCAAGTGTTCCGAGCATTCTAGGCTAGTTTAGATGTTGTTTGCGAATGGGTTTGTGATGTTGGAAATTTCAAGAGAGGAATTAGGGCTTGTTTGGAATTGGTGTTGGGTAGTGGCTGCCTATAGGCCTTAATGTCGACTTTACTGACCAATACCCGGATTTGAAAAAAAAACATGAATTTAGAATTTTTCCCGACATCGAAATTTGACAGTTTATGATAGTATTATGGAATCTTGTATCACCCGAGGCCATTATAAAAGAAGCTCCCATAACCATGAGACGTGTAAGCAACCATGAATCACCATATGAAACCTGAGCCCCAACCCATTCATCTTGGCCGCAAATTTAATGATTTGGGCCGCAATTTACGGCCAGGGTACAACCAAATTGATCCGTGTTTGGTCCATTGCTCTATCTTCAGTAAATTAGACCCCCCATGTGTGCATAATTGGCTAATTTCACCTAAGGTAAAATCTGGAACATATTCTTTAGTTGCTGCATAGTTTTGCGACTTCGTTTTAATTTAAGATTTGGTATTTGACATTGTGTTCCGTCATCTGATGAATTTACGTCAGCGACGGGTGTAGTTTAGTGGTTTTGCAGGCGTAGGTTATAGGTTCTAACCTATAAGCGATTCACATGCAGCTTTGGTTTTCATGTTCGATTCTTGATACTATATGACGCATTGGAAATTTTAGGTACCCCCATGTGGATTTCGAGACGACGGGGATGAGCGTGATGTCAGAGACTTTGCCAGGCAAAGATCAGGTGAGTGGATCTATATCCACGGGGGAAGTCGGATGGATGGCGTAAAGCACCCCCGCAAGTTTTTGATGGAAACCGATTCCTAGTATATGGTTAAGGAAATCATTAATAGAAAACTATAGATAGAGTTAAAAAATAGTTAGAGAAACTATATTAGGAACTAAAGGATAGTTAGAAGTGATATGATACGGCTAATATGTGATGACGGGATTTGAGGATGATAATTGATGATTTTGCCGTTTAGGGTACTATAGGACTAGATAGTCGACGTAATGTTTCATCTGAAGCATACCTATTTTGAAACCAAGGAATCTTATGCATCTTTTAAACAGATACCTTGAAGGACGTTACGGATTTTCAAATGATATCATTTCTTAAAAACACCGTAACCCCTATTTTTAAAACTACGATTCACACATTTTAAAAACTAATTGTATGGTTCGGGTGTGTATGTTAGATTAGATACTTATGCTTAGTAAAGGTAGAATTTTTATGTAAACTTGACTTTATGTGAGATATAATTACGATGAAAAGAGAATACGATTTGATATGTGATATGATGATATGTTGGTATACGGATGCCAGTCGATTGAGGTGATTGATACCTTGCCGGTCCCCTGATATGAGTTTGTTATGGCTGTGACCTGGGACATAAGTATATAGATATATTTATATATGTTGTGAATCAGGAGTGATAACCGTACGAGACGTTAGGTCCGTACCCTCCTTGTCTTATATGTCGATAGGATCCCTGATAGCTTAATGCCGCTGTACGATGATTGTTCCGTGCGTGATGAGTTTGACTTGATCATTGATCCATACCCTTGACTAGAGAATGTCGTACGATGGATTATACCGTACGTGGCGTTGTGTGTCTAGATGCCGATGGATAGATTCACCGACTCAGTCATGTTAGATACGTATACCCGTCAGCATTTGAATATGATTTACCCGATATTGCATTCATGTTATTCACATTGCATTACTTATACCTGTGATAGCATGCATGCACCATTTTCGATGATGCGTATGTTACAGGTACATAGATTGTTGGCTCACACACTTCATCATCGATAATTGCCATGTCATTACACAGTAGGATTGCCGCATCATGATATGACTCTTCGCATAACATACTTGCGTACATACACATTGTATATTCATATGGGTGCACATATACTTTGATATATCCATGCTTGCCCACATACACATTGTATATCTATATTGGTGCACACATACATTGGTACCTCTATACTTGCGCATATACATATTGTACCTACATAGATAACTGGTTTTATTGGGAAATTGGGTACCGCATTTTATATTTTAAAAACTGGAATCATTTAAAAGAGCGGTTTTCCCTTAATTTGTCATATCACTGTTCCATGTTGTATGATATATGGATATGCTTACATTTCTATTATATGTCGCATACATCATGCTCTATGATTTTACGCATTGAGATATGATGTTTTTGTGAGATATCTGGATTTGAGAACCGTGGACAATTTAAAATAAAGCATGTACTGTTTTAAAAACCCGGTTTCTCTTGATATGATATTTCAGTGCGTCCACCATGTGTTTTCTCGGTTCTGAGAGTGACATGTGCAACCCGATTCGAGGAGTTGGATGAGTCCGATTGCGGGTACATGGTGGACCCGGTATGGTACCCCAGGGCGAGAACGTATTGTTGTGCTGCAGACGGTGAGCCTGGCAGTGGGACTACTACCTACCGGTGATAGTATTTAGGCTCGGCGGATATCTGGAGGATACCGACCGGAGTCGAGAGATGATATGGGCCGATCCAGACTGACGGAGCCCGTGGGCCGATCTGAACTGACGGAGCCCGAGATATGAGGATTTAGGTGTCGATGCTGGACACGGGTTTCATGATGTTTTCGGGTGTCGATGTTGGACACCCAGGTTCCATGATTTTGATATGTCGCGAGGGTCACCGTTGATTTATATCCTCATACTTTCATGCACGCTCTTTTATGATATTTACGTGCATACCTACATTGATTATATGGGTGGATGAGATCCGCATGCATACATGCATTGATTATACTGTTGGATGTTATCCACATGCTTATAGGCATTGACTACCTTGTTGGCACATATACAGACCCGGTCACCCTAGATATCATAGTATTACCTTTATGATATAGTTGACCTAGGAGTCGTTGTTTATTTGATTTCTACTTTTAGATGTTTTTATACTCACGAGTTGCCTACTCACCCCCGTTGTGCCACAGTTCTTGCAGGTTGCCCACATGAATCAGTAGCGACATCCCTAGCACACAGTTGCATTCGGGTATTTTGCATTTGGTAGATGGGACATTTGTATCGTACCCACTCTTGTATTTATATTTCATATTGTGTTTAGTCAACTCCATAAATCAAATTTAGTAATTGTATAAATAATGAGAAATAGAAAGACTTGTAGTTGCGGGACTTGAGCGATGGGTTTTATATTCACATTTTGGTTTGATGTCTTGCATATTTATTTATCTTTGGTCATGAACTTCGTCGTTGGGCGTCGTTTACTTATATATACTGTCTTGCGTGGTTGTGATCCGCCGTTTGGTGAAGAGCTAGCTCCCTCTTGGGGATGCCTTTATCATTATTATGTATTTTTGATTTTGGATCAAAATATACAAAGGTGGTGCTCCCCAATTTTTTTTAGAAGACTAAACATGGTTTCAAACTAGAAAATTCACTTGCATTTTTATGTCCTTTTTTTTGCATTAAGAAAACTTGAATTCCTTATACCTTTATTTCAAAACTTCACCTCCTTTATTTTCTTAAAAAGGTTTAGATTTCTGGGTTTCAGCTTACTTGAATTCCGTTACGCCTTTAAACGTTGCGTAATTTAAGTGCTGGTCACGAGCTAATATTTCCGGTCGTGACAGCAATGCGAACAACAAGAATGCATCATAAGGTAAATCGTCAGCTAAAAGCTATAAGGTATACATATCTAACATGATCGAGCCGGTGAATCCATCAATCGACATCCAGCCTAACAATATCGCGTACTGTATAATCTATCGTACGACAACCTCTAGTCAAGGGTATGGATCAATCATCAAGTCAAACTCATCACGCATGGAAAATCAACGTACGGCGGCATTAAGCTATCAGGGATCCTATCAACCTATAAGACGAGGAGGGTAAGGACCTAACGTCACGTACGGCTAACACTCACGATTCACAACACATATAAATATCTCTATATACCTATGTCCCAGGTCAAATCAGCAATAATCTCATATCAGTGGACCGGCAGGGTAAAAATCATCTCAATCGACTCGCATCCATATACCAACATATCACCAAATCATCATATCGCATCATATATCCTTTTCATCGCATTTATATCCCTCACCAAGTCAATTTTACAAATACATTCTACCTTTACTATAAGCATAAGTATATAATCTAACATACACACCCGAACCATACAAACAGTTTTTGAAAGATGTGAATCATAGTTTTGAAAGTAGGGGTTCCGGTGTTTTTAAAGAAAATGTATCAACTGAAAATCCGTAATGTCCCTCAGGGTATATGTTTAAAAGATGCATACGATTCTCCAGTTTAGAAACAAGTATGGTTCGGATGACGTATCTACGTCGACTATCTAGTTTTATAGTACCCTAAACGGTAATGTCATCAAATATCATCGTCAAATCCCGTCATCGCATACTAGTCGTATCATATCATTTCTAACTATCGTAGTTTCTAATATGGTTCTCTAACTGTCCTTTTTACTCTATCTATAGTTTTCTAATAAAGGTTTCATTAACCATAATCTATATATAAATCGGTTTCCTTCAAAATGTGCGGGGGTGCTATACGCCATACACCCGACTTCCCCCATAGATATAGATCTACTCACCTTGCTCCTTTCTTGCGGAAGTCGATGACGCCATGATCCGTCGCCTCGGAATCCACATGAAGGTACCTACAATAATACACAATCGAAATCGCTAGTAAAATCGAATCCGGAAAAACGATACGGCACACGGTGCGCTCATAGGCTTGAACCTATAGCCTATGCGTGCAAAACAAACAAACAACCCTTGTCGTTGATGTACAAACATCCAACAACCAAATACAACATCACATACTAAAACCAAGAATTCCAAAATACGGAAAATATAGCCAAAAACACATCAAAGTGCTCCCAGATTTTGATTCAGGTCAAACTAACCAATTTTGCATATAGGGTTACTCTAGATATCACCTATGGGATTCACCAACCAAAATTCAACACATTTCCTCCCGACATGGCCACAAATTGCGGCCCATATGAATAAACCTACGGCCAGAAAGTAGGGGTAGGGGCTCAAGTTTCAGGGGGTGGTCCATGGTTGCTTGCACGTCTCATGGTAATGGGAACTTATTCAATAGTTGTCTCGGGTCACTGCAGATCTCAAAATACCCTCACAAATCCTCAAATTTACCACAGTCGGAAAGTTTTAAGTTCGTGTTTGGGTTCTATTTTCCATTCTAGGTCAGTAAAAACACCACCTAAGTCTAGTTATGTAACATTTTGAAAAATATAAAATATTAATTTTGGGAATTTTTATAATTTAATATTATTTTATTGATTATTTTAATATGAAATGCAAATAAATAGGAAAAATGTTAGAAAAATTATGAAAAATTATGGAAAATTCTAAAATAGGGTAAATTAGTGAATTATGATATTTTTAAGTTTTTGTGATTAATTTGACACTAATTTAGTGCTAATCGCGATTAAAATCCCTAATCGGGTTTTTTTTGGCAATTTTGTGCAAAACTTGCACATACAACTTTTTTCTACACTTGTGCATTTTTCTAGCCATGGTTTTCTTTTGGGATTACTATTGATGTGAGAAGGTTTGGATTTTAAAAGAAAAGGAAAAGAAAAGAAAATATAATGATGAGGGTAGGTGAGAGAGAGAGGTGGCTTTGACTTAGCATCCTTAGCCATACTCCTTCATTCCTCCTCATTTCTCTCCCTCTCCCATGGCTCCTGCTGCTGCTGCTTCCTTTCCCCCCCCTTCCTCCACCTTCAACCCCTTTCTTCATCTCAAAAACAACCCCAAAAGCTCTTGTCCATTTCATTAAAAATGTGCAAAATCCCTAGATCTACACATGGAGCTAAAGAAGCAAGGATTTTGGCCACTAGGGGCAACTCAAGAATTTTCTTGAGTTGCTAATGGAGGTAATTACTGAACCATTAGCTTAATTATAGCCTTTCCTATAAACCCATGTTAAGATTTAATAGATATTGTGTGATATTATGGGATTGAGAATAATCAAGTTAGGGTTTGAGGGAACTTATCATGTATTGGGAAATTAAGCTCAGTTAGGGTTTTACCAACACCTTAGTGTATGAATTGGAACCCAAAACCTGAAGCAAAAACCAGAATACGGATTTTAGAAACCAATATCGGGGAAAAACTGGAATCTGCCACTGTTATTTAGAATCTGCTAACACCCCGAGAACCCTAAAATAATATTGAGTGGAAATTGAGATGTGCAGGCACCATAGAGGCAACACCCAAAACCCTAGCTCCCCACTCCACCTTGAGGCCGCCAAAATCTCCATTCTGGCCGCAAATTGCGGCCAGACCAGTGAGGAATCGCCTCGTTTTCTGTGCATAGCCCCAGTACCTCAATTCTTGGCCCTGGGTACTTCTAGTTTTGACAGATTCTTTCTAGGGTGAAATCTGGGACATATATCCTAAGTTGCTGTTTTGGATTCGTATTTCCGTATTCCGTATTTTTGATTCTGAAATGGTGGAATGTGTTTTGCCTCGACTATTTGTCGTTTATACGACGATATAGAGGATTTATTGATGGTTTTGAAGGCGTGCCATAGGTTCTCACCTATAGGCCCCCTTATCGTATCGTTTTGGATTTCATGCGCCGTTTTAGATTGGATGTGATTTTAATGCGCATATACGATATTTTGATGTGCAAGTACCCATGAAGACCTCGGACGACAAGCGAATACATGGTGACGTCCGCAAATGATGATGCAAGGTGAGTAGATTATATCTACAGGGGAAGTCGGGTGGATGGCGTATAGCACCCCTGCAGTCCGTAGATAGATTATTATGTAGTTATTGTGATATTAGGTGTATTATGGATAGTATAGGGTTAGAAGTGACTAGTGCAGTTCATAGTCGCGAACCCTAGGATAGAATTACACCTATACACACACCCTTGCTTATCACTTGTACTTGCACTGTGATTGATGATATGTGATGACTTTGGAGATGAGTCGATGATGTGGGCTTGGTGCCCTGGGATCGGTGATTTGATACGATTCATATGTGGGATATGACTTATGATTCTTGCGGGCTTGGGATATGTGTTTACCCCCGCATGCATACCTTATTGATGGTATCGATTTGTACTAGACATAGAGTAGTACCCTCAGATTATATGATCTGATGATAGTGACGCTTATTATGTGATGAGATAGTGAGATGTTGACCTGTACACAGCTATTGGGATGCCGTACGATGATTTACCGTACGAGCCGATATTGATGATAGATCCACACTCATAACTCGAGGATATCTTACGATATGACATTGAGGCGAGATCACCGACTATATATCTTTATATATATACCGACTCAGATTTAGGTTGTTTCCACACCTACCCCTCCTGTTTGACCTGTTACTTAGATGTAGCTTGCATTGTAGATACTTCACTGTGGTGTTGACTACTAGATTTCCGCATCTTCATGCTATTCACATTGCTGGCATATGTTCATTGCTATATTATTCTCATGCTGTTAGGACACCAGCACCATTATCGATGATGCGTATGTTCCACGTACACTACTTACCGGCTCACACACTTCATCATCGATAATTGCCATGCCACTACACTGTAGTACTATTGCATTCATGAGATGATTCTTCCTTCGACATATGCACATTACTATTCCATGTTTCATGATTTCCGATATGATTACTGTTCTTTACATGTCGAATACATCATGGATTGACTGCATAGCACATCGCATTGGATTACTTCCTGATGTTGGATTTTTATGTGATTTCTGGTTTTTGAGGACCGTGGGGTTATTTAAGAAAAGAGGCACTTTTATGAAAACCCGGTACCTCGTGATATGATATTTCGGTGCGTCCACCACGCGTTTTCTCGGTACTGAGACGTGTGCTTGAAACCCGATTCGAGGAGTGATGATCCGTTTGCGGGTTCAAGGTGGGCCCGGTATGGTTCCCCTCGGCGAGATGATCGATGGGTTATGCCGATTGAGCCTGGAGGCGGGCGAGTACCTACCGGTGATTGAATTTGAGCTCGGCGGATATCCGGGGGATACCGCCTGGAGCCGAGAGATGGGCGTACTGCCGGGGCCGACGGGCCGATACCGCAGACGGAGCCCAGAGATGGACATGGGTTGACTCGTACTGCCGGGGGCCGAGGGCCGATACCGCAGACGGAGCCCCATATGGATGAGGATTTACGTGTCGATGCTAGACACGGGTTTCATGATGCTTTTCCATGATTTTGTTTATATCCTCACATTGCATATATGATGCTTACTGTCAGTGGGTGACAGGTGGACGGGTTCCACATATTTACGGACATGGTTCATATACAGACTGGATTTACACTTATCATACTTCATTTGTATATATAACAGGGTATGAGGGCGCTGTTATATATACCCTTACACCCTTATTAGTGGTATGGGACGCTAATATATGTGTATTGATATCATTGATGTTTCACCATATTTACTTCATGCAGACATACCTTACACTGATGACATGTTATTACCTGAGTACCTGGCACTACATACATGATTAGATGTTACCTTGCCACCTTATCTCACTCAGATGTACTCTTGTGGATTGTATTACTGATCGTTGACTTAGGATTATGTCTTGCTTTCGATTTCTGCTTGTAGATGTTTCTATTCACGAGTTGGCAACTCACCCCCGTTGTGCCACAGTTCTTGCAGGTTCTGCCGTACAGGTTCTATTGCGGCATTTCTGGCACACTTTCTGCTTGCGGGTGATTTGCTTGGTAGGTGGATTCTTTCGCATCAAGAACCACCATTGTATTTATTATTTCATTGTATCTAGAATTTCCATCAACCAAAACTTGTATATTCTTTCAGACTTAGAGACAGTGTTGTATTGTTCGACCTAGAGTCGCGCTTAGTAGTATTGCGGTTTTCTTGCTGCTTTTGAGCTTCTTTGGATTTGATCCTCACCACTTGGCGTTGTATATTATCATATCATTATGTGGTTGTGACCGTCGATTGACGAAGAGCTAGCTCCCGCTTGGGGATGCCTTTATCATTGCATATATATATTGTTATTCTTGTTTTACCCCATTCGGGGCCATTTTTACAAAAGAAACTCTGCCGAAATTTTTAGAAAAGACTTTATTGTTTTCAAAACGTCCTTCGGCTTAGTTATTCAAAAACCTTGATTTCAAACCTGTATTTCTTCACTTCTTTAAACCAGTTTTCTTTACTTATTCTTCAAAATGGTTTTAGATTTCTGGGCTTTTGGCTTACTTGGATCAGATGGAGTCCTATAGGCTTCATATGGTTCAAGGGCCAGTCACGTGCTCTTTCGGGTCGTGACAAAGTTGGTATCAGAGCGCTAGGTTGACCTTGGTTCGAGTCTGAGTTTGACTATGTGGAGCCTAGGGCGTTGTTTATATACGGAACTTAGGCTTGACCTTATGGAACTTAGACTTGGTCGAGGGGGTATTTGACCCGAACTTTCGTCGTATTAGGATGACCCTTGGTTGATGGATTTGGTGACTAAAGTAGAGTGACGTACCATTGGTATGTTCCGCGGCATACTTACGACACGCCACTCCGCTTAAGGAACCTTAGGATGTACATTTCTTTCGAGATCAGTGATTCTCTTCATATCCAGGATTATACATCCATTTAAGATCCCCGATTCTATTAGTTTCATGATCATACCTTCATTGATGCTGTTCCTTCCTATGATCATGTATCCACTTTGGATCTGTTGTTTCCTTTCTTGCCATTGATGTGCTCTCTTTGATACTCGATTGAGGTTCATGTCACCATGTTGAGCGCAGTTTGGGCTGCTGCTAGGGTTACGGCCGGTGTGAGCTCGTTTGGTACGAGGGCCGACCATTGTGTTTTCTGGTGACATGGGAACGTCTCGAGTTAGCGTTGTGGATTGTGACCTCTAGTGGAGGCGAGTGCTTGGTCTTGCACCGGATGATCGGGCCATTGTTAGAGCTGCCAGTTGAGAGGAGACTGTTGATGTACAGCATACCTCAGAGATTGTGATGTCGCCTATCGTGCAGACAGATGGACCAGCTGTTGCTGAGATTGACAGGATGTTGCTTTCGGAGCTTACGAGCTGAGATTGCCGGAACTTTCAGGCAGATATGAGGCAGATGATAGCTAGTCTACCCGGTTTGAGAGACGAAGGTGATTCGTCCGATTTTGCGCCAGAGCAGGCCCAGATGAGTTGAAGATTTCCAGTGTGGAGAGTCTTACTCAGATCTAGAGCAGACCGACTCAGAGATGACCGCTTATGTATTGCCTTTCCTGGAGGATTGAGGCGTTGTTCATCGTACAGGCGTATGAGCCAGTTGTTGCTGCAAATGACGAGATATCGCCCAGATGGTTGGAGCTACTGCAGCATGAGCATGTTCTTAGAGAGATGATAGCGATTCGCTAGTCACCGAGGATGAATGACTAGGACGTGTGGTGAGTTTGCTTACCCGATGCGAGTCATCAGATAGTTTGTTTCCAGCTAGAGACGACTTCACGCAGATTCGTTGAGAGTCGATTGAGACGATCGAATGTCAGGAGCCTATTTTCCAAGTTTAAAGTATACGGAAAGACATGCAGGTGATTCTATGGACCCTCTAGAAGAATGAAACCCTAACTCGACTTAATGACCGTGTGACAGCCTTTGAACCTTAGGGTTTACGGCGGTTCCGCGGCGCCATTAGTGAGGCTTGGGTTTGCCCTTCTACGGCTGGACCACCGACGCTGTGGCATGTACTCGATACTATTAAACTGTACCCGAGATGTGAGCTCTTGGGGGATTATGAGGATCTGATGAGTCGATCGGATGGTTCGACATCTTTCGGATATCGTGATGGGACACTGCTTGGGAGACTCCAGATGCGAGCATAGCCGTTGGAGCACAGTACATGCAGCCATGATGAGACGAGTCCGAATCAGTCGACATTGACGCAGAGTGAAGAAAAGAGTTCGTGAGATTTTGATGAGATGACGTCCCACTCCGCTGAAATTAGAGATGTGTTATGCATCCCGAGGCGTGGTATATGGATATATCTTCCAGAAAGAAGCGCGATAAGTATGCAGCCGTTCCGGAATAAGCTTTAGCTTCAGCATGGGATGACGACTTCCGGGCATTTCGGCAGGATTGAGATTTGAGAAAGGGACCTCGATAGGACCCTTCGGGAAACGATACGAGAAGACCTAGACCAGGAGTGGTCGTATTGCGCGCACCCAGCAGGCCAGAGTTCGGCATTTTCGACGAGGTAGTTGACCAAGTTCGGATAAAGGAACTTACCCAGATGCGTTGCGAATTGATTAAGGACGGACGAGAGATGAGTATTCCTCCGATGGTTGGGACGTGTTCCCGAGAACCAGTTCGGCCTGACATCTGCTACAGAATGATGAAGCTACAGATTTCGCGATTTCGAGTCCGTGTGAGAGACTTCAGATTGACCGTGGCCGAGAACAGTGCAGTGCATCGTAGCTTAGCATGACGCCATAGTGGACGACGATAGAGACAGTTGGAACAAGAGGTTCGTGTGCGACACTGACGACCTGTCATTGCTTCCCGTCGAGACTAGAGACCTGATATGCTTATAGAGACGTTGGGATGTGACCAGTTTCTGAGAAAATATTGTGCTGAGGACACAGGTATCTTTTGAGCGAGGAGAGGTTGTGCAGGAGAGCCAGCCTCCGTACAGATTGGCATAGGCATGATTGGAAGAGACCTTGAGCAGGATTCCTTCCAGGACGTTGCTGCAATGATGTTGCACCCAGGATCAGATGTGTGACGTGCATTCAGAGAGCCAGAGGCCGACGGCAGCGATATGCTGCCTTACGAGTGGTCGTGAGGATTGACCGAGAGGTGACCAGAGAAGTGCCAGAACGGAATCGTCCCCGTTAGCACACCTGACAGGGCCGACGAGCCAGTTGACTGTGAGATTGGTAACCCACAGAGAAGATAAGGACCCAGAGAGTCAGAGGACGCCAGACCGTGAGCAAGAGGCAAGTAGATATCCTGCGCTGCTAGCAGTGGATGCATCGACTCCTTCTCGACCTTGAAGGAGGGACTACCGAAGACGGTATTTATGATTTGTGATTTTGTGATTCGATTATCACGTATCCGTCATTTTGGATTTCGGTATTTTGGGCGTTCTGTTTGCATGATTTAGTTTTGATGACTGAGTTTCATGATTTTGGTTTCACGCACCCACTGGATATTTATATATTTTGCGCAGAGTTATTACATTTGAGATATTGATTGAGATTTCATGCCTACAGTATGTAGTGATTTGATTTGCACTTCTAGCGTGGTTTTCATGCACCTTTAGAGTTTTGATATACGATTTTGGTGCACGCCAGATGCACTAAATCGGGATTCTTCGTGCATGTCACATGCACCTGATTTTCTGTCAGGCACACACGTTGCCTACGACAGATGTTTCGTGCACACCAGTTGCACCTAGATGTTGTTTTGTTTACCTGTTTGACACATTTATGGATTTTGATTTCCTTGCGCACCAGACGCATAGGATATCCTTATATATGCATTTTGGGGATTGATTTCTAGTAGAGCAGTACATTTTTATGATATTCTCTGTGTGTTGATGTTTTCGGAGCCCCAACAAAATGGATTATCACAGAAATTGTTTTAAGCATTGGGGGTTTAAATTTAAATTCGGGGACCGAATTTCTTTAAGGGGGGTAGATTGTAACATTTTCAAAAATATAAAATATTAATTTTGGGAATTTTTATAATTTAATATTATTTTATTGATTATTTTAATATTAAATGCAAATAAATAGGAAAAATGTTAGAAAAATTATGAAAAATTATGGAAAATTCTAAAATAGGGTAAATTAGTGAATTATGACAATTTTAAGTTTTTGTGATTAGTTTGACACTAATTTAGTGCTAATCGCGATTAAAATCGCTAATCGGGTTTTTTTGGCAATTTTGTGCAAAACTTGCACATACCACTTTTTTCTACACTTGTGCATTTTTCTAGCCATGGTTTTCTTTTGGGATTACTATTGATGTGAGAAGGTTTGGATTTTAAAAGAAAAGGAAAAGAAAAGAAAATGTAATGATGAGGGTAGGTGAGAGAGAGAGGTGGGCTTTGACTTAGCATCCTTAGCCATACTCCTTCATTCCTCCTCATTTCTCTCCCTCTCCCATGGCACCTGCTGCTGCTGCTTCCTTTCCCCCCCTTCCTCCACCTTCAACCCCTTTCTTCATCTCAAAAACAACCCCAAAAGCTCATGTCCATTTCATTAAAAATGTGCAAAATCCCTAGATCTACACATGGAGCTAAAGAAGCAAGGATTTTGGCCACTAAGGGCAACTCAAGAATTTTCTTGAGTTGCTAATGGAGGTAATTACTGAACCATTAGCTTAATTATGGCCTTTCCTATAAACCCATGTTAAGATTTAATAGATATTGTGTGATATTATGGGATTGAGAATAATCAAGTTAGGGTTTGAGGGAACTTATCATGTATTGGGAAATTAAGCTCAGTTAGGGTTTTACCAACACCTTAGTGTATGAATTGGAACCCAAAACCTGAAGCAAAAACCAGAATACGGATTTTAGAAACCAATATCGGGGAAAAACTGGAATCTGCCACTGTTATTTAGAATCTGCTAACACCCCGAGAACCCAAAAATAATATTGAGTGGAAATTGAGATGTGCAGGCACCATAGAGGCAACACCCAAAACCCTAGCTCCCCACTCCACCTTGAGGCCGCCAAAATCTCCATTCTGGCCGCAAATTGCGGCCAGACCAGTGAGGAATCGCCTCGTTTTCTGTGCATAGCCCCAATACCTCAATTCTTGGCCCTGGTTACTTCTAGTTTTGACAGATTCTTTCTAGGGTGAAATCTGGGACATATATCCTAAGTTGCTGTTTTGGATTCGTATTTCCGTATTCCGTATTTTTGATTCTGAAATGGTGGAATGTGTTTTGCCTCGACTATTTGTCGTTTATACGACGATATAGAGGATTTATTGATGGTTTTGAAGGCGTGCCATAGGTTCTCACCTATAGGCCCCCTTATCGTATCGTTTTGGATTTCATGCGCCGTTTTAGATTGGATGTGATTTTAATGCGCATATACGATATTTTGATGTGTAGGTACCCATGAAGACCTCGGACGACAAGCGAATACATGGTGACGTCCGCAAATGATGATGCAAGGTGAGTAGATTATATCTACAGGGGGAAGTCGGGTGGATGGCGTATAGCACCCCCGTAGTCCGTAGATAGATTATTATGTAGTTATTGTGATATTAGGTGTATTATGGATAGTATAGGGTTAGAAGTGACTAGTGCAGTTCATAGTCGCGAACCCTAGGATAGAATTACACCTATACACACACCCTTGCTTATCACTTGTACTTGCACTGTGATTGATGATATGTGATGACTTTGGAGATGAGTCGATGATGTGGGCTTGGTGCCCTGGGATCGGTGATTTGATACGATTCATATGTGGGATATGACTTATGATTCTTGCGGGCTTGGGATATGTGTTTACCCCCGCATGCATACCTTATTGATGGTATCGATTTGTACTAGACATAGAGTAGTACCCCCAGATTATATGATCTGATAATAGTGACGCTTATTATGTGATGAGATAGTGAGATGTTGACCTGTACACAGCTATTGGGATGCCGTACGATGATTTACCGTACGAGCCGATATTGATGATAGATCCACACTCATAACTCGAGGATATCTTACGATATGACATTGAGGCGAGATCACCGACTATATATCTTTATATATATACCGACTCAGATTTAGGTGGTTTCCACACCTACCCCTCCTGTTTGACCTGTTACTTAGATGTAGCTTGCATTGTAGATACTTCACTGTGGTGTTGACTACTAGATTTCCGCATCTTCATGCTATTCACATTGCTGGCATATGTTCATTGCTATATTATTCTCATGCTGTTAGGACACCAGCACCATTATCGATGATGCGTATGTTCCACGTACACTACTTGCCGGCTCACACACTTCATCATCGATAATTGCCATGCCACTACACTGTAGTACTATTGCATTCATGAGATGATTCTTCCTTCGACATATGCACATTACTATTCCATGTTTCTTGATTTCCGATATGATTACTGTTCTTTACATGTCGCATACATCATGGATTGACTGCATAGCACATCGCATTGGATTACTTCCTGATGTTGGATTTTTATGTGATTTCTGGTTTTTGAGGACCGTGGGGTTATTTAAGAAAAGAGGCACTTTTATGAAAACCCGGTACCTCGTGATATGATATTTCGGTGCGTCCACCACGCGTTTTCTCGGTACTGAGACGTGTGCTTGAAACCCGATTCGAGGAGTGATGATCCGTTTGCGGGTTCGTGGTGGGCCCGGTATGGTTCCCCTCGGCGAGATGATCGATGGGTTATGCCGATTGAGCCTGGAGGCGGGCGAGTTCCTACCGGTGATTGTATTTGTGCTCGGCGGATATCCGGGGGATACCGCCTGGAGCCGAGAGATGGGCGTACTGCCCGGGCCGACGGGCCGATACCGCAGACGGAGCCCAGAGATGGACATGGGTTGACTCGTACTGCCGGGGGCCGAGGGCCGATACCGCAGACGGAGCCCCATATGGATGAAGATTTACGTGTCGATGCTAGACACGGATTTCATGATGCTTTTCCATGATTTTGTTTATATCCTCACATTGCATATATGATGCTTACTGTCAGTGGGTGACAGGTGGACGGGTTCCACATATTTACAGACATGGTTCATATACAGACTGGATTTACACTTATCATACTTCATTTGTATATATAACAGGGTATGAGGGCGCTGTTATATATACCCTTACACCAATATTAGTGGTATGGGACGCTAATATATGTGTATTGATATCATTGATGTTTCACCATATTTACTTCATGCAGACATACCTTACACTGATGACATGTTATTACCTGAGTACTTGGCACTACATACATGATTAGATGTTACCTTGCCACCTTATCTCACTCAGATGTACTCTTGTGGATTGTATTACTGATCGTTGACTTAGGATTATGTCTTGCTTTCGATTTCTGCTTGTAGATGTTTCTATTCACGAGTTGGCAACTCACCCCCGTTGTGCCACAGTTCTTGCAGGTTCTGCCGTACAGGTTCTATTGCGGCATTTCTGGCACACTTTCTGCTTGCGGGTGATTTGCTTGGTAGGTGGATTCTTTCGCATCAAGAACCACCATTGTATTTATTATTTCATTGTATCTAGAATTTCCATCAACCAAAACTTGTATATTCTTTCAGACTTAGAGACAGTGTTGTATTGTTCGACCTAGAGTGGCGCTTAGTAGTATTGCGGTTTTCTTGCTGCTTTTGAGCTTCTTTGGATTTGATCCTCGCCACTTGGCGTTGTATATTATCATATCATTGTGTGGTTGTGACCGTCGATTGACGAAGAGCTAGCTCCCGCTTGGGGATGCCTTTATCATTGCATATATATATTGTTATTTTTGTTTTACCCCATTCGGGACCATTTTTACAAAAGAAACTCTGCCGAAATTTTTAGAAAAGACTTTATTGTTTTCAAAACGTCCTTCGGCTTAGTTATTCAAAAACCTTGATTTCAAACCTGTATTTCTTCACTTCTTTAAACCAGTTTTCTTTACTTATTCTTCAAAATGGTTTTAGATTTCTGGGCTTTTGGCTTACTTGGATCAGATGGAGTCCTATAGGCTTCATATGGTTCAAGGGCCAGTCACGTGCTCTTTCGGGTCGTGACAAGTTAACAGCCTCTACCCATTATCAATTCCTCACAATTACTCAAACCCTTCTCTAGGATTTTCTAAGATCACAATTCCACACAAAATCAACCTCTAAACTAAACTAGAATGCAAGAAACTAGAACTACACTAAAGGAAATGAATTATACCTCATGGAAATAGCCAACCAAAACGCTAGCTCTCCCAAGTCCTCAAAATCCAACATTGATGGGTTCAACGTGTAGAGGGTGAAGAGGGGATCAACTTTAATGAAAGGGGTTTAGGGCTTTGATGAAGCTTTTTAGATGATTTCATGAGTTGGAGGTGGAGGGAGATGAGGTTGGAGGAAGATGAAGAAAGAAAATAATGGGGGAAATGAAAGGTATGGCAGCCCCTCTCTTATTCTCACCCCTATTCACTCATTTTCTTACTGTCTCTCTCTCTAATCATCATGACACCTTTATCCCTTTTCTTTTCTTTTCTCACCAATAAACACATAAACCCAATAAAAAAAACTAATGAAATAACATGTAACATGCATGGTGCACTAACCATGGAAAACTGTAGAAACACGGATTTGGCCTAATCGCGATTAGCAGTGCACTAATTGGGTTTTTATCGATATTGCATATAATAAATTTTAAAAATGCCAAGTCCTTTAAATATATTATTAAATGAATAAATCATATTAATTTTCATTTATTTCACAATTATCGGTATATATTTATACCCTTTTTCGAAAACCCTAATTTTGCAAATCGGACGGTTTTCGGGAAATATATTATTTTAATATTAAAATCCAAAAATAATATTTTAAATTTTCTGAAATGTTACAGTCTTCCCCCCTTAAATAAATTCGGTCCCCGAATTTAAATTTAAACCCCCAAAATGTAAAACATTTCAATAGTCAGCTCAAATCAACGGTGCTCCGAAATCATGGAAAACACAGAAACAACACAGCGCGTCAACTGCGCATGAAAACGAGTTGAAAATGAGTAAAAAACTAAAGATCGAACTCCGTCAAGCGTCACGCAAATCATTGGATTTGCACGCATATCCTCGATGTTACAATGGAGATACAGATCTCGAAATCCAATACTGAAGTCCAACATACACTAGTCAAATAATATAATATGTGTATAGTACGCATCTTTGAAAACTTTAAAATGTGAATAAAATACATGCAAAATAATTTCTAAATCACCGCGTGATGCGTAACTCACGGCATACGTGACGGACGCTCATTTGTAAAATAGTAAATATAGTTTCATATAGGTTTTGCTCAAATATATATTTCGTCCTTTTTGAAGTATTCCAACAAGGTTTTCCTTTATAAACGTTCGTGTCGCTCACGGACACGTGGGAAATAGCGAGACTATAGCTCCTTTTTGGAAACCTCTTGGTTAGTTTTTAAATCATGCAAAATACTTAAGTACTGTCCTCAGATCAGTCATGTTCGGCCACTATATAATATGGTGCCCATCAAGGAAACAAAGTGCTCAAAAGCAAAATCAGCCTCAAAAGGCGTATCCAACAATCACATGCATCTGGTGCACACGAAAATCAAATCCAAATACATGTGCCATAATATGCACAAAAGCAAAAGTAAGTGCAACAGGTGTGCACGAAAACATCTGTCCAGTGCAACGGGTGTGCACGACAACAAAATCTGGTGCATCTACCGTGCACGAAAATCTCAAATATGGTGCATCAAAAGCGCGAAACACAAGTACGGTGCAACCAAGGAACAAAAATTTCATTAATAACTCAATTGCATATAAAAACGACACCGAGTGTACCAAGGTGCATAAATCAAAAAAGTGTGCAACTACGAGCATAATTCTGTATCAATGCACTACAAGCACATGTGAGCTATTCCGATTGCAAAAATCACATCATCCGTATGAAATCCATGAAATCATGAACATATGCTATGAAGGTACAAAATCGACATCAAATGCAATAGATATGCACAAATCGCAAATCAACACAACGGTGTTTAAAATAAATCAGGTGCGATAATTATGCGCAAAAATGTAAATACCCAGTAGGTGCAGCCATGGTGCACGAAAATGATGTCATGAAGCTCAATCCTCAAAACTCAAATCCAAGTGATATAAGCGTGATACTCGGATCACAAACGTAAATCGCAACAAATGACATTGAGGTACACCTCCTGCAATGTCGAAAAATAAATCGGTGCGCCTAAAACCGGCAGAACAAGAATATCCGCTTGCCTCCTGCTCACGGCCTGGCTTCCTCTGTCTCTGGGTCCTCATTTTCTCTACGTATTATCAATCTCGCAATCCATCGGCTCATCGGCCCAGTCAGGTGTGCTAATGGGAACGATTCCGCCCTAGCACTTCTCTGGTCATCTCTCGGCCAATAATCATGAGCACTCGTAAAGCAGCACGTTACCGGCGTCGGACTCTGGTCCTCTGAATACACATCACACATCTTATCCTAGGTGCAAATCTTATTGCAACAGTGTCCTGGAAGGAATCCTTCTCAAGGTCTCTTCCGATCTCGCCTATGCCGAACTGTACGGAGGCTGGTACTCTTACATAATCCTTTCTCGTTTCCTGGACATCTGCTTGTTTCGCACACATTTCCTAGGGAACTGGCTGTATCCCAATGCCTTTGTATGCACATCAGATCTCAAATATCGACGGTGAGTAGCAACAGCTCGTCAGCATCTCTCATGAACCTCTGGCTCCACTCGTCTTTATCATCGTCCGCTTCGACGTCACGTCTTGCAGTCTGCGTACTGCTACTGTTCGCGGCCACGGTCAATCCGAAGTCTCTCACACGGACTCGAAATCGCGTACTCTGTATCTTCATCACTCTATAGAAGATATCTGGCCGAACACATCCTCGGGAACTCGTCCCAACCATCGGAGGAATACTCAATACTCGTCCGTCCTCGATCAACTCACAACGCATCTGGGTGAGGTCCTCTATCCGAATCTGGTCAGCTTACTGGTCTTCTATCACATGATATCCGGATGATGTTAAACTTTTTGATCGAGTAATCAAGGTCCCAAAATTTTCCGAAAGCTCAACACCTGAGCACGGTCTAAAATATCTGGTACATACCACAGTACTTCTGGACCAGCCCTAGAAGGGCAAACCCAAGCCTCACTGATGGCACCGCTAAACTGCTGCAAACCCTAAGGTTCAAAAGCGGTTCCATGGTCATCATGTCGAGTTAGGGTTTCATTCTTCTAGAGGGTCTACAGAATCACTTGCATGTTCCTCCGAACACTTTAAACTTGGGAAAAATGGGTTTCTAACACTCGTTCGAACTTTTTAGCTTCGCCTATACAACATGTGAATACTCTTCGCCCGCATGATAATAATGCCTCAATCCTTCAGGAAGGAAGATACATCAATGGTCATCTCTGGATCGGTCTGCTCTAGATCTGAGTAAGACTCTCTACACTGAAATTCATCAACTCAACTGTGCCTGCGTCGGCGCATCAATCTGACGAATCACCTTCGTCTCTCAACTCGGGATAGACTAGCTATCATTTGTCGCATCTGTGCCTGAAAGCTCCGGCAATCTTAGCTCGTAAGCTCTGGATGCGACATCCTATCAATCTCAGGAACAGCTGGTTCATCTGTCTGTACAGTAGGCGACATCATAATCTCTGAGGTATGCTGTACATCAACAGTCCTCTCGCAACTGGCAGTTCTAACAATGGCCCGATCATCTGGCGTAAAACCAGCACTCTCCTCCAATAAGAGGTCACAACACAAACTCTAACTCGAGACGTTCCCATGTCACCAGAAAACACAACGGTCAGCCCTCGTCCATGAGGAGCTCGCCCTGACCGCAACACTAGCAGCAGCTCAAACTGCTCTCAAACCATGGTGATAGGAACCTCAATCGAGTATCGAAGAAAGCAGATCAACAGAATGAGAGGAAATGACATATCCAGAATGGATACATGATCATAAGAAGGAACATCATCAATGAGAGTATGATCATGGAAACAAATAGAATCGAGGATCTCAAGTGGATGTATAATCAAGGGTACGAAGAGAATCATAGACCTCAAAATATGTACATCCTAAGGTTTCTTAAGTGGAATATCGTATCGTAAATATGCCGCGGAACATACGTATGGTACGTCACTCTACTCAAGCTACCTACTCCATCAATCAGGGTCAACCTATGAAACGAAAGTTCGGGTCTCATACCCCTCCGTCCAAGTCTAAGTTCCATAAGGTCAAGTCTATGTTCCGAAATACATACCCGCCCTAGACTCCGGATAGTCAAACATAGACTCAATCCAAGGTTAAACCTAGCGCTCAGATACCAACTTTGTCACGACTGAAAATATTAGCTCATGACCAGCACTTAAATCACGCAACGTCTAAAGGCGTAACGTAATTCAAGTAAGCTAAAACCCAGAAATCTAAACCTTTTTATGAAAATAAAGGAGGGGATGTTTTGAACTAAAGATATAATGAAATCAAGTTTTCTTAATGCATAGAAAAGGAACAAAAAAATGCAAGTGAAATTTACTAGTTTGTGAACGGGTTTCGTCTTTTAAAAATTTGGGCAGTACCTCCTTTGTATATTTTGATCCAAAACCACAAATACATAACAAGAATAATGGAATCCCCAAACGGGAGCTAGCTCTTCGCCAAACGGAGGACTACAACCATGCAAGACAGTATAAATAAGTATACGACGCCCAACGACGAAGTTCACCACAAAAGAAAAAGAAATAAGCAAGACATCAAAACAACAAGTAGCGGAAAACCCCTCGCTCTATGTCTCGCAACCACAATCTCACTAAGTCTCATTACTTATACAATTTACTAATTTTCTTGATGGAGTTGACTAGATACAATATGAAATATAAATACAAGAGTGGGTCCGATACAAATGCCCCACCTACCAATGCAAAACACCCAAATGAAGCTATGTGCCAGCGATGCCGCCACGGATCCATGCGGTCAACCTGCAAGAACTGTGGCACAACGGGGGTGAGTTGCCAACTCGTGAGTAGAAAAACATCTACAGATAGAAATCGAATAAACAACGACTCCTAGGTCAACTATATCATAAAGTAAATACTATGATATCTAGGGTGACCGGGTCTGTATATGTGCCAACACTAATATCAATGTCAATCACCATATGGATATCATCCAACAATGAAATCAATGTATGTATGCATGTGGATCTCGTCCAACCATATGATCATGTCCGTATGCACGTAAATATCATAAAAGGGTGTGCATGAAAGTATGAGGATATAAATCAACGTATGTCCCTCGCGAAAAATCAAAATCATGGAACCCGAGTGCCTAGCATCGACACTCGAAAACATCTTGAAAACCGTGCCCAGCTTCGGAACGTAAATCCTCATATATCGGGCTCTGTCAGTCCCGATCGACCCACGAGCTCCGTCAGTCCGGATCGGCCCATATCATCTCTCGACTCCGGTCGGTATCTTCCGGATATCCGCCGAGCACAAATATTATCACCGGTAGGTAGTAGTCCCACTGCCAGGCTCACCGTCTACAGCACAGAAATCCGTTCTCGCCCCGGGGTACCATACCGGGTCCACCATGTACCCGCAATTGGCCTCATCCAACTTCTCGAATCGGGATTCACATGTCACACGTTTCAGAACCGAGAAAACGCATGGTAGACGAACTAAAATATCATATCAAGAGAAACCAGGTTTTTAAAACAACACATAATCTCTTTTTAAAATGTCCACAGTTCCCAAATCCAGAAATCTCATGAAAACAGCATATCTCATTGCGTAAAATCATAGAGCATGATGTATGCGACATATAATAGAACTGTAAGCATATCCGTATATCATGCAACATGGAATAGTGATATGGCATATTAAGGGAAAACTTCTCTTTTAAATGATTACAGTTTTTAAAATATAACATGTGATTCCCAATTCTCCCAAAATCAAAGCCAGCATCCTTTATGTATGTACAAATGTGTATGTATGTAGGCATGAATGCACAAGATATGCATATGCGCCAATATGGATGTACAAGTGGGTATATACGCAAGTATGAGTGTACAATATGTATGTGCGCAAGTATGGTGTACAATAATTATGTGCGCAAGTATGGTATACAATATGTATGTCATGATGCAGCAACCCTACTGTGTAGTGACATGGCAATTATCGATGATGAAGAGTGTGAGCCGGCGAATCTGTGTACGTGTAACATACCCATCATCGATAATGGTGTAAGTGTACTAGCACAGGTATAAGTAATGCAATGCGAATACATGAATGCATCATAAGGTAAATCGTCAGCTAAAAGTTATAACGTATACATATCTAACATGATCGAGTCGGTGAATCCATCAATCGGCATCCAGCCTAACAACATTGTGTACGGTATAATCCATCGTACGGCAACCTCTAGTGAAGGGTATGGATCAATCATCAAGTCAAACTCATCACGCACGGAAAATCATCGTACGACGGCATTAAGCTATCAGGGATACTATCAACCTATAAGACGAAGAGGGTATGGACCTAACGTCACATACAGCAAACACTCACGATTCACAACACATATAAATATTTCTATATACCTTTGTCCCAGGTCACATCCGCAATAATCTCATATCAGGGGACCGGCAGGGTATAAATCATCTCAATCAATTCGCATCCGTATACCATATCACCAAATCATCACATCGCATCATATATCCTTTTCATCACATCAATATCCCTCATCAAGTCAATTTTACAAATACATTCTACCTTTACTATAAGCATAAGTATCTAATCTAACATACACACCCGAACCATACAAACAGTTTTTGAAAGATGCGAATAGTGGTTTTAGAAGTAGGGGCTACAGTGTTTTTAAAGAAAATGTATCATTTGAAAATCCATAACGTCCCTCAGGGTATCTGTTTAAAAGATGCGTACGATTCTCCAGTTTAGAACTAAGTATTGTTCGGATGACGTGTCACGACCCGAAATAGCCCGTGACTGGCACTTGAATCATATGAAGTCTATAGGACCCCATCTAATCCAAGTAAGCCAAAAAGCCCAGAAATCTAAAACCATTTTAAATAATAAATGAAGGAAAAATAGTTTTTAGAAGTGAAGAAAGCATGTTTCAAAGCAAGGTGTTTAAATAAGTAAGCCGAATGTGCATTTTTAAAATGTATAGTCTTTTATGAAAATTTCGGAATAGTTTCTTTTGTAAATACTTGCCCCGAACAGGGTACAACAAGAATAATATATATGCATAATGATAAAAGGCATCCCCAAGCGGGAGCTAGCTCTTCGTGAATCGACGGTCACAACCACGCATGAAATATAATATACAACGCCGAAGGGCGAGGATCAAAACTCAAAAAGAAACTCAAATAACATGGAAACCGTAATACTACTACACGCGACTCTAAGGTCGAAATAATACATCACTAGTGTCTAAGTCTGAAACAATATACAAGTTTTGGTTGATGGAATTTCTAGATACAAACGAATAATACATGTACAATGGTGGTTCTGATGCAAAAGAACCCACCTACCCAATGCAATCCACCCGCAAAGGAAGCAGTGTGCCAGAAATGCCGCTATGGAACCTGTACGGCAAAACCTGAAAGAACTGTGGCATAATGGGGGTGAGTTGCCAACTCGTGAATAGAAAATATCTACAAGCAGAAATCGAATGCATGACATAATCCTAGGTCAATACGATCAGTATATAATATAAACCTCAAATAATAAGTCTAAAACATGATAAGGTGGCAATGTAACATCTAAACATTTATGTAGTGCTAAGTGTTCGTGCCAGTGCCTCAGGTAATAACATATCATGAATATGAGTTATATCAGCATGGATAAATATGATGAAGTATCAAAATGGATATCAATACACATATATTAGCGTCCCATTCCACTAATATTGGATTAAGGGCATATATAACAGCATCCTTACCCACTGTTATATATACATATGAGGTATGATCAATGTAATCAAAGTCTGTATGTATGTGGATCCCGTCCACGTGTCATCCAATGACAATAAGCATCATGCATGTAAATATCGTAAAACATATGCCTGGAAATATGAGGATATAATCAAATCATGGAACCTGAGTGCCTTGCATCGACACTCGAAAACATCATGAAACCTATGCCTAGCATCGGCACGTAAAATCCTCGTCTATCAGGCGCTGTCACCAAGACTGGCCCTGATAGGTACGTATCATACGCTATCTCGAAAACCCGAGTGCCCAGCTTCGACCCTCGAATTTCAACGTATCCATACGTACATACTCCGGTCGTTATCCCCACGATAACCGCTGAGTCCAAATACTATCACTGGTAGGTAGTGCTCCCCTGCCAGGCTCACCGTCCAACATATAAGAGTCTTCTTGTCTAAGTCCACGTTGCCTACGTCGGTGCTTGCGGGGAGGCGGAAAAGGTATAAAAATCTGATTTTTAGCACTCAAGACAATATGGACTAACTAAAGGAGGATCTTTGTTAAACAAAAACTAACTACAAAGCTAAAAAGTTTAGTTACTCGGAAAAGAGGTTATACCAAGGGCTTCTAGTCCTTCTCTCCTTGCTCCTTGGAGTGAATAGATGTGATCTCCTTGTCGCCTTCTCGTGTCGAAGAAGGATCCACCTGAGAGCCTCAACCTTTGGCTTCAACTTCAAGCTAGAAGTAACTAAGATGCTTGGAGTGCTAATCCTAGAACCTTAGAAAAGAGCAGAGAGTATTTTAGAGGGGTTTATCTCAAGCTCAAGAGATTCTCAACTCATGAGAGGGGAGAGCTAGAAAGAGAGGAAGAGGAGGAGAGAGAACAACAACGATAGAAATGAATAAGATAATGAACCATTCTCCTCATATATGTGAATTATGGAAATTAGATAATTAGCTAAGATAATTGTCATGGTTAATCAAGACTTGACCATTATCATTTCACATTAAATGCAATTTGCAAGGATCAAAGATCATCTTTCATATGGAATGATGATGGTCAACATGTCAACTTAGGTCAACAAGTCAAATATAGTTAAAAGGTCAACAACCCTAACCATGCACAATTATATTTAACTAATATCAATTAATCATAATTCACACATAAGCATTAGGGTTAAGAAAATGACAATGGTCATCAACCCTAATCAAAGTCCTCTCCCTCTGTCTCAGTCAACTGTGCAAACGCACCCGTATCCATGATCCGAGGAACACGAATACAATAAGATAAAACCAATCCCAAATCATATACTAGGATCTGGCTTAAACCAAAGCCCGCTAGTATAAGCTGTCCGGACAGCAAACGTGCACAAGTGCGCGGATGTGAACGAACCCTGTCGCAAAACAATGCGACCCCTACTCATTTTTCCTATAGGCGAATAACTCTCTGTGTGGGACTCTAAATACTCGACACTACGCTGGTAGTGGGTTTAACCACAGACTGCAAGCGGCACTAGCTGTACGTAACGGTCCCCAGGTAGATGCCGATAAGAAGACCGACGAGGTGAACCCATCTGAACTCCTACTGAGCCTGAATGTAACAGTCTCCGTACAGTCTGGTCTGTTCGTCTGATACATCACATGGCGGGCCTAGGGGGCGGTAAACGTCAGTCACCTAATAGCGGTACAAGTCGTGTCGGAGCGTAGCCTAGAACACCCTGAGATAACACTGAAAACCTACCAGTATATCTCGCTTGCCCTGGCCAGGGACTACCTGTGTAATGGCTCTCCTGGACACAGCGCGATGTCAACCCCCAATACCGGGAGAGACGAATCCTGTCTAACCGTCACTGCCTCCAAGTGCTTCGGGACTGCACCCAACTACTACATGTTTGCACGACTCCTTTGAGCCGTGGTAGGGTAGTAATCAAAGTACAGTGGAAACATACTCGAGGCGAAATGACAGTGTCAAGTCAGCGGACTAAGCTGTACTCATGTCACCTGGGAACTGATAACTGACGATAGGTATAATACCAACCAACAGTTCCCGACGAGTCCTGTCCAGTTTACTCGTAACCTAACGAGCACCCGCATACTATCTCAAGTACGATGTACTGACAGCTGTGGGACAGGCCGTCTCCCGCGCTGGGATGAGAAGCGCATACGCTAGTCTACTCCGGATTGTCGATGCCCTGTCTCGATAATCCCACGACCGGGGACGTGTAAATAAGGTTGTGCTTGTAGATTACCCAGCCCCCACGAGTGTGACTGCCATCACAACGCTGGTAATCAAGCAAAGATCCTAAGGGCTCCACTAATGCGTATAGGTGATACAATAAAAGAAACACATGTACACATTAAAGCAGAGACAAACCAAGTAGCATACTACCATTTCGAGCAAGATTGTCTATACAACTGTGAATATCCCAAGCTTCCATCAAGTAATATACATACTAGTATGATACAGTAATGGCCTCTAGGGCATATACACTAACAATCTCCCACTTGAACTAATGCCATGTACTGGCGTTTCGAAGACCTATCATCTCGATCAGCCGCTCGAACTGAGTCTGGGGTATGGCCTTCGTGAATGGAACTGCAGTGTTATCTTCAGAAGCTGTAAGTCGATGTAGTACACCCCAGTACTTGTGGGGAGGCGGAATTTTCAAAAACGATCATGTTTAAAGAACGAACATCGACTAACCGCTTGAATCGAAGCTAAACTATAAATAACCGTACACAAAGAGTTTCTTATCAATTGTGTTTAGGGATTATACCTAATGAAACCGGTCCTTCGTCTTTGTGTCCTCCTTTGTTCTCCTCGACCTTCTCTAGGTAGTAGACGATCCACCCGAGAGCAAAACACCAAGCTACACCTCTAGCTTGAGGTAACTAATCTACTTTGATTGCTAATCAAAGACGAAAGGATGATATAGAGTGAAGGTAATGGATGTTTAAGTCTAACTAATCCTTTGATCTCAACACATGAGGATTAAGGATTAGTCTCTTGAAGATGAGAGCTTGAGGAGAGAGAATGTGATAATAATAATGAGATGAGATAGTGAGAGTATCATAATATATTATGAAGCATTCTTATTTTAGAATAATGAATAATAGAAATGAATAAGCATGCTTCATAAATGAAAAGAGGTGATTCATTAAGCATGTGTCATTATCATTTATGGTGTAATAATGATAATGATGAATCACTCTCATGACTCACAATCTTATCCAAAGTAACCTCCTTAGTCACATCTTCTAGAAGCTTCTCGTACAATTACGAGAACGCCCCTCCAATCCGCAAAAATACGGAAAAACTTTAGACTGTAAAAATCCAATAACCGGATACCAGTAACTGGCTTAAACCAAAGCCGACTGGTAAAAACTGTCCGAAAGTCGTACGTGCATAAACGCACGTATGCGTCCGAACCCTTTGTCGCAAAACCATGCGACCTCTATATCGTTTCGCCTGGATTAGGAAACTCTCTGTGTGGGACTCTAGAGACTCGACTACTACGCTGGCAGTGGGTTTAACCACAGACCGCAAGCGGCACTAGCTGTACGTAACGGTCCCCAGGTAGTTGTCGATAAGAAGGCCAATGAGAAAACCCATCCGAACTCCTACTGAGTCTGATGTGACAATCTCCATACAGTCCGGTCCGTTCGTCCAAGACTATCGCATATCGGGTCTAGGGGGGCGGCAAGCGTCAGTCCCCTAATAGCGGTATAAGTCGTGTCGGAGGGAAGCCCATTACACCCTGAGAAACTACTGGAACCTACCAGCAAATCTCGCTTGCCCTGGCCAGGGACTTTGCGTAATGGCTCTCTGACACAGCACGATATCTACTCCCAATACCGGGAGGGACGAATCCTATCTAACCGCCACTGCCTCCAAGTGCTCGGGACTGCACCCAACTGCAACCTGTTTGCACGACTCCTTTGAGCCGTGGTAGGGTAGCAATCTAAGAACAGTGGGACACACTCGAGGCGAAGTAGCAGTGTCAAGTCTGCGGACTACGCTGTACTCATGTCACTTGGGAACTGTTCACTGACGACTGGTATCAAACCAACCAACAGTTCCCTGTGAGTCCTGTCCGGTGTACCCGTAACCTAACGAGCACCTGCATACTATCTCCAGTACGACGTACTGACGGCTGTGGGACAGACCATCTCCCCAACTGGGATGAGAAGCGTACACACTAGTCTACTCCGGAGTATCGATGCTCTGTCTCGATAATCCAATGACCAGGGACCTGAATAAGGATGTGCTTGTAGACTACCCAGCCCCCACTAGTGTGACTGCCATCACAACGCTGGTAGACAAGCAAGATCCTAAGAGCTCTATCAATACGTACACTCACATATTAAGATAGAAAAACCAAGTAGCATACTACCATGTTTAGCAAGACTGTTATATACATGTGAATATCCCAAGCTTCCATTAAGTAATATACAAGCTAGTATGATACAGTAATGGCCTTCTAGGGCATAAACACTAACAATCTCCCACTTGCACTAGGGCCATGTACTGGCATATCGTAGACCAATGATCTCGAGCAGCCTTTCGAACTGAATCTGAGGAAGGGCCTTCGTGAATGGATCAGCAATGTTCTCTTCAGAAGCAACTCTCCGAACCTCGATCTCCTGACGATCAATGATCTCCCTGATCAGGTGATACCGCCTCAAGATGTGTCTGGACTTCTGATGGGACCTTGGTTCCTTCGCTAAAGCTATAGCTCCGTTGTTGTCGCAATACAGAGGTATTGGATCAACTATGGTAGGAACAACCTGAAGTTCTGTTAGGAACTTCTTCATCCAGACTGCTTCTTTTGCGGCATCGCAAGCAGCTATATACTCCGCTTCCATCGTCGAGTCAGCAACGGTGTCCTGCTTAGAGCTCCTCCAGCACACCACCCCTCCATTGAGGGTAAAGACATAACCCGACATGGACTTGGAATCGTCCTTATCACTCTGGAAGCCGGAATCAGCAAAGGCCTCCAACCTGAGGTCTTTTCCGCCGTAAACCAAGAACATCTCCTTAGTCCTCCTCAGGTACTTGAGAATGTTCTTTACTGCTATCCAGTGTTTCTCCCCTGGGTCTGACTGATACCGGCTCACCACGCTTAGTGCGTAAGCTACATCTGGTCTGGTACACAACATCGCATACATTATAGAGCCTACCGCAGAAGCGTAGGGTATAATAGACATGCGTTCCCTTTCCAAATCAGTCTTGGGAGACATCTCTTTGGAGAGGGTGATTCCGTGACAAGCCGGTAGATTACCGCGCTTAGAATCTTCCATACTGAATCATTTCAGTACAGTGTCGATATACCTGGACTGCGAAAGTCCCAACATCCTCTTGGATCTAGCACGATAGATCCGGATCCCCAGAATGTAAGAGGCATCACCCAGGTCTTTCATGGAGAACCTGTGTGACAAGAATCCTTTGACAGATTGTAGCATAAGAATGTCATTTCCTATCAATAGAATGTCATCCACGTACAAGACGAGGAATACGACACTTCTGGCTACAACTTTACTATATATGCACGGTTCATCTGGATTTTTGATAAAGTCATATTCTTTGACTGTCTCATCAAAACAGATGTTCCAACTCCGCGATGCCTGCTTTAGTCCATAAATGGACTTAAGCAGCTTGCATACTTTCCCGCTGCTCCCACTCTGATTGAAACCCTCTGGCTGATCCATATAGACGCTCTCTTCTAAATTTCCATTCAGAAAAGCCGTATTTACGTCCATCTGCCAGATTTCATAATCATGGAAGGCAGCAATTGCAAGAAGGATACGAATGGATTTGAGCATAGCCACTGGAGAAAAAGTTTCGTCATGGTCCAAACCAGGTCTTTGACGAAAACCCTTTGCAACAAGTCTAGCTTTATAGGTTTCCACCTGCCCATCTACACCAATCTTTTTCTTGAAGATCCATTTGCATCCTATGGGTTTTACCCCACCTGGAGAAAAGTCCAAAGTCCATACTTTGTTGGTGTACATGGACTCCATTTCGCTTCTCATTGCATCTAGCCATCGTACCGAGTCGCCGCTCTTGATGGCCTGCTGGAAGCTAGTAGGTTCATCATGTTCTATGATGCAATCCTCTCTATCCCCGTCTATGAGAAAACCGTAGTATCTCTCAGGCGGATGAGACGGCCTACTACTCCTGCGGAGGGGTGCGGGAATGTTCTGTTCTTCTTGAACCTCTGGTTCTACCAAACTTTCAGTAACAGCTTGTGGTTCTGGAATTTCTTCCAGTTCTATTGCGCTCCCACTCTTCTGATTTTCTAAAAATTCAGTTTCTAAGAAGTGGGCATGACGAGAAACAAAAACCTTTTGTTCCTCTGCGTAATAGAAATAATATCCCTTGGAGTTCTTTGGATATCCCACAAGCTTACACAGTACTGATCGTGCCTCGAGCTTGTCCACATGCTGCTTTTTTACAAAAGCTGGACACCTCCATGTTCTAAAATGTTTTAGACAGGGTTTCTTCCCACTCCACATCTGATATGGTGTGGTAGGCACAGTCTTGGTTGGAACCTGGTTCAAAAGATATGCCGCTGATTCTAGCGCATAACCCCAGAAAGATCGCGGTAACTCAGCATTACTCATCATGGATCGTACCATATCCAATAGGGTTCGATTCCTTCTCTCCGATACACCGTTATGCTGTGGAGTGTATGGAGGAGTAAGCTGAGAGAGAATTCCTTTCTCTTTTAGGTAACCTAGGAACTCGGCACTTAAGTATTCTCCACCTCGATCAGATCTCAGTGTCTTAATACTTTTGCCTGTTTGGTTTTCCGCTTCACTCTTGTATTCCAGGAATTTCTCAAAGGCCTCTGATTTATGCTTCATTAAGAAAGCATATCCATACCTAGAGAAATCATCTGTAAAAGTAATGAAGTAGGAATAACCACCTCTCGCATGTGTAGACATTGGACCACATACATCGCTGTGTATGAGTCCTAAGAGCTCGCTCGCTCTTACTCCTTGTCCGGTAAATGGAGTCTTTGTCATCTTTCCTTTGAGACAGGATTGACAAGTGTCATAAGATTGATATTCGAACGAGTCCAAATATCCTTCTCTATGCAACTTAGTCAACCTTCTCTCATTGATGTGACCCAGTCTACAATGCCATAAGAAAGCTTTATTCAAATCTGGAGACTTTCTTTTTAGTGTGTTCTGGACATTGAAAATTTGGAGTTGGTTTAAAACATATATGCCGTTATTTAGAGTACCAGACCCAATCAAACCATGATTAAGGTGGATGTTGACAACATCTCTTACAAACGTGAAATCATAACCTTTATTTGATAACAAGGAAACTGATATGATATTACACGTTAAGATGGGTACAAAATAACAGTTATGTAAAACCAAAATGTGTCCACTCGTCAATCCTAGGTGATAATCCCCGACGGACGCAGCTCCCACGCTAGCTCCGTTAGCAACCCTGAGGATCATATCACCTTCCTTCAGCACTCTACGGTTTCTCAGTGCCTGCAATGAATTGCAAATATGAGATCCTGATTCGGTATCCAATACCCAGGAAGTAGAGTTGATCGACAGACAATTCTCAATTACAAACACACCTGAAGTCGAAGCCACAGCTTGCTTCGGTTCCTGGTTCTTGGCGTTCTACGCCTTGCAATCCTTCTTCCAGTGCCCTTTCCTGTGACAATGGAAGCACTCATCCTGACCAACTATCGGTACTTCTTTCTTTTTCTTTCCCTTCCCTCCCACCTTACTAACACCTCCTCTAGGTCTGGGTGCAGCCTTCTTCTTCCTTCCTTTGGCCCTAGCCTTGGACCCGGAAGAAGATGCACCGCCAACAAACATAGCGGGTGTTTCCCTTGCCTTCTGCAAGGTGCCCTCTGCACTCCTTAACATGTTCAGGAGTTCCGCAAGTTCAACTTCTTTTCCTTGAAGATTGAAGTTGAGGATAAACTGGGCGTAGGTGGTAGGAAGGGACTGGAGAATAAGGTCTGTATAGAGCTCATTATCCAAAGTCGTCCCAAGGTCTGCGAGCTCTTCAATATAGCCGATCATCTTTAGGACATGTTCTCCTACTGATGACCCGACAGCCAACCTTGCTCGAAACAAGTTCTTAGAGGTCTCGTATCTTGCTATACGAGATTGCTCTCCATAAAGTTCCTTTGTATGGAGAAATATGCCATCTAGGGACATATCCTTGTGCCTCCTCTGATGTTCATTGTTCATTGAGGCAAGCATGATGCTCTTGGCTCTCGCGCAATCTGAATCCCAGGTTTTGCGGATTTCCTTATCCGCATTACTGGATTTGGGACCAGGGACAGCAGGTGCCGTAGCGGTGAGGACGTACCCCAGTTTGTCATAGGTCAAAGCCATTTTGACATTCCGCAGCCAATCTTTATAGTTTGGCCCCGTCAGTATATTTTTCTCTAAAAGTAACTTAAGTCCAGTCATTTTCAGGGTCGCTGCAATTAGGAGAGAGAGAAGAAAACTCTTTAGCATGATGCTCTTGCAAGTTTAGAGTGGTTTTTAGTTTATCTAAACTGGATGGCTCCCACTGTTTTTCGAATCCTTCCTCAAACCATAAAAGAAGAATTAGCCAGGACTATTCTCACCGTACAATACTTGCTTAACCGTTCAGCCAGGCCAGTGTCGATACTTCGAGGGAGGTTTTCCAACGCTTTCGCGAAGTTCCTTAATTAAATAACCTCTTTTCTCTGGGGGCGTAACCCCGCTGACACCTTTCTGGACACCTACTAGGTTTATAGCATTGATCGTTAAGCGACGAATATCCTGATAAGTAGCATATACTCACAGTAGGATCGGGATCCAAATATCATCGTATGATAATGTTGAAGGAATCCTACCAACATTCATCAAACTCCAAATGGTATGCATCTCTTTGCAAATTTCAGTTTCTTTAGAAATTCCCGATATGGATTTTTGCCCCATGCTCTTATGATCTTGACTAAGGGCCAACAAATCATAAGTCACATGTCAAGTTCTGCCCATCATTATCCTGTTGATTTGAACCCATCCGTATACTCTTGACTAAGGGCCAAACAAAGTAATACGACTGTCCCAAACCAACTCATCTATCTATGCAACAAATGAATACCCCAGCAGCTACCAATCACTATGTCTTGACTAAGGGCCAAACAAACATAGCTTGAATACTACTGACCATTCATAAGAAATAACGGAGGGCTACGACTGGTTTTGGCGAAACCGTGAACGTAGTGAACTTGATATAACCGAAGGAACCTGATAGCTTTTAAAAGGAGTGGTTAAATCTCCGCATTTAAAAATATCTGTTTTAAAAATAACCGAGTGGTTTCTTTTAAATTGTTCCAACGATTTAAACTTGGTTTATTTTCTTTGCATTATAGATAATGCGTCCCATCATTAACCTATCATTGCAGAAAACAACGAAAATACAACGTCCTCTTATGCCATCCGCATTCGCCACGGAGTCCCGTCATCACCCGTTAGGTTACTTAACTAACGACAGAGCGGGGGCTGGGCTAGCGCGGGTGTAAAACATAAGTGACGTCTAAATAGCTATCATATATATAGATATTTTACATTCGTCTGACGCAATGATATTCATTCCAGAACACAGATAAACAATATTGGATTTGCAAGCAATCTGTATTTCTTTTGAGCCTGCAAGAAAAGACAGATTACACAGTTGTGATGAATAGCCGTTACCCCACCCTCGACCCCTACGGGTACGGCAAACTACCCACCCGGCAGTTTGTGTACCCCACCTTGGGTCAGTCCTAGGAGCAGAAACAGTAAAATGAAATAATACAACGGTGGCTACAACCGCAACCTGGATGTGCCTCGCAAAATAATATTACAACAAATTACATTTACAACAAATGAATTAAACAACAACCCATTGCAAACCCCGGCTATACACCAAAACAGTCCAATACAGTTTATATGCACAAACAGATATAACCATTTCAGAAATGTGCAACCCCCTGCCAACCGACATACTAGCAGTTGGGGGAGGTTTACGAACACATTTATCAATCACAGATATAATCCAACATGCAAATACTGTACAATTTCGATCGACTAAACATCTTTAATATTGCTCCAAAAACTGCTCTGTAAACTGGAGACCTGAGCAAAATTAAAAATTTCCAGAAACTCCCAAATTACACAGAGAAGCAACAGAAGAAAACTGGGTTCCTGACTCGCCAACTCGGCGGCGGAAGCGCGGCGACTCAGTAGGCTGAGGCCGCGGTTCCGCGGCGAGTTAGGCGATTCAGGGGCCTATTTTTCTTGGGTGTTCTTCTGTGGTCATTTCAAGCTTTCTCCACTCACCTGAAAAATTTTTGGACATCATTTTAAGTTCGACAGAAACTGAACAGATTTAGGGTTTTCCGGCTTCGTTTTTCCGTTCGAAATTCGTACAAATTTGCAATTAAGTTATTTAGTGTTTAGCGAGGCTCTGATACCACTGTAAGTCGATGTAGTACACCCCAGTACTTGTGGGGAGGCGGAATTTTCAAAAACGATCATGTTTAAAGAACGAACATCGACTAACCGCTTGAATCGAATCTAAACTATAAATAACCGTACACAAAGAGTTTCTTATCAATTGTGTTTAGGGATTATACCTAATGAAACCGGTCCTTCGTCTTTGTGTCCTCCTTTGTTCTCCTCGACCTTCTCTAGGTAGTAGACGATCCACCCGAGAGCAAAACACCAAGCTACACCTCTAGCTTGAGGTAACTAATCTACTTTGATTGCTAATCAAAGAAGAAAGGATGATATAGAGTGAAGGTAATGGATGTTTAAGTCTAACTAATCCTTTGATCTCAACACATGAGGATTAAGGATTAGTCTCTTGAAGATGAGAGCTTGAAGAGAGAGAATGTGATAATAATAATGAGATGAGATAGTGAGAGTATCATAATATATTATGAAGCATTCTTATTTTAGAATAATGAATAATAGAAATGAATAAGCATGCTTCATAAATGAAAAGAGGTGATTCATTAAGCATGTGTCATTATCATTTATGGTGCAAGAATGATAATGATGAATCACTCTCATGACTCACAATCTTATCCAAAGTAACCTCCTTAGTCACATCTTCTAGAAGCTTCTCGTACAATTACGAGAACGTCCCTCCAATCCGCAAAAATACGGAAAAACTTTAGACTGTAAAAATCCAATAACCGGATACCAGTAACTGGCTTAAACCAAAGCCGACTGGTAAAAACTGTCCGAAAGTCGTACGTGCGTAAACGCACGTATGCGTCCGAACCCTTTGTCGCAAAACCATGCGACCTCTATATCGTTTCGCCTGGAGTAGGAAACTCTCTGTGTGGGACTCTAGAGACTCGACTACTACGCTGGCAGTGGGTTTAACCACAGACCGCAAGCGGCGCTAGCTGTACGTAACGGTCCCCAGGTAGTTGTCGATAAGAAGGCCGATGAGAAAACCCATCCGAACTCCTACTGAGTCTGATGTGACAATCTCCATACAGTCCGGTCAGTTCGTCCAAGACTATCGCATATCGGGCCTAGGGGGCGGCAAGCGTCAGTCCCCTAATAGCGGTATAAGTCGTGTCGGAGGGAAGCCCATTACACCCTGAGAAACTACTGGAACCTACCAGCAAATCTCGCTTGCCCTGGCCAGGGACTTTGCGTAATGGCTCTCTGACACAGCACGATATCTACTCCCAATACCGGGAGGGACGAATCCTGTCTAACCGCCACTGCCTCCAAGTGCTCGGGACTGCACCCAACTGCTACCTGTTTGCACGACTCCTTTGAGCCGTGGTAGGGTAGCAATCTAAGAACAGTGGGACACACTAGAGGCGAAGTAGCAGTGTCAAGTCTGCGGACTACGCTGTACTCATGTCACCTGGGAACTGTTCACTGACGACTGGTATCAAACCAACCAACAGTTCCCTGTGAGTCCTGTCCGGTGTACCCGTAACCTAACGAGCACCTGCATACTATCTCCAGTACGACGTACTGACGGCTGTGGGACAGACCATCCCCCCAACTGGGATGAGAAGCGTACACACTAGTCTACTCTGGAGTATCGATGCTCTGTCTCGATAATCCAACGACCAGGGACCGGAATAAGGATGTGCTTGTAGACTACCCAGCCCCCACTAGTGTGACTGCCATCACAACGCTGGTAGACAAGCAAGATCCTAAGAGCTCTATCAATACGTACACTCACATATTAAGATAGAAAAACCAAGTAGCATACTACCATGTTTAGCAAGACTGTTATATACATGTGAATATCCCAAGCTTCCATTAAGTAATATACAAGCTAGTATGATACAGTAATGGCCTTCTAGGGCATAAACACTAACAGAAGCAACCCTCCGAACCTCGATCTCCTGGCGATCCACGATCTCCCTGATCAGGTGATAACGACTCAAGATGTGTCTGGATTTCTGATGTGACCTGGGTTCCTTTGCTAAAGCTATAGCCCCGTTGTTGTCGCAATACAGAGGTATTGGATCAACAATGGACGGAACCACCTGAAGTTCTTTCAAGAACTTCCTCATCCAGACGGCTTCTTTTGCGTCATCGGATGCAGCGATATATTCCGCTTCCATAGTCGAGTCAGCAACGGTTTCCTGTTTGGAGCTCTTCCAAAACACCGCCCCTCCATTGAGGGTAAAGACAAAACCCGACATGGACTTGGAATCATCCTTGTCACTCTGGAAGCTGGAGTCAGTAAAGGCCTCAATCTGGAGGTCTTTTCCACCATACACCAAGAACATCTCCTTAGTCCATCTCAGGTACGTGAGAACGTTCTTTACCGCTATCCAGTGTTTCTCCACAGGGTTTGACTGATACCTGCTTACCACATTCAGTGAATAAGCAATATCTGGTCTGGTACACAACACTGCATACATTATAGAGCCTACCGCAGAAGCGTAGGGTATAATAGAGATGCGATCCCTCGCCAAATCAGTCTTGGGAGACATCTCTTTGGAGAGGGTGATCCCGTGACAAGCCGGTAGATTACCGCGCTTAGAATCTTCCATACTGAATCTTTCAGTATGGTGTCGATGTACCTGGACTGTGAGAGTCCTAATATCCTCTTGGATCTATCACGGTAGATCCGGATCCCCAGAATGTATGAGGCATCACCCAGGTCTTTCATGGAGAACCTGTGTGACAAGAACCCTTTGACAGATTGTAGCATAGGAATGTCATTTCCTATTAAGAGAATGTCATCCACGTATAAAACGAGGAATACTACAGTTCTCACTACAAATCTACTATAGATGCATGGTTCATCTGGATTTTTGATAAAGCCAAATTCCTTGACCGTCTCATCAAAACAGATGTTCCAACTCCGCGATGCCTGCTTTAGTCCATAAATGGACTTGAGCAACTTGCAAACCTTTCCGCTGCTCCTACTCTGAATGAAACCCTCTGGCTGGTCCATATAAACACACTCCTCTAAATTTCAATTTAGAAAAGCGGTCTTTACGTCCATCTGCCAAATCTCATAATCGTGGAAGGCAGCAATGGCAAGAAGGATCCGAATGGATTTCAGCATGGCTACTGGAGAAAAGGTTTCGTCATAGTCCAAACCAGGTCTCTGATGAAAACCCTTTGCAACCAGTCTAGCTTTATAGGTCTCAACCTGTCCATCTACACCAATCTTCCTTTTGAAGATCCACTTGCATCTTACGGGTTTTACCCCATCTGGAGCAATGTCCAACGTCCATACTTTGTTGGTGTACATGGACTCCATTTCGGTCCGCATTGCATCCAGCCATTTTACCGAGTCTACGCTCTTAATGGCTTGCTGGAAGCTAGTCGGCTCATCACTATCAATGATGCAATCTTCTCTATCCCCGTCTATGAGAAACCGTAGTATCTCTCGGGCGGATGAGACTGCCTACTACTTCTGCGGAGCGGCGTAGGAATGTCCTGATCTTTCGAACCCTCTGGTTCTACTAAGCTTTCAGTAATAGCTTGTGGTTCTGGAATTTCTCCCAGTTCTATTGCGCTCCTACTTATTTCTTTTTCTAAGAACTGATTTTCCAGAAAGTGGGCATTACGAGAAACAAGGACCTTTTGTTCCTCTGCGTAATAGAAAAGATACCCCCTGGAGTTCTTTGGGTATCCCACAAACTTGCACAGTACTGAGCGTGCCTCGAGTTTGTCCGCATGCTGCTTTTTGACAAAAGCTGGACATCCCCAAATCTTCAGGTATTGAAGATAGGGTTTCTTCCCACTCCATAACTCATATGGTGTGGTAGGCACAGTCTGTAGGGTTCCTAGGCACACTCAAGAGGTTCCACAAAGCATCAACCATGCCAAACAAGAATTTTCTGGTGCCGAGAAACCCTAATGAAGATCGTTAACTAGAAGTTAAGGCGAAAAGCAAGCAAGCAAACGACTTTGCTACTAAGTGAAAAGGATTACAACCTTTGTAGATCCGGTCCACCACTTCTTTAGCTCCGTGTTGATGTCCTTCCACTGCGATCATCGGATCCCGGACTCTAGAAATGGTTTCGACGGAGAAATGATCGGACTAGGTCATTGACTCCGAGGCCGAAGATGATCTACGTCGGGGAGACTCAAACTCAAGCTATTCCTTCACTCGGTCGAAAACTTTGTGAAGAGAACACCCTATACTACATGGCAAGTAGTAGAGGATGAAGAAATAGGAAGTGGGTTCACTTTAGAATTGGATTTCTCACTCTTTTTCTCATGATGCCATTGGAGCTAGCAAGCTTTTTCAAGCTTGATGAAGATGAAGAAAAAGAAAAGAATCTCATGAATTATGAAAACTTATCCAAATGAATAATGGCACCATGGTAGAGTTAAGCCCTCATGCTTAACTCATGTAGAGATTTAACCAAACCATTAGGTTAAAGGTTAGGTTAAAGAATATCAAAAGAAATGACAAAAGAGTGGACTTTGTCAAAGCTTCTCCAAGCTTCTTCAAGCTTGATAACTTTGACTAAGTTAATCCCTTTTGTTTAATCTTAAGATGAAACAATAACCCTAATCTTTACCCTAATCTTGGTATGAATCTCATACACACAACTTGTTTGTATCATCAAGCATGATACAAACATGTACACTTGCATATATCACATATAAACAATGTACACTTCAAGTGAGAAAACAAATCATAAGTGAACCAATACTAGTTAATGTAAAGTAATATATCAAATATATAATTATACATTAAATCATTAAATCAACACTTGATTTAACGATCCGGTCATATCGCATATAACCGACTAATATCTACAGTAACAACTTATCGAATCAACACTTTATCCGATAACCCGGCTACATATAACCGATCAATGTCACAAATCGCGGGAATAAAATACAGTATCACATACTGGTATTATTCTCGGTCCCGCACATATCTCATATGCTCTCCTATTTCATTTCGCTTGAGCAAGGAAACCCCTGTGTAGGACTCTAAAGACTCGTCAATACGCCGGCAGCAGGTGATGATCATATCAAACACCCACAAGCCGCAAGCGGTCTGCCAAACGTAACGGCCACCCGGGTATTGAGCGATCAGAAGATCAACGAGCAAGCCCGCTCACACTCCAGTGAATCCAACGAGTAACACTACCGTACAGTCCGGTCTGTTCGTCTGATATGTCACATATCTCATCTAGGGGTGGTAAACGTCAGACCCCAATAACTCGATAAGTCGTGTCGATATGAGGCTCATAACTGGTCGAGAAACTACTGGTAACACTTACCAGTAATCCCTAAAATAGCCTTTGCCAAGGACTTCCTGTTATAGCCAATCGAGCACAGTGCAACATCAACTCCCTATACCGGGAGAGACGAATCCCCTCCTATCGCTCATTGCCTCCATGTGATTCGGGACTGTACCCAAAAATCACCGTTTTGCACGCCCTCTTGGATGTGGTAGGGTGGAAATCAAAGCACAGTGGGAATCACACAAGACTCTATGACGATCTCGGGTCTACAGACTAACCTGTACCTGTGTCACCAGAGAACTGCCATCTGACGTAAGGTATAATACCATCTGGGAGTTCTCGGCGAGTCCGTCCAGTGTACCCAGTCTCTACTGAGCACCCGTATATCATCTCTGATGTCAAACACCAATGGATATGGGATCATCCATCGCCCATCTGTATGGGTCGAGAAGGTATACGCTAGTCTACTCTGGTATATCGATGCCCCGCCTCGATACACCCACGACTAGGGACCTGGAAGGATGTACTTGTGGACTACCATATCCCCACTAGTATGATCCGCATCATAGTCCAAGTAGTCAAGTACACATCCTAAGGGCTTTACCAACATGTAACAGAGAGACAATCAGTATACACGTTAAGGTAAAGAGTAACCAGATAGCATACTATCATGTCAAGCAAGAAAGTCCTCCCTATATATGTCCCAGCATCCACTACAATATACATCCTATGTACAGTAATGGCCTCTAGGGCATACATATAACTAACAATCTCCCACTTGCACTAGGGCCATCTGTAGCAGTGGTTGTAGTATCTCATACTCAACCATCCCATAAAAGTCTCTCTATGGGAATAGGCCTTCGTGAGTGGATCCGCCGTGTTTTCCTCTGAGTCTGCTCTCCTAACCTCGATCACCCTGGAGATCAACCATCTCCATGATCAGGTGATACTGCCTTAGAATATGTCTGGATCACTGATGGGACGGGCGTTCCTTGGCATAAGCCACAACACCATTGTCACACAATAGGAGGAACGAAGTTCATCTCATGAACAAATATACACCCAGACTTCCTCTTTGGTAGTATCTTTGGTAACGTTGTATCTTGCCTTTAATCGTCTAGTTTGTCACGGTATCTTGCTTGGAACTCTTCCAACATACCGTCCCTTTACCGAGGGTATAGACAATGCCTGTGACTGACATTCAGTCATCTTTATCACTCTGGAACCTTTCCAGTGATTCTCCCCAGGATCGATTGATACCATCTCACTACAACTTGTGAGTATCCTAACATCCATTTAAATCTATCTCATAGATCCAAAAATAAGGATTTAGGAGGTATCACTTTTATCCTATATGGAGAATCCTTATGATAAACGGAGATTGACCGAGCGTAGCATAGGAAACTCCTTCCCTATCAAGAGTATGTCATCCACGTACTATACGAGGATCACTACCATACTCTCTACTATCTTTTTGTACATACAAGGTTCATCTACCATTTTGATGATGTCAAACTCTTTAACTATCACATCAAAACAGATGTTCCAACTCCGCGATGCCTGTTTTATCATATAAAACATCTTGCATACGTTTCCGCTGCTCCCACTGTCTACGAAGCTCTCTGGCTGTGTACTTATAGACGTTCTCTTCTAAATCAATATTTAGAAAAGCAGTCATGACACCCAACCACCAGATATCGTAGGCATGGTATGTAGCCGTGGCAAGTAGGATCTGGATGGACTTAAGCATAGGCCCCAGAAAAGGTTTCATCATTAGCCACAACTGGTCTATGATGCAAACCTTTAACGAGTCTAGCTTTGAAAGCCTCAACTTTTCCATGTACACCAAGTAATCTTCTCAAGATATACTTGCTCCTGATGGGGATTTAACCCTTCAGATAAAGCAACCAAAGTCCAAACTTTGTTGGTGTATAAGGATTCCATCTCAGATCGATAAACATCCAGCCATTCTTACAGAGTCCTACTCCTGATGGCCAGCCCTAAACTAGCTTGGTCATCATCTCATGATGCAATCCTTGCTCCCACTGTCATAGAGAAACCGAAGTATCTCTCAGGTGGGTGAGGAACCCTACTAGATCGGCGGAGAGGCTGAGGTTCGTTGGTTGCTATTGAATCCTTTGGTTCTACCAAATCATCAGCTGCAGTTTGTCTAGCTGGAACTATTTCCAGTTCTACCTCATGTCCACTAATTTCTTCACAAGAAATTCCCTTTCACAAAGGTGGCATGTTGAGAAACAAAACATTTTTGTTCCTCGGTTTGGTAGAAGATATTCCCTTGCGTATGCTTGGGATATCCAAAAAACTTCTACAGAACTGACTTTGCCTCGAGCTTGTCCGGATTTTGCTTTTAGACATAGTCCGGACAACCCCAAATCTTAACTGACTTAAGAGATGGGCTCTTCCCTTTCCACATATCATATGAAATAGTAGGCATCTGATTTGATCGGAACCCTATTCAATGCGTATGCAACTTCTTAAGTGCATAACTCCCAAAAGGAAATAGGAAACTCAGTAGTACTCATCATAGAGCACACCATATCACATAGGGTGTTTTTGCTCCGCCCCGATACACCGACGTACTGTGGTGTATTCGGAGGAGTAATGCTGAGAGAGAATCTCATTCTCCTTTAGAATAATCCAGGAATTCCGTGCTTAAGTATTCTCCTCCTTGATCACATCAAAGGACATAATACTTATACCCGTATTTAGGTTCTCTACTGCTAACTTATATTCTATGAATATCTCAAAAGGTTCGGACTTGTGTTTCAACAGGAACATATGTCTGAATCTTACGAGAATATCAAAGAATGTAATGAAGTACAAAGAACCGGTCTTGACAAGTGTAGACAAGGGACCTACATACATCAACATGTATCATCGCAAGAGTTCACTAACTCTTTCTCTGTTTCCAATAAACAGAGCTATGGTCATGTTATCTCTGTGACATGACTGGCAAGTTTTATAAGATGTAAATTCAAACTGATTTAAATATGCATCTAAATGTAACTTCAGCCAGTCGGGTCGCATTGATATGACCTAGTCTACAATGCCTCAAGAAGGATCCGTTCATTTCTGAACTCTTCCTCTTGTGTGTGTTCCGTATACTTAGAACTGTAGTTTGATTTAGAACATCAATGCTTTTAGATAACGTGCCTGAACCGATCAACTTTTGATATAGGAAATGTTGAAAACATTATCCAACAATACAAAATTATATCCTTCTTTATCTAAATAAAGAGACTGATATGATTTTGTATATCAGGTTCGGTATCTAATAACATTTGTTCAAAATCAATGTATTCTGGTAATACAGGGTGACAGTGACCAACAGACCTGGCTGCAATACTTGCACCGTTTTCTGCCTCATGAAACTTATCACCCGTTCTCAGTTCTCTACCTTTCTGTAGCCCATGTAACATATTACATATACGGGATCCTGATCCGGTATCACATACCCAGGACGTAAAGGACATTTGAGAAACAGTTCTCTGTAATGAACACACCCGAAGATGATGCTTCGGTATGCACTTTCTTCTTTTGGGCGGTACGGGAATTCAGGTAATCCCCTAATTCCTGCTCTATCTTATAACATTTATAAGTTGGAGCGAGACCAAAGTTCCCCAGCTCAGTATAACAAGCGGGTTCGGTCAATTTATCCGTTTTATTATCTTGATTAAGGCGTGACATGGTCGCTACCAGGAGAGAGAGAGAAGAAAACACTCTGCGTGCGCTCTTCCAAGATCAGATTGGTTATTATTTTATCTAATCAGGATGGCTCCCACTGTTTTTATCAAATCTTCCTTCAAACCCTAAAAGGATAGACTAGCCGGGATTAATTACACGCTACAAGTTCGCCAATCTTTCAGCCAGGCCAGTGTCGGTACTTTGAGGGAGGTGCCCCGTACTTTCGCACGGACCTAATTAATGTAAACCTCGTTTTCCCAGAGGCGTAACCCCGTTAACACCTTTCTAGACACCTACTTGATCGACTAATTGTAATGTGTAAAACTCTCCCAAGAGTAACAATTACTCGCAGTGCGTATCGGGATCCAACTATCTCATAGAAGGTATGCAATCTCATTGCAAATTTCAACACTTGAAATACCCGATAATATTTTGCCCCTAGCGTCCTATGACCTTGACAAAGGTCAACAAACCATAGGCTGCTAGTCAAGTTCAACCCGTCATTTCCTGATTGAAGTAAACCCACCCGCACGATCCTTGACAGTGGTCAACAAGGTCGCACGACTACCCTAAATCAATCACATCATATGCTTATACAGATAAGCACTAAACAGCTACCACACACTACGCCTTGACAGAGGTCAACAAACGCAGCACGAATACTAACTAGTACATATCTGAAATGATGGATGGCTACAACAGGTTTTTCTGAAAACCTTTTGCGTAATGAACATGATATCGTTGTAGAATCAAATGATTTTAAAACGGAGTGTTTTTTAGGCTTTTCTAGTTTTGCTAAAGGGGTCACTCCCAGTGAAGGGATCGTCGACCCTTTCCGGGTCGAATGAGGTGCAGGATATATCATATACATCGCTTTGCAAAGCAGAAACTATAGAAGCAATCAAAAGACAAACCGAGGGTTGTAGCATCTGCTAGTTATTGCTAAAGGAGTCACTCCCGGTGAAGGGATTTCAGTCCTTTCCTTATCGAATAAGGTGCAGGATGTTCTACAATGAACACCGCGATGCAAAGCAAGAACTGTAGCTACCTGTTTTTGAAAATTCGATTCCACAACATCTTAGGTTTATTTTCTTTCATTAATCACATTAATGAAGTCCCATCATTTAATATACCTAAACATCACAGATAAATACGACGTACACTTATGCCATCCGCATTCGCCTCGATGTCCCCTCGTGCACCGTTAGGTTGGGTAACTAACGCCAGAGCGGGGCAGGGCTAGCGCGAGTGCAAAACATAAGTAACGTCTATATAATATATCATATATACTATATACTATATCTATCACAGAACATCACATGATCACATCACAGATATCGCAGCAGAAGAATCATATGCAATATTGGATATACTAGGAAGTCCGTGGTTTCAATACGAGCCTGTATAAAACACGGATTCCACGGTCGTGATGAATAGCCAAACCCACACCCCTAGACCCCTACGACAGCGGCAAGCAACCATGCCAATTCTAGAGTTAAGAGACCCAGACTCGACTCCTCGAGTTGGTCTCCTACTGGACTCCAGAACCCGGTTACTTGTGCCCTCCTCCTTGGGTCTATCCTACTGCGGAAAAGTAAATAATATACAATGGGTGACAACTTCCGCAACCTGGAAGTGCCCCAATAAAAGAATATTACATACAAGTTTTTATATGAATGAAAATGAAAAACACTCATCTCACATAAAAACCCCCGGCTATTCAAACGCGACGATCCAATATAACATATCCAGCAACACATAACATCACATGTCATCAACGTAAGTAAATATGCGCATCCCAATTGTCGTTGACATATAGCAACGAAACCGGCGATATCACATATTACACTTACAGTCACAGAAAAGAATGTGTAAAACTACAACAGTTGGAATCCGCAACCTCTTTAGACATCGCATGCCTAATCAAATGAATTTCTTAGACATCACATGCCTAACAATTTTAAACCCCGCATTTTAGTCTCTATATCGAAAACACTTTGAATATCAAGTCGGGCAATTCAACAAGATTCCCGACATTTTGATTGAATGCTCGTCGTAAACTTTAGTAGACGGCCGCACCCCCGGTACCGTCGACGAAGTGCACCAAGGCGGAACACCGCTACCGCGAGCACCCGAACGGATGCTTTCGGCGACGGGGTTCTCCTACAGTCACTTGGTCGGGGCTAAGGGGTGTAGCTGTCTATTAAGTTTATCTGGCGAGTATCCGCGTACGCTACGTGATTGCGACGGACTTTTGATCACATCAAAATTCTGTGGCAACCGATCAAGTGAGACTAAAGTGCTATGTTTATAACATTCATATTAGTTATATCATAACTACTTGTGAATTCCAAATATTGTATCACATTACAGATAAATAGAAAATGTTAAACTTTCCGATCGAACATTCAAACACCCAAATTTTCCCGAAACAAATCAACACATGAAATAGGTTTAAAAAACATCCAGTTCATGCCTCAGTACCAACGGTCTAGCCGTAGAAGGGTCAAGCCAACGCCTCACATATGGCACGCCGTACTGCCCCAAACCCGAAGGTTCAAAGGGCAGTTCAAGACGGTCACATAATCGAGTTAAGGTTTGTTGTCTTCTAGAGGGACCATCGCGTTACTTGCACTACTTAGAAAGTCTTTAAACCATGGAAAGATCCAACACTTGGAAATTTCCCGACAGGGGAAAAAGTGGGTATTTATATCCGGTCGAACTTTTTAAATATTGTAAATTATCCGGAAAAACACAGACAAAGTTAAAGATTCCGATCGAATCGTCGAACTCATAATACAACACAGAAGACTCAACTCTTGAGCAAACTTTAAAAATTCCCATAAAATACAGCACTCAATATAGGATATTACTGTGCATAGCACGTGCCTTGAATCAACCTTTTGGCCGCGGAACCGCCGCACAAGCTAGGGTGGGACCGCGGTTCCGCGGCTCTTTAGTCGAATTACGCTCACGTGATTCACAGTAACTCTTATAATACCCTGCTGTAATTTTTGGATATTTTTAATTTTGAAAAATCCACATTTTCAGAAAATGACCAGACAGGGTTAAAAGTTAGGGTTTCGGGGTTCGATCGGATTTCTAACATCGTCTACACTTCGCCTAAAGCTCTAGCTAGGCTCTGATACCACTGTAGGGTTCCTAGGCACACTCAAGAGGTTCCACAAGGCATCAACCATGCCAAACAAGAATTTTCCGGTGCCGAGAAAGCCTAATGAAGATCGTTAACTAGAAGTTAAGGCGAAAAGCAAGCTAGCAAACGACTTTGCTACTAAGTGAAAGGGATTACAACCTTTGTAGATCCGGTCCACCACTTCTTTAGCTCCGTGTTGATGTCCCTCCACTGCGATCATCGGATCCCGGAATCTAGAAATGGTTTCGTCGGAGAAATGATCGGGCTAGGTCATTGACTTCGAGGCCGAAGATGATCTACGTCGGGGAGACTCAAACTCAAGCTATTCCTTCACTCGGTCGAAAACTTTGTGAGGAGAACACCCTATACTACATGGCAAGTAGTAGAGGATGAAGAAATAGGAAGTGGGTTCAGTTTAGAATTGGATTTCTCACTCTTTTTCTCATGATGCCATTGGAGCTAGCAAGCTTTTTCAAGCTTGATGAAGATGAAGAAGAAGAAAACAATCTCTTGAATTATGAAAACTTATCCAAATGAATAATGGCACCATGGTTGAGTTAAGCCCTCATGCTTAACTCATGTAGATATTTAACCAAACCATTAGGTTAAAGGTTAGGTTAAAGAATATCAAAAGAAATGACAAAAGAGTGGACTTTGTCAAAGCTTCTCCAAGCTTCTTCAAGCTTGATAACTTTGACTAAGTTAATCCCTTTTGTTAAATCTTAAGATGAAACAATAACCCTAATCTTTACCCTAATCTTGGTATGAATCTCATACACACAAATTGTTTGTATCATCAAGCATGATACAAACATGTACACTTGCATATATCACATATAAACAATGTGCACTTCAAGTGAGAAAACAAATCTTAAGTGAACCAATACTAGATAATGTAAAGTAATATATCAAATATATAATTATACATTAAATAATTTAATTAACACTTGATTTAACGATCCGGTCATATCGCATATAACCGACTAATATCTATACTAACAACTTATCGAATCAACACTTGATCCGATAACCCGGCTATATCGCATATAACCGATCAATGTCACAAATCGCGAAAATAAAATACAGTATCACATACTGGTATTATCCTCGGTCCCGCACATATCTCATATGCGCTCCTATTTCGTTTCGCTTGAGAAAGGAAACCCCTGTGTAGAACTCTAAAGACTCGTCAATACGCCGGCAGCAGGTGATGATCATATCAAACACCCACAAGCCGCAAGCGGTCTGCCAAACGTAACGGCCACCCGGGTATTGAGCGATCAGAAGATCAACGAGCAAGCCCGCTAACACTCCAGTGAATCCAACGAGTAACACTACCGTACAGTCCGGTCTGTTCGTCTGATATGTCGCATATCTCGTCTATGGGTGGTAAACGCCAGACCCCAATAACTCGATAAGTCGTGTCGATATGAGGCTAATAACGGGTCGAGAAACTTCTGGTAACACTTACCAGTAAATCCCTAAAACAGCCTTGGCCAAGGACTTCCTGTTATAGCCAATCGAGCACAGTGCAACATCAACTCCCTATACCGGGAGAGACGAATCCCCTCCTATCGCTCATTGCCTCCATGTGATTCGGGACTGTACCCAAAAACCACCGTTTTGCACGCCCTCTTGGACGTGGTAAGGTGGAAATAAAAGCACAGTGGGAATCACACAAGACTCTATGACGATCTCGGGTCTACAGACGAACCTGTACCAGTGTCACCAGAGAACTGCCATCTGACGTAAGGTATAATACCATCTGGGAGTTCTCGGCGAGTCCGTCCAGTGTACCCAGTCTCCACTGAGCACCCGTATATCATCTCTGATGTCAAACACCAATGGATATGGGATCATCCATCGCCCATCTGTATGGGTCGAGAAGGTATACGCTAGTCTACTCTGGTATATCGATGCCCGGTCTCGATACACCCACGACTAGGGACCTGGAAGGATGTACTTGTGGACTACCATGTCCCCACTAGTATGATCCGCATCATAGTCCAGGTAGTCAAGTACACATCCTAAGGGCTTTACCAACATGTAACAGAGAGACAATCAGTATACACGTTAAGGTAAAGATTAACCAGATAGCATACTATCATGTCAAGCAAGAAAGTCCTCCCTATATATGTCCCAGCATCCACTATAATATACATCCTATGTACAGTAATGGCCTCTAGGGCATACATATAACTAACACAGTCTAAGTGGGAACTCGGTTCAAAAGGTATGCGGCTGATTCTAGCGCATATCCCCAGAAAGATCGCGGCAACTCAGCGTTACTCATCATGGACCGTACCATATCCAATAAGGTTCGGTTCCGTCTCTCCGATACACCATTATGTTGCGGAGTGTATGGAGGAGTAAGCTGAGAGAGAATTCCATTCTCTTTTAGGTAATCCAGGAACTCGGCACTCAAGTATTCACCACCTCGATCAGATCTTAGTGTCTTGATACTTTTGCCTGTTTGTTTTTCTACTTCATTCTTGTATTCCTGAAACTTTTCAAAGGCTTCAGATTTATGCTTCATTAAGAAGACATGTCCGAACCTTGAAAAATCATCCGTAAAAGTAATGAAGTAAGAATAACCGCTTCGCGCATGTGTAGACATTGGACCGCACACGTCGCTATGTACGAGCCCCAACAGCTCGCTCGCTCTTACTCCGTGTCCAGTGAACGGTGTTTTTGACATCTTCCCTTTGAGACAGGATTGACAAGTTGCATACGATTGATATTCGAACGGATCCAAATATCCTTCTGTATGTAACTTCGTCAACCTTCTCTCATTAATGTGACCGAGTCTACAATGCCATAAGAAAGCCTGATTGATTTCAGGAGACTTTCTTTTGTGTGTATTCTGGACATTGAAAATTTGTGGTTGGTTTAATACGTATATACCATTGTTTAATGTACCTGACCCAATCAAAACTTGATTAAGATGAATGTTCACAACATTACTTAAAAATGCAAATTCATAACCTTCTTTAGACAATAAAGATACAGAAATGATATTACAAGTTGCATTTGGTACAAAATAATAACTACGCAAAACCAAAAAGTGTCCATCTGACAATCCCAGGTGATAGTCCCCCACGGCCTCAGCATCCATGCTAGCTCCGTTTGCAACTCTGAGGGTCATATCACCTGCCTTCAAAACCCTACGCTTTCTCAACGCCTGCAAAGAATAACAGATATGAGATCCTGATCCGGTATCCAATACCCAGGAAGTAGAGTTTATTGATAGACAGTTTTCAATAACATACACACCTGAAGCTGAAGCCGCAACACGCTTCAGATCCTGGGTTCTGGCCTTCCAAGCCTTGCAATCCTGTTTCCAGTATCCACTTTTGTGACAGTAGAAGCATTCTTCCTTTCCCACAAGCTTTCCCACTGCCTTTGTTGCCTTTCCCTTTCCCTTCGTATCCACTTTACTAACACCGCCCCTTGGTTTGGCGGAGGCTTTCTTCTTCTTTCCCTTGGCTTTCGCCCTGGACCTAGAAGAGGAAGATCCTCCTATAAACAAAGTAGATGTCTCCCTACATTTCTGTGGGGTGCCCTCAGCACTCCTCAACATGTTCAGAAGTTCGGAAAGTTCAACCTCCTTTCCTTGCATGTTGAAGTTAAGGATAAACTGGGCGTAAGTGGAAAGAAGGGACTGGAGAATCAAGTCAGTGTAGAGTTCATTCACTAACGTGGTCCCAAGGTCCGCGAGCTCCTCTATGTAGCCAATCATCTTAAGCACTTGTTCCGCTACCGATGATCCGATGGCCAATCTTGCCGAAAACAGCTTCTTCGACACATCGTATCTGGCGATACGAGACTGCTCTCCATACAGTTCTTTTGTATGAAGAAATATGGATTCTAGGTCCATATTCTCGTGCCTCCTCTGATGTTCGTTGTCCATAGAGGCAAGCACGAGGCATTTGGCCTTCGCGCAATCGATCTCCCATGTCTTACGGATTTCTATATCCGCGACGCTGGAGGTGGGACCTGGGACAGGGGGAGCTTTGGTGGTAAGGATATACACCAACTTGTCGTAAGTGATTGCCATCTTGACATTCCTGAGCCAATCTTTGTAGTTTGGCCCTGTCAGTATGTTTTTATCTTGTAATAACTTAAGTCCGGTCATGTTGAATGGTCGCTGCAATTAGGAGAGAGAAAAGAAACACTTTAGCATGATGCTCTTGCAAGTTTAGAGTTGTTTTTAGTTTGTCTAAACAGGATGGCTCCCACTGTCTCTCGAATCCCTCCTCAAACCATAAAGAAAGAATTAGTCGGGATCAATCTCACCGCACAATACTTGCTTAACCGTTCAGCCAGGCCAGTGTCGGTACTTCGAGGGAGGTTTTCCAACGCTTTCGTGAAGTTCCTTAATTAAGTAACCACTTTTTCCTGGGGGCGTAGCCCCGCTAACACCTTTCTAGACACCTACTAGGTTTATAGCATTGATCGTTAAGTGAAAAATTTCCCGAGGAGTAGCATATACTCACAGTAGGATCGGGATCCAAATATCATTGCGTGATAAAACTGAAGGAATCCTACCAGAATCATCACACTCCAAATGGTATGCAGCGCTAGCAAGTTTCAGTACTTATGAAACTCCCAATGTGGATTTTTGCCCCATGCTCTTATGACCATGGCGTGAGGTCAAAATGTCATAAGTCACATGTCAAGTTCTTCCCAACATTATCCAGGTTAATTTGAACCCACCCGTGCCTACCCTTGATGTAGGCCAAAATGGCAGTACGACTGTCTCAAACCAACGCATTCTATCTATGCAACAGATAAATATCCGGCAGCTACCAATCACTATGCCTTGGCGTGAGGTCAAAATACATAGCTTGAATACTACCGAATATTTAACTGAAATGATGGAGGGCTACGAATGGTTTTGGCGAAACCGTGAACGTAGTGAACTTGATATAATCGATGGAACGAGATAGCTTTTAAAAGGAGTGGTTCAAGCTCCGCATTTAAAAGTTTGGTTTTGAAAAGAACCGAGTGGTTTTCAAAGTGTTCCAATCGACTTTTACTTGGTTTATTTTCTTGCATTAATTTTAATGCGTCCTATCATTAAATCCTACCATTGAAGAAAACAACCAAAATATGGTGTACGCTTATGCCATCCGCATTCGCCACGGGGTCCCGTCATCACCCGTTAGGTTACTTAACTAACGACAGAGCGGGGGCTGGACTAGCGCGGATTCAAAACATAAGCAACACCTAAATAGATATCATATATAGATATATAGCAATGACAGTCAATCCAGATCACAGATGAACACTTTGGATATACTAGGAATCCGCGATTCGTTCGAGCCTGCAACGAAAAGCGGATTACACGGTCGAGATGAATAGCCAATACCCCACCCAAGACCCCTACAGGTGCGGCAAACTACCCGCCAAGTATCCAAAGCGAAGCAACCTCCCTCAACGACGTGAGTAGGCCACTCGGCACTTCGAGATACCCGTTAGCTTGTGCACCCCACCATGGGTCTATCCTAGGAGCAAAAACAGTAAAAAGAAATTATACAAAGGCGGCTACAACCTCAACCCGGATGTGCGGCCAAATAAATAATATTACATCAATTTACATATTACATGAATAAAAGAAAAAGAAACTCTCATCTCACATCCACCCCGGCTATTCATCCGCGACAATCCACCGAGTTCATATACACAAACCAACATGCATTACAGATCACAGATATGTATAACCCCCACTAATCGACGTATAGCGATTAGCAGACGTTCAATACATATAAACATCACAGATATAACCCATTAGTCAAAGTATAGGGAAGTTCGATCAAAAAATACGGATTTATAGCCACCCCAAATACAAATTTCTATTCTTGAAAATCTGGGCAGAAATAAAATATTTTAAAAATCACAAAACCTTAACAGAAGAAAACTGCACCAAACTCGGTCTACGACCGAGTCAACTCGGCCGCGGATCCGCGGCAAGAAGCATGTTCTTGCCGCGGAACCGTGGTGAGTTGAACGGTTCACTGGATCGTGTTTGGTGTGATTCTTAACAAAACCATGAGCCGATTTTTGAAGTATAATTTATTATTTTTAGAGCAAAAAAGAAAATCAACAGAAACTTAGGGTTTTGAAATCTAGTTTTGCGATTTTTACCGATCGAACTTCTATACAGTTTACTAACTAGCTAGTTTATGCTTAGTTAGTCTCTGATACCACTGTAAGTCCACGTTGCCCACCCCGGTGTGTGCGGGGAGGCGGAAACGGTATAAAAATCTGATTTTTAGCACTCAAGGAAACATGGACTAACTAAAGGAGGATCTTTGCTAAACAAAAACTAACTACAAAGCTAAAATGTTTAGCTACTCGGAAAAGAGGTTATACCTAGGTCTTCTAGTCCTTCTCCCCTTGCTCCTTGGAGTGAATAGATGTGATCTCCTTGTCGCCTTCTCGTGTCGAAGAAGGATCCACCCGAGAGCCTCAACCTTTGGCTTCAACTTCAAGCTAGAAGTAACTAAGATGCTTGGAGTGCTAATCCTAGAATCTTAGAAAACAGTAGAGAGTATTTTAGAGGGGTTTATCTAAAGCTCAAGAGATTCACAACTCATGAGAGGGGAGAGCTAGAGAGAGAGAAAGAGGAGGTGAGAGAACTAGAATGATAGAAATGAATAAGATAATGAACCATTCTCCTCATATATGTGAATTATGGAAATTAGATAATTAGCTAAGATAATTTTCATGGTTAATCAAGACTTGACCATTATCATTTCACATTAAATGCAATTTGCAAGGATCAAAGAACATCTTTCATATGGAATGATGATGGTCAACATGTCAACCTAGGTCAACAAGTCAAATATAGTCAAAAGGTCAACAACCCTAACCATGCACAATTATATTTAACTAATATCAATTAATCATAATTCACACATAAGCATTAGGGTTAAGAAAATGACAATTGTCATCAACCCTAATCAAAGTCCTCTCCCTCTGTCTCAGTCAACTGTGCATACGCACCCGTATCCATGATCCGAGAACACGAATACAATGAGATAAAACCAATCCCAAATCATATACTAGGATCTGGCTTAAACCAAAGCCTGCTAGTATAAGCTGTCCGGACAGCAAACGTGCACAAGTGCGCGGATGTGAACGAACCCTGTAGCAAAACCATGCGACCTCTACTCATTTTGCCTAAAGGCGAATAACTCTCTGTGTGGGACTCTCAAGACTCGCTACGCTGGCAGAGGGTTTAACTACAGACCGCAAGCGGCACTAGCTGTACGTAACGGTCCCCAGGTAGATGCCGATAAGAAGACTGACGAGGTGAACCCATCTGAACTCCTACTGAGCCTGAATGTGACTGTCTCCGTACAGTCCGGTCAGTTCGTCTGATACATCGCATGGCGGGCCTAGGGGGGCGGTAAACGTCAGTCCCCAAATAGCGGTACAAGTCGTGATGGAGCGTAGCCCAGAACACCCTGAGATAACACTAGAAACCTACCAGTATATCTCGCTTGCCCTGGCCAGGGACTACTTATGTAATGGCTCTCCTGGACACAGCGCGATGTCTACCCCCAATACCGGGAGAGACGAACCCTGTCTAACCGTCAATGCCTCCAAGTGCTTCGGGACTGCACCCAACTACTACCTGTTTGCACGACTCCATTGAGCCGTGGTAGGGTAGTAATCAAAGTATAGTGGGAACACACTCGAGGGGAAGTGACAGTGTCAAGTCAGCGGACTAAGCTGTACTCATGTCACCTGGGAACTGATAATTGACGATAGGTATAATACCAACCAACAGTTCCAGACGAGTCCTGTCCAGTGTACTCATAACCTAACGAGCACCCGCATACTATCTCAAGTACGACGTACTGACGGCTGTGGGACAGGCCGTCTCCCGCGCTGGGATGAGAAGCGCATACGCTAGTCTACTCCGAAGTATCGATGCCCTGTCTCGATAATCCCACGACCAAGGACGTGTAAATAACGATGTGCTTGTAGATTACCCACCCCCCACGAGTGTGACTGCCATCACGACGTTGGTAATTAAGCAAAGATCCTAAGGGCTCCACTAATGCGTATAGGTGATACAATAAAAGAAACACATGTACACATTAATGCAGAGACAAACCAAGTAGCATACTACCATTTCGAGCAAGATTGTCTATACAACTGTGAATATCCCAAGCTAACATCATGTAATATACATACTAGTATGATACAGTAATGGCCTATAGGGCATATACACTAACATCTTGCCCCGGGGTACCTTACCGGGTACACCATGTAACCGCAGATGATGCCTACCGCTCCTCGAATCGGGTTTCATATGACACTCTCAGAACCGAGAAAACACATGGTGGACGCACTGAAATATCATATCAAGGGAAACCGTGTTTTAAAGACAATACATATTCTCTTTTGAAATAGCCACGGTTTCCAAATCCAGAAATCTCATGAAAACAAATATCTCAATGCGTATAATCAGAAGCATGATGTATGTGGCATATAAATGAACTGCAAGTATAACAGTATATCATGGAACATGTAATAATAGTATGCACATACAAGGGTCATATCCTGATGCATTAATACTACTGTGTAGTGACATGGCAATTATCGATGATGAAGTGAGTGAGCCGGCAAGCAAGTGTACGTGGAACATACGCATCATCGATAATGGTGCTGGTGTCCTAACAGCATGATGGTAATATAGAAATAAACACATTTACACATGCAAAGCGATGTGAATAGCATGAATATGCGGAAATCTAATAATCAACGCAACAGTGAAGAATCTATATCAATATGTATATGTCATGCAGTTATGCGATTTGAAATAAGACGAATCGGGATTTCTTGTAAAATAAGGGCTACGGTGATTGAAGAAAAGATGCGCCTTTTTAAAGTATCCGTGTTATCCCTTTGCCCGTCTTTAAAATACTCCCGATTTATTAGTTTTGAAATTGGTATGACTCGGGTCTAGTCTAACATCTACTATACTAACTACAAATCTAACTATCAAGTTAATCGGGAGGGGTATGGAAACCACCTAAATCTGAGTCGATATATATATATATATAAATATAATAGTTGGTGATCCCGCCTCAATAGTATCGCGTACGATGCCGTATATCATCTGACATCCTCGAGTCATGAGTTTGGATCAATCATCAATATAAAGCTCGCACGGTAAATCGTCGTACGACATCCCATAAGCTGGGTACGGTTCAATATCACATTCCTCACATCACATATCAGGTATCATTATCATCATATCACATGTAAGTCCGCGGCGGCGCCCCGGCCGTTGATCCGACGCCGAAAATGCGGAAACGAAAAATTTGCAAACTAGCAAACCGGCACCACCGCGCACTTTTTTTTTCCCGGATCGGGCCATTAACCTAGCTACTAGCAAAATACAAGATGGGTAGAGAAGTATACCAAGCGATCCGTGTCCTTCGGTCTTCGTCTCCACTCCGATCTCCCGCGGAATCTCCGTCCGTCACCTCCTCGTCGGAAAGGGCAGCACGTAGCCGGATTCTTTTACGGGCTCCTACCTCTGGACCGTGGCAACTCGGGCGCGAAGTTGGCTAGCCGAAGCGTCCAAGATTTGCTGTAGAATAGTGTAGTAGCCATTGTCTCTTTGGGGTATATGAAGTTGCCTCGATGGAGGGATAGAATGAATGAACTTTGGAGAGGTGAGAAGGGTTTTGTGAGCAAGCCAAAAATGAGATGTATCAATTTCCCTCTCTCAATAAAATGAACCTCACCCTCACTCAAAACTGGCCGGCCCCACATTTAGGAAATGGTAGAGAGAATGAGACTAAAACAATAAGGGATGTGAGTGTAGGAAATGAAAAGAGGTGACCATATCAAAAGCAAGCCTCACATCATAAACAAATCAACTCTAATCTCATTAATGCATTTAATGATGCAAGAAAAGAAAAGATACCATCATAATCTATGCATATGCAAGAAACCCCTCCACAATGAGTTATTTGCAAACTTGCAAATAACCCCCCTCCACCAGAAAGTCCGGCCGCGAAAGAACAAAGGAAAACCGGCTGGAACGGAATGCAAACTGGCAACTTCAGAAAACTGATCCCGTAATAAATTACAGGAAAACCCTGCTACTGCATATACATGCCCGCATTTGTATTCCCACTGAACACAAATGCAAAGAGACAAAATCTACACTATCTCATACTAGGATCAGGCTTAAGCCAAAACCGGCTAGTAAGAACCGTCCGATCACGATCCGTGGAATACCGCACGTGTCTGATCGAACCCTGCCATATCTCCATACGGCCCCTACAGCGTTTCGCCCGAAACCTGAGTAACTATGTGTGGTGGACTCAAAAGACTCGTCAATACTATGGCTGTGGATTTAATTGTTAGTTATATGTATGCCCTAGAGGCCATTACTGTACATATGATGTATATTGTAGTGGATGCTAGGACATATATAGGGAGGACTTTCTTGCTCGACATGATAGTATGCTATCTGGTTGTACTTTATCTTAACATGTACTCTGATTCTCTCTATATTACATGTTGATAAAGCCCTTAGGATATGTACTCGACTACTGGGACTATGATGAGATCATACTAGTGGGGCCATGGTAGTCGACGGGTACATCCTATATCTATTCCTAGTCGAGGGTGTATCGAGACAGGGCATCAATACACCAGAGTAGACGAGCATATACGCATCTTGACCCATATGATGGGCGATGGATGAACCCATAACCATCGGTGTTTGACATCAAGGATGGTGTACGGGTGCTCAGTGGAGACAGGGTACACTGGACGGACTCGCCGAGAACTCCCAGATGGTATTATACCATACGTCAGATGGCAGTTCTCCGGTAACACTGGTACAGAGTAGTCTGTCGACCCGAGATCGTCATAGAGTCTTGTGTGATTCCCACTGTGCTTTGATTTCCATCATACCACGTCCAAGAGGGCGTGCAAAAAGGTGGCTTTTGGGTACAGTCCCGAATCACATGGAGGCAATGAGCGCTAGGAGGGGATTCGTCTCTCCCGGTATAGGGAGTTAATGTTGTGCTGTGTTCGATTGGCTATAACCGGAAATCCCTGGCCAGGGCTGCTGAGATTTACTGGTAAGTGTTATCAGTAGTTTCTCGAACTGTTATAGACCTAATATCGACACGGCTTATCGAGCTACTGGGGTCTGACGTTTACCACCCTTAGGCGAGATATGCGACAAATCAGACGACGAGACCGGACTGTACGGGAGTGTTACTGTTTGGATTCACAGGAGAATGTACAGGCTTGCTTGTTGATCTTCTGAGCACTCAATACCTGGGTAGCTGTTACATTTAGCTGACCGCTTGCAGCTTGTGGGTGTTTGATATGATCATCACCTACTGCCCGCGTATTGACGATTCTTTAGAGTCCTACACAGAGGTTTCTTGACTCAGGCAAAACGGAGTAGGAGCACATATGTGATATGTGCGGGACCTAGAATAATGCGATATGTGATACCTTATTATATTCTCGCGATATTTGATATCAGCCGGGTCATCGGATCAAGTGTTGATTCGATGAATTGGTACGGATAAATATTAGTCGGTTATATGCGATGTAGCCGGATAGTTGGATCAAGTGTTGATTCGATAATTTAATGTATAATAATATATATGATATATTAAATTACATTAACTAATATTTGCTCACTAAAAGATTCTTTTTCTCACTCGGGTAATACATTGATATATATGCGATATATGTTAATTATATTATTTTATTTTGTTACGATAAATATTATATATGTGATATATAATATTGTAACATGATATGATAAATAATGCAACTTATTTAGTGGAGTTTAAACATGATTAGGGTTTTGATTAGGGTTAAACTTTCTAGATGTTTCTAGAAGGTTTTGTTTTGTTTTGTGAAAGATATTTGTAAGTGACTCATGCTTTAACCCAACTCAAACCCTAACCCTAGTCTATTCTCTACAATGGTTAAGTGAACCATGGTTGCATAATTCTATCATATCATTTCATTTCCTATTCATCACAAAAGAATTAACATTATTCATCTTCTTCTTCATTCTCTTTTCATGAAAAAGCTTGCTTGATTTTTCAAAGGTGATGAATAAATATGAGAAAAAGATAAATAAAGAGAGCAAAAATCCTACTTCATCATCCTCATCTTCCCTTTCCATTTAGATGAGGGTGTTCACATCATTTCATGAGTGTTAGCTTGTGTTAAAGAAACTTCAAGGTAGATCATCAAAGTATCGAAGATCGGAAGCAAAGTTTGCGTCTTTCTCTTCGTGGAACCTCTCGAGAGTCCGGATCCCGATGATCGCAGCGAAGGGACCACAACACGGAGCATATGAAGTGAAGGACCAGATCTGCAAAGGTTGTAATCCCTCTCACTTAGTGTTAAAGTGTTTAGCATGCTTGTTTTCGCCTAATCTCTAGTTTAAAGTTCCGTATTCCGGTTGTTCGGCACGGCTAATTTTTAAATCGGGCATGGTTGATGCCTCGTAGACCCTTGTGCACGTGCCTAGCAACCCTACAGTGGTATCAGAGCCAAGCTAGAGCTTTAGGCGAAGTCTAGACGAAGTTTAAAGTCCGATCGAACCCGGAAAACCCGATAAAACCCACTTTCTGGAAATTTTTTCAAAACTGTGATTTTTCCATATTAAAAATATCCAAAAATTACAGCAGTTAATTACAAGAATTACTGTGAAGCACGTGAGCGCAATTCGACCAAAGAGCCGCGGATCCGCGGTCCCACCCCAGCTTGTGCGGCGGTTCCGCGGCCACATGGTCGATTCTTGGCACGTCCGTTTCACAGTAACTCCTATTTTTTAAAGTTGTATTTTCTGGGAATGTTTAATATTTATTCAACTGTTGAATTATCTGGGTTGTATTGGGGACTTAAAGATTCGATCGAATATTTTAACTTTGTTTAGTTTTGTCCGGATAATTTTTAGAAACTGTTAAAAAGTTCGAACGGATATCAAAAACTCACTTTTTCCCCTGTCGGAAAATTTTTCAAAAGTTGGATTTTTCTCGTGTTTAAGAATGTTCTAAGTCGTGCAAGTAACTCGGTGGACCCTCTAGAAGACAACAAACCTTAACTCGATTATGTGACCGTCTTGAACTGCCTTTTGAACCTTAGGGTTTGGGGCAGTACGGCTGCCACATGTGAGGCGTTGGCTTGACCCTTCTACGGCTGGACCATTGGTACTGAGGCACGTGATGGATGTTTTTAAACTGATTTCAAGTGTTGAGATATATTGGGGAAATCTTGGGTGTTTGATTATTCGATCGGAAAGTTTAACTTTGTCTATTTATCTGGAATGTGATACAATATTTGGAATCCACAGGTAGTTATGAGATAACTGATTTGAATATTATAAACATAGCAGTTTAGTCTCAAATGATCGGTTGCCACGGAATTTTGATGTGATCAAAAGTCCGTCGCAATCACGTAACGTACGCGGATACTCGCCGGATAAACTTAATAGACAGCTACACCTCTTAGACACGACCAAGTGACTGTAGGAGAACCCCGTCGCCAAAAGCATCCGTTCGGGTGCTCGCGGCAGCGGTGTTCCGCCTTAGTGCACTTCGTCCATGGCATCTGGGGATGCGGCCGTCTACTAAAGTTTGCGACGAGCATTCGATCAGGACGTCGGGAATCTTGTTGAATTGCCCGACTTGATATTGAAAAGAGTTTTCGATAATGAGACTAAAATGCGGAGTTTATAATTGTTAGGCATGCGATGTCTAAGGAATTCATTTGGTTAGGCATGCGATGTCTAAAGAGGTTGCGGATTCCAACTGTTGTAGTTTTACACTTTCTTTTCTGTGACCGTAAGCGTAGTATGTGGTGTATCGCCAGCTTCGTTGCTATACATCAACGACAATCAGGATACGCATACTTGCTTACGTTGATAATATGAGATATTATGTGTTGCTGTGATATGTTCTATTGGATCGTCGCGTTTGAATAGCCGGGGGTTTTATGTGTGATGAGAGTTTTTCTTTTTCATTCATGTAAAATTCATTTGTATGTAATATTCTTTTATTGGGGCACTTCCAGGTAGCGGAAGATGTCACCGTTGTATATTATTTACTTTTCCGCATTAGGTAGACTCAAGGCGGGGAGCACAAGTAACCGGGTTCTAGGGTCTAGTGGGAGACCATCTCGAGGAGTCGAGACCGGGTCTCCTAACCCTAGAAATGGCAGTGTTACTTGCCGCTCTTGTAGGGGTCTAGGGATGTGGGTTTGGCTATTCATCGCGACCGTGGAATCCGTGTTTTATACAGGCTCGTATTGAAAACACGGACGTCCTAGTATATCCAATATTTCATATATGTTCTTTTGCTGCAATGTTCTGTGATGAGATCATATTACTGCCTGAGTCGAATGTTTATATTATATATATGAGATATATGTTATGTTGCAGATTTCGTTTCAAAAGAGATGCTTGCGAAGCATAATTAAAATGGGACTTCATTAATGAGATTAATGAAATAAAAGAAATCTAAGATGTTGTAGAAACTTGTTTAAAAACTGGTAGCTCTAGTTCTTGCTTTGCATAGCGGTGTTCCTTGTAGAACATCCAGCACCTTATTCGATAAGGAAAGGACCGAGATCCCTTCACCGGGAGTGACTCCTTTAGCAATAACTGGCAGATGCTACAAACTCGGTTTGTCTTTTGATTGCTTCTATAGTTCTTGCTTTGCACAGTGATATATATGATATATCCCGCACCTCATTCGACGAGGAAAGGGCCGACGATCCCTTCACCGGGAGTGACCCCTTTAGCAAAACTAGAAAAGCCTAAAAAAACACTCCATTTAAAATCACTCGATTCTACAACGATATCAAGTTCATTACGCAATAGGTTTTCTGAAAAACCTGTCGTAGCCCTCCGTCATTTCAGATAAGTCCTACTTAGTATTCGTGCTACGTTTGTTGGCCTCCGTCAAGGCGTAGTGTGCGGTAGCTGACTAGTATTTATCTGCTTATGCATATGATGCAGATTGTGTTAGGGTAGTCGTGCGGCCTTGTTGACCTCCGTCAAGGGTCGTGCGGGTGGGTTTAATTCAATCAGGAAATGACGGGTTGAACTTGACTAAGTAGCCTATGGTTTGTTGACCTCCGTCAAGGTCATAGGACGCTGGGGGCAAAATATTATTGGGAATTTCAAGAGTTGAAATTTGCAATGAGATTGCATACCTTCTATAAGATAGTTGGATCCCGATACCCTCTGCGAGTAAGAGTTATTCCTGGGAGAGTTTTACACATTACAATTAGCCGATCAAGTAGGTGTCTAGAAAGGTGTTAACGGGGTTACGCCCCTTGGAAAACGAGGTTTAATTTAATTAGGTTCGTGCGAAAGCACGGGGGACCTCCCTCAAAGTACCGACACTGGCCTGGCTGAAAGATTGGCGAACTTGTAGCGCGTAATTAATCCTGGCTAGTCTTCCCTTTTAGGGTTTGAAGGAAGATTTGACTAAAACAGTGGGAGACATCCTGATTAGATATATTATATAACCAATCTAATCTTGCAAGAGCATACGCTGAGTGTTTTCTTCTCTCTCTCTCCAGATAGCGACCATATCACGCCTTAATCAAGATAATAAAAACGGATATATTGACTGAACCCGCTTGTTATACTGAGCTGGGGAACGTTGGTCCCGCTCCAACTTATAATTGTTATAAGACAAAGCAGGAAATTGGGGAATACCAGATTTCCCGTGCCGCCCAAACGAAGAAAGTACATGTTGATGCATCATCTTCGGGTGTGTTCGTTACACAGAACTGTTTCTCAGTATCCTTTACGTCCTGGGTATGTGATGTAAGCCCGCGGGGGCGCCCCGGCCGTCGATCCGACGCCGGAAACGCGGAAAACAAAAACTTTGCGGACTTTGCAAAACGGCACCACCGCGGACTTATTACCCGGATCGGGCCATTAACCTAGCTAGCTAGCAAACTAGAAAAGAGTAGAGATGTATACCAAGCGATCCGTGTCCTTCGGTCTTCGTCTCCACTCCGATCTCCCGCGGAATCTCCGTCACCTCCTCGCTCGTCGGAAAGGCACCACGTAGCCGGAATCTTTTACGGGCTCCCGCCTCTTGACCGAGGCAACTCGGGCGCGAAGTTGGCTAGCCGACGCGTCCAAGGCTTGCTATAGAATAGTGTAGTAAACTTGTTTCTTTTGGGGGTTATGAGATTGCCATGGTTGGAGGAATTTTACACAAGAATTTTCATGGATGCAAGAGGGGAAAAAGAAGCATGCAGGAAATGGGCTCGGCCAAAAATTGCTCACTGGAAAAGTGAATGAAGCAAGCACTCTCTCCATTCATAATAAAATGTGTGTAGGTTGCAAAATAAATACCAAATCAAAACTTCTCACTGCACACACTCAAAGGATGGGGGGGTCCACCAAAATACATGAAAGAAATTTCTTTCACACAAAATAAAGCCCCTCTCCACTCAATTCAAATGCAATCTTGTTCCTGCAGGAAATGTGGCCGGCCCATTAGAAAAATGGGTGTGGGAAATAAAAACAATTAATAAAGAAAAGATAAGAAAGGGAATGAATGAAGGAGAAATAAGTCACACCAAATTCTAATCCATTTCCAAATCAATACCCATCCAATAAATGCAAGGAAAAGACCATAAAAGAATATCATGATGAGGCTAGTCTCATCATGAAGCCACATATTCAAGAAAGCCCCTCACAACTAAGTTAATTGCAAAATTGCAATTAACCCCCTCCAACGAAAAGTCCGGCCGTGAAGGAAAAAGAGAAAACCGGCCGGAACGGAATGCAAACTGGCAACCCCAGAAAACCGATCCCGTAATAAATTACAGGAAAACCCCGCTACTGCAAATACATGCCCGCATTTGTATTCTCACTGAACACAAATGCAAAGAGACAAAACTACACTATCAAATACTAGAATCCGGCTTAAGCCAAAGCCGGCTAGTAAAAACCGTCCGATCACGATCCGTGCAATACCGCACGTATCTGATCGAACCCTGCCATATCTCCATAAGGCCTCTACAGCGTTTCGCCCGAAACTTGAGTAACTGAAAGTGTGGTGGACTCTAAAGACTCGTCAATACTATGGCTGTGGATTTAACCACTAGCACGTCAGAGGTATAAGCCAATACGTGACGGGCCACCAACTATTGACCAAATGGGACGTCGATGAGGAAGCTCACCCCGACACCTAACTGAGCCTGTCAGTGACAATATCCGTACAGTCCGGTCCGTTCGTCTATGAGTATCGCATGGCGGGCCTAGGGGGTTGGTAAAAGTCAGACCCCCAAAAGCGGTACAAGTCGTGTCGGAGTGTAGCCCAGAACACCCTGAGATACTACTTAAATACCTACCAGCAAATCTCCTGCCTTGGCCAAGGACTTTTCATGTTCTGGCTCTCCTAGACACAGCACGACCTCACCCCCAAACCGGGAGAGACGAACCCCTGAAGATCCGCTCACTGCCTCCATGTGGCTCGGGACTGTACCCAACTAAAACCTGTTTGCACGACTCCTTTGAGCCGTGGTAGGGTAGTAATCAAAGTACAGTGGGAACTCACACGAGACAAATGACGATCTCAGGTCGATGAACTAACCTGTACACATGTCACCAGGGAACTGCTATCTGACGTCTGGTATAATCCCAACTAGCAGGTTCCCGGCGAGTCCTGTCCGGTGTACTCATAACCCAATGAGCACCTGTATACATCTTAGGTGAACCAACTGACACCAGTGGCTTGTGAGACCGGCCACCGCCCCTCGTCGGGGTCTCGACTGTATACACTAGTCTACTGATGGAGTATCGATGCCCTGTCTCGAAACTCCTACGACTAGGGACCATTTTAGGATGTGCTTATAGACCCCAGCTCCCACTTATATGATCGCCCTCATACTGCTGGTAGTCAAGCAAGAATCCTAGGGGCTTTATCAACGTGCAATAGCGACTCGTAAGGTCACCTAAAGCAGTACACGATGATAAAGGTAAACCAGATAGCATACTATCATCTCGAGTAAGATTGTCCTACCGGGATAGGTCCTCCCTCAATCATTGCAATCACGTGCCTGTGATCCAATAATTGACTCCGAGGGCACTATCTCCAACAATCTCCCACTTGCACTCGAGGCTAATTATTGCGATGTCGCATACTCACAGCCCGTGTGATACCGAACACCCAACTCCTCTACTAGTCAGTCTCACAAAGCTCGTTTGCGAAACTATTGCGTTCGAGGAATAGCCTCAGTGAGTGGATCCGCTTTGATGTTTCTTTCTATGTCTCTCTATATCTCAAGTTCGCGGAGAAAGCCATCTCCCGAAATGAGCAATACCTGTCTTAGAATGTCTGGATGTCTGATGGGACCTAGCTCATAAGTGAACTCCAAATCCAAACTTCTTAGACTGTATTGTCAACTGAACTTAATCAGTATCCTGCGCCATGCCTTCCCTTAGTATCCACCTAGACCACCTGTCCAAAATACTGCCCCTCATCAGAGGGAAAACTATAACTCTGACAGCCACTCTGCCATCCAGGTCACCTTGGAAGCCTGGAATGATAACCGTCTCCTAAAGGAGGCTGCCGTTATCAATTCCCTAGAACATCAACTTATGTTCTAAAACTGCTTCCGATTGTGACGACCAAAGTATAACCGATCGTAGTATAGGAATATTACTTCCTACTCTGTGTATGTCATCAAATACCAGGACATCACACTCTACTACCTTCTCAACAGATCCATCCTCTATTCTGATGAAGTCAAACCTATGACTGTCACATCAGAAACAGATGATCTATCTCCGCTATATCTGCTTTAGTCTATGAATAGACATAAGCCTGATGTTCACCAATGCTTCCGCTGCTCCCACTGACTACGACAACCCTCTGGCAGAGTCATATAGACGTGCACTTCTAAAGCCAGTTTAGAATGACACTATACTCATCCTCCTGCCGGGTCTCACAGTCTGGAACAACGGCAATGGCAAGTCTGGGTAAACAAGAACCTCCCTGCCACCATCCTTGAGCATACCGAAGTACCTCTCGAGTGCCTGAGGTTACCCACCGTATCTGCGGAGTGGCCAATGGAATGTCAAACCAGATTGAATCTTTAGGTTCTTATCAAATCTTCAGTAATCGTTTGCGGTTCTGGAATCACTTCCAGTTCTACCATACTCCCACTACTGTTTTCTGAAAAAATCCATTTTATTAAAACTGTGGCGAGTCAAGAACAATATCTCTATTGATCTTCCAGATGGTAGAAAGTCAACCCTCGTCATAGCCCGGGTCAACCCACAAACAGCCATTACTAAAACGTGCCTTGAGTTGTCCAGAGTTTGGTTTCAAGCATAAGCCGGACAACTCCCCGTATCTTAACAATGTCAAGATATGAACTGTTCTATATCCAAGAAACAGAGGCACTGATTTAATTGAACCAGATTCAAATCATGCAGCTGTCTCCAGTGCATGTCAACTAAATGGAAGGAGGCCGATCAGCATTACTCAACTTAGGAATGCTTCCAATTATAAGTAACCTGAAAGAGAAGCAAGTTTTCTTAACCATTACTATCAACTGAATACCATGTACAAGTATCTACATCTTCGATCACTTTGAAGAATCCCGATACTTGCAACACATGGTTCTCTACTTTATTCTTATACCTATAACTTCTCAAAAGTTCGACCCTGTGTTTCTACGAAACACCTGTCTAAGAACTAGAGAAGTCATAAGTAAACAGAATACAGTACGAGGACCAACCCCTCTGTCCTCATGGACACTGGACAATATACAATACTCTGTATAAGTCCCCTGAGTCGAATGACTCATTCACTGTGTGTCGTAGGTTGAAAACTGTACTTTTGGTTAAGAAGAATCACACCGTTGTTCAATGCTCCTTACCTAACCATCCACTGGTATAGGTAAATGTCATAGACATAATTTCAAAAAGGTATGTCTCACTCTATAAAAATAGACGTACAGATATATCAATTTGAAATTGGTGCACAACAACGGATATTCAAAACCAAATATTTGCCGACCGGCAAACAACCCAGGTGACTTCCTCAAATATCACCAATTCCAACGAATCCCGATATAATGAGGATGGTCACCTAATTCCCAATAACTTACTCCCCTTCATCATCTGTAAAACCATACAGATGTGAGACTCATATCTGGTAAATACATACCCTGGAGTAAGTGTCTAATTGGGAAATCAGTTTTCTTATAACAGTACACAGTGAACCTGAAACATTGAAATGTTTCGTCGGGGTATCCTGGTATTCCTAGTAATGCCTCTTCCAATTTCCAGATTCACAACTACAACCGTATAATTCTTTGCCACCTTTCCAAATCCCTTTATATGTCTTTAGTCATTACCTTCTGTACACCCCTTTAGGCCAAATGGTTTTCTTCATTCCCTACCGTTCGGCACCAGCCTATGGTTTGGAAGAAGACTATCCACTAAGCATAAAGGGTGTACTGTCCTAATCCTAGGAGCACTCGCAACGCGAGAGAAGGTGAAGATAAAAGACACCTGAATGTACTTTATTCCTATTTCTCCTGAACCAGGATCCATCCCCGAACTGGAACAAGTTCCTTTCGAGTTCGTATATAACCATACGATGGATTATCCTATAAACTGGGATCTTCGTAGTGATACGGAGTGTCCTGGAGAAATACAAAGGTGATTTAGGATTGGCGAAGAAATACTTGGTTTGGTCGTGAATAGCAGTCGCAATTTACTTTGCCCTCTTACTAATCCCTTGCTTTGTCTGAACTTAATACCTTCTGTACACCGTTTAGGCTAACTGGTTTTCTTCATTCCCTACCGGTCGGCACCAGCCTATGGTTTGGAAGAAGACTATCCAATTTGCGTAATAGGTGTAGTACTCCTAAACCAAGGAGTACTCGCAACCTGAGAGAAGGTGAAAAGAAAAGACAACTGAATAGTCCTATCCGTTTTCTCCAGAACCAGAAACCATCCTCGAAGTCCTTCGAGTTCGTATATAACCATACGATGGTTTTGTCCAATGGAAGTGGACGGTCGTAGTAATACGGGGTGTCCCGGAGAAAAGAGTAAAAGTAGGAGTGGCAAAGAAGTTTGCAACTCTGACAATCCAAAAGCCTGTGTTAAGTAGGTTCGGTCAACTTGGTCACTGAGTCATAGTCTAGGGTCGGGTCAATGGTCGCTGCCAAAGAGAGAGAGAAAAGAAACACTCGGCGTGCACTCTAACCTAGATCAGCATGGTTGTCACTTTATCTAATCTGGAAACCTCCCACTGTAGCGTCAAATTCTTCCCCAAACCTGAAAGAAGAATTAGCCGGGATCACCCGAGGAGTAAACCAACTCATCAGTGGGAATCGGGATCCAACCATCATCGCATGATAACGTGACGGAATCCGCTCACGCTATCACACTCCAGAAGGTATGCGCATATCTGGCAAGTTTCAGTACTTTTGAAACTCCCGATGTGATTTTTACCCCATGCTCTTATGACCTTGACTAAGGCCAACAAATCATAAGTCACATGTCAAGTTCTACCCGTCATTGTCCAGGTTGATTTGAACCCACCCGTACAAGCCCTTGACAAAGGCCAACAAGGCTATACGACTGTCCCAAACCAACGCATCTATCTATGCAGCATATGAATATCCAATAGCTACCAAACATTGTGCCTTGACTAAGGCCAACAAACACAGCTTGAATACTATTGACTACCCATATGAAATGACGGAGGGCTACGAATGGTTTCTGGCGAAAACCTTTAACGTAATGAACTTGATATCGTTGAAGGAACTGATAGCTTTTAAAAATATAGTGACGAAAACCTTTGCTAAAGAGGTCACTCCCGGTGAAGGGATCTCGGCTCTTTCCCCGTAGAATGGGGTGCAGGATATTCCAAATGAATACCGCGATGCAAAGCAAAAGTAATCGGCTATAGTGAAGTTACTGCCCTGACGCAAACTTTTGTCCAAGGGGTCACTCCCGGTGAAGGGATCTCGGCCCTTGCCTCGTCGACTGAGGAGCAGGATATTCCAACTGAATACCACGGTGCAAAACAAAAGAGAACGCCCTTACAATAACAGCTTTTTGAAAAAGTGCTCCAACAACATCAGAATAGGTTTGTTTAACTTGCATTGATCCGAATCAACGCAGTCCCATCAATTGATCACACCACAAAGAACGAAAATATACTGACGTACGTATATGCCATCCGCATTCGCCACTGGGTCCCGTCATCACCCGTTAGGTTAGCTAACTAACGACAGAGCGGGGACTGGACTAGCGCGGATGAAAAACATATACAACATCTACTAGTATATATATAACATATAATTTTCGCTCAAGGCGTGATAAAAATGCAACAGCATAGAAATGTATAGCAACACAGATCAATACATATATCTGGGATCCCCGGGTTTCACAGAGCCGCTGAAACCCGACGTTCCCCTGGTCGTGTGGATAGCCTGTGCAATGAAATCCTAGACCCCTACGGGCGCGGCAAGTTACCCGCCAAAACCTGAAGCGAGGCAGCCCCCTTCAGCGACGTGAATGGACCACCCAGCACTTCACGGAATCCGGTAACTTGGGCACCCCTCCTGGGTCAACCTATACCCCCTACGAGTGCGGCGAATAGCCCGCCAATCCTAGAGTGAAGCCCCCTCCGTCTCAATGCCATGAGATGCGGGCTCGTTGCCCTCTAGAACCCGGCTATCCGTGCACCCCTCCGCGGGGTAATCCTAGTACAGAAAGTAAAATAATACATACAACGGGTACATCGACCGCAACCTGGTCGTGTCCCAAAATAATAATACAAACAGGCAGTGACGGCAGTCCACATGTCGGATGCTCGCCCCGCAATATCAAATGTACATATAAAACAGAACTGTACTACCACTGCAACCAGGCTATCCCCCACGACCGATCCGCAACAACACAGTACAATCACAGAACATCAACGTGAAAGTCACGTTCGCAAATCCGTCTAACCGGGCTATAGCAGTTAGACAGGATTTACCGATCAAGTGACATTCACGGTCGCAGATATAATGTAAAAACTGTGAACTGGCATGTTTAAAATATCCGATCGAACAAATTTATCAAAGTGGGCACCCAAAAAGAACTGTAGCACTTACAGAAAACCTGGGCCCAAATAAAATATCCCAAAAGCCCTATTTCTAACTCATAAGCTTACTGGGAAAATATGGTGCCACGATTCCTCTTATCAGCCGCGGAACCGCGGCCAAACTAGGGCTTTGGCCGCGCTTCCGCGGTCGAAGTGAGGAATCAGTGGATCGTATTTTCCCAGAATTCTTAGAATTTTTTGTACATGCCTCTGCAACAACCTGAAAAATTTTAGGAGCTCAAAAAATTTCAACAGAGAACACATGTGCACAAAAATACGGTTTTTGGGGATTTTGTTCGATCGGGTTCTAAACGCGCTAGAGCAAGCTAGGCAAGGTTAATGGCGTGGCTCTGATACCATTGTAAGCCCGCGGGGGCGCCCCGGCCGTCGATCCGACGCCGGAAACGCGGAAAACAAAAACTTTGCGGACTTTGCAAAACGGCACCACCGCGGACTTATTACCCGGATCGGGCCATTAACCTAGCTAGCTAGCAAACTAGAAAAGAGTAGAGATGTATACCAAGCGATCCGTGTCCTTCGGTCTTCGTCTCCACTCCGATCTCCCGCGGAATCTCCGTCACCTCCTCGCTCGTCGGAAAGGCACCACGTAGCCGGAATCTTTTACGGGCTCCCGCCTCTTGACCGAGGCAACTCGGGCGCGAAGTTGGCTAGCCGACGCGTCCAAGGCTTGCTATAGAATAGTGTAGTAAACTTGTTTCTTTTGGGGGTTATGAGATTGCCATGGTTGGAGGAATTTTACACAAGAATTTTCATGGATGCAAGAGGGGAAAAAGAAGCATGCAGGAAATGGGCTCGGCCAAAAATTGCTCACTGGAAAAGTGAATGAAGCAAGCACTCTCTCCATTCATAATAAAATGTGTGTAGGTTGCAAAATAAATACCAAATCAAAACTTCTCACTGCACACACTCAAAGGATGGGGGGGGGTCCACCAAAATACATGAAAGAAATTTCTTTCACACAAAATAAAGCCCCTCTCCACTCAATTCAAATGCAATCTTGTTCCTGCAGGAAATGTGGCCGGCCCATTAGAAAAATGGGTGTGGGAAATAAAAACAATTAATAAAGAAAAGATAAGAAAGGGAATGAATGAAGGAGAAATAAGTCACACCAAATTCTAATCCATTTCCAAATCAATACCCATCCAATAAATGCAAGGAAAAGACCATAAAAGAATATCATGATGAGGCTAGTCTCATCATGAAGCCACATATTCAAGAAAGCCCCTCACAACTAAGTTAATTGCAAAATTGCAATTAACCCCCTCCAACGAAAAGTCCGGCCGTGAAGGAAAAAGAGAAAACCGGCCGGAACGGAATGCAAACTGGCAACCCCAGAAAACCGATCCCGTAATAAATTACAGGAAAACCCCGCTACTGCAAATACATGCCCGCATTTGTATTCTCACTGAACACAAATGCAAAGAGACAAAACTACACTATCAAATACTAGAATCCGGCTTAAGCCAAAGCCGGCTAGTAAAAACCGTCCGATCACGATCCGTGCAATACCGCACGTATCTGATCGAACCCTGCCATATCTCCATAAGGCCTCTACAGCGTTTCGCCCGAAACTTGAGTAACTGAAAGTGTGGTGGACTCTAAAGACTCGTCAATACTATGGCTGTGGATTTAACCACTAGCACGTCAGAGGTATAAGCCAATACGTGACGGGCCACCAACTATTGACCAAATGGGACGTCGATAAGGAAGCTCACCCCGACACCCAACTGAGCCTGTCAGTGACAATATCCGTACAGTCCGGTCCGTTCGTCTATGAGTATCGCATGGCGGGCCTAGGGGGTTGGTAAAAGTCAGACCCCCAAAAGCGGTACAAGTCGTGTCGGAGTGTAGCCCAGAACACCCTGAGATACTACTGAAATACCTACCAGCAAATCTCCTACCTTGGCCAAGGACTTTTCATGTTCTGGCTCTCCTAGACACAGCACGACCTCACCCCCAAACCGGGAGAGACGAACCCCTGAAGATCCGCTCACTGCCTCCATGTGGCTCGGGACTGTACCCAACTAAAACCTGTTTGCACGACTCCTTTGAGCCGTGGTAGGGTAGTAATCAAAGTACAGTGGGAACTCACACGAGACAAATGACGATCTCAGGTCGATGAACTAACCTGTACACATGTCACCAGGGAACTGCTATCTGACGTCTGGTATAATCCCAACTAGCAGGTTCCCGGCGAGTCCTGTCCGGTGTACTCATAACCCAATGAGCACCTGTATACATCTTAGGTGAACCAACTGACACCAGTGGCTTGTGAGACCGGCCACCGCCCCTCGTCGGGGTCTCGACTGTATACACTAGTCTACTGATGGAGTATCGATGCCCTGTCTCGAAACTCCTACGACTAGGGACCATTTTAGGATGTGCTTATAGACCCCAGCTCCCACTTATATGATCGCCCTCATACTGCTGGTAGTCAAGCAAGAATCCTAGGGGCTTTATCAACGTGCAATAGCGACTCGTAAGGTCACCTAAAGCAGTACACGATGATAAAGGTAAACCAGATAGCATACTATCATCTCGAGTAAGATTGTCCTACCGGGATAGGTCCTCCCTCAATCATTGCAATCACGTGCCTGTGATCCAATAATTGACTCCGAGGGCACTATCTCCAACATGTGATACCGGATCAGGATCCCGTATATGTAATCTGTTACATGGGCTACAGATAGGTAAAGAACTGAGAACGGGTGATAAGTTTCATGAGACAGAAAACGCTGCAAGTGTTGCAGCCAAGTCTGTTGGTCACTATCACCCTGTATTACCAGAATACATTGATTCTGAACAAATGTTGTTAGATACCGAACCTGATATACAAAATCATATCAGTCTCTTTATTAGTAAAGAAAGGATATAATTTTGTATTGTTGGATAATCTTTTGAACATTTCCTATATCAATAGTTGATCGGTTCAGGCATGTTATCTAAAAGCAATTACGTTCTAAATCAAACCACGGTTCTTAGTATATAGAACACACACAAGAGGAAGAGTTTAGAAATGAACGAATCCTTCTTGAGGTATTGTAGACTAGGTCATATCAATGCGACCAGACTGGCTGAAGTTACATATAGATGCATATTTAAATTAGTTTGAATTTACATCTTATGAAACTTGCCGGTCATGTCACAAAGATAAGATGACCACAGCTCTGTTTATTGGAAACAGAGAAAGAGTTAGTGAACTTTTGGGATTGATACATGCTGATGTATGAAGGTCCCCTGTCTACACATGCCAAGACCGGTTTTTTTACTTCATTACGTTCTCTGATAATCTCTCAAGATTCAGACATCTATTCCTGTTGAAACATAAGTCCGAACCTTTTGAGATATTCGCAGAATATAAGTTAGAAGTAGAGAACCAAAATACGGGTATAAGTATTATGTCCTTTGATGAGATCAAGGAGGAGAATACTTGAGCACGGAATTCCTGGACTATTCTAAAGGAGAATGAGATTCTCTCTCAGCATTACTCCTCCGTATACACCATAGCACGATGGTATATCGGGGCGGAGCAAACTCACCTTATTAGATATGGTGTGCTCTATGATGAGTACTACTAAGTTTCCTATTTCCTTTAGGGAGTTATGCACTTGTGAAGTAGCATACCTATTGAATAGGGTTCAAATCAAATCAGTTGCCTACCACTTCATATATGATATGGAAAGGGAAGAGCCCGTATCTTAAGCTTGTTAAGATTTGGGGTTGTCCGGCCTATGTCTAAAAGCAAAATCCGGACAAGCTCTAGGCAAGGTCTGTTATGTAGAACTAGAAATGTTCCAACTATACAAACTACAGCAGATGATTTGATAGAACCAAAGGATTCAATAGTTACCAACGAACCTCAGCCTCTCCGCCGATCTAGTAGGGTTCCTCACCCGCCTGAGAGATACTTTGGTTTCTCTATGACAGTGGGAGCGAGGATTGCATCATGATATGATGACCCAACTAGTTTCGTGCAGGCCATCAGGAGTGGGACTCTGTAAGAATGGCTGGATGTTTATCGATCTGAGATGGAATCCTTATACACCAACAAAGTATGGACTTTGGTTGCTTTATCTAAAGGGTTAAATCCCCATCAGGAGCAAGTATATCTTGAGAAGATTACTTGGTGTACATGGAAAAGTTGAGAATTTCAAAGCTAGACTTATTAAAGGTTTGCATCATAGACCAGGTATGGATTATGTTGAAACCTTTTCTAAGGATCTTTGCTTAAGTCCATCCAGATCCTACTTGCCACGGCAACATACCTTGACTACGATATCTGGTGGTTGGGTATCATGACTGCTTTTCTAAATGATGATTTAGAAGAGAGCGTCTATAAGTACACAGCCAGAGGGCTTCGTAGAAAGTGGGAGTAGCGGAAACGTGTGCAAGATGTTTTATATGATAAAACAGGCATCGCGGAGTTGGAACATCTGTTTTGATGTGGTAGTCAAAGTGTTTGACTTCATCAAAATGGTAGATGAACCTTGTATATACAAAAAGGTAGTAGGGAGTATGGTGGTGATCCTCGTAGAGTACGTGGATGACATACTCTTGATAGGGAAGGAGTTTCCTATGCTACGCTCGGTTAAACTCCGCTTATCACAAGGATTCTCCATATAGGATCAAAGTGATACCTCCTATATCCTGGGTTTTTGGATCTATGAGATAGATCTAATTAGATGTTAGGATACTCACTAGTTGTAGTGAGATGGTATCAATCGATCCTGTGGAGAATCACTGGAAAGGTTCCAGGCTGATAAGGACGACTGATGTCAGTCGCAGGCTTGTCCATACCCTCAGTGGAGGGACGGTATGTTGGAAGAGTTCCAAGCTATATACCGTGACATACTAGACGATTAAAGGCAAGATACATCGTTACCAAGGATGCTACCAAAAAGGCAGTCTGGATATATATAAGTTCATAAGATGAACTTCGTTCCTACCATTGTGTGACAATGGAGTTGTGACTTTAGCCAAGGAACTACCGTCCCATCAGAAATCCAGATATAATTCTTAGGCAATATCACCAGATCATGGAGATGGTTGATCTCCAGGGAGATCGAGGTTAGGAGAGTAGACATAGAGGACCCAGCGCGGATCCACTCACAAAGGCCTTTTTCCCAGTTGAGACTTTTATGGGATGGTTGAGTATGGGATACTTCAACCGCAGCTAATTGTTGGGTATGCGATACCATAACAGATGGCCCTAGTGCAAGTGGGAGATTGTTAGTTATATGTATGCCCTAGAAGCCATTACTGTACATATGATGTATATTGTAGTGGATGCTAGGACATATATAGGGAGGACTTTCTTGCTCGACATGATAGTATGCTATCTGGTTGTACTTTATCTTAACATGTACTCTGATTGTCTCTATATTACATGTTGATAAATCCCTTAGGATATGTACTCGACTACTGGGACTATGATGAGATCATACTAGTGGGGCCATGGTAGTCGACGAGTACATCCTATAACTGTTCCTAGTCGAGGGTGTATCGAGACAGGGCATCAATACACCAGAGTAGACTAGCGTATACGCATCTTGACCCATATGATGGGCGATGGATGATCCCATATCCATCGGTGTTTGACATCAAGGATGGTGTACGGGTGCTCAGTGGAGACTGGGTACACTTGACGGACTCGCCGAGAACTCCCAGATGGTATTATACCATACGTCAGATGGCAGTTCTCCGGTGACACTGGTACAGAGTAGTCTGTCGACCCGAGATCGTCATAGAGTCTTGTGTGATTCCCACTGTGCTTTGATTTCCATCATACCACGTCCAAGAGGGCGTGCAAAAAGGTGGCTTTTGGGTACAGTCCCGAATCACATGGAGGCAATGAGCGATTGGAGGGGATTCGTCTCTCCCGGTATATGGAGTTGATGTTGTGCTGTGTTCGATTGGCTATAACCGGAAATACCTGGCCAGGGTTGCTGAGATTTACTGGTAAGTGTTATCAGTAGTTTCTCGAACTGTTATAGACCTAATATCGACACGACTTATCGAGCTACTGGGGTCTGACGTTTACCACCCCTAGGCGAGATATGCGACATATCAGACGACGAGACCGGACTGTACGGGAGTGTTACTGTTTGGATTCACAGGAGAATGTACAGGCTTGCTTGTTGATCTTCTGAGCGCTCAATACCTGGGTAGCTGACCGCTTGCAGCTTGTGGGTGTTTGATATGATCATCACCTACTGCTGGCGTATTGACGATTCTTTAGAGTCCTACACAGAGGTTTCTTGACTCAGGCAAAACGTAGTAGGAGCACATATGTGATATGTGCGGGATCGAGAATAATGCGATATGTGATACCGTATTATATTCTCGCGATATTTGATATCAGCCGGGTCATCGGATCAAGTGTTGATTCGATGAATCGGTACGGATAAATATTAGTCGGTTATATGCGATATAGCCGGATTGTCGGATCAAGTGTTGATTCGATAATTTAATGTATAATAATATATATGATATATTAAATTACATTAACTAATATTTGCTCACTAAAAGATTCTTTTTCTCACTCGGGTAATACATTGATATATATGCGATATATGTTAATTGGATTATTTTATTTTGTTACGATAAATATTATATATGTGATATATAATATTGTAACATGATATGATAAATAATGCAACTTATTTAGTGAAGTTTAAACATGATTAGGGTTTGGATTAGGGTTAAACTTTCGAGATGTTTCTAGAAGGTTTTGTTTTGTTTTGTGAAAGATATTTGTAAGTGACTCATGCTTTAACCCAACCCAAACCCTAACCCTAGTCTATTCTCTACAATGGTTAAGTGAACCATGGCTGCATAATTCTATCATATCATTTCATTTCCTATTCATCACAAAAGAATTAACATTATTCATCTTCTTCTTCATTCTCTTTTCATGAAAAAGCTTGCTTGATTTTTCAAAGGTGATGAATAAATATGAGAAAAAGATAAATAAAGAGAGCAAAAATCCTACTTCATCATCCTCATCTTCCCTTGCCATTTAGAGAGGGTGTTCACATCATTTCATGAGTGTTAGCTTGTGTTAAAGAAACTTCAAGGTAGATCATCAAAGTATCGAAGATCGGAAGCAAAGGTTGCGTCTTTCTCTTCTTGGAATCTCTCGAGAGTCCGGATCCCGATGATCGCAGCGAAGGGACCACAACACGGAGCATATGAAGTGAAGGACCGGATCTGCAAAGGTTGTAATCCCTCTCACTTAGTGTTAAAGTGTTTAGCATGCTTGTTTTCGCCTAATCTCTAGTTTAAAGTTCCGTATTCGGGTTGTTCGGCACGGCTAATTTTTAAATCGGGCATGGTTGATGCCTCGTAGACCCTTGTGCGCGTGCCTAGCAACCCTACATTAATCACTAGCACGTCAGAGGTATTAGCCATACGTGACGGGCGACCAGCTATTGACCAAAAGGGACGTCGATGAGCGAACTCATCCTGACACCCTACTGAGCCTGTCAGTGACAATATCCGTACAGTCCGGTCCGTTCGTCTATGAGCATCGCATGGCGGGCCTAGGGGGTTGGTAAATGTCAGACCCCTAAAAGCGGTACAAGTCGTGTCGGAGTGTAGCCCAGAACACCCTGAGATACTACTGGAATACTTACCAGCAAATCTCCTGCCTTGGCCAAGGACTTTTCATGTTCTGGCTCTCCTAGACACAACGCCACCTCGCCCCCAATACCGGGAGAGACGAACCCCTGCAGATCCGCTCACTGCCTCCATGTGGCTCGGGACTGTACCCAACTAAAACCTATTTGCACGACTCCTTTGAGCCATGGTAGGGTAGTAATCAAAGCACAGTGGGAACTCACACGAGACAAATGACGATCTCAGGTCGATGAACTAACCTGTACACATGTCACCAGGGAACTGCTATCTGACATCAGGTATAATCCCAACTAGCAGGTTCCCGGCGAGTCCTGTCTGGTGTACTCATAACCCAATGAGCACCTGTATACATCTTAGGTGAACCAACTGACACCAGTGGCTTGTGAGACCGGCCACTGCCCCTCGTCGGGGTCTCGACTGTATACACTAGTCTACTCTGGAGAATCGATGCCCTGTCTCGAAACTCCCACGACTAGGGACCTTTTAAGGATGTGCTTATAGACTCCAGCTCTCACTTATATGATCGCCTTCATACCGCTGGTAGTCAAGAAAGAATCCTAGGGCCTCTATCAACGTGTAATGGCGACTCGTATGGTCACCTAAAGCAGTACACGATGATAAAGATAAACCAGATAGCATACTATCATTTTGAGTAAGACTTTCCTACTTGGACAGGTCTTCCCCTCAATCATTGCAATCACGTGCCTGTGATCCAATAATTGACTCTGAGGGCACTATCTCCAACAATCTCCCACTTGCACTCAAGGCTAATTATTGCGACGTCGCATACTCACAGCCCGTGTGATACCGAACACCCAACTCCTCTACTAGTCAGTCTCACAAAGCTCGTTTGCGAAACTATTGCGTTCGAGGAATAGCCTCAGTGAGTGGATCCGCTCTGATGTTTCTTTCTATGTCTCTTTTTACCTCAAGTTCGCAGTGAAAGTCATCTCCCGAAATGAGCAATACCTGTCTTAGAATGTGTCTGGATGTCTGATGGGACCTAGCTCATAAGTGAACTCCAAATCCAAACTTCTTAGACTGTATCGTCAACTGAACTTAATCAGTATCCTGCGCCATGCCTTCCCTCAGTATCCACCTGGACCACCTGTCCAAAATACTTCCCCTCGTCAGAGGGAAAACTATAACTCTGACAGCCACTCTGCTATCCAGGTCACCTTGGAAGCCTGGAATGATAACTGTCTCCCGAAGGAGAATGCTGTTATCATATCCCTAGAACATCAACTTATGTTCTAAAACTGCTTCCGACTGTTTCTCCAGGATTGGATCAATATCAACTTATTGCACCTACTGCAAGAACAACATCTGGTGTGGTACTTGACATCTCATGATTGACTCAATTGCCTAAGCAAGTGATCTGCCAATCATTCACATCCCTGTCCTCTTTAGTCTGTAAGACACATTTAGAGAGGGTGACTCCATCACCTGCAGGTACACTACCGTGCCAGGAGTCGTCCATTCTAAATACTCTTAGAATGCAGTCTAAGTACCCTTATTGGAAAACTACCCAAATCTAGATCTAAAACCATAGATCTAGTAACCAGAATGTACGATATAAGATCCAAGTCCTGTGTGGAGAAACCACTGTGTGACGACCAAAGTATAACCGATCGTAGTATAGGAATATCACTTCCTACTCTGTGTATGTCAACAAATATGAGGACATCACACCCTACTACCTTCTTAACAGATCCATTCCCTATTCTGATGAAGTCAAACTTATGACTGCCACATCAGAAATAGATGATCTATCTCCGCCATATCTTCTTTAGTCTACAAACAGACATAAGCCTGATGTCCACCAATGCTTCCGCTGCTCCCACTGACCACGACAACCCTCTGGCAGAGTCATATAGACGTGCACTTCTAAAGCTAGTTTAGAACGTCGCTATACTCATCCTCCTGCCGGGTCTCACAGTGTGGAACAACAGCAATGGCAAGTCTGGGTAAACAAAAACCTCCCTGCCACCGTCATTGAGCATACCGAAGTACCTATCGAGTGCCTGAGGTTACCCACCATATCTGCGGAGTGGACAATGGAATGTCAAACCAGATTGAATCTTTAGCTTCTAATCAAATCTTCAGTAATCGTTTGCGGTTCTGGAATGACTTCCAGTTCTACCATAATCCCACTACTGTTTTCTGAAAAAATCCATTTTTATTAAAACCGTTGCGAGTCTAGAACAATATCACTATTGATCTTCCAGATGGTAGAAAATCAACCCTCGTCATAGCCCGGGTCAACCCACAAACAGCCATTACAGAAACATGCCTTGAGTTATCCAGAGTCTGGTTTTAAGCATAAGCCGGACAACTCCCCGTATCTTAACAATGTCAAGATATGAACTGTTCTATATCCATTATAGAAACAGAGGCACTTATTTAATTGAACCAGATTCAAATCATGCAGCTGTCTCCAGTGCATGTCAACTTAATGGAAGGAGGCCGATCAGCATTACTCAACTTAGGAATGCTTTCAATTATGAGTAACCTGAAAGAGAAGCAAGTTCTCTTAACCATTACTTTCAACTGAATACCATATACAAGTATCTACATCTTCGATCACTTTGAAGAATACCGATACTTGCAATATCTGGTTCTCTACTTTATTCTTATACATATAACTTCTCAAAACTTCGACCTTGTGTTTCTACGAAACACTTGTCTAAGAACTATAGAAGTCACAAGTAAACAGAATATAGTATGAGTACCTACCCCTCTGTCCTAATGGACACTGGACAATATACAATACTCTGTACAAGTCTACTGAGTCTAACAACTCATTCACTGTGTTTCGTAGTTTGAAAACTGTACTTATGGTTAAGAAGAATTACACCGCTTTTCAATGCTCCTTACCTAACCATCCACTGATATAGGTAAATGTCATAGACATAATTTCAAAAAGGTATATCTCACTCTATAAAAATAGACGTACAGATATATCAATTTGAAATTGGTGCATAACAACGGATATTCAAAACCAAATATTTGTCGTCCGGTAAACAACCCAGGTGACTTCCTCAAATATCACCGATTACAACGAATCCCGATATAATGAGGATGGTCACCCAATTCCAAATAACTTACTCCCACTCATCATCTGTAAAACCATACAGATGTGAGAATCATACCTGGTAAATACATACCCTGGAGCAAGTGTCTAGTTGGGAAATCAGTTTTCCTTTAACAGTACACAGTGAACCTGAAACATTGAAATGTTTCGATGGGGTATCCCGGTATTCCTAGTAATGCCTCTTCCATTATCCAGATTCACAACTGTAACCGTATAATTCTTTGTCATCTCTCCAAATCCCTTTATATGTCTTTAGTCATTACCTTCTGTACACCCCTTTAGGCCAAATGGTTTTCTTCCTTCCCTACCGTTCGACACCAGCCTATGCTTTGGAAGAAGACTATCCAATAAGCATAATGGGTGTACTGTCCTAGTCCTAGGAGCACTCGCGACGCGAGAGAATGTGAAGATAAAAGACACCTGAATGAACTTTATTCCTATTTCTCCTGAACCAGGATCCATCCGCGAACTGGAACAAGTTCCTTTCGAGTTCGTATATAACCATACGATAGATTATCCAATAAACTTAGGATCTTCGTAGTGATACGGAGTGTCCTGGAGAAATACAAAGGTGATTTAGGATTGGCGAAGAAATACTTGGTTTGGTCGTGAATAGCAGTCGCAATTTACATTGCCCTCTTACTAATCCCTTTCTTTGTCTTTACTTAATACCTTCTGTACACCGTTTAGGCTAATTGGTTTTCTTCATTCCCTATCGTTCGGCACCAGCCTAAGGTTTGGATAAAGATTATCCAATTTGCGTAATAGGTGTACTATCTCCTAAGCCAAGGAGTACTCGCAATCTGAGAGAGAAGGTAAAAGGAAAAGACAACTGAATAATCGTATTCGTTTTCTCCAGAACCAGAAACCATCCTCGAATTCCTTCGAGTTCGTATATAACCATACGATTGTTTTGTCCAATGGAAGCGGACGTTCGTAGTAATACGGGGTGTCCCGGAGAAAAAGGGTAAAAATAGGAGTGGCAATGAGGTTTGCAACTCTGACAATCCAGAAGCCAGTGTTAAGAAGATTCGGTCAACTTGGTCACTGAGTCATAGTCTAGGGTCGGGTCAATGGTCGCTACCAAAAGAGAGAAAGAAAAAAAACACTCAGCGTGCACTCTAACCTAGATCAGAATGGTTATCACTTTATCTATTCTGGAAACCTCCCACTGTAACGTCAAATTCTTCCCCAAACGTGAAAGAAGAATTAGCCGGGATAACCCGATGAGTAAACCAACTCATCAGTGGGAATCAGGATCCAACTATCATCGCATGATAACGTGACGGAATCCGCTCACGTTATCACACTCCAGAAGGTATGCGCATATCTGGCAAGTTTCAGTTCTTTTGAAACTCCCGATGTGGATTTTTGCCCCATGCTTTTATGACCTTGACTTTGGCCAACATATCATAAGTCACATGTCAAGTTCTACCCGTCATTCTCCAGGTTAATTTGAACCCACCCGTACCTACACTTGACTTTGGCCAAAATGGCAGTACGACTGTCCCAAACCAACGCATCTATCTATGCTGCATATGAATACCCAATAGCTACCAATCACTGTGCCTTGACTTTGGCCAACATACACAGCTTGAATACTATTGACTATCCATATGAAACGACGGAGGGCTACGAATGGTTTCTGGCGAAAACCTTTAACGTAATGAACTTGATATCGTTGAAGGAACCAGATAGCTTTATAAAAATATAGTGACGAAAACCTTTGCTAACGAGGTCACTCCCGGTGAAGGGATCTCGGTTCTTTCCCCGTGGAATGAGGTGCAGAATATTCCAACTGAATACCACGATGCAAAGCAAAAGTAAACGGCTATAGTGAAGTTATTACCCTGACGCAAACTTTTGTCCAAGGGGTCACTCCCGGTGAAGGGATCTCGGCCCTTGCCTCGTCGACTGAGGAGCAGGATATTCCACCTGAATACCACTGTGCAAAACAAAAGTGAATGTCCTTGTAATAACAGCTTTTTGAAAAAGTGTTCCAACAACATCAGAATAGGTTTGTTTATCTTGCATTGATCCTAATCAACGCAGTCCAATCAATTGATCACACCAAAAAAGAACGAAAATAATGATGTACGTATATGCCATCCGCATTCGCCACTGGGTCCCGTCATCACCCGTTAGGTTACTTAACTAACGACAGAGCGGGGACTGGACTAGCGCGGATGCAAAACATATACAACATCTACTAGTATATATATAATAATATATAATTTTCGCTCAAGGCGTGATAAAAAGAAACATCAAAGAAATGTACATCATCACAGAACAATACAGATATCTGGGATCCCAGGGTTTCATAAAGCCGCTACTGAAACCCGACGTTCCCCTGGTCGTGTGGATAGCCTGTGCAATGAAATCCTAGACCCCTACAGGCGCGGCAAGTCACCCGCCAAAACCTGAAGCGAGGCAGCCCCCTTCAGCGACGTGAATGGACCACCCAACACTTCACGGAATCCGGTAACTTGGGCACCCCACCTGGGTCAACCAGTACCCCCTACGAGTGCGGCGAATAGCCCGCCAATTCTAGAGTAAAGCCCCCTCCGTCTCAATGCCATGAGATGCGGGCTCGTTGCCCTCTAGAACCCGGCTATCCGTGCACCCCTCCGTGGGGTAATCCTAGTACAGAAAGTAAAATATACATAAAACGGGTACATTGACCGCAACCTGGTCGTGCCCCAAAAGAATAATACAAACAGGCAGTGACGGCAGTCCACATGTCGGACGCTCGCCCCGCAATATCAAATGTACATATAAAACAAAACTGTACTATCACTGCAACCAGGCTATCCCAACGACCGATCCGCAACATCACAGCACAACACAGAACATCAACGTGAATGTCACGTTCGCAAATCCGTCTAACCGGGCTATAGCAGTTAGACAGGATTTACCGATCAAGTGACATTCACAGTCACAGATATAATGTAAATACTGTGAACTAGCATGTTTAAAATATCCGATCGAACAAATTTATCGAAGTGGGCCCCAAGCAGTACTGTAGCACTTACAGAAAATCTGGGCCCAAAAAGAATATCCCAAAACCCCTATTTCCAACCCAAAAGCCTACTGTTAAAATTTGGTGCGATGAATAGTATAAAGCGCGGCGGAACCGCGGCCCAAGCATGGGTTTGGCGGCGGTTCCGCGGCGGTTTGGAGAGATCTCGTGACCAAATTTTCACAGATTTCTTAGATTTTCATGCACAGTATTCTGAAACAACCTGAAAAATTTTTGGAGTCAAAAAAAATTCGACAGAGAACAGTGCACTGAAAAGACGGTTTTTGCGATTTTTGTTCGATCGGGTTTTAAACATACTAGAGCAATCTAGGTTAGGTTAACGGCGTGGCTCTGATACCAATGTAAGTCCGCGGCGGCGCCCCGGTGATTCATCTCAAAAACTATTTCTAAACCGCAATCCAGAACGGCGTCGCATGAAGCTAGCCAGTGAGTACGGGTCGGTCCACAGGGATTTTGTGAATTTCCTAATCACGCTTACGAGTTAATTCCGAAGGGTGTTCGGATTAATTATTAAATCTAAAAACCTAATTAACCTAGGGCAATTATCTAGATCTATTCTTGCTAGGGTTAGGTTTAGGGATGGTTTGGAAATGCAATTAAATCTCAACGCTTTCTATACCCGAATGAAGATCTGTGAGGAGTTATGGTAATTATCAATAAAGTGGATTAGATCCGTTCGGGAAGATGTTCCTTCCTCTAGGTTCTTATCCTTCCTTTAGAGATCCTTACCCTAACCTCCATGGAAAACATCACACCCGGGCCTTTATACTACGGTATCACCGCTACCTCGAGGGATAGAGTGCCGTAGGGAGCGGTATGTGCATGTATACATGGAGTCTTATTGTAAATATTTGGTGGGTAAGAAAGGGATGAGAGATCTCATCTCTCAAAATCCTTCCCCAAAGCTAACTCTAAACAAGTTCCTAGGGCATGAAATTAAATCTATACTAAAGCAAGAAATTAAATTACTTACAGATGCATCCCTCCAATCATCCATGCAGGGTTGTCAGATCTAAATTTCTGAATGGAGAAGAAACACCGATGCTCTCCAAAAGATTTCTAAATTTTATTCATTAAAGGAGGCATAAGAAATTACAATCTTTAGAGTTCTATTTATAGGAAATAGAAACCCTAGGTTACATTTTGATCCGCATGTCTAAATTTACAAAAATAGCCCTATGTCAACTAGTAAAAGCCGCAAATGAATTTTGGTAAAATAAAATCTTCCTTTTGTCTTCTTATGGCCGCGGAACCGCGGCAATGGTGGGCTTGGGCCGCGGTTCCGCCGCCCTTTAGTAAGTTCAGATGATTATTTCTTCTGGGCTGCTTCATTGTCTTTTGGGCTTTTCATTTCTTTATTGTTTTCTCCATTTGGGCTTCTACATTGGTTCCAGATCTTCAGTGAACAATTTGCAATGGCTTTTTAACCGTTTGCCTTGTATTCTTGGACCTTGCGTTGCCTTGATGATTGTGAACTGTTCTTCGTCTAGGCTTGATTAAGATCCTCCTAATTGTTGGTCAAAAGTCCATATTTTCAACGTCTTTACATCGTTTTCACTGTTTCCTGTTAAAAAAGCAGCATGCGGACAAGCTCGAGGCACGCTCAGTACTGTGTAAGTTTGTGGGATACCCAAAGAACTCCAGGGGGTATCGTTTCTATTCCGCAGAGGAACAAAAGGTTTTTGTTTCTCAGCATGCCCACTTCTTGGAAACTGAATTTTTAGAAAATCAGATAAGTGAGAGCGCAGTAGAACTGGAAGAAATTCCAGAACCATAAACTATTACTGAAAGCTTGGAAGAACCAGAAGTTTCAAGAGAACCGGACATCCCAGCGCCACTCCGCAGGAGTAGTAGGCAGTCTCATCCGCCCGAGAGATACTACAGTTTTCTCATAAACGGGGATAGAGAGGATTGCACCATGGATTATGGTGAGCCTACTAGCTTCCAGCAAGCCATTCAGAGCGGTGACTCGGTAAAATGGCTGGGTGCAATGCGGGCCGAGATGGAGTCTATGTACACCAACAAAGTTTGGACTTTGGACTTTGCTCCAGAAGGGGTAAAACCCGTAGGCTGCAAATGGATCATCAGAAAGAAGATTGGTGTAGATGGGCAGGTTGAGACCTATAAAACTAGACTTGTTGCAAAGGGTTTTCATCAAAGACCTGGTTTGGACTATGACGAGACCTTTTCTCCAGTGGCTATGCTGAAATCCATTCGGATCCTTCTTGCCATTGCTGCCTTCCACGATTATGAAATCTGGCAGATGGACGTAAAGACGGCTTTCCTAAATGGAAATTTGGAAGAGAGCGTCTATATGAATCAGCCGGAGGGATTCATTCATAGTGGAAGCAGCGGTAGAGTGTGCAAGTTGCTAATGTCCATCTATGGACTTAAGCAGGCATCGCGGAGTTGGAACATCTGCTTTGATGATACTGTCAAAGAATTCGACTTTATCAAAAACCCAGATGAACCATGCATTTACAGTAAGATTTTAGGGAGAACTGTAGTATTCCTCGTCTTGTACGTGGATGACATTATCCTAATAGGAAATGATATTCCTATGCTACAGTCAGTCAGAGGATTCTTGTCGCAGAGGTTCTCCATGAAGGACCTGGGCGATGCCAACTACATTCCGGGGATCCAGATCTATCGTGATAGATCTAAGAGGACGTTGGGACTTTCACAGTCAAGGTACATCGACACCATACTGAAAAGATTCAGTATGGAAGATTCCAAGCGCGGTAATTTACCAGCTTGTCACGGGATCACCCTCTCCAAAGAGATGTCTCCCAAGACTGATTTGGAAAGGGATCGCTTGTCTATTATACCCTACGCTTCTGCGGTAGGCTCTATAATGTATGCGATGTTATGTACCAGATCAGATGTAGCATACGCATTGAGCGTTGTAAGCCGGTATCAGTCGAACCCAGGGGAGAAACAATGGATAGCGGTAAAGAACATTCTCAAGTACCTGAGAAGGACTAAGGAGATGTTCTTGGTGTATGGCGGAAAAGACCTCCAGCTCGAGGCCTTTGCTGACTCCAGCTTCCATAGTGACAAGGATGACTCCAAGTCCATGTCGGGTTATGTCTTTACCCTCAATGGAGGGGCGGTTTGCTGGAAGAGTTCCAAGCAGGAGACCGTTGCTGACTCAACTATGGAAGCGGAGTACATAGCTGCTTGCGATGCCGCAAAGGAAGCTGTCTGGATGAAGAAGTTCCTCACGGAGCTTCAGGTGGTTCCTACCATTGTTGATCCAATACCGCTGTATTGCGACAACAATGGAGCTATAGCTTTAGCGAAGGAACCCATGTCCCATCAGAAGTCCAGGCAAATTTTGAGGCGGTACCACCTGATCAGGGAGATCGTTGATCGCCGAGAGATCGAGGTGAAGAGAGTAAATACGGAGAACAACATTGCAGATCCACTCACAAAGGCCCTACCCCAGACTCAGTTCGAGCGGCTGATCGAGATGATAGGTCTTCGATACGCCATTACATGGCCTTAGTGCAAGTGGGAGATTGTTAGTGTATATGCCCTAGAGGCCATTACTGTATCATACTAGCTTGTATATTACTTGATGGAAGCTTGGGATATTCATAGTTGTATAAACAATCTTTCTCAAAATGGTAGTATGCTACTTGGTTTGTCTCTACTTCAATATGTGCATGTGTTTCGTTTAGCATATCGCTTATATACATATTAGTAGAGCCCTTAGGATCTTTGCTTGATTACCAGCGTTTTGATGGCGCTCACACTCGTGGGGGCTGGGTAATCCATAAGCACATCCTTATACAGGTCCCTAGTCGTAGGACTATCGAGACAAGGAATCGATACTCTGGAGTAGACTAGCGTATGCGCTTCTCATCCCAGCGGGGGAGACGGTCTGTCCCACAGCCGTCAGTACGTCGTACTTGACATAGCATGCGGGTGCTCGTTAGGTTACGAGTACACTGGACAGGACTCGTCGGGAACTGTTGGTTGGTATTATACCTATCGTTAGTTATCAGTTCACAGGTGACATGAGTACAGCTTAGTCCGCAGACTTGACACTGTCACTTCGCCTCGAGTGTGTTCCCACTGTACTTAGATTACTACCCTACCACGGCTCAAAAGAGTCGTGCAAACAGGTAGTAGTTGGGTGCTGTCCTGAAGCACTTGGAGGCAGTGACGGTTAGACAGGATTCGTCTCTTCCGGTATTGGGGGTTGACATCGCGCTGTGTCTAGGAGAGCCATTACACAAGTAGTCCCTGGCCAAGGCAAGCGAGATATACTGGTAGGTTTCCAATGTTATCTCAGGGTGTTCTGGGCTTCACTCCGACACGACTTGTACCGCTATTAGGGGACTGACGTTTACCGCCCCCTAGGCCCGCCATGCGATGTATTAGACGAACAGACCGGACTGTACGGAGATTGTCACATACAGGCTCAGTAGGAGTTATGATGGGTTTACCTCATCGGCCTTCTTATCAACATCTACCTGGGGACCGTTACGTACAGCTAGTGCCGCTTGCGGTCTGTGGTTAAACCCACTGCCAGCGTAGTGTCGAGTCTTAAGAGTCCCACACAGAGAGTTTCCCTGCATTGAGCGAAACGTGTAGAGGCCGTATGGTTTTACGGCAGGGCTGCGATCACTTGCGTACACTTGTGTGCGTATGGTGTTCGGACAGGCAATACTAGTGGGTTTTGGTTTGAGCCGGATTCTAGTATTGCACAGATGGATTTGTTTTGTCTTCTGTGCATTTGCATTCTACGAAATGCGGATGCAGTTGTGTATGCACAGATTTGTGGAGTGGAGAAGGAGGAGGTGCCTCATTAGGGTTTTGACAGTTGGTTCGGTCAAAACCATTATGAGCCGGAAACATTATTTACTAATCCTTTTATTGATAATTTTGTTATGGCTAGTTACATTGACCATTTGACCATCTTGACTTTGTTGACCGTTTGACCAAAGTTGACTAGGATTTTCTTGAAAGGTCTAAAGTATTCTTTGGTTTTCTTTTTCATTTTGTTATGATAATGGTCATGTCATTTGTAGCCATCAACTTTATCTTGATGAGATTAGTAATGATAGTGTTTTGCATTATTGCAACCATGGTTGTGTTTTCTCTTGGTTAAGCTTTTCATTTGTTCATTCTCATTCTCTCTCATAGAAAAGAGATGAGAAACATTTCCATGGTTGCTCCTCCTTCTTCCTCCTCTTGATTCTTTCTTTGATCTCATGTGTTGAGAGAAAAAGGTTTTCTCTTGACAAACACATCCATAAATCTCCTCTACACATCCTAAGGCTTCTAGACTAGCAATCTCTTTGCCATAGTTGCCTCGGCTCGAGGTGGAGCTCGGTGTACATCTCTCGGGTGGATCGTCTTCGACTCAAGAAGGCCGCGGAGGTGCCCAAGGTCCGGATCGACACTTGGAGCTTGGATGGACGAGCGGGACAGCGGAATGAAGACCCGAAGGACCGGTTTTGTGAGGTATACTTTCTACAGCATAGTAGTTATAGCCTCTTATAGTTTACTAGTTTCTAGTTTAGCAAAGTTCCGTGCTCTAAGTCCATGTCGCCTTGCGCCAAATTATTGTTTTTCGTCGTTTCCGCCTCCCCGTAAGAACCAGGATGAGTAACGTGGACTTACAATACGTACGTCATATTTTCATTCTTTTGTGGTGTGATTAACTGATGGGACTGTGTTGATTCAGATCAATGCAAGGAAAAACAAACCTACTCGATATTGTTGGAACAATTTTCAAAATGCTGTTATTACAAGGACATTATCTTTTGTTTTGCACAGTGGTATTCGGTTATGAATATCCAGCACCTCATTCGTCGAGGCAAGGGCCGAGATCCCTTCATTGGGAGTGACCCCTTAGGCAGAGGTTTGCGTCAGGGTAATAACATCACTATAGTTGATTACTTTTTGCTTTGCATCACGGTATTCAGTTTGAAATATCATGCACCTCATTCTACGGGGAAAGAGCCGAGATCTCTTCACCGGGAGTGGCCTCTTTAGCAAAGGTTTCACTACTATATATTTATAAAATGTTATGTGGTTCCTTCAACGATATCATGTTCATTATGTTAAAGGTTTTTTGCCAAAAACCAGCCGTAGCCCTCTGTCATTTCTTACGAGTATTATTTAGTATTCGTGCTGTGTTTGTTGACCTAGTCAAGACGTAGTGTTCGGTTGCTAAGTGGTGCTTGTTTGTTGCATTTTAAATGGGATTGGTTAGGACAGTCGTGCGGCCTTGTTGACCTAGTCAAGGGCACATGCAGGTGGGTTTAATGCAATCCAGGATAATGATGGGTTGAACTTGACTAGCGGTTTATGGTTTGTTGACCTAGTCAAGGTCATAAACCGCTTGGGGCAAAAACACACATCGGGAGTTTCAAACATACAGAAAAATTGTCAGGAATGCGCATACCTTATGGAGTATGGTGACTTGAGTGGATTCCATCAAGTTCTCATGCGATGATAGTTGGATCCTGATTCCCACTGATGAGTTGGTTTACTCCTCGGGCGATCCCGACTAATTCTTCTTTCAGGTTTGGAGGAGAATTTAAGGATACAGTGGGAGACATCCTGATTAGATAAAGTGGTTAACCATTCTGATCTAGGTTAGAGTGCACGCTGGGTGTTTCTTTCTCTCTCTTTTTGACAGCGACCATTGCCCGACCCTGGACTATAACTCAGTATCCAAGTTAACCGAACTTTCTTAAAACACTGGCTTTTGGATTGTCTAAGTTGCATACATCACTGCCACTCCTTCTTTTACCCTGCATTTCTCCAGAACACCCCGTATCACTATAAACATCCACTTCCATTGGATAAATCCATCGTATAGTTACCTACGAACTCGAAGGAACTTGTTCCAGATTCGAGGATGGATTCTGGTTCTGGAGAAATAGAATATGACTATTCAATTGTCTTTTCCTTTTACCTTCTCTCGGGTTATGAGGGCTCCTAGGATTAGGAGAGAGTACGCCTTTTGCGCTTTTTGGATAGTCTTCTTCCAAACCATAGGCAGGTGCCGAAAGGTAGGGAATGAAGAAAACCGATTAGCCTAAGTGTGATGTATAGAAGCTAATAAGTAAAGAAAAATAAAGAGATTAGAAAGAGGGAAAAGTAAATTGCGACTGCTATCATTCACGACCAAACCACGTATTTCATCGCCATTCCCCACTTCACCTTTGGATTTCTCCACAACACCCCGTATCACTACGAAGATCCACAGCTTATTGGATAATCCATCGTATGGTTATATACGAACCTGAAAGAACTTGTTCCAGTTCGGGAATGGATTCTGGTTCAGGAGAAATATAATAAGGTTTATTCAGTTGTCTTTTATCTTTAACTTCTCTCAAGTTACGAGTACTCCAAGGATTAGGAGGGTACACCTATTACGCTTATTGGATAGTCTTCTTCCTGACCATAGGCTGGTGTCGAACGGTAGGAAAGGAAGAAAACCATTTTGCCTAAGAGAGTGTACAAAATGTAATGAGTAAAGACAAATAAAGGGATTTGGGGAGATGGCAAAAGAAATATACGGTTATAGTCATGAATCTGGATAATGGAAGAGGTATTACTAGGAATACCCAGATACCCCTTCGAAACATCTTCATGTTTCAGTTTCACTGTGCGTTGTTAATAGGAAACTGATTTCCCAATTTGGTCCTTACTCCAGGGTATGTATTTACCAGGTATGATTCTCACATCTTTATAGTTTTACAGATGATGAGTGAGAGTAAGTTATTGGGAACCAGATGATCATCCTAATTATATCGGGATTCGTTGTAATTGGTGATATTTGTGGAAATCACCTGGGTTTTTGCCGGTCGGCAAATATTTGGTTTTGAATATCCGTTATTATGTACCAATTTCAAACTGATTTATCTGTATGTTTATTTCATAAAGTGAGATATAACTTTTTGAAATTATGTCCATGACATCTACCTATATCATTTGATGGTTAGGTAAGGATGATTAAACCGCGGTGTAATTTTTCATAACCATAGTACAGTTTTCAACCTACGAAGCACAGGGTTTGAGTTATTCAACTCAGGGTACTTATACAAAATATTGTATGTTGTCCAGTGTCCATTAGGACAAAGGGGTTGGTCCTCGTACTATATTCTGTATACTTATGACTTCTCAAGTTTTAGACAATTGTTTCGTAGAAATACAAGGTCCAAGTTTTAGAAGTTATAGGTATAAGAATAAAGTAGAGAACCATGTGTTGCAAGTGTCAGGATTCTTCAAGGTGATCGAAGATGTAAATACTTATGTTTGGTATTTGTCGATATTAATGATTTTGAGAACTTGCTTCTCTTTCAGGTTACTCATAATTAGATGCACTCCTAAGTTGAGTAATGATGATCGGCCTATCTCCATTTAGTTGACATTCACTGAAGACAGCTGCATGATTTGAATCTGGTTCCAATTAAATCAGTGTCTCTGTTTCTTTATTGTATATAGAATGGATCATATCTTAACGATGTTAAGGTAAATGCAGTTGTCCGGCTTATGTGTAAAACCAGACTCTGGATAACTCAAGGCACGTTTCTGTAATGGCAGTTTGTGGGTTATCCCAGGCTATGACGAGGGATAGCTTTCTACCATCTGGAAAATCAATAGTGATATTGTAACAACTGGGAATATATTTGTAACTAATTATATTTTAATAAGTGAAATTTTTTAATAAAAGTTTACCAAATTGACTTTCAAATATTTTATCAAAATTAATAAACATTTTTCTAGAATTTTCCTAAGCTTGCACAAACATGTGCATGTAAACTAGGGTTAAAATTTGGGTTAAACCATGTTTAGGCAACTATGGTGGTCTAACCCCTTTTGTTAAGCTAATTAGTTTTAAATTAAGAATTTTGTTTTGTAAAAATAAAAAGGGATTAAAATTTCTTTCGGTTTACTTGGGTTGAGGAGAGAGAGGGCATGATGGGTGTCTTGTTAGCATTTAAAGAGAGAGAGGGGGGCTAAGCTTATGTCACCTCCTTTTCATTTCAAAACTTTTTCATATCCTCCACACTCTCCCTCTCACTCACATCCCTCACATCTCTCACTCACACATACCCTCATCTCTCACTCACTCAGCCTCTCACTCAAACACTACAGCTGTAGCTGCTGCTACCTCAGCCCCAAACACATCAACAAATACAACAACAACAACAAAAGAAGTAGCAAGCAGCAGCAGCAGCAATAACAACAGCAACAGTTCAGGCAACAACAACAGCAACTCTAGGCAGTAACAGCAGCACCCTAGCAGCTCCATCCCCTCTTCTTCTTCTCCTTCTCCTTGTTTGTGAGGTTCCGAGTGGGGTATAACTTCTAAACTCCTTCCTTGTTTGCCTAGTTGTGTCGTTATAGCTTCGATTAGCGATAATTATACGATTTTGTGCTTGTTTGGGGGCATTTGTGTGAAATTGTGTTTAAGTGTGGTTGGTGTTGGGTAGACTAGCCTAAGTAAGTGTTGTTAAGGCCAAGTTAACCTAGGATAACCCCAGATTACACTAAAATACCCTCAGTTTTCAAATTGTACAAAACTTGACGTTTTTGAGCAAAACTTAGCTTTTTTGAGATCTGCTGTTACCCCTGTAAGTTCAGAATAAAATTGAGTGGACCATAGCCTGCTGGTGAACCCTGAGCCCGACCCCACCACTCCAACCCACGGCCGCCGGAAAATTCATTCTGGCCGCAAATTGCGGCCAGACCTGGGAGTTAGGAGCTAGCGTTTTTTGTACAGGTGTCTGCTACGTTTTTTGGGTCACGGTATATATAGTTTTGTAATATTCTAACCTGGGAAAAATTTGGGGGCAGTATGTCGTTTTCTGGTATTTTTAGTTTGCGCGATACGCGAGTGGATTCTGTGATTCAGCGTATCGCGGCGTATCGGGTTGAGTTTTAGATACACACACACGTTCCAGCTTATCGTGCGCACGCGCGTTAATTCGCGACGCGAGTTTCTCGTTTCGTTCCGATATCGTGTTTTACGAGATTTTGATTATATTGGGATTCTTGTGTAATTCCAGGTTCGCAGGCGGGTACGTCAGACGCCACCAGGAAAGGGAAGTAGGTGGTCGGCTATACTTAGCACGAGACCAGGTGAGTAGATTTAACATCTACGGGGAAATCGCCCGTATGGCGTTAAGCGTCAGGGCGTAATCGGATGTTCATTTTATGTGTTCATGTAGACATACTGGAGTATCCTACCTCCTTATATATATAGAACTGGTAGTATAGAACAATGCACTGTCACTAACGGTCCAAGTTCCACGAGCACGATGTATATGCTACACTCACAACGTTAGTGATTGCCATTACAATCACATTATAGGATTGCTATAAACCGCATATTTGATTCTGCTTTATTGACGTTGTCATGATTTGCCACATACTATCATATGGACATTCATACCATGCACACTGTATATGCACTTTTGAGAGTACCTTCATTGATATATCCCTACTTAGGCACATATGCATCATATGTCTACAACAGTGCACTTGTACATTACTATATTCACTTGCATACTTATCCATGCACACATCTATACCTATACACACATTCATATGCTACATACATGGATGATATTGACTTGATTTAATTCTAAGGGACCACAAGCGATATTTTCAAAACTAGATCTTTCAAAAGAGCAGTTTTCCCTTTCTTTTACTCTTAGCGTCATACGACACATTGCATGGATTACGCATTGTTTTTGATTATGTGATTTCTGGATTTGGGAACCGGAGTACTATTTTAAGAAAATACGCACTGTTTAAAAACCCGGTTTCCCTTGAGATGATATTTTAGTGCGTCTATCATGAGTTTTCTCGGTTCCAGAGAGCTTGTGTGAGTATACCTGATTCGAGGATAGGTAGGCACCGATTGTGGGTACATGGTGGACCCGGTACGGTACCCCGGGGTGAGAACACTCGTATTGTTAGACGGTGAGCCCGGCGGAGGGACTACTACCTACCGGTGATTGGTTAGACCTGCCGATTATCCGGAGGATACCGACCAGAGTCGATAGATGGATACGGGACGACGCGTACTGCCGGGGGCCGAGGGCCGATTCCGCAGACGGAGCCCGTGGGCGGATCCGATGGACGGACGCCCCATACTGGAGGATTTGCATGTCGATGCTGGACATGGATGATTTTATGAGATTTGGAGTGCCGATGTTGGGCACTCACGATTGTACAAGATTCACAGGATTTGAGGGCCGATGTGGATGACGCCACCTGAGTTTTACATGGGATTTGGGTGTATTGATGGACACCGATCATTTTTCCACGTTGAAATTCCGTGTAGACACTATTTGTTCCCATGCTCAGCATTTAGTATTTGACATCTCATCCTGTACCTATTGTACCTTATATAGTACACATGCTAAACATGATTATCACATACCCTGCTCATGTTATATAGGGTTGTTAGATTCCATATCAGACATGATTATTGCATATCTTGAAAATCATATGGAGAGACTTTTAGATTGCACTTGTTGCCTGATGTGAGCATTCACTTCATCATATAGATGTTATCTGTTGGTATAGGTTAGAGTATCGCAGCACGTGCATACTTGCGATTACCTTTATATGTTATCTACTATTCACGAGTTAGCAATTCACCCCCATTGTGCCACAGTGCTTACAGGTTGCCTTTGGGAGTAGTCGCGGCTAGCTGTTTACCGCACCTTTTGACACAGATACCATTGCTGAGGCGTGTTAGCCCTTTTGCTATTAGGTGGGTTTTGTACGGTATCTGTTTACTTTTCAGTTGCATCTTGATGTATCTAGTACTCTCCATCTACTTTCATGTATTGACTTAGAATCAGTTGTGAGGACGATGTTTGTTATTTGTACTCTGGTGTCGAGCTCGTTGTAAGCCGACTTTATTTATGCGGTTTTACCTCTTATGATATTTTTTTTCACTTTACTGCTCATTCTTCGCTTCGGCGTCGTATATTTTATCGTGGTGATTGCTCCGCCGTTGGGCGTGATTCTCCCATTGAGGTGCTCTATTTATTTCACATGTTACTTTTACTTATATCTTGCCTTTTACCCGATTTCGGGACAAATATTTGGAAAAGGAAATGTTGTTCAAATTATTTAAATAATAACTTGAACCAAAAAGGATTCCTACTAAACAACTTAAAGTTTTCTAAATGTTTTAACACTCCAAATTTTATTGGTTTTGTTTTCTAGGTTCGGCTTACTTAGTCACGTTACGCCTGTAGACGTTGCGTGGTTAAGTGCCGGTCACGGGCCGAACTTTGGGTCATGACAAAGTTGGTATCGGAGCGTAGGTTTTACCTTCGGAGTGTAGGATGACCCTAGTATGATGGAGTAGGTAGCAGCAGCAGGGTGGCGTGGCTGTGTATGTTCCGCGGCATAGTCAGGACACAGTACTCCGCCTAAGAGACCTTAGGACTTATTGATTAAAATTCCTTCATGACTGTATACATTCTTGCTATTCGATTTCCGTATCCTTGTCGAATCCTACCTTCCTTTTCAGCCACTATGCCGCCAAGGACAACGAGGGCACAGAGAGCGGCTGCGAGAGCCGAGGCTCATGTTGACTCGTCCGAGACGAGGACTGATCCGAGCAGTGCACCTGTTGCACCCGAGCAGACTATCCCTCCTATGACAGATCAGATCACCAAGCTAGGGGCTAGTATGCAGGAGATGCGCCAGAAGGTGGGATCCAGCATGCAGGAGATGCGTCAGATGATAGGGTCGCTAGTTGAGACGCTTCGAGCACAGCGACCAGAGGTAGCTCCACCAGTCACGGGGACCGCGATGGTATCTACAGCACCAGAAGTTGCCCCTGCAGCCATGGAGGTGATTACAGTATCGTTAGCAGAATTCATGAGGCTGAAGCCTCCGGTCTTCACAGGCACCGACGCAGCTGAGGACCCACAGTCCTTCATTGATAGGATGGCCCGGATATGTCGTTCCCTTAGATGCTCAGATACGAGATGGGTCGAGTTCGCGAGCTTTCGCCTGGAAGGACTTGCGCAGAAATGGTGCGAATCGGTCGAGAAGGGCAGAGCATCAGTTCTTCCTCCTCTGACCTGAACAGAGTTTGTGACGATCTTTCTAGCCCGCTTCCTTCCCCAGAGTGTCAGGGATGCCCGATCACGCAGATTTGAGTCCTTACGCCTGACGCCAGAGATGACCGTGGCAGAGTACGATGTGCTGTTCACCAAGCTATCAGATTATGCTTCGTACCTAGTGGCTACTGAGGAGCTGCGAGTCAAGAGATTTGTCCGAGGCTTGCTTACACCACTGTTCCTTGCGATCAGCACACAGCATTACGAGACATATGCCGTACCTGTAAACGCAGCCCTATTAGTCGAGGAGCGCCTTGCCGAGACTTCAGTAGTTCCAGGGCCGAAGAGGGTTCGTACTGACACAGCAGCTCAGAGACATCCGTTCAGACGCTGTGATAGACATTATAAAGGTGGCAGAGACTCGGGGCGAGGTCATATGTTTAGCTCATACCCCCAGGAGGGTCAGCAGTCATCCCGTGGATGCTTTGGATGTGGTAGTCCTCATTACCGCGTCAGAGATTGTACCGAGACACGCCAGAGGGAGCCAGCCGTACCGCATGTCACACTTCCACCTTCTCCACCCCAGAGGGCATTACCTGTTGTTCCCACAGTTGCTCCGCGTCCGACTCATGCATAGAGAGGCCATGGTCGTGGAGGGTTTGTTCCTAGAGGACGAGGCGGTCGAGGCAGAGGACAGCCAGCCACCGGCAGAGTACAGCTTGCTGCTAGTAGAGGACCGCCAGTTACAGGTGGAGGACATGCACGGGTTTTCATGTTGACGCATCAGGATGCGCAGGCGTCCAATGCGGTGGTCTCAGGTACCTTATCAGTATGTACTGTTGATGCACACGTATTATTCGATCCCGGATCCTTGCAGTCGTACGTTTCCACACTTTTTGTGCCGAGTTTGGGTAGAGAGTCTGGGTTGCTTGACCAGCTGCTTGTTGTGACCACTCCCGTGGGAGAGTCGTTTGTTGCTAGGCACGTGTACCGATCCTGTGTTGTCCGTATTGGCGAGAGAGATTTGCATGTCGACTTGATCCTTCTGGAGATGTTGGACTTCGACGTTCTTTTGGGCATGGATTGGTTGGCCATGTGCTATGCGTCTGTGGACTACCGCGAGATGACAGTTAGGTTTTGTTTTCCCGGCGAGTCGAATATTATTGTGCAGGGTGACCGTGGTGCCACCCCTCACCTTTTGATTTCTTCTCTTCGCGCTGGACAGCTTCTGAGGAAGGGATGTCAGGGATTCCTAGCATATGTTTGTGAGATTAGGGCTACGGATGTTCCACTGGACCAGGTTCCGAGTGTATGTGAGTTCCCTGACGTATTCCCTGACGAGATTCCTGGGCTACCGCCTGAGCATGATGTTGTGTTCTGTATTGATTTGATTCCCGGCACGGGGCCTATTTCTATACCGCCTTATCGGATGGCCCCGGCGGAGCTTAGTGAGTTGAAGAGTCAGTTGCAAGATTTGCCGGACAAGGGACTTATTCGACCCAGTGTTTCTCCCTGGGGTGCTCTGGTCCTGTTTGTTAAGAAGAAGGACGGCAGTTTGCGTCTGTGTATCGACTACCGGCAGCTGAACCGGGTGACCGTGCGGAACAGATATCCATTGCCACGTATCACCGACTTGTTCGACCAGCTTCAAGGGGCAGGATATTTTTCGAGGATCGATTTGCGATCAGGCTATCATCAGATGAGAGTTCGACCGGGGGACATTCCGAAGACAGCTTTCCGTACGCGTTATGGCCATTATGAGTTTTTGGTGATGTCGTTCGGACTCACCAACGCGCCAGCAGCTTTCATGGACATGATGAACCGTATATTCAGGCCGTATCTTGACTTGTTCATCATTGTATTCATTGACGATATATTGGTGTATTCGCGAAATAGAGAGGAGCACGAGCAGCACCTGCAGATTACACTATAGACTTTGAGGGAGCACCGGCTTTATGTAAAATTCTCTAAGTGCGCGTTCTGGATGGACAGCTAGACTTCTTGGGTCACGTGATTACACGGGATGGTATATGTGTAGACCCGAGGAAGGTCGAAGCCGTTCGGAGTTGGCCCAGACCTACATCCATTACTGAGATATGCAGTTTTCTAGGACTGGCCGGCTACTACAGGCGATTTGTACAGGATTTCTCCCGTATTGCTGCACCTTTGACCAGATTGACCCGGAAGGGAGTTCCTTTCGTTTGGACGGAGGAGCGCGAGTACAGATTCCAGCAGCTACGGACTTGTTTGACTACGGCGCCAGTGTTATCATTGCCTTCAGGATCAGGCGGGTTTGTCGTCTATTGTGACGCTTCACGAGTGGGGCTAGGCTGCGTATTGATGCAGCATGGCAGGGTGATCGCATATGCTTCCCGGCAATTGAAGAAACATGAACAGAACTACCCCACTCACGATTTGGAGATGGCTGCAGTGGTCTTTGCACTTAAGATCTGGCGACATTACCTCTATGGCGAGTCGTGCCAGATATTCACTGATCACAAGAGGCTAAAGTATATATTTCAGCAGCGAGACTTGAATCTCCGACAGCGCCGTTGGATGGAACTGGTGGAAGACTACGACTGCGAGATCTTGTATCACCCGGGCAAGGCTAATGTAGTAGCGGATGCTTTGAGCAGGAGGCCCGAGGGTAGTCTATCATGTTTGAGTGCAGTATAGAGGCAGTCATCAGCAGATTGGCAGATACTATGCGACGGCCGAGTGCAGTTCGAGTTCACACAGATCAGGGGACAACTTGCACACGTTCGTGCATGCCCACAGTTGCTTGACCGTATATATGAGGCACAACGCAGGGATGACCGTTGCTCAGAGATCGTGGCACAGATTGGACATGGCAGATTCTCCGAGTTCGTGATCGATGATCAGGGGATATTACGATTTGGGTCTAGACTGTGCGTACCAGATGCTGAGGGATTGCGACGCGATATTCTTGAGGAGGCACATCGATCAGTGTACAGTGTCCACCTCGGTTCCACCAAGATGTACCATGATATGAGAGAGGTCTACTAGTATGCCGGAATGAAGAGGGACATCGCAGATTTCGTTTCGAGATGCCTGACTTGTCAGCAAGTCAAGGCCGAGCACTAGAGGCCCACAAGAGAGCTACAGTCGTTACCCATTCCGGAGTGGAAATGGGAACAGATTTTGATGGATTTCATTGTGGGTCTACCAAGGACTAGGCGGGGGTATGACTCCATTTGGGTGATCGTGGATCGTTTGACGAAAGCGTCTCACTTCCTACCAGTGAAGACGACTTTCGGATTTTCTCAGTACGCCCAGATTTATATCGACGAGATTGTACGACTACATGGCGTCCCGACGTGTATTGTGTCCGACCGAGGCACCCAGTTTACCAGCAGATTATGACAGAGACTTCAGGAGGCTTTGGGCACTCGTTTGAGTTTCAGCACGGTATTTCATCCGCAGACCGACAGACAGTCAGAGCGGACCATTCAGACTCTCGAGGACATGCTCCGAGCGTGCATTTTAGACTTTGGTGGTAGCTGGGATCATCATTTACCCTTGATAGAGTTCTCCTACAACAATAGCTTCCAGGACACTATTCATATGGCACCTTTCGAGGCTTTGTATGGGAGGAGATGTAGATCGCCCGTCTATTGGACAAAGCTCAGTGAGAGCAGTATTTTAGGGCTACAGGTCGTACAGGAGACGACCGAGAAGATACAGCTGATTCGAGACAGGATGAGGACAGCTCAGAGTAGGCAGATATCGTATGCTGACAAACGCCACCGCAGATTAGAGTTCGCAGTTGGCGATCAAGTTTTTCTGAGGGTCTCTCCAATGAAGGGAGTGATGAGGTTTGGACGAAAGGGGAAGCTTAGGCCCAGATTCATAGGTCCTTTCGAGATCCTCGAGCGTGTCGGCGCAGTAGCTTATCGATTGTCTCTTCCACATTGTCTTTCAGATGTTCACCCCGTCTTTCACGTGTCGATGCTACGCAGATATCTTCATGACCCTTCCCACACGATCAAGCATCAGACAGTTCAGCTTGAGCCTGACCTTTCGTTCACCGTGCAGTCAGTTGAGATATTGGACCGGCAGGTGAAGAAACTTCGATCTAGGGTCCTGCCGTCGGTAAAGGTTCTTTGGCGTAGCCCGAACGGTGAGGAGATCACTTGGGAGACCGAGGGGGAGATGCGGAAGAAATTCCCTCATCTCTTTGAAGGTACGCGTAGTCATATATTTTAAATTCGGGGATGAATTTTCTTAAGGGGGAAGACTGTAACAACTGGGAATATATTAGTAACTAATTATATTTTAATAAATGAATTTTTTTAATAAAAATTTACCAAATTGACTTTCAGATATTTTATCAAAATTAATAAACATTTTTCTAGATTTTTCCTAAGCTTGCACAAACATGTGCATGTAAACTAGGGTTAAAATTTAGGTTAAACCATGTTTAGGCAACCATGATGGTCTAACCCCTTTTGTTAAGCTAATTAGTTTTAAATTAAGAATTTGGTTTTGTAAAAATAAAAAGGGATTAAAATTTCTTTTGGTTGACTTGGGTTGAGGAGAGAGAGGGCATGATGGGTGTCTTGTTAGCATTTAAAAAGAGAGAGAGGGGGGTGGCTAAGCTTATGTCACCTCCTTTTCATTTCAAAAATTTTTCATATCCTCCACACTCTCCCTCTCACTCACATCCCTCACTCACACATACCCTCATCTCTCACTCACTCACCCTCTCACTCAAACACTAAAGCTGTAGCTGCTGCTACCTCAGCCCCAAACACATCAACAAACATAACAACAACAACAAAAGAAGTAGCAAGCAGCAGCATCAGCAATAACAACAGCATCAGTTCAGGCAACAGCAGCAGCAGCTCTAGGCAGCAACAGCAGCACCCCAGCAGCTCCATCCCCTCTTCTTCTTCTCATTCTCCTTGTTTGTGAGGTTCCGAGTGGGGTATAACTTCTAAACTCCTTCCTTGTTTGCCTAGTTGTGTCGTTATAGCTTCGATTAGCGATAATTATACGATTTTGTGCTTGTTTAGGGCATTTGTGTGAAATTGTGTTTAAATGAGGTTGGTGTTGGGTAGACTAGCCTAAGTAAGTGTTGTTAAGGACAAGTTAACCTAGGATAACCCCAGATTACACTAAAATACCCTCAGTTTTCAAATTGTACAAAACTTGACGTTTTTGAGCAAAACTTAGCTTTTTTGAGATCTGCTGTTACCCATGTAAGTTCAGAATAAAATTGAGTGGACCATAGCCTACTGGTGAACCCTGAGCCCACCACCAGAGCCCGACCCCACCACTCCAACCCACGGCCGCTGGAAAATTCATTCTGGCCGCAAATTGCGGCCAGACCAGGGAGTTAGGAGCTAGGGTTTTTGGTACAGGTGTCTGCTACATTTTGTGGGTCCATAGTATATATAGTTTTGTAATATTCTAACCTGGGTAAAATCTGGGGCAATATGTCTTTTTCTGGTATTTTTAGTTTGCGCGATACGCTCGATAGCGAGTGGATTCTGTGATTCAGCGTATCGCGGCGTATCGGGTTGAGTTTTAGATACACACACACGTTCCTGCGTATCGCGCGCACGCGCGTTAATTCTCGACGCGAGTTTCTCGTTTCGTTCCGATATCGCGTTTTACGAGATTTTGATTATATTGGGATTCTTGTGTAATTCCAGGTTCGCAGGCGGGTAAGTCAGACGCCGCCAAGAAAGGGAAGCAGGTGGTCGGCTATACTTAGCTCGCGACCAGGTGAGTAGATTTAACATCTACGGGGAAATCGCCCGTATGGCGTTAAGCTCCAGGGCGTAATAGGATGTTAGTTTTATGTGTTCATGTAGACATACTATAGTATCCTACCTCCTTATATATATAGAACTAGTAGTATAAAACACAACACTGTCACTAACGGTCCAAGTCGCACGAGCACGAAGTATATGCTACACTCACACCGTTAGTGATTGCCATGACACTCACATTATAGGATTGCTATAAACCGCATATTTGATTCTGCTTTATTGACGTTGTCATGATTTGCCGCATACTATCATATGGACATTCATACCATGCACACTGTATACGCACTTTTGTGAGTACCTTCATTGATATATCCCTACTTGGGCACATATGCATCATATGTCTACAATAGTGCACTTGTACATTGCTATATTCACTTGCATACTTATCCATGCACACATCCATACCTATACACACATTCATATGCTACATACATGGATGATATTGACTTGATTTAAAACTAAGGGACCGCAAGCGATATTTTAAAAACTAGATCATTCAAAGGAGCGATTTTCCCTTTCTTTTACTCTTAGCGTCATACGACACATTGCATGGATTACGCATTGTATTTGATTATGTGATTTCTGGATTTGGGAACTGGAGTACTATTTTAAGAAAATACGCACTGTTTAAAAACTCGGTTTCCCTTGAGATGATATTTTAGTGCGTCCACCATAAGTTTTCGCGGTTCCAGAGAGCTTGTGTGAGTATACCCGATTCGAGGAGAGGTAGGCACCGATTGCGGGTGCATGGTGGACCCGGTACGGTACCCCGGGGCGAGAAGACTCGTATTGTTAGACGGTGAGCCCGGCGGATGGACTACTACCTACCGGTGATTGGTTAGACCTGGCGATTATCCGGAGGATACCGACCAGAGTCGATAGATGGATACGGGACGACGCGTACTGCCGGGGGCCGAGGGCCGATTCCGCAGACGGAGCCCGTGGGCGGATCCGATGGACGGACGCTCCATACTGGAGGATTTGCGAGTCGATGCTGGACACGGCTGATTTTAGGAGATTTGGAGTGCTGATGTTTGACACTCACGATTGTACGAGATTTACAGGATTTGAGGGCCGATGTGGATGACGGCACCTGAGTTTTACATGGGATTTTGGTGTATTGATGGACACCGGTCATTTTTCCACGTTGATATTCCGTGTAGACACTATTTGTTCCCATGCTCAGCATTTAGTATTTGACATCTCATCCTGTACCTATTGTACCTGATATAGTACACATGCTATACATGATTATCACATACCCTGCTCATGTTATATAAGGTTGTTAGATTCCATATCAGACATGATTATTGCATATCTTGCACATCATATGGAGAGACTTTTAGATTGCACTAGTTGCCTGATGTGAGCATTCAGTTCATCATACTGAGGGTGTAACGTTTTAGATATCGTTATGCGAATTTTTCCGTTTTAGGGTAAAATAGTCTGTGTTTCCCGTAATAACCCGGAGGTGATCAAATTTCAGTACAGACTTGACTGCACCTAGTTTAACTAGAATAGTAATAGTTTGCGGGCTTTGGGGGTCAGTTGAAAATTTTGGTTCACATACATTTTTCCCTAATTAAAATATTATTTTAAGTTGGTAATTATGCACTAAATTAGTGGTGATTACATTTTTGGTTTGGGTTAATTACTTCTAATGTGAATCTATGCTAATCTAATCAGTAGATTAAGCTTAATCCATCCTAGCATAATATCTAGATATTTGTGTTTAAAGGAAATGGTTTTAAAAGATAAGAATGAGGTGGCCTTGGATATTTATTGCATTTATGAGCATTTAATGGTATTTTTAGCTAGAAATTTCCACACATTTCATAAAAAACCCCTCTCTTTTTGCCTTGACTGAACTTATTCCCTTGCTGCCCTCTCTTGATCCTTTGCTTATTTTCACTTCATCAAGCTCACAAAAATCATCACAAAACCTTAAATAATCCCACAAACTCATAAACAAATCACTACCCATCATTCTTCATCACTAAACTAGCATAGATCATCAAGAAAGACATCATTTTGGAGGCTAAAATGATGAGTTTAGTTGCTAATTTGTGTTCTTGAGGAGGTATAAATTCTAACCCTAATATTTATTTGTTGTGTTAAAATCATTAAGCTAGCTATTTAAATGTTTAGTATAGCTTTAATTGCATGTTTAGATGATTCTTGATAATTTTTAAGAAGATAAAATTTTGGTTTAAGTTGATGATATGGATAATTGATAAGCATAGATTTGGAACACTTAACCTAGTGGATGAAAGTTGTTGTTAAGTTCCAAATTTGTCTACTTGAGGTTTTTAGTAAACTATGTTTTAACAAAACATATTTAGGGGAGATTAAAATTGTGGTAATGGTTTGGATAACTTAGTTAAGCTACTTTGCGATGTTTGTGATCGCTAGAATTGTGTTAGCTTTAGACTTGTGCAAAATTGCGATAAAGTTGCTTACTAGGTTTCGGTAAAAGTTGGACGTAGGTTCTAGTGGGCGTTGCGATATTATGAATATTATCTTCCTCGCGATATATTGTGCTGTGAATGCGCGATCGGTACGATCGGGGTCTAGGCTTGGTGGTTGCGTAGTTTAGTGATCCTAGCTAGGGTTTTGCGGATGTCGTGTGCGTTTTGAGCACTAGGTGCACAGTGTATTTTTCTGGGCGTTATCCTTACGTTTCGTTATCTTTGTGTCGGCGTAGGATGTTTAGCCTTATGTGATGTGTTTGTGAAATTTTAGGATCGCAAGTGGGGACTTCGGACACTGGGAAAAAAGGGAAGCAGGTAGTCGGATTTTCGTAACTCGAGATCATCGGTGAGTAGATTTAACATCTAGGGGGTAATCGCCCGTATGGCGATAAGCGTCAGGGCTAGATATGATATGATATTAGCCGCATGTTTATATGCACATATAGAGATGGTGCACGAATTTCATTGCAGATAGTTACTTGTTGTGCCTGAACCTGTATCCATTGTACACTGCACTATTGTTGACAGTCCATATTGCACGAGCACCAATATTATGCTACACACACACTGTCGGTAATTGACATGATACGCACAACACATGTATTCATATGTTATACCTTGCTTTTGGTTAGCGACATAGAGGCATTTATTCTTGTGTGATGGCGAATATGAAATATAGCATATCTGTACATCTACATGCTTACACATATGCCTTGCTATACTTACATGCTCATACATATACCTTTCTATAGATATATGTTCAGCTTTATATGATATATATCGGTGGTTTGGGATGTTGTTATATATGTATATGGGATTCAGATACTTAGGAACCGCGTGATATATTAAATGACTTGATGCATTTAAATAGCAGACTTTTCCCGTGATATGCTCAAATTGTTGTTCTAGGTGCATATGTTATATTACATGGATTTCCGCATTTGAGATATGTTTTCATGCGATTTGGGGGATTTCAAGTGTCGACGTTGGGCACTTATATTCCGAGGGATATATGGATATTAGGAACCGATACGTTGGATACAAGTGTCGAGCTTGGGCACTTGGGTTTTGAGGAACATATGGATATCAGAGAACCGATACATGGATCACAAGTGTCGATATTGGGCACTTAGGATTCGACGAACGTATAGATACGAGTATTTTATGTGCCGATGTTGGGAACTAGTTTTCATAAAATTTTCGGGTGTCGATGTTTGACACTCAGGTTCCATGAGATTTACAGGGCCGCTCTGAGGACCGATCTGAGGATTTTGGGATTTGGGGCGTTGTTGATTTGCACCGGGTTTTTCCATGCTGATGATTTATGCATGATATTATTCATTTTCCAACACTAAGTATTTATTTGATATGCATTTGATTCATGTAGATAAAGTACCCTGGTAGTGTACCTTGATCATGATAGTTGCATATTCATATTGTCATATTTATACTACTAGCTTACATGTGATTGATTATTGTTGTTAAGGCATACTTTCGATTACTGTATGATGTTATTTACTATTCAAGAGTTGGCAACTCACCCCCGTTGTGCCACAATGTTTTGCAGGGATTACCCTCAGAGTAGTCGCGGCATGATGCCTTATTATCTCTACTTTTGCGGATACCTCTACGATTGGCTGTGAGGCCTTTGCTTTTAGGTGGGTTCGCGGTTATCCGTTTTGTTCATTGTATATCCTTTTGTTGGATCTAGTACTCTCCATCTACCACTTCATGTATTTGACTTAGAGACGAGTTGTGAGGATCCAGTGTTGTATATATTTTGGTGACTTTTGGGTGCCGTGCTCGTGGGAGCCGGTCTTGTTGTAATGTTTTACCTCCTTATGCTATTTTTATTTATATTTCTTCGCTTCAGCATCATATATATGTTTGTGGTGGTTGTCTCCGCCGTTGGGCGTGATTTTCTCCCGTATGGCATGCTTTATTTATATTCTATGTTGTACCCATTTTCGGGGCTAGTTTTTACAAAGGAGGTGCTGCCGAAATTTTCAAGAAACTAAACTAAAGTTAAAGATTTTACGTGAGATTTTCCGAATGTTTTTCTCCGCTTATCCAGTTTTGGGTGGTTTAGAATTCCGGGTTTCGGCTTACTTAAGTTGTGTACGCCTGTTGACATTCTTAGTTTAAGTGCCGGTTACGGGCCTAAATTTTGGGCCGTGACAAAGTTGGTATCAGAGCGCTAGGTTTTACCTTTCGGAGTGTAAGATGACCTTGGTATGATGGAGTAGGTAGTTTAAGCAGAGTGACGTAGCGTGTGTATATTCCGCGGCATGCTTACGACACAGTACTTCGCCTTAGTGACTTTAAGACTTATTGATTGAAATTCCTTCCGTGATTATATACATCCTTATGATTCGATTTCTGTGTCCTTATCGAATCTTGTTTCCATTTCCATCCTTTATGCCGCCGAAGACTACGAGGACACAGAGAGCGGCCGCGAGGGCCGAAATCAGAGTTGACTCGTCTGAGACGAGGACTGACCAAGGCGGTACGCCTGTTTTACCGGAGCAGATTGCTATGCTAGGGGCCGGTATGCAGAACTTGCGCCAGATGATGGGGTCGTTGTTGGAGATAGTGCCCTTAGAGTCAATTGTTGGATCACAGGCACGTGATTGCAATGATTGAGGGAGGACCTATGCCGGTAGGACAGTCTTACTCAAGAGGATAGTTTGCTATCTGGTTTATCTTTATCATCGCGTACTGCTTTAGGTGACCTTACAAGTCACAATTGCGCGTTGATAGAGCCCTTAAGATTATTGCTTGACGGTCAGCAGTATGATGGCGAGCATATACGTGGGAGCTGGGGTCTATAAGCACATCCTTAAAAGGTCCCTAGTCATGGGAGTTTTCGAGACAAGGCATCGACACTCTAGAGTAGACTAGTGTATACAGTGAGACCCCGACGAGGGGCGGTGGCCGGTCTCACAAGCCACTGGTGTCAGTTGGTTCACCTAAGATGTATACAGGTGCTCATTGGATTATGAGTACACCGGACAGGACTTGCCGGGAACATGCTAGTTGGTCTTATACCTGACGTCAGATAGCAGTTCCCTGGTGACATGTGTACAGGTTAGTTCATCTATTGGAAATAGTTCCCTCAGAGGCAATTATTGGATCACAGGCACGTGATTGCAATGATTGAGGGAGGACCTATCCCGTTAGGACAGTCTTACTCAAGATGATAGTATGCTATCTGGTTTATCTTTATCATCGTGTACTGCTTTAGGTGACCTTACAAGTCACTATTGCACGTTGATAGAGCCCTTAGGATTCTTGCTTGACGACCAGCAGTATGAGGACGATCATATACGTGGGAGCTGGTAGTCTATAAGCATATCCTTAAAACGTCCCTAGTCGTGGGAGTTTCGAGACAGGGTATCGATACTCCAGAGTAGACTAGTGTATACAGTCGAGACCCCGACGAGGGGCGGTGGCCGGTCTCACAAGCCACTGGTGTCAGTTGGTTCACCTAAGATTTATACAGGTGCTCATTGGGTTATGAGTACACCGGACAGGACTCGCCGGGAACATGCTAGTTGGTCTTATACCTGACGTCAGATAGCAGTTCCCTGGTGACATGTGTACATGTTAGTTCATCGACCTGAGATCGTCATTTGTCTCGTGTGAGTTCCCACTGTACTTTGATTACTACCCTACCACGCTCAAAGGAGACATGCAAACAGGTTTTAGTTGGGTACAGTCCCGAGCCACATGGAGACAGTGAGCGGATTTGCATGGGTTCGTCTCTCCCGGTATTGGAGGTGAGGTCGCGCTGTGTCTAGTAGAGCCATTACACGAAGTCCTTGGCCAAGGCAGGAGATTTATTGGTAGGTATTCCAGTAATATCTCAGGGTGTTCTGGCTACACTCCGACACGACTTGTACCGCTTTTGGGGGTCTGACTTTTACCAACCCCTAGGCCCTCCATGCGATGCTCAAAGAAGAACGGACCGGACTGTACAGATATTGTCACTGACAGGCTCAGTAGGGTGTCAGGATGAGTTTGCTCATCGACGTCCCTTTTGGTCAATACCCGGTAGCAGGTTACGTATGGCTAATACCTCTGACTTTGTAACATTTCAAAAAAATAGAATATTATTTTTGGGAATTTTCATAATTTAATATTAATTTTTAATGAATATTTTAATAGTCGGTATAATTAAATACCGATAAATAGGGAATATTTTGGGAAAAACTTATGGAAATTCTAAAATGGCTTATTTTGTGGAAATATGTCATTTTGCAGTTTTTATGTTGGATTATATTGTTATTTTGGTGTTAATCACGATTAAAAATCGCGAAGTGGATTTTTGGCTTTTTGTGCAAAAATGTGCACATGACATTTTCTACACTTGTTACACCTGTTTCTTGTTTTGGTCATGGTAGCCTAGGGTTGGACCATGTTTAGGTGACCATGGTGGGTTGAACCATTTGATTAGGGTAATTGGGTTAATTAGTGTTTTGGTTAGGTTAATGGGGTTTGATTAGAGTTGGGGTTATGTTGACTTGTGTAGGGAGAAAGCGAGCCATGGTGGCTTGGTGTCTTGTGAGCTTTGTTTTGGAAAGAGAGAGGAGGCATGATGGTTGTTCCATGACTTGCTTTTATTGTTGAGAGAAGATGATAGGAGTTAACTTCACTTCACATCTTTTTCCTTAATACTCTCACATCTCTCCCCATAACACAACACCAAACCATTATACACCAGTTAAGGCAGCATCAGTAGCTGCTACACAACTCTATATAACAGCCCCAACACTTCACTTCAGCCCAACACAACACCACAATTAATACAACAGCCACACCAACACCACATCAGCCCTAAATCGGCAGCTGAAACAAAACACCAGCCCCACTTTTATTCCATTAGCATATTTCAGCCCAAACTACATCATTAGCCCAACCCCATCGTGAACATCAGCACCCCAACATCATAACCAGCAGCAGCAGCTGCTGAAGCACTACTTCAGCCCCCTACATCAGCCACCTACACACTCACATCAGCCACCTACAACAGGTACAGCAGCTGCAGCCACCACCCTAGCACCATAGCCCAAAACCTACACCCCAAATCCCTCACATCAGCAGCTACTTCAGCCCCCCTACACCTGCTGCTTCAACAACCACCCCAGCCTCAAAAATCACATCTGCAGCATCATTTCAGCTGCAACTGCAGCTGAGGCAACCCATCAGCCCCAATTCCAGCATCAGCTCAGCACAAAGCAGCCCAATTTCCAGCACATCAGCAGCTTCATCCCTCATAACACACCAACACAACACCAATGAAACAGTATCAGCCACATTTATATCAGCCACAACAGCAACAACCTTATTCCAACCAACACCCCACAACACCACCATCAAACCACAACCACAACACTTCTTCTCACCACCAAAAACAACCTCAGCTCTGCAGTAGCTGCTGCAAACAACAACAAAAAAAAGGAAGGAAAAGATTGCAAGCAGCAGCAGCAGCCAGAGCAGCTTCAGCAACAGCTGCAACAGCAACTACAGGAGCTCTAGAAGAAGCTCAACAGCAGCAAACCCACTTCCCCACCTCCTCCTCCTTCCCTTCTCCTTCATTCCAGCACTCCCTTGAGGTATAATCTCATAACCAAATTCCTATCTTGCAAGTTATGGTGTCAAGCTGAAAGTTACTGTTATATTTGAGATCTAGTGCTAGTTTTAGTGAAATTTAGTGAGGTTTGGCCAAGAGATGGTTTCGATTGTCAGGGTAACCTTATTAGGTGTATTTGACACCAAATTAACCAATATTACCCAGGGTTCCAGATAGTTACCAGATTTGTTGTACTTGGGGTAGTTTAGCGATTTTGTCGGTTTTGTGACCTTTCTGAGATCTGCTTTCACCCGGGAACTCCTGAAGTAAAATTGACTTGGCTGTAGGCTGTTCAGGCAGATAGAAACCAACACCAAAAGACCTAGCCCCAACCTCCATTTTATGGCCGCAAATTTATTCCTTCTGGCCGCAATTTGGGGCCAGACCTGGGTGAAACTGCCTCGTTTTGCATGCACAGCCCTACTACAAGTAAAATTGACCCCCTGTATGTCTAGTTTTGACAGTTTCCTGTTAGGGTAAAATCTGGGTTGTTTTTCATGAGTTGGCATATGATTTACGACTTTTTTTCGTATGGATACTGGTATTCGATGATTCGTTTCTGTCGGGTGGCGTTTGGACGTCAACGACAGTGGTTATTGGCCGTGTTTGCACACAAGGTCACAGGTTTTTACCTATGGGTGCAGTGCGAACCACTTTGGTTTCCGACATGGTTTTCATGTATTCTAGTGTGTGATATCCTTGTAGGTACTCACGTGGCGTCGAGGCGTTGGGAATGCAAACGGCGACATCGATACTGGCACGCATATACCAAGGTGAGTAGATTTATATCTACGGGGAGAAGTTGGGTGGATGGCATATAGCACCCCCGCAGTCTGTGGTGATGTATACGGATGCGTATACACACCAACAATTCATTATATGTTGTTGGGATTAATTATTGATGATTAAATGGATATTGGTATGTTGGATTGGTGAAAGGTTACGAACCCTAGGGTAGTGGGTGCACTACACATACATACACACATATACATGCTTGCATACATCCTTATTTCATATGTGGTTATGGGATTCCATATAGATATGTGTTCACTTGGGTTTCGGATTATGTGTTCACATATGGATTTGAGGATGATACATGGGATTGATATGAGTCGATGAGTTTGATCTAAGATTATGATATCGGTGATATGATAAAATTCATAATTGAGGTACGTCTTGATGCCTTAGAGGATTTTGGGAATGATGATTCCATAGAAATGGTGACATAAATATATAATGATTGACACGTGATTATGTTATGAGATATGATACGATATGATATGACAGGATACTTGTGATAGCCCGCCTTGGACGACTTATACTCTTTGTGATGATATATGATGATAATATCGATTTATACTAAACTGTTGATCAGTAGTCAGAGTTTGATCATAGTAATGATATTAGCATTGTACTAGACATAGGTCAGTACCCAGCCAATGATATTTGATACAGAAAATACCAGATGAATGATATGACGGATGTGATATTGACCCATACCCAGATTTGGGGATGCTGTACGACGGATTCACGTAAGAGCTATATTTTGATGTTTGATCCGCCTATTTGACTTGGGAATAACCGATTATAGAGATATGATATCGGATGTGATATGATCGAGGAGGGATCACCGACTATATATGTGTATATATATATGTATCGACTGAGAGGTTAGGCGGTTTCCATTACCTACTGTTAGCTTTAGCTCAGCCTTGTAGTGGTGTAGCTATGTGACTCTTATGACATTAGATGCAGTTTAGCGATCATGGTGTTCAGTATTTCAGCTCCCGCATATTATTATTGTTTCTCTGCATCACATACTGTTGTGATTCATATTCTATTATTGATATCCTGCTGCTAGGACACCAGCACATTATCGATGATGCGTATGTACCACGCACACTTATTTGCTGTCGCGCACATATCTTCATCGGTAATTGCCATGTCACGCACACTTAGAGAATAGTATTGCTTGATTTAGCTTGATAGCTAGTAGTGACATGATATTAGTGTACTTGCCATATATACCGGCTTGACATTGTAGTTATTACTTGTCACTTCATGCATACTGTTATTCATTATATGCTGCTTTCATGGATTCTCATGCTTATATTCATGATTTCACATGCTATTGATGATTTGGATTCGGGTTTCGATGAGATTTTCTGGATTTGGAGGAAAACGGCAAAAACATACATATAAACTGCTTTCTCTTTTTAATAAAAATACGGTTTTCCCATGATGTATGAGTCGTCCACCATGAGTTTTGCGGATGGATTTCGAGACCCGATTCGAGGAGGCGGATGAACCGTTTCGGGTACATGGTGGGCCCGGTACGGTACCCCGGGGCAAGAAGATCGCAGGAGATGGCGTTGAGCCTGGTAGGGGAGCATGACCGACCGGTGATAATACCCGACACGTCGGATAACCGGAGGATACCGTCGTAGTCATGAGATGGATGGTAGGGGCCGATCTAGACTGACGGCGCCCTGGATATTATGATTGAGACATTGAGATTTGAGATATTGAGGTACAGAGATTGTGATACAGAGATATCGAGATATTGAGATTTATGTTTTGTGCCGATGCTAGGCACTGTTTTATGCAGATTTCATTATGATACCTCATATTAAAAAAAATACAGAAATCTCACAAATTTATGAAAGCAGTTTCCTTCAGTACATGCATTTTGTTTCATGCATTCATATAATATTCATATGATTCATTGCTACCTGAGGCACTGATATGGACACATGGGTTTACACTTGGGTTAGATATTTATACTAGCCATGGTTAGAGATTGCTGGTTATATATTTGAGGATTGTATATATATATTGATCGTATCACATAGGATTGCGTCATACATGCGATTTTCTGTTCGTAGATCTTTTTCTACTCACGTGTTGGCAACTAACCCCCGTTGTGCCCCAGTTTCTTGCAGGTGTTGCCGTACAGATTCCATTACGGCTTCGCGGGCACGGTTTCTTTTCGGGTGACTTGCTATCTGTTAGTATGTAGGTTCTTGAATCATACCCATCATTATTCATTGTATATTTTATTTCAGTTGTATCTAGAAGTTCCATCAACCAAACTTGTACTTATTTGAGATAGAGACCAGTGATGTTTATTCTTTCAACCTTAGAGTCGTGTGTTATATTTCTATGGGTTTCAGGCTGGTTGAGTTTCCTTTTCTGTTGCGATCCTCGCCTTTAGGCGTTGTATATTATGTTGCTTACAGGTTGATTGATATGGTTCTTCCTACTCTCTATTATTTTTCTTGGTTTGGATTTCTGGGCTCGGCTTACTTAGAGTACGTACGCCTCGAGACGTTCGTAGTCTAGGTGCTGGTCATGTTCCGTACTTTCGGGACGTGACAAAGTTGATATCAGAGCGTTAGGTTTTACTTTCGGAGCGTAGGATGACCCTTGGTTGATGGAATAGGTGATTAAAGTAGAGTGACGTACCGTTAGTATGTTCCGCGGCATATTTACGACACGCCACTCCACTTAAGAAGCCTTAGGATGTACATTTCTTTGATTCAGTATCATATTCCTTCCTGATCTAGCCTCATCGGTACCAGCTTTGGTTTTGCTGCTACGATTACGGGAAGGGAGAGCTACGGCTAGAGTTGCAGTCAGCGTGAGCTCGTCACGAACGAGAACTGACCAGAGCATAATTCCGGAGACACACGTTTGTAGAGATATGTCTTGATTATGTTTTGCACCACGAGCGTTGGACGGATCGCTGTATGAGATTACTCGAATGTGCAGATTAGCACCAGAGGATGGAGCCACTGACAGAGGCCGGCCAGATTTTGATGACCGTTGGTGTATTGCTTGTTCATGATGATTGAGGCACGACTCAGCGTATAGACGAGTGAGCCAGTTGTTGCTGCGAACGACGGGTTATCGCCCAGATGTTGGAGCTATTGCAGTACGAGATTGTACTAAGAGATGATGAAAGGTCGCTAGTCACCAAGGATGAATGACTAGGACGTGTGGTTTGTTCGCTACCCCGATGCGAGGTCATCAGATAGATTGATTCTAGCTAGAGACGACTTCACGCGGAGACATTGAGAGTCGACAGAGACGATTGAATGTCAGAAACCTATTATTCCAAGTTTAATGTATTCGGAAAGACATGCAGGCAATTCTATGGTCCCTCTAGAAGAATGAAACCCTAACTCGACTTAATGACCGTATGAAAGCTTTTGAACCTTAGGGTTTACGGTAGTTCTGCGGCGCCATTAGTGAGGCTTGGGTTTGCCCTTCTACGGCTGGACCACCGATGATGTGGTATGTACTCGATACTATTATACTGTACCCGAGATGTTGAGCTCTTGGGGGATTATGAGGTTTTGACAACTCAATCGGATGGCTCGACTTAATTCGGATGCTAGATGGTGAGATGCGTTTCTTGGGAGACTACAGATACGAGGATAGCCATTGGAGCTCAGTCCATGCAGCCATGACGAGACAAGTCCGAAGCAGTCGACATTAGAGAAAAAGTAGGGTACGAAGTCCGTACCAGATCTGGAGAGTATGACGTTCCACTCTGCCAACATCAGAGATGCGATGCGCATGCCGAGACATAGTACTGGATATACTTTCCAGAAGGAGTCGCGATGTGTATGCAGCCGTTACGGAACCAGAAGCAGATATAGTAAAGGACGATGACTTCCGGACAGTTGGCAGGGATGAGACTTAGAAGAGACCTTGAGCAGGATTCCTTCCAGGACACTGCTGCTATGATGATTGCACCCAGGATCGGATGTGTTACGTGCATTCAGAGAGCCAGAGGCCGACGCCAGTGACATGCTGCTTTACGAGTGGTCGCGAGGATTGACCGAGAGATGACCAGAGAAGTGCCCAAACGGATTCTTCCCGTTAGCATGTCTGACAGGGCCGATGAGCCGATGGATCATGAGATTGATAATTCACAGAGAAGACCTGGACCCAGGAGTGGTCATGTTACGCACCCCAGCAGGCCAGAGTTCAGAATCATCGACGAGACGTCCTATGAGTGATCACGACAGTTGGCCCGAGCTTCTTAGAGGACGTGCTTGAGCGGAACTAGTCCGCCATACTTGATTTCGGCATTTTGGGCGATTTATTCGCATGAGTTGATTTTGATGATTGAGGATTTACGATTTTTACACAGTTGTTGCACTTGGTATCGTTTTCGAGCCTTGGTTTCACATGTTGTGATTTTATGGGGTTTCATACAGTTGAGTTGATTTTGTGCGTACGCACGCACACTATTTGGTTTTGCACTCAGTATAGTTCACATATGCTTGCAGTGCAGAGATTTGCATTTTGTGCACTTAGTTGCCCTAGACGTCGATTTCGATGGTGATGCTCGGTATTTGTTTTGTGTACTTTGTGCACCTGATTGGATTTTGCGCATGCTCGACGCTTGACATTGGATTTCATGAATTCGTGCATGATGGGTGCACCGGATTTGGATTTATAGCGCATGTTGGGTGCAGGTTATGAGATGCGATTTGGTGCACACCAGATGCACTAAATCGAGATTTTTTGTGCATGTCAGATGCACCTGATTTTGCGGTCAGGCACTCACGTTGCCTACGACCGATGTTGCGTGCACACCCGTTGCACCTTGATGTCGTTTTGTGCACCAGCTTTGCACATGTATGGATTTTGATTTCCGTGCGCACCTGACGCAAGTAGTATTCATATGCATTTTTTTTGGGATTGATTCTTATGGAGCAGTACATTTTTATGATATTGCGATTTTTTTTCGTACCGAGCAGGACTAGTCAGAGGACAGTACCTGTGTATATTTTGCATGCATTGACAGTTTTCAAAGGGATTTCCAAAAGCGAGCTATAGTCTCATTATTTACAAACGTGTCTGATATGGCACGAACCGTTTAAAACGAGGAAAACTCTTCTAAATTGTTTTCAAAATGGCGGGTCGTGAATGTTAAACAAAAGGTATATAAGTATATGGCTATTTTTTTATAGAGACGTCCGCCACTGTGCAGTGTTATGTATATTGCACAGCGATTTTTAAAGAAATTTGGCATGCATTCCCTTCAGGTATTTACATGTACGGATTTGGTATTTACATGCATAGTTCCGATTTATAGCATATCGGTTTGGCCTTAGATTTGGCATTCGTGTTTTACGTTGACTCCGATGATTGCGAGATGCTTGACGGAGTTTCGTTTTCGAGTTATCTGCTCGTTACGCATGCGCATGTATTGCGCTATGATGCGTTCTGTGGTTTGCTGATTTCGGAGCCCCGTTGGCTTGGACATTTTATTGAAATGTTTTGGAATTTGAAGGTTTAAATTTAAATTCGGCGACCGAATTTCTTTAAGCGGGGAAGACTGTAACATTTCAAAAAAATAGAATATTATTTGAGGGAATTTTCATAATTTAATACTAATTTTTAATGAATATTTTAATAGTCGGTACAATTAAATACCGATAAATAGGGAAAATTTTGGGAAAAACTTATGGAAATTCTAAAATGGCTTATTTTTAGGAAATATGTCATTTTGCAGTTTTTATGTTGGATTATATTGTTATTTTGGTGTTAATCACGATTAAAAATCGCGAAGTGGATTTTTGTGCAACAATGTGCACATGACATTTTCTACACTTGTTACACAAGATTCTTGTTTTGGTCATGGTAGCCTAGGGTTGGACCATGTTTAGGTGACCATGGTGGGTTGAACCATTTGATTAGGGTAATTGGGTTAATTAGTGTTTTGGTTAGGTTAATGGGGTTTGATTAGAGTTGGGGTTATGTTGACTTGTGTAGGAGAAAGTGAGCCATGGTGGCTTGGTGTCTTGTGAGCATTGTTTTGGAAAGAGAGAGGAGGCATGATGGTTGTTCCATGACATGCTTTTATTGTTGAGAGAAGATGAAAGGAGTTAACTTCACTTCATATCTTTTTCCTTAATACTCTCACATCTCTCCCCATAACACAACACCAAACCATTATACACCAGTTAAGGCAGCATCAGCAGCTGCTACACCACTCTATATAACAGCCCCAACACTTCACTTCCGCCCAACACAACACCCCAATTAATACAACAGCCACACCAACACCACATCAGCCCTAAATCAGCAGCTGAAACAAAACATCAGCCCTACTTTTATTCCATCAGCATATTTCAGCCCAAACTACATCAGTAGCCCAACCCCATCCTGAACATCAGCACCCAAACATCATAACCAGCAACAGCAGCTGCTGAAGCACTCATTCAGCCCCCTACATCAGACACCTACACACTCACATCAGCCACCTACAACAGCTACAGCAGCTGCAGCCACCACCCTAGCACCATAGCCTAAAACCTACACCCCAAATCCCTCACATCAGCAGCTACTTCAGCCCCCCTACACCTGCTGCTTCAACAGCCACCCCAGCCTCAAAAATCACATCTGCAGCATCATTTCAGCTGCAACTGCAGCTGAGGCAACCCATCAGCCCCAATTCCAGCATCAGCTCAGCACAAAGCAGCCCAATTTCCAGCACATCAGCAGCTTCATCCCTCATAACACACCAACACAACACCAATGAAACAGTATCAACCACATTTTTATCAGCCACAGCAGCAACAACCTTACTCCAACCAACACCCCACAACACCACCATCAAACCACAACCACAACACTTCTTCTCACCACCAAAAACAACCTCAGCTCTGCAGTAGCTGCTGCAAACAAAAACAAAAAAAAGAAGGAAGAGATTGCAAGCAGCAGCAGCCAGAGCAGCTTCAGCAACAGCTGCAACAGCAATTACAGGAGCTCTAGAAGCAGCTCAGCAGCAGCAAACCCACTTCCCCACATCCTCCTCCTTCCCTTCTCCTTCATTCCAAGACTCCCTTGAGGTATAATCTCATAACCAAATTCCTATCTTGCAAGTTATGGTGTCTAGCTGAAAGTTACTGTTATATTTGAGATCTAGTGCTAGTTTTAGTGAAATTGAGTGAGGTTTGGCCAAGAGATGGTTTCGATTATCAGGATAACCTTATTAGGTGTATTTGACACCAAATTAACCAAGATTACCCAGGGTTCCAGATAGTTACCAGATTTGTTGTACTTGGTGTAATTTAGCGATTTTGTCTGTTTTGTGACCTTTCTGAGATCTGCTTTCACCCGGGAACTCCTGAAGTAAAATTGACTTGGCTGTAGGCTGTGCAGGCAGATAGAAACCAACACCAAAAGACCTAGCCCCAACCTCCATTTTATGGCCGCAAATTTATTCTTCTGGCGACAATTTGCGGCCAGACCTGGGTGAAACTGCCTCGTTTTGCGTGCACAGCCCTATTTCATGTAAACTTGACCCCCTGTATGTCTAGTTTTGACAGTTTCCTGTTAGGGTAAAATCTGGGTTGTTTTTCATGAGTTGGCATATGATTTACGACTTGTTTTTTGTATGGATTTTGGTATTCGATAATTCGTTTCTGTCGGGTGGCGTTTAGACGTCAACGACAGTGGTTATTGGCTGTGTTTGCATACTAGGTCACAGGTTTTTACCTATGGGTGCAGTGTGCACCACTTTGGTTTCCGACATGGTTTTCATGTATTCTAGTGTGTGATATCCTTGTAGGTACTCACGTGGCGTCGAGGTGTTGGGAATGCAAACGACGACATCGGTACTGGCACGCATATACCAAGGTGAGTAGATTTATATCTACGGGGAGAAGTCGGGTGGATGGCGTATAGCACCCCCGCAGTCCGTGGTGATGTATACGGATGAATATACACACCAACAATTCATTATATGTTGTTGGGATTAATTATTAATGTTTAAATGGATATTGGTATGTTGGATTGGTGAAAGGTTACGAACCCTAAGGTAGTGGGTGCACTACACATACATACACACATATACATGCTTGCATAAATCCTTATTTCATATGTGGTTATAGGATTCTATATAGATATGTGTTCACTTGGGTTTCGGATTATGTGTTCACATATGGATTTGAGGATGATACATGGGATTGATATGAGTCGATGAGTTTGATCTAAGATTATGATATCGGTGATATGATAAAATTCATAATTGAGGTACGTCTTGATGCCTTAGAGGATTTTGGGAATGATGATGCCATAGGAATGGTGACATAAATATATAATGATTGACACGTGATTATGTTATGAGATATGATACGATATGATATGACAGGATACTTGTGATAGGCCGCTTTGGGCGACGTATACTCTTTGTGATGATATATGATGATAATATCGATTTATACTAAACTGTTGATCAGTAGTCAGAGATTGATCATAGTAATGATATTAGCATTGTACTAGACATAGGTCAGTACCCAGATAATGATATTTGATACAGAAAATTTCAGATGAATGATATGACGGATGTGATATTGACCCGTACCCAGATTTGGGGATGTCGTACGACGGATTCATGTAAGAGCTATATTTTGATGTTTGATCCGCCTACTTGACTTGGGAATAACCGATTATAGAGATATGATATCGGATGTGATATGATCGAGGCGGGATCACCGACTATATATGTGTATATATATATGTATCGACTGGGAGGTTAGGCGGTTTCCCTTACCTACTGTTAGCTTTAGGTCAGCCTTGTAGTGGTGTAGCTATGTGACTCTTATGACATTAGATGCAGTTTAGCGATCATGGTGTTCAGTATTTCTGCTCCCGCATATTATTATTGTTGCTCTGCATCGCATACTTTTGTGATTCATATTCTATTATTGATATCCTGCTGCTAGGACACCAGCACATTTCCGATGATGCGTATGTACCACGTACACTTATTAGTTGTCGCACACACATCTTCATCGGTAATTGCCATGTCACGCACACTTAGAGAATATTATTGCTTGATTTAGCTTGATAGCTAGTAGTGACATGATATTAGTGTACTTGCCATATATACCAGCTTGACATTGTAGTTATTACTTTCACTTCATGCATACTGTTATTCATTATATGCTGCATTCATGGATTCTCATGCTTATATTCATGATTTCACATGCTATTGATGATTTGGATTCGGATTTCCATGAGATTTTCTGGATTTGGAGGAAAACCGCAAAAACATACATATAAACTGCTTTCTCTTTTTAATAAAAATACGGTTTTCCCATAATGTATGAGTCGTCCACCATGAGTTTTGCGGATGGATTTCGAGACCCGATTCGAGGAGGCGGATGAACCGTTTCGGGTACAAGGTGGGCCCGGTGCGGTACCCCGGGGCAAGAAGATCGCAGGAGATGGCGTTGAGCCTGACAGGGGAGCACGACCGACCGGTGATATTACCCGATACATCGGATATCCGGGGGATACCGTCGTAGTCATGAGATGGATGGTAGGGGCCGATCTAGACTGACGGCGCCCTGGATATTATGATTGAGACATTGAGATTTGAGATATTGAGGTACAGAGATTGTGATACAGAGATATCGAGATATTGAGATATTGAGATTTATGTTTTGTGCCGATGCTAAGCACTGTTTTATGCTGATTTCATTATGATACCTCATTTTAAAAAAAATACAGAAATCTCATAAATTTATGAAAGCAGTTTCCTTCAGCACATGCATTTTGTTTCATGCATTCATACATTTTCATATGATTCATTGCTATCTGAGGCACTGACATGGACACACTTGGGTTAGATATTTATACGAGCCATGGTTAGAGATTGCTGGTTATATATTTGAGGATTGTATATATATATTGATCGTATGACCTAGGATTGCGTCATACATGCGATTTTCTGTTCGTAGATCTTTCTCTACTCACGAGTTGGCAACTCACCCCCGTTGTGCCCCAGTTTCTTGCAGGTGTTGCCGTACAGATTCCATTACGGCTTTGCGGACACGGTTTCTTTTCGGGTGACTTGCTATCTGTTAGTAGGTGGGTTATTGAATCGTACCCATCATTATTCATTGTATATTTTATTTCAGTTGTATCTAGAAGTTCCATCAACCAAACTTGTACTTATTTGAGATAGAGACCAGTGATGTTTATTCTTTCAACCTTAGAGTCGTGTGTTATATTTCTATGGGTTTCGGCCTGGTTGAGTTTCCTTTTCTGTTGTGATCCTCGCCTTTAGGCGTTGTATATTATGTTGCTTACAGGTTGATTGATATGGTTCTTCTTACTTACTTAGAGTACGTACGCCTCGAGACGTTCGTAGTCAAGGTGCCGGTCATGTTCCGTACTTTCAGGACGTGACAGACTTGCTAGTGGTTAAATCCACAGCCAAACTGTTGACGAGTCTTTAGAGTTCCCCACAGACCGTTTTCTCAAGTTTCGGGCGAAACGCTGTAGAGGCCGTATGGAGATATGGCAGAGTTCGATCAGATACGTGCCGTATTGCACGGATCATGATCGGATGGATAATACTAGCGTGCTTTGGTTTAAACCGGATCGTAGTATTATACAGTGTAGATTTTGTCTCATTGCATTTGTATTCGGTCGGAATACAAATGCGGGTATGTATATACAGTAGCGGGGTTTCCTGTAATTTATCACGGGATCTGGTTTTTTGAAGTTGCCAGTTTGCTTTCTGTTTCATCCAGTTTTCCTTTCTTCCTTTCGTTGGCTGATAATTGGTGGAGGAGGGCTTATTTGCAAGAATGCAAATTTTCTTTGTGGAGGGTGGTCTTTGCATATTGTTTCTTCATGATGGTTGCACCATCATTTGACTTCTTCACTCATCATTGCTTGACATTTGGGTTATGATTAGTTTGTGGAGTGTTGGATTTGGTTGTAATGATATATTTCATCATCATCACCTTTTTCTCTCTTTTGCATGATTTCCTTTTGGCTCACCCCCTTGGTATTATTCCTCACTCCCTCTTCTCATTTTTCTGGAGGTCATGGCCGGCTAAATGAAGAGGGAGGGCTGTCCAAAATTCTTGAGTGGGATTTTTCATCTCTTTTGGCTTGCAAAATCCCATAAGCTCCATCTTAAAAAGCTTATCTCATTTCCTCCACCAAATGACAACTTCCTCAAACCCCTAGAGACACATAGAGTTCTACATTTCATCTACAGCACTTCTTGGGCACGTCGGCTCGCCAACTTCGTGCCCGAGTTGCCTCGGTCCAGAGGTGGGAGCCCGTAAAAGAACCCGAGGATGTGGTGCCCTTCCGACGAGGAGATGAAGACCGGAGATTCCGCGGGGAGATCGGGACGACGAAGAGAAGACCGAAGGATACGGATCGCTAGGTATATCACTCTACCCCTTCTCTTGTTAGCTAGGACTATGTTAATGGCCCGATCCGGGTTTTATAGTGCACAGTGGTGCCAGTTCAAAAGTTAAAGTAAATTATCGTTTCCGCATTTTGGCCTCAGATTGACGGCCGGGACGCCGACGTGCACTTACATCATCGACTTGAGATCATCATTTGTCTCGTGTGAGTTCCCACTGTACTTTGATTACAACCCTACCACGGCTCAAAGGAGTCGTGCAAACAGGTTTTAGTTGGGTACAGTCCCGAGGCACATGGAGGCAGTGAGCGGATTTGCAGGGGTTCGTCTCTCCCGGTATTGGGGGTGAGGTCGCGCTGTGTCTAGGAGAGCCATTACACGAAGTCCTTGGCCAAGGCAGGAGATTTACTGGTAGGTATTCCAGTAGTATCTCAGGGTGTTCTAGGCTACACTCCGACATGACTTGTACCAGTTTTGGGGGTCTGTCTTTTACCAACCCCCTAGGCCCGCCATGCGATGCTCATAGACGAACGGACCGGACTGTACAAATATTGTCACTGACAGGCTCAGTAGGGTGTCAGGATGAGTTCGCTCATCGACGTCCCTTTTGATCAATACCTGGTATCCCGTTACGTATGGCTAATACCTTTGACGTGCTAGTGGTTAAATCAACAACCAAAGTTTTGATGAGTCTTTAGAGTCCCCCACAGACCGTTTCTCATGTTTCGGGCGAAACGCTGTAGAGGTCGTATGGAGATATGGCAGGGTTCGATCATATACGTGCGGTATTGCACGGATCATGATCGGACGGATAATACTAGCGGGCTTTGGTTTAAGCTGGATCCTAGTATTATAAAGTGTAGATATTGTCTCATTACATTTGTATTCGGTCGGAATACAAATGCGGGTATGTATATACAGTCGCGGGGTTTTCCTGTAATTTATTACGGGATCAGTTTTCTGAAGTTGCCAGTTTGCTTTCCGTTTCGGCCATTTTCCTTTGTTTCTTTCTTTGGCTGAAAATTGGTGTGGAGGGGCTTATTTGCAAATGTGCAAATTAGCAAAGTGGAGGGTAGTTTTTGTAACTAGTTGGTTCATGATGGTTGAAGCTTCCATTGAATTCCTTTTTGTTCATCATTGCTTGCAATGATGGGTTTGGTGATGGGTTTTTGAGTGTGGACTTTGTTGTGATGATATTTCATCATCATCACCTTTTCTCTCTCTTGCATTATTATTGATACACTACCTCTCTCACTCTCTATGAAGAAAGTCCGGCCATTCTTGTGGCAAGGGGGCTGTCCATTTTTGAGGGGAAAATGAGTCTCATTTTCCTTGCGACAAAATTCCCTAGTTCATCTCATACAAAATTCCCTAGTTCATCTCATTCCTCCATCAGAAAATGGCAACTTCTTATAACCCCATGAGACATAGATTTCAACGTATAAACTACTGCATTCTTGGACACGTCGACTCGCCAACTTCGTGCCCGAGTTGCCTCGGTCCAGAGGTGGGAGCCCTTAAAAGAACCCGGCGATGTGGTGCCCTTCCGACGAGGAGGTGAAGACCGGAGATTCCGCGGGGAGATCGGGACGACGACGAGAAGACCGAAGGACACGGATCGCTAGGTATATCTCTCTACCCCTTCTCTAGTTAGCTAGCATTAGATTAATGGCCCTATTCGGATTTTTAGTACGCGGTAGTGCCAGTTTTATAAGTTAAAGAAAAGTATCATTTCTGCATTTTGGCCTCGTTCAGAAGGCCGGGGCGCTGCCGTGCACTTACACTGGTATCAGAGCCATGCCATTAACCTAGTCTAGCTTGCTCTAACATGTTTACAAGTTCGATCGAACGGATTTTCCAAAAACCGTATTTTCAAGCACAGTTTCTGTCGATTTTATTTTGTGCTCCAAAAATTTTTCTGGGCTTGTCAAAAAATCGTCCAGGGTTTTTTAAGCATTCTGTAAAAATTTGGTTAGGTGATGCTACAGTGCGACCGTGGAAACGCGGCCAAACCCCTGTTATGGCCGTGGTTCCGAGGCTGAAAAAGGTTAACGCCGTACCAAATTTCTACAGTGTCTTTTTGAGTTGAAATTGGGGTTTTTGGTATGTTCTGTTTGGGCCCAGATTTTCTTTGAGTGCTACAGTTGTGCTTGGGGCCCACTTCGGTATATTTAGTAGATCAAAAATTTTAAACATGTTAGTTCACAGTATTTACATTATATCTGCGACCGTGAATGTCACTTGATCGGTAAATCATGTCTAACTGCTATAGCCCTTTTAGACGGATTTACGAACGTGACATTCACGTTGATGTTCTGTGTTGTGCTGTGATGTTACAGATTGGTCGTGGGGGATAGCCTGGATGCAATGGTAGTACAATTTGGTTTATTATGTACATTTGATATTGCGGGGCGAGCGTCCGACAAGTGGACTGCCGTTATTGCCTGTTTGAATATTATTCTTTTTGGGCAGGACCGGGCTGAGGTCGATGTACCCGTTGTATGTATATTTTACTTTCTGTACTAGGATTACCCCGCGGAGGGGTGCACGGATAGCTGTATTCTAGAGGGCAACGAGCCCGCATCTCATGGCGTTGAGAAGGAGGGGGCTTCACTCTAGAATTGGCGGGCTATTCGCCGCACTCGTATGGGGTATAGGTTGACCCAAGGAGGGGTGCTCAAGTTACCGGATTCCGTGAAGTGCTGGGTGGCCCATTCACGTTGTTGAAGGGGGCTACCTCGCTTCAGGTTTTGGCGGGTAACTTGCCGCGCCCGTAGGGGTTTAGGATTTCATTGCACAGGCTATCCACACGACCAGGGGAACGTCGGGTTTCAGTACCGGCTCTATGAAACCCGGGGATCTCAGATATCTGTATTGTTCTGCAATGCTTATTACATTTCTGTGATGTTGCATTTTATCACGCCTTGAGCGAATCTTATATATTGATATATATACTAGTAGATGTTGTATATGTTTTGCATCCGCGCTAGTCCATTCCCCTCTCTTTCGTTAGTTAAGTAACCTAACGGGTAATGACGGGACCCAGTGGCGAATGCGGATGGCATATACGTACATCAGTGTTTTCGTTCTATATTGGTGTGATCAATTGATGGGACTGCATTGATTCGGATTAATGCAAGCTAAACAAACCTATTCTGATGTTGTTGGAACATTTTTTCAAAAAGTTGTTATTGCAAAGACGTTCACTTTTGTTTTGCACAGTGGTATTCAGTTGGAATATCCTGCACCTCAGTCGACGATGCAAGGGCCGAGATCCCTTCACCCGGAGTGACCCCTTAGACAGAAGTTTGCGTCAGGGCAATAACTTCACTATAGCCGATTGCCTTTTGCTTTGCATCGTGGTATTCAGTTGGAATATCCTGCACCTCATTCTACGGGGAAAGTGCCGAGATCCCTTCATCGGGAGTGACCTTTTTAGCAAAGGTTTTCGTCACTATATTTTTATAAAAGCTATCTGGTTCCTTCAATGATATCAAGTTCATTACGTTAATGGTTTTTCGCCAAAAACCATTCGTAGCCTTCCGTCATTTCATATGGATAGTCAATAGAATTCAAGCTGTGTTTGTTGGCCAAAGTCAAGGCGCAGTGATTGTTAGCTATTGGATATTCATATGCAGCATTGATAGATGCGTTGGTTTGGGACAGTCGTACTGCCTTGTTGGCTAAAGTCAAGGATAGGTACTGGTCGGTTCAAATTAACCTGGAGTGATGGGTAGAACTTGACATGTGACTTATGATTTGTTGGCCAAAGTCAAGGTCATAAGAGCATGGGGTAAAAATAACATCAGGAGTTTCTAAAGAAACTGAAACTTGCCAGATATGCGTATACCTTCTGGAGTGTGATAACGTGAGTGGATTCCATCACATTATCATGCGATGATAGTTGGATCCCGATTACCACTGATGAGTTGGTTTACTCCTTGGGTGATCCCGACTAATTCTTCTTTCAGGTTTGGAGGAGAATTTGAGGTTACAGTGGGAGGTTTACTGATTGGATAAAGTGACAACCATACTTATCCAGGTTAGAGTGCACGCTGAGTGTTTCTTTTCTCTCTCTCTCGGCAGCGACCATGACCCGACCTTTGACTATGACTCAGTGACCAAGATTAACCGAACCTTCTTAAAACACCGACTTTTGGATTGTCAGAGTTGCATACCTCATTGCCACTCCTACTTTTACCTATTTCTCCACGACACCCCATATTACTACGAACGTCCACTTCCATAGGATAAAACCATCGTATGGTTATATACGAACTCGAAGGAATTTATTCGAGGATGGTTTCCGGTTCTGGAGAAAACGAATAGGACTATTCAGTTGTCTATTCCTTTTACCTTCTCTCAGGTTACGAGTGCTCCTTGGATTTGGGTAGTACACCCATTACGCAAATTGGATATTCTTCTTCCAAACCATAGGCAGGTGCCGACCGGTAGGGAATGAAGAAAACCAATTAGCCTAACGATGGTGTACAGAAGGTGTTATGTAAAGACAAATAAAAGGATTAGTAAGAGGGCAAAGTAAATTGCGACTGCTATTCAAAACTAAACCAAGTATTTCATTACCACTCCCATTTCGCCTTTGTATTTCTCCAGAACACTCCGCATCACTACGAAGATCCACAGTTATTTGGATTCTCCATCGTATAGTTATATATGAACTCGAAAGGAACTTGTTCCTGTTCGGGGATGGATTCTGGTTCGAGAGAAATAGGAATAAGGTTTATTCGGTTGTCTTTTATCTTCACCTTCTCTCGCATTGCGAGTGTTCCTAGGATTAGGACGGTACACCCATTACGCTTATTGGATAGTCTTCTTCCAAACTATAGGCTGGTGTCAAACGGTAGGGAAGGAAGAAAACCATTTAGCCTAAGAGGGTGTACAGAAGGTAACGACTAAAGACATATAAAGGGATTTGGAGAGATGGCAAAGAGATATACGGTTACAGTTGTGAATCTGGATAAGGGAAGTGGCATTACTAGGAATACCCGGATACCCCTACGAAACATTTCAATTTTTCAGTTTCACTGTGTATTGTTAAAAGAAAACTGATTTCCCAATTAGCCCTTGCTCCAGGGTATGTATTTACCAGGAATGATTCTCACATCTGTATAGTTTTACAGATGATGAGTGGGAGTAAGTTATTGGGAATTAGGTGATCATCCTCATTATATCGGAATTCGTTGTAATTGGTGATATTTGAGGAAATCGCCTGGGCTGTTTGCCGGACGGCAAATATTTGGTTTTGAATATCCGTTGTTATGCACCAATTTCAAATTGATATATCTGTAAGTATATTTTTATAGAAAGAGATATAACTTTTTGAAATTATGTCTATGACATTTACCTATATCAGTGGATGATTAGGTAAGGAGCATTAAACAGCGGTGTAATTCTTCTTAACTATAAGTACAGTTTTCAACCTACAACACACAGGGATTGAGTTATTAGACTCAAGGGACCTATACAGAGTATTGTATGTTGTCCAGTGTCCATTAGGACAGAGGGGTTGGTACTCGTACTATATTCTGTTTACTTGTGACTTCTCTAGTTCTTAGACATGTATTTCGTAGAAATACAAGGTCTGAGTTTTGAGAAGTTACAGGTATAAGAATAAAGCAGAGAACCAGGCGTTGAAAGTATCAGGATTCTTCAAGGTGATCGAAGATGTAGATACTTATGGATGGTATTCAGTTGATAGTAATGATTAAGAGAACTGGCTTCTCTTTCAGGTTACTCATAATTGGAAGCACTCCTAAGTCGAGTAACGCTGATAGGCATCCTTCCATTTAATTGACATGCACTAGAGACAGCAGCATGATTTGAATTTGGTTCCAATTAAATCAGTGCCTCTGTTTCTATATTGGATATAGAACAGTTCATATCTTAAATGATGTTAAGGTACGGGGAGTTGTCCGGCTTATGCTTAAAACCAGACTCTGGATAACTCTAGGCACGTTTCTGTGATGGCTGTTTGTGGGTTGACCCACGCTATGATGAGGGTTGATTTTCTACCATCAGGAAGATCAATAGTGATATTGTTCTTGACTCACCATAGTTTTAATAAAAATGGATTTTTTCAGAAAACAGTAGTGGGAGTATGGTAGAACTGGAAGTGATTCCAGAACAGCAAACGATTACTGAAAATTTGATAAGAACCTAAAGATTCAATCTGGTTTGACATTCCATTAGCCACTCCGTAGATAAGGTGGGTAACCTCGGGCTCTCGAGAGGTACTTCGGTATGCTCAAGGACGGTGACAGGGAGGTTCTTGTTTACCCAGACTTGACACTGCTGTTGTTCCAGACTGTGAGACCCGGCGGGAAGATGAATATAGCGTCATTCTGAACTGGCTTTAGAAGTGCACGTGTATATTATTCTGCCAGAGGGTTGTCGTAGTCAGTGGGAGCAGCGGAACCATTGGTGGAAAAGTGGCTTATGTCTATTTATAGACTAAAGCAGATATAGCGGAGATTGATCATCTATTTATGATGTGACAGTCATAGGTTTGACTTCATCAGAATAGGGGATGGATCTGTTAAGAAGGTAGTAGGGTGTGATGTCCTGATTTTTGGATGACATATACAGAGTAGGAAGTGAAATTCCTATACTACGGTCGGTTATACTTTGGTTGTCACACAGTGGTTTCTCCACATAGGATATAGATATAATATCAGACATTCCGGTTACTAGATTTATGTTTTTAAATCTAGATTTTGGTAGTTTCCCAATCTGGGTACTTAGACAGCAATCTAAAGGTGTTTTAGAATGGACGACTCCTGGCACGGTAGTATACCTGCAGGTGATGGAGTCACCCTCTCTAAAGGTGTCTTACAGACTAAAGGAGAGAGGGATGTGCATGATTGGCAGATCACTTGCTTAGGCAATTGAGTCAATCATGAGATGTCAAGTACCACACCAGATGTTGTTTTTAAAGTAGATGCAATAAGTTGATATTGATCCTATCGTGGAGAAACATTCAGAAGCAGTTTTACAACATAAGTGGATGTTCTAGGGATATGATAACATCAGCCTCATTCAAGAGACGGTTATCATTCCAGACTTCCAAGGTGACCTGGACTGTAGAGTGACTGTCAGAGTTATAGTTTTCCCTCTGACGAGGGGCAGTACTATGGACAGGTGGTCCAAGCGGATACTGAGGGAGGCTTGGCGCAGGATACTGATTAAGTTCAGTTGACGATACAGTCTAAGAAGTTTGGATTTGGAGTTCATTTATGATCTAGGTCCCATCAGATATCCAGATATATTATAAGACAGGTATTGCTCATTTCGGGAGATGGTTTTCTCCGCGAACTTGAGATAAAGAGAGACATAGAAAGAAACATCAGAGCGGATCCACTCACTGAGGCTATTCCTCGAACGCATTAGTTTCGAAAATGGGTTTTGTGAGACTGATTAGTAGAGGAGTCGGGTGTTCGGTATCACACGGGCTGTGAGTATGCGACATCGCAATAATTAGCCTTGAGTGCAAGTGGGAGATTGTTGGAGATATGCCCTCAGAGTCAATTATTGGATCGCATGCACGTGATTGCAATGATTGAGGGAGGACCTATCCCGGTAGGACAGTCTTACTCAAGATGATAGTATGCTATCTAGTTTATCTTTATCATCATGTACTGCTTTAGGTGACCATACAGGTCAATATTGCGCATTGATAGAGCCCTTAGGATTCTTGCTTGACGGCCAGTAGTATGATGGCGATCATATACGTGGGAGCTGGGGTCTATAAGCACATCCTTAAAAGGTCCCTAGTCGTAGGAGTTTTCGAGACATGGCATCGACACTCCTGAGTAGACTAGTGTATACAGTCGAGACCCCGACGAGGGGCGGTGGCCGGTCTCACAAGCCACTGGTGTCAGTTGGTTCACCTAAGATGTATACATGTGCTCATTGGGTTATGAGTACACCGGACATGACTCGCCGGGAACATTCTAGTTGGTCTTATACCTGACATCAGATAGCAGTTCCCTGGTGACATCTGTACATGTTAGTTCATCGACATGAGATCGTCATTTGTCTCGTGTGAGTTCCCACTGTACTTTGATTACTAACCTACCACGGCTCAAAGGAGTCATGCAAACAGGTTTTAGTTGGGTACAGTCCCAAGCCACATGGAGGCAGTGAGCGAATATGCAGGGGTTCGTCTCTCCCGGTATTCGTGGTGAGGTCGCGCTGTGTCTAGGAGAGCCATTACACATAGTCCTTAGCCAAGGAAGGAGATTTACTGGTAGGTATTCCAGAAGTATCTCAGGGTGTTCTGGGCTACACTCCGACACGACTTGTACCGCTTTTGGGGGTCTAACTTTTTCCAATCCCCTAGGCCCGCCTTGCGATGCTCATAGATGAACGGACCGGACTGTACGAATATTGTCACTGACAGGCTCAGTAGGGTGTCAGAAGGAGTTCGCTCATCGATGTCCCTTTTGGTCAATACCTGGTAGCCCGTTACGTATGGCTAATACCTCTGACGTGCTAGTGGTTAAATCCATAACCAAATTATTGACGAGTCTTTAGACTCCCCCACAGACCGTTTCTCAAGTTTCGGGTGAAACGCTGTAGTGGCGTATGGAGAAATGGCAGGGTTCGATCATATACGTGCGGTATTGCACGGATCATGATCGGACGGATAATACTAGCGGGCTTTGGTTTAAGCCGGATCCTAGTATTATACAGTGTAGATTTTGTCTCATTACATTTGTATTCGGTCGGAATACAAATGCGGGTATGTATATACAGTCGCAGGGTTTTCCTGTAATTTATTACGGGATCAGTTTTCTGAAGTTGCCAGTTTACTTTCCGTTTCGGCCATTTTCCTTTGTTTCTTTCTTTGGCTGAAAATTGGTGTGGAGGGCTTATTAGCAAATGTGCAAATTAGCAATGTGGAGGTTAGTTTTTGTAACTAGTTGGTTCATGATGGTTGATGCTTCCATTGACTTCCTTTTTGTTCATCATTGCTTGCAATGATGGGTTTGGTGATGGGTTTTTGAGTGTGGACTTTGTTGTGATGATATTTCATCATCATCACCTTTTCTCTCTCTTGCATTATTATTGATACACTCCCTCTCTCACTCTCTATGAAGCAAGGCCGGCCATTCTTGTGGCAAGGGGGCTGTCCATTTTTGAAGGGAAAATGAGTCTCATTTTCCTTGCGACAAAATTCCCTAGTTCATCTCAAAAGTTCATCTCATTCCTCCACCAGAAAATGGCAACTTCTTATAACCCCATGAGACATAGATTTCTACGTATAACTTACATCATTCTTGGACACGTCGACTCGCCAACTTCGTGCCCGAGTTGCTTCGGTCCAGAGGTTGGAGCCTGTAAAATAACCCGGCGATGTGGTGCCCTTCCGACGAGGAGATGAAGACCGGAGATTCCGCGGAGAGATCGGGACGACGACGAGAAGACCGAAGGACACAGATCGCTCGGTATATCTCTCTACCCCTTCTCTAGTTAGCTAGCATTAGATTAATGGACCGATCCGGATTTTTAGTACGCGGTAGCGCCAGTTTTATAAGTTAAAGAAAAGTATCGTTTCCGCATTTTGGCCTCGTTCAGACGGACGGGGCGCTGCCATACACTTACAGTCGTCAGTTGAGTCCATTCGAGCGCGGAGGCAGGAGGTCGTTCGACCTGTTGCAGGGACCACTGTTCTACCTACTGTTCCGGCAGTCGCGGCTACCGCTACGGAGGTTATCACCGTGTCACTGTCAGAGTCCATTAGACTGAGGCATCCGGTTTTCACTGGCACCGATGCAGCTGAGGATCCGCAGTCGTTTATCGACCAGATGGCCAGGATATGTCGTTCGCTCCAATGCTCCGATGTGAGATGGGTAAGTTCGCGAGCTTTCGTCTGGAGGGTCTGGCCGAGAAGTTGTGTGAGTCCTTGGAGAGGGTCAGGGCCGCAGGTCTTGCTCCTATGACCTGGTCTGAGTTCGTGACGGTGTTTCTTGTTGGAGATAGTGCCATCAGAGTTAATTATTGGATCACAGGCACGTGATTGCAATGATTGAGGGAGGACCTATTCCGGTAGTACAGTCTTGCTCAAGATGATAGTATGCTATCTGGTTTATCTTTATCATCATGTACTGCTTTAGGTGACCTGACAGGTCACAATTGCACGTTGATAAGTCCCATAGGATTCTTGCTTGACTACCAGCAGTATGAGGGCGATCATATACGTGGGAGCTGGGGTCTATAAGCACATCCTTAAAAGGTCCCTAGTCGTGGGAGTTTCGAGACAGGGCATCGATACTGCAGAGTAGACTAGTGTATACAGTCGAGACCCCGACGAGGGGCGGTAGCCGGTCTCACAAGCCACTGGTGTCAGTAGGTTCACCTAAGATATATACAGGTGCTCCTTGGGTTATGAGTACAACGGACAGGACTCGCCGGGAACATGCTAGTTGGTCTTATACCTGACGTCAGATAGCAGTTCCCTGGTGACATCTGTACAGGTTAGTTCATCGACCTGAGGATCGTCATTTGTCTCGTGTGAGTTCCCACTGTACTTTGATTACTACCCTACCATGCTCAAAGGAGACGTGCAAACAGGTTTTAGTTGGGTACAGTCCCGAGCCACATGGAGGCAGTGAGCGGATCTTCGGGGGTTCGTCTCTCCCGGTATTGGGGGAGAGGTCGCGCTGTGTCTAGGAGAGCCAGAACATGAAAAGCCCTTGGCCAAGGCAGGAGATTTACGGGTAGGTATTCCAGTAGTATCTCAGGGTATTCTGGGCTACACTCCGACACGACTTGTACCGCTTTTGGGGGTCTGACTTTTACCAACCGCCTAGGCCCGCCATACGATGCTCTTAGACGAACGGACCGGACTGTACGGATATTTTCACTGACAGGCTCAGTAGGGTGTCAGGATGAGTTCGCTCATCGACGTCCCTTTTGGTCAATAGCTGGTAGCCCGTCACGTATGGCTAATACCTCTGACGTGCTAGTGGTAAAATCCACAGCCATAGTATTGACGAGTCTTTAGAGTCCCCCACATTCAGTTACTGAAGTTTTCGGGCGAAACGCTGTAGAGGCCGTATGGAGATATGGCAGGGTTCGATCAGATACGTGCGGTATTGCTCGGATTAGGATCGGACGGTTAGTACTAGAGGCCGTATGCATATATGGCAGGGTTCGATCAGATACGTGCGGTTTTGCACGGATCAGGATCGGACGGATATTACTAGCCGGCTTTGGTTTAAGCCGGTTCCTAGTATAGTACAGTGTAGATTTTGTCTCATTGCATTTGTATTCGGTTGGAATACATATGTGGGTGTGTACACACAGTATCGTGGTTTTCCTGTAATTTATTACGGGATCAGTTTTCTGGAGTTGCCAGTTTGCTTTCCGTTTCGGCCATATTTCTCTGTAACTTTCATTGGCTGAAGATTGGTGGAGGAGGGCTTATTTGCATTTGTGCAAATTAGCATTTGTGGAGGGTGTTCTTTGCATCTTGTAGTGTCATGATGGTTGCACCATCCCTTGACCATTTGACTTCTTCTTTCATGATGGCTTGACCTTTGTTGTAATGATGATGGTTGATGGAGTGTGGTTTTGAGTATGTGATCATTTCTTTTCATGATAAGATTTTATCTCTCTCTTGCATTATTCTTGTGAGACTCTCCCTCATTCTCTCACTCTCTTCTTTACTCACCACCATGCATGGCCGGCCAAGTAGGGGCTGCCCAATTTTTTGGGTGTGGGAATTTTGCTCTTTTCATGCTACAAAATTACCAAAGTTTCATCTCCAAAAAGTCTTAGTTCCTTTCCTCCACCAAAGGCAACTCCATAACCCCAAAATGAGACATGAGATCTACACGTATTCTACAGCAAATCTTGGGCACGTCGACTCGCCAACTTCGTGCCCGAGTTGCCTCGGACCAGAGGTGGGAGCCCGTAAAAGATGCAGGTGATGTGGTGCCCTTCCGGCGACGTGATGAAGACCGGAGATTCCGCAGGAGATCGGGACGATGACGAGAAGACCGGAGGACACGGGTCACTCGGTATGTCTCTCTAACCCTTCTCTTGATAGCTAGGACTAGTTTAATGGCACGATCCGGGATTTTAGTGCGCGGTGGTGCCGGTTTGAAAAGTTAAAGTAAATCACCGCTTCCGCATACCGGCGTCGGATGGACGGCCTGGGCGCCGCCGTGCACCTACAGTGGTATCAGAGCCTCGCCATTAACCAGGTCTAGCTTGGTCTAATATGTTTACTCTTTCGATCGAACAAAATCCCAAAAACCCGTTTTCAAGTTGCACTGTTTCTGTCGAAATTTTTTTGGAGTCGAAAAATTTTTCAGGGTGTTGCAGAATACTGTGCAGGGAATTATAAGCCTTCTGTTAAATTTTGGTCGCGTGATCTCACTACCCCACCGCGGAACCGCAGCCAAACCCATGCTTGGGCCGTGGTTCCGCCGCGCCTTTCACTGTTCAATGCACCAATTTTTACAGAGGCCTCCTGACTTGAAAATAGTGTTTTTGGAATATTATTTTTGGGCCCAGAATTTCTTTAAGTTCTACAGTAAAGCTTGGGGCCCACTTGGTAAAATTTGATCGATCGAAAATATTAAACACATTAGTTCACAGTATTTACATTATATCTGCGACCGTGAATGTCACTCGATCGATAAATCCTGTCTAACTGCTATAGCCCGGTTAGACGAATTTGCGAACGTGACATTCACGTTGATGTTATGTGATTGTGCTGTGATGTTGCGGATTGGTCGTAGGGGATAGCTTGGATGCAATGGTAGTACAGTTTTTGTTGTATTATGTAGATTTGATATTGCGGGGCGAGCGTCCGACATGTGGACTGCTGTCACTGCCTGTCTGTATATTATTCTTTTGGGGCACGACCAGGTCAAGGTCGATGTACCCGTTGTATGTATATTTTACTTTCTGTACTAGGATTACCCCGCGGTGGGGTGCACGGATAGCCGGGTTCTAGAGGGCAACAAGCCCGCATCTTATGGCGTTGAGACGGAGGGGGCTTCACTCTAGAATTGGCGGGCTATTCGCCGCACTCGTAGGGGGTACAGGTTGACCCAGGAGGGGTGCCCAAGTTACCGGTTTCCGTGAAGTGCTGGGTGGTCCATTCACGTTGCTGAAGGGGGCTGCCTCGCTTCAGGTTTTGGCGGGTAACTTGCCGCGCCCGTAGGGGTCTAGGATTTCATTGCACAGGCTATCCACACGACCAGGGAAAAATCGGGTTTCAGTAGTGGCTCTGTGAAACCTGGGGATCCCAGATATCTGTATTATTCTGTGATGCTGTACATTTCTGTGATGTTGCATTTTATCACGCCTTGAGCGAAATATTATATATTGATATATATACTAGTAGATGTTGTATATGTTTTGCATCCGCGCTAGTCCAGTCCCCGCTCTGTCGTTAGTTAGCTAACCTAACGGGTAATGACGGGACCCAGTAGCGAATGCGGATGGCATATACGTACATCATTATATTTCGTTCTTTGTGGTTTGATCAATTGATGGGACTGCGTTGATTCGGATCAATGCAAGTTAAAATCAAACCTATTCTGATGTTGTTGGAACACTTTTCAAAAAGCTGTTATTGCAAGGACGTTCTCTTTTGTTTTGCATCGTGGTATTAAGTTGGAATATCCTGCACCTCAGTCGACGAGGCAAGGGCCGAGATCCCTTCACCGGGAGTGACCCCTCGGACAAAAAGTTTGCGTCAGGGCAATAACTTCACTATAGCCGATTACTTTTGCTTTGCATCGTGGTATTCAGTTGGAATATCCTGCACCTCAGTCTACGGGGAAAGAGCCGAGATCCCTTCACCGGGAGTGACCTCTTTAGCAATGGTTTTCGTCGCTATATTTTCAAAAAGCTATCCAGTTCCTTCAACGATATCAAGTTCATTACGTTAATGGTTTCTCACCAAAAACCATTCGTAGACCTCCGTCGTTTCAGACGGGTAGCACGTATTATTCATGCTATGTTTGTTGACCTTCGTCAAGGCATAGTGAATGGTAGCTGCTTGTTACCTTTCTGCTGCATAGATAGATGCGTTGGTTTGGGACAGTCGTATAGCCTTGTTGACCTTCGTCAAGGGCTTGTACGGGTGGGTTCAAATTAACCTGGACAATGACGGGTAGAACTTGACATGTGACTTATGATTTGTTGACCTTCGTCAAAGTCATAAGAGCATGGGGCAGAAATCACATCGGGAGTTTCTAAAGAAACTGAAACTTGCCAGATATGCGCGTACCTTCTGGAGTGTGATGATGTGAGAGGATTCCGTCACGTTATCATTCGATGATAGTTGGATCCCGATTCCCACTGATGAGTTGGTTTACTCCTCGAGTGATCCCGACTAATTCTTCTTTTAGGTTTGGAGGAGAATTTGACGGTACAGTGGGAGGTTTCCAGATTAGAAAAATTTGTAACCACTCTGATCTAGGTTAGAGTGCACGCTGAGTGTTTCTTTTCTCTCTCTCTTTGGCAGCGACCATTGACCCGACCTGAAGACTATGACTCAGTGACCAAGTTGACCGAACCTTCTTAAACACTGGCTTTTAGATTGTCAGAGTTGCTAACCCCATTGCCACTCCTACTTTTACCCTTTTCTCCAGGACACCCCGTATTACTACGAACGTCCACTTCCATTGGACAAAACCATCGTATGGTTATATACGAACTCGAAGGAATTTATTGGAGGATGGTTTTCGGTTCTGGAGAAAACGAATAGGATTATTCAGTTTTCTTTTCCTTTTACCTTCTCTCAGGTTGCGAATACTCCTTGGTTTAGGAGATAGTACACCTATTACGCAAATTGGATAGTCTTCTTCCAAACCTTAGGCTGGTGTCGAACGGTGGGGAATGAAGAAAACCAATTAGCAAAAACGATGGTGTACAGAAGGTATTAAGTAAAGACATAACAAGGGATTAGTAAGAGGGCAAAGTAAATTGCGACTGCTATTCACGACCAAACCAAGTATTTATTCGCCAATCCTAAATCACCTTTGTATTTCTCCAGAACACTCCGTATCACTACGAGGATCCACAGTTTATTGGATACTCCATCGTATGGTTATATATGAACTCGAAAGGAACTTGTTCCAGTTCGGGAATGGATTCTGGTTCAGGAGAAATAGGAATAAGGTTTATTCGGTTGTCCTTTATCTTCACCTTCTCTCGCATTGCGAGTGCTCCTAGGATTAGGACAGTACACCCATTATGCTTATTGGATAGTCTTCTTCCAAACCATAGGCTGGTGCCGAACGGTAGGGAAGGAAGAAAACCATTTGGCCTAAAGGGGTGTACAGAAGGTAATGACTAAAGACATATAAAGGGATTTGGAAAGATGGCAAAGAATTACATGGTTACAGTTGTGAATCTAGATAATGGAAGAGGCATTACTAGGAATACCGGGATACCCCATTGAAATATTTCAATGTTTCAGTTTCACTGTGTACTGTTAAAGGAAAACTGATTTCCCATTTAGACACTTGCTCCAGGGTATGTATTTACCAGGTATGATTCTCACATCTGTATGGCTTTACAGATGATGAGTAGGAGTAAGTTATTGGGAATTAGGTGATCATCCTCATTATATCGGGATTCGTTGTAATCGGTGATATTTGAGGAAGTCACCTGGGTTGGTTGCCGGACGGCAAAATATTTGGTTTTGAATATCCGCTGTTATGCACCAATTTCAAATTGATATATCTGTACGTCTATTTTTATAGAGCGAGATATATCTTTTTGAAATTATGTCTGTGACATTTACCTATATCAGTGGATGGTTAGGTAAGGAGCATAAAACAGCGGTGTAATTCTTCTTAACCATAAGTACAGTTTTCAACCTGGGACACACAGTGAATTAGTTATCAGACTCAAGGGACTTATACAGAGTATTGCATGTTGTCCAGGGTCCATCAGGACAGAGGGGTTGGTCCTCGTACTATATTCGGTTTAATTATGACTTCTCTAGTTTTTAGACAGGTGTTTCGTGGAAACACAGGGTCTGAATTTTGAGAAGTTATAGGTATATGAATAAAGTAGAGAACCAGATATTGCAAGTATCGGGATTCTTCAATGTGATCGAAGATGTAGATACTTGTGTATGGTATTCAGTTGATTGTAATGATTAAGAGAACTTGCTTCTCTTTCGGGTTACTCATAATTGGAAGCATTCCTAGGTTGAGTAACGCTTATCGGCCTCCTTCCATTTAGTTGACATGCACTGGAGACAACTGCATGATTTGAATCTGGTTCAATTAAATCAGTGCCCCTATTTCTGTATTGGATATAGAACAGTTCATATCTTAACGATGTTCAGATACGGGGAGTTGTCTGGATTATGCTTAAAACCAGACTCTGGATAACTCAAGGCACGTTTTCTGTAATGGCTGTTTGTGGGTTGACCCAGGCTATGACAAGGGTTGACGTTCTACCATCTAGAAGATCAATAGTAATATTGTTCTAAACTCGCCACAGTTTTATTAAAAATGGTTTTTTTTCAGAAAACAGTTGTGGGAGTATGGTAGAACTGGAAGTGATTCCAGAACCACAAACGATTACTGAAGATTTGATCGGAACCTAAAGATTCAATCTGGTTTGACATTCCATTGGCCACTCCGAAGATACGGTTGGTAACCTCAGGCACCCGAGAGGTACTCCGGTAGCCTCAAGGACGGTGGCAGGGAGGTTCTTGTTTACCCAGACTTGCCATAGCTGTTGTTCCAGACTGTGAGACCCGGCAGGAGGATGAGTATAGCGTCGTTCTAAACTGGCTTTAGAAGTGTACGTCTATATGATTCTGCTAGAGGGTTGTCGTGGTCAGTGGGAGAAGCGGAAGCATGGTGGAAATGTGGCTTATGTCTATTTATAGACTAAAGCAGCTGTACCGGAGATAGATCATCTATTTCTGACGTGACAGTCATAGGTTTGACTTCGTCAGAATAGGGGATGGATCTGTTAAGAAGGTAGTAGGGTGTGATGTCCTGGTATTTGGATGACATACACAGAGTAGGAAGTGATGTTCCTATACTACGATCGGTTATACTTTGGTCGTCACACTGTGGTTTCTCCACATGGGACATGGACATTATATCAGACATACTAGTTACTAGATCTATGGTTTTTGATCTAGATTTGGGTGGTTTCCCAATTAGGGTACTTAGACAGCATTCTAAGAGTATTTAGAATGGACGACTCCTGGCACGGTAGTGTACCTGCAGGTGATGAAGTCACCCTCTCTAAAGGTGTCTTATAGACTAAAGGGGAGATGGATGTGCATGATTGGCAGATCACTTGCTCAGGCAAGTGAGTCAATCATGAGATGTCAAGTACCACACCAGATGTTGTTCTTGCACTAGATGCAATAAGTTGACATTGATCCAATCCTGGAGAAACAGTCGGAAGCAGTTTTAGAACATAAGTGGATGTTCTAGGGATATGATAACGACCGCCTCATTCGGGAGACAGTTATCATTCCAGGCTTCCAAGGTGACCTGGACGACAAGGAGGTTGTCAGAGTTATAGTTTTTCTTCTGACGAGAGGCAGTATTTTGGACAGGTGGTCCAAGGCAATACTGAGGGAGGCATGGCGCAGGATACTGATTAAGTTCAGTTGACGATACAGTCTAAGAAGTTTGGATTTGGAGTTCATTTATGAGCTAGTTCCCATCAGACATCCAGACACATTCTAAGACAGGTATTGCTCATTTCGGGAGATGGGTTTCTCTGCGAACTTGAGATTAAGAGAGACATAGAAAGAAACATCAAAACGGATCCACTCACTGAGGCTATTCCTCGAACGTAATAGTTTCGCAAACAAGCTTTGTGAGACTGACTAGTAGAGGAGTTGGGTGCTCGGTATCATACGGGCTGTGAGTATGCGACATCGCAATAATTAGCCTTGAGTGCAAGTGGGAGATTGTTGGAGATAGTGACCTCAGAGTCAGTTATTGGATCACAGGCACGTGATTGCAATGATTGAGGGAGGACCTATTCCGGTAGGACAGTCTTACTCAAGATGATAGTATGCTATTTTGTTTATCTTTATCATCGTGTGCTGCTTTAGGTGACCTGACAGGTCACTATTGCACGTTGATAGAGCCCCTAGGATTCTTGCTTGACTACCAGCAGTATGAGGGCGATCATATACATAGGAGCTGGGGTCTATAAGCACATCCTTAAAAGGTCCCTAGTCGTGGGAGTTTCGAGACAGGGCATCGATACTCCAGAGTAGACTAGTGTATACAGTCGAGACCCCGACGAGGGGCGGTGGCTGGTCTCACAAGCCACTGGTGTCAGTAGGTTCACCTAAGATGTATACAGGTGCTCATTGGGTTATGAGTACACCGGACAGGACTCGCCGGGAACATGCTAGTTGGTCTTATACCTGACGTCAGATAGCAGTTCCCTGGTGACATGTGTACAGGTTAGTTCATCGACATCAGGATCGTCATTTGTCTCGTGTGAGTTCCCACTGTACTTTGATTACTACCCTACCACGCTCAAAGGAGACATGCAAACAGGTTTTATTTGGGTACAGTCCCGAGCCACATGGAGGCAGTGAGCGGATCTTCGGGGGTTCGTCTCTCCCGGTATTGGGGGTGAGGTCGCGCTGTGTCTAGGAGAGCCAGAACATGAAAAGTCCTTAGCCAAGGTTGGAGATTTACTGGTAGGTATTGCAGCAGTATCTCAGGGTGTTCTGGGCTACACTCCGACCCGACTTGTACCACTTTTGGGGGTCTGACTTTACCAACCCCCTAGGCCCGCCATGCGATGCTCATAGACGAATCGACCGGACTGTACGGATATTGTCACTGACAGGCTCAGTAGGGTGTCAGGATGAGTTCGCTCATCGACGTCCCTTTTGGTCAATACCTTGTTGCCCGTTACGTATGGCTAATACCTCTGACGTGCTAGTGGTTAAATCCACAACCAAAGTATTGACGAGTCATTAGACTCCCCTACAGACCGTTTCTCAAGTTTTGGGTGAAACGCTGTAGTGGCCATATGGAGATATGGTAGGGTTCGATCATATACGTGCGGTATTGCACGGATCATGATCGGACGGATAATACTAGCGGGCTTTGGTTTAAGCCGGATCCTAGTATTATACAGTGTAGATTTTGTCTCATTACATTTGTATTCGGTCTGAATACAAATGCGGGTATGTATATACAGTCGCGGGGTTTTCCTGTAATTTATTACGGGATCAGTTTTCTGAAGTTGCCAGTTTGCTTTCCGTTTCGGCCATTTTCCTTTGTTTCTTTCTTTGGCTGAAAATTGGTGTGGAGGGCTTATTAGCAAATGTGCAAATTAGCAAAGTGGAGGTTAGTTTTTGTAACTAGTTGGTTCATGATGGTTGATGCTTCCATTTGTTAGTGTATATGCCCTAGAGGCCATTACTGTATCATACTAGTATGTATATTATTTGATGGAAGCTTGGGATATTCACAGTTGTACAGACAATCTTGCTCAATATAGTAGTATGCTACTTGGTTTGTCTCTGCTTTAATGTGTACTTGTGTGTTTATTTATTATATCACCTATACGCATTAGTAGAGCCCTTAGGATCTTTGCTTGATTACCGGCGTTGTGATGGCGATCACACTCGTGGGGGCTGGGTAATCTACAAGCACATCCTTATACACGTCCCTAGTCGTGGGAGTATCGAGATAGGGCATCGATACTCCGGAGTAGACTAGCGTATGCGCTTCTCATCCCAGCACGGGAGACGGTCTGTCCCACAGCCGTCAGTACGTCGTACTTGAGATAGTATGCGGGTGCTCGTTGGGTTACGAGTACACTGGACAGGACTCGTCGGGAACTGATGGTTGGTATTATACCTATCGTCAGTTATCAGTTCCCAGGTGACATGAGTACAGCTTAGTCCGCTGACTTGACACTGTCACTTCGCCTCGAGTGTGTTCCCCCTGTTCTTTGATTGCTACCCTACCACGGCTCTACTGAGTCGTGCAAACAGGTAGTAGTTGGGAGCAGTCCCGAAGCACTTGGAGGCAGTGACGGTTAGACAGGATTCGTCTCTCCCGGTATTGGGGGTTGACATCGCGCTGTGTCTAGGAGAGCCATTACACAAGTAGTCCCTGGCCAGGGCAAGCGAGATATACTGGTAGGTTCCAGTGTTATCTCAAGGTGTTCTGGGCTTCGCTCCGACACGACTTGTACCGCTATTAGGGGTCTGACGCTTGCCTCCCCCCTAGGCCCGACATGTGATGTATCAGACGAACAGACCGGACTGTACGGAGATTGTCACATACAGACTCAGTAGGAGTTCGGGTGGGTTTACCTCATCGGCCTTCTTATCGACATCTACCTGGGGACCGTTACGTACAGCTAGTGCCGCTTGCGGTCTGTGGTTAAACCCACTGCCAGCGTAGTGTCGAGTCTTTAGAGTGCCACACAGAGAGTTTCCCTACACTGAGCGAAACGTGTAGAGGCCGTATGGTTTTACGGCAGGGCTGCGATCACTTACGTACACTTGTGTGCGTGTGGTGTTCGGGCAGGCAATACTAGTGGGCTTTGGTTTAAGCCGGATCCTAGTATTGCATGGATGGATTTGTTTTGTCTTCTGCGCATCCGCATTCTACGGAATACGGATGCAGGTGTGTATGCACAGTTTTCCGGAGCGATGAAGGAGGAGGTGCCTCATTAGGGTTTTGGCAGTTGGTTCGGCCAAAACCACTATGTGGCAGGCTCATTAGGGTTTTGACAGTTGATTCGGTCAAAACCATTTTGAGGCGGACTCATTAGGGTTTCGACAGTTCGTTTGGTCAAAACCATTATGAGCCGGGGACATTATTTACTAATCCTTTCATTGATAATTTTGTTATGGCTAATTACATTGACCATTTGACCATCTTGACTTTGTTGACCATTTGACCAAAGTTGACTTGGACCTTCTTAGAAGATCTAAAGTATTTTTTGGTTTTCTTTTTCTTTTGTTATGATAATGGTCATGTCATTTGTAGCCATCACCTTTATCTTGATGGGATTAGTAATGATAATGTTTGTGTATTATTGCAACCATGGTGAGGTTTTCTCTTGGTTAAGCTTTTCATTTTCTTATTCTCATTCTCTCTCTTGAAATGAGAAGCTCCATGGTTGCAAGAAAAACTCCTTCTTCTTCCTCCTCTTGATTTCTCCTTTGATCTCATGTGTTGAGAGAAAAAGGATTCCACTTGACAAACACATCCATACATCTCCTCTACACATCCTAGGGCTTCTAGATTAGCAATCTTCTTGCCCTAGTTACCTCGGCTTGAGGTGGAGCTCGGTGTACATCTCTCGGGTGGATCGTCTTCGCCTCAAGGAGGCCGCGGAGGTGACCGAAGTTCGGATCAACCATTGAGCAAGTATAGAGAAGAACAACAAGAAGAGAAGAACAACAAAGAAGAAGGACAACAAGAAGAGAAGGAGTTCAAGTTGAGGTATAACCACTTTGCCGAGTAGTTAACACTTCTTTGCAAGTATGCTAGTTTAGTTTAGCAAAGATCCGGCTTTTACGGTCCATGTTACAAAGTTTAGAAAAAAAAATTGTTTTACCGTTTCCGCATCCCCGAAAGTACCGGGAGAGGTAACGTGGACCTAACAGTGGTATCAGAGCCTAACTAAACTTAAACTAGCTTGGTAGCGAAGTGTATGGAAGTTCGAAACGGAAAAATCGCAAAACCGGAAAATCAAAAACCCTAAGTTTCTGTTGAATTTTTTTGTGCTCTAAATGTAAAACCTTTTACTCCTAAAATCGGCTCAGGGTTTAGTGAGAACACCCACCAAAAACGATCCCATGAATCCTTCAAAGCTCCGCGGATCCGCGGCCATTGCTATTCATGTCGCCGCGGATCCACCGCCGTTTGGGCTCTTCACGTGATCATATTTTGTGCAGTGTTCTTCTGGTAGGGTTTTGGGATTTTTCAAATATGTTATATGTGCCCAGATTTTCCAGAAAAGAAATTTACTTTTGGGGTCCTATAAATCCGTATTTTTTTCGAACTTTGCTACACTTTGGCTATATTGGTTATATCTGTGATGTTTGAATGTATTGAACGTCGGCTAATCGCTATAAGTCGATTAGTCGGGGTTATACATCTCTGTGATCTGTGTTTGATATTGGAATGTGTATATGAACTCGTTGGATTGTCGCGGATGAATAGCCAGGGTGGATGTGAGATGCGAGTTTCTTTTTCTTTCATTCATGTAATAAATTTGTAAATTGATGTAATATTATTTGTTTGGCCGCACAACCGGGTCGGGGTTGTAGCCGTCATTGTATAATTCTTTTTACTGTTTTTGCTCCTAGGATAGACCCATGGAGGGGGTGCACAAACTACCGGGTAGCTCGAAGTGCCGAGTGGCCTACTCATGGCATTGAGGGAGGTTGCTTCGCTTCGGGTACTTAGCGGGTAGTTTGCCGCACCCGTAGGGGTCTTGGGTGGGGTATTTGGCTATTCATCGCGACCGTATAATCCGCTTTTCGTTGCAGGCTCGAACGAATCGCGGGTTCCTAGTATATCCAAAGTGTTCATCTGTGATCTGGATTGGTTATCATTGCAGTATATCTATATACAATAACTATTTAGGCGTTGCTTATGTTTTACAGCCGCGCTAGCCCAGCCCCCGCTCTGTCGTTAGTTAAGTAACCTAACGGGTGATGACGGGGCCGCGTGGCGAATGCGAATGGCATAAGCGTACGTCATATTTTGGTTGTTTTCTGCAATGGTAGGATTTAAATGATGGGACGCATTAAAAGAACTAATGCAAGAAAATAAACCTAAAAGACGTTGTTGGAACAAGTTTTTCAAAAAGCTGTTATTGCAAGGACGTTCATTTTTGTTTTGCATAGCGGTATTCGGTTGTGAATGCCCAGCACCTCAGTCGACGAGGCAAGGGCCGAGATCCCATCATCGGGAGTGACCCCTTGGATAAAAGTTTGCGTCAGGGTAATAACTTCACTATAGTCGATTATGCTTGCTTTGCATCGAGGTATTCAGTTTGGAATATCCTGCACCTCATTCGACGAGGAAAGAGCCGAGATCCCTTCGCAGGGAGTGACCTCTTTAGCAAAAGTTTCCGCCACTATATTTTCAAAAAGATTACCAGGTTCCTTCAATGATATCAAGTTCATTACGTTAACGGGTTTTTCGCCAAAAACCCAGCCGTAGCCCTCCGTCATTTCCTACAAGTACTACTCAGTATTCGAGCTACGTATTTTGGCATTGTCAAGGCATAGTGATCGGTAGCTAAGTATTGCTTGTTTGCAACCTTATTTTTCAGATTATTTAGGACAGTCACATAGCTATGTTGGCATTGTCAAGAGTTGTGCGGATGGGTCTAAGTTAATCAAGATAATGACGGGCCGAACTTGACTAACAGTTCATGATATGTTGGCATTGTCAAGGTCATGAATCGTTAGGGGCAAAAACCACATCGGGAGTTTCAAAAGAACTGAAACTTGCAGATTTAGCATACCTTCTGGAGTGTGGTGACTAGAGTGGATTCCATCTAGGTTATCACACAATGACAGTTGGATCCCGATCCCACTGATGAGTTGGTTTACTCTCGGGAGATTATTTCACTTAACGATCAATGCTATAAACCTAGTAAGTGTCTAGAAAGGTGTTAGCGGGGTTACGCCCCCAGGGAAAAGAGGTTCTTTAATTAAGGAACTTCGCGAAAGCGTTGGAAAACCTCCCTCGAAGTACCGACACTAGCCTGGCTGAAAGGTTAAGCAAGTATTGTGACGTGAATTAAAACCCGGCTAGTTCTTCTTTTAAAAGGTTTTAAGAAGGATTTGAGGAAACAGTGGGAGACATCCTGGTTAGATAAATTAATAAACCAATCCAATCTTGCACGAGCATACGCTGAGTGTTTCTTTTCTCTCTCTCCAGGCAGCAAACTTTTCACGCCCTAATCAAGATAATAAAATGTATCGCTTGACCGATCCGAATTCTTATTCGGGACTGGGGAAAGTTGGTTCAGCTCTAACTTGTGACAACAGTCATGAGAATGGGAAAGGGTATTGTAAGGATTTCCAGGATACCCAGTTGAAGAAGAAGCATGGTTTTGCATCTACTTCAGGTGTTCTTGTAATTGAGAACTGTTTTACGGTCAGCCCTACCTCCTGGGTACTTGATACCGGATCAGGATCTCATATCTGTAATTTATTGCAGGGACTGAGAAAAAGTAGGAGAGTTGCACCGGGTGATATGTCGCTCAGAGTAACGAACGGAGCACAAGTTAATGCGGCAGCCGTCGGTGAATATCACCTAGTATTGCCAAATGGCAAGACTATGATTTTGAACGATTGCAACTATGTACCCTCCATGGTTTGCAACATCATATCAGTTTCTTTACTCGATAAAGATGGATATAACTTTGTTCTTGAAAAGAATATCATGAACATTTACCTTGATAAGGTACTGGTTGTAGAGTGTACACTGTGTAATGGTATCTACGTTCTAAATCAGAATACAGTTCTCAATATACAAAACACACGCAAGAGGAAAAATTTAGATACGAATGAATCATACTTGTGGCATTATAGACTTGGTCATATCGGAGAGAAAAGACTGAGTAAGTTGCATAAAGATGGACTCTTGAATGCGTTCGAGTTTTCATCTTATGAAACTTGTCAGTCTTGTCTCAAAGGGAAGATGACCAAATCTCCGTTCACCGGACATGGAGAAAGAGCAAGAGAGCTCTTGGGACTCATACACAGTGATGTGTGTGGTCCGATGTCTATACTTGCAAGGGGTGGGTTCTCGTACTTCATCACATTAACTGACGATCTCTCTAGGTTCGGATATGTGTATCTGATGAAACACAAATCTGAAACTTTTGAGAAATTCAAGGAATTCAGAAACGAAGTAGAGAACCAGACAGGCAAAAGTATCAAGATCCTCCGGTCTGATAGAGGAGGGGAGTACTTAAGCACGGAATTCCGAGATTTCTTAAAAGAGAATGGTATTCTCTCTCAGCTTACTCCTCCTTATACACCAGAGCACAACGGTGTATCGGAGAGAAGGAATCGTACCCTATTGGATATGGTTCGATCCATGATGAGTAATGCTGAGTTACCTCTTTCATTCTGGGGACTTGCGCTAGATACAGCGGCATACTTACTGAATCAGGTTCCGTCTAAATCCGTGCCTAAGACTCCATATGAAATATGGAGTGGTAAGAAACCATATCTAGAACGGATTAAGATATGGGGTTGTCCGGCCTATGTAAAAGTACAAAAACCAGACAAGCTTGAGGCACGGTCAGTTTTATGTAAATTTGTGGGATATCCTAGAAATTCTCTGGGATATCTGTTCTACCGCACTAAGGAACAGAAGGTGTTCGTTGCTCGCCGCGCCACCTTTTTAGAGTGGCAATTTCTTGCAAAAGAAATAAGTGGGAGCACGGTAGAACAGGATGAAATATCTGATCCAAAAACTCAAATTGAGGATTTAGCAGAACCAGAAAATTCAGTGACCCCAAACGAACCTCAGCCACTCCGCAGATCTTGTAGGATTTCTCATCCGCCCGAGAGATACTACGGTTTTCTCATAGACGGGGATCGAGAGGATTGCATCTTGGAAGAAGATGACCCTACCAGTTTCAGGCAGGCCATTATCAGTAGGGACTCTGATAAGTGGCAGGAAGCTATGCAATCCGAAATGGAGTCCATGTACGCCAATAAAGTGTGGACCTTGGATATTGCTCCACCTGGGGTAAAACCCGTTGGATGCAAATGGATCTACAAAAGGAAACTTGGTGTAGATGGGCAGGTGGAAACCTATAAAGCTAGACTCGTTGCAAAAGGTTTTCGTCAAAGACCTGGTTTGGACTATGACGAGACTTTTTCTCCGGTGGCTATGCTCAAATCCATTCGGATCTTACTTGCCATTGCTGCCTTCCATGACTATGAAATCTGGCAGATGGATGTTAAGACGGCTTTCCTAAACGGTTGTTTGGAAGAGTGCATTTACATGGATCAACCAGAAGGTTTCGTAGACAGTGGGAGCAGCGGAAGGGTGTGCAAGTTGCTTAAATCCATTTATGGATTAAAGCAGGCATCGCGGAGCTGGAACATCTGTTTTGATGAGGCAATCAAGGAATTTGATTTCATCAAGAACGAAGATGAACCCTGTGTATATAAGAAGATTGTAGGATGAACAGTCGTATTCCTAGTCTTGTACGTGGACGACATTCTTTTGATAGGAAATGACATTCCTATGCTACAATCGGTCAAGCTGTTTTTGTCACAAAGGTTCTTCATGAAGGACCTGGGTGATGCCTCGTACATTCTGGGGATCAAGATCTATAGAGATAGATCCAAGAAACTGTTGGGACTTTCACAGTCCAGGTACATAGAGACCGTACTAAAGAGATTTAGTATGGAGGGTTCCAAGCGCGGTAACATACCCGCATTGCACGGAATTACCCTCTCCAAGAAGATGTCTCCTAAGACTGACGAGGAGAGGGTTCGCATGAGCACTATACCCTACGCTTCGGCGGTAGGATCTATAATGTATGCGATGCTATGTACAAGACCAGATGTAGCTTACGCGTTGAGCGCGGTAAGCCGGTATCAGTCAGACCCAGGGGAGGACCACTGGACAGCAGTGAAGAACATTCTCAAGTACCTAAGAAGGACTAAGGAGATGTTCCTGGTTTACGGTAATGGAGACCTCAGGGTCGAGTCCTTTACCGATTCAAGCTTCCAGAGTGACAAAGATAACAGCAAGTCCGTCTCGGGTTTTGTGTTTACCCTCAACGGAGGGGCGGTATGTTGGAGGAGTTCCAAGCAGGATACCGTCGCAGACTCGACGATGGAGGCTGAATACATTGCTGCAAGCGATGCCGCAAAAGAGGCGGTCTGGATAAAGAAGTTCATTAGTGAACTTCAGGTGGTTCCGTCCATTGTTGACCCAATACCTTTGTATTGCGATAACAATAGGGCTATAGCTTTAGCGAAGGAACCAAGGTCCCATCAGAAATCCAGGCACATCTTAAGGCGGTATCACCTGATCAGGGAGATCATTGATCGACAGGAGATCGAGATGCGGAGAGTGGACACAAAGGACAACACTGCGGATCCATTCACGAAGGCTTTACCCCAGACTCAGTTCGAGCGGCTGATCGAGATGATAGGTCTTCGATACGCAAGTACATGGCCTTAGTGCAAGTGGGAGATTGTTAGTGTATATGCCCTAGAGGCCATTACTGTATCATACTAGTATGTATATTACTTGATGGAAGCTTGGGATATTCACAGTTGTACAGACAATCTTGCTCAATATAGTAGTATGCTACTTGGTTTGTCTCTGCTTTAATGTGTACTTGTGTGTTTATTTATTATATCACCTATACGCATTAGTAGAGCCCTTAGGATCTTTGCTTGATTACCGGCGTTGTGATGGCGATCACACTCGTGGGGGCTGGGTAATCTACGAGCACATCCTTATACACGTCCGTAGTCGTGGGAGTATCGAGATAGGGCATCGATACTCCAGAGTAGACTAGCGTATGCGCTTCTCATCCCAGCATGGGAGACGGTCTGTCCCATAGCCGTCAGTACGTCGTACTTGAGATAGTATGCGGGTGCTCGTTGGGTTACGAGTACACTGGACAGGACTCGTCGGGAACTGATGGTTGGTATTATACCTATCGTCAGTTATCAGTTCCCAAGTGACATGAGTAAAGCTTAGTCCGCTGACTTGACACTGTCACTTCGCCTCGAGTGTGTTCCCACAGTTCTTTGATTGCTACCCTACCACGGCTCTACTGAGTCGTGCAAACAGGTAGTAGTTGGGAGCAGTCCCGAAGCACTTGGAGGCAGTGACGGTTAGACAGGATTCGTCTCTCCCGGTATTGGGGGTTGACATCACGCTGTGTCTAGGAGAGCCATTACACAAGTAGTCCCTGGCCAGGGCAAGCGAGATATACTGGTAGGTTCCAGTGTTATCTCAGGGTGTTCTGGGCTTCGCTCCGACACGACTTGTACCGCTATTAGGGGTCTGACGCTTGCCGCCCCCCTAGGCCCGACATGCGATGTATCAGACGAACAGACCGGACTGTACGGAGATTGTCACATACAGACTCAGTAGGAGTTCGGGTGGGTTTACCTCATCGGCCTTCTTATCGACATCTACCTGGGGACCGTTACGTACAGCTAGTGCCGCTTGCGGTCTGTGGTTAAATCCACTGCCAGCGTAGTGTCGAGTCTTTAGAGTCCCACACAGAGAGTTTCCCTGCACTGAGCGAAATGTGTAGAGGCCGTATGGTTTTACGGCAGGGCTGCGATCACTTACGTACACTTGTGTGCGTGTGGTGTTCGGGCAGGCAATACTAGTGGGCTTTGGTTTAAGCCGGATCCTAGTATTGCATGGATGGATTTGTTTTGTCTTCTGCGCATCCGCATTCTACGGAATACGGATGCAGGTGTGTATGCACAGTTTTCCGGAGCGATGAAGGAGGAGGTGCCTCATTAGGGTTTTGGCAGTTGGTTCGGCCAAAACCACTATGTGGCAGGCTCATTAGGGTTTTGACAGTTGATTCGGTCAAAACCATTTTGAGGCGGACTCATTAGGGTTTCGACAGTTCGTTTGGTCAAAACCATTATGAGCCGGGGATATTATTTACTAATCCTTTCATTGATAATTTTGTTATGGCTAATTACATTGACCATTTGACCATCTTGACTTTGTTGACCATTTGACCAAAGTTGACTTGGACCTTCTTAGAAGATCTAAAGTATTCTTTGGTTTTCTTTTTCTTTTGTTATGATAATGGTCATGTCATTTTTAGCCATCACCTTTATCTTGATGGGATTAGTAATGATAATGTTTGTGCATTATTGCAACCATGGTGAGGTTTTCTCTTGGTTAAGCTTTTCATTTGCTTATTCTCATTCTCTCTCTTGAAATGAGAAGCTCCATGGTTGCAAGAAAAACTCTTTCTTCTTCCTCCTCTTGATTTCTCCTTTGATCTCATGTGTTGAGAGAAAAAGGATTCCACTTGACAAACACATCCATACATCTCCTCTACACATCCTAGGGTTTCTAGATTAGCAATCTTCTTGCCCTAGTTACCTCGGCTTGAGGTGGAGCTCGGTGTACATCTCTCGGGTGGATCGTCTTCGACTCAAGGAGGCCGCGGAGGTGACCGAAGCTCGGATCAACCATTGAGCAAGTAAAGAGAAGAACAACAAGAAGAGAAGAACAACAAAGAAGAAGGACAACAAGAAGAGAAGGAGTTCAAGTTGAGGTATAACCACTTTGCCGAGTAGTTAACTCTTCTTTGCAAGTATGCTAGTTTAGTTTAGCAAAGATCCGGCTTTTACGGTCCATGTTACAAAGTTTAGAAAAAAAATTTGGTTTTACCGTTTCCGCATCCCCGAAAGTACCGGGAGAGGTAACGTGGACCTAACACCATTGACTTCCTTTTTGTTCATCATTGCTTCCAATGATGGGTTTGGTGATGGGTTTTTGAGTGTGGACTTTGTTGTGATGATATTTCATCATCATCACCTTTTCTCTCTCTTGCATTATTATTGATACACTCCCTCTCTCACTCTTTATGAAGAAAGGACGACCATTCTTGTGGCAAGGGGGCTGTCCATTTTTGAGGGGAAAATGAGTCTCATTTTCCTTGCGACAAAATTCCCTAGTTCATCTCAAAAGTTCATCTCATTCCTCCACCAGAAAATGGCAACTTCTTATAACCCCATGAGACATATATTTCTACGTATAACTTACATCATTCTTGGACACGTCGACTCGCCAACTTCGTGCCCGAGTTGCTTCGGTCCACGGGTGGGAGCCTTTAAAAGAACCCGGCGATGTGGTGCCCTTCCGACGAGGAGATGAAGACCGGAGATTCCGCAGGGAGATCGGGACGACGATAAGAAGACCGAAGGACACAGATCGCTCGGTATATCTCTCTACCCCTTCTCTAGTTAGCTAGCATTAGATTAATGGCACGATCCGGATTTTTAGTACGCGGTAGCGCCAGTTTTATAAGTTAAAGAAAAGTATCGTTTCCGCATTTTGGCCTCGTTCAGACGGCCGGGGCGCTGCCGTGTACTTATAGTCGTTAGTTGAGTCCATTCGAGCGCAGAGGCAGGAGGTCGTTCAACCTGTTGCAGGGACCACTGTTCTACCTACTGTTCCGGCAGTCACCGCTACCGCTACGGAGGTTATCACCGTGTCACTGTCCGAGTCCATTAGACTGAGGCATCCGGTTTTCACTGGCACCGATCCAGCTGAGGATCCGCAGTCGTTTATCGACCAGATGGCCAGGATATGTCGTTCGCTCCGATGCTCCGATGTGAGATGGGTAAGTTCGCGAGCTTTCGTCTGGAGGGTCTGGCCGAGAAGTGGTGGGAGTCCTTGGAGAGGGGCAGAGCCACAGTCCTTGCTCCTATGACCTGGTCTGAGTTCGTGACGGTGTTTCTTGTTGGAGATAGTGCCCTCAGAGTTAATTATTGGATCACAGGCACGTGATTGCAACGATTGAGGGAGGACCTATTCCGGTAGGACAGTCTTACTCAAGATGATAGTATGCTATCTGGTTTATCTTTATCATCGTGTACTGCTTTAGGTGACCTGACAGGTCAATATTGCACGTTGATAGAGCCTCTAGGATTCTTGCTTGACTACCAGCAGTATGAAGGCGATCATATACGTGGGAGCTGGGGTCTATAAGCACATCCTTAAAAGGTCTCTAGTCGTAGGAGTTTCGAGACAGGGCATCGATACTCCAGAGTAGACTAGTGTATACAATTGAGACCCCGACGAGGGGCGGTGGCCGGTCTCACAAGCCACTGGTGTCAGTAGGTTCACCAAAGATGTATACATGTGCTCATTGGGTTATGAGTACACCGGACAGGACTCGCCGGGAACATGCTAGTTGGTCTTATACCTGACGCCAGATAGCAGTTCGCTGGTGACATGTGTACAGGTTAGTTCATCGACCTGAGGATCGTCATTTGTCTCGTGTGAGTTCCCACTGTACTTTGATTACTACCCTACCACGCTCAAAGGAGACGTGCAAACAGGTTTTAGTTGGGTACAGTCCCGAGCCACATGGAGGCAGTAAGCGGATCTTCGGGGGTTCGCCTCTCCCGGTATTGGGGGTGAGGTCGCGCTGTGTCTAGGAGAGCCAGAACATGAAAAGCCCTTGGCCAAGGCAGAAGATTTACTGGTAGGTATTCCAGTAGTATCTCAGGGTGTTCCGGGCTACACTCCGACACGACTTGTACCGCTTTTGGGGGTCTGACTTTTACCAACCCCCTAGGCCCGCCATGCGATGCTCATAGTCGAACGGACCGGACTGTACGGATATTTTAACCGACAGGCTCAGTAGGGTGTCAGGATGAGTTCACTCATCGACGTCCCTTTTGGTCAATAGATGGTAGCCCGTCACGTATGGCTAATACCTCTGACGTGCTAGTGGTTAAATCCACAGCCATAGTATTGACGAGTCTTTAGAGTTCCCCACATTCAGTTACTCAAGTTTTCGGGCGAAACGCTGTAGAGGCCGTATAAAGATATGGCAGGGTTCGATCAGATACGTGCGGTATTGCACGGATCAGGATCGGACGGTTAGTACTAGAGGCCGTATGTATATATGGCAGGGTTCGATCAGATACGTGCGTTATTGCACGGATCAGGATCGGACGGATATTACTAGCCGGCTTTGGTTTAAGCCGGATCCTAGTATAGTACAGTGTATATTTTGTCTCATTGCATTTGTATTCGGTTGGAATACAGATGCGGGTATGTATACACAGTATCGGGTTTTTCCTGTAATTTATTACGGGATCAGTTTTCTGGAGTTGCCAGTTTGCTTTCCGTTTCGGCCATATTTCTCTGTATCTTTCATTGGCTGAAGATTGGTGGAGGGGGGCTTATTTGCATTTGTGCAAATTAGCATTTGTGGAGGGTGTTCTTTGCATCTTGTAGTGTCATGATGGTAGCACCATCCCTTGACCATTTGACTTCTTCTTTCTAGATGGCTTGACCTTTGTTGTAATGATGATGGTTGATGGAGTGTGGTTTTGAATATGTGATCATTTCTTTTCATTATAAGATTTTATCTCTCTCTTGCATTATTCTTGTGAGACTCTCCCTCATTCTCTCACTCTCTTCTCTACTCACCACCATGCAAGGCCGGCCAAGTAGGGGCTGCCCAATTTTTTGGGTGTGGGAATTTTGCTCTTTTCATGCTACAAAATTCCCAAAGTTTCATCTCCAAAAAGTCTTAGTTCCTTTCCTCCACCAAAGGCAACTCCATAACCCCAAAATGAGACATGAGATCTACACGTATTCTATAGCAAATCTTGGGCACGTCGACTCGCCAACTTCGTGCCCAAGTTGCCTCGGACCAAAGGTGGGAGCCCGTAAAAGATGCAGGCGATGTGGTGCCCTTCTGGTGACGTGATGAAGACCGGAGATTCCGCAGGAGATCGGGACGACGACGAGAAGACCGGAGGACACGGATCACTCGGTATATCTCTCTAACCCCTCTCTTGATAGCTAGGACTAGTTTAATGGCACGATCCGGGATTTTAGTGCGCGGTGGTGCCGGTTTGAAAAGTTAAAGTAAATCACCGCTTCCGCATACCGGCGTCGGATGGACGGCTGGGGCGCCGCCGTGCACTTACATTTCTTGCCCGTTTTCTTCCACCGAGCATTAGCGATGCTCGAGCTCTCAGATTCGAGTCGTTACGCCAGTCTCCGGCGATGACGGTGGTTGAGTACGTTGTACTGTTTACTGAGCTGTCTGTGTATGCTCCGTATTTTGTAGCTACTGAGGAAATGAGGGTGAAGAGTTTCGTTCGATGCCTGCTTACCCAGTTGTTACTCTCTATCCGCATTCAGCATTGCGACACCTATGCAGCTGTGGTGGATGCAGCCCTGTTGGTTGAGGAGCGTCTTTCTGAGACGCCGGTTGCTTCGGAACCGAAAAGGGTTCGTAATAGGGATTCAGCGGGGAGACGGGCGTTTAGACATCGTGACAGTTCCCGTTCAGATACTAGGGGTAGTGGAGGTTCGGGACGAGGTCAGATTTTTAGCTATTATCCTCAGGAGAGTCAGCAGTTTGCATCTGGATGTTACCGGTGCGGAGGTTTGGGTCATCGGGTTCGAGATTGTACTGAGCCACATGAGAGCGAGGCAATTGTACCGCAGGTTACCTTACCACCTTCTCCAACTCAGAGGGCGTTGCCACTTATTCCTGTTGTTGCTCCGCGTCAGACTGATGTGCAAAGAAGTAGGGGTCGCAGTGGTTTTGTACCGAGAGGGCGGGGCGGTAGAGGCGGAGGTTAGCCAGTCGCCAGTAGAGGGCAGGCTCGGGTGTTTTCCTTGACTCATCAGGACGCGCAGGCGTCCAATGCAGTGGTTTCAGGTACCCTTTTTGTATATTCTTTTGATGCACATGTTTTATTTGATCCGGGATCTACGCATTCATATGTTTCTATGCACTTCGTGCCGAGGTTAGGCCGAGAGTCGTGTTTGCTAGATCAGCCGCTTGTCGTGACTACTCCTGTTGGAGATTCGTTTACTGCTCGACACGTGTTTCGGTCGTGTTTTGTTCTTATAGGAGATCGAGATTTTTTCGTCGACTTGATCCTTCTTGAGATGTTGGACATCGACGTTCTCCTGGGCATGGACTGGTTAGCTACTTGCTACGCGTCCGTGGACTGCTGCGAGAAGACAGTTAGGTTTTGTTTTCCCGGCGAGTCAGTGTTTATGGTGCAGGGGGACCGTGGTGCCGCCCTTTACAGTTTGATTTATGTCCTTTGGGCTAGTCTGCTTTTGAGGAGAGGATGTCGGGGATTCTTAGATTTCATTCATGATACTGGAGCCACAGTGGAGTCGTTGGACCGTGTTCCTACCGTGCGAGAGCTTCCTGACGTTTTTTCCGATGAGTTACCTAGGCTGCCCCAGAGCGCGATATTGAGTTTTGTATTGACCTGATTCCCGGCGCGGGGCCTATTTCTATACCGCCTTATCAGATGGCTCTGGCGGAGCTTAGAGAGCTTAAAAATCAATTGCAAGAGTTGCTTGATAGGAGACTTGTGCGTCCTAATGTTTCACCGTGGGGAGATCTTGTTCTGTTCGTCAAGAAGAAGGACGGCAGTTTGAGGTTGTGTATGAATTATCGCCAATTGAACCGAGTTACGGTGCGGAATAGGTATCCTTTACACCGCATTGACGATTTGTTTGATCATCTCCAGGATGCGAAACATTTTTCTAAGATTGATTTGAGTTCGGGTTATCATCAGTTGCGGGTTCGGAATGATGACATTCCGAATACTGCTTTTCGTACGCGCCACGGGCATTATAATTTTTCGGTGATGTCGTTCGGACTCACCAATGCGCCAGCAGCGTCCATGGATCTGATGAACAGGAATTTTAGGCCGTTCCTCGACCAGTTCATTATTGTGTTTATTGATGATATTCTGTTCTACTCTAGGAGTCGTGAGGAGCATGAGCAGCACTTGAGGATTGCTTTGCAGACATTGAGAGAGCACCAGCTGTATGCTAAATTCTCAAAGTGCGCGTTTTTTACTGAGGTCCGCAGCTTTTTAGGCTTAGCTGGTTATTATCGCCGTTTCGTGCAGGATTTTTCGAGTATCGCTGCACCGCTGACCGGACTGACCCGGAAGGGGGTTCCTTTTCTTTGGACTGATGCGTGCGAGCAGAGTTTTCAGCAATTGAAGACTCGGTTGACGACGGCACCAGTTCTATCTTTGCCTTCTGGATCGGGCGGCTATGTTGTTTGCTGTGGGGCTCGGTTGTGTACCGATGCAGCATGATAAAGTGATTGCTTATGCTTCTAGGCAGCAGAAGAAGCACGAGCAGAATTACCCCACTCACGATCTTGAGATGGTCGTGGTGGTCTTTGCGTTGATGATTTGGAGACACTACTTGTATGGGGAGTCATGTCAGATCTTCATGGACCATAAGTGATTGAAGTACATCTTCCAGCAGTGGGATCTGAATCCGAGACAACGCCATTGGATGGAGCTTTTTGTCACGACCCGAAGGTACGGAACGTGACCGGCACTTAAATTACGAAACGTCTAGAAGCGTAACGTAATATAAGAAAGCCAAGGCCCAGAAATCTAAACCCTTTAAAAGAAGAAGTGTAGGAAAACAAGTTTTAAAATCAACATCGAATTTTCTCAGAAATTTCGGCAGAGTCTCATTTGTAAAAACTGGCCCCAAACGGGTACAAACAAGAATAATATATACAAGCAATAAAAAGGCATCCCCAAGCGGGAGTTAGCTCTTCGCCAATTGGCGGTCGCAACCACGCAAGCAATATAGTATACATTGCCGAAGGGCGAGGAACAAAACTCAAAGAAAACCATCAAAACCACCAGAAAACCATAATAGTACAACCATGACTCTAAGGTCGAAAGAATAAGCAACTGGTCTTCTAAATCTATCAAGTAAAACAAGTCTGGTTGATAGAGCTTACTAGATACAAATGAAATAATAAAAATACAACTGCGGTCCTGATACAAGTGAACCAACCTACCAAGCAAATTACCCTGAATGAAATGATGTGCCAGCAAGCTTCCAAGGAAACCTGTACATCGAAATCTGTAAGAAAATTTTGCACAATGGGGGTGAGTTGCCAACTCGTTAGTAGAAGACTTCTGCGAGTAGAAATCGCATGCACGACGCTCTCCTAGGTCATAATAATATAATTAATATAACACCAGTCATATAGTAGTGGTAGGGTAATAATCTATGCATAAGTGCAATGCTCTGTGCTCGTGTCAGTGCCTCAAGTAGTAACATGTCATGTGTATGAGTATGCATGCAGCATGAATGTAAAACAATTAACCATTATATCTGGATATAACTGTATAAGAAATCTTTAACTTTTATCATAGTAAAATTTGTATGGTAATCTGAAACATCATCAATGAAATCCATGGAAATTCGTCTCAAGCATCGACACAAAACATGAAAATCTTATAGTCTCAATATCTCGGGCTCCGACAGTCCGGATCGGCCCATATCATCAAATATCATGACAACGGTCGGTATCCTCCGGATATCCGCCGTGCCAGACATCACCGGTAGGTAGTCTTCCCCAGCCAGGCTCATCGTCATCCCCACAAAAACACTCTCGCCCCAGGGTACCATACCGGGCCCACCATGTACCCGAGACGGTTCCTCCACTCCTCGAATTGGGTCTCGAAATCCAACAGAAAACAAGAAAACTCATGGTGGACGACCCATACATCACGAGAAAACCGCAACTTACATTTTAATAATGATAATAATAAGCTTTTATTAAATTCTTGCGGTTTTCCCCGAAAATCCAGAAATCTCTTAGAAATACGAAATCCAAGAATCAAGAGTAAGTAAATAGTGAATGTAGAGTTCCTAGGCACTCTTACAAGGGTCTATAAGGCATCAACCATGCCCGAATAAAAATTTAGACGTGCTGAACAACCCAAAGCCGGGATCTTTGCTAGATAATTAGGGTTTTAACATGCAAGTAAACATCTTTACAACTAAGAGTGAGGGATTACAACCTTTGTAGTCCGCTCCTTCGCTTCATAAGCTCCGAGTAGAAGTCCCTTCGCCGCGATCCATGATCTCCCGGAATCAAGAGAGGCTCCACAACCCGAATGATCCATGCTAGCTTGTAGTCTTCCTTTTCTCCGATGATCTACCTCGAAGTTTCTATAACTCAAGCTTTTTCTCACTAATGAGGTGAACACCCTAATCTAGTTGGCTAGATTAGATGAGGATGATGAAGTAGGATTTATGCTCTCTTTTATTATCAAATTCTCACTTTAATTCATCACCAAATGAAAACCTAGAAAACTTTTCAATGCTCAATGAAGAAGAAGAAGAAGGAAATTCCTTTTATGATGAATAATGAAATTTAAGTGATAATTACATATGCAACCATGGTTGATATTGAGAAGGCTAACCTTTGTAGAGAGCTAACTAGGGTTAAGGGTTTGGGTTGGGTTAAAGAATGAGTCACTAAAATATCAACCAAATATCATAGCTCAAAACAAAATAAACCTTCTAGAAGGTTCATTAAAGAACTAACCCAAATCAAACCGAAACCATGTTTAATCTCCACTAATCTTGTTGAATTAGTAATTATAACATGTTACAATATTATATATCACATATCTAATATATTTTGTAACAAAAGAAAATAATACAATTAACATATATCGCATATATATCAATGTATTATCCGGTGAGAAAATGAATCAATAAAGCGAGCCAATATTAGATAATGTAAAGTAATATATCACATATATAATCATACATTAAATTATCGAATCAACACTTGATCCGATAATCCGGCTATATCGAATATAACCGACTAATATATCATGTACCGATTCATCGAATCAACACTTGATCTGATGACCCGGCTCATATCAAAATATCGCGTGAATATAATACGGTATCTCATAACGCATTATCCTCGGTCCTGCACATATCACATATGTGCTCCTACACCGTTTTGCCTGAGTCAAGAAATCTCTTTGTAGGACTCTAAAGAATCGTCAATACGCCGGTAGTAGGTGATGATCATATCAAACACCCACAAGCTGCAAGCGGTCAGCTAAACGTAACATCCACCCAGGTATTGAGCGATCAGAAGATCAACAAGCAAGCCTGTACATTCTCCTGTTAATCCAAACAGTAACACTTTCGTACAGTTCGGTCTCTTCGTCTGATATGTTGCATATCTAGTCTACGGGTGGTATACGTCAGACCCCACTAACCGATAAGTCATGTCGATGTGAGGCTCATAACAGGTCAAGAAACTACTGGTAACACTTACCAGTAAATCTATATATCATCCCGGGCCAGGGACTTCCGGTTATAGCCAATCGAACACAGCACAACAATAACTCCCTATACCGGGAGAGACGAGTCCCCTCCCATCGCTCATTGCCTCCTTGTGATTCGAGACTATACCCAAAAGCCACCGTTTTGCACGCCCTCTTGGACGTGGTAAGGTGGAAATCAAAGCACAGTGGGAATCACACAAGACTCTATGACGATCTCGGGTCTATAGACTACCATGTACCAGTGTCACCGGAGAACTGCCATCTGACGTGAGGTATAATACAATCTGGGAGTTCTCGGCGAGTCCGTCCAGTGTACCCAGTCTCCACTGAGCACCCGTACACCATCCTTGATTTCAAACACCGATGGATATGGGATCATCCATCGCCCATCATATGGGTCAAGATGCGTATTCGCTAGTCTACTCTGGTGTATCGATTCCCTGTCTCGATACACCCTCGACCAGGAACAGATATAGGATGTACTCATCGACTACTTTGGCCCCACTAGTATGATCTCATCATAGTCGCAGTAGTCGAGTACATAGCCTAAGGGCTTCATCAACATGTGAGAGTAAGACAGGAAACTAATACAAGTCAACATGTTAAGATAAAGTGAAACCAAATAGCATACTATCACGACGAGCAAGAAAGTCCTCTCTATATATATCCAAGCATCCATAATAATATACGTCACATGTACAGCAATGGCCTCTAGGGCATATACATAACTAACAATCTCCCACTTGCACTAAGGCCAGCTGCTGTAGTATCTCATACCTAGCATTCCGAATAATCTCTCAAACTGTATCGGGGGAATGGACTTCATGAGTGGATCCGCAGTGTTTTCCTTCGTATCTACTCTCCAGACCTCGATCTCACGGCGATCAACTATGTCCCTGATCAGGTGATACCGCCTCAGAATATGTCTGGACTTCTGATGGGACCTGGGTTCCTTGGCCAAAGCCACAGCTCCATTGTTATCACAATACAGAGGTATTGGATGCTCAATGGATGGAACCACACCAAGTTCAGTAATGAACTTCTTTATCCAGACAGCCTCTTTGGCAGCATCGTTGGCAGCGATGTATTCAGCCTCCATCGTCGAGTCTGCAACGGTATCCTGTTTGGAACTCTTCCAACATACCGCCCCAACATTGAGGGTAAAGACAAATCCCGAGTGCGACTTAGAGTCATCCGTATCACTTTGGAAGCTTGAATCAGTAAAGGACTCCACCCGGAGTTCTCCGTTACCATACACCAAGAACATCTCTGTAGTCCTTCGCAAGTACTTGAGAATGTTCTTCACAGTTGTCCAATGACTCTCTCCAGGATCTGTTTGATACCGACTCACTACACATAGTGAGTATGCTACATCAGGTCTCGTACATAGCATCACATACATGATAGAGCCAACTGTTGAAGCATAGGATATCCCTTGCATGCGAGCTCTCTCCAAATCAGTCTTGGGAGACATCTCTTTGGAGAGAGTGAGTCCAGAGATCGTGGGTTGGTTCCCATGATTAGATTCTTCCATACTAAACCTCTTTAGTATGGTGTCAATGTACCTGGATTGGGACAATCCGAGTATCCGTTTAGATCTATCTCTATATATCATGATTCCCAATATGCAGGAGGCATCACCTAGATCTTTCATTAAAAATATTTGTGATAAGAAATGCTTGACTGACTGCAGCATTTCCTACCGGTGAGTTGGAACATCATTTCCTATCAAGAGTATGTCATCGACGTACAATACGAAGAAAATAACCTTACTCTCTGCAACCTTTTTATATATACAAGGTTCATCTACGTTTTTGATGAAGTCAAACTCTTTGACTACAACATCAAAGAAGATGTTCCGACAACGCGATGCTTGCTTTAACCCATAAATGGATTTAAGCAGTTTGCACACCTTTCCGCTGCTCCCACTATCTATGAAGCCCTCTGGCTGAGTCATATACACGCACTATTCTAAATCACCGTTTAGAAAGGCGGTCTTAACATCCATTTGCCAGATTTCGTAGTCATGGTATGCAGCAATGGCAAGTAAGATCCGGATGGACTTAAGCATAGCCACTGGAGAAAAGGTTTCCTCATAATCCACACCTGGTCGTTGACGAAAACCCTTTGCAACAAGTCTAGCTTTAAAAGTCTCAACTTTTCCATCTATACCAATTTTCTTTTTAAAGATCCACTTGCTCCCAATGGGTTTTACCTCTTCAGGAGAATTTTCCAAAGTCCATACTTTGTTGGTGTACATGGATTCCATCTCAGATCGTATTGCATCTAGCCATTTCACAGAGTCACCACTCGTGATGGCCAGCTCGAAACTAGTCGGGTCATCATCTTCCATGATGCAATCCTCGCTTCCACCATCTATGAGAAAACCGTAGTATCTCTCAGGTGGATGATAAACCCTACTAGATCGGCGGAGAGGCTGGGGTTCGTCGGGTACTACTGAATTCTCTGGTTCCACTAAATCTTCAGTTGCAGTTTGTGTTGCTGGAACTTCTTCCAGTTCTACCTCAGAGCCACTAATCTCTTTTGCAAGAAATTCCTTTTTCTAAAAAGGTGGCATGTTGAGCAACAAACACCTTTTTCTCCTCACTGTGGTAGAAAAAATATTCATAAGAATTCTTCGGATATCCTACAAACTTGCGAAGAATTGATCGTGCCTCGAGTTTGTCCGGATTTTTCCTTTTGACATAGGCCGGACAACCCCATATCTTAACTCGTTTAAGATACGGTCTTTCCCACTCCATATCTCATATTGTGTGGTAGGTACAAATTTAGATGTAACTTGATTCAATAGGTAAGCTGCAGTCTCCAGTGCATACCCCCAAAAGGAAATAGGGAACTCAGCATTACTCATCATAGAGCGCACCATATCTAATAGGGTGTGATTCCTCCGCTCTGATACAATGTTGTGCTGTGGTGTATAAGGAGGAGCAAGCTGAGAGAGAATCCCATTCTCTTTTAGATAATCCAGAAAATCATTGCTCAAGTATTCTCCTCCTCGATCAGATCGAAGGATTTTAATACTTTTGCCCGTTTGGTTCTCTACTTCGTGCTTATATTATCTGAATTTCTCAAAAGCTTCGGACTTGTGTTTCATCAGGAACACATGTCCGTATCTAGAGAGATCGTCAGTGAATGTAATGAAGTAGGAAGAACCGTTCCTGGCATGCGTAGACATAAGACCGCATACATCACTATGTACCCGTCCTAAGAGTTCCGTAACTCTTTCTCCTGTACTAAACGTAGTTTTGGTCATTTTTCCTTTGAGACATGAATGGAAAGTATCATAAGATGATAATTCGAACGAATTCAAATATCCATCCTTATGTAATTTAGCTAGCAGTGTCGCATTGATATGGCCAAGTCTAAAATGCCACAAGAAGGATTCGTTCATTTCTGAACTTTTCCTCTTGTGTGTGTTTTGTATATTAATGACTGTATTTTGATTGAGAATGAATATGCCATTATGTAACGAGCCTGATCCAATCAACTTTTGATCTAGGAATATGTTCATAACATTATCCTTTACTACAGAATTATATCCTTCTTTACTTAATAAAGAAACTGATATAATGTTGCACATCATGTTCGGTTTATAATAGCACTCATTCAGAATCAGTGTATTACTACTTGGTAATACTAGGTGATATTCGCCAACTGGTTTGCCTGCAATACTTGAACCATTTCTTACTTGAACGGAATGATCACATTTTCCCAGTTCTCTACCTTTACGTAGCCCATGTAACAATTTACATATGTGGGATCCCGATCCGGTATCTAATACCCAGGACGTAGTGTGAACTGAGAAACAGTTCTCAATAACTAACACACCCGAAGAAGGAGCATCAACATGCTCGTTCTTCGTTTGGGCGGCGTGAGAATCCAGATATTCTCCTGTTTCCTGCTCAGTCTTATAACACTTATAAGATAGAATGGGTCCAACGTTCCCCTGCTCAGTGTAATAAGCGGGTTCAGTCAATACATCCATATTATTATCTTGATTATGGCCTGACATGGTCGCTACCTAGAGAGAGAGAGAAGAAAATACTTTAGCTTATGCTCTTGCAAGATTAGATTGGTTATTATCTTATCTAATCAGGATGTCTCCCACTGTTTTTATCAAATCTTCCTTCAAACCCTAAAATGTAAGATTAGCCGGGATTAATTACACCCTACAATTTCGTCAATCTTTCAGCCAGATCAGTGCCGGTACTTGAGGGAGGTTCCCCGTGCTCTCGCACGGACCTAATTAAAATAAACCTCGTTTTCCCAGAGGCATAACCCCGTTAACACCTTTCTAGACACCTACTTGATCGGCTAATTGTCCTGTGTAAAATTCTCCTAGGAGTAACTCTTACTCGCAGTGGGTATCAGGATCCAACTATCTCATAGGAGGTATGCAATCTCATTGCGAATTTCAATACTTTGAAATTCCCGATAATATTTTGCCCCTAGCGATCTATGTCCTTGACAAAGTCAACAAACCATATATCGCAAGTCAAGTTCAACCTGTCATTTCCCGATTGAATTAAACCCACCCGCATGACCCTTGACAAGGTCAACATGGCCGTACGAATACCCTAATCCAATCACATTTCATGTTTTAGCAGATAAACACTAATTAGCTACCGTACACTGTGCCTTGACAAGGTCAACAAACACAGCACGAATACTAAGTAGGATTAATCTGAAATGACGGAGGGCTACGACAGGTTTTTCAGAAAACCTATTGCGTAATGAACTTGATATCGTTGTAGAAACAAGTGATTTTGAAAAGGATTGTTTTTTAGGCTTTTTTATCTTCCCTAAAGAGGTCACTCCCAGTGAAGGGATCTCGGCTCTTTCCCCATCGAATAAGGTGCAGGATATATCATATATACCGTTGTGCAAAGCAAGAACTATATAAGCTGTCAAAAACTAAACCGTGAGTTTATAACATCTGCCAGTTTAGCTAATGTGGTCACCCCCGGTGAAGGGATCTCGGCTCTTTACTCATCGAATAAGGTGCAGGGTATATCATATATACCGCTATGAAAAGCAAAACTGTAGCTACCCTTTTTATAAAGTTTTGATTCTACAACATCTTTTAGGTTTCTTTTCTTTTATTAATCTCATTAATATATCCCATCAGCTTATGCTTTCTAAGTATCACAGTAGAAACGAAAGCAGTAATATTTATATATCAGTATATATATATAGTATAAGCATTCATCTCAGGCAGTAATATGATCTCATCACAGAACATTGTAGCAGAAGAACATATATGAAATACTGGATATGCTAGGATGTCCGTGTTTTAATACGAGCCTGTATAAAACACGGATTCCACGGTCGCGATGAATAGCCAAACCCACATCCCTAGACCCCTACGAGAGCGGCAAGCAACACTGCCAATTCTTGGGTTAGGAGACCCGGTCTCGACTCCTCGAGATGGCTTTTCACTGGACCCTAGAACCCGGTTACTTGTGCACACCTCCTTGGGTCTACCTAATGCGGAAAAGTAAATAATATACACTGGAGACATCAACCTCATCCCTGAAGTGCCCCAATAAAAGAATATTACATACAAGTGAATTTTACATGAATGAAAATAAAAACCCTCATCTCTCATAAAACCCCCGGCTAATCAGAACATGACGATCCAATATAACATATCACTGCAACACATAATATCTCATATCATCAATGTAAGTAAGTATGCATACACCGATCGTCGTGGATGTATAGCAACGAAAACCGGAAATGCAACTACATACTACACTTACGGTCACAGAAAAGAAAGTGTAAAACTAAAACATTTGGAATCCAAAATCACTTTAGACATCGTAAATCCGAAATATCACATACTTCGCATTTCATGCCTAACTATATAAATTCCACATATTGTATCACATTCCAGATAAATAGACAATATTAAACTTTCCGATCGAATAATCAAACACCCAAAATTTCCCAAATGGCTCAACACTTGAGCGGAGTTTAAAAGCATCCATCATATGCCACAGTACAAATGGTCCAGCCGTAGAAGGGTCAAGCCAACGCCTCACATGTGGCATGCCGTACTGCCCCAAACCCTAAGGTTTAAAGGCAGTTCACACGGTCACATAATCGAGTTAAGGTTTGTGTTCTTTTAGAGGGTCCACCTCGGAACTTGCACGTTTTACGAAAGATTTAAACTCAAGAAAAATTCAACACTTGAAAGTTTTTTTCGTGTCGGGAAAAAGTGAGTTAATGATATCCGTTCGAACATTTTAATACTTTCTAAATTATCCGGAAAACAAAACGAAATTAAACTTTCCAATCGAATCAACGAATACAAAATAATCCCCAGAACACTCAACACTTGAGTAAGATTAAAAATACACAGAATCATGTACAAGTACATACGGATGTACTGTGCCAAAAACCTAACCCTAATTCTACAGTGGCGCCGCGGAACTGCCGTTCAAGGCATGGTTCTGTCGCGGTTCCGCGGCGCTTTAGTTGAATTTGGGTGTCGTTTTTCACAGTAACTCTTAAAATTCCCTGCTGATTTTTATGAGTATTTTTAATGCAGAAAAAATCACATTTTTACATAATTTCCAGAGAGGGGGTCAAGTTCGATGTTTTAGGGTTCGATAGGAGTTTTACCTTCGTAAACACGTCGCCTAATGCTCTAGCTAGGCTCTAATACCACAGTAGGGTTCCTAGGCACTCTTACAAGGGTCTATAAGGTATCAACCATGCCCGAATAAAAATTTAGACGTGCCGAAAAACCCAAAGCCGGGATCGTTGCTAGATAATTAGGGTTTTAACATGCAAGTAAACAAGTTTACAACTAAGAGTGAGGGATTACAACCTTTGTAGTCCGCTCCTTCGCTTCATAAGCTCCGAGTAAAAGTCCTTTCGCCGCGATCCATGATCTCCCGGACTCGAGAGAGATTCTACAACCCGAATGATCCATGCTAGCTTGTAGTCTTCCTTTTCTCCGATGATCTACCTCGAAGTTTCTATAACTCAAGCTTTTTCTCACTAATGAGGTGAACACCCTAATCTAATTGGCTAGATTAGATGAGGATGATGAAGTAGGATTTATGCTCTCTTTTATTATCAAATTCTCACTTTAATTCATCACCAAATGAAAACCTAGAAAACTTTTCAATGCTCAATGAAGAAGAAGAAGGAAATTCCTTTTGTGATGAATAATGAAATTTAAGTGATAATTACAAATGCAACCATGGTTGATAATGAGAAGGCTAACCATTGTAGAGAGTTAACTAGGGTTAAGGGTTTGGGTTGGGTTAAAGAATGAGTCACTAAAATATCAACCATAATATCTTAGCTCAAAACAAAAGAAAACCTTCTAGAAGGTTCATGAAAGAACTAACCCAAATCAAACCCTAACAATGTTTAATCTCCACTAATCTTGTTGCATTAGTAATTATAACATGTTACAATATTATATATCACATATATAATATATTTTGTAACAAAAGAAAATAATAAAATTAAGATATATCACATATATATCAATGTATTATCCGGTGAGAAAATGAATGAATAAAACGAGCCAATATTGGATAATGTAAAGTAATATATCACTTATATAATTATACATTAAATTATCGATTCAACACTTGGTCCGATAATCCGGCTATATCGAATATAACCGACTAATATATCATGTACCGATTCATCGAATCAACACTTGATCCGATGACCCGCCTCATATCAAAATATCGCGAGAATATAATACGGTATCGCATATTGCATATGTGCTCCTACTCCGTTTTTCCTGAGTCAAGAAAGCTCTGTATAGGACTCTAAAGAATCGTCAATACGCCGGCAGTAGGTGATGATCATATCAAACACCCACAAGCTGCAAGCGGTCAGCTAAACGTAACAGCCACCCAGGTATGGAGCGATCAGAAGATCAACAAGTAAGCCTGTACATTCTCCTGTGAATCCAAACCGTAACACTCCCGTACAGTCCGGTCTCTTCGTCTGATATGTTGCATATCTAGTCTAGGGGTGGTATACGTTAGACCCCAGTAACCGATAAGTCGTGTCGATGTGAGGTTTATAACAGATCGAGAAACTACTGGTAACACTTACCAGTAAATCTCTATATCAGCCATGGCCAAGGACTTCCTGTTATAGCCAATCGAACACAGCACAAAATCAACTCCCTATACCGGGAGAGACGAATCCCCTCCTATCGCTCATTGCCTCCATGTGATTCGGGACTGTACCCAAAAGCCACAGTTTTGCACGCCCTCTTGGACGTGGTATGGTGGAAATCAAAGCACAGTGGGAATCACACAAGACTCTATGACGATCTCGGGTCTACAGACTACCCTGTACCCGTGTCACCGGAGAACTGCCATCTGACGTGAGGTATAATCCAATCTGGGAGTTCTCGGCGAGTCCGTCCAGTGTACCCAGTCACTACTGAGCACCCGTACACCATCCTTGATGTCAAACACCGATGGATATGGGATCATCCATCGCCCATCATATGGGTCAAGATACGCATACGCTAGTCTACTCTGGTGTATCGATGCCCTGTCTCGATACACCCTCGACTAGGAACAGTTATAGGATGTACTGATCGACTACTTTGGCCCCACTTGTATGATCTCATGATAGTCCCAGTAGTCGAGTACATATCCTAAGGGCTTCATCAACATGTGAGAGTAAGACAGTAAACTAATACAAGTCAATATGTTAAGATAAAGTGAAACCAAATAGCATATTATCATGACGAGCAAGAAAGTCCTCTCTATATATATCCAAGTATCCATTATAATATACATCACATGTACAACAATGGCCTCTAGGGCATATACATAACTAACAGTGAATATCGACATAATGCCCCAGAATAGAACATGAATGAATATATGAATGCATGATGTATCCATGTAAAGAATGCAATCTCTAAGTTAACACTTGAGAGCAATCACAAAGGTATTATGTGATAACTAGTATTTAGCTGATTATATCAATGAGATATGATCAGTCGAAAATATTGCATTTTTAACGCATCAATGTCCCTACTATTTGCAATCATCTAAAGGTGTTTGGTATAAATATAGAAAATATTAGAAATTCGTCTGCAAAATATCAAATAACATGTGTTATACATTATAACCGGCATTTTGAGGGAAATTGAGTGTTTATTATTGCTTGCATTATCTTTGTATATCAAACACTTGTCTCAAGATTATGTATAGGAAATTCTCCAGGTAGAAGAGCCGGAACTGCTAAAAGTGCTGATAAAATACGTCAAGTCCAAGACTTTTGATCTGGCAGTAAACAAGAAAGTATAAAAAGATTCCAGACATAAAATAAGGCCCTAAGGATCAGCATCAAATCAACTTAGAAGTTTCATGCAGAGATAGCACCAAACGGCCGCGGATCCGCGGCCGAGTCAAGCCGATCCGCCGCGGATCCGCGGCGCAGTTGACTAGTCGGTGGAAGATTTTTTCCCGAGGCCTCTCTTGTCAACTACAAAATTCTTCAAGACACTTCAGTTCCTCGAATTCTCCAGAAGCTTCCCTTCTAACAACCAAGATTCTTGTGCAAGCTTAATACCTAGCTAGCTTCTCATGCAAGCTTCATAACAACCAAACTTCCAAAGGAAGCTAGACCTAACTTCTGGGGGAAGCTAAAGGGGAAAGCTATAAAAAGGAACCTATTGCTTCATTACAAAGGTTGTTGATTGTTGTTCATCATTTTGAGGGTAAAAATTATGGTGAGATCCAAATCAATTCTAAAGCAAATTGAGTGACACAATTTGATCCAAATCAAGATTCATCGAGTACCAAATCAAGCAAGCATTCAACGATCCTTTGAAGCAATGCCGACCATCATCCGAACAAGAGATCCAAGACGATCCGCAACTCACGACGATCGATGCGAAGCTAGTTCGACGATTTAGTTCCTCCACAAATCTTGTAATCTTTGAGTGTATTGTAACGGAACGTCGATTAATAAAAGGTGAAAATTCTTGATCTTACTTTTCTTTACATTTGAACATTATGAAGAGTGATAGATTCATGATTGTTTTCTTTTTTATGATGTTTGAGTGAAAAATCCTCCTGTGGAGGAATCGAGAGAATATGTAGATGATGATGACTAAATTCTTGAACGATTTTTAAGTCTTATGAGTTTTGTAAAATTTAGGAAATTAAATCAACGATGACCTAGTTTTGAGCAAGATGCTTTCTAGAATGTTTTCGCTCCAAATTAGAGATCAACGATCGATGATTGAATTTCCTAGAGGCTAGAATTTGAATGATAATCAACGAAAGGGAAAGGGATGATGATGGACAAACCCTAGTTTCTTCAATAGATCCCTAATTCTCATTGATCGTCATCGATCTAGCAACAAATCTTCAATAGATAAAAATTTGTAATCATAAGTATTCGTCATCACTATCAATTGGATCGATTCGTATAAGCCTCTTTACAATTCTTGATAATTCATTCAATTTGGACATCTTCTTGAACTTTATTAATTCTTGATTTTAGATCTAGTTTTTTGATGATTCTTGAAACTAAATTTCATAAATCTTGAATCAATTTTCTTTCATCTTTTAATTTTCAACTCAACTAAAACAGTTTCGAACAAATCACACTTTCTTAGTGGACGATCCGTATTCATTAACGTGCTACATCGACACCGTTAATTGATTGCGGTATAAAATTCATTGATTGTGAACACTTTACATTTCATCACAACTTAGATGGTCAATCAAATGGCGCCGTTACCGGGGATCGTGTGCTAATTTTTTCGTTTTTTTAATTGAGTTGAAAAATTTATTATTCCATCAGAATTTTTAGATCAAAATTCACAACAAGCGCTTAACGATTTGTTGTGACTTTTGCGAGGGAATCTAGAATTATCGGAGCAAAAGGAAAATATTCAGATCATTTCAGAAAGTCCAGTGGGGTAAAAGGAGCATCTGTACAAAATTTTGTGCAGAGATCTCGTCAAAGCATTGCGGAACCGCGACCACAGCAAGCCTTTCGCGGCGCATCCGCGGCGATCTTGAAGCTTCAGAATTCCATTTCTCTGTGGTAACTTCTATACTTTCTTATATCCTCCCTGCTCTGTCCAATAACCAATTTCTGTTGGATTCTTTGTAAAAATTCGCATCGCCGCAAAAAGAAAAAAATGTTGCGTGTTTGATCTTGGTTGTTTGCATTTTTAATACAGAAATTAAAGGGCAAAGACCAAATTCAGATTAGGTGGGGAATTCATTATCCTTCCTAAGCCCCAAAAATCACAAACTTGCATCCGCATCACCCTCATTAACTAAAAAAGATCGAGACAAGACTCTTAGGACCATCGCGCTCACTTAGGACAGAAGGAGGTCGTTGGTAATCTATTGCTTATCCGCGTTTCTTTTGTGATGTCTAAGGCAAGTGTGTCTAAGGAAAGTGGTTACTTAATTAGGCCCATTACTTACGTAGTGGAGAACCTCCCACTTACCTGGCCATAGAAGGGGCAAAGAGGCAGTAGAGGATTTATCCTGCGATTTGTCTTCTGGAAGTATAGGAGCGGTCTAGTGACTAGACCTTGGTGACCATTAGATCTAGGGTTGTGTGTGCATTTTTTTGTGATTTGATTTTACAAAAACCGTATTTTTCAAAACAAACACCAAACCATCTTTCCCCTAATTATCACAACACTGCCACTTGTGCTAAACCCTTTAGTGCAAGCTCGGCTGGACACGGGATTCTAGTGCCCATCTTGTCCGCGTTTCCCCCATCGACCCCAAAGTCGGTATTTCTACATTTTCTTTTTCCCATCACCCATCGCGACCGCGATGGACGGATTTCCATCACACTTTAACACCACTCTGCCACAGCCCACAGGTCCGTAGTATCCTCCACCCATTTCTCTCCAAGAGAGATGCAATCCAACACGTGTTCCACTTCCCACCTGTCTTCCTATAGCACCTGCCAACGGGGAAAATTTTTGAAATCAACCCCCAATTTATCAAACTGTTACCTAAATTTCACGGCCTTGAGTCTGAAGACACATATGTTTTTATCTCCAAATTCGAAAACGTATGCGCAATGATTCGAACGTCACAACTGTCTTTGGATGCTCCGCGTTTACGTCTTCTCCCATTCACGTTGTGCGATTTAGCCGAAAAGTGGCTTTATAACACGGCCACACACTCTATATCAAAATGGGATGAATTTGTTGCAGCATTCCTTAAGAAATTTTATCCCAATCACAAGACCAGCCGTGTTCAGAGCGAAATCTTCAAATTTAACCAACTTCCCAATGAACCATTTTTGAAATGCTTTGAACGGTTCAAGGATCTTCTTTTACAATGCCCTCATCACGGAATCCCTAGATGAGATCTGTGTCGAGTTATCTATGAGGGTATTGATCTCATGACTAGACAGATGCTTGAAACCATGTGGCATTGCCAATTGCTATCTAAAGATGATGGTGATGCATGGAAATACTTATAAGATTTAGCTCAAAACACTTTACCATGGGAAAGTGTTAGACCACTATCACCTAGGGAAAGTATCAATCAGCTCGATTTTTCCGTCACAATGAGAGCCGAAATGGCTGCAATACAAAGGAAGCTCGACGCTATAGAAAACAAAATCTCTTCAGCCTCCCTAAACCAATACACACTTCCTAAAACCGTGTGTGGCTTCTTTTCAAACCGATCACATTTGACGAAAGAATGTCCTTTGAATGTACCGTTTCAAGGTCACACTAATGCTGCATTTCAGCAACAACCTGGAAATGATCCTTCTTCTTCCTCATATAATCAAGATTGGAGGAATCACCCGGATCTTTCTTGGATCCAACACCAAACTCAATACATTGATCCAAACCAGAATAACTTTCAATGGATCCCTCCACAGCAACAGCAACCACCACAACTGAGTCAACACCCCTACCAACCACAAAATTTTCAAAACCCGGCCAACAACTTTGATCCTTTTTCTACTGGTACCAATAACATCTCTGCACTTTAACAAACCATGAGTTTGCTTCTGACAAATTCTATTCAAATGTCGGCTGATTTTAATTCTTCTATCGATGATATAAAGAAAACTTCCGCCTCTCAGGGTGAGATTATTAAATCGATGGAAGCACAAATTGCACAGTTAACAGCCGAAATGAGTGCTAGAAAGAATAGGAATCTTCCATCTCAACCTCTACCTGATCCTTCACATTACACCAATGTGAATGCACTTACCACGTTGAGATCTGGAAGAGTGCTAGACAATCATGTGGGTGAACAGATTGATGTTGAGGAATCAATTGAACCCCAGGCTTCCACTTCCACTTCCACTTACATTCCTACTTTGACTTCTTACCCTATTTCGTCTTATTTACCTTCTTCTTCCGAGCCTATTCTCCGTTTTCCCAAAGGCTCGAACCCTCCACCCACTTCATTCTTTCCACTCCCATAATCTTCTCCACAATTGTTGGACCCAACACTTATTGATAGAGCTCCATTTCCGGAAAGGTTGATGCCCAACAAACCTAATGCCCAAATGGAGAAGCTTGTGGAAATGTGTAAGCAAGTTAACATCAACATTCCTCTCCTAGATGCTATACAACAAGTTCCATCCTATGAGAAAATTCTTAAGAACTTGTGCACTAGGAAGAGAAAGACTCAAGTGTCGAAAAAAGTTTTCATGTCGAGTACTGTAGACACGGCTTTTCCCCAACAATTACCAAGAAAGCGTAAGGACCTTGGCTGTCCTACTATTTCTATTTCTATTGGGGATAAACACATTAACAGTGCTTTACTTGACCTTGGCGTCAGTGTTAACTTGCTTCCATATTCAGTCTATGAGCAACTAAGTATCGGAGTGTTAAAGCCCTTGGACATAACTCTCCAGATGGTCGACCGATCAATCACCAAACCTAGGGGTGAACTTTAGGATGTGTTGATAAAAATCGGGGAATTTGTATTACCTGTGGACTTTATTGTTCTTGATACATAGCCTGTAGCGAACCCACGGAACCAAATTCTGGTGATTCTAGGTCGTCCCTTTTTGGCTACTTCCAACGTTGTAATCAACTGTATAAACGGCTCTATGAACCTATCTTTCGGAAATAGGTCAATCGAGCTCAAAATTTACAAGTTGGGAAGTCAACCCTCTGATCCTCATGCTCGAGCATGTTCTGTTGAATTAATGGATGTCGACAACAGCGAATTTGATTAGCTTCACGATACAGATCCAGACTTCCTTTATACGTTGTTGTTTGACCCAGATATGTATCATATACATACGGACCTTTCTTTCGAGTTGTCCGGGTCAACATCTAACGTCGATGATGAACCTTTTCTGGAGTCTGAGTATCATCCCATTCTTTCTAATGACATTATTCTTCGGGGTATCGATGAGAGTTTTGAGGAAATTTTCGCAGATGAACTTGCATTTTTAAAAGACACGGGTGTTGAGATGAATCCACCTCAATACAAAGAAATTGAACCTCCACCCCTTCTTCTGGACTATAAAGAGAATGTGAGTAATCCATCAAAATCACTGTGTCTTCTCTCCAAAACGAAACGCAAACACATTCTATTCCACCACTTACCTTTTCCCCACTTCTTCCTGGCTCCTTATAACATATTCTTCCACCAACCGGTGCACTACACTGATAAAATCTTTGAATGGTTGGTGTTGACTTTCGGTCTTTCCAAAGCTTGGCATTGACCAGTATCTTTGACCCCCTCTTGTGATTTTCAAAGACTAACATTTTTTAACTCATGTTTGGGGGGGGATAATCTGGCCCTTGAAAATAAAATTTTTACTCAAAATGGTGAGCCAAAGAATAAGTTTCGGGGAGGATTTTCACGATCATATTTCATGCCCCCATTGATAAATTTGCTCTCAGGCTTACAGGTTTTTGTGATCCAGTAGATGGCTACAGTGAGGACACTGTTGAAAACAAGTTTGGGGGAGATTTGTGCTTATTTATGCAACACTTTGCATCATACTTTGCATAATCACAAAACATTTAAGACATATGAAAAGTTGATAAAAAATTCAAAAGATAAAAATATTTAATATTTAATTTTATAATAAAAGATTAGATAGTGAATAATTACATCCAAAAGATTCAAAAAATTCAAGAAAACCAAGAAAATTAGTAGTTTTCTTAAACGAACTAGTAATAAGTAGTTATGAGCCGTTGTCCCAAGGGTTAGTAAGATAAAGGAAGTCACTAATTTGAGGATAAAAATAAGTCCGAAAAATAGTTCCTAATCCGGAAGCCAAACATTTGAATGTTTATACCCTACTATACGCACTTACACACGTCTTGAAACTCGGGATAGTAGAGGATACCTTGAAATTCTCTTGTCTAAAAGCTAAAGTATGAAGGAAATAATAAATAAATAAAAGATAATCTGGTGTATAAAAATGAACACTGGTTTTGTTATCACCAAGGCAGCAATAAAAAAAAATAGCAAGGGTGCTTCATCACCTAGTGCCTTAGACCAATTGGTTTGGGATTCACTGCTAAGCCTTAGTTGGTGCAAGATGAGAAAAATACTACTTACGCCTAATAAGCAAGAACATGACTAATCGGTTGGTTAGTACCTCAAGAAGTATTAACGGTCGCATGAAAAATGTGTGAGCAATCTCATCTAAATATTCATCGATTAAAAAGTACTGAGGTAGATGGACAAGAGTATGATTGCTTGAATTGAATTATCCAAGTGTAGGGATGTCTTTTACACACACGTAGGGGTATATGATAGATGTTTGGAAGAAAGGTAGGAATGAAGAATAAAGACGATGTTTTATTGAGGGATGATGTGATTTCTAACATCTTTTCATGACTATTAAGATAGGGCTCATGACAACCGAAAAGCTAGTGTAGTTGGAAACTCTAATTTTCAAAGTCTTTCTTTTACAATTCTTATCTTTTTATGTAATATTCACGGTCTTCCTTTTATTATTGGATTTTGTGGGTGCAATCCGCTGAAAACCGTCAGAAGACAACACTCCTCCTACTAGGGACACCTGGAATTTTAAAGGCTTGTTGCACATGCTCAGTGCAATCGTGTTACCTACGAAAGTGTGCTACTTATATTTTCTCTTTCTTTTGAATAAAACAAGTTTTCTCGAGACGACCAAAATTAAGTTTGGGGGAATTTGATCAGTCGAAAATATTGCTTTTTTAGCGCATCAATTTCCCTACTATTTGCAATCCTTTAAAGCTGTTTGGTATAAATATAGCACATATTAGCAATTCGTCTGCAAAATATCAAATAACATGTGTTATACATTATAACTAGCATTTTGAGGGAAATTGAGTGTTTATTACTGCATGAATGATCTTTTTATATCATACACTTGTCTCGAGATTGTGTGCAGGAAATTCTCCAGGTAAAAGAGCCAGAACTGCTAAAAGTGGTGAAAAAATACGTCAAGTCCAAGACTTGCGATCTGGCAGTAAACAAGAAAGTATAAAAATATTCCAGACGTAAAATAAGGCCTTAAGGATCAGCATCAAATCAACCTGGAAGTTTCATACAGAGATCGCACCAAACGGCAGTGGATCCGCGGCCGAGTCAAGCCGATCCGCCGCGGATCTGCGGCCGAGTTGACTCGTCGGCGGCAGATTTTTTCCCCAGGCCTCTCTTCTCAACTACAAAATTTCTTCAAGACACTTGAGTTGCTCGAATTCACCAGAAACTTCCCTTCTAACAGCCAAGCTTCTTGTGCAAGCATAATACCTACCTGGCTTCTCATGCAAGCTTCATAACAACCAAACTACCAAAGGAAGCTAGACCTAGCTTCTAGGGGAAGCTAAAGGGGAAAGCTATAAAAAGGGACCTAATGTTTCATTACAAAGGTTGTTGATTGTTGTTCATCATTTTAAGGGTAAAAATTGTAGTGAGATCCAAATCAATTCTAAAGCAAATTGAGTGACACAATTTGATCCAAATCAAGATTCAACGAGTATCAAATCAAGCAAGTATTCAACGATCCTTTGAAGCAATGCCGACCTTCATCCGACCAAGAGATTCAAGATGATCCGTGACTCACGATGATCGATGCGAAGCTAGTTCGACGATTTAGTTCCTCCATAAATCTTGTAATCTTTGAGTGTATTGTAACAGAACGTCGATTACTAAAAGGTGAAAATTCTTGATCTTGCTTTTCTTTACATTTGAACATTATGATGAGTGATCGATTCTTGATTGTTTTCTTTTTCATGATGTTTGAGTGAAAACTCCGCTTGTGGAGGAATCGAGAGAATAGGTAGTTGATGATGACTAAATTCTTGAATGATTCTTAAGTCTTATGAGTTTTGTAAACTTTAGGAAATTGAATCAATGATGACCTAGTTTTGAGCGAGATGCTTTCTTGAATGTTTTCACCCCAAATTAGAGATAAACGATCGATGATTGAATTTCCTGGAGGCTAGAATTTGAATAATAATCAATGAAAGGACAAGGGATGATGATGGAGAAACCCTAGTTTCTTCAATAGGTCCCTAATTCTCGTTGATCGTCATCGATCTAGCAACAAATCATCAATAGATAATAATTTGTAATCATAAGTATTCATCATCACTATCAATTGGATCGATTCCTACAAGGCTCTTTACAAATCTTGATAATTCATTCGATTTGGACAACTTCTTGAACTTTATTAATTATTGATTTTTGATCTAGTTTTTTGATGATTCTTGAAACTAAATTTCAAAAAACATGAATCAATTTTCTTTCATCTTTTAATTTTCAACTCAACTAAAACAATTTCGAACAAATCACACTTTCTCAGTGGATGATCCGTATTCGTTAACGCGCTACATCGACACCGTTAATTGATTGCAGTATAAATTTTTTCGATTGTGAACACTTTACAATTCATCACAACTTAGACGATCAATTAAGATAATATTTTATAAAGTGTACGTGACTTGGGAATTACCGATGATGATGTGTGTGAGTCGGCAAATAAGTGTACATGGATCATGCGCATCATCGGTAATGGTGCTGGGGTCCTAAAAAACATAGTTTCATATTACCTAAAGAAACATATGTATGAATATGCAATGCGATGAATACAACATGAATATAACGTTGAATATATAGTAAACGCACAACTAGAGAATACATACTAATTACGAGTCATATAGTTTGTTGTTTGAAAAAGCACGAATCGTGGGTTTTAGAAAATTAGGGGCTACAGGGTTTTTATGAAAAGGTATGTCCTTTGAAAAATCCGTAGTATCCATCATACTGTCTTTAAAAATGCGCACGATTCGTTAGTTTTGAAAATAAGTATGACTTGAGCCTAAACTAAGATCTACCTAACCAACTAAGTAACTAACTAAAGACACTAGTCGAAAGGTAAGAAAAATCCTCCAAAAGTCTGAGTCGGTATCTCTAGTAGTCGGCGATCCAGCCTCAATAGCGTCACGTACGTAGTACGACTTCCTCGAGTCAAGAGTGCGGATCAATCATCACATCTATGCCTCGTACGGTAAAATCCATCGTACGGCATCCCAAATTCGAAGTACGGGTCAACTATCACATATACATCATCGTTCGTATGGTATCATCATCAAACAATTTCATGATCAAGGGTACTGTACTATAATCGCATGCATCCCAATATCATCAATCTTATATCATCTTCTGTGTAAATATACATCGTCAAATGATTCACTAAAATATCATGTCATATATCATATCGTGATTAAGTCACATATTACAATCCGGGTTCTATTCTAGAGTCTCGTACATTTCAATGTCATCATCACCTATTATCGTTTATGTATAAATATACATTTTCTCATTTCTCAACGATCCGCTAATATCATAATGCATCTCATATCATAACTCGATCGTATATCCAATATCTCACGGCATCATGCCCAGTCATACCGACTCATCCCCAGATATCATACAACATCCCCATGTCATGTGTATATGTTACACACACACACACATAGAAAGCTACTCACATTCATACACACACACACACACACACACACACACACACCCCAAGTCAAGTGTATGTGTGTGCGCATGTGTGTGTCTACATCAAACCTACGATTTTCCTCCAGGGCAATCATCCTCTGGTTAAGTCTTTCTAAATCAGTCTAATCCAACTTAAAGTCTTCAATAATACTCTACCCGTCAAGAATCTAAATTCACGTCCGACTTCATTATAATAGTACATAATATCCTTATTCTACGTTTGCGGGGGTGATATACGCCATCCACCCGACTTCCCTCGTAGATATACATCTACTCATCTGGTCCTGGTCTGCCGAAGTCGATGTCGCCATTCTCTTCTTCATCGTCTGAAGTACACGTAAGGGGTACCTATACGCAAACATATATAATATCGTAAACCAAAATCGCGGACAAAACCAAAATGGCGCACGAAACGCGCATAGCTTAAAACCTATGACCCGCTCATGCAAAAATAACCAAATAACCCTCGACATCGGCGTACAAACGCCGATTGATCGAGAAAAAACCAAACACACTAATCATGGTTTCACAAATCACTAATTATAATATGAAATCGATTGCAACTCATTAAAACATCAAAATAAATCAAATCGTTTTATTTCCGAAAACCTAGAAAACACTTAATTTTCGTTTTAATTTGAAACATGATATTTTAACAAAACTAATGCCCATAATATTCACTAAATATCTTAACCAGGTCATATAAACCATTTCTATAATTTATTCTCATCAATTTGTGTTGAATTGAAAATTCTAGTTTGCAAAAATATCAAAGTTTAACAATTTTTAAAGCAAAATTCACAATTCAAAAACTAAGCAAGGTTTTGCATATTTTAACATGTTAAACCACTCATGGAAACCTTAATGATGTGATATAAACCGTAACTAGATTTTATTCCCACATTTTAAATTAATTTCTAAAACCTAGTTAGCAAAATTAGCATATTTATCACAATTTTAAAGTAAAAACTAGCAAACTAGTAACTAGTTTAGGTTTTGCATTCAATTAACATGTTAATCTACCCATTAAAGCCATGAATAATTGATAAAAATTCTCACTAGAATTTTATCTCACCTATATATATCTTTTACAAAAACCTAGTTTGCCAAAATTAAGCAATTTGGACAAATTAATTATAACAATTTATAATTTAGCTTCTAAATTAGGTTTAGCATTACCTAATATGTTATACTACACATTGCATATTTAATGATAAAGTAAATACCCTAACTTGAGTAAAAAACCCTTTCTTGAATTTACAATCATGGCATTAGAACCAATTTAAAACCAAATTAAACACTTAATAAGCTAATTTAAAGTGATTAAAAAAAATTAAACCAAGGGCTTAGGATTATACCTCAACATTCGAGAGATGAAACATGCAACATGGCCTCCCTAATTGCTTTCTTGCTTCATGAATCCAAACTAGATAGGTCAAAAAATAATGGGTAGGATTTAAATTAGGAATTTATGGGTTTTTATTTGGATTTGTGATGAATTTTTGAGAAGGAAATCAAGTGAGGAAATGGGGAGAGGGGAGGCTGCCATTCGTCCATAAATTTGTGAGAAGGGAGAGAGAAAAATAAGTGTGTGGGGGTGTAAGTGTGTGGGGGTGTGTAGAGACTTCTTAAATTAATTCCTCCTTTTTAATCTTTTCTTGAATTATTTTATTTTATTTCATTTTCTTATTAAATTTCACCCTAGATTTCTCTAGAATTTTGAAGATAATTCAAGAAGAGAGGAGCATACTACAAACTTAATTCTAATATGTCATGGCTCACTTTTGTCAAATTAACCCATTTCTAATTTGTAATTTGCACTAATTTAATGTATAATTAAAGCTTATGTTAATATTTTAATTTAATTAATTTAGGAAAAATATTTTAGTAAACTAGAAATTTACAAGTGACCAAATAAATAACAAATACTAGCAATTACATAATTAAAATAGGCGTATTTAAGTTTATATTGAAAATAATTGTAGTTGAGTTTTACGGAAAATACGGTTTATTTTACCGATTATCAGAAAATTCACCTAAAGGGTTTTATTTATTTATTTATTTATTTATTTTTAAAACGTTACAATCTTCCTCCTTAAAGAAATTTGGTCCCCGAATTTAAATTAAAACTCCCCCCAAATAATAAAACATTTAGCAAATCACTCAAATCGTCGGGGCTCTGAAATCATCAATACATAACTAAAAATCAACTCCATCAAGCATAACGCAATCATCGGAGTTATGGTGAAATACAATGTCAAAGTCCAATACGATAACCAACATGAAATAGACCAAAACTATAACTTGTATATAGTCCGTATCGTAGTAAAATCGTCCAAACATCTGAATAGAGAAGCATGCAAAAACACCTAGGTACTGGTCTCAGGACAGTCCTGCTCTATTATTAAACCAAATAGTAAATATCATAAAAACATACCGCTCAAAATGAAATCAATCTCAAATACAGTATACGAGGTATCACGTGCGTCCGGTGCGTACGGAAATCGAAATGAAATACAGATGCCATGAATACGCACGGAAACAAAACTAAGTGCAAGGGGTGTGCACCAAAAACATTTGTCAAGTGCAACGGGCGTCCATGACAATAATATTAGGTGCATCTAATCTGCATAAAACCCCTATTTAGTGCATCTGGTGTGTACAAATAGCATCAAGTGCGCCAAGTGTGCGCAATAATCTCAATCAAGTGCACATGGTGCACGAAAACATAAATCGAATATCCAAAATCATGTGCAACCGATATACATGAAATCAAATCAGTATCTCAAATTGTATAAAATCCAAATCAAGTGCAATGGATATGCACAAAACGAACATCAATACATCTGATACATGGAATACGAATCGAGTGAAAAGAATGAGTTCATAGGAAAACCAATCAGAAAACGAAATCCTCAAAACACCAAAATACAAACAACGGAAATGTGATACTCGAATCACCAGATCACAAATCGTAACACTGACGTTGATGTGCTCATCGTCCCTCTGGTGTCGACTGATTCGAACTTGTCTTTTCCTAACTGTATGAACTGTGCTACAAACGGATATACTCATATCTAGAGTCTCCCGAGTAATGTATCCCATCACATGATATCTGGACTATGTTAAACGGTTCAATCGATTTATCGAAGTCCCAAAATTCCCCGAGAGCTCAACACTCAAGTACAATTTAAAAATATCCAGTACATGCCACAGCACCTGCGGACCAACCGTAGAAGGGCAAACCCAAGCCTCACTAATGGCACCGCGGAACTGCCGCAAACCCTAAGTTTCATCAGCGTTCTCATGGTCATTATGTCAAGTTAGTGTTTCATTCTTCTAGAAGGTCCATAGAAATACCTGCATGTTCTTCCGAATACCTTAAACTTGGGAAAATGGGTTTCTGACATTCGTTCGAACCTTTTAACTTCGTCTGCATGACATTTGAATACCCTTCGTCCACACGCTAAATAATGCCTCAATCCTCCAGAATAAACGATACCCTACGGTCATCACATTCTAGCCAAAGCTTTCTCTGCACGTGCGACTGTAGTAACAGAAACCACCATCCGATATCGACGAAGATAGATCAAAGGAACGAATAGAATATGGTGCAAAGAAATGCACATCCTAAGGCTTCTTAAGCAGAGTAGCGTATCATAAGTATGCCGCGGATCATACCCACGGTACGTCACTCTACCTAAGTCACCTACTCCATCAACTAAGGTCAACCTAGACTCGGACAAAGGTTAAATCTAGCGCTCTGATACCAACTTTGTCATGACCTGAAGGTACGGAACATGACCGGCCCTTAAATTACGAAACGTCCAGAGGCGTAACGTAATCTAAGCAAGCCGAAGCCCAGAAATCTAAACCCTTTAAAAGAAGAAATGTAGGAAAACAAGTTTTAAAAGAAACATCAAATTTTCTTAAAAATTTTGGCAGAGTCTCCTTTGTAAAAACTGGCCCCAAACGGGTACAAATAAGAATAATATATACAAGTAGTAAAAAGGCATCCCCAAGAGGGAGCTAGCTCTTCGCCAGGCGGTCACAACCACGCAAGCAATATAGTATACAATGCCGAAGGGCGAGGAACAAAACTCAAAGAAAACCATCAAAACCACCAGAAAACCATAATGTACAAGCGCGACTCTAAGGTCGAAAGAATAAGCAACTGGTCTTCTAAATCTATCAAGTAATACAAGTCTGGTTAATGGAGCTTACTAGTTACTAATGAAATAATAAAAGTACAACGGCGGTCCTAATACAAGTGAACCAACCTACCAAGCAAATCATCCTGAATGAAATGATGTGCCAGCAAGCTTCCAAGGAAACCTGTAAGAAAATTTGGCACAGCGGGGGTGAGTTGCCAACTCGTGAGTATAAGACATCTGCGAGTAGAAATCGGATGCACGACGCTCTCCTAGGTCATAATAATATACTTAATATAACACTAGTCATCTAGTAGTGGCAGGGTAATAATCTATGCGTAAGTGCAATGCTCAGTGCTCGTGTCAGTGCCTCAAGTAGTAACATGTCATGTGTATGAGTAAGCATGCACCATGAATGTAAAACAATCAACCATGAAATATGGATATATCTGTATAAGAAATTTTTAACTTTTATCATAGTAAAATTTGTATGGTAATCTGAAACATCATCAATGAAATCCATGGAAATCCGTGTCAAGCATCGACACAAAACATGCAAATCTCATTGTCTTAATATCTCATGGTCTCAATATCTCGGGCTCCGTCTGTCCGGATCGGCCCATATCATCAAATCTCACGACAACGGTCGGTATCATCCGGATATCCGCCACGCCAGACATCACCGGTAGGTAGTCTTCCCTAGCCAGGCTCATCGTCATCCCTACAAAAACACTCTCACCTCGGGGTACCGTACCAGGCCAACCATGTACCCGAGACGGTTCCTCCACTCCTCGAATCGGGTCTCGAAATCCAATAGAAAACATGAAAACTAATGGTGGACGACCTGTACATCACGAGAAAACCGCAACTTACATTTTAAAAATAATAATAATAATAAGCTTTTTGTTAAATTCTTGCGGTTTTCCCCCAAAATCCAGAAATCTCATAGAAATCCGAAATCCAAGAATCAAGAGTAAGTAAATAATGAATATCGGCATAAAGGCCTAGAATAGTACATGAATGAATATATGAATGCATGAAGTATCCATGTAAAGAATGCAATCTCTAAGTTAATTCATGAGAGCAATCACAATGGTATTATGTGGTAACTAGTATTTAGCTGATTATATAAATGAGATAATATTTTCTAAAGTGTACTTGACGTGGCAATTTCCGATGATGATGTATGTGAGCCGGCAAATAAGTGTACGTGGATCATGTGCATCATCGGTAATGTTGATGGTGTCCTAACAGGCATAGTTTCATATTAGTTAAAGAAACATATGTATGAATATGCAATGCAATGAATACAATATGAATATAACGGTGAATGTATAGTAAACGCATAACTAGAGAATACGTACTAATTACGAGTCATACAGTTTTTAGTTTGAAAAAGCACAAATCGTGATTTTTAAAAAATTAGAGGCTATGGGGTTTTTATGAAAAGATATGTCCTTTGAAAAATCCGCAGTATCTCTCAGACTGTCTTTAAAAATACGCACGATTCGTTAGCTTTGAAAATAAGTATGACTTGAGCCTAAACTAATATTTACCTAACCAACTAAGTAACTAACTGAAGACACTAGTCGAAAGGTAAGAAGAATCCTCCTAAAGTCTGAGTCGGTATCTCTAGTAGTCGGTGATCCAGCCTCAGTAGCGTCATGTACATAGTAAAACTTTCTCGAGTCAAGAGTGCGGATCAATCATCAGATCTATGCCTCGTACGGTAAAACACATCGTACAACATCCCGAATTCAAGGTACGGGTCAACTATCACATATATACATCATCGTTCGTATGGTATCATCATCAAACAATATCATGATCAAGGGTACTATACTATAATCACATACATCCTAATATCATCAATCATATATCATCGTCTGTGTAAATATACATCGTCAAATGATTCACTAAAATATCATGGCATATATCATATCGTGATTAAGTCACATATTACAATCCGGGTTCTATTCTAGAGTCTCGTACATTTCAATTTCGCCATCACCTATTATCGTTTATGTATAAATATACATTTTCTCATTTCCCAACGATCCTCTAATACAGTAATGCATCTCATATCATAACTCGATCGTATATCCAATATCTCGCGGCATCATGCCCAGTCATACCGACTCATCCCCTGATATCATATAACATTCCAATGTCACGTGTATATGTTATATATACACACACACACACACACATAGAAACCTACACACATTCATACACACACACACCCCCCCCAAGTGAAATGTATGTGTGTGTGTGTGTCTATATGAAACCTACGAATTCCCTCCAGGGCAATCATCCTCTGGTTAAGGATTTTAAAATCAGTCTAATCCAACTTAAAGTCTTCAATAATACTCTACTCGTCAAAAATCTAGGGTCACGTCCGACTTCCTAATAATATTACATAATATCCTTATTCTACGTTTGCGGGGGTGCTATACGCTATCCACTCGACTTCCCCCGTAGATATAAATCTACTCACCTGGTCCTTGTCTGCCGAAGTCGATATCGCCGTCCCCTTATTCATCGTCCGAAGTCCATGTGAGGGGTGCCTATACGCAAACATATATAATATCGTAAACCGAAATCGCGGACAAAACCAAAAGGACGCACGAAACGCGCATAGGTTAAAACCTATGACCCGCTCATGCAAAATAACCAAATAAACCTCGACATCGGCGTACAAATGCCGAATGATCGAGAAGAACCCAAACACACCAATCGTGATTTCACAAATCACTAATTATAATATGAAATCGATTGCAACTCATTAAAACCTCAAAATAAATCAAATCGTTTTATTTCCGAAAACCTAGAAAGCACTTAATTTTCGTTTTAATTCTAAACCTGATGTTTTAATAAATCTAATACCCATAATATTCACAAAATATCTTAACTAGGTCATATAAACCATTTCTATAATTTATTCTCATCAATTTGTGTTGAATTGAAAATTCTAGTTTGCAAAAATATCAAATTTTAACACTTTTTAAAGCAAAATTCATAATTCAACAACTAAGCTAGATTTTGCATATTTTAACATGTTAAACCACTCATCGAAACCTTAATGATATGCTAAAAAGCCTAACTAGATTTCAATCCCACATTTTAAATTAATTTCTAAAACCTAGTTAGCAAAATTAGCATATTTATCATATTTTTAAAGTAAAAACTAGCAAACTAGTAACTAGTTTAGGTTTTGCATTCAATTAACATGTTAATCTACCCATTAAAACCATGAATAATTGATAAAAATTCTCACGAGAATTTTATCTCAACTATATATATCTTTTACAAAAACCTAGTTTGCAAAAATTAAGCAATTTGGAAAAATTAATTGTAACAGTTTACAATTTAGCTTCTAAATTAGGTTTAGCATTACCTAACATGTTAAACTACACATTGCATACTTAATGATAAAGCAAAAACCCTAACTTTATTTTAAAACCCATTCTTGAATTTTCAATCATGCCATTAGAACCAATTTAAAACGAAATTAAATACTTAATAAGCTAATTTAATGTGATTAACAAAAAATTAAACCAAGCGCTTAGAATTATACCTCAACATTCAAGAGATCAAACTTGCAACATGGCCTCCCTAATTGCTCTCTTGCTTCATGAATCCAAACTAGATAGGTCAACGAATAATGGGTAGGATTTAAATTAGGAATTTGTGGGTTTTTATTTTGATTTGTGATGAATTTTTGAGAAGAAAATCAAGTGAGAAAACGGGGAGAGGGGAGGCTACCATTCATCCAGAAATTTGTGAGAGGGGAGAGAGAAAAAGAAGTGTGTGGGGGTGTGTAGAGACTTCTTAAATTAATGCCTCCTTTTTAGTCTTTTCTTGAATTATTTTATTTTATTTCATTTTCTTATTAAATTTCACCCTAGATTTCTCTTGAATTTTGAAGACAATTCAAGAAGAGAGGAGCATGCTACAAACTTAATTCTAATATGTCATGGCTCACTTTGTCAAATTAACTCATGTCTAATTTGTAATTTGCACTAATTTAGTGTATAATTAAAGCTTATGTTAATATTTTAGTTTAATTAATTTAGGAAAAATATTTTAGTAAACTAGAAATTTACAAGTGACCAGATAAATACCAAATACTAGCAATTACATAATTAAAATAGGCGTATTTAAGTTTAAACTGAAAAATAATTGTAGTTGAGTTTTAAAAAAAAAAGTTTATTTTACCGATTATCAGAAAATTCACCTAAAGGGCTTTATTTATTTAATTATTTATTTTTAAAACGTTACACTTGTGAAGGATTATGATTGGGAGATCCTTTATCACCCGGGCAAGGCGAATGTGGTAGCCGATGCTTTGATTCGCAGGCCCGAGGGTAGCTTGTCCCAGTTGAGCACAGTTCAGCGACAGTCTTCTGCAGATTGGCTGATCTTGTGCGATGGTAGAGTACAGTTTGAGTTCTCCTCCACCGGGGGACAGCTTGCTCATGTCCATGCCCGTCCACTACTTTTCGATCATATCCATGAGGCACAACCTAGTGATGCCCGTTTGTTTGAGATTTTTGAGCTTGTTCGGCGGGGTAGAGTTTCGGAGTTCATGATTCATGACCATGGTGTGCTACGATGTGGGACTCGCTTGTGTGTACTAGATGCTGATGGGTTGAGATGCGAGATCCTAGAACTTGCACATCAGTCAGCCTTTAGTGTTCATCCAGGTTCCACCAAGATGTACCGTGACTTGAGGGACTTTTACTGGTGGGAAGGGATGAAGAGCAATATTTCGGACTTCGTTTCGAGGTGCCTGACTTGTTAGCAAGTCAAGACTGAGCATCAGAGGCCGACAGGTGAGTTGCAGCCTTAACCCATTCCGGAGCGGAAATGGGAGCAGATTTCCATGGACGTCATTGTGGTTCTACCCAGGACCAGTCGAGGGTATGACTCCATTTGGGTGATTGTTGACCGGTTGACGAAAGAGGCTCACTTCCTTCCAGTGAAGACCACTTTCGGTTATGCTCAGTATGCTCAGTTGTACATAGATGAGATTGTGCGTTTGCACGGCATTCCCACTTGCATCGTATCAGACAGAGGCACCCAGTTTACTAGCCGTCTTTGGCAGAAGCTTCAGGAAGCTTTGGGTACCAGGTTGAGTTTTAGCACCTCTTTCCATCCACAGACCGATGGTCAGTCAGAGCGGACTATACAGACTCTGGAGGATATGCTTCGTGCGTGCGTGCTTGATTTTGGTGGCAGTTGGGATCATCACTTGCCGTTGATTTAATTCTCCTACAATAACAGCTATCAGAAGACGATTCAGATGGCGCCTTTTGAGGCTTTGTATGGTAGGAAGTGTCGATCGCCAGTCTGTTGGACCGAACTCAGCGAGAGTAGGGTTTTGGGACCCTAGCCAGTTCAGGAGATTACTGAGAAGATCCAGCTGATTCAGGACAGGATGAGAGCAGCTCAGTGCAGGCAGAAGTCTTATGCCGACCGTCGTCGTCGCAGACTTGAGTTAGCAGTGGGGGATCATGTATTCCTGCGGATTTCTCCGATGAAGGGCGTTATGAGATTTGGGAAAAAGGGGAAGCTCAGTCCCAAATTTGTAGGTCCTTTCGAGATCCTTGAGCGAGTTGGAGCCGTTGCATATCGTTTGGCACTTCCGCCCAGTTTTCCGGATGTTCACCCCGTTTTCCATGTGTCGATGATTCGTAGATACCTTCATGATCCTTCTCACATGATTCAGCACCAGACCGTTCAGCTTGAGCGCGATCTTTCGTTCACCGAGTAGCCGATAGTTATATTGGATAGGCAGGTGAAGAAACTTCGGTCAAAGGTCTTTTCATCTATGAAGGTTCTTTGGCGTGCCCCTACAAGTGAGGAGATCACTTGGGAGGCCGAGAGCGAGACGCGGATGAAATTCCCTCTTCTCTTCGAAGGTACGCGTAGTTAAATTTTTAATTCGGGGACCGAATTTCTTTAAGGGGGAGACTGTAACGTTTTAGAAATCGTTATGCGAATTTTTCCGTTTTAAGGTAAAATAGTCGGTGTTTCCCGTAATAACCCGGAGGTGATCAAATTTCAGTACAGACTTGACTGTACCTAGTTTAACTAGAATAGTGCTAGTTTGCGGACTTTCGGGGTCAATTGAAAATTTTGGCTCACATAGATTTTTCCCTAATTAAAATATTATTTTAAGTTGTTAATTATGCACTAAATTAGTGGTAATTACATTTTTGGTTTGGGTTAATTACTTCTAATGTGAATCTATGCTAATCTAATCACTAGACTAAGCTTAATCCATCCTTGCATAATATCTAGATATTTGTGTTTAAAGGAAATTGTTTTAAAGAAAACAATGAGGTGGCTTTGGATATTTATTGCATTTACGAGCATTTATTTGTATTTTATCTCGAAATTTCCATACATTTCACAAAACCCCCCTCTCTTTTTGCCTTGGCCGAGCCTATTCCCTTACTGCCCTCTCTTGATCCTATGCTCATTTTCACTTCATCAAGCTCACAAAAATCATCACAAATCCTTAAATAATCCCACAAACTCATAAACAAATAACTACCCATCATTCTTCATCCCTAAACTAGCATAGATCATCAAGAAAGACATCATTTTGGAGGCTAAAATGATGAGTTTAGTTGCTAATTTGTGTTCTTGAGGAGCTATAAATTCTAACCCTAATCTTTATTTGTTGTGTTAAAATCATTAAGCTAGTTATTTAAATGTTTAATATAGCTTTAATTGCATGTTTAGATGATTCTTGATAATTTTTAAGAAGATCAAGTTAGGGTTTAAGTTGATGATATGATCAATTGATAAGCAAAGATTTGGAACACTTAACCTAATGGATGAAAGTTGTTGCTAAGTTCCAAATTTGTCTAATTGAGGTTTTCAGCAAACTAAGTTTTAACAAAACATATTTGGATGAGATTAAAATTGTGGTAATGGTTTGGATAACTTAGTTAAGCTACTTTGCGATGTTTGTGATAGCTAGAATTGTGTTAGCTTTAGACTTGTGCAAAATTGCGATAAAGTCGCTTACTAGGTTTCGGTAAAAGTTGGACGTAAGTACTAGTGGGCATTGCGATATTATGTATATTATCTTCCTAGCGATATATTGTGTTATGAATGCGTGATCGGTACAATCGGGGTCTAGGCATGGTGGTTGCGTAGTTTAGCGATCCTAGCTAGGGTTTTGCCGATGTCGTGCGCGTTTTGTGCACTTGGTGCACAGTGTTTTTTTCTGGGCGTTATCCTTACGTTTCGTTATCTTTGTGTCGGCGTAGGATATTTATCCTTATGTGATGTGTTTGTGAAATTTTAGTATCGCAAGTGGGGACTTCGGACGCTGCGAAAAAGGGAAGCAGGTGGTCGGATTTTCGTAGCTCGAGATCATCGGTGAGTAGATTTAACATCTACGGAGAAATCGACCGTATGGCGTTAAGCGACAGGGCAAGATTTGATTTGATATTAGCCGCAAGTTTATATGCACATATAGAGATGGTGCATGAATTTCATTGCATATAGTTACTTGTTGTGCCTGAACATGTATCCATTGTACACTGCACTATTATTGGCAGTCCATGTCGCACGAGCACCAATATTATGATACACACACAGTCGGTAATTGCCATGATATGCACAACACATGTATTCATATGATATACCTTGCTTTTGGTTAGCGACATAGAGGCATTTATTCTTGTGCGATAGCGCATATGAAATATAGCATACCTGTACACCTACATGCTAACATATATGCCTTGCTATATCTACATGCTCATACATATACCTTGCTATAGTTATATGTTCAGCATTATATGATATATATCGGTGGTATCGGATGCTGTTATATATGTATATGGGATTCGGATACTTGGGAACCGCGTGATAAATTAAATGACTTGATGCATTTAAATAGCGGACTTTTCCCGTGATATGCTCATATTGTTGTTCTGGGTGCATATGTTATATTACATGGATTTCGGCATTTGAGATATATTTTCATGCGATTTAGGGGATTTCAAGTGTCGATGTTGGGAACTTATATTCCGAGGGATATATGGATATTGGGAACCGATACGTGGAACACAAGTGTCGAGGTTGGGCACTTGGGTTTCGAGGAACGTATGGATATCAGAAAACCGATACGTGGATCGTAAGTGTCGATATTGGGCACTTAGGATTTGAGGAACGTATGGATACGTGTATTTTATGTGCCGATTCTGGGAAATAGTTTTCATGATATTTTCGGGTGTCGATGTTTGACACTCAGGTTCCATGAGATTTACAGGGCCACTCTGAGGGCCAATATGAGGGCCGATCTGAGGATTTTGGGATTTGGGGTGTTGTTGGTTTACACCGGGGTTTTCCAGGCTGATGATTTATGCATGAGATTATTATTTTTCCCGCACTTAGTATTTAGTTGATATGCATTTGATTCATGTAGATATAGTACCTTGGTGGTGTACCCTGATCTTGATAGTTGCATATTCATATTGTCATACTTATGCTACCAGGTTACATGTGATTGATTATTGCTGTTAGTGCATACTTGCGATTACAGTATGATGTTATTTACTATTCATGAGTTGGCAACTCACCTTCGTTGTGCCACAGTGTTTTGCAGGTCTTACCCTCAGAGTAGTCACGGCAGGGCGCCTTATTATCTCTACTTTTGCGGATACCGCTACGATTGGCTGTGAGGCCTTTGCTTTTAGGTGGGTTCGCGGTTATCCATTTTTTTCATTGTATATATTTTTGTTAGATCTAGTACTCTCCATCTACTACTTCATGTATTTGACTTAGAGACGAGTTGTGAGGATTCAGTGTTGTATATATTTTGGTGACTTTTGGGTGCCGTGCTCGTGGGAGCTGGTCTTGTTGTACAGTTTTGCCTCCTTATGATGTTTTCATTTATATTTTTTTGCTTCGGCGTCGTATATATGTTGGTGGTGGTTGTCTTCGCCGTTGGGCGATATTTGCTCCCGTTTGGGATGCTTTATTTATATTCTATGTTGTACCCTTTTTCGAGGCTAGTCTTTACAAAGAAGGTGCTGCCGAAATTTTCAAGAAAGTAAACTAAAGTTAAAGATTTTACTTGAGATTTTCCGAATGTTTTTAACTATGTTTTTCTCATCTTATCCAGTTTTGGGTGGTTTAGATTTCTTGGTTTCGGCTTACTTAAGTTGCGTTCGCCTGTTGACGTTCGTAGTTTAAGTGCCGGTTATGGGCCTAAATTTGGGTCGTGACAGAGAGAGGCATGGCGCAGGGTACTGATTAAATTCAGTTGACAATACAGTATAAGTAGTATAATGTATGTGGAGTTCATTTGTGAACTAGGTCCCATCAGATATGCAGACATATTCAAAGACAGGTATTGCTCATTTCGGGAGATGGCTTTCTCCGCGAACTTGAGATTAAGAGAGACATAAAAAGAAATATCAGAGCGGATCCACTCACCGAGTCTATTTCTCGAACGCAATTGTTTCACAAACAAGATTTGTGAAACTGATTAGTAGAGGAGTTGGGTGTTCAGTATCACACAGGCTGTGAGTATACGACACTGCAATAATTAGCCTTAAGTGCAAGTGGGAGATTATTGGCTATAGTGCCCTCGAGTCAATTATTGGATCACAGGCACGTGATTGCAATGATTGAGGGATGACCTATACCGGTAGAACTGTCTTACTCGAGATAATAGTATGTTATCTGGTTTGTCTTTATCATCATGTACATGCTTCAGATGACATTACATATCACTATTACATGTAGATAGAGCCCATAGGATTCTTGCTTGACTACCAACAGTATGATGGCGATCATATACGTGAGAGTTGGGTAGTCTATAAGCACATCCTTGAAATGTCCCTAGTCATGGGAGTTTCGAGACTGGGCATCGATACTCCGATAGTAGACTAGTGTATACGGATCGAGACCCCGACGAGGGGTGGTGGCTGGTCTCACAAGCTATTGGTATCAATTGGTTCCCCTAAGATAGTATACAGGTGCTCATTGGGTTATGAGTACACCGGATGGACTCGCACGGGCACTGCTGATTGGTACTATACATATCGTCAGGAGCAGTTCCCTGGTGACATGAGTACAGCTTAGTCCGTTAACTTGACACTGCTACTTTGCCTCAAGTGTGTTCCTACTGTTCTTTGATTGCTACCCTACCACGGCTCAAAGGAGTCGTGCAAACAGGTAGTAGTTGGGTGCAGTCACGAAGCACTTGGAGGCAGTGGCAGTTAGATAAGATTCGTCTCTCCCGGTATTGGGGTTGATATCGCGCTGTGTCTGGAGAGCCATTACACAAAGGTCTTGGCCAAGGCAAGTGTGATTTACTGGTAGGTATTCCAGTAGTTTCTCAAGGTGTTCTAGGTTACACTCCGACACGTCTTATACCGCTATTGAGGGTCTGATGTTTACCATCCCCTAGGCCCGATATGCGATTCTCATAGACGAACAGACCGGACTGTACGGAGATTGTCACAGATAGGCTCAATAGGGTTTCTGGATGAGTTCGCTCGTCAGCCTCCCTTTTACACAATACCTGGGCAGCCGTTATGTACAGCTAGTACCACTGACATGGTTGTGGTTAAACCCACTGCCAGCGTATTGACGAGTCTTTAGAGTCCCCCACAGAAAGTTTCCCAAGTTCGGGCGAAACATTGTAGAGGCCGTATGGTTTTACGGCAGGGTTCAATCATATACGTGCACTTGTGCACGGATCATGATCAGACGGATCATACTAGTGGGCTTTGGTTTAAGCCGGATCCTAGTATTAGATTTGTTGGATTACTTTCGTCTCGAAGTATTCATATTCAGTCGGAATACGAATGCGGGTATGTATATACAGGTGAGGGGTATTCTTGTGATCCGTCACGAGTTTACTTTAGAAGATGACATTCTATTTATTGTGTTAAACATTTGGATTAATGTTTATTTAGTTGAAATTGTGAGTGCTAGTCATGATCAAGAACATTAAATGTGGCATATGCTTTATTGGTGACTCATGGTGTGTTTTATTGTGCCATGACCATTTCCTTGATTGATTAGTGGTGTGAGATAAGATGTGGAGAGAGAGGGGGCAGCCATAAGATGTGGGGGTTTTCTCTTGAGATTATTATTGGAGCTCTCACATTTTATCTCACAAGTTTTTAGCAATGCCACCTTTTCCTCTAGCTTCATTTTGTGCTAACAACTTCTTCTCCAATGGCTTCTTCTTCAACCTCCACCCATCCCACTCATGAGTTGAGAATCCATGGGTGTATTGAGACAAAGTTATCACACACATTCTCTACTTCACTTTAGACTTGTCGGCTAGCACACTTCATGTCCGAGTTGCTTCGGTTTTGAAGCGGGAGCCCTTATAAAGAATGTTCGATGTGGAGCCACTTCGACGAGCAAGATCGGAGAGCGAGTTTGTTCGAGGAAGTCGCAAGGAGCTTGGCGAAGAGATTGAAGACCGAAGTACACGGATCGATCGGTATAATCTCTCCAAACTCTTTTCTGAATTACTAGTATAGGGCTAATTGCACGATTCGGGTTTTCGGGTTATGGTAGCGCCAAGTTTGAAAAGTTTTGTTCCGCGTTTGACCTCAGAATGACGGCCGGGGCGCTGCCGTATCCCAACACAATGTTAGTACAGTTTATTTTTATTTGTACATTTCATATCGCGGGGCAATCGTCCGACATGTGGACTGCCGTCACTGCCAGTTTGTATATTATTTGTTTGGGGCACGACCGGGTTGAGGTCGATGTCACCGCTGTACATATTTTCTTTTCTGTACTAGGATTACCCCGCGATAGAGTGCACGGTAGCCGTGTTCTGGAGGGCAATAGGTTCTCATCTCATGGCGTTGAGAACGAGGGGGCCTCGCTCCAGAATTGGTAGGCTATTCGCCACACTCGTATAGGGTACAAGTCGACCCAAGGAGGGGTGCTCAAGTTACCGTATTCCGTGAAGTGCTGGGTGGCCCATTCACTTTGCTGAAGGGGGCTGCCTCACTTCTGGTTTTGGCGGGTAACTCGCCGCACCCCTAAGGGTCTAGGTTTTCATTGCACAGGCTATCCATACGACCAGGGGAACATCAGGTTTCACTTACGTCTCAATGGAAACCCGGGGCTCCCAGATTATCTGTATTGTTCTGTGATCCTTATTACTTATCTGTGATGTTGCATTAATCACGCTTGGAGCGATTATTAAATATTGATATATATACTAGTAGATGTTGTGTATGTTTTACACCCGCGCTAGTCGAGTCCACGCTCTGTCGTTATTTAAGTAACCTAACGGGTGATGACGGGACCCAGTGGCGAATGCGGATGGCATATACGTACATCATATTTTCGTTCTTTTGTGGTGTGATTAATTGATGTGACTGCATTGATTCGGATCAATGCACGGAAAACAGACCTATTCGATGTTGTTGGAACAATTTTCAAAAAGCTGTTATTACAAGGACGTTCTCTATTATTTTGCACAACGGTATTCGGTTATGAATATCCAGCACCTCATTCGACGAGGCAAGGGCCGAGATCCCTTCATCGGTAGTGACCCCTTGGACAGAGGTTTGCGTCAGGGTAATAACTTCACTACAGTCAATTACTTTTTGCTTTGCATCGCGGTATTCAGTGAAAATATCCAGCACCTCATTCTACGAGGAAAGAGCTGAGATCCCTTCAGCGGGAGTGACCTCTTTAGCAAAAGTTTTCGCCTCTATATATTTATGAAAAGCTATGCGGTTCCTTCAACGATATCAAGTTCATTACGTTAAAGGTATTTCGCCAAAAACCAGTCGTAGCCCTCCGTCATTTCTTTCAGGTATTACATAATATTCATGATGTGTATGTTGACCTCAGTCAAGGCACAGTACTTGGTAGCTGGGTAATGCTTGTTTGTTGCATAGATATGCGATTATTTAGGATAGTCGCACGGTTATTTTGACCTCTGTCAAGGGCACGTGCGGGTGGGTCTAAGTTAATCAAGGACAATGAAGGGTTGAACTTGACTTGCAACTTATGATATGTTGACCTCTGTCAAGGTCATAAGCCGCTTGGGGTAAAAATCACATCGGGAGTTTCTAAAGAAACTGAAATTTGCCAGGCATGCACATACCTTCTGGAGTATGATAACTTGAGTATATTCCATCAGTTTATCATGCGATGATAGTTGGATCCCGATCCCATGGATAAGTTGGTTTACTCCTCGGGTGATACCGACTAATTCTTCTTTCAGGTTTGGAGGAGAATTTGAGTATACAGTGGGAGATATCCTGATTAGATAAAGTGATTGACCATTCTGATCTAGGTTAGAGTGCACGCTGAGTATTTCTTTCTCTCTCTCTTTGATAGCGACCATCGCCCGACCCTAATTGTAATTCAGTAACCATTTTTACCGGACCTTATTAAAACATATTGACTTTTGGATTGTCTGAGTTGCATACCTCATTGACACTCCTAATTTTACCCTTTGCTTTTCTCCAGAACATTCGGTATCACTACGAAGATCCACATTTATTGGATATGATAATCGTATAGTTACATACGAACTCGAAGAAACTTGTTTCAGATTCGACGACGGTTTCTTGTTCTGGAGAAAATGAATAGGACTATTCTGTTGTCTTTTCCTTTTACCTTCTCCCTGGTTATGAGGGCTCATGGGATAAGGAGAGGGTACACCTATTGCGTTTATTGGATAATCTTCTTCCAAACGATAGGCAGGTGCCGAACGGTAGGGAAAGAAGAAAACCAATTATCCTAAGTTTGGTGTACATGAGGTAATAAGCAATGACAAATAAAGAAATTAGAAAGAGGGCAAAGTAAATTGCGACTGCTATCATTCACGACCAAACCACGTATTTCATCGCCACTCCTGCTTCGCCTTTGGATTTCTCCAGAATACCTCGTATCACTACGAAGATCCACTGTAACAACCCCAAATTTCCTATACAAAATTTTTCAAATATTTTTTTAAAAATCCACAAAGGGGTATTTTAGCATGAGCACAAGATATAGGTAATTATTCTGTTTTTAATTACAAGCTACAAGAATGTAATAACTCCATTTTTAGTGTACAAGAATTTACTTTAAATTTAATGTATACAAGGTGTATTTATTCTTGCTGCTATCAGTTTAAGTAATTAAAAAGCACAATAATTACAAGAAGGAGCTTGTAGCTCATTGGTAATACCTTGCACTACTGAACCAAGCCTCCAGAGTTCAAATCCCATACCCCACATTATTTTTATAATTATTTTGTTTTAAATTTTTGGAAAGTCAACAGTCAAACCGTCATAACTCTCAAAATTTATACTGCACATAAAAAGTTAAATATACCATAAATCCCTCCAAGTGAAGCCCTACCCATAGGTACCTCGACTCGGCCCGACTCGGCCAAGTCGGCCGGCGGACCGGCCGAGTCGTCAACACGGAATTTTTCCGTGTTGACTTGGTCTTTCCCCCTGTACACACTAAATTCTCAGATCGGTTATCAAATGGTCATTAAACCCCTTTTACTCACAATTTTAATGAATTTTTAATGAATTTTTATATTTTTTTAATTAAAACCCTAACCCTAGCCTAACCCTATATAAACCCCCCTCCCCTCTACCCTTTCACCCTACATTCCTAAGTCCACTCTCCCAAAATCTCAAGAGAACTCGGTACGTTAGAAAAAGAGCGAAAGGCGAAGCGCTGCCGAAATCGACGACGAATTCCGGCGATCGTACTAGGACCCTTCACGACGTTTCGACGCATCGACAACCCACTACCTTCCTAGCACTCTCTAGCTTGTCCAAACCCGTAAGCCCCCCTCTTTCTATCTTTCTTTTCTTTTAAGAAAAATACGTCTTTTTAAAACCCGATGGAAATCGGAACAAACTGATTTCCGATTCGGTTTTCTATCAAAACTCACTTGTCACAAATTCCATAATGCTTAAACATATTCATGTTGACTATTAATCACTTAAAAATCAATTTGGATAAAGTTTTTCACATGAAATGATAACATTTCCATTTATCGTATTTCTTTCACTTAAATACCACAATGTTTAGTTTTCACATTTAACCCTTTAACAATGCTATACCTTAAAATAGATCACGAGGTAATGACCTACCTCCACACACACGCAAATACAACCCTAATTGATATCATCAAAACTTAGAATACGATAATACAAGATTTTTCATTAAAATACCATTTTCTTTATAAACCTTTTCTGAAAGTTCTAAATTGTATACAATTTTAAAACAAAATCTTTTAATAGGAAAATACGATATGTCATGGACATCGATCGTTTATCTAAACTGACTTTGTGGTGTTTAGGCAAGTGTGTCTAAGGCAAGTGGTTACTTAATTAGGGCCACTACTTGTAGTGGAGAGCCTCCCACTTACCTGGCCGCAATTGGCGGTGAAGAGGCGATTTGAGGCTTCTAATGACTTATCGTTTAGACCCTTTAGAAATAGGCTAGTTGGCTTAGGAAACCCTAGAAACTAAAATACGGAAATTTACACCTTTTACAAATAAATACCTCATCTTTATAAAACCATTTTCTAAATGATTAGTATTTATTAAATCTTTGCAAAGCGCCACTACAACCCACCTTTGGGGAACTCGTTAGGGTTAGTACGGTTTATCGTGCACCCTCGGGCTTAGTGGTGCGAGATTCAGACCTCCGCAAGGAGCATTCGGTCTCGAAAGGTTTAAAATACGACATTTAAGAAAAATGAGATTTTTGGAAAATAAAATATTTATTATAAATTATTCTTGTATTAACATATATATATTTATCATTTAAACCCCTATTTTATTATAAGATAAAGTTTCCACCTTTTTCTAAAAATTACAAGACTAAAAGTTACATTAAAATACCATGAATTCTCAAATAAATCAATATTATAATTTAATACTTTTATTAGGATATATTCACTAGAATAACACAAATAAAATTTACACTCATTATAACAATAAAGACGAATAATAAATACTTGGGGTGTATCTTGAAAACTATACAAAAGTATTTTTATATAAACCCCCTCAAGTTTTATAAATTACAATAAGGACCCTAACAATTATAGAACTTCAAATTACTCTTCTTTTAGTCTGACTCGGGTTTGAGTCTGACTATTTCTGACTTGAATATGATTCAAGTCAATCTATATTATTTAATATTCCAACTCAATATGTATACATGAATCCCAGAATTCAGTTAACAATCTATATAACTTGACTGAATCAAACCATGGATATACATCCATTATTCCGTTATTCCATTTACCGGATTATGCAGTTACAACATGTTTACTGATATCATGGTTTTGATCAGTCATCCAACTTACACAATACAAATCAACGATACCATCAAAACACTACGGGGTTTAAGGGGTAGACTGGTACGGAATATTTTAAAGGTGGCACGAGGTGGTCACTTAAGACGTAATTACATCCATGCCATTGTTCCGTGGTATTATCGACGGAGCCTTGTACTACAGGTTCCCAAGGTCCCCGGTGTAAGTGGGACTCCCCTCGTATACACTGGCATCTTCTGTACCAGGCTACAAACAACAACGTTAATACATTATTACAATATTATAATACAACATTAAAAGCTCTCTCTCTCTCTCTCTCTCTCTCTCTCTTTCTTACTTTCTGTCTATTTCTCCCTTATCTTTGGGACTTACCGAGCGACCTGTTCGCTGACGACATTCTATTTCTTTCTTCTTTGAATGTCGTCAGGTGCTTTGGACCCAGCAGAGATCGAGCCCACCGGTGAAGACTTGGAGCAGTTTCACGAAGACCCCGAGCTCTAGATATTGTACCTTGTTCTTTTCAGTATTTTCATTTCCTGTTATGCAACTGTTTAGGCATCGCTTTCCATTTCAGTTGTATTTACTTTTCATGCATTGAACAAAAGAATGTTATTAATAAAGTTGCTGTTATTTCTATATCTCTTGTCTCTTGTGATTTACTTTTATATTGCTTAGATACGCTTAGCGTATGTACTTCTGAGTATATACGTAGCGGGCCTCGTCGCGTCCCCTTCGCCGTACACTGGGAAGCGGGGCGTGACATCCACAGTTATTGGATAATCAATCGTATGGTTATATACGAACTCGAAGGAACTTGTTCCAGTACGAGGATGGGTTCTGGTTCACGAGAAATAGAATAAGGATTATTCAGTTATCTTTTAACTTTACCTTCTCTCAGGTTGCGAGTACTCCTAGGATTAGGAGAGTACACCTATTATGATTATTGGATAGTCTTCTTCCAAACCATAGGCTGGTGCCGAACGGTAGGGAAGGAAGAAAACCATTTAGCGTAAGGGTGGTGTACAGAAGGTAATGAGTAAAGACAAATAAAAGGATTTGGAGATATAACAATGAAAACATACAGTTACAATCGTGAATCTGATAATGGGAGAGGCATTACTAGGAATACCCTGATACCCCTTCGAAACATTTTCAAGTTTCAGTTTCACTATGCGTTGTTAATTGAAAACTGATTTCCCAATTAGATCCTTACTCTAGGGTATGTATTTACCAGGTTTGATTCTCACATCTGTATGGTTTTACAGATGATGAGTTGGAGTAAGTTATTGGGAATTAGGTGATCATCCTCATTATATCGGAATTCGTTGGAATTGGTGATATTTGAGGAAATCACCTGGGGTTTTGCTTGATGGAAAATGTTTGGTTTTGAATATCCGTTGTTATGCACCAATTTCAAACTGATATATCTGTACGTTTATTTTATAAAGTGAGATATAACTTTTTGAAATTATGTCCATGACATTTACCTATATCAGTTGATGGTTAGGTAAGGATCATTAAACAGCGGTGTAATTCTTCTTAAGCATAGTACAGTTTTCAGCTTACGACGCACAGGTTTTGAGTTATTCAACGCAAGGGACTTATACAAAGTATTGTATGTTTTCCAATGTCCATTAGGACAAAGGGGTTTGTCATCGTACTATATTCTGTTTACTTGTGACTTCTCAAGTTTAGACAAGTGTTTCGTAGGAATACAAGGTCCAAGTTTTGAGAAGTTATAGGTACAAGAATAAAGTAGAGAACCATGTGTTGCAAGTATCAGGATTCTTTAAGGTGATCGAAGAAGTAGATACTTGTGTATGGTATTCAGTTGATACTAATGGTTTTGAGAACTTGCATCTCGTTCAGGTTACTCATATCTAGATGCACTTAAAAGTTGAGTAATGCTGAGCGTCCTCCTTCCATTTAGTTCACATGCAATGGAGACAGCTGCAAGATTTGAATCTGGTCCCAATTAAATCAGTGCCTCTGTTTCTATATTGTATATAGAATGGTTCATATCTTAACGATGTTAAGGTATATGGAGTTGTCCGGCTTATGCTTAAAACCAGACTCTGGATAACTCATGGAACGTTTCAGTAATGGCAGTTTGTGGGTTATCCCGGGCTATGATGAGGGATAGCTTTCTACCATGTGGAAGATCAATAGTGATATTGTTCTTGACTCACCATAGTTTTAGTAAAATGGACTTTTTCAGAAAACAATAATGGGAGTATGGTAGAGCTGGAAGTGATTCCAGAACCACAGACGATTACTGAAAATTTAATAGGGCCAAAAGATTCAATCAGGATTGACATTCCATTAGCCACTCCGCAGATATAGTGGGTAACCTCAGGCGCCCGAGAGGTATTTCGGTATCCTCAAAGACGATGATACGGAGGTTCCTGTTTACCCATATTTGACACTAATGTTGTTCTAGACTATAAGACCCGGCAGGAGAATGAGTATAGCGTCGTTCTAAACTAGCTTTAGAAGTGCACATATATATGACTCTGCCATAGGGTTGTTGTGGTCAGTGGGAGTAGCGGAAGCATAGTGGACAAGTAAACTTATGTCTATTTATAGACTAAAGCAGATATAGCGAAGATAGATCATCTATTTTTGATGTGACAGTCAAAGGTTTTAACTTCATCAGAATAAGAGATGGGTCTGTTAAGAAGGTAGTAGGGTGTGATGTCCTGGTATTTGGATGACATGCACTTTATAGGAAGTAAAATTCCTATCCTACAATCGGTTAAACTGTGGTTGACACACAGTGGTTTCTCCACATAGGATATGGATGTTATATCTGGCATTCTGGTTACTAGATCCATGGTTTTAGATCTAGATTTGGGTAGTTTCCCAATCTGGATACTTAGACAGTATTCTAAAGATGTTTTAGAATAGTTGACTCTTGGTATCGTGGTGTACCTGCAGGTGATGGAGTCTCCCTCTCTGAAGGTGTCTTACAGACTAAAGGGGAGAGGGATGTTCTTGATTGGCATATCACTTGCTTAGGAAATTGAGTCAATCATGGGATGTCAAGTACCACACCATATGTTGTTTTTGACCTAGCTGCAATAAGTTTATATTAATTCAATCCTAGAGAAACGTTCGGAAGTAGCTTTCGAATATAAGTGGATGTTCTAGGGATTTGGTAACGGAAGCCTCCTTCGGGAGACGGTTATCATCCAGGCTTCCAAGGTGACCTGACTGATAGAGTGACTGTCAGAGTTATAGTTTTCCCTCTGACGAGGGGCAGTAGTTTGGAAAGGAGGTCCAAGCGGATAATGAGGGTAGCATGGCACAGGATACTGATTTAATTCAGTTGACGATACAGTCTAATAATTTTGTTGGTTTTGGAGTTCATTTATGAACTAGGTCCCACCAGATATCCAGACATATTCTAAGACAGGTATTGCTCATTTTGGGAGATGGCTTTCTCCGCGAACTTGAGATAAAGAGAGACATACAAAGAATCATCAGAGCGGATCCACTCACTGAGGCTACTTCTCGGACGCAATAGTTTTACAAACGATCTTTGTGAAACTGATTAGAAGAGGAGTTGGGTGTTCGGTATCACACGGGCTGTGAGTATGCGACATCGCAATAATTAGCCTTAAGTGCAAGTGGGAGATTGTTGGCTATAGTGCCCTAAAGTCAATTATTGGATCACGTGCACGTGATTGCAATGATTGAGGGAGGACCTATACCGGAAGAACAGTCTTACTCGAGATGATAGTATGCTATCTTGTTTGTCTTTATCATCATGTACATGCTTCAGGTGACATTACAGATCACTATTACATGTTGATAGAGCCCAAAGGATTCTTTCTTGACTACCAACAGTATGATGGCGATCATATACGTGAGAGTTTGGTAGTCTATAAGCACATCCTTAAAGTGTCCCTAGTCGTAGGAGTTTTGAGACTGGGCATCGATACTCTGAGAGTAGACTAGTGTATACGGATCGAGACCCCGACGAGGGGCAATGGCCGGTCTCAGAAGCCATTGGTGTCAGTTGGTTCACCTAAGATGTATACAGGTGCTCATTGGGTTATGAGTACAACGGACGGACTCGCTGGGGTACTGGTAGTTGGTACTATACATATCGTCAGGAGCAGTTCCCAGGTGACATGAGTACAACTTAGTCCGTTGATTTGACACTGTTACTTTGCCTCAAGTGTGTTCCTACTGTTCTTTGATTGCTACGCTACCACGACTCAAAGGAGTCGTGCAAACAGGTAGTAGTTGGGTGCAGTCACGAAGCACTTGGAGGCAGTGGCCCGATATGCGATACTTATAGACGAACAGACTGGACTGTACAGAGATTGTCACAGATTGGCTAAGTAGGGCTTCAGGATGAGTTCGCTCGTCGGCCTCCCTTTCGTTCAATACCTGGGCAGCCGTTATGTACAGCTAGTACCACTGACGTGGTTGTGGTTAAACCCACTGCCAGCGTATTGACGAGTATTTCGAGACCCCCACAAAAAGTTTCCGAAGTTCGGGCGAAACATTGAAGAGGTCGTATGGTTTTATGGCAAGGTTCGATCATATACGTACATTTGTGCATGGATCATGATCGGACGGATCATACTAGTGGGATTTGGTTTAAGCCGGATCCTAGTATTAGATTTGTTGGATTACTTTCGTCTCGAAGTATTCGTATTCAGTCGGAATACGAATGCGGGTATGTATATACAAGGGAAGAGTATTCTTGTGATCCGTCACGAGTTTACTTTAGAAGATGCCATTCTATTTATTGTGTTAAACATTTGGATTAATGTTTATTAAGTTGAAATTGTGAGTGTTAGTCATGATCAAGAGCATTAAATGTGGCATATGCTTTATTGGTGACTCATGGTGTGTTTTATTGTGCCATGACCATTTCCTTGATTGATTTGTGGTGTGAGATAAGATGTGGAGAGAGAGGGGGCAGCCATAAGAGGTGGGGGTTTGCTCTTGAGATTATTATTGGAACTCTTACATTTTATCTCACAAGTTTTTAGCAATGCCACTTTTTCCTCTAGCTTCAATTTGTGCTCACAACATCTTCTCCAATGGCTTCTTGTTCAACCTCCACCCATCCCTCTCATGAGTTGAGAATCCATAGGTGTATTGAGACAACGTTATCACACACATTCTCTACTTCACCTTGGACATGTCGGCTAGCAAACTTCATGTCCGAGTTGTTTCGGTTTTGAAGCGGGAGACCGTATAAAGAATGTTCGATCTGGAGCCACTTCGACGAGCGAGATCGGAGAGCGAGTTTGTTCGGGGAAGACGCAAGGAGCTTGGCGAAGAGATTGAAGACCGAAGGACACGGATCGATCAGTATAATCTCTCCAAACTCTTTTCTGAATTACTAGTATATGGCTAATGCCACGATTCGGGTTTTCGGGTTATGGTAGCGCCAAGTTTGAAAAGTTTTTGTTCCGCGTTTGGCCTCAGAATGACGGCCGGGGCGCTGCCGTATCCTAACACAATGTTAGTACAGTTTATTTTTATTTATACATTTCATATCGAGAGGCAAGCGTCCGACATGTGGACTGCCGTCACTGCCTGTTTGTATATTATTTGTTTGGGACACGACCGGGTTGAGGTCGATGTCACCGCTGCACATATTTTCTTTTCTGTACTAGGATTACCCCGATATGGAGTGCACGGATAGCCGAGTTCTGGAGGGCAACAGGTTCTCATCTCAAGGCGTTGAGAAGGAGGGGGCCTCGCCACAGAATTGGTAGGCTATTCGCCACATATAACATTTTGGAATTTTAGAAGGAAAAAAAATTAAATATTTAAATAATAATATTTTGAATTAGAAAGTTATTAAAAACCAAATTAGACAATTCCATAAGTTCTATGTAAAATAAATTAAATTAAAAATTTTATATGTAACATAAATAAGTTATAAGGTTTTAGTGATAATTTTAGCTTCATTTTAATAAAAAGAGTGTTATATAATAACATAAGTTGTGAGGGGTTTTTATACAAGTTTAGGAAAACTATGCAAATTTGGTTTTGTGAGGGTGTAAATAGAAAATGGGTAAATATGTTTTAGTTCAGAAGTTAAATTCAAATTAAATATTTTTTGGGAAGGTTAGTGTGTTGACACCTCCTACACTCATGCACACACACACACCAACATCTCCTCCTTGCATGAAATCACTACACTTTGCTTGATGGCACCTCCTTCTTCACCTTATCCTTCCCTTTTCTCACATATATAGCTTGTGTTCAGATCTGAAGCATTTTAAAAACCTAAAAATTTAAAGTAAGAAGAAGAAAAACAAACCAAAACAAAGGAGTGCAAGAGAAAGAAGAGGAACAAGGCAAGTATCTCACCATCAAGCTAGGACAGGGGGCTTAGCATCTTGGAGGGGTTATTCCAACAAATTATTGTGGGTAATATTCTTAATCACAGTAGGACTTTAAGTTCTGTAATTAGTTTAAATTGAAATGAACAAGTTCTATAATTTCATATTTTTAGGAAAACTTAGCTCTGTAGTAATCTGCTGTTAGTCAGAATAAAATAAAGTTAACAAAATAGTGCTAAAATGTTATATTTGGAACATAGAGCAAACCATAGAAACACGAACCAGGAGGCTCGGATTTGGGCCGGCGACCAATAGGATAATTCCGGCGTCGCCGGATTTCTAGGGGTTTTGGATCTTGTGGATTTTAGGGTAGGTCTCTGTGAAGGTATTATGATACTTGGTATTGTTTAATCAATCTAATTTAACAGTATATGAAATCTGGTAGTTAATATCTGAAATAGGGTTAAAACGTTTAAAACACGACACAGACGTTTCGTAATACGATTCTGTTTTCTGTTGCGAAATAACGTTAATTAAATCCAGTTAGTATAAGTATTTGATAGGTTGCGATAATCATACTTAGTATAGCTAATACGTAAAACTAGTATTTTCATGTTTTCGCCGTATTGGAGTTTAGCCGTTTCTTATACAAGTTAATTGCGATAATAGATTCGAATACGGAAACTTCGGAGGTTGCAAGGAAAGGAAATGGATTGGTGATCTGAGTTGATTCGACGAATTTCGGTGAGTAGACTAAACATCTACCGGGGGATTTTGTATGGATGGCGTGATACGCCCGTAGTTAAGTTTAAATAAAAATGGACTTTTATAGGTTAAATTGATCATATGCATTCATATAGATATATATACATCGCCTTGTTAATAATTGTTAGAACACTGAACAGTTCTCGACGAGTTATGCCGCACCTACACATATCTACATGTTACACTACACCTCGTCGATATAAACACGTCACATATAGACTTAGTACTTATTATACTAAATATGATTTCCATCATACTTTGAACATCAAGAATAGTAGTTATTTTCATAAACACCATCATATTTTATCTCCAAGTAGGTGTAGTTATGATATAAGATGCATTGGATTACTATGGATATATGGCTTTGAGTTTTTATACACTATCGAAAGAATTCAATGATTTTATGATAAATGTGACATGTCCATCATGAAATGTCATTTTTTTGATTTGGTTTTGTTCCGAACCGGGTGTGGTAGATATACGGTTGCGGAATTTCTTACGTATATCCAAGCTGGGTGGGGTAGCTATACAGCCGAATTCTTGGTGGACCCTGTCGGGGCCGAGGGGCAGGGGCCGCACTTTAGGCGGTGAGCCTAATGAGGATACTCGATACCGGAGTCAGTAGTAAACACGGCGGATATCTATGTGATACCGACCGGTGTTATTGATTGACAGGATCGTTCGGGGAACGGTGCCTGATGAAACACCGAAGATTTGTGTCGATGTTGGACTCAGGAAGAAAATGAACCTTATTTGGAAAATAATTGATGAGATTTTCAGTTTTGGATTTATATATTGAGTAATACAAATTTATGCTTCCACCTGTTAGTATGCATCATATTCATCATTGTTGATATTAGTTCTAGATCGGCATACTTACATTATCAGCCGATATATGTTAGTTATATTCACTGAGTTGGCAACTCACAACGTTGTGCCACAGTTCTTTGCAGGAGTCGAGTGGACGTATAGCAACAGACAGATCCACTTATCAGTTTATCGCTCTTTTTGTTAGGTGGGTTACTTATGTAGTAACCTCCTCTTTTGGTATTGTATATTGAATCTAGAGTTTCTCCATCAGACCCTGTATAATGACTTAGAATGATAGGTGTTTATATGTATATTATTTCGACAGATATGATCGTTTGGTTGTATTAAATAATATTTCTTTTATTTATGTCTGAGATTCTTCTTTGATTTCATATTATGATTTTGTATTGAATTCCACTGTTAATATTGTTTCTCCCAACTAGGGATGCAACCACACTTAACATTTTATACTTGTTTAATAATTTAACTTCATAAACTGTGATTTTTACTTCAAAATAAATTTCTATATAATGAATTCCGCAAAAAGGATTTTGATCTTGGTTTTCGGCTTACTTGGACTGTGTGAATATCTTTAGATATTATACAATCTAAGTGCCGGTCACATCCAACTTTGGGTCGTGACAAAGTTTGTATCAGAGCGTAGGATTAACCTTACGGAATCAACTAGGAAATTAAAATAGGTTGACGTGAGTCCGTGATTTAGGATGACCTTTGGTTTGATGGAGTAGGTGAATTAGGATGAGTTCAGTACCGTACGTATGTTCCGCGACATTTTAACTTTACCGTACTCAGCCTAACTAACCTTAGGATGTATATCTTGATCTATTCTTCCTTTGACACTCTGATATTGATTATCCTTATTCGTAAGCCTTATCAACTCTCGTTTCTTGCTCCAGCCACTATGTCATCAACGTCTACGGGGACTCAGACGACCGCTGTTAGAGATGATATTAGAGCGGGCTCGCCTGACACGGGAACAAATTTGGGCAGTATGCCTATATTTCAGGAACCGATTGATCCACCCTATATTAATCGTATAGCTAGGATGGAGACAAATGTTCATGAGATGCGCCGAATGATCGGATCGATGTTAGAGATTAGTTGAGCACAGAGATCGACCATTACTCCACGTACAGGTGTTCAGGGACCAATGCAAATTCGTAATAATAATTCAGCACCAAGACATGTTCGTAGAGGCCGTGGCGGATTCTTCAGAGATCCGTTCTATTACTTATACCCCTATGTTCAGCAGCCCGTGCAAAGATGTTTCAGGTGTGGATGTCCGTATCACGGTATTAGGGATTGTCCCATGAGGCGGCAGGGTGAGGCATCGGTCTCACATATGACTTCACCACCTTCACCACCTCCTCCGAGCACATTACCTCCTACCCCTGTTGTCGTTCCATGCCCGGTCAACGTCCATGGAGGCCGGGGTCGTAATGGTCGTAATTCGAGAGGACGAGGAGGTCGAGACAGATTCATTCCAGGCCGCAGTTTTGATCGAGAAGTGACTCAGGGCCAGATGTTTAGTTCACAACCAGTGGGACAGGGACCTCCATATACATGTTATAATTGTGGAAGTCCAGGGCACTAAGCTAGACAGTGTACACGCCCACGAGGAACTGTTGTTCCGCAGGCTGTTTTACCCCCTCCACTTTCATCGTCGATGGATTTACATCCTCCCCTAGTTAACACTATGCGCCAGACGGTTGCACCACGAGGCCGAGGTTATGCAGGATGCTTCCAGAGAGGTCGAGGAAGTAGAGGTAGAGGACGACAGGATGCGGGCAGGGGCCAGGCATGAGTTTTTGCACTGACTCCACGGAATTCCAGGCATCCACTGCAGTAGTGACAGGTACTCTTGTCGTATGTTCCTTAGATGCGCATATTTTATTTGATCCCGATTCTATGCATTTATACGTATCTTCACGTTTTGCACTTTCTCTGGGGAGAGAGTCGTAGTGTTAGGGTTAGTTACCTCAAGTTATGATTGCTCCTATAGGAGATTCTTTTATAGCCTGACATGTATTTAGGTCACGTTCAGTACATATTGATGCTAGGGATTCTTTAGTTGATTTGATTCTCCTGGATTGGTTGGCCGTTTGCCATGCTTGTGTAGATTGTCGGGGAAAGGAGGGTATATTTTGTTCTCCTGATGAACCGATCTTTGTTGAGCAGGGAGACTGTAATATAACTCCTGCCAACATGATTTCTGCTTTTTGTGCGGGGCGACTCTTGAAGAAGGGTTATCATGGGTTCATGGCTTTTGTTCAGGACTTAAGGGTCGCTGAGATTCCATTGGATCAGGTTCCGATCGCACGAGAATTTTCGGATGTGTTTTCTGCTGAATTGCCAGGATTACCGCCTGATCGTGACATTGAATTCTGCATTAACTTGATTCCGGGTGCGGGGACTATTTCTATGCCACCCTATCGTATGGCACCGACGGAGTTGAAGGAACTCAAAAGTCAGTTACAAAAGTTGTTAGCTAAAGGACTTGTCGCGTTCCAGTGTATCGCCGTAGGGAGTTCCTGTCTTATTTGTAACGATGGACGGTAGTACAAGACTATGTATTGACTACCGACAGCTGAATCGCGTCACCGTGCGAAATAGGTATACACTACTACGTATCAATGACTCGTTCGATCAGTTGCAGGGGTGCCGGCTACTTCTCAAAGAGGGATTTGGGGTCAGGGTACCATCAGTGGAAAGTTCAGAAGGATGACATTTCTAAGACTGGTTTTTGTAACCGATATGGGTTGACTAGGAAGGAGGATCCATTTCTTTGGACAGAGACGTATGAGCAAAGTTTCCAGTAGTTGAAGACTCGCTTGACGACTGCACCAGTCTTATCATTACCTTCTGGGTCAGGTGTCTTTGTTGTGTATTGTGATGCCTCTAAAGTGGGTTTAGACTATGTGTTGATGCAGCACGGCAGGGTTGTAGCTTATGCTTCTCGCCGGTTGCAGAGGCACGAGCAGAACTACCCCACTCAAGATTTGGAGATGGCTGCTGTAGCTTTCGCACTGAAGATTTGGGAACAATACTTGTGTGAACAATCGTGCCAATGTTTCACAGATCGTAAGAGCTTGAAGTATAATTTTCAGCAGTGGGATCTGAACCAAGGCAGCATAGATGGATGGAACTCGTGAAGGATTATGATTGTGAGATTCTGTATCATCCAGGCAAAGCAAACGTTATAGCACACGCTTTGAGTCGGAGGCATGGAGGTAGCTTATCTCAATTGTGCACTATGCAGTGACAGTCTTCTACAGACTGACAAATTTTAGGTGATAGCCGTATGCAGTTCGAGTTCATACCGACAGGAGGACAGTTAGCACAGGTTCGCACCTTCCTCAGCTATTAGATCATATTCGAGAGACATGGCCGCAATTGTTCGTAGGTTGCGGATAATGGATCAGCTTAGGCAGGGCAGAGAGTCGAAGTTCGGGATAGATAACTAAGGAGTATTACGTTTTGGGCCTCGTCTGTGTGTGCCAGATTCGGATGGACTGAAATGTGAGATATTAGAGGAGGCCCATCGATCAGCATACAATATTCATCCTGGTTCCACCAACATGTATCATGATCTGAAGGATGTTTACTGGTGGGAAGGAATGAAAATGGATGTTATGGAGTTCGTTTTGAGATGCTTGACTTGTCACCAAGTCAAGGCAGAACACCAGAGGCCAGCCGGATGGTTGCAGCACTTACCCATTCGAGATTGGAAATGGGAACAGATTTCCATGGATTTCGTGGTGGGTCTAACCAGGACTAGCAGAGGGTATGATTCCATTTGGGTGATTGTAGATAGATTGAAAAATGCCACTTATTTTCTTCCAGTGAAGACGACGTATGGTTTTGCACAGTATGCTCGGATTTATATCGACGAGATTGTCTGATTGCATGGAGTTCCGATGAGCATAGTGTTAGATGAGGTACCCAGTTTACTAGTAGTCCTTGGCAGAAACTTCAAGGGACTCTTGGTACACGATTGAGTTTAGTACAACTTTCCAACCACAGCCAGATGGTCAGTCCGAGCAGACCATTCAGACTTTTGAGGATATACTGCGAGATTGCAGGCTTGATTTTGGTGGTAGTTGAGATCGTCACCTACCATTGATAGAATTTTCGTATGACAATAAATTTTCAGGAGACAATCCAAATGGCACCCTTTGAATCTTTGTATAGGAGGAAATGTCGATTGCCCGTTTGCTGGACGGAACTGAACGAGAGTAGCATTTTGGGACCACAGGTAGTACAGAAGACTACGGAAAAGATTCAGCAGGTATGAGACCCAATGAGAGCGGCCCAGTGCAGACAAAGATCTTATACAGATCAACAACGTTATAGACTCGAGTTTGATGTAGGAGATCATGTGTTCCTTTGTATATCTCTGATGAAAGGTGTGATATGTTTCGGGAAGAAAGGGAAGCTCAACCCCAGATATGTCGGACCTTACAAGATTCTGGAGAGAGTGGGTGTTGTAGTTTATTGTTTAGCATTTCCACCAAGTTTTCCCGATGTGCATCCGGTGTTTCACGTGTCGATGCTTCGCAAGTATCTTCACGATCCTTCTCACGCGATCCAGCATCAGACCCTACAGATTGAGCCGGATTTATCCTACACAGGGCAGCCAGTCGCTATTCTAAACATGCAGGCAAAGAAATTAAGATCGAGCGTACTTCAATCTGTAAAGGTTCTTTGGCAAGGAAAGGACCGCGAGGAGATTACTTGGAAGACCGAGGATGCGATGTGGAAGAAATTTCCACATCTTTTTGAAGGTACGTTTATTTATGTTTTAAATTCGGGGACCGAATTTTCTTAAGGGGGGAATATTGTAACATTTTGGAATATTAGAAAAAAAATTAAATAATTAAATAATAATATTTTGAATTAAAAAGTTATTAAAAACCAAATTAGACAATTCCATAAGTTCTATGTAAAATAAATTAAATTAAATTTTTTATATGTAACATAAATAAGTTATAAGGTTTTTAGTGATAATTTTAGCTTCATTTTAATAAAAAGATTGTTATATAATAACATAAGTTGTGAGGGTTTTTTATGCAAGTTTAGGAAAATTATGCAAATTTGGTTTTGTGAGGGTGTAAGTGGAAAATGGGTAGAATATGTTTTAGTTCAGAAGTTAAATTCAAATTAAATCTATTTTGGAAAGGTTAGTGTGTTGACACCTCCTACACTCATGCACACACACACCAACACCTCCTCCTTGCATGAAATCACTACACTTTGCTTGATGGCACCTCTTCCTTCACCTTATCCTTCCCTTTTCTGACATATATAGCTTGTGTACATATCTGAAGCATTTTAAAAACCTAAAAGTTTAAAGTAAGAAAAAGAAAAACAAACCAAAACAAAGGAGAGCAAGAGAAAGAAGAAGAACAAGGAAAGGATCTCACCATCAAGCTAGGACAAGGGGCTTAGTATATTGGAGGGATTATTCCAACAAATTATTGTGGGTAATATTCTTAATCACAGTAGGAGTTTAAGTTCTGTAATTAGTTTAAATTGAAATGAACAAGTTCTATAATTTCGTATTTTTAGGAAAATTTAGCTCTGTAGTAATCTGCTGTTAGTCAGAATAAAATAAACTTAACAAAACAATGCTAAAATGTAATATTTGGAACATAGACATTCCATTAGCCACTCCGCAGATATAGTGGGTAACCTCAGGCGCCCGAGAGGTATTTCGGTATCCTCAAAGACGATGATAGGGAGGTTCTTGTTTACCCAGATTTGACACTAATGTTGTTCCAGACTATGAGACCCGGCAGGAGGATGAGTATAGCGTCGTTCTAAACTAGTTTTAGAAGTGCACGTATATATGACTCTGCCAGAGGGTTGTTGTGGTCAGTGGGACCAGCGGAAGCATAGTGGACAAGTAAACTTATGTCTATTTATAGACTAAAGAAGATATAGCGAAAATAGATCATCTATTTTTTATGTGACAGTCATTGGTTTTGACTTCATCAGAATAGGAGATGGGTCTGTTAAGATGGTAGTAGGGTGTGATGTCCTGGTATTTGGATGACATGCACATTATAGTAAGTAAAATTCCTATCCTACAATTGGTTAAACTCTGGTTGTCACACAGTGGTTTCTCCACATAGGATATGGATGTTATATTTGTCATTCTGGTTACTAGATCCATGGTTGTAGATCTAGATTTGGGTAATTTCCCAATCTGGATACTTAGACGGTATTCTAAAGATATTTTAGAATAGTCGACTCTTGGTATGGTGGTGTACCTGTAGGTGATGGAGTCTCCCTCTCTGAAGGTGTCTTACAGACTAAAGGGGAGAGGGATGTGCATGATTGACATATCACTTGTTTAGGCAATTGAGTCAATCATGGGATGTCAAGTACCACACCAGATGTTATTTTTGCGCTTGCTGTAAAAAGTTTATATCAATCCAATCCTGGAGAAACGTTCGGAAGCAGTTTTAGAATATAAGTGGATGTTCTAGGGATTTGGTAACGGTATCCACCTTCGGGAGACGGTTATCATTCCAGGCTTCCATGTTGACCTGACTGACAGAGTGACTGTCAGATTTATAGTTTTCCCTCTGACGAGGGGCACTAGTTTGGATAGGTGGTCCAAGCGGATACTGAGGGTAGCATGGCGCAGGATACTAATTTAATTCAGTTGACGATACAGTCTAATAAGTTTGCTGGTTTTGGAGTTCTTTTATGAACTTGGTCCCATCAAATATCCAGACATATTCTAAGACAGGTATTCCTCATTTCGGGAGATGGCTTTCTCCACGAACTTGAGATAAAGAGAGACATAGAAAGAAACATCATAGCGGATCCACTCAATGAGGCTATTTCTCGGACGCAATAGTTTTACAAACGAGCTTTGTGAAACTGATTAGTACAGGAGTTGGGTGTTCCGTATCACACGGGCTGTGAATATACGGTATCGCAATAATTAGCCTTAAGTGCGAGTGGGAGATTGTTGGCTATAGTGCCCTAAAGTCAATTATTGGATCGCATGCAAGTGATTTCAATGATTGAGGGTAGATCTATACCGAAAGAACAGTCTTACTCGAGATGATTGTATACTATCTGGTTTGTCTTTATCATCATGTACATGCTTCAGGTGACATTACTGATCACTATTACACGTTGATAGAGCCCAAAGGATTCTTGCTTGAGTACCAACAGTATGATGGCGATCATATACGTGAGAGTTTGTTAGTCTATAAGCACATCCTTAAAGTGTCCCTAGTCGTAGGAGTTTCGAGACTGGGCATCGATACTCCGAGAGTAGACTAGTGTATACGGATTGAGACCCGGACGAGGGGCAATGGCCGGTCTCAGAAGCCATTGGTGTCAGTTGATTCACCTAAGATGTATACAGGTGCTCATTGGGTTATGAGTACACCGTAAGGACTTGCAGGAGTACTGGTAGTTGGTATTATACCTATCGTCTGGTAGCAGTTCCCAGGTGACATGAGTACAGCTTAGTCCGTTGACTTTACACTGCTACTCCACCTCAAGTGTGGTCCCACTGTTCTTTGATTGCTACCCTACCACGGCTCAAAGGAGTCGTGCAAACAGGTAGTAGTTGGGTGCAGTCACGAAGCACTTGGAGGCAGTGGTGGTTAGATAGGATCGTCTCTCCCGGTATTGGGGTTGATATCGCGCTGTTTCTGGAGAGCTATTAAACAAAGTCCTTGGCCAAGGCAAGTGTGATTTACTGATAAGTATTCCAGTAGTTTCTCAAGGTGTTCTGGGCTACACTCCGACATGAATTATACCGCTATTGGGGGTCTGACGTTTACCATCCCCCTAGGCCCGATATGCGATACTCATAGACGAACTGACCGGACTGTACAGAGATTGTCACAGATAGGCTAAGTAGGGCTTCAGGATGAGTTCGCTCGTCGGCCTCCCTTTCGCTCAATACCTGGTTATCCGTTACGTACAGCTAGTGCCACTGATGTGCTTGTGGTTAAACCAACTGCCAGCGTATTGACGAGTCTTTAGAGTCCCACACAGAGGGTTTCCCTGGTTCGGGCGAAACGTTGTAGAGACCGTATGGTTTTATGGCAAGGTTCGATCATATACGTGCACTTGTGCACGGATCATGATCGGACGGATCATACTAGTGGGCTTTGGTTTAAGCCGGATCCTAGTATTAGATTGTTGGATTACATTCGTCCCATAGTATTCGTATTCAGTCGGAATACGGATGCGGGTATGTATATACGGATGAGGGGTATTCCTGTAATTCGTTACAAGATAACTTTAGTTGATGCCATTTCTTTTTCTTGATTAAATATTTTAGTTTAAATGTTTAATGGTGGAATACGTGACTCATTCTTGGCATGGCATGGTTTTTGTCATGGATAAGATATTTTGTGTGAGCCATAGATATTTATTTAAGTGTGTGAGTGTAGAGATATTTTGTGAGTGTGTGAGGATCTTTTTCTCATGACAAAATATCAAAACACTCACTTAAACTTAAGGGGGCAGCCATAATTTTTTTGGAGACATCTCATTTCTTTTGCTAAGATTGCTCACTTGCTTACTTCTTGAGCTCACAACTTCCACCATGGGCATCTTCTTCAACCTCCACTCTATCCCTCTCATGTGTTTAGAATACTAGATTGTATTGAGACAAAGTAATCACACGCTATCTCTACTTCATCTTGAGCACCTAGGTTAGCAAACTAGTTGTTCGAGCTGCTTCGGTTTTAAGCGGAATCCCGTATAAAGAATCCTCGAGGTGGATCGTCTTCGGCGAGGGAGACCGGTGAGCGGACTTGTTCGAGGCAGCCGTCGAGGAGCATAGAAAGAGATTAAAGACCGAAGGACACGGATCGATCGGTATAATCTCTAAACTCACTTTACAGTTTGCTAGTAAACGGTTAATGGATCGATCCGGGTAATTGGTTATGGTAGCGCCATGTTTGAAAAGTTTTTGTTCCGCATTTGGCCACGGATTGATGGCCGGGGCGCTACCATAACCCAACAACTTGCAACATGGATGTATGAGACCTACACCATACTAATGATAATGAAGGGTTTATTTATTTTGTGTTAATCAATTATTAGTTGGATAATGGTCACATGGAATGAAGCTTGTAGAAGATTGGAGTTCCAATGTCTGGTCCACTAGTTTTGTCTTATACTAGATATTTGTTAACACAACCATTATCTAAACTCATGGTTAAGCCTCTACATGAGATATACTAGATATTTTATCACCCATGGTTGCCATTCACTCTCTCATCCATTATTTGCTTCTTCTTCCTCAAGCTCAAGAGAGAGCTCTCTAGGTTTTTGAGAGGAGCTTAAAATTAGTAAGAAAAGTAATTCTAAAGTGAGCAAAAATCCTATTTCATCATCCTCTACTAGATTAGCACTTTAGTATAGGATGTTAGCTTCACTAATCCCATATTAGTGAAGAGGTAGCTTAGGTTAGTGACTCCTCGACATAGATCATCTTCGGCCTCGAAGACATCGTGCAAGCTCGTTGCTTTCTTCTTGTAGAGCCATTCAAGAGTCCGCAAGATCACTACTTGCAGCGAAGAGACTACTTCAAGGAGGTATTGAAGTGAAGAACCGGTCTACAAAGGTTGTATTCCTAGTTCACTTAGATGTAAATTAGTTTACACATTGTTTTGTCTAAATCTTTAGTTAAGATTCTACGGTTACGATTGTTTTGTACGGCAAATTTTTGAAAATGGCATGGACGATGCCTCCTGAAACCTTGCTGTCGTGCCGAGTAATCCTACAAATCGGAGATTAAAATCATTTATTTATAATAATGATATTTATCGGACTTTAGCATTTTTATAATTAATGATATGCAAATTTAAATTATATTTGATTAGAGCACTACTAATCATGATTTGGCCAAATCTCTATTTTTATATTTTTCCATGGCTAGTGCACCATGTCATGTGCATGTTGTATTTGAGTTTGTGAGTTGTGTGAAAAGAAAAGAAAGGAAAAGAGAAAAGAAAAGAAAAGAAAAGCAAAAAGAGAAAAGGAGTTTTGAGTGTGAAAAGAATATAATTAGATGCCATGAGATTTTTTATAGATAAAACAAAAGAAGATATTTGTGAGAGAGTGTGGGTAAGGGAGAGTGAGCTTAAGAGAGAGAGAGGGGGAGAGACTTGGCTGCCCCATTCTTCATTTCCCATTGTTTTCTTCATCTCCTTCATTCTCACTCAACCTCCATGCATCATCTCCAATCCCTTCTCGAAACCTCATGCCCCCTTCACAACAAACATACACAAACCTATTCTAAACCCTTAGAACCATCCAAGTTTGGATTTTGAAGACTTTGTGCAACTCAAGAATTTTCCTAAGTTGCCAAATTGAGGTAATCCTTTCACTTTAAATTAGTGTTTATGTTAAATATCCTATTTTGGTTTAGAATTTGAATTAGTTAGGTTTTTTGATTTTGAAAATTTACAAGTTGCTGTTAAGTGTTAATTTAAGGTGTAGTGAGTGTTTGCAAGACCTTTGAGATCGCTTTATTGGCCAGACTAGTACTAGAAACCCAAAACACGAACTTTGAAATTGGACGATATCGTATTTTGTGAGAATTGTGATGGGATACTGAGATCTTCTATAACCCGGAGACCCTAAAAATTATTTAGCGAACACAGAGAGTCATGCAGGAAACCAGAAACCTACCCTAGAAACCCGAGCCCGTTTCCCTTTGCTTAGGCCGCAGATTTATTCAATGTGGCCGCAAATTGCAGCCACTTTGTGGTGAAAAGTGTTAATTTTTGGCCTGTGGTTCCCTTATCCTATATCTAGACCAACCTTATATACAAAATTGGCTAATTGTACCTGGGGCAAAATCTGGATGTGTTTTCCTTAGTTGTTGATTTAGTTTTATGCGATTTCTGAGATTTATTTTTGGTAATTGAGTTTGGATTCCGTTGTTGGACGTTTGTACATCAACGGACGAGGGTTATTTGGTTGATTTGCATGCAAAGCTATAGGTTTTATCCTATGAGCGAATACGTGTGCCGTATCGATTTTTCGGACTTGATTTTAACAGAATTGCATTAGGACTGTTTATTGATTGTAGGTACTTCACGTGGAATTCCTAGACGACGAAGCACATCGACTTCGGCTAAGCGAGAAGTTTAGCAGGTGAGTAGATTTATATCTACGGGGGAAGTCGGGTGGATGGCGTATAGCACCACCGCAACCATTGATAAATGATATGCTATGAACTTAAGATAACATGATTATAGGATTTAGTAAAAGATGATGTGATAAAAGTTAACACTAATGAATATATTAATATATGAGAATATGAAATGCGAAAGTGAATCATGATAACTATGAATTGAAAGAGGACAAGTATGAGTTGTTAATGGCATGATATGAGAGTGAGATCGATAAACACTACACAAGATTGAGATAGAAGTGTTGTGGAATTAATAAGATATGACGTTTATACAAATGTGATTTGAGAGATGTGTGTGTGTGTGTGTGTGTGTGTGTGTGTGTATGTGTGTGTGTGTGTAATGAGTAATATACCGTACGAGACTTTAGATCCGTACCTTCATTATTGTATAGGTCGATAGATTCCCTATTCTATAAATTAACGTACGCGTTGAGATGTACCGGATGATTGATCCGCGCTAGTGATTTAAGGATGATGATCGAGGATTATTGTCATATCGGATGTTATGAGGCGGGATCGTCGATATAAAGATTTCCACCTGAACCATACTTATTTCTAAAATGATGATGTGTATCGTTTAAAAAGTGATCGTATGATTCTTGTGTAGATAGTTATACCCATTTATTGTTCATGTTGTGTAGGATATAACCCCTCGTGATGTACATACCACGTGCCGGTATTTAATGCTATATGATATCATTAGCTAGTACACCTGCACAATTACCGTTGATGCGCATGTTCCATATACACACATTTGCCGGCTTACACACATTCCTCATCGGTAATTGCCATGTCACTTACATAGTAGAATTGTCGTACCATTTACACAGTAGAATTTCTATGTCATTTACACAGTAGAATTGCCATGTCACTTACACAGTTGAATTATCGTGCCATTTACACAGTAGAACTTCCATATTATGAGATTAATCTTAAATGTAAAAGTACATTCATTGTTCAGTATTATCACTTGACAGCTTGGATGATATACTCGATATGCTCATATTACTACTCTATGTTGCTTACATCGTACTTTATGGTTATATTCTTGAGATACTATTTTCATGAGATCTCTGGATTTGAGAACCGCAGTTATATTTCAAAGGGAATTATGTATTACTTTAAAATGCGGTTCCTCTTGATATAATATTTCGAGGCGTCCACCATAAGTTTGTAGGGTTGCTAGGCACGCGCACAAGGGTCTACGAGGCATCAACCATGCCCGATTAAAAATTTAGCTGTGCCGAACAACCCGAATACGGAACTTTAAACTAGAGATTAGGCGAAAAACAACATGCTAAACACTTTAACACTAAGTGAGAGGGATTACAACCTTTGTAGATCCGGTCCTTCACTTCATATGCTCTGTGGTGTGGTCCCTTCGCTGCGATCATCGGGATCCGGACTCTCGAGAGGTTCTACGAAGAGAAAGACGCAACCTTTGATTCCGATCTTCGATACTAAGATGATCTACCTTGAAGTTTCTTTAACACAAGCTAACACTCATGAAATGATGTGAACACCCTCATCTAAATGGCAAGGGAAGATGAGGATGATGAACTAGGATTTTCTCTCTCTTTATTTATGTTTTTCTCATATTTATCCATCACAAAATCAAAGCAAGAAACCATTTCAAACAAAGAAGAAGAAGGAAGAAGATGATGAACAATAATAGAATTATCCTTTTGTGATGAATAGGAAAATGAGATAATGATCAATTATGCAACCATGGTTCACTTAACCATTGTAGAGAATTAACCAAGGGTTAGGGTTTGGGTTGAGTTAAGAATGAGTCACACACAAATATCTTTAACAAAACAAAAAGAAAACCTTCTAGAAACATCTAGAAAGTTTAACCCTAATCCAAACCCTAATCATGTTTAAACTCCACTAAATAAGTTGCATTATTTATCATATCATGTTACAATATTATATATCACATATATAATATTTATCGTAACAAAATAAAATAATACAATTAACATATATCGCATATATATCAATGTATTACCCGAGTGAGAAAAAGAATCTTTTAGTGAGCAAATATTAGTTAATGTAATTTAATATATCAAATATATTATTATACATTAAATTATCGAATCAACACTTGATCCGACAATCCGGCTATATCGCATATAACCGACTAATATTTATCCGTACCGATTCATCGAATCAACACTTGATCCGATGACCCGGCTGATATCAAATATCGCGAGAATATAATACGGTATCACATATCGCATTATCCTCGGTCCCGCACATATCACATATGTGCTCCTACTCCGTTTTACCTGAGTCAAGAAACCTCTGTGTAGGACTCTAAAGAATCGTCAATACGCCGGCAGTAGGTGATGATCATATCAAACACCCACAAGCTGCAAGCGGTCAGCTACCCAGGTATTGAGCGCTCAGAAGATCAACAAGCAAGCCTGTAACTTCTCCTGTGAATCCAAACAGTAACACTCCCGTACAGTCCGGTCTCGTCGTCTGATATGTCGCATATCTCGCCTAGGGGTGGTAAACGTCAGACCCCAGTAGCTCGATAAGTCGTGTCGATATAAGGTCTATAACAGTTCGAGAAACTACTGATAACACTTACCAATAAATCTCAGCAACCCTGGCCAGGGATTTTCGGTTATAGCCAATCGAACACAGCACAACATCAACTCCCTATACCGGGAGAGACGAATCCCCTCCTATCGCTCATTGCCTCCATGTGATTCGGGACTGTACCCAAAAGCCACCTTTTTGCACGCCCTCTTGGACGTGATATGATGGAAATCAAAGCACAGTGGGAACCACACAAGACTCTATGACGATCTCGGGTCAACAGACTACTTTGTACCAGTGTCACCGGAGAACTGCCATCTGACGTATGGTATAATACCATCTGGGAGTTCTCGGCGAGTCCTTCCAGTGTACCCAGTCTCCACTGAGCACCCCTACACCATCCTTGATGTCAAACATCGATGGATATGGGATCATCCATCGCCCATCATATGGGTCAAGATGCGTATACGCTAGTCTACTCTGGTGCATCGATGCCCTGTCTCGATACACCCACGACTAGGAACAATTATAGGATGTACTCGTCGACTACCGTAGCCCCACTAGTATGATCTCATCATAGTCCCCGTAGTCGAGTACATATCCTAAGGGCTTTATCAACATGTAATATAGAGATAATCAGCGTACAGGTTTAGATAAAGTACAACCAGATAGCATACTATCATGTCGAGCAAGAAAGTCCTCCCTATATATGTCCAAGCATCCACTACAATATACATCGTATGTACAGTAATGGCCTCTAGGGCATACATATAAGTAACAATCTCCCACTTGCACTAGGGCCATCTGTTATGGTATCGCATACCCAACAATTAGCTGCGGTTGAAGTATCTCATACTCAACCATCCCATAAAAGTCTCTACTGGGAAAAAGGCCTTTGTGAATGGATCCGTGCTGTTGTCCTCTGTGTCTTCTCTCCTAACCTCGATCTCCCTGGAGATCAACCATCTCCATGATCAGGTGATACTGCCTAAGAATTATATTAGGGTTTCTAATGGGACGGTAGTTCCTTGGCTAAAGCCACAACTCCATTGTCACACAATGGTAGGAACGAAGTTCATCTTATGAACTTATATATATCCTGACTGCCTCTTTGGTAGCATCCTTGGTAACGATGTATCTTGCCTTTAATCGTCTAGTATGTCACGGTATCTAGCTTGGAACTCTTCCAACATACCGTCCCTCCACTGAGGGTATAGACTAGCCTGCGACTGACATTCAGTCGTCCTTATCAACATGGAACCTTTCCAGTGATTCTCCCCAGGATCGATTGATACCATCTCCCTACAACTAGTGAGTGTCCTAACATCCAATTAGATCTATCTCATAGATCCAAAACATAGGATTTAGTAGGTATCACTTTGATCCTATATGGAGAATCCTTATGATAAGCGGAGATTGACCGAGCGTAGCATAGGAAACTCCTTCCCTATCAAGAGTATGTCATCCACGTACTCTACGAGGATCACCACCATACTCTCTACTACCTTTTCGTATATACAAGGTTCATCTACCATTTTGATGAAGTCAAACTCTTTGACTACCACATCAAAACAGATGTTCCAACTCCGCGATGACTGTTTTATCATATAAAACATCTTGCACACGTTTCCGCTGCTCCCACTGTCTACGAAGCACTCTGGCTGTGTACTTATAGATGCTCTTTTCTAAAACATCATTTAGAAAAGCAGTCATGACACCCAACCACCAGATATCGTAGTCATGGTATGTAGCCGTGGCAAGTAAGATCTGGATGGACTTAAGCATAGATCCTTAGAAAAGGTTTCAACATAATCCATACCTGGTCTTATGATGCAAACCTTTAACAAGTCTAGTTTTGAAAGTCTCAACTTTTCAATGTACACCAAGTAATCTTCTCAAGATATACTTGCTCCTGATGGGGATTTAACCCTTCAGATAAAGCAACCAAAGTCCATACTTTGTTGCTGTATAAGGATTCCATCTCCGATCGATAAGCATCCATCCATTCTTACAGAGTCTCACTCCTGATGGCCAGCTCGAAACTAGTTGGGCCATCATCTCATGATGCAATCCTCGCTCCCACTGTCATAGAGAAACCGAAGTATCTCTCAGGTGGGTGAGGAACCCTACTAGATCGGCGGAGAGGCTGAGGTTCGTTGGAAACTATTGAATCCTTTGGTTCTACCAAATCATCAGCTGCAGTTTGTATAGCTGGAACCATTCCAGTTCTACATAACAGACATTGCCTCGAGCTTGTCCGGATTTTGCTTTTAGACATAGGCCGGACAACCCCAAATCTTAGCAAACTTAAGATATGGGCTCTTCCCTTTCATATCACATATGAAGTGGTAGACAACTGATTTGATTTGAACCCTATTCAATAGGTATGCAGCTTCTCAAGTGCATAACTCCTAAAAGGAAATAGGCAACTCAGTAGTACTCATCATAGAGCTCACCATATCACATAGGGTGCTATTGCTCCGCCCCGATACACCGACGTGCTGTGGTGTATACGGAGGAGTAATGCTGAGAGAGAATCTCATTCTCCTTTAGAATTAGTCCAGGAATTCCGTGCTCAAGTATTCTCCTCCTTGATCTCATCAAAGGACATAATACTTATACCCGTATTTTGGTTCTCTACTTCTAACTTATATTCCGTGTATATCTCAAAAGGTTCGGACTTGTGTTTCAACTGGAACATATGTTTGAATCTTGAAAGATCATCAGTGAATATAATGAAGTACAAAGAACCGGTCCTGGCATGTGTAGACAGGGGACTTTCATACATCAACATGTATCAATCCCAAGAGTTCACTAACTCTTTCTCTGTTTCCAATAAACAGAGCTATGGTCATCTTATCTTTGTGACATGACCGGCAAGTTTCACAACATGTAAATTCAAACAAATTTAAATATGCATCTTAATGTAACTTCAGCTGGTCGTGTCGCATTGATATGACCTAGTCTGCAATACCTCAAGAAGGATTCGTTCATTTCTGAACTCTTCCTCTTGTGTGTGTTCCGTATACTAAGAACTGTAGTTTGATTTAGAACGTCAATGGTTTTAGATAACGTGCCTGAACCGATCAACTCTTGATATAGGAAATGTTCAAAACATTATCCAACAATACAAAATTATATCCTTTCTTTACTAATAAAGAGACTGATATGATTTTGTATATCAGGTTCGGTATCTAATAACATTTGTTCAGAATCAATGTATTCTGGTAATACAGGGTGATAGTGACCAACAGACTTGGCTGCAACACTTGCACCGTTTTCTGTCTCATGAAACTTATCACCCGTTCTCAGTTCTCTACCTATCTGTAGCCCATGTAACAGATTACATATGCGGGGTCCTGATCCGGTATCACATACCCAGGACGTAAAGGATACTGAGAAACAGTTCTGTGTAATGAACACACACGAAGATGATGCATCAACATGCACTTTCTTCGTTTGGGCGGCACGGGAAATCTGGCATTCCCCAATTTCCTGCTCTGTCTTATAACAATTATAAGTTGGAGCGGGACCAACGTTCCCCAGCATGGTATAACAAGCGGGTTCAGTCAATATATCCGTTTTATTATCTTGATTAAGGCGTGATATAGTCGCAACCTGGAGAGAGAGAGAAGAAAACACTCAGCGTATGCTCTTGCAAGATTAGATTGGTTATCTAATATATCTAATCAGGATGTCTCCCACTGTTTTAGTCAAATCTTCCTTCAAACCCTAAAAGGAAAGACTAGCCGGGATTAATTACACGCTACAAGTTCGCCAATCTTTCAGCCAGGCTAGTGTCGGTACTTTGAGGGAGGTCCCCCGTGCTTTCGCATGAACCTAAATAAAGTAAACCTCGTTTTCCCAGAGGCATAACCCTGTTAACACCTTTCTAGACACCTACTTGATCGGCTAATTGTAATGTGTAAAACTCTCCCAGGAGCAACTCTTACTCGCAGCGGGTATCGGGATCCAACTATCTTATAGAAGGTATGCAATCTCATTGCAAATTTCAACACTTGAAATTCCCAATAATATTTTACCCCTAGCGTCCCATGACCTAGACGCAGGCCAACAAACCACAGTGCGCTAGTTAAGTTCAACCCGTCATTTCTTGATTGAATTAAACCCACCCGCACGACCCTTGACGCAGGCCAACAAAGTCGCACGACTACCCTAACTCAATCTGCATCATATGCATAAGCAGATAAATACTAGTTAGCTACCGCACTCTACGCCTTGACGCAGGCCAACAAACGTAGCACGAATACTAACTACTACTTATCTGAAATGACGGAGGGCTACGACAGGTTTTTATGAAAACCCTTTGCGTAATGAACTTGATATCGTTGTAGAATCGAGTGATTTTAAATGGAGTGTTTTTTAGGCTTTTCTAGTTTTGCTAAAGGGGTCACTCCCGGTGAAGGGATCGTCGGCCTTTTCCTCATCGAATAAGGTGCAGGATATTTCACAAATACCACTGTGCAAAGCAGAAACTATAGAAGCAATCAAAAGACAAACCGAGGGTTGTAGCATTTGCCAGTTATTGCTAAAGGAGTCACTCCCGGTGAAGGGATCTCGGTCCTTTCCTTATCGAATAAGGTGTTGGATGTTCTACAAGGAACACCGCTATGCAAAGCAAGAACTAGAGCTACCAGTTTTTATAAACAAGTTTCTACAGCATCTTAGGTTTCTTTTAATTCATTAATATCATTAATGAAGTCCCATTTTATTATGCTTCCCAAGCATCTCTTTTGAAACGAAATCTGCAATATAACATATATCTCATATATATAATATAAACATTCGTCACAGGCAGTAATATGATCTCATCACAGAACATTGCAGCAGAAGAACATATATGAAATATTGGATATACTAGGACGTCCGTGTTTTCAATACGAGCCTGTATAAAACACGGATTCCACGGTCGCGATGAATAGCCAAACCCACATCCCTAGACCCCTATGAGAGCGGCAAGTAACACTGCCAATTCTAGGGTTAGGAGACCCGGTCTCGACTCCTCGAGATGGTCTCCCACTGGACCCTAGAATCCGGTTACTTGTGCTCCCCTCCTTGGGTCTACCTAATGCGGAAAAGTAAATAATATACAACGGTGACATCTTCCGCTACCTGGAAGTGCCCCAATAAAAGAATATTACATATAAATGAATTTTACATGAATGAAAAAGAAAAACTCTCATCTCAACTAAAACCCCCGGCTATTCAAACGCGACGATCCAATATAACATATCACAGCAACACATAATATCTCATATCATCAACGTAAGCAAGTATGCGTATCCCGATTGTCGTTGATGTATAGCAACGAAGCCGGCGATACACCACATACTACGCTTACGGTCACAGAATAGAAAGTGTAAAACTACAACAGTTGGAATCCGCAACTTCTTTAGACATCGCATGCCTAACCAAATGAATTCCTTAGACATCACATGCCTAACAATTATAAACCCCGCATTTTAGTCTCATTATCGAAAACTCTTTTCAATATCAAGTCGGGCAATTCAACAAGATTCCCGGCGTCCTGATCGAATGCTCGTCACAAACTTTAGTAGACGGCCGCACCCCCGATACCGTCGACGAAGTGCACCAAGGTGGAACACCGCTACCGGGAGCACCCGAACGGATGCTTTCGGCGACGGGGTTCTCCTACAGTCACTTGGTCGGGGCTATGGAGTGAGGCTGTCTATTAAGTTTACCCGGCGAGTATTCGCGTACTCTACGTGATTGCGACGGACTTTTGATCACATCAAAATTCCGTGGCAACCGATCATCTGAGACTAAATTGCTATGTTTATAATATTCAAATCAGTTATCTCATAACTACCTGTGGATTCCAATTATTGTATCACATTCCAGATAAATGGAAATAGTTAAACTTTCCGATCGAATCATCAAGCACCCAAGATTTCCCCAATATATCTCAACACTTGAAATCAGTTTAAAAACATCTATCACATGCCACAGTACCAATGGTCCAGCCGTAGAAGGGTCAAGCCAACGCCTCACATATGGCACGCCGTACTGCCCCAAACCCTAAGGTTCAAAAGGCAGTTCAAGACGGTCACATAATCGAGTTAAGGTTTGTTGTCTTCTAGAGGGTCCACCGCGTTACTTGCATGACTTAGAACATTCTTAAACACGAGGAAAAATCCAACTTTTGAAAAAATTTCCGACAGGGGAAAAAGTGAGTTATTGATATCCGTTCGAATTTTTTAACAGTTTCTAAAATTTATCCGGAAAGCCACATAGACAAAATCTAATATTTCGATCGAAACATCGAATCCCCAAAACAACCCCAGAAAACTCAACTGTAGAATAAAAATTAAAAATTCCCAGAGAACTCAGCACTGTGTAGTAGGAATTACTGTGCAAAATAGGAGGGGTGACTTCATCAAATGGCCGCGGAACCGCCGCAGAAGCCAGGCTTCAGCCGCGGTTCCGCCGCACTTTTGACGAATTAGCCCCTCGAATTTCACAGTAACTCTAATAAAACCCTGCTGAATTTTTTAGAAATTTTTAATTGACAAAAATCCAAATTTTCAGAAAATTTCCAGGGAGCATTTTGGAGTCGGGGTTTCGGGTTCGATCGGACATTAAATTTCGTCTAGACTTCGCCTAAAGCTCTAGCTTGGCTCTGATACCACTGTAGGGTTGCTAGGCACGCGCACAAGGGTCTACGAGGCATCAACCATGCCCGATTAAAAATTTAGCCGTGCAGAACAACCCGAATACGGAACTTTAAACTAGAGATTAGGCGAAAAACAACATGCTAAACACTTTAACACTAAGTGAGAGGGATTACAACCTTTGTAGATCCGGTCCTTCACTTCATATACTCCGTATTGTGGTCCCTTCGCTGCGATCATCGGGATCCGGACTCTCGAGAGGTTCCACGAAGAGAAAGACGCAACCTTTGCTTCCGATCTTCGATACTAAGATGATCTACCTTGAAGTTTCTTTAACACAAGCTAACACTCATGAAATGATGTGAACACCCTCATCTAAATGGCAAGGGAAGATGAGGATGATGAAGTAGGATTTTTGCTCTCTTTATTTTTCTTTTTCTCATATTTATCCATCACAAAATCAAAGCAGGAAACCATTTCAAGCAAAGAAGAAGAAGGAAGAAGATGATGAACAATAATAGAATTATCCTTTTGTGATGAATAGGAAATAGAGATAATGATCAATTATGCAACCATGGTTCACTTAACCATTGTATAGAATTAACCAAGGGCTAGGGTTTGGGTTGAGTTAAGAACGAGTCACACACAAATATCTGTCACAAAACAAAAAGAAAACCTTCTAGAAACATCTAGAAAGTTTAACCCTAATCCAAACCCTAATCATGTTTAAACCCTACTAAATAAGTTGCATTATTTATCATATCATGTTACAATATTATATATCACATATATAATATTTATCGTAACAAAATAAAATAATACAATTAACATATATCGCATATATATCAATGCATTACCCGAGAGAGAAAAAGAATCTTTTAGTGACCAAATATTAGTTAATGTAATTTAATATATCAAATATATTATTATACATTAAATTATCGAATCAACACTTGATCCGACAATCCGGCTATATCGCATATAACCGACTAATATTTATCCGTACCGATTCATCGAATCAACACTTGATCCGATGACCCGACTGATATCAAATATCGCGAGAATATAATACGGTATCACATATCGCATTATCCTCGGTCCCGCACATATCACATATGTGCTCCTACTCCGTTTTGCCTGAGTCAAGAAACCTCTGTGTAGGACTCTAAAGAATCGTTAATACGCCGGCAGTAGGTGAAGATCATATCAAACACCCAAAAGCTGCAAGCGGTCAGCTAAACGTAACAGCTACCCAGGTATTGAGCGCTCAGAAGATCAACAAGCAAGCCTGTAACTTCTCCTGTGAATCCAAACAGTAACACTCCCGTACAGTTCGGTCTCGTCGTCTGATATGTCGCATATCTCGCCTAGTGGTGGTAAACGTCAGACCCCAGTAGCTCGATAAGTCGTGTCGATATAAGGTCTATAACAGTTCGAGAAACTACTGATAACACTTACCAGTAAATCTCAGCAACCCTGGCCAGGGATTTCCGGTTATAGCCAATCGAACACAGCACAACATCAACTCCCTATACCGGGACAGACGAATCCCCTCCTATCCCTCATTGCCTCCATGTGATTCGGGACTGTACCCAAAAGCCACCTTTTTGCACGCCCTCTTGGACGTGGTATGATGGAAATCAAAGCACAGTGGGAAGCACACAAGACTCTATGACGATCTCGGGTCAACAGAATACTCTGTACCAGTGTCACCGGAGAACTGCCATCTGACGTATGGTATAATACCATCTGAGAGTTCTCGGCGAGTCCGTCCAGTGTACCCAGTCTCTACTGAGCACCCGTACACCATCCTTGATGTCAAACATCGATGGATATGGGATCATCCATCGCCCATCATATGGGTCAAGATGCGTATACGCTAGTCTACTCTGGTGCATCGATGCCCTGTCTCGATACACCCACGACTAGGAACAGTTATAGGATGTACTCGTCGACTACCGTGGCCCCACTAGTATGATCTCATCATAGTCCCAGTTCTCGAGTACATATCCTAAGGGCTTTATCAACATGTAATATAGAGACAATCAGCGTACATGTTTAGATAAAGTACAACCAGATAGCATACTATCATGTCGAGCAAGAAAGTCCTCCCTATATATGTCCAAGCATCCACTACAATATACATCGTATGTACAGTAATGGCCTCTAGGGCATACATATAACTAACAAAGTTTTCTCGGTTCTGAGCTATGTGATACCCGATTCGAGGAGCTGGATGAGCCGTCTACGGGTACATTGTGGACCCGGTATGGTACACCGGGGCAAGAAAGGTATCTTGTACAGTAGACGATGAGCCTGGCAGAGGGACTACTACCTACCGGTGATTGCATAGAACTCGGTGGATATCCGGAGGATACCGTTTTGGAATTCAGATATGAGATGGATATGAGGGCCGATCTGAGTATGCGGCGCCTGAGATGAGATAGATATTAGGGCCGATCTCAGTATGCGGTGCCTGAGATATGAGGATTTACGTGTCGATGCTGGACACGGGTTTCATGATGTTTCGAGTGTCGGTGTTGGAAACTCAGGTTCCATGATTTTGATGTGTTGTTGATGGACACACGAGATAGATATCCTCATATATATATATATATATATACATGCATATGTTTTCATGATGTTTCGAGTGTCGATGTTGGACACTCAGGTTCCATGATTGCTTATGTCATTGATGGACACACGAGGTAGATATCTTCATATATATATAAAGGCATATGTTTTCATGATGTTCGAGCGTCGGTGTGGGATACTCAGGTTCCATGATATTGTTTGTGTCGTTGATGGACACGTGGATGATATCCACAGGCATATAGGCATATCATGTCGGATGTTATTTATATATGTCATTGCATTGATTCGATTGTTGCCATATATGAATTTATGGTAACCCTAGATATCATAATATTACCTTCAGGATATAGTGACCTAGGAAATCGGTGTTTTATTCGATTTCTACTTGCTGATATTTTCTACTCACGAGTTGCCAACTCACCCCCGTTGTGCCACATTTCTTGCTGGTTTGACTACTTGGGATCAGTTGCGGTATCGCTGGCACACAGCTTCATCTAGGGTGCTTCGCTTTGGTAGGAGGGACACATGTTGGATCGTGCCACCTCTCGTACTTTATACTCCGTTGTATCTAGATAAACTCCTTCAGATCAAATCAAATCAGGGACTAGAATATGTATATTGGTGGACCTAGTCAGACTTGGGTTTTGTGCGAGACATAGAGCGATGGGTTTATGTTCGCTTCTTGAGTTTTGATGTCTTGCTCGTTTATTGTTCTTTCTGGGTTGATCTTCGCCGTTGGGCATCGTATATATGTTTTTGCATGGTTGTGATTCCGCCGGTTGGTAAAGAGCTAGCTCCCGCTTGGGGATGCCTATATATTGTGGTGTATATGGTTTTGGATCAAAATGTACAAGGGAGGTGCTGCCCAAATTTTTAAAGACATAACATGTTTGCAACTATAATATAATCCACTTGCATTTTCATGTCTCATTAGTTATGCATTAAAAAAAACGTGATTCATTATACCTTTATTTCAACACTGCACCCCCACTATTTTTCGCAAAAAGGTTTAGATTTTCTGGGCTTCGGCTTACTTGATTTACGTTACGCCTTTAGACGTTGCGTAATTTATGTGCCAGTCACGTGCTAAACTACGGGTCGTGACAGATGTTCCTTCCACTGCACAGACCATGATTGTACTGTTGGGTTACGACAGCGCCCCGGCCGTCAATCCAAGGCCAAATGCGGAACAAAAACTTTTCAAACTTGGAGCTAACGTAACCCGATTCCCGGATGGTGACATTAACTCTATACTAGTAATACAGAAAAGTGTTTGGAGAGATTATATCGATCGATCCATGTCCTTCGGCCTTCAATCTCTTCGCCAAGCTCCTTGTGGCTACCCCGACCAAACTCGCTCTCCGATCTCGCTCGTCGAAATGGCTCCACGTAGAGGATTCTTTATACGGGCACCCGCTTCAAACCGAAGCAACTCGGACATGAAGTTTTCTAGCCGACATGTCCAAGGTGAAGTAGGGAATCTGTGTGATAACTTTGTCTCAATACACCCATGGATTCTCAACTTATGAGAGAGATGGGTGGAGGTTGAAGAAGAAGCCATTGGAGAAGATGTTGTGAGCACAAAATGAAGCTAGAGAATAAAGTGGCATTGCTAAAATCTTGTGAGATAAAATGTGAGAGCTCCAATAATAATCTTAAGAGCAAACCCCCACCTCTTGTGGCTGCCCTCTCTCTCTCTCCACATCTTATCTCACACCACAAATCTATCAAGAAAATGGTCATGGCACAATAAAACACACCATGGGTCACCAATAAAGCATATGCCACAATTAATGCTCTTGATCATGACTAGCACTCACAATTTCCACTTAATAAACATTAATCCAAATGTTTAACACAATAAATAGAATGACATCTTCTAAAGTAAAATCGTGACGGATTACAAGAATACCCCTCACCTGTATATACATACCCGCATTCGAATTCCGACTAAATACGAATACTTCGAGACGAAAGTAATCCAACAAATCTAATACTAGGATCTGTCTTAATCCAAAAGACCACTAATATGATCCGTCCGATCATGATCCGTGCACAAGTTCACATATATGATCGAACCCTGCCATTAAACCATACGGCCTCTACAACGTTTCGCCCGAACTTGGGAAACTTTCTGTGGGGGACTCTAAAGACTCGTCAATACGCTAGCAGTGGGTTTAACCACAAGCACGTCAGTGAAAGGGAAGCTGACGAGCGAACTCATCCTGAAACCCTACTGAGCCTATCTATGACAATCTCCGTACAGTCTGGTTTGTTCGTCTATGAGTATCGCATATCGGGCCTAGGGGGATGGTAAACGTCAGACCCCCAATAGCGGTATAAGTCGTGTCGGAGTGTACCCCAGAACACCTTGAGAAACTACTGGAATACCTACCAGTAACCCTCACTTGCTTTGGCCAAGGTCTTTGTGTAATGGCTTTCCAGACACAGCGCGATATCAACCCCCAATACCGGGAGAGACGAATCCTATCTAACAGCCACTGCCTCCAAGTGCTTTGGGACTGCACCCAACTACTACCTGTTTGCACGACTCCTTTGAGCCGTGGTAGGGTAGCAGTCAAAGAACAGTAGGAACACACTTGAAGCAAAGTGGCAGTGTCAAGTTAATGGACTAAGCTATAGTCATGTCACCTGGGAACTGCTCCTGACAATAGGTATAGTACCATCCAGCAGTACCCTGCAGTCCGTCCGGTGTACTCATAACCCAATGAGCACCTGTATACTATCTTAGGTGAACCAACTGACACCAATGGCTTGTGAGACCAGCCATCGCCCCTTGTCGGGGTCTTGATCCGTATACAGTAGTCTACTCTCGGTGTATCGATGCCCGGTCTCGAAACTACCACAACTAGGGACACTTTAAGGATGTGCTTATAGACTACCCAACTCTCACGTATATGATCGCCATCATACTGCTGGTAGTCAAGAAAGAATCCTATGGGCTCTATCAACATGTAATAGTGATCTGTAATGTCACCTGAAGCATGTACATGATGATAAAGACAAACCAGATAGCATACTGTCATCTCGAGTAAGACTGTTCTACCGGTATAGGTCATCCCGCAATCATTGCAATCACGTGCTTGTGATCCAATAATTGACTTGAGGGCACTATAGCCAATAATCTCCCACTTGCACTTAAGGCAAATTATTGCGATGCCGCATACTCACAGCCCCTGTGATACCGAACACCCAACTTCTCTACTGATCAGTCTCACAAAGCCTGTTTGTGAAACTTTTGTGTTCGAGAAATAGCCTCAGTGAGTGTATCCGCTCTGATGTTTCTTTCTATGTCTCACTTAATCTCAAGTTCGCGGAGAAAGCCATCTCCCGAAATGAGCATACCTGTCTAAGAATATGTCTGGATATCTGATAGGACCTAGTTCATAAATGAACTCTAAATCCAGCAAACTTTTTAACTGTATCATCAACTGAATTTAATCAGTATCCTGCGCCATGCCTCCCTCAGTATCCGCTTGGACTACCTGTCCAAACTACTGCTCCTCGTCAGAGGGAAAACTATAAGTCTGACAGTCACTCTGTCATCCAGGTCACCTTGGAAGCCTGGAATGATAACTGTCTTCCGAAGGAGGCTATCATTATCATATCCCTAGAACATTCACTTATGTTCTAAAACTTCTTCCGAACTTTTCTCCAGGATTGGATTAATATATCAGCTTATTGCATCTTATGCAAAAACAACATCTGGTGTGGTACTTGACATCCTTCTCCCCTTTAGTCTGTAAGACACCTTCACAGAGGGTGACTCCATCACCTGCAGGTACACTACCGTGACATGAGTCGTCCATTCTAAAATACCTTTAGAATACTGTCTGAGTACCCGAATTGGGAAACTACCCAAATCAAGATCTAAAACCATAAATCTAGTAACCAGAATGTCTGATGTAATATCCATATCCTAAGTGGAGAAACCACAGTATAACCTATCGTAGTATAGGAATTTCACTTCCTACTATGTGTATGTTATCCATAATACCAGGACATACCACCATACTACCTTCTTAACAGATACATCTCCTATTCTGATGAAGTCAAAACCTATAACTGTCACATCAAAAAGATGATCTATCTCCGCTATATCTTCTATAGTCTATAAATAGACATAAGCTACTTGTCCACTATGCTTCCGCTGCTCCTACTGACTACAACAACCCTCTGGCAGAGTCATATACACGTGCACTTCTAAAGCTAGTTTAGAACGATGCTATACTCATCATCCTGCCGGGTTTCATAGTATAGAACGACAGTAATGGCAAGTCTGGGTAAACAAGAACCTCCATGTTACCGTCTTTAAGGATACCGGAGTACCTCTCGGCCGCATGAGGTTACCCACCATATCTGCGGAGTGGCTAATGGAACGTCAAACCCTATTGAATCTTTAGGTTCTATTAAATTTTCAGTAATCGTTTGTGCTTCTGGAATCTCTTCGAGTTCTACCATACTCCCACTACTGTTTTCTGAAAAAGTCTATTTTAGTAAAACTATGGCGGGCCAAGAACAATATCACTATTGATCTTCCATATGGTAGAAAGTTAACCCTCGTCAAAGCCCGAGTTAACCCACAAACAGCCATTACAGAAACATGCCTTGAGTTATCCAGAGTCTGGTTTTAAGCATAAGCCGGACAACTCCATATACCTTAACATCGTTAAGATATGATCCATTCTATATACAATATAGAAACAGAGGCACTGATTTAATTGGAACCAGATTCAAATCATGCTGCTGTCTCCAGTGAATGTCAAGTAAATGGAGAGAGGCTGATCAGCATTACTCAACTTAGGAGTGCATCCAAACATGAGTAACCTGAAAGAGAAACAAGTTTCTCAAAACCATTACTATTAACTGAATACCAAATACAAGTATCTACATCTTCGATTACCATGAAGAATCCCGATACTTGCATCACGTGGTTCTCTATTTTATTCTTGTACCTATTACTTCTCAAAACTTAGACCCTGTATTTCTACGAAACACTTTTCTAAAAACTAGAGATGTCATAAGTAAAAAGAATATAGTACGAGGACCAACCCCTCTGTCCTAATAGACACTGGACAATATACAATACTTTGTATAAGTCCCCTGAGTTGAATAACTCAAACCCTGTGTTGAAAATTGTACTATGGTTATAAAGAATTACACGGCTGTTTAATGCTCCTTACCTAACCATCAACTGATATAGGTAAATGTCATAGACATAATTTCAAAAAGTTATATCTCACTTTATAAAATAATTGTACAGATATATCGTTTTGAAATTGGTGCATAACAACGGATATTCATAACCAAATATTTGTCGTCCGGCAAAAACCCAGGTGATTTCCTCAAATATCACCAATTACAACAAATCCCGATATTATGAGGATGATCACCTAATTCCCAATAACTTACTCTCACTCATCATCTGTAAAACCATACAGATGTGAGAAGCATACCTGGTAAATACATACCATGGAGTGAGGATCTAATTGTGAAATCAGTTTTCTATTAACAACGAACAATGAAACTGAAACATTAAAATCTTTCGTAGGGGTATCCGGGTATTCCTAGTAATGCCTCTTCTATTATCAGATTCACGACTGTAACCTTATATTTCCTTTCCATCTCTCCAAATCCCTTTATTTGTCTTTACTCATTACCTTCTGTACACCACCCTTAGGCTAATTGGTTTTCTTCTTTCCCTACCATTCGGCACCAGCCTATGATTTGGAAAAAGACTATCTAGTAAGCATAATAGGTATACTCGCCTAATCCTAGGAGTACTCGCAGCCTGAGAGAAGGCGATGGTAAAAGACAACTGAATAAACCTTATTCTATTTCTCCTGAACCGGAGAAAAGCAAAGGTCAAGTAGGAGTGGCGATGAAATATGTGGTTTGGTCATGAATGATAGCAGTTGCAATTTACTTTTCCATCTTTCTAATACCTTTAATTGTCTTTACTTATTACCTTCTGTACACCACACTTAGGCTAATCGGTTTTCTTCATTTCCTACCTTTCGGCACCTCCCTATGGTTTGGAAGAAGACTATCCAATAAGCGCAATAGGTGTACTCTCTCCTAATCCTAGGAGCCCTCACAACCTGAGAGAAGGTAAAAGGAAAAGGCAACTGAATAGTCCTATTCAATTTCTCCAGAACCAGAATCCATCCTCGAATCTGGAACAAGTTCCTTCGAGTTTGTATATAACTATAAGATGGATTTATCTAATGGAAGTGGTTGTTCGTAGTGATACGGGGTGTTCTGAAGAAATGCAAAGGGTAAAGAAGGAGTGGCAATCAAGTATGCAACTCAGACAATCCAAAAGCCAGTGTTTTAAAAAAGTTCGGTTCACTTGGTTACTTAGTTATAGTCTAGGGTCGGGCCATGGTCGCTGTCAAAGAAAAAGAGAAAAGAAACACTCGGTGTGCACTCTAACCTAGATCAGAATGGTTAATCATTTTATCTAATCAGGATGTCTCCCACTGTATCCTCAAATTTTCCTCCAAACCTGAAAGAAGAATTAGTCGGGATCACCCGAGGAGTAAACCAACTCATCAATGGGTATCGGGATCCAACTATCATCGCATGATAACTTTATAGAATCCACTCAAGTCACCGCACTCCAGATGATATGCGCATGCCTAGCAAGTTTCAGTTTCTTTAGAAACTCCCGATGTGTGTTTTTACCCCATGCGGTTTATGACCGTGACTAGGTCAACAAACCATAAACCGCTAGTCAAGTTCAACTCGTCATTATCCTGGATTGCATTAAACCCACCCGTATGTGCCCTTGACTAGGTCGACAAGGCCGCACGACTGTCTTAACCAATCCTATTTATGAAACAAACAAGAATCACTTAGCTACCGAACACTACGTGTAACACCTTAGAATTTCGATTATTGTTAATTATCCGATAATGCGAGTTTTCTGTAAAAAGTTTTCCAAATCGGTTTCCTCACATTTTATAACATGTAATAAATATTTTATTATTATTTATTATGGCTTGCACACACATGTGCATGTTATTGTGAGGGTGTGTTTGTGTTAATCTAGTTTAGTGACCATGACAATTTAACCTAATCCTAATCCTTGCTTTGCTTTAACCTTAAACCTTGATATTTTGTGTGAGGAGAGATATTTTCAATTTTGTTTTGGATTGGAGAGGAGGTGGCAAGGTGAGTCATGGAGACTTGATGGCTTGCATTTAATGGTGGAGGTGCACTCACCCTACACTCACCTCTCTCTCTCTATTTTCATCCCATCCTCTCTCCTTCTCACTTCACTTATCCCTTTCTCATCATTTTCTTCTTTCCTCAACCCTCAAACTGAACACTTAACGTTTCCTTCACTAAATCTACACCAAACTTCACCAAACCTCTTCCAAATCACATCTTAATCCTTGTTTTGATTCTAGGATCCATTGGAGCTTGGAAAGCTGGGATCTTTGAGCTTGTGAGAGTAGGTAATGATCTCTATCTGTTAAGTAGGTCTTTTTGGTGTTGCTTAGCTTATTCGTTTCAGTTTAGATCGCATAAAGTTAAGTTTCGTGCACATATCGTATTTTTAGTGCCTTTGTGTGATATCTGTGATCTGCTGTGACCCAGAGTATGTACTAGAAAATCTAGCAGTGTAGTTGTGTTGTACCAGCGATCCTAAGCCTTCACCTGAAGCACGAACCCCATGCGCTCGGATTTGGCTGGCGACATGAAGAGGAAATCCGGCGACCTCGGTTTTCTTGGGGAGTTTGGGTTTGGGTTTTTTCAAGGTAGCTGTCTGCAGTTATTTTAGTTTGTTTGGTACTGTTTGATTTTTGAGTTTTGACTGCATACAAAATCTGGGATCACTTTGCTTGTTTCTAGTGTTACGAATACGTGTGTTACGTTATTCGACACGGTGCGTGTACTTTGTGTAGCTTTTGCTCTTGAGTTGGTTTCGTAGTGTCGCTACGCACGTTAGCCACAAGTCGAACACTTGAGAGTATGTTTGGAGTTGGTGCGTCGGTCAACGTAATGGTTACGTATTATTGGTCGATTGCTAATATAAACTTGTTATATTGTTGTTTTATGATCTTAGGGTCGCAGGCGAGGACTTCGGACGCTGCGAAGAAGGGAAAGTGAGTGGTTGGCTTTACTTAGCCTAAGATCATCTGTGAGTAGATTTAACATCTACAGGGGAATCGCCCACATGGCGTTATGCGTCAGGGCTAGATATGATATGATATTAGCTGCATGCTATATTACACATATAGAGATTGTGCATAAAACTTCATTGCATATTATTACTTGTTGTGCTTGGACTTGTACTCTTTGGATACTGCACTATTATTGACGGTTCATGTTGCACGAGCGCTGATTATATGCCACACACGCTGTCAATAATTGCCATAACACGCACAACACTTATACATACGTAAGATTGTATTGGTTAGGGGCATGAGACATGATCCTTATTTTTATTGTGCATATGACATATAGCATACCTGTATACCTACATGATTACACATATGCCTTGGCATGCCTTCATGTTAGTTATCCATATACCTATATGGTATTGTACCATTAGTGACAGATATATATACATATGAAACATAGCTACGTGTACATCTTGCATTCATACTTACACATACACCCATATGGTATTACATCATTATTGATAGGTACATGCTCATACACCTTGTTGTAGTTACATGTTCACCTTTATATGATGTTATGTTTGGTTTCGGAGAAATTAGGAACCGCATGATACTTAATAAATTGTCGCAGTTAAATAGCGGTTTTTCTTTTATATGCTTATATTACCGTTTCATGTTGGATATATTATATTTCATGGATTTCGCATTGTAATATGGTTTTCATATGATATTTTCTGGATGTTTTAATCCTGTGTATATATATAAGAGGTATGGGACGCTAATATACATATGTATATTTACGTATATAATTATATATATATATATATATATCAGTGATATGGGACGCTGTTGTATATGTACACCTACATAATATATCATCATAATGATTTATGCAAATATACTTATTCATTTGATATGAGGGCCGATATTATGATTGATAGGAGGGCCGATATTATGGTCGATAGGAGGGCCGATATTATGGTCGATATGTGGGCCGATATTATGGTCGATTTGATGGCCGATCCGAACTGACGGAGCCCTATATATATATGTGTATTTATGTGTCGATGCAAGACACTAGTTTTCTGTTTTTTCGTGTGTCGATATTAGACACTCAGGTTTCATGAGACTTACAGGATGTGTTTTATTCCGTACTCCGCATTTATTTGATATGCATTGCTTCATGTATTAGTAGTACCTGATAGAGTACCTTTCATGACCGTTGCATTACATATTGCCATTTATTGCTATCAGCTTGCATGTTATAGACCATCGCAGTACGTGCATACTTGCGATTACCTGGATATGTTATTTACTATTCATGAGTTGGCAACTCACCCACGTTGTGCTACAGGGTTTTGCAGGTTATCTCTCAGAGCAGTCGTTGGCAGGGCTACTTCTTCCTATTGTATCATCTTTTGCTGTGGATACAGCTACGGCTGACTGGGTGCAGTTTTGCTATATATGGGTTTTGCGGTTATCCAATGTTGATCATTGTATATTCGTTGTATCTAGTACTCTCCATCTAGAATTTTCATGTATTGACTTAGAGACGAGTTGTGAGGACGATATTGTATATTATTTGTGATTTGGAGATTTTCATGATATTCACTATATATCGTCCTTTTCTTCGCTACGGCGTCGTATATCTGTTGTTGTGGTTGTTTTTCGCCTTTAGGTGTAGATTTGCTCCCGTTTGTAGATGCTTTACTTATATCTTTTGTGGTACACTTTTTAGGGGCTTGTTTTACAAAGGAAGTGCTGCCAAATTTTAAAGGAAGTAAATTTAGACTTTAATATATTTTGATTGAGATTCCAAAAGTTTTAAAAAATGTTCGCATCACTTACTACCTTGATGGCTTAGATTGCTGGGTTTTCGGCTTACTTAAATTGCGTTACGCCTGTAGACGTTACGTGGTTTAAGCGCCGTCACGTGCCAAATTCAGGTCGTGACAAAGTTGGTATCAGAGCGCTAGGTTTTACCTTTCGGAGTGTAGGATGACCTTGGTATGATGGAGTAGGTAGCTTAAGCAGAGTGATGTAGCGTTTGTATGTCTGCGGCATACTTATGACACGGTACTCCGCCTAAATGACCTAAGTACTAATTGCTTGAAATTCTTTCCTTGATGATACATATCATTATGATTCGATTTCCATGTTCTTATCGAATCTTTTTCCATTTATAGCCTTATGCCATCGATGACTATGAGGGCTCAGAGAGGTGCAGTGTAACGTTTTAGAAATAGTTTTGCGAATTTTCCGATTTTAGGGTAAAATAGTCGGTGTTTTCCTTTTTAACCCGATTTTGATCAAACTTCCGTATAGACTTGTCGGCACCTAGTTTAACTAGAATAAAGCTAGTGCCCAGACTTTGGGGGTCAATTGAAAGTTTTGGTTCACATAGAATTTTTCCCTAATTAAAATATTATTTTAATGATTTATTTGTGCACTCTATTAGTGGTAATTACTTTTTTTATGTGCGTTAATTACTACTAATGTGGTTTTATGTTATGTTATCACTAGATTAAGCTAGAACCTTCTCTTTCCAAAATATCTTGTTAATTGTAATTAAAATGAATTATTAATGAAAAGAAAATGGTGACATAATGGTATTTTGTTTTATTAAGCAATAATTGAAGTTTTCTTCTAGCAATTTCCATACAATTGCACATAAACCTAGCCCTTTCCTTCCTTGGCCGGCCACTTTGTTCTTGCTGCCCCATCTCCTTCTCATAACATTTCTTCTCATTTTGCTTCATAAAATTCCTGAAAAATCCAACTAAATTTTTATAAACTCAAATATAAATCATTTCCCATCATTCTTCTTCAGAAAACTTGCTTGGATCTTCATTCTAGTGTGGATTTTGGAGGCTAAATTTTGGATTGTTCTTGTTTCAAATCTTGTCTCTTTGATGGTATAAACCTTAACCCTAATCTCTTTTGTGGTATTATTACTTTAATTAGCTTAATTAGATATTTAAATTAAGCTTTTAAATTCATATTTGGAAATTCTAGTAAGGGTTTTGTTAATCAAATTAGAGTTTTGATTAGTGAAATGGTTAATTAATATGTTAAGTTTGAAGAAAATTAAAACAAGTTGCTAATTTGTTAAATGATATTTTCATAATTGGATAATTAAGCTAATTAGCAAACTAAACTTTTACTAATCCTAAATAGTGAGATTTAAAATTATAGTAAAGGTTTAAATGGTTTAATCTTGCTAATCGGTGATGTTTGAAAATTCTAGTTTGGTAAAAAGTTGTAGTTTTGTGCTAAAATGATATATGCCGTTTACTAGATTTCGGTAAGTTTAGGCATGGATTTCTTTTGACGTTGCGACTGTTAGGTCCACGTTACCCACCCCGGCTCTTTCGGGGAGGCAGAATAGGTAAAAATCAAAATTTTCTCACAAGATAACTTGGACCATCCATGAAGGATTTTTGCTAAACAAAAACTAACATATAAACTACAAGTTCTAGCTACTATGTAGAATGGTTATACCTAGATCTTGAACTCCTTCTCTTCTTGTTGTGGTTCTCCATCTTGCTTGCTCCTTGTAGTGGTTTGAACGGCTCCTCCTCGTCGTCTTCTCTTTGCCGACGATAGATCCATCCGAGGGCCGCGAACTTGAGCTCCTACCTCAACCAAGAGGTAACTAGAGTGCTTGGTTTGCTAGACAAAGAACCCTAGAAAGAGTAGAGTGATGCTTTAATGGTTTAATCTCAAAAGCTTATAATTTCTAACACATGGAACACTTAAGCTTTGGGGTGTTTATATAGGGCTAGGCTAGGGTTAGGGTTTTAATTAAAAAATATATATAAAAATCATTAAACCTAGGAGTAAAAGGGATTTATTGGCCAAATTAAAACCGATCTAGGTATAATAAGTGTGCAAGAGGGTTGACCAAGTCAAGAGCCAACTTTTCTCAGTTGGTGACTCGGCCGTCCGGCCAAGTCCGGCAGGCGGCGCCGGACCGAGTCGGCCGATTCGCCGGCCGGAGGCGCCGAGTCGGGCCGAGTCAGGCTTCCAGTGGCCGGGGATTTTCTGGGGATACAATTTGGTATATTTACTTTTTGTTGTCCAGTACATATTTTGGGAATTATGGCCTTTTTACCGTTGACTTCCAAAAAAAATTAAAACAAAATAAATACAAAAATAATGTGCGGCATGGGATTTGAACTCCGGTGGCTTGGCTCAGTAGTGCAAGGTATTACCAATGAGCTACAAGCTCCTTCTTGTAATTATTGTGTTTTTTAATTACTTAAACTGATAGCAGCAAGAATAAATACTCCTAGTATACATTAAATTTAAAGTAATTTCTTGTACACTAAAAATGGAGTTATTTTTCTTGTAGCTTGTAATTAAAAACAAAAATAATTACCTAAATCTTGTGCTCAGGCTAAAATACCCCTTTGTGGATTTTAAAAATATTTTGAAAAAATTTGTATAGGAAAAAGTGTATAAGAAAATTAGGGTTGTTACACCAATGGTTTGTGAGACCGGCCACTGCCCCTCGTCGGGGTCTCGACTGTATACACTAGTCTACTCTGGAGTATCGATGTTCTGTCTCGAAACTCCCACGACTAGGGACCTTTTAAGGATGTGCTTATAGACCCCAGCTCCCACGTATATGATCGCCCTAATACTGCTGGTAGTCAAACAAGAATCCTAGGGGCTCTATCAACGTGCAGTAGTGACCTATGTGGTCACCTAAAGCAGTACACGATGATAAAGATAAACCAGATAGCATAATATCATCTTGAGTAAGACTGTCCTACCGGCATAGGTCCACCCTCAATCATTGCAATCATGTGCCTGTGATCCAATAATTGACTCTGAGGGCACTATCTCCAACAATTACATCATTATTGTTAGGTATATACACATATCTTGCAATGCCAACATAGTTACACATATCTGGCTATAGCTACATGTTCACCTTTATTTGATGTTATATGCACTTGGAGAAATTAGGAACCGCATGATATATATTAATTTGTTGCAGGTTAAATAGAGGCTTTTCCTTTATATATGCTCATATTACTATTTCATGTTGCATATATTACATTCATGGATTTCATATGATGTTCTCAGATATTTTTACTCTTATGTATATATAACAGTGGAATGGAACGCTGTTATATATGCCTATATACATATATTAGTGGAATGAGACGCTAATATATGTATATTGATTCATGCATTTATACTTATCCATTACTTTATGTTTTCTGGATTTGAGGACCGTGGTGGTTTCATAAAATTTTGCAAGTATTCTTATTCTTTACTTGATATTTGTATGCATCTACTCTGAGATTTATTTTATACCGATAGGTGGATCACGAGTGTCGATACCGGACACTTACGATTCGAGAAACGTATATACCGATACGTGGATCATAGGTGTCGATACCGGACACATACGATTCGAGGAACACATGAATATGAGAAAGACCGATACGTGGATCACGGGCGTCAATACCGGATACTTACGATTCGAGGAACGTATGAATATGAGAAAGACCGATACGTGGATCACGGGTATCGATATCGGGCACTTACGATTCGAGGAACGTATGGATATGAGTATTTATGTGTCGATGCTAGACGCTTGTTTCATGATGTTTTTGGGTGTCGATGTTGGAAACTCACTTTATATGAAACTTACTGGATATTGGATATATGAGATTTACTTGATACTGTACATTCAGGATATATAAGGTTTACTTGATACTGTACATTCAGGATATATGAGATTCACTTGATATTGGATTCAAGATATATGAGATTCACTTGTTGTTGGATTCAGGATATATGAGATTCACTTGATATTGGATACAGGATATATGAGATTTATTTGATATTGTACATTCAAGATTTGTGAGACTTACATGATATGAGAGCCAATTTGGGGGATGAATTGATGAAATTGGGATTTGGATTGTCTTGATGGACTTTGGTCCTACCACGATGTCAGGATTCCGTGGAAATTACATATTTCATCCTATACTTCACATTTATCGTTTATGCATTGCTTCATGAATTAGTAGTACCTGATAGAGTACATTCCATGACTGTTGTATTTACATACTTTTATTTTATATGCATTGCTTCATGTATTAGTAGTACCTGATAGAGTACCTTTCATGACTGTTGCATATACATATTTTCATATTATTGCTTCATGTATTAGTTGTACCTGCTAGAATACCTTCATGACTGTTGTATACATATGACCATTTATTTCTATTCGCTTGCATGCATTAGATTCGCGTTGTACGTGTATATTTGCGATTATCTGCATATGTTATTTACTATTCATGAGTTGGCAACTCACCACCGTTGTGCCACAGTGTTTTGCAGGTAGTCCCTCAGGGCAGTCGCGGCAGGCTCTTCATCTTTCGTATCATCTTTATGGCGGATACCGCTTCGGCTGACTGCGTGCAGTTATGCTATAGGTGGGTTTTGCGGTTATCCGATATTTCATATTGTATATTTGTTGTATCCTGTACTCTCGATCTACCACTTTCATGTGTATGACTTAGAGACTTGTTGTGAGGACGATAATGTATATTTTGGTGACTTGGATGTCATTTATGCAGTTTTATTTGTATCGTCTTTTATTTCTTCGCTACGGCGTCGTATATCTGTTGTGGTGGTTGTTTTCCCCTGTTGGGCGTGGATTTGCTCCCGTTGGGGATGCTTCACTTATATTTATGTTATATCCATTTTTGGGGTTGGTTTTTACAAAGGAGGTGCTGCCGAAATTATTAAGAATGTAAAGTTGGACTTTAAAGAATTTGGTTTGATATTTCAAAAGTTTTAAAAATGCTATTATCACTTACTGCTATTGATGGTTTAGATTACTGGGTTTTCGGCTTACTTAAATTGCGTTACGCCTGTAGACGTTGAGTAGTTTAAGGGCCGTCACATGCCAATTTCGGGTCGTGACAAAGTTGGTATCAAAGCTGCTAGGTTTTACCTTTCGGGATATAGGATGACCTTGGTATGATGGAGTAGGTAGCTTAAGCAGAGTAACGTAGTGTGTGTATGTCCGCGGCATACTCACTGTTTGGCTTCCCTTGCACCTAGTCTAAGGTTTGGTAGCATCACACATGCCACTTTAAAATTTCGATAGGTGCAAAGCTAGCAAACCATTAATTTTTACTAGAATTTCTTGGGTAACAAGTTTGTATCACATACAAAAAACTAAAGAGATTAGGATTACAATCTTTGTAGTCCGTTCCTTCGCTTCTTAAGCTCCATGTTGAGGTCTCTTCACTACGATCATCAAGAACTCTGACTCTAGAGAGGCTTCATGAGGTGAATGAGGCACCTTGCTTGTAGTCTTCATGATCTAAGATGATCTACCTTGAAGAATCTCAAACCCAAGCTTACAATTCACTAAAGTAGTTATTAGAGAAGTGAACACCCTAATCTAAGTGGCTAGAATAGACGAGGACGATGAAGTAGGAATTACACTCTTTTTTGTTTTCAATTTCTCACACTAAATCATCAAACACAAAAAGCTAGCAAGCTATTTCAAGGAGGAAGAAGAAGAAGAAAGCTTTTGTGATGAATAATGAATTATTTTTGTGGTTACAATCGCAACCATGAGTTAAGAATTAGAGTCTTAACTCATGTGGATAATAAACTATGGTTAAGGGATTGGGTTGGGTTAATAAATATCTACACAAAATATCAAAAGATGAAGACAAAAGGAAAGCTTCATGAAGCTTCATGAAAAGCTAACCCTAATCCAAACCATAACTAGGTTTAATCACTAAATCATTGTTGCATTTGTAAGCTTAACTTGTTACAATATTATATATCACATATACAATATATTTTGTAACAAAAAGAAAATAATACAATTAACATATATCGTATATATATCAATGTATTATCTGGTGATAAAATGATTCAGTAAAGCGAGCTTATATTAGTTAACGTAATATAATATATCACATATATAATTATACATTAAATTATCAAATCAACACTTGATCTGATAATCCGGCTATATTACATATAACCGACTAATATAATATGTGTCATTTCATCAAATCAACACTTGATCCGATGACCCGGCTATATCTCATATACCCGGCCGATATCTAATATCGCGAGAATAGAATATCGTATCTCATATCGTATTATTCACGGTCCCGCACATATCACATATGTGCTCCTACTCCGTTTTTCCTGAGCCAGGAAACCTCTGTGTAGGACTCTAAAGAATCGTCAATACTCCGGCAGTAGGTGATGATCATATCAAACACCCACAAGCTGCAAGCGGTCAGCTAAACGTAACAGCCACCCAGGTATTGAGCGATCAGAAGATCAACAAGCAAGCTTGTACATTTTCTTGTGAATCCAATCAGTAACACTACCGTACAGTCCGGTCTCTTCGTCTGATATGTCGCATACCAAGTCTAGGGGTGGTAAACGTCAGACCCCAGTAACCGATAAGTCATGTCGATATGAGGCTCCTAACAGGTCAAGAAACTACTCATAACTCTTCCCAGCAGCACTCCATATAAGCCCTCGCCAGGGACTTCCAGTTATAACCAATCGAACACATCACAACATCAACTACCTATACCGGGAGAGACGAAACCCCTCCTATCGCTCATTGCCTCCATGTGATTCGGGACTGTACCCAAAAGCCACCGTTTTGCACGCCCTCTTGGACGTGGTATAGTGGAAATCAAAGCACAGTGGGAATCACACAAGACTCTATGACGATCTCGGGTCTACAGACTAACCTGTACCAGTGTCACCGGAGAACAGCTATCTGACGATAGGCATAATACCATCTAGGAGTTCTCGGCGAGTACGTTCAGTGTACCCAGTCTCCACTGAGCACCCGCACACCATATTTGATGTCAAACACCAATGGATATGGGATCATCCATCGCCCATCATATAGGTCAAAATGCGTATACGCCAGTCTACTCTGGTGTATTGGTGCCCTGTCTCAATACACCCTCGACTAGGAACAGTTATAGGATGTACTCGTTCATTACCCTGGCCCCACTAGTATGATCTCATCATAGTCCTAGTAGTCAAGCACATATCCTAAGGGCCATATCAACATGTGAGAGCAAGATAGTAAACCAATACAAGTCAACATGTTAAGATAAAGTGAAACCAAATAGCATACTATCATGTCGAGCAAGAAAGTCCTCACTATATATATCCAAGCATCCACTACAATATACATCAACAACAATGGTTTTTAGGGCATATATACAACTGACAATCTCCCACTTGCACTAAGGCCAGCTGTTGCAGTATCTCATACCCAACATCCTGAAGAGTCTCTCAAATTGTATTTAGGGAATGGCCTTCGTGAGTGGATCCACAGTGTTGTCCTTCGTGTCAACTCTCCTTTCCTCGATCTCGTGGCGATCAACTATCTCCCGGATTAGGTGATACCGCCTCAGAATATGTCTGGACTTCTAATGGGACCTGGGTTCCTTGGCCAAAGCCATAGCTCCATTGTTATCACAATACAAAGGTATTGGATGCTCAATGGAAGGAACCACACCAAGTGTCACGACCTGAAAGGTACGGAACGTGACTGGCACTTAAATTATGAAACGTCTCAAGGCGTCCGTAAAATAAGTAAGCCAAAGCCCAGAAATCAAAACCAAATAAGCAGAAGAGTGAAGGAAAACCAATCAATTGAAAGCGAGTTTATCAAATAAGTCATATCAAGCCTTTTTAAAAGCAATATTAATTTTTCCGAAAATTTCGGTAGAGTCTCCTTTGTAAATACTGGCCCCCAAAATGGGTACAACAAGAATATATATGAATACAACAAATAAGGCATCCCCAAGCGGGAGCTAGCTCTTCGCCACATGGCGGTCACAAATCCCACGCAATGGAAATTAGCAATGTGCATAAATAAACATAAGAAGCACAAGTAAAACAGCATGTCGACTCAAGTGAGCTCGACCCCAAAATACAGCATAAAAAGTCCACAAATCTCACAGTCTCGTCTCTAGGTCAATATACAACAATACTGTTAGATACAGTAGATGGAGTACTCTAGATACAAATAATATACAAGGTGGTACAAAATAATGATACAACCCACCTACGAGCAAAAGCCTCGAGTCCAGGCAAAAGAGGCAAAAGAAGCAAGTGCGCCCGCCGCTACTGTACTGACGGAGCGGACCTACAAAAGGCTATGGCACAACGGGGGTGAGTTACCAACTCGTGAGTAATAAATAACATCTATATAGGCTATCGCAAGCATGCACACAAGCATCCTAGCATCTATAATACAGGTATGGCAGGATATACTAGCAGGTATGTATGCAACATTAATGTACTAGCAGGTATGTATGCAATTATGAATCAACTCGTGATCTGAATGTGTAAGTATAAGAAATCATATTTTACCTTTAGGAATCTCTTTTGAAATATCATCACAATACCAATAGAATCAACAAGAATCTGTGTCCAGCATCGACACCTCAAAACTGTCTCAATCTCATGTATCCGTATCATAGTATCTCTGGCCTCAGCCGTCCGGCTGACCCATCTCAAATATCAATATCTCATCATCTCGCGGCCACGGTTGGTATCCTCTAGATATCCGCCGTGCAAAATGAAGTCACCGGTAGGTAATCCATCCCCTGCCAGGCTCAACGTCAATAATACGATCCTCTTGCCCCGGGGTACCTTACCCGGCCCACCATGTACCCGTGACGGTTCCTCCACTCCTCGACACGGATCTCGAAAACCACAGCAAACTCATGGTGGACGACACTTTACATCACTAGAAAACCGCAACTTTTTATATTTTAAAAGATCATAAGTTGTAAATTTTGCGGCTTTCCCCGAAATCCAGAAATATCATAAATCTCAATAAATCATCATAAGTGCATATGTCAATGATAATGAATGTATATGGTATCAATAACCAAGTTCCAATGTATGATTAATAAACTAGGCATGAACAATTGATGTAATGGTATACATGCACATGAATAGCAATTCTACAATGTTATTTTAAGGATTTATTGCAATAGTACAGCTTTAAGTATCAAATATGGTGACAACATTCTAGATTATAAGTTATCTAGTGTCGTGGCAAGGCAATTACCATGGCGTGTGTGTTCGCATGAATAGTGCTCGTGCTGCATATAAAAACCCTGGCAATGGTGCAGGTGTCCTATAGAATGGGTTCCGATATGTCTGACAATATAAAGCATGGATGTAGCAAGATGTTACGCAAGCATTTACTCCTAATTACTAATATCACTAGAAATCTTTAAACTACTTAAACTATCGGGCGACTTGCGCCATCCGAACGATAGTCCCCTGTAGATGTTACATCTACTCACCGGAATCCCCAGCTAGCTATGTCCAATCACCGCCTTTCCTTTTCGTGCCGCGTCCGAAGTCTCCGCGACCGAACCTGGAATTTGCACCAATACAAAACATAAGGTTACATATGATGAAACGACACAAATCCCAACGAAAACATCAACGTTCACGAGTTAGGCACAACGTGCACAAGGTGCGCGGAACACACACGAAAATCACAAAAACTAGCTATAATCGTCGTTTTGGGATGCCTGGCAAAACTAAAACCCGATCACACAAAATTCCGTACTCACACATCCTAAATGTCATAGGATATGCTAAAAATATAATCAAGTTATCACAAATAATTTATCACATAATTTTATATAAAAACTAGTAAGCATTTACATTCCAAATTCGGTGCAAACATCGCGAATTTGCGATAAAGTGCACACATCATCGCACAACCACCCAAGTTAACCATTAGAAATCCACTACAATTAATTTCAACACATTAGCAATGTTTCAAATCCTATTTTCCATAAATAACCCTTTCTAGAATTTCATAACTAGTAATCTAAAACCATTCCATACATGAAAAACACTAAATTAACACCAATTAATACCCACTTAAGCAAATTAACCTCTTAGATTAGGTTAGCAAAACACTAGATAGAAAAATAGATTTAATTAACCTAGTAATGGTGTGCTAAAACCCTAATTTAAATCAAACTACTCTCTTTAAAAACCTAGAATGAGATTAGCACTAAAATTAACACTTCAAAGTTCTAATTTAGCACACTAAAACTACAAATTAACCATAGATTGAAATTATACCTCACAAGTTCAAACCCTAGCTTGCTTTAGCCTCCAAATATGCCTCCTTTCTCCAATATTTAAAACAATTTGGGCTTGAGAAGAGATAGAATAGGGTTTTGTGTTGAATTTGTGAAGGAAATTGTGGATTTCGGTGGATTTTTGGATTAAATTGAAGCAAAAGGAGATGGGGGAAAATGGGGACCTGCAGCAGTTTGAGGCTCGGCCAGGGGTAAAGGATGGGGGAAAGTGAGGAATTGGAGTTGGAAAAACCAAAGTCAAAGCTCTCTCATGTCACTCAAAACCCATACCTAAATGAACATATTTAAATCCTTTCATGTCATATTGTTCACAAGAGTTGAAGACACAAAAAAAAGAAAGAGAGAAGTTTCCTGCTGTGGTGGGCCAGCCAAGGGAGGACGAGGATTGGTGAGAGAGTGTATAAAAAAATTCTATGCAAAAAGACCCCCCGACAAGATCAAAATTGTAAGTTTTAGTTTAAAATAAATATATTTTTGTTTTCCATGATAAAAACCCATTAAAACTTGAAATAAAATACTAAAAATTTATATTACAACTAGATTTTAATTAACATGATTTCAAAGATTAAAATTAGCCTATTTAAATTTGTATTTATCGCTAATTTAATGTATTTTTTTACGGGCTTAAAATAATATTAAAAATTGAAAAATAGGGAATTTTTTTTTAAATGACCAAAAATTTATAAGTAACTCATTAGCTACTAAAAACTAGCAATTACTTATCCAAATTAGGTATAATTAGGCCTAAACTGCAAAATAACGAAAAAAAACGATTTATGGAAAAATACCAAATTTTCACCGATTTTCGGGAAAACACCAAAACGAATTTTCAAGGCGTTACAATCTTCCCCCCTTAAAGAAATTCGTTCCCCGAATTTAAAAATCTAGCTACGCGTACCATCAAAGAGATGGGGATATTTTTTCCTCATCTCGTCCTCGGTTTCCCAGGTGACCTCATCGCTGCTCGGCCCACGCCAAAGGACCTTGACGGTCGGTATAACTTTCGATCTCAATTTCTTTACCTGTCGATCCAGGATGACCACCGGCTACTCTGCAAAAGAAAGGTCGCGCTCTAGCTGGACTGTCGGGTGCTGAATCGCATGCGAAGGGTCGTGAAGGTACTTGCGGAGCATCGAAACATGGAAGACGGGGTGAACATCGGGAAAGCTGGGTGGAAGAGCCAAACGATACGCAACTGCGCCGACACGTTCGAGGATCTCGAAGGGACCCACAAATCTGGGACTAAGCTTTCCTTTTCGCCCAAAACGCATCACGCCCTTCATCGGAGAGACCCTCAGAAAAACATGATCGCCAACTGCGAACTCTAGTCTGCGACGGCGCCTGTCTGCATATGATTTCTGTCTACTCTGAGCCGCTCTCATCCGATCTCGAATCAACTGTATCTTCGCGGTCGTCTCCTCCACAAGCTGCGGCCCCAAAATACTGCCCTCACTGAGCTCTGTCCAACAGACGGGCGATCTACATCTCCTCCCATACAATGCCTCGAAAGGTGCCATCTGAATAGTATCCTGGAAGCTGTTGTTGTAGGAGAACTCCACTAAAGGTAAATGATGATCCCGGCTACCTCCGAAGTCTAAAACGCACCCTCGGAGCATGTCCTTAAGAGTCTGAATGGTCCGCTCTGACTGGTCGTCGGTCTGCGGATGAAATGCTGTGCTGAAACTCAAACGAGTGCCCAATACCTCCTGAAGTCGCTGCCATAGACGGCTGGTAAACTGGGTGCCTCTGTCGGACACGATACACGTCAGTACGCCATGCAACCGCACGATCTCGTCGATGTAAATCTGGGCATACCGAGCAAAACTGAAAGTCGCCTTCACTGGCAGGAAGTGAGCCGCTTTCGTCAAACGATCCACGATCACCCAAATGGAATCATACCCTCGACTGGTCCTGGGTAGACCCACAATGAAGTCCATAGAAATCTGCTCCCATTTCCACTCCGGAATGGACAAAGGCTGTAATTCTCCTGCTGGCCTCTGGTGCTCGGCCTTGACTTGCTGACAAGTCAGGCATCTCAATAAGAAGTCTGTGACGTCCCTCTTCATCCCGTCCCACCAAAAGACATCTCTCATATCGCGGTACATCTTGGTGGAACCCGGATGAACGCTGTATGTCGATCTATTCGCCTCCTCAAGAATCTCACGTCGTAGTCCCTCAGAATCTCGTACGCACAATCGAGTCCCAAATCGCAGTACTCCCTGATCATCGATCACGAACTCGGAATCTCTGCCATGCCTAATCCGCTCCATGATCTCTGAAAGACGGTCATCGCTGGGCTGTGCCACTCGAATACGTTCAAGTAACTGTGGACGTGCACGAACAAGCGCAAGCTGTCCCCCTGTCGGAGTGAACTCGAACTCAACTCGGCTGTCGCATAAAATCTGCCAATCTGCCGACGACTGCCTCTGTACTGCGCGCAAACCAGATAGACTACCCCCGGGCCTCCTGCTCAAAGCATCCGCCACTACATTATCCCTGCCCGGGTGATACAAAATATCGCAATCGTAGTCCTTTACTAGTTCCATCCAACGGCGCTGTCTGAGATTCAGGTCTCGCTGCTGAAATATATACTTTAAGCTCTTGTGGTCAGTGAATATCTGACACGACTCGCCGTATAGGTAATGTCGCCAGATCTTAAGTACAAAGACCACTGCAGCCATCTCCAAATCGTGAGTGGGGTAGTTCTGTTCATGTTTCTTCAACTGTCATGAAGCATACGCGATCACCCTGTCATGCTGCATCAATACGCACCCTAGCCCCACTCGTGAAGCGTCACAATAAACCACGAATCCGCCTGATCCTGTAGGCAAAGATAGTACCGGCGCCGTAGTCAAACAAGTCTGTAGCTGCTGAAAACTGTGCTCGCACTCCTCCGTCCAAACGAAAGGAACTCCCTTCCGGGTCAATTTGGTCAAAGGTGTAGCAATACGGGAGAAGTCCTGAACGAATCGCCTGTAGTAGCCAGCCAGGCCTAGGAAACTGTGGTTCTCCGTAACTGATGTCGGTCTGGGCCACTACTGAACGACCTCAATCTTCTTCGGGTCCACACATATGCCATCTCTCGTAATCACGTGACCCAAGAATCTGACGCTGTCCAACCAGAATGCACACTTGGAAAATTTTGCGAAAAGCTTGTGCTCCTTCAAAGTCTGCAACGTAATCCGCAAGTGCTGCTCGTGCTCCTCTCTGCTCCGGGAATACACCAAAATGTCATCAATGAACACTATGATGAACAAGTCGAGATACGGCCTGAATATACGGTTCATCAACTCTATGAATGCTGCTGGGGCGTTGGTGAGTCCGAACGACATCACCAAAAACTCATAGTGGCCGTAGCGCGTGCGGAAAGCTGTCCTCGGTATATCCTCCTGTCGAACTCGTAGCTGATGGTATCCTGATCGCAAATCGATCCTCGAGAAATATCCTGCCCCCTGAAGCTGGTCGAAAAAATCGTCGATACGTGGTAAGGGATACCGGTTCCGTACGGTAACCTTGTTCAGTTGGCGGTGGTCGATACATAAGCGCAAACTTCCGTCCTTTTTCTTGACAAACAGGACCAGTGCACCCCACGGAGAAACACTAGGTCGAATAAGCCCCTTATCTAACAAACCCTGCAACTGATCCTTCAGCTCTCTAAGCTTTGCCGGGGCCATCCGATAAGGCGGTATAGAAATAGGCCCCGATCCGGGAATCAAGTCAATGCAGAACTCAACGTCGCGCTCAAGCGGTAGCCCAGGCAGCTCGTCAGGGAAAACATGAGGGAACTCACAAACAATCGGGACCCGGTCTAAATGAACCTCTGCATCTCGAGTATCACAAATATACGCTAAGAATCCCTGACATCCCTTCCGCCAGAGCTGACCAACGCGAAGAGATGAAATCAAGCTGGGAAGGGTGACGCTGCGGTCTCCCTGAATAACAAGGACTGGCTCTCCCGGAAAGTTAAATCTGACTGCTTTCTCAGGGCAGTCCACTGAAGCATAACAAGTGGCTAGCCAATCCATGCCCCGAAGCACATCAAAGTCCAACATATCGAGGAGAATCAAATCAACCGACGAATCCCTCTCCCCGATACGAACGGAACACAATTGAAACACAAAACGAGCGACAAACGACTCGCCTACCGGGGTAATAACAACAAGCGGCTGATCTAACGACGATGACTCACGGCCCAACATTGGTGCAAAATGTGTAGATACGTACGAATGTGTGGAACCTGGGTCGAATAATACCCGTGCGTCGAAAGAGCAAACTGGCAAGGTACCTATCACAACGGCGTTGGATGCCTGCGCATCCTGTTGTGTCAAAGCGAACACTTGGGCCTGTCCTCCACCGATAGTGGGCTATCCTCGGCCTCGGCCTCTTCCTCCTCGTCCCCTCTGGATAGGACCGCCACGTCCACGGCCTCTGGGTGCACCTATCTGACATGGAGCATCGCCAGTGGTAGGAAGTAGAGCTCTCTGAGGAAGAGGTGGTGATGGTGGTAGGGTAACATGTGGAACTTTCGCCGCTCCCTGTCGTCTCATCGGACAGTCTCTGATACGATAATGCAGGCTACCACATCAAAAACATCCTAACCATGGCTGCTGACCATATGGGTGAAGGCGATACAACTGGCCCCTAAAGAATCCGCCACGGCCTCTGCGAACACGCCTAGGTGCTAACATATCAATGCGAATCCGACTCGGTCTCGAAACGACCATAGGGGGAGTAGTATCCGATCTCTGCGCTCAATTAACCCCTACTAAGGATCCCATCATCTGTGGTAGCTCCTGCATACCTCCCATCATCTGTCATAGCTCCTCCATACCAGACTCTAGCCTGTCCATGCGACCTGGGGAATGAGGATCAGTCTGTCCCTGAGGCGTAGGTATACCCCCCTGCTCGGTCCTCGTCTCGGACGAGCCTGCTTGGATCTCATCTCGGGCGGCAGCCCTCTGCGCTCTCGTAGCCTTCGGCGGCATAGTGGCTGTTACAAGAACAGGATGATAAGAACAGCGCAATAGAATCATAAGATACACGGAATTGAAGAAGGAATTTCAAGTAAGTATATCCTAAAGTCACCTAGGAGGAGTACCGTATCGCAAGTATGCCGCGGACATATGCACGCTACGTTACCCTGCTTAAGTTACTTACTCCATCTACCAAGGGTCATCCTACACTCAAAAAGGTAAAACCTATCGCTCTGATACCAACTTTGTCACGACCCGAAATGTACGGAACGTGACTAGCACTTAAATTACGAAACGTCTCAAGGCGTCCGTAAAATAAGTAAGCCAAAGCCCAGAAATCAAAACAAAATAAGCAGAAGAGTGAAAGAAAACCAATCAATTGAAAGCGAGTTTATCAAATAAGTCATATCAAGCCTTTTTAAAAGCAATATTAATTTTTTCCGAAAATTTCGGCAGAGTCTCCTTTGTAAATACTGGCCCCCAAAATGGGTACAACAAGAATATATATGAATACAACAAATAAGGCATCCCCAAGCGGGAGCTAGCTCTTCGCCACAAGGCGGTCACAAATCCCACGCAATGTAAATTAGCAATGTGCATAATTAAACATAAGAAGCACAAGTAAAACTGTTAGTTATATGTATGCCCTAGAGGCCATTACTGTACATAGGATGTATATTGTAGTGGATGCTGGGACATATATAGGGAGGATTTTCTTGCTCGACACGATAATATTATATCTGGTTACTCTGTACCTTGACGTGTATACTGGTTGTCTCTCTGTTACATGTTGGTAAAGCCCTTAGGATGTGTACTTGACTACCTGGACTATGATGCGGATCATACTAGTGGGGACATAGTAGTCTATAAGTACATCCTTCAAGGTCCCTAGTCGTGGGTGTATCGAGACGGGGCATCGATATACCAGAGTAGACTAGCGTATACCTTCTCGACCCATACAGATGGGCGATGGATGATCCCATATCCATTGGTGTTTGACATCGGAGATGATATACGGGTGCTCAGTGGAGACTGGGTACACTGGACGGACTCGCCGAGAACTCCCAGATGGTATTATACCTTATGTCAGATGGCAGTTCTCAGGTGACACTGGTACAGAGTAGTCTGTTGACCCGAGATCGTCATAGAGTCTTGTGTGATTCCCATTGTGCTTTGATTTCCACCTTACCACGTCCAAGAGGGCGTGCAAAACGGTGACTTTTGGGTACAGTCCCGAATCACATGGAGGCAATGAGCGATAGGAGGGGATTCGTCTCTCCCGGTATAGGGAGTTGATGTTGCGCTGTGTTCGATTGGCTATAACCGGAAATCCCTGGCCAGGGTTGCTGAGATTTACTGGTAAGTGTTACCAATAGTTTCTCGAACTGTTATAGACCTCATATCGACATGACTTATCAAGCTATTGGGGTCTGACGTTTACCACCCCTAGACAAGATATGCGACATATCAGACGACGAGACCGGACTGTACGGTAAGTGTTACTGGTTGGATTCACAGGAGTGTGAGCGGGCTTGCTCGTCGATCTTCTCATCGCTCAATACCCGGATGGCCGTTACGTTTAGCAGACCGCTTGCGGCTTGTGGGTGTTTGATATGATCATCACCTGCTGCCGGCGTATTGACGAGTCTTTAGAGTCCTACACAGAGGTTTCCTGGCTCAAGCGAAACGAAATAGGAGCGCATATGAGATATGTGCGGGACCGAGAATAATGCATGTATGTGATACCGTATTCCATTCTCGCGGTGAATGTATCGAATGGTTGTATGTGATATAACCTAGTTATCGAATCGAGGAATGATTCGGTAAGCCGATACATAGGATACTAGTCGGTTATATGCGATATGACCGGATCGTTAAATCAAGTGTTGATTTACTGATTTAATGTATAATTATATATTTGATATATTACTTTGCATTAACTAGTATTGGTTCACTTTAAATGGATTCTCTCACTTGGTTTGTGCAAGTTGTATATGTGATATACTTTTGTGCACATGATTGTATCATGTTTGATGATGCATGCTTATTTGGTTAAGTGTAAAGAATTAAACCATGGTTAAATTGATGATTAGGGTTTCTTATTCATTTATTTATTCTTTTTGGAAATTAAAAGGTTAAATTAATATGGTGGCTTTCTTTGTATCTTTCATGAAGCTTCATGAAGTGTTGAAAGTTTGACCACTTTTGTCTCATGCTTAACCCTAACCATTCCACTTAACCATGATTCATTCTCTACACTTAACCATGGTTTGAATATGATAAGTATTCATTTTCTTTTCCATTTTTAAATGAACTTATCATATTCTTTCTTCTTCTTCTTCATCTTGACAACAAGAAGAAAACCTTGCTCCTTCAATGGCAACTTGAGCATATGAGTGAGAAATCCAATTCTAAAGTGAACCAACCTCCTATTTCTTCATCCTCAACCTCTTGCTAAGTAGTATAGGGTGTTTTCTTCGCAAGTTTCATGACTTGGTGAAGTGGGAGCTTGATCTAGTGATGCCTCGACGTAGACCATCTTCGGCATCGAAGCCGACGACCAAGCCCGCCCATTTTTCCGATGAAGCCGATGCCAGAGTCCGGGATCCGATTTGGACAGAGGAGGGACATCATCGCGGAGCTATGGAGGTGGAGAACCGGATCTACAAAGGTTGTATTTCCGTTCTTATAGCTAAGTTATTAACTAGTTGCTAGTTTCGCCTAAAATCTAGTTAACGATCCGTATTAGGGTTTCTCGGCACCCGTAAAATTTGAAATTGGCATGGTTGATGCCTTGTGAGACCTCATTAGAGTGCCTAGGAACCCTACAGTGGTATCAGAGCCTAGCTAGAGCCTTAGGCGATGCGTAGACCGAGTTAGAAGTCCGATCGAACCGAAAACCTAACCCGGAAAATGCTCTCTGGACTTTTTTTCAAAATTTCCAGATTAAAAATGCTTAAAAACTTCAGCAGGGAATTCTAAGAATTACGGTGCAAAATTTTTCCCATGATCTGTTAAAAGAGCGGCGGAACCGCAGCAGAAGCATGGCTTCTACGGTGGTTCCGCGGCCAAAAGATGACATCATCATCCCCTGTTTGTGTAAGTGCACGGCGGCGCCCCGGCCTCCATCTCGAGGCCAAAATGCGGAAGCGGTGATAAACTTTAATTTTGCGAACTTAGCAAACCGGTACCACCGCGCACTAAACCCGGATCGAACCATTAACTAGTCCTAGCTAACTACAAGATGGGGAAGAGAGATATACCGACTGATCCGAGTCCTCCGGTCTTCTCGTCGTCGTCCCGATCTCTTGCGGAAGCTCCGGTCTCCACCTCGTCGCCGGAAGTGCACCACATCGCCTACTTCTTTTACGGGCTCCCACCTCAATGCCGAAGCAACTCGGGCACGAAGCTGGCTAGTCGACGTGCCCAAGATTCGCTGTAGAATGTGTAGTGAAGAAGTCTCATTTGGGGTTGTAGGAATTGCCTTTTTGGTGGAGGGATTGAACTTGGAGCTTTTTGGATTGATCTTGTGGGATTTTTGCAACATCAAATGAAGCAAAATCCAACACCAAGAATTTGGGACAGCCCACTATGGGAGTGGCCGGCCATGACAATGAGGGGAGGGTGAGAATGAGAGAGTCATCCAATAATACAATGGAGAGAGAGAGAAGGCTATCATGCACAAAGAATCATCACAAAATATTTCCAACACTCAACCAACAACCATCACTCATCATCAACCATCATGTCCTACAAAAGTCAAGGCATGATGAAGCTAGAAGTCAAGGTCAAGGAAAAGCTATCATGACACAAGAATATGCAAAGAACCCCTCCACAAATACTTATTTGCAACAATGCAAATAAGCCCTCCTCCACCAAACTTCGGCCAATGAACGATACAAAGGAAATTGGCCGAAACGGAAAGCAAACTGGCAACTCCAGAAAACTGGTCCCGTAATAAATTACAGGAAAACCCCGATACTGTGCATACACACCCGCATTTGTATTCCGACCGAAATACAAATGCAATGAGACAAAATCTACACAGTACTATACTAGGATCCGGCTTAAACCAAAGCCGGCTAGTAATATCCGTTCGATCCTGATCCGTGCAATACCGCACGTATCTGATCGAACCCTGCCATATATCCATACGGCCAATAGTACAAACTGTCCGATCCTGATCCGTGCAATACCGCACGTATCTGATCGGACCTTGCCATATCTCCATACGGCCTCTACAACTTTTCGCCCGAAAGCTGAGTAACTGAATGTGGGGGACTGTAAAGACTCATCAACACCTTGGTTGTGGATTTAACCACTAACACGTCAGAGGTATAAGCCAATACGTAACGGGCTGCCAGATATTGACTAAAAGGGACGTCTGTGAGCGAACTCAGCCAGACAACCCTACTGAGCCTGTCAGTGACAATATCCGTACAGTCCGGTCCGTTCGTCTATGAGCATCGCATGGCGGGCTTAGGGGGTTGGTAAAAGTCAGACCCCCAAAAGCGGTACAAGTCGTGTCGGAGTGTAGCCCAGAACACCCTGAGATACTACTGGAATGCCTACCAGTAAATCTCCTTGCCTCGGCCGAGGGCTTCGTGTAATGGCTCTCCTAGACACAGCGCGACCTCACCCCCAATACCGGGAGAGACGAACCCCTGAAGATGCGCTCACTGCCTCCATGTAGCTCGGGACTGTACCCAAATAAAACCTGTTTGCACGACTCCTTTGAGCCGTGGTAGGGTAGTAATCAAAGTACAGTGGGAACTCACACGAGACAAATGATGATCCCCAGGTCGATGAACTAACCTGTACACATGTCACCAGGGAACTGCCATCTGACGTCTGGTATATGACCAACTAGCATGTTCCCGGCGAGTCCTGTCCGGTGTACTCATAACCCAATGAGCACCTGTATACATCTTAGGTGAACGAACTGACACCAGTGGCTTGTCAGACCGGCCACCGTCCCTCGTCGGGGTCTCGAATGTACACACTAGTCTACTCTGGAGTATCGATGCCCTATCTCGAAACTCACACGACTAGGGACCATTTAAGGATGTGCTTATAGACTACCAGCTCCCACGTATATGATCTCCCTCATACTGCTGGTGGTCAAGCAGGAATCCTAGGGGCTCTATCAACGTGCAATAGTGACCTGTCAGGTCACCTAAAGCAGCACACGATGATAAAGATAAACCAGATACCATACTATCATCTCGAGTAAGACTGTCCTATCGGGATAGGTCCTCCATCAATCATTGTAATCACGTGCCTGTGATCGAATAATTGAGTCTGAGGGCACTATCTCCAACAATCTCCCACTTGCACTCAAGGCTAATTATTGCGATGTCGCATACTCATAGCACGTGTGATACCGAACACCCAACTCCTCTACTAGTCAGTCTCACAAAGCTCGCTTGCGAAACTATTGCGTTCGAGGAATAGCCTTAGTGAGTGGATCCGCCTTGATGTCTCTTTCTATGTCTCTCTATATCTCAAGTTCGTGGAGAAACCCATCTCTCGAAATGAGTAATACATGTCTTAGAATGTGTCTGGATGTCTGATGGGACCTAGCTCATAAATGAACTCCAAATCCAAACTTCTTAGACTGTATCGTCAACTGAACTTAATCAGTATCCTGCGCCATGCCACCCTCAGTATTGCCTTGGACCACCTGTCCAAAAAACTGCCCCTCGTCAGAAGGAAAAACTATAACCCTGACAACCTCCTTGTCGTCCATGTCACCGTGGAAGCCTGGAATGATAACTGTCTCCCGAATGAGGCTGTCGTTATCATATCCCTAGAACATCCACTTATGTTCTAAAACTGCTTCCGACTGTTTCTCCAGGATTGGATCAATGTCAACTTATTGCATCTAGTGCAAGAACAACATCTGGTGTGGTACTTGACATCTCATGATTGACTCAATTGCCTAAGCAAGTGATCTGTCAATCATGCACATCCCTCTCTACTTTAGTCTGTAAGACACCTTTAGAGAGGGTGACTCCGTCACCTGCAGGCACACCACCGTGCCAGGAGTCGTCCATTCTAAATACTCTTAGAATGCTGTCTAAGTACCCTTAATTGGGAAACCACCCAAATCTAGATCTAAAACCATAAATCTAGTAACCAGTATGTCTGATATAATATCCAAGTCCTGTGTGGAGAAACCACTGTGTGACGACCAAAGTATAACCGATCGTAGTGTAGGAATATCACTTCCTACTCTGTGTATGTCATCTAAATACCATGACATCACACCCTACTACCTTCTCAACAGATCCATCCCCTATTCTGATGAAGTCAAACCTATGATTGTCACATCAGAAATTGATGATCTATCTCCGCTATATCTGCTTTAGTCTATAAATAGACATAAGCTACCTGTCCACCAAAGCAAGTTTAGAACGACGCTATACTCATCCTCCTGCCGGGTCTCACAGTCTGGAACAACAGCAATGGCAAGTGTGGGTAAAGAAGAACCTCCCTGTCACCGTCCTTGAGGCTACCGGAGTTCCTCTTGGGTGCCTGAGGGTACCCACCTTATCTGCGGAGTGGCCAATGGAATGTCAAGCCAGATTGAATCTTTAGGTTCCTATCAAATCTTCAGTAATCGTTTGTGGTTCTGGAATCACTTCCAGTTCTACCATACTCCCACTACTGTTTTCTTGAAAAAATCCATTTTTAATAAAACTGTGGCGAGTCTAGAACAATATCACTATTTATCTTCCAGATGGTAGAAAGTCAACCCTCGTCATAGCCTGGGTCAACCCACAAACAGCCATTACAGAAACGTGCCTTGAGTTGTCCAGTGTCTGGTTTTAATTATAAGCCGGACAACTCCACGTACCTTAACAACGTCAAGATATGAACTGTTCTATATCCAATATAGAACCAGAGGCACTGATTTAATTGAACCAGATTCAAATCATGCAGCTGTCTCCAGTGCATGTCAACTAAATGGAAGAAGGCCGATCAGCGTAACTCAACTTAGGAATGCTTCCAATTATGAGTAACCTGAAAGAGAAGAAAGTTCTCTTAATCATTACTATCAACTGAATACCATACACAAGTATCTACATCTTCTATCACTTTGAAGAATCCCGATACTTGCAATTTCTGGTTCTCTACTTTATTCAAATACCTACAACGTCTCAAAATTCAGACCCTGTGTTTCCACGAAACACTTGTCTAAAAACTAGAGAAGTCATAAGTAAACCGAATATAGTACGAGGACCAACCCCTCTGTCCTGATGGACCCTGGACAACATACAATACTCTGTATAAGTCCCTTGAGTCTGATAACTCATTCACTGTGTGTCGTAGGTTGAAAACTGTATTTATGGTTAAGAAGAATTACACCGCTGTTTAATGCTCCTTACCTAACCATCCACTGATATAGGTAAATGTCACTGACATAATTTCAAAAGGTATATCTCACTCTATGAAAATAGACGTACAGATATATCGATTTGAAATTGGTGCATAACAGCGGATATTCAAAACCAAATATTCGCCGACCGGCAAACAGCCCAGGTGATTTCCTCAAATATCACCGATTACAACGAATCCCGATATAATGAGGACGATCACCTAATTCCATATAACTTACTCCCACTCAGCATCTGTAAAACCATACAGATATGAGAATCATACCTGGTAAATACATACCCTGGAGTAAGTATCTAATCGGGAAATCAGTCTTCCTTTAACAGTACACAGTGAAACTGAAACATTGAAATGTTTCGATGGGGTATCCTGGTATTCCTAGTAATGCCTCTTCCATTATTCAGATTCACAACTGTAACCGTATAATTCTTTGCCACCTCTCCAAATCCCTTTATATGTCTTTAGTCATTTCCTTCTGCACACCCCTTTAGGCCAAATGGTTTTCTTCCTTCCCTACCGTTCGGCACCAGCCTATGGTTTGGAAGAAGACTATCCAATAAGCATAATGGGTGTGCTGTCCTGATCCTAGGAGCACTCGCAATGCGAGAGAAGGTGAAGATAAAAGACAACCGAATAAACCTTATTCCTATTCCTCCTGAACCAGAATCCATCCCCGAACTGGAACAAGTTCCTTTCGAGTTCGTATATAACCATACGATGGAGTATCCAATAAACTGTGGATCTTCATAGTGATACGGAGTGTCCTGGAGAAATACAAAGGTGATTTAGGATTGGCGAAGGAATACTTGGTTTGGTCGTGAATAGCAGTCGCAGTTTACTTTGCCCTCTTACTAATCCCTTGCTTTGTCTTAACTTAATACCTTCTGCACACCATCGTTATGCTAATTGGTTTTCTTTATTCCCCACCGTTCGGCACCAGCCTAAGGTTTGGAAGAAGACTATCCAATTTGCGTAATAGGTGTACTATCTCCTAAACCAAGGAGTACTCGCAACCTGAGAGAAGGTAAAAAGAAAAGACAATTGAATAGTCCTATCCGTTTTCTCCAGAACCGGAAACCATCCTCGAATAAATCCCTTCGAGTTCGTATCCAACCATACGATGGTTTTGTCCAATGGAAGTGGGCGTTCGTAGTAGTACGGGGTGTCCTGGAGAAAAGGGTAAAAGCAGGAGTGGCAATGAGGTTCGCAACTCTGACAATCCAAAAGCCAGTGTTAAGAAGGTTCGGTCAATTTTGGTCACTGAGTCATAGTCTTAGGGTCGGGTCAATGGTCGCTGCCAAAGAGAGAGAGAAAAGAAACACTCAGCGTGCACTCTAACCTAGATCAGAATGGTTACCAATTTATCTAATCTGGAAACCTCCCACTGTTCCGTCAAATTCTCCTCCAAACCAGAAAAAAGAACTAGTCGGGGTCACCCGAGGAGTAAACTAACTCATCAGTGGGAATCGGGATCCAACTATCATCGCATGATAACGTGACGGAATCCGCTCACGGTGTCACACTCCAGAAGGTATGCGCATATCTGGCAAGTTTCAGTTTCTTTAGAAACTCCCGATGTGATTTCTGCCCCATGCTCTTATGACCTTGACTTTGGCCAACAAATCATAAGTCACATGTCAAGTTCTACCCGTCATTCTCCAGGTTGATTTGAATCCACCCGTACCTACCCTTGACTTTGGCCAACAAGGCAGTACGACTGTTCCAAACAAACGCATCTATTTATGCTGCATATGAATAACCAACAGCTACCAAACACTGTGCCTTTACTTTGGCCAACAAACACAGCTAGAATACTATTGACTACCCATATGAAACGACGGAGGGCTACGAATGGTTTCTGGCGAAAACCTTTAACGTAAAGAACTTGATATCGTTGAAGGAACGGATAGCTTTTAAAATCTAGTGACGAAAACCATTGCTAAAGAGGTCACTCCCGGTGAAGGGATCTCGGCTCTTTCCCCGTAGAATGGGGTGCAGGATATTCCAAATGAATACCACGATGCAAAGCAAAAGTAATCGACTATAGTGAAGTTATTGCTCTGACGCAAACTTATGTCCAAGGGGTCACTCCCGGTGAAGGGATCTCGGCCCTTGCCTCGTCGACAGAGGAGCAGGATATTCCAACTGAATACCACGATGCAAAACAAAAGAGAACGCCCTTGCAATAATAGCTTTTTGAAAAGTGTTCCAACAACATCAGATTAGGTTTGTTTTTAACTTGCTTTGATCTGAATCAACGCAGTCCCATCAATTGATCACACCACAAAGAACGAAAACAATATGATGTACGTATATGCCATCCGCATTCGCCACTGGGTCCCGTCATTACCCGTTAGGTTAGCTAACTAACGAAAGAGCGGGGACTGGACTAGCGCGGATGCAAAACATATACAACATCTACTAATATATTATATTTCGCTCAAGACGTGATAAGAAATGCAACATCACAGAAATGTACAGCATCACAGAACAATACAGATATCTGGGATCCCCGGGTTTCACAGAGCCACTACTGAAACCCGACGTTCCCCTGGTCGTGTGGATAGCCTGTGCAATGAAATCCTAGACCCTTACGGGCGCGGCAAGTCACCCGCCAAAACCTGAAGCGAGGCAGCCCCCTTCAGTACCGTGAATGGACCACCCAGCACTTCACGGAATCCGGTAACTTGGGCACCCCTCCTGGGTCAACCTGTACCCCCTACGAGTGCGGCGAATAGCCCGCCAATTCCAGAGTGAAGCCCCCTCCGTCTCAATGCCATGAGATGCGGGCCCGTTGCCCTCTAGAACCAGGCTATCCGTGCACCCCTCCGCGGGGTAATCCTAGTACAGAAAGTAAAATATACATACAACGGGTACATCGACCGCAACCTGGCCGTGCCCCAAAATAATAATACAATCAGGCAGTGACGGCAGTCCACATGTCGGACGCTCGCCCCGCAATATCAAATGTACATAATACAACCACAACTGTACTAGCATTGCATCCAGGCTATCCCCCACGACCGATCCGCAACATCACAGCAAAAACAGAACATCAACGTGAAAGTCACGTTCGCAAATCCGTCTACCCGGGCTATAGCAGTTAGACCGGATTTACCGATCAAGTGACATTCACGGTCGCAGATATAATGTAAATACTGTGAAACGATGTGTTTAAAATATCCGATCAATCAAATTTTAACAAGTGGGCCCCCAAGAATTACTGTAGCAGATCAAGAAATTCTGGGCCCAATGTTATTATTCCAAAACGCCAATTTTAACCCCAGAAAGATACTGTAGAAATTTGGTGCAGGGAACCCAACAGTGTGCAGCGGAACCGCGGCCTAAAGGGGTGTTTGGCCGCGGTTCCGCGCTCCAACAGTGGACTTAGTGCATCGAATTTTCGCAGAACTCTTATTTTTTCTAGTAGATCACTTTTCTGTAACCTGAAAAAAATTTCGACACCAAAAATTTTCAACAGAAAACTGATGCAAGCAAAAATGCGGTTTTGGGATTTTGGTCGATCGAAAATGCAAAACACATTAAACAAAGCTAGACTAAGTTAATGGCGAGGCTCTGATACCACTGTAGGTGCACGGTGGCGCCCCGGCCTCCATCGCGAGGCCAAAATGCAGAAGCGGTGATAAACTTTAATTTTGCGAACTTAGCAAACCGGCACCACCGCGGACTAAACCCAGATCGAACCATTAACTAGTCCTAGCTAACTACAAGATGGGGAAGAGAGATATACCGACTGATCCGAGTCCTCCGGTCTTCTCGTCGTCGTCCCGATCTCTAGCGGAAGCTCCGGTCTCCACCTCGTCGCCGGAAGTGCACCACATCGCCTACTTCTTTTACGGGCTCCCACCTCAATGCCGAGGCAACTCGGGCACGAAGCTGGCTAGTCGACGTGCCCAAGATTCGCTGTAGAATGTGTAGTGAAGAAGTCTCATTTGGGGTTGTAGGAATTGCCTTTTTGGTGGAGGGATTGAACTTGGAGCTTTTTGGATTGATCTTGTGGGATTTTTGCAACATCAAATGAAGCAAAATCCCTTACCAAGAATTTGGGACAGCCCACTATGGGAGTGGCCGGCCATGACAATGAGGGGAGGGTGAGAATGAGAGAGTCATCCAATAATACAATGGAGAGAGAGAGAAGGCTATCATGCAAAAAGAATCATCACAAAATAATTCCAACACTCAACCAACAACCATCACTCATCATCAACCATCATGTCCTACAAAAGTCAAGGCATGATGAAGCTAGAAGTCAAGGTCAAGGAAAAGCTATCATGACACAAGAATATGCAAAGAACCCCTCCACAAATACTTATTTGCAACAATGCAAATAAGCCCTCCTCCACCAAACTTCGGCCAATGAACGATACAAAGGAAATTGGCCGAAACGGAAAGCAAACTGGAAATTCCAGAAAACTGGTCCCGTAATAAATTACAGGAAAACCCCGATACTGTGCATACACACCCGCATTTGTATTCCGACCGAAATACAAATGCAATGAGACAAAATCTACACAGTACTATACTAGGATCCGGCTTAAACCAAAGCTGGCTAGTAATATCCGTTCGATCCTGATCCGTGCAATACAGCACATATCTGATCGAACCATGCCATATATCCATACGGCCAATAGTACAAACTGTCCGATCCTGATCCGTGCAATACCGCACGTATCTGATCGGACCTTGCCATATCTCCATACGGCCTCTACAACTTTTCGCCCGAAAGCTGAGTAACTGAATGTGGGGGACTCTAAAGACTAGTCAACACCTTGGTTGTGGATTTAACCACTAGCACGTCAGAGGTATAAGCCAATACGTAACGGGCTACCAGGTATTGACTAAAAGGGACGTCTGTGAGCGAACTCAACCAGACAACCCTACTGAGCCTGTCAGTGACAATATCCGTACAGTCCGGTCCGTTCGTCTATGAGCATCGCATGGCGGGCCTAGGGGGTTGGTAAAAGTCAGACCCCCAAAAGCGGTACAAGTCGTGTCGGAGTGTAGCCCAGAACACCCTGAGATACTACTGGAATACCTAACAGTAAATCTCCTTGCCTCGGCCGAGGGCTTCGTGTAATGGCTCTCCTAGACACAGCGCGACCTCACCCCCAATACCGGGAGAGACGAACCCCTGAAGATGCGCTCACTGCCTCCATGTGGCTCGGGACTGTACCCAACTAAAACCAGTTTGCACGACTCCTTTGAGCCGTGGTAGGGTAGTAATCAAAGTACAGTGGGAACTCACACGAGACAATTGATGATCCCCAGGTCGATGAACTAACCTGTACACATGTCACCAGGGAACTGCCATCTGACGTCTGGTATATGACCAACTAGCATGTTCCCGGCGAGTCCTGTCCGGTGTACTCATAACCCAATGAGCACCTGTATACATCTTAGGTGAACGAACAGACACCAGTGGCTTATGAGACCGGCCACCGCCCCTCGTCGGGGTCTCGAATGTACACACTAGTCTACTCTGGAGTATCGATGCCCTATCTCGAAACTCACACGACTAGGGACCATTTAAGGATGTGCTTATAGACTACCAGCTCCCACGTATATGATCGCCCTCATACTGCTGGTGGTCAAGCAAGAATCCTAGGGGCTCTATCAACGTCCAATAGTGACCTGTCAGGTCACCTAATGCAGTACACGATGATAAAGATAAACCAGATAGCATACTATCATCTCGAGTAAGACTGTCCTATCGGGATAGGTCCTCCATCAATCATTGTAATCACGTGCCTGTGATCGAATAATTGAATATTAGGGCACTATCTCCAACAGTTTGCACAGTAATTCCTATTTTATTATGCTGGATTTTCTGGGAATTTTTAATATTTATTCAAGAGTTGAATTTTCTGGGGTTGTTTTGGGGATTCGATTATTCGATCGGATTGTCAAACTTTGTCTATGTGTTTTTCCGGATAATTTTTTGAATATGTTAAAAAGTTCGGCCGGATATAAATACCCACCTTTTCCCCTGTCGGAAAATTTCCAAGTGTTGGACTTTTCCGTAGTTTAATGACGTTCTAAGTAGTGCAAGTAATGCGATGGTCGCTCTAGAAGACAACAAACCTTAACTCGATTATGTGACCGTCTTGAACTGCCCTTTGAACCTTAGGGTTTGGGGCAGTACGGCGTGCCACATGTGAGGCGTTGGCTTGACCCTTCTACGGCTGGACCGTTGGTACTGAGGCACGAAATGAATGTTTTTAGACTTATTTCATGCATTGAGCTATTTCGGGAAAACTTGGGTGTTCGAATGTTCGATCGGAAAGTTTAACATTTTCTGTTTATCTGGAATGTGATACAATAATTGGAATTCACAAAGAGTTATGAGATAACTGAATGAATGTTATAAACATAGCAGTTAAGTCTAACTTGATCGGTTGCCACGGAATTTTGATGTGATCAAAAGTCCGTCGCAATCACGTAGCGTACGCGGATACTCGCCGGGTAAACTTAATAGACAGCCTCACTCCATAGCCCCGACCAAGTGACTGTAGGAGAACCCCATCGCCGAAAGCATCCGTTCGGGTGCTCCCGGTAGCGGTGTTCCGCCTTGGTGCACTTCGTCGACGGTATCGGGGGTGCGACCGTCTACTAAAGTTTGCGACGAGCATTCGATCAAAATGTCGGGAATCTTGTTGAATTGCCCGACTTGATATTGAAAAGAGTTTTCGATTTTGAGACTAAAATGCGGGGTTTATAATTGTTAGGCATGCGATGTCTAAGGAATTCATTTGGCTAGGCATGCGATGTCTAAAGAGTTTGCGGATTCCAACTGTTGTAGTTTTACACTTTCTTTTCTGTGACCGTAAGTGTAATATGTGATATCGCCGGTTTCGTTGCTATATGTCAACGACAATTGGGATGCGCATATTTACTTACGTTGATGACATGTGTTGTTATGTGTTGCTGGATATGTTATATTGGATTGTCGTGTTTGAATAGCCGGGGTTTTTTATGTGAGATGAGTGTTTTTCATTTTCATTCATGTAAAAACTTGTATGTAATATTCTTTTATTGGGGCACTTCCAGGTTGCGGAAGTTGTCACCGTTGTTGTATATTATTTACTTTTCCGCACTAGGATAGACCCAAGGAGGAGGCACAAGTAACCGGGTTCTGGAGTCCAGTGGGAGACCAACTTGAGGAGTCGAGTCCGGGTCTCCTAACTCTAGAATTGGTAGGGTTGCTTGCCGCTCTCGTAGGGGTCTAGGGGTGTGGGTTTGGCTATTCATCGCGACCGTGGAATCCGTGTTTTATACTGGCTCGTATTGAAAACACGGACGTCCTAGTATATCCAATATTTCATATGTTTCTTCTGCTGCGATATCAGTGATGTGATCATGTGATGTTCTGTGATAGATACTGTATATAGTATATAAGATATATTATATAGACGTTACTTATGTTTTACACCCGAGCTAGCCCTGCCCCGCTCTCTCGTTAGTTACCTAACCTGACGGTGCACGAGGGGACATCGAGGCGAATGTGGATGGCATAAGTGTACGTCGTATTTATCTGTGATGTTTAGGTAAATTAAATGATGGGACTTCATTAATGAGATTAATGAAATAAAAGAAACCTAAGATGTTGTGGAATCGAATTTCAAAAATAAAACAGGTGGCTACAGTTCTTGCTTTGCACAGCGGTATATATGATATATCCTGCACCTTATTCGATAAGGAAAGGACCGAGATCCCTTCACCGGGAGTGACTCCTTTAGCAATAACTGGCAGATGCTACACACTCGGTTTGTCTTTTAATTGCTTTTAAGAGTTCTGCTTTGCACAGTGATATATATGATATATCCCGCACCTCATTCGACGAGGAAAGGACTGACGATCCCTTCACCGGGAGTGACTCCTTTAGCAAAATTGGAAATGCCTAAAAAACACTCCATTTTAAAATTCATTCGATCCTACAACGATATCAAGTTCATTACGCAATAGGTTTTCAGAAAAACCTGACGTAGCCCTCCGTCATTTCAGATAAGTGGTAGTTAGTATTCGTGCTACGTTTGTTGGCCTGCGTCAAGGCGTAGTGTGCGGTAGCTAACTAGTATTTATCTGCTTATGCATATGATGCAGATTGGATTAGGGTAGTCGTGCGACTTTGTTGGCCTGCATCAAGGGTCATGCGGATGGGTTTAATTCAATCAGGAAATGACGGGTTGAACTTGACTAGCGCACTATGGTTTGTTGGCCTGCGTCAAGGTCATAGGACGCTAGGGGCAAAATATTATCGGGAATTTCAAGTGTTGAAATTTGCAATGAGATTGCAAACCTTCTATGAGATAGTTGGATCCCGATACCCACTGCGAGTAAGAGTTACTCCTGGGAGAGTTTTACACATTACAATTAGCCGATCAAGTAGGTGTCTAGAAAGGTGTCAACGGGGTTACGCCTCTGGGAAAACGAGGTTTACATTAATTAGGTTCGTGCGAAAGCACGGGGGACCTCCCTCAAAGTACCGACACTGGCCTAGCTGAAAGATTGGCGAACTTGTAGCGTGTAATTAATCCCGGCTATTCTTTCCTTTTAGGGTTTGAAGGAAGATTTGATAAAAACAGTGGAAGCCATCCTGATTAGATAAAATAATAACCAATCTATTCTTGCAAGAGCGCACGCTGAGTGTTTTCTTCTCTCTCTCTCCAGGTAGCGACCATATCACGCCTTAATCACGATAATAATACGGAATATTGACTGAACCCGCTTGTTATACTGAGCTGGGAAACGTTGGTCCCGCTCTAACTTATAATTGTTATAAGACAGAGCAGGAAATAGGGGAATACCAGAATTCCTATGCCGCCCAAACGAAGAAAGTGCATATGATGCATCATCTTCGGGTGTGTTCATTATACAGAACTGTTTCTCAATGTCCTTTACGTCCTGGGTATATGATACCGGATCAGGATCCCGCATATGTAATCTGTTACATGGGCTACAGATAGGTAAAGAACTGAGAACGGGAGATAAGTTTCATAAGGCAGAAAACGGGGCAAGAGTTGCAGCCAAGTATGTCGGTCATTGTCACCCTGTATTACCAATACATTGATTATGAACCAATGTTATTAGATACCGAACCTGATATACAAAATCATATCAGTCTCTTTATTAGTAAAGAAATGATAAAATTTTGTATTGTTGGATAATGTTTTGAACATTTCCTATATCAAAAGTTGATCGGTTCAGGCACGTTATCTAAAAGCATTGATGTTCTAAATCAAACTACAGTTCTTAGCATACGGAACACACACAAGAGGAAGAGTTCAGAAATGAACGGATCCTTCTTGAGGTATTGTAGACTAGGTCATATCAATGCGACCCGACTAGCTAAGTTACATTTAGATGCATATTTAAATCAGTTTGAATTTACATCTTGTGAAACTTGCCAGTCATGTCACAGAGATAAGATGACCCTAGCTCTGTTTACTGGAAACAGAGAAAGAGTTAATGAACTCTTGGGATGATACATGTTGATGTATGTAGGTCCCCAGTCTACACATGCCAAGACCGGTTCTTTGTACTTCATTACATTCTCTGATAATCTCTCGAGATTCAGACATATGTTCCTGTTGAAACACAAGTCCGAACCTTTTGAGATATTCACATAATATAAGTTAGAAGTAGAGAACCAAAATAAGCGTATAAGTTTTATGTCCTTTGATGTGATCGAGGAGGAGAATACTTAAGCACGGAACTCCTGGACTATTTTAAGAAGAATGAGATTCTCTCTCTGTATTACTCCTCTGAATACACCACAGCACAACGGTGTATCAGGGTGGATCAATAACACCCTATATGATATGGTTTGCTCTATGATGAGTATTACTGAGTTACCTATTTCCTTTAGGGAGTTACGCACTTATGAAGTTGCATACCTATTGAATAGGGTTCCAATCAAATCAGCTGCCTACCGCTTCATATGTGATATGGAAAGGGAAGAGCCCATATCTTAAGTTAGTTAAGATTTGGGGTTGTCCGGCCTATGTCTGAAAAGCAAAATCCGGACAAGCTCGAGGCAAGATCTGTTATGTAGAACTGGAAATGTTCCAGCTATACAAACTGCAGCTGATGATTTGATAGAACCAAAGGATTCAGTAGATTCCAACGAACCTCAGCCTCTCCGCCGATCTAGTAGGGTTCCTCACCCACCTGAGAGTTACTTCGGTTTCTCTATGACAGTGGGAGCGAGGATTGCATCATGAGATGATGACCCAACTAGTTTCGGGCTGGCCACCAGGAGTAAGACTCTGTAAGAATGGCTGGATGCTTAGTGATCTGAGATGGAATCCTTATACACCAACAAAGTATGGACTTTAGTTGCTATATCTGAAGGGTTAAAATCCCATCAGGAGCAAGTATATCTCGAGAAGATTACTTGGTGTAGATGGAAAAGTTGAGACTTTCAAAGCTAGACTTGTTAAAGGTTTTCGTCATCGACCAGGCGTGGATAATGATGAAACCTTTTTCCAGTGGCTATGCTTAAGTCTATCCAGATCCTACTTGCCACGGCTACATACCATGACTACGATATCTGGTGGTTGGGTGCCATGACTGCTTTTCTAAATAATGATTTAGAAGAGAACGTCTATAAGAACACAGCCAGAGGGCTTCGTAAATAGTGGGAGCAGCGGAAACGCGAGCAAGATGTTTTATGTGATAAAGTAGGCATCGCGGAGTTGGAATGTCTGTTTTGATGTGTTAGTCAAAGAGTTTAACACCATCAAAATGGTAGATGAACCTTGTATAAACAAAAAGGTAGTAGGGAGTATGGTGGCGATTCTCGTAGAGTACGTGGATGACATACTCTTGATAGGGAAATAGTTTCCTATGCTACGCTCGGTCAATCTCCGCTTATCACATGGATTCTCCATATAGGATCAGAGTGATACCGCCTAAATCCTGAGTTTTGGATCTATGAGATAGATCTAAATGGATGTTAGGATTCTCACTAGTTGTAGTGAGATGGTATCAGTTGATCCTGGGGAGAATCACTGGAAGTGTTCCAGGGTGATATAGACGACTGAATGTCAGTCACAGGCATTGTCTTTACCGTCTATCGAGGGACGGTATGTTGGAAGAGTTCCAAGCTAGATACCGTGGCATACTAGACGATAAAGGCTGGATACATCGCTATTTAAGATGCTACCAAAGAGGATGTTTGGGTGTATAATGGTTCATGAGATGAACTATGTTCCTACCATTGTGAGACAATGGAGTTGTGGCTTTAGCCAAGGAACCTCGGTCCCATCAGTGACCCAGACGTATTCTGAGGCAGCATCACCTGATCATGGAGATAGTTGATCTCCAGGGTGATCGAGGTTAGGAGAGCAGACTCAGAGGATAACACGGCGGATCCACTCACGAAGGCCAATTCCCAGAGAGAGACTTTTATCGAATGGTTGAGTATGAGATACTACAGCCACTGCTACAGATGGCCCTAGTGCAAGTGGGAGATTGTTAGTTATATGTATGCCCTAGAGGCCATTAATGTACATAGGATGTATATTGTAGTGGATGCTGGGACATATATTGGGAGGACTTTCTTGCTCGACATGATAGTATGCTATCTGGTTACTCTTTACCTTGACGTGTATACTGGTTGTCTCTCTGTTACATGTTGGTAAAGCCCTTAGGATGTGTACTTAACTACCTGGACTATGATGCGGATCATACTAGTGGGGACATGGTAGTCTATAAGTACTTCCATCAAGGTCCCTAGTCGTGGGTGTATCGAGATGGGGCATCGATATACCAGAGTAGACTAGCGTATACCTTCTCGACCCATACAGATGGGTGATGGATGATCCCATATCCATTGGTGTTTGACATCCGAGATGATATACGGGTGCTCAGTGGAGACTGGGTACACTGGACGGACTCGCCGAGAACTCCCAGATGGTATTATACCTTACGTCAGATGGTAGTTCTCAGGTGACACTGGTACAGAGTAGTCTGTTGACCCGAGATCGTCATAGAGTCTTGTGTGATTCCCACTGTGCTTTGATTTCCACCTTACCACGTCCAAGAGGGCGTGCAAAACGGTGGCTTTTGGGTACAGTCCTGAGTCACATGGAGGCAATGAGCGATAGGAAGGGATTCGTCTCTCCCGGTATAGGGAGTTGATGTTGCGCTGTGTTCGATTGGCTATAACCGGAAATCCCTGGCCAGGGTTGCTGAGATTTACTGGTAAGTGTTACCAGTAGTTTCTCAAACTGTTATAGACCTCATATCGACACGACTTATCGAGCTATTGGGGTCTGACGTTTACCACCCCGAGGCAAGATATGCGACATATCAGACGACGAGACCGGACTGTACGGTAAGTGTTACTGGTTGGATTCACAGGAGTGTGAGCGGGCTTGCTCGTCGATCTTCTCATCGCTCAATACCCGGGTGGCCGTTACGTTTAGTAGACCGCTTGCGGCTTGTGGGTGTTTGATATGATCATCACCTGCTGCCGGCGTATTGACGAGTCTTTAGAGTCCTACACAGAGGTTTCCTGGCTCAAGCGAAACGAAATAGGAGCGCATATGAGATATGTGCGGGACCGAGAATAATGCGTGTATGTGATACCGTATTCCATTCTCGCGATGAATGTATCGAATGGTTGTATGTGATATAACCTAGTTATCGAATCGAGGATTGATTCGGTAAGCCGATACATAGGATACTAGTCGGTTATATGCGATATGACCGGATCGTTAAATCAAGTGTTGATTTAATGATTTAATGTATAATTATATATTTGATATATTACTTTGCATTAACTAGTATTGGTTCACTTTAAATGGATTCTCTCACTTGGTTTGTGCAAGTTGTATATGTGATATACTTTTGTGCACATGATTGTATCATGTTTGATGATGCATGCTTATTTGGTTAAGTGTAAAGAATTAAACCATGGTTAAATTGATGATTAGGGTTTCTTATTCATTTATTTATTTATTTATTCTTTTTGGAAATTAAAAGTATAAATTAATATGGTGGCTTTCTTTGTATCTTTCATGAAGCTTCATGAAGTGTGGAAAGTTTGACCACTTTTGTCTCATGCTTAACCCTAACCATTCCACTTAACCATGATTCATTCTCTACACTTAACCATGGTTTGAATATGATAAGTATTCATTTTCTTTTCCATTTTTAAATGAACTTATCATATTCTTTCTTCTTCTTCTTCATCTTGACAAGAAGAAGAAAACCTTGCTCCTTCAATGGCAACTTGAGCATATGAGTGAGAAATCCAATTCTAAAGTGAACCCACCTCCTATTTCTTCATCCTCTACCTCTTGCCAAGCAGTATAGGGTGTTTTCTTCAAAAGTTTCATGACTTGGTGAAGTGGGAGCTTGATCTAGTGATGCCTCGACGTAGATCATCTTCGGCATCGAAGCCGACGAACAAGCCCGCCCATTTTTCCGATGAAGCCGATGCCAGAGTCGGGGATCCGATTTGGACAGCGGAGGGACATCATCGTGGAGCTATGGAGGTGGAGAACCGGATCTACAAAGGTTGTATTTCCATTCTTATATTTAAGTTATTAACTAGTTGCTAGTTTCGCCTAAAATCTAGTTAACGATCCGTATTAGGGTTTCTCGGCACCCGTAAAATTTGAAATTGGCATGGTTGATGCCTTGTGAGACCTCATTAGAGTGCCTAAGAACCCTACAAAAACAGCATGTCGACTCAAGTGAGCTCGACCCCAAAATACAGCATAAAAAGTCCACAAATCTCACAGTCTCGTCTCTAGGTCTATATACAACAGTACTGGTAGATACAGTAGATGGAGTACTCTAGATACAAATAATATACAAGGTGGTACAAAATAATGATACAACCCACCTACGAGCAAAAGCCTCGAGTCCAGGCAAAAGAGGCAAAAGAAGCAAGTGCGCCCGCCGCTACTGTACTGACGGAGCGGACCTGCAAAAGGCTATGGTACAACAGGGGTGAGTTGCCAACTCGTGAGTAATAAATAACATCTATATAGGCTATCGCAAGCATGCACACAAGCATCTTAGCATCTATAATACAGGTATGGCAGGATATACTAGCAGGTATGTATGCAACATGAATGTACTAGCAGGTATGTATGCAATTATGAATCAACTCGTGATCTGAATGTGTAAGTATAAGAAATCATATTTTTCCGTTAGGAATCTCTTTTGAAATATCAGCACAATACCAATAGAATCAACAAGAATCTGTGTCCAGCATCCACACCTCAAAACTGTCTCAATCTCATGTATCCGTATCATAGTATCTCTGGCCTCAGCCGTCCGGCTGACCCATCTCAAATATCAATATCTCATCATCTCGCGGTCACGGTCGGTATCCTCTGGATATCCGCCGTGCCAAATGAAGTCACCGGTAGGTAATCCATCCCCTGCCAGGCTCAACGTCAACAATACGATCCTCTTGCCCCGGGGTACCTTACCGGGCCCACCATGTACCCGTGACGGTTCCTCCACTCCTCGACACGGATCTTGAAAACCACAAAAAAATCATGGTGGACGACACTTTACATCACTAGAAAACCGCAACTTTTTATATTTTAAAAGATCATAAGTTGTAAATTTTGCGGCTTTCCCCGAAATCCAAAATATCATAAATCTCAATAAATCATCATAAGTGCATATGTCAATGATAATGAATGCATATGGTATCAATAACCGAGTCGCAATGTATGATTAATAAACTAGGCCTGAACAATTGATGTAATGGTATACATGCACATGAATAGCAATTCTATAATGTTATTTTAAGGATTTATTGCAATAGTACAGGTTTAAGTATCAAATATGGTGACAACATTCTAGATTATAAGTTATCTAGTGTCGTGGCATGGCAATTACCAGGGCGTGTGTGTTCGCATGAATAGTGCTCGTGCTGCATATAAAAACCCTGGCAATGGTGCAGATGTCCTATAGAATGGGTTCGCATATGTCTGACAATATAAAGCATGGATGTAGCAAGATGTTACGCAAGCATTTACTCCTAATTACTAATATCACTAGAAATCTTTAAACTACTTAAACTATCGGGCGACTTGCGCCATCCGAACGATAGTCCCCCGTAGATGTTACATCTACTCACCGGAATCCCCAGCTAGCTATGTCCAATCACCGCCTTTCCTTTTCGTGCCGTGTCCGAAGTCTCCGCGACCGAACCTGGAATTTGCACCAATACAAAACATAAGGTTACATATCATGTAACGACACAAATCCCAATGAAAACATCAACGTTCACGAGTTAGGCACAACGTGTACAAGGTGCGCGGAACACACACGAAAATCACAAAAACTAGCTATAATCGTCGTTTTGGGATGCCTGGCAAAACTAAAACCCGATCACACAAAATTCCGTACTCACACATCCTAAATGTCATAGGATATGCTAAAAATATAATCAAGTTATCACAAATAATTTATCACATAATTTTATATAAAAACAAGTAAGCATTTACATTCCAAATTCGGTGCAAACATCGCGGATTTGCGATACAGTGCACACTTCATCGCACAACCACCCAAGTTAACCATTAGAAATCCACTACAATTAATTTCAACACATTAGCAATGTTTCAAATCCTATTTTCCATAAATAACCCTTTCTAGAATTTCATAACTAGTAATCTAAAACCATTCCATACATGAAAAACACTAAATTAACACCAATTAAAACCCACTTAAGCAAATTAACCTCTTAGATTAGGTTAGCAAAACACTAGATAGAAAAATAGATTTAATTAACCTAGTAATGGTGTGCTAAAACCCTAATTTAAATCAAACTACTCTCTTTAAAAACCTAGAATGAGATTAGCACTAAAATTAACACTTCAAAGTTCTAATTTAGCACACTAAAACTACAAATTAACCATAGATTGAAATTATACCTCACAAGTTCAAACCCTAGCATGCTCTAGCCTCCAAAGATGCCTCCTTTCTCCAAGATTTAAACCAATTTGGGCTTGAGAAGAGATAGAATAGGGTTTTGTGTTGAATTTGTGAAGGAAATTGTGGATTTCGGTGGATTTTTGGATGAAATTGAAGCAAAAGGAGATGGGGGAAAATGGGGACCTGCAGCAGTTTGAGGCTCGGCCAGGGGTAAAGGATGGGGGAAAGTGAGGAATTGGAGTTGGAAAAACCAAAGTCAAAGCTCTCTCATGTCACTCAAAACCCATACCTAAATTAACATATTTAAATCCTTTCATGTCATATTGTTCACAAGAGTTGAAGACCCAAAAAAAAAGAAAGAGGGAAGTTTCCTGCTGTGGTGGGCCAGCTTAGGGAGGATGAGGATTGGTGAGAGAGTGTATAAAAAAATTCTATGCAAAAACACCCCCCGACAAGCTCAAAATTGCAAGTTTTAGTTTAAAATAAATATATTTTTGTTTTCCACGATAAAACCAATTAAAACTTGAAATAAAATACTAAAAATTTATATTAAAACTAGATTTTAATTAACATGATTTTAAAGATTAAAATTAGCCAATTTAAATTTGTATTTATCGCTAATTTAATGTATTTTTTTACCAGCTTAAAATAATATTAAAAATTGAAAAATAGGGGAATTTTTTTAAATTACCAAAAATTTATAAATAACTCATTAGCTATTAAAAACTAGCAATTACCTATCCAAATTAGGTATAATTAGGCCTAAACTGCAAAATAACGAAAAAAAACGATTTACGGAAAAATACCAAATTTTCACCGATTTTCGGGAAGACACCAAAACGACTTTTCAAGGTGTTACACCAAGTTCACTGATGAACTTCTTCATCCAAAAGCCTCGTTGGCAGCAATGTATTCAGTCTCCATCGTCGAGTCTGTTACGGTTTCATGCTTGGAACTCTTCCAACAAACCGCCCCTCCATTTAGGGTAAAGACAAATCCCGAGTACGACTTAGAGTCGTCCTTATCACTTCGGAAGCGTGAATCGGTAAAGGACTCCACTTGGAGTTCTCCGTTACCATACACCAAGAACGTCTCCTTAGTTCTTCTTAAGTACTTGAGAATGTTCTTCACAGCTATCCAGTGACTCTCTCCTGGATCTGCTTGATACCTACTCACTACACTTAGTGAGTATGCTACATCGGATCTGGTACATAGCATCGCGTACATGATAGAGCCTACTGCCGAAGCATAGGGTATCCCTTGCATGCGAGCTCTCTACAAATCAGTCTTGGGAGACATCTCTTTGGAAAGAGTGAGTCCAGAGATCGTCGATTGGTTCCTACTCTTGGATTCTTCTATACTAAACCTCTTTAGTATGGTGTCAATGTACCTAGATTGGGACAATCCCAGTATTCTTTTAGATCTATCTCTATAGATCTTAAGTCCCAAATTACAGGAGGCTTCACTTAGATCTTTCATCGAGAATCTATGTGATAAGAAGAGCTTGACCGAGTGCAGCATAAGAACATCATTTCCTATCAAGAGTATGTCATCCACGTACAATACGAGGAAGAAGACCTTACTCTCTGCAACCTTCTTGTATATATAAGGTTCATCTACGTTCTTGATAAAGTCAAACTCTTTGACTACAACATCAAAACAGATGTTCCAACTCCGCGATGCCTGCTTTAACCGGTAGATGGATTTAAGAAGCTTGCACACCTTTCCGCTGCTCCCACTATCTACGAAACCCTCTGGCTGAGTCATGTACACGCACTCCTCTAAATCACCATTTAGAAAGGCGGTCTTAACATCCATTTGCCAGATTTCGTAGTCATGGTATGCAGCAATGGCAAGCAAGATCTGGATGGACTTAAGCAGAGCCACTAGAGAAAAGGTTTCGTCATAATCCACACTTGGTCGTTGACGAAAACCCTTTGCAACAAGTCTAGCGTTGAAAGTCTCCACTTTTCCATCTACACCAAGTTTCTTATTAAAGATCCACTTGCTCCCAATAGTTTTTACGTCTTCAGGAGCAAATTCCAAAGTCCATACTTTGTTGGTGTACATGGATTCCATCTCAGATCGCATTGCATCCAGCCACTTCACAGAGTCCCCACTTGTGATGACCTGCTCGAAGCTAGTCAGGTCATCATCTTCCATGATGCAATCCTCGCTCCCACCGTCTATGAGAAAACCGTAGTATCTGTCAGGTGGATGAGGAACCCTACTAGATCGGCGGAGAGGCTGGGGTTCGTTAGGAACTACTGAATCCTCTGGTTCCACCAAATCTTCTGTCGTAGTTTGTATTGCTGGAACTTCTTCCAGTTCTACCTTCCCGGCACTAATTTATTTTCAAGAAATTCCTTTTCTAAAAAGGTGGCATGTCGAGAAACAAACACCTTTTGTTCCTCAGTGTGGTAGAAGATATACCCTTGTGAGTTCTTGGGATATCCTACAAACTTGCACAAGACAGACCTTGCTCGAGTTTATCTGGATTGTGCCTTTGGACATAGGCCGGACAACCCCATATCTTAACATACTTAAGCGATGGTCTCCTCCCTTTCCATATCTTATATAGAGTGGTAGGCACTGATTTGGTAGGAACCATATTCAATTGGTGTATGGTTGTCTCAAGCGCATACCCCCAGAAGGAAATAGGCAACTCAGCATTGCTCATCATAGAGCGCACCATATCTAATAGGGTGCGATTTTTCCTCTCCGATACACCGTTGTGCTGTGGTGTATAGCGAGGAATAAGATGAGAGAGAATCTCATTCTCTTTTAGATAGTCTAGAAACTCATTGCTCAAGTATTCTCCTCCTCGAACAGATCGTAGGATCATAATACTTTTGCCAGTTTGGTTCTCTACTTCGTTCTTAAATTCTCCGAATTTCTCAAAAGCTTCAGATTTGTGTTTCAACAGGAACACGTGTCCGTACCTTGAGAGATCGTCAGTGAATGTAATGAAGTATGAGGAACCATTCCTGGCATGTGTAGACATTGGACCACATACATCACTATGTATCCGCCCTAAGAGTTCAGTAACTCTTTCTCCGTTTCCACTAAACGGAGTTTTGGTCATCTTGCCTTTGAGATATGACTGGCAAGTATCATAAGATGAAAATTCGAATGGATTGAAAGATCCATCCTTATGTAACTTAGCTAGTCGTGTCGCATTGATATGACCTAGTCTACAATGCCACAAGAAGGATTCGTTCATTTCTGAACTCTTCCTCTTGTGTGTGTTTTGTACATTTAGTATTGTAGTTTTGTTGGGAACGTATATGCCATTATTTAACGATCCTGATCCAATCAACTTTTGATTCAGAAATATTTTCATAACATTATCCTGTACTACAAAATTATATCCTTCTTTGCTCAATAAAGAAACTGATATAAAATTGCATATCAGGGTCGGAATGTAATGGCATTCGTTCAGGACCAATGTATTACCATTTGGTAACACAAGGTGATATTCGCCAACTGATTTGGATGCAACATTTGCGCCATTCCTTACTTTTATGGAATGATCACCCTCTCCCAATTCCCTACCTTTTCGTAGCCCATGTAACATATTACATATGTTGGATCCTGATCCGGTATCTACTACCCAGGACGTAGAGTGAACTGAGAAATAGTTCTCGATAACTAACACACTTGAAGAAGATGCATCAACATGCTTATTCTTTGTTTGGGTGGCTTGAGAATCCAGATATTCTCCTATTTCCTTCTCGGACTTATAAAATTTATAAGTGGGAGCGGGACCAACGTTCCCCTGCTTAGTATAATAAGCGGGTTCAGTCAATACATCCATATTATTATCTTGATTAAGGCCTGATATGGTCTCTACCTATGGAGAGTGAGAAGAAAACACTTTCGCGTATGCTCTTGTAAGATTAGATTTGTTATTATCTTATCTAATCAGGATGGCTCCCACTGCTTCTTATCAAATCTTCCTTAAAACCCTAAAAGTTAAGATGAGCCGGGATTAATTACACCTTACAAGTTCGCCAATCTTTCATCCAGGTCAGTGTTGGTACTTTGAGGGAGGTTCCCCGTGCTTTCGCACGGACCTAATTAAAATAAACCTCGTTTTCCCATAGGCATAACCCCGTTAACACCTTTATAGACACTTACTTGATCGGCTAATTGTCATGTGTAAAACTCACCTAGGAGTAACTCTTACTTGCAGTGGGTATCAAGATCCATCTATCTCATAGAAGGTATGCAATCTCCTTGCAAATTTCAACACTTGAAATTCCCGATAATGCTTTTACCCCTAACGTGGTATAACCATGACGAATGCAAACAAACCATAGTCCGCTAGTCAAGTTCAACCCGTACATTTCTTGATTGAATTAGACCCACCCGCAAGACCGTTGACGAAAGCCAACAAAGCCATACGACTACCCTAACCCAATCGCATCTTATGCTGCAGATAAGCAATAGTTAGCTACCGCACACTACGCCTTGACGAAAGCCAACAAACACAGCACGAATACTAAGTATTACTTGTAAGTCCATGTTACCTCTCCCGGTTCTTTCGGGCTTGCGGAAATGGTGAAAAACAATTTTTTCAGTAAAGGTAACTTGGACTAGAAACACGGATCTAGGCTAAACAACACACTAGCAACCTAACTAGAGATCTATCTACTCGGTTAGGGGTTATACCTCACTTGAACTCCTTCTTCTTGAACTCTTTGTAGTGGTTGGATGGTGCTTTCCTCGTCGCCTTGTTTCGTCAAAGATGGATCCACCCGAGGGCTTCTTCCTTTGAGCTCCTTTCTCGAACTTTGAGAGAACTAGGGTATCCGGTTTGCTAAACCTTTTACCTTAGAGAGAGTAGAGAGTGTCTTAGGGTGTTTTATCTTCAAGGAGATATTTCTCAACACATGAGATTTGTTCTCCTTGAACTAGAGGAGGAAGAAGATGAAGAGAAGAGAGAGAAATATTATGATAGAATGAGATGGTATTTTACAACCATAACATATATGTGATTTATCTAATAATAATATTAATTGAAAATGAAAAAGGTGATGGAGAGTTTGAAGAGACCATTATCATATCATAATAAATGTATTTTGCAAAGATCAAAGAGCATCTTGAAAGGTAATGATGATGGTCAATGTTTCAAACCTAGTCAACTAGTCAACCTTGGTCAACAAGTCAACAAACCCAACCATGACACAATTTCATTTAATTAATATTATTAATTGATAAATCACAAGATCATTTGGGTTTGGAAAAAGAAGACTGTCAACTGTGCATACACACCCGTTCCAAAACCCTAATGAAAAAACCTCTTCCTCCGCCTCAATCAACTGTGCATACACACCCGCATTCATGTTCCGAGGAACATGAACACAATGAGATAAAACTAACCCTAAAGCATATACTAGGATCTGGCTCAAACCAGAGCCCGCTAGTAATGACTGTCCGGACAACAAACGTGCATAAGTGCGCGGATGTGAACGAACCCTGCCGCAAAACCATGCGACCTCTTCTCTGTTTTGCCCAAAGGAGAATAACCCTCTTTGTGGGACTCTAAAGACTCGACACTACGCTGGCAGTGGGTTTAACTACAGACCGCAAGCGGCACTAGCTGTGCGTAACGGCTCCCAGGTAGATGCCGATAAGAAGACGGACGAGGTGAAACCAATCTGAACTCCTACGGAGTCTGTATGTGACAATCTCCGTACAGTCCGGTCTGTTCGTATGATACATCGCATGGCGGGCCTAGGGGGGCGGTAAACGTCAGTCCCCTAATAGCGGTACAAGTCGTGTCAGAGTGTAGCCCAGAACATCCTGAGATAACATTGGAAACCAACCAGTATATCTCGCTTGCCCTGGCCAGGGATACTTGTGTAATTGCTCTCCTGGACACAGCATGATGTCAACCACTAATACCGGGAGAGACGAATCCTGTCTAACCGTCACTGCCTCCAAGTGGTTCGGGACTGCACCCAACTACTACCTGTTTGCATGACTCTTTTGAGTTGTGGTAGGGTAGTAATCAAAGTACAGTGGGAACACACTCGAGGCGAAGTGATAGTGTCAAGTCAGCGGACTAAGCTGTACTCATGTCACCTGGGAACTGATAACTGACGATAGGTATAATACCAACCAACAGTTCCCGACGAGTCCTGTCCAGTGTACTCGTAACCTAACGAGCACCTGCATACTATCTTAAGTACGACGTACTGACGGCTGTGGGACAGGCCGTCTCCCGTGCTGGGATGAGAAGCGCATACGCTAGTCTACTCCGGAGTATCGATGCCCTGTCTCGATAGTCCTACGACTAGGGACCTGTATAAGGATGTGCTTATGGATTACACAGCCTCCACGAGTGTGAGCGCCATCACAACGCTGGTAATTAAGCAAAGATCCTAAGTGCTCTACTAATATGTATATGAGCGATATGCTAAAAGAAACACATGCACATATTAAAGCAGAGACAAACCAAGTAGCATACTACCATTTCGAGCAAGATTGTCTATACAACTGTGAATATCCGAAGCTTCCATCAAGTAATATACATACTATTATGATACAGTAATGGCCTCTAAGGCATATACACTAACATTACTTATCTGAAATGTCGGAAGGCTACATAGGTTTTTGTTAGTTATATGTATGCCCTAGAGGCCATTACTGTACATACGATGTATATTGTAGTGGATGCTAGGACATATATAAGCAGGACTTTCTTGCTCGACATGATAGTATGCTATCTGGTTGTACTTTATCTTAACATGTACTCTGATTGTCTCTATGTTACATGTTGATAAAGCCCTTAGGATATGTACTCGACTACTGGGACTATGATGAGATCATACTAGTGGGGCCACGGTAGTCGACGAGTACATCCTATAACTGTTCCTAGTCGAGGGTGTATCGAGACAGGGCATCGATGCACCAGAGTAGACTAGCGTATACGCATCTTGACCCATATGATGGGTGATGGATGATCCCATATCCATCGGTGTTTGACATCAAGGATGGTGTACGGGTGCTCAGTAGAGACTGGGTACACTGTACGGACTCGCCGAGAACTCCCAGATGGTATTATACCATACGTCAGATGGCAGTTCTCCGGTGACACTGGTACAGAGTAGTCTGTTGACCCGAGATCGTCATAGAGTCTTGTGTGGTTCCCACTGTGCTTTGATTTCCATCATACCACGTCCAAGAGGGAGTGCAAAAAGGTGGCTTTTGGGTACAGTCCCGAATCATATGGAGACAATGAGCGATAGGAGGGGATTCGTCTCTCCCGGTATAGGGAGTTGATGTTGTGCTGTGTTCGATTGGCTATAACCGAAAATCCCTGGCCAGGGTTGCTGAGATTTACTGGTAAGTGTTATCAGTAGTTTCTCGAACTGTTATAGACCTCATATCGACACGACTTATCGAGCTACTGGGGTCTGACGTTTACCACCCCTAGGCGAGATATGCAACATATCAGACGACGAGACCGGACTGTACGGGAGTGTTACTGTTTGGATCCACAGGAGAAAGTACAGGCTTGCTTGTTGATCTTCTGAGCGCTCAATACCTGGGTAGCTGTTACGTTTAGCTGACCGCTTGCAGCTTGTGGGTGGTTGATATGATTATCACTTACTGCCGGCGTATTGACGATTCTTTAGAGTCCTACACAGAGGTTTCTTGACTCAGGAAAAACGGAGTAGGAGCACATATGTGATATGTGTGGGACCGAGGATAATGCGATATGTGATACCGTATTATATTCTCGCGATATTTGATATCAGCCGGGTCATCGGATCAAGTGTTGATTCGATGAATCGGTACGGATAAATATTAGTCGGTTATATGCGATATAGCCGGATTGTCGGATCAAGTGTTGATTCGATAATTTAATGTATAATAATATATATGATATATTAAATTACATTAACTAATATTTGCTCACTAAAAGATTCTTTTTCTCACTCGGGTAATACATTGATATATATGCGATATATGTTAATTGTATTATTTTATTTTGTTACGATAAATATTGTATATGTGATATATAATATTGTAACATGATATGATAAATAATGCAACTTATTTAGTGGAGTTTAAACATGATTAGGGTTTGGATTAGGGTTTAACTTTCTAGATGCTTCTAGAAGGTTTTCATTTTGTTTTGTGAAAGATATTTTGAAGTGAGTCATGCTTTAACCAAACCTAAACCCTAACCCTAGTTAATTCTCTACAAGTGTTAGCTTGACCATGGTTGCATAATCTATCATATTATTCTTTCTATTCATCATAAATGAATGATCTTCTTCTTCCTCCTTGATTCTTCCATGGAAAAGCTTGCTTGTTTTTCCAAAGGTGATGAATAAATATGAGAAAAAGATAAATAAATAGAGCAAAATTCCTACTTCATCATCCTCATCTTCCCTTGCCATTTAGATGAGGGTGTTCACATCATTTCATGAGTGTTAGCTTGTGTTAAAGAAACTTCGAGGTAGATCATCTTAGTATCGAAGATCGGAAGCAAAGGTTGCGTCTTTCTCTTCGTGGAACCTCTCGAGAGTACGGATCCCGATGATCGCAGTGAAGGAACCACAACATGGAGCATATGAAGTGAAGGACCGGATCTACAAAGGTTGTGATCCCTCTCACTTAGTGTTAAATTGTTTAGCATGCAAGTTATCGCCTAATCTCTAGTTTAAAGTTCCGTATTCGGGTTGTTCGGCACGGCTAAATTTTTATTCGGGCATGGTTGATGCCTCGTAGACCCTTGTGCGCGTGCCTAGCAACCCTACAGTAGTATCAGAGCCAAGCTAGAGCTTTAGGCGAAGTCTAGACGGAATTTGAAACCCGGACGAACCGAAAACCCGAACCCAAAATTGCTCTCTGGACGATTTCTGAAATCTGGTCTTTTTCAAAATTAAAAATATTCAGAGAACACATCACAAATATCTAAGAGTTACTGTAAAATTTAGAGGCCCAATTCAATATTGAGAGCGCGGATCCGCGGCATGAGCAATAGCTCATGCGGCGGTTCCGCGGCCGTACGGCCAAAATATTTAATTTATTTTGCACAGTAACTGTTAGTTTCCAGTGGTGATTTTTCTAGGAATTTTTAATATTTTTTCAAGAGTTGAATTTTCTGAGTTGTTTTGGGGATTCGGTGTTTCGATCGGGGTATCAAATTTTGTCTATTTGGCTTTCCGGATAATTTTTAGAAACTGTTAAAAAGTTCGAACGGATATCAATAACTCACTTTTTCCCCTGTCGGAAAATTTTTCAAAAGTTGGATTTTTTCTTGTGTTTAAGAATGTTCTAAGTCATGCAAGTAACTCAGTGGACCCTCTAGAAGACAACAAACCTTAACTCGATTATGTGACCGTCTTGAACTGCCCTTTGAATCTTAGGGTTTGGGGCAGTACGGCGTGCCACATGTGAGGCGTTGGCTTGACCCTTCTACGGCTGGACCATTGGTATTGTGGCATGTGATGGACGTTTTTTAAACTGATTTGAAGTGTTGAGATATATTGGGGAAATCTTGGGTGCTTGATGATTTGATCGGAAAGTTTAACTTTTTCTGTTTATCTGGAATGTGATACAATAATTGGAATCCACAGGTAGTTATGAGATAACTGATTTGAATATTATAGACATAGCAGTTTAGTCTCAGATGATCGGTTGCCACGGAATTTTGATGCGATCAAAAGTCCGTCGCAATCACGTAGCGTACACGGATACTCGCCGGGTAAACTTAATAGACAACCTCACTCCATAGCCCCGACCAAGTGACTGTAGGAGAACCCCGTCGCCGAAAGCATCTGTTCGGGTGCTCCCGGTAGCGGTGTTCCGCCTTAGTGCACTTCATCGACGGTATCGGGGGTGCGGCCGTCTACTAAAGTTTGCGACGAGCATTCGATCAGGACGTCGGGAATCTTGTTGAATTGCCCGACTTGATATTGAAAAGAGTTTTCGATAATGAGACTAAAATGCGGGGTTTATAATTGTTAGGCATGTGATGTCTAAGGAATTCATTTGGTTAGGCATGCGATGTCTAAAGAAGTTGCGGATTCCAACTGTTGTAGTTTTACACTTTCTTTTCTGTGACCGTAAGCGTAGTATGTGGTGTATCGCCGGCTTCGTTGCTATACATCAACGACAATCGGGATACGCATACTTGCTTACGTTGATGATATGTGATATTATGTGTTGCTGTGATATGTTATATTGGATCGTCGCATTTTGAATAGCCAGGGGTTTTATGTGAGATGAGAGTTTTTCTTTTTCATTCATATAAAATTCATTTGTATGTAATATTCTTTTTTTGGGGCACTTCCAGGTAGCGGAAGATGTCACCGTTGTATATTATTTACTTTTCCGCATTAGGTAGACCCAAGGCGGGGAGCACAAGTAACCGGGTTCTAGGGTCCAGTGGGAGACCATCTCGAGGAGTCGAGACCGGGTCTCCTGACCCTAGAATTGGCAGTGTTACTTGCCGCTCTCGTAGGGGTCTAGGGATGTGGGTTTGGCTATTCATCGCGACCGTGGAATCCGTGTTTTATACAGGCTCGTATTGAAAACACGGACGTCCTAGTATATCCAATATTTCATATATGTTCTTCTGCTGCAATGTTCTGTGATGAGATCATATTACTGTCTGAGACGAATGTTTATATTATATATATATGAGATATATGTTATATTGCAGATTTCGTTTCAAATGAGATGCTTGTGAAGCATAATAAAATGGGACTTCATTAATGAGATTAATGAAATAAAAGAAACCTAAGATGTTGTAGAAACTTGTTTATAAAAACTGGTAGCTACAATTCTTGCTTTGCATAGCGGTGTTCCTTGTAGAACATCCAGCAGCTTATTCGATAAGGAAAGGACCGAGATCCCTTCACCGGGAGTGACTCCTTTAGCAATAATTGGCAGATGCTACAAACTCGGTTTGTCTTTTGATTGCTTCTATAGTTCTTGCTTTCCACAGCGGTATATATGATATATCCTGCACCTTATTCGATGAGGAAAGGGCCGACGATCCCTTCACCGGGAGTGACCCCTTTAGCAAAACTAGAAAAGCCTCAAAAACACACCATTTAAAATCACTCGATTCTACAACGATATCAAGTTCATTACGCAAACGGTTTTCTGAAAAACCCGTCGTAGCCCTCCGTCATTTCAGATAAGTACTGGTTAGTATTCGTGCTACGTTTGTTGACCTTAGTCAAGGCGTAGTGTGCGGTAGCTGATTAGTGCTTATCTGTATAAGCATATGATGTGATTGGATTAGGGTAGTCGTGCGACTTTGTTGACCTTGTCAAGGGTCGTGCGGGTGGGTTTAATTTAATCAGGAAATGACGGGTTGAACTTGACTTGCGGTCTATGGTTTGTTGACCTTGTCAAGGTCATAGATCGCTTGGGGCAAAATATTATTGGGAATTTCAAGTGTTGAAATTTCCAATGAGATTGCATACCTTCTATGAGATAGTTGGATCCCAATACCCGCTGCGAGTAAGAGTTACTCCTGGGAGAGTTTTACACATTACAATTAGCCGATCAAATAGGTGTCTAGAAAGGTGTTAACGGGGTTACGCCTCTGGGAAAACGAGGTTTACATTAATTAGGTTCGTGCGAAAGCACGGGGGACCTCCCTCAAAGTACCGACACTGGCCTGGCTGAAAGATTGGCGAACTTGTAGCGTGTAATTAATCCCGGCTAGTCTTTCCTTTTAGGGTTTGAAAGAAGATTTGACTAAAACAGTGGGAGACATCCTGATTAGATATATTAGATAACCAATCTAATCTTGCAAGAGCATACGTTGAGTGTTTTCTTCTCTCTCTCTCCAGGTAGCGACCATATCACGCCTTAATCAAGATAATAAAACGGATATATTGACCGAACCCGCTTGTTATACTGAGCTGGGGAACGTTGGTCCCGCTCCAACTTATAATTGTTATAAGACAGAGCAGGAAGTTGGGGAATACCAGATTTCCCGTACCGCCCAAACGAAGAAAGTGCATGCTGATGCATCATCTTCGGGTGTGTTCATTATAGAGAACTGTTTCTCAGTATCCTTTACGTCCTTGGTATGAGATACCGGATCAGGATCCCGTATATGTAATCTGTTACATGGGCTACAGATAGGTAGAGAACTGAGAACGGGTGATAAGTTTCATGAGACAGAAAACGGTGCAAGTGTTGCAGCCAAGTCTGTTGGTCACTGTCACCCTGTATTACCAGAATACATTGATTCTGAACAAATGTTATTAGATACCGAACCTGATATACAAAATCATATCAGTCTCTTTATTAGTAAAGAAAGGATATAATTTTGTATTGTTGGATAATGTTTTGAACATTTCCTATATCAAGAGTTGATCGGTTCAGGCACGTTATCTAAAAGCATTGACGTTCTAAATCAAACTACAGTTCTTAGTATACAGAACACACACAAGTGGAAGAGTTCAGAAATGAATAAATCCTTCTTGAGGTATTGTAGACTAGGTCATATCAATGCGACCCGACTGGCTGAAGTTACATATAGATGCATATTTAAATTAGTTTGAATTTACATCTTATGAAACTTTCCAGTCATGTCACAAAGATAAGATGACCACAGCTCTGTTTATTGGAAACAGAGAAAGAGTTGGTGAACTTTTGGGATTGATACATGCTGATGTATGAAAGGTCCCCTGTCTACACATGCCAAGACCGGTTCTTTGTACTTCATTACATTCTCTGATAATCTCTCAAGATTCAGACATATGTTCCTGTTGAAACACAAGTCCGAACCTTTTGAGATATTCACAGAATATAAGTTAGAAGCAGAGAACCAAAATACGGGTATAAGTATTATGTCCTTTGATGAGATCAAGGAGGAGAATACTTGAGCACGGAATTCCTGGACTATTCTAAAGGAGAATGAGATTCTCTCTCAGCATTACTCCTCCGTATACACCATAGCAGGATGGTATATCGGGGCGGAGCAACAACACCTTATGTGATATGGTGTGCTCTATGATGAGTACTACTGGGTATCCTATTTCCTTTAGGGAGATATGCACTTGTGAAGTTGCATACCTATTGAATAGGGTTCAAATCAAATCAGTTGCCTACCACTTCATATGTGATATGGAAAGGGAAGAGCCCATATCTTAAGTTTGTTAAGATTTAGGGTTGTCCGGCCTATGCCTAAAAGCAAAATTCGGACAAGCTCGAGGCAAGGTCTGTTATGTAGAACTGGAATTGTTCCAGCTATACAAACTGCAGCTGATGATTTGGTAGAACCAAAGGATTCAATAGTTTCCAACGAACCTCAGCCTCTCCGCCGATCTAGTACGGTTCCTCACCCACCTGAGAGATACTTCAGTTTCTCTATGACAGTGGGAGCGAGGATTGCATCATGAGATGATGACCCAACTAGTTTCGAGCTGGCCATCAGGAGTGGGACTCTGTAAGAATGGCTGGATGCTTATCGATCTGAGATGGAATCCTTATACACCAACAAAGTATGGACTTTGTTTTCTTTATCTGAAGGGTTAAATCCCCATCAGGAGCGAGTATATCATGAGAAGATTACTTGGTGTACATGGAAAAGTTGAGACTTTCAAAGCTATGCTTAAGTCCATTCAGATCCTACTTGCCACGGCTACATACCGTAACTACGATATCTGGTGGTTGGGTGTCATGACTGCTTTTCTAAATGATTATTTAGAAGAGAGCGTCTGTAAGTACACAGCCAGAGGGCTTCGTAGATAGTGGGAGCAGCGGAAACGTGTGAAAGATGCTTTATAGGATAAAGCAGGCATCGCGGAGTTGGAACATCTGTTTTGATGTGGTAGTCAAAGAGTTTGACTTCATCAAAATGGTAGATGAACCTTGTATATACAAAAAGGTAGTAGAGAGTATGGTGGTGATCCTCATAGAGTACGTGGATGACATACTCTTGATAGGGAAGGAGTTTCCTATGCTACGCTCGGTCAATCTCCGCTTATCACAAGGATTCTCCATATAGGATCAAGGTGATACCTCCTAAATCCTGGGTTTTGATCTATGAGATAGATTTAATTGGATGTTAGGATACTCACTAGTTGTAGTGAGATGGTATCAATCGATCCTGGGGAGAATCACTGGAAGGGTTCCAGGATGATAAGGACGACTGAATGTCAGTCAAAGGCTTGTCTATGCCCTAAGTGGAGGGACGGTATGTTGGAAGAGTTCCAAGCTAGATACCGTGACATACTAGACGATTAAAGGCAAGATGCATCGTTACCAAGGATGCTACCAAAAAGGAAGTCTGGATATATATAAGTTCATAAGATGAACTTCGTTCCTACCATTGTGTGACAATGGAGTTGTGGCTTTAGCCAAGGAACTACCGTCCCATCAGAAATCCAGATATAATTCTTAGGCAGTATCACCTGATCATGGAGATGGTTGATCTCCAGGGAGATCGAGGTTAGGAGAGTAGACACAGAGGACAACAACGCGGATCCACTCACAAAGGCCTTTTTCCCAGTAGAGACTTTTACGGGATGGTTGAGTATGAGATACTTCAACCGCAGCTAATTGTTGGGTATGCGATACCATAACAGATGGCCCTAGTGCAAGTGGGAGATTGTTAGTTATATGTATGCCCTAGAGGCCATTACTGTACATACGATGTATATTGTAGTGGATGCTAGGACATATATAAGGAGGACTTTCTTGCTCGACATGATAGTATGCTATCTGGTTGTACTTTATCTTAACATGTACTCTGATTGTCTCTATGTTACATGTTGATAAAGCCCTTAGGATATGTACTCGACTACTGGGACTATGATGAGATCATACTAGTGGGGCCACGGTAGTCGACGAGTACATCCTATAACTGTTCCTAGTCGAGGGTGTATCGAGACAGGGCATCGATGCACCAGAGTAGACTAGCGTATACGCATCTTGACCCATATGATGGGCGATGGATGATCCCATATCCATCGTTGTTTGACATCAAGGATGGTGTACGGGTGCTCAGTGGAGACTGGGTACACTGGACGGACTCGCCGAGAACTCCCAGATGGTATTATACCATACGTCAGATGGCAGTTCTCCGGTGACACTGGTACAGAGTAGTCTGTTGCCCCGAGATCGTCATAGAGTCTTGTGTGGTTCCTACTGTGCTTTGATTTCCATCATACCACGTCCAAGAGGGCGTGCAAAAAGGTGGCTTTTGGGTACAGTCCCGAATCATATGGAGACAATGAGCGATAGGAGGGGATTCGTCTCTCCCGGTATAGGGAGTTGATGTTGTGCTGTGTTCGATTGGCTATAACCGGAAATCCCTGGCCAGGGTTGCTGAGATTTACTGGTAAGTGTTATCAGTAGTTTCTCAAACTGTTATAGACCTCATATCGACACGACTTATCGAGCTACTGGGGTCTGACGTTTACCACCCCTAGGCGAGATATGCAACATATCAGACGACGAGACCGGACTGTACGGGAGTGTTACTGTTTGGATCCACAGGAGAAAGTACAGGCTTTCTTGTTGATCTTCTGAGCGCTCAATACCTGGGTAGCTATTACGTTTAGCTGACCGCTTGCAGCTTGTGGGTGGTTGATATGATCATCACCTACTGCCGGCGTATTGACGATTCTTTAGAGTCCTACACAGAGGTTTCTTGACTCAGGCAAAACGGAGTAGGAGCACATATGTGATATGTGCGGGACCGAGGATAATGCGATATGTGATACCGTATTATATTCTCGCAATATTTGATATCAGCCGGGTCATCGGATCAAGTGTTGATTCGATGAATCGGTACGGATAAATATTAGTCGGTTATATGCGATATAGCCGGATTGTCGGATCAAGTGTTGATTCGATAATTTAATGTATAATAATATATATGATATATTAAATTACATTAACTAATATTTGCTCACTAAAAGATTCTTTTTCTCACTCGGGTAATACATTGATATATATGCGATATATGTTAATTGTATTATTTTATTTTGTTACGATAAATATTGTATATGTGATATATAATATTGTAACATGATATGATAAATAATGCAACTTATTTAGTGGAGTTTAAACATGATTAGGTTTTGGATTAGGGTTAAACTTTCTAGATGCTTCTAGAAGGTTTTCATTTTGTTTTGTGAAAGATATTTTGAAGTGAGTCATGCTTTAACCAAACCCAAACCCTAACCCTAGTTAATTCTCTACATGTGTTAGCTTGACCATGGTTGCATAATCTATCATATTATTCTTTCTATTCATCACAAATGAATGATCTTCTTCTTCCTCCTTGATTCTTCCATGGAAAAGCTTGCTTGTTTTTCCAAAGGTGATGAATAAATATGAGAAAAAGATAAATAAATAGAGCAAAATTCCTACTTCATCATCCTCATCTTCCCTTGCCATTTAGATGAGGGTGTTCACATCATTTCATGAGTGTTAGCTTGTGTTAAAGAAACTTCGAAGTAGATCATCTTAGTATCGAAGATCGGAAACAAAGGTTGCGTCTTTCTCTTCGTGGAACCTCTCGAGAGTCCGGATCCCGATGATCGCAGCGAAGGGACCACAACACGGAGCATATGAAGTGAAGGACCGGATCTACAAAGGTTGTGATCCCTCTCACTTAGTGTTAAATTGTTTAGCATGCAAGTTATCGCCTAATCTCTAGTTTAAAGTTCCGTATTCGGGTTGTTCGGCACGACTAAATTTTTATTCGGGCATGGTTGATGCCTCGTAGACCCTTGTGCGTGTGCCTAGCAACCCTACTGTTTTTCAGAAAACCATGAGCGTAATGAACTTGATATCGTTGTAGAAGCAAGTGATTTTGAAAAGGAGTGTTTTTTAGGCTTTTCTAGTTTCGCTAAAGTGGTCACTCCCGGTGAAGGGATCTCGACTCTTTCCTTATCGAATAAGGTGCAGGATATTTCACAAATATCGCTGGGTAAAGCAAGAACTATAGAAGCAATCAAAAACTAAAGCATGAGTTTGTAGCATTTGCCAGTTTTGCTAAAGAGGTCACTCCCTGTGAAGGGATCTCGGCTCTTTCCTCATCGAATAAGGTGCAGGGTATATATCACATATACAACTATGCAAAGCAAAAACTGTAGCTACCCTTTTTGAAAATTTGATTCTACAACATCTTTTAGGTTTCTTTTCTTTTATTAATCTCATTAATAAATCCCATCATTTACGCTTCCTAAGCATCACAGAAGAAACGAAAATACACCGTACGCTTATTCCATCCGCATTCGCCACAATGTTCCGTTATGCACTGTTAGGTTACTTAACTAACGGCATACCGGGACTGGACTAGCACGGGTGTAAAACATAAGCAATGTTTATTATATATCATATATACAATAATAAAGCATTCGTCTCACGCATATAATATGATCACATCACGGTATATCAACAGCAGAAGAAACATATGAAATATTGGATATTCTAGGAGGTCCGTGTTTTATATCGAGCCTGTATAAAACACGGATTCCACGGTCGCAATGAATAGCCAAACCCACATCCGTAGACCCCTACGAGAGCGGCAAGTAACACCGCCAATTCTAGGGTTAGGAGACCCGGTCTCGACTCCTCGAGATGGCCTCCCACTGGACCCTAGAACCCGGTTACTTGTGCTCCCCTCCTTGGGTCTATCCTAATGCGGAAAAGTAAATAATATACAATGATGACATCATCCTCAACCCGGAAGGGCCCCAATAAAAGAATATTACAAACAATGAATTTTACATGAATGAAAAAAAAACCCCATCTCACATAAAACCCCGGGCTATTCAGAACACGACAATCCAATATAACATATCACAGCAACCCATAATATTGCATATCATCAACGTAAGCAAGTATGTGTATCCCGATTGTCGTTAATGTATAGCAACGAAGCTGGCAATACCACACATACTACACTTACGGTCGCAGAAAAGAAAGTGTAAAACTACAACATTTGGAATCCATAATCTGCTTAGATATCGTAAACCCGAAATATCACAAATTACGGATTTCATGTCAAACTATATGAATTCCACATATTGTATCACAATCACAGAATATCAAGACGATCTTTAACATTTCGATCGAATCAACATACACTCACAAATTACCCCCATGAGCTCAACACTTGAGCAAAGTCAAAATACTCAAAAACGGTACCACAGTGTCCATGGACCAGCCGTAGAAGGAGTTAACCAACGCCTCACCTATGACACCACGGAACTATGGCAAACCCGAAGGTTCGATCGCGGTTCCGTGGGCATAGAATCGAGTTAAGGTTATTATAGTCTTCTAGGGGTTCCATAGGGGTACATGGACGATTTTACGAGTAAAATCAACTTCAGAAAATTGCAACACTTGGAAATTTCAGCGGGGAACAAAATGTGGTGTGCGAAATTCGATCGAACGACTAAAAATAGTCAAGGTTACCAATACAGTGTTAAATTATACGACAGCGAAGCACTATGAATTAGCCCCGGCTCAAACAAATCATCACATGAAAATTGGGCTAAATAAACAATACTGGGAAACCGAAAATAAAGCCAAAAGAACACAGGAGGAATACATGGGGCAGAGGAGCCCTCAGGGCCGGCCAGGCCGGAATTTATGGGTTGGGGCTCGGCCAAAATCCGAGCCCCTCCCTCCGTATTTCTCCCATGTTCTTAGAATTGCCCATAGATCATTCTGCACCTGTTTAGAAAATTTTTAAAAGACTATTTTGAAAATTTACAGAGAGCAAAATGGGGTGTTCATAATATCGTATTTCGGAGTGGATTTCATTTTCGTAATTGTTATAACACCGTATCTAGAATTCTAGTTTTGCTCTGGTACCACTATTGGGCTTCCCTTGCACCTAGTCTAGGGTTTGGTAGCATCATGCATACCACTTTAAAATTTAGAGAGGTATAAAGCAAGCTAGCCATGAATCTTTACTAGAATTTCTAGGGCAACAAGTTTTTATCACATACAAAAACTAAAGAGATTAGGATTTCAACCTTTGTAGTTCGTTCCTTCGCTTCATATGCTCCGTGTTGAGGTACATTCGTTGCGATCATCAAGAACTCCTACTCTAGAAAGGCTTCATGAGGTGAATGAGGCACCTTGTTTGTAGTCTTCATGATCTAAGATGATCTACCTTGAAGAATCTCAAACACAAGCTTACACTTCACTAAAGTAGTTATTAGAGAAGTGAACACCCTAATCTAACTGGCTAGAATAGATGAGGATGATGACGTAGGAATTAGCTCTCTTTTGTTTTCAATTTATCACACTAAATCTTCACACACAAAAAGCTAGCAAACTTTTTCAAGGAGGAAGAAGAAGAAAGCTATTGTGATGAATAATGAATTATTGTTGTGGTTACAATTGCAACCATGAGTTAAGAATGAGAGTCTTAACTCATGTAGAGAATAAACTATGGTTAGGGGCTTGGGTTGGGTTAACAAATAACTACACAAAATATCAAAGGATGAAGACAAAAGGAAAGCTTCATGAAGTTTCATGAAAAGCTAACCCAAAAGCTAACCCTAATCCAAACCCTAACTAGGTTTAATCTCTAAATCATTGTTGCATTTGTATCCCTAACTTGTTACAAAATTATATATCACATATACAATATATTTTGTAACAAAAAGAAAATAATACAATTAATATATATCGCATATATATTAAAGTATTATCTGGTGAGGAAATGAATCAATAAAGCAAGCATATATTATTTAACGTAATATAATATATCACATATATAATTATACATTAAATTATCGAATCAAAACTTGATCCGATAATCCGGCTATATTACATATAACCGACTAATATAACATGTATCATTTCATCGAATCAACACTTGATCCGATGACCCGGCTATATCTCATATACCCGGCCGATATCTCATATCGGGAGAATAGAATACGGTATCTCATATCATATTATTCTCGGTCCCGCACATATCATATATGTGCTCCTACTCCGTTTTTCCTGAGCCAGGAAACCTCTGTGTAGGACTCTAAAGAATCGTCAATACGCCGGCAGTTGGTGATGATCATATAACATACCCACAAGCTACAAGCTGTCAGCTAAACGTAACAACCACCCAGGTATTGAGCAATCAGAAGATCAACAAGAAAGCCTGTACATTCTCCTGTGAATTCAATCAGTAACACTACCGTACAGTCCATTCTCTTCGTCTCATATGTCGCTTATCAAGTCTAGGGGTGGTAAACGTCAGACCCCAGTAACCGATAAGTCCTGTCGATGTGAGGTTCATAACAGGTCGAGAAACTACAGATAACTCTTACCAGTAGCACTCCATATCAGCCCTGGCCAGGGACTTCCGGTTATAGCCAATCGAACACAGCACAACATCAACTCCCTATACCGGGAGAGACGAAACCCCTCCAATCGTTCATTGCCTCCATGTGATTCGGGATTGTACCCAAAAGCCACCGTTTTGCATGCCTTCTTGGACGTGGTAAGGTGGAAATCAAAGCACAGTGGGAATCACACAAGACTCTATGATGATCTGGGGTTTACAGAATAACCTGTACCAGTGTCACCGAAGAACTGCTATCTGACGATAGGTATAATACCATCTAGGAGTTCTCGGCGAGTCTGTTCAGTGTACCCAGTCTCCACTGAGCACCCGTACACCATCTTTGATATCAAACACCAATGGATATAGGATCATCCATCGCCCATCATATGAGTCAAGATGCGTATACGCTAGTCTACTCTGGTGTATCGATGCCATGTCTCGATACACTCTCGACTAGGAAAGGTTATAGGATGTACTCGTTGACTACCCTTGCCCCACTAGTATGATCTTATCATAGTCCTAGTAGTCGAACTCATATCCTAAGGGCCTTATCAACATGTGAGAGCAAGACAGTAAACCAATACAAGTCAACATGTTAAGATAAAGTGAAACGAAATAGCATACTATCATGACGAGCAAGAAAGTCCTCACTATATATATCCAAGCATCCACTACAATATACGTCATATGTACAACAATGGCCTCTAGGGAATATATACAACTAACACTCACGATACGGTACTCCGCCTAAAGTGACCTAAGTACTAATTTCTTGAAATTCCTCCCTTGATGATACATATCCTTGTGATTCGATTTCCGTGTTCATATCGAATCATATTTCCATTTATAGCCTTTTCCGCCGATGACCATGAGGACTCAGAGTGGTGCGAAGAGAGCCGAGGTCAGAGTTGCTCGTGTGGGACGAGGACTGACTAGGATGGCATGCTCATTGCACAGCAGCCGATGGATCCGCCTTCGATAGATCGTATCGCTAGGCTTGAGGCTGAGATGTAGGACTTGAGTCAGACGATAAGGTCTTTGGTTGAGGCCAGTAGAGCGCGGTGACAGGAGCTTGCCACCCATATTACCCAGTTATTCCTTACGATCAGCACTGCATCGTGTTACTCACACAGCACCAGTGGACGCAGCCCGTTTTGACGAGGAGCGTCTTTCCGAGACTTTAGGAGATCGAGGACAGAGGAGGGCTCGTGCAGGTGTACCAGCCCCGAGACAGAGGTTCAGTCACCGTGACAGGGTTCATGCACATCGCGGGAGTAGCAGAGGCTTGGGACGAGGAGAGTCGATTAGCTAGATCAGTCGTTCGTTGTGTTAACTTCTGTCAGCGATTCTTTTGTTGCGCGACACGTGTTTCGGTCGTGTGCCAATTGGATAGGAGATAGAGATTCGTCCATCGTTTTGAACCTTCTAGAGATGTTGGATTTGACGTTCTCCTGGGCAAAAACTGGTTAGCTACATGCTAGGCGTCTGTGGACTGCCGCGAGGAAACAGTCACGTTTTGTTTTCCCGGCGAGTCAGTTCTTGTTGTGCAGGGGGACAGCGGTGCCGTCTCTTACATCTTGAATTCAGCCTTTTTCGCTAGTCGGCTTTTGAGGAGAGGATGTCGAGGATTCTTGGCTTTCATTTGTGATACCGGATCCACAGTGAGTTTGTTGGACTTGGTTTCCATCGTCAAAGAGTTTTTCGACGTTGTTCCAGATGAGCCGAAGAAGCACATGGAGTTTAAGGATCAGCTGCAGAGTTGTTTGTTGGGGTGTGTGCGTCTAAGTGTTTCTCTTTGGTGAGCTCCTATTCTGTTCGTCAGGAGAAGGACGGCAGTTGTGGTTGTATACTGATGGATCGTCAATTGAACTGGCTTACGGTGCGGATAGGTATCCTTTACCTCGCATTGACGATTTCTTCGATCACCTCCAGAGTGCGAGACATTTTCTATGTTTGTTGGGATCTGGTCATCATTTGTTGCGGGTTCGGAGTGATGTCATTCCGAAAACCGCTTTTGTGCATGCTATGGGCTTTATGAGTTTTGGTGGTGTTGTTGGACTCACCAATGCCCTAGCAGCATTTGTGGATGTGATGAACCAGATTTCTTCAGGCCGTTCCTCGACCAGTTTATTATTGTGTCATTGATGACATTATGGTCTATTCCAAGAGTCGTGAGGAACTAGGGAAGCACTTAAGGATTTGTTCTGCAGAGATTGGGAGAGCACCAGCTGTTTGCTAAATTCTCGCAGTGTTCCTTCTGGCTTGATTGTGTTGACTCCTAGGTCTTTTAGTTACGGGAGACGGTTTCGTATGGTCCCGAGGAAGATCGAGGCCATACAGCTTGGGCCCAGACTTCTATCCTGGACGGAGGTCCGCAGATCTTGGGCTTAGCAGGTTTTTACCGCCATTTCGTGCATGATTGGTAGTGTACCACTGCACCGTTGACTGAACTGACCGGAATGGATGTTCTTTTCTTTGGACTGAGGCATGTGTACGGAGTTTTCAGCAGTTGGAGATTCGGTTGACAACTGCAACAGTTCTTTCTTTGCTTTCTGGTTCGGGCGACTTCGTTGTTTAACTGTGATGTTTCGCGAGTGGGGCTCGATTTTGCACTGATGTGGCACTATAGAGTTATCTCTTATACTTCCCGACGGTTAGAGGAAGTACGAGCAGGATATCCCACTCATGATCTGGAGATGTCCGCTGTGGTCGTACGTTGAAGGTCTGAGGACACTACTTATTCGGAGAGTCGTGTCAGATTTTCACGGACAACCAGAGCTTAATATACATCTTCCTGCAGCGGGTTTTGATTGTTGAGACAGGCTTCTGCAGATTTACAGTTCTTGTGCAATCGTTGAGTACAGCTTATGTTTGCCTCTACTAAGGGGACAGCGTGCTCATGTCCGCGCTCGACAACTTTTCCTTAATCGCTTTCGCGAAGCACATCCCGCCGATTCTCGTTCGTCAGAGATTCTTGAGTGTACTGGGCTGGGTAATGATTTAGAATCATTGATTTGTGACTAGGGTGTGCTACGTTTAGGGACGCGTTTGTGTGTACCTGTTACTGATGGGTAGAGACACGAAATCGTAGAGCAGGCACATCAGTCGTCTTTCTGTGTTCATTCAAGTCCACCAATATGTGACGTGACTTGTGAGATAATTACGGGTGGGTGATTGTTAAAGAAATTCTTGTTTGTGTAGTATGAAAATTGTAAAGAAATCACAACCAAAAATTATTTGACCGCAATCAACTACGGTGTCGGATGTAGATTGTAAGTGAGTGCGGATCGTCCACAGGGACAGTGTAATAGTTCGTCTTTTGAATTAGATGAATCGAAACTTTAAGAGAAAGAAAACAAACAATTCATGATTTATATTTGAAGTTCAAGAATTAGAAAATCTAGATCTAATAACAAGAAAAAGATAGAATCAAGAATTGATAGTTTGAAGATTTTTCCAACCAAATATCAAGAATCGAAATGAGGCTCGTAGGAATCGATCGGATCTATAGACGTGATGCAATCTCAAGATGACGTATTCTCATCCTTCGATGGATTGATACTAGATTGATGATGATCGACGAGAATTAGGGATTTCTAGTGAAACTAGGGTTTCATCATTTATCCCTTGTTCATTCGTCGATATCATTCACCTTCTAGCCTCTAGTATATTCAAGAAACGATCGTAGATCCCTAATTTCGAGCGATCACAATCAAGAAAGCATCGCAACGAAACTAGGTCATCGGTTCTTGAACTTGCTAGGGTTTACAAAACCCGTAGGACTCAAGAATCGTTTAAAGATTTGTTACATCATCATTCTATGATCGTCTCGACTCCTTCACGAGCGGAGTTTTACTCAAACATCATCACAAGAACTAAAATCATAAATTGAGATCGAATCATGATGCGAGAATTTAAAGAAAACAAGATTAAAGAATTTCACCTTTTATTTATATCAACAATTTCATTACATTCACTCAAGAACTACAAGAGGAAGAACTCGATTGTCGATTTGGCTTCGCTCGGCTCCGTGAGTCGCGGATCGTCTTGGATCACTTGCTCGATTGGAGATCGGCTCCGCTCCTAAAAGGTTGAAGGGCTTCTTGCTTGATTGGTACTCGAGATCTTGAATTTGAAGTGGAATTAGGGTTAGGGTTTCGCACAAGCCTTGTCACTAGACGTGTGGAAGAAGATGGAGAATTGTTGAAGAATGAGGAAGAATGAACTATTCAAGAACTAACTAAAGATTAACCTTTAACCCTAGGTCTAGGCTTTTATTTATAGACTTCCCCAAACCCTAGATCTAGGATTAGAATTTGAATTTCCCTCCAAAATTTAGTTAGAAGAGATTTGAATTTCCCTCCAAAAGTTGGTTGAGGAGAAGTTTCTAGATGTGATTAGTTAGGAGCTTAATCAAGATTAGCATGCTTAATGATCTTTTGCTGATCTGGCAGAAGACTCTGGAGAATTCTGGAATTTGACGTGTCAAAATGAGGTGTACCCACTGAGATAGGAATTATTCCCTGAAAATTAGGTGATGATGAGGCAGAACCGCCGCGGAACCGCGGCTCAAGCGCGCTCCCGCCGCGGAACCGCGGCGCTTTGTGAGCTTTGTGGCTTGATTCTTCTGTTACTTGTTTGGGCTGTCTCATGGGCCTTTCTCTGATATATTGATTTTTATTTTGCCTTCTGTATTGCTACCAGATCTTTAACCTTTGAGTTGGCGTATTTTTGATCAGCTCCTTTTGGCTTTGTTCCTGCAATTTCTCGAGACAAGTGTTGCGCAATATAGAGATGATGCGATGCCATGATATGCAGTCAATTTCCTTTATAGTATCAGTTTTAGAGTCTAACACATGCAATCTGATATTTAACGACTGATTTGCTAATATGTGCTATATGAATGCCGAACACTTCTATATGAATGCAAATGATAGGGAAATTGCCGGTTAAAAGATGCAGTGTTTTCAACAGTGTTCTCACTGTTGCCATCTTCTAAATCTCAAAAACCTGTAAGCTTGGGAGGAATTTATTAGTGGGGGCAAAATATTTAAGTGACGAACCTCCCCCAAACTTATTCTTGGCACATAATTTTGTACAAATTTTCTTTTCATGAGCCCGATTATACCCCCCAAACTTATGCAATGTTAATCTTTGAAAATCATATGAGGGGGTCAAAAATCATTGATCGATGCCAAGCTTTGCAAAGACCGAAAGTTAACACCAACCATTCAAAAATTTTATCAATGCAGTGCTCTTGTTGGTGGAAGAAGAAGTGGGGAAAGATTGAGTGGTGGAATAGAATGTGTGTGCGTCTCATTTTGGAGAGACGATGCAGTGAATGTGATGGATTACTCGCATTCTTTTTACAATTCAGAAGAAGGGATGGAGGTTCAATTTCATTATTTGGGAGATGATTCATCTCAACACCCGTGTCGTTCAAAAATGCGAGTTCATCAGCGAAGATTCCTCAAAAGTTCCATCAATACCCCGATGAATAGTGTCAACACAAAGTGCGGGGTGATCTTCAGACTCTAAAAGCAGTTCATAATCAGTGTTAATTGTTGACCCGGACATCTCAGTGGAAGAGTCCGTATGTGTAAGATACATAGTTGGGTCAAACAATAACGTATGAAAAAAGTCAAGATCGATAGCAGGAGGATCATCAAATTCGCTGCTGTCGACATCCATTAAGTCGACAGAACATACCTGAGCAGTAGGTTCGGAGCGTACACTTCCCAACTTGTAAATGTTCAGCTCTATTGACCTATTCCTGAAAGATAGGGTAATAGAACCATTACGACAGTTGATGATAGTATTGGAAGTGGCCAAAAAGGGGCGACCTAAAATCACCGGAATTTGATTCCGTGGTTTCGCTACAGGCTGTGTATCAATTATAATAAAGTCCACAGGGAAGATAAATTCACCGATTTTTATTAACACATCCTCCAGTTTACCCCTAGGTTTGGTGATTGATCGGTCAGCCATCTGGAGAGTTATGCTCGAAGGCTTCAACTCTCCGATCCCTAGTTGCTCATAGACTAAGTATGGAAGCAAGTTAACACTAGCGCCAAGGTCTAGTAGAGCACGGTTAATGTGTTTTTCCACAATAGAGATGGAAATAGTAGGATATCCAGGATCCTTACGTTTCCTTGGTAATTGTTGGGGAAAGGTTGTGTCTACTGTTTTTGCCATGAATATATTCTTGGGCACTTGAGTCTTCCTCTTCCTAGTGCACAAGTTCTTAAGAGTTTTCGCATAGGACGGAACTTGTTGGATAGCATCTAGTAGAAGGAAGTTGATGTTAACTTGCTTTAAAATGTTCATAATCTTCTCCATATGTGGACTCGGTGTGTTAGCCCTTAACCGATTAGGATAAGGTGCTTTAGCAATAAGCGCTGGGTCCATCATAGGAGAAGGAAGTGTGTGTGGACCCGATCCCAAAATAGAAGTGGGGATCGTCCATGGAGGAGAAAAAGAGGTGGCTGAAGTGGCGAGCCTTTTGGGAAATGAAGAATAGGCTCGGAAGAAGGTGGTGGGGTAGAAGAAGTGGGGTGAGAACTAGAAGTGTGTGTGTGAGGAAAGGTCTCAGCCGGGGTATCATTGATAGATTTTTCAGTGTCATCAATCTCTTCCCCAAGGTGATTGTCAAGCACTCTTTCAGATCTCAACGTCATTGCATCCACATGATGTGAATAGCCCGGATTGGATAAAGGTTGAGCTGGAAGTTTCCCTATCTCTCTTGCACTCATTTCGGCTTTTAATCGTGCAATTTCTTCTTCCATCGATTTAATACTCTCGCTTTGGGACGCAGAGTTTTCTCAATTTTATCAACAGAAGATTTTATTTCAGCCGATACTTGCATGATATTTGTCAGAAGCAAGTTTATGAATGAAGAGGATTCATCAGTCCCGGTCAACTGCAAAGGACTATATGGTGCGGGTGTGTTGACCGGATTTTGAAAGTTATGTGCTTGGAAGGGGTGCTGACTCAATTGAAGTTGTGGTTGGTGTTGTGGAAGGGGGACCCTTTGGAAATTGTTTTTGTTAGTTATATGTATGCCCTAGAGGCCATTACTGTATATACGATGTATATTGTAATGGATGCTTGGACATATATAGGGAGGACTTTCTTGCTCGACATGATAGTATGCTATCTTGTTGTACTTTATCTTAACATGTACTCTGATTATCTCTATGTTACATGTTGATAAAGCCCTTAGGATATGTACTCGACTACTGGGACTATGATGAGATCATACTAGTGGGGCCACGGTAGTCGATGAGTACATCCTATAACTGTTCCTAGTCGAGGGTGTATCGAGACATGGCTTCGATACACAAGAGTAGACTAGCGTATACGCATCTTGACCCATATGATGGGCGATGGATGATCCCATATCCATCGGTGTTTTACATCAAGGATGGTGTAGGGTGCTCAGTGGAGACTGGGTACACTTGACGGACTCGCCGAGAACTCCCAGATGGTATTATACCTCACGTCAGATGGCAGTTCTCCTGTGACACTGGTACAGAGTAGTCTGTTGACCCAAGATCGTCATAGAGTCTTGTGTGATTCCCACTGTGCTTTGATTTCCATCATACCACGTCCAAGAGGACGTGCAAAAAGGTGGCTTTTGGGTACAGTCCCGAATCACATGGAGGCAATGAGCGATAGGAGGGGATTCGTCTCTCCCGGAATAGGGAGTTGATGTTGTGCTGTGTTCGATTGGCTATTACCGGAAATCCGTGGACAGGGTTGCTGAGATTTACTGGTAAGTGTTATCAGTAGTTTCTCGAACTGTTATAGACCTCATATCGACACGACTTATCGAGCTACTAGGGTCTGACGTTTACCACCCTTAGGCGAGATTTGCAACATATCAGACGACGAGACCGGACTGTACGGGAGTGTTACTGTTTGGATTCACAAGAGAAGTTACAGGCTTGCTTGTTGATCTTCTTATTTCTCAATACCTCGGTAGCTGTTACGTTTAGCTGACCGCTTGCAGCTTGTGGGTGTTTGATATGATCATCACCTACTGCCGGCGTATTGACGATTCTTTAGAGTCCTACACAGAGGTTTCTTGGCTCATGCAAAACGGAGTAGGAGCACATATGTGATATGTGCGGGACCGAGGATAATGCGATATGAGATGCCGTATTCTATTCTCGCGATATTTGATATCAGCCGGGTCATCGGATCAAGTGTTGATTCGATGAATCGGTACAGATAAATATTAGTCGGTTATATGCGTTATAGCCGGATTGTCGGATCAAGTGTTGATTTGATAATTTAATGTATAATAATATATATGATATATTAAATTACATTAACTAATATTAGCTCACTAAAAGATTCTTTTTCTCACTCGGGTAAAACATTGATATATATGCGATATATGTTAATTGTATTATTTTATTTTGTTACGATAAATATTATATATGTGATATATAATATTGTAACATGATATGATAACTAATGCAACATGTTTAGTGGAGTTTAAACATGATTAGGGTTTGGATTAGGGTTAAGACTTCTAGTTGATTCTAGAAGGTTTCTTTTTGTCATGATAAAGATATTTGTCTTGATATTTTTGTGTGACTCACTCTTAACTCAACCCAAACCCTAGCCCTTGGTTAATTCTCTACAATAGTTAAGTCAACCATGGTTGCATTATTTATCATATTAATCCTTTCATTATTCATCAAAAATTGAAATGGATCACTATTCTTCTTCTTCCTCCTCCTTTTTCAAAGCTTTCTTGCTTTTTATTTTGTGATGAAAATATGTGAGAAAAAGATAAATAAAGAGAGCAAAAATCCTACTTCATCATCCTCATCTTCCCTTGCCCTTTAGATGAGAGTGTTCACTCAATTTTAGTGAGTGTTAGCTTGTGTTAATGAAACTTCAAGGTAGATCATCTTTGTATCGAAGATCGGAAGCAAGACTGCATCTTTCTCTTCGTGGAACCTCTCGAGAGTCCGGAACCCGATGATCGCAGCGAAGGGACCACAACACGGAGCTTATGAAGTGAGGGACCGGATCTACAAAGGTTGTAATCCCTCTCACTTAGTGTTAAAGTATTTAGCATGTTATTTTTCTCCTAATCTCTATTTTAAAGATCCGGCTTCGGGTTGTTCGGCACGGCTAATTTTTTAATCGGGCATGGTTGATGCCTCGTAGACCCTTGTGCGCGTGCCCAGCAACCCTACAGTGGTATCAGAGCCAAGCTAGAGTTTTAGGCGAAGTCTAGACGAAGTTTAAAGTCCGATCGAACCCGGAAAACCCGATATAACCCCTTCTCTGGAAATTTTTCTAAAATATGATTTTTTGTGAATTAAAAATACTCAAAAAAATCAGCAGGGAATTATAGGAATTACTGTGAAACCCAACCCCCTAAATCCCCCAAAGCACCACGGAACCGCGGCCAAACCTAGGTATTGGCGGCGGTTCCGCGGCAAGAAGGAAGGATTGAGGGATAGGGTTTGCACAGTAACCTCCGTAGCTAATTCCTGATTCTTCTGGGAATTTTTTATTTTCACTCCAGTGTTGTGTTTTCTGGGTTGTATTGGGGACTTAAAGTTTCGTCGGATATTTTAACTTTGTTTAGTTTTGTCCGGATAATTTTTAGAAACTGTTAAAATGTTCGAACGGATATCAATAACTCACTTTTTCCCCTGTCGGAAAATTTTTCAAAATTTGGATTTTTTCTCGTGTTTAAGAACGTTCTAAGTCGTGCAAGTAACGCGGTGGACCCTCTAGAAGACAACAAACCTTAACTCGATTATGTGACCGTCTTGAACTGCTTCTGAACCTTAGGGTTTTTGGCAGTACGACATGCCACATGTGAGGCGTTGGCTTGACCCTTCTACGGCTGGACCATTGGTACTGTGGCATGTGATGGATGTTTTTAAACTGATTTCAAGTGTTGAGAACTATTGGGGAAATCTTTGGTGTTTGATTATTCGATCGGAAAGTTTAACATTGTCTATTTATATGGAATGTGATACAATATTTGGAATCCACAAGTAGTTATGAGATAACTAATTTGAATGTTATAAATCTAGCACTTCAGTCTCAAATTGATCGGTTGCCGCGGAATTTTGATGTGATCAAAAGTCCGTCGCAATCACGTAGCGTACGCGGATACTCACCGGGTAAACTTAACAGACAGCCACACACCATAGCCCCGACCAAGTGACTGTAGGAGAACCCCGTCGCCAAAAGCATCCGTTCAGGTGCTCGCGGCAGCGGTGTTCCGCCTTAGTGCACTTCGTCGACGGCATCGGGGGTGCGGCCATCTACTAAAGTTTGCGACGAGCATTCGATCTGGATGTCGGGAATCTTGTTGAATTGCCCGACTTGATATTGAAAAGAGTTTTCGATAATGAGACTAAAATGCGGGGTTTATAATTGTTAGGCATGCGATGTCTAAGGAATTCATTTGGTTAGGTATGCGATGTCTAAAGAGGTTGAGGATTCCAATTGTTGTAGTTTTACACTTTTTTTTGTGACCGTAAGCATAGTATGTGGTGTATCGCCGGCTTCGTTGCTATACATCAACGACAATCGGGATACGCATACTTGCTTACGTTGATGATATGAGATATTATGTGTTGCTGTGATATGTTGTATTGGATCGTCGTGTTTGAATAGCCGGGGGTTTTATGTGAGATGAGAGTTTTTCTTTTTTATTCATGTAAAATTCATTTGTATGTAATATTCTTTTATTAGGGCACTTCCAGCTTGCGGAAGATGTCACCGTTGTATATTATTTACTTTTCCGCATTAGGTAGACCCAAGGAGGGGAGCACAAGTAACCGGGTTCTAGGGTCCAGTGGGAGACCATCTCGAGGAGTCGAGACCGGGTCTCCTAACCCTAGAATTGGCTGAGTTTCTTGCCGCTCTCGTAGGGGTCTAGGGATGTGGGTTTGGCTATTCATCGCGACCGTGGAATCCGTGTTTTATACAGGCTCGTATTGAAAACACGGACGTCCTAGTATATCCAATATTTCATATATGTTCTTCTGCTGCAATGTTCTGTGATGAGATCATATTACTGCTTGAGTCGAATGTTTATATTATATATATGAGATATATGTTATATTGCAGATTTCGTTTCAAATGTGATGCTTATGAAGCATAATAAAATGGGACTTCATTAATGAGATTAATGAAACTAAAAGAAACCTAAGATGTTGTAGAAACTTTGATTAAAAACTGGTAGCTCTAGTTCTTGCTTTGCATAGCGGTGTTCCTTGTAGAACACCCAGCACCTTATTCGATAAGGAAAGGGCCGAGATCCCTTCACCGGGAGTGACCCCTTTAGCAATGACTGGCAGATGCTACACCCCTCGGTTTGTCGTTTGATTCCTTTTGGAGTTTTAGCTTTGCATAGTGATATATATGATATATCCTGCACCTTATTCGATGAGGAAAGGGCCGACGATCCCTTCACCGGGAGTGACCCCTTTAGCAAAACTAGAAAAGCCTAAAAAACACTCCATTTAAAATCACTCGATTCTACAACGATATAAAGTTCATTACGCAAAGGGTTTTCTTAAAAACCTGCCGTAGCCCTCCGTCATTTCAGATAAGTAATAGTTAGTATTCGTGCTGCGTTTGTTGACTCAGTCAAGGCGTAGTGTGCGGTAGCTGATTAGTGCTTATCTGCAAAGCATATGATGCGATTGGATTAGGGTAGTCGTGCGGCCTTGTTGACTCAGTCAAGGGACGTGCGGGTGGGTTTAATTCAATCGGGAAATGACGGGTTGAACTTTACTTGCGGTCTATGGTTTGTTGACTCAGTCAAGGTCATAGATTGCTTGGGGCAAAATATTATTGGGAATTTCAAGTGTTGAAATTTGCAATGAGATTGCATACCTTATATGAGATAGTTGGATCCCGATACCCACTGCGAGTAAGAGTTACTCCTGGGAGAGTTTTACACATTACAATTAGCCGATCAAGTAGGTTTCTAGAAAAGTGTTAACGAGGTTACGCCCCTGGGAAAATGAGGTTTACTTTAATTAGGTCCGTTCGAAAGCACGGGGAACCTCCCTCAAAGTACCGACACTGGCCTGGCTGAAAAATTGGCGAACTTGTAGCGTGTAATTAATCCCGGCTAGTCTTTCCTTTTAGGGTTTGAAGGAAGATTTGATTAAAACAGTGGGAGACATCCTGATTAGATATATTAAATAACCAATCTAATCTTGCAAGAGCATACGCTGAGTGTTTTCTTCTCTCTCTCTCTCCAGGTAGCGACCATATCACGCCTTAATCAAGATAATAAAACGGATGAATTAACCGAACCCGCTTGTTATACTGAGCTGGGGAACGATGGTCCCGCTCCAACTTATAATTGTTATAAGACAGAGCAGGAAATTGGGGAATACTAGATTTCCCGTGCCGCCCAAACGAAGAAAGTGCATGATGATGCATCATCTTCGGGTGTGTTCATTACAGAGAACTGTTTCTCAGTATCCTTTACGTCCTGGGTATGTGATACCGGATCAGGATCCCGTATATGTAATCTGTTACATGGGCTACAGATAGGTAGAGAACTGAGAACGGGTGATAAGTTTCATGAGACAGAAAACGGTGCAAGTTTTGCAGCCAAGTCTGTTGGTCACTATCACCCTGTATTACCAGAATACATTGATTCTGAACGAATGTTATTAGATACCGAACCTGATATACAAAATCATATTAGTCTCTTTATTAGTAAAGAAGGATATAATTTTGAATTGTTGGATAATGTTTTGAACATTTCCTATATCAAGAGTTGATCGGTTCAGGCACGTTATCTAAAAGCATTGACGTTCTAAATCAAACTACAGTTCTTAGTATACAGAACACACACGAGTGGAAGAGTTCAGAAATGAACGAATCCTTCTTGAGGCATTGTAGACTAGGTCATATCAATGCGACCCGACTAGCTGAAGATACATAAAGATGCATATTTAAATTAGTTTGAATTTACATCTTGTGAAACTTGCCAGTCATGTCACAGAGATAGGATGACCATGGCTCCGTTTATTGGAAACAGAGAAAGAGTTAGTGAACTCTTGGGATTGATACATGCTGATGTATGAAAGTCTCCTGTCTACACATGCTAAGACCGGTTCTTTGTACTTCATTACATTCTCTGATGATCTCTCAAGATTCAGACACATGTTCCTGTTGAAATACAAGTCCGAAGCTCTTGAGATATTCACAGAATATAAGTTAGAAGTAGAGAACCAAAAACGGGTATAAGTATTATGTCCTTTGTTGAGATCAAGGAGGAGAATACTTGAGCACGGAATTTCTGGACTATTCTAAAGGAGAATGAGATTCTCTCTCAGCATTACTCCTCCGTATACACCATAGCACGATGGTATATCGGGGCGGAGCAATAGCACCCTATGTGATATGGTGTGCTCTATGATGAGTACTACTGAGTTTCCTATTTCCTTTAGGGAGTTATGCACTTGTGAAGTTGCATACCTATTGAATAGGGTTCAAATCAAATCTGTTGCCTACCACTCCATATAAGATATGGTATGGGAAGAGCCTATCTCTTAAATAAGTTAAGATTTGGGATTGTCCGGCCTATGTCAAAAGCAAAATCCGGACAAGATCGAGGCAAGGTCAGTTCTGTAGAACTGGAAAGGTTCCAGCTATACAAAACTGCTACAGATGATTTGGTAGACCCGAAGGATTCAATAGTTTCCAACGAACCTCAGCCTCTCCGCCGATCTAGTAGGGTTCTTCACCCATCTGAGAGATACTTCGGTTTCTCTATGACAGTGGGAGCGAGAAATGCATCATGAGATAATGACCCAACTAGTTTCGAGCTGGCCATCAGGAGTGGGACTCTGTAAGAATGGCTGGATGCTTAGCGATCTGAGATGGAATCCTTATACACCGACAAAGTATGGACTTTGGTTGCTTTATCTGAAGCGTTAAATCCCCATCAGGAGCCAGTATATCTTGAGAAGATTACTTGGTGTACATGGAAAAGTTGAGACTTTCAAAGCTATGCTTAATTCCATCCAGATCCTACTTGCCACTGCTACATACCATCACTACGATATCTGGTGGTTGGGTGTCATGACTGCTTTTCTGAAATGATGTTTTAGAAGAGAACGTCTATAAGTACACAGTCAGAGGGCTTCATAGAAAGTGGGAGCAGCGGAAACGTGAGCAAGATGTTTTATGTGATAAAGCAGGCATCGCGGAGTTGGAACATCTGTTTTGATGTGGTAGTCAAAGAGTTTGACTTCATCAAAATGGTAGATGAACCTTGTATATACAAAAAGGTAGTATGGAGTATGGTGGTGATCCTCGTAAAGTACGTGGATGACATACTCTTGATAGGGAAGGAGTTTCCTATGCTACGCTCGGTCAATCTCCACTTATCACAAGGATTCTCCATATAGGATCAAAATGATACCTCCTAAATCCTGGATTTTGGATCTATGAGATAGATCTAATTGGATGTTAGGATACTCACTAGTTGTAGTGAGATGGTATCAATCGATCCTGGGGAGAATCACTGGAAAGGTTCCAGAGTGATAAGAACGACTGAATGTCAGTCGCAGGCATTGTCTTTACCCTCAGTGGAGGGACGGTATGTTGGAAGAGTTCCAAGCTAGATACCATTACTTACTAGACGATTAAAGGCAAGATACATCGTAACCAAGGATACTACCAAAAAGGCAGTCTGGATAGATATAAGTTCATAAGATGAACTTCGTTCCTACCATTGTGTGACAATGGAGTTGTGGCTTTAGCCAAGGAACTACCGTCCCATCAGAAATCCAGATATAATTCTTAGGTAGTATCACCTAATCATGGAGATGGTTGATCTCCAGGGAGATCGAGGTTAGGAGAGCAGACATAGAGGACGACAGCGCGGATCCACTCACAAAGGCCTTTTTCCCAGTAGAGACTTTTATGGGATGGTTGAGTATGAGATACTTATACCACAGCTAATTGTTGGGTATGTGATACAACAACAGATGGCCGTAGTGCAAGTGGGAGATTGTTAGTTATATGTATGCCCTAGAGGCCATTACTGTACATACGATGTATATTGTAATGGATGCTTGGACATATATAGGGAGGACTTTCTTGCACGACATGATAGTATGCTATCTGGTTTTACTTTATCTTAACATGTACTCTGATTGTCTCTATGTTACATGTTGATAAAGCCCTTAGAATTGTACTCGACTACCGGTACTATGATGAGATCATACTAGTGGGGCCACGGTAGTTGACGAGTACATCCTATAACTGTTCCTAGTCGAGGGTGTATCGAGACAGGGTATCGATACACCTGAGTAGACTAGAGTATACGCATCTTGACCCATATGATGGGCGATGGATGATCCCATATCCATCGGTGTTTGACATCAAGGATGGTGTACGGTTGCTCAGTGGAGACTGGGTACACTGGACGGACTCGCCGAGAACTCCCAGATGGTATTATACGTCACGTCAGATGGCAGTTCTCCGGTGACACTGGTACAGAGTAGTCTGTTGACCCAAGATCGTCATAGAGTCTTGTGTGATTCCCACTGTGATTTGATTTCCATCATACCACGTCCAAGGGGGCGTGCAAAAAGGTGGCTTTTGGGTACAGTCCCGAATCACATGGAGGCAATGAGCGATAGGAGGGGATTCGTCTCTCCCGGTATAGGGAGTTGATGTTGTGCTGTGTTCGATTGGCTATAACCGGAAATCCCTGGACAGGGTTGCTGAGATTTACTGGTAAGTGTTATCAGTAGTTTCTCGAACTGTTATAGACCTCATATCGACACGACTTATCGAGCTACTAGGGTCTGACGTTTACCACCCTTAGGCGAGATTTGCAACATATCAGACGACGAGACCGGACTGTACGGGAGTGTTACTGTTTGGATTCACAAGAGAAGTTACAGGCTTGCTTGTTGATCTTCTTATTTCTCAATACCTCGGTAGCTGTTACGTTTAGCTGACCGCTTGCAGCTTGTGGGTGTTTGATATGATCATCACCTACTGCCGGCGTATTGACGATTCTTTAGAGTCCTACACAGAGGTTTCTTGGCTCATGCAAAACGGAGTAGGAGCACATATGTGATATGTGCGGGACCGAGGATAATGCGATATGAGATGCCGTATTCTATTCTCGCGATATTTGATATCAGCCGGGTCATCGGATCAAGTGTTGATTCGATGAATCGGTACGGGTAAATATTAGTCGGTTATATGCGTTATAGCCGGATTGTCGGATCAAGTGTTGATTTGATAATTTAATGTATAATAATATATATGATATATTAAATTACATTAACTAATATTAGCTCACTAAAAGATTCTTTTTCTCACTCGGGTAATACATTGATATATATGCGATATATGTTAATTGTATTATTTTATTTTGTTACCATAAATATTATATATGTGATATATAATATTGTAATATGATATGATAACTAATGCAACATGTTTAGTGGAGTTTAAACATGATTAGGGTTTGGATTAGGGTTAAGACTTCTAGTTGATTCTAGAAGGTTTCTTTTTGTCATGATAAAGATATTTGTCTTGATATTTTTGTGTGACTCACTCTTAACTCAACCCAAACCCTAGCCCTTGGTTAATTCTCTACAATGGTTAAGTCAACTATGGTTGCATTATTTATCATATTAATCCTTTCATTATTCATCAAAAAATGAAATGGATCACTATTCTTCTTCTTCCTCCTCCTTTTGCAAAGCTTTCTTGCTTTTTATTTTGTGATGAAAATATGTGAGAAAAAAATAAATAAAGAGAGCAAAAACCCTACTTCATCATCCTCATCTTCCCTTGCCCTTTAGATGAGAGTGTTCACTCAATTTTAGTGAGTGTTAGCTTGTGTTAATGAAACTTCAAGGTAGATCATCTTTGTATCGAAGATCGGAAGCAAGACTGCATCTTTCTCTTCGTGGAACCTCTCGAGAGTCCGGAACCCGATGATCGCAGCAAAGGGACCACAACACGGAGCTTATGAAGTGAAGGACCGGATCTACAAAGGTTGTAATCCCTCTCACTTAGTGTTAAAGTGTTTAGCATGTTAGTTTTCGCCTAATCTCTAGTTTAAAGATCCGGCTTTGGGTTGTTCGGCATGGTTAATTTTTTAATCGGGCATGGTTGATACCTCGTAGGCCCTTGTGCGCGTGCCCAGCAACCCTACAGTTTTGGGTTGGAACCGTGTTTTGAGATTGTGATTGGTTCCAAGAAAAATTTGGGTGATTCCTCCAACCCTGATTATATGTGGAAGAAAATGGATCGTTTCTAGGTCTTTGAAATACGGCATTGGTATGCTCGTGACCTTGAAACAGAGAATTTCGTGGACATTCTTCCGTCAAATGAGAAGGATCATAACAGCATCCACATACAGTTTTGGAGAGTGACATTTGACTTAGGGCAGCTAAAAATTTGTTTTCCATAGTCTCAAGTTTCTTTTGCATAGCTGAAATGTCAGCTCTAACTCCTATGGAAATATTATTGCCATCCCTAGACGATTGACTCACACCCTCCCACTGTCAAGATTTTTCAGCGAAATCTTCTAGAAATTTCCAGGCTTCCCCATCATCTCAGGTCATGAAGTTGCCTTGACACATGGATTCAAGGATCTGTCTTGTGTTAGGATTAATGCCCTCATATATGATACGACACAGTTCCCATCTCGGGATGCCGTGATGTGGACATTGGACTAACAGATCCTTGAAACGTTCAAGACATTTTGAAAATGTTTCATTTGGAAGCTGGGTGAATTGATAGATTTCCCTACAGACTCGAGCTGTCTGTTGATGTGGGTAGAATTTCTTAAGGAATGCTTTGACGAATTCGTCCTAATTTGAAATGGAATGTGCGGTAGTGTTATATAGCCACTTCTCGGCTAAATCGCACAAAGTGAATGGGAGAAGACGAAGATGTAAAGCATCCACAGAAAGCTGTGAAGTACCCATCATTGCGCATACATTTTCAAATTTCGTGATAAACACATATGCGTCTTCAGACTCGAGACCGTGAAATTTTGGTAGAAGGTTGATGTATTGGGGTTTTATTTGAAAATTTTCCCCGTTGGCTGGTGGAATGGAAAGACATGTGGAAAGGGGACCTCGTGTTGGATAGCATCTCTCTTGGAGAGAGATGCGAGGTGGATTCTGCGCACCAACGGACGGAGACAGATTGGTGGAAAAGAAGTTCGATGGAGGTGGATCCATCGATGTGGGTGTGGTGGTGGGTAAAAGGAAAGGTAAATGTAGAAATACCGACTTTAGGGTCGATCAAGGAAACGCGGACTTAACGGGCAATAGAATCCCGTGTCCAGCCTATCTTGCACTAAAAAGGGTTAGTACAAGTGGCAGCGTGAATTTATAATTAGGGGAGATGATATGAATGCGGTGTCTGTTTTGAAAATATACGGATTTTTGAAAATATGATGCAACACAACAAATGCACACACAAAACCTTAAAATCTAGTGGTCTCCTAGGTCAAACTGTAGACCGCTCCTAACTGCCAAAAGACAAGTCGCAGGATCAATCCTCCACTGCCTCTTTGTCCCCCTGTGGCCAGGTAAGTGCCAGGTAAGTGGGAAGGTACTCCTCTACGTAAGTAGTGGGCCTAATTAATAACAACTAGCCTTCGACACACTTTCCTTAGACACCACAAGAAAACGCGGATAAGCAATGAATTATCCACGGCCTTCTCTTGTCCTAAGTGAGCGCGACGGTCCTTAGAGTCATCTCTAGATATTTTTTAGTTAATTAGAGTAGTTGCGGATGCAAATTTTGCGATTTTCGGGGCTTAGGAAGGGTAATGAACTCCCTACCTAATCTGGATTTGGTCTTTGCCCCTTATTGTCCGTATTAATTATGCAAACAACCACAAGATCAAAACAAGCACAATTTAATTTTTGCTTTTTGCGCGCTGCAATTATTTGCAAAGAAACCTGCACAAAATATTAATTGGAGTAGAAAAAGAAGGAGATAAGAAAGATAGAAGCTCACTGTGAAAAATTTGTACAGAGATGCTTCTACCCGGGCGCGGAACCGCCGCAGATGGAGGCTAAGGCCGCGGAAGCGCCGCCATCTGTACTGTTCACTGTACCGAATTTCAACAGCAGCTTGCTGTTGATTCCTCCAGCTCTCTGGAAATTTCCAAAAAAAATTTTGAATTGCACAGCAGCTCCAGATTTCCACGCAATCAACCACAACAAATCGTATTAGTGTTTGCGCGAATTTTGATCTAAAAATTATAATGGAATAAATTTTTCAACTCAAATTTCAAAATACGAACAATTAGCGCACTATCCCCGGCAACGGCGCCATTTGATTGTTAAAGAAATTCTTGTTTATGTAGTATGAAAATTGTAAAGAAATCATAACCAAAAATTATTTGACCGCAATCAACTACGGTGTCGGATGTAGATTGTAAGTGAGTGCGGATCGTCCACAGGGACAGTGTAATAGTTCGTCTTCTGCATTAGATGAATCGAAACTTTAAGAGAAAGAAAACAAACAATTCATGATTTATATTTGAAGTTCAAGAATTAGAAAATCAAGATCCAATAACAAGAAAAAGATAGAATCAAGAATTGATATTTTGATGATTTTTCCAACCAAATATCAAGAATCGAAATGAGGCTCGTAGGAATCGATCGGATCTATAGACGTGATGCAATCTCAAGATGACGTATTCTCATCCTTCGATGGATTGATACTAGATCGATGATGATCGACGAGAATTAAGGATTTCTAGTGAAACTAGGGTTTCATCATTTATCCCTTGTTCATTCGTCGATATCATTCACCTTCTAGCCTCTAGTAAATTCAAGAAACGATCGTAGATCCCTAATTTCGAGCGATCACAATCAAGAAAGCATAGCAACGAAACTAGGTCATCGGTTCTTGAACTTGCTAGGGTTTACAATACCCGTAGGTCTCAAGAATCGTTTAAAGATTTGTTACATCATCATTCTATTGATCGTCTCGACTCCTTCACGAGCGTAGTTTTACTCAAACATCATCACAAGAACTACAATCATAAATTGAGATCGAATCATGATGCGAGAATTTAAAGAAAAACAAGATTAAAGAATTTCACCTTTTATTTATATCAACAATTTCATTACATTCGCTCAAGAACTACAAGAGGAAGAACTCGATTGTCGATTTGGCTTCGCTCGGCTCCGTGAGTCGCGGATCGGCTTGGATCACTTGCTCGATTGGAGATCGGCTCCGCTCCTAAAAGGTTGAAGGGCTTCTTGCTTGATTGGTACTCGAGATCTTGAATTTGAAGTGGAATTAGGGTTAGGGTTTCGCACAAGCCTTGTCACTAGACTTGTGGAAGAAGATGGAGAATTGTTGAAGAATGAGGAAGAATGAACTATTCAAGAACTAACTAAAGATTAACCTTTAACCCTGGGTCTAGGCTTCTATTTATAGACTTCCCCAAACCCTAGATCTAGGATTAGAATTTGAATTTCCCTTCAAAAGTTAGTTAGAAGAGATTTGAATTTCCCTCCAAAAAATTATTGAGGAGAAGCTTCTAGATGTGATTAGTTAGGAGCTTAATCAAGATTAGCATGCTTAATGATCTTTTGCTGATCTGACAGAACACTCTGGAGAATTCTGGAATTTGACGTGTAAAAATGCGGTGTACCCACTGGGATAGGAATTATTCCCTGAAAACTAGGTGATGATGTGGCAGAACCGCCGTGGAACCGCGGCGCAAGCGTGCTCCCGCCGCGGAACCGCGGCGCTTTGTAAGCTTTGTGGCTTGATTCTTCTGTTACTTGTTTGGGCTGTCTCATGGGCATTTCTCTGATATATTGATTTTTATTTTGCCTTCTGTATTGCTACCAGATCTTTAACCTTTGAGTTGGCGTAATTTTGATCGGCTCCTTTTGTCTTTGTTCCTGCAATTTCTCGAGACAAGTGTTGCGCAATATAGGGATGATGCGATGCCATGATATGCAGTCAATTTCCTTTATAGTGCCGGTTTTAGAGTCTAACACTTGGAATCTGATATTTAACGATTGATTTGCTAATATCTGCTATATGAATGCCGAACACTTCTATATGAATGCAAATGATAGGGAAATTGCCGGTTAAAAAATTCAGTATTTTCGACTGATCAGTGGGCAGGGTTGAAGATTGAAGTTTCGGATTTCGTTTCAAGGTGTCTGTCTTGTTGTGAGCTAACGTTGTGCACTTGAGACCGGCTGGAGAGTTGCAACCTTTAACCGTTTCAGTGTGGGGATTGGAGCAGATCTCCATGAATGTTGTTGTGGTGTCTACCCAGGTTTAGACAGGGTATAACTCCATTTGGGTGTTTGTTGTCCGGTTATACTCAGTTTGCTCAGGTTTTCTTTGCTAAGTTTGTGCGTTTGCATGGAGTTCCTTCATGCGTTGTATCCAACAGAGGCACCATTTTCACTTGCCGTCTTGGGCAGAAGCTTCAGGAAGCCTTGGGTACTGGTTGAGCTTTAGCTCTGTTTTTCATCCGTTGGCTGGTGGTTAGATAGAACGGACTATACAGACTCTGGAGGATATGCTTGTTTTGTGCGTACTATTTTTGTCGACGGTTGGGATCGTCACTTTCCATTGTTAGGATTCTCCTTCGATAGCAGTTATCCGGAGACATTCCAATTGGCAACCTTTAGGTTATTGTTTGGTAGGTCGTGTCGATTGCCAGTCTTTTTTTTTTAACTCTGGGAGAGTAGGGTTTTTGGACCCCAGCTAGTCTATAGATTTCGGAGAATATCCAGTTTGTTCAAGTCAGGATGAGAGCAGCCCAGTGCAGACGGAGGTCTTATGCCGACCGTGGTGGTCGCAGACTTGAGTTCGCAGTGGGAGATCATGTATTCCTACGGATTTTCCGATGAATGACGTGTTGAGTTTTGGGAAGCTTATCCCAGGATTGTAGGTCCTTTTGGGATCCTCAAGCGAGTTAGTTTCGTTGCCTATAACTTGGCATTTCCTCCTAGATTATTAAGTATTCACCCCGTATTCTTTGTGTCGATACATTGCAAATACCTTCATGACCTTTCTCACATGATTCAGCACCAGACCATTTATGTTCGACGCGATCTTTTCGGTCATCGGCAGCTAAGTGTGTTAATGGCTTGGCAGGTGGAGAAACTTCGGTCAAGAGACTTGCCATCTGTGGAGGGGTTTCTTGGACGTAGCCGTATAGTGAGGTGATCACTTGGGAGGCTGCGAGCGAGATTTGGGAGTTTTGTACTCATCTCTTTGAGGGTTCGCTTAGTAAGAATTTTAAATTTGGGGACCGAATTTCTTTAAGGGGGGAAGATTGTAACGTTTTAGAAATCATTTTGCGAATTTTCCGTTTTTAGGGTAAAATAGTCGGTATTTTCCGTTTTAACCCGATTGTGATCAAACTTCTGTATAAACTTGCCGACACCTAGTTTAGCTAGAATAAAGCTAGTGCACGGACTTTGGGGGTCAATTGGAAGTTTTGGTTCACATAGAATTTTTCCCTAATTAAAATATTATATTAATGCTTTATTTGTTCCCTTTATTAGTGGTAATTACTTTTTTTATGTGGGTTAATTACTACTAATGTGGTTTTATGCTATGTTATCACTAGATTAAGCTAGAACCTTCTCTTCCCAAAATATCTTGTTGATTGTAATTAAAATGAATTATTAAAGAAAAGAAAATGCTGACATAATGGTAATTTGTTTTATTAAGCAATAATTGAAGTTTTCTTCTAGCAATTTCCACACAATTCCACACAAACCTAGCCCTTTCCTTCCTTGGCTGGCCACTTTGTTCTTACTGCCCATCTCCTTCTCATCACATTTCTTCTCATTTTGCTTCATAAAATTCATGAAAAATCAAAATAAATTCATATAAACTCAAATATAAATCATTTCCCATCATTCTACTTCACAAAACTTGCTTGGATCTTCATTCTAGTGAGATTTTTGGAGGCTAAAGTTTGGATTGTTCTTGTTTCAAATCTTGTCTCTTTGATGGTATAAACCCTAACCCTAATCTCTTTTGTTGTATTATTACTTTAATTAGCTTAATTAGTTGTTTAAATTCATATTTGGAAATTCTAGTAAGGGTTTTGTTAATCAAATTAGGGTTTTGATTTGTGAAATGGTTAATTAATATGTTAAGCTTGAAGAAAATTAAACCAAGTTGCTAATTTTTTAAAGGATATTTTCTTAATTAGATAATTAAGCTAATTAGCAAACTAAACTTTTACTTATCTTAATTAGTGAGATTTAAAATTATAGTAAGGTTTAAATGGTTTAATCTTGCTAATTAGTGATGTTTGTAAATTCTAGTTTGGTAAAAAGTTGTAGTTTGTTGTTAAAATGATATATGCCACTTACTAGATTTTAGTAAGTTTAGGCGTGGGTTTCTTTTGACGTTGCGACATAATTTATATTAGATTCCACGTTTATTATTGTATTTTGAATGCGCGATCGGTCCGATCAGGGTCTAGGCTTGGTAGTTGTGTCGCTTTGCGTTCCTAGCTAGGGTCGTGCCGATGTCGTTGTCTTTGTGTAGATTTTTCTCTTGAGGTGGCTTCGTAGTGCCGCTACGCGCGTTAGCCACTTGACGAACACTTGAGAGTATGTTTGGAGTTGGTGCGTCGGTCAAATGTAGTTGGTACGTTTTATTGGTCGATTGCTAATATATACTTGTTATATTGTTATATGCTTTCAGGATCGTAGGCGGGGACTTCAGGCGCTGTGAACAGGAGAAGGAGAGTTGTTGGCTTTACTTAGCCAGGATGGTTGGTGAGTAGATTTAACATCTACAGGGAAATCGCCCGCATGGCGTTATGCATCTGGGCTAGAGATGACATGATATTGTCGCATATTCTATTGCATAAATAGAGTTGCGCATACACCTTATTGCTTAGACACTTGTTGTGCTTGGACTTGTACCCTTAGGACACTGCACTACTATTGACGGCTCATGTTTCATAAACACTGATTGCATGCCACACACACCGTCAATAATTGCCATGACACGCACAACACACATACATATATGATATTGTTTGGTTAGGGACATTGAGACATTGATTCATATTCCTTTATACATATGACATATAGCATACCTGTATACCTACATGCTTACACATATGCCTTGACATGCTTACATGCTAGTTACCTGTATACCTATATAGTACTGTACCATTAGACATAAGTATATCCACATATGAGACATAGCTACATGTACATCTTGCATACATACTTACACTTATACCTGGAGGGTATTACATCATTATTGTTAGGTATATACACATATCTTGCTATGCCAACATAGTTACACATATCTGGCTATAGCTACATGTTCACCTTTATTTGATGTTATATGCACTTGGAGAAATTAGGAACCGCAAGATATATATTAATTTGTTGTAGGTTAAATAGCGGCTTTTCCTTTATATATGCTCATATTACTATTTCATGTTGCATATATTACATTCATGGATTTCATATGATGTTCTCGGATATTTTTACTCCTATGTACACATAACAGTGGAATCGGACGCTGTTATATATTCCTATATACATATATTAGTGGAATGAGACGCTAATATATGTATATTGATTCATGCATTTATACTTATCCATTATTTTATGTTTTCTGGATTTGAGAACCGTGGTGGTTTCATAAAATTTTGCAAGTATTCTTATTCTTTCCTTGATATTTGTATGCATCTACTCAGAGATTTATTTTATACCGATAGGTGGATCACGAGTGTCGATACCGGACACTTACGATTCGAGAAACGTATATACCGATACGTGGACCACGGGTGTCGATACCGGACACTTACGATTCGAGGAACGTATGAATATGAGAAAGACCGATACGTGGATCACGGGCGTCGATACCGGATACTTACGATTCGAGGAACGTATGAATATGAGAAAGACCGATACGTGGATCACGGGTGTCGATACCGGGCACATACGATTCGAGGAACGTATGGATATGAGTATTTAAGTGTCGATGCTAGACGCTTGTTTCATGATATTTTTGGGTGTCGATGTTGGACACTCACTTTATATGAAACTTACTGGATATTGGATATATGAGATTTACTTGATACTATACATTCAGGATATATGAGGTTTACTTGATACTGTACATTCAGGATATATGAGATTCACTTGATATTTGATTCAAGATATATGAGATTCACTTGTTGTTGGATTCAGGATTTATGAGATTCACTTGATATTGGATAAAGAATATATGAGATTTAATTGATTTTGTACATTCAGGATTTGTGAGACTTACATGATATGAGAGCCAATTTGGGGGATGAATTGAGGAAATTGGGATTTGGATTGTCCTGATGAACTTTGGTCCTACCACGATGTCAGGATTCCGTGGAAATGACATGTTTCATCCTATACTTCACATTTACTGTTTATGCACTGCTTCCTGTATCAGTAGTACCTGATAGAGTACATTCCATGACTGTTGCATTTACATACTTTTATTTTATATGCATTGCTTCATGTATTAGTAGTACCTGATAGAGTACCTTTCATGACTGTTGCATATACATATTGTCATATTATTGCTTTATATATTAGTAGTACTTCCTAGAGTACCTTCATGACTGTTGCATACATATGACCATTTATTGCTATCCGCTTGCATGCATTAGATTCGCGTTGTACGTGCATACTTGCGATTACCTGCATATGTTATTTACTATTCACGAGTTGGCAACTCACCCCCGTTGTGCCATAGTGTTTTGCAGGTAGTCCCTCAGGGCAGTCACGGCAGGCTCTTCATCTTTCGTATCATCTTTGCGGCGGATACCGCTTCAGCTGACCTTGCGCAGTTTTGCTATATGTGGGTTTTGCTATAGGCTCTCCATCTACCACTTTAATGTGTATGACTTAGAGACGGGTTGTGAGGACGATATTGTCTATTATTTATGACTTGGAGATTTTCATGCTGTTCGCTTTATATCGTCTTTTTCTTCGCTATGGCTTCGTATATCTGTTATGGTGGTTGTTTTCTGCCGTTGGGCGTGTATTTGCTCTCATTAGGGATGCTTTACTTATATTTATGTTGTGCCCATTTTTGAGATTGGTTTTTACAAAGGAGGTGCTGACGAAATTTTTAAGAAAGTAAAGTTGGACTTTAAAGAATTTGGTTTGCGATTTCAAAAGTTTTGAAAATGCTATTATCACTTACTACTTTTGATGGTTTAGATTACTGGGTTTTCGGCTTACTTAAATTGCGTTACGCCTGTAGACGTTATGTAGTTTAAGGGCCGTCATGTGCCAATTTCGGGTCATGACATACAGTAAGAGCCGAGGTCAGAGTTGATTCGTATGGGACAAGGATTGACCAGGACGGTACGCTCGCTGTACAGGAGCAGATTGATCCGCCTTCGATAGATCATATCGCTAGGCTTGTGGAAGATATGCAGGACTTGCGCCAGACAATGAGGTCGTTGGTTGAGGCCAGTCGAGCGCAGGGACAGGAGGTTCTCACCCCTGTTACCCAGTCAGCATTGTGTTACTTACACAGCACCAGTGGACGCAGCCCTATTAGCTGAGGAGCGTCTTTTCGAGACTTTAAGAGTTCTAGGAAAGAGAAGGGCTCATGCAGGTGTACCAGCCCAGAGACAGAGGCTTAGTCGCCGTGACAGGTTTCTTGCACGTCGCGGGATTAGCAAAGGCTTGGGACGAGGCCAGCTGTTTAGCTCTTATCCCCATGAGGGTCAGCAGTTTTTATCTGGATGTTACCGGTGCAGGAGTTTGGATCATCGGGATCGAGATTGTACTGAGCCGCGTGAGCGTGAGCCATCTGTACCATGTGATACCGTATCACCTTCACCTCAGGGAGAGTCTCCTTTTGCGCCTGTTGTTGATCCGCGTCAGATTTTTGTTCTGAGAAGTCGTGGTCGCGGAGGGTTCGTTCCGAGTGTACAAGATGGCAGAGGAGGAGTTCATCCAGTTGCGGGTAGAGAGCAGGCATGAGCGTTTGCTTCTACTCATCGGGACGCACGGGCGTCCAATGCAGAGTTTTCAGGTAATCTTTTTCGTATGTTCCTTTAATGCGTATGTTGTTTAATTCGGGATCTATGCATTCGTTTGTTCTACACACTTCATGCCATGGTTGAGCCGTTTGTTGTGTTTGCTAGATCAGTCATTTGTTGTGTTTACTCCTGTTAGAGATTACTTAGTTGCGCAACACGTGTTTCTGTTGGGTGCCAATTGGTTAGGAGATAGAGATTCGTCCGTCGATTTGATCTTTCTAGAGATGTTGGACTTTGACGTTCTCCTGGGCACGGACTGGTTAGCTACGTGCTATGTGTCTGTGGACTACCATGAGAAAACAGCTAGGTTTTGTTTTTCCGGAGAGTCGGTTCTTGTTGTGCAGGGGGAAGTGGTGCCGCTTGTCACAGCTTGAATTTAGCCTGTTACGCTAGTCGGCTTTTGAGGCGAGGATGTCGGGGATTTTTGGCTTTCATTCATGATACCGAAGCCACAGTGGGTTTGTTGGACCAGGTTCCTATCGTGCGAGAGTTTTTCGACATTGTTCCAGGTGAGCCGGGGGAGCTTAGGGAGCTTAAGGGTCAGCTGCAGAGTTGGTAGATACGGGCACTTATACGTCCAGGTGTTTCGCTTTGGGGAACTCCTATTCTGTTTGTAAAAAAGAAGGACGGAAGTTTGAGATTGTGTATTGATTGATCGTCAATTGAACCGAGCTACGGTGCGGATAGGTATACTTTACCCCGCATTGACGATTTCTTTTCTTAGCTCCAGGGTGCGAGACATTTTTCTATGTTTGTTTTGGGATCAGGTCATCATTAGTTGCGGATTCGAAGTGATGACATTCCCAAGACTGCTTTTTTGCGCGCTACGGGCATTATGAGTTTTGGTGGTGTCGTGGGACTCATTAATGCCTTAGCAGCATTCGTGGATGTGATGAACCATATTCCTCAGGTCGTTCCTCGACCAGTTTATTGTTGTGTTATTGATGACATTCTGGTCTATTCCAAGAGTAGTGAGGAACATGAGCAGCACTTGAGTATTTCCTTGCAGACGTTGAGAGAGCATTAGCTGTTTGCTAAATTCTTGAAGTGTTCCTTCAGGATTGATAGTGTTGACTCCTTGGTCATGTGGTTACGGGAGACGGTATTCGTATGGACCCGTGAGAGATCGAGTCCGTACAGCTTGGCCCAAAATTTCATCAGGGACAGAGGTCCGCAGCTTTTTGGGCTTAGCCGGTTTTTGCCGCCGTTTCGTGCAGGATTTTTTGTGTATCTCTGCACCGTTGACCGGGTTGACCCGGAGAGAAGTTCCTTTTCTTTAGACTGAGGCACAACCCGTCGACGGTCATTTTTTTGAGAATCGTGAGCTTGCTCGACAGAATAAAGATTCGGAGATCTGATTTGTGACCAGGGCGTGCTACGTTATGGGACTCGTTGTGTGTACCGGATATTGATAGGTAGAGAAGCGAGGTCCTAGAGCAGGCACATCAGTCAGCTTTTAGTGTTCATCCGAGTTCCACCGTGATGTGACATGACTTAAGAGGTAGTTACGGGTGGGCAGGGATGAAGAGTGAAATTTCGGTTTTCGTTTCATGGTGTTTGTCTTGCTGCGACCTAAGGTTGAGCATTGGAGCCTGGCTGGAGAGTTGCAACCTTTAACCGTTCCGTAGTGGGAATGGAAGAAGATCTCCATGAATTTTGTTATGGTGTCTACCCAGGTCTAGAAAGGCTATGACTCTATTTGGGTGTTTGTTGTCTGGTTATGCTCAGTTTGCTCAGTGGTTCTTCGTTAAGTTGTGCGTTTGTACGGAGTTCCTTCATACGTTTTATCCAATAGAGGCATCCAGTTCGCTAGGCGTTGTTGGCAGAAGCTTCAGGAAGCCTTGGGTACTGGTTGAGCTTTAGCGCCGCGTCCCATCTGTAGACCGGCGGTTAATGAGAGCGGGCTATGCAGACTCTGGAGGATATGTTTGTGCATATGTACTAGTTATTTGTTGGCAGTTGGGATCGTTACTTGCCATTGATGAAGTTCTCCTACGATAACGGTTATCAGGAGACGTTTCAAATGCAACTTTCCAGCCTTGTGTGGTAGGTTGTGTCGATCGTTAGTCTGTTTTACCATGAGAGCAGGATTTTTGGACCCCAGCTAGTCATGAGACCACAAAAATGATCTAGTTGATTCAGGTCAGGATGAGAGCAGACCAGTGCAGACAGAAGTGTTATGCCGACCATGGTGGTCGCAGACTTGAGTTCGCAGTGGGAGATCATGTATTGCTACGGATTTTTCCGATGAATGGCGTGTTAAGTTTTGGGAAGCTTATTCCTAGATTGTAGGTCCTTTTGAGATCCTTGAAGCATGTTAGTACCGTTGCCTATAATTTAGCACTTCCGCCCAAATTTTTGAGTATTCACACCGTTTTCCTGTGTCGATACTTGCAAATACCTTCATGACTTTTCTTACATGATTTAGCACCAGACCATTTAGCTTGGACACGATCTTTTCGTTCATCGACAGCCGATGGTGTTAGTGGATCGGTAGGTGGATAAACTTCGGTCAAGGGTCTTGCCATCTGTGGAGATTTTTCTTTGGCATAACCGTATAGTGAAGTGATCACTTGGGAGGCTTCGAGCGAGATTTGGGAGTTTTGTACTCATCTCTTTGAAGGTATGCTTAGTGAGAATTTTAAATTCGGGGAGGAATTTTCTATAAGGTGGGAAATTGTATCACCTTAGAATTTCGATTAGTGTTAATTAAGCGATAATCCGATTTTTCTATAAAAAGTTTACTAAATCGGTTTCCTCACATTTTATAACATGTAATTAATATTTTATTATTATTTGTTATGGCTTGCACACACATGTGCATGTTAATGTGAGGGTCTGTTTGTGTTAAACAAGTTTAGTGACCATGACAATTTAACCTAATCCTAATCCTTGCTTTGCTTTAACCTTAAACCTTTATGTTTTGTGTGAGGAGAGATATTTTCAATTTGTTTTGGATTGGAGAGGAGGTGGCAAGGTGAGTCATGGAGACTTGATGGCTTGCATTTAATGGTGGAGGTGCACTCACCCTACACTCACCTCTCTCTCTCTCTTTTCATCTCACCCTCTCTCCTTCTCACTTTCTCATCATTTTCTTCTTTCCTCAACCCTCAAACTGAACACTAAACCTTTCCTTCACTAAACCTACACTAAACATCACTAAACCTCACCCCAATTACATCCTAAACCTTATTTTGCCTCTAAGATTCATTGGAGCTTGGAAAATTAGGATCTTTGAGCTTGTGGGAGTAGGTAATGATCTCTATCTGTTAAGTAGGTCTTTTTGGTGTTACGTAGATTATTCGTTTCAGTTTAGATCGCTTAAAGTTATGTTTTGTGCACATATCGTATTTTTAGTGTCTTTGTGTGATATCTGGGATCTGCTGTGACCCAGAGTATGTACTAGAAAATCTAGCAGTGTAGTTGTGTAGTTCCAGTGACCCTAAGACTTCACCTGAAGCACGAACCCAATGCGCTCGGATTTGGCCGGCGACATGAAGAGGAAATCCGTTGACCTCATTTTTCTTGGGGAGTTTGGGTTTAGGTTTTTCAGGGTAGCTGTCTGCAGTTATTTTAGTGTGTTTGGTACTGTTTGATTTTTGACTGTATAAAAAATCTGGGATCACTTTGCTTGTTTCTAGTGTTGCGAATATATGTGTTACCTTATTCGACACGGTGCGTATACTTTGTGTAGATTTTGCTCTTGAGTTGGTTTCATAGTGTCACTATGCACGTTAGCCACTAGACGAACACTAGAGAGTATGTTTGGAGTTGGTGCGTCGGTCAACGTAGTGGTTACGGATTATTGGTCGATTGCTAATATAAACTTGTTATATTGTTGTTTTATTATCTTAGGGTCGCAGGCGGGGACTTCGGACACTGCGAAGAAGGGAAAGCAAGTGGTTGGCTTTACTTTGCCCAAGATCATCTGTGAGTAGATTTAACATCTACAGGGCCCGCATGGCGTTATGCGTCAGGGCTAGATATGATATGATATTAGCCGCATGTTATATTTCACATATAGAGATTGTGCATAAAACTTCATTGCATATTATTTCTTGTTGTGCTTGGACTTGTACCCTTTGGATACTGCACTATTATTGACGGTTCATGTTGCACGAGCACCGATTGTATGCCACTCACACCGTCAATAATTGCCATGACACGCACAACACTTATACATACATGAGATTGTATTGGCGAGGGGCTTGAGACATGATCCTTATTTTTATTGTGCATATGACATATAGCATACATGAAAACCTATATGATTACACATATGCCTTGACATGGCTACATGCTAGTTACCCATATACCTATATGGTATTGTACCATTAGTGACAGATATATATACATATGAGACATGGCTACATGTACATCTTGCATACATACTTACACATACACCCGTATGGTATTACATCATTATTTATAGGTACATGCTCATACACCTTGTTGTAGTTACATGTTCACCTTTATATGATGTTGCGTTTGGTTTCAAAGAAATTAGAAACCGCATGATACTTAATAACTTGTTGCAGTTAAATAGCGGTTTTTCTTTTATATGCTCATATTACTGTTTCATGTTGCATATATTATAATTCATGAATTTTTCATTGTAATATGGTTTTCATATGTTGTTTTCTGGTTGTTTTAATCCTGCGTATATAAATCAATGGTATGGGACGCTGATATACATATGTATATTTACGTATATATATATATATATATATATATATATATCAGTGGTATGGGACGTTGTTGTATATGTATACCTACATAATATATCATCAAAATGATCTATGCAAATATACTTATTCATTTGACATGAGGGCCGATATTATGGTCGATATGTGGGCCGATATTATGGTCGATATGTGGGCCGATATGTGGGCCGATCCGGACTGACAGAGCCATACATATACATACATATATATATGAGTATTTACGTATCGATGCTAGACACTAGTTTTCAAGATGTTTTCGGGTGTCGATGTTAGACACTTAGGTTTCATGAGACTTACAGGATGTGTTTTATTCCGTACTCCGCATTTAATTGATATGCATTGCTTCATATATTAATAGTACCTGATAGTACCTTTCATGACTGTTGCATTATATATTGCCATTTATTGCTATCAGCTTGCATGTGATAGACCATCGAAGTACGTGCATACTTGCTATTACCTGCTTATGTTATTTACTATTCACGAGTTGACAACTCACCCCCGTTGTGCCACAGGGTTTTGCAGGTTGTCCTTCAGAGCAGTCGTTGGCAGGGCTACTTCTTCCTATTATATCATCTTTTGCTGCGGATACAGCTATGGCTGACTGGGTGATGTTTTGCTATAGGTGGGTTTTGCGGTTATCCGATATTGCTCATTGTATATTCGTTGAATTCAGTACCCTCCATCTACCATTTTCATGTATTGACTTAGAGACGAGTTGTGAGGACGATATTTTATATTATTTGTGACTTGGATATTTTCATGTTGTTCGCTTTATATCATCTTTTTCTTCGCTACGGCTTCGTATATCTATTATGGTGGTTGTTTTCCGGCTTTGAGCGTGGATTTGCTCCCGTTTGGGGATGCTTTACTTATATCTTTTGTGGTACACTTTTTGGGGGCTTGTTTTACAAAGGAGGTGCTGCCAAATTTTAATGGAAGTAAATTTGGACTTTAAAGAATTTTGATTGAGATTCCAAAAGTTTTAAAAGATGTTCTTGTTACTTACTACTTTGATGGTTTAGATTGTTGGGTTTTCGGCTTACTTAAATTGCGTTACGCCAGTTGACGTTACGTGGTTTAAGGGCCGTCACGTGCCAAATTCGGGTCGTGACACTACGCCTTGAATAGGTCAACAAACGCAGCACGAATACTAAATAATACTCGTAAGAAACGACGAAGGGCTACGACTGGTTTTTGGCGAAAAAACTTTTAACGTAATGAACTTGATATCGTTGAAGGAACCGCATATCTTTTTATAAATATATAGTGGAGAAAACCCTTACTAAAAAGATCACTCCCGGTGAAGGATCTCGGCTCTTTCCACGTAGAATGAGGTGCACGATATTCCAACTGAATACCGCGACGCAAAGCAAAAGAAATCGACTATAGGGAAGTTATTACCCTGACACAAACCTCTGTCGAAGGGGTCACTCCCAAAGAAGGGATCTCGGCCCTGCCTCGTCGAATGAGGTGCTGGATATTCATAACCGAATACCAATGTGCAAAAAAAAAGAAAACGCCCTAGTAATAACAGCCTTTTAAAATTATTCCAACAACATCGAATAGGTTTGTTTTCCTTGCATTGATCTGAATCAACGCAGTCCCGTCATTTAATCACACCACAAAAGAATAAAAATATGATGTACGTATATTCCATCCGCATTCTCCACTGGGTCCCGTCATCACCCATTAGGTTACTTAACTAACAACAGAGCAGGGACTGGACTAGCGCGGGTGTAAAACATATACAACATCTACTTGTATATATATCAATATATAATAATCGCATCAGGCGTGATAAATGCAACATCAAAGATAAGTAATAAGTATCACAGAACAGTACAGATAATCATGGAGCCCCGGGTTTCCTTTGAGCCGTAAGTGAAACCCGACATTCCCCTGGTCTTGTGGATAGCCTGTGAAATGAAAACCTAGACCCTTACGAGTGCGGCAAGTTACCCGCCAAAACCTGAAGTGAGGCATCCCCCTTCAGCAAAGTGAATGGACCACCCAGCACTTCACGGAATCTGGTAACTTGAGCACCCTACCTTGGGTCAACTTGTACCCCCTATGAGTGCGGCGAATAGCCCGCCAAGTCTAGAGTGAAGCCCCCTCCGTCTCAAAGCCATGAGATGCGGGCCTGTTACCTCTTGAACCCGGCTATCCGTGCACTCCACCATGGGCTAATCCTAGTACAGAAAAGAAAATATGTACAACGGGTACATCGACCTCAACCCGGTCGTGGCCAAAAAGAATAATATACAAACAGGCAGTGACGGCAGTCCACATGTCGGGCGCTCGACCCACGATATCAAATGTACAAATAAATCTAAACTGCACTATCATTGCAACCAAGCTATCCACCACGATAAATCCGCAACAATACAACACAACACAGAACATTAACGTGAATTTCACGTTCACAAACCTGTCTAAAAGAACTATAGCGATTAGACAAGTTGTGCCGATCAAATGACATTCATGGTCGCAAATAGTAATGCAAGTACTGAAAAATACACATTTAAACTTTCGATCGACTAAACTTTTCTAAATAGGCCCCAAATGCAAATCTAGCACTCAAACAAATCTAGTCAAAAACTATATATCACTAAAATCATATTTTCATGAACTAGAGCCCCAGAAAAATTGTGGGGTGTTGTAGCCAAAAAAGCGCAGCGGAAGGGCCGCAAAATGTGACATTTTTACTCCGGTTCCATGGCGGAATTTTGGAATTAGGTCTCCAAATATTTTCTGTAACTCTATTTTTTCCTGCACATAATTCTAAGATACCCAAAAAAAATTTTAGAACAACTCTGAAAATCGACAGCAAGCACATGAACATAGATTCAGAAAAATTTGTCAATCGATATTTCAACCTTATGCAAACTAGTTAGTAGGGTTAATGGCGTGGCTCTGATACCATGTTGGGTTATGGCAGCGCCCCGACCGTCAATCCGAGGCCAAATGCGGAACAAAAACTTTTCAAACTTGGCTCTAACACAACCCGATTCCCAGATCGTGCCATTAACCTTATACTAGTAATACAGAAAAGAGTTTGGAGAGATTATACCGATCGATCCGTGTCCTTCGGTCTTCAATCTCTTCGCCAAGCTCCCTACGGCTGCCCCCGAACAAACTCGCTCTCCGATCTCGCTCGTCGAAATGGCTCCACGTCAAGGATTCTTTTTATGTGCTCCCGCTTCAAACCGAAGCAACTCGGACATGAAGTTTGCTAGCCGACATGTCCAAGGTGAAGTAGAGAATGTGTGTGATAACTTTGTCTCAATACACCCATGGATTCTCAACTCATCAGAGGGATGGGTGGAGGTTGAAGAAGAAGCCATTGGAGAAGAAGTTGTGAACACAAAATGAAGCTAGAGAAGAAAGTGGCATTGATAAAATCTTGTGAGATAAAATGTGAGAGCTCCAATAATAATCTCAAGAGCAAACCCCACCTCTTGTAGCTGCCCTCTCTCTATCCACATCTTATCTCACACCACAAATCTATCAAGAAAATGGTCATGGCGCAATAAAACACACCATGAGTCACCAATAAAGCGTATGCCATATTTAATGCTCTTGATCATGACTAGCACTTACAAGTTCCACTTAATAAACATTAATCTAAATGTTTAACACAATAAATAGAATGACATCTTCTAAAGTAAACTCGTGATGGATCACAAGAATAACCTTCACCTGTATATACATACCTGCATTCTTATTCTGACTGAATACGAATACTTCGAGACGAAAGTAATCCAACAAATCTAATACTACGATCTGGCTTAAACCAAAGCCCACTAATATGATCCGTGCACAAGTGCATGCATATGATCGAACCCTGCCATAAAACCATACGGCCTCTACAATGTTTCGCCCGAACTTGGGAAACTTTCTGTGGGGGACTCTAAAGACTCGTCAATATACTGGCAGTGGGTTTAACCACAAGCACATCAGTGGTACTAGCTGTACGTAACGGCTGCCCATGTATTGAGTGAAAGGGAAGCTGACGAGCGAACTCATCCTGAAACCCTACTGAGCCTATCTGTGACTATCTCCGTACAGTACGGTCTGTTCGACTATGAGTATGACATATCGGGCCTAGGAGGATGGTAAACGTCAGACCCACAATAGCGGTATAAGTCATGTCGGAGTGTAGCCCGGAACATCCTGAGAAACTACTGGAATACCTACCAGTAAATCTCACTTTCCTTGGCCAAGGACTTTGCGTAATGGCTTTCCAGACACAGCGCGATATCAACCCCCAATACCGGGAGAGAGGAATCCTATCTAACCGCCAATGCCTCCAAGTGCTACGGGACTGTACCCAACTACTACCTGTTTGCACGACTCCTTTGAGCCGTAGTAGGGTAGCAGTCAAAGAACAGTGGGAACACACTTGGGGCAAAGTGGCATTGTCAAGTCAACGGACTAAGCTGTACTCATGTCACATGGGAACTGCACCTGACGATAGGTATAATACCATCCAGCAGTACCCTTGCGAGTCTGTCCGGTGTACTCATAACCCAATGAGCACCTATATACTATCTTAGGTGAACCAACTGACACCAATGACTTATGAGACCAGACACCGCTCCTCGTCGCGGTCTCAATCCGTACACACTCGTCTAGTCTCGAAGTATTGATGCCCAGTTTCGAAACTCCCACGACTAGGGACACTTTAAGGATGTGCTTATAGACTACCCAACTCTCACATATATGATCGCCATCATACTGCCGGTAGTCAAACAAGAATCCTATGGGCTCTATCAACGTGTAATAGTGATCTGTAATGTCACCTGAAGCATGTACACGATGATAATGACAAACCAGATAGCAAACTATCATCTCGAGTAAGACTGTTCTACCGGTATAGATCCTCCATCAATCATTGCAATCACGTACCTATGATCCAATAATTGACTTGACGACACTATAGCCAATATGAATTTGCTGCCCAGAAAACTGTTCCTATTACTACAGAGACTATTCCCGTATCATTACAGGAGTTTATGAGGCTGAGGCCTCCAGTCTTTACCGGCACAGATGTAGCGGAGGATCCGCAGACATTCCTCGATAGGATGGCTAGGATTTGCCGTTCGCTGAGATGTTCTGATGAGAGATGGGTGGAGCTTGCAAGTTTTCATCTGGAAGGCCTTGCTCAGACGTGGTGTGAGTCAGTCGAGAGAGGTCGAGCTGCAAGTCTACCTCCTATGACTTGGGATGAGTTCACAGATGTATTTCTTTCCCATTTTCTTCCGGAGAGCATCCGAGATGCTCGAGACCATAGTTTTTAGGTTTTGCGCAACATTCCTGGGATGACAGTGACCGAGTATGACATTCAGTTTACTCAGTTGTCCTGATATGCTCCTTAATTGGTGGATACTGAAGAGAAGAGGATAAAGAGGTTTGTGCGGGGACTTGACACGCAGTAATTTCTTGCCATCGGTACCCAACATTTTGATACTTATGCAGCTGCAATGGACGCGGCCTTACTGTTGGAGCAGCGCATTTCTGAGACTTCGGTCGTTTCGGGACCGAAGAGGATTCGTACAGATATATCAGCTCCAGTGCGATTTGGCAGAGGCATGGCAGGAAGAGGCCATGGCAGTGGTCGAGGCTTGATGCGAGGCCGGTTGTTCACCTCCTATTCACCAGGTTAGCGGCCATCGCCCGGATGTTATCTGTGTGGGAGTCCATATCATCTTGTCAGGAATTGTACCGTGAGGCGGCAGGGTGAGGTGCCAGTTCCGTATGTGACCTTACCACCCTCACCCCCTGCTCAGAGAGCTTTACTTCCTACCCCTGATGATGCTCCACGCAAGGCAGATGCTCCTAGAGGTCGTAGGCGTGGAGTCCCTATTCAGAGGGGACGAGGTGGCAGTGGCAGAGGACAACCAGCTATTAGTGGGGGACAGGCCCGAGTGTTCCCTTTGACTCCGCATGCATCCAATGCCGTTGTGACAGGTACTTTGCCAGTATGTTCTTTCGACGCGCGGGTATTATTCGATCTAGGTTACACTCATTCTTATGTATCTATACACTTTTCCCCAATGTTGGGCCGAAGGTCGTCTTTGCTAGATCAGCCACTCGTTGTTACTACTCCGGTAGGCGAATCGTTTGTTGCTCGATTTGTGTTTCGATCGTGTTATGTCCGTATCGGGGAGAGGGATTCTTTGATTGATTTGATTCTCCTCGATATGTTAGACTTTGACATTCTTCTGGGCATGGACTTGTGTTCATATCAGAATTTTGCATTATTATATTCCCCATTCTTAATCATATTGCAAATAAATAGGTGCTTTTGATCCTTGTCTGCTAAATAGTTGCAGGTTACAGGTTCTCAGAACAATACAGTGAAAATGGTGAAAACACGCTACAAACGTGAGACTACGACCAACAAATAGATGAATCTGCAAGATGCCGCCTATAGTTTAAGGAATAAATGAAGATCAGTAAACTGTTCCATGCATAAAACAGTTCAAGGGCAGCACAAGATTCAATAATTCAACACGAAGCTAACAGTAAAAGTCCACAACATTCTGCACTATGGAAATCTGGAAGAACATAGAAGATATTTTGAGAAACCAAGTAAAGAAAACAGAAGAAAATAGCAACAAGAAGCAACCCAGAGAAAAAGTGCCAGAGATCCCTCAAGATGGCCGCGGAACCGCGGCCAAACAAGGCTTATGGCCGCGGATCCGCGGCCGTGCAGAGCACGTGTCGGTGCGTGTCGGTGGAGTCGGTGCATTGACCCGGTTTTCTTAGGGTAGTCTTGTAATTTCAGATGTGGAACAGATGTAAACCCTAGGGTTCTCCTATCTATAAATAGGAAGCCTACAGCTCTTTTTGGAGCATGCCTCTTTTTAATTCTAGATTAGATTTTTAATTCCCTTGTAATTGTCAAAGAGTGCATCAATAAAAGTAAGTTTCTATTTTAAATCATTCTTATCTGCAATTTTATTTCTGCAATTTTTTATATCTGTCTTTTAATATATGCACGTTAATTAAATAATTAAAAAGAAAAATAAAACAAATGAATTCCATTGTTAATCCCCTAATGAGTGAGTAGTTCCTTATTTGTTAGGGTTAGGATTCGGTAGGTTTGAGAGATGGAAATCTCTCACTCCTTTCTTGCCCGTTTAACTTTATAAATTAGGACTTTATGTAAATCAATCACCTACCGCTCACTACGGCACCCTATCCTACGAGAAAGCGGTGATTTCCTCGTTAGACCGGTCGTGGTTGATTTAGATAGAGGTTAGGGATAAGAGTTAAGAAAGGACGGACAGGGACCAAAAGGAAGAAACTGTGTTTCTTCCCTGTCGTGATAATCCCCTTTGTTAATTATTACCCTAACACCTACGTTCTTAATTAGGGGAAAGAAAGCGGTGAGTAGAATTAACTTTCCAAACTAACCTAATCCTAACCCTAGCAAGGTTTTAATCCAAATCGAATTCAATTTCAGTTTTTATAAAAATCAAAACCTACCATAAATAGGAATTGACTCGTTAGAACAATTAGAAAAGAACACGTTTTCCTTGTGGACCGACCCGTACTCAATCGGCTAGCTACCAAGCGACACCGTTATTGATTGAGGTTAATTCTTTGATTTCAAAACACATACGCACAAAATATCATCTCAATCAAATGGCACCGTTGCCGGGGATAACGGTAGTTATTTTCTTTTTGTAATTTCGGGTTAGTTAAAAATTGAAAAAATCATAAAAACTGAAGAAAAAAAATCATCATCTTGTTATTTTTTGAAGGGTTTTTTTGTGAATTGTGCAGGAACGGAAAGACGAACAGATTCGAATCTGGAGCAAGCTCGGTGAACAAATCCAGAAACAGAAGATCTGAACAGACAGAGAAGAACCACAACAGAAAACAGAAAGTTTTTGGAGATCTGAACCTCTTCTTCCACCGTGGAACCGCGGCTCGAACATACAATTGGCGGCGGATCCGCGGCCGTTTGCTGATGTCAGCAATCTAATTTTTATGTAAGTATTCCTTACCTCCTCTGTAACCCCCTGTGCTCCTCTGAAAAAATTTCCTGCAGGGTTCTTTGCGCAAAACTTCTTCTCCCTCTCCAATAAATCAATCTTGTGTAGTATTCTTTGCGCCGCAATAAAAAAAAAATTTGGCAACTGTTTTTTATTTTTGTGTGTTTACTGCTTTGCATTTTTAAAAACGGACTCTTAAGGGGCTATAACACCAATCCAGATTGTGTGGGGATTTCATTACCCTTCCTAGGACCCCAAAAATCATAAAAAGCATTTGCATCAACCCTCGAGTTAATTAAAAAATATTTAGACTCAGCCAATAAGGACTGTCGCGCTCAATAGGACAAAGGATGGTTGTGGGCAATCGGTCGTTTGTCTAAACCAGACTTTGTGGTTCCTAGGCTAGACAAGTAGGAAAGGTAATTTCAAAAGGCCCGTCTCACGGTAATTCGTGAGCAGATCCCTCCTTTCTTTACTTGTGCTTACCTGGCCATAATTAGCGGTGAAGAGGCGATTCGAGGGATATATCTCACAACTTGTCCTTTGGATCAGTTAGGAGCGGTCTAGTTGACTTAGGAGACCCTAGCTCTAGGCTTGATTGTGCATGTTCAAATTGTGATTGCTTGAAAGTGTGTCGTAGTTCCGTATAAATCTTTTGCAAAAATCTTTATAAAAATTTAAAAAATCCAGAAAAAAATTTTTTTACAAAAACTTTTCGTTTTATCGCTAGAAATCCATTGCACCTGACTTTCACCTACATCATCTCATTGACGTTTTCTTACCCCACCTTCTATTTTTACTTTTTGAATACACTACACCTCGTTAGTGTATGTCCAGTTGGACTAGGGACACTAGCGCCCGTTTAGTCCGTGTCTCGTTAGTTCCTACTGACGACGCGTTCGACTCCGAAGTCGAAATTCCATCCACTTCTTTACCTTCATCTTCAAATTCACCATCTTCTAAGGAGATGTCAGGATTCAATCCTAACAACCCTTTACCTCCGATTGAAGCGCTCCAACAAATTGCGCTCCGGGATCTCTTATATCCTACCCGTACCGCACTTCCCACTTGTCTTTCACTTCCGCCGCCAAATAGGGACAACTTCGAAATTAAACCCCACTTCATCAATATGTTGCCCAAATTTCATAGGCTGGAATCCGAAGATGCCTACATCTTCATTAATAAATTCCAGAATGTTTGCGCAATGATGAAGACCATACAACTTTCCGATGATGCTATAAGGCTATGTGTCATTCCATTTACTTTATGTGACCTTGCTGAAAAATATCTATATAGCACAGCATCACACTCGATAAAAAATTGGGAAGAGTTTGTTAAGGCTTTTCTTAAAAAGTTTTACCCACACCACAAGACCGCGAGAATTAGAAATGAAATTAATCAATTCTCCCAGCTTCCTTCCGAACCTTTTTGGAAGTGTTTCGAAAGATTTAAGGACCTTCTTGTTCAGTGCCCTCACCACGGTATCAAGAGATGGCAACTTTGCCAAACTTTATACGAAGGACTGAACCCAGCAACTAAGCAGTTGTTGGTAACCATTTGTCAAGGTCACTTTCTTACAAAATCGAGCGAGGAAGCTTGGCAATTTCTCGACGATCTTGCTGAACAAACACTTCAGTGGGAAAGCACAAAGACCACTTCATCTACTTCATCAGGTCAGTCTAGGGCAGGCATACATCAATTTGATATGTCAATTGCAATGAAGGCCGAAATGACTGCACTCACGAAAAAACTAGAAGCAATTGAGAGCAAATTCTCATCGCCTTATCCTGCCCCTGCTTTACCCCCACGCACTATTTCCGCTTGTTGTTCGGATCTATCCCATCTAACCGAAGAGTGTCCTTACAACCCACCTGTTCAAGGACAAGATCAAGTCAATGCTTCCTTTCAGCAAAGACAAAGAAATGATCCATACTCTTCAACTTATAATCCTGTTTGGAGGAGCCACCCAAATTTCGCCTGGAATCAAAATCAACAACAATTCCAAGGCAATAACAACTTTCAGAGTCCTCCTCCATAACAATAAGCCTCTCAACAAACTCAGTATCAGCAACCCTTCCAACCTCAACCTTACCAAAACCAAATGAACAATTTTGTACCAAACAACTCTTTTCCTCAAAACAATTTTGTTCAACCGAATAACGATAAGGTTTCCTCGCTAGAATGAAGTCTGGATGCGTTTTTAAAACAATCTACACAATCCTCAGCAAGCATCCAGTCTTCCATTCAGTCTTTAGTGCAACACACTGCTTCACATGATCAGAGTATCAAAACAATTGAAGCCCAAATTGCACAACTGAATGCTGCGTTAAGCGAGCGAGAAAAGGGAAAGCTTCCGTCTCAACCATTGCCATATCCCGGTCACACACACAACGCTTATGTTGCTTATGAACAACAAAATCATAATGTAAATGCTGTGACTACATTGAGATCTGGAAAGGTATTGCACAACAACGTTGGTATTAGTGATGACACCTCAGCCGCTGCATCTTCATCTTCTTCATCTTCATCTTCTTCATCTTCAGAGCCTGTTCTCCATTCTTCACAAGGCTCTACTTCTTCTACTAATTCGAACGGACCCACATCTCACTCCACGAAAACACTAACACTGGGATCAGTTCCTACTCCGCAATCTACTCCACAAACATTGGACTCAACAAATTTTCAAAATATTCCATTTTCAAACAGGTTGAGATCCAATAAACAAACTCCATAAATGGAGAAGATTATGGAGTTATTCAAATAGGTTAGCATTAACATACCTCTCTTGGATGCAATCCAACAAGTCCCTTCTTACGCTAAAATCTTGAAGGACTTATGCACCAAGAAGAGGAAGTCGCAGGTACCCAAAAAAGTATTCATGGCTAGTGCAGTAAGTGATGCTCTTACCCAACCATTACCCCAAAAACGCAAGGACCCTGGCTGTCCTACAATTTCAATAACTATTGGGGATAAGAACATCAACCGCACACTTTTAGATCTTGGTGCCAGTGTTAATTTGCTTCCCTATTCAGTATATGAGCAATTAGGCGTTGGAGAGCTAAAACCCACACATTGTACTCTCCAAATGGCCGACCGATCCATCACCCATCCTAGGGGTGAGTTAGAGGATGTGTTGATTAAAGTAGGGGAATTTATATTCCCCGTTGATTTCATTGTTATGGACACACAGCCTGTAGCTAACCCCCGGAGTTAAATTTCGGTGATACTTGGTCGACTATTCCTTGCAACTTCTAATGCGGTGATCAATTGTCGAAATAGTTCAATGAACCTATCTTTTGGAAATATGACAATTGAACTCAACATTTTTAAGTTGAATCAACCCTCTGAACCTAATTCTAATATACTTTATGTTTGCTCGATCCAAGAGATCACTCAGGAGGACTGTGAGCTCGAAAATGTTTTGTTCGATCACAGCAGTTTTGACGCCACTAGTGCGTTCCTCCTTTGATCTGACACAGTTTTCACACCCGATAACAATTACGAGTGTTTCACTTTTTCAAACTATTTTTAAGAAACACCACCCGAGTTTGAGTCCTTTGAATTTTTGGATGAGTTAGCTGAACCATCCGACTCGGTTGCTTACACTCGTTTTGAACCTTTGTTGGAATCCTTCGAGTTTGAGATAGTTTCACCAATTTTACCTTCAATTGTTTCGCCTCCAAAACTCGAACTCAAGCTATTGTCGTCTCACCTTAAATACGCCTACTTAGGTGAGAATGAGACCCTTCCTGTTATCAACTCGGCCTCTCTAGCCCCCGAGCAAGAGACAACCCTTTTAACGGTCTTACAAAATAATTGGCAAGCTTTTGGATGGACTATGGAGGACATCAAGGGGATTAGTCCCCTCATAGTTGAACATCATATACATATGAGGGATGAAGCCAAGCCAGTAAGGGATCCACAGAGACGCCTCAACCCTGTAAAGAAGGAGGTTGTTAAAAAGGAGATTGTAAAATATCTTGATAATAGTATCATTTACCCTATCTCTGATAGCCAGTGAGTTAGCCGCATTCATGTTGTCCCAAAGAAATCGAGCATAACGGTCATAACTAATGAGGCGAATGAGTTAATACCTACTCGCACCCAAACTGGGTGGCGAGTATGCATTGATTATAGAAAACTCAATGCCCCGACACGGAAAGACCACTTTCCATTACCTTTTATTGACCAAATGCTAGAACGATTGGCTGGGCATGAATTTTACTGCTTTTTGGATGGCTACTCCGGTTATAATCAAGTTCCAATCGCCGAAAAGGACGAAGACAAGACCACATTTACTTGTCCTTTTGGTACGTTTGCTTATCGTCGCATGCCCTTTGGGTTGTGCAATGCACCCGCTACCTTTCAGCGGTGTATGATGGGAATTTTTTCACATAGTGGAAAATTCTTAAAGATTTTTATGGATGATTTCTCCATTTTGGGCGACACCTTTGACGAGTGTGTGCTACATTTTGATGCAGTTCTTACCCGATGCAGGGATAAGAACCTCACATTAAATTGGGAGAAATGCCACTTTATGGTACGATAAGGTATTGTCTTAGGACATATCATCTCGCAAAATGATATTAAGGTTGATAAAGCTAAGATTGAAGTCATTTCCAATCTTCCTCCTCCCAAGTGCGTTAAAGACATCCGAGCCTTCCTTGGCCATGCCAATTTCTATAGACGGTTCATCAAGGATTTTAGCAAGATAGCTAGACACTTAACTCTTTTGTTGTCCAAGGACACCACTTTTGATTTTGACTCCACCTGCATGAAAGCGTTCGAGTCATTGAAAAACTCAATCATTTCCTCTCCCATTCTTTCATCTCCCGACTGGACGCATCCATTTGAAATTATGTGCGATACATCTGATTTTGCCATTGGTGTTGTCCTTGGACAGCAAATAAATATGATGCCGCACGTAATTTATTACGCTAGCCGAACCTTAAATGAGGCCCAATTGAATTACACAACAACTGGAAAAGAATTCTTAACTGTTCTGTTTGCACTAGAAAAGTTCAGGCCCTATTTAATCGGCTCTCAAGTCATCATTTACACAGATCCTCAGCTCTTCGCCATCTTTTTGCGAAGAAGGATGCTAAATCTCGGCTGATACGTTGGATCCTCTTACTATAAGAGTTTGACCTTGTCATAAGAGACAAGAGAGGATGCGAAAACGTAGTCGCCGACCACCTTTCACGCCTTCCTTCTTCACCTACATTTCAAATTCCTATTAAAGACGTTTTTCCAGATGAGCAACTCTTAACTGTGTCATGTGAACCTTGGTTCGCTGATATCGTAAATTATTTGGCCACCGGACTGATACCAAATGATTGGTCGAATCAGGACAGATTCCAATTCCTGTCCCAAGTAAAACATTTTTACTGGGATGAACCATATCTCTTCAAATACTGTTCCGAACAAATCATTTGTCGGTGTGTCCCCGAAAACGAGTTTAAGAGCGTGATGTCATTCTGCCACGATCAAGCATGTGGCGGGCATTTTGGCCCCAAAAAGACGGCAGAAAAAATCTTGCAGTGTGGCTTTTACTGGCCACGACTTTTTAAAGACGCATACGAATAATGCAAGACATGCTCTCGGTGCCAACACTTGAGCCGGATATCTCGGAGAAATGAAATGCCGCTCCAACCAATTTTGGTTGTTGAAATTTTTAACGTTTTCGGGATAGACTTTATGGGAACATTTCCCAATTCCTTTGGGAACATGTATATTCTACTGGCTGTTGACTATATTTCAAAATGGATCGAGGCTGTGCCCAGCCGAACTAATGACAACAAGGTTGTCATTAAATTTCGCAAAGAAAACATTTTTTCTCGGTTTGGGCATCCTCGTGTGATTATCAGTGATAATGGATCTCACTTTTGTTATTGGACTTTGGAGTCCTTAATGCGAAAATACTCCATTACTCACAAGCTGTCAACGCCCTATCATCCCCAAACTTGTGGGCAAGCTGAGATTTCGAATCGGCAGATTAAACAGATATTGGAGAAAACGGTTTCCAAAAACCGTAAAGATTGGTCATCAAAACTTATCGATGCCCTTTGGGCATTCCGTACTGCCTATAAGAACCGAACGAATGTGTTCCACGATAAACACCTTATGCGCAAAACTTTCATACTTGGTCAACATGTTTTACTTTACGATACTCGGTTACATTTCCATCCCGGCAAGCTCAGATCTCGATGGAAAGGGCCATTTTTTATACGCACCATATATCCACACGGTGCGGTCGATCTAGAAAATCCGGAGGACGGTTCACTGTTTAAAGTGAACGGACATCGATTTAAGCCTTTCCTCACTGTGGACCCTTCGGAGGAGCTCTTGTTTTTGCAGGAGCCGATCTATATCGATTGATCTTCCTCCATCTACCCCTAAATTTCGATTATCAAGCCAAAACACTGTTTCAAACAAGTTTGGGGGTATGTATCATTTGTAATTATATAAAAATTAAAAAAAATGGAAATTTGAATATAAAAAAATATATTTTTGGGGTACTTTTTTAAATTTCCAGTTTTAATAAAGTAAAATAAAAAAATTTATTTGCAAATAATTTCTTCTTTTTAAGAGGTGTTTTTTGCAAATAACCAACACATTCCCCCACTATAAATAAACCCCGACCCCTCTCTGTTTTCCTAACTCTAATTTTTCACCTCTCTACAAACCCTAACCGCCGCTAAAGATTTTCCAGCGAGATCTCTCAGCGCCGCCGCTGATCCGCCGCCAGAACCCTCTTCCCACCGTGCTTCCGTCGCGCCTCCATGTTGTCGCCCTCTGATTTTTTCAGAGGAGGTTTGCATCGCTTGATCCTCTCTGATTTTTTTAGATCTGTGAACTCTTTGTAATGGCACCTAACATGCAATTAGTACGTGATTTTTCACAAATCTTTTCACACACGATATACGGGAGCAATTTTGCTGATGAAATCACATGGAGGGGGTGGAACTTTTTAAATAATCATCCCAATGCTTACGCCCTTCCAGATCTAGTCACTCGTTTTTACGAGTGCATGGAAGAAGGCTGCCTTACACAATACGGTATTATCAAACTACTTTGGGGCGATAGGGAGATAGTTATTGACAAAGACTTCATCTATGAAGTCACTTTAATCCCTAGATTACATGTTCATGACCAACCCCTTCAATTTGAAGATTACTTACCCTTAATGGGTAATGACTGTTCGAGGGAAACTAGGAAGGGAATACAGGCTAGATTTTCGCTAATGTTTTAACTGTGTGTCGGGGGGCACAAAATAATATTTTTGGGAGTTTACATAATACAACATTTTTCACCGCGTCACTTCATATCGTACACACCCTAATGACTCGGAAACCTAGATTTGACATGTGCACAGTTTTACTTAATTCAATTGGTGCTGGCAAAAGGGCCGCAAATTACCCATGCCCTATGTTAGTGACACAACAGTGTCGCTATTTTCTCCCCGTGGAGGAGTTTGAATTTTACATGCATGGAGGTATATCCATTAGGACTCTCATTGAGGTCGTATCCACGTCCTATACCCGCTTGACTGATGTTTGGTCGCGAAGAGAACCGGTCGAACATGTACCCGCATGAACACCCAGCTCCAGCTCGACCGCGAGCGAGGAAGAGCTTACCCCCATTGAACATGCACGTTTAATAAGAAGAGCCATTAGGGGGATTGATAATTTGGTGGGGATGATGACCAACTTGGATCACCGGGTGACTGAGATAGAACATGGGGTATCTACGTTGTTAGCGCGAGAGGAGCGCTCCCGTTCACGCTCAAGGGGACGGCGAGGGCCTGATCAGTGAGGGCACTGCTTTTTGGTGAGTTTGGGGGGAAGAGGTGGTGGTAAAAAGTTATCATTGCATTGCATATTTTTAGTTTTTGTACATATTTTTTATTATTTTTCTTTTGCATGTTTAATTCTGCATTGCATCTTTATAAAAAATAATGAAAATAATGAAAATAAAAAAATTATAAAAATAAAATCAAATAAAAAATTGAAAAATTATAAAAATTGAAAAATACAATTTTGGCCATAATTGACTTAAGATTGACAAGACGGTTAACTAGCTAGGAAAAACTAGATCCTAAACTTAGTAAATTAAAACACCTAAAAATAACCTTTTTTAAAATTTAACGGTAGAAAATATATGTCCTTGTAGTTTACTTAGAAAGGTGAATTTTGAGTTCAGTTCTTGGGCTAAGTCAAAATAAGTGATGAGTATTGAAATTTTTGCTGAAGTGTAAGTCTGAAAAATAATCTCGAACATTTAGTCTAAAGTATGAAAGTATATACCCTACAACTTGTACATACACGCACCTTGAAACTTGGGATAGTGGAGGATACCTTGAAATGCTCTTGTCTAAAATCCTTAGTATAAGAAAAAATTAATGTATAAGTGTGAAATAAGAGATTTAAAAAAAAAATGAACACTGGTTTTTTAATTACTTAAGGCTGCGTAAAATAAAAAAATAACGAGGGTGCTTTATCACCTAGTGCCTTAGACCAACTGGTTTGGGAGTCACTGCTAAAGCCTTAGGTATTACAAGACGAGGAATTACGCTTAAAGCGCAAACACATTTTGTAATCCGTTGTTAGTACCTCAAGAAGTATTAACGGTCGCATTAAGGATGTGTGAGCAATTTCATCTAAATTCACCAACTAAAAGTACTTCGGACAATGGACAAGAGTATGATAGCTTGAATTGAATTTCTAAGTGTAGGGGTGATACATACACACACGTAGGGGTATATGATTGGGTTTGGATGAGAGATATGAATGAAAAATAGGACTTATATCTTTAGTATAGATGATAGAAATTCCTAAGTGGAGATGTAACCTTAGAAGGAAAATTCAAAAGAGGCTAAAAGCTAAATAAATTTACAGAACATATAAAATCTTAAGTTAAATGATAAGTGAGTGCGAAAAATATGGGTTGATGATTTCTAAGTTGAAAATAATAGAATTTCTTTCTAGAACACTGAATTGATGAATGAAAGTCAATAGGCCAAATTGATCGAATTTTGTGGGTAGTATCCGCTGAAAACCCTCAGGAGACAACACTCCTCCTACTAGGGACACCTAGAGGTTTAACGACTTATTGCATGAGCTCAATGCAATCGTGATTCCTTGCGAAAGTGAGGTTAGGCTTTTTTGAGAATAAATTGGTTTTGCTCGGGATGACCAAAAGAAAAGTTTGGGGGTATTTGTTCATATCAGAATTTTGCATTATAATATTCCCCATTCTTAATCATATTGGAAATAAATAGGTGCTTTTGATCCATGTCTGCTAAATAGTTACAGGTTACAGGTTCTCAGAATAATACAGTGAAAATGGTGAAAAGACGCTACAAATGTGAGACTACGACCAACAAATAGATGAATCTGCAAGATGCCGCCTACAGTTTAAGGAACAAATGAAGATCAGTAAACAGTTCCATGCACAAAACAGTTCAAGGGCAACACAAGATTCAAGACTTCAACACGAAGCTAACGGTAAAAGTCCACAACATTCTACACTGTGGAAATCTGGAAGAACATAGAAGATATTCTGAGAAACCAAGTAAAGAAAATAGAAGAAAATAGCAACTTGAAGCAACCCAGAGAAAAAGAGCCAGAGACCACTCAAGATGGCCGCGGAACCGCGGTCAAACAAGGCTTATGGCCGCGGATCCGCGGCCGTGCAGAGCACGGGTCGGTGCGTGTCAGTGGAGTCGGTGCATTGACCCGGTTTTTTAGGGCAGTCTTGTAATTTCAGATGTGGAACAGATGTAAACCCTAGGGTTCTCCTATCTATAAATCGGAACCCTAAAGCTCTTTTTGGAGTATGCCTCTTTTTAATTCTAGATTAGATTTTTAATTCCCTTGTAATCGTCAAAGAGTGCATCAATAAAAGTAAGTTTTTATTTTGAATCTTTCTTATCTGCAATTTTATTTCTGCAATTTTTCATATCTGTCTTTTATTATCTGCATGTTAATTAGATAATTAAAAAGAAAAATAAAAAAATGAATTCTATTGTTAATCCCCTAATGAGTGAGTAGTTCCTCACTTGTTAGGGTTAAGATTGGGTAGGTTTGAGAGATGGAAATTTCTCACTCCTTTCTTGCCCATTTAACTTTATAAATTAGGACTCTATGTAAATCAATCACTTACCGCTCACTACAGCACCCTATCCTACGAGATAGCGGTGATTGCCTAGATAGACCGGTCGTGGTTGATTTAGATAGAGGTCAGGGATAAGTGTTAAGAAAGGACGGACAAGGACCAAAAGGAAGAAACTACGTTTCTTCCCAGTCATCAGAATCCTCTTTGTTATATATTACCCTAACACCTACGTTCTTAATTAGGGAAAAGAAAGCGGTGAGTAGAATTAACTTTCCAAACTAACCTAATCTTAACCCTAGCATAGTTTTAATCCAAATCGAATTCAATTTCAGTTTTTATAAAAATCAAAACCTACCACAAATAGGAATTGACTCGTTAGAACAATTAGAAAAGAACACGTTTTCCCTGTGGACCGACCCGTACTCAATCGGCTAGCCACCAAGCGACACCGTTATTGATTGCGGTTAATTCTTTGATTTCAAAACGCATACGCACAAAATATCATCTCAATCAACTGGTTAGCCACTTGTTATGCATCCGTGGACTGCGTAAGAAGGCAGTCAGATTTAGCTTTCCTGGTGAGCCAGTTCTTGTTATTCAGGGAGATCGTAGCGCCACCCTTCCTATCTTGATTTCTGCTCTTCGTGCTGGTCAGCTCCTGAGGAAAGGATGTCAGGGATTCTTAGCGTATGTTTGTGATACTAGAGCCGCAGAGGTTCCGTTGGACCAGGTCCAGATTGTTAGAGAGTTTCCCGATGTCTTTCCTGACGAGCTGCCTGGTTTACAGCCTGAGCGTGATATTGAGTTCTGCATCGACTTGATCCCCGGCACGGGGCCTATTTCTATACCGCCTTATCGGATAGCCCCGGCGGAGCATAGAGAGATGAAGGATCAGTTGCAGGATTTGCTTGATAAAGGGCTTATTCGACCCAGTGTGTCGCCTTGGGGTGCTCCCGTTAGGTTAGTCAATAAGAAGGACAGTGGTATGCTCTTATGCATCTATTATCGTCAGCTGAACTGGGTTACTGTGCGTAACAGATATGCCCTACCCAGCATTGACGATTTGTTTGATCAGCTCCAGGGTGCGGGCATTTCTCAAAGATTGACTTGCGGTCGGGTTACCATCAGTTGCGGGTTCGGAAGGACGATATTCTGAAGACTGCTTTCGCACACGTTATGGTCATTACGAGTTCTTGGTGATGTCGTTCGGGCTCACAAATGCCCTAGCAGCGTTCATGGACTTGATGAACCATTTATTCAGGCCGTATCTTGATCAGTTCATCATCGTATTCATTGATGAATCTTAGTATATTCCCGGAGTCGGGAGGAGCATGAGCAGCACTTGCGGATCAAATTGCAGACTTTGAGGGAGCATCAGCTGTTCGCTAAATTCTCCAAGTGCACATTCTGGCTTTACAGTGTCAATTTCTTGGGTCACGTGGATACGAGAGATGGTATATGTGTGAACCCGAAGAAGATCGAGGCCGTTCAGCATTGGTCCAGACCGGTATCAGTTTCTGAAGTCCGCAGCTTTTTACGTCTGGCCGGCTATGATTGTTAGAGATTCTGCGTGTTCAAGTTTAGTTAATTACCGCAATCAAGACGGTTTCGCTTGTAGCTAGCCGGTTGAGTACGGGTCGTCCGCAGGGAGATGAGAATCTTTTTCTATGTGTTTTAACGAGTTAAGTCCGAAGGTCCAGATTTTGTTTGTGATTATCTAAGTGGTAAAATGATATGTAAAGAGAGCTTGTTAGGATTAGGATTAGGTTAGTTTGAGTTAGGAGTCTCCCACTTTTTTCGTTGCCCTCTTAATATCGGTGTTACGGTAATCGGCAACAACGGGGATTAGCACGACTAGGAAGGAACTTGCGAGTATAAGCTAGGCTTTCCAACGCATAAGTTCTTCCTTTTGGTGCTTGTCCGTCCATTCTTGGCTCTTAGCCATAACCTCCGGTTAATTCAACCACAACCGGTCTCACTACGGAATCACCGCTATCATGTAGGACAGGGTGCCGTTAGGAGCAGATTGTGGTTCAATTAACGGGAGTCGATTCAAGATGTTGGGCAAGGAAAGAGTGAGAGAGATTTCCTTCTCTCAAACTTCCTTTATCCTATCCTAACAAGTATGAACTACTCACACATCATAATGAAAAGAAAACAAAACAAAAAGAGGAAGATAGAAAGAAGGAGATTAGAAGATAACAACTAGATATTTGCGACCTCACCTTGGCAAGGATCAAGCGTAAGCATCATGGTTGTTTAATGATAAAGGAAAAGAGAAAAGAAAGAAACAACAAGAAATAACAACAACTAAGTTAACAAATTAAAATTACAAGCAATTATAAAAGAACAAGACAAGATATAATAGCAAAATGAACTTCTTTATTCACCATTCTTCACTCACAAAGCTCACTACAAGTTTTAATGGAGAAGAGAAGAGAAGAGGAAGAAGAACAAGTATTCTAAAACCTAGAAAAAAATACAAGATTATGCACCCTTTGCATTGGCAAGATCTGGACTATTTATAGGCAGGGAGTTAGACACCTAGGGCACAATTCTGAACCCTCATAAAAATACAAAACTGCCCCTGAAAAGTCATCAGCCGACAAGGCCGTACCGCCGCGGTTCCGTGGCCTAATAGAGGAGTTGGCTCCTCGTATTTTGTGGGCCTCCCTGGTCTGATGTTGTCTGTAGTTTGGCATATGTGTTTTCTGAAAATACTTCCACATTTCTTCCAGAATTTCTGTTGATCAAAAGGTGATTGGATGTGTATCTTTTGTCATGATTTTCTTGAGCTCCGCGTAGATTTCTTGGATCTTGTGTTTGTAAGTCCATGCTACCTCTCCCGGTACTTTCGGGCATGCGGAATTTGATAAAAAATGATTTTCATAGAGGTGGTAACATGGACTTAAAACCCGGATCTTTGTTAAACATCTAACTAACAACCTAACTAGGAGTCGTTAACTACTCGGTTAGGGGGTTTATACCTTTCTTGTCTTGAACTCCTTCGTCTTCAAACCTCGATGGTGGTCCGGATCGGCTTCTTCCCGACGTCTCCTTACGCCGAAGATAGATCCACCTGAAAGCTTCAACCTTTGGCTCCTTCTTCGAACTTTGAAGAAAATAGTTCACTCGGTTTGCTAAACCTTGTGAACTAGAGTGAGTAGAGAAGAGTTTGTATGGGATTTTATCTATGGTTCTTGGTTCTCAACCCATGAGACAAGTGAACCATAGAGTCAAGAGGGGGAGAGCAAGAGGAGGAAGATGAGAGCTCAAGAACAAGAGAGAGAATGAGCATGAAAGAATGAGAGAAGACTTTTCTCATTTGGCTCTCATAATCCAAAACAATCATAACACATCATATCAATCAAGTATTATGTGATGGTTTAAGCAACCATAGCCATATCATTTCATGCACTCATTTTGCACAAAAGAGCAAGCAAGCAAAAGTCTTTGCCATGAAATGATAGCTATGATTATCATGATGGTCAACTAGTCAAGCCTAGTCAACCGGTCAACAAAGTCAACAAGTCAACAAAAGTCAACAAGTCAACAACTCAACAACCATGTCACCATAATACCTAATTAATATAATTGTTAATCACATATCATATTCTCATTAGGGTTGAGCAAAAAGTCAATAGTCAACTGTCAATAGGCAGCAACCCTCATGAGAATCCTCCGCCCCTGTCTCTCCGTCAACTGTGCATACACACCCGCATCCGCGTTCCGAGGAACACGAATGTATACTGGATAAATCCAATCCCAATACATACACTAGGATCTGGCTTAAACCAAAGCCCGCTAGTGTTTACTGTCCGGACACTGTACGTGCACAAGTGCACGGATGTGACCGAATCCTGTCGCAAAACCAAGCGACCTGCCGCAAAACCATGCGACCTCTACTCTTTTGCCTAAAGGAGAATAGCTTTCTGTGTGGGACTCTAAAGACTCGACCCTACGCTGGCAGTGGGTTTAACCACAGACCGCAAGCGGCACTAGCTGTGCGTAACGGTCCCCAGGTAGAAGCCGACAAGAAGACTGACGAGGTGAAACCCATCTGAACTCCTACTGAGCCTGAATGTGACAATCTCGGTACAGTCCGGTCTGTTCGTCTGATACATCGCATAGCGGGCCTAGGGGGCGGCAAACGTCAGTCCCCCAATAGCGGTACAAGTCATGTCGGAGTGAAGCCCAAAACACCATGAGATAACACTGGAAGCCTACCAGTATATCTCGTTTGCCCTGGCCAGGGACTACTCGTGTAATGGCTCTCCTAGACACAGCGCGATGTCAACCCCCAATACCGGAAGAGACGAATCATATCTAACCGTCACTGCCTCCAAGTGCTTCGGGACTGCACCCAACTACCACCTGTTTGCACGACTCTTTTGAGCCGTGGTAGGGTAGTAATCAAAGTACAGTGGGAACACACTCGAGGCGAAGTGACAGTGTTAAGTCAGCGGACTAAGCTGTACTAATGTCACCTGGGAACTGATAACTGACGATAGGCATAATACCAACTAGTCAGTTCCCGACGAGTCCTGTCCAGTGTACTCGTAACCCAACGAGCACCCGCATACTCTCTCAAGTACGACTTACTGATGGCTGTGGGACAGAGCATCTCCCACACTGGGATGAGAAGCGCACACGCTAGTCTACTACGGAGTATCGATGCCCTGTCTCGATAGTCCTGCGACCAGGGACCTGCAGAAGGATGTGCTTATAGATTACCCAGCCCCACTAGTGTGACTGCCATCACAACGCTGGTAATCAAGCAAAGATCCTAAGAGCTCCACTAATATGTATAGGGGATATACTAAAATAAACACATGTACACATTGAAGTAGAAACAAACCAAGTAGCATACTACTATTTTGAGCAAGATTGTATATACAAGGTTAATATCCCAAGCTTCCATTAAGTAATATACAAACTAGTATGATACAGTAATGGCCTTTAGGGCATATACACTAACAATCTCCCACATGCACTAAGGCCATGTACTGGCGTATCGAAGACCTATCATCTCGATCAGCCGCTCGAACTGAGTCTGGGGCAGGGCCTTGGTGAATGGATCGGCAGTGTTATCTTCTGAAGCGACTCTCCGAACCTCGATCTCCTGGTGATCCACGATCTCCCTGATCAGGTGATACCGCCTCAAGATGTGTCTGGATCTCTGATGGGACCTGGGTTCCTTCGCTAAAGCTATTGCCCCGTTGTTGTCGCAATACAGAGGTATTGGATCAACAATGGACGGAACCACCTGAAGCTCTTTCAAGAACTTCCTTATCCAGACAACTTCTTTTGCGGCATCAGATGCAGCGATGTATTTCGCTTCTATCGTCGAGTCTGCAACGGTTTCCTGTTTGGAACTCTTCCAACACACCGCCCCTCCATTGAGGGTAAAGACAAAACCCGACATGGACTTGGAATCATCCTTGTCACTCTAGAAGCTGGAGTCAGCAAAGGCCTCGATCTGGAGGTATTTTCCGCCATACACCAAGAACATCTCCTTAGTCCTTCTCAGGTACTTGAGAATGTTCTTTACCGCTATTCAGTGTTTCTCCCCAGGGTTCGACTGATACCGGCTTATCACACTCAGTGCATAAGCTACATCCGGTCTGGTACACAACATCGCATACATTATAGAGCCTACCGCAGAAGCGTAGGGTATAATAGACATGCGATCCCTCTCCAAATCAGTCTTGGGAGACATCTCTTTAGAGAGGGTGATCCCGTGACAAGCCGGTCGGTTACTGCGCTTGGAATCTTCCATACTGAATCTTTTCAGTATGGTGTCGATGTACATGGACTGTGAAAGTCCTAATATCCTCTTGGATCTGTCACGGTAGATCCGGATACCCAGAATGTATGAAGCATCACCCAGGTCTTTTATGGAGAACCTGTGTGACAAGAACCCCTTGACAGATTGTAGCGTAGGAATGTCATTTCCTATTAAGAGAATGTCATTCACGTATAAAACAAGGAATACTACAGTTCTCGCTACAAATCTACTATAGATGCATGGTTCATCTGGATTTTTGATAAAGCCAAATTCCTTGACCGTCTCATCAAAACAGATGTTCCAACTCTGCGATGCCTGCTTTAGTCCGTAAATGGACTTAAGCAACTTGCACACCTTTCCGCTGCTCCCACTATGAATGAAACCCTTTGGCTGGTCCATATAGACACACTCCTCTAAATTTCCATTTAGAAAAGCGTTCTTTACGTCCATTTGCCAGATCTCATAATCGTGGAAGGCAGCAATGGCAAGAAGGATCCGAATGGATTTCAGCATAGCCACTGGAGAAAAGGTTTCGTCATAGTCCAAACCAGGTCTTTGACGAAAACCCTTTGCTACAAGTCTAGTTTTATAGGTCTTAACCTGTCCATCTACACCAATCTTCCTTTTGAAGATCCACTTGCATCCTACGGGTTTTACCCCGTCTGGAGCAATGTCCAACGTCCATACTTTGTTAGTGTACATGGACTCCATTTCGGTCTGCATTGCATCCAGCCATTTTACCGAGTCGACGCTCTGAACGGCTTGCTGGAAGCTAGTAGGCTCATCATAATCTATGATGCAATCCTCTCTATCCCCGTCTATGAGAAAACCGTAGTATCTCTCTGGCGGATGAGACTGCCTACTACTTCTGTGGAGCGGCGTCGGAATGTCCTGTTATTTTGAACCCTCTAGTTCCACTAAGCTTTCAGTAATAGTCTGTGGTTCTGGAATTTCTTCCAGTTCTACTGCGCTCCCACTTATTTCCTTTTCTAAGAACTGGTGTTCTAGAAAGTGGGCATTACGAGAAATAAGGACTTTTTGTTCCTCTGCGTGGTAGAAAAGATACCCCCTGGTGTTCTTTGGGTATCCCACACACTTGCACAGTACTGAGCGTGCCTCGAGCTTGTCCGCATGCTGCTTTTTGACAAAAGCCGGACATCCCCAGATCTTCAGATATTGAAGATAGGGTTTCTTCCCACTCCACATTTCATATGGTGTGGTAGGCACAGTCTTAGTCGGAACTCGGTTCAAAAGGTATGCAGCTGATTCTAGCGCATACCCCCAGAATGATCGCAGAAACTCAGCGTTACTCATCATGGACCGTACCATATCCAATAGGGTTCGGTTCCGTCTCTCCGATACACCGTTATGTTGCGGAGTAAGCTGAGAGAGAATTCCGTTCTCTTTTAAAAAATCCAGGAACTCGGCACTCAAGTATTCTCCACCTCGATCCGATCTTAGAATCTTAATACTTTTGCCGGTTTTTTTTTCTACTTCATTCTTATATTCCTGGAACCTTCCAAAGGCTTCGGACTTATGTTTCATTAAGAAGACATAACCGTACCTTGAAAAGTCATCCGTAAAAGTAATGAAGTAAGAATAACCGCTTCGCGCATGTGTAGACATTGGACCGCACACGTCGCTGTGTACGAGTCCCAAGAGCTCGCTCGCTCTTACTCCGTGTCCAGTAAACGGAGTCTTTGTCATCTTTCCTTTAAGACAGGATTGACAAGTGGCATACGATTGATATTCGAACGGATTCAAATATCCTTCTGTATGTAACTTCGTCAACCTTCTCTCATTGATGTGACCCAGTCTACAATGCCATAAGAAAGTCTGATTTATTTCCGGAGACTTTCTTTTGTGTGTATTCTGGATATTGAAAATCTGTGGTTGGTTTAATACGTATATACCATTGCTCAATGTACCTGACCTAATCAAAACTTGATTAAGGTGAATGTTTACAACATTACTTACAAACGCAAATTCATAACCTTCTTTAGAAACTAAAGATACAGAAATGATATTACAAGTTGTGTTTGGTACAAAAAAGCAATTACGCAAAACCAAAACATGTCCATCTGACATTCCCAGGTGATAGTCCCCCACGGCTTTAGCATCCATGCTAGCTCCGTTCGCAACTCTGAGGGTCATGTCACCTGCTTTCAAAACACTACGGTTTCTCAACGCCTGCAAAGAATTACAGATATGAGATCCTGATCCGGTATCCAATACCCAGGAAGTAGAGTTTATTGAAAGACAATTTTCAATAATATACACACCTGAAGCTGAAGCTGCAACCTGCTTCAATTCCTGTGTCCTGGCTTTCCAAGCCCTGCAATCATTCTTCCAGTGATCTTTCTTATGACAATAGAAGCATTCTTCCTTATCCACAAGCTTCTCCGCTATCTTTGTTGCTTTAGCTTTTCCCATCGTATCCACTTTACTAACACCGCCTCTTGGTTTGGCGGGGGCTTTCTTCTTCTTTCCCTTGGCTTTCTCCTTGGACCTAGAAGAAGATGATCCTCCTACAAACAAAGTGGATGTTTCCCTACCTTTCTGTAGGGTGCCCTCTGCGCTCCTCAGCATGTTGAGGAGCTCTGAAAGTTCAACTTCTTTTTCTTGTAAGTTGAAGTTCAGTATGAACTGGGCGTAAGTGGAAGGAAGGGGCTGGAGAATCAAGTCCGTATAGAGCTCGTTCTCTAACGTGGTTCCAAGTTCCACGAGCTCCTCAATGAAGCCAATCATCTTAAGCACGTGTTCCTCTACCGATGATCCGATGGCCAACCTTGCCGAAAATAACTTTTTCGACACTTCGTATCTTGCGATACGAGATTGCTATCCATACAGTTCTTTTGTATGGAGAAATATGGATTCAAGGTCCATATCCCGTGCCTCCTCTGATGTTCGTTGTCCATCGAGGCAAGTACGAGGCACTTGGCCTTCGCGCTATCAATCTCCCAAGTCTTACGGATTTCCTTATCCGGGACGCTGGAGGTGGGACTTGGGACAGGGGGAGCTTTGGTGGTAAGAAGATACCCCAGCTTGTCGTAAGTGATTTCCATCTTGACATTCCTGAGCCAATCTTTATAGTTTGGCCCTGTCAGTATGTTTTTATCTAGTAGTAACTTAAGTCCAGTCATTTCGATTGGTCGCTGCAATTAGGAGAGAGAAGAAGAAACACTTAGCATGATGCTCTTGCAAGTTTAGAGTGGTTTTTAGTTTGTCTAAACAGGATGGCTCCAACTGTTTCTCGAATCCCTCCTTAAAACCAAAAAGGAAGAATTAGTCAGGATCAATCTCACCGTACAATACTTGCTTAACCGTTCGGCCAGGCTGGTGTCGGTACTTCGAGGGAGGTTTTCCAACGCTTTCGCGAAGTTCCTTAATTTAAGAACCTCTTTTCCCTGGGGGCGTAGCCCCGCTAACACCTTTCTAGACACCTACTAGGTTTATAGCATTGATCGTTAAGTGAGAAATTTCCCGAGGAGTAGCATATACTCACAGTAGGATCGGGATCCAAATATCATCGCGTGATGAAACTGAAGGAATCCTACCAGAATCATCACACTCCAAATGGTATGCAACACTAGCAAGTTTCAGTTCTTTTGAAACTCCCGATGTGGATTTTTGCCCCATGCTCTTATGACCTTGGCGTGAGGTCAAAATGTCATAAGTCACATGTCAAGTTCTTCCCATCATTATCCAGGTTAATTTGAATCCACCCTTACCTACCCTTGACGTAGGCCAAAATGGTAGTACGGCTGTCCCAAACCAACGCATTCTATCTATGCAACAGATAAATATCCGGCAGCTACCAATCACTATGCCTTGGCGTGAGGTCAAAATACATAGCTTGAATACTACCGAATATTTAACTGAAATGATGGAGGGCTACGAATGGTTTTGGCAAAACCGTGAACGTAGTGAACTTGATTTAGTCGATGGAACGAGATAGCTTTTAAATGGAGTGGCTCAAACACCGCATTTTAAAAGTTTGGTTTGAAAAGAACCGAGTGGTTTTTCGAAAGTGTTCCAACGACTTTTACTTGGTTTATTTTCTTGCATTAGTTCTTTTAATGCGTGATATTCTTGCATTAGTTCTTTTAATGCGTCCCATCATTTAATCGTACCATTGCAGAAAACAACCAAAATATGACGTACGCTTATGCCATTCGCATTCGCCACGGGGCCCCGTCATTACCCGTTAGGTTACTTAACTAATGACAGAGCGGGGGCTGGGCTAGCGCGGCTGTAAAACATAATCAACGCCTAAATAATATCATATATAGATATATTGCAATGATAGACATTTCAGAACACAGATAAACACATTGGATATACTAGGAACCTGCAATTCGTACGAGCCTGTAACGAAAAGCATATTACACGGCCGTGGTGAATAGCCAAAACCCTACCCAAGACCCCTACGGGTGCGGCAAACTACCCGCCAAGTACCCGAAGCGAAGCAACCTCCCTCATCCCCGTGAGTAGGCCACTTGGCACTTCGGCATACCCGGTAGTTTGTGCACCCCTCCATGGGTCTATCCTAGGAGCAAAAACAGTAAAAAGAAATTATACAATGACGGCTACAACCCCGACCCGGTTGTGCGGTCATACAAATAATTATTACATCAATTTACAAATTTACATGAATTGAAAGGAAAGAAAACTCTCGTCTCACAACCCCGGCTATTCACCCGCGACAATCCAATGAATTCATATACACATTCCAGCAACATTACAGATCACAGATTTGTATAACCCCCACTAATCGACATATAGCGATTAGTAGACGTTCAATACAAATATCACATTACAGAAAAAACCCGTCAGCTAAAGTCTTTTAGAAGTTCGATCAAAAATACGGATTTATAGGACCCAAAAAAAAAATTCGTTCTGGAAAATCTGGGCAGAAAATATATATTCCAAAAATCCCAAAACAACCCCAGAATAACACTGCACCAAAGTTGGACCTCGGCCGAGTCAACTCGGTCGCGGATCCGCGGCGGGAGCGTGCTCCCGCCGCGTTTCCGCGGCGCTTTGACTCGATCGTTGGACCAAATTTGGTGGGTGATCACACAAAAGCCTGAGCCGATTTTTAAGATAAAATTTATCAACTTTTGAACAGAATAAAAATCGGCAAAAACTGGACATTTTTGGGTTCGTTTTGCGACTTTTCTTTGATCGATCTTCTAGCTACTTTGCTAACATGTTAGATAGAGTTTAACTAGGCTCCGATACCACTGTAAGTCCATGCTACCTCTCCCGGTACTTTCGGGCATGCGGAATTTGATAAAAAACGATATTCATAGAGGTGGTAACATGGACTTAAAACCCGGATCTTTGTTAAACATCTAACTAACAACCTAACTAGGAGTCGTTAACTACTCGGTTAGGGGGTTTATACCTTTCTTGTCTTGAACTCCTTCGTCTTCAAACCTCGATGGTGGTCCGGATCGGCTTCTTCCCGTCGTCTCCTTACGCCGAAGATAGATCCACCTGAAAGCTTCAACCTTTGGCTCCTTCTTCGAACTTTGAAGAAACTAGTTCACTCGGTTTGCTAAACCTTGTGAACTAGAGTGAGTAGAGAAGAGATTGTATGGGATTTTATCTATGGTTCTTGGTTCTCAACCCATGAGACAAGTGAACCATAGAGTCAAGAGAGGGAGAGCAAGAGGAGGAAGATGAGAGCTCAAGAACAAGAGATAGAATGAGCATGAAAGAATGAGAGAAGACTTTTCTCATTTGGCTCTCATAATCCAAAACAATCATAACACATCATATTAATCAAGTATTATGTGATGGTTTAAGCAACCATAGCCATATCATTTCATGCACTCATTTTGCACAAAAGAGCAAGCAAGCAAAAGTCTTTGCCATGAAATGATAGCTATGATTATCATGATGGTCAACTAGTCAAGCCTAGTCAACCGGTCAACAAAGTCAACAAGTCAACAAAAGTTAACAAGTCAACAAAGTAAACAACTCAACAACCATGTCACCATAATACCTAATTAATATAATTGTTAATCACATATCATATTCTCATTAGGGTTGAGCAAAAAGTCAATAGTCAACTGTCAATGGGCAGCAACCCTCATGAGAATCCTCCGCCTCTGTCTCTCCGTCAACTGTGCATACACACCCGCATCCGCGTTCCGAGGAACACGAATGCATACTGGATAAATCCAATCCCAATACATACACTAGGATCAGGCTTAAACCAAAGCCCGCTAGTGTTTACTGTCCGGACACTGTACGTGCACAAGTGCACGGATGTGACCGAACCCTGTCGCAAAACCATGCGACCTGCCGCAAAACCATGCGACCTCTACTCTTTTGCCTAAAGGCGAATAGCTTTCTGTGTGGGACTCTAAAGACTCGACCCTACGCTGGCAGTGGGTTTAACCACAGACCGCAAGCGGCACTAGCTGTGCGTAACGGTCCCCAGGTAGAAGCCGACAAGAAGACTGACGAGGTGAAACCCATCTGAACTCCTACTGAGCCTGAATGTGACAATCTCGGTACAGTCCGGTCTGTTCGTCTGATACATCGCATGGCCGGCTTAGGGGGCGGCAAACGTCAGTCCCCCAATAGCGGTACAAGTCGTGTCGGAGTGAAGCCCAAAACACCCTGAGATAACACTGGAAGCCTACCAGTATATCTCGTTTGCCCTGGCCAGGGACTACTCGTGTAATGGCTCTCCTAGACACAGCGCGATGTCAACCCCCAATACCGGGAGAGACGAATCCTGTCTAACCGTCACTGCCTCCAAGTGCTTCGGGACTGCACCCAACTACCACCTGTTTGCACGACTCCTTTGAGCCGTGGTAGGGTAGTAATCAAAGTACAGTGGGAACACACTCGAGACGAAGTGACAGTGTCAAGTCAGCGGACTAAGCTGTACTCATGTCACCTGGGAACTGATAACTGACGATAGGCATAATACCAACTAGTCAGTTCCCGACGAGTCATGTCCAGTGTACTCGTAACCCAACAAGCACCCGCATACTCTCTCAAGTACGACGTACTGATGGCTGTGGGACAGAGCATCTCCCACACTGGGATGAGAAGCGCATACGCTAGTCTACTCCGGAGTATCGATGCCCTGTCTCGATAGTCCTGCGACCAGGGACCTGCATAAGGATGTGCTTATAGATTACCCAGCCCCATTAGTGTGACCGCCATCACAACGCTGGTAATCAAGCAAAGATCCTAAGAGCTCCACTAATGTGTATAGGCGATATACTAAAATAAACATATGTACACATTGAAGTAGAAACAAACCAAGTGGCATACTACTATTCTGAGCAAGATTGTATATACAAGGTGAATATCCTAAGCTTACATTAAGTAATATACAAACTAGTATGATACAGTAATGGCCTCTAGGGCATATACACTAACAGTGTTGCCATTGAGCCTTGTGCATGAAGGTGACAATCGATTTGCCATTTTGTCTCCTAAACTGGTGTGTGGCAACAGACGGATAAAGAGCGGAGACCCGTGTTTTCTCTGTGGTTGGCAGGAACCCGGATTTTGTCGTGTTTTTCCATGAATTTCACCGTTTAGAGCCGAGAACCTGTATCCTGCAATTGACTAGCAAACACGGCTCAAGAGTACCTACCGATAAGCAATGTGATAAAAATTGGGCGGTATAAAAATGCAAAAATCTGATATGAACAAATACCCCCAAACTTATCATTTGCTCGTCCCGAGCAAAGCTAATTTATTCACAAAAAATTTCCTAACCTCACTTTCGCAAGGAACGCGATTGCACTGAGCATGTGCAACAAGCCGTTAAACCTCTAGGTGTCCCTAGTAGGAGGAGTGTTGTCTCCTGAGGGTTTTCAGCGGATACTACCCACAAAATCCGGTCAAGCTAGTTTTGTAAAATAACTAAGATTCAAACCCCTAAAGTTTTGTTTCCGAAAATAACAATTCTATGATCCTAAGTCTAGACTATCGAACCTTTATTTTTCACACCTCGCTTCTTATTTAACTACAGATTTTATATGTCTTTACGTGTAGTGCAAATAGTGTCGTTAAGTTCCAGAAGGATCGATTAAAGTCATCATGTCACACAAAAAAGCCCAGATAACAATTTTAAAAGGATCACATAAGTTTTATAAAGAGTTAAGCATTTTTCAAGTTTCGTTTTCCAGTAAAGTTTCAACTTCAGAATTTCTATCTTCCCTAACAGGAAACTAGGTCTTATTCTTCACTCCACCTTTTTCTTGTTTTCATTTCATACACACCTCTGTGAACGTGCAATAGTCTTTATCATAGAGTAAAACCTTCATATCTCCGCTAAATTTTTTTATAAAAGACTGTCTTTTATCAAGATTATTCTCACACAAAGAACCGTTAGGAATTTTAACTCGGAGAGAACACTTGCTTGATTTTGTTTTAATCTGGACTTTCTAGGCTTCTTAGCGAGCTTTGGGCCAATGCACCCAAACCAGTTGGCTTTAGGGCATTAGGTGTAAAAACACCCCGGCGGACTTAATTACTCAAGTTACCCAGGTCCAAAAACAAAAGACAGTTTGGCGTGAAAATGAGATGATTTAATACGAACGGAGATATAACCGGCAGTTCAATTATTTTTTTGGATAAAAGACGTGTTTAGTGTGTTTGGTGTGTAATCATTCCAATCAAGTTCCAGATGGGTTATTTTTCAGACTTAGTTCCAATTACGGCATCAATAACATTCCTTCATATTCGCTTTACTTCATAAACTATTCTTGACATTACTTATTTCAGAACAAACCTATTTGATCCTCAGAAAATCATTTATCTGTTTAAAAGTTTTTAAACATAAAAGACTTGTCATCTAATTTCCAAAAACTTACGACACGTGTAGTGTGATGTAAAGACGTATATCAGCTATAGTTATCTTCAAAGGAGAGTTATCTTTCAGGTTTTCAAAATCAAAACATAAGATTTAGTTATTCTTATTTTATCAAACAAAACCGTCGAAATGTTGAATCAGAGTCCTCCCACTAGCTAACTTGACAGAAAAGTTTTTACGTTTTTAGAAAATTTTCAGAATTTTATGGATTTTATGGATTTTAATATGCAGATGCAAAATATACATATGAATGCGAAGGTAAGAAATGCGTACCGAGCGTACCCCGAAACTTAAACTGGACAGTGTCCTCACTGTCATTGTATGAAGAGATCATTTGAAGGGTCAAAATTGTCGGTTATCAATACACAATTTTTATTTGTTTTTGTTTTTAAAGAAAAGAAAAAGAATATACACAAATATATACAAAATGGTTTGTACACACCCCCAAACTTATTTGGAACAGTGTCCACTGTTCTTGGCTGGATAACCGAAGTTTGAAGGTAGGCAGAGGAAAATCAGGCAGGGTAAACCGGCTCCTGTAAGACCAGGAGCTCCTCTGTTGGTTCGGCGCTAAGGTACGGTTTTAGTCGATGTCCGTTCACTTTGAAAAATGAACCGTCCTTTGGATTTTCCAAATCCACAGCGCCCTGCGGATACACATTCCGCACAAAATACGGCCCTTTCCAGCGAGATCTGAGCTTTCCTGGATGGAAGTGAAGTCGGGTGTCGTAAAGCAGTACCTGCTGACCAGGTAAGAAGGTTTTGCGCAAAAGGTGTTTATCGTGAAACACCTTCGTTCGGTTCTTAATCACAGCCGCGTTATCGTAAGCTTCATCCTTAAGCTCGCTCAGTTCGTTCAACTGCAGCTTCCGATGGCTGCCCGCATCTTCGAGAGACAGATTCAGCTCTTTTATCGCCCAAAATGCGCGATGCTCTATTTCGACAGGTAGGTGGCAGGCTTTTCCGTACACAAGCCGATAGGGAGACATGCCAAGGTCGGTCTTATAAGCGGTTCGAAATGCCCAAAGGGCATCAGTGTGTTTCAGCGACCAATCCTTACGGTTCTTGGAAACCGTCTTCTCCAGTATCTGCTTGATTTGCCGATTTGAAACTTCGGCCTGCCCACAGGTTTGGGGTGGTAGGGCGTGGATAGCTTATGATTAATGGAGTATTTCCGCATCAAGGCCTCGAAAGTCTTATTGCAGAAATGACTTCCATTGTCACTAATGATCGCTCGGGGGTGCCCAAAACGGGAGAAAATGTTTTCTTTAAGAAACCTAACGACAACCTTGTTGTCGTTAGTCCGGCTGGGCACAGTCTCGACCCATTTAGAGACGTAATCAACAGCGAGAAGGATGTACAAATTCCTAAAAGAGCTGGGAAACGGCCCCATGAAATCTATCCCCCAAACATCGAAAATCTCCACAACCAAGATCGGTTGGAGCGGCATCTCGTTCCTTCGGGATATCCGGCCCATGTGTTGGCACCGGGAGCAAGTCTTGCAATAGTCATGAGCGTCTTTGAAGAGTTGTGGCCAGTAGAAACCACATTGCAAGATCTTCTCAGCTGTCTTTCTGGGGCCAAAATGCCCGCCACACGCTTGATCGTGGCAAAATGACAGCACACTCTTGAATTCCTCGTCAGGGACACACCGACGAATAATCTGGTCGGGACAGTACTTGAACAAATAGGGTTCGTCCCAGTAAATGTGTTTTACTTGGGATAAGAAGCGAAGTCTGTCCTGACTTGACCATTCAGTCGGTAGTAATCCCGTGGCCAAATAGTTCACAATATCTGCGAACCAGGGTTCGCAAGATACTGTCAAGAGCTGTTCATCCGGGAAAACGTCGTTGATCGGAATTGGAAGCGAAGGCGAAGAAGGAAGTCGTGAGAGATGGTCGGCAACTACGTTTTCACATCCTCGTTTGTCCTTAATGACAAGGTCAAACTCTTGAAGCAAGAGGATCCAACGTATTAACCGAGATTTTGCATCTTTCTTCGCAAAAAGATGGCGCAGAGCAGAATGGTCTGTGTAGACAATGACTGGAGAGCCGATGAGGTAGGGCCTGAACTTTTCTAAAGCAAATACAACAGCTAAGAATTCCTTCTCAGTTGTTGTATAATTGAGTTGTGAGTCGTTCAGGGTTCGGCTCGCATAATAGATTACGTGCGGCATCTTGTTGATGTGTTGTCCAAGGACAGCACCAATGGCAAAGTCGGATGCATCGCACATAATCTCAAATGGGTGCGTCCAGTCAGGTGAAGAAAGAACGGGAGCAGAAGTGAGTGAGCGTTTTAGTGACTCGAATGCAGTCACACAGCTCGAGTTGAAGTCGAATGGAGTATCCTTGGCCAGCAAAAGAGTCAAGGGCCTAGCAATCTTGCTAAAGTCCTTGATGAACCGTCTATAGAAACCGGCATGGCCAAGGAAGGCTCGGATATCTCTGACGCATCGGGGAGGAGGGAGATTGGAAATGACCTCAATCTTCGCTTTGTCAACCTCTATGCCATTTTGCGAGATGATATGTCCTAAGACAATACCTTCGCGCACCATGAAGTGGCATTTCTCTCAATTCAAAGTGAGATTCTTGTCCTTACATTGGGTAAGGACAGCGTCAAGATGCAGCAAACACTCGTTGAAGGAATCGCCGAAGATGGAGAAATCATCCATGAAAATCTCCAGAAATTTTTCCACCATGTCTGAGAAGATTCCCATCATACACCGCTGGAAGGTTGCGGGCGCATTGCATAACCCAAAGGGCATGCGACGATATGCAAACGTGCCGAAAGGACAAGTGAAAGTGTTCTTGCCCTGGTCTTTTTCAGCGATGGGAATCTGATTGTAGCCGGAGTACCCATCAAGACTCGTGTCCGGCCAATCGTTCAAGCATCTGGTCAATGAAAGGTAGCGGAAAGTGGTCTTTCCGCGTTGCGGCGTTGAGTTTTCTGTAATCAATGCATACTCGCCACCCAGTTTGGGTGCGAGTAGGGATTAACTCGTTCGCCTCGTTGGTTATGACCGTGATGCCCGACTTCTTGGGGACAACATGAATAGGGCTAACCCATTGGCTATCAGAGATAAGGTAAATGATACCACTATCTTGACATTTTACGATCTCCTTCTTCACAGCCTCTTTCATGACTGGATTGAGACGTCTTTGTGGATCCCGGGCTGGTTTGGCATCATCCATCAGATGAATATGATGCTCAACGATCAGGGGACTAATCCCCTTGATGTCCGCCATGGACCAGCCAAAAGCTTGCCTGTTGCTATGCAAGACTGGGAGAAGGGCTTTCTCTTGCTCTGGAGCTAGAGAAGCCGAAATGATGACAGGGAGGGTCTCGTGTTCACCTAAGTACGCATACTTAAGGTGAGACGGCAAAGGCTTGAGTTCGAGCGATGTAGGTGAAACGATTGAAGGCAAGATTGGTGCAGAGGTCTCGAACTCAAAGGACTCCAGCAAAGGTTCAAAACGAGTGTAGGCGACCGAGTTGGATGGTTGAGGTAACTCATCCGGAAATTTGAAAGATTCAAACTCAGGTTGTGCGCGGTTAAGATCGTTTGAGAACGTAAAAGACTCGTAGCCGTTGTCGGGCGCAGAAACAGCAGCAGGTTCGAGGAGGAACGCACTAGTGGCGTCAAGATTATCGTGTTCGAACAGAAACTCCTCGAATTCACACTCTTCAGGGGTGATCTCCTGGATCGAGCAGATGTCCAGTATATGAGCATTAGGTTCGGCGGGATGATTCCCCAACCTAAAAATGTTGAGTTCAATCGTCATGTTTCCAAAAGAGAGGTTCATCGAACCATTGCGACAATTGATCACAGCATTTGAGGTTGCAAGAAATGGGCGACCGAGTATCACCGGAATTTGATTCCGGGGGTTAGCTACAGGTTGTGTGTCTAATACAATGAAGTCAACGGGGAATATGAAGTCCCCGACTTTGATTAACACATCCTCTAGCTCACCCCTAGGATGGGTGATCGATCGGTCGGCTATTTGGAGAGTGCAGTGCGTGGGTTTCAGCTCTCCGACGCCTAATTGCTCGTATACTGAATACGGAAGCAGGTTAACACTGGCACCAAGATCTAATAGTGCGCGGTTGATGTTCTTATCCCCAATAGTAATAGAAATCGTAGGACAACCAGGGTCCTTCCATTTTTGTGGTAAAGATTGGGTAAGGGCATCACTCACAGCACTAGCCAAGAAAACTTTCTTGGGTACCTGAGACTTCCTCTTTTTCATGCACAAGTCCTTTAAGATTTTCGCGTAGGACGCGACTTGTTGGACAGCATCTAAAAGAGGAATGTTAATGTTAACTTGCTTAAATAACTCCAGAATTTTCTCCATTTGGGGATTTTGTTTATTAGACTTCAACCGGTTTGGAATTGGAACATTTTTAAAATTGGTTGAGTCTAATGCTGGAGGAGGAGATTGTGGAGTTGGAACGGATCCCAGAACAGGTGTTTTCGTGGAGTGAGAAGTGGGTCCGTTCAGAACAGAAGAAGAAGCAGAAGGAGAGCCTTTTGAAGAATGGAGAATAGGCTCAGAAGACGAAGAAGCAGGAGAAGAAGAAGAAACGGCCGGGGTGTCATCGTTGATCCGTTTGCTAATGTTGTTTTGCAGCATCCTTCCCGATCTCAGTGTGGTACGGCACTCACATTATGGTTCTGTTGTTCGAGAGCAACATGTGCATTATGTGGGTGACCGGGATTTGGGAGTGGCTGGGACGGGAGCTTCCCCTTCTCTCGCTCGCTTAAGGCCGCGTTCAGCTGTGCAATCTGGGCCTCGATGGTCTTGATGCTTTGCCCGTGTGCGGCTGTGTGTTGTACTAAGGACTGAATGGAAGACTGGATGTTAGCGGTGGACTGAGTCGATTGTTTAACGAACGCCTCCAGACTTCGTTCGAGCGAGGAAACCTTATCGTTGTTTGACGGAACAAAGTTGTTTGGTGGATAAGAATTGTTGGGTGCAAAGTTGTTCGTCTGATTTTGAAAAGGTTGGGGTTGGAAGGGCTGCTGAAACTGAGTTTGTTGTTGCGCTTGTTGTTGCGGCGGAGGGGGCCTCTGGAAGTTGTTGCCTTGGAATTGATTCTGATTCTGATTCCAGGCGAAATTGGGGTGGTTCCTCCAACCGGGATTGTTGGTGGAAGAGTATGGATCATTCCTTGGTCTTTGCTGGAATGCAGCATTAACCTGTTCCTGTCCTTGCGATGGTGGATTGTAAGGACACTCTTCGGTCAAGTGAGAAGGATCGGAACAACAATCGCAGATGGTACGAAGGGGGAGAACAGGGGCAGGAGCAGGAGAAGAAAATTTGCTCTCTATCGTTTCAAGCTTTCTTGTTATTGCAGCCATTTTAGCTTTCATCGCAATAGAGACATCAAGTTGGTCAATTCCTATCCTAGACTGACCGGTAGAAGTGGAGGTAGAAGAAGAAGAAGTCGGTCTGGTGCTCTCCCATTGTAGCGTTTGCTCCGCAAGGTCGTCAAAGTACTGCCACGCTTCCTCGTCAGATTTCGATAGGAAGTGGCCCTGACAGATAGTTTCCAACAACTGCTTCGTTGCTGGGTTCAGGCCCTCGTATAAGGTTTGGCAAAGTTGCCATTTCTCTATACCGTGGTGAGGACACTGAACAAGAAGGTCTTTGTACCGGTTAAAGCACTTCCAGAAGGGTTCAGAAGGAAGCTGAGAGAATTGGTTGATTTCATTTCGAATTCTTGCGGTTTTATGATTCGGATAAAATTTCTTTAGAAACGCTTTTACAAACTCGTCCCAACTGGTTATGGAGTGGGAAGCGGTGCTATACAGCCATTTTTCAGCAAGATCGCATAAAGTGAACGGAATGACCCGTAGACGTATAGCATCGTCCGACAGTTGGGTGGTTTTCATCATGGCACAAACGTTTTGAAATTTATTGATGAAGATATAGGCATCTTCAGATTCAAGCCCATGAAATCGTGGGAGCATGTTGATGAAGTGGGGCTTAATTTCAAAGTTATCCCCATTGGCCGGTGGAAGAGAAAGGCAAGTGGGAAGTGCAGAACGGGTGGGATAGAAACGATCCTGGAGCGCGATTCGCTGCGGCGCTACAACAGGCGGTGGTGGTGGGATATTGGTCTCCGTAGGAGGTGGAGCCAATCCAGCGGTAGTCAAAGAGATGTTCGGATTAAATCCTGACATCGCAGAAGAAGAGGTTGGTGAAGGTGAAGGTGAAGATGTATGAACAGAATTCCTGTCAACGTCGGAGTTGGCCGGCAAAGGAAGGGGTGAAAGAGGAGTGGACGGAGTTTCGACTTCGGAGTCGATCGCGTAGTCGGTAGCGACTAACGTAACACGGTCTAAACGGGCTCTAGTGTCCCGAGTCCAAGCGAACATACACTAAACGAGTTTAGTATAGTCAAAGCGGAGAAGGTGAGGGTAAGAAAACGTCAATGGAGAAAACGATTGGTGGAGGGTGAAAAATGGATTTGGCGACAAAGGGCAAGTTTTTATAAAAGTTTTTGATTTTTTTTCCTTTTTTTTTAGAAAGAGCTTTACAGAAATATGTACGGACTTACGGCTTTAAGCAATCACAAATAAGATATGCACAATCTCACCTAGATCTAGGGTCACCTAGGTCTACTAGACCTGCTCCTAACTGTTCCAGAGGGCTAGAAAAAGGACCTCAAACCGCCTCTTCTCCGTCTAATGCGGCCAGATAAGTGCCAGGTAATTGGGAGGTTATCCAACGCTTTCGCGAAGTTCCTTAATTAAATAACCACTTGCCTTCGTCACACTTTCCTAGGCACCGAAAAAGTCAGATAGGATAAACGGTCGATGCCTGTAACTAGTCCTCTGTCCTATTGAGCGCGAAGTCCTTAGGGCCGAGTCTAGTATTTTTTAATTTTAACAATGGTCAATGCATATGCTTTTTGTGATTTTTGGGGTCCTGGGAAGGGTGATGAAATCCCCACCCAATCTGAATTGGTTTCAATCCCCTTAAGTCCGTATTAATTAATGCAAAGCGATAACAAATTAACTGCAAACAATTTTTTATTTTTAGCGCAGCGCAAAGAATCCTGCACAAGAACAGTTTATTGGAAGGGGAAGAGAATTTGCGCAAAGAAATCTGCAGAAAACACAGTTTATTGGAGTCCAGAGGAGTGGGGAGAAGAAGAGAGACTTACAGAAAGAAAATGGTACCCTGACTCCACCAAGTGGCCGCGGTTCCGCGGCCTAAGCTTGCTTATGCCGCGGTTCCGCGGCAATATGGAGGAGTTGGGCCTCTGAAAAATTTGGGTGTGCTTCTGTTGCTGTCCTCTTCTTGTCTGGAGCTATTGAATTTGGATTTGCTTACTGGAACTGCTCCAGAATCTTACAGTAGACCTTTTGCTTCGTTTCGATCCGTCGCGGTGTAGCCGCGAGATGTGGGTCTATCTTCCCATGTCTTTGGCACTGAACTCGAACTTCGTATTTTCCTGCATACTTGCACAAAAACTAATCAAAAATAACAAGATGATTTTTTTTACAAAGTATATTTTTTTGTTTGGTTTTTCGGTTGTTTTTATATTCACAAGTTAACCCGAAGTTATACAAAGAAATAAACTACCGTCTCCACGGCAACGACGCCATTTGATTGTTAGAGATTCTGCGTGTTCAAGTTTAGTTAATTACCGCAATCAAGACGGTTTCGCTCCGGTTGAGTACGGGTCGTCCGCAGGGAGATGGGAATCTTTTTCTATGTGTTTTAACGAGTTAAGTCCGAAGGTCCAGATTTTGTTTGTGATTATCTAAGTGGTAAAATGATATGTAAAGAGAGCTTGTTAGGGTTAGGATTAGGTTAGTTTGAGTTAGGAGTCTCCCACTTCTTTCGTTGACCCTCTTAATATCGGTGTTACGGTAATCGGCAACAACGGGGATTAGCACGACTAGGATGGAACTTGCGAGTATAAGCTAGGCTTTCCAACTCATAAGTTCTTCCTTTTGGTGCTTGTCCGTCCGTTCTTGGCTCTTAGCCATAACCTCCGGTTAATTCAACCACAACCGGTCTCACTACGGAATCACCGCTATCATGTAGGATAGGGTGCCGTAAGGAGCAGATTGTGGTTCAATTAACGGGAGTCGATTCAAGATGTTGGGCAAGGAAAAAGTGAGAGAGATTTCCTTCTCTCAAACTTCCCTTATCCTACCCTAACAAGTATGAACTACTCACACATCATAATGAAAAGAAAACAAAACAAAAAGAGGAAGATAGAAAGAAGGAGATTAGAAGATAACAACTAGCTATTTGCGACCTCACCTTGGCAAGGATCAAGCGTATGCATCATGGTTGTTTAATGATAAAGGAAAAGAGAAAAGAAAGAAACAACAAGAAATAACAACAACTAAGTTAACAAATTAAAATTACAAGCAATTATAAAAGAACAAGACAAGATATAATAGCAAAATGAAATTCTTTATTTACCATTCTTCACTCACAAAGCTCACTACAAGTTTTAATGGAGAAGAGATGAGAAGAGGAAGAAGAACAAGTATTCTAAAACCTAGAAAAAAATACAAGATTATGCACCCTTTGCATTGGCAAGATCTGGACTATTTATAGGCAGGGAGTTAGACACCTAGGGCACAATTCTGAACCCTCATAAAAATACAAAACTGCCCCTGAAAAGTCATCAGCCGACAAGGCCGTACGGCCGCGGTTCCGCGGCCTAATAGAGGAGTTGGCTCCTCGTATTTTGTGGGCCTCCCTGGTCTGATGTTCTCTGTAGTTTGGCATATGTGTTTTCTGAAAATACTTCCACATTTCTTCCAGAATTTCTGTTGATCAAAAGGTGATTGGATGTGTATCTTTTGTCATGATTTTCTTGAGCTCCGCGTAGATTTCTTGGATCTTGTGTTGCCATTGAGCCTTGTGCATGAAGGTGACAATCGATTTGCCATTTTGTCTCCTAAACTGGTGTGTGGCAACAGACGGATAAAGAGCGGAGACCCGTGTTTTCTCTGTGGTTGGCAGGAACCCGGATTTTGTCGTGTTTTTCCATGAATTTCACCGTTTAAAGCCGATAACCTGTATCCTGCAATTGACTAGCAAACACGGCTCAAGAGTACCTACCGATAAGCAATGTGATAAAAATTGGGCGGTATAAAAATGCAAAAATTTGATATGAACAGGCTACTATCGACGTTTTGTTCAGGATTTCTCAAGTATCACTGCACCGTTGACCGGGTTGACACGGAAGGGGGTTCCTTTTCTCTGGACCGAGGCATGAGAGCAGAGTTTTCAGCAATTGAAGACTCCTTTGACTTCCTTCAGGTTCAGGCGGTTTTGTCGTTTATTGTGATGTTTCTCGAGTGGGCCTAAGCTTTGTGTTGATGCAGCACGGTAGGTTCATCGCTTATGCTTCTCGGCAGTTGAAGAAGCATGAGCAGAACTATCCCACTCATGATTTAGAGATGGCTATGGTGGTTTTTGCACTAAAGATCTGGAGACATTACCTATACGGCGAGTCGTGCTAGATATTCACGGACCACAAGAGCTTTAAGTATATCTTTCAGCAGCGAGATCTAAATCTGAGATAGCGCCGTTATATGGAGCTAGTGAAAGACTATGACTACGAGATTCTTTATCATCCGGTCATGGTGAATGTTATAGCAGATGCTTTGAGTCGGCGGCAGCTTATCTTGTTTGAGCGCAGTTCAGAGGCAGTCGGCGGCAGATTGGCAGACACTATGCGACAGCCGAGTACAGTTCGAGTTTACTCCGACCGGAGGACAGCTTACGCATATCCGTGCACGTCCACAGTTACTTGACCGTATCCGCGAGGCGCAGTCCAGCGATACCCATTTTTCAGAGATCAGATAGCAGGTTAGACAGGGCAGAGATTCCGAGTACGTGATCGATGATCAGGGGGTACTGTGATTTGGGACTCGACTGTGCGTACCAGATTCTGAGGGACTGAGGCATGAGATTCTTGGGGAGGCACATCGATTGGAATATAGTGTTCATCCGGGTGCTGGGTTCCCTAGCTCGCCCCTGGGTTTTGGCAGGCATCTTCCATGCCGTTTTCTTTTTCAAAAATTGGCGCGCTAAAGAACCCTAACCTAGAATCTTAACTAGTGAATTAGACGAAACTAAAATATAAACATCTTTACATCTAAGTGAACAAGGAATACAACCTTTGTAGACCGGTCCTTCAATTCAATAGCTCCGTGTAGTAGTCCCTTCTCTCCAAGTAGTGATCTCCCGGACTCTAGTGAGGCTCCACAAGGTGAAATGAACATGCTTGCTTGAAGTCTTCAAGGCTGAAGATGATCTACGTCGAGGAGACACTAACTGAAGCTACCTCTTCACTAAGTGATGAACTAGTGAAGAAACAACCCAATCCAAATGGCTAGCAGAGAAGAGGTTAATGGGGTAGGAATTTTGCTCACTTTTGAAATAATTTTCTCACTAATTTTCTTCACCTCTCATGAAGCTAGAAAGCTTGAGGAAGGAGATGAAGAAAGCTCTCATGGAATGAAGCAAGTGAAGAATGAATCAAGTGGTGAGAATAGCAACCATGGGTGAGTTAGTATCATATATTAACTCATGTATAAACTAAACCATGGCTAATCTAATGGTTGGGTTAATAAATATCTTCAAGTAAAACAAAATTAGTTGACTTGGTCAATGGTTCCACAAGCTTCTACAAGCTTCTACCATGTGACTAATTTCCATCTAATTTTATTTACTTTAAATAAATAAAACCTTACATTATATTAATCATGGTGTGAGTCTCATACACCCATAAAGCATGTGGCATCAAGCATGACACAAAAGATGTACATTAATATATATCACATATATACTAAGTGTACACTTGTGATAAAAAAATACTTAAGTGAGCTAATATTAGTTAATGTAAGATAATATATCAAATATATAATTATACATTAAATTATTAAATTAACACTTGATTTAATAATCCGGCTATATCACATACAACCGACTAATATCATATGTATCAATTTATCGAATCAACACTTGGTCCGATAACCCAGATATATCACATATAGCCGTCCGATATCACATATCACGAGAATAGAATTCGGTATCACATACGCGCATTAATCTCGGTCCCGCACATATCACATATGTGCTCCTACTTCATTTCTCTTAAGCCAGGAAACCTCTGTGTAGGACTCTAAAGACTCGTTAATACGCCGGAAGTAGGTGGTGGTCATATCAGTAACCCACAAGCCGCAAGTGGTCTGCTAAACGTAACGGCCACCCGGGTATTGTGCGATCAGAATATCAACAAGCAAACCTGCTCATACTCCTGCGAATCCAATCAGTAGCACTACCGTACAGTCCGGTCGCTTCGTCTGATATGTCGCATATCACAGCCTGGGGTGGTAATCGTCAGACCCCAATAACCTGATAAGTCATGCCGATGTGAGGCTCATAACGGTTCGAAAAACTACTGATTACACATACCAGTAGATTTCAGCAACCCTGGCCAGGGATTTCCTGCTATGGCCAATCGAGCATAGCGCAACATCAACCCCAAATACCGGGAGAGACGAAATCCCCTCTTATCGCTCATTGTCTCCATGTGACTCGGGACTGTATCCAAAAACCACCGTTTGGCATGATCTCTTGAACGTGGTAAGGTGGAAATTAAAGCACAGTGGGAATCACACAAGACTCTATGACGTTGTCGGGTCGACAGACCAACCTGTACCAATGTCACCAGAGAACCGCTATCTGACGATAGGTATAATACCATCTACGAGTTCTCGGCGAGTCCGTTCAGTATACCCAGTCTCCACTGAGCAACCGTATACCTTCTCTGATGTCAAACACCAATGGATGTGGGATCATCCATCACCATATTAAAATTTTAGCCGTTCTAGCTAACCCTAATAAAGAATCGTATACTATAAAATGCGACTAAATGAAATGCAAACAACTTTGCATAAGAAGTGAACAAGGAATACAAACTAGGTAGACAGGTCCTTCACTTCATTAGCTCCGTGTAGTAGTCCTTTCGCTGCGATCATGAACTCCCAACTCTTGAGAGTCTCCTATGAAGAAATGAACAAGCTTACATCGAAGTCTTCATGGCCGAAGATGATCTACGTCGAGGAGACACTAACCCAAGATAGCTCTTCACTAATTGTGAAATTAGTGAAGCAAACACCCTATACTAAATATCAAGTGGTAGAGGATGATGAAGTAGGAATTTTACTCATTTTATATTTTATTTTCTCACTATGTCTCATCACTTTACTTGAAGCTAGAAAGCTACAATGAGAGGAAGAAGATGATGATGAAGTGATGAGCAATCATCTTAGGTTAGAAATGCAACCATGGTGAGTTGTTATGCCATGCCTAACTCATGTAGAGAATAAACCAAGGTCAAGGGTTATGGTTGGGTTAACAAATATCTTAAGGAATGACAAAAGAATGGACTTTATCAATGTTGTACAAGCTTCATCCAAGCTTGAAACATTGACTAAGTCTTCACTAATTTGTGATAACTTAAATGATAAATATCAAACCCTAATCTTAATCCCATCATGGTATTAGTCTCATACACCGTTGTTGCATATATAACCTAGCATGACACATGAATATATATCACATATATATTTATGTGTTGAAAGAAAAACAATACATATATCACATATATGTAAAGTGTAGCAAATGTGAGAAAAAATCAATGTAATGTAATATATCAAATATAATTATACATTAAATTATTAAATCAACTCTTGATTTAATAATCCGGCTATATCACATATAACCGACTAATATCAAATGAATCAACTTATCGAATCAACAATTGATCCGATAACCCGGCTATATCATATATAACCGACCAATATCACATATCACGAGAATAGAATAAGGTATAACATATCGTATTAATCTCGGTCCCACACATATCACATATGTGCTCCTACTCCGTTTCGCTTGAACCAGAAACCTCTGTGTAGGACTCTAAAGACTCGTCAATATGCCGGCAGCAGGTGATGATCATATCAAACACCCATAAGCCGCAAACGGTCTGCTAAACATAACGGCCACCCGGGTATTGAATGATTAGAAGATCAACAAGCAAGCCTGCTCATACTCCAGCGAATCCAATCAGTAACACTACCGTACAATCCGGTCTCTTCGTCTGATATGTCGCATATCTCGTCTAGGGGTGGTAAACGTCAGACCCCAGTAACTCGATAAGTCATGCCGATATGAGGCTTATAACGGGTCGAGAAACTACTGATAACACTTACCAGTATATCTCTGAAGCAGCCCTGGCCAGGGACTTCCTGTTATAGTCAATCGAGCACAGCGCAACATCAACTCCCAATACCGGGAGAGGCGAAACCCCACCTATCGCTCATTGCCTCCATATGATTCGGGACTGTACCCAAAAGCCACCGTTTTGCACATTCTCTTGAACATGGTAAGGTGGAAATCAAAGCACAATAGGAATCATACAAGACTCTATGACGATCTCGGGTTTACAGACTAACCTGTACCAGTGTCACCAGAGAACTTCTATCTGACGATAGGTATAATACCATCTAGGAGTTCTGGGCGAGTCCGTTCAGTGTACCCAGTCTCCACTGAGCACCTGTATAGAATCTTTGATGTCAAACACCAATGGATATGGGATCATCCATCGCCCATCTACATTGGTCGAGAAGCTACATGCTAGTCTACTCTGGTATATCGATGCCCTGTCTCGATACACCTATTACTAGGAACATTTGAAGGATGTACTTACCTTCCCCACTAGTATGATCTGCATCATAATCTTGGTAGTCAAGTACTCATCCTAAGGGCTTTATCGATATGTTACATAGTGATAATCAGTTTACATGTTAAGATAAAGAGCAACGAGATAGCATACTATCATGTCGAGCAAGAAAGTCCTCACTATATATGTCCAAACATCCACTACAATATACATCGTATGTAAAGTAATGGCCTCTAAGGAATACATATAACTAACAATCTCCCACTTGCACTAGGGCCATCTGTTGTAGTATCCAATACCCAACTATTAGCAGTGGTTGAAGTATCCCATTCTCAAACATCCCATAAAAGTCTCTCTTGGGAAAAGGCTTTTGTGAGTGGATCTGCCGTGTTAACCTCTAAGTCTACTCTCCTGACCTGGATCTCCCTGGAGATCATCCATATCCATGTTCAGGTGATACTGCCTAAGAATATGTCTGGATCACTGATGGGACGGGGGTTTCTAGGCCAAAGCCACAACTCCATTGTCACACAATGGTAGGAACGAAGTTCATCTCAAGAACTAATATACACCCAGACTACCTCTTTGGTAGAATCGTTGGTAGCGATGTATCCAACCTTTATCGTCTATTTTGCCACGGTATCTAGCTTGGAACTCTTCCAACATACCGTCCCTCCACTGAGGGTAAAGACAATGCCTGTGATTGATATTCAGTCGACCTTACCACCCTGGAAGCTATCCAGTTATTCTCCACAGGATCGATTGATACCATCTCACTACACCTAGTGAGAATAATAAAATCCACTTAAATTTATCTCATAGATCCTAAACCCAGGATTTAGGAGGTATCACCTTGATCCTACATGGAAAATCCTTATGATAAAAGGAGATTGACCGAGTGTAGCATAGGATACTTTTTTCCTATCAATAGTATGTCATCCATGTACAATACGAGGAAGACAACCATACTCTCTACTACCTTTTTGTATATAAAAGGTTCATCTACTATTTTGATCAAGTCAAACGCATTGACTATCATATCAAAACAGATGTTCCAACTCCGCGATGCCTGCTTTAACCCTTAAGGCAACTTGCACACGTTTCCGCTGCTTCTACTGTCTACAAAGCCCTGGCCATGTACTTATAGACGCTCTCTTCTAAATCAATATTTAGAAAAGCAGTCTTGTCACCCAACCGTCAGATATCGTATTCATGGTATGTAGCAATGGCAAGTAGGATCTGGATGGACTTAAGCATAGGCACTAGAAAAGGTTTCATCATTATCCACACCTAGTCGATGATGAGAACCTTTTGCAACAAGTCTTAGCTTTGAAAGTCTCAACTTTTCCATGTACACCAAATAATCTTCTCAAGATATACTTGCTCCTGATGGGGATTTAACCCTTCAGATAAAGCAACCAATGTCCATACTTTGTTGGTGCATATGGATTCCATCTCAGATCGCTTAGCATCCAGCCATTCATACATAGTCTCTACTTTTGATGGCTTGCTCGAAACTAGTTGGGTCATCATCTCATGATGCAATCCTCGCTCCCACTGTCATTGAGAAAACCGAAGTATCTCTCAGGAGGGTGAGGAACCCTACCAGATCGGCAGAAAGGCTGAGTTCATCGGGAGCTATTGAATCCTCCAGTTCTACCAAATCATCAGCTGCAGTTTGTATAGTTGGAACTCCTTCCAGTTCTACCACATGACCACTAATTTGTTTCTAAAATAAATTCCTTTTCTAAAAAGGTGGTTATGCCGAGAAATAAAACACCTTTTGTTCCTCGGTGCGGTAGAAGATATTCCCTTGCGAATGGTTGGGATATCCAACAAACCTCCACAGAACTGACCTTGCCTCGAGCTTGTCCGGATTTTTCTTTTAAACATAGGCCGCACAACCTAAATCTTAACTTACTTAAGATATAGGCTCTTCCCATACCATATCTCATATGGAGTGGTAAGCACTTGATTTGGTTGGAACCCTATTCAATAGGTATGCAGCTTCTCAAGTGCATAACCCCAAAAGGAAAAAGGTAACCCAGTAGTACTCATCATAGAGCACACCTTATCACATAGGGTGTGATTGCTCTGTCCCGATACACCGACATGTTGTGTTGTATACGGAGGAGCAATGCTGAGAGAGAATCTCATTCTCCTTTAGAATAGTCCAGGAATTCCGTACTCAAGTATTCTCCTCCTAATCACATCATAGGACATAATACTTATAGTCGTTTTGGTTCTCTACTTCTAACTTATATTCTTTGAATTTCTCAAAATCTTCAGACTTGTGTTTCAACAGGAACACATGTGCGAATCTCGAGAGATCATCAGTGAATGTAATGAAGTACAAAGAACCAGTCCTGGCATGTATAGACAGGGGACCTACATACATCATCATGTATCAATCCCAAGAGTTCACTAACTCTTTCTCTGTTTCCAATAAACGGAGTTATGGTCATCTTATCATTGTGACATGACTGGAAAGTCTCACAAGATGTAAATTCAAACTGATTTAAAATTGCATCTTTATGCAACTTAGTTAGTCGGGTCGCATTGATATGACCTAGTCTACAATGCCTCAAGAAGGACTCGTTCATTTCTGAACTCTTCCTCTTATGTGTTTTTTACGTTAAGAAATGTAGTTTGATTTAGAACGTATATGCTTTAGATAACATTCCTGAACCGATCAACTCATGATATAGGAAATGTTCAAAACATTATCCAACAACACAAAATTTTATCCTTCTTTACTAAATAAAGAGACTGATATGATATTGTATATCAGGTTCGGTATCTAATAACATTCGTTCAGAATCAATGTATTTGGTAATACAGGGTGATAACTGCCAACATACTTGGCTGCAACAATTGCACCTTTTCTAACTCTTAAAACTTATCACCCATTCTCAGTTCTCTACCTATCTGTAGCCCATGTAACAAATTACATATATGGGATCCTGATCCAGTATCTCATACCCAGGAAGTAAAGGAAACTGAGAAACAGTTCTCTGCAATGAACATACCCGAAGAAGATGCATCATCATGCACTTTCTTCGTTTGGGCGGCACGGGAATCCTCGTAACCCCCTATTTCCTGCTCGGTCTTATAACAATTATAAGTTGGAGCGGGACCAACGTTCCTAAGCTCAGTATAACAATTGGGTTCGGTCAATACATCCGTATTATTATCTTGATTAAGGCGTGACATGGTCGCTACCTGGAGAGAGAGAGAAGAAAACATTCAGCGTATGCTCTTGCAAGATTAGATTGATTATTATTTTATCTAATCAGGATGGCTCCCACTGTTTTAATCAAATCTTTCTTCAAACCCTTAAAGGAAAGAATAGCCGGGATTAATTACACCCTACAAGTTCGCCAATCTTCCAGCCAGGCTAGTTCCCGTACTTTTAGGGAGGTTCCCCATGCTTTCGCACTGACCTAATTAAAATAAACCGCATTTCCCAGGGGCGTAACCCCGTTGACACCTTTCTAGACACCTACTTGATCGGCTAATTGTAATGTGTAAAACTTTCCCAAGAGTAACTTTTACTCGTAGTGGGTATCGGGATCTAACTATCTCATAGAAGGTATGCAATCTCATTGCAAATTTCAACACTTGAAATTCCTGATAATATTTTCCCCAAGCATCCTATGACCTTGACAGAGGTCAACAAACTATAGGATGCTAGTCAAGTTCAACCCGTCATTTCTTGATTGAAATAAACCCACCCGCACGACCCTTGACAGAAGTCAACAAGGTCGTACGACTACCCTAATCCAATCTCATCTCATGCTTTGCAGATAAGCACTAATCAGGTACCGCACAGTATGTTGGATATAGTGCCCTCAAAGTCAATTATTGGATCGTAGGTACGTTATTGCAATGATTGAGGAGGACCTATACCGGTAGCACAGTCTTACTCGAGATGATGGTATGCTATCTGGTTTGCCTTTATCAGTCGTGTATAGGTTCAGGTGACTGATCACTATTACACGTTGATGGAGCCCTTAGGATCTTGCTTGACTACCAACAGTATGATGGCGATCATATACGTGAGAGTTGGGTAGTCTATAAGCACATCCTTAATTGTGGTCCCTAGTCATGGGAGTTTCGAGATAGGGCATCGATACTCCGGAGTAGACTAGTGTATACAGTCGAGACCACAACGAGGGGTGGTGGCCGGTCTCACAAGCCACTGGTGTCAGTTGGATCACCTAAGATTTATACAGGTGCTCACTGGGTTATGAGTACAACGGACCGGACTGGCCGGGAACCTGCTAGTTGGTATTTATACCTAGCGTCAGATAGCAGTTCCCTGGTGACATGTGTACAGGTTAGTTCATCGACCTGAGGTCGTCATTTGTCTCATGTGAGTTCCCACTGTGCTTTGATTTCTACCCTACCACGGCTCAAAAGAGTCGTGGAAACAGGTCTTTTTTGGGTACAATCCCGAGCCATATAGAGGCAGGTGAGCGGATCGGCAGGGGATTCATCTCTCTCGGTATTGGGGGTGAGATCGCGCTGTGTCTAGGAAAGCCATTACACCAAGTCCTTGGCCAAGGCAGGTGGGAATTACTGGTAAGTATTCCAGTAGTTTCTCAGGGTGTTCAGGGCTTGTCTCCGACACGACTTATACCGCTATTGGGGGTCTGACGTTACCAGCCCCCTAAGTCCGATATGCGATACTCATAGACGAACGGACCAGACTGTTTGTATATTGTTACTGTTAGGCTCAGTAGGGTTCCAGGATGAGTTCGCTCATCGGCTTCTCTTGAAGTCAGTACATGGGCGGCCCTTACGCATTGCTAGTGCCGCTGACGTGCTTGTCGTTAAACCTACTGCCAGGGTACTGACGAGTCATTAGAGTCCCCCACAGATAGTTTCCTAAGTTCGGGCGAAACTTTGTAGAGGCCGTATGGTTTTATGGCAGGGTTCGGAAAATGCACGTGCGTTTACGCACATGTCATATTTCGGGCAGATAACACTAGTGGGCTTTGGTTTAAGCCGGATCCATATATTATACTGTGTAGATATAATATCTGTTGGAGATAGTGCCCTCAAAGTCAATTATTGGATCGCAGATACGTGATTGCAATGATTAAGGCAAGACCTATACCGATATGAAAGTCATGCTCGAGATGATAGTATGCTATTTGGTTTGTCTTTATCATCGTATATATGCTTTAGTTCACTATTGCATGATGATAGAGCCCATATGATTCTTGCTTGACTACCAGCAGTATGATGGCGATCATATACGTGGGAGCTGGGGTCTATAAGCACATCCTTAAAGTGTCCCTAGTCGTGGGAGTTTCGAGACTGGGCATCGATACTCCAGAGTAGACTAGTGTATAAAGTCCAGACCCCAACGAGGGGCGATGGCCGGTCTCACAAGCCATTGGTGTCAGTAGGATCACCTAAGATGTATATAGGTTCTCATTGGGTTATGAGTACACCGGACATGACTCGCTGGGAACATGCTAGTTGGTATTATACATATCGTCAGATAGCAGTTCCCTGGTGACATGTGTACAGGTTAGTTCATAGACCTGAGGTCGTCATTTGTCTCGTGTGAGTTCCTGTAAGTCTACGTTAGCGCCCCGGCAGTCTACAGACGCCAAAATGCGGAACAAAAACTTTTAACTGGCGCTATCGTATACTTTAACCCGGATCTGCCATTATTGCTAAACTAACAAACTGTAAAGAGTGTAGAATGGTTATACCGAACGATCCGAGTCCTTCGTTCTTCAACCATCATCCCACGTTCCGTTGCGGCTGCTCCGATCTCGTCGATCTCCGATCTCCTCATCGAGGTGGCACCACATGATCGGTTCTTTAAACGGGCTCCCGCCTCTGACTCGAGGCAACTCGATCGTCAAGTTTGCCAAAAGAGACGACCAAGATTGATGTAGAGAATGAGTAGATGACTTTGTCTCACTTCGTCCAAGTCCGTGGACGATCGGTTAATGAAGTTGCCGTGGAAATCGGGTGATGGAATGAAATGAACTGTAAAATTCCATACACCCCGAATACTATCATAATCTTTTCTAACCGAAATGAAACATCAAGTGAGAGAGAGAGCAAGGGGGCCGGCCACTTATAGGAAGAGGGAGGTGACCGTAGGAGAGGGGGGTGACTTCAAGAAAGCTTCTCACTCAAAATATCAAGAAGAAATATCCTAAGCTAAACAAAAAGCTTTAATGCTAAAGCATGAATCACTTAAACACCTCATCAAGCATTAATGAACCATTAAATGCAACCAATGAAAACTTAACACCAATTAATCCTAGTCACCTCTTCTAGAACCTTCTAGAAGAATCCACACTCATCTCAAGGAAAGACAAATCCGTCTTTAACCGAATGTTAAAAGACGGCTGATAGAAAACTGGAAACTGGCAACTTCCAAAAGTGATCATGAAACAACTTTCAGGATAACCCCGAAACTGTATAAATATACCCGCATTTGTATTACGACCGAATACAAATGCAACTGAGACAAAGATATTATACCTACTCAATATAATACTCGGATCCGGCTTAAACCAAAGCCGACCAGTATTATCTGCCCGAAAAATAACACGTGCGTAAACGCACGTGCATTTTCCGAACCCTGCCATAAAACCATACGGCCTCTACAACGTTTCGCCCGAACTTGGGAAACTGTCTGTGGGGGACTCTAATGACTCGTCAGTACCCTGGCAGTGGGTTTAACCACAAACCGTCAGCGGCACTAGCAATGCGTAACGGCTGCCCATGGACTGACCTCAAGGGATGCCGATGAGCGCACTCATCCGGAAAACCCTACTGAGCCTAACAGTGAAAATGTATATACAGTCCGGTCCGTTCGTCAATGAGTATCGCATATCTGCCTAGGGGGCTAGCAACGTCAGACCCCCAATAGCAGTATAAGTCGTGTCGGAGTGAAGCCCAATAACACCCTGAGATACTACTGGAGTACCTACCAGTAAATCTCCTGCCACGGCCGTAGGCTTTGTGTAATGGCTCTCCTAGACACTGCACGATCTCGCCCCCAATACCGGGAGAGACGAATCCCCTGCCGATCCGCTCACGTGCCTCCATATGGCTCGGGACTGTACCCAAAAACTACCTGTTTGCACGACTCCTTTGAGCCGTGGTAGGGTAGAAATCAAAGCACAGTGGGAACTCACACGAGACAAATGACGACCTCAGGTCGATGAACTAACCTGTACACATGTCACCAGGGAACTGCTATCTGACGATAGATATAATACTAACTAGCAGATTCCCGGCGAGTCCTGTCCGGTGTACTCATAACCCAATGAGCACCTGTATACATCTTAGGTGATCCAACTGACACCAGTGGCTTGTGAGACCGGCCACCGCCCCTCGTCGGGGTCTCAACTGTACACACTAGTCTACTCCGGAGTATCGATGCCCTGTCTCGAAACTCCCACGACTAGGGACCACAATTAAGGATATGCATATAATCTACCCAACTCTCACGTATATGATCGCCATCATACTGTTGGTAGTAAAGCAAGATCCTAAGGGCTCTATCAAAGTGTAACATGCAATCACTCACCTGAACATGTACACGACTGATAAAGGCAAACCAGATAGCATACTATCATCTCGAGTAAGACTGTCCTACCGGGATAGGTCCTCCGCAATCATTGCAATCACGTACCTGCGATCCAATAATTGACTATGAGGGCACTATCTCCAACAATCTCCCACTTGCACTCAAGGCTAATATTGCGATGTCGACTACTCACAGCCCGTGTGAAACCGAACATCCAACTCCTCTACTAATCAGTATCACAAAGCCCGTTTGTAAAACTATTGTGTTCGAGAAATAGCCTCGGTGAGTGGATCCGCCTAGAAGTTTCTTTCTGAATCTCTCTTAATCTCAAGTTCGCGGAGAAAGCCATCTCCCGAATTGAGTAATACATGTCTTAGAATATGTCTGGATATCTGATGGGACCTTAGTTCATAAATGAACTCTATATCCAAACTTCTTAGACTGTATGGATCACTGAACCTAATCAGTATCCGGCACCATGCCACCCGCAGTATCCTATTGAACCACCTGTCCATAATACTGTCCCTCTTCGTCAGAGGGAAAAACTATAACTCTGACAATCACTCTGTCAACCATGTCACCTTTGAAGCCTGGAATGATAACCGTCTCCCGAAGGAGGCTGCCGTCATCAAATCCGTAGAACATGTACTTATGTTCTAAAACTGCTTCCTTATGTTTCTCCAGGATTGGATTAATACAAACTTATTGCATCTAGTGCAAAAGCAACATCTGGTGTGGTACTTGACATTTCACGATTGACTCAATTGCCTAAGCAAGTGATCTGTCAATCATGCACATCCCTCTCCCCTTTAGTCTGTAAGACACCTTTAGAGAGGGTGACTCCATCACCTGCAGGTACACCACCATGCTAGGAGTCAACTATTCCAAAAACCATTAGAATATCTGTCAAAGTACCCACATTGGGAAACTACCCAAATCCAGATCTAAAACCATAGATCCAGAAACCAGAATGTCAAATATTATATCCATATCCTGTCTGGAGAAACAACTGTGTGACGACCACAGTACAACCGATCGTAGTATAGGAATTTTACTTCCCACTCTGTGTATGTCATCCAGATACCATGACATCTCACCCTACTACCTTCTTAACAGATCCATCCCCTATTCTGATTGAAGTCAAACCCATGACTGTCACATCAAAATTAGATGATCTATCTCCGCTATAACTGCTCTAGTCTATAAATAGACATATGCATCTTGCCCACTATGCTTCCGTTGCTCCCACTGACTACGACAACCCTTCTACCGGGTCTCATAACCTGGAACAACAGTAGTGTCAAGTCTGGGTAGATAAGAACCTCCCTGTCACCGTCCTTGAGCCTACCGAAGTACCTCTGGGGTGTCTGAGGTTACCTACCATATCTGCGGAGTGGCTATTGGAATGTCAAACCTGATTGAATATATAGGTCCTATTAAATTTTCCGTAATCGTTTGCGGTTCTGGAATCACTTCCAGTTCTACCATACTCCCACTACTGTTTTCTGAAAAAGATCCATTTTACTAAAACTGTGGCGAGTCAAGAACAATATCACTATTGATCTTCCAAATGGTAGAATATCAACCCTCGTCATAGCCAGGGTCAACCCACAAACAGCCATTACAGAAACGTGCCCTGAGTTATCCAGTGTCTGGTTTTAAGCATAAGCTGGACAACTCCCCGTACCTTAATTTCTTTTAAGGTACGATCCATTCTATATCCAATACAGAAACTTTGGCACTTATTTAATTGGAACCATATTCAATCCATGCAGCTGTCTCCAGTGCATATCAACTTAATGAAAAGAGGCTAATCAGCATTACTCAACTTAGGAATCCATCCAATTATGAGTAACCTGAAAGAGAAACACGTTTCTCAAAACCATCACTATCATCTGAATACCAATCACAAGAATCTACATCTTCGATCTCTTTGAAGAATCCCGATACTTGTGACACCTGGTTCTCCACTTTATTCTTATACCCACAACTTCTCAAAACTTAGACCTTGTATTTCTACGAAACACTTGTCTAAATACTAGAGAAGTTATAAGTAAACAAAACATAGTACGAGGACCTACCCCTTTGTCCTGATGGACACTGGACAACATACAATACTCTGTATAAGTCCGCTGAGTTGAACAACTCAAAACCTGTGCGTTGTAGGTGGAAAACTGTACCCTGGCGATTTCCTCAAATATCACCAATTACAACGAATTCCGATATAATGAGGATGATCACCTAATTCCCAATATCTTACTCCTACTCATCATCTGTAAAACCATAAAGATATGAGAATGAAACGTGGTAAATACATACCCTTAGAGTAAGTGTCTAATCGGGAAAACAGTTTTTCCTTTAACAATGCACTGAAACATGAAAATGTTTCGTAGGGGTATCCTGGTATTCATAGCAATGCCTCTTCCATAATCCAATTCATGACTTCAACCGTATATTTTATTGTCATCTCTCCAAATCCCTTTATTTGTCTTTAGTCGTTACCTTCTGTACACCATCGTTAGGCTAAATGGTTTTCTTCCTTCCCTACCGTTCGGCACCAGCCTATGGTTTGGAAGAAGACTATCCAGTAAGCATAATAGGTGTACCCTCCTAAACCAAGGAGTACTCGCATCTCGAGAGAAGGTGACGATAAAAGACAACTGAATAATACCTTATTCTATTAAAGGTGAAATAGGAGCGGCGATGGAGTACGCGGTTTTGGTCGTGAATGATATCAGTCGCAATTTACTTTGCCCTCTTTCTAATCCCTTTATTTTGTCTTTACATATTACCTTCTGCACACCCTACTTAGGCTAATTGGTTTTCTTCATTCCCTACCTTTCGGCACCAGCCTATGGTTTGGAATAAGACTATCCAATAGACGTAATAGGTGTACTCTCCTAAACCAAGGAGCTCGCGCAACCTGAGAGAAGGTGATAATAAAAGACAACTGAATAAACCAATTCTATTTCTCCTGAACCTGGATCCATCCTCGAAGAAGTCCCTTCGAGTTCGTATATAACCATACAATGGATCTATCCAATGGAAGTGGATATCCGTAGTAATACGGGTGTTCTGAGAAATTCAAAGGGTAAAAGAAGGAGTGGCAATGACTTATGCAACTCAGACAATCCAAAAGCCAGTATTTTAAGAAGGTTCGGTCAACCTGGTCACTGAGTCATAGTCTAGGGTCGGCCAAAGGTCGCTGCCAAAGAGAGAGAGAAAAGAAACACTCTGCGTGCACTCTAACCTAGATCAGAATGGTCATCACTTTATCTAATCCGGAAACCTCCCACTGTCCTGTCAAATTCTCCTCCAAACCTAAAGAAGAATCAATCGGGATCACCCGAAGAGTAAACCAACTCATCAGTGGGAATCGGGATCCAACTCTCATCGCATGTTAACGTGATGGAATGCATCCACGTTATTCATACTCCAGAAGGTATGCGCATACTTGGCAAGTTTCAGTTTCTTTAGAAACTCCCGATATCATTTTCTTGCCCCATGCTCTTATGACCTTGGCGAAAGTCAACAAATCATAAGTCACATGTCAAGTTCTGCCCGTCATTATCTTGTTAATTTGAATCCACCCGTACATACCCTTGACGAAAGCCAACAAGGTAATACGACTGTCCCAAACCAACTCATCTATCTATGCAACAAATGAATACCCAGCAGCTACCAAACACTATGCCTTGACGAAAGCCAACAAACATAGCTTGAATACTACTGACCATCCATAAGAAACGACGGAGGGCTACGACTGGTTTTTGGCGAAAAACCTTTAACGTAGTGAACTTGATATCGCTGAAGGAACCTGATAGCTTTTTAAAATATAGTGGCGAAAACCTTTTGCTAAAGAGGTCACTCCCGGTAAGGGGATCTCGGCTCTTTCCTCGTGGAATGAGGTGCAGGATATTCCACTGAATACCGCTATGCAAAGCAACATGTAATCGACTATAGTGAAGTTATTACTCTGACGCAAACTTCTGCCCAAGGGGTCAGTCCCGGTGAAGGGATATCAGCCCTTGCCCCGTCGAATGAGGTGCAGGATATTCCACTGAATACCGCTATAAATAACAAAAGGAAACGTCTTTGTAACAACACTTTTTAAATTTGTTCCAACAACATCAAACAGGTTTGTTATACTTTGCATTGATCAGAATCAACGCAGTCCCATCATTCGATCACACCAGAAAAGAACGAAAATAAAATGTACGTATATGCCATCCGCATTCGTCGCTGGGTCTCGTCATCACCCGTTAGGTTACTTAACTAACGACAGAGCGGGGACTGGACTAGCGCGGGTGTAAAACATATACAACATCTAATAGTATATAAACCAATATACATAATCGCTCCAGGCGTGATAATATGCAACATTACAGAAAAGTAATAAGCATCACAGAACAATACAGATATCTGGGATCCCCGGGTTTCACAGAGCCGCTGCTGAAACCCGACGTTCCCCTGTCGTATGGATAGCCTGTGCAATGAAACCTAGACCCCTACGGGTGCGGCATGTTACCCGCCAAAACCTGAAGCGAGGCAGTCCCCACAGCATAGTGAATGGAACACCCGGCACTTCACGGAATCCGGTAAATTGAGCACCCCTCCTTGGGTCAACCTGTACCCCCTACGAGTGCGGCGAATAGTCTGCCAATTCTGAAGTGGGGTCCCTCTGCCTCTCAAAGCCATGAGATGCGGACCCGTTTCTTTCCCGAACCCGGCTATCCGTGCACTCCGTCGCGGGGTAAAACCTAGTACAGTAATGTAAAATAGTACAATAGGTACATCGACCGCAACCTGGTCGTGCCCCAAAAGAATATTATACAACAGGCAGTCACGGCAGTCCACAAGTTGGACGCTCGCCCCGCAATATCAAATGTACAAATAAACATAAACTGTATTATCATTGCACACTGCTATCCATCACGACAAATCCGCAACATCACAGCACAACACAGAACATCAACGCGAATGTCACGTTCGCAAACCCGTCTAAAAGAACTATAGCAATCAGACGCGGTTTACCGATCAAATGACATTCCCGGTCGGAGATATAATGTAAGCACTGTAAACTAACGTGTTTAAATTACGATCGACCAAAGACCAATTATCAATAAGTGGGCCCCACTGCTTACTGTTGAACAGTAACAAAACCTGGGCCAAAACTATATATACCAAAAATCACAAAATCCCAAATAAAGCCAACTGAGAAAAATTGGTGCACTGTTCCCTCTGAAGCGCGGCGTTTCCGTGGTCAAACCCTAGGTTTGACCGCGGAAGCGTGGCGCTTTAGTGGGATCACGTGACCGTTTTTTCTCAGATGTCTTAGAAAACCCTGCACTGATTTTTAAGACATGCAGAAATTGATTTTGAGACCATTTAAAATTAACAGAACTGTCGAGCTAGGATTTTGTGTTTTTCGATTTTCGGTCGGATCGATGTTTTAAACGCGTTAGCACAAGTTAGTATAGAAAAATGGTGAGGCTCTGATACCACTGTAAGTCTACGTTAGCGCCCCGGCAGTCTACAGACGCCAAAATGCGGAACAAAAACTTTTAACTGGCGCTATCGTATACTTTAACCCGGATCTGCCATTATTGCTAAACTAACAAACTGTAAAGAGTGTAGAATGGTTATACCGAACGATCCGAGTCCTTCGTTCTTCAACCATCATCCCACGCTCCGTTGCGGCTGCTCCGATCTCGTCGATCTCCGATCTCCTCGTCGAGGTGGCACCACATGATCGGTTCTTTAAACGGGCTCCCGCCTCTGACTCGAGGCAACTCGATCGTCAAGTTTGCCAAAAGAGACGACCAAGATTGATGTAGAGAATGAGTAGATGACTTTGTCTCACTTCGTCCAAGTCCGTGGACGATCGGTTAATGAAGTTGCCGTGGAAATCGGGTGATGGAATGAAATGAACTGTAAAATTCCATACACCCCGAATACTATCATAATCTTTTCTAACCGAAATGAAACATCAAGTGAGAGAGAGAGCAAGGGGGCCGGCCACTTATAGGAAGAGGGAGGTGACCGTAGGAGAGGGGGGTGACTTCAAGAAAGCTTCTCACTCAAAATATCAAGAAGAAATATCCTAAGCTAAACAAAAAGCTTTAATGCTAAAGCATGAATCACTTAAACACCTCATCAAGCATTAATGAACCATTAAATGCAACCAATGAAAACTTAACACCAATTAATCCTAGTCACCTCATCTAGAACCTTCTAGAAGAATCCACACTCATCTCAAGAAAAGACAAATCCGTCTTTAACCGAATGTTAAAAGACGGCTGATAGAAAACTGGAAACTGGCAACTTCCAAAAGTGATCCTGAAACAACTTTCAGGATAACCCCGAAACTGTATAAATATACCCGCATTTGTATTACGACCGAATACAAATGCAACTGAGACAAAGATATTATACCTACTCAATATAATACTCGGATCCGGCTTAAACCAAAGCCGACCAGTATTATCTGCCCGAAAAATAACACGTGCGTAAACGCACGTGCATTTTCCGAACCCTGCCATAAAACCATACGGCCTCTACAACGTTTCGCCCGAACTTGGAAAACTGTCTGTGGGGGACTCTAATGACTCGTCTGTACCCTGGCAGTGGTTTTAACCACAAACCGTCAGCGGCACTAGCAATGCGTAACGGCTGCCCATGGACTGACCTCAAGGGATGCCGATGAGCGCACTCATCCGGAAAACCCTACTGAGCCTAACAGTGACAATGTATATACAGTCCGGTCCGTTCGTCAATGAGTATCGCATATCTGCCTAGGGGGCTAGCAACGTCAGACCCCAAATAGCAGTATAAGTCGTGTCGGAGTGAAGCCCAAGAACACCCTGAGATACTACTGGAGTACCTACCAGTAAATCTCCTGCCACGGCCGTGGGCTTTGTGTAATGGCTCTCCTAGACACTGCACGATCTCGCCCCCAATACCGGGAGAGACGAATCCCCTGCCGATCCGCTCACGTGCCTCCATATGGCTCGGGACTGTACCCAAAAACTACCTGTTTGCACGACTCCTTTGAGCCGTGGTAGGGTAGAAATCAAAGCATAGTGGGAACTCACACGAGACAAATGACGACCTTAGGTCGATGAACTAACCTGTACACATGTCACCAGGGAACTGCTATCTGACGATAGATATAATACTAACTAGCAGATTCCCGGCGAGTCCTGTCCGGTGTACTCATAACCCAATGAGCACCTGTATACATTTTAGGTGATCCAACAGACACCAGTGGCTTGTGAGACCGGCCACCGCCCCTCGTCGGGGTCTCAACTGTACACACTAGTCTACTCCGGAGTATCGATGCCCTGTCTCGAAACTCCCACGACTAGGGACCACAATTAAGGATATGCATATAAACTACCCAACTCTCACGTATATGATCGCCATCATACTGTTGGTAGTAAAGCAAGATCCTAAGGGCTCTATCAAAGTGTAACATGCAATCAGTCACCTGAACATGTACACGACTGATAAAGGCAAACCAGATAGCATACTATCATCTCGAGTAAGACTGTCCTACCGGGATAGGTCCTCCGCAATCATTGCAATCACGTACCTGCGATCCAATAATTGACTATGAGGGCACTATCTCCAACAGTTCCTACAGTGCTTTGATTTCTACCCTACCACGGCTCAAAGGAGTCGTGCAAACATGTCTTTTTTGGGTACAGTCCCGAACCACATGGAGGCAAGTGAGCGGATCGGCAGGGGATTCGTTTCTCCCGGTATTATGGGTGAGATCGCGCTGTGTCTAGGAGAGCCATTACACAAATCCCTCAGCCGAGGCAGGAGATTTACTGGTAGGTACTCCAGTAATATCTCAGGGTGTTCTGGGCCACTCTCTGACACGACTTATACTGCTATTGGGGATCTGACGTTACCAGCCCCTAGGCCGATATGCGATACTCATAGACGAACGGACCGGACTGTATGTATATTGTCACTGTTAGGCTCAGTAAGGTTTATGGATGAGTTCGCTCGTCAGCTTCCCTTCCAATCAATACATAGGCAACCGTTACGTACAGCCAGCACCTCTGATGTGCTAGTGGTTATACCTACTGCCAGTGTGTTGATGAGTCTTTAGAATCCCCCACAGATACTTTCCCAAGTTCGGGCGAAACGTTGTAGAGACTGTATGATTTTATGGCAAGGTTCGGAAAATGCACGTGGGTTTTCGCACGTGTCATATTTTGGGCAGATAATACTGGTCGGCTTTGGTTTAAGCTGGATCCGAGTATTATACTGTGTAGATATAATATCTTTGTCTCAGTTGCATTTGTATCCGGTCGTAATACAAATGAGGGTATGTTTATACTGATACGGGGTTATCCTGAAATTCGTTTCAGGATCACTTTTGGAAGTTGCCAGTTTCCAGTTTTCTATCGGCCGTATTTAACATTCGGTTAATTACAGATTTATCTTTTCTCCTTAAGGGTGAGTCATGAGGTGAGTCAAGGTTCTAGAAGCTTCTTGATTGGTGACAAGGATTGTGACTCTTTCATTTGCATTAATTAGGTGGTGACTAGGTTTAGATAAGTCATCCTTTGTATTAATGCATTTTGTTTGTGCTAAGATATTTCTTCATGATAAGCCTTGCTTACACTCACCTCCCTTGCTCCTACACTCACCCCCTCCTTTTTATATGGCCGGCCCCTCTCTTGAAAGAGGTATGGTTGTTCATTTGGAAAAGGATTAGGGTTTTGGTTTCATGGAAATTTCATATATTCATTTCACATTTCCACCCGATCAAAAAGGCAACTTCAGTAACCGTTCGTCCATAGCTTTGGACGTAACGAGACAAAGTGTTCTACTCATTCTCTACATCAATTTTGGTCATCTCTTTTAGCAAACTTGATGATCGAGTTGCCTCGGTTCAGAGGCGGGAGCCCGTTTAAAGATCCGTCGACGTGGTGCCACCTGGACGACAAGACTGGAGATTCAGGAGATCGGAGCAGCCGCCACAAAGCGTGGGATGATGGTTGAAGACCGAAGGAGTCGGATCGTTCGGTATAACTCTTCTATCCACTATGTAGTTTGTTAGTTTAGCTTTAATGGCAGATCCGGGTTATAGTACGCGATAGCGCCAGTTGTAAAAAGTTTTTGTTCCGCATTTGGCGTCTGTTAGACGGCCGGGGCGCTACCGTGGACTTACAGTGGTATCAGAGCCTCACCATTAAGCTTCACTAACTTGTGCTAACGCGTTTAAAACATCGATCGAACCGATTTTCAAAAACTACACTTTTTCAGTTCTGTGTTTTTGTCGATTTTTAAAACAGCCTAAAAATTATTTTACATATCACAGAAAACTAAGCAGGCTTTTCTAAGCTTTATGGAAAAATTTGGGCACGTGATCCCACAAGACCACCGCGTAACCGCGGTCAAACCTAGGGTTTGACCGTGGAACCGCGGCGAGTTTGTGGGAACAGTGCTCCAACTTTTTCCAGAGAGCTTCATTTTGGAAATTGTGTGTTTTGGTATATATCTTTTGGGCCCAGATTTTGTTACTATACAGCAGATGTTTATGGGGCCCACTTTAGGATATTTGGTCGATCGAAATTTAAACATGTTAGTTTGCAGTACTTACTTTATATCTCCGACCGGGAATGTCATTCGATCGGTAAACCGCGTCTAATTGCTATAGTTCTTTTAGACGGGTTTGCGAACGTGACATTCGCGTTAATGTTCTGTGTTGTGCTGTGATGTTGCGGATTTGTCGTGGTGGATAGCAGGGTGCAATGATAGTGCAGTTTGGATTTATATTTACATTTGATATTGCGCGGCGAGCGTCCAACATGTGGACTGCCGTCAATGCCTGCCGTCAATGCCTGTTTGTATAATATTCTTTTGGGGCACGACCGGGTTGAGGTCGATGTACCCGTTGTACATATTTTTATTTTTGTACTAGGTTTATCCCGCGAAGGAGTGCACGGATAGCCGGGTCCTGGAGGGCAACGGGTCCGTATCTCATGGCTTTGAGAGGCAAAGCGACCTCACTCTAGAATTGGCAGACTATTCGCCGCACTCGTAGGGGGTACAGGTTGACCCAAGGAGGGGTGCTCAATTTACCGGATTCCGTGAAGTGTCGGGTGTTCCATTCACTATGTTATGGGGACTACCTCGCTTCAGGTTTTGTCGGGTAACTTGCCACACCCGTAGGGGTCTAGGTTTCATTGCACAAGCAATCCACGCGACCATGGGAACGTCGGGTTTCAGCAGCGGCTCTGTGAAACCCGGGGATCCCAGATTATCTGTATTGTTCTGTGATGTTTATTACTTTTCTGTAATGTTGCATATTATCACGCCTGGAGCGATTATTGTATATTGGTATATATACTATTAGATGTTGTATATGTTTTACACCCGCGCTAGTCCAGCCCCCGCTCTGTCATTAGTTAAGTAACCTAACGGGTGATGACGGGACCCAGTGACGAATGCGGATGGCATATACGAACATTTTATTTTCGTTCTTTTCTGGTGTGATTAGTTGATGGGACTGCATTGATTCTTATCAATGCAAGGATAAAACAAACCTATATTTGATGTTGTTGGAAAATTTTTTAAAAGGTGTTATTACAAAGATGTTTCCTTTTGTTTTGCATAGCGATATTCAGTTAGAATATCCTGCACCTCATTCCATGAGGCAAGTGCCGAGATCCCTTCACCGGGAGTGACCCCTTGGGCAGAAGTTTACGTCAGGGTAATAACTTTACTATAGTCGATTACAAGTTGCTTTGCATAGCGGTATTCAGTTGGAATATCCTGCACCTCATTCCACGAGGAAAGAGCCGAGATCCCTTCACCAGGAGTGACCTCTTTAGCAAAAGGTTTTGTCACTATATTTTTATAAAACGCTATCAGGTTCCTTCAACGAGATCAAGTTCATTACGTTAAAGGTTTTCACCAAAAACAAGCTGTAGCCCTCCGTCATTTCTTATGGATGGTCAGTAGTATTCAAGCTATATTTGTTGGCCCTTAGTCAAGGCATAGTGTTTGGTAGCTGCTGGGTATTCATTTGTTGCATTGATAGATGCGTTGGTTTGGGACAGTCGTATTACTTTGTTGGCCCTTAGTCAAGAGTATGTACGGGTGGGTTCAAATCAACCAGGACAATAACGGGAAGAACTTGACATGTGACTTATGACTGTTGGCCCTTAGTCAAGGTCATAAGAGCATGGGGTAAAAATCAACATCGGGTGTTTCAAACATACAGGAAACTTGCCAGGCATGCGCGTACCTTCTGGAGTGTGATAACTTGAGTGGCTTCCATCAAGTTATCATGTGATGATAGTTGGATCCCGATTCTCACTGATGAGTTGGTTTACTCTTCGGGTGATCCCGACTAATTCTTCTTTCAGGTTTGGAGGAGAATTTTAGAAAACAGTGGGAGGTTTCCTGATTAGATAAAGTGATAACCATTCTCATCTAGGTTAGAGTGCACACAGAGTGTTTCTTTTCTCTCTCTCCAAGTTGACCGAACCTTCTTAAAATACTGGCTTTTGGATTGTCTATGTTACATAAGTCATTGCCACTCCTTCTTTTGCCCTTTGTATTTCTCAGAACACCCTGTATTACTACGGACATCCACTTCTATTGGATAGATCCATCGTATGGTTATATACGAACTCAAATGGACCACTTCGACGATGGATCCAGGTTCAGGAGAAATAGAATTGGTTTACTCAGTTGTCTTTTATTATCACCTTCTCTCAAGTTGTCAGTACTCCTTAGTTTATGAGAGTACACCTATTACGCATATTGGATAGTCTTATTCCAAACCATAGGCTAGTGCCGAAAGGTAGGGAATGAAGAAAACCAATTAGCCTAAGTAGGGTGTGCAGAAGGTAATATGTAAAGACAAGATAAAGGGATTAGAAAGAGGGCAAAGTAAATTGCGACTGTTATCATTCACGACCAATCCACGTACTTCATCGCCACTCCTATTTCACCTATACTTTTTTCCCAGTTCGGGAGAAATTGAATAAGGTATTATTCAGTTGTCTTTTATTATCACATTCTCTCAAGTTGTCAGTACTCCTTAGTTTAGGAGAGTACACCTATTACGCTTATTGGATAGTCTTATTCCAAACCATAAGCTGGTGCCGAAAGGTAGGGAATGAAGAAAACCAATTAGCCTAAGTAGGGTGTGAAGAAGGTAATATGTAAAGACATGATAAAGGGATTAGAAAGAGGGTAAAGTAAATTGCGACTGTTATCATTCACGACCAATCCACGTACTTCATCGCCACTCCTATTTCACCATTACTTTTTCCCCATTTCGGGAGAAATAGAATAAGGTATTATTCAGTTGTCTTTTATCATCACCTTCTCTCAAGTTGTCAGTACTCCTTGGTTTAGGAGAGTACACCTATTATGCTTACTAGATAGTCTTCTTCCAAACCATAGGCTGGTGCCGAACGGTAGGGAAGGAAGAAAACCATTTAGCCTAACGAAGGTGTACAGAAGGTAACGACTAAAGACAAATAAAGGGATTTGGAGAGATGGCAAAGAAATATACGGTTACAGTCATGAATAGGATTATGGAAGAGGCATTACTAGGAATACCAGGATATGTATTTACCAGGTTTCATTCTCATATCTGTATGGTTTTTTACAGATGATGAGTGGGCGTAAGTTATTTGGAATTAGGTAATCATCCTCATTATATCGGAATTCGTTGTAATTGGTGATATTTGAGGAAATCGCCTGGGTACAGTTTTCAACCTACGATGCACAGGTTTTGAGTTATTCAACTCAGCGGACTTATACAGAGTATTGTATATTGTCCAATGTCCATAGGGACAAATAGGTAGGTCCTCGTACTATGTTCTGTTTACTTGTGACTTCTCTAGTTTTTAGACAAGTGTTTCGTAGAAATACGATGTCTATGTTTTGAGAAGTTGTGGGTATAAGAAAAAAGTAGAGAACCAGATATCGCAAGTATCAGGATTGTTCAAAGAGATCGAAGATGTAGGTTCTTGTGATTGGTTTTCTGTTGATAGTAATCGTTTTGAGAAACTTGTTTCTCTTTCAGGTTACTCATAATTGGATGGATTCCTAAGTTGAGTAATGCTGATTAGCCTCTCTCCATTAAGTTGATATGCACTGGAGACAGCTGCATGATTTGAATCTGGTTCCAATTAAATTAGTGCATCCATTTCTATATTGTATATAGAATGGTTCATATCTTAACGATGTTAAGATACGGGGAGTTGTCCAGCTTATGCTTAAAACCAGACACCGGATAACTCAAGGCACGTTTCTGTAATGGCAGTTTGTGGGTTGACCTTGGCTTTGACGAGGGTTGACATTTCTACCATCTGGAAGATCCATAGTGATATTGTTCTTGACTCGCCACAGTTTTATTAAAATGGATTTTTTCAGAAAACAGTAGTGGGAGTATGGTAGAACTGGAAGAGATTCCAGAACCGCAAACGATTACGGAAAATTTAATAGGACCTATATATTCAATCAAGTTTGACATTCCAATAGCCACTCCACAGATATGGTGGGTAACCTCAGACACCCGAGAGGTACTCCGGTAGCCTCAAGGACGGTGACAGGGAGGTTCTTGTTTACGCAGACTTGACACTACTGTTGTTCCAGACTATGAGACCCGACAAGAGGATAAGTATAACGTCGTTCTAAACTAGCTTTAGAAGTGTACGTAGATATTATTCTGCCAGAGGGTTGACGTAGTCAGTGGGAGCAGCGGAAGCATAGTGGGCAAGTAGCTTATGTCTATTTATAGGCTTGAGCAGATATAGCGGAGATAAGATCATCTAATTTTGATGTGACAGTCATGGGTTTGACTTCATTAGAATAGGGGATGGATCTGTTAAGAAGGTAGTAGGGTGTGATGTCCTGGTATTTGGATGACTTACACAGAGTAGGAAGTAAAATTCCTATACTACGATCGGTTGTACTGTGGTAGTCACACAGTTGTTTCTCCACAAAGGATATAGATATAATATCTGACATTCAGGTTACTAGATCTATGGTTTTAGATCTAGATTTGGGTAGTTTCCAAATATGGGTACTTTGACAATATTCTAATAGTATTTTAGAATAGATGACTCCTGGCATAGTGGTGTACCCGCAGGTGAAGGAGTCACCCTCTCTAAAGGTGTCTTAGAGACTAAAGGAGAGAGGGAAGTGCATGATTGGCAGATCACTTGCTTAGGCAATTGAGTCAATCATGAGATGTCAAGTACCACACCAGATGTTGTTTTTTGCACTTGATGCGATAAGTTAATATTAATCTAATCCTGCAGAAACATAAGGAAGCAGTTCTAGAACATACGTGAATGTTCTACGGATTTGATGACGGCAGCCTCCTTCGGGAGACTGTTATCATTCCAGGCTTCCAAGGTGACCTGGATGACTGAGTGATTGTCAGAGTTATAGTTTTCTCTCTAAAGAGGAACAGTATTATGGACAGGTGGTCCAAGAGGATACTGTAGGAGGCATGGTGCTGGATACTGATTAGGTTCAGTTATCAATAAAGTCTAAGAAGTTTGGATTTGGAGTTCATTTATAAACTAGGTCCCATCAGATATTCAGACATATTCTATGACAGGTATTACTCGATTCGGGAGATGGCTTTCTCCGCGAACTTGAGATTAAGAGAGACATAGAAAGAAACATCAGGGTGGATCCACTCATTGTGGCTATTTCTCAAACACAAGAGTTTTACAAACTAGCTTTGTGAAACTGATTAGTAGAGGAGTTGGATGTTCGGTATCACACGGGCTGTGAGTATCCGACATCGCAATAATTAACCTTAAGTGCAAGTGGGAGATTGTTTGAGATAGTGCCCTCAAAGTCAATTATTGGATCGCAGGTACGTGATTGCAATGACTGAGGCAGGACCTATACCGATATGACAGTCTTGCTCGAGATGACAGTATGCTATCTGGTTTGTCTTTATCATCGTATATATGCTTTAGTTTACTATTGCATGGTTATAGAGCCCATAAGATTCTTGCTTGACTACCAGCAGTATGATGGCGATCATATACGTCGGAGCTGGGGTCTATAAGCACATCCTTAAGGTGTCTAGTCGTGGGAGTTTCGAGACAGCGCATCGATACTCCAGAGTAGACTAGTGTATACAGTCGAGACCCCGACGAGGGGCGATGGCCGGTCTCACAAGCCATTGGTGTCAGTAGGATCACCTAAGATGTATACAGGTGCTCATTGGGTTATTAGTAGACCGGACAGGACTCGCCGGGAACATGCTAGTTGGTATTATACATATCGTCAGATAGTAGTTCCCTGGTGACATGTGTACAGATTAGTTCATCCACCTGAGGTCGTCATTTGTCTCGTTTGAGTTCCCACTGTGCTTTGATTTCTACCCTACCTCGTGCAAACAGGTCTTTTTTGGGTACAGCCCTGAGCCATATGGAGGCAAGTGAGCGGATCGGCAGGGGATTCGTCTCTCTCGATATTGGGGGTGAGATCACGTTGTGTCTAGGAGAGCCATTACACAAAGCCCTCGGGCGAGACAGGAGATTTACTGGTACGTACTCCAGTAATATCTCAGGGTGTTCTGGGCCACTCTCTGACACGACTTATACTGCTATTGGGGGTCTGACGTTACCAGCCCCTAGGCCGATATGCGATACTCAAAGACGAACGGACCGGACTGTATGTATATTGTCACTGTTAGGCTCAGTAGGGTTTATGGATGAGTTCGCTCGTCAGCTTCCCTTCCAATCAATACAAAGGCAACCGTTACGTACAGCCAGTACCTCTGACGTGCTAGTGGTTATACCTTCTGCCAGTGTGTTGATGAGTCATTAGAATCCCCCACAGACACTTTCCCAAGTTCGGGCGAAACGTTTTAGAGGCCGTATGGTTTTATGGCAAGGTTCGGAAAATGCACTTGCGTTTTCGTACGTGTCATATTTCGGGCAGATAATACTGGTCGGCTTTGGTTGAAGATGGATGCGAGTATTATACTGTGTAGATGTAATATCTGTTAGTGTATATGTCCTAGGGGCCATTATTGTATCATACTAGTTTGTATATTACTTAATCGAAACTTGGGATATTCACATGTATATAATAGTCTGTTAGTGTATATGCCCTAGAGGCCATTACTGTATCATACTAGTTTGTATATTACTTGATGGAAGCGCGGGATATTCACCTTGTATAAACAATCTTGCTCAATATAGTAGTATGCTACTTGGTTTGTTTCTACTTCAATGTGTACTTGTGTTTATTTCAGTATATCACTTATACGCATTAGTGGAGCCCTTAGGATCTTTGCTTGATTACCAGCGTTGTGATGGCAGTCACACTAGTGGGGGCTGGGTAATCTATAAGCACATCCTTATACAGGTCCCTAGTCGCAGGACTATGGAGACAGGGCATCGATACTCCGGAGTAGACTAGCGTATGCGCTTCTCATCCCAGTGTGGGAGATGGTCTGTCCCACAGCCATCAGTACGTCGTACTGGAGATAGTATACGGGTGCTCGTTGGGTTACGAGTACACTGGACAGGACTCGTCGGGAACTCACAGGTTGGTATTATATCTATCGTCAGTTATCAGTTCCCAGGTGACATGATTACAGCTTAGTCCGCTGACTTGACACTGGCACTTCGCCTCGAGTGTGTTCCCACTGCACTTTGATCACTACCCTACCACGGCTCAAAGGAGTCGTGCAAACAGGTGGTGGTTGGGTGCAGTCCCGAAGCACTTGGAGGCAGTGATGGTTAGACAGGATTCGTCTCTCCCGGTATTGGGGGTTGACATCGCGCTGTGTCTAGGAGAGCCATTACACGAGTAGTCCCTGGCCAGGGCAAGCGAGATATACTGGTAGGCTTCCAGTGTTATCTCAGGGTGTTTTGGGCTTCACTCCGACACGACTTGTACCGCTATTAGGGGACTGGCGTTTTACCGCCCCCTAGGCCCGACATGCGATGTATCAGACGAACAGACCGGACTGTACGGAGACTGTCACATTCAGACTCAGTAGGAGTTCTGATGGGGTTTCACCTCGTCAGCCTTCTTGTCGGTATCTACCTGGGGACCGTTACGCACAGCTAGTGCCGCTTGCGGTCTGTGGTTAAACCTACTGCCAGCGTAGTGTCGAGTCTTTAGAGTCCCACACAGAGGGTATTCGCCTCTGGGCAAAACAGAGTAGAGGTCGCATGGTTTTGCGACAGGGTTCGTTCTCATTCGCGCACTTGTGCACGTTTGGAGTCCGGACGGATTTTACTGGCTGGCTCTGGTTTGAGTCAGATACTGGTATATGTTTTGGGGTTGCTTTTATCTCTCAGTATTCATGTTCAAGAATGCAGGTGTGTATGTAGAGTTATTTGAGGAAGAGGACTTTCTTTGGGGTTTCGGAACGGGTGCGTATGCACAGTTGACAGTCATCTTTTTCCAAACCCTAATGGATTTATGTTATATCAATTAATAATATTAATAAAATGAAATTGTGTCATGGTTGGTTTTTATGTTGACTTGTTGACCATGGTTGACTTGTTGACCATGGTTGAAGTTTTGACCATCATCATTGCAAAAGAAAGATGCTCTTTGATTCTAGCAAATTCATTTAATGTTTGAAATGATAATGGTCATTCCAAAACCTTCCATCAACCTTTTCATTTTCATTATTATTATTAATTTGATAATTCTTTTGCTTTTTGTTATGGTTGCAAAAAGAAAAGAGCTCATTCTATCATTTAGCTTCTCTCTCCTCACTTCATCTTCTTCTTCCTCTAGCAAAAGGAGAACCCTTCTCATGTGTTGAGAATCCCTCTCCTTAAAAGAAAAGCACCCTTTAGAAACTCTCTACTCACTCTAGGATCAAAGGTTTAGCAAGCCGGAGATTCTAGTTCTCTCCAAGTTCGAGAAAGTGCCCGAAGGTTGAACCCTCAGGTGGATCCATCTTCGACGGAAGAAGGCGACGAGAAGAGAACCATCAACCTCTACTAGGTTTCAAGAAGAAGGAGTTCAAGTTAGGTATAACCACTTTGCCGAGTAGTTAACTCTCCTTTGCATGTTTGCTAGTTTAGTTTAGAAAAGATCCCGACTTTGTTAGTCCATGTTGCCCCATGCGCTAAAAATTTGATTTTTATACCGTTTCCGCCTCCCCGTAAGAACCGGGGGTCGCAACGTGGACTTACAGTGGTATCAGAGCCTAACTAAACTTAAACTAGCTTGGTAGTGAAGTGTAACGAAGTTCGGAACCGAAAAAATCCAAAAACCAAACTTTTACAAAACCCTAGTTTCTGTTAAAAATTTTTCTGGTCAAAACAAGTTTTGTTATACACCTAAATTCGGCTCAGGGTTTTGTGTGAACACCCAAGAAAAACGATCGCATGATTCCCTTAAAGCGCATCGGTTCCGCGGCAATAGGTGGCTTATGCTGCGGAACCGCCGCCGTTTTGTTTCCTCTTGTGATCGTTTGTCGTGTAGTGTTCTTCTGGTAGGATTTTGGGATTTTTCAGATATATTATATGTGCCCAGATTTTCCAGAATAGAAATTTATTTTTTGGGGGCCTATAATTCCGTATTTTTTCCGAACTTCACTACACTTGGACTATGTTGGTTATATCTGTGATGTTTGTATGTATTGAACGTCGGCTAATCGCTATAAGTCGATTTGTCGGAGTTATACATCTCTGTGATCTGTGTTTGATATTGGAATGTGTATATGAATGTGTTGGACTGTCGCGGGTGAATAGCCGGGGTGGATGTGAGATGAGCTTTTGTTTTTCTTTCATTCATTGTAAATGTAAATTGATGTAATATTATTATTTGTTTGGCCGCACAACCGGGTCGGGGTTGTAGCCGTCATTGTATAATTCTTTTTACTGTTTTTCCTCCTAGGATAGACCCATGGAGGGGGTGCACAAACTGCCGAGTACTTGGCGGGTAGTTTGCCGCACCCGTAGGGGTCTTGGGTGGGGTATTGGCTATTCACCGAGACCGTGTAATCCGCTTTTCGTTGCAGGCTCGAACGGATTGCGGATTCCTAGTATATCCAATGTATTCATCTGTGATCTGTAATGTCTGTCATTGCTCTTTTTTTTATAACTATTTAGGCGTTGCTTATGTTTTACAGCCGCGCTAGCCCAGCCCCCGCTCTGTCGTTAGTTAAGTAACCTAATGGGTGATGACGGGGCCCCGTGGCGAATGCGAATGGCATAAGCGTACGTCATATTTTGGTTGTTTTCTGCAATGTTAGGATTTAAATGATGGGACGCATTAAAAGAACTAATGCAAGAATATCACGCATTAAAAGAACTAATGCAAGATAATAAACCAAGCTAAATTCGTTGGAACACTTTCGAAAAACCACTCGGTTCTTTTCAAAAATAACTTTTAAATGCGGAGCTTGAGCCACTCCTTCTAAAAGCTATCTCGTTCCATCGATTATATCAAGTTCACTACGTTCACGGTTTTACCAAAACCATTCGTAGCCCTCCGTCGTTTCGCATGAATTGGCAATAGTATTCAAGAAATGTATGTTGGCCAAAGTCAAGGCATAGTGATTGGTAGCTATTGGGTGTTCATGTGTAGCATAGATAGATGCGTTGGTTTGGGACAGTCGTACTGCCATTTTGGCCAAAGTCAAGGGTAGGTACGGGTGGATCCAAATTAACCTGGATAGTGACGGGTAGAACTTGACATGTGACTTATGATATTTTGGCCAAAGTCAAGATCATAAGAGCATGGGGAAAAAATCCACATCGGGAGTTTCATAAGTACTGAAACTTGCTAGATTTGCATACCATTTGGAGTGTGGTGATTCTGGTAGGATTCCTTCAGTTTCGTCACGCGATGATATTTGGATCCCGATCCTACTGTGAGTATATGCTACTCCTCGGGAAATTTTTCACTAAACGATCAATGCTATAAACCTAGTAGGTGTCTAGAAAGGTGTTAGCGGGGCTACGCCCCCAAGGAAAAGAGGTTATTTAATTAAGGAACTTCGCGAAAGTGTTGGAAAACCTCCCTCGAAGTACCGACACTGGCCTGGCTGAACGGTTAAGCAAGTATTGTGCGGTAGGATTGATCCCGACTAATTCTTCCATTATGGTTTGAGGAGGGATTCGAGAGACAGCGGGAGCCATCATGTTTAGACAAATTAAAAACCACTCTAACACTCTAAACTTGCAAGAGCATCGTGCTAAAGTGTTTCTTCTCTCTCTCCTAATTGCAGCGACCAATCGACATGACTGGACTTAAGTTACTTCTAGATAAAAATATATTGACAGGGCCAAACTACAAAGATTGGCTCAGGAATGTCAAGATGGCAATCACTTACGACAAGCTGGGGTATCTTCTTACCACCAAAGCTCCCCCCGTCCCAGGTCCCACCTCCAGCGTCGCGGATAAGGAAATCCGTAAGACTTGGGAGATTGATTGCGCGAAGGCCAGGTGCCTCGTACTTGCCTCGATGGACAATGAACATCAGAGGCGGCACGAGAATATGGATTTAGAATCCATATTTCTTCATACAAAAGAACTGTATGGAGAGCAGTCTCGTATCGCAAGATACGAAGTGTCGAAGAAGTTGTTTTCGGCAAAGTTGGCCGTCGGATCATCGGTAGCGGACCACGTGCTTAAGATGATTGGCTACATTGAGGAGCTCGCGGAACTTGGGACCACGTTGGAAAGTGAACTCTATACGGATTTAATTCTCCAGTCCCTTCCATCCACTTACGCCCAGTTTATACTGAACTTCAACTTACAAGAAAAAGAAGTTGAACTTTCAGAACTCCTCAACATGCTGAGGAGCGCAGAGGGCACCCTACAGAAAGGTAGGGAAACACCCGCTTTGTTTGTGGGAGGATCTTCTTCCTCTAGGTCCAAGGCGAAAGCCAAGGGAAAGAGGAAGAAAGCCCCCGCCAAACCAAGGGGCAGTGTTAGTAAAGTGGGTACGAAGGGAAAACAAATGGCAACAAAGATAGCGGGGAAGCTTGTGGGAAAGGAAGAATGCTTCTATTGTCATAAGAGTGGACACTGAAAGAAAGATTGCAGGGCTTGGAAGGCCAGGACACAGGAACTGAAGCAGGTTGCGGCTTCAGCTTCAGGTGTTTATGTTATTGAAAACTGTCTTTCGATAAACTCTACTTCCTGGGTATTGGATACCGGATCAGGATCTCATATCTGTAATTCATTGCAGGCGTTGAGAAACCGTAGGTTTTTTAAGGCAGGTGACATGACCCTCAGAGTTGCAAACGGAGCTAGCATGGATGCTAAAGCCGTGGGGGACTATCACCTGGGAATGTCAGATGGGCATGTTTTGGTTTTGCGTAATTGCTTTTTTGTACCCTACGCAACTTGTAATATCATTTCTGTATCTTTAGTTTCTAAAGAAAGTTATGAATTTGCGTTTGTAAGTAATGTTGTAAACATTCACCTTAATCAAGTTCTGATTGGGTCACGTACATTGAGCAATGGTATATACGTGTTAAACCAACCACAAATTTTCAATGTCCAGAATACACACAAAAGAAAGTCTGCGGATATCAATCAGACTTTCTTATGGCATTGTAGACTGGGTCACATCAATGAGAGAAGGTTGACTAAGTTACATACAGAAGGGTATTTGGATCCGTTCGAATATCAATCGTATGCCACTTGTCAATCCTGTCTCAAAGGAAAGATGACAAAGACTCCGTTCACTGGACACGGAGTAAGAGCGAGCGAGCTCTTGGGGCTCGTACACAGCGACGTGTGCGGTCCAATGTCTACGCATGCGTGAAGCGGTTAATCTTACTTCATTACTTTTACGGATGATTTCTCAAGGTACGGTTATGTCTTCTTAATGAAACATAAGTCCAAAGCCTTTGAAAAATTCTAGGAATATAAGAATGAAGTGGAAAACCAAACCGGCAAAAGTATCAAGATTCTAAGATCGGATCGAGGTGGGGAATACTTGAGTGCCGAGTTCCTGAATTATTTAAAAGAGAACGGAATTCTCTCTCAGCTTACTCCTCCATACACTCCGCAACACAACGGTGTATCGGAGAGACGGAACCGAACCCTATTGGATATGGTACGGTCCATGATGAGTAGCGCTGAGTTACCGCGATCATTCTGGGGGTATGCGCTAGAATCAGCTGCGTACCTTTTGAACCGAGTTCCTACTAAGACTGTGCCTACTACACCATATGAGATGTCGTGTGGGAGGAGGCCCCATCTCAGTCACATTAAGACTTGGGGAAGTCCAGCTTTTGTTAAAAAGCAGCATGCGGACAAGCTCGAGGCACGCTCAGTACTATGTAAGTTTGTGGGATATCCAAAGAATTCCAAGGGATATCTCTTCTACTACGAAGAGGAACAAAAAGTTCTTGTTTCTCGTCATGCCCACTTTCTAGAACACCAGTTCATAGAAAAAGAAACAAGTGGGAGCGCAGTAGAACTGGAAGAAATTCCAGAACCACAGACTATTACTGAAAGCTTAATGGAACCAGAAGGTTCAAATGAACAGGACATTCCTATGCCGCTCCGCAGGAGTAGTAGGCAGACTCATCCGCCCGAGAGATACTACGGTTTTCTCATAGACGGGGATCGAGAGGATTGCATCATAGATTATGATGAGCCTACTATCTTCCAGCAGGCCGTTCAGAGCGTTGACTCGGTAAAATGGCTGGATGCAATGCGGACCGAAATGGAGTCCATGTACACCAACAATGTATGGACGTTGGACATTGCTCCAGACGGGGTAAAATCCGTAGGATGCAAGTGGATCTTCAAAAGGAAGATTGGTGTAGATGGACAGGTTGAGACCTATAAAGCTAGACTTGTAGCAAAGGGTTTCCGTCAAAGACCTGGCTTGGACTATGACGAAACCTTTTCTCCAGTGGCTATGCTGAAATCCATTCGGATCCTTCTTGCCATTGCTGCCTTCCATGATTATGAGATTTGGCAGATGGACGTAAAGACCGCTTTTCTAAATGGAAATTTAGAGGAGTGTGTCTATATGGATCAGCCAGAGGGTTTCATTCAGAGTGGGAGCAGCGGAAAAGTGTGCAAGTTGCTTAAGTCCATTTATGGACTAAAGCAGGCATCGCGGAGTTGGAACATCTGTTTTGATGAGACGGTCAAGGAATTTGGCTTTATCAAAAATCCAGATGAACCATGCATCTATAGTAGATTTGTAGCGAGAACTGTAGTATTCCTCGTTTTATACGTGGATGACATTCTCTTAATAGGAAATGACCTTCCTATGCTACAATCTGTCAAGGGGTTCTTGTCGCACAGGTTCTCCATGAAAGACCTGGGTGATGCCTCATACATCCTGGGTATCCGGATCCATCGTGATAGATCCAAGAGGATATTAGGACTTTCTCAGTCCAGATACATCGACACCATAGTGAAGAGATTCAGTATGGAAGATTCCAAGCGCGGTAACCTACCGGCTTGTCACGGGATCACCCTCTCTAAAGAGATGTCTCCCAAGACTGATTTGGAGAGGGATCGCATGTCTATTATACCCTACGCTTCTGCTGTAGGCTCTATAATGTATGCGATGTTGTGTACCAGACCGGATGTAGCTTATGCACTGAGTGTGGTAAGCCGGTATCAGTCAAACCCTGGGGAGAAACACTGGATAGCGGTAAAGAACATTCTCAAGTACCTGAGAAGGACTAAGGAGATGTTCTTAGTTTATGGCGGAAAAGACCTCCAGATCGAGGCCTTTGCTGACTCCAGCTTCCAGAGTGACAAGGATGATTCCATGTCCATGTCGGGTTTCGTCTTTACCCTCAATGGAGGGGCGGTGTGTTGGAAGAGCTCCAAACAGGAAACCGTTGCGGACTCGACTATGGAAGCGGAATATATCGCTGCATCTGATGCCGCAAAAGAAGCTGTCTGGATGAGAAAGTTCTTAAAAGAACTTCAGGTGGTTCCGTCCATTGTTGACCCAACACCTCTGTATTGCGACAACAACGGGGCTATAGCTTTAGCGAAGGAACCCAGGTCCCATCAGAGATCCAGGCACATCTTGAGGCGGTATCACCTGATCAGGGAGATCGTGGATCGCAAGGAGATCGAGGTTCGGAGGGTTGCTTCAGAAGAGAACACTGCAGATCCATTCACCAAGGCCTTACCCCAGACTCAGTTCGAGCGGCTGATCGAGATGATAGGTCTTCGATACGCCAGTTCATGGCCTTAGTGCAAGTGGGAGATTGTTAGTGTATATGCCCTAGAGGCCATTACTGTATCATACTAGTTTGTATATTACTTGATGGAAGCTTGGGATATTCACCTTGTATAAACAATCTTGCTCAATATAGTAGTATGCTACTTGGTTTGTTTCTACTTCAATGTGTACTTGTGTTTATTTCAGTATATCACTTATACGCATTAGTGGAGCCCTTAGGATCTTTGCTTGATTACCAGCGTTGTGATGGCAGTCACACTAGTGGGGGCTGGGTAATCTATAAGCACATCCTTATACAGGTCCCTAGTCGCAGGACTATCGAGACAGGGTATCGATACTCCGGAGTAGACTAGCGTATGCGCTTCTCATCCTAGTGTGGGAGATGGTCTGTCCCACAGCAATCAGTACGTCGTACTGGAGATAGTATACGGGTGCTCGTTGGGTTACGAGTACACTGGACAGGACTCGTCGGGAACTGACAGGTTGGTATTATACCTATCGTCAGTTATCAGTTCCCAGGTGACATGAGTACAGCTTAGTCCGCTGACTTGACACTGGCACTTTGCCTCGAGTGTGTTCCCACTGCACTTTAATCACTACCCTACCACGGCTCAAAGGAGTCGTGCAAACAGGTGGTGGTTGGGTGCAGTCCCGAAGCACTTAGAGGCAGTGACGGTTAGACAGGATTCGTCTCTCCTGGTTTTGGGGGTTGACATCGCGCTGTGTCTAGGAGAGCCATTACACGAGTAGTCCCTGTCCAGGGCAAGCGAGATATACTGGTAGGCTTCCAGTGTTATCTCAGGGTGTTTTGGGCTTCACTCCGACACGACTTGTACCGCTATTAGGGGACTGACGTTTTACCGCCCCCTAGGCCCGACATGCGATGTATCAGACGAACAGACCGGACTGTACGGAGGCTGTCACATTCAGACTCAGTAGGAGTTCAGATGGGGTTTCACCTCGTCAGCCTTCTTGTCGGCATCTACCTGGGGACCGTTACGCACTGCTAGTGCCGCTTGCGGTCTGTGGTTAAACCCACTGCCAGCGTAGTGTCGAGTCTTTAGAGTCCCACACAGAGGGTATTCGCCTATGGGCAAAACAGAGTAGAGGTCGCATGGTTTTGCGACAGGGTTCGTTCTCATTCGCGCACTTGTGCACGTTTGGAGTCCGGACGGATTTTACTGGCTGGCTCTGGTTTGAGTCAGATACTGGTATATGTTTTGGGGTTGCTTTTATCTCTCAGTATTCATGTTCCTCGGAACAAGAATGCAGGTGTGTATGCACAGTTATTTGAGGAGAAGGAAGAGGACTTTCATTAGGGTTTCGGAACGGGTGCGTATGCACAGTTGACAGTCGTCTTTTTCCAAACCCTAATGGATTTATGTTATATCAATTAATAATATTAATAAAATGAAATTGTGTCATGGTTGGTTTTTATGTTGACTTGTTGACCATGGTTGACCTGTTAACCATGGTTGAAGTTTTGACCATCATCATTACAAAAGAAAGATGCTCTTTGATTCTAGCAAATTCATTTAATGTTTGAAATGGTAATGGTCATTCCAAAACCTTCTATCAACCTTTTCATTTTCATTATTATTATTAATTTGATAATTCTTTTGCTTTTTGTTATGGTTGCAAAAAGAAAAGTGCTCATTCTATCATTTAGCTTCTCTCTCCTCACTTCATCTTCTTCTTCCTCTAGCAAAAGGAGAACCCTTCTCATGTGTTGAGAATCCCTCTCCTTAAAAGAAAAGCACCCTTTAGACACTCTCTACTCACTCTAGGATCAAAGGTTAGGAAGACGGAGATTCTAGTTCTCTCCAAGTTCGAGAAAGAGCCCGAAGGTTGAACCCTCAGGTGGATCCATCTTCGACGGAAGAAGGCGACGAGAAGAGAACCATCAACCTCTACTAGGTTTCAAGAAGAAGGAGTTCAAGTTTGGTATAACCACTTTGCCGAGTAGTTAACTCTCCTTTGCATGTTTGCTAGTTTAGTTTAGAAAAGATCCCGACTTTGTTAGTCCCTGTTGCCCCATGCGCTAAAAATTTGATTTTTATACCGTTTCCGCCTCCCCGTAAGAACCGGGGGTCGCAACGTGGACTTACACAGTCTTGCTAAATATGGTAGTATGCTACTTGGTTTTTTCTATCTTAATATGTGAGTATACGTATTTATAGAGCTCTTAGGATCTTGCTTGACTACCAACGTTGTGATGGCAGTCACACTAGTGGGGGCTGGGTAGTCTACAAGCACATCCTTATTCAGGTCCCTAGTCGTTGGATTATCGAGACAGAGCATCGATAATCCGGAGTAGACTAGTGTGTACGCTTCTTATCCCAGTTGGGGAAATGGTCTGTCCCACAGCCGTCAGTACGTCGTACTGGAGATAGTATGCAGGTGCTCGTTAGGTTACGGGTACAACGGACAGGACTCACAGGGAACTGTTCGTTGGTTTTATACCAGTCGTCAGTGAACAGTTCCCAGGTGACATGAGTACAGCATAGTCCGCAGACTTGACACTGCTACTTCGCCTCGAGTGTGTCCAACTATTCTTAGATTGCTACCCTACCACGGCTCAAAGGAGTCGTGCAAACAGGTAGCAGTTGGGTGCAGTCCCCAGCACTTGGAGGCAGTGGCGGTTAGACAGGATTCGTCTCTCCCGGTATTGGGGGTTGATATCGTGTTGTGTCAGAGAGCCATTACGCAAAGTCCCGGGCCAGGGCAAGCGAGATTTGCTGGTAGGTTCCAGTAGTTTCTCAGGGTGTAATGGGCTTCCCTCCGACACGACTTATACCGCTATTAGGGGACTGACGCTTGCCGGCCCCCTAGGCCCGATATGCGATAGTCTTGGACGAACGGACCGGACTGTATGGAGATTGTCACATCAGACTCAGTAGGAGTTCGGATGGGTTTCCTCATCGGCCTTCTTATCGACATCTACCTGGGGACCGTTACGTACAGCTAGTGCCGCTTGCGGTCTGTGGTTAACCCCACTGCCAGCGTAGTTGTCGAGTCTCTAGAGTTCTCCACAGAGAGTTTCCCTACTCCAGGCGAAACGATATAGAGGTCGTATGGTTTTACGACAAGGGTTCGGACGCATACGTGTGTTAGGCACGTACGACTTTCGGACAGTTTTTACCAGTCGGCTTTGGTTTAAGCCAGTTACTGGTATCCGGTTATTGGATTTATACAGTCTAAAGTTTTTCCGTATTTTTGCGGAAAGGAGGGGCTTTCTCGTAATTGCGCGAGAAGCATCTAGAAGGTGGTGACTAAGGAAGTTTAGGTGGCATATACAATGAATGTGATTAGTGAATCATATGGATATTCATCCATGTCATTAATGCATGATAAATGCTTAATGACTCATGGAGTGAATCATCACTAAATATTATCAAGCATGGTTGCTAAATTGTTTTATATTCTTTTCTTGATAAAAAGAAATGCTTGATATATATTATCATAACTCATTATTCTCACTTCATTATTATTCTCACCTTCTCTCTCCTCAAGCTCTCCCTCTTCAAACCCTAATCCTACCCTCTCATGTGTTGAGTACAAGGATTAGCTAGACTAATTAAACCATAACCCTTACTCTATATCACCTAGCTTCTTTGATTAGCATTTAAAGAAGGTTAGTTGCCTCAAGTTTAGAGGCTAAGCTTGGAGTAAAGCTCTCGGGTGGATCGTCTACTACTTCGAGAAGGCCGAGGAGGAGGTGGAGTTCGCAAAGAAGAAGGACACGTTTCGTTAGGTATAATCCCTAAGCATGGTAGTATAGAACTTCTATGTTTCATGTTAGTTATCGTTTAGCTTCGATTCATGCGGTTAGTCGATGTTTAAGCAAAGAAAAAGATCGTTTTTCAAATTTCCGCCTTCCCGCAAGTCGTGGGGTGTTGCAGATCGACTTACAGTGGTATCAGAGCCTCGCTAAATAATAAATAACTTACTTGCAAATTTGTATGACTTTCGAACGAAAAAAACGAAACCGGAAAAGCCCGAAATCATAAGTTTCTGTCGATTTTTAAATGAAGTCCAAAAATTTTTCAGGGAAGTTCAGAATGCTTAAAATGACAGTAGAAGAACACCCAAGAAATTTGGGCCCCTGAATCGTCTAAAGCGCCGCGGAACCGCGGCGAATCCCACCGATCCGCCGTGCTTCCGCCGCCGAGTTGGCGATTCAGGAACCCAAATTTACTGTGTTGGTTCTATGGGATATTTGGTATTTTCTGGAATTTTTTATTTTTGCTCAGGTTTGAGATTTACAGAGAAGTATTGGAGCAAAATTAAAAGTGTTTAATCGATCGAAATTATACAGTATTTGCTTGTTGGATTATATCTGTGTTTGTATAATGTGTTCGTAAACCTCCCCTAACTGCTAGTATGTCGGTTGGCAGGGGGTTGCACATTTCTGTAATGGATTTTATCTGTTTGTGCATATGAACTGTGTTGGACTGTTATGATGTATAGCCGGGGTTATGTGATGGGTTATTATTTAATTCATTTGATGTAAATGTAATTTGTTGTAATATTATTTTGCGGGGCACATCCAGGTTGCGGTTGTAGCCACCGTTGTATTATTTCATTTTACTGTTTTTGCTCCTAGGACAGACCCAAGGTGTGGTGCACAAACTGCCGGGCGGGTAGTTTGCCGCACCCGTAGGGGTCTTGGGTGGGGTAATGGCTATTCATCACAACTGTGCAATCCGTCTTTTGTTGCAGGCTCAAAACAAACACGGATTGCTTGCAAATCCAATTAAGTTCATCTGTGATCTGGAATGAATATCGTTGCGTCAGACGAATGTAAAATATCTATATATATGATAGCTATTTTAGACGTCACTTATGTTTTACACCCGCGCTAGCCCAGCCCCCGCTTTGTCGTTAGTTAAGTAACCTAACGGGTAATGACGGGACCCAGTGGCGAATGCGGATGGCATAAGAGGGCGTCATATTTTCGTTGTTCTCTGCAATGATAGGTTAATGATGGGACGCATTATCTATAATGCAAAGAAAATAAACCAAAGTTTTAATCGTTGGAACAATTTAAAAGAAACCACTCGGTTAATTTTAAAACAGATTATTTTAAATGCGGAGCTTTAACCACTCCTTTTAAAAGCTATCAGGTTCCTTCGGTTATATCAAGTTCACTACGTTCACGGTTTCGCCAAAACCATTTGTAGCCCTCCGTCATTTCATTTGGGTATTCAGTAGTATTCAAGCTATGCATTTTGGCCAAAGTCAAGGCATAGTATTTGGTAGCTGCTGGGTTTTCATTTGTTGCATAAGATAGATGAGTTGGTTTGGGACAGTCGTATTACCATTTGACCAAAGTCAGGGGTATATACGGATGGGTTCAAATTGACAAGATAATGACGAGTAGAACTTGACATGTGACTTATGACATTTTGACCAAAGCCAAGGTCATAAGAGCATGGGGCAAAAACTTATATCGGGAATTTCTAAAGAAACTGAAATTTGCAAAGAGATGCATACCATTTGGAGTTTGATGAATGTTGGTAGCATTCCTTCAACATTATCATACGATGATATTTGGATCCCGATCCTACTGTGAGTATATGCTACTTATCAGGATATTCGTCACTTAACGATCAATGCTATAAACCTAGTAGGTGTCCAGAAAGGTGTCAGCGGGGTTACGCCCCCAGAGGAAAGAGGTTATTTAATTAAGGAACTTCGCGAAAGCGTTGGAAAACCTCCCTCGAAGTACCGACACCAGCCTGGCTGAACGGTTAAGCAAGTATTGTACAGTGAGAATAGTCCTGGCTAATTCTTCTTTTATGGTTTGAGGAAGGATTCGAGAAACTGTGGGAGCCATCCAGTTTAGATAAATTAAAAACCACTCTAAACTTGCAAGAGCATCATGCTAAAGAGTTTTCTTCTCTCTCTCCTAATTGCAGCGACCCTGAAAATGACTGGACTTAAGTTACTTTTAGAGAAAAATATACTGACAGGGCCAAACTATAAAGATTGGCTGCGGAATGTCAAAATGGCTTTGACCTATGACAAATTGGGGTACGTCCTCACCGCTACGGCACCTGCTGTCCCTGGTCCCAAATCCAGTAATGCGGATAAGGAAATCCGCAAAACGTGGGATTTAGATTGCGCGAAAGCCAAGTGCATCGTGCTTTCCACGATGAACAATGAACATCAGAGGAGGCACGAGGATATGGAACTAGACGCCATATTTCTCCATACAAAGGAACTTTATGGAGAGCAATCTCGTATAGCAAGATACGAGACCTCAAAGAACTTGTTTCGAGCGATGTTGGCTGTCGGGTCATCGGTAGGAGAACATGTCATAAAGATGATCGGCTATATAGACGAGCTCGCAGACCTTGGGACGACTTTGGATAATGAGCTCTATACAGACCTTATTCTCCAGTCCCTTCCTTCAACCTACGCCCAGTTTATCCTGAACTTCAACATTCAAAGAAAAGAAGTTGAACTTCCGGAACTCCTGAACATGTTAAGGAGTGCAGAGGGCACCTTGCAGAAGGCAAGGGAAACACCCGCTATGTTTGTTGGCGGTGCATCTTCTTCCGGGTCCAAGGCTAGGGCCGAAGGAAGGAAGAAGAAGGCCGTCCCCAGACCTAGAGGAGGTGTTAGTAAGGTGGGAGGGAAGGGAAAGAAAAAGTTTGCGGTACCGGTAGTGGGCCAGGATGAGTGCTTCCATTGTCACAGGAAAGGGCACTGGAAGAAGGATTGCAAGGCGTGGAACACCAAGAACCAGGAACCGAAGCAAGCTGTGGCTTCGACTTCAGGTGTGTTTGTAATTGAGAATTGTCTGTCGATCAACTCTACTTCCTGGGTATTGGATACCGGATCAGGATCTCATATTTGCAATTCATTGCAGGCACTGAGAAACCGTAGAGTGCTGAAGGAAGGTGATATGACCCTAAAGGTCGCTAACGGAGCTAGCGTGGGAGCTGCGTCCTTCGGGGGTTATCACCTAGGATTGACGAGTGGACACATTTTGGTTTTACATAACTGTTTTTTTGTACCAAGCTTAACGTGTAATATCATATCAGTTTCCTTGTTATCAAATAAAGGTTATGATTTCACGTTTGTAAGAGATGTTGTTAACATCCACCTTAATCATGGTTTGATTGGGTCAGGTACACTAAATAACGGTATATATGTTTTAAACCAACTCCAAATTTTCAATGTCCAGAACACACTAAAAAGAAAGTCTCCAGATTTAAATAAAGCTTTCTTATGGCATTGTAGACTGGGTCACATCAATGAGAGAAGGTTGACTAAGTTGCATAGAGAAGGATATTCGGACTCGTTCGAATATCAAACTTATGACACTTGTCAATCTTGTCTCAAAGGAAAGATGACAAAGACTCCATTTACTGGACAAGGAGTAAGAGCGAGCGAGCTCTTAGGACCTCATACACAGCGATGTATGTGGTCCAATGCCTACACATGCAAGAGGTGGTTTTTCCTATTTCATTACTTTCATGGATGATTACTCAAGATACGGATTCATTTATCTGATGAAACATAAATCCGAGGCTTTTGAGAAATTCCAAGAGTATAAGAATGAAGTAGAAAACCAAACCGGCAAAGGTATCAAGACACTTAGATCTGATCGAGGTGGTGAATACTTGAGTGCCGAGTTCCTAGGTTACCTAAAAGAGAAAGGAAATCTCTCTCAGCTTACTCCTCCATACACTCCACAGCATAACGGTGTATCGGAGAGACGGAATCGAACCCTATTGGATATGGTACGATCCATGATGAGTAATGCTGAGTTACCGCGATCTTTTTGGGGTTATGCGCTAGAATCAGCAGCATATCTTCTGAACAGGGCTCCTACCAAGACTGTGCCTACCACTCCATATCAGATGTGGACTGGGAAGAAACCCCATCTTCAGCATATGAAGATTTGGGGATGTCCAGCTTTTGTTAAAAAGTAGCATGTGGACAAGCTCGAGGCACGATCAGTAAAATGTATGTTTGTGGGATATCCAAAGAACTCCAAGGGATATTATTTCTATTACGAAGAGGAACAAAAGGTCTTTGTTTCTCGCAATGCCCATTTTCTGGAACATCTGTTTTTAGAAAAGGAAATAAGTGGGAGCGAAATAGAACTGGAAGAAATTCCAGAACCACAAACTGCTGCTGAAAGTTTGGTAGAACCGGAAGTTCAAGAAGTACAGGACATTCCCGCACCCCTCCGCAGGAGTAGTAGGCCGTCTCATCCGCCTGAGAGATACTACGGTTTTCTCATGGATGGGGATAGAGAGGATTGCATCATTGATGATGATGAACCTACTGACTTCCAACAGGCCATCCAGAGCGGCGACTCGGTACGATGGCTAGATGCAATGCGGACCGAAATGGAGTCCATGTACACCAACAAAGTATGGACTTTGGACTTTGCTCCAGATGGGGTAAAACCCATAGGATGCAAATGGATCTTCTAGAAAAAGATTGGTGTAGATGGACAGGTGGAAACCTATAAGGCTAGACTTGTTGCAAAGGGTTTTCGTCAAAGACCTGGTTTGGACTATGACGAAACTTTTTCTCCAGTGGCTATGCTCAAATCCATTCGGGGCCTTCTTGCTATTGCCGCCTTCCATGATTATGAAATCTGGCAGATGGACGTAAAGACGGCTTTTCTGAATGGAAATTTAGAAGAGTGCGTCTATATGGATCAGCCAGAGGGTTTCAATCAGAGTGGGAGCAGCGGGAAAGTATGCAAGCTGCTTAAGTCCATTTATGGACTAAAGCAGGCATCGCGGAGTTGGAACATCTGTTTTGATGAGACAGTCAAAGAATATGACTTTATCAAAAATCCAGATGAACCGTGCATATATAGTAAAGTTGTAGCCAGAAGTGTCGTATTCCTCGTCTTGTACGTGGATGACATTCTATTAATAGGAAATGATATTCCTATGCTACAATCTGTCAAAGGATTCTTGTCACACAGGTTCGCCATGAAAGACCTGGGTGATGCCTCTTACATTCTGGGGATCCGGATCTATCGTGATAGATCCAAGAGGATGTTGGGACTTTCGCAGTCCAGGTATATCGACACTGTACTGAAAAGATTCAGTATGGAAGATTCTAAGCGCGGTAATCTACCGGCTTGTCACGGAATCACCCTCTCCAAAGAGATTTCTCCCAATACTGATTTGGAAAGGGAACGCATGTCTATTATACCCTACGCTTCTGCGGTAGGCTCTATAATGTATGCGATGTTGTGCACCAGACCAGATATAGCTTACACACTGAGCGTGGTAAGCCGGTATCAGTCAGACCCAGGGGAGAAACACTGGATAGCAGTAAAGAACATTCTCAAGTACCTGAGAAGGACTAAGGATATATTCTTGGTTTACGGCGGAAAAGACCTCAGGTTGGAGGCCTTTGCTGATTCCGGCTTCCAGAGTGATAAGGACGATTCCAAGTCCATGTCGGGTTATGTCTTTACCCTCAATGGAGGGGAGGTGTGCTGGAAGAGCTCCAAGAAGGACACCGTTGCTGACTCGACGATGGAAGCGGAGTATATAGCTGCTTGCGATGCCGCAAAAGAAGCAGTCTGGATGAAGAAGTTCCTAACAGAACTTCAGGTTGTTCCAACCATAGTTGATCCAATACCTCTGTATTGCGACAACAACGGAGCTATAGCTTTAGCGAAGGAACCAAGGTCCCATCAGAAGTCCAGACACATCTTAAGGCGGTATCACCTGATCAGGGAGATCATTGATCGTCAGGAGATCGAGGTTCGGAGAGTTGCTTCTGAAGAGAACATTGCTGATCCATTCACGAAGGCCCTACCTCAGATTCAGTTCGAGAGGCTACTCGAGATCATCGGTCTTCGATATGCCAGTACATGGCCCTAGTTCAAGTGCTAGATTGTTAGTGTATATGCCCTAGGGGCCATTATTGTATCATACTAGTTTGTATATTACTTAAAGGAAGCTTGGGATATTCACATGTTTATAACAGTCTTGCTAAATATGGTAGTATGCTACTTGGTTTTTTCTATCTTAATATGTGAGTATACGTATTGATAGAGCTCTTAGGATCTTGCTTGACTACCAGCGTTGTGATGGCAGTCACACTAGTGGGGGCTGGGTAGTCTACAACCACATCCTTATTCAGGTCCCTAGTCATTGGATTATCGAGACAGAGCATCGATACTCCGGAGTAGACTAGTGTGTACGCTTCTCATCCCAGTTGGGGAAATGGTCTGTCCCACAGCCGTCAGTACGTCGTACTGGAGATAGTATGCAGGTGCTCGTTAGGTTACGGATACACCGGACAGGACTCACAGGGAACTGTTGGTTAGTTTTATACCAGTCGTCAGAGAACAGTTCCCAGATGACATGAGTACAGCATAGTCCGCAGACTTGACACTGCTACTTCGCCTCGAGTGTGTCCCACTGTTCTTAGATTGCTACCCTACCACGGCTTAAAGGAGTCGAGCAAGCAGGTAGCAGTTGGGTGCAGTCCCGAGCACTTGGAGGCAGTGGCGGTTAGACAGGATTCGTCTCTCCCGGTATTGGGGGTTGATATCGCGCTGTGTCAGAGAGCCATTACACAAAGTCCCTGGCCAGGGCAAGCGAGATTTGCTGGTAGGTTCCAGTAGTTTCTCAGGGTGTAATGGGCTTCCCTCCGACACGACTTATACCGCTATTAGGGGACTGACGCTTGCCGCCCCCCTAGGCCCGATATGCGATAGTCTTGGACGAACGGACCGGACTGTATGGAGATTGTCACATCAGACTCAGTAGGAGTTCTGATGGGTTTCCTCATCGACCTTCTTATCGACATCTACCTGGGGACCGTTACGTACAGCTAGTGCCGCTTGCGGTCTATGGTTAAACCCACTGCCAGCGTAGTTTTCGAGTCTCTAGAGTCCCACACAGAGAGTTTCCCTACTCCAGGCGAAACGATATAGAGGTCGTATGGTTTTACGACAAGGGTTCGGACGCATACGTGTGTTTACGCACGTACGACTTTCGGATAGTTTTTACCAGTCGGTTTTGGTTTAAGCCAGTTACTAGTATCCGGTTATTGGATTTATACAGTCTAAAGTTTTTCCGTATTTTTGAGGAAAGGAGGGGCGTTCTCGTAATTGCGCGAGAAGCTTCTAGAAGGTGGTGACTAAGGAGGTTTAGGTGGCATATACAATGAATGTGATTAGTGAGTCATATGGATGATTCATCCATGTCATTAATGCATGATAAATGCTTAATGACTCATGGAGTGAATCATCACTAGATATTATCAAGCATGGTTGCTAAATTGTTTTATATTCTTTTCTTGATAAAAAGAAATGCTTGATATAAATTATCATAACTCATTATTCTCACTTCATTATTATTCTCACCTTCTCTCTCCTCAAGCTCTCCCTCTTCAAACCCTAATCCTACCCTCTCATGTGTTGAGTACAAGGATTAGCTAGAATAATTAAACCATAACCCTTACTCTATATCACCTAGCTTCTTTGATTAGCACTTAAAGAAGGTTAGTTGCCTCAAGTTTAGAGGCTAAGCTTGGAGTAAAGCTCTCGGGTGGATCGTCTACTACTTCGAGAAGGCCGAGGGGGAGGTGGAGTTCGCAAAGACGAAGGACACGTTTCGTTAGGTATAATCCCTAAGCATAGTAGTATAGAACTTCTATGTTTCATGTTAGTTATCGTTTAGCTTCGATTCATGCGGTTAGTCGATGTTTAAGTAAAGAACAAGATCGTTTTTCGCCTCCCCGCAAGTCGTGGGGTGTTGCACATCGACATACAATATCTTTGTCTCAGTTGCATTTGTATTCAGTCGTAATACAAATGCGGGTATGTTTATACAGATACGGGGTTATCCTGAAATTCGTTTCAGGATCACTTTTGGAAGTTGCCAGTTTCCAGTTTTCAATCGGCCGTATTTAACATTCGGTTAAATGCGGATTTATCTTTTCTCCTTGAGGGTGAGTCATGAGGTGAGTCGTGGTTCTAGAAGCTTCTTTATTGGTGACAAGGATTGTGACTCATTCATTTGCATTAATTAGGTAGTGACTAGGTTTAGATGAGTCATCCTTTGTATTAATGCATTTTGTTTGTGCTAAGATATTTCTTCATGATAAGCCTTGCTTATACTCACCCCTTTGCTCCTACACTCACCCCCTCCTCTTTATATGGCCGGCCCCTCTCTTGAAAGAGGTATGGTTGTTCATTTGGAAAAAGATTAGGGTTTTGTCTTCATGGAAATTTCTTATATTCATTTCATATTTCCACCAGATCAAAAAGGCAACTTCATTAACCGTTCGTCCATAACTTTGGACGTAACGAGACAAAGTGTTCTACTCGTTCTTTACATCAATCTTGGTAATCTCTTTTAGCAAACTTGATGGTCGAGTTGCCTCGGTTCAGAGGCGGGAGCCCGTTTAAAGATCCGTCGACGTGGTGCCACCTAGACGACAAGACTGGAGATTCAGGAGATCGGAGCAGCCGCCACAAAGCGTGGGATGATGGTTGAAGACCGAAGGAATCTGATCGTTCGGTATAACTCTTCTACCCACTTTGTAGTTTCTTAGTTTAGCTTTAATGGCAAATCCGGGTTATAGTACGCGATAGCGCCAGTTGTAAAAAGTTTTTGTTCCACATTTGGCTTACAGACGGCCGGGGCGCTAACGTGGACTTACAAAATCTTTGTCTCAGTTGCATTTGTATTCGGTCATAATACAAATGCGTGTATGTTTATACTGTTACGGGGTTATCCTGAAATTCGTTTCGGGATAGCTTTTCGAAGTTGGCAGTTTTCTATCACCCGTCTTAAACATTCGGTTTAATGCAGATTTATCTTTTCTTGAGGGCGAGTCATGAGAGGAAGCTTCTTGGATGATGACTAGGTTTTGTGAGTTATTCATTTGCATTAATGGTTGATGAGGTGTTAATAGTGAGTCACCTTTTCCATTAATGCTTTTTGTTCATGCTTAGGATATTTGTGTGAGATCTTTTGTTATGATAAGCATTACTTATTGCCACCCCCTATGCTCGTACACTCACCCCCCACCTCTTCATATTGTGGCTGGCCCCTTCTTGAGAAAGGATGATGGATTGATTAAAAAGATTATGGAATTTGGTTCATGGATATTTGATATGCTCATTTCTCATTTCACTCCATTAAAAGGCAACTTCATTAACCGTTCATCCATGGTTTTGGATGAAGCGAGATAAAGTGTTCTACTCATTCTCTACATCATCTTGGTCATCTCTTTTAGCAGACTTTATTACCGAGTTGCCTCAGTATAGAGGTGGGAGCCCGTATAAAGATCAGTTGACGTGGTGCCACCTGGACGAGGAGAATGGAGATCGAGCGAGATCGCAGATGCCGCAAAGGAGCGTGGGATGATGGCTAAAGACCGAAGGACTCGGATCGTTCGGTATAGACTTTCTACCTCTTTACAGTTAGTTAATTTAGCGCTAATGGCAAGATCCGGGTTATAGTATGCGATAGCGCCAGTTATAAAAGTTTTTGTTCCGCGTTTGGCGTCAGAATGACGGCCGGGGCGCTACCGTATACTTACATGGTATCAGAGCCACGTCATTAAGCTTTACTAACTTATTCTAACGCGTTTAAAACATCGATCGAACGAAATTTCCGAAACCGCGATTTTCAGTGTAAAGTTTCTGTCGAATTTTTAAACAGGTCTAAAAATCATTTTCAGCATCTCATAAAATCGTGCAGGCTTTTTTAAGAATACTGTAGAAATTTGGTAAAGTGAAGCTTCCAAAGCGCCGCGGAACCGCCGCGCAAACCCTGTTTTGGCCGCGATTCCGCCTCCGTTTTGGAGCAACAGTAAACCATTTTTCTACAGTAGATTCTTCATGTAAAATTGTGGTTTCTGGAATATTTCTTTTGGGCCCAGATTTTATTACTGTACTGAAGATGCACGTGGGGCCCATTTCAGGAAGTTTTGTCGATCAGAATTTTAAACTTGTTAGTTTACAGTACTTACATTATATCTCCGACCGTAAATGTCATTCGAGCGGTAAATTGCGTCTAATTGCTATAGTCCTTTTAGACGGGTTTGTGAACGTGACATTCGCGTTGATGTTCTGTGTTGTGCTGTGATGTTGCGGATTTGTCGTGGTGGATAGCAGTGTGCAATGATAGTGCAGTTTGAATTTATTTGTACATTTGATATTGCGGGGCGAGCGTCCAACATGTGGATTGCCGTCACTGCCTGTTTGTATAATATTCTTTTGGGGCACGACCGGGCTGAGGTCGATGTACCCGTTGTACATATTTTTCATTTCTGTACTAGGTTTACCCCGCGACGGAGTGCATGGATAGCCGGGTTCTGGAGGGCAACGGGTCCGCATCTCATGGATTTGAGAAGCAGAGGGGCCTAACTCTAGAATTGGCAGACTAATCGCCGCACTCGTAGGGGGTACAGGTTGACCCAAGGAGGGGTGCTCAAGTTACCGGATTCCGTGAAGTGCATGGTGGTCCATTCACTTTGCTGTAGGGGGCTGCCTCGCTTCAGGTTTTGGCGGGTAACTTGCCGCACCCGTAGGGGTCTAGGTTTCATTGCACAGACTATCCACAAGACCAGGGGAACATCGGGTTTCAGCAGCGGCTCTGTGAAACCCGGGGATCCCAGATTATCTGTATTGTTCTGTGATGCTTATTACTTTTCTGTAATGTTGCATATTATCACGCCTGGAGAGATTATTGTATATTGGTGTATATAATAGTAAATGTTCTATATGTTTTGCACACGCGCTAGTCCAGTCCCCGCTCTGTCGTTAGTTAAGTAACCTAACGGGTAAAGACGAGATCCAGTGACGAATGCGGATGGCATATACGCACATTCTATTTTTCGTTCTTTCCTGGTGTGATTAATTGAGGGGACAGCGTTGATTCTGATCAATGCAAAGGAAAACAAACCTGTTTGGATGTTGTTGGAACAGTTTTAAAAAGTGTTATTACAAAGACGTTTTCTTTTGTTTTGCATAGTGGTATTCAATTGGAATATCCTGCACCTCATTCGACGAGGCAAAGGCCGAGATCCCTTCACCGGGAGTGACCCCTTGGGCAGAAGTTTGCGTCAGGGTAATAACTTCATTATAGTCGATTACATGTTACTTTGCATCATGGTATTCAGTTGGAATATCCTGCACCTCATTCCACGGGGAAAGAGCCAAGATCCCTTCACCGGGAGTGACCTCTTTAGCAAAGGTTTTCGCCACTATATTTTTCTAAAAAAGCTATCAGGTTCCTTCAACGAGATCGAGTTCATTACGTTAAAGATTTTTCGCCAAAAACCAGCCGTAGCCCTCCGTCGTTTCAGACGGTAGCACATAGTATTCATGCTATGTTTGTTGGCCTTCGTCAAGGCATAGTGGATGGTAGCTGCTTGTTACTGTTTTGTTGCATAGATAGATGAGTTGGTTTGGAACAGTCGTATTACCTTTTTGGCCTTCGTCAAGGGAATGTACGGGTGGGTTCGAATTGACAAGATAATGACGGGTAGAACATGACATGTGACTTATGATTTGTTGGCCTTCGTCAAGGTCATAAGAACATGGGGTAAAATTCATATCGGGAGTTTCTAAAGAAACTGAAACTTGCCAGGCATGCCCGTACCTTCTGGAGTGTGATAACGTGAGTGGATTCCGTCACGTTATCATGCGATGAGAGTTGGATCCCGATTCGAGTTGGTTTACTCTTCGGCTGATCCCGATTGATTCTTCTTTCAGGTTTGGAGGAGAATTTGACAGTACAGTGAGAGGTTTCCTGATTAGATAAAGTGATAACCATTCTGATCTAGGTTAGAGTGCACGCAGAGTGTTTCTTTTCTCTCTCTCTTTGGCAGCGACCTTTGACCGACCCTACACTATGACTCAGTGACCAAGTTGAACGAACCTTCTTAAAATACCGGCTTTTGGATTGTCCGAGTTGCATAAGTCATTGTCGCTCCTTCTTCTACCCTTTGAATTTCTCAGAACACCTCGTATCACTACGAACATCCACTTCCATTGGATAGATCCATCGTATGGTTATATACGAAATCGAAGGGGATTCTTCGAGGATGGATCCAGGTTCAGGAGAAATTGTATTGGTTTATTCAGTTGTCTTTTATTATCACCTTCTCTCAGGTTGCGAGGTCTCCTTGGTTTAAGAGAGTACACCTATTACGCTAATTAGATAGTCTTCTTCCAAACCATAAGCAGGTGCCGAAAGGTAGGGAATGAAGAAAACCAATTAGCCTAAGTAGGGTGTACAGAAGGTAATAAGTAAAGACAAAATAAAGGGATTAGAAAGAGGGAAAAGTAAATTGCGACTGCTATCATTCACGACCAAACCGCGTACTTCATCGAAGCTCCTACTTCACCTTTGCTTTTTTCCCAGTTCGGAAGAAATAGAATAAGGTATTATTCAGTTGTCTTTTATCATCACGTTCTCTCAGGTTACGAGTACTCCTTGGTTTAGGAGGGTACACCTATTATGCTTACTGGATAGTCTTCTTCCAAACCATAGGCTAGGGCCGAACGATGGGGAAGGAAGAAAACCACTTAGCCTAAAGGGGTGTACAGAAGGAAATTAATAAAGACAAATAATGGGATTTGGAGAGATGGCAAAGAAATATACGGTCACAGTCATGAATTGGATTATAGAAGAGGCATTACAATGAATACCATGATATCCCTACGAATTATTTTCATGTTTCAGTTTCACTGTGCATTGTTAAAGGAAAACTGATTTCCCGATTAGATACTTACTCCTTGGTATGTGTTTACCAGGTATGATTCTCACATCTGTATGGTTTTACAGATGATGAGTGGGAGTAGGTTATTGGGAATAAGGAGATCATCCTCATTATATCAGAATTCGTTGTAATTGGTTATATTTGAGGAAATCGCCTGGGTTTTTTCCGGACGACATGTATTTGGTTTTGAGTATCCGTTGTTGTGCACCAATTTCAAAATGATATATCTGTACGTTTATTTTTATAAAGTGAGATATAACTTTTTGAAATTATGTCCGAGACATTTACCTATATCAGTTGGCGATTGGGTAAGGAGCATTGAACAACGAAGTAGTTCTTAACCATAAGTACAGTTTTCAACCTACGATGCACAGGTTTTGAGTTATTCGACTCAGGGGACTCATACAGAGTATTGTATGCTGTCCAGTGTCCATCTGGACCAAGGGGTTGGTCCTCGTATTATGTTCTGTTTACTATTACTTCTCTAGTTTTTAGACAAGTGTTTCGTAGAAATACAATGTCTATGTTTTGATAAGTTATGGGTATAAGAATAAAATAGAGAACCAGTTGTCACAAGTATCGGGATTCTTCAAAGAGATCGAAGATGTAGATACTTATGGTTGGTATTCAGTTGATAGTAATGGTTTTGAGAAACTTGTTTCTCTTTCAGGTTACTCATAATTGGATGGATTCATAAGTTGAGTAATGTTGATTAGCCACTCTCCATTAAGTTGATATGCACTGGAGACAGCTGCATGATTAGAATCTGGTTCCAATTAAATAAGTGCCAAAGTTTCTATATTAGATATAGAATGGTTCATATCCTAACGATGTTAAGGTACGGGGAGTTGTCCAGCTTATGCTTAAAACCAGATTCTGGATAACTCAGGGCACGTTTATGTAATGGCATTTTGTGGGTTGACTCGAGCTATGTCGAGGGTTGACTTTGTACCATTTGGAAGGTCAATAATGATATTGTTCTTGACTCGCCACAGTTTTAGTAAAATGGATTTTTTCAAAAAACAGTAGCGGGAGTATGGTAGAACTGGAAGTGATTCCAGAACCGCAAACGATTACGGAAAATTAAATAGGACCTAAAAATTCGATCAGGTTTGACATTCCATTAACCACTCCGCAGATATGGTGGGTAACCTCAGGCACCCGAGAGGTACTCCGGTAGCCTCAAGGACGGTGACAGAGAGATTCTTGTTTACCCAGACTTGGCACTACTGTTGTTCCAGACTATGAGACCCGGCAGGAGGTTAAGTATAGCGTTGTTCTAAACTAGCTTTAGAAGTGCACGTATATATTATTCTGCCAGAGGGTTGTTGTGGTCAGTGGGAGCAGCAGAAGAATAGTGGGCAAGTAGCTTATGTCTATTTATAGACTTGAGCAGATATAGCAGAGATAGATCATCTATTTTTGATGTGACGGTCATGGGTTTGACATCATCAGAATAAAGGATGGATCTGTTAAGAAGGCAGTAGGGTGTGATGTCCTGGTATTTGGATGACATACACAGAGTAGGAAGTAAAATTCTTATACTACGATCGATTATACTGTGGTTGTCATACAGTTGTTTCTCCACACAGGATATGGATATAATATAAGACATTCTGGTTACTAGATCTATGGTTTTAGATCTAGATTTGGGTAGTTTCCTAATTTGGGTACTTTGACAGTATTCTAATAGTATTTTAAATAGATGACTCCTGGCATGGTGGTGTACCTGCAGGTGATGGAGTCACCCTCTCTAAAACTGTCTTACAGACTAAAGGGGAGAGGGATGTGCATGATTGGCATATCACTTGCTTAGACAATTGAGTCGATCATGAGATGTCAAGTACCACACCAGATGTTGTTTTTGCACTAGATGCAATAAGTTTATATTAATCCAATCCTGGAGAAACATACGGAAGCAGTTTTAGAACATAAGTGGATGTTCTACGGATTTGATAACGACAGCCTCCTTCGGGAGATGGTTATCATTCCAGGCTTCAAAGGTGGCATGGATGACAGAGTGATTGTCACAGTTATAGTTTTCCCTCTGATGAGGGACAGTATTATGGACAGATGGTCCAAGAGGATACTGTGGGAGGCATGGTGCAGGATACTGATTCGGTTCAGTTGACGATGTTTGGATTTAGAGTTCATTTATGAACTAGGTCCCATCAGATATCCAGACATTCTCTAAGACAGGTATTACTCAATTTGGGAGATGGCTTTCTCCGCGAATTTGAGATTAAGAGAGACATAGAAAGAAACATCGGGGCGGATCCACTCATTGAGGCAATTTCTCGAACACAAGAGTTTTACAAACGGGCTTTGTGAAACTGATTAGTAGAGGAGTTGGGTGCTCGGTATCACACTGGCTGTGAGTATGCGACATCGCAATAATTAGCCTTAAATGCAAGTGGGAGATTGTTGGATATAGTGCCCTCAAAGTCAATTATTGGATCGCAGGTACGCGATTGCAATGATTGAAGAATACCTATACCGGTAGCACAGTCTTACTCGAGATGATAGTATTCTACCTGGTTTGCCTTTATCAGTCGTGTATAAGTTCAGGTGACTGATCACTATTACACGTTGATAGAGCACTTAGGATCTTGCTTGACTACCAACAGTATGATGGCCATTATATACGTGAGAGTTGGATATTCTATAAGCACATCCTTAATTGTGGTCCCTAGTCGTAGGAGTTTCGAGACAGGGCATCAATACTCCGAAGTAGACTAGTGTATACAGTCGAGACCCCGACAAGGGGCGGTGGCCGGTCTCACAAGCCACTGGTGTCAGATGGATTACCTAAGATATATACAGGTGATCATTGGGTTATGAGTACACCGGACAGGACTCGCCGGGAACCTGCTAGTTGGTATTTATACCTAGCGTCAGATAGCAGTTCCCTGGTAACATGTGTACAGGTTAGTTCATCGACCTGAGGTTGTCATTTGTCTCGTGTGAGTTCCCACCGTGCTTTGATTTCTATCCTACCACGGCTCAAATGAGTCGTGCAAACAGGACTTTTTTGGCTACAGTCCCGAGCCACATGGAGGCAGGTGAGCGGATCGGCAGGGGATTCGTCTCTCTCGGTATAGGGGGTGAAATCGCACTGTGTCTAGGAAAGCCATTACACCAACTCTTTGGCCAAGGCAGGTGAGAATTACTGGTAAGTATTCCAGTAGTTTCTCAGGGTGTTCAGGGCTTGTCTCCGACACGACTTATACTGCTATTGGGGGTCTGACGTTACCAGCCCCTAGGCCCGATATGCGATACTCATAGACGAATGGATCGGACTGTATGTATATTGTCACTGTTAGGCTCAGTAGGGTTCCAGTATGAGTTCGCTCATCAGCTTCCCTTGAGGTCAGTACATGGGAGGCCGTTACGCACTGCTAGTGCTGTTGACGTGCTTGTGGTTAAACCCACAGCCAGGGTACTGACAAGTCATTAGAGTCCTCTACAGATAGTTTCCCAGGTTCGGACAAAATGTTGTAGAGGCCGTATGGTTTTATGGAAGGGTTCGGAAAATGCACGTGCGTTTACGCACGTGTCATATTTTGGGCAGATGATACTGGTGCGCTTTGGTTTAAGCCGGATCCATGTATTATACTGTGTAGATATAATATCTTTGTCTCAGTTGCATTTGTATTCGGTCATAATACAAATGCGGGTATGTTTATATTGTTACGGGGTTATCCTGAAATTCGTTTCGGGATCGCTTTTCGAAGTTACCAGTTTTCTATCACCCATCTTAAACATTCGGTTTAATGTGGATTTATCTTTTCTTGAAGGTGAGTCATGAGAGGAAGCTTCTTGGATGATGATTAGGTTTCGTGAGTCATTCATTTGCATTAATGGTTGACGAGGTGTTATTAGTGGGTCACCTTTTCCATGAATGCTTTTTGTTCATGCTTAGGATATTTGTGTGAGATCTTTTGTTATGATAAGCATTACTTATTGTCACCCCCTTTGCTCCTACACTCACCCTCACCTCTTCATACAGTGGCCGGACCCTTCTTGAGAAAGGATGATGGATTGATTAAAAAGATTATAGAATTTGGTTCATGGAAATTTGATATGCTCATTTCTCATTTCACTCCATTAAAAGGCAACTTCATTTACCGTTCATCAATGGTTTTGGATGAAGCGAGAAAAAGTGTTCTACTCATTCTCTACATCATCTTGGGCATCTCTTTTAGCAGACTTGATGACCAAGTTGCCTCGGTATAGAGGCGGGAGTCCGTATAAAGATCCGTTGACGTGGTGCCACCTGGACGAGGAGAATGGAGATCGAGTGAGATCGCAGATGCCGCAAAGGAGCGTGGGATGATGGCTAAAGACCAAAGGACTCGGATCGTTCGGTATAGACTTTCTACCTCTTTACAGTTAGTTAGTTTAGCGCTAATGGCAAGATCCGAGTTATAGTATACGATAGCGCCAGTTATAAAAGTTTTTGTTACGCGTTTGGCGTCAGAATGACGGCCTGGGCGCTACCGTATACTTACACACTACGCCTTGACAAGCTCAACAAATGCAGCACGAATACTAACTATCACTTATCTTAAATGACGGAGGGCTACGACGGGTTTTTAAGAAAACCTTTTGTGCAATAAACTTGATATCGTTGTAGAATCAAATGATTTAAATGGTAAATGGAATGTTTTTAAGTCTTTTGCTAGTTTCGCTAAAGAGGTCACTCCCGGTGAAGGGATCTCGGCTCTTTCCATATCGAATAAGGTGTTGGATATTCTACAAGGAATACCACTATGCAAAGCAAAAACAATAGAAGCAATCAAAAGACAAACCAAGTTTTGTAGCATCTGCCAGTTATTGCTAAAGTGGTCTCTCCCGGTGAAGGGATCTCGGCTCTTTCTTTATCGAATAAGGTGCAGGATATTCTACAAGGAATACCGCTATGCAAAGCATCAACTAGAGCTATCTGTTTTTGAAAATTCGATTCGACAACATCTTTAGGTTTATTTTCTTTCATTAATCTATTAATGAAGTCCCATTATTTTATTTACCTAAGCATCACAGATAAATACAACGTACTCTTATGCCATCTGCATTCGCCTCGATGTCCCATCATGCACCGTTAGGTTAGGTAACTAACGGCAGTGCGGGACAGGGCTAGCGCGGGTTAAAACATAAGCAACGTCTGCATAATATATCGCATGTACTATATACAGTATCTATCTCAACATATACAGTGATCACATCACAGAATATCGCAGCAGAACAACATATGAAATATTGGATATACTAGGATTTCTGGGTTTTAAATTAAGCCTGTATAAAACACGGATTCCACGGTCGCGATGAATAGCCAAACCCACATCCCTAGACCCCTACGAGAGCGGCAAGCAACCCTACCAATTCTAGAGTTAGGATACCCGGTCTCAACTCCTTGAGATGGTGTCCCACTAGACCGTAGAACCCGTTTACTTATGCTCCCCGCCTTAGGTCTATCCTAATGCGGAAAAGTAAATAATATACATCAACAGTGACATCTTCCTCAACCTGGAAGTGCCCCAATAAAAGAATATTACATACATTGAATTTTACATGAATGAAAATGAAAAACTCTCATCTCACATAAAATCCCTGGCTATTCAAAACATGATGATCAAATATAACATATCACAACAACAAATAACATCACATGTCATCAACGTAAGTAAATATGTTTATCCTAATTGTCGTTGACGTATAGCAACGAAACCGGAGATACACCACATATTAGACTTACGGTCGCAGAAAATAAAGTGAAAAACTACAAAAGTTGGAATCCGCAACCATCTTAGACATCATAAACCCGACGTATCACATACTTTGGATTTGATGCTTAACCAAATGAATTCCTTAGACATCGCATGCCTAACAATTATAAACCCCGCAGTTTAGTCTTCATAATGAAAACACTTTCCATTAAACCGTCGAGTAATTCAACAAGATTCCAGATAACCTGATCGAATGCTTGTCGGAAACATCAGCAGACGGCCGCACCCCCGATGTCGTCGACGAAGTGCACTAAGGAGGAACACCGCTGCCGTGAGCACCGGAACGGATGCTTTTGGCGACGGTGTTCTCCTACAGTCACTTGGTCGGGGCTATGGGGTGTGGCTATCTAGTAAGGATACCCGGCGAGTATCCGCGTACGCTACGTGATTGCGACGAACTTTTAATCACATCAAAATCCCGTGGCAACCAATCAAATGAGACTAAACTACTAAATTTATAAAATTCAAACTAGTTATTTCATAACTACCTTTGTGGATTCTAAATATTGTGTCCCATTACATGATATCCGGATGATATTAAACTTTTCAATCGATTCATCAAAGTCCCATAATTCCCCGACAGCTCAACACTTGAGCACAGTTCAATAATACCCAGAACATGCCACAATACCTATGCACCAGCCGTAGAAGGGCATCCCAAGCCTCTTTAATGGCACCACGGAACTTCCGCAAACCCTAAGGTTCGAAAGCGTTTCCATGGTCATTATGTCGAGTTAGGGTTTCATTCTTCTAGAGGGTTAACATAATTACTTGCATGATTTACCGAATACGTTAAACATGGAAAATTGGGTTTTTGACATTCGATCAAACTTTTTAACTTCGCCTAGACAATATGTGAATACCCAAAACAATGTTAAAACTACGAATATGAAACACTACGAATTGCTTATAGTGTAAGATCACATCACATGCAAACTTAGAAGAAACAAACAACACCTGAAACACTTAAACCCAGAACCTGGAATACAGATCAACCCAAAACAAGGTACCAGGGTAGGCCACCTCGGGAAAAAGCATAATGTGCTCGGCCAAATTCTGGCTACAAGGGTTCAAATTTCTTGGGTGTTCATGTTGCATCTCATACAACATTCTGCACATGTTTAAAAATATATAGAGGACTTTTTAACTTCGACAGAAACCAGGTTTTGGTGTTGCAAGTTTCGGAGTATTTCGGTTTCGTAATCTTAACAAAATCCGACTAATTTTCTAGCATGGCTCTGATACCACTGAAGGGTCTCCTAGCACGGCAGAAAGGTTTCGGTAGGCATCTTTCATGCCATATTAAAATTTTATCCATTCTAGCTAACCCTAACATAGAATCGTATACTAGAAAATGCGACCAAATGAACTGAAAAATAATTTGAATAAGAAGTGAACAAGGAATACAACCTTTGTAGACCGGTCCTTCACTTCATTAGCTCCGTGTAGCAGTTCCTTCGCTGCGATTATGAACTCCCGACTCTTGAGAGGCTCCCATGAAGGAATGAACAAGCTTGCATCAAAGTCTTCGAGGCCGAAGATGATCTACGTCGAGGAGACACTAACCAAAGCTACCTCTTCACTAATTGTGAAATTAGTGAAACAAACACCCTATACTAAATGGCAAGTAGTAGAGGATAATGAAGTAGGAATTTTACTCATTTTAGATTTTATTTTCTCACTATTTTTAATCACTTTTGATTAAGCTAGAAAGCTTCAATAAGAGGAGGAAGAAGATGATGAAGTGATGAACAATCATTTTAGGTTAGAAATACAACCATGGTGAGTTGTTATGCCATGCCCAACTCATGTAGAGAATAAACCAAGGTCAAGGGTTAAGGTTGGTTTAACAAATATCTTAAGGAATGACAAAAGAGTGGACTTTGTCAATGTTCTACAAGCTTCATCCAACCAAGAAACATTGACTAAGTCTTCACTAATTTCTGATAACTTAGATGATAAATATCAAACCCTAACTTTAACCCTAGCATGGTATTAGTCTCATACACCATTGTTGCATATGTAACCAGCATAACATATGAATACATATCACATATATATTTATGTGTTAAAAGAAAAACAATACATATATCACATATATGTAAAGTGTAGCAAATGTGAGAAAAAGAAATCTTAACTAAGCTAATATTAGTTAATATAATTTAATATATAAACTATATAATTATAAATTAAATTATTAAATCAACTCTTGATTTAATAATCCGGCTATATCACATATAACCGACTAATATCAAATGAATCAACTTATCGAATCAACACTTGATCCGATAACCCGGCTATATCATATATAACCGACCGATATCACATATCGCGATAATAGAATACGGTATTACATATCGTATTAATCTCGGTCCCGCACATATCACATATGTGCTACTACTCCGTTTCGCTTGAGCTAGGAAACCTCTGTGCAGGACTCTAAAAACTCGTCAATACGCCGGCAGCAGGTGATGATCATATCAAACACCCACAAGCCACAAGCGGTCTGCTAAATGTAACGGACACCCGGGTATTCAGCGATCAGAAGATCAACAAGCAATCCTGCTCATACACCTACGAATCCAATCAGTAACACTATCGTACAATCCGGTCTCTTCGTCTGATATGTCGCCTATCTCGTCTAGCGGTGGTAAACGTCAGACCCCAGTAACTCGATAAGTCGTGCCGATATTAGGCTCATAACAGGTCGAGAAACTACTGATAACACTTACCAGTATATCTCTGAAGCAGCCCTGGCCAGGACTTCCTATTATAGCCAATCGAGCGCATGCAACATCACTCCCAATACTGGGAGAGACGAAACCCCTCCTATGGCTCATTACCTCCATGTAATTCGGGATGTACCCAAAAACCACCGTTTTGCACGTTCTCTTGAACGTCATAAAATGGAAATCAAAGCACGGTGGGAATCACACAAGACTCTATGACGATCTCGGGTCTACAGACTAACATGTACCAGTGTCACAAGAGAACTGCTATCTGACAATAGGTATAATACGATCTAGGAGTTCTCGGTGAGTCCGTTCAGTATACCCAGTCTCTACTGAGCACCAATATACCATCTCTGATGTCAAACACCAATGGATATGGGATCATCCATCGCCTATCTACATGGGTCGAGAAGCTACACGCTAGCCTACTCTGGTATATCGATGCCCTGTCTCGATACACCTACGACTAGGAACATTTGAAGGATGTACTTACCGTCTACTCTGTCCCCACTAGTATGATCTATATCATAATCCTGGTAGTCAAGCACTCATCCTAAGGGCTTTATCAACATGTAACATAGAGACAATCAGTGTACATGTTAAGATAAAAATCAACCAGATAGCATACTATCATGTCGAGCAAGAAATTCCACACTATATATGTCCAAGCATCCACTACAATATACATCTTATGTACAATAATGTCCTTTAGGGCATACGTATAACTAACATGTTATCCTTCGCTTCAACTGTCCTTACCTCGATCTCTTAGAGATCAAGCATCTCCAAGATCAGGTGATACTGTCCTCAGAATACCGTCCCTCCATAAGGTTAAAGACAAAGCCCGAGACTGAGTTTCAGTCTACCTTATCACTTTGAAAGCTAGAAATTGTAAAGGACTCCAACTGTAGTTCACCGTTACCAAACCCCAAGAACATTTCTTTAGTGCATCTCAAGCACTTAAGAATGTCCTACACAGTTGTCCAGTGATTCTCCCAAGATCCTATTGATTCCTGATCACTATACATACTGAGTTAGCTACATTTGGTCTGGTACATAACATCGCATACATGTTAGAGCCTACTACCGAAGCATAGGGTATCTCTTGCATGCGAGCTCTCTCCAAATCAGTCTTGGAAGAAATCTTTTTGGAGAGAGTGATTCCTGAGTAAGTGGGCAAACTACCGCGCTTATAATCCACCATACTTAACCCCTTTAGTATGGTGTTAATATACCTGGATTTGGGACACTCCCAACATCCACTTAGATCTATCACCATAGATCATACTCAACAAGATGTAGTATGTATCATCCAAATCTTCCAAGGATAATCCTCATGATAAGAGGAGCTTGACCGAGTGTAGCATAGGAAACCATTTTCTATCAAGAGTATGTCATCTACATACAATACGTGGAAAATAACCTTACCCTCTACAACCTTCTTGTGTATACAAGGTTCATCTACCTTTTTGATGAAGTCAAACTCTTTGACAGCTGATTGGTAGAGTTTTTGCGTGCTTAGTTAATTACCGCAATCAAGACGGTTTTGCTTGTAGCTAGCCGGTTGAGTACGGGTCGTCCGCAGGGAGATGTCAATCTTTTTCTATGTGCTTTAACGAGTTAAGTCCAAATGACCAGGTTTGTTTTGAGATTAACTATGTGCTAAAATGTTATATAAAAAGAGCTTGTTAGGGTTAGGATTAGGTTAGTTTGAGTTAAGAATCGCTCACTTCTTTCGTTGTCACTCTTAATATCGGTGTTACGGTAATCGGCAACAACGGGGATTAGCACGACTAGGAAGGAACTTGCGAGTATAAGCTAAGCTTTCCAACGCTTAAGTTCTTCCTTTTGGTGCTTGTCCGTCCGTTCTTGGCTCTTAGCCTTAACCTCCGATTAATTCAACCACAACCGGTCTCACTAAGGAATCACCGCTATCATGTAGGATAGGGTGCCATAGGGAGCGGATTGTGGTTGAATTAACGGGAGTCCGAATTAAGATGTTGCGAAAGGAAAGAGTGAGAGAGATTTTCTTCTCTCAAACATTCCTTATCCTACCCTAACAAGTAAGAAAACTACTCACCCATTACAAGAAAAAGAAAATACAACAAAAGGAAGAAGATATAAAGAAAGAGGTAAGAAGATTACAAATAGCTATTTGAGACCTCACCTTGGCAAGGATCAAGCTTAAGCATCATTGTTGTTAAGGATAAAGAAAAAAGAGAACAAGAAAGAAACAACAACAAATAACAACAACTAGATTAGCAAATGAAAATTACAAGCAATTACAATTTACAAAATCACAAGACAAGCATGATAAGGAAAAGAACTCTTTTATTCATCCTTCACTCATAAAGAGCTCACTACAAAGTTTTAATGGAGAAAAGATGAAAAGTGGAAGAAGAACTACAAAATATATCCTAAAATTTTACACAAGAAAATAAGCACGCTTTGGCTTGGCATGTTCTGGGCTATTTATAGGCAGGAAACACAGAACCTAGGGCAACTTTCAGGACCCATATGCAATGACCAAATTACCCCCAGAAAATTTCCATCTGTCGAGTTCATTAGGTCGCGGATCCGCGGTCTAAGAGTGCTTATGTCGCGGATCCGTGGCCATAAAGAGGAGTTGGCCCATCAACTTTTGTGGTTTTCCCTGTTTTGATGTTTCCTTCATTGTGGTATGTGTGGTTTTTCAGAAGCTCTTCAAATTTCTTCCAGAATTTCAGTAGATCAAAAGGTGATGTGATGTGGATCTTTTGGCATTATTTCCTTGAGCTCCGCGTAGATATCTTGGATTTTGTGTTGCATTGTGCTTTGTACATGAAAATGACCATTGATTTGCCATTTTGTCCCTTAAACTGGTGTGCGGCAACATACGGATAGAGAGCGGAGACCCGTATTTTATCTGTGGTTGGCAGTAATCCAGAATTTGTCACGCTTTTCCATAAATTTCACTGTTTAGAGCCGAGAACCTGTATCCTGCAATTAACTAGCAAACACGGCTCAAGAGTACCTACCGATAAGCAATGTGATAAAAAATGGGCGGTATAAAAACGCAAAAATTTGATATGAACAAATACCCCCAAACTTATCATTTGCTCGTCTCGAGCAAAGCCAATTTATTCACAAAAAATTCCTAACATCACTTCCGCAGGGAACGCGATTGCACTGAGTATGTGCAACAAGCCGTTAAACCTCTAGATGTCCCTAGTAGGAGGAGTGTTGTCTCCTGAGGGTTTTCAGCGGATACTACCCACAAAATCCTGTCAAGCTAGTTTTGCAAAATAACTATGATTCAAACCCAAGGGTTTTGTTTCAGAAAATAACAATTCTATTATTCTAAGTCCAGACTATCGAACCTTTATTTTTCACATCTCGCTTCTTATTTAACTTAAGATTTTATATGTCTTTACGTGCAGTGCAAATAGTGTCGTTAAGTTCCAGAAGGATCGATTAAAGTCATCATGTCACACAATAAAGCCTACTTAAAATTTTTTAAAAGGATCACATATGTTTTATAAAGAGTTAAGTATTTTTCAAGTTTCGTTTTCCAGTAAGGTTTCAATTTCAGAATTTCTATCTTCCACCTTTCTCTTGTTTTCATTTCATACACACCTCTGTGAACGTGCAATAGTCTTTATCATAGAATAAAACCTTCATATCTCCACTAGAAATACTTTTTTATAAAAACCTGTCTTTTTCAAGATTATTCTCACACAATGAACCGTTAGGAATTTTAACTCGGAGAGAACACTTGCTTGACTTTGTTTTAATCTGGACTTTCTAGGCTTCTTAACGAGCTTTGGGCCAATGCACCCAAACCAGTTGGCTTTAGGGCATTAGGTGTAGAGACACCCCGGTGGACTTAATTACTCAAGTTACCTAGGCCCAAAAACAAAAGATAATTTAGCGTGAAAATCATGATGATTCAATGCGAACGGAGATATAACCGACAGTTCAATTATTTTTTTGGATAAAAGACGTGTTTAGTGGGTTCGGTGTGTAATCATTCCAATCAATTTCCATATGGGTTATTTTTCAGAATTAGTTCCAATTAAGGCATCAATAACATCCCTTCTTATCCGCTTCACTTCATAAACTATTCTTGATATTACTTATTTCAGAACAAAGCCATCTGATCCTCAGAAAATAACTTATCCATTTAAAAGTTTTTTAGACATAATAGACTTGTCATCTAATTTTCAAAACTCACGACACGTGTAATGTGATGTAAAGACGTATATCAGCTATAGTTAACTTCAAAGGAGAGTTATCTTTCAGGTTTTCAAAATCTATAAATAAGATTTAGTTATTCTTATCTTATCAAACAAAACCGTCGAAATGTTGAATCTGAGTTCTCCCACTAGCTAACTCGACAGAAAATTTTTATGTTTTTAGAAAATTTTCTGATTTTTATGGATTTTTGTATGCAGATGCAAAAATATACAAATGAATGCGACGGTTAGAAATGTGTACCGAGCGTACCCACAAACTTAAACTGGACAATGTCCCCACTGTCATTGCATGAAGAATTATTGAAGGGTCAAAATTGTTGGTTAGATATACACAATTTTTTTTGTTTTTTTTGTATTTGAAGAAAAATAATAAAAATGGATATGCACCGGACAAGAATATCCACAAATATATACAAAATAGTATATACAAACCCCCAAACTTATTTGAAACAGTGTCCACTGTTTTGGCTGGATAACCGAAGTTTGGTGGTAGGCAGAGGAAGATTATGTAGGGTAAACCGGCTCCTGTAAGACCAGGAGCTCCTCTGTTAGTTCGGCGCTAAGGTACGGTTTTAGTCTGTGTCCATTTACTTTGAAGAATGAACCGTCCTTTGGATTCTCCAAATCCACAGCACCATGCGGATACACATTCCGCACAAAATATGGCCCTTTCCAGCGAGATCTGAGCTTACCTGGATGGAAATGTAGCCGGGTGTCGTAAAGCAGTACCTGTTGACCAGGTGCGAATGTTTTGCGCAAAAGGTGTTTATCGTGAAACACCTTCGTTCGGTTCTTAACGACAACCGCGTTTTCGTAAGCCTCATCCCGAAGCTTGCTTAATTCGTTCAACTGCAACTTCCGATGACTGCCCGCATCTTCGAGAGAAAGATTCAGCTCCTTTATCGCCCAAAATGCGCGATGCTCTATTTCTACAGGAAGGTGGCAAGCCTTTCCGTAAACAAGCCGATAGGGAGACATGCCAAGATCGGTCTTATAAGCAGTTCGAAATGCTCAAAGGGCATCAGTGAGTTTCAACGACCAATCCTTACGGTTCATAGAAACCGTGTTCTCCAGTATCTTCTTGATTTTCCGATTTGAAATTTCGGCTTGCCCGCAGGTTTGGGGGTGGTAGGGCGTAGATAGCTTATGATTAATGGAATATTTCCGCATTAACACCTCGAAAGTCTTATTGCAGAAATGAAGTCCATTGTCTCTAATGATCGTTCGGGGGTGACCAAACCGGGAGAAAATGTTTTCTTTAAGAAATCTAACGACAACCTTGTTGTCGTTAGTCCGGCTGGGCACAGCCTCGACCCACTTAGAGACATAATCAACAGCGAGAAGGATGTATAAGTTCCCAAAAGAGCTGGGAAACGGCCCCATGAAATCGATCCCCCAAAGATCGAAAATCTCCACAACCAAGATTGGTTGGTGCGGCATCTTATTTCTCCTGGATATCCGGCCCAAGTGTTGGCACCGGGAGCAAGTCTTGCAGTAGTCATGAGCATCTTTGAAGAGTTGTGGCCAGTAGAAACCACACTGCAAGATCTTCTCAGCTGTCTTTCTGGGGCAAAAATGCCAGCCACAAGCTTGATCGTGGCAAAACGACAGCACACTCTTGAATTCATCGTCAGGGACACACCGACGAATAATCTGGTCGGGACGGTACTTGAACAGATAGGGTTCGTCCCAGTAAAAGTGTTTTACTTGGGATAAGAATCGAAGTCTGTCCTGACTTGACCATTCAGTCGGTTGTAATCCTGTGGCGAAATAGTTCACAATATCTGTGAACCAGGGTTCGCAAGATACTGTCAAGAGCTGCTCATCCGGAAAAACGTCGTTGATCGAAATTTGAAGCGACGACGAAGAAGGAAGTCGTGAGAGATGGTCGGCGACTACGTTCTCACATCCTCTTTTGTCCTTGATGACATGGCCAAACTCTTGAAGCAAGAGGATCCAACGTATTTGCCGAGATTTTGCATCTTTCTTCGCAAAAAGATGGCGCAGAGCAGAATGGTCTGTGTAGACAATGACTAGAGAGCCGATGAGGTAGGGCCTGAACTTTTCTAAAGCAAATACAACAGCCAAGAATTCCTTCTCAGTTGTTGTATAATTCAGTTGGGCGTCGTTCAGGCTTCGGCTAACATAATAGATTACGTGCGGCATCTTGTTGATTTGTTGTCCAAGGACAGCACCGATGGCAAAGTCGGATGCATCGCACATAATCTCAAATGGGTGTGTCCATTCAGGAGAAGAAAAAACGGGAGCAGAAGTGAGTGAGCTTTTTAATGACTCGAACGCAGTTACACAGCTCGAGTTGAAGTCGAATGGCATGTCCTTGGCCAGCAAAAGAGTCAAGGGCCTAGCAATCTTGCTAAAGTCCTTGATGAACCGTCTATAGAAACCGGCATGGCCAAGGAAGGCTCGGATATCTCTGACGCATCGGGGAGGAGGGAGATTGGAAATGACTTCAATCTTTGCTTTATCTATCTCAATACCATTTTGCGAGATGATATGTCAGAAGAAAATACCTTAGCGCACCATGAAGTGGCACTTCTCCCAGTTCAAAGTGAGATTCTTGTCCTTACACCGGGAAAGGACAGCGTCAAAATGCAGCAAACATTCATCAAAAGAATCGCCGAAAATGGAGAAATCGTCCATGAAGATCTCCAAGAATTTTTCCACCATGTCTGAGAAGATTTCCATCATACACCGCTGGAAGGTAGCGGGCGCATTGCATAACCCAAAGGGCATGCGACGATATGCAAACATGTCGAAAGTACAAGTGAATGTGGTCTTGTCCTGGTCTTTTTCTGTGATGGGAATCTGATTATAGCCAGAGTAGACATCAAGAAAGTTGTAGTACTCGTGTCCGGCCAATCGTTCAAGCATCTGGTCAATGAAAGGTAGCGAAAAGTTGTCCTTCCGTGTTGCGGCGTTGAGTTTTCTGTAATTGATGCATACTCGCCACCCAGTCTGGCTGTGAGTAAGGATTAACTCATTCGCCTTGTTGGTTATGACCGTTATGCCTGATTTCTTGGGGACAACATGAATGGGGCTGACCCACTGGCTATCAGAGATAGGGTAAATGATACCACTATCCAGACACTTTACGATCTCCTTTTTTACAGCCTCCTTCATGACTGGGTTGAGTCGCCTTTGTGGATCCATGGCTGGTTTGGCATCATCCATCAAATGAATGTGATGTTCAACGATCAGGGAACTAATCCCCTTGATGTCCGCCATTGACCAGCCAAAAGCTTGCCTATTGCTGTGCAAGACCGCAAGAAGGGCTCTCTCTTGCTATGGAGCTAGAGAAGCTGAGAAGATAACAGGGAGGGTCTCGTTCTCACCCAAGTAAGCGTACTTAAGGTGAGACGGCAATGGCTTGAGTTCAAGCGTTGGAGGTGAAACGATTGAAGGGAAGATTGGTGAAAAGGTCTCGAACTCAAAGGATTCCAGCAAAGGTTCAAAATGAGTGTAAGCGACCGAGTTGGATGGTTCAGGTAACTCATCCGGAAATTCGAAGGATTCAAATTCGGGTGGTGACTGGCTAAGATCGTTCGAGAAAATGAAACACTCGTAGTCATTGTCGGGCGCAGAAGCAGCAGCAGGTTCATAGAGGAACGCACTAGTGGCGTTAAGGTTATCGTGATCGAACAAAAACTCCTCGAATTCACACTCTTCTGGGGTGATCTCCTGGATTTAGCAAACGTCTAGTATATGAGAATTAGGTTCGGAGGGCTGATTCCCCAACCTAAAAATGTTGAGTTCTATTTTCATGTTTCCAAAAGATAGGTTCATCGAACCATTTCGACAATTGATCACAGCATTTGAGGTTGCAAGGAATGGGCGACTGAGTATCACCGGAATTTGATTCCGGGGGTTAGCTACAGGCTGTGTGTCTAAAACAATGAAGTCAACGGGGAATATGAAGTCCCCAACCTTGATTAACACATCCTTTAGCTCACCCCTAGGATGGGTGATCGATCGGTCGGCCATTTAGAGAGTGCAGTGTGTGGGTTTCAGCTCTCCTACACCTAGTTGCTCATATACTGAGTACAGAAGCAGGTTAACACTGGAACCAAGATCTAAAAGTGCGCGGTTGATGTTCTTATCCCCAATGGTAATAGAAATCGTAGGACAGCCAGGGTCCTTCCGTTTTAGAGGTAAAGATTGGGTAAGAGCATCACTCACAACACTAGCCAAGAAAACTTTCTTGGGTACCTGAGATTTCCTATTTTTCGTGCACAAGTCCTTTAAGATTTTCTCGTTGGAAGGGACTTGTTGGACATCATCTAAAAGGGGAATGTTGATGTTAACCTGCTTAAACAACTCCAGAATCTTCTCCATTTGTGGATTTTGTTTATTGGACCTCAACCGGTTTGGAAATGGAACGTTTTTGAAATTGGTTGAGTCCAATGCTTGTGGAGAAGATTGGGGTGTTGGAACGGATCCCAGAGCTGGTGTTTTCGTGGAGTGAGAAATGGGTCCGTTTAGAGCAGAAGAAGAGGAATAGCCTTTTGAAGAATGGAGAATAGGCTCAGAAGAAGAAGAAGAAGAAGAAGCGGTCGGGGTGTCATCGTCGATCCGTGTGCCAATGTTGTTTTGCAGCATCCTTCCAGATCTCAATGTAGTCACGGCACTCACATTATGGTTCTGTTGTTCAAGAGCAACAAGTACATTATGTGGGTGACCGGGATTTGGGAGTGGCTAAGATAGAAGCTTCCCTTTCTCTCGCTCGCTTAAGGCCGCATTCAGTTGTGCTATCTGGGCTTCGATGGTTTTGATGCTTTGCCCATGAGCGGCAGTGTGTTGCACCAACGACATAATGGAAGACTGGATGTTGGCGGTGGACTGAGTTGATTGCTTTACAAACGCCTCCAGACTTCGTTCGAGCGATGAAACCTTATCGTTGTTTGACGGAACAAAGTTGTTTTGGGGAAAAGAATTGTTGAGTGTAAAGTTGTTCGTCTGATTTTGAAAAGGTTGGGGTTAGAAGGGCTGCTGAAATTGATGTTGAGTTTGTTGTTGCGCTTGTTGTTGCGGAGGAGGGGGCCTCTGGAAATTGTTTCCTTGGAAATGATGCTGGTTCTGATTCCAGACGAAATTGGGGTGGTTCCTCCAACCGGGATTGTAGGTGGAAGAGTATGGATCATTTCTCGGTCTTTGCTGAAATGCAGCATTAACCTGATCCTGTCCTTGAGATGGTGGATTGTAAGGACACTCTTCGGTTAAGTGAGAAGGATCGAAACAACAAGCACAAATGGTACGAAGGGGAAGAACAGGGGCACGAGCAGGAGATGAAAATTGCTCTCTATCGCTTCAAGTTTTCTCGTTATTGCAGCCATTTCAGCTTTCATTGCAATAGAGACATCAAGTTGGTGAATGCCTACCCTAGACTGACCGGTAGAAGTGGAGGAGGAAGAAGAAGAAGTTGGCCTGGTGCTCTCCCATTGAAGTGTTTGTTCCGCAAGGTCGTCGAAGAATTGCCATGCTTCCTCGTCAGATTTCGATAGGAAGTGGCCCTGATAAATGGTTTCCAACAACTGCTTGGTTGCTGGGTTCAGGCCCTCGTATAAAGTTTGGCAAAATTGCCATTTCTCAATACCGTGGTGAGGGCACTGAACAAGAAGGTCTTTATACCGGTCAAAGCACTTCCAAAAGGGTTCAGTAGGAAGCTGGGAGAATTGGTAGATTTCGTTACGGATCCTCGCGGTTTTATGATTCGGATAGAAATTCTTGAGAAACGCTTTCACAAACTCGTCCCAACTGGTTATGGAGTGGGAAGCAGTACTATACAGCCACTTTTCAGCAAGATCGCACAAAGTGAACGGAATGACCCGTAGCCATATAGCATCGTCTGACAGCTGGGTAGTTTTCATCATGGCACAAACATTTTGGAACTTGTTGATGAAGATATAGGCATCTTTAGATTCAAGCCCATGAAATTTCGGAAGCGTGTTAATGAAGTGGGGCTTAATTTCGAAATTATTCCTATTGGCCGGTGGAAGGGAAAGACAAGTGGGAAGTGCAGAGAGGGTGGGATAGAAACGATCCTGGAGCGCGATTCGCTGTGGCGCTACAACAGGCGGTGGTTGTGGGATATTCGCATCCATAGGAGGTGGAATCAATCCTGTGGGAGTCAAAGAAATGTTTGGATTAAATCCTGACATCGCGGAAGAAGAGGTTGGTGATGGTGAAGGTGAGGATGTATGAACAGAATTTCAGTCAACGTCGAAGTTGGCCGGCAAAGGTAAGGGTGAAAGAGGCGTGGAAGGAGTTTCGACGTCTGAGTCGATCGCGTAGTCGGTAGTGACTAACGTAACACGGAATAGGCGGGCGCTAGTGTCCCGAATCCAACCGGACATACACTAAACGAGTGTAGTGTAGTCAAAGAGGAGAAGGTGATGGTAAGAAAACGTCAATGGAGAAATACGATGGGAGGTGGGTGAAAAAATGGATTCTGGCGACAAAGGGCAAGTTTTTATAAAAGTTTTTGGTTTTGTGTTTTTTTTATTTTTGGAAAGGAGCTTTACAGAAATATGTACGGACTTACGGTTTCAAACAATTATAGACAAAATATGCACAATCACACCTAGAACTAGGGTCACCTAGGTCAGCTAGATAGCTCCTAACTGTTCCAAAGGGCTAGAAATAGGACCTCAAACCGCCTCTTCTCCGCCAATTGCGGCCAGGTAAGTGCCAGGTAAGTGGGAGGCTCCCCACCACGTAAGTAGTGGTCCTAATTAAGTAACCACTTTCCTTCGACACACTTACCTAGACACCGCAAAGTCAGGATAGGATAAACGGCCGATGCCTACAACCAGTCCTCTGTCCTATTGAGCGCGACGTCCTTAGGGCTGTGTCTAGTATTTTTTAATTAAAAAATGGTCAACGCATATGCTTTTTGTGATTTCTGGGGTCCTGGGAAGGGTGATGAAATCCCCACCCAATCTGGATTGGTTTCAAGCCCCTTAAAGTCCGATTAAAATATGCAAAGCAGTAACAATCAACTGCAATCTATTTTTTTTATTTTTTTAAGCGTGACGCAAAGAATCCTACACAAAAAACAATTTATTGGAAGGGGGAAGAGAGTTTGCGCAAAGAATGCTGCAGAAAACACAGTTCAGTGGAGTTCAGAGGAGTGGGGAAGAGATAAAAAAGACTCATAGAAAGTTTCAGTCCCTGAGGCCAGCAAGTGGCCGCGGTTCCACGGCTATAGCCTGCTTATGCCGCGGTTCTGCGGCAGTAAAGTTGAGTTGGGCTTTGAAATTCCTATGCTATGCTGGGTTGGGTGTCCTCTTCTTATCTGAAGCTCCTGAATCTTGATTTGCTTACTGGGTTTGCTCCAGAATTTTACAGTAGACCGTTGGTTCCGTTTTCATCAAACACGGTGTAGCCGCGAGATATGGGTCTAACTTCCTACGTCTTTGGCTCTAAACTCGACCTTCTTTTTATCCTGCACACTTGCACAAAAACTAATCAAGAATAACAAGATAATTATTACAATATATATTTTTTTTGTTTTTCGGTTATATTCACAAATTAACCCGAAATTACACAAAGAAATAAACTACCGTCTCCCTGGCAACGACGCCATTTGATTGGTAGAGTTTTTGCGTGCTTAGTTAATTACCGCAATCAAGACGGTTTCGCTTGTAGCTAGCCGATTGAGTACGGGTCGTCCGCAGGGAGATAGGAATCTTTTTCTATGTGCTTTAACGAGTTAAGTCCAAATGTCCAGGTTTGTTTTGAGATTAACTATGTGCTAAAATGTTATATAAAGAGAGCTTGTTAGGGTTAGGATTAGGGTAGTTTGAGTTAGGAGTCGGTCACTTCTTTCGTTGCCACTCTTAATATCAGTGTTACAGTAATCGGCAACAACGGGGATTAGCACGACTAGGAAGGAACTTGCGAGTATAAGCTAGGCTTTCCAACGCTTAAGTTCTTCCTTTTGGTGCTTGTCCGTCCGTTCTTGGCTCTTAGCCTTAACCTCCGGTTAATTAAGCCACAACCGGTCTCACTAAGGAATCACCGCTATCATGTAGGATAGGGTGCCGTAGGGAGCGGATTGTGGTTGAATTAACGGGAGTCCGAATTAAGATGTTGGGCAAGGAAAGAGTGAGGGAGATTTCCTTTTCTCAAACATTCCTTATCCTACCCTAACAGGTAAGAAAACTTCTCACCCATTACAAGAAAAAGAAAATACAACTAAAGGAGGAAGATAGAAAGAAAGAGGTTAGAAGATTACAACTAGCTATTTGAGATCTCATCTTGGCAAGGATCAAGCTTAACCATCATTGTTGTTAAGGATTAAAAAAAAAGAGAACAAGAAAGAAACAACAACAAATAACAACAACTAGATTTGCAAATGAAAATTACAAGCAATTACAATTAACAAAATCACAAGACAAGCATGATAAGGAAAAGAACTCTTTTATTCATCATTCACTCATAAAAAGCTCACTACAAAGTTTTAATGGAGAAAAGATGAAAAGAGGAAGAAGAACGAAAAAATATATCCAAAAATTTTACACAAGAAAATAACCACCCTTTGGCTTGGCATGTTCTGGGCTATTTATAGGCAGGAAACAGAGAACCTAGGGCAACTTTCAGGACCCATATGCAATGACCAAATTACCCCCAGAAAATTTCCATCTGTCGTGTTCATTAGGCCGCGGATCCGTGGCCTAAGAGCTCTTATGCCGCGGATCCGCGGCCATAAAGAGGAGTTGGCCCATCAACTTTTGTGGCTTTCCCTATTTTGATGTTTCCTTCAGTGTGGTTTGTGTGGTTTTTCAGAAGCTCTTCAAATTTCTTCCAGAATTTCAGTAGATCAAAAGGTGATGTGATGTGGATCTTTTGCTATGATTTCCTTGAGCTCTGCGTAGATATCTTGGATTTTGTGTTGCCATTGTGCTTTGTGCATGAAAATGACCATTGATTTTCCATTTTGTCCCTTAAACTGGTGTGCGACAATATATGGATAGAGAGCAGAGACCCGTATTTTATCTGTGGTTGGCAGTAATCCATAATTTGTCACGCTTTTCCATAAATTTCACCGTTTAGAGCCGAGAACCTGTATCCTGCAATTAACTAGTTAACACGGCTCAAGAGTATCTACCGATAAGCAATGTGATAAAAAAAGGGCGGTATAAAAACGCAAAAATCTGATATGAACAACTGCCACATCAAAATAGATGTTCCAACTCCGCGATGCGTGCTTTAATCCTGATGGACTTAAGCATGCCACTGGAGAAAAGGTTTTATCATAAACCACACCTGGTTATTGACAAAAACCTTTTAGTACAAGTATAACTTTAAAAATCTCAACTTTTCCATCTACACCAAGGATCTTCTCAAGATCAATTTGCTCCCGATGGGTTTTACCCTTTCAGATGCAACATTCAAAGTCATAATTTGTTGGTGTACATAGATTCTATCACTGATTGCACAGCATCCAGCCGTTTCACAGAGTCGCCACTCGTGATGGCCAGCCTGAACCTGGTTGGGCTATCAACTACCATGATGCAATCCTCGCTCCACCGTCATCGAGGAAACTGTAGTATCTTTCAGGTGGATGAGGAACCCTACCACATTCGCTGAGAGGCTGAGGTTCGTTGAAGGCTATTGAATCCTTTGGTTCCATTAAATCATCAGCTGCTAGTTTGTTTAGATGGAACTCCTTCCAGTTCTACCTCATGACCACTAATTTCTTCATAAGAAATTCCTTTTCTAAAAAGGTGGCATGCTGAGAAACAAAACACATTTTGCTCCTCAGAGTGGTAGAAGATGTTCCCTCGCAAATGTTTGGGATATCCAATAAATTTATACAGAACTGACCTTGCCTCGAGCTTGTCCGGATTTTTCTTTTCTGCATAGGCCGGACAACCGCATGTCTTAACTCGTTTAAGACATGGTCTCTTCCCATACCATATCCCATATGGAGTGGTAGGCAGTGATTTGGTTGGAACCCCATTCAGTTGGTATGCAACTTCTCAAGTGTGTAACCTCCAAATGGAAACAGGCAACTCAGCAGTACTCATCATAAAGCGAACCATATCTCATAGGGTGCGATACCTCCACCCTGATACACCGTTGTGCTATGGTGTATTCGAAGGAGTAAGCTGAGGGAGAATCCCATTCTCCGGTTAGAAAATCCAGGAACTCCATGCCCAAGTATTCTCCTCCTCGATCACATTGTAGGACTTTAATACTTCTACCCGTCTGGTTCTTAACTTCAAGCTTATATTCCTTGAATTTCTCAAAAGTTTCAGACTTGTGTTTCAACAGTAACATGTGTCCGAATCCTGAGAGTTGATCAGTGAATATAATGAAGTACGAAGGACCAAGCCTAGCATTTGTAGACTTAGGACCGTATACATCACCATGTATCAGTCCCAAGAGTTCAATAACTCTTTCTCTGTTTCCAGTAAACGGAGTATTGGTCATTTTACCTTCAAGACAAGAATGGAATGTATCATAAGATGAAGATTCGAACTGATTCTAATATCCATCCTTTTGAAACTTAGCTAGTCGTGTCGCATTGATATGACCTAGTCTAAAATGCCACAAGAAGGATTCGTTCATTTCTGAACTACTCCTCTTGTGTGTGTTCTACATACTTTGAACTGTGGTTTGATTTAGAACTTATATGCTATTACATAACGTGGCTGACCAAATCAACTCTTGATTAAGGAAAATGTTCACAATATTATCCTCCAATACAGAATTATATCCTTCTTTAACTCAATAAAGAAACTGATGTAATGTTGTATATCAGGTTCGGTATGTAATAACATACGTTCAGAATCAATGTATTTACCATTTGGTAATACAAGGTGATATTTGCCAACTGACTTGGATGCAACAATTTCACCATTCTCTAACACTTAGAGACATATCACCCAATCTCAGTTCTCTTTCTTTCTGCAGAATATGTAACAGATTACATAAGTGGGATCCGAATCCGGTATCTCATACCTATGACGTAGAGGATACTGAGAAACAGTTCTTGGTAATGAACACACCCGAAGAATATGCATCAACATACTTATTCCTCATTTGGGTTGCGTGGAAATCCGGATATTCTCCTATTTCCTGCTCGGACATATAACAATTATAATATAGAGCGGAACCAACGTTCCCCAGCTCAGTATAATAAGCCGGTTCAGTCAATGCTTCCATATTATTATCTTGATTAAGGTATAACATGGTCGCTACCAGGAGAGAGAGAGAGAAGAAAACACTCAGCATATGCTCTTGCAAGATCAGAATGGTTATTATTTTATCTAATCAGGTTGGCTCCCACAGTTTTTATCAAATCTTCCTTCAAACCCTAAAAGAAAAGACTAGCCGGGATTAATTACACTCTACAAGTTCACCAATCTTTCGGCCAGGCCAGTGTCGGTACTTTGAGGGAGGTTTTTGTAACGTTTCAGAAATCGTTTTGCGAATTTTTCGGTTTTATGGCAAAATAGTCGGTATTTTCCGTTTTAACCCGATTTCGATCAAACTTCCGTAGAAACTTACCGGCACCTATTTTAGCTAAAATAAAGCTTGTGCGCTAACTTTGGGGGTATATGGGAGGTTTTGGTTCAGATAAAATTTTCTCAAATAAAATATTATTTTAAGCGGTATTTTGTGCACGTAAATCGAGAAATATTTCTCTTGAGAATAAATTAATTTTTGTCACTAGAAAATTTTGGAAACTTCTTTTTAAATATCTAGATATTTTTGGAGTGCAAAAGGATTTATTTTAAAAAGAAAAGAAAATGTGTAAAGGTGGCAAAGTGCATTTATTAGCATTTATTACTTAATTTCCTAGCAATTTCCTCACTCAAAATTCACAAAATTAACCCCCATCCCCTCTTTAGCCGATCCATCCTCAAATATGCCCAAAAAAATTTCCCAAGCTCTTTTCTTCATTATTTCTTCAAAATTCTTCAAGAAAATTTCCTAAAATAATCCACAAAATCCTAAAATAAAATAAAACTATCATTTCCTTCACTAATCCTTCTTGGATCTTCAACAAAGCATGGATTTTTTTATGCTAAGATGAGGGATTAAATTTCATTTTGGTGTTCTTGAGGAGGTATAATTTCTTACCTTAATCCATAATTAATTGTTTTAATCTTAATCTAGCCATTTTAGTTAGCTAATTATGTGTTTAGTTTAGCTTTTAAATCATGATTAATTCATTTATAATTTTTTTTAAGAAATTAATGATAGGGTTAAAGTTTGTTTATGTGATTAATTTTCATTAAAGTGTTAATTTGTGGTTAGGAAAAGATTAACCTAGTAGAAAATGTTAATTTTTGCTAATGAGCATTTTGTTTAATTATGCAATTTTGCTTACTAGGTTTTTGCTAAAACTTATTTAGAAAGTGTTAAAAATATAGAAATGGTTTAGATAGCTTAGTTAAGTTATCATAAGGTGTTTGTAATTGCTAGATATGCGTTAACTAGAAACTAGTGCGAAATATTGCGATAAGTTGCTTAATAGGTTTCAGGGTTTTTCCGACGTGGGTTCGATTGGTCGTTGTGAGTTTATATCTATTGTATTCCTCGTAATTGTTTGTGTTGTGTTTAGAGATCGGGACGATAAGGGTCTAGACTTGGTGTTTTGTAGTTTAGCGACCCCAATTAGGGTATTTGGCCGATGTCGTGCGCGATAGATGCGCTAAGCGCGCAGTATAATTTTTCGGGCGTTTTCATCGCGTTTCGTTATCTTTTCGTCATTGTAGGATATTTTTCTTATATGTTGGGTTTGTGAAATTTTAGGTTCGCAAGCGGGGAATTCGGACGCTACGACAAGGGAAAACAGGTGGTAGGCTTCACTTAGCCAGGAGCGTTGGTGAGTAGATTTAACATCTACAGGGGAATCGCCCGTATGGCGTTATGCGTCTGGGCTAGAGATGTTATTTCTGTCGCATATTCTATATCATATTTAGAATTGCGCATTCACCTTACTACTTAGATATTGTTGTGCTTGGACTAGTATCCTTAGGACACTGCACATATTATTGACGACTTATGTTGCACGAGCACTGATTGTATGCTACACACACCGTCAATAATTGCCATGACACGCACAACCCACTTATAGATATGATATTGCTTGGTTAGGGACATTGAGACATTGATTCATATTTCTTATCGCATATGACATATAGCTTACATATACACCTATAGAGTATTGTACCATTAGTGATAGGTACATACACACATAATGACATAGCTACTTGTATATCTTGCATACATACTTCACTTATACCCAGGAGGTATATTACATCATTACTTACAGGTAGATACATATACCTTGCTATACCTTTATGTTTACACATATATCTCGATATAGCTATATGTTTACCTTTGCTTGATGTTATTTAGACTTGGATAAAATAGGAACCGCATGATATTTTATATTAACTTGTTGTAGTTAGTTAGCGGTTTTTCCTTTATATGCTTACATTTCAGTTATGTCGCATATATTATATTCATGGATTTTTGCATTTGAGTTATGGATTTTTCATGATGTTTTCTGTATTTGGGGACTGTGGGAGTTCATGAAATTATGTATTATTTGAAAAACCCGGTTTCCCTTGATATGATATTTCAGCAGCCACCATGAGATTTATCGGTTCTGATCTATATACCTCACGCGAAGAAAAAAGGGGTCTGTGTGCGGGTACATGGTGGGGCCCGAAGGTACCGCGGGGTAAGAATGAGTTCGTGGTGCTAGACGATGAGCTAGTGGGGGAACCATACTTTCCGGTGACATTACCAATTGTTGGATATAGTGCCCTCAAAGTCAATTATTGGATTGCAGGTACGTGATTGCAATGATTGAGGAGGACCAATACCGGTAGCAATCCGCGCTCCACCGTCATCGAGGAAACTGTAGTATCTTTCAGGTGGATGAGGAACCCTACCACATTCGCTGAGAGGCTGAGGTTCGTTGAAGGCTATTGAATCCTTTGGTTCCATTAAATCATCAGCTGCTAGTTTGTTTAGATGGAACTCCTTCCAGTTCTACCTCATGACCACTAATTTCTTCATAAGAAATTCCTTTTCTAAAAAGGTGGCATGCTGAGAAACAAAACACATTTTGCTCCTCAGAGTGGTAGAAGATGTTCCCTCGCAAATGTTTGGGATATCCAATAAATTTATACAGAACTGACCTTGCCTCGAGCTTTTCCGGATTTTTCTTTTCTGCATAGGCCGGACAACCGCATGTCTTAACTCGTTTAAGACATGGTCTCTTCCCATACCATATCCCATATGGAGTGGTAGGCAGTGATTTGGTTGGAACCCCATTCAGTTGGTATGCAACTTCTCAAGTGTGTAACCTCCAAATGGAAACAGGCAACTCAGCAGTACTCATCATAAAGCGAACCATATCTCATAGGGTGCGATACCTCCACCCTGATACACCGTTGTGCTATGGTGTATTCGAAGGAGTAAGCTGAGGGAGAATCCCATTCTCCGGTTAGAAAATCCAGGAACTCCATGCCCAAGTATTCTCCTCCTCGATCACATTGTAGGACTTTAATACTTCTACCCGTCTGGTTCTTAACTTCAAGCTTATATTCCTTGAATTTCTCAAAAGTTTCAGACTTGTGTTTCAACAGTAACATGTGTCCGAATCCTGAGAGTTGATCAGTGAATATAATGAAGTACGAAGGACCAAGCCTAGCATTTGTAGACTTAGGACCGTATACATCACCATGTATCAGTCCCAAGAGTTCAATAACTCTTTCTCTGTTTCCAGTAAACGGAGTATTGGTCATTTTACCTTCAAGACAAGAATGGAATGTATCATAAGATGAAGATTCGAACTGATTCTAATATCCATCCTTTTGAAACTTAGCTAGTCGTGTCGCATTGATATGACCTAATCTAAAATGCCACAAGAAGGATTCGTTCATTTCTGAACTACTCCTCTTGTGTGTGTTCTACATACTTTGAACTGTGGTTTGATTTAGAACTTATATGCTATTACATAACGTGGCTGACCAAATCAACTCTTGATTAAGGAAAATGTTCACAATATTATCCTCCAATACAGAATTATATCCTTCTTTAACTCAATAAAGAAACTGATGTAATGTTGTATATCAGGTTCGGTATGTAATAACATACGTTCAGAATCAATGTATTTACCATTTGGTAATACAAGGTGATATTTGCCAACTGACTTGGATGCAACAATTTCACCATTCTCTAACACTTAGAGACATATCACCCAATCTCAGTTCTCTTTCTTTCTGCAGAATATGTAACAGATTACATAAGTGGGATCCGAATCCGGTATCTCATACCTATGACGTAGAGGATACTGAGAAACAGTTCTTGGTAATGAACACACCCGAAGAATATGCATCAACATACTTATTCCTCATTTGGGTTGCGTGGAAATCCGGATATTCTCCTATTTCCTGCTCGGACATATAACAATTATAATATAGAGCGGAACCAACGTTCCCCAGCTCAGTATAATAAGCCGGTTCAGTCAATGCTTCCATATTATTATCTTGATTAAGGTATAACATGGTCGCTACCAGGAGAGAGAGAGAGAAGAAAACACTCAGCATATGCTCTTGCAAGATCAGAATGGTTATTATTTTATCTAATCAGGTTGGCTCCCACAGTTTTTATCAAATCTTCCTTCAAACCCTAAAAGAAAAGACTAGCCGGGATTAATTACACTCTACAAGTTCACCAATCTTTCGGCCAGGCCAGTGTCGGTACTTTGAGGGAGGTTTTTGTAACGTTTCAGAAATCGTTTTGCGAATTTTTCGGTTTTATGGCAAAATAGTCGGTATTTTCCGTTTTAACCCGATTTCGATCAAACTTCCGTAGAAACTTACCGGCACCTATTTTAGCTAAAATAAAGCTTGTGCGCTAACTTTGGGGGTATATGGGAGGTTTTGGTTCAGATAAAATTTTCTCAAATAAAATATTATTTTAAGCGGTATTTTGTGCACGTAAATCGAGAAATATTTCTCTTGAGAATAAATTAATTTTTGTCACTAGAAAATTTTGGAAACTTCTTTTTAAATATCTAGATATTTTTGGAGTGCAAAAGGATTTATTTTAAAAAGAAAAGAAAATGTGTAAAGGTGGCAAAGTGCATTTATTAGCATTTATTACTTAATTTCCTAGCAATTTCCTCACTCAAAATTCACAAAATTAACCCCCATCCCCTCTTTAGCCGATCCATCCTCAAATATGCCCAAAAAAATTTCCCAAGCTCTTTTCTTCATTATTTCTTCAAAATTCTTCAAGAAAATTTCCTAAAATAATCCACAAAATCCTAAAATAAAATAAAACTATCATTTCCTTCACTAATCCTTCTTGGATCTTCAACAAAGCATGGATTTTTTTATGCTAAGATGAGGGATTAAATTTCATTTTGGTGTTCTTGAGGAGGTATAATTTCTTACCTTAATCCATAATTAATTGTTTTAATCTTAATCTAGCCATTTTAGTTAGCTAATTATGTGTTTAGTTTAGCTTTTAAATCATGATTAATTCATTTATAATTTTTTTTAAGAAATTAATGATAGGGTTAAAGTTTGTTTATGTGATTAATTTTCATTAAAGTGTTAATTTGTGGTTAGGAAAAGATTAACCTAGTAGAAAATGTTAATTTTTGCTAATGAGCATTTTGTTTAATTATGCAATTTTGCTTACTAGGTTTTTGCTAAAACTTATTTAGAAAGTGTTAAAAATATAGAAATGGTTTAGATAGCTTAGTTAAGTTATCATAAGGTGTTTGTAATTGCTAGATATGCGTTAACTAGAAACTAGTGCGAAATATTGCGATAAGTTGCTTAATAGGTTTCAGGGTTTTTCCGACGTGGGTTCGATTGGTCGTTGTGAGTTTATATCTATTGTATTCCTCGTAATTGTTTGTGTTGTGTTTAGAGATCGGGACGATAAGGGTCTAGACTTGGTGTTTTGTAGTTTAGCGACCCCAATTAGGGTATTTGGCCGATGTCGTGCGCGATAGATGCGCTAAGCGCGCAGTATAATTTTTCGGGCGTTTTCATCGCGTTTCGTTATCTTTTCGTCATTGTAGGATATTTTTCTTATATGTTGGGTTTGTGAAATTTTAGGTTCGCAAGCGGGGAATTCGGACGCTACGACAAGGGAAAACAGGTGGTAGGCTTCACTTAGCCAGGAGCGTTGGTGAGTAGATTTAACATCTACAGGGGAATCGCCCGTATGGCGTTATGCGTCTGGGCTAGAGATGTTATTTATGTCGCATATTCTATATCATATTTAGAATTGCGCATTCACCTTACTACTTAGATATTGTTGTGCTTGGACTAGTATCCTTAGGACACTGCACATATTATTGACGACTTATGTTGCACGAGCACTGATTGTATGCTACACACACCGTCAATAATTGCCATGACACGCACAACCCACTTATAGATATGATATTGCTTGGTTAGGGACATTGAGACATTGATTCATATTTCTTATCGCATATGACATATAGCTTACATATACACCTATAGAGTATTGTACCATTAGTGATAGGTACATACACACATAATGACATAGCTACTTGTATATCTTGCATACATACTTCACTTATACCCAGGAGGTATATTACATCATTACTTACAGGTAGATACATATACCTTGCTATACCTTTATGTTTACACATATATCTCGATATAGCTATATGTTTACCTTTGCTTGATGTTATTTAGACTTGGATAAAATAGGAACCGCATGATATTTTATATTAACTTGTTGTAGTTAGTTAGCGGTTTTTCCTTTATATGCTTACATTTCAGTTATGTCGCATATATTATATTCATGGATTTTTGCATTTGAGTTATGGATTTTTCATGATGTTTTCTGTATTTGGGGACTGTGGGAGTTCATGAAATTATGTATTATTTGAAAAACCCGGTTTCCCTTGATATGATATTTCAGCAGCCACCATGAGATTTATCGGTTCTGATCTATATACCTCACGCGAAGAAAAAAGGGGTCTGTGTGCGGGTACATGGTGGGGCCCGAAGGTACCGCGGGGTAAGAATGAGTTCGTGGTGCTAGACGATGAGCTAGTGGGGGAACCATACTTTCCGGTGACATTACCAATTGTTGGATATAGTGCCCTCAAAGTCAATTATTGGATTGCAGGTACGTGATTGCAATGATTGAGGAGGACCAATACCGGTAGCACAGTCTTACTCGAGATGATAGTATGCTATCTGGTTTGCCTTTATCAGTCTTGTATAGGTTCAGGTGACTGAGCACGATTACACGTTGATAGAGCCCTTAGGATCTTGCTTGACTACCAACAGTATGAGGGCGATCATATACGTGAGAGTTGGGTAGTCTATAAGCATATCCTTAATTCTGGTCCATAGTCGTGGGAGTTTCGAGACAGGTCATCGATACTCCGGAGTAGACTAGTGTATACAGTCGAGACCGCGACGAAGGGCGGTGGCCGGTCTCACAAACCACTGGTGTCAGTTGGATCACCAAAGATGTATACAGGTGCTTATTGGGTTATGAGTACACCGGATAGGACTCGCCGGGAACCTGCTATTTGGTATTATACCTAGCGTCAGATAGCAGTTCCCTGGTAACATGTGTACAGGTTAGTTCATCGACCTGAGGTCGTCATTTGTCTCATGTGAGTTCCCACTGTTCTTTGATTTCTACCCTACCACGGCTCAAAGGAGTCGTGCAAACAGGTATTTTTCGGGTACAGTCCCGAGCCATATGGAAGCAAGTGAGCGGATCAGCAGGGGATTCGTCTCTCCCGGTATTGGGGGTGAGATCGCGCTGTGTTTAGGAAAGCCATTACACCAAGTCCTTGGCCAAAGGAGGTGAGAATTACTGGTAGGTACTCCGGTAGTTTCTTAGGGTGTTCAGGGCTTGTCTCCGACACGACTTATACCGTTATTGGGGGTCTGACGTTACTAGCCCCCTAGGCCGGATATGCGATACTCATAGACGAACGGACCGGACTATATATACATTGTCACTGTTAGGCTCAGTAGGGTTTCCGGATGAGTTCGCTCATCGGCCTCCCTTGAGGTCAAAACATGGGCATCCGTTACGCACTGCTAGTGCCGCTGACGTGCTTGTGGTTAAACCCACTGCCAGGGTACTGACGAGTCATTAGAGTCCCCCACAGATAGTTTCCCAAGTTCGGGCGAAACGTTGTAGAGGCCGTATGGTGTTATGGCAGGGTTCGGAAAATGCACGTGCGTTTACACACGTGTCATATTTCGGGCAAATAATACCGGTGGGCTTTGGTTTAAGCCGGATCCGAGTATTATACTTTGTAGATATAATATCTTTGTCTCAGCTGCATTTGTATTCGGTCGTAATACGAATGAGGGTATATTTATACAATTACGGGGTTATCCTGAAATTAGTTTCGGGGTCGCTTTTGGAAGTTGTCAGTTTCCAGTTTTCTATCACCCGTCTTTAACATTCGGTTAAATGCGAATTTATCTTTTCTTAACTTGGGTGAGTCATGAGGTGAGTCGTGATTCTAGAAGGTTCTAGATTTGGTGTCTATGGTTGATGATTCATAGTTAGCATTAAATGAAATGGTGATGTGTTATTATGACTCACTTTGCATTAATTGTTTCATTTAATGTTTTTTGCAAGGTGTATATTAATCATTCATTCTCATTTATCTTTATGGTTACCCTCCCCTCTCCTACACTCACCCCCCCACCTTAAAAGTGGCCGGCCCCTTCTTGAGTGAGAGTAAGATTCATTTGTGAAATTATATGAATTATTTGCTAAGTTTCCAAGCTCATTTTTCATCACCCGATTAAAAAGGCAACTTCATTAACCGTTCGTCCATGGATTTGGACGAAGTGAGACAAAGTGTTCTACTCATTCTCTACATCAATCTTGGTCATCTCTTTTAGCAAACTTGATGACCGAGTTGCCTCGGTTCAGAGGCAGAAGCCCGTTTAAAGATCCTTAGATGTGGTGCCACCTCGACGACAAGCCCGGAGATTGGAGCAGCCGCAACGGAGCGTGGGATGATGGTTAAAGAACGAAGGACTCGGATCGTTAGGTATAACCTTTCTACCCTCTTTGTAGTTTGTTAGTTTAGTGTTAATGGCAGATCCGGGTTATAGTATGCGATAGAGCCAGTTATAAATGTTTGTGTTCCGCATTTGGCGTCAGTTTGACGGCCGGGGCGCTACCGAAGACTCACATGGTATCAGAGCCACGCAATTAAGCTTTACTAACTTGTTCTAACGCGTTTAAAATATCGATCGAATGGATTTTCGAAAATCGCAATTTCCAAGTCTAAAGTTTCTGTCGATTTTAAAACAGGCCTAAAAATCATTTTGAGCATCTCATAAAATCGAGCAGGCTTTTCTAAGAAAACTGTGAAAATTTGGTGAGCTGATTTTACTGTAGCGCGGCGGATCAGAGGCCAAAACCACGTTTTGTCGGCGGATCCGCCGCCGTACTGTAGCCACAGTGTACCAAATTTCTACAGTAGCTTCTACATGGGAAATTGTTGTTTTTGAAATGGTTCTTTTGGGCCCAGTTTTTGTTAGTGTACAGCAGATGTTTGTAGGGCCCACTTCGGGAAGTTTTATCGATCGAAATTTAAACGTGTTAGTTACAGTACTTACATTATATCTCCGACCGGGAATGTCATTTGAGCGGTAAATTGCGTCTAATTGCTATAGTCCATTTCGACGGATTTGCGAACGTGACATTCGCGTTGATGTTCTGTGTTGTGCTGTGATGTTCTGGATTTGTCGTGGTGGATAGCAGTATGCAATGGTAGTGCAGTTTGGATTTATTTGTACATTTGATATTGCGGGGCGAGCGTCCAACATGTGGACTGTCGTCACTGCCTGTTTGTATAATATTCTTTTGGGGCACGACCGGGCTGAGGTCGATATACCCATTGTACCTATTTTTCATTTCTGTACTAGGTTTTACCCTGGACGGAGTGCACGGATATCCGGGTTCTGGAGGGCAACAGGTCCGTATCTCATGGCTTTGAGAGGCAGAGGGGCCTCACTCTAGAATTGGAAGACTATTCGCCGCACTCGTAGGGGGTACAGGTTGACCCAAGGAGGGGTGCTCATGTTACCGGATTCCATGAAGTGCAGGGTGGTCCATTGACTTTGTTGTAGGGGCTGCCTCGCTTCAGGTTTTGGCGGGTAACTTGCCGCACCCGTAGGGGTCTAGGTTTTATTACACAGGCTATCCACACGACCAGGGGAACGTCGGGTTTCCGTAGCGGCTCTGTGAAACCCGGGGATCCCAGATTATCTGTATTGTTCTGTGATGCTTATTACTTTTTCTGTAATGTTGCATCTTATCACGCCTGGAGTGATTATTGTATATTGGTATATATACTAGTATATGTTGAATATGTTTTACACCCGCGCTAGTTCAGTTCCCGCTATGTCGTTAGTTAAGTAACCTAACGGGTGATGACGTGACCCAGTGACGAATGCGGATGGCATATACGTACATTTTATTTTTCGTTCTTTTCTGGTGTGATTAGTTGATGGGACTGCGTTGATTCTGATCAATGCAAAGGAAAACAAACCTGTTTGGATGTTGTTGGAACAGTTTTTAAAAGTATTATTACAAAGACGTTTTCTTTTGTTTTGCACAGTGGTATTCGGTTGGAATATCCTGCACCTCATTCGATGAGGCAAGGGCCGATATCCCTTCACCGGGAGTGACCCCGTGGGAAGAAGTTTGCGTCAGGGTAATAACTTCACTATAGTCGATTACAAGTTTCTTTGCATCACGGTATTCAGTTGGAATATCCTGCACCTCATTCCACGAGGAAAGTGCCGAGATCCCTTCACCGGGAGTGACCTCTTTAGCAAAGGTTTTTCGCCACTATATTTTATAAAAAGCTATCAGGTTCCTTCAGCGATATCAAGTTTGTTACGTTAAAGGTTTTTCGCCAAAAACCAGCCGTAGCCCTCCGTCATTTCATTTGGGTATTCATTAGTATTCAAGCTATGTATTTTGACCAACGCCAAGGCATAGTGTTTGGTAGCTGCTGGGTATTCATCTGTTGCATAGATAGATGAGTTGGTTTGGGACAGTCATTCTGCCATTTTGGCCAACGTCAAGGGCATGTGCGGGTGGGTTCAAATTAACAAGATAGTGACGGGTAGAACATGGCATGTGACTTATGAGATTTTGACCAACGCCAAGGTCATAAGAGCATGGGGCAAAAATCAGATCGGGAGTTTCTAAAGAATCTGAAACTTGTCAGGCATGCGCATACCTTCTGGAGTGTGATAACGTGAGTGGATTCTGTCACGTTATCATGCGATGAGAGTTGGATCCCGATTCCTACTGATGAGTTGGTTTACTCTTCGGGTGATCCCGATTGATTCTTCTTTCAGGTTTGGAGGAGAGTTTGACAGTACAGAGGGAGGTTTCCTGATTAGATAAAGTGTTAACCATTCTGATATTGGTTAGAGTGCACGCAGAGTGTTTCTTTTCTCTCTCTCTTTGGCAGCGACCTTTGACCGACCCTAGACTATGACTCAGTGGCCAAGTTGACCGAACCTTCTTAAAATACAGGCTTTTGGATTGTCTAAGTTGCATAAGTCATTGCCGTACCTTCTTTTACCCTTTGCATTTCTCAGAACACCCCGTATTATTACGAACATCCACTTCCATTGGATAGATCCATCGTATGGTTATATACGAACTCGAAGGGACTTCTTTGAGGATGGATCCAGGTTCAGAAGAAATAGAATTGGTTTATTCAGTTGTCTTTTATTATCACCTTCTCTCAGGTTGCGAGGGCTCCTTTGTTTAGGAGAGTACACCTATTACGCTTAATGGATAGTCTTCTTCCAAACCATATGCAGGTGCCGAAAGGTAGGGAATGAAGAAAACCAATTAGTCTAAGTAGGGTGGAAAGAAGGTAATATGTAAAGACAAAATAAAGGGATTAGAAAAAGAGCAAAGTAAATTGTGACTGCTATCATTCACGAGCAAACCGCGTACTTCATCACCACTCCTATTTCACCTTTGCTTTTTTCCCCAGTTCGGGAGAAATAGAATAAGGTATTATTCAGTTGTCTATTATCATCACCTTCTCTCAGGTTACGAGTACTCCTTGGTTTAGGAGGGTACACCTATTATGCTTACTAGATAGTCTTCTTCGAAACCATAGGCTGGTATCGAACGGTAGGGAAGCAAGAAAACCACTTAGCCTAACAATGGTGTGCAGAAGGTAACGACTAAAGACAAATAAAGGGATTTGGAGAGATGGCATAGAAATATACGGTTGCAGTCATGAATTGGATTATGGAAGATGCATTACTATGAATACCAGGATACCCCTACGAAACATTTTCATGTTTCAGTGCATTGTTAATGGAAAATTGTTTTCCCGATTAGATACTTACTTCAGGGTATGTATTTACCAGGTTTCATTCTCACATCTGTATGGTTTTACAGATGATGAGTGGGAGGAAGTTATTGGGAATTAGGTGATCATCCTCATTATATCGGAATTCGTTGTAATTGGTGATATTTGAGGAAGTCGCCTGGGTTATTGCTGGCAGGCATGTATTTGGTTTTGAGTATCCATTGTTGTGCACCAATTTCAAAATGATATATCTGTACGTTTATTTTTATAAAGTGAGATAGAACTTTAGAAATTATGTCCGTCACATTTACCTATATCAGTTGGCGATTGGGTAAGGACCATTGAACAGCGGAGTAGTTCTTAACCATAAGTAAAGTTTTCAACCTACGACGCACAGGTTTTAAGTTATTCAAACTCAACGGACTTATACAGAGTATTGTATGTTGTCCAATGTCCATTAGGACTAAGGGGTTGGTCCCCGTACTATGTTCTGTTTACTTATGACTTCTCTTATTTTTTAGACAAGTGTTTCGTAGAAATACAAGGTCTAAGTTTTGAGAAGTTGTGGGTATAAGAATAAAGTAGAGAACCAGGTGTCGCAAGTATCGGGATTCTTCAAAGAGATCGAAGATGTAGATACTTGTGATTGGTATTCAGATGATAGTAAAAGTTTTGAGAAACTTGTTTCTCTTTTAGGTTACTCATAATTGGATGGATTCCTAAGTTGAGTAATGCTGATTATCCTCTCTCCATTAAGTATATATGCACTGGAGACAGTTGCATGATTAGAATTTGTTCCAATTAAATAAGTGCCAAAGTTTCTATATTGGATATAGAATGGTTCATATCTTAACGTTGTTAAGGTACGGGGAGTTGTCCGGCTTATGCTTAAAACCAGACTATGGATAACTCAAGGCACGTTTCTGTAATGGCAGTTTGTGGGTTGACCTGGGCTATGTCTAGGGTTGATTTTCTACCATCTAGAAGATCAATAATGATATTGTTCTTGACTCGCCACAGTTTTAGTAAAATGGATTTTTTCATAAAACAGTAGTGGGGGATGGTAGAACTGGAAGTAATTCCAGAACCGCAAACGATTACAGAAAATTTAATAGGACCTAAAGATTCAATCAGGTTTGATATTTCAATAACCACTCCGCAGATATGGTGGGTAACCTCAGACACCCGAGAGGTACTCCGGTAGCCTCAAGGACGGTGACAGGGAGGTTCTAGCTTATCCAGACTTGAAACTACGGTTGTTCCAGACTATGAGACCCGGCAGGAGGATAAGTATAGCATCGTTCTAAACTAGCTTTATAAGTGCACGTATATATTACTCTGCCAGAGGGTTGTTGTGGTCAGTGGGAGTAGCGGAAGCATAGTGGGAAAGTAGCTTATGTCTATTTATAGACTTGAGCAGTTATAGCGGAGATAGATCATCTAATTTTGATGTGACAGTCATGGGTTTGAATTCATCAGAATAGGGGATGGATCTGTTAAGAAGGTAGTAGGGTGTGATGTCCCAGTATTATGGATGCCATACACAGAGTAGGAAGTAAAATTCCAATACTACGATCGGTTGTAATATGGTCGTCACACAGTTGTTTCTCCAGAAAGGATATGGATATAATATCAGACATTCTGGTTTCTAGATCTATGGTTTTAGATCTAGATTTGGGTAGTTTCCCAATGTGGGTACTTTGACAGTATTCTAATAGTTTTTAGAATAGATGACTCCTGGCATGGTGGTGTACCTGCAGGTGATGGAGTCACCCTCTCTAAAGGTGTCTTACAGACTAAAGGGGAGAGGGATGTGCATGATTGGCAGATCACTTGCTTAGGCAATTGAGTCAATCGTGAGATGTCAAGTACCACACCAGATATTGTTTTTGCACTAGATACGATAAGTTTATATTAATCCAATCCTGAAGAAACATAAGTAAGCAGTTTTAGAACATAAGTGCATATTCTACGGATTTTAATGACGGCAGCCTCCTCGGGAGACGGTTATCATTCCAGGCTTCAAAGGTGACATGGATGATAGAGTAATTGTCAGAGTTATAGTTTTCCCTGTGACGAAGGGGGCTGTATTATGGACAGGTGGTCCATGAGGATACCGTGGAGAAGCATGGTGCAGGATACTGAGTAGGTTCAGTTGACGATACAGTCTAAGAAGTTTGGATTTGGAGTTCATTTATGAATTAGGTCCCATCAGATATCCAGACATATTCTAAAACAGGTATTACTCGATTCAGGAGATGGCTTTCTCCGCGAACTTAAGATTAAGAGAGACATAGAAAGAAACATCAGGGCGGATCCACTCACTGAAGCTATTTCTCGAACACAAGAGTTTTACGAATGGGCTTTGTGAAACTGATTAGTAGAGGAGTTGGGTGTTCGGTATCACACGGGCTGTGAGTATGCGACATCGCAATAATTAGCCTTAAGTGCAAGTGGGAGATTGTTGGATATAGTGCCCTCAAAGTCAATTATTGGATCGCAGGTACGTGATTGCAATGATTGAGGAGGACCTATACCAGTAACACAGTCTTACTCGAGATGATAGTATGCTATCTGGTTTGCCTTTATCAGTCATGTATAGGTTCAGGTGACTGATCAAGATTACACGTTGATAGAGCCCTTAGGATCTTTCTTGACTACCAACAGTATGAGGGCGATCATTGTTAGTGTATATGCCCTAGAGGCCATTACTGTATCATACTAGTTTGTATATTACTTGATGGAAGCTTGGGATATTCACCTTGTATAGACAATCTTGCTCAATATAGTAGTATGCTACTTGGTTTGTTTCTACTTTAATGTATGCATGTGTTTCTTTTAGCATATCGCCTTTACACATTAGTGGAGGCCTTAGGATCTTTGCTTGATTACCTGCGTTGTGATGGCAGTCACACTCGTGGGGGTGGGTAATCCACAAGCACATCCTTATGAAGGTCCCTAATCGTAGGACTATCGAGACAGGGCATCGATACTCCGGAGTAGAATAGCGTATATGCTTCTCATCCCAGCTAGGGAGACGGTCTGTCCCATAGCCTTCAGTACGCCATACTTGAGATAGTATGCGGGTGCTCGTTAGGTTACGAGTATACTGGATAGGACTCGTCGGGAACTTTTGGTTGGTAGTATACCTATCGTCAGTTATCAGTTCCCAGGTGACATGAGTACAGCTTAGTCCGTTGACTTGACACTGTCACTTCGCCTCGAGTGTGTTCCCAATGCACTTTGATTGCTACCCTACCACGGCTCAAAGGAGTCGTCCAAACAGGTAGTTTTTGGGTGCAGTCCCGAAGCACTTGGAGGCAGTAACGGTTAGACAGGATTCGTCTCTCCCGGTATTGGGGGTTGATATTGCGCCGTGTCTAGGAGAGCTATTACACAAAGTCCCTGGCCAAGGTAAGCAAGATAGACTGGTAGGTTTCCAGTGATATCTCAGGTGTTCTGGGCTACACTCCGACATGACTTGTACCGCTAGTAGGGGACTTACGTTTACCTCCTCCCTAGGACCGCCATGCGATGTTCTCAGACGAACAGACCGGACTGTACGGAGATTGTCACATTCAGGCTCAGTAGGAGTTCAGATGGGTTTACCTCGTCAGTCTTCTTATCGGCATCTACTTGGGGACCGTTACGTACAGCTAGTGCCGCTTGAGGTCTGTGGTTAAACCCACTGCTAGTATAGTGTCGAGTCTTTAGAATCCCACACAGAGGGTTATTCGCCTTTGGGCAAAACAGAGTAGAGGTCGCATGGTTTTGCGACAGGGTTCGTTCACATCCGCGCACTTGTGCACGTTTGGCGTCCGGACAGACATTACTAGCGGGCTCTCGTTTGAGCCAGATCCTAGTATATGCTTTGGGGTTAGTTTTATCTCATTGTATTCATGTTCCTCAGAACACGAATGCGGGTGTGTATGCACAGTTGATTAAGGCGGAGGAAGAGGTTTTTCATTAGGGTTTTGGAATGGGTGCGTATGCAGAGTTGACAGTCGTCTTTTTCCAAACCCTAATGAATTTGTGATATATCAATTAATAATGTTATTTAAATGAAATTGTGTCATGCTTGGGTTTGTTGACTTGTTGACCAAGGTTGACTAGTTGACCATGGTTGAAACTTTGACCATCATCATTTCTTTTCTAGATGCTCTTTGATCTTTGCAAAATCATTTAATGTGAAATGATAATGGTCTTATCAAACCAACCATCAACTTTTTCATTTTGGATTAATATTATTAATTTGATAATTCACATATATTGTTATTGTTAGTTATTTGTATGCCCTGGTGGCCATTACTGTACATAGGATGTATATTGTAGTGGATGCTGGGACATATATAGGTATGACTTTCTTGCTCGACATGATAGTACGCTATCTGGTTGCTCTTTATCTTAACATGTATATTTTCTGTCTCTCCATTACATGTTGATAAAGCCCTTAGGATGTGTACTCGACTTCCAGGACTATGATGTAGATCATACTAGTGGGGCCTGGGTAGTCCATGAGTACATCCTTCAAAGTTCCTAGTCGTGGGAATATCGAGACGCGGCATCGATATTCCAGAGTAGACTAGCGTATATCTTCTCGACCCATGTGATGGGCGATGGATGATCCCATATCCATTGGTGTTTGACATTAGAGATGGTATGCGGGTGCTCAGTGGTGACTGGGTATGTAAGTGCACGGCGGCGCCCCGGCCGTCAATCCGACGGCCAAAAGCGGAAACGGTGATAAACTTTAAATTTTGCGGACTTAGCAAAACGGCACCACCGCGCACTAAACATCCGGATCGTAACCATTAAACTAGTCTAAGCTACTAACAAGAAAGGGAAGAGATGTACCGACTGATCCGAGTCCTCCGGTCTTCATCTCCACTCCGATCTCCTCGCGGGATCTCCATCCGTCTCCTCCTCGTCGGAAAGGGCACCACATCGCCTGTAGCTTTTACGGGCTCCCACCTCAATACCGAGGCAACTCGGGCGCGAAGCTGGCGAATCGACGCGTCCAAGATTTGCTGTAGGAAGTGTAGTGTAGAGTGCATGTCTCACTTTGGGGTTTGTTGCCATTTGTAGATGATGGAGGAAACAAGATAAGAAAAATGGTGCTTGCATTTTTCTTAACATGAAATGAGATCAAGAAATGAAACTCTCTCAAAGATGAAGCTCTCATCTTCTTCTCTTTTCTTCTTTTCACTTTCTAATGAAAAACTTATCACTTAGAAAAAATGGTGGAGGAAAAGATTATGAACCATGAAGGGAGGTGATGGTAGTAAAAGGAGGAGGGTGACCACATCCAAACATAATCATCACTAAAACTCAAATCCAAATCAAATCCATTCTTATGACCATAAATGCATGAAAAGCAAAGATGCTTATCATATCAATCTTTATGCAATAAAACCCTCCACAATGAGTTATTTGCAAAACTGCAAATAACCCCCTCCACCAGAAAAGTCCGGCCGGGAAAGAACAAAGGAAAACCGGCCGGAACGGAATGCAAACTGGCAACTCCAGAAAACTGGTCCCGTAATAAATTACAGGAAAACCCCGATACTGTGCATACACACCCGCATCTGTATTCCGTCCGGATACAAATGCAAAGAGACAAAATCTACACTGTACTAAACTAGGACCGGCTTAAGCCAAAGCCGGCTAGTAATATCCGTTCGATCCTGATCCGTGCAATACCGCACGTATCTGATCGAACCCTGCCATATAACTATACGGGTACTAGTACAAAACTGTCCGATCCTGATCCGTGCAATACCGCACGTATCTGATCGGACCCTGCCATATCTCCATACGGCCTCTACAGCATTTCGCCCGAAAACTTGAGTAACTGTAAGTGTGGTGGACTCTAAAGACTCGTCAATACTATGGCTGTGGATTTAACCACTAGCACGTCAGAGGTATAAGCCAATACGTGACGGGCCACCAGCTATTGACCAAAAGGGACGTCGATGAGCGAACTCATCCTGACACCCTACAGAGCCTGTCAGTGACAATATCCGTACAGTCCGGTCCGTTCGTCTATGAGCATCGCATGTCGGGCCTAGGGGGTTGGTAAAAGTCAGACCCCCAAAAGCGGTACAAGTCGTGTCGGAGTGTAGCCCAGAACACCCTGAGATACTACTGGAATACCTACCAGTAAATCTCCTGCCTTGGCCAAGGACTTCGTGTAATGGCTCTCCTAGACACAGCGCGACCTCACCCCCAATACCGGGAGAGACGAAACCCCCGAAGATCCGCTCACTGCCTCCATGTGGCTCGGGACTGTACCCAACTAAAATTTGTTTGCACGACTCCTTTGAGCCGTGGTAGGGTAGTAATCAAAGCACAGTGGGAACTCACACGAGACAAATGACGATCCTCAGGTCGATGAACTAACCTGTACACATGTCACCTGGGAACTGCTATCTGACGTCAGGTATAAGACCAACTAGCATGTTCCCGGCGAGTCCTGTCCGGTGTACTCATAACCCAATGAGCACCTGTATACATCTTAGGTGATCCAACTGACACCAATGGCTTGTGAGACCGGCCACCGCCCCTCGTCGGGGTCTCGACTGTATACACTAGTCTACTCTGGAGAATCGATGCCCTGTCTCGAAACTCCTACGACTAGGGACCTTTTAAGGATGTGCTTATAGACTACCAGCTCCCACGTATATGATCGCCCTCATACTGCCGGTAGTCAAGCAAGAATCCTAGGGGCTCTATCAACGTGCAATAGCGACATGTCAGGTCACCTAAAGCAGTGCACGATGATAAAGGTAAACCAGATAGCATACTATCATCTCGAGTAAGACTGTCCTACCGGGATAGGTCCTCCTTCAATCATTGCAATCACGTGCCTGTGATCCAATAATCGACTCTGAGGGCACTATCTCCAACAATCTCCCACTTGCACTCAAGGCTAATTATTGCGATGTCGCATACTCACAGCCCGTGTGATACCGAACACCCAACTCCTCTACTAGTCAGTCTCACAAAGCTCGTTTGCGAAACTATTGCGTTCGAGGAATAGCCTCAGTGAGTGGATCCGCTCTGATGTTTCTTTCTATGTCTCTCTATATCTTAAGTTCGCGGAGAAAGCCATCTCCCGAAATGAGCAAAACCTGTCTTAGAATGTCTGGATATCTGATGGGACCTAGCTCATAAATGGACTCCAAATCCAAACTTCTTAGACTGTATCGTCAACTGAACTTAATCAGTATCCTGCGCCATGCCACCCTCAGTATCACCTTGGACCATCTGTCCAAAATACTGCCCCTCATCAGAGGGATAACTATAACTCTGACAACCTCCTTGTCGTCCATGTCACCTTGGAAGCCTGGAATGATAACTGTCTCCCGAATGAGGCTGTCGTTATCATATCCTTAGAACATCCACTTATGTTCTAAAACTGCTTCCGACTGTTTCTCCAGGATTGGATCAATATCAACTTATTGCATCTAGTGCAAGAACAACATCTGTTGTGGTACTTGACATCTCATGATTGACTCAATTGCCTAAGCAAGTGATCTGCCAATCATGAACATCCCTCTCCCCTTTAGTCTATAAGACACCTTTAGAGAGGGTGACTCCATTACCTGCAGGTGTACTACCGTGCCAGGAGTCGCCCATTCTAAATACTCTTAGAATGCTGTCCAAGTACCCAGATTGGAAAACCACCCAAATCCAGATCTAAAACCGTAGATCCAGTAACCAGAAGTCTGATATAATATCCAAGTCCTATGTGGTGAAAACACTGTGTGACGAACAAAGTATAACCGATCGTAGTATAGGAATATCACTTCCTACTACCTTCTCAACACATCCATCCCCTATTCTGATGACGTCAAACCTATGACTGTCACATCAGAAATAGATGATCTATCTCCGCTATATCTGCTTTAGTCTATAAATAGACATAAGCCTGATATCCACCAATGCTTCCGCTGCTCCTACTGACTACGACAACCCTCTGCCAGAGTCATATAGACGTGCACTTCTAAAACTAGTTTAGAAAGACGCTATACTCATCCTCCTGCCGGGTCTCGCAGCCTGGAACAACAATAATGGCAAGTGTGGGTAAACAAGAACTTCCCTGTCACCGTCCTTGAGGCTACCGGAGTACCTCTTGGGTGCCTGAAGTTACCCACCTTATCTGCGGAGTGGCCAATGGAATGTCAAATCAGATTGAATCTTTAGGTTCCTTATCAAATCTTCAGTAATCGTTTGCGGTTCTGGAATCACTTCCAGTTCTAACATACTCCCACTGCTGTTTTTTAAAAAATCCATTTTTAATAAAACTGTGGCGAGTCTTGAACAATATTTCTATTGATCTCCCAGATGGTAGAAAATCAACCCTCGTCATAGCCTGGGTCAACCCACAAACAGCCATTACAGAAACGTGCCTTGAGTTATCCAGAGTCTGGTTTTAATCATAAGCCGGACAACTCCTCGTACCTTAACAATGTTAAGATATGAACTGTTCTATATCCAATATAGAACCAGAGACACTGATTTAATTGAACCAGATTCAAATCATGCAGCTGTCTCCAGTGCATGCCAACTAAATGGAAGGAGGCCGATCAGCGTTACTCAACTTAGGAATGCTTCCAATTATGAGTAACCTGAAAGAGAAGCAATTTCTCTTAACCATTACTACCAACTGAATACCATACACAAGTATCTACATCTTCGATCACTTTGAAGAATCCCGATACTTGCTACACCTGGTTCTCTTCTCTATTCAAATACCTATAACTCCTCAAAACTTAGACCATGTGCTTCTACGAAACACATGTCTAAGAACTAGAGAAGTTAAAAGTAAACAGAATATAGTATGAGGACCTACCCCTCTGTCCTAATGGACCCTGGACAGCATACAATACTCTGTATAAGTCCCTTGAGTCTAGTGACTCATTTACTGTGTGTCGTAGGTTGAAAACAGTACTTTTGGTTAAGAAGAATTACACCGCTGTTCAATGCTCCTTACCTAACCATCCACTGATATAGGTAAATGTCATCGACATAATATCAAAAGGTATATCTCACTCTATGAAAATAGACGTACAGATATATCAATTTGAAATTGGTGCACAACAGCGGATATTCAAAACCAAATATTTGCCGACCGGCAAACAACCCAGGTGGCATCCTCAAATATCACCAATTACAACGAATCCTGATATAATGAGGATGATCACCCAATTCCCAATAATTTACTCCCACTCATCATCTGTAAAACCATACAGATGTGAGAATCATACCTGGTAAATACATACCCTGGAGCAAGTGTCTAATTGGGAAATCAGTTTTCTTTTAACAGTACACAGTGAACCTGAAACATTAAAATGTTTCGTTGGGGTATCCTGGTATTCCTAGTAATACCTCTACCATTATCCAGATTCACAACTATAACCGTATAATTCTTTGCCACCTCTCCAAATCCCTTTATATGTCTTTAGTCATTACCTTCTGTACACCCCTTTAGGCCAAATGGTTTTCTTCCTTCCCTACCGTTCGGCACCAGCCTATGATTTGGAAGAAGACTATCCAAAAAGCATAAAGGGTTTACTGTCCTAATCCTAGGAGCACTCGCATCGCGAGAGAGGGTGAAGATAAAAGACACCTGAATGTACTTTATTCCTATTTCTCTTGAACCAGGATCCATCCCCGAACTGGAACGAGTTCCTTTCGAGTTCGTATATAACCATACGATGGATTATCCAATAAAATGGGATCTTCGTAGTGATACGGAGTGTCCTGGAGAAATACAAAGGTGATTTAGGATTGGCGAAGAAATACTTGGTTTGGTCGTGAATAGCAGTTGCAATTTACTTTGCCCTCTTACTAATCCCTTTCTTTGTCTGAACTTAATACCTTTTGTACACCCTTTAGGCTAACTGGTTTTCTTCATTCCCTACCGGTCGGCACCAGCCTATGGTTTGGAAGAAGACTATCCAATTTGCATAATAGGTGTACTACTCCTAAACCAAGGAGTACTCGCAACCTGAGAGAAGGTGAAAAGAAAAGACAACTGAATAGTCCTATCCGTTTTCTCCAGAACCGGAAACCATCCTCGAATAAATTCCTTCGAGTTCGTATATAACCATACGATGGTTTTGTCCAATGGAAGTGGACGTTCGTAGTAATACGGGGTGTCCCGGAGAAAAGGGTAAAAGTAGGAGTGGCAATGAGGTCTGCAACTCTGACAATCCAAAAGCCAGTGTTAAGTAAGTTCGGTCAACTTGGTCACTGAGTCATAGTCTAGGGTCGGGTCAATGGTCGCTGCCAAAGAGAGAGTGAAAAGAAACACTCAGCGTGCACTCTAACCTAGATCAGAATGGTTATCACTTTTTCTAATCAGGAAACCTCCCACTGTACCTCAAATTCTCCTCCAAACCTGAAAGGAGAATTAGTCGGGGTCACCCGAGGAGTAAACCAACTCATCAGTGGGAATCGGGATCCAACTATCATTGCATGATAACGTGACGGAATCCGCTCACGTCATCACACTCCAGAAGGTATGCGCATATCTGGCAAGTTTCAGTTCTTTTGAAACTCCCGATGTGATTTTTACCCCATGCTCTTATGACCTTGACTTTGGCCAACAAATCATAAGTCACATGTCAAGTTCTGCCCGTCATTCTCCAGGTTAATCTGAGCCCACCCGTACAAGCCCTTGACTTTGGCCAACAAGGCTATACGACTGCTCCAAACCAACGCATCTATCTATGATGCATATGAATAACCAACAGCTACCAAACACTGTGCCTTGACTTTGGCCAACAAACACAGCTTGAATACTATTGACTACCCATATGAAACGACGGAGGGCTACGAATGGTTTCTGGCAAAAACCTTTAATGTAATGAACTTGATATCGTTGAAGGAACGGATAGCTTTTTAGAAAATATAGTGACGAAAACCTTTACTAAAGAGGTCACTCCCGGTGAAGGGATCTCGGCTCTTTCCCCGTAGAATGGGGGGCAGGATATCCCAAATGAATACCACGATGCAAAGCAAAAGTAATCGGCTATAGTGAAGTTAATGCCCTGACGCAAACTTCTGTCCAAGGGGTCACTCCCGGTGAAGGGATCTCGGCCCTTGCCTCGTCGACTGAGGAGCAGGATATTCTAAATGAATACCACGATGCAAAACAAAAGTGAACGTCCTTGCAATAACAGCTTTTTGAAAAGTGTTCCAACAACATCAGAATAGGTTTGTTTATCTTGCATTGATCCGAATCAACGCAGTCCCATCAATTAATCACACCACAAAGAACGAAAATATACTGACGTACATATATGCCATCCGCATTCGCCACTGGGTCCCGTCATCACTCGTTAGGTTAGCTTACTAACGACAGAGCGGGGACTGGACTAGCGCGGATGAAAAACATATACAACATCTACTAATATATATACCAATATATTATATTTCGCTCAAGGCGTGAAAAGAAATGCAACATCACAGAAATGTACAGCATCACAGAACAATACAGATATCTGGGATCCCCGGGTTTCACAGAGCCACTACTGAAACCCGACGTTCCCCTGGTCGTGTGGATAGCCTGTGCAATGAAATCCTAGACCCCTACGGGCGCGGCAAGTTACCCGCCAAAACCTGAAGCGAGGCAGCCCCCTTCAGCTCCGTGAATGGACCACCCAGCACTCCACGGAATCCGGCAACTTAGGCACCCCTCCTGGGTCAACCTGTACCCCCTACGAGTGCGGCGAATAGCCCGCCAATTCTAGAGTGAAGCCCCCTCCGTCTCAATGCCATGAGATGCGGGCTTGTTGCCCTCTAGAACCCGGCCATCCGTGCACCCCACCGCGGGGTAATCCTAGTACAGAAAGTAAAATATACATACACCGGGTACATCGACCGCAACCAGGTCGTGCCCCAAAATAATAATACAAACAGGCAGTGACGGCAGTCCACATGTCGGATGCTCGCCCTGCAATATCAAATGTACATAATACAACAGCACTGTACTAGCATTGCATCCAGGCTATCCCCCACGACCGATCCGCAACATCACAGCATAAACATAGAACATCAACGTGAAAGTCACGTTCGCAAATCCGTCTAACCGGGCTATAGCAGTTAGACCGGATTTACCGATCGAGTGACATTCACGGTCGCAGATATAATGTAAATACTGTGAAAAATGTGTTTAAAATTTTCCGATTGATCAAACAATTAACAAGTGGGCCCCAAGAAAAACTGTAGCACTCACAGAAATAATTGTCCCAATTTTAATATTCCAAAACCCCTAATTACTACCCTGAAGCCCACTGGAAAAAGATGGCCCACTGACCTCTCCACACTGCGGCGGATCCGCGGCCCAATATAGAGGTGAGGCCGCGGTTCCGCGCTCTTGGGGAGAGATCACTGTGTCGAATTTTCCCAGTATGCTTAGAATTTCCTGCACATCATTCTGAGACCACCTGAAAAATTTTTAGACACCAAAAAATCTTAACAGAAAACTGATGTGAGGTAAAAATGGGTTTTTGGAATTTTGGTCGATCGGAACCACAAAACACATCAAATGAAAGCAAGACGAAGTTAATGGAGAGGCTCTGATACCACTGTAAGTGCACGGCGGCGCCCCGGCCGTCAATCCGACGGCCAAACGCGGAAACGGTGATAAACTTTAAATTTTGCGGACTTAGCAAAACGGCACCACCGCGCACTAAACATCCGGATCGTAACCATTAAACTAGTCTAAGCTACTAACAAGAAAGGGAAGAGATGTACCGACTGATCCGAGTCCTCCGGTCTTCATCTCCACTCCGATCTCCTCGCGGGATCTCCATCCGTCTCCTCCTCGTCGGAAAGGGCACCACATCGCCTGTAGCTTTTACGGGCTCCCACCTCAATACCTAGGCAACTCGGGCGCGAAGCTGGCGAATCGACGCGTCCAAGATTTGCTGTAGGAAGTGTAGTGTAGAGTGCATGTCTCACTTTGGGGTTTGTTGCCATTTGTAGATGATGGAGGAAACAAGATAAGAAAAATGGTGCTTGCATTTTTCTTAACATGAAATGAGATCAAGAAATGAAACTCTCTCAAAGATGAAGCTCTCATCTTCTTCTCTTTTCTTCTTTTCACTTTCTAATGAAAAACTTATCACTTAGAAAAAATGGTGGAGGAAAAGATTATGAACCATGAAGGGAGGTGATGGTAGTAAAAGGAGGAGGGTGACCACATCCAAACATAATCATCACTAAAACTCAAATCCAAATCAAATCCATTCTTATGACCATAAATGCATGAAAAGCAAAGATGCTTATCATATCAATCTTTATGCAATAAAACCCTCCACAATGTGTTATTTGCAAAACTGCAAATAACCCCCTCCACCAGAAAAGTCCGGCCGGGAAAGAATAAAGGAAAACCGGCCGGAACGGAATGCAAACTGGCAACTCCAGAAAACTGGTCCCGTAATAAATTACAGGAAAACCCCGATACTGTGCATACACATCCGCATCTGTATTCCGTCCGGATACAAATGCAAAGAGACAAAATCTACACTGTACTAAACTAGGACCGGCTTAAGCCAAAGCCGGCTAGTAATATCCGTTCGATCCTGATCCGTGCAATACCGCACGTATCTGATCGAACCCTGCCATATAACTATACGGCTACTAGTACAAAACTGTCCGATCCTGATCCGTGCAATACCGCACATATCTGATCGGACCCTGCCATATCTCCATACGGCCTCTACAGCGTTTCGCCCGAAAACTTGAGTAACTGTAAGTGTGGTGGACTCTAAAGACTCGTCAATACTATGGCTATGGATTTAACCACTAGCACGTCAGAGGTATAAGCCAATACGTGACGGGCCACCAGCTATTGACCAAAAGGGACGTCGATGAGCGAACTCATCCTGACACTCTACTGAGCCTGTCAGTGACAATATCCGTACAGTCCGGTCCGTTCGTCTATGAGCATCGCATGTCGGGCCTAGGGGGTTGGTAAAAGTCAGACCCCCAAAATCGGTACAAGTCGTGTCGGAGTGTAGCCCAGAACACCCTGAGATACTACTGGAATACCTACCAGTAAATCTCCTGCCTTGGCCAAGGACTTCGTGTAATGGCTCTCCTAGACACAGCGCGACCTCACCCCCAATACCGGGAAAGACGAAACCCCCGAAGATCCGCTCACTGCCTCCATGTGGCTCGGGACTGTACCCAACTAAAACCTGTTTGCACGACTCCTTTGAGCCGTGGTAGGATAGTAATCAAAGCACAGTGGGAACTCACACGAGACAAATGACGATCCCCAAGTCGATGAACTAACCTGTACACATGTCACCTGGGAACTGCTATCTGACGTCAGGTATAAGACCAACTAGCATGTTCCCGGCGAGTCCTGTCCGGTGTACTCATAACCCAATGAGCACCTGTATACATCTTAGGTGATCCAACTGACACCAATGGCTTGTGAGACCGGCCACCACCCCTCGTCGGGGTCTCGACTGTATACACTAGTCTACTCTGGAGAATCGATGCTCTGTCTCGAAACTCCTACGACTAGGGACCTTTTAAGGATGTGCTTATAGACTACCAGCTCCCACGTATATGATCGCCCTCATACTGCCGGTAGTCAAGCAAGAATCCTAGGGGCTCTATCAACGTGCAATAGCGTCATGTCAGGTCACCTAAAGCAGTGCACGATGCTAAAGGTAAACCAGATAGCATACTATCATCTCGAATAAGACTGTCCTACCGGGATAGGTCCTCCCTCAATCATTGCAATCACATGCCTGTGATCCAATAATCGACTCTGAGGGCACTATCTCCAACAGGGTACACTGAACGGACTCGCCGAGAACTCCCAGATGGTATTATACCTCACGTCAGATGGCAGTTCTCTGGTGACACTGGTATAGCTTAGTCTGTTGACCCGAGATCGTCAAAGAGTCTTGTGTGTCTACCACTATGCTTTGATTTCCACCCTACCACGGCTCTACTGAGTTGTGCAAACAGGTGGTTTTTGGGTACAGTCCCGATTCACATTAAGGCAATGAGCGATAGGAGGTGATTCGTCTCTCCCGGTATTGGGGGTTGATGTTGCGCTATGCTCGACTGACCATAACTGGAAATCCCTGGCCAGGGTTGCACTGATTTACCGGTAAGTTTTATCAGTAGTCTCATGCGTGTTATGAACTTTACATCGACATGAATTATCAAGCTACTGGGGTCTGACGTTTACCACCCCTAGGCGAGATATGCGACATATCAGACGAACAGACCGGAATGTACGGTAAGTGTTACTGGTTGGATTCGCTGGACTGTGAGCTGGCTTGCTCGTTGATCTTATGATCGCTCAATACCCGGGTGCCCGTTACGTTTAGCAGACCGCTTGCGGCTTGTGGGTGTTTGATATGATCATCACCTGCTGCCGGCGTATTGACGAGTCTTTAGAGTCCTACACAGAGCTTTCCTGGCTCAAGCGAAACGAAATAGGAGCGGATATGAGATATGTGCGGGACCGAGAATAATACCAGTATGTGATACTGAATTCTATTCTCGCGATTTGTATCATTGGACGGTTATATAAGATATAGCCGGGTTACCGAATCAAGTGCTGATTCGATACAATGATACACTTGATATTAGTCGGTTATATGCAGTATGACCGGATCATTAAATCAAGTGTTGATTTAATGATTTAATGTATAATTATATATTTGATATATTTCTTTACATTAACTAGTATTTTTTCACTTAAGATTGATTTTCTCACTTGATGTGCACAAGTAGTATATGTGATATATTTTTGTGCACTTGTTTGTATCATATTTGATGATACATGCAAACTTGGGTGTATGTTTGATTTAAACCATGTTTAGGTTAATGGTTAGGGTTTTGTTATCTTTACTTATTTTCTTTATTCATTTTTGGCAAGAAATAAAATGGTGGCTTCTTTTGTTTTTTACTTGAAACTTCATGAAGCTTTGAAAAGCTTTGACCATTTTGTTTCTTTCCTTAACCTAACCATTCACCTAAACCCTAGTTTAGTCTCTACACTAGTTACACTCACCCATGGTTGCATTACGATAAGATCACTTGATTTATTATTATTCATCAATTGATTTTATTATTCTTATCATATTCTTTCTTCTTCTTCTTCAAGAAGAAGAAACCTTGTTACCTCCAATGGTGCCATGAGTAAAAGAGTGAGAAATCCAAATCCAAAGTGAACCCACTTCCTATTTCTTCATACTCTACCACTTGCCATGTAGTAGAGTGTGTTATCTTCACAAGTTTTATGACCAAGTGAAGATGGAGCTTGATCTTGAGTTGCCTCGACGTAGATCATCTTCGGTATCGAAGTCGACGACCTAGCCCGCCCATTTCTCCGATGAAAACGACGCTAGAGTCCGGGATCCGATGATCGCAGCGGAGGGACGTCATCACGAAGCTAAAGAGGTGGAGGACCGGATCTACAAAGGTTGTAGTCACTTTCACTTTCTAGTAAAGTTTTTTACTTGTATGTTTTTCGCCTTACCTCTAGTAACGATCTAGTTTAGGGTTCTTGGCACATAGAAAATTTTGAATTGGACATGGTTGATCAGTTGTAGAACCTCATGTCTGTGCCTAAGAACCCTACAGTAGTTTCAGAGCCTAGCTAGAGCCTTAGGCGATGAGTAAACGAAGTTAGAAACCCGATCGAACCCGAAACCCTAATCGAAAACCTTTCTCTGTACATTTTTCCAAAAAGTGGATTTTTCCAAATTAAAAATATGCAGAAAAATCTACAGGGGTTTCTAAGGATTACTGTGCAGCACGTGAGCATAATTCGTCCATATCACCGCGGAACCGCGGCATGAGCATGCCTCATGCAGCGGTTCCGCGTCCGTACTATCTCCTTGTTCATTTCTGTTTGCACAGTAATATCTTTCTGTATTTGCTGTGTTTTATGGGTATTTTTATTTTATACTCAAGAGTTGAGTTTTCTGGGTTGTATTAGGAGTTCGTAGATTCGATCGGATTGTCTAATTTTGTCTATGTGTTTTTCCGGATAATTTAGAATATGTTAAAAAGTTCGACCGGATATAAATTCCCAATTTTTCCCCTGCCGGAAAATTTCCAAGTGTTGATTTTTCCGTAGTTTAATAACGTTTTAAGTAGTGCAAGTAACGTGATGGACCCTCTAGAAGACAACAAACCTTAACTCGATTATGTGACCGTCTTGAACTGCCCTTTGAACCTTAGGGTTTGGGGCAGTACGGCGTGCCACATGTGAGGCGCTGGCTTGACCCTTCTACGGCTGGACCGTTGGTACTGTGGCATGAAGTGAATGTTTTTAAAACTTATTTCATGTGTTGAGCTGTTTCGGGAAGACTTGGTTGTTTGACTGTTCGATCGAAAAGTTTAACATCTTCCATTTATCTGGAATGTGATACAATATTTGGAATTCACAAGTAGTTATGAGATAACTGATTTGGATGTTATAAATCTTGCACTTTAGTCTTACTTGATCGGTTGCCACGGGATTTTGATGTGATCAAAAGTCCGTCGCAATCACGTAGCGTACGCGGATACTCGCCGGATAAACTTAATAGACAGCTACACCCCTTAGCCCCGACCAAGTGACTATAGGAGAACCCCGTCGCCGAAAGCATCCGTTCGGGTGCTCGCGGTAGCGGTGTTCCGCCTTGGTGCACTTCGTCGACGGTATCGGGGGTGCGGCCGTCTACTAAAGTTTGCGACGAGCATTCGTTTTGAATGTCGGGAATCCTGTTGAATTGCCCGACTTGATATTGAAAAGAGTTTTCGATAATGAGACTAAAATGCGGGGTTTATAACTGTTAGGCATGCGATGTCTAAGGAATTCATTTGTTTAGGCATGCGATGTCTAAAGAGTTTGCGGATTCCAATTGTTGTAGTTTTACACTTTCTTTTCTGCGGCCGTAAGTGTAATATGTGATATCGCCTGTTTCGTTGCTATATGTCAATGACAATTGGGATGCGCATATTTACTTACGTTGATGACATGTGATGTTATTTGTTGCTGGATATGTTATATTGGATCGTCGTGTTTGAATAGCCGGGTTTTTTTTATGTGAGATGAGTGTTTTTCATTTTCATTCATGTAAAAACTTGTATGTAATATTCTTTTATTGGGGCACTTCCAGGTTACGGATGATGTCATCATTTGTATATTATTTACTTTTCCGCATTAGGATAGACCCAAGGAGGGGAGCATAAGTAACTGGGTTCTAGGGTCCAGTGGGAGACCATCTCGAGGAGTCGAGTCCGGGTCTCCTAACCCTAGAATTGGTAGGGTTGCTTGCCGTTCTCGTAGGGGTCTAGGGGTGTGGGATTGGCTATTCATCACGACCGTGGAATCCGTATTTTATTCAGGCTCAAAATAAAACACCGACATCCTAGTATATCCAATATTTCATATGATATTTTCTGCTGCGTTATATGTGATGTGATCATGTGATTTGTTCAGATAGATATTATATATAGTATATATGATATATTATATAGACGTTGCTTATGTTTTACACTCGCGCTATCCCTGCCTCGTTCTGGCGTTAGTTACCTAACTTAACGGTGCAGACGGGACATCGAGGCGAATGCGGATGGCATAAGCGTACGTTGTATTTATCTGTGTTGTTTAGGTAGAATTAAATGATGGGACATTCATTAATGAGATTAATGAAAGAAAATAAACCTAAAGGATGTTGTATAATCGAATTTCAAAAATAAAACAGGTAGCTACAGTTCTTGCTTTGCATCGCGGTGTTCCTTGTAGAACATCCTGCACCTTATTCGATAAGGAAAGGACCGAGATCCCTTCACCGGGAGTGACTCCTTTAGCAATAACTGGCAGATGCTACAACCCTCGGTTTGTCTTTTGATTGCTTTTATAGTTTTTGCTTTGCACAGCGGTATATATGATATATCCTGCACCTTATTCGATGAGGAAAGGGCCGACGATCCCTTCGCCGGGAGTGACCCCTTTAGCAAAACTAGAAAAGCCTAAAAAACACTTCATTTAAAAACCATTTGATTCCGCAACGAGATCAAGTTCAAAGCGTTAAAGGTTTTCATAAAAACCATACGCAACCCTCCATCATTTTAGGAAGTAGAGTATTTAGTATTCGTGCTGTGTTTGTTGACCATAGTCAGGGCATAGTGTACGGTAGCTAAGTGATGTCTTCCTACACCGCATATGATGCGATTAGTTAGGACAGTCGCATGACTTTGTTGACCTTGGTTAAGGGTCATGTGGGTGGGTCTAATTAATCACGAAATGACGGGTAGAACTTACTAGTACTTATGATTTGTTGCCCATAGTTAAGGTCATAAGTGCTAGGGGTAAAAACCTTTATCGGGAGTTTCAAATGTTGAAATTTGCAAAAAGATTGAATACCTTCTATATGATAGTTGGATCTCGATACCCAATGCGAGTAATTGTTACTCCTGGGAGAGTTTTGCACTTTACAATTAGCCGATCAAGTAGGTGTCTAGAAAGGTGTCAACGGGGTTACGCCTCCGGGAAAACGAGGTTTACTTTAATTAGGTCCGTGCGAAAGCACGGGGAACCTCCCTCAAAGTACCGACACTGGCCTGGCTGAAAGATTGGCGAACTTGTAGAGTGTAATTAATCCAGGCTAATCTTTCCTTTTAAGGTTTGAAGGAAGATTTGATAAAAACAGTGGGAGCCATCCTGATTAGATAAAATATATAACCAATCTAATCTTGCAAGAGCGCACGCAGTGTGTTTTCTTCTCTCTCTCTCCAGGTAGCAACCACATCACGCCTTAATCAAGATAATAATATGGATGTATTGACCGAACCCGCTTGTTATAATTAGCTGGGGAACGTTGGTCCCGCTCCAACTTATAATTGTTATAAGACCGAGCAGGAATTAGGGGAATACCAAGATTCCCAGGCCACCCAAACGAAGAAAGTGCATATGATGCATCTTCTTCGGGTGTGTTCGTTACAGAGAACTGTTTCTCTGCATCCTCTGCGTCCTGGGTATCTGATACCGGATCAGGATCCCAGATCTGTAATCTGTTACATAGGGCTACAGAAAGGCAGAGAACTGAGAACGGGTGATAAGTTTCATGAGACAGAAAACGGTGCAAGTGTTGCAGCCAAGTCTGTTGGTCACTGCCACCCTGTATTATCAATACATTGATTCTGAACAAATGCTATTAGATACCGAACCTGATATACAAAATCATATCAATCTCTTTATTTATTAAAGAAGGATATAATTTTGTATTGTTCAATATTGTTTTGAACATTTCAAAAGTTGATCGGCTCAGGCACGTTATCTATAAGCATTGACGTTCTAAATCAAACTACAATTCCTAATATACGGAACACACACAAGAGGAAGAGTTCAGAAATGAACGAATCCTTCTTGAGGCATTATAGACTGGGTCATATCAATGCGACCCGACTAGCTGAAGTTACATTTAGATGCATATTTAAATTAGTTTGAATTTACATCTTATGAAACTTTCCAGTCATGTCACAAAGATTAGATGACCATAGCTCTGTTTATTGGAAACAGAGAAAGAGTTAGTGAACTCTTGGGACTGATACATAGTGATGTATGCAAGGTCCCCTGTCTACACATGACAGGACCAGTTCTTTGTACTTCATTACATTCTCTGATGATCTCTCAAGATTCAGCCATATGTTCCAGTTGAAACATAAGTCCGAAGTTTTTGAGATATTCACAGAATATAAGTTAGAAGTAGAGAACCAAAAACTGGGTATAAGTATTATGTCCTATGATAAGATCAGGGAGGAGAACACTTGTGCATAGAATTCCTGGACTATTCTAAAGTGGAATGAGATTCTCTCTTGGTATTAATCCTCTGAATATACCACAGCACAACGGTGTATCGGGGCGGAGCAATCGCACCATATTGGATATGGTGTGCTCTATGATGAGTATTACTGAGTTACATGTTTCTTTTAGGGGGTTGTGCACTTGAGAAGTTGCATACCTATTGAATTGGGTTCCGATCAAAATCAGTTGCCTACCACTTCATATGTGATATGGATTGGGAAGAGCCCATATCTTAAGTTTGTTAAGATTTGGGGATGTCCGGCCTATGTCTCAAAAACTAAATCCGGACAAGATCGAGGCAAGGTCAGTTCTGTAGAACTGGAAAGGTTCCAGCTATACAAACTATAGCTAATGATTTGACAGAACCAGAGGATTCAATAGTCCCCGACGAACCTCGGCCTCTCCACCGATCTGGTAGGGCTCCTCATCCGCCTAAGAGATACTTCGTTTTCTCGATGACAGTGGGAGCGAGGAATGCATCATGAGTTGATGACCCAACTAGTTTCGAGCAGGCCATCAAGAGTAAGGACTCTGTAAGAATAGCTGGATGCTTAGCGATCTGAGATGGAATCTATGTACACCAACAAAGTATGGACTTTTGTTGCTATATCTGAAGGGTTAAATCCCCATCAGGAGAAAGTATATCTTAAGAAGATTACTTGGTGTAGATGGAAAAGTTGAGATTTTCAAAGATAGACTTGTTAAAGGTTTTCGTCATCGACCAGGCGTGGATAATGATGAAACCTTTTTCAAGTGACTATGCTTAAGTCCATCCGGATCCTACTTAACATTGCTACATACCATGACTACGATATCTGGTGGTTGGGTGTCATGACTACTTTTCTAAATAATGATTTAGAAGAGAATGTCTATAAGTACACAGCCAGAGGGCTTCGTAATTAGTGGGAGTAACGGAAACATGTGCAAGCTGCTTTACAGGTTAAAGCAGGCATCGCGGAGTTGGAACATCTGTTTTGATGTAGTAGTCAAAGTGTTTGACTTCATCAAAATGGTAGATGAACCTTGTATATACAAAAAGGTAGTAGAGAGTAAGGTGGCCGTCCTCGTATAAAACGTGGACAACATATTCTTGATAGGAAAAGAGTTTCCTATACTACGAACGGTCAATTTCCTCTTATCACAAAGATTCTCCATATAGGATCAAAGTGATACCTCCTAAATCCTAGGTTTTGGATCAATGAGATAGATCTAAATGGATGTTAGGGTTCTCACTAGGTGTAGTAAGATGGTATCAATGGATCCTGGGGAGAATCACTGGAAAGGTTCCAGGGTGATAAAGGCGACTGAATGTCAGTCGTAGGCATTGTCTTTACCCTCAGTGGAGGGATGGTATTGTTGGAGATAGTGCCCTCAGAGTCAATTATTGGATCACAGGCACGTGATTGCAATGATTGAGGGAGGACCTATCCCGGTAGGACAGTCTTACTCGAGATGATAGTATGCTATCTGGTTTACCTTTATCATCATGTACTGGTTTAGGCGACCTGACATGTCGCTATTGCACGTTGATAGAGCCCCTAGGATTCTTGCTTGACTGCCAGCAGTATGAGAGCGATCATATAAGTGAGAGCTGGAGTCTATAAGCACATCCTTAAAAGGTCCCTAGTCGTAGAAGTTTCGAGACAGGGCATCGATTCTCCAGAGCAGACTAGTGTATACAGTCGAGACCCCGACGAGGGGCGGTGGCCGGTCTCACAAGCCACTGGTGTCAGTTGGTTAACCTAAGATGTATACAGGTGCTCATTGGGTTATGAGTACACCGGACAGGACTCGCCGGGAACATGCTAGTTGGTCTTATACCTGACGTCAGACAGCAGTTCCCAGGTGACATGTGTACAGGTTAGTTCATCGACCTGGGGATCGTCATTTGTCTCGTGTGAGTTCCCACTGTGCTTTGATTACTACCCTACCACGGCTCAAAGGAGTCGTGCAAACAGGTTTTAGTTGGGTACAGTCCCGAGCCATATGGAGGCAGTGAGCGGATCTTCAGGGGTTCGTCTCTCCCAGTATTGGGGGTGAGGTCGCGCTGTGTCTAGGAGAGCCATTACACAAAGTCCTTGGTCAAGGCAGGAGATTTACTGGTAGGTATTCCAGTAGTATCTCAGGGTGTTCTGGGCTACACTCCGACACGACTTGTACCGCTTTTGGGGGTCTGACTTTTACCAACACCCTAGGCCCGACATGCGATGCTCATAGACGAACGGACCGGACTGTACGGATATTGTCCCTGACAGGCTCAGTAGGGTGTCAGGATGAGTTCGCTCATCGACGTCCTTTTTAGTCAATAGCTGGTGGCCCGTCACGTATTGGCTTATACCTCTGACGTGCTAGTGGTTAAATCCACAGCCATAGTATTGACGAGTCTTTAGAGTCCACCACACCTTCAGTTACTCAAGCTTTCGGGCGAAACGCTGTAGAGGCCGTATGGAAATATGGCAGGGTTCGATCAGATACGTGCGGTATTGCACGGATCGTGATCGGACGGTTTTTACTAGCCGGCTTTGGCTTAAGCCGGAACTTAGTATTTGATTGTGTAGTTTTGTCTCTTTGCATTTGTATCCGGACGGAATACAGATGCGGGTGTGTATGCACAGTATCGGGGTTTTCCTGTAATTTATTACGGGACCAGTTTTCTGGAGTTGCCAGTTTGCATTCCGTTCCGGCCGGTTTTTCATTGTTCCTTCACGGCCGGACTTTTCGTTGGAGGGTGTTATTTGCAATTTGCAAATAACATTTTGTGGAGGGGGTTTATTGTGATTGTGACCTCTTCATTAAAAGAATTCTTTTTTCTTTTTTCCCCACTTGTCCATTGATGTGGCCGGCCACTGTTTGGAGTATGGGAGGGGTTATTTTTTGGTGGACTTTTCCTTATGCATATTATTAATTTATGCATTCTTCCAGGGAGCTCATTTGGAGTTTGCTGTGAAGTGTTTTAATTGAAGCATGGTTTTAATTAATTGACTTCATCCATGTACACATTTCCAGTGAGCAAATAAAAGGCTTGGCCGAGCTCATTTGCTGGTGATGCTCCATTCTTCATCAAGCTTTGATCCATGAAATTCTAGTGCAAAATTCCTCCATACATGGCAACCTCTTAAACCCCAAAGAGACAAGTTTCCACACTAGTCTACAGCATCCCTTGGACGCGTCGGCTAGCCAACTTCGCGCCCGAGTTGCCTCGGTCAAGAGGCGGGAGCCCGTAAAAGACGCAGGCAATGTGGTGCCCTTCCGGCGAGGAGGCGACGACCGGAGTTTTCGCAGGAGATCGGGACGACGAGGAGAAGACCGGAGGACTCAGATCATTAGGTATATCTCTTCCCTTCTTGTAGTTAGCTTAGACTTGTTAATGGTTCGATCCGGGTGTTTAGTGCGCGGTGGTGCCGGTTTGCTAAGTGCGCAAAATTAAAGTTTATCACCGCTTCCGCATTTGGCCGTCTAATTGACGGCCGAGGCGCCGCCGTGCACTTACAGTGGTATCAGAGCCTCGCCATTAACTTAGTCTAGCTTGGTTTAATGTGTTTGTCAGTTCCGATCGATCAAACGTTCCAAAACCCGTATTTTGATAGCATCAGTTTCTGTTGAAAATTTTTGGTCTCGAAAATTTTTTCAGGTTGTATAAAAGTACTGTGCTGGAAGTCCTAAGAATACTGTATAAATTCGAGACACTGATCTCTTCAGGGGAGCGCGGAACCGCGGCAAATCCCTACTTGTTGCCGCGGTTCCGCCGCAGTATGGAAGATTCAGTAGGTAGGGTTTTTACAGTGGGCTTCTGGGGTTAAAATTGGGGTTTTGGAACATTAATATTGGGCCCAGAATTTCTTGATGTGCTACAGTAGTACTTGGGGGCCCACTTGTTAAAATTTGATCGATCGGATATTTTAAACACATTTTTCACAGTATTTACATTATATCTGCGACCGTGAATGTCACTTGATCGGTAAATCCGGTCTAACTGCTATAGCATGGTTAGACGGATTTGCGAACGTGACTTTCACGTTGGTGTTCTGATTTTGCTGTGATGTTGCGGATCGGTCGTGGGGGATAGCCTGGATGCAATACTAGTACAGTTTTGTTGTATTATGTACATTTGATATTGCGGGGCGAGCATCCGACATGTGGACTGCTGTCACTGCCGGTTTGTACTATTATTTTGGGGCATGACCAGGTTGCGGTCGATGTACCGGTTGTATGTATATTTTACTTTCTGTACTATGATTACCCCGCGGAGGGGTGCACGGATAGCCGGGTTCTAGAGGGCAACAAGCCCGCATCTCATGGCATTGAGACGGAGGGGGCTTCACTCTAGGATTGGCGGGCTATTCACCGCACTCGTAGGGGGTACAGGTTGACCCAGGAGGGGTGCCCAAGTTACCGGATTCCCTGAAGTGCTGGGTGGTCCATTCACGGCGCTGAAGGGGGCTGCCTCGCTTCAGGTTTTGGCAGGTAACTTGCCACGCCTGTAGGGGTCTAGGATTTCATTGCACAGGCTATCCACACGACCAGGGGAACCTCGGGTTTCAGTAGTGGCTCTGTGAAACCCGGGGATCCCAGATATCTGTATTGTTCTGTGATGCTGTACATTTCTGTGATGTTGCATTTTTATCACGCCTTGAGCGAATATAATATATTGGTATATATATTAGTAGATGTTGTATGTGTTTTACATCCGCGCTAGTCCAGTCCCCGCTCTGTCGTTAGTTAGCTAACCTAACGGGTGATGACGGGACCCAGTGGCGAATGCGGATGGCATATACGTACGTCAGTATATTTTCGTTCTTTGTGGTGTGATCAATTGATGGGACTGCATTGATTCGGATCATTGCAAGTTAAAACAAACCTATTCTGATGTTGTTGAAACACTTTTCAAAAAGCTGTTATTGCAAGGACGTTCACTTTTGTTTTGCATCGCGGTATTCATTTGGAATATCCTGCTCCTCAGTCGACGAGGCAAGGGCCGAGATCCCTTCACCGGGAGTGACCCCTTGGACAGAAGTTTGCGTCAGGGCATTAACTTCACTATAGCCGATTACTTTTGCTTTGCATCATGGTATTCATTTGGAATATCCTGCACCCCATTCTACGGGGAAAGAGCCGAGATCCCTTCACCGGGAGTGACCTCTTTAGTAAAGGTTTTCGTCACTATATTTTCTAAAAAGCTATCCGTTCCTTCAACGATATCAAGTTCATTACGTTAAAGGTTTTCGCCAGAAACCATTCGTAGCCCTCCGTCGTTTCATATGGGTAGTCAATAGTATTCAAGCTGTGTATGTTTGCCAAAGTCAAGGCACAGTGTTTGGTAGCTGTTGGTTATTCATATGCAGCATAGATAGATGCGTTGGTTTGGGACAGTCGTACTGCCATTTTGGCCAAAGTCAAGGGTATGTACGGGTGGGTTCAAATTAACCTGGAAAATGACGGGTAGAACTTGACATGTGACTTATGATATGTTGGCCAAAGTCAAGGTCATAAGAGCATAGGGTAAAAATCACATCGGGAGTTTCAAAAGTACTGAAACTTGCCAGATATGCGCATACCTTCTGCAGTGTGACACCGTGAGCGGATTCCGTCACGTTATCATGCAATGATAGTTGGATCCCGATTCCCACTGATGAGTTGGTTTACTCCTCGGGTGACCCCGACTAATTCTTCTTTTATGTTTGGAGGAGAATTTGAGGTACAGTGGGAGGTTTCCAGATTAGATAAATTGGTAACCATTCTGATCTAGGATAGAGTGCACGCTGAGTGTTTCTTTTCTCTCTCTCTCTGGCAGCGACCATTGACCCGACCCTAAGACTATGACTCAGTGAAAAAGTTGACCGAACCTTCTTAATAACACTGGCTTTTGGATTATCAGAGTTGCAGACCTCATTGCCACTCCTACTTTTACCCTTTTCTCCAAGACACCCCGTATTACTGCGAACGTCCACTTCCATTGGACAAAACCATCGTATGGTTAGATACGAACTTGAAGGAATTCGAGGATGGTTTCCGGTTCTGGAGAAAACGGATAGGATTATTCAGTTGTCTTTTCTTTTCACCTTCTTTCAGGTTGCGAGTACTCCTTGGTTTAGGAGTAGCACACCTATTACGCAAATTAGATAGTCTTCTTCCAAACCATAGGCTGGTGCCGACCGGTAGGGAATGAAGAAAACTAGTTAGCCTAAACGGTGTACAGAAGGTATTAAGTTCAGACAAAGAAAGGGATTAGTAAGAGGGCAAAGTAAATTGCGACTGCTATTCACGACCAAACCAAGTATTTCTTCGCCAATCCTAAATCACCTTTGTATTTCTCCAGGACACTCCGTATCACTACGACGATCCACAGTTTATTGGATACTCCATCGTATGGTTATATACGAACTCGAAAAGAACTTGTTCCAGTTCGGGGATGGATTCTGGTCCAGGAGAAATAGGAATAACGTTTATTCGGTTGTCTTTTATCTTCACCTTCTCTCGCATTGCGAGTGCTCCTAGGACTAGGACAGTACACCCATTATGCTTGTTGGATAGTCTTCTTCCAAACCATAGGCTGGTGCCGAACGGTAGGGAAGGAAGAAAACCATTTGGCCTAAGGGGTGTGCAGAAGGTAATGACTAAAGACATATAAAGGGATTTGGAGAAGTGGCAAAGAATTATACGGTTATAGTTGTGAATCTGGATAATGGAAGAGGCATTACTAAGAATACCGGGATACCCCACCGAAACATTTCAATGTTTCAGTTTCACTGTGTAATGTTAAAAGAAAACTGATTTCCCGATTAGATACTTACTCCAGGGTATGTATTTACCAGGTATGATTCTCACATCTGTATGGTTTTACAGATGATGAGTGGGAGTAAGTCGTTGGAAATTGGGTGATCATCCTCATTATATCGGGATTCGTTGTAATCGGTAATATTTGAGGAGATCACCTGGGCTGTTTGTCGGTCGGCAAATATTTGGTTTTGAATATCCACTGTTGTGCACCAATTTCAAATTGATATATCTGTACGTCTATTTTCATAGAGTGAGATATACCTTTTGATATTATGTCGATGACATTTACCTATATCAGTGGATGGTTAAGGTAAGGAGCATTAAACAGCGGTGTAATTCTTCTTGACCATAAGTACAGTTTTCAACCTACGACACACAGTGAAAGAGTTGTTAGACTCAGCGGACTTATACAGAGTATTGTATGTTGTCCAGTGTCCATTAGGACAGAGGGGTTGGTCCTCATACTACATTCTGTTTACTTTTAACTTCTCTAGTTCTTAGACATGTGTTTCGTAGAAACACAGGGTCTAAGTTTTGAGGAGTTATAGGTATTTGAATAGAGTAGAGAACCAGGTATAGCAAGTATCGGGATTCTTCAAAGTGATCGAAGATGTAGATACTTGTGTATGGTATTCAGTTGATAGTAATGGTAAAGAGAAATTGCTTCTCTTTCAGGTTACTCATAATTGGAAGCATTCCTAAGTTGAGTAACGCTGATCGGCCTCCTTCCATTTAGTTGACATGCACTGGAGATAGCTGCATGATTTGAATCTGGTTCAATTAAATCAGTGCCTCTGGTTCTATATTGGATATAGAACAGTTCATATCTTAACGTTGTTAAGGTACGGGGAGTTGTCCGGCTTATGATTAAAACCAGACACTGGACAACTCAAGGCACGTTTCTGTAATGGCTGTTTGTGGGTTGACCCAGGCTATGACGAGGGTTGATTTTCTACCATCTGGGAGATCAATAGTAATATTGTTCAAGACTCGCCATAGTTTTAATAAAAATGGATTTTTTCAAAAACAGTAGTGGGAGTATGGTAGAACTGGAAGTGATTCCAGAACCGCAAACGATTACTGAAGATTTGATAAGGAACCTAAAGATTCAATCTGATTTGACATTCCATTGGCCACTCCGCAGATACGGTGGGTAACTTCAGGCACCCGAGAGATACTCCGGTAGCCTCAAGGGCGGTGACAGGGAAGTTCTTGTTTACCCACACTTGCCATTGCTGTTGTTCCAGGCTGCGAGGCCCGGCAGGAGGATGAGTATAGCGTCATTCTAAACTAGCTTTAGAAGTGCACGTCTATATGACTCTGCCAGAGAGTTGTCGTAGTCAGTGGGAGCAGCGGAAGCATTGGTGGACATCAGGCTTATGTCTATTTATAGACTAAAGCAGATGTAGCGGAGATAGATCATCTGTTTCTGATATGACAGTGATGGGTTTGAGGTCTTCAGAATAGGGGATGGATCTGTTGAGAAGGTAGTAGGGTGTGATATCCGGGTTTTGGATGACATACACAAAGTAGGAAGTGACATTCCTATACCACGATCGGTTATACTTTGGTCGTCACACAGTGGTTTCTCCATAAGGGACTTGGACATTATATCAGACATACTGGTTACTAGATCTATGGTTTTAGATCTAGATTTGGGTGGTTTCCCAATCAGGGTACTTTGACAGCATTCTAAGAGTATTTAGAATGGACGACTCCTGGCACGGTAGTATACCTGCAGGTAATGGAGTCACCCTCTCTAAAGGTGTCTTATAGACTAAAGGGGAGAGGGATGTGCATGATTGGCAGATCACTTGCTTAGGCAATTGAGTCAATCATGAGATGTCAAGTACCACACCAGATGTTGTTCTTGCACTAGATGCAATAAGTTGATATTGATCCAATCCTGGAGAAACAGTCGGAAGCAGTTTTAGAACATAAGTGGCTGTTCTAGGGATATGATAACGAAAGCCTCTTTCGGGAGACAATTATCATTCCAGGCTTCCAAGGTGACATGGACGACAAGGAGGTTGTCAGAGTTATAGTTTTCCTTCTGACGGGGGCAGTATTTTGGACAGGTGGTCCAAGGCAATACTGAGGGAGGCATGGCGCAGGATACTGATTAGATTCAGTTGACGATACAGTCTAAGAAGTTTGGATTTGGAGTTCACTTATGAGCTAGGTCCCATCAGACATCCAGACACTCTAAGGTAGGTATTGCTCATTTCGGGAGATGGCTTTCTCCGCGAACTTGAGATATAGAGAGACATAGAAAGAAACATCTAGGCGGATCCACTCATTGAGGCTATTCCTCGACCGCAATAGTTTCACAAACGGGATTTGTGAGACTGACTAGCAGAGGAGTTGGGTGTTCGGTATCACACGGGCTGTGAGTATGCGACATCGCAATAATTAGCCTTGAGTGCAAGTGGGAGATTGTTGGAGATAGTGCCTTCAGAGTCAATTATTGGATTACAGGCACGTGATTGCAATGATTGAGAGAGGACCTATCCCGGTTGGACAGTCTTACTCGAGATGATAGTATGCTATCTGGTTTACCTTTATCATCGTGTACTGGTTTAGGCGACCTGACATGTCGCTATTGCACGTTGATAGAGCCCCTAGGATTCTTGCTTGACTGCCAGCAGTATGAGGGCGATCATATAAGTGAGAGCTGGAGTCTATAAGCACATCCTTAAAAGGTCCCTAGTCGTAGGAGTTTCGAGACAGGGCATCGATTCTCCAGAGTAGACTAGTGTATACAGTCGAGACCCCGACGAGGGGCGGTGGCCGGTCTCACAAGCCACTGGTGTCAGTTGGTTCACCTAAGATGTATACAGGTGCTCATTGGGTTATGAGTACACCGGACAGGACTCGCCGGGAATATGCTAGTTGGTCTTATACCTGACGTCAGATAGCAGTTCCCAGGTGACATGTGTACAGGTTAGTTCATCGACCTGGGGATCGTCATTTGTCTCGTGTGAGTTCCCACTGTGCTTTGATTACTACCCTACCATGGCTCAAAGGAGTCGTGCAAACAGGTTTTAGTTGGGTACAGTCCCGAGCCATATGGTGGCAGTGAGCGGATCTTCAGAGGTTCGTCTCTCCCGGTATTGGGGGTGAGGTCGCGCTGTGTCTAGTAGAGCCATTACACGAAGTCCTTGGCCAAGGCAGGAGATTTACTGGTAGGTATTCCAGTAGTATCTCAGGGTGTTCTGGGCTACACTCCGACACGACTTGTACCGCTTTTGGGGGTCTGACTTTTACCAACCCCCTAGGCCCGACATGCGATGCTCATAGACGAACGGACCGGACTGTACGGATATTGTCACTGACAGGCTCAGTAGGGTGTCAGGATGAGTTCGCTCATCGACGTCCCTTTTAGTCAATAGCTGGTGGCCCGTCACGTATTGGCTTATACCTCTGACGTGCTAGTGGTTAAATCTACAGCCATAGTATTGACGAGTCTTTAGAGTCCACCACACCTTCAGTTACTCAAGCTTTCGGGGGAAACGCTGTAGAGGCCGTATGGAAATATGGCAGGGTTCGATCAGATACGTGCGGTATTGCACGGATCATGATCGGACGGTTTTACTAGCCGGCTTTGGCTTAAGCCGGATCTAAGTATTTGATTGTGTAGTTTTGTCTCTTTGCATTTGTATCCGGATGGAATACAGATGCGGGTGTGTATGCACAGTATCGGGGTTTTCCTGTAATTTATTACGGGACCAGTTTTCTGGAGTTGCCAGTTTGCATTCCGTTCCGGCCGGTTTTTCATTGTTCCTTCACGGCCGGACTTTTCGTTGGAGGGTGTTATTTGCAATTTGCAAATAACATTTTGTGGAGGGGGTTTATTGTGATTGTGACCTCTTCATTAAAAGAATTCTTTTTTCTTTTTTCCCCACTTGTCCATTGATGTGGCCGGCCACTGTTTGGAGTATGGGAGGGGTTATTTTTTGGTGGACTTTTCCTTATGCATATTATTAATTTTTGCATTCTTCCCGGGAGCTCATTTGGAGTTTGCTGTGAAGTGTTTTAATTGAAGCATGGTTTTAATTAATTGACTTCATCCATGTACACATTTCCAGTGAGCAAATAAAAGGCTTGGCCGAGCTCATTTGCTGGTGATGCTCCATTCTTCATCAAGCTTTGATCCATGAAATTCTAGTGCAAAATTCCTCCATACATGGCAACCTCTTAAACCCCAAAGAGACAAGTTTCCACACTAGTCTACAGCATCCCTTGGACGCGTCGGCTAGCCAACTTCGCGCCCGAGTTGCCTCGGTCAAGAGGCGGGAGCCCGTAAAAGACGCAGGCAATGTGGTGCCCTTCCGGCGAGGAGACGACGACCGGAGTTTTCGCAGGAGATCGGGACGACGAGGAGAAGACCGGAGGACTCGGATCATTCGGTATATCTCTTCCCTTCTTGTAGTTAGCTTAGACTTGTTAATGGTTCGATCCGGGTGTTTAGTGCGTGGTGGTGCCGGTTTGCTATGCTTTGATTTCCACCCTACCACGGCTCTACTGAGTTGTGCAAACAGGTGGTTTTTGGGCACAGTCCCGATTCACATGGAGGCAATGAGCGATAGGAGGGGATCCGTCTCTCCCAGTATTGGGGGTTGATGTTGCGCTATGCTCGACTGGCCATAACTGGAAATCCCTGGCCAGGGTTGCACTGATTTACTGGTAAGTGTTATCAGTAGTTTCATGCATGTTATGGACCTTACATCGGCATGACTTATCAAGCTACTGGGGTCTGACGTTTACCACCCCTAGGCGAGATATGCGACATATCAGACCAACAGACCGGACTGTACGGTAAGTGTTACTGGTTGGATTCACAGGACTGTGAGCGGGCTTGCTCGTTGATCTTCTGATCGCTCAATACCCGGGTGGCCGTTACGTTTAGCAGATCGCTTGCGGCTTGTGGGTGTTTGATATGATCATCACCTGCTGCTGGCGTATTGACGAGTCTTTAGAGTCCTACACAGAGGTTTCCTAGCTCAAGCGAAACGAAATAGGAGCGCATATGAGATATGTGCGGGACCGAGAATAATAATAGTATGTGATACTGAATTCTATTCTCGCGATTTGTATCATTGGACGGTTATATAAGATATAGCCGGGTTACCGAATCAAGTGCTGATTCGATACAATGATACACTTGATATTAGTCGGTTATATGCAGTATGACCGAATCATTAAATCAAGTGTTGATTTAATGATTTAATGTATAATTATATATTTGATATATTACTTTACATTAACTAGTATTTGTCCACTTAAGATTGATTTTCTCACTTGATGTGCACAAGTAGTATATGTGATATATTTTTGTGCACTTGTTTGTATCATGTTTGATGATACATGCAAACTTGGGTGTATGTTTGATTTAAACCATGTTTAGGTTAATGGTTAGGGTTTGTTATTTTTACTTATTTTCTTTATTCATTTTTGGGCAAGAAATAAAATGGTGGCTTCTTTTGTTTTTTTTACTTAAAGCTTCATGAAGCTTTGAAAAGCTTTGACCATTTTGTTTCTTTCCTTAACCTAACCATTCACCTAAACCCTAGTTTAGTCTCTACACTAGTTACACTCACCCATGGTTGCATTATGATAAGATCACTTGATTTATTATTATTCATCAATTGATTTTATTAATTTTATCATATTCTTTCTTCTTCTTCTTCTTCTTCTTCTTCTTCAAGAAGAAGAAACCTTGCTACCTCCAATGGTGCCATGAGTAAAAGAGTGAGAAATCCAAATCCAAAGTGAACCCACATCCTATTTCTTCATCCTCTACCACTTGCCATGTAGTAGAGTGTGTTATCTTCACAAGTTTTATGACCAAGTGAAGATGGAGCTTGATCTTGAGTTGCCTCGATGTAGATCGTCTTCGGCATCGAAGTCAACGACCTAGCCCGCCCATTTCTCCGTTGAAACCGACGCTAGAGTCCGGGATCCGATGATCCCAGCGGAGGGACGTCATCACGGAGCTAAAGAGGTGTAGGACCGGATCTACAAAGGTTGTAGTCATTTTCACTTTCTAGTAAAGTTCTTTACTTGTATGTTTTTCACCTTACCTCTAGTAACGATCTAGTTTATGGTTCTTTGGCACATAGAAAATTTTGAATTGGACATGGTTGATCAGTTGTAGAACCTCATGTGTGTGCCTAGGAACCCTACAGTTATGGTTGTAAAACTATTCTCATTCTATCATAACCATTCTCTCTCCTCTCTGCATCTTCCTCCTCCTCTAGTTCAAGAAGAATCATTCTCATGAGTTGAGAAACCTCTCCTTGGAGATAAAATACCCTAAGCCACTCTCTACTCTTCCTAAGGTTGAAGGTCTAGCAAGCCGGAGACTTTAGTTTTTCTCAAAGTTCGAGAAAGGTGCTCAAGGAAGAAACCCTCAGGTGGATCCATCTTCGACAAGAGAAGGCAACGAGGAAAGCATCATCCGACCACCATGAAGAGTCAAAGAGAAGGAGTTCAAGTTGAGGTATAACCCCTAACCGAGTACATAACTCTCTTGTTAGTTGCTAGTGTGTAGTTTAGACAAGATCCATTTTCGTAGTCCATGTTACCTAAACCCTAAAAATCGTTTTTCACCATTTCCGTAAGCCCGAAAGAACCGGGAGAGGTAACGTGGACTTACAGTGGTATCAGAGCCTAACTAAACACACCTTAGCATGTTAGCAAAGTATCTAGAATTTCGACCGAACAAAAAACCGCGAAACACCCTGGAAAAATCCTAGTTTCTGCCGATTTTTATTTCTTCTCCAAAAATAATAAATCATGTCTTAAAAATCGGCTCAGGCTTTTTAATGAACAGGCAAGAAAAACGATCCAGCGAACCGACCAACTCACCGCGGTTCCGAAGCGAGTTGACTCGGCCGTGGATCGTTTCTCCTGCAGTTTGTTTCTGGTGGTATTTTGTGATTTTTGAGATGGTTTGTTTCTGCCCAGAATTTCCAGAGAACAAATTTGTTTTTGTAGTGGTTACAAATCCGTATTTTGGTCGATTTTCTATAGACTTTGGCTAATGGGTTATATCTGTAATGTTATATATGTATTGAACGTCTACTAATTGCTATACGTCGATTAGTGGGGGTTATACATATCTGTGATATGTAATGTTGATGGATTGTGTATATGAATTCGTTGGATTGTCGCGGATGAATAGCCGGGGGGAATTGTGAGATGAGAGTTTTGTTTATCTTTCAATTCTTGTAATATGTAATTTGATATAATATTATTTGTATGGCCGCACAGCTGGGTCGGGGTTGTAGCCGTCATTGTATAATTTCATTTTACTTTTTTGCTCCTAGGATAGACCCAAGGTGGGGTGCACAAACTACCGGGTACCTCGAAGTGCCGAGTGGCCTACTCACGTCGTTGAGGGAGGTTGCTTCACTTAGGATACTTGGCGGGTAGTTTGCCGCACCCGTAGGGGTCTAGGGTGGGGTATTGGCTATTCATCGCGACCGTGTAATCCGCTCTTCGTTACAGGCTCGTACGAATTGCGGATTCCTAGTATATCTAATGTATTCATCTGTGGTCTGGAATGGCTATCATTGCATGTAACGAATGTTCATATATATCTATATGATATCTATTTAGGCGTTGCTTATGTTTTGCATCCGTGCTAGTCCAGCCCCCGCTCTGTCGTTAGTTAAGTAACCTAACGGGTGATGACGGGACCCCGTGGCGAATGCGGATGGCATAAGCGTACGTCATATTTTCGTTGTTTTCTGTAATGGTAGGATTAATTGATGGGATGCATTAAAATTAATGCAAGAAAAATAAACCAAAGTAAAAGTCGTTGGAACACTTTCAAAAACCACTCGGTTTCTTTTCAAAATAACTTTTAAACGCGGAGCTTAAACCACTCCTTTTAAAAGCTATCTCGTTCCATCGATTATATCAAGTTCACTACGTTCACGGTTTCGCCAAAACCGTTCGTAGTCCTCCGTCATTTCACATGGTTGGTCAATAGTATTCAAGCTATATTTGTTGGCCAAAGTCAAGGCATAGTGATTGGTAGCTATTGGGTATTCATGTGCAGCATAGATAGATGTGTTGGTTTGGGACAGTCGTACTGCCTTGTTGGCCAAAGTCAAGGGTAGGTGCGGGTGGGTTCAAATTAACCTGGAGAATGACGGGTAGAACTTGACATGTGACTTATGATTTGTTGGCCAAAGTCAAGGTCATAAGAGCATGGGGCAAAAATCCACATCGGGAGTTTCAAAAGAACTGAAACTTGCTAGCGCTGCATACCATTTGGAGTGTGATGATTCTGGTAGGATTCCTTCAGTTTTGTCACGCAATGATATTTGGATCCCGATCCTACTGTCAGTATATGCTACTCCTCGGGAAAATTCCCGCTTAACGATCAATGCTATAAACCTAGTAGGTGTCTAGAAAGGTGTTAGCGTGGCTGCGCCCCCAGGGAAAAGAGGTTATTTAATTAAGGAACTTCGCGAAAGCGTTGGAAAACCTCCCTCGAAGTACCGACACTAGCCTGGCTGAACGGTTAAGCAAGTATTGTACGGTGAGATTGATCCTGACTAATTCTTCCTTTTTGGTTTGAGGAGGGATTCGAGAGACGGTGGGAGCCATCCTGTTTAGACAAATGAAAAACCACTCTAAACTTGCAAGAGCATCATGCTAAAGTGTTTCTTCTCTCTCTCCTAATTGTAGTAACCAAACATCATGACTGGACTTAAGTTACTACTAGATAAAAACATACTGACAGGGCCAAACTACAAAGATTGGCTCAGGAATGTCAAAATGGCAATCACATACGACAAGTTGGGATATCTCCTTACCACCAAAGCTCCCCCTGCCCCAGGTCCCACCTCCAGCGTCGCGGATACAGAAATCCATAAGACTTGGGAGATTGATTGCGCGAAGGCCAAGTGCCTCGTGCTTGCCTCTATGGACAATGAACACCAGAGGAGGCACGAGAATATGGACCTTGAATCCATATTTCTTCATACAAAAGAACTGTATGGGGAGCAATCCCGTATCGCCAGATACGAAGTCTAGAAAAAGCTGTTTTCGGCGAGATTGGCCATCGGATCACCGGTAGCGAAACACGTGCTTAAGATGATTGGCTTCATTGAGGAGCTCGCGGACCTTGGGACCACGTTGGAGAATGAGCTCTATACGGACTTAATTCTTCATTCCCTTCCTTCCACTTACGCCCAGTTCATCCTGAATTTCAACTTGCAAGAAAAGGAAGTTGAACTTTCAGAACTCCTCAACATGCTGAGGAGTACAGAGGGCACCCTACAGAAAGGTAGGGAAACATCCACTTTGTTTGTAGGAGGATCTTCATCTTCTAGGTCCAAGGCGAAAGCCAAGGGAAAGAAGAAGAAAGCCCCCGCCAAACCAAGTGGCGGTGTTAGTAAAGTGGATACGAAGGGAAAGGCAAAAGCAACAAAGGAAGCGGGAAATCTTGTAGGAAAGGAAGAATGCTTTTACTGTCACAAGAGTGGACACTGGAAGAAAGATTGCAGGGTTTGGAAGGCCAGAACACAGGATCTGAAGCGAGTTGCGGCTTCAGCTTCAGGTGTGTATGTTATTGAAAACTGTCTATCAATAAACTCTACTTCCTGGGTATTGGATACCGGATCAGGATCTCATATCTGTAATTCTTTGCAGGCGTTGAGAAACCGTAGGGTTTTGAAGGCAGGTGATATGACCCTCAGAATTGCAAACGGAGCTGGCATGGATGCTGAGTCCGTGGGGGACTATCACCTGGGGTTGTCAGATGGACACGTTTTGGTTTTGCGTAATTGTTATTTTGTACCCAATGCAACTTGTAATATCATTTCTGTATCTTTAGTTTCTAAAGAAGGTTATGAATTTGCGTTTGTAAGTAATGTTGTAAACATTTGCCATAATCAAGTTCTGATTGGGTCAGGTATATTAAACAATGGAATATACGTATTAAACCAACCACAGATTTTCAATGTCCAGAATACACACAAAAGAAAGTCTCCGGAATCAAATCAGGCTTTCTTTTGGCATTATAGACTGGGTCACATCAATGAGAGAAGGTTGACGAAGTTACATACAGAAGGATATTTGGATCCGTTCGAATATCAATTATATGCAACTTGTCAATCCTGTCTTAAAGGAAAGATGACAAAGACTCCGTTCATTGGACACGGAGTAAGAGCGAGCGAGCTCTTAGGACTCATACACAGCGACGTGTGCGGTCCAAAGTCTACGCATGCACGAAGCGGTTATTCTTACTTCATTACTTTTACGGATGACTTTTCAAGGTACGGTTATGTCTTCTTAATGAAACATAAATCCGAAGCCTTTGGAAAATTCCAGGAATATAACAATGAAGTGGAAAAACAAACAGGCAAAAGTATCAAGACACTAAGATCTGATCGAGGTGGTGAATACTTAAGTGCCGAGTTCCTGGATTACTTAAAAGAGAATGGAATTCTCTCTCAGCTTACTCCTCCATACACTCCGCAGCATAACGATGTATCGGAGCAACGGAACCGGACCCTATTGGATATGGTACGTTCCATGATGAGTAATGCTGAGTTATCGCGATCATTCTGGGGATATGCACTAGAATCAGCTGCATACCTTTTGAACCGAGTTCCAACTAAGACTGTGCCTACTACACCATATCAGATGTGGTGTGGGAAGAAACCCTATCTTAAGCACATTAAGACATGGGGATGTCCAGCTTTTGTCAAAAAGCAGCATGCGGACAAACTCGAGGCACGCTCAGTACAGTGCAAGTTTGTGGGATATCCAAAGAACTCCAATGGATATTTCTTCTATTGCGAAGAGGAACAAAAGGTTTTTGTTTCTCGTCATGCCCACTTCTTGGAAACTTGGTTTTTGGAAAATCAGATAAGTGGGAGCACAATAGAAGTGGAAGAAATTCCAGAACCACGAGCTATTACTAAAAGCTTTGTAGAACCAGAGGGTTCGAAAGAAAATGGCATTCCTACGCCGCTCCGCAGGAGTAGTAGGCAGTCTCATCCGCCCGAGAGATACGGTTTTCTCATAGACGGGGATAGAGAGGATTGCATCATTGATAGTGATGAGCCGACTAGCTTCCAGCAGGCCATTCAGAGTGTTGACTCGGTAAAATGGCTGGATGCAATGCGGACCGAAATGGAGTCCATGTACACCAACAAAGTATGGACGTTGGACGTTGCTCCAAATGAGGTAAAACCTGTAGGATGCAAGTGGATCTTCAAAAGGAAGATTGGTGTAGATGGACAGGTTGAGACCTATAAAGCTAGACTTGTTGCAAAGGGTTTCCGTCAAAGACCTGGCTTGGACTATGACGAAACCTTTTCTCCAGTGGCTATGCTGAAATCCATTCGGATCCTTCTTGCCATTGCTGCCTTCCACGATTATGAGATTTGGCAGATGGATGTAAAGACCGCTTTTCTGAATGGAAATTTAGAGGAGTGTGTCTATATGGACCAGCCAGAGGGTTTCATTCAGAGTGGGAGCAGCGGCTTAAGTCCATCTATGGACTAAAGCAGGCATCGCGGAGTTAGAACATCTGTTTTGATGAGACGGTCAAAGATTTTGGCTTTATCAAAAATCCAGATGAACCATGCATCTATAGTAGATTTGTAGAAAGAACTGTCTTATTCCTCGTTTTATACGTGGATGACATTCTCTTGATAGGAAATGGCATTCCTATGCTACAATCTGTCAAAGGGTTCTTGTCACACAGGTTCTCCTTGAAAGACACGGGTGATGCCTCTTACATTCTGGGGATCCGGATCTATCTTGACAGATCCAAGAGGATATTAGGACTTTCACAGTCTAGGTACATCGACACCATACTGAAAAGATTCAGTATGGAAGATTCCAAGCGCGGTAATCTACCGGCTTGTCACGGGATCACCCTCTCCAAAAAGACGTCTCCCAAGACTGATTTGGAAAGGGATCGCATGTCTATTATACCCTACGCTTCTGCGGTAGGCTCTCTAATGTATGCGATGTTGTGTACCAGACCAGATGTAGCTTATGCACTGAGTGTGGTAAGCAGGTATCAGTCAAACCCTGGGGAGAAACACTAGATAGCGGTAAAGAACATTCTCAAGTACCTGAGAAGGACTAAGGAGATGTTCTTGGTGTATGGCGGAAAAGACCTCCAGATCGAAGCCTTTGCTGACGCCAGCTTCCAGAGTGACAAGGATGATTCCAAGTCCATGTCGGGTTATGTCTTTACCCTCAATGGAGGGGCGGTTTGTTGGAAGAGTTCCAAACAGGAAACCGTTGCTGACTCGACGATGGAAGCGGAATATATCGCTGCATCAGATGCCGCAAAAGAAGCCGTCTGGATGAGGAAGTTCTTCAGGTGGTTCCGTCCATTGTTGATCCAGTACCTCTGTATTGCGACAACAACGGGCTATAGCTTTAGCGATGGAACCCAGGTCCCATCAGAAGTCCAGGCACATCTTGAGGCAGTATCACCTGATCAGGGAGATCGTGGGTCGCCAGGAGATCGAGGTTCGGAGAGTTGCTACGAAAGATAACACTGCTGATCCATTCACAAAGGCCTTACCCCAGACTCAGTTCGAGCGGCTGATCGAGATGATAGGTCTTTGATACGCCAGTACATAGCCTTAGTGCAAGTGAGAGATTGTTAGTGTATATGCCCTAGAGGCCATTACTGTATCATACTAGTTTGAATAATACTTGATGGAAGCTTGGGATATTCACCTTGTATAGACAATCTTGCTCAATATAGTAGTATGCTACTTGGTTTGTTTCTTTTTTAATGTGTGCATGTGTTTCTTTTAGCATATCGCCTTTACACATTAGTAGAGCCCATAGGATCTTTGCTTGATTACCAGTGTTGTGATGGCAGTCACACTCGTGGGGGTTGGGTAATCCACAAGCACATCCTTATGCAGGTCCCTAGTCGTAGGACTATCGAGACAGGGCATCGATACCCCGGAGTAGACTAGCGTATACGCTTCTCATCCCAGCTAGGGAGACGGTCTGTCCCACAGCCGTCAGTACGCCGTACTTAAGATAGTATGCGGGTGCTCGTTAGGTTACGAGTACACTGGACAGGACTCGTCGGTAACTGTTGGTTGGTAGTATACCTATCGTTAGTTATCAGTTCCCACGTGACATGAGTACAGCTTAGTCCGTTGACTTGACACTGTCACTTCGCCTCGAGTGTGTTCCCACTGCACTTTGATTACTACCCTACCACGCTCAAAGGAGTCGTGCAAATAGGTAGTTTTTGGGTGCAGTCCCGAAGCACTTGGAGGCAGTAACGGTTAGACAGGATTCATCTCTCCCGGTATTGGGGGTTGATATCGCGCCGTGTCTAGGAGAGCCATTACACAAAGTCCCTGGCCAGGGCAAGCGAGATAGACTGGTAGGTTTCCAGTGTTATCTCAAGTGTTCTGGGCTACACACCGACACGACTTGTACCGCTAGTAGGGGACTGACGTTTATCGCCCCCCTAGGCCCGCCATGCGATGTTCTCAGACGAACAGACCGGACTGTACGGAGATTGTCACATTCAGGCTCAGTAGGAGTTCAGATGGGTTTACCTCGTCAGTCTTCTTATCGGCATCTACCTGGGTACCGTTACGTACAGCTAGTGTCGCTTGAGGTCTGTGGTTAAACCCACTGCCAGTGTAGTGTCGCGTCTTTAGAGTCCCACACAGAGGGTTATTCGCATTTGGGCAAAACAAAGTAGAGGTCGCATGGTTTTGCGACAGGGTTCGTTCACATCCGCGCACTTGTGCACGTTTGGCGTCCGGACAGACATTACTAGCGGGCTCTGGTTTGAGCCAGATCCTAGTATATTCTTTGGGGTTAGTTTTATCTCATTGTATTCATGTTCCTCGGAACACGAATGCGGGTGTGTATGCACAGTTGATTGAGGCGGAGGAAGAGGTTTTTCTTTAGGGTTTTGGAACGGATGCGTATGCATATTTGACAGTCGTCTTTTTCGAAACCCTAATGAATTTGTGATATATCAATTAATAATGTTATTTATATGAAATTGTGTCATGGTTGGGTTTGTTGACTTGTTGACCAAGGTTGACTAGTTGACCATGGTTGAAACTTTGACCATCATCATTTCTTTTCTAGATTCTCTTTGATCTTTGCAAAATCATTTAATGTGAAATGATAATGGTCTTATCAAACAAACCATCACCTTTTTCATTTTGGATTAATATTATCAATTTGATAATTCACATATATTGTTATGGTTGTAAAACTATTCTCATTCTATCATAACCATTCTCTCTCCTCTTTTCATCTTCCTCCTCCTCTAGTTCAAGGAGAATCATTCTCATAAGTTGAGAAACCTCTCCTTGGAGATAAAACACCCTAAGCCACTATCTACTCTTCCTAAGGTTGAAGGTCTAGCAAGCCGGAGACTTTAGTTTTTCTCAAAGTTCGAGAAAGGAGCTCAAGGAAGAAACCCTCAGGTGGATCCATCTTCGACAAGAGAAGGCAACGAGAAAAGCATCATCCGACCACCATCAAGAGTCAAAGAGAAGGAGTTCATGTTGAGGTATAACCCCTAACCGAGTAGATTACTCACTTGTTAGTTGCTAGTGTGTAGTTTAGACAAGATCCATTTTCGTAGTCCATGTTACCTAAACCCTAAAAATCGTTTTTCACCATTTCCGCAAGCCCGAAAGAACCGGGAGAGGTAACGCGGACTTACAATCATATATGTCAGAGTTGGGTAGTCTATAAGCATATCCTAAATTCTGGACCCTAGTCGTGGGAGTTTCGAGACAGGGCATCGATACTCCGGAGTGGACTAGTGTATACAATCGAGACCCCGACGAGGGGCTGTGGCCGGTCTTACAAGCTACTGGTGTCAGTTGGATCACCTAAGATGTATACAGGTGCTCATTGGGTTATGAGTACACCGGACAGGACTCGCCGGGAACCTGCTAGTTAGTATTATACCCAGCGTCATATAGCAGTTCCCTGGTGACATGTGTACATGTTAGTTCATCGACCTGAGGTCGTCATTTGTATCGTATGAGTTCCCACTGTTCTTTGATTTCTACCCTACCACGGCTCAAAGGAGTCGTGCAAACAGGTATTTTTTGGGTACAGTTCCGAGCCACGTGGAGGCAAGTGAGCGGATCGGCAGGGGATTCGACTCTCCCGGTATTAGGGGTGAGATCATGCTGTGTGTAGGAAAGCCATTACACCAAGTCCTTGGCCAAGGCAGGTGAGAATTACTGGTAGGTACTCCGATAGTTTCTCAGGGTGTTCAGGGCTTGTCTCCGACACGACTTATACCTCTGTTGGGGGTCTGACGTTACTAGCCCCCTAGGCCGGATATGCGATACTCATAGACGAATGGACCGGACTATATATACATTGTCACTGTTAGGCGCAGTAGGGTTTCCGGATGAGTTCGCTCATCGGCCTCCCTTGAGGTCAGTACATGGGCAGCCGTTACGCACTGCTAGTGCCGCTGACGTGCTTGTGGTTAAACCCACTGCCAGGGTACTGACGAGTCATTAGAGTCCTCCACAGATAGTTTTCCAAGTTCGGGCAAAACGTTGTAGAGGCTGTATGGTGTTATGGCAGGGTTCGGAAAATGCACGTGCGTTTTCACACGTGTCATATTTCGGGCAAATAATACCGGTGGGCTTTGGTTTAAGCCGGATCCAAGTATTATACTTTGTAGATATAATATCTTTGTCTCAGTTGCATTTGTATTCGGTCGTAATACAAATGCGGGTATATTTATACAGTTACGGGATTATCCTGAAATTAGTTTCGTGATCGCTTTTGTAAGTTGCCAGTTTCTAGTTTTCTATCACCCGTCTTTAACATTCGGTTAAATGTGGATTTATCTTTTCTTCACTTGGGTGAGTCATGAGGTGAGTCGTGATTCTAGAAGGTTCTTGTAACACCTGAGTCTTTGTTTAGTAGTAATTGCGTGTTAATGTGGGGCCTTTTGGTAAAAAGTTTACCAAAACGGGTTCTAGTAATTTATCTGGTTTTATGGTTATTTTTGTAGAATTTTATCTCGACCACACATCAGCACATAGCCACCAAAACAGCACATTTCAGCCCCACACATCAGCACATTTCAGCCCCTGACCAACATCAGCACATAGCCACCAAAACAGCACATTTCAGCCCTACACATCAGCACATTTTAGCACCATCAGCCCAAAAAAAAAATCATCCATACATAAAAAACCAACATCAGCACATCAGCCCAAAAAAATCAGCCATACATCAAAAACCAACATCAGCACATCAGCCCAAAAAAATCAGCCATATATCATCATTTCAGCCACCAAAAACCAACATCAGCAACAGCTACAACCCCATAGCATCAGCTCCTTAACCCCTTTGCAGCAGTAGCTACATCAGCAGCAGCACCATAATTTACATCAGCACAAATTCTGCCCAATTTCAGCCACAATATCAGCAACAATATCTGCATAACCCCATAGCTCAGCTGTAGCTGCATCAACAGCAGCACCATCATTTGCATCAGCCGACTAGCCTCGAATGCAGCAGTAGCTGCTGCTACAGCAACCCTAACACCATAAAAACAGCATCAGCATCAGCCACAACCCCACACCAGCTTCATAACATCAACACACAACACCACACGCAACACCACAACAACAATCAACAGCAACAGCAGCTGCTTCAGCCACCCCAGCCCCTATTTTATCTTCATCTGCTGCACTTCAGCCCCTCCCAACTTCATAAACAACACACATCTACACCATCACCTTATACACAACCGTTCCCTCAAAAATACTTCAACCCCTGCTGCTGCTACTGCTACAACAACAACAAAAATATATACACACACAATGCAACAGCAACAGCCTCAGCCTGATACAGCTTCAGCCATAATCAGCAGTTGCAGCAACAGCTCTAGGAACTGCAGTAGCACCAATTCAGCAGCACACACACTTCCTACTTCTCTCTTCTCCTTTAATAGGGTCTCTAGAGATATAACCCCCTTAACCCAACTCCTAATTGCTAAAGTTTTGGATTTCTAGCTTAATTTAGTGTTTTTTTATATGTTTAGTGGTAGTTTTGGGGTAAATTAGGGGAATTTAGACAAGTAATGGTTGTGATGGTTAGAATAACCTAATTAGGTGCTGTTGAGACCAGTTAACCAGAGATTTGCCCCAGATTTCTTAAATATAACCGATTTATCCGACTTGGCGTAATTTAGTAGTTTTAGCAACTTTTTGGCCTCTGTTAGATCTGTTGTTGACGCAAGCCCTTCAGAATAAAATTGTGAAGACTGTAGCATGGTGAGATTAGTAGGGACACACACACAAAACACGGGGACCCACTTCCCACTCTTGGCCGCCGGTTTATTCGATTTGGCCGCAATTTGTGGCCAGAGTAAGGGGAGGGGTGCTGGGTTTTTGGGTGTGGGGTCCTGCTTGGTATCTTAGTCTGTTGGTATCTGTAACTTTTTAAGTTAGGCCCACAGCCAAAATCTGGAGCTTTAATCGTGTTTTCGATATTTTAAACTTGTGCGACACGCGTGTGATACGCACGGTTCTGTGGCATGCTGCGCGACACAGCGTGTCAGAATAGGTTCTGGTTGGTTTGTACGCGTCGCGACGTGTCGTGTGCACGCGCGTTTTAGTTTCACGCACGCGTATCCTTTTTATCGATATATCGTGTTTTTGCAGGATTTTCCAGATATATGTGACTTTTGTAAATTCTAGGTTCGCCGGCGGGGACTTCAAGCGCAACAGAGAAAGGAAAGCAGGTGGTTGGACACACCTAGCGCGGGATCATGGGTGAGTAGATTTCACATCTACGGGGGACGATCGTTTGGATGGCGCTGTTCAGACCAGAATATTGCATTATTATATTCCTCATTCTTATTCTTTTTATAAATAAACAGGTGCTTTTGACGCATGTCTGCTACATGTTACAGGTTACAGGTTCTTGGATCTAAAACAGTGAAAATGATGAAAAGACGATGCGAAAGTGGACTTTGACCAACAAACAGAAGAATCTTGATCAAGCCTACATCAAAGATAAAATTCACAATGTACAAGGCAATGCAAGGTCCAAGATGTAAAAGCGAACGGTTAAAAGTTCACAACAATTCACTGGAAAGATCTGGAGAAGATATAAAAGCCAATATAAGAAAAAACCTACAGAAACAGGGAGTGAAAGTCAAGAGAAGACAGCACAGCAAAACACACAGACCAAGCCACCAGGTTGACCGCGGAACCGCAGCCAAACCCTGGCTGGGGCCGCGGTTCCGCGGTGGTTATAAGGAATTATGGGAATAAAAATTTATCACTTTGTGTAGATTCTTTGACCGGTCTTCCTAGAGGGCTATTTTTGTAAATGCAGACATGCGAGTCATTGTAACCCTAGGGTTTCCTATCTTCTATAAATAGGGACTCTAATTCATTGTAAACCTTATGCCTCCTTTTAATAATAAATTCAGAATTCTTTATGGAGAGCATCGGTGTTTTTTTTTCAATTCATGAATTCAGATCTGACAACCCTGCGTTGATGATTGGAGAGATGCATCTGTAAGTAGATTTAATTTCTTGCTATAGTTTAGATTTCAATTCTTTGCCCTAGGTAATTTTTATTCTCTGCCCTAGATAAATGTATTTTAATTCCCTAATAAGTGAGTAGTCTCCTCGCTTGTTAGGGTTAGATCTGGGGAATGTTTGAGAGACGAAGATCTCTCATCCCCTTTCTTGCCCGTCATATATTTTCATAGGACTCTATGCATACATGTACATACCGCTCCCTACGGCACCCTATTCCATGAGGTAGCGGTGATACCATAGTATATAGGCCCGGTTGTGATTGTTTTCCATGGAGGTTAGGGTAAGGATTGATAAAGGAAGGACAAGAATCTAGAGGAAGAAAACATCTTTCCAAATGAATCTAATCCCCTTTATTAATAATTACCATAACTCCAAATTAGATCTTCATATGGGTATAGAAAGCGGTGAGATTTATTAACCTAGACCTAACCCTAGCAAGACTTAGATATAGATAGATTTAGTTTTTAGATTTAATATTCAATCCGACCACAATCGTAATTAACTCGTAAGAGCGATTAGGAAATTCATAAAATCCCTGTGGACCGACCCGTACTCACCGGCTAGCTACCAAGCGACGCCGTTCTTGATTGCGGTTTAGAAATATCAAATGGCGCCGTTGCCGGGGATGGCGTGTCATTTCCTTTTTGCAATTTCGGGTTAATCAAAATTAAAAAAAAATCATAAAAATCTGAAAAATCACAAAAAATATAAAAATATATCATCTGTTATTTTTGGAAAGGGTACTTTGTTGTTTGAATCTTGCAGGATATACAATCGAGACGGATCTGGAAATTTCCAGAAAGCGAAACAAGAAGAACCGCGGAGATCTGGAGAGCAAAAAAAATAAAAATAAATAAAAATCGGCCGAAGCCTCCAAACCGCGGCGGATCCGCGGTCGGAGGCTGCAATACGCAGCGGATCCGCGGTCGGAGGCTGCAATACGCGGCGGTTCCGCGGTCATACCAGCGGATCAGATCCCCATACTACCTCTGAGGTTTATAAAAAAAAACCTCTGTAAGTCTTCTGATCTCTCCTCTGAATCTTTCGATATATCTTTTGTTAAATCTCCTGCAGGATTCTTTGCGCTTAAAAAAATCTTCCCCCTTCTAAATAACAAATCTTGTGCAGGATTCTTTGCGCCGCGCATAAAATAATAATATTTGATTGCAAGTGATTTACTGTTTTGCATATCTTTAATTGGACTTTAAGGGGCTTTTTGACCAATTCAGATTGGGTGGGGATTTCATCACCCTTCCCAGGACACCAGAAATCACATAAGGCATTTGCATTGACCATATCTTAATTAAAAAATACTAGACTCAGCCCTAAGGACGTCGCGCTCAATAGGACAGAGAACTAGTATAGGCATCGACCGTTTATCCTAACCTGACTTTGCGGTGCCTAGGCAAGTGTGTCAAGACTAGTGGTTTTTAATTAGGCCCACAGTGTGGTTCCTTCCCACTTACCTGGCACTTACCTGGCCGTAATTGGCGGTGAAGAGGCGGTTTGAGGTCCTATTTCTAGCCCTTTGGAACAGTTAGGAGCTGTCTAGCTGACCTAGGTGACCCTAGATCTAGGTCTGATTGTGCATTTCTGGTTGATTACATTTGTGTCTAAGTCCTTTATCGAAATTTTTTTTTCTGCAAACAGTCTCAAATAAAGAGAAAAAGGAAAATTTTTATAAAAACTTGCAAAAATTTTGTCGCATAGAAATCCTTGCACCCCACTTGCACCACCTACCTTCTTTCTTTTCTCATTCTTCTATCATGGGTACCCCACATCATAAATCTCTTGCCGAACTTTGGTATCCCGAACCTAATTTTGCGTCGTTCGTTAATTGTTTCGGTCGATTTAAAGACGATCCTTCCATGCCCAAAATTTCGCTGAAAGATCAAATAGAAGCGTCTAGGAGAAACATTTCGACTTTGCAACCCACTTTGTGTCAACCAAGTCAACTTTTACCACCTTCGTATGTTGACACCACTTTTTCAAGTCCTGCTGTCACTCCTAAACCAATGTTCATTGCTGAGCATATTGCTCAATCTCGTAGCCGATCTTTCACCCCTCTCCACACATCTAGTTCTAGGGATCCACAAGACTATTCACCTTTTTACCCACATGTTGACCCTACCCCTGTCCAACCACCCACTTCCTACCAGTCCTACCCGACATTCCCACCTTCACTAGACACTGTTTCTACACCGCCAGTTGGGAGTTTTGCATATCCACACCATTTCGAATCTTTTACCGAAACACCCTCACCACCCAAGTCTAGTTTGGAAGAGTCGTTGGAGGCTTATATCTTAGTAACAAACAAAATGACTAGGAATGTGGAAGCGTCCGTGGCCGCCCTTATGCAACCTAGTGAACCGGTAGCTAGTTTCCCACTAGCTTCAAATTTTTCAATGTATAAGGAGGCGGTTGGACAGAGTGAGAATGTGAGAGGATTTGCAAATCAAACCTACCCATACCAAATTGAATCCAACAACTACAGTTTTCAAACATGTGTCCAAAATGATGAGTTGTGCGAATTTGTAGTGTTTGATTTGCCAAATTGTGAAGAACCCCTGTCTAGTGAAACCACACTTAATCCTTTCGATCTTTACACCTCCATTCTAGAACATAAATCGATAAATATCCATGCTTTTGATGAGGTGTCTAAGGAAATTGATTTTCACTTGATTGAGGATATAGACGCCGGGAATATTTCGGATGATGAACCTGTCGATTTGATTGAAATTTTGTGTCCAATTCATCATCCTGAATCATTAGATGTTTCTCCCGAACTTCATATGCGTCTTGATTTTGATGATAATGACATGGATGAGTTGAATTTTAAAGAGAATTATAAGGTTAGTATTGAGGAGAGTATTGAGGAAAATATTGAGGTTGAATCATTTTTCTTTTATGTGTCGGATTTTCCAATTCATCCTCTTGAACGTTTAACTAAATCACCCTCCCTCCTTTCCATCGTTCCGACCATGATTGAAGACTGTGGCCTTGAAAATTTTTCCTTTGAATCTGATACTGTTCTCACAGACGATAACACTTACGAGTGTTTCACTTTTTCGGACGATGTTGATGACTCACCGCCCGAGCTTGAGTCCTTTACATTTTCAGATGAGTTAGTTGAACCATCAGACTCGGTTGCTTACAGTAGTTTCGAACCATTAATGGAATCTTTCAAGTTCGAGACAGTTTACTACGGTGAGAATGACATTATCCCTAATTCACTCCCTTTCGTCCTTCCTATCGTTCCGACCGTACAAGAGACCGTTACGCTTTCATCTCCTATACCAAGTTCGGCGTACCCATGTTTTCTTGCGAATCTTGAGGGATTTGACCCCATTTCCCGACGGGTTGATAGGTTAGCGCAATCGTTTATAACATATCGGTCATCACATATTGCGCTAATTTATTCACTTGATTTACACCCTCAAGATCGCGCGACCCTTCTTTCTCCTTTCCGCCCTTCTTCTCCTCCACCGAGACCATATTCCCCTCTTCTTTCCACACGGTCTCGTGTGCTTCTCATCTCTTTTCTTTCCACCCCATTCTTGCACCAACTATACCATTACCACCATAAGATTTTTGAATGGTTGGTGCTAACCTTTGGCTTGTGTAAGGCCAAGCTTAAGTTTAGGGGGAGCATTGTTGTATATATGTATATATATATTTTTTTGTTTTCTTTTTCTATAAAAAATAAAAATAAAAAATTCAAAACATTAAAAATATAAAAAAAAATTATAAATAAATAAAAGGGGAGCACCGACATTTTGACTCTCTTGGTGCAGCATGACAGTGAGGACACTGTCAAGTTCAAGTTTGGGGGTATGCTCCGTACGTCTTCTTCCTTCGCATTCATTTGTACATATTTTTGCATTTGCTTACTTATTTGAAAACCCATAAAATTGAAAATTTTCAAAAATTATAAAAATTATTGTATTCAATTTTGGGTAATTGACTTGAGTTTGACAAATATGTTAACTGGCTAGGAACAACTAGATCTTAGACTTAGTGAATTAAAAACCCTAAAAATAACATTCCTTAAAGTTTAACGGTAGAAAGTATATGCCTTGTAGTTTATTTAGAAATAGGCGAATTTTGGGTTCAGTTCTTGGGCTAAGTCGAAACAAAGGAAGAGTATTGATGTTCTTATTAGAGTATAAGTTTGAAAAATAGTTCCTAGTTTAAGTCTAAATTCTGAAAATGTATACCCTACAATTTGCACAATCACACACCTTGAAACTTGGAATAGTAGAAGAGACCTTGAAATGCTCTTGTCTGAAGTCCTTAGTACGAAGAAAATAAAATATATAAGTGTGAATAAAGAATAAAAAAAAATGGACACTGGTTTTTGTGATTACTTAAGGCTGCAAAAATAGAAAAATATTTAGCGAGGGTGCTTTATCAGCTAGTGCCTTAGACCAACTGGTCTGGGAGTCACTGCTAAAGCCTTGGGTGTTACAAGACTAGGAAGTACGCTTTAAAGTGAAAACGCATTTTTTAATCGGTCGTTGGTACCTCAAGAAGTATTAACGGTCGCATGAAGGATGTGTAAGCAAATTCATTTAAAAATTCACCTACTAATAAGTACTTTGGACAACGGACAAGGGTATGATTGCTTGATTTGAATTTCCAAGTGTAGGGGTGATCTATACACACACGTATGGGTATGTGATTGGAATTTAGATAAGAGAGAGGAATGAAGAATAGAAATTGTATCTTTAGTAGAGTTGATAGAAATTCCTAAGTGGAGATGGAACCCTAGAAGGAAAACTTAAGAGATGTCGAAAGCGAAGTAGATCTGCAGAACATATATAATCTTAAGTTATATGATGAGGAAGTGTGAAGAATATGGGTGGATGATTTATGAGTCGAAGATAATAGAATTCCTTGTTAGAAGACCTAATTGGAGAACAAAAGTTAATGGGCTGAATTGATAGGATTTTGTGGGTAGTATCCGCTGAAAACCCTCAGGAGACAACACTCCTCCTACTAGGGACACCTAGAGGTTTAACGGCTTGTTGCACGTGCTAAGTGCAATCGCGTTTCCCTGCGAAAGTGTGGTTAGGATTTTAGTGAATAAAAATAAGTTTGCTCGAGGACGAGCAAAAAGATAAGTTTGGGGGTATTTGTTCAGACCAGAATATTGCATTATTATATTCCCCATTCTTATTCTTTTTATAAATAAACAGGTGCTTTTGACGCATGTCTGCTACATGTTACAGGTTACAAGTTCTTGGATCTAAAACAGTGAAAATAATGAAAAGACGATGCGAAAGTGGACTTTGACCAACAAACAGAAGAATCTTGATCAAGCCTGCATAAAAGATAAAATTCACAAAGTACAAGGCAATGCAAGGTCCAAGATGTCAAAGCGAACGGTTAAAAGTTCACTACAATTCACTGGAAAGATCTGGAGAAGATATAAAGGCCAATATAAGAAAAAACCTACAGAAACAGGGAGTAAAAGTCAAGAGAAGACAGCACAGAAAACACACAGACCAAGCCACCAGGTTGACCACGGAACCACGGCCAAACCCTGGCTGGGGCCGCGGTTCTGCGGTGGTTATAAGGAATTATGGGAATAAAAATTTATCACTTTGTGTAGAATCTTTGACCGGTCTTCCTAGAGGGCTATTTTTGTAAATGCAGACATGCGAGTCATTGTAACCCTAGGGTTTCCTATCTTCTATAAATAGGGACTCTAATTCATTGTAAACCTTATGCCTCCTTTTAATAATAAATTCAGAATTCTTTATGGAGAGCATCAGTGTTTTTTTTCAATTCATGAATTCAGATCTGACAACCCTGCGTTGATGATTGGAGAGATGCATCTGTAAGTAGATTTAATTCCTTGCTATAGTTTAGATTTCAATTCTTTGCCCTAGGTAATTTTTATTCTCTGCCCTAGATAAATGTATTTTAATTGCCTAATGAGTGAGTAGTCTCCTCGCTTGTTAGGGTTAGATCTGGGGAAGCTTTGAGAGACGAAGATCTCTCATCCCCTTTCTTGCCCGTCATATATTTTCATAGGACTCTATGCATACATGCACATACCGCTCCCTACGGCACACTAATCCACGAGGTAGCGGTGATACCGTAGTATAAAGGCCCGGTTGTGATTGTTTTCCATGGAGGTTAGGGTAAGGATTGATAAAGGAAGGACAAGAATCTAGAGGAAGAAAACATCTTTCCAAATGATTCTAATCCCCTTTATTAATAATTACCATAACTTCTAATTAGATCTTCATATGGGTATAGAAAGCGGTGAGATTTATAGACTTTCCAAACTTAACCTAGACCTAACTCTAGCAAGACTTAGATATAGATAGATTTAGTTTTTAGATTTAATAATCAATCCGACCACAATCGGAATTAACTAGTAAGAGCGAATAAGAAATTCACAACATCCCTGTGGACCGACCCGTACTCACCGGCTAGCTACCAAGCGACGCCGTTCTTGATTGCGGTTATTAGATAGTTTTTGAGACAAATCAGGCGCAAGTCGTCCGATAGATTCAATAAACTGGAAAATAGAACTTTAACATTTGCTTGTGACATTAGAAATGAGAGTACTTGCATAATAATTGCTGCATTTAGGATCTATATGTTGTACCCATACGTGCAAACTCATTCTGTAGGACACATGCACCATTACCAGGTTTTTATATGCAGCACGAGCACTATTCATGTGTACACCCATGCCCTGGTAATTGCCATGTCACGACACTAGATAACTATAAATCTGAACATGTTAATTGCTTAGACCTGTGCTATTGCAATAAATATTGAAAATGAAATCATAAGAATTTCTATTCTCGTGCATATATATCATTACATCACTTTCTCATGCTTACTATAAATCATACATTTCAACTTGAACATTGATACCATTTGCATTCATTATCATTGACATATGCACCCATGATGATTTCGTGAGATTTATGATATTTCTGGATTTCGGGGAAAAGCCGCAAGATTTGAAACTTATGATCTTTTAAAATATAAAAGTTGCGGTTTTCTAGTGATGTAAAGTGTCGTCCACCATGAGTTTGTTGTGTTCTCGAGACCCATTTCGAGGAGGTGGATGAAACGTCTAGGGTACACGGTGGGCCCGGTAAGGTACCCCGAGACAAGAAGATCGCAGGAGATGGCGTTGAGCCTGGCATGGGATGGACAACCTACCGGTGACTTCATTTGGCACGGCGGATATCCAGAGGATACCGACCGTGGCCGCTAGTTTGAGATATGGATATTTGGGATGGATCACCCGGATGGCTGAGACTTGAGTTATTTGACATGGATATATGAGATTGAGACAGTTTTGAGGTGTCGTGGCTAGACACAGATTTTATTGATTTCATGGATATTATGTTGATATTGAAAAGAGTTTCAAAAACAAAGAAAGAATAGTTCTTGTACTTACATGTTGAGATCTTGAGTTGACTCATATAGTTTACATACATGTTAGTACATTCATGTGGCATACATACCTGTTAGTACATCCATGTGACATTCATACTTGTTAGCACACTGATGATGCATACATACCTGCTAGTGCCTATAGCCATACCTGTTTAGAGATGCTAGGATACTTGTGTTCATACATGAGATAACCTTTGTAGATGTTATTTATTACTCACGAGCTGGCAACTCACCCCCATTGTGCCACAGCTTTTCTGCAGGTCCGCTCCGTCAGCACTGTAGCGGCGGACACTTTCGCCTCTTTTGCTCTCCTTACCTGGATTCGAGGCTTTTGCTCATAGGTGGGTTGTTATCATTTTGTACCACCTTATTATGATCATTGTATCTAGAGTACTCCATTTACTACTACTTTTTCAGCTGTACCAGTTTATTTGGATTACTGTATATTGACCTAGAGACGAGGTTGTGAGACTTATGGATTTATGTTATGTGGGGTCGAGCTCACTTGAGTCGACATGTTATTTTACTTATGCTTCATGCTTATTTATGCACATTGTTATCTTACATTGCGTGGGATTTGTGACCGCCTTGAGGCGAAGAGCTAGCGCCCGCTTGGGGATGCCATATTCATGTTATTCATTTATATTCCTGTTTTGTACCCGTTTGGGGCTTGTTTTTACAAAGGAGGTTCTGCCGGAATTTTTGGAAAAAGGGAAAGTTGTTTTAAAAAGGAAACTTGATGTGTTTTAATGAAGTAATTATTTTTAAATAAATTGGCTTCCTTCACTCTAATTCTTAATTGGTTTTTGTATTCTGGGCTTCGGCTTACTTACTTACGGACGCCTTGAGACGTTTCGTAACTTAAGTGCCGGTCGCGTTCCATACCTTGCGGGTCGTGACAAAGTTGGTATGAGAGCGATAGGTTTCCCCTTTCCGAGTGTAGGATGACCCTTAGTAGATGGAGTAAGTGACTTAAGCAGGGTAGCGTAGCGTACGTATGTCCGCGACATACTTGCGATACGATACTCCGCCTAAGTGACTTAGGGATGTACTTGCTTGAAATTCCTACTTCAATTCCTTGTTTCCTACGATTCTATTGCGTCGTTCTTATTGTCCTGTTTCCTGTACCAGTCACTATGCCACAGAGGGCTACCAGAGCGCAGAGGGCTGCCACCCGAGACGAGGTTCGAGCTGGCTCGTCCGAGACTAGGACTGAGTAGGGTGGTATGCCTACATCGCAGGACAGACTGATCCGCCTTCCCCAGGCCGTATGGATAGGCTTGAGACTGGTATAGAGGAGCTGCTATAGATGATGGGGAGTATGCAGGAGCTACGTCAGATGGTGGGGTCCTTAGTTGCTTCCAGTCGTGCACCGAGGCCGGAGGACGTACCCACTACATCCCAGACTACTATGAATCCTGCTCCTACTACTACCACCGTGACCATCCCGGTTTTGCTATAGGAGTTCATGAGGCTGAGACCTCCAGTCTTCACGGGTACCGAGGCAGCAGAGGACCCGCAGACGTTCCTTGATAGTTTGGCCAGGATCTGCCGCTCGCTGAGGTGTTCTGATGACCGATGGGTAGAGATGGCGAGTTTCTGACTAGAGGGCCTCACACAGATATGGTGGGAGTCAGTTCTGAGAGGTCGAGCTGCAGGTCTACCGCCCATGACCTGGACCGAGTTTACAGCAGTCTTTCTGGCTCGTTTCCTTCCGGAAAGCATTCGTGATGCCAGAGCTCGTAGTTTTGAGGCCTTGATCAAGACCCTAGGGATGACTGTGTTTGAGTATGACGTCCAGTTTACACAGTTCTCCCGATAAGCTCAGTATCTGGTGGATACCGAAGCAAAGAGGGTGAAGAGATTCATACAGGGACTGGATGCCCAGCTATTTCTTGCCATTGGCGCCCAGCACTTCGATACCTATTCAGCGGCTATGGATACAGCATTGCGGATGGAGGCACGTATTTCAGCGACTTCGGCCGTTCCCACGTCGAAGAGGATTCGTACCGGCACGCCAGATCAGGGGCAGCATGCCAGATTCTTTCTGAGAGATAGGGCCGGCAGAGGGTTTGGACGAGGTCAGCTGTATGGCTCGTATCCACAGGGACAGCAGGCGTCGCCAGGATGCTTTGGGTGCGGGAGCCTGCACCACCATGTTAGAGATTGTCCAGCGAGACGACAGGGAGTGGCGACAGCTCCACATGTGACCCTACCACCATCACCACCCCCTCCTCAGAGAGCTCTACTTTCTGCCACAGGCGATGCTCCACGCCAGTTAGGTGCACCCAGAGGCCGTCGACGCGGCGGACCTATCAAGAGAGGACGAAGAGGCAGTGGCCGAGGCCGAGGTCAGCCCGCTATTGGTGGAAGTCAGGCCCGAGTTTTTGCGTTGACACCCCGGGATGCACAGGCATCCAATGCCGTCGTGACAGGTACCCTATCTTTTTGCTCTGTTGGTGCACACGTGTTGTTTGATCCCGGATCCAAGCACTCATATGTTTCCACACACTTTGTGCCGAGTTTGGTAGAGAGTCCGGTTTGCTTGATCAGCCGCTTGTCGTGACCACTCCTGTGGGAGAGTCATTTGTTGCTAGGCACGTGTTCCGATCCTGTAGCGTCTGTATTGGAGAGCGAGAGCTGCCTGTCGACTTGATCCTTCTTGAGATGTTGGACTTCGACGTTCTTTTAGGCATAGATTGGTTAGCCACGTGCTATGCGTCTGTGGACTGCCCTGAGAAAACAGTTAGATTTTTTTTCCCGGCGAGTCGGCCTTTGTTGTGCAGGGGGACCGTGGTGCCGCCCCTCACATGTTGATTTCTTCTCTTCGCGCTGATCATCTATTGAGAAAAGGATGTCGGGGGTTTCTATCCAATGTATGCGATACTAGAGCTATAGTTATTCCATTGGACCAGGTTCCGATTGTATGCGAGTTCCCCGATGTTTTCCCTGATGAGCTGCCAGGACTACCGCCTGAGCGCGATGTCGAGTTCTGTATTGATTTGATTCCCGGCTCGGGGCCTATTTCTATACCGCCTTATCGGATAGCCCCGGCGGAGCTTAGAGAGTTGAAGGTTCAGCTGCAAGATCTATTAGATAAGGGATTTATTCGACCCGGTGTTTCTCCATGGGGTGCTTTGGTCCTGTTCGTCAAGAAGAAGGACGGAAGTTTGCGCTTATGTATCGACTACCGCCAGCTGAACAAGGTAACCGTGCGAAACAGATATCCGTTGCCGCGCATTGATGATTTTTTCGACCAGCTTCATGGTGCGGGTTATTTTTTGAGGATCGACTTGCTATCAGGATACCATCAGCTGCGAGTCCGACAGGAGGATATACCGAAGACAGCTTTCCGTACACGCTATGGCCAATATGAGTTTCTGGTGATGTCGTTCGGACTCACCAATGCCCCAGCTGCATTCATGGACTTGATGAACCGTGCATTCAGGCCGTATCCCGACTTATTCATCATAGTGTTCATTGACGATATTTTAGTGTATTCCCGGAGCCGAGAGGAGCATGAGTAACACTTGCGGATTACGATGCAGCTGAGGGAGCACCAGCTCTTCGCAAATTTTTCCAAATGTGCATTCTGGTTGGACAGCGTTGGTTTCTTGTGTCACGTGATTACGAGAGATGGCATATGTGTGGACCCGAAGAAGATTGAGGCCTTTCAGCAGTGGCCCAGACCGACATCGGTTATGGAGATCCGTAGTTTTCTGGGCCTGGCGGGCTACTACAGGCGATTCGTTTAGGATTTCTCGCGTATTGCTGCACTTTCGACCGGTTTGACCCGGAAGGGAGTTCCTTTCGTTTGGACGGAGGAGTGCGAGCACAGTTTTCAGCAGCTACGGACTTGTTTGACTACGGCGCCGGTTTTATCTTTGCCTTCAGGATCAGGAGGATTCGTGGTGTATTGTGACGCTTCACGGGTGGGGCTAGGATGCGTATTGATGCAGCATGACAGGTTGATCGCGTATGCTTCACGGCAATTGAAGAAACATGAACAGAACTACCCCACTCATGATTTGGAGATGGGTGCAGTGGTCTTTGCACTTAAGATATGGCGACATTACCTATACGGCGAGTCGTGCCAAATATTCACTAACCACAAGAGCTTAAAGTATATATTTCAGCAGCGAGACCTGAATCTGAGACATCGTCGTTGGATAGAGCTGGTGAAAGACTTCGACTGTGAGATCTTGTACCACCCGGGCAAGGTGAATGTAGTGGCGGATGCTTTGAGTAGGAGGCCCTGGGGTAGTCTAGCTTGTTTACGCGCAGTACGGAGGCAGTCGTCGGCAGATTGGCAGATTTTATGCGACAGCCGAGTGGAGTTTGAGTTCACTCCGACAGGGGGACAGCTTGCGCATGATCGTGCACGTCCGCAGTTACTTGACCGCATTCGAGAGGCACAGCCCAGTGATGGCCGACTTTCAGAGATCATAGAGCAGATCAGGCAGGGCAGAGATTCCGAGTTCATGATCGAGGATCAGGGAGTACTACGATTTGGGACTCGATTGTGCGTACCAGATTCGGAGGGACTGCGAAATGAGATTCTTGAGGAGGCACATAGATCTACATACAGTGTTCATCCAGGTTCCACCAAGATGTACCACGACTTGAGAGATGTCTATTGGTGGGACGGGATGAAGATGGAGGTCACAGATTTCGTATCGAGATGCCTGACTTGTCAGCAAGTCAAGGCCGAGCACCAGAGGCCAGCAGGAGAGTTGCAGCCTTTGCCCATTCCGGAGTGGAAATGGGAGCAGATTTCGATGGACTTCGTTGTGGGTCTACCCAGGACCAGTCGATGGTACGACTCCGTTTGGGTGATCGTGGATCGATTGACGAAAGTGGCTCACTTCCTGCCAGTGAAGACCACTTTCAGTTTTGCTCGGTATGCCCAGATTTACATCGAAGAGATCGTACGATTGCATGGCGCACCAACTTGTATCGTATCAGACCGAGGCACCCAGTTTACCAGCCGGCTATGGCAGAGACTTCAGGAGGCTTTGGGCACCAGTTTGAGTTTCAGCACTGCATTTCATCCGCAGACCGACGGACAGTCAGAGCGGACTATTCAGACTCTCGAGGACATGCTCAGAGCGTGTGTTTTGGACTTTGGTGGTAGCTGGGATCGTCATTTACCTTTAGTGTAGTTCTCCTACAACAACAGCTTCCAGGATACTATCCAGATGGCTCCTTTCAAGGCCTTGTATGGGAGGAGATGCAGATCGCCCGTCTGTTGGACTGAGCTGAGTGAGAGCAGTATTTTTGGGCCGCAGGTCGTGCAGGAGACGACCGAGAAAGTGCAGTAAATTCGAGACGGGATGAGAGCAGCTCAGAGCAGGCAGAAATCGTATGCAGACAGGCGCCGTCGCAGATTAGAGTTCGCAGTTGGCGATCATGTTTTTCTGAGGGTCTCTCCGATGAAGGGCGTGATGCGATTTGGGCGAAAGGGGAAGCTTAGCCCTAGATTCGTAGGTCTGCTCGAGATCCTCGAGCGCATCGGCGCTGTTGCATATCGTTTGGCCCTTCCACCCAGCTTTTCAGATGTTCACCCCGTCTTCCACGTGTCGATGTTACGCAGATATCTTCGTGACCCTTCCCACACGATTCATCATCAGACCGTTCAGCTTGAGCCCGACCTTTCGTTCAACGTGAAGCCAGTTGAGATATTAGATCGGCAGGTGAAGAAACTTCGATCAAAAGTACTGCCGTCGGTGAAGGTTCTTTGGCGCAGCCCGAAAGATGAGGAGATCACTTGGGTGGCCGAGAGGGAGATGCGGAAGAAATTCTCTCATCTTTTTGAACATACGCGTAGTTGCATATTTTAAAATTCAGGAACGAATTTTCTTAAGGGGGGAAGACTGTAACACCTGAGTCTGTGTTTAGTAGTAATTGCGTGTTAATGTGTGGTCTTTTGGTAAAAAGTTTACCAAAACGGGTTCTAGTAATTTATCTGGTTTTATGGTTATTTTTGTAGAATTTTATCTCGACCACACATCAGCACATAGCCACCAAAACAGCACATTTCTGCCCCACACATCAGCACATTTCAGCCCCTGATCAACATCAGCACATAGCCACCAAAACAGCACATTTCAGCCCCACACATCAGAACATTTCAGCACCATCAGCCCTAAAAAAAATCAACCATACATCAAAAACCAACATCAGCACATCAGCCCAAAAAAAATCAACCATACATCAAAAACCAACATCAGCCCAAAAAAATCAGCCATATATCATCATTTCAGCCACCAAAAACCAACATCAGCAACAGCTACAACCCCATAGCATCAGCTCCTTAACCCCTTTGCAGCAGTAGCTACATCAGCAGCAGCACCATCATTTACATCAGCACAAATTCTGCCCAATTTCAGCCACAATATCAGCAACAATATGCCCCATAGCTTAGCTGTAGCTGCATCAACAGCAGCACCATCATTTGCATCAGCCAAAATAGCCTCGAATGCAGCAGTAGCTGCTGCTACAGCCACCCTAACACCATAAAAACATCATCAGCATCAGCCACAACCGCACACCAGCTTCATAACATCAACACACAACACCACACACCACACCACAACAACAATCAACAGCAACAACAGCTGTTTCAGCCACCCCGCCCCTATTTTATCTTCAGCTGCTGCACTTCAGCCCCTTCCAACTTCATAAACAACACACACCCACACCATCACCTTATACACAACCGTTCCCTCAAAAATACTTCAACCCCTGCTGCTGCTACTGCTACAACAGCAACAAAAATATATACACACACAAAGCAACAGCAACAGCCTCAGCCTGATACCGCTTCAGCCATAATCAGCAGTTGCAGCAACAGCTCTAGGAACTGCAGTAGCACCAATTCAGCAGCACACACACTTCCTACTTCTCACTTCTCCTTCAATAGGGTCTCTAGAGGTATAACCCCCTTAACCCAACTCCTAATTGCTAAAGTTTTGGATTTCTAGCTTAATTTAGTGTGTTTTTTTTATATGTTTAGTGGTAGTTTTGGGGTAAATTAGGGGAATTTTGACAAGTAATGGTTGTGATGGTTAGAATAACCTAATTAGGTGCTGTTGAGACCAGTTAACCAGAGATTTGCCCCAGATTACATAAATATACCCGATTTATCCGACTTGGCGTAATTTAGCAGTTTTAGTGACTTTTTGGCCTCTTTTAGATCTGCTGTTGACCCGAGCCCTTCAGAATAAAATTGTGAAGACTGTAGCATGGTGAGACTAGTAAGGACACACACAAAACACGGGGACCCACTTCCCACTCTTGGTGGCCGGTTTATTCGATCTGGCCGCAATTTGCGGCCAGAGTAGGGGGAGGGGTGCTATGTTTTTGGGTGTGGGGACCAGCTTGGTAGCTTAGTCTATTGGTATCTGTAACTTTTTAAGTTAAGCCCAGAGGCAAAATCTGGAGCTTTAATCGTGTTTTCGATGTTTTAAACTTGTGCGACACGCGCGTGATACGCGCGGTTCTGTGGCGCGCTGTGCGACACAGCGTGTCAGAATAGGTTCTGGTGGGTTTGTACGCGTCGCGACGTGTCGTGTGCACGCGCGTTTTATTTTCACGCACGCGTATCCTTTTTATCGATATATCGTGTTTTTGCAGGATTTTCCTGATATATGTGGCTTTTGTAAATTCTAGGTTCGCCGGTGGGGACTTCAAGCGCAGCAGAGAAAGGAAAGCAGGTGGTTGGACACACCTAACGCGGGATCACGGGTGAGTAGATTTCACATCTACGGGGGACGATCGTTTGGATGGTGCAAGTCGCCCGATAGATTCAATAAACTAGAAAATAGAACTTTAACATTTGCTTCTGACATTAGAAATGAGAGTACTTGCATAATAATTGTTGCAGTTAGGATCTATATGTTGTACCCATACGTGCAAACTCATTCTGTAGGACACATGCACCATTACTAGGTTTTTATATGCAACACGAGCACTATTCATGTGTACACCCACACCCTGGTAATTGCCATGTCACGACACTAGATAACTATAAATCTGAACATGTTAATTTCTTAGATCTGTGCTATTGCAATAAATATTGAAAATGAAATCATAAGAATTGCTATTCTCGTGCATATATATCATTATATCACTTGCTCATGCTTAGTATAAATCATACATTGCAACTTGAACATTGATACCATTTGCATTCATTATCATTGACATATGCACCCATGATGATTTCATGAGATTTAAGATATTTCTGGATTTCGGGGAAAAGCCGCAAGATTTGAAACTTATGATCTTTTAAAATATAAAAGTTGCGGTTTTCTAGTGATGTAAAGTGTCGTCCACCATGAACTTGCTGTGTTCTCGAGACCCGTTTCGAGGAGGTGGATGAACCGTCTCGGGTACATGGTGGGCCCGGTAAGGTACCCCGGGGCAAGAAGATCGCAGGAGATGGCGTTGAGCCTGGCAGGGGACGGACAACCTATCGGTGACTTCATTTGGCACGGCGGATATCGATAGGATACCGACCGTGGCCGCTAGTTTGAGATATGGATATTTGGGATGGATCAGCCGGATGGCTGAGACTAGAGTTATTTGACAAGGATATATGAGATTGAGACAGTTTTGAGGTGTCGTTGCTAGACACAGAATTTATTGATTTCATGGATATTATGCTGATATTGAAAAGAGTTTCAAAAACAAAGAAAGAATAGTTCTTGTACTTACATGTTGAGATCTTGAGTTGACTCATATAATATACATACATTGTTGGAGATAGTGCCCTCAGAGTCAATTATTGGATCACAGGCACGTGATTGCAATGATTGAGGGAGGACCTGTCCCAGTTGGACAGTCTTACTCGAGATGATAGTATGCTATCTGGTTTACCTTTATCATCGTGTACTGCTTTAGGCGACCTGACATGTCGCTATTGCACGTTGATAGAGCCCCTAGGATTCTTGCTTGACTGCCGGCAGTATGAGGGCGATCATATAAGTGAGAGCTGGAGTCTATAAGCACATCCTTAAAAGGTCCCTAGTCGTGGGAGTTTCGAGACAGGGCATCGATTCTCCAGAGTAGACTAGTGTATACAGTCGAGACCCCGACGAGGGGCGGTGGCCGGTCTCACAAGCCACTGGTGTCAGTAGGTTCACCTAAGATGTATACAGGTGCTCATTGGGTTATGAGTACACCGGACAGGACTCGCCGGGAACATGCTAGTTGGTCTTATACCTGACGTCAGATAGCAGTTCCCAGGTGACATGTGTACAGGTTAGTTCATCGACCTGGGGATCGTCATTTGTCTCGTGTGAGTTCCCACTGTACTTTGATTACTACCCTACCACGGCTCAAAGGAGTCGTGCAAACAGGTTTTAGTTGGGTACAGTCCCGAGCCACATGGAGGCAGTGAGCGGATCTTCAGGGGTTTCGTCTCTCCCGGTATTGGGGGTGAGGTCGCGCTGTGTCTAGGAGAGCCATTACACAAAGACCTTGGCCAAGGCATGAGATTTACTGGTAGGTATTCCAGTAGTATCTCAGGGTGTTCTGGGCTACACTCCGACACGACTTGTACCGCTTTTGGGGGTCTGACTTTTACCAACCCCCTAGGCCCGCCATGCGATGCTCATAGACGAACGGACCGGACTGTACGGATATTGTCACTGACAAGCTCAGTTGGGTGTCGGGGTAAGCTTCCTCATCGACGTCCCTTTTAGTCAATAGCTGGTGGCCCGTCACGTATTGGCTTATACCTCTGACGTGCTAGTGGTTAAATCCACAGCCATAGTATTGACGAGTCTTTAGAGTCCACCACACTTTCAGTTACTCAAGCTTTCGGGCGAAACGCTGTAGAGGCCGTATGGAGATATGGCAGGGTCCGATCAGATACGTGCGGTATTGCACGGATCAGGATCGGACAGTTTGTACTAGTAGCCGTATGGTTATATGGCAGGGTTCGATCAGATACGTGCGGTATTGCACGGATCAGGATCGAACGGATATTACTAGCCGGATTTGGTTTAAGCCGGTCCTAGTTTAGTACAGTGTAGATTTTGTCTCATTGCATTTGTATCCGGACGGAATACAGATGCGGGTGTGTATGCACAGTATGGGGTTTTCCTGTAATTTATTACGGGACCAGTTTTCTGGAGTTGCCAGTTTGCATTCCGTTCCGGCCGGTTTTCCTTTGTTCTTTCCCGGCCGGACTTTTCCGATGGAGGGGGTTATTTGCAATTGTGCAAATAACTTTAGTGGAGGGGTTTTATTGCATAAAGATTGATTATGATGGCTTCATTATCTTTGCACCATTACTTGCATTAATGAGGGTATGGTTTTGATGTGAGTGGAGTATGGTTGATGTTGTGGTCACCTCTTCTTGTTTCCTACAATAACCTCCCTCTTGCATTTTTGTTCTCATTCTCTCCACCATTCAAAAGATTTGGCCGGCCACATTCTTTAGGAGAGAGAAAAAATGAGAGGTAAAAACTTTGTATGAGGGATTAATTCACATCTCTTTTCATGCTTGCAAAATTCTCAAAACCCTCTCCAAGTTCATGATTCTCTTCATCCTTCATGGCAACCAAAAACCCAATGAGACATAGACTCTACACATCCTACAGCAAGTCTTGGGCATGTCGAGTTGCCGGCTTCATGCCCGAGTTGCCTCGATACCGAGGCGGGAGCCCGTAAAAGATGCAGGCGACGTGGTGCCCTTCCGGCGAGGAGGCGACGACCGGAGATCCCGCGAGGAGATCGGAGTGGAGATGAAGACCGGAGGACTCGGATCAGTCGGTACATCTCTTCCCCTTTCTTGAAGTTAGCTAGACTAGTTAATGGTCACGATCCGGGGTTTAGTGCGCGGTGGTGCCGGTTTGCAAAGTCTGCAAAAAAATTTAAGTTTACCACCGTTTCCGCGTTTGGCCGTCGGGTTGACGGCCGGGGCGCCGCCGTGCACTTACAGTGGTATCAGAGCCTCGCCATTAACATAGTCTAGCTTGGTGTAATGTGTTTTTCTGTTTCGATCGATCGAATGTTCCAAAACTGCATTTTAGTTCGAATCAGTTTCTGTTGAAAATTTTTGGTCTCGAAAAATTTTTCTGGTTGTAAAATATTGATGTACTGGGAAATCTAAGGGTTCTGTAAAAATTTGACGATGTAACTCCACAGTTGGAGCGCGGATCCGCCGCGAAACCCCACCTCGTGCGGCCCTTCCACCGCGCACTATTCATGTCACATCACCAAATTTTTCCAGAGGCCTTCTGAGCTTAAAATATGGGTTTTGGAATATTAAAATTGGGCCCAGGTTTTCTGTGAGTGCTACAGTTTTGATTGAGGGCCCACTTGTTAATTTTTTGATCGATCGGAATATTTTAAAAACACATTTTTCACAGTATTTACATTATATCTGCGACCGTGAATGTCACTCGATCGGTAAATCCTGTCTAACTGCTATAGCCCGGTTAGACGGATTTGCGAACGTGACTTTCACGTTGATGTTCTATGTTTATGCTGTGATGTTGCGGATCGGTCATGGGGGATAGCCTGGATGCAATGATAGTACTGTATTGTTGTATTATGTACTTTTGATATTGCGGGGCGAGCGTCCGACATGTGGACTGCCGTCACTGCCTGTTTGTATTATTCTTTTGGGGCACGACCTGGTTGCGGTCGATGTATCCGGTGTATGTATATTTTACATTATGTACTAGGTTTACCCCGCGGTGGGGTGCACGGATGGCCGGGTTCTAGAGGGCAACAAGCCCGCATCTCATGGCATTGAGACGGAAGGGGCTTCACTCTAGGATTGGCGGGCTATTCGCCGCACTCGTAGGGGGTACAGGTTGACCCAGGAGGGGTGCCCAAGTTGCCGGATTCCGTGGAGTGCTGGGTGGTCCATTCACGGCGCTGAAGGGGGCTGCCTCGCTTCAGGTTTTGGCGGGTGACTTGCCGCGCCCGTAGGGGTCTAGGATTTCATTGCACAGGCTATCCACACGACCAGGGGAACGTCGGGTTTCAGTAGTGGCTCTGTGAAACCCGGGGATCCCAGATATCTGTATTGTTCTGTGATGCTATACATTTCTGTGATGTTGCATTTCTTTTCACGCCTTGAGCGAAATATAATATATTGGTATATATATTAGTAGATGTTGTATATGTTTTTCATCCGCGCTAGTCCAGTCCCCGCTCTGCCGTTAGTTAGCTAACCTAACGGGTGATGACGGGACCCAGTGGCGAATGCGGATGGCATATATGTACGTCAGTATATTTTCGTTCTTTCTGGTGTGATCAATTGATGGGACTGCATTGATTCGGATCAATGCAAGTTAAACAAACCTATTCTGATGTTGTTGGAACACTTTTCAAAAAGCTGTTATTGCAAGGACGTTCACTTTTGTTTTGCATCGTGGTATTCATTTGGAATATCCTGCTCCTCAGTCGACGAGGCAAGGGCCGAGATCCCTTCACCGGGAGTGACCCCTTGGACAGAAGTTTGCGTCAGGGCATTAACTTCACTATAGCCGATTACTTTTGCTTTGCACCGTGGTATTCAGTTGGAATATCCTGCACCCCATTCTACGGGGAAAGAGCCGAGATCCCTTCACCGGGAGTGACCTCTTTAGTAAAGGTTTTCGTCACTATATTTTCTAAAAAGCTATCCGTTCCTTCAACGATATCAAGTTCATTACGTTAAAGGTTTTCGCCAGAAACCATCCATTCGTAGCCCTCCGTCATTTCAGACGGGTAGCACGTAGTATTCATGCTATGTTTGTTGACCTTCGTCAAGGCATAGTGTATGGTAGCTACTTGTTATTTTTCTGTTGCATAAGATAGATGCGTTGGTTTGGGACAGTCGTATAGCCTTGTTGACCTTCGTCAAGGGCTTGTACGGGTGGATTCAAATTAACCTGGATAATGACGGGTAGAACTTGACATGTGACTTATGATTTGTTGACCTTCGCCAAGGTCATAAGAGCATGGGGCAGAAATCTCATCGGGAGTTTCAAAAGAACTGAAACTTGCCAGATATGCGCATACCTTCTGGAGTGTGATAGAGTGAGCGGATTCCGTCACGTTGTCATGCGATGAGAGTTGGATCCCGATTCCCACTGATGAGTTGGTTTACTCCTCGGGTGACCCCGACTAATTCTTCTTTCAGGTTTGGAGGAGAATTTGAGGTACAGTGGGAGGTTTCCAGATTAGATAAATTGGTAACCATTCTGATCTAGGTTAGAGTGCACGCTGAGTGTTTCTTTTCTCTCTCTCTTTGGCAGCGACCTTTGACCCGACCCTAGACTATGACTCAGTGACCAAGTTGACCGAACCTTCTTGACACTGGCTTTTGGATTGTCAGAGTTGCAGACCTCATTGCCACTCCTACTTTTACCCTTTTCTCCAGGACACCCCGTATTACTGCGAACGTCCACTTCCATTGGACAAAACCATCGTATGGTTAGATACGAACTCGAAGAGATTTATTCGAGGATGGTTTCCGGTTCTGGAGAAAACGGATAGGATTATTCAGTTGTCTTTTCTTTTCACCCTCTCTCAGGTTGCGAGTACTCCTTGGTTTAGGAGTAGTACACCTATTACGCAAATTGGATAGTCTTCTTCCAAACCATAGGCTGGTGCCGACCGGTAGGGAATGAAGAAAACCAGTTAGCCTAAACGGTGTACAGAAGGTATTAAGTTCAGACAAAGCAAGGGATTAGTAAGAGGGCAAAGTAAATTGCGACTGATATTCACGACCAAACCAAGTATTTCTTCGCCAATCCTAAATCACCTTTGTATTTCTCCAGGACACTCCATATCACTACGAAGATCCCATTTTATTGGATAATCCATCGTATGGTTATATACGAACTCGAAAGGAACTTGTTCCAGTTCGGAGATGGATTCTGGTTCAGGAGAAATAGGAATAAAGTACATTCAGGTGTCTTTTATCTTCACCTTCTCTCACGTTGCGAGTGCTCCTAGGATTAGGACAGTACACCCTTTATGCTTTTTGGATAGTCTTCTTCCAAACCATAGGCTGGTGCCGAACGGTAGGGAAGGAAGAAAACCAATTGGCCTAAAGGGGTGTGCAGAAGGTAATGACTAAGGACATATAAAGGGATTTGGAGAGGTGGCAAAGAATTATATGGTTATAGTTGTGAATCTGGATAATGGTAGAGGCATTACTAAGAATACCAGGATACCCCAACGAAACATTTCAATGTTTCAGTTTCACTGTATACTGTTAATGGAAAACTGATTTCCCGATTAGACACTTACTCCAGGGTATGTATTTACCAGGTATGATTCTCACATCTGTATGGTTTTACAGATGATGAGTGGGAGTAAGTTATTGGGAATTGGGTGATCATCCTCATTATATCGGGATTCGTTGTAATTGGTGATATTTGAGGATGCCACCTGGTTTGTTTGCCGGTCGGCAAATATTTGGTTTTGAATATCCGCTGTTGTGCACCAATTTCAAATTGATATATCTGTACGTCTATTTTCATAGAGTGAGATATACCTTTTGATATTATGTCGATGACATTTACCTATATCAGTGGATGGTTAGGTAAGGAGCATTAAACAGCGGTATAGTTCTTCTTAACCATAAGTACAGTTTTCAACCTACGACACACAGTGAATGAGTCACTAGACTCAAGGGACTTATACAGAGTATTGTATGTTGTCCAGGGTCCATCAGGACAGAGGGGTTGGTTCTCGTACTATATTCGGTTTACTTATGACTTCTCTAGTTTTTAGACAAGTGTTTCGTGCAAACACAGGGTCTGAATTTAGAGAAGTTATAGGTATTTGAATATAGTAGAGAACCAGGTGTTGCAAGTATCGGGATTCTTCAAAGTGATCGAAGATGTAGATACTTGTGTATGGTATTCAGTTGATAGTAATGATTAAGAGAACTTGTTTCTCTTTCAGGTTACTCATAATTGGAAGCATTCCTAAGTTGAGTAACGCTGATCGGCCTCCTTCCATTTAGTTGACATGCACTGGAGATAGCTGCATGATTTGAATCTGGTTCAATTAAATCAGTGCCTCTGGTTCTATATTGGATGTAGAACAGTTCATATCTTAACGTTGTTAAGGTACGGGGAGTTGTCCGGCTTATGCTTAAAACCAGACACTGGACAACTCAAGGCACGTTTCTGTAATGGCTGTTTGTGGGTTGACCCAGGCTATGACGCGGGTTGACTTTCTACCATCTGGATGATCAATAGAAATATTGTTCAAGACTCGCCACAGTTTTATTAAAAATGGATTTTTTCAAAAACAGCAGTGGGAGTATGGTAGAACTGGAAGTGATTTCAGAACCGCAAACGATCACTGAAGATTTGATAAGGAACCTAAAGATTCAATCTGATTTGACATTCCATTGGCCACTCCGCAGATAAGGTGGGTAACTTCAGGCACCCGAGAGGTACTTCGGTAGCCTCAAGGACGGTGACAGGTAAGTTCTTGTTTACCCACACTTGCCATTGTTGTTGTTCCAGGCTGCGAGACCCGGCAGGAGGATGAGTATAGCGTCGTTCTGAACTAGCTTCAAAAGTGTACGGGTATATGACTCTGCCAGAGGGTTGTCGTAGTCAGTGGGAGCAGCGGAAGCATTGGTGGACATCAGGCTTATGTCTATTTATAGACTAAAGCAGATGTAGCGGAGATAGATCATCTGTTTCTGATGTGACAGTCATAGGTTTGACGTCATCAGAATAGGGGATGGATCTGTTGAGAAGGTAGTAGGAAGTGATATTCCTTTACTACGATCGGTTATACTTTGGTCGTCACACAGTGGTTTCTCCACAAAGGACTTGGACATTATATCAGACATACTGGTTACTAGATCTATGGTTTTAGATCTAGATTTGGGTGGTTTCCTAATCTGGGTACTTAGACAGCATTCTAAGAGTATTTAGAATGGACGACTCCTGGCACGGTATTGCACCTGCAGGTAATGGAGTCACCCTCTCTAAAGGTGTCTTACAGACTAAAGGGGAGAGGGATACTCATGATTGGCAGATCACTTGCTCAGGCAATTGAGTCAATCATGAGATGTCAAGTACCACACCAGATGTTGTTCTTGCACTAGATGCAATAAGTTGACATTGATCCAATCCTGGAAAAACAGTCGGAAGCAGTTTTAGAACATAAGTGCCTGTTCTAGGGATATGATAACGAAAGCACCATTCGGGAAACAGTTATCATTCCAGGCTTCCAAGGTGACCTGGACGACAAGGAGGTTGTCAGAGTTATAGTTATCCCTCTGATGAGGGGCAGTGTTTTGGACAGATGGTCCAAGGGAATACTGAGGGTGGCATGGCGCAGGATACTGATTAAGTTCAGCTGACGATACAGTCTAAGGAGTTTGGATTTGGAGTTCATTTATGAGCTAGGTCCCATCAGACATCCAGACACTCTAAGACAGGTATTGCTCATTTCGGGAGATGGTTTTCTCCGCGAACTTGAGATATAGAGAGACATAGAAAGAAACATCCAGGCGGATCCACTCACTGAGGCTATTCCTCGAACGCAATAGTTTCACAAACGGTTTTTGTGAGACTGACTAGTAGAGGAGTTGGGTGTTCGGTATCACACGGGCTGTGAGTATGCGACATCGCAATAATTAGCCTTGAGTGCAAGTGGGAGATTGTTGGAGATAGTGCCCTCAGAGTCAATTATTGGATCACAGGCACGTGATTGCAATGATTGAGGGAGGACCTGTCCCAGTAGGACAGTCTTACTCGAGATGATAGTATGCTATCTGGTTTACCTTTATCATCGTGTACTGCTTTAGGCGACCTGACATGTCGCTATTGCACGTTGATAGAGCCCCTAGGATTCTTGCTTGACTGCCGGCAGTATGAGGGCGATCATATAAGTGAGAGCTGGAGTCTACAAGCACATCCTTAAAAGGTCCCTAGTCGTGGGAGTTTCGAGACAGGGCATCGATTCTCCAGAGTAGACTAGTGTATACAGTCGAGACCCCGACGAGGGGCGGTGGCCGGTCTCACAAGCCACTGGTGTCAGTAGGTTCACCTAAGATGTATACAGGTGCTCATTGGGTTATGAGTACACCGGACAGGACTCGCCGGGAACATGCTAGTTGGTCTTATACCTGACGTCAGATAGCAGTTCCCAGGTGACATGTGTACAGGTTAGTTCATCGACCTGGGGATCGTCATTTGTCTCGTGTGAGTTCCCACTGTACTTTGATTACTACCCTACCACGGCTCAAAGGAGTCGTGCAAACAGGTTTTAGTTGGGTACAGTCCCGAGCCACATGGAGGCAGTGAGCGGATCTTCAGGGGTTTCGTCTCTCCCGGTATTGGGGGTGAGGTCGCGCTGTGTCTAGGAGAGCCATTACACAAAGACCTTGGCCAAGGTAGGAGATTTACTGGTAGGTATTCCAGTAGTATCTCAGGGTGTTCTGGGCTACACTCCGACACGACTTGTACCGCTTTTGGGGGTCTGACTTTTACCAACCCCCTAGGCCCGCCATGCGATGCTCATAGACGAACGGACCGGACTGTACGGATATTGTCACTGACAAGCTCAGTTGGGTGTCGGGGTGAGCTTCCTCATCGACGTCCCTTTTAGTCAATAGCTGGTGGCCCGTCACGTATTGGCTTATACCTCTGACGTGCTAGTGGTTAAATCCACAGCCATAGTATTGACGAGTCTTTAGAGTCCACCACACTTTCAGTTACTCAAGCTTTCGGGCGAAACGCTGTAGAGGCCGTATGGAGATATGGCAGGGTCCGATCAGATACGTGCGGTATTGCACGGATCAGGATCGGACAGTTTGTACTAGTAGCCGTATGGTTATATGGCAGGGTTCGATCAGATACGTGCGGTATTGCACGGATCAGGATCGAACGGATATTACTAGCCGGCTTTGGTTTAAGCCGGTCCTAGTTTAGTACAGTGTAGATTTTGTCTCATTGCATTTGTATCCGGACGGAATACAGATGCGGGTGTGTATGCACAGTATGGGGTTTTCCTGTAATTTATTACGGGACCAGTTTTCTGGAGTTGCCAGTTTGCATTCCGTTCCGGCCGGTTTTCCTTTGTTCTTTCCCGGCCAGACTTTTCCGATGGAGGGGGTTATTTGCAATTGTGCAAATAACTTTAGTGGAGGGGTTTTATTGCATAAAGATTGATTATGATGGCTTCATTATCTTTGCACCATTACTTGCATTAATGAGGGTATGGTTTTGATGTGAGTGGAGTATGGTTGATGTTGTGGTCACCTCTTCTTGTTTCCTACAATAACCTCCCTCTTGCATTTTTGTTCTCATTCTCTCCACCATTCAAAAGATTTGGCCGGCCACATTCTTTAGGAGAGAGAAAAAATGAGAGGTAAAAACTTTGTATGAGGGATTAATTCACATCTCTTTTCATGCTTGCAAAATTCTCAAAACCCTCTCCAAGTTCATGATTCTCTTCATCCTTCATGGCAACCAAAAACCCAATGAGACATAGACTCTACACATCCTACAGCAAGTCTTGGGCATGTCGAGTTGCCGGCTTCATGCCCGAGTTGCCTCGATACCGAGGCGGGAGCCCGTAAAAGATGCAGGCGACGTGGTGCCCTTCCGGCGAGGAGGCGACGACCGGAGATCCCGCGAGGAGATCGGAGTGGAGATGAAGACCGGAGGACTCGGATCAGTCGGTACATCTCTTCCCCTTTCTTGAAGTTAGCTAGACTAGTTAATGGTCACGATCCGGGGTTTAGTGCGCGGTGGTGCCGGTTTGCAAAGTCCGCAAAAAAATTTAAGTTTACCACCGCTTCCGCGTTTGGCCGTCGGGTTGACGGCCGGGGCGCCGCCGTGCACTTACATACATGTTAGTACATTCATGTGGCATACATACCTGTTAGTACATCCATGCGACATTCATACTTGTTAGCATACTGATGATGCATACATACTTGCTAGTGCCTATAGCCATACTTGTTTAGAGATGCTAGGATACTTGTGTGCATACATGCGATGGCCTTTGTAGATGTTATTTATTACTCACGAGCTGGCAACTCACCCCCGTTGTGCCACAGCATTTCTGCAGGTCCGCTCCGTCAACACTGTAGTGGCGGACACTTTCGCCTCTTTTGCTCTCCTTACCTGGATTCGAGGCTTTTGCTCATAGGTGGGTTGTTATCATTTTGTACCACGTTATTATGATCATTGTATCTAGAGTACTCCATCTACTACTGCTTTTTCAGCTGTACCAGTTTATTTGGATTACTGTATATTGACCTAGAGACGAGGTTGTGAGACTTATGGATTTATGTTATGTGGGGTCGAGCTCACTTGAGTCGACATGTTATTTTACTTGTGCTTCATGCTTATTTATGCACATTGTTATCTTACATTGCGTGGGATTTGTGACCGCCTTGAGGCGAAGAGCTAGCTCCCGCTTGGGGATGACATATTCATGTTATTCATTTATATTCCTCTTTTGTACCCGTTTGGGGCTTGCTTTTACAAAGGAGGTTCTGCCGGAATTTTTGGAAAAAGGGAAAGTTGTTTTAAAAAGGAAACTTGATGTGGTTTAATGGAGTAATTATTTTTAACTAAATTGGCTTCCTTCACTCTAATTCTTAATTGGGTTTTGTATTCTGGGCTTCGGCTTACTTATTTACGGACGCCTTGAAACGTTTCGTAACTTAAGTGCCGGTCGCGTTCCGTACCTTGCGAGTCGTGACAGTTCTAGATTTGGTGGCTACGGTTGATGATTCATAGTTAGCATTAAATGAAATGGTGATGTGTTATTATGACTCACTTTGCATTAATTATTTCATTTAATGTTTTTTGCAAGGTGTATATTAATCATTTATTCTCATTTATCTTTATGGTTACCCTCCCCTCTCCTACACTCAACCCCCACCTTAAAAGTGGCCGGCCCCTTCTTGAGTGCGAGTAAGATTCAATTGTGAAATGATATGAATTATTTGCTAAGTTTCCAAGCTCATTTTTCATCACCCGATTAAAAAGGCAACTTCATTAACCGTTCGTCCATGACTTTGGACGAAGTGAGACAAAGTGTTCTACTCATTCTCGACATCAATCTTGGTCATCTATTTTAGCAAACTTGATGACCGAGTTGCCTCGATTCAGAGGCAGGAGCACGTTTAAAGATCCGTAGATGTGGTGCTACCTCGACGACGAGCCAGGAGATCGGAGCAGCCACAATGGAGCGTGGGATGATGGTTAAAGAACGAAGGACTCGGATCGTTCGGTATAACCTTTCTACCCTTTTTTGTAGTTTGTTAGTTTAGCGTTAATGGCATATCCGGGTTATAGTATGCGATAGCGCCAGTTATAAAAGTTTTTGATCCACATTTGGCGTCAGTTTGACGGCCGGGGTGCTACCGTAGACTTACACCAATGACTCAGCGGTTATCATGGGGATGCCGACGGGAGTCATGTACGTATAGATACGTTGAAAGGCGAGGGTCAGATCTAGGTACTCGTGTTTTCGGGATAGCGTATGATACGTACCTATCAGGGTGCCAGTCGTGGTGACAGCACCTGATAGATCAGCATTTCTGTGTCGATGCTTAACACATTGGTTTCATGATATTTCTTTTTATTCCTTTGTATATATAACAGTGGATTAGGACACTGTTTGATTGATCGTAATTTTCCGACTGTGTAAGTAACTCAAATAGTTCCCGGCAACGGCGCCATTTGATTGTTAAAAGAATTCGGATTGTGTAGTATCGAATAAAGCGAATAAGTTTCTATGTGTCGGCAATATTGAATAAAATTCACAATCAAAGAATTATATTTGACCGCAATCAATTACGGTGTCGATTGTAGATCGTAAGGGAGTGCGGATCGTCCACAGGGATTGTAAGATTCGTTTCTGTATTTACTTTGTTTGAATTGAAAAGTTGATCCAAAAGAAAAGAAAACATGATTCAAGATTTTATCGAATGATTCAGGTGTCACTAATCTAATCAAGAATCAAGAAACTGATAAACAATCGAGAATCGGGTTTCGATGATATTTCCAACCAAATGTCAAGAATCTAAATGAGGCTCGTAGGAATCGATCGGATCTATAGACGTGATGTAATCTCAAGATTTCGTGTTCTTGTCCTTCGAAGGATTGATACTAGATCAATGATGATCGACGAGAGTTAGGGCTTTCTTGATGAAACTAGGGTTTCATCATTTAACCCTTGTTCTTTCGTTGATATCATTCACATTCTAGCCTCTAGCAATTTCAAGAAACGATCGTAACTCCCCAATCTCGAGCGATATCAATCAAGAAAGCATCGCAACGAATTGGGTCGTCGATTCTTGATCTTGCTAGGGTTTACAAAACTCGTAGGATTCAAGAATCGATTTAAAATATATTACATCATCATTCTATTGATCGTCTTGACTCCTCGACGAGCGGAGTATTACTCAAACATCACAACAAGAATTACAACTAGAAATTTAGATTGAATCATGATGCAAGAATTTAAAGAAAACAAGATAAAAGAATATCACCTTTTATTTATATCAACAATTTGATTACAGTCGCTCAAGAATTACAAGAGGAAGAACTAAATTGTCGAATTGGCTTCGCTCGGCTCCGTGAGTCGCGGATCGGCTTGGACCACTTGCTCTGTTGAAGATCGGCTAGGCTCATAAAAGGTTGCAAGGCTTCTTGCTTGATGGGTACTCGGGATCTTGGCTTTTGATTGGAATTAGGGTTAGGGTTTCACACAAGTCCTCTCACTAGACTTGTGGAAGAAGATGATGAAGAAAGAGATAGAATAGCTCTAGATTGGCTACTAAAATGAACTAATGGAGGGATTTTTCCATGATGATTTACAAGTGAGCCTAGGGTCTTATTTATAGATCACCCAAACCCTGAGCCTTTGTGAAGTTCCCTCCAAAAGTTTGTTGAAAGACTTCTAGAAGTAGTTAGTTAGGCTTAGCTTAGGGTTTAAGCTAGGGTTTAGGGAGAAGTTTCTAGAATACAAGGCTAGTTTAGTATTGATCCCAAAGCTTGCTGATCTGGCAGAAGTCTCTGGAGTCTTCTGGAATTTGCATAGTTTTTCTGAAATGTGGAAGATGTGGTAGACATTGTGCACCAAAATTGAGGTGATGAAGGGGCAAGACCGCAGCGGAACCGCGGCACAAAGCGGCTTAGGCCGCAGTTCCACGGCCAAGTAGGCTCCTTGGGGCTTGGTCTTTTTGCAGTGGTCTTGGGTTGATACTTGGGCCTTTCTTTGATATGTTGATTTTTGTTTTGCCTTTTGAATTGGTACCAGAACTGAAACCATTGAGTTGGCGTAATGTTTAATCAGCACCTGTAAGTTTTTGGCTTTACTTCTGGCTTTTCCTGCACAGATCTCAAAACAAGTGTTGCGCAATATAGGGATGATGTGATGCCATGAAATGCGGTCAATTTTCTTTATAGTGTCGGTGTTAAAGTCTAATACATGCAATCTGATATTTTGCGACCGTTTTGCTAATATGTGAAATATTAATGCCGAACACTTATATATGAATGCAAATGATGTGGAAATTGCCGGCTAAAATATGCAATATTTTCGACTAATCAAATTTCCCCAAACTTAATTTCGATCGTCTCGAGCGAACTGTTTTATTAAAAAGAGAAAAACTAACTATCACACTTTCGTAGGCAACACGATTGCACTGAGCACGTGCAACAAGCCTTTAAACCTCTAGTTGTCCCTAGTAGGAGGAGTGTTGTCTCCTGAGGGTTTTCAGCGGATTGCACCCACAAAATCCAATAATAAAAGAAAGATCATGAATATTACATTTAAAGAAAAGAATTGTAAAAGAAAAGCCTTCGAAAATTAGGGTTTCCAACTAAGCTAGCTTTTCGGTTGTCATGAGCCCTATCTTAATGGTCATGAAAAGATGTCAGAAATCACGTCCTCCCTCAATAAAACATCGTCTTATTCTTCTTTCCTATCTGTTTTCCAAACATCGATCATATAACCCTGCGTGTGTGTAAAGGACATCCCTACACCCGGAGAATTCAATTCAAGCTATCATACTCTTGCCCATCAGCCTCAGTACTTTTTAATTAATGAATATTTAGATGAGATTGCTCACACACTTTCATGCGACCGTTAATACTTCTTGAGGTACTAACCGACCGATTACTCCTGTGCTTGCTTACTTGGTGTATTTTCCTCGTCTTGCACCACCTCAGGCATAGCAGTGACTCCCAGACCAGTTGGCCTTAGGACACTAGGTGAAAAGGCACCCTTGCTATACATTTTTATTGCCCTTGGTGATAACAAAACCAGTATCCATTTTTCTCACCACTTTATATTTTCTTTATTCATTTTTTTTATATTTCCTTCATACATCGGCTTTAAGACAAGAGCATTTCAAGGTATCCTCTACTATCCCAGGCTTCAAGACGTGTGTAAGTGCGACTAGCAGGGTAGCAACGTTCAAAATGTTTGGCTTCCAGAATAGAAACTATTTTTCAGACTTATTTTTATCCTCAGATTAGTGACGTCCTTCATCTTACTAACCCTTGGGACAACAGCTCATAACTACTTATTACTAGTTCGTATAAGAAAGCTTCTAATTTTCTTAGTTTTCTTAAATTTTTCTAATCTCATGGATGTAATTGTTCACTATCTAAACTTTCATTATCTTATTTATGTACAAAAAAGTGTAAATATTAAAATTGTTTTTATCCTTGAAAATTTTTAGATTTTTATGGGTTTTGAAATTTTTTTAAATTTTTATAGATTTTTAAAAAAATGTTTTGTGCTTATGCAAATGATATGCAAATGATGCAGAAATAAGCACAAACCTCCCCTAAACTTGTTTTCAACAGTGTCCTCACTGTTGCCAAATGCTATACCTATAAAACCTGTAAGTCTGGGAGGAATTATTAGTGGGGGAAAAATATATAAGTGAAGAACTTCCCCCAAACTTATTCTTTTCACTCACCTTCATTCAAAAGATGATGCAATGATATACAGGATCTGAAGGTGAGACGGAGGAATTTTAATCAAAATAAACTGGCTCTTGAAAGAACAAGAGCTCCTCCGTGGGGTCAGTGGAAAAATACTGCTTTAATCTATGTCCATTCACTTTTAAAAATGTGCCGTTTTTAACATTTTCTACTTCTACTGCCCCGTGCGGATATACAGACCGCACAACAAAAGGTCCCTTCCATCGAGATCGGAGCTTACCTACGTGAAGGTGTAATCGTGAATCATAAAGAAGGACTTGTTGACCGGGTGAAAATGTTTTCCTCAAAATGTTTTTATTGTGAAAAACCTTGGTCCTATTCTTTACAATTACAACGTTCTCATAAGCTTCATCGTGGAGTTCGCTTAGCTCATTAATTTGCAGCTTCCGAAAGTTGCAAGCAAGGTTTAGATCAAAATTTATTTCTTTAATAGCCCACAATGCTTTATGTTCAATCTCGACGGGTAAATGACATGCTTTTCCAAACACTATCCTATATGGAGACATCCCTAGGTCGGTCTTATATGCAGTTCGGAATGCCCAAAGAGCATCCGTCAGTTTGGTCGACCAGTATTTTCTATTTTTAGCAACAGTTTTCTCCAGGATAAGTTTGATTTGTCTGTTTGAGATTTCAGCCTGCCCGCTTGTTTGGGGACGATAGGGTGTAGAAAGTCGGTGGTTGATTGAGTATTTTCGTATCAGAGTCTCGAAAGACCTGTTGCAGAAATGTGTCCCATTATCGCTAATGATAGCGCGTGGGTGTCCAAATCGCGAAAAGATATACTCTTTTAAGAACTTAATGACAACTTTCTTGTCATTAGTGCGACATGGAATGGCTTCTACCCACTTTGAGACATAATCAACCGCCAGCAGTATGTATAAATTCCCAAAGGAGTTGGGAAAGGGACCCATAAAATCAATGCCCAAAACATCGAATATTTCAACAACCAAGATGGGTTGCTGAGGCATTTCATTCCTCTGGGAGATTCTAGCCGTGTACTGACATTGTGTACAGGTTTTGCAATGGTCAAATGCGTCCTTGAATAAGGTCGGCCAATAAAATCCACATTGCAAAACCTTCTCCGCCGTTTTTCTAGGACCGAAGTGACCCCCACAGGCCTGATCATGACAAAAAGAAAGAACACTCTTGAACTCTTCATTCGGGACACACCGGCGAATGATCTGATCAGGAAAATATTTAAACAAATAGGGCTCGTCCCAGTAAAAGTGTTTTACTTGGGATAGAAAACGATATTTGTCCTGTTTTGACCAATCGCTGGGTATCAGTCCTGTGGCATGATAGTTCACATATCCCTGAACCATGGTTCAGCAGATATGCTCAAGAGTTGTTCGTCAGGGAACGAATCATTGATTGGCAGGGTCACAGGGGAAGAAATGATGCGTGAAAGATGGTCAGCTACTACGTTTTCACATCCTTTCTCATCTTTGATAACAAGATCGAATTCTTGTAACAGAAGGATCCAACGTATTAGTCGACCTTTTGCATCTTTCTTCGCCAGAAGATGTTTTAAAACGGAATGGTCGGTATACACAACTATATGTGAGCCAATTAATTAAGGCCTGAATTTTTCTAATGCAAATACAACCGCTAAAAGTTCTTTTTCTGTGGTTGTATAATTGATTTGCGCATCATTCAGGGTCTTACTAGCATAGTATATCACGTGTGGCATCTTTTCGATGTGTTGTCCTAAGATTGCACCTACTGCAAAATCAGATGCGTCAGACATCAGCTCAAAAGGGTAGTCCCAGTTTGGTGATGATAAAACGGGGGCTGAAGTGAGTGAGTATTTAAGTGAGTCGAAAGCTGTCTCGCAGTCCGAGTCAAAATGGAAGGTAGTATCCTTGGCCAGGAGAAGAGTTAAAAGTCTAGCAATTTTGCTAAAATCCTTAATGAATCTTCTATAAAAGCCCGCATGGCCAAGGAAAGATCGAATATCTTTGACGGTCTTGGGATGAGGGAGGTTTTGAATGACATCTATCTTAGCTCTGTCAACCTCGATGCCTTTCTGTGAAATAACATGTCCAAGAACAATTCCTTCTTGGACCATAAAATGGCATTTTTCCCAGTTCAAAGTTAAGTTTTTTTCTTTGCAACGAGTAAGAATGTAACATTTCAGAAAAATAAAATATTATTTTTGGGAATTTTAATAATTTTTAATTAATATTTTAATAGTCGGTGTAATTAAATACCGATAAATGGTGAAAATTCCGGAGAAAATTTTAGAAATTCTAAAATAGGGTATTTTGTGGAAGTATGTCATTTCTAAGCTTTTATGGTTACGTATGTGTTATTTTGGTAAAAATCGCGATTAACAATCGCTAAGTGGATTTTTGGCTTTTTGTGCAAAAATGTGCACATGACATTTTCTACACCTATTTCTTGTTTTGGTCATGGTAGCCTAGGGTTGGACCATATTTAGGTGGCCATGGTGGGTTGAACCATTTGATTAGAGCTGGGGTTATGTCGACTTGTGTAGGGAGAAGTGAGCCAATGTGGCTTGGTGTCTTGTGAGCATTGTTTTGGAGAAAGAGTGAGATGGTTAGGATGTGCCATGATCCATCCCATATCATTATTCCTTGTGTTCTTTACCCCCTCTCACACAGCAGCCCCAAATTCTCCAAATTCAGCCTATAGCAACACATCAGCTGCTACATCAGCCAACATCAGCAGCTGAAACAATAATTCAGCCACCCTACGAGCAGCCCCCATCAGCTATATCAGCTCCATAGCTGATTTAGACCAGCTCCTATCACATTTCATCCCCCCATTGCTGACCAAACACCCCCCCCATCGAGACTTATCAGCCCCCTAGCTGATCTACAATCTCCCATCACCATTTTCAGCCCCCAATGGCTGACTTTTGCTACCAATCAGCCCAAATTCTGCCTAACTTCATCCACCAGAACAGCCCCTAAATTCAGCTGAAGACATGCATCAATCAGCAGCTAATCAGCCCCCCTTTGTCAATACTTTCAGCCTACAATGATGGACTTCAGCAACCCCTAGCTCCTAGCACCATAGCCTAACCTCTATACACTCACACCAGCTGATACATCAGCACTTCAGCCCATATCAAATATCATCAACATTAAGCAACAGCCCAATGAGCAGCAACCCCATCAACACAACACCAAATACTTCAACCTCACCACACCACATCTTAATGCACCTTTTACACCCCTCTCAAGTGTTGCAATTGCTACTGCAACACATAGAGAAATAAAGAAGAGAAAGAGGAGCAAGAAAGAAGAGAGTTACAGCAGCAGCAACAGCTGCAGAAACATTGTCAGCATCAACAGAAACCTCATGTCCGGGAGCAAATGGAGAAGCTCCACAGCAGCAACAGCCCTTCCACCTTATCTCCTTCCCTTCTCCTTCCTCCTAGGACCCCCTCGAGGTATAATCTCGCATCCCAACTCAGTTCTTGCTCAGTTCTGGTGTAATATCTGAAAGTTTACTGTTTTAGTGTGATATTGTGCTAGTTTAGGCAATTTTGAGTGAAACTTGACCTAGTATTGGTTTTGATCGTTAGTATAACCTTATTAGATACTTTTGAGACCATTGTAACCAATATTACTCTAAAATCCAAGTATTTACTAGAGTTATTCGACTTGGCGTATTTTACCGTTTTTGTCGATTTTGAGGCCTTTCTGAAATCTGCTTTCACCCGGGGCCTTCTAGAGAAAAGTAGACATGTCAGTGAGCTGTGCAGGCACCCTGGAACCCCTACCAAAAGCCGTAGCCACTAATTCAAAACTCTGGCCGCAAATTACCTCATTCTGGCCGCAAATTACGGCCAGACCTGCATAAAAATGCCTCGTTTTGCGTGCAAAGGCCCTTTTTCATGTAAAATTGACCCCCGGCATGTCTAGTTTTGACTGGTTCCTGTTAGGATAAAATCTGGGTTCATTTTCGTGAGTTGGCGTATGATTTATGACGTGTTTTTGTATGAATTTTGATATTCGATGATTCGTATCTGTCGGGTGGCGTTCGGACGTCGACGACAGAGGATATTGGCTGTTTTTGCACACAAGGTCACAGGTTTTTACCTATGGGCGTAGTGTGTACCATTTTGGTTTCCGATGTGATTTTTATGAGTTTTAGCATGTGATATCCTTGTAGGTACTCATGTGACGTCGAAGCGTTGGAGATGCAAATGGCGATATCGGCACCGGAACACATAACTAGGTGAGTAGATTTATATCTACGGGGAGAAGTCGGGTGGATGGCGTATAGCACCCCCGCAGTCCGAGGTGGTGTATACGGATGCGTATACACACCTATAAATATTATTGTTGTTGGGATTATTATTGATGTTAAATGGATATTGGTGAACTTGGATGATTTTGGTTACGAAACCATAGGGTAGTGGGTGCACTACACATTCATGCACACATATACATATTTGCACACGTCCTCACTTCATATATTCTTATGGGATTCGTTATGGACATGTGTTCACTTGGATATGAGGCTATGTGTGTATTAAGGATTTGAGGATGATACATGGGATTGATATGAGTCGATGAGTTGACCTGAGAGTATGATATCGGCGATATAACCTGTTATGATGGTAAAATTCATGATTTAGGTACACTTGATACTTTAGAGGATTTTGGGAATGATGATGCCATAATAATAGCGACATATATATTATGTGATTGACATGTGATTATGATAAACGATGGGATACGATATGATATGATATGACATGATACTTGTGATAGGCCACCTTAGGCGATGTATACACTGGTGATGATATATGAGGATAATATCGATCTATACTAGATTGGCGATCAGTAGTTAGATCTTAATTATAGTGATGATGTTAGAATTGTACTAGACATAGGTCAGTACCCAGATGATGATAATTGATAAAGAGAATACTTGATGATTAATATGACAAATGTGATATTGACCCGTACCCAGATTTGGGAGGCCGTACGACGGATTTACGTACGAGCTATATTTTGATGTTTGATCCGCCTATTTGGCTTGGGAATAACCGATTATAGGGATACGGTATCGGATGTGATATGATCGAGGCGGGATCACCGACTATATACGTGTATATATATATGTATCAACTCAGAGATTAGGCGGTTTCCCTTACCTGCAGTTAGCTTATTAGCTCAGCCTTATTGTTGGCATAGCTGTACGACCTTTATGACATTAGATGCAGTTTAGCGATCATGGTGTTCAGTATTTCAGCTCCCGCATATTATTAATTGTTGCTCTGCATCGCATACTGTTATGATTCATATTTTATTATTGATATCATGCTGTTAGGACACCAGCACCATTACCGATGATGCGTATGTTCCACATACACTTACTTGCCAGCTCACACACATCTTCATCGGTAATTGCCATGTCACTACACAGTAGTATTATTGCATCAGGATATGACCCTTGTATGTGCATACTATTATTCCATGTTGCAGGACTTACAGTTACACTTGCATTCCATTTATATGTCACATACATCATGCTTCCTGATTATACGGATTGAGATATGTTGTTTCTATGTTATTCTGGATTTGGGAACCGTGGGTATTTCAAAGAGATTATGTAAATGTTTTAAAAACCCGGTTACCCTTGATATGATATTTCAGTGCGTTCACCATGTGTTTTCTCGGTGCTGAGAGTGACATGTGAAACCCGAATCGAGGAGACGGATGAGACCGATTGCGGGTACATGGTGGACCCGGTGTGGTACCCCGGGGCAAGAAGATCGCAGATGATGGCGTTGAGCCTGTGCAGGGGAGCACTACCTACCGGTGATATTACCCGACACGTCGGATATCCGGAGGATACCGTCGTAGTCATGAGATGGATGGTAGGGGCCGATCTGGACTGACGGCGCCCTAGATTTTGTGATTGAGACATTGAGATTTCGAGATATTGAGGTACAGAGATTGTGATACAGAGGTATCGAGATACTGAGACTTATGTTTTGTGCCGATGCTGGGCACTGTTTATGCAGATTTCATTTATGATACCTCATTTTAAAAATACAGAAATCTCACAAAGTTTCAAAAGCAGTTTTCTTCTGTACATGCATTCTGTTTCATGCATTCATACATCATTCATATGATATATTGCCACCTGATGCACTGACATGGACATATGGGATTACACTTGGGTTAGATATTTGCCCTAGACATGGTTAGAGATTACTGGTTATATATTTGAGGATTATTTATATTATGATCGTATGACCTAGGTTGCGTCATACATGCGATTTGCTGTTCGTAGATCTTTTTCTACTCACGAGTTGGCAACTCACCCCCGTTGTGCCCCAGTTTCTTGCAGGTGTTGCCGTACGGATTTCATTACGGCTTTGCGGGCACTGTACCTTTCGGGTGACTTGCTAGTAGGTGGGTTTATTGTATCTTACCCATCATTATACATTGTACATTACATTTCAGTTGTATCTAGAAGTTCCATCAACCAAAACTTGTAATTATTTGAGATAGAGACCAGTGATGTTTATTCTTTCGACCTTAGAGTCGCGTGTTATATTTCCATGGGTTCTTGCTGGTCGAGTTTCATTTCTGTTGTGATCCTCGCCTTTAGGCGTTGTATATTCTGATGCATACAAGTTGATTTGGGATGGTTTTTCCTACACTCTACTACTTCTCTTGGTTTTGTATTCTGGGCTTCGGCTTACTTATTTTACGGACGCCTTGAGACGTTTCGTAACTTAAGTGCCAGTCATGTTCCGAAATTTCGGGTCGTGACAAAGAACAGCGTCAAGATTCGCAAGGCAATCAGAAAAAAGAGTCTCCAAAAATCGAGAAGTCGTCCATAAAGATCTCCAGAAAAATCTCTACCATATAAGAGAATATCCCCATCATACACCGCTAAAAGGTAGCGGGAGCATTGCATAGCCCAAAGGGCATGCGACTGTAAGCAAAGGTACCAAAAGGACAAGTAAAAGTGGTTTTATCTTGATCCTTTTTGGCGATGGGGACCTGATTATAGCCTGAGTATCCGTCCATAAAACAATAATACTCTCGTCCTGCTAAGCGTTCCAGCATTTGATCAATGAATGGTAGAGGAAAGTGGTCTTTTCTCGTGGCAGCGTTGAGTTTTCTATAATCGATACATACACGCCACCCGGTTTGGGCGCGTGTCTGAATCAACTCATTTGCCTCATTGGTAACAACAGTGATGCCGGATTTCTTAGGAACGGCATGTATAGGACTTACCCATTGGCTATCGGAGATGGGGTATATAATACCATTATCTAAGCATTTGACAATCTCTTTCATTACCGCTTCCTTCATGACGGGATTTAACCGTCTCTGTGGTTCTTGGGATGGTCTGGCATCATCCATCACATGTATATGATGTTCAACTATCAAGGGACTAATCCCTTTGATGTCCGCCATACTCCAACCAAACGCTTCTTTGTTAGATCTCAATACCGATAAAAGTGCATTCTCTTCTTCTAATGCTAGAGAAGCGGATATTATAACCGGTAAAGATTCCTTCTCACCTAAATAAGCATATTTCAGATGAGACGGTAAAATTTTGAGATCTAATTCAGGCAGAGAAATGATAGAAGGAGGGATCATTAAGTGATTTTTGGATTTACAAAGAAGCTCGGAGCCTGTGAAAGATACAGACTCGGGTGGAGAAAAGTCAGAAGTGCAGGACTCAAGTGTAGGTAAAGTGTCCTCAGTAAGATCTTGTGTAAAGTCAAACAGAGATGTGGTAATGTCATCGAGATCAGTAAAGAAAAGTTCCTCAGCTCCACAACTATCGGGAGCGATCTCATGGACAGAGCACACATCTAAAATATAAGCAGAGGGTTCTGATGGCTGACTTCTAACTTTGTAGATATTTAGTTCAATGGTCATATTTCCAAATGATAAGTTCATTGAACCGTTTCTGCAGTTTATAACAGCGTTGGAAGTGGCAAGGAAAGGACGACCCAAAATCACCGGAATTTGGCCCCGGGGGTTTGCTACAGGATGTGTGTCGAGCACAATGAAGTCTACAGGGAAAACAAATTCCCCGACCTTTATCAACACATCCTTTAATTCACCCCTTGGTTTGGTGATTGAACGGTCTGCCATTTGGAGAGTACAGTGAGCAGGTTTCAGCTCTCCAATCCCTAATTGCTCATAGACAGAATAAGGAAGTAGGTTAACACTTGCGCCAAGGTCTAAAACAACACGATTTATGTTTTTACCCCCAATAGAAATCGATATTATAGGACATCCTGGGTCCTATCGTTTCTTTGGTAGCTGGGGAATAAAAGCAGTGCTGATATTATTAGCCATAAAGACCTTCTTCGGCACTTGAGTCTTCCTCTTCGTAGTGCACAAGTCCTTAAGAATTTTCGCATAAGCGGGGACTTGTTGAATTTCATTTAGGAGAGGGATATTGATGTTAACCTGTTTGAACATTTCCATAATTTTCTCTATATGAGGACTCGTTCTGTTACCCCTTAACCGATTCGGGTAAGGAGCTTTCGCGATAAGCGCAGGGTCCATCATAGGAGAAGGAAGAGGGGGTAGACGAGGTCCCAAAAGAGGTGTGGGGACCGTCTGTGGAGAACTATAAGGGTTGGGTTCAGATGTCGAGCCCAATGGGAAATGGAGAATAGGCTCTCGAGAAGGAGGTGTGGTAGAAGAAGAAGGATCAGAAGGAGAAGTGTGTGTGTGTGGAAAGGACTCAGCCGGGGTGTTGATATGATTTTCAGTATCATCAATACCTTCCCCGACATGATTGTTCAGCACTCTTTCCGATCTCAACATTGTGATGGCATTTACATTGTAATGCCCAGGATTCTGTAGGGGTTGAGAGGGAAGTTTCCCTTTTTCTCTCGCACTCATTTCGGCTTTAAGGCGTGCGATTTCAGCTTCCATCGATCTGATGCTCTCATCTTGGGACGCTGAGTTTTTCTTTATCTCACTGACGGAAGATCTAACCTCAGTCGAAACCTCTATGAAATTTGATAAAAGTGATTTCATGGTTTGAGTGAATTGAGAGAATTCGTCAGAACAGGACAACTGCATAGGATTAGACTGTGCAGGAGTGTTGCCCTGGTTTTGGAAATTTTGTGACTGGTAGGGGTGCTGAGTGAGTTGAAGGGGTTGCTGTTGTGGTGGAGGAAGAGCTATTTGAAAATTATTCGTGTTTGGAACCGTGTTTTGAGATTGGTTTTGGTTCCAAGCGAAATTCGGGTGATTCCACCAACCCTGATTGTACGTGGAAGAATATGGATCGTTTCTAGGTCAATGAAATGCGGCATTAGAATGCTCGTGACCTTGAAACGCAGAGTTTAATGGACATTCTTCCGTTAAATGAGACAGATCAGAACAGCACCCAAAAACAGTTTTGGTGAGCGACATTGGGTTTAGGGAGGCTGCAGAAAATTTGTGTTCCATAGCGTCGAGCTTCTTTTGCATTGCTGCCATCTCAGCTCTAACACCTATGGAGACATCTATTTGGTGTACGCCACCCCTATTCAATGGTTGGGTTCCACTCTCCCACTGTAGTGATTTTTCAGCGAACTCTTCTAAGTACTTCCAAGCTTCCCCATCATCCTTAGTCATAAAAGTACCTTGACACGTGTTTTCAAGGCTCTGTTTAGTGTTTTGGTTAATGCCCTCATAAATGATTCGGCAAAGCTCCCATCTCGGGATGCCGTGATGAGGACACTGAACCAATAGATCCTTGAAACGTTCAAAGCATTTAGAGAATGGTTCAGTAGGGAGCTGGGCAAATTGATTCAGTTCGCTACGAATTCTAGCTGTCTTTTGTATTGGGTAAAATTTCTTAAGGAATGCAGCGACGAATTCTTCCCAATTCGTAATAGAGTGTGCGGTAGTGTTATATAGCCACTTCTCGGCTATATCGCACAATGTAAATGGAAGAAGTCGTAGACGCATCGCATCCACTGAAAGTTGTGACGTACCCATCATTGCGCATACGTTTTCAAATTTGGTAATGAAAGCGTAAGCGTCCTCAGTCTCGAGTCCGTGGAATTTGGGTAAAAGGTTGATGTATTGGGGTTTAATCTCAACGTTATCCCCTTTGGCTGGTGGTGTGGATAAGCAGGTCGAAAGAGGACCTCGAAATGGATAGCACCTCTCCTGGAGAAAGATGCGGGGTGGATTTTGCGCACCAACGGACGGCGGCAGATTCGTGGAAAAGAAGTTCGATGGAGTCGGATCCATCGGTGTGGGTGTGGTAGTGGGTAAAGAAGAAGTAAATTGAGAAATATCGACTTCAGAGTCGATAAAGGGTACGCGAACTAAACGGGCACTAGAATCCCGTGTCCAACCTATCTTGTACTAAAAAGGGTTAGTACAAATGGCAGCGTTGGCTTATAATTAGGGGTATGAATGAATGCGGTGTTTGCTTTGAAAAAGGGACGGATTTTTTTGAAAAAATGATGCGACACAACAAATGCAACACCCAAAACACTAGAATCTAGTGGTCACGTAGGTCCGGCTCTAGACCGCTCCTAACTGCCAAAAAACAAGTCGCAGGATAGAATCCTCCACTACCTCTTTGTTCCCCTGTGGCCAGGTAAGTGGGAAGGTACTCCACTACGTAAGTAGTGGGCCTAATTAATAACCACTAGCCTTCGACACACTTTCCTAGGCACCACAAGAAAACGCGGATAAGCAATGAATTACCCGCGGCCTTCTCTTGTCCTAAATGAGCGCGACGGTCCTTAGAGTCATCTCTATATTTCTTTTAGTTAATGTGGGTCAATGCGGATGCAAGTTTTGTGGTTTTCGGGGCCTAGGAAGGGTAATGAAATCCCCACCTAATTTGGATATGGCCGTGCCCCTTAATATCCGTATTTAGAATGCAAACAACCAAGAAACAAAATCACGCACAAATTTAATTTTGCAATTTGCGAGCTGCGATTATTTGCAAAGAATCCTGCAGAAATTATTAGTTGGAGCTAAAAAGAGGAGAGAGGAGAAGGTAAGAAAGTACCTGAAGCAAATATTTTGTAGAGATCCCCCAAGAATGCCGCGGTTCCGCTGCGATAGCCTTCAACTGCCGCGCTTCCGCGGTTGGATGATGTGATCACTGAACCAAAATTCACCAGGGAGCTTCTATAGACTCCCTCTGCTCTCTGGTATATTCCAAAAAAAATTTCCAATTTCCAGCAAGCTCCAGATCTCCTTGCAATAAACCATAACAAATTGTTTACGGTTTGCACGAATTTTGATCTCAAAAATCTCAATGAAATAAATCTTTCAATTCAAACTATAATATGGAACGAATTAGCGCGTAATCCCCGGCAACGGCGCCATTTGATTGATCATAATTTTCCGATTGTGTAAGTAACTCAAATGGTCCCCGGCAACGGCGCCATTTGATTGATCGTAATTTTCCGATTGTGTAAGTAACTCAAATGGTCCCCGGCAACGGCGCCATTTGATTGTTAAAAGAATTCGGATTGTGTAATATCGAATAAAGCGAATAAGTTTCTATGTGTCGGTAATATTGAATAAAATTCATAATCAAAGAATTATATTTTACCGCAATCAATTACGGTGTCGATTGTAGATCGTAAGCGAGTGCGGATCGTCCACAGGGATTGTGCGATTCGTTTCTGTATTTACTTTGTTTGAATTGAAAAGTTAATCAAAAAGAAAAGAAAACATGATTCAAGATTTTATCGATTGATTCAGGTGTCACTAATCTAATCAAGAATCAAGAAACTGATAAACAATCGAGAATCGGGTTTCGATGATATTTCCAACCAAATGTCAAGAATCTAAATGAGGCTCGTAGGAATCGATCGGATCTATAGACGTGATGTAATCTCAAGATTTCGTGTTCTTGTCCTTCGAAGGATTGATACTAGATCAATGATGATCGACGAGAGTTAGGGCTTTCTTGATGAAACTAGGGTTTCATCATTTAACCCTTGTTCTTTCGTTGATATCATTCACATTCTAGCCTCTAGCAATTTCAAGAAACGATCGTAACTCCCCAATCTCGAGCGATATCAATCAAGAAAGCATCGCAACGAATTGGGTCGTCGATTCTTGATCTTGCTAGGGTTTACAAAACTCGTAGGATTCAAGAATCGATTTAAAATATATTACATCATCATTCTATTAATCGTCTCAACTCCTCGACGAGCGGAGTATTACTCAAACATCACAACAAGAATTACAACTAGAAATTTAGATTGAATCATGATGCAAAAATTAAAAGAAAACAAGATATAAGAATATCACCTTTTATTTATATCAACAATTTGATTACAGTCGCTCAAGAATTACAAGAGGAAGAACTAAATAGTCGAATTATCTTCGCTCGGCTCCGTGAGTCGCGGATCGGCTTGGACCACTTGCTCTGTTGAAGATCGGCTAGGCTCATAAAAGGTTGCAAGGCTTCTTGCTTGATGGGTACTAGGGATCTTGGCTTTTGATTGGAATTAGGGTTAGGGTTTCACACAAGTCCTCTCACTAGACTTGTGGAAGAAGATGATGAAGAAAGAGATAGAATGGCTCTAGATTGGCTACTAAAATGAACTAATGGAGGGATTTTTCAATGATGATTTACAAGCGAGCCTAGGGTCTTATTTATAGATCACCCAAACCCTAAGCCTTTGTGATGTTCCCTCTAAAAGTTTGTTGAAAGACTTCTAGAAGTAGTTAGTTAGGCTTAGCTTAGGGTTTAAGCTAGGGTTTAGGGAGAAGTTTCTAGAATACAAGGCTAGTTTAGTGTTGATCCCAAAGCTTGCTGATCTGGCAGAAGTCTCTGGAGTCTTCTGGAATTTGCATAGTTTTTCTGAAGTGTGGAAGATGTGGTAGACATTGTGCACCAAAATTGAGGTGATGAAGGGGCAAGACCGCCGCGGAACCGCGGCACAAGGCGGCTTAGGCCGCGGTTCCGCGGCCAAGTAGGCTCCTTGGGGCTTGGTCTTTTTGCAGTGGTCTTGGGTTGATACTTGGGCCTTTTTTTGATATGTTGATTTTTGTTTTGCCTTTTGAATTGGTACCAGAACTGAAAGCCTTGTGTTGGCGTAATGTTTGATCCGCACCTGTAAGTTTTTGGCATTACTTCTGGATTTTCCTGCACAGATCTCAAAACAAGTGTTGCGCAATATAGGGATGATGCGATGCCATGAAATGCGGTCAATTTCCTTTATAGTGTCGTTTTTAGAGTCTAATACATGCAATCTGATATTTTGCGACCGTTTTGCTAATATATGAAATATGAATACCGAACACTTATATATGAAAGCAAATGATGAGGAAATTGCCGCCTAAAATATGCAATATTTTCGACTAATCACTGTTATATATGCCCTTACACCAATATTAGTGGAATGGGACGCTCATATATGTGTATTGACATTAATTTATATACATCATCATATTTATTCAAGAAAATATATTTAGGATGTTATATTTTTACTTGATAATTTGATTCGGGATATAGCTGATTTATTTGAGATTTGATACAGGATATATTTGAGATTGCTGATTTGTACATTCAGGATATAGGAGATTTATTCGAAAGTGTACATTCAGGATTTTTGAGACTTATATGATATGACAGCCAATTTCGAGGCTGATTTGAGGAATTGGAATTTGGACTGTCTTGATGGATTGTGATCCTACCACGATGTCAGGATTCCATGGAAATGACATATTTCATTCCATACTCCACATTTATTGTTTATGCCCAGTTTCATGTATTAGTTGTACCTGTTAGTGTACCTTTCATGACCGTTGCATTTACATACCATTATTTACATGCACTGCTTCATGTGTAGTTGTACCTGTTAGCGTACTTTTCATGATTGTTGCATATATACATTTTCATATCATTATTGCATGATTATTGCATACCGATTGTCATATTATTGCTTCATGTATTAGTTGTACCTGCTAGTGTACTTTACATGATTATTGCATTCATATGACCTGTCATTGCTGTTAATTGCATATCTTAGATTCACGCTGTACGTGCATACTTCCGATTACCTGCATATGTTATTTACTGTTCATGAGTTGGCAACTCACCCCCGTTGTTCCGCAGTTGTTTTGCAGGGTGTTCTCCTGTGTAGTCGAGGCTGGCTATTCTTCTATCTGATCATCTTTTGCTACGGATACCGCATCAGCTCACAGGGTGCAGTTTGCTAAGGTGGGTTTTGTGGTTATTCGTTTTGTTGTATTGTATATTCGTTGTATCCTGGTACTCTCCATCTACTACTTTTTTGTTGACCTAGAGACTTGGTGAGGACGACATTGTATTTTTTTTGTGACTTGGTTGTCTTTTATACAGTTTCCTTTCTATCGTCTTTTATTTCTTCGCTACGGCGTCGTATATTTGTTGTGGTGGTTGTTTTCTGCCTTTGGGTGTGTATTTGCTCCTGTTGAGGATGCTTTACTTTATATTTATATTGTACCCATTTTTGGGGTTGGTTTTTACAAAGGAGGTGCTGCCGAAATTTTCAAGAAAGTAAATTGGACTTAACGAATTTATACTTGAGATTTACAAAAGTTTACACAAATGTTCTTATCTTTTCTTGTCTTTTAATGGTTTAGATTTCTGGGTTTTGGCTTTCTTTTACTGCGTTACGCCTATAGACGTTGCGTAGTATTAGGGCCGTCACGTGCCGATTTCGGGTCGTGACAAATTTGGTATCAGAGCGCTAGGTTTTACCTTTCGGAGTGTAGGATGACCTTTGTATGATAGAGTATGTAGCTTAAGCAGAGTAACGTAGTGTGTGTATGTCTGCAGTATACTCACGATGTGGTACTCCGCCTAAACAGACCTAAGTACAAATTTCTTGAAATTCCTTCTTGATGTTTCGTATCCTTGTGATTCAATTTCCGTGTTCGTATGGAATCATATCTCTATTAATAGACTTTGCTGCCGACGACTATGGGGACTCAGAGAGGTGCAGCGAGGGCCGAGGTCAGAATTGACTCGGGTAGGACGAGGACTGACCAGGATGGCACGCTCGTTGCACAGGAGTTGACGGATCCTCCTTCGACAGATAGTATCGCTAGGATTATGGCAGAGATGCAGGACTTGCGCCAGACGATGAGTTCATTGGTTGAGGCCATTCGAGCGCAGCGACAGGAGGTTTTCACCCATGTTACCCAGTTGTTCCTTGCGATCAGCACACATCATTCCGTCACCTACATAGCACCAGTAGATGCAGCCTTAGTTGACGAGACACGTATTCCAGAGACTTTGAGAGTTTCGGAACCGTGGAGGACCCGTACCAATGTATCAGTCCAGAGACAGAGGCTTAGTCGTCGAGGCAGATTTCGTGACCATCGCGGCAGTAGAAGAGGTTTGGGACGAGGAGAGTCGTGTTAGCTAGATCAGTCGTTTGTTGTGTTAATTTCTGTCAGCGATTCTTTTGTTGCGCAACATGTATTTCAGTCGTGTGCCAATCGGTTAGGAGATTCATCCGTCACTTGATCCTCCTAGAGATGTTGGATTTGACGTTCTCCTGGGCATGGACTGGTTAGCTACGTGGTAGGCGTCTGTAGACTACCGTGAGAAAACAGTCAGGTTTTGTTTTCCTGGCAAGTCAGTTCTTGTTGTGTAGGAGGACAGTGGTTCCGCCTCTCACAGCTTGAATTCATCCTTTTTCGCTAGTCGGATTTTGAGGAGAAGATGTCAAGGATTCTTGGTGTTCATTCGTGATACAGGAGCCACAGTGGGTTTGTTGGACCGGTTTTCCTTTCGTGCGAGAGTTTCCGACGTTGTTCCAGATGAGCCGGCGAAGCTTAAGGAGCTTAAGGATCAGCTGCAGAGTTGTTGGTTGGGGGGATTGTGCGTCTGAGCGTTTCGCATTGGGGAGTTCCTATTTCTGTTCATCAAGGAGGACGACGACAGTTTGAGGTTGTGTATTGATGGATCATCAATTAAACCGGCTTACGGTGCGGACAGGTATCCTTTACCTCGCATTGACGATTTCTTCGATCAGCTCTTAAGTGCGAAACATTTTTTCTAAGTTTGTTTGGGATCAGGTCATCATTGTTGTGGGTTCGGACTGATGACATTCCGAAGACTGCCTTGTGTGTGCTACAGGCTTTGTGTGTGCTGGTGTGTCATTGGACTCACCAATGCCCTAGCAGCATTCGTAGATGTGATGAACCGGATTTATTCAGGCCGTTCCTCGACCAGTTATTGTTGTGTTATTTACGACATTCTAGTCTATTTAATGTGCCTTGAGGGACAGGAGCAGCACTTGAGGATTTGTTTTGCAGATACTGGGAGAGCCCCAGCGGTTTGCTAGATTCTCGGAGTGTTCCTTCAGGCTTGTTGTGTTGACTCCTAGGTCTTATAGTCACGGGATACGGTTTTGTATGGTTCCGAGGAAGATCGTGTCCGTACAGCTTAGGTCCAGACTTGTGTGCTGGACGGGGGTCCACAGATTTTTGGGCTTAGCAGGTTTTTACCGCCGTTTCGTGCAGGATTGCTAGTGTAATGCTGCACCATTGACTGAATTGACCGGAATGGAGGTTTCTTTTCTTTGGACTGAGGCATGTGTGCGGAGTTTTCGGCAGTTGAAGATTCGGTTAACAACTGCATCAGTTCTTTCTTTGCTTTCTGGTTCGGGCGATTTTGTTGTTTAACTGTGATGTTTCGCGAGTGGGGCTCCATTTTGCGCTGATGCGGCACTATAGAGTTATCGCTTTTGCTTCCCTACATTTGGAGAAGTACTAGCAGGATATTCCACTCACAATCTGGAGATGGCCGCGGTGGTCTTGCGTTGGAAATTTGGAGACACTACTTGTTTGAGAGTCGTGTCAGATTTTCACGGACTACCAGAGTTTAATGTACATCTTCCTCCAGCGGATTTTGATTGTTCAGATAGTCTTCTGCAGATTTACAGTTCTTGTGCGATCGTTGAGTACAGCTTAAGTCCGCCTTTACTGAGGGGACAGCTTGCTCATGTCTGCGCCCGACCACTTTTCCTTAATCGCTTTCGCGAGACACTGCCCGCCGATGCTCGTTCATCAGAAATACTTGAGCATACTCGGCTGGGTAATTATTCGGAGTCCTTGATTTGTGACAAGGGTGTTCTGAGTTTAGGGATGAGTTTGTGTACCTGATACTATTGGGTAGAGATGTGAAATCCTAGAGCAGGCACATCTGTCAACTCTCTGTACTCATTCAAGTTCCACCAGCATTTGATGTGACTTGTGAGATAGTTACGAGTGGGCAAGGATGTAAAGAGAAGTTTCGGATTTCGTTTCAAGGTATTGTCTTGTTGTGTGTTTTGGTTGAGCATCTGAGACCGGCTGGAGAGTTGCAACCTTAAACCGTTACGAAGTGGGAATGGGAGCAGATCTCCATGAATATTCGTTGTGGCGTATACCCAGGTTTAGTCAGGGTGTGACTCCATTCAGATACTTGTTGTCTGGTTATACTCAGTTTGCTCAGTTGTTCTTTGTTAACTTTGTGTGTTGCACGGAGTTCCTTCATGGGTCGTATCCAATGAAGGCATAATGTTCGCTTGCCGTCTTGGGCAGGAGCTTCAGGAAGCCTTGGGTACTGGTTGAGCTTTAGCTCTGTCTTTCCATCCGCAGGATAATGGTTTTGTGAGAGCGGGCTATACCGACTCTAGAGGCTATACTCGTGCATACGTATTAATTGTTGTCGGCAGTTGGGATCGTCACTTTCCATTGTTAGGACTCTCCTTCGATAGCATTTATGAGGAGACATTCCAATTGGCAACCTTTAAGTTTTGTTTGTTAGATGGTGTCGATCTCCAGTCTGTTTTTCTGATTCTGCGTAGTAGGATTTTTGGACCCCAGCTAGTCTAGAGACTTCAGAAATGATCCAGCTGTTTCAGGTGAGGATGATGACAGTCCTGTGCGGACAGAGGTCTTATGCCGACCATGGTGATCATAGGCTCGAGTTCGCAGTGGGAGATCATGTATTCCTACGGATTTTTCCGATGAATGGTGTGTTGAGTTTTGGGAAGCTTACCCAGAATTGTAGGTCCTTTCGAGATCCTTAAAGCAAGTTAGTTCCGTTGCCTTTAAGTTGGCACTTCCGCCCAAATTATTGAGTATTCACCCCGTATTCCTTGTGTCGATACTTTGCAATTATCTTCATGACCTTTCTCACATGATTCAGCACGAGACCATTTAGCTTGGACGCGATCTTTCGTTCACCAGCAGCCAATTTTGTTAATGGCTCGGCAGGTGGAGAAACTTCGGTCAAGGGTCTTGCCATCTGTGAAGGGTTTTTCTTGGACGTAGCCGTATAGTGAGGTAATCATTTGTGACGCTGCGAACGAGATATGAGAGTTTTGTAATCCCCTCTTTGAAGGTACGCTTAGTAAAAATTTTAAATTCGGCGACAAATTTTTATAAGGGGGGAGATTGTAACGTTTCAGAAATCGTTTTGCGAATTTTTCCGTTTTAGGGCAAAAAGGTCGGTATTTTCCGTTTTAACCCGATTTCGATCAAACTTCCGTAGAAACTTACCGGCACCTATTTTAGCTAAAATAAAGCTTGTGCGCGAACCTTGGGGGTATATGGGAGGTTTTGGTTCAGATAGAATTTTTCCCAAATAAAATATTATTTTAAGCGGTATTTTGTGCACGTAAATCAGGAAAAAATTTCTCTTGAGAATAAATTAATTTTTGTCACTAGAAAATTTTGAAAACTTCTTTTTAAATATCTAGATAGTTTTGGAGTGCAAAAGGATTTATTTTAAAAAGAAAAGAAAAGGTGTAAAGGTGACAAAGTGCATTTATTAGCATTTATTACTTAATTTCCTAGCAATTTCCTCACTCAAAATTCATAAAATTAACCCCCATCCCCTCTTCGGCCGATCCATCCCCAAATCTGCCCAAAAAAATTTCCCAAGCTCTTTTCTTCATTATTTCTTCAAAATTCTTCAAGAAAAAATCCTAAAATAATCCACAAAATCCTAAAATAAAATAAAACCATCATTTCCTTCACTAATCCTTCTTGGATCTTCAACAAAGAATGGTTTTTGTGATTCTAAGATGAGGGATTAAATTTCATTTTGGTGTTCTTGAGGAGGTATAATTTCTTACCTTAATCCATAATTAATTGTTTTAATCTTAATCTAGTCATTTTAGTTAGCTAATTATGTGTTTAGTTTAGCTTTTAAATCATGATTAATTAATTTATATATTTTTTTGAAGAAATTCATGTTAGGGTTAAAGTTTGTTTATGTGATTAATGTTCATTAAAGTGTTAATTTGTGGTTAGGAAAAGATTAACCTAGTAGAAAATGGTAATTTTGGCTAATGAGCACTTTGTTTAATTATGCAATTTTGCTTACTAGGTTTTTGGTAAAACTTATTTAGCAAGTGTTAAAAATATAGAAATGGTTTAGATAAATTAGTTAAGCTATTATAAGGTGTTTGTAATTGCTAGATATGCGTTAGCTAGAAACTAGTGCGAAATATTGCGATAAGTTGCTTACTAGGTTTCGGGGGTTTTCCGACGTGGGTTCGATTGGTCGTTGCGAGTTTATATCTACTGTATTCCTCGTAATTGTTTGTGTTATGTTTCACGATCGGGACGATCGGGGTGTAGACTTGGTTTTTTGTAGTTTAGCAACCCCAATTTGGGTTTTTGGCCGATGTCGTGCGCGATAGATGCGCTAAGCGCGCATTGTAATTTTTCGGGCGCTTTCATCGCGTTTCGTTGTCTTTTCGTCATTGTAGGATATTTTGCTTATGTGTTGTGTTTTTGAAATTTTAGGTTCGCAATCGGGGACTTCGGACACTACGACAAGGGAAAAAAGGTGGTAGGCTTCACTTAGCCAGGAGCGTTGGTGAGTAGATTTAACATCTACAGGGGAATCGCCCGCATGGCGTTATGCGTCTAGGCTAGAGATGTTATTTCTATCGAATATTCTATGTCATATTTAGAATTGCGCATTCACCTTACTGCTTAGATATTTTTATGCTTGAACTAGTATCCTTAGGACACTGCACATATTATTCACGACTTATGTTGCACGAGCACTGATTGTATGCTACACACATCGTCAATAATTGCCATGAAACGCACAACCCACTTATAGATATGATATTGCTTGGTTAGGGACATTGAGACATTGATTCAAATTTCTTATCGCATATGACATATAGCTTACCTGTACACCTATAGAGTATTGTACCATTAGTGATAGGTACATACACACATAATGACATAGCTACTTGTATACCTTGCATACATACTTCACTTATACCCTGGGGGTATATTACATCATTACTTACAGGTAGATACGTATACCTTGCTATACCTTTATATTTACACATACATCTGGATATAGCTACATGTTTACCTTTGCTTGATGTTATTTAGACATGGATAAAATAGGAACCGCATGATATTTTATATTAACTTGTTGCAGTTAGTTAGCGGTTTTTTCTTTATATGCTTACATTTCAGTTATGTCGCATATGTTATATTCATGGATTTTCGCATTTGAGTTATGGATTTTTCATGATGTTTTCTGGATTTGGGGACCGTGGGAGTTCATGAAATTATGCATTATTTGAAAAACCCGGTTTTCCTTGATATGATATTTCAGCAGCCACCATGAGATTTATCGGTTCTGATGTATATACCCCACGCGAGGAAAGGAGGGGTCCGTATGCAGGTATATGGTGGGGCCCGGAGGTACCCCGGGGCAAGAATAAGGTCGTGGTGCTAGACGATGAGCTAGTGGGGGAATCATACTTTCCAGTGACATTACCAATGACACAGCGCTTATCATGGGGATATCGACGGGAGTCATGTACGTATAGATACGTCGAAAGGCGAGGGTCAGAGCTAGGCACTTGTGCTTTCGGGATAGCGTATGATACGTACCTATCAGGGTGCCAGTCGTAGTGACAGCACCTGATAGATCATCATTTCTGTGTCGATGCTTGACACATTGGTTTCATGATATTTCTTTTTATTCCTTTGTATATATAACAGTGGATTAGGACGCTGTTATATATGCCCTTACACCAATATTAGTGGAATGGAATGCTAATATATGTGTATTGACATTAATTTATATATATCATCATATTTATTCATGCAAATATATTTAGGATGTTAGATTTTTACTTGATAATTTGATTTGGGATATAGGTGATTTATTTGAGATTTGATACAGGATATATTTGAGATTGCTGATTTGTACATTCAGGATATAGGAGATTTATTCGAAAGTGTGCATTCAGGATTTGTGAGACTTATATGATATGACAGCCAATTTCGGGGCTGATTTGAGGAATTGGAATTTGGATTGTCTTGATGGATTGTGATCCTACCACGATGTCAGGATTCCGTGGAAATGACATATTTCATTCCATAATCCACATTTATTGTTTATGCACTGTTTCATGTATTAGTTATACCTGTTAGTGTACCTTTCATGACTTTTGTATTTACATACCATTATTTACATGCACTGCATCATGCGTAGTTGTACCTGTTAGCGTACTTTTCATGATTGTTGCATCTATACATCTTCATATCATTACTGCATGATTATTGCATACTGATTGTCATATTATTGCTTTATGTATTAGTTGTATCTGCTAGTGTATTTTTCATGATTATTGCATTCATGTGACCTGTCATTGCTGTTAATTGCATATCTTAGATTCACGCTGTACGTGTATACTTGCGATTACCTGCGTATGTTATTTACTATTCACGAGTTGGCAACTCACTCCTGTTTTGCCGCAGTTGTTTTGCACGGTGTTCCCCAGAGTAGTCGAGGCTGACTATTCATCTATCAGATCATCTTTTGCTATGGATACCGCATCAGCTCACAGCGTGCAGTTTGCTTAGGTGGGTCTTGTGGTTATTCGTATTTTTGTATTGTATATTCGTTGTATCCTGGTACTCTCCATCTACTACTTTTATGTTGACCTAGAGACTCGGTGAGGACGATATTGTATTTTTTTGTGACTTGGTTGTCTTTTATACAGTTTCCTTTCTATCGTCTTTTATTTCTTCGCTACGGCGTCGTATATTTGTTGTGGTGGTTTTTTTCCGCCTTTGGGCGTGTATTTGCTCCCGTTGGGGATGCTTTACTTTATATTTATATTGTACCCATTTTTTGGGGTTGGTTTTTACAAAGGAGGTGCTGCCGAAATTTTCAAGAAAGTAAATTGGACTTATAGAATTTATACTTGAGATTTCCAAAAATTTAAACAATGTTTCTTATCTTTTCTTGTCTTTTAATGGTTTAGATTTCTGGGTTTTGGCTTTCTTTTGCTGCGTTACGCCTGTGGACATTGCGTGGTATTAGGGCCGTCACGTGCCAATTTCGGGTCGTGACAGTTTCCCATGCTTTCGCACGGACCTAATTAAAATAAACCTCATTTTCCCAGGGGTGTAACCCCGTTAACACATTTCTAGACACCTATTTGATCGGCTAATTGTTACGTGTAAAACTCTCCCAGGAGCAACTCTTACTGGCAGTGAGTATCGGGATCCAACTATCTCATAGAAGGTATGCAATCTCATTGCAAATTTCAACACTTGAAATTCGCGATAATATTTTGCCCATAGCAACTTATGACCTTAACAAGGTCAACAAATCATAAGCCCTAGCCAAGTTCAACCTATACAGTTCATGATTGAATTAAACTCACCCGCACGACCATTAACATAGTCAACAAAGTCGTACGACTACCCTAATCCAATCGCATCATATGCTTAAGCAGATAAGCACTAATCAGCTACCGCACACTACGCTTTAACATAGTCAACAAACATAGCACGAATACTAAGTAGTACTTATCTTAAATGACGGAGGGCTACCATAGGTATTTAAGAAAACCTTTTGCGTAATAAACTTGATATCGTTGTAGAATCGAGTGATTTTGAAAAGGAGTGTTTTTAGGCTTTTACTAGTTTTGCTAAAGAGGTCATTCCCGGTGAAGGAATCTCGGCTCTTTTCTTACCGAATAAGGTGCAGGATATTTCACAAATAGCTCTATGCAAAGCATGAACCAAAAAAGCTATGAAAAACAAAACTGAGTGAGTTGTACCATCTCCTAGTTTCGCTAAAGAGGTCACTCCCGGTGAAGGGATCTTGGCTCTTTCCTTATCGAATAAGGTGCTGGATATTCTATAAGGAATACCGCTATGCAAAGCAAGAACTAGAGCTACCTATTTTTAAAACAAGATTCTACAACATCTTTAGGTTTCTTTTATTTCATTAATCTCATTAATGAAGTCCCGTCAATTTATGTTTCCTAAGCATCACAGAAGAAACGAAATCAGTAATATTTATTATATATCATATATATGATATAAGCATTCTTTTCATCATGTAAAATGATCACGTCACAGAATATTAGCAGCAGAAGAACACATATGAAATCCTTGATATACTAGGAATTCTGTGTTTTAAATTAAGCCAGTAAAAAACGCAGATTCCACGGTCGCGATGAATATCCAAACCCACACCCCTAGACCCCTACGAGAGCGGCAAGCAACCCTTCAAATTCTAGAGTTAGGAGACCCGGTCTCGACTCCTCGAGATGGTCTACCACTGGACCCTAGAACCTGGTTACTTATGCTCCATGCCTTGGGTCTATCCTAATGCGGAAAAGTAAATAATATACATCAATGGTGATATCATCATCAACCCGGAAGTTCCCCAATAAAAGAATATTACAAACAAGGTTTTACATGAATGAAAATAAAAAAACTCTCATCTCACATAAAAAAACTCGGCTATTCAAAACACGACGATCCAATATAAATACCACAGCAACACATAACATCACATTTCATCAACGTATGTAAATATGCGTATCCCAATTGTCGTTGACATATAGCAATGAAACCGGCGATACACCACATATTACACTTACGGTCGCAGAAAAGAAATTGAAAAACCACAACAATTGGAATCCGCAACCATCTTAACATCATAAACCCAATGTACCACATACTTTGGATTTCATGCCTAACTAAATGAATTCCTTAGACATCACATGCCTAAATTATAAACCCCGCATTTAGTCTCGATATTGAAAACACTTTTCAATAACCAGTCGGGTAATTCAACAAGATTCCCGAAAACCTGATCGAATGCTTGTCGGAAACTTTAGTAGACGGCCGCACCCCCGATGCCGTCGACGAAGTGCACTTAAGCGGAACACCATGGCCGCGAGCACCCGAACGGATGCTTTTGGCGACAGGGTTCTCCTACAGTAACTTGGTCGGGGCTATGGAGCGTGGCTATCTAATAAGGTTTTCCGGCGAGTATCCGCGTACGCTACGTTATTGCGACGGACTTTTGATCATCATCAAAATCCCGTAGCAACCGATAAAATGAGGCTGAATTGCTAGATTTATAAAATTCAAATTAGTTTTCGCAAAACTAAATATTGTGGATTCCAAGTATTGTATCACAAAATTGCTAGAAGATGTTAAACTTTTCAATCGAATAAACAAACACCCAAAATTTCCCTAAGAGCTCAACACTTGAGCGGAATTTAAAAAGTACCCAGAACATGCCATAGCACCTATGGACCAACCGTAGAAGGGTCAACCCTTGCCTCACCTATGGAATCGCGGAACAACCACAAACCCTAGGGTTTGGTAGCAGTTCCGATGGTCAAAGAATCGAGTTAGGGTTTCGTTCTTCTAGAGGGTCCATAGAAAACACCTGCAAGAGTTTCGGAAGATTTTAAACACAGAAAAATCTTGGAAAATTTCCAGCGAGGGAGAAAATGGGTTATTGATATCCCTTCAAACTTTTAACATTGTCTAAAATAACCCGAAATGATGTTAGAATTATGACTACGAAACACTTTGAATTGCCTTTGCACAAAGATAACATCACATGCAATTTTAGCAAAAACAATCAACACCTGAAACACCAAAACCTAGAGACTGGAACACCCCACCCAAAAGAACCCAGAATTCCCATACAGAACCGGCCAGGCCAGATTTTTACTACATGTGGCAGACCATTTTCAGGCGAAGGTGGTTCGTTTTCCTGTGGTGTTCATGTTACATCTCATATAACATTCTGTAATTGCTTAAAAGAAATTTAGACACCTTAAAAATTTTGACAGAAACTGTGTTTTTGTATCGGGTGTTTCGGAGTTGTTTCGGTTTTGTAATTCTACAAAGACCGTTTAATTCTCTAGCATTTCTCTGATACCACTGCTGGGTTCCCTAGATCGTCGCTGGGTTTCGGGAAGCATCTTCCATGCTGTTTTTTTTTTCAAAAATTGGCGAGCTAAAGAACCCTAACCTAGAATCTTAACTAGAGAATTAGACGAAACTAGAATGAAAACATCTTTACATCTAAGTGAACAAGGAATACAACCTTTGTAGACCGGTCCTTCACTTCAATAGCTCCGTGTATTAGTCTCGTCGCTCCAAGTAGTGATCTCCCGGACTTTAGTGAGGCTCCACAAGGTGAAATGAACTAGCTTGGTTCAAGTCTTCGAGGCCGAAAATGATCTATGTCGAGGAGACACTAACTCAAGCTACTTCCTCACTAAGTGATGAACTAGTGAAGAAACAACCAAATCCAAATGGCAAGTAGAGAAGAGGTTGATGAAGTAGGAATTTTGCTCACTTTAGAAATAATTTTCTCACTAATTTTCTTCACATCTCATGAACCTAGAAAGCTTGAGGAAGGAGATGAAGAAAGCTCTCATGGAATGAAACAAGTGAAGAATGAATTAAGTGGTAAGAATAGTGTCACGACCCAAAGTTTGGATGTGACCGGCACTTAGATTGTATAATATCTAAAGATATGCACACAGACCAAGTAAGTCGAAAACCAAGATCAAAATCCTCTTTGCGGAATTCTTTAGATATAAAATTTAGTTTTTAGTAAAAATCTCAGTTTATGAAGTTAAATATTAAACAAGTATAAGGTGTAAAGTTTGGATGCATCCCTAGTTGGGATCAACAATATCAACAACGGAAAATAAAACCTAAGTATATTGGCATCAATACGAATCTCAGACGTAAAGAAATGAAACCACAATTTATAGAACTAAACGATCTCAACTGTCAATAATATACATATCATCTCTCACTCTAAGTCATATACAGGTCTGATGGAGATTTTTCTAGATACAAAATACAATACCAAAAGAAAAGGTTACTACATATGTAACCTACCTATCAAAAGATTTAATAAAGCTGCAAAAAGTAGATCTGCGCTGTTGCTAACCGTCCACTTTACCCCTGCAAAGAACTGTGGCACAACGGGGGTGAGTTGCCAACTCAGTGAATATAACTAACAAATAACGGTTAATAATGTAAATATGACGATCATTCTAAGTAAATGTGAACAAGTATAATGTATGATTATATGTAAAAATCAAGGATCTATAACATGAATCTCATAGTCCAAACTGAAATCTCATCATTTATTCCCAATAAAATTCATTTCCCCGTGTCCATCATCGACACAAAATTTCCATTTCTCACAGGCATCATTCCTCGAATGATCCTGAAATCAACAATACCGATCGTTATCCTCTAGATATACGCCGTATTTTTACCACTACATCTGGTATCGAGTAACCTCGATAGGCTCACCCGCCTCAATGCGGCTATCCTGCCCCTCGGTCTCGACCGGGTCCACCATGTATCCAACTGTATACCTCCCCCACTTAGTATGGATAACGTAAAATCCGCGACCGTATATCTCCCCCACTCGGTCCGAAACAAAAAAAAATCATAAAACCTCTCATGGTGGACATGACACATCAATCATGAAAATCACTCGATTTATGTAATAGTATTCAAAACTCAAAACCATAATTCCTCAATAATACGTTTACCTCTTATATCAACAAGAAATACTCAGATACTAAAACATGATACTAATGATGCAATTTACTACTATTAATTGGTGTGTATGATACGATATGAATCATTTTAACAAGAATTTTGCTATGTGTAAAAGTGACATAGTAATATCGACGAGGTGTGTGTAACATATAAGATGTGCATGTGGCATGACTCGTCGATACTTGTGCAGTGTTCTAGCAACTAAGCAAGATATGGGTGACTTATGAATACATATTGTTAATTTAGCATATCAAATAATTCATTTATTTAAATACAACTACGGGCGTAAAACACCATCTTTACAAAATTCCCAGGTAGATGTTTAATCTACTCACCGGAAAACGTCGAATCTATTCAGGAATTGTCAATCCTTTCCCCTTCCTCGCTGCCTCCGTAAATCCCATATTCGAATCTAATATCACAATTTAATTTATATAAGTAAACGGCTACTCCGACATGATGGAAATGAAAAACACCCGTTCCTACGTACTAGTTATATTGTATACGACTATATCGAGCTATTAAATACTTAACCTTACTGGATTTTAACCCTCACCTGCATCGCTACAGAATTTAAATCGCGATTCATTTTAACCGTGGCGTATTTTATGTTTTTAGATATCTTTTCCGATATACGATTCCAGATTCTAACTGCAGTGAAAATAATTTGTTTAAACAATACCAAAATGGCCAAAATGATTTACAGAAACCTACACAATCACCCAAAATACCCTAGCTATCCACAAATCCGGTGACTCCGGATTTCCCTTCTTCGTCGCCGGCCCAAATCCGAGCCCTCTGGTTCGTGATCCTATGGGTTGCTCTAGGTGTTACATACATCATTCTAGCATTGTTTTGTTAAGTTTATTATCTTACCAAAAAGAGCAGATTTACACAGAGCCTAGTTTGGACAAAAATACGAATTTATAGGACATTGTTCATTTCAATTTAACTAAGTTACAGAACTTAAATCTCCTACTGTGTTTAAGAATTTTACCCTCCAAAAAGTTGTTGGAATAACCCCTCCAAGATGTTAAGCCCCTTGTCCTAGCTTGAGAGTGATGAAAACTAAAACTAAGCTTCCTTCTTCTTCTTCCTCCTCTTGTTCTTTTTTTTTCTTTATTTTAGTTTTGATTTCAGAAATTTTCATATTTAATATTTGTAATAGATCTGAACATATCCTATATATGAGAAGAGGGAAGGGTGAGGTGGTATAAGGAGGTGTCAAAGGTTGATGGGTGCTCATTTCATGCAAGGAGGAGGTGTGAGGTGAATGTTATGCATGCAAGTATGAGGTGTGCTAGCCTTATCCTTTAATTTTTGTTTTAATTTACCCTAAAATTCTGAGCTAATTGATTTTCCAACCCATTTCCATTTACACCCTTAACAATTTTCCATTTGCACAAAAATCCTAAACTTTACCTAAAAACCCCTCACAACTTAGTTTATTATAAAACACCCATTTTATTAAAATGAATCTAAAATTGTCCCTAAAACCCTTATAACTTATTTATGTTCCATACTAAATTTTTTATTTAAATTGTTTTACATAGAACTTATGAAAATTAACTTATTTGTTTTTAACAACTTTGCGATTTATCATATTATTATTAAATTAATTAATTTTATTTATTTCTAAATTTTCAGAATGGTACAAATAGAAACCATGGGTGAGTTAGTATCATATATTAACTCATGTATAGACTAAACCATAGATAATTTAATGATAGTACAGTTTAGTTTTATTTGTACATTTGATATCGCTAGGCCAGCGTCCGACATGTGGACTGTCATCACTTCCTGTTTGTATATTATTTGTTTGGGGCACGACAAGATTGAGGTCGATGCCACCGTTGTACATATTTTCTTTTATGTACTAGGATTACCCCGCGATGGAGTGCACAGCTAGCCGAGTTCTAGAGGGCAACGGGTCCGCATCTCACGGCGTTGAGAAGGAGGGGGCCTCACTCTAGAATTGGTGGGCTATTCGCCGCACTCGTAGGGGGTACAGGTTGACCCAAGGAGGGGTGCTCAAGTTACCGGATTCCGTGAAAAGCTGGGTGGCCCATTCACTTTGCTGAAGGGGGTTGCCTCACTTCTGGTTTTGGTGGGTAACTTGCCGCGCTCGTAGGGGTCTAGGTTTTCATTGCATAGGCTATCCACATGACTAGGGGAACATCGGGTTTCACTTGCGGCTCAAAGAAAACCCGAGTCTCCCAGATTATCTGTATTGCTTATCTGTCATGTTGCATTTATCACGCCTAGAGCGATTGTTAAATATTGTTATATATATACTAGTAGATGTTATATATGTTTTACACCCGCGCTAGTCGAGTCCCCGCTCTGTCGTTAGTTAAGTAACCTAACGGGTGATGACGGGACCTGGTGGCGAATGCGGATGGTATATACGTACATCATATTTTCATTCTTTTGTGGTGTGATTAATTAATGGGACTGCGTTGATTTAGCTCAATGCAAGGAAAACAGACCTATTCGATGTTGTTGGAACAATTTTAAAAAAATGTGTTACTACAAGAATGTTTTCTTTTGTTTCGCACAGCGGTATTCGGTTATGAATATCCAGCACCTCATTCGACGAGGCAAGAGCCGAGATCCCCACATCGGGAGTGGCCTCTTTGGCAGAAGTTTGCGTCAGGGTAATAACTTCACTATAGTCGATTTATTTTTGCTTTGCATCGTGATATTCAGTTGGAATATCCTGCACTTCATTCCACGAGGAAAGAGCCAAGATCCCTTCACCGGGAGTGACCTCTTTAGCAATGGTTTTTGCCACTATATATTTGTAAAAACTATCCGTTTCCTTCAACGATATCAAGTTCATTATGTTAAAGGTTTTTCACCAAAAACCATCCGTAGCCTCCGTCATTTCAGACGGGTAGCACTTAGTATTCATGCTATATATGTTGGCCTTCATCAAGGCATAGTGTATGGTAGCTATTTGTTACTTTTCTGTTGCATAGATAGATGCGTTGGTTTGGAACAATCGTACTACTATTTTGGCCGTCGTCAAGGGTATGTACCGGTGGATTCAAATTAACCTGGACAATGACGGGTAGAACGTGACATGTGACTTATGATATGTTGGCCTTCGTCAAGGTCATAAGAGCATGGGGTAGAAACCACATCGGGCGTTTCAAACATACAGGAAAATTTCCAGGCATGCGCATAACTTATGGAGTGTGATAACGTGAGTGGATTCCATCTGTTAACCATGCGATGATAGTTGGATCCCGATCCTACTGATGAGGTTGTTTACTCCTCGGGTGATTTTAGATGATACCGACTAATTCTTATTTCAGGTTTGGAGGAGAATTTGAGGATACAGTGGGAGACATCCTGATTAGATAAAGTGATTATCTATTCTGATCTAGGTTAGAGTGCACGCTGAGTGTTTATTCTCTCTCTCTCTCTCTCTTTGGCAGCGACCATGGCCCGATCCTAGACTATAACTCAGTAAATATGATAACCGTACCTTCTTAAAACATATTGAATTTTTGATTGTCTGAGTTGCATACCTCATTTCCACTCCTACTTTTATCCTTTGCTTTTCTCCGGAATATTCTGTATCACTACGAAGATCCGCATTTATTAGATATGACCATCATATAGTTACATACGAACTTGAAGAAACTTTTTTCAGATTCGAGGATGGTTTCCTGTTCTTCAGAAATTGAATAGGATTATTCTGTTTTCTTTTTCTTTTACCTTCTTTCAGGATGTGAGGGTTTCTAGGATTAGGAAAGAGTACACCTATTGCGCTTGTTGGATAGTGTTCTTCCAAACCATAGGCAGGCCCCGAAAGGTGGGGAAAGAAGAAAACCAATTAGCCTAAGTGTGGTGTACAGAAGTTAATAAGTAAAGACAAATTAATGGATTAGAAAGAGGGCAAAGTAAATTGCGACTGCTATCATTCATGACAAAACCGCGTATATCATCGCCACTCCTACTTCACCTTTATATTTCTCCGGTTCAGGAGAAATTGAATAGGATTATTTAGGTTGTCTTTTATCTTTACCTTCTCTCAGGTTGTGAGTGCTCCTAGGATTAGGAGAGTACACCTATTACGCTTATTGGATAGTCTTCTTCCAAACCATAGGCTGGTGTCGAACGGTAGGAAAGGAAGAAAACCATTTAGCCTAAGGGTGGTGTACAGAAGATAATGAGTAAAGTCAAATAAAGGGATTTGGAGAGATGGCAAAAAAATATACGGTTACAGACATGAATCTGGTCAATGGAAGAGGCATTACTAGGAATACCGGGCTACCCCTTCGAAGAATTTTCATGTTTCATTTTCACTGTGCATTGTTAATTGAAAACTGATTTCCCAATTAGATCCTTGCTCCAGGGTATGTATTTACCAGGTTTGATTCTCACATCTGTATGGTTTTACATATGATGAGTGGGGAGTAAGTTATTGGGAATTAGGTGATTATATCCTCGTTATATCGGAATTCATTGTAATTGGGGATATTTGAGGAAATCACTTGGGGTTTTGCCTGACGGCAAATATTTGGTTTTGAATATCCGTTGTTATGCACCAATTTCAAACTGATATATCTGTACGTTTATTTTATAAAGGGAGATATAACTTTTTGAAATTATGTCCATGACATTTACCTATATTAGTTGATGATTGGGTAAGGAGCATTAAACGACGGCGTAATTTTTCTTAACCATAGTACAGTTTTCAACCTACCACACAGAGGGTTTGAGTTATTCAAATCAGGGGACTAATACAAAGTATTGTATGTTGTCCAGTGTCCATTAGGACAGAAGGGTTGGTCCTCGTACTATATTCTATTTACTTGTGACTTCTCCAGTTTTAGACAAGTGTTTCGTAGAAATACAAGGTCCAAGTTTTAAGAAGTTATAGGTACAAGAATAAAGTAAAGAACCATGTGTTGCAAGTATCAAGATTCTTCAAAGTGATCGAAGATATAGATACTTGTGTTTGGTATTCAGTCGGTAGTAATGGTTTTGAGAACATGCTTCTCTTTCAGGTTACTAATATCTGGATGCATTCCTAAGTTGAGTAATGCTGATCGGCCTCTCTCTATTTAGTTGACATGAACTGGAGACTGCTGCATGATTTGAATCTGCTTCCAATTAAATCAGTGCCTCTGTTTCTATATTGTATATAGAATGGTGCATATCTCTACAATTTTAAGGTACATGGAGTTGTCCGGCTTATGCTTAAAACCAGACTCTGTACATACTCAAGGCACATTTTGTTAGTTATATGTATGCCCTAGAGGCCATTACTGTACAAGCGATTTATATTGTAGTGGATGCTTGGACATATATAGGGAGGACTTTCTTGCTCGACATGATAGTATGCTATCTGGTTGCAATTTATCTTAACTTGTACACTTATTATCTCTCTATTACATGTTGATAAAGCCCTTAGGATGAGTACTTGACTACCAAGATTATGATGCGGATCATACTAGTGGGGTAGAGGTAGTCAGCAAGTACATCCTTCAAATGTTCCTAGTCGCGGGAGTGTCGAGACAGGGAAGCGATACTCCAGAGTAGACTAGCATAAGCACTTCCTGACCCATATGATGGCGATGGATGATCCAATATCCATTGGTGTTTGACATCAGAGAAGGTATACGGGTGCTCAGTGGAGACTGGGTACACTGCACGGAGTCGCCGAGAACTCCTAGATGGTATTATACCTATCGTCAGATAGCAGTTCTCTGGTGACACTGGTACAGGTTAGTCTATCGACCCAAGACCGTCATAGAGTCTTGTGTGATTCCCACTGTGCTTTGATTTCCACCATATCATGTTCAAGAGATCGTGCAAAAAGGTTGTTTTTGGGTACAGTCCCGAGTCACATAGAGGCAATGCGCAATAGGAGGTCGTCTCTCCCGGTATTGGGGGTTGATGTTGCGCTATGCTCGATTGGCCATAACAGCAAATCCATGGCCAGGGTTGCTGAGATCTACTGGTAAGTGTTATCAGTAGTTTCTCGAACCGTTATGGACCTTGCATCGGCAGGACCTATCAGGCTATTGGGGTCTGACGTTATACCAACCCCAGGATGTGATATGTGACTTATCTAACGAAGAGACCGGATTGTACGGTAGAGTTACTGATTGGATTCACAGGAGTATGAGCAGGCTTTCTTGTTGATCTTCTGATCGCTCAATACCCGGATGGCTAATACGTTTAGCACACCGCTTGCGGCTTGTGGGTGTTTGATATGATCATCACCTACTGACGGTGTATTTACGAGTCTTTAGAGTCCTACACAGAGCTTTCATGTTTCATGCGAAACGAAGTAGGAGCACATATGTGATATGTGTGGGACCGAGATTAATACGCGTATGTGATACCGCATTACATTCTCGCGATATGTGATATCGGACGATTATATGTGATATAGTCGGGTTATCGGATCAAGTGTTGATTCGATAGATTGTTACATTTGATATTAGCCGGTTGTATGTGATATATCCGGATTATTAAATCAAATGTTGATTTAATAATTTAATGTATAATTATATATTTGATATATTGAATTACATTAACTAATATTAGCTCACTTGAACATTTCTTTTTCTCACATTGTGTTTTAGTATATATGTGATATATATTAATGTACATTTTATTATGTCATGCTTGATGCCACATGCTTCATGGGTGTATGAGACTTACACCATGCTTGAAATAATGAAGAGTTTATATTTATCCAAGTAATTCACCAATTGATGGAATTATCTCATGGCTAGAAGCTTGGAGAAGCTTCAAGTGTTCATTGACTTAGTCCACTAATTTGTTTTAATTAAGATATTTATTAACCGAACAATTATCCTTAGTTTGGTTAAGTCTCTACATGAGTTAGTGTATGACACTAACTCATCCATGGTTTCTATTCTCACCTCATGAGTTCATTCTCATCTCCACTTCATATTCTTCTTCATTTGAGAAAAAACTTGCTAGCTTTTCTCAAGGTGAGAAAATATTGTGAGAAAAATAAATCTAAAGTGAGCACATTTACTACTTCATCATCCTCTACTATATTAGTCATTTAGATTAGGGTGTTTCCTTCACTAATCTACAATTAGTGAAGAGGTAGCATGAGCTTGAGTCTTCTCGACGTAGATCATCTTCGGCCTCGAAGACATCCAGCAAGCTTGTTCATTTCTTCATGTGAACCCTTACTAGAGTTCGGGTGTTCACTACTTGGAGTGAAGGGACTACAACACGGAGCTTTAGAAGTGAAGGACCGGTCTACAAAGGTTGTATTTCTCATTCACGTAGATGTAAAGTGTTTACATTGTCAGTTCGTCTAAATCTCTAGTTAAGATTCTAGTGTTAGGGTTCTTTATTACGGAAAAAATTTGAAAAAGGCATGGACGATGCCTCCCGAAACTTTACTGCCGCACTAGGTAACCCTACAGTGATATCAGAGCCAAGCTAGAGAGTTAGACGATATTTGTTAGATTAGGAAACCGAAACAACTCCGAAACACCCGATATACAATCCTAGTTTCTGTCGAATTTTAAATGGCCTTTAAAAAATTTTTTTTAAACTGCAGAATGTTATATGAGACATAACATGAACACTATGAAAATTTGAAGCAATTTTGCAGGTTTTTTTTCCGCCACATCACCTCAAAATCCGAGCTCACCGGTCCTTTGAGAGCTTTTTGGCTTCAAATTATTAGGGAGTTCCAGTCTCTGGGTTTTGGTGTTTCAGGTGTTGCTTGTTTTTGCTAAATTTGCATGTGATGTTAACTTTCTGCAAAGACAATTCGGAGTGTTTCGTAATCATAATTCTGACATCTATTCGGGTTATTTAGATGACGTTAAAAAGTTCGAACGGATATCAATTACCCAATTTTTCCCTTGCTGGAAATTTTTCCAAGAGTTTGATTTTTTCTAAGTTTAAAACCTTCTAATAATCATGGAAGCAATTCTGTGGACCCTCTAGAAGAACGATACCTAAACTCGACTTTTTGGATCGTGGAACCGCGGTAACACCCTAGGGTTTGCGGCAGTTCCGCGGTGACATGAGTGAGGCATGGGTCGGCCCTTCTACGGATGGTTCATAGGTGTCGTGGCATGTTCTGGGTAATTTTGTCACGACTTGAAATGGCACGTGACTGGCACTAGAATCATATGAAGTCTATAGGACCCCATCTAATTCAAGTAAGCGAAAAATCCTAGAAATCTAAACCATTTTAAGGAAGAAATGAAGAAAACTTATTTTAAAACAAGTGGTTTTAATAACATAAGACGCAGTATTGCATTTTTAAAATCTCAAGTCTTTTCTGAAAATTTCGGCAGAGTTCCCTTTGTAAATACTGGCCCCCAAAAGGTACAACATGCATAATATATATAAAGGCATCCCCAAGCGGGAGCTAGCTTTTCGCCAATTGGCGGTCACAACCACGCAAGCAATATAATATGCAACGCCAAAGGGTGTGAATCAAAACTCAAAACGAAACTCAAATCAACAAGAAAACCATAATAATACAAGCGCGACTCTAAGGTCGAAAAATATACAACAGGTCTTCTAAGTCTAAAGAATATACAAGTTTGGTTGATGGATTTTCTAGATACAACTGAAATAAATAAAGTACAATGTAATCACCCGAAAAGGAGCAGTGTACCAGCAAAGCCGCAACGAACCTGTATGGTAAAACCTGCAAGAAACTATGGCACAACGGGGGTGGGTTGCCAACTCGTGAGTAGAAAACATCACCGAGCAGAAATCGTATGTATGACTCAATCCTAGGTCAATAAGATCAAATATATATAAACCTCAAAATGATAATATCTAAAGCATAATAAGGTGGCAAGGGTAAACATCTATACATAAGTGTAATACCAAGTGCTCGTGTCAGTGCCTCAGGTAGAAACATATCATAAATATGAGGTATGAATGCAATATAATGAAAACAGAATACATCATGCATGCGAAAACTGTTTTCTTATTTTAGTGAGATTTCTGTATATTTAAATCGAGGTATCATCGAATGAAATCAACATAGAATCAGTGTCAAGCATCGACACAAAACATATATAAATCACAATATCTCAATATCTCAGGCTCCGGCAATCCGGACTGGCATGCAACCTCGAATCTCAATATCTAGGGCTCCGGCTATCCGGACTGGCCCATATCATCAAATCTCAAATCTCAGTCTCCGGCTATCCGGACTGGCCTGTACTCCGATCGGTATCCTTCGGATATCCGTCGAGTCACAATAAAATCACCGGCCGGTAGTGCTCCCCTGCCAGGCTCAACGCCATCATCTGCGATGATCTTACCCTGGGGTACCGCACCGGGTCAACCATGCACCCACAGGAGGTTCCTCCTCCTCCTCGAATCAGGTGTATGATATCGCTCAAGTGCCGAGAAAACTCATGGTGGACGTATCTCAAATCATATCATGAGAAAACCGCAACTTTTATTTTAAAATGATAATCAGTTTATAAAATCCTTGCGGTTTCTCCAAATCCAGAAATCTTATGGAAATCCGAAATCCAAATCTCAAGAGTAAATAAACAATGAATTTCATAATATTGGGCTCCGGCAATCCGGACTGGCCCATGATGTCATGGTAAATGAATATATAAATATGCATGAAAACCACAGTAATAAATGCAAAGTCTAAGTGTCACGTCCCGAAAGTACGGAACAAGACCGACACTTAAACTACGAACGTCTCGAGGCGTACGTAATCTAAGTAAACCGAAAACCCAGAAATCCAAACCAAGAAAAGTAGTAGAGTGAAGGAAAACCAATTTAAAACAAGAAGTTTCAATAGCATAAGCCGAATTATGCGGGTTTTTAAAAACATCAAAAATTTCCTGAAAATTTCAGCAGAGTCTCCTTTGTAAATACTGGCCCCCAAACAGGATACAACATTAATAGTATACGAAATCAAAAAAATGGGCATCCCCAAGCGGGAGCTAGCTCTTCGTCAATCGACGGTCACAACCACACAAGCAATATAATATACAACGCCAACGGCGAGGATCAAAACTCAAAAGGAAACTCAAACCATAAGAAAACCACAGAAAAATAACGCGCGACTCTAAGGTCGAAGGAATAACATCACTGGTCTCTATCTCAAAGTAAATACATGTTTGGTTGATGGAACTTCTAGATACAACAGAGTAATAATATACAAGTTATATAATGTGGGGTACGATACAAGTAAACCCACCTACTAGCAAATCACCCGAAGGAAACTATGCCCGCAAGCCGTAATGAAACCTGTACGGCAAACCTGCAAGAAACTGGGGCACAACAGGGGTGAGTTGCCAACTCGTGAATAGAAAAACATCTACGAATAGAAATCGCATAAATAACGCAATCCTAGGTCAATGATCATAATATAACCTCAAATATATGTATAACATGCAGCCTATAACAATGCCTAGGGTAATATCTAACCCGAGTGTAATCTCATGTGCCCGTGTCGGTGCCTCAGGTTGCAATATATTATATGAATGAGGTATGAATGCATGAAAACAAAATGCATGTACTGACGAAAACTGCTTTCATAAATCAGTGGTGAGATTTCCTTTGTATTTTTAAAATGAGGTATCATAATGAAATCAGCATCAACAGTGTCTAGCATTGACACAAAACATAAATCTCAATGTCTCAAAATCTCAGGCTCCGGCTATCCGGACTGTCCTGTATCATCAAATCTCAGTACCTTAATATCTCGAAATCTCAATGTCTCAATCTCAATATCTAGGGCGCCGTCAGTCCAGACCGGCCCTTACCATCCATCTCAAGACCACGACGGTATCCTCCGGATATCTGACGCGTCGGGTAATATCACCGGTCGGTAGTACTCCCCTGCCAGGCTCAACGTCAAAAACACGATCCTCTTGCCCCGGAGTACCGTACCGGGCCCACCATGTACCCGAAACGGTTCCTCCACTCCTCGAATCGGGTCTCGAAATCCATCAGCAAACTCATGGTGGACGACTCATACATCATGGGAAAACCGTACTTTTTATTTTAAAAGAGAGAAAAGGTTTATTTATGTTTTTGCGGTTTTCCTCCAAATCCAGAAAATCTCATGGAAATCCGAATCCAAAATCTCAATAACACATAAAATAGTGAATATATGCATGAGAATCCATGAATGCGGCATAACAATGAATAACAGTATGCATGAAATAGCAGGTAATAACTACAATGTCTAAACTATTAGCTAACAGGCTATGTCAAGCAATAATATTTTCTAAGGTGTACGTGATATGGCAATTACCGATGAAGATGTGTGTGAGCCGGCAAGTAAGTGTACGTGGTACATACGCATCATCGGTAATGGTGCTGGTGTCCTAACAGCATGATATCAATAATGGAGTATGAAACATAATATAAGCATGCGATGCGGGAGCTGAATACTAGACGCAACTATAACTAATCTGCATTAATCTAATATAAGTCCTACAAATGGTGCCTTTTGAAATAACACGAATCATGGGGTTTTGAAAATAGGGGCTACGGTGTTTTTATGAAAAGATACGTCTTTTGAAATATCCGTAGGATCCCTTGGGCTGTCTTTTAAAATACCCACGATTCGTTAGTTTTTGAAATAGGTAAGAATCGACTCTAATCTAACAACTAAACTAAACTAAAGGGCTAAGCTAACAAGCTGGACTACAGGTAAGGAAACCGCCAAACATCTGAGTCGATCCATATACATACCTGTATATATATTAGTCGGTGATCCCACCTCAATAATATCATATCCGATACCATATCTATAATCAGACATCCCAAGTCAAGAGTGCGGATCAATCATCAAGATATAGCTCGTACGTAAATCCGTCGTACGGCATCCCCAAATCTGGGTACGGGTCAATATCATATTCATAACATTATTCATCCGGTATCCTATTTATCAAAGATCATAGTCTAGGGTACTGACCTATGTCTAATACAATACTAATATCCTCAATATAGTCATGATCTGCCTACTGATCGACAGTCTCGTACAAACTATCATCAGCACATATCATCATCAAGGGGTATACATCGCCCAATATGGCCTAGGATCAATATACTAGCATATCATATCTCATATCACGATCACATGTCGACCATTTGATTAATAACACTATTCACCCGTATTGTCGTCCCAAGATCCGCTATAACACCAGGACGTACCTCAAGTACGAATCCTGCCATATCACCGATATCACAACCACAAAAAAAATCTCATCGACTCAGCTCAATCCCAAGTATCATCCTCAAATCCGTATGTGAACACATAGTCCCATACCCATGTGAACAGATAACTATAAAGAATCCCATGAGCACATATAAATAGGAATGTATGCAAGTATGTATGTGTGTATGTGTAGTGCAACACTAACCTAGGGTTCGCAACACTAAAATAATCCAACACACCAATATCCATCCTAAACATCGTTATTAATCCCAAATAACATATAATAATTGTTGGTGTGTATACGCATCCGTATACACCACCACGGACTGCGGGGGTGCTACACGCCATCCACCCGACTTCTTCCCATAGATATAAATCTACTCAGCTGGTCCTCGCTAGCCGGTGCCGACGTCGCCACGCGCTTGCTTGTCGTCTCTGTAACATTTTCAAAAATATAAAATATTAATTTTGGGAATTTTTATAATTTAATATTATTTTATTGATTATTTTAATATTAAATGCAAATAAATAGGAAAAATGTTAGAAAAATTATGAAAAATTATGGAAAATTCTAAAATAGGGTAAATTAGTGAATTATGACATTTTTAAGTTTTTGTGATTAGTTTGACACTAATGTAGTGCTAATCGCGATTAAAATCGCTAATCGGGTTTTTTGGCAATTTTGTGCAAAACTTGCACATATGACTTTTTCTACACTTATGCATTTTTCTAGCCATGGTTTTCTTTTGGGATTACTATTGATGTGAGAAGGTTTGGTTTTTAAAGGAAAAGGGAAAAAGAAAAGAAAATGTAATGATGAGGGTAGGTGAGAGAGAGAGGTGGACTTTGACTTATCATACTTAGCCATTCTCCACCAATTCCTTCACCATTTCCCTCTCCATTCATGGAGTTGCTGCTGCTGCCCTTCCTCATCTTCCTCCCCTCTTCAACTCCCCACTTCATCTCAAAAATCAATCCAAAACCCCAATCTCCTTTCATTAAAATTGTGCAAAATCCCTAGATCTACACATGGAGCTAAAGAAGCATGGATTTGGCCACTAGAGGGCAACTCAAGAATTTTCTTGAGTTGCTAATGAAGGTAATTTCTGAACCATTTGCTTAATTATAGCTTTTCCTATAACCCCATTTTAAGATTTAATCGATATTGTGTGATATTATGGATTTGATGAAAACCTAGTTAGGGTTTGAGAGGAACTTGGGTTGTATTGTGAAATTGAGTTCAATTGAGGATTCACCAACACCCTAGTATATGAATTGAGACCCTAACCTGAAGTTTAAACCCATAATACGGATTTTAGAAACCGATATCGGGGAAATTATGTAATCTGTCACTGTTATTTGGAATCTGCTATCATACGAGGTATCCTAAAATAAAATTGAGTGGACAGTACCATGTGCAGGCACCCAGGAAACTAACCCCAAAACCCTAGCCCCTAGCTCATCCGTACGGCCGCCGGAATTGCCTTTCTGGCCGCAATTTGCGGCCAGACCAGTGAGGAAATTCCTCGTTTTGCGTGCCTGGCCCCAATTCATCAATTCTTGGCCCAGGGTACTTCTAGTTTTGACAGATTCTTTCTAGGGTGAAATCTGGGACATATATCCTAAGTTGCTATTTTGGATTCGTGTTTCCGTATTCCGTATTTTTGATTCTGAAATGGTGGAACGTGTTTTGCCTCGACTATTTGTCGTTTATACGACGATATAGAGGAGTTACTGATGGTTTTGAAGGCGTGCCATAGGTTTTCACCTATAGGCCCCTTATCGTATCGTTTTGGATTTTATGCGCCGTTTTAGATTGGATTTGGTTTTAATGCGCATATACGATATTTTGATGTGTAGGTACCCATGAAGACTTCGGGACGACAAGCATACGTGGTGACGTCCGCATTTGGTGATGCAAAGTGATTAGATTATATCTACAGGGGGAAGTCGGGTGGATGGCGTATAGCACCCCCGCAGTCCGTAGATAGATTATTATGTAGTTATGGTGATATTAGGTGTATTATGGATAGCATAGGGTTATAAGTGACTAGTGTAGTTCTTAGTCGCGAACCCTAGGATAGAATTACGCCTATACACACACCTTTGCTTATCACTTGTACTTGCACTGTGATTGATGATATGTGATGACTTTGGAGATGAGTCGATGATGTGGGCGTGGTGCCCTGGGATCGGTGATTTGATACGATTCATATGTGGGATATGACTTGTGATTCAGAGCGGGCTTGGGATATGTGTTTACCCCCGCATGCATACTTACTGATGTTACCGTTTGTACTAGACATAGAGTGGTACTCTAGACTATATGATCTGAGGATGGTGATATCTGTTATGTGATGAGATAGTGAGATGTTGACCCCTACCCAGCTATGGGGATGCCGTACGATGATTTACCGTACGTGCCGATATTGATGATAGATCCGCACTCATAACTCGAGGATATCTTATGATATGACATTGAGGCAAGATCACCGACTATATATCTTTATATATATACCGACTCAGATTTAGGTGGTTTCCACACTTACCCCTCCTGATTGACCTGATACTTAGGTGTAGTTTGCATAGTAGATACTTCACTGTGATGTTGACTACTAGATTTCTGCATCTTCATGCTATTCATATTGCTGGCATATGTTCATTGCTATATTATCATCATGCTGTTAGGACACCAGCACCATTATCGATGATGCGTATGTTCCACGTACACTATTTGCCGGCTCACACACTCCATCATCGATAATTGCCATGTTACTACACTGTAGTACTATTGCATTCATGATATGATTCTTCCTTAAACTATGCACATTACTATTCCATGTTGCATGATTCCCGATATGATTACCTTTCCTTATATGTCGCATACATCATGGATTGATTGCATAGCACATCGCATTGGATTTACTTCCTGATGTTGGATTTTCATGTGATTTCTGGATTTGGGAACCGTAGCCTTTTCCAATAAGTAACCATTTAAAAACCCGGTTCCCTTGATATGATATTTGGGGCGTCGCCCCGTGTTTTCTCGGTGCTAGAGGATGCATTGAGAGAGGGATGACCCGGACTGACGGATTCCCGATATATACTTTGATATAGGGCATGATCCGGAATGACGGATGCCCGATGGATTGATATAGGGCATGATCCGGAATGACGGATGCCCGATGCATTGAGAGAGGGATGACCCGGGCTGACGGATTCCCGATATGTACTTTGATGCAGGGCATGATCGGGAATGACGGATGCCCGATACAGGAGGATTTACGTGTCGATGCTAGGCACGGGTTTCATGATGTTTTTCCATGATTTTGTTTATATCCTCACATTGCATACATGATGCTTATCGTCAGTGGGTGACGAGTGGACGGGTTCCACATATATATATATACAGACTGGATTTACACTTATCATATTTCATTTGTATATATAACAGGGTATGAGTGCGCTGTTATATATACCCTTACACCAATATTAGTGGTATGGGACGCTAATATATGTGTATTGATATCATTGATATTTCATTATGGTTACTTCATGCAGACATACCTTATACTGATGACATGTTATTACCTAAGTATCTGGCACTACATACATGATTAGATGTTACCTTGCCACCTTATCACACTCAGATGTACTCTTGTGGATTGTATTACTGATCGTTGACTTAGGATTATGTCTTGCATTCGGTTTCTGCTTGTAGATGTTTCTATTCACGAGTTGGCAACTCACCCCCGTTGTGCCACAGTTCTTGCAGGTTCTGCCGTGCAGGTTCTAATGCGGCATTTCTGGCACACTTTCTGCTTGCGGGTGATTTGCTTGGTAGGTGGATTCTTTCGCATCAAGAACCACTGTTGTATTTATTTTATTTCATTGTATCTAGAAATTGTCCATCAACCAAAACTTGTATATTCTTTCAGACTCAGAGACAGTGTTGTATTATTTCGACCTTAGAGTCGCGCTTAGTAGTATTGCGGTTTTCTTGTTGTTTTTGAGCTTTCTTTGGATTTGATCCTCGCCACTTGGCGTTGTATATTATCATATCATTGCGTGGTTGTGACCGTCGATTGACGAAGAGCTAGCTCCCGCTTGGGGATGCCTTTATCATTGCATATATATCGTTATTCTTGTTTTACCCCATTCGGGGCCATTTTTACAAAAGAAACTCTGCCGAAATTTCTGGAAAAGATTGTACTGTTTTTAAAATGCACATTCGGCTTAGTTGTTTAAAAACCTTGATTTCAAACATGTTTTCTTCACTTCTTTAAACCAGTTTCTTTACTTATTCTTCAAAATGGTTTTAGATTTCTGGGCTTTTGGCTTACTTGAATCAGATGGAGTCCTATAGGCTTCATATGGTTCAAGGGCCAGTCACGTGCCCTTCCGGGTCGTGACAAAGTTGGTATCAGAGCGATAGGTTGACCTTGGTTCGAGTTTAAGTTTGACTATGTGGAGCCTAGGGAGTTGTTTATATACGGAACTTAGGCTTGACCTTACGGAACTTAGACTTGGTCGAGGGGGTATTAGACCCGAACTTTCGTCGTTTTAGGATGACCCTTGGTTGATGGATTAGGTGACTAAAGTAGAGTGATGTACCGTTGGTATGTTCCGCGGCATACTTACGACACGCCACTCCGCTTGAGGAACCTTAGGATGTACATACTTTTGAGATCAGTGATTCTCTTCATATCCTGGATTATACAATCCATTGGAGATCCCCGATTCTATTAGTTTCATGATCATATCTTCATTGATGCTGTTCTTTCCTATGATCATGTATCCACTTTGGATCTGTTGTTTCCTTTCTTGCCATTGATGTGCTCTTTTGATACTCGATTGAGGTTCCTGTCACCATGGTTGAGCGCAGTTTGGGCTGCTGCTAGGGTTACGGCCGGTGTGAGCTCGTTTGGTACGAGGGCCGACCATTGTGTTTTCTGGTGACATGGCAACGTTTCGAGTTAGTGTTGGTGATTGTGACCTCTGGTGGAGGCGAGTGCTTGGTCTTGCACCGGATGATCGGGTCATTGTTAGAGCTGCCAGTTGAGAGAGGACTGTTGATGTACAGCGTACCTCAGAGATTGTGATGTCGCCTACTGTGCAGACAGATGGACCAGCTGTTGCTGAGATTGACAGGATGTTGCTTTCGGAGCTTACGAGCTGAGACTGCCGGAGCTTTCGGGCAGTCATGCGACTGATGATAGCTAGTCTACCCGATTTGAGAGACGAAGGTGATTCGTCCGATTTTGCGCCAGAGCGGGCCCAGATGAGTTGAAGATTTCCAGTGTGGAGAGTCTTACTCAGATCTAGAGCAGACCGACTCAGAGATGACCGCTTATGCGTCGCCTTTCCTGGAGGATTGAGGCGTTGTTCGGCGTACAGGCGTATGAGCCAGTTGCTGCTGCAAATGGCGAGATATCGCCCAGATGGTTGGAGCTACTGCAGCATGAGCATGTTCTTGGAGATATGATAGCGAATCGCTAGTCATCGATGATGAATGACTAGGACGTGTGGTGAGTTTGCTTACCCGATGCGAGTCATCAGGTGGATTGATTCCAGATAGAGACGACTTCACGCAGGTTCGTTGAGAGTCGATAGAGACGATCAAATGTCAGGAGCCCATTTTCCAAGTTTAAAGTATACGGAAAGACATGCAGGTGATTCTATGGACCCTCTAGAAGAATGAAACCCTAACTCGACTTAATGACCGTGTGACAGCCTTTGAACCTTAGGGTTTACGGCGGTTCCGCGGCGCCATTAGTGAGGCTTGGGTTTGCCCTTCTACGGCTGGACCACCGACGCTGTGGCATGTACTCGATACTATTAAACTGTACCCGAGATGTGAGCTCTTGGGGGATTATGAGGATCTGACGAGTCGATCGGATGGTTCGACATCTTTCGGATATCGTGATGGGGCACTGCTTGGGAGACTCCAGATGCGAGCATAACCGTTGGAGCACAGTACATACAGCCATGATGAGACGAGTCCGAATCAGTCGACATTTGAGCAAGGTGAAGAAAAGAGTTCGTACGAGATTTCGACGAGATGACGTCCCACTCCGCTGACATTAGAGATGTGATATGCACCCCGAGGCGTAGTATATGGATATATCTTCCAGAAAGAAGCGCGATAAGTATGCAGCCGTTCCGGAATAAGCTTTAGCTTCAGCATTGGATGATGACTTCCGGGCATTCCGGCAGGATTGAGATTTGCGAAAGGAACCCAACAGGACCCTTCGGGAAACGATATGAGAAGACCTAGACCCAGAGTGGTTATTTTGCGCACACCCAGCAGGCCAGAGTTCGGCATTGTCGACGAGGTAGTTGACCAAGTTCGGATAAAGGAACTTAACCAGATGCTTTGCGAATTGATCAAGGATGGACGAGAGATGAGTATTCCTCCGATGGTTGGGACGTGTTCCCGAGGACCTGTTCGGCCTGACATCTTCTACAGGATGACGAAGCTACAGAATACGCGATTTCGAGTCCGTGTGAGAGGCCTGATTTGCTTACAGAGACGTTGGGATGTGACCAGCTTCTGAGAGAACGTTGTGCTGAGGATACAGGTGTCTTTTGAGCGAGAAGAGGTTGTGCAGGAAAGCCAGCCTCTGTACGGTTCGGCATAGGCGAAATCGGAAGAGACCTTGAGCAGGATTCCTTCCAGGACGTTGCTGCAATGATGTTTGCACCCAGGATCAGATGTGTGACGTGCATTCAGAGAGCCAGAGGCCGACACCAATGATATGCTGCCTTACGAGTGGTCGTGAGGTTTGACCGAGAGGTGACCAGAGAAGTGCCAGAAAGGAATCGTCCCCGTTAGCACATCTGACAGGGCCGATGAGCCGATTGACTGTGAGATTGGTAAACCACAGAGAAGATAAGGACCCAGAGAGCCAGAGGACGCCAGACCGTGAGCAAGAGACAGGTAGATATCCTGAGCTGCTAGCAGTGGATTGCACCGACTCCTTCTCGACCTCGAAGGAGGAACTACCGAAGACGGTATTTATGATTTGTGATTTTGTGATTCGATTATCACTTATCCGTCATTTTGGATTTCGGTATTTTGGGCGTTCTGTTGCATGATTTAGTTTTGATGACTGAGTTTCATGATATTGGTTTCATGCACCCACTGGATATTTATATATTTTGCGCAGAGTTATTACATTTGAGATTTTGATTGAGATTTCATGCCTACAGTATGCAGTGATTTGAGTTGCACTTCCAGCATGGTTTTCATGCACCTTTACTGTTTTGATATACGATTTTGGTGCACGCCAGATGCACTAAATCGGGATTCTTCGTGCATGTCACATGCACCTGATTTATTTTTCTGTCAGGCATACACGTTGCCTACGACAGATGTTTCGTGCACACCCGTTGCACCTAGATGCTGTTTTCTACACCTGTTTGACACATATATGGATTTTGATTCCTTGCGCACCAGACGCATAGGATATTCTTATATATGCATTTTGGGGATTGATTTCTAGTAGAGCAGTATATTTTTATGATATTCTTACGTGTTGATGTTTTCGGAGCCCCGACAAAATGGATTATTACTGAAATTGTTTTAGTAATGGGGGTTTAAATTTAAATTCGGGGACCGAATTTCTTTAAGGGGGGTAGATTGTAACATTTTCAAAAATATAAAATATTAATTTTGGGAATTTTTATAATTTAATATTATTTTATTGATTATTTTAATATTAAATGCAAATAAATAGGAAAAATGTTAGAAAAATTATGAAAAATTATGGAAAATTCTAAAATAGGGTAAATTAGTGAATTATGACATTTTTAAGTTTTTGTGATTAGTTTGACACTAATGTAGTGCTAATCGCGATTAAAATCGCTAATCGGGTTTTTTGGCAATTTTGTGCAAAACTTGCACATATCACTTTTTCTACACTTGTGCATTTTTCTAGCCATGGTTTTCTTTTGGGATTACTATTGATGTGAGAAGGTTTGGTTTTTAAAGGAAAAGGGAAAAAGAAAAGAAAATGTAATGATGAGGGTAGGTAAGAGAGAGAGGTGGACTTTGACTTATCATACTTAGCCATTCTCCACCAATTCCTTCACCATTTCCCTCTCCATTCATGGAGTTGCTGCTGCTGCCCTTCCTCATCTTCCTCCCCTCTTCAACTCCCCACTTCATCTCAAAAATCAATCCAAAACCCCAATCTCCTTTCATTAAAATTGTGCAAAATCCCTAGATCTACACATGGAGCTAAAGAAGCATGGATTTGGCCACTAGAGGGCAACTCAAGAATTTTCTTGAGTTGCTAATGAAGGTAATTTCTGAACCATTTGCTTAATTATAGCTTTTCCTATAACCCAATGTTAAGATTTAATCGATATTGTGTGATATTATGGATTTGATGAAAACCTAGTTAGGGTTTGAGAGGAACTTGGGTTGTATTGTGAAATTGAGTTCAATTGAGGATACACCAACACCCTAGTGTATGAATTGAGACCCTAACCTGAAGTTTAAACCCATAATACGGATTTTAGAAACCGATATCGGGGAAATTGTGTAATCTGTCACTGTTATTTGGAATCTGCTATCATACGAGGTATCCTAAAATAAAATTGAGTGGACAGTAGCATGTGCAGGAACCCAGGAAACTAACCCCAAAACCCTAGCCCCTAGCTCATCCGTACGGCCGCCGGAATTGCCTTTCTGGCCGCAATTTGCGGCCAGACCAGTGAGGAAATTCCTCGTTTTGCGTGCCTGGCCCCATTTCATCAATTCTTGGCCCTGGGTACTTCTAGTTTTGACAGATTCTTTCTAGGGTGAAATTTGGGACATATATCCTAAGTTGCTATTTTGGATTCGTGTTTCCGTATTCCGTATTTTTGATTCTGAAAAGGTGGAACGTGTTTTGCCTCGACTATTTGTCGTTTATACGACGATATAGAGGAGTTACTGATGGTTTTGAAGGCGGGCCATAGGTTTTCACCTATAGGCCCCTTATCGTATCGTTTTGGATTTTATGCGCCGTTTTAGATTGGATTTGGTTTTAATGCGCATATATGATATTTTGATGTGTAGGTACCCATGAAGACTTCGGGACGACAAGCATACGTGGTGACGTCCGCATTTGGTGATGCAAAGTGAGTAGATTATATCTACAGGGGGAAGTCGGGTGGATGGCTTATAGCACCCCCGCAGTCCGTAGATAGATTATTATGTAGTTATGGTGACATTAGGTGTATTATGGATAGCATAGGGTTAGAAGTGACTAGTGTAGTTCTTAATCGCGAACCCTAGGATAGAATTACACCTATACACACACCTTTGCTTATCACTTGTACTTGCAATGTGATTGATGATATGTGATGACTTTGGAGATGAGTCGATGATGTGGGCGTGGTGCCCTGGGATCGGTGATTTGATACGATTCATATGTGGGATATGACTTGTGATTCAGAGCGGGCTTGGGATATGTGTTTACCCCCGCATGCATACTTACTGATGTTACCGTTTGTACTAGACATAGAGTGGTACTCTAGACTATATGATCTGAGGATGGTGATATCTGTTATGTGATGAGATAGTGAGATGTTGACCCCTACCCAGCTATGGGGATGCCGTACGATGATTTACCGTACGTGCCGATATTGATGATAGATCCGCACTCATAACTCGTGGATATCTTATGATATGACATTGAGGCGAGATCACCGACTATATATCTTTATATATATACCGACTCAGATTTAGGTGGTTTCCACACTTACCCCTCCTGATTGACCTGATACTTAGGTGTAGTTTGCATAGTAGATACTTTACTGTGATGTTGACTACTAGATTTCTGCATCTTCATGCTATTCATATTGCTGGCATATGTTCATTGCTATATTATCATCATGCTGTTAGGACACCAGCACCATTATCGATGATGCGTATGTTCCACGTACACTATTTGCCGGCTCACACACTCCATCATCGATAATTGCCATGCTACTACACTGTAGTACTATTGCATTCATGAGATGATTCTTCCTTCGACTATGCACATTACTATTCCATGTTGCATGATTCCCGATATGATTACCTTTCCTTATATGTCGCATACATCATGGATTGATTGCATAGCACATCGCATTGGATTTACTTCCTGATGTTGGATTTTCATGTGATTTCTGGATTTGGGAACCGTAGCCTTTTCCAATAAGTAACCATTTAAAAACCCGGTTCCCTTGATATGATATTTGGGGCGTCGCCCCGTGTTTTCTCGGTGCTAGAGGATGCATTGAGAGAGGGATGACCCGGACTGACGGATTCCCGATATATACTTTGATATAGGGCATGATCCGGAATGACGGATGCCCGATGGATTGATATAGGGCATGATCCGGAATGACGGATGCCCGATACATTGAGAGAGGGATGACCCGGACTAACGGATTCCCGATATGTACTTTGATGCAGGGCATGATCCGGAATGACGGATGCCCGATACAGGAGGATTTACGTGTCGATGCTAGGCACGGGTTTCATGATGTTTTTCCATGATTTTGTTTATATCCTCACATTGCAAACATGATGCTTATCGTCTGTGGGTGACGAGTGGACGGGTTCCACATATATATATACAGACTGGATTTACACTTATCATACTTCATTTGTATATATAACAGGGTATGAGGGCGCTGTTATATATACCCTTACACCAATATTAGTGGTATGGGACGCTAATATATGTGTATTGATATCATTGATATTTCATTATGGTTACTTCATGCAGACATACCTTATACTGATGACATGTTATTACCTGAGTATCTGGCACTACATACATGATTAGATGTTACCTTGCCACCTTATCACACTCAGATGTACTCTTGTGGATTGTATTACTGATCGTTGACTTAGGATTATGTCTTGCATTCGGTTTCTGCTTGTAGATGTTTCTATTCACGAGTTGGCAACTCACCCCCGCTGTGCCACAGTTCTTGCAGGTTCTGCCATACAGGTTCTAATGCGGCATTTCTGGCACACTTCTGCTTGCGGGTGATTTGCTTGGTAGGTGGATTCTTTCGCATCAAGAACCACTGTTGTATTTATTTTATTTCATTGTATCTAGAAATTTTCCATCAACCAAAACTTGTATATTCTTTCAGACTCAGAGACAGTGTTGTATTATTTCGACCTTAGAGTCGCGCTTAGTAGTATTGCGGTTTTCTTGTTGTTTTTGAGCTTTCTTTGGATTTGATCCTCGCCACTTGGCGTTGTATATTATCATATCATTGCGTGGTTGTGACCGTCGATTGACGAAGAGCTAGCTCCCACTTGGGGATGCCTTTATCATTGCATATATATCGTTATTCTTGTTTTACCCCATTCGGGGCCATTTTTACAAAAGAAACTCTGCCGAAATTTCTGGAAAAGATTGTACTGTTTTTAAAATGCACATTCGGCTTAGTTGTTTAAAAACCTTGATTTCAAAAAAGTTTTCTTCACTTCTTTAAACCAGTTTCTTTACTTATTCTTCAAAATGGTTTTAGATTTCTGGGCTTTTGGCTTACTTGAATCAGATGGAGTCCTATAGGCATCATATGGTTCAAGGGCCAGTCACGTGCCCTTCCGGGTCATGACAGTCTCGAAGTCCACATGGGTTACCTACATATCATAATATACCGTGTCGTATTAAAATCCGACTCATGACCCAAAACGACAGGTGAATCCTACATAGGTCAAAACCTATGGTTGCTTTCACAAATCAACCCAAAAACCCTCGAAGTCGGCATACAAATGCCAAACCATCGAGAACCACCCAAACACACTCATTTGTACAATTACAATCACTAATTATAATATAAAATATCTTAAAATTCACAAAAACCTCAAACTCGCTTTAAAAGCTATTTTTCCGAAAATCTAGCAAGCAAAATTAACCGTTTTAGTACAAAACTCGGTGTATAACGAATCTAACGGCCACAATATTCACTAAATATCTTAATTAAGTCATAAAAACAATTCCCATAATTTAATCTAATTAATTTCCATAAACCTTAAAATTCTAGTTCACAAAATACCTAAATTTTAACAATTTTATAGCAAAAATGCACAAACTACAATCTAGCTTGGATTTTCATGAACTAAAAGCATTAAACCACTCAATATAATCTTTATAATAACATGAAACCTAAATTTGAATTTTATCTCACAAGAATATAATTATTTTCAAAACCTAGTTTACCATTTATATAATTATCACTTTTAAATCAACAAATATGCAAACTAGCAACTTAAATTGGATTTAGCATAACATTAATATGTCAATTATATCACATAAACTAAATCTCACAACACAAAATACCAATTTGAAATCAAACCCCTCTCTTGAATTTTAAATCATGCACCTAGAACTAATTAAAAACCTAATTAAACAATTAATTAAGCTAACCTAAGCAATTAACAACACATTAAGCAAAAATGTTAGAATTTATACCAAAAAAATTTGAAGATCCCACAAGCACACTTAGCCCTCCAAATTAGCTTCTAATCACCAAGAACCGTAGTAGATATGCTAAGGAAAAATGGGTAGGTCTTGGATTTGGATTTAGCTTTGAATTTGTATGGATTTTGAGGCATTTTGTGGAATTTTTGTAGTGAGAAGAAGAGGAAAAGCAAGGGGAAGGGGGCTGCTGAATTTTCTTGGGAGGCTCGGCTGATCTTTGAGGGAGGAGAGAGAGAGAGAGAGGTATATGTGTTGAAATCCCACCAAAGTCAACAAAAGAAAACCATACCTTAATAGTTTAATGTTTTCCTTAATCATTTCTTTTCTAATTTGTGTGGAATGGAGTGGGGAAATGGGGGGATGTGCTGCTGAATTCAGCCACATGGGGATGGGGGTGAGTGACTGTGGGTGTGGGTGTGGGTGTGGGGGAAAATGATAAATGTTATACCCCAAACAACCATTTACACTAATTTCACCGAAAAAAGCCTTTTTCTTCGATATTTTCTAAACCGTTTTGGCAAACGATTTCGTTTCAAAAACCACAAGATAAAATTTTATTTAATGTTTTATGATGCACAAAATTTGTTTCAACTCATTCCAATTTGTAATTTTCCCTAATTAAATGTATTAGTGATGGTTTAAAATAATAATAAAATAATTTTTTTTTTCAAAAAATTTGAAATTTCACCAGTGGCTAAATAAACACCAGATACTAGCAATTACATAGCTAGAATATGTATATTTAATTTTTATAATAAGATATTTGTATTTTGACTTTTTACAGAAATTCCCCTTATTTTACCGTTTTTCCGAAATTTCACCGAAACGATTTTCAAAACGTTACACTAAGCTATCATATAAAAGCAAGCTCACTAATACCATGTCGAAACTATCAGCTAACATTTTATACTAATGAAGTAGTATTTTCTAATGTGTACGTGACATGGCAATTACCGATGATGATGTGTGTGAGCCAGCAAGTAAGTGTTCGTAGACATACGCATCATCAGTAATGGTGCTGGTGTCCTGATAACATGGGTTTAATATGACAATAAACACATTTAAACTTGCAATGCGATACAAATAGCAAGAATATGCGGAAAATGAATGGTAAACGTAGTAATAAAGAATATACATTACAATATGTGTGTCATACCGTTTGCCATTTGAAATAACACGAATCGTGGTGTTTAGAAAATAAGGGCTGCGGTATTTTTAAGAAAAGGTACGTCCTTTGAAATATTCATAGAATCCCTTGGCATGTCTTTAAAATACTCACGATTCGTTAGTTTTGAAATAGGCATGACTCAGTCTAGTCTAACATCTACAAGTAAACTACAGAACTAAACTAACAGGCTTATCGAAAAGGTAAGGAAACAACCTAATTCTGAGTCGATATATATATATATATATATATATATATATATATATATATATATATATATATATATAGTCGGTGATCCCACCTCAATAGTATCACATACGATACAATACATAACATGACATCCTCGAGTTAAGAGTGCGGATCTATCATCAATATATAGCTCGTACGGTAAATCCACAGTACAACATCACAATCTGGGTACGGGTCGAATATCACATTATCTCATCATTTATCTGGTATCATTATCATCATATCATGAACTGGGGTACTGATCTAATGTCCAGTACACTCTGATACCATCAGCATAGATATATGCGTGTGTATGAAAACACAATGCCAAGGACCCGCTATAATAACATGTCGTATCTCATAATACAAACCAAAACATATCACCGATCTCGTGGTACCATGCCCAATCTCATCGACTCATCTCCAAATACCATGTACTATCCTCATCATCCATGTATATGTATATGTATATATATACATAGTACCATACATATGTGTGTGTGTGTCTATATATATATATATATATATACATATCCCCATATACGTACAAGAAATAAAATGTATGCGCGTATGTGTGCGTGTATGCGAATCACTACTCTAGGGTTCGCGACTAATAAACTAACTAAATGCATTTTCCTACAAGTATGTTAAAACTATCCTAAAGTCACCTAGCATTTCTTACTAAGTATATACATCTCATAACACCTAAGTATATATATATATATATATATATCGTAACGCATTCGTGTTCTATACTACGAAACTGCGGGGGTGCTATACGCCATCCACCCGACTTCCTCCGTAGATATATATCTACTCACCTTGATCCTCGCTTGTTAGAGTTGATGACGCTACGCTCTCCTCGTCGTCTCAAAATCCAAATAGGGGTACCTACATATAATAACATAACGTGTCGCATTAAAATCCAATTCAAAACCAAAACGACACGCTAAAAGCCTATAGGTTATAACCTATGGGCTATGCACGCAAGAAAGGCCAAACAAATCCTCGATGTCGATGTACGAACATCAAACCATCGAGTTAAAAACCCAAATACGAAAACCAAAGTTAAAACGATGTCATAAAACAATGTTGCAACTCAAGAAAATGGTCCCAGATTTTACCCTAGGCCAAATTAGCCAATTTTGCATACATGGAGGGTCTATTTTACTGGAGATAAGGCCGTGGACCAAACACGAAGCCCTAAGGCCCTGCTCTGGCCGCAAATTGCGGCCAGAATGGATAAATCTACGGCCATGGGTGGGAATTGGGGTCCTAGGTTTTGGGTATAGGTTCTAGGCTTCCTGCTTGTGTCTGTGTATTTGCTAAATATTTTTCAGGTGTCCCGGGTAATAGCAGATACTAATATATCCTCACAGAATCCACAAAATAGGATATCGGGTATTTCTAGTTTTCTAAATGGGGTTTTAGTCTATGGTTTAACCAAAAATACAATCATTACAGGGGTTTAAGGTCACTATAAAGCCTCAATTGCACCTTTGGATTCAAATCAAACCATAATTCTCAACTTGGAATTTTCAAAGTTCCTTAAACATTTTTAAAACACTTCTAATCAAGCATGGACACTAATGTAAACTAAATACTACACTAATGGTCAAAGGATTACCTCATTTAGCAACTCAAGAATTTTCTTGAATTGCCTCAAGTGTCCAAAATCCTTGCTTTCTTGGTCCAAAGTGATTGTAGGAAGCTTGTGCATGTTTTTAGTGAAAGAGGGATGATGTTTTTGTTGGAGATAGTGCCCTCAAAGTCAATTATTGGATCACAGGTACGTGATTGTAATGATTGAGGCAGGACCTATACCGATATGACAGTCTTGCTCGAGATGATAGTTTGCTATCTGGTTTGTCTTTATCATCGTATACATGCTTTAGTTCACTATTGCATGATGATAGAGCCCATAGGATTCTTGCTTGACTACCAGCAGTATGATGGCGATCATATACGTGGGAGCTGGGGTCTACATGCACATCCTTAAAGTGTCCCTAGTCGTGGGAGTTTCGAGACAGGGCATCGATACTCCAGAGTAGACTAGTGTATACAGTCGAGACCCCGACGAGGGGCGGTGGCCGGTCTCACAAGCCACTGGTGTCAGTTTGATCACCTAAGCTGTATACAGGTGCTCATTGGGTTATGAGTACACCGGACAGGACTCGCCGGGAACCTGCTAATTGGTATTATACATATCATCAGATAGCAGTTCCCTGGTGACAAGTGTACAGGTTAGTTCATCGACCTGTGGTCGTCATTTTTCTCGTGTGAGTTCCTACTGTGCTTTGATTTCTACCCTACCACGACTCAAAGGAGTCGTGCAAACAGGTCTTTTTTGGGTACAGTCCCGAGTCACATGGAGGTAAGTGAGCGGATCGGCAGGGGATTCGTCTCTCCCGGTATTGGGGATGAGATCGCGCTGTGCCTAGGAGAGCCATTACACAAAGCCCTCGGCCGAGGCAGGAGATTTACTGTTAGGTACTCCAGTAGTATCTCATGGTGTTCTGGGCCACTCTCTGACACGACTTATACTGCTATTGGGGGTCTGACGTTACCAGCCCCTAGGCAGATATGAAATACTCATAAACGAACGAACCGGACTGTATGTATATTGTCACTGTTAGGCTCAGTAGGGTTTATGGATGAGTTTGCTCGTCAGCTTCCCTCCAATCAATACATAGGCAAACCGTTACGTACAGCTTGTACCTCTGACGTGCTAGTGGTTATACCCAGTGCCAGTGTGTTGATGAGTCATTAGAGTCCCCCACAGATACTTTCCCAAGTTCGGCCAAAACGTTGTAGAGGCCGTATGGTTTTATGGCAGGGTTCGGAAAATGCACGTGCGTTTTCGCACGTGTCATATTTCGGGCAGATAATACTGGTCGGCTTTGGTTTAAGCCGGATCCAAGTATTATGCTGTGTAGATATAATATCTTTGTCTCAGTTGCATTTGTATTCGGTCGTAATACAAATGCGGGAATGTTTATACAGTTGCGCCACAGTAGCGCCCCGACCGTCTACTCGAGGCCAAAATGCGGAATCAAAAATTTTCTTAACTTTAAACCGGCGCTACCGCGGACAATATACCCGGATCGTAACCATTAACCTAATCCTAGCAATCAAGAGAAAGGGTGAGAGATATACCGAGTGATCCGTGTCCTCCGGTCTTCTCGTCGTCGTCCCGATCTCCCGCGGAATCTCCGTCCATCACGTCCTCATCGGAAAGGCACCACGTAGCCGGGTTCGTATACGGGTTCCCACCTCTGGACCGAGGCAACTCGGGCGCGAAGTTGGCTAGCCGACGCGTCCAAGGAATGCTGTAGGCTAATGTATGAACTTGTCTCTTGGGGTTTTGTTGCCTTAATGGTGGAATGAGGTTGAGCTTTGAAATGAAGCTTAGGGATTTTGTATAAGAAAAATGAGAATGAAAATGAGATGAACATATTTTGCCACCACCTCAAAAATGAAAACTCTCTATCTCTCTCAAGTGTGGCTGGCCCCTATATGGAATGAGGAGGGAATCTAAACAAAAGGAGGTGAGTGTAGGAGATCAAGGGTGGTGACCACATCAAAAGCAAGCTTCACATCAAACACTTAATCAATCTTTTACAAATCCAATCTCAAATAAATGCTAGCCATTATGAAGAATAAAGCAAAGATGCTTTATCCATCATAATCCAACAAATGCAAGAAAACCCCTCCACAAAAATTTATTTGCAAACATGCAAATAACCCCCTCCATCGGAAAAGTCCGGCCGGGAAAGAACAAAGGAAAACGGGCCGGAACGGAATGCAAACTGGCAACTTCAGAAAACTGATCCCGTAATAAATTATAGGAAAACCCCGCTACTGCATATACATGCCCGCATTTGTATTCCCACTGAACACAAATGCAAAGAGACAAAATCTACACTGTCAAATACTAGGATCCGGCTTAAACCAAAGCCGGCTAGTAAAATCCGTCCGATCATGATCCGTGCAATACTGCACGTATCTGATCGAACCCTGCCATATCCCCATACGGCCTCTACAGCGTTTCGCCCGAAACTTGAGTAACTGTCGGTGTGGGGGACTCTAATGACTCGTCAATACTATTGCTGTGGATTTAACCACTATCACGTCAGAGGTATTAGCCATACGTGACGGGCCACCAGCTATTGACCAAAAAGGACGTCGATGAGCGAACTCATCCTGACACCCTATTGAGCCTGTCAGTGACAATATCCATACAGTCCGGTCCGTTCGTCTATGAGTATCGCATGGCGGGCCTAGGGGGTTGGTAAAAGTCAGACCCCCAAAAGCGGTACAAGTCGTGTCGCAGTGTAGCCCAGAACACCCTGAGATACTACTGGAATATCTACCAGTAAATCTCCTGCCTCGGCCGAGGGCTTTGTGTAATGGCTCTCCTAGACATAGTGCGACCTCACCCCCAATACCGGGAGAGACGAACCCCTGCAGATCCGCTCACTGCCTCCATGTGGCTCGGGACTGTACCCAACTAAAACCCGTTTGCACGACTCCTTTGAGCCGTGGTAGGGTAGTAATCAAAGCACTGTGGGAACTCAAACGAGACAAATGACGATCTCAGGTCGATGAACTAACCTGTACACATAACACCAAGGAACTGCCATCTGACGTCAGGTATAATACCAACTAGCATGCTCCCGGCGAGTCCTGTCCGGTGTACTCATAACCCAATGAGCACCTGTATACATCTTAGGTGAACCAACTGACACCAGTGGCTTGTGAGACCGGCCACCGCCCCTCGTCGGGGTCTCGACTGTATACACTAGTCTACTAATGGAGTATCGATGCCCTGTCTCGAAACTCCCACGACTAGGGACCTTTTAAGAATTTGCTTATAGACTCCAGCTCCCACGTATATAATCGCCCTCATACTGCTGGCAGTCATGCAAGAATCCTAGGGGCTCTATCGACGTGTAATAGAGACCTGTCAGGTCACCTAAAACAGTACACGATGATAAAGATAAACCAGATAGCATACTATCATCTTGAGTAAGACTGTCCTACTGGGATAGGTCCTCCCTCAATCACTGCAATCACATGCCTGTGATCCAATAATTGACTTTGAGGGCACTATTTCCAACAATCTCCCACTTGCACTCAAGGCTAATTACTGCGATGTCGCATACTCACAGCCCGTGTGATACCGAACACCCAGCTCCTCTACTAGTCAGTCTCACAAAGCTCGTTTGCGAAACTATTGCGTTCGAGGAATAGCCTCAGTGAGTGGATCTGCTCTGATGTTTCTTTCTATGTCTCTCTTTATCTCAAATTCGCGGAGAAAGCGATCTCCCGAAATGAGCAATACCTGTCTTAGAATGTGTCTGGATATCTGATGGGACCTAGCTCATAAGTGAACTCCAAATCCAAACTTCTTAGACAGTATCGTCAACTGAACTTAATCAGTATCCTGCGCCATACCTTCCTTCAGTATCCACCTGGACCATCTGTCCAAAATACTGCCCCTCGTCAGAGGGAAAACTATAACTCTGACAACCACTCTGCCATCCAGGTCACCTTCGAAGCCTGGAATGATAACAGTCTCCCGAAGGAGAATGCTGTTATCATATTCCTAGAACATCAACTTATGTTCTAAAACTGCTTCCGACTGTTTCTCCAGGATTGGATCAATATCAACTTATTGCATCTACTGCAAGAACAACATCTGGTGTGGTACTTGACATTTCATGATTGACTCAATTGCTTAAGCAAGTGATCTGCCAATCATGCACATCCCTCTCCCCATTAGTCTGTAAGACACCTTTAGAGAGGGTGACTCTATCACCTGCAGGTATACTACCGTGCCAGGAGTCATCCATTCTAAATACTCATAGAATGCTGTCTAAGTACCCTGATTGGGAAACCACCCAAATCTAGATCTAAAACCATAGATCTAGTAACCAGAATATCTCATATAAAGTCCAAGTCCTGTGTGGAGAAACCACTGTGTGACAACCAAAGTATAACCGATCGTAGTACAGGAATATCACTTCCTACTCTGTGTATGTCATCAAATACCAGGACATCACACCCTACTACCTTCTTAAAAGATCCATCCCCTATTCTGATGAAGTCAAACCTATGACTGTCACATCAGAAATAGATGATCTATCTCCGATATATTTTCTTTAGTCTATAAATAGACAAAAGCCAACTGTCCACCAATGCTTCCGCTGCTCCCACTGACTACGACAACCCTCTGGAAGAGTCATATACACGTGCACTTCTAAAGCTAGTTTAGAACGACGCTATACTCATCCTCCTGCCGGGTCTCATAGTCTGGAACAACAGCAATGGCAAGTCTGGGTAAACAAGTACCTCCCTGCCACCGTCCTTGAGGCTACCGGAGTACCTCTCGGGGGCCTGAGGTTACCCACTATATCTGCGGAGTGGCCAATGGAATGTCAAACCAGATTGAATCTTTAGGTTCTTATCAAATCTTCGGTAGTCGTTTGCGGTTCTGGAATCACTTCCAGTTCTACCATACTCCCATTATTGTTTTTCTGAAAAATTCATTTTTATTAAAACTGTGGCGAGTCTAGACCAATATCACTATTGATCTTCCTGATGGTAGAAAGTCAACCCTTGTCATAGCCTGGGTCAACCCACAAACAGCCATTACAGAAACGTGCCTTGAGTTATCCAGAGTCTGGTTTTAAGCATAAGCCAGACAACTCCCCGTACCTTAACATCGTTAAGATATGAACTGTTCTATATCCAATATAAAACCAGAGGCACTGACTTAATTGAACCAGATTCAAATCATACAGCTGTTTCTAGCGCATGTCAACTAAATGGAAGGAGGCCTATCAGCGTTACTCAACTTAGGAATGCTTCCAATTATGAGTAACCTGAAAGAGAAGCAAGTTCTCTTAATCATTACTATCAACTGAATACCATATACAAGTATCTGCATCTTCGATCACCTTGAAGAATCCCGATACTTGAAATACCTGGTTCTCTACTTTATTCATATACCTATAAATTCTCAAAATTCGGACTTTGTGTTTCTACGAAACACCTGTCTAAAAACCAGAGAAGTCATAAGTAAACCGAATATAGTACGAGAACCAACCCCTCTGTCCTCATGGACGCTGGACAACATACAATACTCTGTATAAGTCTCTTGAGTCTAATAACTCATTCACTGTGTGTCGTAGGTTAAAAACTGTACTATGGTTATGAAGAATTACACCGCTGTTTAACGCTCCTTACCTAACCATCCACTGATATAGGTAAACGTCATAGACATAATTTCAAAAACGTATATCTCACTCTATAAAAATAGACGTACAGATATAACAATTTTAAATTGGTGCATAACAACGGAAATTCAAAACCAAATATTTGTCGTCCGGCAAACAACCCAGGTGATTTTCTCAAATATCACCAATTACAACGAATCGCGATATAATGAGGATGATCACCTAATTCCCAATAACTTACTCCCACTCATCATCTGTAAAACCATACAGATGTGAGAATCAAACCTGGTAAATACATACCCTGGAGCAAGTGTCTAATTGGGAAATCAGTTTTCTTTTAACAGTACACAGTGAAACTGAAACATTGAAATGTTTCGATGGGGTATCCCGGTATTCCTAGTAATGCCTCTTCCATTATCCAGATTCACAACTGTAACCGTATAATTCTTTGCCATCTCTCCAAATCCCTTTATATGTCTTTAGTCATTACCTTCTGCACACCCCTTTAGGCCAAATGGTTTTCTTCCTTCCCTACCGTTCGGCACCAGCCTATGGTTTGGAAGAAGACTATCCAATAAGCATAATGGGTGTACTGTCCTAATCCTAGGAGCACTCGCAATGCGAGAGAAGGTGAAGATAAAAGACAACCAAATAAACCTTATTCTTGTTTCTCCTGAACCAGAATCCATCCCCGAACTGGAACAAGTTCTTTTCGAGTTCGTATATAACCATACGATGGAGTATCCAATAAACTGTGGATCTTCATAGTGATACGGAGTGTCCTGGAGAAATACAAAGGTGATTTAGGATTGGCGAAGAAATATTTGGTTTGGTCGTGAATAGCAGTCGCAATTTACTTTGCCCTCTTACTAATCCCTTGCTTTGTCTTAACTTAATACCTTCTGTACACCGTTTAGGCTAATTGGCTTTCTTCATTCCCTACCGGTCGGCACCAGCCTATGGCTTGGAAGAAGACTATCCAATTTGCGTAATAGGTGTACTATCTCCTAAACCAAGGAGTATTCGCAGCCTGAGAGAAGGTAAAAGGAAAAGACAACTGAATAGTCCTATTCGTTTTCTCCAGAATCGGAAACCATCCTCGAATTCCTTCGAGTTCGTATATAACCATACGATGGTTTTGTCCAATGGAAGTGGACGTTCGTAATAATACGGGGTGTCCTGGAGAAAAGTGTAAAAGTAGGAGTGGCAATGAGGACTGCAACTCTGACAATCCAAAAGCCAGTGTTAAAGAAGGTTAGGTTAATTTTGGTCACTGAGTCATAGTCTAGGGTCGGGTCATTGGTCGCTGCCAAAGAGAGAGAGAAAAGAAACACTCAGCGTGCACTCTAGCCTAGATCAGAATGGTTATCACTTTATCTAATCAGGAAACCTCCCACTGTAACGTCAAATTCTTCTCCAAACCTGAAAGAAGAATTAGCCGGGATCACCCGAGGAGTAAACCAACTCATCAGTGGGAATCGGGATCCAACTATCATCGCATGTAACGTGACGGAATCCACTCACGTCACCACACTCCAGACGGTATGCGCATGCCTGGCAAGTTTCAGTTTCTTTAGAAACTCCCGATGTGATTTTTACCCCAAGCGGTTTATGACCTTGACTAGGTCAACAAACCATAAACCTCTAGTCAAGTTCAACCCGTCATTATTCTGGATTGCATTAAACCCACCCGTACGTGCCCTTGACTAGGTCAACAAGGCCGCACGACTGTGCTAACCAATCCCACTTATGCAACAAACAAGTACCACTTAGCTACCGAACACTACGTCTTGACTAGGTCAACAAACGCAGCACGAATACTAAATAATACCTGTAGGAAATGACGGAGGGCTACGGCTGGTTTTTGGCGAAAAACCTTTAACGTAATGAACTTGATATCGTTGAATGAACTGCATAGCTTTTTATAAAAATATAGTGGTGAAAACCTTTGCAAAAGAGGTCACTCCCGGTGAAGGGATCTCGGCTCTTTCCCCGTAGAATGAGGTGCATGATATTCCAACTGAATACCACGATGCAAAGCAAAAGTAATCGGCTATAGTGAAGTTATTGCACTGATGCAAACTTTTGTCCAAGGGGTCACCCCCGGTGAAGGGATCTCGGCCCTTGCCTCGTCGACTGAGGAGCAGGATATTCCAACTGAATACCACGATGCAAAACAAAAGAGAACGCCCTTGCAATAACAGCTTTTTGAAAAAAATGTTCCAACAACATCAGAATAGGTTTGTTTAGCTTGCATTGATCCGAATCAAAGCAGTCCTATCAATTGATCACACCAATAAAGAACGAAAATAATGATGTACGTATATGCCATCCGCATTCGCCACTGGGTCCCGTCATCACCCGTTAGGTTACTTAACTAACGACAGAGTGGGGACTGGACTAGCGCGGATGCAAAACATATACAACATCTACCAGTATATATATCAATATATAATATTTCGCTCAAGGCGTGATAAAATGCAACATCGTAGAAATGTAACCAGCATCACAGAACAATACAGATATCTGGGATCCCCGGGTTTCATAGAGCCTCTACTGAAACCCGACGTTCCCTTGGTCATGTGGATAGCCTGTGTAATGAAATTCTAGACCCCTACGGGCGCGGCAAGTTACCCGCCAAAACCTGAAGCGAGGCAGCCCCCTTCAGCAACGTGAATGGATCACCCAGCACTTCACGGAATCCGGTAACTTGGGCACCCCTCCTGGGTCAACCTATACCCCCTACGAGTGTGGCGAATAGCCCGCCAATTCTAGAGTAAAGCCCCCTCCGTCTCAATGCCATGAGATGCGGGCCCGTTGCCCTCTAAAACCCGGCTATCCATGCACCCCTCCGCGGGATAATCCTTGTACAGAAAGTAAAAATATACATACAACGGGTGCATCGACCTCGACCCGGTCGTGCCCCAAAATAATAATACAAACAGGCAGTGACGGCAGTCCACATGTCGGACGCTCGCCCCGCAACATCAAATGTACATATAAAATCAAAACTGTACTACCACTGCAACCAGGCTATCCCCACGACCGATCCGCAACATCACAGCACAACACAGAACATCAATGTGAATGTCACGTTCGCAAATCCGTCTAAAAGGGCTATAGTAGTTAGACAGAATTTACCGATCAAAAGACATTCACGGTCGCAGATATAATGTAAATACTGTGAACTAATGTTTTTGAAACATTCGATCAATCAAATATTACGAAGTGGGCCCCAAAGCATTACTGTAGCACATAAAGAAATTCTTGACCGAGGCAACTCGGGCGTGAAGTTGGCTAGCCGACGCGTCCAAGGAATGTTGTAGGCTAATGTATGAACTTGTCTCTTGGGGTTTTGTTGCCTTGATGGAGGAATGAGGTTGAACTTTGAAATGAAGCTTAGGGATTTTGTATAAGCAAAATGAGAATGAAATGAGATGAACATATTTTGCCACCACCTCAAAAATGAAAACTCTCTATCTCTCTCAAGTGTGGCCGGCCCCTATATGGAATGAGGAGGGAATCAAAACAAAGGGAGGTGAGTGTAGGAGATCAAGGGTGGTAACCACATCAAAAGCAAGCTTCACATCAAACACTTAATCAATCATTTACAAATCCAATCTCAAATAAATGCTAGCCATTATGAAAAATAAAGCAAAGATGCTTTATCCATCATAATCCAACAAATGCAAGAAAACCCCTCCATAAAAAGTTATTTGCAAACTTGCAAATAACCCCCTCCATCGGAAAAGTCCGGCCGGGAAAGAACAATGAAAACTGGCCGGAACGAAATGCAAACTGGCAACTTCAGAAAACTGATCCCGTAATAAATTACAGGAAAACCCCGCTACTGCATATACATGCCCGCATTTGTATTCCCACTGAACACAAATGCAAAGAGACAAAATCTTCACTGTCTAATACTAGGATCCGGCTTAAACCAAAGCCGGCTAGTAAAATACGTCCGATCACGATCCGTGCAATACCACATGTATCTGATCAAACCCTGCCATATCCCCATACGGCCTCTACAGCGTATTGCACGAAACTTGAGTAACTGTCTGTGTGGGGGACTCTAAATACTCGTCAATACTATGGCTGTGGATTTAACCACTTGCACGTCAGAGGTATTAGCCATACGTGACGGGCCACCAGCTATTGACCAAAAGGGACGTCGATGAGCGAACTCATCCTGACACCCTACTGAGCCTGTCAGTGATAATATCCGTATAGTCCTGTCCGTTCTTCTATGAGTATCGCATGGCGGGCCTAAGGGGTTGGTAAAAGTCAGACCCCCAAAAGCGGTACAAATCGTGTCGGAGTGTAGCCCAGAACACCCTGAGATACTACTGGAATACCTACCAGTAAATCTCTTGCCTCGGCCGAGGGCTTTGTGTAATGGCTCTTCTAGACACAACGCGACCTCACCCCCAATACCGGGAGAGACGAACCCCTGCAGATCCGCTCACTGCCTCCATGTGGCTCGGGACTGTACCCAAAAAAAACCTGTTTGCACGACTCCTTTGAGCCGTGGTAGGGTAGTAATCAAAGCACAGTGGGAACTCACACGAGACAAATGACGATCTCATATCGATGAACTAACCTGTACACAAGTCACCAGGGAACTGCCATCTGACGTCAGGTATAATACCAACTAGCATGCTCCCGGCGAGTCCTGTCCGGTGTACTCATAACCCAATGAGCACCTGTATACATCTTAGGTGAACCAACTGACACCAGTGGCTTGTGAGACCGGCCACCGCCCCTCGTCGGGGTCTCGACTGTATACACTAGTCTACTAATGGAGTATCGATGCCCAGTCTCGAAACTCCCACGACTAGGGACCTTTTAAGAATTTGCTTATAGACTCCAGCTCCTACGTATATGATCGCCCTCATACTGCTGGCAGTCAAGCAAGAATCCTATGGGCTCTATCAACGTGTAATAGCGACCTGTCAAGCCACCTAAAGCAGTACACGATGATAAAGATAAACCAGATTTCATACTATCATCTTGAGTAAGACTGCCCTACTGGGATAGGTCCTCCCTCATTCACTGCAATCACATGCCTGTGATCCAATAATTGACTCTGAGGGCACTATTTCCAACATATACCATTATGGGGTGATCCTGAAATTCATTTCAGGATCACTTTTGGAAGTTGCCAGTTTCCAGTTTTCTATCGCCCGTATTTTACATTCGGTTAAATACGGATTTATCTTTTCTTGAGATGAGTGTGGAAGCTTCTAGAGGCTTCTAGAAGGTGGTGACTAGGTTCATGCATCTTTGTGACTCATTAGTGCATTTAATGATGTTTGATGACTAGGATTAATGATTCATCACTTGCATTAATGGTCTTCATACTAGGTGTTATGTGACTCATTCTTTCTTTTGCTTTGTGGTCACCACTCCCTCCTCCTACACTCACCTCTCCCCTCTATATATATGGCCGGCCACCCCTTGGTGGAAGGTTATGGTTGTTGTTCACTAGGGAAAAGATTATGATAGATTTGTATATGGTTCATTTTGGATAAAATGAAGATGATAGTTTTGGTTCATAAAAGGATATAGCCTCATTTCTCATTCCACCCGATCCAAAAAGGCAACTTAATTAACCGTTCGTCCATGGCTTTGGACGTAACTAGACAAAGTGTTCTACTCGTTCTCTACATCAATCTTGGTCATCTCTTTTAGCAAACTTGATGATCGAGTTGCCTCGGTTCAGAGGCGGGAGCCCATTTAATGATCCGTAGACGTGGTGCCACCTTGACGAGAAGATTGGAGATTCAGGAGATCGGAGCAGCCGCAACAAAGCGTGGGATGATGGTTGAAGACCGAAGGACTCGGATCGTTCGGTATAACTCTTCTACCCACTTTGTAGTTTGCTAGTTTAGCTTTAATGGCAGATCCGAGTTATAGTACGCGATAGCGCCAGTTGTAAAAAGTTTTTGTTCCGCATTTGGCGTCTGTTAGACGGCCGGGGCGCTACCGTGCACTTACGGTGGTATCAAAGCCTCACCATTAAGCTATACTAACTTGTGCTAACGCGTTTAAAATATCGATCGAACGGATTTTCGAAAACCGCAGATTCCAAGTTTAGAGTTTCTGTTAATTTTAAATAATGTCTAAAAATAATTTTACATATGTCAGAAAATCAAGCAGGGCTTTTATAGAAGACTGGAGAAAAACGACCAACTGCGTCGACCGTACGGCTGCGGAAACGCGGTCAAAGCCTGGCTTTGACCGCGGAACCGCTGCGCCTTTGGTGACTCAGTTGGCAATTTTTCTCCTGTTGTTTCTAAATTGGAAATTGTGGTGTTTGGTACTGTTCTTTTGGGCCCAGATTTTGTTACTATACAGCAGATGTACGTGGGGCCCACTTTGGGAAATTTAGTCGATCGAAATTTTAAACTTGTTAGTATACAGTACTTACTTTATATCTCCAACCGGGAATGTCATTTGATCGGTAAACCGCGTCTAATTGCTATAGTTCTTTTAGACGGGTTTGTGAACGTGACATTCGCGTTGATGTTCTGTGTTGTGCTGTGATGTTGCTGATTTGTCGTGGTGGATAGCAGGGTGCAATGATAGTGCGGTTTGGATTTATTTGTACATTTGATATTGCGGGGCGATCGTCCAACATGTGGACTGCCGTCACTGCCTGTTGTATAATATTCTTTTGGGGCACGACCGGGTTGAGGTCAATGTACCCGTTGTACATATTTTTATTTCTGTACTAGGTTTATTCCGCGAAGAAGTGCACGGATAGCCGGGTTCTGGAGGGCAACGGGTCCGTATCTCATGGCTTTGAGAGGCATAGGGACCTCACTCTAGAATTGGCAGACTATTCGCCGCAGTCGTAGGGGGTACAGGTTGACCCAAGGAGGGGTTCTTAATTTACCGGATTCCGTGAAGTGCCGGGTGTTCCATTCACTATGTTGTGGGGACTACCTCGCTTCAAGTTTTTGCGGGTAACTTGCCGCACCCGTAGGGGTATAGGTTTCATTGCACAGGCTATCCACGCGAACAGGGGAACGTCGGGTTTTCAGCAGCGGCTCTGTGAAACCCGGGGATCCCAGATTATCTGTATTGTTCTGTGATGCTTATTACTTTTCTGTAATGTTGCATATTATCACACCTGGAGCGATTATTGTATATTGGTATATATACTATTAGATGTTGTATATGTTTTACACCCGCGCTAGTCCAGCCCCCGCTCTGTCGTTAGTTAAGTAACCTAACGGGTGATGACGGGACCCAGTGGTGAATGCGGATGGCATATACATACATTTTATTTTCGTTCTTTTCTGGTGTGATTGATTGATGGGACTGCATTGATTCTTATCAATGCAAGGATAAAACAAACCTATATTTGTTGTTGTTGGAACAAATTTAAAAAGGTGTTATTACAAAGATGTTTCCTTTTGTTTTGCATAGCGATATTCAGTTAGAATATCCTGCACCTCATCCGACGAGGCAAGGGCCGAGATCCCTTCACCGGGAGTGACCCCTTGGGCAGAAGTTTACGTCAGGGTAATAACTTCACTATAGTCGATTACAAGGTGCTTTGCATTGCGGTATTCAGTTGGAATATCCTGCACCTCATTCCACGAGGAAAGAGCCGAGATCCCTTCACCGGGAGTGACCTCTTTAGCAAAAGTTTTCGTCACTATATTTTTATAAAAAGCTATCAGGTTCCTTCAACGAGATCAAGTTCATTACGTTAAAGGTTTTTCGCCAAAAACCAGCCGTAGCCCTCCTTCGTTTCTTATGGATAGTCGGTAGTATTCAAGCTATGTTTGTTGACTAATGTCAAGGCATAGTGTTTGGTAGTTGCTGGGTATTCATCTGATGCATATATAGATGTGTTGGTTTGGGACAGTCATATTACCTTGTTTACTAAAGTCAAGGGTATGTATGGGTGGGTTCAAATCAACCTGGACAATGACGGGTAGAACTTGACATGTGACTTATGATTTGTTGACTAAAGTCAAGGTCATAAGAGCATGAGACAAAAATAACATCGGGAGTTTCAAACATACAGGAAACTTGTCAGGCATGCGCATACCTTCTGGAGTGTGATAACTTGAGTGGCTTCCATCAAGTTATCATGCGATGATAGTTAGATCCCGATTCTCACGGATGAGTTGGTTTACTCTTCGGATGATCCCGACTAATTCTTCTTTCAGGTTTGGAGAAGAATTTGATATTACAGTGGGAGGTTTCCTGATTAGATAAAATGATAACCATTCTGATCTAGGTTAGAGTGCACGCAGAGTGTTTTCTTTTCTCTCTCTCTTTAGCAGCGACCTTTGACCGACCCTAGACTATGACTCAGTAACCAAAGTTGACTGAACCTTATTAAAATACTGGTATTTGGATTGTCTTAGTTGCATAAATCATTGCCGCTCCTTCTTTTACCCTTTGCATTTATCAGAACACCCCGTATTACTACGGATATCCACATCCATTGGATAGATCCATCGTATGGTTATATACGAACTCGAAGGGACTTCTTCGAGGATGGATCCAGGTTCAGGAGAAATAGAATTAGTTTATTCAGTTGTCTTTTGTTATCACCTTCTCTCAGGTTGCGAGAGCTCCTTAGTTTAGGAGAGTACACCTATTACGCTTATTGGATAGTCTTATTCCAAACCATAAGCTGGTGCCGAAAGGAAAGGAATGACGAAAACCAATTTGCCTAAGTAGGGTGTAGAGAAGGTAATATATAAAGACAAAATGAAGGGATTAGAAAGAGGGCAAAATAAATTACGACTGTTATCATTCGCGACCAAACCGCGTATTTCATCACCACTCCTATTTCACCTTTGCCTTTTCCCCAGTTCGGGAGAAATAGAATAAGGTATTGTTCAGTTGTCCTTTATCGTCACCTTCTCTCAAGTTGCGAGTACTCCTAGGATTAGGAGAGTGCACCTATTATGCTTACTTGATAGTCTTCTTCCAAACCATAGGCTGGTGCCGAGCGGTAGGGAAGGAAGGAAACCATTTAGCCTAACAAAGGTGTACAGAAGGTAACGACTAAAGACAAATAAAGGGATTTGGAGAGATGGCAAAGAAATATACGGTTACAGTCATGAATAGGATTATGGAAGAGGTATTACTAGGAATACCAGGATACCCCTACGAAACATTTTTCATGTTTCAGTTACACTGTACATTGTTAAAAGAAAACAGATTTCCCGATTAGATGCTTACTCCAGGGTATGAATTTACCAGGTGAGTTTCTCACATCTGTATGGTTTTACAGATGATGAGTGGGAGTAAGTTATCGGGAATTAGGTGATTATCCGCATTATATCGGAATTCGTTGTAATTGGTGATATTTGAGGAAATCGCCAGGGTATAGTTTTCAACCTACGATGCACAGGTTTTGAGTTATTCAACTCAGTGGACTTATACAGATTATTGTATGTTGTCCAGTGTCCGTCAGGACAAAGGGGTAGGTCCTCATACTCTGTTCTGTTTACTTGTAACTTCTCTAGTTTTTAGACAAGTGTTTCGTAGAAATACAATGTCTAAGTTTTGAGAAGTTGTGGGTATAAGAATAAGGTAGAGAACCGGATATCGCAAGTATCGGGATTCTTCAAAGAAATCGAAGATGTAGAAACTTATGATAGGTATTCATATGATAGTAATGGTTTTAAGAAACTTGTTTCGATTTTAGGTTACTCATAATTGGATGGATTCCTAAGTTGAGTAATGTTGATTAGCCTCACTCCATTAAGTTTATATGCACTGGAGACAGCTGCATGATTTGAATCTGGTTCCAATTAAATTAATGCCTCTATTTCTGTATTGTATATAGAATGGTTCATATCTTAACGATGTTGAGATACGGGGAGTTGTCCGGCTTATGCTTAAAACCAGACTCTGGATAACTCAATGCACGTTTCTGTAATGACAGTTTGTGGGTTGACCCGGGCTTAGTCGAGGGTTAATTTTCTACCATCTGGAAGATCAATAGTGATATTGTTCTTGACTCGCCACGGTTTTAGTAAAATGGATTTTTTCAGAAAACAGTAGTGGGAGTATGGTAGAACTGGAAGTGATTCCGGAACCGCAAACGATTACGGAAAATTTAATAGGACCTATAGATTCAATCAGGTTTGACATTCCAAATAGCCACTCCACAGATATGTTGGGTAATCTCAGACACCCGAGAGGTACTCCGGTAGCCTCAAGGACGGTGACAGGGAGGTTCTTGTTTACCCAGACTTGACACTACTGTTGTTCCAGACTATGAGACCCGGCAAGAGGATAAGTATAACGTCGTTCTAAACTAGCATTAGAAGTGTACGTAGATATTATTCTGCCAGAGGGTTGTCGTAGTCAGTGGGAGCAGCGGAAGCATAGTGGGCAAGTAGCTTATGTCTATTTATAGGCATGAGCAAATATAGAGGAGATAAGATCATCTAATTTTGATGTGACAGTTATGGGTTTGACTTCATCAGAATAGGGGATGGATCTGTTAAGAAGGTAGTAGGGTGTGATTTCCTTGTATTTAGATAACATACACAGAGTAGGAAGTAAAATTCCTGTACTACGATCGGTTGTACTGTGGTCGTCATACAGTTGTTTCTCCAGACAAGATATGGATATAATATCAGACATTCTGGTTACTAGATCTATGGTATTAGATCTAGATTTGGGTAGTTTCCCAATGTGGGTATTTTGACAGTATTCTAATAGTATTTTAGAATAGAAGACTCCTGGCATGGTGGTGTACCTGCAGGTAATGGAGTCACACTCTCTAAAGGTGTCTTAGAGACTAAAGGAGAGAGGGATGTGCATGATTGGCAGATCACTTGCTTAGGCAATTGAGTCAATCATGAGATGTCAAGTACCACACCCGATGTAGTTTTTGCACTTGATGCGATACGTTTATATTAATCCAATCCTGAAGAAACATAAGGAAGCAGTTTTAGAACATAAGGTGCATGTTCTATGGATTTGATGATGACAGCCTCCATCAGGAGACGGTTATCATTCCAGGCTTCAAAGGTGACATAGATGACAGAGTGATTGTCAGAGTTATAGTTTTCCCGATGACAAGGGACAGTATTATGGACAGGTGGTCCAAGAGGATACTGTGGGAGGCATGGTGCTGGATACTGATTATGTTCAGTTATCGATACAGTCTAAGAAGTTTGGATTTGGAGTTTATTTATGAACTAGGTCCCATCAGATATCCAGACATATTCTAAGACAGATATTACTCGATTCGGGAGATGGCTTTCTCCGCGAACTTGAGATTAAGAGAGACATAGAAAGAAACATCAGGGCGGGTCCACTCACTGAGGCTATTTTCTCGAACACAAGAGTTTTTACAAACTAGCTTTGTGAAACTGATTAGTAGAGGAGTTGGGTGTTCGGTATCACACGGGCTGTGAGTATGCGACATCGCAATAATTAGCCTTAAGTGCAAGTGGGAGATTGTTGGAGATAGTGCCCTTAAAGTCAATTATTGGATCGCAGGTACGTGATTGCAATGATTGAGGCCGGACCTATACCGATATGACAGTCTTGCTCGAGATAATAGTTTGCTATCTCGTTTGTCTTTATCGTCGTATACATGATTTAGTTCACTATTGCATGATGATAGAGCCCATAGGATTCTTGCTTGACTACCAGCAGTATGATGGCGATCATATACGTGGGAGCTGGGGTCTGTATGCACATCCTTAAAGTGTCCCTAGTCGTGGGAGTTTCGAGACAGGGCATCGATACTCCAGAGTAGACTAGTGTTATACAGTCGAGACCCCGACGAGGGGCGGTGGCCGGTCTCACAAGCCACTGGTGTCAGTTTGATCACCTAAGATGTATACAGGTGCTTATTGGGTTATGAGTACACCGGACAGGACTCGCCTGGAACCTGCTAATTGGTATTATACATATCGTCAGATAGCAGTTCCCTGGTGACATATGTACAGGTTAGTTCATCGACCTGAGGTCCTCATTTGTCTCGTGTGAGTTCCCACTGTGCTTTTATTTCTATCCTACCACGGCTCAAAGGAGTCGTGCAAACAGGTCTTTTTTAGGTACAGTCCCAAGCCACATGGAGGCAAGTGAGCAGATCGGCAGGGGATTGGTCTCTCCCGGTATTGGGGGTGAGATCGCGCTGTGTCTAGGAGGGCCATTACAAAAAGCCCTCGGCCGAGGCAGGAGATTTACTGATAGGTACTCCAGTAGTATCTCAGGGTGTTCTGGGCCACTCTCTGACACGACTTATACTGATATTGGTGGTCTGACGTTACCACCCCCTAGGCAGATATGCGATACTCATAGACGAACGGACCAGACTGTATGTATATTGTCACTGTTAGGCTCAGTAGGGTTTATGGATGAGTTCGCTCGTCAGCTTCCTTTCCAATCAATACATAGGCAAACCGTTACGTACAGCTTGTACCTCTGACGTGTTCGTGGTTATACCCAGTGCTAGTGTGTTGATGAGTCATTAGAGTCCCCCACAGACACTTTCCCAAGTTCGGGCGAAACGTTGTAAAGGCCGTATGGTTTTATGGCAGGGTTCGGAAAATGCACGTGCGTTTTCGCACGTGCGTTTTCGCACGTGTCATATTTCGGGCACATAATATTGGTCGGCTTTGGTTTAAGCCGGATCCAAGTATTATGCTATGTAGATATAATATCTTTGTCTCAGTTGCATTTGTATTCGGTCGTAACACAAATGCGGGTATGCTTATACCATTACTGGGTTATCCTGAAATTCATTTCAGGATCACTTTTGGAAGTTGCCAGTTTCTAGTTTTCTATCGCCCGTATTTTACATTCGGTTAAATACGGATTTATCTTTTCTTGAGATGAGTGTGGAAGCTTCTAGAGGCTTCTAGAAGGTGGTGACTAGGTTCATGCATCTTTGTGACTCATTAGTGCATTTAATGATATTTGATGACTGGGGTTAATGATTCATCACTTGCATTAATGATGTTCATACTAGGTGTTATGTGACTCATTCTTTCTTTTGCTTTGTGGTCACCACTCCCTCCTCCTACACTCACCTCTCCCCTCTATATATATGGCCGGCCACCCCTTGGTGGATGGTTATGGTTGTTGTTCACTAGGGAAAAGATTATGATAGATTTGTATATGGTTCATTTTGGATAAAAAGAAGATGATAGTTTTGGTTCATAAAAGGATATAGCCTCATTTCTCATTCGACCCGATCCAAAAAGGCAACTTCATTAACCGTTCGTCCAAGGATTTGGACATAATGAGACAAAGTGTTCTACTCATTCTCTACATCAATCTTGGTCATCGCTTTTAGCAAACTTGATGATTGAGTTGCCTCGGTTCAGAGGCGGGAGCCCATTTAAAGATCCGTCGACGTGGTGCCACCTGGACGAGAAGAATGGAGATTCAGGAGATCAGAGCAGCCGCAACAAAGCGTGGTATGATGGTTGAAGACCGAAGGACTTGGATCGTTCGGTATAACTCTTCTACCCACTTTGTAGTTTGTTAGTTTAGCTTTAATGGCAGATCCAATTTATAGTACGTGATAGCGCCAGTTGTAAAAAGTTTTTGTTCCGCATTTAGCGTCTGTTAGACGGCCGGGGCGCTGCCATGGACTTACAGTTTTGATGTGGGGTTTAGGGGGTTTGTGAGGGTTTTGTGGAAGAGGGGGATGAGGGCAACCATGGGAGAGGGAGAGGGAAAAAATGAAGAGGAAATAATGAAGGGGACAGAAATGGGAGCTTGGTCAAAGACCCCTCACCACTCTCTCCTTTCTCTCTCTTGCCCATACACTATATTTTAATCCCTTTTCTTTTATTTTATTTTCTTTTCTTTCCAAAACCACAACAATTAAAAACCAATTAACATAATAAATGAAGCATTGTAGAATAATGTAACAAATGTGAAAAAAATACTTGGTGCATGTCGCATGCACAAAACAAGCTTAATGCACGATTAACGATATTTAATTACGATTAGCATTAAAATGGAATAGAATTAATTATATAAAATAAATATATGAATGCTCCTTTCTTATAATTTCTTTCAAATCCAATAATTTACATAATTTCCTAATATTTCCTAAATTATCGGTATATAAATATACCGCATTATTAAAATATTCATAATATTTATTATTTAATTATAAAAATTCCCAAAAATAATATTTTATTTTTTTGAAATGTTACATTTTTAAACTCCGCTCAATTGTTAAGATCTTTGGGAAATTTTGGGTGTTTGTTTATTCGATCGAAAAGTTTAACATCGCCTATCTATCTGTGATTGTGATACAATATTTGGAATCCACAAATTTAGTTATATGATAACTAGTTTGAATTCTATAAATCTAGCAAGTTAGTCTCATTTGATCGGTTGCGACGGAATTTTGATGAGGATCAAAAGTCCGTTGCAATTACGTAGTGTATACGGATACTCGCCGGGTAACTTTACTAGATAGCCAAGCTCCATTGCCCCGACCAAGTGACTGTAGGAGAACCCCGTCGCCAAAAGCATCCGTTCGGGTGCTCGCGGCCGCGGTGTTCCGCCTTAGTGCACTTCGTCGAAGGCATCGGGGGTGCGGCCGTCTACTAAAGTTTCTGACGAGCATTCAATCAGGTTATCGAGAATCTTGTTGAATTACCCGACTAGTTTTTGGAAGGTGTTTTCAATATAGAGACTAAAATGCGGGATTTATAATTGTTTGGCATGTGATTTTTAAGAATTCATTTGGTTAGGCATGAATTCAAAGTATGTGATACATTGGGTTTATGATGTCTAAGGTGGTTCCAGAATCTAATTGTTGTTGTTTCACTTTCTTTTCTGCGACCGTAAGTGTAATATGTGGAGTATCGTCGGTTTCGTTGCTATATGTCAACGACAATTGGGATACGCATATTTACTTACATTGATGACATGTAATGTTATGTGTTGTTGTGATATGTTATATTGGATAGTCGTGTTTTGAATAGCCGGGGTTTTTTTATGTGAGATGAGAGTTTTTCATTTTCATTCATGTAAAAACTTGTATATAATATTCTTTTATTAGGGCACTTCCGGGTTTAGGATGATGTCACCATTGATGTATATTATTTCTTTTCCGCATTCGGATAGACCCAAGGAGGAGAGAACAAGTAACCAAGTTCTAGGGTCCAGTAGGAGACCATCCGAGGAGTCGAGACCGGGTCTCCTAACTCTAGAATTGGTAGGGTTGCTTGCCGCTCTCGTAAGGGTCTAGGGATGTGGGTTTGGCTATCCATCAAGACGTGAAACCGCATTTTTTATTGGCTTAATTAAAACACGGAATTCCTAGTATATCCATTATTTCATATGTGTTCTTCTGCTGCTGATATTTTGTGATGTGATCACTTGATATGTTCTGAGACGAATGCCTATATTATATATATGATATATAATAACTATTTCTGCTTTCGTTTCTTATGTGATGCTTGGGAAGAATATCTGATGGGACATCATTAATGAGATTAATGAAATAAAAGAAACCTAAAAGACGCTGTAAAAACTTGTTTAAAAACTGGTAGCTCTAGTTCTTACTTTGCATAGCGGTATTCCTTGTAGAATATCCATCACCTTATTCGATAAGAAAAGAGCCGAAATCCTTTCACCGGGAGTGTCCTCTTTAGCGAAACTGGCAGATGCTACAACCCACTCGGTTTGTCTTTTGATTGCTTTTATAGTTTTTGCATTGCATAGCGGTATTTGTGAAATATCATGTACTTAATCGATAAGGATAGAGCCGAGATCCCTTCACCGGGAGTGACCTCTTTAGTAAAACTAGTAAAGGCCTCAAAAACACTCCTTTTTCAAAATCACTTAATTCTACAACGATATCAAGTTCATTACGCAAAAGGTTTTCTTAAAAAACCTGTCGTAGCCCTCCGTCATTTCAGATAAGTATTACTTAGTATTCGTGCCACGTTTGTTGACCATGATAAGGCATAGTGTGCGGTAGCTGATTAGTACTTATCTGCATAAGCATATGATGTAATTGGATTAGGGTAGTCGTACGACTTTGTTGACCCTGTTAAGGGTTGTGCGGGTGGGTTTAATTCAATCAGGAAATGACGGGTTGAACATGGTTAGCTCTTATGATTTGTTGACCATGTTAAGGTCATAAGTCGCTAGAGGCAGAATATTATTAGGAATTTTATGTGTTGAAATTTGCAATGAGATTGCATACCTTTTATGAGATAGCTGGATCCCAATACCCACTGAGAGTAAGAGTTACTCCTCGGAGAGTTTTAGGCATTACAATTAGCCGATCGAGTAGGTGTATAGAATGGTGTTAACGGGGTTACGCCCCTTGGAAAACGAGGTTTATTTTAATTAGGTCTGTGCGAAAGCATGGGTAACCTCCCTTAAAGTACCGAAACTGGCCTGGCCGAAAGATTGGCGAACTTGTAGGGTGTAATTAATCCCGGCTAGTCTTACCTTTTAGGGTTTGAAAGAACATTTGATAAAAAAAAGTATGAGCCATCCTGATTAGATAAAATAATAACGAATATGATCTTGCAAGAGCGCACGTAGAGTGTTTTCTTCTCTCTCTCTCCTGGTAGCGACCATGTCACGCTTTAATCAAGATAATAATATGGATGCATTGACCGAACCTGCTCATTATACTGAGCTAGGGAACGTTGGTTCCGCTCTATCTTATAATTGTTATAAGTCCGAGCAGGAAATAGGGGATTATCCGGATTCCCATGCCACCCAATCGAAGAAAGTGCATGTTGATGCATCTTCTTCGTGTGTGTTCATTACCGAGAACTTTTTTTCAGTATCCTCTACGTCCTGGGTATGTGATACCGGATCAGAATCCAGCATATATAATATGTTACATGGGCTACAGATAGGTAGAGAACTGGAAATGGGTGATATGTCTCTATGTGTAGATAATGGTGCAAGTGTTGCAGCCAAATCAGTTGGCAAATATCACCTTGTATTAATACATTGATTTTGAACGAATGTTATTACATAACGAACCTGATATACAACATTACATCGGTTTCTTTAATGAGTTAGGATAATGTTGTGAACTTTTTCCTGAAACAAGAGTTGATTGGATCAGGCACATTATATAATAGCATATATGTTCTAAATCAAACCACAGTTCGATGTATTTAGAACACACAAAAGAGGATTAGTTCAGAAATTAACGAATCCTTCTTGTGGCATTGCAGACTAGGTCATATCAATGCGATGTTAGTTATATGTATGCCCTATAAGCCATTACTGTACATACGATGTATATTGTAATGGATGCTTGGACATATATAGGGAGGACTTTCTTGCTCGACATGATAGTATGCTATCTGTTTGTACTTTATCATAACATGTACTCTGATTGTCTCTATGTTACGTGTTGATAAAGCCCTTAGGATATGTACTCGACTATTGGGACTATGATGAGATCATACTAGTGGGGCCACGGTAGTTGATGAGTACATCCTTTAACTGTTCCTAGTCGAGGGTGTATCGAGACAGGGCATCGATGCACCAGAGTAGACTAGCGTATACGCATCTTGACCCATATGATGGGCGATGGATGATCCCATATCCATCGGTGTTTGACATCAAGGATGGTGTACGGTTGCTCAGTGGAGACTGGGTACACTGGACGGACTCGCCGAGAACTCCCAGATAGTATTATACCTCACGTCAGATGGCAGTTCTCCGGTGACACTGGTACAGAGTAGTCTGTTGACCCGAGATCGTCATCGAGTCTTGTGTGATTCCCACTGTGCTTTGATTTCCATCATATCACGTCCAAGAGGGCGTGCAAAAAGGTGGCTTTTGGGTACAGTCCCGAATCACATGGAGGCAATGAGCGATAGGAGGGGATTCGTCTCTCCCGGTATAGGGAGTTGATGTTGTGCTGTGTTCGATTGGCTATAACCGGAAATCCCTGGCCAGGGTTGCTGAGATTTACTGGTAAGTGTTATCAGTAGTTTCTCGAACTGTTATAAACTTCATATCGACACGACTTATCGAGCTACTGGGGTCTGACGTTTACCACCCCTACGCGAGATATGCGGCATATCAGACGACGAGACCGGACTGTACAGGAGTGTTACTGATTGGATTCACATGATAATGTATAGGCTTGCTTGTTGATCTTCTGAGCACTCAATACCTGGTTGGCTGTTACGTTTAGCTGACCGCTTGCAGCTTGTGGGTGATTGATATGATCATCACCTACTGCCGGCGTAAGGACGATTCTTTAGAGTTCTACACAGAGGTTTCTTGACTCAGGCAAAACGGAGTAGGAGCACATATGTGATATGTGCGGGACCGAGGATAATACGATATGAGATACCGTATTCTATTCTCGTGATATTTGATATCAGCCGGGTCATCGGATCAAGAGTTGATTCGATGAATCGGTACGGATAAATATTAGTCGGTTATATGCGATATAGCTGGATTGTCGGATCAAGTGTTGATTCGATAATTTAATGTATTATAATATATATGATATATTAAATTACATTAACTAATATTAGCTCACTAAAAGATTCTTTTTCTCACTCGGGTAATACATTGATATATATGCGATATATGTTAATTGTATTATTTTATTTTGTTACAATAAATATTATATATGTGATATATAATATTGTAACATGATATGATTACTAATGCAACATGTTTAGTGGATATTAAACAAGATTAGGGTTTGATTTGGGTTAGTGCATTCATGAACCATCTAGAAAGTTTCTTTTTGTTTTGTGTTAAGATATTTTGTTATGACTCATTCTTAACCCAACCCAAACCCCAGCCCTAGTTAAATCTCTACAAAGGTTTAGTCAACCATGGTTGCATTATTCATCATTATCATCTTTTCATTATTCATCACAAAAGGAATTCATATTATTCATCTTCTTCTTCCTTCTTCTTTCTTTCATGAAAAAGCTTACTAGCTTTTTCCCAGTGATGAATGAGTGTGAGAAAAAGATAATAAAAGAGAGCAAAAATCCTATTTCATCATCCTCATCTATCCTTGCCATTTAGATGAGGGTGTTCACTTCATATTATGATCGTTAGCTTGTGTTAATGAAACTTCAAGGTAGATCATCTTTATATCGAAGATCGGAAGCAAGACTGCATCTTTCTTTTCGTGGAACCTCTCGAGAGTCCGGAACACGATGATCGCATCGAAGGGACTTCAACACGGAGCTTTAGAAGTGAAGGACCGGATCTACAAAGGTTGTAATACCTCTCACTTAGTGTTAAAGTGTTTAACATACTTGTTTTCGCCTAAACTCTAGTTTAAAGATCCGGCTTCGAGTTGTTCGGCACGGCTAATTTTTAAATCGGGCATGGTTGATGCCTCGTAGAACCTTGTATGCATGCCTAGCAACCCTACAGTGGTATCAGAGCCAAGCTAGAGCTTTTGGCGAAGTCTGAGCGAAGTTTAAAGTCCGATCGAACCCGGAAAACCCCGATTTTACCCTTCTCTGTACGTTTTCAAAAATGTTGATTTTTTCCTAATTAAAAATGCTCAGAAAAACAAGCAGGAAAAACTAAGAATTACTGTGAAGTACGGTCCACTAAGTCGCTCACGTGACCGCGGAACCGCGGCCAAATCAAGGGTTTGGCGGCGGTTCCGCAGCCAAAATTTGGACTTAGTCCCTCATATTTCATATATTTATTCTTAGGTCCTTTCTTGTCAGTTTTTTCTGGGAATTTTTTAATTCCACTCAAGCGTTGAGTTTTCTAGGGCTGTATTGGGGACTCGTTGATTCGATCGGATAATTTAACTTTGTTTAGTTTGTCCGGATAATTTTAGAAACTGTTGAAAAGTTCGAACGGATATCAATAACTCACTTTTTCCCCTATCGGAAAATTTTCAAAAGTTGGATTTTTTCTCGCGTTTGAAACTTTCGTAAAGTCATGCAAGTAACGCGGTAGACCCTCTAGAAGACAACAAACCTTAACTCGATTATGTGACCGTCTTGAACTGCCTCTGAACCTTAGGGTTTGGGGCAGTACGGCATGCCACATGTGAGGCGTTGGCTTGACCCTTCTACGGCTGTACCATTGGTACCGTGGCATGTGATGGATGTTTTTAAACTGATTTCAAGTGTTGAGATATATTGGGGAAATCTTGGGTGTTTGATTATTCGATCGGATAGTTTAACATTGTCTATTTATCTGGAATGTGATACAATATTTGGAATCCACATGTAGTTATGAGATAACTAATTTGAATGTTATAAATCTAGCAGTTCAGTCTCAGATGATCGGTTGCCATGGAATTTTGATGTGATCAAAAGTCCGTCGCAATCACGTAGCATACGCGGATACTCACCGGGTAAACTTAACAGACAGCCACGCCCCATAGCCCCGACCAAGTGACTATAGGAGAACCCCGTCGCCAAAAGCATCCGTTCGGGTGCTCGCGGCAGCGGTGTTCCGCTTTAGTGCACTTCGTCGACGACATCCGGGGGTGCGGCCGTCTACTAAAGTTTGCGACGAGCATTCGATCAGGATGTCGGGAATCTTGTTGAATTGCCCGACTTGATATTGAAAAGAGTTTACGATAATGAGACTAAAATGCGGGGTTTATAATTGTTAGGCATGCGATGTCTATGAAATTCATTTGGTTAGGCATGCGATGTCTAAGGAGGTTGCGGATTCCAACTGTTGTAGTTTTACACTTTCTTTTCTGTGACCGTAAGCGTAGTATGTGGTGTATCGCCGGCTTCGTTGCTATACATCAACGACAATCGGGATACGCATACATGCTCACGTTGATGATATGAGATATTATGTGTTGCTGTGATATGTTATATTGGATCGTCGCGTCTTGAATAGCCGGGGTGTTTTATGTGAGATGAGTGTTTTTTCTTTTTCATTCATGTAAAATTCATTTGTATGTAATATTCTTTTATTGGGGCACTTCCGGGCTGAGGATGATGTCACCATTGTATATTATTTACTTTTCCGCATTAGGTAGACCCAAGGCGGGGAGCACAAGTAACCGGGTTCTAGGGTCCAGTGGGAGACCATCTCGAGGAGTCGAGACAGGGCCTCCTAACCCTAGAATTGGCAGTGTTACTTGCCGCTCTCGTAGGGTCTAGGGATGTGGGTTTGGCTATTCATCGCGACTGTGGAATCCGTGTTTTATACAAGCTCGTATTGAAAACACGGACGTCCTAGTATATCCAATATTTCATACATGTTCTTCTGCTGCAATGTTCTGTGATGAGATCATATTACTCCCTGAAACGAATGTTTATATTATATATATATAAGATATATATTATATATTGTTGATTTCGTTTTATATCTGATGCTTGTGAAGCATATTAAATTGGGACTTCATTAATGAGATTAATGAAATAAAAGAAACCTAAAGATGTTGTAGAAACTTGGTTAAAAACTGGTAACTCTAGTTCTTGCTTTGCATAGCGGTGTTCCTTGTAGAACATCCAGCACCTTATTCGATAAGGAAAGAGCCGAGATCCCTTCACCGGGAGTGACCTCTTTAGTTAAATTAGCATATGATACACACTCGGTTTGTCTTTTGATTGCTTCTATAGTTCTTGCTTTGCACAACGATATTTGTGAAATATCCTGCACCTTATTCGATGAGGAAAGGGCCGACGATCCCTTCACCGGGAGTGACCCCTTTAGCAAAACTAGAAAAGCCTCAAAACCAATCCATTTAAAATCACTCGATTCTACAACGATATCAAGTTCATTACACAAAGGGTTTTCATAAAAACCTGTCGTAGCCCTCCGTCATTTTAGGAAGTAGAGTACTTAGTATTCGTGCTGCGTATGTCGACTTTAGTTAAGGCGTAGTGTACGGTAGATAAGTGATGTCTTCCTACACAGCATATGATGCGATTAGTTAGGACATTCATGTGATTATGTCGACCATAGTTGAGATTCATATAGGGTGGGTCTTATTAATCATGAAATGACGGGTAGAACTTGACTAGTGCTTATGATATGTTGACTTTAGTTAAGGTCATAAGTACTAGGAGAAAAATATTATTGGGAATTTCAATTGTTGAAATTTGCAATGTGATTGCATACCTTCTATGAGATAGTTGGATCCCGATACCCGCTGCGAGTAAGATTTACTCCTGAGAGAGTTTTACACATTACAATTAGCTGATCAAGTCGGTGTCTAGAAAGGTGTCAACGGGGTTACGCCCGTGGGAAAACGAGGTTTACTTTAATTAGGTTCATGCGAAAGCACGGGGGACCTCCATCAAAGTACCGGCACTGGCCTGGCTAAAAGATTGACGAAATTGTAGGGTGTAATTAATGCCGGCTAGTCAATCCTTTTAGGGTTTGAAGGAAGATTTGATTAAAACAGTGGGAGACATCCTGATTAGATATATTAGATAATCAATCTAATCTTGTAAGAGCATACGCTGAGTGTTTTCTTCTCTCTCTCTCTCCAGGTAGCGACCATATTATACCTTAATCAAGATAATAATACGGATGTATTGACCGAACCAGCTTGTTATACTGAGCTGGGGAACGTTGGTCCCGCTCTAACTTATAATTGTTATAAGATAGAGCAGGAAATTGGGGAATACCAGATTTCCCGTGCCGCCCGAACGAAGAAAGTGCATGTTGATGCATCATCTTCGGGTGTGTTTATTACAGAGAACTGTTTCTCAGTATCCGTTACGTCCTGGGTATGATATATCGGATCAGGATCCCGCATATGTAATCTGTTACATAGGCTACAGAAAGGTAGAGAACTGAGAACGGGTGATAAGTTTCATGAGACAGAAAACGGTGCAGGTGTTGCAGCCAAGTTTGTTGGTCACTATCACCCTGTTTTACCAGAATACATTGATTCTGAATGAATGTTATTAGATACCGAACCTGATATACAACATCATATCAGTCTCTTTATTAGTAAAGAAAGGATATAATTTTGTATTGTTGGAGAATGTTTTGAATATTTCCTATATCAAGAGTTGATCGGTTCAGGCACGTTATCTAAAAGTATTGACGTTCTAAATCAAACTACAGTTCTTAGTATACAGAACACACACGAAAGGAAGAGTTCAGAAATGAATGAATCCTTCTTGAGGCATTGTAGACTGGGTCATATCAATGCGACCCGACTAGCTAAGTTACATTTAGATGCATATTTAAATCTGTTTGAATTTACATCTTGTGTAACTTGCCGGTCATGTCACAAAGATAAGATGACCATAGCTCTGTTTATTGGAAACAGAGAAAGAGTTAGTGAACTCTTGGGATTGATACATGATGATGTATGAAAGTCTCCTGTCTACACATGCCATGACCGGTTCTTTGTACTTCGTTACAGTCTCTGATGATCTCTCAAGATTCAGACATATGTTCCTGTTGAAACACAAGTCCGAAGCTTTTGAGATATTCACAGAATATAAGTTAGAAGTAGAGAACCATAAATGGGTATAAGTATTATGTCCTTTGATGAGATCATGGAGGAGAATACTTGAGCACGGAATTCCTGGACTATTCTAAACGAGAATCAGATTCTTTCTCGGCATTATTCCTCTGTATACACCATAGCACGATGGTATATCGGGGCAGAGCAAAGCACCCTATGTGATATGGTGTGCTCAATGATGAGTACTACTGAGTTTCTGTAACGTTTTCAAAATAATAAAATATGATTTTTGGGAAATTTTATAATTTAATATTATTTTAATGAATATTTTAATATTCTGGTATAATTAAATACAAATAAATAGAGAAAAATTATGGAAAATTCTAAAATAGGGTATTTTATGGAATTATGCCATTTTAAAGTTTTTAAGATTAGTTATATGCTAATTTAGTGCTAATCGCGATTAAAAATCGCTAATTGGATTTTTAGCATTTTTGTGCAAAAATGTGCACATATCATTTTCCACACTTGTTACACTTGTTACATGTTTTGGGTGCATGATTGCTTTGGGTTCACTATTGGAGGGAGAAGAAAAAGAAAAGAAAGAAAAAAGTAAGTATGATGATGAGAGAGAGAGAGTAGGTTGCTTTTGACTTTTGACCCCTTTCCTCCATCATTTCCCTTTCTCATTTTCTCTCCCCTCTACAAGAGCTGCTGCTGCTATTGCTCCTGCTCCGTCATCTCCCTCCCCTTCACTTCATAGATCCCTCTCATTTCCCTCACCAAAACCCCATTCCCACTTCACAAAACTTGCTCCCAAGCTCACTAGCTACACTTTGAACCTAGCAAGATTGGATTTGGAGGACTTTGAGAAACTCAAGAATTTTCTTGAGTTGCCAAAGGAGGTAATTTCTGCACCTATTAGAGTAGTATCTAATTTCTTGTGCATCAATTCTAGTTTCATATCGATATTGTGTCGTTTTGTGGACTTTGGAGAATTCAAGTTAGGGTTTAGGGTTAGACCTGAAATCAAAGTTAAATTGAGGCTTGTTGTGACCTTAGAACCCCTTGTGTGATGCTAATTTAGACCCAAACCTGAACATGAAACCAGAATACGGATTTACTGAATCGATATCGGGGAAAACTGTGAATCTGTGGTCGTAATTAGGAATCTGCTTTCACCCCGAGACCCTAAAAATGAAATTGAGTTGACAGTGAGATGTGCATGCACTATGGAACCACCACACCAAACCCTAGCCCCCAACTCATTTCCTTGGCCGCAGATTTAATCCCCCTGGACGCAATTTGCGGCCAAAGCAGGGGTTCTGGTGCTCCTTTTTGTTCTGTAGCCTTATACCCTGTAGACTTGACCCTGGGTATGTCTAGTTTTGACTGATTCTAGTTAGGATAAAATCTGGGTTGATTTTCTTGAGTTGGCGTATGATTTACGACTTGTTTTAGCATTGATTTTGATATTTGGTGATTCATTCCTGTCAGGTGGCGTTTGGACGTCAACGACAAGTGGATATTGATCGTGTTTACATGCGAGACGATAGGTTTTTACCTATGCGAGTAGCGTCTGCTATTTTGGTTTCCGATGTGATTTTCATGTGCTTTAGCGTTGTGATATATACTTGTAGGTACCCTACGTGATGTTGAGGCGAAGAAGATGAAGATAGCGATATCGGCACACGAGAAGCAAGGTGAGTAGATTTATATCTACGGGGAGAAGTCGGGTGGATGGCGTATAGCACCCCCGCAGTTCGTGGTGATGTATACGAATACGTATACAGACATATATTTATTATGTGTTGTTAGGACTATTGATGGTAATAATGGAATCATTGAAGATAAGGATGTATTGGTTTAGTAGTGCGAAACCCTAGAGTAGTGGGTGCACTCACACATACACACATACACACATACTTGCATACATTCTTTCATTTATCTGTGCGCATATGATGGTGTGTATCTACACATGGGTATGGAACTATGTGTTCATATACGAGATTTAAGGATGGTACGTGGGATTGAGATGAGTCGATGAGATTCGATTGAGGCCATGAGATTTGGCGACATGACAGAGTTCGTATTGGAGATGTGGTATGATGGTAGTGATACCTGTTATGTGATGAGATAATGTGATATTGACTTAGATTTAGGTGGTTTTCATACCCCTCCCGATTGACTTGATTGTTGGGTTCGTAGTTCGCATAGTTGGCGTTAGACTAGACCCGAGTCATACCTATTTCAAAACTAACGAATCGGGGATATTTTAAAGATAGGAAAAAGGGTTTCTACGGATATTTTCAAACGACACATATTTTCTTAAAACAACGTAGCCCTTATTTTACCAAAAACCCTGATTCGTCTTATTTCAAAAGGCAAGGCTGCATGATATATTTATTGAGGCAGGTTCTTTACTATTGCGCTGATTATTCGATTTCCGCATATTCATGCTATTTGCATTGCATTGCCTGTGTTTATTGATATATTACCGTCATGCTGCTAAGACACCAGCACCATTATCGATGATGCGTATGTTCCACGTACACTGTTGCCGGCTCACACACTTCATCATCGATAATTGCCATGTCACTACACTGTAGCATTGTTGCATTCAGGATATGATTCTTGCATGACAGACTGATGTGCTTACATTTCTTTTACATTTCACACACATCATGCTTGCTGATTATACGCATTGAGATATGTTGTTTCCATGATATTTCTGGTTTTGGGAACCGTGGGTGTTTAAAAGGGGAATATGTAACTGTTTTAAAACCCGGTTACCCTTGATATGATATTTCAGTGCGTCCACTATGTGTTTTCTCGGTGCTGAGAGCAACATGTGAAACCCGATTCGAGGAGGCGGATGAGGCCGATTGCGGGTACATGGTGGACCCGGTATGGTTCCCCGGGGCAAGAAATGTTTTTCGTGGAGTAGACGATGAGCCTGGCAGGGTGGCGAGTACCTACCGGTGATTGGTTGGACCTGGCGGTTATCCGGAGGATACTGACCAGAGTCGATAGATGGATATGGGCGTACTGCTGGGCCGAGGGCCAATTCCGCAGACGGAGCCCGTGGGCTGATCCGGACTGACGGAGCACGATATATATGAGGATTTACGTGCCGATGCTGGGCACAGTTTTCATGATGTTTTCGAGTGTCGATGCTGGGCACTCCGGTTCCATGATTTTGATGTGTCACGAGGGACACAGGTGGTTTATATCCTCATATTTCCATGCATATGCTGATGATATTTACATGCATGATGGTTTTGTCATTGGATGACGAGTGGACGGGATCCACGTGCATGCAGATTTGATTTCATTGATCATACCTCACATTTATGATATGCTATTACCTGAGGCACTGGCACGAGCATTTGGCACTACACTCATGTATAGAGATTACATTGCCAGTTTAGCATGCTTCAGATTTATTCATATTGAGGTTTATTTATATCTGATCGTATTGACCTAGAATGGGTCATACATTCGATCTCTTCTTGTAGATATTTTCTATTCACGAGTTGGCAACTCACCCCCGTTGTGCCACAGTCCTTGCAGGTTTATGCCGTACAGATTCCATATCGGCATTTCTGGCACACTGCTTCCATATGGGCGACTTACGTCGGTAGGTGGGTTCTTTTGTATCAGAACCGCCATTGTACCTGTACTATTCATTGTATCTAGAAATTCCATCAACCAAAACTTGTATATTGTTTCAGACTAAGAAAACAGTATTGTATTATTTCGACCTTAGAGTCGCGCTTGTAGTATTACGGTTTTCTGGCTGTTTTGAGTTATTTTTGGATTTTGATCCTCGCCCTTTGGCGTTGTATATTATTATTGCTTGCGTGGTTGTGACCGTCGATTGACGAAGAGCTAGCTCCCGCTTGGGGATGCCTTTTATCATTTCATATATATTATTCTTGTTGTACCCCGTTCGGGGCCAGTTTTTACAAAAGAAACTCTGCCGAAATTTTCAGGAAAGGTTACACATTTTAAAAATGCATATTCGGGTTAGTTATTTAAAAACTTTGATTTTCGAAATAAGATTTCTTTACTTCTTAAAACCAGTTTTCCTTAAATTTACTCCTTAAAATGGTTTTAGATTTCTGGGCTTTTGGCTTACTTAGATTAGATGGGGTCCTATAGACTTCATATGGTTCAAGGGCCAGTCACGTGCTCTTTCGGGTCGTGACAGTTTCCTATTTCCTTTTGGGAAGTTATGCACTTGAGAAGCTGCATACCTATTGAATAAGGTTCAAATCAAATCAGTTGCCTACCACTTCATATGTGATATGGAAAGGGAAGAGCCCATATCTTATGTTTGTTAAGATTTAGGGTTGTCCGACCTATGTCTAAAAGGCAATATCCGGACAAGCTCGAGGCAAAGTCAGTTCTGTAGAATTGGAAAGGTTCCAGCTATACAAACTGCAACTGATGATTTGATAGAACCAAGGATTCAATATTTTCTAACGAACCTCAGCCTCTCCGCCTATCTAGTAGGGTTCCTCACCCACCTGAGAGATACTTCGGTTTCTCTATGACAGTGGGAGCGAGGATTGCATCATGAGATGATGACCCAACTAGTTTCGAGCTGGCCATCAGGAGTGAGACTCTGTAAGAATGGCTGGATGCTAAGCGATCTGAGATGGAATCCTTATACACCAACAAAGTATGGACTTTGGTTGCTTTATCTGAAGGGTTAAATCCCCATCAGGAGCAAGTATATCTTGAGAAGATTACTTGGTGTACATGGAAAAGTTAAGACTTTCAAAGCTATGCTTAAGTCCATCCAGATCCTACTTGCCACGGCTACATACCATGACTACGATATCTGGCGGTTGGGTGTCATGACTGCGTTTCTAAATGATGTTTTGAATAGAACGTCTATAAGTACACAGCCAGAGGACTTCGTAGACAGTGGGAGCAGCGGAAACGTGTGCAAGATGTTTTATGTGATAAAGCAGGCATCGCGGAGTTGGAACGTCTGTTTTGATGTAGAAGTCAAAGAGTTTGACTTCATCAAAATGGTAGATGAACCTTGTATATACAAAAAGGTAGTAGGGAGTATGGTGGTGATCCTCGTAGAGTACGTGGATGACATACTCTTGATAGGGAAGGAGTTTCCTATGCTACGCTCGGTCAATCTCCGCTTATACAAGGATTCTCCATATAGGATCAAAGTGATACCTCCTAAATCCTGGGTTTTGGATCTATGAGATAGATCTAATTGGATGTTAGGATACTCACTAGTTGTAGTGAGATGGTATCAATCGATCTGGGGGAGAATCACTGGAAAGGTTCCAGGGTGATAAGGACGACTGAATGTCAGTCGCAGGCATTGTCTTTACCTTCAGTGGAAGGACGGTATGTTGGAAGAGTTCCAAGCTAGATACCGTGACATACTAAACGATATAAAGGCAAGATACATCGTTTCCAAAAATGCTACCAAAGAGGCAGTCTGGATATATAAGTTCATGAGATGAACTTCGTTCCTACCATTGTGTGACAATGGAGTTATGGCTTTTGCCAAGGAACCCCCCGTCTCATCTGAAATCCAGATATAATTCTCATGCAGTATCACCTGATCATGGAGATGGTTGATCTCCAGAGAGATTGAGGTTTGGAGAGTAGACACAGAGGACGACAACGCGAATCCACTCACAAAGGGTTTTTTTCCCAGTAGAGACTTTTATGGGATGGTTGAGTATGAGATACTTTAACCACAGCTAATTGTTGGGCATGTGATACCACAACAGATGGCCCTAGTGCAAGTGGGAGTTTGTTAGTTATATGTATGCCCTAGAGGCCATTACTGTACATACGATGTATATTGTAATGGATGCTTGGACATATATAGGGAGGACTTTCTTGCTCGACATGATAGTATGCTATCTGTTTGTACTTTATCTTAACATGTACTCTGATTGTCTCTATGTTACATGTTGTTAAAGCCCTTAGGATATGTACTCGACTATTGGGACTATGATGAGATCATACTAGTGGGGCCACGGTAGTCGACGAGTACATCCTTTAACTGTTCCTAGTCGAGGGTTTATCGAGACATGGCATCGATGCACCAGAGTAGACTAGCGTATACGCATCTTGACCCATATGATGGGCGATGGATGATCCCATATCCATCGGTGTTTGACATCAAGGATGGTGTACGGGTGCTCAGTGGAGACTGGGTACACTGTACGGACTCGCCGAGAACTCCCAGATGGTATTATACCTCACGTCAGATGGCAGTTCTTCGGTGAAACTAGTACAGAGTAGTCTGTTGACCCGAGATTGTCATAGAGTCTTGTGTGATTCCTATTGTGCTTTGATTTCCATCATACCACGTCCAAGAGGGCGTGCAAAAAGGTGGCTTTTGGGTACAGTCCTGAATTACATGGAGGTAATGAGCGATAGGAGGGGATTCGTCTCTCCCGGTATAGGGAGTTGATGTTGTGCTGTGTTCGATTGGCTATAACCGGAAATCCCTGGCCAGGGTTGCTGAGATTTACTGGTAAGTGTTATCAGTAGTTTCTCGAACTGTTATAGACCTCATATCGACACGACTTATCGAGCTACTAGGGTCTGACGTTTACCACCCCTAGGCGAGATATGCGACAAATCAGACGACGAGACCGGACTGTACGGGGGTGTTACTGATTGGATTCACAGGAGAATGTATAGGCTTGCTTGTTGATCTTCTGAGCGCTCAATACCTGGGTGGCTGTTACGTTTAGCTGACCGCTTGCAGCTTGTGGGTGATTGATATAATCATCACCTACTGCCGGCGTATTGGCGATTCTTTGGAGTCCTACACAGAGGTTTCTTGACTCAGGCAAAACGGAGTAGGAGCACATATGTGATATGTGTGGGACCGAGGATAATACGATATGAGATACCGTATTCTATTCTCGCGTTATTTGATATCAGCCGGGTCATCGGATAAAGTGTTGATTCGATGAATCGGTACGGATAAATATTAGTCGGTTATATGCGATATAGCTGGATTATCGGATCAAGTGTTGATTCGATAATTTAATGTATTATAATATATATGATATATTAAATTACATTAACTAATATTAGCTCACTAAAAATTCTTTTTCTCACTCGGGTAATACATTGATATATATGCGATATATGTTAGTTGTATTATTTTATTTTGTTACAATAAATATTATATAAGTGATATATAATATTGTAACATGATATGATTACTAATGCAACATGTTTAGTGGAGATTAAACAAGATTAGGGTTTGATTTGGGTTAGTGCATTCATGAACCTTCTAAAGGTTTCTTTTTGTTTTGTGTTAAGATATTTTGTTATGACTCATTCTTAACCCTAGCCAAACCCTAGCCCTAGTTAAATCTCTACAAAGGTTTAGTCAACCATGGTTGCATTATTCATCATTATCATCTTTTCATTATTCATCACAAAAGGAATTCATATTATTCATCTTCTTCTTCCTTCTTCTTGCTTTCATGAAAAAGCTTACTAGCTTTTTCCAAGTGTTGAATGAGTGTGGGAAAAAGATAATAAAAGAGAGCAAAAATCCTACTTTATCAACCTCATCTATCCTTGCCATTTAGATGAGGGTGTTCACTTCATATTATTAGTGTTAGCTTGTGTTAACGAAACTTCAAGGTAGATCATCTTTGTATCGAAGATCGGAAGCAAGACTGCATCTTTCTCTTCGTGGAACCTCTCGAGAGTCTGGAACACGATGATCACAGCGAAGGGACTTCAACACGGAGCTTTAGAAGTGAAGGACCGGATCTACAAAGGTTGTAATCCCTCTCACTTAGTGTTAAAGTGTTTAACAAACTTGTTTTCGCCTAAACTCTAGTTTAAAGATCCGCCTTCGGGTTGTTCGGCACGGCTAATTTTTAAATCGGGCATGGTTGATGCCTTGTAGAACCTTGTATGCGTGCCTAGCAACCCTACAAGTGACACGACCAGCTAACTTACATAAGGATGAATATGAGAATTCTTTCAAATTTTCATCTTATGATACTTTCCAGTCTTGTCTCAAATGTAAAATGACCAATACTCCGTTTACTGGAAACAGAGAAAGGCTTACTTGGGACGGATACATGATGATGTATACGGTCTTATGTCTACAAATGCCAAGGTTGGTTCTTTGTACTTGGTTATATTCATCGACTATCTCTCACGATTCGGACATGTGTTTCTGTTGGAACACGAGTCTGAAACTTTTAAGAAATTCAAGGAATATAAGCTTGAAGATTAAGAACCAGACGGGTATAATTATTATTGTCCATCGATATGATCGAGGAGGAGAATACTTGGGTATGGAGTTCCTGGATTAATTAAAGGAGAATGTGATTATCTCGCAGCTCACTCCTTCGTATACACCATAGCACAACGGTGTATTGGGGCGGAGGAATCGCACCATATGAGATATGGCGCGCTCTATGATGACTATTGCTGAGTTACTTATTTCCTTTTGGGAGTTATGAACTTGAGAAGCTGCATACCTATTGAATGGGGTTCCATCCAAATCAGTGTCTCCCACTCCATATGAGATATAGAATGGGAAGAGACCATGTCTTAAACGAGTTAAGAGATGAGGTTGTCCGGCCTATGTTGAAAAGCAGAATCTGAACAAGCTCGAGGCAAGTTCAGTTACGTATAAGTTTGTTTGGATATCCCAAACATTCGCAAGGGAATATCTTCTACCACACCGAGGAGCAAAAAGTGTTTTTTTTCTCAGCATGCCACCTTTTTAGAAAAGGAATTTCTTATGAAGAAATTTGTGGTCATGGGGCAGAACTGGAAGGAGTTCCGACTAGACAAACTAATACCAAAGGATTCAATAGTCTCCAACGAGCCTCAGCCTCTCCCGAGTCCGGTAGGGTTCCTCATCCACCTAAGAGATACTACGGTCTTCTCATTGACTATGGGAGCAAGGATTGCATCATGGATGATGATGACCTAACCATTCAGGAAGGCCATCACGAGTGGGGACTCTGTAAAATGGCTGGATGCTATGCAATCAAAGATGGAATACATATACACCAACAAAGTATGAATTTGAATGTTGCACCTGAAGCGGTAAAACCCATTAGGAGCAAATGGATCTTGCGGAGATTCTTGGTGTAGATGGAAAAGTTGAGACTTTCAAAGCTATGCTTAAGTCCATCAGGATTAAAGCAGGCATCGCGGAGTTGGAACGTCTGTTTTGATGTGGCTGCCAAAGAGTTTGACTTCATCAAAATGGTAGATGAACCTTATATATACAAGAAGGTCGTATAGAGTGAGGTTATCTTACACGTATTGTACGTAAATGACATACTCCTGATAGGAAATGGTTTCATATGCTACACTCGGTCAAGCTCCTCTTATCACGAGGATTCTCCATGGAATATCTAGATGATACCTACTACATCTTGTGGATTATGATCTATGGTGATAGATCTAAGTGGATGTTGGGAGTGTCCCAAATCCAGATACATTAACACCATACTAAAGGGGTTTAGTATGGAGGATTCTAAGCGTGGTGGTTCCCCCACTTACTCAGGAACCACTCTCTCCAAAAAGACGTCTTCCAAGACTGATTTGGAGAGAGCTCGCGTTCAAGGGAAACCCTATGCTTCGGCAGTAGGCTCTATCATGTATGCGATGTTATGTACCAGACCAAATGTAGATGACTCACTAGGTGTAGTGATCAGGAATCAATAGGATCTTGGGAGAATCACTAGACAGCTGTGTAGGACATTCTTATGTACTTGAGAAGCACTAAAAGAATGTTCTTGGTTCAAGCTTCCAGAGTGATAAGGTCGACTGAAAGTCGGTCACAGGCATTGTCTTTACCCTCAGTAGAGGGACGGTATGTTGGAAGAGTTCCAAGATATATACCGTGGCATACTAGACTATAAATGCTGAATACATCGCTACCAACGATACTACCAAAGTGGTTGTCTGGACATTTCTTGTTCATGAGATGAACATGGTTCCTACCATTGAGCATCCTATAACTGTTATTGTGACAATAATAGAGTTATGGTTTTGGCCTAGGAACACCGGTCCAATCAGCGATCTAGACATATTCTGAGGACAGTATCACCAGATCAGGGAGATGGTTGATCTCCCAGGGATTGAGGTCAGGAGAGTTGACGCGAAGGAAAACACGGCGGATCCACTCACAAAGGCCTTTCCCTAGAGAGACTTCTATAGGACGTTGAGTATGAGATACTGCAACAAATGGCCTTAGTGCAAGTGGGAGATTGTTAGTTATATGTATGCCCTAGAGGCCATTACTGTACATGCGATGTATATTGTAGTAGATGCTTGGACATATATAGGGAGGACTTTCTTGCTCAACATGATAGTATGCAATCTGGTTGCACTTTATCTTAACATGTACACTTATTGTCTCTCTATTACATGTTGATAAAGCCCTTAGGATGAGTACTTGATTACCAGGATTATGATGCGGATCATACTAGTGGGGCAGAGGTAGTCGGCAAGTACATCCTTCAGATATTCCTAGTCGTGGGAGTATCGAGACAGGGCATCGATACTCCAGAGTAGACTAGAGTATACGCTTCTTGATGTAACATTTCAGAAAATATAAAATATTATTTTTGGAAATTAATATTAAAATAATATATTTCGCGAAAACTATACGATTTGCGAATTTGGGGTTTTCGTAAAATGGTATAAATATATGCCAATAATTGTGAAATAATTGGGGATTAAAATGATTTACTCATTTAAAAATATATTTATTGGATTTGGCATTTTTATAATTAATTATGTGCAGTTTAAATAAAAATTGATTAGTGCACTACTAATTGCGATTAAGCCAAATCCGTGTTTCTACAGTTTTCCATGGCAAGTGCACCATGACATGTTGCTTGTTGTTTCAATTTATTTGTGTTTGGTTTTAACGAGTGGGGGAAAAAAAGAAGAAAAAGGAATGAGAATTAGACACTTATTGGAGAGAGAATGTGATATGTGATATGTGATATTTGAGAGAGGGTGAGAATAAGAGGGTAAGAGAGAGAGGGGGGGCAGCCATCACTTTCCTATCCTCGTTATTTTCCTTCATCTTCTTCCTCCCCATCTCCGTCCACCTCCACAACCATTTCTCATCTCAAAAACCTTGCTAAAACCCTATACCCTCTTCATTAACGTTGATCCCTACCACATCCTCAACACTTTGGACCAATCAAAGTTGGATTTTGGAGACTTTGGGAAGCTAGGGTATCTCTTGAGTTGCATCCATGAGGTATAATTACTTTCATCTAGTTTAGTTTAAGTTTAATAGCATCCTATAGTTGTTTAGAGTTTAATCGATTTGAATTAAAGTTGTTTGGAAATTGCAAGAGAGAGTTTGGGTGATTTTGTGGGCTTGCGATCTGTAGTGAGTGTGTACAAGACCCTATAGATCGATTTCTAGACCTAGAACATGTTAGTTATTTGTATGCCCTAGAAACCATTACTGTACATACGATGTATATTGTAGTGGATGCTTGGACATATATAGGGAGGACTTTCTTGCTCGACATGATAGTACGCTATCTGGTTGCTCTTTATCTTAACATGTACTCTGATTGTCTCTATGTTACATGTTGATAAAGCCCTTAGGATTAGTACTTGACTACCAGGACTTTGATGCGGATCATACTAGTGGCGACAGTGTAGTCGCCAAGTACATCCTTCAAATGTTCCTAGTCGTGGGAGTACCGAGACAGGGCATCGATACACCAGAGTAGACTAGCGTATGCGCTTCTTGACCCATATGATAGGCGATGGATGATCCCGTATCCATTGGTGTTTGACATCAGAGAAGGTATACGGGTGCTCAGTAGAGACTGGGTACACTGGACGGACACGCCGAGAACTCCCAGATGGTATTATACCTCGCGTCAGATGGCAGTTCTCTGGTGACACCGGTACAGGTTAGTCTGTAGACCCGAGATCGTCATAGAGTCTTGTGTGATTCCCACTGTGCTTTGATTTCCATCATACCGCGTCCAAGAGGGCATGAAAAAAGGTGGCTTTTGGGTACAGTCCCGAATCACATGGAGGCAATGAGCGATAGGAGGGGTTTCGTCTCTCCCAGTATAGGGAGTTGATGTTGCGCTATATTCGATGGGCTATAACTGGAAATCCCTGGCCAGGGTAGTTGAGATTTAGTGGTAAGTGTTATCAGTAGTTTCTCGAACTGTTATAGACCTCATATCGACACGACTTATCAAGCTACTGGGGTCTGACAATTCCCACCCTTAGGCGAGATATGCGACATATCAGACGAAGAGACTGGACTGTACGGGAGTGTTACTGATTGGATTCGCAGGAGAATGTACATGCTTGCTTGTTGATCTTCTGATCGCCCAATACCTGGGTGGCTGTTATGTTTAGCTGACCGCTTGCAGCTTGTGGGTGTTTGATTCGATCGTCACCTACTGCCGGCGTATTGACGATTCTTTAGAGTCATACACAAAGGTTTCTTGGCTCAGGCAAAACGGAGTAGGAGCAGATATGTGATATGTGCGGGACCGAGAATAATATTTGTATGCGATACCGTATTATATTCTCGCGATATGAGATATCGGCCAGGTATATGTGATATAGCTGGGTCATCGGATCAAGTGTTGATTCGATGAACTCATACAGATTATATTAGTCGGTTATTTATGAAATAGCCGGATTATCGGATCAAGTGTTGATTCGATAATTTAATGTAAAATTATATATTTGATATATTAAATTACATTAACAAATATAAGCTCACTTAAAGATTATTTTTCGCACTCGGGTAATAAGTTGATATATATGTGATATATGTTAATTGTATTATTTTATTTTCTTACAATAAATATTGTATATGTGATATATAATATTGTAACATGTTATGGTTACAAATGCAACATGCTTTGTGGAGTTTAATTGTGGTTAGGGTTTGGATTAGGGTTAAGCTTTCATGAAGCTTTCAAGAAGCTTTGACTTTGACCTTGATATTTTGCATAGATATTTCCTTAACCCAACCCAACCCTTTAATCATAGTTGATTCTCTACATGGGTTAAGTCTTCATACTTAACCCATGGTTGCATTTCTAACCACACACTTGAGTTTTCATTATTCATCACAAAAGGATTCTGATCTTCATCTTCTTCTTCTTTCTTGAAAAAGCTTTCTAGCTTTTTCATAAGTGATGAAAATGAGTGAGAAATTGAAAACAAATGAGAGCTAAATTCCTACTTCATCATCCTCATCTATTCTTGCCACATAGATTAGGGTGTTTGCTTTGCTAATACTTGATTAGCAAAGCAAGAGCTTGGGTTTGAGTTTCTTCAAGGTAGATCATCTTTGTTATCGAAGACCGGAAGCAAGCTTGCATCTTTCTTTTGTGGAGCCTCTCTAGAGTCCGGATACTCGATGATCGCAGCGAAGGGACCTCAACACAGAGCTTTCGAAGTGAAGGAACGGACTACAAAGGTCGTAATCCCTAACACTTAGAAGTAAAGTTGTTTACATGCTATTTGTTTCACCTAATCTCTAGTCTAAGATCTTGGTTAGGGTTGTTCGGCATGTCTAAAATTTAAATCGGGTATGGTTGATTCCTTATAGACCCTTGTGACAGTGCCTAATAACCCTACAGTGGTATCAGAGCCAAGCTAGAGCTTTAGGCGATGTCTAGACGAAGTTAAAAGTTCGATCGAACCCCGAAACCTCGACACGAACCCCTTCTCTGGAAATTTTTAAATATGTTGATTTTTTCGTATTAAAAATACTCAGAAAATTAAGCAGGGAATTCTAAGGATTAGTGTAAAAACCGAGCCCCTAATCCCTTTAAAGCACCGCGGAACCGCAGCAATACCCTGCCTTGCGCGGCGGTTCCGCGGCCGTAAAGGTGAATTAGGGTTAGGGTTTTTTCTACAGTAACATCCATAGGTATTTCTACATGTTTCTGGGAATTTTTAATATTAATCAAGTGTTGAGTTTTCTGGAGATCTCTTGTATTCGTTGGTTCGATCGGAAAGTTTAACTTCATTTATGTTTTTCCGGGTAATTTAGAACGTGTTAAAATGTTCGAACAGATATCAATAACTCACTTTTTTCCCTGACGGAAAATTTTCAAGTGTTGGATTTTTCCTCGAGTTTGAAACTTCCGGAAAATCATGCAAGCGTATCTGTGGACCCTCTAGAAGAACGTAACATTAACTCGATTATATGACCGTCAAAACTGCCACTTGAACCCTAGGGTTTGTGGTAGTTTAGCATTGCCATATGTGAGGCGTTGGTTTGACCCTTCTACGGCTGGTTCATTGGGGCTGTGACATGTTCTGGGATATTTGAACTCCGCTCAAGTGTTGAGCTATTTGGAAAATCTTGAGTGTTTAATTATTCGATCGGAAAGTTTAACATTATCTATTTATCTGGAATGTGATAAAATATTTGGAATCCACAAGTAGTTATGAGATAACTCATTTGAATGTTAGAAATCTAGCGGTTCAGTCTCAGATGATTGGTTGCCATGGAATTTTGATGCGATCAAAAGTCCGTCGCAATCACGTAGCGTACGCGGATACTCGCCGGGAAATATAATAGATAGCCATGCTCCATAGCCCCGACCAAGTGACTGTAGGAGAACCCCGTCGCCAAAAGCATTCGTTCGGGTGCTCGCGGCAGCGGTGTTCCGCCTTAGTGCACTTCGTCGACGGCATCGGGGGTGCGGCCGTCTACTAAAGTTTTCGATGAGCATTCGATCAAGTTATCGGGAATCTTGTTGAATTGGCCGACAAGATATTGAAAAGCGTTTTCGATATTAAGACTAAAATGCGGGGTTTATAATTGTTAGGCATGAGATGTCTAAGGAATTCATTTGGTTAGGCATGCGATGTCTAAGGAGGTTGCGGATTCCAACTGTTGTAGTTTTACACTTTCTTTTCTTCGATCGTAAGTATAATATGTGGTGTATCGCCGGTCTCATTGCTATACATCAACGACAATTGGGATACGGATATTTACTTACGTTGATGACATGTGATGTTATGTGTTGCTGTGATATGTTATATTGGATCGTCGTGTTTTGAATAGCCGGGGGTTTTATGTGAGATGAGAGCTTTTCATTTTCATTCATGTAAAATTCAATTGTATGTAATATTCGTTTATTAGGGTACTTCCGGGCTGAGGATGATGTCATCATTGTATATTATTTACTTTTCCGCATTAGGTTAGACCCAAGGCGGGGAGCATAAATAACCGGGTTCTAGGGTCCAATAGGAGACCATCTCGAGGAGTCGAGACTGGGTCTCCTAATTCTAGAACTAGCTGGGTTACTCGTTGCTCTCGTAGGGGTCTAGGGATGTGGGTTTGGCTATTCATCGCGATCGTGGAATCCGTGTTTTATGCCGGCTCGTATTAAAACACGGACGTCCTATTATATCCAATATTTCATATGTGTTCTTCTGCTGCAATGTTCTGTGTTGAGATCATATTACTGCCTGAGATGAATGTTTATATTATATATATGAGTTATATGTTATATGGCTGATTTCGTTTCAAATGTGATGTTTGTGAAGCATAATAAAATGGGACTTCATTAATGAGATTAATGAAATAAAAGAAACCTAAAGATGTTGTAAAAACTTGTTTAAAAACTGGTAGCTCTAGTTCTTTCTTTGCATAGCGGTATTCCTTGTAGAATATCCAGAAACTAATTCGATAAGGAAAGATCCGAGATCCCTTCACCGGGAGTGACCTCTTTTGCGAAACTAGCAGATGCTACAAACTCCGTTTGTCTTTTGATTGTTTATATAGTTCTAACTTTGCATAGCGGTATATATGATATACCCTGCACCTTATTCGATGAGGAAAGAGCCGAGATCACTTCACTAGGAGTTACCTCTTTAGCAAAACTAGAAAAGGCCTAAAAACATTCCTTTTAAAATCACTCGATTCTACAACGATATCAAGTTCCTTACGGAAATGGTTTTCTTAAAAACCTGTCGTAGCCCTCCGTCATTTCAGATAAGTACTTCATAGTATTCGTGCTGCGTTTTTTGGCCTGCGTCAAGGCGTAGTGTTCGGTAGCTATTTATGCTTATTAGCAAAAGCATATGATGCGATTGAGTTAGGGTAGTCGTGCGACTTTGTTGGCCTGCGTCAAGGGTCGTGCGGGTTGGTTTAATTCAATCGGGAAATGTATGGGTTGAACTTGACTAGCGGACTATGGTTTGTTAGCCTGCGTCAAGGTCATAGCACGCTAGGGGTAAAATATTATTGGGAATTTCAAGTGTTGAAATTTGCAATGAGATTGAATACCTTCTATGAGATAGTTGGATCCCGATACCCGCTGTGAGTAAGAGTTACTCCTGGAAGAGTTTTACACATTACAATTAGCCGATCAAGTAGGTGTCTAGAAAGGTGTTAACGGGGTTAGGCCCCTGGGAAAACGAGGTTTATTTTAATTAGGTCCGTGCGAAAGCACGGGGAACCACCCTCAAAGTACTATCACTGGCATGGCTGAAACATTGGCGAACTTGTGGCGTGTAATTAATCCCGGCTAGTCTTTCCTTTTAGGGTTTGAAGGAAGATTTGACTAAAATAGTGGGAGACATCCTGATTAGATATATTAATAACCAATCAAATCTTGCAAGTGGATACGCTGAGTGTTTTCTTCTCTCTCTCTCTCCAGGTAGCGACCATATCACGCCTTAATCAAGATAATAATACGGATGTATTGACCGAACCCGCTTGTTATACTGCGCTAGGGAATGTTGGTCCCGCTCTAACTTGTAATTGTTATAAGACCGAGCAGGAAATAAGGGATTTCCAGAATTCCCGTGCCGCCCATGAAGAAAGTGCATGCTGATGCATCTTCTTCGGGTGTGTTCATTACAGAGAACTGTTTCTCAGTGTAACACCTTAGGATGTGTTTGGTGAATAAATATATTTAAATAATGGGTTTTAATAAAAAGTTTACCAAATTGTGTTTTAAATATTTTTCCTAATTTAATAAATATTTTTCCAAAATTTTCCTAAGCTTGCACACACATGTGCAGGTAAACTAGGGTTTTTAAATTAATTTAATACCATGATTATTAACCATGGTGGGTTAATCATTGGATTAAGTCTTTTGGGTAATAAGTGAGTTTAATTAGTTAATTTGTATTTGTTTTAAATTGAGTTGTGTTTGGTGTTGACTTGAGAGAGAGAGAGGGAGTGGGCATCATGGCTTAGCCCATGCTTGGCTTTAATGAAGAGAGAGAGAGGAGGGTTGACTATTGGACCTTGAGTGTTTCCTCTCATTTCTTTGTTTTCCTCTCAAACTCTCACACTCACACACACCCACACACTTACCTCAGCCCAGAACCAGCAGCAGAAGTAAGCAACTGAAGAAAACAGCAGCAGCAGGAGCCAGAAGCAGTAGTAGCAGCAGCAGAAAACAGTAGCAGCAGCACCAGCACCAAGTGCAGCCTCTTCCCTTCACTTCTTCTTCTTCCTGCAGTTCCCTAGGGTTAAGTATGAGGTATACTTCCTAACTTGCTTCCCTAGTTAGCTTAGTTAGTGTAATTTTGCATCGGTTATTGGGTTTTTGTGCGTTTTAGTGCGATATGGGGTGTTTAGAGGGAACTTTGTGCTAGTGTGGTGAGATTTGGTTTCAGTAGGTCATTAGTGAGTTGTTGAGGCCATAGTAACCTAATTCAACCCCAATTACACTAAAATACCACCAGTTTCACTATTCGATGCAAATTTGCGTATTTGTGCAAAATTTGAGATTTCTGGAACTGCTATTGACCCGGTGAGTTTAGAATGAAATTGAGAAAACTGCAGTATGGTGGAGATGTGCTGATACCCCAGGTGAAACCGACCCCCTAACTGCTACAGTGGGCCGCCGATTTCTTCATTCTGGCCGCAATTTGCGGCCAGATGGGTGGGGTTTTGGGTGGTGTTTGGTCCTGTAGGTGTCTACTAGTGTGTGGGGTTCTATGATATATATATTTTTGTAAGTTTAGTTCTGTAGAAAAATCTGGGACCAAATACCTATTTTATCGTTTTTCTAAACCTTCGCGACACGCGTGATACGTGAGTAGGTTTGGGTTTCTGCGTATCGCGGCGCGTCGGGGTAGTTTCAGGTGCGTGATCACACGTTTTAGCGTATCGCGCACACGCGCGATTGGTTTGCGACACGAGTGTCTAGTTGGACCGTAATGTCGCGTTTTTGTGAATTGAGCTTATGTGTGTTATATGTTATGTGATTCTAGGTTCGCAGGCCAGTGAGACGGACGCTGCGAAGAAGGGCAAGCAAGTTGTTGGATACACTTAGCGCGGGACTTCGGTGAGTAGATTTCACATCTACGGGGATATCGCCCGCATGGCGTTATGCGTCAGGGCTGATAGGACCTTATTACTATATGTTGCACTTACCTCATGTACTGTCATTGCATATTGCATTCCCTGCTGTATGTATGCTTCGAATTGATTGAACACCGCACCCTTATTGACAGTTCACGTTGCACAAGCACTATCTTGACATGACATACATACTTGATGCATATATCACATCGGATCATTATGCTGTAGCTCATCTTTTATATGACTTGACATGACATTCATACTTGATGCACATATCACATCACATTTACTTGCATATGGGATGGGATTACATGTGATTTCTGGATTTGGAAACCGTGGCTCTTTTCAAATATGTAATCATTTAAAAACCCGGTTACCTTGATATGATATTTTGGGGCGTCACCCCGTGTTTTCCCGGTGCTAGAGGCATGTATTGAGAGTGGGCTGACCCGGACTGACGGATGCCCGATATATTGATAGAGGGCTGACCCGGACTGACGGATGCCCGATGTGTTGATAGAGGGCTGACCCGGACTCACGGATGCCCGATGTATTGATAGAGGGCTGACCCGGACTGACGGATGCCCGATGTGTTGATTGAGGGCTGACCCGGACTGACGGACGCCCGATGTATTGAGAGAGGGCTGACCCGGACTGACGGATTCCCGATATATACTTTGAGAGAGGGCTGACCCGGATTGACGGATGCCCGATACAGGTTGTTTTGCGTGTCGATGCTAGACACGAGTATTTATGATATTTGGGTGCCGATGTTGGGCACTCGGGATTCTCAGGGATATACAGGATATGAGGGCCGATGGAGTACCGGCGTCTGGGATGTTGGGATTCGCGGTGCATACATGCATATGTAGTCTACCTCGACACTTCATGTAGATACTATATTCCCATGCTCAACATTCATTATCGCATCTCATCCTGTAGCTATATCACCTGATAGAGGACTTGCATGATTATTATGCATAGTGCTTACCTCGCATTGATATCATCTGCTGGCATTTTTAGAGTAGCGCTGTACGTGCATGCTCGCGATTACCTTTATATGTTATCTCTATTCACGAGTTGGCAACTCACCCCCGTTGTGCCACAGTATTTGCAGGTTGCCCTTGGGAGTAGTCGCGGCTGGCTGTTTACCGCATCTTTTGGCACAGATACCCTTTCTGAGGCGAGTTAGCCTTTTTGCTGTTAGGTGGGTTTTGTACGGTATCTGTTATCTTTCAGTTGTATATTGATGTATCTAGTATTCTCCATCTACCTTTCTGTATTGACTTAGAGACAGTTGTGAGGACGATATGTATGATACTATATTCTGGTGTTGAGCTCGCATGTGAGCCGACTTTATTTTATGCAGTCTTACCTTTTGTGATATTGTCTTTACTTTACCGTGTATTCTTCGCTACGGCGTCGTATATCTTATTTGTGATGCTTTATTCATTTCACTTGTCATTTCTATTACACCTTGCTTTTACCCGATTTGCGTGGCAATTGTTTAAAAAGGAAATGTTACCAAAATTATAAAAGTTATAACTCTTGAACTTAAAATGGATTTCTACTAAATTAATAAGATGTTTTTCGGACACGCATGACTGTTTTTACGAAATGTTTTAAATCACTCTATATTTTTTGGTTTGATTTCTGGGTTCGGCTTAGTTAGCCGCATTACGCCTGTAGACGTTGCGTGGTTAAGTGCCGGTCACGAGTCGAAACTCTCGGGTCGTGACAAAGTTGGTATCAGAGCGTAGGTTTTACCTTCGGAGTATAGGATGACCCTGGTATGATGGAGTATGTAGCTGCAGCAGGGTAGCGTATTGTGTGTATGTTCCGCGGCATACTCACGACACGGTACTCCGCCTATGCGACCTTAGGACTTATTGATTTGATCCCTCCTTATATTCTTGCGATTCGATTTCCGTGTTCTTATCGAATCCTAATTTTCTTTCAGCCATTATGCCGCCTAAGACTACGAGGGCATAGAGAGCGGCCGCGAGGGCCGAGATTCATGTTGACTCGTCCGAGACGAGGACTGATTCGAGAAGTACGCCGGTTGTACCCGAGCAGGCTGTTCCTGTCGTGACAGAGCAGATCGCCACGCTAGGGGCTGTTATGCAGGAGATGCGCCAGACGGTGGGATTTAGCATGCAGGAGATGCGCCAGATGATAGGATCGCTAGTTGAGACGCTTCGAGCCCAGCGACCAGAGGTAGCTCCACCTGTTCCAGAGACCGCGATGGTACCTACCGCACAGCCAGTTGCCCCTGCAGCCACGGAGGTGATCACGGTATCGCTATCAGAGTTCATGAGGCTGAAGCCTCCGGTATTCACAGGCACCGATACAGCCGAGGACCCACAGTCTTTCATCGACAGGATGGCCAGGATATGCCGTTCCCTCAGATGCGCAGATGCGAGATGGGTCGAGTTCGCGAGCTGTCGCCTGGAAGGTCTTGCGCAGAAGTGGTGTGATTCCGTTGAGAAGGGCAGAGCAGCAGGTCTTCCTCCTATGACCTGGACGGTGTTTGTGACCATATTTCTAGCCCGTTTCCTTCCAGAGTGTTAGGGATTCCCGAGCACGCAGGTTTGAGTCCTTGCGCCAGATGCCGGGGATGACAGTGGCAGAGTATGACGTGCTGTTTACAGAGCTAGCAGTCTATGCCCCATATTTAGTGTCTACCGAGGAGTTGCGAGTCAGGAGGTTTGTTCGAGGCTTGCTTACACCATTGTTCCTTGCAATCAGCGCGCAGCACTACGAGACCTATGCAGCAGCTGTAGACGCAGCCCTAGTGGTCGAGGAGCACCTTGCTGAGACTTCGGTAGTTCCAGAGCCGAAGAGAGTTCGTGCGGATACATCAGCACAGAGACAGCCTTTTCGGCGCCGTGATAGACGTATTGCAGGCAGCAGAGATTCAGGGCGGGGCCGGTTATTCAGTTCCTATTCCCAGGATGGTCAGCGGTCATTATCGGGATGTTTTCGCTGTGGGATTTCTTACCATCGTGTACGGGATTGTCCTGAGTTACCCCGGAGGGAGGCAACAGCACCGCATGTCACATTACCACCTTCACCACCCCAGAGGGCGTTGCCTATTGTACTTACCGTTGCTCCGCGCCAGACTCATACACAGCGAGGTCGTGGGCATGGAGGAGTTGCTCAGAGGGGGCGAGGTGACCGAGGCAGAGGGCAGCCAGTCGCAGGTGGTGGACAGGCGAGGGTTTTTGCTTTGACACATCAGGACGCGCAGGCGTCCAATGCAGTGGTTTCAGGTATCCTTCTTGTATGTTCAGTTGATGCACATATACTGTTCGATCCCGGATCCACACACTCGTATGTATCCACGCACTTTGTGCCGAGTCTGGGTAGAGAGTCCGGCTTGCTTGATCAGCCGCTTGTGGTGACCACTCCTGTGGGAGAGTCGTTTGTTGCTAGGCACGTGTTCCGATCCTGTACCGTCTGTATTGGCGAGAGGGAGTTGCCTGTCGATTTGATCCTTCTTGAGATGTTGGACTTCGACGTTCTTCTGGGCATGGATTGGTTAGCCACGTGCTATGCTTCTGTGGACTGCCGTTAGAAGACAGTTAGATTCTGCTTTCCCGGTGAGTCGGTTTTTTTTGTGTTGGGGGACCGTGGCGCCGTCCCTCACAGTGTGATTTCTTCTTTTCGCGCTGGACAGCTTTTGAGGAAGGGATGTTCGGGATTTCTCGCCTATGTTTGCGATGCTAGTGCTACACAGGTTCCATTGGATCAGGTTCCGGTTGTTAGCGAGTTTCCTGATGTGTACCCTGGCGAGCTTCCAGGGTTGCCGCCCGAGCGCGACATTTCTTTCTGTATTGATTTGGTTCCTGGCTCGGGGCCTATGTCCATACCGCCTTATCGGATGGCCCCGGCGGAACTTCGAGAGTTGAAGGGTCAGTTGCAAGATTTGCTGGACAAGGGACTTATTCGACCCAGTGTTTCTCCTTGGGGTGCTCCAGTCCTGTTCGTCAAAAAGAAGGATGGCAGTTTGCGTCTGTGTATCGACTACCGGCAGCTGAACATGGTGACAGTGCGGAACAGGTATCCTTTGCCGCATATCGACGATTTGTTCGACCAGCTTCAGGGGGCAGGGTACTTTTCGAGGATCGATTTACGATCGGGCTATCATTAGCTGCGGGTTCGACAATAGGACATTCCCAGGACAGCTTTCCGTATGCGCTACGGCCATTACGAGTTTTTGGTGATGTCGTTCGGACTCACCAATGCGCCAGCAGCCTTCATGGACTTGATGAACCGCATTTTCCGGCCTTACTTGGATTTGTTCATTATAGTCTTCATCGACGATATCTTAGTGTATTCCCGGAGTAGTGAGGAGCACGAGCAGCACCTGCGGATTACATTGCAGACCTTGAGGGAGCACCAGCTTTATGCGAAATTCTCCAAGTGTGCCTTTTGGTTGGACAGCGTAGACTTCTTGGGACACGTGATTTCACGAGACGGTATATGTGTAGACCCGAGGAAGATCGAGGCCGTTCAGCGTTGGCCCAGACCCACCTCGGTGACAGAGATTCGCAGCTTTTTGGGGTTGGCCGGTTACTACAGGCGTTTTGTGCAGGACTTCTCCCGTATTGCTACACCGTTGACCGGGTTGACCCGGAAGGGAGTTCCCTTCGATTGGACGGAGGAGTGCGAGCACAGTTTTCAGCAGCTGCGGACTCGGCTGACGACGGCACCGGTGTTATCTTTACCTTCCGGACCGGGCGGATTTGTGGTCTTTTGTGATGCTTCTCGAGTGGGGCTGGGATGCGTTTTGATGCAGCACGACAGGGTGATCGCGTATGCTTCGCGACAATTGAAGAGACATGAACAAAACTACCCCACTCATGACTTGGAGATGGCTGCAGTGGTATTCGCACTTAAGATCTGGCGAAATTACCTATACGGCGAGTCGTGCCAGATATTTACGGATCACAAGAGTCTGAAATACATATTTCAGCAACGGGACCTGAACATTCGACACCGTCGATGGATGGAGTTAGTGAAGGATTACGACTGCGAGATCTTATATCACCCGGGCAAGGCAAATATGGTGGCGGATGCTTTGAGCAGGAGGCCCGGGGGTAGTCTATCTTGTTGGAGCGCAGCACAGGGACAGTCATGCGCAGATTGGCAGATATTATGCGACAGCCGAGTACAGTTCGAGTTCACGCCGATTGGAGGACAGATAGTGCATGTCCGTGCACGCCCACAATTGATCGATCGTATATGTGAGGCACAGCTCAGTGATGACCGATGTTCAGAGATCATGGCACAGATTGGACAGGGCAGATTTTCCGAGTTCGTGATCGATGATCAGGGGATACTACGATTTGGAGTCAGACTCTGCGTACCAGATGCTGAGGGACTGAGACGCGAGATTCTTGAGGAGGCACATCGATCGGTATATAGCGTCCATCCCGGTTCCACCAAGATGTATCATGATATGAGAGATGTTTATTGGTGGGACGGAATGAAGAGGGACATTGCAGATTTCGTGTCGAGATGCCTCACTTGTCAGCAAGTCAAGGCTGAGCACCAGAGACCCGCGGGAGAGCTACAGCCGCTACCCATTCCGGAGTGGAAATGGGAACAGATTTCGATGGATTTCGTGGTGGGTCTACCCAGGACTAGTCGGGGGTATGACTCTATCTGGGTGATCGTGGATCGTTTGACGAAAGCGGCTCACTTCCTACCGGTGAAGACGACTTTCGGATTTACTCAGTATGCCCAGATCTACATTGACGAGATAGTGCGACTACACGGAGTCCCGACGTGCATTGTGTCCGACAGAGGCACCCAGTTTACTAGTAGACTATGGCAGAGGCTTCAGGAGGCTTTGGGCACTCGCTTGAGTTTCAGCACGGCGTTTCATCCGCAGACCGACGGCCAGTCAGAGCGGACCATCCAGACTCTCGAGGACATGCTCAGAGCTTGTGTATTAGATTTCGGAGGTAGCTGGGATCATCATTTGCCCTTAGAAGAGTTCTCCTACAATAACAGCTACCAGGAGACTATTCAGATGGCACCATTTGAGGCTTTTTATGGGAGGAGATGCAGGTCGCCCACTTGTTGGACAGAGCTCAGCGAGAGCAGTATCTTAGGGCCACAGATTGTTGAGGAGACGACAACGAAGATCCAGTTGATTCGCGATAGGATGAGAGCAGCGCAGAGTAGGCAGAGATCTTATGCAGACCGTCGACGACGCAGACTTGAGTTTTCTGTTGGTGATCATGTTTTCTTGAGGGTCTCCCCAATGAAAGGTGTGATGAGGTTTGGGAAGAAGAGGAAGCTCAGTCCCAGATATGTGGGCCCCTTCGAGATCTTCGAGCGTGTTGGTGCAGTAGCCTACCGTTTAGCCCTTCCGCCCAGCTTTCCAGATGTGCACCCCGTATTTCATGTCTCGATGCTCCGCAGATAACTTCATGATCCTTCGCATGCGATTCAGCATCCGACGATCCAGCTTGAGCGCGACCTTTCATATGCAGAGCAGCCGGTGATGATCTTGGATCGACAAGTGAAGAAATTGAGATCGAAGGACATCGCATCAGTTAAGGTACTTTGGCGTAGCCAGAACCGTGAGGAGGTCACTTGGGAGACCGAAAGCGAGATGATGAAGACGTATCCCCATCTTTTTGAAGGTATGTGTAGTTAGATTTTTGAAATTCAGGGACGAATTTCTATAAGGGGGAGAGATTGTAACACCTTAGGATGTGTTTGGTGAATAAATATATTTAAATAATGGGTTTTAATAAAAAGTATACCAAATTGTGTTTTAAATATTTTTCCTAATTTAATAAATATTTTTCCAAAATTTTCCTAGGCTTGCACACACATGTGCATGCAAACTAGGGTTTTTAAATTAAGTTAATACCATGATTATTAACCATGGTGGGTTAATCATAGGATTAAGTCTTTTGGGTAATAAGTGAGTTTAATTAGTTAATTTGTATTTGTTTTAAATTGAGTTGTGTTTGGTGTTGACTTGAGAGGGAGAGAGGGAGTGGGCATCATGGCTTAGCCCATGCTTGGCTTTAATGAAGAGAGAGAGAGGAGGGTTGACTATTGGACCTTGAGTGTTTCCTCTCATTTCTTTGTTTTCCTCTCAAACTCTCACACTCACACACACCCATACACTTACCTCAGCCCAGAACCAGCAGCAGAAGCAAGCAACTGAAGAAAACAGCAGCAGCAGGAGCCAGAAGCAGTAGCAGCAGCAGCAGAAAACAGTAGCAGCAGCACCAGCACCAAGTGCATCCTCTTCCCTTCACTTATTCTTCTTCCTGCAGTTCCCTAGGGTTAAGTATGAGGTATACTTCCTAACTTGCTTCACTAGTTAGCTTAGTTAGTGTAGTTTTGCATCGGTTATTGGGTTTTAGTGCGTTTTAGTGCGATATGGGGTGTTTAGAGGGAACTTTGTGCTAATGTGGTGAGATTTGGTTTCAGTAGGTAATTAGTGAGTTGTTGAGGCCATAGTAACCTAATTCAACCCCAATTACACTAAAATACCACCAGTTTCACTATTCGATGCAAATCGTCGTATTTGTGCAAAATTTGAGATTTCTGGAACTGCTATTGACCCGGTGAGTTTAGAATGAAATTGAGAAGACTGCAGTATGGTGGAGATGTGCTGATACCCCAGGTGAAACCCGACCCTCTAACTGCTACAGTGGGCCGCCGATTTCTTCATTCTGGCCGCAATTTGCGGCCAGATGGGTGGGGTTTTGGGTGGTGTTTGGTCCTGTAGGTGTCTGCTAGTGTGTGGGGTTCTATGATATTTATATTTTTGTAAGTTTAGTTCTGTAGAAAAATCTGGGACCAAATACCTATTTTGCCGTTTTTCTAAACCTTCGCGACACGCGTGATACGTGAGTAGGTTTGGGTTTCTGCGTATCGCGGCGCGTCGGGGTAGTTTCAGGCACGTGATCACACGTTTTAGCGTATCGCGCACACGCGCGATTGGTTTGCGACACGAGTGTCTAGTTGGACCATAATGTCGCGTTTTTGTGAATTGAGCTTATGTGTGTTATATGTTATGTGATTCTAGGTTCGCAGGCCAGTGAGACGGACGCTGCGAAGAAGGGCAAGCAAGTTGTTGGATACACTTAGCACGGGACTTCGGTGAGTAGATTTCACATCTACGGGGATATCGCCCGCATATCGTTATGCGTCAGGGCTGATAGGACCTTATTACTATATGTTGCACTTACCTCATGTACTGTCATTGCATATTGCATTCCCTGCTGTATGTATGCTTCGAATTGATAGAACACCGCACCCTTATTGACAGTTCACGTTGCACAAGCACTATCTTGACATGACATACATACTTGATGCATATATCACATCGGATCATTATGCTGTAGCTCATCTTTTATATGACTTGACATGACATTCATACTTGATGCACATATCACATCACATTTACTTGCATATGGGATGGGATTACATGTGATTTCTGGATTTGGGAACCGTGGGTCTTTTCAAATATGTAATCATTTAAAAACACGGTTCCCTTGATATGATATTTTGGGGCGTCACCCCGTGTTTTCTCGGTGCTAGAGGCATGTATTGAGAGTGGGCTGACCCGGACTGACGGATGCCCGATGTATTGATAGAGGGCTGACCCGGACTGACGGATGCCCGATGTGTTGATAGAGGGCTGACCCGGACTCACGGATGCCCGATGTATTGATAGAGGGCTGACCCGGACTGACGGATGCCCGATGTGTTGATAGAGGGCTGACCCGGACTGACGGACGCCCGATGTATTGAGAGAGGGATGACCCGGACTGACGGATTCCCGATATATACTTTGAGAGAGGGCTGACCCGGATTGACGGATGCCCGATACAGGTTGTTTTGCGTGTCGATGCTAGACACGAGTATTTATGATATTTGGGTGCCGATGTTGGGCACTCGGGATTCTCAGGGATATACAGGATATGAGGGCCGATGGAGTACCGGCGTCTGGGATGTTGGGATTCGCGGTGCATACATGCATATGTAGTCCCCCTCGACACTTCATGTAGATACTATATTCCCATGCTCAGCATTCATTATCGCATCTCATCCTGTAGCTATATCACCTGATAGAGGACTTGCATGATTATTATGCATAGTGCTTATCTCGCATTGATATCATCTGCTGGCATTTGTTAGAGTAGCGCTGTACGTGCATGCTCGCGATTACCTTTATATGTTATCTCTATTCACGAGTTGGCAACTCACTCCCGTTGTGCCACAGTATTTGCAGGTTGCCCTTGGGAGTAGTCGCGGCTGGCTGTTTACCGCATCTTTTGGCACAGATACCCTTTCTGATGCGAGCTAGCCTTTTTGCTGTTAGGTGGGTTTTGTACGGTATCTGTTATCTTTCAGTTGTATATTGATGTATCTAGTATTCTACATCTACCTTTCTGTATTGACTTAGAAACAGTTGTGAGGACGATATGTATGATACTATATTCTGGTGTTGAGCTCGCATGTGAGCCGACTTTATTTTATGCAGTCTTACCTTTTGTGATATTGTCTTTATTTTACCGTGTATTCTTCGCTACGGCGTCGTATATCTTATTTGTGATGCTTTATTCATTTCACTTGTCATTTCTGTTACACCTTGCTTTTACCCGATTTGCGGGGCAATTGTTTAAAAAGGAAATGTTACCAAAATTATAAAAGTTATAACTCTTGAACTTAAAAAGGATTTCTACTAAATTAATAATATGTTTTTCGGACACGCATGACTGTTTTTACGTAATGTTTTAAATCACTCTATATTTATTGGTTTGATTTCTTGGTTCGGCTTACTTAGCCGCATTACGCCTGTAGACATTGCGTGGTTAAGTGCCGGTCACGAGTCGAAACTCTCGGGTCGTGACACTCAGTATCCTTTACGTCCTGGGTATGAGATACCGAATCAGGATCCCGCATCTGTAATCTGTTACATCGGCTACACATAGGTAGAGAACTGAGAATGGGTGATAAGTTTCACGAGTTGGAAACGGTGCAATTATTGCAAGCCAAGCAGTTGGCAGTTATCACCCTGTATTACGAGAATAAATTGATTCTGAATGAATGTTATTAGATACTGAACCTGATATACAACATCATATCAGTCTCTTTATTAGTAAAGAAGGATATAATTTTGTATTGTTGGATAATGTTTTGAACATTTCCTATATCAAGAGTTGATCGGTCCAGGCACGTTATCTAAAAGCATATACATTCTAAATCAAACCACGGTTCTTAGTTTACAAAACACACACAAGAGGAAGAGTTCAGAAATGAACAAATCCTTCTTGAGGCATTGTAGACTAGGTCATATCAATGCGACCCGACTAGCTAAGTTACATTTAGATACATATTTAAATTAGTTTGAATTTACATATTGTGAAACTTGTCGGTCATGTCACAAAGATAAGATGACCATAGCTCTGTTTATTGGAAACAGAGAAAGAGTTGGTGAACTCTTGGGATTTATACATGATGATGTAGTAAGGTCCCCTGTCTACACATGCCAGGATCGGTTCTTTGTACTTCATTACATTCACTGATGATCTCTCAAGATTCAGACATATGTTCCTGTTGAAACACAAGTCCGAAGCTTTTAAGATATTCACAGAATATAAGTTAAAAGTAGAGAACCAAAAATTGTTATAAGTATTATGTCCTTTGATGAGATCAAGGAGGAGAATACTTGAGCACGGAATTCCTGGACTTTTCTAAAGGAGAATGAGATTCTCTCTCAGCATTACTCCTCCGTATACACCACAGCACGTCGGTGTATCGGGACGGAGAAAATACACTCTATTTGATATGGTGTGCTCTATGATGAGTACTACTGAGTTTCCTATTTCCTTTTGGGAGTTATGCACTTGAGAAGCTGCATACCTATTAAATAGGGTTCCGATCAAATCAGTTGCCTACAACTTCATATGTGACATGGAATGGGAAGAGCCTATATCTTAAGTATGTTATGGTTTGGGGTTGTCCAGCCTATGCCTAAAAGCAAAATCCGGACAAACTCGAGGCAAAGTCAGTTCTGTGGAAGTTTGTTGGTTATCCCAAGCATTCGCAAGCAAAAGATGTTTTGTTTCTCAGCTTGCCACCTTTGAGAAAGGGAATTTCTTGTGAAGAAATTAGTGGTCATGAGGTAGAACTGGAAAGAGTTTCAGCTATACAAACTGCAGCTGATTATTTGGTAGAACCAAAAGATTCAATAGTAACCAACGAACCTCAGCCTCTCCGCCGATCTAGTAGAGTTCCTCACCCACCTGAGAGATAATTCGGTTTCTCTATGACAGTGGGAGCGGGGATTGCATCATGAGATGATGAACCATCTACTTTCGAGCAGGCTATCAGGAGTGGGACTCTGTAAGAATGGCTGGATGCTTTGCGATCTCACATGGAATCCTTATACACCAACAAAGTATGGACTTTGGTTGCTTCATCTGAAGGGTCAAATCCCCATCAAGAGCATGTATATCTTGAGAAGATTACTTGGTGTACATGGAAAAGTTGAGACTTTCAAAGCTATGCTTAAGTTCATCCAGATCCTATTTGCCATTGCTACATACCATGACTACGATTTCTGGCGGTTGGGTGTCATGACTACTGTTCTAAATGATGATTTAGAAGAAGGCATCTATAAGTACACAGCCATAGGGCTTCGTAGAAAGTGGGAGCAGTGGCAACGTGTGCAAGTTGCTTTATAAATAAAGTAGGCATCGCGGAGTTGGAACGTCTGTTTTGATGTGGTAGTCAAAGAGTTTGACTTCATCAAATTGGTACATGAACCTTGTATATACAAAAAGGTAGTAGAGAGTATGGTGATGATCCTCGTATTATACGTGGATGACATACTCTTGATAGGGAAGGAGTTTCCTATGCTACGCTCGGTCAATCTCTACTTATCACAAGGATTCTCCATATAGGATCAAGGTGATACCTCTTAAATCCTGGGTTTTATATCTATGAGATAGATCTAATTGGATATTAGGATTCTCACTAGTTGTAGTGAAATGTTATCAATCGATCCTGGGGAGAATCACTGGAAAAGGTTCCAGGGTGATAAGGACGACTGATTGTCAGTTGCAGTCATTGTCTTTACCCTCAGTTGAGGGACGGTATGTTGGAAGATTTCCAAGCTAGATACCATGACTTACTAGAAGATTAAAGGAAAGATACATCGTTACCAAGGATGCTACCAAAGAGGCAGTCTGGATATGTATAAGTTCATGAGATGAACTTCGTTCCAACCATTGTGTGACAATGGAGTTATGGCTTTGGCCTAGGAACCCCCGTCCCATCAGAAATCCCGATATAATTCTTAAGCAGTATCACCTGATCATGGAGATGGTTGATCTCCAGGGAAATCGAGGTTAGGAGAGTGGACAAAGAGGACAACATCGCGGATCCACACACAAAGGCCTATTTCCCAGTAGAGACTTTTATGGGATGGTTGAGTATGAGATACTTCAACCACAACAGATTGTTGGGTATGTGATACCACAACAGATGGCCCTAGTGCAAGTGGGAGATTGTTAGTTATATGAATTCCCTAGAGGCCATTGTAGGGTTCCTCGGCACTCTAACAAGGTTCTACAAGGCATCTACCATACCAGATTCAAAAATTTAGCTGTGCCGAACAACCCTAACCAAGATCGTATAGTAGAGATTATGCGAAAACCAGCAAGTTAAACACTTTAACACTGAGTGAAAGGGATTACAACCTTTGTAGATCCGGTCCTTCACTTCTTAAGCTCCGTGTTGACGTCCCTACGCTACGATCATCGAGATCCCGGACTCTTGTGATGGTTTCCTCGAAGAAATGAGCGGACTAGGTCGTTGACTTCGAGGCCGAAGATGATCTACGTCGAAGAGACTCAAACTCAAGCTCCTTCTTCACTAGGTCATGAACTTTGTGAAGAGAACACCCTAAACTAAATGGCAAGTAGTAGAGGATGATGAAATAGGAAGTGGGTTCACTTTGGATTTGGATTTCTCACTCTATTTCTTCACCTGAAAAAAATCTAGTAAGCTTTTCTTCTTCTTGAAGAAGAAGAAGAAGAAAGAAAAGAATAAGAAAACGAATCATGTAAAAAGAATAATCAAGTGAAGTCTATCATAATGCAACCATGGGTGAGTTTACCTTTGTAGAGACTAAACCATAGTTTGAGGTCATGGTTTGGTTAATGAAAATCTTATACAAAACAAAATGAGTGGACTTTGTCAAAGATGCTTAAAAGCTTCATGAAGCTTCAAGACAAGACAAAGAAAATCACCATTTTGTTCTACCAAAATAAATAAAAACCTAAACCATTATCTTGAATATGGTGTAAGTCATACACACATGGTTAGTAGAGTTTTTGCGTGCTATGTTTATTACCGCAATCAAGACGGTTTCGCTTGTAGCTAGCCGGTTGAGCACGGGTCGATCCACAGGGAGATAGTTGTATGTTCGTTCGAGTTTTAGACGAGTTAATAAAGAATGTGTATATGTTTGTTCAGTTCTAACCTATGTGTTATATGCAAGTATAAAGTTGTTAAGAAAAAGATACGAAAGTGTAAGCTAAAGAAATCCGTACTCAAAACCTTTGAGCCGAGTCTTGACCAATTGAAACTAGAGCAATCGGCAACATGTCACGACCCGAAAGTACGGAACGTGACCGACACTTAGATTACGAAACGTCTAGAGGCGCAACGTAACCTAAGTAAGCCGAAGCCCAGAAATCTAAACCATAAAAGAAGAAGAAGAAAAAGAAAACATGAAGAAAACAAGTTTAAAAGCATCAGCAAATTTTCCCAAAAATTTCGGCCCCCAAACGGGTACAACAAGTAAAATATACATAAACAATAAAAAGCATCCCCAAACGGGAGCTAGCTCAACGCCAACATGCGGAAACAACCACAACAAGCACAATAATATACAACGCTAAAGGGCGAGGCTCAAAACTCAAAAGAAAACAAATTCACCAAATCAGAATAATACATGCGCGACTCTAAGGTCGAAACAAATAAATGGTCTAGTAAACTATCAAGTAATACAAGTTTGGTTGATGGAGTTTTCTAGATACAAATGATATAATAAAAGTACAATGGCAGTCCAGATACAAGTGAACCAACCTACCGTGCAAATCACCCGGAATGAAATGATGTGCCAGCAAGCTGCCAGGAAAACCTGTACATCGAACCTGTAATAAAATTTGTCACAACGGGGGTGAGTTGCCAATCGTGAGTAGAAGACATCTACGAAAAGAAATCGAATGCACGACGCTATCCTAGGTCATAATAATATACTAATATAATCCTAGTCAACAAGTAAGGCAGGATAATAAGCTACGTGTAAATGCAAATACTCCTTGTTCGTGTCAGTGCCTCTTATAGTACTATGTCATATGAATGAGTATGCATGCACCATGAATGAAAATAACCAATCCTGAAATCTAGGTATATCTGTAGAAGAAATCTTTAGCTTTTAACTTAGTAAAATGTGTATAGAAATCTGAAATATCAACAATGAAATCCATGGAAATCCGTGTCAAGCATCGACACAAAGCATGTAAATCTCAAGTCTCAATACCTCATAATCTCAATGTCTCATAGTCTCAATATCTCGGGCTCCGTCAGTCCGGATCGGCCCATATCATTAAATCCCACGATAACGGTCGGTATCCTCCGGATATCCGCCGCGCCAGACATCACCGGTAGGTAGCCTTCCCCTGCCAGGCTCATCATCTACAACTAGATCTTCTTGCCCCGGGGTACCATACCGGGCCCACCATGTACCCGAGACGGTTCATCCACTCCTCGAATCGGGTCTCGAAATCCAACAGAAAACATGAAATCTCATGGTGGACGACACATACATCACGAGAAAACCGCATCTTATGTTTTAAAAAGAGAGGAGGAGAGAGAGAAAAGTTTTTATATATTCTTGCGGTTTTCCCCCAAAAATCCAGAAATCTCATAGAAATCCAAAATCCCAAAATCATGAGTAAGTATATAATAAGTGTCGGCATATGCCCCATAATACTGCATGATAACATGAAAATGCGAATGCTTGAAATTTCTAAGTAATAAATGCCATGTCTATACTAACACCAAAGAGTAATCACAATATTATATCGATCTAGCTGTTTGCTGATTCTATCAATAAAAGATAATATGATCTAAAGTGTACATGACATAGCAATTACCGATGATGATGTGTGTGAGCCGGAAAATATGTATGCGTGGAATATGCGCATCATCGGTAATGGTGCTGGTGTCCTAACAGGCAAAGTTTTATTCTGATTACAGAAACATATGTATGAACATGCACCATAATGATTACGGCCTGAATGTAAGACAGATGTGCAACAACCACTCATTTGATATACAAGTATAACTACAACTATATGACTCGAGCCTAAACTAGTGTCCATCTAACCTCTTAAGGAAGTAAACCTAAGAAACTAGTCAATAAGAAATAAGAGTCCACCTAAGGTCTGAATCCATATCTCTAATAGTCGGCGATCCAGCCTCAATAGCATCACGTACGTAGTACGGCTTCCTCGAATCAAGAGTGCGGATCTATCATCACATCTATGCCTCGTACGGTAAAATCCATCGTACGGCATCCCAATATCGGGGTACGGGTCAAGTATCACCTAAGTGTCTCATCATTCGTATAATATCATCATCAACACATGTCACGATCAAGGTACTATACTGTAATCGCATACATCAATCATATATCATTGCCAGCATAAATATACATCGTTAATTTATCCTCAGAAATATCATACCACATGTATCATATTATGATTAGGTCACACTTATATCATATCGTAATCGAGTCACATCTATATGATATCGTAATCAATTCACACATATATGATATCAGAATTTCTGGTACAGGTTACGGTCCGGGTTCTATTTTAGAGTCTCATGTACTTCAATATCATCACCACCCTTTATTATTTATGTATACCTATCCATTATCTCATTTTCTAATGATCCGCTAACATCATAACACGACCGTATAGCCAAGAATCACGGCATCAAGCCCAGTTATATTGTTTCATCCCCGTGTATCATATCACATCCTTGTATCACATATACGTATTGTGTATATATATATATATACCTACACCTAGTCCAATATATCTATACACATACACGTATACACCACGTCGAGTTTCAGTGTGTGCGTGTGTGTACCTATCTAAAACCTACAAATCTCCTCCATGATATTCATCCTGGGGTAAGGTCTTCCTAAATCAATCTAGTCCAACCTAAGGTCACTACTAGGGTCCTACTCACCGAAATTCTAAGGTCACGTCTGGCTTCCTAAGGAAAATAAGTACTTATTCCTATTCTACGTTTGCGGGGGGTGCTAAACGCCATCCACCCGACTTCCCCCCGTAGATATACATCTACTCACCTGGTCCTTGTCTGCCGAAGACGATGTCGCCCTCCACTTCTTCCTCGTCCGAAGTCCACGTGAGGGGTACCTATACGCAAACACATATAATGTCGTAAACTGAATCACAGACAAAGCCAAAACGACGCACGAAACGCGCATAGGTTAAAACCTATGTCCCGCTTATGCAAAAGAGCCAAATATCGTTCGATATCGGCGTACAAACGCCGATTGATCGAGATAAACATCAACACACAACTCATAGTTTTAAAACTCGTTACTTATAATATAAAACATGATTTAATCCATCAAAACCCTAAAATCCATCAAATCGCCCGATTTCGTAAAACCCGAAAATGCCAATTTACCGTTTTTCTTCAAAACTTGACATTTAAATGAAACTAATGGTCATAAAACTCATTAAATAGCATAACTAAATTATACAACCCATTACTATATTTTTAACACCCCAATTGTATTAATTAGAAAATTCTAGTTTGCAAATAAACCAATTTTAACACCTTGCAAGCAAAATGTCACAATATCTCATCCAAACTGGATTTTGCATGAATTAATGCATTAAACTACAATTCATGATGATAATGATATAACGAAACCATAAATTATATTTTAAATTTCATTTATTTAAGAATTCCCAAAAACTAGTTAGCAAAAATAGCATTTTTATTAGTATTTTTCAATTATCAAAAGAAACTAGTAACCAAATTAAGTTTTTCATTCCACCAACAAGTTAATATACTTTTAAAACCACACTCTAGTGTTATAAACATTAATTGAAATTTTATCTCACCAATAAATATAATATACATAAATCTAGTTTGCAAATTTACTTCATTTAAACAATTTGAATGAACAAATCACAATATATCAACCATGCATGATTTTTCCCATTTCTAAAAATGTTAGACTAGTTATAATAACCCAACTTAATTAATTAATAAAAACCATAACTTAATTTTATAAACCTAACTTGAATTTTTAAAACTTGAAGGTAGAATTAATTTAATAATTCTAATTATGCTAGAATGAAACATTAAATTACAATAATCAAAAGAATGAGACTTATACCTTATGACATGAAACCTAAGCATGAAATAAGCCACCAAAATAATGGTTTCCATCTCCAAGATCCATGCCCAATAGGTTAAAGAATATTGGGTAAAGATTAAATATGGATTTTGGGGTTTATTTTGGAATTCTTGATAGAATTTGATGATTTTAAATGCAAGTGAAGTGGGGAATTTTTTTGGGGCAGCCATGGGGTGAGGAGGCCGACCACTTTGGGGAGGAGAGGGAGAGAAAGAAAAGAGTGAGAATGATGTCGAAACTTCCCCACAAATATCAACTTCTTTATTTCTTTTCAACATTTTAATTAATTTTAACCATTTCACTTCTTAACAATTAAAGAAAATTCTAGAAACATGGAACAATTTGCAAATAAATTTTGCATGATACACACTAGATTCTAATTTGCAATGGTTCATTTTTGAAATTTAAACCCATTCAAATTTGTAATTTACACTAATTTAGTGCATAAATAAAGCTTATGTTAATATTTAAAATAATTAATTTAGGAAAAATATTTAATTAAACTAAAAATTTATAAGTGACTAAATAAACACCATTTACTAGTAATATCATAATTAAAATAGGTATTTTTAAATTTATAGTGAAAAAATAATTACGGTTTTGTTTTACGAAAAATACGTTTTACTTTACCGAAAATCATAAAATTCACTTAAACGATTTTATTTATTTAATTATTTTTAAAACGTTACACAACAACGTGGATTAGGGTACTTAAGCACGGTATTCATGGAATCTGGCTTATTGACCCTTGTCCGTCCATTCTTGTCTCTTGCTTTCGCCTCCGGCCAAACCGAACGCAACCGGTCGCGGTTAGGAATCACCATTACCTTGGTATGGTAGGGTGCCTAACGGAGCGCTTGCGTATCGTTTGGGCGGAGTTCAATGGAAAATAACGGGAAAAGGAAATGAGCAAAAAAACATTAACTTACAATATCGTATTTATTCTTAACAACAACGTATTAACAACGAACCAAAAAAGAAAGAACAAAAGAACAAAGAAAAGAAAAGATTACAAGTAAGTAAGGGCATGGAATTTAAAGTGCAAGAAAGTAAAGCATGAATGTAAAGCAAGTAATAAAAAGTAAGAAAGAAATAAGCAAGAAAGAGAACTAGAAACCTTGGAACAAATTACACAACATGGGTTTAATAACCCAAACTTAAACTTGCAAGCTCAATTAAGAGGTTGCAAGATCAAGAGAGAGCTAAAAACCCAAGGGAAAATGAAGCACAAAAGAGACTTTGTTCCTTCCAAAATGATACAACCCTTGAGATCAAATACCAACCCTTAAACCTTCAAGCTCAATGAAGAGGTTGAAAGATCAAGAGAAAGCAAGGATCTCAAGGGGAAGCTAAGCAAAAGAATGATGCAAAATAACCATCATCTTCATTTAACATCCACTCAAAAGCTCTCACAACAATTTAATGGAGTAAAGATGAAGAAGAAGAAGAAGTAAATTAAAAACTAACAAAAAGAGGGCATCCAAAAAGAACATCATTGGCTTGGCAAGTTTGGGGATATTTATAGGCAGTAAACTGAAAATCTAGGGCAATATTCTGAATCAAAATGAATGTACCAATCTGCCCCCAGAAAACGACAGAGTGCGGAGCCCACATGGCCGTGGTTCCGCGGCCTAAGCGCGCTTATGCCGGGGAACCGCGGCCGTATTAGGGAGTCGGGCCATGAGATTTGGTGGGTTTTCCTGGTTTGTGGTCCTCTTCAGTGTGGTATAGTACTTTTCTCAGAAGCTCATCACAATTCTTCCAGAATTTCAGTAGATCAAAAGGTGATGTGATGTGGATCTTTTGCCACGATTTCCTCGAGCTCCGCGTAGATTTCTTGGATCTTGTGTTGACATTGAGCTTTGTGCATGAAAATGACATCGATTTGCCATTTTGTCCCTTAAACTGTTGTGTGGCAACATACGGATAGAGAGCGGAGACCCGTGTTATATCTGTTGCTGGCAGTAATCCGGAATTTGTCGTACTTTTCCATGATATTCACTGTTTAGAGCTGAGACCAGTATCCTGCAATTATGTATCAATTACTGATTAAAAGCACCTGCCTATAAACAAACGAGCGTAAGAATGGATGGTATAAAATGCAATATTCTGGTATGAACAAATACCCCCACACTTAACTTTTGCTCGTCCCGAGCAAAACCAATTATTCACAAAAAAGTCCGAACCGCACTTTCGCAGGGACCGCGATTGCACTGAGCACGTGCAACAAGCCGTTAAACCTCTAGGTGTCCCTAGTAGGAGGAGTGATGTCTCCTGAGGGTTTTCAGCGGATTACACCCACAAAATCCCATCAAGCTAGTGTCATAAGTTAACGTCGATTCTACTCCTACAGTTTAGTATTTACGTTAGAAATTCTATCATCCTAAGCTAGAAATATCCAACCCTTATGTTTCACACCTCATATCTATTTAACCTTAGATCCTATACGTTCCAAAAAAGTTTAGAAAGATATTGGTATTTCCTCAATTTTCCTTCTTCAAGTGTGGTCTTAAATCAGGGATTTTTATCAACTTTACAGAAAACATAAGTCTTATTCTTTATTTCTATCTCTTATCCAAACATCGATTGTATACCCCTACGTGTGTGTATATTTGCACCCCTACACTCAAGAATTCAATTCAAGCTATAATATCCTTGCCCTAATACCTAATACGACTTCTTTTCATTAAGGATGGACGGATTTGCTCACACACCTTTCATGCGACTATTAATGATTCTTGAGGCACTAACGGCCGATTACTGAATGTGTGAACTGCGTAAATAGCAGTTTCCAGGTCTTGACTTTATTCTATTTTTCTTTTTCTTTTTCTTTTTCTTTTTCAAGACCGGATATATTTTTTAATATGCTCTTTTGGTGTTTAGCTTTAAATACCGTTTTTTCTTTCATACTAGGCTTTCAGGCAAGAGTATTTCTAGGTATCCTCTACTATCCCAAGTTTCAAGGTGCGTGTAAGTGCAGTTTGTAGGGTATATACTTTCTCAATTCGAACTCAAGAAAAGAAACTATTTTTCAGACTTATCTTTCAGTAAAGCATCAATACTTTCCCTTCATCTTGACTTAACTCAAGAACTGAACTCAAGATTACCTATTTCTCAAAAAAAAAACTGTAAGGACGTATACTTACCAAAGTTAGAGAGAATGAGGGTTATTTTTAGGATTTTCAATTCCTAAGCCTAGAATTTAGTTATTTCTAACATATCAACTAAACTTTCAGAATAAAAATCTAAGTTACCCTATTAGCTAACTTGACGACAAAGTTTTTATATTTTTGGAAAATTTTCGATTTTTTATGGGTTTTTAATAAGGTATGCAAATGCAGAATATACAAATGAATGCGAAGGAAGAAAGCTTACCGAGCACACCCCCAAACATAAACTTGACAGTGCCATCACTGTCAGGCGACACCAAGAGGGTCAAAATTGTCGGCGCTCCCTAAATTTTTTTTTATATAAAAAAAAAGGAAAACAAAAAATATATACAAAAAGGTTCCCCCCCAAACTTAAGTAAAACAGTGTTTCCACTGTTAAGCGTTGAAGTTCAGGATTAGGGGGAAAGAAAACAGTTTCAAACTATACAAGGCCTTACACAGGCCAAAAGTGAGCATCAACCATTCAAAGATTTTATCGCTATAATGTACAGGTTGGTGGAAGAAGGCGTAGAGAAAAGAGAGGGAGAATACGCGAGACCGTATGGAGATAGAAGTGGTATACGGTCGAGGTATATAAGAAGAAGAATTGCGGAAGGGAGAAAGAAGTGGAATACGAACTTGAGGGTGAAAATGGATTGAATAAATTAGTACAAACTGTAATGATCGATGTGAAAAGATGGATTGTACTAATCTATCAATATGGCGAGAAATTGGGTCAAATCCCTTAAGATTCGTGAGAAACCATAGGTACGCCGAACTTGGTAAACCAGACACAGGAAGTGAAAATGATACGTTTTCTTGCAATGTCGGAACGATGGAAAGGATGGGGGGAAGTGATTGAGGAAGGGTATCGGTTAAGGGTTCTGGAGGGTGTACACAGTCAATGACAGGAACAGGATGAATTGGAAAACCTGACTCATCAAGCAAAACTGGTTCATCCTCAAAAATATCCTCAAAATTTTCCTCAAAATTCAGCACATCCATTCATTTATCCTCAAAATCCAGACGCATATGGGGTTCGGGAAAAACATTTAATGACTCGGGATGATGAATTGGAGAGAAAAACTCAGCCAAATCTGCGGGTTCATCATCCAAAATATTCCCAGCGTCAATATCCTCAATCAAGTGAAAATCTATATTCTTAGACACCTCAACAAAAGCATGGATATTAATCAATTCAGGTTCTAGAGTGGAGGTGTAGAGGTCAAAAGGATTGGGTGTGGTTTCACTCGAAAATAACCCTTCACAATTGGGCAAATCAAACACTACAAAGTCATACAACTTATTATATGTTCTATCTTTAATCAATGAATCGTTTGGAACACTAGATAGACATTCAAAACCGGAGTTGTGGGATTCAAGTTGAAATGGGTAGGCTTGATTCGGAAGGGGGTACATCTCACTCTCTCCACTCAAATTCTCAACCTGTCCTGCCGCCTCTTCATACATTGGAAAATTTGGAGCTAGTTGAAAACTAGCTTCCGGGTCACTAGTTTGTACGAGGGCGGCCATGGACGATTTCAAATCCATTATCTGTTGGTACGACGCTACCCTAAAGTCTTCCAAAGACTGTTCCAGACTAGACATGGGTTGTGAAGGGGTTTCAGTAAAAGATTCAAAGTTGTTTGGATACTGAAAACTCCCTAATGGCGGTTCAGAAGCAATGTCTAGGGAAGGTGCAAAAGTTGGGTAGGACTGGTAGGAATTGAATGACTGGACAGAAGAAGGATCAACATTTGGATAAGAAGGTGAATGGAATTGTTGATCCCAAGAATCTGTAGTGGTGAAAGGAGTGAAGATCGGCTACAGGATTGTTCAATATGTTCAGCGACGGATAAAGGACGACTTGCAAAAGGGGTATCAACATAAGAGGGTGGGGGAGGTTGAAAAGGTTGATACAAAGTGGATTGCGGAGGGCAAGTGTTTTTCCTAGACGCGTCTATCCGATCTTTCAAAGAGATTTTGGGCATGGAGGGATCGTTCGACGTTCGGCCAAAGCAAGAACCGTAAGAAGTAATGTCTGGTTGTGGGTACGAAAGTTCGGCAAGAGTTTTTCTAGGTGGAGTACCCATGATATGAAGAGAGAAAGAAAGAAAGGAAGAGAAAAGAAGGGGAATAAGAATGTGATTTTTTTTAGTAAGACATTAACAAAAGAATGAAATATACAAACAAAAAGAATCTGGAGAAAAATAATCACGACACAAAAATACCACGGACCTAATTGGTCTAGGGTTCGCCTAGGTCAACTAGACCTGCTCCAGAACTTGATTGTCGAAATAAAACTGTGTCGAGAAACGGGCTCAAAATACACCGATCACGAGTCCAGGTAAGTGCAGAGATAAGGGGAGGTTTTCCGACGCTTTCGCGAAGGTCCTTAATTAAACAATCCTTTCTCTTTTGGCGGTATCGCCGTTAACACTTTCCTAGATATCCCGTAAACAATATACCGTTAAGCGAGGTTCTAAACACATTTAACTTCTCCTAGTGAGCGCGAAGTCCTTAAGGCTTAAAGTCTAGTTTCTTTTACAATTTGTGCGGGTAAACGTTATGCTTAAGTTCGTGATTTGTGGGCCACGGAAAAGGTGATGAAATCCTTTACCGTATGTTGTGGGGTTCGCTTGCCCTTAAGTCCGTATTAATGTATGCAATGCGCAATTCAATAAAAATTCTATAAAGAATCAAACAATCGTTTTTTATATTAAGCACGGCACCGCAACAAATACAGGTTAGTCAATTTTTAGCGTTTGCTAGCGAACTTGCAAAGAATCCTGCAAAGAATAGTATATTGGATGCGTCGTATTTGAGAAGAAGGTGTTTAAGAAATACGTACCGTTAAGTTTTTGGGTCAGGAAACCCCCGTTGAATCGTAAGCTTGAAAAGTTCGCTTGCGCGGGTCAAACTACCCGGATCTTTGGCACTGTACTTTGCAATCACCTTAGCCTTGAACGTACACTTTGCTCCCCACAATTGCCGTTTGCAAATCCGCAAAAATCTGCAGAAAATACAGTATAGTGGAATTTACAGAGACGATAAAAGAACAGAGACATGGCAGGAAAAAATTGGGGCACTGAGGCCTCAATACTGCCGCGGAACCGCGGCCACAGCCCCACTTTGACCGCGGTTCCGCGGTCAAACAGTGGAATTGGAGCCTCGACTTTGGTTCCCTGCACTCCCCTTGATCTCTACTCCAAAATAAAATGCTCTGTTTTCTTTTTTTGATTATTGTACTTGCTCCAGATTAGCCTGCACACTTGCATACAAAAATTATCAAAAATAACAAAAAGATTTTATTTTATTTTTTTATTTATAAATATATACAAAAATAATATTAACCCGAATAACAAGAAAGAAAATACGCTACCGTCTCCCCGGCAACGGCGGCATTTGATTAGTAGAGTTTTAGCGTGCTAAGTTTATTACCGCAATCAAGACGATTTCGCTTGTAGCTAGCCGGTTGAGCACGGGTCGATCCGCAGGGAGATGATTGTATGTTCGTTCGAGTATTAGATTAGTTAATAAAGAATGTGTATATGTTTGTTCAGTTCAAACCTATGTGTTATATGCAAGTATAAAGTTGTTAAGAAAAAGATACGAAAGTGTAAGCTAAAGAAATCCATACTCAAAACCTTTGAGCCGAGTCTTGACCAATTGAAGCTGGAGCAATCGGCAACAACGTGGATTAGGGTACTTAAGCACGGTATTCGTAGAATCCGGCTTATTGACCCTTGTCCGCCTGTTCTTGTCTCTTGCTTTCGCCTCCGGCCAAACCGAACGCAACGGGTCGCGTTTAGGAATCACCGTTACCTTGGTAGGGTAGGGTGCCTAATGGAGCGCTTGCGTATCGTTTGGGCGGAGTTCAATGGAAAATAACGGGAAAAGGAAATGAGCAAAGAAACATTAATTTACAATATCGTATTTATTCTTAACAACAACGTATTAACAACGAACCAAAAAAGAGAGAACAAAAGAACAAAGAAAAGAAAAGATTAGAAGTAAGTAAGGGCATGGAATTTAAAATGCAAGAAAGTAAAGCATGAATGTAAAGCAAGTAATAAAAAGTAAGAAAGAAATAAGCAAGAAAGAGACCAAGAAACCATGGAACAAGTTACACACCATGAGTTTAATAACCCAAACTTAAACTTGCAAGCTCAATTAAGAGGCTACAAGATCAAGAGAGAGCTAAAAACCCAAGGGAAAATGAAGCACAAAAGAGACTTTATTCCTTCCAAAATGATACAACCCTTGAGATCAAATACCAACCCTTAAACCTTCAGGCTCAATGAAGAAGTTGAAAGATCAAGAGAAAGCAAGGATTTCAAGGGGCAGCTAAGCAAAAGAATGATACAAAATAACCCTCATCTTCATTTAACATCCACTCAAAAGCTCTCACAACAATTTAATGGAGGAAAGATGATGAAGAAGAAGAAGTAAACTAAAAACTAACAAAAAGAGGGCATCCAAAAAGAACATCATTGGCTTGGCAAGTTCTGGGTTATTTATAGGCAGTAAACTGAAAACCTAGGGCAATATTTTGAATCAAAATGAATGTACCAATCTGCCCCCAGAAAACGACAGATTGCGGAGCCCACATGGCCGCGGTTCCGCGGCCTAAGCGCGCTTATGCCGTGGAACCGCGGCCGTATTAGGGAGTTCGGCCATGAGATTTGGTGGGTTTTCCTGCTTTGTGGTCCTCTTCAGTGTGGTATAGTACTTTTCTCAGAAGCTCATCACAATTCTTCCAGAATTTCAGTAGATCAAAAGGTGATGTGATATGGATATTTTGCCTTGATTTCCTCGAGCTCCGCGTAGATTTCTTGGATCTTGTGTTGACATTGAGCTTTGTGCATGAAAATGACATCGATTTGCCATTTTGTCCCTTAAACTGGTGTGTGGCAACATACGGATAGAGAGCGGAGACCCGTGTTTTATCTGTTATTGGCAGTAATCCGGAATTTGTCGTACTTTTCCATGATATTCCATGTTTAGAGCTGAGACCAGTATCCTGCAATTATGTAGCAAACACTGATTAAAAGCACATGCCTATAAACAAACGAGCGTAAGAATGGGCGGTATAAAATGCAATATTCTGGTATGAACAACACACCCAAGTTTGCATGTATCATCAATCATGATACAAACTAGTGCACAAACATATATCACATATACAACTTGTGCACATCAAGTGAGAAAATCAATCTTAAGTGAACCAATAATAGTTAATGTAAAGTAATATATCAAATATATAATTATACATTAAATCATTAAATCAACACTTGATTTAATGATCCGTTCATATCGTATATAACCGACTAATATCTAATGTATCAATATATCGAATCAACACTTGATTCGGTAACCCGGCTATATCTCATATAACCGACTGATGATACAAATCGTGAGAATAGAATACAGTATCACATACTGGTATTATTCTCGGTCCCGTACATATCTCATATGCGCTCATATTTCATTTCGCTTGAGCTAGGAAACCTCTATGTAGGACTCTAAAGACTCGTCAATACGCCGGCAGTAGGTGGTGATCATATCAATCACCCACAAGCCGCAAGCGGTCTGCTAAACGTAACGGCCACCCGGGTATTGAGCGATCAGAAGATCAACGAGCAAGCCTGCTCACACTCCTGCGAATCCAATCAGCAACACTTACCGCACAGTCCGGTCAGTTCGTCTGATATGTCGCATATCACGCCTAGGGGTGGTAAACGTCAGACCCCAGTAGCTTGATAAGTTATGCCGATGTAAGGTCCATAACAAGAATGGAACTACTGATAACACTTACCAGTAAATCACTGCAACCCTGGCCTGGGATTTCCAGTTATGGCCAGTCAAGCATAGCGCAACATCAACCCCCAATACCGGAAGAGACGAATCCCTTCCTATCGCTCATTGCCTCCATGTGAATCGGGATTGTACCCAAAAACCACCTGTTTGCACGACTCAGTAGAGCCATGGTAGGGTGGAAATCAAAGCACAGTGGGAGACACACAAGACTCTATGACGATCTCGGGTCAACAGACTAAGTTGTACCAGTGTCACCAGAGAACTGCCATCTGTCGTGAGGTATATTACCATCTGGGAGTTCTCGGCGAGTCCGTTCAGTGTACCCAGTCTCCACTGAGCACCCGCATACCATCTCTGATGTCAAACACCAATGGATATGGGATCATCCATCGCCCATCACATGGGTTGAGAAGATATACGCTAGTCTACTCTGGAATATCGATGCCCCGTCTCGATATTCCCATGACTAGGAACATTGAAGGATGTACTCATGAACTACCCAGGCCCCACTAGTATGATCTGCATCATAGTCCTGCAAGTCGAGTACACATCCTAAGGGATTTATCAACATGTAATAGAGAGACAGTAAGTATACATGTTAAGATAAAGAGCAACCAGATAGCGTACTATCATTTCGAGCAAGAAAGTCTTACCTATATACATCTCATGTACAGTAATGGCCTCTAGGGCATACATATAACTAACAATCTCCCACTTGCACTAGGGCCATCTGTAGCAGTGGTTGCAGTATCTCATACTCAACCATCCAATAAAATTCTCTCTCTGGGAAAAGGCCTTTGTGAGTGGATTCGCTGTGTTGTCCTCTGAGTCTACTCTGCTAACCTCGATCACCCTGGAGATCAACTATCTCCATGATCAGGTGATACTGCCTTGGAATATGTATGGGTCACTGATGGGACCGTGGTTCCTGGGCCAAAGCTTCACCTCCATTGTCTTACAATGGCAGGAACCTAGTTCATCACATGAACTAATATACATACAAACTGCCTCTTTGGTAGTATCGTTGATAGCGATGTCACCAGCCTTTATCGTCTAGTTTTCCACGGTATCTTAGCTTGGAACTCTTCCAACATACCGTCCCTCTATTGAGGGTAAAGACAATGCCTGTGAATGAAATTCAGTCGTCCTTATCACCCTGGAACTTTTCCAGTGATTCTCACCAGGATCAACTGATACCATCTCACTACATTTAGTGAGAATCCTAACATCCATTTAGATCTATTCCATAGATCCAAAACCCAGGATTTAGGAGGCATCACCTAGATCCAATATGGAGAATCCTTGTGATAAGAGGAGATTGACCGTGCGTAGTATATGAAACTCTTTTCCTATCAAGAGCGTGTCGTCCACGTACAATACGAGGATGTTCACCTTACTCTCTAGTAACTTTTTGTATATACAAGGTTAATCTACCATTTTGATGAAGTCAAACTCTTTGACTACCACTTCAAAAGAGATGTTCCAACTCCGCGGTGCCTGTTTTATCACATAAAACATCTTGCTCATGTTTCCTCTGCTCTCACTGTCTACGAAGCCCTCTGGCTGTGTACTTATAGAAGCTCTCTTCTAAATCAGTATTTAGAAAAGCAGTCATGACACCCAACCACCAGATATCGCAGTTATGGTATGCAGCAATGGCAAGTAGGATCTGGATGGACTTAAGCATAGCCACTGGAAAAGGTTTCATCATTATCCATACATGGTTGATGAAGAGAACCTTTAACAAGTCTAGCTTCGAAAGTCTCAACTTTTCCATCTACTCTAAGTAATCTTCTTAAGATATATTTGCTCCTGATGGGGATTTAACCCTTCAGATGTAGCAATCAAAGTCCATACTTTGTTGGTGTACATGGATTCCATCTCAGATCGCTAAGCATCCAGCCATTCTTACAGAGTCCCTACTCTTGATGGCCTGCTCGAAACTAGTTGGGTCATCATCTCATGATGTAATCCTCGCTCCCACTATCATCGAGAAACCAAAGTATCTCTCAGGCAGGTGAGGAACCCTGCTAGATTGGCGGAGAGGCTGAGGTTCGTCGGCAACTATTGAATCTTTTAGTTCCATAAAATCATCAGCTGTAGTTTGTATAGCTCGAACTTTTTCCAGTTTTACAGAACTGTCCTTGCTTCGATCTTGTCCGATTTTTGTTTTTGACATAGGCCGGACAATCCCAAATATTAACTTACTTAAGAGATGGGCTCTTCCTATACCATATCTCATATGGAGTGGTAGGCACTGATTTGATTGGAATCCAATTCAACAGGTATGCATCTTCTCAAGTGCATAACCCCCGAAAGGAAATATGTAACTCATTGATACTCATCATAGAGCACACCATATCTCATATGGTGCGATTGCTCCTCCCCGATACACCTATGTGCTATGGTGTATATGGAGGAGTAATGTTGAGAGAGAATCTCATTCTCGTTTGGAATAGTCCAGAAATTCCATGCACAAGTATTCTCCTCCCTGATATCATCATAGGACATAATACTTCTACCCGGTTTTGGTTCTCTACTTCTATCTTACATTCTTTGAATTTCTCAAAAGTTTCAGACATGTGTTTCAACAGGAACATGTTTCCGAATCTTGAGAGATTCTCATTGAATGCAAGGAAGTATAAAGAACCAGTCCTGGCATTTGCAGACAGGGGACCTTCATCCATCACTATGTATCATTCCCAAGAGTTTACTAACTCTTTCTCTGTTTCCAATAAACGGAGCTGTGGTCATCTTATCTCTGTGACATGACCGGCAAGTTTCACAAGATGTAAATTCAAACTAATTTAAATATGCATCTAAATGTAACTTCAGCTAGTCGGGTCACATTGATATGACCTAGTCTACAATACCTCAAGAAGGAATCGTTCATTTCGGAACTCTTCCTCTTGTATGTGTTCTGTACGTTAGGAACTGTGGTTTGATTTAGAACGTCTATGCTTTTAGATAACGTGCCTGAACCGATCAACTCTTGATATATGAAATGTTCAAAACATTATTCCACAATACAAAATTATATCCTTCTTTTAATAAATAAAGAGACTGTTATGATGTTGTATGTCAGGTTCGGTATCTAATAACATTCGTTTATAATCTATGTATTTGGTAATACAGGGTGATAACTACCAACATCTTGGCTGCAACAATTGCACCGTTTTCAACTCTTGAAACTTATTACCCGTTCTCAGTTCTCTACCTATCTGTAACCCATGTAACAGATTACATATATGGGATCCTGATCCGATATCTAATACCCAGGACGTAGAGGATACTGAGAAACAGTTCTTTGTAATGAACACACCCGAAGAAGATGCATCATCATGCACTTTCTTCGTTTGGGCGGCATGAGAATCCTGGTATTCCCTTATTTCCTGCTCGGTCTTATAACAATTATAAGTTGGAGCGGGAACAACGTTCCCCAGCTCAGTATAACAAGCGGGTCCGGTTAATACATCCATATTATTATCTTGATTAAGGCGTGACATGATGGCTACCTGGAGAGAGAGAGAAGAAAACTGTCTGCGAGCGCTCTTGCAAGATTAGATTGGTTATATATTTTATCTAATCAGGATGGCTCCCACTGTTTTTATCAAATCATCCTTCAAACCCTAAAAGGAAAGACTAGCCGGGATTAATTACACTCTACAAGTTCGCCAATCTTTCGGCCAGGCCAGTGCCGGTACTTTGAGGGAGGTTCCCCGTGCTTTCGTATGGACCTAATTAAAATAAACCTCGTTTTCCTAGGGCCGTAACCCCATTGACACCTTTCTAGACACCTACTTGATCGGCTAATTGTAAAGTGCAAAACTCTCCCAGGAGTAATAATTACTCGTGTTAGTTATATGTATGCCCTAGAGGCCATTACTGTGCATACGATGTATATTGTAGTGGATGCTAGGACATATATAGGGAGGACTTTCTTGCTCGACATGATAGTATGCTATCTGGTTGTACTTTATCTTAACATGTACTCTGATTGTCTCTATATTACATGTTGATAAAGCCCTTAGGATATGTACTCGACTACTGGGACTATGATGAGATCATACTAGTGGGGCCACGGTAGTCGACGAGTACATCCTATAACTGTTCCTAGTCGAGGGTGTATCGAGACAGGGCATCGATGCACCAGAGTAGACTAGCGTATACGCATCTTGACCCATATGATGGGCGATGGATGATCCCATATCCATCGGTGTTTGACATCAAGGATGGTGTACGGGTGCTCAGTGGAGACTGGGTACACTGGACGGACTCGCCGAGAACTCCCAGATGGTATTATACCATACGTCAGATGGCAGTTCTCCGGTGACACTGGTACAGAGTAGTCTGTTGACCCGAGATCGTCATAGAGTCTTGTGTGATTCCCACCGTGCTTTGATTTCCATCATACCACGTCCAAGAGGGCGTGCAAAAAGGTGGCTTTTGGGTACAGTCCCGAATCATATGGAGGCAATGAGCGATAGGAGGGGATTCGTCTCTCCCGGTATAGGGAGTTGATGTTGTGCTGTCTTCGATTGGCAATAACCGGAAATCCCTGGCCAGGGTTGCTGAGATTTACTGGTAAGTGTTATCAGTAGTTTCTCGAACTGTTATAGACCTCATATCGACACGACTTATCGAGCTACTGGGGTCTGACGTTTACCACCCCTAGGCGAGATATGCAACATATCAGACGACGAGACCGGACTGTACGGGAGTGTTACTGTTTGTATTCACAGGAGAAGTTACAGGCTTGCTTGTTGATCTTCTGAGCGCTTAATACCTGGGTAGCTATTATGTTTAGCTGACCGCTTGCAGCTTGTGGGTGATTGATATGATCATCACCTACTGCCGGCGTATTGACGATTCTTTAGAGTCCTACACAGAGGTTTCTTGACTCAGGCAAAACGGAGTAGGAGCACATATATGATATGTGCGGGACCGAGGATAATGCGATATAAGATACCGTATTATATTCTCGCGATATTTGATATCAGCCGGGTCATCGGATCAAGTGTTGATTCGATGAATCGGTAAGGATAAATATTAGTCGGTTATATGCGATATAGCCGGATTGTCGGATCAAGTGTTGATTCGATAATTTAATGTATAATAATATATATGATATATTAAAAGACATTAACTAATATTAGCTAACTAAAAGATTCTTTTTCTCACCCGGATTAATACATTGATATATATGCGATATATGTTAATTGTATTATTTTCTTTTGTTGCAAATATATAATATATATGTGATATATATTATTGTGACATGATATGATTTATTATAAAACATGTTTAAGGATGATATAAATTAGGGTTTGATTAGGGTGAGCACCTTCTTGTTCATTCTAGAAGGTTTTCTATTTTGTCATGATAAAGATATTTTGTTATGACTCATGCTTTGAACTAACCAAACCCTAACTCTAGTTTATTCTCTACATTGGTTTAGCCTCTCATCCTTGACCATGGTTTGATAATCAATCATATATTCTTGATTACTATTCATCACAAAAGGATTCAACATTATTGTTCATCTTCTTCCTTCATTCTTTTCATGAAAAAAAGCTTTCATGATTTTTCCAAGTGGTGAATAATTATGAGAAAAAGATAAATAAGGAGAGCAAAAATCCTACTTCATCATCCTCATCTTCCCTTGCCATTTAGATGAGGGTGTTCACATCATTTCATGAGTGTTAGCTTGTGTTAAAGAAACTTCAAGGTAGATCATCTAAGTATCGAAGATCGGAAGCAAAGGTTGCGTCTTTCTCTTCGTGGAACCTCTCGAGAGTCCGGATCCTGATGATCGCAGCGAAGGGACCACAACACGGAGCATATGAAGTGAAGGACCGGATCTACAAAGGTTGTAATCCCTCTCACTTAGTGTTAAAGTGTTTAGCATGTTGTTTTTCTCCTAATCTCTAGTTTAAAGTTCCGTATTCGGGTTGTTCGGCATGGCTAATTTTTTAATCGGGCATGGTTGATGCCTCGTAGACCCTTGTGCGCGTGCCTAGCAACCCTACAGTGGTATCAGAGCCAAGCTAGAGCTTTAGGCGAAGTCTAGACGAAGTTTAAAGTCCGATCGAACCCGAAACCCCGACTCCAAAATGCTCTCTGGAAATTTTCTGAAAATTTGGATTTTTGTCAATTAAAAATTTCTAAAAAATTTAGCAGGGTTTTATTAGAATTACTGTGAAATTCGAGGGGCTAATTCGTCAAAAGTGCGGCGGAACCGCGTCAGAAGCCTGGCTTCTGCGGCGGTTCCGCGGCCATTTGATGACGTCACCCCTCCTATTTTGCACAGTAATTCCTACTACACAGTGCTGAGTTCTCTGGGAATTTTTAATTTTTATTCTACAGTTGAGTTTTCTGGGGTTGTTTTGGGGATTCGATGTTTCGATCGAAGTATTAGATTTTGTCTATGTGGCTTTCCAGATAAATTTTAGAAACTGTTAAAAAGTTCGATCGGATATCAATAACTCACTTTTTCCCCTGTCGGAAATTTTTTCAAAAGTTGGATTTTTTCTCGTGTTTAAGAATGTTCTAAGTCATGCAAGTAACGCGGTGGACCCTCTAGAAGACAACAAACCTTAACTCGATTATGTGACCGTCTTGAACTGCTCTTTGAACCTTAGGGTTTGGGGCAGTACGGCGTGCCACATGTGAGGCGTTGGCTTGACCCTTCTACGGCTGGACCATTGGTACTATGGCATGTAATGGATGTTTTTAAACTGATTTCAAGTGTTGAGATATATTGGGGAAATCTTGGGTGTTTGATGATTCGATCGGAAAGTTTAACTTTGTCTATTTATCTGGAATGTGATACAATATTTGGAATCCACACATTGTTATGAGATAACTGATTTGAATATTATAAACATAGCAATTTAGTCTCAAATGATCGGTTGCCACGGAATTTTGATGTGATCAAAAGTCCGTCGCAATCACGTAGCGTACGCGGATACTCGCCGGATAAACATAATAGATAGCTACACCTCTTAGCCCCGACCAAGTGACTGTAGGAGAACCCCGTCGCCAAAAGCATCTGTTCGGGTGCTCGCGGCAGCGGTGTTCCGCCTTAGTGCACTTCGTCGACGGCATCTGGGGGTGCGGCCGTCTACTAAAGTTTGCGTCGAGCATTCGATCAGGACGTCGGGAATCTTGTTGAATTGCCCGACTTGATATTGAAAAGAGGTTTCGATAAAGAGACTAAAATGCGGGGTTTATAATTTTTAGGCATGTGATGTCTAAGGAATTCATCTGGTTAGGCATGCGATGTCTAAGGAGATTGCGGATTCCAACTGTTGTAGTTTTACACTTTCTTTTCTGTGACCGTAAGCGTAGTATGTGGTGTATCTCCGGCTTCGTTGCTATACATCAACGACAATCGGGATACGCATACTTGTTTACGTTGATGATATGAGATATTATGTGTTGCTGTGATATGTTGTATTGGATCTTCGCGTTTGAATAGCCGGGGGTTTTATGTGAGATGAGAGTTTTTCTTTTTCATTCATGTAAAATTCATTTGTATGTAATATTCTTTTATTGGGGCACTTCCAGGTAGCGGAAGTTGTCACCGTTGTATATTATTTACTTTTCCGCATTAGGTAGACCCAAGGCGGGGAGCACAAGTAACCGGGTTCTAGGGTCCAGTGGGAGACCATCTCGAGGAGTCGATGTTGGAGATAGTGCCCTCAGAGTCAATTATTAGGTCACAGGTACGTGATTGCAATGATTGATGGAGGACCTATCCCGGTAGGACAGTCTTACTCGAGACGATAGTATGCTATCTGGTTCACCTTTACCATCGTGTACTGTTTTAGGTGACCTCACAAGTTGCTATTACACGTTGATAGAGCCCCTAGGATTCTTGCTTGACCACCAGCAGTATGAGGGCGATCATATAAGTGGGAGCTGGGGTCTATAAGCATATCCTTAAATGGTCCCTAGTCGTGTGAGTTTCGAGACAGGGCATCGATACTCCATAGTAGACTAGTGTATACAGTCGAGACCCCGACGAGGGGCGGTGGCCGGTCCCACAAGCCACTGGTGTCAGTTGGATCACCTAAGATGTATACAGGTGCTCATTGGGTTATGAGTACACCGGACAGGACTCGCCGGGAACATGCTAGTTGATCATATACCAGACGTCAGATGGCAGTTCCCTGGTGACATGTGTACAGGTTAGTTCATCGACCTGGGGATCGTCATTTGTCTTGTGTGAGTTCCCGCTGTACTTTGATTACTACCCTACCACGGCTCAAAGGAGTCGTGCAAACAGGTTTTAGTTGGGTACAGTTCCGAGCCACATGGAGGCAGTGAGCGTAACTTCAGGGGTTCGTCTCTCCCGGTATTGGGGGTGAGGTCGTGCTGTGTCTAGGAGAGCCATTACACGAAGCCCTCGGCTGAGGCAAGAAGATTTACTGGTAGGTATTCCAGTAGTATCTCAGGGTGTTCTGGGCTACACTCCGACACGACTTGTACCGCTTTTGGGGGTCTGACTTTTACCAACCCCCTAGGCCCGCCATGCGATGCTCATAGACGAACGGACCGGACTGTACGGATATTGTCACTGACAGGCTCAGTAGGGTTGTCAGGCTGAGTTCGCTCACAGACGTCCCTTTTAGTCAATACCTGGTAGCCCGTTACGTATTGGCTTATACCTCTGACGTGCTAGTGGTTAAATCCACAACCAAGGTGTTGACGAGTCTTTAGAGTCCCCCACATTCAGTTACTCAGCTTTCGGGCGAAAGGTTGTAGAGGCCGTATGGAGATATGGCAAGGTCCGATCAGATACGTGCGGTATTGCACGGATCAGGATCGGACAGTTTGTACTATAGGCCGTATGGTTATATGGCAGGGTTCGATCAGATACGTGCGGTATTGCACGGATCAGGATCGAACAGATATTACTAGCCGGCTTTGGTTTAAGCCGGATCCTAGTATAGTACAGTGAAGACTTTGTCTCATTGCTTTTGTATTTCGGTCGAAATACAGATGCGGGTGTGTATGCACAGTATCGGGGTTTTCCTGTAATTTATTACGGGACCAGTTTTATGGAGTTGCCAGTTTGCTTTCCGTTTCGGCCGATTTCCATTGTTCCGTTCATTGGCCGAAGATTGGTGGAGGAGGGCTTATTTGCATTTGTGCAAATAAGCAATTGTGGAGGGGGTCTTTACATGTTTCTTTTTGTCATGATGGTGAACCATTCCTCCACCATTTGACTTGTACACTCCATCATTGCTTGACTTCCATCTTCATCATTACTTGACTTTTGGAAATGATGAGGTTGGTGGAGTGAGGTTCTCCTTGTGTGATCATTGTTCATCATTGCAACCTTCTCTCTCTCTTTTGGAAATTGGTGGGCTTATTTTCTTTGATTGATACACACTCTCTCTCACTCTCTTGCATTTGACCATGGCCGGCCACTCCAATGGGGGGGCTGTCCAAATATTTTGAGGTGGGATTTTGCTTCATTTCATGTTGCAAAAATCCCACAAGTTCCATCTCAAAAGCTCCAAGTTCAATCCCTCCACAAAAGGCAATTCCACAAACCCCAAAATGAGACACAAGCCTCTACATTATATTCTACAGTAAATCTTGGGCACGTCGAGTAGCCGGCTTCGTGCCCGAGTTGCCTCGGCATTGAGGTGGGAGCCCGTAAAAGAAGTAGGCGATGTGGTGCACTTCCGGCGACGAGGAGGAGACGGGGCATTCCGCAGGAGATTGGGACGACGACGAGAAGACCTGAGGACTCGGATCTGTCGGTATATCTCTCTTCCCTTTCTTGTAGATAGCTAGGACTAGTTAGTGGTTCGATCCGGGTGTTAGTGCGCGGCGGTTTGCCAGTTGAAGAAAAATTAAAGTTTATCACCGCTTCCGCATTCCGGCGTCGGATTGACGGCCGAGGCGCCGCCGTGCACTTACAGTGGTATCAGAGCCTCGCCATTAACTTAGTCTAGCTTGGTTTAATGTGTTTTGAATTTCCGATCGACCAGAATTCCAAAATCTACATTTTCCTTCACGACAGTTTTCTGTTGAATTTTTTTTGTCTCGAAAAATTTTTCAGGTTGTAAAATATTGATGTACTGGAAAATCTAAGAGCTCTGTAAAAATTCGATGAAGTGACTCCACAGTGGGAGCGCGGAACCGCCGCAAATACCCCCTTCCCGCCGCTGTTCCGCCGCACACTGTGGGGATCCCTGCACCAATTTTTTTACAGAGGCTTTCTGGGGTGAAAAGTGGGGTTTTGGAATAATAACATTGGGCCCAGAATTTCTTGATCTGCTACAGTAATGCTTGGGGGCCCACTTGTTAAAATTTGATTGATCGGATATTTTAAACACATTATTTCACAGTATTTACATTATATCTGCGACCGTGAATGTCACTTGATCGGTAAATCCGGTCTAACTGCTATAGCCCGGTTAGACGGATTTGCGAACGTGACTTTCACGTTGATGTTCTGTATTTGCTGTGATGTTGCGGATTGGTCGTGGGGGATAGCCTGGATGCAATGCTAGTACAGTTGTGGTTGTATTATGTACATTTGATATTGCGGGGCGAGCGTCCGACATGTGGACTGCCGTCACTACCTATTTGTATTATTATTTTGGGGCACGACCTGGTTGCGGTCGATGTACCCGTTGTATGTATATTTTACTTTTTGTACTAGGATTACCCCGCGGAGGAGTGCACGGATAGCCTGGTTCTGGAGGGCAACAAGCCCGCATCTCATGGCATTGAGACGGAGGGGGCTTCACTCTAGAATTGGCGGGCTATTCGCCGCACTCGTAGGGGGTACAGATTGACCCAGGAGGGGTGCCCAAGTTGCCGGATTCCGTGAAGTGCTGGGTGATCCATTCACGGTGCTGAAGGTGGCTTCCTCGCTTCAGGTTTTGGCGGGTGACTTGCCGCTCCCGTAGGGGTCTAGGATTTCATTGCACAGGCTATCCACACGACCAGGGGAACGTCGGGTTTCAGTAGTGGCTCTGTGAAACCCGGGGCTCCCAGATATCTGTATGTTTCTGTGATGCTGTACATTTCTGTGATGTTGCATTTCTTATCACGCCTTGAGCGAAATATAATATATTGGTATATATATATTAGTAGATGTTGTATATGTTTTACATCCGCGCTAGTCCAGTCCCCGCTCTGTCGTTAGTTAGCTAACCTAACGGGTAATGACGGGACCCAGTGGCGAATGCGGATGGCATATACGTACATCAGTATATTTTCGTTCTTTGTGGTGTGATCAATTGATGGGACTGCATTGATGCGGATCAATGCAAGTTAAAAACAAACATAATCTGATGTTGTTGGAACACTTTTCAAAAAGCTGTTATTGCAAGGACGTTCGCTTTTGTTTTGCATCGTGGTATTCAGTTGGAATATCCTGCTCCTCAGTCGACGAGGCAAGGGCCGAGATCCCTTCACCGGGAGTGACCCCTTGGACAGAATTTTTGCGTCAGGGCATTAACTTCATTATAGCCGATTACTTTTGCTTTGCATCGCGGTATTCATTTGGAATATCCTGCACCTCATTCTACGAAGAAAGAGCCGATATCCCTTCACCGGGAGTGACCTCTTTGGCAACGGTTTTCGTCACTATATTTTCAAAAGCTATCCGTTCGTTCAACGATATCAAGTTCATTACGTTAAAGGTTTTCGCCAGAAACCATTCGTAGCCCTCCGTCGTTTTAGACGGGTAGCACGTAGTATTCATGCTATGTTTGTTGACCTTCGTCAAGGCATAGTGTATGGTAGCTGCTTGTTACCTTTCTGCTGCATAGATAGATGCGTTGGTTTGGGACAGTCGTATAGCCTTGTTGACCTTCTTCAAGGGCTTGTACGGGTGGATTCAAATTAACCTGGATAATGACGGGTAGAACTTGACATGTGACTTATGATTTGTTGACCTTCGCCAAGGTCATAAGAGCATGGGGCAGAAATCACATCGGGAGTTTCAAAAGAACTGAAACTTGCCAGATATGCGCATACCTTCTGGAGTGTGACACCGTGAGCGGATTCCGTCACGTTATCATGCGATGATAGTTGGATCCCGATTCCCACTGATGAGTTGGTTTACTCCTCGGGTAATCCCGACTAATTCTTTTTTCAGGTTTGGAGGAGAATTTGACGGTACAGTGGAAGGTTTCCAGATTAGATAAATTGGTTACCATTCTGATCTAGGTTAGAGTGCACGCTGAGTGTTTCTTTTCTCTCTCTCTTTGGCAGCGACCATTGACCCGACCCTGAGACTATGACTCAGTGACCAAGTTGACCGAACCTTCTTAAACACTGGCTTTTGGATTGTCAGAGTTGCAAACCTCATTGCCACTCCTACTTTTACCTTTTCTCCAGGACACCCCGTATTGCTACGAACGTCCACTTCCATTGGACAAAACCATCGTATGGTTAGATACGAACTCGAAAGAATTTATTCGAGGATGGTTTCAGGTTCTGGAGGAAACGGATAGGATTATTCAGTTGTCTTTTCCTTTTACCCTCTCTCAGGTTACGAGTACTCCTTGGTTTTGGGGTAGTACACCTATTACGCAAATTGGATAGTCTTCTTCCAAACCTTAGGCTGGTGCCGACCGGTAGGGAATGAAGAAAACCAATTAGCATAACGATGGTGTGCAGAAGGTATTAAGTTAAGACAAAGCAAGGGATTAGTAAGAGGGCAAAGTAAATTGCAACAGATATTCACGACCAAACCAAGTATTCCTTCGCCAATCCTAAATCACCTTTGTATTTCTCCAGGACACTCCGTATCACTACGAAGATCCACAGTTTATTTGGATACTCCATCGTATGGTTATATATGAACTCGAAAGGAACTTGTTCCAGTTCGGGGATGGATTCTGGTTCAGGAGAAATAGGAATAAGATTTATTCAGGTGTCTTTTATCTTCACCTTCTCTCGCTTTGCGAGTGCTCCCAGGATTAGGACAGTACACCTATTATGCTTATTGGATAGTCTTCTTTCAAACCATAGGCTGGTGCCGAACGGTAGGGAAGGAAGAAAACCATTTGGCCTAAGGGGTGTGCAGAAGGTAAAGACTAAAGACATATGAAGGGATTTGGAGAGGTGGCAAAGAATTATACGGTTACAGTCGTGAATCTGGAAGAGGCATTACTAGGAATACCGGGATACCCCATCGAAACATTTCAATGTTTCGGTTTCACTGTGTACTGTTAAAAGAAAACTGATTTCCTGATTAGATACTTACTCCAGGGTATGTATTTACCAGGTTTGATTCTCACATCTGTATGGTTTTACAGATGATGAGAGTAAGTTATTGGGAATTGGGTGATCATCCTCATTATATCGGGATTCGTTGTAATCGGTGATATTTGAGGAAGTCACCTGGGTTGTTTGCCGGTCGGAAAATATTTGGTTTTGAATATCCGCTGTTATGCACCAATTTCAAATTGATATATCTGTACGTCTATTTTCGTAGAGTGAGATATACCTTTCTGAAATTATGTCTATGACATTTATCTATATCAGTGGATGGTTAGGTAAGGAGCATTAAACAGCGGTGTAATTCTTCTTGACCACAAGTACAGTTTTCAACCTACGACACACAGTGAATGAGTTATCAGACTCAAGGGACTTATACAGAGTATTGTATGTTGTCCAGGGTCCATCAGGACAGAGGGGTTGGTCCTCGTACTATATTCGATTTACTTATGACTTCTCTAGTTTTTAGACAAGTGTTTCGTAGAAACACAGGGTCCGAATTTTGAGAAGTTATAGGTATTTGAATAGAGTAGAGAACCAGGTGTAGCAAGTATCGGGATTCTTCAAAGAGATCGAAGATGTAGATACTTGTGTATGGTATTCAGTTGATAGTAATGATAAAGAGATCTTGCTTCTCTTTCAGGTTACTCATAATTGGGAGCATTCCTAAGTTGAGTAACGCTGATCGTCCTTCTTCCATTTAGGGAACATGCACTGGGGACAGCTGCATGATTTGAATCTGGTTCAATTAAATCAGTGCCTCTGGTTCTATATTGGATATAGTACAGTTCATATCTTAACGGTGTTAAGGTACGGGGAGTTGTCCGGCTTATGATTAAAACCAGACTCTGGATAACTCAAGGCACGTTTCTGTAATGGCTGTTTGTGGGTTGATCCAGGCTATGACGAGGGTTGACTTTCTACCATCTGGATGAACAATAGCGATATTGTTCTATACTCGCCACAGTTTTATTAAAAATGGATTTTTTCAGAAAAACAGTAGTGGGAGTATGGTAGAACTGGAAGTGATTCCAGAACCACAAACGATTACTGAAGATTTGATAAGGAACCTAAAGATTCAATCTGGATTGACATTCCATTTGGCCACTCCGCAGATAAGGTGGGAAACTTCAGGCACCCGAGAGGTACTACGGTAGCCTCAAGGACGGTGACAGGGAAGTTCTTGTTTTCCCACAATTACCATTGTTGTTGTTCCAGGCTGCGAGACCCGGCGGGAGGATGAGTATAGAGTCGTTCTGAACTCGCTTCAGAAGTGTACGTGTATATGACTCTGCCAGAGGGTTGTCATAGTCAGTGGGAGCAGCGGAAGCATTGGTGGACAAGTAGCTTATGTCTATTTATAGACTAAAGCAGATGTAGCGGAGATATATCATCTATTTCTGACGTGACAGTCATGGGTTTGACTTCATCAGAACAAGGGATGGATCTATTGAGAAGGTAGTAGGGTGTGATATCCTGGTATTAGGATGACATACACAGAATAGGAAAGGAAACTCCTATACCACGACCGGTCATACTTTGGTTGTCACACAGTGGTTTCTCCATAAAGGAAATGGATTTTGTATCAGACATTCTGGTTACTAGATCTATGGTTTTAGATCTAGATTTGGGTAGTCTCCCAATCTGGGTACTTAGACAGCATTTTAAGAGTATTTAGAATGGACGACTCCTGGCACGGTAGTGTACCTGCAGGTGATGGAGTCACCCTCTCTAAAGGTGTCTTACAGACTAAAGTAGAGAGGGATGTGCATGATTGGCAGATCACTTGCTTAGGCAATTGAGTCAATCATGACATGTCTAGTACCACACCAGATGTTGTTCTTGCACAAGATGCAATAAGTTGACATTAATCCAATCCTGTTGAAACGGTCGGAAGCAGTTTTAGAACATAAGTGGATGTTCTAGGGATATGATAACGACAGCCTCATTCGGGAGACAGTTATCAATCCAGGCTTCCAAGGTGACATGGACGACAAGGAAGTTGTCAGAGTTAAAGTTTTCCTTCTGACGAGGGGCAGTATTTTGGACAGGTGGTCCAAGGCAATACTGAGGGTGGCATGGCGCAGGATACTGATTAAGTTCAGTTGACGATACAGTCTAAGAAGTTTTGATTTGGAGTTCATTTATGAGCTATGTCCCATCGGACATCCAGACACATTCTAAGACAGGTATTGCTCATTTCGGGAGATGGGTTTCTCCGCGAACCTGAGATATAGAGAGACATAGAAAGAAACAACAAAGCGGATCCACTCACTAAGGCTATTCCTCGAACGCAATAGTTTCGCAAACGAGCTTTGTGAGACTGACTAGTAGAGGAGTTGGGTGTTCGGTATCACACGGGCTGTGAGTATGCGACATCGCAATAATTAGCCTTGAGTGCAAGTGGGAGATTGTTGGAGATAGTGCCCTCAGAGTCAATTATTAGGTCACAGGTACGTGATTGCAATGATTGATGGAGGACCTATCCCGGTAGGACAGTCTTACTCGAGACGATAGTATGCTATCTGGTTCACCTTTATCATCGTGTACTGTTTTAGGTGACCTGACAAGTTGCTATTACACGTTGATAGAGCCCCTAGGATTCTTGCTTGACCACCAGCAGTATGAGGGCGATCATATAAGTGGGAGCTGGGGTCTATAAGCATATCCTTAAATGGTCCCTAGTCGTGTGAGTTTCGAGACAGGGCATCGATACTCCATAGTAGACTAGTGTATACAGTCGAGACCCCGACGAGGGGCGGTGGCCGGTCTCACAAGCCACTGGTGTCAGTTGGATCACCTAAAATGTATACAGGTGCTCATTGGGTTATGAGTACACCGGACAGGACTCGCCGGGAACATGCTAGTTGGTCATATACCAGACGTCAGATGGCTGTTCCCTGGTGACATGTGTACAGGTTAGTTCATCGACCTGGGGATCGTCATTTGTCTTGTGTGAGTTCCCACTGTACTTTGATTACTACCCTACCACGGCTCAAAGGAGTCGTGCAAACAGGTTTTAGTTGGGTACAGTCCCGAGCCACATGGAGGCAGTGAGCGTATCTTCAGGGGTTCGTCTCTCCCGGTATTGGGGGTGAGGTCGTGCTGTGTCTAGGAGAGCCATTACACGAAGCCCTAGGCCGAGGCAAGGAGATTTACTGGTAGGTATTCCAGTAGTATCTCAGGGTGTTCTGGGCTACACTCCGACACGACTTGTACCGCTTTTAGGGGTCTGACTTTTACCAACCCCCTAGGCCCGCCATGCGATGCTCATAGACGAACAGACCGGACTGTACGGATATTGTCACTGACAGGCTCAGTAGGGTTGTCAGGCTGAGTTCGCTCACAGACGTCCCTTTTAGTCAATACCTGGTAGCCCGTTACGTATTGGCTTATACCTCTGACGTGCTAGTGGTTAAATACACAACCAAGGTGTTGACGAGTCTTTAGAGTCCCCCACATTTAGTTACTCAGCTTTCGGGCGAAAGGTTGTAGAGGCCGTATGGAGATATGGCAAGGTCCGATCAGATACGTCCGGTATTGCACGGATCAGGATCGGACAGTTTGTACTATAGGCCGTATGGTTATATGGCAGGGTTCGATCAGATACGTGCGGTATTGCACGGATCAGGATCGAACAGATATTACTAGCCGGCTTTGGTTTAAGCCGGATCCTAGTATAGTACAGTGAAGACTTTGTCTCATTGCATTTGTATTTCGGTCGAAATACAGATGCGGGTGTGTATGCACAGTATCGGGGTTTTCCTGTAATTTATTACGGGACCAGTTTTATGGAGTTGCCAGTTTGCTTTCCGTTTCGGCCGATTTCCATTGTTCCGTTCATTGGCCGAAGATTGGTGGAGGAGGGCTTATTTGCATTTGTGCAAATAAGCAATTGTGGAGGGGGTCTTTACATGTTTCTTTTTGTCATGATGGTGAACCATTCCTCCACCATTTGACTTGTACACTCCATCATTGCTTGACTTCCATCTTCATCATTACTTGACTTTTGGAAATGATGAGGTTGGTGGAGTGAGGTTCTCCTTGTGTGATCATTGTTCATCATTGCAACCTTCTCTCTCTCTCTTGGAAATTGGTGGGCTTATTTTCTTTGATTGATACACACTCTCTCTCACTCTCTTGCATTTGACCATGGCCGGCCACTCCAATGGGGGGGCTGTCCAAATATTTTGAGGTGGGATTTTGCTTCATTTCATGTTGCAAAAATCCCACAAGTTCCATCTCAAAAGCTCCAAGTTCAATCCCTCCACAAAAGGCAATTCCACAAACCCCAAAATGAGACACAAGCCTCTACATTATATTCTACAGTAAATCTTGGGCACGTCGAGTAGCCGGCTTCGTGCCCGAGTTGCCTCGGCATTGAGGTGGGAGCCCGTAAAAGAAGTAGGCGATGTGGTGCACTTTCGGCGACGAGGAGGAGACGGGGCATTCCGCAGGAGATTGGGACGACGACGAGAATACCGGAGGACTCGGACATGTCGGTATATCTCTCTTCCCTTTCTTGTAGATAGCTAGGACTAGTTAGTGGTTCGATCCGGGTGTTAGTGCGCGACGGTTTGCCAGTTCAAGAAAAATTAAAGTTTATCACCGCTTTCGCATTCCGGCGTCGGATTGACGGCCGGGGCGCCGCCGTGCACTTACAGTCGAGACCGGGTCTCCTAACCCTAGAATTGCCAGTGTTGCTTGCCGCTCTCGTAGGGGTCTAGGGATGTGGGTTTGGCTATTCATCGCGACCGTGGAATCCGTGTTTTATACAGGCTCGTATTAAAAACACGGACGTCCTAGTATATCCAATATTTCATATATGTTCTTCTGCTGCAATGTTCTGTGATGAGATCATATTACTGCCTGAGACGAATGTTTATATTATATATATATGAGATATATGTTATATTGCAGATTTCGTTTCAAAAGAGATGCTTGTGAAGCAAAATAAAATGGGACTTCATTAATGAGATTAATGAAACTAAAAGAAACCTAAGATGTTGTAGAAACTTGTTTAAAAACTGGTAGCTCTAGTTCTTGCTTTGCATAGCGGTGTTCCTTGTAGAACATCCAGCACCTTATTCGATAAGGAAAGGACCGAGATCCCTTCACCGGGAGTGACTCCTTTAGCAATAACTGGCAGATGCTACAAACTCGGTTTGTCTTTTGATTGCTTCTATAGTTCTTGCTTTGCACAGTGATATAGATGATATATCCCGCACCTCATTCGACGAGGAAAGGGCCGACGATCCCTTCACCGGGTGTGACCCCTTTAGCAAAACTAGAAAAGCCTAAAAAACACTCCATTTAAAATCACTCGATTCTACAACGATATCAAGTTCATTACACAAAGGGTTTTCTTAAAAACCTGTCGTAGCCCTCCGTCATTTCAGATAAGTACTAGTTAGTATTCGTGCTGCGGTAGTTTGGCATGCGTCAAGGCGTAGTGTACGGTAGCTAACTAGTGCTTATCTGCTAGCATACGATGCGATTGTATTAGGGTATTCGTACGGCGTTGTTTGGCATGCGTCAAGGGTCGTGCGGGTGGGTTTAATTCAATCAAGAAATGTACGGGTTGAACTTGACTAGCGGACTATGGGTTGTTTGGCATGCGTCAAGGTCATAGCACGCTAGGGGTAAAATATTATTGGGAATTTCAAGTGTTGAAATTTGCAATGAGATTGCATACCTTCTATGAGATAGTTGTATCCCGATACCCGCTGCGAGTAAGAGTTACTCCTGGGAGAGTTTTACACATTACAATTAGCCGATCAAGTAGGTGTCTAGAAAGGTGTTAACGGGGTTACGCCTCTGGGAAAACGAGGTTTACTTTAATTAGGTTCGTGCGAAAGCACGGGGGACCTCCCTCAAAGTACCGACACTGGCCTGGCTGAAAGATTGGTGAACTTGTAGCGTGTAATTAATCCCGGCTAGTCTTTCCTTTTAGGGTTTGAAGGAAGATTTGACTAAAACAGTGGGAGACATCCTGATTAGATATATTAGATAACCAATCTAATCTTGCAAGAGCATACGCTGAGTGTTTTCTTCTCTCTCTCCAGGTAGCGACCATATCACGCATTAATCAAGATAATAAAACGGATATATTGACCGAACCCGCTTGTTATACTGAGCTGGGGAACGTTGGTCCCGCTCCAACTTATAATTGTTATAAGACAGAGCAGGAAATTGGGGAATACCAGATTTCCCGTGCCGCCCAAATGAAGAAAGTGCATGTTGATGCATCATCTTCGGGTGTGTTCATTACACAGAACTGTTTCTCAGTATCCTTTACGTCCTGGGTATGTGATACCGGATCAGGATCCCGCATATGTAATCTGTTACATGGGCTACAGAAAGGTAGAGAACTGAGAACGGGTGAAAAGTTTCATGAGACAGAAAACGGTGCAAGTGTTGCAGCCAAGTATGTTGGTCACTATCACCCTGTATTACCTGAATACATTGATTCTGAACAAATGTTATTAGATACCGAACCTGATATACAAAATCATATCAGTCTCTTTATTAGTAAAGAAAGAATATAATTTTGTATTGTTGGATAATGTTTTGAACATTTCCTATATCAAGAGTTGATCGGTTCAGGCATGTTATCTAAAAGCATTGACGTTCTAAATCAAATTACAGTTTTTAGTATACGGAACACACACAAGAGGAAGAGTTCAGAAATGAACGGATCCTTCTTGAGGTATTGTAGACTAGGTCATATCAATGCGACCCGACTAGCTAAGTTACATATAGATGCATATTTAAACTAGTTTGAATTTACATCTTGTGAAACTTGCCAGTCATGTCACAGAGATAAGATGACCATAGCTCTGTTTGTTAGAAACAGAGAAAGAGTTAGTGAACTCTTGGGATTGATACATGTTGATGTATGAAAGGTCCCCTGTCTACACATGCCAAGACCGGTTCTTTTTACTTCATTACGTTCTCTGATAATCTCTCAAGATTCAGACATGTGTTCCTGTTGAAACATAAGTCCGAAACTTTTGAGATATTCACAGAATATAAGTTAGAAGTAGAGAACCAAAATAAGGGTATAAGTATTATGTCCTTTGATGAGATCAAGGAGGAGAATACTTGAGTACGGAATTCCTGGATTATTCTAAAGGAGAATGAGATTCTCTCTCAGCATTACTCCTCCGTATACACCACAGCACGTCGGTGTATCGGGGCGGAGCAATAGCACCCTATGTGATATGGTGTGCTCTATGATAAGTACTACTGAGTTTCCTATTTCCTTTAGGGAGTTATGCACTTATGAAGTTGCATACCTATTGAATAGGGTTCAAATCAAATCAGTTGCCTACCACTTCATATGTGATATGGAAAGGGAAGAGCCCATATCTTAAGTTTGTTAAGATTTGGGTTGTCCGGACTATGTCTAAAAGCAAAATCCGGACAAGCTTGAGGCAAGGTCTGTTATGTAGAACTGGAAATGTTCTAGCTATACAAACTGCAGCTGATGATTTGGTAAAACCAAAGGATTCAATAGTTTCCAACGAACCTCAGCCTCTCCGCCGATCTAGTAGGGTTCCTGATCCACCTGAGAGATACTTTGGTTTCTCTATGACAGTGGGAGCGAGGATTGCATCATGAGATGATGACCCAACTAGTTTCGAGCTGGCCATCAGGAGTGGGACTCTGTAAGAATGGCTGGGTGCTTATCGATCTGAGATGGAATCCTTATACACCAACAAAGTATGGACTTTGGTTGCTTTATCTGAAGGGTTAAATCCCCATCAGGAGCAAGTATATCTTGAGAAGATTACTTGGTGTACATGGAAAAGTTGAGACTTTCAAAGCTAGACTTGTTAAAGGTTTGCATCATAGACCAGGTATGGATTATGTTGAAACCTTTTCTAAGGATCTATGCTTAAGTCCATCCAGATCCTACTTGCCACGACTACATACCATGACTACGATATCTGGTGGTTGGGTGTCATGACTGCTTTTCTAAATGATGTTTTAGAAAAGAGCGTCTATAAGTACACAGCCAGAGGGCTTCGTAGACAGTGGGAGCAGCGGAAACGTGTGCAAGATGTTTTATATGATAAAACAGGCATCGCAGAGTTGGAACATCTGTTTTGATGTGGTAGTCAAAGAGTTTGACTTCATCAAAATGGTAGATGAACCTTGTAAATACAAAAAGTTAGTAGGGAGTATGGTGGTGATCCTAGTAGAGTACGTGGATGACATACTCTTGATAGGGAAGGAGTTTCCTATGCTACGCTCGGTTAATCTCCGCTTATCACAAGGATTCTCCATATAGGATCAAAGTGATACCTCCTATATCCTGGGTTCTTGGATCTATGAGATAGATCTAATTGGATGTTAGGACACTCACTAGTTGTAGTGAGATGGTATCAATCGATCCTGGGGAGAATCACTGGAAAGGTTCCAGGGTGATAAGGACGACTGAATGTCAGTCGTAGGCATTGTCTATACCCTCAGTGGAGGGACGGTATGTTGGAAGAGTTCCAAGTTAGATACCGTGACTTACTAGATGATTAAAGGCAAGATACATCGTTACCAAGGATGCTACCAAAGAGGCAGTCTGGATATATAAAAGTTCATAAGATGAACTTCGTTCCTACCATTGTGTGACAATGGAGTTGTGGCTTCAGCCAAGGAACTACCGTCCCATCAGAAATCCAGATATAATTCTTAGGCAGTATCACCTGATCATGGAGATGGTAGATCTCCAGGGAGATCGAGGTTAGGAGAGTAGACACAGAGGACAACAGCGCCAATCCACTCACAAAGGCCTTTTTCCCAGTAGAGACTTTTATGGGATGGTTGAGTATGAGATACTTCAACCGCAGCTAATTGTTGGGTATGCGATACCATAACAGATGGCCCTAGTGCAAGTGGGAGATTGTTAGTTATATGTATGCCCTAGAGGCCATTACTGTGCATACGATGTATATTGTAGTGGATGCTAGGACATATATAGGGAGGACTTTCTTGCTCGACATGATAGTATGCTATCTGGTTGTACTTTATCTTAACATGTACTTTGATTGTCTCTATATTACATGTTGATAAAGCCCTTAGGATATGTACTCGACTACTGGGACTATGATGAGATCATACTAGTGGGGCCACGGTAGTCGACGAGTACATCCTATAACTGTTCCTAGTCGAGGGTGTATCGAGACAGGGCATCGATGCACTAGAGTAGACTAGCGTATACGCATCTTGACCCATTTGATGGGCGATGGATGATCCCATATCCATCGGTGTTTGACATCAAGGATGGTGTACGGGTGCTCAGTGGAGACTGGGTACACTGGACGGACTCGCCGAGAACTCCCAGATGGTATTATACCATACGTCAGATGGCAGTTCTCCGGTGACACTGGTACAGAGTAGTCTGTTGACCCGAGATCGTCATAGAGTCTTGAGTGATTCCCACCGTGCTTTGATTTCCATCATACCACGTCCAAGAGGGCGTGCAAAAAGGTGGCTTTTGGGTACAGTCCCGAATCATATGGAGGCAATGAGCGATAGGAGGGGATTCGTCTCTCCCGGTATAGGGAGTTGATGTTGTGCTGTGTTCGATTGGCTATAACCGGAAATCCCTGGCCAGGGTTGCTGAGATTTACTGGTAAGTGTTATCAGTAGTTTCTCGAACTGTTATAGACCTTATATCGACACGACTTATCGAGCTACTGGGGTCTGACGTTTACCACCCCTAGGCGAGATATGCAACATATCAGACGACGAGACCGGACTGTACGGGAGTGTTACTGTTTGGATTCACAGGAGAAGTTACAGGCTTGCTTGTTGATCTTCTGAGCGCTTAATACCTGGGTAGCTGTTACGTTTAGCTGACCGCTTGCAGCTTGTGGGTGATTGATAAGATCATCACCTACTGCCGGCGTATTGACGATTCTTTAGAGTCCTACACAGAGGTTTCTTGACTCAGGAAAAACGGAGTAGGAGCACATATGTGATATGTGCGGGACCGAGGATAATGCGATATAAGATACCATATTATATTCTCGCGATATTTGATATCAGCCGGGTCATCGGATCAAGTGTTGATTCGATGAATCGGTACGGATAAATATTAGTCGGTTATATGCGATATAGCCGGATTGTCGGATCAAGTGTTGATTCGATAATTTAATGTATAATAATATATATGATATATTAAAAGACATTAACTAATATTAGCTCACTAAAAGATTCTTTTTCTCACTCGGATTAATACATTAATATATATGCGATATATGTTAATTGTATTATTTTCTTTTGTTGCAAATATATAATATATATGTGATATATATTATTGTGACATGATATGATTTATTATAAAACATGTTTAAGGATGATATAAAGGGATTAGGGTTTGATTAGGGTTAGCACCTTCTTGTTCATTCTAGAAGGTTTTCTATTTTGTCATGATAAAGATATTTTGTTATGACTCATACTTTGAACTAACCAAACCCTAACTCTAGTTTATTCTCTACATTGGTTTAGCCTCTCATCCTTGACCATGGTTTGATAATCAATCATAAATTCTTGATTACTATTCATCACAAAAGGATTCAACATTATTGTTCATCTTCTTCCTTCATTCTTTTCATGAAAAAAAGCTTTCTTGATTTTTCCAAGTGATGAATAATTATGAGAAAAAGATAAATAAAGAGAGCAAAAATCCTACTTCATCATCCTCATCTTCCCTTGCCATTTAGATGAGGGTGTTCACATCATTTCATGAGTGTTAGCTTGTGTTAAAGAAACTTCAAGGTAGATCATCTAAGTATCGAAGATCGGAAGCAAAGGTTGCGTCTTTCTCTTCCTGGAACCTCTCGAGAGTCCGGATCCTGATGATCGCAGCGAAGGGACCATAACACGGAGCATATGAAGTGAAGTACCGGATCTACAAAGGTTGTAATCCCTCTCACTTAGTGTTAAAGTGTTTAGCATGTTGTTTTTCTCCTAATCTCTAGTTTAAAGTTCCGTATTCGGGTTGTTCGGCATGGCTAATTTTTTAATCGGGCATGGTTGATGCCTCGTAGACCCTTATGCGCGTGCCTAGCAACCCTACAACTCGCAGTGTGTATCAGGATCCAACTATCTTATAGAAGGTATGCAATCTCATTGCAAATTTCAACACTTGAAACTCCCGATAATGGTTTTTACCCCTAGCACCTATGATCTTGGCTATGGTCAACAAATCATAAGCACTAGTCAAGTTCTTCCCGTCATTTCGTGATTAATTAGATCCACACACATGACCCTTGGCTAAGATCAACAAAGTCACATGACTGTCCTAACTAATCGCATCATATGTTGTGTAGGAAGACATCACTTAGCTACCGAACACTATGCCTCGGCTATGGTCGACAAACGCAGCACGAATACTAAGTACTCTACTTCCTAAAATGACGGAGGGTTGCGGATGGTTTTTAAAAAAACCTTTAACGCTTTGAACATGATCTCGTTGCGGAATCAAATGGTTTAAAATGGAGTATTTTTGAGGCTTTTGCTAGTTTCGCTAAAGAGGTCACTCCCGGTGAAGGGGTCTCGACTCTTTCCTCGTCGAATGAGGTGCAAGATATTCACAATACCACTTTGCAAAGCAAGAACAATAAAAGCAATCAAAAGAAAAACCGAAGGTTGTAGCATCTGCTAGTTATTTCTAAAGAGGTCACTCCCGGTGAAGGGATCTCGGCTCTTTCCTTATCGAATAAGGTGCTGGATGTTCTACAAGGAACACCACTATGCAAAGCAACAACTAGAGCTACCTAATTTTTGAAATTCGATTCCACAACATCTTTTAGGTTTATTTTTTTTCATTAATCTCATTAATGAATGTCCCATCATTTAAGTCCACCTAAACATCACAGATAAATACAACGTACACTTATGCCATCTGCATTCGCCTCGATGTCCTGTCTGCGCCGTTAGGTTAGGTAACTAATGGCAGAACGGGGTAGGGCTAGCGCTGGTGTAAAACATAAGCAACGTCTATATAATATATCATATATACTATATACAGTATCTATCTGAACATATCACATGATCACATCACAGATAACGCAGCAGAAAATATCATATGAAATATTGGATATACTAGGAAGTCCGTGTTTTATTTTGAGCCTATATAAAACACGGATTCCACGGTCGTGATAAATAGCCAATCCCACACCCGTAGAGCCTTAAAAGAGTGGCATGCAACCCTACCAATTCTAGAGTTAGGATACCCGGGCTCGACTTCTCGAGATGGGCTCCTACTGGACCCTAGAACCCGGTTACTTGTGATCCCCTCCTTAGGTCTATCCTAATGCGGAAAAGTAAATAATATACAATGGTGATATCATCCTCAGCCCGGAAGTTCCCCAATAAAAGAATATTACATACAATGAATTTTACATGAATGAAAAAGAAAAACTCTCATCTCACATAAAAAAAACCCGGCTATTAAAACACGACGATCCAATATAACATATCCAGTAACACATAACATCACATATAATCAACGTAAGTAAATATGTGTATCCCAATTGTCGTTGATGTATAGCAACGAAACCGTCGATACACAACATATTAAACTTACGGTCGCAAAAAAGAAAGTGTAAAACTACAACAGTTGGAATCCGCAACCTCTTCAGACATCGCATGCCTAATCAAATGAATTCCTTAGACATCGCATGCCTAACTATTATAAACCCCGCATTTTAGTCTTATCATTGAAAACAATTTTCAATATCAAGTCGGGCAATTTAACAAGATTCCCGACATCCTGATCGAATGCTCGTCGCAAACTTTAGTAGACGGCCGCACCCCTCGGATGCCGTCGACGAAGTGCACTAAGGCGGAACACCGTTGCCGTGAGCACCCGAACGGATGCTTTTGGCGACGGGGTTCTCCTACAGTCACTTCGTCGGGGCTATGGGGCATGGCTGTCTATTAATTTTACCGGCGAGTATCCGCGTACGCTACGTGATTGCGACGGACTTTTGATCACATCAAAATCCCGTGGCAACCGATCAATTGAGACTGAAGTGCTAGATTTATAACATTCAAATTAGTTATCTCATAACTACATGTGGATTCCAAATATTGTATCACATTCCAGATAAATAGACAATGTTAAACTTTCCGATCGAATAAACAAACACCCAAGATTTCCAAAATAGGTCTCAACACTTGAGGGGAGTTTAAAAAACATCCATCACATGCCACAGTACCAATGGTCCAACCATAGAAGGGTCAAGCCAACGCCTCACATGTGGCAACGCCGTACTGCCCCAAACCCTAAGGTTCAAAAGGCAGTTCAAGACGGTCACATAATCGAGTTAAGGTTTGTTGTCTTCTAGAGGGTCCATCGCGTTACTTGCATGACTTAGAACGTTCTTAAACTACGGAAAAATCCTACACTTGGAAATTTTCCAGCAGGGGAAAAAATGAGTTATTGATATCCGGTCGAACTTTTTAACATGTTCTAAAAATTACCCGGACAAACATAAACGAAGTTAAATTATCCGATCGAATCAATGAGTCCCCAATACAACCCAGAAAAATCAACTCTTGAGTAGAATTAAAACTTCCCAGAAAAATCAGGAAACAGCTACGGGTGTAACTGTAGAAAAACGAGTCCCTAAGCTCCATATACGGCCGCGGAACCGCCGCCAAAACCAGGGTACGGCCGCGGTTCCGCGGCGCTATAGTAGAGTTAGGAAGTCGTATTCTACAGTTATTCTTAGATTTCTCTTCTCAATTTTCTGAGCATTTTTAATACTAAAAAATCAACATTTTTGAAAATTTTCCAGAGAGGGGTAAGTTTTGGGATTTCAGGGTTTGATCGGACTGTAAACTTCGTCTAGACTTCGCCTAAAGCTCTAGCTTGGCTTTGATACCACTGTAGGGTTCCTCGGTACTCTAACAAGGTTCTACAAGGCATCTGTCATGCCCGATTCAAAAATTTAGCCTTGCCGAACAACCCTAACCAAGACCGTATACTAGAGATTATGCGAAAACTAGCAAGTTAAACACTTTAACACTAAGTGAAAGGGATTACAATCTTTGTAGATCCGGTCCATCACTTAAGCTCCGTGTTGATGTCCCTTCGCTGCGATCATTGAGATCCCGGACTTTTGTGATGGTTTCCTCGGAGAAATGAGCGGGCTAGGTCGTTGACTTCGAGACCGAAGATGATCTACGTCGAGGAGACTCAAACTCAAGCTCCATCTTCACTAGGTCATGAACTTTGTGAAGAGAACACCCTAAACTAAATGGCAAATAGTAGAGGATGATGAAATAGGAAGTGGGTTCACTTTGGATTTGGATTTCTCACTATATTTCTTCACTTGAAAAAATCTAGTAAGCTTTTCTTCTTCTTGAAGAAGAAGAAGAAGAAGAAAGAAAAGAATAAGAAAAAGAATCATGTAAAAAGAATAATCAAGTGAAGTCTATCATAATGCAACCATGGGTGAGTTTACCTTTGTAGAGACTAAACCATAGTTTGAGGTAATGGTTTGGTTAATGAAAATCTTATGCAAAACAAAATGAGTGGACTTTGTCAAAGATGCTTAAAAGCTTCATGAAGCTTCAAGCCAAGACAAAGAAAACCACCATTTTGTTTTACCAAAATAAATAAAAACCTAAACCATTATCTTAAATATGGTGCAAGTCATACACACACCCAAGTTTGCATGTATCATCAATCATATGATATAAACTAGTGCACAAACATATATCACATATACAACTTGTGCACATCAAGTGAGAAAATCAATTTTAAGCGAACCAATACTAGTTAATATAAAGTAATATATCAAATATATAATTATACATTAAATCATTAAATCAACACTTGATTTAATGATCCGTTCATATCGCATATAACCGACTAATATCTAATGTATTAATATATCGAATCAACACTTGATTCAGTAACCCGGCAATATCTCATATAACCGACTGATGATACAAATCGCGAGAATAGAATACAGTATCACATACTGGTATTATTCTCGGTCCCGCACATATCTGATATGCGCTCCTATTTCGTTTCGCTTGAGCTAGGAAACCTCTGTGTAGGACTCTAAAGACTCGTCAATACGCCGGCAGTAGGTGGTGATCATATCAATCACCCACAAGCCGCAAGCGGTCTGCTAAACGTAACGGCCACCAGGGTATTGAGCGATCAGAAGATCAATGAGCAAGCCTACTCACACTCCTGCGAATCCAATCAGCAACACTTACCGCACAGTCCGGTCAGTTCGTCTAATATGTCGCATATCTCGCCTAGGGGTGGTAAATGTCAGACCCCAGTAGCTTGATAAGTCATGCCGATGTAAGGTCCATAACAAGCATGAAACTACTGATAGCACTTACCAGTAAATCACAGCAACCCTGGCCAGGGATTTCCAGTTATGGCCAGTCAAGCATAACGCAACATCAACCCTCAATACCGGGAGAGACGAATCCCCTCCTATCGCTGATTGCCTCCATGTGAATCGGGACTGTACCCAAAAACCACCTGTTTGCATGACTCAGTAGAGCCGTGGTAGGGTGGAAATCAAAGCACAGTGGGAGACACACAAGACTCTATGACGATCTCGGGTCAACAGACTAAGCTGTACCAGTGTCACCAGAGAACAGCCATCTGACGTGAGGTATATTACCATCTGGGAGTTCTCGGCGAATCCGTTCAGTGTACCCAGTCTCCACGGAGCACCCACATACCATCTCTGATGTCAAACACCAATGGATATAGGATCATCCATCGCCCATCACATGGGTCGAGAAGATATACGCTAGTCCACTCTGGAATATCGATGCCCCGTCTCGATATTCCCATGACTAGGAACATTGAAGGATGTACTCATGGACTACCCAGGCCCCACTAGTATGATCTCCATCATAGTCCTGCAAGTCGAGTACACATCCTAAGGGCTTTATCGAAATGTAATAGAGAGATAGTAAGTATACATGTTAAGATAAAGAGCAACCAGATAGCGTACTATCATGTCGCGCAAGAAAGTCCTACCTATATATGTCCCAGCATCCACTACAATATACATCTCATGTACAGTAATGGCCTCTAGGGCATACATATAACTAACAGCCATTACTGTACATACGATGTATATTGTAGTGGATGCTTGGACATATATAGGGAGGACTTTCTTGCTCGAAATGATAGTACTCTATCTTGTTGCTCTTTATCTTAACATGTACTCTGATTGTCTCTATGTTACATGTTGATAAAGCCATTAGGATGAGTAATTGACTACCAGGACTATGATGCGGATCATACTAGTGGGGACAGTGTAGTCGCCAAGTACATCCTTCAAATGTTCCAAGTCGTGGGAGTACCGAGACAGGGCATCGATACTCCAGAGTAGACTAGCGTATGCGCTTCATGACTCATATGATGGGAGATGGATGATCCCATATCCATTGGTATTTGACATAAGAGAAGGTATACGGGTGCTCAGTAGAGACTGGGTACACTGGACGGACTCGCCGAAAACTCCCAGATGGTATTGTACCTCACGTCAGATGGCAGTTCTCTGGTGACACTGGTACAGGTTAGTCTGTAGACCCGAGATCGTCAGAGAGTCTTATGTGATTCCCACTGTGCTTTGATTTCCATCATACCACGTCTAAGAGGTCATGCAAAAAGGTGGCTTTTGGGTACAGTCCCGAATCACATGGAGGCAATGAGCGATAGGAGGGGTTTCGTCTCTCTCGGTATAGGGAGTTGATGTTGCGCCGTGTTCGATTCGCTATAACTGGAAATCCCGGGCCAGGGTTGTTGAGATTTACTGGTAAGTGTTATCAGTAGTTTCTCAAACTGTTATAGACCACATATCGACACGACTTATCAAGCTACTGGGGTCTGACGTTTACCACCCCTAGGAGAGATATGCGACATATCAGACGAATAGACCGGACTGTACGAGAGTGTTACTGATTAGATTCGCAGGAGAATGTACAGGCTTGCTTGTTGTTCTTCTGATCGCTCAATACCTGGGTGGCTGTTACATTTAGCTGACCGCTTGCAGCTTGTGGGTGTTTGATATGATCATCACCTACTGCCGGCGTATTGACGATTCTTTAGAGTCATACACAGAGGTTTCTTGGCTCAGGCAAAACGGAGTAGGAGCACATATGTGATATGTGCGGGACCGAGAATAATACGTGTATGCGATACCGTATTAGATTCTCGCGGTATGAGATATCGGCCGGGTATATGTAATATAGCCGGGTCATCGGATCAAGTGTTGATTCGATGAACCGATACAGATTATATTAGTCCGTTATTTGTGAAATAGCCGGATTATCGGATCAAGTGTTGATTTGATAATTTAATGTATAATTATATATTTGATATATTAAATTACATTAACTAATATAAGCTCACTTAAAGATTTTTTTCTCACTCGGGTAATATATTGATATATGTTAATTGTATTATTTTATTTTGTTACAATAAATATTGTATATGTGATATATCATTTTGTAACATGTTATGGTTACAAATGCAACATGCTTTGTGGAGTTTAATTGTGGTTAGGGTTTGGATTAGGGTTATGCTTTCATGAAGCTTTCAAGAAGCTTCATGAAGTTTTGACTTTGACCTTGATATTTTGCATAGATATTTCCTTAACGCAACCCAACCCTTTAACCATAGTTGATTCTCTTCATGGGTTAAGTCTTCATACTTAACTCATGGTTGCATTTCTAACCACACACTTGAGTTTTCATTATTCATCACAAAAGGATTTTGATCATCTTCTTCATCATCTTGCTTGAAAAAGCTTTCTAGCTTTTTCATAAGTGATGAAAATGAGTGAGAAATTGAAAACAAATGAGAGCTAAATTCCTACTTCATCATCCTCATCTATTCTTGCCATTTATATTAGAGTGTTTGCTTTGCTAATACTTAATTAGCAAAGCAAGAGATTGGGTTTGAGTTTCTTCAAGGTAGACCATCTTAGTTATTGAAGATCGGAAGCAAGCTTGCATCTTTCTTTTGTGGAGCCTCTCTAGAGTCTGGATACTCGATGATCGCAGCGAAGGGACCTCAACACGGAGCTTTAGAAGTGAAGGAATGGACTACAAAGGTTGTAATTCCTAACTCTTAGAAGTAAAGTTGTTTACTTGTTATTTTTTTCACCTAATCTCTAGTCTAAGATCTTGGTTAGGGTTGTTCATCACGTCTAAAATTTAAATCGGGCATGGTTGATGCCTTATAGACCCTTGTGACAGTGCCTAGTAACCCTACAGAACAAAGAATACGAACTTAGAAATCACCCCGTGTCGGTTTTCTGAAGTTTTCTTGGCCTACAGTGAATCTGGAGCAACCCGAGAAGTTTCTGACAAAAACAAGCAACTCTAGAGACCTAGTTAGACCAGCAGGGGACCACCCTGAGAAGACGAACTATAACCGAGCAGTCTTGGCCAAGATGGCCGGTTTTATAGGGCATGTGGTCGGCCCCATTGTGATGTTTGGTACCGGAATTGGTTATGCAGCTCACTTATCCCTTATACTACGCCACTGCATTGCTAGTTTAGTCCTAATTTAACCTTAAATAAATCTAGGAGCATATTTGGTTATTTTTGGCTATGTTTGCCGAGTTTTGAATGCTTGGTTTTGATGTTTGGATTTGTATTTGGTTGTTGGGCGTTTGTACGTCAACAACAAGGGTTGTTTGATTGTATTGCATGTGTAGGCTATTGGTTCTAACCTATGAACGCACCGTGTGCTATATTGTTTTACCGGACTTGATTTTAATGGAATTGCGATTGTGTATTGATTGTAGCTACCTTCGCGTGGATTCCGAGACGACGAAGCATATAGACTACGACTGAACAAGAAGATCCGCAGGTGAGTAAATTTATATCTGTGGGGCAAGTCGGGTGGATGGCGTATAGCACCCCCGCAATTATAAATGGAAACCGATATATATGATATGGTTAGAGAAACCTATTCTAGGAACCTAAGGATGTCATTAAAGGTTTGGTGTGACATGATATAAAAGAAATGATGTCTCGAATTGATATATATAAGAATAGGAAATGTGAATGTGAATCACGATATATAGATATGCAGTTGCACGAGATTAAGTATGAGATTTATAAGATAGAATGTATATATAAAATGACTTGATGTGAGATATTGATGTGATGAAAAGAGTATATGATGAGATATGATGACTTGGTGTGATATGTCGTTATATGGATGCGAGTCGATATGAGATAGTTCATACCTTTGTCGGTCCCACGATATGAGATTGATACGGATGTGACTTGGGATATAAGTATACAGATATATATAATGTTGTGAATCTTGAGTGATATGTCATGACCCAAATTTGGCCTGTAACCGGCACTTAAACTACGTAACGTCTAAAGGCGTACGCAACTTAAGTAAGCCGAAACCCAGAAATCTAAACCACCCAAAACTGGATCAACGGAGAAAAACATAGTTTTGAACATTCGGAAATTTTCAAGTAAAAATCTTTAAGTTTAGTTTTCGTTCTTAAAAATTTCGGCAGCACCTCCTTTGTAAAATCTAACCCCGAAAACGGGTACAACATAGATAATAATAAAAGCACCCCAAACGGGAGCAAATCACGCCCAACGGCGGAGACAACCACCACAACATATATACGACGCCGAAGCGAAGAAATATAAAAGAAAACTGCATAAAGAAGTAAAACTTTTCAACGAAACCGGCTCCCACGAGCACGGCACCCAAAGTCACCACAAAATATAACACCGAATCCTCACAAGTCGTCTCTAAGTCATATACAATAGTGGTAGATGGAGAATGCTAGATCCAACAAAAATATATACAATGTACAAAAAGATAACCGCAACCCACCTAAAAGCAAGGCTTCATAGCCAACCGTAGCTGTATCCGCAAAAGTAGAAATGAAAAGATGCCCTGCCGCGACTACTCAGAGGGTAAGTCCTGCACAACACTGTGGCACAACGGGGGTGAGTTGCTCTCTGGTGAATAGTAAATAACATCATACAGTAATCGCAAGTATTCACGAACAGCGATCTATCTATCACAAGTAATCCGATAGCATAAGTATGATAAGTGAATATGCAACAATCATTTAAAGGTACATCATCAGGGTACTACAACTACATGAAACAATGCATATCAACATAATCCTTAGTGTGGGATGATATAATATAAAATCTCATGCAAAAATCATCAGCATGGAAAAACACCAGTGTCCCTCACTGACACATCAAATCCCAAATCCTCAGGCACCGCATCCTCAGATCAGCCCTCACATCCTGTATGTCTCACGAAAACCTGAGTGTCAAACACCTACACTCGAAGCATCATGAAACCCGTGTCTAGCATCGACACGTAAATCCTCATAACTCAGACGCTGTCACCATGACTAGCCCTGACGATATGTCATACCTCACTCCGTTCGGTATCTCCATGATAACCGCCGAGTCCAAATACAATCACCGGTAGGTAGTAGTCCCACCGTCAGGCTTATCGTCTACACCACGAAATCACCACTCACCCCGGGGTACCATACCGGGTCCACCATGTACCCGCAGACGGTGCGTCCCGCTCCTCGAATCGGGTATCACAAGCCAAATCTCAGAATCGAGAAATCACATGGTGGACACATCAAATATCATATCAAGAGAAACCGGGTTTTCAAACAATACATAGTTTTCTTGAAAATATCCCCCACGGTTCTCAAATCCATAAATCATATGAAATCCATATCTCAATACGTAAAATCCATATAAAGCTCATATATACAACATAAAAAATCAATATGAGCATATAAAGGGAAAACCACTCTTTAAATTGAATCTAGCTTTAAAACATATCATGCGGTTCCCAATTCCTTCGAAAATACATGCAGTATCATATGAAGTGTACATGTAAGTGTAGCATGGTTTAAGTATCTACATGTAATCAAGTACAAGGGTGTACATGTCAATATGTATGCATGATGTATAAGTAAATATAGCAAGATATAAGTGAAGTGGAATAAGGTTCACTACCTTAACTATTCCTGCCCAATGCAATATCATGTATGTATGTGTCCACAGTATTTCATAAGCACAATATAATAAGAGTTACTACTCCAATCATTCCTATGCGCTACCATATCCCATATGTAGGTGTTTGTGTGTGTCCTGGCAATTACAGACGGTGTGGGTGTAGCATACAATTTAGTGCTCGTGCAACATGAACCGTCAATAATGTGTTATATCTAAAGGTACGAGTCAAGTACAACAGATAATGCAATGCAATGACATTCATATGAAAGTAACTAATATGCAAATACATGCAGCTATCATATCATATTCTCCCCGACTGTCACGACCCGAAAGAGCACGTGACTGGCCCTTGAACCATATGAAGTCTATAGGACTCCATCTGATCCAAGTAAGCCAAAAGCCCAGAAATCTAAAACCATTTAAAGAGTAAGTAAAGAAAACTGGTTTAAAGAAGTGAAGGAAAATATGTTTGAAGTCAAGGTCTTTAAATAACTAAGCCGAATGTGCATTTTTAAAAGGTAAAGTCTTTTCTAAAAATTTCGGCAGAGTTTCTTTTGTAAATACTGGCCCCGAACGGGGTACAACAAGCACAACATATATACAATGATAAAAGGCATCACCAAGCGGGAGCTAGCTCTTCGTCAATCGACGGTCACAACCACGCAAGCAACAATAATATACAACGCCGAAAGGCGAGGATCAAATCCAAAAGAAACACAGTAAGCATGAAAACCGCAATACTACTAAGCGCGACTCTAAGGTCAAATAAAACATCACTAAAGTCTGAGTCTGAAATAATATACAAGTTTTGGTTGATGGAAAAATCTAGATACAAGGAATAATACAAGTACAATGGTGGTTCTTGATGCAAAAGAAACCACCTACCAAATGCAATTCACCCGCAAGGAAGCAATGTGCCAGAAATGACGCAATGAAACCTGTATGGCAAACCTGCAAGAACTGTGGCACAACGGGGGGGGTGAGTTGCCAACTCGTGAATAGAGAACAACTACAGGCAGAAACCGAACGCAAGACATAATCCTAGGTCAAAACGATCAGTACAAAATCCTCAATAAAAACATGCAGCCTATAACAAGGCTAGGGCAAATATCTAACCCGAGTGCAATCCCATGTGCCTGTGTCAGTGCCTCAGGTAGCAATATATCATATGAATGAGGTATGAATGCATGAGAACAGAATACATGTAAATGAAGAAACTGTTTTCATAATTTAGTGAGATTTCCTTTGTATTTTTAAAATGAGGTATCATAATGAAATCAGCATAAAACAGTGCCTAACATCGGCACAAAACGTAATCCAAATATCTCGATATCTCTGTATCACAGTCTCTGTACCTCAATATCTCGAAATCTCAATGTCTCAATCACAAAATCTAGGGCGCAGTCAGTCCAGACCGGCCCCTACCATCAATCTCAAGACCACGACGGTATCCTCCGGATATCCGACGCGTCAGGTAAAATCACCGGTCGGTAGTGCTCCCCTGCCAGGCTCAACGTCATCACCACATTCATCTTGCCCCGGGGTACCGCACCGGGTCCACCATGTACCCGAAACGGTTCATCCGTCTCCTCGAATCGGGTTTCCAAATCCATCAGCAAACTCATGGTGGACGACTCATACATCATGGGAAAACCGCACTTTTTATTTTAAAAGAGAGAGAATGTTTATTTGTGTTTTTGCGGTTTTCCTCCAAATCCAGAAAATCTCACGGAAATCCAAAGCCAAAACCTCAGTAACACGTAAAATAATGAATATATGCATGAGAATCCATGAATGCGGCATAACAATGAATAACAGTATGCATGAAGTAGCAGGTAATAACTACAATGTCTAAACTATTAGCTAATAGGTTATGACAAGCAATAGTATTTTCTAAGGTGTACGTGACATGGCAATTACCGATGAAGATGTGTGTGAGCCGGCAAGTAAGTGTACGTGGTACATACGCAACATCGGTAATGGTGCTGGTGTCCTAACAGCATGATATCAATAATGGAGTATGAAACATAATATAAGAATGCGATGCAAAGCGAACCACAAAAAGAGTGGGAGCTGAATCTAGACGCAATTATAACTAATCTGCATTAATCTAATATAAGTCCTACAAATGGTGCCTTTTGAAATATCACGAATCATGGGGTTTTGAAAATAGGGGCTACGGTGTTTTTATGAAAAGATACGCCTTTTGAAATGTCCGTAGATCCCTTGACATGTCTTTTAAAATACCCACGACCCGCTAGTTTTGAAATAGGTAGGAGTCTAATCTAATCTAACAACTACACTAAACTATACAGCTGAACTAACAAGCTGAGCTACAGGTAAGGAAACCGCCTAACATCTGAGTCGATATATATAAATATATATAAGTCGGTGATCCCGCCTCAATAGTATCGCGTACGATACAGTATATCATATGACATCCTCAAGTCATGAGTGCGGATCTATCGTCAATGTAAAGCTCATACGGTAAATCGTCGTACGGCATCCCAATCGCTGGGTACGGGTCAATATCACACTATCTCATCACATCTCAGGTATCACTATTATCGTATCACATAAGCTGGGGTACTGATCTAAGTCTAGTACAACTGATGCCATCTAAAAAGTATGAATGCGGGGGGGGGGGGGGGTAAACACACATCCCAAGCCCGCAAGAAACACATTTCGTATCCCAAATACGAATCATATCACATCACCGATCTCACGGCACAATGCCCAATATCATCGACTCATCTCCAAAGTCATCCAACATCATCAACACAGTGCCAGTATAAGTAATATGCAAGGGTGTGCGTGTAGGTGTAATTCTATTCTAGGGTTCGCGACTATGAACTACACTAGTCACTTCTAACCCTACACTATCCATAATACACCTAACTATCATATATAATAACTACGGACTGCGGGGGTGCTATACGCCATCCACCCGACTTCCCCCAGTAGATATAATCTACTCACCTTGCGTCTCCATCTTTCGATGTCACCACACGTTTGCTTGTCGTCCCGTAGTCTTCATAGGGTACCTACACATCAAAATATCGTATATGCGCATTAAAACCAAATCAAAGCTAAAACGGCACACGAAACCCAAAACGATATGATAAGAGGCCTATAGGTTAGAACCTATGGCACGCCTTCAAAACCATCAATAAATCCTCTATATCGTCGTATAAACGCCAAATAGTCGAGGTAAAACACAAGACACAAATTCAGACTTAAAAATACGGAATACGGAAACACGAATCCAAAACAGCAACTTAGGAAATATGTTCCAGATTTCACCCTAGGTCCAATTAGACAATTCTATGTATACCAGGGGCCTAAACTACAGATAAGGGAACACCAAAACCAAAACGAGCCAATTCCATCATGGTCTGGCCGCAATTTGCGGCCAGAATGGAGGAATTTGCGGCCTGGAAATGGAAGTAGGGGCTGGGGTCTTGGTGGTAGCTTCCTGGGTGCCTGCACATGTCACTGTCCAATCAATTTTAATTTAGGGTGTCTCGGGTGATAGCAGATTCAATATACCCTTCACAGATTTCATAAATTCTCCGATATCGGTTTCTAAAATCCGCATTATGGGTTTAAGCTTCAGGTTAGGGTCTCAATTCATACACTAGGGTGTTTGTATAACCTCAATTGAACTCAATTTCACATACAACACAAGTTTCCCTCAAACCCTAACTAGGTTTTACCTCAAGTCACCAATTCACACAATATCGGTTCAAAACTAAACATGGGGTATAAGTAATACTAAAACTAAGCTAATGGTTCAGAAAAATACCTCATTTGGCAACTCAAGAATTTTCTTGAGTTGCCCCTAGTGGCCAAAATCCATGCTTTCATGGTCCATCATGTAGGTCTTGAGCTTATGCATCTTTTTAGTGAAATGAGATTGGGGTTTTGAGTTTGTTTTAAAGGTGTTGTGAGGGGTTGAAGAGGGGAGGGAGATGAAGGAGGAGGAGCAACAGCAAGCAAGGAAGGGGGAGAGAGAAATGAGTGTTGAAAATGGAGGAGAATGGCCAAGTCTTTAGTCAATGGTGCCCATACCTCTCTCTCTCACCTACTACCAATTTCTTTAATCTTTTTCCATTTCTTTTCCTTTTCTTTTCTTATTCTCTCAAAATCCTTCTCCCAAAAATAGTAAACCCAAAGAGAACCATGGCAAGAAAATGCACAAGTGTGAAAAAGTGATATGTGCATGTGTTGCACAAAAAAGCTAAAAACCGATTAGCGATTTTTAATCGCGATTAGCACTAAATTAGTGTCAAATTAATCACAAAAACTTTAAAATGTCATAATTCTCTAATTTACCCTATTTTAGAATTTTCCATAATTTTCCAAAAATTTTCCCATTTATTTGTATTTAATAATTCCAAAATATTAAAATATTCAATAAAATAATATTAAATTATAAAAATTCCCAAAATTAATATTTTATCTTTTTTGAAATGTTACAATCTACCCCCCTTAAAGAAATTCGGTCCCCGAATTTAAATTTAAACCCCCAATACTAAAACAATTTTAGTAATACTCCAATTTGTCGGGGCTCCGAAAACATCAATACATAGAGAATATCATAAAAATGTACTGCTCTACTAGAAATCAATCCCCAAAATGCATATATAAGAATATCCTGTGCGTCTGGTGCGCAAGGAATCAAAATCCATATATGTGTCAAACAGGTGTACAAAACAACATCTAGGTGCAACTGGTGTGCACGAAACATCTGTCGTAGGCAACGTGTGTGCCTGACAGTAAAAAAAAAAATCAGGTGCATGTGACATGCACGAAGAATCCTGATTTAGTGCATCTGGCGTGCACCAAAATCGTATATCAAAACACTAAAGGTGCATGAAAACTCTGCTGGAAGTGTAAATCAAATCACTGTATAAGTTGGGCGTGAATTCACAATCAATACCTCGAATGTAATAACTATGCGCAAAATATAAATATCCAGTGGGTGCATGAAACAAATATCATGAAACTCAGTCATCAAAACTAAATCAAGCAAACAGAACGCCCAAAATACCGAAATCCAAAACGACGGATACGTGAAAATCGAATCACAAAATCACAAATCATAAATACCGTCGTCGGTAGTTCCTCCTTCGAGGTCGAGAAGGAGTCGGTGCATCCAATGCTAGCAGCGCAAGATATCTACTTGCCTCTTGCTCACGGTCTGGCGTCCTCTGACTCTGGGTCCTTATCTTCTCTGCGGATTACCTATCTCGCAGTCGATCGGCTCATCGGCCCTGTCAGGTGTGCTAACGGGGACGATTCCGTTCTAGCACTTCTCTGGTCACCTATCGGTCAATCCTCACGACCACTCGTGAGGCAGCCTATCACTGGCGTCGGCCTCTGGCTCTCTGAATGCACGTCACACATCTGATCCTGGGTGCAAACATCATTGCAGCAATGTCCTGGAAGGAATCCTGCTCAAGGTCTCTTCCGATCTTGCCTATGCCGAACTGTACAGAGGCTGGCTCTCCTGCATAATCTCTTCTCACTCGATAGACATCTGTGTCCCCAGCACAAAATTTTCTCGGAAATTGGTCGCATCCCAACGTCTCTGTAAGCATATCAGGTCTCTAGTCTCGACGGGAAGTAATGACAGCCCGTCAGCGTCTCGCCCGAACCTCTGGTTCCACCTATCTCTATCGTCGTCCACTATGACGTCACGCCATGCATATCTACGCACTGCACTGTTCTCGGCCACAGTCAATCTGAAGTCTCTCACACGGACTCGAAACCACGTACTCTGTAGCTTCATCATTCTGTAGAAGATGTCTGGCCGAACAGGCCCTCGGGGACACGCCCAAACCATCGGAGGAATACTCAACACTCGTCCGTCCTTGATCAATTCGCAACGCATCTGGGTAAGTTCCTTTATCCGAACCTGGTCAACTACCTCGTCGACAATGCCGAACTCTGGCCTGCTGGGTGTGCGCAATATGACCACCCCTGGGTCTAGGTCTTCTCGTATCGCATTCCAGAAAGGTCCTATCGAGATTTCTCTCTCAAATCTCTTTCCTACAGGATTGCCCGGAAGTCATCATCCATTGCTGAAGCAAATTCTTATTCCGGAACGGCTGCATACTTATCACGCTTCTTTCTGGAAGATATATCCATATACAACGCCTCTGGGTGCGTATCACATCTCTGATGTCAGCGGAGTGGGACGTCATCTCGTCGAAATCTCTTGCGAACTCTTTTCTTCACTCTGCTTCAATGTCGACTGATTCGGACTCGTCTCATCGTGGCTGCATGGACTATGCTCCGACGGCTATACTCGTATCTAGAGTCTCCCAAGCAATGCATCCCATCACATGATATCCGAATGATGTCGAAACATTCGATCGACTCGTCAGAACCTTATAATCCCCCAAGATATCAACATCTCGAGTACAGTTTAATAGTATCGAGTACATGCCTCAGCGTCGGTGGTCCAGCCGTAGAAGGGCAAACCCAAGCCTCACTAATGGCGCCGAGGAACTGCCGCAAACCCTAAGGTTCAAAGGCTTTCACACGGTCATTAAGTCGAGTTAGGGTTTCATTCTTCTAGAGGGTCCATAGAATCACCTGCATGTCTTTCCGTATACTTTAAACTTGGAAAATGGGCTCCTGACATTCGATCGTCTCTATCGACTCTCAACGAATCTGCGCGAAGTCGTCTCCAGCTGGAAACAATCTATCTGATGACCTCGCATCGGTAACCGAACGAACCACATGTCCTAGTCATTAGTCCTCAGGTGACTAGCGACCGTCCATCATATCTCTAAGTATAAGCTCACGCTGCAGTAGCTCCATCCATCTGGGTGATATCTCATCATTTGCAGCAATAACTGGCTCATTCACCTGTACGCCGAACAGCGCCTTAATCCTCCAGGAAAGGCGACACATTGGCGGTCATCTCTGAATCGGTCTGCTCTAGATCTAAGTAAGACTCTCCACACTGGAAATCTTCAACTCAACTGGGCCCGCTCCGGTGCATAAATCAGACGAATCACCTTCGTCTCTTAATTCGGGTAGACTAGCTATAATCTGTCTCATATCTGCCTGGAAGCTCCGACAATCTAAGCTCGTAAGCTCCGAAAGCGACATCCCGTCAATCTCAGCAACAGCTGGTCCCTCTGTCTGCACGGTAGACGACATCATAATCTCTGAGGTATGATGTACAACAACAGTCCTCTCTCAACTGGCAGCTCTAACAATGGCCCGATCATCCGGTGCAAAACCAAGCACTCGCCTCCACTTGAGGTCACAGTCATCAATACTAACTCGAGACGTTCCCATGTCACCAGAAAACACAATGGTCGGCCCTCGTACCAGACGAGCTCGCCCTGACCGTAACCCTAGCAGCAGCCCAAACTGCGCTCAAACATGGCGACAGGAACCTCAATCGAGTATCGAAGAGAGCAGATCAATGACAAGAAAGGAAACAACAGATCCAGAGTGGATACATGATCATAAGAAGGAACAGCATCAATGAAGGTATGATCATGGACTAATAGAATCGGGGATCTCAAATGGATGTATAATCATGGATATAAAGAGAATCACTGATCTCGAAAATATGTACATCCTAAGGTTCCTTAAGCGGAGTGGCGTGTCGTAAGTATGCCGCGGAACATACCAACGGTACGTCACTCTACTTTAGTCACCTATTCCATCAACCAAGGGTCATCCTATACGACGAAAGTTCGGGTCTAATACCCCCTCGACTAAGTCTAAGTTCCGTAAGGTCAAGCCTAAGTTCCGTATATATATAAACGCCCTAGGCTCCACATAGTCAAACTTAGACTCGAACCAAGGTCAACCTAGCGCTCTGATACCAACTTTGTCACGACCCGAAAGAGCACGTGACTGGCCCTTGAACCATATGAAGTCTATAGGACTCCATCTGATCCAAGTAAGCCAAAAGCCCAGAAATCTAAAACCATTTAAAGAGTAAGTAAAGAAAACTGGTTTAAAGAAGTGAAGGAAAATATGTTTGAAGTCAAGGTCTTTAAATAACTAAGCCGAATGTGCATTTTTAAAAGGTAAAGTCTTTTCTAAAAATTTCGGCAGAGTTTCTTTTGTAAATACTGGCCCCGAACGGGGTACAACAAGCACAACATATATACAATGATAAAAGGCATCCCCAAGCGGGAGCTAGCTCTTCGTCAATCGACGGTCACAACCACGCAAGCAACAATAATATACAACGCCGAAAGGCGAGGATCAAATCCAAAAGAAACACAGTAAGCATGAAAACCGCAATACTACTAAGCGCGACTCTAAGGTCAAATAAAACATCACTAAAGTCTGAGTCTGAAACAATATACAAGTTTTGGTTGATGGAAAAATCTAGATACAAGGAATAATACAAGTACAATGGTGGTTCTTGATGCAAAAGAAACCACCTACCAAATGCAATTCACCCGCAAGGAAGCAATGTGCCAGAAATGACGCAATGAAACCTGTACGGCAAACCTGCAAGAACTGTGGCACAACGGGGGGGTGAGTTGCCAACTCGTGAATAGAGAACAACTACAAGCAGAAACCGAACGCAAGACATAATCCTAGGTCAAAACGATCAGTACAAAATCCTCAATAAAAACATGCAGCCTATAACAAGGCTAGGGCAAATATCTAACCCGAGTGCAATCTCATGTGCCTGTGTCAGTGCCTCAGGTAGCAATATATCATATGACTGAGGTATGAATGCATGAGAACAGAATACATGTAAATGAAGAAACTGTTTTCATAATTTAGTGAGATTTCCTTTGTATTTTTAAAATGAGGTATCATAATGAAATCAGCATAAAACAGTGCCTAACATCGGCACAAAACGTAATCCAAATATCTCGATATCTCTGTATCACAGTCTCTGTACCTCAATATCTCGAAATCTCAATGTCTCAATCACAAAATCTAGGGCGCCGTCAGTCCAGACCGGCCCCTACCATCAATCTCAAGACCACGACGGTATCCTCCGGATATCTGACGCGTCAGGTAAAATCACCGGTCGGTAGTGCTCCCCTGCCAGGCTCAACGTCATCACCACATTCATCTTGCCCCGGGGTACCGCACCGGGTCCACCATGTACCCGAAACGGTTCATCCGTCTCCTCGAATCGGGTTTCCAAATCCATCAGCAAACTCATGGTGGACGACTCATACATCATGGGAAAACCGCACTTTTTATTTTAAAAGAGAGAGAATGTTTATTTGTGTTTTTGCGGTTTTCCTCCAAATCCAGAAAATCTCACGGAAATCCAAATCCAAAACCTCAGTAACACGTAAAAATATATGCATGAGAATCCATGAATGCGGCATAACAATGAATAACAGTATGCATGAAGTAGCAGGTAATAACTACAATGTCTAAACTATTAGCTAATAGGTTATGACAAGCAATAGTATTTTCTAAGGTGTACGTGACATGGCAATTACCGATGAAGATGTGTGTGAGCCGGCAAGTAAGTGTACGTGGTACATACGCAACATCGGTAATGGTGCTGGTGTCCTAACAGCATGATATCAATAATGGAGTATGAAACATGATATAAGAATGCGATGCAAAGCGAACCACAAAAAGAGTGGGAGCTGAATCTAGACGCAACTATAACTAATCTTCATTAATCTAATATAAGTCCTACAAATGGTGCCTTTTGAAATATCACGAATCGTGGGGTTTTGAAAATAGGGGCTACGGTGTTTTTATGAAAAGATACGCCTTTTGAAATGTCCGTAGATCCCTTGACATGTCTTTTAAAATACCCACGACCCGCTAGTTTTGAAATAGGTAGGAGTCTAATCTAATCTAACAACTACACTAAACTATACAGCTGAACTAACAAGCTGAGCTACAGGTAAAGAAACCGCCTAACATCTGAGTCGATATATATAAATATATATAAGTCGGTGATCCTGCCTCAATAGCATCGCGTACGATACAGTATATCATATGACATCCTCAAGTCATGAGTGCGGATCTATCGTCAATGTAAAGCTCATACGGTAAATCGTCGTACGGCATCCCAATCGCTGGGTACGGGTCAATATCATACTATCTCATCACATCTCAGGTATCACTATTATCGTATCACATAAGCTGGGGTACTGATCTAAGTCTAGTACAACTGATGCCATCTACAAAGTATGAATGCGGGGGGGGGGTAAACATACATCCCAAGCCCGCAAGAAACACATTTCGTATCCCAAATACGAATCATATCACATCACCGATCTCGCGGCACAAAGCCCAATATCATCAACTCATCTCCAAAGTCATCCAACATCATCAACACAGTGCCAGTATAAGTAATATGCAAGGGTGTGCGTGTAGGTGTAATTCTATTCTAGGGTTCGCGACTATGAACTACACTAGTCACTTCTAACCCTACACTATCCATAATACACCTAACTATCATATATAATAACTACGGACTGCGGGGGTGCTATACGCCATCCACCCGACTTCCCCCAGTAGATATAATCTACTCACCTTGCGTCTCCATCTTTCGATGTCACCACACGTTTGCTTGTCGTCCCGTAGTCTTCATAGGGTACCTACACATCAAAATATCGTATATGCGCATTAAAACCAAATCAAAGCTAAAACGGCACACGAAACCCAAAACGATATGATAAGAGGCCTATAGGTTAGAACCTATGGCACGCCTTCAAAACCATCAATAAATCCTCTATATCGTCGTATAAAAGCCAAATAGTCGAGGTAAAACACAAGACACAAATTCAGACTTAAAAATATGGAATAAGGAAACACGAATCCAAAACAGCAACTTAGGAAAAATGTTCCAGATTTCACCCTAGGTCCAATTAAACAATTCTATGTATACCAGGGGCCTAAACTACAGATAAGGGAACACCAAAACCAAAACGAGCCAATTCCATCATGGTCTGGCCGCAATTTGCGGCCAGAATGGAGGAATTTGCGGCCTGGAAATGGAAGTAGGGGCTGGGGTCTTGGTGGTAGCTTCCTGGGTGCCTGCACATGTCACTGTCCAATCAATTATAATTTAGGGTGTCTCGGGTGATAGCAGATTCAATATACCCTTCACAGATTTCATAAATTCTCCGATATCGGTTTCTAAAATCCGCATTATGGGTTTAAGCTTCAGGTTAGGGTCTCAATTCATACACTAGGGTGTTTGTATAACCTCAATTGAACGCAATTTCACATACAACACAAGTTTCCCTCAAACCCTAACTAGGTTTTACCTTAAGTCACCAATTCACACAATATCGGTTCAAAACTAAACAAGGGGTATAAGTAATACTAAAACTAAGCTAATGGTTCAGAAAAATACCTCATTTGGCAACTCAAGAATTTTCTTGAGTTGCCCCTAGTGGCCAAAATCCATGCTTTCATGGTCCATCATGTAGGTCTTGAGCTTGTGCATCTTTTTAGTGAAATGAGATTGGGGTTTTGAGTTTGTTTTAAAGGTGTTGTGAGGGGTTGAAGAGGGGAGGGAGATGAAGGAGGAGGAGCAACAGCAAGCAAGGAAGGGGGAGAGAGAAATGAGTGTTGAAAATGGAGGAGAATGGCGAAGTCTTTAGTCAATGGTGCCCATACCTCTCTCTCTCACCTACTACCAATTTCTTTAATCTTTTTCCATTTCTTTTCCTTTTCTTTTCTTATTCTCTCAAAATCCTTCTCCTAAGAATAGTAAACCCAAAGAGAACCATGGCAAGAAAATGCACAAGTGTGAAAAAGTGATATGTGCATGTGTTGCACAAAAAAGCTAAAAACCGATTAGCGATTTTTAATCGCGATTAGCACTAAATTAGTGTCAAATTAATCACAAAAACTTTAAAATGTCATAATTCTCTAATTTACCCTATTTTAGAATTTTCCATAATTTTCCAAAATTTTTCCCATTTATTTGTATTTAATAATTCCAAAATATTAAAATATTCAATAAAATAATATTAAATTATAAAAATTCCCAAAATTAATATTTTATCTTTTTTGAAATGTTACACCGACACATAACGCCATACGGGCGATTTCCCCGTAGATGTTAAATCTACTCACAGATGGTCTCGAGCTATGAAAATCCGACCACCTGGTTTCCCTTGTCCGCAGCACCTGAAATCCCTGCTTGCGAACCTAAAATTTCATAAATACCACACATAAGCTAAATATCCTATAATGACGAAAAGACAACGAAACGCGACGAAAACGCCCGGAAAATTACACTGCGCGCTTAGCGCATCTATCGCGCACGATACTGGCCAAAACCCTAATTGGGGTCGCTAAACTACAAAACACCAATTCTGGACCCCGATCGTCGCGATCGCGCAAAACAACACAAAAATTACGAGGAATACACTGGATATAATCTCGCAACTACCAAACGAACCCTACGTCGGAAAACCCCGAAATCTAGTATGCAACCTATCGCAATATATCGGACTAGATTCAAGATAACGCAAATCTAACAATTACAAATACCTTAAAATAGCTTAACTAAGCTTTCTAAACCAATCATATATTTTTAACACTCGCTAATTATGTTTTAGCAAAAATCTAGTAAGCAACTTTGCTTAATTAAACAAAATAATCATTAGCAAATTTTAACATTTTCTACTAGATTAATCTTTTCTAAAACCCAATTTAACACTTCAAATAAACATTAATCACTTAATCAAAAATTAACCCTAACATGAATTTCTTAAACCAAACATAATGAATTAATCATGAATTAAAAGCTAAGCTAAGCACATAAATAGTTAACTAAATTAACTAATTTAAGATTAAAGCAATTAATTATGGATTAAGGTAAGAAATTATACCTCCTCAAGAACACCAAAATGAAAATAGATACATCATTTTAGCCTCCAAAAATCAAGCTTTGATGAAGATCCATAAAGGATTAGTGAAGGAAAAATGGATTAATTTTTATATAGGAATTTTTGGATTTATTTTTGTAATTCTTTTTGTGTTTTTGATTGAAAAAGAGTGAGAAATGAGTTTGGAATTGTTGAGGACTGAAATGGGGGGATGAGGCTCGGCCAAGGGGGTGAGAGGGGGTTTTGTGAATATTTTGTGAAGAAAAAGCAAGGAAAAAGAGTAATAAATTCTAATTAAAGCAATTTTCCACCTTTACACCCTTTTCTTTTATTTTTAAAAGGAAACCATTAGTCACCAAACAAAATCTAGATATTTAAAAAGAACCTTCTAAAATAATTCTAGTGAAAAAATTAATTTATTCATAAAAGAAAAATTTTCCCGATTTACATGCACAAAATACCGCTTAAAATAATATTTTATTTGGGAAAAAATCTATCTGAACCAAAACCTCCCAAATACTCCCAAAGTTCGCGCACAAGCTTTATTTTGGCCAAACTAGGTGTCAGTAAGCTTATACAGTCGTTTGATCGAAATCAGGTTAAAACGGGAAAAACCGACAATTTTGCCCTAAAACGGGAAAATTCGCAAAACGATTTCTAAAACGTTACAATCTCCCCTCCTTATAGAAATTCGGTCCCCGAATTAAAATTTCATACTAAGCGTACCTTCAAAAAGATGAAGGAATTTCTTCCGCATCTCGCTCTAGGCCTCCCAAGTGATCTCCTCACTGGTCGGCTACGCCAAAGAACCTTCACAGATGGCAAGACCTTTGACCGAAGTTTATTCACCTGCCGATCCAAAATAACTACCGGCTGCTCGGTGAACGAAAGATCGCGCTCAAGCTGAACGGTCTCGTGCTGAATCGTGTGAGAAGGATCATGAAGGTATCTACGAAGCATCGACACATGAAAAATAGGGTGAACATCCGGAAAACTGGGCGGGAGCGCCAAACGATAAGCAACAGAACCCACTCGCTCAAGGATCTCGAAAGGACCCACAAATCTGGGACTGAGCTTCCCTCTCTTCCCAAATTGCATAACGCCCTTCATTGGAGAAATCCTCAGGAATACATGATCCCCCACTGCGAACTCAAGTCTGCGACGACGACGGTCGGCATAAGACTTCTGCCTGCACTGGGCTGCTCTCATCCTATCCTGAATCAGCTAGATCTTCTCCGTGGTCTCCTGAACTAGCTGGGGTGCCAAAACCAAACTCTCACTAAGCTCGGTCCAACAAACTGGCGATCGACACTTCCTACCATATAAAGCCTCAAAAGGTGCCATCTGAATAGTCTCCTGAAAGCTGTTGTTGTAGGAGAACTCAATCAACGGCAAGTGAGGATCCTAACTGCCACCAAAATCAAGCACGCATGCACGGAGCATATCCTCTAGAGTCTGTATAGTCCGCTTCGACTGGCCATCGGTTTGTGGATGAAAAGCGGTACTAAAACTCAGCCGGGTACCCAAGGCTTCCTGAAGCTTCTGCCAAAGACGGCTAGTAAACTGGGTGCCTCTGTCGGATACTATGCATGTAGGAACACCGTGCAAACGCACAATCTCATCTATGTACAACTGAGCATACCGAGTATAACCGAAAGTGGTCTTCACTGGAAGAAAGTGAGCCTCTTTCATCAACCGGTCTACAATAACCCAAATGGAGTCATACCCCCGACTGGTCCTGGGTAGACTCACAATGAAGTCCATGGAAATCTGCTCCTATTTCCACTCCGGAACGGGTAAAGGCTGCAACTCTCCAGCCGGTCTCTGATGCTCAGCCTTGACTTGCTGAAAAGTCAGGCACCTCGAAACGAAGTCCGATATATCACGCTTCATCCCTTCCTACCAGTAGAAGTCCCTCAAGTCACGGTACATCTTGGTGGAACCTGGATGAACGCTAAAGGCCGACTGATGTGCCTGCTCTAGGATCTCGCGTCTCAACCCATCAACATCTGTTACACACAAGCGAGTCCCGCATCGTAGCACACCCTGGTCATCGATCATGAACTCCGAAACTCTTCCCTGCCGAACAAGCTCAAGAATCTCAATCAAACGGGCATCACTGGGCTGTGCCTCACGGATACGATCAAAAAGAAGTGGACGGGCGCGGACATGAGCAAGCTGTCCCCCAGCGAAAGTGAACTCGAACTGCACTCAACTATCACACAAGAGCTTCCAATCTGCAGAAGATTGACACTGAACTGCGCTCAACTGGGACAAGCTACCCATGGGCCTACGACTCAAAGCATCAGCTACCACATTTGCCTTGCCCGGGTGATAAAGGAACTCACAATCATAATCCTTCACTAGCTCCATCCATCAGCGCTGTCTCAGGTTCAGATCTCGCTGCTGGAAGATATACTTCAAACTCTTGTGATCCATGAAGATCTGACACGACTCTCCGTACAAGTAGTGTCTCCAAATCTTCAACGCAAATACTACCGCTGCCATCTCAAGATCGTGAGTGGGGTAATTCTGCTCGTGCTTCTTCAGCTGCCTAGAAGCATATGCAATTACCCTATCATGCTGTATCAAAACACAGCCGAGCCCCACTCGAGAAGCATCACAAAAAACAACATAGCCGCCTGATCCAGAAGGTAAAGAAAGAACTGGTGCTGTCGTCAACCGAGTCTTCAACTGCTGAAAACTCTGCTCGCACGCATCAGTCCAGAGAAAAGGAATTCCCTTCCGGGTCAGTCCAGTCAGCGGTGCAGCGATACTCGAGAAATCTTGCACAAAACGACGATAATAACCAGCTAAGCCCAAAAAGCTGCGGACCTCCGTCACTGTTCAGACCATAATATTGCATTTATCATTCCCCTATTCTTACCCTTTTTATAAATAAACAGGTACTCTTGACGCATGTTTGTTGCATATTACAGGTTACAGGTTTCTGGAGCAAATACAGTGAAAAAGACACAAAACAACAGAGAAAGGGATTTTTGACCAACTATTAGACGGATCTTAGTCAAGCCCAGTTCACACAGGTGCAAGGCAACGAATGTCAAGGTGAAACGGTTAAAAAGCCCAATACAAGTCTTCACTGAAATATCTGGAGAAGAAAAAGAAGCCCAACAGAGAAACTGCATATGGAAAAAGAAGCCCAAAGGTCCAGTGAACCAAGCCCAGAAAGATCAGTGCCCAATTCCCTTTATTGGCCGCGGAAGCGCGGCCAAACCCTACCTGGCGCCGCGCTTCCGCGGCCATTCAATACCCGTGTCGGTGGAATTCTTCTGTACTGTTTTGTCGGTGCATAAGTTGGGATTTTATGTGGGCAAATCAGTAATTGCGCATGTGCGAGACTCTGAAACCCTAATCCTCCTGTTTACTTATAAATTGTAATCTTAGATCTAAAAATGGTATGCCTCTTGATAATCAATAAAAGTGAGATTTGTTGAAGAATTGGGAGCATCACTTTTTCTTGTAAGTTTTTAGTTTTATTTAATTCTTGCCTTAGTATAATCTTTTACTTGCCCTAATTAGTTAATTCTTGCTCTAGTGTAATCCTCCTTAATCTGCACCAAGTAGTTAACCTTTAAAAACATAAACATAAAAATGTCTCTTTGCAACAATTCCCTAATGAGCGAATAAAATCCTCGCTCGTTAGGGTTAGGAACAAGGGAGTAAGTGAGAGATGGATGTCTCTCACCTCCTTCAACGCCAACTTATTTTTAAAACGAAATCTTCATGCATTCATATACGATCCGCCCCCTACGGCACCCTACCTACAAGGTAACGGTGAACCTTAGTATAAAAGGCCGGACTTATATGACATCCATGAAGATCACATCAATTAATAGGAAAGGACGGACAAGGATCTAGAGGAAGAAACTTTGTTTCATCCCGATCATCCTAATCCCCTTTGCTAATAATTGTTGTGATATTTCTAAAAAGCTTAAATCATGGCATTGAAAGAGGTGAAAACATAGATCTCAACATCCCTACCTTCGACCTAACCCTAACGAGTCCTTTCTTATCACATAAATTCATCTTAAACTCAATCGATAAAAAAACCAACCACGATTTGAATCAACTCGTTATAACACAAAATTAGAAATTAACACATCCCTGCGGATCGACCAGTATTCACCGGCTAGCTGCGAAGCGACGCCGTTTCTGATTACGGTAAACTACAATTTTTGGATTAATCAAATGGCGCCGTTGCCGGGGATGGCGTAATTTTCTCTTTTTGTATGATTTCGGGTTGATATAAAATTTGAAAATTATAAAAATCTGAAAATACAAAATACAAAAAAAAAAATATTCTTTTCATTATTTTTATCTGTTTGAAGGGTTTCTCGTTTGAATCTTGCAGGAACGACAAGAACGTTTGGATCTGGAGTTTTACAGAAGGTGAAAACAGAAAAGAGAACATAAAAACAGAGAGGAGTTGATAGCCCAGAGAAGCACAAATTTTTACAGAGCCCGATCCCTTCATCAGACCGCGGAACCGCGGCCAAGGAGCACCCCAGACCGCTGAACCGCGGCCATCTGTTGGTCTCACTGCTTGAAATTTTTTTTTTGGTAAGTTATCTCTATTCTCTCCCCTCTGAAACCTCCATATTTCCACTGTAAACCTTTCTGCAGGGTTCTTTGCGTAAAGAGTCTTTCTCCCCCTTCTAAATAACAGATTTCTGCAGGTTTCTTTGCGCCGCGCTAAAATTGATTGCAAGTGATTTTATTTGTTTTGCATATTTTAATCGGATTTAAGGGGCTATTTGACCAAACTCAGATTGGGTGGGGATTTCATCACCCTTCCCAGGACCCCAGAAAACACCTAAAGCATTTTGCATCGACCACCTTTAATTAAAAAAGATTAGACTCAGACCTAAGGACAGCGAGCTCAATAGGAAAAGGACTAGGGTAGGCATCGGCCGTTTATCCTAACCGACATTGCGGTGTCTAGGCTAGTGGTTATTAATTAGGCCCACTGTAGTGGTGGTTCCTTCCCACTTACCTGGCCGTATTTGTCTGTGAAGAGGCGGTTTGAGGTCTATTTCTAGCCCTAGTTAGAAGCTGTCTAGTAGACCTAGGCAACCCTAGATCTAGGCCTGATTGTGCATGTGTGGTTGATACAGTTGTGTCACGAGTCCGTTTTCAAAAACCTCTTTGCAAAACTCACACACAAATAAAAATTAAATAATAAAAAAAATCTTTTCAAAACTTGCAACTTGCCGCTAAGAAAACTTGCACCTCATTTCTACCATCTCTCCTTCATTGACGTTATCTTACCCCCACATTCTGTTTTTCTTTTTTTTCTGACTGCACTATCCCTTTTAGTGTATGCCACTTTGGACTAGGGATACAGACGCCCGATTAGTCCGCGTTTCGTTGGTACCAACCAACGAACCCTTCGACACCGAAGTCGATAATCCGTCCACTTTCTTACCTTCTCCTTTAATTTCTTCCACCGAAGGTATGTCGGGATTCAACCCCAATAATACCTTGCAGACGGGAATGATTCCACCTCCACCAGGTGCGAATAACCCGAACCAGTCGCCTGTTGAAGCGCCCGCACGAGTTGCGCTCCAGGACCTCTTCTACCCCATCCGCACTTCTTTACCCACTTGTCTTTCACCCCCACCGGCAAATGGGGACAATTTTGAGATTAAACCACATTTCATCAATATGCTGCCGAAATTTCACGGTTTGGAAACTGAAGACGCTTATATCTTTATTAATAAATTCCAAAATGTGTGCGCTATGATGAAAACAACCCAATTGAGTGATGACGCTATAAGGCAAAGGGTCATTCCTTTCACCTTATGTGACCTAGCCGAGAAATGGCTATATAGCACCGCATCACATTCCATAAGAAATTGGGATGAGTTTGTGAAGGCTTTTCTGAAAAAGTTCTATCCTCACCATAAAACTGCCAGAATTCGAAATGAAATAATTCAATTCTCACAACTGCCTTCCGAACCTTTCTGGAAGTGCTTCGAGAGATTCAAGGACCTATTAGTTCAATGCCCTCACCATGGTATAGAAAGTTGGCAACTTTGCCAAACATTATATGAGGGATTGAACTCAGCAACGAAGCAGTTGCTAGAAACAATCTGTCAAGGTCATTTTCTCTCTAAGTCTAATGATGAGGCGTGGCAGTTTCTCGAGGATCTTAGTGAGCAGACAATACAGTGGGAGAGCACAAAGACCACATCAGCTTCTAGTGGTCAATCTAGGGGAGGCATACATCAAATAGAGATGTCGATTGCTATGAAGGCAGAGATGGCCGCTCTTACGAAAAAGCTAGAAGCGATCGAGACCAAAATCTCATCGTCTTCTCCTGCCCCTGCTATGCCCCCACGTACTGTCTGTGCTTGTTGTGCGGATCCATCGCACCTGACTGAAGAATGTCCTTATAATGCATCTACACAAGGACAGGATCAAGTCAATGCTGCATTCCAGCAACGACAAAGGAACGATCCGTATTCTTCAACGTATAATCCGGGGTGGAGGAGTCACCCAAATTTCGCTTGGAACCAAAATCAACAATTCCAAGGAAATAATAATAATTTTCAAAGACCTCCTCCACCACAACAACAACAAGCACCCTCGCAAACTCAATATCAACCGCAACAATTTCAACAACAACCTTACCCTAATCAGGTGAACAACTTTGTGCCGAACAATGCGTACCAGCCAAATAATTATGTTCAACCTAATAATGATAAGGTTAGCTCGCTCGAAAGAAGTCTAGATGCGTTCCTTAAGCAATCTACACAGTCTACAGCAAGACTTGAGACTTCTATTCAAACTTTAGTGCAAAATAGTGCGTCCCATGATCAGAGTATCAAATCTATAGAGGCACAAATTGCACAACTCAACGCAGCTTTGAGCGAGCGCGAAAAAGGAAAACTCCCGTCTCAACCGTTGCCCAATCCCGGTCACGCACATGCTGCACACAATCAGCAAAATCATAACGTAAATGCGGTGACCACGTTGAGATCGGGAAAAGTGTTGCGGAACAATGTGGGCATTAACAATGACACCCCTGCCGGTGGGTCTTCTTCATCTTCTTCACCATCTTCTTCTTTAGAGCCTATTCTCCACCCTTCACATGGCTCTACCTCTTCTAGCTTGAACGGACCTAATTCTCACAACATGAACACATCTACACGAGGTACCGTTCCAACTCGACAATCTGATCCACAAAAATTGGACTCAACCACCTTTCAAAATGTTCCTTTTCCTAATCGGTTGAGATCAAATAAACCAACTCCTCAAATGGAAAAGATTGTCGAATTGTTCAAACAGGTTAGCATAAACATCCCTCTTTTGGATGCGATTCAGCAAGTTCCTTCATATGCCAAAATTTTAAAGGACTTGTGCACCAAAAAGAGGAAGTCGCAAGTGCCAAAGAAAGTTTTTGTGGCCAGTGCTATTAGTGATGCTCTTGTAAATTCCCTTCCCCCAAAACAAAAGGACCACGGGTGTCCTACCATTTCGATAACAATTGGGGACAAGAATATCAATAGAGCACTCTTAGATCTTGGCGCGAGCGTCAATTTGCTACCCTATTCTGTGTACGAGCAATTGGGCGTTGGAGAGCTTAAGCCCACTCACTGTACTCTCCAAATGGCCGACCGGTCAATAACCCATCCTAGGGGAGAGCTGGAGGATGTGTTAATAAGAGTTGGGGATTTCATTTTCCCCGTTGACTTTATAGTGATGGACACACAACCTGTTGCAAACCCCCGGAACCAAATTCCGGTAATTCTAGGTCGACCATTTTTGGCTACTTCCAACGCAGTGATCAATTGTCGTAACGGTTCAATGAACCTATCTTTCGGCAATATGACAATTGAGCTCAATATTTTCAAGTTAGGAAGTCAGCCTGCCGAGCCCAATGCTAGCGTACTTGACGTTTGCTCGATCAATGAGATCGCGGAGGAGGACTGTGAGTTCGAGAATTTTTTATTCGACCACAGCAATGTTAACGCCACTAGTGCGTTCCTCCTAGAATCCGACTCAGCTTTCGCGGCGGATAACGATTTTGAATGTTTTACCTTCGTCGACGATTTCGAAGACTCATCACCTGATTTGGAGTCTTTTGCTTTTGCGGATGAGTTAGTAGAACCATCCGACACTGTTGCGTACACTCGGTACGAACCTTTGATGGAATCATTCGAGTTTGAAACAATTACCCCTTTGCTACCATCTATTGTTTCACCTCCTAAACTCGAATTAAAGCTTTTGCCGACACACCTAAAATATGCATATCTAGGTGATAATGAGACCTTACCTGTCATTATATCAGCCTCTCTAGCTCTTGAGCAAGAGAAGGCTCTCTTGATGGTCTTACTTAATAATCGGCAAGCTTTCGGCTGGTCTATGGCGGACATCAAGGGGATTAGTCCCCTCATAGTCGAACATCATATACACTTAATGGATGATGCCAAGCCAGCACGAGATCCACAAAGGCGCCTCAACCCCATCATGAAAGAGGCGGTTAAGAAGGAAATTGTCAAATGTCTGGATAGCGGTATCATTTACCCTATCTCGGATAGGCAATGGGTTAGCCCAATCCACGTCGTACCCAAGAAATCGGGCATTACGGTCATTACAAACGAGGCAAATGAGTTGATTCCCACTCGCACCCAAACTGGGTGGCGAGTCTGCATAGACTATAGGAAACTCAATGCCGCAACAAGGAAGGACCACTTTCCCTTACCTTTCATTGACCAAATGCTCGAGCGATTGGCAGGGCACGAGTTCTACTGCTTTCTCGATGGCTACTCCGGTTACAATCAAGTCTCCATCGCCAAAGAGGATCAAGACAAGACAACATTCACTTGTCCCTTTGGCACTTTTGCTTATCGTCGCATGCCCTTTGGGATATGCAACGCACCCGCGACATTTCAGCGGTGTATGATGGGGATCTTTTCAGACATGGTCGAAAAGTTCTTGGAGATTTTTATGGACGATTTCTCCATCTTTGGCGACTCCTTCGACGAGTGTTTACGCCATCTTGACGCTGTTCTTACCCGCTGCAGGGATAAGAACCTAACATTAAATTGGGAGAAGTGCCATTTCATGGTGCAAGAGGGCATTGTTCTAGGACATGTCATTTCGCAAAACGGCATCGAGGTAGACAGGGCTAAAATCGAAGTGATTTCTAACCTACCTCCCCCAAAGTGCGTCAAAGATATCAGAGCCTTCCTTGGCCACGCCGGTTTTTACAGACGGTTTATCAAGGACTTTAGCAAGATTGCTAGACCCTTGACTCTCTTACTGGCCAAGGACACGACCTTCGCTTTTGACTCCACATGCACTGAAGCATTCGAGTCGTCAAAACATTCACTTGTCACTGCACCCATCCTCTCATCTCCTGACTGGACGCACCCTTTTGAAATCATGTATGACGCATCAGACTTTGCAATAGGTGCTGTTCTTGGACAGCACATTAATAAGATGCCGCACGTGATTTATTATGCCAGCCGAACACTAAATGAGGCCCAACTTAATTACACAACAACAGAGAAAGAATTTTTAGCTGTTGTGTTTGCACTTGAAAAATTTCGGCCTTATTTAATCGGCTCTCCAGTCATTGTTTATACTGATCACTCGGCTCTTCGCCACCTTTTTGCGAAGAAGGATGCTAAGTCAAGGCTAATACGTTGGATCCTTTTATTGCAAGAATTTGATCTTGTCATTAAGGACAAAAAGGGATGTGAAAACGTAGTAGCTGATCACCTATCACGACTCCCTTCTTCGCCCACGCTCGATCTTCCAATCTCTGACGTTTTTCCCGACGAGCAGCTCTTGACTGTTTCTTGCGAACCATGGTTCGCCGATATTGTAAATTATTTAGCCACCGGCCTGATTCCTAATGATTGGTCGAAACAGGATAAGCTTCGATTTTTGTCCCAAGTAAAGCATTTTTACTGGGATGAACCCTATCTTTTCAAATACTGTTCCGACCAAATCATTCGTCGGTGTGTGCCCGAGAGTGAGGTCAAGAGCGTGCTGTCTTTCTGCCATGATCAAGCATGTGGCGGGCACTTTGGCCCAAAGAAGACAGCCGAAAAAGTTTTGCAGTGTGGTTTCTATTGGCCACGACTCTTCAAGGATGCATTTGAATACTGCAAAACTTGCTCCCGGTGCCAACATTTGGGCCGGATTTCGCGGAGAAACGAAATGCCACTCCAACCCATTTTGGTGGTGGACATTTTTGATGTTTGGGGTATAGATTTTATGGGACCATTTCCTAACTCTTTTGGAAATGTGTATATTCTGTTGGCGGTTGACTACGTTTCTAAGTGGGTCGAGGCTGTGCCCAGTCGAACGAACGATAATAAAGTTGTCATTCGATTCCTTAAAGAACACATATTTTCTCGATTCGGGCACCCTCGGGCGATTATAAGTGATAATGGTTCTCACTTCTGCAATAGGACTTTCGAGTCCTTGATGCGTAAATATTCTATCACCCACAAATTGTCAACGCCATATCACCCCCAAACATGTGGGCAAGTTGAGGTTTCAAATCGGCAGATAAAGCAAATTTTGGAGAAAACGGTTTCTAAAAACCGTAAGGATTGGTCGCTTAAATTGATAGATGCACTATGGGCTTTCCGTACTGCATATAAGACCGATCTGGGTATGTCTCCATACCGGCTTGTGTACGGGAAGGCTTGCCACCTCCCAGTGGAGATCGAGCACAAAGCTTTCTGGGCTATCAAAGAGCTAAATTTGTCTTTAGGAGATGCGGGCAGCAACAGAAAGCTGCAACTGAATGAGTTGGAGGAGCTAAGGGATGAGGCATATGACAATGCCATAACTGCTAAAAACCGAGCAAAGGTGTTCCACGATAAACACCTTTTACGAAAAACTTTTGAACCTGGTCAACAGGTTCTACTTTATGACACTCGGTTGCACTTGCATCCTGGTAAGCTCAGGTCCAGATGGAGAGGACCTTTTGTGGTCCGCACCGTTTATCCGCACGGTGCGGTAGATCTTGAGAACCCTGAAGACGGTACCTTATTTAAGGTAAATGGGCATCGACTAAAACCGTTCTTCACTGCGGATCCTTCGGAGGAGCTCCTGTTTTTGCAGGAGCCGATTTACACTGATTGATCTTCCTCCGCTTTCACCCCCAAACTTTGTTTCCCAATGACACTATTTCAAATAAGTTTGGGGGTGTGTATATCACTTGTATGTATATTTCCAAAAAAAAAAAAAAAAAAAAATTTGGACCAAATTGCAAAATTGCAGATTAATAGCTGAATTTACACATAAAACCCTCTCTTTAGAGGGTGTTTTTTGCAAACTCACCTCCTTTCCCCCTATATAATGAACCCGAGCCCTCCTGCCCTCACACCCTAAATATTTCATCTTCATCAAACCCTAGCCGCCACCTCCTGTCCCCTCCAGAAAAATTTCGCCGAGCTTCCACCAGAGCGCCGCGCAACCGCCGCCTACGTCGTCTCCCGCCGCCGATCCGCCGCAGTATCGACTCTTCTCCCCCTGAAATTTTCAGGGGAGGTACATATTCTTGTTTCCTCTCTGTTTTTACATATACTTCACTGTAGAAATTTAAAATGGCCCCTAAAATGCAGTACGAGAGAGATTTTTCACCGGTGTTCGCACACGAGATCTATGGATCATACTTCCCACACGAAATTGCACAGAGAGGATGGAATTTCCTCCTCTATAACCATGGATCTGCATTTGCTGTCCCTAGCTTAGTCACGCAATTTTATGAGTCAATGGAAGAGAATAGCCTAGACAATTTAGGTTATATTAAATTGAATTGGGGAACTCAAGAAATTCGCATCGACAGGGGCATGATACACGAGGTTACACTCATACCTCGTGTCCCCGCACACGAACAACCCCTTCGCTTTGAAGATTATATTCCTTTAATGGGTAATGACTGTGCGCGAGAACCGCGCAAGGGGATCCAAGCACGTACCCTCTTCGCAAATGTTTTAACTGTGTGCCGGTGGGCACAAAATAATATTTTTGGAAGTTCTCACAACATAACCTTTTTCACCCCTTCCTTACATGTCGTTCATACCTTAATGACGAAAAACCCTAGATTCGACATGTGCACAGTTTTGCTTTACTCCATAGGTTCGGGTAAACGAGGTCCTGTATACCCCTGCCCCATGCTAGTTACCCAGCTCTGCCGTTATTTCCTCCCAGCTGAGGAATTTGACTCATATTTGATAAACGATACCCCGGTCCGACCACTTTTAGAGGGCATCTCGTCGTCCTACTCTAGACTAACGGAAATTTGGACACGGACCGACCCGGCAGAACATGTACCTGCACGCACCCCGAGCTCGAGCTCGACTTCGAGCGGGGAAGAGCTAACCCCCCAAGAGCATGCGCGATTGATGCGGAGGGCAGTGAGAGGGATTGATTCTTTGAGGGATGAGTTTCGGGCAACGGCACGAGAACACAACCGTCGGTTGACGGAGATTGAGAGGGGGATACAGACACTATTGGCTAGGGGGGAGAGATCACGTTCACGCTCACGAGCGCGACGTGGGGCCGGGCAGTGAGGGCACTGCTTTGCTCAAGTTTGGGGGTATTAGAGGTGATGTATATAGTTATCCTTGCATAGCATATTGTATATATTTTTCCCTTTTTGCATATTTAATTTCTGCATTGCATTTTATAAAAAAAAATCATAAAAATTTGAAAATTTTCAAAAATAAAAAAAAAATTAGAAAACAGAAAAACCCATAAAAAATTGAAAAATTTTAAAAAATATAAAAATTAATGTATTCAATTCTGGTTAATTGACTTGAGTTTGATAAATAGGTTAACTGGCTAGGAAAAACTAAATCTTAGACTTAGCAAATTAAAAACCCTAAAAATAACCTTCCTTAAAGTTTAACTGTGGAAAGCATATGTCTTTGAAGGTTATTTAGAAATAGGCAAATTTTGGGTTCAGTTCTTGGGCTAAGTCGAAACGAAGGAAAAGTATTAAAACTCTTATTAGAGTATAAGTTTGAAAAATAGTTCCTAACTTAAGTCTGGATTCTGAAAATGTATACCCTACAAATTGCACAAACACGCACCTTGAAACTTGGATTAGTAGAAGAGACCTTGAAATACTCATGTCTAACGTCCTTAGCACAATGAAAAAGAAAAGAAAAAAAAAGTGGATAAAGAAAAAATGGACACTGGTTTTTGTGATTACTTAAGGCTAAAAAAAAAAAAAAATAGAAAAATATTTAGCGAAGGTGCTAAAAGCCTTGGGTGTTGCAAAACTAGGAAGTACGCCTTAAAGTGCTAACGCATCTGGTAATCGGTTGTTGGTACCTCAAGAAGTATTAACAGTCGCATGAAGGATGTAAAAGCAAAGTCTCACAAGTGCTTTGGACACTGTGCTGGAGTACGATTGCTTGATTTGAATTTCCAAGTGTAGGGGTGATATTTACACACACGTGGGGATATGTGATTAGAGTTTAGATAAGAGAAAGGAATGAAGAATAGAACTTGTGTCTTTAATAGATTTGATAGAAATTCCTAAGTGGAGATGGAACTCTAGAAGGACAACTTAAGAAATGCCGAAAGCTAGGTAATTCTACAGGATATGTGTAATCTTAAGTTAAATAATGAGCAAGCGTGAAGAATATGGGTGGATAATTTGCGGGTCAACGATAATAGATTTCCTTGTTAGAAAACCTAAATGGAGAACAAAAGTCGAGAAACCAAGTTGATAGGATTTTGTGGGTGTAATCCGCTGAAAACCCTCAGGAGACAACACTCCTCCTACTAGGGACACCTGGAGGTTTAACGGCTTGTTGCACATGCTCAGTGCAATCGCGTTTCCCTGCGAAAATGTGGCTAGGATAGAATAAACTAATAAATTTGCTCGAGGACGAGCAAAAGGTAAGTTTGGGGATATTTATTCAGACCATAATATTGCATTTATCATTCCCCTATTCTTACCCTTTTTATAAATAAACAGGTACTCTTGACGCATGTTTGTTGCATATTACAGGTTACAGGTTTCTGGAGCAAATACAGTGAAAAAGACACAAAACAACAGAGAAAGGGATTTTTGACCAACTATTAGACGGATCTTAGTCAAGCCCAGTTCACACAGGTGCAAGGCAACGAATGTCAAGGTGAAACGGTTAAAAAGCCCAATACAAGTCTTCACTGAAATATCTGGAGAAGAAAAAGAAGCCCAACAGAGAAACTGCATATGGAAAAAGAAGCCCAAAGGTCCAGTGAACCAAGCCCAGAAAGATAAGTGCCCAATTCCCTTTATTGGCCGCGGAAGCGCGGCCAAACCCTACCTGGCGCCGCGCTTCCGCGGCCATTCAATACCCGTGTCGGTGGAATTCTTCTGTACTGTTTTGTCGGTGCATAAGTTGGGATTTTATGTGGGCAAATCAGTAATTGCGCATGTGCAAGACTCTGAAACCCTATTCCTCCTGTTTACTTATAAATTGTAATCTTAGATCTAAAAATGGTATGCCTCTTGATAATCAATAAAAGTGAGATTTGTTGAAGAATTGGGAGCATCACTTTTTCTTGTAAGTTTTTAGTTTTATTTAATTCTTGCCTTAGTATAATCTTTTACTTGCCCTAGTTAGTTAATTCTTGCTCTAGTGTAATCCTCCTTAATCTGCACCAAGTAGTTAACCTTTAAAAACATAAACATAAAAATGTCTCTTTGCAACAATTCCCTAATGAGCGAATAAAATCCTCGCTCGTTAGGGTTAGGAACAAGGGAGTAAGTGAGAGATGGATGTCTCTCACCTCCTTCAACGCCAACTTATTTTTAAAACGAAATCTTCATGCATTCATATATGATCCGCCCCCTACGGCACCCTACCTACAAGGTAACGGTGAACCTTAGTATAAAAGGCCGGACTTATATGACATCCATGAAGATCACATCAATTAATAGGAAAGGACGGACAAGGATCTAGAGGAAGAAACTTTGTTTCATCCCGATCATCCTAATCCCCTTTGCTAATAATTGTTGTGATATTTCTAAAAGGCTTAAATCATGGCATTGAAAGAGGTGAAAACATAGATCTCAACATCCCTACCTTCGACCTAACCCTAACGAGTCATTTCTTATCACATAAATTCATCTTAAACTCAATCGATAAAAAAACCAACCACGATTTGAATCAACTCGTTATAACACAAAATTAGAAATTAACACATCCCTGCGGATCGACCCGTATTCACCGGCTAGCTGCGAAGCGACGCCGTTTCTGATTACGGTAAACTACAATTTTTGGATTAATCAGTCACCGATACAGGTCTGGGCCAAAGCTGTACAGCCTCGATCTTCCTCGGGTCCACAAGAATACCATCACCAATCACCACATGACCCAGGAAGTCAACTCTATCAAGCCAAAATGCGCACTTTGAGAATTTAGCATACAGCCGGTGCTTTCTCAATATCTGCAAAGTAATCCTCAAGTGCTGCTCATGCTCCTCATGACTCCTAGAGTAGACCAGTATGTCATCAATAAACACTATAATGAACTGGTTGAGGAACGGCCTGAAAATCCGGTTCATCAGATCTATGAAAGCTGCTGGCGCATTGGTGAGTCCGAACGACATCACCAAAAACTCATAATGCTCATAGCGCGTACGAAAAGCAGTCTTCGGAATGTCATCATTCCGAACCCGCAACTGATGGTAACCCGAACGCAAATCAATCTTCGAAAAATGTTTCGCACCCTGGAGCTGATCAAATAAATCGTCAATGCGGGGTAAAGGATACATGTTCCGCACCGTAACTCGGTTCAACTGACGATAATCCACACATAGCCTCAAACTGTCGTCCTTCTTCTTGACGAACAGAATACGAGCTCCCCACGGCGAAACACTCGGACGCACAAGTCCCAAAACAAGCAACTCTTGCAATTGATCTTTAAGCTCTCTAAGCTTTACTGGAGCCATCCGATAAGGCGGTATAGAAATAGGCTCCGTGCCAGGAATCAGATCAATGCAAAACTCAAAATCGCGCTCTGGCGGCAACCTAGGTAACTCATCAGGAAAGACATCGGGAAACTCTCGCACGGTAGGAACCTGGTCCAACAACTCCACCGTAGCTCCAGTATCATGAATGAAAGCCAAGAATCCCCGACATCCCCTCCTCAAAAGCCGACTAGCGCACAGAACAGAAACCAAACTGTGAGGGGCGGCACCACAGTCCCCCCGCACAACGAACACTGACTCGCCGGGAAAACAAAATCTAACTGTCTTCACGCGGCAGTCCACGGACGCATAGCAAGTCGCTAGCCAGTCTATGCCGAACAGAACGTCGAAGTCGAACATCTCAAGAAGGATCAAGTCGACGGACAGATCTCTGTCTCCTAAACGGACAGCACATGATCGGAACATGTGCCGCGCAACAAACGACTCTCCCACAGGAGTAGTCACTACTAGCGGCTGATCCAGCAAACATGACTCTCGGCCTAACCTCGGCGCGAAGTGCGTAGAAACATACTAATGCATAGATCCCGGATCGAAAAGATAATGTGCATCAAAAGAACATAAGGAAAGGGTACCTAAAACTACAGCATTGGACGCCTGAGCGTCCTGGTGAGTCAAGGAAAAAACCCGTGCCTTCCCTCTACCGGCTACTGGCTGTCCTCTGCCTCTGCCACCTCGTCCTCTCGATATAAAACCACCGTGACCACGACCTCTCTGACCAGGAGTCTGACGCGGCGCAACAACAGGAATAAGAGACAACGCTCTCTGAGGCGGAGAAGGTGGTAAGGTAACCTGCGGTACTACTGGCCCTCTCTGATGCACCACAGTACAATTCCGAACAAGATGATGAAAACTGCCACAACCGAAGCATCCATAAGACGTTCGCTGGCCCTCCTGGGAATAAGAACTGAATAACTGGCCACGTCCCACGTCTCTGCTACTCCCCGAGTATGAAGGAACTCTGCCTCTACGGACAACCCTCGGTCCTCGTACTGGTTCATCCGTACGAGTCCTCTTCGGTTCTGGAACAACCGATGACTCAGCTAGACGCTCCTCCACCAATAAGGCTGCATCGACAGCTGCCGCATACGTGTCTCAATGCTGAATGTTGATGGCTAGGAACAATTGGGTAAGCAGGCCTCGAACAAACCTCTTCACCCCCATCTCCTTAGTCGCTACAAGGTACGGAGCACACACCGACAGCTCAGTAAACAAAACATCATACTCCAACACCGTCATCCCCGACGTCTGACGTAACGACTCAAATCTGCGCGCTCGCGCATCCCTGACGCTCGGTGGAAGAAAACGGGCAAGAAATGACGTCACAAACTCAGCCCAGGTCATAGGAGCAAGACCAGCGGCTCTGCCCCTCTCCAACGACTCACACCACTTCTGGGCCATACCCTCCAGCCGGAAACTCGCAAACTCTACCCGTCTCTCGTCGGAGCATCGGAGGGAGCGACAAATCCTGGCCATCCAGTCGATGAACGACTGCGGATCCTCAGTAACATCTGTGCCTGTATACACCGGAGGCCTCAGCCTCATGAACTCTGTCAGTGGCACGGTAATAACCTCTGGAGCTGCAACTACGACTGCCGGATCAGTAGGTACCATCGTGGTCCCTGCAACGGGTGGAACAACAGCCTGCCCCTGTGCTCGAATGGCCTCTACTAAAGTCCCCACAATCCGGCGCAGGTCCTGCATACCAGCCCCAATCATAGCAATGTGCTCCGGTACCACAGACGTATCGCCCTGGTCCACCCTCGCCTCAGACGAGTCGACTTTGGCCTCGGCCCTCGCGGCCGCTCTCTGTGCCCTCGTAGTCTTCGGTGGCATATAGGCTGGAAATTGAAACAAGATTCAATAAGGAAACGAAAATTGAATCACAAAGATGTATATCAATCACGGAATGAATTTCAATCAATAAGTCCTAAGGTCACTTAGGCGGAGTACCGTGTCGTAAGTATGCCGCGGAACATACACACGCTACGTCACACTGCTTAAGCTACCTACTCTATCATACCAAGGTCATCCTAAACTCCGAAAGGTAAAAACCCAGCGCTCTGATACTAACTTTGTCACGACCAAAATTTGGCCCGTAATCGGCACTTAAACTACGTAACGTCTAAAGGCGTACGCAACATAAGTAATCCGAAACCCAGAAATCTAAACCACCCAAAACTGGATCAACGGAGAAAAACATAGTTTTAAACGTTCGGAAATTTTCAAGTAAAAATCTTTAAGTTTAGTTTTCGTTCTTAAAAATTTCGGCAGCACCTCCTTCGTACAAACTAACCCCGAAAACGTGTACAACATAGATAATAATAAAAGCATCCCAAACGGGAGCAAATCACGCCCAACGGCGGAGACAACCACCACAACATATATACGATGCCGAAGCGAAGAAATATAAAAGAAAACTGCATAAAGAAGTAAAACTTTTCAACGAAACCGGCTCCCACGAGCACGGCACCCAACGTCACCACAAAATATAATATTGAATCCTCACAAGTCGTCTCTAAGTCATATACAATAGTGGTAGATGGAGAATACTAGATCCAATAAAAAGATATACAATGTACAAACAGATAACGGCAACCCACCTAAAAGCAAGGCTTCACAGCCAACCGTAGCGGTATCCGCAAAAGTAGAGATGAAAAGATGCCCTGCCGCGACTACTTAGAGGGTAAGTCCTGCAAAACACTGTGGCACAATGGGGGTGAGTTGCCAACTCGTGAATAGTAAATAACATCATACAATAATTGCAAGTATGCACGAACAACGATCTATCTATCACAAGTAATCCGATAGCATAAGTACGATAAGTGAATTTGCAACAATCATGTAAAGGTACATTATCAGGGTACTACAACTACATAAAACAATGCATATCAACATAATCCTGAGTGTGGGATGATATAATATAAAATCTCAAGCAAAAATCATCAGCATGGAAAAACACAAATGTCCCTCGCAGACACATCAAATCCCAAATCCTCAGGCACCGCATCCTCAGATCGGCCCTCACATCCTGTATGTCTCACGAAAACCTCAGTGTCAAACACCGACACTCGAAGCATCATGAAACCCGTGTCTAGCATCGACACGTAAATCCTCATAACAAAGACGTTGTCACCATGACAAGCCCTGACGATATGTCATACCTCACTCCGGTCGGTATCTCCATGATAACCACCGAGTCCAAATACAATCACCGGTAGGTAGTGGTCCCACCGTCAGGCTTATCGTCTATACCACGAAATCACCACTCACCCCTGGGTACCATACCGGGTCCACCATGTACCCACAGACGGTGCGTCCCGCTCCTCGAATCGGGTATCACAAGCCAAATCTCAGAACCGAGAAATCACATGGTGGACGCATCAAATATCATATCAAGAGAAACCGGGTTTTCAAACAATACATAGTTTTCTTGAAAATATCCCCCACGGTTCTCAAATCCATAAATCATATGAAATCCATATCTCAATGCGTAAAATCCATATAAAGCTGATATATGCAACATAAAACATCAATATGAGCATATAAAGGGAAAACCGCTCTTTAAATTGAATCTAGCTTTAAAACATATCATGCGGTTCCCAATTCCTTCGAAAATAAATGCAGTATCATATGAATTGTACATGTAAGTGCAGCAAGGTTTAAGTATCTACATGTAATCAAGTACGAGGGTGTACATGTCAATATGTATGCATGATGGATAAGTAAATATAGCAAGATATAAGTGAAGTGGAATAAGGTTCACTACCTTAACTATTCCTGCCCAATGCAATACGCGTATGTATGTGTCCACAGTATTTCATAAGCAAAATAGAATAAGAGTTACTACTCCAATCAATCCTATCCACTACCATATCCCATATGTAGGTGTTTGTGTGTGTCATGGCAATTACAGACGGTGTGGGTGTAGCATACAATTTAGTGCTCGTGCAACATGAACCGTCAGTAATGTGTTATATCTAAAGGTACGAGTCAAGTACAACAGATAATGCTATGCAATGACATTCATATGAAAGTAACTAATATGCAAATACATGAAGCTATCATATCATATTCGCCCCGACGCATAACGCCATACGGGTGATTTCCCCGTAGATGTTAAATCTACTCAAATATGGTCTCGAGCTATGAAAATCCGACCACCTACTTCCCCTTGTCCACAGCACCTGAAATCCCTGCTTGCGAACCTAAAATTTCATAAATACCACACATAAGCTAAATATCCTATAATGACGAAAAGACAACGAAACGCGACGAAAACGCCCGGAAAATTACACTGCGCGCTTAGCGCATCTATCGCGCACGATACCGGCCAAAACCCTAATTGGGGTCGCTAAACTACAAAACACCAATTCTGGACCCCGATCGTCCCGATCACGCAACACAACACAAAAATTACGAGGAATACACTAGATATAACCTCGCAACTACCAAACGAACCCTACGTCGGAAAACCCCGAAATCTAATAAGCAACCTATCGCAATATATCGCACTAGATTCAAGATAACGCAAATCTAACAATTACAAATACCTTAAAATAGCTTAATTAAGCTATCTAAACCAATCCTATATTTTTAACACTCGCTAATTATGTTTTAGCAAAAATCTAGTAAGCAATTTTGCTTAATTAAACAAAATAATCATTAGCAAATTTTAACATTTTCTACTAGATTAATCTTTTCTAAAACCCAATTTAACACTTCAAATAAACACTAATCACTTAATCAAAAATTAACCCTGACATGAATTTCTTAAACCAAATATAATGAATTAATCATGAATTAAAAGCTAAACTAAGCACATAAATAGTTAACTAAATTAGCTAGTTTAAGATTAAAGAAATTAATTATGGATTAAGGTAAGAAATTATACCTCCTCAAGAACACCAAAATGAAAATAGATCCATCATTTTAGCCTCCAAAAATCAAGCTTTGATGAAGATCCATGAAGGATTAGTGAAGGAAAAATGGATTAATTTTTATATAGGAATTTTTGGATTTATTTTTGGAATTCTTTTTTTGTTTTTTATTGAAAAAGAGTGAGAAATGAGTTTGGAATTGTTGAGGACAGAAATGGGGGGATGAGGCTCGGCCAAGGGGGTGGGAGGGGGGTTTTGTGAATATTTTGTGAAGAAAAAGCAAGGAAAAAGAGTAATAAATGTTAATTAAAGCAATTTGCCACCTTTACACCCTTTTCTTTTATTTTTAAAAAGAAACCATTAGTCACCAAAAAAATATAGATATTTAAAAAGAACCATCTAAAATAATTCTAGTGACAAATTTATTTATTCACAAAAGAAAAAATTTCCCGATTTACGTGCACAAAATACCGCTTAAAATAATATTTTATTTGGGAAAAAATCTATCTGAACAAAAACCTCCCAAATACTCCCAAAGTTTGCGCACAAGTTTTATTTTGGCCAAACTAGGTGTCGGTAAGCTTATACGGACGTTTGATCGAAATCGGGTTAAAACGGGAAAAACCGACAATTTTGCCCTAAAACGGGAAAATTCGCAAAACGATTTCTAAAACGTTACAGATATGACGTACGAGACGTTAGGTCCATACCCTCATTGTCATATAGGTTGATAGGATCCCTAATTGTTTAACGCCGCCGTATGATGGATTACCGTACGTGATGAGCTTTACCTGATGATTGATCCATAGCCTTGACTTGAGGATTCTGTACGATGGATTATACCGTATGTGATGTTGTGAGGCTGAATTCCGAGTGATAGATTCACCGACTCGGATATGTGATAGAGACGTATACCTTATAGCATTGCGCTCACGATTTACTTTATACTACGTTCATGTTATTCTCATTGCATTACGTATACCTGTGCTAGTACACCTACACCATTATCGATGATGCGTATGTTACACTTACACAGATCCGCCGGCTCACACACTTCATCATCGATAATTGCTATGTCACTTACACAGTAGAATTGTCACATCATTATGATATGTCGCATGATATACTGATATTGTCACATCACCGTTACATGTTGCATGATATTCTGAGATGCTCACATTTCTGTTCTATGTTGCATATATCATGCTTTACAATTATATGCACTGAGATGCTGTTTTCATGTGATTTCTGGATTTGAAAACCGTGGTTATTTCAAAGGAAAGTATGTATTGTTTTAAAAACCCGGTTTCTCTTGATATGATATTTCAGTGCGTCCACCATGCGTTTTCTTGGTTCTGAGATGTGTGATAGAAACCCGATTCGAGGAGCTGGAAGATCCGTTTGCGGGTACATGGTGGACCCGGTATAGTACCTCGGGGTAAGAAAGGTATATCGCCCAGTAGATGATGAGCCTGGCAAAGGGACTACTACCTACCGATGATTGGTTGGACCTGGCGGTTATCCGGAGGATACCGACCGGAGTCGAGAGATGGATATGTGTCGATCCGTACTGCCGGAGCCCGAGGGCCGATCCAGATAGACGGAGCCCGTGGGCCGATCCGGAATGACGGTGCCTGAGTTATGAAGATTTACGTGTTGATGCTGGACACGGGTTTCATGATATTTCGAGAGTCGATGTTGGACACTCATGTTCCATGATTTTGGTGTGTCATTGATGGACACACGTTGATTTATATCCTCATATTTTCATGCATATGCTTTCATGATATTTACATGCATGATGTTATGGTGTCATTGATGGACACGTAGATGTTATCCACATGCAGATGGGCATGGATTATATTGCTGGTACATATGAGGATATGGACACCCTAGATATCAGAGTATTACCTTTATGATATAGATGACCTAGGAACCATTGTTTTATTCGATTTCTACCTGATGATGTTTTCGACTCACGAGTTGGAAACTCACCCCCTCATTGTCATATAGGTTGATAGGATCCCTAATTGTTTAACACCGTCGTACGATGGATTATCGTACGTGATAAGCTTTACATGATGATTGATCCATAGCCTTGACTAGAGGATTCCGTACGATGGATTATACCGTATGTGATGTTGTGAGGCTGGATGCCGAGTGATAGATTCACCGATTCGGATATGTGATAGACACGTATACCTTATAGCATTGCACTCACGATTTACTTTATGCTACGTTCATGTTATTCTCATTGCATTACGTATACCTGTGCTAGTACACCTACACCATTATCGATGATGCGTATGTTACATTTACACAGATCGGCCGGCTCACACACTTCATCATCGATAATTGCGATGGCACTTACATAGTAGAATTGTCACATCATTATGATATGTCGCATGATATACTGATATTGTCACATCACTGTTCCATGTTGCATGATATACTGAGATGCTCATATTTCTGTTCTATGTTGCATATATCATGCTTTACGATTATATGCACTGAGATGCTGTTTTCATGTGATTTCTGGATTTGAGAACCGTGGTTATTTCAAAAGAAAGTATGTATTGTTTTAAAAACCCGGTTTATCTTGATATGATATTTCAGTGCGTCCACCATGCGTTTTCTCGTTTCTTAGACGTGTGATAGAACCCGATTCGAGGAGCTAGAAGATCCGTTTGCGGGTTCATGGTGGACCCGGTATAGTACCTCGGGGTAAGAAAGGTATGTCGCCCAGTAGACGATGAGCCTAGCAAAGGGACTACTACCTACCGATGATTGGTTGGACCTGGCGGTTATCCGGAGGATACCGACCGGAGTCAAGAGATGGATATGGGTCGATCCGTACTGCCGGAGCCCGTGGGCCGATCCAGACAGACGGAGTCCGTGGGCCGATCCGGAATGACGGAGCCTGAGATATGAGGATATACGTGTTGATGCTGGACACGGGTTTCATGATATTTCGAGTGTCGATGTTGGACACTCATGTTCCATGATTTTGGTGTGTCATTGATGGACACACGTTGATTTATATCCTCATATTTTCATGCATATGCTTTCACGATATTTACATGCATGATGTTATGGTGTCATTGATGGACACGTAGATGTTATCCACATGCAGATGGGCATGGATTATATTGTTGGTACATATGCGGATATGGTCACCCTAGATATCATAGTATTACGTTTATGATATAGTTGACCTAGGAATCATTGTTTTATTCGATTTCTACCTGATGATGTTTTCGACTCACGAGTTGGAAACTCAACCCCTCATTGTCATATAGGTTGATAGGATCCCTAATTGTTTAACGCCGTCGTACGATGGATTATCGTACATGATGAGCTTTACCTGATGATTGATCCATAGCCTTGACTAATGGATTCCGTACGATGGATTATACCGTATGTGATGTTGTGAGGCTGGATGCCGAGTGATAGATTCACAGACTCGGATATGTGATAGACACGTATACCTTTTAGCATTGCGCTCACGATTTAGTTTTTGCTACGTTCATGTTATTCTCTTTGCATTACGTATACCTGTGCTAGTACACCTACACCATTATCGATGATGCGTATATTACACTTACACAGATCGGCCGGCTCACACACTTCATCATCGATAATTGCGATGGCACTTACATAGTAGAATTGTCACATCATTATGATATGTCGCATGATATACTGATATTGTCATATCACTGTTCCATGTTGCATAATATACTGAGATGCTCACATTTCTGTTCTATGTTGCATATATCATGCTTTACGATTATATGCACTGAGATGCTGTTTTCATGTGATTTCTAGATTTGAGAACCGTGGTTATTTCAAAGGAAAGTATGTATTGTTTTAAAAACCCGATTTCTCTTTATATGATATTTCAGTGCGTCCACCATGCGATTGTTAGTGTATATGCCCTAGAGGCCATTACTGTATCATACTAGTTTGTATATTACTTAATGGAAGCTTGGGATATTCACAGTTGTATATACAATCTTGCTCGAAATGGTAGTATGCTACTTGGTTTGTCTCTGCTTTAATATGTGCATGTGTTTCTTTTAGCATATTGCTGGTATACATATTAGTAGAGCCCTTAGGATCCTTGCTTGATTACCAGCGTTGTGATGGCGCTCGCACTCGTGGGAGCTGGGTAATCTATAAGCACATCCTTATACAGGTCCCTGGTCGTTGGACTATCGAGACAGGGCATCGATACTCCGGAGTAGACTAGCGTATGCGCTTCTCATCCCAGTGTGGGAGACGGTCTGTCCCACAGCCGTTAGTACGTCGTACTTGGGATAGTATGCGGGTGCTCGTTAGGTTACGAGTACACTGGACAGGACTCGTCGGGAACTGTTGGTTGGTAATATACCTATCGTCAGTTATCAGTTCCCAGGTGACATGAGTACAGCTTAGTCCGCTGACTTGACACTGTCACTTCGCCTCGAGTGTGTTCCCACTGCACTTTGATTACTACCCTACCACGGCTCAAAGGAGTCGTGCAAACAGGTAGTTTTTGGGTGCAGTCCCGAAGCACTTGGAGGCAGTGACGGTTAGACAGGATTCGTCTCTCCCGGTATTGGGGGTTGACATCGGGCTGTGTCCAGGAGAGCCATTACACGAGTAGTCCCTGGCCAGGGCAAGCGAGATATACTGGTAGGCTTCCAGTGTTATCTCAGGGTGTTCTGGGCTACACTCCGACACGACTTGTACCGCTATTAGGGGACTGACGTTCACCGCCCCCCTAGGCCCGCCATGCGATGTATCAGACGAACAGACCGGACTGTACGGAGACTGTCACATACAGGCTCAGTAGGAGTGCAGATGGGGTTCACCTCGTCAGTCTTCTTATCGACATCTACCTGGGGACCGTTACGTACAGCTAGTGCCGCTTGCGGTCTATGGTTAAACCCACTGCCAGCGTAGTGTCGAGTCTTTAGAGTCCCACACAGAGAGCTATTCGCCTTTAGGAAAAATGAGTAGAGGTCGCATGGTTTTGCGACAGGGTTCGTTCGCATCCGCGCACTTGTGCACGATTGGTGTCCGGACAGTTTATACTAGCGGGCTTTGGTTTAAGCCGGATCCTAGTATATGATTTGAGATTGGTTTTTCTCAGTGTATTCGTGTTCCTCGGATCGCGAATGCGGGTGCGTATGCACAGTTGCTTGAGATTGAGGGAGAGGACCTTGTTTAGGGTTAATGACTATTGTCATTTTATTAACCCCATTGCTTTTGTGTGTATTATTGTTAATTAATAATTAGCTTAATTATTGTGCATGGTTGTTGTTATTGACCTTTTGACTTCATTGACTTGTTGACCAAGTTGACAACTTGACCATAATCATTTCATTTGGAAGATGCTCTTTGATCCTTGCAATTTGCATTAATATTGAAATGATAATGGTCACACCTTGATTAAACCATGACAATTTTCTAGCTAATTATTGAATTAAAATATTACACACATATTAGTGAGAATGGCTCACTAATAATTCATTCTCTCATATCATTTCTCTCTCTTGCTCATCCTCTCCCTCAAGCTCTCTCCCTCTCATGTGTTGAGAAACAAAAAGCTTGAGAAAAACCTTCACTTGATCTTCTCTACTCTCTTCTAGGGTTCAAGTCTTAGCATTTCTTGCACTCTAGTTACTCCTAGCTTGGAGTTGAAGCTAAAGGTTGAGGCTTTCGGGTGGATCCTTCTTTGACGGGAGAAGACAAGCAAGGTGACATCTTTCTACCATTCCGACGAGCAAGGAGAGAAGGACTTCGAGCTCAAGGTATAACCTTTCTACAACATAGCTAGTTGTTAGTTTGCTTTAGCTAGTTTTTGTTTAGCAAAGATCCTCACAAGCAAGGTCCATGTTGCCTAAGTCAATAAAAATCCGTTTTTTATTATGTTTTCCGCCTCCCCGTAAGCACCGGGGTGGGCAACGTGGACTTACAGTGGTATCAGAGCCTAACTAAACTTAAACTAGCTAGGTAGTGAAGTGTAACGAAGTTTCGAAATTGGAAAATCCAAAAACCAAACTTTGCAAAACCCTAGTTTCTGTTAATTTTTTTTCTGGTCAAAATGACATTTGTTATACACCAAAAATTATCTCAGGCTTTTGTATAGAAAACCACCAAATACGAACCAGAGAAGCGATCAGAGGAGCGCGGATCCGCGGCAAGAGGAAGCTCTTGCCGCGGAAGCGCGGCCGTCTGGTCTCCTCTCTGCTTCGATTTTGGTGCAGAGTGTTTCTGTGTTGGTTTTGGGAGTTTTAGGATATGTTATATGTGCCCAGATTTTCCAGAACTAAAATTTACTTTTGGGGGCCTATAAATCCGTATTTTTTTGGAACTTCACTACACTTTAACTATATCGGTTATATCTGTGATGCTTGTATGTATTGAACGTCGGCTAATCGCTATAAGTCGATTAGTCGGGGTTATACATCTCTGTGATCTGTGATTGTTATTGGTTTGTGGATATGAATGGATTGGATTGTCGTGGGTGAATAGCCGGGGTGGATGTGAGATGAGCGTTATTTTTTCTTTCATTCATTTGTAACATGTAAATTGATGTAATAATATTATTTGTATGGCCGCACAACCGGGTCGGGGTTGTAGCCGTCATTGTATAATTCTTTTTACTGTTTTTGCCCCTAGGATAGACCCATGCAGGGGGTGCACAAACTACCGGGTATCTCGAAGTGCCGAGTGGCCTACTCACGGTGGTGAGGGAGGATGCTTCGCTTCGGGTGCTTGGCGGGTAGTTTGCCGCACCCGTAGGGGTCTTGGGTGGGGTATTGGCTATTCACCGCGACCGTGTAATCCGCTTTACGTTTGAGGCTCGAACGCATTGCGGATTCCTAGCATATCCAATGTATTCATCTGTGATCTGTAATGTCTATCATTGCTATATATTTATATATAATAACTATTTAGGCGTTGCTTATGTTTTACAGCCGCGCTAGCCCAGCCCCCGCTCTGTCGTTTGTTAAGTAACCTAACGGGTGATGACGGGGCCCCGTGGCGAATGCGAATGGCATAAGCGTACGTCATATTTTGGTTGTTTTCTGCAATGGTAGGATTAAATGATGGGACGCATTAAAAGAACTAATGCAAGAAATAAACCAAGTAAAAGTCGAATGGAACACTTTGAAAACCACTCGGTTCTTTTCAAAACTAAACTTTTAAACGCGGAGCTTGAACCACTCCTTTTAAAAGCTATCTCGTTCCATCGATTATATCAAGTTCACTACGTTCACGGTTTCGCCAAAACCATCCGTAGCCCTCCATCATTTCGGTTAAATATTCGGTAATATTCAAGCTATGTATTTTGACCTCACGCCAAGGCATAGTGATTGGTAGCTGCCGGATATTTATCCGTTGCATAGATAGAATGCGTTGATTTGAGACAGTCGTACTGCCGTTTTGGCCTACGTCAAGGGTAGGTACGGGTGGGTTCAAATTAACCAGGATAATGATGGGAAGAACTTGACATGTGACTTATGACATTTTAACCTCACGCCAAGGTCATAAGAGCATGGGGCAAAAATCCACATCGGGAGTTTCATAAGTACTGAAACTTGCTAGCGTTGCATACCATTTGGAGTGTGATGATTCTGGTAGGATTCCTTCGGTTTTATCACGCGATGATATTTGGATCCCGATCCTACTGTGAGTATATGCTACTCCTCGGGAAAACACTCACTTAACGATCAATGCTATAAACCTAGTAGGTGCTTAGAAAGGTGTTAGCGGGGCTACGCCCACAGGGAAAAGAGGTTACTTAATTAAGGAACTTCGCGAAAGCGTTGGAAAACCTCCCTCGAAGTACCGACACTGGCCTGGCTGAACGGTTAAGCAAGTATTGTACGGTGAGAATGATCCCGGCTAATCCTTTTCTTTATGGTTTGAGAAGGGATTCGAGAAACAGTGGGAGCCATCCAGTTTAGACAAACTAAAAACCACTCTAAACTTGCAAGAGCATCATGCTAAAGTGTTTCTTTTCTCTCTCCTAATTGCAGCGACCATTCAACATGACCGGACTTAAGTTACTGTTAGATAAAAATATATTGACAGGGCCAAACGACAAAGATTGGCTCAGGAATGTCAAGATGGCTATCACTTATGACAAGCTGGGGTATATACTTACCACCAAAGCTCCCCCTGTCCCAGGTCCCACCTCCAGCGTCGCGGATGTAGAAATCCGTAAGACATGGGAGATAGATTGCGCGAGGGCCAGATGCCTCGTACTAGCCTCGATGGACAACGAACATCAGAGGAGGCACGAGAATATGGACCTAGAGTCCATATTTCTCCATACAAAAGAACTGTATGGAGAGCAGTCTCGTATCGCTAGATACGAAGTGTCGAAGAAGCTTTTTTCGGCAAGGTTGGCCGTCAGATCATCGGTAGCGGACCACGTGCTTAAGATGATCGGCTACATAGAGGAGCTCGCGGACCTTGGGACCATGTTGGAGAATGAACTCTATACCGATTTGATTCTCCAGTCCCTTCCTTCCACTTACGCCCAGTTCATTCTTAACTTCAACATGCAAGGAAAGGAGGTTGAACTTGCCGAACTTCTGAACATGTTGAGGACTGCTGAGGGCACCCTACAGAAGGGTAGGGAGACATCCACTTTGTTTGTAGGAGGATCTTCCTCTTCTAGGTCCAGGGCGAAAGCCAAGGGCAAGAAGAAGAAAGCCCCCGCCAAACCAAGAGGCGGTGTCGGTAAAGTGGATACGAAGGGAAAGGGTAAAGCAACAAAAGTAGCGGGGAAGCTGGTGGGGAAGGAAGAATGCTTCTATTGTCACAAAAGTGGTCACTGGAAACAGGATTGCAAGGCTTGGAAAGCCAGAACACAGGATTTGAAGCGAGTTGCAGCTTCAGCTTCAGGTGTGTATGTTATTGAAAACTGTCTATCAATAAACTCTACATCCTGGGTATTGGATACCGGATCAGGATCTCATATCTGTAATTCTTTACAGGCGTTGAGAAAGCGTAGAGTTTTGAAGGCAGGTGACATGACCCTCAGAGTAGCGAACGGTGCTAGCAAGGATGCTGAGGCCGTGGGGGACTATCACCTGGGATTATCAGATGGACACTTTTTGGTTTTGCGTAGTTGTTATTATGTACCAAATGCAACCTGTAATATCATTTCTGTATCTTTATTATCTAAAGAAGGTTATGAATTTTCATTTGTAAGTAATGTAGTGAACATTCACCTTAATCAAGTTTTGATTGGGTTAGGTACATTAAACAACGATATATACGTTTTAAACCAACCACAGGTTTTCAATATCCAGAATACACACAAAAGAAAGTCTCCAGAAATTAATAAAACTTTCTTATGGCATTGTAGACTGGGTCACATCAATGAGAGAAGATTGACTAAGTTACATACTGAAGGATATTTAGATCCGTTCGAATATCAATCGTATGCAACTTGTCAATCCTGTCTCAAAGGAAAGATGACAAAGGCTCCGTTTTCTGGACACGGAGAAAGAGCGAGCGAGCTCTTGGGACTCGTACACAGCGACGTGTGCGGTCCAATGTCTACAGATGCGCGAAGCGGTTTTTCTTACTTCATTACTTTTACGGATGATTTCTCAAGATTCGGACATATCTTCTTAATGAAGCATAAATCCGAAGCTTTTGATAAATTCCAGGAATATAAGAATGAAGTAGAAAAACAAACCGGCAAAAGTATCAAGATCCTAAGATCGGATCGAGGAGGAGAATACTTAAGTGCCGAATTCCTGAATTACTTAAAAGAGAATGGAATTCTCTCTCAGCTTACTCCTCCATACACACCGCAACATAACGGTGTATCGGAGAGACGGAACCGGACCCTATTGGATATGGTACGGTCCATGATGAGTAACGCTGAGTTACCGCGATCGTTTTGGGGATATGCACTAGAAACAGCTGCATATCTTTTGAACTGTGTTCCCACTAAGACTGTGCCTACCACACCATATGAGTTATGGAGTGGGAAGAAACCCTATCTTCAATACTTGAAGATTTGGGGATGTCCAGCTTATGTCAAAAAGCAGCATACGGACAAGCTCGAGGCACGCTCAGTACTGTGCAAGTTTGTGGGATACCCAAAGAACTCCAGGGGATATCTTTTCTATTACGCAGAGGAACAAAAAGTCCTTGTTTCTCGTAATGCCCATTTTCTAGAACATCAGTTTTTAGAAAAAGAAATAAGTGGGAGCGCAATAGAACTGGAAGAAATTTCAGAACCACAAACTATTACTGAAAGCTTAGTGGAACCAGAAGGTTCAAAAGAACAAGACATTCCTACGCCACTCCGCAGGAGTAGTAGGCAGTCTCATCCGCCCGAGAGGTACTACGGTTTTCTCATTGACGGGGATAGAGAGGACTGCATCATAGATTGTGATGAGCCTACTAGCTTCCAGCAAGCCATTCAGAGCGTCGACTCGGTAAAATGGCTGGATGCAATGCGGACCGAGATGGAGTCCATGTACACCAACAAAGTATGGACGTTGGACATTGCTCCAGACGGGGTAAAACCCGTAGGATGCAAGTGGATCTTCAAAAGGAAGATTGGTGTAGATGGACAGGTTGAGACCTATAAAGCTAGACTGGTAGCAAAGGGTTTTCGTCAGCGACCTGGTTTGGACTATGACGAAACCTTTTCTCCAGTAGCTATGCTGAAATCCATTCGGATCTTACTTGCCATCGCTGCTTTCCACGATTATGAGATTTGGCAGATGGACGTAAAGACAGCTTTTCTAAATGGTCATTTAGAGGAGTGTGTCTATATGGACCAGCCAGAGGGTTTCATTCAGGGTGGGAGCAGCGGAAAGGTGTGCAAGTTGCTCAAGTCCATTTATGGACTCAAGCAGGCATCGCGGAGTTGGAACATCTGTTTTGATGAGACGGTCAAAGAATTTGGCTTTATCAAAAATCCAGATGAACCATGCATCTATTGTAGATTTGTAGCGAGAACTGTAGTATTCCTCGTTTTATACGTGGATGACATTCTCTTAATAGGAAATGACATTCCTATGCTACAATCTGTCAAGGGGTTCTTGTCACACAGGTTCTCCATGAAAGACCTGGGTGATGCCTCATACATTCTGGGTATCCGGATCTACCGTGACAGATCCAAGAGGATATTAGGACTCTCACAGTCTAGGTACATCGACACCATACTGAAGAGATTCAGTATGGAAGATTCCAAGCGCGGTAATCTACCGGCTTGTCACGGGATCACCCTCTCAAAAGAGATGTCTCCCAAGACTGATTTGGAGAGGGATCGCATGTCTATTATACCCTACGCTTCTGCGGTAGGCTCTATAATGTATGCGATGTTGTGTACCAGAACGGATGTGGCTTATGCACTGAGTGTGGTAAGCAGGTATCAGTCAAACCCTGGGGAGAAACATTGGATAGCAGTAAAGAACATTCTCAAGTACCTGAGAAGGACTAAGGAGATGTTCTTGGTATATGGCGGAAAAGACCTGCAGATTGAGGCCTTTGCTGACTCCAGCTTTCAGAGTGACAAGGATGATTCCAAGTCCATGTCGGGTTTTGTCTTTACCCTCAATGGAGGGGCGGTGTGTTGGAAGAGCTCTAAACAGGAAACCGTTGCTAACTCGACTATGGAAGCGGAATACATCGCTGCATCTGATGCCGCAAAAGAAGCTGTCTGGATGAGGAAGTTCTTGAAAGAACTTCAGGTGGTTCCGTCCATTGTTGACCCAATACCCTTGTATTGCGACAACAACGGGGCTATAGCTTTAGCGAAGGAACCCAGGTCCCATCAGAAATCCAGACACATCTTAAGGCGGTATCACCTGATCAGGGAGATTGTGGATCGCCAGGAGATCGAGGTCCGGAGAGTTGCATCAGAGGATAACACAGCAGATCCATTCACCAAGGCCTTGCCCCAGACTCAGTTCGAGCGGCTGATCGAGATGATAGGTCTTCGATACGCCAGTACATGGCCTTAGTGCAAGTGGGAGATTGTTAGTGTATATGCCCTAGAGGCCATTACTGTATCATACTAGTTTGTATATTACTTAATGGAAGCTTGGGATATTCACAGTTGTATATACAATCTTGCTCGAAATGGTAGTATTCTACTTGGTTTGTCTCTGCTTTAATATGTGCATGTGTTTTTTTAGCATATTGCTGGTATACATATTAGTAGAGCCCTTAGGATCCTTGCTTGATTACCAGCGTTGTGATGGCGCTCGCACTCGTGGGAGCTGGGTAATCTATAAGCACATCCTTATACAGGTCCCTGGTCGTTGGACTATCGAGACAGGGCATCGATACTCCGGAGTAGACTAGCGTATGCGCTTCTCATCCCAGTGTGGGAGACGGTCTGTCCCACAGCCGTTAGTACGTCGTACTTAGGATAGTATGCGGGTGCTCGTTAGGTTACGAGTACACTGGACATGACTCGTCGGGAACTGTTGGTTGGTAATATACCTATCGTCAGTTATCAGTTCCCAGGTGACATGAGTACAGCTTAGTCCGCTGACTTGACACTATCACTTCGCCTCGAGTGTGTTCCCACTGCACTTTGATTACTACCCTACCACGGCTCAAAGGAGTCGTGCAAACAGGTAGTTTTTGGGTGCAGTCCCGAAGCTCTTGGAGGCAGTGACGGTTAGACAGGATTCGTCTCTCCCGGTATTGGGGGTTGACATCGCGCTGTGTCCAGGAGAGCCATTACACGAGTAGTCCCTGGCCAGGGCAAGCGAGATATACTTGTAGGCTTCCAGTGTTATCTCAGGGTGTTCTGGGCTACACTCCGACACAACTTGTACCGCTATTAGGGGACTGACGTTCACCGCCCCCCTAGGCCCGCCATGCGATGTATCAGACGAACAGACCGGACTGTACGGAGACTGTCACATACAGGCTCAGTAGGAGTGCAGATGGGGTTCACCTCGTCAGTCTTCTTATCGACATCTACCTGGGGACTTATACGTACAGCTAGTGCCGCTTGCGGTCTGTGGTTAAACCCACTGCCAGCGTAGTGTCGAGTCTTTAGAGTCCCACACAGAGAGCTATTCGCCTTTAGGCAAAATGAGTAGAGGTCGCATGGTTTTGCGACAGGGTTCGTTCGCATCCGCGCACTTGTGCACGATTGGTGTCCGGACAGTTTATACTAGCGGGCTTTGGTTTAAGCCGGATCCTAGTATATGATTTGAGATTGGTTTTTCTCAATGTATTCGTGTTCCTCGGATCGCGAATGTGGGTGCGTATGCACAGTTGCTTGAGATTAAGGGAGAGGACCTTGTTTAGGGTTAATGACTATTGTCATTTTATTAACCCCATTGCTTTTGTGTGTATTATTGTTAATTAATAATTAGCTTAATTATTGTGCATGGTTGTTGTTGTTGACCTTTTGACTTCATTGACTTGTTGACCAAGTTGACAACTTGACCATAATCATTTCATTTGAAAGATGCTCTTTGATCCTTGCAATTTGCATTAATATTGAAATGATAATGGTCACACCTTGATTAAACCATGACAATTTTCTAGCTAATTATTGAATTAAAATATTACACACATATTAGTGAGAATGGCTAACTAATAATTCATTCTCTCATATCATTTCTCTCTCTTGCTCATCCTCTCCCTCAAGCTCTCTCCCTCTCATGTGTTGAGAAACAAAAAGCTTGAGAAAAACCTTCACTTGATCTTCTCTACTCTCTTCTAGGGTTCAAGTCTTAGCATTTCTTGCACTCTAGTTACTCCTAGCTTGGAGTTGAAGCTAAAGGTCGAGGCTTTCGGGTGGATCCTTCTTTGACGGGAGAAGACAAGCAAGGTGACATCTTTCTACCATTCCGACGAGCAAGGAGAGAAGGACTTCGAGCTCAAGGTATAACCTTTCTACAACTTAGCTAGTTGTTAGTTTGCTTTAGCTAGTTTTTGTTTAGCAAAGATCCTCACAAGCAAGGTCCATGTTGCCTAAGTCAATAAAAATCAGTTTTTTATTATGTTTTCCGCCTCCCAGTAAGCACCGGGGTGGGCAACGTGGACTTACATCGTTTTCTCGGTTCTGATATGTGTGATATAAACCCGATTCGAGAAGCTGGAAGATCCGTTTGCGGGTTCATGGTGGACCCGGTATAGTACCTCGGGGTAAGAAAGGTATGTCGCCCAGTAGACGATGAGCATGGCAAAGGGACTACTACCTACCGATGATTGGTTGGACCTGGCGGTTATCCGGAGGATACCGACCAGAGTCGAGAGATGGATATGGGTCAATCCGTACCGCCGGAGCCCGAGGGCCGACCTAGACAGACAGAGCACATGGGCCGATCCGGAATGACGAAGCCTGAGATATGAGGATTTACGTGTTGATACTGGACACGGGTTTCATGATATTTTGAGTGTCGATATTGGAAACTCATGTTCCATGATTTTGGTGTGTCATTGATGGACACACGTTGATTTATATCCTCATATTTTCATTCATATGCTTTCATGATATTTACATGCATGATGTTATGGTGTCATTGATGGACACGTAAATGTTATCCACATGCAGATGGGCATGGATTATATTATTGGTACATATGTGGATATGGTCACCCTAGATATCATAGTATTACCTTTATGATATAGTTGACCTATGAATCATTGTTTTATTCGATTTCTACCTGATGATGTTTTCGACTCACGAGTTGGAAACTCACCCCCGTTGTGTCACAGTTCTTGCAGGTTGACCGCATGGATCAGTAGCGGCATTGCTGGCACACAGATACCTTCGGGTTATGTAACGCCTTGAAAAGTCGTTTTGGTGTCTTCCTGAAAATCGGTGAAAATTCGGTATTAGTCCGAAAACCGTCTTTTTTGTTATTTTGCAGTTTAGAACTAGTTATACCTAAAATGGATAGGTAATTGCTAGTTTTTAGTAGAAAATGAGTTAATTATGAAATTCTGGTCGTTTAAAATTTTTCCCTAATTTTTCAAATTTTTAATATTATTTTAAGCCGGTAAGAAAATACATTAAATTAGCGATAAATACAAATTTAAATGGGCTAAATTTAAGCTTTAAAATCATGTTAATTAAAATCTAGTTGTAACAAAAATTTTTAGCAATTTATTTTAAGTTTTAACAAATTTTTAATATGGAAAACGAATTTATTGAATTTTAAGCTAAAACTTGCAATTTTGGACTTGTGGGGGGTCTTTTTGCATGGAATTCTTTTTGTAACCTCTCCCACTCACCCCCACACCCTAAGGCCGGCCCCACCACTCCTGCAGCAGCCCCATCCCCCTCCATTTGACTTTAACTATTGTGATGAATGATTTGTTTTGAAAAAGATTAAAATATTGTAATTAAGGTATGGTGTACTTTGGATATGAAATGGCTTTGACTTGTGAAAGATTTAGCAAGCCCACACCACTCCCCTCTCCCTCTTCTGGCCGAGACCAGCTCCCCCCCCCCCCATTTCCATTATTTTCCTTCTCTTTTCTCTCATTTTCTTCAAAAAATTGCATCAAATTTCAATAAAAATCAACAAATCCTTCACAATTTCAAAGCAAAACCTTATTCTCTCTCTTCTCAAACCCAAATAGGTTCAAATCTTGGTGAAAGATGGCATCTTGGAAGGCTTTAGCAACATAGGGTTTGGGCTTGTGAGGTATAATTTCAATCTTGGGTTAAATTGTAGTTTAAAGTGTGCTAATTAGAACTTTGAAAATTGTTTTAGTGTTAATTTTAGTGCTATTTGCATACTAGTTTTTTTAAAGTTTGTGGTTTGAAATTAATTTAGGATTTAGAACACCATTAAGAGATTAATTAAGCTATTTTGTTACCTAGTTATTTTGTTAGCTTAATCTAAGTGGTTAACTTGCTAATTGGGCTAAAATCTAGTGTTAATTTAGTGTTTGTTTCTAATATAGTTTTTAAAGGTTTATGGTTAGAGTTAAACTAGGGTTTTTAGAAACCATTATTTAGTTAATTAATGCTAATTAGCTATCTAGTTGTTTACTTAACCAATCTATAAGGTTACTTTGCTTAAATGGCTTGATGTTATGCTAATCCAAGTTAATCTTGTGTGATATTTTCATTGTTGTTGCTAATTACCAAATCAAGAGAAGGGTTGTGTTGGAATTATGGTTTGATGCATAGTTAATGATTTAAAATTAGTGTAATGGCTAGCTAGTGGGTTAGTTTGGATTGTTGTGTTGGATTGTGTTAACTTTGTCGATGTTTGCACCAATTTGCAAACTTCTAGCTTACTAGGTTTTTATTATATTATTGTGGCGAATTAATTGCGATATCTAGATTATATTGTTGGCATATCCTATGACATTTAGGATGTGTGAGTGCGGATTTTTGAGTAATCGGGTTTTAATTTTGCCGGGCGACCAAATCGATGATTCTAGTTAGTTTTGCGATTTTCGCGTGCGTTCCGCGCACCTGTGCACGTTGTACCTAGCTTGTGAACGTTAGTATTTTCGTTTGGGTTTTGCGTCGTTCTTGATATGAAACCTTATGTTTGGTATTGATGTAATTCCAGGTTCGGTCGCGGAGACGTCAGACGCGGCTCGAAAAGGGAAAGCGGTGATTGGACGTGACCAGCTAGGGATTCCGGTGAGTAGATGTAACATCTACGGGGGACTATCGTTGGATGGCGCAAGTCGACCGATAGTTTTAGTAGCTTGAAAAGATTCTTAGTAATGTTAGTAATTAGGGGTGTAATACTTGTATGATTATTTGCTACATTCATGCCTTATATTGACTTACATATACGAACCCATTCTATAGGACACCTGCACCATTACCAGGGTTTTTATATGCAGCACGAGCATTATTCATGCTTACACACACACCCTGGTAATTGCCATGCCACCACACTAGATAAACTTTAAATTGAAACCTTTTACTATAATTGATACTTAAACATGTGCTATTGCCTTTAATTCCTTAAAATGAAATCGTAGGATTGCTATTCATGTGCATGTACCTCATCATATTATTTGTTCATGCCTAGTCTATTAATCATACATCGCAACTTGATTATTGATACCATATGCATTCATTATCATTGACGTATGCATTCATGATGATTTCTTGAGATTTATGATATTTCTGTATTTCGGGGGAAAGCCGCAAAATTTCTAAAACTTATTACCCTTTTTAAAATATGCAAAATTGCGGTTTTCTAGTGATGTAAAGTGTCGTCCACCATGAGTTTACTGTGGTTTTCGAGATCCGTGTCGAGGAGTGGAGGAACCGTCACGGGTACATGGTGGGCCCGGTAAGGTACCCTGGGGCAAGAGGAATGTGTTGTTGACGTTGAGCCTGGCAGGGGATGGACTACCTACCGGTGACTGTTTTGGCACGGCGGATATCGAGAGGATACCGACCGTGGCCGCGAGATGATGAGATATTGATATTTGAGATGGGTCAGCCGGACGGCTGAGGCCAGAGATACATTGATATGTGATTTGAGACAGTTTTGAGGTGTCGTTGCTGGACACGGATTCTGGTTGATTTTATTGGTATTGTGCTGATATTTCAAAAGAGATGCCTAAAGGAAAAAAGATGATTTCTTACACTTACATATACGGATCACGAGTATATTTTTATTGCATACATACTTGCTTGTATAGTCATATTGCATACATACCTACTATTATATCCTGCCATACCTGTATTTTAGATGCTAGGATGCTTGTGTGCATACTTGCGATAGCCTGTGTAGATGTTATTTATTACTCATGAGTTGGCAACTCACCCCCGTTGTGCCACAGCCTTTTTCAGGTCCGCTCCGTCAGTTCAGTAGCGGCGGGCGCACTTGCTTCTTTTGCCTCCTTTGCCTGGACTCGAGGTTTTGCTCTTAGGTGGGTTATATCATTATTTTGTACCACCTTGTATATTCTTTGTATCTAGTATACTCCATCTACTGTATCTACCAGTATTTTTGTATATTGACCTAGAGATGAGACTGTGAGATTTGTGGACTTTTATGCTGTATTTTGGGGTCGAGCTCACTTGAGTCGACATGCTGTTTTTCTCATGCTTCCTTATGATTATTTCGCATGTTGTTGCTTTATATTGTGTGGGATTTGTGACCGCCTTGTGGCGAAGAGCTAGCTCCCGCTTGGGGATGCCTTATTTGTTGGATTCATATATATTCTTGTTGTACCCATTTTGGTGGCCAGTATTTACAAAGGAGACTCTGCCGAAATTTTCGGAAAAATTTGTATTGTTTTAAAAAGTGTTTTATATGACTTATTTGATAAAACTCGCTTTCAACTGATTGGGTTTTCTTCACTCTTTTGCTTATTTGGTTTTGGTTTTCTGTGCTTTGGCTTACTTATTTTACGGACGTCTTGAGACGTTTCGTAAACTTAAGTGCCAGTCACGTTCCGTACCTTGCGGGTCGTGACAAAGTTGGTATCAGAGCGATAGGTTTTACCTTTTTGAGTGTAGGATGGCCCTTGGTAGATGGAGTAAGTGACTTAAGTAGTGTAACGTACCGTGTGTATGTCCGCGGCATACTTGCGATACAGTACTCCGCCTAAGTGACTTTAGGATATACTTGCTTGAAAATTCCTTCTTCAATTCCGTGTATCCTATGATTCTATTGCACTGTTCTTATTATCCATTTTCCTGTAACAGCCACTATGCCGCCGAAGGCTACGAGGGCACAGAGGGCTGCCGCCCGAGACGAGATTCGAGCTGGCTCGTTCGAGACTAGGACTGAGCAGGGTGGTATGCCTACGCCGCAGGGACAGACCGATCCACCTTCCCCAGGACGTATGGATAGGCTCGAGACTGGTATGGAGGAGTTGCGATAGATGATGGGGGGCATGCAGGAGCTATGTCAGATGGTAGGATCCCTAGTTGCAGCTAGTCGTACACCGAGGCCGGATGACGCACCTACTACATCCCAGACTGCTATGATACCTGCTTCTACTACTACCGCCGTGACCATCCCGGTTTCACTACAGGATTTCATGAGGCTGAGACCTCCAGTATTCACCGGCACCGAGGCAGCGGAGGACCCACAGACGTTCCTTGACAGTTTAGCCAGGATCTGTCGTTCGCTGAGATGTTCGGATGATCGATGGGTAGAGCTTGCGAGTTTCCTACTAGAGGGTCTCGCGCAGACATGGTGGGAGTCAGTCTTGAGAGGTCGAGCTGCAGGTCTACCGCCTATGACATGGGCCGAGTTTACAGCGGTCTTTCTAGCTCGTTTCCTCCCAGAGAGCGTTCGTGACGCCAGAGCTCGTAGCTTCGAGGCCTTAGTCAAGACACCTGGGATGACGGTGTCTGAGTATGACGTCCAGTTTACACAGTTATCCCGATATGCTCCGTATTTGGTGGATACCGAAGAGAAGATGGTGAAGAGGTTCGTACAGGGACTTGATGCCCAGCTATATCTTGCCATTGGCGCCCAGCACTACGGCATGTATTCAGCTGCTATGGATACGGCATTACGGATGGAGGCACGCATATCACAGACTTCGGCCGTTTCTGGGCCAAAGAGGATTCGCACCGATGCACCGTCTCAGAGGCAGTGCGCCAGATTTTTTCCGAGAGATAGGCCTGGCAGAGGATTTGGACGGGGACAGTTATATGGTTCTTATCCCCAGAGACAGCAGCCGTCGCCAGGGTGTTTTGGGTGCGGGAGTCCGCACCATCTTGTCAGAGACTGTTCGACGAGACGACAGGGAGCAGCGACAGTTCCGCATGTGACCCTACCACCATCACCACTCCCTCCTCAGAGAGCCCTACTTCTTACCACCGGCGATGCTCCACGCCAGTTAGGTGCACCCAGAGGCCGTGGACGCGGCGGTCCTGTTCAGAGAGGATGAGGTAGCAGAGGCCGAGGTCGAGGTCAGCCCGCTATCGATGGAGGACAGGCCCGAGTATTTGCTTTGACACCGCAGGATGCGCAGGGATCCAATGTCGTTGTGACAGGTACCATGCCAGTTTGTTCTTTCGACGCACGGGTATTATTCGACCCAGGTTCCACACATTCGTACGTCTCTACACACTTTACACCGATGTTGGGCCATGAGTCGTCGTCGTTAGATCACCCGCTTGTTGTTGTTACTCCGGTAGGCGAGTCGTTTGTCGCTCGTTTTGTATTTCGATTGTGTTCCGTTCGTATCGGGGAGAGGGATTCATCAGTTGATTTGATTCTCCTCGATATGTTGGACTTTGATGTGCTTCTGGGCATGGACTGGCTGGCCACTTGTTATGCTTCGGTGGACTGCCGTGAGAAGGCAGTCAGATTTAGCTTTCCGGGAGAGCCAGTCCTTGTTATTCAGGGAGACCGCAGCGTCACCCTTCCCAGCTTGATTTCGTCTCTTCGCGCTGGTCAGCTCTTGCGGAAGGGATGTCAGGGATTCTTAGCGTATATTTGTTATACTCGAGCTGCAGAGGTTCCGTTGGACCGGGTCTCGGTTGTTTGTGAGTTCCCTGATGTTTTCCCTGATGAGCTACCTGGGCTACCGCCTGAGCGCGATGTTGAGTTCTGCATTGATTTGATTCCCGGCTCGGGGCCTATTTCTATACCGCCTTATCGGATGGCCCCGGCAGAGCTTCGAGAGCTGAAGGATCAGTTGCAGGATTTGTTAGAGAAGGGGCTTATTCGACCTAGTGTTTCTCCGTGGGGTGCTCCGGTCCTGTTTGTCAAGAAGAAGGATGGAAGTTTGCGCTTATGCATCGACTACCGCCAGCTGAACAAAGTTACCGTTCGGAACAGATATCCGTTGCCACGCATTGATGATTTGTTCGACCAGCTTCATGGTGCGGGATATTTTTCGAGGATCGACTTGCGATCAGGATACCATCAGCTGCGAGTTCGACAGGAGGATATACCGAGGACAGCTTTCCGCACGCGCTATGGCCACTATGAGTTTTTGGTGATGTCGTTCGGACTCACCAACGCCCCAGCAGCATTCATGGATTTGATGAACCGTACATTCAGGCTGTATCTTGACTTGTTCATTATCGTGTTTATCGACGATATCTTGGTGTACTCCTGGAGCAGAGAGGAGCACGAGCAGCACTTGCAGATTACGTTACAGACTCTGAGGGAGCACCAGCTGTTCGCAAAGTTCTCCAAGTGTGCATTCTGGCTGGACAGCGTTGGATTCTTGGGTCACGTGGTTACGAGAGACGGCATTTGTGTGGACCCGAAGAAGATTGAGGCTGTTCAGCAGTGGCCCCGACCTACATCGGTTACTGAGATCCGTAGTTTTCTAGGCCTGGCGGGCTACTACAGGCGTTTTGTTCAGGACTTCTCCCGTATAGCTGCACCATTGACCGGTTTGACCCGGAAGGGAGTTCCTTTCGTTTGGACAGAGGAGTGCGAGCGCAGTTTTCAGCAGCTACGGACTTGTTTGACAACGGCGCCGGTATTATCTTTGCCTTCGGGATCAGGCGGATTTGTGGTCTACTGTGATGCTTCGCGAGTGGGATTAGGATGCGTATTGATGCAGCATGGCCGGGTGATCGCATATGCTTCTCTGCAGTTGAAGAAACATGAACAGAACTACCCCACTCACTATTTGGAGATGGCTGCAGTGGTCTTTGCACTGAAGATTTGGCGACATTACCTATACGGCGAGTCGTGTCAGATATTCACTGATCATAAGAGCTTAAAGTACATATTTCAGCAGCGAGACCTGAACCTCAGACAGCATCGTTGGATGGAGTTGGTGAAAGACTACGACTGCGAGATCTTATATCACCCGGGCAAGGCGAATATAGTGGCAGATGCTTTGAGCAGGAGGCCCGGGGGTAGTCTATCCTTTTTGCGCGCAGTGCAGAGGCAGTCGTCAGCAGATTGGCAGATGTTATGCGACAGCCGAGTTGAGTTCGAGTTCACTCAGACAGGGGGACAGCTCGCGCATGTTCGGGCACGCCCACAGTTGCTTGACCGTATATATGAGGCACAGCGCAGCAACGACCGTTGCTCAGAGATCATGGCACAGATGGGACAGGGCAGATTTTTCGAGTTCGTGATTGATGATCAGGAGATTTTATGATATGGATCTAGACTGTGCGTACCAGATGCTGATGGATTGCGGCGCGACATTCTTGAGAAGGCACACCGATCCGTGTATAGTGTCCACCCCGGTTCCACCAAGATGTACCATGATATGAGAGAGACCTACTGGTGGGACGGGATGAAGAGGGACATTGCGAAGTTCGTATCGAGATGCCTGACTTGTCAGCAAGTCAAGGCCGAGCACCAGAGGCCCGCAGGAGAGCTACAGCCGTTACCCATTCCGGAGTGGAAATGGGAGCAGATTTCGATGGACTTCGTTGTGGGTCTACCCAGGACAAGTCGAGGGTACGACTCCATCTGGGTGATCGTGGATAGATTGACGAAAGCGGCTCACTTCCTACCAGTGAAGACGACTTTCAGCTTTGCTCAGTATGCCCAGCTTTACATCGACGAGATCGTGCGGTTGCATGTCGTACCGACTTGTATCGTGTCAGATCGAGGCACCCAGTTCACCAGCCGACTTTGGCAGAGACTTCAGGAGGTTTTGGGCACTCGTTTGAGCTTCAGCACAGCGTTTCATCCGCAGACCGACGGACAGTCAGAGCGGACCATTCAGACTCTCGAGGACATGCTCAGAGAGTGTGTTTTGGACTTTGGTGGTAGCTGGGATCGTCATTTACCTCTAGTGGAGTTCTCCTACAACAACAGCTTCCAGGATACTATTCAGATGGCACCTTTCGAGGCATTGTATGGGAGGAGATGCAGATCGCCCGTCTGTTGGACAGAGCTCAGCGAGAGCAGTATTTTGGGGCCGCAGCTTGTTGAGGAGACGACAGCGAAGATACAGTTGATCCGAGACCAGATGAGAGCGGCTCAGAGCAGGCAGAAATCGTATGCAGACAGGCGCCGTCGCAGGTTAGAGTTCGCAGTTGGCGACCATGTTTTTCTGAGGGTCTCTCCGATGAAGGGCGTGATGCGTTTTGGGCGAAAGAGGAAGCTTAGCCCTAGATTCGTAGGTCCCTTCGAGATCCTCGAGCGTGTCGGCGCTGTTGCATATCGTTTGGCCCTTCCACCTATCTTTCCCGATGTTCACCCCGTCTTCCATGTTTCGATGCTCCGCAAGTACCTTCACGACCCTTCGCATGCGATTTAGCACCCTACAGTACAGCTGGAGCGCGACCTTTATTTTGCAGAGCAGCTGGTGGCCATCCTGGATCGGCAGGTGAAGAAGTTGAGATCGAAGGTTATACCGACCGTCAAGGTCCTTTGGCGTAGCCCGAGCAGCGAGGAGGTTACCTGGGAGACCGAGGGCGAGATGAGGAAGAAATATCCCCATCTCTTTGAAGGTACGCGTAGTTATTTTTAAATTCAGGAACCGAATTTCTTTAAGGGGGGAAGATTGTAACGCCTTGAAAAGTCGTTTTGGTGTCTTCCTGAAAATCGGTGAAAATTCGGTATGAGTCCGAAAACCGTCTTTTTTGAAATTTTGCAGTTTAGGACTAGTTATACCTAAAATGGATAGGTAATTGCTAGTTTTTAGTAGAAAATGAGTTAATTATGAAATTCTGGTCGTTTAAAATTTTTCTTTAATTTTTCAATTTTTTAATATTATTTTAAGCTGGTAAGAAAATACATTAAATTAGCGATAAATACAAATTTAAATGGGCTAAATTTAAGCTTTAAAATCATGTTAATTAAAATCTAGCTGTAACATAAATTTTTAGTAATTTATTTTAAGTTTTAACAAATTTTTAATATGGAAAACGAATTTATTGAATTTTAAGCTAAAACTTGCAATTTTGGACTTGTGGGGGGTCTTTTTGCATGGAATTCTTTTTGTAACCTCTCCCACTCACCCCCACACCCCAAGGCCGGCCCCACCACTCCTGCAGCAGCCCCATCCCCCTCCATTTGAATTTAACTATTGTGGTGAATGATTTGTTTTGAAAAGGATTAAAATATTGTAATTAAGGTATGGTGTACTTTGGATATGAAATGGCTTTGACTTGTGAAAGATTTAGCAAGCCCACTCCCCTCTCCCTCTTCTGGCCGAGACCAGCTCCCCCCCCCCCATTTCCATTATTTTCCTTCTCTTTTCTCTCATTTTCTTCAAAAAATTGCATCAAAATTCAATAAAAATCAACAAATCCTTCACAATTTCAAAGCAAAACCTTATTCCCTCTCTTCTCAAACCCAAATTGGTTCAAATCTTCGTGAAAGATGGCATCTTGGAAGGCTTTAGCAACATAGGGTTTGGGCTTGTGAGGTATAATTTCAATCTTGGGTTAAATTGTAGTTTAAAGTGTGCTAATTAGAACTTTGAAAATTGTTTTAGTGTTAATTTTAGTGCTATTTGCATACTAGTTTTTTTAAAGTTTGTGGTTTGAAATTAATTTAGTATTTAGAACACCATTAAGAGATTAATTAAGCTATTTTGTTACCTAGTTATTTTGTTAGCTTAATCTAAGTGGTTAACTTGCTAATTGGGCTAAAATCTAGTGTTAATTTAGTGTTAGTTTCTAATCTAGTTTTTAAAGGTTTATGGTTAGAGTAAAACTAGGGTTTTTAGAAATCATTATTTAGTTAATTAAAGCTAATTAGCTATCTAGTTGTTTACTTAACAAATCTATAAGGTTACTTTGCTTAAATGGCTTGATGTTATGCTAATCCAAGTTAATCTTGTGTGATATTTTCATTGTTGTTGCTAATTACCAAATCAAGAGAAGGGTTGTGTTGGAATTATGGTTTGATGCATAGTTAATGATTTAAAATTAGTGTAATGGCTAGCTAGTGGGTTAGTTTGGATTGTTGTGTTGGATTGTGTTAACTTTGTCGATGTTTGCACCAATTTGCAAACTTCTAGCTTACTATGTTTTTATTATATTATTGTGGCGAATTAATTGCGATATCTAGATTATATTGTTGGCATATCCTATGACATTTAGGATGTGTGAGTGCGGATTTTTGAGTAATCGGGTTTTAGTTTTGCCGGGCGACCAAATCGACGATTCTAGTTAGTTTTGCGATTTTCGCGTGCGTTCCGCGCACCTGTGCACGTTGTACCTAGCTTGTGAACGTTAGTATTTTCGTTTGGGTTTTGCGTCGTTCTTGATATGTAACCTTATGTTTGGTATTGATGTAATTCCAGGTTCGGTCTCGGAGACGTCAGACGCGGCTCGAAAAGGGAAAGCGGTGATTGGACGTGACTAGCTAGGGATTCCGGTGAGTAGATGTAACATCTATGGGGGACTATCGTTGGATGGCGCAAGTCGCCCGATAGTTTTAGTAGCTTAAAAAGATTCTTAGTAATGTTAGTAATTAGGGGTATAATACTTGTATGATTATTTGCTACATTCATGCCTTATATTGACATACATATACGAACCCATTCTATAGGACACCTGCACCATTGCCAGGGTTTTTATATGCAGCACGAGCATTATTCATGCTTACACACACACCCTGGTAATTGCCATGCCACCACACTAGATAACCTTTAAATTGAAACCTTTTACTATAATTGATACTTAAACATGTGCTATTGCCTTTAATTCCTTAAAATGAAATCGTAGGATTGCTATTCATGTGCATGTACCTCATCATATTATTTGTTCATGCCTAGTCTATTAATCATACATCGCAACATGATTATTGATACCATATGCATTCATTATCATTGACGTATGCATTCATGATGATTTCTTGAGATTTATGATATTTCTGTATTTCGGGGGAAAGCCGCAAAATTTCTAAAACTTATTACCCTTTTTAAAATATGCAAAATTGCAGTTTTCTAGTGATGTAAAGTGTCGTCCACCATGAGTTTACTGTGGTTTTCGAGATCCGTGTCGAGGAGTGGAGGAACCGTCACGGGTACATGGTAGGCCCGGTAAGGTACCCCGGGGCAAGAGGAATGTGTTGTTGACGTTGAGCCTGGCAGGGGATGGACTACCTACCGGTGACTGTTTTGGCACGGCGGATATCGAGAGGATACCGACCGTGGCCGCGAGATGATGAGATATTGATATTTGAGATGGGTCAGCCGGACGGCTGAGGCCAGAGATACATTGATATGAGATTTGAGACAGTTTTGAGGTGTCGTTGCTGGACACGGATTCTGGTTGATTCTATTGGTATTGTGCTGATATTTCAAAAGAGATGCTTAAAGGAAAAAAGATGATTTCTTACACTTACATATACGGATCACGGGTATATTTTTATTGCATACATACTTGCTAGTATAGTCATATTGCATACATACCTGCTATTATATCCTGCCATACCTATATTTTAGATGCTAGGATGCTTGTGTGCATACTTGTGATAGCCTGTGTAGATGTTATTTATTACTCACGAGTTGGCAACTCACCCCCGTTGTGCCACAGCCTTTTTCAGGTCCGCTCCGTCAGTTCAGTAGCGGCGGGCGCACTTGCTTCTTTTGCCTCTTTTGCCTGGACTCGAGGTTTTGCTCTTAGGTGGGTTATATCATTATTTTGTACCACCTTGTATATTCTTTGTATCTAGTGTACTCCATCTACTGTATCTACCAGTATTGTTGTATATTGACCTAGAGATGGGACTGTGAGATTTGTGGACTTTTATGCTGTATTTTGGGGTCGAGCTCACTTGAGTCGACATGCTGTTTTTCTCATGCTTCCTTATGATTATTTCGCATGTTGTTGCTTTATATTGCGTGGGATTTGTGACCGCCTTGTGGCGAAGAGCTAGCTCCCGCTTGGGGATGCCTTATTTTTTGGATTCATATATATTCTTGTTATACGCATTTTGGGGGCCAGTATTTACAAAGGAGACTCTGCCGAAATTTTTGGAAAAATTTGTATTGTTTTAAAAAGGGTTTTACATGACGTATTTGATAAAACTCGCTTTCAACTGATTGGGTTTTCTTCACTCTTTTGCTTATTTGGTTTTGGTTTTCTGGGCTTTGGCTTACTTATTTTACGGACGTCTTGAGACGTTTCGTAAACTTAACTGCCAGTCACGTTCCGTACCTTGCGGGTCGTGACAGGTTATTTGCTTTGGTAGGTGATACATGTTGGATCGTGCCCCTCATGTATTATTATTCTTGTTGTATCTAGTCAACTCCATCAATCAAAACTAGTATTTGTATAAATACTAAGACTTAGAAGGACTTTTATTTGCGAGATTTAGAGCGATTGGTTATATGTTCGCTTGGTGGGTTAATGTCTTGCTTATTTCATTATCCTTTGTGTTGATCTTCGCCGTTGGGCATCGTATACATGTTTTATGATTTGCGTGGTTGTGGTTCCGCCGTTTGGCGAAGAGCTGGCTCCCGCTTGGGGATTCCTTTTATATTATCATGTATTTGTGGTTTTGGATCAAAATATACAAAGGAGGTGCTGCCCAAATTTTTAAAAGACGAAACATGTTTTTCAACTAGTAAATCCACTTGCATTTTTAATGTTCCTTTATCTATGCATTTAAGAAAACATTTGATTTCATCATACCTTTATTTCAAAACTTCACCACTTTTATTTTTTTTAAAAGGTTTAGATTTCTGGGCTTCGGCTTACTTGAATTATGTTACTCCTTTAGGCATGGCATGGTTTAAGTGCCGGTCATGAACAATATTTTTGGGTCGTGACAAAGTTGGTACCAGAGCACTAGGTTTAACCTTGGTTCGAGTCTAGGTTTGACTTTGTGGAGTCTGGGGCGTGACCTTACGGAACCTAGGCTTGACCTTACGGAACTTAGACTTGAACAGGGGGGTATTATACCTGAACTTTTGTTACATAGGCTGACCATGATTGATGGAGTAGGTAGCTTGAGTAGAGTGATGTACCGTTCGTATGTTCCGCGGCATATTTACGATACGATACTCAACTTAAGAAACCTTAGGATGTACATATTTTGAGATCCGTGGTTCTCTTCGTCCCCATGATTATACATCCATTTAAGATCCTTGATTTTATTCGTTTCCATGATCATACTCTCATTGATTCCTTTCCTCCTTATGATCATGTATCCATTTTGGGATCTGTTAATTATTTCCATCCCTTTGATCTATCTTCATCGATACATGCTTGAGGTTCCTGTCACCATGGTTTGAGCACAGATTGAGCTAATGCTAGTGATGCGGTCAGGGCGAGCTCGTCATGGACGAGAACTGCCCATCGTGTTTTCTGGTGACATGGGGCCGTATCGATTTAGCGTTTGTGTTGTGACCTCTCATTTGAGGCGAGTGTTCGGTTTTGCATCGGATGATCGAGCCATTGTTAGAGGTTGCCTCTTGTGATAGGACTGTTGATGTACAGCCAACCTCAGAGATCGTAATGTTGTCTACCTTGTAGACAGATGACCCAGCTGTTGCTAGATTGATAGGATGTCACTTCCAGAACTTATGAGCTGAGATCGCTGGAGCTTTCAGGCAGAGATGCGATGGTAAATAGCTAGTCTATCTTGAGTAGAGTTGAGCGACTGAGATGATTCGTCTTATTTGACGTGCTGACGCAGGCCCAGTTGAGTTGAAGATTTCCAGTGTGGAGAGTCTTACTCAGATCTAGAGTAGATCGATCCAGAGATGACGTTGTTCGTTGGATGATCCGATAGGAGATCAGCAGGTTGACCAGCTTCGGATAGAGCACCTCACCCAGATGCGTTGTGAGTTGATCGAGAGTGGATAAATAAGTATATTCCTACGACAATTAGGACGAGCTCCCGAGGACGTGTTCGTCTAGATATCTTCTACAGAGTGATGAAGATACCGAGTTTGTAATTTTGAGTCCGTGTGAAAGACTCCGGATTGACTGTAGCCGAGAACAATTGCAGTACGCAGATAACATGACGTGACGTCGAAGTGGATGATAATAAAGACGAGTGGAGAAAGAGGTTCGTGCGAGATGCTGATGAGCTGTTGTTACTCCCTATTGAGATTAGAGATCAGATATGTATACAGAGGCGTTAGGATACGGCCAGTTCCTGAGGAAATGCTGTGCTTAGAACACAGATGTCCAGAAAACGAGAAAAGATTATGTAAGAGTACCAGCCTCCGCATAGTTCGGCATAAGTGAGATCGAAAGAGACCTTGAGCAGGTTCTTTCCAGGACACTGCTGCACTAAGATTTGCACCAAGGATCAGTTGTGTCACGTGTATTAATAGGGCCAGAGGCCGACGTCTGTGACGTGCTGCTTTACGAGTGGTCATGCTAATTGGCCGAGAGAGGACCAGAGGAGTGCCGGAGCGGAATCGTTCCCGTTAGCACACCTGACCGGGCCAACGAGCTGATGGAATGCGAGATTGGTAATCCGCAAAGAAATAAGGACCCAGAGATAGAGGGTGCCAGACCGTGAGCAAGAGGCAAGCAGATGTTCTTGCTCTGCCAGTTTTGGGCGCACCGACATTTTTTGACATTGTAGGAGGTGTACCTCAATGTCAATTGTTGCGATTTGCGTTTGTGATCCGAGTATCACGCTTATATCGCTTGGATTTGAGTTTTGATGATTGAGTTTCATTATATTATTTTCGTGCACCATGGCTGCACATACTGGGTATTTATATTTTGTGCACAGTTATTGCATTTGATTTATGTTTACACACCGCTACATCGGTTTGCGATTTTTGCATATCTATTGCACATGATATTCATTTTGTGCCTTGGCTGCACGTGTTTATGATTTCGTGGATTTCATACGGATGATTTGATTTTGTTCATGTGGTACGCACTCGATTTGATTTTTGCACTCGGTATAGCTTACATGTGCTTGCAGTGCATTGATACGTGTTTTGTGCACGCAGTTGCTCGTGGTTATGATTTTATACACCTTGGTACACTCGGTGTTGCTTTTTATACGCATTTGTGTTATTGATGAGTTTTCGTGCATTTGTTGCACTAGATTGGTATTTCGTGCACTTGATGCACCGGATTTGTATTTCGTGCACTGGATGCACCGGATTTATATGTTGTGCATTTGTTGCACCAGATTCGTATTTCATGCATTTGTTGCAGTAAATTGTTATTTCGTGCATTTGTTGCACGTATTTCATGCATTGGTTGTGTTAGTTATATGTATGCCCTAGAGGCCATTACTGTACATGTGATGTATATTGTAGTCGATGCTTGGACATATATAGGGAGGACTTTCTTGCTCGATATAATAGTATGCTATCTGGTTGCACTTTGTCTTAACTTGTTGACTTGTATAAGTGATGTTGTCTTTCTCTCACATGTTGATAAAGCCCTTAGGATGTGTACTTGACTACAAGGACTATGATGGAGATCATACTACTAGGGCCAAGAGTAGTCCACAAGTACACCATATAATTGTTCCTAGTCGTGGGCGTATCGAGACAGGGCATTGATACTCCAGAGTAGATTAGCGTATACGCTTCTAGATCCATATGATTGGCGATGGAAGATCCCATTGTTGGAGATAGTGCCCTCATAGTCAATTATTGGATCGCAGGTACGTGATTGCAATGATTGCGGAGGACCTATCCCGGTAGCACAGTCTTACTCGAGATGATAGTATGCTATCTGGTTTGCCTTTATCAGTCATGTACATGTTCAGGTGACTGATTGCATGTTACACTTTGATAGAGCCCTTAGGATCTTGCTTTACTACAAACAGTATGATGGCGATCATATACGTGAGAGTTGGGTAGTTTATATGCATATCCTTAATTGTGGTCCCTAGTCGTGGGAGTTTCGAGACAGGGCATCGATACTCCGGAGTAGACTAGTGTGTACAGTCGAGACCCCGACGAGGGGCGGTGGCCGGTCTCACAAGCCACTGGTGACAGTTGGATCACCTAAGATGTATACAGGTGCTCATTGGGTTATGAGTACACCGGACAGGACTCGCCGGGAATCTGCTAGTTAGTACTATACCTATCGTCAGATAGCAGTTCCCTGGTGACATGTGTACAGGTTAGTTCATCGACCTGAGGTCGTCATTTGTCTCGTGTGAGTTCCCACTGTGCTTTGATTTCTATCCTACCACGGCTCAAAGGATTCGTGCAAACAGGTAGTTTTTGGGTACAGTCCCGAGCCATATGGAGGCACGTGAGCGGATCGGCAGGGGATTCGTCTCTCCCGGTATTGGGGGCGAGATCGTGCTGTGTCTAGGAGAGCCATTACACAAAGCCCACAGCCGTGGCAGGAGATTTACTGGTAGGTACTCCAGTAGTATCTCAGGGTGTTATTGGGCTTCACTCCGACACGACTTATACTGTTATTGGGGGTCTGACGTTGCTAGCCCCTTAGGCAGATATGCGATACTCATTGACGAACGGACCGGACTGTATATACATTGTCACTGTTAGGCTCAGTAGGGTTTTTCGGAGGAGTTCGCTCAACGGTCTCCCTTGAGTTCGCTCCTCGGCCACCCTTGAGGTCAGTCCATGGGCAGCCATTACGCATAGCTAGTGCCACTGACGGTTTGTGGTTAAACCCACTGCCAGGGTGCTGACGAGTCATTAGAGTCCCCCACAGACAGTTTCCCAAGTTCGGGCAAAACGTTGTAGAGGCCGTATGGTTTTGTGGCAGGGTTCGGAAAATGCACGTGCGTTTACGCACGTATCAGTTTTCGGGCAGATGATACTGGTCGGCTTTGGTTTAAGCCGGATCCGAGTATTATATTGAGTAGGTATAATATCTTTGTCTCAGTTGCATTTGTATTCGGTCGTAATACAAATGCGGGTATATTTATACAGTTTCAGGGTTATCCTGAAAGTCGTTTCAGGATCACTTTTGGAAGTTGCCAGTTTCCAGTTTTCTATCAGCCGTCTTTTAACATTCGGTTAAAGACGGGTTTATCTTTTCTTGAGATTAGTGTGGATTCTTCTAGAAGATTCTAGATGAGGTGACTTGGATTATTGGTGTTGAGTTTTCATTGGTTGCATTTAAGGGTTCATTAATGCATGATGACTAGGTTTGTGAGTCATGCTTTAACCTTAATGCTTTTTGTTTTCCTTAAGATATTTTCTTCTTGATCTTTTAAGTGAGAAGCTTTCTTGTGGTCACCCCCTTCTCCTACGGTCACCTCCCTCTTGCTATATATGGCTTGCCCTCTCTCTCTCCTCATTCTCACTCTCACTTAAGGTTTCATTTCGGTTAGAAAAGATTATGATAGTATTCGGGGTGTATGGAATTTTACAGTTCATTTCATTCCATCACCCGATTTCCACGGCAACTTCATTAACCGATCATCCACGGACTTGGACGAAGTTAGACAAAGTCATCTACTCATTCTCTACATCAATCTTGGTCGTCTCTTTTAGCAAACTTGACGATCGAGTTGCCTCGAGTCAGAGACGGGAGCCCGTTTAAAGAACCGATCATGTGGTGCCACCTCGACGAGGAGATCGGAGATCGACGAGATCGGAGCAGCCGCAACGGAGCGTGGGATGATGGTTGAAGAACGAAGGACTCGGATCGTTCGGTATAACATTCCTACACTCTTTACAGTTTGTTAGTTTAGCAATAATGGCAGATCCGGGTTAAAGTATACGATAGCGCCAGTTTAAAAGTTTTTGTTCCGCATTTGGCGCCTGTAGACTGCCGGGGCGCTAACGTAGACTTACAGTGGTATCAGAGCCTAACCATTTTGCTATACTAACTTGTGCTAACGCGTTTAAAACATCGATCCGACCGAAAATCGAAAAACACAAAATCCTACCTCGACAGTTCTGTTAATTTTAAACGGTGTCAAAATTGATTTCTGTATATCTTAAAAATCAGAGCAGGGTTTTATAAGAACTACGACGAAATTTGGGGTCGTGATCCCTCCAAGCTGCCGCGGAAGAGCGGCCAAACCCATGGTTTGGCCGCGCAACCGCGGCCACGTGGGGAGCACGTGCTCCCAAATTTTGTCAGATGGTTCTCTGTGGGGTTTTGTGATTTTTGGTACATATATTTTTGGCCCAGGTTTTGTTATTGTTCACCAGTAAGCTGTGGGGCCCACTTTTTGATATTTGGACTTTGGTCGATCGAAATTTAAACACGTTAGTTTACAGTGCTTACATTATATCTCCGACCGGGAATGTCATTTGATCGGTAAAACCGCGTTTGATTGCTATAGTTCTTTTAGACGGGTTTGCGAACGTGACATTCGCGTTGATGTTCTGTGTTGTGCTGTGATGTTGCGGATTTGTCGTGGTGGATAGCAGTGTGCAATGGTAGTACTGTTTGTGTTTATTTGTACATTTGATATTGCGGGGCGAAGCGTCCAACTTGTGGACAGCCGTCACTGCCTGTTGTATAATATTCTTTTGGGCACGACCAGGTTGCGGTCGATGTACCTGTTGTACTATTTTTCATTACTGTACTAGGTTTTGCCCCGAGATGGAGTGCACGGATAGCCGGGTTCGGGAAAGCAACGGGTCCGCATCTCATGGCTTTGAGAGGCAGAGGGGCCCCACTTCAGAATTGGCAGACTATTCGCCGCACTCGTAGGGGGTACAGGTTGACCCAAGGAGGGGTGCTCAATTTACCGAATTCCGTGAAGTGCCGGGTGTTCCATTCACTATGCTGTGGGGACTACCTCGCTTCAGGTTTTGGCGGGTAACTTGCCGCACCCGTAGGGGTCTAGGTTTCATTGCACAGGCTATCCACACGACAGGGGAACGTCGAGTTTCAGCAGCGGCTCTGTGAAACTCGGGGATCCCAGATATCTGTATTGTTCTGTGATGCTTATTACTTTTCTGTAATGTTGCATATTATCACGCCTGGAGCGATTATGTATATTGGCTTATATACTATTAGATGTTGTATATGTTTTACACCCGCGCTAGTCCAGTCCCCGCTCTGTCGTTAGTTAAGTAACCTAACGGGTGATGACGGGACCCAGTGACGAATGCGGATGGCATATACGTACATTTTATTTTCGTTCTTTTCTGGTGTGATTGATTGATGGGACTGCGTTGATTCTGATCAACGCAAAGTAAAAACAAACCTGTTTACAGTTGTTGGAACAATTTAAAAGGTGTTTTTACAAAGATGTTTCCTTTTGTTATGCATAGCGGTATTCAGTGGAATATCCAGCACCTCATTCGACGAGGCAAGGGCCGATATCCCTTCACCGGGACCGACCCCTTGGACAGAAGTTTGCGTCAGCGTAATAACTTCACTATAGTCGATTACAAGTTGCTTTGCATAGCGGTATTCAGTGGAATATCCTGCACCTCATTCCACGAGGAAGGAGCCGAGATCCCTTTACCGGGAGTGACCTCTTTAGCAAAAGGTTTTCGCCACTATATTTTAAAAAGCTATCAGGTTCCTTCAGCGATATCAAGTTCACTACGCTAAAGGTTTTTTTCGCCAAAAACCAGCCGTAGCCCTCCGTCACTTCTTTTGGGTATTCAGTAGTATTCAAGCTATGTATTTTGACCTAACGCCAAGGCATAGTGTTTGGTAGCTGCTGGGTATTCAATTGTTGCATAGATAGATGAGTTAGTTTGGGACAGCCGTTCTGCCATTTTGACCTAACGCCAAGGGCATGTGCGGGTGGGTTCAAATTAACAAGATAGTGATGGGTAGAACTTGGCATGTGACTTATGACATTTTGACCTAACGCCAAGGTTATAAGAGCATGGGGCAAAAACTATATCGGGAGTTTCTAAAGAAACTGAAACTTGCCAAGTATGCGCATACCTTCTGGAGTATGAGTAACGTGGATGCATTCCATCACGTTATCATGCGATGAGAGTTGGATCCCGATTCCCACTGATGAGTTGGTTTACTCTTCGGGTGATCCCGATTGATTCTTCTTTAGGTTTGGAGGAGGATTTGACAGGACAGTGGGAGGTTTCCGGATTAGATAAAATGATGACCATTCTGATCTAGGTTAGAGTGTACGCAGAGTGTTTCTTTTCTCTCTCTCTCTTTCGCAGCGACCATTGACCGACCCTAGACTATGACTCAGTGACCAGGTTGACCGAACCTTCTTAAAATACTGGCTTTTGGATTGTCTATGTTGCATAAGTCATTGCCACTCCTTCTTCTACCCTTTGCATTTCTCAGAACACCCGTATTACTACGGATATCCACTTCCATTGGATAGATCCATCGTATGGTTATATACGAACTCGAAGGGACTTCTTCGGGGATGGATCCAGGTTCAGGAGAAATAGAATTGGTTTATTCAGTTGTCTTTTATTATCACCTTCTCTCAGGTTGCGAGAGCTCCTTGGTTTAGGATAGTACACCTATTACGCTTATTGGATAGTCTTATTCCAAACCATAGGCTGGTGCCGAAAGGTAGGGAATGAAGAAAACCAATTAGCCTAAGTAGGGTGTGCAGAAGGTAATATGTAAAGACAAAATAAAGGGATTAGAAAGAGGGCAAAGTAAATTGCGACTGATATCATTCACGACCAAAACCGCGTACTTCATCGCCGCTCCTATTTCACCTTTAAAAGAATAAGGTATTATTCAGTTGTCTTTTATCATCATCTTCTCTCAGTTGCGAGTACTCCTTGGTTTAGGAGGGTACACCTATTATGCTTACTGGATAGTCTTCTTCCAAACCATAGGCTGGTGCCGAACGGTAGGGAAGGAAGAAAACCATTTAGCCTAACGATGGTGTACAGAAGGTAACGACTAAAGACAAATAAAGGGATTTGGAGAGATGGCAATAAAATATACGGTTGAAGTCATGAATTGGATTATGGAAGAGGCATTGCTATGAATACCAGGATACCCCTACGAAACATTTTCATGTTTCAGTGCATTGTTATAGGAAAAACAGTTTTCCCGATTAGACACTTACTCCAAGGGTATGTATTTACCAGGTTTCATTCTCATATCTGTATGGTTTTACAGATGATGAGTGGGAGTAAGATATTGGGAATTAGGTGATCATCCTCATTATATCGGAATTCGTTGTAATTGGTGATATTTGAGGAAATCGCCAGGGTACAGTTTTCCACCTACAACGCACATGTTTTGAGTTGTTCAACTCAGCGGACTTATACAGAGTATTGTATGTTGTCCAGTGTCCATCAGGACAAAGGGGTAGGTCCTCGTACTATGTTCTGTTTACTTATAACTTCTCTAGTATTTAGACGAGTGTTTCGTAGAAATACAAGGTCTAAGTTTTGAGAAGTTGTGGGTATAAGAATAAAGTAGAGAACCAGGTATCACAAGTATCGGGATTCTTCAAAGAGATCGAAGATGTAGATTCTTGTGATTGGTATTCAGATAATAGTGATGGTTTTGAGAAACGAGTTTCTCTTTCAGGTTACTCATAATTGGATGGATTCCTAAGTTGAGTAATGCTGATTAGCCTCTTTCCATTAAGATGATATGCACTGGAGACAGATGCATGGATTGAATCTTGGTTCCAATTAAATTAGTGCCAAAGTTTCTATATTGGATATAGAATAGTTCGTACCTTAAAAGATATTAAGGTACGGGGAGTTGTCCAGCTTATGATTAAAACCAGACACTGGATAACTCAGGGCACGTTTCTGTAATGGCTGTTTGTTGGTTGACCCTGGCTATGACGAGGGTTGATATTCTACCATTTGGAAGATCAATAGTGATATTGTTCTTGACTTGCCACAGTTTTAGTAAAAATGGATCTTTTTCAGAAAACAGTAGTGGGAGTATGGTAGAACTGGAAGTGATTCCAGAACCGCGAACGATTACGGAAAATTTAATAGGACCTATACATTCAATCATGTTTGACATTCCAATAGCCACTCCGCAGGTACGGTAGGTAACCTCAGACACCCGAGAGGTACTTCGGTAGGCTCAAGGACGGTGACAGGGAGGTTCTTATCTACCCAGACTTGACACTACTGTTGTTCCAGGATATGAGACCCGGTAGGGAGGTTGTCGTAGTCAGTGGGAGAAGCGAAAGTATAGTGGGCAAGATGCTTATATCTATTTATAGACTTGAGCAGTTATAGCGGAGATTGATCATCTAATTTTGATGTGACAGTCATGGGTTTGACTTCAATCAGAATAGGGGATGGATCAGTTAAGAAGGTAGTAGGGTGTGATGTCATGGTATCTGGATGACATACACGGAGTAGGAAGTAAAATTCCTATACTACGATCGGTTGTACTGTGGTCGTCACACAGTTGCTTCTCCAGACAGGATATGGATATAATATTTGACATTCTGGTTTCTAGATCTATGGTTTTAGATCTGGATTTGGGTAGTTTCCCAATGTGGGTACTTTGACAGATATTCTAATGGTTTTTAGAATAGTTGACTCCTAGCATGGTGGTGTACCTGCAGGTGATGGAGTCACCCTCTCTAAAGGTGTCTCACAGACTAAAGGGGAGAGGGATGTGCATGATTGGCAGATCACTTGCTTAGGCAATTGAGTCAATCATATGATGTCAAGTACCACACCAAATGTTGGTTTTGCACTAGATGCAATGAGTTTGTATTAATCCAATCCTGGAGAAACATAAGGAAGCAGTTATAGAACATAAGTGCATGTTCTACGGATTTGATGTCGGCAGCCTCCTTCGGGAGACGATTATCATTCCAGGCTTCAAAGGTGACGTGGATGACAGAGTGATTGTCAGAGTTATAGTTTTTCCCTCTGACAAAGAGGGACAGTATTATGGACAGGTGGTCCAAGAGGATACTGTGGGTGGCTTGGTGCCCGATACTGATTAGGTTCAGTGATCGTTACAGTCTAAGAAGTTTGGATATGGAGTTCATTTATGAACTAAGGTCCCATCAGATATCCACACATATTCTAAGACAGGTGCTACTCAATTCGAGAGATGGCTTTCTCCGCGAACTTGAGATTAAGAGAGATACAGAAAGAAACTTTCTAGGCGGATCCACTCACCGAGGCTATTTCTCGAACACAATAGTTTTACAAACGGGCTTTGTGAAACTGATTAGTAGAGGAGTTGGATGTTCGGTTTCACACGGGCTGTGAGTAGTTGACATCGCAATATTAGCCTTGAGTGCAAGTGGGAGATTGTTGGAGATAGTGCCCACATAGTTAATTATTGGATCGCAGGTACGTGATTGCAATGATTGCGGAGGACCTATCCCGGTAGCACAGTCTTACTCGAGATAATAGTATGCTATCTGGTTTGCCTTTATCAGTCGTGTACATGTTCAGGTGACTGATTGCATGTTACACTTTGATAGAGCCCTTAGGATCTTGCTTTACTACCAACAGTATGATGGCGATCATATACGTGAGAGTTGGGTAGTTTATATGCATATCCTTAATTGTGGTCCCTAGTCGTGGGAGTTTCGAGACAGGGCATCGATACTCCGGAGTAGACTAGTGTGTACAGTCGAGACCCCGACGAGGGGCGGTGGCCGGTCTCACAAGCCACTGGTGACAGTTGGATCACCTAAGATGTATACAGGTGCTCATTGGGTTATGAGTACACCGGACAGGACTCGCCGGGAATCTGCTAGTTAGTACTATACCTATCGTCAGATAGCAGTTCCCTGGTGACATGTGTACAGGTTAGTTCATCGACCTGAGGTCGTCATTTGTCTCGTGTGAGTTCCCACTGTGCTTTGATTTCTACCCTACCACGGCTCAAAGGAGTCGTGCAAACAGGTAGTTTTTGGGTACAGTCCCGAGCCATATGGAGGCACGTGAGCGGATCGGCAGGCGATTCGTCTCTCCCGGTATTGGGGGCGAGATCGTGCTGTGTCTAGGAGAGCCATTACATAAAGCCCACGGCCGTGGCAGGAGATTTACTGGTAGGTACTCCAGTAGTATCTACGGGTGTTATTGGGCTTCACTCCGACACGACTTATACTGTTATTGGGGGTCTGACGTTGCTAGCCCCTTAGGCAGATATGCGATACTCATTGACGAATGGACCGGACTGTATATACATTGTCACTGTTAGGCTCAGTAGGGTTTTTCGGAGGAGTTCGCTCGTCGGTCTCCCTTGAGTTCGCTCCTCGGCCACCCTTGAGGTCAGTCCATGGGCAGCCGTTACGCATAGCTAGTGCCGCTGACGGTTTGTGGTTAAACCCACTGCCAGGGTGCTGACGAGTCATTAGAGTCCCCCACAGACAGTTTCCTAAGTTCGGGCGAAACGTTGTAGAGGCCGTATGGTTTTGTGGCAGGGTTCGGAAAATGCACGTGTGTTTACGCACGTGTCAGTTTTCGGGCAGATGATACTGGTCGGCTTTGGTTTAAACCGGATCCGAGTATTATATTGAGTAGGTATAATATCTTTGTCTCAGTTGCATTTGTATTCGGTCGTAATACAAATACGGGTATATTTATACAGTTTCGGGGTTATCCTGAAAGTCGTTTCAGGATCACTTTTGGACGTTGCCAGTTTCCAGTTTTCTATCAGCCGTCTTTTAACATTCGGTTAAAGACGGGTTTATCTTTTCTTGAGATGAGTGTGGATTCTTCTAGAAGATTCTAGATGAGGTGACTAGGATTATTGGTGTTGAGTTTTCATTGGTTGCATTTAAGGGTTCATTAATGCATGATGACTAGGTTTGTGAGTCATGCTTTAACCTTAATGCTTTTTGTTTTCCTTAAGATCTTTTCTTCTTGATCTTTTAAGTGAGAAGCTTTCTTGTGGTCACCCCCTTCTCCTACGGTCACCTCCCTCTTGCTATATATAGCTTGCCCTCTCTCTCTCCTCATTCTCACTCTCACTTGAGGTTTCATTTCGGTTAGAAAAGATTATGATAGTATTCGTGGTGTATGGAATTTTACAGTTCATTTCATTCCATCACCCGATTTCCACGGCAACTTCATTAACCGATCGTCCACGGACTTGGACGAAGTGAGACAAAGTCATCTACTCATTCTCTACTTCAATCTTGGTCGTCTCTTTTAGCAAACTTGACGATCGAGTTGCCTCGAGTCAGAGGCGGGAGCCCGTTTAAAGAACCGATCATGTGGTGCCACCTCGACGAGGAGATCGGAGATCGACGAGATCGGAGCAGCCGCAACGGAGCGTGGGATGATGGTTGAAGAATGAAGGACTCGGATCGTTCGGTATAACATTCCTACACTCTTTACAGTTTGTTAGTTTAGCAATAATGGCAGATCCGGGTTAAAGTATACGATAGCGCCAGTTTAAAAGTTTTTGTTCCGCATTTGGCGTCTGTAGACTGCCGGGGCGCTAACGTAGACTTACACCCATATCCATTGGTGTTTGACATCAGAGATGGTATACGGTGCTCAGTGGAGACTAGGTACACTGAGCGGACTCGCCGAGAACTCCTAAATGGTATTATACCTATCATCAGATAGCAGTTCTCTGGTGATACTGGTATAGGTTAGTCTGTCGACCCGAGATCGTCACAGAGTCTTCTGTGATTCCCACTGTGCTTTGATTTCCACCATACCACGGTCAAGAGATCATGCAAAAATGTGGTATTTAGGTGTAGTCCTGAGTCACATGGAGGAAATGAGCGATAGGAGGGGATTCGTCTCTCCCGGTATTGGGAGTTGATGTTGTGCTATGCTCGATTGGCCATAACATGAAATCCCTGGCCAGGGTTGCTGAGATCTACTGGTAATTGTTATCAGTAGTTTCTTGAACCGTTATGGACCTTACATCGGCATGACTTATCAGGCTATTGGAGTCTGACGTTATACCACCCCCAGGCTGTGATATGCGACATATCAGATGAAGAGACCGGACTGTACGGTAGTGTTAATGATTGGATTCACAGGAGTATGAGCATGCTTTCTTGTTGATCTTCTGATCGCTTAATACCCGGGTGGCCGTTATGTTTAGCAGACCGCTTGCGGCTTGTGGGTGACTGATATGATCACCACCTACTGCCGGCGTATTGACGAGTCTTTAGAGTCATAGATAGAGGTTTCCTGGTTCATGAGAAACGAAGTAGGAGCACATATGTGATATATGCGGGACCGAGATTAATGTGTGTATGTGATACCGCATTCTATTCTCACGATATGTGATATCGATCGGTTATATGTGTTATAGCCGGGTTATCGGATCAAGAGTTGATTCGATTAGTTGTTACATTTGATATTAGTCGGTTGTATGTGATATAGACGGATTATTAAATCAAGTGTTGATTTGATAATTTAATTTATAAGTATATATGTGATATATTAATTTACATTAACTAATATTAGATCACTTAAACATTTCTTTTTCTCACTTGTGTGCATATAGTATATATGTGATATATATTAATGTACCACTATTGTGTCATGCTTGATGCCACATGTGACATGGGTGTATGAGACTTACACCATGTTTAATAATGTCATGGTTTTATTTATTTAAAGTTAATCAAAATTAGATGAATAAAGTCACATGGTTGAAGCATGTAAAAGCTTGTGGAACCATTGACTAAGTCCACTAATTTTTTTTTACTTGTAGATATTTATTAACTTTGCCATTATTGATTAGCCATGGTGTAATCTCTACATGAGTTAGTGTATGACACTAACTCACCCATGGTTGTAATTCTCACCTCAATTAGTTTTCATCTTCATCTTCTTCTTCATTGAGAAAAAGCTTTCTAGCTTTTTTTCTAAGTGAGAAAATATTGTGAGAAAATTAAATGTAAAGTGAGTCCATTTCCTACTTCATCATCCTCTACTATATTAGCCATTAGTTTAGGGTGTTTGCTTCACTAATCTACCATTAGTGAAGAGGTAGCATGATCTTGAGTCTCCTCGACGTAGATCATCTTCGGCTTTGAAGACTTCGAGCAAGTTTGCATCTTTCATCATGTGGAGCCTATCAAGAGTTCGGGAGATCATTACTCGCAGCGAAGGGACATCTACACGGACCATTTGAAGTGAAGGACCGGTCTACAAAGGTTGTATTCCTCATTCACTTTACTTGCAAAGTTGTTTGCATGTTGTTTGGTTTAAATATCTAGTTAAGATTCTACGGTTAGGGTTCTTTAGAACGGCAAAAATTTGAAAACAGCATGAACGATGCCTCCTGATACCTTGCTACCGCGCTACGGAACACTACAGTAGTATCAGAGCCAAGCTAGAGATTTAAATGATATTTGTTAGATTACGAAACCGAAACTACTCCGAAACTTGAAACGCTAAATATGGTTTCTGTTGATTTTTTAGAGGTGTCAAATTTTTTTTTAAACAACTGCAGAATGTTGTATGTGATATAACATGAACACTATGAAAGTTTGGAGCAATTTGGTGCAATTTTGGCCAGCCACAACCCCCCTAAAACTGAGCTCACCGGGTCATTTGGCTCCTCTGGGCTTCAAATTTTTAGGGTGTTCCAGTCTCTTGGTTTTGGTGTTTCAGGTGTTGTTTTTTTTTTTGCTAAATTTTCATGTGATGATAACTTTCTGCAAAAGCAATTCGGAGTGATTCATAGTCAAAATTCTAACATTTATTCGGGTTATTTAGACGATATTAAAAAGTTCGAACGGATATCAATAACCCAATTTTTCCCTTGCTGAAATTTTCCAAGATTTAGATTTTTTCCGAGTTTAAAATCTTCATAAAATCATGCAAGCGATTCTGTGGACCCTCTAAAAGAACGATACCCAAACTCAACTTTTTGGATCGCGGAACCGCGGTCATACCTTACAGTTTGCCGCAGTTCCGTAGCGACATGAGTGAGGCATGGCTTGGCCCTTCTACGGATGGTTCATAGGAGCTGTGGCGTGTTCTGGGCACTTTTTGAATTCCGCTCAAGTGTTGAGCTTGTTGGGAAATTTTGGGTGTTTGTTTACTTGATCGAAAAGTTTTACTTCGTCTAGCAATCTGTGATTGTGATATAATATTTGGAATCCACATAATTAGTTATTGGATAACTAGTTTGAATTTTATAAATCTAGCGGTTTAGTCTCATTTGATCGGTTGCCATGGAATTTTGATGTTGATCAAAAGTCTGTCGCAATTATGTAGTGTACTCGGATACTCGTGGGGTAACCTTAATAGATAGCTACGCCCCATAGCCCCGACCAAGTGACTGTAGGAGAACCCCGTCGCCAAAAGCATCCATTCGGGTGCTCGCGGCCATGGTGTTCCGCCTTAGTGCACTTCGACGACGGCATCGGGAGTGCGACCGTCTACTAAAGTTTCCGACGAGCATTCGATCAGGTTATCGGGAATCTTGTTGAATCACCTGACAGGTTATTGAAAGGTGTTTTTAATATTGAGACTAAAATGCGGGGTTTATAATTGTTAGGCATGCGATATCTAAGGAATTCATTTGGTTGAGTATGAAATCCAAAGTATGTTATCCATTGGGTTTATGATGTCTAAGGTGGTTGTGGATTCCAATTGCTGTAATTTTTTACTTTCTTTTCTGCGACCGTAAGCGTAATATGTGGTGTATCGCCAGTTTCGTTGCTATATGTCAACGAAAATTGGGATACCCATATTTACTTATGTTGATGACATGTGATGTTATGTGTTGCTGTTATATGTTATATTAGATCGTCGTGTATTGAATAGCCGGGTTTTTTTTTATGTGAGATGAGAGTTTTTCATTTTCATTCATTTAAAAGCTTATATGTAATATTCTTTTATTGGGGCACTTCCGGGTTGAGGATGATGTCACCATTGATGTATATTATTTACTTTTCCGCATTAGGATAGACCCAAGGGGGGAGCACAAGTAACCGGGTTCTAGGGTCCTGTGGGAGACCATCTCAAGAAGTTTAGACCGTGTCTCCTAACTCTAGAATTGGTAGGGTTTCTTGCCGCTCTCGTAGGGTTTTAGGGATGTGGGTTTGGCTATTCATCAAAACCGTGGAATCCATGTTTTATACTGGCTTAGTTTAAAACACGGAATTCCTAATATATCCAATATTTCATATATGTTCTTCTGCTGCAAATATTCTGTGATGTGATCACTTGATATGTTCTGAGACGAATGCCTATATTACATATATGATATATAATAACTATTGTTTCTTTCGTTTCTTCTGTGATGCTTATGAAGCATAATTGATGGGACTTCATTAATGAGATTAATGAAATAAAAGAAACATAAAGATGTTGTAGAAACTTGTTTAAAAACTGGTAGCTCTAGATCTTGCTTTGCATAGCGGTATTCCTTGTAGAATATCCAGCACCTTATTCAACAAGGAAATAGCCGAGATCCTTTCACCGAGAGTGACCACTTTAGCGAAACTAGCAGATGCCACAACTCACTTAGTTTGTCTTTTGATTGTTTCTATAGTTTTTGCTTTGCATAGTGGTATTTTTGAAATATCCTGTACCTTATTCGATAAGGAGAGAGCCAAGATCCCGTCACCGGGAGTGACCTCTTTAGCGAAACTAGTAAAAGCCTCAAAAACACTCCTTTTTCAAAATCACTCGATTCTACAACGATATCAAGTTCATTACGCAAAGGGTTTTCTTAATAACCTGTCGTAGCCCTCCGTCATTTCAGATAAGTAGTATTTAGTATTCGTGTTGCGTTTGTTGACCTTGTCATGGCGTAGTGTGCGGTAGCTGATTAGTGCTTATCTGCTAGCATATGATGCGATTGGATTAGGGTAGTTGTGCAGCTTTGTTGACTTTGTCAAAGGTCTTGCGGGTGGATTTAATTCAATCAGGAAATGACGGGTTGAACTTGACTTGCGGTCTATAGTTTGTTGACCTTGTCAAGGTCATAAATCGCTCGGGGCAGAATATTTTCGGGAATTTCAAGTGTTGAAATTTGCAATCAGATTACATACCTTCTATGTGATAGTTGGATCCTGATACCCACTGCGAGTAAGAGTTACTCCTGGGAGAGTTTTACACATTACAATTAGCCGATCAAGTAGGTGTCTAGAAAAGTGTTAACGGGGTTACGCCCCTGGGAAAACGAGGTTTATTTTAATTAGGTCCGTGCAAAAGCACGGGGAACCTCCCTCAATGTACCGACACCGGCCTGGCCGAAAGATTGGCTAACTTGTAGGGTATAATTAATCCTGGCTAGTCTTACCTTTTAGGGTTTGAAGGAAGATTTGATAAAAACAGTGGGGGCCATCCTGATTAGATAAAATAATAACCAATCTGATCTTACAAGAGCACACGCAGAGTGTTTTTTTCTCTCACTCTCCTAGTAGAGACCATGTCACGCCTTAATCAAGATAATAATATGGATGCATTGACCGAACATGCTTATTATACTGAGCTAGGGAACGTTGTTTCCGCTCTTTCTTATAATTGTTATAAGTCCGAGCAGGAAATATGAGAATATCCAGATTCCTATGGCACCCAAATGAAGAAAGTGCTGGTTGATGCATCTTCTTCGGGTGTGTTCATTAACGAGAACTGTTTCTCAGTATCCTCTACGTTCTGGGTATGTGATACTGGGTCAGGATCCCGCATATGTAATATGTTACATGGGCTACAGAAAGGTAGAGAACTGAGATTGGGTGATGTGTCTCTAAATGTTAGAGAATGGTGCAATTGTTGTGGCCAAATCATTTGGCAAATATCACCTTGTATTAATACATTGATTCTGAACGAATGTTATTACATACCGAACCTGATATACAACATTACATCAGTTTCTTTAATGAGTTAAAGAAGGATATAATTCTGTATTGGAGGATAATGTTTTGAACATTTTCCAGAATCAAGAGTTGATTGGATCAGACACGTTATATAATACCATATATGTTCTAAATCAAACCACAGTTCAAAGTATCTACAACACACATAAAAGGAGGAATTCAGAAATGAACGAATCCTTCTTGTGGCATTGTAGACTAGGTCATATCAATGCAACACGACCAGCTAAGTTACATAAGGATGAATATTAGAATCTGTTCGAATTTTCATCTTATGATACTTTCCAGTCTTGTCTCAAAGGTAAAATGACCAATACTCCGTTTATTGGAAATAGAGAAAGAGTTAATGAACTCTTGGGACGGATACATGATGATGTATACGGTCCTATGTCTACAAATGCCAAGGTTGGTTCTTCGTACTTTGTTATATTCACTGATCTTCTATCAGGATTCGGACATATGTTCTTGTTGAAACACAAGTCTGAAACTTTTGAGAAATTCAAGGAATATAAGCTTGAAGTTAAGAACCAGACAAGTAGAAGTATTATAGTCCTTCGATGTGATCGAGGAGGAGAATACTTGGGCATGGTATTCCTGGATTATCTAAAGGAGAATGTGATTCTCTCTCAGCTTACTCCTTCATATACACCACAGCACAATGGTGTATCGGGGTGGAGGTATCACATCCTATGAGATATGGTGCGCTCTATGATGAGTACTGCTGAGTTACGTGTTTCATTTTGGTGTTATGCACTTGAGAAGCTGCATACCTATTGAATGGGGTTCCGTCCAAATCAGTTCCTACCACTCCATATGAGATATGGAATGTGAAGAGAATATGTTAAGATATGGGGTTGTCCAGCCTATTGAAAAGCAAAATCCGGACAAGCTCAAGGCAAGGTCAGTTCTGTATAAGTTTGTTAGGATATCCTAAACATTTACGAGGGTATATATTCTACCTAACTGAGGAGCAAAAGGTGTTTTGTTTCTCAGCACGCCACCTTTTTAGAAAAGGAATTTCTTGTGAAGAAATTAGTGGATATGAGGTAGAACTTGAAGTTGTTCCAGCTAGACAAACTAACAGCTGATGATTTGGTGAAACCAAAGGATTCAATAGTCTCCAACGAGCCGCAGCCTCTCCGTGAATCTGGTTGGGTTCCTCATCCACTTGAGAGATACTACGGTCTTCTCGGTGACAATGGGAGAGAGGATTGCATCATGGTAGATGATGGCCTAATTAGGTTCAAGTAGGCCTTCACGAGTGGCGACTCTGTGAAATGGCTGGATGCTATGCGATCAAAGATGGAATCCATGTACACCAAAAAAGTATGACTTTGCATGTTGCACCTGAACAGGTAAAACCCATTGGGAGAAAATAGATCTTGAGAAGATTCCTGGTGTAGATGGAAAAGTTGAGACTTTCAAAGCTATGCTTAAGTCCATCCGGATCAATGCGCACATCGCGGAGTTGGAACATCTGTTTTGATGTGATAGTTAAAGTGTTTTAGTTCATCAAAAAGGGAGATGAACCATGTATATACAAGAAGGTTGTAGAGAGTAAGGTTGTCTTCCAGGTATTGTACGTAGATGACATACTTTTGATAGGAAGTAGTTTCCTATGCTACACTCGGTCAAGCTCCTCTTATCATAATGATTCTCAATATAAGATCTGGATGATACCTACTGATGATAGGTCTAAGTGGATGTTGGAGTGTCCCAAATCCAGGTACCTTAACACCATACTAAAGGGGTTTAGTATGGAAGATTCTAAGCGTGGTGGTTCGCCCACTTACTCATGAATCACTCTCTCCAAAAAGATGTCTTCCAAGACTGAGTTGGAAAGAGCTCGCGTGCAAAGGATACCCTATGATTCGACAGTAGGTTCTATGAGAGTATGCGATGTTATGTACCAGACCAGATGTAGGTAACTCACTAGGTGTAGTGATCAAGAATCAATCGGATCTTCGGAGAATTACTGGACAGCTGTGGAGGACATTCTCAAGTACTTGAGAGGAACTAAAAGAAAGTTCTTGGTTCGAGCTTCCAGAGTGATAAAGTCGACCGAGAGTCAGTCACAAGTATTGTCTTTACCCTCAGTGGAGGAACGGTATGTTGGAAGAGTTCCAAGCTTGATACCGTGACATACTAGACGATAAAAGCTGAATACATTACTACCAATGATGCTGCCAAAGTGGCTCTCTGGGCATTTCTTGTTCATGAGATGAACAAGGTTCCTACCATTGAGTGTCCAATAACTGTTATTGTGACAACAATGGAGTTCGGGTTTTGGCCTAGAACGCCGGTCCCATCAGCGATCCAGACATATTCTGAGGCAAGTATCACCTGATTAGGGAGACGGTTGATCTCCAAGGGATCGACATAAGGAGAGTAGATTTCGAAGGATAACATGGTGAATCCACTCACCAAGGCCTGCTTCCCCAAATACTATTTAAGACATTTTGGGATGGTTGAGTATGGGATACTACAACCGCTGCTATATTGTTGAGTATGAGATACTGCAACAAATGACCTTAGTGCAAGTAGGAGATTGTTAGTTATATGTATGCCCTAGAGACCATTACTGTACATGTGATGTATATTATAGCGGATGCTTGGACATATATAGGGAATACTTTCTTTCTTGATATAACAGTATGTTATCTGGTTGCACTTTGTCTTAACATGTTGACTTGTATAAGTGATTATGTCTTGCTCTCACATGTTGATAAAGCCCTTAGGATGTGTACATGACTACCAGGACTATGATGGAGATCATACTAGTGGCGCCAATATTAGTCCACAAGTACACCCTGTAATTATTCCTAGTCGTGGGAGTATCGAGACATGACATCGATACTCCAGAGTAGACTAGCGTATACCCTTCTCGACCCATTTGATGGGCGATGGATGGTCCCATATCATTGGTGTTTGACATCAGAGATAGTTTACGGGTGCTCAGTGGAGACTGGGTACACTGAACAGACTCGCCGAGAACTCCTAGATGGTATTATACCTATCGTCAGATAGCAGTTCTATGGTGACACTGGTACAGGTTAGTCTGTCGACCCGAGATCATCACAGAGTGTTCTGAGATTTCCACTGTGCTTTGATTTCCACCACACCACAGTTAAGAGATCGTGCAAAAAGGTGGTTTTTGGGTGCAGTCCCGAGTCACATGGAGGCAATGAGAGATAGGAGGGGATTTGACTCTCCCGGTATTAGGAGTTGATGTTGCGCTATGCTCGATTGGCCATAACATGAAATCCCTGGCCAGGGTTGCTGAGATGTACTGGTAATTGTTATCAGTAGTTTCTCGAACCGTCATGGACCTTGCATCGGCATGACTTATCAGGCTATTGGGGTCTGACGTTATACCACACCCAGGCTGTAATATGCGACATATAAGTGAAGAAACCAGATTGTACAGTAGTGTTACCGATTGGATTCGTAGGAGTATGAGCAGGCTTACTTGTTGATCATCTAATCGCTCAATACCCGGTGGCCATTACGTTTAGCAGACCGCTTGCGGCTTGTGGGTGACTGATATGATCACCACTTACTGCCGGCGTATTGACAAGTCTTTAGAGTCCTACACAGAGGTTTACTGGTTCATGCGAAACGAAGTAGGAACACATATGTGATATGTGCGTACCGAGATTAATGCGCGTATGAGATACCGCATTCTATTCTCGCGCAAAGTGATATCGGTCGGTTATATGTGATATAGCCGGGTTATCGGATCAAGTGTTGATTCGATAAGTTGTTACATTTGATATTAGTCCGTTGTATGTGATATAGTCGGATGATTAAATCAAGTGTTGATTTGATAATTTAATGTATAAGTATATATGTGATATATTAATTTACATTAACTAATATTATCTCACTTAAACATTTCATTTTCTCACTTGTGTGCATATAGTATATATTTGATATATATTAATGTACAACTATTGTGTCATGCTTGATGCCACATGTGACATAGGTGTATGTGACTTACACCATGCTTAATAATATGATAGTTTTATTTATTTAAAGTTAATCAAAATTAGATGGAATAAAGTCACATGGTTGAAGCTTGTAGAAGCTTGTGGAACCATTGACCAAGTCCACTAATTTTGTTTTACTTGTAGATATTTATTGACCTAACAATTATTGATTAGCCATGGTTTAATCTCAACATAAGTTAGTGTATGACACTTACTCACCTATGGTTGCAATTCTCACCTCAATTAGTTTTCATCTTCATCTTCTTCTTCATTGAGAAAAAGCTTGCTAGCTTTTTTTCTAAGTGAGAAAATATTGTGATAAAATTAAATCTAATGTGTGAGCCCATTTCCTACTTCATCATCCTCTACTATATTAGCCATTTATTTTAGGGTGTTTGCTTCACTAATCTACCATTAGTGAAGAGGTAGCATGAGCTTAAGTCTCCTCGACGTAGATCATCTTCGGCTTGAAAGACTTCGAGCAAGTTTGCATCTTTTATCTTGTGGAGCCTCTCAAGAGTTCAGGAGATTATTACTCACAGCGAAGGGACATCTACACGGAGCATTTGAAGTGAAGGACCGGTCTACAAAGGTTGTATTCCTCATTCACTTTACTTGCAAAGTTGTTTGCATGTTGTTTGGTTTAAATATCTAGTTAAGATTCTAGGGTTAGGGTTCTTTAGAATGGTAAAAATTTGAAAACGGCATGGACGATGCCCTCCGAAACCTTGCTGCCGCGCTACGGAACCCTAATGGTTGCACCGGATTTATACTCCATACCTTGGTTGCACCCGATTTATGTATTTGAGCATTTGTGTTACCAGATTTGTGTTTTTGTGTGCGTTGTCACTTGACGTTCGTTTTCGTGCATGCAACTATACTAGATGCTTTATACGGACCTGACGCGCCTGGGTTGGATTTTTACGTATAATTAGGCGCTTGGTATAGGATTTTGTGCGCATCAGATGCACTTGAGTTAGACTGTCACGACCCGAAATTGGCACATGACGGCCCAAATACCACGCAACGTCTACAGGCGTAACGCGGTAAAAGAAAGCCAAAATCCAAAAATCTAAACCATTAAAAGACAATAAAAGATAAGAAACATTGTTTAAACCTTTAAAAAAAATCTCAAGTATAAATTCTTTAAGTCCAATTTTCTTTCTTGAAAATTTCGGCAGCACCTCCTTTATAAAAACCAACCCCAAAAATGGGTACAATATAAATATAAAGTAAAGCATCCCCAACGGGAGCAAATCCATTCCCAAAGGCGGAAAACAACCACCACAACAAATATACGACGCCGTAGCGAAGAAATAGAAGACGATAGAAAGGAAACTGTATAAAAGACAACAAATCCAACAAAATATAAAACATCGTCCTCACCAAGTCTCTAAGTCAATATGAAAATAGTAGATGGAGAGTACAGGGATACAAGTAATATACAATACAACGAATAACCACAAAACCCACCTAAGCAAACTGCACACTGTGAGCTGATGCGGTATCCGTAGCAAAAGATGATAAGATGTGTGATAATAGATTGCCTCTGACTATACTGAGGAACACCTGCAAACACTGTGGCACAACGGGGGTGAGTTGCCAACTCGTGAATAGTAAATAACATATGCAGGTAATTGCAAGTATGCACGTAAAGCGTGAATCTAAGATATGCAATTAACAGTAATAACATGTTATATGAGTGCAGAATAATGGAAAGTACACTAGCAGGTACAACCAATATATATAAAGCAATAATGATATGACAACAGTATGCAATAATCATGCGATAGGGATATGAGAATTTAAATGTGCAACAATCATGAAAGGTACACTAACAGGTACTACTAGTACATGAAGCAGTGCGCAAATAGATAAGGTGAGGTATGGAGTGAAGTATGTCATTTCCACGGAATCCTGACATCGTGGTAGGATCATAATCCAGCAAGAAAATTTAAATACCAATTCCTCAAATCAGCCCCCAAATTGGCTCTCATATCATCAAAGTATCACATCTCCTCAATTTCACAATATCAAGTATATCTCATATATCTCGAATGTACAACCTCAAGTATATCTCACATATATCGAATGTACAATCATCAAGTATATCTCGTATATATCGAACGTACAAAATCAAGTGGATCTCACATATCTCGCATGTACAATATCAAGTATATCTACATATCTCGAATGTACAAAAGCAAGTAGATCTCATATATCTCGAATGTACAATATCGAGTAGATCTCACATATCTCGTATGTACAATATCAAGTATATTTCACATATCTCGAATGTACAACAACAAGTATATCTCATATATCTCGAATGTACAATATCAAGTAGATCTCACATATCTCGTATGTACAATATCAAGTATATCTCACATATCTCGAATGTACAACAGTAAGTAGATCTCACATATCTATCCAGTATCTAATCTCAAATGAATCTCTTATATCCCGAGTCAAATCTCCAGCAAAATTCTAACATCCTAAATATAATGGCGTAAATAAATATGATGAGGTCAATACACATATATTAGCGTCCCATTCCACTAATATTGGTGTTAGGGTATATATAACAGCGGCTCAATCCCCTGTTATATATACAAAGGAGTAATTAAAATATCATGAAAACAATGTGCCAAGCATCGACACAGAAATGCTGATCCATCAGGTGCTGTCTCCATGACTGGCCCCCTGATAGGTACGTATCATACGCTATTCTGAAAGCTCGAGTGCCTAGCTCTGACCCTCGCCTCTCGACGTATCCATACGTACATGACTCCCGTCGGTATCCACATGATAGCCGCTGAGTCATTGGTCCAGTCACCGGATAGTATGGTTCCCCTAAGCCTCATCGCCTGACCCCACGATATCGTTCTTGCTTCGGGGTACCTCCGGGCCCACCATGTACCCGCACACGGACCCCTCCTTTCCTCGCGTCGGGTATACACATCGTAAATGACAAATCTCATGGTGGCTGCTGAAATATCATATCAAGGGAAACCGGGTTTTTCAAATAATGCATAATTTCATGAACTACCACGGTTCCCAAATCCAGAAAACATCATGAAAAATCCATATCTCAATGCGAAAATCCATGAATAAAGTATATGCATCATAAATCAGAAATGCGAGCATATAGAGGAAAAACAGCAATTAACTGCAACAAGTTAATATAATATCATGCGGTTCCTAATCTCTCCAATTCTAAAATAACATCAAGTAAAGGTAAACATGCAGCTATAACCAGATATAAGTGCAACATAAAGGTATAGCAAGATATATGTATCTACCTATAAGTAATGATGTAGTATACCACCTTGGTATAAGTGAAATAGGTGTGCAAGGTATACCTGTAGCTATGTCATAAAGTGTGCATGTACTAATCACTAATGGTACAATACTCTATAGGTATACAGGTAATTAGCATGTAAGTATGTCAGGACATATGTGTAAGCATGTAGGTATACATGTATGCTATAAGTCAATGCGTAAAGAAATATGAATCAAATTCTCAATGTCCCTAACCAAGCAATATCATATTTATAAGTGGGTTATGCGTGACATGGCAATTATTGACGGTGTGTGTAGCATACAATCAGTGCTCGTGCAACATGAATCGTCAATAATATGTGCAGTGTCCTAAGGATACTAGTCCAGGCACAACTACATCTAAGTAATAGGGTAAAGGCGCAATTTTAACAATAACGTAGAATATGCGACAAGTAATAAAATCTCTATCCCTGACGCATAACGCCATACGGGCGATTCCCCTGTAGATGTTAAATCTACTCACCAACGCTCCAAGCTAGGTGAAGCCTACCACCTGTTTCACCTTGTCGTAGCGTCCGAAGTCCCCTCTTGCGAACCTAAAATTTCACAAACACATCACATAAGAATATATTCTACATCGACGAAAAGATATCGAAACGCAAGAATAACGTCCTGAAAATTTCACTGCGCGCTTAGCGCATCTAACGCGCACGACATCGGCCAAAAATCCCAACTAGGGTCGCCAAACTACGAAACACCTAGTCTAGATTCCGATCGTCCCGATCGCACATTCAAAACACAATAATAAACGTGGGCTCGAAAATAAATAATGTCGCAACGTCAAAAGAAACCCACGCCTAAAAGTTACCGAAATCTAGTAATAGTACTTATCTTTATAGCACAAAACTGCGAGTTTTACCAAAACAATAATTTACAAACATCTTCAAATAGCAAGGTTAAACCATTTAAACCATTTCTATATTTTTAAACTTGCTTAATTAAGCTTTAGCAAAAACCTAGTAAGCAAAAACGCTTAATTAGTCAAAGTAGTAATTAACAAAAATTAGCATTTTCTGCTAGGTTAAGCTTTTCCAATTCACAAATTAACACTTCAATTAAATATTAAACACTTAAATTAAGTTTTAACCTTAACTTGAATTTCTAAAACCATTTCTAGAATTTTGAAACATGAAATTTAAAGTTCAAACTAAAATCTAATTAAGCTAGCATAAAGATTTAAACTTAAAAATTAGAGATTAGGGTTAGGGTTTTATACCATCAAGAACACCACTTGAATCAAGGATAAAACCAAACTTTAGCCTCCAAAATTCTCACTAGAATGAAGATCCAAGAAACTTTTGGGAAGAAAAATGAAGGTTTTGGATTTTATTTGAATTTCTATGAATTAAATTGGATTTTTCAAGATTTATTTGTGCAAGAAATGATGAAAATTGAGTGAGAAAAGAAATATGTAGCCAAGAACAAGTAGTGGCCGGCCATGAGGGTGTGTGGTTTTTTTTGGTGAATTGTAGAATTTTCTAGAAGAAAATAGAATAATAGTATAATAAAACAAAAGGCTTATATTCACACTACTTTTCTTTTTCTTTATTTTTTTAAAAAATAAATCCTTTCACCATAAATATCTATATATTTAAAAAGAATGTTCTAAAATAATTGTGGTGCTGATTTCGAAGAATTTTCATTTAGAAGAAATTTCCCGATTTATGTGCACCAAACACCACTTAAAATAATATTTTATTTGGGAAAAATTCTATCTGAACCAAAACCCCCCAAATGCCCCTAAAGTTCGCGCACAACCTTTATTTTAGCTAAAAAAGGTGCCGGTAAGCTTATACGGACGTTTGATCGAAATCGGGTTAAAACGGGAAAAACCGACAATTTTGCCCTAAAACGGGAAAATTCGCAAAACGATTTCTGAAACGTTACAATCTCCTCCCCTTATAAAAATTCGTCCCCGAATTTAAATTTTTCACTAAGCGTACCTTCAAATAGAAGAGTATAAAACTCTCAATTCTCGCTCGCAGCCTACCAAGTGATAATGTCACTATACAGCTACGTCCAAGAAAAACCCTTCACAGATAGCAAGACCCTTGACCGAAGTTTCTCCACCTGCCGGGCCATTAACACCAATGGCTGCCGGTGAGCGAAAATATCGCGTCAAAGCAAATGGTCTAATGCTGAATCATGTGAAAAAAGTCATGAAGGTAATTGCAAAGTATCAACACAAAGAATGCGGGGTGAAAACTCAATAATCTGGGAGGAAGTGCCAAATTAAAGGCAACGAACTAACTCGCATTAAGGATCTCAAAAGGACCTATGATCCTGGGATAAGCTTCCCAAAACTCAACACGTCATTCATCGGAAAGTCCATAGGAATACATGAACTCCCAATGCGAACCCAAGTCTGCGACCATGGTCGGCATAAGACCTCTGTCCGCAAAGGACTGTCATCATCCTCACCTGAAACAGCTGGATCATTTCCGAAGTCTCTAGACTAGCTGGGGTCCAAAAATCCTACTACGCAGAGTCAGAAAAACAGACTAGAGATCGACACCACCTAACATACAAAACTTAAAGGTTGTCAATTGGAATGTCTCCTGATAACTGCTATCGAAGGAGTGTCCTAACAATGGCAAGTGACGATCCCAACTGCCAACAACAATTAGTACGTAAGCACGAGTATAACCTCTAGAGTCGGTATAGCCCGCTCTCACAAAACCATCATCCTGCGGATGGAAAGACGGAGCTAAAGCTCAACCAGTACCCAAGGCTTCCTAAAGCTCCTGCCCAAGACGGCAAGCGAGCAGGGTGCCTTCATTGGATACGACCCTCGAAGGAACTCCATGCAACGCACAAACTTAACAAAGAACAACTGAGCAGACTAAGAAAAAACCGGACAACAAGCATCCGAATGGAGTCGCACCCTGACTAAACCTGGGTAGACACCATAACGAATTTCATGGAGATCTGCTCCCATTCCCACTTCGGAACGGTTAAAGGTTGCAACTCTCCAGCCGGTCTCAAATGCTCAACCTAAAAATCTGCGGATCTCCGTCCTGCACACAAGTCTGGGCCAATGCTGTACGACCTCGATCTTCCTCGGGACCATACGAAAACCGTCTCCCGTAACTACAAGACCTAGGAGACAACACAAACAAGCCTGAAGGAACACTCCGATAATCTAGCAACAGCTGGGGCTCTCCCAATGTCTGCAAAACAAATCCTCATGTGCTACTCCTGTCCCTCACGACATATTGAATAGACCAGAATGTCGTCAATAACACAACAATAACTGGTCGAGGAACGGCCTGAAGAAATCTGGTGTATCATGTCTACGAATGCTGCTAGGGCATTGGTGAGTCCAAAGACACCACCAAAACACACAAAGCCGTAGCATGCACAAGGCAGCCTTCAGAATGCCATCACTCCGAACCCGCAACAATGATGACCTGATCCCAACAACTTAGAAAAAGTCTTGCACTTAGGAGCCGATCGAAGAAATCGTCAATGCGAGGTAAATGATACCTATCCGCACTGTAAGCCGGTTCAATTGACAATCTATCAATACACAACCTCAACTGACGTCCTTCTCCTTGACGAACAGAAATAGGAGCTCCTCAAGGTGAAACACTCAGAGGCACAAACCCCCCAACAAACAACTCTGCAGCAGATCCTTAAACTCCCTAAGCTCCGCCGGCTCATCTGGAACAACGTCGGAAAACTCTCGCACGATAAGAACCCGGTCCAACAAACCCACTATGGCTCTGGTATCACGAATGAATGCAAAGAATCCTCGACATCCTGTTCTCAAAAGCCGACTAGCGAAAAATGCTGAATTCAAGCTGTGTGAGGCGGCACCACGCGCTCCTATGCACAACAAGAACTGACTCGCCGGGAAAACCAACCCTGTCTGTTTTCCTCGCGGTAGTCCACGGACGCCTAGCACGTAACTAACCAGTTCGTGCCCAGGAGAACGTCAAATCCAACATCTCTAGAAGGATCAAGTGACGGATGAATCTCCTAACCGATTGGCATACGACTGAAATACGTGTCGCGCAACAAAAAATCGCTGACAGAAGTTAACAAAACAAACGGCTGATCTAGCTAACACGAATCCCCTCGTCCCAACCTCTGCTACTCCCGCAACAGTCACGAAAGCTGTCTAGACGACTAAGCCTCTGTCTCTGAGCTGATACCCCGGTACGAGTCCTCCACAGTTCCGGAACTCCCGAAGTCATCTGGTATACGTGTCTCGTCAACTAGGGCTGCATCCACTGGTGCTATGTAAGTGACGGAAAGCTGTGTGCTGATCACAAGGAACAACTTGGTAACAGGGGTGACAACCTCCTGTCGCTGCGCTCGAATGGTCTCCACCAAAGAACTCATCGTCTGACGCATGTCCTGCATCTCTGCCACAAGCCTAGCGATACTATCTGTCAAAAGCGGATCCGTCTGCACCTGTGCAACTAGCATGCCATCCTGGTCAGTGCTCGTCTTACCCGAGCCAACTATTACCTCAGCCCTCGCTGCACCTCACTGAGTCCCCATAGTCGTCGTCGGCAAAGGCTATAAATAGGAATAGGATTCGATATAAACACGGAAATCGAATCACAAGGATATGAATCATCAAGGAAGGAATTTCAAGTAATTGTACTTAGGTCACTTTAGACGGAGTACTACATCGTGAGTATGCTGCAGATACACACACACTACGTTACTCTGCTTAAGTTACCTACTTCATTATATCAAGGTCATCCTACACTCCGTAAAGTAAAAACCAAGCGCTCTGATACCAACTTTGTCATGACCCAAAATTGGCACGTGACGGCCCTAATACTACGCAACGTCTACAGGCGTAACGCAGTAAAAGAAAGCCAAAACCCAGAAATCTAAACCATTAAAAGACAAGATAAGATAAGAAACATTGTTTAAACCTTTAAAAAAAAATCTCAAGTATAAATTCTTTAAGTCCAATTTTCTTTCTTGAAAATTTCGGCAGCACTTCCTTTATAAAAACTAACCCCAAAAATGGGTACAACATAAATATAAAGTAAAGCATCCCCAACGAGAGCAAATCCACGCCCAAAGACGGAAAACAACCACCACAACAAATATACGATGCCGTAGCGAAGAAATAGAAGACGATAGAAAAGGAAATTGTATAAAAGACAACAAATCCAACAAAATATACAGCATCGTCCTCACCAAGTCTCTAAGTCAATATGAAAATAGTAGATGGAGAGTACAGGGATACAACGAATATACAATACAACGAATAACCACAAAACCCACCTAAGCAAACTGCACAATGTGAGCTGATGCGGTATCCGTAGCAAAAGATGATAAGATGTGTGATAATAGCCTGCCTCTGACTATACTGAGGAACACCTGCAAACACTGTGGCACAACAGGAGTGAGTTGCTAACTCGTGAATAGTAAATAACATATGCAGATATTCGCAAGTATGCACGTAAAGCGTGAATCTAAGATATGCAATTAACAGTAATAACATGTCATATGAGTGCAGAATAATGGAAAGTACACTAGCAGGTACAACCAATATATATAAAGCAATAACGATATGACAACGGTATGCAATAATCATGCGATAGGGATATGAGAATGTAAATGTGCAACAATCATGAAAGGTAAACTAACAGGTACTACTAGTACATGAAGCAGTGCGCAAACAGATAAGGTGAGGTATAGAGTGAAGTATGTCATTTCCACGGAATCCTGACATCATGGTAGGATCACAATCCAGGAAGACAATTTAAATACCAATTCCTCAAATCAGCCCCCAAATTGGCACTCATATCATCTAAGTATCACATCTCCTCAATTTCACAATATCAAGTATATCTCATATATCCCGAATGAACAACCTCAAGTATATCTCACATATATCGAATGTACAATCATCAAGTATATCTCGTATATATCGAATGTACAAAATCAAGTGGATCTCACATATCTCGCATGTACAATATCAAGTATATCTCACATATCTCGAATGTACAACAGCAAGTAGATCTCATATATCTCGAATGTACAATATCAAGTAGATCTCACATATCTCGTATGTACAATATCATGTATATCTCACATATCTCGAATGTACAACAACAAGTAGATCTCATATATCTCGAATGTACAATATCAAGTAGATCTCACATATCTCGTATGTACAATATCAAGTATATCTCACATATCTCGAATGTACAACAGTAAGTAGATCTCACATATCTATTCAGTATCAAATCTCAAATGAATCTCTTATATCCCGAGTCAAATCTCCAGCAAAATTCTAACATCCTAAATATAATGGCGTAAATAAATATGATGTGGTCAATACACATATATTAGCGTCCCATTCCACTAATATTGGTGTAAGGGTATATATAACAGCGGCTCAATCTCCTGTTATATATACAAAGGAGTAATTAGAAATATCATGAAACCAATATGCCAAGCATCGACACAGAAATGCTGATCCATCAGGTGCTGTCTCCATGACTGGCCCCCTGATAGGTACGTATCATACGCTATCCCGAAAGCTCGAGTGCCTAGATCTGACCCTCGCCTCTCGACGTATCCATAAGTACATGACTCCCGTCGGTATCCACATGATAGCCGCTGAGTCATTGGTCCTGTCACCGGATAGTATGGTTCCCCTAAGCCTCATCGCCTGACACCACGACATCGTTCTTGCTTCGGGGTACCTCTGGGCCCCACCATGTACCCGCACACGGACCCCTCCTTTCCTCGCGTCGGGTATACACATCGTAAACGGCAAATCTCATTGTGGCTGCTGAAATATCATATCAAGGGAAACCGGGTTTTTCAAATAATGCATAATTTCATGAACTACCACGGTTCCCAAATCCAGAAAAACATCATGAAAAATCCATATCTCAATGCGAAAATCCATGAATAAAGTCTATGCATCATAAATCTGAAATGCGAGCATATAGAGGAAAAGCAGCAATTAACTGCAACAAGTTAATATAATATCATGCGGTTCCTAATCTCTCCAATTCTAAAATAACATCAAGTAAAGATAAACATGTAGCTATAACCAGATATATGTGCAACATAAAGGTATAGCAAGATATATGTATCTACCTATAAGTAATGATGTAGTATACCCCCTGGGTATAAGTGAAATAGGTGTGCAAGGTATACAAGTAGCTATGTCATAAAGTGTGCATGTACTAATCACTAACGGTACAATACTCTATAGGTATACAGGTAACTAGCATGTAAGTATGTCAGGACATATGTGTAAGCATGTAGGTATACAGGTATGCTATAAGTCAATGCGTAAAGAAATATGAATCAAATTCTCAATGTCCCTAACCAAGAAATATCATATCTATAAGTGGGTTATGCGTGACATGGCAATTATTGACGGTGTGTGTAGCATACAATCAGTGCTCGTGCAACATGAATCGTCAATAATATGTGCAGTGTCATAAGGATACTAGTCCAGGCACAACTACATCTAAGTAATAGGGTAAAGGCGCAATTCTAAAAATAACGTAGAATATGCGACAAGTAATAAAATCTCTAGCCCTGACGCAAAACGCCATGCGGGCGATTCCCCTGTAGATGTTAAATCTACTCACCAACGCTCCAAGCTAGGTGAAGCCTACCACCTGTTTCCCCTTATCGTAGCGTCCGAAGTTCCCGCTTGCGAACCTAAAATTTCACAAACACATCACATAAGCATATATTCTACATCGACGAAAAGATATCGAAACGCAAGAATAACGCCCTGAAAATTACACTGCGCGCTTAGCGCATCTAACGCGCACGACATCGGCCAAAAATCCTAACTATGGTCACCAAACTACGAAACACCTAGTCTAGATTCCGATCGTCCCGATCGCGCATTCAAAACACAATAATAAACGTGGGCTCGAAAATAAATAACGTCGCAACGTCAAAAGAAACCCACGCCTAAAAGTTACCGAAATCTAGTAAGCAGTACTTATCTTTATAGCACAAAACTATGAGTTTTACCAAAACTATAATTTACAAATATCTTCAAATAGCAAGGTTAAACCATTTAAACCATTTCTATATTTTTAAACTTGCTTAATTAAGCTTTAGCAAAAACCCTTAATTAGACAAAGTAGTAATTAACAAAAATTGGCATTTTCTGCTAGGTTAAGCTTTTCCAATTCACAAATTAACACTTCAATTAAATATTAAACACTTAAATTAAGCTTTAACCTTAACTTCAATTTCTAAAACCATTTCTAGAATTTTGAAACATGAAATTTAAAGCTTAAACTAAAATCTAATTAAGCTAGCATAAAGATTTAAACTTAACAATTAGAGATTAGGGTTAAGGTTTTATACCTTCAAGAACACCACTTGAATCAAGGATAAAACCAAACTTTAGCCTCCAAAATTCTCACTAGAATGAAGATCCAAGCAACTTTTGTGAAGAAAAATGAAGGTTTTGGATTTTATTTGAATTTCTATGAATTAAATTGGATTTTTCATGATTTATTTGTGCAAGAAATGATGAAAAATGATTGAGAAAAGAAATGGGCAGCCAAGAACAAGTAGTGGCCGTCCATGAGGGAGTGTGGGGTTTTTTGGTGTATTGTAGAATTTTCTAGAAGAAAATAGAATAATAGTATAATAAAACAAAAGGCTTATGTTCACACTACTTTTCTTTTTCTTTATTTTTTTAAAAAATAAATCCTTTCACCATAAAAATCTAGATATTTAAAAAGAAGGTTCTAAAATAATTATGGTGCTGATTTCCAAGAATTTTCATTTAGAAGAAATTTCCCGATTTACGTGCACCAAACACCGCTTAAAATAATATTTTATTTGGGAAAAATTCTATCTGAACCAAAACCTCCCAAATACCCCTAAACTTCGCGCACAAGCTTTATTTTAGCTAAAAAAAGGTGCCGGTAAGTTTATACGGACGTTTGATCGAAATCGGGTTAAAACGGGAAAAACCGACAATTTTGCCCTAAAACGGGAAAATTCGCAAAACGATTTCTGAAACGTTACATAGACCTTATTCGTATACGTTGGATGCACTTGTCTTAGATTTCATTTGTGCATGATGAATGCACTTGATTTGGATTTTCGCGCATGTTGGGCGCAAGATATGAGATGTGATTTTTTGCATGCCAGATGCACTCGATGGGGATTTTCATTTGTGCATGTTAGTTGCACTGGATTGAGGTTTTCGTGCACAATAGATGCACTAGATGTTGTCGTGCACACCCATTGCACTGGACAATTGCTTTCGTGAACACCCGTTGCACTTAGTTTTGCTTTTGTGCATATTGTGGCACTTGTATTTTGATTTGATTTCCGTGCGCACCAGACGCACGTGATTATTGAATACGCCTTTTCGGGTTGGTTTTGCTCTGGAGCAGTTTATTTCATTGGGCACTATATTATGTAGTAGCCGAACATGACTGATCGGAGGATTGCATGCATAAAAAGTTTACCAAGAGGTTTTCGAAAAGGAGTTATAGTCTCGCTATTTCCTACATGTCCGTGAGCGACACGAACGTTTACAAAGGAAAACCTTTTGTGATATTTTAAAAGGGCGGAACGTATATCTGAGCAAAACATATATGAACATATATTTATTACTTTACAAATGAGCGTCCGTCACTTGTTCCGTGAGTTACGCATCACACGGCAATTCAGAAAAGATTTTGCATGTGTTTTATTAAGTTTTTGAAGGTTTTTCCAAGGATGCGAACTATACACGTATTATAGTATTTGACTAGTGCATATTGGATTTCAGTAGTGGATTTCGAGATCTGTATCTCCATTGTAACTCCGAGGATATACGTGGAAATCCGATTATTTTCGTGGCGCTTGACGGAGTTCGATTTTGAGTTTCGTACTCGTTTTCATACGCACGTGATGCGCTGTAGCATTTCTATATGAGAATAATGGAGGAAAGATGCCATAGGAGGGAATTCCCTCCTATGGCGTCGAAAAAATACCCCCTCCATGGTTTTTTCCGACGATCGGCACCCAACATCTTCATTGTCATCATCTAAGATGTGGGTATACCAAATTTTAAGTGATTCTACAACTTTTTCACCGTTGATTTAGCAATGTAAAAAGTTCTATTGTCGGTAAACCGTTAATTTTGAACCCACTAAATCAACGGTGAAAAAGTTGTAAAATCACATGAAATTTGGTGTACCCATATCTTAGATGATGACGATGAAGATGGTGGGTGCCGATCGTCGGAAAAAATTAGGGAGGGGGTATTTTTTCGACGCCATAGGAGGGAATCCCCTCCTATGGCCTCTTTCCTCCATTAATCTCTTTCTATATCTTCCGTGATTTCGGAGCCCCGTTGATTGAGTTGATTTTTGAAATGTTTAAGTATTTGGGGGATTAAATTTAAATTCAGGGACAGAATTTATTTAATGGAGGAGATTTTAATATTTCAGAAAATATAAAATATTATTTTTGGAATTTAATATTAAAATAATATATTTCGCGAAAACTACCCGATTTGCGAATTTGGGGTTTTCGTAAAATGGTATAAATATATACCAATAATTGTGTCATAATTGGGAATTAAAATGATTTACTTATTTAAAAATATATTTATTTGATTGGCATTTTTATAATTAATTATGTGCAGTTTAAATAAAAATTGATTAGTGCACTACAAATCGCGATTAAGCTAAATCTGTGTTTCTACAGTTATCCATGGCTAGTGTACCATGACATGTTGCTTGTTGTTTCAATTTATTTGTGTTTTGTGTTTGGTTTTAATGAGTGGGGGGAAAAGAAAAGAAAAAGAAAGGAGAATTAGACACTTATTGGAGAGAGAATGTGACATGTGATATTTGAGAGAGGGTGAGAATAAGAGGGTAAGAGAGAGAGGGGGCAGCCATCACTTTCCCCTCCCCATTATTTTCCTTCATCTTCTTCCTCCTCATCTCCCTCCACCTCCACCTCCACCTCCATTTCTCATCTAAAAAACCTTGTCAAAACCTTACACCCTCTTCATTAAAGTTGATCCCCACCTCATCCTCAACACTTTGGACCAATCTAAGTTAGATTTTGGAGACTTTCGGAAGCTAGGGTTTCTCTTGAGTTGCATCCATATGGTAAAATTCCTTTCATCTAGTTTAGTTTAAGTTTAATAGCACCCTATAGTAGTTTAGAGTTTAATCGATTTGAATTAGTGATGTTTGGAAATTAAAAGAGACGGTTTGGGTGACTTTGTGGACTTGTGGTTTGTAGTGAGTGTATACAAGACCCTAGAGATCAATTTCTGGACCTAGAACAGAGAACACGAACTTAGAAATCACCCCGTGTCAGTTTTGTGAAGTTGTCTTGGCCTACAGGGAATCTGGAGCAACGAGGGAAGTATCTGAGAAAAACTAGCAACTCTAGAGACATAGTTGGACCAATAGGAGACCACCCTAAGAAGAAGAACCATAACGGAGCAGTCTTGGCCGAGCTAGCCGGTTTTATAGGGCATGTGGCCGGACCCATTGTGGTGTTTGGTGCTGGAATTGGTTCTATAGCTCACTTATCCTATATACTACCCCACTGCATTGCTAGTTTATGTTGGGATTCCTCCGCACCCTACTGGGTTTTCAAGATATCAAGCATGCCAATTTCAAAAATTCTAAGAAGTTTAAGGAACCCTAGACAAGGATCAAGCTAGACTAATTAGACAATCATAACATGTAATCAAACAATACAACAAGTGAACAAAGAATACAACCTTTGTAGACCGGTCATTCACTTCAAATAGCTCCGTGTAGTAGTCCCTTCGCTGCGATTAGTGATCTCCCGGACTCCAGTAAGGCTCTACAAAGCGAAATGAATAACCTTGCTCGAAGTCTTCGAGACCGAAGATGATCTACGTCGAGGAGACTCAAACCATAGCTATGTCTGTTAGAGATAGTGCCCTCAGAGTCAATTATTGGATCACAGGCACGTGATTGCAATGATTGAGGGAGGACCTGTCCCAGTAGGACAGTCTTACTCAAGATGATAGTATGCTATCTGGTTTATCTTTATCATCGTGTACTGCTTTAGGTGACCTTACAAGTCACTATTGCACGTTGATAGAGCCCTTAGGATTCGTGCTTGACTGCCAGCAGTATGAGGGCGATCATATACGTGGGAGCTGGGGTCTATAAGCACATCCTTAAAAGGTCCCTAGTCGTGGGTGTTTCGAGACAGAGCATCTATACTCCAGAGTAGACTAGTGTATACAGTCGAGACCGCGACGAGGGGCGGTGGCCGGTCTCACAAGCCACTGGTGTCAGTTTGTTCACCTAAGATGTATGCAGGTGCTCATTAGGTTATGAGTACACCGGACAGGGCTCACCGGGAATATGCTTGTTGGTCTTATACCTGACGTCAGATAGCAGTTCCCTGGTGATATGTGTACAAGTTAGTTCATCGACCTGAGATCGTCATTTGTCTCGTGTGAGTTCCCACTGTACTTTGATTACAACCCTACCACGCTCAAAGGAGACGTGCAAACAGGTTTTAGTTGGGTACAGTCCCTAGCCACATAGAGGCAGTGAGCGGATCTACAGGGGTTCGTCTCACCCGGTATTGGGGGTGAGGTCGCGCTGTGTCTAGGAAAGCCATTACACGAAGTCCTTGGCTAAGGCAGGAGATTTACTGGTAGGTATTCCAGTAGTATCTCAGGGTGTTCTGGGCTACACTCCGACACGACTTGTACCGCTTTTGGGGGTCTGACTTTTACCACCCGCCTAGGCCTGCCATGCGATGCACATAGACGAACGGACCGGACTGTATGGATATTGTCACAGACAGGCTCAGTAGGGTGTCAAGATGAGTTCACTCATCGGCGTCCCTTTTGGTCAATACCTGGTAGCCCGTTACCTATGGCTAATACCTCTGAAGTATTGGTGGTTAAATCCACAACCAAAGTATTGACGAGTCTTTAGAGTTCCCCACAGACCGTTTTCTCAAGTTTCGGGCGAAACGCTGTAGAGGACGTATGGAGATATGGCAGGGCTCGATCAGATACATACGGTATTGCACGGATCATGATCGGACGAATAATACTAGCAGGCTTTGGTTTAAGCCGGATCCTAGTATTGTACAGTGTAGATTTGTCTCATTGCATTTGTATTCGGTCGGAATACAAATGCGGGTATGTATATATAGTAGCGGGGTTTTCCTGTAATTTATTACGGGATCAGTTTTCTGAAGTTTCCAGTTTGCATTCCGTTTCAGCCTTTTTCCTTTGTATCTTTCCCTGGCTGAACGTTGGTGGAGGAAGGCTTATTTGCAATTGTGCAAATTGGCATTATGGAGGGTGGTCTTTGCATTTTTGTTGTGTCATGATGGTTGCACCATCCCTTGACTTTCTTTTAGTCATCATGACTTGACTTGTGGGGATATGAATTGTTGGTGGAGTGTTGATTTTGGTTTGTGATGATTTCTTCTCATCATAACATTTTCTCTCTCTTGATTTTTTGGGCTCACTCATTTTTGATACACACACTCCCTCTCTCATTCTCTCCTCTCTATTCATTCATGGCCGGCCAAATAGAGAAGAAGGGGCTGTCCCAAATTTTTGGGGAAGAAAAATTGTTCTTCTGGCTTTGCAAAAATTCCCTAGTTCATTGCAAAAGGTTCATATCTCATTCCTCCACCATTATGGTAACTTCCACAACCCCAAAGAGACATAGAGTTCTACAGTTAATCTACAGCATCTTTGGGCACGTCGACTCGCCAACTTCGTGCCCGAGTTGCCTCGGTCCAGAGGTGGGAGCCCGTAAAAGAAGCCGGCGACGTGGTGCCCTTTCGGCGACGTGGTGGAGACCGGAGATTCCGCGGGGAGATCGGGACGACGACTAGAAGACCGAAGGACACGGATCGCTTGGTATATCTCTCTACCCCTTCTCTAGTTTGCTAGGACTATGTTAATGGCCCGATCCATGATTTTAGTGCGCGGTGGTGCTGGTTCAAAAGTTAAAGTAAATTATCGTTTCCGCATTTTGGCCTCGGATTGACGGCCGGGCCGCCGCCGTGCACTTACATCGTATCAGAGCCAGGCAATTAAACTAGTCTAGCTTGTTCTAACGTGTTTACAAGTTTGATCGATCGGATATTCGAAAACCGCATTTTCAAAAGTATGAGTTTCTGTCGAAATATTTTTGGCTCGAAATTTTTTTCAGGTTGTTGCAGAAACATGTGCTGGGAAGTATATGCACTCTGGTAAAATTTGGTCGCATGAACGCATTATTCCACCGTGGAACCGCGGCCAAACCCATGTTTGGGCCGTGGTTCCACTGCCACCTGTACTGTTCAGTGCATCAAATTTTTACAGAGGGTCTCTGTGTTGATAATAGGGGTTTTGGTTTATTCTGTTTGGGCCCAGAATTTCTTTATGTGCTATATTAGTGCTTGGGGCCCACTTGGGAAAATTTAATCGATCGAACATTTTAAACATGTTAGTTCATAGTATTTACATTATATCTGCAACCGTGAATGTCACTTGATCGGTAAATCCTGTCTAACTGCTATACCCTTTTAGACGGATTTGCGAACATGACATTCACGTTGATGTTCTGTGTTGTGTTGTGATGTTGCGGATTGGTCGTGGGGAATAGCCTAGATACAATGTTAGTATAGTTTCGTTTTATATGTACATTTAATATTGTGGGGCGAACGTCCGACATGTGGACTGCCGTCACTGCCTGTTTGTATACTATTCTTTTGGGGCACAACCGGGGTGAGGTCGATGTACCCGTTTTATGTATATTTTACTTTCTGTACTTGGATTACCCCAAGGTGGGGTGCACGGATAAACGGGTTCTAGAGGGCAACGGGCCTGCATCTAAAGGCGTTGAGACGGAGGGGGCCTCACTTTAGAATTGGCGGGCTATTCGCTGCACTCGTATGGGGTACAGGTTGACCCAGGAGGCGTGCCCAAGTTACCGGATTCCGTGAAGTGCTGGGTGGTCCATTCACGTTGCTGAAGGGGGCTGCCTCGCTTCAGGTTTTGGTGGGTAACTTTCCGCGCTCGTAGGGGTCTAGGATTTCATTGCACAGGCTGTCCACACAACCAGGGGAACGTCGGGTTTCAGTAGCGGCTCTATGAAACCCGGGGATCCCAAATATCTGTATTGTTCTGTGATGCTTATTACATTTCTATGATGTTGCATTTTATCACGCCTTGAGCGAATATTATATATTGATATATATACTAGTAGATGTTGTATATGTTTTGCATCCGCGCTAGTCCAGTCCCCGCTCTGTCGTTAGTTAAGTAACCTAACGGGTAATGACGGGACCCAGTGGCGAATGCGGATGGCATATACGTACATCGTTATTTTCGTTCTTTATTGTTGTGATCATTTGATGGGACTGCGTTGATTCGGATCAATGCAAGCTAAACAAACCTATTCTGATGTTGTTGGAACATTTTTCAAAAAGCTGTTATTGCTAGGACGTTCTCTTTTGTTTTGCACTGTGGTATTCAGTTGGAATATCCTGCACCTCAGTCGACGAGGCAAGGGCCGAGATCCCTTCACCGGGAGTGACCCCTTGGACTAAAGTTTGCGTCAGGGCAATAACTTCACTATAGTCGTTTACTTTTGCTTTGCATCGTGGTATTCAGTTGGAATATCCTGCACCTCATTCTACGGGGAAAGAGCCGAGATACCTTCACCGGGAGTGACCTCTTTAGCAAAGGTTTTCGTCACTATATTTTTAAAAGCTATCCAGTTCCTTCAACGATATCAAGTTCATTACGTTAAAGGTTTTTCTCCATAAACCATTCGTAGCCCTCCGTCGTTTCAGAAGGGTAGCACGTAGTATTCATGCTATGTTTGTTGGCCTTCGTCAAGGCATAGTGTATGGTAGCTGCTTGTTGCCTTTCTGCTGCATAGATAGATGCGTTGGTTTGGGACAGTCGTATAGCCTTGTTGACCTTCGTCAAGGGCTTGTACGGGTGGGTTCAAATAAACCTGGACAATGACGGGTAGAACTTGACATGTGACTTATGATTTGTTGACCTTCGTCAAGGTCATAAGAGCATGGGGCAAAAATCACATCGGGAGTTTCTAAAGAAACTGAAACTTGCCAGATATGCGTATACCTTCTGGAGTGTGATAACGTGAGCGAAGTCCGTCACGTTATCATGAGATGATAGTTGGATCCCGATTCCCACTGATGAGTTGGTTTACTCCTCGGGTGATCCCGACTAATTCTTCTTTCAGGTTTGAAGGAGAATTCGACGGTACAGTGGGTGGTTTCCAGATTAGATAAATTGGTAACCATTCTGATCTAGGATAGAGTGCACGCTGAGTGTTTCTTTTCTCTCTCTCTTTGGCAGCGACCATTGACCCGACCCTAGACTATGACTCAGAGACCAAAATTAACCGAACCTTCTTAAACACTAGCTTTTAGATTGTCAGAGTTGCAAACCTCATTGCCACTCCTACTTTTACCCTTTTCTCAAGGACACCCCGTATTACTACGAACGTCCACTTCCATTGCACAAAACCATCATATGGTTATATACGAACTCGAAGGAATTTATTCGAGGATGGTTTACTGTTCTGGAGATAACGAATAGGACTATTCAGTTGTCTTTTCCTTTTACTTTCTCACAGGTTGCGAGTACTCCTTGGTTTAGAAGATAGTACACCTATTACGCTAATTGGATAGTCTTCTTCCAAACCTTAGGCTGGTGCCGAACGGTGGGGAATGAAGAAAACCAATTAGCATAACGATGGTGTACAGAAGGTATTAAGTAAAGACATAACAAGGGATTAGTAAGAGGGCAAAGTAAATTGCGACTGCTATTCATGACCAAACCAAGTATTTCTTCGCCAATCCTAAATCACCTTTGTATTTCTTCAGGACACTCCGTATCACTACGAAGATCCACAGTTTATTGGATACTCCATCGTATGGTTATATACGAACTCGAAAGGAACTTGTTCCAGTTCGGGGATGGATTCTGGTTCAGGAGAAATAGGAATAAGGTTTATTCGGTTGTCTTTTATCTTCACCTTCTCTCGCATTGCGAGTGCTCCTAGGATTAGGACAGTACACGCATTATGCTTATTGGATAGTCTTCTTCCAAACCATAGGCTGGTGTCGAACGGTAGGGAAGGAAGAAAACCATTTAGCCTAAGAGGGTGTGCAGAAGGTAATGACTAAAGACATATAAAGGGATTTGGAAAGATGGCAAAGAATTACACGGTTACAGTTATGAATCTGGATAATGGAAGAGGCATTACTAGGAATACCGGGATATCCCATCGAAACATTTCAATGTTTCAGTTTCGCTGTATACTGTTAAAAGAAAACTGATTTCCCAATCAGATCTTGCTCCAGGGTATGCATTTACCAGGTATGATTCTCACATCTGTATGGTTTTACAGATGATGAGTGGGAGTAAGTTATTGGGAATTAGGTGATTGTCCTCATTATATCGGAATTCGTTGTAATTGGTGATATTTGAAGAAATCGCCTGGGTTGTTAGCCCGACGGCAATTTTTTGGTTTTTAATATCCGTTGTTATGCACCAATTTCAAATTGATATATCTGTACGTCTATTTTTATAGAGTGAGATATACCTTTTTGAAATTATGTCTTTGATATTTACCTATATCAGTGGATGGTGAGGTAAGGAGCATTAAACAGCGGTGTAATTCTTCTTAACCATAGGTACAGTTTTCAACCTAAGACACACAGGGAGTGAGTTATCAGACTCAAGGGACTTATACAGAGCATTGTATGTTGTCTAGTGTCCATTAGGACAGAGGGGTTGGTCCTCGTACTATATTCGGTTTACTTATGACTTCTCTAGTTCTTAGATAAGTGTTTCGTAGAAACACAAGGTCTGAGTTTTGAGAAGTTATAGGTATAAGAATAGAGTAGAGAACCAGGTGTTGCAAGTATCGGGATTCTTCAAGGTGATCGAATATGAAGATACTTGTGTGTGGTATTCAGTTGATAGTAATGATTAAGAGAACTTGCTTCTCTTTCAGGTTACTCATAATTGGAAGCATTCCTAAGTTGAGTAACGTTGATCGTCCTCTTTCCATTTAGTTGACATACACTGGGGACAGCTGCATGATTTGAATCTGGTTCAATTAAATCAGTGCCTTTGTTTTCTGTATTGGATATAGAGCAGTTCATATTGTAGGGTTCCTAGGCACTCTTGTGAAGGTTCAAAAGGCATCAAACATGCCCGGATAAAAATTTAGACGTGCCGAACAACCCAAAGCCGGGATCTTTGTTAGATTATTAGGTTTAAACATGCAAGATGATAACTTTTATCTAAGTGTAAGGAATTACAACCTTTGTAGTCCGCTCCTTCACTTCACAAGCTTCGAGTAGAAGTCCCTTTGCCGCGATCCACGATCTCCCGGACTCATGAGAGGCTCCACGACTCGAACGATCCATGCTAGCTCGAAGTATTCCAAATCTCCGATGATCTACCTCGAAGTTGCAAAGACTCAAGCTTTCTCACTCAAAAGAGATGAACACACTAATCTCATGGGCTAGATGAGATGAGGATGAGAGAGTAGTAATTTTGCTTTCTTTTTATATCATTTTCTCATATTTATTCATCACTTAAGGATTTTCTAGCAAGCTTTTCAAGAGAGAAGAAGATGATCATAGAAAATCAATAATCATATTAATCCTTTTGTGATGAATAGAATAAAAGCTATATGATTGATTTGTAAACCATGGTCAAGGATGAGTGGCTAGGATTTAGTAGAAAAATAACTAGAGTTAGGGTTTGGTTGAGTTAAAGAATGTGTCATCCATAATATCTTAAGAATGACAAAAGAATAAAACTTCTAGAAGGTGCATGAAGCATCCAACCCAATCAAACCCTAACCTCAATTAATCATCCTTAAACATGTTTAACAATTAATCATATCATGTCACAATAATATATATCACATATATATTATATATTTGCAACAAAGGAAAATAATACAATTAACATATATCGCATATATATCAATGTATCATCCACAGAGAAAATGAAATAATAAAGCGAGCCAATATTAGATAATGTAATACAATATATCATATATATTATTATACATTAAATCATCGAATCAACACTTGAATCGATGATCCGGCTATATCGAATATTACCGAATAATATATCATGTACCGATTCATCGAATCAACACTTGATCCGATGTCCCGGTTCATATCTAAATATCGCGAGAATATAATACGGTATCCCATATCGCATTATTCTCGGTCCTGCACATATCACATATGTGCCTCTACTCCGTTTCGCCTGAGCTAAGAAACCTCTGTGTAGGACACTAAAGAATCGTCAATACGCCAGTAGCAGGTGATGATCATATCAAACACCCACAAGCTGCAAGCGGTCAGCTAAACGTAACAGCCACCCAGGTATTGAGCGATCAGAAGATCAACAAGCTATCCTTTGCGTTCTCCTGTGAATCCGATCAGTAACACTCCCGTACAGTCCGGTCTGTTCGTCTGATATGTCGCATATCAAGTCTAGGGGTGGTATACGTCAGACCCCAGTAACCGATATGTCGTGTCGATGTGTGGCTCATAATGGGTCGAGAAACTACTAGTAACACTTACCAGTAAATCTCCATATCAGCCCTGGCCAGGGACTTCCAGTTATAGCCAATCGAACACAGCACAACATCAACTCCCTATACCGGGAGAGACGAATCCCCTCCTATCGCTCATTGCCTCAATGTGATTCGGGAATGTACCCAAAAGCCACCGTTTTGCACGCCCTCTTGGACGTGGTAAGGTGGAAATCAAAGCACAGTGGGAATCACACAAGACTCCATGACAATCTCGGGTCTACAGACTACCCTGTACCTGTGTCACCGGAGAACTGCCATCTGACGTGTGGTATATCACCATCTGGGAGTTCTCGGCGAGTCCGTCCAGTGTACCCAGTCTCCACTGAGCACCCGTACACCATCTCTGATGTCTAACACCGATGGATATGGGATCATCCATCGCCCATCATATGGGTCAAGATGCGTATACGCTAGTCTACTCTGGTGTATCGATGCCCTGTCTCGATATACCCTCGACTAGGAACAGTTATAGGATGTACTCATCGACTACCGCGGACCCACTAGTATGATCTCATCATAGTCCCAGTAGTCTAGTACAGATCCTAAGGGCTTTATCAACATGTGAGAGTAAAACAGTAAACCAATACAAGTCAACATGTTAAGATAAAGTGAAACCAAATAGCATACTATCATGACGAGCAAGAAAGTCCTCTCTGTATATATCTAAGCATCCATCGTAATATACATCATATGTACAACAATGGCCTCTAGGGCATATACATAACTAACAATCTCCCACTTGCACTAAGGCCAGCTGCTGTAGTATCTCATACCTAGCATCCCGAATAATCTCTCAAACTGTATCTGGGGAATAGCCTTCGTGAATGGATCCGCAGTGTTGTCCTTCGTATCTACTCTCCTGACCTCAATCTCCCGGCGATCAACTATCTCCCTGATCAGGTGATACCGCCTCAGAATATGTCTGGACTTCTGATGGGACCTGGGTTCCTTGGCCAACGCCACTGCTCCATTGTTATCGCAATACAGAGGTATAGGATGCTCAATGGATGGAACCACACCAAGTTCACTAATGAACTTCTTTATCCAGACAGCCTCCTTGGCAGCATCGTTGGCAGCGATGTATTCAGCCTCCATCGTCGAGTCTGCAACGGTATCCTGTTTAGAACTCTTCCAACATACCGCCCCTCCATTGAGGGTAAAGACAAAACCCGAATGCGACTTAGAGTCGTCCTTATCACTTTGGAAGCTTGAATCGGTAAAGGACTCCACCTGGAGTTCTCCGTTACCATACACCAAGAACATCTTCTTAGTCCTTCGTAAGTACTTGAGAATGTTCTTCACTGCTGTCTAATGACTCTCTCCAGGATCTGCTTGATACCGACTCACTACACTTAGTGAGTATGCTACATCGGGTCTGATACATAGCACCACATACATGATAGAGCCTACTGCCGAAGCATAGGGTATCCCTTGCATGCGAGCTCTCTCCAAATCAGTCTTGGGAGACATCTCTTTGGAGAGAGTGAGTCCAGAGATCGTGGGTTGGTTCCCATGCTTGGATTCTTCCATACTAAACCTCTTTAGTATGGTGTCAATGTACCTGGATTGGGACAATCCCAGTATCCGTTTAGATCTATCTCTATAGATCATGATTCCCAATATGCAGGAGGCATCACCTAGATCTTTCATTGAGAATCTCTGTGATAAGAAGAGCTTGACTGATTGCAGCATAGGAATATCATTTCCTATCAAAAGTATGTCATCCACGTACAATACGAGGAAGACAACCTTACCCTCTGCTACCTTCTTATAGAAACAAGGTTCATCTATATTTTTGATGAAGTCAATCTCTTTGACTACAACATCAAAACAGATGTTCCAACTCCGCGATGCTTGCTTTAACCCATAAATGGATTTAAGCAGCTTGCACACCTTTCCGCTGCTCCCACTATCTACGAAGCCCTCTAGCTGAGTCATGTACATGCACTCTTCTAAATCACCGTTTAGAAAGGCGGTCTTAACATCCATTTGCCAGATTTCGTAGTCATGGTATGCAGCAATGGCAAGTAAGATCCGGATGGACTTAAGCATAGCTACTGGAGAAAAGGTTTCGTCATAATCCACACCTGGACGTTGACGAAAACCCTTTGCTACAAGTCTAGCTTTGAAAGTCTCAACTTTTCCATCTACACCAAATTTCTTTTTAAAAATCCACTTGCTCCCAATGGGTTTTACCCCTTCAGGAGCATTTTCTAAAATCCATACTTTATTGGTGTACATGGATTCCATCTCAGATCGCATTGCATCCAGCCATTTCACAGAGTCACCACTCGTGATGGCCTGCTCGAAACTAGTCGGTTCATCATCATCCATGATGCAATCCTCGCTTCCACCATCAATGAGAAAACCGTAGTATCTCTCAGGTGGACGAGAAACCCTACTAGATCGGCGTAGAGGCTGGGGTTCGTCGGGTACTACTGAATCCTCTGGTTCTACCAAGTCTTCTGTTATAGTTTGTGTTGCTGGAACCTCTTCCAGTTCTACCTCCTTGCCACAAATTTCTTTTCCAAGAAATTCCTTTTCTAAAAAGGTGGCATGTTTAGAAACAAACACCTTTTGTTCCTCAGTGTGGTAGAAGATATACCCTTGTGAGTTCTTGGGATATCCTACAAACTTACATAAGACAGATCTTGCCTCGAGTTTGTCCGGATTTTGTCTTTTGACATAGGCTGGACAACCCCATATCTTAACATATTTAAGAGATGGTCTCTTCCCTTTCCATATCTCATATGGAGTGGTAGGCACTGATTTGGTAGGAACCATATTCAATAGATGTATGGCTGTCTCAAGCGCATACCCCCAGAAGGAAATAGGTAACTCAGCCTCGCTCATCATAGAGCGCACCATATCTAATAGGGTGCGATTCCTCCGCTCAGATACACCGTTGTGCTGTGGTGTATAAGGAGGAGTAAGCTTAGAGAGAATCCCATTCTCTTTTAGATAATCTAGGAACTCACCGCTTAAGTATTCACCTCCTCGATCAGATCGAAGAATCTTAATACTTTTGCCCGTTTGGTTCTCTACTTCGTGCTTATATTATCTGAATTTCTCAAAAGCTTCATATTTGTGTTTCATCAGAAACACATGTCCGTATCTAGAGAGATCGTCAGTGAATGTAATGAAGTAGGAAGAACCGTTCCTGGCATGCGTAGACATGGGACCACAAACATCAGTATGTATCAGTCCTAAGAGTTCAGTAACTCTTTCTCCGTGTCCACTAAACGGAGCTTTGGTCATTTTTCCTTTGAGACATGAATGGCAAGTATCATAAGAGGATAATTCGAACGGATTCAAATAACCATCTTTATGTAACTTAGCTAGTCGTGTCGCATTGATATGACCAAGTCTACAATGCCACAAGTAGGATTCGTTCATATCTGAACTTTTCCTCTTGTGTGTGTTTTGTATATTGAGGACCGTATTCTGATTTAGAATGAATATGCCATTATGTAACGAGCCTGATGCAATCAACTTTTGATCTAGGAATATGTTCATAACATTATCCTTTACTACAAAATTATATCCTTCTTTATTTAATAAAGAAACAGATATAATGTTCCACATCATGTTCGGTATATAATAGCACTCATTTAGAATCAGTGTATTACGACTTGGTAATACAAGGTGATATTCGCCAACTGCTTTGGCTACAATACTTGCACCGTTCCCTACTTGAACGGAATGAACACCTTTTCCTAGTTCTCTACCTTTTCGCAGCCCATGTAACAATTTACATATGTGGGATCCTGATCCGGTATCTAATACCCAGGACGTAGGGTGAACTGAGAAACAGTTCTCAATAACTAACACACCTGAAGAAGATGCATCAACATGCACGTTCTTTTGGGCGGTGTGAGAATCCAGATATTCTCCTGTTTCCTGTTCAGTCTTATAACTCTTATAAGAAAGAACGGGTCCAACATTCCCTTGCTCAGTACAATAATTAGGTTCAGTCAATACATCCATATTATTATCTTGATTATGGCATGACATGGTCGCTACCTGGAGAGAGAGAGAAGAAAACACTTTAGCGTATGCTCTTACAAGATTAGATTGGTTATTATCTTATCTAATCAGGATGTCTCCCACTGTTTTTATCAAATCTACCTTAAAACCCTAAAAGGTAAGATTAGCCGGGATTAATTACACCCTACAATTTCGTCAATCTTTCAGTCAGATCAGTGTCGGTACTTTGAGGGAGGTTCCCCGTGCTTTCGCACGGACCTAATTAAAGTAAACCTCATTTTCCCAGAGGCGTAACCCCGTTAACACTTTTCTAGACACCTACTTGAATGAGTAATTATCCAGTGTAAAACTCTCCCAGGAGTAACTCTTACTCGCAGTGGCTATCGGGATCCAACTATCTCATAGGAGGTATGCAATCTCATTGCAAATTTCAACACTTGAAATTCCCGATAATATTTTTGCCCCTAACGTTCTATGACCTTGACGAAAGCCAACAAACCATAGTGCACTAGTCAAGTTCAACCCGAACATTTCTTGATTGAATTAAACCCAGCCGTACGTCCCTTGACGAAAGCCAACAAAGCCGCACGACTACCCTAACCCAATCTCATCATATGTAACAGATAAGTAATAATTAGCTACCGCACACTACGCCTTGACGAAAGCCAACAAACGTAGCACGAATACTAAGTATTACCTATCTGAAATGTCGGAGGGCTACGCAGGTTTTTCAGAAAACCCTGAGCGTAATGAACTTGATATCGTCGTAGAATCGAGTAATTTTGAAAAGGAGTGTTTTTTAGGCTTTTCTTAGTTTCGCTAAAGGGGTCACTCCCGGTGAACGGATCGTCGGCTCTTTCCTCATCGAATAAGGTGCAGGATATATCATATATACCGCTGTGCAAAGCAAAACACTAAAAGCATTCAAAAGACAAACCGCGTTTTGTAGCATCTGCCAGTTTTGCTAAAGGAGTCACTCCCGGTGAAGGGATCTCGGTCCTTTCCTCATCGAATAAGGTGCAGGATATATCATATATATCACTGTGCAAAGCAAAAATGTAGCTACCTTTTTTATAAAGTTTTGATTCTACAACATCTTTAGGTTTCTTTTCTTTTTATTAATCTTATTAATAAAAATCCCATCAGCTTATGCTTCCTAAGCATCACAGAAGAAACGAAAGCAGTAATATTTATATATCAGCATATATATATATAGTATAAGCATTCGTCTCAGGCAGTAATATGATCTCATCACAGAACATTGCAGCAGAAGAACATATATGAAATATTGGATAGACTAGGACGTCCGTGTTTTTAATACGAGCCTGTATAAAACACGGATTCCACGGTCGCGACGAATAGCCAAACCCACATCCCAAGACACCTACGAGAGCGGTAAGTAACACTGCCAATTCTAGGGTTAGGAGACCCGGTCTCGACTCCTCGAGATGGCCTCCCACTGGACCCTAGAACCCGGTTACTTGTGCTCTCCTCCTTGGGTCTACCTAATGCGGAAAAGTAAATAATATACACTGGTGACAGCAACCGCAACCTGGAAGTGCCCCAAATAAAAGAATATTACATTACAAATGAATTTTTCATGAATGAAAATAAAAACCCTCATCTCACATAAAACCCCCGGCTATTCTGATCGCGACGATCCAATATAACATATCACAGCAACACATAATATCACATATCATCAACGTAAGTAAATATGCGCATCCCAATTGTCGTTGACATATAGCAACGAAACCGGCGATATCACATATTACACTTACGGTCACAGAAAAGAAAGTGTAAAACTACAATATTTGGAATCCACAATCACTTTAGACATCGTAAATCCGAAATATCACATACTCCGCATTTCATGCCTAACTATATGAATTCCACATATTGTATCACATTCCAGATAAATAGACAGTATTAAACTTTCCGAACAGATAATCAAATACCCAAAATTTCCCAAAGTGCTCAACTCTTGAGCGGAGTTCAAATAATCCCAGAATATGTCACAGTACCGGTGATCCAGCCGTAGAAGGGTCAAGCCAACTCCTCACATGTGGCACGCCGTACTGCCCCAAACCCGAAGGTTCAAAAGGCAGTTCAAGACGGTCACATAATCGAGTTAAGGTTTGTTGTCTTCTAGAGGGTCCACCGCTTAACTTGTACAATTTTTCCGAAAGATTTAAACCCAATAAAAATTCCACACTTGAAAGTTCGCCGTACCGGGAAATAGTAAGTTAATGATATCCGTTCAAATAATTTAACAGTTTCTAAATATCCGGAAAGAAATACGAACTTAAATATTCCGATCGAATCTACTATTACAAAATAAACCCCAGATTTAAACAATACTGGAATCACTGTTAAAAATATCGAGAAGCATCAACAAGTACCTACGGACATTACCATAAAAGCCACGTGTCATGAATGCACTGTTCCGCCGCGGAACCGCCGTGCAAGGCATGCTTGCGCCGCGGTTCCGCCGCCGTTTGGACGAATTGGGGGCTCGGGTTTTATGATAATTTTTAGAATTCCCTGCTGATTTTTTTACATATTTTTAATTCAGAAAAATCCCAAAATTTAAAAAATTTCCAGAGAGGGGTCTAATTTTGTCGTTTCGGATTCGATCGGAGTTTTAACTTCGTAAACACATCGCCTAATGCTCTAGCTTGGCTCTGATACCACTGTAGGGTTCCTAGGCACTCTTGTGAAGGTTCAAAAGGCATCAAACATGCCCGGATAAAAATTTAGACGTGCCGAACAACCCAAAGCCGGGATCTTTGCTAGATTATTAGGTTTAAACATGCAAGATGATAACTTTTATCTAAGTGTGAGGGATTACAACCTTTGTAGTCCGCTCATTCACTTCACAAACTCCGAGTAGAAGTCCCTTTGCCGCGATCCACGATCTCCCGGACTCATGAGAGGCTCCACGACTCGAACGATCCATGCTAGCTCGAAGTATTCCAAATCTCCGATGATCTACCTCGAAGTTCCAAAGACTCAAGCTTTCTCACTCAAAAGATATGAAAACACTAATCCCATGGGCTAGATGAGATGAGGATGAGAGAGTAGTAATTTTGCTTTCTTTTTATATCATTTTCTCATATTTATTCATCACTTAAGGATTTTCTAGCAAGCTTTTCAAGAGAGAAGAAGATGATCATAGAAAATCAATAATCATATTAATCCTTTTGTGATGAATAGAATAAAAGCTATATGATTGATTTGTAAACCATGGTCAAGGATGAGTGGCTAGGATTTAGAAGAGAAATAACTAGAGTTAGGGTTTGGTTGAGTTAAAGAATGTGTCATCCATAATATCTTAAGAATGACAAAAGAATAAAACTTCTAGAAGGTGCATGAAGCATCCAACCCAATCAAACCCTAACCTAAATTAATCATCCTTAAACATGTTTAACAATTAATCATATCATGTCACAATAATATATATCACATATATATTATATATTTGCAACAAAGGAAAATAATACAATTAACATATATCGCATATATATCAATGTATCATCAACTGAGAAAATGAAATAATAAAGCGAGCCAATATTAGATAATGTAATACAATATATCATATATATTATTATACATTAAATCATCGAATCAACACTTGAATCGATGATCCGGCTATATCGAATATTACCGACTAATATATCATGTACCGATTCATCGAATCAACACTTGATCCGATGTCCCGGTTCATATCTAAATATCGCGAGAATATAATATGGTATCCCATATCGCATTATTCTCGGTCCTGCACATCACATATGTGCCTCTACTCCGTTTCGCCTGAGCCAAGAAACCTCTGTGTAGGACTCTAAAGAATCGTCAATACGCCGGTAGCAGGTGATGATCATATCAAACACCCACAAGCTGCAAGCGGTCAGCTAAACGTAACAGCCACCCAGTTATTGAGCGATCAGAAGATCAACAAGCTAGCCTGTGCGTTCTCCTGTGAATCCGATCAGTAACACTCCCGTACAGTCCGGTCTGTTCGTCTGATATGTCGCATATCAAGTCTAGGGATGGTATACGTCAGACCCCAGTAACCGATAAGTCGTGTCGATGTGTGGCTCATAACGGGTCGAGAAACTACTAGTAACACTTACCAGTAAATCTCCATATCAGCCCTGGCCAGGGACTTCCAGTTATAGCCAATCGAACAAAGCACAACATCAACTCCCTATACCGGGAGAGACGAATCCCCTCCTATCGCTCATTGCCTCCATGTGATTCGGGACTGTACCCAAAAGCCACCGTTTTGCACGCTCTCTTGGACGTGGTAAGGTGGAAATCAAGGCACAGTGGGAATCACACAAGACTCCATGACGATCTCAGGTCTACAGACTACCCTGTACCTGTGTCATAGGAGAACTGCCATCTGACGTATGGTATATCACCATCTGGGAGTTCTCGGCGAGTCCGTCCAGTGTACCCAGTCTCCACTGAGCACCCGTACACCATCTCTGATGTCTAACACCGATGGATATGGGATCATCCATCGCCCATCATATGGGTCAAGATGCGTATACGCTAGTCTACTCTGGTGTATCGATGCCCTGTCTCGATATACCCTCGACTAGGAACAATTATAGGATGTACTCATCGACTACCGCGGCCCCACTAGTATGATCTCATCATAGTCCCAGTAGTCTAGTACAGATCCTAAGGGCTTTATCAACATGTGAGAGTAAAACAGTAAACCAATACAAGTCAACATGTTAAGATAAAGTGAAACCAAATAGCATACTATCATGACGAGCAAGAAAGTCCTCTCTGTATATATCTAAGCATCCATCATAATATACATCGTATGTACAACAATGGCCTCTAGGGCATATACATAACTAACACATATCTTAACGATGTTAAGGTACGGGGAGTTGTCCGGCTTATGCTTAAAACCAGACTCTGGATAACTTAAGGCACGTTTCTGTAATGGCCGTTTGTGGGTTGACCCAGGCTATGATGAGAGTTGATTTTCTACCATCTGGAAGATCAATAGTGATATTGTTCTAGACTCGCCACAGTTTTAAGTAAAATGGATTTTTCAGAAAACAACAGTGGGAATATGGTAGAACTGGAAGTGATTCCAGAACCGCAAACGATTACTGAAGATTTGACAAGAACCTAAAGATTCAATCTGATTTGACATTCCATTGGCCACTCCGCAGATTTGGTGGTAACCACAGGCACCCGAGAGGTACTCCGGTAGCCTCAAGGACGTTGGCAGGGAGGTTCTTGTTTACCCAGACTTTCCATTGCTGTTGTTCCAGACTGTGAGACCCGGCGGGAGGATGAGTATAGCGTCGTTCTAAACTAGCTTTAGAAGTGTACGTGTATATGACTCTACTAGAGGGTTGTCGTAGTCAGTGGGAGCAGCGGACGCATTGGTGGACAAGTGGCTTATGTCTATTTATAGACTAAAGCAGATATAGCGGAGATAGATCATCTATTTCTGATATGACAGTCATAGGTTTGACTTCATCAGAATAGGGGAACGATCTGTTAAGAAGGTAGTAGCGTGTGATGTCCTGGTATTTGGATGACATACACAGAGTAGGAAGTGATATTCCTATACTACGATCGGTTACACTTTGGTTGTCACACTGTGGTTTCTCCACATATGACTTGGATATTATATCAGACATTCTGGTTACTGGATCTATGGTTTTAGATCTAGATTTGGGTAGTTTCCCAAACTGGGTACTTAGACAACATTCTAAAGGTATTTAGAATGGACGACTCCTGGCATGGTGGTGTAGCTGCAGGTGATGGAGTCACCCTCTCTAAAGGTGTCTTACAGACTAAATGGGAGAGGGATGTGCATGATTGGCAGATCACTTGCTTAGGAAATTGAGTCGATCATGAGTACCACACCAGATGTTGTTTTTGCAGTAGATGCAATAAGTTGATATTGGTCCAATCCTGGAGAAACGGACGGAAGCCGTTTTAGAACATAAGTAGATGTTCTAGGGATATGATAACAACAGTCTCTTTTAGGAGACAGTTAACACTCCAGGCTTCCAAGGTGACATGGATGACAGAGTGATTGTCAGAGTTATATTTTTCATTCTGACGAGGGGCAGTATTTTGGACAGGTGGTCAAAGGGGATACCAAGGGAGGCATGATGCAGGATACTGATTAAGTTCAGCTGACGATACAGTCTAAGAAGTTTGGATTTGGAGTCCATTTATGAACTAGGTCCCATCAGATATCCAGACACATTCTAAGACAGGTATTGCTCATTTCGGGAGATGGCGTTCTCCGCGAACTTGAGATATAGAGAGACATAGAATGGAACATCAAGGCGGATCCACTCACTGAGGCTATTCATCGAACGCAATAGTTTCGCAAAAGGGTTTTGTGAGACTGATTAGTAGAGGAGTTGGCTGTTCGGTATCATACGGGCTGTGAGTTTGCGACATCGTAATAATTAGCCTTGAGTGCAAGTGGGAGATTGTTGGAGATAGTGCCCTCAGAGTCAATTATTGGATCACAGGCACGTGATTGCAATGATTGAGGGAGGACCAGTCCCAGTAGGACAGTCTTACTCAAGATGATAGTATGCTATCTGGTTTATCTTTATCATCGTGTACTGCTTTAGGTGACCTTACAAGTCACTATTGCACGTTGATAGAGCCCTTAGGATTCTTGCTTGACTGCCAGCATTATGAAGGCGATTATATACGTGGGAGCTGGGGTCTATAAGCACATCCTTAAAAGGTCCCTAGTCGTGGGAGTTTCGAGACAGGGCATCGATACTCCAGAGTAGACTAGTGTATATAGTCGAGACCCCGACGAGGGGTGGTGGCCGGTCTCACAAGCCACTGGTGTCAGTTGGTTCACCTATGATGTATACAGGTGCTCATTGGGTTATGAGTACACCGGGTAGGACTTGCTGGGAACATGCTAGTTGGTCTTATACCTGACGTCAGATAGCAGTTCCCTGGTGACATGTGTACAGGTTAGTTCATCGACCTGAGATCGTCATTTGTCTCGTATGAGTTCCCACTGTACTTTGATTACTACCCTACCACGCTCAAAGGAGACCTGCAAACAGGTTTTAGTTGGGTACAGTCCCGAGCCATATGGAGAAAGTGAGCGGATCTGCAGGGGTTCGCCTCTCCCGGTATTGGGGGTGAGGTCGCGCTGTGTCTAGGAGAGCCATTACACGAAGTCTTTGGCCAAGGCAGGAGATTTGCTGGTAAGTATTCCAGTAGTATCTCAGGGTGTTCTGGGCTACACTCCGACACGACTTGCACCGCTTTTGGGGGTCTGACTTTTACCAACCCCCTAGGCCCGCCATACGATGCTCATAGACGAACGGACCGGACTGTACGGATATTGTTACTGACAGGCTCAGTAGGGTGTCAGGATGATTTCACTCATCGACGTCCCTTTTGGTCAATACCTGGTATCCCGTTACGTATGGCTAGTACCTCTGACGTGCTAGTGGTTAAATCCACAACCAATGTATTGACGAGTCTTTAGAGTCCACTACAGACCATTTTCTCATGTTTCGGGCGAAACGCTGTAGAGGCCGTATGGAGATATGGCAGGGTTCGATCAGATACGTGCGGTATTGCACGGATCATGATCGGACGGATAATACTAGCAGGCATTGGTTTAATCCGGATCCTAATATTGTACAGTGTAGATTTGTCTCATAGCATTTGTATTCGGTCGGAATACAAATGCGGGTATGTATATACAGTAGCGGGGTTTTCTTGTAATTTATTACGGGATCAATTTTCTGAAGTTGCCAGTTTGCATTCCGTTTTAGCCTTTTTCCTTCGTATCTTTCCCTGGCTGAAAGTTGGTGGGGGAGGGCTTATTTGCAATTGTGGAAATTGGCATTGTGGAGGGTGGTCTTTGCATTTTTGTTGTGTCATGATGGTTGCACCATCCCTTGACTTTCTTTTAGTCATCATGACTTGACTTGTGGGGATATAATTGGTTGGTGGAGTGTTGATTTTGGTTTGTGATGATTTCTTCTCATCATAACCTTTTCTCTCTCTTGATTTTTTGGGCTCACTCATTTTTGATACACACACACCCTCTCTCATTCTATCCTCTCTATTCATTCATGGCCGGCCAAATAGAGAAGAAGGGGCTGTCCCAAATTTTTGGGGAAGAAAAATTATTCTTTTGGCTTTGCAAAAATTCCCTAGTTCATTGCAAGAGATTCATAGCTCATTCCTCCACCATTATGGCAACTTCCACAACCCCCAAGAGACATAGAGTTCTACAGTTAACCGACAGCATCCTTGGGCACGTCGACTCGCCAACTTCGTGCCCGAGTTGCCTCGGTCCATAGGTGGGAGCCCGTACAAGAAGCCGGCGGCGTGGTGCCTTTCGGCGACGTGGTGGAGACCGGAGATTCCGCGGGGAGATCGGGACGATGACGAGAAGACCGAAGGACACGGATCGCTCGGTATATCTCTCTACCCCTTCTCTAGTTTGCTAGGACTATGTTAATGGCCCGATCCGGGATTTTAGTGCACGGTGGTGCCGGTTCAAAAGTTAAAGTAAATTATCGTTTCCGCATTTTGGCCTCGGATTGACTGCCGGGGCGCCGCCGTGCACTTACAATGTCTTCACTAAATTAGGATTTAGTGAAGTAAACACCCTAAACTAAATGGCTAATCTAGTAGAGGATGATGAAGTAGGAAATGAGCTCACTTTAGATTTATTTTTCTCACTTGGATTCATCATCTCATGAAACCCTAGAAAGCTTTTGAGATGTGGATGAAGATGAAGAGAAAATAAATGCTGAATGAATTGTTGTGTGAGAATAACAACCATAGTTAGATAATATCTCATACTAACTCTTGTAGAGAATAAACCTTGAACAAGGATAACGGTAAGGTTAATAAATATCTTAAGTAACACAAATCAAGTGGATTAAGTCAATTGTTACCTCAAGCATATGCATGCTGTCAACCATGATCAATTCCACTTCATTTTGAATTACTATAAATATGTAAAAACCTAATTTATCCAAATCATGGTGTTAGTCTTATACACCCATGTTGCATGTATCAAGAACCATGACACAATGACATATATCACATATATGCAAAGTGTACACAAAAGTGAGGAAAAATGAAATGTTTAAGTGAGCTAATATTAGTTAATGTAATTCAATATATTGAATATATAATTATACATTAAATTATTAAATCAGCACTTGATTTAATAATCCGGATATATTACATATAACCGACTAATATTAAATGTAACATCATATCGAATCAACACTTGATCCGATAACCCGGCTATATTGCATATAACCGGCCGATATCACATATCGCGATAATAGAATGCGGTATCACATACATGCATTAATCTCGGTCACGTACATATCACATATGTGCTCCTACTTTGTTTCACTTGAGCCAGGAAACCTCTGTGTATGACTCTAAAGACTCGTCAATACGCCGGCAGTAGGTGGTGATCATATCAATCACCAACAAGCCGCAAGCGGTCTGCTGAACATAATGGCCATCCAGGTATTGAGTGATCAGAAGATCAACAAGCAAGACTGCTCATGCGAATCCAATCAGCAACACTGCCGTACAGTCCGGTCTCTTCATATGATTTGTCGCATATCTCGTCTAGGGGTGGTAAACGTCAGACCCCAGTAACTTGATAAGTCATGCCGATGTAAGGTCCATAATGATTCGAGAAACTACTGATAACGCTTATTAGTAGATCTCAGCAACCCTGGCCAGGGATTTCCTATTATGGCCAATCGAGCATAGCGCAACATCAACCCCCAATATCGGGTGAGACGAATCCCCTCCTATCGCTCATTGCCTCCATGTGACTCGGGACTGTACCCAAAAACCACCTGTTTGCACGACTCAGTAGAGCCTTGGTAGGGTGGAAATCTAAGCACAGTGGGAGACACACAAGACTCTATGACGATCTCGGGTTGATAGACTAACCTGTCACGAGAGAACTGCTATTTGACGTGAGGTATAATACCATCTAAGAGTTCTCGGCGAGTCCGTTCAGTGTACCCAGTCTCTACTGAGCGCCAGTATACCATCTCTGATGTCAAACACCAATGGATATGGGATCATCCATCGCCCATCACATAGGTCGAGAAGCTATACACTAGTCTACTCTGGAGTATCGATACCCTGTCTCGATATTACCTCGACTAGGAACAATTAAAGGATGTACTTACAGACCACCCAGACCCCACTAGTATGATCTACATCATAATCCTGGTAGTCAAGTACACATCCTAAGGGCTTTATCAACATGTATCATAGAGACATCAAGTGTACATGTTAAGATAAAAAGAAACCAGATAGCGTACTATCATGTCGAGCAAGAAAGTCCACCATATATATGTCCAAGCATCCACTATTATATATACATCATATGTATAATAATGGCCTCGAGGGCATACATATAACTAACTATCTCCCACTTGCACTAGGGCCATATGTTGTAGTATCCAATACCTAACAATCAGTAGTGGTTGTCCTAACAATCAGTAGTGGTTGTAGTATCTAATACTCAAACATCCCATAATTGTCTCTCTTGGGCAAAGACCTTTGTGAGTGGATCCGCCGTGTTGTCCTCTGAGTCTACTCTCATAAGCTCGATCTCCCTGGAGATCAACGATCTCTATGATCAGGTAATACATCCTTAGAATATGTATGGGTCACTGACGGGACGGAGGTTCCTAGGCCAAAGCCACAGCTTCATTGTCACGCAATGGTAGAAACCTTGTTCATCTCATGAACAAATATACACCCAGACTACCTCTTTGGTAGCATCTTTGGTAGCGATGTATCCAGCCTTTATCTTCTAGTTTTCCCCGGTATTTAGCATGGAACTCTTCCAACATACCGTCCCACTTCTAGGTAAAGACAGCCTGCGGCTGTCTGACAGTCGACCTTATCACCCTGGAATCTTTCCAGTGATTCTCCACAGGATCGATTGATACCATCTCACTACACCTAGTGAGAATCCTAACATCCAATTAGATCTATCTCATAGATCCAAAAGCTAGGATTTAGGAGGTATCTCCTTGATCCTATATGGAGAATCTTTGTGATAAGAGGTGATTGACCAAGTGTAGCATAGGAAATACGTTGCCTATCAAAGGTATGTCATCCATGTACAACACAAGGAAGACCACCTTACTCTCTACTACCCTTTTGTATATACAAGGCTCATCCACCATTTTGATGAAATCAAATGCTTTGACTATCACATCAAAACAGATGTTCCAACTCCGCGATGCCTGCTTTAACGTATAAAGCAACTTGCACACGTTTCCGCTGCTCCCTCTGTCTACGAAACCCTCTGGCTGTATACTTATAGACGCTCTCTTCTAAATCAATATTTAGAAAAGCAGTCATGATACCCAACCGCCAGATATCATAGTCATGGTATGTAGCAATGGCAAGTAGGATCCGGACGGACTTAAGCATAGCTATTGGAGAAAATATTCATCGTAATTTATACCTGGTCGATGACGAGAACCTTTTACAGCAAGTCTAGTTTTGAAAGTATCAACTTTTCCATCTACACCAAGTAATCTTCTCAAGATATACATGCTCCTCATGGGGATTTAGCCCTTCAGATATAGCATCCAAAGCCCATACTTTGTTGGTGTACATTGATTCAATCTCAGATCACATAGCATCCAGCCATTCTTACAGAGTCCCTACTCTTGATGGCCTGCTCGAAACTAGTTGGGTCATCATCTCATGATGCAATCCTTGCTCCCACTGTTATCGAGAAAACCGTAGTATCTCTCAGGCGTATGAGGAACCCTACTTGATCAGCAGAGAGGCTGAGGTTCGTCGGGAGACTATTGAATCCTTTGGTTTCACTAAATCATCTACTGTTAGTTTGTCTAGCTGGAACTCCTTCCAGTTCTACCTCATGACCACTAATTTCTTCATAAGAAATTCCTTTTCTAAAAAGGTGGCATGCTGAGAAACAAAACACCTTTTTCTCCACAGTGTGGTAGATGATATTCCCTCGCAAATATTTGGGATATCCTAACAAACTTACAGAACTGACCTTGCCTCGAGCTTGTCCGGATTTTGCTTTTGACATAGGTCGGACAACCCTAAATCATAACTTGCTTAATACATGGGCTCTTCCCATTACATATCTCATATGGAGTGGTAGGCACCTGATTTGGTTGGAACCGAATTCAATAGGTATGCAGCTTCACAAGTGCATAACTCCTAAAGGGAATAGGCAACTCAGTAGTACTCATCATAGAGCGTACCATATCCAAAAAGGTGCGATTGCTTTGCCCCGATACACCGTTGTGTTGTGGTGTATACGGAGGAGTAATGCTGAGAGAGAATCTCATTCACCTTTAGAATAGTCCAGGATCTCCATGCCTAAGTATTCTCCTCCCCGATCACATCAAAGGACATAATACTTATACCCGTTTTGGTTCTTGACTTCACATTTATATTCCTTGAGTTTCTCAAAATCTTCAGACTTGTGTTTCAACAGGAACATGTGTCCGAATCTTGAGAGATCATCAGTAAATGTAATGAAGTACAAAGAACCAGTCCTTGCATATGTAGACAGGGGACCCGCATACATCATCATGTATCAGTCCCAATAGTTCACTAACTTTTTTTCTGTTTCCAGTAAACAGAGCTATAGTCATTTATCTTTGCGACATGATTAGCAAGTTTTACAAGATGTAAATTCAAAGTGATTTAAATATTCATCTTTATGTAACTTAACTAGCCGTGTCGCTTTGATATGGCCTTGTCAACAATGCATTAAGAAGGATTCGTTTATTTCTGAACATTTCCTCTTGTGTGTGTTCAGTACGTTAAGAACCGTGGATTGATTTAGAACGTATATGTCATTAGATAACGTGCATGATCCGATTAACACTTTGATATAGGAAATGTTCAAAACATTATCCAACAATACAAAATTATATCCTTCTTTACTAAAGAAAGAGACTGATATAATATTGCATATCAGGTTCAGTATCTAATAACATTCATTCAGAATCAACGTATTTGGAAATACAGGGTGATAACTGCCAACACCTTGGCTGCAACAATTGCACTATTTCCAACTCTTAAAACTTATCACCCATTCCCAGTTCTCTACCTATCTGTAGCCCATGTAACAGATTACATATGTGGGATCCTGATCCGGTATCTAATACCCAGGACGTAGAGGATACTGAGAAATAGTTCTCGGTAATGAACACACCTGAAGAAGATGCATCAACATGTATTTTCTTCGTTTGGGAGGCACGGGAATCCTGGTAATCCCCTATTTCCTACTCGGTCTTATAACAATTATAAGTTGGAGCGGGACCAACGTTCCCCAGCTTAGTATAACAAGCAGGTTTAGTCAATACATGCATATTATTGTTTTGATTAAGGCGTGACATGGTCGCTACCTAGAGAGAGAGAGAAGAAAACACTCTGCGTGCGCTTTTGCAAGATAAGATTGGTTATATATTTTATCTAATCCGGATGGCTCCCACTGTTTTTATCAAATCTTCCTTTAAACCCTAAAAGAAAAGACTAGCCGGGATTAATCACACCCTACAAGTTCGCCAATCTTTCAGCCAGGCCGGTGCCGGTACTTTAAGGGAGGTTCCCCATGCTTTCGTACGGACCTAATTAAAATAAATCTCGTTTTCCCAGGGGCGTAACCCCATTGACACCTTTCTAGACACCTACGTGATCGGCTAATTGTAAAGTGCAAAACTCTCCTAGAAGTAACAATTACTCGTAGTGGGTATCAGTATCCTACTATCTCATAGAAGGTATGCAATCTCATTTCAAATGTCAACACTTGAAACTCCCGATAATAGATTTTACCCCTAGCTCCTATGAGCTTGGCTATGGTCAACATATCATAAGTACTAGTCAAGTTCTACCCGTCATTTCATGATTAATTAGACCCACCCACATGACCCTCGGCTATGGTCGACATAATCACATGTCTGTCCTAACTAATCGCATCATATGCTGTGTAGGAAGACGTCACTTAGTTACCATACACTACACCTTGACTATGGTCAATATACGCAGCACGAATACTAAGTACTCTACTTCCTAAAATAACGGAGGGTTGCGGATGGTTTTAATGAAAATCCTTAATGCTTTGAACTTGATATAGTTGCAGAATCAAAATGATTTAAAATGGAGTGTTTTTTAGGGTTTTACTAGTTTTGCTAAATAGGCCACTCCCGGTGAAGGGATCTCGGCTCTTTCCTCATCGAATAAGGTGCAGGATATTCACAACACCACTATACAAAGCAAGAACTAGAAAAGCAATCAAAAGACGAAACCGAGGGTTGTAGCATCTGCCGGTTACTGCTAAAGACGTCACTCCCGGTGAAGGGATCTCGGCTCTTTCCTTATCGAATAAGGTGCTGGATATTCTACAAGGAATACTGCTATGCAAAGCAACAACTAGAGCTACCAGTTTTAGAAAATTCGATTCCACAACATCTTTAGGTTTATTGTCTTTCATTAATCTTATTAATGAAGGTCCCATTATTTAAGTTACCTAAGCATCACAGATAAATACAACATACGCTTATGCCATCCGCATTCGCCACGAAGTCCCGTCATGCACCGTTAGGTTAGGTAACTAACGGCAGAGCGGGGCAGGGCAAGCCTGGGTGAAAAACATAAGCAACGTTCATAATATATCATATATATATTATATGTAAAGTATCTATCTCAAAATATAAATTGATCACATCACATAATATCAGCAGCAGAAGACAACATATGAAATATTGGATATACTAGGATTTCCGGATTTTAATTTAAGCCTATATAAAACACGGATTCCACGGTCGTGATGAATAGCCAATCCCACATCCCAAGACCCCTATGAGAGCGGCAAGCAACCCTACCAATTCTAGAGTTAGGAGACCCGGACCCGACTCCTCGAGATGGTCTCCCACTGGACCCTAGAACTCGGTTACTTGTGCTCTCGACCTTGGGTCTATCCTAATGCAGAAAAATAAATAATATACATCAACGGTGACATCTTCCTCAACCCGGAAGTGCCCCAATAAAAGAATACTACATACAAGTTTTTACATGAATGAAAAAGAAAAACTTTCATCTCACATAAAAAAAACCCGGCTATTCAAACACGACGATCCAATATAACATATCACGGCAACACATAACATCACATGTGATCAATGTAAGTAAATATGTGTATCCTAATTGTCGTTGACATATAGCAACAAAACCGGCGATACACCACATATTACACTTACGGTTGCAGAAAAGAAAGTAAAAACTACAACAGTTGGAATCTGCAACCACCTTAAACATCATAAACCAGAAATATCTCATTTTCCGGATTTCGTGCCTAACAATATGAATTCCTTAGATATCGCATGCCTAACAATTATAAACCCCGCATTTTAGTCTCGATATCTAAAACACTTTTCAATAACAAGTCGGGTAATTCAACAAGATTCCCGACATCCTGATCGAATGGTCGTCGGAAACTTTAGTAGATGGTCGTACCCCCGATACCGTCGACGAAGTGCACTTAGGCGAAATACCGCGGCCAAGAGCATCCGAACGGATGCTTTTGGCAACGGAGTTCTCCTACAGTCACTTGGTCGGGGCTATGGGGCATGGCTATATAGTAAGGTTACCCGGGGAGTATCCGTGTACGAAACGTGATTGCGACGGACTTTTGATCGCATCAAAATCCTGTGCAACCGATCAAATGAGACTAAATTGCTAGATTTATAAAATTCAAATATTGTTGATTCCAAATATTGTATCACATCACAAATATCCGGACGAATGCTAAACTTTTCGATCGATTAATCAAAGTCCCACAATTCCCCGAGAGCTCAATACTTGAGCACGGTTAAATAATACCCAGAACATGCCACAACACTTATGCACCAACTTTAGAAGGGCAGACCCAAGCCTCATTAATGGCACCGCGGAACTACCGCAAACCCTAAGGTTCGAAAGAGGTTCTACGGTCATTATGTCGAGTTAGGGTTTCATTCTTCTAGAGGATCCACAGAATGACTTGCATGATTTTCCGAATACCCTAAACTTGGAAAAATGGATTTTTGACATTCGATCGAACTTTCTAACTTCGCCTAGATAAAATGTGAAAACCCGAAAACAATGTTAAACTATGAATACGAAACACTCCGAGTTACTTATATAGTAAGATTGCATCACATGAAATCTTAGAAAAAACAAACAACACCTGAAACACCAAACCCCAAATCCTGGAACACGGAAAAAATCTGATGCCAAAATACCCTATTTGGGCCGAGCTCACTGGTTTTTCCTCCTGTCTGGCCGATCAAATTTCTACCAAATGGGCTCAAATTTCATATGTGTTCATGCAATATCCCATACAACATTCTGCACTTGTTTAAAAAAAATTTAGAAGACATTTAAAAATCGACAGAAACTAGGGTTTGATATCGAGTGTTTCAGAGTCGTTTTGGTTTAGTAGTCTAACAAACATCGTCTAATACTCTATCCCAGTTTTGATACCACTGTTGGGATTCCTCAGCACCCTACTGGGTTTTCAAGACAACAAGCATGCCAATTTCAAAAATTCTAAGAGTGTTAAGGAACCCTAGACTAGGATCAAGCTAGAGTAATTAGACAATCATAACATGTAATCAAACAATACAACAAGTGAACAAGGAATACAACCTTTGTAGACCGGTCCTTCACTTCAAATAGCTCCGTGTAGTAGTCCTTTCGCTGGGATTAGTGATCTCCCGGACTCTAGTAAGGCTCCACAAAGTGAAATGAATAACCTTGCTCGAAGTCTTCGAGGCCGAAGATAATCTACGTCGAGGTGACTCAAACCCTAGCTACCTCTTCACTAAACTAGGATTTAGTGAAGCAAACACCCTAAACTAAATGGCTAATCTAGTAGAGGATGATAAAGTAGGAAATTGGCTCACTTTAGATTTCTTTTTCTCACTTGGATTCATCATCTCATGAAACCCTAGAATGCTTTTGAGATGAGGAAGAAGATGAAGAGAAAATTGATGGTGAATGAATTTTTGTGTGAGATAGCAACCATGGTGAGATAATATCTTATACTAACTCTTGTAGAGAATAAACCATGGTCAAGGATAATGGTAAGGTTAATAAATATCTTAAGTAACACAAATCATGTTGATTAAGTCAATTATTAACTCAAGCATATGCATGCTTTCAACCATGATCAATTCCACTTCACTTTGAATTACTATAAATAAGTAAAACCCTAAGTTATCCAAATCATGGTGTTTGTCACATACACCCATGTTGCATGTATCAACAGCCATGACACAATGACATATATCACATATATGCAAAGTGTACACAATAGTGAGGGAAAATGAAATGTTTTAGAGAGATAATATTAGTTAATGTAATTCAATATATTGAATATATAATTATACATTAAATTATTAAATCAACACTTGATTTAATAATCTGGCTATATTACATATAACCGACTAATATTAAATGTAACATCATATCGAATCAACACTTGATCCGATAACCCGGCTATATTGCATATAATCGGCCGATATAACATATCGCAAGAAAAGAATGCGGTATCACATATATGGATTAATCTCGGTCCCGCACATATCACATATGTGCTCCTACTTCGTTTTGCTTGAGCCATGAAACCTCTGTGTAGGACTCTAAAGGCTCGTCAATACGCCGGCAGTAGGTGGTGATCATATCAGTCACCCACAAGCCGCAAGCGGTCTGCTAAACGTAACGACCACCCGGTTATTGAGCGATCAGAAGATCAACAAGCAAGCCTGCTCACACTCCTGAGAATCCAATCAGTAACACTCCGTACAGTCTGGTCTCTTCGTATGATATGTCGCATATCTCGTCTAAGGGTGGTAAACGTAAGACCCCAGTAACTTGATAAGTCATGCCGATGTAAGGTCCATAATGATTCGAGAAACTACCGATAACACTTACCAGTAGATCTCAGCAACCCTGGCCAGGGATTTCCTATTATGGCCATTCGAGTATAGTGCAACATCAACCCCCAATACCGGGAGAGACGAATCCCCTCCTATCGCTCATTGCCTCCATGTGACTCGGGACTGTACCCAAAAACCACCTGTTTGAACAACTCATTAGAGTCGTGGTAGTGAGGAAATCAAAGCACAGTGGAGACACACAAGACTCTATGACGACCTCAGGTCGACAAACTAACCTGTACTAGTGTCACCGGAGAACTGCTATCTGACGTGAGGTATAATATTATCTAGGAGTTCTCGGCAAGTCCGTTCAGTGTACCCATTCTCCACTGAGCAGCCATATAACATCTTTGATGTCAAACACCAATGGATATGGGATCATCCATCGCCCATCACATAGGTCGAGAAGTTATACGCTAGTCTACTCTGGAGTATTGATGCCCTGTCTCGATATTCCCTTGACAAGGAACAATTACAGGATGTACTCACAGACTACCCAGACCCCACTAGTATGATCTACATCATAATCCTGGTAGTCAAGTACACATCCTAAGGGCTTTATCAATATGTAACGTAGAGGCATCAGGTGTACATGTTAAGATAAAGAGCAAGCAGATAGCGTACTATCATGTCGAGCAAGAAAGTCCTCCCTATATATGTATAAGCATCCACTATTATATATACATCATATGTACAATAATGGTCTTTAGGGCATACATATAACTAACAGTTTAGTCCCAATTTTACCTGAGATAAATCTGTGAGCATATTGGGGCGTTTTTTGCTATGTTTTCCGGTTTGAATACTTGGTTTTGATGTTTGGATTTGTATTTGGTTGTTGGGCGTTTGTGCGTCAACAACAAGGGTTGTTTGATTGTTTTGCATACGTAGGCTATAGGTTCTAACCTATGAGCGCACCGTGTGCCGTATTGGTTTTCCGGACTTGATTTTAATAGCGTTGCGATTATGTATTGATTGTAGGTGCCTTCGCATAGATTCCGAGACGACGAAGCACATCGACTAAGGCTGAACAAAAAGATCCACAGGTGAGTAGATTTATATCTACGGGGGAAGTCGGGTGGATGGCGTATAGCACCCCCGCAATTATAAATGGAAACCGATATATAGGATATGGTTAGAGAAACCTATTCTAAGAACCTATGGATGTGATTAAAGGTTTAGTGTGACATGATATGAAAGAAATGATGCCTCGAATTGATATATACAAGGATTGGTAAAGAGAATGTGAATCACGATATATAGATATGTAGTTGCACGAGATTAAGTATGAGATTTAGAGTAGCATAACATAAGATTTATAAGATAGAATGTATATGTAAAACGACCTGATGTGAGATGCCGACGTGATGAAAAGAGTATACGATGAGATATGATGACTTGGTGTGATATGTCGTTATATGGATGCGAGTCGATATGAGATAGTTCATACCTTTGTCAGTCCCGCGATATGAGATCGATACGGATGTAACTTGGGATATAGGTATATAGATATATATACTGTTGTGAATCATGAGTGATATGTCGTATGAGACGTTAGGTCCGTACCCTCATTGTCATATAGGTTGATAGGATCCTTAATTGTGTAATGCCGCCGTACGATGGATTACCGTACCTGATGAGCTTTACCTGACGATTGATCCATACCCTTGACTAGAGGATGTCGTACAATGGATTATACCCTACGTGATGTTGTGAGGCTGGATGCCGATTGATAGATTCACCAACTCGGATATGTGATAGAGACGTATACCTTATAGCATTGCGCTAACGATTTACTTTATGCTACGTTCATGTTATTCTCATTGCATTACGTATAGCTGTGCTAGTACACTTACACCATTATCGGTGATGCGTATGTTACACTTACACAGATTAGCCGGCTCACACACTTCATCATCGATAATTTCTATGTCAGTTACACAGTAGAATTGTCACATCATTATGATATGTCGCATGATATACTGATATTGGCACATCACCGTTCCATGTTGCATGACATATTGAGATGCTCACATTTCTGTTCTGTGTTGAATATATCATGCTTTAGGATTATATGCACTGAGATGCTGTTTTCATGAGATTTCTGGATTTGAGAACTGTGGTTATTTCAAAGGAAAGTATGTATTATTTTGAAATCCCGGTTTCTCTTGATATGATATTTCAGTGCGTCCACCATGCATTTTCTCGGTTCTGAGACGTGTGATAGAAACCCAATTCGAGGAGGTGGATGATCCATTTGCGGATTCATGGTGGACCCGGTATGGTACCCCATGGTAAGAAAGGGATGTCGCGCAGTAGACGATGAGCTTGGCAGAGGGACTACTACCTACCGGTGATTGGTTGGACCTGGCGGTTATCAGGAGGATACCGACCGAATTCGAAAGATGGAAATGGGCTGATACGTACTGCCGGAGCCCGAGGGCCGATCAGGACAGACAAAGCCCGTGGGCCGATCCGGACTAACGGAGCTCGAGATATGAGGATTTACGTGTCGATGCTGGACACGGGTTTCATGATGTTTCAAGTGTCGATGTTGGACACTCAGGTTCCATGATTTTGATGTGTCATTGATGGACACACGTTGATTTATATCCTCATATTTTTCATGCATATGCTTTCATGATATTTACATGCATGATGTTGTAGTGTCATTGATGGACATCTAGATGTTATCCACATGCAGATAGGCATGGATTATATTGCTGGCACATATGCGGATATGGTCACTATAGATATCATAGTATTACATCTATGATATAGTTGTAAGTGCACGGCGGCGCCCCGGCCGTCAATCCGAGGCCAAAATGCGGAAACGATAATTTACTTTAACTTTTGAACCGGCACCACCGAGCACTTTAAACCCGGATCGGGCCATTAACATAATCCTAGCTAACTAGAGAAGGGGTAGAAAGATATACCGACCGATCCGTATCCTTCGGTCTTCTCGTCGTCGTAATCTCCCCGCGGAATCTCCGGTCTTCAACTCTTCGTCGGAAGGGCACCACTTCGCCGGGTTCTTTTACGGGCTCCCACCTCTGGACCGAGGCAACTCGGGCACGAAGTTGGAGAGTCAACGTGCCTAAGGATACTGTAGGTTATCTGTAGAATTCATGTCTCATTTGGGGTTGTAGGAAGTTGCCTTTTTGATGGAGGAAATGAACTACTCTTTTGGAGATGAACTTTGGGATTTTGCAAACATGAAGAGAACCAAAATCCCACCCCTAACAATTTGGACAGCCCCCTCTCGAATATGGCCGGCCTTGCATGATGGAGAGAATGAGAGGAGAGTGTATGAATGAAAATTAATGAGCCCCATAATGCAAGAGAGAGAGAGAAGGTTATCATGAAGAATCATCATCACAAAACCAAGTCACACTCAACCATCATAACCAACCATCATCATCATGCATGATGACTCCAAAAGTAAACCATGATGAATAAGAAAGACAAGCAATGATTATCCAAGGAAAGTCAAATGAGGGTGCAACCATCATGAAGAAAATACTTGCAAAAACCACCCTCCAAAATGATTATTTGCACAAATGCAAATAAGCCCTCCTCCAACATTTTTCGGCCAAAGAAAGATACAAAGGAAAATGGCCGAAACCGGAAAACAAACTGGCAACTCCAAAAAACCGATCCCGTAATAAATTACAGGAAAAACCCGCTACTGTATATACATACCCGCATTTGTATTCCGACCAAAATACAAATGCAATGAGACAAATCTACACCGTGCAATACTAGGATCCGGCTTAAACCAAAGCCCGCTAGTATTTTCCGTCCAATCATGATCCGTGCAATAACGCACGTATCTGATCGAACCCTGCCATATCTCCATACGGTCTCTACAACGTTTCGCCCGAAACTTGAGAAACTGGTCTGTGGGGGATGTAGGGTTGCTATGCACTGCCATAAGGGTCTACGAGACATCAACCATGCCCGATTTAAAAATTAGCCGTGCCGAACAACCCAAAGCCGGATCTTTAAACTAGAGTTTAGGCGAAAAAAAGCATGTTAAACTCTTTAACACTAAGTGAGAGGGATAACAACCTTTGTAGATCTGGTCCTTCACTTCTAAAGCTCCGTGTTGAAGTTTCTTCGCTGCGATCATCGTGTTCCGGACTCTCGAGAGGTTCCACGAAGAGAAAGATGCAGTCTTGCTTCCGATCTTCGATACAAAGATGATCTACCTTGAAGTTTCGTTAACACAAGCTAACACTCATAATATGAAGTGAACACCCTCATCTAAATGGCAAGGATAGATGAGGATGATGAGGTAGGATTTTTGCTCTCCTTTATTTCCATTTACTCACTCATTTTTCATCACCTTGAAAAAGCTAGAAAGCTTTTTCTAGAAAGAAAGAAGAAGAAAGAAGATGAACAATATCATAAGAATCCTTTTATGATGAATAATGCAAAGGAGATAATGATGAATAATGCAACCATGGTTGACTAAACCTTTGTAGAGAATTAACCAAGGCTAGGGTTTGGGTTAGGTTAAGAATGAGTCACTTGAAAATATCTTTTCCAAAACAAAAAAGAAAACCTTCTAGAATCTACTAGAAGTCATAACCCTAATCCAAACCCTAAGCATGTTTAAACTCTACTAATCATGTTGCATTAATAATCATATCATGTTACAATATTATATATCACATATATAATATTTAATGTAACAAAATAAAATAATACAATTAACATATATCGCATATATATCAATGTATTACCCGAGTGAGAAAAAGAATCTTTTAGTGAGCTAATATTAGTTAATGTAATTTAATATATCATATATATTATTATACATTAAATTATCGAATCAACACTTGATCCGACAATCCAGCTATATCGCATATAACCGACTAATATTTATCCGTACCGTTTCATCGAATCAACACTTGATCCGATGACCCGGCTGATATCAAATATAGCGAGAATAGAATACGTTATCTCATATCGCATTATTCTCGGTCCCGCACATATCATATATGTGCCCCTACTCCGTTTTGCCATAGCCAAGAAACTTCTGTGTAGGACTCTAAAGAATCGTCAATACGCCGACAGTAGGTGATGATCATATGAAACACCCACAAGCTGCAAGCGGTCAGCTAAACGTAACAGCCACCCAGGTATTGAGCGCTCAGAAGATAAACAAGTAAGCCTGTACATTCTCCTGTGAATCCAATCAGTAACACTCCCGTACAGTCCAGTCTCGTCGTTTAATATGTCGCATATCTCGCCTAGGGGTGGTAAACGTCAGACCCCAGTTGCTTGATAAGTCGTGTCGATATGAGGTCTATAAAAGTTCGAGAAACTACTGATAACACTTACCAGTAAATCTCAGCAACCCTGGCCAGGGATTTTCGATTATAGCCAATCGAACACTACACAACATCAACTCCCTGTACCGGGAAAGACGAATCCCCTCCCATTGCTCATTGCCTCCATGTGATTCGGGACTGTACCCAAAAGCCACCTTTTTGCACGCCCTCTTGGACATGGTATGATGGAAATCAAAGCACAGTAGGAATCACACAAGTCTATATGACGATCTCGGGTCAACAGACTACTCTGTACCAGTGTCACCGGAGAACTGCCATCTGACGTAAGGTATAATACCATCTTGGAGTTCTCGGCGAGTCCGTCCAGTGTACCCAGTCTCCACTGAGAACCCATATACCATCCTTGTATAAGGTTGCTAGGCACGCCGACAAGGTTCTACGAGGCATCAACCGATTAAAATTTTAGCCGTGCCGAACAACCCGAAGCGGATCTTTAAACTAGGGTTTAGGAGAAAACAAGCATGTTAAACTGTTTAACACTAAGCGAGAGGGATTACAACCTTTATAGATCCGGTCCTTCACTTCTTAAGCTCCGTGTTGAGGTCCCTTCGCTGCTATCATCGTGTTCTGGACTCTCGAGAGGTTCCACGAAGTGAAAGATACAGTCTTGCTTCCGATCTTCGATACAAAGATGATCTACCTTGAAGTTTCGTTAACACAAGCTAACACTCATAATATGAAGTGAACACGCTCATTTAAATGGCAATGATAGATGAGGATGATGAAGTAGGATTTTTTTCTCTCAATTATAATCTTTTTCTCACTCACTTTCATCACAAAAGAAAGCTTTTTCAAGAAGAAAACCAAGGAAGAAGAAGATGAATGAATATGATCACTTTTTCCTTTTGTGATGAACAATGAATTATTGTAGTGATTACAAATCTAACCAAGGGTTAAGCATGAAGGAGTTAACCCATGTAGAGAATTGACTAGTGTTAATGGTTTGGATTGGGTTAACAAAATATCTAGCTAAAAACAAAGTCAAAGCTTCATGAAGCTTCATGCAAAAGCTAACCCTAATCCAAACCCTAACCAAGTTTAAACCCTAAACCATTGTTAAATTTGTAACCCTAACATGTTACAATATTATATATCACATATACAATATATTTTGTAACAATAGAAAATAATACAATTAACATATATCGCATATATGTCAATGTATTATCCCGTAAGAAAATGAATCTTTTAGTGAGCTAATCTTAGTTAATGTCGAATCAACACTTGATCCGACAATCCGGCTATATAGCATATAACCGACTAATACGATGACCCGGCTATATCACATATACCCGGCCGATATCTCATATCGCGAGAATCCAATACGGTATCACATACCGCATTATCCTCGGTCCCGCACATATCACATATGTGCTCCTACTCCGTTTTGCCTGAGTCAAGAAACCTCTGTGTAGGACTCTAAAGAATCGCCAATACGCCGGCAGTAGGTGATGATCATATCAAACACCCACAAGCTGCAAGCGGTCAGCTAAACGTAACAGCTACCCAGGTATTGAGCGCTCAGAAGATCAACAAGCAAGCCTCTACATTCTCCTATGAATCCAATCAGTAACACACCCGTACAGTCCGGTCTCGTCGTCTGATATGTCGCATATCTCGCCTAGGGGTGGTAAACGTCTGACCCCAGTAGCTCGATAAGTCGTGTAGATATGAGGTCTATAACAGTTCGAGAAACTACTGATAACACTTACCAGTAAATCTCAGCAACCCTGGCCAGGGATTTCCGGTTATAGCCAATCGAACACAGCGCAACATCAACTCCCTATACCGGGAGAGACGAATCCCCTCCTATCGCTCATTGCCTCCATGTGATTTGGGACTGTACCCAAAAGCGACCTTTTTGCACGCACTCTTAGACGTGGTATGATGGAAATCAAAGCACAGTGGGAATCACACAAGTCTCTATGACGATCTCGGGTCAACAGACTACTCTGTACCAGTGTCACCGGAGAACTGCCATCTGACGTAAGGTATAATACCATCTGGGAGTTCTCGGCGAGTCCGTCCAGTGTACCCAGTCTCTACTGAGCACCCGTACACCATCCTTGATGTCAAACATCGATGGATATGGGGTCATCCATCGCCCATCTTATGGATCAAGATGAGTATACACTAGTCTACTCTGGTGCATCGATGACCTGTCTCGATACACCCTCGACTAGGAACAGTTATAGGATGTACTCGTCGACTACCGTGGCCCCACTAGTATGATCTCATCATAGTCCCAGTAGTCGAGTACATATCCTAAAGGCTTTATCAACATGTAACATAGAGACAATCAGAGTACATATTAAGGTAAAGTACAACCAGATAGCATAATATCATGTCGAGCAAGAAAGTCCTCCCTTTATATGACCAAGCATCCATTACAATATACATCATATGTACAGTAATGGCCACTAGGGCATACATATAACTAACAATCTCCCACTTGCATTAGGGCCATCTGTTGTGGTATCACATACCTAACAATTAGCTGCGGTTGAAGTATCTCATACTCAACCATCCCATAAAAGTCTCTACTGGGAAAAAGGCATTTGTGAGTGGATCCGCGCTGTTGTCCTCTGTGTCTACTCTCCAAACCTCGATCTCCCTGGAGATCAACCACCTCCATGATCAGGTGATACTGCCTAAGAATTATATCTGGATTTCAGATGGGACGGTAGTTCCTTGGCTGAAGCCACAACTCCATTATCACACAATGGTAGGAACTAAGTTCATCTCATGAACCTATATATCCAGACTGCCTCTTTGGTAGCATCCTTGGTAACGATGTATCTTGCCTTTAATCGTCTAGTAAGTCACGGTATCTAGCTTGGAACTCATCCAACATACCGTCCCTCCACTGAGGGTAAAGAAAATGCCTGCGACAGACATTCAGTCGTCCTTATCACCCTGGAACCTTTCCAGTGATTCTCCCCAGGATCGATTGATACCATCTCACTACAACTAGTGAGTATCCTAACATCCAATTAGATCTATCTCATAGATTCAAAACCCAGGATTTAGGAGGAATCACTTTGATCCTATATGGAGAGTCCTTGTGATAAGCGGAGATTGACCGAGCATAGCATAGGAAACTTCTTTCTTATCAAGAGTATGTCATCTAAGTACTCTACGAGGATCACCACCATACTCCCTACTACCTTTTTGTATATACAAGGTTCATCTACCATTTTGATGAGGTCAAACTCTTTGACTTTTACATCAAAACAGACGTTCCAACTCCGCGATGCCTTCTTTATCACATAAAACATCTTGGACACGCTTCTGCTGCTCTCACTGTCTACGAAGCCCTCTGGCTGTGTACTTATAGACGCTATCTTCTAAAACATCATTTAGAAAAACAGTCGTGACACCCAACCACCAGATATCGTAGTCATGGTATGTAGCCGTGGCAAGTAGGATCTGGATGGACTTAAGCATAGCTTTGAAAGTCTTAACTTTTCCATGTACACCAAGTAATCTTCTCAAGATATACTTGCTCCTGATGGGGATTTAACCCTTCAGATAAAGCAACCAAAGTCCAGACTTTGTTGGTGTATAAGGATTCCATCTCAGATCACTAAGCATCCAGCCATTCTTACAGAGTCCCACTCCTGATGGCCAGCTCGAAACTAGTTGGGTTATCATCTCATGATGCAATCCTTGCTCCCACTGTCATATTGAGACCAAAGTATCTCTCAGGTGGGTGAGGAACCCTACTAGATCGGCGGAGAGGCTGAGGTTCGTTGGTTACTATTGAATCCTTTGGTTCTACCAAATCATCAGCTGCGGTTTGTATAGCTGGAACCTTTCCAGTTCTACATAACAGAACTTGCCTCGAGCTTTTCCGGATTTAGCTTTTAGACATAGTCCGGAAAAACCCAAATCTTAACAAACTTAAGATATGGGCTCTTCCCTTTCCATATCACATATGAAGTGGTAGGCAACTGATTTGATTTGAACCCTATTCAATGGGTATACAGCTTCTCAAGCGCATAACACACAAAAGGAAATAGGAAACTCAGTAATACTCATCATAGAGCACACCATATCATATAGGGTGCTATTGCTCCGCCCTGATACACCGACGTGCTGTGATGTATACGGAGGAGTAATGCCGAGAGAGAATCTCATTCTCCTTTAGAATAGTCCAGGAATTCTGTGCTCAAGTATTCTCCTTCTTGATCTCATCAAAGGACATAATACTTATACCCGTATTTTGGTTCTCTACTTCTAACTTACATTCTGTGAATATCTCAAAAGTTTCGGACTTGTGTTTCAACAGGAACATATATCTGAATCTTGAGAGATCATCAGAGAATGTAATGAAGTACAAAGAACTGATCTTGGCATGTGTAGACATGAGACTTTCTTACATCAGCATGTATCAATCCCAAGAGTTCACTAACTCTTTCTCTGTTTCCAATAAACAGAGCTATGGTCATCTTATCTTTGTGACATGACCGGCAAGTTTCACAAGATGTAAATTCCAACGTATTTAAATATGCATCTTAATGTAACTTGGCTAGTCGGGTCGCATTGATATGACCTAGCCTACAATACCTCAAGAAGAAATCGTTCATTTCTGAACTATTCCTCTTGTGTGTGTTCTGTATACTAAGAACTGCAGTTTGATTTAGAACGTCAATGCTTTTAGATAACGTGCCTGAACCGATCAACTCTTGATATAGGAAATGTTCAAAATATTACCCAACAATACAAAATTATATCCTTTTTTACTAATAAAGAGACTGATATGATGTTGTACATCAGGTTCGGTATCTAATAACATTCGTTCAGAATCAATGTATTCTGGTAATACAGGGTGATAGTGACCAACAGACTTGGCAGCAACACTTGCACCGTTTTCTGTCTCATGAGACTTATCACCCGTTCTCAGTTCTCTACCTATCTGTAGCCCATATAACAAATTACATATGTGGGATCCTGATCCGGTATCTCATACCCAGGACGTAAAGGATACTGAGAAACAGTTCTCTGTAATGAACACACCCGAAGAAGATGCATCAGCATGCACTTTCTTCGTTTGGGCGGCACGGGAAATCTGGTATTCCCCAATTTCCTGCTCTGTCTTATAACAATTATAAGTTGGAGCGGGACCAACGTTCCCCAGCTCAGTATAATAAACGGGTTCGGTCAATTCATCCATTTTATTATCTTGATTAAGGCGTGATATGGTCGCTACCTGGAGAGAGAGAGAAGAAAACACTCAGCGTATGCTCTTGCAAGATTAAATTGGTTATATAATATATCTAATCAGGATGTCTCCCAATGTTTTAATCAAATCTTCCTTCAAACCTTAAAAGGAAAGACTAGCCGGGATTAATTACACGCTACAAGTTCGCTAATCTTTCAGCCAGGCCAGTGTCGGTACTTTGAGGGAGGTCCCCCGTGCTTTCGCACGAACCTAATTAAAGTAAACCTCATTTTCCGAGAGGCATAACCCCGTTGACACCTTTCTAGACACCTACTTGATCAGCTAATTGTAATATGTAAAACTCTCCCAGGAGTAACTCTTACGAGCAGCGGGTATCGGGATCCAACTATCTCATAGAAGGTATGCAATCTCATTGCAAATTTCAACACTTGAAACTCCCAATAATATTTTACCCCTAGCAGCTATATGACCTTAACATAGTCAACAAATCATAAGTGCTAGTCAAGTTCAACCCGTCATTTCCCGATTGAATTAAACCCACCCGCACGACCCTTAACATAGTCAACAAAGTCACACGACTACCCTAATCCAATCGCATCATATGCTTATACAGATAAGCACTAATCAGCTACCGCACACTACGCCTTAACATAGTCAACAAACGTAGCACGAATACTAACTAGTACTTATCTGAAATGACGGAGGGATACGACAGGTTTTTAAGAAAAACTTTTGCGTAATGAACTTGATATTGTCGTAGAATCGAGTGATTTTAAATGGAGTGTTTTTGAGGCTTTTCTAGTTTTGCTAAAGGGGTCACTCCCGGTGAAGGGATCATCGGCCCTTTCCTCATCGAATAAGGTGCAGGATATTTCACAAATATCACTATGCAAAGCAAGAACTATAGAAGCAATCAAAAGATGAACCGAGTTTGTAGCATCTGCTAGTTTCACTAAAGAGGTCATTCCCGGTGAAGGGATCTCGGCTCTTTCCTTATCGAATAAGGTGCTGGATGTTCTACAAGCAACACCAATATGCAAAGCAAGAACTAGAGCTACCAGTTTTTAAACAAGTTTCTACAACATCTTTAGGTTTCTTTTAGTTTCATTAATCTCATTAATGAAGTCCCATTTTATTATGCTTCACAAGCATCACATTTGAAACGAAATCTGCAATATAACATATATCTCATATATATAATATAAACATTCATCTAAGGAAGTAATATGATCTCATCACAGAACATTGCAGCAGAAGAACATATATGAAATATTGGATATACTAGGACGTCCGTGTTTTCAATACGAGCCTGTATAAAACACGGATTCCACGGTCGCGATGAATAGCCAAACGCACATCCCTAGACCCCTATGAGAGCGGCAAGGAACACTGCCAATTCTATGGTTAGGAGACCCGGTCTCGACTCCTCGAGATGGTCTCCCACTGGACCCCAGAACCCGGTTACTTGTGCTCCCCGCCTTGGGTCTACCTAATGCGGAAAAGTAAATAATATACAATGGTGACATCATTCTCAGCCCGGAAGTGCCCCAATAAAAGAATATTACATACAAATGAATTTTACATGAATGAAAAAGAAAAAACTCTCATCTCACATAAAACCCCCGGCTATTCAAAACGCGATGATCCAATATAACATATCACAGCAACACATAATATCTCATATCATCAACGTAAGCAAGTATGCGTATCCCGATTGTCGTTGATGTATAGCAACAAAGCCGGCGATACACCACATACTACGCTTACGGTCACAGAAAAGAAAGTGTAAAACTACAACAGTTGGAATCCGCAATCTCTTTAGACATCGCATGCCTAACCAATTGAATTCCCTAGACATCGCATGCCTAACAATTATAAACCCCGCATTTTAGTCTCATTATCGAAAACTCTTTTCAATATCAAGTCAGACAATTCAACAAGATTCCCGATATCCTGATCGAATGCTCGTCGCAAACTTTAGTAGACGGCCGCACCCTGGGATGCCGTCGACAAAGTGCACTAAGGCGGAACACCGCTGCTGCGAGCACCCGAACGGATGCTTTTGGCGACGGGGTTCTCCTACAGTCACTTGGTCGGGGCTATGGGGCGTGGCTGTCTGTTAAGTTTACCCGGCGAGTATCCGCGTACGCTACGTGATTGCGACGGGCTTTTGATCACATCAAAATTCCGTGTCAACCGATCTTCTGAGACTAAACTGCTATGTTTATAATATTCAAATTAGTTATCTCATAACTACTTGTGGATCCTAAATATTGTATCACATTCCAGATAAATAGACAATGTTAAACTTTCCGATCGAATAATCAAACACCCAAGATTTCCCCAATATATCTCAACACATGAAATCAGTTTAAAAACATCCATCACATGCCATAGTACCAATGGTCCAGCCGTAGAAGGGTCAAGCCAACGCCTCACATGTGGCACGCCGTACTGCCACAAACCCTAAGGTTCAGAGGCAGTTCAAGACGGTCACATAATCGAGTTAAGGTTTGTTGTCTTCTAGAGGGTCCACCGCATTACTTGCACGACTTAGAACGTTCTTAAACTCGAGAAAAAATACATCTTTTGAAAAAATTTCCGACAGGGAAAAAGTGAGTTATTGATATCCGTTCGAACTTTTTAACAGTTTCTAAAAAATTATCCAGACAAAACTAAACAAAGTTAAATTATCTGATCGAATCAACGATTCCCCAATACAACCCTAGAAAACTCAACACTTGAGTGGAATTAAAAAATTCCCAGAAAAAAATAACAAGAAAGGAACTAAGAATAATTACATGAAATTCCAGGGACTAAGTCACAATTCTGGCCGCGGAACCGCCGCCAAACCCTTCGTTTGGCCGCGGTTCCGCGGTCAAATTTGCGAATTAGAGGGCCGTACTTCACAGTAATTCTTAGTTTTTCCTGCTTATTTTTCTGTGCATTTTTTATTCATAAAAAACCACATTTTTGAAAAATATCCAGAGAGGGATAAACATCAGGGTTTCCGGGCTCAATCGGACTTTAAACTTCGCTCAGACTTCGCCTAAAACTCTAGCTTGGCTCTGATACTACTGTAGGGTTGCTAGGCACGCCCAAAAGGTTCTACGAGGCATCAACCATGCTCGATTAAAATTTTAGCCGTGCCGAACAATCCGAAGCCGGATCTTTAAACTAGGGTTTAGGCGAAAACAAGCATGTTAAACTGTTTAACACTAAGTGAGAGGGATTACAACCTTTGTAGATCCGGTCCTTCACTTCTTAAGCTCCGTGTTGAGGTCCCTTCACTGCGATCATCGTGTTCTGGACTCTCGAGAGGTTCCACGAAGAGAAAGATGCAGTCTTGCTTCCGATCTTCGATACAAAGATGATCTACCTTGAAGTTTCGTTAACACAAGCTAACACTCATAATATGAAGTGAACACCCTCATCTAAATGGCAAGGATAGATGAGGAAGATGAAGTAGGATTTTTTCTCTCAATTATAATCTTTTTCTCACTCACTTTCATCACAAAAGAAAGCTTTTTCAAGAAGAAAACCAAAAAGAAGAAGAAGAATGGATATGATCACTTTTTCCTTTTGTGATGAACAATGAATTATTGTAGTGGTTACAAATCTAATCAAGGGTTAAGCATGAAGGAGTTAACCCATGTAGTGAATTGACTAGAGTTAATGGTTTGGATTGGGTTAACAAAATATCTCGCTAAAAACAAAGTCAAAGCTTCATGAAGCTTCATGGAAGCTTCATGCAAAAGCTAACCCTAATCTAAACCCTAACCAAGTTTAAACCCTAAAACATTGTTAAATTTGTAACCCTAACATGTTACAATATTATATATCACATATACAATATATTTTGTAACAATACAAAATAATACAATTAACATATATCGCATATATATCAATGGATTATCCCGTGAGAAAATGAATCTTTTAGTGAGCTAATATTAGTTAATGTAATTTAATATATCATGTATATTATTATATATTAAATTATCGAATCAACACTTGATCCGACAATCCGGCTATATAGCATATAACCGACTAATACGATGACCCGGCTATATCATATATACCCGGCCGATATCTCATATCGCGAGAATCCAATACGGTATCACATACCGCATTATCCTCGGTCCCGCACATATCACATATGTGCTCCTACTCCGTTTTGCCTGAGTCAAGAAACCTCTGTGTAGGACTCTAAAGAATCGTCAATACGCCGGCAGTAGGTGATAATCTTATCAAACACCCACAAGTTGCAAGCGGTCAGATAAACGTAACACCTACCCAGGTATTGAGCGCTCAGAAGATCAACAAGCAATCCTGTACATTCTCCTAAGAATCCAATCAGTAACACACCCGTACAGTCCGGTCTCGTCGTCTGATATGTCTCATATCTCGCCTAGGGGTGGTAAACGTCAGACCCCAGTAGCTCGATAAGTCGTGTCGATATGAGGTCTATAACAGTTCGAGAAACTACTGATAACACTTACCAGTAAATCTCAGCAACCCTGGCCAGGGATTTCCGGTTATAGCCAATCGAACACAGTGCAACATCAACTCCCTATACCAGGAGAGACGAATCCCCTCCTATCGCTCATTTCCTCCAGGTGATTTGGGACTTTACCCAAAAGCCACCTTTTTGCACGCCCTCTTGGACGTGGTATGATGGAAATCAAAGTACAGTGGGAATCATGTTGGAGATAGTGCCCTCAAAGTCAATTGTTGGATCACAGGCACGTGATTGCAATGATTGAGGGAGGACCTATCCCGGGAGGAGAGTTTTACTCAAGATGATAGTATGCTATTTGGTTTATCTTTATCATCGTGTACTGCTTTAGGTGACCTGACAGGTCGCTATTACACGTTGGTAGAGCCCCTAGGATTCTTGCTTGACTGCCAGCAGTATGATGGCAATCATATATGTGGGAGATGGTAGTCTATAAGCACATCCTTAAAAGGTCCCTAGTCGTGGGAGTTTCGAGACAGGGCATCGATACTCCAGAGTAGACTAGTGTATACAGTCGAGACCCTGACGAGGGGCGGTGGCCGGTCTCACAAGCCACTGGTGTCAGTTGGTCCACCTAAGATGTATACAGGTGCTCATTGGGCTATGAGTACACCGGACAGGACTCGCCGGGAACATGCTAGTTTGTCTTATACCTGATGTCAGATAGCAGTTCCCTGGTGGCATGTGTACAGGTTAGTTCATCGACCAGGGGATCGTCATTTGTCTCGTGTGAGTTCCCACTGTACTTTGATTACTACCCTACCACGCTCAAAGGAGACGTGCAAACAGGTTTTAGTTGGGTACAGTCCCGAGCCACATGGAGGCAGTGAGCGGATCTTCAGGGGTTCGTCTCTCCCGGTATTAGGGGTAAGGTCGCGCTGTGTCTAGGAGAGCCAGAACATGAAAAGTCCTTGGCCAAGGCAGGAGATTTACTGGTAGGTATTCCAGTAGTATCTCAGGGTGTTCTGGGCTGCTCTCTGACACGACTTGTACCGCTTTTGGGGGTCTGACTTTTACGAACCTCCTAGGCCCGCCATGCGATGCTCATAGACGAACGGACCGGACTGTACGGATATTGTCATTGACAGGCTCAGTAGGGTGTCAGGCTGAGTTCGCTCACAGACGTCAATTTTGGTCAATAGCTGGTGGCCCGTCACGTATGGCTAATACCTCTGACGTGCTAGTGGTTAAATCCACAGCCATAGTATTGACGAGTCTTTAGAGTCCACTACACATTTAGTTACTCAAGTTTCGGGCGAAACGCTGTAGAGGCCGTATAGAGATATGGCATGGTTCGATCAGATACGTGCGGTATTGCACGGATCAGGATCGGACAGTTAGTACTAGAGGCCGTATGGATATATGGCAGGGTTCGATCAGATACGTGCGGTATTGCACGGATCAGGATCGAACGGATTATACTAGTGTTCACACCGTAATATTGTATTATTATATTCCTCATTCTTATTCTTTTTACAAATAAACAGGTGCTTTTGACGCATGTCTGCTACATATTACAGGTTATAGGTTTTTTGGAGCGAAAACAGTGAAAAAGACAAAAAACGTCACAAAAAGGGACTTTGACCAACAAATAAAAGGTTCTTAATCAAGCCTACACAAAAGATCAGTGCAAGGCAACACAAGGTCCAAGATTACAAAGCAAACGGTTAAAAGTCCACTACAATTGTTCACTGGAGATCTGGAAGAAATAGAGAAGCCAAATTGAATAAAGATCCAAAGAAATAAAAAGCCCAAGAAGCCCAGAATCAGTTCCAAAATTTTCAGACATAAAATTTTACCAAAGCTTGGAAGTCTACTTTGACTAGGTCTTCCTAAGGATATTTTGGTAAATGTAGACATGCGAATCAATTGTAACCTAGGGTTTCTATCTCCTATAAATAGAAGCCCAAATCATTGTATTCTTTTCATGCCTTCTTATGCCTCCCTTTAATGAATAAAATTTAGAAATCTTTTGGAGAGCATCGGTGTTTCTTCTCCATTCAGAAATTCAGATCTGACAACCCTGCATGGATGATTGGAGGGATGCATCTGTAAGTAATTTAATTTCTTACTTTAGTGTAGATTTAAATTCCTTGCCCTAGGTAGATTTAATTTCATGCCCCAGGAACTTGTTTAGAGTTAGCTTTGGGGAAGGATTTTGAGAGATGAGATCTCTCATCTCTTTCTTACCCACCAAATATTTACAATAGGACTCCATGCATACATGCACATACCGCTCCCTACGGCACTCTATCCCTCGAGGTAGCGGTGATACCGTAGTATAAAGGCCCGGGTGTGATGTTTTCCATGGAGGTTAGGGTAAGGATCTCTAAAGGAAGGACAAGAACCTAGAGGATGGATCACCTTCCCGAACGGATCTAATCCACTTTATTGATAATTACCATAACTCCTCACAGATCTTCATTCGGGTATTGAAAGCGTTGAGGTTTACTTGCATTTCCAAACCATCCCTAAACCTAGCCCTAGCAAGAATAGATCTAGATAATTGCCCTAAGTTAATTAGGTTTTTAGATTTAATAATCAATCCGAACACCCTTCGGAATTAACTCGTAAGAGCGAATAGGAAATTCACAACATCCCTGTGGAACGACCCGTACTCACCGGCTAGCTGCAAAGCGACGCCGTTCTTGATTGCTGTTACAAATATTTTTGATCTATCTTTTAGAAAGCGCAAGCACGTTAAATCAACAAATCAAATGGCGCCGTTGCCGGGGATGGCGTAGACCTTTCCTTTTCGCAATTTCGGGTTAATCATAAAATTTAAAAAATCATAAAAATCTGAAAAATCCAAAAAAAGCATAAAAATATATCATCTGTTATTTTTGGAAAAGGTATCTTTGTGTGAATTTTGCAGGATCTACGCACAAATTCGGATTTGGAAATCTACAGAAAGCGAAACAGAAAATAAACGATCCTATCAACAGAAGATTGCAACAACAGAGGAACAGAAAAAAATTTAGAGGACCGAGTTAACATGTCAACCGCGCGATCTGGTGCAAAAAAAATAAAAAAAACCGCGCCGGTGGCTTTTTCTGGCCGCGGAACCACCGCGGGACATCTCTTCTGCCCGCGGAACCGCCGCTGCCTGGTCGACATCTGGAGCAAAAAAAAAAAAACCAGACGCGCAATTAAAAAAAAAAAATGTAAGTCTTCGAATCTCCTCCTCTGCAAATCTTTGATATATCTTCTGCAAAATCTCCTGCAGGATTTTTTTTTGTGCTTAAAAAAATCTTTCCCCTTCCAAATAAAAATTTTTGTGCAGGATTCGTTGCGTTATGCTTAAAATAATAATTGATTGTAAGTGATCTTTTCTGATTTGCATATCCTTAATATTTTTGCTAAAAATATCTTTCCAAATAAAGAGCAAGCGGAAAAAGGAAAGTTTTAATTAGAAAACTTACAAACCTTGAAATTCACAAAAAAGATTTGATTGCAAGTGATTTACTGTTTTGCATATCTTTAATCGGATTTTAAGGGGCTTTTGACCAACTCAGATTAGGTGGGGATTTCATCACCCTTCCCAGGACCCCAGAAAACACCTAAAGCATTTGCATCGACCACGATTAATTAAAAAAAAATACTAGACTCAGCCCTTAGGACATCGAGCTCAATAGGAAAAGGACTAGTATACGCATCGGCCGTTTATCCTAACTGACTTTGCGGTGTCTAGGCTAGTGGTTATTAATTAGGCCCACTATTGTGGTTCCTTCCCACTTACCTGGCCGCAATTGGCGGTGAAGAGACGGTTTGAGGTCCTATTTCTAGCCTTTTGGAACAGTTAGGAGCTGTCTAGCTGACCTAGGTGACCCTAGATCTAGGTCTGATTGTGCATTTCCGGTTGATTACATTTGTGTCTAAGCCCTTTATCGAAATTTTTTTCTGCAAACAGTCTCAAATAAAGAGAAAAGGGAAAAAGGAATTTTTTTTAAAAAAAGACTTGGAACTTTTGTCGCTCGGAAATCCTTGCACCAACAAACTTTCTTTCTTTCTCCCTTTCTTCTAACATGGGTACCCCACATAACAAATCACTTGCCGAACTTTGGTATCCCGAACCTAATTTTGCGTCGTTCGGCAATTTGTTCGATCAATTTAAAGACGATCCTTCCTTGCCTAAAATATCTTTGAAAGATCAAATAGAGGCGTCTAGGAGAAACAATTCGACTTTTCAACCCACTTTGTGTCAACCAAGTCAATATTTACCACCTACATATGTTGATACCACTTTTTCAAGTCCTTCTGTCACTCCTAAGCCGATGTCCATTGCTGAGCATATTGCTCAATCTCGCAGTCGATCTTTCACCCCTCTCCACTCATCCAGTTCTAGGGATCAACACGACTATTCACCTTTTTATCCATATGTTGACCCTACCCCTGCCCAACCACCCACTTCCTACCAGTCTTACCCGACTTTCCCACCGTCACTAGACCCTGTTTCTACACAGCCTTTTGGGAGTTTCACATATCCAAACAATTTCGAATCTTTTGCCGAAACCCCTTTACCACCAAAGTCTAGTTTGGAAGAGGCGTTGGAGGCGTATATCGCAGCAACAAACAAAATGGTTAGGAATGTGGAAGCGTCCGTGGACATCCTTATGCAACCTGCTGAACCGGTAGCTAGTTTTCCGCTAGCTCCAAATTTTTCAATGTATGAGGCGGCAGTTGGACAGAGTGAGAATGAGAGAGGATTTTCAAATCAAACCTACCCTTATCCAATTGAAGCCCACAACTCCTGTTTTCCATCGATTTCCCTAAATAGTTCACCTGTTGAAAATAAAAATGAGTTGTGTGATTTTGTAGTGTTTGATTTGCCAGATTGTGAGGAACCCCTTTCGAGTGAAACCGCACCTAATCCTTTCGATCTTTATACCTCCACTCTAGAACCTAAATCGATAGATATCCATGGTTTTGATGAGGTGTCGAAAGAAATTGATTTTCACTTGATTGAGGATATAGACGCCGGGAATATTTCGGATGATAAGCCTGTCGATTTGCTTGAAATTTTATGTTCAAATCATCATCCTGAGTTATTAAATGTTTCTCCCGAATCTCATATGCGTCTAGATTTTGATGATAATGGCATGGATGAGTTGAATATTGAGGATAGTATTGAGGAGAGTCTTGAGGATAATATTGAGGTTGAATCATTTTTGTTTGATGTGTCTGATTTTCCAATTCATCCTCCTGAACCTTTGACTGTTATATCACCCTCCCTCCTTCCCATCGTTCCTACCTCGCTTGAAGACTGTGAGCTTGAAACCATTTCCTTTGAATCTGACATAATTCTCACAGACGATAACACCTACGACTGTTTCACTTTTTCGGACGATGCTGATGACTCACCGCCCGAGTTTGAGTCCTTTACATTTTCAGATGAGTTAGTTGAACCATCAGACTCGGTTGATTATAGTAGTTTCGAACCATTAATGGAATCTTTCAAGTTCGAAACAGTTTACTAGGGTGAGAAAGATACTATCCCTAATTCATTCCCTTTCGTCTTTCCCATTGTTCCGACCGAACAAATGAACGTTACGCTTTCATCACCTATACCAAGTTCGGCGTACCCGTATCTTCTTGCGAATCTTGAGGGATTTGACCCCATTTCTCGACGGGTTGATAGGTTAGCGCAATCGCTTTTAACACATCGGTCATCACATATTGCGCTAATTTATTCACTCAATTTACACCCTCAAGATCGTACTCCACTTCCTTCTTCTTTTCGCCCTTCTTTCCCCCCACCGAGACCATATTCTACCATTCTTCTTTCCACACGGTCTCGCGTGCTTCTCATTTTCTTGCACCAACTATACCATTTCCACGATAAGATTTTTGAATGGTTGGTGCTAACCTTTGGCTTGTGTAAGGCCAAGCTTAAGTTTGGGGGAATCTTTGTATATATGTATATATATTTTTTGTTTTCTTTTTCTATAAAAAAATAAAATAAAAATTTCAAAACATTAAAAAATGAAAAAATTTATAAATAAATAAACATGGGAGTATCGGCATTTTGACCCTCTTGGTTTAGCATGATAGTGAGGACACTGTCAAGTTCAAGTTTGGGGGTATGCTCGGTACGTCTTCTTCCTTCGCATTCATTTGTACATATTTTTTTTGCATTTGCATACTTATTTGAAAACCCATAAAAATTTGAAAAAATTCAAAAATTATAAAAATTAATGTATTCAATTTTGGCTAATTGACTTGAGTTTGATAAATAGGTTAACTGGCTAGGAACAACTAGATGTTAGACTTAGTGAATTAAAAACCCTAAAGATAACCGTCCTTAAAGTTTAACGGTAGAAAGTATATGCTTTTGTAGTTTATTTAGAAATAGGCAAATTTTGGGTTCACTTCTTGGGCTAAGTCGAAACAAGGGAAGAGTATTGATGTTCTTATTAGAGTATAAGTTTGAAAAATAGTTCCTAGCTTAAGTCTAGATTCTGAAAATGTATACTCTACAATTTGCACAATCACACACCTTGAAACTTGGAATAGTAGAAGAGACCTTGAAATGCTCTTGTCTGAAGTCCTTAGTACGAAGAAAATCAAAAAAATATATAAGTGTGAATGAAGAATAAAAAAATGTACACTGGTTTTTGTGATTACTTTAGGCTGCAAAAATAGAAAAAATATTTAGCGAGGGTGCTTCATCACCTAGTGCCTTAGAACAACTGGTTTGGGAGTCACTGCTAAAAGCCTTGGGTGTTGCAAGACTAGGAATTACGCTTTAAAGTGCAAACATATCTTGTAATCGGTTGTTGGTACCTCAAGAAGTATTAACAGTCGCATGAAAGATGTGTAAGCAAAATTCAATTAAAAATTCACCAATTAATAAGTGCTTTGGACAATGGACGAGAGTACGATTTCTTGATTTGAATTTCCAAGTGTAGGGGTGATTTTTACACACACGTGGGGATATGTGATTGGAGTTTAGATGAGAGAAAGGAGTGAAGAATAGAACTTGTATCTTTAATAGAGTTGATAGAAATTCCTAAGTGGAGATGGAACCCTAAAAGGAAAACTTAGGAGATGCCGAAAGCTAAATAAGTCTACATATCATATATAATCTTAAGTTAGATGATGAGGAAGTGTGAAGAATATGGGTGGATAATTTACAGGTCAAAGATAATAGAGTTCTTTGTTAGAAAACCTAAATGGAGAACTAAAGTCAAAAGGACAAATTGATAGGATTTTGTGGGTGTAATCCGCTGAAAACCCTCAGAAGACAATACTCCTCCTACTAGGGACACCTAGAGGTTTAACGGCTTGTTGCACGTGCTCAGTGCAATCGCGTTTCCCTGCGAAAGTGCGGTTAGGATTTTAGTGAATAAAAATAAGTTTGCTCGAGGACGAGCAAAAGATAAGTTTGGGGATATTTGTTCACACCGTAATATTGTATTATTATATTCCTCATTCTTATTCATTTTACAAATAAACAGGTGCTTTAGACGCATGTCTGCTACATATTACAGGTTATAGGTTCTTGGAGCGAAAACAGTGAAAAAGACAAAAAAAACGACACAAAAAGGGACTTTGACCAACAAATAGAAGGATCTTAATCAAGCCTAAACAAAAGAACAGTACAAGGCAACACAAGGTCCAAGATTACAAAGCAAACGGTTAAAAGTCCACTACAATTGTTCACTGGAGATCTGGAAGAAATAGAGAAGCCAAATTGAATAAAGATCCAAAGAAATAAAAAGCCCAAGAAGCCCAGAATCAGTTCCAAAATTTTCAGACATAAAATTTTACCAAAACTTGGAAGTCTACTTTGACTAGGTCTTCCTAAGGATATTTTGGTAAATGTAGACATGCGAATCAATTGTAACCTAGGGTTTCTATCTCCTATAAATAGAAGCCCAAATCATTGTATTCTTTTCATGCCTTCTTATGCCTCCCTTTAATGAATAAAATTTAGAAATATTTTGGAGAGCATCGGTGTTTCTTCTCCATTCAGAAATTCAGATCTGACAACCCTGCATGGATGATTGGAGGGATGCATCTGTAAGTAATTTAATTTCTTGCTTTAGTGTAGATTTAAATTTCTTGCCCTAGGTAGATTTAATTTCATGCCCTAGGAACTTGTTTAGAGTTAGCTTTGGGGAAGGATTTTGAGAGATGAGATCTCTCATCTCTTTCTTACCCACCAAATATTTACAATAGGACTCCATGCATACATGCACATACCGCTCCCTACGGCACTCTATCCCTCGAGGTAGCGGTGATACCGTAGTATAAAGGCCCGGGTGTGATGTTTTCCATGGAGGTTACGGTAAGGATCTCTAAAGGAAGGACAAGAACCTAGAGGAAGGATCACCTTCCCGAACGGATCTAATCCACTTTATTGATAATTACAATAACTCCTCACAGATCTTCATTCGGGTATTGAAAGCGTTGAGGTTTACTTGCATTTCCAAACCATCCCTAAACCTAGCCCTAGCAAGAATAGATCTAGATAATTGCCCTAAGTTAATTAGGTTTTTAGATTTAATAATCAATCCGAACACCCTTCGGAATTAACTCGTAAGAGCGAATAGGAAATTCACAACATCCCTGTGGACCGACCCGTACTCACCGGCTAGCTGCAAAGCGACGCCGTTCTTGATTGCGGTTACAAATATTTTTGATCTATCTTTTAGAAAGCGCAAGCACGTTAAATCAACAAATCAACTAGCCGGCTTTGGTTTAAGCCGGATCCTAGTGTAGTACAGTGTAGATTTTGTCTCATAGCATTTGTATTCGGTCGGAATACAAATGCGGGTGTGTATACACAGTGTCGGGGTTTTCCTGTAATTTATTACGGGACCAGTTTTCTGGAGTTGCCAGTTTGCTTTCCGTTTCGGCCATTTTCATTTGTATCTTTCAATAGCCGATGTTTGGTGGAGGAGGGCTTATTTGCATTTGTGCAAATAAGCATTTTGGAGGGTTGTCCTTGCACATTGTGGTGTCATGATGGTTGAACCATGACCTTGACTTCTTGACTTCTTCATGATGGCTTGACTTTTTGAAGTCATCATGCTTGATGATGGTGGCTTGACCTTTTGGAATGATTGGTTTGTTGAGTGTTGGTTATTCCTTGTGATGATTTCTTCTCATCATCTTGTTTTTCTCTCTCTTGGATTATGAGAGACCCTCATTGCTTTGTTACACCCTCTCCCTCATTCTCATACTCTCCCACCTCATGCATGGCCGGCCATAGAGGAAGGGGGCTGTCCCAATTTATGTGTAGGGGATTTACACTCATTTGGCTTCACAAAAATCCCATAGTTCCACCTCCAAAGTATAGTTCATTTTCCTCCACCAAAAGGCAAACTCCATAACCTCAAAATGAGACATGGTTCTACACGTATTCTACCGCAAATCTTGGGCACGTCGACTCGCCAACTTTGTGCCCGAGTTGCCTCGGTATAGAGACGGGAGCCCGTAAAAGAAGTAGGCGACGTTGTGCCCTTCCGGCGACGAGGTGGAGACCGGAGCTTCCACGGGAGATCGGGACGACGACGAGAAGACCGGAGGACACGGATCACTCGGTATATCTCTCTTCCCAACTTGTAGTTAGCTAGGACTAGTTTAATGGCCCGATCCGGGTTTTAGTGCACGGTGGTGCCGGTTCAAGAAAATTAAAGTTAACCATCGCTTCCGCAATTGGCCTCCGGATGGAGGCCGGGGCGCCGCCGTTCACTTACAGTGGTATCAGAGCCTCGCCATTAACATAGTCTAGCTTGGTCTAATGTGTTTTACATTTCCGATTGAACAATTTTCCAAAAACCGTATTTTTCTTAACATCCGTTTCTGTCGAAATTTTTTGAAGTCCAAAAATTTTTCAGGTTGTTTCAGAATGATGTGTGGACATTCTAAGAGTTCTGTGAAAATTTGGGCTCGTGAACAGTCCAAACAACCGCGGAACTGCGGCCAAACCCATGCTTGGGCCGCGGTTCCGCCGCGACTTGAACTGTTCAGTCCCCCAAAATTCTATAGAATGCTCCTGAGTGGAAAATAGGTTTTCTGGAATGTTATTTTTTGGGCCCAGATTTCTTGATGTGCTACAGTAGTACTTGGGGGCCCACTTGGTAAAATTTAATCGATCGGATATTTTAAACACATTAGTTCACAGTAATTACATTATATCTGCGACCGTGAATGTCACTTGATCGGTAAATCCTGTCTAACTGCTATAGTCCGGTTAGACGGATTTGCGAACGTGACTTTCACGTTGATGTTCTGTGTATTGCTGTGATGTTGCAGATCGGTCGTAGGGGATAGCCTGGATGGAATGCTAGTACAGTTCTGTTGTATTATGTACATTTGATATTGTGGGGCGAGCGTCCGACATATGGACTGCCGTCACTGCCTGATTGTATTATTATTTTGGGGCACGACCAGGTTGCGGTCGATGTACCCGTTGTATGTATATTTTACTTTCTGTACTAGGATTACCCCAAGGAGGGGTGCACGGATAGCCGGGTTCTAGAGGGCAACGGGCCCGCATCTCATGGCATTGAGACGGAGGGGGCTTCATTCTAGGATTGGCGGGATATTCGCCGCACTCGTATGGGGTACAGGTTGACCCAGGAGGGGTGCCCAAGTTACCGGATTCCGTGAAGTGCTGGGTGGTCCATTCACGTTGCTGAAGGAGGCTGTCTCATTTCAGGTTTTGGCGGGTAACTTTCCGCGCCCGTAGGGGTCTAGGATTTCATTGCACAGGCTATCCACACGACCAGGGGAACGTCGGGTTTCAGTAGTGGCTCTGTGAAACCCTGGGATCCCAGATATCTGTATTGTTCTGTGATGCTATACATTTCTGTGTTGTTGCATTTTTATCACGCCTTGAGCGAAATATAATATATTGGTATATATATTAGTAGATGTTGTATATGTTTTGCATCCGCGCTAGTCCAGTCCCCGCTCTGTCGTTAGTTAGCTAACCTAACGGGTAATGACGGGACCCAGTGGCGAATGCGGATGGCATATACGTACGTCATATTATTTTCGTTCTTTGTGGTGTGATCAATTGATGGGACTTTGTTGATTCGGATCAATGCAAGTTAAAAACAAACCTGATCTGATTTTGTTGGAATACTTTTCAAAAAGCTGTTATTGCAAGGACGTTCTCTTTTGTTTTGCATCGTGGTATTCAGATGGAATATCCTGCTCCTCAGTCGACGAGGCAAGGGCCGAGATCCCTTCACCGGGAGTGACCCCTTGGACAAAAAGTTTGTGTCAGGGCAATGACTTCACTATAGCCGATTACCTTTGCTTTGCACCGTGGTATTCAGTTGGAATATCCTGCACCTCATTCTACGAGGAAAGAGCCGAGATCCCTTCACCGGGAGTGACCTCTTTAGCAATAGTTTTCGTTACTATATTTTCAAAAAGGTATCAGTTCCGTCAACGATGTCATGTTCATTACGTTAAAGGTTTTCGCCAGAAACCATTCGTAGCCCTCCGTCATTTCAGTTAAATATTCGGTAGTATTCAAGCTATGTATTTTGACCTCACGCCAAGGCATAGTGATTGGTAGCTGCCGGGTATTTATCTGTTGCATAGATAGATGCGTTGGTTTGGGACAGTCGTACTACTATTTTGGCCTACGTCAAGGGTATGTACGTGTGGGTTCAAATTAACCTGGATAATGACGGGTAGAACTTGGCATGTGACTTATGATATTTTGACCTCACGCCAAGGTCATAAGAGCATGGGGTAAAAATCACATCGGGAGTTTCTAAAGAAACTGAAACTTGCCAGATATGCGGATACCTTCTGGAGTGTGATGACGTGAGCGGATTCCGTCACGTTATCATGCGATGATAGTTGGATCCCGATTCCCACTGATGAGTTGGTTTACTCCTAGGGTGATCCCGACTAATTCTTCTTTCAGGTTTGGAGGAGAATTTGACGATACAGTGGGAGGTTTCTAGATTAGATAAATTGGTAACCATTCTGATCTAGGATAGAGTGCACGCTGAGTGTTTCTTTTCTCTCTCTCTTTGGCAGCGACCATTGACACGACCCTAAGACTATGACTCAGTGACCAAATTAACCGAACCTTCTTAACACTGGCTTTTGGATTGTCAGAGTTGCAAACCTCATTGCCACTCCTATTTTTACCCTTTTCTCCAGGACACCACGTATTACTACGAACGTCCACTTCCATTAGACAAAACCATCGTATGGTTATATACGAACTCGAAGGAATTTATTCGAGGATGGTTTCCGGTTCTGGAGAAAACGAATAGGACTATTCAGTTGTCTTTTCCTTTTACCTTCTCTCAGGTTACGAGTGCTCCTTGGTTTAGAAGATAGTACACCTATTACGCAAATTGGATAGTCTTCTTCCAAACCTTAGGCTGGTGCCGAACGGTGGGGAATGAAGAAAACCAATTAGCATAACAATGGTGTGCAGAAGGTATTAAGTAAAGACATAACAAGGGATTAGTAAGAGGGCAAAGTAAATTGCAACTGATATTCACGACCAAACCAGGTATTTCATTACCACTCCCACTTCACCTTTGTATTTCTCCAGGACACTCCGTATCACTACGAAGATCCACAGTTTATTGGATACTCCATCATATGGTTATATACGAACTCGAAAGGAACTTGTTCCAGTTCGGGGATGGATTCTGGTTCAGGAGAAATAGGAATAAGGTTTATTCGGTTGTCTTTTATCTTCACCTTCTCTCGCATTGCGAGTGCTCCTAGGATTAGGACAGTACACCCATTATGCTTATTGGATAGTCTTCTTCCAAACCATAGGCTGGTGCCGAACGGTAGGAAAGGAAGAAAACCATTTGGCCTAAAGGGGTGTACAGAAGGTAATGACTAAAGACATATAAAGGGATTTGGAGAGGTGGCTAAGAATTACACGGTTACAGTTGTGAATCTGGATAATGGAAGAGGCATTACTAGGAATACCGGGATACCCCATCGAAACATTTCAATGTTTCAGTTTAACCGTGTACTGTTAAAAGAAAACTGATTTCCCAATTAGTCCTTACTCCAGGGTATGTATTTACCAGGTATGATTCTCACGTCAGTATGGTTTTACAGAAAATGAGTGGGAGTAAGTTATTGGGAATTAGGTAATCTTCCTCATTATATCGGAATTCGTTGTAATTGGTGATATTTGAGGAAATCGCCTAGGTTGTTTGTGTAGGGTTGCTAGGCACGCGCACAAGGGTCTACGAGGCATCAACCATGCTCGAATAAAAATTTAGCCGTGCCGAACAACCCGAATACGGAACTTTAAACTAGAGATTAGGCGATAACTATCATGTTAACAACTTTAACACTAAGTGAGAGGGATCACAACCTTTGTAGATCCGGTCCTTCACTTCATATGCTCCATGTTGTGGTCCCTTCGCTGTGATCATCGGGATCCGGACTCTCGAGAGGTTCCACGAAGAGAAAGACGCAACCTTTGCTTCCGATCTTCAATACTAAGATGATCTACCTCGAAGTTTCTTTAACACAAGCTAACACTCATGAAATGATGTGAACACCCTCATCTAAATTGCAAAGGAAGATGAGGATGATGAAGTAGGAATTTTGCTCTATTTATTTATCTTTTTCTCACTATTATTCATCACTTTTGAAAAACTAGCAAGCTTTTCATGAAAGGATCAAGGAGGAAGAAGATGAACAACATCATTTGTGATGAATAGGAAATAATAATATGATAGATAAAGCAACCATGGTTCACTTAACCTTTGTAGAGAATTGACTAGGGTTAGGGTTTTTGGGTAATTAAAAGAATGAATCATGAACAAATATCTTTCACAAAACAAAACAAATCCTTCTAGAAACTTCTAGAAAGATTAACCCTAATCCGAACCCTAATCAAGTTTAAACTCCACTAAACGAGTTGCATTAATTATCATATCATGTTACAATATTATATATCACATATATAATATTTAACGTAACAAAATAAAATAATACAATTAACATATATCGCATATATATCAATGTATTATCCGAGTGAGAAAAAGAATCTTTTAGTGAGCAAATATTAGTTAATGCAATTTAATATATCAAATATATTATTATACATTAAATTATCGAATCAACACTTGATCCGACAATCCGGCTATATCGCATATAACCGGCTAATATTTATCTGTACCGATTCATCGAATCAACACTTGATCCGATGACCCGGCTGATATCAAATATCGCGAGAATACAAGACGATATCACATACTGCATTATCCTCGGTCCCGCACATATCACATATGTGCTCCTACTACGTTTTGCCTGAGTCAAGAAACCTCTGTGTAGGACTCTAAAGAATCGTCAATACGCCGGCAGTAGGTGATGATCATATCAAACACCCACAAGCTGCAAGCGGTCAGCTAAACGTAACAGCTACCCAGGTATTGAGCGCTCAGAAGATCAACAAGCAAGCCTGTACATTCTCCTGTGGATCCAAACAGTAACACTCCCGTACAGTCCGGTCTCGTCGTCTGATATGTCGCATATCTCGCCTAGGGGTGGTAAACGTCAGACCCCAGTAGCTTGATAAGTCGTGTCGATTTGAGGTCTATAACAGTTCGAGAAACTACTGATAACACTTACCAGTAAATCTCAGCAATCCTGGCCAGGGATTTCCGGTTATAGCCAATCGAACACAGCACAACATCAACTCCCTATACCGGGAGAGACGAATCCCCTCCTATCGCTCATTGCCTCCATGTGATTCGGGACTGTACCCAAAAGCCACCTTTTTGCACGCCCTCTTGGACGTGGTATGATGGAAATCAAAGCACAGTGGGAACCACACAAGACTCTATGACGATCTCGGGTCAACAGACTACTCTGTACCAGTGTCACCGGAGAACTGCCATCTGACGTATGGTATAATACCATCTGGGAGTTCTCGGCGAGTCCGTCCAGTGTACCCAGTCTCTACTGAGCACCCGTACACCATCCTTGATGTCAAACACCGATGGATATGGGATCATCCATCGCCCATCATATGGGTCAAGATGCGTATACGCTAGTCTACTCTGGTGCATCGATGCCCTGTCTCGATACACCCACGACTAGGAACAGTTATAGGATGTACTCGTCGACTACCGTGGCCCCACTAGTATGATCTCATCATAGTCCCAGTAGTCGAGTACATATCCTAAGGGCTTTATCAACATGTAACATAGAGACAATCAGAGTACAAGTTAAGATAAAGTACAACCAGATAGCATACTATCATGTCGAGCAAGAAAGTCCTCCCTATATATGTCCTAGCATCCACTACAATATACATCGCATGTACAGTAATGGCCTCTAGGGCATACATATAACTAACAATCTCCCACTTGCACTAGGGCCATTTGTTATGGTATCGCATACCCAACAATTAGCTGCGGTTGAAGTATCTCATACTCAACCATCCCATAAAAGTCTCTACTGGGAAAAAGGCCTTTGTGAGTGGATCCGCGCTGTTTTCCTCTGTGTCTACTCTCCAAACCTCGATCTCCCTGGAGATCAACCATCTCCATGATCAGGTGATACTGCCTAAGAATTATATCTGGATTTCTGATGGGACGGTAGTTCCTTGGCTAAAGCCACAACTCCATTGTCACACAATGGCAGGAACGAAGTTCATCTTATGAACTTATATATATCCAGACTGTCTCTTTGGTAGTATCCTTGGTAACGATGCATCTTGCCTTTAATCGTCTAGTATGTCACGGTATCTAGCTTGGAACTCTTCCAACATACCGTCCTTCCACTGAGGGTAAAGACAATGCCTGCGTCTGACATTCAGTCGTCCTTATCACTCTGGAACCTTTCCAGTGATTCTCCCCAGGATCGATTGATACCATCTCACTACAACTAGTGAGTATCCTAACATCCAATTAGATCTATCTCATGGATCCAAAACCTAGGATTTAGGAGGTATCACTTTGATCCTATATGGAGAATCCTTGTGATAAGCGGAGATTAACCGAGCGTAGCATAGGAAACTCCTTCCCTATCAAGAGTATGTCATCCACGTACTCTACGAGGATCTCCACCATACTCCCTACTACCTTTTCGTATATACAAGGTTCATCTACCATTTTGATGAAGTCAAACTCTTTGACTACCACATCAAAACAGATGTTCCAACTCCGCGATGCCTGCTTTATCATATAAAACATCTTACACACGTTTCCGCTGCTCCCACTGTCTACGAAGCCCTCTGGCTGTGTACTTATAGACACTCTTTTCTAAAACATCATTTAGAAAAGCAGTCATGACACCCAACCACCAAATATCGTAGTCATGGTATGTAGCCGTGGCAAATAGGATCTGGATGGACTTAAGCATAGCTTTGAAAGTCTCAACTTTTCCATGTACACCAAGTAATCTTCTCAAGATATACTCGCTCCTGATGGGGATCTAACCCTTCAGATAAAGCAACCAAAGTCCATACTTTGTTGGTGTATAAGGATTCCATCTCAGATCGATAAGCACCCAGCCATTCTTACAGAGTCCCACTCCTGATGGCCAGCTCGAAACTAGTTGGGTCATCATCTCATGATGCAATCCTCGCTCCCACTGTCATAGAGATACCGAAGTATCTCTCAGGTGGGTGAGGAACCGTACTAGATCGGCGGAGAGGCTGAGGTTCGTTGGAAACTATTGAATCCTTTGGTTCTACCAAATCATCAGCTGCATTTTGTATAGCTGGAACATTTCCAGTTCTACATAACAGACCTTGTCTCGAGCTTGTCCGGATTTTGCTTTTAGACATAGGCCGGACAACCCCAAATCTTAACAAACTTAAGATATGGGCTCTTCCCATTCCATATCGCATATGAAGTGGTAAGCAACTAATTTGATTTGAACCCTATTCAATAGGTATGCAGCTTCTCAAGTGCATAACTCCCAAAAGGAAATAGGAAACTCAGTAGTACTCATCATAGAGCACACCGTATCACATAGGGTGCTATTGCTCCGCCCCGATATACCATCGTGCTATGGTGTATACGGAGGAGTAATGCTGCGAGAGAATCTCATTCTCCTTTAGAATAGTCCAGGAATCCCGTGCTCAAGTATTCTCCTCCTTGATCTCATCAAAGGACATAATACTTATACCCTTATTTTGGTTCTCTACTTCTAACTTATATTCTGTGAATATCTCAAAAGGTTCGGACTTGTGTTTCAACAGGAACATATGTCTGAATCTTGAGAGATTATCAGAGAATGTAATGAAGTACAAAGAACCGATCTTGGCATGTGTAGACAGGGGACTTTCATACATCAACATGTATCAATCCCAAAAGTTCACTAACTCTTTCTCTGTTTCCAATAAACAGAGCTGTGGTCATCTTATCTTTGTGACATGACCGGCAAGTTTCATAAGATGTAAATTCAAACTAATTTAAATATGCATCTTTATATAACTTCAGCCAGTCGGGTCGCATTGATATGACCTAGTCTACAATACCTCAAGAAGGATTCGTTCATTTCTGAACTCTTCCTCTTGTGTGTGTTCTATATACTAAGAACTGTAGTTTGATTTAGAACGTGAATGCTTTTAGATAACGTGCCTGAACCGATCAACTCTTGATATAGGAAATGTTCAAAACATTATCCAACAATACAAAATTATATCGTTTCTTTACTAATAAAGAGACTGATATGATTTTGTATATCAGGTTCGGTATCTAATAACATTTGTTCAGAATCAATGTATTCTGGTAATACAGGGTGACAGTGACCAACAGACTTGGCTGCAACACTTGCACCGTTTTCTGTCTCATGAAACTTATCACCCGTTCTCAGTTCTTTACCTATCTGTAGCCCATGTAACAGATTACATATACGGGATCCTGATCCGGTATCACATACCCAGGACGTAAAGGATACTGAGAAACAGTTCTGTGTAATGAACACACCCGAAGATGATGCATCAACATGCACTTTCTTCGTTTGGGCGGCACGGGAAATCTGGTATTCCCCAATTTCCTGCTCTGTCTTATAACAATTATAAGTTGGAGCGGGACCAACGTTCCCCAGCTCAGTATAACAAGCGGGTTCGGTCAATGTATCCGTTTTATTATCTTGATTAAGGCGTGATATGGTCGCTACCTGGAGAGAGAGAGAAGAAAACACTCAGCGTATGCTCTTGCAAGATTAGATTGGTTATATAATATATCTAATCAGGATGTCTCCCACTGTTTTAATCAAATCTTCTTTCAAACCCTAAAAGGAAAGACTAGCCGGGATTAATTACACGCTACAAGTTCGCCAATCTTTCAGCCAGGCCAGTGTCGGTACTTTGAGGGAGGTCCCCCGTGCTTTCGCACGAACCTAATTAAAGTAAACCTCGTTTTCCCAGAGGCGTAATCCCGTTAACACCTTTCTAGACACCTACTTGATCGGCTAATTGTAATGTGTAAAACTCTCCCAGGAGTAACTCTTACTCGCAGCGGGTATCGGGATCCAACTATCTAATAGAAGGTATGCAATCTCATTGCAAATTTCAACACTTGAAATTCCCAATAATATTTTACCCCTAGCGTGCTATGACCTTGACGCATGCCAAACAACCCATAGTCCGCTAGTCAAGTTCAACCCGTACATTTCTTGATTGAATTAAACCCACCCGCACGACCCTTGACGCATGCCAAACAACGCCGTACGAATACCCTAATCCAATCGCATCGTATGCTAGCAGATAAGCACTAGTTAGCTACCGTACACTACGCCTTGACGCATGCCAAACTACCGCAGCACGAATACTAACTAGTACTTATCTAAAATGACGGAGGGCTACGACGGGTTTTTCAGAAAACCCTTTGCGTAATGAACTTGATATCGTTGTAGAATCGAGTGATTTTAAATGGAATGTTTTTGTGGTTTTTTCTAGTTTTGCTAAAGGGGTCACTCCCGGTGAAGGGATCGTCGGCCCTTTCCTCATCGAATAAGGTGCAGGATATATCACATATACCGCTGTGCAAAGCAAGAACTATAGAAGCAATCAAAAGACAGACCGAGTTTGTAGCATCTTCCAGTTATCGCTAAAGGAGTCACTCCCGGTGAAAGGATCTCGGTCCTTTCCTTATCGAATAAGGTGCTGGATGTTCTACAAGGAACACCGCTATGCAAAGCAACAACTAGAGCTACCAGTTTTTATAAACAAGTTTCTACAACATGTTAGGTTTCTTTTATTTCATTAATCTCATTAATGAAGTCCTATTTTAATATGCTTCACAAGCATCTCTTTTGAAACGAAATCTGCAATATAACATATATCTCATATATATAATATATAAACATTCGTCTTAGGCAGTAATATGATCTCATCACAGAACATTGCAGCAGAAGAACATATATGAAATATTGGATATACTAGGACGTCCGTGTTTTCAATACGAGCCAGTATAAAACACGGATTCCACGGTCGCGATGAATAGCCAAACCCACATCCCTAGACCCCTACGAGAGCGGCAAGTAACACTGCCAATTCTAGGGTTAGGAGACCCGGTCTCGACTCCTCGAGATGGTCTCCCACTGGTCCCTAGAACCCGGTTACTTGTGCTCCCCGCCTTGGGTCTACCTAATACGGAAAAGTAAATAATATACAACGGTGACATCTTCCGCTACCTGGAAGTGCCCCAATAAAAGAATATTACATACAAATGAATTTTACATGAAAGAAAAAGAAAAACTCTCATCTCACATAAAACCCCCGGCTATTCAAACGCGGCGATCCAATATAACATATCACAACAACACATAATATCTCATATCATCAACGTAAGCAAGTATGCGTATCCCGATTGTCGTTGATGTATAGCAACGAAGCCGGCGATACACCACATACTACACTTACGGTCACAGAAAAGAAAGTGTAAAACTACAACAGTTGGAATCCGCAACTTCCTTAGACATCGCATGCCTAACCAAATGAATTCCTTAGACATCACATGCCTAACAATTATAAACCCCGCATTTTAGTCTCATTTATCGAAAACTCTTTTCAATACGAAGTCGGCCAATTCAACAAGATTCCCGACGTCCTGATCGAATGCTCGTCGCAAACTCTAGTAGACGGCCGCACCCCCGATACCGTCGACGAAGTGCACCAAGGCGGAACACCGCTACCGGGAGCACCCGAACGGATGCTTTCGGCGACGGGGTTCTCCTACAGTCACTTGGTCGGGGCTATGGAGTGAGGCTGTCTATTAAGTTTACCCGGCGAGTATCCGCGTACGCTACGTGATTGCGACGGACTTTTGATCACATCAAAATTCCATGGCAACCGATCATCTGAGACTAAACTGCTATGTTTATAATATCCAAAACAGTTATCTCATAACTATTTGTGGATTCCAATTATTGTATCACATTCCAGATAAATAGAAAAAATTAAACTTTCCGATCGAATCATCAAGCACCCAAGATTTCCCCAATATATCTCAACACTTGAAAACAGTTTAAAAACATCCATTACATGCCACAGTACCAATGATCCAGCCGTAGAAGGGTCAAGCCAACGCCTCACATGTGGCACGCCGTACTCCCCCAAACCCTAAGGTTCAAAGGGCAGTTCAAGACGGTCACATAATCGAGTTAAGGTTTGATGTCTTCTAGAGGGTCCATCGAGTTACTTGCACGACTTAGAACATTCTTAAACACGAGGAAAAAATCCAACTTTTGAAAAAAATTTCCGACAGGGGAAAAAGTGAGTTATTGATATCCGATCGAACTTTTTAACAGTTTCTAAAAGTTATCCGGAAAACCACATAGACAAAATTTGATACCCCGATCGAAACACCGAATCCCCAAAACAACTCCAGAAAATTCAACACTTGAATAAATATTGAAAATTCCCAGAAAATCCAGAAAATTAAAATAGGAAATACTGTGCAACAATTGGGAGGTGACGTCATCACCTAGCCGCGGAACCGCCGCAGAAGCTGGGCTTCTGCCGCGGTTCCGCGCTCTGTTGGACGAATTGTTCGCCTGAGTTTGCACAGTAATTCTTATAATTATTTATTGAATTTTTTAGGCATTTTTATTACGGAAAAATCCACGATTTAAAATCCGGACAGTGAGCATGTTTCGTTTGGGTTTTCGGGTTCGTTCGGACTTCAAATTCCGTCTAGACTTCGCCTAAAGCTCTAGCTTGGCTCTGATACCACTGTAGGTTTGCTAGGCACGCGCACAAGGGTCTACGAGGCATCAACCATGCCCGAATAAAAATTTAGCCGTGCCGAACAACCCGAATACGGAACTTTAAACTAGAGATTAGGCGATAACTATCATGTTAACAACTTTAACACTAAGTGAGAGGGATCACAACCTTTGTAGATCCGGTCCTTCACTTCATATGCTCCGTGTTGTGGTCCCTTCGCTGCGATCATCGGGATCCGGACTCTCGAGAGGTTCCACGAAGAGAAAGACGCAACCTTTGCTTCCGATCTTCGATACTAAGATGATCTACCTCAAAGTTTCTTTAACACAAGCTAACACTCATGAAATGATGTGAACACCCTCATCTAAATGGCAAAGGAAGATGAGGATGATGAAGTAGGAATTTTTCTCTATTTATTTATCTTTTTCTCACTATTATTCATCACTTTTGAAAAACTAGCAAGCTTTTCATGAAAGGATCAAGGAGGAAGAAGATGAACAACATCATTTGTGATGAATAGGAAATAATAATATGATAGATAAAGCAACCATGGTTCACTTAACCTTTGTAGAGAATTGACTAGGGTTAGGGTTTTTGGGTAATTAAAAGAATGAGTCATGAACAAATATCTTTCACAAAACAAAACAAATCCTTCTAGAAACTTCTAGAAAGATTAACCTTAATCCGAACCCTAATCAAGTTTAAACTCCACTAAACGAGTTGCATTAGTTATCATATCATGTTACAATATTATATATCACATATATAATATTTACCGTAACAAAATAAAAACATACAATTAACATATATCGCATATATATCAATGTATTATCCGAGTGAGAAAAAGAATCTTTTAGTGAGCAAATATTAGTTAATGCAATTTAATATATCAAATATATTATTATACATTAAAATATCGAATCAACACTTGATCCGACAATCCGGCTATATCGCATATAACCGGCTAATATTTATCCGTACCGATTCATCGAATCAACACTTGATCCGATGACCCGGCTGATATCAAATATCGCGAGAATACAATACGATATCACATACCGCATTATCCTCGGTCCCGCACATATCACATATGTGCTCCTACTCCGTTTTGCCTGAGTCAAGAAACCTCTGTGTAGGACTCTAAAGAATCGTCAATACGCCGGCAGTAGGTGATGATCATATCAAACACCCACAAGCTGCAAGCGGTCAGCTAAACGTAACAGCTACCCAGGTATTGAGCGCTCAGAAGATCAACAAGCAAGCCTGTACATTCTCCTGTGGATCCAAACAGTAACACTCCCGTACAGTCCGGTCTCGTCGTCTGATATGTCGCATATCTCGCCTAGGGGTGGTAAACGTCAGACCCCAGTTGCTTGATAAGTCGTGTCGATTTGAGGTCTATAACAGTTCGAGAAACTACTGATAACACTTACCAGTAAATCTCAGCAACCCTGGCCAGGGATTTCCGGTTATAGCCAATCGAACACAGCACAACATCAACTCCCTATACCGGGAGAGACGAATCCCCTCCTATCGCTCATTGCCTCCATGTGATTCGGGACTGTACCCAAAAGCCACCTTTTTGCACGCCCTCTTGGACGTGGTATGATGGAAATCAAAGCACAGTGGGAACCACACAAGACTCTATGACGATCTCGGTTCAACAGACTACTCTGTACCAGTGTCACCGGAGAACTGCCATCTGACGTATGGTATAATACCATCTGGGAGTTCTCGGCGAGTCCGTCCAGTGTACCCAGTCTCTACTGAGCACCCGTACACCATCCTTGATGTCAAACACCGAAGGATATGGGATCATCTATCGCCCATCATATGGGTCAAGATGCGTATACGCTAGTCTACTCTGGTGCATCGATGCCCTATCTCGATACACCCACGACTAGGAACAGTTATAGGATGTACTCGTCGACTACCGTGGCCCCACTAGTATGATCTCATCATAGTCCCAGTAGTCGAGTACATATCCTAAGGGCTTTATCAACATGTAACATAGAGACAATCAGAGTACAAGTTAAGATAAAGTACAACCAGATAGCATACTATCATGTCGAGCAAGAAAGTCCTCCCTATATATGTCCTAACATCCACTACAATATACATCGCATGTACAGTAATGGCCTCTAGGGCATACATATAACTAACAGTTTGCCGGTCGGCAAATATTTGGTTTTGAATATCCGCTGTTATTCACCAATTTCAAATTGATATATCTGTACGTCTATTTTTATAGAGTGAGATATACCTTTTTGAAATTATGTCGATGACATTTACCTATATCAGTGGATGGTTAGGTAAGGAGCATTAAACAGCGATGTAATTCTTCTTAACCATAAGTACAGTTTTCAACCTACGACACACAGTGAATGAGTTATCAGACTCGAGGGACTTATACAGAGTATTGTATGTTGTCCAAGGTCCATCAGGACAGAGGGGTTGGTTCTCATACTATATTCGGTTTACTTATGACTTCTCTAGGTTTTAGACAGGTGTTTCGTGGAAACACAGGGTCCGAATTTTGAGAAGTTATAGGTATTTGAATAAAGTAGAGAACCAGGTGTTACAAGTATCAGGGTTCTTCAAGTTGATCGAAGATGTAGATACTTGTGTATGGTATTCAGTTGATAGTAATGATTAAGAGAAATTGCTTCTCTTTCAGGTTACTCATAATTGGAAGCATTCCTAAGTTGAGTAACGCCGATCGGCCTCCTTCCATTTAGTTGACATGTACTGGAGACAGCTGCATGATTTGAATTTGGTTCAATTAAATCAGTGCCTCTGGTTCTATATTGGATATAGAACAGTTCATATCTTAACGATGTTAAGGTACGGGGAGTTGTCTGGCTTATGATTAAAACCAGACTCTGGATAACTCAAGGCACGTTTCTGTAATGGCTGTTTGTGGGTTGACCCAGGCTATGACGAGGGTTGATTTTCTACCATCTGGAAGATCAATAGCGATATTGTTCTAGACTCCCCTCAGTTTTAATAAAAATGGATTTTTTTTCAGAAAACAGTAGTGGGAGTGTGGTAGAACTGGAAGTGATTCCAGAACCGCAAACGATTGCTGAAGATTTGATAAGGATCCTAAAGATTCAATCTGGATTGACATTCCATTGGCCACTCCGCAGATACGGTGGGTAACCTCAGGCACCCGAGAGGTACTCCGGTAGCCTCAAGGACGGTGGCAGGGAGGTTCTTGTTTACCCACACTTGCCATTGCTGTTGTTCCAGGATGCGAGACCCGGCAGGAGGATGAGTATAGTGTTGTTCTGAACTGGCTTCAGAAGTGTACGTGTATATGACTCTGCCAGAGGGTTGTCGTAGTCAGTGGGAGCAGCGGAAGCATTGGTGGACAGGAGGCTTATGTCTATTTATAGACTAAAGCAGATGTAGCGGAGAAAGATCATCTTTTTCTGACGTGACAGTCATAAGTTTGACTTCATCAGAATAGGGGATGGATCTGTTGAGAAGGTAGTAGGGTGTGATGACCTGGTATTTGGATGACATATACAGAGTAGGAAGTGATATACCTACACTACGATCGGTTATACTTTGGTCGTCACACAGTGGTTTCTCCACAAAGGAAATGGATTTTATATCTGACATATTGGTTACTAGATCTATGGTTTTAGATCTAGATTTGGGTGGTTTCCCAATCAGGATACTCAGACAGCATTCTAAGAGTATTTAGAATGGACGACTCCTGGCACGGTAGTGTACCTGCAGGTGTTGGAGTCACCCTCTCTAAAGGTGTCTTACAGACTAAAGGGGAGAGGGATGTGCATGATTGGCAGATCACTTGCTTAGGCAATTGAGTCAATCATGAGATGTCAAGTACCACACCAGATGTTGTTCTTGCACTAGATGTAATAAGTTGACATTGATCCAATCCTAGAGAAACAGTAGGAAGAAGTTTTAGAACATAAGTGGATGTTCTAGGGATATGATAACGACAGCCTTATTCAAGAGACAGTTATCATTCCAAGCTTCCAAGGTGACCTGGACGACAGGGTGGTTGTCAGAGTTATAGTTTTCCTTCTGACGAGGGGCAGTATTTTGGACAGGTGGTCCAAGGCAATACTGAGGGAGGCATGGCGCATGATACTGATTAAGTTCAGTTGACGGTACAGTCTAAGAAGTTTGAATTTGGAGTTCATTTATGAGTTAGGTCCCATCAGACATCCAGACACATTCTAAGACATGTATTGCTCTTTTCGGGAGATGGGTTTCTCCGCGAACTTGAGATATAGAGAGACATAGAAAGAAACATCAAGGCGGATCCACTCATTGAGGCTATTTCTCGAACGCAATAGTTTCGCAAACGAGCTTTGTGAGACTGACTAGAAGAGGAGTTGGGTGTTCGGTATCACACGGGCTGTGAGTATGCGACATCGCAATAATTAGCCTTGAGTGCAAGTGGGAGATTGTTGGAGATAGTGCCCTCAGAGTTAATTATTGGATCACAAGCACGTGATTGCAATGATTGAGGGAGGACCTATCCCGGGAGGACAATCTTACTCAAGATGATAGTATGCTATCTGGTTTATCTTTATCATCGTGTACTGCTTTAGGTGACCTGACAGGTCGCTATTACACGTTGGTAGAGCCCCTAGGATTCTTGCTTGACTGCCAGCAGTATGAGGGCGATCATATATGTGGGAGCTGGTAGTCTATAAGCACATCCTTTAAAGGTCCCTAGTCGTGGGAATTTCAAGACAGGGCATCGATACTCCAGAGTAGACTAGGGTATACAGTCAAGACCCCGACGAGGGGCTGTGGCCGGTCTCACAAGCCACTGGTGTCAGTTGGTTCACCTAAGATGTATATAGGTGCTCATTGGGTTATGAGTACACCGGACAGGACTCGCCGGGAACATGCTAGTTGGTCTTATACCTGATGTCAGATAGCAGTTCCCTGGTGACATATGTACAGGTTAGTTCATCGACCTGGGGATCGTCATTTGTCTCGTGTGAGTTCCTACTGTACTTTGATTACTACCCTACCACGCTCAAAGGAGACGTGCAAACAGGTTTTAGTTGGGTACAGTCCCGAGCCACATGGAGGCAGTGAGCGGATCTTCAGGGGTTCGTCTCTCCCGGTATTGGGGGTAAGGTCGCGCTGTGTCTAGGAGAGCCAGAACATGAAAAGTCCTTGGCCAAGGCAGGAGATTTACTGGTAGGTATTCCAGTTGTATCTCAGGGTGTTCTGGGCTGCTCTCTGACACGACTTGTACCTCTTTTGGGGGTCTGACTTTTACCAACCCCCTAGGCCCGCAATGCGATGCTCATAGACGAACGGATCGGACAGTACGGATATTGTCATTGACAGGCTCAGTAGGGTGTCAGGCCGAGTTCGCTCACAGACGTCCCTTTTGGTCAATAGCTGGTGGCCCGTCACGTATGGCTAATACCTCTGACGTGCTAGTGGTTAAATCCACAGCCATAGTATTGACGAGTCTTTAGAGTCCACCACACATTCAGTTACTCAAGTTTCGGGCGAAACGCTGTAGAGGCCGTATGGAGATATGGCATGGTTCGTTCAGATACGTGCGGTATTCCACGGATCAGGATCGGACGGTTAGTACTAGAGGCCGTATGGATATATGGCAGGGTTCGATCAGATACGTGCGGTATTGCACGGATCAGGATGGAACGGATTATACTAGCCGGCTTTGGTTTATGCCGGATCCTAGTATACTACAGTGTAGATTTTGTCTCATAGCATTTGTTTTCGGTCGGAATACAAATGCGGGTGTGTGTACACAGTGTCGGGGTTTTCCTGTAATTTATTACGGGACCAGTTTTCTGGAGTTGTCAGTTTGCTTTCCGTTTCGGCCATTTTCATTTGTATCTTTCAATGGCCGAAGTTTAGTGGAGGAGGGCTTATTTGCATTTGTGCAAATAAGCATTTTGGAGGGTTGTCCTTGCACATTGTGGTGTCATGACGGTTGAACCATGACCTTGACATCTTGACTTCTTCATGATGGCTTGACTTTTTGAAGTCATCATGCTTGATGATGGTGGCTTGACCTTTTGGAATGATTGGTTGGTTGAGTGTTGGTTATTCCTTGTGATGATTTCTTCTCATCATCTTGTTTCTCTTTCTCTTGGATTATGAGAGACCTTCATTGCTTTGTCACACTCTCTCCCTCATTCTCATACTCTCCCACCTCATGCATGGCCGTCCATAAAGGAAGGGGGCTGTCCCAATTTATGTGTAGGGGATTTACACTCATTTGGCTTCACAAAAATCCCATAGTTCCACCTCCAAAGTATAGTTCATTTTCCTCCACCAAAAGGCAAACTCCATAACCCCAAAATGAGACATGGTTCTACACGTATTCTACAACAAATCTTGGGCACGTCGACTCGGCAGCTTCGTGCCCGAGTTGCCTCGGTATAGAGGCGGGAGCCCGTAAAAGAAGTAGGCGACGTGGTGCCCTTCCAGCGACGAGGTGGAGACCGGAGCTTCCGCGGGAGATCGGGACGACGACGAGAAGACCGGAGGACACGGATCACTCGGTATATCTCTCTTCCCATCTTGTAGTTAGCTAGGACTATTTTAATGGCCCGATCCGGGTTTTAGTGCGTGGTGGTGCCGGTTCAAGAAAACTAAAGTTAACCATCGCTTCCGCAATTGGCCTCGGGATGGAGGCCGGGGCGCCGCCGTGCACTTACAAATCACACAAGACTCTATGACGATCTCGGGTCAACAGACTACTCTGTACCAGTGTCACCGGAGAACTGCCATCTGACGTAAGGTATAATACCATCTGGGAGTTCTCGGCCAGTCCGTCTAGTGTACCCAGTCTCTACTGAGCACCCGTACACCATCCTTGATCTCAAACACCGATGGATATGGGATCATCCATCGCCCATCATATGGGTCAAGATGCGTATACGCTAGTCTACTCTGGTGCATCAATGCCCTGTCTCGATACACCCTCGACTAGGAACAATTATAGGATGTACTCGTCGACTACCGTGGCCCTACTAGTATGATCTCATCATTGTCCCAGTAGTCGAGTACGTATCCTTAGGGCTTTATCAACATGTAACATAGAGACAATCAGAGTACATGTTAAGATAAAGTACAACCAGATAGCATACTATCATGTCGAGCAACAAAGTCCTCCCTATATATGTTCAAGCATCCATTACAATATACATCATATGTACAGTAATGTCCTCTAAGGCATACATATAACTAACATCTTGATGTCAAACACCGATGGATATGGGATCATCCATCGCCCATCATATGGGTCAAGATGCGTATACGCTAGTCTATTCTGGTGTATCGATGCCCTGTCTTGATACACCCTCGAATAGGAACAGTTATAGGATGTACTCGTCGACTACTGTGGCCTTACTAGTATGATCTATCATAGTCCCAGTAGTCGAGTACATATCCTAAGGGCTTTATCAAAATGTAATATAGAGACAATAAGAATACATGTTAAGATAAAGTACAACCAGATAGCATACTATCATGTCGAGCAAGAAAGTCCACCCTATATATGTCCAAGCATCCATTACAATATACATCGTATGTACAATAATGGCCTCTAGGGCATACATATAACTAACAATCTCCCACTTGCACTAGGGCCATCTGTTATGGTATCGCATACCCAACAATTAGCTGTGGTCGAACTATCTCATACTCAACCATCCCATAAAAGTCTCTACTGGGAAAAAGGCCTTTGTGAGTAGATCCGCGCTGTTGTCCTCTGTGTCTACTCTCCTAACCTCGATCTCCTTGGAGATCAACCATCTCCATGATCAGGTGATACTGCCTAAGAATTATATCTGGATTTCTGATGGGATGGTGGGTTCCTTGGCAAATGCCACAACTTCATTGTCACACAATGGTAGGAACAAAGTTCATCTCATGAACTTTTATATATCCAGATTGCCTCTTTGGTAGCATCCTTGGTAACGATGTATCTTGCCTTTAATCGTCTAGTAAGTCATGGTATCTAGCTTGGAACTCTTCCAACATACCGTCCATCCACTGAGGGTATAGACAATGCCTGCGACTGACATTCAGTCGTCCTTATCACCCTGGAACCTTCCCAGTGATTCTCCCCAGGATCGATTGATACCATCTCACTACAACGAGTGATAATCCTAATATCCAAATAGATCTATCTCATAGATCCAAAACCCAGGATTTAGGAGGTATCGTTTTGATCCTATATGGAGAATCCTTGTGATAAGCTGAGATTAACCGAAACTCCTTCCCTATCAAGAGTATGTCATCCACGTACTCTACGAGGATCACCACGATACTCCCTACTACCTTTTTGTATATACAAGGTTCATCTACCATTTTGATGAAGTCAAACTCTTTGACTACCACATCAAAACAGACGTTCCAACTCCACGATACCTGCTTTATCATATAAAACATCTTGCACACGTTTCCGCTGCTCCCACTGTCTACGAAGCCCTCTGGCTGTGTACTTATAGACGCTATCTTCTAAAACATCATTTAGAAAAGCAGTCATGACACCTAACCACCAGATATCGTAGTCATGGTATGTAGCCGTGGCAAGTAAGATCTGGATGGACTTAAGCATAGCTTTGAAAGTCTTAACTTTTCCATGTACACCTAGTAATCTTCTCAAGATATACGTGCTCCTGACGGGGATTTAACCCTTCAGATAGAGCAACCAAAGTCCATACTTTGTTGGTGTATAAGGATTCCATCTCAGATCGATAAGCATCCAGCCATTCTGACAGAGTATCACTCCTGATGGCCAGCTCGAAAATAGTTAGTTCATCTTCTCATGATGCAATCCTCGCTCCCACTGTCATAGAGAAACCGAAGTATCTCTCAGGTGGGTGAGGAACCCTACTAGATCGACGGAGAGGCTGAGGGTCGTTGGAAACTATTGAATCCTTTGGTTCTACCAAATCATCTGCTGCAGTTTGTATAGTTGGAACCTTTCCAGTTCTACATAACAGACCTTGCCTCGAGCTTGTCCGGATTTTGCTTTTAGACATAGACCGGACAACCCCAAATCTTAACATACTTAAGATATGGGCTCTTCCTATTCCATATCACATATAAGTGGTAGGCAACTGATTTGATTTGAACCCTATTCAATAGGTATGCAGCTTCTCAAGTGCATAACTCCCAAAAGGAAATAGGCAACTCAGTAGTACTCATCATAGAGCGCACCATATCAAATAGGGTGTGATTGCTCCGCCCCGATACACCGACATGCTGTGGTGTATACGGAGGAGTAATGCTGATAGAGAAACTCATTCTCCTATAGAATAATCCAGGATCTCCGTGCTCAAGTATTCTCCTCCTTGATCTCATCAAAGGACATAATACTTTTACCTATTTTTGGTTCTCTACTTCTAACTTACATTCTTGAATATCTCAAAAGGTTCGGACTTGTGTTTCAACAGGAACATATGTCTAAATCTTGAGAGATCATCAGAGAATGTAATGAAGTACAAAGAACCGGTCTTGGCATGTGTAGACAGGGGACTTTCATACATCAGCATGTATCAATCCCAAGAGTTCACTAACTTTTTCTCTGTTTCCAATAAACAGAGCTATGGTCATCTTATCTTTGTGACATGACCGGCAAGTTTCACAAGATGTAAATTCAAAATAAATTAAATATGCATCTAAATATAACTTAGCTAGTTGGGTCGCATTGAAATGATCTAGTCTACAATGCCTCAAGAAGGATTCGTTCATTTCTGAACTCTTCCTCTTGTGTGTGTTCTGTATACTAAGAACTGTGGTTTGATTTAGAACGTCTATGCTTTTAGATAATGTGCCTGAACCGATCAACTCTTGATATAGGAAATGTTCAAAACATTATCCAAAAATACAAAATTATATCCTTCTTTACTAATAAAGAGACTGATATGATTTTGTATATCAGGTTCGGTATCTAATAACATTCGTTCAGAATCAATGTATTCTGGTAATACAGGGTGATGGTGACCAACAGACTTGGCTGCAACACATGCACCGTTTCTATCTCATGAAACTTATCACCTGTTCTCAGTTCTCTACCTATCTGTAGCCCATGTAACAGATTACATATGCGGGATCCAGATCCGGTATCTCATACCCAGGACGTAAAGGATACTGAGAAACAGTTCTTTGTAATGAACAAACCCGAAGATGATGCATCAGCATGCACTTTCTTCGTTTGGGCGACTTGGGAAATCTGGTATTCCCCAATTTCCTGCTCTATCTTATAACAATTATAAGTTGGAGCGGGACCAACGTTCCCCAACTCAGTATAATAAGCGGGTTCGGTCAATATATCCGTATTATTATCTTGATTAAGGCGTGATATGGTCGCTACCTGGAGAGAGAGAGAAGAAAACACTCAGTGTATGCTCTTGCAAGATTAGATTGGTTATCTAATACATCTAATCAGGATGTCTCCCACTGTTTTAATCAAATCTTCTTTCAAACCCTAAAAGGAAAGACTAGCCGGGATAAATTACACGCTACAAGTTCGCTAATCTTTCAGCCAGGCCAGTGTCGGTACTTTGAGGGAGGTCCCCCGTGCTTTCGCCCGAACCTAATTAAAGTAAACCTCGTTTTCCCAGAGGCGTAACCCCGTTAACACCTTTATAGACACCTACTTGATCGGCTAATTGTAATGTGTAAAACTCTCCCAGGAGTAACTCTTACTCGCAGCGGGTATCGGGATCCAACTATCTCATAGAAGGTATGCAATCTCATTGCAAATTTCAACACTTGAAATTCCCAATAATATTTTGCCCCAAGCAATCTATGACCTTGACAAGGTCAACAAACCATAGACCGCAAGTCAAGTTCAACCCGTCATTTCCTAATTGAATTAAACCCACCCGCACGACCCTTGACAAGTTCAACAAAGACGCACGACTACCCTAATCCAATCGCATCATATGCTTATACAGATAAGCAGTAATCAGCTACCGCACACTACGCCTTGACAAGGTCATCAAACGCAGCACGAATACTAACTATTACTTATCTGAAATGACGGAGGGCTACGACAGGTTTTTAAGAAAACCCTTTGCGTAATGAACTTGATATCGTTGTAGAATCGAGTGATTTTAAATGGAGTGTTTTGGAGGCTTTTCTAGTTTTGCTACAGGGGTCACTCCCGGTGAAGGGATCGTCGGCCCTTTCCTCATCAAATAAGGTGCAGGATATATCATATATACCACACTGCAAAGCAAGAACTATAAAAGCAATCAAAAGACAAACTGAGTTTGTAGCATCTGCTAGTTTCACTAAAGAGGTCACTCCCGGTGAAGGGATCTTGGCTCTTTCCTTATCGAATAAGGTGCTAGATGTTCTGCAAGGAACACCGCTATGCAAAGCAAGAACTAGAGCTACCAGTTTTTAAACAAGTTTCTACAACATCTTAGGTTTCTTTTAGTTTCATTAATCTCATTAATGAAGTCCCATTTTATTATGCTTCACTAGCATCACATTTGAAACGAAATCTGCAATATAACATATATCTCATATATATAATATAAACATTCATCTCAGGCAGTAATATGATCTCATCACAGAACATTGCAGCAGAAGAACATCTATGAAATATTGGATATACTAGGACGTCCGTGTTTTAATACGAGCCTGTATAAAACACGGATTCCATGGTCGTGATGAATAGCCAGACCCACATCCCTAGACCCCTACGGGAGCGGCAAGAAACACTGCCAATTCTAAGGTTAGGAGACCCGATCTCGACTCCTCGAGATGGTCTCCCACTGGACCCCAGAACCTGGTTACTTGTGCTCCCCTCCTTGGGTCTACCTAATGCGGAAAAGTAAATAATATACAACGGTGACATCATCCTCAGCCCGGAAGTGCCCCAATAAAAGAATATTACATACAAATGAATTTTACATGAATGAAAAAGAAAAAACTCTCATCTCACAAAAAAACCCCGGCTATTCAAAACGCGATGATCCAATATAACATATCACAGCAACACATAATATCTCTTATCATCAACGTAAGCAAGTATGCGTATCCCGATTGTCGTTGATGTATAGCAACGAAGCCGGCGATACACCACATACTACGCTTACGGTCACAGAAAAGAAAGTGTAAAACTACAACAGTTGGAATCCGCAACCTCCTTATACATCGCATGCCTAACCAAATGAATTCTTTAGACATCGCTTGCCTAACAATTATAAACCCCGCATTTTAGTCTCATTATCGAAAACTCCTTTCAATATCAAGTCGGGCAATTCAACAAGATTCCCGACAATCTGATCGAATGCTCGTCGCAAACTTTAGTAGACGGCCGCACCCCCGGATGCCGTCGACGAAGTGCACTAAGGCGGAACACCGCTGCCGCGAGCACCCGAACGGATGCTTTTGGCGACGAGGTTCTCCTACAGTCACTTGGTCAGGGCTATGGGGCGTGGCTGTCTATTAAGTTTATCCGGCGAGTATCCGCGTATGCTTCGTGATTGCGACGGACTTTTGATCAAATCAAAATTCCGTGGCAACCGATCATTTGAGACTGAAGTGCTAGATTTACAACATTCAAATTAGTTATCTCATAACTAGATGTGGATTCCAAATTTTGTATCACATTCCAGATAAATAGACAATGTTAAACTTTCCGACCGAATAATCAAACACCCAAGATTTCCCCAATATATCTCAATACTTGAAATCTGTTTAAAAACATCCATCATATGCCACAGTACCAATGGTCCAGCCGTAGAAGGGTCAAGCCAACGCCTCACATGTGGCACGCCGTACTGCCCCAAACCCTAAGGTTCAGAGGCAGTTCAAGACGGTCACATAATCGAGTTAAGGTTTGTTGTATTCTAGAGGGTCCACCGCGTTACTTGCACGACTTAGAATGTTCTTAAACTCGAAAAAAAATCCAACTTTTGAAAAAACTTCAGACAGGGGAAAAATTGAGTTATTGATATCCGTTCGAACTTTTTAACAGTTTCTAAAATTATCCGGACAAAACTAAACAAAGTTAAATTATCTGATTGAATCAACGAGTCCCCAATACAACCGTAGAAAACTCAACACTTGAGTGGAATTAAAAAATTCCCAGAAAAAATTGCCAAGAAAGGACCTAAGAATAAATATGTGAAATTCCAGGGACTAAGTCAAAATTTTGGCCGCGAAACCGCCGCCAAACCCATGGTTTGGCTGCGGTTCCGCGTCAAAATATTGACTTAGTGGACCGTACTTCGCAGTAATTCTTAGTTTTTCCTACTTGTTTATCTGAGCATTTTTAATTCAGAAAAAACACATGAAAAATGTACAGAGATACCATTGTTAGTTATATGTATGCCTTAGAGGCCATTACTGTACATACGATGTATATTGTAATGGATGCTTGGACATTTATAGGGAGGACTTTCTTGCTCGACATGATAGTATGCTATCTGGTTGTACTTTATCTTAACATGTATTCTTATTGTTTCTATATTACATTTTGATAAAGCCCTTAGGATATGTACTCGACTACTGGGACTATGATGAGATCATACTAGTGGGGCCACGGTAGTCGACGAGTACATCCTATAACTGTTCCTAGTCGAGGGTGTATCAAGACAGGGCATCGATACACCAGAGTAGACTAGCGTATACGCATCTTGACCCATATGATAGGCGATGGATGATCCCATATCCATCGGTGTTTGACATCAAGGATGGTATACGGGTGCTCAGTGGAGACTGGGTACACTGGACGGACTCACCGAGAACTCCAAGATGGTATTATACCTCACGTCAGATGGCAGTTCTCCGGTGACACTGGTACAGAGTAGTCTGTTGACCCGAAATCGTCATAGAGTCTTGTGTGATTCCTACTGTGCTTTGATTTCCATCATACCACGTCCAAGAGGGCGTGCAAAATGGTGGCTTTTGGGTACAGTCCCGAATCACATGGAGGCAATGAGCGATAGGAGGGGATTCGTCTCTCCCGGTATAGGGAGTTGATGTTGTCCAGTGTTCGATTGGCTATAACCGGAAATCCCTGGCCAGGGTTGCTGAGATTTACTGGTAAGTGTTATCAGTAGTTTCTCGAACTGTTATAGAACTCATATCGACACGACTTATCAAGCTACTGGGGTCTGACGTTTACCACCCCTAGGCGAGATATGCGACATATCAGACAACGAGACCGGACTGTACGATAGTGTTAATGATTGGATTCACAGGAGAATGTACAGGCTTGCTAGTTGATCTTATGAGCGCTCAATACCTGGGTGGCTGTTACGTTTAGCTGACCGCTTGCAGCTTGTGGGTGGTTGATATGATCATCACCTACTGCCGGCGTATTGACGATTCTTTAGAGTCCTACACAGTGGTTTCTTGGCTCAGGAAAAATGGAGTAGGGGCACATATGTGATATGTGCGGGACCGAGGATAATGCGATATGAGATACCGTATTCTATTCTCGCGATATTTGGTATCAGCCGGGTCATCGGATCAAGTGTTGATTCGATGAATCGGTACGGATAAATATTAGTCGGTTATATGCGATACAGCCGGATTGTCGGATCAAGTGTTGATTCGATAATTTAATGTATAATAATATATATGATATATTAAATTACATTAACTAATATTAGCTCACTAAAAGATTCTTTTTCTCACTCGGGTAATACATTGATATATATGCGATATATGTTAATTGTATTATTTTATTTTGTTACATTAAATATTATATATGTGATATATAATATTGTAACATGATATGATTATTAATGCAACATGATTAGTAGAGTTTAAACATGGTTAGGGTTTGGATTAGGGTTATGACTTCTAGTAGATTCTACAAGGTTTCTTTTTTGTTTTGGAAAAGATATTTTAAAGTGACTCATTCTTAACCTAACCCAAACAATAGCCTTGGTTAATTCTCTACAAAGGTTTAGTCAACCATGGTTGCATTATTCATCATTATCTCCTTTGCATTATTCAACACAAAAGGATTCTTATGATATTTTTCATCTCCTTCCTTCTTCTTCCTTTCTAGAAAAAGCTTTCTAGCTTTTTCAAGGTGATGAAAAATGAGTGAGTAAATGGAAATAAAAGAGAGCAAAAATCCTACTTCATCATCCTCATCTATCCTTGCCATTTAGATGAGGGTGTTCACTTCATATTATGAGTGTTAGCTTGTGCTAACCAAACTTCATGGTAGATCATCTTTGTATCGAAGATCGGAAGCAAGACTGCATCTTTCTCTTCGTGGAACCTCTCGAGAGTCCGGAACACGATGATCGCAGCGAAGGGACTTCAACACGGAGCTTTAGAAGTGAAGGACTGGATCTACAAAGGCTGTAATCCCTCTCACTTAGTGTTAAAAAGTTTAATATGCTTGTTTTCGCCTAAACTCTAGTTTAAAGATCCGGTTTTGGGTTGTTCGGCACGGCTAATTTTTAAATCGGGCATGGTTGATGTCTCGTAGACCCTTGTGGCAGTGCATAGCAACCCTACAGTGGTATCAGAGCCAAGCTAGAGCTTTAGGCGAAGTCTAGACGAAGTTTAAAGTCCGATCGAACCCGAAAACCCCGACAGGGGACTCTAAAGACTCGTCAATACTTTGGTTGTAGATTTTACCACTAGCACGTCAGAGGTATTAGCCTATATGTAACGGGCTACCAGGTATTGACCAAAAGGGACGTCGATGAGCGAACTCATCCTGACACCCTACTGAGCCTGTCAGTGACAATATCCGTACAATCCGGTCCGTTCGTCTATGAGCATCGCAAAGCGGGCCTAGGGGGTTGGTAAAAGTCAGACCCCCAAAAGCGGTACAAGTCGTGTCGGAATGTAGCCTAGAACACCCTGAGATACTACTGGAATACCTACCAGTAAATCTCCTGCCTTAGCCAAGGACTTCGTGTAATGGCTCTCCTAGACACAGTGCGACCACACCCCCAATACCGGGAGAGACGAACCCCTGCAGATCCGCTCACTGCCTCCATGTGGCTCGGGACTGTACCCAACTAAAACCTATTTGCACGTCTCCTTTGAGCGTGGTAGGGTAGTAGTCAAAGTACAGTGGGAACTCACACGAGACAAATGACGATCTCAAGTCGATGAACTAACCTGTACACATGTCACCAGGAAACTGCTATCTGACGTCAGGTATAAGACCAACTAGCATGTTCCCGGCGAGTCCTGTCTGGTGTACTCATAACCCAATGAGCACCTGTATACATCTTAGGTGAACCAACTGACACCAGTGGCTTGTGAGACCGGCCACCGCCCCTCGTCGGGGTCTCGACTGTATACACTAGTCTACTCTGGAGTATCGATGCCCTGTCTCGAAACTCCTACGACTAGGGACCTTTTAAGGAGGTTCTTATAGACTACCAGCTCCTACATATATGATCGCCCTCATACTGCTGGTAGTCAAGCAAGAATCTTAGGGGCTCTATCAACGTGCAATAGTGACCTGTAAGGTCACCTAAAGCAGTACATGATGATAAAGGTAAATAAGATAGCATACTATCATCTTGAGTAAGACTGTCCTGCCGGAATAGGTCCTCCCTCAATCATTGCAATCGCGTGCCTGTGATCCAATAATTGACTCTGAGGGCACTATCTCCAACAATCTTCGACTTACACTCAAGGCTAATTATTGCGATGTCGCATACTCACAGCCCGTGTGATACCGAACACCCAACTCCTCTACTTGTCAGTCTCACAAATCCCGTTTGCGAAACTATTGCGTTCGAAGAATAGCCTCAGCGAGTGGATCCGCTTTGATGTTTCTTTTTATGTCTCTCTATATGTCCAGTTCACGGAGAAACCCATCTCCCGAAATGAGCAATACCTGTCTTAGAGTTTGTCTGGATATCTGATGGGACCTAGCTCATAAATGAACTCCAAATCCAAACTTCTTAGACTATATCGTCAACTGAACTTAATCAATATCCTGCGCTATGCCTCCCTCGGTATCCTCCTGGACCACCTGTCCATAATACCGCCCCTCGTCAGAGGGAAAACTATAACTCTGACAACCTCTCTGTCATCCAGGTCACCTTGGAAGCCTGGAGTGATAACTGTCTCCTAAAAGAGACTGTCGTTATCATATCCCTAGAACATCCACTTATGTTCTAAAACTGCTTCCGACTGTTTCTCCAGGATTGGATCAATATCAACTTATTGCATCTATTGCAAAAACAACATCTGGTGTGGTACTTGACATCTTATGATTGACTCAATTGCCTAAGCAAGTGATCTGCCAATCACGCACATCCCTCTCCCCTTTAGTCTGTAAGACACCTTTAGAGAGGGTGACTCTATCACCTGCAGGTACACCACCATGCTAGGAGTCGTCCATTCTAAAGCACCTCTAGAATGCTGTCTAAGTACCCTGATTGGGAAACTACCCAAATCTAGATCTAAGACCATAGATCCAGTAACCAGAATGTTTGATATGAAATCCAATTCCTATGTGGAGAAACCACTGTGTGACAACCAAAGTATAACCGATCGTAGTATAAGAATATCACTTCCTACTCTGTGTATGTCATCCAAATACAAGGACATCATACCCTACTAGCTTCTTAACAGATCCATCCCCTATTCTGATGAAGTCAAACCTATGACTGTCACATCAGAAATAGATGATCTATCTCCGCTACATCTGCTTTAGTCTATAAATAGACATAAGCCACTTGTCCACCAATGCCTCCCTGCTCCCACTGACTACGACAACCTTATGGCATAGTCATATACACGTACACTTCTAAAGCTAGTTCAGAACGACGCTATATTCATCCTCCCGCCGGGTCTCACAGTCTGGAACAACAGCAATGGCAAGTCTGGGTAAACAAGAACCTCCCTGTCACCGTCCTTGAGGCTACCGGAGTACCCCTCGGGTGCCTGAGGTTACCCACCATATCTGCGGAGTGGCCAATGGAATGTCAAACCAGATTGAATCTTTAGGTTCTTATGAAACCTTTGGTAATCGTTTGCGGTTCTGGAATCACTTCCAGTTCTACCATACTCCCACTACTGTTTTCTGAAAAAATCCATTTTTATTAAAACTGTGGCGAGTCTAGAACAATATCACTATTGATCTTCCAGATGGTAGAAAGTCAACCCTCGTCATAGCCTGGGTGAACCCACAAACAGCCATTACAGAAACGCGCCTTGAGTTATCCAGAGTCTGGTTTTAAGCATTAGCCGGACAACTCCACGTACCTTAACATCGTTAAGATATGAACTGTTCTCTATCCAATACAGAAACAGAGGCACTGATTTAATTGAACCAGATTCAAATCATGCAGCTGTCTCCAGTGCATGTCAACTAAATGGAAGGAGGTCGATCAGCATTACTCAACTTAGGAGTGCTTCCAATTATGAGTAAACTGAAAGAGAAGCAAGTTCTCTAATCATTACTATCAACTGAATACCCTACACAAGTATCTACATCTTCGATACTTGCAACACCTTGTTCTCTACTTTATTCATATACCTATAACTTCTCAAAACTCAGACCTTGTGTTTCTACGAAACACTTATCTAAGAACTAGAGAAGTCATAAGTAAGTCGAATATAGTACGAAGACCAACCCCTCTGTCCTAATTGACACTGGACAACATACAATATTCTGTATAAGTCCCTTGAGTCTGATAACTCAATCCCTGTGTGTCGTAGGTTGAAAACTGTACTTGTGGTTATGAAGAATTACACCGCTGTTTAATGCTCCTTACCTAACCATCCACTGATATAGGTAAATGTCATGGACATAATTTCAAAAATGTATATCTCACTCTATAAAAATTGATGTACAGATATATCAATTTGAAATTGGTGCATAACAGCGGATATTCAAAACCAAAAATTTGCCGTCCGGCAAACAACCCAGGTGACTTCCTCAAATATCAACGATTACAACGAATCCCGATATAATGAGGATGATCACCTAATTACCAATAACTTACTCCCACTCATCATCTGTAAAACCATACAGATGTGAGAATCATACCTGGTAAATACATACCCTGGAGCAAGATCTGATTGGGAAATCAGTTTTCTTTTAACAGTACACAGCGAAACTGAAACATTGAAATGTTTCGATGGGGTATCTCGGTATTCCTAGTAATGCCTCTTCCTTTATCCAGATTCACAACTGTAACCGTGTAATTCTTTGCCATCTTTCCAAATCCCTTTATATGTCTTTAGTCATTACCTTCTGCACACCCTCTTAGGCTAAATGGTTTTCTTCCTTCCCTACCGTTCGGCACCAGTCTATGGGTTGGAAGAAGACTATCCAATAAGCATAATGGGTGTACTGTCCTAATCCTAGGAGCACTCGCAATGCGAGAGAAGGTGAAGATAAAAGACAACCGAATAAACCTTATTCCTATTTCTCCTGAACCAGAATCCATCCCCGAACTGGAACAAGTTCCTTTCGAGTTCGTATATAACCATAGGATTGAGTATCCAATAAACTGTGGATCTTCGTAGTGATACGAAGTGTCCTGGAGAAATACAAAGGTGATTTAGAATTGGCGAAGAAATACTTAGTTTGGTCGTGAATGGCAGTCGCAATTTACTTTGCCCTCTTACTTATCCCTTGATATGTCTTTACTTAATACCTTCTGTACACCATCGTTATGCTAATTGGTTTTCTTCATTCCCTACCGGTCGGCACCTGCCTATGGTTTGGAAGAAGACAATCCAATTTGCGTAATAGGTGTACTATCTCCTAAACTAAGGAGTACTTGCAACCTGAGAGAAGGTAAAAGGAAAAGACAACTGAATAGTCCTATCCGTTTTCTCCAGAACTGGAAACCATCCTCGAATAAATTCCTTCGAGTTCGTATATAACCATACGATGGTTTTATCCAATGGAAGTGGACGTTCGTAGTAATACGGGGTGTCTTGGAGAAAAGGGTAAAAGTAGGAGTGGCAATGAGGTGTGCAACTCTGACAATCCAAAAGCCAGTGTTTTTAGAAGGTTCGGTTAATTTTGGTCTCTGAGTCATAGTCTTAGGGTCGGGTCAATGGTCGCTGCCAAAGAGAGAGAGAAAAGAAACACTCAGCGTGCACTCTAAACTAGATCAGAATGGTTACCAATTTATCTAATCAGGAAACCTCCCACTGTAACATCAAATTCTCCTCCAAACCTGAAAGGAGAATTAGTCGGGATCACCCGAGGAGTAAACCAACTCATCAGTTGAAATCGGGATCCAACTATTATCGCATGATAACGTGACGGAATCCGCTCACGTTATCACACTCCAGAAGTTATGCGCATATCGGCAAGTTTCAGTTTCTTTAGAAACTCCCGATGTGATTTTTACCCCATGCTCTTATGACCTTGACTTTGGCCAACATATCATAAGTCACATGCCATGTTCTACCCGTCATTCTCTAGGTTAATTTGAACCCACCCGTACATACCCTTGACTTTGGCCAAAATAGTAGTACGACTGTCCCAAACCAACGCATCTGTCTATGCTGCATATGAATACCCAATAGCTACCGATCACGGTGCCTTGACTTTGGCCAACATACACAGCTTGAATACTTATTGACTATCGATATGAAATGACGGAGGGCTACGAATGGTTTCTGGTGAAAACCTTTAACGTAATGAACTTGATATCGTTGAAGGAACCGGATAGCTTTTAAAAATATAGTGACGAAAACCTTTGCTAAAGAGGTCACTCCCGGTGAAGGGATCTCGGCTCTTTCCCCGTAGAATGAGGTACAGGATATTCCAACTGAATACCACGATGCAAAGCAAAAGTAATCGGCTATAGTGAAGTTATTACCCAGACGCAAACATCTGTCCAAGGGGTCACTCCCGGTGAAGGGATCTCGGCCCTTGCCTCGTCGACTGAGGTGCTGGATATTCATAACCGAATACCTCTGTGCAAAACAAAAGTGAACGTCCTTGCAATAACAGCTTTTTGAAAAAATGTTCCAACAACATCATAATAGGTTTGTTTAGCTTGCATTGATCCGAATCAATGCACTCCCATCAATTGATCACACCAATAAAGAATGAAAATAATGATGTACGTATATGCCATCCGCATTCGCCACTGGGTCCCGTCACTACCCGTTAGGTTACTTAACTGACGACAGAGTGGGGACTGGACTAGCGCGGATGCAAAACATATACAACATCTACCAATATATATATCAATATATAATTTTCGCTCAAGGCATGATAAAATCCAACATCAAAGAAATGTAATAAGCATCACAGAACAATACAGATATCTGGGATCCCCGGGTTTCATAGAGCCGATACTGAAATCCGACGTTCCCTTGGTCATGTGGATAGCCTGTGCAATGAAATCCTAGACCCCTACGGGCGCGGCAAGTTACCCGGCAAAACCTGAAGCGAGGCAGCCCCCTTCAGCAACGTGAATGGACCACACAGCACTTCACGGAATCCGGTAACTTGGGCACCCCTCCTGGGTCAACCTGTACCCTCTACGAGTGCGGCGAATAGCCCGCCAATTCTAGAGTAAAGCCACCCCCGTCTCAATGCCATGAGATACGAGCCCGTTGCCCTCTAGAACCCGGCTATCCGTGCACCCCACCTTGGGTTATCCTAGTACAGAAAGTAAAATATACATACAACGGGTACATCGACGTCACCCAGGTCGTGCCCCAAAAGAATAATATACAAACTGGCAGTGACGGCAGTCCACATGTCGGACGCTCGCCCCGCAATATCAAATGTACATAATACAACAAAAACCGTACTACCATTGCATCCAGGCTATCCCCCACGACCAATCCACAACATCACAGCATAACACAAAACATCAACGTGAATGTCACGTTCGCAAATCCGTCTAACCAGGCTATAGCAGTTAGACAGGATTTACCGATCAAGTGACATTCACGGTCGCAGATATAATGTAAATACTGTGAACTAACATGTTTAAAAAATTCGATCGATCAAATTTACACATGTGGGCCCCAAGCACTACTGTAGCATATAAAGAAATTCTGGGCCCAAAAAGAATATACCAAAACCCATATTTTCAAGTCAAAAGCCTATTGTGCAAATTTGGTGCAGAGAGGAGTCAAGGTCGCGGCGGAACCGCGGCCAATGCATGTATTTGGCCGCGGTTCCACGGTGGAACTATGACGTCATGCAACCAAATTTTTACAGATTTCTTAGAATTCCCTGAACATATTTCTGCAACAACCTGAAAAAATTTTCGAGCTAAAAATATTTCGACATAAACTGATACTTTTGAAAATGCGGTTTTTGAAAATCCGATCGATCGAACTTGTAAACACGTTAGACCAAGCTAGACTAGGTTAATGGCGTGGCTCTGATACCATGTAAGTGCACGGCGGCGCCCCGGCCGTCAATCCGAGGCCAAAATGCGGAAACGATAATTTACTCTAACTTTTGAACCGGCACCACCGCGCACTTTAGACCCGGATCGAGCCATTAACATAATCCTAGCTAACTAGAGAAGGGGTAGAGAGAGATACCGAGCGATCCGTGTCCTTCGGTCTTCTCTTCGTCGTCCCGATCTCCCCACGGAATCTCCGGTCTTCAAATCCTCGTCGGAAGGGCACCACTTCGCCGGGTTCTTTTACGGGCTCCCACCTCTGGACCGAGGCAACTCGGGCACGAAGTTGGCGAGTCGACGTGCCTAAGGATACTGTAGGTTATCTGTAGAATTCATGTCTCATTTGGGGTTGTTGGAAGTTGCCTTTTTCATGGAGGAAATGAACTACTCTTTTGGAGATGAACTTTGGGATTTTGCCAACATGAAGAGAACCAAAATCCCACCCTTAACAATTTGGACAGCCCCCTCTCTAATATGGCCGGCCTTGCATGATGGAGAGAATGAGAGGAGAGTGTATGAATGAAAAAGAATGAGCCCCATAATGCAAGAGAGAGAGAGAGAGAGAGAGAGAAGGTTATCATGAAGAATCATCATCACAAAACCATGTCACACTCAACCATCATAACCAACCATCATCATCAAGCATGATGACTCCAAAAGTAAACCATGATGAATAAGAAAGTCAAGCAATGATTATCCAAGGAAAGTCAAATTAGGGTGCAACCATCATGAAGCAAATACTTGTAAAAACCACCCTCGAAAATGCTTATTTGCACAAATGCAAATAAGCCCTCCTCCACCATTTTTCGGCCAAAGAAAGATACAAAGGAAAATGGCCGAAACCGGAAAACAAACTGGCAACTCCAAAAAACTGATCCCGTAATAAATTACAGGAAAATCCCGCTACTGTATATACATACCCGCATTTGTATTCCGACCGAAATACAAATGCAATGAGACAAATCTACACTGTGCAATAATAGGATCCGGCTTAAACCAAAGCCCGCTAGTATTATCCGTCCGATCATGATCCGTGCAATACCACACGTATCTGATCGAACCCTGCCATATCTCCATACGGCCTCTACAGCGTTTCGCCCGAAACTTGAGAAACTAGTCTGTGGGGGACTCTAAAGACTCGTCAATACTTTGATTGTGGATTTAACCACTAGCACGTCAGAGGAATTAGCCTATACGTAACGGGATACCAGGTATTGACCAAAAGGGACGTCGATGAGCGAACTCATCCTGACACCCTACTGAGCCTGTCAGTGAGAATATTCGTACAGTCCGGTCCGTTCGTCTATGAGCATCGCATGGCGGGCCTAGGGGGTTGGTAAAAGTCAGACCCCCAAAAGCGGTACAAGTCATGTCGGAGTGTAGCCTAGAACACCCTGAGATACTACTGGAATACCTACGAGTAAATCTCCTGCCTTGGCCAAGGACTTCGTGTAATGGCTCTCCTAGACACAGCGCGACCTCACCCCCAATACCGGGAGAGACGAACCCCTGCAGATCCGCTCACTGCCTCCATATGGCTCGGGACTGTACCCAACTAAAACCTATTTGCACGTCTCCTTTGAGCGTGGTAAGGTAGTAATCGAAGTACAGTGGGAACTCACACGAGATAAATGACGATCTCAGGTCGATGAACTAACCTGTACACATGTCACCAGGGAACTGTTATCTGACGTCAGGTATAAGACCAACTAGCAAGTTCCCGGCGAGTCCTGTCCGGTGTACTCATAACCCAATGAGCATCTGTATACATCTTAGATGAACCAACTGACACCTGTGGCTTGTGAGACCGGCCACCACCCCTCGTCGGGGTCTCGACTGTATACACTAGTCTACTCTGGAGTATCGATGCCCTGTCTCGAAACTCCTACGACTAGGGACCTTGTAAGGATGTGCTTATAGACTACCAGCTCCCACGTATATGATCGCCCTCATACTGCTGGTAGTCAAGCAAGAATCCTAGGGGCTCTATCAATGTGCAATAGTGACCTGTAAGGTCACCTAAAGCAGTACACAATGATAAAGGTAAAGCAGATAGCATACTATCATCTTGAGTAAGACTGTCCTACCGGAATAGGTCCTCCCTCAATCATTGCAATCACGTGCCTGTGATCCAATAATTGACTCTGAGGGCACTATCTCCAACAATAGTTGGCCTAGGAATCGTTATTTTATTCGATTTATACCTGATGATGTTTTCTACTCACGAGTTGCTAACTCACCCCCGTTGTGCCACCGTTCTTGCAGGTTGACCGCATGGATCAGTAGCGGCATCGCTGGCACACAGCTGCTTTCGGGTGATTTGCTTTGGTAGGTGGTACATGTTGGATCGTGCCCCTCTTATATTATTATTCATGTTGTATCTAGTCAACTCCATCGATCAAAACTAGTATTTGTATAAATAGTAAGACTTAGATGGACTTGTATTTGCGAGACTTAGAGTGATGGGTTATATGTTCGCTTGGTGGGTTGTTGTCTTGCTTATTTCATTATCCTTTGTGTTGACCTTTGCCGTTGGGCGTCATATACATATTTTATGACTTGCGTGGTTGTGATTCCGCCGTTTGGCGAAAAGCTAGCTCCCACTTGGGGATTCCTTTTTTATTATCATGTATTCGTGGTTTTGGATCAAAATATACAAAGGAGGTGCTGCCCAAATTTTAAAAGACGAAACATGTTTTTCAACTAGTAAATCCACTTGCATTTTTTATGTTCCTTTATCTATGCATTTAAGAAAACATTTGATTTCATCATACCTTTATTTTAAAACATCACCTCTTTTATTTTCTTAAAAAGGTTTAGATTTCTGGGCTTCGGCTTACTTGAATTACGTTACGCCTTTAGGCGTGGCGTGGTTTAAGTGCCGGTCACGAACAATATTTTTGGGTCGTGACACTTGACCCATATGATGGGAGATGGATGATCCCATATCCATTGGTGTTTGACATCAGAGAAGGTATACGGGTGCTCTGTAGAGACTGGGTACACTGAACGAAATTGCCGAGAACTCCTAGATAATATTATACCTATCGTCAGATAGAAGTTCTCTGGTGACACTAGTACAGGTTAGTCTGTCGACTCGAGATCGTCATAGAGTCTTGTGTGATTCCCGCTGTGCTTTTATTTCCACCATACAACGTTGAAGAGATCGTGCAAAAAGGTGTTTTTTCGGTACATTCCCGAGTCACATGGAGGTAATGAGCAATAGGATGGGATTCATCTCTCCCGGTATTGGGGGTTGATGTTGCACTATGCTCGATTGGCCATAACAGGAAATCCCTGGCCAGGGTTGCTGAGATCTACTGGTAAGTGTTATCAGTAGTTTCTCGAACCGTTATGGACCTTGCATCGGCATGACTTATCTGGCTATTGGGGTCTGACATTATACCAACCCTAGGATGTGATATGCGACATATCTGACGAAGAGACCGGACTGTACGGTAGTGTTACTGATTGGATTCGCAGGACTATGAGCAGGATTGCTTGTTGATCTTCTGATCGCTCAATACCCGGGTAGCCGTTACGTTTACCAGACCGCTTGCGGCTTGTGGGTGTTTGATATGATCATCACCTACTGCCGGCGTAATGACGAGTCATTAGAGTCCTACACAGAGGTTTCCTGGTGTTGGCTATAGTGCCCTCAAGGAAATTATCATAGTCGCGGACTTGTGATTATAATGATTGAGTGAGGACCTATACAGATAAAACGGTCTTACTCAAGATGATAGTATGCTATCTGGTTTGTCTTTTTCATCATGTACGTGTTGATAGAGGCGATAGGATTCTTTCTTAACAGCCAGCATTATGATGGCGATCATATATGTGGGAGATGGGGTCTATAAGCACATCCTTAAATGTCCCTAGTTGTATGAGAATCGAGACCGGGCATCGATACTCCAGTATAGACTAGTGTATAATGGTCGAGACCCCGACGAGGGGCGGTGGCCAGGTCTCACAATCCATTGGTGTTAGTTTGTTCACCTAAGATAGTATACAGGTGCTCATTGGCTTATGAGAACACTGGACGGAATCGCCGGGAACCTGCTAGTTGGTATTATACCTATTGTCAGATAGCAGTTCCCAGGTGACATGTGTACAAGTTAGTCTGTCGACCTGAGATCGTCATTTGTCTCGTGTGAGTTTGCACTATGCTTTGATTACTACCGTACCATGGCTTAAAGGAGTCGTGCAAACAGGTTTTAGTTGGGTACAGTCCTGAGACACATGGAGGCAGTGATCGGATCATCGGGGATTCGTCTCTCCCGGTATTGGGGGTTGATGTCACGTTGTGTATGGATGGCCATCACCATAAATCCGTGGCCACGGTGGACGAGAATTATCAATCCATGATAGATAGTTTCTCAGGAGGTGATGGGTTTCATACCGACACTAAATATCACGTTGTTAGGGGACTGACTTTATCCGCCCCCTTTGACTCGATATGCGATACTTTTAGATGAACGGACCAGAATGTACGGATATTGTCACTGGCAGGCTCAGTAGGGGTTCAGGATGAGTTTTCTCGTCGGCTTCCCTTTTTCTCAATACCTGGGTAGCCGTTATGAACAGCTAGTGCCGCTGACGTGCTTGTGGTTAAACACACTACCAGCGTATTGACGAGTCTTTAAAGTCCCACACAGAGGGTTTTCACGGTTCAGGAAATATGGTGTACATGACGTATGTTGATACATATAGGTGTCCGATTAAATATGTGCGCAAGCTTCGCAGATTTTAATCGGACGGTTGATAATACTAGCGGCTTAGGATTAAGCCGGATTATTAAATCGTGTTTTGATTTATTAATTTATATATGTATTTGTATATACGTATTCTAGTATTATTGTTCACTATTTGTTTTCTCTCTTGGCTATTCGTATTTTTGGTACGAATACACGTATATGTATTTCGATAAATGTACCGGGAAGTATTCCATATTTTCTACGGAATAGCTTCTAGAAGATGCCACCTCATTTATATGATTTTCCATCAATGGAAATTCATTTTTTTTATTAATGAGGTGGAAAAGGTGACATGACTTTGGGCATGGGTTTGTGCATGTAGCATGGTATGGTCATATTTGTTTAATGGTTAAATTGGAAATGATTTTTTCTTTTGGTGAATGAGAGAAGGGGGGACGACCACATCCAAGGAGAGGGGGCTCATTTCATTTTTTATTACACACATGCATTACTCCCTCTCTCTCATTCACTCAAAAAGAAACGAACAAAAGCCTTAGCCATCTTTAGTTGCCTCATGCCAAAGTTCATCACCTCTTTCATTTTCTTCTTGAGTTGCTCCACGGAGCACATGGATGAGAGAAAAACTGTAGTGACATTTTCATACACCCCCACTCTCCATCACTAGAAATTTTGGAGTGCCGATTGTCTCGTTCGACGAGGCTGGAGCTTGCGTCGTTTCCTTCAGGTGGATCATCGGAGATGGAGAAAGACTAGCAACCAAACTTCATCAAGGTAGAGCTAGGAGCTTGGAATGAAGACGGAAGGACATGGATCAATTCGGTATAATGATTCTAACTCTTAGTGTAGATTGCTAGTTTAGGGTTTATGGTCGATACGGGATTCGGGTAACGGTAGCACTAGTTTAGAAATTTTTGTTCCGCATTTTGGCCGCGTTTTGATGGCCGGGGCGCTGCCGTAACCCTTCATGGTATCAGAGCCACACTTTAAACCCTTAGCTAGCTTGTTTAAACAATGTAAAGTATCGAAATCTAAACAAACGCGAAACACTGCCACTACTGATTCTGTTCTCTGTCGATTTTCAAAGTGTTCAAAAAATTTTGCAAACAAGTGCAGAAGACTACTGACATGACCAGAAGACCACACCCCAAACACGAGACCACCTCGCCGGAATTGGGCCGAGCACTTTAGTGGAAACTCTGGCGAGGCCGGCCCTAGTGTAGGTGTTTTTCCTCGTTTTTGGGTTGTGGTTTGGTCTATGGGAAATTGATGCAGTGGTATTGTTTATTTTGCCCATTTTTGATATTTTGTTATCAGTTGTTCGGTGTCTATTCGGGGTGTTTCGGAGTCGATATTCTAACACTGTTTAAATGTTTATATTAGTACATAGAATATTATCTGTGGCCGTGATTGTCATTTGATCGGTAAACTCGTCTAATTGCTATATGTCTTTTAGACGGGATTGCGAACGTGACATTCACGTTGATGTTCTGTATTGTGCTGTGATGTTGGTTGGATCGTCGTGGTAGATAGCTGTGGTGCTATGTTAGTACAGTTTTATTTCATTTGTACATTTGATATTGCGGGGCGAGCGTTCGACAAGTGGCCAGCCGTTCGCCGCTCTCGTAGGGGGTATAGGATGACCCAGGAGGGGTGCTTAAGTTATCGTATTCCGTGAAATGCTGGGTGGCCCATTCTAGTTGATGAAGGGGCTGCCTCGCTTCTGGTTTTGCGGGTAACTTTCCGCGCTCGTAGGGGTCTAGGTTTTCATTGCACAGGCTATCCACACGACAGGGAACGTCGGGTCTCATTTGCGGCTCAAGTGAAACCCGGGGCTCCAGACTATCCACCATTCTGTGTTGTTTCTTTGATGTTTCTGTGATGTTTCTTTATATCATGCCTGGGACGATTGTTATTTATATATATATACTAGTAGATGTTGTATATGTTTTGCACCCGCGCTAGTCCAGTCCCCACTCTGTCGTTAGTTAAGTAACCTAACGGGTGATGACGGGACCCAGTGGCGAATGCGGATGACATATACGTACATATTATTTTCGTTCTTTTCTGGTGTGATTAATTGATGGGACTGCAATGATTCTTATCAATGCAAGGATAAAACAAACCTATATATGATGTTGTTTGAACCAAGTTTTTAAAAACCGACATTACAAACATTCTCTTTTGCTTTGCACAGTGGTATTCGATTGGGAATATCCTGCACCTTATTCGACGAGGCAAGGGCCGAGATCCCTTCATCGGGAGTGACCTCTTAGGTAAAAGTTTGCGTCAATGTAATAACTTCACTATTGTCGATTACTTTTGCTTTGCATCGTGGTATTCAATTTGGGATATCCTGCACCCCATTCGACGGGGAAAGAGCCGAGATCCCTTCACCGGGAGTGACATCTTTAGCAAAAGTTTTCGCCACTATATATTTGTAAAACCACTTGGATTCCTTCAACGATATCAAGTTCATTAAGTTAAAGGTTTTTCGCCGAAAATCAGCCGTAGCCCTCCGTCATTTCGGATAAGTAGCGCATAGTAATCGTGCGGTGTTTTTTGGCCAAAGTCCAGGCATCGTGTGCGTTAGCTGTGTGTTGCTTGTCCGTTGCATGGATATGCATTGATTAGGACAGTCGTACCACTTTGTTGGCTAAAGTCAATGGTCTGTGCGAGCGGGTCTAAATCAATCAGGGCAATGACGGGTAGAACTTGACTTGCGGGTTATGATTTGTTGGCCAAAGTCAAGGTCGTAAACCGCTTGGGGTAAAAATCATATCGGGAGTTTCAAACATACAGGAAACTTGCCAGGCATGCGCATACCTTCTGGAGTGTGGTGACTTGAGTGGCTTCCATCAAGTTATCATGCGATGATAGTTGGATCCCGATTCCCACTGATCAGTAGGATTACTCCTCGGGTGATTCCGACTTATTCTCCTTTTAGGTTTGGAGGAGAATTCGAGGATACAATGGGAGCCATCCTGATTAGATAAAATGATTAACCATTCTTATCTAGGTTAGAGTGCATGCTGAGTGTTTCTTTTCTCTCTCTCTGGCTGCGACTATGACCCGACCTTTGACTAAAACTCAGGAAACCAAGTTGACCGAACCTTCTTAAAACACTTTGGCTTTTGGAATGTCACGGTGTCGCATACATCATTGCCACTTCTATATCAACTTTGCATTTCTCCAGAACACCCCGTATCACTACGAACATCCACTTCCATTGGATAAATCCATCGTATAGTTACATACGAACTCGAAGGAAATTTTTCGAGGATGGATTCTGGTTCTGGAGAGATTGAATAGGATCATTCGGTTGTCTTTTCTCTTTACCTTCTCTCAGTTTGTGAGGGCTCCTAGGATTAGGAGAGGGTACACCTATTAAGCTTATTAGATAGTCTTCTTCCAAACCATAGGCAGGTGCTGAACGGTAGGGAAGGAAGAAAACAAATTAAGCTTAAGTGTGGTGTACAGAAGATAATAAATAAAGACATATAAAAGGATTAGAATAATCTCAAAGTAAATTGTGACCACCATCTTTCACAACAAAGACAGAGTATACCCCTACCACTCCTATATCCACTTTGCTTTTCTCAAGAACACTCTGTATCACTACGGATATCCACTTCCATTGGATAAATCCATCGTATAGTTACATACGAACTCGAAGGAACTTTTTCGAGGATGGATTCTGGTTCAGGAGAGATAGAATAGGATTATTCAGATGTCTTTTCCCATTACCTTCTCTCAGGTTGCGAGGGCTCCTAGGATTATGAGAGTACACCTATTACGCTTATTGGATAGTCTTCTTCCAAACCTTAGGCTGGTGCCGAAGGGTAAGGAATGAAGAAAACCAATTAGCGTAAAGGAGGTGTACAGAAGGTAATAAGTAAAGACATAATAAAGGGATTGTATTAAGGGCAGGTAAGTATATGGTTACTGTCATGATTTAAGATAACGGAAGAGGCGTTACTAGCAATACCAGTTAATCCTTTTGAAACATTTTCATGTTTCAGTTTTACTGTGCGATGTTAATTGAAAACTGTTTTCCCAATAAGAATCTAACTCCAGGGTATGTATTTACCAGATCAGTTGTATGTTATTACAGATGGTGAGTACGAGTAAAATATTGGAAATTGGGTGGTTAGATCCTCTTTGTTGGAGATGGTGCCCTCAGAGTCAATTATTGGATCACAGGCACATGATTGCAATGATTGAGGGAGGACCTATCCCGGTAGGACAGTCTTACTCGAGATGATAGTATGCTATCTGGTTTATCTTTATCATCATGTACTGCTTTAGGTGACCTGACAGGTCACTATTGCACGTTGATAGAGCCCCTAGGATTCTTGCTTGACTTCCAGCAGTATGAGGGCGATCATATACGTGGGAGCTGGTAGTCTATAAGCACAACCTTAAAAGGTCCCTAGTCGTGGGAGTTTCGAGACAGGGAATCGATACTTCAGAGTAGACTAGTGTATACATTTGATACCCCGACGAGGGGCGGTGGCCGATCTCACAAGCCACTGGTGTCAGTTGGATAACCTAAGATGTATACAGGTGCTCATTGGGTTATGAGTACACCGGACATGACTCGCCGGGAACATGCTAGTTGGTCTTATACCAGACATCAGATAGCAGTTCCCTGGTGACATATGTACAGGTTAGTTCATCGACCTGGGGATCGTCATTTTTCTCTTGTGAGTTCCCACTGTACTTTGATTACTACCCTACCACGCTCAAAGGAGACGTGCAAACAGGTTTTAGTTGGGTACAGTCCTGAGCCACATGGAGGCAGTGAGCGGATCTTCAGGGGTTCGTCTCTCCCGGTATTAGGGGTGAGGTCGCGCTGCGTCTAGGAGAGCCATTACACGAATTCCTTGGCCAAGGCAGGAGATTTACTGGTAGGTATTCCAGTAGTATCTCAGGGTGTTCTGGGCTACACTCCGACACGACTTGTACCGCTTTTGGGGGTCTGACTTTTACCAACCCCCTAGGCCCGCCATGCGATGCTCATAGACGAACGGACCGGACTGTACGGATATTGTCACTGACAGGCTCAGTAGGGTGTCAGGATGAGTTCGCTCATCGATGTTCCTTTTGGTCAATAGCTGGTAGCCCGTCACGTATGGCTAATACCTCTGACGTGCTAGTGGTTAAATCCACAGCCATAGTATTGACGAGTCTTTAGAGTCCCCCACATTCAGTTACTCAAGTTTCGGGCGAAATGCTGTAGAGGCCGTATGGAGATATGGCATGGTTCGATCAGATACGTGCGGTATTGCACAGATCAGGATCGGACGGATAATACTAGCCGGTGTTGGTTTATGTCGGATCTTAGTATAGTACAGTGTAGATTTTGTCTCATTGCATTTGTATTCGGTTGGAATACAGATGCGGGTGTGTATACACAGTATAGGGGTTTTCCTGTAATTTATTATGGGATCAGTTTTTGGAGTTTCCAGTTTGTTTTCCGTTTCAGCCATATTTCTTTGTATCTTTCATTGGCAGAAGATTGGTGGAGTAGGACTTATTTGCATTTGTGCAAATAAGCAATTTGGAAGGGGGTCTTTACACATTGTTGTATCATGATGGTGCACCATCCATTGACTTGTTTTGACTCCATGATGACTTGACTTTTGTGAGTGATGATGGAGAATCATGATGGTGGGTTTGGTGTGTTGGTTTTGCTAGTGATGATGATTCTTGCATGATGACCATTACTCTCACTTGCATTATTCTTGTGGCTATCTTTTTCACTCACTCCCTCTCTCATTCTCTCCACTCCCACCATGCATGGCCGACCACTTCTTATGGGGGCTGTCCAAAAATTTGGTGTGGGGATTTTTGTTCTTTTCATGTAAGAAAAATCCCCAAGTTCATCTAGAAAAAGTTCACATTTCATTTCCTCCACCAAAGGCAACTCCATAACCCCAAATGAGACATGAGTTCTATACACATTCTACAGCAAACCTTAGGCACGTCGGCTCGCCAACTTCGTGCCCGAGTTGCCTCGGTATAGAGGTGGGAGCCCGTAAAAGAAGCAGGCGACGTGGTGCCCTTCCGGCGACTTGGTGGGGACCGGAGATTCCGCGGGGAGATCGGGACTACGGCGAGAAGACCGGAGGACACGGATCGCTCGGTATATCTCTATTCCCCATCTTGTAGTTAGCTAGGACTAGTTTAATGGCACGATCCGGGTATATAGTGCGCGGTGGTGCCGGTTTGAAAAGTTAAAGTAAATCACCGCTTCCGCATTCCGGCGTCGGATTGACGGCCGGGGCGCCGCCGTGCACTTACACTCTTTATATCGGAATTCTTTGTAATTGGTGATATTTGAGGAAATCATCTGGATTTTGCCGGTTGGCGAATATTTGGTTTTGAATATCCGTTGTTATGTGCCAATTTCAAACTAATATATCTGTACGTTTATTTTATAAAGTGAGATATAACTTTTTGATATTATGTCTGTGACATTTACCTATATTAGTTGCTGATTAGGTAAGATGCATTCAACAGCGGTGTAATTCATCCTAACAATAAAACAGTTTTTCCAACCTACGGCGCACATGGTTTGAGTTATTGATCTCAGGGGACTTGTACAAAGTATTATATGTTGTCCAATGTCCATTAGGACAATGGGGTTGGTACTCGTACTATATTCTATTTACTTGTGACTTCTCTAGTTCTGGACAAGTATTTCATTGAAATGCAAAGTCCAGATATTGAGAAGTTATAGGTATAAGAATAAAGTAGAGAACCATTTGTTGGACGTATCAGGATTCTTCGAGGAAGTCGAAGATGTAGATACTTTTGTTTGGTATTCCATTGATAGCAATGGTCTTGAGAACTTACTTCTCTTTCAGGCTACTCATATATGGATGCACTCCTAGTTGAGTAATGCTGAATAGCCTCCTTCCATCTGGTTGACATGCACTGGAGATAGCTGCATGATTTTGAATCTGGTTCCAATTAAATTAGTGCTTTTGTTTCTATATTGTATATATAGAATCAATTTATATCTTGGCGATGTTAAGGTATAGGGAGATGTCCGGCTGATGCTTAAAACCAGAATCCGGATAAACTCAAGGCACGTTACAGTAATGGCTATTTGTGGGTTATCCCGGGTTTTGACGAGGGTTAACTTTCTACCATCAGGAAGATCAATATTTATATTGTTCTTGACTCGCCACAGTTTTAGTAAAATGGACTTTTTGGGAAAACACAAGTTAGAGTATGGTAGAACTGGAAGTTACTCCAGAACCGCAAACGATTACTGGAAATTTAATAGAATCTAAAGATTCAATTGGATCTGATGTTCCATTAGCCACTCCGCAGATTTTGTTGGGTAACCTCAGGGACCTGAGAGGTAGTTTGGTCTTCTCAGAGACAGTGACAGGGAGGTTCTTGTTTACTCAGACTTTCCATTGCTGTTGTTCTAGACTATAAGACCCGGCAGGAGGATAAGTATAGCGTCGTTCTAAACTACTTTTAGAAGTGCACGTATATGTGACTCTGCCAGAGGATTGTTGTAGTCAGTAGGAGCAGCGGAAGCAAAGTGTGCAAGTTGCTTATATCTATTTATAGACTAAAGCAAGTATAACGGAAAAAGATCATCTAATTTTGATGTGACAGTCATAGGCTTTGACCTCATCAGAATAGGAGATGGATCTGGTAAGAAGGTAGTAGAGAGTGATGTCCAGGTATTGGGATGACATGCACTTGATAGGAAGAGATATTCCTATACTACGATCGGTTGTACTATGGTTGTCACAAAGTTGTTTCTCTTCAAAGGATATGGATGTAATATCAGGGTTTCTGGTTACTAGATCTATGATTTTAGATCTAGATTTGGAAAGTATCCTAATCTGGGTACTTTGACATTAAATGGACAACTCCTGGCACGGTGGTGTACCTGCAGGTGTTGGAGTCACCCTCTCTAAAGGTGTCTTACAGACTAAAGGAGATAGGGATCTACATGATTAGCATATCCCTTGCTTAGGCAATTGAGTTAATCATGAAATGTCGAGTACTACACCAGATATTATTTTTTGCACTAGCTGCAATTAACATATATTAATCCAATCCTGGAGAAACATTGGGAAGCAGTTTATGAACATAAGTGAATGTTCTTAGGATATGGTAAAGGCAGCCTCCTTCGGGAAACGGTTATCATTTCAAGCTTCCAAGGTGACCTGGATGACAGAGTGACTGTCAGAATTATAGTTTTTCCCTCTTCTGAGGGACAGTATGTTGGACAGGTGGTCCAAGCAGATACTGAGGAAAGGCATGGCGCAGGATACAGATTAAATTCAGTGGACGATACAGTCTAAGTAGTTTGCTGGATTTTGAGTTCATTTATGAACTGGGTCCCATCAGATATCCAGACAAATTCTAAGACAGGTATTGCTCGTTTCGGGAGATAGTTTTCTCCGCGAAGTTGGGACACAGAGAGATACAGAAAGAAATATTGGAGCGTATCGCAATCATTTTTGCAAACGGGCTTTGCGAAATTGATTAGTAGAGAAGTTGGGTGTTCGGTATCACACGGGCTGTGAGTATGCGACATCGCAATAATTGGCTTTAACTGCAAGTGGGAGATTGTTGGCTATAGTGCCCTCAAGGCAATTATAATAGTCGCGGACTTATGATTATAATGACTGAGTGAGGACCTATACCGATAAAACAGTCTTATTCAAGATGATAGTATGCTGGTTTGTCTTTATCATCATGTACGTGTTTATAGAGCCCGTAGGATTCTTGGTTGACTTCCAGCATTATGATGGCGATCATATATGTGGGAGCTGGGGTCTATAAGCACATCTTTAAATGTCCCTAGTCGTAGGAGTATCGAGACCGGGCATCGATACTCCAGTGTAGACTAGTGTATATTGATCGAGACCCCGACGAGGGGCGATGGCCTGGTCTCACAAGCCATTGGTGTTAGTTTGTTCACCTTAGATAGTATACAGGTGCTCATTGGCTTATGAGTACACTGGACGGACTCGCCGGGAACTTGCTAGTTGGTATTATACCTATTGTCAGATAGCAGTTCCCAGGTGACATGTGTAAGGTTAGTCTGTCGACCTGAGATCGTCATTTTTCTCGTGTGAGTTCCCACTGTGCTTTGATTACTACCCTACCACGGCTCAAAGGAGTCGTGCAAACAGGTTTTAGTTGGGTACAGTCCCGAGCCACAAGGAGGCAGTGATCGGATCTTCGGGGATTCTTTTCTCCCGGTATTGGGGGTTGATGTTGCGTTGTGTACGGATGCCATCACCAAAAATCCATGGCCACGGTGGATGAGAATTATCGATCCAGGATCGATAGTTTCTCAGGAGGTGATGGGTTTCATACCGACACTAAATATCGCGTTGTTAGGGGTCTGACTTTATCCACCACCTTAGACTCGATATGCGATACTCTTAGACGAACAGACCGGACTGTACGGATATTGTCACTTTCAGGCTCAGTAGGCGTTCAGGATGAGTTTTCTCGTCGGCCTCCCTTTCGCTCAATACCTGGGTAGCCGTTACGTACAGAAAGTGCCACTGACGTACTTGTGGTTAAACCCACTGCCAGCATATTGATGAGTCTTTAGGGTCCCATACAGAGGGTTTTCACTATTCAGGCGATATGGTGTACATGATGTTGATACATACAGGTGTCTGATTAATTATGTGCGCAAGCTGCGCAGACTTTAATCGGGCGGTTGATAATGCTAGCGGCTTAGGATTAAGCCGGATTATTAAATCGGGATTTGATTTAATAATTTATATATGTATTTGTATATACGTATTATAGTATTATTGTTCACTATTCGTTTTCTCTCTTGGCTAGTCATATTTTTGGTACGAATACGCGTATATGTATTTCGATACATGTACCGGGATGTATTCCATATTTTCTACGGAATAGCTTCTAAAAGATGCCACCTCATTTATATGATTTTCCATTTAAGGAAATTCATTTGTTTTATTAATGAGGTGGAAAAGGTGACATGACTTTGGGCATGGGTTTGTGCATGTAGCATGGTATGGTCACATTTGTTTAATGGTTAAATTGTAAATGATTTTTTCTTTTGGTGAATGAGAGAAAGGGGGGCCGACCACTTCCAAGGAGAAGGGGCTCATTTCATTTTTGATTACATACTTGCATTACTCCCTCTCTCTCATTCACTCAAAAAGAAAAGAACAAAAGCCTTAGCCATCTTTAGTTGCCTCGTGCTAAAGTTCATCACCTCTTTCGTTTTCTTCTTAAGTTGCTCCATGGAGCACATGGATGAGAGAAATATTGTAGTGACATTTTCATACACCCCCACTCTCCATCACTAGCAATTTTGGAACGTCGGTTGTCTCGTTCGACGAGGCTGGAGCTTGCGCCGTTTCCCTCAGGTGGATCATCGGAGATGGAGGAAGACCGGCAACCAAACTGTTGGATATGTATGCCCTAGAGGCCATTATTGTATAGTACTAGTTTGTATATTACAATTTGGAGGCTTATGATATATATACGGGTTTACGACAGTCTTGCTCGATATAGTAGTATGCTACTTGATTTGTTTCTATATCAATATGTGTATATGTTTTTTTTAACATATCGCTAAAAACATATTGATGGAGCCCTTAGGATCTTTGCTTGACTACCGGTGTTGTGATGGCGATCACACTAGTGGGTGCTGGGTAGTCTATAAGCACATCCTTATTTTGGTCCATAGTCGTAGGATTATCGAGACAGGGCATCGATACTCCAGCGTAGACTAGTGCATACGCTTCTCGTCCCAGCAGGGGAGATGGTCTGTCCCATAGCCATCAGTACGTCGTACTGGAGATAGTATGCAGCTGCTCGTTAGGTTACGAGTACACTGGATAGGAATCGTCGGGAACTGGTGGTTGGTATTATACCTCTCGTCAGTTAACAGTTCCCAGGTGACATGACTACAGCTTAGTCCGTTGACTTGACACTGTCACTTCGTCTCGAGTGTGTTCCCACTATTCTTAGATTACTACCCTACAACGGCTCTATTGAGTCGTGCAAACAGGTAGTAGTTGGGTGCAGTCCCGAAGCACTTGGAGGCAGTGACGGTTAGACAGGATTCGTCTCTCCCGGTATTGGGAGTTGATATCGCGCTGTGTCTAGGAGAGCCATTACTCATAGTCGTCCCTGGCTACGGCAAGCAAGAATTACTGGTAGTGTTTCCAGTAGTTTCTCAGGGTGTTCTGGGCTACACTCCGACACAACTTGTACCGCTATTAGGGGACTGGCGTTTACCTCCCCTCTAGGCCCGCCATGCGATACTCTCAGATGAACAGACCGGACACTACGGAGATTGTCACATTCAGGCTCAGTGGGAGTTCGGATGGGTTTACCTCATCGGCCTTCTTATCGACATCTACCTGGGGACCATTACGTACAGCTAGTGCCGCTTGAGGTCTGTGGTTAAACCCACTGCCAGCGTAGTGTTGAGTCTTTAAAGTCCCACACAGAGAGTTTCCCTGCAATGGGCGAAATGTGTAGAGGCCGTATGGTTTTACGGCAGGGCTACAATCACTTACGTGCACTTATGCGCGTATGCTGTTCGGGCAGACAATACTATTGGGCTTTGGTTTAAGACGGATCCTAGTATTGTATAGATTGATTAGTTTTGTCTTCTGTGCATTCGCATTCTACGGAATGCGGATGCGGGTCTGTATACACGGTTGTGAGGAGCGAAGAATGAGGAGGTGCCTCATTAGGGTTTTGACCGTTGGTTTGGTCAAAACCATTATGAGGTGAGGCAAATATTTACTAATCTTTTTTAATGATAATTATCTTATGGAAAATTGCTTTGACCTTTTGACCATGCTTGACCATGTTGACATTTTGACCATTGTTGACTTGGATCTTTCATGAGAGCACTAGATTCTTCTTTTGCTTTTTGCTTTGGATTTGATTCGAGATGATAATGGTCAAATCAATATAGCCATCAACATTATCATGATAAGAGATTAGTAATTATTTGGTTTATGGATCATTATCTCTTGTTTTTTTCTCTCTCTTCAAGTATGAGCTCCCATGGTTCCTCCTTCTTCTTCCTCTCTTGATTTTTCTATATCTCTCATGTGTTGAGAAAAATAGAAACAAAATAGACAAATAAATCCACCATTATATTCTACATCACCTAGGACATCAAGAGTAGCATACTTGTTGCCCTAGTTACCTCGGCTTGAGGTGGAGCTCGGATTACAAACTCTCGGCTCGATCTTCTTCGATTCAAGGAGGCTGCGGAGGTGACCAAGATCCGGATCGATCCTTGGAGCTTGCGTGTACGAGGAGGAAAGTGGAGAGAAGACCCGAAGGACTTGGTTCGTGAGGCATAACCACTCAACAAAGTAGCTAGAACTTGTTGTTAGTATGTTAGTTTTTGTTTAGCAAAGATCCTTCATGGATGGTCCATGTTACCTTATGAGAAAATTTTAATTTTTACCTATTTCGCCTCCCCGAAAGAATCGGGGTGGCTAACGTGGGCCTAACAGTGGTATCAGAGCCTAGCTAAACAACAACTAACTATTAGCAAAGTGCTTATAACTTCGATCCGGAAAAAATCGTAAAATTCATCTAAAACCATGTACTTTCTGCCGATTTTTAAAACAGCCATAAAAATATTTCCACATACCTTAAAAATCCGTGCAGGGTATTTTAGAAACAGCCAAGAAAAAAGAGCACACGACTCGGTCAAAGTGCCGCGGAAGCGCGGCGAAACAAAGTGTTTCGCTGTGGATCCGCGGACGAGTTGACTCGGTCGCAACTCGGATTTCCTGTAGTTTGTTCAATATGATGTTTTGGGATTTTTAAGATATTTTGTTTCTGCCCAGATTATCCAGAGAACAATGTTGTGTTTGGGGTAGTTACAAATTGGTGTTTTGATCGAAGTTCTACAAACATTTGCTAAATGGTTATATCTGTAATGTGATATATGCACTGAACGTCGACTAATCGCTATACGTCGATTAGTGGGGGTTGTGCATATCTGTGATCTGTAATGTTGTTGGATTGTATATATGAACTTGTTGGATTGTCGTGGATGAATAGCCGGGGTTTTGTGAGATGAGTGTTTCTTTATCTTTCTTTTGATGTAATATGTAAATTGATGTAATATTATTTTTATGGCCGCACATCCGGGATAAGGTTGTAGCTGCCATTGTATATTATTTTTTTACTGTTTTTGCTCCTAGGATAGACTCAAGGGGGGAACTACCGTGTACTTTGAAGTGCCGAGTGGCCTACTCACGTTGTTGAGGGAGGTTGGTTCACTTCGGGTACTTGGCGGGTAGTTTGCCGCACCCGTAGGGGTCTAAGGTGGGGTTTGGCTATTCATCGCGACTGTGTAATCCGTCTTTCGTTGCAGGCTTGAACGAAACGCGGATTCCTACCATATCCAATGTGTTCAACTGTGATCTCAAATGGCTATTATTGCATCTGACGAGTGTATATATCTATATATGATATCTAGTAGGCATTGCTTATGTTTTGCATCCGCGCTAGTCCAGCCCCTGCTCTGTCGTTAGTTAAGTAACCTAACGGGTGATGATGGGGCCCCGTGGCGAATGCGGATGGCATAAGCGTACGTCATATTTCCGTTGTTTTCTGCAATGGTAGGATTAATTGATGGGACGCATTATATTAATGCAAAGAAAAATAAACCTAAAAGACGTTGTTGGAACAATTTTCAAAAAGCTGTTATTGCAAGGACGTTCTCTTTTGTTTTGCATAGAGCTATTCGGTTATGAATGCCCATCACCTCATTCGACGAGGCAAGGGCCGAGTTCCCTTCATCGGAAGTGACCCCTTGGACAAAAGTTTGCGTCAGGGTAATAACTTCACTATAGTCGATTATTCTTGCTTTGCATCGAGGTATTCAGTTTGGAATATCCTGCACCTCATTCGACGAGGAAAGAGCCGAGATCCCTTAACAGGGAGTGACCTCTTTAGCAAATGTTTTCACCACTATATTTAAAAAAAAAGGCAATCATGTTCCTTCAACGATATCAAGTTCATTACGTTAACGAGTTTTTCTCCAAAAACCCAGCCATAGCCCTCCGTTATTTCGGATTGGTATCACTTAGTATTCGTGCTGTGTTTGTTGACTCCGTCAAGGCGTAGTGTACGGTAGCTGAGTGGTGCTTGTTAGTAGCACTATATGAGATTGGTTAGAACGGTCGTATAACCTTGTTGACTCCGTCATGGGTTATGCGGGTGGGTTTAATGCAATCCAGATAATGACGGGTTGAACATGACTAGGACTCTTTGATTTTTTGACTCCGTCAAGGTCACTTGGGTCCTCGGGGCAAAAACCACATCGGGAGTTTCAAACATACATGAAACTTGCAGATTTAGCATACCTTCTGGAGTGTGGTGACTAGAGTGGATTCCATCTTGGTCAACACACAATGATAGTTGGATCCCGATCCCACTGATGAGTTGGATTACTATAAACCAAGTAGGTGTCTAAAAAGGTGTTAGCGGGGCTACGCCTCCAGGGAAAAGAGGTTATATAATTAAGGAACTTCGTGAAAGCGTTAGAAAACCTCCTTCGAAGTACCAACACTAGCCTGGCTGAAAGGTTAAGCAAGTATTGTGATGTGCGATTAATCCTGACTAGTTATTCTTTTAGGGTTTGAAGAAGAATTTGAGGAAACAGTGGGAGCCATCCTGGTTAGATAAATTAATAAACCAATCTAATCATGCAAGAGCACACGCTGAATGTTTCTTTTCTCTCTCTCTAGGTAGCAACCATTTCACGCCCTAATCAAAATAATAAAATGTATCGCTTGACCGATCCGATTTCTTATTCGGGGCTGGGTACCGTTGGTTCGGCTCTAACTTGTGACAACAGTCATAAGTATGAGCAAGGGAAAGAGGATTGTATGGATTCCAAGGATACCCAGTTTAAGAAGAAGCATAGTTTTGCATCTACTTCAGGTGTTCTTGTAATTGAGAACTGCTTTACGGTCAGCCCTACCTCCTAGGTACTTGATACCTGATCAGGATCTCATATCTTCAATTTATTGCAGGGACTGAGAAAAAGTAGGAGAGTTGCACCTGGTGATATGTCGCTCAGGATAGCGAACGGAGCACAAGTTAATGCTGCTGCCGTCGGTGAATATCACCTAGTGTTGCCAAATGGCAATGCTATGATTTTGAACGATTGCTACTATGTACCTTCCATTGTTTGCAACATCATGTCAGTTTTTTTACTCAATAAAGATGGATATAATTTTGTTCTTGATAGATATCTTGAACATTTACCTTCATAAGATACTGGTTGCAGAAGGTACACTGTGTAATGGTATCTACGTTCTAAATCAAAATACAGTTCACAATGTACAAAATACACGCAAGAGGAAGAGTTCAGATACGAATGAATCCTACTTATGGCATTGTAGACTTGGTCATATCGGAGAGAAAAGACTAAGTAAGTTTCATAAAGATGGACTCTTGGATACGTTTGAGTTTTCATCTTATGAACTTGTCAGTTTTGTCTCAAAAGAAAGATGACCAAATCTCCGTTCACCGGACATGGAGAAAGAGAAATAGAGCTCTTGGGACTCATACACAGTGATGTATGTGGTCCGATGTCTATACATGCAAAGGGTGGGTTCTCGTACTTCATCACATTCACTGACGATCTCTCTAGATTCGGATATGTGTATCTTATGAAACACAAATCTGAAGCTTTTGAGAAATTCAAGGAATTCAGAAACGAAGTAGAGAACCAGACTGGCAAAAGTATTAAGATCCTCCAATCGGATAGGGGAGGGGAGTACTTAAGCACGGAATTCCTAGATTACTTAAAAGAGAATGGAATTCTCTGTCAGCTTACACCTCCTTATACACCACAGCACAACGGTGTATCGGAGCGGAGGAATTGTACCCTATTGGATATGGTTCTCTCCATGATGAGTAGTGCTGAGTTGCCTCTTTCATTCTGGGGACATACGCTTCAGACAGCGGCATACTTACCGAATTACGTTCCATCCAAATCTGTGCCTAAGACTCCATATGAAGTATGGAGTGGACGAAATCCATATCTTAAGCGATTTTAGATATGTGGTTGTCCGGCCTATGTGAAAACACAGAAACCGGACAAGCTAGAGGCACGGTCAGTTCTATGTAAATTTGTGGGATATCCTAAAGATTCATTAGTTTATCTGTTCTACCACACTGAGGAACAGAAGGTGTTTGTATCTCGCCATGCTACCTTTTTAGAAAGGGAGTTTCTTGCAAAAGAAACTAGTGGGAGTTCGGTAGAACCGGGAGAAATCAATGAACCACAAAATGTAACTGAAAATTTGGAGGAACCACTGGATTCAATAACCCCAGACGAACCTCAGCCACTCCGCAGATCTGGTAGGATTTCTCATCCGCCCGAGAGATACTACAGTTTTCTTATAGACGGGGATCGAGAGGATTGCATCTTGGAAGAAGATGACCCTACCCGTTTCAGGCAGGCTATTATCAGTAGGGACTCTGATAAGTGGATGGATGCTATGCGATCCGAAATGGAGTCCATGTACACCAATAAAGTTTGGACCTTGGATATTGCTCCACCTGGGGTAAAACCCGTTGGATGCAAATGGATCTACAAAAGGAAACTTGGTGTAGATGGCCAGGTGGAAACCTATAAGGCTAGACTCGTTGCAAAAGGTTTTCGTCAAAGACCTTGTGTGGACTATGACGAAACTTTTTCTCCAGTGGCTATGCTCAAATCTATTCGAATCCTACTTGCCATTGCTGCCTTCCATGGCTATGAAATCTGGCAGATGGACGTAAAAACGGCTTTTCTAAACGGCAGTTTGGAAGAGTGCGTTTACATGGATCAGCCAGAAGGTTTTGTAGACAGTGGGAGCAGCGGGAAGGTGTGCAAGTTGCTTAAATCCATTTATTGATTAAAACATGCATCGTGGAGCTAGAACATCTGTTTTGATGAAGCAATCAAGGAATTTGATTTCATCAAGAACGAGGATGAACCTTGTATTTATAAGAAGATTGTAGGACGAACTGTCGTATTTCTAGTCTTGAACGTGGACGACATTCTTTTGATAGGAAATGACATTCCTATGCTACAGTTGGTCAAGCAATTCTTGTCACAACGGTTCTCCATGAAGGACCTGGGTGATGCCTCGTACATTCTGAGGATCAAGATCTACAGAGATAGATCCAAGAGACCACTGGGACTTTCGCAGTCCAGGTACATAGAGACCGTACTAAAGAGATTTAGTATGGAAGATTCCAAGCGCGGTAATATACCCGCATTCCACGGAATCACCCTCTCCAAGAAGATGTCTCCTAAGACTGACGAGGAGAGGGTTCGCATGAGCATTATACCCTACTCTTCGGCGGTAGGATCTATAATGTATGTGATATTATGTACATGACCAGATGTAGCTTACGCGCTGAGCGTGGTGAGCCGGTATCAGTCAGACCCAGGTGAGAACCACTAGACGGCAGTGAAGAACATTCTCAAGTACCTGAGAAGGACTAAGGAGATGTTCTTGGTTTACGGTAATGGAGACCTCAGGGTCGAGTCCATTACCGATTCAAGCTTCCAGAGTGACAAAGATGACAGCAAGTCTGTCTCGGGTTTTGTGTTCACCCTCAACGGAGGGGCGGTATGTTGGAGGAGTTCCAAACAGGATACCGTCTCAGACTCGATGATGGAGGCTGAATACATTGCTGCAAGCGATGCCGCAAAAGAGGCGGTCTGGATGAAGAAGTTCATTTGTGAACTTCAGGTGGTTCCGTCCATTATTGACCCAATACCTCTGTATTGCGATAACAATGGGGCTATAGTTTTAGCGAAGGAACCAAGATCCCATCAGAAATCCAGACACATCTTAAGGCGGTATCACCTGATCAGGGAGATCATTGATCGCCAGGAGATCGAGGTACGGAGAGTGGACACAAAAGACAACACGGCGGATCTATTCACAAATGCCCTCCCTCAAACACGGTTCGAGCGACTTTTTGAGCTATTGGGTATGCGGTACGCCAGCAGCTGGCCTTAGTGCAGACGTTGGGTATGCGGTACACCAATTACTGGCCTTTAGTGCTTGTGGGAGATTGTTGGATATGTATGCCCTAGAGGCCATTATTGTATAGTACTAGTTTGTATAATACAATTTGGAGGCTTGGGATATATATGCGGGTTTACGACAGTCTTGCTCGATATAATAGTATGCTACTGGTTTGTTTCTATCTCAATATGTGTATATGTTTCTTTTAACATATTGCTAAAAACATATTGATGGAGCCCTCAGGATCTTTGCTTGACTACCGCGTGATGGCGATCACACTAGTGGAGGCTGGGTAGTCTATATGCACATCCTTATTTTGGTTCCTAGTCATAGGATTATCGAGACAGGGCATCGATACTCCAGTGTAGACTAGTGCATACGCTTCTCGTCCCAGCAGGGGAGATGGTCTGTCCCATAGCCATCAGTACGTCGTACTAGAGATAGTATGCAAGGTTCTCGTTAGGTTACGATTATACTGGACAGGACTCATCGAGAACTGTTGGTTGGTATTATACCTATCGTCAGTTAACAGTTCCCAGATGACAAGAGTACAGCTTAGTACGCTGACTGGACACTATCACTTTGCCTCGAGTGTGTTCCCACTATTCTTAGATTACTACCCTACCACGGCTCTATTGAGTCGTGCAAACAGGTAGTAGTTGGGTGCAGTCCCGAAGCACTTGGAGGCAGTGACGGTTATGTTGGATATAGTGCCCTTGGAGTCAATTATTGGATCACAGGCACGCGATTGCAATGAATAAGGGAGGACCTATGCCGGTAGGACAATCTTACTCAAAGATGATAGTATGCTATCCGGTTTATCTTTATCATCGTGTACAGCTTTATGTGACCTTATAGTTCGCTATTACACGTTGATAGAGCCCTTAGGATTCTTGCTTGACTGCCAGAAGTATGATGGCGATCATATACGTGGGAGATGGGGTCTATAAGCACATCCTTAAAGTGGTCCCTAGTCGTGGGAGTTTCAAGACTGGGCATCGATACTCAATTATTAGACTAGTGTATATAGTCGAGACCTCGACGATGGACGGTTGCTGGTCTCACAAGCCATTGGTGTCAGTTGGTTCACCTAAGATGTATACAGGTGCTCATTGGGTTATGCGTACACCGGACATGACTCGCCGGGAACATGCTAGTTGGTATTGTAAGTGCACGGCGGCGCCCCGGCCGTCGATCCGACGCCGGAAATGCGGAAACGAAAAACTTTGCAAACTAGCAAACCGGCACCACCGCGCACTTTTATCCCGGATCGGGCCATTAACCTAGCTACTAGCAAACTAAAAGACGGGTAGAGAGTTATACCAAGCGATCCGTGTCCTTCGGTCTTCGTCTCCACTCCGATCTCCTGCGGAAACTCCGTTCATCACCTCCTCGTCGGAAAGGGCACCACGTAGCCGAGTTCTTTTACGGGCTCCCACCTCTGGACCGAGGCAACTCGGGCATGAAGTTGGCTAGCCGACGCGTCCAAGATTTTGCTGTAGATGTAGTGTAGTATCGTAGTCTCTTTGGGGTAGTGAAGTTGCCATGGATGTGGAGGAGAAAAGAACTTTGGTAAAAGGATGGTGTATATATTTTTGTAAGCATGAAAATGATATGAATTTCTTTCCCTCATCCAAAATGAAACCTCTCACCCACTCCCCTCTCTAGTGGCCGACCAAGCAAGAATGGTAGAGGGAGAGAGAATCTATCAAACAAAAGAGAATATGTATGATAAAATAAAAGGATTAAAGTCACACAAATTTCTCACTCACATCCTTTCACCAACCATCATAATAAAAGCAATGGAATGGACAGGAAAAGAATCTCATGATGATAATAATATCATAATGAAGGCACAAATGCAATAAACCCCCTCCACAAATGTTATTTGCACACTTGCAAATAACCCCCTCCATCAGAAAGTCCGGCCGTGAAGGAACAAAGGAAAACCGGCCGGAACAGAATGCAAACTGGCAACCTCAGAAAACTGATCCCGTAATAAATTACAGGAAAACCCTGCTACTGCATAAACATGCCCGCATTTGTATTCTCACAGAACACAAATGCAAAGAGACAAAACTACACTATCTAATACTAGGATCCGGCTTAAGCCAAAGCCGGCTAGTAAAATCCGTCCGATCACGATCCGTGCAATACCGCACGTATCTGATCGAACCCTGCCATATCTCCATACGGCTTCAACAGCGTGTCGCCCGAAACTTGAGTAACTATGTGTGTGGTGGACTCTAAAGACTCGTCAAAGCTATGGCTGTGGATTTAACCACTAGCACGTCAGAGGTATTAGCCATACGTGACGGGCTACCAGCTATTGACCAAAAGGGACGTCGATGAGCGAACTCATCTTGACACCCTACTGAGCCTGTCAGTGACAATATCCGTACAGTCCGGTCCGTTCGTCTTTGAGCATCGCATGGCGGGCCTAGGGGGTTGGTAAAAGTCAGACCCCCAAAAGCGGTACAAGTCGTGTCGGAGTGTAGCCCAGAACACCCTGAGATACTACTGGAATACCTACCAGTAAATCTCCTGCCTTGGCCAAGGACTTTTCATGTACTGGCTCTCATAGACACAGCGCGACCTCACCCCCAATACCGGGAGAGACGAACCCCTGCAGATCCGCTCAGTGCCTCTATGTGGCTCGGGACTGTACCCAACTAAAACCTGTTTGCACGACTCCTTTGATCCGTGGTAGGGTAGTAATCAAAGCACAGTGGGAACTCACACGAGAAAAAAGACGATCTCAGGTCGATGAACTAACCTGTACACATGTCACCAGGGAACTGCTATCTGACGTCAGGTATAATACCAACTAGCAGGTTCCCGGCGAGTCCTGTCCGGTGTACTCATAACCAAATGAGCACCTGTATACATCTTAGGTGAACCAACTGACACCAGTGGCTTGTGAGACCGGCCACCGCCCCTTGTCGGGGTCTCGACTGTATACGCTAGTCTACTCTAGAGTATCGATGCCCTGTCTCGAAACTACCATGTCTAGGGACCTTTTAAGGATGTGCTTATAGACCCCAGCTCCCACGTATATGATCGCCCTCATACTGCTGGTAGTCAAGCAAGAATCCTAAGGGCTCTATCAACGTGTAATAGCGACTCGTAAGGTCACCTAAAGCAGTACACGATGATAAAGATAAACCAGATTGCATACTATAAGCTTGAGTAAGACTGTCCTACTGGGACAGGTCCTCCCTCAATCATTGCAATCACGTGCCTGTGATCCAATAATTGACTCTGAGGACACTATCTCCAACAATCTCACACTTGCACTCAAGGCTAATTATTACGATGTCGCATACTCACAGCCCGTGTGATACCGAACACCCAACTCCTCTACTAGTCAGTCTCACAAAGCTCGTTTGTGAAACTATTGCGTTCGAAGAATAGCCTCAGTGAGTGGATCCGTTCTGATGTTTCTTTCTATGCCTCTCTTTATCTCAAGTTCGCGGAGAAACCATCTCCCGAAATGAGCAATACTTGTCTTAGAATGTGTCTGGATATCTGATGGGACCTAGCTAATAAGTGAACTCCAAATCCAAACTTCTTAGACAATATCGTTAACTAAACTTATTCAGTATCCTGCGCCATGCCTTCCCTCAGTATCCACCTGGACCATCTGTCCAAAATACTGCCCCTCGTCAGAGGGAAAACTATAACTCTGACAACATCTCTGTCATCCAGGTCACCTTGGAAGCCTGGAATGATAACTGTCTCCCGAAGGAGAATGCTGTTATCATATCCCTAGAACATCCACTTATGTTCTAAAACTGCTTCCGATCGTTTCTCCAGAATTGGATTAATATCAACTTATTGCAACTACTGCAAAAACAACATCTGGTGTGGTACTTGACATCTCATGATTGACTCAATTGCCTAATGAAGTGATCTGCCAATCATTCACATCCCTCTCCCCTTTAGTCTGTAAGACACCTTTAGAGAGGGTGACTCCATTACCTGCAGGTACACCACCATGCCATGAGTCAGCCATTCTAAATACTCTTAGAATGCGTCCAAAGTACCCAGATTGGGAAACCACCCAAATCTAGATCTAAAACCATAGATCTAGTAACCAGAATGTCTGATATAATATCCAAGTCCTATGTGGAGAAACCACTGTGTGACAACCATAGTATAACCGATCGTAGTATAGGAATATTACTTCCTACTCTGTGTATGTCATCAAATACCAGGACATCACACCCTACTACCTTCTTAACAGATCCATCCCCTATTCTGATGAAGTCAAACCTATGACTGTCACATCAGAAATAGATGATCTATCTCCGCTATATCTGCTTTAGTCTATAAATAGACATAAGCCTGATGTCCACCAATGCTTCCGCTGCTCCCACTCACTATGACAACCCTCTGGAAGAGTCATATAGACGTACACTTCTAAAGCTAGTTTAGAACGACGCTATACTCATCCTCCTGCAGGGTCTCACAGTCTGGAACAACAGCAATGGCAAGTCTGGGTAAACAAGAACCTCCCTACCACCGTCCTTGAGCATACCGAAGTACCTCTCGGGTGCCTGAGGTTACCCCCTTTATCTGCGGAGTGGCCAATGGAATGTCAAACCAGATTGAATAATTAGGTTCTTATCAAATCATCAGTAATCGTTTGCGGTTCTGGAATCACTTCCAGTTCTACCATACTCCCACTACTGTTTTCTGAAAAAATACATTTTTGTTAAAACTGTGGCGAGTTAAGAACAATATCACTATTGATCTTCCAGATGGTAGAAAGTCAACCCTCGTCATAGCCCGGGTCAACCCACAAACAGCCATTACAGAAACGTGCCTTGAGTTGTCAGGAGTCTGGTTTTAAGCATAAGCCGGACAACTCCCTGTACCTTAACAATGTCAAGATATGAACTGTTCTATATACAATATAGAAACAGAGGCACTGATTTAATTGAACCAGATTCAAATCATACAGCTGTCTCCAGTGGATGTCAACTAAATGGAAGGAGGCCGATCAGCGTTACTCAACTTAGGAGTACTTCCAATTATGAGTAACCTGAAAGAGAAGCAAGTTCTCTTAATTATTACTATCAACTGAATACCAAACAAAAGTATCTACATCTTCGATCACCTTGAAGAATCCCGATACTTGCAATACCTGGTTCTCTACTTTACTCCTATACCTATAACTTCTCAAAACTTGGACCCTGTGTTTCTACGAAACACTTGTCTATGAACTAGAGAAGTTATAAGTAAACCGAATATAGTACGAGGACCAACCCCTCTGTCCTAATGGACACTGGACAATATACAATACTCTGTATAAGTCCCCTGAGTCTAGTGACTCATTCACTGTGTGTCGTAGGTTGAAAACTGTACTTATGGTTAAGAAGAATTACACCGGTGTTCAATGCTTGTTACCTAACCATCCACTGATATAGGTAATTGTCATAGACATAATTTCAAAAAGGTATATCTCACTCAATAAAAATAGACGTACAGATATATCAATTTGAATTTGGTGCATTATAACGGATATTCAAAACAAAATATTTGCCGTCCGGCAAACAACCCAGGTGACTTCCTCAAATATCACCAATTACAACGAATCCCGATATAATGAGGATGGTCACCTAATTCCCAATAACTTACTCCCACTCATCATCTGTAAAGCCATACATATGTGAGAATCATACCTGGTAAATACATACCCTGGAGCAAGTGTCTAATTGGGAAATCGGTTTTCTTTTAACAGTACACAGTGAAACTGAAACATTGAAATGTTTCGATGGAGTATCCGGGTATTCCTAGTAATGCCTCTTCCATTATCCAGATTCACAACTATAACCGTATAATTCTTTGCCATCTCCCTTTATATGTCATTAGTCATTACCTTCTGTACACCCCTTTAGGCCAAATGGTTTTCTTCCTTCCCTACCGTTCGGCACCAGCCTATGGTTTGGAAGAAGACTATCCATAAGAATATTGGGTGTACTGCCCTAATCCTAGGAGCGCTCGCAATGCGAGAGAAGGTGAAGATAAAAGACAACCGAATAAACCTTATTCCTTTTTCTCCTGAACCAGGATCCATCCACGAACTGGAACAAGTTCCTTTCGAGTTCGTATATAACCTTACGATGGATTATCCAATAAACTGTGGATCTTCGTAGTGATACGGAGTGTCCTGGAGAAATACAAAGGTGATTTAGGATTGGCGAAGAAATATTTGGTTTGGTCGTGAATAGCAGTCGCAATTTACTTTGCCCTCTTACTAATCCCTTTCTTTGTCTTAACTTAATACCTTCTGTACACCGTTTAGGCTAATTGGTTTTCATAATTCCCTACCGTTCGGCACCAGCCTAAGGTTTGGAAGAAGACTATCAAATTTGCGTAATAGGTGTACTATCTCCTAAACCAAGGAGTATTCGCAACCTGAGAGAAGGTAAAAGGAAAAGACAACTGAATTGTCCTATTCGTTTTCTCCAGAACCGGAAACCATCCTCGAATTCCTTCGAGTTCGTATATAACCATACGATGGTTTTGTCCAATGGAAGTGGACATTCGTAGTAATACGGGGTGTCCTGGAGAAAATGGTAAAAGTAGGAGTGGCAATGAAGTTTGCAACTTTGACAATCCAAAAGCGAGTGTTAAGAAGGTTCGGTCAACTTGGTCACTGAGTCATAGTCTAGGGTCGGGTCAATGGTCGCTGCCAAAGAGAGAGAGAAAAGAAACACTCAGCGTGCACTCTAGCCTAGATCAGAATTGTTATCACTTTATCTAATCTGGAAACCTCCCACTGTAACTTCAAATTCTTCTCCAAACCCGAAAGAAGAATTGGTCGGGATCACCTGAGGAGTAAACCAACTCATCAGTGGGAATCGGGATCCAACTATCATCGCATGATAACGTGACGGAATCCGCTCACGTTATCACACTCCAGAAGGTATGCGCATATCTGGCAAGTTTCAATTTCTTTAGAAACTCCCGATGTGGATTTTTGCCCCATGCTCTTATGACCTTGACGACGGCCAACAAATCATAAGTCACATGTCAAGTTCTACCCGTCATTATCAAGGTTAATTTAAACCCACCCGTACATACCCTTGACGAAGGCCAAAATAGTAGTATGACTGTCCCAAACCAACGCATTTATCTATTCTGCAGAAAAGTAACAAATAGCTACCATACACTATGCCTTGACGAAGGCCAACATACATAACATGAATACTAAGTGCTACCTTCCTGAAATGACGGAGGGCTACGAATGGTTTCTGGCGAAAACCATTAACGTAATGAACTTGATATCGTTGAAGGAACCGGATAGCTTTTAAAAATATAGTGACGAAAACCTTTGCTAAAGAGGTCACTCCCGGTGAAGGGATCTCGGCTCTTTCCCCGTAGAATGAGGTGCAGGATATTCCAACTGAATACCACAATGCAAAGCAAAAGTGTTCCAACAACATCAGAATAGGTTTGTTTAGCTTGCATTGATCCGAATCAACGCAGTCCCATCAATTGATCACACCACAAAAGAACGAAAATAATGATGTACATATATGCCATCCGCATTCGCCACTGGGTCCCGTCATCACCCGTTAGGTTACTTAACTAACGACAGAGCGGGGACCGGACTAGCGCGGATGCAAAACATATACAACATCTACAAGTATATATATCAATAAATAATATTTCGCTCAAGGCGTGATAAAATGCAACATTACAGAAATGTACAGCATCACAGAACAATACAGATATCTGGGATCCCCGGATTTCATAGAGCCGCTACTGAAACCCGACGTTCCCCTGGTCGTGTGGATAGCCTGCGTAACGAAAATCCTAGACCCCTACGGGCGCGGCAAGTTACCCGCCAAAACCTGAAGCGAGGCAGCAACATGAATGGACCATCCAGCACTTCACGGAATCAGGTAACTTGGGCACCCCTCCTAGGTCAACCTATACCCCCTATGGGTGCGGCGAATAGCCCGCCAATTCTAGAGTAAAGCCCCCTCTGTCTCAATGCCATGAGATGCGGGCCCGTTGCCCTCTAGAACCCGGCTATCCGTGCACCCCTCCTTGGGGTAATCGAAGTACAGAAAATAAAATATATATACAACGGGTACATCGACCTCGACCCGGTCGTGCCCCAAAAGAATAATACAAACAGGCAGTGACGGCAGTCCACATGTCGGACGCTCGCCCCGCAATATCAAATGTACATATAAAACAAAACTGTACTATCATTGCATCCAGGCTATCCCCCACGACCAATCCGCAACATCACAGCATAACCCAGAACATCAACGTGAATGTCACGTTCGCAAATCCGTCTAAAAGGGCTATAGCAGATAGACTGGATTTACCCATCGAATGACATTCACGGTCGCAGATATAATGTAAATACTGTGAACTAACATGTTTAAAATATCCGATCGAACAAATTTATCGAAGTGGGCCCCAAGAAGTACTGTAGCACTCATAGAAAATCTGGGCCCAAAACGAATATCCCAAAACCCCTATTTCCTATTCAGAAGCCCACTGTAAAAATTTGGTTTCGCGTTGACTCAATTCCGCCGCGGTTCCGCGGCGGAATTGAGTCAACGCGAAACCAAATTTTCACAGTGTGCTTATAATTCCCTGCACGTGTTTCTGCAACAACCTGAAAAATTTTTGGAGCTGAAAAAAAGTACGACAGAAACATGATGCAAGAAAAACAAGGTTTTTGGGAATTTTGTTCGATCGAGTTCTAAACATACTAGAGAAAGCTAGACTAGGTTAATGGCGTGGCTCTGATACCATTGTAAGTGCACGGCGGCGCCCCGGCCGTCAATCCGACGCAGGAAACGCGGAAACGAAAAACTTTGCAAACTAGCAAACCGGCACTACCGTGCACTTTTATCCCGGATCGGGCCATTAAACTAGCTTCTAGCAAACTAAAAGACGGGTAGAGAGTTATACCAAGCGATCCGTGTCCTTCGGTCTTCGTCTCTACTCCGATCTCCCGCGGAAACTCCGTTCATCACCTCCTTGTCGGAAAGGGCACCACGTAGCCGAGTTCTTTTACGGGCTCCCACCTCTAGACCGAGGCAACTCGGGCGTGAAGTTGGCTAGCCGACGCGTCCAAGATTTTGCTGTAGATGTAGTGTAGTATCGTAGTCTCTTTGGGGTAGTGAAGTTGCCATGGATGTGGAGGAGAAAAGAACTTTGGTAGAAGGATGGTGTATATATTTTTGTAAGAATGAAAATGATATGAATTTCTTTCCCTCATCCAAAATGAAACCTCTCACTCAATCCCCTCTCTAGTGGTCGGCCAAGCAAGAATGGTAGAGGGAGAGAGAATCTATCAAACAAAAGAGAATATGTATGATAAAATAAAAGGATTAAAGTCACACCAATTTCTCACTCACATCCTTTCACCAACCATCATAATAAAAGCAATGGAATGGACAAGAAAAGAATCTCATGATGATAATAATATCATAATGAAGCCATAAATGCAATAAACCCCCTCCACAAATGTTATTTGCACACTTGCAAATAACCCCCTCCATCAGAAAGTCCGGCCGTAAAGGAACAAAGGAAAACCGGCCGGAACGGAATGCAAAGTGGCAACCTCAGAAAACTGATCCCGTAATAAATTATAGGAAAACCCCGCTACTGCATAAACATGCCCGCATTTGTATTCCCACTGAACACAAATACAAAGAGACAAAACTACACTATCTAATACTAGGATCCGGCTTAAGCCAAAGCCGGCTAGTAAAATCCGTCCGATCACGATCCGTGCAATACCGCACGTATCTGATCGAACCCTGCTATATCTCCATGCGGCCTCAATAGCATTTCGCCCGAAACTTGAGTAACTGTGTGTGTGGTGGACTCTAAAGACTCGTCAATGCTATGGCTGTGGATTTAACCACTAGCACGTCAGAGGTATTAGCCATACGTGACGGGCTACCAGCTATTGACCAAAAGGGACGTCGATGAGCGAACTCATCCTGACACCCTACTGAGCCTGTCAGTTACAATATCCATACAGTCCGGTCCGTTCCTCAATGAGCATCGCATGGCGGGCTTAGGGGGTTGGTAAAAGTCAGACCCCCAAAATCGGTACAAGTTGTGTCAGAGTGTAGCCCATAACACCATGAGATACTACTGGAATACCTACCAGTAAATCTCCTGCCTTGGCCACGGACTTTTCATGTACTGGCTCTCCTAGACACAGCGCGACCTCACCCCCAATACCGGGAGAGACGAACCCCTGCAGATCCGCTCACTGCCTCCATGTGGCTCGGGACTGTACCCAACTAAAACCTGTTTGCACGACTCCTTTCAGCCGTGGTAGGGTAGTAATCAAAGCACAGTGGGAACTCACACAAGACAAATGACGATCTATGGTCGATGAACTAACCTGTACACATGTCACCAGGGACCTGCTATCTGACGTCAGGTATAATACCAACTAGCAGGTTCCCGGCGAGTCCTGTCCGGTGTACTCATAACCCAATGTGCACCTGTACACATCTTAGGTGAACCAACGGACACCAGTGGCTTGTGAGACCAGCCACCGCCCCTTGTCGGGGTCTCGACTGTATATACTAGTCTACTCTGGAGTATCGATGCCCTGTCTCGAAACTCCCACGACTATGGACCTTTTAAGGATGTGCTTATAGACCCCAGCTCCCACGTATATGATCTCCCTCATACTGCTGTTAGTCAAGCAAGAATCCTAGGGGCTCTATCAACGTGTAATAGCGACTCGTATGGTCACCTAAAGCAGTACACGATGATAAAGATAAACCAGATAGCATACTATCATTTTGAGTAAGACTTTCCTACCGGGACAGGTCCTCCATCAATCATTGCAATCACGTGCCTGTGATCCAATAATTGACTCTGAGGACACTATCTCCAACAGGTATTATACTTGACGTCAGATAGCAGTTCCCTGGTGACATGTGTACAGGTTAGTTCATCGACCTGAGATCATCATTTTTCTCGTGTGAGTTACTACTGTACTTTGATTACTACCCTACCACGGCTCAAAGGAGTCGTGCAAACAGGTTTTAGTTGGGTACAGTCCCGAGCCACGTGGAGGCAGTGAGCGGATCGGCAGGGGTTTCGTCTCTCCCGTTATTGGGGGTGAGATCGCACTGTGTCTAGGAGAGCCATTACACGAAGTCCTTGGCCAAGGCAGGAGATTTACTGGTAGGTATTCTAGTAGTATCTTAGGGTGTTCTGGGCTACACTCCGACACGACTTGTACCGCTTTTGGGGGTCTGACTTTTACCAACCCCCTAGGCCTGCCATGCGATGCTCATAGACGAACGGACTGGACTGTACGGATATTGTCACTGACAGGCTCAGCAGGGTGTCAGGATGAGTTCGCTCATCGAACTCTCTTTTCGTCAATACCTGGTGGCCCGTTACGTACAGCTAGTACCTCTGACGTGCTTGTGGTTAAATCCACAGCCAAAGTATTGATGAGTCTTTAGAGTCCCCCACAGACTGTTTCTCAAGTTTCGGGCGAAACGTTGTAGAGGCCGTATGATATATGGCAGGGTTCGATCATATATGTACGGTATTGCACGGATCATGATCGGATGGATCATACTAGTGGGCTTTGGTTTAAGCCGGATCCTAGTATTAGATTTGTTGGATTTCTTTAGTCTCATCGCATTGGCATTCAGTCGGAATGCGGGTGCGGGTATGTATATACAGGTGAGGGGTATCCTTGTGATCCGTCACCAGTTTACTTTAGATGTTGCCGTATATTTTTATTGTTGCAAACATTTGGATTAATGTTTGTAAATGGAAATTGTGAGCTAGAAATCATCATGAAATGCATTTAATGTGACATGGACATATATTGTGACTCATAGTCTCTTCTATTGTGTAAATGTCACATTTTATGTTTATTTATTGAGTTGAAATGATAAGAGGAGAGAGAGGGGCAGCCAAGGTCATGGTTGAGCTCTTGTATTTCTTTTTCCTTCTCTCTCTCACTCTCATTATTCCAACACAAGAAAAGAAAATAATAGAAAGCTTTTCTTCTTCTTCTTCTTCCTCTAGCTCATTATCTCCATCAATGCCAACACCTCTAACCTCCATCCAAATCCATGGATGCAAGAGACAAAGTGATCACAAACATTCTCTAAATCACCTTGGACACGTCGGCTTGCACACTTCATGCCCGAGTTGCTTCAGATGAAGCGGGAGCCCATAAAAAGAATCGATGATGTGGTGCCCTTTCCGACGAGGAGATCAAGAATGGAGCTGCCGCGAGGAGCTTGGGATGGTGGCCAAAGACTGAAGGACACGGATCGATCGGTATAGCTTTCCAACCCTCTCTCTAGTTAGCTAGTAGTAGGTTAATGGTCCGATCCGGAGAAAAAATATACGATAACGCCGGTTTCTAGTTAAAGAAAAGTTTTCGTTTCCGCATTTTGGCCTCAGATAGACGGCCGGGGCGCTACCGTAGACTTACATGGTATCAGAGCCACGCCATTAACCTTTACTAGCTTGCTCTAACATGTTTAGAACTTTGATTGAACGAAAATTCAGAAATCGCGATTCCAAGTCATGAACTTTCTGTCGAATTTTTTTTTGTGCTCGAAAAATTATTTGGAGTATTGCACAAATTCATGCTGGCTTTTCTAAGATTACTGTGAAAATTTGGTTTCCTAATACTACTGTTCAGCCGTGGAACAGCGGCCTTACCCATGCTTTGGCCGTGGTTACGACGCCATTCTGTCTCTTCAGTGCACCAAATTTTGTACAGTGATCTTTGACTTGGAATTGGGGTTTCTGGTATTTTTTGTTTTGGGCCTAGATTTGTTTGAGTATTGGGTATTGTGCTTGGTGCCCACATCGGGAAATTTTGTCGATCGAAAATTTAAATATGTTAGTTCACAGTATTTACATTATATCTGCGACCGTGAATGTCATTTGATCGTTAAATCATGTCTAATTGTTATAGCTCTTTTAGACGGATTTGCGAACGTGACATTCACGTTGATGTTCTGTGTTGTGCTGTGATGTTGCGGATTTGTCATGGTGGATAGCCTGGATGCAATGTTAGTACAGTTTGGTTGTATTTGTACATTTGATATTGCGGGCCGAGCGTCCGACATATGGACTGCAGTCACTTCTTGTTTGTATATTATTCTTTTGGGGCACGACCGGGCTGAGGTCGATGTACCCGTTGTATATTTTACTTTCTGTACTAGATTACCGCGTGGTGGGATGCACGGAGAGCCGGGTTCTAGAGGGCAACAAGCCCGCATCTCATGGCTTTGAGACGGAGGGGGCTTCACTCTAGAATTGGCGGGCTATTCGCCGCACTCATAGGGGGTATAGGTTGACCCAAGGAGGGGTGCTCAAGTTACCGGATTCCGTGAAGTGCAGGGTGGTCCATTCACCTTGTTTAAGGGGGCTGCCTCGCTTCAGGTTTTGGCGGGTAACTTGCCGCGCCTGTAGGGGTCTAGGATTTCATTGCACAAGCTATCCATATGACCAGGGGAACGTCGGGTTTCAGTTGCGGCTCTATGAAACCCGGGGATCCCAGATTATCTTTATTGTTCTTTGATGCTTATTACGTTTCTGTGATGTTAAATTTATCACTCCATTAGCGAATATTATATATTGATATATATACTAGTAGATGTTGTATATATTTTACACCCGTGCTAGTCCAGTCCCTGCTCTGTCGTTAGTTAAGTAACCTAACGGGTGATGACGGGACCCAGTGGCGAATGCGGATGGCATATACGTACATCATATTTTCGTTCTTTTGTTGTGTGATTAATTTATGGGACTGCATTGATTCGGATCAATGCAAGCTAAACAAACCTATTCTGATGTTGTTGGAACTTTTTTTTTCAAAAAGCTGTTATTGCAAGGACGTTTTCTTTTGTTTTGCACAGTGGTATTCAGTTGGAATATCCTGCACCTCAGTCGACGAGGCAAGGGCCGAGATCCCTTCACCGGGAGTGACCCCTTGGACAAAAGTTTGCGTCAGGGTAATAACTTCACTATAGTCGATTACTTTTTGCTTTGCATCGTGGTACTCAGTTGGAATATCCTGCACCTCATTCTACGGGGAAAGAGCCGAGATCCCTTCACCGGGAGTGACCTCTTTAACAAAGTTTTTCGCCACTATATTTTTATAAAAAGCTATCCCGTTCCTTCAACGATATCAAGTTCATTACGTTAAAGGTTTTTCGCCGAAAACCATTCGTAGCCCTGCGTCATTTCAGACGGGTAGCACTTAGTATTCATGCTATGTTTGTTGACCTTCGTCAAGGCATAGTGAATGGTAGCTGCTTGTTACCTTTCTGCTGCATAGATAGATGCGTTGGTTTGGGACAGTCGTATAGCGTTGTTGGCCTTTGTCAAGGGCTTATGCGGGTGGGTTAAAATTAACCTAGACAATGACCGGTAGAACTTGACATGTGACTTATGATTTGTTGACCTTCGTCAAGGTCATAAGAACATGGGGTATAAATCACATCGGGGGTTTCTAAAGAAACTGAAACTTGCCAGATATGCGCATACCTTCTGAAGTGTGATAACATGAGTGGATTCCATCACGTTATCATGCGATGATAGTTGGATCCTGATTCCCACTGATGAGTTGGTTTACTCCTCGGGTGATCCCGACTAATTCTTCTTTCAGGTTTGGAGGAGAATTTGAGGTTACAGTGGGAGGTTTCCTGATTAGATAAAGTGATAACCATTCTGATCTAGGTTAGAGTGCACGCTGAGTGTTTCTTTTCTCTCTCTCTCTCTTTGGCAGGGACCATGGCCCGACCCTTGACTATGACTTAGTGACCAAGTTAACCGAGCTTTCTTAAAACACTGGCTTTTGGATTGTCAGAGTTGCATACCTCATTGCCACTCCTACTTTTACCATTTTCTCCAGAACACCCCGTATTGCTACGAACATCCAGTTCCATTGGATAAAACCATCGTATGGTTATATACGAACTCGAAGGAACTTATTCGAGGATGGTTTCCGGTTCTGGAGCAAAAGAATAGGACTATTCAGTTGTCTTTTCCTTTTACCTTCTCTCAGGTTGCGAGTGTTCCTTGGATTAGGACGGTACACCTATTATGCTAATTGGATAGTCGTATTCCAAACCATAGGCAGGTGCCGAACGGTGGGGAATGAAGAAAACAAATTAGCCTAACGAAGGTGTACAAAAGATATTAAGTAAAAACAAATAAAGGGATTAGTAAGAGGGCAAAGTAAACTGCGACTGCTATTCACGACCAAACCAAGTATTTATTCGCCAATCCTACATCACCTTTGTATTTCTCTAGAGCACTCTATATCACTATGAAGATCCACAGTTTATTGGATACTCCATCGTATGGTTATATACGAACTCGAAGGGACTTGTTCCAGTTCGGGGATGGATTCTGGTTCAGGAGAAATAGGAATAAGGATTTATTCAGTTGTCTTTTATCTTTACCTTCTCTCGGGTTATGAGTGCTCCTAGTATTAGGACAGTACACCTATTACGCTTATCGGATAGCCTTCTTCCAAACCATAGGCTGGTGCCGAACGGTAGGGAAGGAAGAAAACCATTTGGCCTAAAGGTGGTGTACAGAAGGTTATGACTAAAGACATATAAAGGGATTTGGAAAGATGGCAAAGAAGTATACGGTTACAGTTGTGAATCTGATAATGGAAGATGCATTACTAAGAATACCAGGATACCCCTTCGAAACATTTTCATGTTTCAGTTTCACTGTGTATTGTTAAAAGAAAACTGATTTCCCAATTAGTCCTTGCTCCACGGTATGTATTTACCAGGTTTGATTCTCACATCTGTAAGGTTTTACAGATGATGAGTGGGAGTAAGTTATTGGGAATTGGGTGATCATCCTCAGTATATCGGGATTCGTTGTAATTGGTGATATTTGAGAAAATCTCCTGGGTTGTTTGCCGGACGGCAAATATTTGGTTTTGAATATCCATTGTTATGCACCAATTTCAAATTGATATATCTGTACGTTTATTTTTATAAAGTGATATATAACTTTTTGAAATTATGTCTATGACATTTACCTATATCAATGGATGGTTACGTAAGGAGAATTAAACCGCAGTGTAATTCTTCTTAACCATAAGTACAGTTTTCAACCTACGACATACAGGGAATGAGTTGTTAGACTCAAGGGACTTATAAAGAGTATTGCATGTTGTCCAGTGTCCATTAGGACAGAGGGGTTGGTCCTCGTACTATATTCTGTTTACTTATAACTTCTCTAGTTCTTATACAAGTGTTTCGTAGAAACACAAGGTCCAAGTTTTGAAAGGTTGTAGGTATAAGAGTAATGTAGAGAACCAGATGTTGCAAGTATCAGGATTTTTCATGGTGATCGAAGATGTAGATACTTGTGTATGGTATTCAGTTAATAGTAATGATTAAGGGAACTTGCTTCTCTTTCAGGTTACTCATAATTGGAAGCATTCCTAAGTTGAGTAATGCTGATCGGCCTCTCTCCATTTAGTTGACATGCACTGGAGAAAGCTGCATGATTTTAATCTGGTTCCAATTAAATCAGTGCCTCTATTTCTATATTGGATATAGAATAGTTCATATCTTAACGATGTTAAGGTACGGGGAGTTGTCTGGCTTATGCTTAAAAGCAGACTCTGGATAATTCAAGCCACATTTCTGTAATGGCTGTTTGTAGGTTGACCCGGGCTATGACGATGGTTGACTTTCTACCATCTGGAAGATCAATAGTGATATTGTTCTTAACTCGCCACAGTTTTAGTAAAATGGATTTTTTCAGAAAACAGTAGTGGGAGTATGGTAGAACTGGAAGTGATTCCAGAACCGCAAAAAATTACTGAAAATTTGATAAGAACCTAAAGATTCAATCTGGTTTGACATTCCATCGGCCAATCCGCAGATAAGGTGGGTAACCTCAGGCACCCGAGAGGTACTTCGGTATGCTCAAAGACGGTGACAGGGAGGTTCTTTCTTACCCAGACTTGACACTTATGTTGTTCTAAGCTATGAGACCCGGCATGAGGATGCGTATTGCATCGTTCTAAATTAGCTTTCGAAGTGTACGTGTATATGACTCTGCCAGAGGGTTTTCGTAGTCAGTGGGAGCAGCGGAAGCATAGTGCATAAGTGGCTTATGTCTATTTATAGACTAAAGCAGATATAGCGGAGATAGATCATCTATTTCTGATGTGACAGTCATAGTTTTGACTCCATCAGAATAGCGGATGGATCTGTTAAGAAGGTAGTAGGGTGTGATGTCCTGGTATTTAGATGACATACACAGAGTCGGAAGTGAAATTCCTATACTACAATCGGTTATACTTTGGTTGTCACACAGTGGTTTCTCCACATAGGATATTGATATTATATCAGAAATTCTGGTTACTAGACCTATGGTTTTAGATCTAGATTTGGGTAGTTTCCCAATCTGGGTACTTAGACAGCATTCTAAAAAGTGCTTTAGAATGGACGACTCCAGGCATGGTAGTGTACTTGCAGGTGATGGAGTCACCCTCTAAAGGTGTCTTACAGACTAAAGGGGAGAGGGATGTGCATGATTGGCAGATCACTTGCTTAGGCAATTAAGTCAACCATGAGATGTTAAGTACCACACCAGATGTTGTTGTTGCACTAGATGCAATAAGTTGATATTGATCCAATCCTGGAGAAACGTTCGGAAGCAGTTTTAGAACATAAGTGGATGTTCTAGGGTTATGATAACAACAGCCTCTTTTAGGAGACGGTTATCATTCCAGGCTTCCAAAGTGACCTGTATGACAAAGTGACTGTAAGAGTTGTAGTTTTCCCTCTGATGAGGGGCAGTAGTTTGGACAGGTGGTCCAAGCGGATACAGAGGGAGGCGTGGTGCAGGACACTGATTAAATTCGGTTTACGATACAGTCTAAGAAGTTTTGATTTGGAGTTCATTTATGAACTAGGTCCCATCAGATATCCAGACATATTCTAAGACAGGTATTTCTCATTTCGTGAGATGGCTTTCTACGCGAAGTTGAGATAAAGAGAGAAATAGAAAGAAACATTAGGGTGGATCCACTCACTGAGGCTATTCCTCGAACGCAATAGTTTCGCAAACGGGCTTTATGAGACTGATTAGTAAAGGAGTTGGGTGTTCGGTATCACACGGGCTGTGAGTATGCGACATCGCAATAATTAGCCTTGAGTGCAAGAGGGAGATTGTTGGATATAGTGCCCTCAGAGTCAATTATTGGATCACAGGCACGTGATTGCAATGATTGAGGGAGGACCTATGACGGTAGGACAATCTTACTCAAAGATGATAGTATGCTATCTGGTTTATCTTTATCATCATGTACAAATTTAGGTGACCTTACAGGTCGCTATTACACGTTGATAGAGCCCTTAGGATTCTTGCTTGACTGGCAGGAGTAAGATGGAGATCATATACGTGGGAGCTGGGGTCTATAAGTGTTGGAGATAGTGCCCTCAGAGTCAATTATTGGATCACAGGCACGTGATTGCAATGATTGAGGGATGACCTATACTGGTAGGACAGTCTTGCTCAAGATGATAGTATTCTATCTGGTTTACCTTTATCATCGTGTACTGCTTTGGGTGACCTTACGAGTCGCTATTACACGTTGATAGAGCCCCTAGGATTCTTTCTTGACTGCCAGCAGTATGAGGGCGATCATATACGTGGGAGCTGGGGTTTATAAGCACATCCTTAAAAGGTCCCTAGTCGTGGGAGTTTCGAGATAGGGCATCGATACTCCATAGTAGACTAGTGTATACAGTCGAGACCCCGACAAGGGGCGGTGGCCGGTTTCACAAGCCACTGGCATCAGTTGGTTCACCTAAGATGTATACAGGTGCTCATTGGGTTATGGGTACACCAGACAGGACTCGCCGGGAACATGCTAGTTGGGATTATACCAGACGTCAGATAGCAGTTCCCTGGTGACATGTGTACATGTTAGTTCATCGACCTGAGATCGTCATTTGTCTCTTGTGAGTTCGCACTGTGCTTTGATTACTACCCTACCACGGCTCAAAGAAGTCGTACAAACAGGTTTTAGTTGGGTACAGTCCCGAGCCACATGGAGGCAGTGAGCGGATCTGCAGGGGTTCGTCTCTCCGGGTATTGGGGGTGAGGTCGCGCTGTGTCTAGGAGAGCCATTACACAAAGCCCTCGGCCGAGGCAGGAGATTTACTGGTAGGTATTCCAGTAGTATCTCAGGATGTTCTGGGCTTCACTCCGACACGACTTGTACCGCTTTTGGGGGTCTGATTTTTACCAACCCCCTAGGCCCGCCATGCGATGCTCGTAGACGAACGGACCGTATTGTACGGATATTGTCACTGACAGGCTCAGTAGGGTGTCAGGATAAGTTCGCTCATCGACGTCCCTTTTGGTCAATCGCTGGCAGCCCGTCACGTATGGCTAATATCTCTGACGTGCTAGTGGTTAAATCCACAGCCGTTGTATTGATGAGTCTTTAGAGTCCACCACACACAGTTACTCAGGTTTCGGGCGAAACGCTGTAGAGGCCGTATGGAGATATGACAGAGTTCGATCAGATACGTGCGGTATTATACGGATCGTGATCGGACGGATTTTACTAGCCGGCTTTGGCTTAAGCCGGATCCTAGTATTAGACAGTGTAGATTTTGTCTCTTTGCATTTGTATTCAGTGGGAATACAAATGCGGGCATGTATACGCAGTCGCGGGGTTTTCCTGTAATTTATTACGGGAAAAGTTTTCTGAAGTTGCCAGTTTGCATTCCGTTCCGGCCAGTTTTCCTTTATTCCTTCACGGCCGGACTTTCTGATGGAGGTGGTTATTTGCAAGTTTGCAAATAAGTTATTGTGGAGGGGGTGTCTTGGATTTGAGGGATTATGAAATGACCATCATCATTATATTCTTTTTTCATCCACCCTTTTGCATTTATGAGATTAGAATGAGATTTGAAATGAAAGACTTTGATGTGACTATTTTTCCTTATCATTTATCTCTCATTTCTCCTTTTGCATAATTGCAATTTTTCCTCCACCATTTCCTTATGGGTGGGCCGGCCACATAGAGGAAGAAGAGGTTTTTTTCATTTTTCAGGTGTGGCATTTTTCATCATCCCATTACTTGCAAAAAATGAGAGCACCATTATTTCTCCAAAGCTCTTCTCTCATTCCTCCATCATGGCAACTTCACTACCCTAAATGAGACAATGGTTTCTACACTACACCTACAGCATCTCTTGGTTGCGTCGTCTTGCCAACTTCGCGCCCGAGTTGCCTCGGTCCAGAGGTGGGAGCCCGTAAAAGAACCCGGCGTTGTGGTGCCCGTTTCGTCGAGGAGGCGACAACCAGAGATTCCGCGACGAGATCAGAGTGGAGACGAAGACCGATGGACACGGATCGCTCGGTATAGCATTCTACCCCATCTCTTGTTTGCTAGAATTCCATTAATGGTTACGATCCGGGTTTATTGTCTGCGTTAGCGCCGGTTTAAAGTTAAGAAAATTTTTGATTCCGCATTTTGGCCTCGAGTAGACGGCCGGGGCGCTGCCGTGGCACAACATGGTATCAGAGCCACGCCATTAACCTTGTCTAGCTAGCTCTAACGTGTTTAGAACATCGATCGGACGAGTTTCCATAACCCGCGTTTTCATTGCATCAGTTTTCTATCGAAATTTTTTTAGCTCAGAAAAATTTTCAGGTTGTTGCAGAAACACATGCAGGGAATTCTAAGCATTCTGTAAAAATTTGGTCGCTTGAACTCACTATTACACAGCGGAACCGCGGCCAAATCCTTGCTTGGGTCGCGGTTCCGCCGCGCTTTTAACTGTTCATTGTACCAAATTTTCACAGAGAGCTCCTGAGTTGAAATTGGGGTTTTTGGAATATTCTTTTTAGGCCCATATTTTCTCTGAGTGCTAAGTTCTGCTTGGGGCCTACTTTGGTAAATTTGATCGATTGAAAAGTTTGAACATGTTGGTTCACAGTATTTACATTATATCTGCGACCGTGAATGTCACTCGATCGGTAAATCCAGTCTATCTGCTATAGCCCTTTTAGACGGATTTGCGAACGTGACATTCACGTTGATGTTCTGTGTTGTGCTGTGATGTTGCGGATTGGTCGTGGGGGATAGCATGGATGCAATGGTAGTACAGCATGTTTTATATGTACATTTGACATTGCGGGGCGAGCGTCCGACATGTGGACTGCCGTCACTGCCTGTTTGTATATTATTCTTTCGGTGCACGACCGGGTCGAGGTCGATGTACCTATTGTTTATTTTACTTTCTGTACTAGGATTACCCCGCGGTGGGGTGCACGGATAGCCGAGTTCTAGAGGGAAACGGGCCCGTATCTCATGTCATTGAGACGGAGGGGGCTTCACTCTAGAATTGGCGGGCTATTCGCCGCACTCGTAGGGGGTACAGGTTGACCCAGGAGGGGTGCCCAAGTTACCGGATTCCGTGAAGTGCTGGGTGGTCCAATCACGTTGCTGAAGGGGGATGCCTCGCTTCAGGTTTTGGCGGGTAACTTGCCACGCCCGTAGGGGTCTAGGATTTCATTGCACAGGCTATCCACACGACCAGGGGAACGTCGGGTTTCAGCAGTGGCTCTGTGAAACCCGGGGCTTCCAGATATCTGTATTGTTCTGTGATACTTATTACATTTCTGTGATGTTGCATTTTATCACGCCTTGAGCGAATATTATATATTGATATATATACTAGTAGATGTTGTATATGTTTTGCATCCGCGCTAGTCCAGTCCCCGCTCTGTCGTTAGTTAAGTAACCTAACGGGTGATGACGGGACCCAGTGGCGAATGCGGATGGCATATACGTACATCGTATTTTCGTTCTTTATTGGTGTGATCAATTGATGGGACTGCGTTGATTCGGATCAATGCAAGCTAAACAGACCTATTCTGATGTTGTTGGAACATTTTTCAAAAAGCTGTTATTGCAAGGATGTTCTCTTTTGTTTTGCACAGTGGCATTCGGTTATGAATATCCAGCACCTCAGTCAACGAGGCAAGGGCCGAGATCTTTCACCGGGAGTGACCCCTTGGACAGAAGTTTGCTTCAGGGTAATAACTTCACTATAGCCGATTGCCTTTTTCTTTGCATCATGGTATTCAGTTGGAATATCCTGCACCTCATTCTACGGGAAAGAGCCGAGATCCCTTCACCGGGAGTGACCTCTTTAGCAAAGGTTTTCGTTACTATATTTTTATAAAAAGCAATCCAGTTCCTTCAACGATATCAAGTTCATTACGGTAAAAGGTTTTTCGTCAAAAACCAACCATAGCCCTCCGTCATTTCAGATTAGAATTGCTTAGTATTCGTGCTACGTATGTCGTGCATTGCCGAGGCGTAGTGTTCGGTAGCTCTGTAATGCTTTTCTGTCGCATGGATAAGTAGATTGGTTAGGACAGTCGTACGGTTATGTTGGCATTGTCAAGGACTCGTATGGGTGGGTTTAACGCAATCAACATAATGACGGGTTGAACTTGACTAGGATTGTTTGATATGTTGGCATTGTCAAGGTCACTTGGGTCCTAGGGGTAAAAACATACATCGGGAGTTTCTAAAGAAATTGAAACTTGCCAGATATGCGCATACCTTCTGGAGTGTGATAACGTGAGCGGATTCCGTCACGTTATCATGCGATGATAGTTGGATCCCGATTCCCACTGATGAATTGGTTTACTCCTCGGGTGATCCCGACCAATTCTTCTTTCAGGTTTGGAGGAGAATTTGAGGTTACAGTGGGAGGTTTCGTGATTAGATAAAGTGATAACCATTCTGATCTAGGTTAGAGTGCACGCTGAGTGTTTCTTTTCTCTCTCTCTTTGGCAGCGACCATGACCCGACCCTTGACTATGACTCAGTGACCAAGTTGACCGAACCTTCTTAAAACACTGGCTTTTAGATTGTCAAGAGTTGCAAACCTCTTTGCCACTCCTACTTTGACCTTTTTCTCTAGAACACCCCATATTACTACGAACGTCCACTTCCATTGGATAAAACCATCGTATGGTTATATACGAACTCGAAGGAATTTATTTGAGGATGGTTTCCGGTTCTGGAGAAAACAAATAGGACTATTCAGTTGTCTTTTTCTTTTACCTTCTCTCAGGTTGCGAGTGCTCCTTAGATTAGGGCAGTACACCCATTACGCAAATTGGATAGTCTTCTTCCAAACCATAGGAAGGTGCCGAACGGTAGGGAATGAAGAAAACCAATTAGCCTAACGATGGTGTACAGAAGGTATTAAGTAAAGACAAATAAAGGGATTAGTAAGAGGGCAAAGTAAACCGCGACTACTATTCACGACCAAAACCAAGTACTTCATCGCCACTCTTACATCACCTTTTTATTTCTCCAGAACACTCCGTATCACTACGAAGATCCATAGTTTATTGGATACTCCATCGTATGGTTATATACGAACTCGAAGGAACTTGTTCCAGTTCGGGGATGGATTCAGGTTCAGGAGAAATAGGAATAAGGTTTATTCGGTTGTCTTTTATCTTCACCTTCTATCGCATTGTGAGTGCTCCTAGGATTAGGACAGTACACCCATTATGCTTATTGGATAGTCTTCTTCCAAACCATAGGCTGGTGCCGAACGGTAGGGAAGGAAGAAAACCATTTGGCCTAAAGGGGTGTGCAGAAGGTAATGACTAAAAGACATATAAAAGGATTTGGAGAGATGGCAAAGAGATATACGGTTATAGTTGTGAATCTGATAATGGAAGAGGCATTACTAGGAATACCTAGATACCCCTACGAAACATTTCAATGTTTCAGTTTCACTGTGTACTGTTAAAAGAAAACTGATTTCCCAATTAGCCCTTGCTCCAGGGTATGTATTTACCAGGTATGATTCTCACATCTGTATGGTTTTATAGATGATGAGTGGGAGTAAGTTATTGGGAATTAGGTGATCATCCTCATTATATCGGAATTCGTTGTAATTGGTGATATTTGAGGAAATCACCTGGCTTGTTTGCCGGACGGCAAATATTTGGTTTTGAATATCCGTTGCTATGCACCAATTTCAAATTGATATATCTGTACGTCTATTTATATAGAGTGAGATATAACTTTTTGAAATTATGTCTATGACATTTACCTATATCAGTGGATGGTTAGGTAAGGAGCATTAAACAGCGGTGTAATTCTTCTTAACCATGAGTACAGTTTTCAACCTACGACACACAGGGAATGAGTTGTTAGACTCAAGGGACTTATACAGAGTATTGTATGTTGTCCAGTGTCCATAAGGACAGAGGGGTTGGTACTCGTACTATATTCTGTTTACTTTGACTTCTCTAGTTCTTAGACATGTGTTTCGGAGAAACACAAGGTCCAAGTTTTGAAAAGTTATAGGTATATGAGTAAAGTAGAGAACCAGGTATTGCAAGTATCAGGATTCTTCAAGGTAATCGAAGATGTAGATACTTGTGTATGGTATTCAGTTGATAGTAATGATTAAGAGAACTTGCTTCTCTTTCAGGTTACTCATAATTGGAAGCACTCCTAAGTTGAGTAACGCTGATCGGCCTCTCTCCATTTACTTGACATGCACTGGAGACAGCTGCATGATTTGAATTTGGTTCAATTAAATCAGTACCTCTGTTTCTATATTGGATATAGAACAGTTCATATCTTGACTTTGTTAAGGTACGGGGTGTTTTCCAGCTTATGCTTAAAACCAGACTCTGGATAACTCAAGGCACGTTTCTGTAATGGATAATTGTGGGTTGACCCGGGCTATGACGAGGGTTGACTTTCTACCATCTGGAAGATCAATAGTGATATTGTTCTTAACTCGCCACAGTTTTAAATAAAAATGGATTTTTTCAGAAAACAGTAATGGGAGTATGGTAGAACTGGAAGTGATTCCAGAACCGCAAACTATTACTGAAGATTTGATAAGAACCTAAAGATTCAATCTGGTTTGACATTCCATTGGCCACTCCGCAGATATGTTGGGTAACCTCAGGCACCCAGGAGGTACTCTGGTAGCCTCAAGGACGATGACAGGGAGGTTCTTGTTTACCCAGACTTTCCATTGCTGTTGCTCCAGACTGTGAGACCCGGCAGGAGGATGAGTATAGCGTCATTCTAAACTGGCTTTAGAAGTGTACGTTTATATGACTCTGCCAGAGAGTTGTCGTAGTCAGTGGGAGCAGCGGAAGCATAGTGGACAAGTAGCTTATGTCTTTTTATAGACTAAAGTAGATATAGCGGAGAAAGATCATCTATTTCTGATGTGACAGTCATAGGTTTGACTTCATCAGAATATGGGATGGATTTGTTAAGAAGATAGTAGGGTGTGATGTCCTGGTATTTGATGACATACACGGAGTAGGAAGTGATATTCCTATACTACGATCGGTTATACTTTGGTTGTCACACAATGGTTTCTCCACATGGGACTTAGATATTATATCAGACATTCTGATCACTAGATCTATGGTTTTAGATCTAGATTGGATGGTTTCCCAATCTGGGTACTTTGACAGCATTCTATGAGTATTTAGAATGGACGACTCCTGGCACGGTAGTATACCTACAAGTTATGGAGTCACCCTCGCTAAAGGTGTCTTACAGACTAAAGGGGAGAGGGATGTGCATGATTGGCAGATCACTTGCTTAGGCAATTGAGTCAATCATGAGATGTCAAGTACCACACCAGATGTTGTTTTTGCAGTAGGTGCAATGAGTTGATATTAATCCAATCCTGGAGAAACATTCGGAAGCAGTTTTAGAACATAAGTGAATGTTCTAGGGATATGATAACGGCAGCCTCCTTTAGGAGACGGTTATCATTCCAGGCTTCCAAGGTGACCTGGATGACAGAGTGACTGTCAGAGCTATAGTTTTTGTAAGTCCATACTACCTCTCCCGGTACTTTCGGGAATGCGGAATTTGGTAAAAAACAATTTTTACGGAGGTGGTAACATGGACCTATAACCCGGATCTTGGTTAAACATCTATCTAACAACCTAACTTGAGTTTCTAGCTACTCGGTTAGGGGGTTATACCTTGCTTGTCTTGAACTCCTTCGTCTTCAAACTCCGATGGTGGTCCGATTGGCTTCTTCTAGTCGTCTCCGTACGCCGAAGATAGATCCACCTGAAATCTCCAACCTTTAGCTCCTTCTACGTTCTTTGAAGAAACTAGTTCACTTGGTTTGCTAAATGTAACGATTTAGAAATCGTTTTGTGTTTGTTTCTGTTTTTGGGTGAAATTCGACGGTATTTTCAGTTTTATACCGATTGCGATCAAACGGCCATATCGACATACCTGCACCTAATTTTGAGAAAATAAAGCTTGTGCGCACACTTTGAGAGTATATGGGACGTTTTGGTGCAATTTGAATTTTTCCCATTTTTAATGTTATTTTAATCCGGTTTGCACTTTTCGGGAAACCTTTTCTTTGCAACTTTTCTTAAAATTCTCTAAGTTAATCTAAACCCTCATCATTGTAGAATGTGTGGACAAGGATTAAAGGGAAAAAGAAAAGAAAAGAATAGAAAAGAAAGGAAAGGAAGGTGTATGCATGTGTGTGTGAGAGTGAGAATGCATTTAATTGCATTAATGAGTGGAAATTGCTTGGAAACTCCCCTTTTCTCTCTCTCCCTCACACTTGGCCGAGCTTCACTCTCCCTCTACTGCACTTAGTCATTTTCCCACTCTCTTTTCTTCATAAAACATTCATAAATTCATATCACTTCACAAAAATCCCATTTTCTTCAAGAATTCTCATTTTCTTCACTTGGAGTGCTCTTGAGCTTGGATTCTTGTTGTTCTTTGGCTAGGTAATTTTCTTTACTACTTTTTAGTGTAACTTAGCTTATAGTTTCAGTTTAGAATGTTTAATTAGGGTTTGATACGAAATATCGTATTTTGATGTCGGTTTGTGGTTTCTAGAACCTGCTTTGATCCGGGATATTTACTGGGAAATTCAACATAGTAGGTGTGTTGTACTGGGGGACCTGGAGCACCACCACCAAGACGAGCCCCATGGCACCGGCCTGGGCCGGCGGCAGGTGAAGGAGGGGCCGGCGACGCCGGCCACCCTGTTGAGTTAGGGTTTGGGGTTTTGGTCTGTAGGTGTCTGCTAGGGTTTGGGTTCCTCTGGTCTTGTTGAAATTGTTTAGTTTTCACAGTAGGAAAATCTGGGATCAATTGTGCAGTTTCTAGTATTTCGTGTTCGCGCGATACGTGTTACGACACGCGTCGTGCCGTTTTCGTAGTTTCGCTCTTAAGTTGTTTTCGTCGTGTCGCTACTCTCGTTAGCCACGATACGAACACTTAAGAGGTGGTTGGGTGTTGTTGTGTCGGTTAGATATAGCTAGTTCGTATTTCGTAGCTATTATTGATATACGTATATTGTTGTTGTTTATATGTTGCAGGTTCGCAGACGAGGACTACGGACACTGCCACAGGGGGATTCAGGTGGTAGATATCATCTAGCTTGGAGTGTGGGTGAGTAGATTTAACATCTACAGGGGAATCGCCCACATGGCGTTATGCGTCTGGGCTAGAAACCTTTACTTTGTCGCATATTCTATATCATGTTTAGAATTGCGCATATACCTTACTGTTTAGTGATAGTTGTGATTGGACTAGTATCCTTAAGACACTGCACTATTATTGACGGCTCAGATTGCGAGAGCACTGATTGGATGCCACACACACCGTCAATAATTGCCATGTCATACACGACCATATTTTAGAAATGCTATTGTATGGTTAGGGACATTGTGACTTTGATACATTTTTCTTATTGTTATATTTAGACTTGACATGCTAGTTCCTGTTACCTATAGGATGTTGTATCAGTAGGGCTAGATACATATACACCTAGGGACATAGATACAGGTGTACTTGCATTTCATACCTATACCTGATAGGTATATTACATCATGACATTGATACTTCCATACCTTATTCATACCTGATAGGTATATCACATCAGTATACAGGCAGGTTTACATGTATTTCTTATTTATACCAGATAGGTATATCACATCACCATATAGGTAGATACCTATATTTCTGCTTTATGATTCATGTATTCATTTATTATCTGGTGAATGCTATGCTTTACATTTATACGCTTTCATTACAGTTTCATATTGCGTATATTTATTCATGGATTATCGCATTGATATATGGATTTTTCATGATGTTTTCTGGATTTGGGAGCCGTGGTAGTTCATGAAATTATGCATACATGAAGACCCGGTTTCCTTGAGATGATATTATAGCATCCACCATGAGATTTATCGGTGCGGATATATATCCTATGCGAGGAGGCGTCGAGAGCCGCTTGAGGATACATGGTGGGGCCCGGAGGTACCCCGAAGCAAGAATGTTGTCGGAGTGAGCCGATGTCGCATTGAGGCGATGAGGCCTAGGGGAGCCATACTTTCCGGTGACATTACCAGAGACTCGGCGGATATCAGGGGCATACCGTTGGGAGTCATGTGCGTATCGATACGTCGAGAGGCGAGGGGCAGAGCGAGGCACTCGTGCTCTCGTGATAGCGTATGATACGTACTTATCAGTTTTTCAGTGTCGATGCTTGACACATTGGGTTTTATGATATTCCTAAATACTCTTGTATATATAACAGGGGATTGAGCCGCTGTTATATATGCCTTTACACCAATATTAGTGGAATGGGACGCTAATATATGTGTATTGCCCTCATCATATTTATATATGTCATTATATTTAGGATGTTAGAACTGTGCTGGAGATTTGACTTGACACATCAGATTCATTGGGATTGGATGATGATATCGTACACACTAGAGATGTGAGATCCACTTAGTGTTGTACATATGATATATGTGAGATAGACTGATATTGTACAGACGAGATATGTGGGATCCATTAGCTGTTGTACATGAGATATAGGTGAGATATACCTGATATTGTACAGACGAGATATGTGGGATCCACTAGCTGTTATACATGAGATATATGTGAGATATACGAGATATTGTACATACGAGAGATGTGAGATTCACTTGTGTTGTACATTTGATATGATAGATATACTGACGTTGTACATACTAGATGTGTGAGATCTACTTGACTTGTACATTCGACACTTATGTGAGATACATTTGATATTGTGTAGTTTGAGGAGATGTGACACTTAGACGATATGAGAGCGGATTTGGTGATTGATTGAGGATTGGGATATTGATTTGTCTAGATGGATTGTGATCCTACCACGATGTCAGGATTCCGTGGAAATGACATATTTCACTCCATACCTCATCATTATATACTTGTGCACTGTTTCATGTATTAGGAGTACCTGTGAGAGTACCTTCATGAGAGTTGCACATTTACTTTCTCATATCCCCAGAGCATGATTATTGCATACTGTTGTCATATCATTATTGCAGGATATATTGGTGGTACTTGATAGTGTGCTTTCCATTGTTACGTACTCATGACATGTTATTATTGAAATGGACATATATTAGATTCATGCTGTACGTTCATTCTCGCGATTACCTGCATATGTTATTTACTACTCACGAGTTGGCAACTCACCCCCGTTGTGCCACAGGTTTTGCTGGAGTTTTCCCCAAAGTAGTCAAGGCAAGCTATCCAGCTATCCAGCTTTTCTGCTACACACTCATCTATCATCTTTTGGGTTGCGGATACCACTTCGCCTGTTAGAGTGCAGTTTTGCCAGGTGGGTAGTTGTGGGTATCCAGAGATTGTATTATATATTCGTTGTATATTGTACTCTCCATCTAATAGTAGTATGTTGTGACTTAGAGACTTGGTGAGGACGATTGTATATTATTGTGGATTTGTGGATTTTATACAGTTTCCTTTCTTCTGTCTCTGATTTCTTCGCTACGGCGTCGTATATATGTTGTGGTGTTGTTTTCCGCCGTTGGGCGTGGATTTTGCTCCCGTTTGGGATGCTTTACCTTATATCTATGTTGTAACCTTTTTGGGGGCTGGTTTTATAAAGGAGGTGCTGCCAAAATTTTCAGGAAAATGTGGACTATTTTAAAGAATTTGGGTTGTGATTTCAAATGTTTTCAAAACTTATTATTATCTTTTCCGTATTTTTATGGTTTAGATTTCTGGGTTTTGGCTTTCTTTTACTGCGTTACATCTGGAGGCGTTGCGTAGTATTAGGGCCATCACGTACCTTTTTGGGTCGTGACAAAGTTGGTATCAGAGCCAGGTTTTACCTTTCGGAGTGTAGGATGACCTGGTATGATGGAGTAGGTAACCTAAGCGGAGTAACGTAGTGTGTGTATGTCTGCAGCATACTCACGATGCAGTATTTCTCCTAAAGTGCCTAAGTACAATTTCTTGAGATTCCTTCCTTGATGATTCATATCCTTGAGATTCGATTTCCTTGTTCTTATCGAATCCTATATCTATTTATAGCCTTGCCATTGATGACTACGGGGACTCAGAGTGATGCAGCGAGGGCCGAGGTCAGGGTTAGCTCGGGTGAGACGAGCACTGACCAGGAGGGCACTCGTATTGCACAGTTGCAGACGGATCAGCCTTCGACTGATCAGATAGCTAGACTTGTGACAGAGATGCAGGATTTGCGCCAGACGATGAGATCATTAGTTGATGCCATTAGAGCGCAGCGACAGGAGGTTGTCACCCCAGTTGGACAGTTGTTCCTTGGGATCAGCGTGCAGCAGTCTATGACTTACGTAGTGCCAGCGGATGTAGCTCCAGTCGACGAGACACGTATTCCAGAGACTTTGCGAGTTCCAGGACAGTGGAGGACCCGTACAGGTGTGCCAGTCCAGGGACAGAGGTTCAGTCGTCGTGACAGGTTTCGTGCACGGCATGTAAGTACAAGAGGTTTGAGACGAGGACAGTCGTCTAGCTCTTATTCCCAGGATGGTCAGCAGTTTTCTTCCGGATGTTATCGGTGCGGGAGCTTGGATCATCGGGTTAGATTTTGTACTGAGCCACGTAGACGCGAGACAGCTATACCGCAGAGTGGAGGATATCAGCCAGTTGTGGGTAGGAGGCAGACACGAGGGTTTGTTTCTACTCAACCGGACGCCCAGACGTCCAGTGCGGAGTTTTCAGGTATCCTTGTTCATGTTCGTTGTAATACTTGTTGGTTTTTCGCACTTTGTGCCGTGGTTGGGACGAGGATCTTGTTAGATAGATCAGCCGTTTTGTTGTGTTAACTTCTGGCAGCGATTCTTTTGTTGCGCGACACGTATTTCAGTCGTATGCCAGTCGGTGAGGAGATTTTGCCGTCATTGGATCCTTCTAGAGATGTTGGATTTGACGTTCTCCTGGGCATGGATTGGTTAGTTACGTGTTAGGCGTCTGTGGACTACCGTGTGGAAACAGTCAGGATTTGTTTTCCCGGCGAGTCAGTTCTTGTTGTGCAGGTGGATAGTTGTGCCGCCTCTTACAGCCTGAATTCAGCCTTTTTCGCTAGTCAGCTTTGGAGGAGATGTCGTGGATTCTTGGCGTTCATTCGAGATACCGGAGCCACAGTAGATTTGTTGGACCGGGTACTTATCGTGCAAGAGTTGTCCGACGATATTCCAGAAGAGCTAGCGAAATTCAGGGAGCTTAAGGATCTGCTGCAGAGTTGGTTGTTGGGAGGTTTGTGTGTCCGAGTGTTTCGCTTTTGGGAGCCCTAATTCTGTTCGTTCAGGAGGATGACGACAGTTTGCGGTTGTGGATTGATGGATCGTCAATTGAACCGGCTTATGGTGCGGTTAGATATCTGTTACCTTGATTGGACGATTTCTTCGATCAGCTCCAGAGTGCGAGACTTTTTCTGAGTTTGTTTGGGATCAGGTCATCATTGTTGCGGGTTCGGAGTGGTGGCATTCCGAATTTTGCTTTTGTGCGTGCGATGGGCAGTTCGTGTTTTGGTAGTGTCGTTGGACTTGCCAATGCCCTAGCAGCATTTGTGGAGATGATGTACCAGATTTCTTCAGGCCGTTCCTCGACCAGTTGCTGTTGTGTTTTGACGACATTCTGGTCATTTTCTTTGTGTCTTGAGGAACAGGAGCAGCTTTTGAGACTTTGTTTTGCAGACATTGGTAGAGCCCAGTGGTTTGCTAGATTCTCGGAGTGTTCCTTCAGGCTTGTTTGTGTTGACTCCTAGGTCTTGTAGTTACGGGAGACGGTTTCGTATGGTTCCGAGGGAGATCGTGACCGTACAGCTTTGACCCAGACTTGTGTTCGGACAGAGGTCCTTTGATTTTAGGTTTAGCAGGTTTTTACCGCCGTTTCGTGCAGGATTACTAGAGTATTGTTGCACCGTTGACTGTAAAGACCTAGAAAGGAGAGTTCTTTTCTTGAACTGAGGCATGTGTACGGAGTTTTCAGCAGTTGGAGATTCGGTTAGCAACTGCATCAGTTCTTTGCTTTTGATTCGGAGCCCTTGATTTGTGAGAAGGTTGTGCTAAGTTAGGATGCGTTGATGTACCTGATGATTATCGGGTAGAGACGTGAAATCCTAGAGTAAGCACATCAGTCAACTCTCTGTATTCATTCAGGTTCCGCCAGCTTAGACGTGACTTGTGAGATAGTTACGGGTGGACAGGAGTGTAAAGAGAAATTTCAGGTTTCGTTTCAAGGTGTTTGTTTGGTTTGTTGTTTGCGGCAGTTGGGATCGTCACTCTCCATTGTTAGGATACTTCTGGATAGCTGTTATCAGGAGACATTTCAATTGGCAACCTTTAGGTTTAGCCAGGTAGTGTCGATCACCAGTCTGTTTTCTGACTCAGCTTAGTAGGATTTTTGGACCTCAGCTTGTCTAGAGACTTCGGAGATGTTCTAGTTGGTCTTTTGAGATCCTTTCTGTGAGTTAGTTTTCGTTGCCTTTAGTGTGGCACTTCCGCCCAGATTATAGATTATTCACCCCGTTTTCATGGTGTTGATTTTTGCTTATACCTTCATGACTTTTTCACATGATTCAGCACAGACCATTAGTGTGGACGCGATCTTTTCGTTCACCGACAGCCATGTGTGTAAATGGTTCGGCAGGTGAAGAAACTTCGGTCAAGGGTCTTGCCATCTGTGAAGAGTTTTCTTGGACGTAGCTGTATAGTGAGGGGATCACTTGGGAAGCTGCGAGTGAGATTTGGGAGTTTTGTACTCTTCTCTTTGAAGGTATGCTTGGTGAAATTTTAAATTCGGGGACGAATTTTTATAAGGGGGGGAGATTGTAACGATTTAGAAATCGTTTTGTGTTTGTTTCTGTTTTTGGGTGAAATTCGACGGTATTTTCAGTTTTATACCGATTGCGATCAAACGGCCATATCGACATACCTGCACCTAGTTTTGAGAAAATAAAGCTTGTGCGCACACTTTGAGAGTGTATGGGACGTTTTGGTGCAATTTGAATTTTTCTCATTTTTAATGTTATTTTAATCCGGTTTGCACTTTTCGGGAAACCTTTTCTTTGCAACTTTTCTTAAAATTCTCTAAGTTAATCTAAACCCTCATCATTGTAGAATGTGTGGACAAGGATTAAAGGGAAAAAGAAAAGAAAAGAATAGAAAAGAAAGGAAAGGAAGGTGCATGCATGTGTGTGTGTGAGTGAGAATGCATTTAATTGCATTAATGAGTGGAAATTGCTTGGAAACTCCCCTTTTCTCTCTCTCCCTCACACTTGGCCGAGCCTCACTCTCCCTCTACTGCACTTAGTCATTTTCCCACTCTCTTTTCTTCATAAAACATTCATAAATTCATATCTCTTCACAAAAATCCCATTTTCTTCAAGAATTCTCATTTTCTTCACTTGGAGTGCTCTTGAGCTTGGATTCTTGTTGTTCTTTGGCTAGGTAATTTTCTTTACTGCTTTTTAGTGTAACTTAGCTTATAGTTTCAGTTTAGAATGTTTAATTAGGGTTTGATACGAAATATCGTATTTTGATGTCGGTTTGTGGTTTCTAGAACCTGCTTTGATCCGGGATATTTACTGGGAAATTCAACATAGTAGGTGTGTTGTACTGGGGGACCTGGAGCACCACCACCAAGACGAGCCCCATGGCACCGGCCTGGGCCGGCGGCAGGTGAAGGAGGGGCCGGCGACGCCGGCCACCCTGTTGAGTTAGGGTTTGGGGTTTTGGTCTGTAGGTGTCTGCTAGGGTTTGGGTTCCTCTGGTCTTGTTGAAATTGTTTAGTTTTCACAGTAGGAAAATCTGGGATCAATTGTGCAGTTTCTAGTGTTTCGTGTTCGCGCGATACGTGTTACGACACGCGTCGTGCCGTTTTCGTAGTTTCGCTCTTAAGTTGTTTTCGTCGTGTCGCTACTCTCGTTAGCCACGATACGAACACTTAAGAGGTGGTTGGGTGTTGTTGTGTCGGTTAGATATAGCTAGTTCGTATTTCGTAGCTATTATTGATATACGTATATTGTTGTTGTTTATATGTTGCAGGTTCGCAGAGGAGGACTACGGACACTGCCACAGGGGGATTCAGGTGGTAGATATCATCTAGCTTGGAGTGTGGGTGAGTAGATTTAACATCTACAGGGGAATCGCCCGCATGGCGTTATGCGTCTGGGCTAGAAACCTTTACTTTGTCGCATATTCTATATCATGTTTAGAATTGCGCATATACCTTACTGTTTAGTGATAGTTGTGATTGGACTAGTATCCTTAGGACACTGCACTATTATTGACGGCTCAGATTGCGAGAGCACTGATTGGATGCCACACACACCGTCAATAATTGCCATGTCATACACGACCATATTTTAGAAATGCTATTGTATGGTTAGGGACATTGTGACTTTGATACATTTTTCTTATTGTTATATTTAGACTTGACATGCTAGTTCCTGTTACCTATAGGATGTTGTATCAGTAGGGCTAGATACATATACACCTAGGGACATAGATACAGGTGTACTTGCATTTCATACCTATACCTGATAGGTATATTACATCATGACATTGATACTTCCATACCTTATTCATACCTGATAGGTATATCACATCAGTATACAGGCAGGTTTACATGTATTTCTTATTTATACCTGATAGGTATATCACATCACCATATAGGTAGATACCTATATTTCTGCTTTATGATTCATGTATTCATTTATTATCTGGTGAATGCTATGCTTTACATTTATAAGCTTTCATTACAGTTTCATATTGCGTATATTTATTCATGGATTATCGCATTGATATATGGATTTTTCATGATGTTTTCTGGATTTGGGAGCCGTGGTAGTTCATGAAATTATGCATACATGAAGACCTGGTTTCCTTGAGATGATATTATAGCATCCACCATGAGATTTATCGGTGCGGATATATATCCTATGCGAGGAGGCGTCGAGAGCCGCATGAGGATACATGGTGGGGCCCGGAGGTACCCCGAAGCAAGAATGTTGTCGGAGTGAGCCGATGTCACATTGAGGTGATGAGGCCTAGGGGAGCCATACTTTCCGGTGACATTACCAGAGACTCGGCGGATATCAGGGGGATACCGTTGGGAGTCATGTGCGTATCGATACGTCGAGAGGCGAGGGGCAGAGCGAGGCACTCGTGCTCTCGTGATAGCGTATGATACGTACTTATCAGTTTTTCAGTGTCGATGCTTGACACGTTGGGTTTTATGATATTCCTAAATACTCTTGTATATATAACAGGGGATTGAGCCGCTGTTATATATGCCTTTACACCAATATTAGTGGAATGGGACGCTAATATATGTGTATTGCCCTCATCATATTTATATATGTCATTATATTTAGGATGTTAGAACTGTGCTGGAGATTTGACTTGACACATGAGATTCATTGTGATTGGATGATGATATCGTACACACTAGAGATGTGAGATCCACTTAGTGTTGTACATATGATATATGTGAGATAGACTGATATTGTACAGACGAGATATGTGGGATCCACTAGCTGTTGTATATGAGATATAGGTGAGATATACCTGATATTGTACAGACGAGATATGTGGGATCCACTAGCTGTTGTACATGAGATATACCAGATATTGTACATACGAGAGATGTGAGATTCACTTGTGTTGTACATTTGATATGATAGATATACTGACGTTGTACATACTAGATGTGTGAGATCTACTTGACTTGTACATTCGACACTTATGTGAGATACATTTGATATTGTGTAGTTTGAGGAGATGTGACACTTAGACGATATGAGAGCGGATTTGGTGATTGATTGAGGATTGGGATATTGATTTGTCTAGATGGAATGTGATCCTACCACGATGTCAGGATTCCGTGGAAATGACATATTTCACTCCATACCTCATCATTATATACTTGTGCACTGTTTCATGTATTAGGAGTACCTGTGAGAGTACCTTCATGAGAGTTGCACATTTACTTTCTCATATCCCCAGAGCATGATTATTGCATACTGTTGTCATATCATTATTGCAGGATATATTGGTGGTACTTGATAGTGTGCTTTCCATTGTTACGTACTCATGACATGTTATTATTGAAATGGACATATATTAGATTCATGCTGTACGTTCATTCTCGCGATTACCTGCATATGTTATTTACTATTCACGAGTTGGCAACTCACCCCCGTTGTGCCACAGGTTTTGCTGGAGTTTTCCCCAAAGTAGTCAAGGCAAGCTATCCAGCTATCCAGCTTTTCAGCTACACACTCATCTATCATCTTTTGGGTTGTGGATACCACTTCGCCTGTTAGAGTGCAGTTTTGCCAGGTGGGTAGTTGTGGGTATCCAGAGATTGTATTGTATATTCGTTGTATATTGTACTCTCCATCTACTAGTAGTATGTTGTGACTAAGAGACTTGGTGAGGACGATTGTATATTATTGTGGATTTGTGGATTTTATACAGTTTCCTTTCTTCTGTCTCTGATTTTTTCGCTACGGCGTCGTATATATGTTGTGGTGTTGTTTTCCGCCGTTGGGCGTGGATTTTGCTCCCGTTTGGGATGCTTTACCTTATATCTATGTTGTACCCTTTTTGGGGGCTGGTTTTATAAAGGAGGTGCTGCCAAAATTTTCAGGAAAATGTGGACTATTTTAAAGAATTTGGGTTGTGATTTCAAATGTTTTCAAAACTTATTATTATCTTTTCCGTATTTTTATGGTTTAGATTTCTGGGTTTTGGCTTTCTTTTACTGCGTTACGTCTGGAGGCGTTGCGTAGTATTAGGGCCATCACGTACCTTTTTGGGTCGTGAAACTAAACCTAGTGAACTAGAATGAGTAGAGAAGAAATAGAATTGGATTTTATCTATGGTTCTTGATTCTCAACTCATGAGAGATATGAACCATAGATTAAAGAGAGGGAGCAAGAGCAAGAGGGTGAGAGAAAAATGGAGAGCTCAAGAACAAGAGAGAGAATGAGCAAGAAAGAATGAGGCTCTCTTTTGTCTCTCACCCTCTCATAATCCAAAGTAATCATAACTCATCATATCAAAAAAAGTCTTATGTGATGGTTGAAGCAACCATAACCATATCATATCATGCACTCATTTTACACAAATGAGCAAGCAAGTAAAAGTCTTTGCCATGAAATGATGGCTATGGTTATCATGATGGTCAACTAGTCAAGCCTAGTCAACCGGTCAACAAAGTCAGCAAGTCAACAAAAGTCAACAAGTCAACAAAGTCAACAAAAGTCAACAACCAAGTCACCATAATACTTAATTAATATAATAGTTAATCACATATCATATTCTCATTAGGGTTGAGCAAAAAGTCAAATAGTCAACGGTCAACTGTCAACAACCCTAATGAGAATCCGCTGCCTCTGCCTCCCTGTCAACTGTGAATACACACCCGCATCCGCGTTCCGAGGAACACAAATGCAAACTGGATAAATCCAATCCCATAAGGTACACTAGGATCTGGCTTAAACCAAAGCCCGCTAGTGTAAACTGTCCGGACACAGTACGTGCACAAGTGCACGGATGTGACCGATCCCTGTCGCAAAACCATGCGACCTGTCGCAATACCATGCGACCTCTACTCTTTTGCCTAAAGGCGAAAAGCTTTCTGTGTGGGACTCTAAAGACTCGACACTACGCTGGCGGTGGGTTTAACCACAGACCGCAAGCGGCACTAGCTGTGCGTAACGGTCCCCAGGTAATGCCGACAAGAAGACCGACGAGGCGAAACCCATCTGAACTCCTACTGAGCCTGAGTGTGACATTCTCCGTACAGTCCGGTCTGTTCGTCTGATACATCGCATGGCGGGCCTAGGGGGCGGTAAACGTCAGTCCCCCAATAGCGGTACAAGTCGTGCCGGAGTGAAGCCCAAAACACCCTGAGATAACACTGGAAGCCTACCAGTATATCTCGTTTGCCCTGGCCAGGGACTACTCGTGTAATGGCTCTCCTAGACACAGCGCGATGTCAACCCCCAATACCGAGAGAGATGAATCCTGTCTAACCGTCACTGCCTCCAAGTGCTTCGGGACTGCACCCAACCACTACCTATTTGCACGACTCCTTTGAGCCGTGGTAGGGTAGTGATCAAAGTACAGTGGGAACACACTCGAGGCGAAGTGACAGTGTCAAGTCAGCGGACTAAGCTTTACTCATGTCACCTGGGAACTGATAACTGACGATAGGTATAATACCAACTAGTCAGTTCCCGACGAGTCCTGTCCAGTGTACCCGTAACCTAACGAGCACCCGCATACTATCTCAAGTACGACGTACGGACGGCTATGGGACAGACCGTCTCCCATATTGGGATGAGAAGCGCATACGCTGGTCTACTCCGGAGTATCGATGCCCTGTCTCGATAGTCCTGCGACCAGGGACCTGCATAAGGATGTGCTTATAGATTAGCCAGCCCCACTAGTGTGACGGCCATCACATCGCTGGTAATCAAGCAAAGATCCTAAGGGCTCTACTAATGTGTATAGGCGATATACAAAAATAAACACATCTACACATTGAAGTAGAAACAAACCAAGTAGCATACTACTATTTTGAGCAAGATTGTATATACAAGGTGAATATCCCAAGCATCCATTAAGTAATATACAAACTAGTATGATACAGTAATGGCCTCTAGGGCATATACACTAACAATCTCCCACTTGCACTAAGGCCATGTACTAGCGTATCGAAGACCTAAAATCTCGATCAGCCGCTCGAACTGAGTCTGGGGCAAGGCCTTGGTGAATGGATCTGCAGTGTTGTCTTCTGAAGCGACTCTCCGAACCTTGATCTCCTGGCGATCCACGATCTCCCTGATCAGGTGATACCGCCTCAAGATTTGCATGGATCTCTGATGGGACCTGGGTTCCTTCGCTAAAGCTATAGCCCCGTCGTTGTCGCAATACATAGGTATTGGATCAACAATGGACGGAACCACCTGAAATTCTTTCAAGAACTTCCTCATCCAGACAGCTTCTTTTGCGGCATCAGATGCAGCGATGTATTCCGCTTCCATCGTCGAGTCTGCAACGGTTTCCTGTTTGGAACTCTTCCAACACACCGCCCCTCCATTGAGGGTAAAGACAAAACCCGACATGGACTTGGAATCATCCTTGTCACTCTGGAAGCTGGAGTCAGCAAAGGCCTCGATCTGGAGGTCTTTTCCGCCATACACCAAGAACATCTCCTTAGTCCTTCTCAGGTACTTGAGAATGTTCTTTACCGCTATCCAGTGCTTCTCCCCTGGGTTTGACTGATACCGTCTTACCACACTCAGTGCATAAGCTACATCCGGTCTGGTACACAATATCGCATACATTATAGAGCCTACCGCAGAAGCGTAGGGTATAATAGACATGCGATCCCTCTCCAAATCAGTCTTGGGAGACTTCTCTTTAGAGAGGGTGATCCCGTGACAAGCCGGTAGGTTACCGCGCTTGGAATCTTCCATACTGAATCTCTTCAGTATGGTGTCGATGTACCTGGACTGTGAAAGTCCTAATATCCTCTTGGATCTGTCACGGTAGATCCGGATACCCAGAATGTATGAGGCATCACCCAGGTCTTTCATGGAGAACCTGTGTGACAAGAACCCCTTGACAGATTGTAGCATAGGAATGTCATTTCCTATTAAGAGAATGTCATCCATTTATAAAACGAGGAATACTACAGTTCTCGCTACAAATCTACTATAGATGTATGGTTCATCTGGATTTTTGATAAAGCCAAATTCTTTGACTGTCTCATCAAAGCAGATGTTCCAACTCCGCGATGCCTGCTTTAGTCCATAGATGGACTTAAGCAACTTGCACACCTTTCCGCTGCTCCCACTCTGAATGAAACCCTCTGGCTGGTCCATATAGACACACTCCTCTAAATTTCCATTTAGAAAAGCTGTCTTCACGTCCATTTGCCAGATCTCATAATCGTGGAAGGCAGCAATGGCAAGAAGGATTCGAATGGATTTCAGCATGGCTACTGGAGAAAAGGTTTCGTCATAGTCCAAGCCAGGTCTTTGACGAAAACCCTTTGCTACCAGCCTAGCTTTATAGGTCTCAACCTGTCCATCTACACCAATCTTCCTTTTGAAGATCCACTTGCATCCTACGGGTTTTACCCCGTCTGGAGCAATGTCCAACGTCCATACCTTGTTGGTGTACATGGACTCCATTTCGGTCCGCATTGCATCCAGCCATTTCACTGAGTCAACGCTCTGAACGGCCTGCTGGAAGCTAGTAGGCTCATCATAATCTATGATGCAATCCTCTATATCCCCGTCTATGAGAAAACCGTAGTATCTCTCAGGCGGATGAGTCTGCCTACTACTCCTGCGGAGCGGCATAGGAATGTCCTGTCCTTCCGAACCCTCTGGTTCCACTAAACTTTCAGTAATAGTCCGTGGTTCTGGATTTCTTCCAGTTCTACTGCGCTCCCACTTATTTCCTTTTCTATGAACTGGTGTTCTAGAAAGTGGGCATGACGAGAAACAAGAACTTTTTGTTCCTCTTCGCAGTAGAAGAAATATCCCTTGGAATTCTTTAGATATCCCACAAACTTGCACAGTACTGAGCGTGCCTCGAGCTTGTCCGCATGCTGCTTTTTGACAAAAGCTGGACTTCCCCATGTCTTAATGTGATTAAGATGGGGTCTCTTCCCACACCACATCTCAAATGGCGTGGTAGGCACAGTCTTAGTGGGAACTCGGTTCAACAGGTATGCGGCTGATTCTAGCGCATATCCCCAGAATGATCGCGGCAACTCAGCGTTATTCATCATGGACCGCACCATATCCAATAGGGTGCGGTTCCGTCTCTCCGATACACCGTTATGTTGCGGGGTGTATGGAGGAGTAAGCTGAGAGAGAATTCCGTTCTCTTTTAAATAGTCCAGGAACTCGGCACTTAAGTATTCTCCACCTCGATCCGATCTTAGAATCTTAATACTTTTGCCGGTCTGTTTCTCTACTTCATTCTTATACTCCTGGAATTTTCCAAAGGCCTCGGACTTATGTTTCATTAAGAAGACATAACCGTACCTTGAGAAGTCATCTGTAAAAGTATTGAAGTAAGAATGTCCGCTTCGGGCATGTGTAGACATTGAACCGCACACGTCACTGTGTACGAGTCCCAAGAGCTCGCTCGCTCTTACTCCATGTCCAGTAAACGGAGTCTTTGTCATCTTTCCTTTGAGACAGGATTGACAAGTGGCATACGACTGATATTCGAACGCATTCAAATACCCTTCTGTATGTAACTTCGTCAACATTCTCTCATTGATGTGACCCAGTCTACAATGCCACAAGAAAGTCTGATTTATTTCTGGAGACTTTCTTTTGTGTGTATTCTGGACATTGAAAATCTGTGGTTGGTTCAATACGTATATACCATTACTCAATGTACCTGACCCAATCAAAACTTGATTAAGGTGAATGTTTACAACATTACTTACAAACGCAAATTCATAACCTTCTTTAGAAACTAAAGATACAGAAATGATATTACAAGTTGCGTTGGGTACAAAAAAGCAATTACGCAAAACCAAAACATGTCCATCTGACATTCCCAGGTGATAGTCCCCCACAGCTTTAGCATCCATGCAAGCTCCGTTCGCAACTCTGAGGGTCATGTCACCTGCCTTCAAAACCCTACGGTTTCTCAACGCCTGCAAAGAATTACAGATATGAGATCCTGATCCGGTATCCAATACCCAGGAAGTAGAGTTTATTGAAAGACAGTTTTCAATAACATACACACCTAAAGCTGAAGCTGCAACCTGTTTCAATTCCTGTGTTCTGGCCTTCCAGGCCCTGCAATCATTCTTCCAGTGTCCTTTCTTATGACAATAGAAGCATTCTTCCTTATCCACAAGCTTCCCCGCTATCTTTGTTGCTTTACCTTTTCCCTTCGTATCCATCTTACTAACACCGCCCCTTGGTTTAGCGGGGGCCTTCTTCTTCTTTCCCTTGGCTTTCGCCTTGGACCTAGAAGAAGATGATCCTCCTACAAACAAAGTGGATGTATCCCTACCTTTCTGTAGGGTGCCCTCTGCGCTCCTCAGCATGTTGAGGAGCTCTGAAAGTTCAACCTCTTTTTCTTGTAAGTTGAAGTTCAGTATAAACTGGGCGTAAGTGGAAGGAAGGGACTGGAGAACTATATCCGAATAGAGTTCAGCCTCCAATGTGGTCCCTAGGTCCGCGAGCTCCTCAATGTAGCCGATCATCTTTAGCACGTGCTCGGCTACCGATGATCTGATGGCCATCTTTGCCGAAAACAACTTTTTCGACGCTTCGTATCTTGCGATACGTGATTGCTCTCCATACAGTTCTTTTGTATGGAGAAATATGGATTCAAGGTCCATATTCTCGTGCCTCCTCTGATGTTCGTTGTCCATCGAGGCAAGTACGAGGCACTTGGCCTTCGCGCTATCAATCTCCCAAGTCTTGCGGATTTCCTTATCCGCGACGCTGGAAGTGGGACCAGGGACAGGGGGAGCTTTGGTGGTAAGAAGATACCCCAGCTTGTCGTAAGTGATTGCTATCTTGACATTCCTGAGACAATCTTTGTAGTTTGGCCCTGTCAGTTTGTTTTTATCTAGGAGTAACTTAAGTCCAGTCATGTTGATTGGTCGCTGCAATTAGGAGAGAGAAGAAGAAACACTCAGCATGATGCTCTTGCAAGTTTAGAGTGGTTTTTAGTTTGTCTAAACAGGATGGCTCCCACTGTTTCTCGAATCCCTCCTCAAACCATAAAGGAAGAATTAGTCAAGATCAATCCCACCGTACAATACTTGCTTAACCGTTCAGCCAGGCCGGTGTCGGTACTTCGAGGGAGGTTTTCCAGCGCTTTCGCGAAGTTCCTTAATTAAAGAACCTCTTTTCCCTGGGAGCGTAGCCCCGCTAACACCTTTCTAGGCACCTACTAGGTTTATAGAATTGATCGTTAAGTGAGAAATTTCCCGAGGAGTAGCATATACTCACAGTATGATCGGGATCCAAATATCATCGCGTGACGAAACTGAAGGAATCCAACAAGAATCATCACACTCCAAATGGTATGCAAATCTAGCAAGTTTCAGTACTTATGAAACTCCCGATGTGGATTTTTGCCCCATGCTCTTATGACCTTGACTTTGGCCAAAATATCATAAGTCACATGTCATGTTCTACCCGTCATTATCCAGGTTAATTTGGATCCATCCGTACCTACCCTTGACTTTGGCCAAAATGGCGGTACGACTGTCCCAAACCAATGCATCTATCTATGCTACACATGAACACCCAATAGCTACCAATCACTGTGCCTTGACTTTGGCCAACATACACAGCTTGAATACTATTGACTATTCATGTGAAACGACGGAGGGCTACAGATGGTTTTGGCAAAACCGTGAACGTAGTGAACTTTATTTGGTCGATGGAACGAGATAGCTTTTAAATGGAGTGGCTCAAACTCCGTATTTTAAAAGTTTGTTTTAAAAAGAACCGAGTGGTTTTTCGAAAGTGTTCCAACGACTTTAACTTGGTTTATTATCTTGCATTAGTTCTTTTAATGCATGATATTCTTGCATTAGTTCTTTTAATGCGTCCCATCATTTAATCCTACCATTGCAGAAAACAACCAAAATATGACGTACGCTTATGCCATTCGCATTCGCCACTGGGCCCCGTCATTACCCGTTAGGTTACTTAACTAACGACAGAGCGGGGGCTGGGCTAGCGCGTCTGTAAAACATAAGCAATGCCTAAATAATATCATATATAAATATACTGCAATGATAAACATTTCAGATCACAGATGAATATATTGGATATACTAGGAATCTGTAATTCGTACGAGCCTGTAACGAAAGACAGATTACACGGTCGCGGTGAATAGCCAATACCCCACCCAAGACCCCTACGGGTGCGGCAAACTACCCGCCAAGTACCCGAAGCGTAGCAACCTCCCTCATCTCCATGAGTAGGCCACTCGACACTTCGGCATACCCGGTAGTTTGTGCACCCCCTCCATGGGTCTATCCTAGGAGCAAAAACAGTAAAAAGAAATTATACAATGACGGCTACAACCCCGACCCGGTTGTGCGGCCATACAAATAATTATTACATCAATTTACAAATTTACATGAATTGAAAAAAAAGAAAACTCTCGTCTCACAACCCCCGGCTATTCACCCGCGACAATCCAACATATTCATATACACATTCCAGCAACAATACAGATCACAGATTTGTATAACCCCCACTAATCGACATATAGCGATTAGTAGACGTTCAATACAAATATCACATTACAGAAAACCCGTTAGCTTAAGTCTTTTAGAAGTTCGATCAAAAATACGGATTTTCGGGACCCCCAAAATAAAATTTTCGTTCTGGAAAATCTGGGCAGAAAATATATATTCCAAAAATCCCAAAATACCCCAATGAGCAATCTGCAAAAAATAAAACCCATGACCGCGTCAACTCGGCCGCGTTTCCGCGGCGGGAGCGTGCTCCCGCCGCGGAACCGCGGCGCTTTGATCGAGTCATGGGCCCAAATTTTTGCAGTTCCTTTAAAAAAGCCTGAGTCGATTTTTGGTGTTTTTCAAAAAAGTTTTCCAGCACTTTTAAAATCGACAGAAAGTTTAAAATTCCGGGGTTCGTTTCGGGACTTTTTCGTTGATCGATCTTCTAGTTACTTGCTAACATGTTAGATAGAGTTTAACTAGGCTCTGATACCACTGTAAGTCCATACTACCTCTCCCGGTACTTTCGGGAATGCGGAATTTGGTAAAAAACAATTTTTACGGAGGTGGTAACATGGACCTATAACCCGGATCTTGGTTAAACATCTATCTAACAACCTAACTTGAGTTTCTAGCTACTCGGTTAGGGGGTTATACCTTGCTTGTCTTGAACTCCTTCGTCTTCAAACTCCGATGGTGGTCCGATTGGCTTCTTCTCGTCGTCTCCGTACGCCGAAGATAGATCCACCTGAAAGCTCCAACCTTTAGCTCCTTCTTCGTTCTTTGAAGAAACTAGTTCACTTGGTTTGCTAAACCTAGTGAACTAGAATGAGTAGAGAAGAAATAGAATGGGATTTTATCTATGGTTCTTGATTCTCAACTCATGAGAGATATGAACCATAGATTAAAGAGAGGGAGCAAGAGCAAGAGGGTGAGAGCAAAATGGAGAGCTCAAGAACAAGAGAGAGAATGAGCAAGAAAGAATTTGGCTCTCTTTTGTCTCTCACCCTCTCATAATCCAAAGTAATCATAACTCATCATATCAAAAAAAAATCTTATGTGATGGTTGAAGCAACCATAACCATATCATATCATGCACTCATTTTACACAAATGAGCAAGCAAGTAAAAGTCTTTGCCATGAAATGATGGCTATGGTTATCATGATGCTCAACTAGTCAAGCCTAGTCAACCGGTCAACAAAGTCAACAAGTCAACAAAAGTCAACAAGTCAACAAAGTCAACAAAAGTCAACAACCAAGTCACCATAATACATAATTAATATAATAGTTAATCACATATCATATTCTCATTAGGATTGAGCAAAAAGTCAAATAGTCAACGGTCAACTGTCAACAACCCTAATGAGAATCCGCTGCCTCTGCCTCCCTGTCAACTGTGCATACACACCCGCATCCGCGTTCCGAGGAACACGAATGCAAACTGGATAAATCCAATCCCATAAGGTACACTAGGATCTGGCTTAAACCAAAGCCCGCTAGTGTAAACTGTCCGGACACAGTACGTGCACAAGTGCACGGATGTGACCGAACCCTGTCGCAAAACCATGCGACCTGTCGCAATACCGTGCGACCTCTACTCTTTTGCCTAAAGGCGAAAAGCTTTCTGTGTGGTACTCTAAAAACTCGACACTACGGTGGCAGTGGGTTTAACCACAGACCGCAAGCGGCACTAGCTGTGTGTAACGGTCCCCAGGTAATGCCGACAAGAAGACCGACGAGGCGAAACCCATCTGAACTCCTACTGAGCCTGAGTGTGACATTCTCCATACAGTCCGGTCTGTTCGTCTGATACATCGCATGGCGGGCCTAGGGGGCGGTAAACGTCAGTCCCCCAATAGCGGTACAAGTCGTGCCGGAGTGAAGCCCAAAACACCCTGAGATAACACTGGAAGCCTACCAGTATATCTCGTTTGCCCTGGCCAGGGACTACTCGTGTAATGGCTCTCCTAGACACAGCGCGATGTCAACCCCCAATACCGGGAGAGACGAATCATGTCTAACCGTCACTGCCTCCAAGTGCTTCGGGACTGCACCCAACCACTACCTGTTTGCACGACTCCTTTGAGCCGTGGTAGGGTAGTGATCAAAGTACAGTGGGAACACACTCGAGGCGATGTGACAGTGTCAAGTCAGCGGACTAAGCTGTACTCATGTCACCTGGGAACTGATAACTGACGATAGTCATAATACCAACTAGTCAGTTCCCGACGAGTCCTGTCCAGTGTACCCGTAACCTAACGAGCACCCATATACTATCTCAAGTACGACGTACTGACGGCTGTGGGACAGAGCGTCTCCCATACTGGGATGAGAAGCGCATGCGCTGGTCTACTCCGGAGTATCGATGCCCTGTCTCGATAGTCCTGCGACCAGGGACCTGCATAAGGATGTGCTTATAGATTACCCAGCCCCACTAGTGTGACGGCCATCACATCGCTGGTAATCAAGCAAAGATCCTAAGTGCTCTACTAATGTGTATAGGCGATATACAAAAATAAACACATGTACACATTGAAGTAGAAACAAACCAAGTAGCATACTACTATTTTGAGCAAGATTGTATATACAAGGTGAATATCATAAGCATCCATTAAGTAATATACAAACTAGTATGATACAGTAATGGCCTCTAGGGCATATACACTAACAGTTTTTCCCCATGACGAGGGGCAGTATTTTGGACAGATGATCCAGGTGGATACTGAGGGAAGGCATGGCGCAGGATACTGATTAAGTTCAGTTGACAATACAGTCTAAGAAGTTTGGATTTGGAGTTCACTTATGAGCTAGGTCCCATCAGATATCAGACACATTCTAAGACAGGTATTGCTCATTTCGGTAGATGGTTTTCTCCGCGAACTTGAGATAAAGAGAGACATAGAAAGAAACATCAGAGCGGATCTACTCACTAAGGCTATTCCTCGAACGCAATTGTTTCGCAAACAAGCTTTGTGAGACTGACTAGTGGAGGAGTTGGGTGTTCGGTATCACACGGGCTGTGAGTATGCGACATCGCAATAATTAGTCTTGAGTGCAAGTGGGAGATTGTTGGAGATAGTGCCCTCAGAGTCAATTATTGGATCACATGCACGTGATTGCAATGATTGAGGTAGGACCTATACCGGTAGGACAGTGTTGCTCAAGATGATAGTATGCTATCTGGTTTATCTTTATCATCGTGTACTGCTTTAGGTGACCTTACGAGTCGCTATTACACGTTGATAGAGCCCTTAGGATTCTTGCTTTACTGCCAGCAGTATGTGGGCGATCATAAACGTGGGAGCTGGGGTCTATAAGCACATCCTTAAAAGGTCCCTAGTCGTGGGAGTTTCGAGACAGGTCATCGATACTCCATAATAGACTAGTGTATACAGTCGAGACCCCGACGAGGGGAGGTGGCCGGTCTCACAAGCCACTGGTGTCAGTTGGTTCACCTAAGATGTATACAGGTGCTCATTGGGTTATGAGTACACCGGACAGGACTCGCCGGGAACATGCTAGTTGGGATTATACCAGACGTCAGATAGCAGTTCCCTGGTGACATATATACAGGTTAGTTCATCGACCTGAGATCGTCATTTGTCTCGTGTGAGTTCCCACTGTGCTTTGATTACTACCCTACCACGGCTCAAAGGAGTCGTGCAAACAGGTTTTAGTTGGATATAGTCCCGACCCACATGGAGGCAGTGAGCGAATCTGCGGGGGTTCGTCTCTCCCGGTATTGGGGGTGAGGTCGCGCTTGTTAGTTATATGTATTCCCTAGAGGCCATTACTGTGCATAGGATGTATATTGTAGTGGATGCTGGGACATATATAGGGACGACTTTCTTGCTCGACATTATAGTATGCTATCTGGTTACTCTTTGCCTTAACGTGTATACTGATTGTCTCTCTGTTACATATTGGTAAAGCCCATAGGATGTGTACTTGACTACCTGGACTATGATGCAGATCATACTAGTGGGGACATGGTAGTCCATAAGTACATCCTTCAAGGTCCCTAGTCGTGGGTGTATCGAGACAGGGCATCGATATACCAGAGTAGACTAGCGTATACCTTCTTGACCTATACAGATGGGCGATGGATGATCCCATATCCATTGGTGTTTGACATCAGAGATGATATACGGGTGCTCAGTGGGGACTGGGTACACTGGACGGACTCGCCGAGAACTCCCAGATGGTATTATACCTTACGTCAGATGGCAGTTCACTAGTGACACTGGTACAGGTTAGTCTGTAGACCCGAGATCGTCAAAGAGTCTTGTGTGTCTCCCACTGTGCTTTGATTTCCACCCTACCACGGCTCTACTGAGTCGTGCAAACAGGTGGTTTTTGGGTACAGTCCCGATTCACATGGAGGCAATAAGCGATAGGAGGGGATTCGTTTTTCCCGGTATTGGGGGTTGATGTTGTGCTATGCTCGACTGGCCATAAGAGGAAATCCCTGGCCAGGGTTGCAGTGATCTACTGGTAACTGTTATCAGTAGTTTCATGCTATGTTAGGGACCTTATATCGGCATGACTTATCGAGCTACTGGGGTCTGACGTTTACTACCCCTAAGCGAGATATGCGACATATCAGACGAACAAACCGGACTGTACGGTAAGTGTTACTGGTTGGATTCACAGTAGTGTGAGCGGGCTTGCTCGTCGATCTTCTGATCGCTCAATACCCGGGTGGCCGTTACGTTTAGCAGACCGCTTGCGGCTTGTGGGTGTTTGATATGATCATCACCTGCTGCCGGCGTATTGACGAGTCTTTAGAGTCCTACACAGAGGTTTCCTGGCTTAAGCGAAACGAAATAGGAGCGCATATGAGATATGTGCGGGACCGAGAATAATACCAGTATGTGATATTGTATTCGATTCTCGCGATTTGTGACAGTGATCGGTTATATGCGATATAGCCGGGTTATCGGATCAAGTGTTGATTCGATGAGTTGTTACTATTGATATTAATCGGTTATATGCGATATGACCGGATCGTTAAATCAAGTGTTGTTTTAATGATTTAATGTATAATTATATATATGATATATTACTTTACATTAACTAGTATTTGTTCACTTAAGATGGATTTTCTCACTTGATGTGCACATTGTATATATGATATAGTTTTGTGCACTAGTTTGTATCATGTTTGATGATGCATGCAAACTTGGGTGTGTATGATTAAACCATGGTTAGGGTTTTGATTTACTTATTCATTTATCTTGTTTATTTATTTTAAGGTAAGAAAAGAGAAAGCTTGCTTCTTTTGTTTGTTTCTTTGAAGCTTCAAGAAGCTTTGACCATTCTTGTTTTCTTTCCTAAACCTAACCATTCACCTAACCTTAGTTTATTCTCTACACTTATCCATGGTTGCTAATATGATAAGAATGACTTTATTTTCTTTTTAAAATATTCTTATCATATTCTTTTTCTTCTTCTTCTTCTTCTTCAAGAAGAAAGAAGCTTGCTAGCTTCAATGGTGACTTGAGAAGATGAGTGAGAAATCCAATTCTAAAGTGAACCCACTTCCTAGTTCTTCATACTTTACCACTTGCCAAGTAGTATAGAGTGTTTTCTTCATAAGTTTCATGACTTGGTGAAGTTGGAGCTTGATCTTGAGTTGCCTCGACGTAGATCATCTTCGGCATCGAAGTCGACGACCTAGCCCGATCTTTTCTCCGATGAAACCACCGCAAGAGTCTAGGATTCCGATGGGTATAGCAGAGGGACGTCAACACGGAGCTATGGAGGTGGAGGACCGGATCTACAAAGGTTGTATTTTCCGTTTACTCATAGTTAAGTTGATAACATATATTGTTTCGCGTATACCTCTAGTCACGATCTTGCTTGGGGTTTCTCGGCACATAGGAAAATTTTGAATTTGCCATGTTTGATCACTTGTAGAACCTCATGGGTATTCCTAGGAACCCAACAGTGGTATCAGAGCTTAGCTAGAGCTTTAGGCGAAGTGTAGACGAATCTAGAAGTCCGATCGAACCCGATATCCCCCGATTTCACCCCTCTCTGTAAATTTTTTAAAACAGTGGATTTTTCCAAATTAAAAATTCTCAAAAAAATCAGCAGGAAACTTTAAGGGTTACCGTGAAGCACGTGACCGTAATACGACAAAACCGCCGCGGAACCGCGGCCTTAACATGCTATTTGCGGCAGTTCCGCGGCAGTATGTAATGATCAGGGAATTCTTTTTGCACGGTAACCTCAGTTGTTGTTTGCTGATTCTTCTGGGAAGTTTTATGTTTCACTCAAGAGTTGAGTTTTCTGGGGTGTATTGGGGACTCGATAATTCGATCGGATTATTTAACTTTGTTTATTAATTTTTTCCGGATATTTATAGAATATGTTAAAAAGTTCGACCGGATATAAATACCCAATTTTTCCCCTGCCGGAAAATTTCCAAGTGTTGGATTTTTCCATGGTTTAAATACGTTCTAAGTAGTTCAAGTAACGCGATGGACCCTCTAGAAGACAACAAACCTTAACTCGATTATGTGACCGTCTTGAACAGCCCTTTGAACCTTCGGGTTTGGGGCAGTACGTCGTGCCACATGTGAGACGTTGGCTTGACCCTTCAAAACACGGACGTCCTAGTATATCCAATATTTCATATGATATTTTCTGCTGCGATATCTGTGATGTGATCATGTGATTTGTTCAGATAGATATAGTATATAGTATATATGATATATTATATATACGTTGCTTATGTTTTACACCCGCGCTAGCCCTGCCCCACTCTGCTGTTAGTTACCTAACCTAACGGTGCAGACGGGACATCGAGGCGAATGCGGATGGCAAAAGCGTACGTTATATTTATCTGTGATGTTTAGGTGGACTTAAATGATGGGATATTCATTAATGAGATTAATGAAAGAAAATAAACCTAAAAGATGTTGTGGAATCGAATTTTGAAATAAAAACAGGTAGCTACAGTTCTTGCTTTGCATCGCGGTGTTCCTTGTAGAACATCCTGCACCTTATTCGATAAGGAAAGGACCGAGATCTCTTCACCGGGAGTGACTCCTTTAGCAATAACTGGCAGATGCTACAACCCTCGGTTTGTCTTTTGATTGCTTCTATAGTTTCTTCTTTGCACAGTGATATATATGATATATCCCGCACCTCATTCGACGAGGAAAGGGCCGACGATCCCTTCACCGGGACTGACCCCTTTAGCAAAACTTGAAAAGCCTAAAAAACACTCCATTTAAAAATCATTTGATTCCGCAACGAGATCAAGTTCGAAGCGTTAAAGGTTTTCATAAAAACCATTCACAACCCTCCGTCATTTTAGGAAGTAGAGTACTTAGTATTCGTGTTGTGTTTGTTGACCATAGTCAAGGCACAGTGTACGGTAACTAAGTGATGTCTTCCTATACCGCATATGATGCGATTAGTGAGGACAGTCGTGTGACTTTGTTGACCTTAGTTAAGGGTCATGTGGGTGGGTCTGATTAATCACGAAATGACGGGTAGAACTTGACTAGTGCTTATGATTTGTTGACCATAGTTAAGGTCATAGGTGCTAGGGGTAAAAACCTTTATCGGGAGTTTCAAGTGTTGAAATTTGCAATGAGATTGCATACCTTCTATGTGATAGTTGGATCCCGATACCCACTGCGAGTAATTGTTACTCCTGGGAGAGTTTTGCACTTTACAATTAGCCGATCAAGTAGGTGTCTAGAAAGGTGCCAACGGTGTTACGCTTCTGGGAAAACGAGGTTTACTTTAATTAGGTCCGTGCGAAAGCACGGGGAACCTTCCTCAAAGTACCGACACTGGCATGGCTGAAAGATTGGCGAACTTGTAGAGTGTAATTAATCCCGGCTAGTCTTTCCTTTTAGGGTTTGAATGAAGATTTGATAAAAACAGTGGGAGCCATCCTGATTAGATAAAATAAATAACCAATCTAATCTTGCAAGAGCGCACACAGAGTCTTTTCTTCTCTCTCTCTCCAGGTAGCGACCATATCACGTCTTAATCAAGATAATAATATGGATGTATTGACTGAACCCGCTTGTTATACTGAGCTGGGGAGCGTTGGTCCCGCTCCAACTTATAATTGTTATAAGACAGAGCAGGAAATAGGGGAATACCAGGATTCCTATGCCGCCCAAACGAAGAAAGTGCATGAGATGCATCTCCTTCGGGTGTGTTCACTACAAAGAACAGTTTCTCGGTATCCTCTGCATCCTGGGTATATGATACCGAATCAGGGTCCCAGATTTGTAATCTGTTACATAGGGCTACAGAAAGGTAGAGAACTGAGAACGGGTGATAAGTTTCATGAGGCAGAAAACGGGGCAAGTGTTGCAGCCAAGTCTGTTGGTCACTGTCACCCTGTATTACAAATACATTGATTCTGAACGAATGTTATTAGATACCGAACCTGATATACAAAATCATATCAGTCTCTTTATAAGTAAAGAAATGATAAAATTTTGTATTGTTGGATAATGTTTTGAACATTTCCGATATCAAAAGTTGATCGGTTCAGGCACGTTATCTAAAAGCATTGATGTTCTAAATCAAACTACAGTTCCTAGTATACAGAACACACACAACAGAAAGGGTTCAGAAATGAACGAATCTTTCTTGAGGCATTGTAGACTAGGTCATATCAATGCTACCCGACTAGCTGAAGTTACATTTAGATGCATATTTAAATCAGTTTGAATTTACATCTTGTGAAACTTACCAGTCATGTCACAAAGATTAGATGACCATAGCTCTGTTTATTGGAAACAGAGAAAGAGTTAGTAAACCCTTGGGATTGATACATGATGATGTATGTAAGGTCCCCTGTCTACACATGCCAGTACTGATTCTTTGTATTTCATTACATTCTCTGATAATCTCTCAAAATTCTGACATATGTTCCTGTTGAAACACAAGTCCGAACCTTTTGTGATATTCACAGAATATAAGTTAGAAATAGAGAACCAAAAACTGGGTATAAGTATTATGTCCTATGATAAGATCAGGGAGGAGAATACTTGTGCATGGAATTCTTGGACTATTCTAAAGCAGAATGGGATTCTCTCTCTGTGTTACTCCTCTGTATACACCACAGCACAACGATGTATCAGGGTGGAGCAATAGCACCCTATATGATATGGTGTGCTCTATGATGAGTATTACTGAGTTACCTGTTTCTTTTAGGGAGTTATGCACTTATGAAGTTGCATACCTATTCAATAGGGTTCAATTCAAATCAGTGCCTACCACTCCATATAAGATATGGAATGGGAAAAGCCTATCTCTTAAGTAAGTTATGATTTTGGATTGTCCGGCCTATGTCAAAAGCAAAATCCGGACAAGATCGAGGCAACGTCAGTTCTGTAGAACTGGAAAGGTTCCAGCTATACAAAACTGCAGTTGCTGATTTGACAGAACCAAAGGATTCAATAGTCCCCGACGAACCTCAGCCTCTCCGCCGATCTGGTAGGGTTCCTCACCTGCCTGAGAGATACTTCGGTTTCTCGATGACAGTGGGAGCGAGGATTGCATCATAAGATGATGACCCAACTAGATTCGAGCAGGTCATCGAGAGTAGGGACTCTGTAAGAATGGCTGGATGTTTAGCGATCTGAAATGGAATCCTTATACACCAACAAAGTATGGACTCTAGTTGCTTTATCTGAAAGGTTAAATCCCCATCAGAAGCAAGTATATCTTGAGAAGATTACTTGGTGTACATTGAAAAGTTAAGACTTTCAAAGCTAGACTTGTTAAAGGTTTACATCATTGACCAGGTATGGATTATAATGAAACCTTTTCTAAGTAGCTATGCTTAAGTCCATCCAGATCCTACTTACCATTGCTATATACCATGACTACGATATCTGGTGGTTGGGTGCCATGACCGTTTTTCTAAATACTGATTTAGAATTGAAAGTCTATAAGTACACAGCTAGAGGGCTTCGTAAACAGTGGGAGCAGCAGAAACATGTGCAAGTTGCTTTACAGGATAAAGCAGGCATCACGGAGTTGGAACATCTGTTTTGATGTGGTAGTCAAAGAGTTTGACATCATCAAAATGGTAGATGAACCGTGTATATACAAAAAGGTAGTAGGGAGTATGGTGATGATCCTCATAGAGTACGTGGATGACATACTCTTGATAAGAAAGGAGTTCCTATGCTACGATCGGTCAATCTCCGCTTATCACAATGATTCTCCATATAGGATCAAAGTGATACCTCCTAAATTCTGGGTTTTGGATCTATGAGATAGATCTGATTGGATGCTAGGATACTCACTAGTTGTAGTGAGATGGTATCAATGGATCCTGAGGAGAATCACAGGAAAGGTTCCAGGGTGATAAGGACGACTGAATGTCAGTCGTAGGCATTGTCTTTACCCTCAGTGGAGGGACGGTATGTTGGAAGAGTTCCAAGCTAGATACCGTGGCAAACTAGACGAGAAAGGCAAGATACATCGCTACTTAAGATGCTACCAAGGAGGCAGTTTGGATGTATATTAGTTCATGAGATGAACTTAGTTCCGCCCATTGTGTGACAATGGAGTTGTAGCTTATGCCAAGGAACGTCCATCCCATCAGTGATCCAGACATATTCTAAGGCAGTATCACCTGATCATGGAGATGGCTGATCTCCAAAGTGATCGAGGTTAGGAGAGTAGACTCAGAGGACAATACGGCGGATCCACTCACAAAGGCCTTTTCCCAGAGAGAGACTTTTATGGGATGGTTGAGTATGAGATACTGCAACCACTGCTACAGATGGACCTAGTGCAACTGGGAGATTGTTAGTTATATGTATGCCCTAGAGGCCATTACTGTGCATAGGATGTATATTGTAGTTGATGCTGGGACATATATAGGGAGGACTTTCTTGCTCGACATGATAGTATGCTATCTGGTTACTCTTTGCCTTAACGTGTATACTGATTGTCTCTCTGTTACATGTTGGTAAAGCCCTTAGGATGTGTACTTGACTACCTGGACTATGATGCGGATCATACTAGTGGGGACATGGTAGTCCATAAGTACATCCTTCAAGGTCCCAAGTCGTGGGTGTATCGAGATAGGGCATCGATATACCAGAGTAGACTAGCGTATACCTTCTCGACCCATACAGATGGGCGATGGATGATCCCATATCCATTGGTGTTTGATATCAGAGATGATATACCGGTGCTCAGTGGGGACTGGGTACACTGGACGGACTCGCCGAGAACTCCCAGATGGTATTATACCTTACGTCAGATGGCAGTTCTTTGGTGACACTGGTACAGGTTAGTCTGTAGACCCGAGATGGTCAAAGAGTCTTGTGTGTCTCCCACTGTGCTTTGATTTCCACCCTACCACGGCTCTACTGAGTCATGCAAACAGATGGTTTTTTGGGTACAGTCCCGATTCACATGGAGGCAATGAGCGATAGGAGCGGATTCGTCTCTCCCAGTATTGGGGGTTGATGTTGTGCTATGCTCGACTGGCCATAACAGGAAATCCCTGGCCAGGGTTGCAGTGATCTACTGGTAAGTGTCATCAGTAGTTTCATGCTATGTTATGGACCTTATATCGGCATGACTTATCGAGCTACTGGGGTCTGACGTTTACCACCCCTAGGCGAGATATGCGACATATCAGACAAACAGACCAGACTGTACGGTAAGTGTTACTGGTTGGATTCACAGGAGTGTGAGCGGTCTTGCTCGTTGATCTTCTGATCGCTCAATACCCGGGTGGCCGTTACGTTTAGCAGACCGCTTGCGGCTTGTGGTTGTTTGATATGATCATCACCTGCTGCCGGCGTATTGACGAGTCTTTGGAGTCCTACACAGAGGTTTCCTGGCTCAAGCGAAATGAAATAGGAGCGCATATGAGATATGTGCGGGACCGAGAATAATACCAGTATGTGATACTGTATTCGATTCTCGCGATTTGTGACAGTGATCGGTTATATGCGATATAGCCGGGTTATCGGATCAAGTGTTGATTCGACAAGTTGTTACTATTGATATTAGTCGGTTATATGCGATATGACCGGATCGTTAAATCAAGTGTTGATTTAATGATTTAATGTATAATTATATATATGATATATTACTTTACATTAACTAGTATTTGTTCACTTAAGATGGATTTTCTCACTTGATGTGCACATTGTATATATGATATAGTTTTGTGCACTAGTTTGTATCATGTTTTATGATGCATGCAAACTTGGGTGTGTATGATTAAACCATGGTTATGTTAATGGTTAGGGTTTTGATTTACTTATTCATTTATTTTGTTTATTTATTTTAGGGCAAGAAAAGAGAAAGGTTGCTTCTTTTGTTTGTTTCTTTGAAGCTTCAAGAAGCTTTGACCATTCTTGTTTTCTTTCCTAAACCTAACCATTCACCTAACCTTAGTTTATTCTCTACACTTAACCATGGTTGCTAATATGATAAGAATGACTTTGTTTTCTTTTTAAAATATTCTTATCATATTCTTTTTCTTCTTCTTCTTCTTCTTCTTCAAGAAGAAAGAAGCTTGCTAGCTTCAATGGTGACTTGAGAAGATGAGTGAGAAATCCAATTCTAAAGTGAACCCACTTCCTATTTCTTCATCCTCTACCACTTGCCAAGTAGTATAGGGTGTTTTCTTCACAAGTTTCATGACTTGGTGAAGTTGGAGCTTGATCTTGAGTTGCCTCGACGTAGATCATCTTCGGCATCGAAGTCGACGACCTTGCCCGATCTTTTCTCCGATGAAACCACCGCAAGAGTCTAGGATTCCGATGGGTACAGCGGAGGGACGTCAACACGGAGCTATGGAGGTGGATGACCGGATCTACAAAGGTTGTATTTTCCGTTTACTCATAGTTAAGTTGTTAACATATATTGTTTCGCCTATACCTCTAGTCACGATCTTGCTTAGGGTTTCTCGGCACATAGGAAAATTTTGAATTTGCCATGTTTGATCACTTGTAGAACCTCATGGGTGTGCCTAGGAACCCTACAACGCTGTGTCTAGGAGATCCATTAAACAAAGCCCTCGGCCGAGGCAGGAGATTTACTGTTAGGTATTCTAGTAGTATCTCAGGGTGTTCTGGGCTTCACTCTGACACGACTTGTTCCACTTTTGGGGGTCTGACTCTTACCAACCTCCTAGGCCCACCATGCGATGCTCATAGACGAACGAACCGTATTGTATGGATATTGTCACTGACATGCTCAGTAGGGTGTCAGGATGAGTTCGCTCATCGACGTCCCTTTTGGTCAATAGTTGGTAGCCCGTCACGTATGGCTAATACCTCTGACGTGCTAGTGGTTAAATCCACAGCCATAGTATTGACGAGTCTTTAGAGTCCACCACACACAGTTACTCAGGTTTCGGGCGAAACGCTGTAGAGGCCGTATGGAGATATGGCAGGGTTCGATCAGATACGTGCGGTATTGTACGGATCGGGATCGGACGGATTTTACTAGCCGGCTTTGGCTTAAGCCGGATCCTAGTATTAGACAGTGTAGATTTTGTCTCTTTGCATTTGTATTCAGTGGGAATACAAATGCGGGCATGTATATGCAGTCGCGCGGTTTTCCTGTAATTTATTACGGGATAAGTTTTCTGAAGTTGCCAGTTTGCATTCCGTTCAGGCCAGTTTTCCTTTGTTCCTTCACGGCCAGACTTTCTGATGGAGGGGGTTATTTGCAAGTTTGCAAATAAGTTATTGTGGAGGGGGTGTCTTGGATTTGAGGGATTATGATATGACCATCATCATTATATTCTTTTTTCATCCACCCTTTTTGCATTTATGAGATTAGAAATGAAAGACTTTGATGTGACTATTTTTCCTTCTCATTTATCTCTCATTTCTCCTTTTGCATAATTGCAATTTTTCCTCCACCATTTCCTTATGGGTGGGCCGGCCACATAGAGGGCGAAGAGGTTTTTTTCATTTTTGAGGTGTGGCATTTTTCATCATCCCATTCCTTGCAAAAAATGATAGCACCATTATTTCTCCAAAGCTCTTCTCTCATTCCTCCATCATGGCAACTTCACTACGCGTCGGCTTGCCAACTTCGCGCCCGAGTTGCCTCGGTCCAGAGGTGGGAGCCCGTAAAAGAACCCGGCATTGTGGTTCCCGTTTCGGCGAGGAGGCGACAACCGGAGATTCCGCGACGAGATCGGAGTAGAGACGAAGACCGAAGGACACGGATCGCTCGGTATATCATTCTACCCCATCTCTTGATTGCTAGCATTAGGTTAATGGTTACGATCCGGGTTTATTGTCCACGGTAGCGCCGGTTTAAAGTTAAGAAAAATTTTGATTCCGCCTTTTGGCCTCGAGTAGACGGCCGGGGCGCTACCGTGGCACAACAATAAGCACATCCTTAAAGTGGTCCCTAGTCGTGGGAGTTTCAAGACTGGGCATCGATACTACATTAGTAGACTAGTGTATACAGTCGAGACCCCGACGAGGGGCGGTGGCTGGTCTCACAAGCCATTGGTGTCAGTTGCTTCACCTAAGATGTATACAGGTGCTAATTGGGTTATGAGTACACCGGACATGACTCGCCGGAAACATGCTAGTTGGTATTATATCTGACGTCAGATAGCAGTTCCGTGGTGACATGTGTACAGGTTAGTTCATCGACCTGAGATCGTCATTTTTCTCGTGTGAGTTCCCACTGTACTTTGATTACTACCCTACCACGGCTCAAAGGAGTCGTGCAAACAGGTTTTAGTTGGGTACAGTCCCGAGCCACATGGAGGCAGTGAGCGGATCGGCAGGGATTTCGTCTCTCCCGGTATTGGCGGTGAGATCGCGCTGTGTCTAGGAGAGCTATTACATGAAGTCCTTGCCCAAGGCAGGAGATTTACTGGTAGGTATTCCAGTAGTATCTCACGGTGTTCTAGGCTACACTCCGACACGACTTGTACCGCTTTTGGGGGTCTGACTTTTACCAACCCCTTAGGCCCGCCATGCGATGCTCATAGACGAACGGATCGGACTGTACAGATATTGTCACTGACGGGCTCAGTAGGGTGTCAGGATGAGTTCGCTTTTCGACCTCCCTTTTGGTCAATACTTGGTGGCCCGTTACGTACAGCTAGTACCTCTGACGTGCTTGTGGTAAAATTCACAGCCAAAGTATTGACGAGTCTTTAGAGTCCCCCAAAGACTATTTCTAAAGTTTCAGGCGAAACGTTGTAGAGGCCGTATGATATATGGCAGGGTTCGATCATATACGTGTGGTATTGCACGGATCATGATCGGACGGATCATACTAGTGTGCTTTGGTTTAAGCCGGATCCTAGTATTAGATTTTTTGTATTACTTTAGTCTTATCGCATTCGCATTCAGTCGGAACGCGGGTGCGGGTATGTATATACAGGTGAAGGGTATCCTTGTGATCTGTCACGAGTTTACTTTAGATGTTGCCGTATCTTTTTATTGTTGCAAACACCTGGATTAATGTTTGTAAATAGAAATTGTGAGCTGGACATGGACATATATTGTGACTCATGGTCTCTTCTATTATGTAAATGTCACATTTTATGTTTATTTATTGAGTTGAAATGATAAGAGGAGAGAGAGGGGCAGCCAAGGTCATGGTTGAGCTCTTGTATTTCTTTTTCTTTCTCTCTCTCAGTCTCAATATTCCAACACAAGAAAAGAAAAGAATAGAAAGCTTCTCTTCTTCTTCTTCCTCAAGCTCATTATCTCCATCAATGGCAACACCTCTAACCTCCATCCAAATCCATGGATGCAAGAGACAATGTGATCACAAACATTCTCTACATCACCTTGGACACGTCGGCTAGCACACTTCGTGCCCGAGTTGCTTCGGATGAAGCGGGATCCCGTAAAAAGAATCGATGATGTGGAGCCCTTTCCGACGAGGAGATCAAGACCGGAGATGCCGCGAGAAGCTTGGGATGGTGGCCAAAGACCGAAGGACACGGATCGATCGGTATAGCTTTCCAACTCTCTCTCTAGTTAGCTAGTAGTAGTTTAATGGTCCGATCCGGAGAAAAAGTATACGATAGCGCCGGTTTCTAGTTAAAGAAAAGTTTTCGTTTCCGCATTTTTGCCTCGGATAGACGGCCGGGGCGCTACCGTAGACTTACAGGTTAGACTGGATTCGTCTCTCCCGGTATTGGGAGTTGATATCGCGTTGTTTCTAGGATAGCCATTACACATAGTCGTCCCTGGCCAGGGAAAGCGATAATTATTGGTAGTGTTTCCCGTAGTTTCTCAGGGTGTTCTAGGCTACACTCCGACACGACTTGTACCGCTATTAGGAGACTGACGTTTACCTCCCCCATAGGCCCGCCATGCGATACTCTCAGACGAACAGACCGGACTGTATGGAGATTGTCACATTCAGGCTCAGTAGGAGTTCGGATGGGTTTGCCTCATCGGCCTTCTTATCGACATCTACCTGGGGACCGTTACGTATAGCTACCTCTTGCGGTCTGTGGTTAAACCCACTGCCAGTGTAGTGTCGAGTCTTTAGAGTCCCATACAGAGAGTTTCCCTGCACTGGGAAAAAGGTGTAGAGGCCGTATGGTTTTACGGCAGGTCTACGATCACTTACATGCACTTGTGCGCGTATGCCGTTCGAGCAGACAATACTAGTGGGCTTTGGTTTAAGCCAGATCCTAGTATTTTATGGATGGATTAGTTTTGTCTTCTGTGCATTCGCATTCTACGGAATGCGGCCGCGGGTGTGTATGCACGGTTGTGAGGAGCGAAGAATGAGGAGGTGCCTTATTAGGGTTTTGACCGTTGGTTCGGTCAAAACCATTATGAGGTGAGGCAAATATTTACTAATCTTTTTTAATGATAATTATGTTATGGCTAATTGCTTTGACCTTTTGACCATGCTTGACCATGTTGACATTTTGACCATTGTTGACTTGGATCTTTCATGAGAGCAATAGATTCTTCTTTTGCCTTTTGCTTTGGATTTGGTTTGAGATGATAATGATCAAATCTATGTAGCCATCAACTTTATCATGATAAGTGATTAGTAATTATTTGGTTTATGGATCATTATCTCTTTTTTTTCTCTCTCTTCATGTATGAGCTCCCATGGTTCCTCCTTCTTCTTCCTCTCTTGATTTTTCTATATCTCTCATGTGTTGAGAAAAATAGAAACAAAATAGACAAATAAATCCACCATCATATTCTACATCACCTAGGACAGCAAAAGTAGCATACTTGTTGCCCTAGTTACCTCGGCTTGAGGTGGAGCTCGGATTACAAACTCTCGGCTGGATCGTCTTCGACTCAAGAAGGCCGTGGAGGTGACCAAGATCCGGATCGATCCTTGGAGCTTGCGTGGACGAGGAGGAAAGCGGAGAGAAGATCAGAAGGACTTGGTTCGTGAGGTATAACCACTCAACATAGTAGCTAGAACTTGTTGTTAGTATGTTAGTTTTTGTTTAGCAATGATCCTTCATGGATGGTCCATGTTACCTTGTGAGAAAATTTTAATTTTTACCAATTCCGTCTCCCCGAAAGAACCGGGGTGGGTAACGTGGTCCTAACAGAAACATCATCAAGGTACTGCTAAGAGCTTGGAATGAAGACCGAAAGACACGGATCAACACGGTATAACTATTCTAACTATTAGTTTTGATTACTAGTTTATGGTTTAAGGTCGATCCGGGATTCGGGTAACGGTAACGCCAGTTTAGAAATTTTTGTTCCGCATTTTGGCCGCGTTTTGATGGCCGGGGTTCATGCGAAACCCTTCACCTGGTTCATACGAAACAAAGTAGGAGCACATATATGATATGCGCGGGACCGAGATTAATGCGCGTATATGATACCGCATTCTATTCTTATGATATGTGATATCGGACGGTTATATGTGATATAGGCGGGTTATCGGATCAAGTGTTGATTCGATAGATTGTTACATTTGATATTAGCCGGTTGTATGTGATATAGCCAGATTATTAAATCAAGTGTAGATTTAATAATTTAATATATAATTATATATTTGCTATATTGAATTACATTAACTAATATTAGCTCACTTAAACATTTCTTTTTCTCTCTTTGTGATTTAGTATATATATTTGATATATATTAATGTACATTTTATTGTGTCATGCTTGATGCCACATGCTTCATGGGTGTATGAGACTTACTGTAACGTTTAGAAATCGTTTTGCGAATTTTTCCGTTTTAGGGCAAAATAGTTGGTATTTTCCGTTTTAACCCGATTTCGATCAAACTTCCGTAGAAACTTACCAGCACATATTTTAGCTAAAATAAAGCTTTTGCGCGAACTTTGGGTGTATTTGGAAGGTTTTGGTTCAGATAGAATTTTTCCCAAATAAAATATTATTTTAGCTGGTAAAATATGCACGTAAATCGGGAAATTTCTTCTAAATGAAAATTCTTGGAAATCATCACTATAATTATTTTGGAAGATTCTTTTCTAAATATCTAGATATTTTTTTATGCAAAAGGTTTTGAATTTCTAAAGAAAAGAAAAGATGACATTTGCATTTATGAGCATTAATTAGTGTTTTTAGATAGAAAATTCCACACTTCACCAAAATTCCCTCCATTCTTCTCTTGGTCGGCCCTTCCCTTCCCCTTGTTGCCCTTCATCATTTCCACCCCTTTTCAACTCATTTTGCATCAAATAAATCATGAAAAATCCAAATTAATTCATACAAACTCAAATATATCGATTTTCCTTTATTCTTGAACTAAAAGCTAGCTTGGATCTTCATTCAAAATATCATTTTGGAGGAAAAGATGATGTGTTTGGTTTCTTGATTTTGATCATTTGTGGAGGTATAAAACCCTAACCCTAACCCTTTTTGTTGTTTCTAAATCTCTAATTAGCATTTTAATTGTTTATTTAAGCTTTTAATTTCATGTTTGAAATTCAAGACTTGATTTTTTATGATAATCTAGTTAGGGTAAGGCTTGATTAAGTGTTTAATACTAATTAAAGTGTTAATTTGTGATTAGGAAAAGATTAACCCAGTAGAAAATGATAATTATTGCTAATAAATACTTTGTTTAATTATGCAATTTTGCTTACTAGGTTTTTGCTAAAATTTAATTAGCAAGTGTTTAAAATTTAGAAATGGTTTAGATAGCTTAGTTAAGCTATTATAAGGTGTTTGTAATCGCTAGATATGCGTTAGCTTGAAACTAGTGCGATATATTGCGATAAGTTGCTTACTAGGTTTCGGGGTTTTTCCGACGTGGGTTCAATTGGTCGTTGCGAGATTACATCTATTTTATTCCTCGTAATTGTTTGTGTTGTGTTGCGCGATCGGGACGATCGGGGTCTAGACTTTGTGTTTTGTAGTTTAGCGACCCCAGTTAGGGTTCTTGGCCGATGTCGTGCACGATAGATGCGCTAAGCGCGCAGTGTAATTTTCCGGGCGTTTTCATCGCGTTTCGTTGTCTTTTCGCCATTGTAGGATAGTTTGCTTATGTGAAATTTTAGGTTCGCAAGCGGGGACTTCGGACGCTACAAGGGAAAACAGGTGGTAGGCTTCACTTAGCCAGGAGCGTCGGTGAGTAGATTTAACATCTAAAAAGGAAATCGCCTGCATGGCGTTATGCGTCTGAGCTAGATCAAATGATATGACCCTTAGTGTTTAGTATATGGACTCGTTTGTGCATGTGCTTTTCGTTGTATATCTCATTTACCTATTGTATTTAGACATAGTATTAATGAGACACAACATTATTATTGACGGTTCATGTTGCACGAGCACTGATTATATGCCACTCACACCGTCAATAATTCTCATGACACGCACAACACCTATACATATGCGACATTGGATTGCTTAGGGACATTGAGACATGATCCTTATTTTCATTGTGCATATGACATATATCAAACATGTATACCTACATGCTTATACATATGCCCTGACATGCTTACATGCTAGTTACCTATATACTTATAGGATAGTGTACCTTTAGTTATAGGTATATACATATTTGAGAGATAGCTACATGTACATATGGCATACATATACATACCTGGAGGGTATTATGGATAGGTAGACATGCCTTGCTACAGATACTTATACATTATACATACTTACATATGGACATACATATCTTGCTATACCTTTATCTTTACACATACTTCTGGTTATAGCTATATGTTTACCTTTACATGATGTTATTTTAGAAATTAAAGAAATTAGGAATCACATGATATTTATATTAACTTGTTGCAGTTAATTAGCGGCTTTTCCTTTATATGCTTTCATACAGTTTTATGTTGCATATATTGTATTCATGGATTTTCGCATTGAGATATGGATTTTTCATGATGTTTTCTGGATTTGGGGACCGTGGAAGTTCATGAAATTATGCATTATTTGAAAAACCCGGATCCCCTTGATTTGATATTACAGCATCCACCATAAGATTTATCGGTTCTGATTATATACCCGATTCGAGGAGCAGGAGGCACCGTCTGTGGGTACATGGTGGGGCCCGGAAGGTACCCCGGGGCAAGAATCGTTCAGTAGACTATGAGTTAGTGGGGGAAAACATACCATCCGGTTATATTACCAATGACTCGGCGGTTATCATGGGGATACCGACGGGAGTCATATACGTATGGATACGTCGAAAGGCGAGGGTCAAAGCTAGGCACTCGAGCTTTCGGTATAGCGTATGATACGTACCTATCAGGGGGCCAGTCATGGTGACAGCACCTGATAGATCAGCATTACTGTTTCGATGCTTGACACATTGGTTTCATGATATTTCTTTTTACTCCTATGTATATATAACAGTGGAATTAGACGCTGTTATATATGCATTTACACCAATATTAGTGGAATGGGAGCGAATATATGTGTATTGATATCAATTTATATGCATCATCATATTTATTCATGCAAATATATTTAGGATGTTAGAGATTTACTTGATATTTGATTTGGGATATAGGTGATTCATTTGATATTGGATACAGGATATTTATGAGATTGCTGATTTGTACATTCAGGATATATGAGATTTATTCGATAGTGTATATTCAGGATTTGTGAGACTTATATGATATGAGAGCCAATTTGGGGGCTGATTTGAGGAATTGGGATTTGGATTGTCTTGATGGACTTTGGTCCTACCACGATGTCAGTATTCCGTGGAAATGACATGTTTCATTCCATACTCCACATTTATTGTTTATGTACTGCTTCATGTATTAGTTGTACCTGCTAGAGTACCTTTCATGACTGTTGCATATATACATTGTCATATCATCGCTTCATGTATTAGTTATACCTGATATGGTACCTTACATGATTGTTGCATACAGATTGTCATATTACTGCTTCATGTATTAGTGATACCTGCTAGTGTACCTTTCATGACTATTGCACGCATATGACTTTTATTGCTATTAGTTGCTTATGTTAGATTCGTGTTGTACGTGCATACTTGCGATTACCTGCATATGTTGTTTTCTAATCATGAGTTGGCAACACACACCCGTTGTGCCACAGTTGTTTTGCAGGGTGTTCCCCAGAGTAATCGAGGCAGGCTATTCATCTATCTTATCATCTTTTGTTGTGGATACCGCATCAGCTCAAAGTGTGCAGTTTGCTTAGGTGGGTTTTGTGGTTATTCATTTTTTTATTGTATATTCGTTGTGTCCATGTACTCTCCATCTACCATTATCTTGTATGACTTAGAGACTTGATGTGATGACGATATTGTATATTTTGGGGACTTAGATGTCTTTTATGCAGTTTTACTTATATCGTCTTTATTTCTTCCCTACGGCGTCGTATATCTGTTGTGATGGTTGTTTTCCACCATTGGGCGTGGATTTGCTCCCGTTGGGGATGCTTTACTTTATATTTATGTTGTACCCATTTTTGGTGTTGGTTTTTACAAAGGAGGTGCTGCCGAAATTTTCAGGAAAGAAAATTGGACTTAAAGAATTTATACTTGCGATTATTAAAGGTTTAAACAATGTTTCTTATCTTTTCTTGTCTTTTAATGGTTTAGATTTCTGGGTTTTGGCTTTCTTTTACTGCGTTACGCCTGTAGACGTTGCGTAGTATTAGGGTCGTCACGTGCCAATATCGGGTCGTGACAAAATTGGTATCAGAGCGCTAGGTTTTACCTTTAGGAGTGTAGGATGACCTTGGTATGATGGAGTAGGTAGCTTAAGCAGAGTAACGTAGTGTGTGCATGTCCGCGGCATACTCACGATGCGGTACTCTGCCTAAATTGACCTAAGTACAAATTGCTTGAAATTCCTTCCTTGATGACATGTCCTTGTGATTCGATTTCCGTGTTCATATCGAATCCTATCTCTATTTATAGCCCTTGCCGCCGACGACTATGGGGACTCAGAGTGATGCAGCGAGGGCCGAGGTCAGAGTTAACTCGGGTGGGTCAAGGACTGACCAGGATGTCGCGCTCGTTGCACAGGAGCAGACGGATCCGCCTTCGGCAGATAGTATCTCCAGGCTTGTGGCAGAGAGCAGGACTTATGCCAGACGATGAGTTCGTTGGTTGAGGTCATTCGAGCGCAGTGACAGGAGGTTGTTCCCCATGTTACCCAGTTGTTCTTTGCGATCCGCACACAGCATGGTGTTACTTACACAGCACTAGTGGATGCAGCCATAGTTGACAAGGCACGTCTTCTAAAGATTATGGGAGTTCCGGAACAGTGGAGGACTCGTACCGGTATACCAGCCCAGACAGAAGCGTAGTCGTCGAGACAGATTTCGTGCACATCGCGGGAGTAGCAGAGGCTTGGGATGAGGAGTCGGTTAGCTAGATCAGCCATTCGTTGTGTTAATTTCTGTCAGCGATTCTTTTGTTGCGCGACACGTATTTCAGTCGTGTGCCAATCGGACAGGAAATAGAGTTTTGTCCGTCATTGTGATCCTTCTATAGATGTTGCATTTGACGTTCTCCTGGGCATGGACTGGTTAGCTTTGTGCTAGGGGTCTGTGGACTGCCGCGAGAAAATGGTCAGGTTTTGTTTTCCCGGCGAGTCAGTTCTTGTTGTGCAGGGGGACAGTGGTGCCGCCCTCACAGCTTGAATTCTTCCTTTTTTCGCTAGTCGGGTTTTGAAGAGTGGATGTCGAGGATTCTTCATTTTCATTCGTGATACCAGAACCACAGTGAGTTGTTAGACCGGGTTCCTTTCGTACGAGAGTTTTTCGACGTTGTTCCAGACGAGCCGGCGGAGCTTAGGGAGCTTGAGGATTAGCTGCAGAGTTGTTTTGTTGGGGGACTTGTTCATCCAAGTGTTTCGTTTTGGGGAGCTCCTATTCTGTTCGTCGAGCGAAGGGCGGTAGTTTAAGGTTATGTATTGATGGATCGCCAATTGAACCGGCTTACGGTGCGGATAGGTATCATTTACCTCGCATTGGCGATTTCTTCGATCAGCTCCAGAGCACGAGACTTTTTCTAAGTTTGTTTGGGATCTGGGCATCATTGTTGCGGGTTTAGAGCGATGACATTCCGAAGACTGCTTTGTGCGTGCTACGGACTTTATGTGTTTTAGTGTTGTCGTTGGACTCACAAATGCCCTAGCAGCATTCGTGGATGTGATTAACCAGATTTCTTCAGGCCGTTCCTCGACCAGTTTATTGTTGTGTCATTGATGACATTCTGATCTATTCCAATGTGTCGTGAGGAACAAGAGCAGCACTTGAGGATTTTCTTTGCAAACATTGGGAGAGCCCCAGATGTTTGCTAAATTCCCAGAGTGTTCCTTCAAGCTTGTTTGTGTTGACTCATAGGTCTTGTGGTTACGGGAGACGGTTTCGTATGGTCCCGAGGGAGATCGAGGCCGTACAGTTTTGGCCCATACTTATATCAGGGACAGAGGTCCGCAGATTTTTGGGCTTAGCAGGTTTTTACCGCCATTTCGTGCAGGATTGCTTGTGTATCGCTGCACCGTTGACTGGAATGACCTGAAAGGAGGTTCTTTCTTTGGACTGAGGCATGCGTGTGGAGTTTTCAGCAGTTGAAGACTCTGTTGACAACTGCACCAGTTCTTTCTTTGCTTTCTGGTATGGGCGACTTTGTTGTTTTACTGTAATGTTTCGCTAGTGGGGCTCGATTGTGTACTGAGGTGACACTATAGAGTTATCGATTTTACTTCCCGACATCTGGAGGAAGTACGAGCAGAATATCCCACTCATGATCTGGAGATGGCCGTGGTGGTTTTGCGTTGGAGATTTGGAGACACTACTTGTTCGAGAGTTGTGTCAGATTTTCATGGACCACCAGAGCTTAATATACATCTTCCTGCAGCGGGTGTAGATTGTTGAGACGGTCTTCTGCAGATTTACAGTTCTTGTGCGATCGTTGAGTATAGCATAAGTTCCCCTCTACTGAGGGGCAACTTGCTCATGACCATGCCCGACCAATATTCCTTAATCTCTTTCGCGAGGCACTGCCCGCCAATGCTCGTTCGTCAAAGGTTCTTGAGCATACTTGGCTGGGTAATGATTCGGAGTCCTTGATTTGTGACAAGGGTGTGCTAAGTTTAGGGACGCGTTTGTGTACCTGATACTATTGGGTAGAGATGTGAAATCCTAGAGCAGGCACATATGTCAACTCTCTGTACTCATTCAAGTTCCACCAGCATTTGACGTGACTTGTGAGAAAGTTATGGGTGGGCAGGGATGTAAAGAGAAGTTTAGGATTTCATTTCGAGGTGCCTGTCTTTTTGTGTGTTAAGGTTGAACATCTGAGACCGGCTGGAGAGTTGCAACCATTAACCGTTCCGGAGTGGGAATGGGAGCAGGTCTCCATGAATATTCGTTGTGGCGTCTATCTATGTTTAGTCTGGGTGTGACTCTATTCGGATGCTAGTTGTCTGGTTATACTCAGGTTGCTCAGTTGTCCTTGGTTAAGTTTGTGTGTTTCACGGAGTTCCTTCATGGGTCATATCCAAATAGGGCACCCTATTCGCTTGCCGTCTTGAGCAGGAACTTCAGGAAGCCTTGGGTAGTGGTTGAGCTTTAGCTCCGTTTTTCCATCCGCGGGATGATGGTTTTGTGAGAGCAGGCTATACCGATTCTGGAGGATATGCTTGTGTGTACGTATTAATTGTTGTCGGCAGTTGGGATCATCACTTGACATTGTTAGGATTCTCCTTCGATAGCTGTTATCAAGAGGCAGTCCAATTGGCAACCTTTAAGTTTTGTTTGTTAGGTGGGGTCGATCTCCAGTCTGTTTTTCTGACTCTGTGAGATTAGGATTTTTGGACCCCAGCTATTCTAGAGACTTCGGAAATGGTCCAGTTGGTTCAGGTCAGGATGACGACAGCCCAGTGCAGACAGAGGTCTTATGCCGACCGTTGTGGTCGCAGACTTGAGTTCGCAGTGGGAGCTCATGTATTCCTACGGATTTTTCTGATGAATGACGTGTTGAGTTTTGGGAAGCTTATCCCAGAATTGTAGGTCCTTTTAAGATCCTTAAAGCGAGTTAGTTCCGTTGCCTTTGATTTGGCACTTCCGCCCAGATTATTGAGTGTTCACCACGTATTCCTTGCGTCGGTACTTTACAATTACCTTTATGACCTTTCTCACATGATTCGGCACCAGTCCATTTGGATTGGACGCGATCCATTCATTCACCGGCAGCCAATTGTGTTAATGGCTCGGCAGGTGGAGAAACTTCGGTCAAGGGTCTTGCCATCTGTGAAGGGTTTTCTTGGATGTAGCTGTATAGTGAGGTGCTCACTAGGAAGGCTGCGAGCGAGATTTGGGAGTTTTGTAATCTTCTCTTTGAAGGTACGCTTAGTAAAAATTTTAAATTCGGGGAGGAAATTTTATAAGGGGGGGAGATTGTAACGTTTTAGAAATCGTTTAGCGATTTTTTCCGTTTTAGGGAAAAATAGTCGGTATTTTCCGTTTTAACCCGATTTCGATCAAACTTCCGAAACATACCGGCACATATTTAAGCTAAAATAAAGCTTGTGCGCGAACTTTAGGGGTATTTGGAAGGTTTTGGTTCAGATAGAATTTTTTCCAAATAAAATATTATTTTAGCCGGTAAAATATGCACGTAAATCGGGAAATTTCTTCTAAATGAAAATTCTTGGAAATCATCACTATAATTATTTTGGAAGATTCTTTTCTAAATATCTAGATTTTTTTTATGCAAAAGGTTTTGAATTTTTAAAGAAAAGAAAAGAAAATTTGGCATTTGCATTTATTAGCATTAATTAGTGTTTTTAGCTAGAAAATTCCACACACTTCACCAAAAATCCCCCATTCTTCCCTTGGCCGGACCTCCCCTTCCCCTTGCTGCCCTCCATCATTTCCACCCCCTTTCAACTCATTTTGCATCAAATAAATCATGAAAAATCCAAATTAATTCATACAAACTCAAATATATTCATTTTCCTTCATTCTTGAACTTAAATCGAGCTTGGATCTTCATTCAAAACATCATTTTGGGGGAAAAGATGATGAGTTTGGTTTCTTGGTTTTGATCTTTTATGGAGGTATAAAACCCTAACCCTAATCCTTTTTGTTGTTTCTAAATCTCTAATTAGCATATTAATTGTTTATTTATGCTTTTAATTTCATGTTTGAAATTCAAGGCTTGATTTTTTATGATAATCTAGTTAGGGTGAGGCTTGATTAAGTGTTTAATATTAATTAAAGTGTTAATTTATGATTAGAAAAAGATTAACCTAGTAGAAAATGATAATTATTGCTAATGAATACTTTGTTTAATTATGCAATTTTGCTTACTAGGTTTTTGCTAAAATTTAATTAGCAAGTGTTAAAAATTTAGAAATGGTTTACATAGCTTAGTTAACATATTATAAGGTGTTTGTAATCGCTAGATATGTGTTAGCTTGAAACTATTGCGAAATATTGCGATAAGTTGCTTACTAGGTTTCGGGGTTTTTCCGACGTGGGTTCGATTGGTCGTTGCGAGGTATATCTATTTTATTCCTCGTAATTGTTTGTGTTGTGTTGCGCGATCGGGACGATCGGGGTCTAGACTTGGTGTTTTGTAGTTTAGCGACCCCAGTTAGGGTTTTTGGCCGATGTCGTGCGCGATAGATGTGCTAAGCGCGCAGTGTAATTTTCCGGGCGTTTTCATCGCGTTTCGTTTTCTTTTCGTCATTGTAGGATATTTTGCTTATGAGTCGTGTTTGTGAAATTTTAGGTTCGCAAGCGGGAATTTTGAACGCTACGACATGGGAAAACAGGTGGTAGGCTTCACTTAGCCAGGAGCGTTGGTGAGTAGATTTAACATCTACAGTGGAAATTGCCCGCATTGCGTTATGCGTCTAGGCTAGATCAAATGATATGACCTTTAGTGTTTAGTATATGGACCCGTTTGGGCATGTGTTTTTCATTGTATATCTCATTTACCTATTGTATTTGGACAAAGTATTAATGAGACACGACACTATTATTGACGGTTCATGTTGCACGAGCACTGATTATATGCCACTCACACCGTCAATAATTTTCGTGACACGCACAACACCTATACATATGTGATATTGGATTGCTTAGGGACATTGAGACATGATCCTTATTTTCATTGTGCATATGACATATATCATACCTGTATACCTACATGCTTAAACATATGCCCTGACATACTTACATGCTAGTTACCTATATACTTATAGGATAGTGTACCTTTAGTGATAGGTATATACATATATGAGAGATAGCTACATGTACATCTGGCATACATACATATACCTGGAGGGTATTATGGATATGTATAGAGACATACCTTGCTACAGATACTTTTACATCATACATACTTACATATGGACATACATATTCTTCTATACCTTTATGTTTACACATACATCTGGTTATAGCTACATGTTTACCTTTACTTGATGTTATTTTAGAATTGGAGAAATTAGGAACCGCATGATATTTATTTTAACTTGTTGCAGCTAATTAGCGGCTTTTCCTTTATAAGCTTTCATACTGTTTTATGTTGCATATATTATATTCATGGATTTTCGCGTTGAGATATGGATTTTTCATGATGTTTTCTGGATTTGGGGACCGTGGGAGTTCATGAAATTATGCATTATTTGAAAAACCCAGTTTCCCTTGATATTATATTACAGCATCCACCATGAGATTTATCGGTTCTGATTATATACCCGATTCAAGGAGCGGGAGGCACCGTCTGTGGGTACATGGTAAGGCCCAGAAGGTACGCCGGGGCAAGAATCGTGGAGTAGACGATGAGTTAGTGGGGGAAAACATACCATCCGGTGACATTACCAATGACTCGGCGGTTATCATGGGGATACCGACGGGAATCATGTACGTATGGATACGTCGATAGGCGAGGGTCTGAGCTAGGCACTCGAGCTTTCGGTATAGCGTATGATACGTACCTATCAGGGGGCCAATCATGGTGACAGCACCTGATAGATCAGCATTACTGTGTCGATGCTTGACACATTGGTTTCATGATATTTCTTTTTACTTCTATGTATATATAACAGTGGAATGGGACGCTGTTATATATGCCTTTACACCAATATTAGTGGATTGGGAGCTAATATATGTGTATTGATATCAATTTATATACATCATCAAATTTATTCTTGCAAATTAATTTAGGATGTTACAGATATACTTGATATTGGATTTGGGATATGGGTGATTCATTTGATATTGGTTACAGGATATTTATAAGATTGCTGATTTGTACATTCAGGATATATGAGATTTATTCGATAGTGTACATTCAGGATTTGTGAGACTTATATGATATGAGAGCCAATTTGGTGGCTGATTTGAGGAATTGGGATTTGGATTGTCTTGATGGACTTTGGTTCTACCACGATGTCAGGATTCCATGGAAATGACATGTTTCATTCCATACTCCACATTTATTGTTTATGCACTGCTTCATGTATTAGTTGTACATGCTAGAGTACCTTTCATGACTGTTGCATATATACTTTGTCATTTCATTGCTTCATGTATTAGTTGTACCTGATAGCCAACCTTACATGATTATTGCATACAGATTGTCATATTACTGCTTCATGTATTAGGGATACCTGCTATTGTACCTCACATGACTATTGCACACATATGAATTTTATTGCTATTAGTTGCTTATGATAGATTCGCGCTGTATGTGCAAACTCGCATTTACCTGCATATGTTATTTGCTATTCATGAGTTGGCAACTCACCCCCGTTGTGCCACAGTTGTTTTGCAGGGTGTTCCCCAGAGTAGTCGAGGCAGGCTATACATCTATCTTATCATCTTTTGCTGCGGATAACGCATCAGCTCACAGTGTGCAGTTTGCTTAGGTGGGTTTTGTGGTTATTCGTTTTTTTATTATATATTCGTTGTATCCATGTACTCTACATCTACCATTATCTTGTATGACTTAGAGACTTGATGTGAGGATGATATTGTATATTTTGGGCACTTGGATGTCTTTTATGCAGTTTTACTTATATCGTCTTCATTTCTTCGCTACGGCGTCGTATATCTGTTGTGGTGGTTGTTTTCCACCGTTGGGCATGAATTTGCTCCCGTTGGGGATGCTTTACTTTATATTTATGTTGTACCCATTTTTGGGGTTGGTTTTTACAAAGGAGGTGCTGCCGAAATTTTCAAGAAAGAAAATTGAACTTAAAGAATTTATACTTGAGATTTTTAAAGGTTTAAACAATATTTCTTATCTTTTCTTGTCTTTTAATGGTTTAGATTTCTGGGCTTTGGCTTTCTTTTTCTGCGTTACGTCTGTAGACGTTGCGTAGTATTAGGGCCGTCACGTGCCAATTTCGGGTCGTGACACTTACACCATGCTTGAAATAACGAAGGGTTTATATTTATCCAAGTATTTCACAAATTTATGGAATTATCTCATGGCTAGAAGCTTGGAGAAGCTTCAAGTGTACATTGACTTAGTCCACTAATGTGTTTTACTTAAGATATTTATTAACTTAACCATTATCCTTAGTTTAGTTAAGTCTCTAATGAGTTAGAGTATGACAATAACTCACCCATGGTTTCTATTCTCACCTCATGAGTTCATTCTCAATTCCACTTCATCTTCTTCTTCAATTGAGAAAAAGCTTTCTAACTTTTCTCAAGGTGAGAAAATATTGTGAGAAAAATAAATCTAAAGTGATCTCATTTCTTACTTCATCATCCTCTACTATATTAGTCATTTAGTTTAGGGTCTTTGCTTCACTAATCTACAATTAGTGAAGAGGTAGCATGAGCTTGTGTCTCCTCGACATAGATCATCTTCGGCCTCAAAGATATCGAGCAAGCTCGTTCATTTCTTCATGTGAACCCTTACTAGAGTTCGGGTGTTCACTACTTGGAACGAAGGGACTACTACACGGAGCTTTAGAAGTGAAGGACCGGTCTACAAAGGTTGTATTTCTCATTCACTTAGATGTAAACTGTTTACATTGTTAGTTCGTATAAATCTGTAGTTATGATTCTAGGGTTATGGTTCTTTAGTTCAGAAAAAATTTGAAAACGGCATGGACGATGCCTCCCGAAACTTTGCTTCCGCGCTAGGTAACCCTATACATTTCTTAATGGCAGTTTGTGGGTTATCCCAGGATATGACGAGGGTTAAATTTCTACCATCTGGAAGATCAATAGTGATATTGTTCTTGACTCGCTACAGTTTTAGTAAAATGGACTTCTTTAGAAAACAGTAGTGGGAGTATGGTAGAACTGGAAGTGATTCCAGAACCACAAACGATTACTGAAAATTTAATAGAACCTAAAGATTCAATCAGGGTTTGACATTTCATTAGCCACTCCACAGATATGGTGGGTAACCTCAGGGGCTTGAGAGGTACTTCGGTATCCTCAAAGACGGTAACAGGGAGGTTCTTGTTTACCCAGACTTACCATTACTATTGTTCTAGACTATGAGACCCAGCAAGAGGATGAGTATAGCGTCGTTCTAAACTAGCTTTAGAAGTGCAAGTGTATATGACTCTACCAGAGGGTTGTTGTAGTCAGTGGGAGCAGCGGAAGCCTAGTGGACAAGTAGCTTGTGTCTATTTATAGACTAAAGCAAGTATAGCGGAGATAGATCATCTATTTTTGATGTGACAGTCATAGGCTTTGACATCATCAGAATTGGAGATGGATCTGTTAAAAAGGTGGTAGGGTGGTATGCCCTGGTATTTGGATGATATACACTTTCTAGGAAGTGAATTTCCTACACTACGATCGGTTATACTGTGGTTGTCACACAGTGGTCTCTCCATATAGGATATGGATATTATATTAGGGACTCTGGTTACTAGATTTATGGTTTTAGATCTAGATTTGGATAATTTCCCAATATGGGTACTTAGACATTATTCTAAAGGAGTTTTAGAATAGACGACTCCTGGCATGGTAGCGTACCTGCAGGTGATGGAGTCACCCTCTCTAAAGGTGTCTTGCAGACTAAATGGGAGAGGGATGTGCATGATTGGAATATCACATGCTTAGGCAATTGAGTCAATCATGAGATGTCAAGTACCACACCAGATGTTGTTTTTGCACTAGATGGAATAAGTTGTTATATTAATCCAATCATGGAGAAACGTTCAGAAGCCGTTTTAGAACATAAGTGGATGTTCTAGGGATTTGGTAATGACAGCCTCCTTCGGGAGACGGTTATCATTCCAGGCTTCCAAGTTGACATGGATGACAGAGTGACTATCAGAGTTATAGTTTTCCCTCTTAACGAGGGGCAGTTGTTTGGACAGGTGGTCCAAGCGGATACTGAGGGAGGCATGGTGCAGGATACTGATTAAATTCGGTTGACGATACAGTCTAAGAAGTTTACTAGATTTGGAGTTCATTTATGAAATGGGCCCCATCAGATATCCAGACATATTCTAAGACAGGTATGTAGGGTTGCTATGCACGCGCACAAGAGTCTATGAGGCATCAACCATGCCCGATTTAAAATTTAGCCATGCCGAACAACCCGAATACGGAACTTTAAACTAGAGATTAGGCGAAAACAAGCATGCTAAACATTTTAACACAAAGTGAGAGGGATTACAACCTTTGTAGATCCGGTCCTTCAGTTCATATGCTCCGTGTTGTGGTCTCTTCACTGCGATCATCGGGATCCGGACTCTCGAGAGGTTCCACGAAGAGAAAGACGCAACCTTTGCTTCCGATCTTCGATACTTTGATGATCTACCTTGAAGTTTCTTTAACACAAGCTAACACTCATGAAATGATATGAACACCCTCATCTAAATGGAAAGGGAAGATGAGGATGATGAAGTAGGATTTTTGCTCTCTTTATTTATCTTTTTCTCATATTTATTCATCACCTTTGAAAAATCAAGCAAGGTTTTTCATGGAAGAATGGAGGAGGAAGAAGATGAATAATCATTTGTGATGAATAATAAAAAGGTTATCATAATTATTTATGCAACCATGGTTCACTTAACCATTGTAGAGAGTTTACTAGGGTTAGGGTTTGGGTTAGGTCAAAGGGTGAGTCATGGATAAAGATCAACACAAATATCTTTATCATGACAAAGTAAAGCTTCTAGAATCAACTAGAAGGTTTAACCCTAATTCAAACCCTAATCTTGTTTAATCTCCTCTAATCATGTTGCATTAATAATTATAACATGTTACAATATTATATATCACATATACAATATTTATTGCAACAAAATAAAATAATACAATTAACATATATCGCATATATATCAATGTATTACCCGAATGAGAAAAAGAATCTTTTAGTGAGCAAATATTAGTTAATGCAATTTAATATATCATATATATTATTATACATTAAATTATCGAATCAACACTTGATCCGACAATCCGGCTATATCGCATATAACCGGCTAATATTTATCCGTACCGATTCATCGAATCAACACTTGATCCGATGACCCGGCTGATATCAAATATCGCGAGAATATAATACGGTATCACATATCGCATTATCCTCGGTCCCGCACATATCACATATGTGCTCCTACTCCGTTTTGCCTGAGTCAAGAAACCTCTGTGTAGGACTCTAAAGAATCGTCAATACGCCGGCAGTAAGTGATGATCATATCAAACACCCACAAGCTGCAAGCGTTCAGCTAAACGTAACAGCTATCCAGGTATTGAGCGCTCAGAAGATCAACAAGCAAGCCTGTAACTTCTCCTGTGAATCCAAACAGTAACACTCCCGTACAATCCGGTCTCGTCGTCTGATATGTCGCATATCTCGCCTAGGGGTGGTAAACGTCAGACCCCAGTAGCTCGATAAGTCGTGTCGATATGAGGTCTATAACAGTTCGAGAAACTACTGATAACACTTACCAGTAAATCTCAGCAACCCTGGCCAGGGATTTCCTGTTATAGCCAATCGAACACGGCACAACATCAACTCCCTATACCGGGAGAAACGAATCCCCTCCTATCGCTCATTGCCTCCATGTGATTCGGGACTGTACCCAAAAGCCACCTTTTTGCACGCCCTCTTGGACGTGGTATGATGGAAATCAAAGCACAGTGGGAACCACACAAGACTCTATGACGATCTCGGGTCAACAGACTACTCTGTACCAGTGTCACCGGAGAACTGCCATCTGACATATGGTATAATACCATCTGGGAGTTCTCGGCGAGTCCGTCCAGTGTACACAGTCTCCACTGAGCACCCGTACACCATCCTTGATGTCAAACACCGATGGATATGGGATCATCCATCGCCCATCATATGGGTCAAGATGCGTATACGCTAGTCTACTCTGGTGCATCGATGCCCTGTCTCGATACACCCTCGACTAGGAACATTTATAGGATGTACTCGTCGACTACCGTGGCCCCAGTAGTATGATCTCATCATAGTCCCAGTAGTCGAGTACATATCCTAAGGGCTTTATCAACATGTAATATAGAGACAATCAGAGTACATGTTAAGATAAAGTACAATCAGATGGCATACTATCATGTCGAGCAAGAAAGTCCTCCCTATATATGTCCTAGCATCCACTACAATATACATCATATGTACAGTAATGGTCTCTAGGGCATACATATAACTAACAATCTCCCACTTGCACTAGGGCCGTCTGTTATGGTATCGCATACCCAACAATTAGCTGCGGTTGAAGTATCTCATACTCAACCATCCCGTAAAAGTCTCTACTGGGAAAAAGGCATTTGTGAGTGGATCCGCGCTGTTGTCCTCTGTGTCTACTCTCCTAACCTCGATCTCCCTGGAGATCAACCATCTCCATGATCAGGTGATACTGCCTAAGAATTATATCTGGATGTCTGATGGGACGGTAGTTCCTTGGCTAAAGCCACAACTCCATTGTCACACAATGGTAGGAACGAAGTATCTCTCATGAACTTATAAATATCCAGACTGCCTCTTTGGTAGCATCCTTGGTAACGATGTATCTTGCCTTTAATCATCTAGTATGTCACGGTATCTAGCTTGGAACTCTTCCAACATACCGTCCCTCCACTGAGGGTATAGACAATGCCTGCGACTGACATTCAGTCGTCCTTATCACTCTGGAACCTTTCCAGTGATTCTCCCCAGGATCGATTGATACCATCTCACTACAACAAGTGAGTATCCTAACATCCAATTAGATCTATCTCATAGATCCAAAACCTAGGATTTAGTAGGTATCACTTTGATCCTATATGGAGAATCCTTGTGATAAGGGGAGATTGACCGAGCGTAGCATAGGAAACTCCTTCCCTATCAAGAGTATGTCATCCACGTACTCTACGAGGATCATTACCATACTCTCTACTACTTTTTCGTATATACAAGGTTCATCTACCATTTTGATGAAGTCAAACTCTTTGACTACCACATCAAAACAGATGTTCCAACTCCGCGATACCTGCTTTATCCTATAAAGCATCTTGCACACGTTTCCGCTGCTCCCACTGTCTACGAAGCCCTCTGGCTGTGTACTTACAGACGCTCTTTTCTAAAACATCATTTAGAAAAGCAGTCATGACACCCAACCACCAGATATCGTAGTCATGGTATGTAGCCGTGGCAAGTAGGATCTGGATGGACTTAAGCATAGATCCTTAGAAAAAGGTTTCAACATAATCCATACCTGGTCTATGATGCAAACTTTTAACAAGTCTAGCTTTGAAAGTCTCAACTCTTCCATGTACACCAAGTAATCTTCTCAAGATATACTTGCTCCTGATGGGGATTTAACCCTTCAGATAAAGCAACCAAAGTCCATACTTTGTTGGTGTATAAGGATTCCATCTCAGATCGATAAGCATTCAGCCATTCTTACAGAGTCCCACACCTGATGGCCAGCTCGAAAATAGTTGGGTCATCATCTCATGATGCAATCCTCACTCCCACTGTCATAAAGAAACCGAAGTATCTCTCAGGTGGGTGAGGAACCCTACTAGATCGGCGGAGAGGGTGAGGTTCATTGGAAACTATTGAATCTTTTGGTTCTACCAAATCATCAGCTGCAGTTTGTATAGCTGGAACCTTTCCAGTTCTACATTACAGACCATGCCTCGAGCTTGTCCGGATTTTGCTTTTAGACATAGGCCGGACAACCCCAAATCTTAACAAGCTTAAGATATGGGCTCTTCCCTTTCCATATCACATATGAAGTGGTAGGCAACTGATTTGATTTGAACCCTATTCAATAGGTATGCAGCTTCTCAAGTGCATAACTCCCAAAAGGAAATAGGAAACTCAGCAGTACTCATCATAGAGCACACCATATCACATAGGGTGTGATTGCTCCGCCCCGATATACCATCGTGCTATGGTGTATACGGAGGAGTAATGCTGAGAGAGAATCTCATTCTCCTTTAGAATAGTCCAGGAATTCCGTGCTCAAGTATTCTCCTCCTTGATCTCCTCAAAGGACATAATACTTATACCCGTATTTTGGTTCTCTACTTCTAATTTATATTCTGTGAATATCTCAAAAGGTTCGGACCTGTGTTTCAGCAGGAACACATGTCTGAATCTTGAGAGATTATCAGAGAACGTAATGAAGTAAAAAGAACCGGTCTTGGCATGTGTAGACAGGGGACCTTCATACATCAGCATGTATCAATCCCAAAAGTTCACTAACTCTTTCTCTGTTTCCAATAAACAGAGCTGTGGTCATCTTATCTTTGTGACATGATTGGCAAGTTTCACAAGATGTAAATTCAAACAGATTTAAATATGCATCTAAATGTAACTTCAGCCAGTCGGGTCGCATTGATATGACCTAGTCTACAATGCCTCAAGAAGGATTCGTTCATTTCTGAACTCTTCTTCTTGTGTGTGTTCCGTATACTAAGAACTGTAGTTTGATTTAGAACATCAATGCTTTTAGATAACGTGCCTGAACCGATCAACTCTTGATATAGGAAATGTTCAAAACATTATCCAACAATACAAAATTATATCCTTTCTTTACTAATAAAGAGACTGATATGATTTTGTATATCAGGTTCGGTATCTAATAACATTTGTCCAGAATCAATGTATTCTGGTAATACATGGTGATAGTGACCAACAGACTTGGCTGCAACACTTGCACCGTTTTCTGTCTCATGAAACTTATCACCCGTTCTCAGTTCTTTACCTATCTGTAGCCCGTGTAACAGATTACATATACGGGATCCTGATTCGGTATCACATACCCAGGACGTAAAGGATACTGAGAAACAGTTCTGTGTAATGAACACACCCGAAGATGATGCATCAACATGCACTATCTTCGTTTGGGCGGCACGGGAAATCTGGTATTCCCCAATTTCCTGCTCTGTCTTATAACAATTATAAGTTGGAGCGGGACCAACGTTCCCCAGCTCAGTATAACAAGCGGGTTCGGTCAAATATATCCGTTTTATTATCTTGATTAAGGCGTGATATGTTCGCTATCTGGAGAGAGAGAGAGAAGAAAACACTCAGCGTATGCTCTTGCAAGATTAGATTGGTTATCTAATATATCTAATCAGGATGTCTCCCACTGTTTTAGTCAAATCTTCCTTCAAACCCTAAAAGGAAAGACTAGCCGGGATTAATTACACGCTACAAGTTCGCCAATCTTTCAGCCAGGCCTGTGTCGGTACTTTGAGGGAGGTCCCCCGTGCTTTCGCACGAACCTAATTAAAGTAAACCTCGTTTTTCCAGAGGCGTAACCCCGTTAACACTTTTCTAGACACCTACTTGATCGGCTAGTTGTAATGTATAAAACTCTCCCAGGAGTAACTCTTTCTCGCAGCGGGTATCGGGATCCAACTATCTTATAGAAGGTATGCAATCTCATTGCAAATTTCAACACTTGAAATTCCCAATAATATTTTGCCCCAAGCGATCTATGACCTTGACAAGGTCAACAAACCATAGACCGCAAGTCAAGTTCAACCCGTCATTTCCAGATTGAATTAAACCCACCCGCACAACCCTTGATAAGGACAACAAAGTCGCACGACTACCCTAATCAAATCGCATCATATGCTTATACAGATAAGCAGTAATCAGCTACCGCACACTACGCCTTGACAAGGTCAACAAACGCAGCACGAATACTAACTATTACTTAACTGAAATGACGGAGGGCTACGACGGGTTTTTCAGAAAACCCTTGGCGTAATGAACTTGATATCGTTGTAGAATCGAGTGATTTTAAATGGAATGTTTTTGAGGCTTTTCTAGTTTTGCTAAAGGAGTCACTCCTGATGAAGGGATCGTCGGTCCTTTCCTCGTCGAATGAGGTGCGGGATATATCATATATATCATTGTGCAAAGCAAAAACTATAGAAGCAATCAAAAACAAACCGAGTTTGTAGCATCTGCCATTTATTGCTAAAGGAGTCACTCCCGGTGAAGGGATCTCGGTCCTTTCCTTATCGAATAAGGTGCTGGATGTTCTACAAGTAACACCACTATGCAAAGCAAGAACTGTAGCTACCAGTTTTTATAATCAAGTTTCTACAACATCTTAGGTTTCTTTTATTTCATTAATCTCATTAATGAAGTCCCATTTTATTATGCTTCGTAAGCATCTCTTTTGAAACGAAATCTGCAATATAACATATATCTCATATATATATAATATAAACATTCGTCTCAGGCAGTAATATGATCTCATCACAGAACATTGCAGCAGAAGAACATATATGAAATATTGGATATACTAGGACGTCCGTGTTTTCAATACGAGCCTGTATAAAACACAGATTCCACGGTCGCGATGAATAGCCAAACCCACATCACTAGACTCCTACGAGAGCTGCAAGTAACACTGCCAATTCTAGGGTTAGGAGACCCGGTCTCGACTCCTCGAGATGGTCTCCCACTGGACCCTAGAACCCGGTTACTTGTGCTCCCCTCCTTGGGTCTACCTAATGCGGAAAAGTAAATAATATACAACGGTGACATCTTCCGCTACCTGGAAGTGCCCCAATAAAAGAATATTACATACAAATGAATTTTACATGAATGAAAAAGAAAAGCTCTCATCTCACATAAAACCCCCGGCTATTCAAACGCGACGATCCAATATAACATATCACAGCAACACATAATATCTCATATCATCAACGTAAGCAAGTATGCTTATCCCGATTGTCGTTGATGTATAGCAATGAAGCCGGCGATACACCACATACTACGCTTACGGTCACAGAAAAGAAAGTGTAAAACGACAACAGTTGGAATCCGCAACCACCTTAGATATCACATGCCTAACCAAATGAATTCCTTAGACATCGCATGCCAAACTATTATAAACCCCGCATTTTAGTCTCATTATCGAAAAATCTTTTCAATATCAAGTCGGGCAATTCAACAAGATTCCCGACGTCCTGATCGAATGCTCGTCGCAAACTTTAGTAGACGGCCGCACCCCCGATACCGTCGACGAAGTGCACCAAGGCGGAACACCGCTACCGGGAGCACCCGAACGGATGCTTTCGGCGACGGGGTTCTCCTACAGTCACTTGGTCGGGGCTATGGAGTGAGGCTGTCTATTAAGTTTACCCGGCGAGTATCCGCGTACCCTACGTGATTACGACGGACTTTTGATCACATCAAAATTCCGTGGCAACCGATCATCTGAGACTAAACTGCTATGTTTATAATATTCAAATTAGTTATCACATAACTACCTGTGGATTCCAATTATTGTATCACATTCCAGATAAATAGAAAAAGTTAAACTTTCCGATCGAATCATCAAACACCCAAGATTTCCCCAATATATCTCAACACTTGAAATCAGTTTAAAAACGTCCATCACATGCCACAGTACCAATGGTCCAGCCGTAGAAGGGTCAAGCCAACGCCTCACATGTGGCACGCCGTACTGCCCCAAACCCTAAGGTTCAAAAGGCAGTTCAAGACGGTCACATAATCGAGTTAAGGTTTGTTGTCTTCTAGAGGGTCCATCAAGTTACTTGCACGACTTAGAACATTCTTAAACAGTAGAAAAAAATCCAACTTTTGAAAAATTTTCCGACAGGGGAAAAAGTGAGTTATTGATATCCGTTCGAACTTTTTAACAGTTTCTAAAAGTTATCCGGACAAGCACATAGAAAAAATCTAATACGCCGATCGAAACATCGAATCCCCAAAATAACCTCAGAAAATTCAACTCTTGAATAAATATTAAAATTTTCCAGAAAATCCAGCATAATTAAATAGAAGTTACTGTGCAAATACGAGTTGATGACGTCACCTTTTCGCCGCGGAACCGCCGCAGAAGGCATGCTTCTGCCGCGGTTCCGCCGCGAGATTTACTGTTCATCAAAAAATTTTTGTACCGTAATTCTTAGAATTCCCTGCTGAATTTTTTATGAATTTTTAATTTGGAAAAATCCACGTTTTTAGAAAAAGTCCAGAGAGCTATTTTGGGTTCGGGTTTTGATTCGATCGGACTTCAAATTCTGTCTACGCTTCTCCTAAAGCTCTAGCTTGGCTCTGATACCACTGTAGGGTTGCTGTGCACGCGCACAAGGGTCTACGAGGCATCAACCATGCCCGATTTAAAATTTAGCCGTGCCGAACAACCCGAATACGGAACTTTAAACTAGAGATTAGGCGAAAACAAGCATTCTAAACATTTTAACACTAAGTGAGAGGGATTACAACCTTTGTAGATCCGGTCCTTCACTTGATATGCTCCGTGTTGTGGTCCCTTCGCTGGGATCATCAAGATCCGGACTCTCGAGAGGTTCCACGAAGAGAAAGACGCAACCTTTGCTTCCGATCTTCGATACTTTGATGATCTACCTTGAAGTTTCTTTAACACAAGCTAACACTCATGAAATGATATGAACACCCTCATCTAAATGGCAAGGGAAGATGAGAATGATGAAGTAGGATTTTTGCTCTCTTTATTTATCTTTTTCTCATATTTATTCATCATCTTTGAAAAATCAAGCAAGGTTTTTCATGGAAGAATGAAGGAGGAAGAAGATGAATAATCATTTGTGATGAATAATAAAAAGGTTATCATAATTATTTATGCAACCATGGTTCACTTAACCATTGAAGAGAGTTTACTAAGGTTAGGGTTTGGGTTAGGTCAAAGGGTGAGTCATGGATAAAGATCAACACAAATATCTTTATCATGACAAAGTAAAGCTTCTAGAATCAATTAGAAGGTTTAACCCTAATCCAAACCCTAATCTTGTTTAAACTCCTCTAATCATGTTGCATTATATATCAATGTATTACCCGAATGAGAAGAAGAATCGTCAATACGCCGAATGAGAAGAAGAATCTTTTAGTGAGCAAATATTAGTTAATGCAATTTAATATATCATATATATTATTATACATTAAATTATCGAATCAACACTTGATCCGACAATCCGGCTATATCGCATATAACCGGCTAATATTTATCCGTACCGATTCATCGAATCAACACTTGATCCGATGACCTGGCTGATATCAAATATCGCGAGAATATAATACGGTATCACATATCGCATTATCCTCGGTCCCGCACATACCACATATGTGCTCCTACTCCGTTTTGCCTGAGTCAAGAAACCTCTGTGTAGGACTCTAAAGAATCGTCAATACGCCGGCAGTAGGTGATGATCATATCAAACACCCACAAGCTGCAAGCGGTCAGCTAAACGTAACAGCTACCCAGGTATTGAGCGCTCAGAAGATCAACAAGCAAGCCTGTAACTTCACTTGTGAATCCAAACAGTAACACTCCCGTACAGTCCGGTCTCGTCGTCTGATATGTCGCATATCTCGCCTAGGGGTGGTAAACGTCAGACCCTAGTAGCTCGATAAGTCGTGTCGATATGAGGTCTATAACAGTTCGAGAAACTACTGATAACACTTACCAGTAAATCTCAGCAACCCTGGCCAGGGATTTCCTGTTATAGCCAATCGAACACAGCACAACATCAACTCCCTATACCGGGAGAGACGAATCCCCTCCTATCGCTCATTGCCTCCATGTGATTCGGGACTGTACCCAAAAGCCACCTTTTTGCACGCCCTCTTGGACGTGGTATGATGGAAATCAAAGCACAGTGGGAACCACACAAGACTCTATGACGATCTCGGGTCAACAGACTACTCTGTACCAGTGTCACCGGAGAACTGCCATCTGACGTATGGTATAATACCATCTGGGAGTTCTCGGCGAGTCCGTCCAGTGTACCCAGTCTCCACTGAGCACCCGTACACCATCCTTGATGTCAAACACCGATGGATATGGGATCATCCATCGCCCATCATATGGGTCAAGATGCGTATACGCTAGTCTACTCTGGTGCATCGATGCCCTGTCTCGATACACCCTCGACTAGGAACAGTTATAGGATGTACTCGTCGACTACCGTGGCCCCACTAGTATGATCTCATCATAGTCCCAGTAGTCGAGTACATATCCTAAGGGCTTTATCAACATGTAATATAGAGACAATCAGAGTACATGTTAAGATAAAGTACAATCAGATAGCATACTATCATGTCGAGCAAGAAAGTCCTCCCTATATATGTCCTAGCATCCACTACAATATACATCATATGTACAGTAATGGCCTCTAGGGCATACATATAACTAACAAGGTATTGCTCATTTCGGGAGATGGCTTTCTCCGCGAAATTGAGATAAAGAGAGACATCGAAAGAAACATTGGAGCGGATCCACTCACTGAGCCTATTTCTCGAACGCAATAGTTTTACAAACGAGCTTTGTAAAACTGATTAGTTAAGAAGTTGGGTTTTCGGTAGCACACGGGCTGTGAGTATGCGACACCGCAATAATTGTCCTTAAGTGCAAGTGGGAGATTGTTGGCTATAGTGCCCTGAAGTCAATTATTGGATCACAGGCACGTGATTACAATGATTGAGGGAGGACCTATACCGGAAGAACATTCTTACTCGAGATGATAGTATGCTATCTCGTTCGTCTTTATCATCGTGTACATGCTTCAAGTGACATTACAGATCACTATTACATGTTGATAGAGCCAATAGGATTCTTGCATGACTATCAGCAGTATGATGGCAATCATATACGTGAGAGTTGGGTGGTCTATAAGCACATCCATAAAGTGTCCCTAGTCGTGGGAGTTTCGAGACTGGGCATCGATACTCCAAGAGTAGACTAGTGTATATGGATTGTGTAAGTCCACGTTACCCTTCTCGATTCTTTCGGGGATGCGGAAACGGTAAAAAAATGATTTTTACGGTGAAGGTAACATGGACTCTAGAACATGATCTTTGTTAAACAAACATCTAGCAACCTAACTACAAGTTTAACTACTATGTTAGGGGTTATACCTAGGTCTCGAACTCCTTCTCTTCTTGCACCCAGAAGTGGTTGGATCGGCCTCACCTCGTCGTCTTCTTGTTGTCGAAGATGGATCCACCCGAAAGCTCCTACCTCAACCGAAAGGAAACTAAAGTCCTTGGCTTGCTAGACCTTGAACTTTAGAATGAGTAGAGAAGTTTTTTTAGGGTTTTATCTCATTGGCTCATGTTTCTCAACTGATGAGACATGAGAGCCTTGAGCAAGAGGAAGAGGGAGAGCTTGGATGAGAGAGAGTGAGAATGATAGAATGAGAAAGAATTTTTACAACCATGCTCTTAAAAACAAAAATAATTATGATAATAATAATAATTAAGTATTTGTGAAGGTTCATGTCAATGGCAATATCATTTCATGCATTTAATGCATTTTGTAAACAACAAGCAAGCAAAAGTCATAGCCATGAAATGATATCCAAGAAATGATGATGGTCAACAAGTCCAAAATAGTCAACCAGTCAACAAAGTCAACAAGTCAACAAAAGTCAAACTTTCAACTCAACCATGGCACAATAATACTTAATTAATATTTTTATTAATCATATTTCTTATTCTCATTAGGGTTTAGAAAAGTCAACTGTCAACAACCCTAATGAGAATCCTTTGCCTCTGTCTCTGTGAACCGTGCATACACACCCGCATCCGTGCTCCGAGGAACACGAATACAATTGAGATAAAACCAAACCCAAAACGCATACTAGGATCTGTCTTAAACCAAAGCCCTCTAGTAATAACTGCCCGGACACCAAACGTGCAGAAGTGCGCGTATGTGAACGAACCCTATCGCAAAACCATGCGACCTCTATTCTGTTTTGCCCAAAGGCGAATAGCTCTCTGTGTGGGACTCTGAAAACTCGACACTACGCTGGCAGTGGGTTTAACCACAGGCCGCAAGCAGTACTAGCTGTACGTAACGGTCCCCAGGTAGATGCCGATAAGAAGACTGATGAGGTGAACCCATCCGAACTCCTACTGAGCCTGAATGTGACAATCTCCCGTACAGTCCAGTCTGTTCATCTGAGAATATCGCATGGCGGGCCTAGGGGGTGGTGAACGTCAGTCCCCTAATAGCGGTACAAGTCATGTCGGAGTGTTGCCCTGAACACCGTGAGACAACACTGGATAACCTACCAGTATATCTCACTTGCCCTGGCAAGGGACTTTGTGTAATGGCTCTCCTAGACACATCGCGATATCAACCCCAATACCGGGAGAGACGAATCATGTCTAACAGTCACTGCCTCTAAGTTATTCGGGACTGCAACCAACTGTTGCCTGTTTGCACGACTCATTTGAGCCGTGGTAGGTTAGCAACAGTGGGAACACACTCGAGGCGAAGTGACAGTGTCAAGTCAGCGGACTAAGCTGTACTCATGTCACCTGGGAACTGATAACTGACGATAGGTATAGTACCAACCAACAGTTCCCGACGAGTCCTGTCCAGTGTACTCGTAACCTAACGAGCACCCGCATACTATCTCAAGTACGACGTACTGACGGCTGTGGGACATACCATCTCCCCTGCTGGGATAAGAAGCGCATACGCTAGTCTACTCCGGAGTATCGATGCTTCGTCTCGATAATCCTACGACTAGGGACCTGTATAAGGATGTGCTTATAGATTACCCAGCCTCCACTAGTGTGACTGCCATCACAACGCTGGTAATCAAGCAAAGATCCTAAGGGCTCCACTAATGTGTATTTGCGATATGCTAAAAGAAACACATGCACACATTAAAGTAGAAACAAACCAAGTAGTATACTACCATTTCGAGCAAGATTGTCTATACATGTGAATATCCCAAGCTTCCATCAAGTAATATACAAAATAGTATGATACAATAATGGCCTCTAGGTCATATATACTATCAATCTCCCACTTGCACTAAGGCCATGTACTGGCATATCGAAGACCTATCATCTCGATCAGCCGCTCGAACTGAGTCTGGGGTAAGGCCTTCATGAATGGATTTACAGTGTTATCTTCTGTAGCAACCCTCCGAACCTCGATCTCCCGGCGATCCACGATCTCCCTGATCAGGTGATACCGCCTCAAGATGTGTCTGGACTTCTGATGGGACCTGGTTTCCTTCGCTAAAGCTATAGCCCCGTTGTTGTCACAATACAGAGGTATTGGATCAACAATGGACGAAACCACCTGATGTTCTGTCAAGAACTTCCTCATCCAGACGGCTTCTTTTACGGCATCAGATGCAGCGATATACTCCGCTTCCATCGTCGAGTCAGCAACGGTTTCCTGTTTGGAACTCTTCCAACACACCGCCCCTCCATTGAGGGTAAATACATAACCCGACATGGCCTTGGAGTCATCCTTGTCACTCTGGAAGCTGGAGTCAGCAAAGGCCTCCATCTGGAGGTCTTTTCCGCCGTAAACCAAAAACATGTCCTTAGTCCATCTCAGGTACTTCAGAATGTTCTTTACCGCTATCTAGTGCTTCTCCCCAGGGTTTGACTAATACCGGCTTACCACACTCAGTGCATAAGCTATATCTGGTCTGGTACACAACATCATATACATTATAGAGCCTACCGCAGAAGCGTAGGGTATAATAGACAAGCGATCCCTTTCCAAATCAGTCTTGGGAGACATCTCTTTGGAGAGTGTGATCCCGTGATGATCGCACGCTTTTCTCGTGTCGGATGTTCAAAGTTCTAAAGTTTACCGCGATCAGGACGGTGTCGCTATGCAGCTAGCCGGTTGAGCACGGGTCGATCCATAGGGAGTTGGTTGTATGTCCTTTCTTGTCTTAGACGAGTCAATAAAGAATTGTGTAAATGTTTGTTCGATTCTAACCTATGTGTATTATTTGCAAGTATAAAGTTGTTAAGAAAAAGATACGAAATTGTAAGCTAAAGAAATCCGTACTCAAAACCTTTGAGCCGAGTCTTGACCAATTGAAGCTAAAGCAATCGGCAATAACATGGATTAGGGGATTTAAGCGCGGTATTCGTGGAATACGGCTTATTTACCCTTGTCCTTCCGTTCTTGTCTCTTGCTTTCGCCTCCGGCCAAACCGAACGCAACCGGTCGCGGTTAGGAATCACCGTTACCTTGTCAGGGTAGGGTGCCTAACGGAGCGCTTGCGTATGGTTTGGGAGGAGTTCAATGGAAAATAACGGGAAAAGGAAATGAGAAAGAAGATATTAACTTACAATACCGTATTTCATCTTAACAACAATAATTACAACCATTCACAAAATGAACAAAAGAGAGCAAAAGAAAAGAACAAAGAAATGAAAAGATTACAAGTATTAAGTGCATGAATTTAAGTGCATGAAATAAATTGCAAGAAAGAAAAGCAAGATAATAATAAGCAAGTAATAAAAAGCGATAAAAAGAACAAGAAAGTAGAACTCAAGACAAGCATGGGATCAATAGCCAACCCTTAAACTTGCAAGCTCAATCAAGAGGTTGCAAGATCAAGAGAAGGGTAGAGAACGCATGTGAATTGAAGCGCTAATTCCACAAGAAAATACGACCCTTGAGATCAATAACCAACCCTTAACCATTCAAGCTCAATGAAGAGGTTGAATGATCAAGAGAAAGCAAGAATCTCAAGGGGAAGAATAAACAAAAGAGAATGATACAAAAAGCCCTCATCTTTATTGATCTCCCACTCAAAAAGCTCTCACTACAATTTTCATGGAAAAAGAATGAAGAAGAAGAAGAAAAAGACTAAATCCTAAAAAGAAAGAAGAACAAAAGAATGACCCTTGGCTTTGGCAAGTTCTGGGCTATTTATAGGAGGTGAACTGAAAACCTAGGGCAACAATCTGCCATAAAATGAATGTACCAAAATGCCCCAAAAAACCGACAGATCCAGGGCCCCACATGGCCGCGGATCCGCGGCCAATACCCCCCTTTGGCCGCGGATCCGCGGCCGTCTTGATGAGTTGGGTCATCGTATTTTTGGTGCTTCCCTGGTTTCTTGTCCTGTGTTGTTATACATGTACCAATCTGCAATTTGGTTCCACAGTTGCTTCAGATTTGCAATGGTCCAAAGTGGCAACAAAAATAATACTTTTGACCTTTTCTCCCTCGAGCTCCGCGCACCCATTGATTCTTGTGCAGCCCCTCTCGTGCTCTGTGCATGTCCGAGAAACGAATGACCACTGTCATATGTCTTGTCTCTGGAACTGGTACTCGGCACTTGACGGATATGGATGACCGGAACCCGGCTTTTATCTGCTGTGACAGATGTTCTGTATTTGGTGTAACTGTGGAGATTTTGTCTTGACTTGCAATATTTGTACTGGAGACCTGTATTCTGTAAATATGTAACAAACACGGATTACAAGCACCTACCTATAAACACACGAGCATAAGAATGTGCGGTATAAAATGCAATATTCTGGTATGAACAAATACCCCCAAACTTAACTTTTGCTCGTCCCGAGCAAAACCAATTATTCACAAAAATAAAATCCTAACCGCACTTTCGCAGGGAACGCGATTGCACTGAGCGCGTGCAACAAGCCGTTAAACCTCTAGGTGTCCCTAGTAGGAGGAGTGTTGTCTCCTGAGGGTTTTCAGCGGATACTACCCACAAAATCCCGTCAAGCTAGTGTCATAAGTTAACGTCGATTCTACTCCTATAGTTTAGTATTTACGTTAGAAATTCTATCATCCTAAGTTAGAAATATCCAACCCTTATGCTTCACACCTCTAATCTATTTATTCTTAGATCATATACGTTCCAAAAAAATTTAGAAAGATGTTGGTTCCCCTGAGTTTTCCTTCTAAAGTGCGGCCTCAAATTAGGGATTTTTATCAACTTTACAGAAAACATAAGTCTTATTCTTTATTTCTATCTTTTATTCAAACATCGATTGTATACCCCTACGTGTGTGTATATTTGCACCCCTACACTCAAGAATTCAATTCAAGCTATAATACCCTTGCCCTAATACCTAATACTACTTCTTTTCATTAAGGATGGACGGATTTGCTCACACACCTTTCATGCGACTATTAATGCTTCTTGAGGCACTAACGACCGATTACTGAATGTGTGAACTTTAAAGCGTAAATAGCAGTCTCCAGGTCTTGATTTTATTCTATTTTTTCTTTTTCTTTTTCTTTTTTCTTTTTTCAGTACCGGATATATTTTTCAATATGCTCTTTTGGTGTTTAGCTTTAAATACCGTTTTTTCTTTCATACTAGGCTTTCAGGAAAAAATATTTCTAGGTATCCTCTACTATCCCAAGTTTCAAGGTGCGTGTATGTGCAGTTTGTAGGGTATATACTTTCTAAATTTGAACTCAAGAAAAGAAACTATTTTTCAGACTTATCCTTCAGTAGAGCATCAATACTTTCCCTTCATCTTGACTTAACTAAAGAACTGAACTCAAGATTACCTATTTCTCAAAAAAAACTGTAAGGACGTATACTTACCAAAGTTAGACAGAATGAGGGTTATTTTTAGGGTTTTCAATTCCTAAGCCTAGAATTCAGTTATTTCTATCATATCAACTAATCTTTCGGAATAAAGATCTAAGTTTCCCTATTAGCTAACTTGACGACAAAGTTTTTATATTTTTTTTTGGGATTTTTTTTTATTTTTGTGGGTTTTTAATAAGGTATGCAAATGCAAAATATACAAATGAATGCGAAGGAAGAAAGCCTACCGAGCAGACCCCTAAACTTAAACTTGACAGTGCCCTCACTGTCAGGCTATACCAAGAGGGTCAAAATTGCCGGCTCTCCCTGAAAACAAATTATATACAAAACAAAAAAGAAAACAAAAAATATATACAAAAAAGGTGTCCCCCCCAAACTTAAGTAAAACAGTGTTTCCACTGTTAAGCGTTGAAGTTCAGGATTAGGGGGGAAAGAAAACAGTATCAAGCTATACAAGGCCTTACACAGGCCAAAAGTGAGCACCAACCATTCAAAGATTTTATCGCTATAATGTACAGGTTGGTGGAAGAAGGCGTAGAGAAAAGAGAGGGACAATACGCGAGACCGTATGCGAAGAGAAGCGGGATATGGTCTCGGTATATGAGAGGAAGAAGAATGGCGGAAGGGAAAAAGAAGTGGAATACGAACTTGAGGGTGCAAATGGAGTAAATAGATTAGCACAATTTGTGATGAGCGATGTGTAAAAAGCGATTGTGCTAATATATTTACCCGTCGAGAAATGGGATCAAATCCCTCAAGATTCGTGAGAAACCATGGGTACGCCGAACTTGGTAAACCAGACACAGTAAATGAAAGTGAGACGTGTTCTTGCAAGGTCGGAACGATGGAAAGGATGGAGGGAAGTGGTTGAGGAAGGGTATCGGTTAAAGGTTCAGGAGGGCGTACACAGTCAATGGAAGGAACATGATGAATTGGAAAATCCGACTCATCAAGCAAAACTGGTTCATCCTCAAAACTATCCTCAATATTCTCCTCAAAATTTAGCACATCCATGCTCTTCTCTCCAAAGTCCAGACGCATATGGGGTTCGGGAAAAACATTTAATGACTCGGGATGATGATTTGAAGAGACAAACTCAGCCAAATCTACGGCTTCATCATCCAAAATATCCCCAGCGTCAATATCCTCAATCAAGTGAAAATCAAAATTCTCTGACACCTCATCAAAAGTATGGATATTAATCGATTCTGGTTCTAAGATATAGGTGTAGAGATCAAAAGGATTAGGTATGGTTTCACTTGGAAGGGACTCTTCACAATCGGGCAAATCAAACAATACGAAGTCGCACAGCTCATTCATCATTCTATCTTCAATTGATAAATCATGTGGGATACTCGATAGACTTTCAAAACAGGAGTTGTGGGATTCAATTTGGGACGGGTAGGTTTGATTTGGAAGGGGGTACATCTCACTCTCTCCACTCAAATTCACAGCCTGTCCTGCCGCTTCTTCATACATTGGAAAATTTGGAGCTAGCTGGAAACTAGCTACCGAGTCAGTAGGTTGTATGAGAGCGGCCATGGACGCATTCAAATCCATCATCTGTTGGCTTGACGCTACCCTAAAGTCTTCGAACGACTGTTCCAGACTGGACATGGGTTGTGAAGGGGTTTCAGTAAAAGATTCAAAGTTGTTTGGATACTGAAAACTCCCAAATGGCGGTTCTGAAGTAATGTCTAGGGAAGGTGCAAAAGTAGGGTAGGATTAGTAGGAATTGAATGGCTGGACAGGAGCAGGATCAACATTTGGATAGGAAGGTGAATGGAATTGTTGATCCCAAGAACTTGAAGTGGTGAAAGGAGTGAAAGATCGGCTACGAGATTGTTCAATACGTTCAGCGATGGACAAAGGACGACTTGCAAAAGGGGTATCAACATAAGCGGGCGCGGGAGGTTGAAAAGGTTGATACAAAGTGGAATGAGGAGTGCAAGTGTTTGTCCTAGACGCTGCTATGCGATCTTTTAGTGAAACTTTGGGCATGGAGGGATCGTTCGATGTTCGGCCAAAGCAAGAACCGTAGGAAGTTATGTCTGGTAATGGGTACCAAAGTTCGGCAAGAGTTTTACGAGGTGGGGTACCCATGATATGAAGAGAGAATGAAAGAAAGGTAGAAAAAGGGAGGGGAACAAGGATGTGGATTTTTTTATTTTTTTTTAGTTTATATATTAACAGAAGAATGAAATATACACACAAAAAGAATATGGACAAAAACAATCACGACACAAAAATACCACACACCTAATCGTTCTAGGGTTCACCTAGGTCAACTAGACCTACTCCAGAACTTGATTGTCGAAGTAAATTTGTGTCGAGAAACAGGCTCAAGATACACTGATCTCGAGGCTAGGTAAGTGCAGAGATAAGGGGAGGTTTTCCAACGCTTTCGCGAAGTTCCTTAATTAAATAACCCTTTCTCTTTTGGCGGTTTCGCCGTTAACACTTTCCTAGACACCCCGTAAACAATATACCGTTAAGCGAGGTTCTAAACACGGTTAACTTCTCCTAGTGAGCGCGAAGTCCTTAAGGCTTAAAGTCTAATTTCTTTTAAAATTTGTGCGGGTAATCGTTATGCTCAAGTTCGTGATTTGTGGGCCACGGAAAAGGTGATGAAATCCTTTACCGTATATTGTGGGGTTCGCTTGCCTTTAAGTCCGTATTAATGTATGCAATGCGCAATTCAAAAAATTCTGTAAAGAATCAAACAATCGTTTTTTTTTAGTTTAAGCGCGGCGCTGCAACAAATACGGGTTAGTCAATTTTTAGCGTTTGCTAGCGAACTTCCAAAGAATCCTGCAAAGAATAGTATATTGGATGCGTCGGATTTGAGAAGAAGGTGTTAGTAAAATACGTACCGTTAAGTTTTGGGTTAGGAAACCCCCGTTGAATCAAATCCGGTAAGCTTGAAAAGTTCGCTTGCGCGGGTCAAACTACCCGGATCTTTGGCACTGTACTTTACAATCACCTTAGCCTTGAATGCACACTTTGCTCCCACAATCGCAGTTTGCAAATCCGCAAAATTCTGCACACTTGCCCACAAAAATTATCAAAAAAAAACTAAAAGAATTTTTTTTTTATAAATATATACAAAAAGAATATTAACCCGAATAACAAGAAAGAAAATACGCTACCGTCTTCCCGGCAACGGCGCCATTTGATCGCACGCTTTTCGCGTGTCGGATGTTCAAAGTTCTAAAGTTTACCGCGATCAGGACGGTGTCGCTATGCAGCTAGCCGGTTGAGCACGGGTCGATCCACAGGGAGATGGTTGTATGTCCTTTCTTGTCTTAGACGAGTCAATAAAGAATTGTGTAAATGTTTGTTCGATTCTAACCTATGTGTATTATTTGCAAGTATAAAGTTGTTAAGAAAAAGATACGAAATTGTAAGCTAAAGAAATCCGTACTCAAAACCTTTGAGCCGAGTCTTGACCAATTGAAGCTAAAGCAATCGGCAACAACGTGGATTAGGGGATTTAAGCGCGGTATTCGTGGAATACGGCTTATTTACCCTTGTCCTTCCGTTCTTGTCTCTTGCTTTCGCCTCCGGCCAAACCGAACGCAACCGGTCGCGGTTAGGAATCACCGTTACATTGTCAGGGTAGGGTGCCTAACGGAGCGCTTGCGTATGGTTTGGGCGGAGTTCAATGGAAAATAACGGGAAAAGGAAATGAGAAAGAAGATATTAACTTACAATACCGTATTTCATCTTAACAACAATAATTACAACCATTCACAAAATGAACAAAAGAGAGCAAAAGAAAAGAACAAAGAAAAGAAAAGATTACAAGTATTAAGTGCATGAATTTAAGTGCATGAAATAAATTGCAAGAAAGAAAAGCAAGATAATAATAAGCAAGTAATAAAAAGCGATAAAAAGAACAACAAAGTAGAACTCAAGACAAGCATGGGATCAATAGCCAACCCTTAAACTTGCAAGCTCAATCAAGAGGTTGCAAGATCAAGAGAAGGGTAGAGAACGCATGTGAATTGAAGCGCTAATTCCACAAGAAAATACGACCCTTGAGATCAATAACTAACCCTTAACCATTCAAGCTCAATGAAGAGGTTGAATGATCAAGAGAAAGCAAGAATCTCAAGGGGAAGAAGAAACAAAAGAGAATGATACAAAAAGCCCTCATCTTCATTGATCTCCAACTCAAAAAGCTCTCACTACAATTTTCTTGGAAAAAGAATGAAAAAGAAGAAGAAAAAGACTAAATCCTAAAAACAAAGAAGAACAAAAGAATGACCCTTGGCTTTGGCAAGTTCTGGGGTATTTATAGGAGGTGAACTGAAAACCTAGGGCAACAATCTGCCATAAAATGAATGTACCAAAATGCCCCTAAAAACGACAGATCGAGGGCCCCACATGGCCGCGGATCCGCGGCCAATACCCCCCTTTGGCCGCGGATCCGCGGCCGTCTTGATGAGTTGGGTCGTCGTATTTTTGGTGCTTCCCTGGTTTCTTGTCCTGTGTTGTTATACATGTACCAATCTGCAATTTGGTTCCACAATTGCTTCAGATTTGCAATGGTCCAAAGTGGCAACAAAAATAATACTTTTGACCTTTTTCTCCTTCGAGCTCCGCGCACCCATTGATTCTTGTGCAGCCCCTCTCGTGCTCTGTGCATGTCCGAGACACGAATGACCACTGTCATATGTCTTTTCTCTGGAACTGGTACTCGGCACTGGACAGATATGGATGACCGGAACCCGGCTTTTATCTGCTGTGAAAGATGTTCTATATTTGGTGTAACTGTAGAGATTTTGTCTTGACTTGCAATATTTGTACTGGAAACCTGTATTCTGTAAATATGTAACAAACACGGATTACAAGCACCTACCTATAAACACACGAGCATAAGAATGGGCGGTATAAAATGCAATATTCTGGTATGAACACGTGATAAGCCGGTAGATTACCGCGCTTGGAATCTTCCATACTGAATCTTTTCAGTATGGTGTCGATGTACCTGGACCGTGAAAGTCCTAATATCTTCTTGGACCTATCACGATGGATCCGGATCCCCGGAATGTAAGAGGCATCACCCAGGTTTTTCATGGAGAACCTGTGTGACAAGAACCCTTTGACAGATTGTAGCATAGGAATGTCATTTCCTATCAAGAGAATGTCATCCACGTATAAAACGAGGAACACGACAGTTCGTGCTACAATTTTACTATAGATGAATGGTTCATCTGGATTTTTGATAAATCCAAATTCTTTGACCGTCTCATCAAAACAGATGTTCCAACTCCGCGATGCCTGCTTTTGTCCTTAAATAGACTTAAGCAACTTGCACACCTTACCGCTGCTCCCACTCCGAATGAAACCCTCTGGCTGGTCCATATAGGCACACTCCTCTAAATTTCCATTCAGAAAAGCGGTCTTTACGTCCATCTGCCAAATCTCATAATCGTGGAAGGCAGCAATGGCAAGAAGGATCCGAATGGATTTGAGCATAGCCACTGGAGAAAAGGTTTCGTCATAGTCCAAACCAGGTTTTTGACGAAAACCCTTTGCAACAAATCTAGCCTTATAGGTCTCAACCTGTCCATCTACACCAATCTTTCTCTTGAAGATCCATTTACATCCTACGGGTTTTACCCCTTCTGGAGCAACGTCCAAAGTCTATACTTAGTTGGTGTACATGGACTCCATTTCGGTCCGCATTGCATCCAGCCATTTTACCGCGTCAACGCTCTGAATGGCCTGCTGGAAGCTAGTCGGCTCATCATTATCAATGATGCAATCCTCTCTATCCCCGTTTCTGAGAAAACCATAGTATCTCTCGGGCGGATGAGACTGCCTATTACTTCTGCGGAGCGGCGCAGGAATTTCCTGTTCTTTTGAACCCTCTGGTTCTTCTAAGATTTCAGTAATAGCTCGTAGTTCTGGAATTTCTTCCGGTTCTATTGCGCTCCCACTTATCTGATTTTCTAAAAATTCAGTTTCTAAGAAGCAGGCAAGACGAGAAACGAAAACCTTTTGTTCCTCTTCGCAATAGAATAAATAACCCTTGGAGTTCTTTGGATATCCCACAAACATGCACTGTACTGAGCGTGCCTCGAGTTTATCCGCATGCTGCTTTTTGACAAAAGCTGGACATCCCCATGTCTTAATATGCTTAAGACAGGTTTTCTTCCCACTCCACATCTGATATGGTGTAGTAGGCACTGTCTTAGTTGGAACTCGGTTCAAAAGGTATGCAGCTGATTCTAGTGCATATCCCCAGAATGATCGCGACAACTCAGTGTTACTCATCATGGAACGTATGGAGGAGTAAGCTGAGAGAGAATTCCATTCTCTTTTAGGTAATCCAGGAACTCGGCACTCAAGTATTCACCACCTCGATCAGATCTCAGTGTCTTGATATTTTTGCCTGTTTGTTTTTCTACTTCATTCTTGTATTCCTGGAATTTTCAAAGGCTTCAGATTTATGTTTCATTAAGAAGACATATCTGTACCTTGAAAAATTATCCGTAAAAGTAATGAAGTAAGAATAAACACTTCGCGCATGTGTAGACATTGGACCGCACACATCTCTGTGTACGATCCCCAAGAGTTCGCTCGCTCTTACTCCGTGTCCAGTGAACGGAGTCTTTGTCATCTTTCCTTTAAGATGGGATTGACAAGTTGCATATGATTGATATTCGAACGGATCCAAATATCCTTCTGTATGTAACTTCGTCAACCTTCTCTCACTGATGTGACCCAGTCTACAATGCCATAAGAAAGCATGATTTATTTCTGGAGACTTTCTTTTGTGTGTATTCTGGACATTGAAAATCTGTGGTTGGTTTAATACGTATATACCATTGCTTAGTGTACCCGACACAATCAGAACTTGATTAAGGTGAATGTTTACAACATTGCTTACAAATGCAAATTCATAACCTTCTTTAGACATTAAAGATACAGATATGATATTACAAGTTGCATTGGGTACAAAATAACTATCCCGTAAAACCAAAACATATCCATCTGACAATCCCAAGTGATAGTCCCCCACGGACTCAGCATCCATGCCTGCTCCGTTTGCAACTCTGAGGGTCATATCACCTGCCTTCAAAAACCTACGCTTTCTCAATGCTTGCAAAGAATTACTGATATGAGATCCTGATCCGGTATCCAAAACCCAGGAAGTAGAGTTTATTGATAGACAGTTTTCAATAACATACACCTGAAGCCGAAGCCACAACTTGCTTCGGGTCCTGGTTTCTGGCCTTCCAAGCCATGCAATCTTTCTTCCAGTGTCCATTCTTGTGACAGTAAAAGTACTCTTCCTTACCCACAAGCTTTCCCGCCACCTTTGTTTCCTTTGTCTTTCCTTTCGCTTCCACTTTACTAACACCGCCCCTTGGTTTGGTGGGGGCTTTCTTCTTCTTTCCCTTGGCTTTCTCCTTGGACCTAGAAGAGGAAGATCCTCCAACAAACAAAGTGGATGTTTCCCTTACTTTTTGTAAGGTTCCCTCTGCACTCCTCAACATGTTGAGGAGTTCCGAAAATTCAACTTCCTTTTCTTGCAAGTTGAAGTTCAGGATAAACTGGGCGTAAGTGGAAAGGAGGGACTGGAGAATCAAGTAAGTGTAGAGCTCGTTCTCTAACGTGGTCCCAAGGTCCGTGAGCTCTTCAATAAAGCCAATCATTTTAAGCACGTGTTCCGCTACCGATGATCCGACGGCCAATCTCGCCGAAAACAACTTTTTCGAGACTTCGTATCTGGCGATACGGGATTGCTCTCCATATAGTTCCTTAGTATGGAGAAATATGAATTCTAGGTCCATATTCTCGTGCCTCCTCTGATGTTCATTGTCCATAGAGGCAAGCACGAGGCACTTGGCCTTCGCGCAGTGGATCCCCCAGGTCTTACGGATTTCCTTATCCGCGACGCTGGTTTCGGGACCTGGGACAGGGGGAGCTTTGCTGGTAAGGAGATACCCCAACTTGTCATAAGTGATTGCCATTTTGACATTCCTGAGACAATCTTTGTAGTTTGGCCCTGTCAGTATGTTTTTATCTAGTAGTAACTTAAGTCCGGTCATGATGTTTAGTCGCTGCAATTAGGAGAGAGAGAAGAAACACTTTAGCATGATGCTCTTGCAAGTTTAGAGTGGTTTTTAGTTTGTCTAAACAGGATGGCTCCCACTGCTTCTCGAATCCCTCCTCAAACCAAAAAGAAAGAATCAGTCGGGATCAACCTCACCATACAATACTTGCTTAACCGTTCAACCATGCCAGTGTTGGTACTTCGAGGGAGGTATTCCAACGCTTTCGCGAAGTTCCTTAATTAAATAACTTCTTTTCCCTGTGGGCGTAGCCCCGCTAACACCTTTCTAGACACCTACTTGGTTTATAGCATTGATCGTTAAGTGAGAAAGTTCACGAGGAGCAGAATATACTCACAGTAGGATCGGGAAACAAATATCATCGTGTGACAAAACTGAAGGAATCCTACCAGAATCATCACACTCCAAATGGTATGCAACGCTAGCAAGTTTCAGTTTCTTTAGAAACTCCCGATGTGGATTTTTGCCCCATGCTCTTATGACCTTGACTTTGGCCAACAAGACATAAGTCACATGTCAAGTTCTACCCGTCATTCTCCAGGTTAATTTGAACCCACCCGTACCTACCCTTGACTTTGGCCAACAAGCCAGTACGACTATCCCAAACCAACGCATCTATCCATGCTGCATATGAATATCCAATAGCTACCAATCACTATGCCTTGACTTTGGCCAACAAACACAGCTTGAATACTATTGACTATCAATATGAAATGACGAAGGGCTACGAATGGTTTTGGCGACACCGTGAACGTAGTTAACTTGATATAATCGATGGAACGTTATAGCTTTTAAAAAGGAGTGGTTTAAGCTCCGCGTTTAAAAGTTGTTTTTGAAAAGAAACCGAGTGGTTTTGAAATTGTTCCAACGACTTTAACTTTGGTTTATTTTCTTGCATTAATTTAATGCGTCCCATCATTTAATCCTACCATTGCAGAAAATAATGAAAATATGACGTACGCTTATGCCATCCGCATTCGCCACGGGGCCCCGTCATTACCCGTTAGGTTACTTAACTAACGACAGAGCGGGGGATGGACTATCACGGATGCAAAACATAAGCAACTCCTAAATAGATATCATATATAGATATTTACATTCGTCAGATCAAAAGATAGCCATTCCAGATCACAGATGAACACATTGGATATTGTTAGTTATATGTATGCCCTAGAGGCCATTACTGTACATAGGATGTATATTGTAGTGAATGTTGGGACATATATAGGGAGGACTTTCTTGCTCGACATGATAGTATGCTATCTGGTTACTCTTTACCTTAACGTGTATACTGATTGTCTCTCTGTTACATGTTGGTAAAGCCCTTAGGATGTGTACTTGACTACCTGGACTATGATGCGGATCATACTAGTGGGGACATGGGAGTCCATAAGTACATCTTTCAAGGTCCCTAGTCGTGGGTGTATCGAGACGGGGCATCGATATACCAGAGTAGACTAGCGTATACCTTCTCGACCCATACAGATGGGCGATGGATGATCCCATATCCATCGGTGTTTGACATCAGAGATGATATACGGGTGCTCAGTGGAGACTGGGTACACTGGACGGACTCGCCGAGAACTCCCAGATGGTATTATACCTTACGTCAGATAGCAGTTCTCTGGTGACACTGGTACATGTTAGTCTGTAGACCTGAGATCGTCATAGAGTCTTGTGTGATTCCCACTGTGCTTTGATTTCCACCTTACCACGTCCAAGAGGGCGTGCAAAACGGTGGTTTTTAGGTACAGTCCCGAATCATATGGAGGCAATGAGCGATAGGAGGGGATTCGTCTCTCCCGGTATAGGGAGTTGATGTTGCGCTGTGTTCGATTGGCTATAACCGGAAATCCCTGGCCAGGGTTGCTGAGATTTACTGGTAAGTGTTACCAGTAGTTTCTCGAACTGTTATAGACCTCATATTGACACCATTTATCGAGCTACTGGGGTCCGACGTTTACCACCCCTAGGCAAGATATGCGACATATCAGACGAACAGACCGGACTGTTCGGTAAGTGTTACTGGTTGGATTCACAGGAGTGTGAGCGGGCTTGCTCGTCGATCTTCTGATCGCTCAATACCCGGGTGGCCGTTACGTTTAGCAGACCGCTTGCGGCTTGTGGGTGTTTGATAGGATCATCACCTACTGCCGGCGTATTGACGAGTCTTTAGAGTCCTACAAAGAGGTTTCCTGGCTCAAGCGAAACGAAATAGGAGCGCATATGAGATATGTACGGGACCGAGAATAATGCGTGTATGTGATACCGTATTCTATTCTCGCGATGAATGTATCGATTGGTTGTATGCGATATAACCTCGTTATCGAATCGAGGATTGATTCGATAAGTCGATACATCGGATATTAGCCGGTCATATGCGATATGACCGGATAGTTAAATCAAGTGTTGATTTAATGATTTAATGTATAATTATATATTTGATATATTACTTTGCATAAACTAGTATTTGTTCACTTAAAATGGATTTTCTCACTTGATGTGCACATTGTATATGTGATATATTTTTGTGCACTTGATTGTATCATGTTTGATGATACGTGCAAGTTTTGGTGTATGTTTAGTTTAAACCATATTTAAGTGAATGGTTAGGGTTTTATTATCTTCTCTTAATTATTTATTTTATTTATTTATTATTTTAACAAGAAAAGAAATGGTTGCTACTTTTGGATTTACTTTGAAGCTTCATGAAGCTTTTAAAAGTTCAACCATTTTTGTTTCTTTTGCCTAACCTAACCATTCACCTAACCCTGGTTTATTCTCTACACTAAACCATGGTTGCTAAAATGATAAGAATGACTTTATTTTCTTTTTCCATAATTCTTATCATATTCTTTTTCTTCTTCTTCTTCTTCTTCTTGAAGAAGAAAGAAGCTTGCTAGCTTCAATGGTGACTTGAGATAAAGAGTGAGAAATCCAAATCCAAAGTGAACCCACTTCCTATTTCTTCATCCTCTACCACTTGCCAAGTAGTATAGGGTGTTTTCTTCACAAGTTTCATGACTTGGTGAAGTTGGAGCTTGATCTTGAGTTGCCTCGACGTAGATCATCTTCGGCATCGAAGTCGACGACCTAGCCCGATCTTTTCTCCGATGAAACCACCGCGAGAGTCTAGGATTCCGTTGGGTACAGCGGAGGGACGTCATTATGGAGCCAAGGAAGTGGAGGACCGGATTTACAAAGGTTGCATTTCCGTTCACTTTACAGTAAAGTTGTTTGCTCGCATTTGTTATCGCCTTATCTCTAGTTAACGATCTAGTTAGAGTTTGTCGGCACAAGAAAAATTTTGAATTTGGCATGGTTGATGCCTTGTGAGACCTCCTTAGAGTGCCTTGGAACCCTACAGATATACTATGAATCCGCGTTTCGTTCGAGCCTGCAACGAAAAGCAGATTACACGGTCGCGATGAATATCCAAGACCCCACCCTAGACCCCTACATGTGCGGCAAACTACCCGCCAAATACCCGAAGTGAAGCAACCTCCCTCAACAACGTGAGTAGGCCACTCGGCACTTCGAGGTACTCAGTAGTTTGTGCACCCCACCTTGGGTCTATCCTAGGAGCAAAAACAGTAAAAGAAATAATATACAATGGCGGCTACAACCTCATCCCGGATGTGCGGCATACAAATAATATTACATCAATTACATATTGCATCAAATGAAAAGTAAAGAAAACTCTCATCTCATAACCCCCGGGCTATTCATCCGCGACAATCCAACGAATTCATATACACAAACCATTAACATTACAGATCACAGATATGTATAACCCCCATTAATCGACGTATAGCGATTAGCAGACGTTCAATACAAATATCACATCACAGATATATCCCATTAGCTAAAGTCTATAGAACTTTGATCAAAATACGGATTTGTAACCATACCAAACACAAATTTGTTTTCTGGAAAATCTGGGAAGAAACGACATATTCTAAAAATCCCAAAACTGCACACTAAGTACACTGCAGGAAAAATGAGCCACGGCCGAGTCAACTCGGCCGCGGATCCGTGGCAAGAAGCATGTTCTTTCCGCGGTTCCGCGGCGCGTTGACCGAGTCAGTGACTCATTTTTCTTCTGTGTTTATTAAAATCCCTGAGCCGATTTTTGGTATGTGTCAAATTATTTTTAGAGCAGTTTAAAAATCGCCAGAAAGTTCAAATCTCGGGCGTGTTTTGTGATTTTTCCTCCGATCGAAATTCTAGATACTTTTCTAACATGCTAGATAGAGTTTAGCTAGGCTCTGATACCACTGTAAGTCCACATTACCCTTCCCGGTTCTTTTGGAGATGCGGAAACGGTAAAAAAACGATTTTTACGGTGAAGGTAACATGGACTCTAGAACAGGATCTTTGTTAAACAAACATCTAGCAACCTAACTACAAGTTTAACTACTATGTTAGGGGTTATACCTAGGTCTTGAACTCCTTCTCTTCTTGCTCCTAGGAGTGGTTGGATCGGCCTCACATCGTCGTCTTCTTGTTATTGAAGATGGATCCACCCGAAAGCTTCTACCTAGGGCTCCTACCTCAACCGAGAGGAAACTAAATTCCTTGGTTTGCTAGACCATGAACTTTAGAATGAGTAGAGAAGTTTTTTTAGGGTTTTATCTCAATGGATCACGTTTCTCAACTCATGAGACATGAGAGCCTTGAGCAAGAGGAAGAGGGAGAGCTTGGATGAGAGAGAGTGAGAATGATAGAATGAGAAATACTTTTTACAACCATGCACTCAAAAACAAAAATAATCATGATAATAATAATAATTAAGTATTTGTGTTGGTTCATGTCAATGGAATTATCATTTCATGCATTTAATGCATTTCGTAAACAACAAGCAAGCAAAAGTCATAGCCATGAAATGATAGCCCTGAAATGCTGATGGTCAACAAGTCCAAAATAGTCAATCGGTCAACAAAGTCAACAAGTCAACAAAAGTCAAACTTTCAACTCAACCATGGCACAATAATACTTAATTAATATTATTATTAATCATATTTCTTATTCTCATTAGGGTTTAGAAAAAGTCAACAGTCAACAACCCTAATGAGAATCCTCTGCCTCTGTCTCTGTGAACCGTGCATACACACCCGCATCCGTGCTCTGAGGAACACGAATAAAATCGAGATAAAACCAATCCCAAATCGCATACTAGGATCTGGCTTAAACCAAAGCCCGCTAGTAATAACTGCCCGGACACCAAACGTGCACAAGTGCACGGATGTGAACGAACCCTGTCGCAAAACCATGCGGCATCTACTCTATTTTTCCCAAAGGCGAATAGCTCTCTTTGTGGGACTCTAAAGACTAGACACTACGCTGGAAGTGTGTTTAACTACAGGCTGCAAGCGGTACTAGCTGTACGTAACGGTCCCCAGGTAGATGACGATAAAAAGACGGATGAGGTGAACCCATCCGAACTCCTACTGAGCCTGAATGTGACAATCTCCCGTACAGTCCGGTCTGTTCGTCTGAGAATATCGCATGGTGGGCCTAGGGGGTGGTGAACGCCAGTCCCCTAATAGCGGTACAAGTCGTGTCGGAGTGTAGCCCAGAACACCCTGAGACAACACTGGATAACCTACTAGTATATCTCACTTACCCTTGCCAGGGACTTTGTGTAATGGCTCTCCTAGACACAGCGCGATATCAACCCCCAATACCGGAAGAGACGAATCCTGTCTAACCGTCACTGTCTCCAAGTGCTTCGGGACTGCAACCAACCGCTACCTGTTTGCACGACTCATTTGATCCGTGGTAGGGTAGCAATCTAAGAACAGTGGGAACACACTCGAGACGAAGTGACAGTATCAAGTCAGCGGACTAAGTTGTACTCATGTCACCTGGGAACTGATAACTGACGATAGGTATAGTACCAACCAACAGTTCCCGACGAGTCATGTCCAGTGTACTCGTAACCTAACGAGCACCCGCATACTATCTTAAGTACGACGTACTGACGGCTGTGGGACAGACCATCTCCCCTGCTGGGATGAGAAGCGCATAGGCTAGTCTACTCCGGAATATCGATGCCCCGTCTTGATAATCCTACGACTAGGGACCTGTATAAGGATGTGCTTATAGATTACCCAGCCCCACTAGTGTGACTGCCATCACAACACTGGTAATCAAGCAAAGATCCTAAGGGCCCCACTAATGTGTATAGGCGATATGCTAAAAGAAACACATGCACACATTAAAGTAGAAACAAACCAAGTAGCATGCTACCATTTCGAGCAAGATTGTTTATACAACTGTGATATCCCAAGCTTCCATCAAGTAATATACAAACTAGTATGATACAATAATGGTCTCTAGCGTATATACACTAACAGATCGAGACCCCGACGAGAGGTGGTGGCCGGTCTCACAAGCCATTGGTGTCAGTTGGTTCACCAAAGATGTATACAGGTGCTCTTTGGGTTATGAGTACACCGGACGGAATCACAGGGAACATGCTAGTTAGTATTATACCTATTGTCAAATAGCAATTCCCTGGTGACATGTGTACAGGTTAGTCTATCGACCTGAGATCGTCATTTTTCTCGTGTGAGTTCCCATTGTGCTTTGATTACTTCCCTACCACAGCTCAAAGGAGTCGTTAAAACAGGTTTTAGTTGGGTACAGTCCCCAGCCATATGGAGGCAGTGAGCGGATCGCCAGGGGATTCGTCTCTCCCGGTATATTAGGGGTTGATGTCGCGGTGTGCACGGATGGCCATCACCAGAAATCCTCGACCGGGGTAGAAGAGAATTACTGATTCGGATCAGTAGTTTCTCAGTTGGTGATAGGCTTCATACCGACACTAAATGTCAAGTTATTTAGGGTCTGACTTTATCCACCTCCCTAGACTTGATATGCGATACTCATAGACAAACGGACCGGACTGTACGGATATTGTTACTGTCAGGCTCAGTAGGGTTTCAGGATGAGTTCGCTCGTCGGCCTCCCTTTCGCTCAATACCTGGGCAGTCGTTACGTACAGCTAGTGCCACTGACGTGCTTGTGGTTAAACCCACTGCCAGTGTATTGACGATTCGTTAGAGTCCCACACAGAGGGTTTCCCTTGTTCGGGTGAAACGTTGTAGAGGCCATATGGTTTTATGGCAGGGTTCGATCATATTCGTGCACTTGTGCACGGATCATGATCGGACGGATAATACTGGTTGCCTTTGGTTTAAGACGGATCCTAGTGTTATATTGTTGGTTTATTTTCGTCTCTTTGTATTCGTATTCAGTCGGAATACGGATGGAGGTATGTATATACCGATGAGGGGTATTCTTGTAATTCGTTACAAGATTACTTTATTAGTTGTCATTCACTTTTAGATTAAACATTAAGTTTTAATGTTTATTGTGTGGAACCTGTAAGGTTAAGTCTTGGCATTGGGCATTGATTGTGGCATGACACATGAGTGCAAGTCTTGGCCTTGCGCATTCATGGTGGCATGTGCTCACTTGGTGACTCATGGTATTTGTTCATGGGTTTTGTTTTGGTGTGAGATTTTTTTTGTGAGATCTTTTTATTGTGCTGGAACTTTTCTTGAGTTTTCAATCATAAATACTTCACAACACCACAACAAAACAACAGAGAACAATTCTTCACTTGTTTTTCTTTTGTGCTAAAGTCTTGAGCTCACAACTTCCTTCATGGCTTCTTCTTCACCTCCAACCATACCCTCTCACGAGTTGAGAATCCATGGATGTTTTGAGACAAAGTATTCACACAAACTCTCTACTTCATCTTGGGTATCTAACCTAGCAATGTGGATGCCCGAGTTTCTTCGGTTTTGAAACGGGGGCCCGTATTAGTAATCCTCGACGTGGATCATCTTCGACGAGGGAGACCGGAGAACGAACCTAAACGAGGAAGCCGCGACTTAAGGATAGAGATTGAAGACCGAAGGACACGGATCGATCAATATAATCTCTTAAACTCATTTATATAGAACTAGTATAGGGTTAATGGTACGATCCGTCGATTAGGGTTCCGTTAGCGCCGGAATTTTAAAGTTTTTGTTCCGCGTTTGGCAACGGATTGATGGTCAGGGAGCTGCCGTAACCCTACAGGACAGAGCACAGTGAGAGCAGTATTTTGGGGCCGCAGATCGTACAAGAGACGACCAAAAAGATCCAGTTGATTCGGGATAGGATGAGAGCGGCCCAGAGCAGCAAGAAATCTTATGCTGACCGACGTCGGTGCAGACTTGAGTTTACTGTAGGCGATCGTGTTTTATTGAGGGTCTCTCCGATGAAGGGCGTGATGAGATTTGGGAGGAAAGGGAAGCCTAGTCCCAGATATGTGGGTCCCTTCGAGATCCTCGAGCGAGTCGGCTAAGTTGCTTATCGGCTGGCTCTTCCACCCAGCTTCAAAGATGTCCACCCCGTGTTCCATGTATCGATGCTCCGCAAGTACTTTCATAACCCTTCTCATGCGATTCAACATCAGATAATCCAGCTGGAGCGCGATCTTTCCTTTACTGAGTAGCCGATAGTCATTCTGGATCGGCAAGTGAAGAAATTGAGATCGAAGGTCATACCGTCCGTAAAGGTTCGTTGGCGTGACCCGAACGGGGAAGAGGTCACCTGGGAGACCGAGGAAAAGATGCGGAAGAAATTTCCCCATCTCTTCGAAGGTACGCGTAGTAAAATTTTAAATTCGGGGACCGAATTTCTTTAAGAGGGGAAAATTGTAACGTTTTAAAAATCGTTTAGGTTAATTGTCCGATAATCGGTAATATAACTCGCATTTCCGTAAAACTTAATTATAATTATTTTTCAACATAGACTTGATTATACCTATTTTAGCTATGTAATTGTTGGTATTTGGTATTTAATTAGTCACTTATAAATTGCCAGTTTACTTAAATATTTTTCCTTAATTAATTATTTTAAATATTATTATAAGCTTTCACTTATATATTTAATTAGTGTAAATTACAAGTTAGAATGGGTTAAGTATATATTAGTGAACCATGACAACATAGAACCCAGTTTATAACATGTTCTTTCTTTCTACATTTGTCTCCTTGGTTCTAGAGAAGTCTAGGTTTAAAAAAAATTAAAATAATTAAGAAAAGGAATTAATAGATGAGAAATGGAGGTTTTCTTGACATGACCCATACCCACCTCACTAACCTCTCCCCCTCTCCTATTCTGGCCAAGCCTTCCTGCAGCTCATTCCCATTTTCTCCACTTCATTTCCACTTCAAAAATGCTCTTTTTCATCAAAAATCCGCACAAAGTCTCACTAATTCATAGTTAAACCTTCACCCAAAAGTTCTTGACCTAATCTAGCTTGGATTTTGAAGCAAGAAACCATTTTGGGCCAAGTTGCAAGTTAGATCTCTAAAATTTTGAGGTACAAATCTTAACCCAATAGTTACTTTGTTGGTTAATTACTTTAATCTAAATTATTTAAGTGTTAATTTGGTTCTAATTGCAAGTTTGAGATTTTAAAAAGAAGGGTTTGAGTTAAAGCTAGGGTTTCACCCATCATTACTATGTTAGTTAAGTGTAGTTTTCTATCTAGTAGCTTTACAAACCTAATCTAAGTGGTTACCTTGCTAAAGTAGCTTCAAATTATCCTAATTGAGTGGTTATGCAAGGAAAAATTCATGATTGTGTGGGTTTGTGTGATGTTATATCCAATTAGTGAAGCATGACTTATTAAGATGTTTACTTGTGAGTGTGGCCATTAGGTCGCTAATCCGTGAAGTTTTGCGCCAAAATCCCATTGGTTTGCTTACTAGGTTTTTGGTATAAATAGATGTTAGTTTAGTTTGAAGTTGTGATGATCTACAAACTATTTCCTATGATATTTAGGATGTTGTGAATGCGCGCTCGGTACGATCGGGCTCTAGGTTTGGTGGTTGTCACTTTTAGCGCCCCCTAGTTGTGGTTGTGGCCATGTCGTGCGTGTTTTGTGCACCAAGTGCACACAAGTCTAGCTCGAAGACATTCAATCTTTCGTATCGTCTTTCTTCGTGTCTTCTCAGAGTTTTAGCCTCATGTATTGTGTTTGTGCAATTGTAGGATCTATTGCGAAGGCGTCGGACGCGGCATGGAATGGCAAGGCTGTGATCGGATCAGATTATCCGAGGCGTCACGATGAGTAGATGTACACATCTATGGGGGAATCGTCTGGATGGCGCAAGACGCCCGATAGTTAGGATTACTAGTAGTACTTGGATTTATATGCGTTGTTTCCTAGTTAGTCATCTCATTGCATTGCATCATCATATATTTATATATATGTGTGTGTGTGTGTGTGTGTGCGTGTGTGTGTGTGTGTGATATCATCTCATAGGACACTTGCACCATTAGCATTGGTCTATGTTGCACGTGCACTATTCATGCGAACACACACGCCTTTGGTAATTGCTATGCCACGAACACTATAGAACTTTCTTAAATCGGTATCAAAAACATTTGCATCATATATGATCTGTAGACTTGTACTTTTATATTTATTTCATCAAGATGGATACATAGGATTGTTAGTCATATATACATATCTCATTTCATCATGATTCATGCATAACTTTTGGCCATACTTCGCATGGTATATACTATCCTATCATAGACATCCATCATCACCGACATGTTTACATATTGTGATTCTTCTCGAGGATTTCAGTTTTCATGAGATTTCTAGATTTTGGGGAAAACCGCAAGAATTTTTATAAACCTAAAATCATTTTAAAAATAGAAATTTGTGGTTTTCTCATGATATGATGTGTGTGGCGTTCCACAATGTGTTTTCTCGGTTCTTGAGCTGTATCATATACCCGATTCGAGGAGGGTGATGCACCGTCTGCGGGTACATGGTGGACCCGGTGCGGTACCTCGAGGCAAGAAGATCGTATAGAAAGGCGTTCAGCCCGGAAGGGGAGCACTACCGAACGGTTATTGTTGACGCGGTGGATATCCGGGGGATACCGACCGTAGTCGTGGGATTTGATAATATGGGCCGATCCGGACTGACGGAGCCTGAGATATTGAGATATTGAGATATCGAGACATTGAGATATTGAGATATACATATATTGTCTCGATACTTGACATGGATTTTCTGTTGATCTCCTTGATGATACTTCGGTTTATTGCACAGAAGTTTTACTAAGATAAGAATACAGATTTTCTCGTACGAGACATATTCGGGTTTCGTGTTGATTATGCATTCATGTTGCATACATACTAGTGCATCACATCATATTGGTATATGTATGTTTTTACGCATTTTCATGCATGCTTACAATAGACTTATTAGATGTTACTTACTAATCAAGAGTTGGCAACTCACCCCCGTTGTGCCACAGTATCTTGCAGGTCCGACCCGTCAGCATTGTAGCGGCGGGGGTACTTCTTCTTTTGCTTCATATGCTTGGACTTGCGGTATTGCTCGTAGGTAGGTTGCGAGGACATTTTGTTTTCACCTTGTATTATTATTTGTATCTAGTATTCTCCATCTACCGCTTCTACCATTGTATATGTGACTTAGTGGTGTGACTATGAGATTAGTATATGTGTTGTTTCTCTAGTGTCGAGCTCACTTGAGCAGACGTGATGCTTTCTTGTTTTTGTGGTTTTATATGCTTATTTTGCACGGTGATGATATATATATTGTGTGTGGTTGTGATTCTACCATTGGTGAAGAGCTAGCTCCCTCTTGGGGATGGCTTTATTCATTACTTATGCATATTTTTGTATTGTACCCGTTTTGAGGCCAGTATTTACAAGGGAGACTCTGCCGAAATTTTCGGGAAAATTTGATGTTTTAAAATGCTTTAATGTGACTTTATTTTACTACATCTCCTTTTTAAGTTAAGTCTTCCATACTCTTTTTCTTTAACGGCTTAGATTTCTGAGCTTTGGCTTACTTAGATTACGTTACGCCTTTAGACGTTTCGTAATTTAAGTGCCAGTTACGTTCCGTACCTTCGGGCCGTGACAATTTGGTATCAGAGTGATATGTTTTACCTTTCTGAGTATAGGATGACCCTTAGAAGATGGAGTCGATGACTTAAGCAGAGTGACATAGCGTGTGTGTGTTCCGCGGCATACTTACGATACGGTACTCAGCCTAAGTGACCTTAGGACATATTTGCTTGTATTTCCTTCTTTGATTCCTTATATTCCTTGATTCAATTCCATTGTTCTTATTAATCCTGTTTCTTATTCGAGCCTCTATACCGCCGAAGACTACGAAGGCTCAGAGGGTTGCCGCCAAAGATGAGATTAGAGCGGGCTCGTCTGAGATGAAGACCGATCAGGACGGTACGCCTACCCCTCAGGGACAGATTGATCCACCCTCTCCAGGCCGTATTGCCAGGCTAGAGGCCGGTATGCAGGATTTACATCAGATGATGGGATCTTTAGTTGTGGCCAGTCGGGCACAGAGATCTGAGGATGTTCCTTCCACTACACAGACCACGACGACTGTACCTGCTGCCAAGACAGCTGTTCGAATTACTACCGAGACTATTCCCGTATCATTACAGGAATTTATGAGGTTGAGGCCTCCAGTCTTTACCGGCACAGATGCAGCTGAAGATCCTCAGACATTCCTCGATAGGATGGCTAGGATTTGACGTTCGCTAAGTTGTTCTGATGAGAGATGGGTGGAGCTTGCGAGTTTTCATCTGGAAGGCCTTGCTCAGACGTGGTGCGAGTCAGTCGATAGAGGCCGAGCTGCAGGTCTACCTCCTATGACTTGGGATGAGTTCACAGCTGTATTTCTTGCCCGTTTTCTTCCGGAGAGCGTCCGAGATGCTTGAGCCCGTAGTTTCGAGGTTTTGCCTAAGACTCCTGGGATGACAGTGTCCGAGTATGACATTCAGTTTACTCAGTTGTCCCGATATGCTCCTTACTTGGTGGACACTGAAGAGAAGAGGATAAAGAGATTTGTGCGGGGACTTGATACGCAGTTATTTCCTGCCATCGGCGTCCAACATTTTGATACTTATGCAGCTGCTATAAACACAGCCTTACTGTTGGAGGAGCGCATTTCTGAGACTTCGGTCGTTTTGGGACCAAAGAGGATTCGTACAGATATATCAGCTCCAGTGCGGTTTGGAAAAGGCATGGCAGGCAGAGGCCGTGGCGGTGGTCGAGGCATGATGCGAGGCCAGTTGTTCAGCTCCTATTCACCAGGTAAGCGGCCATCGCCAGTATGTTATCGGTGTGGGAGTCCATATCATCTTGTCAGGAATTGTACCGCAAGGCGCCAGGGTGAGGCGAAAATTCTACATGTGATCTTACCACCCTCACCCCCTGCTCAGAGAGCTTTACTTCCTACCCCTGATGATGCTCCACGCCAGGCAGATGCTCCTAGAGGCCGTAGGCGTGGCGGCCTTATTGAGAGGGGACGAGGTGGCAGAGGCAGAGGCAGAGGACAGCCGGCTATTAGTGGGGGACAAGCCCAAGTGTTCACTTTGACTCCTCAGGATGCACAGGCATCCAATGCCATTGTGACAGATACTTTGCCAGTATGTTCTTTCGACGCGTGGGTATTATTCGATCCAGGTTCCACACATTCTTATGTATCTACACACATTGCCCTGATGTTGGGCCAAGGGTCGTCTTTTCTAGATCAGCCACTCGTTATTACTTCGGTAGGCGAGTCGTTTGTCGCTCGATTTGTGTTTCGATCGTGTTCTGTCCATATTGGGGAGAGGGATTCTTCGGTTGATTTGTTTCTCCTCGATATGTTAGACTTTGATGTTCTTCTGGGCATGGACTGGATAGCCACATGTTATGCATCCGTGGACTGCCGTGAGAAGGCGGTCAGATTTAGCTTTCCGGGTGAGCCAATTCTTCTTATTCAGGGAGATCGTAGCGCTGTTGATGACGTGTCAGCCTGGCCGCGGATCCGCCGCCAATGGGGCCCTTCGGCCGCGGATCCGCGGCCCTTTGAAGGCTTTGATGCATCCAACTTCCAGGGTACACTTGTGGTGGCTTTAGTGCTATTTCGTGATGTCTGGAATCTTATAAATCTTTCTTGTTTTCTGCCAGATCACAAGTCTTGGACTTAGCGTATTTTTATCAGCACTTTTATCAGTTTCAGCTCTTTTCCTGGAATTTCCTGCACGGATTCTCGAGACAAGTGTTGCGCTATACAAAAGATCATGCGTGCAATAAAAAACACTCAATTTCCCTCAAAATGCTGGTTATAATGTATAACACATGTTATTTGATATTTTACAGACAATTTGCTAATATTTGCTATATTTATACTGAACACCTTTAGATGATTGCAATTAGTAGGGAAATTGATGTGTTAAAAATGCAATCTTTTCGACTGATCAAATTCCCCCAAACTTATTTTTGGTCATCTCGAGCAAACTGTTTTATTAGAAAGAGAAGGAGAAAATATAAGAAAAAGAAAAAAAAACTAACTAGCACACTTTCGTAGGCAACACGATTGCACTGAGCACGTGCAACAAGCCTTTAAACCTCTAGGTGTCCCTAGTAAGAGTGTTGTCTCCTGAGGGTTTTCAGCGGATTGCACCCACAAAATCCAATAATAAAAGGAAGACCGTGAAAGTTACATATAAAGATAAGAATTGTAAAACAAAGACTTTGAAAATTAGAGTTTTCAACTACACTAGCTTTTCGATTGTTATGAGCCCTATCTTAATAGTCATGAAAAGATGTTAGAAATCACATTATCCCTCAATAAAACATCGTCTTTATTCTTCATTCCTATCTTTCTTCCAAACACCGATCATATAACTCTACGTGTGTGTAAAATACATCCTTAAACTCGGAGAATTCAATTCAAGCTATCATACTCTTATCCATCTGCCTCAGTACTTTTTAGTTTGATGAATATTTAGATGGATTTGTTCACACATTTTCATACGACCGTTAATATTTCTTGAGGTACTAACCGACCGATTACTCATATGCTTACTTATTAGGTGTATTTTCCTCGTCTTGCACCACCTAAGGCTTAGCAGTGACTCCCAGACCAGTTGGTCTAAGGCACTAGGTGATGAAGCACCCTCGCGATATTTCTTTTATTACTGCCTTGGTGATAACAAAACCAGTGTTCATTTTTCTGCACCCTTTTATATTTTATTTTCCATTTTTTATTTCCTTCATACTTTGGCTTTTAGACAAGAGCATTTCAAGGTATCCTCTACTATCCCGAGTTTCAAGACGTGTGTAAGTGCATATAGTAGGGTATCAACATTCAAATGTTTGGCTTCCAGAATAGGAACTATTTTTCAGACTTATTTTTATCCTCAGATTAGTGACTTCCTTCATCTTACTAACCCTTGGGACAACAGCTCATAACTACTTATTATTAGTGCGTTTAAGAAAACTTCTAATTTTCTAGGTTTTCTTAAATTATTCTAATCTTTTGGATGTAATTTTTCACTGTCTAATCTTTTATTATCATATTTATGTTCAAAATTAAATATTAAATATTTTTATCTTTTGAATTTTTTTAAAAATCATTAAAGGTTTTTAGAAAATGTTATGTGCTTATGCAAAGTATGATGCAAATGATGCGTAAATAAGCACAAACCTCCTCCAAACTTGTTTGCAACAGTGTCATCACTGTTGCCAACCGCTAGATCATAAAAAAACTATAAGCCTGGGAGGAAATTTATTAATGGGGGCAATAAATATGATCGTGAACCCCCCCCCCCCCAAACTTATTCTTTTCACTCACCTCCATTCTAAAAGATGATGCAGTAATTTACAAGAAATGGAGGTGAGACGGAGGAATTTTAATCAAGATAAATTGGCTCTTGTAAAAACAGGAGCTCCTCCGTGGAGTCAGTGGAAAAATACGGCTTTAATCTATGTCCATTTACTTAGAAAAATGTACCATTTTTAACATTTTCTACCTCAACTGCCCCGTGCGGGTATACAGACCGCACAATAAAAGGTCCCTTCCACCGAGGTCGTAGATTACCCGCATGAAGATGGAGTCGTGAATCATAAAGAAGGACTTGTTGACCAGGTGTAAAAGTTTTTCAAAAAATGTTTTTATCGTGGAATACTTTAGTCCGATTCTTTACAATTAAAGCATTATCATAAGCTTCATCGCGGAGTTCGCTTAGCTCGTTTAATTGCAGCTTCCGAAAGTTGCAGCCTTGATTTAAGTCAATGTTGATTTCTCTAATGGCCCACATTGCTTTATGCTCAATCTCGACTGGCAGGTGACAAGCCTTACCAAACACTAGCCTGTAAGGAGACATCTCTAGATCAGTTTTATATGCAGTTCGGAATGCCCAAAGAGCATCCTTCAGTTTGGTCGACCAATCTTTTCGATTTTTAGAAGCAGTCTTCTCCAGAATTTATTTGATTTGTCTCTTTGAAACCTCAGCCTGCCCGCTCGTTTGGGGATGATAGGGTGTGGAAAGTTTGTGGTTGATTGCATATTTTCGCATCAAAGTCTCGAAAAACCGATTGCAGAAATGTGTCCCATTATCGCTAATGATAGCGCGTTGGTATCCAAATCGCGAAAAGATGTTTTCTTTTAGAAACCTAATGACAACCTTTTTTTCATTAGTGCGACAAGGAATAGCTTCAACCCGCTTTGAGACGTAATCAACCGTAAGCAGTATGTACAGATTCCCAAAGGAGTTGGGAAAAGGAGCCACAAAGTCAATGCCCCAAACGTCAAAGATTTCAACCACTAAAATTGGTTGCTGTGGCATCTCATTTCTCCGGGAAATCTTAGCCGTGTGTTGACATTATGTACAGGTTTTGCAATGATCAAATGCATCTTTGAACAAAGTCGGCCAATAGAAACCGCATTGCAAAACCTTCTCCGCTGTCTTTCTTGGACTGAAATGACCCCTACATGCCTGATTGTGACAAAAAGATAGAACACTCTTGAATTCCTCGTTCGGGACACACCGGCGAATGATTTGGTCAGGACAATACTTAAACAGATAGGGTTCATCCCAGTAAAAGTGTTTTACTTGGGATAGAAATCGTTGTTTGTCCTGTGTTGACCACTCACGGGTAATAATTCCCGTGGCAAGATAATTCATAATATCCCTGAACCAAGGTGTTAGTTATATGTATGCCCTAGAGGCCATTACTGTACATGAGATGTATATTGTAGTGGATGCTGAGACATATATAGGTAGGACTTTCTTGCTCGACATGATAATACGCTATCTGGTTGCTCTTTATCTTAACATGTATACTTGCAGTCTCTCTATTACATGTTGATAAAGCCCTTAGGATGTGTGCTCGACTTCCAGGACTATGATACAGATCATACTAGTGGGGCCTGGGTAGTCAATGAGTACATCCTTCTATGTTCCTAGTCGTGGGAATATCGAGACGGGGCATCGATAGTCCAGAGTAGACTAGCGTATATCTTCTCGATCCATGTGATGGGCGATGGATGATCCCATATCCATTTGTGTTTGACATCAGAGATGGTATGCGGGTGCTCAGTGGTGACTGGGTACACTGAACGGACTCGCCGAGAACTTCCAGATGGTATTATACCTCACGTCAGATGGCAGTTCTCTGGTGACACTGGTACAGCTTAGTCTGTTGACGCGAGATCGTCATAGAGTCTTATGTGTATCCCACTGTGCTTTGATTTCCACCCTACCACGGCCCTACTGAGTCGTGCAAACAGGTGGTTTTTGGGTACAGTCCCGATTCACATGGAGGCAATGAGCGATAGGAGGGGATTCGTCTCTCCCGGTATTGGGGGTTGATGTTGCGCTATGCTCGACTAGCCATAACTGGAAATCCCTGGCCAGGGTTGCACTGATTTACTAGTAAGTGTTATTAGTAGTTTCATGCTTGTTATGGACCTTACATCGGCCTGACTTATCAAGCTACTGGGGTCTGACGTTTACCACCCCTAGACGAGATATGCGACATATCAGACGAACAGACCGGACTGTGCGGTAAGTGTTACTGGTTGGATTCACAGGAGTGTGAGCGGGTTTGCTCGTTGATCTTCTGATCGCTCAATACCCGGATGGTCGTTACGTTTAGTAGACCGCTTGCGGCTTGTGGGTGTTTGATATGATCATCACCTACTGCCGGCGTATTGACGAGTCTTTAGAGTCCTACACAGAGATTTCCTGGCTCAAGCGAAACGAAATAGGAGCGCATATGAGATATGTGCGGGAACGAGAACAATACCAGTATGTGATGCTGAATTCTATTCTCGCGATTTGTATCATCGGATGGTTATATAAGATATAGCCGGGTTGCCGAATCAAATGTTGATTCGATATATTGATACACTTGATATTAGTTGGTTATATGCAGTATGACCGGATCATTAAATCAAGTGCTGATTTAATGATTTAATGTATAATTATATATTTGATATATTATTACTTTACATTAACTAGTATTGGTTCACTTAAAACCATGTTTAGGTTAATGGTTAGGGTTTTTAACTTATTTATTTATTTTATTTATTCATATTTGGCAAAAAATAAAATGGTTGTTTTCTTTCTTTGCTTTATGCTTCATGAAGCTTCTTAGCATCTTTGACCATTTTGTTTTTTCCTTTAACCTAACCATTACACCTAAACCCTAGTTTATTCTCTACATGTGTTAAGTTCACCCATGGTTGCATTATGATAAGTATTCACTTAATTTATTATTTTCAAGAATATAATTTCATTTTCCTTTTTCTTCTTCATCTTCTTCATGAAGTGAAGAAACCTTTCTTGAAAAATTTCAAGTGATGAAATCAAGTGAGAAATCCAAATCCAAAGTGAACCCACTTCCTATTTCTTCATCCTCTACCACTTGCCATGTTGTATAGGGTGTTCTCTTCACAAGATTTGTGACCAAGTGAAGATGGAGCTTGAGTTAGAGTCGCCTCGACGTAGATCATCTTCGGCATCGAAGTCAACGACCTAGCCCGCTTATTTCTCCGACGAAACCTTCGCTAGAGTCCGGGATTCCGATGATCGCAGCGGAGGGACATCAACACGGAGCTTTGGAAGTGGGGGACCGTATCTACAATGGTTGTAGTCCCATTCACTTGTAGTTAAAGTAGTTAACTTGCATAGTTTCGCCTTACCTCTAGTTAACGATCTTCATTAGGGTTTCTCGGCACATGTAAAAATTTGAATTTGGCATGGTTGATGCCTTGTGGAACCTCTTGAGTGTGCCTATGAACCCTATAGTGGTATCAGAGCATAGCTAGAGCTTCAGGCGATGTGTAGACGAAGTTCGAACCCCGATCGAACCCCGAAACCCTAAACAAAACCCTTCTCTGTACATTTTTCAAAACAGTGGATTTTTCCTAATTAAAAATGCTCAGAAAATAGAGCAGGAAATTCTAAGGCAAACTGTAGAAAACGACAAGCTATCTCTACAGTAGCGCCGCGGAACCGCGGCCTAACCCTACTTTAGGCGGCGGTTATGTGGCCGTATGTGATGATTATGCGCTTTATTTTCTACAGTAATGCCCGTAGCAGTTTCCTCTGTTCTCTGGGAATTTTTAATGTATACTCAACAGTTGAGTTTTCTGGGTTTCTTTGGGGACTCGATGATTCGATCGGATTATTTAACTTTGTTTACTGTGTTTTTTCGGGTAATTTTAGAACATGTTAAAAAGTTCGACCGGATATTAATACCCACTTTTTCCCCTGCCGGGAAATTTCCAGGTGTTGGATTTTTCCGATGTTTAAGAATGTTCTAAGTAGTGCAAGTAACTCGATGGACCCTCTAGAAGACAACAAACCTTAACTCGATTATGTGACCGTCTTGAACTTCTCTTTGAACCTTAGGGTTTGGGGCAGTACGGTGTGCCACATGTGAGGCGTTGGCTTGGCCCTTCTACGGTTGGACCGTTGGTACTGTGGTATGAAGTGGATGTTTTTTTAACTTATTTCACGTGTTGAGCTTTTCGGGAAAACTTGGGTGTTTTGATAGTTCGATCGGAAAGTTTAACATTTTCTATTTATCTGGAATGTGATACAATAATTGGAATCAACAACATTTGAATGTTATAGACATAGCAGTTTAGTCTCATTTGATCGGTTGCCACGGAATTTTGATGTGATCAAAAGTCCGTCGCAATCACGTTGTATACACGGATACTCGCTGGGTAAACTTAATAGACAGCCACACCCCATAGCCCCGACCAAGTGAATGTAGGAGAACCCTGTCGCCGAAAGCATCCGTTCGGGTGCTCGCGGCAGAGGTGTTCCGTCTTAGTGCACTTCGTCGACGGTATCGGGGGTGCGGCCGTCTACTAAAGTTTGCGACGAGCATTAGTTTTGGATGTCGGGAATCTTGTTGAGTTGCCCGACTTGATATTGAAAAGAGTTTTCGATAATGAGACTAAAATGCGGGGTTTATAATTGTTAGGCATGCGATGTCTAAGGAATTCATTTGTTAGGCATGCGATGTTTAAAGAGGTTGCGGATTCCAACTGTTGTAGTTTTATACTTTCTTTTCTGTGACCGTAAGTGTAATATATGATATCGCCGGTTTCGTTGCTATATGTCAACGACAATTGGGATGGGCATATTTACTTACGTTGATGACATGTGATGTTATGTGTTGCTGGATATGTTATATTGGATCGTCGTGTTTGAATAACCGGGGTTTTTTATGTGAGACGAGTGTTTTTCATTTTCATTCATGTAAAAAAACTTGTATGTAATATTCTTTTATTGGGGCACTTCCGGGTTGAGGATGATGTCACCATTGTATATTATTTACTTTTCCGCATTAGGATAGACCCAAGGAGGGGAGCACAAGTAACCGGGTTCTAGGGTCAAGTGGGAGACCATCTCGAGGAGTCGAGTCCGGGTCTCCTAACTCTAGAATTGGTAGGGTTGCTTGTCGCTCTCGTAGGGGTCTAAGGGTGTGGGATTGGCAATTCATCACGACCGTGGAATCCGTGTTTTATACAGGCTCAAAATAAAGCACGGACGTCCTGGTATATCCAATATTTCATATGATATTTTCTGCTGCGTTATCTGTGATGTGATCATGTGATTTGTTCAGATTGATACTGTATATATTATATAGACATTGCTTATGTTTTAAACCCGCGCTAACCCTGCCCCGCTCTGTCGTTAGTTACCTAACCTAACGGTGCAGACGGGACATCAAGGCGAATGCGGATGGCATAAGCATACGTTGTATTTATCTGTGATGTTTAGGTGAACTTAAATGATGGGACATTCATTAATGAGATTAATGAAAGAAAATAAACCTAAAAGATGTTGTGGAATCGAATTTCAAAAACAGGTAGCTACAGTTCTTGCTTTGCATCGCGGTGTTCCTTGTAGAACATCCTGCACCTTATTCGATAAGGAAAGGACCGAGATCCCTTCACCGGGAGTGACCCCTTTAGCAATAGCTGGCAGATGCTACAACCCTCGGTTTGGTTTTTGATTGCTTCTATAGTTTTTGCTTTGCACAGCGGTATATGTGATATATCCTGCACCTTATTCAATGAGGAAAGGGCCGACGATCCCTTCACCGGGAGTGACCCCTTTAGCAAAACTAGAAAAGCCTCAAAAACACTCCATTTAAAAACCATTTGATTCCGCAATGAGATCAAATTCAAAGCGTTAAAGGTTTTCCTAAAAACCATCCGCAACCCTCCGTCATTTTAGGAAGTAGAGTACTTAGTATTCGTGCTGTGTTTGTTGACCATAGTCAAGGCACAGTGTACGGTAGCTAAGTGATGTCTTCCTACACCGCATATGATGCGATTAGTTAGGACAGTCGCGTGACTTTGTTGACCTTAGTTAAGGGTCATGTGGGTGGGTCTAATTAATCACGAAATGATGGGTAGAACTTGACTAGTGCTTATGATTTGTTGACCATAGTTATGGTCATAAGTGCTAGGGATAAAAACCTTTATCGGGAGTTTCAAGTGCTGAAATTTGCAATGAGATTGCATACCTTCTATATGATAGTTGGATCCCGATACCCACTGCCAGTAATTGTTACTCCTGGGAGAGTTTTGCACTTTACAATTAGCCGATCAAGTAGGTGTCTAGATAGGTGTCAACGGGGTTACGCCCCTGGGAAAATGAGGTTTACTTTAATTAGGTCTGTGCGAAAGCACGGGGAACCTCTCTCAAAGTACCGGCACTGGCCTGGCTGAAAGATTGGCGAACTTGTAGAGTGTAATTAATCCCGGCTAGTCTATTCTTTTATGGTTTGAAGGAAGATTTGATAAAAACAGTAGGAGCCATCCTGATTAGATAAAATAAATAAAAAACCAATCTAATCTTACAAGAGCGCACGCAGAGTGTTTTCTTCTCTATCTCTCCAGGTAGCGACCATTTCACGCCTTAATCAAGATAATAATATGGATGTATTGACCGAACCCGCTTGTTATACTGAGCTGGGGAACGTTGGTCCCGCTCCTACTTATAATTGTTATAAGACCGAGCAGGAATTAGGGGAATACCTTGATTCTTATGCCGCCCAAACGAAGAATGTGCATTATGATGCATCTTCTTCGGGTGTGTTCATTACAAAGAACTGTTTCTCTGTATCCTCTACGTCCTGGGTATTTCATACCGAATCAGGATCCCAGATATGTAATCTGTTACATAGGGCTACTGAAAGGTAGAGAACTGAGAACGGGTGATAAGTTTCATGAGACAAAAAACGGTGCAAGTGTTGCAGCCAAGTCTGTTGGTCACTATCACCCTGTATTACCAAAATACACTGATTCTGAACGAATGTTATTAGATACCGAACCTAATATACAAAATCATATCAGTCTCTTTATTAGTGAAGAAAGGATATAATTTTGTATTGTTGGATAATGTTTTGAACATTTCCTATATCAATAGTTGATCGGTTCAGGCACGTTATCTAAAAGCATATACATTCTAAATCAGACCATAGTTCTTAACGTACAGAACACACACAAGAGGAAGAGTTCAGAATTGAACGATTCCTTTTTGAGGTATTGTAGACTAGGTCATATCAATGCGACCCGACTGGCTAAGTTACATTTAGATGCATATTTAAATCAGCTTAAATTTACATCTTATGAAACATGCCAGTCATGTCACAAAGATAAAATGACCATAGCACTGTTTACTGGAAATAGAGAAAGAGTTAGTGAACTCTTGGGACTGATACAAAGTGATGTATTAGGGTCCCCAGTCTACAAATGCCAGGACAGGTTCTTTGTACTTCCTTACATTCACTGATGATCTCTTAAGATTCGGACACATGTTCCTGTTGAAACACATGTCTGAAGCTTTTGAGAAATTCAAAGAATATAAGTCAGAAGTAGAGAACCAATACATGTATAAGTATTATGTCCTATGATGAGATCAGGGAGGAGAATACTTGTGCATGGAATTCTTTGACTATTCTAAAGGAGAATGAGATTCTCTCTCAGTGTTACTCCTCTGTATACACCACAGCACGTCGGTGTATCGGGGCGGAGCAATTACACCCTATATGATATGGTGCGCTCTATGATGAGTACTACTGAGTTACCTATTTTCTTTTGGGGGTTGTGCACTTAAGAAGCTGCATACCTATTGAATTAAGTTCGAATCAGATCACTGCCTACCACTCCATATGAGATATGGTATGAGAAGAGACCATCTCTTAAGTAAATTAAGATTTGGGATTGTCCGGCCTATGTCGAAAGCAAAATCCGGACAAGATCGAGGCGAGGTCAGTTCTGTAGAACTGGAAGGAGTTCCAGTTATACAAACTACAGCTCATGATTTGACAGAACCAAAGGATTCAATAGTCACCAACGAACCTTATCCTCTCCGCCGATCTAGTAGGGTTCCTCATCCGCCTGAGAGATACTCTGGTTTCTCGATGACAGTGGGAGCGAGGAATGCATCATGAGATGATGACCCAACTAGTTTCGAGCAGGCCATCAAGAGTAGAGACTCTGTAAGAATGGCTGGATGCTTAGCGATCTGAGATGGAATCCATATACACCAACAAAGTATGGACTTTGGATGCTATATCTGAAGGGTTAAATCCCCATCAGGAGCAAGTATATCTTGAGAAGATTACTTGGTGTAGATTGAAAAGTTGAGACTTCAAAGCTGGACTTGTTAATAGTTTTCATCATCGACCAGGCGTGGATAATGATGAAACCTTCTTCCAGTAGCTATGCTTAAGTCCATCCGGATCCAACTTAACATTGCTACATACCATGACTACGATATCAGGTGGTTAGGTGTCATGACTGCTTTTCTAAATATTGATTTAGAAGAGAACGTCTATAAGTACACAGCCAGAGGGCTTCGTAAACAGTGGGAGCAGCGGAAAAGTGTGCAAGTTGCTTTAGAGAAAAAAACAGGCATCGCGAAGTTAGAAAATCTGTTTTGATGTGGTAGTCATAGAGTTTTATTTCATCAAAATGGTAGATGAACCTTGTATATAAAAAAGGTAGTAGAGAGTAAGGTGGTCATCCTCGTATTGTACGTGGACAACATACTCTTGATAGGACAAGAGTTTCTTATGCTGCGTTCGGTCAATCTCCTCTTATCACATGGATTCTCCACATAGGATCAAAGTGATACCTCCTAAATCCTGGGTTTTGCATCTATAAGATAGATCTAAATGGATGTTAGGAATCTCACTAGTTGTAGTGAGATGGTATCAGTTGATCCTGGGGAGAATCACTGGAAAGGTTCCAGGGTGATAAGGACGACTGGATGTCAGTCGTAGGCATTGTCTTTACCCTCAATGGAGGGACGGTATGTTGGAAGAGTTCCAAGCTAGATACCGTGGCAGACTAGACGATAAAGGCTGGTGACATCGCTATCAAAGATACTACCAAAGAGGAAGTTTGGGTGTATATAAGTTCATGAGATGAACTAGGTTCCTACCATTGTGTGACAATGGAAGTGTGGCTTTGGCTTAGGAACCCCGATCCCATCAGTGACCCGGACATATTCTGAGGCAACATCACCTGATCATGGAGATAGTTTATCTCCAGGGTGATCGAGATTAGGAGAGTAGACTCCGAGGACAACACGGCGGATCCACTCACAATGGCATTTTCCCAAAGAGAGACTTATATGGGATGGTTGAGTATGTGATACTTCAACCACTGCTACAGATGGCCCAAGTGCAAGTGGCAGATTGTTAGTTATATGTATTCCCTAGAGGCCAGTACTGTACATGAGATGTATATTGTAGTGGTTGCTGGGACATATATAGGTAGGACTTTCTTGCTCGACATGATAGTACGCTATCTGGTTGCTCCTTATCTTAACATGTATACTTGCAGTCTCTCTATTACATGTTGATAAAGCCCTTAGGATGTGTGCTCGACTTCCTGGACTATGATGCAGATCATACTAGTGGGGCCTGGGTAGTCAATGAGTACATCCTTCAATGTTCCTAGTCGTGGGAATATCGAGACGGGGCATCGATATTCCAGAATAGACTAGCATATATATTCTCGATCCATGTGATGGGCGATGGATGATCCCATATCCATTGGTGTTTGACATCAGAGATGGTATGCTGGTGCTCAGTGGTGACTGGGTACACTGAACGGACTCGTCGAGAACTCCCAGATGGTATTATACCTCACGTCAGATGGCAGTTCTCTGGTGACACTGGTACAGCTTAGTCTGTTGACCCTGTTGGATATATGTATGCCCTAGAGGCCATTATATGGTATTGGATGTATCTGTACATGTATATATATATATTCAGTGTACATTCTTGCTCGATATGGTAGTATGCTATCTGGTTCTACTTTATCTGACATGTTGATTTGATCATGCTTTTATTCATTCATACATGCTGATAAAGCCCTGAGTATATCGGCTTGACTACGCTGATTATGATAGAGATCATACTAGTGTAACATCTGTAGTTTATTAGCATATCCTAAAATGTCCCTAGTCGTGGGTATATCGAGACGGGGCATCGATATACCAGAGTAGACTAGCGTATATGATACTAGACCCATGTGATGGGCGATGGATGTTCCCACATTCATCGATGTTTGACATCAAGATCATATACGGGTGCTCAGTGGTGACTGGGTACACTGGACGGACTCACCGAGAACTCCTATATGGAATTATATCTATCGTCGGATAGCAGTTCTCAGGTGACACTGGTACAGCTTAGTCTGTAGACCCGAGATCGTCATAGAGTCTTGTGTGCTCTCCCACTGTACTTTGATTACCACCGTACCACGGCTCTACTGAGTCATGCAAAAAGGTGGCCGTTGGGTACAGTCCCGAGACACACGAAGGCGATGAGCGATAGGAGGGGTTTCGTCTCTCCCGGTATTGGAAGTTGATGTTGTGCTGTGCTCGATAAGTTATATCAGTAAGTCCCTGGCCAGGGCTGCTGAGATTTACTGATAAGTGTTATCAGTAGTTTCTCGATCTGTTATAGACCATTCACCGGCACGACTTATTGAGTTATTGGGGTCGACGTTACCATCCCTAGACTCGATATGCGGCATATCTGACGAAGAGACCGGACTGTACGGTAGTGTTGCCGGTTGGCTCGATGGGAGTTGTAGCAGGTTCGCTTGTTTTCTTCTGATCGCTCAATACCCGGATGGCCGTTACATTTAGCTGACCGCTTGCGGCTTGGGGGTGCTTGATATGATCATCAACCACTGCCGGCGTATTGACGAGTCTTAGAGTCCCACAAAGGAGTTACCTAGTCCAGGCGAAACGTTGTGGTGCGCGTATGCGATATGCGCATGGACCCGGTTAAAATGCGCGTATGAGATACCGTATTTTAATCGGGCGGCTTGCTTTTGGTTGGGTCGTATGTGATATGGCCGGATTGATAAATCATGTGTTGATTTATCATTTAACCATTATTTTCTCACTAGAAATCCTTTCTTGTATTTTTGATGTATGCATGCATGTATGCATTCTTTTATGATTCATGCACATATGGATGTGCATGCACACATACATACATACATCATCTTTCATGGTTGTATATACATTGAAAATGGTGGCAATATAAGAATCACACCACGGTTTTATATATGGATTATTATTACATTTTTATTTGTTTTAAAAACAAAAGAAAAGATAAAGATTAACACTTGGTTTATACACTCTTCTTCACCTAACTATGTTCACCTACTTATTAACCATGGGTTAATCTTTCTTATGTGTTTTAAACTCAAATACAATAATATCTTTATCATTTAACCTTGGTTTGAGATGAAGGGTGAAAAATATGTATACATATATTTTCCATTTTCTTCATAAGAGTTATTCTTTCACTCTTATTCTAAAAGACCATCATCTTCTTCCTCCTTCTTCTTTTGCTCTCTAGACTTTTGTAGTGAGCAAAATACTCATCAAGTTAGGTTTTTGAAGTGAGAAAATCCACCACAACATCATTCTACACAAGTCTTGCCAACTTGTTTAGAGTGTTATCTTCATTTCATTCTCTTGATAAAGTGAAGTTGCAAGCTTGGACAAAGGAGTTTCGGGTGGATCGTCGTGGACGCTAGAAGACCTCAAGCTAACCGTTTTCCAACTCTCAAGTGGCCAAGGAGTCAAGAATAGGGAGCTATAAAGGTTGTACTCTCAAAACCCTAGCCTTTGCTATTTGTAATGTTATGAAACCCTAATTTTTCTAGGATAGATCCTTTGTATGCTTACTTAGCACCATAAAAATCTAATCTTTGGTACATGTGATGCTTCCAATCCTTTCATAGGGTGCTAGGTAAACCTAACATTGGTATTAGAGCTACTAAGCATTGGATGTCGACCTATGGGGGGTTCTCACTGTGTGACAGTGTGGCGAAGCATAGGCTCTTACCCCCAGGGTGTCCCGAGACCGGAAGGTTTTCCGGCGGGTAGTAGTCCTCATGAGGGGGCATGCGTAAAAAGTAGCAGCTGAGGGACCCGTTGGTGCCACGGCGACCCCATTGGATGGGGTGGCTGCCTGACCAACATTGGTATCAGAGCCGACCTAGAACATTAGGCGACACTTTAGCGAAGTATAAACTCCGATCGAACCGAAATACGGATTTACGGGACACTCTCTGGACATTTTTTTAAAACTGATATTTTTCAGAATTAAAAATATGCAAAAAATTTAGCAAGTAAATATAAGGACAACTGTAAAAAACGATGCCATGAATAGTACATTCCTACGCGGAACCGCGCCAATAGCCTGCTTGGGTCGCGGTTCCGCGGCCGTACGGATGGCTCATTATGTCGTTTTTGTACAGTAACCTTTTTATCTGCTTTTATAATTTTTTGGAGTATTTTTAATCTGAAAGTAGTACTGTTAGTTCTGGAGATTGTTTTGAGTTCATTGATTCGATCGGAATTTTAACTTCTTGTCTTTCCGGATAACTATAAAGTATTGAATTGTTCGAACGAGTGTCGTTTGCTCACTTTTCATGGGGTTTAAATCTTTCGGATATATGTGCAAGTTTTGTGGTGGACCCTCTAGAAGACAACAAACCTTAACTCGATTATGTGACCGTCTTGAACCGCCCTTTAAACCTTAGGGTTTGGGGCAGTACGGCGTGCCACATGTGAGGCGTTGGCTTGACCCTTCTACGGCTTGACCGCTACTACTGTGACACACTCCGGATTTTTTGAACTCCGCTCAAGTGTTGAGCTTTAGGGAATTTTGGGTATTTGAACATTCGGTCGAAAACTTTAATACTGTCTATTTATCTAGAATGTGATACAATATGTGGAATTCATATAGTTTAGGCATGAAATACGAAGTATGTGATATTTCGCGTTTATGATGTCTAAAGAGAATGTGAATTCCAAATATTGTAGTTTTACACTTTCTTTTCTGTGACCGTAAGTGTAGTATGTTTGATATCGCCGGTTTCGTTGCTATACATCAACGACAATTGGGGTACGCATACTTACTTACGTTGATGGTATATGATATTATGTGTTGCTGAGATATGATGTGCAGGATTGTCGCGATTGAATAGCCGGGGGGTTTTATGTGAGAAGAGAGTTTTAATTTTTCATTCATGTAAAATTCAAATGTAATGTAATATTCTTTTATTTGGGGAACTTCCGGGTTGAGGTTGATGTCACCAGTGTTGTATATTATTTACTTTTCCGCATTAGGATAGACCCAAGGAGGGGAGCACAAGTGACGGGTTCTGGGGTTCTGTGGGAGGCCATCTCGAGGAGTCGAGACCGGGTCTCCTAAACTCTAGGATTGGTAGGGTCGCTTTCCGCTCTCGTAGGGGTATAGGGATGTGGGCTTGGCTATTCATCGCGACTGTGGAATCCGTATTTTCTATTGTTCGCTAAATACTAAATACGGACGTCCTAGTATATCCCACATTATATATATGTTTCTGCTGCCTGTGTTCTGTGATATCTGAGACGAATGATATATATTATATATGAGATATATAGTAGACGTCGCTTATGTTTTGCACCCGCGCTAGTCCCGTCCGGGTATGCCGTTAGTTAAGTAACCTAACGGTGCATAACGGAACATTGCGGCGAATGCGGATGGCATAAACATACGTGTTATTTTCGTTTCTTTTCTGTGATTGGCTTAAGGACATAAATGATGGGATTACATTAATATGATTAATGTAAAGATAATAAACCTAAATAGATATTGTAGAATCAGATTTGAAAACCACTCGTCTCTTTATGAAAAAGCGATATTTCAAAAACTGCGGAGCACAAGCCACTCCTTTTGAAAACCATTTGATTCTATGACGATATCAAGTTCAAAGCGTTAAAGATTTTCTTAAAAATCATCTGCAACCCTCCGTCATTTTAGGAAGTAGAGTACTTAGTATTCGTACTACGTTTGTTGACTTTAGTTAAGGCGTAGTGTACGGTAGCTAAGTGATGTCTTCCTACACTGCATATGATGCAGATTAATTAGGACATTCACGCGACTTTGTTGACCATAGTTAAGGGTCATATGGGTGGGTCTAATTGATCAAGAAATGACGGGTAGAACTTGACTGGTACTTATGATTTGTTGACCATAGTTAAGGTCATAAGTACTAGGGGTAAAAATCATATCGGGAATTTCAAGTGTTGAGATTTGCAATTAGATTGCATACCTTCCATATGATGGTTGGATCCCGATCCCACTGTAGGCAATAGTTGCTCCTAAGAGAGTTTTGCAGTTTACAATTAGCTAACTCATTAGGTGTCTAGAAAGATGTTAACGGGGCTACGCCTCTGGGAAAATGAGGTTTACTTTAATTAGGTCCGTGCGAAAGCACGGGGAACCTCCCTCAATTACCGATACTGGCCTGGCTGAATGGTTAGCGAAGTTGTAGACTGTAATTAATCCTGGCTAGTATTCTTTTTAAGGTTTGAAAGAAAAACTTGATTAAAGCAGTGGGAGACATCGATTAGATAAGATAATTGTTAGTGTTTATGCCCTAGAAGGCCATTACTGTATCATACTAGTTTGTATATTACTTAATGGAAGCTTGGGATATTCACATGTGTATAACAGTCTTGCTAAACATGGTAGTATGCTACTTGGTTTTTCTATCTTAATATGTGAGTATACGTATTGATAGAGCTCTTAGGATCTTGCTTGACTACCAGCGTTGTGATGGCAGTCACACTAGTGGGGGCTGGGTAGTCTACAAGCACATCCTTATTCAGGTCCCTAGTCGTAGGATTATAGAGACAGGGCATCGATACTCCGGAGTAGACTAGTGTGTACGCTTCTCATCCCAGTTAGGGAGATGGTCTGTCCCACAGCCGTCAGTACGTCGTACTGGAGATAGTATGCAGGTGCTCGTTAGGTTACGGGTACACCGGACATGACTCACAGGGAACTGTTGGTTGGTTTTATACCAGTCGTCAGTGAACAGTTCCCAGGTGACATGAGTACAACATAGTCCGCAGACCTGACACTGCTACTTCGCCTCGAGTGTGTCCCACTGTTCTTAGATTGCTACCGTACCACGGCTCAAAGGAGTCGTGCAAACAGGTAGCAGTTGGGTGCTGTCCCGAGCACTTGGAGGCAGTGGCGGTTAGACAGGATTCGTCTCTCCCGGTATTGGGGGTTGATATCGCGCTGTGTCAGAGAGCCATTACGCAAAGTCCCTGGCCAGGGCAAGCGAGATTTGCTGGTAGGTTCCAGTAGTTTCTCAGGGTGTAATGGGATTCGCTCCGACACGACTTATACCGCTATTAGGGGACTGACGCTTGCCGCCCCCCTAGGCCCGATATGCGATAGTCTTAAACGAACGGACCGGACTGTATGGAGATTGTCACAGAAGGCTTAGTAGGAGTTCGGATGGGTTTCCTCATCGGCCTTCTTATCGACATCTACCTGGGGACCGTTACGTACAGCTAGTGCCGCTTGCGGTCTGTGGTTAAACCCACTGCCTGCGTAGTAGTCGAGTCTCTAGAGTCCCATACAGAGAGTTTTCCTACTTCAGGCGAAACGATATAGAAGTCGTATGGTTTTACGACAAGGGTTCGGACGCATACGTGTGTTTACGCACGTAAGACTTTCGGACAGTTTTTACTAGTCAGCTTTGGTTTAAGCTAGTTACTAGTATCCGGTTATTGGATTTATACAGTCTAAAGTTTTTCCGTGTTTTCATGGATAGGAGGGGCGTTCTCGTAATTGTGCGAGAAGCTTCTAGAAGATGGTGACTAAGGAGGTTAAGGTGGCATATACATTGAATGAGATTAGTGAGTCATATGAGTGATTCATCCATGTCATTAATGCATCATAAATGCTTAATGACTCATGGTAATGAATCACCATTAGATATTTATGAAGCATGATTGTTCATCATTTGATTTTCTTTTCTTGATAAATCTTAATGCTTCATATATATTATGATAACTCATTTTCTCATTTCAATAATTATTCTCACCTTCTCTCTCCTCAAGCTTTCTCTCTTCAAACCCTAATCCTCCCCTCTCATGTGTTGAGTACAAGGATTAGTCAGACTACTTAATCCATAACCCTCACTCTATATCATCTAGGTACTTTGATTAGCACTTAAAGAAACCTAGTTGCCTCAAGTTTAGAGACAAAGCTTGGAGTAAAGCTCTCGTGGTGGATCGTCTACTACTTGGAGAAGGTTGAGGAGGAGGTGGAGTTCGTAAAGACGAAGGACACGGTTCTACAGGTATAATCACTTCACATAGTAGTTTAGAACTCCTATGTTTGTTGTTAGTTATCGTTTAGCTTCGATTCATGCGGTTAGTCGATGTTTATTCAAAGAACAAGATCGTTTTTCATATTTCCGCCTCCCCGCTAGTAGTGGGGTGTTGTACATCGACTTACAGTGGTATCAGAGCCTCGCTAAACAATAATTAACTCATTAGCAAAGTCGTAAGTATTTCGAACGCAAAAAGGAACCTGAAAGATCACCGTTTTACACAGTTTCTGTCGAAATTTAAACAGGCCCTAAAAATTTTTCAGGGACCTGCAGAATAACAAGCGGGAAATTATAAGGGTACTCAAGAAATTTGGTCGCGTAACTCGGTTAACTTGTCGCGGAACCGCGGCGGATCCATGGAATCCGCCGCGGATCCGCGGCCGAGTTAGGGCCGAGTCGGCCTAAATTTCTTCATTGACTTTCTGGTGTTAACAGTGATCTTTCTGGATGTTTAGTTTTCTGCTCAAGTCTCAGGTGCACAGAGAAGTATTGGAGTAGAATCTATAGTGTTTTGCACGATCGAAATTTTGCGATATTTGCTAATTTGATTATATCTGTGTTTGTATAATGTGTTCGTAAACCTCCCCTAACTGCTAGTATGTCGGTTGGCAGGGGGTTGCACATTTCTGTAATGGATTTTATCTGTTTGTGTATATGAACTGTGTTGGACTGTTGTGATGTATAGCCGGGGTTATGTGATGGGTTATTATTTAATTCATTTGATCTAAATGTAATTTGTTGTAATATTATTTTGCGGGGCACATCCAGGTTGCGGTTGTAGCCACCGTTGTATTATTTCATTTTACTGTTTTTGCTCCTAGGACAGACCCAAGGTGGGGTGCACAAACTGCCGGGTGGGTAGTTTGCCGTACCCGTTGGGGTCTTGGATGGGGTAATGGCTATTCATCACAACTTTGTAATCCGTCTTTTGTTGCAGGCTCAAAACAAACACGGATTGCTTGCAAATCCAATAAAGTTTATCTGAGATCTGGAATGCCTATTATTGCGTCTGACGAATGTACAATATCTATATATGATAGCTATTTAGACGTCACTTATGTTTTACACCCGCGCTGGCCCAGCCCCCGCTCTGTTGTTAGTTAAGTAACCTAACGGGTGATGACGGGACCCCGTGGCGAATGCGGATGGCATAAGAGGACGTTGTATTTTCGTTGTTTTCTGCAATGATAGGTTAAATGATGGGACGCATTATTTATAATGCAAAGAAAATAAACCAAAAGTTAAATCATTGGAACAATTTAAAAGAAACCACTCGGTTATTTTAAAAGAGCAGAATTTTTAATTGTGGAGCTTTAACCACTCCTTTTAAAATGCTATCAGGTTCCTTCGATTATATCAAGTTCACTACGTTCACGGTTTCGCCAAAACCAGTCGTAGCCCTCCGTCATTTCTTATGGATGGTCAGTAGTATTCAAGCTATGCTTGTTGGCTTTCGTCAAGGCATAGTGATTGGTAGCTGCTGGGGTATTCATTTTTTGCATAGATAGATGAGTTGGTTTGGGACAGTCGTATAACCTTGTTGGCTTTCGTCAAGGGTATTTACGGGTGGGTTCAAATTAACAAGATAATGATGGGCAGAACTTGACATGTGTTTTATGATTTGTTGGCTTTCGTCAAGGTCATAAGAACATGGGGCAAAAATATATATCGGGAATTTCTAAAGAAACTGAAATTTGCAAAGAGATGCATACCATTTGGAGTTTGATGAATGTTGGTAGGATTCCTTCAACATTATCATACGATGATATTTGGATCCCGATCCTACTGTGAGTATATTGTTGGAGATAGTGCCCTCAGATTCTATTATTCGATCACAGGCACGTGATTACAATGATTGATGGAGGACCTATCCCGATAGGACAGTCTTACTCATGATGATAGTATGCTATCTGGTTTACCTTTATCATCGTGTACTGCTTTAGGTGACCTGACAAGTCGCTATTACACGTTGATAGAGCCCTTAGGATTCTTGCTTGACCACCAGCAGTATGAGGGCGATCATATACGTGGGAGATAGTAGTCTATAAGCACATCCTTAAATGGTCCCTAGTCGTGTGAGTTTCGAGATAGGGCATCGATACTCCAGAGTAGACTAGTGTGTACATTCGAGACCCCGACGAGGGGCGGTGGCCGGTCTCACAAGCCACTGGTGTCAGTTGGTTCACCTAAGATGTATACATGTGGTCATTGGGTTATGAGTACACCGGACAGGACTCGCCGGGAACATGCTAGTTGGTCATATACCAGACGTCAGATGGCAGTTCCCTGGTGACAAGTGTACAGGTTAGTTCATCGACCTGGGGATCGTCATTTGTATCGTGTGAGTTCCCACTGTACTTTGATTACTACCCTACCACGGCTCAAAGGAGTCGTGCAAACAGGTTTTAGTTGGGTACAGTCCCGAGCCACATGGAGGCAGTGAGCGCATCTTCAGGGGTTTGTCTCTCCCGGTATTGAGGGTGAGGTCGCGCTGTGTCTAGGAGAGCCATTACACGAAGCCCTCGGCCGAGGCAAGGAGATTTACTGGTAGATATTCCAGTAGTATCTCAGGGTGTTCTGGGCTACAATCCGACACGACTTGTACCGCTTTGGGGGTCTAACTTTTACCAACCCCCTAGGCCCGCCATGCGATGCTCATAGACGAACGGACCGGACTGTACGTATATTGTCACTGACAGGCTCAGTAGGGTTGTCAGGCTGAGTTCGCTCACAGACGTCCCTTTTAGTCAATACCTGGTAGCCCGTTACGTATTGGTTTATACCTTTGACGTGCTAGTGGTTAAATCCACAACCAAGGTGTTGATGAGTCTTTAGAGTCCCCCACATTCAGTTACTCAGCTTTCGGGCAAAAAGTTGTAGAGGCCGTATGGATATATGGCAAGGTCCGATCAGATACGTGCGGTATTGCACGGATCAGGATCGGGCAGTTTGTACTACAGGCCGTATGGATATATGGCAGGGTTCGATCAGATACGTGCGGTATTGCACGGATCAGGATCGAACGGTTAATACTAGCCGGCTTTGGTTTAAGCTGGATCCTAGTATAGTACAGTGTAGAATTTTTCTCATTGCATTTGTATTTCGGTCGAAATACAGATGCGGGTGTGTATACACAGTATCGGGGTTTTCCTGTAATTTATTACGGGACTAGTTTTCTGGAGTTGCCAGTTTGCTTTCCGTTTCGTCCATTTTCATTTGTATCGTTCATTGGCCGAAGATTGGTGGAGGATGGCTTATTTGCATTTGTGCAAATAAGCAATTTGGAAGGGGGTCTTTGCATATTCTTGTGTCATGATGGTTGCACCATCCATTGACCTTGACTTCTTGACTTTGGGTTCATGATGGTTGATTTGGAGTGTTGGTTTTTGTTTGTGATGATATTGTTTTTAATCATCACTCATTATTCATGTTTGCATGATAGCTCACCCACTCCCTTGACTTTTCCTTGACTTTCACTCCATTCTCATCCTTCACTTTTGCTTGGGCCGGCCATTCCCTTAGGGGATTGGGATTTGATTCATTTTGGTGTGGCATTTTTGGTTCTCATGGTGCTAAGAAAAATGCTCTCTAGTTCATCCAAAATATCCTTTCTTACCTCCACAAAGGCAACATCCTATACCCCAAATGAGACTTGAGCACTACACATTCTACAGCAAATCTTGGGCACGTTGACTCGCCAGCTTCATGCCCGAGTTGCCTCGGTATTGAGGTGGGAGCCCGTAAAAGATGCAGAAGATGTGGTGCCCTTCCGGCAAGGAGACGACGACCGGAGTTTCCGCAGGAGATCGGGACGACGACGAGAAGACCGGAGGACTTGGATCAGTCGGTATATCTCTCTTCCCCATCTTGTAGTTAGCTAGGACTAGTTAATGGTTCGATCCGGGTTTTAGTGCGTGGTGGTGCCGGTTTGCTAAGTTCGCAAAATTAAAGTTTATCACCGCTTCCGCATTTTGGCCTTGGGATGGAGGCCGGGGCGCCGCCGTGCACTTACTTATATGCTACTTATCAGGAGATTCGTCACTTAACGATCAATGCTATAAACCAAGTAGGTGTCAAGAAAGGTGTCAGAGGGGTTACGCCCCCAGAGAAAAGAGGTTCTTTAATTAAAGAACTTCGCGAAAGCGTTGGAAAACCTCCCTCGAAGTATCGACACTAGCCTGGCTGAACGGTTAAGCAAGAATTGTACAGTGAGAATAGTCCTGGCTAATTCTTCTTTTATGGTTTGAGGAAGGATTCGAGAAACAGTGGGAGCCATCCAGTTTAGATAAATTAAAAACAAATCTAAACTTGCAAGAGCATCATGCTAAAGTGTTTTCTTCTCTCTCTCTCATTGCAGCGACCTTGTGACCATGACTAGGTTACATCTAGATAACAAGTTGACTGAATCTAACTTATATGACTGGCAAAGGTCTGTCCAGATGACCATTACCTATGACAAGCTGAACCACCCTATTACTACTCAAGATCCCACCGTCCCAGGTCCAGTTTCCACCGTCGCGGATATGGATATCCGTCAGACAAAGGAAAAGGATAAAGCGAAAGCCAAGTGCCTCGTGTTGGCTTCAGTTGATGGTATAAACCAGAAGCAGCACGAGAAGATGGACTCTGTCTCCATCTTTCTCCATAACAAAGATTTAAATGGAGAGAAATCTCATATCGCAAGATATGAGGCCTCGAACGAATTAATTCAAGCGAGGTCGGCTGACGGGTCATCTGTAAGGGACGGCGTCCTTACAATGACTAGCTATATTGATGAGCTCAAGAACCTGGAGAACACGTTGGGAAACAGGTCATATGCTGACTTATTTCCACAGTCCCTACCCTCTACTTATACCCTGAAAGAAACCAGGGAGACACAAGCTCTGCTTAATGGGGGACCTTCTTCTTTTACATCCAGGGTGAAAGCAAAGGATGAAAAGAAGAAGACCTCTACAAAGCCGATATACGGTGTCAGCAAAGTAGGAGGAAAGGGAAGAGAAAAAGTTTCGGGATTTGGTATAGGTAAGGAGGGATATTCCTATTGTTATTTGAATGGACATTGGCAGAAGGATTGCAGGGCTTTGGAAGCCAGTAGCCAGGATACGAAGCATGTTGTGGCTTCAGCCTCAAGTGTGTTTGTAATTGAGAACTGTTTGTCAATTAACTCTACTTCCTGGGTACTAGATACCGGAGCAGGATCTCATATCTGTAATTCGTTACATGCTTTGAGAAACCGTAAAGTTATAAGGATAGGTGATTTGTCTCTCAGAGTTGCAAACGGAATGAGCGTGGACGCTGAATCCGTGGGAGAATATCGCCTAGGTTTGACAAGTGGGCAGATATTGATTCTACATAACTGTCTGTATGTACCTAGTTTGACTTGTAATATCATATCAGTGTCCTCACTTTCAAGAGAGGGATATGACTTTACATTCGTAAGCGATGTAGTTCACATCCACCTAAATCAAGTTCTGATTGGGTCCGGTACACTGGATGACAGTATATACGTATTGAATCAAGCTCAGGTTTTCAATGTCCAGAACACACTTAAAAGAAAGTCTCCAGAAATGAATCAGGCTTTCTTATGGCATTGTAGACTAGGTCACATCAATGAAACACGATTAACGAAGTTGTATAGAGAAGGATATTTGAATCCGTTCGAATATCAATCTTATGCCTCTTGTGAATCTTGTCTCATGGGAAAGATGACAAAGACTCCGTTTACTGGACACGGAATAAGAGCGAGCGAGCTCTTAGGACTCGTACACAGTGACGTGTGGGGTCCGATGTCTACACATGCGCGAGGTAGTTATTCCTACTTCATTACTTTTACGGATGATTTCTATAGGTATGGACATGTCTTCTTGATGAAGCATAAATCCGAGGCTTTGAGAAATTCCAAGAATACAAGAATGAAGTGGAAAACCAAACAGGCAAAAGTATTAAGACACTGAGATCTGATCGAGGTGGTGAATACTTAAGTGCCGAGTTCCTGGGTTACTTAAAAGAGAAAGGAATTCTCTCTCAGCTTACTCCTCCATACACACCACAACACAACGGTGTATCGGAAAGGAGGAATCGAACCCTATTGGATATGGTTCGTTCCATGATGAGTAAGGCTGAGTTACCGCGATCATTCTGGGGTTATGCGCTAGAATCAGCGGCATATCTTTTGAACAAGGTTCCAACCAAAACTGTGCCTACCACGCCATATCAGATGTAGAGTGGGAAGAAACCCTATCTTCAGTACCTGAAGACATGGGGATGTCCAGCTTTTGTAAAAAAGCAGCATCCGGAAAAGCTCGAGGCACGCTCAGTAGAGTGTAAGTTTGTGGGATATCCAAAGAACTCCATGGGATATTGCTTCTACTACGCAGAGGAACAAAAGGTTTTGTTTCTCGTCATGCCCGCTTCTTAGAAACTGAATTTTTAGAAAATCAGAAGGGTGGGAGCGCAGTAGAACTGGAAGAAATTCCAGAACCACAAGCTGTTACTGAAAGTTTGGTGGAACAAGAAGTTTCAGAAGAAAGGGACATACCAGTGCCTATCCGCAGAAGTAGTAGGCAGTCTCATCCGCCCGAGATATACTACGGTTTTCTCATAGACGGGGATAGAGAAGATTGCGTTATTGATAATGACGACCCTACTAGCTTCCAGCAAGCCATTCAGAGCGGCGACTCGGTAAAATGGATGTATGCGATGTGGACCGAAATGGAGTCCATGTACACTAACAAAGTATGGACTTTGGACACTGCTCCAGATGGGATGAAACCCGTAGGATGCAAGTGGATCTTCAGAAAGAAGATTGGTGTAGATGGACAGGTTGAAACCTATAAGGCTAGACTTGTTGCAAAGGGTTTCCGTCAAAGACCTGATTGGACTATGACGAAACCTTTTCTCCAGTGGCTATGATGAAATCCATTTGGGTCCTTCTTGCTATTGCTGCCTTCCATGATTATGAGATCTGGCAGATGGACGTAAAGACGGCCTTTCTAAATGGAAATTTAGAAGAGAGCGTCTTTATGGATCAGCCAGAGGGATTCATTCAGAGTGGGAGCAGCGGTAAAGTATGCAAGCTGCTTAAGTCCATTTATGGACTAAAGCAGGCATCGCGGAGTTGGAACATCTGTTTTGATGATACTGTCAAAGAATTCGACTTTATCAAAAATCCAGATGAACCATGCATATACAGTAAGATTGTAGGGAGAGTTGTTATATTCCTCGTCTTGTACGTGGATGTCATTCTCCTAATAGGAAATGATATTCCTATGCTACAATCAGTCAAAAGATTCTTGTCACAGAAATTCTCCATGAAGGACCTGGGTGATGCCACCTACATTCTGGGGATCCAGATCTATCGTGATAGATCAAAGAGGATGTTGGGACTTTCACAGTCCAGGTACATAGACACCATATTGAAAAGATTCAGTATGGAAGATTCAAAGCACGGTAACCTACCGGCTTGTCACGGAATCACCCTCTCTAAAGAGATGTCTCCCGAGACTGATTTGGAAAGGGAACGCATGTCGATTATACCCTACGCTTCTGCGGTAGGCTCTATAATTTATGCAATGTTATATACCAGACCAGATTTAGCATACGCATTGAGCGTTGTAAGCTGGTATCAGGCAAACCCAGGGGAGAATCACTGGATAGCAGTAAAGAACATTCTCAAGTACCTAAGAAGGACTAAGGAGATGTTCTTGGTTTACGGCGGAAAGGACCTCAAGATGGAGGCCTATGCTGATTCCGGCTTCCAGAGTGACAAGGATGACTCCAAGTCCATGTCGGGTTATGTCTTTACCCTCAATGGAGGGGTGGTTTGTTGGAAGAGTTCCACGCAGGACACCGTTGCTGACTCAACGATGGAAGCGGAGTACATAGCTGCATGCGATGCCGCAAAAGAAGCTGTCTGGATGAAGAAGTTCCTCACAGAACTTCAGGTGGTTCCTACCAGTGTTGGTCCAATACCTCTGTATTGTGACAACAACGGCGCTATAGCTTTAGCGAAGGAACCCAGGTCCCATCAGAAGTCCAGACACAACTTAAGGCGGTATCACCTGATCAGGGAGATCGTAGATCGCCGGGAGATCGAGGTAAAGAGAGTAAATACAGAGGATAACATTGCAGATTCATTCACTAAGGCCCTACCTCAGATTCAGTTCGAGAGACTACTCGAGATCATCGGTCTTTGATACGCCAGTACATGGCCCTAGTGCAAGTGGGAGATTGTTAGTGTTTATGCCCTAGAAGGCCATTACTGTATCATACTAGTTTGTATATTACTTAATGGAAGCTTGGGATATTCACATGTGTATAACAGTCTTGCTAAACATGGTAGTATGCTATTTGGTTTTTCTATCTTAATATGTGAGTATACATATTGATAGAGCTCTTAGAATCTTGCTTGACTACCAGCGTTGTGATGGCAGTCACAATAGTGGGGGGCTGGGGAGTCTACAAGCGCATCCTTATTCAGGTTCCTAGTCGTAGGATTATTGATTGTTATAAATTTCGGATGTGTCGTATCGAATCAAAATGTCCCCGGCAACGGCGCCATTTTGATTGAACTAATTTCTGATGTGTATATGTAAAAAGTATCGACAATCAAAAAATTATATTGACCGCAATCAAACTACGGTGTCGGATGTAGTTTGTAGTGAGTGCGGATCGTCCACAGGGATTGCACGATTCGTTTGTATTATGATACGTTTGAAATGAAAAGTTAAGCAACGATAAACGAAAACTTGATTCAAGAATGATTTGTATTCGAGTGTCACTATTCTTTAATCAAGAATCAAGAAACTATAAACAATCAAGAATCGGTGTTTTGATAATATTTCCAATCAACAATCAAGAATCGAAATGAGGCTCGTAGGGATCGATCGGATCTATAGATGTGATGTAATCTTACAATTACATATTCTTATCCATCGATGAATTGATACTAGATTGATGATGATCGATCGAGAATTAGGGATTTCTTGTGAAACTAGGGTTTCATCTTATCCCTTGTTCTTTCGTCGATATCATTCACATTCTAGCCTCTAGTAAATTCAAGAAACGATCGTAAATCCCTAATTTCGAGCGATCACAATCAAGAAAGCATCGCTACGAAACTAGGTCATCGATTCTTGAACTTGCTAGGGTTTACAAACTCGTAGGACTTAAAAATAGTATTAAGATTTGTTACATCATCATTCTACAATCGTCTCGACTCCTTAACGAGCGGTGTTTCACTCAAGCATCACAACAAGAGCAACAATTACAAATTGAGATCTAATCATGATGCAAGAATTAAAAGAAAGCAAGATTAAAGAAATTCACCTTTTATTTATATCAACAATTTAGTTACATTCGCTCAAGAACTACAAGAGGAAGAACTTGATCGTCGACTTGGCTTCGCTCGTCTCCGTGGATCACGGATCGGCTTGGATCACTTGCCCGATTGAAGATCGGCTCGGCTCCTAAAAGGTTGAAGGCTTCTCGCTTGATTTGGTACTCAAGATCTTGGATTTGGAGTGGAATTAGGGTTAGGGTTTCGCACAAGCCTTGTCACGAGACTTGTGGAAGAAAATGGTGTAGAATGATTATTTAACTAATGAACTAGCTAATGATGAACAACCTCCACCCTTAGATCTAGGCTCTATTTATAGATAACTAACCCTAGATCTAGGATTTCAAATTCTAAGTTTCCCTCCTAAAGTTTGTTGAAGAAATTCATATTTCCCTCCAAAAGTTAGTTAGGGGAGAAGCTTCTAGATGTAATTAGTTAGGAGGAGCTTCTAGAAGAGGATTAATTAGGAGCTTAATTAGGATTAGCCTTCCTTAATCTTCTTTGCTGATCTGGAAGTAGATTTGAGAGAGTTCTGGAATTTGAAGTATCAGAGAGGACTGTGGGACCAGAGCTGAGAATTGTGCTGTAAAAATCCCATGCTGACGTGGCAGAAGCGCGGCGGATCCGCGGCTCATGCAAGCTCTAGCCGCGGATCCGCGGCTACATGTAGGCTTTGGGCTTTGCTCTTTCTGGTACAGTCTTGGGCTGTTGTATGGGTCTTTATTTTATATATAGAATTGTATAATTCCTTCTGAATTTCTACCAGATCTGAAATGATTGAATTGGCTTAATGTTGATCAGCTCTTTGGTTTTTCTTCCGTATTTTCCTGCACAGACTCAAGACAAGTGTTGCGCAAATTCGAAAATGATGCGATGCCATGAAATGCGGTTAATTTCCCTTAAAGTGTCGGTTTAAAAGTCTAACACATGCAATCTCATATTTTGTGACAGATTTACTAATATGTAGAATATGAATGCCGAACACTTCTAAATGTATGCAAATGTTAGGGAAATTGCCGGCTAAAATATACAATATTTTCGACTGATCAAATACCCCCAAACTTAATTTCGATCGTCTCGAGCGAATGTTTTATTAAAAAGAGAAGGAGAAAATAAAGAAAGAGAAAAACTAACTAGCACACATTCGTAGGCAACACGATTGCACTGAGCACGTGCAACAAGCCTTTAAACCTCTAGGTGTCCCTAGTAGGAGGAGTGTTGTCTCCTGAGGGTTTTCAGCGGATTGCACCCACAAAATCCAATAATAAAAGCAAGATCATGAATATTACATTTAAAGACAAGAATTGTAAAAGAAAAGCCTTGAAAATTAGGGTTTCCAACTAAGCTAGCTTTTCGGTTGTCATGAGCCCTATCTTAATGGTCATGAAAAGATGTTAGAAATCACGTCCTCCCTCAATAAAACATCCTCTTATTCTTCATTCCTATCTGTCTTCCAAACATCGATCATATAACCCTGCGTGTGTGTAAAGACATCCCTACATCCGGAGAATTCAATTCAAGCTATCATACTCTTGCCCATCAACCTCAGTACTTTTTGATAAACGAGATTGCTCACATACTTTTATGCGACCATTAATACTTCTTGAGGTACTAACCGACCGATTACTAATGTGCTTGCGTCCTTGGTGTATTTTCCTAGTCTTGCACCACCTCAGGCATAGCAGTGACTCCCAGACCAGTTGACCTTAGGGCACTAGGTGAAGAAGCACCCTTTTGCTATATATTTTTTTATTGCCCTTGGTGATAACAAAACCAGTGTCCATTTTTCTCACCACTTTAAAACATATTTTTTTTTCATACTTTTGGCTTTAAGACAAGAGCATTTCAAGGTATCCTCTACTATCCCAGGCTTCAAGACGTGTGTAAGTGCGAATAGCAGGGTAGCAACGTTCAAAATGTTTGGCTTCCAGAATAGAAACTATTTTTCAGACTTATTTTTATCCTCAGATTAGTGACGTCCTTCATCTTACTAACCCTTGGGACAACGGCTCAAAACTACTTATTACTAGTTCGTATAAGAAAACTTCTAATTTTCTTAGTTTTCTAAAATTTTTCTAATCTCATGGATGTAATTGTTAACTATCTAAACTTTCATTATCTTATTTATATACAAAAAGTGTAAATATTAAAATTATTATTATATTTGAAAATTTTTAAATTTTTATGGGTTTTGAAAATTTTTCAATTTTTATAGATTTTTAAAAGAAATGTTTTTGTCTTATGCAGATGATATGCAAATAATGCAAAAAATAAGCACAAACCTCCCCCAAACTTATTTCCAACAGTGTCCTCACTGTTGCCGACAGTTATACCTACAAAAATCTGTAAGACTGGGGGGAATTATTAGTGGGGGCAAAATATATAAGTGAAGAACTTCCCCCAAACTTATCTTTTACTCACCTTCATTCAAAAAATGATGCAATGATATACTGGACATGAAGGTGAGACGGAGGAATTTTAATCAAAATAAACTGGCTCTTGTAAGAACAAGAGCTCCTCCGTGGGGTCAGTGGAAAAATACGGCTTTAATCTATGTCCATTTACTTTGAAAACAGTGCCGTTTTTAACATTTTCAACTTCTACTGCCCCGTGCGGATATACAGACCGCACAACAAAAGGTCCCTTCCAACGAGATCGGAGCTTACCCGCATGAAGGTGTAATCGTGAATCATAAAGAAGGACTTGTTGACCAGGTAAAAATGTTTTCCTTACAATGTTTTTATCGTGAAAAACCTTAGTCCTATTCTTTGTGATTACAGCATTATCATAAGCTTCATCGCGGAGTTCTCTTAGCTCGTTAAGTTGCAGCTTCCGAAAGTTGCAAGCAAGGTTTAGATCAAAATTTATTTCTTTTATAGCCCACAATGCTTTATGTTCTATCTCAACAGGTAGATGACATGCTTTTCCAAACACTATCCTATATGGAGACATTCCTAGGTCGGTCTTATATGCAGTCCTGAATGCCCAAAGAGCATCCGTCAATTTGGTCGACCAGTCTTTTCTATTTTTGGCAACAGTTTTCTCCAGGATAAGTTTGATTTGTCTGTTTGAGATTTCAGCCTGCCCGCTTGTTTGGGGGTGATAGGGTGTAGAAAGATAGTGGTTGATTGAATATTTCCGCATCAGAGTCTCGAAAGATCTGTTGCAGAAGTGTGTCCCATTATCGCTAATAATAGCGCGTGGGTGTCCAAATCGCGAGAAGATATTCTCTTTCAAGAACTTAATGACAACTTTCTTGTCATTAGTGCGACTTGGAATGGCTTCTACCCACTTGGAGACATAATCAACCGCCAGCAATATGTACAGGTTCCCAAAGGAGTTGGGAAAAGGACCCATAAAATCTATGCCCCAAACATCAAACATTTCAACAACCAAGATGGGTTGCTGAGGCATTTCATTCCTTTGGGATATTCTACCCGTATACTGACATTTTGTACAGGTTTTGCAATATTCAAATGCGTCCTTGAATAAGGTCGGCCAATAAAATACACATTGCAAAACCTTTTCCGCTGTTTTTCTAGGACCAAAGTGACCCCCATAGGCCTGATCATGACAAAATGAAAGAACACTCTTGAACTCTTCATTTGGGATGCACTGGCGAATGATCTGATCAGGAAAATATTTAAACAAATAGGGCTCGTCCCAGTAATATTGTTTTACTTGGGAAAGAAAGCGGTATTTGTCCTGTTTTGGCCAATCGCTCGGTATCAGTCCCGTGGCATGATAGTTCACAATATCCCTGAACCATGGTTCAGAGGATACGCTCAAGAGTTGCTCGTCAGGGAACGAGTCATTGATCGGCTGGGTCACAGGGGAAGAAACGATGCGTGAAAGGTGGTCAGCTACTACATTTTCACATCCTTTCTTATCTTTGATAACAAGATCAAATTCTTGTAACAGAAGGATCCAACGTATTAGTCGACCTTTTGCATCTTTCTTCGCCAGAAGATGTTTTAAAGCGGAATGGTCAGTATACACAACTATAGGTGAGCCGATTAAGTAAGGCCTGAATTTTTCTAATGCAAATACAACCGCTAATAGTTCTTTTTCTGTGGTTGTATAATTGATTTGCTCATCATTCAGGGTCTTACTAGCATAGTAAATCACATGTGGCATCTTTTCAATGTGTTGTCCTAAGACAGCACCTACTGCAAAATCAGATGCGTCACATATCAGCTCAAAGGGGTAGTCCCAGTTTGGTGATGATAAAACGGGGGCTGAAGTGAGTGAGTGTTTAAGTGAGTCGAAAGCTGTCTCGCAATCCGAGTCAAAGTGGAAGGTCGTATCCTTGGCCAGGAGAAGAGTTAAAGGTCTAGCAATTTTGCTAAAGTCCTTAATGAATCTCCTATAAAAGCCCGCATGGCCAAGGAAAGAGCGAATATCTTTGACGCTTTTGGGATGAGGGAGGTTTTGAATGACATCTACTTTAGCTCTGTCAACCTCAATGCCTTTCTGTGAAATGACATGTCCAAGGACAATTCCTTCTTGGACCATAAAGTGGCATTTTTCCCAGTTCAAAGTCATGTTCTTCTCTTTGCATCGAGTAAGAACAGCGTCCAGATTCGCTAGGCATTCAGAAAAAGAATCTCTAAAAATCGAAAAGTCGTCCATAAAGATCTCCAGGAAATTCTCTACCATATCAGAGAATATCCCCATCATACACCGCTGAAAGGTAGCGGGAGAATTGCATAGCCCGAAGGGCATGCGACTGTAAGCAAAAGTACCAAAAGGACAAGTAAAAGTGGTTTTATCTTAATCCTTTTTGGCGATGGGGACCTGATTATAGCCTGAGTAACCGTCCATGAAACAATAGTACTGTCGTCCCGCTAAGCGTTCCAGCATTTGATCAATAAATGGTAGAGGAAAATGATCTTTCCTCGTAGCAGCGTTGAGTTTTCTATAATCGATACATACACGCCTCCCAGTTTGGGTGCGTGTCTGAATCAACTCATTCGCCTCATTTGCGATAACTGTGATGCCGGATTTCTTAGGAACGACGTGTATAGGACTTACCCACTGGCTATCGGAGATGGGGTATATAATACCACTATCTAAGCATTTGACGATCTCTTTCATGACAGCTTCCTTCATGACGGGATTTAACCGTCTCTGTGGTTCTCGGGTCGGTCTGGCATCATCCATCACATGTATATGATGTTCAACTATCAAGGGACTAATCCCTTTGATGTCCGCCATAATCCAACCAAACGCCTCTTTATTAGATCTTAATACCGATAAAAGTGCATTCTCTTGCTCTGATGCAAGAGAAGCGGAAATTATAACCGGTAAAGTCTCCTTCTCACCAAGATATGCATATTTAAGGTAAGAAGGTAAAACCTTGAGATCTAATTCAGGCGGAGAAATGATAGAAGGAGGATCATAGATTGATTTTTGGATTTACAAATAAGCTCAGAGCCTATGAAAGATACAGACTCGGGTAGAGAAAAGTCAGAAGTGCAGGACTCAAGTGCAGGTAAAGTGTCCTCACTAAGATCAGGTGTAAGATCAAGCAGAGATGTGTAAATGTCATCGAGATCAGTAAAGCAAAGTTCCTCGACTCCACAACTATCGGGAGCGATCTCATGGACAGAGCACACATCTAAAATATGAGCACTAGGTTCTGATGGCTGACTTCCAACTTTGTAGATATTTAGTTCAATGGTCATATTTCCAAATGATAGATTCATTGAACCATTTCTACAGTTTATAACAGCGTTGGAAGTGGCAAGGAAAGGACGACTTAGAATCACCGGAATTTGGCCCCGGGGATTTGCTACAGGATGTGTGTCGAGCACAATGAAGTCTACAGGGAAAACAAATTCCCCGACCTTTATCAGCACATCCTCTAATTCACCCCTTGGTTTGGTGATAGATCGGTCTGCCATCTGGAGAGTGCAATGAGCAGGTTTCAGCTCTCCAATCCCTAGTTGCTCATAGACAGAATAAGGGAGCAGGTTAACACTCGCGCCAAGGTCTAAAAGAGCACGATTTATGTTTTTACCCCCAATAGAAATCGATATTGTAGGACATCCTGGGTCCTTTCGTTTCTTTGGTAGCTGGGGAATAAAAGCAGTGCTGATATTATTAGACATAAAGACCTTCTTCGGCACTTGAGTCTTCCTCTTCCTAGTGCACAAGTCCTTTAGAATCTTCGCATAAGCGGGGACTTGTTGAATCGCATCTAGGAGAGGGATATTGATGTTAACCTGTTTGAACATTTCTAAAATTTTCTCCATATGAGGACTCGTTCTGTTACCCCTTAACCGGTTCGGGTAAGGAGCTTTCGCAATAAGCGCAGGGTCCATCATAGGAGAAGGAAAGGGGGGTAGACGAGATCCCAAAAGAGGTATGGGGATCGTCTGTGGAGAACTATAAGGGTTGGGTGAAGGTGTTGAGCCTAAAGGAAAATGGAGAATAGGCTCGTGAGAAGGTGGTATGGTAGAAGAAGAAGGATCAGAAGGAGAAGTGTGTGTGTGTGGAAAGGTCTCAGCCGGGGTGTTGATATGATTTTCAGTATTATCAATATCTTCCCCGACATTATTATTCAACACTCTTCCCGATCTCAACTTGGTGATGGCATTTACATTGTAATGCCCAGGATTCTGTAGGGGTTGAGAGGGAAGTTTCCCTTTTTCTCTCGCACTCATTTCGGCCTTGAGGCGTGCAATTTCAGCTTCCATCGATCTGATACTCTCAGCTTGTGACGCTGAGTTTTTCTTTATCTCACTGACGGAAGATCTAACCCCAGTTGAAATGTCCATGAAATTTGATAAAAGTGATTTCATGGTTTGAGTGACTTGAGAGAAATCGTCAGTACAGGACAACTGCATAGGATTAGACTGTGCAGGATTGTTGCCCTGGTTTTGGAAGTTTTGTGACTGGTAGGGGTGCTGAGTGAGTTGGAGGGGTTGCTGTTGTGGTGGAGGAAGAGCCCTTTGAAATTGATTAGTGTTTGGAACCGTGTTTTGAGATTGATTTTGGTTCCAAGCAAAATTCAGGTGGTTCCTCCAACCCTGATTGTACGTGGAAGAATATGGATCGTTTCGAGGTCGTTGAAATGCGGCATTAGAATGCTCGTGACCTTGAAACGCCGAGTTTAATGGACATTCTTCCGTTAAATGTGACGGATCAGAACAGCACCCACAAACAGTTTTGGGGAGTGATACCGGGTTTAGGGAGGCTGCTGCAAATTTGTGTTCCATAGCGTCGAGCTTCTTTTGCATTGCTGCCATTTCAGCTCGAACACCTATGGACACATCTATTTGGTGTACGCCACCCCTATTCAATGGTTGGGTTCCACTCTCCCACAGTAGTGATTTTTCAGCGAACTCTTCTAAGTATCGCCAAGCTTCCCCATCATCCTTAGTCATAAATGTACCTTGACACATGTTTTCAAGGCTCTATTTAGTGCTAAGGTTACTGCCCTCATATATGATTCGGCAAAGCTCCCATCTCGGGATGCCGTGATAAGGACATTGAACCAATAGATCCTTGAAACGTTCAAAGTATTTTGAAAATGGTTCGGTAGGGAGCTGGGCAAATTGGTTCAGTTCGCTACGGATTCGAGCCGTCTTTTGGATTGGGTAAAATTTCTTAAGGAATGCAGCGACGAATTCTTCCCAATTCGTAATAGAGTGTGCGGTAGTGTTATATAGCCACTTCTCGGCTATATCGCACAAGGTAAATGGAAGAAGTCGTAGACGCATCGCATCCACTGAAAGTTGTGACGTACCCATCATTGCGAATACGTTTTCAAATTTGGTAATGAAAACGTAAGCTTCCTCGGTCTCGAGTCCGTGGTATTTGGGTAAAAGATTGATATACTGGGGCTTAATCTCAAAGTTATCCCCCATTGGCTGGTGGTGTGGATAAGCAGGTCCAAAGAGGACCTCTATGTGGATAGCATCTTTCCTGGAGAGAAATGTGGGGAGGATTCTGCGCACCAACGGACGGTGGCAGATTAGGGTTAAAGAATTTGATGGATTCGGATCCATCGATGTGGGTGTGGTAGTAGGTAAAGAAAAGGTAAATGGAGAATTATCGACTTCGGAGTCGATAAAGGGTACGCGGACTAAACGGGCACTAGAATCCCGTGTCCAGCCTATCTTGTACTAAAAAGGGTTAGTACAAGTGGCAGCGTGAATTTATAATTAGGGGTAAAATGAATGCGGTGTTTGCTTTTGAAAAGGGACGGATTTTGAAAAAAATGATGCGACAACCAAATGCAGCAACACAACCCTAGACTCTAATGGTCACCTAGGTCCGGCTCTAGACCGCTCCTAACTGCCAAAAGACAAGTCGCAGGATCAATCCTCCACTGCCTCTTTGTCCCCCTATGGCCGGATAAGTGCCAGGTAAGTGGGAAGGTACTCCACTACGTAAGTAGTGGGCCTAATTAAAAACCACTAGCCTTAGACACACTCGCCTTAGGCACCACAAGAAAACGCGGATAAGCAATGAATTACCCACGGCCCTCTCTTGTCCTAAATGAGCGCGACAGTCCTTAGAGTCATCTCTAGATTTCTTTTAGTTAATGTGGGTCAATGAGGATGCAGGTTTGGTGGTTTTCGGGGCCTAGGAAGGGTAATGAAATCCCCACCTAATTTGGATTTGGTCGTGCCCCTTAAATTCCGTATTTAGAATGCAAAACAACAAAGAAAACAAAATCACGCACAATTTTAATTTGCTTTTGCGGCGCAGCGATTATTTGCAAAGAATCCTGCAGCAAAGTGTTAGTTGGAGCTAAAAAGGGCGAGGGGAGAGAGCAAGAAAGTACCTGCAGAAATTTGGTATAGAGATCCCTCTGTGGGACCGCGGTTCAGCCGCAAATATACCCTAAGTGCCGCGCTTCCGCGCCTAGCTTGTGGGTTCACTGCACAAGATTTCAACAGCTGCTTACTGTTGCTTCCCTCTGTTCTCTGGTATATCCCAAATAATTTTTCCACAGCACAGAATGCTCCAGATCACCTTGCAATCAATTCACAACACACGTATAAGAGTTTGTACGAATTTTGATTTCAAGAAGTAAAATGTAATAATTCTTTCACTTCAAACTATAAAATGTAAATGAATTAGCGCGTAATCCCCGGCAACGGCGCCATTTTGATTGTTATAAATTTCGGATGTGTCGTATCGAATCAAAATGTCCCCGGCAACGGCGCCATTTGATTGAAAAGAATTCTCGATGTGTCGTATGAAATGGTAAAGAAATCACAACCAAAAATTATTTGACCGCAATCAACTACGGTGTCGGATGTAGTTAGTATGTGAGTGCGGATCGTCCACAGGGAAAGTGTAATCGTTCGTCTTTTGAATTAGATGAATTGAAACTTTAATGAAAAGAAACAAACAATTCAAGATTTATAGTTGAAGTTCAAGAATGAGAAAAAACTAGATCTAAGAAAGCATTAAAAGATAGAATCAAGAAATGATCGTTTGTTGATTTTTCCAAACCAAATCTCAAGAATCGAAATGAGGCTCGTAGGGATCGATCGGATCTATAGATGTGATGTAATCTTACAATTACATATTCTTATCCTTCGATGAATTGATACTAGATTGATGATGATCGATCGAGAATTAGGGATTTCTTGTGAAACTAGGGTTTCATCTTATCCCTTGTTCTTTCGTCGATATCATTCACATTCTAGCCTCTAGTAAATTCAAGAAACGATCGTAAATCCCTAATTTCGAGCGATCACAATCAAGAAAGCATCGCTACGAAACTAGGTCATCGATTCTTGAACTTGCTAGGGTTTACAAACTCGTAGGACTTAAAAATAGTATTAAGATTTGTTACATCATCATTCTACAATCGTCTCGACTCCTTAACGAGCGGAGTTTCACTCAAACATCACAACAAGAGCAACAATTACAAATTGAGATCTAATCATGATGCAAGAATTAAAAGAAATCAAGATTAAAGAAATTCACCTTTTATTTATATCAACAATTTAGTTACATTCGCTCAAGAACTTCAAGAGGAAGAACTTGATCGTCGACTTGGCTTAGCTCGTCTCCGTGGATCACGGATCGGCTTGGATCACTTGCCCGATTGAAGATCGGCTCGGCTCCTAAAAGGTTGAAGGATTCTCGCTTGATTTGGTACTCAAGATCTTGGATTTGGAGTGGAATTAGGGTTAGGGTTTCGCACAAGCCTTGTCACGAGACTTGTGGAAGAAAATGGTGTAGAATGATTATTTAACTAATGAACTAGCTAATGATGAACAACCTCCACCCTTAGATCTAGGCTCTATTTATAGATAACTAACCCTAGATCTAGGATTTCAAATTCTAAGTTTCCCTCCTAAAGTTTGTTGAAGAAATTCAAATTTCCCTCCAAAAGTTAGTTAGGGAGAAGCTTCTAGATGTAATTAGTTAGGAGGAGCTTCTAGAAGAGGATTAATTAGGAGCTTAATTAGGACTAGCCTTCCTTAATCTTCTTTGCTGATCTGGCAGTAGATTCGAGAGAGTTCTGGAATTTGAAGTATCAGAGAGGACTGTGGGACCAGAGCTGAGAATTGTGCTGTAAAAATCCCATGCTGACGTGGCAGAAGCGCGGCGGATCCGCGGCTCATGCAAGCTCCTGCCGCGGATCCGCGGCTACATGTGGGCTTTGGGCTTTGCTCTTTCTGGTACAGTCTTGGGCTGTTGTATGGGTCTTTATTTTATATATAGAATTGTATAATTCCTTCTGAATTTCTACCAGATCTGAAATGATTGAATTGGCTTAATGTTGATCAGCTCTTTGGTTTTTCTTCCGTATTTTCCTGCACAGACTCAAGACAAGTGTTGCGCAAATACAGAAATGATGCGATACCATGAATTGCGGTTAATTTCCCTTAAAGTGTCGGTTTAAAAGTCTAACACATGCAATCTCATATTTTGTGACAGATTTGCTAATATGTAGAATATGAATGCCGAACACTTCTAAATGTATGCAAATGTTAGGGAAATTGCCGGCTAAAATATACAATATTTTCGACTGATCAATTATCGAGACAGGGCATCGATACTCCAGAGTAGACTAGTGTGTACGCTTCTCATCCCAGTTGGGGAGATGGTCTGTCCCACAGCCGTCAGTACGTCGTACTGGAGGTAGTATGCAGGTGCTCGTTAGGTTACGGGTACAGCGGACAGGACTCACAGGGAACTGTTAGTTGGTTTTATACCAGTCGTCAGTGAAAAGTTCCCAGGTGACATGAGTACAGCATAGTCCACAGACTTGACACTGCTACTTCGCCTCGAGTGTGTCCCACTGTTCTTAGATTGCTACCCTACCACGGCTCAAAGGAGTCGTGCAAACAGGTAGCAGTTGGGTGCAGTCCCGAGCACTTGGAGGCAGTGGCGGTTAGACAGGATTCGTCTCTCCCGGTATTGGGGGTTGATATCGCGCTGTGTCATAGAGCCATTACGCAAAGTCCCTGGCCAGGGCAAGCGAGATTTGCTGGTAGGTTCCAGTAGTTTCTCAGGGTGTAATGGGCTTCGCTCCGACACGACTTATACCGCTATTAGGGGACTGACGCTTGCCGCCCCCCTAGGCCCGATATGCGATAGTCTTAGACGAACAGACCGGACTGTATGGAGATTGTCACAGCAGGCTCAGTAGGAGTTCGGATAGGTTTCCTCATCGGCCTTCTTATCGACATCTACCTGGGGACCGTTACGTACAGCTTGTGCCGCTTGCGGTCTGTGGTTAAACCCACTGCCAGCGTAGTAGTCGAGTCTCTAGAGTCCCCCATAGAGAGTTTCCCTACTTCAGGCGAAACAATATAGAGGTCGTATGGTTTTACGACAAGGGTTCGGACGCATACGTGTGTTTACGCAAGTACGACTTTCGGATAGTTTTTACTAGTCGGCTTTTGTTTAAGCCAGTTACTAGTATCCGGTTATCGGATTTATACAGTCTAAAGTTTTTCCGTGTTTTCACGGATAGGAGGGGCGTTCTCGTAATTGCGCCAGAAGCTTCTAGAAGATGGTGACTAAGGAGGTTAAGGTGGCATATACATTGAATGAGATTAGTGAGTCATATGAGTGATTCATCCATGTCATTAATGCATCATAAATGCTTAATGACTCATGGTAATGAATCACCATTAGATATTTATGAAGCATGATTGTTCATCGTTTGATTTTCTTTTCTTGATAAATCTTAATGCTTCATATATATTATGATAACTCATTTTCTCATATCAATAATTATTCTCACCTTCTCTCTCCTCAAGCTCTCTCTCTTCAAACCCTAATCCTCCCCTCTCATGTGTTGAGTACAAGGATTAGTTGGACTACTTAATCCATAACCATCACTCTATATCATCTAGGTACTTTGATTAGCACTTAAAGAAACCTAGTTGCCTCAAGTTTAGAGGCAAAGCTTGGAGTAAAGCTCTCATGGTGGATCGTCTACTACTTGGAGAAGGTCGAGGAGGAGGTGGAGTTCGTAAAGACGAAGGACACGGTTCTACAGGTATAATCACTTCACATAGTAGTTTAGAACTCCTATGTTTGTTGTTAGTTATCGTTTAGCTTCGATTCATGCGGTTAGTCGATGTTTATGCAAAGAACAAGATCGTTTTTCATATTTCCGCCTCCCCGCTACTAGTGGGGTGTTGTATATCGACTTACAATAATAACCAATCTGATCTTTGCAAGAGCATTCGCTGAGTGTATTCTTTTCTCTCTCTTAATGGCAAATACCAATGACTGGACTCAAGCTTTTACTAGATAAAAACAAACTGAATGGGACCAATTATAAAGACTGGCTGAGGAATCTGAAAATAGCCTTGACTTATGATAAAGTATAATATGTCCTCACGGCTTCAGCCCCGCCCACCCCAGGTCCAAAATCCTCAATTGCGGACATTGAAGTCTGCAAGACATGGGACGCTGACTGTGCCACGGCCAAATGCCCCGCGCTTGCATCGATGGACAATACACATCAAAAGCAGCACGACAATATGGACATTCATGACATATTCCTCTATACAAAGGAGTTGTATGGAGAGCAATCCCGCGTATTACGATACGAAGCATCAAAGAAATTGTTTCAGATGCGAATGGCCCCTGGCACATCAGTAGGAGACCATGTTCTTGTAAGTCCATGCTACCTCTCTCGGTACTTTCGGGCATGCGGAATTTGATAAAAAACGATTTTCTTAGAGATGGTAACATGGACTTAAAACCCGGATCTTTGTTAAACATCTAACTAACAACCTAACTACGAGTTGCTAACTACTCGGTTAGGGGGTTATACCTTTCTTTTTCTCGAACTCCTTCGTCTTCAAGCCTCGATGGTCGTCCGGATCGCCTTCACTCCGTCGTCTCCTTGCGCCGAAGATAGATCCACCTCGAAAGCTTCTACCTTTGGCTTCTTCTTCGGTCTTTGAAGAAACTAGTTCACTTGGTTTGCTAAACCTTGTGAACTAGAGTGAGTAGAGAAGAGTTTGTATGGGATTCTATCTATGGTTCTTGATTCTCAACTCATGAGACAAGTGAACCATAGAGTCAAGAGAGGGAGAGCAAGAGGAGGAAGATGAGAGCTCAAGAACAAGAGAGAGAATGAGCATGAAAGAATGAGAGAAGACTTTTCTTATTTGGCTCTCATAATACAAAACAATCATAACACATCATATCAATCAAGTATTATGTGATGGTTTAAGCAACCATAGCCATATCATCTCTTGCACTCATTTTGCACAAAAGAGCAAGCAAGCAAAAGTCTTTGCCATGAAATGATTGCTATGGTTATCATGATGGTCAACTAGTCAAGCCTAGTCAACCAGTCAACAAAGTCAACAAGTCAACAAAAGTCAACAAGTTAACAAAGTCAACAACTCAACAACCATGTCACCATAATACCTAATTAATATAATTGTTAATCACATATCATATTCTCATTAGGGTTGAGCAAAAAGTCAATAGTCAACTGTCAACGGTCAACAACCCTAATGAGAATCCTCCGTCTTTGTCTCTCCGTCAACTGTGCATACACACCCGCATCTGCGTTCCGAGGAACACGAATACAAACTGGATAAATCCAATCACAAAAGGTACACTAGGATCTGGCTTAAACCAAAACCCGCTAGTGTAAACTGTCCGGACACTGTACGTGCACAAGTACACGGATGTGACCGAACCCTGTTGCAAAACCATGCGACCTGTCGCAAAACCATGCGACCTCTACTCTTTTGCCTAAAGGCGAATAGCTTTCTGTGTGGGACTCTAAAGACTCGACACTACGCTGGCAGTGGGTTTAACCACAGACCGCAAGCGGCAGTAGCTGTGCGTAACGGTTTCCAGGTAGAAGCCGACAAGAAAACTGACGAGGTGAAACCCATCTGAACTCCTACTGAGCCTGAATGTGACAATCTCCGTACAGTCTGGTCTGTTCGTCTGATACATCGCATGGCGGGCCTAGGGGGCGGTAAACGTCAGTCCCCTAATAGCGGTACAAGTCGTGCCGGAGTGAAGCCCAAAACACCCTGAGATAATACTGGAAGCCTACCAGTATATCTCGATTGCCTTGGCCAGGGACTACTCGTGTAATGGCTCTCCTAGACACAGCGCGATGTCAACCCCCAATACCGGGAGAGACGAATCCTGTTTAACCGTCACTGCCTCCAAGTGCTTCGGAACTGCACCCAACTACCACCTGTTTGCACAACTCCTTTGAGCCGTGGTAGGGTAGTAATCAAAGTACAGTGGGAACACACTCGAGACGAAGTGACTGTGTCAAGTCAGCGGACTAAGTTGTACTCATGTCACCTGGGAACTGATAACTAACGATAGGTATAATACCAACCGGTCAGTTCCCGACGAGTCCTGTCCAGTGTACTCGTAACCTAACGAGCACCCGTATACTATCTCCAGTACGACGTACTGATGGCTGTGGGACAGACCATCTCCCACACTGGGTTGAGAAGCGCATACGCTAGTCTACTCCGGAGTATCCATGCCCTGTCTCGATAGTCCTGTGACTAGGAACCTGCATAAGGATGTGCTTATAGATTACCCAGCCCCCACTAGTGTGACTGCCATCACAACGCTGGTAATCAAGCAAAGATCCTAAGGGCTCCACTAATGTGTATATGTGATATACTGAAATAAACACAAGTACACATTGAAGTAGAAACAAACCAAGTAGCATACTACTATATTGAGCAAGATTGTTTATACAAGGTGAATATCCCAAGCTTCCATTAAGTAATATATAAACTAGTATGATACAGTAATGGCCTCTAGGGCATATACACTAACAATCTCCCACTTGCACTAAGGCCATGTACTGGCGTATCGAAGACCTATCATCTCGATCAGCCGCTCGAACTGAGTCTGGGGCAAGGCCTTGGTGAATGGATCTGCAGTGTTATCTTCTAAAGCGACTCTCTGAACCTCGATCTCCTGGTGATCCACGATCTCCTTGATCAGGTGATACCGCCTCAAGATGTGTCTGGATCTCTGATGGGACCTGGGTTCCTTCGCTAAAGCTATAGCCCCATTGTTGTCGCAATACAGAGGTATTGGATCAACAATGGACGGAACCAATTGAAGTTCTTTCAAGAACTTCCTTATCCAGACAGCTTCTTTTGCGGCATCAGATGCAGCGATGTTTCCGCTTCCATCGTCAAGTCTGCAACGGTTTCCTGTTTGGAACTCTTCCAACACACCGCCCCTCCATTGAGGGTAAAGACAAAACCCGACATGGACTTGGAATCATCCTTGTCACTCTGGAAGCTGGAGTCAGCAAAGGCCTCGATCTGGAGGTCTTTTCCGCCATACACCAAGAACATCTCCTTAGTCCTTCTCCGGTACTTGAGAATGTTCTTTACCGCTATCCAGTGTTTCTCCCCTGGGTCTCACTGATACCGGCTTACCACACTTAGTGCATAAGCTACATCCGGTCTGGTACACAACATCGCATACATTATAGAGCCTACCGCAGAAGCGTAGGGTATAATAGACATGCGATCCCTCTCCAAATCAGTCTTGGGAGACATCTCTTTAGAGAGGGCGATCCCGTGACAAGCCGGTAGGTTACCGCACTAGGAATCTTCCATACTGAATCTTTTCAGTATGGTGTCGATGTACATGGACTGCGAAAGTCCTAATGTCCTCTTGGATCTATCACGATGGATCCGGATTCCCGGGATGTATGAGGCATCACCCAGGTCTTTCATGGAGAACCTGTGTGACAAGAACCCCTTGACAGATTGTAGCATAGGAATGTCATTTCCTATTAAGAGAATGTCATCCACGTATAAAACGAGGAATACTACAGTTCTCGCTACAAATCTACTATAGATGCATGGTTCATCTGGATTTTTGATAAAGCCAAATTCCTTGACCGTCTCATCAAAACAGATGTTCCAACTCCACGATGCCTGCTTTAGTCCGTAAATGGACTTAAGCAACTTGCACACCTTTCCGCTGCTCCCACTCTGAATGAAACCCTCTGGCTGGTCCATATAGACACACTCCTCTAAATTTCCATTTAAAAAAGCTGTCTTTATGTCCATCTGCCAAATATCATAATCGTGGAAGGCAGCAATGGAAAGAAGGATCCGAATGGATTTCAGCATAGCTACTGGAGAAAAGGTCTCGTCATAGTCCAAACCAGGTCTTTGACGAAAACCCTTTGCAACCAGTCTAGCTTTATAGGTCTCAACTTGTCCATCTACACCAATCTTCCTTTTGAAGATCCAGTTGCATCCTACGGGTTTTACCCCGTCTGGAGCAACGTCCAACGTCCATACTTTGTTGGTGTACATGGACTCCATTTCGGTCCGCATTGCATCCAGCCATTTTACCGAGTCGACGCTCTGAACGGCTTGCTGGAAGCTAGTAGGCTCATGATAATCTATGATGCAATCCTCTCTATCCCCGTCTATGAGAAAACCGTAGTATCTCTCGGGCGGATGAGACTGCCTACTACTTCTGCGGAGCGGCGTAAGAATGTCCTGTTCTTTTGAACCCTCTGGTTCCACTAAGCTTTCAGTAATAGTCTGTGGTTCTGGAATTTCTTCCAGTTCTACTGCGCTCCCACTTATTTCCGTTTCTAAGAACTGGTGTTCTAGAAAGTGGGCATGATGAGAAACAAGAACTTTTTGTTCCTCTTCGCAGTAGAAGAAATATCCCTTGGAATTCTTTGGATATCCCACAAACTTGCACTGTACTGAGCGTGCCTCGAGCTTGTCCGCATGCTGCTTTTTAACAAAAGATGGACTTCCCCATGTCTTAATGTGCTTAAGATAGGGTCTCTTCCCCCACCACATTTCATATGGTGTAGTAGGCACAGTCTTAGTCGGAAGTCGGTTCAAAAGGTATGCAGCTGATTCTAGCGCATACCCCCAGAATTATCGTGGTAACTCAGCGTTACTCATCATGGACCGAACCATATCCAATAGGGTTCGGTTCCGTCTCTCCGATACACCGTTATGTTGCGGAGTGTATGGAGGAGTAAGCTGAGAGAGAATTCCGTTCTCTTTTAAATAATCCAGGAATTCGGCACTTCAGTATTCTCCACCTCGATCCGATCTTAGGATCTTGATACTTTTGCCGGTTTGTTTTTCTACTTCATTCTTATACTCCTGGAATTTTCCAAAGGCTTCGGACTTATGTTTCATTAAGAAGACATAACCGTACCTTGAGAAGTCATCCGTAAAAGTAATGAAGTAAGAATAACCGCTTCGCGCATGTGTAGACATTGGACCGCACACGTCGCTGTGTACGAGTCCCAAGAGCTCGCTCGCTCTTACTCCGTGTCCAGTGAACGGAGTCTTTGTCATCTTTCCTTTGAGACAGGATTGACAAGTGGCATACGATTGATATTCGAACGGATTCAAATATCCTTCTGTATGTAACTTCGTCAACCTTCTCTCATTGATGTGACCCAGTCTACAATGCCATAAGAAAGTCTGATTTATTTCCGGAGACTTTCTTTTGTGTGTATTCTGGACATTGAAAATCTGTGGTTGGTTTAATACGTATATACCATTGCTCAATGTACCTGACCCAATCAAAACTTGATTAAGGTGAATGTTTACAACATTACTTACAAATGCAAATTCATAACCTTCTTTAGAAACTAAAGATACAGAAATTATATTACAAGTTGCGTTGGGTACAAAAAAGCAATTACGCAAAACCAAAACATGTCCATCTGACATTCCCAGGTGATAGTCCCCCACGGCCTTAGCATCCATGCTAGCTCCGTTTGCAACTCTGAGGGTCATGTCACCTGCTTTCAAAACACTACGGTTTCTCAACGTCTGCAAAGAATTACAGATATGAGATCCTGATCCGGTATCCAATACCCAGGAAGTAGAGTTTATTGAAAGACAGTTTTCAATAACATACACACCTGAAGCTGAAGCCGCAGCCTGCTTCAATTCCTGTGTCCTGGCTTTCCAAGCCCTGCAATCATTTTTCCAGTGACCTTTCTTATGACAATAAAAGCATTCTTCCTTATCCACAAGCTTCCCCGCTATCTTTGTTGCTTTAGCTTTTCCCTTCGTATCCACTTTACTAACACCGCCCCTTGGTTTGACGGAGGCTTTCTTCTTCTTTCCCTTGGCTTTCGCCTTGGACCTAGAAGAGAAGATCCTCCTACAAACAAAGTGGATGTTTCCCTACCTTTCTGTAGGGTGCCCTCTGCACTCCTCAGCATGTTGAGGAGTTCTGAAAGTTCAACTTCTTTTTCTTGTAAGTTGAAGTTCAGTATAAACTGGGCGTAAGTGGAAGGAAGGGACTGGAGAATCAAGTCCGTATAGAGCTCATTCTCCAACGTGGTTCCAAGTTCCGCGAGCTCCTCAATGAAGCCAATCATCTTAAGCACGTATTCCGCTACCGATGATCCGATGGCCAACCTTGCCAAAAATAACTTTTTCGACACTTCGTATCTTGCGATACGAGATTGCTCTCCATACAGTTCTTTTGTATGGAGAAATATGGATTCAAGGTCCATATTCTCGTGCCTCCTCTGATGTTCGTTGTCCATCGAGGCAAGTACGAGGCACTTGGCCTTCGCGCTATCAATCTCCCAAGTCTTACGGATTTCCTTATCCGCGACGCTGGAGGTGGGACTTGGGACATGGGGAGCTTTGGTGGTAAGAAGATACCCCAGCTTGTCGTAAGTGATTGCCATTTTGACATTCCTGAGCCAATCTTTGTAGTTTGGCCCTGTCAGTATGTTTTTATCTAGAAGTAACTTAAGTCCAGTCATTTCGATTGGTCGCTGCAATTAGGAGAGAGAAGAAGAAACACTTAGCATGATGCTCTTGCAAGTTTAGAGTGGTTTTTAATTTGTCTAAACAGGATGGCTCCCACTGTTTCTCGAATCCCTCCTCAAACCAAAAAGGAAGAATTAGTCAGGATCAATCTCACCGTACAATACTTGCTTAACCGTTCGGCCAGGATGGTGTCGGTACTTCGAGGGAGGTTTTCTAACGCTTTAGCGAAGTTCCTTAATTTAAGAACCTCTTTTCCCTGGGGGCGTAGCCCCGCTAACACCTTTCTAGACACCTACTAGGTTTATAGCATTGATCGTTAAGTGAGAAATTTCCTGAGGAGTAGCATATACTCACAGTAGGATCGGGATCCAAATATCATCGCATGACGAAACTGAAGGAATCCTACCAGAATCATCACGCTCCAAATGGTATGCAACACTAGCAAGTTTCAGTTCTTTTGAAACTCCCGATGTGGATTTTTGCCCCATGCTCTTATGACCTTGACTTTGGCCAAAATATCATAAGTCACATGTCAAGTTCTGCCCGTCATTATCCAGGTTAATTTGGATCCACCCGTACCCACCCTTGACTTTGGCCAAAATGGCAGTACGACTGTCCCAAACCAACGCATCTATCTATGCTACACATGAATACCCAATAGCTACCAATCACTATTCCTTGACTTTGGCCAACATACAAAGCTTGAATACTATTGACCATTTATGCGAAAGGACGGAGGGCTACGAATGGTTTTGGCGAAACCGTGAACGTAGTGAACTTGATTTAGTCGATGGAACGAGATAGCTTTTAAATGGAGTGGCTCAAACTCTGCATTTTAAAAGTTTGTTTTGAAAAGAACCGAGTGGTTTTTCGAAAGTGTTCCAACGACTTTTACATGGTTTATTTTCTTGCATTAGTTCTTTTATTGCGTGATATTCTTGCATTAGTTCTTTTAATGTGTCCCATCAATTAATCCTACCATTGCAGAAAACAACCAAAATATGACATACACTTATGCCATTCGCATTCGCCACTGGGCCCCGTCATTACCCGTTAGGTTACTTAACTAACGACAGAGCGGGGGCTGGGCTAGCGCGGCTGTAAAACATAAGCAATGCCTAAATAATATCATATATAGATATACTGCAATGATAAACATTTCAGATCACAGATGAACATATTGGATATACTAGGAATCCGCAATTCGTACGAGCCTGTAACGAAAAGCAGATTACACGGTCGCGGTGAATAGCCAATACCCCACCCAAGACCCCTACGGGTGCGGCAAACTACCCGCCAAGTACCCGAAGCGAAGTAACCTCCCTCATCCCCGTGAGTAGGCCACTCGGCACTTCGGCATAACCGGTAGTTTGTGCACCCCCTCCATGGGTCTATCCAAGGAGCAAAAACAGTAAAAAGAAATTATACAATGACGGCTACAACCCCGACCCGGTTGTGCGGCCATACAAATAAGTATTACATCAATTTAAAATTTACATGAATTGAAAGAAAAGAAAACTCTCGTCTCACAACCCCCGGCTATTCACCCGCGACAATCCAACATATTCATATACACATTCCAGCAACATTACAGATCACAGATTTGTATAACCCCCACTAATCAACATATAGCGATTAGCAGACGTTTAATACAAATATCACATTACAGAAAAACCTGTCAGCTAAAGTCTTTTAGAAGTTCGTTCAAAAATACGGATTTTCAGGACCCCAAAAATAAAATTTTCGTCCTGGAAAATCTGGGCAGAAAACATATATTCCAAAAATCCCAAAACAACCCCAGAATTACACTGCACCAAAGATGGACCTCGGCCGAGTCAACTCGGCCGCGGATCTGCGGCGGGAGCGTGCTCCCGCCGCGTTTCCGCGGCGCTTTGACTCGATCGTTGGACCAAATTTGGTGACTATTCTAATAAAAGCCTGAGCCGATTTTTAAGATGAAAATTATCAACTTTTGAGCAGAATAAAAATCGGCAGAAACTTGGCGATTTTGGGTTCGTTTTGCGACTTTTCTTTGATCGATCTTCTAGCTACTTTGCTAACATGCTAGATAGAGTTTAACTTGGCTCTGATACCACTGTAAGTCCATGCTACCTCTCCCGGTACTTTCGGGCATGCGGAATTTGATAAAAAACGATATTCTTAGAGGTGGTAACATGGAGTTAAAACCCGGATCTTTGTTAAACATCTAACTAACAACCTAACTACGAGTTGCTAACTACTCGGTTAGGGGGTTATACCTTTCTTTTTCTCGAACTCCTTCGTCTTCAAGCCTCGATGGTCGTCCGGATCGCCTTCACTCCGTCGTCTCCTTGCGCCGAAGATAGATCCACCTCGAAAGCTTCTACCTTTGGCTTCTTCTTCGGTCTTTGAAGAAACTAGTTCACTTGGTTTGCTAAACCTTGTGAACTAGAGTGAGTAGAGAAGAGTTTGTATGTGATTCTATTTATGGTTTTTGATTCTCAACTCATGAGACAAGTGAACCATAGAGTCAAGAGAGGGAGAGCAAGAGGAGGAAGATGAGAGCTCAAGAACAAGAGAGAGAATGAGCATGAAAGAATGAGAGAAGACTTTTCTCATTTGGCTCTCATAATCCAAAACAATCATAACACATCATATCAATCAAGTATTATGTGATGGTTTAAGCAACCATAGCCATATCATTTCATGCACTCATTAAAAGAGCAAGCAAGCAAAAGTCTTTGCCATAAAATGATAGCTATGGTTATCATGATGGTCAACTAGTCAAGCCTAGTCAACAAAGTCAACAAGTCAACAAAAGTCAACAAGTCAACAAAGTCAACAACTCAACAACCATGTCACCATAATACCTAATTAATATAATTGTTAATCACATATCATATTCTCATTAGGGTTGAGCAAAAATTCAATAGTCAACTGTCAACGGTCAACAACCCTAATGAGAATCCTCCGCCCCTGTCTCTCCGTCAACTGTGCATACACACCCGCATCCGCGTTCCGAGGAACACGAATACAAACTGGATATATCCAATCCCAAAAGGTACACTAGGATCTGGCTTAAACCAAAGCCCGCTAGTGTAAACTGTCCGGACACTGTACGTGCACAAGTACACGGATGTGACCGAACCCTGTCGCAAAACCATGCGACCTGTCGCAAAACCATGCGACCTCTACTCTTTTGCCTAAAGGCGAATAGCTTTCTGTGTGGGACTCTAAAGACTCGACACTACGCTGGTAGTGGGTTTAACCACAGACCGCAAGCGGCACTAGCTGTGCGTAACGGTCCCCAGGTAGAAGCCGACAAGAAAACTGACGAGGTGAAACCCATCTGAACTCCTACTGAGCCTGAATGTGACAATCTCCGTACAGTCCGGTCTGTTCGTCTGATACATTGCATGGCGGGCCTAGGGGGGCGGTAAACGTCAGTCCCCTAAAAGCGGTACAAGTCGTGTCGGAGTGAAGCCCAAAACACCCTGAGATAACACTGGAAGCCTACCAGTATATCTCGATTTCCCTGGCCAGGGACTACTCGTGTAATGGCTCTCCTAGACACAGCGCGATGTCAACCCCCAATACCGGGAGAGACGAATCCTGTCTAACCGTCACTGCCTCCAAGTGCTTCGGGACTGCACCCAACTACCACCCTGAGATAACACTGGACTCCTTTGAGCCGTGGTAGGGTAGTAATCAAAGTACAGTGGGAACACACTCGAGACGAAGTGACAGTGTCAAGTCAGCGGACTAAGCTGTACTCATGTCACCTGGGAACTGATAACTGACGATAGGTATAATACCAACCGGTCAGTTCCCGACGAGTCTTGTCCAGTGTACTCGTAACCTAACGAGCACTCGTATACTATCTCCAGTACGACGTACTGATGGCTGTGGGACGGACCATCTCCCACACTGGGATGAGAAGCGCATACGCTAGTCTACTCCGGAGTATCGATGCCCTGTCTCGATAGTCCTGCGACTAGGGACCTGCATAAGGATGTGCTTATAGATTACCCAGTCCCCACTAGTGTGACTGCCATCACAACGCTGGTAATCAAGCAAAGATCCTAAGGGCTCCACTAATGTGTATAGGTGATATACTGAAATAAACACAAGTACACATTGAAGTAGAAACAAACCAAGTAGCATACTACTATATTGAGCAAGATTGTTTATACAAGGTGAATATCCCAAGCTTCCATTAAGTAATATACAAACTAGTATGGTACAGTAATGGCCTCTAGGGCATATACACTAACAGTTCTGACGATGATAGCACTTATAGAAGAGCTTGAGGACCTAGGATGGACAATGGACAATGAACAATATACGGATATTATTCTGCAGTCCCTCCCCTCCACCTTTGCTCAGTTCATAGTTAACTTCAACATGCACGGCATGGAGAAGGAGCTACCTGAACTCCTTAATATGTTAAGGAGTGCATAGAGCACTATGAAATCAGTAAAAACTCCCGTTATGACTGTTGGACAATCTTCCTTTTCTCGCCCAAAGGCTAAGGCCAAGGGAAAGAAAAAGAAGAAGCCCACCAATCCTAAGGGTGGAGTTAAAAGGTTGAAGGGAAAGGAAAAGTCCAAAGCTGGAGACTCTGGGATAGGTGAATGTTTTCATTGCCATAAGACAGGACATTGGAAGCGTAACTGTACGGAGTACTTGAACCTCAAGAAGAAGCATGGGGATGCTTCCGCTTCAGGTGTGTTTGTGACAGAAAACTGTTTTTCAATAAACTCTGCTTCCTAGGTATTAGATACCGGTTCAGGTTCTCACATTTGCAATTCTATGCAGGGGCTGAGAAATAGCAAAGTTTTGAAGACAGGTGACCATACTGTCCACGTTGGAAATGGTTCCAATGTACATACAGTCGCAGTGGGAGAGTATCACTTGGGGTCGCCATTTGGGTGTATATTGGTTTTGAACCCATGTTATTTTGTACCAAGTATGCTATGTAATATAATATCTGTTTCTTTGTTAGACAATGAAGGATATAATTTTGTATTTGTAACATTTCAAAAAGATAAAATATTAATTTTGGGAATTTTTATAATTTAATATTATTTTATTGAATATTTTAATATTTTGGAATTATTAAATACAAATAAATAGGGAAAACTTTTGGAAAATTATGGAAAATTCTAAAATTGGGTAAATTAGAGAATTATGACATTTTAAAGTTTTTGTGATTAGTTTGACACTAATTTAGTGCTAATCGCGATTAAAAATCGATAATCGGTTTTTAGCTTTTTTGTGCAACACATGCACATATCACTTTTTCACACTTGTGCATTTTCTTGCCATGGTTCACTTTGGGTTTACTATTCTTGGGAGAAGGATTTTGAGAGAATAAGAAATGAAAAGGAAAAGAAATGGAAAAAGATTAAAGAAATTGGTAGTAGGTGAGAGAGAGAGGTATGGGCTTAATTGACTAAAGACTTAGCCATTTTTCTTCCCTTCATTTCCCTCCCTCTTCTCCTCTCTCCTGCTGCTGCTCCTCCCTCACTTCCCTCCCCTCTTCAAGCTCCAAAACACATTCAAAACAACTCCAAAACCCCAATCTCATTTCACTAAAAAGATGCACAAGCTCAAGATCTACACATTGGACCAAAGAAGCATGGATTTTGGCCACTAGGGGCAACTCAAGAAAATTCTTGAGTTGCCAAATGATGTATTTACTGAATCATTAACTTGGTTTATGCATTACTTATACCCCATGTTTAGTTTAGAACCGATATTGTTGATTTTTGTGGAGTTCAAGAAAACCTAGTTAGGGTTTGAGGGAAACTCGTGCTGTATGTGAAATTGAGCTCAGTTGAGGTTATATAAACACCCTAGTGTATGAATTGAGACCCTAACTGGAAGCCTAAAACCAGAATACGGATTTTAGAAACCGATATCGGAAAATTTATTCAATCTGTAATGAGTATATTGAATCTGCTATCACCCGAGGCATCCTAAAATAAAATTGATTGGACAGTGGTATGTGCAGGCACCCAGAAAGCTACCACCAAGACCCCAGCCCCTAACTCCCTTACCCGGCCGCCAATTAATCCCAATTGGCCGCAATTTGCGGCCTGAGTCCCACCATTTTGGCTCGTATTGGTTCTGTAGCTCCTACATGTTTATGTTAGACCCCTGGTATATTTAGATTTGTATAAATTGACCTAGGGTGAAATCTGGGACATATTTCCTAAGTTGCTGTTTTGGATTCGTGTTTCCGTATTCCATATTTTTGATTCTGAAATTTTGTCTTGTGTTTTACCTCGACTATTTAGCGTTTATACGACGATATAGAGGATTTATTGATGGTTTTAAAGGCGTGCCATAGGTTCTAACCTATAGGCCTCTTATCGTATCGTTTTGGATTTCATGTGCCGTTTTAGCTTTGATTTGGTTTTAATGCGCATATACGATACTTTGATGTGTAGGTACCCCATGAAGACTTCGGGACGACAAGCAAGCGCGTGGCGACGTCCACAAATGAAGACGCTAGGTGAGTAGATTATATCTACAGGGGGAAGTCGGGTGGATGGCGTATAGCACCCCCGCAGTCCGTAGTTGTTATATTATATATGATAGTTAGGTACACTATGGATAGTGTAGGGTTAGAAGTGATTAGTGTAGTTCATAGTCGCGAACCCTAGAATAGATTTACACCTACACACACATCCTTGCATATTCATTATACTTGCACTGTGTTTGATGATATTGGATGACATTGGAGATGAGTCGATAATGTTGGGCTTTATGCCGTGAGATCGGCAATTTGATGTGATTCGTATTTGGGATACGATACGTGATCTCTAGTGGGCCTTGGGACGTGTGCTTGCACACGCAGTAGTTGATCGTATCAGTTGTACTAGACTTAGATCAGTACCCCAGCTTATGTGATACGATGATAGTGATACCTGAGATGTGATGAGATAGTGTGATATTAACCCGTACCCAGCGATTGGGATGCCGTACGACGATTTACCGTATGAGCTTTACATTGACGATAGATCCGCACTCATGACTTGGGGATGTCATATGATATACTGTATCGTAGGCGATACTATTGAGGCGGAATCACCGACTATTATATCTATATATATATCGACTCAGATGTTAGGCGGTTTCCTTACCTGTAGCTCAGCTTGTTAGTTCAGCCGTATAGTTTAGTGTAGTTGTTAGATTAGATTAGACTCCTACCTATTTCAAAACTAGCGGGTCGTGGGTATTTTAAAAGACAGGTCAAGGGATCTACGTATATTTAAAAAGGCGTATCTTTTCATAAAAACACCGTAGCCCCTATTTTCAAAACCCCATGATTCGTGATATTTCAAAAGGCACCATTTGCGTCTAGTTTTAGCTCCCACTCTTTTTGTGGTTCGCTTTGCATCGCATTCTTATATTATGTTTCATACTCCATTATTGATATCATGGTGTTAGGACACCAGCACCATTACCGATGTTGCGCATGTACCACGTACACTTACTTGCCGGCTCACACACATCTTCATCGGTAATTGCCATGTCACGTACACCTTAGAAAATACTATTGCTTGACATAGCATATTAGCTAATAGTTTAGACATTGTAGTTATTACCTGCTACTTCATGCATACTGTTATTCATTGTTATGCCGCATTCATGGATTCTCATGCATATATTCACTATTTTACGTATTACTGAGGTTTTGGATTTGGATTTCCGTAAGATTTTCTGGATTTGGAGGAAAACCGCAAAAACACAAATAAACATTTTCTCTCTTTTAAAATAAAAAGTGCGGTTTTCCCATGATGTATGAGTCGTCCACCATGAGTTTGCTGATGGATTTGGAAACCCGATTCGAGGAGACGGATGAACCGTTTCGGGTACATGGTGGACCCGGTGCGGTACCCCGGGGCAAGATGAATGTGGTGATGATGTTGAGCCTGGCAGGGGAGCACTACCGACCGGTGATTTTACCTGACGCGTCGGATATCCGGAGGATACCGTCGTGGTCTTGAGATTGATGGTAGGGGCCGGTCTGGACTGACGGCGCCCTAGATTTTGTGATTGAGACTTTGAGATTTCGAGATATTGAGGTACAGAGACTGTGATACAGAGATATCGAGATATTTGGATTACGTTTTGTGCCGATGTTAGGCACTGTTTTATGCTGATTTCATTATGATACCTCATTTTAAAAATACAAAGGAAATCTCACAAAATTATGAAAACAGTTTCTTCATTTACATGTATTCTGTTCTCATGCATTCATACCCCATTCATATGATATATTGCTACCTGAGGCACTGACACAGGCACATGAGATTACACTCGGGTTAGATATTTACCCTAGCCTTGTTATAGGCTACATGTTTTTATTGAGGATTTTGTACTGATCGTTTTGACCTAGGATTATGTCTTGCGTTCGGTTTCTGCTTGTAGTTATTCTCTATTCACGAGTTGGCAACTCACCCCCGTTGTGCCACAGTTCTTGCAGGTTTTGTCGTACAGGTTCCTTTGCGGCATTTCTGGCACATTGCTTCCTTGAGGGTGAATTGCATTTGGTAGGTGGTTTCTTTTGCATCAAGAACCACCATTGTACTTATATTATTCTTTGTATCTAGAATTTCCATCAACCAAATTTGTATATTGTTTCAGACTCAGACTTTAGTGATGTATTATTTGACCTTAGAGTCGCGCTTAGTAGTATTGCGGTTTTCATGCTTACTGAGTTTCTTTTGGATTTGATCCTCGCCTTTCGGCGTTGTATATTATATTGCATGTTTGGTTGTGACCGTCAATTGACGAAGAGCTAGCTCCTGCTTGGGGATGCATTTTATCATTGTATATGTGTTGTGCTTGTTGTATCCCGTTCGGGGCCAGTATTTACAAAAGAAACTCTGCCGAAATTTTAAAAAAAGACTTTACCTTTTAAAAATGCACATTCGGCTTAGTTATTTAAAAACCTTGACTTCAAACTTGTTTTCCCTCACTTCTTTAAAAACCAGTTTTCTTTACTTACTCTTACAATGGTTTTAGATTTCTGGGCTTTTGGTTTACTTGGATCAGATGGGGTCCTATAGACTTCATATGGTTCAAGGGCCAGTCACGTGCTCTTTCGGGACGTGACAGTATTGCAGAACAATGTTATGAACATTCACCTAAATCAAATGTTGGTTGGGTATGGTACACTTAATAACGGGATATACGCCCTAAATCAACACACAGTTTTCAGTATACAACACACTAAGAAAAGAAAACTTTCAGAAATAAATGAAGCTTTTCTTTGGCACTGTAGACTTGGTCATATTAATGAAACAAGACTAAACAAGTTACACAAAGATGGATATTTAAACCCTTTTGAATATAAATCTTATGCGACTTGCCAGTCTTGTATCAAGGGTAAAATGACCAAAACTCCGTTTACCGGACACGGAGAAAGAGCTGCCGAGCTCCTAGGACTCATACATAGTGATGTATGTGGTCCAATGTCTACACAGGTTAGAGGCGGTTTTTCATACTTCATTACGTTCACTGACGATTTCTCAAGATTCGGTCATGTATTTTTATTAAAGCACAAGTCCGAAGCTTTCGAGAAATTCATTGAATATAAACAAGAAGTAGAAAAACAAACCGGCTTGAGTATCAAGATGCTTCGATCAGATCGAGGTGGGGAATACCTTAGTACAGAATTTGCAAACTTCCTAAAAGAGAATGGGATTCTCTCTCAGCTCACTCCTCCTTACACACCACAGCACAACGGTGTGTCAGAACGACTGAATCGGACCCTATTAGATATGGTCCGTTCCATGATGAGTGATGCTGAGTTACCTGTCTCATTTTGGGGGCATGCATTTGAGACTGCAGCGTTTCTACTAAACAGGGTTCCAACCAAAACCGTGTCTACCACGCCATATGAGATATGGCATGGGAAGAGACCTTCTCTTAAGAGAATTAAGATTTGGGGTTGCCCGGCCTATGTTAAAAAGTAGAATCCGGACAAACTCGACACACGGTCAGTCATGTGTAATTTTGTGGGGGTATCCAAAGAATTCTTATGGATATCTATTCTACCACGAAGAGGAACAAAAGGTGTTTGTTTCTCAGTATGCCACATTCTTGGAAAAAGAGTTTTTCACAGATAAAGATGATGGCAAGGTGGTGGATCTAGAAGAGGTTCTAGAGACACAAACTACAAATGACGATTTGGTCGAACCGGCTGTTGCAATAGAAACTGAGGAACCTCGGCCACTCCGAAGGTCTGGTAGGACTTCTCGCCCACCGGAGAGGTACTACGGTTTCCTCATTGATGGTGACGGAGAAGACTGCATCATGGATGATGATGATCCTACCAGTTTTCAGCAAGCTATCACGAGTGGAGACTCTGTGAAGTGGCTGGATGCCATGAGATCCGAAATGGAGTCTATGTACACCAACAAAGTATGGACTTTGGACATTGTACCCCCTGGGGTAAAACCTGTGGGATGCAAATGGATCTTTAAAAGAAAGATTGGTGTAGATGGGCTGGTAGAGACCTATAAGGCAAGACTTGCGGCGAAGGGTTTTTGTCAAAGACCAGGTTTGGACTATGACGAAAATTTTTCGCCCGTAGCCATGCTTAAATCCATTCGGATCCTACTTGCTATTGCTGCTCACTACAACTATGAAATCTGGAAAATAGACGTTAAAACAGCATTTCTAAATGGAAATTTAGAAGAATGCGTTTATATGGATCAGCCAAAGGGCTTCATTGACAGTGGGAGCAGCGGGAAAGCATGTAGATTGCTTAAATCCATATATGGGTTAAAGCAGACAACACGGAGTTGGAACATCTGTTTCGATGATGTTATCAAAGAGTTTGATTTCATCAAAAATCCAGATGAACCTTGTGTTTATAAGAAGGCTGTAGGAAGAGCTGTCACATTCCTCGTACTGTACGTAGATGACATTCTTCTGATAGGAAATGATATTCCTATGCTACAGTTGGTCAAATCTTTCTTATCACTAAGGTTCTCCATGAAGGACCTGGGTGATGCCGCATACATCCTGGGTATAAGGATCTATAGGGATAGATCCAAAAAGTTATTGGGATTGTCCCAAACCAGGTACATCTACACCATCCTAAAAAGGTTTAGTATGGAAGACTCCAAGCGGGGTACCTTACCCGCTTGCCATTGAGTCACTCTCTCCAAGGATTCTTGTCCAAAGACCGATGAAGAGAGAGCTCGCATGAGCATTATACCCTATGCTTCGGCAGTTGGATCTATAATGTATGCGATGTTATTTACACACCCAGATGTAGCTTATGCACTTAGTGTTGTAAGCAGGTATCAATCCAACCCAGGGAAGAATCATTGGACAGCTGTGGAGAACATTCTTAAGTACTTACGAAGGACTAAAGAATTGTTCTTGGTGTATGGTAATGGAGATCTCCAAATGGAGGCCTTTACCGATTCGAGCTTCTAGAGCGATAAGGACGACAGCAAATCTATCTCAAGGTTTGTATTTACCCTCTATGGAGGGGCGGTAAGTTGGAAGAGTTCCAAACAGGATACCGTTGCAGACTCTACGATGGAGGCTGAGTACATTGCTGCAAATGATGCCGCTAAGGAAGCTGTCTGGATGAAGAAGTTCGTCTCGGTGCTAGGAGTAGTTCCAACCATTATTGATCCAATACCATTGTATTGTGATAATAATGGGGCAATGGCGTTAGCCAAGGAGCCCAAGTCCCATCAGCGGTCCAGACACATCCTGAGGCGCTTTCATTTGATCCGGGAGATTGTAGATCGCCGCGAGATCGAGATTAAGAGAGTAAACACAAAGAATAACGCCGCGGATCCACTCACCATGGCCCTCCCTCAGCCGCAGCATGAGCGACTTTTTGAGATGTTGGGTATGAGATACGCCAATAATTGGCCTTAGTGCAAGTGGGAGATTGTTAGATATATGTATGCCCTAGAGGCCATTATATGATAGTGGATGTATCTGTACATGTATATATATATATTCAGTGTACATTCTTGCTCGACATGATAGTATGCTATCTGGTTCTACTTTATCTGACATGTTGATTTGATCAAGCTTTTATTCATTCATACATGCTGATAAAGCCCTGAGGATATCGGCTTGACTTCAGTGATTATGATAGAGATCATACTAGTGGGACATCTGTAGTTTATAAGCATATCATGAAATGTCCCTAGTCATAGGTATATCGAGACGGGGCATCGATATACTAGAGTAGACTAGCGTATATGATACTAGACCCATGTGATGGGCGATGGATGTTCCCACATTCATCGACGTTTGACATCAAGATCATATACGGGTGCTCAGTGGTGACTGGGTACACTGGACGGACTCACCGAGAACTCCCATATGGAATTATATCTATCGTCGGATAGTAGTTCTCAGGTGACACTGGTACAGGTTAGTCTGTAGACCCGAGATCGTCATAGAGCCTTGTGTGCTCTCCCAGTGTACTTTGATTACCACCCTACCACGGCTCTACTGAGTCGTGCAAACAGGTGGCCGTTGGGTACAGTCTAGAGATACACGAAGGCGATGAGCGATAGGAGGGGTTTCGACTCTCCCGGTATTTGGAGTTGATGTTGTGCTGTGCTCGACTGGTTATATCAGTATGTCCCTGGCCAGGGATGCTGAAATTTACTGATAAGTGTTATCAGTAGTTTCTCGATCTTTTATAGACCATTCACCGGCACGACTTATTGAGTTATTGGGGTCGACGTTACCATCCCTAGACTCGATATGCAGCATATCTGATGAAGAGACCGGACTATACGGTAGTGTTGCCGGTTAGCTCGACGGGAGTTGTAGCAAGTTCGCTTGTTTTCTTCTGATTGCTCAATACCCGGGTGGCCGTTACGTTTAGCTGACCGCTTGCGGCTTGGGGGTGCTTGATATGATCATCACCCACTGCCGGTGTATTGACGAGTCTTAGAGTCCCACAAAGGAGTTACCTAGTCCAGGCGAAACGTTGTGGTGCGCGTATGCGATATGCGCATGGACCCGGTTAAAATGCGCGTATGAGATACCGTATATTAATCGGGCGGCTTGCTTTTGGTTGGGTTGTATGTGATATGGCTGGATTGATAAATCAAGTGTTGATTTATCATTTAACCATTATTTTCTCACTAGAAATCCTTTCTTGTATTTTTGATGTATGCATGCATGTATTTATTCTTTTATGATTCATGCACATATGGATGTGCATGCACACATACATACATACAACATCTTTCATTGTTGTATATACATTGAAAATGGTGGCAATATAAGACTCACACCATGGTTTTATATATGGATTATTATTACATTTTTATTTGTTTTAAAAACAAAAGAAAAGATAAAGATTAACACATGGATTCTACACACTTCTTCACCTAACCATGTTCACCTACTTATTAACCATGGGTTAATCTTTCTTTTGTGTTTTAAACTCAAATACAATAATATCTTTATCATTTAACCATGGTTTGAGATGAAGGGTGAAAAATATATATACATATATTTTCCATTTTCTTCATAAGAGTTATTCTTTCACTCTTGTTCTAAAAGGCCATCATCATCTTCCTCCTTCTTCTTTTGCTCTCTAGACTTTTGTAGTGTGCAAAATACTCATCAAGTTAGGTTTTTGATGTGAGAAAAGCCACCACAACATCATTCTACACAAGTCTTGCCCACTTGTTTAGAGTGTTATCTTCATTTCATTTTCTTGATAAAGTGAAGTTGCAAGCTTGGACAAAGGAGCTTCGGGTGGATCGTCGTGGACGCTAGAAGACCTCAAGCTAACCGTTTTCCAACTCTCAAGTGGCCAAGGAGTCAAGAATAGGGAGCTACAAAGGTTGTACTCTCCAAACCCTCGCCTTTGCTACTTGTAATGTTATGAAATCCTAATTTTTCTAGGATAGATCCTTTGTATGCTTACTTAGCACCATAAAAATCTAATCTTTGGTACATGTGATGTTAGTTATGTATATGCCCTAGAGGCCATTGTTGTACATATGATGTATATTATAATGGATGCTTCGATATATATAGAGATGACTTTCTTGCTCGTCATAATAGTATGCTATTTGGTTTCACTTTATCTTAACATGTTGACTTGTATTGGTTTACTGTTTTACTCTCACATGTTGATAAAGCCCTTAGGATCTGTACTCGACTACTGGGACTATGATGAGATCATACTAGTGGGGCCACGGTAGTCGATGAGTACATCCTATAACTGTTCCTAGTCGAGGGTATATCGAGACAGGGCATCGATACACCAGAGTAGACTAGGTATACGCATCTTGACCCATATGATGGGCGATGGATGATCCCATATCCATCGGTGTTTGACATCAGAGATGGTGTACGGGTGCTCAGTGGAGACTGGGTACACTGGACGGACTCGCCGAGAACTCCCAGATGGTGATATACCACACGTCAGATGGAAGTTCTCCGGTGACACAAGTATAGGGTAGTCTGTAGACCCGAGATCGTCATGGAGTCTTGTGTGATTCCTACTTTGCTTTGATTTCCACCTTACCCCGTCCAAGAGGGCGTGCAAAATGGTGGCTTTTGGGTACAGTCCCGAATCACATGGAGGCAATGAGCGATAGGAGGGGATTCGTCTCTCCCGGTATAGGGAGTTGATGTTGTGCTGTGTTCAATTGGCTATAACTGGAAGTCCCTGGCCAGGGATGATATAGAGATTTACTGGTAAGTGTTACTAGTAGTTTCTCGACCCGTTATGAGACACACATCGACATGACTTATCGGTTACTGGGGTCTGACGTATACCACCCCTAGACTTGATATGCGACATATCAGACGAACAGACCGGACTGTACGGGAGTGTTACTGATCGGATTCACAGGAGAACGCACGGGCTAGATTGTTGATCTTCTGATCGCTCAATACCTGGGTGGCTGTTACGTTTGGCTGACCGCTTGCAGCTTGTGGGTGTTTGATATGATCATCACCTGCTACCGGCGTATTGACGATTCTTTAGAGTCCTACACAGAGGTTTCTTGGCTCAGGCGAAACGGAGTAGTGGCACATATGTGATATGCACAGGACCGAGAATAATGCGATATGGGATAGCGTATTATATTCACACGATATTTAGATATGAACCGGGACATCGGATCAAGTGTTGATTCGATGAATCGGTACATGATATATTAGTCGGTAATATTCGATATAGCCGGATCATCGATTCAAGTGTTGATTCGATGATTTAATGTATAATAATATATATGATATATTGTATTACATTATCTAATATTGGCTCGCTTTATTGTTTCATTTTCTCATTGGATGATACATTGATATATATGCGATATATGTTAATTGTATTATTTTCTTTTGTTGCAAATATATAATATATATGATATATATTATTGTGACATGATATGATTAATTGTTAAACATGTTTAAAGATGATTAATTGAGGTTAGGGTTTGATTAGGGTTAGTTTCTTCATGCACCTTCTAGAAGCATTTTATTTTGTCATGGTTTAGATATTTAGTGATGACACATTTCTAAACCTAACCAAACCCTAACTCTAGTTGTTTCTCTACACATTCTTATCCACTCATCCTTAACCATGGTTTATATATCAATCATATACACTTTTATTCTATTCATCACAAAAGGATTATTATTATTCTTATTAGCTTTTCCATTATCATCATCTTCTTCTCTCTTGAAGAAAGCTCACTTGATATTCCTTATGTGATGAATAAATATGAGAAAATGATTTAAAAAGAAAGCAAAATTACTACTCTCTCATCCTCATGTCATCTAGCCCTTGAGATTAGTGTGATCATCTCTTTAGAGTGAGAAAGCTTGAGTCGTAGCAACTTCAAGGTAGATCATCGGAGATTTAGAATAATTCGAGCTAGCATGGATCGTTCGAGTCGTGGAGCCTCTCATGAGTCCGGGAGATCATGGATCACGGCAAAGGGACTTCTAATCGGAGCTTGTGAAGTGAAGGAGCGGACTACAAAGGTTGTAATCCCTCACACTTAGATAAAAGTTATCTTCTTGCATGTTAAACCCTAATAATCTAGCAAAGATCCCGGCTTTGGGTTGTTCAGCACGTCTAAATTTTTATCCGGGCATGTTTGATGCCTTTTAAACCTTCACAAGAGTGCCTAGGAACCCTACATGTGATGCTTCCAAACCTTTCATAGGGTGCTAGGTAAACCTAACAGACCCGAGATCATCATAGAGTCTTGTGTGTATCCCACTGTGCTTTGATTTCCACCCTACCACGGATCAACTGAGTCGTGCAAACATGTGGTTTTTAGGTACAGTCCCGATTCACATGGAGGCAATGAGCGATAGGAGGGGATTCATCTCTCCCGGTATTGGGGGTTGATGTTGCGCTATGCTCGACTGGCCATAACTGGAAATCCCTGGCCAGGGTTGCACTGATTTACTGGTAAGTGCTATCAGTAGTTTCATGCTTGTTATGGACCTTACATCGGCATGACATATCAAGCTACTGGGGTCTGACGTTTACCACCCCTAGGCGAGATATGCGACATATCAGACGAACAGACCGGACTGTGCGGTAAGTGTTACTGGTTGGATTCACAGGAGTGTGAGCGGGCTTGCTCGTTGATCTTCTGATTGCTCAATACCCGGGTGGCCGTTACGTTTAGCAGACCGCTTGCGGCTTGTGGGTGTTTGATATGATCATCACCTACTGCCGGCGTATTGACGAGTCTTTAGAGTCCTACACAAAGGTTTCCTGGCTCAAGCGAAACGAAATAGGAGCGCATATGTGATATGTGCGGGACCGAGAACAATACCAGTATATGATGCTGAATTCTATTCTCGCGATTTGTATCATCGGACGGTTATATAAGATATAGTCGGGTTACCGAATCATATGTTGATTCGATATATTGATACACTTGATATTAGTCGGTTATATGCAGTATGACCGGATCATTAAATCAAGTGTTGATTTAATGATTTAATGTATAATTATATATTGGATATATTACTTTACATTAACTAGTATTGGTTCACTTAAGATTATTTTTCTCACTAGATTGTGCACATTCTATATATGATATATGTTTGTGCACTAGTTTGTATCATGTTTGATGATACATGCAAACTTGGGTGTGTATGCTTTAAACTATGTTTAGGTTAATGGTTAGGGTTTTTAACTTATTTATTCATTTTTGGGTAAACAAGATCCTCCCTGTCACCGTCCTTGAGGCTACCGGAGTACCTCTCGGGTGTCTGAGGTTACCCATCATATCTACGGAGTGGCTATTGGAATGTCAAACCTGATTGAATATATGGGTCCTATTAAATTTTCCGTAATCATTTGCGGTTCTGGAATCACTTCCAGTTCTACCATACTCCCACTACTGTTTTTTGAAAAAGATCCATTTTACTAAAACTGTGTCGAGTCAATATCACTATTGATCTTCCAAATGGTAGAATATCAACCCTCGTCATAGCCAGGGTCAACCCACAAACAGCCATTACAGAAACGTGCCCTGAGTTATCCAGAGTCTGGTTTTAAGCATAAGCTGGACAACTCCCCGTACCTTAACATCTTTTAAGGTACGAACTATTCTATATCCAATATAGAAACTTTGGCACTTATTTAATTGGAACCATATTCAAATCATGCAGCTGTCTCCAGTGCATATCAACTAAATGGAAAGAGGCTAATCAGCATTACTCAACTTAGGAATCCATCCAATTATGAGTAACCTGAAAGAGAAACACGTTTCTCAAAACCATCACTATCATCTGAATACCAATCACAAGAATCTACATCTTCGATCTCTTTGATGAATCCCGATACTTGTGACACCTGGTTCTCTACTTTATTCTTATACCTACAACTTCTCAAAACTTAGACCTTGTATTTCTACGAAACACTTGTCTAAATACTAGAGAAGTTATAAGTAAACAGAACATAGTACGAGGACCTACCCCTTTGTCCTGATGGACACATGGACAACATACAATACTCTGTATAAGTCCGCTGAGTTGAACAACTCAAAACCTGTGCGTCGTAGGTTGAAAACTGTACCCTGGCGATTTCCTCAAATATCACCAATTACAACGAATTCCGATATAATGAGGATAATCACCTAATTCCCAATAATTTACTCCCACTCATCATCTGTAAAACCATACAGATATGAGATTGAAACCTGGTAAATACATACCCTTGGAGTAAGTATCTAATCGGGAAAACAGTTTTCCTTTAACAATGCACTGAAACATGAAAATGTTTCGTAGGGGTATCCTGGTATTCATAGTAATGCCTCTTCCATAATCCAATTCATGACTTCAACCGTATATCTCTTTGCCATCTCTCTAAATCCCTTTATTTGTCTTAAGTCATTACCTTCTGTACACCATCGTTAGGCTAAATGGTTTTCTTCCTTCCCTACCGTTCGGCACCAGCCTATGGTTTGGAAAAAGACTATCCAGTAAGCATAATAGGTGTACCCTCCTAAACCAAGGAGTACTCGTATCATGAGAGAAGGTGATGATAAAAGACATCTGAATAATACCTTATTCTTTTAAAGGTGAAACAGGAGTGGCGATGAAGTACGCGGTTTGGTCGTGAATGATAACAGTCGCAATTTACTTTGCCCTCTTTCTAATCCCTTTATTTTTTCTTTACATATTACCTTCTGCACACCCTACTTAGGCTAATTGGTTTTCTTCATTCCTTACCTTTCGGCACCTGCCTATGGTTTGGAATAAGACTATCCAATAAGCGTAATAGGTGTACTCTCCTAAACCAAGTAGCCCTCGCAACCTGAGAGAAGGTGATAATAAAAGACAACTGAATAAACCAATTCTATTTCTCCTGAACCTTGATCCATCCTCGAAGAAGTCCCTTTGAGTTCGTATATAACCATACGATGGATCTATCCAATGGAAGTGGATATCCGTAGTAATATGGGTGTTCTGAGAAATTCAAAGGGTAAAAGAAGGAGTGGCAATGACTTATGCAACTCAGACAATCCAAAAACCAGAATTTTAAGAAGATTCGGTCAACCTGGTCACTGAGTCATAGTCTAGGATCGGTCAAAGGTCGCTGCCAAAGAGAGAGAGAAAAGAAACACTCTGCGTGCACTCTAACCTAGATCAGAATGGTTATCACTTTATCTAATCCGGAAACCTCCCACTGTCCTGTCAAATTCTCCTCCAAACCAGAAAGAAGAATCAATCGGGATCACCCGAAGAGTAAACCAACTCATCAGTGGGAATCGGGATCCAACTCTCATCGCATGATAACGTGATGGAATGCATCCACGTTACTCATACTCCAGAAGGTATGCGCATACTTGGAAAGTTTCAGTTTCTTTAGAAAGTCCCGATAAGATTTTTGCCCCATGCTCTTATAACCTTGGCTTTGGTCAAAATGTCATAAGTCACATGCCAAGTTCTACCCATCACTATCTTGTCAATTTGAACCCACCCGCACATGCCCCTGACTTTGGCCAATCGGCAGAACGACTGTCCCAAACTAACTCATCTATCTATGGAACAAATGAATACCCAGCAGCTACCAAACACTATGCCTTAACTTTGGCTAAAATGCATAGCTTGAATACTACTGAATACCCAAAAGAAGTGTCGGAGGGCTACGGCTGGTTTTTAGCGAAAAACCTTTAACGTAGTGAACTTGATATCGCTGAAGGAACCTAATAGCTTTTTAAAATATAGTGGCGAAAACCTTTTGCTAAAGAGGTCACTCCCGATGAAGGGATCTCGGCTCTTTCCTCGTGGAATGAGGTGCATGTATTCTACTGAATACCGCTATGCAAAGCAACTTGTAATCGACTATAGTGAAGTTATTACCCTGACGCAAACTTCTGCCCAAGGGGTCAGTCCCGGTGAAGGGATATCGGCCCTTGCCCCGTCGAATGAGGTGCAAGATATTCCACTGAATACCGCTATGCATAACAAAAGGAAACGTCTTTGCAATAACACATTTTAAATTTGTTCCAACAACTGTAAACAGGTTTGCTTTACTTTGCATTGATCAGTATCAACGCAGTCCCATCAATCGATCACACCAGAAAAGAACGAAAATAAAATGTACGTATATGCCATCCGCATTCGTCACTGGGTCCCGTCATCACCCGTTAGGTTTCTTGACTAACGACAGAGCGGGGACTGGATTAGCGCGGGTGTAAAACATATACAACATCTAATAGTATATAAACCAATATACAATAATCGCTCCAGGCGTGATAATATGCAACATTACAGAAAAGTAATAAGCATCACAGAACAATACAGATAATCTGGGATCCCCGAGTTTCACAGAGCCGCTGCTGAAACTCGACGTTCCCCTATCGTGTGGATAGCCTGTGCAATGAATCCTAGACCCCTACGGGTGCGGCAAGTTACCCGCCAAAACCTGAAGCGAGGCAGCCCCCTACAGCATAGTGAATGGACCACCCAGCACTTCACGGAATCCGGTAATCTTGGGCACCCCTCCTTGGGTCAACCTGTACCCCTTTACGAGTGCGGCGAATAGTCTGCCAATTCTAGAGTGGGGCCCCTCTGCCTCTCAAAGCCATGAGATGCGGACCCGTTTCCCCTCCAGAACCCGGTTATCCGTGCACTCCGTCGCGGGGTAAAACCTAGTACAGTAATGAAAAATAGTACAACAGGTACATCGACCGCAACCTGGGCGTGCCCCAAAAGAATATTATACAACAGGCAGTGACGGCAGTCCACAAGTTGGACGCTCGCCCCGCAATATCAAATGTACAAATAAACTCAAACTGTACTAACATTGCACACTACTATCCACCACGACAAAGCCGCAACATCACAGCACAACACAGAACATCAACGCGAATGTCACGTTCGCGAACCCGTCTAAAAGAACTATAGCAATCCGACGCGGTTTACCGATCAAATGGCATTCCCGGTCGGAGATATAATGTAAGCACTGTAAACTAACGTGTTTAAATTTCGATCGACAAAATATCACAAAGTGGGCCCCACGCAAATCTGCTAAACAGTAACAAAATCTGGGCCCAAACGATATATACCAAAACCCCCAAATTCCAGAGAACAATACACTGTGCAAATTTGGGGGCATGATCGCTCAGAACGGCCGCGGATGCGCGGCCAAACCATGGGTTTGGCCGCGTTTCCGCGGCAGTCTTGTCGATTCACGTGTCCAAATTTGTACGGCGTTCTTATAAAACCCTGCACAGATTTCTGTGATATGTGGAATATTTTTAGGACACCATTTAAAATCGACAGAAACTGTGAAAATGGAAAAATGCGGTTTTTGATTTCCGGTTCGATCGATATTTTAAACGCGTTAGCACAAGTTAGTATAGCAAAATGGTGAGGCTCTGATACCACTGTAAGTCTACGGTAGCGCCCCGGCCGTCTACAGACGCCAAATGCGGAACAAAAACTTTTTGACTGGCGCTATCGTATACTTTAACCCGGATCTGCCATTATTGCTAAACTAACAAACTGTAAAGAGTGTAGAAAGGTTATACCGAACGATCCGAGTCTTTCATTCTTTAACCATCATCCCACGCTCCGTTGCGATTGCACCGATCTATTCGATCTCCGATCTGCTCGTCCAGGTGGCACCACGTCACTGATTCTTTAAACGGGCTCCCGCCTCTGACTCGAGGCAACTCGGTCGTCAAGTTTGCTAAAAGAGACGACCAAGAATGATGTAGAGAATGAGTAGATGACTTTGTCTCACTTCGTCCAAGTCCGTGGACGATCGGTTAATGAAGTTGCCGTTGGAATCGGGTGATGGAATGAAATGAGCTGTGAAATTCCATACACCCAAAATCTATCATATCTTTTGTAACCAAATGAAAACTTCAAGTGAAGTAGAGAGAGAGGAGGGGCCGGCCATTTATAGGTGGGGGGAGGTGAGTGTAGGAGAGGGGAGAGTAACCTTAAGAATAAATATCATGAACAAATATCCTAAGGATAAACAAGAATCATTAATGTCAAAGCATGAGTCATAAACACCTAGTCATCATGTAATCAATGTAAGCAAAGGTTCATGAACATAGTCACCTCTTCTAGTTGCTTCTAGAAACTTCCAGAACACTGACTCACCTCAACTCAAGAAAAGATAAATTCGTCTTTAACCGAATGTTAAAAGACGGCTGATAGAAAACTGGAAACTGGCAACTTCCAAAAGTGATCCTGAAACAACTTTCAGGATAACCCCGTAACTGTATAAATATACCCGTATTTGTATTACGACCGAATAGAAATGCAACTGAGACAAAGATATTATACCTACTCAATATAATACTCGGATCCGGCTTAAACCAAAGCCGACCAGTATTATCTGCCCGAAAAATAACACGTGCGTAAACGCGCGTGCATTTTTCGAACCCTGCCATAAAACCATACGGCCTCTACAACGTTTCGCCCGAACTTGGGAAACTGTCTGTGGGGAACTCTAATGAATCGTCAGTACCCTGGCAGTGGGTTTAACCACAAACCGTCAGTGGCACTAGCAATGCGTAACGGCTGCCCATGGACTGACCTCAAGGGAGGCCGATGAGCGAACTCATCCGAAAACCCTACTGAGCCTAACAGTGAAAATGTATATACAGTCCGGTCCGTTCGTCTATGAGTATCGCATATCTGCCTAGGGGGCTAGTAACGTCAGACCCCCAATAGCAGTATAAGTCGTGTCGGAGTGAAGCCCAATAACACCCTGAGATACTACTGGAGTACCTACCAGTAAATCTCCTGCCACGGCCGTGGGCTTTGTGTAATGGCTCTCCTAGACACAGCACGATCTCGCCCCCAATACCGGGAGAGACGAATCCCCTGCCGATCCGCTCACGTGCCTCCATATGGCTCGGGACTGTACCCAAAAGCTACCTGTTTGCACGACTCCTTTGAGCCATGGTAGGGTAGAAATAAAAGCACAGTGGGAACTCACACGAGACAAATGACGACCTCAGGTCGATGAACTAACCTGTACACATGTCACCAGGGAACTGCTATCTGACGATAGATATAGTACTAACTAGCAGATTCCCGGCGAGTCATGTCCGGTGTACTCATAACCCAATGAGCACCTGTATACATCTTAGGTGATCCAACTGACACCAGTGGCTTGTGAGACCGGCCACCGCCCTTCGTCGGGGTCTTGACTGTACACACTAGTCTACTCCGGAGTATCGATGCCCTGTCTCGAAACTCCCACGACTAGGGACCACAATTAAGGATATGCATATAAACTACCCAACTCTCACGTATATGCTCGCCATCATACTGTTGGTAGTAAAGCAAGATCCTAAGGGCTCTATCAAAGTGTAACATGTAATCAGTCACCTGAACATGTACACGACTGATAAAGGCAAACCAGATAGCATACTATCATCTAGAGTAAGACTGTCCTACCGGTATAGGTTCTCCGCAATAATTGAAATCACGTACCTGCGATCCAATAATTGACTATGAGGGCACTATCTCCAACAATCTCCCACTTGCACTCAAGTCTAATTATTGCGATGTCGGCTACTCACAGCCCGTGTGAAACCGAACATCCAACTCCTCTACTAATCAGTTTCACAAAGCCCGTTTGTAAAACTATTGTGTTCGAGAAATAGCCTCAGTGAGTGGATCCGCCTAGATGTTTCTTTATATGTCTCTCTAAATCTCAAGTTCGGGGAGAAAGCCATCTCCCGAATCGAGTAATACCTGTCTTAGAATATGTCTGGATATCTGATGGGACCTAGTTCATAAATGAACTCCAAATCCAAACTTCTTAGACTGTATCGATCACTGAACCTAATCAGTATCCTGCACCATGCCACCCACAGTATCCTCTTGGACCACCTGTCCATAATAATGTTCCTCATCAGAGGGAAAACTATAACTCTGACAATCACTCTGTCAACCATGTCACATTTGAAGCCTGGAATGATAATCGTCTCCCGAAGGAGGCTGCCGTCATCAAATCCGTAGAACATGTACTTATGTTCTAAAACTGCTCCCTTATGTTTCTCCAGGATTGGATTAATACAAACTTATTGCATCTTGTGCAAAAACAACATTTGGTGGGGTACTTGACATCTCAAGATTGACTCAATTGCCTAAGCAAGTGATCTGCCAATCATGCATATCCCTCTCCGCTTTAGTCCGTAAGACACCTTTAGAGAGGTTGACTCCATCACCTGCAGGTACACCACCATGCTAGGAGTCATCTACTCTAAAAACCATTAGAATACTGTCAAAGTACCTACATTGGGAAACTACCCAAATTCAGATCTAAAACCATAGATCTAGAAACCAGAATATCAAATATTATATCCATATCCTGTCTGGAGAAACAACTGTGTGACGACCACAGTACAACCGATCGTAGTATAGGAATTTTACTTCCTACTCTGTGTATGTCATCCAGATACCATGACATCACACCCTACTACCTTCTTAACAGATCCATCCCCTATCCTGATTGAAGTAAAACCCATGACTGTCACATCAAAATTAGATGATCTTTCTCCGCTATAACTGCTCAAGTCTATAAATAGATATAAGCATCTTGCCCACTATGCTTCCGCTGCTCCCACTGACTACGACAACCCTCCTACCGGGTCTCATATCCTGGAACAACAGTAGTGTCAAGTTTGGGTAAACAAGATCCTCCCTGTCACCGTCCTTGAGGCTACCGGAGTACCTCTCGGTTGTCTGAGGTTACCCATCATATCTGCGATTGGCTATTGGAATGTCAAACCTGATTGAATATATGGGTCCTATTAAATTTTCCGTAATCGTTCGCGGTTCTGGAATCACTTCCAGTTCTACCATACTCCCACTACTGTTTTCTGAAAAAGATCCATTTTACTAAAACTGTGGCGAGTCAATATCACTATTGATCTTCCAAATGGTAGAATATCAACCCTCGTCATAGCCAGGGTCAACCCACAAACAGCCATTACAGAAACGTGCCCTGAGTTATCCAGAGTCTGGTTTTAAGCATAAGCTGGACAACTCCCCGTACCTTAACATCTTTTAAGGTACGAACTATTCTATATCCAATATAGAAACTTTGGCACTTATTTAATTGGAACCATATTCAAATCATGCAGCTGTCTCCAGTGCATATCAACTTAATGGAAAGAGGCTAATCAGCATTACTCAACTTAGGAATCCATCCAATTATGAGTAACCTGAATGAGAAACACGTTTCTCAAAACCATCACTATCATCTGAATACCAATCACAAAAATCTACATCTTCGATCTCTTTGAAGAATCCCGATACTTGTGACACCTGGTTCTCTACTTTATTCTTATACCTACAACTTCTCAAAACTTAGACCTTTTATTTCTATGAAACACTTGTCTAAATACTAGAGAAGTTATAAGTAAACAGAACATAGTATGAGGACCTACCCCTTTGTCCTATTGGACACATGGACAACATACAATACTCTGTATAAGTCCGCTGAGTTGAACAACTCAAAACCTGTGCGTCGTAGGTTGAAAACTGTACCCTGGCGATTTCCTCAAATATCACCAATTACAACGAATTCCGATATAATGAGGATAATCACCTAATTCCCAATAATTTACTCCCACTCATCATCTGTAAAACCATACAGATATGAGATTGAAACCTGGTAAATACATACCCTTGGAGTAAGTATCTAATTGGGAAAACAGTTTTCCTTTAACAATGCACTGAAACATGAAAATGTTTCGTAGGGGTATCCTGGTATTCATAGTAATGCCTCTTCCATAATCCAATTCATGACTTCAACCGTATATCTCTTTGCCATCTCTCTAAATCCCTTTATTTGTCTTAAGTCATTACCTTCTGTACACCATCGTTATGCTAAATGGTTTTCTTCCTTCCCTACCGTTCGGCACCAGCCTATGGTTTGGAAGAAGACTATCCAGTAAGCATAATAGGTGTACCCTCCTAAACCAAGGAGTACTCGTATCTTGAGAGAAGGTGATGATAAAAGACATCTGAATAATACCTTATTCTTTTAAAGGTGAAACAGGAGTGGCGATGAAGTACGCGGTTTGGTCGTGAATGATAACAGTCGCAATTTACTTTGCCCTCTTTCTAATCCCTTTATTTTGTCTTTACATATTACCTTCTGCACACCCTACTTAGGCTAATTGGTTTTCTTCATTCCCTACCTTTCGGCACCTGCCTATGGTTTGGAATAAGACTATCCAATAAGCGTAATAGGTGTACTCTCCTAAACCAAGGAGCCCTCGCAACCTGAGAGAAGGTGATAATAAAAGACAACTGAATAAACCAATTCTATTTCTCCTGAACCTGGATCCATCCTCGAAGAAGTCCCTTTGAGTTCGTATATAACCATACGATGGATCTATCCAATGGAAGTAGATATCCGTAGTAATACGGGTGTTCTGAGAAATTCAAAGGGTAAAAGAAGGAGTGGCAATGACTTATGCAAGTCAAACAATCCAAAAGCCACTATTTTAAGATGATTCGGTCAACCTGGTCACTGAGTCATAGTCTAGGGTCGGTCAAAGGTCGCTGCCAAAGAGAGAGAGAAAAGAAACACTCTGCGTGCACTCTAACCTAGATCAGAATGGTTATCATTTTATCTAATCCGGAAACCTCCCACTGTCCTGTCAAATTCTCCTCCAAACCAGAAAGAAGAATCAATCGGGATCACCCGAAGAGTAAACCAACTTATCGGTGGGAATCGGGATCCAACTCTCATCGTATGATAACATGATGGAATACATCCACGTTACTCATACTCCAGAAGGTATGCGCATACTTGGCAAGTTTCAGTTTCTTTAGAAACTCCCGATAAGATTTTTGCCCCATGCTCTTATAACCTTGGCTTTGGTCAAAATGTCATAAGTCACATGCAAAGTTCTACCCGTCACTATCTTGTCAATTTGAACCCACCCGCACATGCCCTTGACTTTGGCCAATCGGCAGAACGACTGTCCCAAACTAACTCATCTATCTATGCAACAAATGAATACCCAGCAGCTATCAAACACTATGCCTTAACTTTGGCTAAAATGCATAGCTTGAATACTACTGAATACCCAAAAGAAGTGACGGAGGGCTACGGCTGGTTTTTGGCGAAAAACCTTTAACGTAGTGAACTTGATATCGCTGAAGGAACCTGATAGCTTTTTAAAATATAGTGGCGAAAACCTTTTGCTAAAGTGGTCACTCCCGATGAAGGGATCTCGGCTCTTTCCTCGTGGAATGAGGTGCAGGTATTCTACTGAATACCGCTATGCAAAGCAACTTGTAATCGACTATAGTGAAGTTATTACCCTGACGCAAACTTCTGCCCAAGGGGTCAGTCCCGGTGAAGGGATATCGGCCCTTGCCCCGTCGAATGAGGTGCAGGATATTCCACTGAATACCGCTATGCATAACAAAAGGAAACGTCTTTGCAATAACACATTTTAAATTTTTTCCAACAACTGTAAACAGGTTTGCTTTACTTTGCATTGATCAGAATCAACGCAGTCCCATCAATAGATCACACCAGAAAAGAACGAAAATAAAATGTACGTATATGCCATCCGCATTCGTCACTGGGTCCCGTCATCACCCGTTAGGTTTCTTAACTAACGACAGAGCGGGGACTGGACTAGCGCGGGTGTAAAACATATACAACATCTAATAGTATATAAACCAATATACAATAATCGCTCCAGGCGTGATAATATGCAACATTACAGAAAAGTAATAAGCATCACAGAACAATACAGATAATCTGGGATCCCCGAGTTTCACAGAGCCGCTGCTGAAACTCGACGTTCCCCTGTCGTGTGGATAGCCTGTGCAATGAAACCAAGACCCCTACGGGTGAGGCAAGTTACCCGCCAAAACCTGAAGCGAGGCAGCCCCCTATAGCATAGTGAATGGACCACCCAGCACTTCACGGAATCTGGTAATCTTGGGCACCCCTCCTTGGGTCAACCTGTACCCCTTTACGAGTGCGGCGAATAGTCTGCCAATTCTAGAGTGGGGCCCCTCTGCCTCTCAAAGCCATGAGATGCGGACCCGTTGCCCCTCCAGAACCCGGCTATCCGTGCACTCCGTCGCGGGGTAAAACCTAGTACAATGAAAAATAGTACAACAGGTACATCGACCGCAACCTGGTCGTGCCCCAAAAGAATATTATACAACAGGCAGTGACGGCAGTCCACAAGTTGGACGCTCGCCACGCAATATCAAATGTACAAATAAACTCAAACTGTACTACCATTGCACACTACTATCCACCATGTCAAAGCCGCAACATCACAGCACAACACAGAACATCAACGTGAATGTCACGTTCGCAAACCCGTCTAAAAGAACTATAGCAATCAGATGCGGTTTACCGATCAAATGACATTCCCGGTCGGAGATATAATGTAAGCACTGTAAACTAAAGTTTTTAAATTTCGATTGACAAAATATCACAAAGTGGGCCCCACGCAAATCTGCTGAACAGTAACAAAATCTGGGCCCAAACGATATATACCAAAACCCCCAAATTCCAGAGAACAATACACTGTGGAAATTTGGTGGCATGATCGCTCAGAACGGCCGCGGATGCGCGGCCAAACCATGGGTTTGGCCGCGTTTCCGCGGCAGTCTTGTCGATTCACGTGTCCAAATTTGTACGGCGTTCTTACAAAACCCTGCACAGATTTCTGTGATATGTGGAATATTTTTAGGACACCATTTAAAATCGACAGAAACTGTGAAAATGGAAAAATGCGGTTTTTGATTTCCGGTTCGATCGATATTTTAAACGCGTTAGCACAAGTTAGTATAGCAAAATGGTGAGGCTCTGATACCACTGTAAGTCTACGGTAGCGCCCCGGCCGTCTACAGACGCCAAATGCGGAACAAAAACTTTTTGACTGGCGCTATCGTATACTTTAACCCGGATCTGCCATTATTGCTAAACTAACAAACTGTAAAGAGTGTAGAAAGGTTATACCGAACGATCCGAGTCCTTCGTTCTTTAACCATCATCCCACGCTCCGTTGTGGTTGCTCCGATCTATTCGATCTCCGATCTGCTCGTCCAGGTGGCACCACGTCACTGATTCTTTAAACGGGCTCCCGCCTCTGACTCGAGGCAACTCGGTCGTCAAGTTTGCTAAAAGAGACGACCAAGAATGATGTAGAGAATGAGTAGATGACTTTGTCTCACTTCGTCCAAGTCCGTGGACGATCGGTTAATGAAGTTGCCGTGGAAATCGGGTGATGGAATGAAATGAGCTGTGAAATTCCATACACCCAAAATCTATCATATCTTTTGTAACCAAATGAAAACTTCAAGTGAAGTAGAGAGAGAGGAGGAGCCAGCCATTTATAGGTGGAGGGAGGTGAGTGTATGAGAGTGGAGAGTAACCTTAAGAATAAATATCATGAACAAATATCCTAAGGATAAACAAGAATCATTAATGTCAAAGCATGAGTCATAAACACCTAGTCATCATGTAATCAATGTAAGCAATGGTTCATGAACCTAGTCACCTCTTCTAGTTGCTTCTAGAAATTTCCAAAACACTGACTCACCTCATCTCAAGAAAAGATAAATCTGTCTTTAACCGAATGTTAAAAGACGGCTGATAGAAAACTGGAAAACTGGCAACTTCCAAAAGTGATCCTGAAACAACTTTCAGAATAACCCCGTAACTGTATAAATATACCCGTATTTGTATTACGACCGAATACAAATGCAACTGAGATAAATATATTATACCTACTCAATATAATACTCGGATCCGGCTTAAACCAAAGCCGACCAGTATTATCTGCCCGAAAAATAACACGTGCGTAAACGCACATACATTTTCTGAACCCTGCCATAAAACCATACGGCCTCTACAACGTTTCGCCCGAACTTGGGAAACTGTCTGTGGGGAACTCTAATGACTCGTCAGTACCCTGGCAGTGGGTTTAACCACAAACCGTCAGCGGCACTAGCAATGCGTAATGGCTGCTCATGGACTGACCTCAAGGGAGGCCGATGAGCGAACTCATCCGGAAACCCTACTGAGCCTAACAGTGACAATGTATATACAGTCCGGTCCGTTCGTCTATGAGTATCGCATATCTGCCTAGGGGGCTAGTAACGTCAGACCCCCAATAGAAGTATAAGTCGTGTCGGAGTGAAGCCCAATAACACCCTGAGATACTACTGGAGTACCTACCAGTAAATCTCCTGCCACGGCCGTGGGCTTTGTGTAATGGCTCTCCTAGACACAGCACGATCTCGCCCCCAATACCGGGAGAGACGAATCCCCTGCCGATCCGCTCACGTGCCTCCATATGGCTCGGGATTGTACCCAAAAGATACCTGTTTGCACGACTCCTTTGAGCCGTGGTAGGGTAGAAATCAAAGCACAGTAGGAACTCACACGAGACAAATGACGACCTCAGGTCGATGAACTAACCTGTACACATGTCACCAGGGAACTGCTTTATGACGATAGATATAGTACTAACTAGCAGATTCCCGGCGAGTCCTGTCCGGTGTACTCATAACCCAATGAGCTCCTGTATACATCTTAGGTGATCCAACTGACACCAGTGGCTTGTGAGACCGGCCACCGCCCCTCGTCGGGGTCTCGACTGTACACACTAGTCTACTCCGGAGTATCGATGCCCTGTCTCGAAACTCCCACGACTAGGGACCACAATTAAGGATGTGTATATAAACTACCCAACTCTCACGTATATGATCGCCATCATACTGTTGGTAGTAAAGCAAGATCCTAAGGGCTCTATCAAAGTGTAACATGTAATCAGTCACCAGAACATGTACACGACTGATAAAGCCAAACCAGATAGCATACTATCATCTCGAGTAAGACTGTCCTACCGGTATATACCTGCGATCCAATAATTGACTATGAGGGCACTATCTCCAACAGTACTTACTTTATATCTCCGACCGGGAATGTCATTCGAGCGGTAAATTGCGTCTAATTGCTATAGTTCTTTTAGGCGGATTTGCGAACGTGACAATCGCGTTGATATTCTGTGTTGTGCTGTAATGTTGCGGATATGTAGTGGTGGATAGCAGAGTGCAATGGTAGTGTTGTTTGGATTTATTTGTACATTTGATATTGCGGGGCGAGAGTCCAACATGTGGACTGCCGTCACTGCCAGTTTGTATAATATTCTTTTGGGGCACGACCGGGTTGAGGTCGATGTACTCGTTGTACATATTTTTATTTCTGTACTAGGTTTATTCCGCGAAGGAGTGCACGGATAGCCGGGTTCTGGAAGGAAACAGGTCCGTATCTCATAGCTTTGAGAGGCAGAGGGGCCTCACTATAGAATTGGCAGACTATTCTCCGCACTCATAGGGGGTACAGGTTGACCCAAGGAGGGGAGCTCAGGTCACCGGATTCCGTGAAGTGCCGGGTGGTCCATTCATTTTGCTGTAGGGGGCTGCCTCGCTTCAGGTTTTGGTGGGTATCTTGCCACACCCGTAAGGGTCTAAGTTTCATTGCACAGGCTATCCACACGACCAGGGGAACGTCGGGTTTCAGCAGCGGCTCTGTGAAACCCAGGGATCCCAGATTATATATATTGTTCTGTGATGCTTATTACTTTTCTGTAATGTTGCCTATTATCACGTGTGGAGCGATTATTGTATATCGGTATATATACTATTAGATGTTGTATATGTTTTACACCCGCGCTAGTCCAGCCCCGGCTCTGTCGTTAGTTAAGTAACCTAACGGGTGATGACGAGACCTAGTGACGAATGCTGATGGCATATACGTATATTATATTTTCGTTCTTTTCTGGTGTGATTGTTTGATGGGTCTGCATTGATTCTTATCAATGCAAGGATAAAACAAACCTATATTTGATGTTGTTGGAACCAATTTAAAAAGTGTTATTACAAAGATGTTTCCTTTTGTTATGCATAGTGATATTCGGTTGGAATATCCTGCACCTCATTCGACGAGGCAAGGTCCGAGATCCCTTCACCGGGAGTGACCCCTTGGGCAGAAGTTTACGTCAGGGTAATAAATTCACTATAGTCGATTACAAGTTGCTCTGCATAGCGGTATTCAGTTGGAATATCCAGTACCTCATTCCATAGGGAAAGAGCCGAGATCCCTTCACCGGGAGTGACCACTTTAGGAAAATGTTTTCGCCACTATATTTTTATAAAACGCTATCAGTTTCCTTCAACGAGATAAAGTTCGTTACGTTAAAGGTTTTTCGCCAAAAACCAGTCGTAGCCCTCCGTCATTTCTTTTGGGTATTAAGTAGTATTCAAGCGATGTATTTTGACCAACGTCAAGGCATAGTGTTTGGTAGCTGCTGGGTATTCATTTGTTGCATGGATAGATGAGTTGGTTTGGGACAGTCATTCTGCCATTTGGCCAACGTCAGGGGCATGTGAGGGTGGGTTCAAATTGACCTGGATAGTGACGGGTAGAACTTGGCATGTGACTTTTGACATTTTGACCAACGCCAAGGTCATAAGAGCATGGGGCAAAAATCACATCGGGAGTTTCAAACATACAGGAAACTTGCCAAGTATGCGCATACATTCTGGATTGTGATAACTTGAGTGGCTTCAATCAAGTTATCATGCGATGATAGTTGGATCCCGATTCTCACTGATGTGTTGGTTTACTCTTCGGGTGATCCCGACTAATTCTTCTTTCAGGTTTGGAGGAGAATTTGAGATTATAGTGGAAGGTTTCCTGATTAGATAAAGTGATAACATTCTGATCTAGGTTAGAGTGCACGCAGAGTGTTTCTTTTCTTTCTCTCTTTGGCAGCGACCTTTGTCCGACCCTAGACTATGACTCAGTGACCAAGTTGACCGAACCTTCTTTAAATACTGGCTTTTGGATTGTCTAAGTTGCATAAGTCATTGCCGCTCCATCTTTTACCCTTTGCATTTCTCAGAACACCCCGTATTACTACGGACATCCACTTCCATTGGATAGATCCATCGTATGGTTATATTCGAACTTGAAGGGATTTCTTCGAGGATGGATCCAGGTTCAGGAGAAATAGAATTGGCTTATTCAGTTGTCTTTTATTATCACCTTCTCTCAGATTGCGAGAGCTCCTTAGTTTAGGAGAGTACACCTATTACGCTTATTGGATAGTCTTATTCCAAACCATAGGCTGGTGCCAAAAGGTAGGGAATGAAGAAAACCAATTATCCTAAGTAGGGTGTACAGAAGGTAATAACTAAAGACAAAATAAAGGGATTAGAAAGATTGCAAAGTAAATTGCGACTGCTATCATTCACGACCAAACCGCGTACTTCATCGCCACTCATATTTCACCTTTGCTTTTTCCCACAGTTCGGGAGAAATAGAATAAGGTTTTATTCAGGTGTCTTTTATCATCACCTTCTCTCAGGTTACGAGTACTCCTTGGTTTAGGAGGGTACACCTATTATTCTTACTGGATAGTCTTCTTCCAAACCATAGGCTGGTGCCGAACGGTAGGGAAGGAAGAAAACCATTTAGCCTAACGATGGTGTACAGAAGGTAACGACTAAAGACAAAGAAAGGAATTTAAAGAGATGGCAATAAAATTTACGGTTATAGTCATGAATTGGATTGTGGAAGAGGCACTACTAGGAATACCATGATACCCTTACGAAACATTTTTTTGTTTCTGTGCATTGTTAAAGGAAAAATGATTTCACGATTAGATACTTACTCTAGGGTATTTATTACGAGGTTTCATTCTCATATCTGTATGGTTTTATAGATGATGATGTAACGTTTTGAAAATCGTTTCGGTGAAATTTCGGAAAAAACGGTAAAATAAGGGGGGTTTTCAGGAAAAAGTCAAAATGCAAATATCTTTATTATAAAATTAAATATACATATTCTAGCTATGTAATTGCTAGTAATTGGTGTTTATTGAGCCACTGGTGAAATTTCAAATTTTCTGAAAATTTTTCCGAAATTAATTATTTTAATATTATTTTAAGCCGTCACTAATATATTTAATTAGGGAAAATTACAAATTGGAATGAGTTGAAACAAATTTTGTGCATCATAAAACATTAAATAAAATTTTATCATGTGGTTTTTGAAACGAAATCGTTTGCCAAAACGGTTTAGAAAATATCGAAGAAAAATGCTTAAATAGTGTTATTAGTGTAAATAGATATTGAGGTATAGCATTTATCATTTTTTTCCTTACCCACACTCACCCACACCCTCTCTCCCCTCTCCAAATCAGCAGCCCAAGTGCCCCCTCATTTTCCCCACTTGAATTGTTAAAAGAAAAATCAAGAGAAGAGTAAAGAAAAAGGGGTTTAATAAAGAAAGAAGCTTGACTTTGTTGACTTTGACCATTCCTTATACCCACACCACTCTCTCTCTCTCCCCCTCCCCATTTCTAGCCGAACACGCCCTCTTACTGCTGCAGCCCTCTCCTCCCTCTTATTCTTCTCATTTCACCTCAAAAAAAAATCCACAAAATGCTTAAAATTCCATAAAAAATAAAGCTAAAACTCAAATCCGAGTCCTACCCATTTCTCCTTAACCTATCAAGCATGGATCTTGGTGAAAAGTTTGCATTTTGGAGACAAGTTTCATGTTGATCTCAAGATGGTTATGTGGTATAAATCTTGTTCTTTTTTAAGTTGTTTGTTATTACTTCAAATTATGTTAATGAAGGGTTTAGTTTAGATTTTAAATTTAGAGTCCAACTTCAAGATTATGGTTTATGAAATTGAAGTGAGGTTTTGTTTTGGAGTTGAATGGTGATCAATCGTGCATGGTTATGTGATGTATTTTTGTATCTTAGGGCATGCAAAATGTAATCTTGTTGCTTAGTGCTAATTGTAACATTAAAATATCCAATTTAGCTTTATTTAAGCAAACTAGTTTTTAGCTTTTGGTTCCAAATGGGTGATTTAAAATCTAATTAAGGTTTTGATGACTTTATTAACATTTTAATTTGTTGTTTAGCAATTTAGATCATGCAAAACCAAGCTTAATTGATGAATTGTGAATTTTGCAATAAAAGGTGTTAAAAATTGATATTTTTGCAAACTAGGATTTTGGAAATTTTGCAAATTTATGAGAATAAATTATAAAAATGATTTATATGACTTAGTTATGATATTTAGTGGATATTGTGGCCGCTAAATTTGTTTAAACATCGAGTTTTGTATTAAAACGGTTAATTTTGCTTTCTACATTTTCGGAAAAATAGCTTTTAAAGTGAGTTTGAGGTTTTTGTAAATTGCAACCTATTTCATATTATAATTAGTGTTTTTGAATGTATAAATGGGTGTGTTTGGGTTTTTCTCGATGGTTTGGCGTTTGTACGCCGACGTCGAGGGTTTTTAAGTTGATTTGTGGAAGCAAACCATAGGTTTTGACCAATGTGGGATTCGTGAGTCGTTTTGGTCATGAGTCGGATTTTAATGCGATATGGTGCGTTATGATATGTAGGTACCCCATGTGGGCTTCGAGACGACGAGAAAGCATGTGGCGACTTCGGCACCGGCGAGCGAGGACCAGGTGAGTAGATTTATATCTACGGGGAGAAGTCGGGTGGATGGCGTATAGCACCCCCGCAGTTCGTGGTGATGTATACGAATACGTGTACACATATATATATATTGTTTGAGTTATTGATGATAAATATGGATATTTGGTGTTCTTGGATGATTGAGTGCCGCGAAACCTTAGAGTAGCGGTCGCACACACTTGCACACACCTACCCATACTTGCATACTTTCTTCTTTCTTTTGTGCACATACGGGAATATTTAGTTATGTGTTCACATAGGTATGGGACTATGTGTTCACATACGGATTTGTGGATGATACTTAGGATTGAGATGAGTCGATGAGATTTGTCTTGAGATTGTGATATCGGTGATATGGCAGGATTCGTACTTGAGGTACGTCCTGGTGTTATAGCGGATCTTGGGGCGACGATACGGGTGAACAGTGTTATAAATAGGTGGTCGACATGTGATCGTGATATGGGATATGATATGCTAGGATATTGATCCTAGGCTGTATTGGGCGATGTATACCCCTTGATGATGATATGTGCTGATGATATCGGTTTGTACGAGACTGTCGATCAGTAGTCAGATCATGGCTATATTGATGATATTAGTATTGTACTAGACATAGGTTCGTACCTTAGACTATGATCTTTGATAAGAGGATACCGGATGAATAGTGTGATGAATATGATTTTGACCCGTACCCAGATTTGGGATGCCGTACGACGGATTTACGTACGAGCTATTGATGATTGATCCGCACTCTTGACTTGGGATGTTTGATTATAGATATGGTATCGGATATGATATTATTGAGGCGGGATTGCCGACTATACATATACAGGTATGTATATGTATCGACTCAGATGATAGGCGGTTTCTTTACCTGTTGTTCAGCCGTATAGTTCAGTGTAGTTGTTAGGTTAGATTAGACTCCTACCTATTTCAAAACTAGCGGATCGTGGGTATTTTAAAAGACAGGTCAAGGGATCTACGGATATTTCAAAAGACGTATCCTTTCTTAAAACTACCGTAGCCCTATTTTCAAAACCCCACGATTCGTGTTATTTCTAATGGCACCATTGTTCAATATTTAGCTCCCGCTCATTTTGGTTGCTCGCTCCGCATCGCATACTTACATTGTTTTTCCTATTGCATTGTTGACATTATGCTGTTAAGACACCAACACCATTACCGACGATGCGTATGTACCATATACACTTACTTGCCGGCTAACACACATTTTCATCGGTAATTGCCATGTCACGTACACCTTAGAAAATATTATTGCTTAACTTAGCTTGATAGCCAGTAGTTTGACATAATATTAGTGTACATACTTTATATGCCAGCTTAGATATTGTAGTTATTACTTGTCGCTTCATGCATACCGTTATTCATTGATATGCCGCATTCATGGATCTCATGCATATATTCACTATTTTACGTGTTATTGAGATTTTGGATTCGGATTTCCATGAGATTTTCTGGATTTGGAGGAAAACCGCAAAAACATAAATAAACCTTTTCTCTCTTTTAAAAATACAAAGTGCGATTTTTCCCATGATGTATGAGTCCTCCACCATGAGTTTGCTGATGGATTTCGAGACCCGATTCGAGGAGACGGATGAACCGTTTCGGGTACATGGTGGACCCGGTAAGGTACCCCGGGGCAAGAAGCGCGTGATGATGACGATGTGAGCTTGGCAGGGGAGCACTACCTACCGGTGATTTTACCCGACGAGTCGGATATCCGGAGGATACCGTCGTGGTCTTGAGATGGATGGTAGGGGCCGGTCTGGACTGACGGCGTCCTAGATATTGTGATTGAGAAATTGAGATTTCGAGATATTGAGGTACAGAGACTGTGATACAGAGACATCGAGATATTGGGATTACGTTTGTTGCGCCACGGCAGCGCCCCGGCCTCTTGCTCGAGGCCAAAATGCGGAATAAAAAATTTTCCTTACTCGGAAACCGGCGCTACCGCGGACAAAGAAAACCCGGATCGTTTACCATTAACCTAAGCTAGCTAACAAGAGAAGGGAAGAGAAGTATACCGACTGATCCGAGTCCTCCGGTCTTCATCTCCATCGTCCCGATCTTCCGCGGAAAGTGTTGCCTCCACATCGTCTCCTCCTCGCCGGAAAGGGCACCACATCGCCTTCTTCTTTTACGGGCTCCCGCCTCAATACCGAGGCAACTCGCGCATGAAGCCGGCGACACGACATGCTCAAGATGTGCTGTAGAATGTAGTGTAGAAGATGCTTGTCTCTTTTTAGGGTTTGTAGTTGCCTTGATGGAGGAATGGGATTAGGAAAAATGGTGCTTTCATTTTTCCAAAACAAGAAGAAGAAGGAGATGAAGAATTCCTCCCAAAACTAAAATGAACTCTCTCATTCTTTTTCTTTCTCTCTTTTCTTTTTCTTCTTCTCTTTTCTTTTTCTTCTTCTCTCTTTTCTAATGGAAAAACTTATCATCTCAAATGAGAATGGTGGAGGGATATGAAACAAAATCAAGAGGGAGGTGAGTATAGGAGAATAGAAGAGGTGACCATATCCAAAGACAAAGAAACATCAACCATGCTTCTCACTTTAAACCCATACCCTCTCAATAATGCAAGTGATGGTGGAAAATAAAAGATACCATCATAATCTCTCATCTTACAAATAAACCCTCCACAAAATGTTATTTGCAAACTTGCAAATAACCCCCTCCATCAGAAAAGTCCGGCCGGGAAAGAACAAAGGAAAACCGGCCGGAACGGAATGCAAACTGGCAACTCCAGAAAACTGGTCCCGTAATAAATTACAGGAAACCCCATACTGTGCATACACACCCGCATTTGTATTCCGACCGGATACAAATGCAATGAGACAAAATCTACACTGTACTAAACTAGGACCGGCTTAAACCAAAGCCGGCTAGTAATATCCGTTCGATCCTGATCCGTGCAATACCGCACGTATCAGATCGAACCCTGCCATATAACTATACGGCTACTAGTATAAAACTGTCCGATCCTGATCCGTGCAATACCGCACGTATCTGATCGGACCCTGCCATATCTCCATACGGCCTCTACAGCGTTTCGCCCGAAAGCTTGAGTAACTGTAAGTGTGGTGGACTCTAAAGACTCGTCAATACTATGGCTGTGGATTTAACCACTAGCACGTCAGAGGTATTAGCCAATACGTGACGGGCCACCAGCTATTGACCAAAAGGGACGTCGATGAGCGAACTCATCCTGACACCCTACTGAGCCTGTCAGTGACAATATCCGTACAGTCCGGTCCGTTCGTCTATGAGCATCGCATGTCGGGCCTAGGGGGTTGGTAAAAGTCAGACCCCCAAAAGCGGTACAAGTCGTGTCGGAGTGTAGCCCCGAACGCCCTGAGATACTACTGGAATACCTACCAGTAAATCTCCTGCCTCGGCCGAGGGCTTTGCGTAATGGCTCTCCTAGACACAGCGCGACCTCACCCCCAATACCGGGAGAGACGAACCCCTGAAGATCCGCTCACTGCCTCCATGTGGTTCGGGACTGTACCCAACTAAAACCTGTTTGCACGACTCCTTTGAGCCGTGGTAGGGTAGTAATCAAAGCACAGTGGGAACTCACACGAGACAAATGACGATCTCAGGTCGATGAACTAACCTGTACACATGTCACCTGGGAACTGCTATCTGACATCTGGTATAAGACCAACTAGCAGGTTCCCGGCGAGTCCTGTCCGGTGTACTCATAACCCAATGAGCACCTGTATACATCTTAGGTGAACCAACTGACACCAGTGGCTTGTGAGACCGGCCACCGCCCCTCGTCAGGGTCTCGACTGTATACACTAGTCTACTAATGGAGTATCGATGCCCTGTCTCGAAACTCCTACGACTAGGGACCTTTTAAGGATGTGCTTATAGACTACCAGCTCCCACGTATATGATCGCCATCATACTGCTGGCAGTCAAGCAAGAATCCTAGGGGCTCTATCAACGTGTAATAGCGACATGTCAGGTCACCTAAAGCAGTACACGATGATAAAGGTAAACCAGATAGCATACTATCATCTCGAGTAAGACTGTCCTACCGGGATAGGTCCTCCCTCAATCATTGTAATCACGTGCCTGTGATCTAATAATTGACTCTGAGGGCACTATCTCCAACAATCTCCCACTTGCACTCAAGGCTAATTATTGCGATGCCGCATACTCACAGCCCGTGTGATACCGAACACCCAACTCCTCTACTAGTCAGTCTCACAAAGCTCGTTTGCGAAACTATTGCGTTCGAGGAATAGCCTCAGTGAGTGGATCCGCTGTGATGCTTCTTTCTATGTCTCTCTATATCTCAAGTTCGCGGAGAAAGCCATCTCCCGAAATGAGCAATACCTGTCTTAGAATGTCTGGATGTCTGATGGGACCTAGCTCATAAATGAACTTCAAATCCAAACTTCTTAGACTGTATCGTCAACTGAACTTAATCAGTATTCTGCGCCAGGCCACCCTCAGTATTGCCTTGGACCACCTGTCCAAAATACTGCCCCCTCGTCAGAAGGAAAACTATAACTCTGACAACCTCCTTGTCGTCCATGTCACCTTGGAAGCCTGGAATGATAATTGTCTCCCAAATGAGGCTGTCGTTATCATATCCCTAGAACATCCACTTATGTTCTAAGACTGCTTCCGACTGTTTCTCCAGGATTGGATCAATATCAACTTATTGCATCTAGTGCAAGAACAACATCTGGTGTGGTACTTGACATCTCATGATTGGCTCAATTGTCTAAGCAAGTGATCTGCCAATCATGAGTATCCCTCTCCACTTTAGTCTATAAGACACCTTTAGAGAGGGTGACTCCATCAACTGCAGGTACACTACCGTGTCAGGAGTCGTCCATTCTAAATACTTATAGAGTGCTTGTCAAGGTACCCAGATTGGGAAACCACCCAAATCTAGATCTAAAACCATAGATCTAGTAACCAGAATGTCTGATATAATGTCCAAGTCCTGTATGGAGAAACCACTGTGTGACAACCAAAGTATAACCGATCGTAGTATAGGAATATCACTTCCTACTACCTTCTCAACAGATCCACCCCCTTATTCTGATGACGTCAAACCTATGACTGTCACATCAGAAATAGATGATCTATCTCCGCTACATCTTCTTTAGTCTATAAATAGACATAAGCCTGATGTCCACCAATGCTTCCGCTGCTCCCACTGACTACGACAACCCTCTGGCAGAGTCATATAGACGTGCACTTCCAAAGCTAGTTTAGAACGACGCTATACTCATCCTCCTGCCGGGTCTCGCAGCCTGGAACAACAGCAATGGCAAGTGTGGGTAAACAAGAACTTCCCTGTCACCGTCCTTGAGGCTACCGGAGTACCTCTCGGGTGCCTGAAGTTACCCACCGTATCTGCGGAGTGGCCAATGGAAAATCAAACCAGATTGAATCTTTATGTTCCTTATCAAATCTTCAGTAATCGTTTGCGGTTCTGGAATCACTTCCAGTTCTACCATACTCCCACTACTGTTTTCTGAAAAAATCCATTTTTGTTAAAACTGTGGCGAGTCAAGATGGTAGAAAATCAACCCTCGTCATAGCCTGGGTCAACCCACAAACAGCCATTACAGAAACGTGCCTTGAGTTATTCAGAGTCTGGTTTTAATCATAAGCCGGACAACTCCCCGTACCTTAACATCGATAAGATATGAACTGTTCTATATCCAATATAGAACCAGAGGCACTGATTTAATTGAACCAGATTCAAATCATGCAGCTGTCTCCAGTGCATGTCTGTAAGTCCACGTTGCCCACCCCGGTACTTGCGGGGAGGCGGAAAACATAATAAAAAACGGATTTTTATTGACTTAGGCAACATGGACCAAGCTTGTGAGGATCTTTGCTAAACTAAAACTAGCTAACCCTAACTACAAAGTAGCTAAGTGATGGAAAGGTTATACCTTTGGTCTTTAGTCCTTCTCTCCTTGCTCGTCGGAACGGTAGAAAGGCCTCACCTTGCTAGTCTCCTTCCGTCAAAGAAAGATCCACTTGAAAGCCACCACCTTTAGCTTCAACTCCAAGCTAGGAGTAACTAGAGTGCAAGAAATGCTAAGACTTGAACCCTAGAAGTGAGTAGAGAAGATCAAGTGAAGGTTTTTCTCAAGCTTTTTGTTTCTCAACACATGAGAGGGAGAGAGCTTGAGGGAGAGGATGAGCAAGAGAGAGAAAAGATATGTTAGAATGATAAATTAGTGAGCCATTCTCACTAATATGTGTGAGTTATTTTAATTGTATAATTAGCTTGAAAATTGTCATGGTAAATCATGAGGTGACCATTATCATTTCATTATTAATGCAATTTGCAAGAATCAAAGAGCATCTTCCAAATGAAATGATCATGGTCAAATTGTCAACTTGGTCAACAAGTCAACAAAGTCAAAGTGTCAACAACAACAACCATGCACAATAATTAAGCTAATTATTAATTAACAATAACACACACAAAAACAATAGGGTTAATAAAATGACAATAGTCATTAAGCCTAAACAAGGTCCTCTCCCTCAACCTCAAGCAACCGTGCATACGCACCCGCATTCGTGATCCGAGGAACACGAACACAATGAGAAAAACCAATCTCAAATCATATACTAGGATCCGGCTTAAACCAAAGCCCGCTAGTATAAACTGTCCGGACAGCAACCGTGCACAAGTGCGCGGATGCGAACGAACCCTGTCGCAAAACCATGCGACCTCTACTCGTTTTGCCTAAAGGCGAATAGCTCTCTGTGTGGGACTCTAAAGACTCGACACTACGCTGGCAGTGGGTTTAACCACAGACCGCAAGCGGCACTAGCTGTACGTAACGGTCCCCAGGTAGATGTCGATAAGAAGACTGACGAGGTGAACCCCATCTGCACTCCTACTGAGCCTGTATGTGACAATCTCCGTACAGTCCGGTCTGTTCGTCTGATACATCGCATGGCGGGCCTAGGGGGGCGGTGAACGTCAGTCCCCTAATAGCGGTACAAGTCGTGTCGGAGTGTAGCCCAGAACACCCTGAGATAACACTGGAAACCTACCAGTATATCTCGCTTGCCCTGGCCAGGGACTACTCGTGTAATGGCTCTCCTGGACACAGCGCGATGTCAACCCCCAATACCGGGAGAGACGAATCCTGTCTAACCGTCACTGCCTCCAAGTGCTTCGGGACTGCACCCAAAAACTACCTGTTTGCACGACTCCTCTGAGCCGTGGTAGGGTAGTAATCAAAGTGCAGTGGGAACACACTCGAGGCGAAGTGACAGTGTCAAGTCAGCGGACTAAGCTGTACTCATGTCACCTGGGAACTGATAACTGACGATAGGTATATTACCAACCAACAGTTCCCGACGAGTCCTGTCCAGTGTACTCGTAACCTAACGAGCACCCGCATACTATCCCAAGTACGACGTACTAACGGCTGTGGGACAGACCGTCTCCCACACTGGGATGAGAAGCGCATACGCTAGTCTACTCTGGAGTATCGATGCCCTGTCTCGATAGTCCAACGACTAGGGACCTGTATAAGGATGTGCTTATAGATTACCCAGCTCCCACGAGTGCGAGCGCCATCGCAACGCTGGTAATCAAGCACAGATCCTAAGGGCTCTACTAATATGTATACCTGCAATATGCTAAAAGAAACACATGCACATATTAAAGCAGAGACAAACCAAGTAGCATACTACCATTTCGAGCAAGATTGTATATACAACTGTGAATATCCCAAGCTTCCATTAAGTAATATACAAACTAGTATGATACAGTAATGGCCTCTAGGGCATATACACTAACAATCTCCCACTTGCACTAAGGCCATGTACTGGCGTATCGAAGACCTATCATCTCGATCAGCCGCTCGAACTGAGTCTGGGGCAAGGCCTTGGTGAATGGATCTGCTGTGTTATCCTCTGATGCAACTCTCCGGACCTCGATCTCCCTGATCAGGTGATACCGCCTTAAGATGTGTCTGGATTTCTGATGGGACCTGGGTTCCTTCGCTAAAGCTATAGCCCCGTTGTTGTCGCAATACAGAGGTATTGGGTCAACAATGGACGGAACCACCTGAAGTTCTTTCAAGAACTTCCTCATCCAGACAGCTTCTTTTGCGGCATCAGATGCAGCGATGTATTCCGCTTCCATAGTCGAGTCAGCAACGGTTTCCTGTTTGGAGCTCTTCCAACACACCGCCCCTCCATTGAGGGTAAAGACAAAACCCGACATGGACTTGGAATCATCCTTGTCACTCTGGAAGCTGGAGTCAGCAAAGGCCTCAATCTGCAGGTCTTTTCCGCCATACACCAAGAACATCTCCTTAGTCCTTCTCAGGTACTTGAGAATGTTCTTTACTGCTATCCAATGTTTCTCCCCTGGGTTTGACTGATACCTGCTTACCACACTCAGTGCATAAGCCACATCCGGTCTGGTACACAACATCGCATACATTATAGAGCCTACCGCAGAAGCGTAGGGTATAATAGACATGCGATCCCTCTCCAAATCAGTCTTAGGAGACATCTCTTTGGAGAGAGTGATCCCGTGACAAGCCGGTAGATTACCGCGCTTGGAATCTTCCATACTGAATCTCTTCAGTATGGTGTCGATGTACCTGGACTGCGAGAGTCCTAATATCCTCTTGGATCTGTCACGGTAGATCCGGATACCCAGAATGTAAGAGGCATCACCCAGGTCTTTCATGGAGAACCTGTGTGACAAGAACCCCTTGACAGATTGTAGCATAGGAATGTCATTTCCTATTAAGAGAATGTCATCCACGTATAAAACGAGGAATACTACAGTTCTCGCTACAAATCTACAATAGATGCATGGTTCATCTGGATTTTTGATAAAGCCAAATTCTTTGACCGTCTCATCAAAGCAGATGTTCCAACTCCGCGATGCCTGCTTGAGTCCATAAATGGACTTGAGCAACTTGCACACCTTTCCGCTGCTCCCACCCTGAATGAAACCCTCTGGCTGGTCCATATAGACACACTCCTCTAAATGACCATTTAGAAAAGCTGTCTTTACGTCCATCTGCCAAATCTCATAATCGTGGAAAGCAGCGATGGCAAGAAGGATCCGAATGGATTTCAGCATAGCTACTGGAGAAAAGGTCTCGTCATAGTCCAAACCAGGTCGCTGACGAAAACCCTTTGCTACCAGTCTAGCTTTATAGGTCTCAACCTGTCCATCTACACCAATCTTCCTTTTGAAGATCCACTTGCATCCTACGGGTTTTACCCCGTCTGGAGCAATGTCCAACGTCCATACTTTGTTGGTGTACATGGACTCCATCTCGGTCCGCATTGCATCCAGCCATTTTACCGAGTCGACGCTCTGAATGGCTTGCTGGAAGCTAGTAGGCTCATCACAATCTAGGATGCAGTCCTCTCTAACCCCGTCAATGAGAAAACCGTAGTACCTCTCGGGCGGATGAGACTGCCTACTACTCCTGCGGAGTGGCATAGGAATGTCCTGTTCTTTCGAACCTTCTGGTTCCTCTAAGCTTTCAGTAATAGTTTGTGGTTCTGGAATTTCTTCCAGTTCTATTGCGCTCCCACTTATTTCTTTTTCTAAAAACTGATGTTCCAGAAAATGGGCATTACGAGAAACAAGGACTTTTTGTTCCTCTGCGTAATAGAAAAGATACCACCTGGAGTTCTTTGGGTATCCCACAAACTTGCACAGTACTGAGCGTGCCTCGAGCTTGTCCGTATGCTGCTTTTTGACATAAGCTGGACATCCCCAAATCTTCAAGTATTGAAGATAGGGTTTCTTCCCACTCCATAACTCATATGGTGTGGTAGGCACAGTCTTAGTGGGAACACGGTTCAAAAGATATGCAGCTGTTTCTAGCGCATACCCCCAGAACGATCGCGGTAACTCAGCGTTACTCATCATGGACCGTACCATATCCAATAGGGTTCGGTTCCGTCTCTCCGATACACCGTTATGTTGCGGACTGTATGGAGGAGTAAGCTGAGAGAGAATTCCATTCTCTTTTAAGTAATTCAGGAATTCGGCACTTAAGTATTCTCCTCCTCGATCCGATCTTAGGATCTTGATACTTTTGCCGGTTTGTTTTTCTACTTCATTCTTATATTCCTGGAACTTATCAAAAGCTTCGGATTTATGCTTCATTAAGAAGATGTGTCCGAATCTTGAGAAATCATCCGTAAAAGTAATGAAGTAAGAAAAACCGCTTCGCGCATGTGTAGACATTGGACCGCACACATCGCTGTGTACGAGTCCCAAGAGCTCGCTCGCTCTTTCTCCGTGTCCAGAAAAGGGAGCCTTTGTCATCTTTCCTTTGAGACAGGATTGACAAGTTGCATACGATTGATATTCGAACGGATCCAAATATCCTTCAGTATGTAACTTAGTCAATCTTCTCTCATTGATGTGACCCAGTCTACAATGCCATACGAAAGTTTTATTAATTTCTGGAGACTTTCTTTTGTGTGTATTCTGGATATTGAAAACCTGCGGTTGGTTTAAAACGTAAATACCGTTGTTCAATGTACCTGACCCAATCAAAACTTGATTAAGGTGAATGTTCACTACATTACTTACAAATGCAAATTCATAACCTTCTTTAGATAATAAAGATACAGAAATGATGTTACAGGTTGCATTTGGTACATAATAACAACTACGCAAAACCAAAAAGTGTCCATCAGATAATCCCAGGTGATAGTCCCCCACGGCTTCTGCATCCATGCTAGCACCGTTCGCAACTCTGAGGGTCATGTCACCTGCCTTCAAAACTCTACGCTTTCTCAACGCCTGCAAAGAATTACAGATATGAGATCCTGATCCGGTATCCAATACCCAGGATGTAGAGTTTATTGATAGACAGTTTTCAATAACATACACACCTGAAGCTGAAGCTGCAACTCGCTTCAAATCCTGTGTTCTGGCTTTCCAAGCCTTGCAATCTTGTTTCCAGTGGCCACTTTTGTGACAATAGAAGCATTCTTCCTTCCCCACCATCTTCCCCGCTACTTTTGTTGCTTTACCCTTTCCCTTCGTATCCACTTTACCGACACCGCCTCTTGGTTTGGCGGGGGCTTTCTTCTTCTTGCCCTTGGCTTTCGCCCTGGACCTAGAAGAGGAAGATCCTCCTACAAACAAAGTGGATGTCTCCCTACCCTTCTGTAGGGTGCCCTCAGCAGTCCTCAACATGTTCAGAAGCTCGGCAAGTTCAACCTCCTTTCCTTGCATGTTGAAGTTAAGAACGAACTGGGCGTAAGTGGAAGGAAGGGACTGGAGAATCAAATCGGTATAGAGTTCATTCTCCAACGTGGTCCCTAGGTCCGCGAGCTCCTCTATGTAGCCGATCATCTTAAGCACGTGGTCCGCTACCGATGATCCGACGGCCAACCTTGCCGAAAAGAGCTTCTTCGACACTTCGTATCTTGCGATACGAGACTGCTCTCCATACAGTTCTTTTGTATGGAGAAATATGGACTCTAGGTCCATATTCTCGTGCGTCCTCTGATGTTCGTTGTCCATCGAGGCTAGTACGAGGCATCTGGCCCTCGCGCAATCTATCTCCCATGTCTTACGGATTTCTACATCCGCGACGCTGGAGGTGGGACCTGGGACAGGGGGAGCTTTGGTGGTAAGTATATACCCCAGCTTGTCATAAGTGATAGCCATCTTGACATTCCTGAGCCAATCTTTGTAGTTTGGCCCTGTCAATATGTTTTTATCTAATAGTAACTTAAGTCCGGTCATCTTGAATGGTCGCTGCAATTAGGAGAGAGAAAAGAAACACTTTAGCATGATGCTCTTGCAAGTTTAGAGTGGTTTTTAGTTTGTCTAAACTGGATGGCTCCCACTGTCTCTCGAATCCCTTCTCAAACCGTAAAGAAAAGGATTAGCCGGGATCATTCTCACCGTACAATACTTGCTTAACCGTTCAGCCAGGCCAGTGTCGGTACTTCGAGGGAGGTTTTCCAACGCTTTCGCGAAGTTCCTTAATTAAGTAACCTCTTTTCCCTGTGGGCGTAGCCCCGCTAACACCTTTCTAGGCACCTACTAGGTTTATAGCATTGATCGTTAAGTGAGAGTTTTCTCGGGGAGTAGCATATACTCACAGTAGGATCGGGATCCAAATATCATCGCGTGATAAAACCGAAGGAATCCTACCAGGATCATCACACTCCAAATGGTATGCAACGCTAGCAAGTTTCAGTGCTTATGAAACTCCCGATGTGGATTTTTGCCCCATGCTCTTATGACCTTGGCGTGAGGTCAAAATGTCATAAGTCACATGTCAAGTTCTTCCCATCATTATCCTGGTTAATTTGAACCCACCCGTACCTACCCTTGACGTAGGCCAAAATGGCAGTACGACTGTCTCAAATCAACGCATTCTATCTATGCAACGGATAAATATCCGGCAGCTACCAATCACTATGCCTTGGCGTGAGGTCAAAATACATAGCTTGAATACTACCGAATATTTAACCGAAATGATGGAGGGCTACGGATGGTTTTGGCGAAACCGTGAACGTAGTGAACTTGATATAATCGATGGAACAAGATAGCTTTTAAAAAGGAGTGGTTCAAGCTCCGCGTTTAAAAGTTTAGTTTTGAAAAGAACCGAGTGGTTTTCAAAGTGTTCCAATCGACTTTTACTTGGTTTATTTCTTGCATTAGTTCTTTTAATGCGTCCCATCAATTAATCCTACCATTGCAGAAAACAACCAAAATATGACGTACGCTTATGCCATTCGCATTCGCCACGGGGCCCCGTCATCACCCGTTAGGTTACTTAACTAACGACAGAGCGGGGGCTGGGCTAGCGCGGCTGTAAAACATAAGCAACGCCTAAATAGTTATTTATATATATATATACAGCAATGATAGACATTACAGATCACAGATGAATACATTGGATATACTAGGAATCCGCAATGCGTTCGAGCCTGCAACGCAAAGCGGATTACACGGTCGCGGTGAATAGCCAATACCCCACCCAAGACCCCTACGGGTGCGGCAAACTACCCGCCAAGCACCCGAAGCGAAGCAACCTCCCTCACCACCGTGAGTAGGCCACTCGGCACTTCGAGTACCCGGTAGTTTGTGCACCCCTCCATGGGTCTATCCTAGGAGCAAAAACAGTAAAAAGAATTATACAATGACGGCAACAACCCCGACCCGGTTGTGCGGCCATACAAAGAATATTATTACATCAATTTACATGTTACAAATGAATGAAAGAAAAACAACGCTCATCTCACATCCAACCCGGCTATTCACCCGCGACAATCCAATCCATTCATATCCACAAACAAATAGCAATCACAGATCATGTATAACCCCGACTAATCGTCTTATAGCGATTAGCCGACGTTCAATACATGCAAGCATTACAGATATAACCGATGTAGTTAAAGCGTAGTGAAGTTCCGAAAAATACGGATTTATAGGCCCACAAAAGCAAATTTTAGTTCTGGAAAATCTGGGCATATAATATATATCCTAAAAATCCGAAAATCAACACAGTAAGACACTGCACGAAAAACGATGCAGAGAGGGCATCAAACCGCGGCGCTTCCGCGGCACGAGCCTACCTCGTGCGGCGGAAGCGCGGCGGTTTGGATGACTCTCTGTCTCGTTTTTCATGGGTGTTTTTAAAAAACCCTGAGATGAATTTACAAATATAAAGTTTTCTATTTTGAGCAGAAAAAATTTCAACAGAAACTAGGGTTTTTCAAAGTTCGGTTTTTGGATTTTTCGGTTTCGAAACTTCGTTACACTTCACTACCTAGCTAGTTTGAGTTTAGTTAGGCTCTGATACCACTGTAAGTCCACGTTGCCCACCCCGGTACTTGCGGGGAGGCGGAAAACATAATAAAAAACGGATTTTTATTGACTTAGGCAACATGGACCAAGCTTGTGAGGATCTTTGCTAAACTAAAACTAGCTAACCCTAACTACAAAGTAGCTAAGTGATGGAAAGGTTATACCTTTGGTCTTTAGTCCTTCTCTCCTTGCTCGTCGGAACGGTAGAAAGGCCTCACCTTGCTAGTCTCCTTCCGTCAAAGAAAGATCCACTTGAAAGCCACCACCTTTAGCTTCAACTCCAAGCTACGAGTAACTAGAGTGCAAGAAATGCTAAGACTTGAACCCTAGAAGTGAGTAGAGAAGATCAAGTGAAGGTTTTTCTCAAGCTTTTTGTTTCTCAACACATGAGAGGGAGAGAGCTTGAGGGAGAGGATGAGCAAGAGAGAGAAAAGATATGTTAGAATGATAAATTAGTGAGCCATTCTCACTAATATGTGTGAGTTATTTTAATTGTATAATTAGCTTGAAAATTGTCATGGTAAATCATGAGGTGACCATTATCATTTCATTATTAATGCAATTTGCAAGAATCAAAGAGCATCTTCCAAATGAAATGATCATGGTCAAATTGTCAACTTGGTCAACAAGTCAACAAAGTCAAAGTGTCAACAACAACAACCATGCACAATAATTAAGCTAATTATTAATTAACAATAACACACACAAAAACAATAGGGTTAATAAAATGACAATAGTCATTAAGCCTAAACAAGGTCCTCTCCCTCAACCTCAAGCAACCGTGCATACGCACCCGCATTCGTGATCCGAGGAACACGAACACAATGAGAAAAACCAATCTCAAATCATATACTAGGATCCGGCTTAAACCAAAGCCCGCTAGTATAAACTGTCCGGACAGCAACCGTGCACAAGTGCGCGGATGCGAACGAACCCTGTCGCAAAACCATGCGACCTCTACTCGTTTTGCCTAAAGGCGAATAGCTCTCTGTGTGGGACTCTAAAGACTCGACACTACGCTGGCAGTGGGTTTAACCACAGACCGCAAGCGGCACTAGCTGTACGTAACGGTCCCCAGGTAGATGTCGATAAGAAGACTGACGAGGTGAACCCCATCTGCACTCCTACTGAGCCTGTATGTGACAATCTCCGTACAGTCCGGTCTGTTCGTCTGATACATCGCATGGCGGGCCTAGGGGGGCGGTGAACGTCAGTCCCCTAATAGCGGTACAAGTCGTGTCGGAGTGTAGCCCAGAACACCCTGAGATAACACTGGAAACCTACCAGTATATCTCGCTTGCCCTGGCCAGGGACTACTCGTGTAATGGCTCTCCTGGACACAGCGCGATGTCAACCCCCAATACCGGGAGAGACGAATCCTGTCTAACCGTCACTGCCTCCAAGTGCTTCGGGACTGCACCCAAAAACTACCTGTTTGCACGACTCCTCTGAGCCGTGGTAGGGTAGTAATCAAAGTGCAGTGGGAACACACTCGAGGCGAAGTGACAGTGTCAAGTCAGCGGACTAAGCTGTACTCATGTCACCTGGGAACTGATAACTGACGATAGGTATATTACCAACCAACAGTTCCCGACGAGTCCTGTCCAGTGTACTCGTAACCTAACGAGCACCCGCATACTATCCCAAGTACGACGTACTAACGGCTGTGGGACAGACCGTCTCCCACACTGGGATGAGAAGCGCATACGCTAGTCTACTCTGGAGTATCGATGCCCTGTCTCGATAGTCCAACGACTAGGAACCTGTATAAGGATGTGCTTATAGATTACCCAGCTCCCACGAGTGCGAGCGCCATCGCAACGCTGGTAATCAAGCACAGATCCTAAGGGCTCTACTAATATGTATACCTGCAATATGCTAAAAGAAACACATGCACATATTAAAGCAGAGACAAACCAAGTAGCATACTACCATTTCGAGCAAGATTGTATATACAACTGTGAATATCCCAAGCTTCCATTAAGTAATATACAAACTAGTATGATACAGTAATGGCCTCTAGGGCATATACACTAACAATGTCAACTAAATGGAAGGAGGCCGATCAGCGTTACTCAACTTAGGAATGCTTCCAATTATGAGTAACCTGAAAGTGAAGCAATTTCTCTTTATCATTACTATCAACTGAATACCATACACAAGTATCTACATCTTCGATCTCTTTGAAGAATCCCGATACTTGCAATACCTGGTTCTCTACTTTATCCAAATACCTATAACTTCTCAAAATTCGGACCCTGTGTTTCTACGAAACACTTGTCTAAAAACTAGAGAAGTCATAAGTAAACTGAATATAGTACGAGGACCAACCCCTCTGTCCTAATGGACACTGGACAACATACAATACTCTGTATAAGTCCGCTGAGTCTAACAACTCTTTCACTGTGTGTCGTAGGTTGAAAACTGTACTTATGGTTAAGAAGAATTACACCGCTGTTTAATGCTCCTTACCTAACCATCCACTGATATAGGTAAATGTCATCGACATAATATCAAAAGGTATATCTCACTTGATCAGTCGAAAATATTGTATATTTTAGCCGGCAATTTCCCTAACATTTGCATACACTTAGAAGTGTTCGGCATTCATATTCTACATATTAACAAATCTGTCACAAAATATGAGATTGCATGTGTTAGACTTTTAAACCAACACTTTAAAGGAAATTAACCGCATTTCATGGCATCGTATCATTTCTGTATTTGCGCAACACTTGTCTTGAGTCTGTGCAGGAAATACGGAAGAAAATCAAAAGAAGCTGATCAAAATTACACCAAATCTAAGTCTGGTGATCTGGCAGTAAAATTCCAGAAATTTATTCAAGGCCAATGGGCGCTTCCCGCCGCGGATCCGTAGCATGATGACGTCAGCAGAGAAGCAGATTTTCCCCATGTGCTTATTTCTAACGGCAAAGCTTCCAGAACTCTCCAGAAACTCCACGTGGCTTCATCTAGAAGGCTCGGCCTAACAACGTAGTTCTAGAAGCCTCCCTCCAACTAACTTCTTCTAGAAGCCTCCTTATAACAACCTTCTTCTAGAAGCCTCCTTGTAACAACCTCATTCTAGAATATTCCTTCCAACAAACTTTTTCTAGAAGATTCTTTCTAACAACCTCATTTTGGAGGGAAAATTCAAATTCAAATGAGGTAGTTCATTTTGGAGGGAAAAGTTGTTCATTTTGGAGGGAAAATTCAAATTCAAATGAGGTAGTTCATTTTGGAGGGAAATTCAAATTTCAACCAACAAACTTTTGGAGGGAAATTTGAATTTCATCCAACAAACTTTTGGAGGGAAATTCAAATTTCATCCAACAAACTTTTGGAGGGAAATTCAAATTTCATCCAACAAACTTTTGGAGGGAAATTTGAATTTCATCTAACTTTTGGAGGGAAATTTGAATTTCCTCAACAAACTTTAGGAGGGAAACTTAGAATTTGAAATCCTAGATCTAGGGTTAGTTATTTATAAATAGGAGCCTAAATCTAAGGGTGGAGGTTGTTCATCATTAGTTTACCATTAGTTAAAAATAATCATTCTACACCATCTTCTTCCACAAGTCTCGTGACAAGGCTTGTGCGAAACCCTAACCCTAATTCCACTCTAAATCCAAGATCTTGAGTACCAAATCAAGCGAGAAGCCTTCAACCTTTTAGGAGCCGAGCCGATCTTCAATCGGGCAAGTGATCCAAGCCGATCCGCGATCCACGGAGACGAGCGAAGCCAAGTCGACGATCAAGTTTCTCCTCTTGTAGTTCTTGAGCGAATGTAACTAAATTGTTGATATCAATAAAAGGTGAAATTCATTAATCTTGCTTTCTTTTAATTCTTGCATCATGATTAGATCTCAATTTGTAATTGTTGCTCTTGTTGTGATGTTCGAGTAAAACTCCGCTCGTTAAGGAGTCGAGACGATTGTAGAATGATGATGTAACAAATTCTAATACTATTTTTAAGTCCTACGAGTTTTGTAAACCCTAGCAAGTTCAAGAATCGATGACCTAGTTTCGTAGCGATGCTTTCTTGATTGTGATCGCTCGAAATTAGGGATCAACGATCGTTTCTTGAATTTACTAGAGGCTAGAATGTGAATGACATCGACGAAAGAACAAGGGATAAGATGAAACCCTAGTTTCACAAGAAATCCATAATTCTCATCGATGATCATCGATCTAGTATCAATTCATCGAAGGATAAGAATACGTAATTGTAAGATTACATCACATCTATAGATCCGATCGATTCCTACGAGCCTCATTTCGATTCTTGAGATTTGGTTTGGAAAAATTATCAAACTATCAATTCTTGATTCTATCTTTAAATGCTTTCTTAGATCTAGTTTTTTTTCTCATTCTTGAACTTCAACTACAAATCTTGAATTGTTTTGTTTTCTTTCTTTAATGTTTCAATTCATCTAATTCGAAAGACGAACGATTACACTTTCCCTGTGGACGATCCGCACTCACATACTAACTACAATCCGACACCGTAGTTGATTGCGGTCAAATAATTTTTGGTTGTGATTTCTTTACTATTTGATTCGATTTATTACAATCACAGAAATTATCATCAATCAAATGGCGCCGTTGCCGGGGATAGTGCGCTAATAGTTCGTATTTTTGAAATTTGAGTAGAACAATTTATTTCATCATAATTTTTTAGATCTAAATTCGTGCAAACACTAATACGTGTGTTGTGATTTGTTGCGAGAAAATCTGGAATCATTGGAGCTGGAGAAAAATTTTTCTGAGCATTCCAGAGAGCTGTGTAGGTGAACAGGAGCTTGTACAGAAAATTTTGTACACTGATCCCAAAATTCCGCGGCGGAAGGGCGGCAATAGGCAGCATTTGCGGCGGAAGAGCCGCGGTTCCAGCTCTTCTCTGTGCCAATTTTTCTCTGTGAGACACTTACTTTCTTATCTCCTTCTTTCTCTGCTCCAACTAATATTTTGTGCAGGTTTCTTTGCAAATAAATCGCAGCGCCGCAAAGCAATAAAAATTTTTGTGCGTGTTTTTGATTCTTGTGGTTGTTGCATATTAATACGGAAATTTAAGGGGCACGACCAAATCCAAATTAGGTGGGGATTTCATTACCCTTCCTAGGCCCCGAAAATCGCAAAACTTGCATCCGCATTTACCCTCATTAATTAAAAGAAATCTAGAGATGACTCTAAGGACCGTCGCGCTCAATTAGGACAAGAGAAGGCCGTGGGTAATTCATTGCTTATCCGAGTTTTTCTGTGGTGCCTAAGGCGAGTGTGTCTAAGGCTAGTGGTTATTAATTAGGCCCACTGTAGTGGTGGTTCCTTCCCACTTACCTGGCACTTATCCGGCCACAGGGGACAAAGAGGCAGTGGAGGATTGATCCTGCGACTTGTCTTTTGGCAGTTAGGAGCGGTCTAGAGTTTGACCTAGGTGACCACTAGTTTTTAGGGTTTTGTGTGCTGCATTTGTTTTGTTGCATCATATTTTCAAAAATCCGTATCTTTTTCAAAACTAACACCGCATTCATATCATTCCCCTAATTATAAATTCACGCTGCCACTTGTACTAACCCTTTTTAGTGCAAGATAGGCTGGACAACGGGTTTCTAGTGCCTGTTAAGTCCGCGTTTCCCTCATCGACCCTAAAGTCGGTATTTCTACACTTACCTTTCTTTTACCCACCACCACACCCACACATCGATGGATCCACCTCCATCGAACTTCTTTTCCACTACTCTGCCGCCGTCCGTTGGTGCGCAGATTCCACCTCGCATCTCTCTCCAAGAGAGGTGCTATCCAACACGAAGCCCACTTTCCACCTGTCTTTCCACACCACCAGCCAACGGGGAAAATTTTCAAATAAAACCCCAATACATCAACCTTCTACCAAAATTTCACGGTCTCGAGTCTGAAGACGCATACGTGTTTATCACGAAATTTGAAAATGTATGCGCAATGATGGGTACCTCACAGTTGTCTGTGGATGCTTTACGTCTTCGTCTTCTCCCATTCACTTTGTGCGATTTAGCCGAGAAGTGGCTATATAACACTACCGCACATTCCATTTCAAATTGGGACGAATTCGTTAAAGCATTCCTTAAGAAATTCTACCCACATCACAAAACAGCTCGAGTCCGTAGCGAAATCTATCAATTCACCCAGCTTCCAAATGAAACATTTTCAAAATGTCTTGACCGTTTCAAGGATCTGTTAGTCCAATGTCCACATCACGGCATCCCGAAATGGGAATTGTGCCGAATCATTTATGAGGGCATTACTCCTTACACAAGACAGTCCCTTGAATCCATGTGTCAAGGCAACTTTATGACCAAAGATGATTGGGAAGCCTGGAAATTTCTAGAAGATTTTGCTGAAAAATCCTTACAGTGGGAGGGTGTGAGTCAATCATCTAGGGATGGCAATGATATTTCCATAGAAGTTAGAGCTGACATTGCAGCTATCAATAAGAAACTTGAGAATATGGAAAACAAATTTTTAGCCGCCGCCCTAAGTCAAATATCACTCTCCAAAACTGTATGTGGTCGTTGTTCTGATCCGTCTCACTTGACGGAAGAATGTCCGTTTCAAGGTCATGAGCTTACCAATGCCTCATTTCAAAGACTTAGAAACGATCCATCTTCCTCCACATATGATCAAGGTTGGAGGAATAACCCTAACTTTGCTTGGAACCAATCACAATTTCAAAACACGGTTCCAACCCAACACAATTTCCAAGGGGTCCCTCCACCACAACAGCAACCACCACTTCAATTGAGTCAGCACCCCTTCCAAGCTCAAAACTTTCAAAATCCGGCCAACACTTTTGCACCGTCTAGTTCTTTGCAATTGACCGGTACAGATAACACCTCTGCACTAGCACAGACCTTGGATACTTTCATGAAACAATCCATCCAAGGGACGGCAAGTTTGCAATCTTCCGTTGAGAATGTAATGAAGATCATTATCTCTCAAAATGAGAACATCAAATCGATGGAAGAACAAATTGCACAACTAAAAGCCGAAATGAGTGCACGAGAGAAAGGGAAACTTCCAGCTCAACCGTTACCCAATTCTAGCTATTCACATGATGTGGATGCAATCATGTTGAGGTCTGGAAGAGTGCTTGACACTCATGTTGGGGAAGAGTTTGATGATACTGATAAATCAATCAATAACACCCCGGCTGAGACCTTTCCACACACTTCTAACCCCAGTTCTTCTACCCTACCACCTTCTTCCGAGCCTATTCTTCATTTCCCAAAAGGCTCGCCATTACAGCCCACCTCTTTTACCCCTCCTCGGACGATTCCCAATTCTATTCCGGGATCGGTTCCACACACACTTTCTTCTCCTATGATGGACCCAGCGCCTATTGCTAAAGCACCTTATCCTAATCGGGTAAGGGCTAACACACCGAGTCCACATATAGAGAAGATTATGAACATTTTTAAGCAAGTAAACACCAACATCCCTCTCCTAGATGCCATCCAACAAGTTCCGTCCTATGCAAAAACTCTTAAGAACTTGTGCACTAGGAAGAGGAAGAATTCAGTGCCCAAGAAGATTTTCATGGAAAAAACAATAGACACGGCTTTCCCCCAACAATTACCGAGGAAACGTAAGGATCCTGGATATCCTACTATTTCCGTTTCTATTGGGGAAAAACACATCAACCGTGCTCTATTAGATCTTGGCGCTAGTGTTAACTTGCTTCCTTACTCAGTCTATGAGCAATTAGGGATCGGAGAGTTAAAGCCAACCAATTGCACTCTCCAGATGGCTGACCGATCAATCACCAAACCTAGGGGTGAACTGGAGGATGTGTTAATAAAAATCGGAGAATTTATATTCCCGGTAGATTTTATTGTAATTGATACACAGCCTGTAGCGAACCCACGGAATCAAATTCCGGTGATTTTAGGTCGCCCCTTTTTGGCCACTTCCAATGCTATTATCAACTGTCGTAACGGTTCTATGACCCTATCCTTCGGGAATAGGTCAATAGAACTAAACATTTACAAGTTGGGAAGTGTACCCTCCGAACCTACTGCTCAGGTCTGTTCTGTCGACTTAATGGATGTCGACAGCAGCGAATTTGATGATCCTCTTCGTATTGATCTTGACTCTTTTCATACGTTATTGTTTGACCCAACTATGTATCATACATATACGGACTCTTCCACCGAGATGTCCGGGTCAACAACTAACACGGATTATGAACTGTTCTTAGAGTCTGAAGATCACCCCGCACTTTGTGATGACATTATTCATCGGGGTATAGATGGAACTTTTGAGGAAATCTTCGCTGATGAACTCGCATTTTTGAATGACACGGGTGTTGAGATGAATCATGTCCCACTCATTGAAATTGAACCTCCAACCCTTCTTCTGACTTGTAAAAAGAATGCGAGTAATCCATCACATACACTGCTTCGTCTCTCCAAAATGAGACGCACACACATTCTCTTCCACCACTTAACCTTTCCCAACTTCTTCTTCTTCCACCAACCCGAGCACTGCATTGATAAAATTTTTGAATGGTTGGTGTTGACATTCGGTCTTTGCAAAGCTTGGCATCGACCAATGATTTTTGACCCCCACTTGTGATTTTCAAAACTTAACATTGCATAACTCAAGTTTGGGGGGACATTTTTTCTGGCTCTTGAAAAGAAAATTTTTTACAAAATGATGAGCCAAAAATAAGTTTCGGGGAGGATCTTCACTTAAATATTTTGCCCCCACTAATAAATTCCTCCCAAGCTTACAGGTTTTTCGAGATTTAGCAGAAGGCAACAGTGAGGACACTGTTGAAAACAAGTTTGGGGGAGGTTTGTGCTTAGTTTTGCATCATGTGCATATCATTTGCATAAGCACAAAACATTTCTTTAAAAACTATAAAAATTTAAAAAAAAATTTCAAAGTTATAAAAATATTTTTGTACATAAATAAGATAATGAAAGTTTAGATAGTGAAAAATTACATCCATGAGATTAGAAAAATTTAAGAAAACCAAGAAAATTAGAAGTTTTCTTATACGAACTAGTAATAAGTAGTTATGAGCTGTTGTCCCAAGGGTTAGTAAGATGAAGGAAGTCACTAATCTGAGGATAAAAATAAGTCTGAAAAATAGTTTCTATTCTGGAAGCCAAACATTTTGAACGTTGCTACCCTGCTATTCGCACTTACACACATCTTAAAGCCTGGGATAGTAGAGGATACCTTGAAATGCTCTTGTCTTAAAGCCAAAAGTATGAAAAGAAAAATATGTTTTAAAGTGGTGAGAAAAATGGACACTGATTTTGTTATCACCAAGGGTAATAAAAATATATAGCAAAAGGGTGCTTCTTCACCTAGTGCCCCAAGGCTAACTGGTCTGGGAGTCACTGCTATGCCTGAGGTGGTGCAAGACGAGGAAAATACACCAAGCATGCAAGCACATTAGTAATCGGTCGGTTAGTACCTCAAGAAGTATTAACGGTCGCATGAAAGTGTGTAAGCAATCTCGTTTGTCAAGAAGTACTGAGGCCGATGGGCAAGGGTATGATAGCTTGAATTGAATTCTCCGGGTGTAGGGATGTCTTTACACACACGCAGGGTTATATGATCGATGTTTGGAAGACAGATAGGAATGAAGAATAAGACGATGTTTTATTGAGGGAGGACGTGATTTCTAACATTTTTTCATGACCATTAAGATAGGGCTCATGACAACCGAAAAGCTAGCTTAGTTGGAAACCTTAATTTTCAAGGCTTTTCTTTTACAATTCTTGTCTTTAAATGTAATATTCATGATCTTCCTTTTATTATGGGATTTTGTGGGTGCAATCCGCTGAAAACCCTCAGGAGACAACACTCCTCCTACTAGGGACACCTAGAGGTTTAAAGGCTTGTTGCACGTGCTCAGTGCAATCGTGTTGCCTACGAAAGTGTGCTAGTTAGTTTTTCTCTTTCTTTATTTTCTCCTTCTCTTTTTAATAAAACATTCGCTCGAGACGATCGAAATTAAGTTTGGGGGTATTTGATCAGTCGAAAATATTGTATATTTTAGCCGGCAATTTCCCTAACATTTGCATACACTTAGAAGTGTTCGGCATTCATATTCTACATATTAACAAATCTGTCACAAAATATGAGATTGCATGTGTTAGACTTTTAAACCAACACTTTAAAGGAAATTAACCGCATTTCATGGCATCGTATCATTTCTGTATTTGCGCAACACTTGTCTTGAGTCTGTGCAGGAAATACGGAAGAAAATCAAAAGAAGCTGATCAAAATTACACCAAATCTAAGTCTGGTGATCTGGCAGTAAAATTCCAGAAATTTATTCAAGGCCAATGGGCGCTTCCCGCCGCGGATCCGTAGCATGATGACGTCAGCAGAGAAGCAGATTTTCCCCATGTGCTTATTTCTAACGGCAAAGCTTCCAGAACTCTCCAGAAACTCCACGTGGCTTCATCTAGAAGGCTCGGCCTAACAACGTAGTTCTAGAAGCCTCCCTCCAACTAACTTCTTCTAGAAGCCTCCTTATAACAACCTTCTTCTAGAAGCCTCCTTGTAACAACCTCATTCTAGAATATTCCTTCCAACAAACTTTTTCTAGAAGATTCTTTCTAACAACCTCATTTTGGAGGGAAAATTCAAATTCAAATGAGGTAGTTCATTTTGGAGGGAAAAGTTGTTCATTTTGGAGGGAAAATTCAAATTCAAATGAGGTAGTTCATTTTGGAGGGAAATTCAAATTTCAACCAACAAACTTTTGGAGGGAAATTTGAATTTCATCCAACAAACTTTTGGAGGGAAATTCAAATTTCATCCAACAAACTTTTGGAGGGAAATTCAAATTTCATCCAACAAACTTTTGGAGGGAAATTTGAATTTCATCTAACTTTTGGAGGGAAATTTGAATTTCCTCAACAAACTTTAGGAGGGAAACTTAGAATTTGAAATCCTAGATCTAGGGTTAGTTATTTATAAATAGGAGCCTAAATCTAAGGGTGGAGGTTGTTCATCATTAGTTTACCATTAGTTAAAAATAATCATTCTACACCATCTTCTTCCACAAGTCTCGTGACAAGGCTTGTGCGAAACCCTAACCCTAATTCCACTCTAAATCCAAGATCTTGAGTACCAAATCAAGCGAGAAGCCTTCAACCTTTTAGGAGCCGAGCCGATCTTCAATCGGGCAAGTGATCCAAGCCGATCCGCGATCCACGGAGACGAGCGAAGCCAAGTCGACGATCAAGTTTCTCCTCTTGTAGTTCTTGAGCGAATGTAACTAAATTGTTGATATCAATAAAAGGTGAAATTCATTAATCTTGCTTTCTTTTAATTCTTGCATCATGATTAGATCTCAATTTGTAATTGTTGCTCTTGTTGTGATGTTCGAGTAAAACTCCGCTCGTTAAGGAGTCGAGACGATTGTAGAATGATGATGTAACAAATTCTAATACTATTTTTAAGTCCTACGAGTTTTGTAAACCCTAGCAAGTTCAAGAATCGATGACCTAGTTTCGTAGCGATGCTTTCTTGATTGTGATCGCTCGAAATTAGGGATCAACGATCGTTTCTTGAATTTACTAGAGGCTAGAATGTGAATGACATCGACGAAAGAACAAGGGATAAGATGAAACCCTAGTTTCACAAGAAATCCCTAATTCTCATCGATGATCATCGATCTAGTATCAATTCATCGAAGGATAAGAATACGTAATTGTAAGATTACATCACATCTATAGATCCGATCGATTCCTACGAGCCTCATTTCGATTCTTGAGATTTGGTTTGGAAAAATTATCAAACTATCAATTCTTGATTCTATCTTTAAATGCTTTCTTAGATCTAGTTTTTTTTCTCATTCTTGAACTTCAACTACAAATCTTGAATTGTTTTGTTTTCTTTCTTTAATGTTTCAATTCATCTAATTCGAAAGACGAACGATTACACTTTCCCTGTGGACGATCCGCACTCACATACTAACTACAATCCGACACCGTAGTTGATTGCGGTCAAATAATTTTTGGTTGTGATTTCTTTACTATTTGATTCGATTTATTACAATCACAGAAATTATCATCAATCATCACTCTATGAAAATAGAAGTACAGATATATCAATTTGAAATTGGTGCATAACCGCGGATATTCAAAACCAAATAATTGTCGTCCGGCAAACAACCCAGGTGACTTCCTCAAATAATGAGGATAATCACCTAATTCCCAATAACTTACTCCCACTCATCATCTGTAAAACCATACAGATGTGAGAATCATACCTGGTAAATACATACCCTGGAGTAAGTGTCTAATCGGGAAATCAGTTTTTCATTAACAGTACACAGTGAAGCTGAAACATTGAAATGTTTCGTTGGGGTATCCTGGTATTCCTAGTAATGCCTCTTCCATCATCCAGATTCACAACTGTAACCGTATATCTCTTTGCCATCTGTCCAAATCCCTTTATATGTCTTTATTCATTACCGTCTGCACACCCCTTTAGGCCAAATGGTTTTCTTCCTTCCCTACCGTTCGGCACCAGCCTATGGTTTGGAAGAAGACTATCCAAAAAGCATAAAGGGTGTATTGTCTTAATCCTAGGAACACTCGCAATGCGAGAGAAGGTGAAGATAAAAGACACCTGAATGTACTTTATTCCTATTTCTCCTGAACCAGAATCCATCCCCGAACTGGAACAAGTTCCTTTCGAGTTCGTATATAACCATACGATGGAGTATCCAAATAAACTGTGGATCTTCGTAGTGATACGGAGTGTCCTGGAGAAATACAAAGGTGATTTAGGATTGGCGAAGAAATACTTGGTTCGGTCGTGAATATCTGTCGCAATTTACTTTGCCCTCCTACTAATCCCTTGCTTTGTCTTAATCTTAATACCTTCTGTACACCGTTTAGGCTAACTGGTTTTCTTCATTCCCTACCGGTCGGCACCAGCCTATGGTTTGGACGAAGACTATCCAATTTTGCGTAATAGGTGTACTACTCCTAAACCAAGGAGTACTCGCAACCTGAGAGAGGGTGAAAAGAAAAGACAACTGAATAATCCTATTCGTTTTCTCCAGAACCAGAAACCATCCTCGAAGTCCTTCGAGTTCGTATCTAACCATACGATGGTTTTGTCCAATGGAAGTGGACGTTCGCAGTAACGCGGGGTGTCCTGGAGAAAAGGGTAAAAGTAGGAGTGGCAATGAGGTCTGCAACTCTGACAATACAAAAGCCTGTGTTAAGAAGGTTCGGTCAACTTGGTCACTGAGTCAAAGTCCAGGGTCGGGTCAATGGTCGCTGCCAAAGAGAGAGAGAAAAGAAACACTCAGCGTGCACTCTAACCTAGATCAGAATGGTTATCACTTTGTCTAATCTGGAAACCTCCCACTGTACCTCAAATTCTCCTCCAAACCTTGAAGAAGAATTAGTCGGGATCACCCGAGGAGTAAACCAACTCATCAGTGGAAATCGGGATCCAACTATCATCACATGATAACGTGACGGAATCCACTCACGTCACCACACTCCAGAAGGTATGCGCATGCCTGGCAAGTTTCAGTTCTTTTGAAACTCCCGATGAAAGTTTTTACCCCTAGGACCCAAGTGACCTTGACACAGTCAACAAATCAAAGAGTCCTAGTCAAGTTCAACCCGTCATTATCCTGGAATGCATTAAACCCACCCGTACGAGCCCTTGACACAGTCAACAAGGCCGCACGACTGTCCTAACCAATCCCATTAATATGCTGCAAACAAACACTACTCAGCTACCGCACACCACGTCTTGACACAGTCAACAAACGCAGCACGAATACTAAGTAATACTTGTAAGAAATGACGGAGGGCTACGTCTAGTTTTTGGCGAAAAACTTTTAACGTAATGAACTTGATATCGTTGAAGGAACTGCATAGCCTTTTATAAAAAATATAGTGACGAAAACCTTTACTATAGAGGTCACTCCCGGTGAAGGGATCTCGGCTCTTTCCCCGTAGAATGAGGTGCAGGATATTCCAACTGAATACCACGATGCAAAGCAAAAGTAATCGGCTATAGTGAAGTTAATGCCCTGATGCAAACTTCTGTCCAAGGGGTCACTCCCGGTGAAGGGATCTCGGCCCTTGCCTCGTCGACTGAGGAGCAGGATATTCCAAATGAATACCACGATGCAAAACAAAAGTGAACGTCCTTGCAATAACAGCTTTTGAAAAGTGTTCCAACAACATCAGAATAGGTTTGTTTAGCTTGCAATGATCCGAATCAACGCAGTCCCATCATATGATCACACCAATAAAGAACGAAAATATACTGATGTACGTATATGCCATCCGCATTCGCCACTGGGTCCCGTCATCACCCGTTAGGTTACTTAACTAACGACAGAGCGGGGACTGGACTAGCGCGGATGCAAAACATATACAACATCTACTAATATATATACAAATATATTATATTCGCTCAAGGCGTGATAAAATACAACATCACAGAAATGTACAGCATCACAGAACAATACAGATATCTGGAAGCCCCGGGTTTCACAGAGCCGCTGCTGAAACCCGACGTTCCCCTGGTCGTGTGGATAGCCTGTGCAATGAAATCCTAGACCCCTACGGGCGCGGCAAGTCACCCGCCAAAACCTGAAGCGAGGCAGCCCCCTCCAGCACCGTGAATGGACCACCCAGCACTTCACGGAATCCGGTAACTTGGGCACCCCTCCTGGGTCAACCTATGCCCCCTACGAGTGCGGCGAATAGCCTGCCAATCCTAAAGTGAAGCCCCCTCCGTCTCAATGCCATGAGATGCGGGCCCGTTGCCCCCTAGAACCCGGCTATCCGTGCACTCCTCCGCGGGGTAATCCTAGTACAGAAAGTAAAATATACATACGCCGGGTACATCGATCGCAACCAGGTCGTGCCCCAAAAGAATAATACAAACAGGCAGTGACGGCAGTCCACATGTCGGACGCTCGCCCCGCAATAACAAATGTACATAATACAACAACACAGTACTAGCATTGCATCCAGGCTATTCCCCACGACCGATCCGCAACATCACAGCATAAACATAGAACATCAACGTGAAAGTCACGTTCGCAAATCCGTCTAACGGGGATATAGCAGTTAGACCGGATTTACCGATCGAGTGACATTCACGGTCGCAGATATAATGTAAATACTGTGAAATAATGTGTTTAAAATATCCGATCGATCAAACAATTAACAAGTGGGCCCCCAAGAAAAACTGTACCACTCACAGAAAACCTGGGCCCAAATTTAATATCCCAAAACCCCTAAATTTAGCCCCCAAGCCCACTGGAAAAATTGGGCACAGTGACGACACCAGAGTGCGGCGGAAGCGCGGCCCAAGGTGGGGTTTGGCCGCGCTTCCGCGCTCAGGTAGTCGACTGAAGTTGTCGAATTTTTTCAGTGGTCTTATAACTCCCTGCACATCATTCTGAGACCACCTGAAAAATTTTTAGACTTCAAAAAATTTCAACAGAAACTGATGTGAAGGAAAAATACGGTTTTTGGAATTTCGGTCGATCGGATAAGCAAAACACATTAGAACAAGCTAGGTAAGGTTAATGGCATGGCTCTGATACCATGTTGCGCCACGGCAGCGCCCCGGCATCTTGCTCGAGGCCAAAATGCGGAATAAAAAATTTTCCTTACTCGGAAACCGGCGCTACCGCGGACAAAGAAAACCCGGATCGTTTACCAATAACCTAAGCTAGCTAACAAGAGAAGGGAAGAGAAGTATACCGACTGATCCGAGTCCTCCGGTCTTCATCTCCATCGTCTCGATCTCCCGCGGAAAGTGTTGCCTCCACATCGTCGCCTCCTCGCCGGAAAGGGCACCACATCGCCTTCTTCTTTTACGGGCTCCCGCCTCAATACCGAGGCAACTCGCGCATGAAGCCGGCGACACGACATGCTCAAGATGTGCTGTAGAATGTAGTGTAGAAGATGCTTGTCTCTTTTTAGGGTTTGTAGTTGCCTTGATGGAGGAATGGGATTAGGAAAAATGGTGCTTTCATTTTTCCAAAACAAGAAGAAGAAGGAGATGAAGAATTCCTCCCAAAACTAAGATGAACTCTCTCATTCTTTTTCTTTCTCTCTTTTCTTTTTCTTCTTCTCTTTTCTTTTTCTTCTTCTCTCTTTTCTAATGGAAAAACTTATCATCTCAAATGAGAATGGTGGAGGGATATGAAACAAAATCAAGAGGGAGGTGAGTGTAGGAGAATAGAAGAGGTGACCATATCCAAAGACAAAGAAACATCAACCATGCTTCTCACTTTAAACCCATACCCTCTCAATAATGCAAGTGATGGTGGAAAATAAAAGATACCATCATAATCTCTCATCTTACAAATAAACCCTCCACAAAATGTTATTTGCAAACTTGCAAATAACCCCCTCCATCGGAAAAGTCCGGCCGGGAAAGAACAAAGGAAAACCTGCCGGAACGGAATGCAAACTGGCAACTCCAGAAAACTGGTCCCGTAATAAATTACAGGAAACCCCATACTGTGCATACACACCCGCATTTGTATTCCGACCGGATACAAATGCAATGAGACAAAATCTACACTGTACTAAACTAGGACCGGCTTAAACCAAAGCCGGCTAGTAATATCCGTTCGATCCTGATCCGTGCAATACCGCACGTATCAGATCGAACCCTGCCATATAACTATACGGCTACTAGTACAAAACTGTCCGATCCTGATCCGTGCAATACCGCACGTATCTGATCGGACCCTGCCATATCTCCATACGGCCTCTACAGCGTTTCGCCCGAAAGCTTGAGTAACTGTAAGTGTGATGGACTCTAAAGACTCGTCAATACTATGGCTGTGGATTTAACCACTAGCACGTCAGAGGTATTAGCCAATACGTGACGGGCCACCAGCTATTGACCAAAAGGGACGTCGATGAGCGAACTTATCCTGACACCCTACTGAGCCTGTCAGTGACAATATCCGTACAGTCCGGTCCGTTCGTCTATGAGCATCGCATGTCGGGCCAAGGGGGTTGGTAAAAGTCAGACCCCCAAAAGCGGTACAAGTCGTGTCGGAGTGTAGCCCAGAACGCCCTGAGATACTACTGGAATACCTACCAGTAAATCTCCTGCCTTGGCCGAGGGCTTTGCGTAATGGCTCTCCTAGACACAGCGCGACCTCACCCCCAATACCGGGAGAGACGAACCCCTGAAGATCCGCTCACTGCCTCCATGTGGTTCGGGACTGTACCCAACTAAAACCTGTTTGCACGACTCCTTTGAGCCGTGGTAGGGTAGTAATCAAAGCACAGTGGGAACTCACACGAGACAAATGACGATCTCAGGTCGATGAACTAACCTGTACACATGTCACCTGGGAACTGCTATCTGACATCTGGTATAAGACCAACTAGCAGGTTCCCGGCGAGTCCTGTCCGGTGTACTCATAACCCAATGAGCACCTGTATACATCTTAGGTGAACCAACTGACACCAGTGGCTTGTGAGACCGGCCACCGCCCCTCGTCGGGGTCTCGACTGTATACACTAGTCTACTAATGGAGTATCGATGCCCTGTCTCAAAACTCCTACGACTAGGGACCTTTTAAGGATGTGCTTATAGACTACCAGCTCCCACGTATATGATCGCCATCATACTGCTGGCAGTCAAGCAAGAATCCTAGGGGCTCTATCAACGTGTAATAGCGACATGTCAGGTCACCTAAAGCAGTACACGATGATAAAGATAAACCAGATAGCATACTATCATCTCGAGTAAGACTGTCCTACCTGGATAGGTCATCCCTCAATCATTGTAATCACGTGCCTGTGATCCAATAATTGACTCTGAGGGCACTATCTCCAACAACGTTTTGTGCCGATGCTAGGCACTGTTTTATGCTGATTTCATTATGATACCTCATTTTAAAAATACAAAGGAAATCTCACTAAATTATGAAAACGGTTTTTCATTTACATGTATTCTGTTTTCATGCATTCATACCTCATTCATATGATATATTGCTACTTGAGGCACTGACACGGGCACATGAGATTACACTCGGGATAGATATTTACCCTAGCCTTGTTATAGGCTACGTGTTATTCATATATTTGAGGATATATTATGATCTTTGACCTAGGTTGCGTTATTTATGCGATTTCTGTGCGTAGATATTTTTCTATTCACGAGTTGGCAACTCACCCCCGTTGTGCCCCAGTTTCTTGCATGTTTACCGTACAGGTTTCTTTACGGCTTTGTGGGCATAGTTTCCTTCGGGTGATTTGCTAGTAGGTGGGTTTACTTGTATCGTACCCCCATTATATATCTTGTATATCATTATTCTGTTGTATCTAGAAGTTCCATCAACCAAACATGTATTATTTTTGAGATAGAGACCAGTGATGTTATTCTTTCGACCTTAGAGTCGCGCGTTGTATTTCTATGGTTTTCTTGTTGTTTTGAGTTCATTTTAAGTTTTGATCCTCGCCCTTGGCGTTGTATATTATATTGCTTGTGTGGTTGTGACCGTCGATTGACGAAGAGCTAGCTCCCGCTTGGAGATGCCTTTTTATTGATTTCGTATACTATTCATGTTGTATCCCGTTTGGGAGCCAGTATTTACAAAGGAGACTCTGCCGAAATTTTCAGGAAATACTTGATGTTTTTTTTAAAACCGCATAATTCGGCTTATGCTATTAAAACTACTTGATTTTAATTGGTCTTCCTTCACTCTACTACTTTTCTTGGTTTGGATTTCTGGGTTTTTGGCTTACTTAGATTACGTACGCTTCGAGATGTTTAGTAGTTTAAGTGCCGGTCATGTTCCATCTTTTCGGGACGTGACAAAGTTGTTATCAGAGCGTTAGGTTTTACCTTCGGAGCGTAGGATGACCCTTGGTTGATGTAATAGGTGACTAAAGTAGAGTGACGTACCGTGGGTATGTTCCGCGGCATACTTACGATACACTACTCCACTTAAGAAGCCTTAGGATGTACATTTCTTTGTTCAGTATTATATCCATTCCTGATTTAGCCTCATCGGTACCAGTTATGGTTTTGCTGCCACGATTACGGGTAAGGAGAGCTACGGTTAGAATTACGGTCAGCACAAGCTCGTCACGAACGAGGACTGTCCAGGGCGTAATTTTGGCGACACACGATTACGGAGATGTGTCTTTTTACTGTGTTTCGCGCCACGAGCGTTTGGCGGATCGCCTTTATGAGATTTCTCGGACGTGCCGATCAGTACCAGAGGATTGGGCCGCCGACAGAGGCCAGCCAGATTTTGATGACCGTTGGTGTATTGCTTATTCATGATGGTCGAGGCACTGTTCAGCGTGCAGACGAGTGAGCCAGTTGTTGCTGCGAGTGACGAGATATCGCCCCATATGTTGGAGCTATTGCGGGACGAGTAGTACGAAGAGATGATAGAAGGTTGCTAGTCACCCGATGATTAATGACTAGGACAGGTGGTTCGTTCGTCTACCCCGATGCGAGGTCATCAGATAGATTGATTCCAGCTAGAGATGACTTCACGCGGAGACGTTGATAGTCGACAGAGACGATCGAATGTCAGAAACCTATTATTCCAAGTTTAAAGTAGTCGGAAAGACATGCAGGCAATTCTATGGTCCCTCTAGAAGAATGAAAACCTAACTCGACTTAATGACCGTGTGAAAGCCTTTGAACCTTCGGGTTTGCGGCAGTTCTACGGCGCCATTAGTGAGGCTAGGGTTTGCCCTTCTACAGCTGGACCACCGATGCTGTGGTATGTACTCAATACTATTAAACTGTGCCCATGATGTTGAGCTCTTGGGGGATTATGAGGTTTTGACGACTCGATCGGATGGCTCGACTTAATTCAGATGCTAGGTGGTGAGATGCATTTCTTGGGATACTCCAGATACGAGGATAGTCATTGGAGCTCAGTCCATGCAGCCACGGCGAGACGAGTCCAGAGCAGTCGACATTAGAAAAATGGAGTAAGAGGTTCGTACAAGATCTGGATATGATGGCGTTCCCCTCCGCCGACATCAGGGATGCGATACGTATGCCGAGACATTGTACTTGGATATACCTTCCAGAAGGAGTCGTGATGAGTATGCAGCCCTTCCGGAACGAGAACAGATCTAGTAAGGGACGATGACTTCCGGACAGTTCGGCAGAGACGAGATTTGGGAGAGATCCCGACATGACCTTTCTGGAATGAATTACAAAAAGACCTTGACCCAGGAGTGGTCATTGTTACGCACACCAGCAGGCCAGAGTTCATGATCATCGACGAGACGTCCCACTAGTGACCGCGACAGTTGGCCCGAGATTCTTAGAGGATGCGCTTGAGCGGTACTATTCCGCCATTATTGATTTCGATGTTTTGGGTGATTTATTCGCATGATTTGATTTTAATGATTGAGGATTACGATCTTTGCACAGTGTTGCACTTGATATCGTTTTCGTGCTTGGTTTCACATGTTTGTGATTTTACGGTTTTAGACATTTGAGTTGATTTTGTGCGTATATACGCACACGATTTGGTTTTTGCACGCGGTATTGTTCATATATGCTTGCAGTGCAGTGTTACGTATTTTGTGCATTTAGATGCCCCGGACTTTGATTTCGATGGTGATGTTCGATATTTGTTTTGTGCACCTTGTGCACCTGATTTGATTTTGCGCATGTTCGGCACTTGATATTTGATTTCATGATTTCGTGCACGATGGATGCAACTGATTTGGATTTTCGCGCATGTTGGGCGCATGTTTTGAAGTGTGATTTTGGTGCACACCAGATGCACTAAATCGAGATTTTTCGTGCATGTCAGATGCACCTGATTTTACTGTCAGGCATACATGTTGCCTACGACAGATGTTTAGTGCACACCTGATGCACTTAGATGTTGTTTCTGTGCATATGTATGGCACATATTTGGATTTTGATTTCCGTGCGCACAAGACGCACGTAGTATTAATACGCGTATTTTGGGATTGATTTTTCTTACAGAGCAGTACGTTTTAATGATACTGCTATGTGTTTTCGTACTGAGCAGGACTAGTCAGAGGACAGTACCTGAATATATTTTACATGTATAGTTTCGAGTTATATCATATTGGTTTTGCTTTGGATTTGATATTGATGTCTTCCCCATGACTCCGATGATTGCGGGATGCTTGATGGAGTTCTGATTTGAGTTATATGCTCATTTTCATGCGCATGCGTTGCGCTACGATTTGTTTTATGTATTTATGATTTCGGAGCCCCGGAGATTTGATGGTTTTGGCTGAAATATTTTAGTATTTGGGGGAAGTTTTAATTTAAATTCTGGGACCGAATTTCTTTAAGGGGGGAAGATTGTAACGTTTTGAAAATCGTTTCGGTGAAATTTCGAAAAAAAACGGTAAAATAAGAGGGTTTTCAGTAAAAAGTCAAAATGCAAATATTTTTATTATAAAATTCAATATACATATTCTAGCTATGTAATTGCTTGTAATTGGTGTTTATTGAGCCACTGGTGAAATTTCAAATTTTCTGAAAATTTTTCCGAAATTAATTATTTTAATATTATTTTAAGCCGTCACTAATATATTTAATTAGGGAAAATTACAAATTGGAATGAGTTGAAACAAATTTTGTGCATCATAAAACATTAAATAAAATTTTATCATGTGGTTTTTGAAACGAAATCGTTTGCCAAAACGGTTTAGAAAATATCGAAGAAAAAGGCTTAAATAGTGTTATTAGTGTAAATAGATATTGGGGTATAGCATTTATCATTTTTTCCCTTACCCACACTCACCCACACCCTCTCTCCCCTCTCCAAATCAGCAGCCCAAGTTCCCCCTCATTTCGCCCACTTGAATTGTTAAAACAAAAATCAAGAGAAGAGTAAAGAAAAATGGGTTTAATAAAGAAAGAAGCTTGACTTTGTTGACTTTGACCATTCCTTATACCCACACCACTCTCTCTCTCTCTCTCTCTCTCCCCCTCCCCATTTCCAGCCAACCACACCCTCTTACTGCTGCAGCCCTCTCCCCCCTCTTATTCTTCTCATTTCACCTCAAAAAAAAATCCACAAAATGCTTAAAATTCCATCAAAAATCAAGCTAAAACTCAAATCCGAGTCCTACCCATTTCTCCTTAACCTATCAAGCATGGATCTTGGTGAAAAGTTTGCATTTTGGAGACAAGTTTCATGTTGATCTCAAGATGGTTATGAGGTATAAATCTTGTTGTTTTTTGAGTTGTTTGTTATTACTTCAAATTATGTTAATGAAGGGTTTAGTTTAGATTTTAAATTTAGAGTCCAAATTCAAGATTAGGGTTTATGAAATTGAAGTGAGGTTTTGTTTTGGAGTTGAATGGTGATCAATCGTGCATGGTTTTGTGATGTATTTTTGTATCTTAGGGCACGCAAAATGTAATCTTGTTGCTTAGTGCTAATTGTAACATTAAAATATCCAATTTAGCTTTATTTAAGCAAACTAGTTTTTAGCTTTTGGTTCCAAATGGGTGATTTAAAATCTAATTAAGGTTTTGATGACTTTATTAACATTTTAATTTGTTGTTTAGCAATTTAGATCATGCAATACCAAGCTTAATTCATGAATTGTGAATTTTGCTATAAAAGGTGTTAAAAATTGATATTTTTGCAAACTAGGATTTTGGAAATTATGCAAATTTATGAGAATAAATTATAGAAACGGTTTATATGACTTAGTTATGATATTTAGTGGATATTGTGGCCGCTAAATTTGTTTAAACATCGAGTTTTGTACTAAAACGGTTAATTTTGTTTGCTAGATTTTCGGAAAAATAGCTTTTAAAGTGAGTTTGAGGTTTTTGTAAATTTCAACCTATTTCATATTATAATTATTGTTTTTGAATGTATAAATGAGTGTGTTTGGGTTTTTCTAGATGGTTTGGCGTTTGTACGCCGACGTCGAGGGTTTTTAAGTTGATTTGTGGAAGCAAACCATAGGTTTTGACCTATGTGGGATTCGTGAGTCGTTTTGGTCATGAGTCGGATTTTAATGGGATATGGTGCGTTATGATATGTAGGTACCCCATGTGGACTTCGAGACGACAAGAAAGCACGTGGCGACGTCGGAACCGGCGAGCGAGGACCAGTTGAGTAGATTTATATTTACGGGGAGAAGTCGGGTGGATGGCGTATAGCACCCCCGCAGTTCATGGTGATGTATACGAATACGTGTACACACATATATATATTGTTTATATATTGTTTGAGTTATTGATGATAAATATGGATATTTGGTGTTCTTGGATGATTGAGTGTCGCGAAACCCTATAGTAGCGGTCGCACACACTTGCACACACCCACCCATACTTGTATACTTTCTTCTTTCTTTTGTGCTCATACGGGAATATTTAGTTATGTGTTCACATAGGTATGGGACTATGTGTTCACATACGGATTTGGGGATGATACTTAGGATTGAGATGAGTCGATGAGATTTGTGTTGAGATTGTGATATCGGTGATATGGCAGGATTCGTACTTGAGGTACGTCCTGGTGTTATAGCGGATCTTGGGGCGACGATACGGGTGAATAGTGTTATAAATAAGTGGTCAACATGTGATCGTGATATGAGATATGATATGCTAGGATATTGATCCTAGGGTGTATTGGGCGATGTATACCCCTTGATGATGATATGTGCTGATGATATCGGTGTGTACGAGACTGTCGATCAGTAGTCAGATCATGACTATATTGATGATATTAGTATTGTACTAGACATAGGTCCGTACCTTTGACTATGATCTTTGATAAGAGGATACCGGATGAATAGTGTGATGAATATGATTTTGACCCGTACCCAGATTTGGGATGTCGTACGACGGATTTACGTACGAGCTATATATTGATGATTGATCCGCACTCTTGACTTGGGATGTTTGATTATAGATATGGTATCGGATATGATATTATTGAGGCGGGATCGCCGACTATACATATACAGGTATGTATATGTATCGACTCAGATGATAGGCGGTTTCCTTACCTGTAGTTCAGCCGTATAGTTCAGTGTAGTTGTTAGGTTAGATTAGACTCCTACATATTTCAAAACTAGCGGATCATGGGTATTTTAAAAGACAGGTCAAGGGATCTACGGATATTTCAAAAGACGTATCCTTTCTTAAAACTACCGTAGCCCTATTTCCAAAACCCCACGATTCGTGTTATTTCAAATGGCACCATTGTTCAATATTTAGCTCCAGCTCATTTTGGTTGCTCGCTCCGCATCGCATACTTACATTGTTTTTCCTATTTCATTGTTGACATTATGTTGTTAGGACACCAGCACCATTACCGATGATGCGTATGTACCATATACACTTACTTGCCGGCTCACACACATCTTCATCGGTAATTGCCATGTCACGTACACCTTAGAAAATATTATTGCTTAACTTAGCTTGATAGCCAGTAGTTTGACATAATATTAGTGTACATACTTTATATGCCGGCATAGATATTGTAGTTATTACTTGTCGCTTCATGCATACCGTTATTCATTGATATGCCGCATTCATGGATCTCATGCATATATTCACTATTTTACGTGTTATTAAGGTTTTGGATTCGGATTTCCTTGAGATTTTCTGGATTTGGAGGAAAACCGCAAAAACATAAGTAAACCTTTTCTCTCTTTTAAAAATACAAAGTGCGGTTTTTCCCATGATGTATGAGTCGTCCACCATGAGTTTGCTGATGGATTTCGAGACCCGATTCGAGGAGACGGATGAACCGTTTCGGGTACATGGTGGACCCGGTAAGGTACCCCGGGGCAAGAAGCGCGTGATGATGACGATGTGAGCCTGGCAGGGGAGCACTACCTACCGGTGATTTTACCCGACGCGTCGGATATCCGGAGGATACCGTCGTGGTCTTGAGATGGATGGTAGGGGCCGGTCTGGACTGACGGCGTCCTAGATATTGTGATTGAGACATTGAGATTTCGAGATATTGAGGTACAGAGACTGTGATACAGAGACATCGAGATATTGGGATTACGTTTTGTGCCGATGCTAGGCACTGTTTTATGCTGATTTCATTATGATACCTCATTTTAAAAATACAAAGGAAATCTAACTAAATTATGAAAACGGTTCTTCATTTACATGTATTCTGTTTTCATGCATTCATACCTCATTCATATGATATATTGCTACTTGAGGCACTGATAATGGCACATGAGATTACACTCGGGTTAGATATTTACCCTAGCCTTGTTATAGGCTACGTGTTATTCATATATTTGAGGATATATTATAATCTTTGACCTAGGTTGCGTTATTTATGCGATTTCTGTGCGTAGATATTTTTCTATTCACGAGTTGACAACTCACCCCCGCTGTGCCCCAGTTTCTTGCAGGTTTGCCGTACAGGTTTCTTTACGGCTTTGCGGGCATAGTTTCCTTCGGGTGATTTGCAAGTAGGTGGGTTTACTTGTATCGTACCCCAATTATATATCTTGTATATCATTATTCTGTTGTATCTAGAAGTTCCATCAACCAAACATATATTATTTTTGAGATAGAGACCAGTGATGTTATTCTTTCGACCTTAGAGTCGCGCGTTGTATTTCTATAGTTTTCTTGTTGTTTTGAGTTCCTTTTAAGTTTTGATCCTCGCCCTTGGCGTTGTATATTATATTGCTTGTGTGGTTGTGAACGTCGATTGACGAAGAGCTAGCTCCCGCTTGGGGATGCCTTTTTATTGATTTCGTATACTATTCATATTGTATCCCGTTTGCGAGCCAGTATTTACAATGGAGACTCTGCCGAAATTTTCAGGAAATACTTGATGTTTTTTTTAAAACCGCATAATTCGGCTTATGCTATTAAAACTACTTGATTTAAATTGGTTTTCCTTCACTCTACTACTTTTCTTGGTTTGGATTTCTGGGTTTTCGGCTTACTTAGATTACGTACGCCTCGAGACGTTTCGTAGTTTAAGTGCCGGTCATGTTCCATCTTTTCGGGACGTGACAGATGAGTGGGAGTAGGTTATTGGGAATAAGGTGATCATCCTCATTAAATCGGAATTCATTGTAATTGGTGATATTTGAAGAAGTCGCCTGAGTTTTTGCCGGACGGCATGTATTTGGTTTTGAATATCCGTTGTTGTGCACCAATTTCAAAATGATATATTTGTACGTTTATTTTTTATAAAGTGAGATATAACTTTTTGAAATTATGTTCATGATATTTACCTATATCAGTTGATGATTGGGTAAGGAGCATTAAAACAACAGAGTAGTTCTTAAACCGTAAGTACAGTTTTCAACCTACAGGTTTTGAGTTATTCGACTCAGCGGACTTATACAGAGTATTGTATGTTGTCCAGAGTCCGTCAGGAAAAAGGGGTTGGTCCTCGTACTATGTTCCGTTTACTTATGACTTCTCTAGATTTTAGAGAAGTGTTTCGTAGAAATACAAGGTCTAAGTTTTGAGAAGTTGTGGGTATAAGAATAAAGTAGAGAACCAGGTGTCACAAGTATCGGGATTCTTCAAAGAGATCGAAAATGTAGATTCTTGTGATTGGTATTCAGATGATAGGAATGGTTTTGAGAAACATGATTCTCTTTCAGGTTACTCATAATTGGATGTATTCCTAAGTTGAGTAATGCTGATTAGCCTCTCTTCATTAAGTTGATATGCACTGGAGACAGCTGCATTATTTGAATCTGGTTCCAATTAAATAAGTGCCAAGGTTTCTATATTGAATATAGAATGGTTCATATCTTAATGATGTTAAGGTACGGGGAGTTATCCAACTTATGCTTAAAACCAGACACTGGATAACTAAAGGCACGTTTCAGTAATGGCAGTTTGTGGGTTGACCCTGGCTTTGACGAGGGTTGACTTTTCTACCATCTGGAAGATCAATAGTGATATTGTTCTTGACTCGCCACAGTTTTAGTGAAATAGATTTTTTCAGAAAATAGTAGTGGGAGTATGGTAGAAATGGAAGTGATTCCAGAACCGCAAACGATTACGGAAAATTTAATAGGACCTATATTTTCAATCATGTTTGACATTCCATTAGCGACTCCGCAGATATGGTGGGTAACCTCAAACACCCGAGAGGTACTCCGGTAGCCTCAACGACGGTGACAGGGAGGTTCTTGTTTACCCAGACTTGACACTACTGTTGTTCCAGACTATGAGACCCTGCAGGAGGATATGTATAGCGTCGTTCTAAACTAGTTTTAGAAGTATACGTATATATTATTCTTCCAGAGGGTTGTTGTAGTCAGTGGGAGCAGCGGAAGCATAGTGGACAAGTAGCTTATGTCTATTTATAGGCTTGAGTAGATATAGAGGAGATAAGATCATCTATTTTTGATGAGACAGTCATGGGTTTGACTTCATTAGAAAAGGGGATGGATCTGTTAAGAAGATAGTAGGGTGTGATGTCCTGGTATTTGGATGACATACACAGAGTAGGAAGTAAAATTCCTATACTACGATCGGTTGTACTGTGGTCGTCACACAGTTGTTTCTCCAGATAGGATATGGATATAATATTGGACATTCTGGTTTCTAGATCTATGTTTTTAGATCTAGATTTGGGTAGTTTCCCAATGTGGGTACTTTGACAGTATTCTAATACTTTATAGAATATATGTCTTCTGGAATGGTGGTGTACCAGCAGATGATGGAGTCACCCTCTCTAAAGGTGTCTTACAGACTAAAGGGGAGAGGGATGTGCATGATTGGCAAAATCACTTGCTTAGGCAATTGAGTCAATCATAAGAAGTCAAGTACCACACCAGATGTTGTTTTTGCACTAGATGCAATAAGTTTATAATAATCCAATCCTGAAGAAACATAAGAAAGCAGTTTTAGAACATAAGTGGATGTTCTACGGATTTGATGACGGCAGCCTCCTTCGGGAGACGGTTATCATTCCAGGCTTCAAAGGTGACATAGTTGACAGAGTGATTGTCAGTGTTTCAGTTTTCCCTCTGACGAGGGACAGTATTATGGACAGGTGGTCCAAGAGGATACTGTGGAAGGCATGGTGCTGGATACTGATTAGGTTCAGTTATCAATAAAGTCTAAGAAGTTTGGATTTAGAGTTCATTTATGAACTAGGTCCAATTAGATATCCAGACATATTCTAAGACAGGTACTACTCGATTCGGGAGATGGATTTCTCCGCGAACTTGAGATTAAGAGAGACATAGAAAGAAACATCAGGGCAGATCCACTCACTGAGGCTATTTCTTGAACACAATAGTAGAGGAGTTGGATGTTCGGTATCACACGGGCTGTGAGTATGCGGCATCGCAATAATTAGCCTTAAGTGCAAGTGGGAAATTGTTGGATATAGTGCCCTTAAAGTCAATTATTGGATCGCAGGTACGTGATTGCAATGATTGAGACAGGACCTATACCGATATGACGGTCTTTCTCGAGATGATAGTATGCTATCTGGTTTCTCTTTATCATCATATACATGTTTTAGTTCGCTATTGCTGTTAGTTGTATGTATGCCCTAGAGGCTAGTATTGTACAGATGTTGTATATTATATTGGATGCTTGGACATATATAGAGATGACTTTCTTGCTCGATATGATAGTATGCTATCTGGTTACTCTTTATCTTAACATGTACACTAGTCTCTTTATACTGTCTTGTAGTTACATGTTGGTAAAGCCCTTAGGATGTGTACTTGACTACCTGGACTATGATGCAGATCATACTAGTGGGGACATGGTAGTCCATAAGTACATCCTTCAAGGTCCCTAGTCGTGGGTGTATCGAGACGGGGCATCGATATACCAGAGTAGACTAGCGTATATGCTTCTCGACCCATGTGATGGGCGATGGATGATCCCATATCCATTGGTGTTTGACATCAGAGATGGTATACGGGTGCTCAGTGGAGACTGGGTACACTGGACGGACTCGCCGAGAACTCCCAGATGGTATTATACCTCACGTCAGATGGCAGTTCTCAGGTGACACTTGTACAGGTTTGTCTGTAGACCCGAGATCGTCATAGAGTCTTGTGTGATTCCCACTGTGCTTTGATCTCCGCCTTACCACGTCCATTAGAGCGTGCAAAACGGTGGTCTTTGGATACAATCCCGAGTCACATGGAGGCAATAAGCGATAGGAGGGGTTTCGTCTCTCCCGGTATTGGGGGTTGATTTTGCGCTGTGCTCGATTGGCCGTAACAGGGAAGTCCCTGGCCAGGGATGATCAGAGATTTGCTGGTAAGTGTTACCAGTAGTTTCTCGACCCGTTATGAGCCTCACATCGGCACGACTTATCGAGTATTGGGTTCTGACGTTTACCACCCGTAGACTTGATATGCGACGTATCAGACGAACAGACCGGACTGTACGGTAAGTGTTACTGGTTGGATTCACAGGAGTGTGAGCGGGATAGCTCGTCGATCTTCTGATCGCTCAATACCCGGGTGGCCGTTACGTTTAGCAGACCGCTTGCGGCTTGTGGGTGCTTGATATGATCATCATCTGCTACCGGCGTATTGATGTGTCTTTAGAGTCCTACACAGAGGTTTCCTGGTTCAAGCGAAACGAAATAGGAGCGCATATGAGATATGTGAAGGACCGAGAATAATGCGTGTATGTGATACCGCATTTCATTCTCGCGATATATGTTTCGATTGGTGATATTCGATATGACCTAGTTATCGAATCATAGATTCGATAAATCGATACATTGGATTCTAGTCGGTTATGTGCGACATGACCGGATCATTGAATCAAATGTTGATTTAATGATTTAATATATAATTCTATATTTGATATATTACTTTGCATTAACTAGTATTGGTTCACTTTAAATGGATATTCTCACTTGATGTGCAAATTGTATATATGATATATTTTTGTGCACATGTTTGTATCATGTTTGATGATGCATGCTCATTTGGTTAAGTGTATAGAATTAAACTTAGGTTAAGAAAGTGATTAGGGTTTTTATTTATCCATTCGTTTATTTATTCATTTTTGGAATAAGAATACAAAATGGTTGCTTTCATTCTTGAACATTGTTGAAGCTTCATGAAGCTTTGACTTTGTGACCATTTTGACTTCACACTAAACCCTAACCATTCTTCTAACCATAGTTAACTCTCTACACTTAACTATGGTTCTCTTTATGATAAGTATTGATTTAATTTTATTTTATCTTAACACTTATCATATTCTTTCTTCTTCTTCATCTTCATCTTCAAGGAGAAAGCTTGATGCCATCAATGGCAACTTGATTTCTAAAGTGAGAAATCCAATTCTAAAGTGAACCCACCTCCTATTTCTTCACCCTCTACCTCTTGCCAAGTTGTTTTGGGTGTTTTCTTCACAAGTTTCACAACTTTGTGAAGTCGGAGCTTGAACTTGTGATGCCTCGACGTAGATCGTCTTTGACACGAAGCCGACGACCTATTCCGCTCGCTTTCCCGATGAAACCGATGAACGAGTCTAAGATTGGAAAAGGACAGCGAGAGGAGCACTACGTGGAGCTAAGGAAGTGGATATCCGGATCTACAAAGGTTGTAGAATCTAACTTTTAGTTAAGAAGTTAACTAGATTATCTTTTCGCCTAAACATCTAGTCTAAGATCCGTAGTCTAGGGTTTCTCGGCACCATTTTTTTTTTAAATTGGCATGTTCGATGCCTTGTGCGACCTCACTAGAGTGCCTAGGAACCTTTCACTGGTATCAGAGCCTAGCTAGAGCCTTAGGCGAAGTCTAGACGCAATTTGAAGCCCGAACGAACCCGAAACCCTAAACTTAACATGCTCTCTGTACATTTTCTAAAATCTGGGATTTTTCAAGATTAAAAATGCCTAAAAAATTCAGCAGGAATATCTAAGAATTATGGTGAAACACGAGCTCATGAAGCTTCCAAACAGCCGCGGAAACGCGGCAGAAGCATTGCTTCTGCCGCTGTTCCGCGGTCAACTGTTCACATTACCCAATATTGTTTGCACAGTAATTCTTCTTTTCTGGTGCTGAGTTTTATGGGAATTTTTAATAATTATTCAAGAGTTGAATTTTCTGGGGTTGCTTTGGGGATTCGGTGTTTCGATCGGGGTATCAAATTTCGTCTTTGTGTATTTCCGGATAATTTTTAGAATATGTTAAAAAGTTCGACCGGATATAAATACCCAATTTTTCCCCTGTCGGGAAATTTCCAAGTGTTGGATTTTTCCGTAGTTTAACGACGTTCTAAGTAGTGCAAGTAACGCGATGGACCCTCTAGAAGACAACAAACCTTAACTCGATTATGTGACCGTCTTGAACTGCCCTTTGAACCTTCGGTTTTGGGGCAGTACGGCGTGCCACATGTGAGGCGTTGGCTTGACCCTTCTACGGCTGGACCGTCGGTACTGAGGCACGAACTGAATGTTGTTAGACTTATTTCATGTGTTGGACTGTATCGGGAAAACTTGGGTATTCGACTGTTCGATCGGAAAGTTTAACATTTTCTGATTATCTGGAATGTGATACAATAATTGGAATTCACAAACAGTTATGAGATAACTGAATGAATGTTATAAATCTAGCAGTTTAGTCCCACATGATATTGAAAAGAGTTTTCGATACTGAGACTAAAATGCGGGATTTATATCTGTTTGGCATGTGATGTCTAAGTATTTCATTTGATTAGGCATGTGATGTCTAAAGAAGTTGTGGATTCCAATTGTTGTAGTTTTACACTTTCTTCTCTGTGACCGTAAGTGTAATATGTGATATCGCCGGTTTCGTTGCTATATGTCAACGACAATTGGGGTATGCATACTTACTTACGTTGATGACATGTGATGTTATGTGTTGCTGGATATGTTATATTGGATCGTCGTATTCGAATAGCCGGGGTTTTTTTTTATGTGAGATGAGTGTTTTTCATTTTCATTCATGTAAAAACTTGTATGTAATATTCTTTTATTTGGGGCACTTCCAGGTAGAGGAAGATGTCACCTTTTGTATATTATTTACTTTTCCGCATTAGGATAGACCCAAGGAGGGGAGCACAAGTAACCGGGTTCTGGGGTCCAGTGGGAGACCAACTCGAGGAGTCGAGTCCGGGTCTCCTAACCCTAGAATTGGCAGGGTTGCTTGCCGCTCTCGTAGGGGTCTAGGGGTGTGGGATTGGCTATTCGTTACGACCGTGGAATCCGTGTTTTATACTGGCTGGTATTGAAAACACGGACGTCCTAGTATATCCAATATTTCATATGTTTATTCTGCTGCGATATCTGTGTTGTGACTCTATGATGGATATAGTATATAGTATATATGATATATTATATATAGATGTTACTTATGTTTTACACCCGCGCTAGCCCTGCCCTGCTCTGTCGTTAGTTACCTAACCTAACGGTGCACGAGGGGACATCGAGGCGAATGTGGATGGCATAAGTGTACATCATATCTATCTGTGATGTTTAGGTAATTAAATGATGGGACTTCATTAATGTGATTAATGAAAGATAAGAAACCTAAGATGTTGTAGAATCAAATTTTAAAATAAAACAGGTAGCTACAGTTCTTGCTTTGCACAGCGGTATATATGATATATCCTGCACCTTATTCGATGAGGAAAGGACCGAGATCCCTTCACCGGGAGTGACTCCTTTAGCAATAACTGGCAGATGCTACACACTCGGTTTGCTTTTTGATTGCTTCTATAGTTTATGCTTTGCACAGTGATATATATGATATATCCCGCACCTCATTCGACGAGGAAAGGGCCGACGATCCCTTCACCGGGAGTGACCCCTTTAGCAAAACTAGAAAAGCCTCAAAATCACTCCATTTTTAAAACTTCATTTGATTCTACAAAGATATCAAGTTCATTACGCTCATGGTTTTCAGAAAAACCTGCGTAGCCCTCCGTCAATTCAGATATGTAATATTCAGTATTCGTGCTACGGTTGTTTGGCATGCGTCAAGGCGTAGTGTACGGTAGCTGATTATTACTTATCTGTAGCATGAGATGCGATTGGATTAAGGTATTCGTACGGCGTTGTTTGGCATGCGTCAAGGGTCGTACGGGTGGGTTTAATTGTCACGACCCAAAATTGGCCCGTGACGGCCCTAATACTACGCAACGCCCTAAGACGTAACGTAGCAAAAGAAAGCCAAAACCCAGAAGTCTAAACCATAAAAATACGGAAATGATAATATAAGTTTTGAAACATTTGAAATCGCAACCCAAATTCTTTAAAAGTCTTACTTTCTTTCTTTAAAATTTTAGCAACACCCCCTTTTTGTATATATAACAGGGGATTAGCCGTTGTTATATATACCCTTACACCAATATTAGTGGAATGGGACGCTAATATATGTGTATTGCCCCCATCATACTCATTTCTGTATATATTTACCTTTAGGATGTTAGAAACTTACTTGGGATTCGACTTGGGATATAGGTGATTCATTGAGATTGGATATTGGATATGAATGAGATTGATGAATTGTACATTCGAGATATAGGAGAGCTATTCGATATTGTACATTGAGGTGATGTGAGACTTATATATTGTGAAAGCCCAATGTGGGGGCTGATTTGAGGATTTGGGATTTGAGTGTCTTGATGGATTGTGATCCTGCCACGATGTCAGGTTTCCGTGGAAATGACATATTCCACCCTATACTTCACCCTTATCTATTTTATGCACAGTTTCATACATTGGTAGTACCTGTAGTGTACCCTTATGATAAGTTGCATATCTACATTCTCATATCCTTTTTGCATGGTTATTGCATACTATTGTCATGTTACTATTTCTTCACTTATTGATTGTACCTACTAGTGTACTCTCCTTTATTCAGTATTTGCATGACATATTATTACTGTAATCGCATATCTTAGATTCATGCTGTACATGCATTCCTGCGATTACCTGCATATGTTTCATACTATTCACGAGTTGGCAACTCACCCCCGTTGTGCCACAGGTGTTTCAGGTTGTTCCCCAGAGTAGTCGAGGCAGGCTATTTCTCTATCCAGCTACCATCTTTTGCTCCAGATACCGCCTCAGCTCACAGTACTATTTTTCTTAGGTGGGTTGGTGGTTATCTGTATTTCATATTGTACCTTCGTTGTATTTGTACTCGCCATCTACTATTGTACTATTGATATAGAGACTTGGTGAGGACGTTATGTGTATTATTGTGGATTTGATGTCTTTTATATATAGCCTTTTTCTCTACTGTCATTATTTTTGTGTTGCATTCATATTGACTAGTCTTTCCAAAAAGGGGGTGTTGCTAAAATTTTAAAGAAAGAAAGTAAGACTTTTAAAGAATTTGGGTTGCGATTTCAAATGTTTCAAAACTTATATTATATTTTCCGTATTTTTATGGTTTAGACTTCTGGGTTTTGGCTTTCTTTTGCTACGTTACGTCTTAGGGCGTTGCGTAGTATTAAGGCCGTCACGGGCCAATTTTTGGTCGTGACAAAGTTGGTATCAGAGCGTTAGGTTTTACCTTTCGGAGTGTAGGATGACCTTAGTATGATGGAGTAGGTAGCTTAAGCAGAGTAACGTAGTGTGTGTATGTCTGAAGCATACCCACAGCACGGTACTTTGCATTAAGTGGCCTAAGTACAATTTGCTTGATATTCCTTCCTTGATGATTCACATCTTTGAGATTCAATTTCCTTATTCCTATCGAATCTCATCTTATGTCTATTTATAGCCTTGCCGCCGATGACTATGGGAATTCAGAGTGATGCAGCGAGGGCCGAGGTCAGAGTTAGCTCGGGTGAGACGAGTACTGACCAGGATGGCACTCTAGTTGCACAGGTGCAAACGGATCAGCCTACGACCTATACTATGGATAGACTTTTGGTAGAGATGCAGGAGTTCCGCCAGACGATGAGTTCTTTAGTTGACGTCGTTCGGTAGCTACGACAGGAGGTTGTCACCCCCGTTACTCAGCTATCCCTTACGATCAGCATGCAGCAGTCCGTCACCTACATAGCACCAGTGGTTGCAGCTCCAGTTGACGAGGCACATATTCCAGGACAGTGGAGGACTCGTACCAGCGTACCAGCCCAAGGACAGAGGTTTGGTCGTCGAGATAGATTTCGTGGCCGTCGCGGGAGTAGCAGAGGCTTAGGACGAGGACAGTCGTTCAGCTGTCATCCCCAGGATGGTCAGCAGTCAGCACGTGGATGTTTTCGATGCGGTAGCCTTCAGCACTTCGTCAGGGATTGTTCCTTAGCACCTCGTCATGATCGTTTTCAGAGAGGCCGCGGACGTGGAAGATTCGCTCAGAGGGCTCAGCCTACCGGAGGAGTTCATCCAACTGCGAGTAGAGGGCAGACGCAGGAGTTTGCTTCTACTCATCGGGACGCGCAGACGTCCAATGTGGAGTTTTCAGGTACCCTTGGTTTATATGTTCTTTTGATGTATTCGTTTGTTCTCTTGCTTGTACCGTGGTTGGGTAGATTAGTCGTAGTAGTTGTTTTAACTTCTGTCAGCGATTCTTTTGTTGCGCGACACGTATTTCAGTTTTGTGCCAATTGGATGGGAGATAGAGATTCGTCCGTCGTTTTGATCCTTCTAGAGATGTTGAATTTGACGTCCTCCTAGGCACGGACTGGTTAACTACGTGTTAGGCGTCTATGGACTACCATGTGGAAGCAAGTTAGGTTTTGTTTTCCCCGGCAAGTCAGTTCTTGTTGTACAGGTGGATAGTTGTGCCGCCTCTCAGAGCTTGAATTCAGCCTTTTTCGCTAGTCGGCTACTGAGGAGATGTCGTGGATTCTTGGCGTTCATTCATGATACCGGAGCCACAGTGGGATTGTTGGACCGGGTTCCTTTCGTGCGAGAGTTTTTCCGACGTTGCTCCGGATGGGACGGCGAAGCTTCGGAGCTAAAGGATCAGCAGCAGAGTTCTGGTTTGGGGAGTTTTGTGTGTCTAAGTGTTTCGCTTTTGGAAGCTCCGATTTCTGTTCGTCGAGGAGGAAAACGGAAGTTTGAGGTTGTGTATCGACGGATCGTTAATTGAACCGGCTTATGGTGCGGATGGGTATCCTTCACCTCGCCGTGACGATTTCTCGATCAGCTCCAGAGTGCGAGACCTTTTCTAAGTGTGTTTGGGATCAGGTCATCATTATTGCGGATTCGGAGTGACGGCATTCCGAAGACTGCCTTATGCGTGCTATGGGCTTTGGGTGTTTTTTGTGAGTCGTTGGATTCACTGTTGCCCTAGCAGCATTCGTAGAGGTGACGAACCAGATTTCTTCAGGCCGTTCCTCGACCAGTTTCTGTTGTGTTATTTACGACATTCTGGTCTATTTAATGTGTCTTGAGGGACAGGAGTAGCACTAAGGATTTGTTATGCAGATACTGGGAGAGTACCAGCAGTTGCTAAATTCTCAGAGTGTTTCTTCAGGCTTGTTTGTGTTGACTCCTAGGTCTTGTAGTCACGGGAGGCGGTTCTGTATGGTTCCGAGGGAGATCGTGGCCGTACAGCTTAGACCCAGACTTGTGTGCAGGACGGAGATCCGCAGATGGTTGGTCTTAGCAGGTTTTTACCGCCGTTTCTTGCAGGATTGCTAGAGTAGTGCTGCACCGTCGACTGAATTGACCAGAAAGGAGGTTTCTTTTCTGTGGACTGAGGCATGTGTAAGGAGTTTTCGGCAGTTGAAGATTCAGTTAACATCGGCATCAGTCTTTCTTTGTTTTTGGTTCGGGCGACCTTGTTGTTTAACTGTAGTGTTTCTTGAGTGGGCTCGAGTGTGTACTGAGGTGACACTATAGAGATATCGCTTTTGCTTTCCCTACATTTGGAGGAAGTACAAGAAGGATATCCCACTCATGATCTGAAGATGGCCGCGGTGGTTTTGCGTTGGAAATTTGGAGACGCTACTTGTTTGAGAGTCGTGTCAGATTTTCACGGACCACTAGAGCTTAATGTACATCTTCCTGCAGCAGATTTGGATTGTTGTGTTAGTCTCCTGCAGATTTACAGTTTTTGTGCGATCGTTGAGTACAGCTTGAGTTCGTCTCTACGGAGGGGACAGCTTGCTCATGTCCGCGCCCGACCACTTTCCTTAAATCGTTTTCGCGAGACACCGCCCGTCGAAGCTCGTACGTCAGAGATACTTGAGCATACTCGGCTGGGTAATGATTCGGAGACCTTGAATTGTGACAAAGGTGTGCTAAGTTAGGGACGCGTTTGTGTACCTGACATTATCAGGTAGAGACGTGCAATCCTAGAACATGCACATCTGTCAACTCTCTTTATGCATTCAAGTTCCACCAGCTTTGACGTGACTTGTGAGATGGTTACGAGTGGACAGGGATGTAAAAAGAAGTTTCAGGTTTCGTTTCAAGGTGTCAGTCTTGTTGTGTGTTTGAGTCGAGCATCTGAGGCCGACTGGAGAGTTGCAACCTTTTACCGTTCCGAAGTGGGAATGGGAGAAGATCCCCACGAATTTCGTTATGGTTTCTACCCAAGTTTGGTCATGGGTGTGACTCTATTCGGATTCTTGTCATCCGGTTATACTCAGTTTGCTCAGTTATTCTTTGTTAAGTTGTGTGTTTGTTTTGTTTGTCGTCAACAGTTGGGGATCGTCACTCGCCATCGTTAGGGTTCTCCTTCGATAGCTATTATCAGGAGACACTCCAATTGGCCACCCTTAGGCTTAGGGGTTAGGTCGTGCCGATCACCAGTCTGTTGTTCTTCTGACTTCGCGTAAGTAGGACTTTGGACCCCAGCTAGTCTAGAGACTTCGGAGTTAGTCCAGTTGTGTTAGGTCAGGATGGGAATTGTCCATTTCGAACTGAGGTCTTATGACAACTGTGTTGGTCATAGACTCGAGTTCGTAGGACAGATCATGTATTCCTATGGACTTTCCGATGAATGACGTGTTGGATTTTGGGAAGCTTATCACAGGATTTTGGTCCTTCTGAGATCCTATAAGCGAGTTAGTTTCGTTGCCTTTAATTTGGCACTTCCGCCCAGATTATTAGATTTCCACCCCGTATTCCTTGTGATGATACTTTACAATTACCTTCTTGACCTTTCTCACATGATTTGGCACCAGACCATTTTGCTGGACGCGATCTTTCGTTCACCAGCAGCCATGTGTGTTAATGGCTCGGCAGGTGGAGGTACCTCGGTCAAGGGTCTTGCCATCTGTGAAGGGTTTCCTTGGACGTAGCCGTATAGTGAGTTAGTCACTTGAAAGGCTGCGAGCGAGATTTGAGGATTTTAAATCTTCTCTTTGAAGGTACGCGTATCAGTATATTTTTAAAATTCGGGGACGAATTTCTTTTAAAGGAGGGGGGGGGGAGATTGTAACAACTTAGAATGTGTTTTGTAGCTAATTATATTTTTAATAAAAAGTTTACCAAATTAAGTTTTAAATATTTTATCCTATTTAATGAGTATTTTATTAGAATTTTGTTAGGCACACACACACTTGTGCATGTAAACTAGGATGTTAATTGTGGTTTAACCATTGCTTAATCTAGTGTTAAGTTTGTATTAGGTGTTTTGGGTTTAATAGTGTATGGTTGTTTTTAATTAAATGAATTTTTTAAAAGGGTTTAATATTTGGTTGAATTGTTGACTTTGGGAGAGAGAAGGCATGGGACAACATGGCTTGTGCCATGCTTCTTTAATGAAGTGAGAGAGAGTGAGAAGAGGGGGGTGTTTTCCTCTCATTCTCATCCTCACACTTATTGCTCTCATTCTTTCAATCTCTCACTCTCACACACACACTCTCATACATCAAAGGAAAGCAGCAGTGGCAGTAGCAGCAAAAACAACTAGAACAACAGCAACAATGGAAGCAGCAGCAAGCAACACCATTAACAGCAGCAACTTCATCAACACACACACACACACTCACCTGTAGCAAGCAGCAGCAGCAGAGAGAAGCAGCAGCAGTAGCAAAGCAAGTGGCAGGAGCAGCATCATCAGCATCAGTAGCAGCAGCAGCAGCAACTGCAACAGCAGCAGTTCTGGCAGCAGCAGCAGAAGCCAGCAGTGTAGCAAGCTCTCTTCCTCCCCCATTCACTCAATCTCCTGCTTCCTAGGGTTGCATTGGGTATATTTTCTGAACCCAATCCCTAGTTTGATTAGTTGTGTGTGGTTTTGTGTCGATTAGTGTTAAATTGCTAGTTTAGTGCTAGATTATGGTGTTTAAGTGGAATTTTGGTAAATTGTTGATTGTGTTAGCTACTTTAGCTTATTTGAGTGCTAATAAGGCCACTTCAACTGAGAAATCCCCAGATTACACTAAAATACCATAGGGTTTCTTAATTGTGCAAAATTGGTAATTTTAAGCGACATTTGTGATATCTGGAATCTGCTATAGACCCGGACCTTACAGAGTAAAATTGAGAAGACTGGGACATGATACCTAGGTCTAGAGCACACCACCTGAACACGAACCCACCACCCCCATCTGAGGCCGCCAATTTTAGCTTTCTGGCCGCAATTTGCGGCCAGAAAGGGAAGTGGGATGTTGGAGTTTTGGTGTAGGGTTTCCTGCTGTGTTGTCTAGGTCTTTGGCATGTCTAGTTTTGTGATATTTTACCTGTAGGAAAATCTGGGATCAAATATCGTTTTGGTGTTAGTTGTGTTTGCGCGATACGCGCGATACGTGAGAGGGTTCTGTGATCCAGCGTATCGCGGCGTGTCGCGATGGTTTTAGACGCGTATATACACGTTTCAGCGTATCGTGCACACGCGTGTTTAGTTCGCGACGCGAGTTTCTCGTTTTGGTTCGATATCGCGTTTCGCGGGATATTTGGCTTATATGTGATTTTCATGTCGTATTTGCAGGTTTGCAGGTAGGGACTACGGACACGGCTACAGGGGGAGCAGATGGTAGGATTCACCTAGCGTGGAGTGTAGGTGAGTAGATTTAACATCTACAGGGGAATCGCCCGCATGGCGTTATGCGTCTGGGCTAGGATTCAATTACCTGTCGCACATTCTACGTCATTGTAGAATTACGCCTTACTGCATTTCTTTGATATAGTTATATACTGTGACTAGCAGCCGTAGGACACTGCACACATTATTGACGGTTCATGTTGCACGAGCACGGATTGTATGCTACACACACACCGTCAATAATTGCTATGTCACACACTACCCCTTATAGCTACTATTGCTTGCCACACACGACATCTAGCTTATCGGTATACCTATAGTGTATCATACCTTTAGTGATAGGTATATTTTCACCTTGCGATACAGCTACAGGTATACCTCCTACATATTTTACTTATACCGGGGGGGATATCTTATTCATATTCTTCTTATACCTAGGGGGTATACGACATCAGTTCTTATAGGTAGATACCTATACATTGCTACACCTGTATGTTAGACACATATTCAGTTGTTGTCGCATATTTACATCTACTGATGTTACTTAGCTGTACCTTATCTTGATTTCACATACATCTGGTTCAGCTATATACTTTTGTTTACCTGCTCGCATTCAGATATATCGCATACATTTATTCTTGGATTGCGCATTGTTTATCTGGATTTTATATGATGTTTTCGGGATTTGGGAACTGCGGAAGTTCATGAAATTATGCATACATGGAACAACCCGGTTTCCTTGATATGATAGTTGTGTGTCCCCCATGAGTTTTATCGGTGCTGATTATATGCTCCATACGAGGTGTGGTTGCCGTATGAGAGTACATGGTGGGGCCCGGTATGGTTCCCCTCGGCAAGAAGATCGATGGGTTTGCCGATTGAGCCTGGAGGCGGGCGAGTACCTACCGGTGATTGGTTGGACCTGGCAGTTGTCCGGAGACTACGGGCCAGAGTTGAGAGATGGATGCGGGAGGATCTGTACTGTCGGGGCCGAGGGCCGATACCGCAGACGGACCCCGTGGGCCGATCCGGACTGACGGAGCCCGATATACAAGGATTTCTGTGTCGATGCTTGGCACCCTGTTTTCATGATATTTCTTTAACCCCTTTTTGTATATATAACAGGGGATTAGCCGTTGTTATATATACCCTTACACCAATATTAGTGGAATGGGACGCTAATATATGTGTATTGCCCCCATCATACTCATTTCTGTATATATTTACCTTTAGGATGTTAGAAACTTACTTGGGATTCGACTTAGGATATAGGTGACTCATTGAGATTGGATATTGGATATGAATGAGATTGATGAATTGTACATTCGAGATATAGGAGAGCTATTCGATATTGTACATTGAAGTGATGTGAGACTTATATATTGTGAAAGCCCAATGTAGGGGATGATTTGAGGATTTGGGATTTGAGTGTCTTGATGGATTGTGATCCTGCCACGATGTCAGGTTTCCGTGGAAATGACATATTCCACCCTATACCTCACCCTTATCTATGTTATGCACAGTTTCATACATTGGTAGTACCTGTAGTGTACCCTTATGATAAGTTGCATATCTACATTCTCATATCCTTTTTGCATGGTTATTGCATACTATTGTCATGTTACTATTGCTTCACTTATTGATTGTACCTACTACAGTACTCTCCTTTATTCAGCATTTGCATGACATATTATTACTGTAATCGCATATCTTAGATTCATGCTGTACGTGCATTCCTGCGATTACCTGCATATGTTTTATACTATTCACGAGTTGGCAACTCACCCCCGTTGTGCCACAGGTGTTTCAGGTTGTTCCCCAGAGTAGTCGAGGCAGGCTATTTCTCTTTCCAGCTACCATCTTTTGCTCCAGATACCGCCTCAGCTCACAGTACTATTTTGCTTAGGTGGGTTGGTGGTTATCTGTATTTCATATTGTACCTTCGTTGTATTTGTACTCTCCATCTACTATTATATTATTGACATAGAGACTTGGTGAGGACGTTATGTGTATTATTGTGGATTTGATGTCTTTTATATATAGCCTTTTTCTCTACTGTCATTATTTTTGTGTTGCATTCATATTGACTAGTCTTTACAAAAAGGGGGTGTTGCTAAAATTTTAAAGAAAGAAAGTAAGACTTTTAAAGAATTTGGGTTGCGATTTCAAATGTTTCAAAACTTACATTATCTTTTCCGTATTTTTATGGTTTAGACTTCTGGGTTTTGGCTTTCTTTTGCTACGTTACGTCTTAGGGCGTTGCGTAGTATTAGGACCGTCACGGGCCAATTTTGGGTCGTGACATTAATTCGATCACGAATTGTACGGGTTGAACTTGACTAGTGGACTATGGGTTGTTTGGCATGCGTCAAGGTCATAGCACGCTAGGGGCAAAAGCATTATCGGGAATTTCAAGTGTTGAAATTTGCAATGAGATTGCATACCTTCTATGAGATAGTTGGATCCCGATACCCACTGCGAGTAAGAGTTACTCCTGGGAGAGTTTTACACATTGCAATTAGCTGATCAAGTAGGTGTCTAGAAAGGTGTTAACGAGGTTACGCCTCTGGGAAAATGAGGTTTACATTAATTAGGTTCGTGCAAAAGCATGGGGGACCTCCCTCAAAGTACCGACACTGGCCTGGCTGAAAGATTGGCGAACTTGTAGTAAGTAATTAATACCGGCTAGTCTTTCCTTTTAGGGTTTGAAGGAAGATTTGATAAAAAGCAGTGGGAGCCATCCTGATTAGATAAGATAATATTCAATCTGATCTTGCACGAGCATACGCTAAAGTGTTTTCTTCTCTCTCTCTCCAGGTAGCGACCATTTCATGCCCTAATGAAGATAATAATATGGATGTATTGACCGAACCCGCATGTTATACTGTGCTGGGGAACGTTGGTTCCGTTCTTTCCTATAAGAGTTATAGGAATGAACAGGATATAGGGGAATACCAGGATTCCCATGCCACCCGAATGAAGAAAGTACATGTTGATGCATTTTCTTCGGGTGTGTTCGTTACTGAGAACTGTTTCTCTATTTGCTCTACGTCCTGGGCATTGGATACCGGGTCGGGATCCCATATATGTAATCAGTTACATGGGCTAAGGAAAGGTAGAGAACTTGGAGAAGGTGATAAAGACAATAGAGTTGGAAATGGTGCAATTGTTGCAGCTAAGACTGTCGGGGAATATCACCTTGTATTACCAACTGGTAATACATTGGTTCTGAACGAATGCTATTACATGCCGAACCTGATATGCAACATTATATCGGTTTCTTTATTAAGTAAAGAAGGATATAATTTTGTATTACAGGACAATGTTATGAACATTTTCCATAACCAAAAGTTGGTTGGATCAGGCACGTTATGCAATGGCATTTATGTTCTAAATCAATCAACAGTTCTGAGCATAACAAACACACACAAGAGGAAAAGTTCTGAACTGAATGAATACTTCTTGTGGCATTTTAGACTGGGTCACATCAATGCGACATGACTAGCGAAGTTGCATAAAGATGGATATTTAAATTCGTTTGAGTTTTCATCTTATGACACTTGCCAGTCATGTCTCAAAGGCAAGATGACCAAAACTCCGTTTACGGGACACGGAGAAAGAGTTACCGAACTCTTGGGACTTATTCATAGTGATGTATGCGGTCCCATGTCTACACATGCCAGGGATGGTTCTTCATACTTCATTACATTTACTGACGATCTCTCTAGATTCGGGTATATGTTCCTGATGAAACACAAATAAGAAGCTTTTGAGAAATTTAGGGAATATAAACAAGAAGTTGAGAACCAAACCGGAAAAAGTATTAAAATCCTACGATCTGATCGAGGAGGTGAATACTTGAGCAATGAATTCCTGGACTTCCTAAAAGAGAATGGGATTCTCTCTCAGCTGACTCCTCCATATACACCACAGCACAATGGTGTATCAGAACGGAGGAACCGCACCCTATTAGATATGGTGCGCTCTATGATGAGCATAGCTGAGTTACCTATTTCCTTCTGGGGATATGCGCTTGAGACAGGCATGGACCTATTGAATAGAGTTCCTACCAAATCAGTGCCTACCACTCCATATGAGATATGGAAAGGGAAGAGACCACATCTTAATTACATTAAGATATGGGGTTGTCCAGCCTATGTCAAAAGACAGAATCCGGACAAACTCGAGGCAAGATCAGTCTTATGTAAGTTTGTAGGATATCGCAAGAATTCACAAGTGTATATCTTCTACCATCCCGAGGAACAAAAAGTGTTTGTTTCTCGACATGCCACATTCTTAGAAAAGAGTTTTCTTATGAAACAGACAAGTGGCATTCAGGTAGAACTGGAAGAGGCTCCAGCGGAACAAACTATAACACAAGACATGGTAGAACCAGAGGATTCCGTAGTTCCCGATGAACCCCAGCCACTCCGCCGATCTAGTAGGGTTCCTCGCCAACCTGAGAGATACTACGGTTTTCTCATGGATGGTGGGAGCGAGGATTGCATCATGGAGGATGATGACCCAACTAGTTTCGAGCAGGCCATCACGAGTGGGGACTCAGTGAAATGGCTGAATGCTATGCGGTCTGAGATGGATTCTATGTACACCAACAAAGTATGGACTTTGGAAGTTGCTCCTGAAGGGGTAAAACCCATTGGGAGCAAGTGGATCTTCAAGAAGAAACTTGGTGTAGATGGGAAAGTGGAGACTTTCAAAGCTAGACTTGTAGCAAAGGGTTTTCGTCAAAGACCAGGTGTGGACTATGACGAGACCTTTTCTCCAGTGGCTATACTTAAATCCATCCGGATCATGCTTGCCATCGCTGCATATCATGATTACGAAATCTGGCAAATGGATGTTAAGACCGCATTTCTAAATGGTGATTTAGAAGAGTGCGTGTACATGACTCAGCCAGAGGGCTTCGTAGATAGTGGGAGCAGCGGGAAGGTGTGCAAGCTGCTTAAATCCATTTATGGATTAAAGCAAGCATCGCGGAGTTTGAACATCTGCTTTGACGTCGTTATCAAAGAGTTTGATTTTGTCAAAAATCCAGATGAACCATGTATCTACAAGAAGGTGGCAGAGAGTAAGGTGGTCTTCTTCGTATTGTACGTGGACGACATACTCTTGATAGGAAATGATATTCCTATGCTGCAATCAGTCAAGCTCTTCTTATCACAAAGATTCTCAATGAAAGATCTTGGTGACGCCTCCTGCATATTGGGAATAAGGATCTATAGAGATAGATCCAAAAGGATTTTGGGATTGTCCCAATCCAAGTACATCGACACCATACTAAAGAGGTTTAGTATGGAAGAGTCCAAGCGTGGGAACATGCCCACGATCTCTGGAGTCACTCTCTCCAAAGAGATGTCTCCCAAGACTGATTTGGAGAGAGCTCGCATGCAAGGGATACCCTATGCTTCGGCAGTAGGCTCTATCATGTATGCGATGCTATGTACCAGACCCGATGTAGCATACTCACTAAGTGTAGTGAGCAGGTATCAAGCTGATCCTGGAGAGAGTCACTGGACAGCTGTGAAGAGCATTCTCAAGTACTTATGAAGGACTAGAGATATGTTCTTGGTGTATGGTAACGGAGAGCTCCAAGTGGAGTCCTTTAACGATTCGAGCTTCCAGAGTGATAAGGACGACTCTAAGTTGCAGTCGGGCTTTGTCTTTACCCTTTACGGAGGGGCGGTTAGCTGGAAGAGTTCCAAGCAGGAAACCATGGCAGACTCGACGATGGAGGCTGAATACATCGCTGCCAACGATGCTGCCAAAGAGGCTGTCTGGATCAAGAAGTTCATTACTGAACTTAGAGTGGTTCCATCCATTGAGCATCCAATACCTTTGTATTGCGATAACAATGGAGCGGTGGCTTTGGCCAAGAAACCCAGGTCCCATCAGCGGTCCAGACATATTCTGAGGCGGTATCACCTGATCCGGGAGATAGTTGATCGCCGGGAGATCGAGGTCAGGAGGGTTGACACGAAGAACAACACGGCGGATCCACTCACGAAGGCCATTCCCCAGATACAGTTTGAGAGACTCTTCGGGATGCTCGGTATGCGATACTACAACAGCTGGCCCTAGTGCAAGTGGGGGATTGTTAGTTGTATGTATGCCCTAGAGGCCAGTATTGTACAGATGTTGTATATTATATTGGATGCTTGGACATATATAGAGACGACTTTCTTGCTCGATATGATAGTAATCGTATGCTATCTGGTTACTCTTTATCTTAACATGTACACTAGTCTCTTTATACTGTCTTGTAGTTACATGTTGGTAAAGCCCTTAGGATGTGTACTTGACTACCTGGACTATGATGCAGATCATACTAGTGGGGACATGGTAGTCCATAAGTACATCCTTCAAGGTCCCTAGTCGTGGGTGTATCGAGACGGGGCATCGATATACCAAAGTAGACTAGCGTATATGCTTCTCGACCCATGTGATGGGCGATGGATGATCCCATATCCATTTGTGTTTGACATCAGAGATGGTATACGGGTGCTCAGAGGAGACTGGGTACACTGGACGGACTCGCCGAGAACTCCCAGATGGTATTATACCTCACGTCAGATGGCAGTTCTCAGGAGACACTTGTACAGGTTAGTCTGTAGACCCGAGATCGTCATAGAGTCTTGTGTGATTCCCACTGTGCTTTGATCTCCACCTTAACACGTCCATTAGGGCGTGCAAAATGGTGGTCTTTGGGTATAGTCCCGAGTCACATGGAGGCAATGAGCGATAGGAGGGGTTTCGTCTCTCCCGGTATTGGGGGTTGATGTTGCGCTGTGCTCGATTGGCCGTAACAGGGAAGTCCCTGGCCAGGGCTGATCAGAGATTTGCCGGTAAGTGTTACCAGTAGTTTCTTGACCCGTTATGAGCCTCACATCGGCATGACTTATCGAGTATTGGGGTCTGACGTTTACCACCCCTAGACTTGATATGCGACGTATCAGACGAACAGACCGGACTGTACGGTAAGTGTTACTGGTTGGATTCACAGGAGTGTGAGCGGGCTAGCTCATCGATCTTCTGATCGCGCAATACCCGGGTGGCCGTTACGTTTAGCAGACCGCTTGCGGCTTGTGGGTGCTTGATATGATCATCATCTGCTACCGGCGTATTGACGAGTCTTTAGAGTCCTACACAGAGGTTTCCTGGTTCAAGCGAAACGAAATAGGAGCGCATATGAGATATGTGAAGGACCGAGAATAATGCGTGTATGTGATACCGCATTTCATTCTCGCGATATATGTTTCGATTGGTGATATTCGATAAGACCTAGTTATCGAATCATAGATTCGATAAATCGATACATTGGATTCTAGTCGGTTATGTGCGACATGACCGGATCATTGAATCAAATGTTGATTTAATGATTTAATGTATAATTATATATTTGATATATTACTTTGCATTAACTAGTATTGGTTCACTTTAAATGGATATTCTCACTTGATGTGCAAATTGTATATATGATATATTTTTATGCACATGTTTGTATCATGTTTGATGATGCATGCTCATTTGGTTAAGTGTATAGAATTAAACTTAGGTTAAGAAAGTGATTAGGGTTTTTATTTATCCATTCTTTTATTTATTCATTTTTGGAAAAAGAATGTGATAAGAATACAAAATGGTTGCTTTCATTCTTGAACATTGTTGAAGCTTCATGAAGCTTTGACTTTGTGACCATTTTGTCTTCATACTAAACCCTAACCATTCTTCTAACCTTAGTTAACTCTCTACACTTAACTATGGTTCTCTTTATGATAAGTATTGATTTAATTTTATTTTATCTTAACACTTATCATATTCTTTCTTCTTCTTCATCTTCATCTTCAAGGAGAAAGCTTGATGCCATCAATGGCAACTTGATTTCTAAAGTGAGAAATCCAATTCTAAAGTGAACCCACCTCCTATTTCTTCACCCTCTACCTCTTGCCAAGTTGTTTTGGGTGTTTTCTTCATAAGTTTCACAACTTTGTGAAGTCGGAGCTTGAACTTGTGATGCCTCGACGTAGATCGTCTTTGACACGAAGCCGACGACCTATTCCGCTCGCTTTCCCGATGAAACCGATGAACGAGTCTAAGATTGGAAAAGGACAGCGAGAGAAGCACTACGTGGAGATAAGGAAGTGGATATCCGGATCTACAAAGGTTGTAGAATCTAACTTTTAGTTAAGAAGTTAACTAGATTATCTTTTCGCCTAAACATCTTGTCTAAGATCCGTAGTCTAGGGTTTCTCGGCACCATTTTTTTTAAATTGGCATGTTCGATGCCTTGTGCGACCTCACTAGAGTGCCTAGGAACCTTTCAATTGCATGATTGATAGAGCCTATAGGATTCTTGCTTGACTGCCAGCAGTATGATGGCGATCATATACGTGGGAGCTTGGGGTCTGTAAGTACATCCTTAAAGAGTCCCTAGTCGTGGGAGTTTCGAGACAGGGCATCGATACTCCAGAGTAGATAGTGTATACAGTCGAGACCCCGACGAGGAGCGGTGGCCGGTCTCACAAGCCATTGGTGTTAGTTGGTTCACCTAAGATGTATACAGGTGCTCATTGGGTTATGAGTACACCCGGACAGGACTAGCCGGGAACATGCTAGTTAGTATTATACATATCGTCAGATAGCAGTTCCCTTGTGACATGTGTACAGGTTGGTTTGTCGACCTGAGATCGTCATTTGTCTCTTGTGAGTTCCCACTGTGCTTTGATTTCTACCCAACCACGCTCAAAGGAGACGTGCAAACAGGTTTTTTTGGGGTACAGTCCCTAGCCACATGGAGGCAGTGAGCAGATCGTCGGGGATTCGTCTCTCCCGGTATTGGGGGTTGATGTCGCACAGTGCACGGGTGGCCATCACTAGAAATCCTCGGCCGAGGTAGTGGAGAATTACTGATTTGGATCAGTAGTTTCTCAGGTGGTGATGGGCTTCATGCCGACTCGATTTATCGCGTTATTAGGAGTCTGACTTTATCCATCCCCCAAGACTCGATATGCGATACTCTTTAGACGAAAGGACCGGACTGTACGGATATTTTCACTGTCAGGCTCAGTAGGGTTTATGGATGAGTTCGCTCGTCAGCTTCCCTTCCAATAAATACATAGGCAACCATTACGTACAGCTTTTACCTCTGACGTGTTAGTGGTTATACCCAGTGCCACTGTGTTGATGAGTCATTAGAGTCCCCCACAGACTGTTTCCCAAGTTCGGGTGAAATGTTGTAGAGGCCGTATGGTTTTATGGCATGGTTCGGAAAATGCACGTGCGTTTTCGCACGTGTCATTTTTCGGGCAGATAATACTGGGAGGCTTTGGTTTAAGCCGTATCCCAGTATTATACTGTGTAGATATAATATCTTTGTCTCAGTTGCATTTGTATTCGGTCGTAACAAAAATGCGGGTATGTTTATACTAATACGGGGTTATCCTGAAATTCGTTTCAGGATCACTTTTGGAAGTTGCCTGTTTGCAGTTTTCTTTCGCCCGTCTTTAAAATTTGGTTAAAGACGGATTTATCTTTTCTTGAGATGAGTGTGGAAACTTCTAGATGATGACTAGGATGATGATGTGGCTAGTGACTCATTAGTGCATTAATTTTGCAATTAATGTATGGTGACTAGGTTAGATGATTCATTAGTTCATTAATGGTTTTTGGTGACAAGGTTAAAATGACTCATTCTTTCTCATTTATTGTTGTAGTCACCCCACCCCCCTCTCCTACACTCGCCTCTCTCATCCTATATAGTGGCCGGCCCCTCTCCTTGAAAAGAGATGGTTGTTCATTTGGAAAAAGATTAGGGTTTTGGCTTCATGGAAATTTCAAATATTCATTTCACATTTCCACCCGATCCAAAAGGCAACTTCATTAACCGTTCGTCCATAGCTTTGGACGTAACAAGACAAAGTGTTCTACTCATTCTCTACACTAATCTTGGTCATCTCTTTTAGCAAACTTGATGATCGAGTTGCCTCGGTTCAGAGGCGGGAGCCTGTTTAAAGATCCGTCGACGTGGTGCCACCTGGACGAGAAGACTGGAGATTCAGGAGATCGGAGTAGCCGCAACAAAGCATGGGATGATGGTTGAAGACCGAAGGACTCGGATCGTTCGGTATAACATTTCTACCCACTTTGTAGTTTAGCTTTAATGGAAGATCCGGGTTATAGTACTCGATAGCGCCGGTTGTAAAAAGTTTTTGTTCCGCATTTGGCGTCTGTTAGACGGCCGGGGCGTTACCGTGGACTTACAGACACCACTTCAAATATGAGCCCCAAACACCCTAGAAAATCCGGCAACACGTATCCCAATTCCGGCGATGCCGGCCCACCTTGAGTGTTTGGTGTTGGTTTTTCTCTTGTAACTTTGTTTTGGTATTTTATAAGTATTTGTATTGTTTGTTTTGCCTAATTATTCATACAGAGGAATCTGGGAATGTTTTAAAAATGGTTTACTCAAAATTCAGAAATTTATGATACGAAGTTTCGTATTTTGATGTTGTAGTTGAATCGTTAACGTTTATACGTTAACGACAGAATTTTATTGTCATTTTTGAGTTAAGTATGCTGTAGGTTCTAACCTATGGGTGTTTTGCTTGTTGTTTTCATTTCCGGTATGATATTTACATCTATGCGATTTAAATACGACTATAGGTACGATTCGAGGATTCTGAGACGGAGTGGGCGATGTAGCAGCGTGGATTCGGCAAGCTCATCAAGTTGGTGAGTAGATTTATATCTACTGGGGAAGTCGGGTGGATAGTGTAGAGCACCCCCGCAACCTTATATTATTCAAGACATTGATATAGTATCGTATCTTATATGTCCTTCATTGCATAAAGTTCATATCTAGCTTTAAGGGAGACATGTGCATAATGATTAGATCCATACGACATGGATATGATTTGATTAGTTTGTATGAGAAATCATGCCGTACTTAAGATCATACAAGGATTTATGCGAATTGGAAATGATGAAATTTGTGTGCCGAATATGGCCAAGTTATCTTTTAACTCGTAGAGTTAGATTATATTCTGTTTTAGGATGTAATACTTGTGTGAGCTATATTCTTTTAAAAACTATGATTCGTTGTCTTTTAAATAAAATATGCGGATGCGTGCCAGTTTCTAAAACGAATATCTATTTTAAATCTAGGGCAGCTTCCTTATTTTAAACTTAACACTTCGATCATTTCTAAAGATAATGGTATAGCTCATAGCAAGTAATTACAATAGTTACGTTTAGATTAATTACATGTTTGCATTGTATTACTCATATTATACGTTTCTGTGATTACGCACACTCTGATAGAACACTGCACAAATACAAATGAGTACTATGCTGCACAAGCACGTGAATATATATTACACTACACCTCATTGGTACTGCCATGTCACTGTAGAACCGTGTTGTTATATATGTATTACAATAAATAGGTTGTTACACCGTAGAACACTTGCATAAATACTAATGATTGCCATGTTGCACGAGCACAAATGCATATGCTACACTACACATCATTAGTAGTACCATGTCACAGAAAAATTGAAATCTATAATTATGTAGTCTTATGTATTCCTGTTGTAAGTTACGAATATTAATACTATAAATGTTGTATTTGATTCTTATGGATTTTCTGGATATGTTACTCCTGATGATATATATCGGTGGTATGGGACACTGTTATATATGTATATATATAATATATCATCAATATTATCTATGCAAGTATTCTTATTTCTTACTTGATATTTTGATATGATGAGTTAAACGTCCACCATGAGTTTTGTGTTTCCTGATTTTGATTCCAGACCGGGTGGGGTAGCTATACGGTTTCGGATTTGTGAAATATCTGGACTGAGTGGCGGAGATATACAGTCGGATACATGGTGGACCCGGATCGAGACCGAGGGGAAGGATTGCCGCATGGAGGCAGGGGAGCCTAACGAGGATACTCGATTCCGGAGATAGAATTGAGCACGGCAGATATCCAGGGGATACTGACCGGGGTTCGATTGGGTTACGGCAGATGTCCAGGGGATACTGATCGTAACCAGGATATCAGGTGGCGATCATCTATTGAGGTGGTGTCGACGATATCTGTATTTATGTGTCGATGATAGACACGAGAGATTTCGGATTTCGATGTCGTTGCTGGACATCTATATATATTGGTATATATTGATATGAGCATTATCATGAGGTACACATTTAGATATTATTAGTGGATCCAACCAGGACTGATCCGGAGGATAGTACCTGTATATATTGGTATAGACATTCATATACAAAGAAAAGGATTCAAGTACGAACTATAGATTCAAGATTTTTGACTCATATGACATTGGGATATTATACTTAGGATTGCATGATAATTAGTATTGCACATACATGTTATATAGCATATCAGTACAGATTATGATAGTACTATACTTATGACCTAGGTATCATCATATATTTCGATTTCTACCTTTAGATGTACTTTTATTCACTGAGTTGGCAACTCATCCCCGTTGTGCCACAGTTTATTGCAGGTTTTACCGCTTGGATTATCAGCGGTTTGGGGCATACCTTATTTTGGGGATTGATGGGTAAGTGAGTTATTATTGTATTATACTCACTCTTGATTATTCTTTTATTCTTGTATCTAGCAGAAACTCCATCAACTTGGAAACGATATACTATAGACTTAGAATCGAGACTTAGAGTTTACGGGTGGTGATGTCACGCTCTTTAGAGTCGACATATGTTATAAATTTGTTTGGATGTTCCGTCTTTTAGATGTGAAAGATATCTTTCGTTGGGATACTATTTCATTTTGTTGTATTGAGTTTTTATAAAAATGCAAAGGAGGTGATGACAAGTTTCAAAACGTCATAAAGGCTTTTCCACATACGATGTTATTTTAGATTAATATTATCGGCTGATTATTTAAACCTCACCTCAAATATTTTAAAAAGAGTTTAGATTCCGGGTTTTAGCTTACTGGAATCGCGTCAATGTCTTTAGATGCCATATGATTTAAGTGCCGGTCGCGTGCCACATTTGGGTCGTGACAATCACCATAGATCATAATCCACAAGATGTAGTAGGAATCATCCAAATCTTCTATTGAGAATCCCCGTGATCAGAGGAGCTTGACCGAGTGTAGGATAGGAAACCATTTTCTATCAAGAGTATGTCATCTACGTACAATACGTAGAAGACAACCTTACTCTCTACAATCTTCTTTTATATACAAGGTTCATCTACTATTTTGATGAAGTCAAACTCTTTGACTGCCACATCAAAACAGATGTTCCAACTCCGCGATGCGCGTATTGTTCCTGATGGACTTAAGCATAGCTTTGAAAGTCTCAACTTTTCCATTTACACCAAGAATCTTCTCAAGATCTATTTGCACCAATGGGTTTTACCCCTTCAGGTGCAACATTCAAAGTCATGCTTTGTTGGTGTACATAGATTCCAACTTTGATTACATAGCATCTAGCCATTACACAGAGTCCCCACTCGTGATGGCCTGCCTGAACCTAGTTGGGCCATCATCAAACATGATGCAATCCTCGCTCCCACTATCACCGAGAAGACCGTAATATCTCTCAAGTGGATGAGGAACCCTACCAGATTCATGGAGAGGCTAAGGCTCGTCGGAGACTATTGAATCCTTTGGTTTCACCAAATCATCATCTATTAGTTTGTCAAGCTAGAACACCTTCCAGTTCTACCTCATGACCACAAATCTATTCACAAGAAATTACTTTTCTAAAACAGGTGGCATGCTGAGAAACAAAACACCTTTTGCTCCTCATAGTGGTAGAAGATATTCCCTCGCAAATGTTTGGGATATCCTAACAAACATATACAGAACTGACCTTGCCTCGAGCTTGTCCGGATTTTTCTTTTCAACATAAACCGGACAACCCCATATCTTAACCCATTTAAGGCATGGACTCTTCCCATTCTATATCTCATATGAAGTGGTAGGCACGGATTTGGATGGAAACCCATTCAATATGTATGCAGCTTCTCAAGTGCATAACACCAAAAGGAGACAGGTAACTCAGCAGTACTCATCATAGAGCGCGCTATATCTCATAGGGTGCGATACCTCAGTCCCGATACACCGTTTTTGTTGTGGTGTATATGATGGAGTAAGCTGAGAGAGAATCACATTCTCCTTTTAGAAACTCCAAGAACTCCATGCGCAAGTATTCTCCTCCTCGATCACATCATAGGACTTAATACTTCTACCCATCTGGTTTTTTAACTTCAAGCTTCTATTCGTTGAATTTTCTCAAAAGTTTCAGACTTGTGTTTCAACAGGAACATATGTTCGAATCTTGAGAGATGATCAGTGAATATAATGAAATATGAAGAACCAACCCTGCTATTTGTAGACATAGGACCGTATACATCATCATGTATCCGTCCCAAGAGTTCAGTAACTCTTTCTCTGGTTCCAGTAAACGGAGAATTGGTCATTTTACCTTTGAGACAAGACTGGCAAGTATCATAAGATGAAAATTCGAACAGATTCTCATATTCATCCTTATGTAACTTAGTCGGTGGTGTCGTATTGATATGACCTAGTCTACAATGCCACAAGAAGGATTCGTTCATTTCTGAACAACTCCTCTTGTGTGTGTTCTATATACTTTGAACTGTGGTTTGATTTAGAACGTATATGCTATTACATAATGTTCCTGATCCAATCAACTCTTGATTTAGGAAAATGTTCACAACATTATCCTCTAATACAGAATTATATCCTTCTTTAACTTAATAAAGAAACTGATGTAATGTTGTATATCAGGTTCGGTATCTAATAATATTTTTTCAGAATCAATATATTAATGCAAGGTGATATCTGCCAACTGACTTGGCTGCAACAATTTCACCATTCTCTAACACTTAGAGACATATCACCTATTCTCAGTTCTCTACCTTTCTATAGCCCATGTAACTCTTACATATGTGGGATCCTTATCTGGTATCACATACCCAGGACGTAGAGGATACTGAAAAACAGTTCTCAGTAATGAACACGCCCGAAGAAGATGCATCAACATGCACTTTCTTCGATTAGGTGGTATGGGAATCCGGATATTCCCCTATTTCCTACTCGGAATTATAACAGTTAAAAGATAGAGCGGAACCAACGTTCCCTAGCTCAGTATAATAAGCAGGTTCAGTCAATGCATCCATTTTATTATCTTGATTAAGGCGTGACATGGTCGCTACTAGGAGAGAGAGAGAAGAAAACACTCTGCGTGCGCTCTTGCAAGATTAGATTGGTTATTATTTTATCTAATCAGGATGCCTCCCACTGTTTTCATCAAATCTTCCTTCAAACCCTAAAAGGTAAGACTAGCCAGGATTAATTACACCCTACAAGTTCAGCAATCTTTCAGCCAGGCTAGTGTTGGTATTTTGAGGGAGGTTCCCCATGCTTTCGCATGGACCTAATTAAAATAAACCTCATTTTTCCAGGGGCGTAACCCTGTTAACACCTTTCTAGACACCTACTTGATCGAGTAATTATAATGTGTAAATCTCTTCCAGGAGTAACTCTTACTTACAATGGGTATCGGGATCCAACTATCTCATAGAAGGTATGCAATCTCATTGCAAATTTCAACACTTTAAATTCCCGATAATATTTTTCCCCTAGCCACTTATGACCTTAACATGGTCAAAAAATCATAAGCGCTAGCCAAGTTCAACCCGTCATTTCCTGATTGAATTAAACCCACCTGCACGACCCTTAACATGGTCAACAAAGTCGTACGACTACCCTAATCCAATCGCATCATATGCTTATGCAGATAAGCACTAATCAGCTACCGCACACTACGCCTTAACAGGGTCAACAAACGTAGAACGAATACTAAGTAGTACTTATCTGAAATGACGGACGGCTACGACTGGTTTTTAAGAAAACCTTTTGCTTAATGAACTTGATATCGTCGTAGAATCGAGTGATTTTGAAAAGGAGTGTTTTTTAGGTTTTCACTAGTTTTGCTAAAGAGGTCACTCCCGGTGAAGGGATCTCGGCTCTTTCCTCATCGAATGAGGTGCCTGATATTTCATAAATACCACTATGCAAAGCAGAAACTATAGAAGCAATCAAAAGACAAACCGAATGGGCTGTAGCATCTGCTAGTTTCAATAAATAGGTCACTCCCGGTGAAGGGATCTCGGCTCTTTCCTTATCGAATAAGGTGCTGTATATTCTACAAGGAATACCGCTATGCAAAGCAAGAACTAGAGCTACCAGTTTTTAAACAAGTTTATACAACATCTTTAAGTTTCTTTTTCTTTTTATTTCATTAATCTCTTTAATGAAGTCCCATCAATTATACTTCCCAAGTATCACAGAAGAAACGAAAGCAACAATATTAATTATATCTCATATATATAGTATAGGCATTCGTCTCATAACATATCAAGTGATCACATCACAAAATATCAGCAGCAGAAGAACATATATGAAATATTGGATATACTAGGAATTCCGTGTTTTAAATAAGCCAATAAAAAACGCGGATTCCATGGTCGCGATGAATAGCCAAGCCCACATCCCTAGACCCCTACGAGAGCGGCAAGCAACCCTACCAATTCTAGAGTTAGACCCGGTCTCGACTCCTCGAGATGGTCTCCCACTAGACCCTAGAACCCGGTTACTTGTGCTCCCCGCCTTGGGTCTATCCTAATACGGAAAAGTAAAGAATATACATCAATGGTGACATCATCCTCAACCCAGAAGTGCTCCAATAAAAGAATATTACATACAAGCTTTTACAAGAATGAAAATGGAAAACTCTCATCTCACATAAAAAAAACCCGGCTATTCAAAACACGACGATCCAATATTACATATCACAGCAACACATAACATAACATGTCATCAACGTAAATAAGTATGTGTATCCTAATTTTCGTTGACATATAGCAACGAAACCGGCGATAAACCACATATTACACTTACGGTCGCAGAAAAGAAAGTGAAAAACTATAACAATTGGAATCCGCAAACACCTTAGACATCATAAACCCAATGTATCACATACTTTGGATTTAATTCCTAACAAAATGAATTTCTTAGAAATCACATGCCTAACAATTATAAACCCCGCATTTTAGTCTCGATATTGAAAACACTTTCTAATAACCTGTCGGGTAATTCAACAAGATTCCCGATAACCTGATCGAATGCTCGTCGGAAACTTTAATATACGGCCGCACCCCCGATGCCGTCGACGAAGTGCACTAAGGCGGAACACCGCGGCCGCGAACACCCGAACGGATGCTTTTTGCGACGGGGTTCTCCTACAGTCACTCTGTCGGGGCTTTGGGCATGGCTATCTAGTAAGGTTACCAAGAGAGTATCCACGTACACTACGTAATTGCGACGAACTTTTGATCCACATCAAAATTCCATGGCAACCGATCAAATGAGACTAAACTGCTAGATTTATAAAATTCAAACTAGTTGTCTCATAACCAATTATGTGGATTCTAAATATTATATCACAATCACACATAGCTAGACGATGTTAAACTTTTCGATCGAATAAGCAAGGACCCAAAATTTCTGTACATGCTCAACACTTGAGCGGAGTTCTAAAAGTACCCAGAACATGCCATAGCTCTTATGAACCAGCCGTAGAAGGGTCAACCAATGCCTCACCTGTGGCACTGCTAAACTACCACAAACCCTAGGGTTTGATGGCAGTTCTGACGGTCACAGAATCAAGTTAGGGTTTCGTTCTTCTAGAGGGTCCACAGAATCGCTTGGAAGATTTTCTGAAAATTTAAACCCGGAAAAAATCCAACTCTTGGAAAATTTCCAGCGGGGAAAAGTTGGGTTATTGATATCCGCTCAAACTTTTTATCGTCGTCTAAAAAAACTGAATACATGTTAGAATTACAATTATGAAACACACCGAATTGCTTTTGCAGAAAGTTAACATCACATGAAAATTTAGGAAAAACAAAAAACACCTGAAACACCAAAACCTAGAGACTGGAACACCATGAAAATTTGAAGCCAGAATTCCAAATTTCGTATCGGGTGTTTAAAAACTAGATTTTGTATCACATATAACATTCTGCAGTTGTTTAAAAAAACTTTTTACACCTCTAAAAATTCAACAGAAACTAGATTTTGTATCGGGTGTTTCGGAGTAGTTTCGGTTTCGTAATCCTAGAAAACATCGCCTAATTTTCTAGCATGACTCTGATACCATTGCAGTGTTGTCTAGCACGGCAGCAAGTTTTCGGGAGGCATCGTCCATGCCATTTTTAAAAAATTGTCATATTAGCTAACACTAATGTCACGACCCGAAAGTACGGAACATGACCGGCACTTAGACTACGAACGTCTCAAGGAGTACGTATGCTAAGTAAGCCGAAACCCAGAAATCCAAACCAAGAGAAGTAGTAGAGAATAGGAAGAACCATATCAAATCAACCTGTATGCAACATAATATACAACGCCTAAAGGCGAGGATCACAACAGAAATGGAACTCAACCAGCAAGAAACTCAAGAAATATAACATGCTACTCTATGGTCGAAAGAATAACATTACTGGTCTCTATCTCAAAAATACAAGTTTGGTTGATGGAACTTCTAGATACAACTGAAATATAATATACAAGGTATAATGATGGGTAAGATACAATAAACCCACCTACTAGCAAGTCACCCGAAAAGAAACCGTGCCCGCAAAGCCGTAATGAAATCCGTACGGCAACACCTGCAAGAAACTGGGGCACAACGGGGGTGAGTTGCCAACTCGTGAGTAGAAAAAGGTCTACGAACAGAAAATCGCATGAATAACGAAACCTAGGTCAATGATCATAATATATCCTCAAATATATGAATAACATGCAGCCTATAACAATGGCTAGGGTAATATCTAACCCGAGTGTGATCTCATGTGCCCGTGTCAGTGCCTCAGGTAGCAATATATCATATGAATGAGGTATGAATGCATGAAAACAGAATACATGTAAATGAAGAAACTGTTTTCAAAAATTAGTGAGATTTCCTTTGTATTTAAAAAATGAGGTATCATAAATGAAATCAGCATCAACAGTGTCTAGCATCGACACAAAACATAAATCTCAATGTCTCAAAACCTCAGGCTCCGGCCATCCGGACTGGCCTGTATCATCAAATCTCAGTACCTCAATATCTCGAAATCTCAATGTCTCAATCTCAATATCTAGGGCGCCGTCAGTCCATACCGGCCCCTACCATCCATCTCAAGACCACGACGGTATCCTCCGGATATCCGACGCGTCGGGTAAAATCACCGGTAGGTAGTCTCCCCCTGCCAGGCTCATCGTCATCACCACGAGCTTCTTGCCCCGGGGTACCTTACCGGGTCCACCATGTACCCGAAACGGTTCATCCAACTCCTCGAATCGGGTCTCCAAATATATCAGCAAACTCATGGTGGACGACTCATACATCATGGGAAAAACCGCGCTTTTTATTTAAAAAGAGAAAGAAGAAGTTTGTATATGTTTTGCGGTTTTCCCCAAATCCAGAAAATCTCATGGAAATCCAAATCCAAAACCTCAACAGCACGTAAAAAGTGAATATATGCATGAGAATCCATGAATGCGGCATAACAATGAATAACAGTATGCATGAGGTAGCAGGTAATAACTATAATGTCTAAACTAACATATAAGGCAAGTACACTAATATCATGTCTAAACTATTAGCTAACAGGCTATGTCAAGCAATAATATTTTCTAAGGTGTACGTGACATGGCAATTATCGATGAAGATGTGTGTGAGCCGGCAAGTAAGTGTACATGGTACATACGCATCATCGGTAATGGTGCTGGTGTCCTAACCACAAGATATCAACATTAGAATATGAAGCATAATATAAGCATGTGATGCGGAGCAAACAACAATAATGAGCGGGAGCTGAATACTAGACGCAACGATAATTAATCTGTTTTAACCTAAAATAAGTCCTATAATGGTGCCTTTTGAAATAACACGAATCGTGGGGTTTTGAAAATAGGGGCTACGGTGTTTTTAAGAAAAGATACGTTTTTTTTTTTGAAATATCCGTAGGATCCCTTAGGCTGTCTTTAAAAATACGCACGATTCGTATGCTTTGAAATAGGTAGGAACCGAATCTAATCTAACAACTAACTAAACTAAAGGCTACGCTATAAGCTAGACTACAGGTAAGGAAACCGCCTAACATCTGAGTCGATACATATACATACCTGTATATATATCAGTCGGTGATCCCGCCTCAATAATATCATATCCGATACCATATCTATAATCAGACATCCCAAGTCAAGAGTGCGGATCAATCATCAAGATATAGCTCGTACGTAAATCCGTCGTACGGCATCCCCAAATCTGGGTACGGGTCAATATCATATTCCTCACACTATTCCTCTGGTATCCTCTTTATTCAAGATCATAGTCTAGGGTACTGACCTATGTCTAGTACAATACTAATATCCTCAATATACTCATGATCTGACTACTGATCGACAATCTCATACAAACCGATATCGTCAGCACATATCATCATCAAGGGGTATACATCGCCCGATACGGCCTAATATCAATATCCTAGCATATTATGCCTCATATCACGATCACATGTCGACCATTTATTTATAACACTATTCACCCGTATCGCCGCCGCAAGATCCGCTATAACACCAGGACGTACCTTAAGTACGAATCCTGCCATATCACCGAGATCACAACCACAAACAAATCTCATCGACTCATCCCAATCCCAAATATTCTCCTCAAATCCGTATGTGAACACATAGTCCCATACCCATGTGAACATATAAATATATTCCCATACACGCACATATGAAATAAGGAATGTATGCAAGTATGTATATGTGTGTGTGTAAGTGTAGTGCACCCACTATCTAAGGTTTCGTAACCATGCACCAATCCATCACCAATATCCATCTAAAATCATCAATAATAAATCCTAACAACATATCATAAATTGTTGGTGTGTATACGCATCCGTATACATCACCACGGACTGCGGGGGTGCTATACGCCATCCACCCGACTTCTCCCCGTAGATATAAATCTACTCACCAGGTCCTCGCTCGCCGGTGCCGCGTCGCCACGCGCTTGCTTGTCGTCTCGAAGTCTACATGGGGTACCTACATATCATAACGCACCATATCGCATTAAAATCCGACTCATGACCAAAACGACGCACGAAACCCACATAGGTCAAAAGCTAAGGTTCCTTTCACAGATCGACCTAAAAACCCTCGACGTCGGCGTACAAACGCCAAACCATCGAGAAAGCTCCCAAAACATTCATTTGTACAATTACAAGCACTAATTATAATATAAAATAGGTTAAAACTCACGAAAACCCCAAATTCACTCTAAAAGCCGTTTTTCCGAAAAACTAGCAAGCAAAATTACCCGTTTTAGTACAAAACTCGATGTTTAAACAATTCTAGCGGCCATAATACTTATTAAATAACTTAAATAAGTCAATAAAACCATTTCCATAATTTTAATCTCCATAAATTACATTAACCCAAAAATATAGTTAACAAAATTAACCAATTTCAACCATTTTATAGCAAAAATACACAAACGACAATTTAGCTTTGATTTGGAAGATCTAAAGCATTAAACTACAATTTAAAATGTTAATAAAGTCATAAATAACCTAATTGGGTTTTTCTCTTAGTTATTTCCAAAGATTACAAAAACCTAGTTATAAAATTATCAAATCTTAACAACTTTGAAGTAACTCTTTACAATATTAACAACAAATCTAGATTGTGCACATCTTAGGACATTAATTTACACTTGATTAACCTAGTGATGGTTAAGCCCTAATTCATATTCAAACTCTTATCTTAGAATTCCCAAAACTTGAAATTAAACCACAATAATACCTAATTAGGCTAGATTTAGATAATTAGCAACAAAGAAAACATGGGTTGAGATTTATACCTCACAATTTGTAGATCTAGCATGCTAACATAGCCTCTAAATTGGTTCTCTAGCTCCATGATTCAAGCTTGAATGGCCAAGAAATAATGGGTAAAGATTAATTAGGAGTTTATGAGGTGTTAGTTTGGATTTTTGATGGAATTTTGGGGTTTTTTTGATGGAAAATGAAGTGGGGGAAATAGGGGAGGGGCTGCTGCAGTTTGGTTCAGCAGTGAGGATGGGGGAAAGAGTGTGGAGTGTGTGGGTTTGTTGGAAGAAAGACCAAGTCAATCCAATAAATACCCCATGCCTCAAGTATAAACCCATACCTCTTTATTAATTCCTTTTTAATTGAGATGAGATAGTGAGATGATTGGAGAGAGGAGGGGGGGCTGGTTTCGGCCACACAATATGGGAGAGAGAAAAAGAATGGGTGTGTATGTTGTGGCCAAATCAAAGAAAGCCCATACTTCATTAACCTTAAACCATTTTTTCTTTCCAAATTAAGCCTTTTCTTTTATATTTTCTAAAACTGTTTGACAAACCATTTCATTTCAGAAACCACATGAAAAAATTTTATTTAATGTTTTATGATGCACAAAATTTGTTTCAACTCATTCCAATTTGTAATTTTCCCTAATTAAATGTATTAGTAACGGCTTAAAATAATAATAAAATAATATTTTTTTCAGAAAATTTGAAATTTCACCAGCGGCTCAATAAACACCAAATAATAGCAATTATATAGCTAGAATATGTATATTTAATTTTTATAATAAGATATTTGCATTTTGACGTTTTACAGAAAACCCCTTTATTTTACCAATTTTTCGAAATTTCACCGAAACGATTTTCAAAGCGTTACAATCTTCCCCCCTTAAAAAAAATTCGGTCCCCGAATTTAAATTCAAACTCCCCCAAATACTAAAATATCTAAGAAAACCCATCAAGTCGTCGGGGCTCCGAAATTGTAAATACATAAAACAAATCGTAGCGCAGCGCATGCGCTTGGAAAATGAGCATATAACTCAAATCAAAACTCCGTCAAGTATCCCGCAATCATCGGAGTCATGAAGAAGACATCAATGCCAAAACCAAATCAAAACCAATATGACATAACTCGAAACTATACATGTAAATATCGAATCTATATCTGTAAGTATCTGAAGGAAATGCATGCCAAATTTCTTTAAGTCGCTGTGCAACGCGTATAACACTGCACAGTGGCGGACGTCTATCATGAGAAAATAACTATATACATATATACCTTTGTTTGAAATGTACGTTCCGCCGTTTTGGAAACAATTTAGAAGGGTCTCCTTGTTTTAAACATTTCGTGTCATATCAGACACGTAGGTAAATACTGAGGCTATAGCTCGCTTTTTGGAAATCCCTTCAATAACTATCAATGCATGCAAAATGTATTCAGATACTGTCCTCTGACTAGTCCTGCTCGGTACGGAAACACATAGCAATATCATAAAAACGTACTGCTCTATAAGAAATCAATCCCAAAATATGCATATGAATACTACGTGCGTCTGGTGCGCACGAAAATCAAAATCCATGAATGTGCCATACATGCGCACAGAAACAACATCTAAGTGGATCAGGTGTGCACGAAACATCTGTCGTAGGCAACATGTGTGCCTGACAGCAAAATCAGGTGCATCTGACATGCACGAAAAATCTCGAATTAGTGCATCTGGTGTGCACCAAATCGCATCTCGTAACAGGCGCTAAAAATCCAATCCGGTGCATAAAATGCACAAAACAAATGTCGAGTATCACCCTCGAAATCGAAATCCAGTGTATCCAAGTGCACAAAATACATGTCACTGCACTGCCAGCATATATAAACTATACCGAGTGCAGGAACCAAATCGCGTGCGTGCATACGCACAAAATCAACTCAACTATTTAAAACCGTAAAATCACAAACATGTGAAACTAAAGCACGAAACGATATCAAGTGAAACACTGTGCAAAGATCGTAAATCCTCAATCATCAAAATCAAATCATACGAATAAATCACCCAAAACATCGAAATCAATAATGGCAGAATAGTACTGCTCAAGCGCATCCTCTAAGAATTCGGCCAACTGTCACGGTCACTAGTGGGACGTCTCGTCGATGATCATATACTCTGGCCTGCTGGTGTGCGTAACATGACCATTCCTGGGTCCAAGTCTTCTCCGTGGATTACCAATCTCACAATCCATCAGCTCATCGGCCCTGTCAAGGCAGCATATAACTGGCGTCGGCCTCTGGCTCTCTGAATGCACGTGACACATCTGATCCTGGGTGCAAGTATCATCGCAGCAGTATCCTGGAAGGAATCCTGCTCACGGTCTCTTCCATGTCTCGTCTCTGCCAACTGTCCGGAAGTCATTGTCCTTTCCTATATCTGCATCTTGCTCTGGAATGACTGCATACTCATCGCGACTCCTTCTGGAAGGTAAGTCCAAGTACCATGCTTCGGCATGCGCATCGCCTCTCTGATGTCGGCGGAGTGGAACGTCATCTCATCTAGATCTGGTGCGAACCTCTTATTCCACTTTTCTCTAATGTCGTCTGCTTTGGACTCATCTCGTCGCGGCTGCATGGACTGAGCTCCAACGACTATCCTCGTACCTGGAGTCTCCCAAGAATGCATCTCACCACCTAGCATCCGATTGAAGTCGAACCATCCGATCGAGTCGTCAAAACCTCATAATCCCCCAAGAGCTCAACATCTTGGGCATAGTTTAATAGTATCGAGTACATACCACAGCATCGGTGGTCCAGCCGTAGAAGGGCAAACCCAAGCCTCACTAATGGCGCCGTAGAACTGCCGTAAACCCGAAGGTTCAAAGGCTTTCACAAGGTCATTAAGTCGAGTTAGGGTTTCATTCTTCTAGAGGGACCATAGAATTGCCTGCATGTCTTTCCGACTACTTTAACTTGGATAAATAGGTTTCTGACATTCGATCGTCTCTGTCGACTCCCAACGCCTCCGCGTGAAGTCGTCTCTAGCTGGAATCAATCTATCTGATGACCTCGCATCAGGGTAAGCGAACGAACCACCTGTCCTAGTCATTCATCATCGGGTGACTAGCGACCTTCTATCATCTATTCGTACAACTCGCCCCGCCATAGTTCCAACATATGGGGCGATATCTCGTCGCTCGCAGCAACAACTGGCTCACTTGTCTGCACGCTGAACCGTGCCTCAATCATCAGGAGTAAGCAACACACCAACGGTCATCAAAATATGGCTGGCCTCTGTCAGTGGCTCACTCCTCTAGTGTCGATCAGCACATCCGAGTAACCTCATAAAGGCGATCCGCCAATCGCTCGTGGCACGGAAACACAGTAAAAAGATACATCTCTGCAATCGTGTGTCGCCGGAATTTCGCCCTGGTCCGTCCTCGTTCGTGACGAGCTTGTGCTGACCGCAACTCTAGCCATAGCTCTCCCTGCCCGTAACCGTAGCAGCAGAACCAAACTGGTACCGACGAGGCTAGATCAGGAAGGAATATAATACTGAACAAGGAAATGTACATCCTAAGGCTTCATAAGTGGAGTGGCGTGTCGTAAATATGCCGCGGAATATACCAACGGTACGTCACTCTACTTTAGTCACCTATTCCATCAACCAAGGGTCATCCCACGCTCCGAAGGTAAAACCTAACGCTCTGATACCAACTTTGTCACGACCCGAAAGTACGGAACATGACCGGCACTTAGACTACGAACGTCTCAAGGAGTACGTATGCTAAGTAAGCCGAAACCCAGAAATCCAAACCAAGAGAAGTAGTAGAGAATAGGAAGAACCATATCAAATCAACCTGTATGCAACATAATATACAACGCCTAAAGGCGAGGGTCACAACAGAAATGGAACTCAACCAGCAAGAAACTCAAGAAATATAACATGCTACTCTATGGTCGAAAGAATAACATTACTGGTCTCTATCTCAAAAATACAAGTTTGGTTGATGGAACTTCTAGATACAACTGAAATATAATATACAAGGTATAATGATGGGTAAGATACAATAAACCCACCTACTAGCAAGTCACCCGAAAAGAAACCGTGCTCGCAAAGCCGTAATGAAATCCGTACGGCAACACCTGCAAGAAACTGGGGCACAACGGGGGTGAGTTGCCAACTCGTGAGTAGAAAAAGGTCTACGAACAGAAAATCGCATGAATAACGAAACCTAGGTCAATGATCATAATATATCCTCAAATATATGAATAACATGCAGCCTATAACAATGGCTAGGGTAATATCTAACCCGAGTGTGATCTCATGTGCCCGTGTCAGTGCCTCAGGTAGCAATATATCATATGAATGAGGTATGAATGCATGAAAACAGAATACATGTAAATGAAGAAACTATTTTCATAAATTAGTGAGATTTCCTTTGTATTTAAAAAATGAGGTATCATAAATGAAATCAGCATCAACAGTGTCTAGCATCGACACAAAACATAAATCTCAATGTCTCAAAACCTCAGGCTCCGGCCATCCGGACTGGCCTGTATCATCAAATCTCAGTACCTCAATATCTCGAAATCTCAATGTCTCAATCTCAATATCTAGGGCGCCGTCAGTCCAGACCGGCCCCTACCATCCATCTCAAGACCACGACGGTATCCTCCTGATATCCGACGCGTCGGGTAAAATCACCTGTAGGTAGTCTCCCCCTGCCAGGCTCATCGTCATCACCACGAGCTTCTTGCCCCGGGGTACCTTACCGGGTCAACCATGTACCCGAAACGGTTCATCCAACTCCTCGAATCGGGTCTCCAAATCTATCAGCAAACTCATGGTGGACGACTCATACATCATGGGAAAAACCGTGCTTTTTATTTAAAAAGAGAAAGAAGAAGTTTGTATATGTTTTGCGGTTTTCCCCAAATCCAGAAAATCTCATGGAAATCCAAATCCAAAACCTCAATAGCACGTAAAAAGTGAATATATGCATGAGAATCCATGAATGCGGCATAACAATGAATAACAGTATGCATGAGGTAGCAGGTAATAACTATAATGTCTAAACTAACATATAAGGCAAGTACACTAATATCATGTCTAAACTATTAGCTAACAGGCTATGTCAAGCAATAATATTTTCTAAGGTGTACGTGACATGGCAATAACCGATGAAGATGTGTGTGAGCCGGCAAGTAAGTGTACGTGGTACATACGCATCATCGGTAATGGTGCTGGTGTCCTAACCACAAGATATCAACAGTAGAATATGAAGCATAATATAAGTATGTGATGCGGAGCAAACAACAATAATGAGCGGGAGCTGAATACTAGACGCAACGATAATTAATCTGTTTTAACCTAAAATAAGTCCTATAATGGTGCCTTTTGAAATAACACGAATCGTGGGGTTTTGAAAATAGGGGCTACGGTGTTTTTAAGAAAAGATACGTTTTTTTTTTGAAATATCCGTAGGATCCCTTAGGCTGTCTTTAAAAATACGCACGATTCGTATGCTTTGAAATAGGTAGGAACCGAATCTAATCTAACAACTAACTAAACTAAAGGCTACGCTATAAGCTAGACTACAGGTAAGGAAACCGCCTAACATCTGAGTCGATACATATACATACCTGTATATATATCAGTCGGTGATCCCGCCTCAATAATATCATATCCGATACCATATCTATAATCAGACATCCCAAGTCAAGAGTGCGGATCAATCATCAAGATATAGCTCGTACGTAAATCCGTCGTACGGCATCCCCAAATCTGGGTACGGGTCAATATCATATTCCTCACACTATTCCTCTGGTATCCTCTTTATCCAAGATCATAGTCTAGGGTACTGACCTATGTCTAGTACAATACTAATATCCTCAATATACTCATGATCTGACTACTGATCGACAATCTCATACAAACCGATATCGTCAGCACATATCATCATCAAGGGGTATACATCGCCCGATACGGCCTAATATCAATATCCTAGCATATTATGCCTCATATCACGATCACATGTCGACCATTTATTTATAACACTATTCACCCGTATCGCCGCCGCAAGATCCGCTATAACACCAGGACGTACCTTAAGTACGAATCCTGCCATATCACCGAGATCACAACCACAAACAAATCTCATCGACTCATCCCAATCCCAAGTATCCTCCTCAAATCAGTATGTGAACACATAGTCCCATACCCATGTGAACATATAAATATATTCCCATACACGCACATATGAAATAAGGAATGTATGCAAGTATGTATATGTGTGTGCGTAAGTGTAGTGCACCCACTATCTAAGGTTTCGTAACCATGCACCAATCCATCACCAATATCCATCTAAAATCATCAATAATAAATCCTAACAACATATCATAAATTGTTGGTGTGTATACGCATCCGTATACATCACCACGGACTGCGGGGGTGCTATACGCCATCCACCCGACTTCTCCCCGTAGATATAAATCTACTCATCTGGTCCTCGCTCGCCGGTGCAGCGTCGCCACGCGCTTGCTTGTCGTCTCGAAGTCCACATGGGGTACCTACATATCATAACGCACCATATCGCATTAAAATCCGACTCATGACCAAAACGACGCACGAAACCCACATAGGTCAAAACCTAAGGTTGCTTTCACAGATCGACCTAAAAACCCTCGACGTCGGCGTACAAATGCCAAACCATCGAGAAAGCTCCCAACACATTCATTTGTACAATTACAAGCACTAATTATAATATAAAATAGGTTAAAACTCACGAAAACCCCAAATTCACTCTAAAAGCCGTTTTTCCGAAAAACTAGCAAGCAAAATTACCCGTTTTAGTACAAAACTCGATGTTTAAACAATTCTAGCGGCCATAATACTTATTAAATAACTTAAATAAGTCAATAAAACCATTTCCATAATTTTAATCTCCATAAATTACATTAACCCAAAAATATAGTTAACAAAATTAACCAATTTCAACCATTTTATAGCAAAAATACACAAACGACAATTTAGCTTTGATTTGGAAGATCTAAAGCATTAAACTACAATTTAAAATGTTAATAAAGTCATAAATAACCTAATTGGGTTTTTCTCTTAGTCATTTCCAAAGATTACAAAAACCTAGTTATAAAATTATCAAATCTTAACAACTTTGAAGTAACTCTTTACAATATTAACAACAAATCTAGATTGTGCACATCTTAGGACATTAATTTACACTTGATTAACCTAGTGATTGTTAAGCCCTAATTCATATTCAAACTCTTCTCTTAGAATTCCCAAAACTTGAAATTAAACCACAATAATACCTAATTAGGCTAGATTTAGATAATTAGCAACAAAGAAAACATGGGTTGAGATTTATACCTCACAATTTGTAGATCTAGCATGCTAACATAGCCTCTAAATTGGTTCTCTAGCTCCATGATTCAAGCTTGAATGGCCAAGAAATAATGGGTAAAGATTAATTAGGAGTTTATGAGGTGTTAGTTTGGATTTTTGATGGAATTTTGGGGTTTTTTGATGGAAAATGAAGTGGGGGAAATAGGGGAGGGGCTGCTGCAGTTTGGTTCAGCAGTGAGGATGGGGGAAAGAGTGTGGAGTGTGTGGGTTTGTTGGAAGAAAGACCAAGTCAATACAATAAATACCCCATGCCTCAAGTATAAACCCATACCTCTTTATTAATTCCTTTTTAATTGAGATGAGATAGTGAGATGATTGGAGAGAGGAGGGGGGGCTGGTTTCGGCCACACAATATGGGAGAGAGAAAAAGAATGGGTGTGTATGTTGTGGCCAAATCAAAGAAAGCCCATACTTCATTAACCTTAAACCATTTTTTCTTTCCAAATTAAGCCTTTTCTTTTATATTTTCTAAAACTGTTTGACAAACCATTTCATTTCAGAAACCACAAGACAAAATTTTATTTAATGTTTTATGATGCACAAAATTTGTTTCAACTCATTCCAATTTGTAATTTTCCCTAATTAAATGTATTAGTGACGGCTTAAAATAATAATAAAATAATATTTTTTTCAGAAAATTTGAAATTTCACCAGCGGCTCAATAAACACCAAATAATAGCAATTACATAGCTAGAATATGTATATTTAATTTTTATAATAAGATATTTGCATTTTGACTTTTTACAGAAAACACCTTTATTTTACCGATTTTTCGAAATTTCACCGAAACGATTTTCAAAGCGTTACAACTAATCCTAGAATCGTTACTAGAAAATCCGACGATACAAAATGTAAACACTTTACATCTAAGTGAATGAGGGAATACAACTTTTGTAGACCAGTACTTTGCTTATAAAGCTCCATGTCGTAGTCCCTACGCTACAAGTTGTGAAGACCCGGACTCTAGTAAGGGTTCACATGAAGAAACAAACAAGCTTGCTCAATGTCTTCGAGGCCGAAGAATACCTACGTCGAGGAGACTCGAGCTCATGCTACCTATTCACTAATGGTGAAATTAGTGAATCAAACACCCTAAACTAAATGTCTAATAGTAGAGGATGATGAAGTAGGAAATGGGCTCACTTTAGATTTATTTTTCTCACAAGGTTTCATCACTTAGAAAAAACTAGCAAGATTTTTCTCAAGTGAGGAAGAAGATGATGAATGAAACTCATGAGGTTAGGAATGCAACCATGGTGAGTATATTACATACACTAACCATTGTAAAGACTAAAACATGGTGTATGGTTAATTGTTAGGTCAATAAATATCTTAAGTAAGACAAAAGAGTGGACTAAGTCAATGAAACCTACAAGCTTCTACAAGCTTTGAGCCATGACATAATCTCCACCTTTTTGAATTTGCTTAATGTTAAATAAAACCATAACATAAACCCTAGTATGGTATAAGTCTCATACATACATGTTGCATGTGTAACCTAGCATGACACACTAATATCACACACACACACGTGTGTGTGTGCGCGCGCGTGCGCGTGCGTGCAAAAAGAAAACAATACATTTAATATATATCACATATATATCAATGTATCAAAAGTGAGAAAAATGAATACTTAAGTGAGATAATATTAGTTTATGTAATTTAATATATCAAATATATAATTCTACATTAAATTATTAAATCAACACTTGATTTAATAATCCGGCTATATCACATTTGACCGACTAATATCAAATGTAACAACTTATCGAATCAACACTTGATCTGATAACTTGGCTATATCGCATATAACCTACGATGTCACAAAACTCAAGAATAGAATGCGGTGTCACATAAAAGCATTAAGCTCGGTCCCGCATATATCACATATGTGCACCTACTCCGTTTCGCATGAACCAGGAAACCTCTGCGTTTGACTCTAAAGACTCGTCAATACGCCGGCAGTAGGTGATGATCATATCAAACACCTACAAGCCGCAAGCGGTCTGCTAAACATAACGGCCACCTGGGTATTGAGCTATAAGAAGATTAACAAGCGAGCCTGCTCATAATTCTACGAATCCAATCAGTAACACTACCGTACAGTCAGGTCTCTTCATCAGATATGTCGCATATCATAGCCTGGAGGTGGTATAATGTCAGACCCCAAAAGCCTGATAAGTCATGCCGATGCAAGATCCATAACGGTTCGAGAAACTACTGATAACACTTACTAGTAAATCTCAGCAACCCTGGCCAGGGATTTCCTATTATGGCTAATCGAGCATAGCACAACATCAACTCCCAATACCGGGAGAGACGAAAGCCCTCCTATCGCTCATTGCGTCCATATGACTTGGGACTGTACCCAAAAATTACCTTTTTGCACGATCTCTTGACCGTGGTATGGTGGAAATCAAAGCACAGTGGGAATCACACAAGACTCTATGACGATCTCGGGTCTACAGACTAACATGTACCAGTGTCACCAGAGAACTGCTATCCGATGATAGGTATAATACAATCTAGGAGTTCTCGGCGAGTCCGTCCAGTGTATCCAGTCTCCACTGAGCACCCATGTACCATCTCTGATGTCAAACACCAATGGATATGGGATCATCCATCGCCCATCATATGGGACGAGAAGCGTATACGCTAGGTTACTCTGGAGTATCGATGCCCTGTCTCGATACTCCCACGACTAGGAACATTTGAAGGATGTACTTACCGACTACCTATGTCCCCACTAGTATGATCTGTATCATAATACTGGAAGTCAAGCACTTATCCAAAGGGCTTTATAAACATGTAATAGAGAGATAATAAATGTACATGTTAAGATAAAGTGAAACCAGATAGCATACTATCATGTCGAGCAAGAAAGTCCTCCCTATATATGTACAAGCATCCACTACAATCTACATCGCATGTACAGTAATGGCCTCTAGGGAATACATATAACTAACAGATACTTCGGTTTATTGCACAGAAGTTTTACTAAGATAAGAATATAGATTTTCTCGTACCAGACATATTCGGGTTTCGTGTTGATTATGCATTAATGTTGCATACATACTAGTGCATCGCATCATATTGGAATATGTAGGTCGTGAAGCATTTGCGTGCATAGTTACGATAGCCTTATTAGATGTTACTTACTACTCACGAGTTGGCAACTCATCCCCATTGTGCCACAATATCTTGCAGGTCCGACCCGTCAGCATAGTAGCGGTGGGCGTACTTCTTCTTTTGCTTCACTTGCTTGGACTTGCGGCATTGCTCGTAGGTGGGTTGCCAAGATATTTTGTTTCCACCTTGTATTATTATTTGTATCTAGTATTCTCCATCTACCGCTTCTACCATTGTATATGTGACTTAGAGGTATGACCGTTGTAAGTCTACGGTAGCTCCCCGGCCGTCAATCCGAGACCATATGCGGAACAAAAACATTTTAGGAAACCGGCGCTGTCGTAGTCTTTAACCCGGATCGAATCATTAACAATGTCATGACCCGAAATAGCCCGTGACTGGCACTTTAATCATATGAAGTCTATAGGACCCCATCTAATCCAAGTAAGCCAAAAGCCCAGAAATCTATAACCATTTTTAAGTAATAAATAAGGGAAATAGTTTTAGGAAGTGAAGAAAACAAGGGTTTTGAAATAAGTAAGCCGAATATGCATTTTTAAAATCTATAGTTTTTTCTGAAAATTTCGGCAGAGTTTCCTTTGTAAATACTGGCCCCGAACGGGGTACAACAAGAATAATATATATGCAATGATAAAAGGCATCCTCAAGCGGGAGCTAGCTCTTCGTCAATCGACGATCACAACCACGAAAGCAATATAATATACAATGCCATAGGGCGAGGATCAAAACTCAAAAAGAAACTCAAAATCAACATGAAAACCATAATACTACAACGCGCTACTCTAAGGTCGAAATAATACATAACTGGTTTTCTAAGTCTGAAACGATATACAAGTTTTGGTTGATGGAATTACTAGATACAACTGAATAAAATAATACAAGGGTGGTCATAATGCGAGTGAACCCACCTACCAATGCAATCACCCAGGAAGGGAGCAGTGTGCCAGAAAAGCCGCAATTAACCTGTACGACAAAACCTGCTAGAACTGTGGCACAACGGGGGTGAGTTGCCAACTCGTGAATAAAAAACATTGTTAGTTTTATGTATGCCCTAGAGGCCATTACTGTTGTAGCGTTTTGAAAATCGTTTCGGTAAAATTTCGGAAAATGGGTAAAATAAGGGGGTTTTCTGTAAAAAGTCAAAATGCAAATATCTTAATATAAAAATTAAATATACATATTCTAGCTATGTAATTGCTAGTATTTGGTGTTTATTGAGCCACTGGTGAAATTTCAAATTTTCTGGAAAAAAATTATTTTAATATTATTTTAAGCCGTCACTAATACATTTAATTAGGGAAAATTACAAATTGGAATGAGTTGAAACAAATTTTGTGCATCATAAAACTTTAAATAAAATTTTATCATGTGGTTTTGAAACGAAATCGTTTGCCAAAACGGTTTAGAAAATATCGAAGAAAAAAGCTTTTTTCGGTGAAATTAGTGTTAATGGGAATTGGGGCATAACATTTATCATTTTTCCTCGCCCACACTCACCAACACCCTCTCTCCTCTCCCCAAATCAGCAGCCCAAGCTGCCCCCACTCCCTTTTCCCCCACTTGATGTTTTGAAAAGAAAAGAAAAGAAAACAAAGGAAATGAATGGAAATTGTTAAATGAGGTATGGGCTTTGACTTTTTCCTTGACTTGGACTATTTTCCTCACCTCACTCTCTCTCCTCTCCACAAAAACTTGGCCGAACCCTCCCCCTCCTCCTACAGCAGCAGCCCCCCCATTTTCCCTTCTCTTTTCTCTTCAAAACATCATAAAAAATTGCCTCAAATCCATCAAAAAAAATCCCAAAACCCAAATCCAACTCTTATCCATTTTAGTTTAGCCTATTATGCTTGGATTGTGGGGATAAGAGAGCATTTTGAGAGTCTAGATTGCAAGTTTGATCCATGGTTCATGAGGTATAAATCTTGACCTTTTGTTAAATTGTTGTTTGAATACCTTAAATCAAGCATTATTAGTTATTAATTTGGGTTTAATTGTATGTTTGGAAAAAAACTTAGTAAGGGTTTATGAAATTCAAGTTAGGTTTTTTTGTATGTAATTATGGTTGCAAGTGTAATTCATCTTATTGTGAAATGAAAAACCTAATCAAATTGCTAGTTTGTAAATTATTAGGTTGAAATTGTGATAATTAAGCTATGTTGCTAACTAGGTTTATGTAAACCATGAAATTGTTTAAGAGAAAAATGTAAGTGGGTTTTTCATGACTTCATTAACATTCTAAAAGGTAGTTTAATGATTTAGATCATGCAAATCCAAGTTATTGTTGTATGTGCATTTTTGCTATAAAATTGTCGAAATTGGTTAAAATTGCAAACTAGGTTTTTGAAATTGAATTAAATTGTGGGTTTAAAATTTACGTAATGGTTTCTATGGCATAATTAAGATATTAAGTTATCATCTTGGTCACTAGAATTGTTAAAACATCATATTTTGTACAAAAACGGTAAACTTTGCTTGCTAGGTTTTCGGAAAAATAGCTTTTAAAGTGAGTTTGGGGTTTTTGTGAATTTTAACCTATTTCATATTATAATTAGTGTTTGTGATTATGCAAATGAGTGTGTTTGGATTTTTCTCGATGGTTTGTCATTTGTACGCCGACATCGAGGGTTTTTGGGTTGATTTGTGAAAGCAACCATAGGTTTTGACCTATGTGGGATTCGTGTGTCGTTTTGGTCATGAGTTGGATTTTAATGCGATACGGTGCATTATGATATGTAGGTACCCCATGTGGACTTCGAGACGACAAGCAAGCACGTGGCGACGTCGGCACCGGCGAACGAGGACCAGGTGAGTAGATTTATATCTACGGGGAGAAGTCGGGTGGACGGCGTATAGCACCCCCGCAGTTCGTGGTGATGTATACGAATACGTATACACACATATATTGATTATATTGTTTGAGTTTATTGATGATAAATATGGATATTTGGTGTGCTTGGATGATTTTAGTGTCGCGAAACCCTAGAGTAGTGGTCGCACCACGCATGCACACACACACCCATACTTGCATACATCCATGTTATTACCTGTGCGTATATGGGGATATGTGTTTATGTGTTCACATGGGTATGGGTCTATGTGTTCACATACTGGATTTGAGGATAGTGTTTGGGATTTGAGACGAGTCGATGGGATTTGATTTGAGGCCGTGAGATTGGTGATTTGGCAGGGTTCGTATTTGAGATACGACATGACGTTGTGGCGGGTCCTTTGACGTAGTGTTTCACACACGTACATGCATACTTAGGCGGTATCAGTATTGTACTAGACGTAGATCAGTACCCCGATCATGATATTTGATAAAGAGGATACCAGGTGAATAGTATGAGGAATATGATATTGACCCGGACCCAGATTTGGGGATGTCGTACGACGGATTTACGTACGAGCTATATCTTGATGATTGATCAACACTCTTGACTTGGGATGTCTAATTATAGATATAGTATCGGATATGATATTATTGAGGCGGGATCACCGACTAATATATATATAGGTACGTATATGTATCGACTTAGATGTTAGGCGGTTTCCTTACCTGTAGTCCAGCTTGTTAGCTTAGCCCTTTAGTTTAGTTTAGTTGTTAGATTAGATTCGATTCTTACCTATTTCAAAAACTAACGAATCGTGGGTATTTTAAAAGACAGCCCAAAGGATCCTGCGGATATTTTCAAAAGACGTATCTTTTCATAAAAACCACCGTAGCCCTATTTTCAAAACCCCGCGATTCGTGTTATTTCAAATGTCACCATTATTTAATTTTTAGCTCCCGCTCATTTTGGTTGCTCGCTCCGCATCGCATATTTACATTGTTATTTCATATTGCATTGTTGACATTATGCTGTTAGGACACCAGCACCATTACCGATGATGCGTATGTACCACATACACTTACTTGCCGGCTCACACACATCTTCATCGGTAATTGCCATGTCACGTACACCTTTGAAAATATTGTTGCTTAACTTAGCTTGATAACCAGTAGTTTGACATAATATTAGTGTACATACCTTATATGCTAGCTTAGATATTGTAGTTATTACTTGTCGCTTCATGCATACTGTTATTCATTCTCATGCTTACATTCATGGTTTTACATGCTATTGATGATTCAGATTCCCATGATATTTTCTGGATTTGGAGGTAAACCGCAAAACATATATAAACTGATTTCTTTTTTTTTTTTTTAATAAAAGTGCGGTTTTTCCCATGATGTATGAGTCGTCCACCATGAGTTTGCTGATGGATTTCGAGACCCGATTCGAGGAGACGGATGAACCGTTTCGGGTACATGGTGGACCCGGTAAGGTACCCCGGGGCAAGAAGCGCGTGATGATGACGATGTGAGCCTGGCAGGGGAGCACTACCTACCGGTGATTTTACCCGACGCGTCGGATATCCGGAGGATACCGTCGTGGTCTTGAGATGGATGGTAGGGGCCGGTCTGGACTGACGGCGCCCTAGATATTGTGATTGAGACATTGAGATTTCGAGATATTGATGTACAGAGACTGTGATACAGAGATATCGAGATATTGGGATTACGTTTTGTGCCGATGCTAGGCATTGTTTTATGCTGATTTCATTATGATACCTCATTTTAAAAATACAAAGGAAATCTCACTAAATTATGAAAACAGTTCTTCATTTACATGTATTCTGTTTTCTTGCATTCATACCTCATTCATATGATAGATTGCTACCTGAGGCACTGACACGGGCACATGAGATTACACTCGGGTTAGATATTTACCCTAGCCTTGTTATAGGTTGCATGTTATATATATAATTGAGGCTATATTATGATCATTGACCTAGGTTGCGTTATTTATGCGATTTCATTCCGTAGATGTTTTTCTATTCACGAGTTGGCATCTCACCCCCGTTGTGCCCCAGTTTCTTGCAGGTTTGCCGTACAGGTTTCATTACGGCTTTGCGGGCATAGTTTCGTTCGGGTGATTTGCTAGTAGGTGGGTTACTTGCATCGTACCCCTATTATATATCTTGTATATAATTATTCTGTTGTATCTAGAAGTTCCATCAACCAAACATGTATTCATTTGAGATAGAGACCAGGGATGTTATTCCTTCGACCTTAGAGTCGTGCGTTATATTTCTGTGGTTTTCTTGTGGTTTTGAGTTCCTTTTGAATTTTGATCCTCGCCGTTGGCGTTGTATATTTTATTGCTTGTGTGGTTGTGACCGTCAATTGACGAAGAGCTAGCTCCCGCTTGGGGATGCCTTTTATTGATTTCGTATACTATTCATGTTGTATCCCGTTTGGGAGCCGGTATTTACAAAGGAGACTCTACCGAAATTTTCAGGAAATACTTGATGTTTTTTTTTTAAAAACCGCATAACTCGGCTTATGCTATTAAAACTACTTATTTAAATTGGTTTTCCTTCACTCTACTACTTTTCTTAGTTTGCATTTCTGGGTTTTCGGCTTACTTGGATTACGTACGCCTCGAGACGTTTCCTAGTTTAAGTGTCGGTCATGTTCCGTACTTTCAGGACGTGACAACTGTACATAGGATGTATATTGTAGCGGATGCTGGGACATATATAGGTAGGACTTTCTTGCTCGACATAATAATACGCTATCTGGTTGCTCTTTATCTTAACATGTAAACTTTCTGTCTCTTTGTTACATGTTGATAAAGCCCTTAGGATGTGTACTCGACTTCCTGGACTATGATGCAGATCATACAAGTGGGGCCTGGGTAGTCAGTGAGTACATCCTTCAATGTTCCTAGTCGTGGGAATATCGAGACGGGACATCGATATTCCTGAGTAGACTAGCGTATATCTTCTCGATCCATGTGATGGGGGATGGATGATCCCATATCCATTGGTGTTTGACATCAGAGATGGTATGCGGGTGCTCAGTGGAGACTGGGTATACTGAACGGACTCGCTGAGAACTCACAGATGGTATTATACCTCACGTCAGATGGCAGTTCTCTAGTGACACTGGTATAGCTTAGTCTGTTGACCCGAGATCGTCATAAAGTCTTGTGTGTCTCCCACTGTGCTTTGATTTCCACCCTACCACGGCTCTATTGAGTCGTACAAACAGGTGGTTTTTGGGTACAGTCCCGATTCATATGGAGGCAATGAGCGATAGGAGGGGATTCGTCTCTCCCGGTATTGGGGGTTGATGTTGCGCTATGCTCGACTGGCCATAACTGGAAATCCCTGGCCAGGGTTGCACTGATTTACTGGTAAGTGTTATCAGTAGTTTCATGCTTGTTTTGGACCATACATCGGCATGACTTATCAAGCTACTTGGGTCTGACGTTTACCACCTCTAGGCGAGATATGCGACATATCAGACGAACAGACCGGACTGTACGGTATGTGTTACTGGTTGGATTCACAGCAGTGTGAGCGGGCTTGCTCGTTGATCTTCTGATCGCTCAATACCCGGGTGGCCGTTACGTATAGCAGACCGCTTGCGGCTTGTGGGTGTTTGATATGATCATCACCTGCTGCCGGCGTATGGACGAGTCTTTAGAGTCCTACACAGAGGTTTCCTGGCTCAAGCGAAACGAAATAGGAGCGCATACGAGATATGTACGGGATCGAGAATAATACCGGTATGTGATACTGTATTATATTCTCGCGATTCGTATCATCGGGCGGTTATATAAGATATAGCCGGTTTACCGAATCAAATGTTGATTCGATACATTGATACACTTGATATTAGTCGGTTATATGCGATATGACAAGATCATTAAATCAAGTATTGATTTAATGATTGTAAGTCGATGTACAACACCCCACGACTTGTGGGGAGGCGGAAATATGAAAAACGATCTTGTTCTATGCTCAAACATCGACTAACCGCATGAATCGAAGCTAAACGATAACTAACAACAAACATAGAAGTTCTAAACTACTATGTGAAGGGATTATACCTAAAGAACCGTGTCCTTCTTCTTTACGAACTCCACCTCCTCCTCGGCCTTCTCCAAGTAGTAGACGATCCACCACGAGAGCTAAACTCCAAGCTTTGCCTCTAAACTTGAGGCAACTAGGTATCTTTAAGTGCTAATCAAAGTACCTAGATGAAATAGAGAGAGGGTTATGGATTAAGTAGTCTAACTAATCCTTGTACTCAACACATGAGAGGGGAGGATTAGGGTTTGAAGAGGGAGAGCTTGAGGAGAGAGAAGGTGAGAATAATTATGAAATGAGAAAATGAGTTATCATAATATATACCAAGCATTTTATTTTATCAAGAAAAGAAAAGATAATGTTTTACAACCATGCTTGATAAATATCTAATGGTGATTCACATCCATGAGTCATTAAGCAGTTATGAAGCATTAATGATATGGATGAATCATCCATATGACTCACTAATCTCATTTTATGCATATGCCACCTTAACCTCCTTAGTCACCAACTTCTAGAAGCTTCTCGCGCAATTACGAGAACGCCCCTCCTATCCGTGAAAACAAGGAAAAACTTTAGACTGTATAAATCCAATAACCGGATACTAGTAACTGGCTTAAACCAAAGCCGACTAGTAAAAACTGTCCGAAAGTCGTACGTGCGTAAACGCACGTATGCGTCCGAACCCTTGTCGTAAAACCATACGACCTCTATATCGTTTCGCCTGGAGTAGGGAAACTCTCTGCGTGGGACTCTAGAGACTCGACTACTACGCTGGCAGTGGGTTTAACCACAGACCGCAAGAGGCACTAGCTGTACGTAACGGTCCCCAGGTAGATGTCGATAAGAAGGCCGATGAGGAAACCCATCCGAACTCCTACTGAGTCTGATGTGACAATCTCCGTACATTCCGGTCTGTTCGTCTAAGACTATCGCATATCGGGCCTAGGGGGCGGCAAGCGTCAGTCCCCTAATAGCGGTATAAGTCGTGTCGGAGCGAAGCCCATTACACCCTGAGAAACTACTGGAACCTACCAGCAAATCTCGCTTGCCCTGGCCAGGGACTTTGCGTAATGGCTCTCTGACACAACGCGGTATCAACCCCCAATACCGGGAGAGACGAATCCTGTCTAACCGCCACTGCCTCCAAGTGCTCGGGACTGCACCCAACTGCTACCTGTTTGCACGACTCCTTTGAGCCGTGGTTGGGTAGCAATCTAAGAACAGTGGGACACACTCGAGGCGAAGTAGCAGTGTCAAGTCCGCGGACTATGCTGTACTCATGTCACCTGGGAACTGTTCACTGATGACTGGTATAAAACCAACCAACAGTTCCATGTGAGTCCTGTCCGGTGTACCCGTAACCTAACGAGCACCTGCATACTATCTCCAGTACGACGTACTGATGGCTGTGGGACAGACCTTCTCCCCAACTGGGATGAGAAGCGTATACACTAGTCTACTCCGGAGTATCGATGCTCTTTCTCGATAATCCAACGACTAGGGACCTGAATAAGGATGTGCTTGTAGACTACCCAGCCCCTACTAGTGTGACTGCCATCACAACGCTGGTAGTCAAGCAAGATCCTAAGAGCTCTATCAATACGTATACTCACATATTAAGATAGAAAAACCAAGTAGCATACTACCATGTTTAGCAAGACTGTTATATACATGTGAATATCCTAAGCTTCCATTAAGTAATATACAAACTAGTATGATACAATAATGGCCCCTAGGGCATATACACTAACAATCTCCCACTTGCACTAGGGCCATCTACTGGCATATCGAAGACCAATGATCTCGAGTAGCCTCTCGAACTGAATCTGAGGTAGGGCCTTCGTGAATGGATCAGCAATGTTCTCTTCAGAAGCAATTCTCCGAACCTCGATCTCCTGACGATCAATGATCTCCCTGATCAGGTGATACCGCCTTAAGATGTGTCTGGATTTCTGATGGGACCTTGGTTCCTTCGCTAAAGCTATAGCTCCGTTGTTGTCGCAATACAGAGGTATTGGATCAACTATGGTAGGAACCACCTGAAGTTCTGTTAGGAACTTCTTCATCCAGACTGCTTCTTTTGCGGCATCGCAAGCAGCTTTATACTCCGCTTCCATCGTTGAGTCAGCAACGGTGTCCTTCTTGGAGCTCTTCCAGCACACCGCCCCTCCATTGAGGGTAAAGACATAACCCGACATGGACTTGGAATCGTCCTTATCACTCTGGAAGCCGGAATCAGCAAAGGCCTCCAACCTGAGGTCTTTTCCGCCGTAAACCAAGAACATCTCCTTATTCCTTCTCAGGTACTTGAGAATGTTCTTTACTGCTATCCAGTGCTTCTCCCCTGGGTCTGACTGATACCGGCTTACCACGCTCAGTGCGTAAGCTACATCTGGTCTGGTGCACAACTTTGCATACATTATAGAGCCTACCGCAGAAGCGTAGGGTATAATAGACATGCGTTCCCTTTCCAAATCAGTCTTGGAAGACATCTCTTTAGAGAGGGTGATTCCGTGACAAGCCGGTAGATTACCGCGCTTAGAATCTTCCATACTGAATCTTTTTAGTACAGTGTCGATATACCTGGACTGCGAAAGTCCCAACATCCTCTTGGATCTATCACGATAGATCCGGATCCCCAGAATGTAAGAGGCATCACCCAGGTCTTTCATGGAGAACCTGTGTGACAGGAATCCTTTGACAGATTGTAGAATAGGAATGTCATTTCCTATTAATAGAATGTCATCCACGTACAAGACGAGGAATACGACACTTCTGGCTACAACTTTACTATATATGCACGGTTCATCTGGATTTTTGATAAAGTCATATTCTTTGACTGTCTCATCAAAACAGATGTTCCAACTCCGCGATGCCTGCTTTAGTCCATAAATGGACTTAAGCAGCTTGCATACTTTCCCGCTGCTCCCACTCTGATTGAAACCCTCTGGCTGATCCATATAGACGCACTCTTCTAAATTTCCATTCAGAAAAGCCGTCTTTACGTCCATCTGCCAGAATTCATAATCATGGAAGGCATCAATAGCAAGAAGGACCCGAATGGATTTTAGCATAGCCACTGGAGAAAAAGTTTCGTCATAGTCCAAACCAGGTCTTTGACGAAAACCCTTTGCAACAAGTCTGGCCTTATAGGTTTCCACCTGTCCATCTACACCAATCTTTTTCTTGAAGATCCATTTGCTTCCTATGGGTTTTACCCCATCTTGAGCAAAGTCCAAAGTCCATACTTTGTTGGTGTACATGGACTCCATTTCGGTCCTCATTGCATCTAACTATCGTATCGAGTCGCCGCTCTGGATGGCCTGCTGGAAGTCAGTAGGTTCATCATCATCTATGATGCAATCCTCTCTATCCCCATATATGAGAAAACCGTAGTATCTCTCAGGCGGATGAGACGGCCTACTACTCCTGCGGAGGGGTGCGGGAATGTCATGTTCTTCTTGAACTTCCGGTTCTACCAAACTTTCAGTAGCAGTTTGTGGTTCTGGAATTTCTTCCAGTTCTATTTCGCTCCCACTTATTTCCTTTTCTAAAAACTGATATTCTAGAAAATGGGCATTACGAGAAACAAACACCTTTTGTTCCTCTGCGTAATAGAATAGATACCCCTTGGAGTTCTTTGGATATCCCACAAACTTACACTTTACTGATCGTGCCTCGAGCTTGTCCACATGCCGCTTTTTGACAAAAGCTGGACATCCCCATATTTTCAGATACTGAAGATAGGGTTTCTTTCCACTCCACATCTGATATGGGGTGGTAGGCACAGTCTTGGTAGGAACCATGTTCAAAAGATATGCTGCTGATTCTAGCGCATAACCCCAAAAAGATCGCGGTAACTCAGCATTACTCATCATGGATCGTACCATATCTAATAGGGTTCGATTCCGTCTTTCCGATACACCATTATGCTGTGGAGTGTATGGAGGAGTAAGCTGAGAGAGAATTCCTTTCTCTTTTAGGTAACCTAGGAACTCGGCACTCAAGTATTCACCACCTCAATCAGATCTAAGTGTCTTGATACTTTTGCCGGTTTGGTTTTCTACTTCATTCTTATAATCTTGGAATTTCTCAAAAGCCTCGGATTTATGTTTCATCAGATAAATGAATCCGTATCTTGAGTAATCATCCGTGAAAGTAATGAAATAGGAAAAACCACCTCTTGCTTGCGTAGACATTGGACCACATACATCACTGTGTATGAGTCCTAAGAGCTCGCTCGCTCTTACTCCTTGTCCAGTAAATGGAGTCTTTGTCATCTTTCCTTTGAGACAAGATTGACAAGTGTCATAAGTTTGATATTCGAACGAGTCCAAATATCCTTCTTTATGCAACTTAGTCAACCTTCTCTCATTGATGTGACCAAGTCTACAATGCCATAAGAAAGCTTTATTTAAATCTGGAGACTTTCTTTTTAGTGTGTTCTGGACATTGAAAATTTAGAGTTGGTTTAAAACATATATACCGTTAATTAGTGTACCGGACCCAATCAAACCATGATTAAGGTGGATGTTAACAACATCTCTTACAAACGTGAAATCATAACCTTTATTTGATAACAAGGAAACTGATATGATATTACTCGTTAAGCTTGGTAAAAAAAAACAGTTATGTAAAACCAAAATGTTTCCACTCGTCAATCCTAGGTGATAATCCCCGACGGACGCAGCTCCCACGCTAGCTCCGTTAGCAACCTTTAGGGTCATATCACCTTCCTTCAGCAATCTACGGTTTCTCAGTGCCTGCAATGAATTGCAAATATGAGATCTTGATCCAGTATCCAATACCCAGGAAGTAGAGTTGATTGACAGACAATTCTCAATTACAAACACACCTGAAGTCGAAGCCACAGCTTGCTTCGGTTCCTGGTTCTTGTCATTCCACGCCATGCAATCCTTCTTCCAGTGCCCTTTCCTGTGACAATGGAAGCACTCATCCTGGCCAACTACCGGTACTGCGAACTTTTTCTTTCCCTTCCCTCCCACCTTACTAACACCTCCTCTAGGTCTGGGAACGGCCTTCTTCTTCCTTCCTTTGGCCCTAGCCTTGGACCCGGAAGAAGATGCACCGCCAACAAACATAGCGGGTGTTTCCCTTGCTTTCTGCAAGGTGCCCTCTGCACTCCTTAACATGTTCAGGAATTCCGGAAGTTCAACTTCTTTTCTTTGAATGTTGAAGTTCAGGATAAACTGGGCGTAGGTGGAAGGAAAGGACTGGAGAATAAGGTCTGTATAGAGCTCATTATCCAAAGTCGTCCCAAGGTTTGCGAGCTCTTCTATATAGCTGATCATCTTTAGGACATGTTCTCCTACCGATGACCCGACAGCCAACCTCGCTCGAAACAAGTTCTTAGAGGTCTCGTATCTTGCTATACGAGATTGCTCTCGATAAAGTTCCTTTGTATGGAGAAATATGGCATCTAGTTCCATATCCTCATGCCTCCTCTGATGTTCATTGTTCATCGAGGCAAGCACGATGCACTTGGCTTTCGCGCAATCGAAATCCCAGGTTTTGCGGATTTCCTTATCCGCATTACTGGATTTGGGACCAGGGACAGCAGGTGCCGTAGCGGTGAGGACGTACCCCAATTTGTCATAGGTCAAAGCCATTTTGACATTCCGCAGCCAATCTTTATAGTTTGGCCCTGTCAGTATATTTTTCTCTAAAATTAACTTAAGTCCAGTCATTTTCAGGGTCACTGCAATTAGGAGAGAGAGAAGAAAACTCTTTAGCATGATGCTCTTGCAAGTTTAGAGTGGTTTTTAGTTTATCTAAACTGGATGGCTCCCACTGTTTCTCGAATCCTTCCTCAAACCATAAAAGAAGAATTAGCCAGGACTATTCTCACTGTACAATACTTGCTTAACCGTTCAGCCAGGCTGGTGTCGGTACTTCGAGGGAGGTTTTCCAACGCTTTCGTGAAGTTCCTTAATTAAATAACCTCTTTTCTCTGGGGGCGTGACCCCGCTGACACCTTTCTTGACACCTACTTGGTTTATAGCATTGATCGTTAAGTGACGAATATCCTGATGAGTAGCATATACTCACAGTAGGATCAGGATCCAAATATCATCGTATGATAATATTGAAGGAATCCTACCAACATTCATCAAACTCCAAATGGTATGCATCTCTTTGCAAATTTCAGTTTCTTTAGAAATTCCCGATATATATTTTTGCCCCATGCTCTTATGGCCTTGGCGTTGGTCAAAATATCATAAGTCACATGTCAAGTTCTACCCATCATTATCTTGTTAATTTGAACCCATCCGTACATATCCTTGACGTTGGCCAAAATGATCATACGACTGTCCCAAACTAACTCATCTATCTTATGCAACAAATGAATATCCAGTAGCTACCAAACACTATGCCTTGGCGTTGGTCAAAATACATAGCTTGAATACTACTGAATACCCAGATGAAATGACGGAGGGCTACGAATGGTTTTGGCGAAACCGTGAACATCGTGAACTTGATATAACCGAAGGAACCGATAGCTTTTAAAAGGAGTGGTTAAAGTTCCGCATATAAAAAATATCTGTTTTCAAAATTAACCGAATGATTTCTTTTAAATTGTTCCAACGATTAAACTTTTTGGTTTATTTTCTTTGCATTATAAATAATGTGTTCCATCATTAACCTATCATTGCAGAAAACAATGAAAATACAACGTCCTCTTATGCCATCCGCATTTGCCACGGGGTCCCGTCATTACCCGTTAGGTTACTTAACTAACGACAGAGCGGGGGCTGGGCTAGCGCGGGTGTAAAACATAAGCGACGTCTAAATAGCTATCATATATAGCTATTGTACATTCGTCAGACGCAATAATAGGCATTCCAGATCACAGATGAACTTTATTGGATTTACAAGCAATCCGTGTTTGTTTTGAGCCTGCAACAAAAGACGGATTACACAGTTGTGATGAATAGTTATTACCCCACCCAAGACCCCAACGGGTACGGCAAACTACCCACCCGGCAGTTTGTGCACCCCACCTTGGGTCTGTCATAGGAGCAAAAACAGTAAAATGAAATAATACAACGGTGGATACAACCGCAACCTGGATGTGCCCCGCAAAATAATATTACAACAAATTACATTTACATCAAATGAATTAAATAATAACCCATATTATAACCCCGGCTAATCATCACAACAGTCCAATACAGATCATATCCACAAACAGTAAAAACCATTACAGAAATGTGCAACCCCCTGCCAACCGACATACTAGCAATTAGGGGAGGTTTACGAACACATTATACAAACACAGATATAATCCAACAAGCAAATACCGTATAATTTCGATCGATTAAACACATTTAATTTTGCTCCAATACTTCTCTGTAAATCTGAAACCTGAGCAAAAATTAAAAAATTCCAGAAAATACCAAATATCACAGAGAACCAACACAGGAAATTTGGGCTGGTGAATCAGCAACTCGGCGGCGGATCGGGGGGATTCGCCGCGGTTCCGCGGAGCTTTAGCCGATTCATGAGCCCAATTTTCTTGGGTGTTCTTCTACTATCATTTAAGGCTTTCTGAAGGTCCCTGAAAAAATTTTGGACCTCATTTAACAATCGACAGAAACTATGATATCGGCGTTTTCCGGTTTTGGGTTTTTCCTTTCGAAATTCATACAATTTTGCAAGTGAGTTAATTATTGTTTAGCGAGGCTCTGATACCACTGTAAGTCGATGTACAACACCTTACGACTTGTGGGAGACGGAAATATGAAAAACGATCTTGTTCTATGCTCAAACATCGACTAACCGCATGAATCGAAACTAAACGATAACTAACAACAAACATAGAAGTTCTAAACTACTATGTGAAGGGATTATACCTAAAGAACCGTGTCCTTCTTCTTTACGAACTCCACCTCCTCCTTGGCCTTCTCCAAGTAGTAGACGATCCACCACGAGAGCTAAACTCCAAGCTTTGCCTCTAAACTTGAGGCAACTAGGTATCTTTAAGTGCTAATCAAAGTACCTAGATGAAATAGAGAGACGGTTATGGATTAAGTAGTCTAACTAATCCTTGTACTCAACACATGAGAGGAGAGGATTAGGGTTTGAAGAGGGAGAGCTTGAGGAGAGAGAAGGTGAGAATAATTATGAAATGAGAAAATGAGTTATCATAATATATATCAAGCATTTTATTTTATCAAGAAAAGAAAAGATAATGTTTTACAACCATGCTTGATAAATATCTAATGGTGATTCACATCCATGAGTCATTGAGCAATTATGAAGCATTAATGACATGGATGAATCATCCATATGACTCACTAATCTCATTTAATGCATATGCCACCTTAACCTCCTTAGTCACCAACTTCTAGAAGCTTCTCGCGCAACTACGAGAACGCCCCTCCTATCCATGAAAACACGGAAAAACTTTAGACTGTTTAAATCCAATAACCGGATACTAGTAACTGGCTTAAACCAAAGCCGACTAGTAAAAACTGTCCGAAAGTCGTACGTGCGTAAACGCATGTATGCGTCCGAACCCTTGTCGTAAAACCATACGACCTCTATATCATTTCTCCTGGAGTAGGGAAACTCTCTGCGTGGGACTCTAGAGACTCGACTGCTACGCTGGCAGTGGGTTTAACCACAGACGCAGGCGGCACTAGCTGTACGTAACGGTCCCCAGGTAGATGTCGATAAGAAGGCCCATGAGGAAACCCATCCGAACTCCTACTGAGTCTGATGTGACAATCTCCGTACAGTCCGGTCTGTTCGTCTAAGACTATGGCATATCGGGCCTAGGGGGGCGGCAAGCGTCAGTCCCCTAATAGCGGTATAATTCGTGTCGGAGTGAAGCCCATTACACCTTGAGAAACTACTGGAACCTACCAGCAAATCTCGCTTGCCCTGGCCAGGGACTTTGCGTAATGGCTCTCTGACACAACGCGATATCAACCCCCAATACCGGGAGAGACGAATCCTGTCTAACCGCCACTGCCTCCAAGTGCTCGGGACTGCACCCAACTGCTACCTGTTTGCACGACTCCTTTGAGCCGTGGTAGGGTAGCAATCTAAGAACAGTGGGACACACTCGAGGCGAAGTAGCAGTATCAAGTCTGCGGACTATGCTGTACTCATGTCACCTGGGAACTGTTCACTGACGACTGGTATAAAACCAACCAACAGTTCCCTGTGAGTCCTGTCCGGTGTACCCGTAACCTAACGAGCACCTGCATACTATCTCCAGTACGACGTACTGATGGCTGTGGGACAGACCATCTCCCCAACTGGGATGAGAAGCGTATACACTAGTCTACTCCGGAGTATCGATGCTCTGTCTCGATAATCCAACGACTAGGGACCTGAATAAGGATGTGCTTGTAGACTACCCAGCCCCCACTAGTGTGACTGCCATCACAACGCTGATAGTCAAGCAAGATCCTAAGAGCTCTATCAATACGTATACTCACATATTAAGATAGAAAAACCAAGTAGCATACTACCATGTTTTGCAAGACTGTTATATACATGTGAATATCCCAAGCTTCCATAAAGTAATATACAAACTAGTATGATACAATAATGGCCCCTAGGGCATATACACTAACAATTATTTAATGTATAATTATATATTTGATATATTACTTTACATTAACTAGTATTGGTTCACTTAAGATTTGTTTTCTCACTAGTTTGTGCATAAGTGTATATATGATATATATTTGTGTACATATGTTTGTATCATGTTTGATGATACATACAAGTTGTGTGTATGAGAATTATATCAAGATTAAGTTTAAGATTAGGGTATTGTTTTATCAAGAGAATTAACAAAAGAAATAAACTTGGTCAAAGTTGTCAAGCTTGAAGAAGCTTGGAGAAACCTTGACTAAGTCCACTCTTTTGTCATTTCTTTTGATAATTCTTTAACTTAACCTTTAACCTAATACCTTGGTCAATTCTCTACACAAGTTAAGCATGAGGGCTTAACTTAACCATGGTACCATAATTAAAAGGATAAGTTTCATTCTTATTGTTAGTTATATGTTTGCCCTAGAGGCCATTACTGTACATTGGATGTATATTGTAGTGGATGCTGGGACATATATAGGGAGGACTTTCTTGCTCGACATGATAGTATGCTATCTGGTTGATCTTTACCTTAACGTTTATACTGATTGTCTCTCTGTTACATGTTGGTAAAGCCCTTAGGATGTGTACTTGACTACCTGGACTATGATGCGGATCATACTAGTGGGGACATGGTAGTCCATAAGTACATCCTTCAAAGTCCCTAGTCGTGGGTGTATCGAGACGGGGCATCGATATACCAGAGTAGACTAGCGTATACCTTCTCGACCCATACAGATGGGCGATGGATGATCCCATATCCATTAGTGTTTGACATCGGAGATGATATACGGGTGCTCAGTGGAGACTGGGTACACTGGACGGACTCGCCGAGAACTCCCTGATGGTATTATACCTTACGTCAGATGGCAGTTCTCTGGTGACACTGGTACAGAGTAGTCTGTTGACCTGAGATCGTCAAAGAGTCTTGTGTGGTTCCCACTGTGCTTTGATTTCCATCTTACCACGTCCAAGAGGGCGTGCATAACGATGGTTTTTGGGTACAGTCCCGAATCACAAGGAGGCAATGAGCGATAGGAGGGGATTCGTCTCTCCCGGTATAGGGAGTTGATGTTGCGCTGTGTTCGATTGGCTATAACCGGAAATCCCTGGCCAGGGTTGCTGAGATATACTGTTAAGTGTTACCAGTAGTTTCTCGAACTGTTATAGACCTCATATCGACACGACTTATCGAGCTATTGGGGTCTGACATTTACCACCCCTAGGCGAGATATGCGACATATCAGACGATCAGACCGGACTGTACGGTAGTGTTACTGGTTGGATTCACTGGAGTGTGAGCGGGCTTGCTCGTCGATCTTCTGATCGCTCAATACCCGGGTGGCCGTTATGTTTAGCAGACCGCATGCGGCTTGTGGGTGTTTGATATGATCATCACCTGCTGCCGGCGTATTGACGAGTCTTTAGAGTCCTACACAGAGGTTTCCTGGCTCAAGCGAAACGAAATAGGAGCACATATGAGATATGTGCGGGACCGAGAATAATACGTGTATGTGATACCGTATTCCATTCTCGTGATGAATTTGTCGAATGGTTGTATGCGATATAACCTAGTTATCGAATCAAGGATTGATTCGATAAACCGATACATTGGATATTAGTCGGTTGTATGCGATATGACCGGATCGTTAAATCAAGTGTTGATTTAATGATTTAATGTATAATTATATATTTTATATATTACTTTCCATTAACTAGTATCGGTTCACTTTAAATGGATTTTCTCACTTGAAGTTCACAAGTTGTATATGTGATATACTTTTGTGCACTTGATTGTATCATGTTTGATGATGCATGCTCACTTGGGTTTGTGTAAAGATTTATACCATGGTTAAGTTAATGATTAGGGTTTTGTTTATTTGATTTACTTATTTATTTATTTATTTATTTTCATTTATATATAGAAAAGAAATGAAATGGTGGCTCATTTTGGACTATCTTTTGAAGCTTCATGAAGCTTTGAATGGTTTGACCATTTTGTCTCTTTTCTTAACCCTAACCATTCACTTGAACCATAGTTCATTCTCTACACAAGTTATCTTGACCATGGTTGATATTATGATAAGTATTCATTTTCTTTTGCATTTTAAAATAACTTATCATATTATCATCTTCATCTTCTTCACTTGAAGAAAGCTTGATAGCTTTAATGGCAAAGTGAGAAAAAGAGTGAGAAATCCAATTCTAAAGTCTACCCACTTCCTATTTCTTCATCTCTACCTCTTGCCAAGTAGTAGAGTGTGTTTTCTTCACAAGTTTCTTGACTTGGTGAAGTTGGAGCTTGATCTAGTGATGCCTCGACGTAGATTATCTTCGGCACGTTGTCGATGACCTAGCCCGCTTTTTCTCTGATGAAGCCGACGCTAGAGCCCGGGATTTGATATGGACAGCGAGGAGACTTCATTGCGGAGCTATGGAGGTGGAGAAACGGATCTACAAAGGTTGTATGTTCGTTTACTTTTAGTTAAGATGTTAACTAGCTCGTTTTATCGCCAAGAATTCTAGCCAACGATCCGTAGTCTAGGGTTTCTCGGCACCGTAATTTTTGAAATTGGCATGGTTGAAGCCTTGTGAGACCTCTTGAGAGTGCCTAGGAACCCTACAGTGGTATCAGTGCCTAGCTAGAGCCTTAGGCGAAGTCTAGACGGAGTTTGAAGTCCGAACGAACCGAAACCCCAAAATTTTCATTCTCTCTGGACATTTTCTAAAATCGTGGTTTTTTCCAAATTAAAAATATGCAGAAAACTCAGCAGGGAATTCTAAGAATTACGGCGCAAAATTTATTTCATGATCCCACTAATGCGCGGCGGAACCGCGGCATAAGCCTAGCTTATGCGGCGGTTCCGCTGCAAAAGTATGACGTCAGCCCTAAACTTTTGCACAGTAATTCCTATTTAACAGTGATGAGTTCTCTGGGTATTTATAATATTTATTCAAGAGTTGAATTTTCTGGGATTGTTTTGGGGATTCGGTGTATCGATCGGATTATCTAATTTTGTCTATGTGGCTTTCCGGATAATTTTTGAATATGTTAAAAAGTTCGACCGGATATAAATACCCAATTTTTCCCCTGTCGGGAAATTTCCAAGTGTTGGATTTTTCCGTAGTTTAACGACGTTCTAAGTAGTGCAAGTAACTCGATGGACCCTCTAGAAGACAACAAACCTTAACTCGATTATGTGACCGTCTTGAACTGCCCTTTGAACCTTCGGGTTTGGGGCAGTAGGGCGTGCCACATGTGAGGCGTTGGCTTGACCCTTCTACGGCTGGACCGTTGGTACTGAGGCACGAACTGAATGTTGTTAGACTTATTTCATGTGTTGACCTGTATCAGGAAAACTTGGGTGTTCGATTGTTCGATCGGAAAGTTTAACATTTTCTATTTATCCGGAATGTTATACAATAATTGGAATTCACAAATAGCTATGAGATAACTGATTGAATGTTATAAACATAGCAGTTTAGTCTCACTTGATCGGTTGCTACGGAATTTTGATGTGATCAAAAGTCCGTCGCAATCACGTAGAGTACGCGGATACTCGCCGGGTAAACTTAATAGACAGCCTCACTCCATAGCCCCGACCAAGTGATTGTAGGAGAACCCCGTCACCGAAAGCATCCGTTCGGGTGCTCGCGGCAGCGGTGTTCCGCCTTGGTGCACTTCGTCGACGGCGTCGGGGGTGCGGCCGCCTACTGAAGTTTGCGACGAGCATTCGATCAGGATGTCGGGAATCTTGTTGAATTGCCCGACTTGATATTGAAAAGAGTTTTTGATTTTGAGACTAAAATGCGGGGTTTATAATTGTTAGGCATGCGATGTCTAAGGAATTCATTTGGTCAGGCATGCGATGTCTGAGGTGGTTGCGGATTCCAACTGTTGTAGTTTTACACTTTCTTTTCTGTGACCGTAAGTGTAATATGTGATATCGCCGTTTTCGTTGCTATATGTCAACGACAATTGGGATGCGCATATTTACTTACGTTGATGACATGTGATGTTATGTGTTGCTGGATATGTTATATTGGATCGTCGTGTTTGAATAGCCGGGGGTTTTTATGTGAGATGAGTGTTTTTCATTTTCATTCATGTAAAAACTTGTATGTAATATTCTTTTATTGGGGCACTTCCAGGTTGCGGAAGTTGTCACCGTTGATGTATATTATTTACTTTTCCGCACTAGGATAGACCCAAGGAGGAGGGCACAAGTAACCGGGTTCTGGAGTCCAGTGGGAGACCAACTCGAGGAGTCGAGTCCGGGTCTCCTAACTCCAGAATTGGTAGGGTTGCTTGCCGCTCTCGTAGGGGTCTTGGGGTGTGGGTTTGGCTATTCATCACGACCGTGGAATCCGTGTTTTATACTGGCTCGTATTGAAAACACGGACGTCCTAGTATATCCAATATTTCATATGTTTCTTCTGCTGCGATATCTGTGATGTGATCATGTGATGTTCTGTGATAGATACAGTATATAGTATATATGATATATTTTATAGACGTTACTTATGTTTTACACCCGCGCTAGCCCTGCCCCGCTCTGCCGTTAGTTACCTAACCTAACGGTGCACGAGGGGACATCGAGGCGAATGCGGATGGCATAAGTGTACGTCATATTTATCTGTGATGTTTAGGTATTTAAATGATGGGACTTCATTAATGTGATTAATGAAATAAAAGAAACCTAAGATGTTGTAGAATCGAATTTCAAAATAAACAGGTAGCTACAGTTTTTGCTTTGCACAGCGGTATATATGATATATCCTGCACCTTATTCGATGAGGAAAGGACCGAGATCCCTTCACCGGGAGTGACTCCTTTAGCAATAACTGGCAGATGCTACACACTCGGTTTGTCTTTTGATAGCTTTTAAGTGTTTTTGCTTTGCACAGTGATATATATGATATATCCCGCACCTCATTCGACGAGGAAACGACCGACGATCCCTTCACCGGGAGTGACTCCTTTAGAAAAACTAGAATAGCCTCAAAAACACTCCATTTCAAAATTCATTCGATCCTACAACGATATCAAGTTCATTACGCAATAGGTTTTCAGAAAAACCTGTCGTAGCCCTCCGTCATTTCAGATAAGTACTAGTTAGTATTCGTGCTGCTGTAGTTTGGCATTCGTCAAGGCGTAGTGTACGGTAGCTAACTAGTATTTATCTGCTTATGCATATGATGCAGATTGGATTAGGGTATTCGTACGGCGTTGTTTGGCATTCGTCAAGGGTCGTGCGGGTGGGTTTAATTCGATCAAGAAATGTACGGGTTGAACTTGACTATTGGACTATGGGTTGTTTGGCATTCGTCAAGGTCATAGGACACTAGGGGTAAAATATTATCGGGAATTTCAAGTGTTGAAATTTGCAATGAGATTGCATACCTTCTATGAGATAGTTGGATCCCGATACCCGTTGCGAGTAAAAGTTACTCCTGGGAGAGTTTTACACATTACAATTAGCCGATCAAGTAGGTGTCTAGAAAGGTGTCAACGGGGTTACGCCTATGGGAAAAAGAGGTTTACATTAATCAGGTTCGTGAGAAAGCACGGGGGACCTCCCTCAAAGTACCGACACTGGCCTGGCTGAAAGATTGGCGAACCTGTAGTGTGTAATTAATCCCGGCTAGTCTTTCCTTTTAGGGTTTGAAGGAAGATTTGATAAAAAGCAGTGGGAGCCATCCTGATTAGATAAAATAATAACCAATCTATTCTTGCAAGAGCGCACGCTGAGTGTTTTCTTCTATCTCTCTCCAGGTAGCGACCATATCACGCCTTAATCAAGATAATAATACGGATAATTGACCGAACCCGCTTGTTATACTGTGCTGGGGAACGTTGGTCCCGCTCCAACTTATAATAGTTATAAGACAGAGCAGGAAATTGGGGAATACCAGATTTCCCGTGCCGCCCAAATGAAGAGAGTGCATGCTGATGCATCATCTTCGGGTGTGTTCATTATACAGAACTATTTCTTAGTATCCTCCGCATCCTTGGTATATGATACCGGATCAGGATCCTAGATATGTAATCTGTTACATAAGGCTACAAAAAGGTAGAAAAACTGAGAACGGGTGATAAGTTTCATGAGGCAGAAAACGGGGCAAGTGTTGCAGCCAAGTCTGTTGGTCACTGTCACCCTGTATTACCAATACATTGATTCTGAACGAATGTTATTAGATACCGAACCTGATATACAAAATCATATCAGTCTCTTTATTAGTAAAGAAATGGTAAAATTTTGTATTGTTGGATAATGTTTTGAACATTTCCTATATCAAAAGTTGATCGGTTCAGGCACGTTATCTAAAAACATTAATGTTCTAAATCAAACTATGGTTCTTAGTATACAGAACACACACAAGAGGAAGAGTTCAGTAATGAACGGATCCTTCTTGAGGTATTGTAGACTAGGTCATATCAATGCGACCCGACTAGCTAAAGTTACATAAAGATGCATATTTAAACCAGTTTGAATTTACATCTTGTGAAAACTTTCCAGTCATGTCACAAAGATAAGATGACCATAGCTCTGTTTACATGAAACATAGAAAGAGTTATTGAACTCTTGGGACTGATACATGATGATGTATGTAAGTCCCCTGTCTACACATACCAAGACCGGTTCTTTATACTTCATTACATTCTCTGATGATCTTTCGAGATTCAGACCTATGTTCTTGTTGAAACACAAGTCCGAACCTTTTAAGATATTCACAGAATATAAGTGAGAAGTAGAGAACCAAAATACGGGTAAAAGTATTATGTCCTTTGATGTGATCAAGAAGGAGAATACTCGAGCACGGAAATCCTGGACTATTCTAAAGGAGAATGAGATTCTCTCTCAGAATTACTCCTCCGTATACACCATAGCACGATGGTATATCGGGGCGGAGCAGATACACCCTATTTGATATGGTGTGCTCTATGATGAGTACTACTGAGTTACCTATTTCCTATTCGGTGTTATGCACTTGAGAAGTTGCATACCTATTGAATAGGGTCACGATCAAATCAGTTGCCTACCACTTCATATGAGATATGGAAAGGAAAGAACCCATATCTTAAGTTAGTTAAGATTTGGGGTTGTCCGGCCTATGTCTGAAAGCATAATCCGGACAAGCTCGAGGTAAAGTCTGTAATGTAGAACTGGAAAGGTTCCAGCTATGCAAACTGAAGCAGCCGATTTGGTAGAACCAAAGGATTCAGTAGAAACCAAAGAACCTCAGCCTCTCCGCCGATCTAGTAGGGTTCCTCACCTGCCTGAGAGATACTTCGGTTTCTCGATGACAGTGGGAGCGAGGATTGTATCATGAGATGATGACCCAACTAATTTCGAGCTGGCCATCAGGAGTAAGACTCTGTAAGAATGGCTGGATGCTTAGCGATCTGAGATGGAATTCATGTACACCAACAAAGTATGGACTTTGGTTGCTATATCTGAAGGGTTAAATCCCCATCAGGAGCAAGTATATCTTGAGAAGATTACTTGGTGTAGATGGAAAGGTTGAGACTTTCAAAGCTAGACTTGTTAAAGGTTTTCGTTATCGACCAAGCGTGGATAATGATGAAACCTTTTTCCAATGGCTATGCTTAAGTCCATCTAGATCCTACTTGCCACAGCTACATAGCATGACTATGATATCTGGTGGTTGGGTGTCATGACAGCTTTTCTAAATGATGTTTTAGAAGAGGGAGTCTATAAGTACACAGCCAGAGGACCTCGTAGACAGTGGGAGCAGCGGAAACGTGTGCAAGATGTTTTATTTGATAAAGCAGGCATCGCGGAGTTGGAACATCTGTTTTGATGTGTTAGTCAAAGAGTTTGACATCATCAAAATGGTAGATGAACCTTGTATTAAGAAAAAAGGTAGTAGAGAGTATGGTAGCGATCCTCGTAGAGTACGTGGATGACATACTCTTGATAGGGAAAGAATTTCCTATGCTACGCTCAGTCAATCTCCGCTTATCACAATGATTCTCTATATAGGATCAAAATGATACCTACTAAATCCTGGATTTCGGATCTATGAGATAGATCTAATTGAATGTTAGGATACTCACTAGCAGTAGTGAGAAGGTATCAATCGATCCTGGGGAGAATCACTGGAAGTGTTCCAGGGTGATGAAGACGACTGAATGTCAGTCGCAGGCATTGTCTTTACCCTCAGTAGAGGGACGGTATGTTGGAAGAGTTCTAAGCTAGATACCATGACATACTAGACGATAAAGGCAGGATACATCGCTACTTAAGATGCTACCAAAGAGGCTGTTTGGGTGTATATTGGTTCATGAGATGAACCATGTTCGTCCCATTGTGTGACAATGGAGTTGTGGCTCATGCCAAGGAACGCAGGTCCCATCAGTGATCCAGACATATTGTAAGGCAGTATCACCTGATCATGGAGATGGTTGATCTCTAAGTGATCGAGGTTAGGAGAGAAGACTCAGAGGACAACACGGCGGATTCACTCACGAAGGCCTATTCCCAGAGAGAGACTTTTATGGGATGGTTGAGTATGAGATACTACAACCACTGCTATCAGATGGCCCTAGTGCAAGTGGGAGATTGTTAGTTATATGTATGCCCTAGAGGCCATTACTGTACATTGGATGTATATTGTAGTGGATGCTGGGACATATATAGGGAGGACTTTCTTGCTCGACATGATAGTATGCTATCTGGTTGATCTTTACCTTAACGTGTATACTGATTGTCTCTCTGTTACATGTTGGTAAAGCCCTTAGGATGTGTACTTGACTACCTGGACTATGATGCGGATCATACTAGTAGGGACATGGCAGTCCATAAGTACATCCTTCAAAGTCCCTAGTCGTGGGTGTATCGAGACGGGGCATCGATATACCAGAGTAGACTAGCGTATACCTTCTCGACCCATACAGATGGGCGATGGATGATCCCATATCCATTAGTGTTTGACATCGGAGATGATATACGGGTGCTCAGTGGAGACTGGGTACACTAGACGGACTCGCCGAGAACTCCCAGATGGTATTAACCTTACGTCAGATGGCAGTTCTCTGGTGACACTGGTACAGAGTAGTCTGTTGACCCGAGATCGTCATAGAGTCTTGTGTGGTTCCCACTGTGCTTTGATTTCCATCTTACCACGTCCAAGAGGGCGTGCAAAACGGTGGTTTTTGGGTACAGTCCCGAATCACATGGAGGCAATGAGCGATAGGAGGGGATTCGTCTCTCCCGGTATAGGGAGTTGATGTTGCGCTGTGTTCGATTGGCTATAACCGGAAATCCCTGGCCAGGGTTGCTGAGATATACTGGTAAGTGTTACCAGTAGTTTTTCGAACTGTTATAGACCTCATATCGACACGACTTATCGAGCTATTGGGGTCTGACGTTTACCACCCCTAGGCGAGATATGCGACATATCAGACGATCAGACCGGACTGTACGGTAGTGTTACTGGTTGGATTCACTGGAGTGTGAGCGGGCTTGCTCGTCGATCTTCTGATCGCTCAATACCCGGGTGGCCATTACGTTTAGCAGACCGCTTGCGGCTTGTGGGTGTTTGATATGATCATCTCCTGCTGCCGGCGTATTGACGAGTCTTTAGAGTCCTACACAGAGGTTTCCTGGCTCAAGCGAAACGAAATAGGAGCGCATATGAGATATGTGCGGGACCGAGAATAATACGTGTATGTGATACCGTATTCCATTCTCACGATGAATGTGTCGAATGGTTGTATGCGATATAACCTAGTTATCGAATCAAGGATTGATTCGATAAACCGATACATTGGATATTAGTCGGTTGTATGCGATATGACCGGATCGTTAAATCAAGTGTTGATTTAATGATTTAATGTATAATTATATATTTTATATATTACTTTGCATTAACTAGTATCGGTTCACTTTAAATGGATTTTCTCACTTGAAGTTCACAAGTTGTATATGTGATATACTTTTGTGCACTTGATTGTATCATGTTTGATGATGCATGCTCACTTGGGTTTGTGTAAAGATTTATACCATGGTTAAGTTAATGATTAGGGATTTGTTTATTTGATTTACTTATTTATTTATTTATTTATTTTCATTTATATATAGAAAAGAAATGAAATGGTGGCTCATTTTGGACTATCTTTTGAAGCTTCATGAAGCTTTGAATGGTTTGACCATTTTGTCTCTTTTCTTAACCCTAACCATTCACTTGAACCATAGTTCATTCTCTACACAAGTTATCTTGACCAAGGTTGATATTATGATAAGTATTCATTTTCTTTTGCATTTCAAAATAACTTATCATATTATCATCTTCATCTTCTTCTTCTTCTTCACTTGAAGAAAGCTTGATAGCTTTAATGGCAAAGTGAGAAAAAGAGTGAGAAATCCAATTCTAAAGTCTACCCACTTCCCATTTCTTCATCCTCTACCTCTTTCCACATAGTAGAGTGTGTTTTCTTCACAAGTTTCTTGACTTGGTGAAGTTGGAGCTTGATCTAGTGATGCCTCGACGTAGATCATCTTCGGCACGTCGTCGATGACCTAGCCCGCTTTTTCTCCGATGAAGCCGACGCTAGAGCCCGGGATTTGATATGGACAGCAAGGAAACTTCATTGCGGAGCTATGGAGGTAGAGAAACGGATCTACAAAGGTTGTATGTTCGTTTACTTTTAGTTAAGATGTTAACTAGCTCGTTTTATCGCCTAGAATTCTAGCCAACGATCCGTAGTCTAGGGTTTCTCGGCACCGTAATTTTTGAAATTGGCATGGTTGATGCCTTGTGAGACCTCTTGAGAGGGCCTAGGAACCCTACACTTATTTCATTATCCTTTTAATTCTTTCTTCTTCTTCATCTTCATCAAGCTTCATGAAAGCTTGCTAGCTCCAATGGTGCCATGAGAAAAAGAGTGAGAAATCCAATTCTAAAGTGAACCCACTTCCTATTTCTTCATCCTCTACCACTTGCTATGTAGTAGAGTGTGTAATCTTCACAAGTTTTATGACCAAGTGAAGATGGAGCTTGATCTTGAGTTCCCTCGACGTAGATCATCTTCGGCATCGAAGTCGACGAGCTAGCCCGCCCATTTCTCGGACGAAACCATCGCTAGAGTCCGGGATCCGATGATCGCAGCGGAGGGACATCATCACGGAGCTAAAGTGGTGGAGGACCGAATCTACAAAGGTTGTAGTCACTTTCACTTCATAGTAAAGTTGTTTACTTGTATGTCTTTCTCCTATCCACTAGTTAACGATCTAGTTTAGGGTTTCTCGGCACATAAAAATTTAAATTGGACATGGTTGATCAGTTGTAGAACCTCATGGGTGTGCCTAGGAACCCTACAGTGGTTTCAGAGCCTAGCTAGAGCTTTAGGCGAAGTGTAGACGATGTTAGAAGTCCGATCGAACCCGAAACCCTAATCCAAAACCCTTCTCTGTACAATTTTTCAAAACTGGGTTTTTTGTGAATTAAAAATGCTCAGAAAATTAAGCGGGAAAAAATAAGAATTACTGTGAAGTACGGACCTCTAACTCAAACATTTGACCGCGGAACCGCGGCCAAACCAAGGGTTTGGCGGCGGTTCGCGGCCAAAATTGTCAGTTAGTCCCTTAAATTTCATGTAATTATTCTTAGGTCCTTTATTATTATTTTATTCTGGGAACTTTTTAATTCCACTCAAGTGTTGAGTTTTCTAGGGTTGTTTTGGGGACTCGATGTTTTGATCGGATTGTTTAACTTTGTTTATGTTTTTCCGGATATTTTAGAACATGTTGAAAAGTTCGACCGGATATAAATACCCACTTTTTCCCCTGCCGGGAAATTTCCAGGTGTTGGATTTTTCCGTGGTTTAAGAACGTTTTAAGTAGTGCAAGTAACACGATGGACCCTCTAGATGACAACAAACCTTAACTCGATTATGTGACCGTCTTGAACTGCCCTTTGAACCTTAGGGTTTGGGGCAGTACGGCGTGCCACATGTGAGGCGTTGGCTTGACCCTTCTACGGCTGGACCGTTGGTACTGTGGCATGAAGTGAATGTTTTTAAACTTATTTCATGTGTTGAGTTGTTTCGGGAAAACTTGGGTGTTTGAATGTTCGATCGGAAAGTTTGACATTTTCTATTTATCTGGAATGTGATACAATATTTGGAATCCACAAGTAGTTATGAGATAACTGATTTGAATATTATAAATCTAGCACTTTAGTCTCACTTGATCGGTTGCCACGGAATTTTGATGCGATCAAAAGTCCGTCGCAATCACGTAGCGTACGCGGATACTCGCCGGGTAAACTTAATAGACAACTACACCCCATAGCCCCGACTAAGTGACTGTAGGAGGACCCCGTCGCCGAAATCATCCGTTCGGGTGCTCGCGGCAGCGGTGTTCCGCCTTAGTGCACTTCGTCGACGGTATCGGGGGTGCGGCCGTCTACTAAAGTTTACGACGAGCATTCGATCAGGATGTCGGGAATCTTGTTGAATTGCCCGACTTGATATTGAAAAGTGGTTTTGATATTGAGACTAAAATGCGGGGTTTATAATTGTTAAGCATGCGATGTCTAAGGAACTCATTTGGTTAGGCATGCGATGTCTATGCAGGTTGCGGATTCCAACTGTTGTAGTTTTACACTTTCTTTTCTGCGACCGTAAGTGTAATATGTGATATCGCCGGTTTCGTTGCTATATGTCAACGATAATTGGGATACGCATGTTTACTTACGTTGATGACATGTGATGTTATGTGTTGCTGGATATGTTATATTGGATCGTCATGTTTGAATAGCCGGGGTTTTTTTTATGTGAGATGAGTGTTTTTCATTTTCATTCATGTAAAAATTTGTATGTAATATTATTTTATTGGGGCACTTCCAGGTTGCGGAAGATGTCACCGTTGATGTTTATTATTTACTTTTCCGCATTAGGATAGACCCAAGGCAGGGAGCATAAGTAACCGGGTTCTAGGGTCCAGTGGGAGACCATCTCGAGGAGTCGAGTCCGGGTCTCCTAACCCTAAAATTGGTAGGGTTGCTTGCCGCTCTCATAGGGGTCTAGGGGTGTGGGATTGGCTATTCATCGTGACCGTGGAATCCGTGTTTTAAACTGGCTCGTATTAAAAACATGGACGTCCTAGTATATCCAATATCTCATATGATATTTTCTGCTGCGTTATCTGTGATGTGATCATGTGATATGTTCAGATAAATATTGTATATAGTATATATGATATATTATATAGACGTTGCTTATGTTTTACACCCGCGCTAGCCCTGCCTCGCTCTGCCGTTAGTTACCTAACCTAACGGTGCAGACGGGACATCGAGGCGAATGCGGATGGTATAAGCGTACGTTATATTTATCTGTGATGTTTAGGTGGACTTAAATAATGGGACATTCATTAATGAGATTAATGAAAGAAAATAAACCTAAAAGATGTTGTGGAATCGAATTTCAAAATAAAAAAGGTAGCTACAGTTCTTGTTTTGCATCGCGGTGTTCCTTGTAGAATATCCTGTACCTTATTCGATAAGGAAAGGGCCAAGATCCCTTCACCGGGAGTGACCCCTTTAGCAATAACTGGCAGATGCTACAACCCTCGGTTTGTCTTTTGATTGTTTCTATAGTTTTTTTCTTTGCACAGCGGTATATATGATATATCCTGCACCTTATTCGATGAGGAAAGGACCGACGATCCCTTCACCGGGAGTGACCCCTTTAGCAAAACTAGAAAAGCCTCAAAACACTCCATTTAAAAACCATTTGATTCCCCAACGAGATCAAGTTCAAAGCGTTAAAGGTTTTATTAAAAACCATTCGCAACCCTCCGTCATTTTAGGAAGTAGAGTACTTAGTATTCGTGATGTGTTTGTTGACCATAGTCGAGGCACAGTGTACGGTAGCTAAGTGATGTCTTCCTACACCGCATATGATGCGATTAGTTAGGAAAGTCGCGTGACTTTGTTGACCTTAGTTAAGGGTCATGTGGGTGGGTCTAATTAATCATGAAATGACGGGTAGAACTTGACTAGTGCTTATGATTTGTTGACCTTAGCCAAGGTCATAGGTGCTAGGGGTAAAAACCTTTATCGGGAGTTTCAAGTGTTGAAATTTGCAATGAGATTGCATATCTTCTATATGATAGTTGGATCCCGATACCCACTGCGAGTAATTGTTACTCCTGGGAGAGTTTTGCACTTTACAATTAGCCGATCAAGTTGGTGTCTAGAAAGGTGTCAACGGGGTTACGCCTCTGGGAAAACAAGGTTTACTTTAATTAGGTCCGTGCGAAAGCACGGGGCACCTCCCTTAAAGTACCGACACTGGCCTGGCTGAAAGATTGGCGAACTTGTAGAGTGTAATTAATCCCGGCTAGTCTTTCCTTTTAGGGTTTGAAGGATGATTTGATAAAAACAGTGGGAGCCATCCTGATTAGATAAAATAAATAACCAATCTAATCTTGCAAGAGCGCACGCAGAGTGTTTTCTTCTCTCTCTCTCCAGGTAGCGACCATATCACGCCTTAAATCAAGATAATAATATGGATGTATTGACCGAACCCGCTTGTTATACTGAGTTGGGGAACGTTGGACCCGCTCCAACTTATAATTGTTGTAAGACAGAGCAGGAAATAGGGGAATACCAAGATTCCCATGCCGCCCAAACGAAGAAAGTGCATATGATGCATCTTCTTCGGGTGTGTTCACTACAAAGAACTGTTTCTTAGTTTCCTCTACGTCCTAGGTATTAGATACCGGATCAGGATCCCGCAAATGTAATCCGTTACATAGGGCTACAAAAAGGTAGAGAACTGAGTACGGGTGATAAGTTTCATGAGACAAAAAATGGGGCAAGTGTTGCAGCCAAGTCTGTTGGTCACTGTCATCCTGTATTACCGGTACATTGATTCTGAACGAATGTTATTAGATACCGAACCTGATATACAAAATCATATCAGTCTCTTTATTTGTTAAAGAAGGATATAATTTTGTATTGTTGAAAATTGTTTTGAACATTTCAGAAGTTGGTCGGTTCAGGCACGTTATCTAAAAGCATTGACGTTCTAAATCAAACTACAGTTCCTAGTATACAGAACACACACAAGAGGAAGAGTTCAGAAATGAACGAGTCCTTCTTGAGGCATTATAGACAAGGTCATATCAATGTGACCCAACTAGCTAAAGTTACATTTAGATGCATATTTAAATCAGTTTGAATTTACATCTTGTGAAACTTGCCAGTCATGTCACAAAGATAAGATGACCATAGCTCTGTTTACTTGAAACAGAGAAAGAGTTAGTGAACTCTTGGGACTGATACATGATGATGTATGTAAGGTCGCCTGTCTACACATGCCAGGACCGGTTCTTTATACTTCATTACATTTTCTGACAATCTCTCAAGATTCAGACATATGCTCCTGTTGAAACACAAGTCCGAAACTTTTAAGATATTCACATAATATAAGTCAGAAGTAGAGAACCAATATAGGTATAAGTATTATGTCCTATGATGAGATCAAGGAGGAGAATACTTGGGCACGGGATTCCTGGACTATTCTAAAGGAGAATGAGATTCTCTCTCAGTGTTACTCCTCTGTATAAACCACACCACAGCGGTGTATCGGGGCGGAGCAATCACGCCCTATATGATATGGTGCGCTCTATGATGAGTACTACTGAGTTACCTATTTCCTTTTGGGCTTGTGCACTTGAGAAGCTGCATACCTATTGAATTGGGTTCGAATCAAATCAGTGCCTACCACTCCATATAAGATATGGTATGGGAAGAACCTATCTCTTAAGTAAGTTAAGATTTGGGATTGTCCGGCCTATGTCAAAAGCAAAATCCGGACAAGATCGAGGCAAGGTCAGTTCTGTAGAACTAGAAGGAGTTCCAGTTATACAAACTACAGCTGATGATTTGACACAACCAAAGGATTCTATAGTCCCCAATGAACCTCAGCCTCTCTGCCGATCTAGCACGGTTTCTCACCTGCCTGAGAGAAACTTCGGTTTCTCGATGACAGTGGGAGCGAGGATTGCATCATGAGATGATGACCCAACTAGTTTCGAGCAGGCCATCGAGAGTAGGGACTTTGTAAGAATGGCTGGATGCTTAGCGATCTGAGATGGAATCCATATACAACAACAAAGTATGGACTTTGGATGCTGTATCTGAAGGGTTAAATCCCCATCAGGAGCAAGTATATCTTGAGAAGATTACATGGTGTAGATGGAAAAGTTGAGACTTTCAAAGCTAGACTTGTTAATGGTTTTCATCATCGACCATGCGTGGATAATGATGAAACCTTTTTCCAGTGGCTATGCTTAAGTCCATCCGGATCCTACTTAACATTGCTACATACCATGACTACGATATCTGGTGGTTGTGTGTCATGACTATTTTTCTAAATACTGATTTAGAAGAGAACGTATATAAGTACACAGCCAGAGGGCTTCGTAAACAGTGGGAACAGCGGAAACATGTGCAAATTGCTTTACAGGATAAAGCAGGCATCGCGGAGTTGGAACATCTGTTTTGATGTGGTAGTCAAAAAGTTTGACTTCATCAAAATGGTAGATAAACCTTGTATATGCAAAACGGTAGTAGAGAGTAAAGTGGTGATCCTCGTAGAGTGCGTGGATAACATACTCGAAATAAGAAAAGAGTTTCATATGCTACGCACGATCAATCCCCTCTTATCACATGGATTCTCCATATAGGATTAAAGTGATACCTCCTAAATCCTGGGATATGGATCTATGAGATATATCTAAATGGATGTTAGGCTTCTCACTAGGTTTAGAGAGATGGTATCAATCGATCCTGGGGAGAATCACTGGAAATGTTTCAGGGTGATAAGGACGACTGAATGTTAGTCGCAGGCATTGTCTTTACCCTCAGTAGAGGGACGGTATGATGGAAGAGTTCCAAGCTAGATACCGTGGCAAACTAGACGATAAAGGCTGGTGACATCGCTATCGAAGATACTACCAAAGAGGTAGTTTGGGTGTATATTGGTTCATAAGATGAACTAGGTTCCTACCATTGTATGACAATGGAAGTGTGGCTTTGGCCCAGGAACCCCGATCCCATCAGTGACCCAGACATATTCTGAGGCAACATCACCTGATCATGGAGATAGTTGATCTCCAGGGTGATCGAGGTATGGAGAGTAGACTCAAAGGACAACACGGCGGATCCACTCACAAAGGCCTTTTCCCAAAGAGAGACTTTTATGGGATGGTTGAGTATGCGATACTGCAACCACTGCTACAGATGGACCTAGTGCAAGTGGGAGATTGTTAGTTATATGTATTCCTTAGAGGCCATTACTGTACATAGGATGTATATTGTAGTGGATGCTGGGACATATATAGGTAGGACTTTCTTGCTCGACATAATAATACGCTATCTGGTTGCTCTTTATCTTAACATGTATACTTTCTGTCTCTCTGTTACATGTTGATAAAGCCTTTAGGATGTGTACTCGACTTCCTGGACTATGATGCAGATCATACTAGTGGGGCCTGGGTAGTCAATGAGTACATCCTTCAATGTTCCTAGTCGTGGGAATATCGAGACGGGGCATCGATATTCCAGAGTAGACTAGCGTATATCTTCTCGATCCATGTGATGGGCGATGGATGATCCCATATCCATTGGTGTTTGACATCAGAGATGGTATGCGGTGTTAGTTATATGTATGCCCTAGAGGCCATTACTGTACATACGATGTATATTGTAGTGGATGCTAGGACATATATAAGGAGGACTTTCTTGCTCGACATGATAGTATGCTATCTGGTTGTACTTTATCTTAACATGTACTCTGATTGTCTCTATGTTACATGTTGATAAAGCCCTTAGGATATGTACTCGACTACTGCGACTATGATGAGATCATACTAGTGGGGCTACGGTAGTCGGCGAGTACATCCTATAACTGTTCCTAGTCGAGGGTGTATCGAGACAGGGCATCGATGCACCAGAGTAGACTAGCGTATACGCATATTGACCCATATGATGGGCGATGGATGATCCCATATCCATCGGTGTTTGACATCAAGGATGGTGTACGGGTGCTCAGTGGAGACTGGGTACACTGGACGGACTCGCCGAGAACTCCCAGATGGTATTATACCATACGTCAGATGGCAGTTCTCCGGTGACACTGGTACAAAGTAGTCTGTTGACCCGAGATCGTCATAGAGTCTTGTGTGGTTCCCACTGTGCTTTGATTTCCATCATACCACGTCCAAGAGGGCATGCAAAATGGTGGCTTTTGGGTACAGTCCCGAATCATATGGAGGCAATGAGCGATAGGAGGGGATTCGTCTCTCCCGGTATAGGGAGTTGATGTTGTGCTGTGTTCGATTGGCTATAACCGGAAATCCCTGGCCAGGGTTGCTGAGATTTACTGGTAAGTGTTATCAGTAGTTTCTCGAACTGTTATAGACCTAATATCGACACGACTTATCGAGCTACTGGGGTCTGACGTTTACCACCCCTAGGCGAGATATGCAACATATCAGACGACGAGACCGGACTGTACGGGAGTGTTACTGTTTGGATCCACAGGAGAATGTACAGGCTTGCTTGTTGATCTTCTGAGCGCTCAATACCTGGGTAGCTGTTACGTTTAGCTGACCGCTTGCAGCTTGTGGGTGTTTGATATGATCATCACCTACTGCCGGCGTATTGACGATTCTTTAGAGTCCTACACAGAGGTTTCTTGACTCAGGCAAAACGGAGTAGGAGCACATATGTGATATGTGCGGGACCGAGGATAATGCGATATGTGATACCGTATTATATTCTCGCGATATTTGATATCAGCCGGGTCGTCGGATCAAGTGTTGATTCGATGAATCGGTACGGATAAATATTAGCCGGTTATATGCGATATAGCCGGATTGTCGGATCAAGTGTTGATTCGATAATTTAATGTATAATAATATATGTGATATATTTAATTGCATTAACTAATATATGCTCACTAAAAGATTCTTTTTCTCACTCGGGCAATACATTGATATATATGCGATATATGTTAATTGTATTATTTTCTTTTGTTACGGTAAATATTATATATGTGATATATAATATTGTAACATGATATGATAATTAATGCAACATGTTTTGTGGAGTTTAAACATGATTAGGGTTTGGATTAGGGTTAAGTCTTCTAGTTGATTCTAGAAGCTTTTCATTTTTGTTTTGTAAAAGATATTTACTCATGACTCATCTTTAACTCAACCCAAACCCTAACCCTTAGTTTATTCTCTACAATGGTTTAGAAACCATGGTTGCTTTATTGATCATTATCATCTCTTTTCCTATTCATCACAAAAGAATAATTCATTATTCATCATCTTCTTCCTTCTTCTTCCAAGCTTGAAATGGTTTCTAGCTTTGATTTTGTGATGGATATATGTGAGAAAAATATAAATAAATAGAGCAAAATTCCTACTTCATCATCCTCATCTTCACTTGCCATTTAGATGAGGGTGTTCACATCATTTGATGAGTGTTAGCTTGTGTTAAAGAAACTTCGAGGTAGATCATCTTAGTATCGAAGATCGGAAGCAAAGCTTGCGACTTTCTCTTCGTGGAACCTCTCGAGAGCCCGGAACCCGATGATCGCAGCGAAGGGACCACAACACGGAGCATATGAAGTAAATGACCAGATCTACAAAGGATGTAATCCCTCTCACTTAGTGTTAAAGTGTTTAGCATGCAAGTTATCGCCTAATCTCTAGTTTAAAGTTCCGTATTCGGATTGTTCGGCACGGCTAAATTTTTATTCGGGCATGGTTGATGCCTCGTAGACCCTTGTGCGCGTGCCTAGCAACCCTTCAGTGGTATCAGAGCCAAGCTAGAGCTTTAGGCGAAGTCTAGACGAAGTTTAAAGTCCGATCGAACCCGGAAAACCCGAAACACTAAACTCAAAATTGCTCTCTGGAAATTTTCTAAAATCTGGGATTTTTCCAAATTAAAAATGTCCAAAAATTACAGCAGGCAATTACAAGAATTACTGTGAAACACGTGCGCGTAATTCGATAACAGTAGCGCGGAACCGCCGCCCCACCCCCGTTTGCGCGGCGCTTGCGCGGTCACGTGATCGATTCAGCGCACGTGCTTTTCACAGTAACTCCTATTTTCTAATGTTGTATTTTCTGGAAATTTTTATTTTATTATTCAACTGTTGAATTTGCTGGGTTGTTTTGGTTATTCGATGTTTCGATCGGAGTATTAGATTTTGTCTATGTGTGCTTTCCGGATATCTTATAGAAACTGTTAAAAAGTTCGAACGGATATCAATAACTCACTTTTTCCCCTGTCGGAAAATTTTTCAAAAGTTGGATTTTTCCTCGTGTTTAAGAATGTTCTAAGTCGTGCAAGTAACGCGATGGACCCTCTAGAAGACAACAAACCTTAACTCGATTATCTGACCGTCTTGAACTGCCCTTTGAACCTTAGGGTTTAGGGCAGTACGGCGTGCCACATGTGAGGCGTTGGCTTGACCCTTCTACGGCTGGATCATTGGTACTGTGGCATGTAATGGATGTTTTTAAACTGTTTTCAAGTGTTGAAACATATTGGGGAAATCTTGGGTGCTTGATGATTCGATCGGAAAGTTTAACTTTTTCTATTTATCTGGAATGTGATACAATAATTGGAATTCACAAGTAGTTATGAGATAACTAAAATGAATGTTATAAATCTAGCGGTTTAGTCTCAGTTGATCGGTTGCCACGGAATTTTGATGTGATCAAAAGTCCGTCGCAATCACGTAGGGTACGCGGATACTCGCCGGGTAAACTTAATAGACAGCTACGCCCCATAGCCCCGACCAAGTGACTGTAGGAGAACCCTGTCGCCGAAAGCATCCGTTCGGGTGCTCGCGGTAGCGGTGTTCCGCCTTGGTGCACTTCGTCGACGGTATCGGGGGTGCGGCCGTCTACTAAAGTTTGCGACGAGCATTCGATCAGGGCATCGGGAATCTTGTTGAATTGCCCGACTTGATATTGAAAAGAGTTTTCGATAATGAGACTAAAATGCGGGGTTTATAATTGTTAGGCATGCGATGTCTAAGGAATTCATTTGGTTAGGCATGTGATGTCTAAGGAGGTTGCGGATTCCAACTGTTATAGTTTTACACTTTCTTTTCTGTGACCGTAAGCGTAGTATGTGGTGTATCGCCGGCTTCGTTGCTATACATCAACGACAATCGGGATACGCATACTTGCTTACGTTGATGATATGAGATATTATGTGTTGCTGTGATATGTTCTATTGGATCGTCGCGTTTGAATAGCCGGGGGTTTTTTGTGAGATGAGAGTTTTTTCTTTTTCATTCATGTAAAATTCATTTGTATGTAATATTGTTTTATTGGGGCACTTCCAGGTAGCGGAAGATGTCACCGTTGTATATTATTTACTTTTCCGCATTAGGTAGACCCAAGGCGGGGAGCACAAGTAACCGGGTTCTAGGGTCCAGTGGGAGACCATCTCGAGGAGTCGAGACCGGGTCTCCTAACCCTAGAATTGGCAGTGTTACTTGCCGCTCTCGTAGGGGTCTAGGGATGTGGGTTTGGCTATTCATCGCGACCGTGGAATCCGTGTTTTATACAGGCTCGTATTGAAAACACGGATGTCCTAGTATATCCAATATTTCATATATATTCTTCTGCTGCAATGTTCTGTGATGAGATCATATTACTGCCTGAGACGAATGTTTATATATTATATATATGAGATATATGTTATATTGCAGATTTCGTTTCAAAAGAGATGCTTGTGAAGCATAATTAAAATGGGACTTCATTAATGAGATTAATGAAATAAAAGAAACCTAAGATGTTGTAGAAACTTGTTTATAAAAACTGGTAGCTCTAGTTCTTGCTTTGCATAGCGGTGTTCCTTGTAGAACATCCTGCACCTTATTCGATAGGGAAAGGACCGAGATCCCTTCACCGGGAGTGACTCCTTTAGCAATAACTGGCAGATGCTACAAATTCGGTTTGTCTTTTGATTGCTTCTATAGTTTCTGCTTTGCACAGAGGTATATATGATATATCCTGCACCTTATTCGATGAGGAAAGGGCCGACGATCCCTTCACCGGGAGTGACCCCTTTAGCAAAACTAGAAAAGCCTCAAAAGCATTCCATTTAAAATCACTCGATTCTACAACGATATCAAGTTCATTACGCAAAGGGTTTTCTGAAAAACCCGTCGTAGCCCTCCGTCATTTCAGATAAGTACTTCATAGTATTCATGCTGCGTTTGTTGACCTTGTCAAGGCGTAGTGTGCGGTAGCTATTTATGCTTATCTGCATAAGCATATGATGCGATTGGATTAGGGTAGTCGTGCGACCTTGTTGACCTTGTCAAGGGTCGTGCGGGTGGGTTTAATTCAATCAGGAAATGACGGGTTGAACTTGACTTGCGGTCTATGGTTTGTTGACCTTGTCAAGGTCATAGATCGCTTGGGGTAAATATTATTGGGAATTTCAAGTGTTGAAATTTGCAATGAGATTGCATACCTTCTATGTGATAGTTGGATCCCGATACCCGCTGCGAGTAAGAGTTACTCCTGGGAGAGTTTTACACATTACAATTAGCCGATCAAGTAGGTGTCTAGAAAGGTGTTAACGGGGTTACGCCTCTGGGAAAACGAGGTTTACTGTAATTAGGTTCGTGCGAAAGCACGGGGGACCTCCCTCAAAGTACCGACACTGGCCTGACTGAAAGATTGGCGAACTTGTAGCGTGTAATTAATCCCGGCTAGTCTTTCCTTTTAGGGTTTGAAGGAAGATTTGACTAAAACAGTGGGAGACATCCTAATTAGATATATTAGATAACCAATCTAATCTTGCAAGAGCATACGCTGAGTGTTTTCTTCTCTCTCTCTCCAGATAGCGACTATATCACGCCTTAATCAAGATAATAAAACGGATATATTGACTGAACCCGCTTGTTATACTGAGCTGGGAAACGTTGGTCCCGCTCCAACTTATAATTGTTATAAGACAGAGCAGGAAATTGGGGAATACCAGATTTCCCGTGCCGCCCAAACGAAGAAAGTGCATGTTGATGCATCATCTTCGGGTGTGTTCATTACTCAGAACTGTTTCTCGGTATCCTTTACGTCCTGGGTATGTGATGCCGGATCAGGATCCCGTATATGTAATCTGTTACATGGGCTACAGATAGGTAGAGAACTGAGAACGGGTGATAAGTTTCATGAGACAGAAAACAGTGCAAGTGTTATAGCCAAGTCAGTTGGTCACTGTCACCCTGTATTACCAGAATACATTGATTCTGAACGAATGTTATTAGATACCGAACCTGATATACAAAATCATATCAGTCTCTTTATTAGTAAAGAAGGATATAATTTTGTATTGTTGGATAATGTTTTGAACATTTCCTATATCAAGAGTTGATCGGTTCAGGCACGTTATCTAAAAGCATTGACGTTCTAAATCAAACTACAGTTCTTAGTATACGGAACACACACAAGAGGAAGAGTTCAGAAATGAACGAATCCTTCTTGAGGCATTGTAGACTAGGTCATATCAATGCGACCCGACTGGCTGAAGTTACATAAAGATGCATATTTAAATTAGTTTGAATTTACATCTTGTGAAACTTACCAGTCATGTCACAAAGATAAGATGACCACAGCTCTGTTTATTGGAAACAGAGAAAGAGTTAGTGAACTTTTGGGATTGATAAATGTTGATGTATGAAAGTCCCCTGTCTACACATGCCAAGATTGGTTCTTTGTACTTCATTACGTTCTCTGATAATCTCTCAGGATTCAGACATGTGTTCCAGTTGAAACACAAGTCCGAACCTTTTGAGATATTCACAGAAAATAATTTAGAAGTAGAGAACCAAAATATGGGTAAAAGTATTATGTCCTTTGATGAGATCAAGGAGGAGAATACTTGAGCACGGAATTCCTGGACTATTCTAAAGGAGAATGAGATTCTCTCTCAGCATTACTCCTCCGTATACACCATAGCACGATGGTATATCGGGGCGGAGCAACAACACCTTATGTGATATGGTGTGCTCTATGATGAGTACTACTGAGTTTCCTATTTCTTTTAGGGAGTTATGCACTTGTGAAGCTGCATACATATTGAATGTGGATTCAATGGTTTCCAACGAACCTCAGCCTCTCCGCCGATCTAGTACGGTTCCTCACCCACCTGAGAGATACTTCGGTTTCTCTATGACAGTGGGAGCGAGGATTGCATCATGAGATGATGACCCAACTAGTTTCGAGCTGGCCATCAGGAGTGGGACTCTGTAAGAATGGCTGGGTGCTTATCGATCTGAGATGGAATCCTTATACACCAACAAAGTATGGACTTTGGTTGCTTTATCTGAAGGGTTAGATCCCCATCAGGAGCGAGTATATCTTGAGAAGATTACTTGGTGTACATGGAAAAGTTGAGACTTTCAAAGCTATGCTTAAGTCCATCCAGATCCTACTTGCCACGGCTACATACCATGACTACGATATCTGGTGGTTGGGTGTCATGACTGCTTTTCTAAATGATGTTTTAGAAAAGAGCGTCTATAAGTACACAGCCAGAGGGCTTCATAGACAGTGGGAGCAGCGGAAACGTGTGCAAGATGTTTTATATGATAAAACAGGCATCGCGGAGTTGGAACATCTGTTTTGATGTGGTAGTCAAAGAGTTTGACTACATCAAAATGGTAGATGAACCTTGTATATATGAAAAGGTAGTAGAGAGTATGGTGGTGATCCTCGTAGAGTACGTGGATGACATACTCTTGATAGGGAAGGAGTTTCCTATGCTACGCTCGGTCAATCTCCGCTTATCACAAGGATTCTCCATATAGGATCAAAGTGATACCTCCTAAATCCTGGGTTTTGGATCTATGAGATAGATCTAATTGGATGTTAGGATACTCACTAGTTGTAGTGAGATGGTATCAATCGATCCTGGGGAGAATCACTGGAAAGGTTCCAAGGTGATAAGGACGACTGAATGTCAGTCGCAGGCATTGTCTTTACCCTCAGTGGAGGGACGGTATGTTGGAAGAGTTCCAAGCTAGATACCGTGACATACTAGACGATTAAAGGCAAGATGCATCGTTACCAAGGATACTACCAAAGAGGCAGTCTGGATATTTATAAGTTCATGAGATGAACTTCGTTCCTACCATTGTGTGACAATGGAGTTGTGGCTTTAGCCAAGGAACTACCGTCCCATCAGAAATCCAGATATAATTCTTAGGCAGTATCACCTGATCATGGAGATGGATGATCTCCAGGGAGATCGAGGTTAGGAGAGTAGACACAGAGGACGACAGCGCGAATCCACTCACGAAGGCCTTTTTCCCAGTAGAGACTTTTATGGGATGGTTGAGTATGAGATACTTCAACCCCAGCTAATTGTTGGGTATGCGATACCATAACAGATGGCCCTAGTGCAAGTGGGAGATTGTTAGTTATATGTATGCCCTAGAGGCCATTACTGTACATACGATTTATATTGTAGCGGATGCTAGGACATATATAAGGAGGACTTTCTTGCTCGACATGATAGTATGCTATCTGGTTGTACTTTATCTTAACATGTACTCTGATTGTCTCTATGTTACATGTTGATAAAGCCCTTAGGATATGTACTCGACTACTGCGACTATGATGAGATCATACTAGTGGGGCCACGGTAGTCGGCGAGTACATCCTATAACTGTTCCTAGTCGAGGGTGTATCGAGACAGGGCATCGATGCACCAGAGTAGACTAGCGTATACGCATCTTGACCCATATGATGGGCGATGGATGATCCCATATCCATCGGTGTTTGATATCAAGGATGGTGTACGGGTGCTCAGTGGAGACTGGGTACCCTGGACGGACTCGCCGTGAACTCCCAGATGGTATTATACCATACGTCAGATGGCAGTTCTCCGGTGACACTGGTACAGAGTAGTCTGTTGACCCGAGATCGTCATAGAGTCTTGTGTGGTTCCCACTGTGCTTTGATTTCCATCATACCACGTCCAAGAGGGCGTGCAAAAAGGTGGCTTTTGGGTACAGTCCCGAATCATATGGAGGCAATGAGCGATAGGAGGGGATTCGTCTCTCCCGGTATAGGGAGTTGATGTTGTGCTGTGTTCGATTGGCTATAACCGGAAATCCCTGGCCAGGGTTGCTGAGATTTACTGGTAAGTGTTATCAGTAGTTTCTCGAACTGTTATAGACCTAATATCGACACGACTTATCGAGCTACTGGGGTCTGACGTTTACCACCCCTAGGCGAGATATGCAACATATCAGACGACGAGACCGGACTGTACGGGAGTGTTACTGTTTGGATCCACAGGAGAATGTACAGGCTTGCTTGTTGATCTTCTGAGCGCTCAATACCTGGGTAGCTGTTACGTTTAGCTGACCGCTTGCAGCTTGTGGGTGTTTGATATGATCATCACCTACTGCCGGCGTATTGACGATTCTTTAGAGTCCTACACAGAGGTTTCTTGACTTAGGCAAAACGGAGTAGGAGCACATATGTGATATGTGCGGGACCGAGGATAATGCGATATGTGATACCGTATTATATTCTCGCGATATTTGATATCAGCCGGGTCGTCGGATCAAGTGTTGATTCGATGAATCGGTATGGATAAATATTAGCCGGTTATATGCGATATAGCCGGATTGTCGGATCAAGTGTTGATTCGATAATTTAATGTATAATAATATATGTGATATATTAAATTGCATTAACTAATATTTGCTCACTAAAAGATTCTTTTTCTCACTCGGGTAATACATTGATATATATGCGATATATGTTAATTGTATTATTTTCTTTTGTTACGGTAAATATTATATATGTGATATATAATATTGTAACATGATATGATAATTAATGCAACATGTTTTGTGGAGTTTAAACATGATTAGGGTTTGGATTAGGGTTAAGTCTTCTAGTTGATTCTAGAAGCTTTTCATTTTTGTTTTGTAAAAGATATTTACTCATGACTCATCTTTAACTCAACCAAAACCCTAACCCTTAGTTTATTCTCTACAATGGTTTAGAAACCATGGTTGCTTTATTGATCATTATCATCTCTTTTCCTATTCATCACAAAAGAATAATTCATTATTCATCATCTTCTTCCTTCTTCTTCCAAGCTTGAAATGGTTTCTAGCTTTGATTTTGTGATGGATATATGTGAGAAAAATATAAATAAATAGAGCAAAATTCCTACTTCATCATCCTCATCTTCACTTGCCATTTAGATGAGGGTGTTCACATCATTTGATGAGTGTTAGCTTGTGTTAAAGAAACTTCGAGGTAGATCATCTTAGTATCGAAGATCGGAAGCAAAGCTTGCGACTTTCTCTTCGTGGAACCTCTCGAGAGCCCGGAACCCGATGATCGCAGCGAAGGGACCACAACACGGAGCATATGAAGTGAAGGACCGGATCTACAAAGGTTGTAATCCCTCTCACTTAGTGTTAAAGTGTTTAGCATGCAAGTTATCGCCTAATCTCTAGTTTAAAGTTCCGTATTCGGATTGTTCGGCACGGTTAAATTTTTATTCGGGCATGGTTGATGCCTCGTAGACCCTTGTGCGCGTGCCTAGCAACCCTTCATGCGGGTGCTCAGTGGAGACTGGGTACACTGAACGGACTTGCCGAGAACTCCCAGATGGTATTATACCTCACGTCAAATGGCAGTTCTCTGGTGACACTGGTACAGCTTAGTTTGTTGACCCGAGATCGTCATAGAGTCTTGTGTGTCTCCCACTATGCTTTGATTTCCACCCTACCACGGCTCTATTGATTCGTGCAAACAAGTGGTTTTTGGGTACAGTCCCGATTCACATGGAGGCAATGAGCGATAGGAGGGGATTCGTCTCTCCCGGTATTAGGGGTTGATGTTCCGCTATGCTCGACTGGCCATAACTGGAAATCCCTGGCCAGGGTTGCACTGATTTACTGGTAAGTGTTATCAGTAGTTTCATGCTTGTTATAGACCTTACATCGGCATGACTTATCAAGCTACTGGGGTCTGACGTTTACCACCCCTAGGCGAGATATGCGACATATCAGACGAACAGACCGGACTGTACGGAAAGTGTTACTGGTAGGATTCACAGGAGTGTGAGCGGGCTTGCTCATTGATCTTCTGATTGCTCAATACCCGGGTGGCCGTTACGTTTAGCAGACCGCTTGCGGCATGTGGGCGTTTGATATGATCATCACCTGCTGCCGGCGTATTGACGAGTCTTTAGAGTCCTACACAGAGGTTTCCTGGCTCAAGCGAAACGAAATAGGAGAGCATATGAGATATGTGCAGGACCGAGAATAATACCGTTATGTGATACTGTATTATATTCTCGCGATTCGTATCATCGGACGGTTATATAAGATATAGCCAGGTTACCGAATCAAATGTAGATTCGATACATTGATACACTTGATATTAGTCGGTTATATGCGATATGACCGGATCATTAAATCAAGTATCGATTTAATGATTTAATGTATAATAATATATTTGATATATTACTTTACATTAACTAGTATTGGTTCACTTAAGATTTGTTTTTTCACTAGTTTGTGCATAAGTGTATATATGATATATATTTGTGTACATATGTTTGTATCATGTTTGATGATACATACAAGTTGTGTGTATGAGAATTATATCAAGATTAAGTTTAAGATTAGGGTATTGTTTTGTCAAGAGAATTAACAAAAGAAATGAACTTGGTCAAAGTTGTCAAGCTTGAAGAAGCTTGGAGAAACCTTGACTAAGTCCACTCTTTTGTCATTTCTTTTGATAATTCTTTAACCTAACATTTAACCTAATACATTGGTCAATTCTCTACACAAGTTAAGCATGAGGGCTTAACTTAACCATTGTACCATAATTAAAAGGATAAGTTTCATTCATATTTCATTATCCTTTTAATTCTTTCTTCTTCTTCATCTTCATCAAGCTTCATGAAAGCTTGCTAGCTCCAATGGTGCCATGAGAAAAAGAGTGAGAAATCCAATTCTAAAGTGAACCCGCTTCCTATTTCTTCATCCTCTACCACTTGCCATGTAGTAGATTGTGTAATCTTCACAAGTTTTATGACCAAGTGAAGAAGGAGCTTGATCTTGAGTTGCCTCGACATAGATCATCTTCGGTATTGAAGTCGACGACCTAGCCTGCCCATTTCTCCGACGAAACCATCGCTAGAGTCCGGGATCCGATGATCGCAGCGGAGAGACATCATCATGGAGCTAAAGAGGTGGAGGACCGGATCTACAAAGGTTGTAGTCACTTTCACTTTATAGTAAAATTGTTTACTTGTATGTCTTTCGCCTATCCTCTAGTTAACGATCTAGTTTAGGGTTTCTCGGCACTTAAAAATTTAAATTGGACATGGTTGATGGGTTGTAGAACCTCATGGCTATGCCCAGGAACCCTACAAACATCACAGAGCAGAAATCGCATGTATGACATAATCCTAGGTCAATATGATCAGTAAAAATATATCCTCAATATGAATAAGTCTGAAGCATGATAAAGTGGCTAGGGTAAACATCTATACGTAAGTGTAGTACCAAAAACTCGTGTCAGTGCCTTAGGTAGCAGTATATCATAAAAATGAGGTATGCTCAATGTAATCAATGTCTGTATGTATGTGGATCTCGTCCACGTGTCACCCAATGACAAAAAACATCATGCATGTAAACATCATAAAGCATATGCATGGAAGTATGAGGATGTAAATCAACATGTGTCGCTCGCGACATATCAAAATCATGGAACCTGAGTGTCTAGCATCGACACTCGAAAACATCATGAAAACCGTGCCTATCATCGGCACGTAAATCCTCATATATCTCAGGCGCCGCACACCCTGGTCGGCCCTCATATCCATCTCATGACTCCGGTCGGTATCCTCCGGATATCCGCCGAGCTCAAAAACAATCACCGGTAAGTAGTGGTCTCTCTGCCAGGCTCACCGTCTAGCTACACAGCAGATCCATTCTCGCCCTGGGAAACCATACCGGGTCCACCATGTACCCGCAATCGGCCTCGTCCCCTCCTCGAATCGGGTTTCACATGTCATCTCAGCACCGAGAAAACACATGTTGGACGCACTGAAATATCATATCAAGGATAACCGGGTTTTAAAACAATTACATACTCTCTTTTGAAATATCCGCAGTTCCCAAATCCATAAATATCACGGAAACAACATATCTCAATGCGTATAATCAAAAGCATGATGTATGCGACATGTAAAAGAAATGTAAGCATATCAGTTTATCATGCAATACGGAATAGTAATATACACATACTGAGGGAAACCGCTCTTTTAAAATGAACCAGTTTTAAAGAGTATCTTGCGGTTCCCAAATCTCTACTCAAGCCAGAATCATCTATGTATGTGCAAATACTTATGTATGTAAATATGGGTGTACAATGGGTATGTACACAAGTATGCCATGCAAGAGATCATATCCTGAATGCAACAGTACTACAGTGTAGTGACATGGCAATTATCGATGATGAAGTGTGTGAGCCGGCAAGCAAGTGTACGTGAAACATACGCATCATCGATAATGGTGTTGGTGCCCTAACAACATGGTTTTAATACAACATTAAATATATTTAACACGCAATACGATGCGAACAGCAAGAATATGCGACAAATGAATAATAAATGCAACAGTGAAGAATCTACAACAATATGTATATGTCATACAGTTATGCCATTTGAAAATACGACGAATCAGGGTTTTTAGAAAAATAAGAGTTACGGTGTTGTTAAGAAAAGATGCATCTTTTGAAAATATCCGTATAATCCCTTTGCCTATCTTTAAAATACTCCCGATTTGTTATTTTTGAAATAAGTATGACTCGGTTCTAATCTAACATCTACAAGGTAACTACAGATCTAACTAACAAGCTAATGGAAAGGAGTATGGAAAACACCAAAATCTGAGTCGATACATATATACATATATAATAGTCGGTGATACCGCCTCAATGGTACCGCGTACGATACAATATCATATGACATCCTCGAGTCCTGAGCGCGGATCTATCATCAATATAAAGCTCGTACGGTAAATCTGTAAGTCTACGTTAGTGCCCCGGCCATCATTCTGACGCCAAACGCGGAACAAAAAACTTTTATAACTAGCGCTATCGCATACTATAACTCGGATCATTCCATTAACGCTAAACTAAGAAACTGTAAAGAGGTAGAAAGGCTATACTAAACGATCCGAGTACTTCGGTCTTTAGCCATCATCCCACGCTCCTTGCGGCAACTCCGATCTCTAGTCTCCTCCTCGAGGTGGCACCATGTCAACGGATCTTTAAACGGGCTACCGCCTTTATACCGAGGCAACTCGGACATGAAGTTTGCTAGCCGACATGTCCAAGATTGATGCAGAGAGAGTGTAGAAAGTTTTTTCTCAAGGCACCCAAGCCATTGGGTGAAGGGTTAATGAAGTTGCCAATTGAATTAATGAATTGAACTGGGAAATTTATCAAATGAATCATCTTCATCACAAAATGGGGATCGACCAATATATTGGGCTGATTTGAGTGGGGCCGGCCAAAGAGGTGGAAGGGGTGAGCATAAGGTAAACAAAGGTGAGGCTAAGAAGAAAAATATCTCCCAAAAGATCTATGCAAATATCTTAAGCTTGGACAAAGAAAATCAACGCAAAGAATGAGTCAAATTAACACCTCACTCAACCTAGAACCATCTCCAGACTGCTGGAGCCCTTGGCCACAAAAAAAAACCCTCATTTACAAAAGTGACATTTGCAAATAAGGCCCCACAAAGGAAAAGACTTAAAGCCCAATACAAAATCAGCCATGGATGAAAGGAAATTCCACAACATAAACATTAAACCAAATATTTATGTCCGATGGAAAAAGATTGGCAACTTCCAAAAATAATCCCGTAGGATTACCCCACAGCAGTATAAATACCCGCATTTGTATTCCGACTGAATACAAAATGCAAAGAGACAAAAATACTCCTACACAATATAATACTAGAATCTGGCTTAAACCAAAGCCCACTAGTATTATCTGTCCAAACCATGACACGTGCACAAGTGCACGTGCATGCTCGAACCCTGCCATAAAACCATACGGCCTCTACAGCGTTTCGCCCGAACTTGGGAAACTATCTGTGGGGGACTGTAAAGACTCGTCAGTACCGTGGCAGTGGGTTTAACCACAAGCACGTCAGCGGCACTAGCAGTGCATAACGACTGCCCATGTACTGACCTCAAGGGAAGCCGATGAGAGAACTCATCCTGGAACCCTACTGAACCTATCAGTGACAATGTACAAACAGTCCGGTCCGTTCATCTATGACTATCGCATATCAGGCCTAGGAGGCTGGTAACGTCAGACCCCCAATACCGGTATAAGTCGTGTCGGGGTGTAGCCCAGAACTCCCTGAGATACTACTGGAGTACCTACCAGTAAAACTTCGGCCTCGGCCGAGGGCTTTGTGTAATGGCTCTAATAGACACAGCGCGATCTCACCCCAAATACCGAGAGAGACGAATCCCCTGCAGATCGGCTCACTAGCCTCCATATGGCTCGGGACTGTACCCAAAAAAACCTGTTTGCACGACTCCTTTGAGCCGTGGTAGGGTAGAAATCAAAGCACAGTGGAAACTCACACGAGACAAATGACGACCTCAGGTCGATGAACTAACCTGTACACATGTCACCAGGGAACTTCTATCTGACACTAGGTATAAATACCAACTAGCAGGTTCCCGGCGAGTCCTGTCCGGTGTACTCATAACCTAATAAGCACCTGTATACATCTTAGGTGATCCAACTGACACCAGTGGCTTGTGAGACCGGCCACCGCCCCTCGTCGGGGTCTCGACTGTATACACTAGTCTACACCGGAGTATCGATGCCCTGTCTCCAAACTCCCACGACTAAGGACCACTTTCAAGGATGTGCTTATGGACTACCCAACTCTCACGTATATGATCGCCATCATACTGTTGGTAGTCAAGAAAGATCCTAAGGGCTCTATCAACGTGTAATAGTGATCAGTCACCTGAACCTATACACGACTGATAAAGACAAACCAGATAACATACTATCATCTCGAGTAAGACTGTCCTACCGGTATAGGTCCTCCCTCAATCATTGCAATCACGTACCTGCGATCAAATAATTGACTTTGAGGGCACTATATCCAACAATCTCCCACTTGCACTTAAGGCTTATTATTGCGATGTCGCATACTCACAGCCCGTGTGATACCGAACACCCAACTCTTCTACTAATCAGTTTCACAAAGCTCGTTTGTAAAACTCTTGTGTTCGAGAAATAACCTCAATGAGTGGATCCGCCCAGATGTTTCATTCTATGTCTCTCTTAATCTCAAGTTCGCGGAGAAAGCCATCTCCCGAATTGAGTAATACCTGTCCTAGAATATGTCTGGATATCTGATGGGACCTAGTTCATAAATGAACTCCAAATCCAAACTTCTTAGACTGTATCGATCACTGAAACTAATCAGTGTCCAGCACCATGCCTCCCACAGTATCCTCTTGGACCACCTGTCCATAATACTGCTGTAAGTGCACGGCGGCGCCCCGGCCGTCAATCCGAGGCCAAAATGCGGAAACGATAATTTACTTTAACTTTTTCAACCGTCACCACCGCGCACTAAAAACCCGGATCGGACCATTAATCTAGTCCTTGCAAACAATAGAAGAGGTAGAGAGATATACCGAGCGAACCGTGTACTTCGGTCTTCTCGTCGTCGTCCCGATCTCCCCGCGGAATCTCCGGTCTTCACCTCATCGCCGGAAGGGGCTTCTTTTACAGGCTCCCACCTCTGGACCGAGGAACTCGGGCACGAACTTGGCGAGCCGACGTGCCCAAGAATTGCTGTAGAATAGTGTGGAACTCTATGTCTCGTTGGGGTAACTCGAAGTTGCCTTTTGGTGGAGGAATGATATGTGAACTTTTTCTAGATGAACTTGGGGATTTTTCTAGCATGTATGGAACAAAAATCCCCACACCAAAAATGGGCAGCCCCCATGAATGTGGCCGGCCTCTCATCAGCCCCAAGGGGAGAGAATAGAGAGTGTGTATCAATGTGTATCCAAAGAGAGAGAGAGAGAGTCTCATAATGCAAGAGAGAGAAAAAGGGTTATCATGAAAAGAAATGATCACCCACTAAAACCCACACTCCATCAACCATCATGAAAACCATGTCCCACAAAAGTCAAGCCATGATGAAGATAGAAGTCAAGGTCAAACAAGAGCTATCATGAAGCAACAATATGCAAAGACCACCTTCCACAATTCTTATTTGCATATTTGCAAATAAGCCCTCCTCCACCAAATTTCAGCCAAGAAAAGATACAAAGGAAAATGGCCGAAATGGAAAACAAACTAGAAACTTCATAAAACTGATCCCGTAATAAATTACAGGAAAACGCCGCTACTGTATATACATACCCGCATTTGTATTCCGACCGAATACAAATGCACTGAGACAAAATCTACACTGTACAATACAAGGATCCGGCTTAAACCAAAGCCCGCTAGTATTATCTGTCCGATCATGATCCGTGCAATAACGCACGTATCTGATCGAACCTTGCCATATCTCCATACGGCCTCTACAGCGTTTCGCCCGAAACTTGAGAAACTGGTCTGTGGGGGACTCTAAAGACTCGTCAATACTTTGGTTGCTGATTTAACTACTACCACGTCAGAGGTATTAGCCTATACGTAACGGGCTACCAGGTATTGAGCAAAAGGGACGTCGATGAGCGAACTCATCCTGACACCCTACTGAGCCTGTCAGTGACAATATCCGTACAGTCCGGTTCATTCGTCTATGAGCATCGCATGGCGGGCCTAGAGGGTTGGTAAAAGTCAGACCCCCAAAAGCGGTACAAGTCGTGTCGGAGTGTAGCCAGAACACCCTGAGATACTACTGGAATACCTACCAGTAAATCTCATGCCTTTGCCAAGGACTTCATGTAAGGGCTCTCCTAGACACAGCGCGACCTCACCCCCAATACCGGGAGAGACGAACCCCTGAAGATCCGCTCACTGCCTCCATATGGCTCGGGACTGTACCCAACAAAAACCTGTTTGCACGTCTCCATTGAGCGTGGTAGGGTAGTAATCAAAGTACAGTGGGAAATCACACAAGACAAATGACTATCCTCAGGTTGATGAACTAACCTGTACACATGTCACCAGGGAACTGCTATCTGACGTCAGGTATAAGACCAACTAGCATGTTCCAGGCGAGTCCTGTCCGGTGTACTCATAACCCAATAAGCACATGTATACATCTTAGGTGAACCAACTGACACCAGTGGCTTGTGAGACCGGCCACAGCCCCTCGTCGGGGTTTCGACTGTATACACTAGTCTACTCTGGAGTATCGATGCCCTGTCTCGAAACTCCCACGACTAGGGACCTTTTAAGGATGTGCTTATAGACTACCAGCTCCCACGTATATGATCGCCCTCATACTGTTGGCAGTCAAGTAAGAATCCTAGGGGCTCTATCAACGTGCAATAATGACCTGTAAGGTCATCTAAAGCAGTACACGATGACAAAGGTAAACCAGATAGCATACTATCATCTTGAGTAAGACTGTCCTACCGGGATAGGTCCTCCCTCAATCATTGCAATCACGTGCCTGTGATCCAATAATTGACTCTGAGGGCACTATCTCCAACAATCTCCCACTAGCACTCAAGGCTAATTATTGCGATGTCGCATACTCACAGCCCGTATGATACCGAACACCCAACTTCTCTACTAATCAGTCTCACAAAACCCGTTTGCGAAACTATTGCTTTCGAGGAATAGCCTCAGTGAGTGGATCCGCCTTGATGTTTCTTTCTATGTCTCTCTATATCACAAGTTCGCGGAGAAAACCATCTCCCGAAATGAGCAATACCTGTCTTAGAATGTGTCTGGATGTCTGATGGGACCTAACTCATAAATGAACTCCAAATCCAAACTTCTTAGACTGTATCGTCAAATGAACTTAATCAGTATCCCACGTCATGCCTCCCTCAGTATCCACCTGGACCACCTGTCCAAAATACCGCCCCTCGCCAGAGGGAAAACTATAACTCTGACAACCTTTCTGTCTTCCAGGTCACCTTGGAAGACTGGAATGACAACTGTCTCCCGAATGAGGCTGTCGTTATCATATCCCTAGAACATCCACTTATGTTCTAAAACTGCTTCCGACTGTTTCTCCAGGATTGGATCAATGTCAACATATTGCATCTAGTGCAAAAACAACATCTGGTGTGGTACTTGACATCTCATGATTGACTCAATTGCCTAAGTAAGTGATCTGCCAATCATGCACATCCCTCTCCCCTTTAGTCAGAAAGACACCTTTAGAGAGGGTGACTCCATCACCTGCAGGTACACCACAATGCCAGGAGTCGTCCATTCTGAAGCACCTCGAGAATGCCGTCTAAGTACCCTGATTGGGAAACTACCCAAATCTATATCTAAAATCATAGATCCAGTAACCAGAATGTCTGATATAATATCCATGTCCCTTGTGGAGAAACCACTGTGTGACGACCAAAGTATAACCGATCATAGTATAGGAATATCACTTCCTACTCTGTGTATGTCATTCAAATACCAGGACATCACACCCTACTACCTTCTTAACAGATCCATCCCCCATTCTGATGAAGTCAAACCTATAACGTCACATCAGAAATAGATGATCTATCTCCGCTATTTCTGCTTTAGTCTATAAATAGACATAAGCCCCTTGTCCACCAATGCTTCCGCTGCTCCCACTGACTACGACAACCCTATGGCAGAGTCATATAGACGTATACTTCTAAAGCTAGTTTAGAACGACACAATACTCATCCTCTCACCGGGTCCCACAGTCTGGAACAACAGCAATGGCAAGTCTGGGTAAACAAGAACCTCCCTGCCACCGTTCTTGAGGCTACCGGAGTACCTCTCGGGTGCCTGAGGTTACCCACCGTATCTGCGGAGTGGCCAATAGAATGTCAAACCAAATTGAATGTTTAGGTTCTTATCAAATCTTCAGTAATCGTTTGCGGTTCTGGAATCACTTCGAGTTCTACCATACTCCCACTACTGTTTTCTGAAAAAAAATCCATTTTATTTAAAACCGTGGCGAGTCTAGAACAATATCACTATTGATCTTCCAGATGGTAGAAAGTCAACCCTCGTCATAGCCTGGGTCAACCCACAAACAGCCATTACAAAAACGTGCCTTGAGTTATCCAGAGTCTGGTTTTAAGCATAAGCCGGACAACTCCCCGTACCTTAACATCATTAAGATATGAACTGTTCTATATCCAATATAGAACCAGAGGAACTGATTTAATTGAACCAGATTCAAATCATGCAGCTGTCTCCAGTGCATGTTAACTAAATGGAAGGATGCCGATCAGCGTTACTCAACTTAGGAATGCTTCCAATTATGAGTAACCTGAAAGAGAAGCAAGTTATCTTAATCATTACTATCAACTGAATACCCTACACAAGTATCTACATCTTCGATCACCTTAAAGAATCCCGATACTTGCAACACCCGGTTCTCTACTTTATTCATATACCTATAGCTTCTCAAAATTCGGACCCAGTGTTTCCACGAAACACCTGTCTAAAAACTAGAGAAGTCATAAGTAAACCGAATATAGTACGAGGACCAACCCCTCTGTCCGAATGGACGCTGGACAACATAAAATACTCTGTACAAGTCCTTTGAGTCTAATAACTCATTCCCTGTGTGTCGTAGGTTGAAAACTGTACTTATGGTTAAGAAGAATTACACCGCTGTTTAATGCTCCTTACCCAACCATCCACTGATATAGGTAAATGCCATAGACATAATTTCAAAAAGGTATGCCTCACTCTATAAAAATAGTCGTACAGATATATCAATTTGAAATTGGTGCATAACAGCGGATATTCAAAACCAAATATTTGCCGTCCAGCAAACAACCCAGGCGACTTCCACAAATATCACCGATTACAACGAATCCCGATATAATGAGGATGATCACCCAATTCTCAATAACTTACTCCCACTGATCATCTGTAAAACCATACAGATGTGAGAATCATACCTGGTAAATACATACCCTGGAGTAAGTATCTAATCGGGAAAACAGTTTTATTTTAACAGTACACAGCTGTTCATATCAGATTTTTGCATTTTTATACCGCCCAATTTTTATCACATTGCTTATCGGTAGGTACTCTTGAGCCGTATTTGCTAGTCAATTGCAGGATACAGGTTCTCGGCTCTAAACGGTGAAATTCATGGAAAAACACGTCAAAATCCGGATTACTGCCAACCACTGATAAAACACGGGTCTCCGCTCTCTATCCTTATGTTGCCACACACCAGTTTAAGAGACAAAATGGCAAATCAATGTCATTTTCATGCACAAGGCTCAATGGCATCACAAGATCCCAGAAATCTACGTGGAGCTCGAGGAAATCATGACAAAAAGATCCACATCAAAACACCTTTTGACTTGCTGAAATTCTGGACAATTTGTGGAGAGATTCTGAGAAAGAAAGTGTACCAAACTGATACAAACATCAACAATAAGAAGCAAAAAAAATACGAGGAGCCAACTCCTCTAAAGCGCCGCAGTTCCGAGGCAAAAGCATGCTTAGGCCGCGGAACCGCGGCCGTACGGCCTCTTAAGTTGACGATATTTCAGGGGTAGTTAGGTCTTTTCATGTGGGTCCAGAATGTTGCCCTAGAATTTCAGTTGCCTGCCTATAAATAGTCCAGAACTTGCCAAAGCCAAGGGTGCTTAATCTTGTATTTTAGGTTTTAGAATACTTGTTGTTCTTCTTCCTCTTCTCATCTCCATTAAAAACTTGTAGTGAGCTTTTGTGAGTGAAGAATGATGAATAAAGAAGTTTTTTTTGTTATTATACTTGTCTTGCTCTTGTTATGTTAATTGCTTGTAATCTTCAATTGATAATTTAGTTGTTGTTATTTATTGTTGTTTCTTTCGTATTCTCTTTTCCTTTATCCTTAAACAACCATGATGCTTACGTTTGATCCTTGCCAAGGTGAGGTCGCAAATAGCTAGTTGTTATCTTCTAATCGCCTTCTTTCTATCTTCCTCCTTTGTTTTATTTTTCGTTCTTCTTGTAATGGGTGAGTAGTTTCCATACTTGTTAGGGTAGGATAAGGGAAGTTTGAGAGAAGGAAATCTCTCTTACTCTTTCCTTGCCCAACATCTTAAATCGAACTCCCGTTAATTGAACCACAATCCGCTCCCTAAAGCACCCTATCCTACATGATAGCGGTGATTCCGTAGTGAGACCGGTTGTGGTTGAATTAACCGGAGGTTAAGGCTAAGAGCCAACAACGGACGGACAAGCACCAAAAGGAAGAACTTATGCGTTGGAAATCCTAGCTTATACTCGCAAGTTCCTTCCTAGTCGTGCTAATCCCCGTTGTTGCCGATTAGCGTAACACCGATATTAAGAGTGGCAACGAAAGAGGTGAGCGACTCCTAACTCAAACTAACCTAATTCTAACCATAACAAGCTCTCTTTACATATCATTTTAACACTTAGTTAATCACAAACAAATCAGGACTTTTGGACTTAACTCGTTAAAGCACATAGAAAAAGATTCCCATCTCCCTGCGGACGACCCGTACTCAACCGGCTAGCTATAAGCGAAACCGTTTTGATTGCGGTAATTAACTAAACTTGAACACGCAAAAACTCTACCAATCAAATGGCGCCGTTACCGGGGAGACGGTAGTTTATTTCATTGTGTAATTTCGGGTTAATTTGTGAATATAAATATAACCGAAAAACAAAACAAAAAAAAATACATTGTAAAAAAAACCCATCTAGTTATTTTTGATTAGTTTTTGTGCAAGTGTGCAGGATAATACGAAGTTCAAGTTCAGTGCCAAATACGTGGGATGTTAGACCCATATCTCGCGGCTACACCGCGACGGATCAAAACGGAGCCAACGGTCTACTGTAAGATTCTGGAGCATATCCAGCAAGCAAATCAAGATTCAGGACAACCAAACAAGAAGAGGACATCCAAGTGAGCACCCACAAGCAAAATGAAGCTCCGAAGGCACCTTCAATCCACGGAACCACGGCATTAGCACGCTTAGGCCGCGGAACCGCGGCGGGTTGGAGCTTTCAGGAGCCCAAAATTTTTGGGTGAGTCTCTCTTCTTTCCCCCACTCCTCTGGACTCCACTAAACTGTGTTTTCTGCAGCATTCTTTGCGCAAATTTTCTTCCCCCTTCCAATAAACTGTTTTTGTGCAGGATTCTTTGCGCCGCGCTAAAAATAAAAATTGATTGCAGTTGATTTGTTACTGCTTTGCATTTATTAATACGGACTTTAAGGGGCTTGAAACCAATTCAGATTGGGTGGGGATTTCATCACCCTTCCCAGGACCCCAGAAATCACAAAAGCATATGCATTGACCATTGTTAATTAAAAAAATACTAGACTCAGCCCTAAGGACTTCGCGCTCAATACGACAGAGGAATAGTTACACGCATCGGCCGTTTATCCTATCCTGACTTTTGCGGTGTCTAGGCAAGTGTGTCCAAGGCAAGTGGTTACTTAATTAGGACCACTACTTACGTAGTGGGGAGCCTCCCACTTACCTGGCACTTACCTGGCCGCAATTGTTGGAGAAGAGGCGGTTTGACGTCCTAATTCTAGCCCTTTGGAACAGTTAGGAGCTGTCTAGCTGACCTAGGTGACCCTAGATCTAGATGTGATTGTGCATATCTTGTTTGTGATTGCTAGAAGCCGTAAGTCCGTATATATTTCTGTAAATCTCTTTCTAAAAATTAAACAAAAAACACAAAACCAAAAACTTTTATAAAAACTTGCCCTTTGTCGCCAGAATCAAATTTTTTCACCTACCACCCATCGTATTTCTCCATTGACATTTTCTTACCCTCACCTTCTCCGTTTTGACTATACTAAACTCGTTCAGTGTATGTCCGCTTGGACTCGAGACACTAGAGCCCACCTAGTCCGCGTTACGTTAGTCGCTACCGACTACGCGATCGACTCAGACGTCGAAACTCCGTCCACGCCTCTTTCACCCTTACCTTTGCCGGCCAACTCCGACGTTGACCGGAATTCTGTTCATACATCTTCACCTTCACCTTCACCAACCTCTTCTTCCGCGATGTCAGGATTTAATCCAAACATCTCATAGACTCCACCTCATGTGGAGGCAAATAACCCACCACCACCTGTTGTAGCGCCGCAGCGAATCGCGCTCCATGATCGTTTCTATCCCACCCGTTCTGCACTTCCCACCTGTCTTTCTCTTCCACCGGCCAATGGGGATAACTTTGAAATTAAGCCCCACTTCATTAACATGCTTCCGCGATTTCATGGGCTTGAATCTGAAGATGCCTATATCTTCATCAACAAGTTCCAAAATGTTTGTGCCATGATGAAAACCACCCAGCTGTCGGACAATGCTATACGGCTACGGGTCATTCCGTTCACTTTATGCGATCTTGCTGAAAAATGGCTGTATAGCACTGTTTCCCACTCCATAACCAGTTGGGACGAGTTTGTGAAAGCGTTTCTCAAGAAATTTTATACCAATCATAAAACCGCAAGGATCCGTAACGAAATCAACCAATTCTCTCAGCTTCCTTCTGAACACTTCTGGAAGTGCTTTGACCGGTATAAAGACCTTCTTGTTCAGTGTCCTCACCATGGTATCGAGAAATGGCAACTTTGCCAAACCTTATACGAGGGCCTGAACCCAGCAACCAAGCAGTTGTTGGAAACCATTTGTCAGGGCCACTTCCTATCAAAATCTGACGAGGAAGCGTGGCAATTCTTCGACGACCTTGCGGAACAAACGCTACAATGGGAGAGCACCAGACCGACTTCTTCTTCTTCTACCTCCACTTCTACCGGTCGGTCTAGGGTAGGAATTCACCAACTTGATGTCTCTATTGCGATGAAAGATGAAATGGCTGCAATAACGAGAAAACTTGAAGCGATAGAGAGCAAATTTTCTTCTCCTGCTCCTGCCCGTGTTCTTCCCCTTCGTACCATTTGCGCTTGTTGTTCCGATCCTTCTCACTTAACTGAAGAGTGTCCTTACAATCCACCATCTCAAGGACAGGATCAGGTTAATGCTGCATTTCAGCAAAGACCGAGGAATGATCCATACTCTTCCACCTACAATCCCGGTTGGAGGAACCACACCAATTTCTCCTGGAATCAGAATCAGAATCAATTCCAAGGCAACAATTTCCAGAGGCCACCTCCTCCATAACAACAAGCGCAACAACAAACTCAACATCAGTTTCAGCAGCCCTTCCAACCCCAACCTTTTCCAAATCAGACGAACAACATTGCACCCAACAATTCTTTTCCCCAAAACAACTTTGTTCTGTCAAACAACGATAAGGTTTCCTCGCTAGAACGAAGTCTGGAGGCGTTCGTTAAACAATCGACACAATCCACCGCCAACATCCAGTTGTCTATTCAGTCTTTGGTGCAACACACTGCTGCACACGGGCAAAGCATCAAGACCATCGAAGCCCACATTGCACAGCTGAATGCGGCGTTAAGCGAGCGAGAAAAAGGGAAGCTTCCATCTCAACCACTCCTAAACCCGGTGACCCACATAATGTACATGTTGCTCTTGAACAACAGAACCATAACGTGAGTGCCGTGACTACATTGAGATCGGGAAGGATGCTGCACAACAACATCAGCACAACAATTGAAGATAATGACACACCGGCCGCTTCTTCTTCTTTTTCTTCTTCTTCTTCTTCTTCGTCTTCTGAGCCTATTCTCCATTCATCTAAAGGCTCCTCTTCTTCTTCTTCTTCTGCTCTGAACGGACCCACTTCTCACTCCATGAAAACACCAGCTCTGGGATCCGTTCCAAATCCACAATCTCCTCCACAAGCATTGGACTCAACCAATTTTAAAAACGTTCCATTTCTAAACCAGTTGAGGTCCAATAAACAAAATCCATAAATGGAGAAGATTCTGGAGTTATTTAAGCAGGTTAACATTAACATTCCTCCTTTAGATGCTTTCCAACAAGTCCCGTCCTACGCGAAAATCTTAAAGGACTTGTGCACGAAAAAGAGGAAGTCTCAGGTACCCAAGAAAGTTTTCTTGGCTAGTGCGGTGAGTGATCCTCTTACCTAATCTTTACCACAAAAACGGAAGGACCCTGGCTGTCCTACGATTTCTATTACCATTGGGGATAAGAACATCAACCGCGCACTATTAGATCTTGGTGCCAGTGTTAACCTGCTTCCGTACTCAGTATATGAGCAACTAGGTGTAGAAGTGCTGAAACCCACACACTGTAATCTCCAAATGGCCGACCGATCTATCACCCATCCTAGGGGTGAGCTAGAGGATGTGTTAATCAAAGTCGGGGACTTCATATTCCCCGTTGACTTCATTGTATTAGACACACAGCCTGTAGCTAACCCCCTGAATCAAATTCCGGTGATACTGGGTCGCCCATTCCTTGCAACCTCGAATGCTGTGATCAATTGTCGCAATGGTTCGATGAACCTATCTTTTGGAAACATGACAATTGAACTCAACATTTTTAGGTTGGGGATTCAGCCCTCCGAACCTAATGCTCATATAATAGACGTTTGCTCAATCCAGGAGATCACCCCTGAAGAGTGTGAATTCGAGGAGTTTTTGTTCGATCACGATAACCTTAACGCCACTAGTGCGTTCCTCTTCGAACCTGCTGCTGTTTCTGCGCCCGACAATGACTACGAGTTTGTCACTTTCTGGAACGATCATAGCCACTCTCCACCCGAGTTTGAATCCTTCGAATTTCCGGATTAGTTACCTGAACCATCCAACTCGGTCGCTTACACTCGTTTTGAACCTTTGCTGGAATCCTCCGAGTTCGAGACCTTTTCACCAGTCTTGCCTTCAATCGTTTTACCTCCAACGCTCGAACTCAAGCCTTTGCTGTCTCACCCTAAGTACGCTTACTTGGGTGAGAACGAGACCCTCCCAGTTATCATCTCGGCTTCTCTAGCTCCAGAGCAAGAGAAAGCCCTTCTTGCGGTCTTGCACAACAATAGGCAAGCCTTTGGCTGGTCCATGGCGGACATCAAGGGGATTAGTCACCTGATCGTTGAACATCACATTCATTTGACGGATGATGCCAAACCAGCCAGGGATCCACAAAGGCGACTCAATCCAGTCATGAAGGAGGCTGTGAAGAAGGAGATTGTAAAATGTCTGGATAGTGGTATCATTTACCCTATCTCTGATAGCCAGTGGGTTAGCTCCATTCACGTTGTCCCCAAGAAATCAGGTATAACGGTCATCACTAACGAGGCGAACGAGTTAATCCCTACTCGCACCCAAACTGGGTGGCGAGTATGCATCGATTACAGAAAACTCAACACCGCAACGCGGAAGGACCACTTTCCGCTACCTTTCATTGACCAAATGCTTGAACGATTGGCCGGACACGAGTACTACTGCTTTCTTGATGGATACTCCGACTATAATCAAATTCCCATCGCCGAAAAAGACCAGGACAAGACCACATTCACTTGTCCTTTCGGCACGTTTGCATATCGTCGCATGCCCTTTGGGGTATGCAATGCGCCCGCTACCTTCCAGCGGTGTATGATGGGAATCTTCTCAGACATGGTGGAAAAATTTCTGGAGATCTTCATGGACGATTTCTCTATCTTCGGCGATTCCTTCAATGAGTGTTTGCTGCATCTTGACGCTGTCCTTACCCGATGTAAGGACAAGAACCTCACTTTGAACTGGGAGAAGTGCCACTTCATGGTGCGCGAAGGTATTGTCTTAGGACATATCATTTCGCAAAATGGCATAGAGGTTGACAAAGCGAAGATTGAGGTCATTTCCAATCTCCCTCCTCCCAGATGCGTCCGAGACATCCGAGCCTTCCTTGGCCATGCCGGTTTCTATAGACGGTTCATCAAGGACTTTAGCAAGATTGCTAGGCCCTTGACTCTTTTGCTTGCCAAGGACACGCCATTCGACTTCAACTCGAGCTGTGTGACCGCGTTCGAGTCATTAAAAAGCTCACTCACTTCTGCTCCCGTTCTTTCTTCACCTGACTGGACGCACCCATTTGAGATTATGTGCGATGCATCCGACTTTGCCATTGGTGCTGTCCTTGGACAACACATCAACAAGATGCCACACGTAATCTATTATGCGAGCCGAACCCTGAACGACGCCCAACTCAATTATACAACAACTGAGAAGGAATTCTTGGCTGTTGTATTTGCTTTAGAAAAGTTCAGGCCCTACCTCATCGGCTCTCCAGTCATTGTCTACACAGACCATTCTGCTCTGCGCCATCTTTTTGCGAAGAAAGATGAAAAATCTCGGCTAATACGTTGGATCCTCTTGGTTCAAGAGTTTGACCTTGTCATTAAGGATAAACGAGGATGTGAAAACGTAGTTGCCGACCATCTCTCATGACTTCCTTCTTCGCCGTCGCTTCATATTCCGATCAACGACATTTTCCCGGATGAACAGCTCTTGACCGTATCTTACGAACCCTGGTTCGCAGATATTGTGAACTATTTGGCCACAGGATTACTACCGACTGAATGGTCAAGTCAGGACAGACTTTGCTTCTTATCCTAAGTGAAACACTTTTACTGGGACGTACCCTATCTGTTCAAGGACTGTCCCGACCAGATTATTCGTCGGTGTGTCCCTGACGAGGAATTCAAGAGTGTGCTGTCATTTTGCCACGATCAAGCATGTGGTGGGCATTTTGGCCCCGGAAAAACAGCTGAGAAGATCTTGCAATGTGGTTTCTACTGGCCACAACTCTTCAAAGACGCTCATGACTATTACAAGACTTGCTCTCGGGGCCAACACTTGGTCCGGATATCCCGGAGGAACGAGATGCCGCTCCAACCAATCTTGGTTGTGGAGATTTTCGACGTTTGGGGGATAGATTTCAAGGGGCCATTTCCCAGCTCTTTCGGGAACTTGTACATCCTTCTCGCTGTTGATTACGTCTCTAAGTGGGTCGAGGTTGTGCCTAGCCGGACTAACGACAACAAGGTTGTCGTTAGGTTTCTTAAAGAAAACATTTTCTACCGGTTTGGGCACCCCCGAGCGATCATTAGTGACAATGGAACTCATTTCTGCAATAAAACTTTCGGGTCCTTGATGCGGAAATATTCCATTAATCATAAGCTATCTACGACCTACCACCCCCAAACCTGTGGGTAGGCCGAAGTTTCAAGTCGGCAAATCAAGCAGATACTGGAGAAGACGGTTTCCACGAACCGTAAGGATTGGTCGCTGAAACTCACTGATGCCCTTTGGGCATTTCGAACCGCTTATAAAACCGATCCTGGCATGTCTCCCTATCAGCTTGTGTACGTAAAGGCTTGCCACCTACCTGTCGAAATAGAGCATCGCGCATTTTGGGCTATAAAAGAACTGAATCTGTCTCTCGAAGATGCGGGCAGCCATCGGAAGCTGCAATTGAACGAATTGAGCGAGCTTAAGGGTGAGTCTTACGATAACGAGGTTGTCGTTAAGAACCGAATGAAAGTGTTTCACGATAAACACCTTTTGCGCAAAACCTTCGTACCTGGTCAGCAGGTACTGCTTTATGAAACCCGGCTACACTTCCATCCAGGAAAGCTCAGATCTCGCTGGAAAGTGCCGTATTTGTGCGGAATGTGTATCCGCAGGGCGCTGTGGATTTGGAGAATCCAAAGGACGGTTCATTTTTCAAAGTGAACGGACACCGACTAAAACTGTACCTTAGCGCCGAACCAACAGAGGAGCTCCTGGTCTTACAGGAGCCGGTTTACCCTGCATAATCTTCCTCTGCCTACCACTAAACTTCGGTTATCCAGCCAAGAACAGTGGACACTGTTCCAAATAAGTTTGGGGGTATGTATAAACCTTTTTGTATTTATTTGTGGATAATCTTTTCCTTTTTCTTTACTCTTTAAAAACATTAAAAAAAATTTGTGTATATCTAACCGACAATTTTCACCTTTCAAATGATCTCTTCATGCAATGACAGTGAGGACACTGTCCAGTTTAAGTTTCGGGGTACGCTCGGTACGCATATCTAACCTTCGCATTCATATGTATATTTTGCATCTGCATACTAAAATCCATAAAAATCTGAAAGTTTTCTAAAAATATAAAAACTTTTCTGTCAAGTTAGCTAGAGCGAAAACTCTGATTCAACATTTCGACGGTTTTGTTTGATAAAATAAGAATAACTAAATCTTATGTTTAGATTTTGAAAACCTGAAAGATAACTCTCCTTTGAAGTTAACTATAGCTGATATACTGTTAGTTATATGTATGACCTAGAGGCCATTACTGTACATACGATGTATATTGTAGTGGATGCTAGAACATATATAGGGAGGACTTTCTTGCTCGACATGATAGTATGCTATCTGGTTGTACTTTATCTTAACATGTACTCTGATTGTCTCTATGTTACATGTTGATAAAGCCCTTAGGATATGTACTCGACTACTGGGACTATGATGAGATCATACTAGTGGGGCCACGGTAGTCGGCGAGTACATCCTATAACTGTTCCTAGTCGAGGGTGTATCGAGACAGGGCATCGATGCACCAGAGTAGACTAGCGTATACGCATCTTGACCCATATGATGGGCGATGGATGATCCCATATCCATCGGTGTTTGACATCAAGGATGGTGTACGGGTGCTCAGTGGAGACTGGGTACACTGGACGGACTCGCCGAGAACTCCCAGATGGTATTATACCATACGTCAGATGGCAGTTCTCCGGTGACACTGGTACAGAGTAGTCTGTTGACCCGAGATCGTCATAGAGTCTTGTGTGGTTCCCACTGTGCTTTGATTTCCATCATACCACGTCCAAGAGGGCGTGCAAAAAGGTGGCTTTTGGGTACAGTCCCGAATCACATGGAGGCAATGAGCGATAGGAGGGGATTCGTCTCTCCCGGTATAGGGAGTTGATGTTGTGCTGTGTTCGATTGGCTATAACTGGAAATCCCTGGCCAGGGTTGCTGAGATTTACTGGTAAGTGTTATCAGTAGTTTCTCGAACTGTTATAGACCTCAAATCGACACGACTTATCAAGCTACTGGGGTCTGACGTTTACCACCCCTAGGCGAGATATGCAACATATCAGACGACGAGACCGGACTGTACGGGAGTGTTACTGTTTGGATCCACAGGAGAATGTACAGGCTTGCTTGTTGATCTTCTGAGCGCTCAATACCTGGGTAGCTGTTACGTTTAGCTGACCGCTTGCAGCTTGTGGGTGTTTGATATGATCATCACCTACTGCCGGCGTATTGACGATTCTTTAGAGTCCTACACAGAGGTTTCTTGACTCAGGCAAAACGGAGTAGGAGCACATATGTGATATGTGCGGGACCGAGGATAATGCGATATGTGATATCGTATTGTATTCTCGCGATATTTGATATCAGCCGGGTCATCGGATCAAGTGTTGATTCGATGAATCAGTACGGATAAATATTAGCCGGTTATATGCGATATAGCCGGATTGTCGGATCAAGTGTTGATTCGATAATTTAATGTATAATAATATATATGATATATTAAATGACATTAACTAATATTTGCTCACTAAAAGATTCTTTTTCTCACTCGGGTAATACATTGATATATATGCGATATATGTTAATTGTATTATTTTATTTTGTTGCAATAAATATTGTATATGTGATATATGATATTGTAACATGATATGATAAATAATGCAACTTGTTTAGTAGAGATTAAACATGGTTAGGGTGTGATTAGGGTTAAGACTTTCTAGAAGTTTCAAGAAGTTTTCTTTCTTTGTCTTGGTTAAGATATTATGCTAGATATTTCAAAACCCTAACCAAACCTTTAACCCTAGTAAAATCTCTACATGAGTTAGCTTGACCATGGTTGCTTTATCAATCATATTTATTATTTCCTATTCATCACAAATGGATTAAGCTTCTTCTTCCTCCTTCATCTTCTTCCATGAAAAAGCTTGAAATGGTTTCTAGCTTTGATTTTGTGATGGATATATGTGAGAAAAATATAAATAAATAGAGCAAAATTCCTACTTCATCATCCTCATCTTCACTTGCCATTTAGATGAGGGTGTTCACATCATTTGATGAGTGTTAGCTTGTGTTAAAGAAACTTCGAGGTAGATCATCGTAGTATCGAAGATCGGAAGCAAAGGTTGTGACTTTCTCTTCGTGGAACCTCTCGAGAGCCCGGAACCCGATGATCGCAGCGAAGGGACCACAACACGGAGCATATGAAGTGAAGGACCGGATCTACAAAGGTTGTAATCCGTCTCACTTAGTGTTAAATTGTTTTGCATGCAAGTTATCGCCTAATCTCAAGTTTAAAGTTCCGTATTCGGGTTGTTCGGCACGGCTAAATTTTTATTCGGGCATGGTTGATGCCTCGTAGACCCTTGTGCGCGTGCCTAGCAACCCTACAGTGGTATCAGAGCCAAACTAGAGCTTTAGGCGAAGTCTAGACGAAGTTTAAAGTCCGATCGAACCCGGAATACCCGAAACACTAAACTCAAAATTGCTCTCTGGAAATTTTCTAAAATCTGGGATTTTTCCAAATTAAAAATGTCCAAAAATTACAGCAGGCAATTACAAGAATTACTGTGAAACACGTGCGCGTAATTCGACAACAGTAGCGCGGAACCGCCGCCCCACCCCCGTTTGCGCGGCGCTTGCGCGGTCACGTGATCGATTCAGCGCACGTGCTTTTCACAGTAACTCCTATTTTCTAATGTTGTATTTTCTGGAAATTTTTATTTTATTATTCGACTGTTGAATTTGCTGGGTTGTTTTGGTTATTCGATGTTTCGATCGGAGTATTAGATTTTGTCTATGTGTGCTTTCCGGATATCTTATAGAAACTGTTAAAAAGTTCGAACGGATATCAATAACTCACTTTTTCCCCTGTCGGAAAATTTTTCAAAAGTTGGATTTTTCCTCGTGTTTAAGAATGTTCTAAGTCGTGCAAGTAACTCGATGGACCCTCTAGAAGACAACAAACCTTAACTCGATTATGTGACCGTCTTGAACTGCCCTTTGAACCTTAGGGTTTGGGGCAGTACGGCGTGCCACATGTGAGGCGTTGGCTTGACCCTTCTACGGCTGGACCATTGGTACTGTGGCATGTGATGGACGTTTTTAAACTGATTTCAAGTGTTGAGATATATTGGGGAATTCTTGGGTGCTTGATGATTCGATCGGAAAGTTTAACTTTTTCTATTTATATGGAATGTGATACAATAATTGGAATCCACAGGTAGTTATGAGATAACTGATTTGAATATTATAGACATAGCAGTTTAGTCTCAGATGATCGGTTGCCACGGAATTTTGATGTGATCAAAAGTCCGTCGCAATCACGTAGGGTACGCGGATACTCGCCGGGTAAACTTAATAGACAGCCTCACTCCATAGCCCCGACCAAGTGACTGTAGGAGAACCCCGTCGCCGAAAGCATCCGTTCGGGTGCTCGCGGTAGCGGTGTTCCGCCTTGGTGCACTTCGTCGACGGTATCGGGGGTGCGGCCGTCTACTAAAGTTTGCGACGAGCATTCGATCAGGGCGTCGGGAATCTTGTTGAATTGCCCGACTTGATATTGAAAAGAGTTTTCGATAATGAGACTAAAATGCGGGGTTTATAAATGTTAGGCATGCGATGTCTAAGGAATTCATTTGGTTAGGCATGCGATGTCTAAGGAGATTGCGGATTCCAACTATTGTAGTTTTACACTTTCTTTTCTGTGACCGTAAGCGTAGTATGTGGTGTATTGCCGGCTTCGTTGCTATACATCAACGACAATCGGGATACGCATACTTGCTTACGTTGATGATATGAGATATTATGTGTTGCTGTGATATGTTATATTGGATCGTCGCGTTTGAATAGCCGGGGTTTTATGTGAGATGAGAGTTTTTTCTTTTTCATTCTTGTAAAATTCTTCTGTATGTAATATTCTTTTATTGGGGCACTTCCAGGTAGCGGAAGATGTCACCGTTGTATATTATTTACTTTTCCGCATTAGGTAGACCCAAGGCGGGGAGCACAAGTAACCGGGTTCTAGGGTCCAGTGGGAGACCATCTCGAGGAGTCGAGATCGGGTCTCCTAACCCTAGAATTGGCAGTGTTACTTGCCGCTCTCGTAGGGGTCTAGGGATGTGGGTTTGGCTATTCATCGCGACCGTGGAATCCGTGTTTTATACAGGCTCGTATTGAAAACACGGACGTCCTAGTATATCCAATATTTCATATATGTTCTTCTGCTGCAATGTTCTGTGATGAGATCATATTACTGCCTGAGACGAATGTTTATATTATATATATGAGATATACAGTAAAACCTCTATACAGTAATATCCTTGGGACCGGGGAAAAATATTACTATAGGGGGGTTATTCTTAAGTAGAGTTTTATATATAAAAGAAATCATGGCGGCAATAAGGCAAGAAGCGCAAGGTGATAATCCGGAAGACGATAGTGTGGAAATAGAAAAGGTGTCATGTCGAGAAGCTTCAAACATGTTGGATAAGTTAGAAATGTTTTGGATTCAACAAGAAGGTGATTGTGGTGACGAGTTACTACGAACTCGCAAGTTAAAGGATATGGTAGTAACTCAAAAAATTAAGTCATTGTCCCAAACAACTTTGAATAAGTACTTTATGTCATCTTAAGTTCAATTGTGTACATAGTTAAGTAATTTATGTCATCTTAAGTTCAATTGTAATAGCCAAGTAATTTTATGTATTTTTTATATATATAAAAAATTATTTAAAATTTAATGCCAATTTATTACTATATAGAGGTAAATTAGTACAGGCGGGACTTGGAAAAAGTATGGAATATCACACTGTGGAGGTTATTCTTAATTATAACTGGTCCCGAGTCGGGACCGGGACTTTTTATCACTATAGGGAGGTTATTCCTATATAGAGTATTCCTATACGGAGGTTTTACTGTATGTTATATTGCAGATTTCGTTTCAAAAGAGATGCTTGTGAAGCATAATTAAAATGGGACTTCATTAATGAGATTAATGAAATAAAAGAAACCTAATATGTTGTAGAAACTTGTTTATAAAAACTGGTAGCTACAGTTCTTGCTTTGCATCGCGGTGTTCCTTGTAGAACATCCTGCACCTTATTCGATAGGGAAAGGACCGAGATCCCTTCACCGGGAGTGACTCCTTTAGCAATAACTGGCAGATGCTACAAACTCGGTTTGTCTTTTGATTGCTTCTATAGTTCTTGCTTTGCACAGCGGTATATGTGATATATCCTGCACCTTATTCGATGAGGAAAGGGCCGACGATCCCTTCACCGGGAGTGACCCCTTTAGCAAAACTAGAAAAGCCTCAAAAGCATTCCATTTAAAATCACTCGATTCTACAACGATATCAAGTTCATTACGCAAAGGGTTTTCTGAAAAACCTGTCGTAGCTCTCCGTCATTTCAGATAAGTTGTATATAGTATTCGTGCTGCATTTGTTGGCTTTCGTCAAGGTGCAGTGTGCGGTAGCTATATGCTCCTTATCTGCTAGCATACGATGCGATTGGATTAGGGTAGTCGTGCGGCTTTGTTGGCTTTCGTCAAGGGTCGTGCGGGTGGGTTTAATTCAATCAAGAAATGTACGGGTTGAACTTGACTAGCGGACTATGAGAGTTTGGCTTTCGTCAAGGTCATAGGACGCTAGGGGCAAAATACTATTGGGAATTTCAAGTGTTGAAATTTGCAATGAGATTGCATACCTTCTATGTGATAGTTGGATCCCGATACCCGCTGGGAGTAAGAGTTACTCCTGGGAGAGTTTTACACATTACAATTAGCCGATCAAGTAGGTGTCTAGAAATGTGTTAACGGGGTTACGCCTCTGTGAAAACGAGGTTTACATTAATTAGGTTCGTGCGAAAGCACGGGGGACCTCCCTCAAAGTACCCACACTGGCCTGGCTGAAAGATTGGCGAACTTGTAGCGTGTAATTAATCCCGGCTAGTCTTTCCTTTTAGGGTTTGAAGGAAGATTTGACTAAAACAGTGGGAGACATCCTGATTAGATATATTAGATAACCAATCTAATCTTGCAAGAGCATACGCTGAGTGTTTTCTTCTCTCTCTCTCGAGATAGCGACCATATCACGCCTTATTCAAGATAATAAAACGGATATATTGACCGAACCCGCTTATTATACTGAGCTGGGGAACGTTGGTCCCGCTCCAACTTATAATTGTTATAAGACAGAGCAGGAAATTGGGGAATACCAGATTTTCCGTGCCGCCCAAACGAAGAAAGTGCATGATGATGCATCATCTTCGGGTGTGTTCGTTACAGAGAACTGTTTCTCAGTATCCTTTACGTCCTGGGTATGTGATACCGGATCAGGATCCCGCATATGTAATCTGTTACATGGGCTACAGATAGGTAGAGAACTGAGAACGGGTGATAAGTTTCATGAGACAGAAAACGGTGCAAGTGTTGCAGCCAAGTCTGTTGGTCACTGTCACCCTGTATTACCAGAATACATTGATTCTGAACAAATGTTATTAGATACCGAACCTGATATACAAAATCATATCAGTCTCTTTATTAGTAAAGAAAGGATATAATTTTGTATTGTTGGATAATGTTTTGAACATTTCCTATATCAATAGTTGATCGGTTCAGGCACGTTATCTAAAAGCATTGATGTTCTAAATCAAACTACAGTTCTTAGTATACGGAACACACACAAGAGGAAGAGTTCAGAAATGAACGAATCCTTCTTGAGGCATTGTAGACTAGGTCATATCAATGCGACCCGACTGGCTGAAGTTACATTTAGATGCATTTTTAAATCAGTTTGAATTTACATCTTGTGAAACTTGCCAATCATGTCACAAAGATAAGATGACCACAGCTCTGTTTATTGGAAACAGAGAAAGAGTTAGTGAACTTTTGGGATTGATACATGTTGATGTATGAAAGTCCCCTGTCTACACATGCCAAGATTGGTTCTTAGTACTTCATTACATTCTCTGATAATCTCTTAAGATTCAGACATATGTTCCTGTTGAAACACAAGTCCGAACCTTTTGAGATATTCACAGAATATAAGTTAGAAGTAGAGAACCAAAATATGGGTATAAGTATTATGTCCTTTGATGAGATCAAGGAGGAGAATACTTGAGCACGGAATTCCTGGACTATTCTAAAGGAGAATGAGATTCTCTCTCTCAGCATTACTCCTCCGTATACACCATAGCACGATGGTATATCGGGGTGGAGCAATAACACCCTATGTGATATGGTGTGCTCTATGATGAGTACTACTGAGTTTCTTATTTCCTTTAGGGAGTTATGCACTTGTGAAGCTGCATACCTGTTGAATATGGATTCAATAGTTACCAACGAACCTCAGCCTCTCCGCCGATCTAGTAGGGTTCCTCACCCACCTGAGAGATACTTCGGTTTCTCTATGACAGTGGGAGCGAGGATTGCATCATGAGATGATGACCCAACTAGTTTCGAGCTGGCCATCAGGAGTGGGACTCTGTAAGAATGGCTGGATGCTTATCGATCTGAGATGGAATCCTTATACACCAACAAAGTATGGACTTTGGTTGCTTTATCTGAAGGGTTAAATCCCCATCAGGAGCGAGTATATCTTGAGAAGATTACTTGGTGTACATGGAAAAGTTGAGACTTTCAAAGCTATGCTTAAGTCCATCCAGATCCTACTTGCCACGGCTACATACCATGACTACGATATCTGGTGGTTGGGTGTCATGACTGCTTTTCTAAATGATGTTTTAGAAAAGAGCGTCTATAAGTACACAGCCAGAGGGCTTCGTAGACAGTGAGAGCAGCGGAAACGTGCGCAAGATGTTTTATATGATAAAACAGGCATCGCGGAGTTGGAACATCTATTTTGATGTGATAGTCAAAGAGTTTGACTTCATCAAAATGGTAGATGAACCTTGTATATACGAAAAGGTAGTAGAGAGTATGGTGGTGATCCTCGTAGAGTACGTGGATGACATACTCTTGATAGGGAAGGAGTTTCCTATGCTATGCTTGGTCAATCTCCGCTTATCACAAGGATTCTCCATATAGGATCAAAGTTGATACCTACTAAATCCTAGGTTTTGGATCAATGAGATAGATCTAATTGGATGTTAGGACACTCACTAGTTGTAGTGAGATGGTATCAATCGATCCTGGGGAGAATCACTGGAAAGGTTCCAGGGTGATAAGGACGACTGAATGTCAGTCGCAGGCTTGTCTATACCCTCAGTGGAGGGACGGTATGTTGGAAGAGTTCCAAGCTAGATACCGTGACATACTAGACAATTAAAGGAAAGATACATCGTTACCAAAGATACTACCAAAGAGGCAGTCTGGATATATATATAAGTTCATAAGATGAACTTCGTTCCTACCTTTGTGTGACAATGGAGTTGTGGCTTATGCCAAGGAACTACCGTCCCATCAGAAATCCAGATATAATTCTTAGGCAGTATCACCTGATTATGGAGATGGTTGATCTCCAGGGAGATCGAGGTTAGGAGAGTAGACACAGAGGACAACAGCGCGGATCCACTTACAAAGGCCTTTTTCCCAGTAGAGACTTTTATGGGATGGTTGAGTATGAGATACTTCAACCGCAGCTAATTGTTGGGTATGCGATACCATAACAGATGGCCCTAGTGCAAGTGGGAGATTGTTAGTTATATGTATGCCCTAGAGGCCATTACTGTACATACGATGTATATTGTAGTGGATGCTAGGACATATATAGGGAGGACTTTCTTGCTCGACATGATAGTATGCTATCTGGTTGTACTTTATCTTAACATGTACTCTGATTGTCTCTATGTTACATGTTGATAAAGCCCTTAGGATATGTACTCGACTACTGGGACTATGATGAGATCATACTAGTGGGGCCACGGTAGTCGGTGAGTACATCCTATAACTGTTCCTAGTCGAGGGTGTATCGAGACAGGGCATCGATGCACCAGAGTAGACTAGCGTATACGCATCTTGACCCATATGATGGGCGATGGATGATCCCATATCCATCGGTGTTTGACATCAAGGATGGTGTATGGGTGCTCAGTGGAGACTGGGTACACTGGACGGACTCGCCGAGAACTCCCAGATGGTATTATACCATACGTCAGATGGCAGTTCTCCGGTGACACTGGTACAGAGTAGTCTGTTGACCCGAGATCGTCATAGAGTCTTGTGTGGTTCCCACTGTGCTTTGATTTCCATCATACCACGTCCAAGAGGGCGTGCAAAAAGGTGGCTTTTGGGTACAGTCCCGAATCACATGGAGGCAATGAGCGATAGGAGGGGATTCGTCTCTCCCGGTATAGGGAGTTGATGCTGTGCTGTGCTCGATTGGCTATAACCGGAAATCCCTGGCCAGGGTTGCTGAGATTTACTGGTAAGTGTTATCAGTAGTTTCTCGAACTGTTATAGACCTCAAATCGACACGACTTATCAAGCTACTGGGGTCTGACGTTTACCACCCCTAGGCGAGATATGCAACATATCAGACGACGAGACCGGACTGTACGGGAGTGTTACTGTTTGGATCCACAGGAGAATGTACAGGCTTGCTTGTTGATCTTCTGAGCGCTCAATACCTGGGTAGCTGTTACGTTTAGCTAACCGCTTGCAGCTTGTGGGTGTTTGATATGATCATCACCTACTGCCGGCGTATTGACGATTCTTTAGAGTCCTACACAGAGGTTTCTTGACTCAGGCAAAACGGAGTAGGAGCACATATGTGATATGTGCGGGACCGAGGATAATGCGGTATGTGATATCGTATTGTATTCTCGCGATATTTGATATCAGCCGGGTCATCGGATCAAGTGTTGATTCGATGAATCGGTACGGATAAATATTAGCCGGTTATATGCGATATAGCCGGATTGTCGGATCAAGTGTTGATTCAATAATTTAATGTATAATAATATATATGATATATTAAATGACATTAACTAATATTTTCTCACTAAAAGATTCTTTTTCTCACTCGGGTAATACATTGATATATATGCGATATATGTTAATTGTATTATTTTATTTTGTTGCAATAAATATTGTATATGTGATATATGATATTGTAACATGATATGATAAATAATGCAACTTGTTTAGTAGAGATTAAACATGGTTAGGGTGTGATTAGGGTTAAGACTTTCTAGAAGTTTCTAGAAGTTTTCTTTCTTTGTCTTGGTTAAGATATTATGCTAGATATTTCAAAACCCTAACCAAACCTTTAACCCTAGTAAAATCTCTACATGAGTTAGCTTGACCATGGTTGCTTTATCTATCATATTTATTATTTCCTATTCATCACAAATGGATTAAGCTTCTTCTTCCTCCTTCATCTTCTTCCATGAAAAAGCTTGAAATGGTTTCTAGCTTTGATTTTGTGATGGATATATGTGAGAAAAATATAAATAAATAGAGCAAAATTCCTACTTCATCATCCTCATCTTCACTTGCCATTTAGATGAGGGTGTTCACATCATTTGATGAGTGTTAGCTTGTGTTAAAGAAACTTCGAGGTAGATCATCGTAGTATCGAAGATCGGAAGCAAAGGTTGCGACTTTCTCTTCGTGGAACCTCTCGAGAGCCCGGAACCCGATGATCGCAACGAAGGGACCACAACACGGAGCATATGAAGTGAAGGACCGGATCTACAAAGGTTGTAATCCGTCTCACTTAGTGTTAAATTGTTTTGCATGCAAGTTATCGCCTAATCTCAAGTTTAAAGTTCCGTATTCGGGTTGTTCGGCACGGCTAAATTTTTATTCGGGCATGGTTGATGCCTCGTAGACCCTTGTGCGCGTGCCTAGCAACCCTACATATACGTCTTTACATCACACTACACGTGTCGTGAGTTTTGGAAATTAGATGACAAGTCTTTTATGTCTAAAAACTTTTAAATCGATAAATGATTTTCTGAGGATCAAATAGGTTTGTTCTGAAATAAGTAATATCAAGAATAGTTTATGAAGTGAAGTGAATATGAAGGAATGTTATTGATGCCTTAATTGGAACTATGTCTGAAAAATAACCCATCTGGAACTTGATTGGAATGATTACACACCGAACCCACTAAACACGTCTTTTATCCAAAAAAATAATTGAACTGCCGGTTATATCTCCGTTCGTATTGAATCATCATGATTTTCACGCCAAATTGTCGTTTGTTTTTGGACCTAGGTAACTTGAGTAATTAAGTCCGCTGGGGTGTTTCTACACCTAATGCCCTAAAGCCAACAGGTTTGGGTGCATTAGCCCAAAACTCGCTAAGAAGCCTAGAAAGTCCAGATTAAAACAAAGTCAAGCAAGTGTTTTCTCCGAGTTAAAATTCCTAACGGTTCTTTGTGTGAGAATAATCTTGACAAAAAACTGGTTTTTATAAAAAAAATATTTCTAGCGGAGATATGAAGGTTTTATTCTATGATAAAGACTATTGCACATTCATAGAGGTGTGTTTGAAATGAAAACAAGAAAAAGGTGGAATGAAAAATAAGACCTAGTTTCCTGTTAAGGAAGATAGAAATTCTGAAGTTGAAACTTTACTGGAAAACGAAACTTGAAAAATGCTTAACTCTTTATGAAACTTATGTGATCCTTTCAAAATACTTATCTAGGCTTTATTGTGTGACATGATGACTTTATTCGACCCTTCTGGAACTTAACGACACTATTTGCACTGCACGTAAAGACATATAAAATCTTGAGTTAAATAGGAAGCGAGATGTGAAAAATAAAGGTTCGATAATCTAGATTTAGGATAATAGAATTGTTATTTTCTGAAACAAAACTTTAGGGTTTGAATCATAGTTATTTTACAAAACTAGCTTGACCGGATTTTGTGGGTAGTATCCGCTGAAAACCCTCAGGAGACAACACTCCTCCTACTAGGGACACCTAGAGGTTTAACGGCTTGTTGCACATGCTCAGTGCAATCGCGTTCCCTGCGAAAGTGAGGTTAGGAAATTTTTTGTGAATAAATTGGCTTTGCTCGGGACGAGCAAATGATAAGTTTGGGGGTATTTGTTCATATCAGATTTTTGCATTTTTATACCGCCCAATTTTTATCACATTGCTTATCGGTAGGTACTCTTGAGCCGTGTTTGCTAGTCAATTGCAGCATACAGGTTCTCGGCTCTAAACGGTGAAATTCATGGGAAAACACGTCAAAATCCGGATTACTGCCAACCACAGATAAAACACGGGTCTCCGCTCTCTATCCGTATGTTGCCACACACCAGTTTAAGAGACAAAATGGCAAATCAATGTCATTTTCATGCACAAGGCTCAATGGCAACACAAGATCCAAGAAATCTACGCGGAGCTCGAGGAAATCATGACAAAAAGATCCACACCAAATCACCTTTTGACTTGCTGAAATTCTGGACAATTTGTGGAGAGATTCTGAGAAAGAAAGTGTACCAAACTGATACAAACATCAACAATAAGAAGCACAAAAAATACGAGGAGCCAACTCCTCTAAAGCGCCGCGGTTCCGCGGCATAAGCATGCTTAGGCCGCGGAACCGCAGCCGTACGGCCTCTTCAGTTGACGATATTTCAGGGGTGGTTTGGTCTTTTTATGTGGGTCCAGAATGTTGCCCTAGAATTTCAGTTGCCTGCCTATAAATAGTCCAGAACTTGCCAAAGCCAATGGTGCTTAATCTTGTATTTTAGGTTTTAGAATACTTGTTGTTCTTCTTCCTCTTCTCATCTCTTCTCCATTAAAAACTTGTAGTGAGCTTTTGTGAGTGAAGACTGATGAATAAAGAAGTTCTTTTTGTTATTATACTTGTCTTGCTCTTGTTATGTTAATTGCTTGTAATCTTCAATTGATAATTTAGTTGTTGTTATTTATTGTTGTTTCTTTCGTATTCTCTTTTCCTTTATCCTTAAACAACCATGATACTTAGGTTTGATCCTTGCCAAGGTGCGGTCGCAAATAGCTAGTTGTTATCTTCTAATCTCCTTCATTCTATCTTCCTCCTTTGTTTTATTTTTCGTTCTTCTTGTAATGGGTGAGTAGTTTCCATACATGTTAGGGTAGGATAAGGGAAGTTTGAGAGAAGGAAATCTCTCTCACTCTTTCCTTGCCCAACATCTTAAATCGAACTCCCGTTAATTGAACCACAATCCGCTCCCTACGGCACCCTATCCAACATGATAGCGGTGATTCCGTAGTGAGACCGGTTGTGGATGAATTAACCGGAGGTTAAGGCTAAGAGCCAAGAACGGACGGACAAGCACCAAAAGGAAGAACTTATGCGTTGGAAAGCCTAGCTTATACTCGCAAGTTCCTTCCTAGTCGTGCTAATCCCCGTTGTTGCCGATTACCGTAACACCGATATTAAGAGTGGCAACGAAAGAGGTGAGCGACTCCTAACTCAAACTAACCAAATCCTAACCCTAACAAGCTCTCTTTACATATCATTTTAACACTTAGTTAATCATAAACAAATCTGGACTTTTGGACTTAACTCGTTAAAGCACATAGAAAAAGATTCACATCTCCCTGCGGACGACCCGTACTCAACCGGCTAGCTACAAGCGAAACCGTTTTGATTGCGGTAATTAACTAAACTTGAACACGCAAAAACTCTACCAATCAACAGCGAATCTGAAACATTGAAATGTTTCGATGGGGTATCCCGGTATTCCTAGTAATGCCTCTTCCATTATCCAGATTCACAACTGTAACCGTGTAATTCTTTGCCATCTTTCCAAATCCCTTTATATGTCTTTATTCATTACCTTCTGCACACCCTCTTAGGCTAAATGGTTTTCTTCCTTCCCTACCGTTCGGCACCAGCCTATGGTTTGGAAGAAGACTATCCAATAAGCATAATGGGTATACTGTCCTAATCCTAGGAGCACTCGCAATGCGAGAGAAGGTGAAGATAAAAGACAACCAAATAAACCTTATTCCTATTTCTCCTGAACTAGAATCCATCCCCGAACTGGAACAAGTTACATTCGAGTTCGTATATAACCATACGATGGAGTATCCAATAAACTGTGAATCTTCGTAGTGATACGGAGTGTCCTGGAGAAATACAAAGGTGATTTTAGGATTGGCGAAGAAATACTTAGTTTGGTCGTGAATAGCAGTCGCAATTTACTTTGCCCCCTTACTAATCCCTTGATATGTCTTTACTTAATACCTTCTGTACACCATCGTTAGGCTAATTGGTTTTCTTCATTCCCTACCGGTCAGCACCTGCCTATGGTTTGGAAGAAGACTATCCAATTTGCGTAATAGGTGTACTATCTCCTAAACTAAGGAGTACTCGCAACCTGAGAGAAGGAAAAAGGAAAAGACAACTGAATAGTCCTATTCGTTTTCTCCAGAACCGGAAACCATCCTCGAATAAATTCCTTCGAGTTCGTATATAACCATACGATGGTTTTGTCCAATGGAAGTGGACGTTCGTAGTAATATGGGGTGTCCTGGAGAAAAGGGTAAAAGTAGGAGTGGCAATGAGGTTTGCAACTCTGACAATCCAAAAGCCAATTTTTAAGAAGGTTCGGTTAATTTTGGTCATTAAGTCATAGTCTAGGGTCGGGTCAATGGTCGATGCCAAAGAGAGAGAAAAGAAACACTCAGCGTGTACTCTAACCTAGATCAGAATGGTCACCAATTTATCTAATCTGGAAACCTTCTATTGTACTGTCAAATTCTCCTCCAAACCTGAAAGAAGAATTAGCCGGGATCACCCCAGGAGTAAACCAACTCATCTGTGGGAATCGGGATCCAACTATCATCGCATGATAACGTGACGGAATCCGCTCACGTTATCACACTTCAGAAGGTATGCGCATATCTGGCAAGTTTCAGTTTCTTTAGAAACTCCCGATGTGATTTTTACCCTATGCTCTTATGACCTTGACTTTGGCCAACTGTTCATATCAGATTTTTGCATTTTCATACCGCCCAATTTTTGTCACATTGCATATCGGTAGATACTCTTGAGCCGTGTTTGCTAGTCAATTGCAGGATACAGGTTCTCGGTTCTAAAACGGTGAAATTCATGGAAAACACGACAAAATCCGGGTTCCTGCCAACCACAGATAAAACACGGTCTCCGCTCTTCATCCGTATGTTGCAAGATACCAGTTTAGGAAGACAAAATGTCAAATCAATGTCACTCTCATGCACAAGGCTCAATGGTAGCACAAAATCCAAGAGATCTATGCGGAGCTCGAGGCAATCATGACAAAATCTTGACAAAAAGTCCACCTTTCCCTCAACAGAAATTCTGGAAAAATCGTGGAGCCAAATTGAGAAAATATATGTACCAGAATAATGTAGACATCAGATCAGGCCAGCACCAAAAGTTGGAGGGCCCAACTCTTCCAAAGGGCCGCGGATCCGCGGCCAAAGTGGGGTCCAGGCCGCGGATACGCGGCCATTCTGGCGCCAAAGACAGAAAGTTTCCAGGGATAGGATAGTCTTTTCAGATGGGTTCTGGTGGTTGCCCTAGGGTTTCATTTTCTGGCCTATAAATAGCCCAGAACTTTGTGAAGTAAATGGTCCATTCTTGTATTTTCATTTTGCCTAGTTTTAGTGGTTTTCTTCTTCCTCTTCTCACCTCTTCTCCATTAAACTTGTAGTGAGCTTTTGAGTGAAGAGTGATGAATAAAGAAGTCCATTTTATTATCATGCTTGTCTCCTTGCTCTTTCTTTACTTGTTGTAATTTTAATTGTTAAGTAGTTGTTGTTATTTTCTTGTTGTTTCTTTCTTCTCTCTTTTTCTTTATCATTCATACGACAATGATACTTACGCTCGATCCTCTCCAAGGTGAGGTCGCAAATAGTTAGTCGTATTCTTCTAATCTCCTTCTTTCTATCTTCCTCTTTTGTTTTGTTTTGTTTTTCCTTATCATGAAGTGTGAGTAGTTTTATACTTGTTAGGGTAGGATAAGGGAAGTTTGAGAGAAGGAAATATCTCTCACTCTTTCCTTGCCCAACAACTTAAATCGACTCCCGTTAATTGAACCACAATCCGCTCCTTACCGCACCCTATCCTACATGATAGCGGTGATTCCGTAGTGAGACCGGTAGTGGTTGAATTAACCGGAGGTTATGGATAAGAGCCAAGAACGGACGGACAAGCACCAAAAGGAAGGACTATGCGTTGGAAAGCCTAGCTTATACTCGCAAGATCCTTCCTAGTCGTGCTAATCCCCGTTTTTGCCGATTACCGTAACACCGATATTAAGTGGGGCAACGAAAGATGTGGAGACTCCTAACTCAAACTAACCTAATCCTAACCCTAACAAGCTCTCTTTAAATATCAACTTAACACTTAGATAACCACAACAAAATCTGAAAACAGGACTTAACTCGTTAAAACACTTTGAAAAAGACTCCCATCTCCCTGAGGACGACCCATACTCAACCGACTAGCTACAAGTGAAACCGTCTTCATTGCGGTATTTAAAACTAAGCTTTAACACGCACGTATCCTAACAATCAAATGGCGCCGTTGCCGGGGAGACGGCAGTTTATTTCCTTGTGTAATTTCGGGTTAATTTGTAAGTATAAATATAACCAAAAAAAAAAACAAAACAAAATACATACTTTGTAAAAAAACTATCTTGTTGTTTTTTTTTTGATTAGTTTTTGTGCAAGTGTGAAGGAAAATACAAAGTTCGAGTTCAGTGGCCAAGACGCGGAAAATACGAAGTTCAAGTTCAGTGCCAAAGACGTAGAAAGATAGACCCACATTTCGCGGCTACACCGCGACGAAGAAAAACGAAGCAACCGGTCTACTGTAAAATCTGGAGCAGATACAGTGAGTAAATTCAAATTCAGGACATCCAGACAAGCAGAGGACACCCAAATTTTTTCAGAGCCCCAATTCCTCTACCTAGCCGCGGAACCGCGGCCTAAGCAGGTGTTTGGCCGTGGAACCGCGGCCATTCAGTGCAGTCAGGGTCTCCAATTTTCTGTAAGTGTCCCTCTCCTCTCTCCCACTCCTCTGAACTCCAATAAACTGTGTTTTCTGCAGTCTTCTTTGCGCAAATTCTCTCCCCTTCCAATAAACTGTTCTTGTGCAGGATTCTTTGCGCCGCAAATAAAAATTGTTTGGAGTTGATTTGTTTCTGTTTTGCATTCTTTAATACGGACTTAAGGGGCTTGAAACCAATCCAGATTGGGTGGGGATTTCATCACCCTTCCCAGGACCCCAAAAATCACTAAAGCATATGCATTGTCCATTGTAAATTAAAAAATACTAGACTTCAGCCCTAAGGACTTCGCGCTCATTAGGAGAAGATAAACCGTGTTTAGAACCTCGCTTAACCGTATATTGTTTACGGGGTGTCTAGGAAAGTGTTAAAGGCGCAACCGCCGAAAGAGAAAGGGTTATTTAATTAAGGAACTTCGCGAAAGCGTTGGACAACCTCCCCTTATCTCTGCACTTACCTGGCCTCGTGATCAGTGTATTTTTAAGCCCGTTTCTCGACACTGTTTAACTTCGACAATCAAGTTCAGGAGCAGGTCTAGTAGACCTAGGTTACCCTAGATCTAGGTGTGATTGTGCATATATTGTTTGTGATTGCTTAAGCCGTATTTCCGTACATACTTCTGTAAATCTCTTTCTAAAACAAAAAAAAAGAAAAAGAAAAATATCAAAAACTTTTATAAAAACTTGCCTTTTTTTCGCCAAATCCATTTTCACCCACCACCCATCGCCTTTCTCCATTGACGTTTTCTTACCCTCACCTTCTCCGCTTTGACTATACTAAACTCGTTTAGTGTATGTCCGCTTGGACTCGGGACACTAGCGCCCGTCTAGTCCGCGTTACATTAGTCGCGACCGACTATGCGATCGACTCCGAAGTTGATACTCCGTCCACTCCTCTTTCACCCCTTCCTTCGCCGGCCAACTCCGACGTTGACCGGAATTCTATTCATACATCTTCACCTTCACCTTCACCAACCACTTATTCCGCGATGTCGGGATTTAATCCGAACATCTCTTTGACCACCGCTGGATTGGCTCCACCTCCTACGGAGACCAATCTCCCACCACCTCCGCCTGTTGTAGCGCCGCAGCGAATCGCGCTCCAGGATCGTTTCTACCCCACCCGTTCTGCACTTCCCACCTGCCTTTCACTTCCTCCGGCCAATGGGGAAAACTTTGAAATTAAGCCCCATTTCATCAACATGCTTCCACGTTCTCATGGGCTTGAATCTGAAGATGCCTATATCTTCATCAATAAATTTCAAAACGTATGTGCCATGATGAAAACAACCCAGCTGTCGGACGATGCTATACGTCTACGGGTCATTCCGTTCACTTTATACGATCTCGCTGAAAAATGGCTGTATAGCACCGCTTCCCACTCAATCACCAGCTGGGACGAGTTTGTTAAAGCGTTTCTGAAAAAATTCTATCCAAATCATAAGACCGCAAGAATTCGAAATGAAATCAACCAATTCTCCCAGCTTCCTTCTGAACCCTTCTGGAAGTGCTTTGACCGATACAAAGAACTTCTTGTTCAGTGTCCTCACCACGGTATAGAGAAATGGCAACTCTGCCAAACCTTATACGAGGGACTGAACCCAGCAACGAAGCAGTTGCTGGAAACCATCTGTCAGGGCCACTTCCTATCGAAATCTGACGAGGAAGCGTGGCAGTTCTTTGACGATCTTACGGAGCAAACGCTATAGTGGGAGTGCACCAGACCGACTTCTTCTTCTTCTACCTCCACTTCTACCGGTCAGTCTAGGGTAGGAATCCACCAACTCGATGTCTCTATTGCGATGAAAGCTGAAATGGCTGCAATAACACGAAAGCTTGAAGCGATAGAGAGCAAATTTTCTGCTCCTGCTCCTGCCCCTGTTCTCCCCCTTCGTACCATTTACGCTTGTTGTTCCGATCCTTCCCACTTGACCGAAGAGTGTCCTTACAATCCACCATCATAAGGACAGGATCAGGTTAATGCTGCCTTCCAGCAAAGACCGAGGAATGATCCATACTCTTCCACCTACAATCCCGGTTGGAGGAACCACCCCAATTTCGCCTGGAATCAGAATCAGAATCAATTCCAGGGCAACAATTTCCAAAGGGCCCCTCCACCGCAACAACAAGCGCAACAACAAACTCAGTATCAGCAGCCCTTCCAACCCCAACCTTACCAAAACCAGACGAACAACTTTGCACCCAACAACTCTTTTCCACCAAACAACTTTGTTCCGTCAAACAACGATAAGGTTTCCTCGCTCGAGCGAAGTCTGGAGGCGTTTGTTAAACAATCGACTCAATCCACCGCTAACATCCAGTCTTCGATTCAATCTTTAGTGCAACACACTGCCGCACACGGGCAAAGCATCAAGACCATCGAGGCCTAGATTGCACAGCTGAACGCGGCCTTAAGCGAGCGAGAGAAGGGGAAGCTCCCGTCCCAGCAACTTCCAAATCCCGGTCACCCACATAATGCACATGTTGCTCTTGAACAACAAAACCATAATGTGAGTGCCGTGACCACACTGAGATCGGGAAGGATGCTGCAAAACAACACCGGCACACGAATCAACAATGACACCCCGGCCGCCGCTTCTTCTTCTTCTTCTTCGTCTTCTGAGCCTATTCTCCGTTCTTCACAAGGCTCCCCTTCCTCTTCTTCTGCTCAAAACCGACCCACTTTTCACTCCACGAAAACACCTATTCTGGGATCCGTTCCAACTCCAAAATCTCCTCCTCCAGCATTAGACTCAACCAATTTTCAAAATGTTCCATTTCCAAACCGGTTGAGATCTAATAAACAAAATCCTCAAATGGAGAAGATTCTGGAGTTATTTAAGCAAGTTAACATTAACATTCCTCTTTTAGATGCTGTCCAACAAGTCCCGTCTTACGCGAAAATCTTAAAGGACTTGTGCACGAAAAAGAGGAAGTCTCAGGTACCCAAGAAAGTTTTCTTGGCTAGTGCTGTGAGTGATGCCCTTACCCAATCTTTACCACAAAAACGAAAGGACCCTGGTTGTCCTACGATTTCAATTACTATTGGGGAGAAGAACACCAACCGCGCACTATTAGATCTTGGTGCCAGTGTTAACCTGCTTCCGTATTCAGTATACGAGCAATTAGGCGTCGGAGAGCTGAAACCCACGCACTGCACTCTCCAAATGGCCGACCGATCGATCACCCATCCTAGGGGTGAGCTAGAGGAGGTGTTGATAAGAGTCGGGGACTTCATATTCCCCATTGACTTCATTGTATTAGACACACAGCCTGTAGCTAACCCCCGGAATCAAATTCCGGTGATACTCGGTCGCCCATTTCTCGCAACCTCAAATGATGTGATCAATTGTCGCAATGGTTCAATGAACCTCTCTTTTGGAAATATGACGATTGAACTCAACATTTTTAGATTAGGGAATCAGCCCCCCGAACCTAATGCTCATATACTGGACGTCTGCTCGATCCAGGAGATCACACCAGAAGAGTGTGAATTCGAGGAATTTCTGTTTGATCACGATAATCTTGACGCCACTAGTGCGTTTCTCTTCGAACCTGCTGCTGTTTCTGCGCCCGATAACGAATACGAGTGTTTCACGTTCTCGAACGATCTTAGCCGCGCACAACCCGAGTTTGAATCCTTCGACTTTCCGGATGAGTTACCTGAACCATCCGACTCGGTTGCCTACACTCGTTTTGAACCTTTGCTGGAGTCCTTTGAGTTCGAGACCTTTGCACCAGTCTTGCCTTCCATCTTTTCACCTCCAACGCTCGAACTCAAGCCGTTGCCGTCTCACCTTAAGTATGCTTACTTAGGTAAGAACGAGACCCTCCCAGTCATCATTTCGGCTTCTCTAGCTCCAGAGTAAGAGAAAGCCCTTCTCGCGGTCTTGCACAGCAACAGGCAAGCTTTTGGCTGGTCCATGGCGGACATCAAGGGGATTAGTCCCCTGATCGTTGAGCATCACATTCATCTGATGGATGATGCCAAACCAGCCCGGGATCCACAAAGACTTCTTAATCCAGTCATGAAGGAGGCTGTGAAGAAGGAGATCGTCAAATGTCTAGATAGTGGTATCATTTACCCTATCTCTGATAGCCAGTGGGTTAGCCCCATTCACGTTGTCCCCAAGAAGTCGGGCATCACGGTCATAACCAACGAGGCGAATGAGTTAATCCCTACTCGCACCCAAACTGGGTGGCGAGTTTGCATTGATTACAGAAAACTCAACGCCGCAACGCGGAAAGACCACTTTCCGCTACCTTTCATTGACCAGATGCTTGAACGATTGGCCGGACACGAGTACTACTGCTTTCTTGATGGCTGCTCCGGCTATAATCAAATTCCCATCGCCGAAAAAGACCAGGACAAAACCACTTTCACTTGTCCTTTCGGCACGTTTGCATATCGACGCATGCCCTTTGGGTTATGCAATGCGCCCGCTACCTTCCAGCGGTGTATGATGGGAATTTTTTCGGACATGGTGGAAAAATTTCTGGAGATTTTCATGGATGACTTCTCCATCTTCGGCGACTCCTTTGACGAGTGTTTGCTGCATCTTGACGCTGTCCTTACCCGATGTAAGGACAAGAATCTCACTTTGAACTGGGAGAAATGCCACTTCATGGTGCGCGAAGGTATTGTCTTAGGACATATCATCTCGCAAAATGGCATAGAGGTTGACAAAGCAAAGATTGAGGTCATTTCCAATCTGCCTCCTCCCCGATGCGTCAGAGATATCCGAGCCTTCCTTGGCCATGCCGGTTTCTATAGACGGTTTATCAAGGACTTTAGCAAGATTGCTAGGCCCTTGACGCTTTTGCTGGCCAAGGATACACCTTTCGACTTCAACTCGAGCTGTGTGACTGCATTCGAGTCACTGAAACGCTCACTCACTTCTTCTCCCGTTCTTTCTTCCCCTGACTGGACGCACCCATTCGAGATTATGTGCGATGCATCCGACTTTGCCATCGGTGCTGTCCTTGGACAGCACATCGACAAGATGCCACACGTAATCTATTACGCGAGCCGGACCCTGAACGACGCCCAACTTAACTATACAACAACTGAGAAGGAATTCTTAGCTGTTGTATTTGCTTTAGAAAAGTTCAGGCCCTACCTCATCGGTTCTCCAGTCATTGTCTACACGGACCATTCAGCTCTGCGCCATCTTTTTGCGAAGAAAGATGCCAAATCTCGGTTAATACGTTGGATCATCTTGCTTCAAGAGTTTGACCTTGTCATTAAGGACAAACGAGGATGTGAAAACGTAGTTGCCGACCATCTCTCACGACTTCCTTCTTCGCCTTCGCTTCCAATTCCGATCAACGACGTTTTCCCGGATGAACAACTCTTGACAGTATCGTGCGAACCCTGGTTCGCAGATATTGTGAACTATTTGGCCACGGGATTACTACCAACCGAATGGTCAAGTTAGGACAGACTTCGCTTCTTATCCCAAGTAAAACACTTTTACTGGGACGAACCCTACTTGTTCAAGTACTGTCCCGACCAGATTATTCGTCGGTGTGTCCCTGATGAGGAATTCAAGAGTGTGCTGTCATTTTGCCACGATCAAGCGTGTGGCGGGCATTTTGGGCCCAGAAAGACAGCTGAGAAGATCTTGCAATGTGGTTTCTACTGGCCACAACTCTTCAAAGACGCTCACGACTATTGCAAGACTTGCTCCCGGTGCCAACACATGGGCCGGATATCCCGGAGGAACGAGATGCCGCTCCAACCGATCTTGGTTGTGGAGATTTTCGATGTTTGGGGGATAGACTTCATGGGGCCGTTTCCCATCTCTTTTGGGAACTTATACATCCTTCTAGCTGTTGATTACGTCTCTAAATGGGTCGAGGCTGTGCCCAGCCGGACTAACGACAACAAGGTTGTCATTAGGTTCCTTAAAGAAAACATTTTCTCCTGGTTTGGGCACCCCCGAGCGATCAATAGCGACAATGGAAGTCATTTCTGCAATAGGACTTTCGAAGCCTTGATGCGGAAATACTCCATTAATCATAAGCTCTCTACGCCCTACCACCCCCAAACCTGCGGGCAGCCGAAGTTTCGAATCGGCAAATCTAGCAGATACTGGAGAAGACAGTTTCCAAGAACCGTAAGGATTGGTCTCTGAAACTCACTGATGCCCTTTGGGCATTTAGAACCGCTTATAAGACCGACCTTGGCATGTCTCCCTATCGGCTTGTGTATGGAAAAGCCTGCCACCTACCTGTCGAAATCGAGCATCGCGCATTTTGGGCGATTAAGGAGCTGAATCTGTCTCTTGAGGATGCGGGCAGCCATCGGAAGCTGCAGCTGAACGAACTATGCGAGCTTAGGGATGAGGCTTACGATAACGCGGTTGTCGTTAAGAATCGAACGAAGGTGTTTCATGATAAACACCTTTTGCGCAAAACCTTCGTACCTGGTCAGCAGGTACTGCTTTACGACACCCGACTTCAATTCCATCCTGGAAAGCTCAGATCTCGCTGGAAAGGGCCGTATTTTGTGTGGAATGTGTATCCGCAGGGCGCTGTGGATTTGGAGAATCCAAAGGAAGGTTCACTCTTCAAGGTAAACGGACACCGATGCAAACCGTACCTTAGCGCCGAACCAACAAAGGAGCTCCTGTTCTTACAGGAGCCGGTTTACCCTGAATGATCTTCCTCTGCCTACCTCCAAACTTCGGTTATCCAGCCAAGAACAGCGGACACTGTTCCAAATAAGTTTGGGGGTATGTACAAACCATTTTGTATATATTTGTGTATATTCTTTTTCTTTTCTTTAAAAACAAAAACAAATAAAAATTGTGTATCACTAACCGACAATTTTGAACCTTCCAACTGCTCTCTTCATGCTACGACAGTGAGGACACTGTCCAGTTTAAGTTTGGGGGTACGCTCGGTACGCATTTCTTACCTTCGCATTCATATGTATATTTTGCATCTGCATATTAATATCCATAAAATCCATAAAAATTTGAAAATTATCTAAAAAATATAAAAACTTTTTGAAGTTAGCTTGTGGAAGAACTCTGATTCAACATTCGACGGTTTTTGTTTGAAAACATAGGAATAACTAAATCTTATGTTTGGATTTTGAAAACCTGAAAAATAACTCTCCTTTGAAGTTAACTATAGCTGATATACGTCTTTACATCACACTACACGTGTCGTAAGATTTTGGGAATTAGATGACAAGTCTTTCATGTTTAAACTTTTAAACAGATAAATGATTTTCTGAGGATCAAATAGGTTTGTTCTGAAATAAGTAATGTCAAGATTAGTTTATGAAGTAAAGCGAATATGAAGGAATGTTATTGATGCCGTAATTGGAGCTAAGTCTGAAAAATAACCCATCTAAAATTTGATTGGAATGATTACACACCAAACTCACTAAACACGTCTTTTATCCAAAAAATAATTGAACTGCCGGTTATATCTCCGTTCGTATTAAATCATCTGATTTTCACGCCAAACTGTCTTTTGTTTTTGGACCTAGGTAACTTGAGTAATTAAGTCCGCTGGGGTGTTTCTACACCTAATGCCCTAAAACCAACTGGTTTGGGTGCATTGGCCCAAAGCTCGCTAAGAAGCCTAGAAAGTCCAGTTTAAAACAAAGTCAAGCAAGTGTTCTCTCCGAGTTAAAATTCCTAACGGTTCTTTGTGTGAGAATAATCTTGATAAAAGACAGGCTTTTATAAAAATTTTAGTGGAGATATGAAGGTTTTATTCTATGATAAAGACTATTGCACGTTCACAGAGGTGTGTATGAAATGAAAACAAGAAAAAGGTGGAGTGAAAAATACGACTTAGTTTCCTGTTTTGGAACATAGAAATTCTGAAGTTGAAACCTTACTGGAAAACGAAACTTGAAAAATGCTTAACTCTTTATAAAACTTATGTGATCCTTTTAAAATTGTTATCTGGGCTTTATTGTGCGACATGATGACTTTATTCGACCTTTCGGGAACTTAACGACACTATTTGCACTGCACGTAAAGACATATAAAATCTGTAGTTAAATAAGAACCGAGGTGTGAAAAATAAAGGTTCGATGGTCTAGACTTAGGATTATAGAATTGTTATTTTCTAGAACAAAACTTTAGGGTTTGAAGCTTAGTTATTTTACAAAACAAACTTGACCGGATTTTGTGGGTAGTATACGCTGAAAACCCTCACGAGACAACACTCCTCCTACTAGGGACACCTAGAGGTTTAACGGCTTGTTGCACATGCTCAGTGCAATCGCGTTCCCGACGAAAGTGAGGTTAGGAAATTTTTTGTGAATAAATGGGCTTTGCTCGGGATGAGCAAATGATAAGTTTGGGGGTATTTGTTCATATCAGATTTTTGCATTTTCATACCGCCCAATTTTTGTCACATTGCATATCGGTAGATACTCTTGAGCCGTGTTTGCTAGTCAATTGCAGGATACAGGTTCTCGGTTCTAAAACGGTGAAATTCATGGAAAACACGACAAAATCCGGGTTCCTGCCAACCACAAATAAAACACGGTCTCCGCTCTTCATCCGTATGTTGCCAGATACCAGTTTAGGAAGACAAAATGTCAAATCAATGTCACTCTCATGCACAAGGCTCAATGGTAGCACAAAATCCAAGAGATCTACGCGGAGCTCGAGGCAATCATGACAAAATCTTGACAAAAAGTCCACCTTTCCCTCAACAGAAATTGTGGAAAAATCGTGGAGCCAAATTGAGAAAATTTATGTACCAGAATAATGTAGACATCAGATCAGGCCAGCACCATAAGTTGGAGGGCCCAACTCTTCCAAAGTGCCGCGGATCCGCGGCCAAAGTGGGGTCCAGGCCGCGGATACGCGGCCATTCTGGCGCCAAAGACAGAAAGTTTCCAGGGATAGGATGGTCTTTTCAGATGGGTTCTGGTGGTTGCCCTAGGGTTTCATTTTCTGGCCTATAAATAGCCCAGAACTTTGTGAAGGAAAGGGTCCATTCTTGTATTTTCATTTTGCCTAGTTTTATTGTTTTTCTTCTTCCTTTTCTCACCTCTTCTCCATTAAACTTGTAGTGAGCTTTTGAGTGAAGTGTGATGAATAAAGAAGACCATTTTATTATCATGCTTGTCTCCTTGCTCTTTCTTTACTTGTTGTAATTTTAATTGTTAAGTAGTTGTTGTTATTTTCTTGTTGTTTCTTTCTTCTCTCTTTTTCTTTATCATTCATACGACAATGATACTGACGCTCGATCCTCGCCAAGGTGAGGTCGCAAATAGTTAGTCGTATTCTTCTAATCTCCTTCTTTCTATCTTCCTCTTTTGTTTTGTTTTGTTTTTCCTTATCATGAAGTGTGAGTAGTTTTATACTTGTTAGGGTAGGATAAGGGAAGTTTGAGAGAAGGAAATATCTCTCACTCTTTCCTTGCCCAACAACTTAAATCGACTCCCGTTAATTGAACCACAATCCGCTCCTTACGGCACCCTATCCTACAGGATAGCGGTGATTCCGTAGTGAGACCGGTTGTGGTTGAATTAACCGGAGGTTATGGATAAGAGCCAAGAACGGACGGACAAGCACCAAAAGGAAGGACTATGCGTTGGAAAGCCTAGCTTATACTCGCAAGTTCCTTCCTAGTCGTGCTAATCCCCGTTGTTGCCGATTACCGTAACACCGATATTAAGTGGGGCAACGAAAGATGTGGAGACTCCTAATTCAAACTAACCTAATCCTAACCCTAACAAGCTCTCTTTAAATATCAACTTAACACTTAGATGACCACAACAAAATCTGAAAACAGGACTTAACTCGTTAAAACACTTTGAAAAAGACTCCCATCTCCCTGAGGACGACCTGTACTCAACCGGCTAGCTACAAGCGGAACCGTCTTGATTGCGGTATTTAAAACTAAACTTTAACACGCACGTATCCTAACAATCACCAACAAATCATAAGTCACATGTCAAGTTCTACCCTTCATTCTCCAGGTTAATTTGAGCCCACCCGCACAAGCCCTTGACTTTGGCCAACAAGGCTATACGACTGCCCCAAACCAACGTATCTATCTATACTGCATATGAATACCCAATAGCTACCAATCACTGTTCCTTGACTTTGGCCAACAAACACAGCTTGAATACTTATTGACTATCCATATGAAACGACGGAGGGCTACGGATGGTTTCTAGCGAAAACCTTTAACGTAATGAACTTGATATCGTTGAAGGAACCGGATTGCTTTTAAAAATATAGTGACGAAAACCTTTGCTAAAGAGGTCATTCCCGGTGAAGGGATCTCGGCTCTTTCCCCGTAGAATGAGGTGCAGGATATTCCAACTGAATACCACGATGCAAAGCAAAAGTAATCGACTATAGTGAAGTTATTACCCTGATGCAAACTTCTGTCCAAGGGATCACTCCCGGTGAAGGGATCTCGGCCCTTGCCTCGTCGACTGAGGTGCAGGATATTCCAACTGAATACCACTGTGCAAAACAAAAGTGAACGTCCTTGCCATAACAGCCTTTTGAAAAAATGTTCCAACAACATCAGAATAGGTTTGTTTAGCTTGCATTGATCCGAATCAATGCAGTCCCATCAATTGATCACACCAATAAAGAACGAGAATAATGATGTACGTATATGCCATCCACATTCGCCACTGGGTCCCGTCATTACCCGTTAGGTTACTTAACTAACGGCAGAGCAGGGACTGGACTAGCGCGGATGCAAAACATATACAACATCTACTAGTATATATATATATCAATATATAATATTTCGCTCAAGGCATGATAAAATGAAACATCACAGAAATGTAATAAGCATCACAGAATAATACAGATATCTGGGATCCCCGGGTTTCACAGAGCCGCTACTGAAGCCCGACGTTCCCCTGGTCGTGTAGATAGCCTGTGCAATGAAAGCCTAGACCCGTACGGGCGTCGAAAGTTACCCGCCAAAACCTGAAGCGAGGCAGCCCCCTTCATCAACGTGAATGGACCACCCAGCACTTCACGGAATCCGGTAACTTGGGCACCCCTCCTGGGTCAACCTGTACCCCCTACGAGTGCGGCGAATAGCCTGCCAATTCTAGAGTGAGGCCCCCTCCATCTCAATGCCATGAGATGCGGGCCCGTTGCCCTCTAGAACCCGGCTATCCGTGCACCCCACCTTGGGATAATCCTAGTACAGAAAGTAAACTATACATACAACGGGTACATCGACCTCACCCCGGTCGTGCCCCAAAAGAATAATATACAAACTGGCAGTGACGGCAGTCCACATGTCGGACGCTCTCCCCACAATATCAAATGTACATAATACAACCAAAACTGTACTAGCATTGCATCCAGGCTATCCCCCACGACCAATCCGCAACATCACAGCACAACACAGAACATCAGCATGAATGTCACGTTCGCAAATCCGTCTAACCGGGCTATAGCAGTTAAACAGGATTTACCGATCAAGTGACATTCACGGTCGTAGATATAATGTAAATACTGTGAACTAACATGCTTAAATATTTCGATCGATCAAATTTACCCAAGTGGGCCCCCAAGCACTACTGTAGCACTTAAAGAAAATCTGGCCCCAAAAAGAACATTCCAAAACCCATATTTTCAACACAGAGACTCTCTGTAAAATTTGATGCACTGAACAGTAAATATGGCGGCGGAACCGCGGCCCAAACATGGGTTTGGCCGCGGTTCCGTGGTGGAATAGTGCGTTCATGCAACCAAATTTTAACATAGTGCTTATACTACCCTGCACATGTTTCTGCAACAACTTGCAAAAATTTTCGAGCCAAAAAAAATTCGACAGAAACTGATGCTTTTGAAATTGCGGTTTTTGGAATTTTGTTCGATCGAAGATGTAAACACATTAGACCAAGCTAGACTAGGTTAATGGTGTGGCTCTGATACCAATGTAAGAGCACGACGGCGCCCCGGCCGTCAATCCGAGGCCAAAATGCGGAAACGATAATTTACTTTAACTTTTTGAACCGGCACCACCGCGCACTAAAAACCTGGATCGGGCCATTAATCTAGTCCTAGCAAACAAGAGAAGGGGTAGAGAGATATACCGAGCGATCCGTGTCCTTCGGTCTTCCCGTCGTCTTCCCGATCTCCCCACGGAATCTCCGGTCTTCACCTCCTCGCCGGAAGGGCACCACGTCGCCGGCTTCTTTTACGGGCTCCCACCTTTGGACCGAGGCAACTTGGGCACGAAGTTGGCGAGCCGACGTGCCCAAGAATTGCTGTAGAATAGTGTGGAAATCAATGTCTCGTTGGGGTAACTCGAAGTTGCCTTTTGGTGGAGGAATGATATGTGAACTTTTTCTAGATGAACTTGGGGATTTTTCTAGAATGTATGGAACACAAATCCCCACACCAAAAATAGGCAGCCCCCATGAATGTGGCCGGCCTCTCATCAGCCCCAAGGGGAGAGAATGGAGAGTGTGTATCAATGTGTATCCAAAGAGAGAAAGAGAGAGTCTCATAATGCAAAAGAGAGAAAAAGGGTTATCATGAAAAGAAATGATCACCCACTAAAACCCACACTCCATCAACCATCATGAAAACCATGTCCCACAAAAGTGAAGCCATGATGAAGATAGAAGTCAAGGTCAAACAAGAGCTATCATGAAGCAACAATATGCAAAGACCACCCTCCACAATGCTTATTTGCACATTTGCAAATAAGCCCTCCTCCACCAAATTTCAGCCAAGAAAAGATACAAAGGAAAATGGCCGAAACGAAAAACAAACTGGCAACTTCATAAAACTGATCCCGTAATAAATTACAGGAAAACCCCGCTACTGTATATACATACCCGCATTTGTATTCCGACCGAATACAAATGCACTGAGATAAAATCTACATTGTACAATACTAGGATCCGGATTAAACCAAAGCCCGCTAGTATTATCCGTCCGATCATGATCCGTGCAATACCGCACGTATCTGATCGAACCCTGCCATATCTCCATACGGCCTCTACAGCGTTTCGCCCGAAACTTGAGAAACTGGTCTGTGGGGGACTCTAAAGACTCGTCAATACTTTGGTTGTGGATTTAACCACTAGCACGTCAGAAGTATTAGCCTATACGTAACGGGCTACCAGGTATTGAGTAAAAAGGACGTCGATGAGCGAACTCATCCTGACACCCTACTGAGCCTGTCGGTGACAATATTCGTACAGTCCGGTCCGTTCATCTAAGAGCATCGCATGGCGGGCCTAGGAGGTTGGTAAAAGTCAGACCCCCAAAAGTGGTACAAGTCGTGTCGGAGTGTAGCCCAGAACACCATGAGATACTACTGGAATACCTACCAGTAAATCTCATGCCTTGGTCAAGGACTTCGTGTAAGGGCTCTCCTAGACACAGCGCGACCTCATCCCCAATACCGGGAGAGACGAACCCCTGAAGATCAGCTCACTGCCTCCATATGGCTCGGGACTGCACCCAACTAAAACCTGTTTGCACGTCTCCTTTGAGCGTGGTAGGGTAGTAATCAAAGTACAGAGGAAACTCACACGAGAAAAATGACGATCCTCAGGTCAATGAACTAACCTGTACACATGTCACCAGGGAACTGCTATCTGACGTCAGGTATATGACCAACTAGCATGTTCCCGGCGAGTCCTGTCCGATGTACTCATAACCCAATAAGCACCTGTATACATCTTAGGTGAAACAACTGACACCAGTGGCTTGTGAGACCGGCCACCGCCCCTCGTCGGGGTCTCAACTGTATACACTAGTCTACTCTGGAGTATCGATGCCCTGTCTCGAAACTCCTACGACTAGGGACCTTTTAAGGATGTGCTTATAGACTACCAGCTCCCACGTATATGATCGCCCTCATACTGCTGGCAGTCAAGCAAGAATCCTAGGGGCTCTATCAACGTGCAATAGTGACCTGTAAGGTCACCTAAAGCAGTACACGATGATAAAGGTAAACCAGATAGCATACTATCATCTTGAGTAAGACTGTCCTACCGGGATAGGTCCTCCCTCAATCATTGCAATCACGTTCCTGTGATCCAATAATTGACTCTGAGGGCACTATCTCCAACAACTGCCCCCTTTTTCTGTGGGAAAACAATAACTCTGACAATCACTCTGTCATCCATGTCACCTTTGAAGCCTGGAATGATAACCGTCTCCCGAAGGAGGCTGCCGTCATCAAATCCCTAGAACATCCACTTATGTTCTAAAAACTGCTTCCTTATATTTCTCCAGGATTGGATTAATATAAACTTATTGCATCTAGTGCAAAAACAACATCTGGTGTGGTACTTGACATCTCATGATCGACTCAATTGCCTAAGCAAGTGATCTGCCAATCATGCACATCCCTTTCCCCTTAAGTCTGTAAGACACCTTTAGAGAGGGTGACTCCATCACCTGCAGGTACACCACCATGCCAGGATTCATCTATTCTAAAATACTATTAGAATACTGTCAAAGTACCCACATTGGAAAACTACCCAAATCTAGATCTAAAACCATAGATCTAGAAACCAGAGTGTCTGATATTATATCCATATTCTGTCTGGAGAAACAACTGTGTGACAACCAAAGTGTTGGTGATAGTGCCCTCAGAGTCAATTATTGGATCATAGGTACGTGATTGCAATGATTGAGGGAGTACCTATCCCGGTAGGACAGTCTTACTCGAGATGATAATATGCTATCTGGTTTACCTTTATCATCGTGTACTGCTTTAGGTGACCTGACAGGTCGCTATTGCACGTTGATAGAGCCTCTAGGATTCTTGCTTGACTGCCAGCAGTATGAGGGCGATCATATACGTAGGAGATGGTAGTCTATAAGCACATCCTTAAATGGTCCCTAGTCGTAGGAGTTTCGAGACAGGGCATCGATATTCCAGCGTAGACTAGTGTATACAGTCGTAACCCCGATGAAGGGCGGTGGCCGGTCTCACAAGCCACTGGTGTCAGTTGGATCACCTAAGATGTATACAGGTGCTCATTGGGTTATGAGTACACCGGACAGGACTCGCCGGGAACATGCTAGTTGGTCTTATACCTGACGTCAGATAGCAGTTCCCTGGTGACATGTGTACAGGTTAGTTCATCGACCTGAGATCGTCATTTGTCTCGTGTGAGTTCCCACTATACTTTGATTACTACCCTACCACGCTCAAAGGAGTCGTGCAAACAGGTTTTAGTTGGGTACAGTCCCGAGCCATATGGAGGCAGTGAGCGGATTTTCAGGGGTTCGTCTCTCCCGGTATTGGGGGTGAGTTCGCGCTGAGTCTAGGAGAGCCATTACACGAAGTCCTTGGCCAAGGCAGGAGATTTACTGGTAGGTTTTCCAGTAGTATCTCAGGGTGTTCTGGGCTACACTCCGACACGACTTGTACCGCTTTTGGGGGTCTGACTTTTACCAACCCCCTAGGCCCGCCATGCGATGCTCATAGACGAACGGACCAGACTGCATGGATATTGTCACTGACAGGCTCAGTAGGGTGTCAGGATGAGTTCGCTCATCGACGTCCCTTTTGGTCAATAGCTGGTGGCCCATCACGTATTGGCTTATACCTCTGACGTGCTAGTGGTTAAATCCACAGCCATAGTATTGACGAGTCTTTAGAGTCCACCACACTTACAGTTACTCAAGTTTCGGGCGAAATGCTGTAGAGGCCGTATGGAGATATGGCAGGGTCCGATCAGATACGTGCGGTATTGCACGGATCAGGATCGGACAGATATTACTAGCTGGCTTTGGTTTAAGCCGGATCCTAGTATTGTACAGTGTAGATTTTGTCTCATTGCATTTGTATCCGGTCGGAATACAGATGCGGGTGTGTATGCACAGTATCGGGGTTTTTCCTGTAATTTATTACGGGACCAGTTTTCTGGAGTTTCCAGTTTGCATTCCGTTCCGGCCGGTTTTCCTTTGTTCTTTCCCGGCCGGACTTTTCCGATGGAGGGGTTATTTGCAAGTTTGCAAATAACTTATTGAGGAGGGGTTTTATGCATTTGTGGCTTCAGAATATGATTATCATCATGAGATGCTTTATCCATCTTTTCCTTTGTATTAATTGTGATTAGAAATGAGATGAAGGTTGATTTGATTTGTTATCATGATCTTTGGATGTGGTCACCCATTGCTTTTACTACCATCACCTCCCTCTTGTATTATGTTTGCCCTCCACCACCTTTTCTCACAAGATGAGAGGCCGGCCACACATTTTGAGAGGGAGAGGAAAAATGAGAGAGTTCATTTTTGTTATGTGAGGAATTCTTCATCTCATATTCTTCCTGCTAGAAAATTGAAAGCACCAATTTTCCTAACCTCCTCCTCCATCCTCCATGGCAACTAAAACCCCCAAATGAGACATAGCCTCTACACTACATTCTACAGCAAATCTTGGGCACGTCGACTTGCCAGCTTCGCGCCCGAGTTGCCTCGGTATTGAGGTGGGAGCCAGTAAAAGATACAGGCGATGTGGTGCCCTTCCGGCGAGGAGGCGACGACCGGAGTTTCCGCAGGAGATCGGGACGACGACGAGAAGACCGGAGGACTCGGATCACTCGGTATATCTCTAACCCGTCTTGTAGTTTGCTAGAACTAGTTTAATGGCCCGATCCGGGTGTTTAGTGCGCGGTGGTGCCGGTTTGCTAAGTTCGCAAAATTAAAGTTTATCAACGCTTCCGCATTCCGGCGTCGGATTGACGGCCGGGGCGCCGCCGTGCACTTACAGTGGTATCAAAGCCTCGCCAATAACATAGTCTAGCTTTGTTTAATGTGTTTGCATTTCAGATCGACCAAAATTCCAAAAACTCGCGTTTTCTTCACATCAGTTTTCTATCGTATTTTTTCTGGCTCGAAAAGTTTTTCAGGTTGTAGAAAAGTGATGTACTGAAAGTCGTAAGAACACTGGAAAACTTTGATGCCCTGATCCTTCCGTACGACCGCGGAACCGCGGCCATAACACCTCTTTGGCCGCGGTTCCGCCGCAGGAATGTGGACTCATGTCATCATTTTTTTGCAGTGGGCTTGGGGGCTAAAAATAGGGGTTTTGGTATACTTTGTTTGGGCCCAGAATTTCTGTGAGTGCTACAGTATTGCTTGGGGGCCCACTTGGTAAAATTTAATCGATCGGATATTTTAAACACATTTTTTCACAGTATTTACATTATATCTGCGACCGTGAATGTCACTCGATCGGTAAATCATGTCTAACTGCTATAGCCCGGTTAGACGGATTTGCGAACGTGACTTTCACGTTGATGTTCTGTGTTATGCTGTGATGTTGCGGATCGGTCGTGGGGGATAGCCTGGATGCAATGCTAGTACAGTTTTTGTTGTATTATGTACATTTGATATTGCGGGGCGAGCGTCCGACATGTGGACTGCCGTCACTGCCTGATTGTATTATTATTTTAGGGCACGACCAGGTTGCGGTCGATGTACCCGTTGTATATATATTTTACTTTCTGTACTAGGATTACCCCGCGGAGGGGTGCACGGATAGCCGGGTTCTAGAGGGAAACGGGCTCGCATCTCATGGCATTGAGACGGAAGGGGCTTCACTCTAGGATTGGCGGGCTATTCGCCGCACTCGTAGGGGGTACAGGTTGACCCAGGAGGGGTGCCCAAGTTACCGGATTCCGTGAAGTGCTGGGTGGTCCATTCACGGTGCTGAAGGGGGGCTGCCTCGCTTCAGGTTTTGGTGGGTAACTTGCCGTGCCCGTAGGGGTCTAGGATTTAATTGCACAGGCTATCCACACGACCAGGGGAACGTCGGGTTTCAGTAGTGGCTCTGTGAAACCCGGGGATCCCAGATATCTGTATTGTTCTGTGATGCTGTATATTTCTGTGATGTTGCATTTTATCACGCCTTGAGCGAAATATAATATATTGGTATATATATTAGTAGATGTTGTATATGTTTTACATCCGCGCTAGTCCAGTCCCCGCTCTTTCGTTAGTTAGCTAACCTAACGGGAAATGACGGGACCCAGTGGCGAATGCGGATGGCATATACGTACATCAGTATATTTTCGTTCTTTGTGGTGTGATCTATTGATGGGACTGTGTTGATTCAGATCAATGCAAGTTAAAACAAACCTAATCTGATGTTGTTGGAACACTTTTCAAAAAGCTGTTATTGCAAAGGCGTTCTCTTTTGTTTTGCACAGTGATATTCGGTTAAGAATATCCAGCACCTCAGTCGACGAGGCAAGGGCCGAGATCCCTTCACCGGGAGTGACCCCTTGGACAAAAAGATTGCGTCAGGGCAATAACTTTACTATAGCCGATTACTTTTGCTTTGCATCGTGGTATTCAGTTGGAATATCCTGCACCTCATTCTACGGGGAAAGAGCCGAGATCCCTTCACCGGGAGTGACCTCTTTAGCAAAGGTTTTCGTCACTATATTTTTAAAAGCTATCCGTTCCTTCAACGATATCAAGTTCATTACGTTAACGGTTTTCGCCAGAAACCATTCGTAGCCCTCCGTCGTTTCATATGGGTGGTCAATAGTATTCAAGCTGTGTTTGTTGGCCAAAGTCAAGGCATAGTGATTGGTAGCTATTGGGGTATTCATATGCAGCATGGATAGATGCGTTGGTTTGGGACAGTCGTACTGCCATTTTGGCCAAAGTCAAGGGTATGTACGGGTGGGTTCAAATTAACCTGGAGAATGACGGGTAGAACTTGACATGTGACTTATGATATGTTGGCCAAAGTCAAGGTCATAAGAGCATGGGGTAAAAATCACATCGGAAGTTTCAAAAGTACTGAAACTTGCCAGATATGCGCATACCTTCTGGTGTGTGACACCGTGAGCGGATTCCGTCACGTTATCATGCAATGATAGTTGGATCCCGATTCCCACTGATGAGTTGGTTTACTCCTCGGGTATTCCCGACTAATTCTTCTTTTAGGTTTGAAGGAGAATTTGAGGTACAGTGGGAGGTTTCCAGATTAGATAAATTGGTAACCATTCTGATCTAGGTTAGAGTGCACGCTGAGTGTTTCTTTTCTCTCTCTCTTGGCAGCGACCATTGACCCGACCCTAAGACAATGACTCAGTGACCAAGTTGACCGAACCTTCTTAACACTGGCTTTTGGATTGTCAGAGTTGCAAACCTCATTGCCACTCCTACTTTTACCCTTTTCTCCAGGACACCCCGTATTACTACGAAAGTCCACTTCCATTGGACAAAACCATCGTATGGTTATATACGAACTCGAAGGAATTCGAGGATGGTTTCTGGTTCTGGAGAAAACGAATAGGATTATTCAGTTGTCTTTTCCTTTTACCTTCTCTCAGGTTGTAAGTACTCCTTGGTTTAGGAGTAGTACACCTATTACGCAAATTGGATAGTCTTCTTCCAAACCATAGGCAGGTGCCGAACGGTGGAGAATGAAGAAAACCAATTAGCATAATGATGGTGTGCAGAAGGTATTAAGATTAAGACAAAGCAAGGGATTAGTAAGAGGGCAAAGTAAATTGCGACTGCTATTCACGACAAAACCAAATATTTCTTCGCCAATCCTAAATCACCTTTGTATCTCTCCAGAACACTCCGTATCACTACGAAGATCCACAGTTTATTGGATACTCCATCGTATGGTTATATACGAACTCGAAAGGAACTTGTTCCAGTTCGGGGATGGATCCTGGTTCAGGAGAAATAGGAATAAAGTACATTCAGGTGTCTTTTATCTTCACCTTCTCTCGCGTTGTGAGTGCTCCTAGGATTAGGACAGTACACCCTTTATGCTTTTTGGATAGTCTTCTTCCAAACCATAGGCTGGTGGCGAACGGTAGGGAAAGAAGAAAACCATTTGGCCTAAAGGGGTGTACAGAAGGTAATGACTAAAGACATATAAAGGGATTTGAAGAGGTGGCAAAGAATTATACGGTTACAGTTGTGAATCTGGATAATGGAAGAGGCATTACTTGGAATACCAGGATACCCCAACGAAACATTTCAATGTTTCAGTTTCACTGTGTACTGTTAATGGAAAACTGATTTCCCGATTAGACACTTACTCCAGGGTATGTATTTACCAGGTATGATTCTCACATCTGTATGGTTTTACAGATGATGAGTGGGAGTAAGTTATTGGGAATTGGGTGATCATCCTCATTATATCGGGATTCGTTGTAATCGGTGATATTTGAGGAAGTCACCTGGGTTGTTTGCCGGACGGCAATTATTTCGTTTTGAATATCCGCTGTTATGCACCAATTTCAAATCGATACATCTGTACGTCTATTTTTATAGAGTGAGATATATCTTTTTGAAATTATGTCTGTGACATTTACCTAAATCAGTGGATGGTTAGGTAAGGAGCATTAAACAGCGGCGTAATTCTTCTTAACCATAAGTACAGTTTTCAACCTACGACACACAGTGAATGAGTTATCAGACTCAAGGGACTTATACAGAGTATTGTATGTTGTCCAGGGTCCATCAGGACAGAGGGGTAGGTCGTCGTACTATATTCGGTTTACTTATGACTTCTCTAGTTTTTAGTCAAGTGTTTCGTGGAAACACAGGGTCCGAATTTTGAGAAGTTATAGGTATTTGAATAAAGTCGAGAACCAGGTATTGCAAGTATCGGGATTCTTCAAAGTGATCGAAGATGTAGATACTTGTGTATGGTGTTCAGTTGATAGTAGTGATTAAGAGAACTTGCTTCTCTTTCGGGTTACTCATAATTGGAAGCATTCCTAAGTTGAGTAACGCTGATCGGCCTCCTTCCATTTAGTGGACATGCACTGGAGACAGCTGCATGATTTGAATCTGGTTCAATTAAATCAGTGCCTCTGGTTCTATATTGGATATAGAACAGTTCATATCTTAACGATGTTAAGGTACGGGGAGTTGTCTGGCTTATGATTAAAACCAGACTCTGGATAACTCAAGGCACATTTCTGTAATGGCTGTTTGTGGGTTGACCCAGGCTATGACAAGGGTTGGATTTCTACCATCAGTGATATTGTTCTTGACTCGCCACAGTTTTATTAAAAATGGATTTTTTCAGAAAACAGTAGTGGGGGTATGGTAGAACTGGAAGTGATTCCAGAACCGCAAACGATTACTGAAGAATTGATAAGAACCTAAAGATTCAATCTGGTTTGACATTCCATTGGCCACTTCGCAGATAAGGTGGGTAAGCTCAGGCACCCGAGAGGTACTTCGGTATGCTCAAGGACGGTGGAAGAGAGGTTCTTGTTTACCCAGACTTGCCATCGCTGTTGTTCCAGACTGTGAGACCCGGCAGGAGAATGAGTATAGCGTCGTTCTAAACTAGCTTTAGAAGTGCACGTCTATATGACTCTGCTAGAGGGTTGTCGTAGTCAGTGGGAGCAGCGGAAGCATTGGTGGACAGTTAGCTTATGTCTATTTATAGACTAAAGCAGATATAGCGGAGATGGATCATCTATTTCTGATGTGATAGTCATAGGTTTGACTTCATCATAATAGGGGATGGATCTGTTAAGAAGGTAGTAGGGTGTGATGTCATGGTATTTGGATGACATACACAGAGTAGGAAGTGATATTCCTATACTATGATCGGTTATTCTTTGGTCGTCACACAGTGGTTTCTCCACATGGGACTTGGACATTATATCAGACATACTGGTTACTAGATCTATGGTTTTAGATCTAGATTTGGGTGGCTTCCCAATCTGGGTACTTAGACAGCATTCTAAGAGTATTTAGAATGGACGACTCCTGGCATGGTGGTGTACCTGCAGGTGATGGAGTCACCCTCTCTAAAGGTGTCTTACAGACTAAAGGGGAGAGGGATGTGCATGATTGGCAGATCACTTGCTTAGGCAATTGAGTCAATCATGAGATGTCAAGTACCACACCAGATGTTGTTCTTGCACTAGATGCAATAAGTTGACATTGATCCAATCCTGGAGAAACAGTCGGAAGCGGTTTTAGAACATAAGTTGATGTTCTAGGGATATGATAACAGCATTCTCCTTTAGGAGACGGTTATCATTCCAGGCTTCCAAGGTGACCTGGATGGCAGAGTGGCTGTCAGAGTTATAGTTTTCTCTCTGACGAGGGGCGGTATTTTGGACAGATGGTCCAGGTGGATACTGAGGGAAGGCATGGCGCAGGATACTGATTAAGTTCAGTTGACGATACAGTCTAAAAAGTTTGGATTTGGAGTTCATTTATGAGTTAGGTCCCATCAGACATCCAGACACATTCTAAGACAGGTATTGCTCATTTCGGGAGATGGCTTTCTCCGCGAACTTGAGATATAGAGAGACATAGAAAGAAACATCAAAGCGGATCCACTCACTGAGGCTATTCCTCGAACGCAATAGTTTCGCAAACGAGTTTTGTGAGACTGACAAGTAGAGGAGTTGGGTGTTCGGTATCACACGGGCTGTGAGTATGCGACATCGCAATAATTAGCCTTGAGTGCAAGTGGGAGATTGTTAGAGATAGTGCCCTCAGAGTCAATTATTGGATCACAGGTACGTGATTGCAATGATTGAGGGAGGACCTATCCCAGTAGGACAGTCTTACTCGAGATGATAGTATGCTATCTGGTTTACCTTTATCATCGTGTACTGCTTTAGGTGACCTGACAGGTCGCTATTGCACGTTGATAGAGCCCCTACGATTCTTGCTTGACTGCCAGCAGTATGAGGGCGATCATATACGTGGGAGCTGGTAGTCTATAAGCACATCCTTAAATGGTCCCTAGTCGTAGGAGTTTCGAGACAGGGCATCTGTAACGCTTTGAAAATCGTTTAGGTGAAATTTCGAAAAATCGGTAAGATAAGGGGGTTTTATGAAAAAAAGGTCAAAATGCAAATATCTTATTATAAAAATTAAATATACATATTCTAGCTTTGAAATTGCTATTATTTGGTGTTTATTGAGCTGCTGGTGAAATTTCAAATTTTCTGAAATTTTTTTTATTTTATTATTATTTTAAGCCGTCACTAATACATTTAATTAGGGAAAATTACAAATTGGAATGATTTGAAACAAATTTTGTGCATCATGAAACATTAAATAAAATTTTATCATGTGATTTTTGGAACGAAATCATTTGCCAAAACGGTTTAGAAATTATGGAAGAAAAAAGGCTTTTTTTAGCGTAAATGGATGTTTGGGGTATTGTATTTATCATTTTTCATCACCCCACACCCGTACCCACACCCACACACCCCCATTCACTTATCCCCTTAAAGAATTTAGCAGCCCCCTCTTTTGTCCCCACTTGGATTTCAAGGAAAAGAAATGAAAGAAAAGAAAAGAAAATGGATAAATGAGTTGGACTTTTGACTTTGTGTTGACTTGGACTTCCTTACTTGTTATTTTCTCCACCTCACTCTCTCTCCTCCCTCACCCAACCCCCCCACAACCTGGCCGAAATCAGCAACCCCCCCCCCCCAACAGCCCCATTTTCCTCTTCTCCTCTCTTTGTTCCATCAAAGAAAAATCCACAAAAAATCAAGCAAAAATCCAAATCAAAATCCGACTCCTACCCATTTTAGCTTGGCCCGTATAGCATGGATTTTGGTGGCAAGGGAGCATTTTGGAGGGCTATGTGTGCTTGTGGATCTTCATATGTTTTGGGTATAATTCTAAACATTTTTGTTGCTTAATTTGTTATTAATTCCTTAAGCTAATTTAATTAAGTGTTAATTTGGATATGTGAGTTTAATTGCAAGTTTTGGAATTCAAATTATGAATTTGAATGCAAGTTAGGGTTTTGTAGAATTGGTGTATGGTTGTGTGTTATATTTAGGCTTTTTGTCATGTTAATACAAGATTAGTAGCTAGTGCTAATGGTTAGTTTAAAAAAATTGTAGTTTGTGCATTTTTGCTTTGAAATTGTTAAAAAGGGTATTTTTGTAAACTAGAATATTAGGGTTTTTGGAATTTAATGAGATTAAATTCCGGAAATTATTTCTATGACTTATTTAAGATATTTAATAAGTATATTGGCCGCTACATTCATTTAAACATCATGTTTTGTACAAAAAAGGCGAATTGTGCTTGCTAGATTTTCGGAAAAATGACTTTTTAAGTGAAAATGGGGTTTTTGTGAGTTTTAACCTAGTTTATATTAAAATTAGTGTTCATGAATGTGCAAATGAGTGTGATTGGATTTTTCTCGATGGTTTGACGTTTGTACATCGACATCGAGGGTTGGTTTGACTATTCTTGCATGCGTAGGCGATAGGTTTGGACCTATGCGTGATACGCGTGCCGATTTGATTTTCGTATGCCGTTTCGATTTCGAATTTAGTTTTAATGCGATACGGTGCGTTATGATATGTAGGTACCCCATGCGGACTTCGGGAAGACAAGCAAGCGCGTGGCGACGTCGGCACCGGCGAGCGAGGACCAGGTGAGTAGATTTATATCTACGGGGAGAAGTCGGGTGGATGGCGTATAGCACCCCCGCAGTCCGTGGTGGTGTATACGGATGCGTATACACACCAACATTTATTATATGTTATTGGGATTAATAACGATGCTTAGGATGGATATTGGTGTGTTGGATTACTTTAGTGTTGCGAACCCTAGGGTAGTGTTGCACTACACATACACACATACATACTTGGATACATTCCTATTGATATGTGCTCATGGGAATCCTTATAGTTATGGGTTCACATGGGTATGGGACTATGTGTTCACATACGGATTTGAGGATGATACTTGGGATTGAGCTGAGTCGATGAGATTTGATTTGAGGCCGTGAGATCGGCGATATAGCAGGGTTCGTATTTGAGATACGACATGACGTTGTAGCGGGTCCTTGACGTAGTGTTTCACACACGTCCATGCATACGTAGGCGGTATCAGTATTGTACTAGACGTAGATCAGTACCCCGATCATGATATTTGATAAAGAGGATATCAGACGAATAGTATGATGAATGTGATATTGACCCGTACCCAGATTTGGGGATGCCGTACGACGGATTTACGTACGAGCTATATTTTGATGATTGATCCGCACTCTTGACTTGGGATGTCTGGTTATGGATATTATATTTATTGAGGCGGGATCACCGACTGTATATATACAGGTATGTATATGTATCGACTCAGATGATAGGCGGTTTCCTTACCTATAGTTCAGCTTGTTAGTTCAGCCTTATAGTTTAGTGTAGTTGTTAGATTAGATTAGACTCCTACCTATTTCAAAACTAGCGGATCGTGGGTATTTTAAAAGACAGGTCAAGGGATCTACGGATATTTCAAAAGACGTATCCTTTCTTAAAAACCATCGTAGCCCTATTTTCAAAACCCCGCGGTTCGTGTTATTTCAAATGGCACCATTTGTAGGACTTATAATAGATTAATGCAGATTAGTTATAGTTGCGTCTTCTTTTCAACTCCCGCTCATTTTGTGGTCCGCTTCGCATCGCATGCTTATTTTTATGTTTCATACTCCATTAGTGATATCATGCTGTTAGGACACCAGCACCATTACCGATGATGCGTATGTACCACGTACACTTAATTGCCGGCTCACACACATCTTCATCGGTAATTGCCATGTCACGTACACCTTAGAAAATAGTATTGCTTAACTTAGCTAGATAGCTAGTAGTTTGACATAATATTAGTGTACTTACCTTATATGCCAGCTTAGATATTGTAGTTATTACTTGTCACTTCATGCATACTGTTATTCCTTGTTATGCCGCATTCATGGATTCTCATGCATATATTCACTATTTTACGTGTTATTGAGGTTTTGGATTCGGATTTCCATGAGATTTTCTGGATTTGGAGGAAAACCGCAAAAACATAAATAAACCTTTTCTCTCTTTTAAAATAAAAACTGCGGTTTTCCTATGATGTATGAATCGTCCACCATGAGTTTGCTGATGGATTTCGAGACCCGATTCGAGGAGTGGAGGAACCGTTTCGGGTACATGGTGGACCCGGTATGGTACCCCGGGGCAAGATGAATGTGATGTTGACGTTGAGCCTGGGAGGGGACAGATTACCTACCGGTGATATTACCCGACGCGTCGGATATCCGGAGGATACCGTCGTGGTCTTGAGATGGATGGTAGGGGCCGGTCTGGACTGACGGCGCCCTAGATATTGAGATTGAGACATTGATATTTCGAGACAGTGAGATTTATGTTTTGTGTCGATGCTAGACACTGTTGATACTGATTTCATTATGATACCTCAGTTTAAAAATACGAAGGAAATCTCACTTATTTATGAAAACAGTTTCTTCATTTACATGTATTCTGTTTCATGCATGCATACCTCATTCATATGATATATTGCAACCTGAGGCATAGACACGGCCACATGAGATTACACTCGGGTTAGATATTTACCCTAGCCTTGTTATAGGCTGCATGTTATATACATTTTTTGAGGATATATTATGATCATTGACCTAGGTTGCGTTATTTATGCGATTTCTGTGCGTAGATATTTTTCTATTCACGAGAAGGCAACTCACCCCCGTTGTGCCCCAGTTTCTTGCAGGTTTGCCGTACAGGTTTCATTACGGCTTTGCGGGCTCAGTTTCATTCGGGTGACTTGCTAGTAGGTGGGTTTTTCTTGTATCGTACCCATCATATTACCTTGTATGATATTATTCCGTTGTATCTAGTAAATTCCATCAACCGAACATGTATTTTTGAGATAGAGACCAGTGTTGTTTATTCTTTCGACCTTAGAGTCGCTCGTTATATTTCTGGTGGTTTTGAGTTTCCTTTTGAGTTTTGATCCTCGCCATTGGCGTGTATATTATATTGCTTGTGTGGTTGTGACCGTCGATTGACGAAGTGCTAGCTCCCGCTTGGGGATGCCGTTTTAGTGATTTCGTATACTATTCATGTTGTATCCCGTTTGGGAGCCAATATTTACAAAGGAGACTCTGCCGAAATTTTCAGTAAATTTTGATGTTCTTAAAAACCGCATAATTCGGCTTATGCTATTAAAACTACTAGTTTTAAATTGGTTTTCCTTCACTCTACTACTTTTCTTGGTTTGGATTTCTGGGTTTTCGGTTTACTTAGATTACGTACGCCTCGAGACGTTCGCAGTTTATGTGCCGGTCATCTTCCGTACTTTCGGGTCGTGACAAAGTTGGTATCAGAGCGTTAGGTTTTAACCTTCGGAGCGTAGGATGACCATTGGTTGATGGAATAGGCGACTAAAGTAGAGTGACGTACCGTTGATATGTTCCGCGGCATATTTACGACACGCCACTCCACTTATGAAGCCATAGGATGTACATTTCCTTGTTCAGTATTATATTACTTCCTGATCTAGCCTCATCGGTACCAGTTTGGTTTTGCTGCTACGGTTACGGGCAGGGAGAGCTACGGCTAGAGTTGCGGTCAGCACAAGCTCGTCACGAACGAGGACTGACCAGGGCGAAATTCCGGCGACACACGATTGCAGAGATGTGTCTTTTTACTGTGTTTCTGCGCCACGAGCGTTTGGCGGATCGCCTTTATGAGGTTACTCGAAGGTGCTGATCGACACTAGAGAATTGAGCCAATGATGGAGGCCAGCCAGATTTTGATGACCGTTGGTGTGTTGCTTACTCCTGATGTTTGAGGCACTGTTCAGCGTGCAGACGAGTGAGCTAGTTATCGCTGCGAACGACGAGATATCGCCCCAGATGTTGGAGCTATTACAGTACGAGTTGTACTAAGAGATGATAGAAGGTCGATAGTCACCCTATGATGAATGACTAGGACAGGTGGTTCGTTCGCTACCCCGATGCGAGGTCATCAGATAGATTGATTCCAGCTAGAGACGACATCACGCGGAGACGTTGGGAGTCGACAGAGAAGATCGAATGTCAGAAACCTATTATTCCAAGTTTAAAGTATTCGGAAAGACATGCAGGCAATTCTATGGTCCCTCTAGAAGAATGAAACCCTAACTCGACTTAATGACCGTATGAAAGTCTTTGAACCTTAGGGTTTGCGGCAGTTCTGCGGCGCCATTAGTGAGGCTTGGGTTTGCCCTTCTACGGCTGGACCACCGATGCTGTGGTATGTACTCGATACTATTAAACTGTGCCTAAGAGCTTGAGCTCTTGGGGGATTATGAGGTTTTGACGACTCGATCGGATGGCTCGACTAAATTCGGATGTTAGGTGGTGAGATGCATTTCTTGGGAGACTCCCGATACGAGGATAGCCGTTGGAGCTCAGTCCATGCAGCCACGATGAGACGAGTCCGAAGCAGTCGACATTAGAGAAAATGGAGTAAGAGGATCATACAAGATCTGGATATGATGACGTTTCCCTCCGCCGACATCAGAGATGCGATGCGCATGCCGTGGCAGAGTACTGGATATACCTTCCAGAAGGAGTCGCGATGGGTGTGCAGCCGTTCCAGAGCAAGATGCAGATATAGGAAAGGACGATGACTTCCGAACAGTTGGCAGAGATGAAACATGGAAGAGACCGTGAGCAGGATTCCTTCCAGGACACTGCTGCAATGATACTTGCACCCAGGATCAGATGTGTCATGTACATTCAGAGAGCCAGAGGCCGACGCCAGTAATATGCTGTCTTACGAGTGGTCGCGATGATTGACCAAGAGATGACCAGAGAAGTGCCAGAACGGAATCGTCCCCGTTAGCACACCTGACAGGGCCGATGTGCCGATGGACCGAAATATTGGTAATTCACAGTGAAGACCTTGACCCAGGAGTGGTCATGGTTACGCACGCCAGCAGGACAGAGTTCATGATCATCGACGAGACGTCCTACTAGTGACCGCGACGGTTGGCCGAGATTCTTAGAGGATGCGCTTGAGCAGTACTATTCCGCCATTGTTGATTACGATGTTTTGGGTGATTTATTCGTATGATTTGATTTTGATGATTGTGGATTTACGATCTTTGCACAGTGTTGCACTTGATATCGTTTTCGTGCTTCAGTTTCACATGTTTGTGATTTTACGATTTTAAACAGTTGAGTTGGTTTTGTGCGTATGCATGCACACGATTTGGTTCCTGCACTCTGTATAGTTTATATATGCTTGCAGTGCAGTGATACGCCTTTTGTGCACTTAGATGCACTGGACTTCGATTTCGATGGTGATACTCGATATTTATTTTGTGCACCTTGTGCACCTGATTGATTTTGCGCACGTTCGGCGCTTGATATTGGATTTCATGATTTCGTGCACGATGGATGCACCTGATTTGGATTTTTAGCGCCTGTTGGGCGCCTGTTACGAGATGCGATTTGGTGCACACCAGATGCACTAATTCAAGATTTTTCGTGCATGTCAGATGCACCTGATTTTGCTGTCAGGCACACACGTTGCCTACGACAGATGTTTCGTGCACACCCGATGTACTTAGATGTTGTTTCTGTGCGCATGTATGGCATATTCATGGATTTTGATTTCTGTGCGCACCAGACGCACGTAGCATTCATGTGCATATTTTGGGGATTGATTTCGTATAGAGCAGTACGTTTTTATGATATTGCTATGTGTTTTCGTACTGAGCAGGACTAGTCAGAGGACAGTACCTGAATATATTTTGCATGCATTGATAGTTATTGAAGGGATTTCCAAAAAGCGAGCTATAGCCTCAGTATTTACCTACGTGTCTGATATGACACGAAATGTTTAAAACAAGGAGACCCTTCTAAATTGTTTCCAAAACGGCGGAACGTACATTTCAAACAAAGGTATATATGTATATAGTTTTTTTCTTATGATAGACGTCCGCCACTGTGCAGTGTTATACGCGTTGCACAGCGACTTAAAGAGATTTGGCATGCATTTCCTTCAGATACTTACAGATATAGATTCGATATTTACAGGTATAGTTTCGAGTTATGTCATATTGGTTTTGATTTGGATTTGGCATTGATGTCTTCTCCATGACTCCGAAGATTGCGGGATGCTTGACGGAGTTTTGATTTGAGTTATATGCTCATTTTTCAAGCGCATGCGCTGCGCTACGATTTGTTTTATGTATTTACAATTTCGGAGCCCCGACGACTTGATGGGTTTTCTTAGATGTTTTAGTATTTGGGGGAGTTTGAATTTAAATTCGGGGACCGAATTTCTTTAAGGGGGGAAGATTGTAACGCTTTGAAAATCGTTTCGGTGAAATTTCGAAAAATCGGTAAGATAAGGGGGTTTTCTGAAAAAAAAAGTCAAAATTCAAATATCTTATTATAAAAATTAAATATACATATTCTAGCTATGAAATTGCTATTATTTGGTGTTTATTGAGCTGCTGGTGAAATTTCAAATTTTCTGAAAAAAATATTATTTTATTATTATTTTAAGCCGTCACTAATACATTTAATTAGGGAAAATTACAAATTGGAATGAGTTGAAACAAATTTTGTGCATCATATAATATTAAATAAAATTTTATCATGTAGTTTTTGGAACGAAATCATTTGCCAAAACGGTTTAGAAATTATTGAAGAAAAAAGGCTTTTTTTTAGCGTAAATGGATGTTTGGGGTATTGTATTTATCATTTTTCATCACCCCACACCTGTACCCACACCCACACACCCCCATTCACTTATCCCCTTGAAGAATTCAGCAGCCCCCTCTTTTGTCCCCACTTGGATTTCAAGGAAAAGAAATGAAAGAAAAGAAAAGAAAATGGATAAATGAGTTGGACTTTTGACTTTGTGTTGACTTGGACTTCCTTACTTGTTATTTTCTCCACCTCACTCTCTCTCCTCCCTCACCCAACCCCCCCACAACCTGGACGAAATCAGCAACCCCCCCAACAGCCCCATTTTCCTCTTCTCCTCTCTTTGTTCCATCAAAGAAAAATCCACAAAAAATCAAGCAAAAATCCAAATCAAAATCCGACTCCTACCCATTTTAGCTTAGCCCGTATAGCATGGATTTTGGTGGCAAGGGAACATTTTGGAGGGCTATGTGTGCTTGTGGATCTTCATATGTTTTGGGTATAATTCTAAACATTTTTGTTGCTTAATTTGTTACTAATTCCTTAAGCTAATTTAATTAAGTGTTAATTTGGATATGTGAGTTTAATTGCAAGTTTTGGAATTCAAGTTATGAATTTGAATGCAAGTTAGGGTTTTTTAGAATTGGTGTATGGTTGTGTGTTATATTTAGGCTTTTTGTCATGTTAATACAAGATTAGTAGCTAGTGCTAATGGTTAGTTTAAAAAAATTGTAGTTTGTGCATTTTTGCTTTGAAATTGTTAAAAAGGGTATTTTTGTAAACTAGAATATTAGGGTTTTTGGAATTTAATGAGATTAAATTCCGGAAATTGTTTCTATGACTTATTTAAGATATTTAATAAGTATATTGGCCGCTACATTCATTTAAACTGTAAGTCCACGTTGCGACCCCCGGTTCTTACGGGGAGGCGGAAACGGTATAAAAATCAAATTTTTAGCGCATGGGGCAACATGGACTAACAAAGTCGGGATCTTTTCTAAACTAAACTATCAAACAAGCTAAAGAGAGTTAGCTACTCGGAAAGATGGTTATAACTAACTTGAACTCCTTCTTCTTGAAAACTTGTAGAGGTTGATGGTTCTTCCTCGTTGCCTTCTTTCGTCAAAGATGGATCCACCTGAGGGTTCAACCTTCGGGCTCTTTCTCGAACTTTGAGAGAACTAGAATCTTCGGCTTGCCAAACCTTTGATCCTAGAGTGAGTAGAGAGTGTCTAAGGGGTGCTTTTCTTTTAAGGAGAGGGATTCTCAACACATGAGAAGGATTCTCCTTTTGCTAGAGGAAGAAGAAGATCAAGTGAGGAGAGAGAAGCTAAATGATAGAATGAGCTATCTTTTTCTTTCTTGCAACCATAATACCAAAAGAAAAAGAATTATCAAATTAATAATAATAATGAAAATGAAATAGTTGATGGAAGGTTTAGGAATGACCATTATCATTTCAACAACTTCAACCATGGTCAACAAGTCAACCAAGGTCAACTAGTCAACAAAATCCAACCATGACACAATTTCATTTTATTAATATTATTAATTGATATAACATAAATCCATTAGGGTTTGGAAAAAGACGACTGTCAACTGTGCATACGCACCCGTTCCGAAACCCTAATGAAAGTCCTCTTCCTCCTCCTCAAACAACTGTGCATACACACCTGCATTCTTGTTCCGAGGAACATGAATACTGAGAGATAAAAGCAACCCCAAAACATATACCAGTATCTGACTCAAACCAGAGCCAGCCAGTAAAATCCGTCCGGACTCCAAACGTGCACAAGTGCGCGAATGAGAACGAACCCTGTCGCAAAACCATGCGACCTCTACTCTGTTTTGCCCAGAGGAGAATACCCTCTGTGTGGGACTCTAAAGACTCGACACTACGCTGGCAGTGGGTTTAACCACAGACCGCAAGCGGCACTAGCTGTGCGTAACGGTCCCCAGGTAGATGCCGACAAGAAGGCTGACGAGGTGAACCCCATCTGAACTCCTACTGAGTCTGAATGTGACAGTCTCCGTACAGTCCGGTTTTTTCGTCTAATACATCGCATGTCGGGCCTAGGGGGCGGTAAAACGTCAGTCCCCTAATAGCGGTACAAGTCGTGTCGGAGTGAAGCCCAAAACACCCTGAGATAACACTGGAAGCCTACCAGTATATCTCGCTTGCCCTGGCCAGGGACTACTCGTGTAATGGCTCTCCTAGACACAACGCGATGTCAACCCCCAATACCGGGAGAGACGAATCCTGTCTAACCGTCACTGTCTCCAAGTGCTTCGGGACTGTACCCAACTACTACCCGTTTGCACGACTCCTTTGAGCCGTGGTAGGGTAGTAATCAAAGTACAGTGGGAACAAACTCGAGGCGAAGTGCCAGTGTCAAGTCAGCGGACTAAGCTGTACTCATGTCACCTGGGAACTGATAACTGACGATAGGTATAATACCAACCTGTCAGTTCCCGACGAGTCATGTCCAGTGCACTCGTAACCCAACGAGCACCCGTATACTATCTCCAGTACGACGTACTGATGGCTGTGGGACAGACCATCTCCCACACTGGGATGAGAAGAGCATACGCTAGTCTACTCCGGAGTATCGATGCCCTGTCTCGATAGTCCTGCGACTAGGGAACTGTATAAGGATGTGCTTATAGATTACCCAGCCCCCACTAGTGTGACTGCCATCACAACGCTGGTAATCAAGCAAAGATCCTAAGGGCTCCACTAATGCGTATAAGTGATATACTGAAATAAACACAAGTACACATTGAAGTAGAAACAAACCAAGTAGCATACTACTATATTGAGCAAGATTGTTTATACAAGGTGAATATCCCAAGCTTCCATTAAGTAATATACAAACTAGTATGATACAGTAATGGCCTCTAGGGCATATACACTAACAATCTCCCACTTGCACTAAGGCCATGTACTGGCGTATCGAAGACCTATCATCTCGATCAGCCGCTCGAACTGAGTCTGGGGTAAGGCCTTGGTGAATGAATCTGCAGTGTTTTCTTCTGAAGCAACCCTCCGAACCTCGATCTTCTTGCGATCCACGATCTCCCTGATCAGGTGATACCGCCTCAAGATGTGCCTGGATCTCTGATGGGACCTGGGTTCCTTCGCTAAAGCTATAGCCCCGTTGTTGTCGCAATACAGAGGTATTGGGTCAACAATGGACGGAACCACCTGAAGTTCTTTCAAGAACTTCCTCATCCAGACAGCTTCTTTTGCGGCATCAGATGCAGCAATGTATTCCGCTTCCATAGTCGAGTCTGCAACGGTTTCCTGTTTGGAGCTCTTCCAACACACCGCCCCTCGATTGAGGGTAAAGACGAAACCCGACATGGACTTGGAATCATCCTTGTCACTCTGGAAGCTGGAGTCAGCAAGGGCCTCGATCTGGAGCTCTTTTCCACCATACACGAAGAACATCTCTTTAGTCCTTCTCAGGTACTTGAGAATGTTCTTTACCGCTATCCAGTGTTTCTCCCCAGGGTTTGACTGATACCGGCTTACCACACTCAGTGCATAAGCTACATCCGGTCTGGTACACAACATCGCATACATTATAGAGCCTACCGCAGAAGCGTAGGGTATAATAGACATGCGATCCCTCTCCAAATCAGTTTTGGGAGACATCTCTTTAGAGAGGGTGATCCCGTGACAAGCCGGTAGGTTACCGCGCTTGGAATCTTCCATACTGAATCTTTTCACTATGGTGTCGATGTACCTGGACTGAGAAAGTCCTAATATCCTCTTGGATCTATCACGATGGATCCGGATCCCCAGGATGTATGAGGCATCACCCAAGTCTTTCATGGAGAACCTGTGCGACAAGAACCCCTTGACAGATTGTAGCATAGAAATGTCATTTCCTATTAAGAGAATGTCATCCACGTATAAAACGAGGAATACTACAGTTCTCGCTACAAATCTACTATAGATGCATGGTTCATCTAGATTTTTGATAAAGCCAAATTCCTTGACCGTCTCATCAAAACAGATGTTCCAACTCCGTGATGCCTGCTTTAGTCCATAGATGGACTTAAGCAACTTCCACACCTTTCCGCTGCTCCCACTCTGAATGAAACCCTCTGGCTGATCCATATAGACACACTCCTCTAAATTTCCATTTAGAAAAGCGGTCTTTACGTCCATCTGCCAAATCTCATAATCGTGGAAGGCAGCAATGGCAAGAAGGATCCGAATGGATTTCAGCATAGCCACTGGAGAAAAGGTTTCGTCATAGTCCAAACCAGGTCTTTGACGGAAACCCTTTGCTATAAGTCTAGCTTTATAGGTCTCAACCTGTCCATCTACACCAATCTTCCTTTTGAAGATCCACTTGCATCCTACGGGTTTTACCCCGTCTGGAGCAATGTCCAACGTCCATACTTTGTTGGTGTACATGGACTGCATTTCGGTCCGCATTGCATCCAGCCATTTTACCGAGTCAACGCTCTGAACGGCCTGCTGGAAGCTAGTAGGCTCATCATAATCTATGATGCAATCCTCTCTATCCCTGTCTATGAGAAAACCGTAGTATCTCTCGGGCGGATGAGACTGCCTACTACTCCTGCGGAGCGGCGTAGGAATGTTCTGTTCTTTCGAACCCTCTGGTTCCTCTAAGCTTTCAGTAATGGTTTGTGGTTCTGGAATTTCTTCCAGTTCTACTGTGCTCCCACTTATCTGGTTTTCCAAAAACTCAGTTTCCAAGAAGTAGGCATGACGAGAAACAAGAACTTTTTGTTCCTCTTCGCAGTAGAAGAAATATCCCTTGGTGTTCGTTGGATATCCCATGAACTTGCACTGTACTGAGTGTGCCTCGAGCTTGTCCGCATGCTGCTTTTTAACAAAAGCTGGACATCCCTATGTCTTAATGTGCTTAAGATAGGGTCTCTTCCCACTCCACATCTCATATGGTGTAGTAGGCACAGTCTTAGTAGGAACTCGGTTCAAAAGGTACGCAGCTGATTCTAGCGCATACCCCCAGAATGATCGCGGTAACTCAGCGTTGCTCATCATGGACCGTACCATATCCAATAGGGTTCGGTTCCGTCTCTCCGATACACCGTTGTGTTGCGGAGTGTATGGAGGAGTAAGCTGAGAGAGAATTCCGTTCTCTTTTAAAAAATTCAGGAACTCGGCACTTAAGTATTCTCCACCTCAATCCGATCTTAGAATATTGATACTTTTGCCGGTCTGTTTCTCTACTTCATTCTTATATTCCTGGAACATTTCAAAGGCTTCGGACTTATGTTTCATTAAGAAGACATAACCGTACCATGAAAAATCATCCGTAAAAGTAATGAAGTAAGAGTAACCGCTTCGCGCATGTGTAGACATTGGACCGCACACGTCGCTGTGTACGAGTCCCAAGAGGTCGCTCGCTCTTTCTCCGTGTCCAGTGAACGGATTCTTTGTCATCTTTCCCATGAGACAAGATTCATAAGTAGCATAAGACTGATACTCGAACGGATCCAAGTATCCTTCTTTATGTAACTTAGTCAACCGTGTCTCATTGATGTGACCCAGTCTACAATGCCATAAGAAAGCCTGATTAATATCTGGAGACTTTCTTTTGTGTGTATTCTGGACATTGAAAATCTGTGGTTGGTTTAACACGTATATACCATTGCTCAGTGTACCTGACCCAATCAGAACTTGATTAAGGTGAATGTTTACAACATTACTTACAAACGCAAATTCATAACCTTCTTTAGAAACCAAAGATACAGAAATGATATTACAAGTTGCGTTGGGTACAAAAAAGCAATTACGCAAAACCAAAACATGCCCATCTGTCATTCCCAGGTGATAGTCCCCCACGGCTTTAGCATCCATGCTAGCTCCGTTTGCAACTCTGAGGGTCGTGTCACCTGCCTTCAAAAACCTACGGTTTCTCAACGCCTGCAAAGAATTACAGATATGAGATCCTGATCCGGTATCCAATACCCAGGAAGTAGAGTTTATAGAAAGACAGTTTTCAATAACATACACACCTGAAGCTGAAGCCGCAACCTGCTTCTGTTCCTGTGTCCTGGCCTTCCAAGCCCTGCAATCTTTCTTCCAGTGTCCACTCTTATGACAATAGAAGCATTCCTCCTTTCCCACAAGCTTCCCCGCAATCATTGTTGCCTTTTCCTTTCCCTTCGTACCCACTTTACTAACACCGCCTCTTGGTTTGGCGGGGGCTTTCTTCCTCTTTCCCTTGGCTTTTGCCTTGGACCTAGAGGAAGAAGATCCTCCTACAAACAAAGCGGGTGTTTCCCTACCTTTCTGTAGGGTGCCCTCTGCGCTCCTCAGCATGTTGAGGAGTTCTGAAAGTTCAACTTCCTTTTCTTGTAAGTTGAAGTTCAGTATAAACTGGGCGTAAGTGGATGGAAGGGACTGGAGAATTAAATCCGTATAGAGTTCACTTTCCAACGTGGTCCCAAGTTCCGCGAGCTCCTCAATGTAGCCAATCATCTTAAGCACGTGGTCCGCTACCGATGATCCGACGGCCAACTTTGCCGAAAACAACTTCTTCGACACTTCGTATCTTACGATACGAGACTGCTCTCCATACAGTTCTTTTTTATGAAGAAATATGGATTCCAAATCCATATTCTCGTGCCTCCTCTGATGTTCATTGTCCATAGAGGCAAGCACGAGGCACCTGGCCTTCGCGCAATCAATCTCCCAAGTCTTACGGATTTCCTTATCCGCGACGCTGGAGGTGGGACCTGGGACGGGGGGAGCTTTGGTGGTAAGAAGATACCCCAGCTTGTCGTAAGTGATTGCCATTTTGACATTCCTGAGCCAATCTTTGTAGTTTGGCCCTGTCAGTATGTTTTTATCTAGAAGCAACTTAAGTCCAGTCATGTCGAATGGTCGCTGCAATTAGGAGAGAGAGAAGAAACACTTTAGCACGATGCTCTTGCAAGTTTAGAATGGCTTTTAGTTTTTCTAAACAGGATGGCTCCCACTGTCTCTCGAATCCCTCCTCAAACCATAAAGGAAGAACTAGTCGGGATCTATCCCATCGCACAATACTTGCTTAACCGTTCAGCCAGGCCAGTGTCGGTACTTCGAGGGAGGTTTTCCAACGCTTTCGCGAAGTTCCTTAATTAAATAACCTCTTTTCCCTGGGGACGTAGCCCCGCTAACACCTTTCTAGGCACCTACTAGGTTTATAGCATTGATCGTTTAGTGAGAAATTTCCCGAGGAGTAGCATATACTCACAGTAGGATCGGGATCCAAATATCATCGCGTGACGAAACTGAAGGAATCCTACCAGAATCATCACACTTCAAATGGTATGCAAATCTAGCAAGTTTCAGTACTTATGAAACTCCCGATGTGGATTTCTGCCCCATGCTCTTATGACCTTGACTTTGGCCAACAAATCATAAGTCACATGTCAAGTTCTACCCGTCGTTCTCCAGGTTAATTTGAATCCACCCGTACCTACCCTTGACTTTGGCCAACAAGGCAGTACGACTATTCCAAACCAACGCATCTATCTATGCTGCACATGAATACCCAATAGCTACCAATCACTATGCCTTGACTTTGGCCAACAAACACAGCTTGAATACTATTGACTATTCATGTGAAACGTCGGAGGGCTACGAATGGTTTTGGCGAAACCGTGAACGTAGTGAACTTGATATAATCGATGGAACGAGATAGCTTTTAGAAGGAGTGGCTCAAGCTCCGCATTTAAAAGTTAGTTTTTGAAAAGAACCGAGTGGTTTTTCGAAAGTGTTCCAACGACTTTAGCTTGGTTTATTATCTTGCATTAGTTCTTTTAATGCGTGATATTCTTGCATTAGTTCTTTTAATGCGTCCCATCATTTAAATCCTACCATTGCAGAAAACAACCAAAATATGACGTACGCTTATGCCATTCGCATTCGCCACGGGGCCCCGTCATCACCCGTTAGGTTACTTAACTAACAACAGAGCGGGGGCTGGGCTAGCGCGGCTGTAAAACATAAGTAACGCCTAAATAGTTATAAATATAGCAATGATAGACATTACAGATCACAGATGAATACATTGGATATACTAGGAATCCGCAATCCGTTCGAGAATGCAACGAAAAGTGGATTACACGGTCGCGGTGAATAGCCAAAACCCCACCCAAGACCCCTATGGGTGCGGCAAACTACCCGCCAAGTACTCGGCAGTTTGTGCACCCCTCCATGGGTCTATCCTAGGAGCAAAAACAGTAAAAAGAATTATACAATGACGGCTACAACCCCGACCCGGTTGTGCGGCCAAACAAATAATAATATTACATCAATTTACATGTTACAAATGAAAGAAAGAAAAACAAAAGCTCATCTCACATCCACCCCGGCTATTCACCCGTGACAGTCGAACACATTCATATACACATTCCAATATCAAACACAGATCACAGAGATGTATAACCCCGACTAATCGACTTATAGCGATTAGCGGACGTTCAATACATACAAACATCATAGATATAACCAATATAGTCCAAGTGTAGTGAAGTTCGGAAAAAATACGGAATTATAGGCCCCCAAAAATAAACTTCTATTCTGGAAAATCTGGGCACCTATAATATATCTAAAAAATCCCAAAACCCTACCAGAAGAACACTGCACAAAACCCGATCACGAGAGGACCCTAAACGGCGGCGGTTCCTCGGCAAATGCATACATATTGCCGCGGAACCGCGGCGGTTTGAAGGAATCAGGGAATCGTTTTTCTTGGGTGTTCTAACAAAACCATGAGCCGAATTTAGGTGTATAACAAATTTTGTTTCGACCAGAAAAAATTTTAACAGAAACTAGGGTTTTAGAAAAGTTTGGTTTTTAGATTTTTCGGTTCCGAACTTCATTACACTTCACTACCAAGCTAGTTTAAGTTTAGTTAGGCTCTGATACTACTGTAAGTCCACGTTGCGACCCCCGGTTCTTACGGGGAGGCGGAAACGGTATAAAAATCAAATTTTTAGCGCATGGGGCAACATGGACTAACAAAGTCGGGATCTTTTCTAAACTAAACTAGCAAACAAGCTAAAAAGAGTTAGCTACTCGGAAAGATGGTTATACCTAACTTGAACTCCTTCTTCTTGAAAACTTGTAGAGGTTGATGGTTCTTCCTCGTTGCCTTCTTCCGTCAAAGATGGATCCACCTGAGGGTTCAACCTTCAGGCTCTTTCTCGAACTTTGAGAGAACTAGAATCTTCGGCTTGCCAAACCTTTGATCCTAGAGTGAGTAGAGAGTGTCTAAGGGTTGCTTTTCTTTTAAGGAGAGGGATTCTCAACACATGAGAAGGATTCTCCTTTTGCTAGAGGAAGAAGAAGATCAAGTGAGGAGAGAGAAGCTAAATGATAGAATGAGCTATCTTTTTCTTTCTTGCAACCATAATACCAAAAGAAAAAGAATTATCAAATTAATAATAATAATGAAAATGAAATAGTTGATGGAAGGTTTAGGAATGGCCATTATCATTTCAAACATTAAATGAAAATGCTAGAATCAAAGAGCATCTTTCTTTTGTAATGATGATGGTCAAAACTTCAACCATGGTCAACAAGTCAACCATGGTCAACTAGTCAACAAAATCCAACCATGACACAATTTCATTTTATTAATATTATTAATTGATATAACATAAATCCATTAGGGTTTGGAAAAAGACGACTGTCAACTGTGCATACGCACCCGTTCCGAAACCCTAATGAAAGTCCTCTTCCTCCTCCTCAAACAACTGTGCATACACACATGCATTCTTGTTCCGAGGAACATGAATACTGAGAGATAAAAGGAACCCCAAAACATATACCAGTATCTGACTCAAACCAGAGCCAGCCAGTAAAATCCGTCCGGACTCCAAACGTGCACAAGTGCGCGAATGAGAACGAACCCTGTCGTAAAACCATGCGACCTCTACTCTGTTTTGCCCAGAGGCGAATACCCTCTGTGTGGGACTCTAAAGACTCGACACTACGCTGGCAGTGAGTTTAACCACAGACCGCAAGCGGCACTAGCTGTGTGTAACGGTCCCCAGGTAGATGCCGACAAGAAGGCTGGCGAGGTGAACCCCATCTGAACTCCTACTGAGTCTGAATGTGACAGTCTCCGTACAGTCCGGTCTGTTCGTCTAATACATCGCATGTCGGGCCTAGGGGGCGGTAAAACGTCAGTCCCCTAATAGCGGTACAAGTCGTGTCGGAGTGAAGCCCAAAACACCCTGAGATAACACTGGAAGCCTACCAGCATATCTCGCTTGCCCTGGCCAGGGACTACTCGTGTAATGGCTCTCCTAGACACAACGCGATGTCAACCCCCAATACCGGGAGAGGCGAATCCTGTTTAACCGTCACTGCCTCTAAGTGCTTCGGGACTGTACCCAACTACTACCCGTTTGCACGTCTCCTTTGAGCAGTGGTAGGGTAGTAATCAAAGTACAGTGGGAACACACTCGAGGCGAAGTGCCAGTGTCAAGTCAGCGGACTAAGCTGTACTCATGTCATCTGGGAACTAATAACTGACGATAGGTATAATACCAACCTGTCAGTTCCCGACGGGTCCTGTCCAGTGTACTCGTAACCCAACGAGCACCCGTATACTATCTCCAGTACGACGTACTGATGGCTGTGGGACAGACCATCTTCCACACTGGGATGAGAAGCGCATACGCTAGTCTACTCCGGAGTATCGATGCCCTGTCTCGATAGTCCTGCGACTAGGGACCTGTATAAGGATGTGCTTATAGATTACCCAGCCCCCACTAGTGTGACTGCCATCACAACGCTGGTAATCAAGCAAAGATCCTAAGGGCTCCACTAATGCGTATAAGTGATATACTGAAATAATCACAAGTACACATTGAAGTAGAAACAAACCAAGTAGCATACTACTATATTGAGCAAGATTGTTTATGCAAGGTGAATATCCCAAGCTTCCATTAAGTAATATACAAACTAGTATGATACAGTAATGGCCTCTAGGGCATATACACTAACATAAACATCAAGTTTTGTACAAAAACGGCGAATTGTGCTTGCTAGATTTTCGGAAAAATGACTTTTTAAGTGCAAATGGGGTTTTTGTGAGTTTTAACCTAGTTTATATTAAAATTAGTGTTCGTGAGTGTGATTGGATTTTTCTCGATGCTTTGACGTTTGTACATCGACATCGAGGGCTGGTTTGACTATTCTTGCATGCGTAGGCGTTAGGTTTGGACCTATGCGTGATACGCGTGCCGATTTGATTTTCGTATGCCGTTTCGATTTCGAATTTAGTTTTAATGCGATACGGTGCGTTATGATATGTAGGTACCCCATGCGGACTTCGGGACGACAAGCAAGCGCGTGGCGACGTCGGCACCGGCGAGCGAGGACCAGGTGAGTAGATTTATATCTACGGGGAGAAGTCGGGTGGATGGCGTATAGCACCCCCGCAGTCCGTGGTGGTGTATACGGATGCGTATACACACCAACATTTATTATATGTTATTTGGGATTAATAACGATGCATAGGACGGATATTGGTGTGTTGGATTACTTTAGTGTTGCGAACCCTAGGGTAGTGTTGCACTACACATACACGCATACATACTTGCATACATTCCTATTGATATGTGCTCATGGGATTTCTTATAGTTATGGGTTCACATGGGTATGGGACTATGTGTTCACATACGGATTTGAGGATGATATTTGGGATTGAGCTGAGTCGATGAGATTTGATTTGAGGCCGTGAGATCGGCGATATAGCAGGGTTCGTATTTGAGATACGACATGACGTTGTAGCGGGTCCTTGACGTAGTGTTTCACACACGTCCATGCATACGTAGGCGGTATCAGTATTGTACTAGACGTAGATCAGTACCCCGATCATGATATTTGATAAAGAGGATATCAGACGAATAGTATGATGAATGTGATATTGACCCGTACCCAGATTTGGGGATGCCGTACGACGGATTTACGTACGAGCTATATTTTGATGATTGATCCGCACTCTTGACTTGGGATGTCTGGTTATGGATATTATATTTATTGAGGCGGGATCACCGACTGTATATATACAGGTATGTATATGTATCGACTCAGATGATAGGCGGTTTCCTTACCTGTAGTTCAGCTTGTTAGTTCAGCCGTATAGTTTAGTGTAGTTGTTAGATTAAATTAGACTCCTACCTATTTCAAAACTAGCGGATCGTAGGTATTTTAAAAGACAGGTCAAGGGATCTACGAATATTTCAAAAGACGTATCCTTTCTTAAAAACCATCGTAGCCCTATTTTCAAAACCCCGCGGTTCGTGTTATTTCAAATGGCACCATTTGTAGGACATATATTAGATTAATGCAGATTAGTTATAGTTGCGTCTAGTTTTCAACTCCCGCTCATTTTGTGGTCCGCTTCGCATCGCATGCTTATTTTTATGTTTCATACTCCATTAGTGATATCATGCTGTTAGGACACCAGCACCATTACCGATGATGCGTATGTACCACGTACACTTAATTGCCGGCTCACACACATCTTCATCGGTAATTGCCATGTCACGTACACCTTAGAAAATATTATTGCTTAACTTAGCTAGATAGCTAGTAGTTTGACATAATATTAGTGTACTTACCTTATATGCCAACTTAGATATTGTAGTTATTACTTGTCACTTCATGCATACTGTTATTACTCGTTATGCCGCATTCATGGATTCTCATGCATATATTCACTATTTTACGTGTTATTGAGGTTTTGGATTCGGATTTCCATGAGATTTTCTAGAATTGGAGGAAAACCGCAAAAACATAAATAAACCTTTTCTCTCTTTTAAAATAAAAAGTGCGGTTTTCCTATGATGTATGAATCGTCCACCATGAGTTTGCTGATGGATTTCGAGACCCGATTCGAGGAGTGGAGGAACCGTTTCAGGTACATGGTGGACCCGGTATGGTACCCCGGGGCAAGATGAATGTGGTGTTGACGTTGAGCCTGGCAGGGGACAGATTACCTACCGGTGATATTACCCGACACTTCGGATATCCGGAGGATACCGTCGTGGTCTTGAGATGGATGGTAGGGGCCGGTCTGGACTGACGGCGCCCTAGATATTGAGATTGAGACATTAATATTTCGAGACAGTGAGATTTATGTTTTGTGTCGATGCTAGACACTGTTGATACTGATTTCATTATGATACCTCAGTTTAAAAATACGAAGGAAATCTCACTAATTTATGAAAACAGTTTCTTCATTTACATGTATTCTGTTTCATGCATGCAACCTCATTCATATGATATATTGCAACCTGAGGCACAGACACGGCCACAAGAGATTATACTCGGGTTAGATATTTACCCTAGCCTTGTTATAGGCTGCATGTTATATACATTTTTTGAGGATATATTATGATCATTGACCTAGGTTGCGTTATTTATGCGATTTCTGTGCGTTGATATTTTTCTATTCACGAGTTGGCAACTCACCCCCGTTGTGCCCCAGTTTCTTGCAGGTTTGCCGTACAGGTTTCATTACGGCTTTGCGGGCTCAGTTTCATTCGGGTGACTTGCTAGTAGGTGGGTTTTTCTTGTATCGTACCCATCATATTACCTTGTATGATATTATTCTGTTGTATCTAGTAAATTCCATCAACCAAACATGTATTTTTGAGATAGAGACCAGTGTTGTTTATTCTTTCGACCTTAGAGTCGCTCGTTATATTTCTGGTGGTTTTAAGTTTCCTTTTGAGTTTTGATCCTCGCCGTTGGCGTTGTATATTATATTGCTTGTGTGGTTGTGACCGTCGATTGACGAAGAGCTAGCTCCCGCTTGGGGATGCCTTTTTAGTGATTTCGTATACTATTCATGTTGTATCCCGTTTGGGAGCCAGTATTTACAAAGGAGACTCTGCCGAAATTTTCAGTAAATTTTGATGTTTTTCAAAACCGCATAATTCGGCTTATGCTATTAAAACTACTTGTTTTAAATTGGTTTTCCTTCACTCTACTACTTTTCTTGGTTTGGATTTCTGGGTTTTCGGTTTACTTAGATTACGTACGCCTCGAGACGTTCGCGGTTTAAGTGCTGGTCATGTTCCGTACTTTCGGGTCGTGACAGCATCGATACTCCAGAGTAGACTAGTGTATACAGTCGAGACCCCGACGAAGGGCGATGGCCGGTCTCACAAGCCACTGGTGTCAGTTGGATCACCTAAGATGTATACAGGTGCTCATTGGGTTATGAGTACACCGGACATGACTCGCCGGGAACATGCTAGTTGGTCTTATACCTGACGTCAGATAGCAGTTCCCTGGTGATATGTGTACAGGTTAGTTCATCGACCTGAGATCGTCATTTATCTCATGTGAGTTCCCACTGTACTTTGATTACTACCCTACCATGCTCAAAGGAGTCGTGCAAACAGGTTTTAGTTGGGTACAGTCCCGAGCCACATGGAGGCAGTGAGCGGATTTTCAGAGGTTCGTCTCTCCCGGTATTGGGGGTGAGTTCGCGCTGTGTCTAGGAGAGCCATTACACGAAGTCCTTGGCCAAGGCAGAAGATTTACTGGTAGGTATTCCAGTAGTATCTCAGGGTGTTCTGGGCTACACTCCGGCACGACTTATACTGCTTTTGGGGGTCTGACTTTTACCAACCCCCTAGGCCCGCCATACGATGCACATAGACGAACGAACCGGACTGTATGGATATTGTCACTGACAGGCTCAGTAGGGTGTCAGGATGAGTTCGCTCATCGACGTCCCTTTTGGTCAATAGCTGGTGGCCCGTCACGTATTGGCTTATACCTCTGACGTGCTAGTGGTTAAATCCACAGCCATAGTATTGACGAGTCTTTAGAGTCCACCACACTTATAGTTACTCATGTTTCGGGCGAAACGCTGTAAAGGCCGTATGGAGATATGACAGGGTCCGATTAGATACGTGCGGTATTGCACGGATCAGGATCGGACGGATATTACTAGCTGGCTTTGGTTTAAGCCGGATCCTAGTATTGTACAGTGTAGATTTTGTCTCTTTGCATTTGTATCCGGTCGGAATACAGATGCTGGTGTGTATGCACAGTATCGGGGTTTTTCCTGTAATTTATTACGGGACCAGTTTTCTGGAGTTGCCAGTTTGCATTCCGTTCCGGCCGGTTTTCCTTTGTTCTTTCCCGGCCGGACTTTTCCGATGGAGGGGGTTATTTGCAAGTTTGCAAATAACTTATTGAGGAGGGGTTTTATGCATTTGTGGCTTCATAATATGATTATCATCATGAGATGCTTTATCCATCTTTTCCTTTGTATTAATTGTGATTAGAAATGAGATGAAGGTTGATTTGATTTGTTATCATGATCTTTGGATGTGGTCACCCATTGCTTTTACTACCATCACCTCCCTCTTGTATTATGTTTGCCCTCCACCACCTTTTCTCACAAGATGAGAGGCCGGCCACACATTTTGAGAGGGAGAGGAAAAATGAGAGAGTTCATTTTTGTTATGTGAGGAATTCTTCATCTCATATTCTTCTTGCTAGAAAATTGAAAGCACCAATTTTCCTAACCTCCTCCTCCATCCTCCATGGCAACTAAAACCCCCAAATGAGACATAGCCTCTACACTACATTCTACAGCAAATCTTGGGCACGTCGACTTGCCAGCTTCGCGCCCGAGTTGCCTCGGTATTGAGGTGGGAGCCCGTAAAAGATACAGGCGATGTGGTGCCCTTCCGGCGAGGAGGCGACGACCGGAGTTTCCGCAGGAGATCGGGACGACGACGAGAAGACCGGAGGACTCGGATCACTCGGTATATCTCTAACCCGTCTTGTAGTTTGCTAGAACTAGTTTAATGGCCCGATCCGGGTGTTTAGTGCGCGGTGGTGCCGGTTTGCTAAGTTCGCTAAATTAAAGTTTATCACCGCTTCCGCATTCCGGCGTCGGATTGACGGCCGGGGCGCCGCCGTGCACTTACACAAAGTACAACCGATCGTAGTATAGGAATTTTACTTCCTACTCTGTGTATATCATCCAAATACCAGGACATCACACCCTACTGCCTTCTCAACGGATCCATCCCCTATTCTGATGAAGTCAAAGCCATGACCGTCACATCAAAATTAGATGATCTATCTCCGCTATATCTGCTCAAGTATATAAATAGACATAAGCGACTTGCCCACTATGCTTCCGCTGCTCCCACTGACCACAACCCTCTGGCAGAATAATATATACATGCACTTCTAAAGCTAGTTTAGAATGACGCTATACTTAACCTCTTGCCAGGTCTCTTAGTCTGGAACAACAGTAGTGTCAAGTTTGGGTAAACATGAACCTCCCTGTCACCGTTCTTGAGGCTACCGGAGTACCTCTCGGATGTCTGAGGTTACCCACCATATTTACGAAATGGCTAATGGAATGTCAAACCTGATTGAATCTTTAGGTCCTATTAAATTTTCCGTAATCGTTTGCGGTTCTGGAATCACTTCCAATTCTACCATACTCCCACTTCTGTTTTCTGAAAAAAATCCATTTTACTAAAACTGTGCCGAGTCAAGAACAATATCACTATTGATCTTCCAGATGGTAGAAAGTCAACCCTCGTCATAGCCTGGGTCAACCCACAAACTGTCATTACAGCAACGTGCCTTGAGTTATCCAGAATCTGGTTTTAAGCATAAGCCGGACAACTCCCCGTACCTTAACAACGTTAAGATATGAACCATTCTATATCCAATATAGAAACTTTGGCATTTATTTAATTGAAACTAGATTCAAATCATCCAGCTGTCTCCAATGCATATCAACTTAATGGAAAGAGACTAATCAGCATTACTCAACTTAGGAATACATCCAATTATGAGTAACCTGAAAGAGAAACAAGTTTCTCAAAACCATTACTATCATCTGAATACCAATCACAAGTATCTACATCTTCGATCTCTTTAAAGAACCCCGATACTTGCAACATCTGATTCTCTACTTTATTCTTATACCTATAACTTCTCAAAACTCAGACCTTGTATTTCTACGAAACACTTGTCTAAAAACTAGAGAAGTCACAAGTAAACAAAACATGGTACGAGGACCAACCCCTTTGTCCTGATGGACACTGGACAGCATACAATACTCTGTATGAGTCCCCTAAGTCTAATAACTCAAAACCTTGTGCGTCTTAGGTTGAAAACTGTACCCAGGCGATTTCCTCAAATATCACCAATTACAACGAATTCCGATATAATGAGGATGATCACCTAATTCCCAATAACTTACTCCCACTCATCATCTCTAAAAGCATACAGATGTGAGAATCATACCTGGTAAATACATACCCTGGAGTAAGTATCTAATCGGGAAAACAATTTTCCTTTAACAATGCACAGTGAAACTGAAACATGAAAATGTTTCGTAGAGGTATCCTGGTATTCCTAGTAATGCCTCTTCCATAATCCTATTCATGACTATAACCGTATATTTCTTTGTCATCTCTCCAAATCCCTTTATTTGTCTTTATTCATTACTTTCTATACACCCCTTTAGGCTAAGTGGTTTTCTTCCTTCCCTGCCGTTCGGCACCAGCCTATGGTTTGGAAGAAGACTATCCAGTAAGCATAATAGGTGTACTCTCCTAAACCAAGGACTACTCGCAACCTGAGAGAAGGTGATGATAAAAGACAACTGAATAAATCCTTATTCTATTTCTCCCGAACTGGGGAAAAAAGCAAAGGTGAAGTAGGAGTGGCGATGAAGTACGCGGTTTGGTCGTGAATGATAGCAGTCGCAATTTACTTTGCCCTCTTTCTAATCCATTTATTTTGTCTTTACTTATTACCTTCTATACACCCTACTTAGACTAATTGGTTTTCTTCATTCCCTACCTTTCGGCACCTGCCTATAGTTTGGAAGAAGATTATCCAATAAGCGTAATAGGTGTACTCTGCTAAACTAAGGAGCTCTCGCAACCTGAGAGAAGGTGATGACAAAAGACAACTGAATAAACCAATTCAATTTCTCCTGAACCTGGATCCATCCTCGAAGAAGTCCCTTCGAGTTCGTATATAACCATACGATGGATCTATCCAATGGAAGTGGATGTCCGTTAGTGATACGAGGTGTTCTGAGAAATGCAAAGGGTAAAAGAAGGAGCGGCAATGACTTATACAACTTCGACAATCCAAAAGCCAGTATTTTAAGAAGGTTCGGTCAACTCGGTCACTGAGTCATAGTCTAGGGTCGGTCAAAGATCGCTGCCAAAGAGAGAGAGAAAAGAAACACTCTGCGTGCACTCTAACCTAGATCAGAATGGTTATCACTTTATCTAATCAAGAAACCTCCCACTGTACCGTCAAATTCTCCTCCAAACCTGAAAGAAGAATCAATCGGGATCACCCGAAGAGTAAACTAACTCATCAGTGGAAATAGGGATCCAACTCTCATCGCATGATAACGTAACGGAATCCACTCACGTTATCACACTCCAGAAGGTATGGGCATGCCTGGAAAGTTTCAGTTTCTTTAGAAACTCCCGATGTGATTTTTGCCCCATGCTCTTATGATCTTGGCTAAGGGCCAAACCAATCATAAGCCACATGTCAAGTTCTTCCCATCATTATCTTGTTAATTTGAACCCACCCATACATACTCTTGACTAAGGGCCAACAAAGTAATACAACTGTCCCAAACCAACGCATCTATCTATGCAACATGTGAACACCCCAGCAACTACCAATCATTATGTCTTGACTAAGGGCCAAACCAACATAGCTTGAATACTACTGACCATTCATATGAAATGACGGAGTGCTACGGCTGGTTTTTGGCGAAAAACCCTTAACGTAACAAACTTGATATCGCTAAAGGAACCTGATAGCTTTTTAGAAAAATATAGTGGCGAAAACCTTTGCTAAAGAGGTCACTCCCGGTGAAAGGATCTCGGCTCTTTCCTCGTGAAATGAGGTGCAGGATATTCCAACTGATTACTGTGATGCAAAGCAATATGTAATCGACTATAGTCAAGTTATTACCCTGACGCAAACTTCTGCCCAAGGGGTCACTCCTGGTGAAGAGATCTCGGCCCTTGCCTCGTCGAATGAGGTGCAGGATATTCCAACTGAATACCACTATGCAAAACAAAAGAAAACGTCTTTGTAATAACACTTTTTAAAACTGTTCCAACAACATCAAAACTGGTTTGTTTTCCTTTGCATTGATCAGAATCAACGCAGTCCCATCAATTAATCACACCAGAAAAGAACGAAAATAAAATGTACGTATATGCCATCTGCATTCGTCACTGGGTCCCGTCTTTACCCGCTAGGTTACTTAACTAACGACAGAGCGGGGACTAGACTAGCGCGGGTGCAAAACATATACAACATCTACTAATATATATACCAATATACAATAATCGCTCCAAGCGTGATAATATGCAACATTATGGAAAAGTAATAAGCATCACAGAACAATACAGATAATCTGAGATCCCCGGGTTTCACAGAGCCGCTGCTAAAACCCGACGTTCCCCTGGTCGTGTGGATAGCCTGTGCAATGAAACCTAGACCCCTACGGGTGCGGCAAGTTACCCGCCAAAACCTGAAGCGAGGCAACCCCCTACAGCATAGTGAATGGACCACCCTGCACTTCACGGAATCTGGTAACTTGAGCACCCCTCCTTTGGTCAACCTGTACCCTCTATGAGTGCGACGAATAGTCTGCCAATTCTAGAGTGAGGCCCCTCTGCCTCTCAAAGCCATGATATGCGGACCCGTTGCCCTCCAGAACCCGGCTATCCGTACACTCCGTCGCGGGGTAAACCTAGTACAGAAATGAAAAATATGTACAACGGGTATATCGACCTCAGCCTGGTCGTGCCCCAAAAGAATATTATACATACAGGAAGTGACGGCAGTCCACATGTTGGACGCTCGCCCCGCAATATCAAATGTACAAATAAATACAAACTGCACTACCATTGCACACAGCTATCCACCACGACAAATCCGCAACATTACAGCACAACACAGAACATCAACGCGAATGTCACGTTCGCAAACCCGTCTAAAAGGACTATAGCAATTAGACGCAATTTACCGCTTGAATGACATTCACGGTCGGAGATATAATGTAAGTACCGTAAACTAACACGTTTAAAATTTCGATCAACAAAACTTCCCGAAGTGGGCCCCACGTACATCTGCAGAACTCAAACAAAATCTGGGCCCAAACAAAATATTCCAGAAACCACAATTCCCTATGCAGAAGCCCCAGAAGAAAATTGGCACACTGAAGCTCCAAGACTGCGGCGGAACCGCGGCGGAACCTTGGCATGTGCGGCGGTTCCGCGGCAGTACGGTCGAATCAGTGGCCCAAATTTCTACTGTGTTCTTAAAAAAGCCTGCACGATTTTCTAAGATGCTCAAAATGATTTTTAGACCAGTTTTTAAAATCGACAGAAACTTTACACTGAAAAATGTGGTTTTGGAAATTTCGTTCAGTCGATATTTTAAACACGTTAAAACAAATTAGTAACGGTTAATGGCGTGGCTCTGATACCATGTAAGTCTACGGTAGCGCCCCGGCCGTCATTCTGACACTAAACGCGGAACAAAAAACTTTTATAACTGGCGCTATCGCATACTATAACCCGGATCTTGCCATTAATGCTAAACTAACAAACTATAAAGAGGTAGAAAGGCTATACCAAACAATCCAAGTCCTTCGGTCTTTAGCCATCATCCCACGCTCCTTGCGGCAACTCCGATCTCTAGTCTCCTCATCGAGGTGGCACCACATCAACGGATCTTTAAACGGGCTCCCGCCTCTATACCGATGCAACTCGGATATGAAGTTAGCTAGCCGACATGTCCAAGATTGATGTAGAGATAGTGTAGAATGTTTTGTCTCAAGGCACCCAAGTCATTGGGTGAAGGGTTAATCAAGTTGGCAATTGGATTAATGAATTGAACTAGGAAATTTATCAAATGAATCATCCTCATCACAAAATAGGGCTCGGCCAATATATTGGGCTGATTTGAGTGGGGCCGGCCAAAGAGGTGGAGGGGGTGAGCACAAGGTAAACAAAGGTGAGGCAAAGAAGAAAAATATCTCCTAAAAGATCTATGCAAATATCTTAAGCTTGCACAAAGAAAATCAGTGCAAAGAATGAGTCAAATTAACACCTCACTCAACCTAGAACCATCTCCAAGCTGCTGGAACCCCTGACCACAAAAAAAACCTCATTTACAAAAGTGGAATTTGCAAATAAGCCCCCACAGAGGAAAAGACTTAAAGTCCAATACAAAATCAGCCAACATAAACATTAAACCAAATATTTAAGTCCGGTGGAAAAATATGGCAACATCCAAAAATAATCCCGTAGGATTACCTCACAGCAGTATAAATACCCGCATTTGTATTCCGACCGAATACAAAATGAAAAGAGACAAAAATACTCCTACACAATATAATACTAGAATTTGGCTTAAACCAAAGCCCGCTAGTATTATCTGTCCGAACCATGACACGTGCACATGTGCACGTGCATGATCGAACCCTTCCATAAAACCATACGGCCTCTACAACGTTTCGCCCGAACTTGGGAAACTATCTGTGGGGGACTCTAAAGACTCGTCCGTACCCTGGCAGTGGGTTTAACCATAAGCACGTCAGCGGCACTAGCAGTGCGTAACGGCTGCCCATGTACTGACCTCAAGGGAAGCCGATGAGAGAACTCATCCTGGAACCCTACTGAGCCTATCAGTGACAATATACATACAGTCTGGTCCGTTCGTCTATGAGTATCACATATCAAGCCTAGGGGCTGGTAACGTCAGACCTCCAATAGCGGTATAAGTCGTGTCAGAGTGTAGCCTAGAACACCCTAAGATACTACTGGAGTACCTACCAGTAAATCTGACGCTAGGTATAAATACCAACTAGCAAGTTCCCGGCGAGTCATGTCCGGTGTACCCATAACCTAATGAGCACCTGTATACATCTTAGGTGATCCAACTAACACCAGTGGCTTATGAGACCAGCCACCGCCCCTCGTCGGGGTTTCGACTGTATACACTAGTCTACTCCGGAGTATCGATACCCTGTCTCGAAACTCCCACGACTAGGGACCACTTTCAAGGATGTGCTTATGGACTACCCAACTCTCACGTATATGATCGCCATCATACTGTTGATAGTCAAGCAAGATTCTAAGGGCTCCCTTTTGAAAATATCTGAATAATCCCTTTGCTTATCTTTAAAATATTCCTGATATGTTAGTTTTGAAATAGGTATGACTCGGTTCTAAACTAACATCTACAAGGTAATACAGATCTAACTAACAAGCTAATGGAAAGGGGTATGGAAACCACCTAAATCTGAGTCGATACATATATACATATATAATAGTCGGTGATCCCGCCTCAATGGTACCGCGTACGATACAATATCATATGACATCCTCGATTCCTGAGTGCGGATCTATCGTCAATATAAAGCTCGTACGGCATCCCAAAAGCTGGGTACGGGAAAATATCACATTCATCTCATCAATTATCTGGTATCCTTATCATCATATCTCATGATCTGGGGTACTGATCTAAGTCTAGCACAAATCGATACCGTCTACATAAATATAAATGCGTGTGTGGAACACACGTCTAAAGGCCCGCTAAAATCACATGTCGTATCCCAAATACGAATCACAATATATCACCAATCTCATGGCACTATGCCCAATCTCGTCGACTCATCTCTAAATATCATCCACAATCCTCGTCATCTAGGTATATGTATAACAAAAATGCATGTGTGTGCGTGTGGGTGTAAACCTATTCAAGGGTTCGCAACTAGGAACTATACTAGTTTACTTCTATACCCTAATCTAATCATAGTACACATAATCTCTGAAAGGTTTGTCTAGCACCCTATGTAGAGTTTTGAAGCATCACATGTCTCAAAGTTCGGATTTTGATTGTGCTAAACAAGCATGCAAAGGAATCGATCCTAGAAAATTAGGGTTGCAAAACTCAAAGCTAATAAAGTTAGGGTTTCGAGACTACAACCTTTGTAGCTCCCTTTTTCTGAACTCCTTGGTCTCTTGTGTGTTGGAAGAAGGTCCTCTTGAAGTCCTCTCACGTCCATGACGATCCACCCGGAGTTCCCCGTCCAAGCTCGCAACTTCGAGAATCGAAGAGAACACTCTAAACAAGTTGGCTAAACTTGTGTAGAATGATGTTGTGGTTAAGATTCTCACTTCAAAAACCTTTCTTTATGTGTATTTTACTCACTAGAAGAAACTAGAGAGCAAATATTGAAGGAGGAAGAAGATGGCTTTTTTATTTTAACAAGAGTAGAATGATAACCATGAAAAGAAAAATGAAATATATCATTATATATTTTATTTCTTCTCACTATGAACCATGGTTAAAATGATGGATACATTATTTAACTTGAGTTTTAGAACATAAAGAGAAGGATAACTCAAGGTTAGAAGTAGGTGAGAATGGTTAGGTTTAAAGAAGAATGTAGAAGCAAGCAAGAATTATCCTTATCTTTTCTATTTTGTTTTAAACAATAAATCAAATAATAATCCATATATTCAACCATGGTGTGAGTCTTATATTGCCATCTTATTCCATATATAAATTACCATGATAGATGGGTGTATGTATGTTTGTATGTATGCACATCCATATGTGCATGAAACTTAGTAAGAAAGAAAGAAAGAAAAACATACATGCATGCACACATCCATCATTCAAGAAAAGGTTTTAAGTGAGAAAACTAATGGTTAAATGATAAATCAACACTTGATTTATCAATCCGGCCATATCACATATTACCCCACCAAAAGCAAGCCGCCCGATCAATGTACGGTATCATATACGCGCATTTTAATCGGGTCCATGCGCATATCGCATAGGCGCACCACAACGTTTCGCCTGGACTAGGTAACTCCTGTGTGGGACTCTAAGACTCGTCAATACGCCGGCAGAGGGTGATGATCATATCAAGTACCCCTAATCCGCAAGCGGTCAGCTAAACGTAACGGCCACCCGGGTATTAAGCGATCAGAAGAAAACAAGCGAACCTGTTACAACTCCCGTCGAGCCAACCGGCAACACTACCGTACAGCCCGATCTCTTCGTCAGATATGCTGCATATCGAGCCTGGGGATGGTCACGTCGACCCCAATAACTCAATAAGTCGTGCCGGTGAATGGTCTATAACAGATCGAGAAACTACTGATAACACTTATCAGCAATTCTCAGCAGCCCTGGCCAGGGACTTGCTGATATAACCAGTCGGGCACAGCACAATATCAACTCCCAATACCGGGAGAGACGAAACCCCTCCTATCGCTCATCGCTTTCGTGTGTCTCGGGAATGTACCCAACGGCCACCTGTTTGCACGACTCGGTAGAGCCGTGGTAGGGTGGCAATCAAAATACAGTGGGAGAACACACAAGACTCTATGACGATCTCGGGTCTACAGACTAACCTGTACCAGGGTCACCTGAGAACTGCTATCCGACGATAAATATAATTCCATATAGGAGTTCTCGGTGAGTCTGTCCAGTGTACCCAGTCACCACTGAGCACCCGTATATAATCTTGATTTCAAATATCGATGAATGTGGGAACATTCATCGCCCATCGTATGGGTCTAGTATCATATACGCTAGTCTACTCTGGTATATCAATCCCCCGTCTCGATATACCTACGACTAGGGACATTCCAGGATATGCTTACAGACTACAGATGTCACACTAGTATGATCTCCATCATAATCAAAGTAGTCAAGCCGATATCCTCAGGGCTTTATCAGCATGTATGAATGAATAAAAGCATGATCAAATCAACATGTCAGATAAAGAAGAACCAGATAGCATACTATCATGTCGAGCAAGAATGCATAATGAATATATATATACATGTATAGATACATCCACCATCACATAATGGCCTCTAGGGCACACATATATCCAACAATCTCCCACTTGCACTAAGGCCAGTTATTGGCGTATCTCATACCCAACATCTCAAAAAGTCGCTCATGCTGTGGCTGAGGGAAGGCCTTGGTGAGTGGATCCGCGGCGTTATTCTTTGTGTCTACTCCCTTAATCTCGATCTCGCGGCGATCTACAATCTCCCGGATCAAATGAAAGCGCCTCAGGATGTGTCTGGACCGCTGATGGGACCTGGGCTCCTTGGCTAACGCCATAGCCCCATTATTATCACAATACAAGGGTATTGGATCAATAATGGTTGGAACTACTCCTAGCTCCGAGACGAACTTCTTCATCCAGACGGCTTCCTTGGCGGCATCATTTGCAGCAATGTACTCAGCCTCCATCGTAGAGTCTGCAACGGTATCTTGTTTGGAACTCTTCCAACTTACCGCCCCACCATTGAGGGTAAATACAAACCCTGAGATAGATTTGCTGTCATCCTTATCGCTCTGGAAGCTCGAATCGGTAAAGGCCTCCATTTGGAGATATATATTACCATACATCAAGAACAATTCTTTAGTCCTTCGTAAGTACTTAAGAATGTTCTTCACAGCTATCCAGTGGTTCTTCCCTGGGTTGGATTGATACCTGCTTACAATACTAAGTGCATAAGCTACATCTGGGCGTGTACATAACATCGCATACATTATAGATCCTACTGCCGAAGCATAAGGTATAATGCTCATGCGAGCTCTCTCTTCATCGGTCTTTGGACAAGAATCCTTGGAGAGAGTGACTCCATGGCAAGCGGGTAAGGCACCCCGCTTGAAGTCTTCCATACTAAACCTTTTTAGGATGTGTTAATGTACCTGGTTTGGGACAATCCCAATAACTTTTTGGATCTATCCCTATAGATCCTTATGCCCAGGATGTATGTGGCATCACCCAGGTCCTTCATGGAGAACCTTAGTGATAAGAATGATTTGACCGACTGTAGCATAGGAATATCATTTCCTATCAGAAGAATGTCATCTACGTACAATACGAGGAATGTGACAGCTCTTCCTACAGCCTTCTTATAAACACAAGGTTCATCTGGATTTTTGATGAAATCAAACTCTTTGATAACATCATCGAAACAGATGTTCCAACTCCGAGATGCCTGATTTAACCCATATATGGATTTAAGCAGTCTACATGCTTTCTCGCTGCTCCCACTGTCAAAGAAGCCCTCTGGCTGATCCATATAAACGCATTCTTCTAAATCTCCATTTAGAAATGCTGTTTTAACGTCCATCTGCCAGATTTCATAGTCGTAGTTAGCAGCAATAGCAAGTAGGATCCGAATGGATTTAAGCATGGCTACGGGGGAAAAAGTTTCGTCATAGTCCAAACCTGGTCTTTGACGAAAACCTTTCGCCACAAGTCTTGCCTTATAGGTCTCTACCTGCCCATCTACACAAATCTTTCTTTTAAAGATCCATTTGCACCCTACAGGTTTTACCCCACGGGGTACAACGTCCAAAGTCCATACTTTGTTGGTGTACATAGACTCTATTTCGGATCTCATGGCATCCAGCCACTTCACAGAGTCACCACTCATGATAGCTTGCTGAAAACTGGTAGGATCATCATCGTCCATGATGCAATCTTCTCCGTCACCATCAATGAGGAAACCGTAGTACCTCACCGGTGGGCGAGAAGTCCTACCAGACCTTCGGAGTGGCCGAGGTTCCTCAGTTTCTATTGCAACAGCCGGTTCAACCAAATCGTCATTAGTAGTTTGTGTTTCTAGAACCTCTTCTAGATCCACTACCTTGCCATCATCTTTATCTGTGAAAAACTCTTTTTCTATGAATGTGGCATACTGAGAAACAAACACTTTTTGTTCCTCTTTGTGTTAGAATAGATATCCATAAGAATTTTTTGGATATCCTACAAAGTTACATATGACTGACCATGTCTCGAGTTTGTCCGGATTCTGCTTTTTAACATAGGCCGGGCAACCCCAAATCTTAATTCTCTTAAGAGATGGTCTCTTCCCATGCCATATCTCATATAGCGTGGTAGACACGGCTTTGGTTGGAACCCTGTTTAGCAGAAACGCTGCAGTCTCCAATGCATGCCCCCAAAACGAGACTGTTAACTCAGCGTCAGTCATCATGGATCGGACCATATCTAATAGGGTCCTATTCCGTCGTTCTGACACACCGTTGTGCTGTGGTGTGTAAGGAGGAGTGAGCTGAGAGAGAATCCCATTCTCTTTTAGGAAGTTTGCAAATTCTGTACTGAGATACTCACCACCTCGATCTGATCGAAGCATTTTAATACTCAAGCCAGTTTGTTTTTCTACTTCTTGTTTCTATTCAATGAATTTCTCGAAAGCTTCGGACTTGTGCTTTAATAAAAATACATGACCGAATCTTGAGAAATCTTCAGTGAATGTAATGAAGTTTGAAAAACCGGCTCTAGCCTGTGTAGACATTGGCCCGCATACATCACTATGTATGAGGCCTAGGAGATGAGTAGCTCTTTCTCCGTGTCCAGTAAACGGAGTTTTGGTCATTTTACCCTTGATACAAGACTGGCAAGTAGCATAAGATTTATATTCAAAAGAGTTTAAATATCCATCTTTGTGTAACTTGTTTAGTCTTGTTTCGTTAATATGACCAAGTCTACAATGCCAAAGAAAAGCTTCATTTAATTCTGAAAGTTTTCTTTTATTAGTGTGTTGTATACTGAAAACTGTGTGTTGATTTAGGACATATATTCCGTTATTAAGCGTAACATACCCAACCAACATTTGATTTAGGTGAATGTTCATAACATTGTTTTGCAATACAAAATTATATCCTTCATTGTCCAACAAAGAAACGGATATTATATTACATAGCATACTTGGTACAAAATAACATGGATTCAAAATCAAAATACATCCAGATGGCAACCCCAAGTGATAATCTCCCACTGCGACTATATGTACATTGGAACCATTTTCAACGCGGAGAGTATGGTCACCTGTCTTCAAAACCTTGCTATTTCTCAGCCCCTGCATAGAATTGCAAATGTGAGAACCTGAACCGGTATCTAATACCCAGGAAGCAGAGTTTATTGAAAAACAGTTTTCTGTCACAAACGCACCTGAAGCAGAAGCATCACCATGCTTCTTCTTGAGACTTAAGTACTCCGTGCAGTTGCGCTTCCAATGTCCTGTCTTGTGGCAATGAAAACATTCGCCTTTCCCCGAGTCTCCAGCCTTGGACTTTTCCTTTCCCTTCACCTTTTTAACTCCACCCTTAGGATTAGTGGGCTTCTTCTTTTTCTTTCCCTTGGCCTTAGCTTTCGGGCGAGAAGAGGAAGACTGTCCAATAGTCATAACGGGAGTTTTTGCTGACTTCAGGGAGTTCCTTCTCCATGCCGTGCATGTTGAAGTTCACTATGAATTGAGCAAAGGTGGAGGGGAAGGACTGCAGAATAATATCTATATATTGTTCATTATCCATTGTCCATCCTAGGTCCTCAAGCTCTTCTATAAGAGCTATCATCTATAGAACATGGTCTCCTACTGGTGTGCCAGGGGCCACTCGAATCTGAAACAATTTCTTTGATGCTTCGTATCGTAATACGCGGGATTGCTCTCCATACAACTCCTTTGTATGGAGAAATATGGTTTGAATGTCCATATTCTCGTGCTGCTTTTGATGTGTATTGTCCATCGATGCAAGCGCGAGGCATTTGGCCGTGGCACAGTCAGCGTCCCATGTCTTGTGGACTTCAACGTCCGCAACTAAGGATTTTAGACCTGGGATGGGTGGGGCTGAAGCCGTGAGGACATATGATACTTTATCATAAGTCAAGGCGATTTTCAGATTCCTCAGCCAGTCTATATAATTGGTCCCATTCAGTTTGTTTTTATCTAGTAGAAGCTTGAGTCCAGTCATGGGTATCTGCCATTAAGAGAGAGAAAAGAATACACTCAGCGAAAGCTCTTGCACAGATCAGATTGGTTATTATCTTGTCTAATCGATGTCTCCCACTGCTTTAATCAAGTTTTTCTTTCAAACCTTAAAAAGAAAACTAGCCAGGATTAATTACAGTCTACAACTTCGCTAACCGTTCAGCCATGCCAGTGTCGGTACTTGAGGGAGGTTCCCCGTGCTTTCGCACGGACCTAATTAAAGTAAACCTCGTTTTCCCAGAGGCGTAGCCCCGTTAACACCTTTCTAGACACCTAATGAGTTAGCTAATTGTAAACTGCAAAACTCTCCTAGGAGCAACTATAGCCCATAGTGGGATCGGGATCCAACCATCACATGGAAGGTATGCAATCTCATTGCAAATTTCAACACTTGAAATTCCCGATGTAATTTTTACCCCTAGTACTTATGACCTTAACTATGGTCAACAAATCATAAGTACTAGTCAAGTTCTACCCGTCATTTCTTGATCAATTAGACCCACCCATATGACCCTTAACTATGGTCAACAAAGTCGCATGAATCTCCTAATTAATCTGCATCATATGCAGTGTAGGAAGACATCACTTAGCTACCGTACACTACGCCTTAACTAAAGTCAACAAACGTAGCACGAATACTAAGTACTCTACTTCCTAAAATGACGGAGGGTTGCGGATGATTTTTAAGAAAATCTTTAACGCTTTGAACTTGATATCGTTGTAGAATCAAACAGTTTTCAAAAGGAGTGGCTTAAGCTCCGCAGTTTTGAAATATAGGTTTTTCATAAAGAGCCGAGTGGTTTTCAAATCTGATTCTACAACATCTTTTTAGGTTTATTTTCTTTACATTAATCATATTAATGTAATCCCATCATTTAAGTCCTTAAGCCAATCACAGAAAAGAAACGAAAATAACACATACGCTTATGCCATCCGCATTCGCCGCAATGTTCCGTTATGCACAGTTAGGTTACTTAACTAACGGCATACCGGGACGGGACTAGTGCGAGTGTAAAACATAAGCAACGTCTACTATATATCATATATATAATATGTCATTCGTCTCAGATATCACAGACCACAGGCAGCAGAAACATATATATAATGTGGGATATACTAGGACGTCCGTATTTAGTATTTAGCCAATAATAGAAAATACGGATTCCACAGTCGCGATGAATAGCCAAGCCCACACCCCTAGACCCCTACGAGAGCGGCAAGCGACCCTACCAATCCTGGAGTTTAGGAGACCCGGTCTCGACTCCTCGAGATGGCCTCCTACTGAACCCCAGAACCCGGTCACTTGTGCTTCCCACCTTGGGTCTATCCTAATGCGGAAAAGTAAATAATATACAACACTGGTGACACAACCTCAACCCGGAAGTGCCCCAAAAAAAAGAATATTACATTACATTTGAATTTACATGAATGAAAATATAAAACTCTCATCTCACATAAAACCCCCCCAGCTATTCAATCGCGACAATCCTCCACATCATATCTCAGCAACACATAATATCACATAAAATCAACGTAAGTAAGTATGCATACCCCAATTGTCGTTGACGTATAGCAACGAAACCGGCGATATCGAACATACTACACTTACGGTCACAGAAAAGAAAGTGTAAAACTACAATATTTGGAATCCACATTCTCTTTAGACATCATAAATGCGAAATATCACATATTTCGTATTTCATGCCTAAACTATATGAATTCCACATATTGTATCAAATTCCAGATAAACAGACAGTATTAAAGTTTTCGAACGAACGATCAAACACCCAAGATTCACTAAAGCTCAACACTTGAGCAGGGTTCAAAAATCCGGAGTGTGACACAGTAGTAGCGGTCCAGCCGTAGAAGGGTCAAGCCAACGCCTCATTTGTGGCACGCCGTACTGCCCCAAACCCTAAGGTTCAAAGGGCAGTTCAAGACGGTCACATAATCTAGTTAAGGTTTGTTGTCTTCTAGAGGGTCCACCTCAAAAATACTTGCATGTATCTCCAAAGTATTTAAACCCCGTGAATAGTGAGCAAATGACGCTCGTTCAAACACTTCAATACTTTCTAATTTACCCGGATAAACAACGAAATGAAAATTCCGATCGAATCAACGCGTTCAAAACCATCTCCAGAAAATACAGTACTATATACAGATTAAACATACCTAAAACACTGTACAAGAAGATATAAGAATTACAGTGGAAAAATTATCCATTGATGCCTCTGTACGGCCGCGGAACCGCGGTCTAAGCCAGGAAATGCGGCGGTTCCGCGGCGGTTTATGCTCTTCAGGTCATCGAATTTCACTGTTATTCTTATAACTTCCTGCTGTATTTTTTAAGTATTTTTAATTCTGAAAAACGTCAGATTTTAAAATTTGTCCAGAGAGGGTCTTAAAATATCGTATTTTTGTCCGATCGGAGTTTTTACATCGTAAAAGCATCGCCTAATATTCTAGGTCGGCTCTGATACCAATGAAAGGTTTGTCTAGCACCCTATGTAGTGTTTTGAAGCATCACATGTCTCAAAGTTCGGATTTTGATGGTGCTAACAAGCATGCAAAGGAATCGATCCTAGAAAATTAGGGTTGCAAAACTTAAAGCTAATAAAGTTAGGGTTTCGAGACCACAACCTTTGTAGGTCCCTTTTTCTAAACTCCTTGGTCTCTTGAGTGTTGGAAGAAGGTCCTCTTGAAGTCCTCTCACGTCCACGACGATCCACCCGGAGTTCCCCGTCCAAGCTCGCAACTTCGAGAATCGAAGAGAACACTCTAAACAAGTTGGCTAAACTTGTGTAGAATGATGTTGTGGTTAAGATTCTCACTTCAAAAACCTTTCTTTATGTGTATTTTACTCACTAGAAGAAACAAGAGAGCAAATATTGAAGGAGGAAGAAGATGGCTTTTTTATTTTAACAAGAGTAGAATGATAACCATGAAAAGAAAAATGAAATATATCATTATATATTTTATTTCTTCTCACTATGAACCATGGTTAAATTGATGGAGACATTATTTAACTTGAGTTTTAGAACATAAAGAGAAGGATAACTCAAGGTTAGAAGTAGGTGAGAATGGTTAGGTTTAAAGAAGAATGTAGAAGCAAGCAAGAATTATCCTTATCTTTTCTATTTTGTTTTAAACAATAAATCAAATAATAATCCATATATTCCACCATGGTGTGAGTCTTATATTGCCATCTTATTCCATATATAAACAACCATGATAGATGGGTGTATGTATGCACATCCATATGTGCATGAAACTTAGTAAGAAAGAAAGAAAAAAAAACATACATGCATGCACACATCCATCATTCAAGAAAAGGTTTTAAGTGAGAAAACTAATGGTTAAATGATAAATCAACACTTGATTTATCAATCCGGCCATATCACATATGACCCCACCAAAAGCAAGCCGCCCGATCAATGTACGGTATCATATACGCGCATTTTAATCGGGTCCATGCGCATATCGCATACGCTCACCACAACGTTTCGCCTGGACTAGGTAACTCCTGTGTGGGACTCTAAGACTCGTCAATACGCCGGCAGAGGGTGATGATCATATCAAGTACCCCCAAACCGCAAGCGGTCAGCTAAACGTAACGGCCACCCGGGTATTGAGCGATCAGAAGAAAACAAGCGAACCTGCTACAACTCCCGTCGAGCCAACCGGCAACACTACCGTACTGTCCGGTCTCTTCGTCCGATATGCTGCATATCGAGCCTAGGGATGGTCATGTCGACCCCAATAACTCAATAAGTCGTGCCGGTGAATGGTCTATAACAGATCGAGAAACTACTGATAACACTTATCAGCAATTCTCAGCAGCTCTGGCCAGGGACTTGCTGATATAACCAGTCGGGCACAGCACAGCATCAACTCCCAATACCGGGAGAGATGTAACCCCTCCTATCGCTCATCGCCTTCGTGTGTCTCGGGACTGTACCCAACGGCCACCTGTTTGCACGACTTAGTAGAGCCGTGGTAGGGTGGCAATCAAAATACAGTGGGAGAACACACAAGACTCTATGACGATCTCGGGTCTACAGACTAACCTGTACCAGTGTCACCTGAGAACTGCTATCCGACGATAGATATAATTCCATATAGGAGTTCTCGGTGATTCCGTCCAGTGTACCCAGTCACCACTGAGCACCCATATATAATCTTGATGTCAAACATCGATAAATGTAGGAACATTCATCACCCATCGTATGGGTCTCGTATCATATACGCTTGTCTACTCTGGTATATCAATGCCCTGTCTCGATATACCTACGACTAGGGACATTCCAGGATATGCTTACAGACTACAGATGTCCCACTAGTATAATCTCCATCATAATCAAAGTAGTCAAGCCGATATCCTCAGGGCTTTATCAGCATGTATGAATGAATAAAAGCATGATCAAATCAACATGTCAGATAAAGAAGAACCAGATAGCATACTATCATGTCGAGCAAGAATGCATACTGAATATATATATACATGTATAGATACATCCACCATCACATAATGGCCTCTAGGGCACACATATATCCAACAATCTCATCTCTATATAAATAGTATATATACACTATACTAAGTATCGGACTGCGGGGGTGCTATACGCCATCCACCCGACTACTCCCCATAGATATAATCTATTCACCTGGATTTCGCTTTCCGTTGCCGTCGCTGCCACGCGCTTGCTTGTCGTCTCGAAGTCTTCGTGGGGTACCTACACATCAAAACGTATCGCATCGCGTTAAAACCAAATCAAAACTAAAACGACACGCTTAAAAGCCTATAGGTTAGCACTTAAGGTTTGCTCTCGCAAAACCACCCGATATCACTCGATATAGACGTACGAACATCACAAGATCGAGATAAAGCACAAATACCAAAAATCCAGAATGTAAATACGCAAAACCACAACTTGAGTCAAAATAGAAACACATGTAAAGATTTTTGTATAAGGTGAAAACAATGTTCCAAAACAATACTGGAGTGATGTATAAAGTGTAAATGAGCTATGGAAACAACTAGGACTCCTGACTCCACAAGGTGGCCGGTCTCCTACAATAGAATTCCGGCGACGCCGGCCCTGTTAGGGAATTGGGGTGTCAAGTCTGTAGGGCAGTCTCCTGGCAGTCAATATAGGGTATTGGTCCTGCTAGTTTTTCCAGTAAGCATCTAGGGTCACTCCAGATTCCTTATAGGCTACCAATCTAACACAAAACCAAGGTTTGGTATATAGAGTTTAAGTCGTGGCAAATGTCGTAATACTACACCGTAGGAAATTGGTCCCAGATTTGGATTAGGGTGATAACCAAGTGAGCAAACAACACTAGGGTGATATATAAGGTAAATGTGACCTACAGAAGAAACCTGGACCCATATCCTCACCAAGTGGCCGAGCCCTTCCTCATGCAAAACCAGTCTCGCCGGCTAGGGGGTCTCCATTGTGGTTCGTCTTGCTACAGTGGGTTCCTATGGTCTCAAATGGATCTCTGGAGATGTTTATTTTTCCAGTAAACATCCCAGTTCATTACAGATTTTCCTGCACACTCAAATTTTCATAAACCGACTTGAAAGTTCTGAAATTCCGTTCTTTTAGATTCCAGTTTTGGTTGGTCTCGGTTTTCAATCATCATGGGGGTTTATAGGTCACTAAAAAGGCTTATTAGTACTAATCCAACTCAAAATCACCTCAACCCTTTCTAGGCTTTTCAAAGTCCACAAAACTTCTCCAAAACGATGTTAAACTTGTAATGAGGCTAAAGAACATGAAACACTACACTAATTGTGAAAGGGGTTACCTCATCCAGCTCCTGAGAATCTCCTACAGCGCCAAAATCGTATTTTTCTTCGTCTAGTGGGTAGCTTGTGAGGTTGTGCACAACTTTTGTGAATTGAGAATGGGGTTTTGGAGGGTTTTTCATTGAGTTTTGAGTGAAGAGAAGAAGAAGAAGATGATGATGATGGGGAGGGGCTGTGCTCTGGCCGAGCATCCAAGCAGGGAGTGAGGGAAAGAGAGAGTGTATGTGCAAGGTCAATGCACATGCCTCCTAACTACCTCCATCCATACCTCTTGACTTTTCCTTTCTTTTTATTTTCTTTTCTTTTCCCTCTAATTTCCTTCTCTCCTCAATAGTAAACCCAAAACAAACCATGATAGAAAATGCACAAGTGTAAAATAAAAGGATATGGTGCATGTTTGCACAAAACATGTTTAAAGCGCGATTAGCGATTTTTAATCGCGATTAGCACTAAATTAGCATATAATTAAACATAAAAACTTAAAATTTGCATAATTTATATAAAACACCCTCTTTTAAATAATTTCCATAATTTTCAAAAAAAATCCCAATTTATCGGTATTTAATTATACCGAAATATTAAAATATTCATTAAAAATAATATTAAATTATAAAAAATCCCAAAAATAATATTTTATTTTTTTGAAATGTTACAATCTTCCCTTCTTAAAGAAATTCGGTCCTCGAATTTAAATTTAAACCCCCAAATTCTTAAAACATTTCGATAAAAAGTCCAAGTCGTCGGGGCTCCGAAATCATCGGAGTCATGGTAAAGAAACAAATGTCAAATCCAAAACAAAACCAATATGATATACATAAAAATTATACATGTAGATATGAAATCTATATATGTAAATAACTAAAGGAAATGCGTGCAAAATTTGTCCAGGTACTGTCCTCTGACTAGTCCTGCTCAGTACAAAAACGCATAGCAAATATCATAAAAACGTACTGATCCATAAGGAATAAATCCTAAAAATGTATATAAGAATACCCTGTGCGTCTGGTGCGCACGAAAATCAAAATCCATATATGTGACATACATGTGCATAGAAACATCATATAGGTGCAACGGGTGTGCACGAAACATCTGTCATAGGCAACGTGTGTGCCTGACAGCAAATCAGGTGCATCAGACATGCATGAAAATCTCAATTTAGTGCACCTGGTGTGCACCAAAATCGCGTCTCAAAACATGCGCTCAACACGCGCGAAAATCCAAATCAAATGCACGGAGTGCAAGAAATTAATATCAATATCAGAATCAAAATCGATATGTCGAATGACATCAAATCGGAGTCAGGTGAAACTGTAGTGCACAAAATATAAATCTGGTGCAACAAAGGCACGAAATATAAATCTGGTGCGATAAACGCACGAAACATAAAACCGGTGCATCCTGTACACAAATATGAATACCTAGTAGGTGCAACCATGGTGCACGAAAACAAATATCATAAAACTCAGTCATCAAGACTAAATCATGCGAATAGATCGCCTAAAATACCGAAATCTAAGGCGACGGATACGTGATAATCGAATCACAAAATAACAAATCATAAATACCGTCGTCAATGTATCCTCCTTCAAGTAGGGAAGGTGTCGGCGCATCCAATGCTAGCAGCGCAAGATATCTACTTGCCTCATGTTCATGGTCGGGCGTCCTCTGTCTCTGGGCCCTTATCTTCTCTGCGGATTACCTATCTCGCAATCAATCGGCTCATCGGCCCAGTCAGGTGTGCTAACAGGGGTGATTCCGTTATGGCACTTCTCTGGTCATCTCTCGGTCAATCCTCACGACCACTCGTAAAGCAGCACATCACCGGCGCCGACCTCTGGTCCTCTGAATGCACATCGCATCTCTGATGTCAGCGGAGTGGAACGTCATCTCGTGCGAACTCTTTACTTCACTCTGCTCCAATGTCGACTGATTTGGACTCTTCTTCTCGTGGCTGTATAGACTGCGCTCCAACGGCTCTACTCGTATCTGGAGCCTCCCAAGCAGTGTATCCCATCACATGATATCCGAAAGATGTCGAGCCATCTGATCGATATGTCAAAACCTCATAATCCCTCAAGAGATCAACATCTTGGGTATAGTTTAATAGTATCGAGTACATACCACAGCATCAGTGGTCCATCCGTAGAAGGGCAAACCCAAGCCTCACTAATAGCGCTGCGGAACTGCCGCAAACCCTAAGGTTCAAAGGATTTCACACGGTCATTATGTCGAGTTAGGGTTTCATTCTTCTAGAGGGTCCATAGAATTGCATGCATGTCGTTCTGAATACTTTAAACTTGGAATATAGTTTCCTGACATTCGATCGTCTCTATCGACTCTCAACGAATCTGTGTGAAGTCGTCTCTAGCTAGAATCAATCTATCTGATGACTTCGCATCGGGTAAGCGAACGAACCACATGTCTTAGTCATTCATCCTCGGGTGACTAGCGAACTTCCATCATATCTCTAAGTATATACTTATGCTGCAGTAGCTCCAACGCCTGGGCGATATCTCATCATTTGCAGCAACAACTGGCTCATTCGTATGTACGCTGAACAACGCCTCAATCATCATGAATAAGCGATATATCGATGGTCATCACATTCTGTCTGGCCTATAGCAGTAGCCTGATCCTCTAGTGCCGATCAGCACATCCGGGAGATCTCGTAAAAGCGATCTGTCAAACGCTCATGGCGCGAAAACACAATAAAACGAAGCCTTCTATGCAGTCGTATGTCTCTGGAATCACGCCCTGGTCAGTCCTCGTCCGTGACGAGCTCATGCTGACGCAACTCTAGCCGTAGCTCTCTCTGCCCGTGCAATCGTAGCAGCAAAATCATAACCAGTATCGATGAGGATAGATCATAGGAATGAATATAATACTGTGCAAGGAAATGTTCATCCTAAGGTTTCTTAAGCGGAGTGGCTGTAGGGTTGCTAGGCACGCGCACAAGGTTCTACGAGGCATCAACCATGCCCGATTTAAAAATTAGCCGTGCCGAACAACCCGAAGCCGGATCTTTAAACTAGGGTTTAGGCGAAAACGAACATGTTAAATGCTTTAACACTAAGTGAGAGGGATTACAACCTTTGTAGATCCGGTCCTTCACTTCTTAAGCTCCGTATTGAGGTCCCTTCGCTGCGATCATCGTGTTCCGGACTCTCGAGAGGGTTCACGAAGAGAATGATGCAACCTTTGCTTCCGATCTTCGATACCAAGATGATCTACCTTGAAGTTTCGATAACACAAGCTAACACTCATAATATGAAGTGAACACCCTCATCTAAATGGCAAGGATAGATGAGGATGATGAAGTAGGATTTTTGCTCTCATTTAAAATCTTTTTCTCACTCACTTTCATCACAAAAGAAAGCTTTTTCATGAAGGAACTCAAGCATCAAGAAGAAGAATGAAGAAGATAGCTCAATCCTTTTGTGATGAACAATGAATTATTGTAGTGGTTACAAATCTAACCAAGGGTTAAGCATGAGAGAGTTAACCCTCGTAGAGAGTTAACTAGGGTTAATGGTTTGGATTGGGTTAACATAATATCTCACAAATAATATCAAGCAACCACAAAGTCAAAGCTTCATGAAGCTTCATGGAAGCTTCATGCAAAAGCTAACCTTAATCCAAACCCTAACCAAGTTTAAACCCTAATCCAATGTTAAATTTGTAACCCTAACATGTTACAATATTATATATCACATATACAATATATTTTGTAACAATAGAAAATAATGCAATTAACATATATCGCATAAATATCAATGTATTATCCCGTGAGAAAATGAATCTTTTAGTGAGCTAATATTAGTTAATGTAATTTAATATATCATATATATTATTATACATTAAATTATCGAATCAACACTTGATCCGACAATCCGGCTATATCGCATATAACTGACTAATACGATGACCCGGCTATATCACATATACCCGGCCGATATCTCATATCGCGAGAATCCAATACGGTATCATATACCGCATTATCCTCGGTCCCGCACATATCACATATGTGCTCCTACTCCGTTTTACCTGAGCCAAGAAACCTCTATGTAGGACTCTAAAGAATCGTCAATACGCCGGCAGTAGGTGATGATCATATCAAACACCCATAAGCTGCAAGCGGTTGGCTAAACGTAACAGCCACCCAGGTATTGAACGCTCAGAAGATCAACAAGCAAGCCTGTACATTCTCCTGTGAATCCAAACAGTAACACTCCCGTACAGTCCGGTCTCGTCGTCTGATATGTCGCATATCTCGCCTAGGAGTGGTAAACGTCAGACCCAGTAGCTCGATAAGTCGTGTCGATATGAGATCTATAACAGTTCAAGAAACTACTGATAACACTTACCGGTAAATCTCAGCAACCCTGGCCAGGGATTTCCGGTTATAGCCAATCGAACACAGCGCAACATCAACTCCCTATACCGGGAGAGACGAATCCCCTCCTATAGCTCATTTCCTCCATGTGATTCGGGACTGTACCCAAAAGCCACCTTTTTGCATGCCCTCTTGGACATGGTATGATGGAAATCAAAGCATAGTGGGAATCACACAAGACTCTATGACGATCTCGGGTCAACAGACTAAGCTGTACTAGTGTCACCAGAGAACTGCCATCTGAAGTAAGGTATAATACCATCTGAGAGTTCTCGGCGAGTCCGTCCAGTGTACCCAGTCTCCACTGAGCACCCGTACACCATCCTTGATGTCAAACACCGATGGATATGGGATCATCCATCACCCATCATATGGGTCAAGATGCGTATACGCTAGTCTACTCTGGTGTATCGATGCCCTGTCTCGATACACCCTCGACTAGGAACAGTTATAGGATGTACTCGTCGACTACTGTGGCCCCACTAGTATGATCTCATCATAGTCCCAGTAGTCGAGTACATATTCTAAGGGCTTTATCAACATGTAATATAGTGACAATCAGAGTACATGTTAAGATAAAATACAATCAGATAGCATACTATCATGTCGAGCAAGAAAGACCTCCCTATATATGTCCTTGCATCCACTACAATATACATCGTATGTACAGTAATGGCCTCTAGGGCATACATATAACTAACAATCTCCCACTTGCACTAGGGCCATCTGTTGTGGTATCACATACCCAACAATTAGCTGTGGTTGAAGTATCTCATACTCGACCATCCCATAAAAGTCTCTACTGGGAACAAGGCCTTCATGAGTGGATCCGCGCTGTTGTCCTCTGTGTCTACTCTCCTAACCTCGATCTCCCTGGAGATCAACCATCTCCATGATCAGATGACACTGCCTTAGAATTATATCTGGATTTCTGATGGGCCGGGTGTTCCTTGGCTAAAGCCACAACTCCATTGTCACACAATGGTAGGAACGAAGTTCATCTCATGAACTTATATATATCCAGACTGCCTCTTTGGTAGCATCTTTGGTAACGATGTATCTTGCCTTTAATCGTCTAGTATGTCATGGTATCTAGCTTGGAACTCTTCCAACATACCGTCCCTCCACTGAGGGTAAAAGACAATGCCTGCGACTGACATTCAGTCGTTCTTATCACCCTGGAACCTTTCTAGTGATTCTTCCCAGGATCGATTGATACCATCTCACTACAACTAGTAAGAATCCTAACATCCAATTAGATCTATCTCATAGATCTAAAACCCAGGATTTAGGAGGTATCACTTTGATCCTATATGGAGAATCCTTGTGATAAGCGGAGATTGACCGAGCGTAGAATAGGAAACTCCTTCCCTATCAAGAGTATGTCATCCACGTACTCTACGAGGATCACCTCCATACCTCTACTACCTTTTTGTATATACAAGGTTCATCTACCATTTTGATGAAGTCAAACTCTTTGACTACCACATCAAAACAGATGTTCCAACCCCGCGATGCCTGCTTTATCATATAAAACATCTTGCTCACGTTTCCGCTGCTCCCACTGACTGCGAAGCCCTCTGGCTGTGTACTTATAGACGCTCTCTTCCAAATCAGCATTTTAGAAAAGCAGTCATGACACCCAACCACCAGATATCGTAGTCATGGTATGTAGCAGTGGCAAGTAGGATCTGGATGGACTTAAGCATAGCTTTGAAAGTCTTAACTTTTCCATATACACCAAGTAATCTTCTCAAGATATACTTGCTCCTGATGGGGATTTAACCCTTCAGATAAAGCAACCAAAGTCCATACTTTGTTGGTGTATAAGGATTCCATCTCAGATCGCTAAGCATCCAGCCATTCTTACAGAGTCCCACTCCTGATGGCCAGCCCGAAACTAGTTGGGTTATCATCTCATGATGCAATCCTCGCTCCCACTATCATAGAGAAACCGAAGTATCTCTCAGGTGGGTGAGGAACCCTACTAGATCGGCGGAGAGGCTGAGGTTCGTTGGAAACTATTGAATCCTTTGGTTCTACCAAATCATTTACTGCAGTTTGTATAGCTGGAACCTTTCCAGTTCTACATATCAGACCTTGCCTCGAGCTTGTCCGGATTTTGCTTTTAGACATAGGCCGGACAATCCCAAATCTTAACAAACTTAAGATATGTGCTCTTCCCTTTCCATATCACATATGAAGTGGTAGGCAACTGATTTGTTTTGAACCCTATTCAATAGGTATGCAGCTTCTCAAGTGCATAACTCCCAAAAGGAAATAGGAAACTCAGTAGTACTCATCATAGAGCACACCATATCACATAGGGTGCTATTGCTCCGCCCCGATACACCGACGTGCTGTGGTGTATACGGAGGAGTAATGCTGAGAGAGAATCTCATTCTCTTTTAGAATAGTCCAGGAATTCCGTACTCAAGTATTCTCCTCCTTGATCACATCAAAGGACATTATACTTTTACCCATATTTTGGTTCTCTACTTCTAACTTATATTCTGTGAATATCTCAAAAGATTCGGACTTGTGTTTCAACAGGAAAAAATGTCTGAATCTTGAGAGATCATCAGAGAATGTAACGAAGTACAAAGAACCGGTCTTGGCATGTGTAGACAGGAGACTTTCATACATCAGCATGTATCAATCACAAGAGTTCACTAACTCTTTCTCTGTTTCCAATAAACAGAGCTATGGTCATCTTTTCTTTGTGACATGACCGGCAAGTTTCACAAGATGTAAATTCAAACAGATTTAAATATGCATCTAAATGTAACTTCAACCAGTCGGGTCGCATTGATATGACCTAGTCTACAATGCTTCAAGAAGGATGCGTTCATTTCTGAACTCTTCCTCTTGCGTGTGTTCAGTATACTAAGAACTGTAGTTTGATTTAGAACGTCAATGCTTTTATATAACGCGCCTGAACCGATCAACTCTTGATATAGGAAATGTTCAAAACATTATCCAACAATACAAAATTATATCCTTTCTTTACTAATAAAGAGACTGATATGATGTTGTATATCAGGTTCGGTATCTAATAACATTCATTCAGAATCAATGTATTCTGGTAATACAGGATGATAGTGACCAACAGACTTGGCTGCAACACTTGCACCGTTTCTATCTCATGAAACTTATCACCCGTTCTCAGTTATCTACCTATCTATAGCCCATGTAACAGATTACATATGCGGGATCCTGATCCGGTATCTCATACCCAGGACGTAAAGGATACTGAGAAACAGTTCTATGTAATTAACACACCCGAAGATGATGCATTAGCATGTACTTTCTTCGTTTGGGCGGCACGGAAAATCTGGAATTCCCTAATTTCCTGCTCTGTCTTCTAACAATTATAAGTGGAGCGGGACCAACGTTCCCAGCTCAGTATAACAAGAGAGTTCGGTCAATATATCCGTATTATTATCTTGATTAAGGCGTGATATCGTCGCTACCAGGAGAGAGAGAGAGAAGAAAACACTCAGCGTATGCCCTTGCAAGATTAGATTGGTTATCTAATATATCTAATCAGGATGTCTCCCACTGTTTTAATCAAATCTTCCTTCAAACCTTAAAAGGAAAGACTAGCCGGGATTAATAACACGCTACAAGTTCGCCAATTTTTCAGCCAGGCCGGTGTCGGTACTTTGAGGGAGGTCCCCCGTGCTTTCGCACGAACCTAATTAAATTAAACCTCGTTTTCCCAGAGGCGTAACCCCGTTAACACCTTTCTAGACACCTACTTGATCGGCTAATTGTAATGTGTAAAACTCTCCCAGGAGTAACTCTTACTCGCAGCGGGTATCGGGATCCAACTATCTCATAGAAGGTATGCAATCTCGTTGCAAATTTCAACGCTTGAAATTCCCAATAATATTTTACCCCTGGCGTCCTATGACCTTGACAGAGGTCAACAAACCATAGGCTGCTAGTCAAGTTCAACCCGTCATATCCTGATTGAAGTAAACCCACCCGCACAACCCTTGACAGAGGTCAACAAGGTCGCACGACTACCCTAAATCAATCACATCATATGTTTATACAGATAAGCACTAATCAGCTACCGCACACTACGCCTTGACAGAGGTCAACAAACGCAGCATGAATACTAAATACTACTTATCTGAAATGACGGAGGGCTACGACAGGTTTTTAAGAAAACCTTTTGCGTAATGAACTTGATATCGTCGTAGAATCGAGTGATTTTAAATGGAGTGTTTTTTAGGCTTTTCTAGTTTTGCTAAAGGGGTCACTCCCGGTGAAGGGATCGTCGGCCCTTTCCTCATCGAATAAGGTGCAAGGTATATCATATATACCACTATGCAAAGAAAAAACTCTAAAAGCAATCAAAAGACAAACCGAGGGGTGTAGCATCTTCCTGTTATTGCTAAAGGGGTCACTCCCGGTGAAGGGATCTCGGTCCTTTCCTTATCGAATAAGGTGTTGGATGTTCCACAAGGAACACCGCTATGCAAAGCAAGAACTAGAGCTACCAGTTTTTAAACAAGTTTCTACAACATCATAGGTTTCTTTTATTTCATTAATCTCATTAATGAAGTCCTATTTTAATATGCTTCACAAGCATCTCTTTTGAAACGAAATCTGCAATATAACATATATCTCATATATATAATATAAACATTCATCTCAGGCAGTAATATGATCTCATCACAGAACATTGCAGCAGAAGAACATATATGAAATATTGGATATACTAGGACGTCCGTGTTTTCAATACGAGCCTGTTTAAAACACGGATTCCACGGTCGCGATGAATAGCCAAACCCACATCCCTAGACCCCTACGAGAGCGGCAAGTAACACTGCCAATTCTATGGTTAGGAGACCCGGTCTCGACTCCTCGAGATGGTCTTCCACTAGACCCCAGAACCCGGTTACTTGTGCTCCCCGCCTTGGGTCTACCTAATGCGGAAAAGTAAATAATATACAAGTGGTGACATCAACCTCATCCCGGAAGTGCCCCAATAAAAGAATATTACATACAAATGAATTTTACATGAATGAAAAAGAAAAACTCTCATCTCACATAAAACCCCCGGCTATTCAAACGCAACGATCCAATATAACATATCACAGCAACACATAATATCTCATATCATCAACGTAATCAAGTATGCGTATCCCGATTGTCGTTGATGTATAACAACGAAGCCGGCGATACACCACATACTACGCTTACGGTCACAGAAAAGAAAGTGTAAAACTACAACAGTTGGAATCCGCAACCACTTTAGACATCGCATGCCCAACCAAATGAATTCCTTAGACATCTCATGCCTAACAATTATAAACCCCGCATTTTAGTCTCTTTATCGAAAACTCTTTTCAATATCTAGTCGGACAATTCAACAAGATTCCCGACAACCTGATCGAATGCTCGTCGCAAACTTTAGTAGACGGCCGCACCCCCGATGCCGTCGACAAAATGCACCAAGGCGGAACACCGCTGCCGCGAGCACCCGAACGGATGCTTTTGGCGACGGGGTTCTCCTACAGTCACTTGGTCGGGGCTATGGGGCGTGGCTGTCTATTAAGTTTACCCGGCGAGTATCCGCGTACGCTACGTGATTGCGATGGACTTTTGATCACATCAAAATTCCGTGGCAACCGATCATATGAGACCGAACTGCTAGATTTATAACATTCAAATTAGTTATCTCATAACTACATGTGGATTCCAAATATTGTATCACATTCCAGATAAATAGACAACGTTAAACTTTCCGATCGAATAATCAAACACCCAAGATTTCCCCAATATATCTCAACACTTGAAATCAGTTTAAAAATATCCATCACATGCCACAGTACCAATGGTCCAGCCGTAGAAGGGTCAAGCCAACGCCTTACATGTGGCACGCCGTACTGCCCCAAACCCAAAGGTTCAAAAGGCAGTTCAAGACGGTCACATAATCGAGTTAAGGTTTGTTGTCTTCTAGAGGGTCCACCGTGTTACTTGCATGACTTAGAACTTTCTTAAACTAGAGAAAAAATCCAACTTTTGAAAAAATTTCCGACAGGGGAAAAAGTGAGTTATTGATATCCGTTCGAACTTTTTAACAGTTTCTAAAAATATCTGGAACAAACTAAACAAAGTTAAATTATCCGATCGAATCAACGAGTCCCCAATACAACCCTAGAAAACTCAACACTTGAGTGGAATTAAAAAATTCCCAGAAAAATTGCCAAGAAAGGACCTAAGAATAAATAAGTGAAATTCCAGGGACTAAGTTGAAATTTTGGCCGCGGAACCGCCGCCAAACCCATGGTTTCGCCGCGGTTCCGCGGTCAAAATATTGATTTAGTGGACCGTACTTCAAAGTAATTCTTTGTTTTTCCTGCTTATTTTTCTGAGCATTTTTAATTAAGAAAAAAACACATTTTTAAAAAATGTACAGAGAAGGGTTCGTGTCGGGGTTTTCGGGTTCGATCGGACTTTAAAATTCGTCTAGACATCGCCTAAAGCTCTAGCTTGGCTCTGATACCACTGTAGGGTTCCTAGGCACACGCACAAGGTTCTACGAGGCATCAACCATGCCCGATTTAAAAATTAGCCGCGCCGAACAACCCGAAGCCGGATCTTTAAACTAAGGTTTAGGCGAAAACGAACATGTTAAACGCTTTAACACTAAGTGAGAGGGATTACAACCTTTGTAGATCCGGTCCTTCACTTCTTAAGCTCCGTGTTGAGGTCCTTTCGCTGCAATCATCGTGTTCCGGACTCTCGAGAGGGTTCACGAAGAGAATGATGCAACCTTTACTTCCGATCTTCGATACCAAGATGATCTACCTTGAAGTTTCGATAACACAAGCTAACACTCATAATATGAAGTGAACACCCTCATTTAAATTGCAAGGATAGATGAGGATGATGAAGTAGGATTTTTGCTCTCATTTAAAATCTTTTTCTCACTCACTTTCATCACAAAAGAAAGCTTTTTCATGAAGGAACTCAAGCATCAAAAAGAAGAATGAAGAAGATAACTCAATCCTTTTGTGATGAACAATGAATTATTGTAGTGGTTACAAATCTAACCAAGGGTTAAGCATGAGAGAGTTAACCCTTGTAGAGAGTTAACTAGGGTTAATGGTTTGGATTGGGTTAACATAATATCTCACAAATAATATAAGCAACCACAAAGTCAAAGCTTCATGAAGCTTCATGGAAGCTTCATGCAAAAGCTAACCCTAATCCAAACCCTAACCATGTTTAAACCCTAATCCAATGTTAAATTTGTAACCCTAACATGTTACAATATTATATATCACATATACAATATATTTTGTAACAATAGAAAATAATACAATTAACATATATCGCATATATATCAATGTATTATCCCGTGAGAAAATGAATCTTTTAGTGAGCTAATATTAGTTAATGTAATTTAATACATCATATATATTATTATACATTAAATTATCGAATCAACACTTGATCCGACAATCCGGCTATATCGCATATAACCGACTAATACGATGACCCGGCTATATCACATATACCCGGCCGATATCTCATATCGCGAGAATCCAATACGGTATCATATACCGCATTATCCTCGGTCCCGCACATATCACATATGTGCTCCTACTCCGTTTTCCCTGAGCCAAGAAACCTCTGTGTAGGACTCTAAAGAATCGTCAATACACCGGCAGTAGGTGATGATCATATCGAACACCCACAAGCTTCAAGCGGTCAACTAAACGTAATAGCCACCCAGGTATTGAACGCTCAGAAGATCAACAAGCAAGCCTATACATTCTCCTGTGAGTCCAAACAGTAACACTCCCGTACAGTCCGGTCTCGTCGTCTGATATGTCGCATATCTCGCCTAGGGGTGGTAAACGTCAGACCCCAGTAGCTCGATAATTCGTGTCGATATGGGGTCTATAACAGTTTGAGAAAATACTGATAACACTTACCCGTAAATCTCAGCAACCCTGGCCAGGGATTTCCGGTTATAGCCAATCGAACACAGCGCAACATCAACTCCCTATACCGGGAGAGACGAATCCCCTCCTATCGCTCATTGCCTCCATGTTATTCGGGACTGTACCCAAAAGCAACCTTTTTGCATGCCCTCTTGGACGTGGTATGATGGAAATCAAAGCATAGTGGGAATCACACAAGACTCTATGACAATCTCGGGTCAACAGATTAAGCTGTACCAGTGTCACCAGAGAACTGCCATCTGACGTAAGGTATAATACCATCTGAGAGTTCTCGGCGAGTCCGTCCAGTGTACCCAGTCTCTGTAAGTCGATGTAGTACACCCCAGTACTTATGGGGAGGCGGAATTTTCAAAAACGATCAAGTTTAAAGAACGAACATCGACTAACCGCTTGAATCGAAGCTAAACAAATAATAACCGAACACATAGCTATACTAAACTATAGTGTTAAGGGATTATACCTAATGAAAACGGTCCTTCGTCTTTGTGTCCTCCTTTGTTCTCCTCGACCTTCTCTAGGTAGTAGACGATCCACCCGAGAGCAAGACACCAAGCTACACCTCTAACTTGAGGTAACTAATCAACTTTGATTGCTAATCAAAGATGAAAGGATGATATAGAGTGAAGGTAATGGATGCTTAAGTCTAACTAAACCTTTGATCTCAACACATGAGGATTAAGGATTAGTATCTTGAAGATGAGAGCTTGAGGAGAGAGAATATGAGATAAGATAATGAGAAGAGAGAGAGTGTATCATAATATATTATGAAGCATTTTCTAATAATGAGAAAAGAATAAAGAGTGATGATAAATCATGCTTCATAAAATATCTAGTGGTGATTCATTAGCATGAGTCATTAAGCAATAAATGTGCATTAATGAAATGAATGAATCACCACCATGACTCACAATCTCATCCAAAGTAACCTCCTTAGTCACATCTTCTAGAAGCTTCTCGTACAATTACGAGAACGCCCCTCCAATCCGCAAAAATACGGAAAAACTTTAGACTGTAAAAATCCAATAACCGGATACCAGTAACTGGCTTAAACCAAAGCCGACTGGTAAAAACTGTCCGAAAGTCGTACGTGCGTAAACGCACGTATGCGTCCGAACCCTTTGTCGCAAAACCATGCGACCTCTATATCGTTTCGCCTGGAGTAGGAAACTCTCTGTGTGGGACTCTAGAGACTCGACTACTACGCTGGCAGTGGGTTTAACCACAGACCGCAAGCGGCACTAGCTGTACGTAACGGTCCCCAGGTAGTTGTCGATATGAAGGCCGATGAGAAAACCCATCCGAACTCCTACTGAATCTGATGTGACAATCTCCATACAGTCCGGTCCGTTCGTCCAAGACTATCGCATATCGGGCCTAGGGGCGGCAAGCGTCAGTCCCCTAATAGCGGTATAAGTCGTGTCGGAGGGAAGCCCATTACACCCTGAGAAACTACTGGAACCTACCAGCAAATCTCGCTTGCCCTGGCCAGGGACTTTGCGTAATGGCTCTCTGACACAGCACGATATCTACTCCCAATACCGGGAGGGACGAATCCTGTCTAACCGCCACTGCCTCCAAGTGCTCGGGACTGCACCCAACTGCTACCTGTTTGCACGACTCTTTTGAGCCGTGGTAGGGTAGCAATCTAAGAACAGTGGGACACACTCGAGGCGAAGTTGCAGTGTCAAGTCTGCGGACTACGCTGTAATCATGTCACCTGGGAACTGTTCACTGACGACTGGTATCAAACCAGCCAACAGTTCCCTGTGAGTCCTGTCCGGTGTACCCGTAACCCAACGAGCACCTGTATACTATCTCCAGTACGACGTACTGACGGCTGTGGGACAGACCATCTCCCCAACTGGGATGAGAAGCGTACACACTAGTCTACTCCGGAGTATCGATGCTCTGTCTCGATAATCCAACGACCAGGGACCTGAATGAGGATGTGCTTGTAGACTACCCAGCCCCCACTAGTGTGACTGCCATCACAACGCTGGTAGACAAGCAAGATCCCAGGAGCTCTATCAATACGTACACTCACATATTTAAGATAGAAAAACCAAGTAGCATACTACCATGTTTAGCAAGACTGTTATATACATGTGAATATCCCAAGCTTCCATTAAGTAATATACAAGCTAGTATGATACAGTAATGGCCTTCTAGGGCACAAACACTAACAGTCTCCCACTTGCACTAGGGCCATGTACTGGCATATCGTAGACCAATGATCTCGAGTAGCCTCTCGAACTGAATCTGAGGAAGGGCCTTCGTGAATGGATCAGCAATGTTCTCTTCTGAAGCAACTCTCCGAACCTCGATCTCCTGACGATCAATGATCTCCCTGATCAGGTGATACGGCCTCAAGATGTGTCTGGACTTCTGATGGGACCTTGGTTCCTTCGCTAAAGCTATGGTAGGAACAACCTGAAGTTCTGTTAGGAACTTCTTCATCCAGACTGCTTCTTTTGCGGCATCGCAAGCAGCTATATACACCGCTTCCATCGTCGAGTCGGCAACGGTGTCCTGCTTGGAGCTCTTCCAGCACACCGCCCCTCCATTGAGGGTAAAGACATAACCCGACATGGACTTGGAATCTTCCTTATCACTCTGGAAGCCGGAATCAGCAAAGGCCTCCAACCTGAGGTCTTTTCCACCGTAAACCAAGAACATCTCCTTAGTCCTCCTCAGGTACTTGAGAATGTTCTTTACTGCTATCCAGTGTTTCTCCCCTGGGTCTGACTGATACCGGCTTACCACGCTCAGTGCGTAAGCTACATCTGGTCTGGTACACAACATCGCATACATTATAGAGCCTACCGCAGAAGCGTAGGGTATAATAGACATGCGTTCCCTTTCCAAATCAGTCTTGGGAGACATCTCTTTGGAGAGGGTGATTCCGTGACAAGCCGGTAGATTACCGCGCTTAGAATCTTCCATACTGAATCTTTTCAGTATAGTGTCGATATACCTGGACTGCGAAAGTCCCAACATCCTCTTGGATCTATCACGATAGATCCGGATCCCCAGAATGTAAGAGGCATCACCCAGGTCTTTCATGGAGAACCTGTGTGACAAGAATCCTTTGACAGATTGTAGCATAGGAATGTCATTTCCTATCAATAGAATGTCATCCACGTACAAGACGAGGAATACGACACTTCTGGCCACAACTTTACTATATATGCACGGTTCATCTGGATTTTTGATAAAGTCATATTCTTTGACTGTCTCATCAAAACAGATGTTCCAACTCCGCGATGCCTGCTTTAGTCCATAAATAGACTTAAGCAGCTTGCATACTTTCCCGCTGCTCCCACTCTGATTGAAACCCTCTGGCTGATCCATATAGACGCTCTCTTCTAAATTTCCATTTAGAAAAGCCGCCTTTACGTCCATCTGCCAGATTTCATAATCATGGAAGGCAGCAATAGCAAGAAGGACCCGAATGGATTTGAGCATAGCCACTGGAGAAAAAGTTTCGTCATAGTCCAAACCAGGTCTTTGACGAAAACCCTTTGCAACAAGTCTAGCCTTATAGGTTTCCACCTGTCCATCTACACCAATCTTTTTCTTGAAGATCCATTTGCATCCTATGGGTTTTACCCCATCTGGAGCAAAGTCCAAAGTCCATACTTTGTTGGTGTACATGGACTCCATTTCGGTCCGCATTGTATCTAGCCATCGTACCGAGTCGCCGCTCTGGATAGCTTGCTGGAAGTCAGTAGGTTCATCATCTTCTATGATGCAATCCTCTCTATCCCCATCTATGAGAAAACCGTAGTATCTCTCAGGCGGATGAGACGGCCTACTACTCCTGCGGAGGGGTGCGGGAATGTTCTGTTCTTCTTGAACCTCTGGTTCTACCAAACTTTCAGTAGCAGCTTGTGGTTCTGGAATTTCTTCCAGTTCTATTTCGCTCCCACTTGATTCCTTTTCTAAAAACAGATGTTCCAGAAAATGGGCATTACGAGAAACAAAGACCTTTTGTTCCTCTGCGTAATAGAAATAATATCCCTTGGAGTTTTTTGGATATCCCACAAACAAACATTTTACTGATCGTGCCTCGAGCTTGTCCACATGCTGCTTTTTAACAAAAGCTGGACATCCCTAAATCTTCATATGCTGAAGATGGGGTTTCTTCCCAGTCCACATCTGATATGGAGTGGTAGGCACAGTCTTGGTTGGAGCCCTGTTCAGAAGATATGCCGCTGATTCTAGCGCATAACCCCAGAAAGATCACGGTAACTCAGCATTACTCATCATGGATCGTACCATATCCAATAGGGTTCGATTCCGTCTCTACGATACACCGTTATGCTGTGGAGTGTACGGAGGAGTAAGCTGAGAGAGAATTCCTTTCTCTTTTAGGTAACCTAGGAACTCGGCACTCAAGTATTCACCACCTCGATCAGATCTAAGTGTCTTGATACTTTTGCCGGTTTGGTTTTCTACTTCATTCTTATACTCTTGGAATTTCTCAAAAGCCTCGGATTTATGTTTCATCAGATAAATGAATCCGTATCTTGAGTAATCATCCGTGAAAGTAATGAAGTAGGAATAACCACCTCGCGCATGTGTAGATATTGGACCACATACATCGCTGTGTATGAGTCCTAAGAGCTCGCTCGCTCTTACTCCTTGTCCAGTGAATGGAGTCTTTGTCATCTTTCCTTTGAGACAAGATTGACAAGTGTCATAAGTTTGATATTCGAACGTGTCCAAATATCCTTCTCTATGCAACTTAGTCAACCTTCTCTCATTGATGTGACCCAGTCTACAATGCCATAAGAAAGCTTTATTCAAATCTGGAGACTTTCTTTTTAGTGTGTTCTGGACGTTGAAAATTTGGAGTTGGTTTAAAACATATATGCCGTTATTTAGAGTACCGGACCCAATCAAACCATGATTAAGGTGGATGTTGACAACATCTCTTACAAACGTGAAATCATAACCTTTATTTGATAACAAGGAAACTGATATGATATTACACGTTAAGCTGGGTACAAAATAACAGTTATGTAAAACCAAAATGTGTCCACTCGTCAATCCTAGGTGATAATCCCCGACGGACGCAGCTCCCACGCTAGCTCCGTTAGCAACCCTGAGGATCATATCACCTTCCTTCAGCACTCTACGGTTTCTCAGTGCCTGCAATGAATTGCAAATATGAGATCCTGATCCGGTATCCAATACCCAGGAAGTAGAGTTGATCGACAGACAGTTCTCAATTATAAACACACCTGAAGTCGAAGCCACAGCTTGCTTCGGTTCCTGGTTCTTGGCGTTCCACGCCTTGCAATCCTTCTTCCAGTACCCTTTCCTGTGACAATGGAAGCACTCATCCTGGCCAACTATCGGTACTGCTTTCTTTTTCTTTCCCTTCCCTCCCACCTTACTAACACCTCCTCTAGGTCTGGGTGCGGCCTTCTTCTTCCTTCCTTTGGCCCTAGCCTTGGACCCGGAAGAAGATGAACCGCCAACAAACATAGCGGGTGTTTCCCTTGCCTTCTGCAAGGTGCCCTCCGCACTCCTTAACATGTTCAGCAGTTCCGCAAGTTCAACTTCTTTTCCTTGAAGATTGAAGTTGAGTATAAACTGGGCGTAGGTGGGAGGAAGGGACTGGAGAACAAGGTCTGTATAGAGCTCATTATCCAAAGTCGTCCCAAGGTCTGCGAGCTCTTCTATATAGCCAATCATCTGTAGGACATGTTCACCTACCGATGACCCGACAGCCAACCTCGCTCGAAACAATTTCTTAGAGGTCTCGTATCTTGCTATACGAGATTGCTCTCCATAAAGTTCCTTTGTATGGAGAAATATGCCATCTAAGGACATATCCTCGTGCCTCCTCTGATGTTCATTGTTCATCGAGGTAAGCACGATGCACTTGGCTCTCGCGCAATCTAAATCCCAGGTTTTGCGGATTTCCTTATCCGCATTGCTGGATTTGGGACCAGGGACAGCAGGTGCCGTAGCGGTGAGGACGTACCCCAGTTTGTCATAGGTCAAAGCCATTTTGACATTCCGCAGCCAATCTTTATAGTTTGGCCCCGTCAGTATATTTTTCTCTAAAAGTAACTTAAGTCCAGTCATTTTCAGGGTCGCTGCAATTAGGAGAGAGAGAAGAAAACTCTTTAGCATGATGCTCTTGCAAGTTTAGAATGGTTTTTAGTTTATCTAAACTGGATGGCTCCCACTGTTTCTCAAATCCTTCCACAAACCATAAAAGAAGAATTAGCCAAGACTATTCTCACCGTACAATACTTGCTTAACCGTTCAGCCAGGCCGGTGTCGATACTTCGAGGGAGGTTTTCCAACGCTTTCGCGAAGTTCCTTAATTAAATAACCTCTTTTCTCTGGGGGCGTAACCCCGCTGACACTTTTCTGGACACCTACTAGGTTTATAGCATTGATCGTTAAGTGACGAATATCCTGATAAGTAGCATATACTCACAGTAGGATCGGGATCCAAATATCATCCTCTGATAATGTTGTAGGAATGCTACCAACATTCATCAAACTCAAAATGGTATGCATCTCTTTGCAAATTTCAGTTTCTTTAGAAATTCCCGATATAAGTTTTTGCCCCATGCTCTTATAACCTTGGCTTTGGTCAAAGTGTCATAAGTCACATGTCAAGTTCTACCCGTCATTATCTTGTCAATTTGAACCCATCCGTATATACCCCTGACTTTGGTCAAATGGTAATACGACTGTCCCAAACCAACTCATCTATCTTATGCAACAAATGAAAACCCAGCAGCTACCAAACACTATGCCTTGACTTTGGCCAAAATGCATAGCTTGAATACTACTGAATACCCAAATGAAATGACGGAGGGCTACGACTGGTTTTGGCGAAACCGTGAACGTAGTGAACTTGATATAACCGAAGGAACCTGATAGCTTTTAAAAGGAGTGGTTAAATCTCCGCATTTAAAAATATCTGTTTTAAAAATAACCGAGTGGTTTCTTTTAAATTGTTCCAACGATTTAAACTTTGGTTTGTTTTACTTTGCATTATAGATAATGCGTCCCATCATTAACCTATCATTGCAGAAAACAACGAAAATACAAAGTCCTCTTATGCCATCCGCATTCGCCACTGGGTCCCGTCATCACCCGTTAGGTTACTTAACTAACGACAGAGCGGGGGCTGGGCTAGTGCGGGTGTAAAACATAAGTGACGTCTAAATAGCTACAATAAATATAGATATTTTACATTCGTCTGACGCAATGATATTCATTCCAGAACACAGATAAACAATATTGGATTTGCAAGCAATCTGTATTTCTTTTGAGCCTGCAAGAAAAGACAGATTACACAGTTGTGATGAATAGCCGTTACCCCACCCTCGACCCCTACGGGTACGGCAAACTACCCACCCGGCAGTTTGTGTACCCCACCTTGGGTCAGTCCTAGAAGCAAAAACAGTAAAATGAAATAATACAATGGTGGCTACAACCGCAACCTGGATGTGCCCCGCAAAATAATATTACAACATATTACATTTACAACAAATGAATTAATCATAAACCCATTGCTAAACCCCGGCTAAACACCACAACAGTCCAATACAGTTTATATGCACAAACAGATATAACCATTTCAGAAATGTGCAACCCCCTACCAGCCGACATACTAGCAGTTGGGGGAGGTTTACGAACACATTAAACAATCACAGATATAATCCAATATGCAAATACTGTACTATTTCGATCGATTAAACAACATCAATATTGCTCCAAAATCTGCTCTGTTAAACAGTAACCTGAGCAAATATTAAATATTCCAGAAAACCCCAAATATCACAGGGGACCCACCCAAGAAAGATGAGTCCATGACTCGGCTAAAGCGCCGCGGAAGGGCGGCGGATCCCACCGATCCGCCGCGCTTCCGCGGCCGAGTTGCCGATTCATGGGCTCGAATTTCTTGGGTGTTCTCCTGGACTCCTTTCTAGCTTTCTGAGCACATCTGAAAAATTTTTGGACTTCATTTTAAGTTCGACAGAAACTGAACAGATTTAGGGTTTTCCGGCTTCGTTTTTCCGTTCGAAATTCGTACAAATTTGCAATTAAGTTATTTATTGTTTAGCGACGCTCTGATACCACTGTAAGTCGATGTAGTACACCCCAGTACTTATGGGGAGGCGGAATTTTCAAAAACGATCAAGTTTAAAGAACGAACATCGACTAACCGCTTGAATCGAAGCTAAACAAATAATAACCGAACACATAGCTATACTAAACTATAGTGTTAAGGGATTATACCTAATGAAAACGGTCCTTCGTCTTTGTGTCCTCCTTTGTTCTCCTCGACCTTCTCTAGGTAGTAGACGATCCACCCGAGAGCAAGACACCAAGCTACACCTCTAACTTGAGGTAACTAATCAACTTTGATTGCTAATCAAAGATGAAAGGATGATATAGAGTGAAGGTAATGGATGCTTAAGTCTAACTAAACCTTTGATCTCAACACATGAGGATTAAGGATTAGTATCTTGAAGATGAGAGCTTGAGGAGAGAGAATATGAGATAAGATAATGAGAAGAGAGAGAGTGTATCATAATATATTATGAAGCATTTTCTAATAATGAGAAAAGAATAAAGAGTGATGATAAATCATGCTTCATAAAATATCTAGTGGTGATTCATTAGCATGAGTCATTAAGCAATAAATGTGCATTAATGAAATGAATGAATCACCACCATGACTCACAATCTCATCCAAAGTAACCTCCTTAGTCACATCTTCTAGAAGCTTCTCGTACAATTACGAGAACGCCCCTCCAATCCGCAAAAATACGGAAAAACTTTAGACTGTAAAAATCCAATAACCGGATACCAGTAACTGGCTTAAACCAAAGCCGACTGGTAAAAACTGTCCGAAAGTCGTACGTGCGTAAACGCACGTATGCATCCGAACCCTTTGTCGCAAAACGATGCGACCTCTATATCGTTTCGCCTGGAGTAGGAAACTCTCTGTGTGGGACTCTAGAGACTCGACTACTACGCTGGCAGTGGGTTTAACCACAGACCGCAAGCGGCACTAGCTGTACGTAACGGTCCCCAGGTAGTTGTCGATAAGAAGGCCGATGAGAAAACCCATCCGAACTCCTACTGAGTCTGATGTGACAATCTCCATACAGTCCGGTCCGTTCGTCCAAGACTATCGCATATCGGGCCTAGGGGGGCGGCAAGCGTCAGTCCCCTAATAGCGGTATAAGTCGTGTCGGAGGGAAGCCCATTACACCCTGAGAAACTACTGGAACCTAACAGCAAATCTCGCTTGCCCTGGCCAGGGACTTTGCGTAATGGCTCTCTGACACAGCACGATATCTACTCCCAATACCGGGAGGGACGAATCCTGTCTAACCGCCACTGCCTCCAAGTGCTCGGGACTGCACCCAACTGCTACCTGTTTGCACGACTCTTTTGAGCCGTGGTAGGGTAGCAATCTAAGAACAGTGGGACACACTCGAGGCGAAGTTGCAGTGTCAAGTCTGCGGACTACGCTGTACTCATGTCACCTGGGAACTGTTCACTGACGACTGGTATCAAACCAACCAACAGTTCCCTGTGAGTCCTGTCCGGTGTACCCGTAACCCAACGAGCACCTGTATACTATCTCCAGTACGACGTACTGACGGCTGTGGGACAGACCATCTACCCAACTGGGATGAGAAGCGTACACACTAGTCTACTCCGGAGTATCGATGCTTTGTCTCGATAATCCAACGACCAGGGACCTGAATGAGGATGTGCTTGTAGACTACCCAGCCCCCACTAGTGTGACTGCCATCACAACGCTGGTAGACAAGCAAGATCCCAAGAGCTCTATCAATACGTACACTCACATATTTAAGATAGAAAAACCAAGTAGCATACTACCATGTTTAGCAAGACTGTTATATACATGTGAATATCCCAAGCTTCCATTAAGTAATATACAAGCTAGTATGATACAGTAATGGCCTTCTAGGGCATAAACACTAACAGTCTCCACTGAGCACCTGTACACCGTCCTTGATGTCAAACACCGATGGATATGGGATTATCCATCGCCCATCATATGGGTCAAGATGCGTATACGCTAGTCTACTCTGGTGTATCGATGCCCTATCTCGATACACCCTAGACTAGGAACAGTTATAGGATGTACTGGTCGACTACCGTGGCCCCACTAGTATGATCTCATCATAGTCCCAGTAGTCAAGTACATATCCTAAGGGCTTTATCAACATGTAACATAGAGACAATCAGAGTACATGTTAAGATAAAGTACAACCCGATAGCATACTATCATGTCGAGCAAGAAAGTCCTTCCTATATATGTCCTAGCATCCACTACAATATACATCGTATGTACAGTAATGGCCTCTAGGGCATACATATAACCAACAGTGGCGTGTCGTAAGTATGCCGCGGAACATACGTACGGTACGTCACTCTACTCAAGCTACCTACTCCATCAACCAAGGGTCAACCTACGCGACGAAAGTTCGGGTATAATACCCACTCGACTAAGTCTAAGTTCCGTAAGGTCAAGCCTAAGTTCCGTATATAAATAAACGCCCTAGGCTCCACATAGTCAAATTTAGAATCGAACCAAGGTTAACCTAGCGCTCTGATACCAACTTTGTCACGACCCGAAATAGCCCGTGACTGGCACTTGAATCATATGAAGTCTATAGGACCCCATCTAATCTTAGTAAGCCAAAAGCCCAGAAATCTAAAACCATTTTTAAGTAATAAATAAGGGAAATAGTTTTAGGAAGTGAAGAAAACAAGTTTTTGAAACAAGGGTTTTGAAATAAGTAAGCCGAATATGCATTTTTAAAATCTATAGTCTTTTCTGAAAATTTCGGCAGAGTTTCCTTTGTAAATACTGGCCCCAAACTGGGTACAACAAGAATAATATATATGCAATGATAAAAGGCATCCCTAAACGGGAGCTAGCTATTCGTCAATCGACGGTCACAACCACGCAAGCAATATAATATACAACGCCAGAGGGCGAGGATCAAAACTCAAAAAGAAACTCAAAATCAACATGAAAACCATAATACTACAAAGCGCGACTCTAAGGTCGAAATAATACATAACCGGTTTTCTAAGTCTGAAACGATATACAAGTTTTGGTTGATGGAATTACTAGATACAACTGAATAAAATAATACAAGGGTGGTCATGATGCGAGTGAACCCACCTACCAATGCAATCACCCAGAAAGGGAGCAGTGTGCCAGAAAAGCCGCAATGAACCTGTACGGCAAAACCTGCAAGAACTGTGGCACAACGGGGGTGAGTTGCCAACTTGTGAATAGAAAACATCACAGAGCAGAAATCACATGTATGACATAATCCTAGGTCAATACGATCAGTAAAAATATATCCTCAATATGAATAAGTCTGAAGCATGATAAGGTGGCTAGGGTAAACATCTATACATAAGTGTACTACCAAAAGCTCGTGCCAGTGCCTCAGGTAGCAGTATATCATAAAAATGAGGTATGCTCAATGTAATCAATGTCTGTATGTATGTAGATCTCGTCAACGTGTCACCCAATGACAAAAAACATCATGCATGTAAACATCATAAAGCATATGCATGGAAGTATGAGGATGCAAATTAACATGTGTCGCTCGCGACATATCAAAATCATGGAACATGAGTGTCTAGCATCGACACTCGAAAACATCATGAAAATCGTGCCTATCATCGGCACGTAAATCCTTATATATCTCAGGCGCCGCACACCCTGGTCGGCCCTCATATCCATCTCATGACTCCGGTCGGTATCCTCCGGATATCCGCCGAGCTCAAAAACAATCACCGGTAGGTAGTGGTCCCTCTGCCAGGCTCACCGTCTAGCTACACAGCAGATCCGTTCTCGCCCCGGGGTACCATACCGGCCCACCATGTACCCGCAATCGGCCTCGTCCCCTCCTCGAATCGGGTTTCACATGTCACTATCAGCACCGAGAAAACACATGGTGGACGCACTGAAATATCATATCAAGGGTAACCGGGTTTTTAAAACAATTACATACTCTCTTTTGAAATATCCACGGTTCCCAAATCCAGAAATATCATGGAAACAACATATCTCAATGCGTATAATCAAAAGCATGATGTATGCGACATGTAAAAGAAATGTAAGCATATCAGTATATCATGCAATATGGAATAGTAATATGCACATATTGAGGGAAACCGCTCTTTTAAAATGAACCAGTTTTAAAGAGTATCTTGCGGTTCCCAAATCTCTACTCAAGCCAGAATCATCTATGTATGTGCAAATACTTATGTATGTAAATATGGGTGTACAATGGGTTTGTACACAAGTATGCCATGCAAGAGATCATATCCTGAATTCAACAGTACTACAGTGTAGTGACATGGCAATTATCGATGATGAAGTGTGTGAGCCGGCAAGCAGGTGTACGTGGAACATACGCATTATCGATAATGGTGCCGGTGACCTAACAACATGGTTTTAATACAACATTAAATATATTTAAAATGCGATGCGATGCGAACAGCAAGAATATGCGGCTAATGAATAATAAATGCAACAGTGAAGAATCTACAACAATATGTATATGTCATACAGTTATGCCATTTGAAAATACAACGAATCGGGGTTTTTAGAAAAATAAAGGTTACGGTGTTGTTAAGAAAAGATGCATCTTTTGAAAATATCCGAATAATCCCTTTGCCTATCTTTAAAATACTCCCGATATGTTAGTTTTGAAATAGGTATGACTCGGTTCTAATCTAACATCTACAAGGTAACTACAGATTTAACTAACAAGCTAATGGAAAGGGGTATGGAAACCACCTAAATCTGAGTCGATACATATATACATATATAATAGTCGGTGATCCCGCCTCAATGGTACCGCGTACGATACAATATCATATGACATCCTCGAGTCCTGAGTGTGGATCTATCATCAATATAAAGCTCGTACGGTAAATCATCGTACGGCATCCCAAAAGCTGGGTACGGGACAATATCACATTCATCTCATCAATTATCTGGTATCCTTATCATCATATCTCATAATCTGGGGTACTGATCTAAGTCTAGTACAAATCGATACCGTCTACATAAATATAAATGTGTGTGTGGAACACACGTCTAATGGCCCGCTAAATTCACATGTCGTATCCCAAATACGAATCACAATATATCACCGATCTCATGGCACTATGCCCAATCTCGTCGACTCATCTCCAAATATCATCTGTTGGAGATAGTGCCCTCAGAGTCAATTATTGGATCATAGGCACATGATTGCAATGATTGAGGGAAGACTTATCCCGGTAGGACAGTCTTACTCAAGATGATAGTATGCTATCTGGTTTATCTTTATCATCGTGTACTACTTTTGGTGACCTTACCGGTCACTATTGCGTATTGATAGAGCCCCTTGGATTCTTGCTTGACTGCCAGCAGTATGAGGGCGATCATATACGTGGGAGCTGGTAGTCTATAAGAACATCCTTAAAAGGTTCCTAGTCGTGGGAGTATTGAGACAGGGCATCGATACTCTACATTAGACTAGTGTATACAGTCGAGACCCCGACGAGGGGCGGTGGCTGGTCTCATATGCCACTGGTGTTAGTTGGTTCACCTAAGATGTACACAGGTGCTCATTGGGTTATGAGTACACCGGACAGGACTCGCCGGGAACATGCTAGTTGGTCTTATACCTGACGTCAGATAGCAGTTCCCTGGTGACATGTGTACAGGTTAGTTCATCGACCTGAGATCGTCATTTGTCTCGTGTGAGTTCCCACTGTACTTTGATTACTACCCGACCACGCTCAATGGAGACGTGCAAACAGGTTTTTGTTGGGTACAGTCCCGAGCCACATGGAGGCGGTGAGCGGATCTGCAGGGGTTCGTCTCTCCCGGTATTGGGGGTGAGTTCACGCTGTGTCTAGGAGAGCCATTACACAAAGCCCTCGGCCGAGGCAGGAGATTTACTGGTAGGTATTCCAGTAGTATCTCAGGGTGTTCTGGGCTACACTCTGACACGACTTGTACCGCTTTTGGGGGTCTGACTTTTACCGACCCCCTAGGCCCACCAGGCGATGCTCATAGACGAACGGACCGGAGTGTACGGATATTGCCACTGACAGGCTCAGTAGGGTGTCAGGATGAGTTCGCTCATCGACGTCCGTTTTGGTCAATACCTGGTAGCCCGTTACGTATGGCTAATACCTCTGACGTACTAGTGGTTAAATCCACAACCAAAGTATTGACGAGTCTTTAGAGTCCCCCACAGACCAGTTTCTCAAGTTTCGGGCGAAACGCCGTAGATGCCGTATGGAGATATGGTAGGGTTCGATCAGATACGTGCGGTATTGCACGAATCATGATCGGATGGATAATACTGGCGGGCTTTGGTTTAAGCCGGATCGTAGTATAGTACAGTGTAGATTTTGTCTCATTGCATTTGTATTTAGGTCGGAATACAAATGCGGGTATGTATATACATTAGCGGGGTTTTCCTGTAATTTATTACGGGATCAGTTTTTTGGAGTTGCCAGTTTGTTTTCCGTTTCAGCCATATTTCTTTGTATCTTTCCTTGGCCGGAAATTGGTGGAGGAGGGCTTATTTGCAAGCATGCAAATTTGGTTAGTGGAGGGTGTTATTTGCATATTGTTGTATCATGATAATTCCTCCACCATTTGACTTCTTCTTTTCATCATGGCTTGACTTTTGGTTCATCATGGTTGTTGATGATGGGAGTGGTTTTGGATTGGATTGTGATCATCATTTCATATGATAATCATTTTCCTTTTTGCTTGTATGAGTTGCTTTCCCACCCCTTGACTTTTCCCCCCTCTCTCTCCATTCCTCACTTCCACACATGAGAGGGCCGGCCACATTTTTGGAAGGGGCTGTCCAAATTTTTGGCAAGGGGATTTTTTTCTCTTGATGCTTGAAAAATCCCCAAGTTGATCTACAAAAGTTCATTGTTCATTTCCTCCACTAAATGGGCAACTTCTAGTGACCCCAAATGAGACATAGCACTACACTACATTCTACAACAATTCTTGGGCACGTCGGCTCGCCAACTTCGTGCCCGAGTTGCCTCGGTCCAGAGGCGGGAGCCCGTAAATGAACCCGGCGATGTGGTACCCTTCCGATGAGGCGATGAAGACCGGAGATTCCGCGGGGAGATCGGGACGACGACGAGAAGACCGAAGGACACGGATCGCTCGGTATATCTCTCTACTCGTTCTTTTGTTTGCTAGGACTAGATTAATGGCCCGATCCGGGATTTTTGTGCGCGGTGGTGCCGGTTTACAAGTTCGTAAAAAGTTTCGTTTTCGCATTCCGGCGTCGGATTGACGCCCGGGGCGCCGCCGCGCACTTACATGGTATCAGAGCCACGCCATTAATCTAGTCTAGCTTGTACTAGTATGTTTAAAGCTTTGATCGAACAAATATTCCAAAACCGTATTTTTCAGTTCATCAGTTCTCTGTCGATTTTGTTTTGGCTCAAATTTTTTTTTAAAGTGTTGCAGAATGATGTGCAGGGAATTCTAAGACTCCTGTAGAAATTTGATCACGTGAACACACTATCCTACCGCGGAACCGCGGCCAAACCCATGCTTAGGCCGCGGTTCCGCCGCAGGATTTACTGTTCAGTGCATCAAGTTTCTACAGAGAGCTTCTGAGTTGAAAATAGGGTTTTTTGGAATGTTCTTTTTGGGCCCAGATTTTCTGTAAGTGCTACAGTAGTGCTTGGGGGCCCACTTGGGTAAATTTGATCGATCGAAAATTTTAAACACTTTAGTTCACAGTATTTATATTATATCTGCGACCGTGAATGTCACTTGATCGGTAAATCCTGTCTAACTACTATAGCCCGGTTAGACGGATTTGCGAACGTGACATTCACGTTGATGTTCTGTGTTGTGCTGTGATGTTACGGATTGGTCGTGGGGGATAGCCTGGATGCAATGCTAGTACAGTTTTGGTTGTATTATGTACATTTGATATTGCGGGGCGAGCGTCCGACATGTTGACTGCCGTCACTGCCTGTTTGTATATTATTATTTTGGGGCACGACCAGGTTGAGGTCGATGTACCCGTTGTATGTATATTTTACTTTCTGTACTAGGATTACCCCAAGGTGGGGTGCACGGATAGCTGGGTTCTAGAGGGCAACGGGCCCGCATCTCATGGCATTGAGACGGAGAGGGCCTCACTCTAGAATTGGCGGGCTATTCGCCGCACTCGTAGGGGGTACAGGTTGACCCAGGAGGGGTGCCCAAGTTACCGGATTCCGTGAAGTGCCGGGTGGTCCATTCACGTTGCTGAAGGGGGGCTGCCTCGCTTCAGGTTTTGGCGAGTAACTTGCCGCGCCCGTAAGGGTCTAGGATTTCATTGCACAGGCTATCCACACAACCAGGGGAACGTCGGATTTCAGTAGCGGCTCTGTGAAACCCGGGGATCCCAGATATTTGTATTGTTCTGTGATGCTTATTACATTTCTGTGATGCTGCATTTTTTATCACACCTTGAGTGAAATATTATATATTGATATATATACTAGTAGATGTTGTATATATTTTGCATCCGCGCTAGTCCAGTCCCCGCTCTGTCGTTGGTTAAGTAACCTAACGGGTAATGACGGGACCCAGTGGCGAATGCGGATGGTATATACGTACATTATTATTTTCGTTCTTTATTGGTGAGATCCATTGATGGGACTACGTTGATTCGGATCAATGAAAGCTAAACAAACCTATTCTGATGTTGTTGGAACACTTTTCAAAAAGCTGTTATTGCAAGGACGTTTACTTTTGCTTTGCACAGTGGTATTCAGTTGGAATATCCTGCACCTCAGTCGACGAGGCAAGGGCCGAGATCCCTTCACCGGGAGTGACCCCTTGGACAGAAGTTTGCGTCAGGGAAATAACTTCACTATAGCCGATTACTTTTTCTTTGCATCGTGGTATTCGGTTGGAATATCCTGCACCTCATTCTACGGGGAAAGAGCCGAGATCCTTTCACCGGGAGTGACCTCTTTAGCAAAAGTTTTCGTCACTATATTTTTGTAAAAGCTATCCAGTTCCTTCAACGATATTAAGTTCATTAAGTTAAAGGTTTTTCGCCAGAAAACATTCGTAGCCCTCCGTCATTTCAGACGGGTAACACGTAGTATTCATGCTATGTTTGTTGGCCTTCGTCAAGGGATAATGTATAGTAGCTGCTTGTTACCTTTCTGCTGCATAGATAGATGCGTTGGTTTGGGACAGTCGTATAGCCTTGTTGACCTTCGTCAAGGGCTTGTACGGGTGGGTTCAAATTAACGTGGACAATGACGGGTAGAACTTGACATGTGACTTATGATTTGTTGGTCTTCGTCAAGGTCATAAGAGCATGGGGTAGAAATCTCATCGGGAGTTTCTAAAGAAACTGAAACTTGCCAGATATGCGCATACCTTCTGGAGTGTGATGGCGTGAGCGAATTCCGTCACGTTATCATGCGATAATAGTTGGATCCCGATTCCCGCTGATGAGTTAGTTTACCCCTCGGGTGACCCCGACTAATTCTTCTTTCAGGTTTGGAGAAGAATTTGAGGTTACGGTGGGAGGTTCCAGATTAGATATAGTGATAACCATTCTGATCTAGGTTAGAGTGCATGCTGAGTGTTTCTTTTCTCTCTCTCTTTGGCAGCGACCTTTGACCCGACCCTAAGACTATGACCCAGTGACCAAAATTAACCGAACCTTCTTTAACACTGGCTTTTGGATTGTCAGAGTTGCAAACCTTATTGCCACTCTTACTTTTACCCTTTTCTCCAGGACACCCCGTATTACTAAAAACGTCCACTTCCATTGGACAAAACCATCGTATGGTTATATACGAACTCGAAGGAATTTATTCGAGGATGGTTTCTGGTTCTGGAGAAAACGAATAGGACTATTCAGTTGTCTTTTCCTTTTACCTTCTCTCGCATTGCGAGTACTCCTTAGTTTAGGTGATAGTACACCTATTACGCAAATTGGATAGTCTTCTTCCAAACCTTAGGCTGGTGCCGAACAGTGGGGAATGAAGAAAACCAATTAGCATAACGATGGTGTACATAAGATATTAAGTAAAGACATATAAAGGAATTAGTAAGAGGGCAAAGTAAATTGCGACTGTTATTCACGACCAAACCAAGTATTTCTTCGCCAATCCTAAATCACCCTTGTATTTCTCCAGGACACTCCGTATCACTACGAAGATCCACAGTTTATTGGATACTCCATCGAATGGTTATATACTAACTCGAAAGGAACTTGTTCCAGTTCAGGGATGGATTCTGGTTCAGGAGAAATAGGAATAAGGTTTATTCGGTTGTTTTTTATCTTCACCTTCTCTCGCATTGCGAGTGCCCCTAGGATTAGGACAGTACACCCATTATGCTTATTGGATAGTCTTCTTCCAAACCATAGGCTGGTGCCGAACGGTAGGGAAGGAAGAAAACCGTTTGGCCTAAAGGGGTGTACAGAAGATAATGACTAAAGACATATAAAGGGATTTGGAAAGATGGCAAAGAATTATACGGTTACAGTTGTGAATCTGGATAATGGAAGATGCATTACTAGGAATACCAGGATACCCCTACGAAACATTTCAATGTTTCAGTTTCACTTTGTACTGTTAAAGGAAAACTAATTTCCCAATTAGTCCTTACTCCAGAGTATGTATTTACCAGGTATGATTCTCACATCTGTATGGTTTTACAGATGATGAGTGGGAGTAAGTTATTGGGAATTACGTGGTCATCCTCATTATATCGGGATTCGTTGCAATCGGTGATATTTGAGGAAGTCACCTGGGTTATTGGCCGGACGGCAAATATTTGGTTTTGAATATCCGCTGTTATGCACCAATTTCAAATTGATATATCTGTACGTCTATTTTATAGAGTGAGATATACCTTTTTGAAATTATTTCTACGACATTTACCTATAGCAGTGGGTGGTTAGGTAAGGAGCATTAAACAGCGGTGTAATTCTTCTTAACCATAAGTACAGTTTTCAACCTGCAACACACAGGGAGTGAGTTATTAAACTCAAGGGACTTATACAGAGTATTGTATGTTGTCCAGTGTCCATTAGGACAGAGGGGTTGGTCCTCGTACTATATTCGGTTTACTTATGACTTCTCTAGTTTTTAGGCAGGTGTTTCGTAGAAACACATGGTCCGAATTTTGAGAAGTTATAGGTATTTGAATAAAGTAGAGAACTAGGTATTGCAAGTATCGGGATTCTTCAAAGTGATCGAAGATGTAGATACTTGTGTATGGTATTCAGTTGATAGTAATGGTTAAGAGAACTTGTTCTCTTTCAGGTTACTCATAATTGGAAGTGCTCCTAAGTTGAGTAATGCTGATCGGCATTTTCCTTAACATGCACTAGAGACAGCTGTATGATTTGAATCTGGTTCAATTAAATCAGTGCCGCTGGTTCTATATTGGATATAGAACATTTCATATCTTACCGATGTTAAGGTACGGGGAGTTGTCCGGCATATGCTTAAAACCAGACTCTGGATAACTCAAGGCACGTTTCTGTAATGGCTGTTTGTGGGTCGACCCAGGCTATGACGAGGGTTGACTTTCTACCATCTGGAAGATCAATAGTGATATTGTTCTAGACTCGCCACAGTTTTAAGTAAAATGGATTTTTCAGAAAACAGTAGTGGGAGTATGGTAGAACTGGAAGTGATTCCAGAACCGCAAACGATTACTGAGGATTTGATAAGAACTTAATGATTCAATATGATTTGACATTCCATTGGCCACTCCGCAGATAAGGTGGGTAACCTCAGGCCCCGAGAGGTACTCCGGTAGCCTCAAGGACGGTGACAGGGAGGTTCTTATTTACCCAGACTTGCCATTGCTGTTGTTCCAGGCTGCGAGACCCGGCAGGAGGATGAGTATATCGTCGTTCTAAACTAGCTTTAGAAGTGTACGTCTATATGACTCTGCCAGAGGGTTGTCGTAGTCAGTGGGAGCAGCGGAAGCATTGGTGGACAGGTAGCTTTTGTCTTTTTATGGACTAAAGCAGATATAGCGGGGATAGATCATCTATTTCTGATGTGACAGTCGTAAGTTTGACTTCATCAGAATAGAGGATAGATCTGTTGAGAAGGTAGTAGGGTGTGATGTCCTAGTATTTGGAAGACATACACAGAGTAGGAAGTGATATTCCTATACTACGATCGGTTATACTTTGTGTAGGGTTCCTAGGCACACTAATGAAGTCTCACAAGTGATCAAACATGCTCAATTCAAATATTTCCTTGTGCCTACAAACCCTAACTCGGATCGTTAACTAGATATATAGGTGATGCGATGCAAATAAACGAATTTATAGCTAAAGGGAAGGGGCTACAACCTTTGTAGATCCGGTCCTCCACCTCCTAGGCTCCGTGATGACGTCCTTCCACTGTCCAAATCGAATCTTGGACTCTTGCATCGGCTTCATCGGAGAATGGGCGGGCTAGGTCATCGACTATGATGCCGAAGATGATCTACGTCGAGGCATCACAAGATCAAACTCCCACTTCACCAAGTCATGAAACTTGTGAAGAAACACCCTATACTACTTGGCAAGAGGTAGAGGATGAAGAAATAGGAAGTGGGTTCACTTTGGAATTGGATTTCTCACATGATTTCATCACTTGCCATTGATGAGGCATGCTTTTCTTTCTTGCTCATGAAGAAGAAGATGAAGAATAGAATATGATAAGTGTTAAAGAATAATTGAAAAGAATTGATTCTTATCATATTCTAACCTTAGTTAAGTGTAGAGAATAGACTAGGGTTAGTTTAAATGGTTAGGGTTAAGGATGAGAACAAAAAGGTCATTTAGTCAAAGCTTCATGAAGCTTTGACTAAAAACAAATCAAGCCACCATTCATTTATCTTTCAATTTATTCTAAATGAATAAACAAATAAGATAAATGAATAAGTGAAACCCTAATCAACAACTTAACCATGGTTTAATTCTTTACACTTAACCAAATAAGCATGTATCATCAAACATGATACAATCAAGTGCACAAAAGTATATCACATATACAACTTGCACAAATCAAGTGAGAAAATCCACTTAAAGTGAACCAATACAAGTTGATGCAAAGTAATATATCAAATATATAATTATACATTAAATCATCAAATCAACACTTGATTTAACGATCCGGTCATATCGTATATAACCGACCAGTATCCTATGTATCGGCTTATCGAATCAATCCTTGATTCGATAACTAGGTTATATCGCATATAACAAATCGATACATTCATCATGAGAATGAAATACGATATCACATACACACATTATTCTCGGTCCTGCACATATCTAATATGCGCTCCTATTTCGTTTCGCTTGAGCTAGGAAACCTCTGTGTAGGACTCTAAAGACTCGTCAATACGCCGGCAGCAGATGATGATCATATCAAACACCCACAAGCCGCAAGCGGTCTGCTAAACGTAACGGCCACCCGGGTATTGAGCGATCAGAAGATCGACGAGCAAGCCCGCTCACACTCCTGTGAATCCAACCAGTAACACTTACCGTATAGTCCGGTATGTTCGTCTGATATTTCGCATATCTCTCCTAGGGGTGGTAAACGTCAGACCCCAATAGCTCGACAAGTCATGCCGACGTAAGGTCCATAACATTCGTGAAACTACTGATAACTCTTACCAGTACATCACTGCAACCCTGGCCAGGGATTTCCTGTTATGGCCAGTCGAGCATAGCACAACATCAACCCCCAATACCGGGAGAGACGAATCCCCTCCTATCGCTCATTGCCTCCATGTGAATCGGGACTGTACCCAAAAACCACCTGTTTGCACGACTCAGTAGAGCTGTGGTAGGGTGGAAATCAAAGCACAGTGGGAGACACACAAGACTCTATGACGATCTCGGGTCAACAGACTAAGCTGTACCAGTTTCACCAGAGAACTGCCATCTGACTGGAGGTATAATACCATCTGGGAGTTCTCGGCGAGTCCGTTCAGTGTACCCAGTCTCTACTGAGCACCCGCATACCATCTCTGATGTCAAACACCAATGGATATGGGATCATCCATCGCCCATCACATGGGTCGAGAAGATATACGCTAGTCTACTCTGGAATATCGATGCCCCGTCTCGATATTCCCACGACTAGGAACAATGAAGGATGTACTCATTGACTACCCAGGCCCCACTAGTATGATCTACATCATAGTCCTGGAAGTCGAGTACACATCCTAAGGGCTTTATCAACATGTAATCAGAGAGACAGAAAGTATACATGTTAAGATAAAGAGCAACCAGATAGCGCACTATCATGTCGAGCAAGAAAGTCCTACCTATATATGTCCCAGCATCCACTACAATATACATCCTATGTACAGTAATGGCCTCTAGGGCATACATATAACTAACAATCTCCCACTTGCACTAGGGCCATCTGTAGCAGTGGTTGCAGTATCACATACTCAACCATCCCCTTTGAGTCTCTCTCTGGGAAAAGGCCTTCATGAGTGGATCCGCCGTGTTGTCCTCTGTGTCTACTCTCCTAACCTTGATCACCCTTGAGATCAACTATCTCCATGATCAGGTGATGCTTCCTCAGAATATGTCTGGGTCACTGATGGGATCATGGTTCCTTGGCCAAAACCACACTTCCATTGTCACACAATGGCGGGAACCTAGTTCATCTTATGAACCAATATACACCCAAACTTCCTCTTTGGTAGAATCTTTAATAGCGATGTTACCAGTCTTTATCGTCTAGTTTGCCACGGTATCTAGCTTGGAACTCATCCAACATACCGTCCCTTCACTGAGGGTAAAGACAATGCCTGCGACTGACATTCAGTCGTCCTTATCACCCTGGAACCTTTCCAGTGATTCTCCCCAGGATCAATTGATACAATCTTACCACAGCTAGTGAGAATCCTAACATCCATTTAGATCTATCTCATAGATCCAAATCTCAGGATTTAGGAGGTATCACTTTGATCCTATATGGAGAATCTATGTGATAAGAGGAGATCGACCGATCGTAGCATAGGAAATTCCTTTCCTATCAAGAGTATGTCATCCACGTACTCTACGAGGATCATTACCATACTACATACTACCCTTTTGTACATGCAAGGTTCATCTACCATTTTGATGAAGTAAAACTCTTTGACCACCACATCAAAACAGATGTTCCAACTCCGCGATGCCTGCTTTATCCTGTAAAGCAACTTGCACACGTTTCCGCTGCTCCCACTGTTTGCGAAGCCCTCTGGCTGTGTTCTTATTGACGTTCTCTTCTAAATCATTATTTAGAAAAGTAGAAAGTACGGAATATGACCGGCATTTAAACTACGAACGTCTCAAGGCGTACGTATTCTAAGTAAGCCAAAAACCAAGAAATCCAAACCAAGAAAAGTAGTAGAGTGTAGGAAAACCAATTTAAATCAAGATGTTTTAATAGCATAAGCCGAATTATGCGTTTTATAAAAATATCAAATATTTTCTGGAAATTTCGGCAAAGTCTCCTTTGTAAATACAGGCCCCCAAACGGGATACAGCATGAAATTCGTATAAATACAACGCGCGACTCTAAGGTCGATAGAATAAACAACACTGGTCTCTATCTCTGAAACAATTACATGTTTGGTTGATGGAACTTCTAGATACAACAGAATAATAATATACAAGATATATAATTGGGGTACGATACAAGTAAACCTACCTACTAGCAAATCACCCGAAGGAAACTATGCCCGCAAGCCGTAATGAAACCTGTACGGCAAACCTGCAAGAAACTGGGGCACAACGGGGGTGAGTTACCAACTCGTGAATAGAAAAACATCTACGAATAGAAATCGCATGTATGACGCAATCCTAGGTCATACGATCAATATACATCCTCAAATATATATAACCAGCAGCCTATAACAAGGCTAGGGTAAATATCTAACCCGAGTGTAATCTCATGTGCCCGTGTCAGTGCCCAAGGGTAGCAATATATCATATGAATGAGGTATGAATGCATGAAAACAGAATACATGTAAATGAAGAACTGTTTTCATAATTTAGTGAGATTTCCTTTGTATTTTTAAAATGAGGTATCATAATGAAATCAGCATAAAACAATGCCTAGCATCGGCACAAAACGTAATCCCAATATCTCGATATCTCTGTATCACAGTCTCTGTACCTCAAAATCCCGAAATCTCAATGTCTCAATCATAATATCTAGGGCGCCGTCAGTCCAGACCGGCCCCTACCATCCATCTCAAGACCACGACGGTATCCTCCGGATATCCGACGCGTCAGGTAAAATCACCGGTGGGTAGTGCTCCCCTGCCAGGCTCACATCGTCATCATCACGCGCTTCTTGCCCCGGGGTACCTTACCGGGTCCACCATGTACCCGAAACGGTTCATCCGCCTCCTCGAATCGGGTCTCGAAATCCATCAGCAAACTCATGGTGGACGACTCATACATCATGGGAAAACCGCACTTTTTATTTTAAAGAGAGAAAGAAGTTTATATAAGTTTTGCGGTTTTCCCCCAAATCCAGAAAATCTCATGGAAATCCGAATCCAATCCTCAATAGCATGTAAACAGTGCATATCGGCATAAAAATCCATGAATGCGGCATAACAATGAATATTAACATGCATGAAATAACAAGTAACATCTACAATGTCTAATCTAGCATATAAGGCGAGTACACTAATATCATGTCTAAATTATTAGCTAACAACCTATGTTAATGCAATAGTATTTCTAAAGTGTACGTGGCATGGCAATTACCGATGAAGTTGTGTGTGAGCCGGCAAATAAGTGTACGTGGTACATACGCATCATCGGTAATGGTGCTGGTGTCCTAACAGCATGATATCAATAATGTAGTACGAAACATAATATAAGCATGCGATGCGAAGCGAACCACAATAATGAGCGGAAGCTGAATACTAGACGCAACTATAACTAGTCTGCATTAATCTAATATAAGTTCTACAAATGGTGCCTTTTGAAATAACACGAATAATGGGGTTTTGAAAATAGGGGCTACGGTGTTTTTATGAAAAGATACGTCTTTTGAAATATCCGTAGGATCCCTTGGGCTGTCTTTTAAAATACCCACGATTCGTTAGTTTTTGAAATAGGTAAGAATCAAATCTAATCTAACAACTAAACTAAACTAAAGGGCTAAGCTAACAAGCTGGACTACAGGTAAGGAAACCGCCTAATATCTGAGTCGATCCATATACATACCTGTATGTATATTAGTCGGTGATCCCGCCTCAATAATATCATATCCTATACCATATCTACAATCAGACATCCCAAATCAAGAGTGCGGATCAATCATCAAGATATAGCTCATACGTAAATCCGTCGTACGGCATCCCCAAATCTGGGTACGGGTCAAATCACATCAATCACACTATTCATTTGGTATCTTCTTTATCAAATATCATGATCCGGAATAATGTCCTACGTCTAGTACAATATTGATACCATCTATGTATGCATGCAGGTGTAAGAATCACTACGTCAAAAGACCAGCTAAAACATCCTGTCGTATCTCAATACGAACCAAATCACATCACCGATCTCCTGGCCTCAAGCCCAATCTCATCGACACATCTCAATCCCAAATACTATCCTCAAATCCAGTATATGAACACATAGTCCCATACCTATGTAAACACATAAAAATACAATCACATATACGCACTTATGAAAGAAGAATATATGCAAGTATGGGTGTGTGTGTATGTGTGGTGCAACCACTACTCTAGGGTTTCACATCACTAACCAATCCAATCCCACCTAGAATCCATCTTTTAAAATCAATAAACTCAAACAATATACAATCAATATCTGTGTGTATACGTATTCGTATACATCACCACGAACTGCGGGGGTGCTATACGCCATCCACCCGACTTCTCCCCGTAGATATAAATCTACTCACCTGCACTCAGTGTGTCGGTGTCGATGTCTCCATCATCTTCTGCATCGTCTCGGAATCCACGTGAAGGTACCTACAATGATCAACCATAGCAATGCGTATGAAAATCAAGGCAGAAAACCAATACAGCGCACAGTGTGCTCATAGGTTTGAACCTATGGCCCAAACATGCAAATCCAACAAACAACCCCTGTTGTCGATGTACGAACACCCGACAACCAAATACAAATCCAAATATCAATAAAGTGCATTTAAAAATACGGAAAACACTGCCTAAAACACACCAAAATGCTCCCAGATTTTCCCCAGATGACAATTAGCCAAAACTGCATATAGGGGGGTCTAATTTAGTGCAAAATGAGCCCTGGAACAAAAATTGACCGATTCACTTCTACTCTGGCCGCAAATTGCGGCCAGAATGATTAAATTTGCGGCCGTAGGTTTGAGTTAGGGGCTTGGTTCTTGGTGGTAGCTTCCTAGGTGCCTGCATGACTCACTGTCAGCTCAATTTTATTTTTGGTGCCCCCGGGTTGCTCCAGATTCCAGAACACCTTCACAGATCACACAAACCGACATGAAAGTCCCGTAATTTCGTATTTTTTTTGGGTTTCAGGTTGTGCTAGGTCAGGGTTCTAGTCAATATATGGTCTAAGGTCACCATTTAAGTCCAATTAGTAAGCCACATCTCAACTTTACCCTAACCCTCTCTAAGTTGGTCCAAAACACACCAAATTACACGATATCGATATGAAACTTGAATTGAAGCTTAAGCACAAGCAATAACACTCTAATTGTGAAGAAATTACCTCATAATCCCTCATGAATCCTCAACAATGCCAAAATGACTACTTTCTTGGTCCAAAGGCATGCTTGTGAGCTTGTGTACAATTTTTGTGAAAGCGATATGGGGTTTTGAGGTTGTTTTGTGTGTGATTGTGATGATTTTTTTGAAGGGGGAGAGCAAGAGGGCAGTATCAGCAGGAGTTGGAGGAAGAGGGGGAGAAAAAAATGAGAGGAAGAGATAAAGAGAAAGGCCAAGTCAACACCCTCACCTACCCCCTCTCTCTTACCATACCTCTTTTCTTTAATCAAAATTCTTTTCTTTTCTTTTCCAAAACCTTCTCATTCAAATAGTAAATCCAAAGTAATAGCCATGGTAAGAAAATGTAACACAAGTCAAAAAACAAAAATGATATGTGCAAGTTTTGCACAAAAAAGCCAAAATCCGATTAGCGATTTTTAATCGCGATTAGCACTAAGTTAGTATATAAATGCTCATAAAAACTTAAAAATGACAAAATTCCATAGAATACATTATTCTTGAATTTTCCATAATTTTTTCAAAATTTATCCTATTTATCGATATTTAATTATAAATTTAATATTACAATAATCAATAAAATAATATTAAATTATAAAAATTCCCAAAAATAATATTTTATTATTTTGAAATGTTACAATCTTCCCCTCTTAAAGAAATTCGGTCCCCGAATTTAAATTTAAACCCCCAATTTCTAAAACATTTCAATAAAATGTCCCAACCAACGGGGCTCCGAAATCATCAATACATAAAAGCATCATAGCGCAATACATGCGCATGAGTAACGAGTAGATAACTCGAAAACAAAACTCCGTCAAGCATCCCGCAATCATCGGAGTTATGGTAAGGACACGAATGCCAAATCCAAAGCAAAACCAATATGATATAAATCAGAACTATACATGTAAATATCAAATCTATACATGTAAGTTTCTAAAGGAAATGCATGCCAAATCTTTTAAAGCCGTTGTGCAATGCGCATAACACTGCACAGTAGCGGACATCTCTTATAAGAAAATAACCATATACGTATATACCTTTTGTTTAATATGCACGTTCCGCCGTTTTGAAAACAATTTAGAAGGGTTCCCTGTTTTTAAACGTTTCGTGTCATATCGGACACGTATGTGAATAATGAGACTATAGCTCGCTTTTGGAAATCCCTTTGAAACCTATCAATGAATGCAAAATATACTCAGGTGCTGTCCTCTGACTAGTCCTGGTCAGTATAAAAACATATAGCAATCATCATAAAAACGTACCGCTCCATAAGAAATCAATCCCAAAAATACATATGAATACTACATGCGTCTGGTGCGCACGGAATCAATATCCATAAATGTGCCATACATGTACACAGAAACAACATCTAAGTACATCGGGTGTGCACGAAGCATCTGTCATGGGCCAAGTGTGTGCCTGACAGCAAAAACAGGTGCATCTCATGCACGAAGAATCTCGATTTAGTGCATCTGGTGTGCACCAAATCGCATCTCATAACAGGCGTCCAACATGCGCTAAAAATCCAAACCTGCTGCATCCATCATGCATGAAATCATGAAATCCAATATCGAGTGCCGAACACGCACAAAATCCAATCAGGTGCACAATGTGCACAAAATAAATATCGAGTATCACAATCGAAATCGAAGTCCAGTGCATCTAAGTGCACAAAAGGCGTATCACTGCACTGCAAGCATATATAAACTATACAGAGTGCAGGAACCAAATCGTGTGCGTGCATACACACAAAATCAACTCAAATGTCTAAAACCGTAAAATCACAAGCATGTGAAACCAAAGCATGAAAACGATATCAAGTGCAACACTGTGCAAAGATCGTAAATCCCCAATCATCAAAATCAAATCATGCGAATAAATCACCCAAAACATCGAAATCAATAATGGCGGAATAGTACAGCTCAAGCGCATCCTCTAAGAATCTCGGCCAACTGTCGCGGTCACTAGTGGGACGTCTCGTCGATGATCATGAACTCTGGCCTGCTGGTGTGCGTAACAATGACCAATCCTGAGTCAAGGTCTTCACTGTGAATTACCAATCTCTCGGTCCATCGACTCATCGGCCCTGTCAGGTGTGCTAACGGGGATGATCCCGTTCTGGCACTTCTCTGGTCATCTCTCGGTCAATCCTCACGACCACTCGTAAAGCACCATGTCACTGGCGTCGGCCTCTGGCTCTCTGAATATACGTGACACATCTGATCCTGGGTGCAAGTATCATTGCAGAAGTGTCCTGGAAGGAATCCTGCTCACGGTCACTTCCAAGTCTCGTCTCTGCCAACTGTCCGGAAGTCATCGTCCATTACTATATCTGCTTCTTGTTCCGGAACGGCTGCATACTCATCACGACTTCTTCTAGAAGGTATATCCAGTACTATGCTTCGGCATGCGCATCGCATCTCTGATGTCGGCGGAGGGGAACGTCATCATATCCAGGTATGTACGAACCTCTTACTCCACTTTTTCTCTAATGTCGACTGCTTCGGACTCGTCCCGTCGTGGCTGCATGGACTGAGCTCCAACGGCTATCCTCGTATCTGGAATCTCCCAAGAAATGCATCTCACCACCTAGTATCCGAATTAAGTCGATCCATCCGATCGATTCGTCAAAACCTCATAATCCCCCAAGAGCTCAACATCTTGGGTACAGCATAATAGTATCGAGTACATACCACAGCATCGGTGGTCCAGGCGTAGAAGGGCAAACCCAAGCCTCACTAATGGCGCCGAGAAACTGCCGTGAACCCTAAGGTTCAAAGGCTTTCACACGGTCATTAAGTCGAGTTAGGGTTTCATTCTTCTAGAGGGACCATAGAATTGCCTGCATGTCTTTCCGAGTACTTTAAACTTGGAATAATAGGTTTCTGACATTCGATCGTCTCTGTCGACTCCCAACGTCTCCGCGTGAAGTCGTCTCTAGCTAGAATCAATCTATCTGATGACCTCGCATCGGGGTAGGCGAACGATCCACATGTCCTAGCCATTCATCCTCGATGACTAGCGACCTTCTATCATCTCTTAGTACAACTTGTACTGCAATAGCTCCAACATCTGGGGCGATATCTCGTCGTTCGCAGCAATAACTGGCTCACTCGTCTGTATGCTGAACCGTGCCTCAATCAACATGAATAAGCCACACATCAACGGTCATCAAAGTCTGGCTGGCCTCTGTCAGTGGCTCAATCCTCTGGTGCTAATCTGCACGTCCGAGATGTCTCATACAGCGATCCATCCAACGCTCGTGGTGCAAAAACACAATCCAAAAGACACATCTCTACAATCGTGTGTCGCCCGAATCATGCCATGGTCAGTTCCCGTTCGTAACGAGCTCATGCTGACCGCAACTCTAGCCGTAGCTCTCCTTGCCCGTAATCGTGGTGGCAAAACCATAACTGGTACCGATGTAGCTAGATCAGGAATGAATATGATACTGAGCAAAGAAATGTACATCCTAAGGCTCCTTAAGTGGAGTGGCGTGTCGTAAATATGCCGCGGAACATACCCACGGTACGCCACTCTACTTTAGTCACCTATTCCATCAACCAAGGGTCATCCTACGCTCCGGAGGTAAAACCTAACGCTCTGATACCAACTTTGTCACGCCCCGAAAGTACGGAATATGACCGGCATTTAAACTACGAACGTCTCAAGGCGTACGTATTCTAAGTAAGCCAAAAACCAAGAAATCCAAACCAAGAAAAGTAGTAGAGTGTAGGAAAACCAATTTAAATCAAGATGTTTTAATAGCATAAGCCGAATTATGCGTTTTATAAAAATATCAAATATTTTCTGGAAATTTCGGCAAAGTCTCCTTTGTAAATACAGGCCTCCAAACGGGATACAGCATGAAATTCGTATAAATACAACGCGCGACTCTAAGGTCGATAGAATAAACAACACTGGTCTCTATCTCTGAAACAATTACATGTTTGGTTGATGGAACTTCTAGATACAACAGAATAATAATATACAAGATATATAATTGGGGTACGATACAAGTAAACCCACCTACTAGCAAATCACCCGAAGGAAACTATGCCCGCAAGCCGTAATGAAACCTGTACGGCAAACCTGCAAGAAACTGGGGCACAACGGGGGTGAGTTGCCAACTCGTGAATAGAAAAACATCTACGAATAGAAATCGCATGTATGACGCAATCCTAGGTCATACGATCAATATACATCCTCAAATATATATAACCAGCAGCCTATAACAAGGCTAGGGTAAATATCTAACCCGAGTGTAATCTCATGTGCCCGTGTCAGTGCCCAAGGGTAGCAATATATCATATGAATGAGGTATGAATGCATGAAAACAGAATACATGTAAATGAAGAACTGTTTTCATAATTTAGTGAGATTTCCTTTGTATTTTTAAAATGAGGTATCATAATGAAATCAGCATAAAACAATGCCTAGCATCGGCACAAAACGTAATCCCAATATCTCGATATCTCTGTATCACAGTCTCTGTACCTCAAAATCCCGAAATCTCAATGTCTCAATCATAATATCTAGGGCGCCGTCAGTCCAGACCGGCCCCTACCATCCATCTCAAGACCACGACGGTATCCTCCGGATATCCGACGCGTCAGGTAAAATCACCGGTGGGTAGTGCTCCCCTGCCAGGCTCACATCGTCATCATCACGCGCTTCTTGCCCCGGGGTACCTTACCGGGTCCACCATGTACCCGAAACGGTTCATCCGCCTCCTCGAATCGGGTCTCGAAATCCATCAGCAAACTCATGGTGGACTACTCATACATCATGGGAAAACCGCACTTTTTATTTTAAAGAGAGAAAGAAGTTTATATAAGTTTTGCGGTTTTCCTCCAAATCCAGAAAATCTCATGGAAATCCGAATCCAATCCTCAATAGCATGTAAACAGTGCATATCGGCATAAAAATCCATGAATGCGGCATAACAATGAATATTAACATGCATGAAATAACAAGTAACATCTACAATGTCTAATCTAGCATATAAGGCGAGTACACTAATATCATGTCTAAATTATTAGCTAACAACCTATGTCAATGCAATAGTATTTCTAAAGTGTACGTGGCATGGCAATTACCGATGAAGATGTGTGTGAGCCGGCAAGTAAGTGTACGTGGTACATACGCATCATCGGTAATGGTGCTGGTCTTATAACAGCATGATATCAATAATGTAGTACGAAACATAATATAAGCATGCGATGCGAAGCGAACCACAATAATGAGCGGAAGCAGAATACTAGACGCAACTATAACTAGTCTGCATTAATCTAATATAAGTTCTACAAATGGTGCCTTTTGAAATAACACGAATCATGGGGTTTTGAAAATAGGGGCTACGGTGTTTTTATGAAAAGATACGTCTTTTGAAATATCCGTAGGATCCCTTGGGCAGTCTTTTAAAATACCCACGATTCGTTAGTTTTTGAAATAGGTAAGAATCGAATCTAATCTAAAAACTAAACTAAACTAAAGGGCTAAGCTAACAAGCTGGACTACAGGTAAGGAAACCTCCTAACATCTGAGTCGATCCATATACATACCTGTATGTATATTAGTCGGTGATCCCGCCTCAATAATATCATATCCTATACCATATCTACAATCAGACATCCCAAATCAAGAGTGCGGATCAATCATCAAGATATAGCTCGTACGTAAATCCGTCGTACGGCATCCCCAAATCTGGGTACGGGTCAAAGTCACATCAATCACACTATTCATTTGGTATCTTCTTTATCAAATATCATGATCCGGAATAATGTCCTACGTCTAGTACAATATTGATACCATCTATGTATGCATGCAGGTGTAAGAATCACTACGTCAAAAGACCAGCTAAAACATCGTGTCGTATCTCAATACGAACCAAATCACATCACCGATCTCCTGGCATCAAGCCCAATCTCATCGACTCATCTCAATCCCAAATACTATCCTCAAATCCAGTATATGAACACATAGTCCCATACCTATGTAAACACATAAAAATACAATCATATATACGCACTTATGAAAGAAAAAATGTATGCAAGTATGGGTGTGTGTGTATGGTGGTGCAACCACTACTCTAGGGTTTCACATCACTAACCAATCCAATCACACCTAGAATCCATCTTTTAAAATCAATAAACTCAAACAATATACAATCAATATCTGTGTGTATACGTATTCGTATACATCACCACGAACTGCGGGGGTGCTATACGCCATCCACCCGACTTCTTCCCGTAGATATAAATCTACTCACCTGCACTCAGTGTGTCGGTGTCGATGTCTCCATCATCTTCTGCATCGTCTCGGAATCCACGTGAAGGTACCTACAATGATCAACCATAGCAATGCGTATGAAAATCAAGGCAGAAAACCGATACAACGCACAGTGTGCTCATAGGTTTGAACATATGGCCCAAACATGCAAATCCAACAAACAACCCCTGTTGTCGATGTACGAACACCCGACAACCAAATACAAATCCAAATATCAATAAAGTGCATTTAAAAATACGGAAAACACTGCCTAAAACACACCAAAATGCTCCCAGATTTTCCCCAGATGACAATTAGCCAAAACTGCATATAGGGGGGTCTAATTTAGTGCAAAATGAGCCCTGGAACAAAAATTGACCGATTCACTTCTACTCTGGCCGCAAATTGCGGCCAGAATGATTAAATTTGCGGCCGTAGGTTTGAGTTAGGGGCTTGGGTCTTGGTGGTAGCTTCCTAGGTGCCTGCACGACTCACTGTCAGCTCAATTTTATTTTTGGTGCCCCCGGGTTGCTCCAGATTCCAGAACACCTTCACAGATCACACAAACCGACATGAAAGTCCCGTAATTTCGTATTTTTTTTGGGTTTTAGGTTGTGCTAGGTCAGGGTTCTATTCAATATAGGGTTTAAGGTCACCATTTAAGTCCAATTAGTAAGCCACATCTCAACTTTACCCTAACCCTCTCTAAGTTGGTCCAAAACACACCAAATTACACGATATCGATATGAAACTTGAATTGAAGCTTAAGCACAAGCAATAACACTCTAATTGTGAAGAAATTACCTCATAATACCCTCATGAATCCTCAACAGCGCCAAAATGACTACTTTCTTGGTCCAAAGGCATGCTTGTGAGCTTGTGTACAATTTTTGTGAAAGCGATATGGGGTTTTGAGGTTGTTTTCTGTGTGATTGTGATGATTTTTTTGAAGGAGGAGAGCAAGAGGGCAGTAGCAGCAGGAGATGGAGGAAGAGGGGGAGAAAAAAATGAGAGGAAGAGATAAAGAGAAAGGCCAAGTCAACACCCTCACCTACCCCCTCTCTCTTACCATACCTCTTTTCTTTAATCAAAATTCTTTTCTTTTCTTTTCCAAAACCTTCTCATTCAAATAGTAAACCCAAAGTAATAGCCATGGTAAGAAAATGTAACACAAGTCAAAAAACAAAAATGATATGTGCAAGCTTTGCACAAAAATGCCAAAAATCCGATTAGCGATTTTTAATCGCGATTAGCACTAAGTTAGTATATAAATGCTCATAAAAACTTAAAAATGACAAAATTCCATAGAATACATTATTCTTGTATTTTCCATAATTTTTTCAAAATTTATCCTATTTATCGATATTTAATTATAAATTTAATATTACAATAATCAATAAAATAATATTAAATTATAAAAATTCCCAAAAATAATATTTTATTATTTTGAAATGTTACAGCACCCAACCACCAGATATCGCAGTTATGGTATGTAGCGGTGGCAAATAAGATCTGGATGGACTTAAGCATAGTCCCTAGAAAAGGTTTCATCATTATCCACACCTGGTTGATGACTAAAACCTTTAACAAGTCTAGCTTTGAAAGTCTCAACTTTTCCATGTACACCAAGTAATCTTCTCAAGATATACTTGCTATTGATGGGGATTTAACCCTTCAGATATAGCAAACAAAGTCCATACTTTGTTGGTGTATATGGATTCCATCTCAGATCGCTAAGCATCCAGCCATTCTTACAGAGTCCCTACTCTTGATGGCCTGCTCGAAACTAGTTGGGTCATCATCTCATGATGCATTCCTTGCTCCCACTGTCATCGAGAAACCGAGGTATCTCTCAGGCGGATGAGGAACCCTACTAGATCGGCGGAGAGGCTGAGGTTCGTTGCGAACTATAGAATCCTTTGGTTCTGTCAAATCATCAACTGCAGTTTTGTATAGCTGGAACCTTTCCAGTTCTACAGAACTGATCCTGCCTCGATCTTGTCCTGATTTTGCTTAAGACATAGGCCGAACAATCCTAAATCTTAACATACTTAAGAGATAGGTTCTTCCCATACCATATCTCATATGGAGTGGTAGGCACTGATTTGATTCGAACCCTATTCAATAGGTATGCAACTTCATAAGTGCATAACTCCCAAAAGGAAATAGGAAACTCAGTAGTACTCATCATAGAGCACACCATATCTAATATTGTGCGATTGCTCCACCCCGATACACCGTTGTGCTGTGGTGTATTCAGAGGAGTAACACTGAGAGAGAATCTCATTCTCCTTTAGAATAGTCCAGAAATTATATGCACAAGTATTCTCCTCCCTGATCTTATCATAGGACATAATACTTATACCCGTATTTTGGTTCTCTACTTCCAAATTATATTCTGTGAATACCTCAAAATCTTCGGACTTATGTTTCAACAGGAACATATGACTGAATCTTGAGAGATTATCAGAGAATATAATGAAGTATAAAGAACCAGTCCTGGCATTTGTAGACAGGAGACCTTACATACATCATCATGTGTCAGTCCCAAGAGTTCATTAACTCTTTCTCTGTTTCCTATAAACAGGGCTATGGTCATCTAATCTTTGTGACATGACTGGCAAGTTTCACAAGATGTAAATTCAAACTGATTTAAATATGCATCTAAAATGTAACTTCAGCCAGTCGGGTCGTATTGATATGACCTAGTCTACAATGCCTCAAGAAGGATTCGTTCATTTCTGAACTCTTCCACTTGTGTGTGTTCTGTATACAAAGAACTGTAGTTTGATTTAGAACGTCAATGCTTTTAGATAACGTGCCTGAACCGATCAACTTTTGATATAGGAAATGTTCAAAACATTATCCATCAATACAAAATTTTATCATTTCTTTATTAATAAAGAGACTGATATGATTTTGTATATCAGGTTCGGTATCTAATAGCATTTGTTCAGAATCAATGTATTGGTAATACAGGGTGACAGTGACCAATAGACTTGGCTGCAACACTTGCCCCGTTTTCTGTCTCATGAAACTTATCACCCGTTCTCAGTTTTCTACCTTTCGGTAGCCCTATGTAACAGATTACATATCTGGGATCCTGATCCGGTATCAAATACTCAGGATGCAGAGAATACTGAGAAACAGTTCTTTATAATGAACATACCCGAAGGAGATGCATCATATGCACTTTCTTCGTTTGGACGGCATAGGAATTCTAGTATTCCCCTATTTCCTGCTCTGTCTTATAACAATTATAAGTTGGAGCGGGACCAACGTTCCCCAGCTCAGTATAACAAGCGGGTTCGGTCAATACATCCATATTATTATTTTGATTAAGGCGTGATATGGTCGCTACCTGGAGAGAGAGATAGAAGAAAACACTCAGCATGCGCTCTTGCAAGATCAGATTGATTATTTATTTTATCTAATCAGGATGGCTCCCACTATTTTTATCAAATCTTTCTTCAAACCCTAAAAGGAAAGACTAGCCGGGATTAATTACACTCTACAAGGTCGCCAATCTTTCAGCCAGGCCAGTGTCGGTACTTTGAGGGAGGTTCCCCGTGCTTTCGCACGGACCTAATTAAAGTAAACCTCGTTTTCCCAGAGGCGTAACCCCGTTGACACCTTTCTAGACACCTACTTGATCGGCTAATTGCAAAGTGCAAAACTCTCCCAGGAGTAACAATTACTCGCAGTGGGTATCGGGATCCAACTATCATATAGAAGGTATGCAATCTCATTGCAAATTTCAACACTTGAAACTCCCGATAAAGGTTTTTACCCCTAGCACCTATGACCTTAACTATGGTCAACAAATCATAAGCACTAGTCAAGTTCTACCCGTCATTTCATGATTAATTAGACCCACCCACATGACCCTTAACTAAGGTCAACAAAGTCACGCGATTGTCCTAACTAATCGCATCATATGCGGTGTAGGAAGACATCACTTAGCTACCGTACACTGTGCCTTGACTATGGTCAACAAACACAGCACGAATACTAAGTACTCTACTTCCTTAAATGACGGAGGGTTGCGAATGGTTTTTATGAAAATCTTTAACGCTTTGAACTTGATCTCGTTGCGGAATCAAATGTTTTTAAATGGAATGTTTTTGAAGCTTTTCTAGTTTTGCTAAAGGGGTCACTCCCGGTGAAGGGATCGTCGGCCCTTTCCTCATCGAATGAGGTGCGGGATATATCATATATATCACTGTGCAAAGCAGAAACTATAGAAGCAATCAAAAGACAAACCGAGAGTTATACCATCTGCCAGTTATTGCTAAAGGAGTCATGATTGATGATAATTTCTGTGATTGTAATAAATCGAATGAAATAGTAAAGAAATCACAACCAAAATATTTTGACCGCAATCAACTACGGTGTCGGATTGTAGTTAGTATGTGAGTGCGGATCGTCCACAGGGAAAGTGTAATCGTTCGTCTTTCGAATTAGATGAATTGAATCTTTAAAGAAAGAAAACAAAACAATTCAAGATTTATATTTGATGTTCAAGAATGAGAAAAACTAGATCTAAGAAAGCATTAAAAGATAGAATCAAGAATTGATCGTTTGTTGATTTTTCCAAACCAAATCTCAAGAATCGAAATGAGGCTCGTAGGAATCGATCGGATCTATAGATGTGATGTAATCTTACAATTACGTATTCTTATCCTTCGATGAATTGATACTAGATCGATGATCATCGATGAGAATTAGGGATTTCTTGTGAAACTAGGGTTTCATCTTATCCCTTGTTCTTTCGTCGATGTCATTCACATTCTAGCCTCTAGTAAATTCAAGAAACGATCGTTGATCCCTAATTTCGAGCGATCACAATCAAGAAAGCATCGCTACGAAACTAGGTCATCGATTCTTGAACTTGCTAGGGTTTACAAAACTCGTAGGACTTAAAAATAGTATTAGAATTTGTTACATCATCATTCTACAATCGTCTCGACTCCTTAACGAGCGGAGTTTTACTCGAACATCACAACAAGAGCAACAATTACAAATTGAGATCTAATCATGATGCAAGAATTAAAAGAAAGCAAGATTAACGAATTTCACCTTTTATTTATATCAACAATTTAGTTACATTCGCTCAAGAACTAAAAGAGGAAGAACTTGATCGTCGACTTGGCTTCGCTCGTCTCCGTGGATCGCGGATCGGCTTGGATCACTTGCCCGATTGAAGATCGGCTCGGCTCCTAAAAGGTTGAAGGCTTCTCGCTTGATTTGGTACTCAAGATCTTGGATTTAGAGTGGAATTAGGGTTAGGGTTTCGCACAAGCCTTGTCACGAGACTTGTGGAAGAAGATGATGAAAGAGGGAATTATTTTTAACTAATGGTGAACTATCTAATGATGAACAACCTCAACTCTTAGATTTAGGCTCCTATTTATAGATAACTAACCCTAGATCTAGGATTTCAAATTCTAAGTTTCCCTCCTAAAGTTTGTTGAGGAAATTCAAATTTCCCTCCAAAAGTTTGTTGGATGAAATTGGAATTTCCCTCCAAAAGTTTGTTAGATGAAATTCAAATTTCCTTCCAAAAGTTTGTTGGATGAAATTCAAATTTCCCTCCAAAAGTTAGTTAGATGAAATTTGAATTTCCCTCCAAAATGAACCACCTCATTTGAATTTGAATTTTCCCTCCAAAATGAACAACTTTTCCCTCCAAAATGAACTACCTCATTTGAATTTGAATTTTCCCTCCAAAATGAACAACTTTTCCCTCCAAAATGAACTACCTCATTTGAATTTGAATTTTCCCTCCAAAATGAGGTTGTTAGAAAGAATCTTCTAGAAAAAGTTTGTTGGAAGGAATATTCTAGAATGAGGTTGTTACAAGGAGGCTTCTAGAAAAAGGTTGTTGGAGAGAGCTTTCTAGAAGAAGGTTGTTATAAGGAGGCTTCTAGAAGAAGTTAGTTGGAGGGGGGCTTCTAGAACTAGGTTGTTAGGCCGAGCCTTCTAGATGAAGCCACGTGGAGTTTCTGGAGAGTTCTGGAAGCTTTGCCGTTAGAAATAAGCACATGGGGAAAATCTGCTTCTCTGCTGACGTCATCATGCCACGGATCCGCGGCGGGAAGCGCCCATTGGCCTTGAATAAATTTCTGGAATTTTACTGCCAGATCACCAGACTTAGATTTGGTGTAATTTTGATCAGCACTTTTGACAATTTGGCTCGGTTTCTGGAATTTCCTGCACAGACTTCGAAACAAGTGTTGCGCAAATACAGAAATGATGCGATGCCATGAAATGCGGTTAATTTCCTTTAAAGTGTCGGTTTAAAAGTCTACTACATGAAATCTCATATTTTGTGACAGATTTGTTAATATGTAGAATATGAATGCCGAATACTTCTAAGTGTATGCAAATGTTAAGGAAATTGCCGGCTAAAATATACAATATTTTCGACTGATCAAGTCACTCCTGGTGAAGGGATCTCGGTCCTTTCTTTATCGAATAAGGTGCAGGATGTTCTACAAGGAATACCGCGATGCAAAGCAAGAACTGTAGCTACCTGTTTATTTTGAAATTCGATTCCACAACATCAATTAGGTTTATTTTCTTTCATTAATCTCATTAATGAATATCCCATCATTTAAGTCCACCTAATCATCACAGATAAATATAACGTACGCTTATGCCATCCGCATTCGCCTCGATGTCCCGTCTGCACCGTTAGGTTAGGTAACTAACGGCAGAGCGGGGCAGGGCTAGCGCAGGTGTAAAACATAAGCAACGTCTATATAATATATCATATATACTATATATTATATCTATCACAGAACATTACATGATCACATCACAGATAACGCAGCAGAAAATATCATATGAAATATTGGATATACTAGGACGTCCGTGTTTTCAATACGAGCCAGTATAAAACACGGATTCCACGGTCGTGATGAATAGCCAATCCCACACCCTCAGACCCCTACGAGAGCGGCAAACAACCCTACCAATTCTATGGTTAGGAGACCCAGACTCGACTCCTCGAGTTGGTCTCCCACTGGACCCCAGAACCCGGTTACTTGTGCTCCCCTCCTTGGGTTTATCCTAATGCGGAAAAGTAAATAATATACAAAGGGTGACATCTTCCGCAACCTGGAAGTGCCCCAATAAAAGAATATTACATACAAGTTTTTACATGAATGAAAATGAAAAAACACTCATCTCACGTAAAAAAACCCCGGCTATTCGAACACGACGATCCAATATATCATATCCAGCAACACATAACATCACATGTCATCAACGTAAGTAAATATGCGCATCCCAATTGTCGTTGACATATAGCAACGAAACCGGCGATATCACATATTACACTTACGGTCACAGAAAAGAAAGTGTAAAACTACAACAGTTGGAATCCGCAACCTCTTTAGACATCGCATGCCTAATAATTATAAACCCCGCATTTTAGTCTCATTATCGAAAACACTTTTCAATATCAAGTCGGGCAATTCAACAAGATTCCCAAAAAACTGATCGAATGCTCGTCGCAAACTTTAGTAGGCGGCCGCACCCCTGATACCGTCGACGAAGTGCACCAAGGCGGAACACCGCTGCCGCGAGCACCCGGACGGATGCTTTCGGCGACGGGGTTCTCCTACAGTCACTTGGTCGGGGCTATGGGGCGAGGCTGTCTATTAAGTTTACCCGGCGAGTATCCGCGTACACTACATGATTGCGACGGACTTTTGATCACATCAAAATTCCGTGGCAACCGATCAAGTGAGACTAAACTGCTATGTTTATAACATTCATCCAGTCATCTCATAACTATTTGCGAATTCCAAGTATTGTATCACATTCCGGATAAATAGAAAATGTTAAACTTTCCGATCGAACAATCGAACACCCAAGTTTTCCCGATACAGCTCAACACATGAAATAAGTTGGTCGCACGCCAAAAGCGTGTCGGATGTTCAAAGTTCTAAAGTATAACCGCGATCAAGACGGTGTCGCTATGCAGCTAGCCGGTTGAGCACAGGTCGATCCACAGGGAGATGGTTGTATGTCCTTTCTTGTCTTAGACGAGTCAATAAAGAATTTGTGTATGTTTGTTCAATCTAACCTACGTGTATTATTTGCAAGTATAAAGTTGTTAAGAAGAAAATACGAGATTGTAAGCTAAGGAAATCCGTACTCAAAACCTTTGAGCCGAGTCTTGACCAATTGAAGCTAGAGCAATTGGCAACAACGTGGATTAGGGGATTTAAGCGCGGTATTCATGGAATCCGGCTTATTTACCCTTGTCCTTCCGTTCTTGTCTCTTGCTTTCGCCTCCGGCCAAACCGAACGCAACCGGTCGCGGTTAGGAATCACCGTTACCTTGTCAGGGTAGGGTGCCTAACGGAGCGCTTGCGTATGGTTTGGGCGGAGTTCAATGGAAAATAACGGGAAAAGGAAATGAGAAAAGAAAGTCTTAACTTACAATACCGTATTTATTCTTAACAACAAAGATAATTACAACGTTCACAAAATGAACAACAAAGAGCAAAAGAAAAGAACAAAGAAAAGAGAAGATTACAAGAAATTAAGTGCATGAATTAAATTGCAAGAAAGTAAAGCAAGATAATAATAAGCAAGTAATAAAAAGCGATAAAAAGAACAAGAAACTAGAATTCAAGACAAGCATGGGATCAATAGCCAACCCTTAAACTTGCAAGCTCAATCAAGAGGTTGCAAGATCAAGAGAAGGGTAAAGAACTCATGTGAAGTGAAGAACCAATTCCATAAGAAAATACGACCCTTGAGATCAATAACTAACCCTTAACCATTCAAGCTCAATGAAGAGGTTGAATGATCAAGAGAAAGCAAGAATCTCAAGGGGGGCTAAACTAACAAGAAAGATACAAAAACCCTCATCTTCATTAACATCCACTCAATGCTCTCACTACATTTTGATGGAGGAAGAATGAAGAAGAAGAAGAAGAAAGAAGAAGAAAAACTAGCAAAAAGAGGCTAAAGAAGTGCTCTCTTGGCTTTGCTCAGATCTGGAGTATTTATAGGCCGTGTGCTGAAACCCTAGGGCCAAATTCTGACCGCATATGAAATCCCCAAAATGCCCCCAAAGATTGACAAAGAGAGCAGACAGGACGGCCGCGGATCCGCGGCCTAGACCCTATGTTGGCCGCGGATCCGCGGCCATGTAGAGGCTTTAGGGTGTCGGGTTTCTTTGGTGGTCCTGTGTTGCTGTTTTCTTCTGTTAAACATGTACAGATTTTCAATATTCTTCCATGATTGCTTCAGGTTCCAATAGTCAACAATGATGGCTTCATTTTTCAACACCTTTGAATTTATCTCCCTCGAGCTCCGCGCACCCATTGATTCTTGTGCAGCCCCCCTCGTGCTCTGTGCTTGTCCGAGACACGAATGACCGCTGTCATATGTCTTGTCTCTGGAACCGGTACGCAGCACTGGACGGATATGGATGACCGGAACCCGGCTTTTATCTGTTGTCAACAGATGTTCTATATTTGGCGTAACTGTAGAGATTTTGTCTTGATTTGCAATATTTGGACTGGAAACATGTACTCTGTAAATATGTAACACACACGGATTAAAAGCACCTACCTATAAACACTCGAGCGTAAGAATGGGCGGTATAAAATGCAGTATTCTGTTATGAACAAATACCCCCAAACTTAACTTTTGCTCGTCCCGAGCAAAACCAATTATTCACAAAAATAAAATCCTAACCGCACTTTCGCAGGGAACGCGATTGCACTGATCACGTGCAACAAGCCGTTAAACCTCTAGGTGTCCCTAGTAGGAGGAGTGTTGTCTCCTGAGGGTTTTCAGCGGATTACACCCACAAAATCCCGTCAAGCTAGTGTCATAAGTTAACATTGATTCTACTCCTACAGTTTAGTATTTACGTTAAAAATTCCATTATCCTAAGTTAGAAATATCCAACCCTAATGCTTCGCACCTCCTATCTATTTAACTTTAGATCATATATGTTCCAAAAAAGTTTAGAAAGATGTTGGTATCTCCTGAGTTTTCCTTCTAAAGTGAGACCTCAAATCAGGGATTTTTATCAACTTTACAGAAAACACAAGTCTTATTCTTCATTTCTATCTTTTGTCCAAACATCGATTGTATACCCCTACGTGTGTGTAAATTTGCACCCCTACACTTAAGAATTCAATTCAAGCTATAATACCCTTGCCCTAATACCTAATACTACTTCTTTTCATTAAGGATGGACGGATTTGCTCATACACCTTTCATGCGACTATTAATGCTTCTTGAGGCACTAACGGCCGATTACTGAATGTGTGAACATTAAAGCGTAAATAGCAGTTTCCAGGTCTTGACTTTATTCTATTTTTTCTTTTTCTTTTTATTTTTCTTTTTCAAGACCGGATATATTTTTCAATATGCTCTTTTTGGTGTTTAGCTTTAAATACCGTTTTTTCTTTCATACTAGGCTTTCAGGCAAGAGTATTTCTAGGTATCTTCTACTATCTCAAGTTTCAAGGTGCGTGTAAGTGCAGTTTTTAGGGTATATACTTTCTAAATTTAAACTCAAGAAAAGAAACTATTTTTCAGACTTATCCTCTAGTAAAGCTTCAATACTTTCCCTTCATCTTGACTTAACTCAAGAACTGAACTCAAGATTACCTATTTCTCAAAAAAAAACTGTAAGGACGTATACTTACCAAAGTTAGACAGAATGAGGGTTATTTTTAGGGTTTTCAATTCCTAAGCCTAGAATTTAGTTATTTCGAACATATCAACTAAACTTTCAGAATAAAAATCTAAGTTACCCTATTTAGCTAACTTGACGACAAAGTTTTTATATTTTTTGGAAAATTTTCGATTTTTGTGGGTTTTTAATAAGGTATGCAAATGCAAAATATACAAATGAATGCGAAGGAAGAAAGCTTACCGAGCACACCCCCAAACTTAAACTTGACAGTGCCCTCACTGTCAGGCTATACCAAGAGGGTCAAAATTGTCGGCGCTCCCTAAAAACAAATTATATACAAAACAAAAAGGAAAACAAAAAATATATACAAAAAAGGTGTCCCCCCCCAAACTTAAGTAAAACGGTGTTTCCACTGTTTAGCGTTGAAATTCAGTATTAGGGGGGGAAAGAAAACAGTATCAAACTATACAAGGCCTTACACAGGCCAAAAGTTAACACCAACCATTCAAAAATTTTATCTCTATAATGTGCTGGTTGGGGAAAGAAGGCGTAGAGAAAAGAGATGGACAATACGCGAGACCGTATGCGAAGAGAAGCGGGATACGGTCTCGGTATATGAGAGGAAGAAGAATGGCGGAAGGGAAAAAGAAGTGGAATACAAACTTGAGGGTGCAAATGGAGTAAATAGATTAGCACAATTTGTGATGAGCGATGTGTAAAAAGCGATTGTGCTAATCTATTAACCCGTCGAGAGATGGGGTCAAATCCCTCAAGATTCGTAAGAAACCATGGGTACGCCGAACTTGGTAAACCAGACATACGAAATGAAAGTGAGACGGTTTCTTGCATGGTCGGAACGATGGAAAGGATGGAGGGAAGTGGTTGAGGAAGGTTATCGGTTACAGGTTCAGGAGGGTGTACACAGTCAGTGGAAGGAACAGGATGAATTGGAAAATCCGACTCATCAAGCAAAACTGGTTCATCCTCAAAACTATCCTCAATATTCTCCTCAAAATTTAGCACATCCATGCACTTCTCTTCAAAATCCAGACGCATATGGGGTTCGGAAAAAACATTTAATGACTCGGGATGATGATTTGAAGAGACAAACTCAGCCAAATCTACGGGTTCATCATCCAAAATGTTCCCAGCGTCAATATCCTCGATCAAGTGAAAATCAAAATTCTCAGACACCTCATCAAAAGCATGGATTTCAATCACTTCAGATTCTAAGATGGAGGTGTAGAGGTTAAAAGGATTGGGTGTGGTTTCACTTGGCAAGGTCCCTTCACAATCTGGCAAATCAAACACTACAAAGTCGCACAACTCTTTAAACATTCTATCTTCAACTGATAATTCATTTGGGACACTTGATTGACTTTCAACACAGGAGTTGTGGGATTCAATTTGAGATGGGTAGGTTTGATTTGGAAGGGGGTACATCTCACTCTCTCCACTCAAATTCACAGCCTGTCCTACCGCCTCATCATACATTGAAAAAGTTGGAGCTAGTTGAAAACTAGCTACCGGGTCACTAGGTTGCATGAGGGCGGCCATGGACGCATTCAAATCCATCATCTGTTGGCTTGACGCTACCCTAAAGTCTTCCAACGACTGTTCCAGACTAGACATGGGTTGTGAAGGGGTTTCAGTAAAAGATTCAAAGTTGTTTGGATACTGAAACTCCCAAATGGCGGTTCTGAAGTAATGTCTAGGGAAGGTGCAAAAGTAGGGTAGGATTGGTAGGAATTGAATGGCTGGACAGGAGCAGGATCAACATTTGGATAGGAAGGTGAATGGAATTGTTGATCCCAAGAACTTGAAGTGGTGAAAGGAGTGAAAGATCGGCTACGAGATTGTTCAATACGTTCAGCGATAGAAAAAGGACGATTTGCAAAAGGGGTATCAACATAAGCGGGTGCGGGAGGTTGAAAAGGTTGATACAAAGTGGAATGAGGAGTGCAAGTGTTTGTCCTAGACGCTGCTATACGATCTTTCAGTGAAACTTTGGGCATGGAGGGATCGTTCGATGTTCGGCCAAAGCAAGAACCGTAAGAAGTAATGTCTGGTTGTGGGTACCAAAGTTCGGCAAGAGTTTTGCGAGGAGGGGTACCCATGATATGAAGAGAGAAAGAAAGAAAGGCAGAGAAAAAGGAGGGGAAAAAGAATGTGATTTTTTTTTGGTCAAAAGAATGAAATATACACACAAAAAGAATATAGACAAAAACAATCACGACACAAAAATACCACACACCTAATCGTTCTAGGGTTCACCTAGGTCAACTAGACCTGCTCCAGAACTTGATTGTCGAAGTAAAACTGTGTCGAGAAACGGGCTCAAGATACACTGATCACGAGGCCAGGTAAGTGCAGAGATAAGGGGAGGTTTTCCAACGCTTTCCCGAAGTTCCTTAATTAAATAACCCTTTCTCTTTTGGCGGTTGCGCCGTTAACACTTTCCTAGACACCCTGTAAACAATATACCGTTAAGCGAGGTTCTAAACACAGTTAACTTCTCCTAGTGAGCGCGAAGTCCTTAAGGCTTAAAGTCTAATTTCTTTTAGAATTTGTGCGGGTAATACGTTATGTTCAAGTTCGTGATTTGTGGGCCACGGAAAAGGTGATGAAATCCTTTACCGTATGTTGTGGGGTTCGCTTGCCCTTAAGTCCGTATTAATGTATGCAATGCGCAATTCCAAAAAAATTCTATAAAGAATCAAACAATCGTTTTTTAGTTTAAGCGCGGCGCTGCAACAAATACGGGTTAGTCAATTTTTAGCGTTTGCTAGCGAACTTGCAAAGAATCCTGCAAAGAATAGTATATTGGATGCGTCGGATTTGAGAAGAAGGTGTTAGTAAAGTACGTACCGTTAAGATTTTGGGTTAGGAAACCCCCGTTGAATCAAATCCGGTAAGCTTGAAAAGTTTGCTTGTGCGGGTCAAACTACCCGGATCTTTGGCACTGTACTTTGCAATCACCTTAGCTTTGAACGTACACTTTGCTCCCCAAAATCTCAGTTTGTAAATCCGCAAAAATCTGCACTCTTGCCCACAAAAATGATCAAAAAAAACCAAAAAGATTTTTTTTTTATTTTTTTTATTTATAAATATATACAAAAAGAATATTAACCCGAATAACAAGAAAGAAAATACGCTACCGTCTCCCCGGCAACGGCACCATTTGGTCGCACGTCAAAAGCGTGTCGGATGTTCAAAGTTGTAAAGTATAACCGCGATCAAGACGGTGTCGCTATGCAGCTAGCCGGTTGAGAACGGGTCGATCCACAGGGAGATGGTTGTATGTCCTTTCTTGTCTTAGACGAGTCAATAAAGAATTTGTGTATGCTTGTTCAATCTAACCTACGTGTATTATTTGCAAGTATAAAGTTGTTAAGAAGAAAATACGAGATTGTAAGCTAAGGAAATCCGTATTCAAAACCTTTGAGCCGAGTCTTGACCAATTGAAGCTAGAGCAATTGGCAACAACGTGGATTAGGGGATTTAAGCGCGGTATTCATGGAATCCGGCTTATTTACCCTTGTCCTTCCGTTCTTGTCTCTTGCTTTCGCCACCGGCCAAACCGAACGCAACCGGTCGCGGTTAGGAATCACCGTTACCTTGTCAGGGTAGGGTGCCTAACGGAGCGCTTGCGTATGGTTTGGGCGGAGTTCAATGGAAAATAACGGAAAAAGGAAATGAGAAAAGAAAGTCTTAACTTACAATACCGTATTTATTCTTAACAACAAAGATAATTACAACGTTCACAAAATGAACAACAAAGAGCAAAAGAAAAGAACAAAGAAAAGAGAAGATTACAAGAAATTAAGTGCATGAATTAAATTGCAAGAAAGTAAAGCAAGATAATAATAAGCAAGTAATAAAAAGCGATAAAAAGAACAAGAAACTAGAACTCAAGACAAGCATGGGATCAATAGTCAACCCTTAAACTTGCAAGCTCAATCAAGAGGTTGCAAGATCAAGAGAAGGGTAAAGAACTCATATGAAGTGAAGAACCAATTCCATAAGAAAATACGACCCTTGAGATCAATAACTAACCCTTAACCATTCAAGCTCAATGAAGAGGTTGAATGATCAAGAGAAAGCAAGAATCTCAAGGGGGAGCTAAACTAATAAGAAAGATACAAAAACCCTCATCTTCATCAACATCCACTCAATGCTCTCACTACATTTCCATGGAGGAAGAATGAAGAAGAAGAAGAAAGAAGAAGAAAAACTAGCAAAAAGAGGCTAAAGAAGTGCTCTCTTGGCTTTGCTCAGATCTGGAGTATTTATAGGCTGTGTGCTGAAACCCTAGGGCCAAATTCTGACCTCATATGAAATCCCCAAAGTGCCCCCAAAGATTGACAAAAAGAGCAGACAGGACGGCCGCGGATCCGCGGCCTAGACCCTATGTTGGCAGCGGATCCGCGGCTTTGTAGAGGCTTTAGGGTGTCGGGTTTCTTTGGTGGTCCTGTGTTGCTGTTTTCTTCTGTTAAACATGTACAGATTTTCAATATTCTTCCATGATTGCTTCAGGTTCCAATAGTCAACAATGATGGCTTCATTTTTCAACACCTTTGAATTTATCTCCCTCGAGCTCCGCGCACCCATTGATTCTTGTGCTGCCCCCCTCGTGCTCTGTGCTTGTCCGAGACACGAATGACCGCTGTCATATGTCTTGTCTCTTGAACCGGTACGCAGCACTGGACGGATATGGATGACCGGAACCCGGCTTTTATCTGTTGTCAACAGATATTCTGTATTTGGCGTAACTGTGGAGATTTTGTCTTGATTTGCAATATTTGGACTGGAAACCTGTACTCTGTAAATTTGTAACAAATACGGATTAAAATCACCTACCTATAAACACTCGAGCATAAGAATGGGCGGTATAAAATGCAGTATTCAGTTATGAACATAAGTCTAACAACATTCAGTTCGTGCCTCAGTACCAACGGTCCAGCCGTAGATGGGTCAAGCCAACGCCTCACATGTGGCACGCCGTACTGCCCCAAACCCTAAGGTTCAAAGGGCAGTTCAAGACGGTCACATAATCGAGTTAAGGTTTGTTTTCTTCTAGAGGGTCCATCGCGTTACTTGCACTACTTAGAACGTCGTTAAACTACGGAAAAATCCAACAATTGGAAATTTCCCGGCAGGAAAAAAATTGGGTATTTATATCCGGTCGAACTTTTTAACATATTCAAAAATATCCGGAAAATACACAGACAAAATTAGACAATCCGATCGAAAACACCGAGTCCCCTATACAACCCAGAAAACTCAACTCTTGAGTTCAAATTAAAAATTCCCAGAAAAACCAGAACTACAAAGAAGGTGTTACTGTGCAAAACAAATTGGATAAAGAGACCAAGTTGCCGCGGAACCGCCGCATTAGGCATGCCAATGCCGCGGTTCCGCCTCTCTATAATCGATTCATGTGTCCCGTTTTATACAGTAATTCTTAGAATCTTCTACTGAGTTTTCTGCATATTTTTAATTCTAAAAAAACCACGATTTCAGAAAATGTCCAGAGAGCATTTTTGGGTTTGGGTTTTGGTTCGATCGGACTTCTAACTCCGTCTACGCATCGCCTAAGGCTCTAGCTAGGCTCTGATACCACTGTAGGGTTCCTAGGCACACTAATGAAGTCTCACAAGTGATCAAACATGCTCAATTCAAATATTTCCTTGTGCCTACAAACCCTAACTCGGATCGTTAACTAGATATATAGGTGATGCGATGCTAGTAAACGAATTTATAGCTAAAGGGAAAGGGCTACGACCTTTGTAGATCCGGTCCTCCACCTCCTAGGCTCCGTGATGACGTCCCTCCGCTGTCCAAATCGAATCTTGGACTCTTGCATCGGCTTCATCGGAGAATGGGCGGGCTAGGTCATCGACTACGATGCCGATGATGATCTACGTCGAGGCATCACAAGATCAAACTCCCACTTCACCAAGTCATGAAACTTGTGAAGGAAACACCCTATACTACTTGGCAAGAGGTAGAGGATGAAGAAATAGGAAGTGGGTTCACTTTGGAATTGGATTTCTCATATGATTTCATCACTTGCCATTGATGAGGCAAGCTTTTCTTTCTTGCTCATGAAGAAAAAGATGAAGAATAGAATATGATAAGTGTTAAAGAATAATTGAAAAGAATTGATTCTTATCATATTCTAACCTTAGTTAAGTGTAGAGAATAGACTAGGGTTAGTTTAAATGGTTAGGGATAAGGATGAGAACAAAAAGGTCATTTAGTCAAAGCTTCATGAAGCTTCCACTAAAACCAAATCAAGCCACCATTCATTTATCTTTCAATTTATTCAAAATGAATAAACAAATAAGATAAATGAATAAGTAAAACCCTAATCAACAACTTAACCATGGTTTAATTCTTTACACTTAACCAAATAAGCATGTATCATCAAACATGATACAATCAAGTGCACAAAAGTATATCACATATACAACTTGCACAAATCAAGTGAGAAAATCCACTTAAAGTGAACCAATACTAGTTGATGCAAAGTAATATATCAAATATATAATTATACATTAAATCATTAAATCAACACTTGATTTAACGATCCGGTCATATCGCATATAACCGACCAGTATCCTATGTATCGGCTTATCGAATCAATCCTTGATTCGATAACTAGGTTATATCGCATATAACCAATCGATACATTCATCGTGAGAATGAAATACGATATGACATACACGCATTATTCTCGGTCCTGCACATATCTCATATGCGCTCCTATTTCGTTTCGCTTGAGCTAGGAAACCTCTGTGTAGGACTCTAAAGACTCGTCAATACGCCGGCAGCAGATGATGATCATATCAAACACCCACAAGCCGCAAGCGGTCTGCTAAACGTAACGGCCACCCGGGTATTGAGAGATCAGAAGATCGACGAGCAAGCCCGCTCACACTCCTGTGAATCCAACCAGTAACACTTACCGTATAGTCTGGTCAGTTCGTCTGATATGTCGCATATCTCGCCTAGGGGTGGTAAACGTCAGACCCCAATAGCTCGACAAGCCATGCCGACGTAAGGTCCATAACATTCGTGAAACTACTGATAACTCTTACCAGTACATCACTGCAACCCTGGCCAGGGATTTCCTGTTATGGCCAGTCGAGCATAGCACAACATCAACCCCCAATACCGGGAGAGACGAATCCCCTCCTATCGCTCATTGCCTCCATGTGAATCGTGACTGTACCCAAAAACCACCTGTTTGCACGACTCGGTAGAGCTGTGGTAGGGTGGAAATCAAAGCACAGTGGGAGACACACAAGACTCTATGACGATCTCGGGTCAACAGACTAAGCTGTACTAGTGTCACCAGAGAACTGCCATCTGACGTGAGGTATAATACCATCTGGGAGTTCTCGGCGAGTCCGTTCAGTGTACCCAGTCTCCACTGAGCACCCGCATACCATCTCTGATGTCAAACACCAATGGATATGGGATCATCCATCGCCCATCACATGGGTCGAGAAGATATACGCTAGTCTACTCTGGAATATCGATGCCTCGTCTCGATATTCCCACGACTAGGAACAATGAAGGATGTACTCATTGACTACCCAGGCCCCACTAGTATGATCTACATCATAGTCCTGGAAGTCGAGTACACATCCTAAGGGCTTTATCAACATGTAATCAGAGAGACAGAAAGTATACATGTTAAGATAAAGAGCAACCAGATAGCGTACTATCATGTCGAGCAAGAAAGTCCTACCTATATATGTCCCAGCATCCACTACAATATACATCCTATGTACAGTAATGGCCTCTAGGGCATACATATAACTAACACTTTGGTCGTCACACAGTGGTTTCTCCACATAGGACTTGGACATTATATCAGACATTCTGGTTACTGGATCTATGGTTTTAGATCTAGATTTGGGTAGTTTCCCAATCAGGGTACTTAGACAGCATTCTAAAGGTATTTAGAATGGACGACTCCTAGCACGGTAGTATACCTGCAGGTTATGGAGTCACCCTCTCTAAAGGTGTCTTACAGACTAAAGTGGAGAGGGATGTGCATGATTGGCAGATCACTTTCTTAGGCAATTGAGTCAATCCTGAGATGTCAAGTACCACACCAGATGATGTTTTTGCACTAAATGCAATAAGTTGACATTGATCCAATCCTGGAGAAACAGTCGGAAGCAGTTTTAGAACATAAGTAGATGTTCTAGGGATATGATAACAACAGCCTCTTTCGGGAGACAGTTATCATTCCAGGCTTCCAAGGTGACCTGGATGACAGAGAGGTTGTCAGAGTTATAGTTTTCCCTCTGACGAGGGGCGGTTTTTTGGACAGGTGGTCCAGGAGGATTCTGAGGGAGGCATGGCGCAGGATACTGATTATGTTCAGTTGACGATACAGTCTAAGAAGTTTGGATTTGGAGTTCATTTATGAGCTAGGTCCCATCAGACATCCAGACACATTCTAAGACAAGTATTGCTCATTTCGGGAGATGGCTTTCTCCGCGAACTTGAGATATAGAGAGATATAGAAAGAAACATCAAGGCGGATCCACTCACTGAGGCTATTCCTCGAACGCAATAGTTTCGCAAACAGGTTTTGTGAGACTGACTAGTAGAGGAGTTGGGTGTTCAGTATCACACGGGCTGTGAGTATGCGACATCGCACTAATTAGCCCTGAGCGCAAGTAGGAAATTGTTGGAGATAGTGCCCTCAAAGTCAATTATTGGATCACAGGCACGTGATTGCAATGATTGAGGGAGGACCTATCCCGATAGGACAGTCTTACTCAAGATGATTGTATGCTATCTGGTTTATCTTTATCATCGTGTACTGCTTTAGGTGACCTTACCGGTCACTATTGCGCGTTGATAGAGCCCCTAGGATTCTTACTTGACTGCCAGCAGTATGAGGGCGATCATATACGTGGGAGCTGGTAGTCTATAAGCACATCCTTAAAAGGTCCCTAGTAATGGGAGTTTCGAGATAGGGCATCGATACTCCAGAGTAGACTAGTGTATACAGTCGAGACCCCGACGAGGGGCGGTGGCCGGTCTCACAAGCCACTGGTGTTAGTTGGTTCACCTAAGATGTACACAGGTGCTCATTGGGTTATGAGTACACCGGACATGACTCGCCGGGAATATGCTAGTTGGTCTTATACCTGACGTCAGATAGCAGTTCCCTGGTGACATGTGTACAGGTTAGTTCATCGACCTGAGATCGTCATTTGTCTCGTGTGAGTTCCCACTGTACTTTGATTACTACCCTACCACGCTCAAAGGAGACGTACAAACAGGTTTTAGTTGGGTACAGTCCCGAGCCACATGGAGGCAGTGAGCGGATCTACAGGGGTTCGTCTCTCCCGGTATTGGGGGTGAGGTCGCGCTGTGTCTAGGAGAGCCATTACACAAAGCCCTCGGCCGAGGCAGGAGATTTACTGCTAGGTATTCCAGTAGTATCTCAGGGTATTCTGGGCTACACTCTGACACGACTTGTACCTCTTTTGAGGGTCTGACTTTTACCAACCCCCTAGGCCCGCCACGCGATACTCATAGACGAACAGACTGGACTGTACGGATATTGTCACTGACAGGCTCAGTAGGGTGTCAGGATGAGTTCGCTCATCGACGTCCCTTTTGGTCAATACCTGGTAGCCCGTTACGTATGGCTAATACCTTTGACGTGCTAGTGGTTAAATCCACAACCAAAGTATTGATGAGTCTTTAGAGTCCCCCACAGACCAGTTTCTCAAGTTTCGGGAGAAACGCTGTAGACGCCGTATGGAGATATGGCAGAGTTCGATCAGATACGTGCGGTATTGCACGGATCATGATCGGATGGATAATACTGGCGGGCTTTGGTTTAAGCCGGATCGTAGTATAGTACAATGTAGATTTTGTCTCATTGCATTTGTATTTCGGTCGGAATACAAATGCGGGTATGTATATACATTAGCGGGGTTTTCCTGTAATTTATTACGAGATCAGTTTTTTGGAGTTGCCAGTTTGTTTTCCGTTTCGTCCATATTTCTTTGTATCTTTCCTTGGCCGGAAATTGGTGGAGAAGGGCTTATTTGCAAGCATGCAAATTTGGTTACTGGAGGGTGTTATTTGCATATTGTTGTATCATGATAATTCCTCCACCATTTGACTTCTTCTTTTCATCATGGCTTGACTTTTGGTTCGTCATGGTTGTTGATGATGGGAGTGGTTTTGGATTGGATTGTGATCATCATTTCATTTGATAATCATTTTCCTTTTTGCTTGTATGAGTTGCTTTCCCACCCCTTGACTTTTCCCCTCTCTCTCTCTCCATTCCTCACTTCCACACATGAGAGGGCCGGCCACATTTTTGGAGGGGGCTGTCCAAATTTTTGGCAAGGGGATTTTGTTCTCTTGATGCTTGAAAAATCCCTAAGTTGATCTACAAAAGTTCATAGTTCATTTCCTCCACTAAATGGGCAACTTCTAGTGACCCCAAATGAGACATAGCACTATACTACATTCTACAGCAATTCTTAGGCACGTCGGCTCGCCAACTTCGTGCCCGAGTTGCCTCGGTCTAGAGGCGGGAGCCCGTAAAAGAACCCGGCGATGTCGTGCCTTTCCGATGAGGAGATGAAGACCGGAGATTCCGCAGGGAGATCGGGACGACGACGAGAAGACCGAAGGACACGGATCGCTCGGTATATCTCTATACTCGTTCTTTTGTTTGCTAGGACTAGATTAATGGCCCGATCTGGGATTTTTGTGCGCGGTGGAGCCGGTTTACAAGTTCGTAAAAAGTTTCGTTTCCGCATTCCGGCGTTGGATTGTCGCCCGGGGCGCCGCCGTGCACTTACATCATCCACAATCCTCGTCATCTAGTTATATGTATAACAAAAATGCATGTGTGCGCGTGTGGGTGTAAACCTATTCTAGGGTTCGTAACTAGGAACTATACTAGTTTACTTCTATACCCTAATCTAATCATAGTACACCTAATCTCATCTCTATATCCACGACACATAATAAGCTATAATAAATAGTATATATATACTATACTAATTATCGGACTGCGGGGGTGCTATACGCCATCCACCCGACTTCTCCCCATAGATATAATCTATTCACCTGGATTCCGCTTTCCGTTGCCGACGCTGCCACGCGCTTGCTTGTCGTCTCGAAGTCTTCGTGGGGTACCTACACATCATTACATATCGCATCGCGTTAAAACCAAATCAAAACTAAAACAACACGCTTAAAAGCCTATAGGTTAGAACCTATGGTTTTCTCTTGTAAAACAACCCGATATCACTCGATATAGACGTACGAACATCACAAGATCGAGATAAAGCACAAATACCAAAAATCCAGAATGTAAATACGCAAAACCACAACTTGAGTCAAAATAGCAACACATGCAAAGATTTTTGTACAAGGTGAAAACAATGTTCCAAAACAATACTGGAGTGATGTATAAAGTGTAAATGAGCTATGGAAACTACTAGGACTCCTGACTCCACAAGGTGGCCGGTCTCCTACCCTAGAATTCCGGCGACGACGGCCCTGTTAGGGAATTGGGGTGTCAAGTCTGTAGGGTAGTCTCCTGGTAGTCAATATAGGGTATTGGTCCTGCTAGTTTTTCTAGTAAGCATCTAGGGTCACTCCAGATTCCCTATAGGCTACCAATCTTGTTAGTTATATGTATGCCCTAGAGGCCATTACTGTACATAGGATGTATATTGTAGTGGATGCTGGGACATATATAGGGAGGACTTTCTTGCTCGACATGATAGTATGCTATCTGGTTACTCTTTGCCTTAACGTGTATACTGATAGTCTCTCTGTTACATGTTGGTAAAGCCCTTAGGATTTGTACTTGACTACCTGGACTATGATGCGGATCATACTAGTGGGGACATGGTAGTCTATAAGTACATCCTTCAAGGTCCTTAGTCGTGGGTGTATCGAGACGGGGCATCGATATACCAGAGTAGACTAGCGTATACCTTCTCGACCCATACAGATGGGTAATGGATGATCCCATAACCATTGGTGTTTGACATCAGAGATGATATACGGGTGCTCAGTGGAGACTGGGTACACTGGACGGACTCGCCGAGAACTCCCAGAAGGTATTATACCTCACGTCAGATGGCAGTTCTCTGGTGACACTGGTACAGAGTAGTCTGTTGACCCGAGATCATCATAGAGTCTTGTGTGATTCCCACTGTGCTTTAATTTCCACCTTACCATGTCCAAGAGGGCGAGCAAAATGGTGGCTTTTGGGTACAGTCCCGAATAACATGGAGGCAATGAGCGATAGGAGGGGATTCGTCTCTCCCGGTATAGGGAGTTGATGTTGCGCTGTGTTCGATTGGCTATAACCGGAAATCCCTGGCCAGGGCTGTTGAGATTTACCGGTAAGTGTTACCAGTAGTATCTCGAACTGTTATAGACCTCATATCGACACGACTTATCGAGCTACTGGGGTCTGACGTTTACCACCCCTAGGCGAGATATGCGACATATCAGACGAACAGACCGGACTGTACGGTAAGTGTTACTGGTTGGATTCATAGGAGTGTGAGCGGGCTTGCTCGTTGATCTTCTGATCGCTCAATACCCGGGTGGCCGTTACGTTTAGCAGACCGCTTGCCGCTTGTGGGTGTTTGATATGATCATCACCTGCTGCCGGCGTATTGACGAGTCTTTAGAGTCTTACACAGAGGTTTCCTGGCTCAAGCGAAACGAAATAGGAGCGCATATGTGATATGTGCAGGACCGAGAATAATGCGTGTATGTGATACAGTATTCTATTCTCGCGATGAATGTATCGATTGGTTGTATGCGATATAACCTAGTTATCGAATCAAGGATTGATTCGATAAGTCGATACATTGGATATTAGTCGGTCATATGCGATATGACCGGATCGTTAAATCAAGTGTTGATTTAATGATTTAATGTATAATTATATATTTGATATATTACTTTACATTAACTAGTATTGGTTCACTTAAGATGGATTTTCTCACTTGATGTGCACATTGTATATATGATATAGTTTTGTGCACTAGTGTGTATCATGTTTGATGATACATGCAAACTTGGGTGTGTATGATTAAACCATGGTTATGTTAATGGTTATGGTTTTGATTTACTTATTTATTTATTCTCTTTATTCTTTTTGGCAAAGGAAAATGAAATGGTGGCTTGCTTTGTCTTTTGTTGAAGCTTCATGAAGCTTTGAAGAAGCAACCATTTTGTTTCTTTCCTTTAACCTAACCATTCAACTTAACCCTAGTTTATTCTCTACACTTAACCATGGTTGCAATATGATAAGGGTCACTTGATTTTCTTTTTAAGTTAATTCATTTTTTCATTTCTTTCTTCTTCTTCTTCAAGATGAAGAAAGAAAAGCTTTCAACAAAAATGTCAAGTGATGAAATCAAGTGAGAAATCCAAATCCAAAGTGAACCCACTTCCTATTTCTTCATCCTCTACCACTTTCCATGTTGTATTGGGTGTTTTCTTCACAAGTTTCATGACTTAGTGAAGGTGGAGCTTGAGTTTGAGTTGCCTCGACGTAGATCATCTTCGGCATCGAAGTCAACGACCTAGCCCGATCATTTCTCCGACGAAACCATCGCTAGGGTCCGGGATCGTGGTGATCGCAGCGAAGGGACGTCAACACGGAGCTTAGGAAGTGGAGGACCGGATCTACAAAGGTTGTATTTCCATTCACTTAGCAGTTAAGTTGTTAACTAGCTCGTAGTTTCTCTTAAACTCTAATCAACGATCGCATTAGGGTTTCTCGGCACATAGAAAAATTTTGAATTTGGCATGGTTGATGCCTTGTGAGACCTCATTAGTGTGCCTAAGAACCCTACAGTGGTATCAGAGCCTAGTTAGAGCCTTAGGCGATGCGTAGACGAAGTTAGAAACCCGATCGAACCCGAAACCCTAACTCAAAATCACTCTCTGGAAATTTTCTGGATTTTTGGATTTTTGTGAATTAAAAATTACCAAAAAATACAGCAGGGTTTTCTAGGAGTTACTGTAAAGCACGTGCACCTAACTCGACTAAAGCGCCGCGGAACCGCGGCCCCACCCTAGCATGTGCGGCGGTTCCGCGGCCAAAAAGTTGCTTCTTGGCACGTGCTTGCACAGTAATGTCCTATATTGATTGCTATATTTTCTGGGAATTTTTAAAATTTACTCAACAGTTGAGTTTTCTGGGTTGTATTGGAGACTCGGTGTTTCGATCGGGAAGTCTAATTTCGTCTATGTGTTTTTCCGGGTAATTTTAGAATATGTTGAAAAGTTCGACCGGATATAAATACCCACTTTTTCCCCTGTCGGGAAATTTCCAAGTGTTGGATTTTTTCGTAGTTTGAAAACGTTCTAAGTAGTGCAAGTAACGCGATGGTCCCTCTAGAAGACAACAAACCTTAACTCGATTATGTGACCGTCTTGAACTGCCCTTTGAACCATTGGGTTTGGGGCAGTACGGTGTGCCACATGTGAGGCGTTGGCTTGACCCTTCTACGGCTGGACCGTTGGTACTGTGGCATGAACTGAATGGTTTTTAAACTTATTTCAAGTGTTGATCTGTTTCGAGAAAACTTGGGAGTTTGATTGTTCGATCGAAAAGTTTAACATTTTCTATTTATCTGGAATGTGATACAATATTTGGAATTCACAAGTAGTTATGAGATAACTAATATAAATGTTATAAACATAGCAGTTTAGTCTCACTTGATCGGTTGCCATGGAATTTTGATGTGATCAAAAGTCCGTCACAATCACGTAGCTTACGCGGATACTCGCCAGACAAACTTAATAGACAGCTACACCCATTAGCTGTAGGGTTCCTAGGCACACTAAGGAGGTTCCACAAGGCATCAACCATGCCAAACAAAAATTTTCCGGTGCCGAGAAACCCTAAATTAGATCGTTAACTAGAAGGATAGGCGAAAAGCAAGCAGGCAAACGACTTTGCTATTAAGTGAAAGGGATTACAACCTTTGTAGATCCGGTCCACCACTTCTTTAGCTCCGTGTTGACGTCCCTCCGCTGCGATCATCGGATCCTGGACTCTTGCAATGGTTTCATCGGAGAAATGATCGGGCTAGGTCATTGACTTCGAGGCCGAAGATGGTCTACATCGGGGAGACTCAAACTCAAGCTATTCCTTTCGACCAAGTGAAGGAATAGCTTGAGTTTGAGTCTCCCCGACGTAGATCATCTTTGGCCTCGAAGTCAATGACCTAGCCCGATCATTTCTCCGATGAAACCATCGTAAGAGTCCAGGATCCGATGATCGCAGCGGAGGGACGTCAACACGGAGCTAAAGAAGTGATGGACCGGATCTACAAAGGTTGTAATCCCTTACACTTAGTAGCAAAGTCGTTTGCTTGCTTGCTTTTCGCCTATCCTTCTAGTTAACCATCTAGTTTAGGGTTTCTCGGCACCGGAAAATTTTTGTTTGGCATGGTTGATGCCTTGTGGAACCTCCTTAGTGTGCCTAGGAACCCTACAGTGGTATCAGAGCCTAGCTAGAGCTTTAGGCGATGTGTTAACGAAGTTATAACTCCGAACGAACCCGATACGTCCAAGTTTACCCCCTCTCTGTACATTTTTTCAAAACTGTGTATTTTCTGAATTAAAAATACCTGAAAAATCAAGCAGGGAAATATAAGAATGTTGGTGAAATTTGACCTCCTAATCCTTCCAAACTGCCGCGGAACCGCGGCCGTACCATGCTTGGGCCGCGGATCCGCGGCCGTACGGAGGGATTGGATCTTTGAATTGGCACAGTAATTCTTATATTCTGTAGTAATATTTTATGGGTATTTTTAAACTGACTCAAGTGTTGAGTTTTCTTGGGGTTTATTTTGTAATCGTCGATTCGATCGGAGAATTTAATTTTGTTATGATTTCCGGATACTTTTAGAATATGTTAAAAAGTTCGACCAGATAAAAATACCCAATTTTTCCCCTGCCGGGAAATTTCCAAGTGTTGGATTTTTCCGTAGTTTGAAAACGTTCTAAGTAGTGCAAGTAACGCGATGGACCCTCTAGAAGACAACAAACCTTAACTCGATTATGTGACCGTCTTGAACTGCCCTTTGAACCTTCGGGTTTGGGGCAGTACGGCGTGCCATATGTGAGGCGTTGGCTTGACCCTTCTACGGCTGGACCGTTGGTACTGTGGCATGAAGTGGATGTTTTTGAACTTGTTTCAAGAGTTGAGCTGTTTCGGAAAAACGTGGGTGTTTGAATGTTCGATCGGAAAGTTTAACATTTTCTATTTATCTGGAATGGGATACAACAATTGGAATTCACAAGTTGTTATGAGATAACTAATATAAATGTTATAAACATAGCAATTTAGTCTCGATTGATCGGTTGCCGCGGAATTTTGATGTGATCAAAAGTCCATTGCAATCACGTAGCGTACGCGGATACTCGCCGGGTAAACTTAATATACAGCCATACCCCATAGCCCCGACCAAGTGACTGTAGGAGAACCCCGTCGCCGAAAGCATCCGTTCGGGTGCTCGCGGTAGCGGTGTTCCGCCTTGGTGCACTTCGTCGACGGTATCGGAGGTGCGGCCGCCTACTAAAGTTTGTGACGAGCATTCAATCGGTTTATCGGGAATCTTGTTGATTTGCCCGACTAGATATTGAAAAGTGTTTTCGATATAGAAACTAAAATGCGGGGTTTATAAATGTTAGGCATGTGATGTCTAAGAAATTCATTTGATTAGGCATGCGATGTCTAAAGAGTTTGCGGATTCCAACTGTTGTAGTTTTACACTTTCTTTTCTGCGACCGTAAGTGTAATATGTGATATCGCCGGTTTCGTTGCTATATGTCAACGACAATTAGGATGCGCATATTTACTTACGTTGATGACATGTGATGTTATGTGCTGCTGGATATGTTATATTGGATCGTCGCGTTTGAATAGCCGGGGTTTTTTTATGTGAGATGAGAGTTTTTCATTTTCATTCATGTAAAATTAACTTGTATGTAATATTCTTTTATTGGGGCACTTCCAGGTAGCGGAAGATGTCACCCATTGTATATTATTTACTTTTCCACACTAGAATAGACCATGGAGGAGGGCACAACTAACCAGGTTCTGGAGTCCAGAGGAAGACCAACTCGAGGAGTCGAGTCCGGGTCTCCTAACTCTAGAATTGGTAGGGTTGCTTGTCGTTCTCGTAGGGCTCTAGGGGTGTGGGTTTGGCTATTCATCGCGACCGTGGAATCCGTGTTTTATACAGGCTCATATTGAAAACACAGACGTCCTAGTATATCCAATATTTCATATGATTCTTCTGCTGCAATATCTGTGATGTGATCATTGGATGTTCTGTGATAAATACTGTATATGATATATATGATATATTATATAGATGTTACTTATGTTTTGCACTCGAGCTAGCCCTGCCCCGCTCTGTTGTTAGTTACCTAACCTAACGGTGCACGAGACGACATCGAGGCGAATGCGAATGGCATAAGTGTACGTCGTATTTATCTGTGATGTTTAGATGATTTAAACGATGGGACTTCATTAATGTGATTAATGAAAGAAAATAAACCTAAGATGTTGTGGAATCGAATTTTCAAAAACAGGTAGCTACAGTTATTGTTTTGCATCGCGGTGTTCCTTGTAGAACATCCTGCACCTTATTCGATAAGGAAAGGACCGAGATCCCTTCACCGGGAGTGACTCCTTTAGCAATAACTGGAAGATGCTACAACCCTCGGTTTTTCTTTTGATTGCTTCTATAGTTTCTACTTTGCACAGAGATTTATATGATATATCCTGCACCTCATTCGGCGAGGAAAGGGCCGACGACCCCTTCACCGGGAGTGACCCCTTTAGCAAAACTAGAAAAGCCTCAAAAACACTCCATTTTTAAATCATTTGATTCTACAACGATATCAAGTTCATTACGCAGTAGGTTTTCAGAAAAACCTGTCGTAGCCCTCCGTCATTTTAGGAAGTAGAGTACTTAGTATTCGTGCTACGTTTGTCGACCATAGCCGAGGCGTAGTGTACGGTAGCTAAGTGATGTCTTCCTATACCGCATATGATGCGATTAGTTAAGACAGTCATGTGGCTTTGTTGACCTTAGCCAAGGGTCATGTGGGTGGGTCTAATTAATCACGAAATGACAGGTAGAACTTGACTAGTGCTTATGATTTGTTGACCTTTGCCAAGGTCATAAGTGCTAGGGGCAAAATATTATCGGTAATTTCAAGTGTTGAAATTTGCAATGAGATTGAATACCTTCTATGAGATAGTTGGATCCCGATACCCACTGCGAGTAATTGTTACTCCTGGGAGAGTTTTACACATTACAATTAGCCGATCAAGTAGGTGTCTAGAAAAGTGTCAACGGGGTTACGCCTCTGGGAAAACGAGGTTTACATTAATTAGGTTCGTGCGAAAGCACGGGGGACCTCCCTCAAAGTACCGACACTGGCCTGGCTGAAAGATTGGCGAACTTGTAGCATGTAATTAATCCCGGCTAGTCTTTCCTTTTAGGGTTTGAAGGAAGATTTGATAAAAACAGTGGGAGCCATCCTGATTAGATAAAATAATAACCAATCTAATCTTGCAAGAGCGCACGCAGAGTGTTTTCTTCTCTCTCTCTCCTGGTAGCGACCATATCACGCCTTAATCAAGATAATAAAACGGATATATTGACCGAACCCGCTTGTTATACTATGCTGGGGAACGTTGGTCCCGCTCCAACTTATAAATGTTATAAGACAGAGCTGGAATTTGGGGATTACCAGAATTCCCGTGCCACCCAAACGAAGAGAGTGCATGTTGATGCATCATCTTCGGTTGTGTTCATTACAGAGAACTGTTTCTCAGTATCCTTTACGTCCTGGGTATGTGATGCCAGATCAGGATCCCGCATATGTAATTTGTTACATGGGCTACAGAAAGGTAAAGAACTGAGAACGGGTGATAAGTTTCATGAGACAGAAAACGGGGCAAGTGTTGCAGCCAAGTCTGTTGGTCACTGTCACCCTGTATGATCAGTACATTGATTCTGAACGAATGCTATTAGATACCGAACCTGATATACAAAATCATATCAGTCTCTTTATTAGTAAAGAAACGATAAAATTTTGTATTGTTGGATAATGTTTTGAACATTTCCTATATCAATAGTTGATCGGTTCAGGCACGTTATCTAAAAGCATTGACGTTCTGAATCAAACTACAGTTCTTAGTATACAAAATACACACAAGAGGAAGAGTTCAGAAATTAACAAATCCTACTTGAGACATTGTAGACTAGGTCATATCAATGCGACCCGACTAGCTGAAGTTACATTTAGATGTATATTTAAATCAGTTTGAATTTACATCTTGTGAAACTTGCCAGTCATGTCACAGAGATAAAATGACCATAGCTCTGTTTATTGGAAACAGAGAAAGACTTAGTGAACTCTTGGGATGATACATATGATGTATGAAGGTCCCCTGTCTACAAATGCCAAGACCGGTTCTTTGTACTTCATTACATTCTCTGATAATCTCTCAAGATTCAGACATATGTTCCTGTTCAAACACAAGTCCGGACCTTTTGAGATATTCATAGAATATAAGTTAGAAGTAGAGAACCAAAATACGGGTAAAAGTATTATGTCCTTTGATGTGATCAAAGAGGAGAATACTTGAGCACGGGATTCCTGGACTATTCTAAGAATGAGATTCTCTCTCAGCATTACTCCTCCGCATACACCATAGCACGATGGTATATCGGGGCGGAGCAATAGCACCCTATATGATATGGTGTGCTCTATGATAAGTACTATTGAGTTTCCTATTTCCTTTTAGGGAGTTATCCACTTATGAAGTTGCATACCTATTGAATAGGGTTCCGATCAAATCAGATGCCTACCATTTCATATATGATATGGAAAGGGAAGAGCCCATATCTTAAGTTTGTTAAGATTTGGGGTTGTCCGGCCTATGTCTAAAACCAAGATCCGGACAAGCTCGAGGCAAAGTCAGTTCTGCAGAAGTTTGTTGGATATCCCAAGCATACGCAAGGGAATACCTTCTACCTAACCGAGGAACAAAAATGTTTTGTTTCTCAACATGCCACCTTTGTGAAAGGGAATTTCTTGTGAAGAAATTATTGGTCATGAGGTGGAACTGGAAACAGTTCCAGCTATACAAACTGCAGCTGATGATTTGGTAGAACCAAAGGATTCAATAGCAACCAACGAACCTCAGCCTCTCCGCCGATCTAGTAGGGTTCCTCACCCACCTGAGAGATACTTCGGTTTCTCTATGACAGTGGGAGTGAGGATCGCATCATGAGATGATGACCCAACTAGTCTCGGGCTGGCCATCAGGAGTAGGACTCTGTAAGAATGGCTGGATGCTTATCGATCTGAGATGGAATCCTTATACACCAACAAAGTATAGACTTTGGTTGCTTTATCTGAAGGGTTAAATCCCCATCAGGAGCAAGTATATCTTGAGAAGATTACTTGGTGTAGATGGAAAAGTTGAGACTTTCAAAGCAAGACTTGTTAAAGGTTTTCGTCATCAACCAGGCATGGATTATGATGAAACCTTTTCTAAGTAGCTATGCTTAAGTCCATCCAGATCCTACTTGCTACGGCTACATACCATGACTACGATATCTGGCGGTTGGGTGTCATGACTGCTTTTCTAAATGATGTTTCAGAAGAGAGCGTCTATAAGTACACAGCCAGAGGGCTTCGTAGACAGTGGGAGCAGCGGAAACATGTGCATGATGTTTTATGTGATAAAGCAGGCATCGCGGAGTTGGAACGTCTGTTTTGATGAATTAGTCAAAGAGTTTGACATCGTCAAAATGGTAGATGAACCTTGTATATACAAAAAGGTGGTAGGGAGTATGGTGGTGATCCTCGTAGAGTACGTGGATGACATACTCTTGATAGGGAAGAAGTTTCCTATGCTACGCTCGGTCAATCTCCGTTAATCACAAAGATTCTCCATATAGGATAAAAGTGATGTTAGTAATATGTATGCCCTAAAGGCCATTATATGGATAGTGGAAACCTGGACATATAATCTATAGAGATAGATGAATTTCTTGCTCAAAATGATAGTACGCTATCTGGTTTACTTTATCTGTACATGTAGATTTAATCATTTACACATGTTGATAAAGCCCAAAGGATATATGCTTGACTACTGTGATTATGATGCGGATCATACTAGTGGGGCACATGTAGTCTATAAGCATATCCTTGAACTGTTCCTAGTCGAGGGTGTATCGAGACAGGGCATCGATATTCCAGAGTAGACTAGCGTATACTATTCTTGTCCCATATGATGGGCGATGGATGATCCCATATCCATCTGGTGAGGAGACACCAAAGATTGTATGCGGGTGCTCAGTGGAGACTGGGTACACTGAACGGACTCACAGAGAACTCCTATGTGGTATTATATCTATCGTCGGATAGCAGTTCTCAGGAACACTGGTACAGGTTAGTCTGTAGACCCGAGATCGTCATAGAGTCTTGTGTGTCCTCCCACTATACTTTGATCTCCACCCTACCACGGCTCTACTGAGTCGTGCAAACAGGTGGTCTTTGGGTACAGTCCCGAGGCGCATGGAGGCAATGAGCGATAGGAGGGGTTTCGTCTCTCCCGGTATTGGGGGTTGATGTTGTGCTATGCTCGATTGGCTATAACATGAAGTCCCTGGCCAGGGCTGCTGAGATTTACTGATAAGAGTTATCAGTAGTTTCTCGATCTGTTATGAGCCATACACCAGCATGACTTATTGAGTTACTGGAGTCGACGATACCATCCCTAGACTCGATATGCAGCATATCTGACGAAGAGACCGGACTGTACGGTAAGTTTTGCCAGTTGGCTCGACGGGAGTTTTTACAGCTTCGCTGGTTTTCTTCTGATCGTTTCAATACCCGGGTGGCCGTTATGTTTAGCTGACCTCTTGCGGCTTGTGGATGTTTGATATGATCATCATCTACTGCTGGCGTATTGACGAGTCTTAGAGTCCCACAATGAAGTTTCCTGGCTCAGGCAAAACGATGTGGTGTGCATATGAGATATGCGCGGGACCCGATTAAATACGGTTATGTGATAACGTATATTAATCGGGCATTTTCTATTTGTCCGATCGTATGAGATATGACCGGTTTGGTAAAATCAAGAGTTGATTTAACTAATTACATTTAGATTAATCCTTTAAGTAAATCCTTTTGTATGCATGCATGTATGCACATGATGATGTGCATGGACACATACATGCATACATAGTATCATGGTTGATGATACAAGAATGATGGCAATATAAGACTTATATTGAAGCTTTTAATTTGTATTTATCATTTTAAGTTAATATAAAGAATATCCACTAATTCTCCTTTATTATTTAGTGGGTAAACTTTAATTAACTTAATAAAAAGAATTTCCACCCATGCTTAATTTTTTGGAAAAGAATTTCCACTCATAATTATGGTGGTAATGGAATAATGGTGATTATTCCTTTCTTAACACTATAAATAGCTTCATATGTGATATGAAACAAGAAGCACACAACAAGGAAAAAAATTGAGTGCAAGGGTGTGAAAAATACAAGTTATCATATGTGATATGAAAGAAAGCTCAAGCCACCATTATCTTCTTCTTCCTCTCTAGATTTCTCTCTTGAGTGAAGATTGACAAAAGAAAGGATTTCAATTGAAGAACATAAACCACATCATCATACTACACACCTCTAGCCGATTTGTGTAGGGTGTTTACTCTACTTCGTTTGCGAAACAAGTAAGGTAAGGAGCTTTGGGCAAAGGGACTTCGGGTGGATCATCGTGGACAAGGAAGGCTACCATCGATCCGTTCCATACTCTCATAGTGCCATGGAGTCACCGAGGGAGATCTACAAAGGTTGTAATCTTTCCTCTTAGTGATAGTTTTACAATTGCATGTGATGTTTAGTTGTATAATCCCTAAAACTTCTAGTTTCGATTCTTTTCGGGTTAACTTAACACCTCTAAATTTTTTATTATGGCATGTGTGATGCTACCGAACTCTTGACGAGGTGCTAGGCCAGCCCTACAGTGGTATCAGAGCTACTAGACATGAGATGTCGACCTATGGGGGGTTCTCACTGTGTGACGGTGTGGCGAAGCATAGGCTCTTACCCCCAGGATGTCCCGAGACCGGAAGGAGTTCCGGCGGGTTGTAGTCCTTGAGAGGGGGCATACGTAGAAAGTAGCGTCTGAGGGACCCGTTGGCGCCACGGCAATCCCATGGGATGGGGTTGCTTACTGACCAACATGGTATCAGAGCCAAGCTAGAGCTTTAGGCGATGCGCAGGCGAAATTAAAAGTCCGATCGAACCACGAAACACCAATTTTGACAGCTCTCTGGAAATTTTTTAAAATATTGGATTTTTCCAAATTTGAAGGTCCTAAAAAAATCAGCAGGCAAATCTAAGAATTACCATATAAAAATTTTTCAGTGATCTCACTAAAGCGCCGCGGATCCGCCGCATAACCATGCTTTGTGCGACCCTTCCACGGCCCTTTTGGGGAATTAGGAACAGTGTTTTCTACAGTGGACCTGATAAATTCTAAAGATGCCTCTTAAATGTTTAAAACTCACTCAAGTGTTGAGTGTTCTGGAGAAATATTGGTTTTGGTGATTCGATTGGAAAAGGTTTAATTTTGTTCAGATTTTCAGATTTTAGAACGTGTTGAAATGTTTGAACGAATATTAGAAACACAGTTTTTTTTCCCGTATTGGAAAAATTCCAAATGTTGGATTTTTCCCTAGTTCAAAATCTTCGAAAAACATGCAAGCGTATTTGTGGACACTCTAGAAGAACATAACCATAACTCGATTATGTGACCGTCAAAACTTTCACTGAACCTTAGGGTTTGTGGTAGTTTAGCGTTGCCACATGTGAGGCGTTGGTTTGGCCCTTCTACGGTTATCCCTTTCACTGAACCTTAGGGTTTGTGGTAGTTTAGCGTTGCCACATGTGAGGCGTTGGTTTGGCCCTTCTACGGTTAGTCCATAAGGTGCTGTGGCATGTTCTAGAAACTTTTGAACTCGGCTCAAGTGTTGTGCAGTTTGGGAAATCTAGGGTGTTTGTATATTCGATCGAAAAGTTTAACATTGTCTATTTATCTGAAATGTGATACAATATGTGGAATTCATATAGTTAGGCATGAAATACGAAGTATGTGATATTTCGAATTTATGATGTCTAAGGTGATTGTGGATTCCAAATGTTGTAGTTTTTCATTTTATTTTCTGTGACCGTAAGTATAGTATGTGATGTATCGCCGTTTTCGTTGCTATACGTCAACGACAATCGGGATACGCATACTTAATTACGTTGATGATATGAAATATTATGTGTTGCTGAGATATGATGAGCAGGATTGTCGTGACTGAATAGCCGGGGTTTTTTGTGAGATGAGAGTTTTATCTTTCATTCATGTAATAAATCAATTGTATATTATTTACTTTTCCGCATTAAGATAGACCCATGGAGGGGAGCACAAGTGATCGGGTTCTAGGGTTCAGTGGGAGGCCATCTCGAGGAGTCGAGACCGGGTCTCCTAAACTCTAGAATTGGCAGGATCACTTGCCGCTCTCGTAGGGGTCTAAGGGTGTGGGCTTGGCTATTCATCATGACCGTGGAATCCGTATTTTCTATTGTTGGCTCGATAAAAAATACGGACATCCTAGATATCCTTTTATATGATTCTGCTGTTGATATTCTGTAATGTGATTACTTAGTATCTGAGATGAATGGATTATTATTATATATATATGATATATAATAAACGTTACTTATATTTTACACCCGCGCTAGTCCCGCCCCGCTATGCCGTTAGTTAAGTAACCTAATGGTGCATAACGGGACACTGTGGCGAATGCGGATGGTATAAGTATACATTCTATTCTGTGATGGCTTAGGAACTTAAATGATGGGATCACATTAATGAGATTAATGTAAAGAAAAGAAACCTAATGATGTTGTAGAATCAGATTTGAAACCAACTCGGCTTTTTATGAAAAATGCAAGTTTCAAAAAGATGCGGAGCTTAAGCCACTCCTTTTCTTAACTGTTTGATTCTACAACGAGATCAAGTTCAAAGCGTTAAAGGTTTTCTTAAAAACCATCCGCAACCCTCCGTCATTTTAGGAAGTAGAGTACTTAGTATTCGTGCTGCGTATGTTGATTATAGTCAAGGCGTAGTGTACGGTAGCTAAGTGATGTCTTCCTACAAAGCATATGATGCGATTAGTTAGGACATTCATGTGATTATGTTGATCATAGTCAAGGGTCATATGGGTGGGTCTAGTTAATCACGAAATGACGGGTAGAATTTGACTAGTACTTATGATATGTTGACCATAGCCAAGGTCATAAGTGACTAGGGGTAAAAACCATATCGGGAATTTCAAGAGTTGAAATTTGCAATGAGATTGCATACCATCTATATGATAGTTGGATCTCGATCTCACTGTAAGTAAGTGTTACTTCCAGGAAAACATTCCTGGCTAGTTTTCTTTTCAGGTTTTGAAAGAAAATTTGATTAAAAGCAGTGGGAGACATTGATTAGATAAAATAATAACCAATCTAATTCTTTGAAAGAGCAATTCGCTAAGTGTATCTTTTTCTCTTTCCGAATGACAATTACAGATGTCAGGACTTAAGCTTCTACTTGAGAAAAATAAACTGACAGGACCAAATTATAAAGAATGGTTGAGGAACTTGAACATTGCACTCTCATATGATAAGGTATCATATGTTCTCAATACTGAAGCCCCACCCGTCCCAAGACCTGAATCATCTGTCGCGGATAGGGAGATCCGGAAAACTTGGGAAATTGACTGCAACACGGCCAAGTGCCTCGCGCTTGCTTCTATGGACAATATCCATCAGAAGCAACACGAGAATATGGATGTGCAATCCATCTTTCTTCACACAAAGGAGTTGTATGAAGAGCAAACTCGTACTTTGAGATACGAGGCATCTAGAAAGCTGTTTCAGATGCGAATGGCCGCTGGTGCATCAGTTGGAGACCATGTTTTGAAAATGATTGGTCTTATTGAAGAACTTGAGGGACTGGGATGGACTATGGATAATGAGCAATATACGGATATTGTTCTTCAGTCTCTCCCCCCTGCCTTTGCTCCGTTCATAGTAAATTTCAATATGAATGGTTTGGAGAAATCATTGCCTGAACTTCTCAATATGTTGAGAAGTGCAGAGAACACATTGAAAACGGCAAGGACTCCCGCTCTGGTTGCTGGGCCATCTTCCTCTTCATTCCCAAAAGCTAAGGCCAAGGGAAAGAAGAAGAAGAAGTCCATCAAACAGAAAGGTGGAGTTAGAAAGGCGAAGGGGAAAGACAAAGTGGGGGCTATGGGAAGTGGAAAAGGAGAATGTTTTTACTGTAAAAAGTCAGGACATTGGAAACGCAACTGTGCTGAATATCTTGCTGATCTCAAGAAGAAGAAGCATGCTGATGCTTCCACTTCAGGTGTGTTTGTAACTGAAAACTGTTTTTCTTTAAACTCTGCATCCTGGGTATTGGATACCGGTTCTGGTTCTCACATATGCAATTGTATGCAGGGATTGAGAAATAGTAGAGTTTTAGAAGTTGGAGATCATACTCTGCGGGTTGGAAATGGTTCCAATATACATGCTGTATCCGTGGGAGAGTATCATCTAGGGTTGCCTTCAGGAAGTATTATGGTTTTGAACCCGTGTTATTTTGTACCAAGTGTGCTGTGTAACATTATATCCGTTTCTTTGTTGGACAATGAAGGATATCATTTTATGTTGCAAAATAATGTTATGAACATTAACCTGAATCAAGAGTTGATTGGGTTTGGTACATTAAATAACGGTATTTACATCCTGAACCAACACACAGTTTTCAATATACAACATACTAGTAAAAGAAAGTTTTCAGATATAAATGAAGCTTTTCTTTGGCATTGTAGACTTGGTCATATTAACGAAACAAGACTAAACAAGCTACACAAAGATGGATATTTAAATCCGTTTGAATATAAATCTTATGCGACTTGCCAGTCTTGTATCAAAGGTAAAATGACCAAAACTCCGTTTAGTGGACACGGAGAGAGAGCTGGTGAACTCTTAAGCCTCATACATAATGATGTATGCGGACCAATGTCTACACTTGCAAGAGGTGGTTTTTCATACTTCATCACTTTTACTGATGATTTCTCAAGATTCGGACACGTGTTTTTGATAAAGCACAAATCTGAAGCTTTTGAGAAATTCAAGGAGTATAAACTTGAAGTAGAGAAGCAAACAGACTTGAGCATCAAGAAACTTCGATCGGATCGAGGTGGAGAGTATTTAAGTACAGAGTTTCTAGACTTCTTAAAAGAGAATGGGATTCTCTCTCAGCTCACTCCTCCTTACACGCCGCAGTACAATGGTGTGTCAGAACGGAGGAATCGTACCCTATTGGATATGGTACGATCCATGATGTGTGATGCTGAGTTACCGCTTTCCTTTTGGGGACATGCATTGGAGACAGCAATGTATCTATTGAACAGGGTGCCAACCAAGACCGTGTCTACCACTCCATATGAGATGTGGAATGGAAAGAGACCATCTCTTAAAAGGTTTAGGATTTGGGGTTGTCCGGCTTTTGTTAAAAAGCAGAATCCAGACAAACTCGAGACACGATCGGTCATGTGTAAATTTGTGGGGTATCCAAAACATTCGTATGGATATCTATTCTATCACAAAGAGGAACAAAAGGTGTTTGTTGCTCAGCATGCCACATTTTTGGAAAATGAGTTCTTTACGGAAAGTACTAATGGCAATGTGGTAGAACTAGAAGAGGTTCTAGAGACACAAATTGCTCAGGAGGAATTGGTTGAAACTGATGTTGCAGTAGAACTTCAAGAACCTCAGCCGCTCAGGAGGTCTAGTAGAACTTCTCACCCACCAGAGAGATACTATGGGTTTCTCATAGATGGTGATAGAGAAGATTGCATCATGGATGATGATGACCCTACTAGTTTTCAGCAAGCTATCACGAGTGGTGACTCAGTGAAATGGCTGGAAGCAATGAGATCTGAAATGGAGTCAATGTACACCAACAAAGTATGGACTTTGGACGTTGCGCCTCCTGGGATAAAACCCGTTGGGTGCAAATGGATCTTTAAGAGAAAGATTGGTGTAGATGGACAGGTGGAGACCTATAAAGCAAGGCTTGTAGCGAAAGGTTTTCGTCAAAGACCAGGCTTGGACTATGATGAAACTTTCTCTCCGGTAGCAATGCTTAAATCCATTAGGATCCTACTTGCTATTGCTGCTCACTATGATTATGAAATATGGCAGATGGACGTGAAAACTGCATTTCTAAATGGTGATTTAAAAGAATGCGTTTTTATGGATCAGCCAGAGGGCTTCATTGATAGTGGGAGCAGCGGGAAAGCATGTAGATTGCTTAAATCCATCTATGGATTAAAGCAGGCCTCAAGGAGCTGGAACATCTGCTTTGATGATACAATCAAAGAGTTTGATTTTGTCAGAAATGAAGATGAACCATGTATTTATAAGAAGATTGTAGGGAGTACTGTCACATTCCTCGTATTGTACGTTGATGACATTCTCCTGATAGGAAATGATGTTCCTATGCTACAATCCGTCAAACTATTCTTATCACAAAGGTTCTCCATGAAGGACCTGGGTGATGCCTCGCGCATTTTGGGCATTAGGATCTATAGAGATAGATCCAAGAGGTTATTGGGACTGTCCCAATCAAAGTACATAGACACCATTCTAAAGAGGTTTAGTATGGAAGATTCCAAGCGTGGTGCCTTGCCTGCTAGTCATGGAATCACTCTCTCTAAGGACTTCTGTCCGAAGACTGATGAAGAGAGAGCTCGCATGAGCGTTATACCCTACGCTTCAGCCGTGGGATCTATAATGTATGCGATGTTGTGCACTCGCCCTGATGTAGCTTATGCACTGGCTGTAGTAAGCAGGTATCAATCCAACCCAGGGGAGAAACATTGGATAGCAGTGAAGAACATTCTTAAGTACTTGCGAAGGACTAAAGAATTGTTCTTGGTGTATGGTAATGGCGATCTCCAGATGGAGGCCTTTACCGATTCAAGCTTCCAAAGTGACAAGGATGACAGTAAATCAATCTCAGGGTTTGTATTTACCCTAAATGGAGAAGCGGTTAGTTGGAAGAGTTCCAAACAGGACACCGTTGCAGACTCCACGATGGAAGCTGAGTATATTGCTGCAAGTGATGCTGCTAAGGAAGCCGTCTGGATGAAGAAGTTCATTGCGGAACTAGAAGTAGTTCCAACCATTGTTGATCCAATACCATTATATTGCGATAATAATGGAGCTATAGCATTAGCTAAAGAACCAAGGTCCCATCAGAAATCTAGACACATCCTAAGGAGATATCATCTGATCCGGGAGATAGTGGATCGCCAGGAGATCGAGATTCGGAGAGTAGATACAAAGGATAACACAGCGGATCCATTCACCAAGGCACTTCCACAGCCTCAGCATGAGCGACTGTTTGAAATGTTGGGTATGAGATACGCCAATAACTGGCCTTAGTGCAAGTGGGAGATTGTTAGTAATATGTATGCCCTAAAGGCCATTATATGGATAGTGGAAACCTGGACATATAATCTATAGAGATAGATGAATTTCTTGCTCAAAATGATAGTACGCTATCTGGTTTACTTTATCTGTACATGTAGATTTAATCATTTACACATGTTGATAAAGCCCAAAGGATATATGCTTGACTACTGTGATTATGATGCGGATCATACTAGTGGGGCACATGTAGTCGAGGGTGTATCGAGACAGGGCATCGATATTCCAGAGCAGACTAGCGTATACTATTCTTGTCCCATATGATGGGCGATGGATGATCCCATATCCATCTGGTGAGGAGACACCAAAGATTGTATGCGGGTGCTCAGTGGAGACTGGGTACACTGAACGGACTCACAGAGAACTCCTATGTGGTATTATATCTATCGTCGGATAGCAGTTCTCAGGAACACTGGTACAGGTTAGTCTGTAGACCCGAGATCGTCATAGAGTCTTGTGTGTCCTCCCACTATACTTTGATCTCCACCCTACCACGGCTCTACTGAGTCGTGCAAACAGGTGGTCTTTGGGTACAGTCCCGAGGCGCATGGAGGCAATGAGCGATAGGAGGGGTTTCGTCTCTCCCGGTATTGGGGGTTGATGTTGTGCTATGCTCGATTGGCTATAACATGAAGTCCCTGGCCAGGGCTGCTGAGATTTACTGATAAGAGTTATCAGTAGTTTCTCGATCTGTTATGAGCCATACACCAGCATGACTTATTGAGTTACTGGGGTCGACGATACCATCCCTAGACTCGATATGCAGCATATCTGACAAAGAGACCGGACTGTACGGTAAGTGTTGCCAGTTGGCTCGAAGGGAGTTTTTACAGCTTCGCTGGTTTTCTTCTGATCGTTTCAATACCCGGGTGGCCGTTATGTTTAGCTGACCTCTTGCGGCTTGTGGATGTTTGATATGATCATCATCTACTGCTGGCGTATTGACGAGTCTTAGAGTCCCACAATGAAGTTTCCTGGCTCAGGCAAAACGATGTGGTGTGCATATGAGATATGCGCGGGACCCGATTAAATACGGTTATGTGATAACGTATATTAATCGGGCATTTTCTATTTGTCCGATCGTATGAGATATGACCGGTTTGGTAAAATCAAGTGTTGATTTAACTAATTACATTTAGATTAATCCTTTAAGTAAATCCTTTTGTATGCATGCATGTATGCACATGATGATGTGCATGGACACATACATGCATACATAGTATCATGGTTGATGATACAAGAATGATGGCAATATAAGACTTATATTGAAGCTTTTAATTTGTATTTATCATTTTAAGTTAATATAAAGAATATCCACTAATTCTCCTTTATTATTTAGTGGGTAAACTTTAATTAACTTAATAAAAAGAATTTCCACCCATGCTTAATTTTTTGGAAAAGAATTTCCACTCATAATTATGGTGGTAATGGAATAATGGTGATTATTCCTTTCTTAACACTATAAATAGCTTCATATGTGATATGAAACAAGAAGCACACAACAAGGAAAAAAATTGAGTGCAAGGGTGTGAAAAATACAAGTTATCATATGTGATATGAAAGAAAGCTCAAGCCACCATTATCTTCTTCTTCCTCTCTAGATTTCTCTCTTGAGTGAAGATTGACAAAAGAAAGGATTTCAATTGAAGAACATAAACCACATCATCATACTACACACCTCTAGCCGATTTGTGTAGGGTGTTTACTCTACTTCGTTTGCGAAACAAGTAAGGTAAGGAGCTTTGGGCAAAGGGACTTCGGGTGGATCATCGTGGACAAGGAAGGCTACCATCGATCCGTTCCATACTCTCATAGTGCCAAGGAGTCACCGAGGGAGATCTACAAAGGTTGTAATCTTTCCTCTTAGTGATAGTTTTACAATTGCATGTGATGTTTAGTTGTATAATCCCTAAAACTTCTAGTTTCGATTCTTGTCGGGTTAACTTAACACCTCTAAATTTTTGATTATGAAATGTGTGATGCTACCGAACTCTTGACGAGGTGCTAGGCCAGCCCTACAAGTGATACATCCTAAATCCTTATTTTTGAATCTATGAGATAGATTTAAATGGATGTTAGGATACTCACAAGTTGTAGTGAGATGGTATCAATCGATCCTAGGGAGAATCACTGGAAAGGTTCCAGAGTGATAAAGACGACTGAATGTCAGTCGCAGGCATTGTCTTTACCCTCAGTGGAGGGACGGTATGTTGGAAGAGTTCCAAGCTTGATACCGTGACATACTAAACAATTAAAGGCAAGATACATCGTTACCAATGATACTACCAAAGAGGAAGTCTGGGTGTATATTAGTTCATGAGATGAACTTTGTTCCTGCCATTGTGTGACAATGGAGTTGTGGCTTATGCCAAGGAACGCCCGTCCCATCAGTGATCCAGACATATTCTTAGGCAGTGTCACTTGATCGTGGAGATGGTTGATCTCCAGGGGATCGAGGTTAGGAGAGTAGACTCAGAGGACAACACGGTGGATCCACTCATGAAAGGCCTTTTCTCAGAGAGAGACTTTTATGGGATGGTTGAGTATGAGATACTACAACCACTGCTATCAGATGGCCCTAGTGCAAGTGGGGGATTGTTAGTTATATGTATGCCCTAGAGGCCATTACTGTACATATGATGTATATTGTAGTGGATGCTTGGACATATATAGGGATGACTTTCTTGCTCGATATGATAGTATGCTATCTGGTTACTCTTTACCTTAACGTGTACACTGATTGTCTCTCTGTTACATGTTGGTAAAGCCCTTAGGATGTGTACTTGACTACCTGGACTATGATGCAGATCATACTAGTGGGGACATGGTAGTCCATAAGTGCATCCTGCAAAGTCCCTAGTCGTGGGTGTATCGAGACGGGGCATCAATATGCCAGAGTAGACTAGCGTGTAGCTTCTCGACCCATACAGATGGGCGATGGATGATCCCATATACATTGTTGTTTGACATCAGAGATGATATACGGGTGCTCAGTAGAGACTGGGTACACTGGATGGACTCACCGAGAACTCCCAGATGGTATTATACCTTACGTCAGATGGCAGTTCTCTGGTGACACTGGTACAGGTTAGTCTGTAGACCCGAGATCGTCATAGAGTCTTGTGTGATTCCCACTGTGCTTTGATTTCCATCATACCACGTCCAAGAGGGCGTGCAAAAAGGTGGCTTTTGGGTACAGTCCCGAATCACATGGAGGCAATGAGCGATAGGAGGGGTTTCGTCTCTCCCGGTATAGGGAGTTGATGTTGCGCAGTGCTCGATTGGCTATAACAGGAAGTCCTTGGCCAAGGCAGCTTTTGGGATTTACTGGTAAGTGTTACCAATAGTTTCTCGACCCGTTATGAGCCTCATATCGACATGACTTATCGAGTTATTGGGGTCTGACGTTTACCACCCCTAGACGAGATATGCTACATATCAGACGAACAGACCGGACTGTACGGAAGTGTTACTCGTTGGATTCACTGGAGTGTGAGCGGGCTTGCTCGTTGATCTTCTGATCAGTCAATACCCGGGTGGCCGTTACGTTTAGCAGACCGCTTGCGGCTTGTGGGTGTTTGATATGATCATCACCTACTGCCGGCGTATTGACGAGTCTTTAGAGTCCTACACAGGGGTTTCCTGGCTCAAGAGAAATGAAATAGGAGCGCATATGAGATATGTGCGGGACCGAGGATAATACCAGTATGTGATACTGTATTATATTCTCGTGATTTGTGACATTGATCGGTTGTATGCGATATAGCCGGGTTATCGGATCAAGTGTTGATTCGATAAGTTGTTACTATTGATATTAGTCGGTTATATGCGATATGACCGGATCGTTGAATCAAGTGTTGATTTAATGATTTAATGTATAATTATATATTTGATATATTACTTTACATTAACTAGTATTGGTTCACTTAAGATTGATTTTCTCACTTGAAAGTGTACATTGTTTATATGTGATATATGCAAGTGTATATGTTTGTATCATGCTTGATGATACAAACAAGTTGTGTGTATGAGACTTGAACCATATCAAGGTTGGATTAGGGTTTACTATTTTCCTAAACAAATAACAAAAGAGAGTGACTTTGGTCAAAGTCATCAAGCTTCATGAAGCTTGATGAACATTGACAAAGTCAACTCTTTTGTCATTTGTTCAAGATATTTGCTAACCCAACCCTTAACCTTATGCTATGGTTAATTCTCTACATGAGTTAAGCATGAGGGCTTAACTCAACCATGGTTCTATGATTAAAAGGATAAGTGTTCATATTATTCTTTTAATGGAAATCATTCTTTCTTCTTCATCATCTTCATCAAGCTTGAAAAAGCTTGCTAGCTCCAATGGCATCATGAGAAAAAGAGTGAGAAATCCAATTCTATAGTGAACACACTTCCTATTTCTTCATCCTCTACCACTTGCCATGTAGTATAGGGTGTTCTCTTCACAAAGTTTTCGACCAAGTGAAGGAGATATGTGCGGGACCGAGAATAATACCAGTATGTGATACTGTATTATATTCTCGTGATTTGTGACATTGATCGGTTGTATGCGCTCCTATTTCATTTCGCTTGAGCCAGGAAACCCCTGTGTAGGACTCTAAAGACTCGTCAATATGCCGGCAGTAGGTGATGATCATATCAAACACCCACAAGACGCAAGCGGTCTGCTAAACGTAACGGCCACCCGGGTATTGAGCGATCAGAAGATCAACGAGCAAGCCCGCTCACACTCCAGTGAATCCAATGAGTAACACTACCATACAGTCCGGTCTGTTCGTCTGATATGTCGCATATCTCATCTAGGGGTGGTAAACGTTAGACCCCGATAACTCGATAAGTCGTGTCGATATTGTAGGGCTAGCCTAACACCTCGTCAAGGGTTCGGTAGCATCCCATATGCCATAATCAAAATTTTAGAGGTGCTAAGTTAACTCGACAAGAATCGAAACTAGAAGTTTTAGGGATTCATACAAATAAGCATCACATGCAAATGTAAAACTATCAATAAGAGTAGAGATTACAACCTTTGTAGATCTCCCTCGGTGACTCCTTGGCACTATGAGAGTTTGAAACGGATCGATGGAAGACTTCCTTGTCCACGATGATCCACCCGAAGTCCCTTTGCCCAAAGCTCCTTGCATTACTTATTTCGCAAACGAAGTAGAGCAAACACCCTACACAAATCGGCTAGATGTGTGTAGTATGATAATGTGGTTTATGTTCTTCAATTGAAATCCTTTCTTTTACCAACTTCACTCAAGAGAGAAATCAAGAGAGGAAGAAGAAGATAATGGTGGCTTGAGTTTGAGCTTTCTATCATATCACATATGACAACTTGTTTTCTTCACACCAATTTTTTCATGCTTGTGTGCATTGTTTGTACTCCTTGTTTCATATCACATATGAAGCTATTTATAGTGATAAGAAGGAATAATCACCATTATTCCATTACCACCATAATTGTGAGTGGAAATTCTTTTCATAAAGAATTAAGCATGGGTGGAAATTCTTTTCATTAAGTTAAGTAAAGCTTACCCACTAAAGTATAAAGGAGCATGAGTGGATATTCTTTACATTAACTTAAAATGATAAATACAAATTAAAAGCTTCAATATAAGTCTTGCATTGCCACCATTCTTGTATCAACAACCATGATACTATGTATGCATGTATGTGTCCATGCACATCATCATGTGCACACATGCATGCATACAAAAGGATTTACTTAAAGAATTAATCTAAATGTAATTTGTTAAATCAACACTTGATTTAGCAAACCGGTCATATCTCATACGATCCGACAAATAGAAAATGCCCGATTAATATACGTTATCACATAACCGTATTTAATCGGGTCCCGCGCATATCTCATATGCACACCACATCTATTTGCCTGAGCCAGGAAACTTCATTGTGGGACTCTAAGACTCGTCAATACGCCAGTAGTAGATGATGATCATATCAAACATCTACAAGCCGCAAGAGGTCAGCTAAACATAACGGCCACCCGGGTATTGAAACGATCAGAAGAAAACCAGCGAAGCTGTAAAAACTCCCATCGAGCCAACAGGCAACACTTACCGTACAGTCCAGTCTCTTCGTCAGATATGCTGCATATCGAGTCTAGGGATGGTATCGTCGACCCCGGTAACTCAATAAGTCATGCTGGTGTATGGCTCATAACAGATTGAGAAACTACTGATAACTCTTATCAGTAAATCTCAGCAGCCCTGGCCAGGGACTTCATGTTATAGCCAATCAAGCATTGCACAACATCAACCCCCAATACCGGGAGAGACGAAACCCCTCCTATCGCTCATTGCCTCCATGCGCCTCGAGACTGTACCCAAAGACCACCTGTTTACACGACTCAGTAGAGCCATGGTAGGATGGAGATCAAAGTATAGTGGGAGGACACACAAGACTCTATGACGATCTTGGGTCTACAGACTAACCTGTACCAGTGTTCCTTGAGAACTGCTATCCGACGATAGATATAATACCACATAGGAGTTCTCGGCGAGTCCGTTCAGTGTACCCAGTCTCCACTGAGCACCCGCATACAATCTTTGGTGTCTCCTCACCAGATGGATATGGGATCATCCATCGCCCATCATATGGGACAAGAATAGTATACGCTTGTCTACTCAGGAATATCGATGCCCTGTCTCGATACACCCTCGACTAGGATAAGTTCAACGATATGCTTATAGACTACATGTGCCCCACTAGTATGATCCGCATCATAATCACAGTAGTCAAGCAAATATCCTTTGGGCTTTATCAACATGTGTAAATGATTAAATCTACATGTACAGATAAAGTAAACCAGATAGCGTACTATCATGTTGAGCAAGAATGTCATCTATCTCTATAGATTATATGTCCAAGTTTCCACTATCCATATAATGGCCTTTAGGGCATACATATTACTAACAATCTCCCACTTGCACTAAGGCCAGTTATTGGCGTATCTCATACCCAACATTTCAAACAGTCGCTCATGCTGAGGCTGTGGAAGTGCCTTGATGAATGGATCCGCTGTGTTATCCTTTGTATCTACTCTCCGAATCTCGATCTCCTGGCGATCTACTATCTCCCGGATCAGATGATATCTCCTTAGGATGTGTCTGGATTTCTGATGGGACCTTGGTTCTTTGGCTAATGCTATAGCTCCATTATTATCACAATACAATGGTATTGGATCAACAATGGTTGGAACTACTCCTAGTTCCGCAATGAACTTCTTCATCCAGACGGCTTCCTTAGCAGCATCACTTGCAGCAATATACTCAGCTTCCATCGTGGAATCTGGAACGGTGTCCTGTTTGGATCTCTTCCAACTAACCGCTCCTCCATTTAGGGTAAGTACAAACCCTGAGATTGATTTACTGTCATCCTTGTCACTTTGGAAGCTTGAATCGGTAAAGGCCTCCATCTGGAGATCCCCATTACCATACACCAAGAACAATTCTTTAGTCCTTCGCAAGTACTTAAGAATGTTTTTCACTGCTATCCAATGTTTCTCCCCTGGGTTTGATTGATACCTGCTTACTACAGCCAGTGCATAAGCCACATCAGGGCGAGTACACAACATCGCATACATTATAGATCCCACGGCTGAAGCGTAGGGTATAACGCTCATGCGAGCTCTCTCTTCATCAGTCTTCGGACAGAAGTCCTTGGAGAGAGTGATTCCATGACTAGCAGGCAAGGCACCACGCTTGGAATCTTCCATACTAAACCTCTTTAGAATGGTGTCTATGTACTTTGATTGGGACAGTCCCAATAACCTCTTGGATCTATCTCTATAGATCCTAATGCCCAAAATGCGCGAGGCATCACCCAGTTCCTTCATGGAGAACCTTTGTGATAATAATAGTTTGATCGATTGTAGCATAGGAACATCATTTCCTATCAGGAGAATGTCATCAACGTACAATACGAGGAATGTGACAGTACTCCCTACAATCTTCTTATAAATACATGGTTCATCTTCATTTCTGACAAAATCAAACTCTTTGATTGTATCATCAAAGCAGATGTTCCAGCTCCTTGAGGCCTGCTTTAATCCATAAATGGATTTAAGCAATCTACATGCTTTCCCGCTGCTCCCACTATCAATGAAGCCCTCTGGCTGATCCATTAAAACACATTCTTCTAACTCACCATTTAGAAATGTAGTTTTCACGTCCATCTGCCAGATTTCATAATCATAGTGAGCAGCAATAGCAAGTAGGATCCTAATGGATTTAAGCATTGCTACTGGAGAGAAAGTTTCATCATAGTCCAAGCCTGGTCTTTGACGAAAACCATTCGCTACAAGCCTTGCTTTATAGGTCTCCACCTGTCCATCTACACCAATCTTTCTCTTAAAGATCCATTTGCACCCAACGGGTTTTATCCCAGGAGGCGCAACGTCCAAAGTCCATACTTTGTTGGTGTACATTGACTCCATTTCGGATCTCATTGCTTCCAGCCATTTCACTGAGTCACCACTCGTGATGGCTTGCTGAAAACTAGTAGGGTCATCATCATCCATGATGCAATCTTCTCTATCACCATCTATGAGAAACCCATAGTATCTCTCTGGTGTGCGAGAAGTTCTACTAGACCTCCTGAGCGGCTGAGGTTCTTGAAGTTCTATTGCAACATCAGTTTCAACCAATTCCTCCTTAGTAATTTGTGTTTCTAGAACCTCTTCTAGTTCTACCACATTGCCATTAGTACTTTCCGTAAAGATCTCATTTTCCAAAAATATGGCATGCTGAGCAACAAACACCTTTTATTCCTCTTTGTGGTAGAATAGATATCCATACGAATGTTTTGGATACCCCACAAATTTACACATGACCGATCGTGTCTCGAGTTTGTCTGGATTCTGCTTTTTAACAAAAGCCGGACAACCCCAAATCCTAAACCTTTTAAGAGATGGTCTCTTTCCATTCCACATCTCATATGGAGTGGTAGACACGGTCTTGGTTGGAACCCTGTTCAATAGATACATTGTTGTCTCTAATGCATGTCCCCAAAAGGAAAGCGGTAACTCAGCATCACACATCATGGATCGTACCATATCCAATAAGGTACGATTCCTCCGTTCTGACACACCATTGTGCTGCAGTGTGTAAGGAGGAGTGAGCTGAGAGAGAATCCCATTCTCTTTTAAGAAGTCTAGAAACTCTGTACTTAAATATTCTCCACCTCGATCCGATCAAAGTTTCTTGATGCTCAAGCCTGTTTGCTTCTCTACTTCAAGTTTATACTCCTTGAATTTCTCAAAGGCTTCAGATTTGTGCTTTATCAAAAACACGTGTCCGAATCTTGAGAAATCATCAATAAAAGTGATGAAGTATGAAAAAACACCTCTTGCAAGTGTAGACATTGGTCCGCATACATCACTATGTATGAGGCTTAAGAGTTCACCAGCTCTCTCTCCGTGTCCACTAAACGGAGTTTTGGTCATTTTACCTTTGATACAAGACTGGCAAGTCGCATAAGATTTATATTCAAACGGATTTAAATATCCATCTTTATGTAGCTTGTTTAGTCTTGTTTCATTAATATGACCAAGTCTACAATGCCAAAGAAAAGCTTCATTTATATCTGAAAACTTTCTTTTACTAGTATGTTGTATATTGAAAACTGTGTGTTGGTTCAGGATGTAAATACCGTTATTTAATGTACCATGCCCAATCAACTCTTGATTCAGGTTAATGTTCATAACATTATTTTGCAATATAAAATGATATCCTTCATTGTCCAACAAAGAAACGGATATTATGTTACACAGCATACTTGGTACAAAATAACACGGGTTCAAAACCAAAATACTTCCTGAAGGCAACCCTAGATGATACTCTCCCACGGATACAGCATGTATATTGGAACCATTTCCAACCCGCAGAGTATGATCACCAATTTTTAAAACTCTACTATTTCTCAATCCCTGCATACAATTGCAGATGTGAGAACCAGAACCGGTATCCAATACCCAGGATGCAGAGTTTAAAGAAAAACAGTTTTCAGTTACAAACACACCTGAAGTGGAAGCATCAGCATGCTTCTTCTTCTTGAGATCAGCAAGATATTCAGCACAGTTGCGTTTCCAATGTCCTGACTTTTTACAGTAAAAACATTCTCCTTTTCCACTTCCCATAGCCCCGGCTTTGTCTTTCCCCTTCGCCTTTCTAACTCCACCTTTCTGTTTGATGGACTTCTTCTTTTTCTTTCCCTTGGCCTTAGCTTTTGGGAATGAAGAGGAAGATGGCCCAGCAAGCAGAGCAGGAGTCCTTGCCGTTTTCAACGTGTTCTCTGCACTTCTTAACATATTGAGAAGTTCAGGCAATGATTTCTCCAAACCATTCATATTGAAATTTACTATGAACGGAGCAAAGGCAGGAGGGAGAGACTGTAGAACAATATCCGTATATTATTCATTATCCATAGTCCATCCCAGTCCCTCAATTTCTTCAATAAGACCAATCATCTTCAAAACATGGTCTCCAACTGATGCTCCAGGGGCCATTCGCATCTGAAACAGCTTTCTAGATGCCTCGTATCTCAAAGTACGAGATTGCTCTTCATACAACTCCTTTGTGTGAAGAAAGATGGATTGCACATCCATATTCTCGTGTTGCTTCTGATGGACATTGTCCATAGAAGCGAGCGCGAGGCACTTAGCCGTGTTGCAGTCATTCTCCCAAGTTTTTCGGATCTCCCTATCCGAGACAGATGATTCAGGTCCTGGGACGGGTGGGGCTTCAGTATTGAGGACATATGAAAGTGCAATGTTCAAGTTCCTCAACCATTCTTTATAATTTGGTCCTGTAAGTTTATTTTTCTCAAGTAGAAGCTTAAGTCCTGACATCTGTAACTGCCATTCGGAGAGGGAAAAGGATACACTTAGCGAAATGCTCTTGCAAAGAATTAGATTGGTTATTATTTTATCTAATCGATGTCTCCCACTGCTTTTAATCAAATTTTCTTTCAAAACCTGAAAAGAAAACTAGCCAGGAATAATTTTCCTGGAAGTAACACTTACTCACAGTGAGATCGAGATCCAACTATCACATAGATGGTATGCAATCTCATTGCAAATTTCAACTCTTGAAATTCCCGATATGGTTTTTACCCCTAGTCACTTATGACCTTGGCTATGGTCAACATATCATAAGTGCTAGTCAAATTCTACCCGTCATTTCGTGATTAACTAGACCCACCCATATGACCCTTGACTATGATCAACATAATCACATGAATGTCCTAACTAATCGCATCATATGCTTTGTAGGAAGACATCACTTAGCTACCGTACACTACGCCTTGACTATAATCAACATACGCAGCACGAGTACTAAGTACTCTGCTTCCTAAAATGACGGAGGGTTGCGGATGGTTTTTAAGAAAACCTTTAACGCTTTGAACTTGATCTCGTTGTAGAATCAAACGGTTAAGAAAAGGAGTGGCTTAAGCCCCGCATCTTCTTGAAACTTGCATTTTTCATAAAAAGCCGAGTTTGTTTCAAATCCGATTCTACAACATCATTAGGTTTCTTTTCTTTACATTAATCTCATTAATGTGATCCCATCATTTAAGTTCCTAAGCCATCACAGAATAGAACGTATACTTATACCATCCGCATTCGCCACAGTGTCCCGTTATGCACCGTTAGGTTACTTAACTAACGGCATAACGGGGCGGGACTAGCGCGGGTGTAAAATATAAGCAACGTTTATTATATATCATATATATAATAATAATCCATTCGTCTCAGATACTAAGTAATCACATTACAGAATATCAACAGCAGAAGCATATAAAAGGATATCTAGGATGTCCGTATTTTGTATCGAGCCAACAATAGAAAATACGGATTCCACGGTCGTGATGAATAGCCAAGACCACACCCTAGACCCCTACGAGAGCGGCAAGTGATCCCGCCAATTCTAGAGTTCAGGAGACCCGGTCTCGACTTCTCGAGATGGCCTCCCACTGAACCCTAGAACCCGGTCACTTGTGCTCCCCTCCTTGGGTCTATCCTAATGCGGAAAAGTAAATAATATACAATTGATTTATACATGAATGAAAAATAAAACTCTCATCTCAAATAAAAACCCCCGGCTATTCATTCGCGACAATCCTACTCATCATATCTCAGCAACACATAATATCTCATATCATCAACGTAAGTAAGTATGCGTATCCCGATTGTCGTTGACGTATAGCAACGAAAACGGCGATACACCACATACTACACTTACGGTCGCAGAAAATTAAATGAAAAACTACAACATTTGGAATCCACAATCACCTTAGACATCATAAATTCGAAATATCACATACTTCGTATTTCATGCCTAACTATATGAATTCCATATATTGTATCACATTTCAGATAAATAGACAATGTTAAACTTTTCGATCGAATAAACAAACACCCAAGATTTCCCAAACTGCACAACACTTGAGCCGAGTTCAAAAATTTCTAGAACATGCCACAGCCCCTTATGGACCAACCGTAGAAAGGCCAAACCAACGCCTCACATGTGGCAACGCTAAACTACCACAAACCCTAAGGTTCGGTGATAGTTTTGACGGTCACATAATCGAGTTATGGTTATGTTCTTCTAGAGTGTCCACAGATACGCTTGCATGTTTTTCGAAAGTTTCGAATTCGGGAAAAATCCAACACTTGGAATTTTTCCAATACGGGAATAATTGTGTTTCTAATATTCGTTCAAACATTTTAACACGTTCTGAAAATCTGAACGAAGTTAAACCTTTCCAATCGAATCACCAAATACAATTTATCTCCAGAAACCTCAACACTTGAGTAAGTTTAAAATATTTCAGAGGCATTCTTATAATTAATCAGGTCCAGTGCATAAAAAAAATTCCCTTGAACCCCTTGTACTGCCGCGGATCCGCGGCCAAAGGCATGCCTTTGCCGCGGAACCACGGCTCTTTAGAGTGATCAATGAAAAAATTTTATATGGTAATTTCTAGAAAAGCCTGCTGAATTTTTTAAGAACTTTTAATTTGGAAAAATCCAATTTTCAAAAAATTTCCAGAGAGCGGTCCAAATTGGTGTTTCGTGGTTCGATCGGACATTTAACATCGCCTACGCATCGCCTAAAGCTCTAACCTGGCTCTGATACCACTGTAGGGCTAGCTTAGCACCTCGTCTAGGGTTCGGTAGCATCACATATGCCATAATCAAAATTTTAGAGGTGCTAAGTTAACTCGACAAGAATCGAAACTAGAAGTTTTAGGGATTCATACAAATAAGCATCACATGTAAATGTAAAACTATCACTAAGAGTAGAGATTACAACCTTTGTATATCTCCCTCGGTGACTCCTTGGCACTATGAGAGTTTGAAACGGATCGATGGAAGCCTTCCTTGTCCACGATGATCCACCCGAAGTCCCTTTGCCCAAAGCTCCTTGCCTTACTTGTTTCGCAAACGAAGTAGAGCAAACACCCTACACAAATCGGCTAGATGTGTGTAGTATGATAATGTGGTTTATGTTCTTCAATTGAAATCCTTTCTTTTATCAACTTCACTCAAGAGAGAAATCAAGAGAGAAAGAAGAAGATAATGGTGGCTTGAGTTTGAGCTTTCTATCATATCACATATGACAACTTGTTTTCTTCACACCAATTTTTTCATGCTTGTGTGCATTGTTTGTACTCCTTGTTTCATATCACATATGAAGCTATTTATAGTGATAAGAAGGAATAATCACCTTTATTCCATTACCACCATAATTGTGAGTGGAAATTCTTTTCATAAAGAATTAAGCATGGGTGGAAATTCTTTTCATTAAGTTAAGTAAAGCTTACCCACTAAAGAATAAAGGAGCATGAGTGGATATTCTTTACATTAACTTAAAATGATAAATACAAATTAAAAGCTTCAATATAAGTCTTGCATTGCCACCATTCTTGTATCAACAACCATGATACTATGTATGCATGTATGTGTCCATGCACATCATCATGTGCACACATGCATGCATACAAAAGGATTTACTTAAAGAATTAATCTAAATGTAATTTGTTAAATCAACACTTGATTTAGCAAACCGGTCATATCTCATACGATCCGACAAATAGAAAATGCCCGATTAATATAAGTTATCACATAACCGTATTTAATCGGGTCCCGCGCATATCTCATATGCACACCACATCTTTTTGCCTGAGCCAGGAAACTTCATTGTGGGACTCTAAGACTCGTCAATACGCCAGCAGTAGATGATGATCATATCAAACATCTACAGGCCGCAAGAGGTCAGCTAAACATAACGGCCACCCGGGTATTGAAACGATCAGAAGAAAACCAGCGAAGCTGTAAAAACTCCCGTCGAGCCAACTGGCAACACTTACCGTACAGTCCAGTCTCTTCGTCAGATATGCTGCATATCGAGTCTAGGGATGGTATCGTCGACCCCAGTAACTCAATAAGTCATGCTGGTGTATGGCCCATAACAGATTGAGAAACTACTGATAACTCTTATCAGTAAATCTCAACTGCCCTGGACAGGGACTTCATGTTATAGCCAATCAAGCATAGCACAACATCAACCCCCAATACCGGGAGAGACGAAACCCCTCCTATCGCTCATTGCCTCCATGCGCCTCGAGACTGTACCCAAAGACCACCTGTTTGCACGACTCAGTAGAGCCATGGTAGGGTGGAGATCAAAGTATAGTGGGAGGACACACAAGACTCTATGACGATCTCGGGTCTACAGACTAACCTGTACCAGTGTTCCTTGAGAACTGCTATCCGACGATAGATATAATACCACATAGGAGTTCTCGGCGAGTCCGTTCAGTGTACCCAGTCTCCACTGAGCACCCGCATACAATCTTTGATGTCTCCTCACCAGATGGATATGGGATCATCCATCGCCCATCATATGGGACATGAATAGTATACGCTAGTCTACTCTGGAATATCGATGTCCTGTCTCGATACACCCTCGACTAGGAACAGTTCAAGGATATGCTTATAGACTACATGTGCCCCACTAGTATGATCCGCATCATAATCACAGTAGTCAAGAAAATATCCTTTGGGCTTTATCAACATGTGTAAATGATTAAATCTACAGGTACAGATAAAGTAAACCAGATAGCGTACTATCATGTTGAGCAAGAATGTCATCTATCTCTATAGATTATATGTCCATGTTTCCACTATCCATATAATGGCCTTTAGGGCATACTTATTACTAACAGATATGAGGCTCATAACGGGTCGAGAAACTATTGGTAACACTTACCAGTAAATCCCAAAAGCTGCCTTGGCCAAGGACTTCCTGTTATAGCCAATCGAGCACTGCGCAACATCAACTCCCTATACCGGGAGAGACGAAACCCCTCCTATCGCTCATTGCCTCCATGTGATTCGGGACTGTACCCAAAAGCCACCTTTTTGCACGCCCTCTTGGACGTGGTATGATGGAAATCAAAGCACAGTGGGAATCACACAAGACTCTATGACGATCTCGGGTCTACAGACTAACTTGTACCAGTGTCACCAGAGAACTGCCATCTGACGTAAGGTATAATACCATCTGGGAGTTCTCAGCGAGTCCGTCCAGTGTACCCAGTCTCTACTAAGAACCCGTATATCATCTCTGATGTCAAACACCAATGGATATGGGATCATCCATCGCCCATCTGTATGGGTCGAGAAGCTACACGCTAGTCTACTCTGGCATATCGATGCCCCGTCTCGATACACCCATGACTGGGGACTTTGAAGGATGTGCTTATGGACTACCATGTCCCCACTAGTATGATATGCATCATAGTCCAGGTAGTCAAGTACACATCGTAAGGGCTTTACCAACATGTAACAGAGAGACAATCAGTGTACACGTTAAGGTAAAGAGTAACCAGATAGCATACTATCATATCGAGCAAGAAAGTCATCCCTATATATGTCCAAGCATCCACTACAATATACATCCTATGTACAGTAATGGCCTCTAGGGCATACATATAACTAACATTAGCCCCGACCAAGTGACTGTAGGAGAACCCCGTCGCCGAAAGCATCCGTTCGGGTGCTCGCGGTAGCGGTGTTCCGCCTTGGTGCACTTCGTCGAAGGTATCGGGGGTGCGGCCGTCTACTAAAGTTTGCGACGAGCATTCGATCAGGATGTCGGGAATCTTGTTGAATTGCCCGACTTGATATTGAAAAGTGTTTTCGATAATGAGACTAAAATGCGGGGTTGATAATTGTTAGGTATGTGATGTCTAAGGAATTCATTTGATTAGGCATGCGATGTCTAAAGAAGTTGCAGATTCCAACTGTTGTAGTTTTACACTTTCTTTTCTGTGACCGTAAGTGTAATATGTGATATCGCCGGTTTCGTTGCTATATGTCAACGACAATTGGGATGCGCATATTTACTTACGTTGATGACATGTGATGTTATGTGTTGCTGGATATGTTATATTGGATCGTCGTGTTTGAATAGCTGGGAGGTTTTTATGTGAGATGAGTTTTTTTCATTTTCATTCATGTAAAAACTTGTATGTAATAATCTTTTATTGGGGAACTTCCAGGTTGCGGAAGATGTCACCTTTTGTATATTATTTACTTTTCCGCACTAAAATGGACCCAAGGAGGAGGGCACAAGTAACCGGGTTCTGGAGTCCAGTGGGAGACCAACTCGAGGAGTCGAGTCCAGGTTTCCTAACTCTAGAATTGGTAGGGTAGCTTGCCGCTCTCGTAGGGGTCTAGGGGTGTGGGTTTGGCTATTCATCGCGACCGTGGAATCCGTGTTTTATACTGGCTCGTATTGAAAACACGGACGTCCTAGTATATCCAATATTTCATATGATTCTTCTGCTGCGATATCTGTGATGTGATCATTTGATGTTCTGTGATAAATACTGTATATAATATATATGATATATTATATAGGCGTTACTTATGTTTTACACCCGCGCTAGCCCTGCCCCGCTCTGCCGTTAGTTACCTAACCTAACGGTGCACGAGGGGACATCGAGGCGAATGCGGATGGCATAAGTGTACGTCGTATTTATCTGTGATGTTTAGGTAAACTAAATGATGGGACTTCATTAATATGATTAATGAAAGAAAAAGAAACCTAAGATGTTGTGGAATCGAATTTTCAAAAATAAAACAGGTAGCTACAGTTCTTGCTTTGCACAGCGGTATATATGATATATCCTGCACCTTATTCGATGTGGAAAGGGCCGACGATCCCTTCACCGGGAGTGACCCCTTTAGCAATAACTGGCAGATGCTACACACTCGGTTTGTCTTTTGATAGCTTCTATAGTTTCTGCTTTGCACAGCAATATATATGATATATCCCGCACCTCATTCGACGAGGAAAGGGCCGACGATCCCTTCACCGGGTGTGACCCCTTTAGCAAAACAAGAAAAGCCTCAAAAACACTCCATTTCAAAATTCATTCGATCCTACAACGATATCAAGTTCATTACGCAATAGGATTTCAGGAAAACCTGTCGTAGCCCTCCGTCATTTCAGATAAGTCCTGGTTAGTATTCGTGCTGCGTTTGTTGGCCTTTGTCAAGGCGTAGTGTGCGGTAGCTAACTGGTGCTTATCTGCTTATGCATATGATGCAGATTGGGTTAGGGTAGTCGTGCAACCTTGTTGGCCTTTGTCAAGGGTCGTGCGGGTGGTTTAATTCAATCAGAAAATGACGGGTTGAACTTGACTAGCATCCTATGGTTTGTTGGCCTTTGTCAAGGTCATAGGAGGTTAGGGGCAAAATTATCCGGAATTTCAAGTGTTGAAATTTGCAATGAGATTGCATACCTACTATGAGATAGTTGGATCCCGATACCCGCTGCGAGTAATTGTTACTCCTGGGAGAGTTTTACACATTACAATTAGCCGATCAAGTAGGTGTCTAGAAAGGTGTCAACGGGGTTACGCCTCTGGGAAAACGAGGTTTACTATAATTAGGTCCATGCGAAAGCACGGGGAACCTCCCTCAAAGTACCGACACTGGCCTTGCTGAAAGATTGGCGAACTTGTAGCGTGTAATTAATCCCGGCTAGTCTTTCCTTTTAGGGTTTGAAGGAAGATTTGATAAAAACCAGTGGGAGCCATCCTGATTAGATAAAATAATAACCAATCAGATCTTGCAAGAGCGCACGCTGAGTGTTTTCTTCTCTCTCTCTCCAGGTAGCGACCATATCACGCCTTAATCAAGATAATAATACGGACTATTGACCGAACCCACTTGTTATACTGAGCTGGGGAACGTTGGTCCCGCTCCATCTTATAATTGTTATAAGACAGAGCAGGAAATAGGGGAATTCCAGAATTCCTATGCCGCCCAAACGAAGAAAGTGCATGTGATGCATCTCCTTCGGGTGTGTTCATTACAAAGAACTGTTTCTCTGTATCCTCTACGTCCTGGGTATTTGATACCGGATCAGGATCCCAGATATGTAATCTGTTACATAGGGCTACAGATAGGTAGAGAACTGAGAACGGGTGATAAGTTTCATGAGGCAGAAAACGGGGCAAGTGTTGCAGCCAAGTCTGTTGGTCACTGTCACCCTGTATTACCGTGAACAAATGCTATTAGATACCGAACCTAATATACAAAATCATATCAGTCTCTTTATTAGTAAAGAAAGGATATAATTTTGTATTGTTGGATAATGTTTTGAACATTTCCTATTTTAAAAGTTGATCGGTTCAGGCACATTATCTAAAAGCATTAACGTTCTAAATCAAATTACAGTTCCTAGTATACAGAACACACACAAGAGGAAGAGTTCAGAAATGAACGATTCCTTCTTGAAGCATTGTAGACTAGGTAATATCAATGCAACCCGACTGGCTGATGTTACATTTAGATGCATATTTAAATCAGTTTGAATTTACATCTTGTGAAACTTGCCAGTCATGTCACAAAGATTAGATGACCATAGCTCTGTTTATTGGAAACAGAGAAAGAGTTAGTGAACTCTTGGGACTGATACATGATGATGTATGTTAGGCCCCCTGTCTACACATACCAAGACCGGTTCTTTGTACTTCATTACATTCTCTGATAATCTCTCAAGATTCAGACATATGTTCCTGTTAAAACACAAGTCCGAACCATTTGAGATATTCACAGAATATAAGCTAGAAGTAGAGAACCAAAATACGGGTATAAGTATTATGTCCTTTGATGAAATCAAGAAGGACAATACTTGAGCACGGAAATCCTGGACTATTCTAAAGAAGAATGAGATTCTCTCTCAGCATTACTCCTCCGTATACACCACAGCACGTCGGTGTATCGGGGCGGAGCAATCGCACCATATTGGATATGATGTGCTCTATGATGAGTATTACTGAGTTACCTATTTCCTTTTGGGAGTTATGCACTTATGAAGTTGCATACCTATTGAATAGGGTTCAAATCAAATCAGTTGCCTGCCGCTTCATATGTGATATGGAAAGGGAAGAGCCCATATCTTAAGTTTGTTAAGATTTAGGGTTGTCCGGCCTATGTCAAAAAGCAAAATCCGGACAAGCTCGAGGCAAGATCTGTTATGTGTTCCAGCTATACAAACTGCAGCTGATGATTTAGAAGAACCAAAGGATTCAATAGTTTCCAACGAACCTCAGCCTCTCCGCCGATCTAGTACGGTTCCTCACCCACCTGAGAGATACTTCGGTTTCTCTATGACAGTGGGAGCGAGGATTGCATCATGAGATGATGACCCAACTAGTTTCGAGCTGGCATCAGGAGTGGGACTCTGTAAGAATGGCTGGATGCTTATCGATCTGAGATGGTATCCTTATACACCAACAAAGTATGGACTTTAGTTGCTATATCTGAAGGGTTAAATTCCCATCAGGAGAAAGTATATCTTGAGAAGATTACTTGGTGTACATGGAAAAGTTAAGACTTTCAAAGCTAGACTTGTTAAAGGTTTGCATCATTGACCAGGTATGGATCATGATGAAACCTTTTCTAAGGAGCTATGCTTGAGTCCATCCAGATCCTACTTGCCACGGCTACATACCATGACTACAATATCTGGCGGTTGGGTGTCATGACTGCTTTTCTAAATGATGTTTTAGAAGAGAAAGTCTATAAGTACACAGCCAGAGGGCTTCGTAAATAGTGGGAGCAGCGGAAACGTGTGCAAGATGTTTTATGTGATAAAGCAGGTATCGCGGAGTTGGAACGTCTGTTTTGATGTGTTAGTCAAAGAGTTTGACATCATCAAAATGGTAGATGAACCTTGTATATACAAAAAGGTAGTAGGGAGTATGGTGGTGATCCTCATAAAGTACGTGGATGACATACTCTTGATAAGAAAGGAGTTTCCTATGCTACGCTCGGTCAATCTCCGCTTATCATAAGGATTCCCCATATAGGATCAAAGTGATACCTCCTAAATCCTGAGTTTTCATCTATGATATAGATGTAATTGGATGTTAGGATACTCACCACATGTAGTGAGATTGTATCAAACGATCCTGGGGAGAATCACTGGAAGTGTTCCACGGTGATAAAGACGACTGAATGTCAGTCACAGGCATTGTCTTTACCCTTAGTAAAGGGACGGTATGTTGGAAGAGTTCCAAGCTAGATACCGTGGCATACTAGACGATAAAGGCTGGATACATCGCTACTTAAGATGCTACCAAAGAGGAAGTCTGGGTGTATATTAGTTCATGAGATTAACTTCGTTCCTACCATTGTATGACAATGGAAGTGTGGCTTATGCCAAGGAACGCCCGTCCCGTAAGTGATCCAGACATATTCTAAGGCAGTATCACCTGAACATGGAGATAGTTGATCTACAGGGTGATCGAGTTAAGGAGAGTAGACTCAGAGGACAACACGGCGGATCCACTCATAAAGGCCTTTTCCCAGAGAGAGACTTTTATGGGATGGTTGAGTATAAGATACTGCAACCACTGCTACAGATGGCCCAAATGCAAGTGGAAGATTGTTAGTTATATGTATGCCCTAGAGGCCATTACTATACATAGGATGTATATTGTAGTGGATGCTGGGACATATATAGGGAGGACTTTCTTGCTCGACATGATAGTATGCTATCTGGTTACTCTTTGCCTTAACGTGTATACTGATTGTCTCTCTGTTACATGTTGGTAAAGCCCTTAGGATGTGTACTTGACTACCTGGACTATGATGCGGATCATACTAGTGGGGACATGGTAGTCTATAAGTACATCCTTCAATGTCCCTAGTCGTGGGTGTATCGAGATGGGGCATCGATATACCAGAGTAGACTAGCGTATACCTTCTCGACCCATACAGATGGGCGATGGATGATCCCATATCCATTGGTGTTTGACATCAGAGATGATATACGGGTGCTCAGTGGAGACTGGGTACACTGGACGGACTCGCCGAGAACTCCCAGATGGTATTATACCTTACGTCGGATGGCAGTTCTCTGGTGACACTGGTACAAAGTAGTCTGTTAACCCGAGATCGTCATAGAGTCTTGTGTGAATCCCACTGTGCTTTGATTTCCACCTTACCATATCCAAGAGGGCGTGCAAAATGGTGGCTTTTGGGTACAGTCCCGAATCACATGGAGGCAATGAGCGATAGGAGGGGATTCGTCTCTCCCGGTATAGGGAGTTGATGTTGCGCTGTGTTCGATTGGCTATAACCGGAAATCCCTGGCCAGGGCTGTTGAGATTTACTGGTAAGTGTTACCAGTAGTATCTCGAACTGTTATAGACCTCATATCGACACGACTTATCGAGCTACTGGGGTCTGACGTTTACCACCCCTAGGCGAGATATGCGACATATCAGACGAACAGACCGGACTGTACGGTAAGTGTTACTGGTTGGATTCACAGGAGTGTGAGCGGGCTTGCTCGTTGATCTTCTGATCGCTCAATACCCGGGTGGCCGTTACATTTAGCAGACCGCTTGCGGCTTGTGGGTGTTTGATATGATCATCACCTGCTGCCGGCGTATTGACGAGTCTTTAGAGTCCTACACAGAGGTTTCCTGGCTTAAGCGAAACGAAATAGGAGCGCATATGAGATATGTGCAGGACCGAGAATAATGCGTGTATATGATACCGTATTCTATTCTCGCGATGAATGTATCGATTGGTTGTATGCGATATAACCTAGTTATCGAATCGAGGATTGATTCGATAAGTCGATACATTGGATATTAGTCGGTCATATGCGATATGACCGGATCGTTAAATCATGTGTTGATTTAATGATTTAATGTATAATTATATATTTGATATATTACTTTACATTAACTAGTATTGGTTCACTTAAGATGGATTTTTCTCACTTGATGTGCACATTGTATATATGATATAGTTTTGTGCACTAGTTTGTATCATGTTTGATGATACATGCAAACTTGGGTGTGTATGATTAAACCATGGTTATGTTAATGGTTAGGGTTTTGATTTACTTATTTATTTATTCTCTTTATTCTTTTTAGCAAAGGAAAATGAAATGGTGGCTTGCTTTGTCTTTTGTTGAAGCTTCATGAAGCTTTGAAGAATCAACCATTTTGTTTCTTTCGTTTAACCTAACCATTCAACTTAACCCTAGTTTATTCTGTACACTTAACCATGGTTGCAATATGATAAGGGTCGCTTGATTTTCTTTTTAAGTTAATTCATTTTTTCATTTCTTTCTTCTTTTTCTTCAAGATGAAGAGAGAAAAGCTTTCTACAAAAATGTCAAGTGATGAAATCAAGTGAGAAATCCAAATCCAAAGTGAACCAACTTCCTATTTCATCATTCTCTACCACTTGCCATGTTGTATTGGGTGTTTTCTTCGCAAGTTTCATGACTTAGTGAAGGGGAGCTTGAGTTTGAGTTTCCTCGACGTAGATCATCTTCGGCATCGAAGTCAACGACCTAGCCCGATCATTTCTCCGACGAAACCATCGCTAGGGTCCGGGATCGTGGTGATCGCAGCGAAGGGACGTCAACACAGAGATTAGGAAGTGGAGGACCGGATCTACAAAGGTTGTATTTCCATTCACTTAGCAGTTAAGTTGTTAACTAGCTCGTAGTTTCGCTTAAACTCTGGTCAACTATCGCATTAGGGTTTCTTGGCACATAGAAAAATTTTGAATTTGGCATGGTTGATACCTTGTGAGACCTCATTAGTGTGCCTAGGAACCCTACAAATCTAACACAAAACCAAGGTTTGGTATATAGAGTTTAAGTCATTGCAAATGTCGTAACACTATACCGCAGGAAATTACTCCCAGATTTGGATTAGGGTGATAACCAAGTGAGCAAACAACACTAGGGTGATATATAAGGTAAATGTGACCTACAGAAGAAACCTGGACCCACACCCTCACCAAGTGGCCGAGCCCTTCCTCATGCAAAACCGGTCTCGTCGGCCAGGGGGTCTCGATTATGGTTCTTCTTGCTACAGTGGGTTCCTATGGACTCAAATGGGTCTCTGGAGATGTTTATTTTTCCAGTAAACATTCCAGTTCATTCCAGATTTTCCTGCACACTCAAAGTTCATAAACCGACATGAAAGTTCTGAAATTCCGTATTTTTGGGTTTCATTTTTGGTTGGTCTGGGTTTTCTACCATCATGGGGGTTTATAGGTCACTAAAAAGGCTTATTAGCACTAATCCAACTCAAAATAACCTCAACCCTTTCTAGGCTTTTCCAAAGTCCACAAAACTTCTCCAAAACGATGTTAAACTTGTAATGAGGCTAAAGCACATGAAACACTACACTAATTGTGAAAAGTCTTACCTCATCCAGCTCCCGAGAATCTCCTACAGCGCCAAAATCGTATTTTTCTTGGTCCGGTGGGTAGCTTGTGAGGTTGTGCACAACTTTTGTGAAGTGAGAATGGGGTTTTTGAGGGTTTTTCATGGTTTTTGAGTGAAGAGAAGAAGAAGATGAGGGGGAGGGGCTGTGCAATGGCCGAGCATCCAAGGAGGGAGTGAGGGAAAGAGAGAGAGTGTGTGCAAGGTCAATGCCCATGCCTCCTAACTACACCCCTCCATACCTCTTAACTTTTCCTTTCTTTTTCTTTTCTTTTCTTTTCCCTCTAATTTCCTTCTCTCCTCAATAGTAAACCCAACACAAACCATGGTAGAAAATGCACAAGTGTAAAAAAAAGATATAGTGCATGTTTGCACAAAACATGTTTAAAGCGCGATTAGCGATTTTTAATCGCGATTAGCACTAAATTAGCATATAATTAAACTTAAAAACTTAAAATTTGCATAATTTATATAAAACACTCTCTTTTAAATAATTTCTATAATTTTCAAAAAATTTCCCAATTTATCGGTATTTAATTATACTGAAATATTAAAATATTCATTAAAAATAATAATAAATTATAAAAATTCCCAAAAATAATATTTTATTTTTTTGAAATGTTACAAATGCTAAACTAGCAAACTACTATGAAGTGAGAGTGGCTATACCGATCGATCTGTGTCCTTCGGTCTTTGGCCACCATCCCAAGCTCCTCACGGCATCTCCGATCTCCGGTCTCCTCGTCGGAAGTGAACCACATCAATGAGTCTTTTTACGGGCTCCCGCTTCATCCGAAGCAACTCAGACACGAAGTTTGCTAGCCGACGTGTCCAAGGTGAAGTAGAGAATGTGTGTGATAACTTTGTCTCTTGACACTCTAGGATTCTCAACACATGAGATGGTTAGAGTTGAGGTAGAAGATGATGCCAATGGTGGAGCTTGTGAGCAAGAAGAAGAAAGAAAAGAGAGGAGCCTTTTGTGTTATTGTGTTGAATTATTGTTGTGAGCACAAGAATGAAAACCCAAGAGCCAACCGCATGCCTATGGCTGCCCTCTCTCTCTCCATCCATCAATTTAACACAATAAACAAATCCTAATGTGACATTAGCAAAAATAAAGAGACCATGAGTCACTAAACATGTCCATGTCATTTTAAATGCACCTCATCTTGAAATCCACTCACAATTTCCATATGTAAACATTAATCCAAATGTTTACAGCAATAAAAAGATATGCAACATCTAAAGTAAACTCGTGACGGATCACAAGGATACCCCTCACTTGTATATATATACCTGCATCCGCATTCTGACTGAATGCGAATGCAATGAGACGAAAGAAATCCAACAAATCTAATACTAGGATCCGGCTTAAACCAAAGCCCACAAGTATGATCCGTCCGATCAAGATTCGTGCACTACTGCACATATATGATCGAACCCTACCATAATACCATACGGCATCTACGACGTTTCGCCCGAAACTTGAGAAACTGTCTGTGGGGGGACTCTAAACACTCGTCAATACTTTGGCTTTGGATTTAACCACTAGCATGTCAGTGGTACTAGCTGTACGTAACGGGCTACCAGGTATTGACCAAAAGGGAGGTCGATGAGCGAACTCATCCCGACACCCTACTGAGCATGTTAGTGACAATATCCGTACAGTCTGGTCCGTTCGTCTATGAGTATCGCATGTCGAGCCTAGGGGGTTGGTAAAAGTCAGACCCCCAAAAGCGGTACAAGTCTTTTCGGAGTGTAGCCCAGAACACCCTGAGATACTACTGGAATTCCTACCAGTAAATCTCCTGCCTTGGCCAAGGACTTCGTGTAATGGCTCTCGTAGACACAACGCGATCTCACCCCCAATACCGGGAGAGACGAAACCCCTGCCGATCCGCTCACTGCCTCCATGTAGCTCGAGACTGTACCTAACTAAAACTTGTTTGCACTACTCCTTTGAGCCGTGGTAGGGTAGTAATCAAAGCACGGTGGGAACTCACACGAGACAAATAAGGATCTCAGGTCGATGAACTAACCTGTACACATGTCACTAGGGAACTGCTATCTGACGTCTTGTATAATACCAACTAGCATGTTCCCGGCGATTCCTGTCCGGTGTACTCATAACCCAATGAGCACCTGTATACATCATATGTGAACCAACTGACACCTATGGCTTGTGAGACTGACCACCGCCCCTCATCGGGGTGTCGACTGTATACACTAGTCTACTAACGGAGTATCGATGCCCAGTCTCGAAACTCCCACGACTAGGGACCACTTTAAGGATGTGCTTATAGACTACCCAACTCTCACGTATATGATCGCCATCATACTGCTGGTAATCAAGCAAGAATCCTAAGGGTTCTATCAATGTGTAATAGTGATCTGTAATATCACTTAAAGCATGTACACGATGATAAAGATTAACCAGATAGCATACTATCATCTTGAGTAAGACTGTCCTACCGGCATAGGTCCTCCCTCAATCATTGCAATCACGTGCCTGCGATCCAATAATTGACTTTGATGGTACTATATCCAACAGCCGTGAGATTGGTATATGTGTTGTTTCTGGTGTCGAGCTCACTTGAGCCGACGTGATGCTTTCTTGTTTTTGTGTTTTTATATGCTTATTTTGCAAGGTGATGATATATATTGCGTGTAATTGTGATTCCACCATTAGCAAAGAGCTAGCTCTCGCTTGGGGATGCCTTTATTCATTACTTATGCATATTTTTGTATTGTAACCGTTTTGGGGCCAGTATTGACAAAGGAGACTCTGCTGAAATTTTTGGGAAAATTTGATGTTTTAAAAAGCTTTAATGTGACTTTATTTTACTATATCTCCTTTTTAAGTTAAGTCTTCCTCAGTCTTTTTCTTTAACGGTTTAGATTTCTGGGCTTTTGCTTACTTAAATTACGTTACGCCTTTAGACGTTTAGTAATTTAAGTGTCAGTCACGTTCCGTACCTTCGGGTCATGACGTCATTCCAGCAGGGGATATGGTCTGTCCCACAGCCATTAGTACGTCGTACTGAAGAAAGTATGCAGGTGCTTATTGGGTAATGAGTTACACTGGACGGACTCGTAGGGTACTGCCGGTTGGTACTATACCTATCGTCAGGTAGCAGTTCCCAGGTGATATGAGTACAGCTTGGTCCGTTGACTTGACACTGCTACTTCACCTCAAGTGTGTTCTCAGTGTTCTTAGATTGCTACCCAACCACAGCTCTATTGAGTCATGCAAACAGGTAGTAGTTGGGTGCAGTCCCGAAGCACTTGGAGGTAGTGGTGGTTAGATAGGATTCGTCTCTCCCGGTGTTGGGGGTTGATGTCGCGCTGTGATTCGGAAATCCATTACACAGAGTCTCCGGCTAGGGCAATCGAGATTTGCTGGTACTCAGGGTGTTTTTGGCTGCACTACGACATGACTTATTGAGCTATTAGGAGTCTGACGTTTATCATCCCCATAGGCCCGATATGCGATACTCTTAGACGAACGGACCCGATTGTACGGAGATTGCCACAGACAGGTGATTGATAGTTTCTTTGTGTGTCGGTTTAGAAAATGAATAGAATTCACAACCAAAAATTATTTGACCGCAATCAATAACGGTGTCGGATGTAGCGCGTTAGTAAGTGTGGATCGTCCTCAGGGATTGTGCGATTCGTTCGTATTTTGTCTTGTTTGAATCGAAAATTTAATAGAAAATAAAAACAAAAACGATTCAAGATTTTTATCGATGAATTTCAAGAATCAACTAAATCAAATCAAGAATCAAGAAAGCGATAAACATCAAGAATCGAGTATTGATAGAATTCCAATCGATTTAAGTTTCAAGATTTGAAGTAAAGCTCGTAGCAATCGATTAGATCATAGATGTGAAGAAGACTAGAAATTAGCGTTTATTATCCATTAACGAATTGATGCTAAATCGTTTTAGATTCATCGAGGTTCAAGGATCTTGGGAAGAATTAGGGTTCCTCATCCTATCCTTTGTCCTTTCGATGAATCACATTCACTAGATAGCTTCTAGGAAATCGAATGATTGATTGTTGATCTCTAGATTGTGCGAAAAGAATAAAGAATGCATTTCGCATTGATCTAGATCATCGATCACACAATTTCAAGAATTTACAATTGTTATAGGACTTAAGAAAACGTTTAAAATTCATCAACATCATCATTCTACAATCATCTCGATTCCTCCACGAGCGGAGTTTTATTCAAGCATCATCACGAAGAATACATTCAAGAATTGAATATGAATCATAATGCTCGAATTGAAATATAAGCAAGTTTAAAGAATCTTCACCTTTATTATATCGACAATTAGTTACAACTCTCAAGAACTACAAGAGAAAGGAACTTTGATCGTCGAATCTAGCGTTGCATCGGCTCCTTGAGTCGTGGATCGGCTTGGATCTCATGCTCCGCTGAAATTCGGCTTCGGTTCTAAAGGTTGGTTGAAGACTTGCTTGCTAGAACTCAAAGGATCTTGAATTTGGCCTTAGATTAGGGTTAGGGTTTGGCACAAGTCGTGTCACTCGACTTGTGTTAGAAAATTGGGGAAGATGAAGATTGAAGAAGAAGTTCAAGATTTCAACAATCAAAGATTAGCCAACTAAAGATTAGCCCTTAACCCTAGATCTAGGATCTCTTTTATAGACTTCCAAAACCCTAGATCTAGGATTCAAAATTTGAATTTCCCTCCAAAAGTTTGTTAGCTAGAGAGACTTCTAGAAGTAGTTCGTTAGAGGGAGCTTCTAGAACTAGTTTGTTAGGAGCTTAATCAAGATTAGCTTAATTAATCATCCTTGCTGATCTGGCAAAAGCTTCAAGAGTTCTGTAGAAATTGCCATATTTTTCTGAGATGTAGGCACAGAGAGAAAAATAATGGAGCAAATATTTCTTGCTGACATGGCAAGGCCGCCACGGATCCGCGGCACTTTATGGGCCTTGGTGCCTGTTTCTTCTGGTACTTGCTTGGGCTGACACTTGGGCCTTTTTCTGATATGTTGAATTTAATATTTCCCTCTATATTGCTACCAGTTCTCAGGTCTTTGAGTTGGCGTAATGTTTGATCAGCACAATGATAATTTAGGCCTTTCTTCTGGATTTTCCTGCACAGACTTCGAAACACAAGTTGCGCACTATAGGAATGATGCGATGCCATAAAATACAGTCAATTTCCCTTAAAGTGCCGGTTTTAAAGTCTAACACAAGCAATCTGATATTTTACGACTGTTTTGCTAATATGTGCTATATGAATGCCGAACACTTCTAGATGAGTGCAAATGATAGGGAAATTACCGTGCTAAAAATGCAGTATTTTCGACTGATCAAATTCCCCCAAACTTATTTTCGATCGTCTCGAGCGAACTGTTTTATTAAAAAGAGAAGGAGAAAATAAAGAAAGAGAAAAACTAACTAGCACACTTTCGTAGGCAACACATGAAGGGTTGCTAGGCACGCGCACAAGGGTCTACGAGGCATCAACCATGCCCGAATAAAAATTTAGCCGTGCCGAACTACCCGAATACGGAACTTTAAACTAGAGATTAGGCGATAACTTGCATGCTAAACACTTTAACACTAAGTGAGAGGGATTACAACCTTTGTAGATCCGGTCCTTCACTTCATATGCTCCGTGTTGTGGTCCCTTCGCTGCGATCATCGGGTTCCGGGCTCTCGAGAGGTTCCACGAAGAGAAAGACGCAACCTTTGCTTCCGATCTTCGATACTAAGATGATCTACGTCGAAGTTTCTTTAACACAAGCTAACACTCATCAAATGATGTGAACACCCTCATCTAAATGGCAAGTGAAGATGAGGATGATGAAGTAGGAATTTTGCTCTATTTATTTATATTTTTCTCACATATTTCCATCACCAAATCAAAGCTAGAAACCATTTCAAGCTTGGAAGAAGAAGGAAGAAGATGATGAATAATGTAATTATCCTTTTGTGATGAATAGGAAAATAATCATATGATAGAATTATGCAACCATGGTTCACTTAACCTATGTAGAGAATTGACTAGGGTTAGGGTTTTGGGTAATTAAAAGAATGAGTCATGAACAAATATCTTTAACATGACAAAAAGAAAAACTTCTAGAAACTTCTAGAAAGTTTAACCCTAATCCGAACCGTAATCAAGTTTAAACTCCACTAAACGAGTTGCATTAGTTATCATATCATGTTACAATATTATATATCACATATATAATATTTACCGTAACATAAGAAAATAATACAATTAACATATATCGCATATATATCAATGTATTACCCTAGTGAGAAAAAGAATCTTTTAGTGAGCAAATATTAGTTAATGCATTTTAATATATCAAATATATTATTATACATTAAATTATCGAATCAACACTTGATCCGACAATCCGGCTATATCGCATATAACCGACTAATATTTATCCGTACCGATTCATCGAATCAACACTTGATCCGATGATCCGGCTGATATCAAATATCGCGGGAATACAATACGATATCACATACCGCATTATCCTCGGTCCCGCACATATCACATATGTGCTCCTACTCCGTTTTGCCTGAGTCAAGAAACCTCTGTGTAGGACTCTAAAGAATCGTCAATACGCCGGCAGTAGGTGATGATCATATCAAACACCCACAAGCTGCAAGCGGTCAGCTAAACGTAACAGCTACCCAGGTATTGAACGCTCAGAAGATCAACAAGCAAGCCTGTACATTCTCCTGTGGATCCATACAGTAACACTCCCGTACAGTCCGGTCTCGTCGTCTGATATGTTGCATATCTCGCCTAGGGGTGGTAAACGTCAGACCCCAGTAGCTCGATAAGTCGTGTCGATATGAGGTCTATAACAGTTCGAGAAACTACTGATAACACTTACCAGTAAATCTCAGCAACCCTGGCCAGGGATTTCCGGTTATAGCCAATCGAACACAGCACAACATCAACTCCCTATACCGGGAGAGACGAATCCCCTCCTATCGCTCATTGCGTCCATATGATTCGGGACTGTACCCAAAAGCCACCTTTTTGCACGCCCTCTTGGACGTGGTATGATGGAAATCAAAGCACAGTGGGAACCACACAAGACTCTATGACGATCTCGGGTCAACAGACTACTCTGTACCAGTGTCACCAGAGAACTGCCATCTGACGTATGGTATAATACCATCTGGGAGTTCTCGGCGAGTCCGTCCCGTGTACCCAGTCTCCACTGAGAACCCGTACACCATCCTTGATGTCAAACACCGATGGATATGAGATCATCCATCGCCCATCATATGGGTCAAGATGCGTATACGCTAGTCTACACTGGTGCATCGATGCCCTGTCTCGATACACCCATGACTAGGAACAGTTATAGGATGTACTCGTCGACTACCGTGGCCCCACTAGTATGATCTCATCATAGTCCCAGTAGTCGAATACTTATCCTAAGGGCTTTATCAACATGTAACATAGAGACAATCAGAGTACATGTTAAGATAAAGTACAACCAGATAGCATACTATCATGTCGAGCAAGAAAGTCCTCCTTATATATGTCCTAGCATCCACTACAATATACATCGTATGTACAGTAATGGCCTCTAGGGCATACATATAACTAACAATCTCCCACTTGCACTAGGGCCATCTGTTATGGTATCGCATACCCAACAATTAGCTGCGGTTGAAATATCTCATACTCAACCATCCCATAAAAGTCTCTATTGGGAAAAAGGCCTTTGTGAGTGGATCCGCGCTGCGTCCTCTTTGTCTACTCTCCTAACCTCGATCTCCCTGGAGATCAACCATCTCCATGATCAGGTGATACTGCCTAAGAATTATATCTGGATATCTGATGGGACGGAAGTTCCTTGGCTGAAGCCACAACTCCATTGTCACACAATGGTAGGAACGAAGTTCATCTTATGAACTTATATATATCCAGACTGCCTCTTTGGTAGCATCCTTGGTAACGATGTATCTTGCCTTTAATCGTCTAGTATGTCACGGTATCTAGCTTGGAACTCTTCCAACATACCGTCCCTACACCGAGGGTAAAGACAATGCCTGCGACTGTCATTCAGTCGTCCTTATCACTCTGGAACCTTTCCAGTGATTCTCCCGAGGATCGATTGATACCATCTCACTACAACTAGTGATTATCCTAACATCCAATTAGATCTATCTCATAGATCCAAAACCCAGGATTTAGGAGGTATCATCTTTGATCCTATATGGAGAATCCTTGTGATAAGCGGAGATTGACCGAGCGTAGCATAGGAAACTCCTTCCCTATCAAGAGTATGTCATCACGTACTCTACGAGGATCACCACCATACTCTCTACTACCTTTTCGTATATACAAGGTTCATCTACCAATTTGATGAAGTCAAACTCTTTGACTACCACATCAAAACAGATGTTCCAACTCCGCGATGCCTGTTTTATCATATAAAACATCTTGCACACGTTTCCGCTGCTCCCACTGTCTACGAAGCCCTCTGGCTGTGTACTTATAGACGCTCTTTTCTAAAACATCATTTAGAAAAGCAGTCATGACACCCAACCACCAGATATCGTAGTCATGGTATGTAGCCGTGGCAAGTAGGATCTGGATGGACTTAAGCATAGCTTTGAAAGTCTCAACTTTTCCATGTACACCAAGTAATCTTCTCAAGATATACTCGCTCCTGATGGGGATTTAACCCTTCAGATAAAGCAACCAAAGTCCATACTTTGTTGGTGTATAAGGATTCCATCTCAGATCGATAAGCATCCAGCCATTCTTACAGAGTCCCACTCCTGATGGCCAGCTCGAAACTAGCTGGGTCATCATCTCATGATGCAATTCTCGCTCCCACTGTCATAGAGAAACCGAAGTATCTCTCAGGTGGGTGAGGAACCCTACTAGATCGGCGGAGAGGCTAAGGTTCGTTGGTATCTATTGAATCCACATTCAATAGGTATGCAGCTTCACAAGTGCATAACTCCCTATAGGAAATAGGCAACTCGGTAGTACTCATCATAGAGCACACCATATCACATAGGGTGCTATTGCTCCGCCCCGATACACCGACTTGCTGTGGTGTATACGGAGGAGTAATGCTGAGAGAGAATCTCATTCTCCTTTAGAATAGTCCAGGAATTCCGTGCTCAAGTATTCTCCTCCTTGATCACATCAAAGGACATAATACTTTTACCCGTATTTTGGTTCTCTACTTCTAACTTATATTCTGTGAATATCTCAAAAGGTTCGGACTTATATTTCAACAGGAACACATGTCTGAATCTTAAGAGATTATCAGAGAATGTAATGAAGTACAAAGAACCAATCTTGGCATGTGTAGACAGGGGACTTTCATACATCAGCATGTATCACTCCCAAAAGTTCACTAACTCTTTCTCTGTTTCCAATAAACAGAGCTGTGGTCATCTTATCTTTGTGACATGATTGGCAAGTTTCACAAGATGTAAATTCAAACAGATTTAAATATGCATCTAAATGTAACTTCAGCCAGTCGGGTCGCATTGATATGACCTAGTCTACAATGCCTCAAGAAGGATTCGTTCATTTCTGAACTCTTCCTCTTGTGTGTGTTCCGTATACTAAGAACTGTAGTTTGATTTAGAACATCAATGCTTTTAGACAACGTGCCTGAACCGATCAACTCTTGATATAGGAAATGTTCAAAACATTATCCAACAATACAAAATTATATCCTTTCTTTACTAATAAAGAGACTGATATGATTTTGTATATCAGGTTCGGTATCTAATAACATTCGTTCAGAATCAATGTATTCTGGTAATACAGGGTGACAGTGACCAACAGACTTGGCTGCAACACTTGCACCGTTTTCTGTCTCATGAAACTTATCACCCATTCTCAGCTCTTTACCTATCTGTAGCCCATGTAACAGATTACATATACGGGATCCTGATCCGGTATCACATACCCAGGACGTAAAGGATACTGAGAAACAGTTCTGTGTAATGAACACACCCGAAGATGATGCATCATCATGCACTTTCTTCGTTTGGGCGGCACGGGAAATCTGGCATTCCCCAATTTCCTGCTCTGTCTTATAACAATTATAAGTTGGAGCGGGACCAACGTTCCCCAGCTCAGTATAACAAGCGGGTTCGGTCAATATATCCGTTTTATTATCTTGATTAAGGCGTGATATGGTCGCTATCTGGAGAGAGAGAGAAGAAAACACTCAGCGTACGCTCTTGCAAGATTAGATTGGTTATCTAATATATCTAATCAGGATGTCTCCCACTGTTTTAATCAAATCTTCCTTCAAACCCTAAAAGGAAAGACTAGCCGGGATTAATTACACGCTACAAGTTCGCCAATCTTTCAGCCAGGCCAGTGTCGGTACTTTGAGGGAGGTCCCCCGTGCTTTCGCACGAACCTAATTACAGTAAACCTCGTTTTCCCAGAGGCGTAACCCCGTTAACACCTTTCTAGACACCTACTTGATCGGCTAATTGTAATGTGAAAAACCCTCCCAGGAGTAACTCTTACTCGCAGCGGGTATCGGGATCCAACTATCACATAGAAGGTATGCAATCTCATTGCAAATTTCAACACTTGAAATTCCCAATAATATTTTACCCCTAGCGTCCTATGACCTTGACGCAGGCCAAACTCTCATAGTCCGCTAGTCAAGTTCAACCCGTACATTTCTTGATTGAATTAAACCCACCCGTACGACCCTTGACGCAGGCCAACAAAGTCGCACGACTACCCTAACTCAATCTGCATCATATGCATAAGCAGATAAATACTAGTTAGCTACCGCACACTACGCCTTGACGCAGGCCAACAAACGTAGCACGAATACTAACTACTACTTATCTGAAATGACGGAGAGCTACGACAGGTTTTTATGAAAACCCTTTGCGTAATGAACTTGATATCGTTGTAGAATCGAGTGATTTTAAATGGAGTGTTTTTGAGGCTTTTCTAGTTTTGCTAAAGGGGTCACTCCCGGTGAAGGGATCGTCGGCCCTTTCCTCATCGAATAAGGTGCAGGATATATCTCATATACCGCTGTGCAAAGCAAGAACTATAGAAGCAATCAAAAGACAAACCGAGTTTGTAGCATCTGCCAGTTATTGCTAAAGGAGTCACTCCCGGTGAAGGGATCTCGGTCCTTTCCTTATCGAATAAGGTGCTGGATGTTCTACAAGGAACACCGCTATGCAAAGCAAGAACTGTAGCTACCAGTTTTTATAAACAAGTTTCTACAACATCTTAGGTTTCTTTTAATTCATTAATCTCATTAATGAAGTCCCATTTTAATTATGCTTCGTAAGCATCTCTTTTGAAACGAAATCTGCAATATAACATATATCTCATATATATAATATATAAACATTCGTCTCAGGCAGTAATATGATCTCATCACAGAACATTGCAGCAGAAGAACATATATGAAATATTGGATATACTAGGACGTCCGTGTTTTCAATACGAGCCTGTATAAAACACGGATTCCACGGTCGCAATGAATAGCCAAACCCACATCCCTAGACCCCTACGAGAGCGGCAAGTAACACTGCCAATTCTAGGGTTAGGAGACCCGGTCTCGACTCCTCGAGATGGTCTCCCACTGGACCCTAGAACCTGGTTACTTGTGCTCCCTGCCTTGGGTCTACCTAATGCGGAAAAGTAAATAATATACAACGGTGACATCTTCCGCTACCTGGAAGTGCCCCAATAAAAGAATATTACATACAAATGAATTTTACATGAATGAAAAAGAAAAACTCTCATCTCACATAAAACCCCCGGCTATTCAAACGCGACAATCCAATACAACATATCACAGCAACACATAATATCTCATATCATCAACGTAAGCAAGTATGCGTATCCCGATTGTCGTTGATGTATAGCAACGAAGCCGGCGATACACCACATACTACACTTACGGTCACAAAAAGAAAGTGTAAAACAACAACAGTTGGAATCCGCAACTTCCTTAGACATCGCATGCCTAACCAAATGAATTCCTTAGACATCGCATGCCTAACAATTATAAACCCCGCATTTTAGTCTCCTTATCGAAAACTCTTTTCAATATCAAGTCGGCCAATTCAACAAGATTCCCGACGTCCTGATCGAATGCTCGTCGCAAACTTTAGTAGACGGCCGCACCCCCGATACCGTCGACGAAGTGCACCAAGGCGGAACACCGCTACCGCGAGCACCCGAACGGATGCTTTCGGCGACGGGGTTCTCCTACAGTCACTTGGTCGGGGCTATGGGGCGTAGCTGTCTATTAAGTTTACCCGGCGAGTATCCGCGTACGCTACGTGATTGCGACGGACTTTTGATCACATCAAAATTCCGTGGCAACCGATCTTCTGAGACTAAACCGCTAGATTTATAACATTCATTTTAGTTATCTCATAACTTCTTGTGAATTCCAATTATTGTATCACATTCCAGATAAATAGAAAAAGTTAAACTTTCCGATCGAATCATCAAGCACCCAAGATTTCCCCAATATATTTCAACACATGAAAACAGTTTAAAAACATCCATTACATGCCACAGTATCAATGGTCCAGCCGTAGAAGGGTCAAGCCAACGCCTCACATGTGGCACGCCGTACTGCCCCAAACCCTAAGGTTCAAAGGGCAGTTCAAGACGGTCACATAATCGAGTTAAGGTTTGTTGTCTTCTAGAGGGTCCACCGAGTTACTTGCACGACTTAGAACGTTCTTAAACACGAGGAAAAATCCAACTTTTGAAAAATTTTCCGACAGGGGAAAAAGTGAGTTATTGATATCCGTTCGAACTTTTTAACAGTTTCTATAAGATATCCGGAAAGCCACATAGACAAAATCTAATACTCCGATCGAAACATCGAATCCCCAAATCAACTCCAGAAAACTCAACTGTAGAATAAAAATTAAAACATTCCAGAGAACTCAGCACTGTGTAATTGGAATTACTGTGCCAAATAGGAGGGGTGACGTCATCAAGTGGCCGCGGAACCGCCGCAGAAGCCAAGCTTCTGCCGCGGTTCCGCCGCACTTTTGACGAATTACCCCCTCGAATTTCACAGTAATTCTAATTAGACCCTGCTGAATTTTTTAGAAACTTTTAATTGACAAAAATCCAAATTTTCAGAAAATTTCCAGAGAGCATTTTGGAATTTTGGGTTTCGGGTTTTCCGGGTTCGATCGGACTTTAAACTTCGTCTAGACTTCGCCTAAAACTCTAGCTCGGCTCTGATACCACTGAAGGGTTGCTAGGCACGCGCACAAGGGTCTACGAGGCATCAACCATGCCCGAATAAAAATTTAGCCGTGCCGAACTACCCGAATACGGAACTTTAAACTAGAGATTAGGCGATAACTTGCATGCTAAACACTTTAACACTAAGTGAGAGGGATTACAACCTTTGTAGATCCGGTCCTTCACTTCATATGCTCCGTGTTGTGGTCCCTTCGCTGCGATCATCGGGTTCCGGGCTCTCGAGAGGTTCCACGAAGAGAAAGACGCAACCTTTGCTTCCGATCTTCGATACTAAGATGATCTACGTCGAAGTTTCTTTAACACAAGCTAACACTCATCAAATGATATGAACACCCTCATCTAAATGGCAAGTGAAGATGAGGATGATGAAGTAGGAATTTTGCTCTATTTATTTATATTTTTCTCACATATTTCCATCACCAAATCAAAGCTAGAAACCATTTCAAGCTTGGAAGAAGAAGGAAGAAGATGATGAATAATGTAATTATCCTTTTGTGATGAATAGGAAAATAATCATATGATAGAATTATGCAACCATGGTTCACTTAACCTATGTAGAGAATTGACTAGGGTTAGGGTTTTGGGTAATTAAAAGAATGAGTCATGAACAAATATCTTTAACATGACAAAAAGAAAAACTTCTAGAAACTTCTAGAAAGTTTAACCCTAATCCGAACCCTAATCAAGTTTAAACTCCACTAAACGAGTTGCATTAGTTATCATATCATGTTACAATATTATATATCACATATATAATATTTACCGTAACATAAGAAAATAATACAATTAACATATATCGCATATATATCAATGTATTACCCTAGTGAGAAAAAGAATCTTTTAGTGAGCAAATATTAGTTAATGCATTTTAATATATCAAATATATTATTATACATTAAATTATCGAATCAACACTTGATCCGACAATCCGGCTATATCGCATATAACCGACTAATATTTATCCGTACCGATTCATCGAATCAACACTTGATCCGATGATCCGGCTGATATCAAATATCGCGGGAATACAATACGATATCACATACCGCATTATCCTCGGTCCCGCACATATCACATATGTGCTCCTACTCCATTTTGCCTGAGTCAAGAAACCTCTGTGTAGGACTCTAAAGAATCGTCAATACGCCGGCAGTAGGTGATGATCATATCAAACACCCACAAGCTGCAAGCGGTCAGCTAAACGTAACAGCTACCCAGGTATTGAACGCTCAGAAGATCAACAAGCAAGCCTGTACATTCTCCTGTGGATCCATACAGTAACACTCCCGTACAGTCCGGTCTCGTCGTCTGATATGTTGCATATCTCGCCTAGGGGTGGTAAACGTCAGACCCCAGTAGCTCGATAAGTCGTATCGATATGAGGTCTATAACAGTTCGAGAAACTACTGATAACACTTACCAGTAAATCTCAGCAACCCTGGCCAGGGATTTCCGGTTATAGCCAATCGAACACAGCACAATATCAACTCCCTATACCGGGAGAGACGAATCCCCTCCTATCGCTCATTGCCTCCATGTGATTCGGGACTGTACCCAAAAGCCACCTTTTTGCACGCCCTCTTGGACGTGGTATGATGGAAATCAAAGCACAGTGGGAACCACACAAGACTCTATGACGATCTCGGGTCAACAGACTACTCTGTACCAGTGTCACCAGAGAACTGCCATCTGACGTATGGTATAATACCATCTGGGAGTTCTCGGCGAGTCCGTCCAGTGTACCCAGTCTCCACTGAGCACCCGTACACCATCCTTGATGTCAAACACCGATGGATATGGGATCATCCATCGCCCATCATATGGGTCAAGATGCGTATACGCTAGTCTACACTGGTGCATCGATGCCCTGTCTCGATACACCCACGACTAGGAACAGTTATAGGATGTACTCGTCGACTACCGTGGCCCCACTAGTATGATCTCATCATAGTCCCAGTAGTCGAATACTTATCCTAAGGGCTTTATCAACATGTAACATAGAGACAATCAGAGTACATGTTAAGATAAAGTACAACCAGATAGCATACTATCATGTCGAGCAAGAAAGTCCTCCTTATATATGTCCTAGCATCCACTACAATATACATCGTATGTACAGTAATAGCCTCTAGGGCATACATATAACTAACAACACAATTGCACTGAGCACGTGCAACAAGCTTTTAAACCTCTAGGTGTCCCTAGTAGGAGGAGTGTTGTCTCCTGAGGGTTTTCAGCGGATTGCACCCACAAAATCCTATAATAAAAGAAAGATCGTGAATATTACATTTAAAGAAAAGAATTGTAAAAGAAAAGCCTTGAAAAGTTAGGGTTTCCAACTAAGCTAGCATTTCGGTTGTCATGAGCCCTATCTTAATAGTCATGAAAAGATGTCAGAAATCACATCCTCCCTCAATAAAACATCGTCTTTATTCTTCATTCCTATCTTTCTTCCAAACATCGATCATATCACCCTGCGTGTGTGTAAATACATCCCTACACCCGGAGAATTCAATTCAAGCTATCATACTCTTGTCCATCAGCCTCAGTACTTCTTAATTAATGAATATTTAGACGAGATTGCTCACACACTTTCATGCGACCGTTAATATTTCTTGAGGTACTAACCGACCGATTACTCATGTGCTTGCTTATTTGGTGTATTTTCCTCGTCTTGCACCACCTAAGGCTTAGCGGTGACTCCCAGACCAGTTGGCCTTAGGGCACTAGGTGAAGAGGCACCCTCGCTATATTTTTTTATTGCTGCCTTGGCGATAACAAAACCAGTGTTTATTTTTCTCACCATTTTATATTTTCTTCATTTTTTATTTTATTTCCTTCATACATCGGCTTTAAGACAAGAGCATTTCAAGGTATCCTCTACTATCCCGGGCTTCAAGACGTGTGCAAGTGCGAATAGTAGGGTGTCAACGTTCAAAATGTTTGGCTTCCAGAATAGAAACTATTTTTCAGACTTATTTTTATCCTCAGATTAGTGACTTCCTTCATCTTACTAAGCCTTGGGACAACGGCTCATAACTACTTATTACTAGTTCGTTTAAGAAAACTTCTAATTTTCTTGGTTTTCTTAAATTTTTCTAATCTCATGGATGTAATTTTTCACTATCTAATCTTTTATTATCTTATTTATGTACAAAAAATATTTTTTTTTATTTTGAAATTTTTTTAATTTTTATAAGTTTTGAAAATGTTTTGTGCTTATGCAAAGTGATATGCAAATGATGAGAAAATAAGCACAAATCTCCCCCAAACTTGTTTTCAACAGTGTCATCACTGTTGCCATCTGCTAAATCTCGAAAAACTTGTAATCTTGGAAGGAAATTTATTAATAGGGGAAAAATATTTAAGTGAAGACCCTCCCCCAAACTTATTTTTGGCTCAAAATTTTGTAAAAAATTTTCTTATCAAGAGCCAGATAAAATGCCCCCCCAAACCTTAGTTATGCAATGTTAGTCTTTGAAAATCACATGAGGGGATCAAGAATCATTGGTCGATGCCAAGCTTTGCAAAGACCGAAAGTTAACACCAACCATTCAAAATTTTTATCAATGCAGTGCTCTGGTTGGTAGAAGAAGAAGTGGGGAAAGGTTAAGTGGTGGAATAGAATGTGTGTGCGTCTCATTTTGGAGAGACGATGCAGTGAATGTGATGAATTACTCGCATTCTTTTTACAGTTCAAAAGAAGGGGTGGAGGATCAATTTCATTGATTGGGAGATGATTCATCTCAACACCCGTGTCATTCAAAAATGAGAGTTCATCAGCGAAGATCTCCTCAAAAGTTTCATCAATACCCCGAATAATAATGTCATCACAAAGCGCGCGGTGATCTTCAGACTCTAAAAACAGTTCATAATCAGTGTTAATTGTTGACCCGGACATCTCGGTGGAAGAGTCCGTATGTGTTTGATACATAGTTGGGTCAAACAATAACGTATGAAAAGAGTCAAGATCAGTATCATTAGGATCATCAAATTCGCTGCTGTCGACATCCATTAAGTCGACAGAACAGACCTGAGCAGTAGGTTCGAAGGGTACACTTCCCAACTTGTAAATATTTAGCTCAATTGACCTATTCCCGAAAGATAGGGCCATAGAACCATTACGACAGTTGATGATAGCATTGGAAGTGGCCAAAAAGGGGCGACCTAAAATCACCGGATTTTTATTCCGTGGGTTCGCTACAGGCTGTGTATCAAGTACAATAAAGTCCACAGGGAATATAAATTCCCCGATTTTTATTAACACATCCTCCAGTTCACCCCTAGGTTTGGTGATTGATCGGTCAGCCATCTGGAGAGTTATGCTCGAGGGCTTTAACACTCCGATACCTAGTTGCTCGTAAACCGAATATGGAAGCAAGTTAACACTAGCGCCAAGGTATAGTAGAGCACGGTTGATGTGTTTTTCCCCAATAGAAATAGAAATAGTAGGACAGCCAGGGTCCTTACGTTTCCGTGGTACTTGTTGGGGGAAAGCCGTGTCTACAGTCTTTGCCATAAAAATCTTCTTGGGCACTTGAGTCTTCCTCTTCCTAGTGCACAAGTTCTTTAGAGTTTTCGCATAGGACGGAACTTGTTGGATAGCATTTAGGAGAGGGATGTTGATGTTAACTTGCTTAAACATGTCCATAATCTACTCCATATGTGGACTCGATTTGTTAGCCCTTAACCGATTAGGATAAGGTGCTTTAGCAATAAGCGCTGGGTCCATCATAGGAGAAGGAAGTGTGTATGGACCCAATCCCAGAATAGAAGTGGGGATCGTCCGTGGAGAACTAGAAGAGGTGGGCTGAGGTGGCGAGCCTTGTGGGAAACGAAGAATAGGCTCGCAAGAAGGTGGTGGGGTAGAAGAACTGGGGTTAGAATTAGAAGTAGAAGTGGAAGGAAAGGTCTCAGCCGGGGTATCATTGATAGATTTTTCAGTGTCATCAATCTCTTCCCCAACGTGATTGTCAAGCACTCTTCCAGATCTCAACGTGATTGCATTCACAAGATGTGAATAGCCAGGATTGGGTAAAGGTTGAGCTGGAAGTTTCCCTTTCTCTCTTGCACTCATTTCGGCTTTTAGTTGTGCAATTTGTGCTTCCATCGATTTGATATTCTCATTTTGAGAGACAATGATCATCATCACTTTCTCGACGGAAGATTGCAAACTTACCGACTCCTGGATGGATTGTTTCATGAAAGTATCCAAGGTTTGTGCTAGTGCAGAGGTATTATCTGTACCGGTCAATTGCAATGAGTTTTCATGTGGTGCAAAAGTGTTGGCCGGATTTTGGAAGTTTTGTGATTGGTAGGGGTGCTGACTCAATTGAAGTGGTGGTTGCTGTTGTGGTGGAGGGACCCTTTGAAAATTGTTTTGGGTTGGAACCGTGTCTCGAGATTGTGATTGGTTCCAAGCAAAGTTAGGGTGATTCCTCCAACCCTGATTATATGTGGAAGAAAATGGATCGTTCCTAGGTCGTTGAAATGCGGCATTGGTATGCTCGTGACGTTGAAACGGAGAATTAAGTGGACATTCTTCCGTCAAATGAGAAGGATCATAACAGCATCCACATACAGTTTTGGAGAGTGACATTTGACTTAGGGCGGCGGCTAAAAATTTGTTTTCCATATTGTCGAATTTCTTGTGTAAAGCTGAAATTTCAGCTCTAACTCCTATGGAAATATCATTGCCATCCTAGACGATTGACTCGCAGCATCCCACTGTAAAGATTTTTCAGCGAAATCTTCTAGAAATTTCCAAGCTTCCCCATCATCTTTAGTCATGAAGTTGCCTTGACACATGGATTCAAGGGTCTGTATTGTATTAGTATTAATGCCCTCATATATGATTCGGCACAGTTCCCATCTAGGGATTCCGTGATGAGGACATTGAACTAACAAATCCTTGAAGCGTTCAAGACATTTTGAGAATGGTTCATTTGGAAGCTGGGTGAATTGATTTATTTCGCTACGGACTCTAGTTGTCTTATGATATGGGTAGAATTTCTTTAGGAATGCTTTTACGAATTCTTCCCAGTTTGAAATGGAATGTGCGGTTGTGTTGTAAAGCCACTTCTCGGCTATATCGCACAAGGTAAATGGGAGAAGACGTAGACGCAAAGCATCCATAGAAAGCTGTGAGGTACCCATCATTGCGCATACATTTTCAAATTTGGTGATAAAGGCATATGCGTCTTCAGACTCGAGACCGTGAAATTTTGGTAGAAGGTTGATGTATGTGGGTTTTATTTGAAAATTTTCCCCGTTGGCTGGTGGAATGGAGAGACAGGTCGAAAGAGGACCTCGTGTAGGATAGCACCTCTCTTGGAGAGAGATGCGGGGTGGATTCTGCGCACCAACAGACGGCGGCAGAGTAGTGGAAGAGAAGTTCGATGGAGATGGATCCATCGATGTGGGTGTGGTGGTGGGTAAAGAAAAGGTAAATGTAGAAATACCGAATTTAGGGTCGTTTGAAGGGAACGCGGACTAAACGGGCACTAGAATCCCGTGTCCAGCCTATCTTGCACTAAAAAGGTTTAGTACAAGTGGCAGCGTGACTTATAATTAGGGGAATGAATGAATGTGATTGGTGTTTGTTTTGAAAAATATACGGATTTTTGAAAAAAATGATGCAAATCACAAAATGCAACAAGCAAAACCCTAAAATCTAGTGGTCACCTAGGTCATAGCTCTAGACCGCTCCTAACTGCCAAAAGACAAGTCGCGGGATCAATCCTCCACTGCCTCTTTGTCTCTCCTGTGGCCAGGTAAGTGCCAGGTAAGTGGGAGGTTCTCCACTACGTAAGTAGTGGGCCTAATTAAGTAACCACTAGCCTTCGACACACTTGCCTTAGACACCACAAAAGAAACGCGGATAAGCAATGAATTACCCACGGCCTTCTCTTGTCCTAAGTGGGCGCGACGGTCCTTAGAGTCATCTCTATATATTTTTTAGTTAATTAGGGTAAATGTGGATGCAAATTTTATGATTTTTAGGGCTTAGGAAGGGTAATGAACTCCCCACCTAATCTGGATTTGGTCTTTGCCCCTTAATGTCCGTATTAATATGCAAACAACCACAAAAATCAAAAACACGCACAATTTATTTTGCTTTTGCGGCGCTGCGATTTATTTGCAAAGAAACCTGCATAAAATGTTAATTGGAGCAGATTTAGAAGGAGATAAGAAAGTTAGAGATCACCTGAGAAAAATTGGTACAGGGAGCTGCCTGAGGAGCCGCGGAACCGCCGCAATGAAGCTCTTATGCCGCGGAATCGCGGTGTTGTTGAGGGGTTCCTGCACAAAATTTTCACAGAAGGTTTATGTTCACCCCCTGAGTCCTCTGGAATTCTCCAAAAAAATTTCCAATTGCACAGCAAGCTCCAGATTTCCTTGCAATAAGCCACAACAAATCGTTTAGTGTTTTGCGCGAATTTTGATCTCAAAATTCTAATGGAATAAATCTTTCAATTCAAATTTCAATATATAACGAATTAGCGCGCGATCCCCGGCAACGGCGCCATTTGATTGATTCTATTTCTCGATTGTGTAGTTGGAAAATGTATATAATTCACAACCAAAAATTATTTGACCGCAATCAATAACGGTGTTGGATGTAGTGCATTAGTAAGTGTGGATCGTCCACAGGGATTGTGCGATTCGTTCGTATTTTGTTTTGTTTGAATTGAAAATTTAATAAAAAAGAAAAGCAAAAACGATTCAAGATTTTTATCGATGAATTTCAAGAATCAACTAAATCAAATCAAGAATCAAGAAAGCGATAAACATCAAGAATCGAGTATTGATAGAATTCCAATCGATTTAAGTTTCAAGATTTGAAGTAAAGCTCGTAGGAATCGATTAGATCGTAGATGTGAAGAAGACTAGAAATTAGCGTTTATTATCCATTAACGAATTGATGCTAAATCGATGTAGATTCATCGAGGATCAAGGATCTTGCGAAGAATTAGGGTTCCTCATCCTATCCTTTATCCTTTCGATGAATCACATTCACTAGATAACTTCTAGGAAATCGAATGATTGATCGTTGATCTCTAGATCGTGCGAAAAGAATCAAGAATGCATTTCGCATCGATCTAGATCATCGATCACTCAATTTCAAGAATTTACAATTGTTATAGGACTTAAGAAAACGTTTAAAATTCATCAACATCATCATTCTACAATCATCTCGACCTCCACGAGTGGAGTTTTATTGAAGCATCATCACGAAGAATACATTCAAGAATTGAATATGAATCATAATGCTCGAATTGAAATATAAGCAAGTTTAAAGAATCTTCACCCTTATTATATCAACAATTAGTTACAACTCTCAAGAACTACAAGAGGAAGGAACTTTGATCGTCGAATCTAGCGTTGCATCGGCTTCTTGAGTCGTGGATCGGCTTGGATCTCATGCTCCGTTGAAGTCCGGCTTCGCTTCTAAAGATTGGTTGAAGACTTGCTTGCTAGAACTCAAAGGATCTTGAATTTGGCCTTGGATTAGGGTTAGGGTTTGGCACAAGTCGTGTCACTCGACTTGTGTTAGAAAATTGGGGAAGATGAAGATTGAAGAAGAAGTTCAAGATTTCAACAACCAAAGATTAGCCAACTAAAGATTAGCCCTAAACCCTAGATCTTGGCTCTCTTTTATAGACTTCCAAAACCCTAGATCTAGGATTCAAAATTTGAATTTCCCTCCAAAAGTTTGTTAGCTAGAGAGGCTTCTAGAAGTAGTTGGTTAGAGGGAGCTTCTAGAACTAGTTTGTTAGGAGCTTAATCAAGATTAACTTAATTAATCATCCTTGCTGATCTGGCAGAGGCTTCGAGAGTTCTGTAGAAATTGCCATATTTTTCTGAGATGTAGGCACAGAGAAAAAATAATGGAGTAAATATTTCTTGCTGACGTGGTAAGGACGCCGCGGATCCGCGGCGCAAGCAGGCTCCCGCTGCGGATCCGCGGCGCTTTATGGGCCTTGGTGCCTGTTTCTTCTGGTACTTGCTTGGGCTGATACTTGGGCCTTTTTATGATATGTTGAATTTAATATTTCCCTCTATATTGCTACCAGTTCTCAGGTCTTTGAGTTGGCGTAATGTTTGATCAGCACAATGATAATTTAGGCCTTTCTTCTGGATTTTCCTGCACAGACTTCGAAACACAAGTTGCGCACTATAGGAATGATGCGATGCCATAAAATACAGTCAATTTCCCTTAAAGTGCCGGTTTTAAAGTCTAACACATGCAATCTGATATTTTACGACTGTTTTGCTAATATGTGTTATATGAATGCCGAACACTTCTAGATGAGTGCAAATGATAGGGAAATTGCCGTGTTAAAGATGCAGTATTTTCGACTGATCAACAGGCTCCGTAGGGTTTCGGATGAGTTTGCTCGTCGGCCTTCTTATTGACAGATACCTGGGTAGCCATTACGTGCAGCTAGTACCGCTGACGTGCTTGTTGTTAAACCCACTGCCAGCGTACTTTCGAGTCTTTAGAGTCCCACACAGAAAATTTCCCTACTTCGGGCGAAACGATGTAAAGGTCGTATGGTTTTACGACTGCGTTCGACCACATATGTGTATTCATGCGCATATGATGTTCGGGCGGACAATGATGGTGGGTTTTGGTTTAAGCCGAATCCTAGTATTTGATTATTAGATCAGTTATGTCTCGTTGTATTCGTGTTTCTCGGAATACGGATACGGGTATGTATATACGGATCTGGGGGCATTCTTGTAATTATTCAAGTTGCTTCTAGATAATTAACACCTCATTATTTGATTGAGAATTTTAGGTTAAATGCTTAATGAGGTGGATATTTGTAAGGAGGAAAAACAATATGGTATTTTAGTGAAATTGAGCATGGCTTAATGTTGACTTTCTTGGACTATTTGTGGCAAATGAAGACTAAGATATTTTGGGATATTTGTGAGAGATATTTTCTTTTGCATTAAAGTTAAAAACATAAGCCATTCTCAAGACTTCACTCTCTTTATCACAAACGCATTCTCTCTCCTCTCAAGCTCTCTTCATCTTCCTCAAGAACCCTAATTGTCTCATGAGTTGAGAATCCTAGGGTTTGTGAGACAACTAGATCCTTTATCACTATCTACTCTGTTGGGCCACAGCGCCGCCCCGACCGTCAATCCGCGCTAAATGCTGAACAAAAATTTTACAAACTGGCGCTACCGCAACCAATACCCGGATCGTTCCATTAACCGTTAACTAGCTAACTACAAAGTGAGTTTAGAGATTATACCGATCGATCCGTGACCTTCGTTCTTCAATCCCCTCCCCTAGCTTGTTGCGGCTGTCCCGGTGAAATCTGCTCTCCGATCACGCTTGTTGAGGAGGCACCACGTCGAAGAATCTTTATACGGGCTCCCGCTTCAAACCGAAGCAACTCGGACATGAAGTTTGCTAGCTGACATGTCCAAGATTGAAGTAGAGAGAATGTAGAATACTTTGTCTCAAGGTGCCCAATGAATTGGGTGAAGGTTAATGAAGTTGCCTTGGTGTGAGAATGTGAGCACAATGGTATTTGCAAGCAAGGAAAATCAAATGAAAATGGGCTCTGGAGATTTTTGGAGTGTGGAGTGTGTTCAAATGAACAAATGAAAGACACACCCTTAACCAAACAAAAGCCAGCAACTTCTAGAGCCCCAGCACCACAGAAAACACCCTCCCCCAATGATCTCCATCACTCAAAAAAAAAGATGATAAATGCAAAGAACACCTCACACCATGACCCATGCCTCCCATGCCCATCTAGAACCAATAACAATGACTCACCCACAAGACAAAAAGAAGTAGGCCCCCCCAAACTTTCGGCCACAAGAAATGAATAAAGATTTTTGGCCAAAATAAATGAATAAACATCAATCATTAATTAAACATTATAACTAATGTTTAATCGAGTGAAGCAATACTGGCAACTTCAAAAGTAACCCCGTAACGAATTACAGGATTACCCTACAACTGTATATACATACCCGCATTTGTACTCCGATCGAATACGAATGCAATGAGACAAAAATATTCCTACAATATAATACTAGGATCCGGCTTAAACCAAAGCCCACTAGTATTATCTATTCGAACCATGACACGTGTTGTCACGACCCGAAAGAGCACGTGACTGGCCCTTGAACCATATGAAGTCTATAGGACTCCATCTGATCCAAGTAAGCCAAAAGCCCAGAAATCTAAAACCATTTTGAGAGTAAGTAAGGAAAACTGGTTTAAAGAAGTGAAGAAAAACATGTTTGAAGTCCAGGTTTTTAAATAACTAGCCGAGTATGCATTTTTAAAATGTGTAACCTTTCCTGAAAATTTCGGCAGAGTTTCCTTTGTAAAAACTGGCACCGAACGGGGTACAACAAAAACAATATATATGAAATGATGAAAGGCATCCCCAAGCGGGAGATAGCTCTTCGTCAATCGACGGTCACAACCACGCAAGCAATAATAATATACAACGCCAAAGGGCGAGGGTCAAAACTCAAAAGAAACACAAAACAGCCTGAAAATCGTAATACTACAAGCGCGACTCATAGGTCGAAATAGAACATCACTGTCTCAAAGTATGAAACAATATACAAGTTTTGGTTGATGGAATTTCTAGATATAATGAATAATACAGGAACAATGGCGGTTCTGATACAAAAGAACCCACCTACCCAAGCAAGTCACCCATAAGGAAACAGTGTGCCAGAAATGCCGCTATGGAATCTGTACGGCAAAAACCTGCAATGACTGTGGCACAACGGGGATGAGTTGCCAACTCGTGAATAGAAAATATCTACAAGCAGAGATCCAATGTATGACCCATCCTAGGTCAATACAATCAGATATATATAAACCTCAATATGAATAAGTCTGAAGTATGCTAAATTGGCAATGTAATCTCTATACATGAGTGTAGTGCCAAGTGCTCGTGCCAAAGCCTTAGGTAATATCATATCAAAAATGTGAGGTAAAATCAGTGTAATCAAATCTGCATGTACGTGGATCCCGTCCACTCGTCACCCAATGACAATAACCATTATGCATGTAAATATCATCAGCATATGCATGGAAATATGAGGATATAAACCACATGTGTCCCTCGCGACACGTCAAAATCATGGAATCGGAGTGTCCATCATCGACACTCGAAAACATCATGAGAACTGTGCCCAGCATCGGCCAGAAAATCCTCATATAACGGGCTCCGTCAGTCCGGACCAGCCCACGGGCTCCATCTGCGGAATCAGCCCTCGGCCCCAGCAGTACGCCCATATCCATCTATCGACTCTGGTCGGTAACCTCCGGATAACCGCCAGGTCCAACCAATCACCGGTAGGTACTCTCCCACCTCCAGGCTCAATCGGAAAAATCCTTCGATCATCTTGCCGAGGGGAACCATACCGGGTCCACCATGTACCCGCAATCGGCTCGTTCGCTCCTCGAATCGGGTTTCACATGTCGCTCTCAGCACCGAGAAAACACATGTTGGACGCACTGAAATATCATATCAAGGGTAACCGGGTTTTTAAAGCAATGACATATTCTCTTTTGAAATACCCACGGTTCCCAAATCCAGAAATATCATGGAAATAGCAACTCTCAATGCGTATAATCAGAAAGCATGATGTATATGACATGTAAAAGAAATGTAAGCATATCAGTCTGTCATGCAAGAATCATATACCGAATGCAACAGTACTACAGTGTAGTGACATGGCAATTATCGATGATGAAGTGTGTGAGCCGGCAACAAGTGTACGTGGACATACGCATCATCGATAATGGTGCTGGTGTCCTAGCAGCATGACTGTAATATATATCAATAAACACAAGCAATGCAATGCAAATAGCATGAGTGTGCTGAATCAAACAATCAACGCAACAGTAAAGAATCTACCTCAAAAACTATATCATGCAGCCTTGCCTTTGAAATAAGACGAATCGGGGTTTTTGGTAAAATAAGGGCTACGGTGTTTTAAGAACAGATGCTACGTTTGAAAATATCCGTAGAATCCCTTTTGCCTATCTTTAAAATATCCCCGATTCGTTAGTTTTGAAATAGGTATGACTCGGGTCTAGTCTACGCCTACTATGCGAGCTACGGACCCAACTATCATGCCAATCGGGAGGGGTATGAAAACCACCTAAATCTGAGTCTATATACACATATATATACAATAGTCGGTGATCCAACCTCAATAGTATCACATACGATACAGTATATCACATAATATTCTTGGGTCATGAGTGCGGATCTAACATCAATATAAAGCTCGTACGGTAAATCGTCGTACAGCATCCCAATAGCTGGATACGGGTCAATATCACATTATCTCATCACATATCAGGTATCACTACCATCATATCACATAATCTAGGGTATAACTCTAAGTATAGTACCATCGATTCCATCTATATAAATATGAATGCGGGGTAAAACACATGCCCAAAGGCCCGCTAGAACCATCTTGTCGCATCTCAAATATGAACTCTGACATATCGCCGAATCTTACGGCCTCATGTAAAATCTCATCGACTCATCGTAATCCCACGTATCATCCTCAAATCCCGTATATGAACACATAGTCCCATACACATGTGTAGATATACACACCTCCATATGCGCACATATAATGAAAGAATGTATGCAAGTATATGTGTACGTGTATGTGTGAGTGCAACCACTACTCTATGGTTTCATACTATACTACACCTATGCATCATTATCATCAATAATTCCAAACAACGCATAATAAATATATGTGTGTATACGTATTCGTATACATCACCACGGACTGCGGGGGTGCTATACGCCATCCACCCGACTTCTCCCCGTAGATATAAATCTACTCACCTTGCGTCTTTATCCGTCGACGTCACCAAGCTTTTGCTTGTCGTCCCGAAGTCTTCATGGGTACCTACATATTAATGTATCGCAAATGCGTATCAAAACCAATTCAAGACTAAAACGGCATACGAAACCAAAAACGATACGCTATGATCTATAGGTGAGAACATATGGACAACGCTTCCTAAACCATCAACAACCCTCGATATCGTCGTATAAACGCCAAGTTGTCGAGTACGCAAACTCAGAATTCACAATACGGAAATACGGAAACACGAATCCAAAACAGCAACTTAGGAAATAGGCTCCAGATTTCACCCTAGGTCAAATTAGACAAATCTATACATGCCAGGGGTCAAGTTTACTGGAGATAGGGCCCTGCACCAAAAACGAGGCAAAACCCTCCTGCTCTGGCCGCAAATTACGGCCAGAAGGATTAAATCTGCAGCCTGGGGAAAGAGATAGGGGCTAGGGTTTTGGGTGTTGGTTCTAGGGTGCCTGCACATCTCTCTGTCAAGTCAATTTTATTTTTAGGTGTCTTGGGTTAAAGAAGATCAATAAAAACAGTGATAGATTTCCAGTTTTCCCGATATCGATTCTATAAATCCGTATTCTGGTTCAATTTAACATCACACCAGGGGTTCTAGTGTCACCACAAGCCTCAATTTCACTTTTTAATTTCAGGTCTAACCCTAAACCCTAACTAGAATTCTCTAAAGTCCACAAACGACACCATATCGATATGAAACTAGTATAGATGCACAAGGAAATGAAATATTACTCTAAGGTTGCAGAATTTACCTCCTTTGGCAACTCAAGAACTTTCTTGAGTTTCTCAATGTCCTCTAGATCCGCTCTTCCTTAGTCCAATGTATTCCTCTCGAGCTTGTAAGCATGTTTTGTGAAGAGGGAATGGGGTTTTGAGATGATTTTTGTAGTGTTTTGGGGGATTGAAGGTGATGGAGGGAAAGGGAAGAGCAGGAGCAGCAACAGCTCTAGAGAGGAGGGAGAGAGAAATGTGATAAAGAAATGAAAGGAAATGGCTAGGTCAACACCCTCACCTACCCTCACTCTCACCATACCTATTTCTTTATTCATAATCCTTTTCTTTTCTTTTCCAAAACCTTCTCATTCAAATAGTAGACACAAAGTAAAAGCCATGGTAAGAATAATATAACACAAGTCCAAAATGATATGTTCATGTTTTGCACAAAAATGCCAAAAATCGGATTAGCGATTTTTAATCGCGATTAGCACTAAATTAGTGTCAAACTAATCATAAGAACTTTAAAATGGCATAATTCCATAAAATACCCTATTTTAGAATTTTCCTTAATTTTTCCACATTTATTTGTATTTAATTATACCGGAATATTAAAATATTCATTAAAATATTATTAAATTATAAAAATTCCCAAAAATAATATTTTATTATTTGGAAATGTTACAATCTACCCCCCTTAAAGAAATTCGGTCCCCGAATTTAAATTTAAACCCCCAAATACTAAAACATTTCGATACAAATTCCAAGTCGTCGGGGCTCCGAATCATCAATACATATAACATCATAGCGCAATGCATGCGCATGAGCAATGAGCAGATAACTCAAAAGCAAAACTCCGTCAAGCATCCCGCAATCATCGGAGTCATGGTAAGACACAAATGTTAAATCCAAAACAAGACCAATATGATATAGATCAGAACTATACATGTAGACATCCAATCTATACATGTGAATAGCTGATATAAATGCATGCCAAATATATCCAGGTACTGTCCTCTGACTAGTCCTGCTCAGTACAAAACGAATATCAAATATCATAAAATGTACTGCTCCAAAAGGAATAAATCCCAAAATGCACATAACACCATCCTGTGCGTCTGGTGCGCACGGAAATCAAAATCCATATATGTGCCATACAGGTGCACAAAACGACATCTAGGTGCAACGGGTGTGCACGAAGTATCTGTCATAGGCAACGGGTGTGCCTGATAGCAAAACCAGGTGTATCTGACATGCACGAAGAATCTTGATTTAGTGCATCTGGTGTGCACCCAAAATCGTATCCCAAAACATGCGCCCAACATGTGCGAAAATCCAAATCGGTGCATCCATCGTGCACGAATGAAAATCTAAACTCTGCGCACTCAACATGCACGGAATCACGAAATCCAATAGCAAACGCCGAACATGCGTAAGTCCAATCAAAAGTACGGAGTGCAAGAATCAATCATCAATATCAGGGTCAAAATCGACGATATAATGCCGCTTAATCAAAATCAGGTGTACCACGATGAAAATCTCACAACCGTGTGCATCAGCGTGCACAAATCAAATCAAAACACTAAAAGTGCATGAAAACTATGCTGGAAGCGTAGATCGAATCACCGGCATAAAATAGGCATGAAATCACAATCAATACCTCAAGAATAATAACTATACGCAAGGTATAAATACCCAGTAAGTGCAACCACGGTGCACAAAATCAAATATCATGGAATTCAGTCATCAAGACTAAATCATGCAAATAGATCGCCCAAAATATCAAAATCTAAAGTGACTGATACGTGATAGTCAAATCACAAAATCAAAAATCATAAATCACAAATACCGTCGTCGGTATATCCTCCTTCAAAGTCGAGAAGGTGCCGGTACATCCAATGCTAGCGGCGCAAGTTATCTACTTGCCTCTTGCTCGCGGCTGGCGTCCTCTGTCTCTGGTTCCTTATCTTCCCTGTGGATTACCAATCTCGCAATCCATCGGCTCATCGGCCTGTCAGGTGTGCTAACGGGAACGATTCCGTTCGGGCACTTCTCTGGTCATCTCTCGGTCAATTCTCATGACCAATCGTAAGGCAATACATCTCTGGCGCCGACCTCTGGTCCTCTGAATGCACATCACACATCTGCTCCTGGTGCAAATCTTATTGCAGCAGTGTACTGGAAGGAATCATGCTCAAGGTCTCTTCTGATCTCGCCTAAGCCAAACTGTACGGAGGCTGGTACTCTGGCATAATCTTTTCTCGTTCTCTGGACATCTGCGTCCTTAGTACAACATCTACTCGGAAGATGGTCGCATCCCTGTGCCTCTGTATGCATATCCGACCTTTAATCTTGACGGGGAGTAGCAACTGCTCGTCTGCATCTCGCACGAACTCTTGTTCCGCTTGTCTGTATCATCGTCCATTTCGACGTCGCGTCTCTATCTGCGCACTGCAATGTCCTCGCCTACGGTCCATCCGAAGTCCCTCACACGGACTCGAAATCACGAACTCGGTATCTTTATCACTCAGTAGAAGATATCTAGCCAAACACATCCTCAGCGTGCATATCGCATCTCTGATGTCAGCGGAGTGGAACGTCATCTCGTCGAAATCTCATGCGAACTCTTTACTCCACTCTGTTTCAATATCGACTGGTTCGGACTCATCCCATCGTGGCTGCACGGACTGCGCTCCAACGGCTATGCTCGTATCTGGAGTCTCCCAAACAGTGTGTCCCATCACAATATCCGAAAGATGTTGAACCATCCGATCGACTCGTCAGAACCTCATATTCCCCTAAGAGCTCAACACCTTGGACACAGTTTAATAGTATCGAGTACATACCACAGCATTGGTGGTCCAGCCATAGAAGGGCAAACCCAAGCCTCACTAATGGCGCCGCGGAACTTCCGCAGACCCTAAGGTTCAAAGGCTTTCACACGGTCATTATGTCGAGTTAGGGTTTCATTCTTCTAGAGGGTCCATAAAATCACATGCATGTCTTTCCGAATACTTTATACTTGGAAAATGGGTTCCTGACATTCGATCGTCTCAATCGACTCTCAACGAATCTACGTAAAGTCGTCTCTAGCTGGAATCAATCTACCTGATGACCTCGCATCGGGGTAAGCGAACGAACCACATGTCCTAGTCATTCATCCTCGGTGACTAGCGACTCATCATCATATCTCTAAGTATATGCTCATGCTGCAGTAGCTCCAATCATCTGGGCGATATCTCATCATTCGCAGCAGCAACTGGCTCATTCGTCCGTACGCTGAACAGCGCCTCAATCATCATGAATAAGCGACATATCAATGGTCATCACATCCTGGCTGGCCTCTATCAGTGGCTCAATCCTCCGGTACCGATCGGTACGCACGATAAATCTCGCAAAAGCGATCAGTCCAATGCTCATGGCGCGAAAGCACAATAAGACGACGCCTCAATATGCAATTGTATGTCTCTGGAAACACGTCCTGGTCAGTCCTCGTCCACGACGAGTTCATGCTGACACAACTCGAGCCGTAGCTCACTCTGCCCGTGCAATCGTGGCAGCAAAACCATAACCAGTATCGATAAGGATAGATCATAGGAAGGAATATAATACTGTGCAAGGAAATGTACATCCTAAGGTTTCTTAAGCGGAGTGGCGTGTCGTAAGTATGCCGCGGAACATACGTGCGGTACATCCCTCTACTCAAGCTACCTACTCCATCAACCAAGGGTCATCCTATGCGACGAAAGTTCGGGTGTAATACCCCCTCGACTAAGTCTAAGTTCCGTAAGGTCAAGCCTAAGTTTCGTATATAGATAACGCCCTAGGCTCCAGATAGTCAAACTTAGACTCGAACCAAGGTCAACCTAGCGCTCTGATACCAACTTTGTCACGACCCGAAAGAGCACGTGACAGGCCCTTGAACCATATGAAGTCTATAGGACTCCATCTGATCCAAGTAAGCCAAAAGCCCAGAAATCTAAAACCATTTTGAGAGTAAGTAAGGAAAACTGGTTTAAATAAGTGAAGAAAAACATGTTTGAAGTCCAGGTTTTGAAATAACTAGCCGAGTATGCATTTTTAAAATGTGTAACTTTTCCTGAAAATTTCGGCAGAGTTTCCTTTGTAAAAACTGGCACCGAACGGGGTACAACAAGAACAATATATATGAAATGATGAAAGGCATCCCCAAGCGGGAGCTAGCTCTTCGTCAATCGACGGTCACAACCACGCAAGCAATAATAATATACAACGCCAAAGGGCGAGGATCAAAACTCAGAAGAAACTCGAAACAGCCTGAAAATCGTAATACTACAAGCGCGACTCTAAGGTCGAAATAATGCATCACTGTCTCTAAGTCTGAATCAATATACAAGTTTTGGTTGATGGAATTTCTAGATATAATGAATAATACAGGAACAATGGCAGTTCTGATACAAAAGAACTCACCTACCCAAGCAAGTCACCTATAAGGAAACAGTGTGCCAGAAATGCCGCTATGGAATCTGTACGGCAAAAACCTGCAAGGACTGTGGCACAACGGGGGTAAGTTGCCAACTCGTGAATAGAAAATATCTACAAGCAGAGATCGAATGTATGACCCATCCTAGGTCAATACAATCAGATATATATAAACCTCAATATGAATAAGTCTGAAGCATGTTAAACTGGCAATATAATCTCTATACATGAGTGTAGTGCCAAGTGCTCATGCCAAAGCCTCAGGTAATAGCATATCATAAATGTGAGCTAAAATCAGTGTAATCAAATCTGCATGTACGTGGATCCCGTCCACTCGTCACCCAATGACAATAACCATCATGCATGTAAATATCATCAGCATATGCATGGAAATATGAAGATATAAACCACCTGTATCCCTCGCGACACGTCAAAATCATGGAACCGGAGTGTCCAGCATCGACACTCGAAAACATCATGAAAACTGTGCCCAGCATCGGCATGAAAATCCACATATAACGGGCTCCGTCAGTCCGGACCAGCCCACGGGCTCCATCTGCGGAATCGGCCCTCAGCCCCAGCAGTACGCCCATATCCATCTATCGACTCTGGTCGGTATCCTCCGGATAACCGCCAGGTCCAACCAATCACCGGTAGGTACTCGCCCACCTCCAGGCTCAATCGGCAAAATCCTTCGATCATCTTGCCGAGGGGAACCATACCGGGTCCACCATGTACCCGCAATCGGCTCGTCCGCTCCTCGAATCGGGTTTCACATGTCGCTCTCAGCACCGAGAAAACACATGGTGGACGCACTGAAATATCATATTAAGGGTAACCGGGTTTTTAAAGTAATGACATATTCTCTTTTGAAATACCCACGGTTCCCAAATCCAGAAATATCATGGAAATAGCAACTCTCAATACGTATAATCAGAAAGCATGATGTATATGACATGTAAAAGAAATGTAAGCATATCAGTCTGTCATGCAAGAATCATATACCGAATGCAACAGTACTACAGTGTAGTGACATGGCAATTATCGATGATGAAGTGTGTGAGCCGGCAACAAGTGTACGTGGACATACGCATCATCGATAATGGTGCTGGTGTCCAAGCAGCATGACTGTAATATATATCAATAAACACAAGCAATGCAATGCAAATAGCATGAGTGTGCGGAATCGAACAATCAACGCAACAGTAAAGAATCTACCTCAAAAACTATATCATGCAGCCATGCCTTTGAAATAAGACGAATCGGGGTTTTTAGTAAAATAAGGGCTACGGTGTTTTAAGAACAGATGTTACGTTTGAAAATATCCATAGAATCCCTTTTGCCTATCTTTAAAATATCCCCGATTCGTTAGTTTTGAAATAGGTATGACTCGGGTCTAGTCTACGCCTACTATGCGAGCTACGGACCCAACTATCAAGCCAATCGGGAGGGGTATGAAAACCACCTAAATCTGAGTCTATATACACATATATATACAATAGTCGGTGATCCAGTCTCAATAGTATCACATACGATACAGTATATCACTTAATATTCTTGAGTCATGAGTGCGGATCTACCATCAATATAAAGCTCGTACGGTAAATCGTCGTACAGCATCCCAATAGCTGGGTATGGGTCAATATCACATTATCTCATCACATATCAGGTATCACTACCATCATATCACATAATCTAGGGTATAACTCTAAGTATAGTACCATCGATACCATCTATATAAATATGAATACGGGGTAAAACACATGCCCAAAGGCCCGCTAGAACCATCATGTCGCATCTCAAATACGAACTCTGACATATCGCCGAATCTCACGGCCTCATGTCAAATCTCATCGACTCATCGTAATCCCACGTATCATCCTCAAATCCCGTATATGAACACATAGTCCCATGCCCATGTGTAGATATACACACCTCCATATGCGCACAGTTAATGAAAGAATGTATGCAAGTATATGTGTACGTGTATGTGTGAGTGCAACCACTACTCTATGGTTTCGCAATATACTACACCAATGCATCATTATCATCAATAATTCCAAACAACGCATAATAAATATATGTGTGTATACGTATTCGTATACACTACCACGGACTGCGGGGGTGCTATACGCCATCCACCCGACTTCTCCCCGTAGATATAAATCTACTCACCTTGCGTCTTTATCCGTCGACGTCACCATGCTTTTGCTTGTCGTCCCGAAGTCTTCATGGGTACCTACACATTAACGTATCGCAAATGCGTATCAAAACCAATTCAAGACTAAAACGGCATACGAAACCCAAAACGATACGCTATGATCTATAGGTGAGAACCTATGGACAACGCTTCCTAAACCTTCAACAACCCTCGATATCGTCGTATAAACGCCAAGTTGTCGAGTACGCAAACTCAGAATTCACAATACGGAAATACGGAAACACGAATCCAAAACAGCAACTTAGGAAATAGGCTCCAGATTTCACCCTAGGTCAAATTAGACAAATCTATACATGCCAGGGGTCAAGTTTACTGGAGATAGGGCCCTGCCCCAAAAACGAGGCAAAACCCTCCTGCTCTGGCCGCAAATTGTGGCCAGAAGGATTAAATCTGCGGCCTGGGGAAAGAGATATGGACTAGGGTTTTGGGTGTTGGTTCCAGGATACCTGCACATCTCACTGTCAAGTCAATTTTATTTTCAGGTGTCTCGGGTTAAAGCAGATCAATAAAAACAGTGACAGATTTCCAGTTTTTCCGATATCGATTCGATAAATCCATATTCTGGTTCAATTTAACATCACACCAGGGGTTCTAGTGTCACCACAAGCCTCAATTTCACTTTTTGATTTCAGGTCTAACCCTAAACCCTAACTAGAATTCTCCAAAGTCCACAAACGACACCATATCGATATGAAACTAGTATAGACGCACAAGGAAATAAAATACTACTCTAAGGTTGCAGAATTTACCTCCTTTGGCAACTCAAGAACTTTCTTGAGTTGCTCAAAGTCCTCTAGATCCACTGTTCCTTAGTCCAACGTGTTCCTCTCGAGCTTGTGAGCATGTTTTGTGAAGAGGGAAAGGGGTTTTGAGATGATTTTTGTAGTGTTTTGGGGGATTGAAGGTGATGAAGGGAAAGGGAAGAGCAGGAGCAGCAGCATCTCTAGAGAGGAGGGAGAGAGAAATGTGATAAAGAAATGAGAGGAAATGGCTAGGTCAACACCCTCACCTACCCTCACTCTCACCATACCTATTTCTTTATTCAAAATCTTTTTCTTTTCTTTTCCAAAACCTTCTCATTCAAATAGTAGACACAAAGTAAAAGCCATGGTAAGAATAATATAACACAAGTCCTGTAAGTCTACGCTAGCGCCCCGGCCGTCTACAGACGCCAAATGCGGAACAAAAACTTTTTAACAGGCGCTATCGTATACTTTAACCCGGATCTGCCATTATTGCTAAACTAACAAACTATAAAGAGTGTAGAAAGGTTATACCGAACGATCCGAGTCCTTCGTTCTTTAACCATCATCCCACGCTCCGTTGCGGCTGCTCCGATCTCGTCGATCTCCGATCTGCTCGTCCAGGTGGCACCACGTCACTGATTCTTTAAACGGGCTCCCGCCTCTGACTCGAGGCAACTCGATCGTCAAGTTTGCTAAAAGAGACGACTAAGAATGATGTAGAGAATGAGTAGATGACTTTGTCTCACTTCGTCCAAGTCCATGGACGATCGGTTAATGAAGTTGCTGAGGGAATCGGGTGATGGAATGAAATGAGCTGTGAATTCCATACACTGAAAACTATCATAATCTTTTTCAAATGAAAACTCAAGTAAGTGTGAGAGAGAGGAGGGGCCGGCCATATATAGGGAGGGGGGTGAGTGTAGGAGAGAAGAGGGTGACCATAAGAAAGAAATATCATGTGTGAACACAAGAAAAATATCCTTAAGCAAACAAAACCTCATTAATGCAAATAGTGATTCATTAACCTAGTCACCATTGCATTAATGGCTCCATTATTACACTAATGACTCACCATGCCAAGTCACCCTTTCTAGAACCTTCTAGAAGCATGACTCACCCTCATCCAAGAAAAGATAAATCCGTCTTTAACCGAATGTTAAAAGACGGCTGATAGAAAACTGGAAACTGGCAACTTCCAAAAGTGATCCTGAAACGACTTTCAGGATAACCCCGTAACTGTATAAATATACCCGCATTTGTATTACGACCGAATACAAATGCAACTGAGACAAAGATATTATACCTACTCAATATAATACTCAGATCCGGCTTAAACCAAAGCCGACCAGTATCATCTGCCCGAAAAATAACACGTGCGTAAACGCACGTGCATTTTCCGAACCCTGCCATAAAACCATACGGCCTCTACAACGTTTCGCCCGAACTTGGGAAACTGTCTGTAGGGGACTCTAATGACTCGCCAGTACCCTGGCAGTGGGTTTAACCACAAACCGTCAGCGGCACTAGCAATGCGTAACGGCTGCCCATAGACTGATCTCAAGGGAGGCCGATGAGCGAACTCATCCGGAAACCCTACTGAGCCTAACAGTGACAATGTATATACAGTCCGGTCCGTTCATCTATGAGTATCGCATATCTGCCTAGGGGGCTAGAAACGTCAGACCCCCAATAGCAGTATAAGTCGTGTCGGAGTGTAGCCCAATAACACCCTGAGATACTACTGGAGTACCTACCAGTAAATCTCCTGCCATGGCCATGGACTTTGTGTAATGGCTCTCCTAGACACAGCACGACCTCGCCCCCAATACCGGGAGAGACGAATCCCCTGCCGATCCGCTCACGTGGCTCCATATGGCTCGGGACTGTACCCAAAAACTACCTGTTTGCACGACTCCTTTGAGCCGTGGTAGGGTAGAAATCAAAGCACAGTGGGAACTCACATGAGACAAATGACGACCTCAGGTCGATGAACTAACCTGTACACATGTCACCAGGGAACTGCTATCTGACTATAGATATAGTACTAACTAGCAGATTCCCGGCGAGTCCTGTCCGGTGTACTCATAACCCAATGAGCACCTGTATACATCTTAGGTGATCCAACTGACACCAGTGGCTTATGAGACCGGCCACCGCCCCTCGTCGGGGTCTCGACTGTATACACTAGTCTACTCCGGAGTACCGATGCCCAGTCTCGAAACTCCCACGACTAGGGACCACAATTAAGGATATGCATATAAACTACCCAACTCTCACGTATATGATCGCCATCATACTGTTGGTAGTAAAGCAAGATCCTAAGGGCTCTATCAAAGTGTAACATGTAATCAGTCACCTGAACATGTACACGACTGATAAAGGCAAACCAGATAGCATACTATCATCTTGAGTAAGACTGTCCTACCGGTATAGGTCCTCCGCAATCATTGCAATCACGTATCTGCGATCCAATAATTGACTCTGAGGGCACTATCTCCAACAATCTCCCACTTGCACTTAAGGCTAATTATTGCGATGTCGACTACTCACAGCCCGTGTGAAACCGAACATCCAACTCCTCTACTAATCAGTTTTACAAAGCCCGTTTGTAAAACTATTGTGTTCGAGAAATAGCTTCAGTGAGTGGATCCGCCTAGAAGTTTCTTTTTATATCTCTCTTAATCTCAAGTTCGCGGAGAAAGCCATCTCCCGAATTGAGTAATACCTGTCTTAGAATATGTCTGGATATCTGATGGGACCTAGTTCATAAATGAACTCCAAATCCAAAATTCTTAGACTGTATCGATCACTGAACCTAATCAGTATCGGGCACCATGCCACCCACAGTATCCTCTTGGACCACCTGTCCATAATACCGTCCCTCTTCGTCAGAGGGAAAAACTATAACTCTGACAATCACTCTGTCAACCATGTCACCTTTGAAGCCTGGAATGATAATCGTCTCCCGAAGGAGGCTGCCGTCATCAAATCCGTAGAACATGTACTTATGTTCTAAAACTGCTTCCTTATGTTTCTCCAGGATTGGATTAATACAAACTTATTGCATCTAGTGCAAAAACAACATCTGGTGTGGTACTTGACATCTCACGATTGACTCAATTGCCTAAGCAAGTGATCTGCCAATCATGCATATCCCTCTCCCCTTTAGTCCGTAAGACACCTTTAGAGAGGGTGACTCCATATCCTGCAGGTACACCACCATGCGAGGAGTCATCTATTCTAAAAACTATTAGAATACTGTCAAAGTACCTACATTGGGAAACTACCCAAATCCAGATCTAAAACCATAGATCTAGAAACCATAATGTCTGATATTATATCCATATCCTGTCTGGAGAAACAACTGTGTGACGACCACAGTACAACCGATCGTAGTATAGGAATTTTACTTCCTACTCTGTGTATGTCATCCAAATACCATGACATCACACCATACTACCTTCTTAACAGATCCATCCCCTATTCTGTTTGAAGTCAAACCCATGACTGTCACATCAAAATTAGATGATCTATCTCCTCTATAACTGCTCAAGTCTACAAATAGATATAAGCATCTTGCCCACTATGCTTCCACTGCTCCTACTGACTACGACAACCCTCCTACCGGGTCTCATATCGTGGAACAACAGTAGTGTCAAGTCTGGGTAAACAAGAACCTCCCTGTCACCGTCCTTGAGGCTACCGGAGTACCTCTCGGGTGTCTGAGGTTACCCATCATATCTGCGGAGTGGCTAAAGGAATGTCAAACCTGATTGAATATATAGGTCCTATTAAATTTTCCGTAATCGTTTGCGGTTCTGGAATCACTTCCAGTTCTACCATACTTCCACTACTGTTTTCTGAAAAAATCTATTTTTACTAAAACTGTGGCGAGTCAAGAACAATATCACTATTGATCTTCCAAATGGTAGAATATCAACCCTCGTCATAGCCAGGGTCAACCCACAAACAGCCATTACAGAAACGTGTCCTGAGTTATCCAGAGTCTGGTTTTAAGCATAAGCTGGACAACTCCCCGTACCTTAACATCTTTTAAGGTACGAACTATTCTATATCCAATATAGAAACTTTGGCACTAATTTAATTGGAACCAGATTCAAATCATGCAGCTGTCTCCAGTGCATATCAACTCAATGGAAAGAGGCTAATCAGCATTGCTCAACTTAGGAATCCATCCAATTATGAGTAACCTGAAAGAGAAACACGTTTCTCAAAATCATCACTATCATCTTAATACCAATCACAAGAATCTACATCTTCGATCTCTTTGAAGAATCCCGATACTTGTGATACCTGGTTCTCTACTTTATTCTTATACCCACAACTTCTCAAAACATAGACCTTGTATTTCTACGAAACACTTGTCTAAATACTAGAGAAATTATAAGTAAACAGAACATAGTACGAGGACCTACCCCTTTGTCCTGATGGACACTGGACAACATACAATACTCTGTATAAGTCCGCTGAGTTTAAGCAACTCAAAACCTGTGCGTCGTAGGTTAAAAACTGTACCCTGGCGATTTCCTCAAATATCACCAATTACAACGAATTCCGATATAATGAGGATAATCACCTAATTCCCAATAACTTACTCCCACTCATCATCTGTAAAACCATACAGATATGAGAATGAATCCTGGTAAATACATACCCTTGGAGTAAGTATCCAATCGGGAAAACAATTTTCTTTTAACAATGCACTGAAACATGAAAATGTTTCGTAGGGGTATCCTGGTATTCATAGTAATGCCTCTTCCATAATCCAATTCATGACTTCAACCGTATATCTCTTTACCATCTCTCCAAATCCCTTTATTTGTCTTAAGTCATTACCTTCTGTACACCATCGTTAGGCTAAATGGTTTTCTTCCTTCCCTACCATTCGGCACCAGCCTATGGTTTGGAAGAAGACTATCCAGTAAGCATAATAGGTGTACCCTCATAAACCAAGGAGTACTCGCATCTCGAGAGAAGGTGATGATAAAAGACAACTGAATAATACCTTATTCCTTTAAAGGTGAAATAGGAGTGGCGATGAAGTACGCGGTTTTGGTCGTGAATGATATCAGTCGCAACTTACTTTGCCCTCTTTCTAATCCCTTTATTTTGTCTTTACATATTACCTTCTGCACACCCTACTTTGGCTAATTGGTTTTCTTCATTCCCTACCTTTCGGCACCATCCTATGGTTTGGAATAAGACTATCCAATAAGCGTAATAGGTGTACTCTCCTAAACCATGGAGCTCTCGCAACCTGAGAGAAGGTGATAATAAAAGACAACTGAATAAACCAATTCTATTTCTCCTGAACCTTGATCCATCCTCGAAGAAATCCCTTCGAGTTTGTATATAACCATACGATGGATCTATCCAATGGAAGTGGATATCCGTAGTAATACGGGTGTTCTGAGAAATTCAAAGGGTAAAAGAAGGAGTGGCAATGACTTATGCAACTCAGACAATCCAAAAGTCAGTATTTTAAGAAGTTTCGGTCAACCTGGTCACTGAGTCATAGTCTAGGGTCGGTCAAAGGTCGCTGCCAAAGAGAGAGAGAAAAGAAACACTCTGCGTGCACTCTAACCTAGATCAGAATGGTTATCACTTTATCTAATCCGGAAACCTCCCACTGTCCTGTCAAATTCTCCTCCAAACCTGAAAGAAGAATCAATCGGGATCACCCGAAGAGTAAACCAACTCATCAGTGGGAATCGGGATCCAACTCTCATCGCATGATAACGTGATGGAATGCATCCACGTTACTCATACTCCAGAAGGTATGCGCATACTTGGCAAGTTTTAGTTTCTTTAGAAACTCCCGATATGATTTTTGCCCCATGCTCTTATAACCTTGGCTTTGGTCAAAATGTCATAAGTCACATGCCAAGTTCTACCCGTCACTATCTTGTCAATTTGAACCCACCCGCACATGCCCCTGACTTTGGCCAATCGGCAGAACGACTGCCCTAAACTAACTCATCTATCTATGCAACTAATGAATACCCAGCAGCTACCAAACACTATGCCTTAGCTTTGGCTAAAATACATAGCTTGATTACTACTGAATACCCAAAAGAAGTGACGGAGGGCTACGGCTGGTTTTTGGCGAAAAACCTTTAACGTAACGAACTTGATATCGCTGAAGGAACCTGATAGCTTTTTAAAATATAGTGGCGAAAACCTTTTGCTAAAGAGGTCACTCCCGGTAAAGGGATCTCGGCCCTTTCCTCGTGGAATGAGGTGCAGGATATTCCACTAAATACCGCTATGCAAAGCAACTTGTAATCGACTATAGTGAAGTTATTACCCTGATGCAAACTTCTGCCCAAGGGGTCAGTCCCGGTGAAGGGATATCGGCCCTTGCCCCGTAGAATGAGGTGCAGGATATTCCACTGAATACCGCTATGCATAACAAAAGGAAACGTCTTTGCAATAACACTTTTTAAATTTGTTCCAACAACTCTAAACAGGTTTGCTTTACTTTGCATTGATCAGAATCAACGCAGTCCCATCAATCGATCACACCAGAAAAGAACGAAAATAAAATGTACGTATATGCCATCCGCATTCGTCACTAGGTCCCGTCATCACCCGTTAGGTTACTTAACAAACGACAGAGCGGGGACTGGACTAGCGCGGGTGTAAAACATATACAACATCTAATAGTATATAAACCAATATACAATAATCGCTCCAGGCGTGATAATATGCAACATTACAGAAAAGTAATAAGCATTACAGAACAATACAGATAATATGGGATCCCCGGGTTTCACAGAGCCGCTGCTGAAACCCGACGTTCCCCTGTCGTGCGGATAGCCTGTGCAATGAAACCTAGACCCGGTGCGGCAAGTTACCCGCCAAAACCTGAAGCGAGGCAGCCCCCTACAGCATAGTGAATGGACCACCCAGCACTTCACGGAATCCGGTAATCTTGGGCACCCCTCCTTGGGTCAACCTGTACCCCCTACGAGTGCGGCGAATAGTCTGCCAATTCTAGAGTGGGGCCCCTCTGCCTCTTAAAGCCATGAGATGCGGACCCGTTGCCCCTCCAGAACCCGGCTATCCGTGCACTCCGTCGCGGGGCAAAACCTAGTACAGTAATGAAAAATAGTACAACAGGTACATCGACCGCAACCTGGTCATGCCCCAAAAGAATATTATACAACAGGCAGTGACGGCAGTCCACAAGTTGGACGCTCGCCCAGCAATATCAAATGTACAAATAAACTCAAACTGTACTACCATTGCACACTGCTATCCACTACGACAAATCCGCAACATCACAGCACAACACAGAACATCAACGCGAATGTCACGTTCGCAAACCCGTCTAAAAGAACTATAGCAATCAGACGCGGTTTACCGATCAAATGACATTCCCGGTCGGAGATATAATGTAAGCACTGCAAACTAACATGTTTAAATTTCGATCGACTAAATATCAAAAAGTGGGCCCCACGAACAACTGTTGAACAGTAACAAAATCTAGGCCCAAAAGATATAAACCAAAAACCCCCAAATTCCAACAGAGAAGACACAGACAAAATTTGGTGCACTGATCCCATAGAATGGCCGCGGATGCGCTGCCAAACAATGGGTTTGGCCGCGACTCCGCGGCGCTTTGGTGGGATCACGTGCTCAAATTTTGTCGGTGTACTTCTGAAACCCTGCACAACTTTCTGTGATATGTGGAATATTTTTAGGACATCATTTAAAATCGACAGAAACTGTGAAATTGTAAAAATGCGGTTTTTGATTTCCTGTTCGATATATGTTTTAAACACGTTAGCACAAGTTAGTATAGAAAAATGGTGAGGCTCTGATACCACTGTAAGTCTACGCTAGCGCCCCAGCCGTCTACAGACGCCAAATGCGGAACAAAAACTTTTTAACTGACGCTATCGTATACTTTAACCCGGATCTGCCATTATTGCTAAACTAACAAACTATAAAGAGTGTAGAAAGGTTATACCGAACGATCCGAGTCCTTCGTTCTTTAACCATCATCCCACGCTCCGTTGCGGCTGCTCCGATCTCGTCGGTCTCCGATCTGCTCGTCCAGGTGGCACCACGTCACTGATTCTTTAAACGGGCTCCCGCCTCTGACTCGAGGCAACTCGGTCGTCAAGTTTGCTAAAAGAGACGACCAAGAATGATGTAGAGAATGAGTAGATGACTTTGTCTCACTTCGTCCAAGTCCGTGGACGATCGGTTAATGAAATTGCCGAGGGAATCGGGTGATGGAATGAAATGAGCTGTGAATTCCATACACCGAAAACTATCATAATCTTTTTCAAATGAAAACTCAAGTAAGTGTGAGAGAGAGGAGGGGCCGGCCATATATAGGGAGGGGGTGAGTGTAGGAGAGAAGAGGGTGACCATAAAAAAGAAATATCATGTGTGAACACAAGAAAAATATCCTTAAGCAAACAAAACCTCATTAATGCAAATGGTGATTCATTAACCTAGTCACCATTGCATTAATGGCTCCATTATTACACTAATGACTCACCATGCCAAGTCACCCTTTCCAGAACCTTCTAGAAGCATGACTCACCCTCATCCAAGAAAAGATAAATCCGTCTTTAACCGAATGTTAAAAGACGGCTAATAGAAAACTGGAAACTGGCAACTTCCAAAAGTGATCCTGAAACGACTTTCAGGATAACCCCGTAACTGTATAAATATACCCGCATTTGTATTACGACCCAATATAAATGCAACTGAGACAAAGATATTATACCTACTCAATATAATACTCGGATCCGGCTTAAACCAAAGCCGACCAGTATCATCTGCCCGAAAAATAACACGTGCGTAAACGCACGTGCATTTTTCGAACCCTGCCATAAAACCATACGGCCTCTACAACGTTTCGCCCGAACTTGGGAAACTGTCTGTGGGGGACTCTAATGACTCGTCAGTACCCTGGCAGTGGGTTTAACCACAAACCGTCAGCGGCACTAGCAATGCGTAACGGCTGCCCATGGACTGACCTCAAGGGAGGCCGATGAGCGAACTCATCCGGAAACCCTACTGATCCTAACAGTGACAATGTATATACAGTCCGGTCCGTTCGTCTATGAGTATCGCATATCTGCCTAGGGGGCTAGAAACGTCAGACCTCCAATAGCAGTATAAGTCGTGTCGGAGTGTAGCCCAATAACACCCTGAGATACTACTGGAGTACCTACCAGTAAATCTCCTGCCATGGCCATGGACTTTGTGTAATGGCTCTCCTAGACACAGCACGACCTCGCCCCCAATACCGGGAGAGACGAATCCCCTGCCGATCCGCTCACGTGCCTCCATATGGCTCGGGACTGTACCCAAAAACTACCTGTTTGCACAACTCCTTTGAGCCGTGATAGGGTAGAAATCAAAGCACAGTGAGAACTCACACGAGACAAATGACGAACTTAGGTCGATGAACTAACCTGTACACATGTCACCAGGGAACTGCTATCTGACTATAGATATAGTACTAACTAGCAGATTCCCGGCGAGTCCTGTCCGGTGTACTCATAACCCAATGAGCACCTGTATACATCTTAGGTGATCCAACTGACACCAGTGGCTTGTGAGACCGGCCAACGCCCCTCGTCGGGGTCTCGACTGTACACACTAGTCTACTCCGGAGTATCGATGCCCTGTCTCGAAACTCCCACGACTAGGGACCACAATTAAGGATATGCATATAAACTACCCAACTCTCACGTATATGATCGCCATCATACTGTTGGTAGTAAAGCAAGATCCTAAGGGCTCTATCAAAGTGTAACATGTAATCAGTCACCTGAACATGTACACGACTGATAAAGGCAAACCAGATAGCATACTATCATCTTGAGTAAGACTGTCCTACCGGTATAGATCCTCCGCAATCATTGCAATCACGTACCTGCGATCCAATAATTGACTCTGAGGGCACTATCTCCAACAATTCCAAAATGATATGTGCATGTTTTGCACAAAAATGCTAAAAATCCGATTAACGATTTTTAATCGCGATTAGCACTAAATTAGTGTCAAACTAATCATAAGAACTTTAAAATGGCATAATTCCATAAAATACCCTATTTTAGAATTTTCCTTAATTTTTCCACATTTATTTGTATTTAATTATACCGGAATAATAAAATATTCATTAAAATAATATTAAATTATAAAAATTCCCAAAATTAATATTTTATTATTTGGAAATGTTACACGTGCACAAGTGAACGTGCATGTTCGAATCCTTCCATAAAACCATACGGCCTCTACAACGTCTCGCCCGAACTTGGGAAACTGTCTGTGGGGGACTCTAATGACTCATCAATACACTGGCGGTGGGTTTAACCACAAGCACGTCAGTGGTACTAGCTGTACGTAACGGTTGCCCATGTATTGATCGGAAGGGAAGCTGACGAGCGAACTCATCCAGAAACCCTACTAAGCCTAACAGTGACAATATTCGTACAGTCCGGTATGTTCGTCTAAGAGTATCGCATATCGGGTCTAGGGGGGTGGATAAAGTCAGACCCCTAACAATGTGATAATTCGTGTTGGTATGAATCCCATCACCACCTGAGAAACTACTGATCCGAATCAATAATTCTCGATTACCTTGTCCAAGGATTTCTGGTGATGGCCACCCGTGCACTGTGCGACACTAACCCCCAATACCGGGAGAGACGAATCCCCGAAGATCCGCTCACTGCCTCCATGTGGCTCGGGACTGTACCCAACTAAAACCTGTTTTCACGAATCCTTTGAGCCGTGGTAGGGTAGTAATCAAAGCACAGTGGGAACTCACACGAGACAAATGACGATCTCAGGTCGACAGACTAACCTGTACACATGTCACCTGGGAACTGCTATCTGACAATAGGTATAATACCAACTAGCAGGTTCCCGGCGAGTCCTGTCCGGTGTACTCATAACCAAATGAGCACCTGTATACATCTTAGGTGAACTAACTGACCACCGCCCCTCGTCGGGGTCTCGAACTGTATACACTAGTCTACTCTGGAGTATCGATGCCCTGTCTCGTAACTCCCCCGACTAGGGACCATTTAAGGATGTGCTTATAGACCCCAGCTCCCACGTATATGATCGCCATCATACTGCTGGCTGTCAAGAAAGAATCCTATGGGCTCTATCAACATGTACATGATAATAAAGACAAACCAGATAGCCTATTATCATCTCGAGTAAGACTGACCTACCGGTATAGGTCCTCTCTCAATCATTGCAATCACGTACCCGTGATCCAATAATTGACTTCGAGGGCACTATATCCAACAATCTCCCACTTTCACTTAAGGCTAATTATTACGATGTCGCATACTCACAGCCCGTGTGATACCGAACATCCAACTCCTCTACTAATCAGTTTCACAAAGCTCGTTTGTAAAACTATTGCGTTCGAGAAATAGCCTCAGAGAGTGGATCCGCCCTGATGTTTCTTTACATGTCTCTCTTAATCTCAAATTCGCGAAGAAATCCATCTCCCAAAATGAGCAATACCTGTCTTAGAATATGTCTGGATATCTGATGGGACCCAGTTCAGAAATGAACTCCAAATCCAGCAAACATCTTAGACTGTATCGTCAACTGAATTTAATCAGTATCCTGCGCCACGCCTCCCTCAGTATCTGCTTGGACCACCTTTCCAAAATACTTCCCCTCGTCAGAGGGAAAACAATAACTCTGACAGTCACTCTGTCATCCAGGTCACCTTGGAAGCCTGGAATTGTAACTGTCTCCCAAAGGAGGCTATCGTTATTAAATCCCTAGAACATTTACTTATGTTCAAAAAATGCTTCCAAACGTTTCTCCAGATTGGATTAATATATCAACTTATTGCATCTAGTGCAAAAACATCTGGTGTGGTACTTGACATCTCATGATCGACTCAATTGCCTAAGCAAGTGATATGCCAATCATGCACACCCCTCTCCCCTTTAGTCAGTAAGACACCTTTAGAGAGGCTGGCTCCATCACCTGCAGCTACACTACCATGCCAGGAGTCGTCCATTCTAAATATCTTTAGAATACTGTCTAAGTTTCCAGATTGGGAAACTACCCAAATCTAGATCTAAAACTATAGATCTAGTAACCAGAATGTCTGATATAATATCTATATCCTATGTGGAGAAACCACTGTATGACAACCACAGTATAACCGATCGTAGTATAGGAATTTTACTTTCTACTCTGTGTATGTCATTCAAATACCAGGACATCACACCCTACTACCTTCTTAACAGATCCATCCCCTATTCTGATGAAGTCAAAGCCCATGACAGTCACATCAGATATAGATGATCTATCTCCGCTATATCTGCTTTAGTCTATAAATAGACATAAGCTACTTTTCCACTATGCTTCCGCTTCTTTCACTGACTACGACAACCCTCTGGCAGAGTCATATACACGTACACTTCTAAAGTTAGTTTAGAACGACGCTATACTCATCCTCCTACTGGGTCTCATAGTTTGGAACAGTAGTAGTGTAAAGTCTGGGTAAACAAGAACCTCCCTATCACCGTCCTTGAGGATACCGGAGTACCTCTCGGGTGCCTGAGGTTACCCACCATATCTGCGGAGTGGCTAATGGAATGTCAAACCCGATTGAATCTTTAGGTCCTATTAAATTTTCAGTAATCGTTTGCGGTTCTGGAATCACCTCCAATTCTACCATACTCCCACTTCTGTTTTCTGAAAAAATCCATTTTACTAAAACTGTGGTGAGTCAAGAATAATATAATTATTGATCTTCCTGATGGTAGAAAGTTAACCCTCGTCAAACCCCGGGATAACCCACAAACGGCCATTGATTGTTGATAAGAATTCTTGTTTGTGTAATTGGGAAATTGTAAAGAAATCACAACCAAAAATTATATTTGACCTTAATCAACTACGGTGTCGGATGTAGATTGTAAGTGAGTGCGGATCGTCCACAGGGATTGTGCGATTAGTTTTTATATTTGATTTGTTTGAATTGAAAAGTTAATCGAAAAGAAAAGAAAACATGATTCAAGATTTTATCGATTGATTCAAGTGTCACTAATCTAATCAAGAATCAAGAAAATGATAAGCAATCGAGAATCGGGTTTCGATGATATTTCCAACCAAATGTCAAGAATCTAAATGAGGCTCGTAGGAATCGATCGGATCTATAGACGTGATGTAATCTCAAGATATCGTGTTCTTGTCCTTCGAAGAATTGATACTAGATCGATGATGATTGACGAGAGTTAGGGCTTCTTCGTGAAACTAGGGTTTCATCATTTAACCCTTGTTCTTTCGTCGATATCATTCACATTCTAGCCTCTAGTAATTTCAAGAAACGATCGTAACTCCCCAATTTCGAGCGATATCAATCAAGAAAGCATCGTAACGAAATGGGTCGTCGGTTCTTGAACTTGCTAGGGTTTACAAAACTCGTAGGAATCAAGAATCGTTTTCAGATATATTACATCATCATTCTATCGATCGTCTCGACTCCTCGACGAGCGGAGTATTACTCAAACATCACAACAAGAACTACAACTAGAAATTGAGATCGAATCATGATGCAAGAATTTAAAGAAAACAAGATAAAAGAATATCACCTTTTATTTATATCAACAATTTGATTACAGTCGCTCAAGAACTACAAGAGGAAGAACTAAATTGTCGATCTGGCGTCGCTTTTCTCCGTGAGTCGTGGATCGTCTTGGACCACTTGCTCTGTTGAAGATCGGCTCCGCTCATAAAAGGTTGCAAGGCTTCTTGCTTGATGGGGTACTCGGGATCTTGGCTTTTGATTGGAATTAGGGTTAGGGTTTCACACAAGCCTTGTCACTAGACTTATGGAAGAAGAAGATGAAGAAAGAGAGTGAATGGATCAATCAATTTCAATGAATGAATAATGTTTTATAAGTGAGCCTAGGGTCTTATTTATAGATCTCCCAAACCCTAAGCCTTGAGTTTGAAATAGAAGTTCCCTCCAAAAGTTTGTTGAAAGACTTCTAGAAGTAGTTAGTTAGGCTTAGCTTAGGGTTTAAGCTAGGGTTTAAGGAGAAGTTTCTAGAATGATAGGCTAGTTTAGTGTAGCTCCAAGGGTTTGCTGATCTGGCAGAAGCATTTGGGGCTTTCTGGAAAATGTTGTGTCATTCTGAAGTGTAGGAGCTGAGGGAAACATTATGCACTGAAATTGATGTGCTGACGTGGCAAGGACGCCACGGAACCGCGGCGCAAGCCGGCTCCGGCCACGGTTCCGCGGCCAAGTAGTGGCTTCATGGCTTTGTCTTTCTGGAACATGCTTGGGCTGATGTTTGGGACTATATCTGATATGTTGATTTTTATATTTCCTTCTAAATTGCTACCAGATCTGAAATCATTGAGTTGGCGTAATGTTTGATCAGCACCATGTAAATTTTGGCCTTTCTTCTGGATTTTCCTCCACAGATCTCAAAACAAGTGTTGCGCAATATAGGGATGATGCGATGCCATGAAATGCGGTCAATTTCCTTTATAGTGCTGGTTTTAGGGTCTAACACATGCAATCTGATATTTAACGACTGATTTGCTAATATGTGAAATATGAATACCGTACACTTCTAAATGAATGCAAATGATAGGGAAATTGCCGGTTAAAAGATGCAGTATTTTTGACTGATCAAATTCCCCCAAACTTAATTTCGATCGTCTCGAGCGAACTGTTTTATTAAAAAGAGAAGGAGAAAATAAAGAAAGAGAAAAAACTAACTAGCACACTTTCGTAGGCAATACGATTGCACTGAGCATGTGCAACAAGCCTTTAAACCTCTAGGTGTCCCTAGTAGGAGGAGTGTTGTCTCCTGAGGGTTTTCACCGGATTGCAGTCACAAAATCCAATAATAAAAGGAAGATCATGAATATTACATTTAAAGAAAAGAATTGTAAAAGAAAGACTTTGAAAATTAGGGTTTTAAACTAAGCTAGCTTTTCGGTTGTCATGAGCCCTATCTTAATGGTCATGAAAAAATGTCAGAAATCACGTCCTCCCTCAATAAAACATCGTCTTATTATTCATTCCTATCTTTCTTCTAAACATCGATCATATAACCCTGCGTGTGTGTAAAGACATCCCTACACCCGGAGAATTCAATTCAAGCTATCATACTTTTGCTCATCAGCCTCAGTACTTTTTAATTAATGAATATTTAGATGAGATTGCTCACACACTTTCATGCGACCGTTAATACTTCTTGAGGTACTAACCGACCGATTACTCCTGTGCTTGCTTACTTGGTGTATTTTCCATGTCTTGCAACACCTCAGGCATAGCAGTGACTCCCAGACCAGTTGGCCTTAGGGCACTAGGTGAAGAGGCACCCTCGCTATATATTTTTTTATTGCCCTTGGTGATAACAAAACCAGTGTCCATTTTTCTCACCACTTTATATTTTCTTCATTCAATTTTTTTTATTTCCTTCATACATCGGCTTTAAGACAAGAGCATTTCAAGGTATCCTCTACTATCCCAAGCTTCAAGACGTGTGTAAGTGCGAATAGCAGGGTTTCAACGTTCAAAATGTTTGGCTTCCAGAATAGAACTTATTTTTCAGACTTATTTTTATCCTCAGATTAGTGACGTCTTTCATCTTACTAACCCTTGGTACAACGGCTCATAACTACTTATTACTAGTTCGTATAAGAAAACTTCTAATTTTCTTGGTTTTCTTAAATTTTTCTAATCTCATGGATGTAATTTTTCACTATCTAAACTTTTATTATCTTATTTATATACAAAAAATATTTTTATATTTTGAAAATTTTTAAATTTTTATAGGTTTTGAAAATGTTTTGTGCTTATGCAAAGTATGATGCATATGATGCGAAAATAAGCACAAACCTCCCCCAAACTTGTTTTCAACAGTGTCCTCACTGTTGCCTTCTGCTAAATCTCGAAAACCTGTAAGCTTGGGAGGAATTTATTAGTGGGGGCAAAATATTTAAGTGAAGAACCTCCACCAAACTAATTTTTTGGCTCAAAATTTTGTAAAAATTTTCTTTTCAAGAGCCAGAACAAATATACCCCCCCAAACTTGAGTTATGCAATGTTAATCTTTTGAAAATCACATGAGGGGGTCAAGAATCATTGGTCGATCCTAAGCTTTGCAAAGAACGAATGTCAACACCAACCATTAGAAATTTTATCAATGCAGTGCTCTTGTTGGTGGAAGAAGAAGTGTGGAAAGGGTAAGTGGTGGAATAGAATGTGTGTGCGTCTCATTTTGGAGAGACGATGCAGTGAGTGTGATGGATTACTCGCATTCTTCTTACAAGTCAGAAGAAGGGGTGGAGGTTCAATTTCAATGATTGGGACATGATTCATCTCAACCCCCATGTTATTCAGAAATGCGAGTTCATCAGCGAAGATCTCCTCAAAAGTTTCATCAATACCCCGAAAAATAATGTCATCACAAAGTGCGGGGTGATCTTCAGACTCTAAAAGCAGTTCATAATCAGTGTTAATTGTTGACCCGGACATCTCGGTGGAAGAGTCCGTATGTGTATGATACATAGTTGGGTCAAACAATAACGTATGAAAAGAGTCAAGATCAGTATTATGAGGGTCATCAAATTCGCTGCTGTCGACATCCATTAAGTCGACAGAACAGACCTGAGCAGTAGGTTCGGAGGGTACACTTCCTAACCTGTAAATGTTCATCTCAATTTTCCTCTTCCCGAAGGATAGGGTCATAGAACCATTACGACAGTTGATGATAGCGTTGGAAGTGGCCAAAAAGGGGCGACCTAAAATCACCAGATTTTGATTCCGTGAGTTCTCTACAGGCTGTGTATCAATTACAATAAAGTCCACATGGAATATAAATTCCCCGATTTTTATTAACACATCCTCTAGTTCACCCCTAGGTTTGTTGATTGATCGGTCAGCCATCTAGAGAGTGCAATGGGCTGGTTTCAACTCTCCGATCCCTAACTGCTCATAGACTGAGAAAGGAAGCAGGTTAATACTTGCCCCAAGGTCTAGTAGAGCACGGTTAATGTGTTTCTCCCCAATAGAGATGGAAATAGTAGGATATCCAGGATCCTTACGTTTCCTCGGTAATTGCTGGGGGAAAGACGTGTCTACTGTTTTTGCCATGAATATCTTCTTGGGCATTTGTTTCTTCCTCTTTCTAGTGCACAAGTCTTTAAGAACTTTCGCATATGCAGGGACTTGTTGGATAGCATCTAGAAGAGGGATGTTTATGTTAACCTGTTTAAACTTCTCAGTGATCTTCTCCATAAATAGACTTGGTGTGTTAGCCCTTAACCGATTAGGATAAGGTGCTTTAGCAATAAGCGCTGGGTCCATCATAGGAGAAGGAAGTGTGTGTGGAACCGATCCAGAAAAGAAGTGGGGATCGTCCGTGGAGGAGTAGAAGAGGTGGGCTGAAGTGGCGAGCCTTTTGAGAAACGAAGAATAGGCTCGGAAGAAGGTGGTAGGGTAGAAGAAGTAGGGTCAGAACTAGAAGTGTGTGTGTGAGCATAGGTCTCAGCCGGGGTGTTGATAGGATTGTCAATATCATCAACTTCTTCCCCAACATGATTGTCAAGCACTCTTCCAGATCTCAACATGGTGATTGCATTCACATGATGTGAATAGCCAGGATTGGGTGAGGGTTGAGCTGGAAGTTTCCCTTTCTTTTTTGCACTAATTTCGGCTTTTAATCGTGCAATTTCTTCTTCCATCGATTTAATACTCTCGTTTTTGGACGCAGAGTTTTTCTCAATTTTATCGACAGAAGACTTCATTTCAGCCGAAACTTGCATGATATTTGATAAGACCAAATTCATGTATTGTGCAAAAGAAGAGGATTCATCAGTTCCGGTCAACTGTAAAGGACTAGACAGTGCAGGTGTGTTGACCGGATTTTGAAAGTTATGTGCTTGAAAGGGGTGCTGACTCAATTGAAGTTGTGGTTGCTGTTGTGGTGGAGGGACCCTTTGGAAATTGTTTTGGTTTGGAACCGTGTTTTGAGATTGTGATTGGTTCCAAGCAAAATTAGGGTGATTCCTCCAACCCTGATTATATGTGGAAGAAAAAGGATCGTTTCTAGGTCTTTGAAATGCGGCATTGGTATGCTCACGACCTTGAAACGGAGAATTTCGTGGACATTCTTCCGTCAAATGAGAAGGATCAGAACAGCAGCCACATACAGTTTTGGAAAGTGACATTTGATTAAGGGAGGCAGCTAAAAATTTGTTTTCCATAGTCTCGAGTTTCTTGTGTATAGCTGAAATGTCAGCTCTAACTCCTATGGAAACATCCGATTGGTTATTGCCACTCCTAAATGATGGACTTTACCACTGTAAAGTCTTTTCAGCGAACTCTTCTAAATATCGCCAAGCTTCCCCATCATCCTTAGTCATAAAAGTACCTTGACACATGTTTTCAAGACTCTGTTTAGTGTTAGGGTTACTGCCCTCATATATGATTCGGCAAAGCTCCCATCTCGGGATGCCGTGATGAGGACACTGAACCAATAGATCCTTGAAACGTTCAAAGCATTTAGAGAATGGTTCAGTAGGGAGCTGGGCAAATTGATTCAGTTCGCTATGGATTCGAGCTGTCTTTTGTATTGGGTAAAATTTCTTAAGGAATGCAGCAACGAATTCTTCCCAATTCATAATAGAGTGTGCGGTAGAGTTATATAGCCACTTCTCGGCTATATCGCACAAGGTAATGGAAGAAGTCGTAGATGCATAGCATCCACTGAATGTTGTGACGTACCCATCATTGCGCATACGTTTTCAAATTTGGTAATAGAAACGTAAGCGTCCTCAGTCTCGAGTCCGCGGAATTTGGGTAAAAAGTTGATGTACTGGGGTTTAATCTCAAAGTTATCCCCATTGGCTGGTGGTGTGGATAAGCAGGTCGAAAGAGGACCTCGCAATGGATAGCACCTCTCCTGGAGAGAGATGCGGGGTGGATTCTGCGCACCAACGGACGGCGGCAGATTAGGGTTAAAGAAGTTTGATGGAGGTGGATCCATCGGTGTGGGTGTGGTAGTGGGTAAAGAAGAATTAAATGGAGAAATATCGACTTCGGAGTCGATAAAGAGTACGCGGACTAAACGGGCACTAGAAACCCGTGTCCAGCCTATCTTGTACTAAAAAGGGTTAGTACAAGTGGCAGCGTTGGCTTATAATTAGGGGTAATGAATGAATGCGGTGTTTGCTTTGAAAAAGGGACGGATTTTTGAAAAAAATGATGCGACACAACAAATGCAGCACACAAAACCATAGAATCTAGTGGTCACCTAGGTCCGGCTCTAGACCGCTCCTAAATGCCAAAAGACAAGTCGCAGGATAGAATCCTCCACTGCCTCTTTGTCCCCCTGTGGCCAGGTAAGTGCCTGGTAAGTGGGAAGGTACTCCACTACGTAAGTAGTGGGCCTAATTAATAACCACTAGCCTTCGACACACATGCCTTAGACACCACAAGAAAATGCGGATAAGCAATGAATTACCCACGGACTTCTTCTGTCCTAAGTGAGCGCGACGGTCCTTAGAGTCATCTCTAGATCTTTTTTAGTTAATTGGGGTAAATGCGGATGCAAGTTTTGTGATTTTCAGGGCCTAGGAAGGGTAATGAAATCCCCACCTAATTTTGATTTGGTCGTGCCCCTTAATATCCGTATTTAGAATGCAAACAACCAAGAAACCAAATCACGCACAAATTTACTTTTGCAATTTGCGAGCTGCGATTATTTGCAAAGAATCCTGCAGAAATTTGTTAGTTGGAGCTAAAAAGAGGAGAGAGTAGAAAGTAAGGAGTTAACTGAAGAAGTTTGGTGCAGCAACTCCTTGAGGAGACCGCGGTTCCGCCGCAGATGGTAGGTCAGGACCGCGGAAACGCGGCTGTTTGAAGGGAACACTGCACAAAATTTTATCAGAGAGTTTCTGTAGACTCCCTCAGCTCTCTGGTATTTTCCAAAAAAATTTCCAATTTCCCAGCAAGCTCCACATCTCCTTACAATGAACCACAACAAATTGTTTAGGGTTTGCACGAATTTTGATTACAAAAATTATAATGGAATAGATCTTTCAATTCAAACTTTAATATGAAACGAATTAGCGCGTAATCCCCGGCAACGGCGCCATTTGATTGTTAATAGAATTTTCCGATTGTGTAAGTAAATCAAATGATCCCCGGCAACGGCGCCATTTGATTGTTGATAAGAATTCTTGTTTGTGTAATTGGGAAATTGTAAAGAAATCACAACCAAAAATTATATTTGACCGCAATCAACTACGGTGTCGGATGTAGATTGTAAGTGAGTGCGGATCGTCCATAGGGATTGTGCGATTCGTTTTTTTTTTTGATTTGTTTGAATTGAAAAGTTAATCGAAAAAAAAGAAAACATGATTCAAGATTTTATCAATTGATTCAAGTGTCACTAATCTAATCAAGAATCAAGAAAATGATAAACAATCGAGAATCGGGTTTCGATGATATTTCCAACCAAATGTCAAGAATCTAAATGAGGCTCGTAGGAATCGATCGGATCTATAGACGTGATGTAATCTCAAGATATCGTGTTCTTGTCCTTCGAAGAATTGATACTAGATCGATGATGATTGACGAGAGTTAGGGCTTCTTTGTGAAACTAGGGTTTCATCATTTAACCCTTGTTCTTTCGTCGATATCATTCACATTCTAGCCTCTAGTAATTTCAAGAAACGATCGTAACTCCCCAATTTTGAGTGATATCAATCAAGAAAGCATCGCAACGAAATGGGTCGTCGGTTCTTGAACTTGCTAGGGTTTACAAAACTCGTAGGAATCAAGAATCGTTTTCAGATATATTACATCATCATTCTATTGATCGTCTCGACTCCTCGACGAGCGGAGTATTACTCAAACATCACAACAAGAACTACAACTAGAAATTGAGATCGAATCATGAAGCAAGAATTTAAAGAAAACAAGATAAAAGAATATCACTTTTTATTTATATCAACAATTTTATTACAGTCGCTCAAGAACTACAAGTGGAAGAACTAAATTGTCGATCTGGCGTCGCTTTTCTCCGCGAGTCGTGGATCGGCTTGGACCACTTGCTCTGTTGAAGATCGGCTCCGCTCATAAAAGGTTGCAAGGCTTCTTGCTTGATGGGGTACTCGGGATCTTGGCGTTTGATTGGAATTCGGGTTAGGGTTTCACACAAGCCTTGTCACTAGACTTGTGGAAGAAGAAGATGAAGAAAGAGAGTGAATGGATCAATCAATTTCAATGAATGAATAATGTTTTACAAGTGAGCTAGGGTCTTATTTATAGATCTCCCAAACCCTAAGCCTTGAGTTTGAAATAGAAGTTCCCTCCAAAAGTTTGTTGAAAGACTTCTAGAAGTAGTTAGTTAGGCTTAGCTTAGGGTTTAAGCTAGGGTTTAAGGAGAAGTTTCTAGAATGATAGGCCAGTTTAGTGTAGCTCCAAGGGTTTGCTGATCTGGCAGAAGCTTCTGGGGCTTTCTGGAAAATGTTATGTCATTCTGAAGTGAAGGAGCTGAGGGAAATATTATGCACTGAAATTGATGTGCTGACGTGGCAAGGACGCCGCGGAACCGCGGCGCAAGCCGGCTCCGGCCGCGGTTCCGCGGCCAAGTAGTGGCTTCATGGCTTTGTCTTTCTGGAACATGCTTGGGCTGATGTTTGGGACTATATCTGATATGTTGATTTTTATATTTCCTTCTAAATTGCTACCAGATCTGAAATCATTGAGTTGGCGTAATGTTTGATCAGCACCATGTAAATTTTGGCCTTTCTTCTGGATTTTCCTGCACAGATCTCAAAACAAGTGTTGCGCAATATAGGGATGATGCGATGCCATGAAATGCGGTCAATTTCCTTTATAGTGCTGGTTTTAGGGTCTAACACATGCAATCTGATATTTAACGACTGATTTGCTAATATGTGAAATATGAATACCGTACACTTCTAAATGAATGCAAATGATAGGGAAATTGCCGGTTAAAAGATGCAGTATTTTCGACTGATCAAATTCCTCCAAACTTAATTTCGATCGTCTCGAGCGAACTGTTTTATTAAAAAGAGAAGGAGAAAATAAAGAAAGAGAAAAAACTAACTAGCACACTTTCGTAGGCAACACGATTGCACTGAGCATGTGCAACAAGCCTTTAAACTTCTAGGTGTCCCTAGTAGGAGGAGTGTTGTCTCCTGAGGGTTTTCAGCGGATTGCACTCACAAAATCCAATAATAAAAGGAAGATCATGAATATTACATTTAAAGAAAAGAATTGTAAAAGAAAGACTTTGAAAATTAGGGTTTTAAACTAAGCTAGCTTTTCGGTTGTCATGAGCCCTATCTTAATGGTCATGAAAAAATGTCAGAAATCACGTCCTCCCTCAATAAAACATCGTCTTATTATTCATTCCTATCTTTCTTCCAAACATCGATCATATAACTCTGCGTGTGTGTAAAGACATCCCTACACCCGAAGAATTCAATTCAAGCTATCATACTCTTGCCCATCAGCCTCAGTACTTTTTAATTAATGAATATTTAGATGAGATTGCTCGCACACTTTCATGCGACCGTTAATACTTCTTGAGGTACTAACCGACCGATTACTCCTGTGCTTGCTTACTTGTTGTATTTTCTTCGTCTTGCACCACCTCAGGCATAGCAGTGACTCCCAGACCAGTTGGCCTTAGGGCACTAGGTGAAGAGGCACCCTCGCTATATATTTTTTTATTGCCCTTGGTGATACCAAAACCAGTGTCCATTTTTCTCACCACTTTATATTTTCTTCATTCAATTTTTTTTTATTTCCTTCATACATCGGCTTTAAGACAAGAGCATTTCAAGGTATCCTCTACTATCCCAAGCTTCAAGACGTGTGTAAGTGCGAATAGCAGGGTATCAACGTTCAAAATGTTTGGCTTCCAGAATAGAAACTATTTTTCAGACTTATTTTTATCCTCAGATTAGTGACGTCTTTCATCTTACTAACCCTTGGGACAACGGCTCATAACTACTAATTACTAGTTCGTATAAGAAAACTTCTAATTTTCTTGGTTTTCTTAAATTTTTCTAATCTCATGGATGTAATTTTTCACTATCTAAACTTTTATTATCTTATTTATATAAAAAAAATATTTTTATATTTTGAAAATTTTTAAATTTTTATAGGTTTTGAAAATGTTTTGTGCTTATGCAAAGTATGATGCAAATGATGCGAAAATAAGCTCAAACCTCCTCCAAACTTGTTTTCAACAGTGTCCTCACTGTTGCTTTCTGCTAAATCTCGAAAACCTGTAAGCTTGGGAGGAATTTATTAGTGGGGGCAAAATATTTAAGTGAAGAACCTCCCCCAAACTTATTTTTTGGCTCAAAATTTTGTAAAAATTTTCTTTTCAAGTGCCAGAAAAAATATACCCCCCCACCAAACTTGAGTTATGAAATGTTAATCTTTTGAAAATCATATGAGGGGGTCAAGAATCATTGGTCGATGCCAAGCTTTGCAAAGACCGAAGGTCAACACCAACCATTCAAAAATTTTATCAATGCAGTGCTCTTGTTGGTGGAAGAAGAAGTGTGGAAAGGGTAAGTGGTGGAATAGAATGTGTGTGCGTCTCATTTTGGAGAGACGATGCAGTGAGTGTGATGGATTACTCGCATTCTTCTTACAAGTCAGAAGAAGGGGTGGAGGTTCAATTTCAATGATTAGGACATGATTCATCTCAACCCCCATGTTATTCAGAAATGCGAGTTCATCAGCGAAGATCTCCTCAAAAGTTTCATCAATACCCCGAAGAATAATGTCATCACAAAGTGCGAGGTGATCTTCAGACTCTAAAAGCAGTTCATAATCAGTGTTAATTGTTGACCCGGACATCTCGGTGGAAGAGTCCGTATGTGTATGATACATAGTTGGGTCAAACAATAACGTATGAAAAGAGTCAAGATCAGTATTATGAGGGTCATCAAATTCGCTGCTGTCGACATCCATTAAGTCGACAGAACAGACCTGAGCAGTAGGTTCGGAGGGTACACTTCCTAACTTGTAAATGTTCATCTCAATTTTCCTCTTCCCGAAGGATAGGGTCATAGAACCATTACGACAGTTGATGATAGCGTTGGAAGTGGCCAAAAAGGGGCGACCTAAAATCACCGGAATTTGATTCCGTGAGTTCGCTACAGGCTGTGTATCAATTAAAATAAAGTCCACATGGAATATAAATTCCCCAATTTTTATTAACACATCCTCTAGTTCACCCCTAGGTTTTGTGATTGATCGGTCAGCCATCTAGAGAGTGCAATAGGCTGGTTTCAACTCTCCGATCCCTAACTGCTCATAGACTGAGAAAGGAAGCAGGTTAATACTTGCCCCAAGGTCTAGTAGAGCACAGTTAATGTGTTTCTCCCCAATAGAGATGGAAATAGTAGGATATCCAGGATCCTTACGTTTCCTCGGTAATTGCTGGGGGAAAGCCGTGTCTACTGTTTTTGCCATGAATATCTTCTTGGGCATTTGTTTCTTCCTCTTTCTAGTGCACAAGTCTTTAAGAACTTTCGCATATGCAGGGACTTGTTGGATAGCATCTAGAAGAGGGGTGTTTATGTTAACCTGTTTAAACATCTCAGTGATCTTCTCCATATGTGGACTTGGTGTGTTAGCCCTTAACCGATTAGGATAAGGTGCTTTAGCAATAAGCGCTGGGTCCATCATAGGAGAAGGAAGTGTGTGTGGAACCGATCCCAGAATAGAAGTGGGGATCGTCCGTGGAGGAGTAGAAGTGGTGGGCTGAAGTGGCGAGCCTTTTGAGAAACGAAGAATAGGCTCGGAAGAAAGTGGTAGGGTAGAAGAAGTAGGGTCAGAACTAGAAGTGTGTGTGTGAGGATAGGTCTCAGCCGGGGTGTTGATAGGATTGTCAATATCATCAACTTCTTCCCCAACATGATTGTCAAGCACTCTTCCAGATCTCAACATGGTGATTGCATTCACATGATGTGAATAGCCAGGATTGGGTGAGGGTTGAGCTGGAAGTTTCCCTTTCTCTTTTGCACTAATTTCGGCTTTTAATCGTGCAATTTCTTCTTCCATCGATTTAATACTCTCGTTTTGGGACGCAGAGTTTTTCTCAATTTTATCGACAGAAGACTTCATTTCAGCCGAAACTTGCATGATATTTGATAAGACCAAATTCATGTATTGTGCAAAAGAAGAGGATTCATCAGTTCCGGTCAACTGTAAAGGACTAGACAGTGCAGGTGTGTTGACCGGATTTTGAAAGTTATGTGCTTGAAAGGGGTGCTGACTCAATTGAAGTTGTGGTTGCTGTTGTGGTGGAGGGACCCTTTGGAAATTGTTTTGGTTTGGAACCGTGTTTTGAGATTGTGATTGGTTCCAAGCAAAATTAGGGTGATTCCTCCAACCCTGATTATATGTGGAAGAAAAAGGATCGCTTCTAGGTCTTTGAAATGCGGCAATGGTATGCTCACGACCTTGAAACGGAGAATTTCGTGGACATTCTTCCGTCAAATGAGAAGGATCAGAACAGCAGCCATATACAGTTTTGGAAAGTGACATTTGATTAAGGGAGGCAGCTAAAAATTTGTTTTCCATAGTCTCGAGTTTCTTGTGTATAGCTGAAATGTCAGCTCTAACTCCTATAGAAACATCCGATTGGTTATTGCCACTCCTAAATGATGGACTTTCCCACTGTAAAGTCTTTTCAGCGAACTCTTCTAAATATCGCCAAGCTTCCCCATCATCCTTAGTCATAAAAGTACCTTGACACATGTTTTCAAGACTCTGTTTAGTGTTAGGGTTACTGCCCTCATATATGATTCGGCAAAGCTCCCATCTCGGGATGCCGTGATGAGGACACTGAACCAATAGATCCTTGAAACGTTCAAAGCATTTAGAGAATGGTTCAGTAGGGAGCTGGGCAAATTGATTCAGTTCGCTACGGATTCGAGCTGTCTTTTGTATTGGGTAAAATTTCTTAAGGAATGCAGCGACGAATTCTTCCCAATTCGTAATAGAGTGTGCGGTAGAGTTATATAGCCACTTCTCGGCTATATCGCACAAGGTAAATGGAAGAAGTCGTAGACGCATAGAATCCACTGAAAGTTGTGACGTACCCATCATTGCGCATACGTTTTCAAATTTGGTAATGAAAACGTAAGCGTCCTCAGTCTCGAGTCCGTGGAATTTGGGTAAAAGGTTGATGTACTGGGGTTTAATCTCAAAGTTATCCCCATTGGCTGGTGGTGTGGATAAGCAGGTCGAAAGAGGACCTCGCAATGGATAGCACCTTTCCTGGAGAGAGATGCGGGGTGGATTCTGCGCACCAACGGACGGCGGCAGATTAGGGTTAAAGAAGTTTGATGGAGGTGGATCCATCGGTGTGGGTGTGGTAGTGGGTAAAGAAGAAGTAAATGGAGAAATATCGACTTCGGAGTCGATAAAGAGTACGCGGACTAAACGGGCACTAGAATCCCGTGTCTAGCCTATCTTGTACTAAAAAGGGTTAGTACAAGTGGCAGCGTTGGCTTATAATTAGGGGTAATGAATGAATGCGGTGTTTGCTTTGAAAAAGGGACGGTTTTTTGAAAAAAATGATGCGACACAAAAAATGCAGCACACAAAACCCTAGAATCTAGTGGTCACCTAGGTCCGGATCTAGACCGCTCCTAACTGCCAAAAGACAAGTCGCAGGATAGAATCCTCCACTGCTTCTTTGTCCCCCTGTGGCCAGGTAAGTGCCAGGTAAGTGGGAAGGTACTCCACTACGTAAGTAGTGGGCCTAATTAATAACCACTAGCCTTCGACACACATGCCTTAGACACCACAAGAAAACGCAGATAAGCAATGAATTACCCACGGCCTTCTTCTGTCCTAAGTGAGCGCGACGGTCTTTAGAGTCATCTCTAGATCTTTTTTAGTTAATTGGGATAAATGCGGATGCAAGTTTTGTGATTTTCGGTGCATAGGAAGGATAATGAAATCCCCACCTAATTTGGATTTGGCCGTGCCCCTTAATATCCGTATTTAGAATGCAAACAACCAAGAAACAAAATCACGCACAAATTTACTTTTGCAATTTGCGAGCTGCGATTATTTGCAAAGAATCCTGCAGAAATTTGTTAGTTGGAGCTAAAAAGAGGAGAGAGGAGAAAGTAAGGAGTTACCTGAAGAAGTTTGGTGCAGCAACTCCTTGAGGAGACCGCGGTTCCGCCGCAGATGGTAGGTCAGGACAGCGGAAACGCGGCTGTTTGAAGGGAACACTGCACAAAATTTTTTCAGAGAGTTTCTGTAGACTCCCTCAGCTCTCTGGTATTTTCCAAAAAATTTTCCAATTTCCCAGCAAGCTCCAGATCTCCTTGCAATGAACCACAACAAATTGTTTAGGGTTTGCACGGATTTTGATTACAAAAATTACAATGGAATAGATCTTTCAATTCAAACTTTAATATGAAACGAATTAGCGCGTAATCCCCGGCAACGGCGCCATTTGATTGTTAATAGAATTTTCCGATTGTGTAAGTAAATCAAATGATCCCCGGCAACGGCGCCATTTGATTGTTAATAGAATTTTCCGATTGTGTAAGTAAATCAAATGATCCCCGGCAACGGCGTCATTTGATTGTTGATAAGAATTCTTGTTTGTGTAATAGCGAAATTGTAAAGAAATCACAACCAAAAATTATATTTGACCGCAATCAACTACGGTGTCGGATGTAGATTGTAAGTGAGTGCGGATCGTCCAAAGGGATTGTGCGATTCGTTTTTATATTTGATTTGTTTGAATTGAAAAGTTAATCGAAAAGAAAAGAAAACATGATTCAAGATTTTATCGATTGATTCAAGTGTCACTAATCTAATCAAGAATCAAGAAAATGATAAACAATCGAGAATCGGGTTTCGATGATATTTCCAACCAAATGTCAAGAATCTAAATGAGCCTCGTAGGAATCGATCGGATCTATAGACGTGATGTAATCTCAAGATATCGTGTTCTTGTCCTTCGAAGAATTGATACTAGATCGATGATGATTGACGAGAGTTAGGGCTTCTTTGTGAAACTAGGGTTTCATCATTTAACCCTTGTTCTTTCGTCGATATCATTCACATTCTAGCCTCTAGTAATTTCAAGAAACGATCGTAACTCCCCAATTTCGAGCGATATCAATTAAGAAAGCATCGCAACGAAATGGGTCGTCGGTTCTTGAACTTGCTAGGGTTTACAAAACTCGTAGGAATCAAGAATCGTTTTCAGATATATTACATCATCATTCTATTGATCGTCTCGACTCCTCGACGAGCGGAGTATTACTCAAACATCACAACAAGAACTACAACTAGAAATTGAGATCGAATCATGATGCAAGAATTTAAAGAAAACAAGATAAAAGAATATCACCTTTTATTTATATCAACAATTTTATTACAGTCGCTCAAGAACTACAAGAGGAAGAACTAAATTGTCGATCTGGCGTCGCTTTTCTCCGTGAGTCGTGGATCGGCTTGGACCACTTGCTCTGTTGAAGATCGGCTCCGCTCATAAAAGGTTGCAAGGCTTCTTGCTTGATGGGGTACTCGGGATCTTGGCTTTTGATTGGAATTAGGGTTAGGGTTTCACACAAGCCTTGTCACTAGACTTGTGGAAGAAGAAGATGAAGAAAGAGAGTGAATGGATCAATCAATTTCAATGAATGAATAATGTTTTACAAGTGAGCCTAGGGTCTTATTTATAGATCTCCCAAACCCTAAGCCTTGAGTTTGAAATAGAAGTTCCCTCCAAAAGTTTGTTGAAAGACTTCTAGAAGTAGTTAGTTAGGCTTAGCTTAGGGTTTAAGCTAGGGTTTAAGGAGAAGTTTCTAGAATGATAGGCTAGTTTAGTGTAGCTCCAAGGGTTTGCTGATCTAGCAGAAGCTTCTGGGGCTTTCTGGAAAATGTTGTGTCATTCTGAAGTGTAGGAGCTGAGGGAAACATTATGCACTGAAATTGATGTGCTGACGTGGCAAGGACGCCGCGGAACCGCGGCGCAAGCCGGCTCCGGCCGCGGTTCCGCGGCCATGTAGTGGCTTCATGGCTTTGTTTTTCTGGAACATGCTTGGGCTGATGTTTGGGACTATATCTGATATGTTAATTTTTATATTTCCTTCTAAATTGCTACCAGATCTGAAATCATTGAGTTGGCGTAATGTTTGATCAGCACCATGTAAATTTTGGCCTTTCTTCTGGATTTTCCTGCACAGATCTCAAAACAAGTGTTGCGCAATATAGGGATGATGCGATGCCATGAAATGCGGTCAATTTCCTTTATAGTGCTGGTTTTAGGGTCTAACACATGCAATCTGATATTTAACGACTGATTTGCTAATATGTAAAATATGAATACCGTACACTTCTAAATGAATGCAAATGATAGGGAAATTGCCGGTTAAAAGATGCAGTATTTTCGACCGATCAGCCATTACTGAAACATGCCTTGAGTTTATCCGGATTCTGGTTTTAAGCATCAGCCGGACGACTCCCTATACCTTAACATTATTAAGATCTAAATTGATTCTATATATATCTAATATAGAAACAAAGGCACTAATTTAATTGGAACTAGATTCAAATCATGCAGCCGTCTCCAGTGCATGTCAACTAAATGGAGATAGGCCGACCAGTATTACTCAACTTAGGAGTGCTTCCAATTATGAGTAACCTGAGAGAGAAACATGTTTCTCAAAACCATTACTATCAACTGAGTACCTTATACAAGTATCTACATCTTCAATCACCTTGGAGCATCTCGATACTTGCGACACATGGTTCTTCACTTTGTTCTTGTACCCATAACTTCTCAAACTTGGACCTTGTATCTATACGAAACACATGTCTAAAACTGGAGAAGTCATAAGTAAACAGAATATAGTACGAGTACCAACCCCTCTGTCCTAATCGACACTGGACAACATACAATACTTTATATAAGTCCGCTGAGTTGAATAACTCAAACCCTGTGCGTCGTAAGTTGAAAACTGTACCCAGACGATTTACTCAAATATCACCAATTACAACGAATTCCGATATAATGAGGATGATCACCTAATTCCCAATAACTTACTCCCACTGATCATCTGAAAAACCATACAGATGTGAGAATCATACCTGGTAAATACATACCCTGGAGTAAGGGTCTAATTGGGAAATCAGTTTTCTATCAACAATGCACGGTGAAACAGAAACATGAAAATGTTTCGAAAGGGTATCCGGGTATTCCTAATAATTCCTCTTCCATTATCCAGATTCATGACTGTAACCGTATATTTCGTTGCCATCTATCCAAATCCCTTTATTTGTCTTTAGTCATTACCTTCTGTACACCATCGTTAAGCTAAGTGGTTTTCTTCCTTCCCTACCGTTCGGCACCAGCCTATGGGTTGGAAGAAGACTATCCAATAAGCATAATAGGTGTACTCTCCTAATCCTAGGAGTACTCGCAACCTGAGAGAAGGTGATGATTAAAGACAACTGAATAAACCTTATTCCAAATTCTCCTGAACCAGAATCCATCCTCGAAAAGGTTCATTCGAGTTCGTATATAACCATACGATGGATTTATCCAATGGAAGTGGATGTTCGTAGTGATACGAGGTGTTCTGGAGAAATACTAAGGTGAAGTAGGAGTGGCGATGAAATACCTGGTTTGGTCGTGAATGATAGCAATCGCATTTTACTTTGCCCTCTTTCTGATCCTTCTATATGTCTTTACTTATTACCTTCTGCATACCCAACTTAGGCTAATTGGTTTTCTTTATTCCCTACCTTTCGGCACCTGCCTATGGTTTGGAAGAAGACTATCCAATAAGCGTAATAGGTGTACCCTCTCCTAATCCCAGGAGTCCTCACAACCTGAGAGAAGGTAAAAGGAAAAGACAACTGAATAGTCCTATTCAATCTCTCCAGAACCAGAATCCATCCTCGAAAAAGTTCCTTCGAGTTCGTATATAACCATACGATGGATTTATCCAATGGAATTGGATGTTCGTAATAATACGGGGTGTTCTAGAGAAACTCAAAGGGTAAATGAAGGAGTGGCAATGATGTATGCAACTCAGACAATCCAAAAGCCAGTGTTTTAAGAAGGTTCGGTTAACTTGGTCACCGAGTTATAGTCTAGGGTCGGGTCATGGTCGTAGTCAAAGAGAGAGAGAAATGAAACACTTTGCGTGCACTCTAACCTAGATCAGAATGGTTAATCATTTTATTTAATCTGGATGGCTCCCACTGTATCCTCGAATTCTCCTCCAAACCTAAAAGGAGAATTAGTTGGAATCACCCGAGCAATAATCCTAGTCATCAGTGGGAATCGGGATCCAACTATCATCACATGATAACTTGATGGAAGCCACTCAAGTCACCACACTCCAGAAGGTATGCGCAAGCCTAGCAAGTTTCCTGTATGTTTGAAACTCCCGATATGATTTTTACCCCAAGCAGTTTATGACCTTGACAAAGGCCAACAAATCATAAACCACAAGTCAAGTTCAACCTGTCATTATCCTGGATTACTCTAGACCCACCCGCACAAACCCTTGACAAAGGCCAACAAGGTTATACGACTGTCCTAGATAATCGCAACTCAATGCAACAGACAAGTAATACCCAGCTACCGCACACTACGCCTTGACAAAGGCCAGCAAACGCAGCACGAATACTAGGTACTACCTGAAAGAAATGACGGAGGGCTACGGCTTGTTTTTGGCAAAAAACCTTTAACGTAATTAACTTGATATCTTTGAAGGAATCCAAGTGGTTTTATAAAAATATAGTGGCGAAAACCTTTGCTAAAGAGGTCACTCCCGGTGTAGGGATCTCGGCTCTTTCCCCGTAGAATGAGGTGCAGGATATTCCAAACTGAATACCAAGATGCAAATCAAAAATCAATCGACTATAGTGAAGTTATTACGTTGACGCAAATTTCTGCCAAAGGGGTTACTCCCGATGAAGGGATCTCGGCCCTTGCCTCCTCGAATGAGGTGCTGGATATTCATAACCGAATACCACTGTGCAAAGCAAAAGCATACGTCTGTAATGTCAGTTTTTTAAAAACTTGGTTCCAACAACATCAAATAATAGGTTTTTTTTCCTTGCATTGATAAAAATCAACGCAGTTCATCAATTGATCACACCAGAAAAGAACGAAAATATGATATATGTATATGCCATCCGCATTCGCCACTGGGTCCCGTCATCACCCATTAGGTTACATAACTAACGACAGAGCGGGGAATGGACTAGCACGGGTGTAAAAAATATACAACATCTACTAGTATATATATCAATATATAATAATCGCTCCAGGCGTGATAAATGCAACATTACAGAAAAGTAATAAGTATCACAGAACAATACAGATAATCTCGGAGCCCCGGGTTTCCTTTGATCCACAAATGAAACGCGACGTTCCCCTGGTCGTGTGGATAGCCTGTGGAATGAAAACCTAGACCCCTACGAGTGCGGCAAGTTACCCGCCAAAAGCTGAAGCAAGGCAGCCCCCTTCAGCAAAGTAAATGGACCACCCATCACTTCACGAAATCCAGTAACTTGAACACCCCTCCTTGGGTCAACCTATACCCCCTACGAGTGCGGCGATTAGCGCGCCAATTCTAGAGTGAAACCCCCTCCATCTCAACGCTATGAGATGCGGGCCCGTTGCCCTCTAGAACCCGGCTATCCGTGCACCCCACCGCAGGGTAATCTTAGTACAGAAAATAAAAATTATACAACGGGTACATCGACCTCAACCCGGTCGTGCCCCAAAAGAATAATATACAAACAGGCAGTGACGGCAGTCCACATGTCGGACGCTCTCCCCGCAATATCAAATGTACAAATAAATCCAAACTGCACTACAATTGCACACAAGCTATCCATCACGACAAATCCGCAACATTACAGCACAACATAGAACATTAACGTGAATATCATGTTCGCAAACCCGTCTAAAAGAAGTATAGCAATTAGACAAGATTTACCGATCAAATGACATTCACGGTCACAGATAGAAATGTAATGTACTGAAAATTTTAAACAATGTTAGAAAATACCGACTTCGAAATAACCCCTGAATAGTCCAAAGCAACCTGATAAAACCATATCCAAATTGGGCCAAGCAAACAATACCACTGAACCATCAATACAGAGACCAGACAACACCCAAAAAATGAACCCCAGAAGACACCCAATGGCCGGCGACCTCGGATTTTGTGGGCTTGGGCTCGGCCAAAATCCGAGGGATGGGGGTCGTCTTTGGGGTGTGGTCTGGTGGTCTCTTAAGTAGTTTCTGCACATGTTTAAATAATTTTTCTAGATACTTTTAAGAACAACATAAACTGCAAAGTTCAGGGGCAGTGTTTGGGTTTGTTTCGGTTTCGATATTTTAAAATTGTCTAAACAAGCTAGTTTACGGTTAATGGGTGGCTCTGATACCATGTTGGGCCACGGCGGCGCCCCGGCCGTCAATCCGACGCCAAATGCGGAACAAAAATTTTACAAACTGGCGCTACCGCAACCAATACCCGGATCGTTCTTTTAACTGTTAACTAGCTAACTACAAAGTGAGTTTAGAGATTATACCGATCGATCCGTGTCCTTCGGTCTTCAATCCCCTCACCTAGCTTGTTGTGGTTGTCCCGGCGAAATCTGCTCTCCGATCTCGCTCGTTGAGGAGGCACCACGTCGAAGAATCTTTATACGGGCACCCGCTTCAAACCGAAGCAACTCGGACATGAATTTTGCTAGCCGACATGTCCAAAATTGAAGTAGAGAGAGTGTAGATTACTTTGTCTCAAGGTACCCAATGAATTGGGTGAAGGTTAATGAAGTTGCCTTGGTGTGAGAATGTGAGGACAATGGTATTTGCAAGCAAGGAAAATGAAATGAAAATGGGCTCTGGAGATTTTTGGAGTGTGGAGTGTGTTCAAATGAACAAATGAAGGACACACACTTAACCAAACAAAAGCCAGCAGCTTCTGGAGCCCAGGCACCTTAGAAAACACCCTCCCCCAATCATCTCCATCACTCAAAACAAAAGGTGATAAATGCAGAGAACACCTCACACCATGACCCATGCCTCACATGCCCATTTAGAAGCAATAACAATGACTCACCCACAAGACAAAAAGAAGTGGGCAGCCCCAAACTTTCGGCCACAAGAAATGAATGAAGATTTTTGGCCAAAAGAAATGAATAAACATCAACCATTAATTAAACATTATAACTAATGTTTAATCGAGTGAAGCAATACTGGCAACTTCAAAAGTAACCCCGTAACGAATTATAGGATTACCCTACAACTGTATATACATACCCGCATTTGTACTCCGACCGAATACGAATGTAATGAGAAAAAATATTCCTACAATATAATATTAGGATCCGGCTTAAACCAACGCCCACTAGTATTATCTGTCCTAACCATGACACGTGCACAAGTGCGCGTGCATGTTCGAACCCTGCCATAAAACCATACGGCCTCTACAACGTTTCGCCCGAACTTGGGAAATTGTCTGTGGGGAACTCTAATGACTCATCAATACACTGGTAGTGGGTTTAACCACAAGCAAGTCAGTGGTAATAGCTGTACGTAACGGTTGCCCATGTATTGATCGGAAACGAAGCTGACGAGCGAACTCATCCAGAAACCCTACTGAGCCTAACAGTGAAAATATCCGTACAGTCCGGTCTGTTCGTCTAAGAGTATTGCATATCGGGTCTAGGGGTGGATAAAGTCAGACCCCTAACAACGCGATAATTCGTGTCGGTATGAAGCCTATCCCTACCTGAGAAACTACAGATCCGAATCAGTAATTCTCGATTACCTTGGCCAAGGATTTCTGGTGATGGTCACCCGTGCACTGTGCGACATCAACCCCCAATACAGGGAGAGATGAATCCCCGACGATCCACTCACTGACTCCATGTGGCTCGGGACTGTACCCAACTAAAACCTGTTTGCACGACTCCTTTGAGCCGTGGTAGGGTAGTAATCAAAGCACAGTGGGAACTCACACGAGACAAATGACGATCTCAGGTCGACAGACTAACCTGTACACATGTCACCTGGGAACTGCTATCTGAAAATAGGTATAATACCAACTAGCAGGTTCCCTGCGAGTCCTGTCCGGTGTACTCATAACCGAATGAGCACCTGTATACATCTTAGGTGAACTAACTGACCACCGCCCCTCGTCGGGGTCTCGAACTGTATATACTAGTCTACTCTGGAGTATCGATGCCCTGTCTCAAAACTCCCTCGACTAGGGACCATTTAAGGATGTGCTTATAGACCCCAGCTCCCACGTATATGATCTCCATCATACCGCTGCCTGTCAAGCAAGAATCCTATGGGCTCTATCAACATGCACATGATGATAAAGACAAACCAGATAGCATACAATCATCTCGAGTAAGATTGTCCTACCGGTATAGGTCCTCCCTCAATCATTGCAATCACGTACCCGCGATCCAATAATTAACTTCGAAGGCACTATATCCAACATACACACTCTAGTCTACTTAGTTTAGCACACCAAGTGACCTAGTTACCTCATCTTGGAGATGAAAGATCAAGGTTGGAACTCTCGGGTGGATCTTCTTCGACTTCGAGAAGCCGACGAGGAGGCGCGATCCATTTTCACTTCAAGGAGCTCACGAAAGGGAAGAGGACAGCAAGAAGACTAGAAGGACATGATGCTACGAGGTATAACATTCATCCGAGTAGTTAAACCTCAAGTAGTATGCTAGCTTGGGTTTGTGATCGATCCTTGGTTCAAGTCGGTGTTGCGATGCCCGTAAAAATTATTTTTTGCTATTTCCGGCTCCCCGCAAACACACGGGGTGCATGACATCGACTTACAGGTCCATGGGCTCTGCAAATAAAAGGGGACACGCAAACAAAGGGGGGTTAGCGACGCTAAAACATCAAAGGAAATTTGGTAAAGTCAAAAAAAATTGTCGAAAGCCCTAACTTACCCAAGAAACGCATAGGATTGAGCCCAACCCAGCTCAGTGCCTGCTTGGATAGCAGGACATCCGCCCGTTGGATCGGATTCCACTGGGACACTACCCTCGCCTCAAGGGAATTCGACTGCTTTGCCCTCGGACAGTCGGCTCTATGCCACTGTGTACGCACAGGCCAATCCTCGCCTTCAGGCGGCCCAACGAATACAAACTTCTCTTTCCACTAGTAGATGGAAGAAGGGACGACTACTACCCTTAACCCGGCCGCCCCACCCTTACGCTTCTTATACGAAAAATACACCTAGCTCGGCTCATCCTTACTAGTGCCGGGGTATTTTCAAGTTTTAACCAGACCAGAAACCAGAGGAGGATTCTCCACGAGTTCGGCTCTAGCTGGCCTGGGGCAAGGTGGAAACAACGAAGCACCCCATAAACCTTGGTGTAACGCATTGAAAATCGTTTCGGTGAAATTTCGAAAAATCGGTAAAATAAGTGGTTTTCTGTAAAAAGTCAAAATGCAAATATCTTATTATAAAAATTAAATATACATATTCTAGCTATGTAATTGCTATTATTTGGTATTTATTGAGCCGCTGGTGAAATTTCAAATTTCCTGAAAAAAATATTATTTTATTATTATTTTAAGCCGTTACTAATACATTTAATTAGGGAAAATTACAAATCGGAATGAGTTGAAACAAATTTTGTGCATCATAAAACATTAAATAAAAATTTATCATGTTGTTTTTGGAACGAAATCATTTGCCAAAACGGTTTAGAAATTATTGAAGAAAAAAAGGCTTTTTTTAGCGTAAATGGATGTTTGGGGTATTGTATTTATCATTTTTCATCACCCCACACCCGTGCCCACACCCACACACCCCCACTTACTCCTCCCCTTAGCCAAATTCAGCAGCCCTCACTTTTTCCCCACTTGGTTTGCAAAGGAAAAAGAAATGAAATGAAATAAAAGAAAAGATTAGAAAATAGATAAAGTAGTTAGACTTTGACCTTACCTTGACCTTGACTTTCCTCCCTTGCATTTTCCTCACCTCCCTCTCTCTCCCCTCACCCACTTCTGGCCGAAAATGATCCCCACAACAGCAGCCCCTCCCTCCCTCTTCTCCTCTCATTTTCCATCAAAAAATTCACCCATTTCCATCAAAAATCAAAGCTAAAATGCAAATCAAAGCCCTACCCATTTTCTCTTATCTCTTTAAGCATGGATCTTGGTGCAAAGATTTCAATTTGGAGGTCTAGTTTCATGTTGATCTCAAGATGGTTTTAAGGTATAAATCCTAACCTATTGTTCAATTGTCGGGTTAAATTCCTTAATGTATCTTATTAGGTGCTTAAATATGGTTTAATTGCAAGTTTGGAAATCTAAAGAGAAGGAGTTTGAATTGAAAAGTTAGGGTTTTAAATTCAATAGGGTTGTTGTCGCTTGTTTAAGGTTGCATGGTGTAGTTAGAATGTTAAGACATGTTAAACCTAATCTAGAAGATAATTTGTAAATTGTTGCATCTAAAAGTCCAAATTTAGTTATTTAAGCAAACTAGGTTTTAGTTTTTAGTTGCAAATATGTGATTTAAAATCTAACTAAGAATTATATGACTTTATTAACATTATAAAATGTAGTTTAATGCTTTAGATCATGCAAATCCAAACTAGATTGTTGAATGTGCATTTTGCTATAAAATGGTCGAAATTGGTTAAAATTGCAAACTAGTTTTTGTAAATATTATGTTAAATTGAGAATTAAAATATGGTTAGGGTTTTTATCATATTATTAACTTTATTAAGTGTAGTTTAACACTTTAGTTCATGGAAATCCAACCTAAATTGTAGTTTGTGCATTTTTGCTATGAAATTGTAAAAAGGGTATTTTGTAAACTAGAATATTAGGGTTTTTGGAATTTAATGAGATTAAATTCCGGAAATTGTTTCTATGACTTATTTAAGATATTTAATAAGTATATTGGCCGCTACATTCATTTAAACATCATGTTTTGTACAAACGGCGAATTGTGCTTGCTAGATTTTCGGAAAAACGACTTTTTAAGTGAAATTGGGGTTTTTGGGAATTTTAAGCTATTTTATATTATAATTAGTGCTTGTAATTGTGCAAATGAGTGTGATTGGATTTTTCTCGATGGTTTGACGTTTGTACATCGACATCGAGGGTTGGTTTGACTATTCTTGCATGCGTAGGCTATAGGTTTGGACCTACGCGTGATACGCGTGCCGATGTGATTTTCGTATGCCGTTTCGATTTTGAATTTAATTTTAATGCGATACGGTGCATTATGATGTGTAGGCACCCCATGTGGACTTCGAGACGACAAGCAAGCGCATGGCGACGTCGGCACCGGCTAGCGAGGACCAGGTGAGTAGATTTATATCTACGGGGAGAAGTCGGGTGGATGGCGTATAGCACCCCCGCAGTCCGTGGTGGTGTATACGGATGCGTATACACACCAACATTTATTATATGTTATTTAGGATTAATAACGATGCTTAGGATGGATATTGGTGTGTTGGACTATTTTTAGTGTTGCGAACCCTAGGGTAGTGTTGCACTACACATACACACATACATACTTGCATACATTCCTATTGATATGTGCTCATGGGATTCTTTATAGTTATGTGTTCACATGGGTATGGGACTATGTGTTCACATACGGATTGAGGATGATACTTGGGATTGAGCTGAGTCGATGAGATTTGATTTGAGGCCGTGAGATCGGTGATATAGCAGGGTTCGTATCTTAGATACAACATGACGTTGCAGCGGGTCCTTGACGTAGTGTTTCACACATGTCCATGCACACGTAGGCGGTATCAGTATGGTACTAGACGCAGATCAGTACCCCGATCATAATATTTGATAAAGAGGATACCAGGTGAATAGTATGATGAATGTGATATTGACCCGTACCCAGATTTGGGATGCCGTACGACAGATTTACGTACGAGCTATATTGATGATTGATCCGCACTCTTGACTTGGGATGCCTGATTTTAGATATGGTATTGGATATGATATTATTGAGGCGGGATCACCGACTATACATATACAGGTATGTATATGTATCGACTCAGATGATAGGCGGTTTCCTTACCTGTAGTTCAGCTTGTTAGTTCAGCCGTATAGTTTAGTGTAGTTGTTAGATTAGATTAGACTTCTTACCTATTTCAAAAACTAACGAATCGTGGGCATTTTTAAAGACAGCTCAAGGGAATCTACGGATATTTCAAAAACGACGTATCTTTTCATAAAAACACCGTAGCCCCTATTTTCAAAACCCCATGATTCGTGTTATTTCAAAAGGCACCATTTGTAGGACTTATATTAGTTTAATACTGATTAGTTATCGTTGTGTCTAGTATTCTGCTTCCGCACATTATTGCTGTTCGCTCTGCCCCGCATACTTATTTTGCTGCATACTCCATTATTGATATCATGCTGTTAGGACACCAGCACCATTACCGATGATGCGTATGTACCACATACACTTACTTACTGGCTCACACACATCTTCATCGGTAGTTGCCATGTCACGTACACTTTAGAGAATATATTTGCTTGACTTAGCTTGTTAGCTAGTAGTTTTGACATGATATTAGTGTACTTTCCTTATATGCCATATTAGACATTTCAGTTATTACTTGCTACTTCATGCATATTGTTATTCATTGTTATACCGCACGCATGGATTCTCATGCACTTATTCACTAGTTTATGTGCTATTGAGGTTTTGGACTCGGATTTCCTTGATATTTCTGGATTTGGGAACCGTGGAGATTTCAAAAGAGAATATGTAATTGTTTTAAAAACCCGGTTACCCTGGATATGATATTTCAGTGCGTCCACCATGTGTTTTCTCGGTGCTGAGAGGGACATGTGAGACCCGAGTTCGAGGAGTGGAGGAACCGTCACGGGTACATGGTGGGCCCGGTAAGGTACCCCGGGGCAAGAAGCTCGTGGTGATGACGATGAGCCTGGCAGGGGAGACTACCTACCGGTAATATTACCCGACGCGTCGGATATCCGGAGGATACCGTCGTGGTCTTGAGATGATGGTAGGGGCCGGTCTGGACTGACGGCGACCTAGATATTGAGATTGAGACATTGATATTTCGAGACAGTGAGATTTATGTTTTGTGTCGATGCTAGACACTGTTGATACTGATTTCATTATGATACCTCAGTTTAAAAATACGAAGGAAATCTCACTAATTTATGAAAACAGTTTCTTCATTTACATGTATTCTGTTTCATGCATTCATACCTCATTCATATGATATATTGCTACCTGAGGCACCGACACGGGCACATGAGATTTCACTTGGTTAGATATCACCCTATCCATTGTTATAGGCTGCATGTTATTCATATTTTTGAGGACATATTATGATCATTGACCTAGGTTGCGTTATTTATGCGATTTCTGTGCGTAGATATTTTTCTATTCACGAGTTGGCAACTCACCCCGTTGTGCCCCAGTTTCTTGCAGGTTTGCCGTACAGGTTTCCTTACGGCTTTGCGGGCATAGTTTCATTCGGGTGATTTGCTAGTAGGTGGGTTTACTTGTATCATACCCCCATTATTTACCTTGTATGATATTATTCAGTTGTATCTAGTAAATTCCATCAACCAAACATGTATTTATTGAGATAGAGACCAGTGTTGGTTATTCTTTCGACCTTAGAGTCGCTCGTTATATTTCTGGTGGGTTTGAGTTTCCTTTTGAGTTTTGATCATCGCCGTTGGCGTTGTATATTATATTGTTTGTGTGGTTGTGACCGTCGATTGACGAAGAGCTCGCTCCCGCTTGGGGATGCCCTTTTTATTGATTTCGTATACTATTCATGTTGTATCCCGTTTGGGAGCCAGTTTTTACAAAGGAGACTCTGCCGAAATTTTCAGTAAATTTTGATGTTCTTAAAAACCGCATAGTTCGGCTTATGCTATTAAAACTACTTGTTTTAAATTAGTTTTCCTTCACTCTACTTCTTTTCTTGGTTTGGATTTCTGGGTTTTCGGTTTACTTAGATTACGTACGCCTCGAGACGTTTCGTAGTTTAAGTGCCGGTCATGTTCCGTACTTTCGGGACGTGACAAAGTTGGTATCAGAGCGTTAGGTTTTACCTTCGGAGTATAGGATGACCCTTGGTTGATGGAATAGGTGACTAAAGTAGAGTGACGTATCGTTGGTATGTTCCGCGGCATATTTACGACACGCCACTCCACTTATGAAGCCTTAGGATGTACATTTCCTTGTTCAGTATTATATTCCTTCATGATCTAGCCTCATCGGTACTAGTTTGGTTTTGCTGCCACGATTACGGGCAGGGAGAGCTACAGCTAGAGTTGCGGCCAGCACGAGCTCGTCACGAACGAGGACTGACCAGGGCGAAATTCCGGCGACACACGATTGCGGAGATGTGTCTTTTTACTGTGTTTCCACGCCACGAGCGTTTGGCGGATCGCCTTTATGAGATTTCTCGGACGTGCCGATCAGTATCAAAGGATTGGGCCACTGACAGAGGCCAACCAGATTTTGATGACCGTTGGTGTGTTGCTTATTCATGATGGTCGAGGCACTGTTCAGCGTGCAGACGAGCGAGCTAGTTATTGCTGCGAACGACGAGATATTGCCCCAGATGCTGGCGTTAGTGCAGAACGAGTTGTACTAAGAGATGATAGATGGTCGCTAGTCATCGAGGATGAATGACTAGGACTTGTGGATCGTTCACCTACCCCGATGCGAGGTCATCAGATAGATTGATTCCAGCTGGAGACGATTTCATGCGGAGACGTTGAGAGTCGACAGAGACGATCGAATGTCAGAAACCTATTATTCCAAGTTTTAAGTAGTCGGAAAGACATGCAGGCAATTCTATGGTCCCTCTAGAAGAATGAAACCCTAACTCGACTTAATGACCGTGTGAAAGCCTTTGAACCTTCGGGTTTGCGGCAGTTCTACGGCGCCATTAGTGAGGCTTGGGTTTGCCCTTCTACGGCTGGACCACCGATGCTGTGGTATGTACTCGATACTATTAAACTGTGCCCAAGATGTTGAGCTCTTGGGGGATTATGAGGTTTTGACGACTCGGTCGGATGGCTCGACTTAATTCGGATGCTAGGTGGTGAGATGCATTTCTTGGGAGACTCCAGATACGAGGATAGCCGTTGGAGCTCAGTCCATATAGCCATGATGAGACGATTCCGAAGCAGTCGACATTAGAGAAAGTAGAGTAAAGAGGTCCGTACAAGATCTGGATAAGAAGACGTTCCACTCCGCCGACATCAGAGATGCGATACGCATGCCGAGGCAGAGTACTGGATATACCTTCCAGAAGGAGTCGCGATGGGTATGCAGCTGTTCCGGAGCAAGATGCAGATATAGGAAAGGACGATGACTTCCGGACAGTTGGCAGGGACGAGACATGGAAGAGACCGTGAGCAGGATTCCTTCCAGGACACTGCTGCAATGATACTTGCACCCAGGATCAGATGTGTCACGTATATTCAGAGAGCCAGAGGCCGACGCCGGTGATATGCTGTCTTATGAGTGGTCGCAATGATTGACCGAGAGATGACCAGAGAAGTGCCAGAATGGAATCATCCCCGTTAGCACACCTGACAGGGCCGATGAGCCGATGGACCGAGAGATTGGTAATTCACAGTGGAGATCTTGACCCAGGAGTGGTCATTGTTACGCACACCAGCAGGCCAGAGTCCATGATCATCGACGAAACGTCCCACTAGTGACCGCGACAGTTGGCCCGAGATTCTTAGAGGATGCACTTGAGCGGTACTATTCCGCCATTATCGATTTCGATTGTGATACTCGATATTTGTTTTGTGCACCTTGTGCACCTGATTGATTTTGCGCACGTTCGGCGCTTGATATTGGATTTCATGATTTCATGCACGATGGATGCACCTGATTTGAATTTTCGCGCATGTCTTGAGATGCGATTTTGGTGCACACCAGATGCACTAAATCGAGATTTTTCGTGCATGTCAGATGCACCTGATTTTGCTGTCAGGCACACATATTGCCTACGACAGATGTTTCGTGCACACCCGATGCACTTAGATGTTGTTTCTGTGCGCATGTATGGCACATTCATGGATTTTGATTTCCGTGCGCACCAGACGCACGTAGCATTCATGTGCATATTTTAGGATTGATTTCGTATAGAGCAGTACGTTTTTATGATATTGCTATGTGTTTTCGTACTGAGCAGGACTAGTCAGATGACAGTAATATATTTTGCATGCATTGATAGTTATTGAAGGGATTTCCAAAAAGCGAGCTATAGCCTCAGTATTTACCTACGTGTCTGATATGACACGAAATGTTTAAAACAAGGAGACCCTTCTAAATTGTTTCCAAAACGGCGGAACGTACATTTCAAACAAAGGTATATATGTATATAGTTATTTTCTTATGATAGACGTCCGCCACTGTGCAGTGTTATACGCGTTGCACAGCGACTTAAAGAGATTTGGCATGCATTTCCTTCAGATACTTACAGATATAGATTCGATAATTAGATGTATAGTTTCGAGTTATGTCATATTGGTTTTGATTTGGATTTGGCATTGATGTCTTCTCCATGACTCCGATGATTGCGGGATGCTTGACGGAGTTTTGATTTGAGTTATATGCTCATTTTTCAAGCGCATGCGCTGCGCTACAATTTGTTTTATGTATTTACAATTTCGGAGCCCCGACGACTTGATGGGTTTTCTTAGATGTTTTAGTATTTAGGGGAGTTTGAATTTAAATTCGGGGACCGAATTTCTTTAAGAGGGGAAGATTGTAACGCTTTGAAAATCGTTTCGGTGAAATTTCGAAAAATCGGTAAAATAAGGGGGTTTTCTGTAAAAAGTCAAAATGCAAATATCTTATTATAAAAATTAAATATACATATTCTAGCTATGTAATTGCTATTATTTGGTGTTTATTGAGCCGCTGGTGAAATTTCAAATTTCCTGAAAAAAATATTATTTTATTATTATTTTAAGCCGTCACTAATACATTTAATTAGGGAAAATTACAAATCGGAATGAGTTGAAACAAATTTTGTGTATCATAAAACATTAAATAAAAATTTATCATGTTGTTTTTGGAACGAAATCATTTGCCGAAACGGTTTAGAAATTATTGAAGAAAAAAAAAGGCTTTTTTTTTAGCGTAAATGGATGTTTGGGGTATTGTATTTATCATTTTTCATCACCCCACACCCGTGCCCACACCCACACACCCCCACTTACTCCTCCCCTTAGCCAAATTCAGAAGCCCTCACTTTTTCCCCACTTGGTTTGCAAAGGAAAAAGAAATGAAATGAAATAAAAGAAAAGATTAGAAAATAGATAAAGTAGTTAGACTTTGACCTTACCTTGACCTTGACTTTCCTCCCTTGAATTTTCCTCACCTCCCTCTCTCTCCCCTCACCCACTTCTGGCCGAAAATGATCCCCACAACAGCAGCCCCTCCCTCCCTCTTCTCCTCTCATTTTCCATCAAAAAATTCACCCATTTCCATCAAAAATCAAAGCTAAAATGCAAATCAAAGCCCTACCCATTTTCTCTTATCTCTTTAAGCATGGATCTTGGTGCAAAGATTTCAATTTGGAGGTCTAGTTTCATGTTGATCTCAAGATGGTTTTAAGGTATAAATCCTAACCTATTGTTCAATTGTTGGGTTAAATTTCTTAATGTATCTTATTAGGTGCTTAAATATGGTTTAATTGCAAGTTTGGAAATCTAAAGAGAAGGAGTTTGAATTGAAAAGTTGGGTTTTAAATTCAATAGGGTTGTTGTCACTTGTTTAAGGTTGCATGGTGTAGTTAGCATGTTAAGACATGTTAAACCTAATCTAGAAGATAATTTGTAAATTGTTGCATCTAAAAGTCCAAATTTAGTTATTTAAGCAAACTAGGTTTTAGTTTTTAGTTGCAAATGGGTGATTTAAAATCTAACTAAGAATTTTATGACTTTATTAACATTATAAAATGTAGTTTAATGCTTTAGATCATGCAAATCCAAACTAGATTGTTGCATGTGCATTTTGCTATAAAATGGTCGAAATTGGTTAAAATTGCAAACTAGTTTTTGTAAATATTGTGTTAAATTGAGAATTAAAATATGGTTAGGGTTTTTATCATATTATTAACTTTATTAAGTGTAGTTTAACACTTTAGTTCATGGAAATCCAACCTAAATTGTAGTTTGTGCATTTTTGCTATGAAATTGTAAAAAGGGTATTTTGTAAACTAGAATATTAGGGTTTTTGGAATTTAATGAGATTAAATTCCGGAAATTGTTTCTATGACTTATTTAAGATATTTAATAAGTATATTGGCCGCTACATTCATTTAAACATCATGTTTTGTACAAACGGCGAATTGTGCTTGCTAGATTTTCGGAAAAACGACTTTTTAAGTGAAATTGGGGTTTTTGGGAATTTTAAACTATTTTATATTATAATTAGTGCTTGTAATTGTGCAAATGAGTGTGATTGGATTTTTCTCGATGGTTTGACGTTTGTACATCGACATCGAGGGTTGGTTTGACTATTCTTGCATGCGTAGGCGATAGGTTTGGACCTACGCATGATACGCGTGCCGATGTGATTTTCGTATGCCGTTTCGATTTTGAATTTAGTTTTAATGCGATACGGTGCGTTATGATGTGTAGGCACCCCATGTGGACTTCGAGACGACAAGAAAGCACATGGCGACGTCGGCACCGGCTAGCGAGGACCAGGTGAGTAGATTTATATCTACGGGGAGAAGTCGGGTGGATGGCGTATAGCACCCCCGCAGTCCGTGGTGGTGTATACGGATGCGTATACACACAAACATTTATTATATGTTATTTAGGATTAATAACGATGCTTAGGATGGATATTGGTGTGTTGGACTATTTTTAGTGTTGCGAACCCTAGGGTAGTGTTGCACTACACATACACACATACATACTTGCATACATTCCTATTGATATGTGCTCATGGGATTCTTTATAGTTATGTGTTCACATGGGTATGGGACTATGTGTTCACATACGGATTGAGGATGATACTTGGGATTGAGCTGAGTCGATGAGATTTGATTTGAGGCCGTGAGATCGGTGATATAGCAGGGTTCGTATCTTAGATACGACATGACGTTGTAGTGGGTCCTTTACGTAGTGTTTCACACATGTCCATGCACACGTAGGCGGTATCAGTATGGTACTAGACGTAGATCAGTACCCCGATCATAATATTTGATAAAGAAGATACCAGGTGAATAGTATGATGAATGTGATATTGACCCGTACCCAGATTTGGGATGCCGTACGACAGATTTACGTATGAGCTATATTGATGATTGATCCGCACTCTTGACTTGGGATGCCTGATTTTAGATATGGTATCGGATATGATATTATTGAGGCGGGATCACCGACTATACATATACAGGTATGTATATGTATCGACTCAGATGATAGGCGGTTTCTTTACCTGTAGTTCAGCTTGTTAGTTCAGCCGTATAGTTTAGTGTAGTTGTTAGATTAGATTAGACTTCTTACCTATTTCAAAAACTAACGAATCGTTGGCATTTTTAAAGACAGCTCAAGGGAATCTACGGATATTTCAAAAGAGAATATGTAATTGTTTTAAAAACCCGGTTACCCTGGATATGATATTTCAGTGCGTCCACCATGTGTTTTCTCGGTGCTGAGAGCGACATGTGAGACCCGAGTTCGAGGAGTGGAGGAACCGTCATGGGTACATGGTGGGCCCGGTAAGGTACCCCGGGGCAAGAAGCTCGTGGTGATGACGATGAGCCTGGCAGGGGGAGACTACCTACCGGTGATATTACCCGACGCGTCGGATATCCGGAGGATACCGTCGTGGTCTTGAGATGATGGTAGGGGCCGGTCTGGACTGACGGCGCCCTAGATATTGAGATTGAGACATTGATATTTCGAGACAGTGAGATTTATGTTTTGTGTCGATGCTAGACACTGTTGATACTGATTTCATTATGATACCTCAGTTTAAAAATACGAAGGAAATCTCACTAATTTATGAAAACAGTTTCTTCATTTACATGTATTCTGTTTCATGCATTCATACCTCATTCATATGATATATTGCTACCTGAGGCACCGACACGGGCACATGAGATTTCACTCGGTTAGATATCACCCTAGCCATTGTTATAGGCTGCATGTTATTCATATTTTTGAGGATATATTATGATCATTGACCTAGGTTGCGTTATTTATACGATTTCTGTGCGTAGATATTTTTCTATTCACGAGTTGGCAACTCACCCCGTTGTGCCCCAGTTTCTTGCAGGTTTGCCGTACAGGTTTCCTTACGGCTTTGCGGGCATAGTTTCATTCGGGTGATTTGCTAGTAGGTGGGTTTACTTGTATCATACCCCCATTATTTACCTTGTATGATATTATTCAGTTGTATCTAGTAAATTCCATCAACCAAACATGTATTTATTGAGATAGAGACCAGTGTTGGTTATTCTTTCGACCTTAGAGTCGCTCGTTATATTTCTGGTGGTTTTGAGTTTCCTTTTGAGTTTTGATCCTCGCCGTTGGCGTTGTATATTATATTGTTTGTGTGGTTGTGACCGTCGATTGACGAAGAGCTAGCTCCCGCTTGGGGATGCCCTTTTTATTGATTTCGTATACTATTCATGTTGTATCCCGTTTGGGAGCCAGTTTTTACAAAGGAGACTCTGCCGAAATTTTCAGTAAATTTTGATGTTCTTAAAAACCGCATAGTTCGGCTTATGCTATTAAAACTACTTGTTTTAAATTGGTTTTCCATCACTCTACTTCTTTTCTTGGTTTGGATTTCTGGGTTTTCGGTTTACTTAGATTACGTACGCCTCGAGACGTTTCGTAGTTTAAGTGCCAGTCATGTTCCGTACTTTCGGGACGTGACACTTGGTGGCGAAGGGCAAACACATTCCTGCTCGGAACGCTTCCAGATACAGGGCAATCTTCTTGCCCCGCACCTGATCCGCCAACTCAACCTCTCTAGCTAAACGAAGTGAATAGTTAGAGGGGATGAGGAATCGAGTACGAATTTCGGAAAGCTCGTCCAGACTCTTCAAAATGGAAGGCGCATCGCGGGTGTTCCCGATACGCACCTTGGGGGCCCTTGTCGCCACCCGACGTCGAGTGGCAGGGGAAGCCCTGACTCTAGGGAGCGAACCTGACACAGAGGACGAAGAAGAAGAAGAACCTTCTTGGCTATCTGAAGCCGAATAAGAGGAGGACCCACTGGACTCGACCTCAACAATGGGCATCATCGTCCGACTCTACCCTTACTACCTGTACGGACTCCTCAGATGAAGACATCAAACCTGATTCAAAAGAAGGCACTCACCGAAGAAAAATCAATAGAGGGTCCGATTTATAAGAAGGAGCGCCGGGCAATCTTCAGAAATGAAAGAGAATTTAAGCAAAGTGTCAGCCCTAGGATGGTCCCCTACTATTTATACACCTCAAAAGAGAACATCCTACGGCTCAGATTGGTTCCCGCCAAAACGAAAACGTCGCGCTCAAACGACAGTCGGGGTTCCACGTGGCGATCGGCCATTGGGGACGTCTCTTCAATTAAAGGAGTCAGAGATAGCCTGTTACCTCCGCCAAGCAACGGAGGACACATGGCCCGTACCTCAACTGACGAATCGACTCAAACGGCGCCCCCTCTTTAAAGTGCAATCATTTCACTGATCCGTTGATGCCAACGAGGATACGCGTGAAAATTCAGGCGCACGACGAGGTGACACGTGGGCCCAATGATCGAAACGACGCAACCACCAAACGCCATGCCGTTCCCGGGCGATCCACATTATGATTCTTGGCGCCAAACTGAGCAGAAGAAAAACCTAGCATCTCACTCTCGACCCGACCCATGAATAGGTCGGAAAGAGAGTGGGGGGCTAATGATGATGCTCACAAGCGGTATCTCCTCAGATTATGACACGTGGTAGATGATGTGTCCCGAAGGCTACAGGGGTGGAATAAATGAGTTGCATCAGGGACATTCCTCGGGATCCTCTTCTCGAGGAACGCATCCGACCTTTCGGGAGACTTCCTTTAATACATTCCACCTTCACCTAGAAAACTACCGACAGCTTGTCTCCGAGCTCCTGACATGCCGAGCTTCTTCGGTTTCCATCGATCAATCGAGAGCACAGATCCCATGCGTCCCGCAACGGTTCCGCGTATATTGCCAGGGTGAGATATCCGCTTCTCCATGATCCGCGTCCCACGCTAGCGCATCCCACCATTAATAGGCGCATCACCCCATTAATGGGCGCATCCCGCAATTCAAGACGAGGATAACGCTGGGGCGTAACTGACGGCGATGATCTCGCGCCTGCTCACTCCACATGAACCCTATATAAACCCCTCTCTCAGACGACTCAGGTAACTCGGACTCATTCCAATACGCCGCTACTCTGCACTTATACCTCGGCATTAATTTGATCGTCGGAGGGTCCTACGGTGGTCATCCACCCCGGGACTTCTTTGCAGGTATCTCGGCGTCCAACACCAACCTATTGAGATCCACACTTAACAATCTCCAAAACAAATCTCAGCCGTCAAAGACCGCCATCACAGGATCGACGGAGGACAATATCTGAAGGAGATCCGAAGCTCCATCAGCAGCCGTCATGTGTACTATGCACACGTGGGTATGACATGGGCATGACATGGGCAATTAGGGAATATACTATATAATACAAAATGCCTTTATTATGTCAGGGTTTCTCAATAGGTCTAGGGGTTTTTCAAGCAAGATGGGAAGGCCGAGGGAGTTTTTGACGAGTTTTAAAAGGCAGGGAGTTTTTCAACCATTTACCCTAAAAACAAAACCAATTTGGTACCTAGTTTGAGCCTTAAACATAATTCATGACGATTTCTTAAGGTCAGCATGACAAGAAAAAAATACATTAACATGTGCGGTGACCTTTCTTGCATGGTGTTTAAACAACTTGCAAGAAAGCGCTGACCATCCACATGTGTTCCAAATTTGCGTACTCTACTAGCTTCTTTATTGATAAGTACTACAAAATCAATTTGTTTCTTAATGTTGATGATCACATCTGAGAGCTACACCGTGCTATGCTGCAAGGACACGAATTTAGATTTGGTTCTCATGCAGATAGCTGCCGTTAGACTTTTGTTTGTTTTGATTTAAAACGAAAAAAGGAAAGAAACAAGAGGAGCTATATTTTTCTTGTATCAACTAATTTATTTTTCTTTCACTTTCTTTCAAACCAAACATAATAAACATAATGTAAATAACATGGTCAGTAACACAAATTCATGGTCGGTAAATTTATTTGTCATGACAATGACCGATGGAAAAATCTGCTTGTACTCATCAATAAATCGATGAAGGAAGAGTTGATCTTTCTCTCAAAACATACAAGATTGAATATTGAGATGACATACTGTATATGTGATGGGTACACATTTATTTTGTCTTAAAAATCTGTCAATATCATCACCTCAACCAAAATGTTGAAATTTTGGTGAGAGGATCTGATCCGATCTGAATAGAATTAATATATTTTATAAATTATTATTCAAACTGTTGAAGCTGCCACTATATCAATCAACTTTGATCATCTGTTGAAGCAACTGATTTAATTTTGCATAATGTGGCATATATATATATATATATATATATATATATATATATATATATAAGGTTAACCAAGGAAAGGTGTCATAGAAAGGAATTTCCTTCTATGGCCTCGGAAAAATGCACGCTCCATGATTATTTTCGACGATCGGCATATATCACCTTCATCTTTATCATCTAAGACGTGGATACACCAAATTTCATATGATTATATCATATTTTACTGTTGATTTAATTGTTGCAAAATTAATGGTTTACCAACAATAGAACTTTTTACATTTCTAATTCAACGGTGAAAAAATGGTGGAATCACATAAAATTTGGTGTATTCATATCTTAGATGATAACGATGATGATGATGGATGCCGATCGTCGGAAAAAATGATGAAGGTTGTATTTTTTTGACGCCATAGAAGGAAATCCCCTCCAATTGCCTCTTTCCTCCGTTATTCTCTCTCTCTCCCTCCCGTATATCTGTATAACAGCAAATAATTTACAATGATAGTACCATGCTTTTGTTGAATTAACAGGCATGAGTAGCCATCAGTGAATTATTCTGCATTATTTTTTATATGAATATAACAAGAAGACTATTTTTCATAGTCTGAATAAGTCCTAATGACAAACAACAAGAGTGTTTGGACTGAACGCAAATTGGTAAAATAAGAGATGCATATAGGTATAACATATAGATAGATCCATCACCAGATTTGTGAGAATAATCCTAAATTGGAGACACCAAGAGTGGTGGAATAATACTACGTTGGGAAAAACAAAAGATGTATACAATTATAAGGGGGATATTTACCAAAAACCACCGTGTAGTTTCACATTTTTACCAAAAACCACAATGTGGTTTATTTTTTAACAAAAAACCACAGTATGTGTTCACACTTTTACGAAAAATTATCCAGCAGTTTGAAAAAATCCAAATACTATTAAGCTTTTGGAATATTCTTGAAATATAATCACAGGCATGCACATGACTCCTAAAAGTATTTTTATATCCGAAATAACTTTCTCAACTTTCTTATGTTGGCAACCAAACAAAGCTCGTAAATTTTCAAAACCAAAAGGTGAGAAGGGTATTTTAGATTAAAAAAGTATATTTACAAGTTATGTGCATGTTATATATAGATATAGCTCAAAAAATTAACAATATTGGGTGTTTGCTGAAAGCATATATATGGTAGTTTTTCACAAAAGTGTGAAACCAGTGATTTTCTGTCAAAAAACAAACCAAGTTTTGGTTTTTCTTAAAAGAGTGAGGATTTTAGTAAATGTCCCAACTATAAGATATAAATGTACAACCCAATAATATATTGAATTCTTTTGGATAGAAAAATTAACTATATAGAAAGTTCAGGTGCACTCATAAAAAACAACACTTTGAAAATTTCCAAATTCTTATATAGTTTTAGAGCCCTGATGTACCCGTATCTCTGAGAGAGTAGTATATAAGCTAATACCAAAAAAATGTGTACGGTCCATCCGATACAAAAAGTTTAAGAGCAATAAAATTTTTGTTGCACGTGGAAGAAGGGATATGTGTTGAAATAAACACTCCATCAAACATACATCTATTTCGACGGCAATTTACCGTCGAAATTGGTCTATTTCGTTGGACGACACCAAATATCCACGAAGAAACGCCGACGCAATAGATTACGTCGCAATAAATTATTTCAGACGACTAAAATTCGTCGTAATAATCAAAACTATTTCGACGGCTGATTCCCGTCGAAATAGTTTTTTTATCGACGGGTAATTTCTGTTGAAATATATAAGTTTTTTCATGTAAAATATTATTTCAGGAATCACTTAAATATCATTTTTTATATTTCGACAGGCTACTTCCGTCGAAATAGTCTATTTCGACGGGCCATTTCCGTCGAAATAGACTATTTCGACGGAAATTTCCCGTTTAAATAGAGTGGATTACAATAAAAAAAATTGAAAGAGCCAAGAAGATCTCTAACCCAATCTATTTCAATTTAATACCGATTCCATTCCATTCAAATATCGATTATTCAAATACGATTACAATACATACTATGCGTTCCTTTACAATCTTAACTTCATAAATTTACAAAAGTGAGAAATGAAAAATCAACGGAGGACGAACAAGGGGAGGGAGAGTCGATCACGAAGGAGGCGTTCATGGATTTCCTGTGTAAAGCCCTTGCGATTAAAAGTTTAAAATACATGAATTAGTATAAATATTTTATATTAATAAATTATGTGTGCGCGCGTTTGTTTCTGTGCGTGTGTGTATGTATGCTTGTGCGCGGGCACGTTTGATTGTCTGTGTGTATGCTTGTGTGTGGGCACCCGCGCGTGTTTGTGTCTGCGTATGTATGTACGTGTGTGCATGTGTATGCGCGCGCGCGTATGTATGCATGTGTGTACGCGTGCGCGCATGCATGTTTGTATATGATATGTGCGTATGTATGCATGTGTGTGTATGATTGTGTGTATGTGACATGTGATATGTATGCATGTGTGTTGGTGTGTGTGTGTATGTATGCATGTGTGTTTATGTGTGTGTATATGATTTTGCGTGTATGTATGCATGTGTGTGTGCGCGCACGCGCATGTGTGTATGTGATATGTGTGTATGTGATATGTGCGTATGATTGTGTATATGTGACATGGGATATGTATGCATGTGTGTATGTGATATATCCGTATGCATGTGTGTTTGTGTCTGTGTCTGTGTCTGTGTGATGATGCTCAAGAACGGTAATTCCATAAATTGTGCCACATGGCGGATGACGTGTCACACACGTAAACCAATTGGGCCCTGAGGGCCACGAAGAAGGAGCCAGTTTGCTACAGTGGGGGCTTCCCTCCAACCCTATCTCCAAAGTTGTACTCCACTCCTTGCCCCCCAGCACTTCAGCAGCCAGCCCAAGTGTCCCTTTGCTCTATTCCGAGCAAGACGGGCCTCGGCCTCCTCGGCCCTTCCGGCCCGTCTCCGAGCTACCACAGCACCAAGATGCCTCGGCCCTCCCGCTCGTTCCCGAGCTCCCCGCCGAGGCCATCTTCCTCGGTCCTCCGACCGACCAACTCCACCACTCATAGGCATAACCGTCGCTCCGCGAATCTCGCCATGCGCGGATTCTCCGCCAACAACATCCCACGTTCCACACCTCCGCGATCCCCATTAATGGGCGGTCCGCTCTCTACGCGGATGTGACGTCGGGAGCGTAACTGCCGGCGAGATTCTCGCGCCTGCTGCTGCGTGCCATCACCACTATATAAACCCTCATCACAGAGGGGTCAAGTAAGCCATCCTTTACACTTTACGCCGTTACTCTGCTCGGATCTCATCACTAACTTGAGCGTCGGAGGGTCCTCGGTGGTACCAAACCACCCCGGGACTTCTTTGCAGGTACTCGGCGTCAGCCTCCTCACCCCACCTTCTCCTATCAAAACCAATTGAGACCCACACGCAACAAAGGACAATCAACCCGGTTCACCTAGAGATCAACGGAAGACAACATTTGACGGAGGCCCGAAAAGGACCACCATCAGTTGGCGCCGTCTGTGGGAAACGAGACTCCACAAAAAAAAAAACAAAATTGGCCTTCCGATCTCCATCCCCATGGCAAGCGATAACCCTGAAGATCCAAATACCAGCCGCCACCTTCCCCTCACCAGAGGCACGAGTGAACCTCCTCCGGCGAGCGTCGTCAACGCCCTCGCCGGCCGAATAGACCGACACCCCCTCCCTTGACGGGGTCGCACAGAGGGGGCTCACCACGGCGGCACGAGGGCCATCTCACCCAAGGATCTAAGCCCTCACTAAGAGGCAGCCCAGCAGCTACCCTGCTCGGCTATCTCTGGCGGGTAGCTTCCCTACCACAACGCCAGGGATCAGAAAGTCCCCGCAGAGACAGTCGAGCACGAGGATCCCTCGCCCGGCTATCCCTGGCGGGTAGCTTCCCTACCGCAACGCCTGGGATTAGAAAGCCCTCCCAGAGGCAGTCGAGCCCGAGGATCCCTCGCTCGGCTATCCTTGGCGGGTAGCTTCCCTACCACAACGCAAGGGATCAGAAAGTCCTCCCAGAGGCAGTCGAGCCCGAGGATCCCTTGCTCGGCTATCCCTGGTGGGTAGCATCCCTACCGCAATGCCAGGGATCAGAAAGTACTCCCAGAGGCAGTCGAGCCCGAGGATCCCTCGCTCGGCTATCCCGGGCGGGTAGCTTCCCTACCGCAATGCCGGGGATCAGAAAGCCCACCCAGAGGCAGTCGAGCCCGAGGATCCCTCGCTCGGCTATCCTTTAGGACAAAAGCCCTAACCAAGAGGCACCGGGCGGTAACCCTGCCCGGCCAAGGGTCCTTGGTAGGCTTCTTACAGCCCTATAGCTCTCTTCCCGCATCAAGAACCAAACTCATCCTAAAGGCAGTCAGGTCCTTGCTCGGCTATCCCCGGCTGGTAGCTTCCTACCACAACCGACAGGGATCAAAGTCCTCAACAAGAGGCACTGGGCAGCAACCCTGTTCGGTCCCCGTCCTGAAGGATCAAAGCCCTCGCTAGAGGCAACCGAGCAGCTACCCTGCTCGGTCCCCTCCGGCTGGTACCTCCCTACCCATGACGCCAAGGATCGAAGCCCTCGCAAGAGGCATCCGAGCGGCTACCCCGCTCGGTCATCCCAGGATGGTAGTTGCCTACCCACGACGCCAGAGATCAAAGCCCTCGCCAAGAGGCAACCGCGCAGCTTCACTGCCCGGTCATCCTTAGTGGGCTTCTTACAGCCCATCCAATGCTGAGGATCAAAGCCCTCGCCAAGAGGCACCGAGCGGCTACCCTACTCGGCCATCCTTCGCAGGCCTCTCACGGCCCCTCCAGCGTCAAGGATCAAAGCCCTCACCAAGAGGCACCGAGCGGCTACCCAGCTCAGCCATCCTTCGCAGGCCTCTCACGGCCCCTCCAGCGTCAAGGATCAAAGCCCTCGCAAGAGAAAACTGAGCAGCTACCTGTAAGTCCATGCTACCTCTCCCGGTACTTTCGGGCATGCGGAATTTGGTGAAAAACGATTTTCTAGAGGCGGTAACATGGACTCAAAACCGGATCTTTGTTAAACTATCTACCTAACAACCTAACTAGGAGTTGTTAACTACTCGGTTAGGGGGTTATACCTTTCTTTCTTGTACTCCTTCGTCTTTGACTCTCGATGGTGTACGGATTTGCTTCACTCCGTTGTCTCCTTGCGCCGAAGATCGATCCACCCGAAAGCTTCTACCTTTGGCTTCTTCATCGAGCTTCGAAGAAACTAGTTCACTCGGTTTGCTAAATCTTGTGAACTAGAGTGAGTAGAGAAGAGTGTGTTGGGATTATACTCTATGGTTCTTGCTTCTCAACACATGAGACAAGTGAACCATAGACTAAAGAGAGGGAGAGCAAGAGGAAGAGGATGAGATCTCAAGAACACACGAGAGAGAAAGGAAATGAAAGAATGAGCAAGACTTTTCCCACTTGGCTCTCATAATCCAAAACCATCATAACCAATAATAGCAATCAAGTATTAGTGATGGTTTAAGCTACAATAGCCATATCATTTCATGCACTCATTTTGCACAAGAGAACAAGCAAGCAAAAGTCTTTGCCATGAAATGATAGCCATTGTCATCATGATGGTCAACTAGTCCAACCTAGTCAACCGGTCAACAAAGTCAACAAGTCAACAAAGTCAACCCCTAAACAACCATGTCACTATAATACTTAATTAATATTATTGTTAATTACATATCATATTCTCATTAGGGTTGAGCAAAAAGTAAATGGTCAACAGTCAACAGTCAACAACCCTAATGAGAATCCTCTGCCTCTGTCTCTCTGTCAACTGTGCATACACACCCGCATCCGCGTTCCGAAGAACACGAATACATACTGGATAAAACCAATCCCAAAACGTATACTAGGATCTGGCTTAAACCAAAGCCCGCTAGTGTTAACTGTCCGGACACTGTACGTGCATAAGTGCACGGATGTGACCGAACCTTGTCGCAAAACCATGCGACCTGTCGCAAAACCATGCGACCTCTACTCTTTTGCCTAAAGGCGAATAGCTTTCTGTGTGGGACTCTAAAGACTCGACACTACGCTGGCAGTGGGTTTAACCACAGACCGCAAGCGGCACTAGCTGTGCCTAACGGTCCCCAGGTAGATGCCGACAAGAAGACTGACGAGGTGAAACCCATCTGAACTCCTACTGAGCCTGAATGTGACAGTCTCCGTACAGTCCGGTCTATTCGTCTGAAACATCGCATGGCGGGCCTAGGGGGGCGGTAAACGTCAGTCCCCTAATAGCGGTACAAGTCGTGTCGGAGTGAAGCCCAAAACACCCTGAGATAACACTGGAAGCCTACCAGTAGATCTCGATTGCCTAGGCCAGGGACTACTCGTGTAATGGCTCTCCTAGACACAGCGCGATGTCAACCCCCAATACCGAGAGAGATGAATCCTGTCTAACCGTCACTGCCTCCAAGTGCTTCGGGACTGCACCCAACTACTACCTGTTTGCACGACTCCTTTGAGCCATGGTAGGGTAGTAATCAAAGTACAGTGGGAATACACTCGAGACGAAGTGACAGTGTCAAGTCAGCGGACTAAGCTGTACTCATGTCACCTAGGAACTTATAACTGCCGATAGGTATAATACCAACCGGTCAGTTCCCGACGAGTCCTGTCCAGTGTACTCGTAACCTAACGAGCACCCGCATACTATCTCCAGTACGACGTACTGATGGCTGTGGGACAGACCATCTCCCACTCTAGGATGAGAAGTGCATGCGCTAGTCTACTCCGGAGTATCGATGCCCTGTCTCGATAGTCCTGCGACTAGGGACCTGCATAAGGATGTGCTTATAGATTACCCAGCCCCCACTAGTGTGACTGCCATCACAACGCTGGTAATCAAGCAAAGATCCTAAGGGCTCCACTAATGTGTATAGGTGATATACTAAAATAAGCACATGTACACATTGAAGTAGAAACAAACCAAGTAGCATACTACTATTTTGAGCAAGATTGTATATACAACTGTGAATATCCCAAGCTTCCAATAAGTAATATACAAACTAGTATGATACAGTAATAGCCTCTAGGGCATATACACTAACAATCTCTCACTTACACTAAGGCCATGTACTGGCGTATCGAAGACCTATCATCTCGATCAGCCGCTCGAACTGAGTCTGGAGCAAGGCCTTGGTGAATGGATCTGCAGTGTTATCTTCTGAAGCGACCCTCCGAACCTCGATCTCCTGGTGATCCACGATCTCCCTGATCAGGTGATACCGCCTCAAGATGTGTCTGGATCTCTGATGGGACCTGGGTTCCTTCGCTAAAGCTATAGCCCCATTGTTGTCACAATACAGAGGTATTGGATCAACAATGGACGGAACTACCTGAAGTTCTTTCAAGAACATCCTCATCCAGACAGCTTCTTTTACGGCATCAGATGCAGCGATGTATTCCGCTTCCATCGTCGAGTCTGCAACGGTTTCCTGTTTGGAACTCTTCCAACACACCGCCCCTCCATTGAGGGTAAAGACAAAACCCGACATGGACTTGGAATCATCCTTGTCACTCTGGATGCTGGAGTCAGCAAAGGCCTCGATCTGGAGGTCTTTTCCGCCATACACCAAGAACATCTCCTTAGTCCTTCTCAGGTACTTGAGAATGTTCTTTATCGCTATCCAGTGTTTCTCCCCAGGGTTTGACTGATACCGGCTTACCACACTCAGTGCATAAGCTACATCCGGTCTGGTACACAACATCGCATACATTATAGAGCTTACCGCAGAAGCGTAGGGTATAATAGACATGCGATCCCTCTCCAAATCAGTCTTGGGAGACATCTCTTTAGAGAGGGTGATCCCGTGACAAGCCGGTAGATTACCGCGCTTGGAATCTTCCATACTGAATCTTTTCAGTATGGTGTCTATGTACCTGGACTGTGAAAGTCCTAATATCCTCTTGGATCTATCACGATGGATCCGGATCCCCAGGATGTATGAGGCATCACCCAGGTCTTTCATGGAGAACCTGTGTGACAAGAACCCCTTGACAGATTGTAGCATAGGAATATCATTTCCTATTAAGAGAATGTCATCCACGTATAAAACGAGGAATACCACAGTTCTCGCTACAAATCTACTATAGATGCATGGTTCATCTGGATTTTTAATAAAGCCAAATTCCTTGACCGTCTCATCAAAACAGATGTTCCAACTCTGCGATGCCTGCTTTAGTCCATAGATGGACTTAAGCAACTTGCACACCTTTCCGCTGCTCCCACTCTGAATGAAACCATCTGGCTGGTCCATATAGACACACTCCTCTTAATTTCCATATAGAAAAGCGGTCTTCACGTCCATCTGCCAAATCTCATAATCGTGGAAGGCAGCAATAGCAAGAAGGATCCGAATGGATTTCAGCATAGCTACTGGAGAAAAGGTTTCGTCATAGTCCAAACCAGGTCTTTGACGAAAACCCTTTGCAACCAGTCTAGCTTTATAGGTCTCAACATGTCCATCTACACCAATCTTCCTTTTGAAGATCCACTTGCATCCTACGGGTTTTAGCCCGTCTGGAGCAATGTCCAACGTCCATACTTTGTTGGTGTACATGGACTCCATTTCGGTCCGCATTGCATCCAGCCATTTTACCGAGTCAACGCTCTGAACGGCCTGCTGGAAGCTAGTAGGCTTATCATAATCTATGATGCAATCCTCTCTATCCCCGTCTATGAGAAAACCGTAGTATCTCTCGGGCGGATGAGACTGCCTACTACTCCTGCGGAGCGGCGTAGGAATGTCCTGTTCTTTTGAATCCTCTGGTTCTACTAAGCTTTCAGTAATAGTCTGTGGTTCTGGAATCTCTTCCAGTTCTATTTCGCTCGCACTTGTTTCCTTTTCTAAGAACTGGTGTTCCAGAAAATGGGCATTACGAGAAACAATGATCTTTTGTTCCTCTGCGTAATAGAAGAGATACCCCCTGGAGTTCTTTGGGTATCCCACAAACTTGCACAGTACTGAGCGTGCCTCGAGTTTGTCCGCATGCTGCTTTTTGACAAAAGCCGGACATCCCCAGATCTTCAGATATTGAAGATAGGGTTTCTTCCCACTCTATATCTCATATGGTGTGGTAGGCACAGCCTTAGTTGGAACTCGGTTCAAAAGGTATGCAGCTGATTCTAGCGCATACCCCCAGAATGATCGTGGTAACTCAGTGTTACTCATCATGGACCGTACCATATCCAATAGGGTTCGGTTCCGTCTCTCCGATACACCGTTATGTTGCGGAGTGTATGGAGGAGTAAGCTGAGAGAGAATTCCATTCTCTTTTAAATAGTCCAGGAACTCGGCACTCAAGTATTCACCACCTCGATCCGATCTTAGAATCTTGATACTTTTGCCGGTTTGTTTTTCTACTTCATTCTTATATTTCTGGAATTTTCCAAAGGCTTCGGACTTATGTTTCATTAAGAAGACATAACCGTACCTTGAAAAGTCATCTGTAAAAGTAATGAAGTAAGAATAACCGCTTCGTGCATGCGTAGACATTGGACCGCACACGTCGCTGTGTACGAGTCCCAAAAGCTCGCTCGCTCTTACTCCGTGTCCAGTGAACAGAGTCTTTGTCATCTTTCCTTTGAGACAGGATTGACAAGTGGCATACGATTGATATTCGAACAGATTCAAATATCCTTCTGTATGTAACTTCGTCAACCTTCTCTCATTGATGTGACCTAGTCTACAATGCCATAAGAAAGTCTGATTTATTTCCGGAGACTTTCTTTTGTGTGTATTCTGGACATTGAAAATCTGTGGTTGGTTTAATACGTATATACCATTGCTTAATGTACCTGACCCAATCAGAACTTGATTAAGGTGAATGTTCACAACATTACTTACAAATGCAAATTCATAACCTTCTTTAGATAATAAAGATACAGAAATGATATTACAAGTTGCATTGGGTACAAAATACCAATTACGCAAAACCAAAACATGTCCATCTGACAAGCCCAGGTGATAGTCCCCCACGGACTCAGCATCCATGCCAGCTCCGTTTGCAACTCTGAGGGTCATATCACCTGCCTTCAAAACCCTACGCTTTCTCAGTGCCTGCAAATAATTACAGATATGAGATCTTGATCCGGTATCCAATACCCAGGAAGTAGAGTTTATTGAAAGACAGTTTTCAATAACATACACACCTGAAGCTGAAGCCGCAACTTGCTTCAGTTCCTGTGTCCTGGCTTTCCAAGCCCTGCAATCATTCTTCCAGTGTCCCTTCTTATGACAATAGAAGCATTCTTTTTATCCACAAGCTGCCCCGCCTTCTTTGTTGCCTTTGTCTTTCCCTTCGTATCCACTTTACTAACACCGCCCCTTGGTTTGGCGGGGGCTTTCTTCTTCTTTTCCTTGGCTTTCGCCTTGGACCTAGAAGAGGAAGATCCTTCTACAAACAAAGTGGATTTTTCCCTACCTTTCTGTAGGGTGCCCTTTGCGCTCCTCAGCATGTTGAGGAGTTCTGAAAGTTCAACTTCCTTTTATTTTAAGTTGAAGTTCAGGATAAACTGGGCGTAAGTGGAAGGAAGGGACTGGAGAATCAAGTCCGTATAGAGCTCATTCTCCAACGTGGTCCCAAGGTCCGCGAGCTCTTCTATGTAGCCAATCATCTTAAGCACGTGTTCCGCTACCGATGATCCGACGGCCAACCTTACCGAAAATAACTTCTTCGACACTTCGTATCTTGCGATACGAGACTGCTCTCCATACAGTTCTTTTGTATGGAGAAATATAGATTCGATGTCCATATTCTCGTGCCTCCTCTGATGTTTGTTGTCCATAGAGGCAAGCACGAGGCACCTGGCCTTCGCGCAATCAATCTCCCAAGTCTTACGGATTTCCTTATCCGCGACGCTGGAGGTGGGACCTGGGACGGGGGGAGCTTTGGTGGTAAGAAGATACCCCAGCTTGTCGTAAGTGATTGCCATTTTGACATTCCTGAGCCAATCTTTGTAGTTTGGCCCTGTCAGTATGTTTTTATCTAGAAGTAACTTAAGTCCAGTCATGTCGATTGGTCGCTGCAATTAGGAGAGAGAAGAAACACTCAGCATGACGCTCTTGCAAGTTTAGAGTGGTTTTTAGTTTGTCTAAACAGGATGGCTCCCACTGTTTCTCGAATCCCTTCTCAAACCAAAAAGGAAGAATTAGTCAGGATCAATCTCACCATACAATACTTGCTTAACCGTTCGGCCAGGCTGGTGTCGGTACTTCGAGGGAGGTTTTTCCAACGCTTTCGCGAAGTTCCTTAATTTAATAACCTCTTTTCCCTGGGGGCGTAACCCCGCTAACACCTTTCTAGACACCTACTTGGTTTATAACATTGATCGTTAAGTGAGAAATTTCCCGAGGAGTAGCATATACTCACAGTAGGATCGGGATCCAAATATCATTGCATGACGAAACTGAAGGAATCCTACCAGAATCACCACACTCCAGATGGTAGGCAATACTAGCAAGTTTCAGTTCTTTTGAAATTCCCGATGTGGATTTTTGCCCCATGCTCTTATGACCTTGGCGTGAGGTCAAAATGTCATAAGTCACATGTCAAGTTCTTCCCATCATTATTCAGGTTAATTTGAACCCACCCGTACCTACCCTTGACGTAGGCCAAAATGGCAGTACGGCTGTCCCAAACCAACGCATTCTATCTATGCAACAGATAAATATCCGGCAGCTACCAATCACTATGCCTTGGCGTGAGGTCAAAATACATAGCTTGAATACTACCGAATATTTAACTGAAATGATGGAGGGCTACGGATGGTTTTGGCAAAACCGTGAACGTAGTGAACTTGATATGATCGATGGAACGAGATAGCTTTTAAAAGGAGTGGCTCAAGCTCCGCATTTAAAAGTTAGTTTTGAAAAGAACCGAGTGGTTTTTCGAAAGTGTTCCAACGACTTTTACTTGGTTTATTTTCTTGCATTAGTTCTTTTAATGCGTGTTATTCTTGCATTAGTTCTTTTAATACGTCCCATCATTTAATCCTACCATTGCAGAAAATAACCAAAATATGACGTACGCTTATGCCATTCGCATTCGCCACGGGGCCCCGTCATTACCCGTTAGGTTACTTAACTAACGACAGAGCGGGGGCTGGGCTAGCGCGGCTGTAAAACATAAGCAACGCCTAAATAATATCATATATAGATATACATTGCAATGATAGCCATTTCAGATCACAGATGAACACATTGGATATACTAGGAACCCGCAATTCGTACGAGCCTGTAGCGAAAAGCAGATTACACGGTCGCGGTGAATAGCCAATAGCCCACCCAAGACCCCTACGGGTGCGGCAAACTACCCGCCAAGTACCCGAAGAGAAGCAACCTCCCTCAACTCCGTGAGTAGGCCACTCGGCACTTCGGGATACCCGGTAGTTTGTGCACCCCCTCTATGGGTCTATCCTAGGAGCAAAAACAGTAAAAAGAAATTATACAATGACGGCTACAACCCCGACCCGGTTGTGCGGCCATACAAATAATTATTACATCAATTTACAAATTTACATGAATTGAAAGAAAAGAAAACTCTCGTCTCACAACCCCCGGCTATTCACCCGCGACAATCCAATGAATTCATATACACATTCCAATGACATTACAGATCACAGATTTGTATAACCCCCACTAATCGACATATAGCGATTAGCAGACGTTCAATACAAATATCACATCACAGATAAAAACCCGTCAGCTTAAGTCTTTAGAAGTTCGATCAAAAATACGGATTTTTAGGCCCAAAACACAAAATTTTCGTTCTGGAAAATCTGGGCTGAAAAGACATATTCCAAAAATCCCAAAACAACCCTAGAAATACACTGCACAAAATTTGGACCTCGGCCGAGTCAACTCGGCCGCGGAACCGCGGCGGGAGCGTGCTCCCGCCGCGTTTCCGCGGCGCTTTGATCGGTTCGTGGGACCAAATTTTGTGGTTATTTAATAAAAAGCCTGAGCCGATTTTTAAGATGAAATTTATCAGTTTTTGAACAGAAAAAAAATCGGCAGAAACTTGACATATCGGGTTCGTTTCGTGACTTTTTCTTTGATCGATCTTCTAGTTACTTTGCTAACATGCTAGATAGAGTTTAACTAGGCTCTGATACCACTGTAAGTCCATGCTACCTCTCCCGGTACTTTCGGGCATGCGGAATTTGGTGAAAAACGATTTTCTAGAGGCGGTACCATGGACTCAAAACCGGATCTTTGTTAAACTATCTACCTAACAACCTAACTAGGAGTTGTTAACTACTCGGTTAGGGGGTTATACCTTTCTTTCTTGAACTCCTTCATCTTTGACTCTCGACGGTGTACGGATTGGCTTCACTCCGTCGTCTCCTTGCGCCGAAGATCGATCCACCCGAAAGCTTCTATCTTTGGCTTCTTCTTCGAGCTTTGAAGAAACTAGTTCGCTCGGTTTGCTAAACATTGTGAACTAGAGTGAGTAGAGAAGAGTGTGTTGGGATTATACTCTATGGTTCTTGCTTCTCAACACATGAGACAAGTGAACCATAGACTAAAGAGAGGGAGAGCAAGAGGAAGAGGATGAGAGCTCAAGAACATAAGAGAGAGAAAGGAAATGAAAGAATGAGCAAGACTTTTCTCACTTGGCTCTCATAATCCAAAACCATCATAACCAATAATAGCAATCAAGTATTAGTGATGGTTTAAGCTACAATAGCCATATCATTTCATGCACTCATTTTGCACAAGAGAACAAGCAAGCAAAAGTCTTTTCCATGAAATGATAGCCATTGTCATCATGATGGTCAACTAGTCCAACCTAGTCAACCGGTCAACAAAGTCAACAAGTCAACAAAGTCAACCCCTCAACAACCATGTCACTATAATACTTAATTAATATTATTTTTAATTACATATCATATTCTCATTAGGGTTGAGCAAAAAGTCAATGGTCAACAGTCAATAGTCAACAACCCTAATGAGAATCCTCTGCCTCTGTCTCTCTCTCAACTGTGCATACACACCCGCATCCGCGTTCCGAGGAACACGAATACATACTGGATAAAACCAATCCCAAAACGTACACTAGGATCTGGCTTAAACCAAAGCCCGCTAGTGTTAACTGTCCGGACACTGTACGTGCATAAGTTCACGGATGTGACCGAACCCTGTCGCAAAACCATGCGACCTGTCGCAAAATCATGCGACCTCTACTCTTTTGCCTAAAGGCGAATAGCTTTCTGTGTGGGACTCTAAAGACTAGACACTACGCTGGCAGTGGGTTTAACCACAGACCGCAAGCGGCACTAGCTGTCCGTAACGGTCCCCAGGTAGATGCCGACAAGAAGACTGATGAGGTGAAACCCATCTAAACTCTTACTGAGCCTGAATGTGACAGTCTCCGTACAGTCTGGTCTGTTCGTCTGATACATCGCATGGCGGGCCTAAGGGGGCGGTAAATGTCAGTCCCCTAATAGCGGTACAAGTCGTGTCGGAGTGAAGCCCAAAATACCCCGAGATAACACTGGAAGCCTACCAGTATATCTCGATTGCCCTGGCCAGGGACTACTCGTGTAATGGCTCTCCTAGACACAACGCGATGTCAACCCCCAATACCGGGAGAGACGAATCCTGTCTAACCGTCACTGTCTCCAAGTGCCTCGGGACTGCACCAAACTACTACCTGTTTGCACGACTCCTTTGAGCCGTGGTAGGGTAGTAATCAAAGTACAGTTGGAACACACTCGAGGCGAAGTGACAGTGTCAAGTCAGCGAACTAAGCTGTACTCATGTCACCTGGGAACTGATAACTAACGATAGGTATAATACCAACCGGTCAGTTCCCGACGAGTCCTGTCCAGTGTACTCGTAACCTAACGAGCACCCGCATACTATCTCCAGTACGACGTACTGATGGCTGTGGGACAGACCATCTCCCACTCTGGGATGAGAAGCGCATGCGCTAGTCTACTCCGGAGTATCGATGCCCTGTCTCGATAGTCCTGCGACTTGGGACCTGCATAAGGATGTGCTTATAGATTACCCAGCCCCCACTAGTGTGACTGCCATCACAACGCTGGTAATCAAGCAAAGATCCTAAGGGCTCCACTAATGTGTATAGGTGATATACTAAAATAAGCACATGTACACATTGAAGTAGAAACAAACCAAGTAGCATACTACTATTTTGAGCAAGATTGTATATACAGCTGTGAATATCCCAAGCTTCCATTAAGTACTATACAAACTAGTATGATACAGTAATGGCCTCTAGGGCATATACACTAACACTACCCTGCTCGGTCACCTCCGGCTGGTAGCTCCATACCCATGACGCCAGGGATCGAAGCCCTCGTAAGTGGCATCCGAGCGGTTACCCCGCTCGGTCATCCCAGGATGGTAGTTTCCTACTCACGACGCCAGAGATCAAATCCCACGCCAAGAGGCAACCGCGCAGCTTCACTGCCCGATCATCCTTAGTAGGCTTCTTACAGCCCCTCCAATGCTGAGGATCAAAGCCCTCGCCAAGAGGCACCGAGCGGCTACCCTGCTCGTCCATCCTTCGCAGGCCTCTCACGGCCCCTCCAGCGTCAAGGATCTAAGCCCTCACTAAGATGCGGCCTAGCAGCTACCCTGCTCGGCTATCCTTGGCGGGTTGCTTCCCTACCGCAACGACAGGGATCAGAAAGTCCTCCCAGAGGCAGTCGAGCCCGAGGAGCCCTCGCTCGTCTATCCCTGGCGGGTAGCTTCTGTTGGATATATATTCCCTAGAGGCCTTCATTGTATAGGATGCTAGGGATATATATGTACATAACAATCTTGCTTGATATAATAGTACGCTATTTGGTTTGACTTTATCTTAACGTGTGATATATTTTACTTTGTATTTATAAACATGTTGATAAAGCCCATAGGGTGTTTTGCCTGACTACCGGCGTTGTGGTGGCAGTCATACTTGTGGGAGCTGGATAGTCAATAGGCACATCCTTAAATGTCCCTGGTCGCAGGAGTATCGAGACTGGGCATCGATGCTCCAGAGTAGACTAGTGTATACATATCTAGAACCTGACGAGGGGCGATGGATTGGTCCCGCAGCCATTGGTGATGTGCACTTAAGATTGTATACAGATGCTCATTGAGTGTGAGTACACTGGACAGGACTCGCCGAGAACTGACTGGATGGTATTATACCTAACGTCAGATTGCAGTTCTCAGGTTACATGTGTGCAGATAGTCTGTTGACTTAAGGTCGTTATTTGCCTCGTGTGAGTTCCCACTGTACTTTGATTATAACCCTACCACGGCTCAAAGGAGTCGTGCAAACAGGTCATAGTTGGGTACAGTCCCGAGCCACGTGGAGGCAGTGAGCGACTGTTAGGGATTCGTCTCTCCCGGTATAGGGAGTTGATATCGCACTGTGATCGCTTGGTCATTACCATAAGTCCCTGGCCAGGGCTGATTGAGGATTACAGGTGGACCGATCAGTAGATTCTCGGATGGTCTTGAGCCATACCGGCACGACTTGTACGGTTATTAGGGGTCTGACGTTCACCACCTCCCTAAACCATACATGCGATACTCTTAGACGAACAGACCAGACTGCGCGGATATTGTCATGGACAGGCTCAGTAGGAGTTCGGATGAGTTTCCTCATCGGCCTTCTTATCGACATCTTGTAAGTGCACGACGGCGCCCCGGCCTCCATCCCGAGGCCAAATGCGGAAGCGATGGTTAACTTTAAATTTTCTTGAACCGGAACCACCGCGCACAAAAACACGGATTGGGCCATTAATTAGTCCTAGCTAACTACAAGATGGGAAAGAGAGATATACCGAGCGATCCGTGTCCTCCGGTCTTCTAGCCGTCGTCCCGATCTCCCGTAGAATGTCCGGTCTCCACCTCCTCGCCGGAAGGGCACCACGTCGCCTGCTTCTTTTACGGGCTCCCACCTCTATACCGAGGCAACTCGGGCATGAAGCTGGCGAGTGGACGTGTCCAAGATTTGCTGTAGAACATAGTGAAGAAACATGTCTCATTTTGGGGTTCATGGAGTTGCCATATGGTGGAGGAAATGATATAAGATTTTGGAGATGGTGTTGTGGGATTTTTCCGAAACCAAAAGAGAACAAAATCCCACATATCAAATTCTGGACAGCCTTCATCAAGCTTGGCCGGCCATGGCTTTGGGTGGAGATAGAGAATGAGAGTGAGTGAGTGGTGTATGGATGATGGAACCACTATCATAATGCAAGAGAGAAAAGGTCATGATAAGAAACAATCATCACAAACAAATCCATACTCCATCAACTAATCAACAACCATGACCTATCATCATTACCAAACATCATCACCCACAAAAGTCAAGTCATGATGGAAAAAGAAAGTCAAATGATGGTGCAAGTATCATGATACAATAATATGCAAAGACCCCCTTCCAAATTGCTTATTTGCACAAATGCAAATAAGCCCTCCTCCACCAATCTTCGGCCAATGAAAGATACAAAGAAATATGGCCGAAACGGAAAGCAAACTGGCAACTCAAGAAAACTGGTCCCGTAATAAATTACAGGAAAACCCCGCTACTGTGCATACACACCCGCATCTGTATTCCGACCGAAATACAAATGCAATGAAACAAAATCTATACTGTACTATACTAGGATCCGGCTTAAACCAAAGCCGGCTAGTATTATCCGTTTGATCCTGATCCGTGCAATACCGCACGTATCTGATCGAACGCTGCCATATATCCATACGGCCTCTAGTACAAACTATCCGATCCTGATCCGTGCAATACCGCACGTATCTGATCGAACCCTGCCATATCTCCATACGGCCTCTACAACGTTTCGCCCGAAAACTTAAGCAACTGAATGTGGGGGACTCTAAAGACTCGTCAACACCTTGGTTGTGGATTTAAGCACTAGCACGTCAGAGGTATAAGCCAATACGTAACGGGCTACCAGGTATTGACCAAAAGGGACGTCGATGAGCGAACTCGTCCTGACACCCTACTAAGCCTGTCAGTGACAATATCCGTACAGTCCGGTCCGTTCGTCTATGAGCATCGCATGGCAGGCCTAAGGGGTTGGTAAAAGTCAGACCCCCAAAAGCGGTACAAGTCGTGTCGGAGTGTAGCCCAGAACACCCTGAGATACTACTGGAATACCTACCAGTAAATCTCCTGCCTCGGCCGAGGGCTTCGTGTAATGGCTCTTCTAGACACAGCGCGACCTCATCCCCAATACCGGGAGAGACGAACCCCTGAAGATCCGCTCACTGCCTCCATGTGGCTCGGGACTGTACCCAACTAAAACCTGTTTGCACGTCTCCTTTGAGCGTGGTAGGGTAGTAATCAAAGTACAGTAGGAATTCACACGAGACAAATGATGATCCCCAGGTCGATGAACTAACCTGTACACATGTCAGCAGGGAACTGCTATCTGACGTCAGGTATAAGACCAACTAGCATGTTCCCGGCGAGTCCTGTCCGGTGTACTCATAAACCAATGAGCACCTGTATACATCTTAGGTGATCCAACTGACACCAGTGGCTTGTGAGACCGGCCACCGCCCCTCGTCGGGGTCTCGAATGTACATACTAGTCCACTCTGGAGTATCGATGCCCTGTCTCGAAACTCCCACGACTAGGGACCTTTTAAGGATGTGCTTATAGACCCCAGCTCCCACTTATATGATCGCCCTCATACTGCTGGTGGTCAAGCAAGAATCCTAGGGGCTCTATCAACGTGTAATAGCGACATGTCAGGTCACCTAAAGCAGTACACGATGATAATGGTAAACCAGATAGCATACTATCATCTTGAGTAAGACTGTCCTACCGGGATAGGTCTTCCCTCAATCATTGCAATCATGTGCCTGTGATCCAATAATTGCCTCTGAGGGCACTATCTCCAACAATCTCCCACTTGCACTCAAGGCTAATTATTGCGATGTCGTATACTCACAGCCCGTGTGATACCGAACACCCAACTCCTCTACTAGTCAGTCTCACAATTCCCGTTTGCGAAACTATTGCGTTCGAGGAATAGCCTCAGTGAGTGGATCCGCTTTGATGTTTCTTTCTATGTCTCTCTATATCTCATGTTCGCGGAGAAACCCATCTCCCGAAATGAGCAATACTTGTCTTAGAATGTTTCTGGATGTCTGATGGGACCTAGCTCATAAATGAACTCCAAATACAAACTTCTTAGACTGTATCGTCAACTGAACTTAATCAGTATCCTGCGCCATGCCTCCCTCAGTATTGCCCTGGACCACCTGTCCAAAATACTGCCCCTCGTCAGAAGGAAAACTATAACTCTGACAACCTCCTTGTCGTCCAGGTCACCTTGGAAGCCTGGAATGATAACTGTCTCCTGAATAAGGCTGTCGTTATCATATCCCTAGAACATCCACTTATGTTCTAAAACTGCTTCCGACTGTTTCTCCAGGATTGGATCAATGTCAACTTATTGCATCTAGTGCAAGAACTGTAGGGTTTTCTTAACACCTCTATTAGGTTTTAGAAGCATCATACATGCTATAACAATAAAATTTTGAGATGCTAAGCAAACTATACAAAGAATCGAACTAGAATATATGACGTAACTATTAATAGTATCAACAATTTAGAGTTAAGTTATACTAAGTGATGAGACTACAACCTTTGTAGACATCTTTGGAAGACTCCTTGGCTTTGAAAAGGTTCGCTTGATCAACTCCTCGTCCACGACGATCCACCCGAAGCACTTTGCTCTAAGCTTGATGCTTCCTTCGATCTTTGAAAAGCTCGAAGCACAACACCCTACACAAGATAGCAAAAGTTGTGTAGGATGATGAAGTGGTTGCTATTCTTATTTAATACCTTTTCTTTTCTTTCTCTAACTCCATTTTAACATTTAAAAGAGAGCTAGGGTTTTGAGTAGGAAGATGGCTCTCTCTTTTCTTTTGGAATGATAATGATAATAATGTAAAAAGAAAAATGAGAGAGAGAGAGATATCTTATCATAACCATAACTATAGTTAAAATAATATCTAGATATTTCAATTTAGGTCAAAAGGCAAAAGGAAATGAAACCATGGTTGAGTTAAATTCAACCATGGAAATGTGTAGAAAAGTGTGGAAAGAATGACTCATAAATCTTTTCTTTTACCTTTAAACTTTATTGAAAATATCCATATATATTACTTTATCTACAATATGATTCTTATATTGCCATCCTCTTTGTATCATCAACCATGATACTTTTCATGTATGTATGTATGTATGCACATCATCATGTACATATACATGCATGTATCCATAAGAAGAAAAGGATTTAAATAAATAATATAAAAGCCTATATTAAATCAACACTTGATTTAATAAATTGGTCATATCTTATACGACCCGACTAATATTAAATGTCCGATTAAAATACAGTATCATATACTAGTATTTAATCGAGGCTCCGCACATATCTTATATGTGCACCACTTCGTTTCGCCAGAGCCGAGAAACTTCTATGTGGGACTCTAAGACTCGTCAATACGCCAGCAGTAGATGATGATCATATCAAACACCTACAAGCCGCAAGCGGTCAGCTAAACGTAACGGCCACCCGGGTATTGAGCGACCAGAATAAGAACAAGCGAACCTGTCAAAACTCCTGTCAATCCATCCGGCAACACTAACCGTACAGTCCGGTCTCTTCGTCCGATATGCTGCATATCGAGTCTAGGGATGGAATCGTCGACCCCAATAACTCAATAGGTCATACCGGTATTTGGTCTATAACAGATCGAGAAAGTTACTGATAACACTTATCAGTAATATCTCAGCAGCTCTGGCCAGGGACTTCCCGTTATAGCCAATCGTGCACAGCACAGCATCAACCCCCAATACCGGGAGAGACGAAACCCCTCCTATCGCTCACTGCCTCCACATGCCTCGAGACTATACCCAAAATCCACCTGTTTGTACGACTCAGTAGAGCCGCAGTAGGGTGGAGATCAAAGTACAGTGGGAGGACACACAAGACTCTATGACGATCTCGGGTCTACAGACTAACCTGTACCAGTGTCACCTGAAAACTGCTATCCGACGTATGATATAATACCATATAGGAGTTCTCGGTGAGTCCGTTCAGTGTACCCAGTCTCACTGAGCACCCGTATACTATCTTCGGTGTCAACACACCAGACGGATATAGGATCATCCATCGCCCATCATATGGAACAAGAATGGTATACGCTAGTCTAAACTGGAATATCGATGCCCTGTCTCGATATACCTACGACTAGGAACATTTCAAGGATATGCTTATAAACTACAGATGTCCCACTAGTATGATCCACATCATAATGCCAGTAGTCAAGCCAATATCCTTAGGGCTTTATCAACATGCACCAAATGAATATAAACATGATCAAGTGAACATATGATAAAGTAAAACCAGATAGCATACTATCATGTCGAGCAAGAGTGTCCCCCGAATATATATATTTATATACATATCAGTACATACACTATCTCATAATGGCCTCTAGGGCATACATATATCCAACAATCTCCCACTTGCACTAAGGCCAATTATTGGCATATCTCATACCCAATATCTCAAAAAGTCGCTCATGCTGCGGCTGAGGGAGGGCCTTGGTGAATGGATCCGCAGCGTTGTTCTTTGTGTCTACTCTCTTAATCTCGATCTCGCGGCGATCAACTATCTCCCGGATCACATGATATCGCCTCAGGATGTGTCTAGACTTCTGATGGGACGTGGGCTCTTTGGCCAACGCCATAGCCCCATTATTGTCACAATACAGAGGTATTGGATCAATAATGGTTGGAACTACTCCTAGCTCCGCGATGAACTTTCTCATCCAGACGGCTTCCTTGGCAGCATCATTTGCAGCAATATATTCAGCTTCCATCGTTGAGTCCGCAACGGTATCCTGTTTGGAACTCTTCCAACTCAGCGTCCCTCCATTGAGGGTAAATGCAAACCTTGAGATATACTTGCTGTCATCCTTGTCACTCTGGAAGCTCGAATCGGTAAAGGCCTCCATTTGGAGATCCCCATTACCATATACCAAGAACAATTCTTTAGTCCTTCGCAAGTACTTAAGAATGTTCTTTACAGCAATCCAGTGATTCTCCCCTGGGTTAGATTGATACCTGCTTACTACACTAAGTGCATAAGCAACATCAGGGCATGTACATAACATTGCATACATTATCGATCCTACTGCCGAAGCATAGGGAATAATGCTCATGCGAGCTCTCTCTATATCAGACTTTAAGCAATCGTCTTTTGAGAGAGTGACTCCATGGCAAGCGGGTAAGGCACCCCGCTTGGAGTCTTCCATACTAAATCTCTTTAGGATGGTGTTTATGTACTTGGTTTGGGAAAATCCCAATAACCGTCTGGATCTATCCCTATAGATCCGTATACCCAATATGTATGTGGCATCTCCCAGGTCCTTCATGGAGAACCTTTGTGATAAGAATGATTTGACCGACTGTAGCATAGGAATGCCATTTTCTATCAGAAGTATGTCATCTACGTACAATACGAGGATTGCGACATTTCTTCCTACAGTCTTCTTATAAACACAAGGTTCATCTGGATTTTTGATGAAATCAAACTCTTTGATAACATCATCAAAACAGATGTTCTAACTCCGTGATGCCTGCTTTAATCCATAAATGGATTTAAGTAGCTTACATACTTTACCGCTGCTCCCACTATCAATGAATCCCTCTGGCTGATCCATATAAACGCATTCCTCTAAATCACCATTTAGAAATGCAGTTTTAACGTCCATCTGCCAGATTTCATAGTCGTAGTGAGCAGCAATAGCAAGTAGGATCCGAATGAATTTAAGCATGGCTACCGGAGAGAAAGTCTCGTCATAGTCCAAACCTGGTCTTTGACGAAAACCTTTCGCTACCAACCTTGCCTTATAGGTCTCTACCTGTCCATCTACACCGATCTTTCTTTTAAAGATCCATTTGCATCCCACAGGTTTTATCCCGGAGGGTACATCTTCCAAAGTCCATACTTTGTTGGTTTACATGGACTCCATTTCGGATCTCATGGCATCCAGCCAATTCACAGAGTCACCACTCGTGATAGCCTAATGAAAGCTGGCAGGATCATCATCATCCATGATGCAATCTTCTCTATCACCATCAACGAGAAAACCGTAGTATCTCTCCGGTGGGCGAGAAATCCTACCAGATCTACGGAGTGGCTGAGGTTCATTAGATTCTGTTATAACTTCAGGTTCTGCCAAGTTGTCATTTGTAACTTGTGTTTCTAGAACTTCTTCTAGATCTACCAGATTGCCATTTGTATTGTTTGAAAAAATCTCATCTTCTAAAAAGGTGGCATACTGAGAAACGAATACTTTTTGTTCCTCTTTCTGGTAAACAAGATACCCAAACGAATGTTTAGGATATCCTACAAATATACATTTGACTGATCGTGTCTCGAGTTTGTCTGGATTCTGCTTTTTAACAAAAGCCGGACAACCCCAAATCTTAACTCTTTTAAGAGATGGTTTCTTCCCATGCCATATCTCATATGGAGTGGTAGACATGGTCTTGGTTGGAACTTTGTTTAACAGAAAAGCTGCTGTTTCCAATGCATGCCCCCAAAACGAGAGAGGTAACTCAGCATCACTCATCATGGATCGTACCATATGTAATAGGGTACGGTTCCTTCGTTCTGACACACCGTTGTGCTGTGGTGTGTAAGGTGGAGTGAACTGAGAGAGAATCCCATTCTCTTTTAGGAAGTCTAAGAACTCAGTACTTAAGTACTCTCCACCTCGATCCGATCGAAGTATCTTGATACTCTTTCCTGTTTGGTTTTCTACTTCATGTTTATACTCCTTGAATTTCTCGAAAGCTTCAGATTTATGTTTTATCAAATATACATGACCAAATCTTGAGAAATCATCAGTAAAAGTTATGAAGTATGAAAAACCGCCTCTTGCATGTGTAGACATTGGTCCGCATACATCACTATGTTGAGGCCTAGGAGCTCAGTAGCTCTTTCTCCGTGTCCTGTAAACGGGGTTTTGGTCATTTTACCTTTGATACAAGACTGGCAAGTTGCATAAGATTTATACTCAAATGAATTTAAATATCCATCTTTATGAAGCTTGTTTAGTCTTGTTTCATTAATATGACCAAGTCTACAATGCTAAAGAAAAGCTTCATTTATCTCTGAAAATTTTCTTTTATTTTTGTGTTGTACGTTGAAAACTGTGTGTTGATTAAGGACGTATATCCCGTTATTTAATGTACCACAACCAATCAACTCTTGATTCAGTCTAATGTTCATAACATTGTGTTGCACAGCAAAATGATACCCTTCATTGTCTAACAAGGAAACAGATATAATATTACAAAGCATACTTGGTACAAAATAACACGGGTTCAAAACCAATATACAACCCGAAGGCAAACCTAAGTGATACTCTCCTACTGAAACTGCATTTACATTGGAACCATTTCCAACTTGGAGAGTATGATCACCTGTCTTCAGAACTCTGCTATTTCTCAACGCCTGCACAGAATTGCAAATATGAGAACCCGAACCGGTATCCAATACCCAGGAAGCAGAGTTAATAGAAAAACAGTTTTCAATTACGAACACACCTGAAGCTGAAGCATCACCATGCTTCTTCTTGAGTGCTAGGTACTCAATACAGTTCCTCTTCCAGTGTCCCGTCTTCTTGCAATGGAAACATTCACCTTTCTCTGATGCCCCAACCTTGGACTTGCCTTTTCCCTTCACCTTTTTGACTCCACCCTTAGGTTTGGTGGGTTTCTTCTTCATCATTCCCTTGGCCTTAGCCTTTGGGTAAGATGAGGAGGATTGCCCAACAGATATAACGGGAGTCTTCACTGACTTCAGTGTGCTCTCTGCACTCCTTAACATATTAAGGAGTTCAGGCAGTTCCTTCTCCATGTTGTGCATGTTGAAGTTAACGATGAACTGAGCAAAGGTGGAGGGGAGAGACTGTAGAATAATATATGTATACTGTTCATTGTCCATTGTCCACCCAAGGTCCTCAAGCTCTTCTATGAGAGCTATCATTTTCAGAACATGGTCTCCTACTGCTGTGCCAGCGGTCATGCGCATCTGAAACAGTTTCTTAAACGCTTCGTATCGTAATACGCTGGATTGCTCTCCATACAACTCTTTTGTATGGAGGAATATGGCTTGTACGTCCATATTATCGTGCTGCTTTTGATGTGTGTTATCCATCGATGCAAGCGCGAGGCATTTTGCCGTGGCACAGTCAGCGTCCCATTTCTTGCGGATTTCCCTATCCGCAACTGAAGATTTAGGACCTAGGGGGGGCAAGGCTGGAGCTGTAAGGACATATGATACTTTATCATAAGTCAAGGCTATGTTTAAATTCCTCAGCCAGTCTTTATAGTTGGTCCCATTCAGCTTGTTTTTGTCTAATAAAAGCTTAAGTCCTGTCATGGGTATCTGCCATTAAGAGAGAGAAAAGAATACACTTAGCGAAAGCTCTTGCAAAGATCAGATTGGTTATTATCTTGTCTAATCGATGTCTCCCACTGTTTTTATCAAATTTTCTTTAAAACCTTTTAAAAAGAAAACTAGCCGGGATTAATTACATTCTACAACTTCGCCAACCTCTCAGCCAGGCTAGTGCCGGTACTCGAGGGAGGTTCCCCGTGCTTTCGTACGGACCTAATTAAAGTAAACCTCGTCTTCCCAGAGGCGTAGCCCCGTTTGGCACCTTTCTAGACACCTACCGAGTCAGCTAATTGTAAAGTGCAAAATTCTCCCGGGAGCAACATTTGCTCGCAGTGGGATCGGGATCCTACTATCATATAGAAGATATACAATCTCATTGTAATTTTCAACTCTTGAAATTCCCGATATTATTTTTACCCCTAGTACTTATGACCTTAACTAAAGTCAACATATTATAAGTGCTAGTCAAGTTCTTCCCGTCATTTCGTGATTAACTAGACCCACTCATATGACCCTTAACTAAAGTCAACATAATCCTATGAATGTCCTAACTAATCTGCATCATATGCAGTGTAGGAAGACATCACTCAGCTACCGTACACTGCGCCTTAACTAAAGTCAAAATACGCAGCACGAATACTAAGTACTCTACTTCCTAAAATGACGGAGGGTTGCGGATAGTTTTTAAGAAAACTTTTGACGCTTTGAACTTGATATCGTTGTAGAATCTAATGGGTTTAAAAGGAGTGGCTTAAGCTCCGCATTTTGAAACTTGCTTTTTTACAAAAAAAGGCCGAGTGTGTTTCAAATCTGATTCTACAACATCTTTTTAGGTTTATTTATCTTTTACATTAATCTCATTAATGTAGTCCCATCATTTAAATCCTAAGCCATTACAGAAAGAAACGAAAATATAACGTACACTTATGCCACTCGCATTCGTCACAGTGTCCTGATATGCACCGTTAGGTTACTTAACTAACGGCATACCGGGACGGGGCTAGTGCGGGTGAAAAACATAAGTAACGTCTAATATATATCATATATATATAATATTTCATTCGTCTCAGATATGCATTAAAAGATCACATCAGATAATAAAAGCAGCAGAAGCACATAAAGGATATCTAGGAGGTCCGTATTTTATATTTAGCCAGCAATAAAAATACGGATTCCGCGGTCGTGATGAATAGCTAAGCCCACACCCCTAGACCCCTACGAGAGCGGCAAGCGACCCTATAAATTCTGGAGTTTAGGAGACCCGGTCTCGACTCCTCGAGATGGCCTCCCACTGAACCCAAGAACCCGGTCACTTGTGCCCTCCACCTTGGGTCTATCCTAATGCGGAAAAGTAAATAATATACAACACTGGTGACAACAACCTCACCCCGGAAGTGCCCCAAATAAAAGAATATTACATACAATTTAATTTTACATGAATTAAAAGAATACTCTCATCTCACATAAAAAAGAAAACCCCCGGCTATTCATTGCGACAATCCTGCATATCAAATCTCATCGACACATAATATCAAATATCATCAACGTAAGTAAGTATGCATACACCGATCGTCATTGATGTATAGCAACGAAAACCGGTAATACATACTACACTTACGGTCACAGAGAAATAAAATGGAAAAATACAACAATTGAAATTTTTAACTGCCTTTAGACAACACAAATCCGGAATATCACATATACAAGATTTCATGCCTAAATAATGTAAAGCTCGCATTTGGGTCTCATTCAAGAAAACACCTTTTCAAAACAAACCGGATAATTCAACAAGATTTCCGTTTATCCCGAGACCGAACTGCTAGATTTACACGCAACAAACAAATTTGTAGATTTCAATTATTGTATCACATATTATTAAACTAAGCGACGTTGAAACATCCGATCAAATGATTTAAACAACCACTGACTGCTCTGAAAGCTCAACACCTGAGCAGATTCTAAAAATACCAGAAGCATCAGAAAACATATATGGGCCAGCACAAGAAAATACGGCCCATGAATCAACTATACCACCGCGGAACCGCCGCAACAAGCCTCTTGGGCCGCGGTTCCGCGGCCGTATAGTCGATTTAGGGGATCGTTTTTCTGGTGAGCCCATATATTTCCCTGCTTAATTTTTTACATATTTTTAATTTGAAAAATTCCAGGTTTTTAAAAAATTTCCAGAGAGCACCCCCCGGGTGTCGTTTTTCGTCCGTTCGATGTTTTCAACGTCGTCTAGGTTACCACAAAGCTCTAGCTTGGCTCTGATACCACTGTAGGGTTTTCTTAACACCTCTATTAGGGTTTAGAAGCATCATACATGCTATAACAATAAAATTTTTAGGTGCTAAGCAAACTATACAAAGAATCGAACTAGAATATATGAAGTAACTATTAATAGTATCAACAATTTAGAGTTAAGTTATACTAAGTGATGAGACTACAACCTTTGTAGACCTCTTTGGAAGACTCCTTGGCTTTGAAAAGGTTCGCTTGATCAACTCCTCGTCCACGACGATCCACCCGAAGCACTTTGCTCTAAGCTTGATGCTTCCTTCGATCTTTGAAAAGCTTGAAGCACAACACCCTACACAAGATAGCTAAGGTTGTGTAGGATGATGAAGTGGTTGCTATTCTTATTTAATGCCTTTTCTTTTCTTTCTCTAACTCTATTTTAACATTTAAAAGAGAGCTAGGGTTTTGAGGAAGAAGATGGCTCTCTCTTTTCTTTTGGAATGATAATGATAATAATGTAAAAAGAAAAATGAGAGAGAGAGAGATATCTTATCATAACCATAACTATAGTTAAAATAATATCTAGATATTTCAATTTAGGTCAAAAGGCAAAAGGAAATGAAATCATGGTTGAGTTAAATTCAACCATGGAAATGTGTAGAAAAGTGTGGAAAGAATGACTCATAAATCTTTTCTTTTACCTTTAAACTTTATTGAAAATATCCATATATATTACTTTATCTACAATATGATTCTTATATTGCTATCCTCTTTGTGTCATCAACCATGATACTTTTCATGTATGTATGTATGTATGCACATCATCATGTACATATACATGCATGTATCCAAAAGAAGAAAAGGATTTAAATAAATAATATAAAAGCCTATATTAAATCAACACTTGATTTAATAAATTGGTCATATCTTATACGACCCGACTAATATTAAATGCCCGATTAAAATACAGTATCATATATTAGTATTTAATCGAGGCTCCGCACATATCTCATATGTGCACCACTTCGTTTCGCTAGAGCCGAGAAACTTCTATGTGGGACTCTAAGACTCGTCAATACGCCAGCAGTAGATGATGATCATATCAAACACCTACAAGCCGCAAGCGGTCAGCTAAACGTAACGGCCACCCGGGTATTGAGCGATCAGAATAAGAACAAGCGAATCTGTCAAAACTCCTGTCAATCCATCCGGCAACACTAACCGTACAGTCCGGTCTCTTCGTCAGATATGCTGCATATCGAGTCTAGGGATGGAATCGTCGACCCCAATAACTCAATAAGTCATGCCGGTATATGGTCTATAACAGATCGAGAAAGTTACTGATAACACTTATCAGTAATATCTCAGCAGCCCTGGCCAGGGACTTCCCGTTATATCCAATCGTGCACAGCACAGCATCAACCCCCAATACCGGGAGAGACGAAACCCCTCCTATCGCTCACTGCCTCTACATGCCTCGAGACTATACCAAAAATCCACCTGTTTGTACGACTCAGTAGAGCCGCAGTAGGGTGGAGATCAAAGTACAGTGGAGGACACACAAGACTCTATGACGATCTCGGGTCTACAGACTAACCTGTACCAGTGTCACCTGAGAACTGCTATCCGACGTATGATATAATACCATATAGGAGTTCTCGGTGAGTCCGTTCAGTGTACCCAGTCTCACTGAGCACCCGTATACTATCTTCGGTGTCAACACACCAGACGGATATGGGATCATCCATCGCCCATCATATGGAACAAGAATGGTATACGCTAGTCTAAACTGGAATATCGATGCCCTGTCTCGATATACCTATGACTAGGAACATTTCAAGGATATGCTTATAAACTACAGATGTCCCACTAGTATGATCCACATCATAATGCCAGTAGTCAAGCCAATATCCTTAGGGCTTTATCAATATGCACCAAATGAATATAAACATGATTAAGTGAACATATGATAAAGTAAAACCAGATAGCATACTATCATATCGAGCAAGACAGTCCCCCGAATATATATATTTATATACATATCAGTACATACACTATCTCATAATGGCCTCTAGGGCATACATATATCCAACAAGAACAACATCTGGTGTGGTACTTGACATCTCATGAATGACTCAATTGCCTGAGCAAGTGATCTGCCAATCATGCACATCCCTCTCACCTTTAGTCTGTAAGACACCTTTAGAGAGGGTGACTCCATCACCTGCAGGTACACCACCATGACAGGAGTCGTCCATTCTAAATACTCTTAGAATGCTGTCTAAGTACCCTTATTGGGAAACCACCCAAATCTAGATCTAAAACCATAGATCTAGTAACCAGTATGTCAGATATAATGTCCAAGTCCCATGTGGAGAAACCACTGTGTGACGACCAAAGTATAACCGATCGTAGTATAGGAGTTTCTTTTCCTATTCTGTGTATGTCATCTAAATACCATGACATCACACCCTACTACCTTCTCAACAGATCCATCCCCTATTCTGATGAAGTCAAACCTATGACTGTCACGTCAGAAATAGATGATCTTTCTCCGCTATATCTGCTTTTGTCTATAAATAGATATAAGCCACCTGTCCACCAATGCTTCCGCTGCTCCCACTGACTACGACAACCCTCTGGCAGAGTCATGTAAACGTACATTTCTAAACCAAGTTTAGAACGACGCTATACTCATCCTCCTGCCGGGTCTCACAGTCTGGAACAACAGCAATGGAACGTGTGGGTAAACAAGAACTTCCCTGTCACCGTCCTTAAGGCTACCGGAGTACCTCTCGGGTGCCTGAAGTTACCCACCTTATCTGCGGAGTGGCCAATGGAATGTCAAGCCAGATTGAATCTTTAGGTTCCTATGAAATCTTCAGTAATCGTTTGTGGTTCTGGAATCACTTCCAGTTCTACCATACTCCCACTACTGTTTTATGAAAAAATCCATTTTTATTAAAACTGTGGGGAGTCTAGAACAATATCACTATTGATCTTCCAGATGGTAGAAAGTCAACCCTCGTCATAGCCTGGGTCAACCCACAAACAACCATTACAGAAACGTGCCTTGAGGTGTCCAGTGTCTGGTTTTAATCATAAGCCAGACAACTCCCCGTACCTCAACAATGTTAAGATATGAACTGTATTATATCCAATATAGAACTAGAGGCACTGATTTAATTGAACCAGATTCAAATCATGCAGCTGTCTCCAGTGCATGTCAACTAAATGGAAGGAGGCTGATCAGCGTTACTCAACTTAGGAGCACTTCCAATTATGAGTAACCTGAAAGAGAAGCAAGTTCTCTTAATCACTACTATCAACTGAATACCATACTCAAGTATCTACATCTTCAATCACTTTGAAGAATCCCGAGACTTGCAATACCTGGTTCTCTACTTTATTCAAATACCTATAACTTCTCAAAATTCGGACCCTGTGTTTCCACGAAACACCTGTCTAAAAACTAGAGAAGTCATAAGTAAACCGAATATAGTACGAAGACCAACCCTTTCGTCCTGATGGACCCTGGAAAACATACAATACTCTGTATAAGTCCCTTGAGTCTGATTACTCATTCACTGTGTGTCGTAGGTTGAAAACTGTACTTATGGTTAAGAAGAATTACACCGCTGTTTAATGCTCCTTACCTAACCATCCACTGATATAGGTAAATGTCACAGACATAATTTCAAAAAGTTATATCTCACTCTATGAAAATAGACGTACAGATATATCAATTTGAAATTGGTGCATAACAGCGGATATTCAAAACCAAATATTTGCCGTCCAGCAAACAACCCAGGTGGCCTCCTCAAATATCACCGATTACAACAAATCCCGATATAATGAGGATGATCACCCAATTCCCAATAACTTACTCCCACTCATCATCTGTAAAATCATACAGATGTGAGAATCGTACCTGGTAAATACATACCGTGGAGCAAGTGTCTGACTGGGAAATCAGTTTTCCTTTAACAGTACACAGTGAAACTGAAACATTGAAATGATTCGATGGGGTATCCCGGTATTCCTAGTAATGCCTCTTCCAGATTCACGACTGTAACCGTGTAATTCTTTGCCACCTCTCCACATCCCTTCATATGTCTTTAGTCATTACCTTCTGCACACCCCTTTAGGCCAAATGGTTTTCTTCCTTCCCTACCGTTCGGCACCAGCCTATGGTTTGGAAGAAGACTATCTAATAAGCATAATGGGTGTACTGTCCTAATCCTAGGAGCACTCGTAATGCGAGAGAAGGTGAGGATAAAAGACAACCAAATAAACCTTATTCCTATTTCTCCTGAACCAGAATCCATCCCCGAACTGGAACAAGTTCCTTTCGAGTTCGTATATAACCATACAATGGAATATCCAATAAACTATGGATTTTCGTAGTGATACGGAGTGTCCTGGAGAAATACAAAGGTGATGTAGGAGTGGTAATGAAATATTTGATTTGGTCGTGAATGGCAGTCGCAATTTACTTTGCCCTCCTTCTAATCCCTTTCTTTGTCTTTACATAATACCTTCTGTACACCATCGTTATGCTAATTGGTTTTTCTTCATTCCCCACCGTTCGACACTAGCCTAAGGTTTAGAAGAAGACTATCCAATTTGCGTAATAGGTGTACTATCTCCTAAACCAAGGAGTACTCGCAACCTGAGAGAAGGTAAAAGAAAAAGACAACTGAATAATCCTATCCGTTTTCTCCAGAACCGGAAACCATCCTCGAATAAATTCCTTCTAGTTCATATATAACCATACGATGGTTTTTTCCAATGGAAGTGGACGTTCGTAATAATACTGGGTGTCCTGGAGAAAAGGGTAAAAGTAGGAGTGGCAATGAGGTTCGCAACTCTGACAATCCAAAAGCCAGTGTTTTAGAAGGTTCGGTCAACTTGGTCACTGAGTCATAGTCTTAGGGTCGGGTCAATGGTCGCTGCCAAAGAGAGAGAGAGAGAAAAGAAACACTCAGCGTGCACTCTAACCTAGATCAGAATGGTTACCAATTTATCTAATCTGGAAACCTCCCACTGTACCGTCAAATTCTCCTCCAAACCTAAAAGAAGAATTTGTCGGGAACACCCGAGGAGTAGACCAACTCATCAGTGGGAATCGGGATCCAACTATCATCGCATGATAACGTGACGGAATCCGCTCACGTCATCACACTCCAGAAGGTATGCGCATATCTGGCAAGTTTCAGTTTCTTTAGAAACTCCCGATGTGATTTTTGCCCCAGGCTCTTATGACATTGACGAAGGCCAACATATCATAAGTCACATGTCAAGTTCTACCCGTCATTGTCCAGGTTAATTTGAACCCACCCGTACATACCCTTGACGAAGGCCAAAACAGTAGTACGACTGTCCCAAATCAACGCATCTATCTATGCAGCAGAAAGGTAACAAGCAGCTACCATACACTATGCCTTGACGAAGGCCAACATACATAGCATGAATACTACATGCTACCCATCTGAAACGACGGAGGGCTACGAATGGTTTCTGGCGAAAACCTTTAACGTAAAGAACTTGATATCGTTGAAGGAACTGGATAGCTTTTAAAAATATAGTGGCGAAAACCTTTGCTAAAGAGGTCACTCCCGGTGAAGGGATCTCGGCTCTTTCCCCGTAGAATGAGGTGCAGGATATTCCAACTGAATACCACGATGCAAAGCAAAAGTAATCGGCTATAGTGAAGTTAATGCCCTGACGCAAACTTCTGTCCAAGGGGTCACTCCCGGTGAAGGGATCTCGGCCCTTGCCTCGTCGACTGAGGAGCAGGATATTCCAACTGAATACCACGATGCAAAACAAAAGAGAACGTCCTTGCAATAACAGCTTTTTCAAAAGTGTTCCAACAACATCAGAATAGGTTTGTTTTTAACTTGCATTGATCCGAATCAACGCAGTCCCATCAATTGATCACACCACAAAGAACGAAAATATACTGATGTACGTATATGCCATCCGCATTCGCCACTGGGTCCCGTCATTACCCGTTAGGTTAGCTAACTAACGACAGAGCGGGGACTGGACTAGCGCGGATGCAAAACATATACAACATCTACTAATATATATACCAATATATTATATTTCGCTCAAGACGTGATAAAAATGCAACATCACAGAAATGTACAGCATCACAGAACAATACAGATATCTGGGATCCCCGGGTTTCATAGAGCCACTACTGAAACCCGACGTTCCCCTGGTCGTGTGGATAGCCTATGCAATGAAATCCTAGACCCCTACGGGCGCGGCAAGTTACCCGCCAAAACCTGAAGCGAGGCAGCCCCGTTCAGCAACGTGAATGGACCACCCAACACTTCACGGAATCCGGTAACTTGGGCACCCCTCCTGGGTCAACCTGTACCCCCTACGAGTGCGGCGAATAGCCCGCCAATTCTAGAGTGAAACCCCCTCCGTCTCAATGCCATGAGATGCGGGCCCGTTGCCCTCTAGAACCCGGCTATCGGTGCACCCCACCTTGGGGTAATCCTAGTACAGAAAGTAAAATATACATACAACGGGTACATCGACCGCAACCTGGTCGTGCCCCAAAATAATAATACAAACAGGCAGTGACGGCAGTCCACATGTCGGACGCTCGCCCCGCAATATCAAATGTACATAATACAACCAAAACAACTGTACTAGCATTGCATCCAGGCTATCCCCCACGACCGATCCGCAACATCACAGCAATACACAGAACATCAACGTGAATGTCACGTTCGCAAATCCGTCTAACCGGGCTATAGCAGTTAGACAGGATTTACCGATCAAGTGACATTCACGGTCGCAGATATAATGTAAATACTGTGAACTAATGTGTTTAAAATATCCGATCGATTAAATTTTACCAAGTGGGCCCCCAAGTACTACTGTAGCACATCAAGAAATTCTGGGCCCAAAATAAATATTCCAAAACCCCTATTTCCAAGTAATAAGCTCTTTGTGAAAATTTTGTCCCATGAACAGTCAATACTGCGGCGGAACCGCGGCCAATGCGTGGGTTTGGCCACGGTTCCGCGGTCATATGGTGACGTCACGCGACCAATTTTTCTCAGAATGCTTAGAACTTCCTACACATCATTCTGCAACACCCTGAAAAATTTTTCGAGACAAAAAAATTTCGACAGAAACTGATATGCATGAAAACGCGGGTTTTGGGATTTTGTTCGATCGGAAATGTAAAACACATTAGACAAAGCTAGATTAGGTTAATGGCGAGGCTCTGATACCACTGTAAGTGCACGGCGGCGTCCCGGCCTCCATCCCGAGGCCAAATGCGGAAGCGATGGTTAACTTTAAATTTTCTTGAACCGGCACCACCGCGCACAAAAACCCGGATCGGGCCATTAACTAGTCCTAGCTAACTACAAGATGGGGAAGAGAGATATACCGAGCGATCCGTGTCCTCCGGTCTTCTCACCGTCGTCCCGATCTCCCGCGGAATGTCCGGTCTCCACCTCCTCGCCGGAAGGGCACCACGTCGCCTGCTTCTTTTACGGGCTCCCACCTCTATACCGAGGCAACTCGGGCACGAAGCTGGCGAGTCGACGTGCCCAAGATTTGCTTTAGAACATAGTGAAGAACCATGTCTCATTTTAGGGTTCATGGAGTTGCCATATGGTGGAGGAAATGATATAAGCTTTTGGAGATGGTGTTGTGGGATTTTTCCAAAACCAAAAGAGAACAAAATCCCACATATCAAATTCTAGACAGCCTTCATCAAGCTTGGCCGGCCATGTCTTTGGGAGGAGATAGAGAATGAGAGTGAGTGAGTGGTGTATGGATGATGGAACCACTATCATAATCCAAGAGAGAAAAGGTCATGATAAGAAACAATCATCACAAACAAATCCATACTCCATCAACTAATCAACAACCATGACCTATCATCATTACCAAACATCATCACCCACAAAAGTCAAGTCATGATGGAAAAAGAAAGTCAAATGATGGTGCAAGTATCATGATACAATAATATGCAAAGACCCCCTTCCAAATTGCTTATTTGCACAAATGCAAATAAGCCCTCCACCACCAATCTTCGGCCAATGAAAGATACAAAGAAATTTGGCCGAAACGGAAAGCAAACTGGCAACTCCAGAAAACTGGTCCCGTAATAAATTATAGGAAAACCCCGCTACTGTGCATACACACCCGCATCTGTATTCCGACCGAAATACAAATGCAATGAGACAAAATCTATACTGTACTATACTAGGATCCGGCTTAAACCAAAGCCGGCTAGTATTATCCATTCGATCCTGATCCGTGCAATACCGCACGTATCTGATCGAACGCTGCCATATATCCATACGGCCTCTAGTACAAACCATCCGATCCGGATCCGTGCAATACCGCACATATCTGATCGAACCCTGCCATATCTCCATACGGCCTCTACAGCGTTTCGCCCGAAAACTTGAGCAACTAAATATGGGGCACTCTAAAGACTCGTCAACACCTTGGTTGTGGATTTAACCACTAGCACGTCAGAGGTATAAGCCAATACGTAACGAGCTACCAGGTGAGCGAACTCATCCTGACACCCTACTGAGCCTGTCAGTGACAATATCCGTACAGTCCGGTCCGTTCGTCTATGAGCATCGCATGGCAGGCCTAGGTGGTTGGTAAAAGTCAGACCCCAAAAGCGGTACAAGTCGTGTCGGAGTGTAGCCCAGAACACCCTGAGATACTACTGGAATACCTACCAGCAAATCTCCGGCCTCGGCCGAGGGCTTCGTGTAATGGCTCTCCTAGACACAGCGCGACGTCACACCCAATACCGGGAGAGACGAACCCCTGAAGATCCGCTCACTGCCTCCATGTGGCTCGGGACTGTACCCAACTAAAACCTGTTTGCACGTCTCCTTTGAGCGTGGTAGGGTAGTAATCAAAGTACAGTAGGAACTCACACGAGACAAATGACGATCCCAAGGTCGATGAACTAACCTGTACACATGTCACCAGGGAACTGCTATTTGACGTCAGGTAAAAGACCAACTAGCATATTCCCGGCGAGTCCTGTCCGGTGTACTCATAACCCAATGAGCACATGTATACATCTTAGGTGATCCAACTGACACCAGTAGGCTTGTGAGACCGGCCACCGCCCCTCGTCGGGGTCTCGAATGTACACACTAGTCTACTCTGGAGTATCGATGCCCTGTCTCGAAACTCCCACGACTAGGGACCTTTTAAGAATGTGCTTATAGACCCCATCTCCCACTTATATGATCGCCCTCATACTGCTGGTGGTCAAGCAAGAATCCTAGAGGCTCTATCAACGTGTAATAGCGACATGTCAGGTCACCTAAAGCAGTACACGATGATAAAGGTAAACCAGATAGCATAATATCATCTTGAGTAAGACTGTCCTACCGGGATAGGTCTTCCCTCAATCATTGCAATCACGTGCCTGTGATCCAATAATTGACTCTGAGGGCACTATCTCCAACACATCTACCTGGGGACCGTTACGTACAGCTAGTGCCGCTTGCGGTCTATGGTTAAACCTGCTACCAGCATAGTAGTCGAGTCTTTAGAGTCCCACACAGAGGGTTTCCCTGTTCCAGGCGAAACGATATAGAGGTCGTATGGTTTTACGACAAGGGTTCGGACGCAAACTTGTGTTTACGCACGTACGACGTTCGGACAGTTTTTACTAGACGGCTTTGGTTTAAGCCAGATTCTAGTATCGGGTTATTGGATTTATACAGTCTAAAGTTTTTCTGTGTTTTCACGGATGGGAGGGGCGTTCTCGTAATTTTGCGGGAAGCTTCTAGAAACATGGTGACTTGAGGGTTTAGGTGGCATTTTCATTAAATGCATTTGTGACTCATTTGTGTGATTCATCCATATCATTAATGCATCATTTATTGGTTAAATGACTCATATAGTGAATCATAAATATGGAATTAACGAAGCATGATGATTAATCACTTTTATTCATTTATTTGATAAATCATTATGCTTCATATATTCAAGCGAGAAACAATTTCATTATCATTATCATGTTCACCTTCTCTCTCCTCAAGCTCACTTTCTCTTCAAACCCTAATCATACCACTCATGTGTTGAGATCAAGGATTAGAATAGACTAATCAATCCATAACCTCACTCTATATCACCTAGGTTCCTTTGATTAGCAACTAAAGAAACTTAGTTACCTTAAGATTAGAGGTGAAGCTTGGAATAGAAGCTCTCGGGTGGATCATCTATCACGTAGAGGAGGCCGAGGAGGACGTAGAGAACGAAAAGACGAAGGACAAGGTTCACTAGGTATAATCTCTTCTCATAGTGGTTAAGAACTTCTATTGTTATTGTTAGTTATCGTTTAGTAAAGATCTTCGGTTAGTCGATGTTTTCATATAGAACAAAATCGTTTTTCATATTTTCGTCTCCCCGCAACTCGTGGGGTGTTGTACATCGACTTACAGTGGTATCAGGGCCTCGCTAAACAATAATTAACTTATTTGCAAAGTCGTATGAATTTTGAACGCAAAACGAACCGGAAAACATATCGTATTCACATAGTTTCTGTCGAATTTAAATCGAGGTCTAAAAATTTTTCAGGGACCTCTAAAAATACAAGCAGGGAATCTTAAGAACACTGGAGAAATTTGGGTGCATGAATCGGCCAAACAGCCGCGGAACCGCGGCCGATCCCACCGATCCGACGTCGATCCGCGGCCGAGTTGAGACCGATTCACTCCAAATCTCCCCAGTAATTCTTCTGTGAATATTTTGTCTTTTCTGGATTGTTTATTTTCTGCTCAAGTCTCAGGTGCACAGAGAAGTTTTTGGAGCAGAATCTAATGTGTTTGATCGATCGAAATTATACGATATTTGCTAATTTGATTATATCTGTGAACTGTATAATGTGTTCGTAAACCTCCCCTAACTGGTAATATGTCGGTTGGCAGGGGGTTGCACATTTCTGTAATGATTTAACTGTTTGTGATTATGAACTGTATTGGATTGTTGTGATGATTAGCCGGGGTTTGAGATGGGTTTTTATATTCATTCATTTAATGTAATTGTAATATGTTGTAATATTATTTTGCGGGGCACATCCAGGTTGCGGTTGTAGCTACCGTTGTATTATTTCTTTTTACTGTTTTTGCTCCTATGATAGACCCAATGTGGGGTGCACAAACTACCGGGTACTCTGAAGTGTTTAGTGGCCTACTCACGTTGTTAAGGGTGACCGCTTCACTTCGGGTACTTGGCGGGTAGTTTGCCGTACCCGTATGGGTCTAGGGTAGGGTAATGGCTATTCATTACAACTGTGTAATCCGTCTTTCGTTGCAGGCTCAAAAGAAACGCGGATTGCTTGCATATCCAATAATGTTCATCTGTGATCTGGAATGCCTATTATTGCGTCTGGCGAATGTACAATATCTATATATGATAGCTATTTATACATCACTTATATTTTATACCCGCGCTAGCCCAGCCCCCACTCTGCCGTTAGTTAAGTAACCTAACGGGTGATGACGGGACCCAGTAGCGAATGCAGATGGCATAAGAGGACGTTATATTTTCATTGTTTTCTGCAATGATAGGTTAATGATGGGGCGCATTATCATTAATGCAAAGAAAATAAAACCTAAACTTAATCGTTGGAAAAATTTCAAAACCACTCGGTTTTTTTCAAAAAGCAAATTTTAAATGCGGAACTTAAACCACTCCTTTTAAAAAGAGCTATCTTGGTTCCTTCGATTATATCAAGTTCATTACGTTAACATTTTTTTGCCAAAAACCAGCCGTAACCCTCCGTCGTTTCAAATAAACAGCACATCGTATTCATGCTATGTTTGTTGGCCTACGTCAAGGCATAGTGTATGGTAGCAATGTGTTGCTTATTTGTTGCATAGATAGATGCATTAGTTTAGGACATATGTACAGCCTTGTTGGCCTACGTCAAGGGCATGCACGATGGACCTAAATTAATCAGGACAACGACGGGTAGAATTTGACTTGCGTCTTATGATTTGTTGGCCTACGTCAAGGTCATAAGAGCTTGGGGTAAAAATAACATCGGGAGTTTCAAACATAAAGGAAACTTGCAGATTTAGCATACCTTCTGGAGTGTGGTTACTAGCGTGGCTTCCATTTAGGGCATCATACAATGATAGTTGGATCCCGATCCCACTGATGTGTAGGATTACTCTCGGGAAATTTTCTCACTTAACAATCAATGCTATAAACCAAGTAGGTGCCCAGAAAGGTGTTAGAGAGGCTACGCCTCCAGGGAAAAGAGGTTATTTAATTAAGGAACTTCGCGAAAGCGTTGGAAAACCTCCCTCGAAGTACCAACACTGGCCTGGCTGAAAGGTTAAGCAAGTATTATGACGTGTGATTAAATCCTGACTAATTCTTCTTTTAGGTTTTGAAGAAGGATTTGAGGAAACAGTGGGAGCCATCCTGTTTAGATAAACTAATAAACCAATCTAAACTTGCAAGAGCATATGCTGAGTGTTTCTTTTCTCTCTCTCTGACAGCTACCATGACAGGACTAAAACTATTACTTGAAAAAATATACTGACCGGGCAAAACTATAATGATTGGCTATGGAACGTCAACATTGCACTGACTTATGATAAAGTAGCATATGTTACCACCGCTGTTTGTCCCCTTAACCCAGGACCAGATTCCTCAGTTGCGGACAAGGAGGTTCGCAAAACCTGGGATCTAGACTGTGAGAGAGCTAAGTGTATCGTGCTGGCGTCCATGAACAATGAACTCCAGAAACAACACGAGAGTATGGATATTATATCCATCTTTCTCCATTGCAAGGAATTGTATGGGGAGCACTCCCGTATCGCGAGGTACGAGACCTCAAGGAAACTCTTCCAGATGAGGTTAGCTCCAGGATCACCTGTAGGAGAGCACGTCCGGAAAATGATTAGCCTCATTGAGGAACTCGCAAACCTGGGATGCGTCCTAAAGAATGATTTGTATATCGACTTGATTTTGCAGTCCCTTCCCCACACCTTCTCTCAGTTCGTGCTGAGCTTCAACATGCACGAAATGGAAGCTGATCTTCCAAATCTCCTCAACATGTTGAGGGTAGCAGAGACCTCCTTGAAAAAGGAGAAGACCCCCGTTCTGTATGTTGGCCAATCATCCTATTCTAAATCTAAAGCGAAAGCTAAAGGGAAGAAGAATATGAAAGCCACCAAACCGAAAGGCGGGGTCAAGAAGGTGCAGGGAACGAACAAGGCAGGAAAGGTGAAGGCGGATAAGAACGAATGCTATTATTGTCACAAGCAAGGGCACTGGAAGAAGGACTGTGTGGCCTTCAAAGCCAAGGACACGAAGCAAGCGGTTGCTTCTGCTTCAGGTGTGTTTGTTATCGAAAATTGTCTTTCAGTAAACTCTACATCATGGGTACTTGATACCGGTTCTGGTTCTCACATCTGTAACTCTTTACAGGATCTGAGAAATAGTAGAGTACTGGAGACAGGTGATATGACTCTTCGGATGGGCAATGGAATGCACGTAGATGCTATTGCAATAGGAGAATATTACCTAGGGTTGACTAGTGGGAACATTTTGGTATTGTACAACTGTTTTTATATTCCCAGTATGCTGTGTAATATTATATCAGTATCTTTGCTATCTAATGAAGGATATAATTTTTCTCTTGAAATAAATGTCATGAACATTCTCCTAAATCAAGAAATGATTGGGTTTGGCACACTGGAAAACGGCATATACATACTTAATCAACCTCAAGTTTTCAATATTCAAAACACGCTTAAAAGAAAGGCTCCAGATTCAAACCAAGCCTTCCTATGACATTGTAGACTTGGTCATATAAACGAAATAAGGTTGACTAAGTTACATAAAGATGGATATTTAGATCCGTTTGAATATTCATCATATGCAACTTGTCAATCATGTATCAAAGGAAAAATAACCAAATCTCCATTCACCGGACATGGAGAAAGGGCTACAGAACTCTTGGGACTTGTACACAGTGATGTGTGTGGTCCAATGTCTACACATGCACGAAGCGGTCACTCCTACTTCATCACTTTTACTGATGACTTCTCTAGGTATGGACATGTGTTCTTAATAAAGCATAAATCCGAGGCCTTTGAGAAGTTTAAGGAGTATAAAAATGAAGTGGAGAAACAAACTGGTAAAAGCATCAAGACACTTCGATCTGATCGAGGTGGAGAATACTTAAGTACCAGTTTCCTTGAATGCTTAAAAGAGAATGGAATTCTCTCTCAGCTTACTCCGCCTTATACACCTCAGCATAATGGTGTATCAGAAAGGAAGAATCGCACGCTACTTGACATGGTGCGTTCAATGATGAGTAGTGCTGAGTTGCCACTTTCCTTCTGGGGTTTTGCGCTAGAATCAGCAGCATACCTATTGAATAGAGTTCCAACTAAATCTGTGCCTACAACTCAATATGAAATGTGGAGCGGGAAGAGACCATATCTCAAGTATATCAAGATATGGGGGTGTCCGGCATATGTTAAAAGGCATAATCCGGACAAGCTCGAGGCACGATCGGTTTTGTGCAAGTTTGTAGGATACCCCAAGCATTCAAGGGGATATCTGGTCTACCACACTGAAGAACAAAAGGTGTTTGTCGCTCGCCACATTGTCTTCTTTGAGAGAGAATTTCTTGCAAAAGAAATTAGTGGGAGCGCGGTAGAGCTGGAAGAAATTCCAGAACCTCAAACTGCTGCCAAGGACGTAGTAGAACCTCAGGTTTCAATAGAACCTGATGAACCAACGCCACTCTGTAGATCTAGTAGGCTTTCTCATCTTCCTGAGAGATACTATGGGTTTCTTCTAGATGGGGATCGAGAGGATTGCATCATCGATGATGATGAGCCTACTAATTTTCAGCAGGCTATCACCAGTAGCGACTCGGTGAAGTGGCTGGATGCTATGAGATCCGAAATGGAATCCATGTACACCAATAAAGTATGGACTTTAGAGGTTGCTCCTCCTGGGGTGAAACCAGTTGGATGCAAATGGATCTTCAAAAAGAAGATTGGTACATTTGGACAAGTGGAAACCTACAAAGCTAGACTCGTTGCAAAAGGTTTTCGTCAAAGATCAGGATTGGACTATGATGAAACATTTTCACCAGTAGCTATGCTTAAATCCATTCGGATCCTGCTTTCCATTGCTGCCTTCCATGACTATGAAATCTGGCAGATGGATGTAAAAATAACTTTTCTAAATGGACATTTAGATGAGAGTGTTTACATGGATCAACCAGAAGGTTTCTTAGACAGTGGGCGCAGCGGAAAAGTGTGCAAATTGCTTAAATCCATTTATGGATTAAAGCAAGCATCGTGGTGTTGGAACATCTGCTTTGATGAGACGGTCAAAGAATTTGACTTTATCAAAAATGTAGATGAACCATGCATTTATAGGAAGATTGTAGAAGGAGCAGTAGTCTTCCTCGTTTTGTACGTCGATGACATACTACTGATAGGGAATGATGTCCCTATGCTACAATCGATAAAGCTCTTCTTGTCACAGAAATTCTCCATGAAAGACTTGGGAGATGCATCCTACATTCTGGGCATTAAGATCTATCGTGATAGATCCAATATAATGTTGGGACTTTCACAGTCCAGGTATATTGACACTATACTAAAGAGATTTAGTATGGAAGATTCTAAGCGCGGTAATTTACTCGCTTGTCTCGGGATCACCCTCTCCAAAGAGATGTCTCCAAAGACTGATGAAGAAAGGGCTCGCATGGGCATTATACCCTACGCTTCAGCAGTAAGATCCATAATGTATGCGATGTTATGTACCAGACCAGATGTAGCTTACGCACTTAGTGTGGTAAGCAGGTATCAGTCTGACCCAGATGAGAAGCATTGGATAGCGGTAAAGAACATTCTCAAGTACCTGAGAAGGACTAAGGAGATGTTCTTGATTTACGGTAATGGGGACCTCCAGGTTGAGGCTTTTACCGACTCCGGATTCCAAAGTGACAAAGATGACTCTAAGTCCATTTCATGTTTTGTGTTTACCCTCAATAGAGGGGCGGTATGTTGGAGGAGTTCCAAACAGGATACCGTCGCAGACTCAACTATGGAGGCTGAGTATATAGCTGCTAGCGAAGCCGTGAAAGAAGCTGTCCGGATGAAAAAGTTCATCTCTGAACTTCAGGTGGTTCCGTCCATTGCCAATCCAATACCTTTGTATTGTGATAACAATGGGGCTGTAGCATTTGCGAAGGAACCAAGGTCCCATCAGAAATCCAAGCATATCTTGAGGCGGTATCACCTGATCAGGGAGATCTTAGATCGTCGGGAGATCGAGGTGCGGAGAGTGGACACAAAAGACAACACGACAGATCCATTCACCAAGGCCATCCCTCAAAACCAGTTCGAGAGGCTGTTTGAGATGTTGGGCATGCGGTACGCCAGCAACTAGATCTAGTGCAGACAGTGGGTACTCATTGCACCAATTATAGGCCTTAGTGCAAGTGGAAAATTGTTGGATATATATGCCCTAGAGGCCTTCATTGTATAGGATGCTAAGGATATGTAGGTACATAACAATCATGCTTGATATGATAGTACGCTATTTAGTTTGACTTTATCTTAACGTGTGATATATTTTACTTTGTATTTATAAACATGTTGATAAAGCCCATAGGGTGTTTTGCCTGACTACCGGCGTTGTGAGGGCAATCATACTTGTGAGAGCTGGATAGTCAATAGGCACATCCTTAAATGTCCCTGGTCGCAGGAGTATCGAGACTGGGCATCGATGCTCCAAAGCAGACTAGTGTATACATATCTAGACCCTGACGAGGGGCGATGGATTGGTCCCGCAGCCATTGGTGATGTGCACCTAAGATTGTATACAGATGCTCACTGAGTGTGAGTACACCGGACAGGACTCGCCGAGAACTGACTGGATGGTATTATACCTAACGCCAGATTGCAGTTCTCAGGTGACATGTGTGCAGATAGTCTGTTGACTTAAGGTCGTCATTTGTCTCGTGTGAGTTCCCACTATACTTTGATTACTACCCTACCACGGCTCGAAGGAGTCGTGCAAACAGGTTTTAGTTGGGTACAGTCCCGAGCCACGTGGAGGCAGTGAGCGACTGTTAGGGATTCGTCTATCCCGGTATAGGGAGTTGATATCGCACCGTGATCGGTTGCTCATTACTATAAGTCCCTAGCCAGGGCTGATTGAGGATTACTGGTGGACTGATCAGTAGATTCTCGGATGGTCTTGAGCCATACCGGCACAACTTGTACGGTTATTAGCGGTCTGACGTTCACCACCTCCCTAAACCATACATGCGATACTCTTAGACGAACAGACCGGACTGCGCGGATATTGTCACGGACAGGCTCAGTAGGAGTTCGGATGGGTTTCCTCATCGGCCTTCTTATCGACATCTACCTGGGGACCGTTACGTACAGCTAGTGCCGCTGCGGTCTGTGGTTAAACCCACTGCCAACGTTGTAGTTGAGTCTTTAGAGTCCCACACAGAGGGTTTCCCTATTCCAGGCGAATCGATATAGAGGTCTCATGGTTTTATGACAAGGGTTCGGACGCATACGTGTGTTTATGCACGTAAGACGTTCGGACAATTTTTACTAGCCGGCTTTGGTTTAAGCCAGATTCTATTATCGGGTTATTGGATTTATACAGTCTAAAGTTTTTCCGTGTTTTCACGGATGGGAGGGGCGTTCTCGTAATTTTGCGGGAAGCTTCTAGAAGCATGGTGACTTGAGGGTTTAGGTGGCATTTTCATTAAATGCATTTGTGACTCATTTGTGTGATTCATCCATATCATTAATGCATCATTTATTTGTTAAATGACTCATATAGTGAATCAAACATATGGAATTAATGAAGCATGATGATTAATCACTTTTATTCATTTATTTGATAAAACATTATGCTTCATATATTCAAGTGAGAAACAATTTCATTATCATTATCATGTTCACCTTTTCTCTCCTCAAGCTCACTTTCTCTTCAAACCCTAATCCTACCACTCATGTATTAAGATCAAGGATTAGAATAGACTAATCAATCCATAACCTCACTCTATATCACCTAGGTTCTTTTGATTAGCAACTAAAGAAACTTAGTTACCTCAAGATTAGAGGTGAAGCATGGAATAGAAGCTCTCGGGTGGATCATCTATCATGTAGAGGAGGCCGAGGAGGACATAGAGAACGAAAAGACGAAGGACAAGGTTCACTACGTATAATCTCTTCTCATAGTAGTTAAGAACTTCTTTGGTTATTGTTAGTTATCATTTAGTAAAGATCTTCGGTTAGTCGATGTTTGCATATAGAACAAGATCGTTTTTTATATTTCCGCTTCCCCGCAACTCATGGGGTGTTGTACATCGACTTACAGCTTCCCTACCGCAACGCCACGGATCAGAAAGTCCTCCCAGAGGCAGTCGAGCTCGAGGATCCCTCGCTCGGCTATCCCTGGCCGGTAGCTTCCCTACCGCAACGCCAAGGATCAGAAAGTCTTTCCAGAGGCAGTCGAGCCCGAGGATCCCTCGCTCGGCTATCCCTGGCGGGTAGCTTCCCTACCACAACGCCAGGGATCAGAAAGTCCTCCCAAAGGCAGTCGAGCCCGAGAATCCCTCGCTCAGCTATCCCTGGCGGGTAGGTTCCCTACCGCAATGCCACGGATCAGAAAGCCCTCCCAGAGGAAGTCGAGCCCGAGGATCCCTTGCTCGGCTTTCCTTCTGGACAAAAGCCCTCGCCAATAGGCACCGGACAGTAACCCTGCCCAGCCAAGGGTCCTTGGTAGGCTTCTTACAGCCATATATCTCTTCCCGTGCCAAAAACCAAAGTCCTCACAGAGGCAGTCGGGTCCTTGCTCGGCTATCCCCGGCTGGTAGCTTCCTACCACAACCTACAGGGATCAAAGTCCTCTCCAAGAGGCACTGGGCAGTAACCCTGCTCGGTCCCAGTCCTGAAGGATCAAAAGTCCTCCCAGTGGCAGTCGGGCCCGAGGATCCCTCGTTCGGCTATCCCTGGCGGGTAGCTTCCCTACCGCAACGCCAGGGATCAGAAAGTCCTCCCAGAGGCAGTCGAGCCCGAGGATCCCTCGCTCGGCTATCCCGGGCGGGTAGCTTCCCTACCGCAATGTCAGGGATCAGAAAGTCCTCCCAGAGGCAGTCGAGCCCAAGGATCCCTCGCTCGGCTATCCCTGGTGGGTAGCATCCCTACAGCAACGCCAGGGATCAGAAAGCCCTCGCCAAGAGGCACCGAGCAGCTCCCTGCTCGGCCACCCTTCGCGGGCCTCAAACGGCCCCTCCAGTGATGCTCGGTCGTCCTTCGCAGGCCTCTCACGGCCCCTCCATCGTCAAGGATCAAAGCCCTCTCCAGGAGGCGCCGAGCAGCTACCCTGCTCGGCCATCCTTCGCAGGCCTCTCACGGCCCCTCCAGCATCAAGGATCAAAGCCCTCACCTAGAGGCACCGAGCAGCTACCCTGCTCGTCCATCCTTCGTAAGCCTCTCACGGGCCCTCCAACGTCAAGGATCAAAGCCCTCGCCGGGAGGCACCGAGCAACTACCCTGCTCGACTATCCCTGGCTGGTAGCTTCCCTAGCCCACAATGCCAGGGATCAAGCCCTCCTCGTGAGGCCACCGAGTTCCTTCCTGCTCGTCGCATCCCCAGCGGGCATCTTCCTGCCCATCAGACGTTGATGGTCTCAATCCCTCACCGCGAGGCCGCCGAGTTTCTTCCTGCTCGGCGCATCCCCAGTGGGCATCCTCCTGCCCATCAGATGCTGATGGTCTGAAACCCTCATCGCGAGGTTGCCGAGTTCCTTCCCGCTCGACGCATCCCCAACGGGCATCCTCCTGCCCATCAGATGCTGAGGATCTCAAGCCCTCATCGTGAGGCCGCCGAGTTCCTTCCTGCTCGGCGCATCCTAGCGGGCGTCCTCGTGCCCATTAGATGCTGATGGTCTGAAGCCCTCATCGCGAGACCGCCGAGTTCCTTCCTGCTCGGCGCAACCCCAACGGGCATCCTACTGCCCATCAGATGCTGAAGATCTCAAGCCCTCATCGAGAGGCCGCCGAGTTCTTTCCTGCTCGTCGCATCCCCAGAGGGAATTCTCCTACCCATCAGACGCTGATGGTCTGAAGCCCTCATCGCGAGGCCTTCGAGTTCCTTCCTGCTCGGCGTATCCCCAACGGGAATCCTCCTGCCCATCAGACGCTGATGGTCTGAAGCCCTCATCGCGAGGCCGCCGAGTTCCTTCTTGCTCGGCGCATCCCAGCGGGCATCCTCCTGCCCATCAGATGCTGAGGATCTCAAGCCCTCGCCGTGAGGCGCCGAGTTCCTTCCTGCTCGGCGCATCCTCGGCGGGCATCCTCCTGCCCATCAGACGCTGATGGTCTGAAGCCCTCGTCGTGAGGCTGCCGAGTTCCTTCCCGCTCGGCTCATCCCCAACGGGCATCCTCCTGCCCATCAGACGCTGATGGTCTCAAGACCTCACCATGAGGCCGCAGAGTTTCTTCCTGCTCGGCGCATCCCTAGCGGGCATCCTCCTGCCCATCAGACGTTGATGGTCTGAAGCCCTCATCGCGAGGTCGCCGAGTTCCTTCCCGCTCGGCGCATCCCCAACGGGCATCCTCCTGCCCATCGGATGCTGAGGATCTCAAGCCCTCATCGTGAGGCCGCCGAGTTCCTTCCTGTTCGGCGCATCCCAGCGGGCGTCCTCCTGCCCATCAGACGCTGATGGTCTGAAGCCCTCATCGCGAGACCGCCGAGTACCTTCCCGCTCGGCGCATCCCCAACGGACATCCTCCTGCCCATCAGATGCTAAAGATCTCAATCCTTCATCGTGAGGCCGCCGAGTTCCTTCCTGCTCGGCGCATCCCCAGCGGGCATCCTCCTGCCTATCAGACGCTGATGGTCTGAAGCCCTCATCGCGAGGCCTCCAAGTTCCATCCTGCTCGGCGCATCCCCTGCGGGCATCCTCCTTCCCATCAGATGCTGATGGTCTTAAGCCCTCATCGCGAGGCCGCCGAGTTCCTTCTTGCTCGGCGCATCCCAGCGGGCATCCTCCTGCCCATCACATGCTGAGGATCTCAAGCCCTCACCGCGAGGTCGCCGAGTTCCTTCCTGCTCGGCGCATCCCCAGCGGGCATCCTCCTGCCCATCAGACGCGGATGGTCTCAAGCCCTCACCGCGAGGCCGCCGAGTTCCTTCCTGCTTGGCGCATCCCTAGCGGGCATCCTCCTGCCCATCAGATGCGGATGGCCTGAAGACCTCGTCGCGAGGCCGCAGAGTTCCTTCCTGCTCGGCGCATCCTCAGCGGGCATCCTCCTACCCATCAGATGCTGAGGATCTCAAGCCCTCATCGTGATGCCGCCGAGTTCATTCCTTCTCGGCGCATCCCTAGGAGGAATCATCCTGCCCATCAGACGCTGATGATATAAAGCCCTCTTCGCGAGGCCGCCGAGCCCCTTCCTACTCGGTGCATCCCGCTGGCTAGCTTCCTACACAACAAAGACAACTGACAGCTCGGGGACGCGTCCCAATGAAACCTTCGGAAGGAGCTCACCCCGGGGGACCGGCAGTCCACTCCTGACCCGACCGGCTGGTTGGTCGGGACAGGAATGGGGGGCTAATGATGATTCTCAAGAACGGTAATTCCCTAGATCGTGACACATGGCGGATGACGTGTCACACGTGTAAACCAATTGGGCCCTAAGGGCCATGAAGAAGGAGCCAGTGTGCTACAGTGGGGGCTTCCCTCCAACCCTGTCTCCAAAGTTGTACTCCACTCCTTGCCACCCAGCACTTCAGCAGCCAAGCCAAGTGTCCCTTTGCTCTATTCCGAGCAAGACGGGCCTCGGCCTCCTCGGCCCTTCCGGCCCGTCTCCGAGATACCACAGGACCAAGATGCCTCGGCCCTCCCGCTCGTTCCCGAGCTCCCCCGCCGAGGCCATCTTCCTCGGTCCTCCGACCGACCAACTCTACCACTCACATGCATAACCGCCGCTTCACGAATCTCTCCATGCGCGGATTCTCCGCTAGCAAAATCCCACGTTCCATGCCTCCGCGGTCCCCATTAATGGGCGGTCCGCTCTCTACGCGGGCGTGACGTCAGGAGCGTAACTGCCGGGGAGAATCTTGCGCCTGCTGCTGCGTGCCATCACCACTATATAAACCCCCATCACAGAGGGGGTAAAAAGTAAGTCATTCTTTACACTTTACGCCGTTACTCTGCTCGGTTCTCATCACTAACTTGAGCGTCGGTGGGTCCTCGGTGGTAACAAACCACCACGGGACTTCTTTACAGGTACTCGGCGTCAGCCACCTCACCCCACCTTCTCCGCTCAAAACCCATTGAGACCCACATGCAACGAAGGACAATCAACCCGGTTCACCTCGAGATCAATGGAAGACAACATCTGAGGGAGGCCCGAAAAGGACCCCTATCATTGTATGTATGTATGCATGTGTGTGTTTGCTTGTGCGTGTATGTATGTGTATGTATGATTGTGTGTGTTTGTGATGTGCGTATGTGTGTATGTAAAAGTTATCAAACTTACCGAAGGTACGGGCCTCCCAGTATGGACGTACGCGTCGATAAGATTAAGTATCTGCTCGAGAGTCCAGCCAGCAAATAGATCGGCAGCAGGAGAAGCAACAGCAGCAGGAGTGTGAGCGGCATTCGATCGGCGTGGGGAACCGCCAGATTCCGATGTCCGCTCCCAGGGCGATCCATGAAACACAGTGGTCCTGGTCCTAGAGGCCCTGGTCTGTATCGGGATCTCCGAAGGCGATTCGTCTGCCGGTTGAAACCTAGGAGGTGGATACCCGGTCGGCTGAAAAGAAGTGTTATACTGACGCGGAGTGATCTTGGAGGATACACACAGTACTCTCCTATGACGATCCGACCTAAACGCCGTGAAAATCCTATCTACGATGAATGTTCTCTCCGCGTCATCTACCGTGTGTCCCTACTCCTCCTCCATCGCTTGGATCGACCGATCTCTCTCAGCCGCCATCGCCGCCTGTTTGTAGAAGAAATGTATTACTGCCATTATAAAATCTACACAATAATTATTCCAAAATAATTAAGAAGCTCGGTATATGTAGAGTCCTATATATATCCCATGTGCCTTAATCGATGCTGGTGCGCCGTCGTCCCGTACAAATTGAGCCCGGTAGATTTCGATACGATCAAGGGACTCTCCACCATGACTTTTTTCCTACATATAACATTTAGAAAGTTCATACATAAATTTCTAAGATAATTTTTACGTATTAATATCAAATACGATACTTATGTGTTTGATGGCAACCTACTGGGAACTCTTGCTCCCACCCCTATAAACATCGTGCAGTTAAGCACGAGATACTTTTCCTCGCTCCCTCTTCTCCTGTAGTTATATCAAATATTGTTTATTGAGTTGCTATAAAATAGTAAAAAGGTATCGTCAAAGACATACCCTAAATTCTCCGTACAAAAAATGATCGACCAAGGCATGTCAGTATTCATCGGACCAATCTGGATCCGGCTTAATCAAATACATCACATCCGGTGAAGCGCGGTTTTCAAAATTTCTAAAGATTTTTTTCTTATGGCCTCTCCAATTTTTCGCCATATGACTACACATATTATTATAAACCACGCATTCATTGCAAACCTCCACGGGGCCCTCTACGCCAACCCACCGGAACTCGAACCTAGCTTGTGAAACGGGATAATTTATCATTGTATGGGTATTTTATAGTAATTTAGAAAATATGTATGTGTGTGTGTGTTTGTGATATACGCGTATGTGTGTGTACATGTGTGCATATAAAAAAAGTGCAGTATTGAATTATTTATAAAATCTAACAATCATCTCCCATATAGCAAATTGTTTCTTTAGCCCTAACGCTTCACAGTCCTAAACTAGGACCTCCCACTCGTCATATTCGTCCTTCAACAAATGAGGCATGTGGTCCTCACTGTTCACTATCGACGACATCATTTTTTTCACTTCTTTACTGTCTCCCGTCACAACGTCCCCTGTGAATGTAAGGTATACAATCTGCTTACCAGGAGCATGTGGCATCCTCCTCCATATATCACTGGCCCGTGTGGGTCCTCTCCCAGCACGTTTCTGTTTCTGAGAGGACTGCCCCACGTCTCCGGTAGGCTGATCGGTCCTACTATCTGAACCAGACAAATCTAAAAAATATCACGGAATTGACTCCTCTGTTAGTTGTATCTATGCCCTAGAGGCCATTATTGTACATGATTATATATTATAAGGGATGCTTGGACATATATAGAGAGGACATTCTTGCTCGACATGATAGTATGCTATCTCGTTGCTCTTTACCTTAACATATAGACCGGTATTGTGATACTATCTTTCTCTCACATGTTGATAAAGCCCTTAGGATGTGTATTCGACTACCAGGACTATGATGCAGATCATACTAGTGGGGCAAGGGTAGTCTACAAGTTCATCTTTTAATTGTTCCTAGTCGTGAGAGTATCGAGATAGGGTATCGATATTCCAGAGTAGACTAGTGTCTACGTTTCTTGACCCTATATGGGGCGATGGATGATCCCACATACATTGGTGTTTGACATCAAAGATTGTACACAAGTGCTTATTGGAGAATGGGTAAACCGAACAGGACTCGCCGAGAACTCCTAGATGGTATTATACCTATCGTCAGATAGCAGTTCTCTTATGACACTGGTACAGATTAGTCTGTATACCCGAGATCGTCATAGAGTCTTGTGTGATTCCCACAGTGCTTTGATTTCCTCCCTGCCACGCTCAAGAGAGCGTGCAAACAGGTTGATTTTGGATACAGTCCCGAGTCACATAGAGGCGATAAGCGATAGGAGGGGTTTCGTCTCTCCCGGTATTGGGGGTTGATGTTGAGCTATGCTCGATTGGCTATAACAGGAAGTCCCTGGCCAGGGTTGATGATGAGATTTACTGGTAAGTATTATCAGTAGTTTCTCGAACCGTTATGAGTCTCACATCGTCATGACTTATCAAGTTATTGGGGTCTGACATTTACCACCCCCTGACTCGATATGCGACATATCAGACGAAGAGACCGGACTGTACGGTAGTGTTACTTACTAGATTCACAGGATATTGGACAAGCTTGCTTGTTGATCTTCCGATCGCTCAATACATCGGTAGCTGTTACTGTTAGTGATATATGCCCTAGAGGCCATTATTGTATCATACTGGATTGTATATTACTTAATGGGAGCTTGGGATATACACAGATATAGTAACAGTCTTGCTCGAACTGGTCGTATGCTACCTGGTTTGTTTCTACCTCAATATGTGCATGTATTTCTTTTAGCATATCGCTTATACATATTGGTAGAGCCCTTAGGATCTTTACTTGATTACCAACGTTGTGATGGAAGCCACACTAGTGGGGGTTGTGTAATCTATAAGAACATCCTATACATGTCCATAGTCGTTGGATTTTCGAGATGGGGCATCAGTACTCTACAGTAGACTAGTGTATACGCTTCTCATCCCAGCAGGAGAGATGATCTGTCCCACAGCCATTAGTACGTTGTACTGGAGATTGTATACAGGTGCTCATTAGGTTATGAGTAAACTGGACAGGACTCGTCATGAACTGTTGGTGGGTATTATACCTGTCGTCGGGTAGCAGTTCCTAGGTGACATGAGTACAGCTTAGTCCGTCGACTTGACACTGCTACTTCGCTTCGAGTGTATTCCCACTATACTTTGATTACTACACTACCACGGCTCAAAGGAGACATGCAAACAGGTAGTAGTTGGGTGTAGTCCCGAAGCACTTGGAGGCAGTGGCGGTTAGATAGGATTCGTCTCTCCCAGTATTGGGGGTTGATATCGAGCTGTGTTCGGAAGACCATTACACAAAGTCCTTGGCCAAGGAAAGTGAGATTTACTGGTAGGTATTCCAGTAGTTTCTCAGGGTGTATTGGGCTACTCTCCGACACGACTTATCGCGCTATTAGGGGTCTGGCGATTACCGCCCCATAGGCCCGATATGCGATACTCTTAGACGAACATACCGGACTGTACAGAGATTGTCACATTCTGGCTCAGTAGGAGTTCAGATAGGTTTTCCTCATCGGCCTTCTTATCGACATCTACCTGGGGACCGTTACATGCAGCTAGTACCGCTTGCGGCCTGTCGTTAAATCCACTGCCAGCGTAGTGTCGAGTCTTTAGAGTCCTACACAGAGGGTTTCCCTGTACCGGGCAAAAGGTATAGAGGCCGTATGGTTTTACGACAGGGCTTCGATCATGTACGTGCACTTGTGCGCGTATGATGTTCGGGCGGATAATACTAGTGGGTTTTGGCTTAAGCCAGATCCTAATATTATAACGATGGATCAGTTTCGTCTCTTTGTATTCGTGTTTCTCGGAACACGAATGCGGGTATGTATATACGGATGAGAGGGGCATCGAAGAAGACCCCTCATTAGGGTTACAATTAATTGTATAATAATTTATAAAATATCAAAATCATATAAATTCTTTCAAAATCAAGAATTCATATAAATTTTCCAATTAGTTTCCAAACTATTAGTACATAATTTTATCATATCATTAAAACCAATTTCCATATTTTTATAATATTCATGAAATTAATTATTTTATTTATTTAGTTTTCCAAAAATAATATTTTATTTTTCTGAAATGTTACAAAGGAATTCATGCAATCCTCTTTCCCTCACTCATGCTCATGACATCTGTCACAAGTCAGAGCCGAACCGACAATCCCCAGCCCCGAATAAGAATTTGGGTCGGTCAAGTCATATATTTTATTATCTTGATAAAGGCGTGATATGGTAGCTGCAATTAGGAGAGAGAAAAAAGCATTCAGTGTATGATCTTTCAAGTTTAGATTGGTTATTATTTTATCTAAACAGGATGGCTCCCATTGTTTCCTTAAATTCTCCTTCAAAACCTAAAAAGAGATCTAGTTGGAATCATGTACGCTCCACAAGTTTGCTAACCGTTTAACCAGGCAAGTGTTGGTATTCCAAGGGAGGCTCCCCATGATTTCGCATGGACCTAATTACATAACCTCGTTGCCGCAGAGGCATAACCCCCTAAACACCTAATGGGTTAGCAATTTGTGAAGTGAAAATCTTCCGAGAGTAATCCTACTGTAACATTTGGAAAATTTATAAATAAATAAAATTAATTAATTAAATAATAAAAATGTTAAATTCAATAGTTTTTAAAACCAAATAAGACATGTTCATAAGTAGTATGTGAAACAAATTAAATTAAAATTTTAATATGTAACATAAATAAATTATAAGAGTTTTAATGTAAAATTTAGCTTCATTTTAATTAAAATAGTGTTATATAATAACATAGTTAGTGAGGGGTCTTTGTGTAAAAATTTAGGAAATTGTGCAAATTGGTAAATTTTAAGGGTGAAGTAGAAAAGAGGTTAAATAAGGTTTAGTTCAGAATTTATCACATGATAAATCAATTTGGAAATGTTAATACCTTAACACATCCTTCTTGCATGCACAACACACACACACACAACACCTCCTCCTTGCATGAGGATGGCACACCTTGATCTTTGACATCTCCTACTACACATCATTCTTACCTTTGTCATATATAGCATGTGTTCAGATCATTTAGCTAATTTAAAATCTGAAAAATTAAAACAAAGAAAAAGAAAACTAGAACAAGTAAGGAAGAACAAGAGAAAGGAGAAGGGAAGAGCTAAGTTCTAGGATTTCCACCATTAAGCTAGGAACTAGGAGCTTGTGCATCTTGGAGGGAGTTCTTCCAGCAATCCCTTATAGGTACAATCCTTAATCACTGTAGGAATTTAGTTCTGTAACTAGTTTAAATTAGAAATCAAATGTCTACAATATCGTATTTTAGGCAAAACTGAGCACTGTTTTAATCTGCTAGAGTTTAGATAAAAGTTAACTTAACCAAACAGTGCCTTAATGTTGTATGTTGGACATAGAAAAAACCATAGGAGCACGAACCCAGGGGCTTGGATTTTGGCCGGCGAGGTATAGGCAAATTCCAGCATCGCCGGATTTGTAGAGAGGTATGGTGTTTTGGGTTTTTAGGGTAGGACTTTTTTTAGGTGTTATGATATTTGGAATTTTTTATTTAAGTTAAATTAACAGTATATGGAATCTAGGGACTAATATCGTAAAAGGGATCAAAATTCTAAAATACGACACGGTAAATTCGTAACACGTTTAAGTTTTCTGTTGCAAACAGCGAGAGGTTAAAATTCAGTTAGTATAGGTGTTAGATAGTTTAAAATAGTCGTACGTGGTATCGTTAATACGTACAACTTATGTTTTCATGATTTTGCCGTATCGGAATTAGCCGTTTCTTATATAAGTTAATTTCGATATTATATTCGAATACGGAAAATTCGGAGGCCACAAGGAAAGGAAAAGGATTGGTGATCTGAGTCAATTCGACGTATTCCGGTGAGTAGACTAAATATCTACTGGGGGATCTTGTAAAGATGGCGTAATACGCCCGTAGTTTTGTTTAAATAAAAATTAGACTTTTGTATGTTAAATTGATCATATGCATCCATATAAATATAAATATACAACACCATGTTAGTAGTTGTTAGAACACTGCACACTTATCGACGAGTTATGCCGCACATGCACATATCTATATGTTACACTACACCTCGTCGATATTAACATGTCATTTTTACATTTAGTAATTATCCTTTTAAATATGATTCTATCATGCCTTAAAAATCATTAACAGTAGTACTTTGCACAAATGCCATCATGTTTCGTAATTAAATGTTCACAGTTGATATAAGAGGAATTGGGTTATTGAGGATTTATGGTTTTGAATTTTCCTAAATTATTGCATAAATTTAGTGATTCTTCAAATTGATATGAGATGTCGACCATGAGATATTGTTTTTATGATTTGATTTTATTCCGGGCCGAGTGGGGGAGTTATACGGTCGCGGATTTTTACGTTATCCAGACTAAGTGGGGGAAATATAAAGTTGGATACAGGGTGGACCGGTCGAGACCGAGGGGCAGGAAAGCCGCATTTGAGACGGTGAGCCTAGCGAGGATACTCGATACCAGAGATAGTATTGAAACACGGTGGATATCTAGATGATACCGACCGGTGTTATTGATTACAGGATCGTTCGGGGAACGAGGCCTGAGGGAAACAAAAGATTTGTGTCGATGTTGGACACGGAAAGTTGAACTTGATTTGGAAATAAGTGATGAGATTTTATTCTTGATTTATATGATTGTTAGTATAAATTCATGCTTTCACAAGCTATCATGCATCATACCCATCCTTATCTAAATTAGTTATAGTTGTATTATTTACATTATCTGCCATTATATGTTAGTTTTATTCACTGAGTTGGCAACTCACCCCCGTTGTGTCGTAGTTCCTTGCAGGGATAGAGTGGACGATTAGCAACAGTGCAGATTCACTTATCATCTTTTATCACATCTTTTGCAAGGTGGGTTATCTATGTAGTAACCTCCTCTTTTGGGATTGTATATTGAATCTAGAATATCTCCATCAGACCCTGTGTTATGACTTAGAACGAGAGTGGTGGTTGTATGTATATTATTTGACAGATGAGATCGCTTAGTTATGTTAAATGGTATTTCTTTTATTTATGTCTGAGATTCTTACTGATGTAGTATAAAGTTGTAAATTTATTTCCGCTGTTGGCATTGTTGATCCCAACTAGGGATGCAACCAAACTTAACACTTTATAATTCTTTTATTATGAATTCAATATGGAGTTACTGTTAAGATCTTAATTACTTAAAACTGTGATTTTTACTTAAAAACTAAATTTTCATAAAATTTCCGCAAAAAGTGTTTTGATCTTGGTTTTTGGCTTACTCGGGTTATGTAAATATCTTGGGATATTATGCAATCTAAGTGCCGGTCACATCCAAACTTTGGGTCGTGACAAAGTTGGTATCAGAGCTTAGGATTAACCTTACGGAATCGAATAGTAGGTTAAGGTAAGTCGACTTGAGTTCGTTACGTAGGATGACCTTTGGTTTGATGGAGTAGGTGAATTATGATGAGTGTAGTACCGTACGCATATTCCGCGACATATTTACACTACGATACTCAGCCTAAGTAACCATAGGAAATGTTTGTTCGACTTCTTTCCTTGATTCCATGTATCTTGTGAATTGATTGTAATGTCCTTATCAATCATGTTTCTTACTCCAGCCACTATGTCATTAACGACTACGGGGACTCAGAGTACCGCTGTTCGAGATGAGATTGGAGCGGGCTCGTCTGAAACGGGGATAGACCTGGGCAGTACGCCTGTCTTTCATGAACCGATTGATTCACTCTATATTGATCGTTAGCTAGGATGGAGGCAAGTATTCAAGAGATGCGACGAATGATCGGATCGTTGATAGAGATTTTTCGAGCACGGAGATTGACCATTACTCCACGTATGGTTGTTTAGAGATCAAGGCAAATTCGTAATAATACATCAGCACCAAGACGTGTTCGTAGAGGCCATGGAAGATTCGGTATGGCTCGGTTTTTTCACTTATACCCATATGTTCAGCAGCACGTGCAAAGATGTTTCAGATGTGGGTGTCCGTATCACTTTATTAGGAATTGTCCCGTAAGGCGACAGGGGGAGGCATCGGTCTCACATATGACCGCACCACCTTCACCACCTCCTCCGAGCATATTACCTCTTATACCTGTTGTTGTTCCATGTCAGATCAACGCCCATAGAGACTGTGGTCGTGACGATCGTAATTTGAGAGGACGAGGAGGTCGAGGAAAATTTATTCCAGGCCGCGGTTTTGGTCGAGGTAGGACTCGGGGCAAGATGTTTAATTCATACCCAGTTGAGCAGAGGCCCCCAGCTATTTGTTTTAGTTGTGGATGTCCAGGGCATTTCGCTAGAAATTGTAGACTCTAAGGAGGGACGTCAGGATGCTGGTAGGGGTCAGGCATCCAATACAGTCGTAACAGGTATTCTTTCAGTATGTTCCTTAAATGCGCATATTTTAGTCTATTCCGGTTCTATGCATTCATACGTACTTGCACACTTTTGCATTTTCTTTGGGAAGAGAGTCGTCATTGTTAGAGTTACCGCTAGTTGTGATTACTTCTATAGGAGATTCTTTTGTATCTCGACACGAATTCAGGTCATGTTTAGTACGTGTTGGTGATAGGGATTTATTAGTGGATTTGATTCTCCTAGATAAGTTAGTTTGATATACTTCTTGGTATAGATTGGTTGGCCGCTTGTCATATGTAGTAGATTGTCGGAGGAAAGCGGTCAGATTTTGTTTTCCAAGTGAACCGATTTTTGTTGTGCAGGGAGATTTTAGCATAACTCCTGCCAACATGAGTTCTGCTCTTTGTGCAGGACGACTCTTGGAAAAAGGGTTGTCATGGGTTCTTAACATTTGTTCAGGACTTAGGAGCCGCTGAGATTCCGTTAGACCAGGTTCCAATCACACGAGAATTTCCGGATGTGTTCTCTGCTGAATTACAAGGATTACCGCCTGATCGCGATATTGAATTTTTTATCGACTTGATTTCGAGTGCGGGGCCTATTTCTATACCACCCTATCGGATGGCCCCGACGGAGTTGAAGGAAACCAAAAGCCAGTTGCAAGAGTTGTTAGATAGGGGACTTGTTCATCCAAGTGTATCTCCATGGGGAGCTCCTGTCTTATTTGTTAAGAAGAACGACGGTAGTATGAGACTGTGCATCGACTACAGGCAGCTGAGTCGAGTTACTGTGCGAAATAGGTATCCATTACCTCGTATCGATGACTTATTCGATCAGCTATAGGGAGGTGGCTACTTCTCAAAGATTGATTTATGTTCAGGATATCACTAGTTGAAGGTTCGGAAGGATGATATTCCGAAGACTGCTTTCGCACACGATTTGGGCATTACGAGTTTCTGGTAATGTCGTTTCGACTCACCAACGCCCCAGCAGCTTTCATGGATATGATGAACCATATTTTCCAGCCATTCCTTGATCAGTTTTTTATAGTATTCATTGATAATATTCTTGTTTATTCACGGAGCCGAGAGGAGCACGAGCAGCATTTGCGCAGCACGTTGCAGAGCTTGAAAGAGCATCAACTGTTCGCTAGATACTACAAGTGTGATTTCTAGCTGGATAGTGTAGATTTCTTGTGTCACGTAGTTACAAGAGATAGGATACGTGTGGACCCAAAGAAGATAGAAGCGGTACAGCACTGGACCAGACCTGTGTCAGTTACAAAGGTTCGAAGTTTCTTGGGTCTGGACGGTTATTACAGATATTTTGTGCAGGATTTTTCTCGTATCGCTGCACCGTGGACCGGATTGAATAGGAAGGAAGTTCCATTTCTTTGGACAGATGCAGGTGAGCAGAGTTTCCATCAGTTGAAGACTCGCTTGACGACTGCACCAGTCTTATCTTTACCTTCTGGGTCTGGTGGTTTTGTTGTCTATTGTGATGCTACTCGAGTGGGTTTAGGCTGTGTGTTGATGCAGCACGGCAGGGTTGTAGCTTATGCTTCTCGGCAGTTGAAGAGACACAAGCAGAACTACCTACTCATGATTTGGAGATGGCTGCTGTGGTATTCGCACTGAAGATTTGGAGACATTACTTGTACGGTGAGTCATGCCAAATCTTCACAGATTATAAGAGCTTAAAGTATATTTTTTCAGCAGTGGGATCTGAATATAAGGCAGCGTAGATGGATGGAACTTGTGAAGGATTACGATTGTGAGATCTTATATCATCCAAGCAAAGCGAATGTTGTAGCAGATGCCTTGAGTCGGAGGCCTGGAGGTAGCTTATCTCAATTGTGCACCGTACAGACACAGTCTTCTATAGACTGGCATATTTTATGTGATAGTCGTTTACTGTTCTAGTTCACATCTACAGGAGGACAGTTAGCACATGTTCGCACCCGTCCTCAGTTATTGGATCGTATTCGAGAGACACAGCCCGCAGATGCTCGTATATCGGAGATTATGGATCAGGTTAGGCAGGGCAGAAAGTCGGAGTTCGTGATAGATGAACGTGGAGTATTACGTTTTGGGACTCGTCTTTGTGTGCTAGATTCTGATGGATTGAGACGTGAGATCTTAGAGGAGGCCCATCGATCAGCGTACAATATTCATCCTGGTTCCACCAAGATGTAACATGACTTGAGGGATGTTTATTGGTGGGAAGGAATGAAGAGGGATGTTGCAGAGTTTGTTTCGAGATCCTTGACTTGTCAGCAAGTCAAGGCCGAGCACCAGAGGCCGGCAGGAGAGTTGAAGCCCTTACCCATTCCGGAGTGGAAATGGGAACATATTTCCATGGATTTCATTGTGGGTCTACCCAGGACTAGCAGAGGGTACGACTTCATCTGGGTGATTATATAAAGATTGACAAAGGCAGTTCATTTTCTTCCGGTGAAGACGACGTATGGGTTTGCACAGTATGCTCAGATTTATATCGACGAGACTGTCATATTGCATGGAGTTCCGACGAGCATAGTGTCAGATAGGGGTACCCAATTTACTAGCAGGCTATGGCAAAAACTTCAAGAAGCTGTTAGTACACGATTGAGTTTTAGTAAAGCTTTTCACCCATAGACGGATGGTCAGTCAGAGAGAACCATTCAGACTCTTGAGGATATGCTTCGAACGTGCAGCCTTGATTTCGGTGGTAGTTGGGATCGTCACCTACCTTTGATAGAATTTTTGTTAGTTATATATGTATGCCCTAGAGGCCATTACTATACATATGATGTATATTGTAGTGGATGCTTGGACATATATAGGGAGGACTTTCTTGCTCGACATGATAGTACGCTATCTGGTTGCACTTTATCTTAACATGTACTTTGATTGTCTCTATGTTACATATTGATAAAGCCCTAAGGATATGTACTCGACTACTGGGACTATGAAGAGATCATACTAGTGGGGCCACGGTAGTCGACGAGTACATCCTATAACTGTTCCTAGTCGAGGGTGTATCGAGACAGGGCATCGATACACCAGAGTAGACTAGCGTATACGCATCTTGACCCATATGATGGGCGATGGATGATCCCATATTCATCGGTGTTTGACATCAAGGATGGTGTACGGGTGCTCAGTGGAGTCTGAGTACACTGGACGGACTCGCCGAGAACTCCCAGATCGTATTATACCTCACGTCAGATGGCAGTTCTCTGGTGACACTTGTACAGGTTAGTCTGTAGACCCGAGATCGTCATAGAGTCTTGTGTGATTTCGACTGTGCTTTGATTTCCATCATACCACATCCAAGAAGGCGAGCAAAAAGGTGTCTTTTGGGTACAGTCCCGAATCACATGGAGGCAATGAGCGATAGAAGGGGATTCGTCTCTCACGGTATAGGGAGTTGATGTTGAGCTGTGTTCGATTGGCTATAACTGGAAATCCCTGGCCAAGAGATTTACTGGAAAGTGTTATCAGTAGTTTCTCGAACTGTTATAGACCTCATATCGACACGACTTATGAAGCTACCGGGGTCTGACGTTTACCACCCCTAGGCGAGATATGCGACATATCAGACGAAGAGACCGGACTGTACGGGAGTGTTACCGATTGGATTCGCAGGAGAATGTACAGGCTTGCTTGTTGATCTTCTGATCGCTCAATACCTGGGTGGCTGTTACGTTTAGCTGACCGCTTGCAGCTTGTGGGTGTTTGATATGATCATCACCTACTTCCGGCGTATTGACGATTCTTTAGAGTCTTACACATAGGTTTCCTGGCTCAGGCAAAAAGGAGTAGGAGCACATATATGATATGTGCGGGACCGAGAACAATACGTGTATGTGATACCGTATTAGATTTTCGCGATATGAGATATCGGCCGGGTATATGTGATATAGCCGGGTCATCGGATCAAGTGTTGATTCGATGAACTGATACAGATTATATTAGTCGGTTATTTATGAAATAGCCGGATTATCGGATCAAGTGTTGATTCGATAATTGAATGTATAATTATATATTTGATATATTAAATTACATTAACTAATATAAGCTCACTAAAAGATTCTTTTTCTCACTCGGGTAATACATTGATATATATGCGATATATGTTAATTGTATTATTTTATTTTGTTACAATAAATATTGTATATGTGATATATAATATTGTAACATGTTAGGGTTATTAATGCAACGTGTTTAGTGGAGATTAAACATGGTTAGGGTTTGATTTGGGTTAATTCTTTCTAGTAGCTTCTAGAAGCTTTGCTTTTGTTTTAAGCAAAGATATTTGTTATGATATTTTGGATGATATTTATTTAACCCAACCCAACCGTTTAACCATGGTTCAATAACTACAAGGGTTAAGTTTACTTACTTAATCCATGGTTGCATTTCTAACCTCACAATACTTTTCATTATTCATCACAAAAGGTTTTGGATATTCTTCTTCTTCTTCCTTGATGAAAAGCTTTCTAGCTTTTTCATTGGTGATGAAAATGAGCGAGATTAAGAAAATAAATGAGTGCTAAATTCCTACTTCATCATCCTAGTCTATTCTAGCCAGTTAGATTAGGGGTGTTCACTTCATTAGTGAGTGAGAGCTTGTGTTAAAGAAACATCAAGATAGATCATCTTAGTTATCGAAGATCGGAAGCAAGCTTGCATCTTTCTTTTGTGGAGCCTCTCTAGAGTCCGGATACTCGATGATCGCAGTGAAGGGACCTCAACACGGAGCTTTTGAAGTGAAGGACTGGACTACAAAGGTTGTAATCCTTTTCACTTAGAAGTAAAGTTGTTTACTTGCTATATGTTTCGCCTAATCTCTAGTCTAAGATCTTGGTTAGGGTTGTTCGGCACGTCTAAATTTTAAATCGGGCATGGTTGATGCCTTGTAAACCCATGTGAGAGTGCCTAGTAACCCAACGGTGGTATCAGAGCCAAGCTAGAGCTTTAGGCAAAGTCTAGACGAATTTTAAAGTCCGATCGAACTCCGAATACCCGTAAAACCCTAGTTTCTGGAATTTTTTCAAAAATTTGACATTTTTTATATTAAAAATGCTCATAAAATTCAGCAGGTAATTTTATGGTGACCTATGAAAAACGACCCCCTAAATCATTTAAAGCGCCGCGGAACCGCGGCCAAACTAGGGTATTGGTGGCGGTTCCGTGGCAAGTATTGATGATTGAGGGATAGTTTTTGTACAGTAACATCCGTAGGTACTTTTGCATAGTTCTGGGAATTTTTAATTCTACTCAAGTGTTGAGTTTTCTGGGTTGTATTGGGAACTCGTTGATTCGATCGAAAAGTATAACTTCATTTAGTTTGTCCGGGTAATTTTTAGAACGTGTTAAAAAGTTCGAACGGATATCAATAATTCACTTTTTCCTCTGCCGGAAAATTTCCAAGTGTTGGATTTTTCCGTAGTTTATGAACATTCTTAGTCGTGCAAGTAACGCGATGGACCCTCTAGAAGAACACAAACCTTAACTCGATTATGTGACCGTCTGAACTGCCTCTAAACCTTAGGGTTTGTGGCAGTACGACGTTGCCACATGCGAGGCGTTGGCTTGACCCTTCTATGGCTGGACCATTGGTACTGTGGCATGTGATGGATGTTTTTAAACTAATTTCAAGTGTTGAGAACTATTTGAGAAATCTTGGGTGTTTGTTTATTCGATCGGAAAGTTTAACATTGTCTATTTATCTGGAATGTGATACAATATTTGGAATCCACAAGGAGTTATGAGATAACTAATTTGAATGTTATAAATCTAGCACTTCAGTATCAGATGATCGGTTGCCACGGGATTTTGATGCGATCAAAAGTCCGTCGCACTCACGCAGCGTACGCGGATACTCGCCAGGTAAACTTAATAGACAGCCATGCCCCATAGCCCCGACCATGTGACTGTAGGAGAACCCCGTCGCCAAAAGCATCCATTCGGGTGCTCGCGGCAGCGGTGTTCCGCCTTAGTGCACTTCGTCGACGGCTTCCGGGGGTGCGGCCGGCTACTAAAGTTTGCGACGAGCATTCGATCAGGATATCGAGAATCTTGTTGAATTGCCCGACTTGATATTTTTCGATAATGAGACTAAAATGCGGGGTTTATAATTGTTTGGCATGAGATGTCTAAGGAATTCATTCGGTTAGGCATGCGATGTCTAAGGTGATTGCGGATTCCAACTGTTGTAGTTTTACACTTTCTTTTCTGTGACCGTAAGTGTAGTATGTAGTTGTATCGCCGGTTTTCGTTGCTATACATCAACGACAATCGGTGTATGCATACTTACTTACGTTGATGATATGAGATATTATGTGTTGTTGTGATATGTTATATTGGATCGCCTTGTTCTGAATAGCCGGGGGTTTTATGTGAGATGAGGGTTTTTATTTTCATTCATGTAAAATTCATTGTATGTAATATTCTTTTACTAGGGCACTTCCGGGCTGAGGATGATGTCACCATTGTATATTATTTACTTTTCCGCATTAGGTAGACCCAAGGCGGGAAGCACAAGTAACCGGGTTCTAGGGTCTAGTGGGAGACTATCTCGAGGAGTCGAGACCGGTTCATACAAGGTGAATATCCCAAGCATCCATTAAGTAATATACAAACTAGTATGATACAGTAATGGCCTCTAGGGCATATACACTAACAATCTCCCACTTGCACTAAGGCCATGTACTGGCGTATCGAAGACCTATCATCTCGATCAGCCGCTCGAACTGAGTCTGGGGCAAGGCCTTGGTGAATGGATCTGTAATGTTGTCTTCTGAAGCGACTCTCCGAACCTCGATCTCCTGGCGATCCAAGATCTCCCTAATCAGGTGATACCGCCTCAAGATGTGCCTGGATCTCTGATGGGACCTGGGTTCCTTCGCTAAAGCTATAGCCCCGTTGTTGTCGCAATACAGAGGTATTGGATCAACAATGGACGGAACCACCTGAAGTTCTTTCAAGAACTTCCTCATCCAGACAGCTTCTTTTGCGGCATCAGATGCAGCGATGTATTCCGCTTCCATCGTCGAGTCTGCAACGGTTTCCTGTTTGGAACTCTTCCAACACACCGCCCCTCCATTGAGGGTAAAGACAAAACCCGACATGGACTTGGAATCATCCTTGTCACTCTGGAAGCTGGAGTCAGCAAAGGCCTCGATCTGGAGGTCTTTTCCGCCATACACCAAGAACATCTCCTTAGTCCTTCTCAGGTACTTGAGAATGTTCTTTACCGCTATCCAGTGCTTCTCCCCAGGGTTTGACTGATACCGGCTTACCACACTCAGTGCATAAGCTACATCCGGTCTGGTACACAACATCGCATACATTATAGAGCCTACCGCAGAAGCGTAGGGTATAATAGACATGCGATCCCTCTCCAAATCAGTCTTGGGAGACATCTCTTTAGAGAGGGTGATCCCGTGACAAGCCGGTAGGTTACCGCGCTTGGAATCTTCCATACTGAATCTCTTCAGTATGGTGTCGATGTACTTGGACTGTGAAAGTCCTAATATCCTCTTGGATCTGTCACGGTAGATCCGGATACCCAGAATGTACGAGGCATCACCCAGGTCTTTCATGGAGACCCTGTGTGACAAGAACCCCTTGACAGATTGTAGCATAGGAATGTCATTTCCTATTAAGAGAATGTCATCCACGTATAAAACGAGGAATACTACAGTTCTCGCTACAAATCTACTATAGATGCATGGTTCATCTGGATTTTTGATAAAGCCAAATTCTTTGACCGTCTCATCAAAGCAGATGTTCCAACTCCGCGATGCCTGCTTTAGTCCATAGATGGACTTAAGCAACTTGCACACCTTTCCGTTGCTCCCACTCTGAATGAAACCCTCTGGCTGGTCCATATAGACACACTCCTCTAAATTTCCATTTAGAAAAGCTGTCTTTACGTCCATTTGCCAAATCTCATAATCGTGGAAGGCAGCAATGGCAAGAAGGATCCGAATGGATTTCAGCATGGCTACTGGAGAGAAGGTTTCATCATAGTCCAAGCCAGGTCTTTGATGAAAACCTTTTGCTACCAGCCTAGCTTTATAGGTCTCAACCTGTCCATCTACACCAATCTTCCTTTTGAAGATCCACTTGTTTCTTACGGGTTTTACCCCGTCTGGAGCAATGTCCAACGTCCATACCTTGTTGGTGTACATGGACTCCATTTCGGCCCGCATTGCATCCAGCCATTTCACTGAGTCAACGCTCTGAACGGCCTGCTGGAAGCTAGTAGGCTCATCATAATCTATGATGCAATCCTCTTTATCCCCGTCTATGAGAAAACCGCAGTATCTCTCGGGCGGATGAGACTGTCTACTACTCCTGCGTAGCGGCGTAGGAATGTCCTGTTCTTCCGAACCTTCTGGTTCCACTAAACTTTCAGTATTAGTCCGTGGTTCTGGAATTTCTTCCAGTTCTACTGTGCTCCCACTAATTTCCTTTTCTAAGAACTGGTGTTCTAGAAAGTGGGCATTACGAGAAACAAGGACTTTTTGTTCCTCTGCGTAGTAGAAAAGATACCCCCTGGTGTTCTTTGGGTATCCCACAAACTTGCACAGTACTGAATGTGCCTCGAGCTTGTCCGCATGCTGCTTTTTGACAAAAGCCGGACATCCCCAGATCTTCAGATATTGAAGATAGGGTTTCTTCCCACACCACATTTCATATGGTGTGGAAGGCACAGTCTTAGTCGGAACTCGGTTCAAAAGGTACGCAGCTGATTCTAGCGCATACCCCCAGAATAATCGCGGTAACTCAGCGTTACCCATCATGGACCGCACCATATCCAATAGGGTGCGGTTCCGTCTCTCCGATACACCATTATGTTGCGGGGTGTAAGGAGGAGTAAGCTGAGAGAGAATTCCGTTCTCTTTTAAATAGTCCAGGAACTCGGCACTTAAGTATTCTCCACCTCGATCCGATCTTAGAATCTTAATACTTTTGCCGGTCTGTTTCTCTACTTCATTCTTGTACTCCTGGAATTTTCCAAAGGCCTCGGACTTATGTTTCATTAAGAAGACATAACCGTACCTCGAGAAGTCATCCGTAAAAGTAATGAAGTAAGAATGTCCGCTTCGGGCATGTGTAGACATTGGACCGCACACGTCACTGTGTACGAGTCCCAAGAGCTCGCTCGCTCTTACTCCATGTCCAGTAAACGGAGTCTTTGTCATCTTTCCTTTGAGACAGGATTGACAAGTGGCATACGACTGATATTCGAACGCATTCAAATACCCTTCTGTATGTAACTTCGTCAACCTTCTCTCATTGATGTGACCCAGTCTACAATGCCATAAGAAAGTCTGATTTATTTCTGGAGACTTTCTTTTGTGTGTATTCTGGACATTAAAAATCTGTGGTTGGTTTAACACGTATATACCATTACTCAATGTACCTGACCCAATCAAAACTTGATTAAGGTGAATGTTTACAACATTACTTACAAACGCAAATTCATAACCTTCTTTAGAAACTAAAGATACAGAAATGATATTACAAGTTGCGTTGGGTACAAAAAAGCAATTATGCAAAACCAAAACATGTCCATCTGACATTCCCAGGTGATAGTCCCCCACGGCTTTAGCATCCATGCTAGCTCCGTTCGCAACTCTGAGGGTCATGTCACCTGCCTTCAAAACCCTACAGTTTCTCAATGCCTGCAAAGAATTACATATATGAGATCCTGATCCGGTATCCAATACCCAGGAAGTAGAGTTTATTGAAAGACAGTTTTCAATAACATACACACCTGAAGCTGAAGCTGCAACCTGCTTCAATTCCTGTGTTCTGGCCTTCCAGGCCCTGCAATCATTCTTCCAGTGTCCTTTCTTATGACAATAGAAGCATTCTTCCTTATCCACAAGCTTCCCCGCTATCTTTGTTGCTTTACCTTTTCCCTTCGTATCCACCTTACTAACACCGCCCCTTGGTTTGGCGGGGGCCTTCTTCTTCTTTCCCTTGGCTTTCGTCTTGGACCTAGAAGAAGATGATCCTCCTACAAACAAAGTGGATGTATCCCTACCTTTCTGTAGGGTGCCCTCTGCGCTCCTCAGCATGTTGAGGAGATCTGAAAGTTCAACCTCTTTTTCTTGTAAATTGAAGTTCAGTATAAACTGGGCGTAAGTGGAAGGAAGGGACTGGAGAACTATATCCATATAGAGTTCAGCCTCCAATGTGGTCCCTAGGTCCGCGAGCTCCTCAATGTAGCCGATCATCTTTAGCACGTGCTCGGCTACCGATGATCCGACGGCCATCTTTGCCGAAAACAACTTTTTCGACGCTTCGTATCTTGCGATACGTGATTGCTCTCCATACAGTTCTTTTGTATGGAGAAATATGGATTCAAGGTCCATATTCTCGTGCCTCCTCTGATGTTCGTTGTCCACCGAGGCAAGTACGAGGCACTTGGCCTTCGCGCTATCAATCTCCCAAGTCTTGCGGATTTCCTTATCCGCGACGCTGGAAGTGGGACCAGGGACAGGGGGAGCTTTGGTGGTAAGAAGATACCCCAGCTTGTCGTAAGTGATTGCTATCTTGACATTCCTGAGCCAATCTTTGTAGTTTGGCCCTGTCAGTTTGTTTTTATCTAGGAGTAACTTAAGTCCAGTCATGTTGATTGGTCGCTGCAATTTGGAGAGAAGAAGAAACACTCAGCATGATGCTCTTGCAAGTTTAGAGTGGTTTTTAGTTTGTCTAAACAGGATGGCTCCCACTGTTTCTCGAATCCCTCCTTAAAGCCAAAAAGGAAGAATTAGTCAGGATCAATCTCACCGTACAATACTTGCTTAACCGTTCGGCCAGGCTGGTGTCGGTACTTCGAGGGAGGTTTTCCAACGCTTTCGCGAAGTTCCTTAATTAAAGAACCTCTTTTCCCTGGGGGCGTAGCCCCGCTAACACCTTTCTAGGCACCTACCAGGTTTATAGAATTGATCGTTTAGCGAGAAATTTCCCGAGGAGTAGCATATACTCACAGTAGGATCGGGATCCAAATATCATCGCGTGACGAAACTGAAGGAATCCTACCTGAATCATCACACTCCAAATGGTATGCAAATCTAGCAAGTTTCAGTACTTATGAAACTCCCGATGTGGATTTTTGCCCCATGCTCTTATGACCTTGGCGTGAGGTCAAAATGTCATAAGTCACAAGTCAAGTTCGTCCCATCATTATCCAGGTTAATTTGAATCCACCCGTACATACCCTTGACGTAGGCCAAAATGGCAGTACGACTGTCTCAAACCAACGCATTCTATCTATGCAACAGATAAATATCCGGCAGCTACCAATCACTATGCCTTGGCGTGAGGTCAAAATACATAGCTTGAATACTACCGAATATTTAACTGAAATGATGGAGGGCTACGGATGGTTCTGGCAAAACCGTGAACGTAGTGAACTTGATTTAGTCGATGGAACGAGATAGCTTTTAAATGGAGTGGCTCAAACTCCGTATTTTAAAAGTTTGTTTTGAAAAGATCCGAGTGGTTTTTCGAAAGTGTTCCAACGACTTTAACTTGGTTTATTATCTTGCTTTAGTTCTTTTAATGCGTGATATTCTTGCATTAGTTCTTTTAATGCGTCCCATCATTTAATCCTACCATTGCAGAAAACAACCAAAATATGACGTACGCTTATGCCATTCGCATTCGCCACTGGGCCCCGTCATTACCCGTTAGGTTACTTAACTAACGACAGAGCGGGGGCTGGGCTAGCGCGTCTGTAAAACATAAGCAACGCCTAAATAATATCATATATAGATATACTGCAATAATAAAAATTTCAGATCACAGATGAATACATTGGATATACTAGGAATCTGTAATTCGTACGAGCCTGTAACGGAAGACAGATTACACGGTCGCGGTGAATAGCCAATACCCTACCCAAGACCCCTACGGGTGCGGCAAACTACCCGCCAAGTACCCGAAGCGTAGCAACCTCCCTCATCTCCATGAGTAGGCCACTCGACACTTCGGCATACCCGGTAGTTTGTGCACCCCTTCCATGGGTCTATCCTAGGAGCAAAAACAGTAAAAAGAAATTATATAATGACGGCTACAACCCCGACCCGGTTGTGCGGCCATACAAATAATTATTACATCAATTTACAAATTTACAAGAATTGAAAGAAAAGAAAACTCTCGTCTCACAACCCCCCGGCTATTCACCCGCGACAATCTAACATATTCATATACACATTCCAGCACATTACAGATCACAGATTTGTATAACCCCCACTAATCGACATATAGCGATTAGTAGACGTTCAATACAAATATCTCATTACAGAAAACCCGTTAGCTTAAGTCTTTTAGAAGTTCGATCAAAAATACGGATTTTCGGGACCCCAAAATAAAATTTTCGTTCTGGAAAATCTGGGCAGAAAATATATATTCCAAAAATCCCAAAATACCCCAATGAGCAATCTGCAAAAAATAAAACCCATGACCGAGTCAACTCGGCCGCGTTTCCGCGGCGGGAGCGTGCTCCCGCCGCGGAACCGCGGCGCTTTGATCGAGTCATGGGCCCAAATTTTTGCAGTTTCTTTAAAAAAGCCTGAGTCGATTTTTGGTGTTTTTCAAAAAAGTTTTCCAGCACTTTTAAAATCGACAGAAAGTTTAAAATTCCGGGGTTCGTTTCGGGACTTTTTCGTTGATCGATCTTCTAGTTACTTGCTAACATGTTAGATAGAGTTTAACTAGGCTCTGATACCACTGTAAGTCCATGCTACCTCTCCCGGTACTTTCGGGAATGCGGAATTTGGTAAAAAAACGATTTTTACGGAGGTGGTAACATGGACCTAAAACCCGGATCTTGGTTAAACATCTATCTAACATCCTAACTATGAGTTTCTAGCTACTCGGTTAGGGGGTTATACCTTGCTTGTCTTGAACTCCTTCGTCTTCAAGCTCCGATGGTGGTCCGATGGCTTCTTCTCGTCGTCTCCGTACGCCGAAGGTAGATCCACCTGAAAGCTCCAACCTTTAGCTCCTTCTTCGTTCTTTGAAGAAACTAGTTCACTTGGTTTGCTAAACCTAGTGAACTAGAATGAGTAGAGAATAGTTTGTGTGGGATTTTATCTATGGTTCTTGATTCTCAACTCATGAGACAAGAGAACCATAGATTAAAGAGAGGGAGCAAGAGCAAGAGGGTGAGAGCAAAGTGGAGAGCTCAAGAACAAGAGAGAGAATGAGCAAGAAAGAATGAGCAACTCTTTTGTCTTTCACCCTCTCATAATCCAAAGTAATGATAACTCATCATATCAAAAAAAGTCTTATGTGATGGTTGAAGCAACCATAACCATATCATATCATGCACTCATTTTACACAAATGAGCAAGCAAGTAAAAGTCTTTGCCATGAAATGATGGCTATGGTTATCATGATGGTCAACTAGTCAAGCCTAGTCAACCGGTCAACAAAGTCAACAAGTCAACAAAAGTCAACAAGTCAACAAAGTCAACAAAAGTCAACAACCATGTCACCATAATACTTAATTAATATAATAGTTAATCACATAGCATATTCTCATTAGGGTTGATCAAAAGGTCAATAATCAACGGTCAACTGTCAACAACCCTAATGAGAATCCACTGCCTCTGCCTCCCTGTCAACTGTGCATACACACCCGCATCCGCGTTCCGAGGAACACGAATGCAAACTGGATAAATCCAATCCCAAAAGGTACACTAGGATCTGGCTTAAACCAAAGCCCGCTAGTGTAAACTGTCCGGACACTGTACGTGCACAAGTGCACGGATGTGACCGAACGCTGTCGCAAAACCATGCGACCTGTCGCAATACCATGCGACCTCTACTCTTTTGCCTAAAGGCGAAAAGCTTTCTGTGTGGGACTCTAAAGACTCGACACTACGCTGGCAGTGGGTTTAACCACAGACCGCAAGCGGCACTAGCTGTGCGTAACGGTCCCCAGGTAATGCCGACAAGAAGACCGACGAGGCGAAACCCATCTGAACTCCTACTGAGCCTGAGTGTGACATTCTCCGTACAGTCCGGTCTGTTCGTCTGATACATCGCATGGCGGGCCTAGGGGGCGGTAAACGTCAGTCCCCCAATAGCGGTACAAGTCGTGCCGGAGTGAAGCCCAAAACACCCTGAGATAACACTGGAAGCCTACCAGTATATCTCGTTTGCCCTGGCCAGGGACTACTCGTGTAATGGCTCTCCTAGACACAGCGCGATGTCAACCCCCAATACCGGGAGAGACGAATCCTGTCTAACCGTCACTGCCTCCAAGTGCTTCGGGACTGCACCCAACCACCACCTGTTTGCACGACTCCTTTGAGCCGTGGTAGGGTAGTGATCAAAGTACAGTGGGAACACACTCGAGGCGAAGTGACAGTGTCAAGTCAGCGGACGAAGCTGTACTCATGTCACCTGGGAACTGATAACTGACGATAGGCATAATACCAACTAGTCAGTTCCCGACGAGTCCTGTCCAGTGTACCCGTAACCTAACGAGCACCCGCATACTATCTCAAGTACGACGTACTGACGGCTGTGGGACAGACCGTCTCCCACACTGGGATGTGAAGCGCATGCGCTGGTCTACTCCGGAGTATCGATGCCCTGTCTCGATAGTCCTGCGACCAGGGACCTGCATAAGGATGTGCTTATAGATTACCCAGCCCCACTAGTGTGACGGCCATCACATCGCTGGTAATCAAGCAAAGATCCTAAGGGCTCTACTAATGTGTATAGGCGATATACAAAAATAAACACATGTACACATTGAAGTAGAAACAAACCAAGTAGCATACTACTATTTTGAGCAAGATTGTATATACAAGGTGAATATCCCAAGCATCCATTAAGTAATATACAAACTAGTATGATACAGTAATGGCCTCTAGAGCATATACACTAACACACGACAGCAATAAAAAAATATAGCGAGGGTACTTCATCACCTAGTGCCTTAGACCAACTGGTCTGGGAGTCACTGCTAAGCCTTAGGTTGTGCAAGATGAGGAAAATGCTAATACACCTAATCAGCAAGCACATGAGTAATCGGTTGGTTAGTACCTCAAGAAGTATTAACGGTCGCATGAAAAATGTGTGAGCAAATCCATCTAAATATTCATTAATTAAAAAGTACTGAGGTAGATGGACAAGAGTATGATAGCTTGAATTGAATTCTCCGAGTGTAGGGATGTTCTTTTACACATACGTAGGGGTATATGATCGATGTTTCGAAGAAAGGTAGGAATGAAGAATAAAGACGATATTTTATTGAGGGATGACGTGATTTCTGACATCTTTTCATGACTATTAAGATAGGGCTCATGACAACTGAAAAACCAGTATAGTTGGAAACTCTAATTTTCAAAGTATTTCTTTTACAATTCTTATCTTTATATGTAACTTTCACGGTCTTCCTTTTATTATAGGATTTTTTGGGTGCAATCCGCTGAAAACCCTTAGGAGACAACACTCCTCCTACTAGGGACACCTAGAGGTTTAAAGGTTTGTTGCACGTGCTTAGTGCAATCATGTTGCCTACGAAAGTGTGCTAGTTAGTTTTGCTTCTTATATTTTCTCCTTCTCTTTAATAAAACAAGTTTGCTCGAGACGACCAAAATTAAGTTTGGGGGAATTTGATCAGTCGAAAATATTGCATTTAACACATCAATTTCCCTACTATTTGTAATCATCTAAAGGTGTTTGGTATAAATATAGCACATATTAGCAATTTGTCTGCAAAAATACCAAATAATATGTGTGTTAGTTATATGTATACCCTAGAGGCCATTACTGTACATAGGATGTATATTGTAGTGGATGCTGGGACATATATAGGGAGGACTTTCTTGCTCGACATGATAGTATGCTATCTGGTTACTCTTTACCTTAACGTGTATACTAATTGTCTCTCTGTTACATGTTGGTAAAGCCCTTAGGATGTTTACTTGACTACCTGGACTATGATGCGGATCATACTAGTGGGGACATGGTAGTCCATAAGTACATCCTTCAAGGTCCCTAGTCGTGGGTGTATCGAGACGGGGCATCGATATACCAGAGTAGACTAGCGTGTACTTTCTCGACCCATACAGATGGGCGATGGATGATCCCATATCCATTGGTGTTTGACATCAGAGATGGTATACGGGTGCTCAGTAGAGACTGGGTACACTGGACGGACTCCCCGAGAAGTCCCAGATGGTATTATACCTTACGTCAGATGGCAGTTCTCTAGTGACACCGGTACAGAGTAGTCTGTTGATCCGAGATCGTCATAGAGTCTTGTGTGGTTCCCACTGTGCTTTGATTTCCACCTTACCACGTCCAAGAGGGCGTGCAAAACGGTGGTTTTTGGGTACAGTCCCGAATCACATGGAGGCAATGAGCGATAGGAGGGGATTCGTCTCTCCCGGTATAGGGAGTTGATGTTGCGCTGTGTTCGATTGGCTATGACCGGAAATCCCTGGCCAGGGTTGCTGAGATTTACTGGTAAGTGTTACTAGTAGTTTCTCGAATTGTTATAGGCCTCATATCGACACGACTTATCGAGCTATTGGGGTCTGACGTTTACCACCCCTAGGCGAGATATGCGACATATCAGACGATCAGACCGGACTGTACGGTAGTGTTACTGGTTGGATTCACTGGAGTGTGAGCGGGCTTGCTCGTCGATCTTCTGATCGCTCAATACCCGGGTGGCCGTTACGTTTAGCAGACGCTTGCGGCATGTGGGTGTTTGATATGATCATCACCTGCTGCCGGCGTATTGACGAGTCTTTAGAGTCCTACACAGAGGTTTCCTGGCTCAAGCGAAACGAAATAGGAGCGCATATGAGATATGTGCGGGACCGAGAATGATACCAGTATGTGATACTGTATTCGATTCTCGCGATCTGTGACATTGATCGGTTGTATGCGATATAGCCGGGTTATCGGATCAAGTGTTGATTCGATAAGTTGTTACTGTTGATATTAGTCGGTTATATACGATAAGACCGGATCATTAAATCAAGTGTTGATTTAATGATTTAATGCATAATTATATATTTGATATATTACTTTGCATTAACTAGTATTGGTTCACTTTAAATGGATTTTCTCACTTGAAGTTCACAAGTTGTATATGTGATATACTTTTGTGCACTTGATTGTATCATGTTTGATGATACATGCTTACTTGAGTTTGTGTAAAGATTAAACCATGGTTATTTAAATGGTTAGGGTTTTGTTTTTCATATCTATTTATTCATTTATTTATTTATTTTCTTTTTAGAAAATGAAAAGAAAAATGGTGGCTTTATTTGGATATATGTTGAAGCTTCATGAAACTTTGACTTAGTCACCATTTTTGTCTTCATACCTAACCTAACCATTCACTTAACCTTAGTTTAGTCTCTACACTTGACCATGGTTATTATTATGATAAGTATTCTTTTTATATCCTTTTTAGATAATACTCAATATAATATTCATCTTCTTCTTCTTCTTCATCACTTGAAGAAAGCTTACTTCATCAATGGTGATTGATGAAAAAGAGTGAGAAATCCAAATCTAAAGTGAACCCACTTCCTATTTCTTCATCCTCTACCTCTTGCCAAGTAGTAGAGTGTGTTTCCTTCACAAGTTTTCTAGACTTGGTGAAGTTGGAGCTTGATCTAGCGATGCCTCGACGTAGATCATCTTCGGCATCGTCGTCGATGACCTAGCCTGCTTTTTCTCCGATGAAGCCGACGCTAGAGCCCAAGATCCGATTTGTACAGCGAGGAGACTTCATCGTGGAGCCTTGGAGGTGGACAACCGGATCTACAAAGGTTGTATTTCCGTTTTCTCTTTAGCTAAGTTGTTAGCTAGTTTCTTTTTCGCCTAAATATCTAGCCAACGATCTTGTTAGGTTTTCTCGGCACAGTTAAATTTTGAAATTGGCATGGTTGATGCCATGTGAGACCTCTAGTGTGTGCCTAGGAACCCTACAGTGGTATCAGAGCCTAGCTAGAGTGTTAGGCGAAGTCTAGACGAAGTTTGAAACCCGAACGAACCGAAACCCTAACACAAACCATGCTCTCTGGACTTTTTCTAAAAACTGAGATTTTTCCACATTAAAAATGCTTAAAAAATTTAGCAGGGAATTATAAGAATTACGGTGCAAATATTTTCCCTTGAACAGTTCAAACCGCGGCGGAACCGCGGCAGAAGCCTGGCTTCTACGGCGGTTCCGCGCCAGTTTGTTGACGTCATCCTTACCTTTTTGCACAGTAACTTTTATTATATTATTCTGGATTTTCTGGGTATTTTTAAATTTTATTCAAGAGTTGAATTTTCTGGGGTTGTTTTGGGGATTCGGTGTTTCGATCGGAGTATCAGATTTTGTCTATGTGGCTTTCCGGATAAATTTTTGAATATGTTAAAAAGTTCGACCGGATATAAATACCCAATTTTTCCCCTGCCGGGAAATTTCCAAGTGTTGGATCTTTCCGTAGTTTAACAACGTTCTAAGTAGTGCAAGTAACGCAATGGACCCTCTAGAAGACAACAAACCTTAACTCGATTATGTGACCGTCTTGAACTGCCCTTTGAACCTTCGGGTTTGGGGCAGTACAGCGTGCCACATGTGAGGCGTTGGCTTGACCCTTCTACGGCTGGACCGTTGGTACTGAGGCACGAACTGAATGTTTTTAGACTTGTTTCATGTGTTGATCTGTATCGGGAAAACTTGGGTGTTTGACTGTTCGATCGGAAAGTTTAACATTTTCTATTTATCCGGAATGTGATACAATAATTGGAATTCACAATAAGTTATGAGATAACTGAATCAATGTTATAAACATAGCAGTTTAGTCTCACTTGATCGGTTGCTACAGAATTTTGATGTGATCAAAAGTCCGTCGCAATCACGTAGCGTACGCGGATACTCGCCGGGTAAACTTAATAGACAGCCTCACTCCATAGCCCCGACCAAGTGACTGTAGGAGAACCCCGTCACCGAAAGCATCCGTTCGGGTGCTCGCGGCAGCGGTGTTCCGCCTTGGTGCACTTCGTCGACGGCGTCGGGGGTGCGGCCGCCTACTGAAGTTTGCGACGAGCATTCGATCAGGATGTGGGGAATCTTGTTGAATTGCCCGACTTGATATTGAAAAGTGTTTTCGATTTTGAGACTAAAATGCGGGGTTTATAATTGTTAGGCATGTGATGTCTAAGTAATTCATTTGATTAGGCATGCGATGTCTATGGAGGTTGCGGATTCCAACTGTTGTAGTTTTACACTTTCTTTTCTGTGACCGTAAGTGTAATATGTGATATCGCCGGTTTCGTTGCTATATGTCAACGACAATTGGGATGCGCATATTTACTTACGTTGATGACATGTGATGTTATGTGTTGCTGGATATGTTATATTGGATCGTCGTGTTTGAATAGCCGGGGGTTTTTATGTGAGATGAGTGTTTTTCATTTTCATTCATGTAAAAACTTGTATGCAATATTCTTTTATTGGGGCACTTCCAGGTTGCGGAAGTTGTCACCGTTTGTATATTATTTACTTTTCCGCACTAGGATAGACCCAAGGAGGGGAGCACAAGTAACAGGGTTCTGGGGTCCAGTGGGAGACCAACTCGAGGAGTCGAGTCCGGGTCTCCTAACTCTAGAATTGGAAGGGTTGCTTGTCGCTCTCGTAGGGGTCTAGGGGTGTGGGTTTGGCTATTCATCACGACCGTGGAATCCGTGTTTTATACTGGCTCGTATTGAAAACACGGACGTCCTAGAATATCCAATATTTCATATGATTCTTCTGCTGCGATATCTGTGATGTGATCATGTGATGTTCTGTGATAGATACAGTATATAGTATATATGATATATTATATAGACGTTAATTATATTTTACACCCGCGCTAGCCCTGCCCCGCTCTGCCGTTAGTTACCTAACCTAACGGTGCACGAGGGGACATCGAGGCGAATGCGGATGGCATAAGTGTACGTCGTATTTATCTGTGATGTTTAGGTATTTAAATGATGGGACTTCATTAATGAGATTAATGAAATTAAAAGAAACCTAAGATGTTGTAGAATCGAATTTCAAAATAAAACAGGTAGCTACAGTTCTTGCTTTGCACAGCGGTATATATGATATATCCTGCACCTTATTCGATGAGGAAAGGACCGAGATCCCTTCACCGGGAGTGACTCCTTTAGCAATAACTGGCAGATGCTACACCCTCGGTTTGTCTTTTGATTGCTTTTAAGAGTTTTTGCTTTGCACAGTGATATATATGATATATCCCGCACCTCATTCGACGAGGAAAGGACCGACGATCCCTTCACCGGGAGTGACTCCTTTAGCAAAACTAGAAAAGCCTCAAAAGCACTCCATTTCAAAATTATTTGATTCTACAACGATATCAAGTTCATTACGCAATAGGTTTTCACAAAAACCTGTCGTAGCCCTCCGTCATTTCAGATAAGTCCTGTTTAGTATTCGTGCTGCGTTTGTTGACCTTGTCAAGGCGCAGTGTGCGGTAGCTTACCAGTATTTATCTGCTTATGCATATGATGCAGATTGGGTTAGGGTAGTCGGGCGGCCTTGTTGACCTTGTCAAGGGTCGTGCGGGTGGGTTTGATTCAATCAAGAAATGACGGGTTGAACTTGACTTGCGGTCTATGGTTTGTTGACCTTGTCAAGGTCATAGATAGTTCGGGGCAAAATATTATCGGGAATTTCAAGTGTTGAAATTTGCAATGAGATTGCACACCTTCTATGAGATAGTTGGATCCCGATACCCGCTGCGAGTAATTGTTACTCCTGGGAGAGTTTTATACATTACAATTAGCCAATCAAGTAGGTGTCTAGAAAGGTGTTAACGAGGTTACGCCTCTGGGAAAACGAGGTTTACATTAATTAGGTTCGTGCGAAAGCACGGGGGACCTCCCTCAAAGTACCGACACTGGCCTGGCTGAAAGATTGGCGAACTTGTAGTGTGTAATTAATCCCGGCTAGTCTTTCCTTTTAGGGTTTGAAGGAAGATTTGATAAAAAGCAGTGGGAGCCATCCTGATTAGGTGAAATAAAAACCAATCTATTCTTGCAAGAGCGCACGCTAAGTGTTTTCTTCTCTCTCTCTCTCCTGGTAGCGACCATGTCACGCCTTAATCAAGATAATAATACGGATTATCGACCGAACCCGCTTGTTATACTGAGCTGGGGAATGTTGATCCCGCTCCAACTTATAATTGTTATAAGACAGAGCAGGAAATTGGGGAATACCAGATTTCCCGTGCCGCCCAAACGAAGAGAGTGCATGTTGATGCATCATCTTCGGGTGTGTTCATTACAAAGAACTGTTTCTCAGTATCCTCTGCATCCTGAGTATATGATACTGGATCAGGATCCCAGATATGTAATCTGTTACATAGGGCTACAAAAAGGTAGAAAAACTGAGAACGGGTGATAAGTTTCATGAGGCAGAAAACGGGGCAAGTGTTGCAGCCAAGTCTGTTGGTCACTGTCACCCTGTATTGTAATACATTGATTCTGAACGAATGTTATTAGATACCGAACCTGATATACAAAATCATATCTGTCTCTTTATTAGTAAAGAAACGATAAAATTTTGTATTGTTGGATAATGTTCTGAACATTTCCTATATCAAAAGTTGATCGGTTCAGGCACGTTATCTAAAAGCATTGATGTTCTAAATCAAACTACGGTTCTTAGTATACGGAACACACACAAGAGGAAGAGTTCATAAATGAACGAATCCTACTTGAGGTATTGTAGACTAGGTCATATCAATGCGACCCGACTGGCTGAAGTTACATTTAGATGTATATTTAAATCAGTTTGAATTTACATCTTGTGAAACTTGCCAGTCATGTCACAAAGATAAGATGACCATAGCTCCGTTTACTGGAAACAGAGAAAGAGTTAGTGAACTCTTGGGATGATACATGTTGATGTATGTAGGTCCCCTGTCTACACATGCCAAGATTAGTTCTTTGTACTTCATTACATTCTCTGATGATCTTTCGAGATTCAGACCTATGTTCCTGTTGAAACATGAGTCCGAACCTTTTGAGATATTCACAGAATATAAGCGAGAAGTAGAGAACCAAAATACGGGTATAAGTATTATGTCCTTTGATGAGATCAAGGAGGAGAATACTTTAGCACGGAAATCCTGGACTATTCTAAAGGAGAATGAGATTCTCTCTCAGCATTACTCCTCTGTATACACCATAGCATGATGGTATATCGGGGCGGAGCAGATACACCCTATTTGATATGGTGTGCTCTATGATGAGTACTACTGAGTTACCTATTTCCTTTTGGAAGTTATTCACTTGAGAAGTTGCATACCTATTGAATAGGGTCAAAATCAAATCAGTTGCCTACCACTTCATATGTGATACGGAAAGGGAAGAGCCCATGTCTTAAACTAGTTAAGATTTGGGGTTGTCCGGCCTATGTCTAAAAGCAAAATCCGGACAAGCTCGAGGCAAGGTCTGTTATGTACAACTGGAAAGGTTCCAGCTATACAAACTGCAGCTGATGATTTGATAGAACCAAAGGATTCAGTAGAAACCAACGAACCTCAGCCTCTCCGCCGATCTAGTAAGGTTCCTCACCCACCTGAGAGATACTTTGGTTTCTCTATGACAGTGGGAGCGAGGATTGCATCATGAGATGATGACCCAACTAGTTTCGAGCTGGCTATTAGGAGTGTGACTCTGTAAGAATGGCTGGATGCTTATCGATCAGAGATGGAATCCTTATACACCAACAAAGTATGGACTTTAGTTGCTATATCTGAAGGGTTAAATCCCCATCAGGAGCAAGTATATCTTGAGAAGATTACTTGGTGTAGATGGAAAAGTTGAGACTTTCAAAACTAGACTTGTTAAAGGTTTTCGTCATTGACCAGGCGTGGATAATGATGAAACCTTTTCAAGTAGCTATGCTTAAGTCCATCCAGATCCTACTTGCCATGGCTACATACCATGACTACGATATCTGGTGGTTGGGTGTCATGACAGCTCTTCTAAAATGATGTTTTGGAAGAGAGCGTCTATAAGTACACAGCCAGAGGGCCTCGTAGACAGTGGGAGCAGCGGAAACGTGTGCAAGATGCTTTATAGGATAAAGCAGGCATCGCGGAGTTGGAACGTCTGTTTTGATGTGTTAGTCAAAGAGTTTGACATCATTAAAATGGTAGATGAACCTTGTATTAACAAAAAGGTAGTAGAGAGTATGGTAGCGATCCTCGTAGAGTACTTGGATGACATACTCTTGATAGGGAAAGAGTTTCCTATGCTACGCTCGATCAATCTCCGATTATCACAAAGATTCTCCATATAGGATCAAAGTGATACCTACTAAATCCTGAATTTTGGATCTATGAGATAGATCTAATTGGATGTTAGGATTCTCACTAGTTGTAGTGAGATGATATCAAACGATTCTGGGGAGAATCACTGGAAGGGTTCCAGGGTGATAAAGAAGACTAAATGTCAGTCACAGGCATTGTCTTTACCCTCAGTAAAGGGACGGTATGTTGGAAGAGTTCCAAGATAGATACCGTGGAATACTAGACGATAAAGGCTGGATACATCGCTACTTAAGATGCTACCAAAGAGGCTGTCTGGGTGTATATTAGTTCATGATATGAACTTAGTTCCTCCCATTGTGTGATAATGGAGTTGTGGCTTATGCCAAGGAACGTCTATCCCATCAGTGATCCAAACATATTCTAAGGCAGTATCACCTGATCATGGAGATGGTTGATCTCTGGGCTGATCGAGGTTAGGAGAGCAGACTCAGAGGACAACACGGCGGATCCACTCACAAAGGCCTATTCCCAGTGAGAGACTTTTATAGGATGGTTGAGTATGAGATACTACAACCACTGCTACAGATGGCCCTAGTGCAAGTGGGAGATTGTTAGTTATATGTATGCCCTAGAGGCCATTACTGTACATAGGATGTATATTGTAGTGGATGCTAGGACATATATAGGGAGGACTTTCTTGCTCGACATGATAGTATGCTATCTGGTTACTCTTTACCTTAACGTGTATACTAATTGTCTCTTTGTTACATGTTGGTAAAGCCCTTAGGATGTTTACTTGACTACCTGGACTATGATGCGGATCATACTAGTGGGGACATGGTAGTCCATAAGTACATCCTTCAAGGTCCCTAGTCGTGGGTGTATCGAGACGGGGCATCGATATACCAGAGTAGACTAGCGTGTACCTTCTCGACCCATACAGATGGGCGATGGATGATCCCATATCCATTGGTGTTTGACATCAGAGATGGTATACGGGTGCTCAGTAGAGACTGGGTACACTGGACGGACTCGCCGAGAACTCCCAGATGGTATTATACCTTACGTCAGATGGCAGTTCTCTGGTGACACCGGTACAGAGTAGTCTGTTGACCCGAGATCGTCATAGAGTCTTGTGTGGTTCCCACTGTGCTTTGATTTCCACCTTACCACGTCCAAGAGGGCGTGCAAAACGGTGGTTTTTGGGTACAGTCCCGAATCACATGGAGGCAATGAGCGATAGGAGGGGATTCGTCTCTCCCGGTATAGGGAGTTGATGTTGCGCTGTGTTCGATTGGCTATGACCGGAAATCCCTGGCCAAGGTTGCTGAGATTTACTGGTAAGTGTTACCAGTAGTTTCTCGAATTGTTATAGGCCTCATATCGACACGACTTATCGAGCTATTGGGGTCTGACGTTTACCACCCCTAGGCGAGATATGCGACATATCAGACGATCAGACCGGACTGTACGGTAGTGTTACTGGTTGGATTCACTTGAGTGTGAGCGGGCTTGCTCGTCGATATTCTGATCGCTCAATACCCGGGGGGCCGTTACGTTTCGCAGACCGCTTGCGGCTTGTGGGTGTTTGATATGATCATCACCTGCTGCCGGCGTATTGACGAGTCTTTAGAGTCCTACACAGAGGTTTCCTGGCTCAAGCGAAACGAAATAGGAGCGCATATGAGATATGTGCGGGACCGAGAATGATACCAATATGTGATACTGTATTCGATTCTCGCGATCTGTGACATTGATCGGTTGTATGCGATATATCCGGGTTATCGGATCAAGTGTTGATTCGATAAGTTGTTACTGTTGATATTAGTCGGTTATATACGATAAGACCGGATCATTAAATCAAGTGTTGATTTAATGATTTAATGCATAATTATATATTTGATATATTACTTTGCATTAACTAGTATTGGTTCACTTTAAATGGATTTTCTCACTTGAAGTTCACAAGTTGTATATGTGATATACTTTTGTGCACTTGATTGTATCATGTTTGATGATACATGCTTACTTGAGTTTGTGTAAAGATTAAACCATGGTTATTTAAATGGTTAGGGTTTTGTTTTTCATATCTATTTATTCATTTATTTATTTATTTTCTTTTTGGAAAATGAAAAGAAAAATGGTGGCTTTATTTGGATATATGTTGAAGCTTCATGAAGCTTTGACTTAGTCACCATTTTTCTCTTCATACCTAACCTAACCATTCACTTAATCTTAGTTTAGTCTCTACACTTGACCATGGTTATTATTATGATAAGTATTCTTTTTATATCCTTTTTAGATAATACTCAATATAATATTCATCTTCTTCTTCTTCTTCATCACTTGAAGAAAGCTTACTTCATCAATGGTGATTGATGAAAAAGAGTGAGAAATCCAAATCTAAAGTGAACCCACTTCCTATTTCTTCATCCTCTACCTCTTGCCATGTAGTAGAGTGTGTTTCCTTCACAAGTTTTCTAGTCTTGGTGAAGTTGGAGCTTGATCTAGCGATGCCTCGACGTAGATCATCTTCGGCATCGTCGTCGATGACCTAGCCCGCTTTTTCTCCGATGAAGCCGACGCTAGAGCCCAAGATCCGATTTGTACAGCGAGGAGACTTCATCGCGGAGCCTTGGAGGTGGACAACCGGATCTACAAAGGTTGTATTTCCGTTTTCTCTTTAGCTAAGTTGTTAGCTAGTTTCTTTTTCGCCTAAATATCTAGCCAACGATCTTGTTAGGTTTTCTCGGCACAGTTAAATTTTGAAATTGGCATGGTTGATGCCTTGTGAGACCTCTAGTGTGTGCCTAGGAACCCTACAATGTGTTATACATTATAACCAGCATTATGAGAGAAATTGTGTGTTTATTATTGCATACGTGATCTTTTGTATATCAAACACTTATCTCGAGATTGTGTGCAGGAAATTCTCCAGATAAAAGAGTCGGAACTGCTAAAAGTGCTGATAAAATACGTCAAGCCCAAGACTTGTGATCTGGCAGTAAACAAGAAAGTATAAAAATATTCCAGACATCAGAAAAGTGCCATAAAGCCAACAAAAATCAACACTGGAAATTCCTTGCAGAGATCGCACTAAACGGTCGCGGATCCGCGGCCGAGTCAGTACGATTCGCCGCAGATCCGCGGCCGTGTTGACTCATCGGCGGTTGGTCATTTTCCCATAGGTCTTCTTTTAACGGCCAAGCTTCTCCAAGACGTTTCAAATTTTGTAGATTTCTCCATAAGCTTCCCCTCAAACATCCAGGCTTCTTGTGCAAGTTTCATAACCACCAAGCTTCTCAAGCAAGCTAGCTAACTAACTTAATCTAGAAACTTCTACATAACTGCCTAGCTTTCTATGCAAGCTTCATAACAACCAAGCTTCCAAGGGAAGCTAGATCTAGGTTCTAGGGGAGGCTAAAGGGGAAAGCTATAAAAAGGGACTTAGGGCTTCATTGAAAAGGTTGTTCAATAATTCCAGTTACAAGTTGAGTGACACAACTTATGATCCAAAACCCTAGCCTCAAATCCAATTCAAAAGCCAAATAAGGATTCATCGAGAAGCGAATCAAGCAACCAAATAGAGATCCTTTGAAGCAACGCCGACCTTCATCCGAGCAAGAGATCCACGACAATCCGCAACTAAAGAAGATCGATGCGAAGCTAATTTCGGCGGATTTAGTTACCTCCTCAAATCTTGTAACCTTAAGTTGAGTGAATTGTACCTAATCGTCGATTAATAAAGGTGAATATTGTAAATCTTGCATTTCTTTACATTCTTGCATTATGAAAATTTATCGATTCTTGATTCTTTCCTTTTTCAAGATGTGTGAGTGAAATCTCCGCTTGTATCGGAATCGAGAAAATAGATAGATGATGATGATTAAATTCTTGAACGATTCTTAAGTCTTATGAGTTTTGTAAACTTTACGAAATTGAATCATCGAAAACCTAATTTGAGTGAGATCGACTTCATCGCTCCAAATTAGAGATCAACGATCGATGATTTAATTTGCTAGAGGCTAGAATTTGAATGATAATCAATAAAAGGACAAGGGATGATGATGAAGAAACCCTAGTTTCTTCAACAGATCCTTAATTCTCATTAATCGTCATCGATCTAGGAACAAATCTTCAATAGATAAGAATTTGTAATCATTAGTATTCATCATCACTATCAATCGGATCGGTACTGACAAGCCTCTTTACAAATCTTGATAATTCAAACAATTTGGGACATTTCTTGATTCTTGATTCTAGATCTTTACTTTCCTTATATTTCTTGAAATGAAAACTCACAAATCTTGAATCAATTTTATTGCAATTTCTTTTATCTTTAAATTTTTGACTCAACTAAAACAATAACGAGCAAATCACACTTTCTCAGTGGACAATCCACATTCACCGACGAAACTACAATAGACACCGTTAATTGATTGTGGTATAAATTTCTTTGGTTGTGATTAAAACTTTTCCAAATATACACGAAGATGATCAATCAATACACTAGATATTAGTCGGTTATATGTAACATGAATGGATCATTAAATCAAGTGTTGATTTAATGATTTAATGTGAATTATATATTTGATATATTACTTTACATTAACTAGTATTGGTTCACTTAAGATTATTTTCTCACTTGATGTGCACAAAATATATATGTGATATATGTTTGTGTACATGATTGTATCATGCTTGATGATACATGCAAACTTGGGTGTGTGTATGACTTACACCATATTTAAGATAATGGATAGGGTTTTTATTTATTTTGTAATTCAAAATGGTGGTTTTCTTTGTCTTAACTTGAAGCTTCATGAAGCTTAAAGCATCTTTAACAAAGTCCACACACTTTGTTTTATTTAAGATATTTATTAACCAAACCATTAGCTTAAACCATGGTTTAGTCTCTACAAAGGTTAGTGGATGATACTATCTCACCTATGGTTGCATAATTGATCATAATTCACTCACTTGAGTTTCTATTCTTCTTCTTCTTCATCATCCAAAAGGAAAAAAGGTTTCTAGATTTTTCTAAGTGAAGAAACAAAGTGACAAATCAAAATCTAAAGTGAACCCACTTCCTAGTTCATCATCCTCTACTACTTGCTATTTAGTTTAGGGTGTTCCCTTCACAAAGTTCTTGACCTAGTGAAGTGGTAACTTGAGATTGAGTATCCTCGACGTAGATCATCTTCGGCCTCGAAGACTACGAGCAATCTTGTTCATTTCTCCGGGGAATTCCATACTAGAGTCTGGGGGTTCGATGATCGCAGCGAAGGGACATCAACACGGAGCTTTAGAAGTGAAGAACCGGATCTACAAAGGTTGTATTTTTTTTCACTTCTCTTTGTGATGATAGATTACATGTTTGGTTAACCTAGTTTTCTAGCATGATTCTTAGTTTGATTGCTTAGCACCCCCTTGAACTTTTGTTGTGGCATGTGTGATGCTTGCAAACCCTAGGCTAGGTGCTAAGGAATCCCAACAGCCTCAAACGAGAGATCACAACACAACACTATACCTACATGTTCCTGCGTCCCCAGCAAACATCACGGACAGGTCTCGTAGTGACGAACTCACCCTAACCGCAACTCTAGCAGTAGTCTCAAACTGCGCTCAAACCATGGTGACAGGAACCTCCAGCAGGTATGAATGAAGATAGATCAAAGGAACGAAAGAAATCAACAGATCCCAAGTGGATATATGATCATAGGAACGAAGAGAATCATAGATCTCAAAATAAGTACAACCGAAGGTCACTTAAGCGGAGTATCATATCATAAGTATGCCGCGGAACATACACACGGTACGTCACTCTACTTAAGCTACCTACTCTATCAATCAAGGTCAACCTATGTAACGAAGTTCGGGTCTAATACCCCCCCTCCCGTTCAAGTTTATGATCCGTAAGGTCAAGCCTAGGTTCGGAAATATTTTACGCCCTAGACTCCGCATAGTCAAACCTAACTCGAATCAAGGTTAAACCTAACGCTCTGATACCAACTTTGTCATGACCCAGAATTTAGCTCGTGACAGGCACATAAATGACGCAACGTCTAAAAGCGTAACGTAAATCAGGTAAGCCAAAGCCCAGAAATCTAAACCTTTTTGCGGAAAATAGTGGAGGTGCAGTTTTGAAATAAAGGTATAATGAAATCAAGTTTTTATTTAATGCGTAGATAAAGAAACATAAAAATGCAAATGGATTATACTATAGTTGAAAATATTTTTCGTCTTTAAAAATTTGGGCAGCACCTCCCTTGTATATTTTGATTCAAAATCACAAGCAATAAATAGAGGCATCCCCAAGCGGGAGCTAGCTCTTCGCCAATTGGCGAAAACACAACCACGCAAGTAAGAAAGATATATATACGACACCCAGTGGCGAAGATCGACACTGGAAGAAAAGAAAATAAAGCAAGACATCACCATCTCAAGAAGCGATCATAACCCATCGCTCAAGTCTCGCAACACAAGTCTTTCTAAGTCTACCAATATACAAGTCTAGTTTCTGATTGATGGAGTTTATCTAGATACAAGAAAATGTAAAAGTACGAGAGTGGGCACGATCCAATATGTGTCCAACCTACCAAAGAAAAACACCCAGGATGAAGCTGTGTGCCAGCGATACCGCAACTGATCCCAAGCGGTCAAACCTGCAAGAACTGTGGCACAACGGGGGTGAGTTGCCAACTCGTGAGAAGAAAACATCAACAGGTAGAAATCGAATAAAACAATGATTTCCTGGGTCATACTATATCATAAATGTAATACTATGATATCTAGGGCGACAATAATGCAAATATGTCAACAATCGAGTCAATGCAATGACATATAGAAATAAACATCTGACAACATATGCCAGCATGCATGTGGATATCATCCACGTGCCCATCAACGACACAAACCATATCATGGAACCTGAGTTTCCATCATCGACACTCGAATCATCATGAAAACAGATGTCAGTATGTATGAGGATATCAACCACGTGTGTCTATCAACGACACATCAAAATCATGGAACTCGAGTGTCTAACACCGACACTCGAAACATCATAAAAACCCGTGTACAGCATCGACATGTAAATTCTCATACCCCAGGCGCCACAAACTCAGATCGGTCCTCATATCTATCTCATCTCAGGCGCCGCATACTCTGATCGACCCTCATATCCATCTCACGACTCCAGTCGGTATCCTCCGGATAACCGCCAGGTCCAAAAATATCACAGGTAGGTAGTGCTCCCTCTGCCAGGCTCATCGTCTACACCACAAAAATCATTTCTTGCCCCGGGGTACCATAAAGGGTCCACCATGTATCCGCAGACGGTGCCTTCCACTCCTCGAATCGGGTATTCTCATAACTCAGAACCGAGAAAACATATGGTGGACACCTCGAAATATCATATCCAGAGAAACCGCTTTTTTAAAACAATACAAAATTTTCCTTTGAAATTAACCACGATTCTCAAATCCAGAGATCTCATAACAACAACATCTCAATGCATATAATCATAAAGTACGAGGTATGTAACATAGAACAGTAAGGTGAGCATATCAAATATATCATGCAAACATGTCATATGATAGTACTGAACAATTAAGAATAATATCAGGGACATAAAAATTCTACTGTGTGAGTGGCATAGCAATTCTACTGTGTGAGTGGCATAGCAATTCTACTGTGTGAGTGGCATAGCAATTTTACTGTGTAAATGGCATAACAATTCTACTGTGTAAGTGGCATAGCAATTACTGATGATGAATGTGTGTGAGCCAGCAATTCTGTGTAACTGTAACATGCGCATCATCGATAATTGTGTAGGTGTACTAGCAGACGAAGTCAGGTAAATAACGGGTATGAAACATCGTATATACACATATATCGTAGTAAAAGAAATGCGAGCGTATATAAAAATGAGAGATCATAACCGCGAACAGTATATCAAAAATGCAACTACGTAGGAGTCATACAGTCATAGTTTAAAATAGTGCAAATCGTCATTTTGAAAATAGGAGACTATGATATTGTTTGGAAAAGATACCTTTTGAAAAGTTTATCACGTCTCCTTGAATTCATCATTTAAAAACGGTGTAATGATTCGTTAGTTTTGAATTGGGTATGACTCCAAGCATATCACAATATCTACTTTGTGATATGGAAAAAAAGGGTTCTTAAGTCGGAATAAACATCGGGTTTCATCCTTATAGATCATGTACGGAAAATCCATCGTACGATATCATCACAACAATAGTACGGATCCATAGTCACGTGCATCATCTCCTAACACATCTATCCCAATCTTTTCGTATTATTGATCAAGGTCTCAACGATATCGATCTCATAACATATCGATATCGATCTCATATCACGCCACTAAAAATCTCATATATTGATCCGAGTCTTCCTAATTTATTATATCATTTCACGCTAAATCCACTGATCATATCTGTGGGTTTATACATAGGTTTTATCTAACTGCAGATTTACATATCACTTATCCCTATCAATGGTTGCTAGAGTGCTATACGCCATCCACCCGACTTCACCCGTAGATATAAGTCTACTCACCTGCGAAACTCCTTGCCCAGCCGTAGTCGATGTGCTTCGTCGTCTCGAAATCCACGTGAAGGTACTTACAATCATAACACATTGTAATGTTATAGAAATCAATGTCCGGAAAACCTATACGACACACGGTGTGCTCATAGGTTAGAACCTATAGCCTACGCATGCAAAAACAACCAAACAATCCTCGTCGTTGACGTACAAACGTCCGACGATCAATTCAAATCCAAATACCAAAACCACGAATTCAAATACCTTAAAACATAGCCAAAACAATCTCAAGTAGATCCCAGATTTTGGCTCAGGTCAAAAGTGAAAAAACTAACAAGTACAGAGGCTAGTTTATAGGGAGTGTGAGATACTGGAAAAATCACAACACAAACCTACAAAATTGGTCCGGTGAGATAGCCAAATAATCCGGCGTCACCGGTCTGTATAGGGTCAAATGGGTTCGTATTTTGGTGGTGGTCTTCTAGTGTTCTAGTTAAGTCAGCGGACTTGTCTGATTTTCTCAAAAACGTCCCAAATAGAAACAGATACCCTGTAGGCCAACAAAGCATCACAAAACCGACACGAGACAAATTCTGAATTCATGTATTGGGTTCTAAACTCTGTTTTGGTCTAGAACAGAGATCTCTAAGGTGTTGCTTCACTCACTACACCCCTATTGCATCCTTACAAATTCACAAATCACTAAACCTCAACTTGGAAATTTCCAAGATCACAAATCACACTAAAACAAGTTCTAAACTACACTAGCATAGATTAACACAATAATTTAACGAGGGGATATGAATTATAGCTCATTTGAGCAGCTCAAGAAAATCCTAGATACCCAAAGTCTCCAAAATCCAAACTTGTTTGGTCCAAAGGGTTTAGGAAGAGGTGGGGATCATTTATTATGGAGATGGCATGGGGTTTTGGTGAAGGATTGGAGATGATACATGAGGGTAGAGGAGGTGGAGGAAGCATGAAGGAGAAGATGGAGAAAACAATGGAGGAAAAGAAAGACGCGGCCCATTCTCTTTCTCTTATCATCACTCTCTCTTATGCCCACTCTCTCTCAAATATCTCTTTTTTCTCCTCTCTCCCTCTCATGACTCATGGCATCATTTTTCTTTTCTCTTTCTCAAAAAAACACTCACAAGTCATAATGAAACAACAAAATAAACCAACATGCAACAAAATGCATATGACATGGTGTACTAACCATGGAAAAATGTGGAAACACGGATTCGGCTTAATCGTGATTTGTAGTGCACTACGCAAATTTAATCTAAACTCGCATATAATTAATTATAAAAATGCCAAAATCTGACAAAAATCATTATAAAAAATAAATCATTTTAATCTCCACTTATTTTCCAAATATTGTTATATAATTATGCCATTTTACGAAAAACCCATATTCGCAAATCGAATAGTTTTCGCGAAATATATTATTTTAATATTTAAATTCCAAAAATAATATTTTAAATTTCTGAAATGTTACACTGTAGGAGAACTCCATTGCCAAAAGCACCCACTTGGGTGCTTGCGGCCACGGTGTTCCGCCTTAAGTGCACTTCGTCGACGGCATCGGGGGTGCGGCCATCTAATAAAGTCCCCGACGAGCATTCGAACAAGTAGTCGGGAATCTTGTTGAATTACCCGACTAAGTTATTGAAAAGTGTTTTCAAATTGAGACTAAAATGCAAGGTTTATTTGTTAGGCATGAAATTCGGAATATGAGATATTCCGGGTTTATGATGTCTAAGGAAAATACGGATTCTAAATATTGTAGTTTTTCATTTCTTTTCTGCGACCGTAAGTGTAATATGTAGTGTATCCCCGATCTCGTTGCTATATGTCAAAGGAATTCGGGATACGCATATTTACTTACGTTGATGATATGTGATGTTATGTGTTGCTGATATGTTATATTGGATCGTCGTGATTGAATATCCGGGGTTTTTTTGCGTTAGATGAGAGTTTTTCATTTCCATTCATGTAAAAATGTATGTAATATTCTTTTATTGGGACACTTCCGGGTTGAGGATGATGTCACCACTGATGTATATTATTTACTTTTCCGCATTAGGATAGACCCAAAGCGGGGAGCACAAGTAACCGGGTTCTAGAGTCCAGTGGGAGACCATCTCGAGGAGTCGAGACCGGGTCTCCTAACTCTAGAATTGGAAGGGTTGCTTGTCGCTCCCGTAGGGGTCTAAGGATGTGGGTTTGGTTATTCATCACGACCGTGGAATCCGTTTTTTTCATTACTGGCTGAATTTAAAACACGGACCTCCTAGTATATCAAATATTTCATATGTTGACTTCTGCTGCTATGTTCTGTGATATTGATTATATAACTGCGTGAGACGAATTATATATATATATGATATATATAATAAACGTTGCTTATATTTTGCACCCGTGCTAGTCCAGGCCCTGCTCTGCCGTTGGTTAAGTAACCTAACGGTGCATGACGGGGCCCCGTGGCGAATGCGGATGGTATAAGCATACGTTCTATTTTCGTTTCTTTTTTGTGATGTTTAGGGAAACATAAATGATGGGACTTCATTAATGAGATTAATGAAAAGAAAAGAAACCTAAAGATGTTGTAGAATCAAAAGTTTTTAAAAAAATGTAGCTCTAGTTCTTGCTTTGCATAGTGGTATTTCTTGATGAATATCCAGCACCTCATTCGATGAGGAAAGAGCCGAGATCCCTTCACCGGGAGTGACCTCTTTAGAAAAACTAGCAAATGCTACAACCCACTCGGTTTTGTTTTTATAGCTTCTCTAGTTCTTTCTTTGCATAGTGGTATTTCTTGATGAATATCCAGCACCTCATTCGATGAGGAAAGAGCCGAGATCCCTTCAACAGGAGTGACCTCTTTAGCGAAACTAGAAAAAGCTACAAAAAACACTCATTTTCAAATCACTAGATTCTACAATGATATCAAGTTCATTACGTTAAAGTTTTTCTTAAAAACCAGCCGTAGCCCTCTGTCATTTCAGATAAGTACTATTTAGTATTCGTGCTGTGTTTGTTGACCTCCTTCAAGGCGTAGTATGCGGTAGCTGATTAGTGCTTATCTTCCGCATGTGATGTGATTGGATTAAGGTAGTCGTACGGCTTTGTTGACCATAGTTAAGGGTCGTACGGGTGGGTTTAATTCAATTACGAAATGACGGGTTGAACTTGGCTAGAGCTTATAATTTGTTGACCAAATGAAGTTGTTTCTACAGCACCACTACTGGGTTTGTTAGCATCACACATGCCATATTAAAATTTATAGGGTGCTAAAGAAAACATCCTAAGGATCATACTAGAAAAGATAGGGTAACAAAACATTTAACATCATCATAAGTAGTGAAAGGGTAGGGTTTGAGAATACAACCTTTATAGCTCCCTACGCTAGATTCCTCGGCCACTTGAGGGTTGAAAGAAGCTTGCTTGAGATCCTCCAAGTCCACGACGATCCACCCGGAGTCCTCTTTGTCCAAGCTCAAGGCTTCACTTTATCAAGAGAAGAAATTGTTAGTGTTTATGCCGTAGAGGCCATTACTGTATCATACTGGTTTGTATATTACTTAATGGAAGCTTGGTATATTCACAGTTGTATTAACAGTCTTGCTAAAAATGGTAGTATGCTACTTGGTTTGTTTCTACTTTAAGATGTGCATGTGTTTCTTTTAACATATCGCTTATACATATTAGTAGAGCCCTTAGGATCTTTGCTTGATTACCAGCGTTGTGATGGCAGTCACACTAGTGGGGGCTGGGTAGTCTATAAGCACATCCTATACAGGTCCCTGGTCGTAGGATTATCGAGACGGGGCATCGATACTCCGAAGTAGACTGGTGTATACGCTTTTCATCCCAGCATGGGGAGATGGTCTGTCCTACAGCCATCAGTACGTCGTACTGGAGATAGTATGCAGGTGCTCGTTAGGTTACGGGTACACCAGACAGGACTCGCCGGGAACTGCAGGTTGGTATTATACCCATCGTCAGATAGTAGTTCCCAGGTGACATGAGTACAGCTTAGTCCATCGAATGGACACTACTACTTCGCCTCGAGTGTGTTCCCACTGTTCTTAGATTACTACCCTACCACAGCTCAAAGGAGTCGTACAAACAGGTAGTAGTTGGGTGCAGTCCCGATGAAATTGGAGGTAGTGGCGGTTAGACAGGATTCATCTCTCACGGTATTGGGGGTTGATATCGCGCTATGTATGGAGAGCCATTACGCAAAGTCCCTGGCCAGGTCAAGTGAGATTTACTGGTAGGTTCCAGTAATTTCTCAAGGTGTAATGGGGTACACTCTGACACGACTTATACCGTTATTAGGGGTCTGACGTTTACCGCCCCCTAGGCCCGATATGCGATAGTCCTAGACGAACAGACCGGACAGTACGGAGATTATCACATCAGGCTCAGTAGGAGTTCGGATGGGTTTCCTCATCGACCTTCTTATCGACATCTACCTGGGGACCGTTACGTACAGCTAGTACCGCTTGTGGCCTGTGGATAAACTCACTGCCAGCGTAGTGTCAAGTCCTTAGAGTCCCACACAGAGAGTTTCCCAGCACCGGGCAAAAGGTGTAGAGGCCGTATGGCTTTACGGTAGGGCCACGATCACTTACGTACATTTGTGCACGTACTATGATCGGGCAGATAATACTAGCGGGCTTTGGTTTAAGCCAGATTCTAGTATTATACAGATGGATTTATTCAGTCAAAGATTATCCGTGGTTTTTTGGAAATACGGATGGGAGGGGCAGTCTCGTAAATTCTCGGGAAGCTTCTAGAAGAAGGTGACTCATTTGTGTTTATTTCCTTTTGTTATTTAAACTAAATGAGGTGGAGGATGAGGTGCATGTATGCATTAAATGATGCATGACTCATTGGGTGATTCACTAGATGATTCACCTTGTGAATTAAATGAAGCATGATGAATATTAGATCTTTATTCTTTTTGATAATATTGTTATGCTTCATGATATTCACAAAGTGAGAAGGATTCATTTCATTATTACAAAACACTTCTCTCTCCTCATGTCTTCATCTTCTTCCTCAAACCCTAAAAGCTCTCATGAGTTGAGAATCCTTGGGTTTAAGTGACTAATTAATCCATCTAAATACTCTACACCCTCTATGACTTCTAGACTAGCAATCCAGAAGCCGTAGTTATCTCGGATTTGTGATTGGATCTCGGACTATAGACTCTCGGGTGGATCGTCATTGACTCGAGGAGGCCGTTGAGGTACCCATGTTCCATAGAGCCTACGAGATGTGGAGTACAGTGATGAAGACCCGAAAGACTTGTAACGTGAGGTATAACTTCGAATCCGAGTAGTTAAACCTCAAGTAGTTTGCTAGCTGCTGTTTGTGTTCGATCCTTGGTTTGAGTCGATGATGCGAAGCTCGTAAAAATCATTTTTTTGTTAATTCTGTTAGTGTATATGCCCTAGGGGCCATTATTATATCATACTAGCTTGTATATTACTTAATGGAAGCTTGGGATATTCATAGTTATTTTAACTGTCTTGCTAAACATGGTAGTACGCTACTTGGTTTGTATCTTTCTTAATATGTGTGTACGTATTTATAGAGCCCTTAGGATCTTGCTTGACTACCAGCGTTGTGATGGCAGTCACACTAGTGGGGGCTGGGTAGTCTACAAGCACATCTTTTTTCAGGTCCCTAGTCGTAGGATTATCGAGACAAGGCATCGATAGTCCAGAGTTGACTAGTGTGTACGCTTCTCATCCCAGCTAGGGAGATGGTCTGTCACACAGCCATCAGTACGTCGTACTGGAGATAGTATACATGTGCTCATTGTGTTATGGGTACACCGGACATGACTCGCAGGGAACTGTTGGTTGGAATTATACCCATCGTTAGTTAACAGTTCCCAGGTGACATGAGTACAGCATAGTCCGCAGACTTGACACTGCTACTTCGCCTCGAGTGTGTTCCCACTGTTCTTAGATTGCTACCCTACCACGGCTCAAAGGAGTCATGCAAATAGGTAGCAGTTGGGTGCAGTCCCGAAGCACTTGGAGGCAGTGGCGGTTGTTAGTGTATATGCCTTAGAGGCCATTACTGTATCATACTAGTTTGTATATTACTTAATGGAAGCTTGGGATATTCACCTTGTATAGAAAATCTTGCTCAAAATAGTAGTATGCTACTTGGTTTGTTTCTGCTTTAATGTGTACATGTGTTTATTTTAGTATATCACCTATACACATTAGTGGAGCCTTTAGGATCTTTGCTTGATTACCAGCGTTGTGATGGCAGTCACACTCGTGGGGGCAGGGTAATCCACAAGCACATCCTTTTGCAGGTCCCTAGTCGTAGGACTATCGAGACATGGCATCGATACTACGGAGTAGACTAGCGTATTCGCTTCTCAGACCAGCAGGGGAGACGGTCTGTCCCACAGCCGTCAGTACGTCGTACTTGAGATAGTATGCGGGTGCTCGTTAGGTTACGAGTACACTGGACAGGACTCTTCGGGAACTGTTGGTTGGTACTATACCTATCGTCAGTTATCAGTTCCCAGGTGACATGAGTACAGCTTAGTCTGCTGACTTGACACTGTCACTTCGCCTCGAGTGTGTTCCCACTGTACTTAGATTACTACCCTACCACGGCTCAAAGGAGTCGTGCAAACAGGTAGTAGTTGGGTGCAGTCCCGAAGCACTTGGAGGCAGTGACGGTTAGAAAGGATTCGTCTCTCCCGGTATTGGGGGTTGATATCGCGCTGTGTCTAGGAGAGCCATTACACAAAGTCCCTGGCCAGTGCAAGAGAGATATACTGCTAGGTTTCCAGTGTTATCTCGGGTTGTTCTGGGCTACACTCCGACACGACTTGTACCGCTATTAGGGGACTGACGTTTACTGCCCCCCTAGGCCCGCCATGCGATATTCTCAGACGAACAGACCGGACTGTACGCAGATTGTCGCTTTCAAGCTCAGTAGGAGTTCAGATGGGTTTCACCTCGTCCGTCTTCTTATCGGCATCTACTTGGGGGCCGTTACGCACAGCTAGTCCCGCTTGCGGTCTGTGGTTAAACCCACTGCCAGCGTAGTGTCGAGTCTTTAGAGTCCCACACAGAGAGCTATTCGCCTTTAGGCAAAAGAGCAGAGGTCGCATGGTTTTGCGACAGGGTTCGGTCACATCCGTGCACTTGTGCACGTTTAGTGTCCGGGCAGTTAACACTAGCGGGCTTTGGTTTAAGCCAGATCCTAGTGTACGTTTTGGGATTGGTTTTATTTCGTTTGTATTCGTGTTCCTTCGAACGCGGATCCGGATGTGTATGCACAGTTGACAGAGAGACAGAGACAGTGGATTCTTATTGGGGTTGTTGACTGTTGACTTTTGGTAGACCCTAATGAGAATAAGAAATATGATTAACAATAATATTAATTAAGTATTATTGTGACATAGTTGTTGATGGTTGACTTTGTTGACTTGTTGACTTAGATGACCGGTTGACTAGGTTAGACTTGTTGACCATCATCATGACAATGGCTATCATTTCTTGGCATTGACCTTGGCTTGCTTATTTGTTCACACATTGCATTTAATGCAAGAAATGATATGGCCACTTGATATGATAACAACCATCACATAATACTCAATTATTATTATGTGTTATGATGATTTTGGATTATGAGAGCAAGGGTGAGAATAGTCATGCTCATTCTATCATTCTCATTCTCTCTCATCCTCAAGCTCTCCCTCTTCCTCTTACTCTCTCTCTAGTCCATGGTTCTACTTGTCTCATGTGTTGAGAAACAAGAACCATAGAGATAAAACCCAACACACTCCTCTACTCATCCTAGTACACAAGGTTTAGCAAACCAAGTGTTCTAGTTTCCTCAAGATCGAGGTTGAAGCCAAAGGTAGAAACTTTCAGGTGGATCCATCTTCGGCACAAAGAGACAACAATGAGAGAACCATCCGACCACCGCAAGGATACCAAGAGAAGGAGTTCAAGTTAAGTTATAACCCCTAACCGAGTAGGTAAAACTCTTGTTAGGATTGTTAGATAGTTGTTTAACAAAGATCCGTATTTTGAGTCCATGTAACCACCAAAAGAAAAATCATTTTTCATCATTTCCGCAGGCCCGTAAGTACCGGGAGAGGTAACGTGTACTTACAGTGGTATCAGAGCCAGGTTAAACACTATCTAACATGTTATCAAAGTAACTAGAAGTTCGATCGGAGAAAAAAATCACAAAACGCGCCCGAATTGCAAACTTTCTGTCGATTTTTTTTCTGCTTTAAAAATGATTTAACATAACTGATAAATTGACTCAGGCTTTTTAATAAACACTGCAGAAAAACGATCCACAGAGCCGACCAACTCACCGCGGAAACGCGGCAAGAAGAGCTTCTTGCCGCGGATACGCGGCCGAGTTGACTCGGCCGTGGATCGGTTTTGCTACAGTGTGTTTCTTGGGGTGTTTTGGGATTTTTGGAATATGATTTTTCTGCCCAGATTTTCCAGAAAGAAAAATTTGTTTTTGGGGTCTAAAAATCCGTATTTTGATCGAACTTCTAAAGACTTAAGCTAACGGGTTATATCTGTGATGTGATATATGTATTGAACGTCTGCTAATCGCTATACGTCGATTAGTGGGGGTTATACATATCTGTGATCTGTAATATTGATGGTATGTGTATATGAATTCATTGGATTGTCGCGGATGAATAGCCGGGGGGTTGTTAGATGAGAGTTTTCTTTTTCTTTCAACTCATGTAATTTGTAATTGATGTAATATTATTTATATGGCCGCACAACTGGGATGGGGTTGTAGCCGTTATTGTATAATTTCTTTTACTATTTTTGCTCCTAGGATAGACCCAAGGTAGGGTGCACAAACTACCGGGTATCTCGAAGTGCCGAGTGGCCTACTCACGGTGTTGAAGGAGGTTGCTTCGCTTCGGGTACTTGGCGGGTAGTTTGCCTCACCCGTAGGGGTCTAGGGTGGGGTCTTGGCTATTCATCGCGACCGTGTAATCAGCTCTTCGTTACAGGCTCATACGGATTGCGGATTTCTAGTATATCTAATATGTTCATCTGTGATCTGGAATGGCTGTCATTGCATGTGACGAATGTGTATAGCTATATATGATATCTATTTAGGCGTTGCTTGTGTTTTGCATCCGCGCTAATCCAGCCCCCGCTCTGTCGTTAGTTAAGTAACCAAACGGGTCATGACGGGGCCCGTGGCGAATGAGGATGGCATAAGCGTACGTCATATTTTCGTTGTTTTCTGCAATGGTAGGATTAAATGATGGGACGCATTAAATTAATGCAAGAAAATAAAACAGAGTTGTGTCGTTGGAACACTTTCAAAACCACTCGGTTTCTTTTCAAAAACAACTTTTAAACGCGGAGCTTAAGCCACTCCTTTTAAAATCTATCTCGTTCCATCGATTATATCAAGTTTACTACGTTCACGGTTTTGACAAAACCATTCGTAGCCCTCCGTCGTTTCACATGGATAGTCAATAGTATTCAAGCTATGTTTGTTGGCCAAAGTCAAGGCATAGTGATTGGTGGCTATTGGGTATTCATGTGCAGCATAGATAGATGTGTTGGTTTGGGACAGTCGTACTGCCTTGTTGGCCAAAGTCAAGGATAGGTACGGGTGGGTTCAAATTAACCTAGAGAATGATGGGTAGAACTTGACATGTGACTTATGATTTGTTGGCCAAAGTCAAGGTCATAAGAGCATGGGGTAAAAATCCACATCGAGAGTTTCAGAAGAACTGAAACTTGCTAGCGCTGCATACCATTTGGAGTGTGATGATTCTGGTAGGATTCCTTCAGTTTTGTCACACGATGATATTTGGATCCCGATCCTACTGTGAGTATATGCTACTCCTCGGCAAATTTCTCACTTAACGATCAATACTATAAACTAAGTAGGTGTCTAGAAAGGTGTTAGCGGGGCTACGCCCACAGGGAAAAGAGGTTATTTAATTAAGGAACTTCGCGAAAGCGTTGGAAAACCTCCCTCGAAGTACCGACACTAGCCTGGCTGAACGGTTAAGCAAGTATTGTACGGTGAGATTGATCCTGACTAATTCTTCCTTTTTGGTTTGAGGAGGGATTCGAGAGACAGTGGGAGCCATCCTGTTTAGACAAATTAAAAACCACTCTAAACTTGCGAGAGCATCATGCTAAAGTGTTTCTTCTCTCTCTCCTAATTGCAGCGACCAAACATCATGACTGGACTTAAGTTACAACTAGATAAAAACATACTGACATGGCCAAACTACAAAGATTGGCTCAGGAATGTCAAAATGGAAATCACTTATGACAAGTTGGGATATCTCCTCACCACCAAAGCTCCCCTTATTCCAGGTCCCAAAACCAGCGTCGTGGATAGGGAAATCCGTAAGACCTGGGAAATCGATTATGCGAAGGCCAAGTGCCTCGTGCTTGCCTCTATGGACAATGAACATCAGAGGAGGCATGAGAATATGGACCTTGAATCCATATTTCTCCATACAAAAGAACTGTATGGAGAGAAATCCCGTATCGCCAGATACGAAGTCTCGAAAAAGTTGTTTTCGGCGAGATTGGCCATCGGATCATCAGTAGCGGAACACGTGCTTAAGATGATTGGCTTCATTGAGGAGCTCGCGGTCCTTGGGACCACGTTAGAGAACGGGCTCTACACGGACTTGATTCTCCAGTCCCTTCCTTCCACTTACGTCCAGTTTATCCTGAACTTCAACTTACAAGAAAAAGAAGTTGAACTTTCAGAACTCCTCAACATGCTGAGGAGTGCAGAGGGCACCCTACAGAAAGGTAGGGAAACATCCACTTTGTTTGTAGGAGGATCTTCCTCTTCTAGGTCCAAGGCGAAAGCTAAGGCAAAGAAGAAGAAAGCTCCCGCCAAACCAAGGGGCAGTGTTAGTAAAGTGGATACGAATTGGGAAAAAGGCAACAAAGGTAGCGGGAAAGCTTGTGGGAAAGGAAGAATGTTTTTACTGTCACAAGAGTGGACACTGGAAAAAGGATTGCAGGGCTTGGAAGGCCAGAACCCAGGATCTGAAGCAAGTTGCGGCTTCAGCTTCAGGTGTGTATGTTATTGAAATCTGTCTATCAATAAACTCTACATCCTGTGTATTGGATACCGGATCAGGATCTCATATCTGTAATTCTTTACAGGCACTGAGAAGGCGTAGTGTTTTGAAGGCAGGTGATATGACCCTCAGAGTTGCAAACGGAGCTGGCATGGATGCTGAGTCCGTGGGGGACTATCACCTGGGGTTGTCAGATGGACACGTTTTGGTTTTGCATGATTGTTATTTTGTACCCAATGCAACCTGTAATATCATATCTGTATCTTTGTTATCTAAAGATGGTTATGAATTTGCATTTATAAGTAATGTTGTGAACATTCACCTTAATAAAGTTTTGATTGGGTCACGTACATTAAGCAATGGTATATACGTATTAAACCAACCACAGATTTTCAATGTCAAGAATACACACAAAAGAAAGTCTCCGGAAACAAATCAGGCTTTCTTATGGAATTGTAGACTGGGTCACATCAATGATAGAAGGTTGACGAAGTTACATACAGAAGGATATTTGGATCCGTTCGAATATCAATCATATGCAACTTGTCAATCCTGTCTCAAAAGAAAGATGAGAAAGACTCCGTTCACTGGACACGGAGTAAGAGCGAGCGAGCTCTTGGGACTCGTACACAGCGACGTGTGCGGTCCAATGTCTACGCATGAATGAAGCGGTTATTCTTACTTCATTACTTTTACGGATGACTTTTCAAGGTACGGATATGTCTTCTTAATGAAACATAAATCCGAAGCCTTTGGATAATTCCAGGAATATAAGAATGAAGTAGAAAAACAAACAGGCAAAAGTATCAAGACACTAAGATCTGATCGAGGTGGTGAATACTTAAGTGCCGAGTTCCTGGATTACTTAAAAGAGAATGGAATTCTCTCTCAGCTTACTCCTCCATACACTCCGCAACATAACGGTGTATCGGAGAGATGGAACCGGACCCTATTGGATATGGTACGTTCCATGATGAGTAACGCTGAGTTACCGCGATCATTCTAGGGATATGCACAAGAATCAGCTGCATACCTTTTGAACCGAGTTCCAACTAAGACTGTGCCTATCACACCATATCATATGTGGTGTGGGAAGAAACCCCATCTTAAGCACATTAAGACATGGGAATGTCCAACTTTTGTCAAAAAGCAGCATGCAGACAAACTCGAGGCACGCTCAGTACAATGCAAGTTTATGGGATATCCAAAGAACTGTAAGGTATATTTCTTCTATTGAGAAGAGGAACAAAAGGTTTTTGTTTCTCGTCATGCCCATTTATTGGAAACTGAGTTTTTGGAAAATCAGAAAAGTGGGAGCGCAATAGAACTGGAAGAAATTACAGAACCACGAGCTATTACTGAAAGCTTAGTAGAACCAAAGGGTTCGAAAGATCAGGACATTCCTGCGCCGCTCCGCAGGAGTAGTAGGCAGTCTCATCCGCCCGAGAGATACTACGGTTTTCTCATAGACGGGGATAGAGAGGATTGCATCATTGATTGTGATGAGCCGACTAGCTTCCAGCAAGCCATTCAGAGCGTCGACTCGGTAAAATGGCTGGATGCAATGCGGACCGAAATAGAGTCTATGTACACCAACAAAGTATGGACGTTGCTCCAGATGGGGTAAAACCCGTAGGATGCAAGTGGATCTTCAAAAGGAAGATTGGTGTAGATGGACAGGTTGAGACCTATAAAGCTAGACCGGTTGCAAAGGGTTTTTGTCAAAGACCTGGTTTGGACTATGACGAAACCTTTTTTCCAGTGGCTATGCTGAAATCCATTCGGATCCTTCTTGCCATTGCTGTCTTCCACGATAATGAGATTTGGCAGATGGACGTAAAGACCGCTTTTCTGAATGGAAATTTTGAGGAGTGTGTCTATATGGACCAGCCAGAGGGTTTCATTCAGAGTGGGAGCAGCGGAAAGGTGTGCAAGTTGCTTAAGTCCATCTATGGACTAAAGCAGGCATCACAGAGTTGGAACATCTGTTTTGATGAGACGGTCAAAGAATTTGGCTTTATCAAAAATCTAGATGAACCATGCATCTATAGTAGATTTGTAGCAAGAACTGTCGTATTCCTCATATTGTACGTGGATGACATTCTTTTGACAGGAAATGGCATTCCTATGCTACAATCTGTCAAGGGATTCTTGTCACACAGGTTCTCCATGAAAGACCTGGGTGATGCCTCTTACATTCTGGGGATCCGGATCTTTCATGACAGATCCAAGAGGATATTGGGACTTTCACAGTCCAGGTACATCGACACCATACTGAGAAGATTCAGTATGGAAGATTCCAAGCGCGGTAATCTACCGGCTTGTCACGGGATCACCCTCTCCAAGGAGATGTCTCCCAAGACTGATTTGGAAAGTGATCGCATGTCTATTATACCCTACGCTTCTGCGGTAGGCTCTATAATGTATGCGATGTTGTGTACCAGACCAGATGTAGCTTATGCACTGAGTGTAGTAAGCCGGTATCAGTCAAACCCTGGGGAGAAACACTGGATAGCGGTAAAGAACATTCTCAAGTACCTGAGAAGGACTAAGGCGATGTTCTTGGTGTATGGCGGAAAAGACCTCCAGATCGAAGCCTTTGCTGACTCCAGCTTCCAGAGTGACAAGGATAATTCCAAGTCCATGTCGGGTTATGTCTTTACCCTCAATAGAGGGGCGGTGTGTTGGAAGAGTTCCAAACAGGAAACCGTTGCTGACTCGACGATGGAAGCGGAATTTATCACTGCTGCAGATGCCGCAAAAGAAGCCGTCTGGATAAGGAAGTTCTTGACAAAACTTCAGGTGGTTCCATCCATTGTTGATCCAATACCTCTGTATTGCGACAACAATGGGGCTATAGCTTTAGCGAAGGAACCCAGGTCCCTTCAGAAGTCCAGAATAATCTTGAGGCGGTATCACCTGATCAGGGAGATCGTGGGTCGCCAGGAGATCGAGGTTCGGAGAGTTGCTACGGAAGATAACACTGCTGATCCATTCACGAAGGCCTTACCCCAGACTCAGTTCGAGCGGCTGATCGAGATGATAGGTCTTCGATACGCCAGTACATGGCCTTAGTGCAAGTGGGAGATTGTTAGTGTATATGCCCTAGAGGCCATTACTGTATCATACTAGTTTGTATATTACTTAATGTAAGCTTGGGATATTCACCTTGTATAAACAATCTTGCTCAAAATAGTAGTATGCTATTAGGTTTGTTTCTACTTTAATGTGTATGTGTGTTTATTTTAGTATATCACCTATACACATTAGTGGAGCCCTTAGGGTCTTTGCTTGATTACTAGCGTTGTGATGGTAGTCACACTCGTGGGGGCTGGGTAATCCACAAGCACATCCTTATGCAGGTCCCTAGTCGTAGGACTATCGAGACAGGGCATCGATACTCCGGAGTAGACTAGCGTATGCGCTTCTCATCCCAGCAGGGGAGACGGTCTGTCCCACAACCGTCAGTACGTCATACTTGAAATAGTATATGGGTGCTCGTTAGGTTACGAATACACTGGACAGGACTCGTCGGGAACTGTTGGTTGGTACTATACCTATCGTCAGTTATCAGTTCCCAGGTGACATGAGTACAGCTTAGTCCGCTGACTTGACACTGTCAGTTCGCCTCGAGTGCGTTCCCACTGTACTTAGTTACTACCCTACTACGGCTCAAAGGATTCGTGCAAACAAGTAGTAGTTGGGTGCAGTCCCGAAGCACTTGTAGGCAGTGATGGTTAGACAGGATTCGTCTCTCCCGGTATTGGGGGTTGATATCGCGCTGTGTCTAGGAGAGCCATTACACAAAGTCACTGGCCAGGGCAAGAGAGATATACTGGTAGGTTTCCAGTGTTATCTCAGGGTGTTCTGGGCTACACTCCGACACGACTTGTACCGCTATTCAGGCTCAGTAGGAGTTCAGATGGGTTTCACCTCGTCCGTCTTCTTATCGGCATCTACCTGGGGGCCGTTACGCACAGATAGTGACGCTTGCGGTCTATGGTTAAACCCACTGCCAGCGTAGTGTCGAGTCTTTAGAGTCCCACACAGAGAGCTATTCGCCTTTAGGCAAAAGAGTAGAGGTCGCATGGTTTTGCGACAGGGTTCGGTCACATCCGTGCACTTGTGCACGTTTAGTGTCCGGGCAGTTAACACTAGCGGGTTTGGTTTATGCCAGATCCTAGTGTATGTTTTGGGATTGGTTTTATCTCGTTTGTATTCGTGTTCCTCGGAACGTGGATGCGGGTGTGTATGCACAGTTGACAGAGAGACAGAGGCAGAGGATTCTCAATGGGGTTGTTGACTGTTGACTTTTGCTAGACCCAAATGAGAATAAGAAATATGATTAACAATAATATTATTTAAGTATTATTGTGATATGGTTGTTGATGGTTGACTTTGTTGACATGTCGACTTAGTTGACCGGTTGACTAGGTTGGACTAGTTGACCATCATCATGACAATGGCTATCATTTCTTGTTATTGACCTTGACTTGCTTATTTGTTCACACATTGCATTTAATGCAAGAAATTATATGGCCACTTGATATGATAACTGCCATCACATAATACTCAATTATTATTATGTGTTATGATGATTTTGGATTATAAGAGCAAGGGTGAGAAAAGTCTTGCTCATTCTATCATTCTCATTCTCTCTCATCCTCAAGCTGTCCCTCTTCCTCTTGCTCTCTCTCTAGTCCATAGTTCTACTTGTCTCATGTGTTGAGAAGCAAGAACCATAGAGATAAAACCCAACACACTCCTCTACTCTTCCTAGTACACAAGGTTTAGCAAACCAAGTGTTCTAATTTCCTCAAGATCGAGGTTGAAGCCAAAGGTAGAAGCTTTCAGGTGGATCCATCTTCGGCACAAAGAGACGACGAGGAGAGAACCATCCGACCACCGCAAGGAGACCAACAGAAGGAGTTCAAGTTAAGGTATAACCCCAAACCGAGTAGGTAAAACTCTTGTTAGGATTGTTAGATAGTTGTTTAAGAAAGATCCGTATTTTGAGTCCATGTTACCACCAAAAGAAAAATCGTTTTTCATCATTTCCGCAAGCCCGTAAGTACCGGGAGAGGTAACGTGGACTTAAAGCGGTTAGATAGGATTCGTCTCTCCCGGTATTGGGAGTTGATATCACGCTGTGTCTGGAGAACCATTACGCAAAGTCCCTGGCCAGGGCAAGCGAGATTTATTGGTAGGTTTTCCAGTAGCTTCTCAAGGTGTAATGGGCTTCACTCCGACACGACTTATACCGCTTTAAGGGGACTGACGCTTGCCACCCCCTAGGCCCGATATGCGATAGTCCTAGACGAACAGAACGGACTGTACGGAGATTGTCACATCAGGCTCAGTAGGAGTTCGGATGGGTTTCCTCATCGACCTTCTTATCGACATCTACCTGAGGACCGTTACGTACAACTAGTACCGCTTGCAGCCTGTAGTTAAACCTAATGCCAGCGTAGTAGTCGAGTCTTTAGAGTCCCACACAGAGAGTTTCCCTACTTCGGGAGAAACGATATAGAGGTCGTATGGTTTTACGACAGGGTTCGGACGCATACGTGTTTTCACGCACGTACGATGTTCGGACAGTTTTTACTAGCGGGCTTTAGTTTAAGCCAGATTCTAGTATTGGATTATTGGATTTATACAGTCTCAGTATTTCCGTGTTATCACGGATGGGAGGGGAATTCTCGTAATTTGTCGAGAACCTTCTAGAAGATTGCTGAGTTGGAAGCTTAGGTGGAATTTGCGTTAATTGGTTTAATGACTCATGGTGTGATTCATCCATAGGAGTTAATGATGCATTTATGGTTTAATGACTCATGGGATGAATCACACAAGGTGAGTTAATGAAGCATTATGATATTTTTTATTTGTTATTCATTTAATAAATATCTTATGCTTCATATATTCACAATGAGATATTTTTCCAAGATGATTCTCACTCTCACATTCTCTCTCCTCAAGCTCTCTCTCCTCAAGCACTAACCCTAACCTCTCATGTGTTGAGATCCAAGGGTTAGCAAGACTAATTAATCCCTAATCCTCTTCTATATCCTCTAGGATGCTTTGATTAGCACTCATAGTTACTTAGTTACCTCAAGTGTGAGGTTAGGCTTAGAGAAGTAGCTCTCAGGTGGATCTTCTATCACAAAGAGGAGGCCGACGAGGAGGTGGTCAACGGGAACAAGAAGGACTTGGTTCATTAGGTATAATCTTCTTTCATAGTAGTTAATCCCTCCTATATTGTTGTTAGTTAGGGTTTGGCAAAGATCCGTAAGTTAGTCGATGTTAGTTTAAACAAAATAATTGTTTTACCTATTCCGCCTCCCCGCATCATGTGGGGTGTCTAACGTCGACGTACAATGGTATCAGAGCCTCGCTAAACCATAACTAAATTGTTAGCAAAGTCGTTAGAAATTCGATCGCGAAACGAACCGGAAAAAACATCATTTTCACATATTTCTGTCGTTTTTAAAACGGGGTCTATAAATTTTTCAAGGACCCTTAAAAATATAAGCAGGGAATTATAAGATTACTGTAGAAATTTGGGTTCCTGACTCAGCCAAACCGCCGCGGAACTGCGGCCGATCCAAGCGATCCGCCGCGGATCCGCGGCCGAGTTGAAGCCGAGTCGGCCCAAATTGGCCCAGTAACTCTTCTGTGTTAATTTTGTATTTTCTGGGATGTTTTGTTTCTACTCAAGTTTCAGGTGCACAGAGAAGTATTTGGAGTAGAATCATTTGTGTTTGCTTGATCGAAATTCTAAGATGTTTGGCTAACTTGATTATATCTGTGACTTGTTTAATGTGTTCGTAAACCTCCCCTAACTGCTAGTATGTCGGTTAGCAGGGGGTGCACATTTCTGTAATGGTTTTTACTGTTTGTGTTTGTGGACTTGTTGGATTGTCGTGAATGGATAGCTGATTGATCTCAAAAACTATCTATTACCGCAATTAAGAACGGCATCGCTTTGCAGCTAGCCGGTGAGTACGGGTCGGTCCACAGCGATGTTGTCATTTTCATAAATATTCTTACGAGCTAATTCCAAATGGTGTTTGGTCTTTTAATTAGATCTAAAAACGAAGTTGTGTTATACTAGGATTAGAAACTTGCTAGGATTAGGTTTAGGTAAAGTTTGGTAAATAAAGATCTACACCTCTTTCCAATGCCTTAAATTTGATATCATATTAGGGGTTATGGTAAATATTAATAAAGGGGATTACGATGATTGGGAAGATGTTTCCTCCTCTAGATCCTTGTCCTTCCTTTCTTAATCTTTATCCTAACCTCCATGGAAAATTTACAAATCCGGGCCTTTATACTACGGTATCACCGTTACCTCGTAGGTAGGGTGTCGTAGGGAGCGGAAGATGAAAGTATGCATGGAGTCCTAATGTTCATAAAAGATTGGCAAAGAAAAGAGATGAGAGATCTTCATCTCTCAAACCCTTCCCTATTCCTAACCCTAACAAGCGAGGAAACTACTCGCTCATTAAGGGATCTACGAAAGACATAATTTTTATTTTGTTTTGATTAAAAAGATAAAAAGATCTACTACAAGTTAATAAGAATTATAAACTATATAAAAAAGATTAACTAGGGCAAGAAAAGAATTTACCTAGGGCAGAAATTAAAAACTAGAATTAGGGCAGAAAAATAAACCCTACTTACGATTGATGCTCTCCAACTTCAAAGAAACTGAAATTTTATTGATGAATAGAGGCATGAGAAAATACAATGACTTGGGTTCTATTTATAGGACATAGAAACCCTAGGTTACAATTGATTCGCATGTCTGCAATTACAAATTTGCCCTTAGGTTAACTTTTCAGCGCCGTCTCGAGTTTAGGTAAAAAAATTACGAACCCCGGGCTTAATACGGCCGTAGAATCGCGGCAAGGGTGGGGGTAGGGCCGCGGTTCCGCGGCCCATTAGTGTGGTCGTCTGATAAATTTTTCTGGGCTTTTTCTCTGCTGTTTGGGCTTCTTATTTATTTGGTTCTTTTATCAATTAGGCTTCTACGTTGGTTCAAAATCTCCTGTGAACAATTTGCAGTGGACTTTTAACCGTTCGCTTTGTAATCTTGGACCATGCGTTGCCTTGTTAATTGTGAACTGTTCTTTGTCTAGACTTGACTAGGATCCTTCTACTTGTTGGTCAAAAGTCCCTCTTTTGTATCATCTTTTGTCTTTTTCACTGTTTTCGCTCCAAGAACCTGTAACCTGTACTATGTAGCAGACATGCGTCAAAAGCACCTGTATTTATTGTAAAATGCATAAGAATGGGGAATATAAAATGCAATATTATGATATGAACAAATACCCCCAAACTTATCTTTTGCTCGTCCTCGAGCAAACTTATTTTTTTATTCTCGATAAAACCTAACCGCACTTTCGTAGGGAAACGCGATTGCACTGAGCTCGTGCAACAAGCCGTTAAACCTCTAGTTGTCCCTAGTAGGAGGAGTGTTGTCTCCTGAGGGTTTTCAGCGGATACTACCCACAAAATCCTATCAATTCGGCTTTTCGACTTTAATTCTTCAATTAGGTTTTCTAGCAAGGAATTCTATAATCATTGACTCGTAAATTATCCATCCATATTCTTCACACTTCCTCATTATTTAACTTAAGATTATATATGTTCTATAGACTTACTTAGCTTTCGGCATTTCCTAAGTTTTCCTTCTAGGGTTCCATCTCCACTTAGGCATTTTTATCAACTTTACTAAAGATACAAGTTCTATTCTTCACTCCTTTCTCTTATCTAAACTCCAATCACATACCCCTACGTGTGTGTAAATATCACCCCTACACTTGGAAATTCAAATCAAGCAATCATACTCTTGTCCGTTGTTGATCAGTCGAAAATACTGCATTTTTAACATGGAAATTTCCCTATCATTTGAACTCATCTAGAGCTGTTCGGCATTCATATAGCACATATTAGCAAAACAGTCGTAAAATAACAGATTGCATGTGTAATACTTTAAAACCGGCACATTAAAGGAAATTGACTGTTTATGATGGCATTGCATCATCCCTATATTGCGCAACACTTGTTTCGAAGTCTGTGCAGGAAATTCCAGAAGAAAGGCCAAGATTGTCAAAGTGCTGATCAAAATTACGCCAAGTCTAAGATGTTTGATCTGGTATTAATATAGAGGAAATTACACAATTCAACATATCAGATAAATACCCCAAAGTCAGCCCAAAGCACCAGAAGAAATATTGCACTGTGCCTCCCTCACGTGACCGCGGATCTGCGGCAGAAGTAGGCACGTGTTGCGGATCCGCGGCCTTATTGCCACGTCATCGGCACTGCTTCAGTTCAGATCTCTCTTCTCAGCTTCAGAGCACCTTTAAGTCACTGCAATTTCCAGAAAACCCTAGAAGCTTCTGCCAGATCAGAAAGGTTCCTTGTACAACCTAATGATGTCATAGCTTCCAAAGCAAGCTTCACCTTAACTACCTTAAAGCCTAGAACCTTCTCCCTAACCTCCTAGCTTAAGGTGGAAGCTAAACCCTAACTAACTAGTTCTAGAGGCTTCTACCTAACTAACAAGCTTACAAGGGAAGCTAACCTAATCCAAGCTTCTTAAGGAACCTAATCATTCCTAAACCTATAAAAAGGACCCTAGACCTCACATGAAAAGGTTGTTCAACAATTCTCCCCACAAGTTGAGTGACATGACTTGTGCCTCAAACCCTAACCTTAATCCAATCAAAAAGCCAAAAGTTCAAGATCTCTGAGTTCAATCAAAGCAAGAATTCTCCAAAACCTTTAGAAGCGAAGCCGGACTTCATCGGAGCAAGTGATCAAGCCGATCCGCGACTCAAGGAGCCGAAGCGACGCCAAATTCGACGATCTAGTTCCTTTCTTTTGTAAATTCAAGAGAGTTGTAACGAATTTGTCGATAAATAAAGGTGAAATTCTTTTATCTTGCTTTCTTAAAATTCAAGCATTATGATTTAATCTAGATTCTTGAATGTGTTCTTTGTGATGATGCTTGAGTAAACTCCGCTCGTGGAGGAGTCGAAACAAATTAATAGATGATGAAGTTAACGAATCTTTAAACATTTTCTTAAGTCCTATAACTTTTTTAAATTCTTGAAAATCGAATGATCGATGATCTAGTTTCGAGGCGAAATGCTTTCTTGATTATTTTCGCACGGAACTAGAGATCAACGATCGATCATTTGATTTCCTAGAAGCTATATTGTGAATGAGATTCATCGAAAGGACAAAGGATAAGATGAGGAAACCCTAATTCTTCGCAAGATCCTTAATCCTCGATAAATCGTCATCGATCTAGCATCAATTCGTTAATGGATAAGAAAAGGTAATTGGTAATCTTCTTCACATCTATAGATTTAATCGATTGCTAAGAGCTTCACTTCAATTCTTGAAACTTAAATTGATTGGAATTCTATCACTTCTTGATTCTTGATTTTTAACGCTTTCTTGATTCTTGATTAGATCTAGTTGATTCTTGAAATTCATTGATATAAATCTTGAATCGTTTGCTTTTCTTTTCTATTAAATTTTCAATTCAAACAAAACAAATACGTACGAATCTCATAATCCCTGTGGACGATCCGCACTTACTAACGCGCTACATTAGACACCGTTATTGATTGCGGTCAAAATATTTTTGGTTGTGATTTCTACATAATTTTCTAAATACCGACACAATGAGAAAAAGAATCAATCAAATGGCGCCGTTGCCGGGGATCGTGCGCTAATTCATTCTTTATTGAAATTTGAATTGAAAGATTTATTCCATTACAATTTTGAGATCAAAATTCGCGCAAAACACTAAACGATTTGTTGTGGTTTGTTGCAAGGAAATCTGGAGCTTGCCGTGCAATTGGAATTTTTTTTGGAGAATTCCAGAGGACTCAGGGGGTGAACAGAAGCCTTCTGTGAAATTTTTGTGCAGGGATTACACTTAACTTCGGCGATTCTGCGGCTTAAGGGCTTCATTGCGGCGGTTCCGTGGCATCTTCCAGGCATCGCTGCATGAAATTTGCTCTTTAAAATCCTAACTTTCTTATCTCCTCCTCTGTTTGCTCCAATTAACAATTTTCTGCAGGCTTCTTTGCAAAAAGCAAAATAAATTGTGCGTGTTTTTTATTTTTGTGGTTGTTTGCATAATAATACGGACATTAAGGGGCACGGCCAAATCCAGATTAGGTGGGGAGTTCATTACCCTTCCTAAGCCCCAAAAATCACAAACTTGAACCCGCATTTACCCTCGTTAACTAAAAAAAGATCTAGAGATGACTCTAAGGACCGTCGCGCTCACTTAGGACAAGGGAAGGCCGTGGGTAATTCATTGCTTATCCGCGTTTCTTTTATGGTGTCTAAGGCAAGTGTGTCGAAGGCTAGTGGTTACTTAATTAGGCCCACTACTTACGTAGTGGAGAACCTCCCACTTACCTGGCACTTACCTGGCCACAGGAGAGACAAAGAGGCAGTGGAGGATTAATCCTGCGACTTGTCTTTTGGCAGTTAGGAGCGGTCTAGAGCTTTGACCTAGGTGACCACTAGATTTTAGGGTTTTGCTTGTTGCATTTTGTGATTTGCATCATTTTTTTCAAAAAAATCCGTATCATTTTTCAAAACAAACACCGCATTCATTCATTTCCCCTAATTATAAGTCATACTGCCACTTGTACTAACCCTTTTTAGTGCAAGATAGGCTGGACACGGGATTCTAGTGCCCGTTTAGTCCGTGTTCCCTTGATCGACTCCGAAGTCGGTATTTCTCCATTTACTTCTTCTTTACCCACCACCACACCCACATCGAAGGATCCGTCTCCATCGAATTTCTTTACCACTAATCTGCCGCCGTCCGTTGGTGCGCAGAATCCACCCCGCATCTCTCTCCAAGAGAGGTGTTATCCTTTTCGAGGTCCTCTTTCGATCTGCTTATCCATTCCACCAGCCAACGGGAATAATTTTGAGATTAAACCCCAATACATCAACCTTCTACCCAAATTCTACAGTCTCGAGACTGAAGACGCATACGTCTTTATCACCAAATTTGAAAATGCATGCGTAATGATGGGTACGTCACAACTTTCAGTGGATGCTATACGTCTACGACTTCTTCCATTTACTTTGTGCGATATAGCCGAGAAGTGGCTATATAACACTACCGCACATTCCATTACGAATTGGGAAGAATTCGTTGCGGCATTCCTTAAGAAATTCCACCCTATGCAAAAGAAAGCTCGAATCCGTCGCAAACTAAATCAATTCACCCAGCTTCCGACTGAACCATTCTCGAAATGCTTTGAACGCTTCAAGGATCTTTTGGTTCAATGTCCACATCACGGCATCCCGAGATGGGATCTGTGCAGAATCATATATGAGGGCATTAACCCTACCACTAAACAAAACCTTGAAAACATGTGTCAAGGCACCATTATGACCAAGGATGATGGGGAAGCTTGGAAATTTTTAGAAGAGTTCGCTGAAAAATCCTTACAGTGGGATAGTGGAACCCAGTCATCGACTAGGGGTGGCGTACACCAAATTGATGTGTCCATAGGTGTTCGAGCTGAGATGGAAGCAATGCAAAAGAAGCTCGAGGCTATGGAACATAAATTTTTAGCAGCCTCCCTAAATCAAATGTCACTCTCCAAAACTGTATGTGGATGCTGTTCTGATCCTTCTCACTTGACGGAAGAATGTCCGTTTCAAGGTCATGAGCATACCAATGCCGCATTTCAAAGACCTAGGAACGATCCATATTCTTCCACATATAATCAGGGTTGGAGGAATCACCCTAAGTTTGCTTGGAACCAATCACAATCTCAAAACACGGTTCCAACCCAAAAAAATTTCCAAAGGGTCCTTCCACCACAACAGCAACCACTTCCATTGAGTCAGCACCCCTACCAATCACAAAACTTCCAAAATCCGGCAAACACTTTTGCACCACATGAAAACTCTTTGCAATTGACCGGTACTGATAATACCTCTGCACTAGCACAAACCTTGGATACTTTCATGAAACAATCCATCCAAGGGACGGCAAGTTTGCAATCTTCCGTCGAGAATGTTATGAAGACCATTGTCTCGCAAAATGAGAATATCAAATCGATGGAAGCACAAATTGCACAACTAAAAGACGAAATGAGTGCAAGAGAGAAAGGGAAACTTCCAGCTCAACCTTTGCCCAATCCTGGCTATTCAAATCATGTGAATGCAATCACGTTGAGATCTGGAAGAGTGTTTGACAATCACGTTGTGGAAGAGATTGATGACACTGAAAAATCTATCGATGATACCCCGGCTGAGACCTTTCCTTCCACTTCTACTTCTAATTCTGACCCCAGTTCTTCTACCCCACCATTTTCTTCCGAGCCTATTCTAGTTTCCCACAAGGCTCGACACCTCAGCCCATCTCTTCTAGTACACAGAAAACGATCCCCACTCCTATTCTGAGATCGTTTCCACCCACACGATCTTCTCCAATGTTGGACCCCGACCTTATTGCCCAAGCTCCTTACCCGAATCGGTTAAGGGGAAACAGACCAAGTCCACAAATGGAGAAGATCAATGAAATCTTGAAACAGGTTAACATCAACATCCCTCTTCTAGATGCAATCCAACAAGTCCCCACTTATGCGAAAACTCTTAAGGACTTGTGCACTAGAAAGAGGAAGACTCAAGTGCCCAAGAAAATATTCATGGCAAAGATAGTAGATACGGCTTTCCCCCAACAATTACCGAGGAAACGTAAGGATCCTGGATATCCTACGATTTCCATTTCTATCGAGAAGAAACATATCAACCGTGCTCTACTTGACCTTGGCGCAAGTGTTAACCTGCTTCCTTTCTCGGTTTACGAGCAGTTAGGGATTGGAGAGTTGAAACCAGCACATTGCACTCTTCAGATGGCTGACCGATCAAGCACTAAACCTAGGGGTGAACTGGAGGATGTGTTGATAAAAATCGGGGAATTTGTATTCCCTGTGGATTTTATTGTAATTGGTACACAGCCTGTAGCGAACCCACGGAATCAAATTCCGGTGATTTTAGCTCGCCCGTTTTCGGCCATTTCCAATGCTATCATCAACTGTCGTAATAGTTCTATGACCCTATCCTTCGGGAATAGGTCAATTGAGTTGAACATTTACAAGTTGGGAAGTGTACCCTCCGAACCTACTGCTCAGGTCTGTTCTGTCGACTTAATGGATGTCGACAACAGCGAATTTGATGATCCTCATGATACCGATCTTGACTCTTTTCATACGTTATTGTTTGACCCAACTATGTATCAAACACATAAGGACTCTTCCACTGAGATGTCCGGGTCAACAATTAACACTGATTATGAACTGTTTTTAGAGTCTGAAGATCACCCCGCACTTTGTGATGACATTATTCATCGAGGTATAGATGGAACTTTTGATGAGATCTTCGCTGATGAACTTGTATTTTTGAATGACACGGGTGTTGAGATGAATCATCTCCAAATCAATGAAATTGAACCTCCACCCCTTCTTTTGAACTGTAAAAAGAATGCGAGCAATCCATCACATTCACTGTATCGTCTCTCCAAAATGAGATGCACCCACATTCTATTCTACCACTTACCCTTTCCCCACTTCTTCTTCCACCAACCAGAGCACTGCATTGATAAAAATTTTGAATGGTTGGTGTTAATCTTCGGTCTTTGCAAAGCTTGGCATCGACCAATGATTTTTGACCCCCTCATGTGATTTTCAAAAGATTAACATTGCATAACTCAGGTTTGGGGGGGGGCATTTTTTCTGGCTCTTGAAAAGAAAATTTTTACAAAATGATGAGCCAAGAATAAGTTTGGGGGAGGTTTTTCACTTAAATATTTTGCCCCCACTAAAAAATTCCTCCCAAGCTTACAGGTTTTTCGAGATTTAGCAGATGGCAACAGTGAGGACACTGTTGAAAACAAGTTTGGGGGAGGTTTGTGCTTATTTTTGCATCATTTGCATCATACTTTGCATAAGCACAAAACATTTCAAAACCTATAAAAATTTAAAAAATTTCAAAAAAAAATATATAAATTTTTGTACATAAATAAGATAATAAAAGTTTAGATAGTGAAAAATTACATCCAAAAGATTTGAAAAATTTAAGAAAACCAAGAAAATTAGAAGTTTTCTTAAACGAACTAGTAATAAGTAGTTTTGAGCCGTTGTCCCAAGGGTTAGTAAGATTAAGGAGTCACTAATCTGAGGATAAAAATAAGTCTGAAAAATTGTTTCTATTCTGGAAGCCAAACATTTTGAACGTTGATACCCTACTATTCGCACTTACACACGTCTTGAAACTCGGGATAGTAGAGGATACCTTGAAATGCTCTTGTCTAAAAGCCGATGTATGAAGGAAATAAAAATTGAATAAAATATAAAAATGGTGAGAAAAATGGACACTGGTTTTGTTATCGCCAAGGCAGCAATAAAAAAAATATAGCGAGGGTGCCTCTTCACCTAGTGCCTTAAGGCCAACTGGTCTGGGAGTCACTGCTAAGCTTTAGGTGATGCAAGACGAGGAAAAACACCAAATAAGCAAGCACATGAGTAATCGGTCTGTTAGTACCTCAAGAAGTATTAACGGTCGCATGAAAGTGTGTGTCACGACCCAAAAAGGTACGTGATGGCCCTAATACTACGCAACGCCTCCAGACGTAACGCAGTAAAAGAAAGCCAAAACCCAGAAATCTACACCATAAAAATACGGAAAAGATAATATAAAGTTTTGGAAACATTTGAAATCACAACCCAAATTCTTTAAAACAGTCCACATTTTCTGTAAAATTTTGGCAGCACCTCCTTTATAAAACCAGCCCCCTAAAAAGGGTACAACATAGATATAATGTAAAGCATCCCAAACGGGAGCAAAATCCACGACCAACGGCGGAAAACAACACCACAACAGATATACGACGCCGTAGCGAAGAAATCAGAGACAAAAGAAAGGAAACTGTATAAAATCCACAAATCCACAATACATACAACTCGTCCTCACCAAGTCTCTAAGTCACAACAACTGCTAGTAGATGGAGAGTACAATATACAACGAATATACAATACACTCAGATAACCACAAAACCCACCTGGGCAAAACTGCACGCTAACAGGCGAAGTGGTATCCGCAACCCAAAAGATGATAGATGAGTGTGTAGCTGAAAAGCTGAATAGCTTGCCTTGACTACTTTGGGGAAAACTCCAGCAAAACCTGTGGCACAACGGGGGTGAGTTGCCAACTCGTGAATAGTAAATAACATATGCAGGTAATCGCGAGAATGAACGTACAGCATGAATCTAATATATGACATTTCAGTGATAATAGTCATGAGTACGAAATAATGGAAAGTACACTATCAAGTACCACCAATATGTCCTGCAATAATGATATGACAACAGTATGCAATAATCATGCTCTGGGGATATGAGAAAGTAAATGTGCAACTCTCATGGAGGTACTCTCACAGGTACTCCTAATACATAAAACAGTGCATAAGTATATAAAGATGAGGTATGGAGTGAAATATGTCATTTCCACGGCATCCTGACATCGTGGTAGGATCACAATCCAGCAAGACAATCAAATTCACAATCCCTCAATCAATCCTCAAACTGGCTCTCATATCCGTAAGTGTCACATCTCCACGAGTCCGCTCTATCAAATGTATCTCACATAAATGTTGAATGTACAAGTCAAGTAAATCTCACATCTAGTATGTACAACATCAGTATATCTATCATATCAAATGTACAACATCAGTATATCTCCCGTATATCAAATGTACAACACAAGCGAATCTCACATCTCTCGTATGTACAATATCTGGTATATCTCACATATGTCTCATGTACTACAGCTAGTGGATCCCACATATCTCGTCTGTACAACATCAGGTATATATCTCACCTATATCTCATGTACAACAGCTAGTGGATCCCACATATCTCGTCTGTACAATATCAGTCTATCTCACATATATCATATGTACAACACTAAGTGGATCTCACATCTCTAGTGTGTACGATATCATCATCCAATCCCAATGGATCTCATGAAATCTCAAGTCAAATCTCCAGCACAGTTCTAACATCCTAAATATAATGACATATATAAATATGATGAGGGCAATACACATATATTAGCGTCCCATTCCACTAATATTGGTGTAAAGGCATATATAACAGCGGCTCAATCCCCTGTTATATATACAAGAGTATTTAGGAATATCATAAAACCAATGTGTCAAGCATCGACACTGAAATACTGATAAGTACGTATCATACGCTATCACGAGAGCTCGAGTGCCTCGCTCTGCCCCTCGCCTCTCGACGTATCGATACACACATGACTCCCAACGGTATCCCCCTGATATCCGCCGAGTCTCTGGTAATGTCACCGGAAAGTATGGCTCCCCTAGGCCTCATCGCCTCAGTGCGACATCGGCTCACTCCGACAACATTCTTGCTTCGGGGTACCTCCGGGCCCCACCATGTATCCTCATGCGGCTCTCGACGCCTCCTCGCATAGGATATATATCCACACCGATAAATCTCATGGTGGATGCTATAATATCATCTCAAGGAAACCGGGTCTTCATGTATGCATAATTTCATGAACCACCACGGTCCCCAAATCCAGAAAACATCATGAAAAATCCATATAACAATGCGATAATCCATGAATAAATATACGCAATATGAAACTGTAATGAAAGCGTATAAATGAATAGCATAGCATTCACCAGATAATAAATGAATACATGAACAGTAGCAGAAATATAGGTATCTACCTATATGATGATGTGATATACCTATCAGGTATAAGTATGAAATACAAGTACACCTACCTGTATGCTGATGTGATATACCTATCAGGTATAAGTATGGAATGCAAGTACACCTGTATCTATGTAATGATGTAATATACCTAACAGGTATAGGTATGAAATGCAAGTACACCTGTATCTATGTGATGATGTAATATACCTAACAGGTATAGGTATGAAATGCAAGTACACCTGTATCTATGTCCCTAGGTGTATATGTATCTAGCCCTACTGATACAACATCCTATAGGTAAACAGGAACTAGCATGTCAAGTCTAAATATAACAATAAGAAATATGTATCAAGGTCACAATGTCCCTAACCATACAATAGCATTTCTAAAATATGGTCGTGTATGACATGGCAATTATTGACGGTGTGTGTGGCATCCAATCAGTGCTCTCGCAATCTGAGCCGTCAATAATAGTGCAGTGTCCTAAGGATACTAGTCCAATCACAATCTATCACTAAGCAGTAAGGTATATGCGCAATTCTAACATGATATAGAATATGCGACAAAGGTAAAGGTTTCTAGCCCAGACGCATAACGCCATGCGGGCGATTCCCCTGTAGATGTTAAATCTACTCACCCACACTCCAAGCTAGATGAAATCTACCACCTGAATCCCCATGTGGCAGTGTCCGTAGTCCTCGTCTGCGAACCTGCAACATATAAACAACAACAATATACGTATATCAATAATAGCTACGAAATACAAACTAGCTATATCTAACCGACACAACAACACACAACCACCTCTTAAGTGTTCGTATCGTGGCTAACGAGAGTAGCGACACGACGAAAACGACTTAAGAGCGAAACTACGAAAACGGCACGACGCGTGTCGTAACACGTATCGCACGAACACAAATCACTAGAAACTGCACAATTGATCCCAGATTTTGCTACTGTGAAAACTCAACAATTTCAACAAGACCAGAGGAACCCAAACCCTAGAAGACACCTACAGACCAAAACCCAAACCCTAACTCAACAGGGTGGCCGGCGTCGCCGGCCCCTCCTTCACCTGCCGCCGGCCCAGGCCGGTGCCATGGGGCTCGTCTTGGTGGTGGTGCTCCAGGTCCCCCAGTACAACACACCTACTATGTTGAATTTCCCAGTAAATATCCCGGATCAAAGCAGGTTCTAGAAACCACAAACCGACATCAAAATACGATATTTCGTATCAAACCCTAATTTAAACATCTAAACAGCAACTATCAATCAACAAAGCACAAAAACTAATTAAAGAAGAGATAAGGATCATTACCTAACTGAAAGAATAACAAGATCCAAGCTTTGTGCACTCCAAGTCAAGAAAATGAGAAAACTTGAAGAAATTGATGAACTTTGTGAAGAGATTTGGATTTGTGAAGGTTTTGTGAATGTTTTGTGATTAAAAGAGAGAAGAAAATAACCAAGTGCAGTAGAGGGAAGGGTGAGCTCGGCCAAGGAGAGGGAGAGAGAGAGAGGCAATTTCCAAGCAATTCCTAACACTTAATGCAAAGTCAATGCACCCACAAAAGTCCACACATTCATGCACCTTCTCACCCATTCTTTTCTATTCTTTTCTTTTCTTTTTTTCCCCATTAAACCTAGGCCACACAAACCATTATGCTAAGTTAAGTTCACTTAGGAAAATTTTTTAAGAAAAGTGAAAAGAGAAGATTCCAAAAATGTGCAAACCGGATTAAAATAACAATAAAAATGGGAAAAATTCAAATTGCACCAAAACGTCCCATATACTCTCAAAGTGTGCGCACTAGCTTTATTTTCTCAAAACTAGGTGCTGGTAACTTGATATGGCCGTTTGATCGCAATCGGTATAAAACTGAAAATACCGATGAATTTCACCCAAAAACAGAAACAAGCACAAAACGATTTCTAGATCGTTACAATCTCCCCTCCTTATAAAAATTCGTCCCCGAATTTAAAATTTTCACCAAGCATACCTTCAAAGAGAAAAGTACAAAAACTCCCAAATCTCGCTCGCAGCTTCCCAAGTGATCCCCTCACTATACAGCTACGTCCAAGAAAACTCTACACAGATGGCAAGACCTTTGACCGAAGTTTCTTCACCTGCCGAACCATTTACACACATGGATGTCGGTGAACGAAAAGATCGAGTCCACACCAATGGTCTGTGCTGAATCATGTGAAAAAGTCATGAAGGTATTTGCCAAAAATCAACACCAAGAAAACGGGGTGAATAATCTATAATCTGGGCGGAAGTGCCAAACTAAAGAAACAAAAATAACTCACATAAAGGATCTCAAAAGACCAACTTGAACATCTCCGAAGTCTCTAGACAAGCTGAGGTCCAAAAATCCTACTACGCTGAGTCAGAAAAACAGACTGGTGATCGACACTACCTGACTACACCTAAAGGTTGCCAATTGAAATGTCTCCTGATAACAGCTATCAAGAAGTACCCTAACAATGGCGAGTGACGATCCCAACTGCCGCAAACAACAAACCAAACAAACACCTTGAGACGAAACCTGAAATTTCTCTTCACACTCCTGTCCACCCGTAACTATCTCACAAGTTACGTCAAAGCTGGTGGAACCTGAATGAACATAGAGAGTTGACTGATGTGCTTGCTCTAGGATTTCACGTCTCTACCCGATAACCTCAGGTACACAAACGCATCCCTAACATAGCACAACCTTGTCACAAATCAAGGTCTCCGAATCAAAAGCAAAGAACTGATGCAATTGCTAACCGAATCTCCAACTGCTGAGAACTCTGCATACATGCCTCAGTTCAAGAAAAGAATCCTCCTATCAGGCCTTTACAGTCAACGGTGCAATAATACTCTAGTAACCCTGCACGAAACGGCGGTAAAAACCTGCTAAACCCAACATCAAAGGACCTTTGTCCGAACACAAGTCTGGGTCTAAGCTGTACGGTCACGATCTCCCTCGGAACCATACGAAACCGTCTCCCGTAACTACAATACCTAGGAGTCAACACAAACAAGCCTGAAGGAACACTCCGAGAATCTAGCAACCCACTGGGCTCTACCAATGTCTACAAAACAAAGTCTCAAAAGCTGCTCCTATTCCTCAAGACACACAGTATTGACCAGAATGTCGTCAAAACACAACAATAACTGGTCGAGGAACGGCCTGAAGAAATCTGGTGCATCATATCCAAAAATGCTGCTAGGGTATTGGCAAGTCCAACGACACTACCAACACACAAACTGCCCGTAGCACGCACAAAAGCAAAATTCGGAATGCCATCACTCCGAACCCGCAACAATGATGACCTGATCCCAAACAAACTTAGAAAAAGTCTCGCACTCTGGAGCTGATCGAAGAAATCGTCGAAACAAGGTAAGTAATACCTAACCGCACCGCAAGCCGGTTCAATTGACGATCTATCAATCCACAACTGCAATCCGTCGTCATCCTCCAGAACGAACAGAATTAAGGGCTCCCTAAAGCGAAACACTCGGACACACAAACCTCCCAACAAACAACTCTGCAGCAGATCCTTAAGCTCCCTGAATTTCGCTAGCTTTCCTGGAACATCGTCGGAAAACTCTTGCACGATAACTACCCGGTCCAACAATCCCAATGTGGCTCCGGTATCTCAAATGAACGCTAAGAATCCACGACATCTCCTCCAAAGCTGACTAGCGGAAAAAGGCTGAATTCAAGCTGTGAAAGGCGGCACAACTATCCACCTGCACAACAAGAACTGACTCGCTGGGAAAACAAATCCTGACTGTTTCCACACGGTAGTCCACAGACGCCTAACACGTAACTAACCAATCCATGCCTAGGAGAACGTCAAATCCAACATCTCTAGAAGGATCCAATGACGGCAAAATCTCCTCACCAACTGGCATACGAATGAAATACGTGTCGCGCAACAAAAGAATCGCTGCCAGAAGTTAACACAACAAAACGGCTGATCTAACTAACACAATCCTCGTCCCAAGCACGGCACAAAGTGCGAAAAACCAACAAGCACAACAAAAGAACAAGGATACCTGACAAATCTCCACTGGACGTCCAGGCGTCCGATTGAGTAGAAACAAACCCTCGTGTCTGCCTCCTACCCACAACTGGCTGATATCCTCTACTCTGCGGTATAGCTGTCTCGCAACAACGTGGCTCAGTACAAACTCGCACCCGATGATCCAAACTCCCGCACCGATAACATCCGGAAGAAAACTGCTGACCATCCTGGGGACAAGAGCTAGACGACTGTCCTCGTCTCACACCTCTTGTACTCACATGCCGTGCACGAAACCTATCACGACGACTGAACCTCTGTCCCTGGACTGGCACACCTATACGGGTCCTCCACTGTCCTGGAACTCGCAAAGTCTCTGGAATACGTGTCTCGTCGACTGGGGCTACATCCACTGGTGCTATGTAAGTGACAGACTGCTGCATGCTGAAACCAAGAAACAACTGTCCAACTGGGGTGACAACCTCCTGTCGCTGCGCTCGAATGGCATCAACCAATGATCTCATCGCCTGGCGCAAACCCTGCATCTCTGTCACAAGCCTAGCTAGCTGATCAGTCGAAGGCTGATCCATCTGCAACTGTGCAACACGAGTGCCCTCCTGGTCAGTGCTCGTCTCACCCGAGCTAACCCTGACCTCGGCTCTCGCTGCATCACTCTGAGTCCCCGTAGTCATCAATGGCAAGACTATAAATAGAGATAGGATTCGATAAGAACAAGGAAATCGAATCTCAAGGATATGAATCATCAAGGAAGGAATCTCAAGAAATTGTACTTAGGCACTTTAGGCGAAATACTGCATCGTGAGTATGCTGCAGACATACACACACTACGTTACTCCGCTTAGGTTACCTACACCATCATACCAGGCATCCTACACTCCGAAAGGTAAAACCACGCTCTGATACCAACTTTGTCACGACCCAAAAAGGTACGTGATGGCCCTAATACTACGCAACGCCTCCAGACGTAACGCAGTAAAAGAAAGCCAAAACCCAGAAATCTAATCCATAAAAATACGGAAAAGATAATATAAAGTTTTGGAAACATTTGAAATCACAACCCAAATTCTTTAAAACAGTCCACATTTTCTGTAAAATTTTGGCAGCACCTCCTTTATAAAACCAGCCCCCTAAAAAGGGTACAACATAGATATAATGTAAAGCATCCCAAACGGGAGCAAAATCCACGACCAACGGCGGAAAACAACACCACAACAGATATACGACGCCGTAGCGAAGAAATCAGAGACAAAAGAAAGGAAACTGTATAAAATCCACAAATCCACAATACATACAACTCGTCCTCACCAAGTCTCTAAGTCACAACAACTGCTAGTAGATGGAGAGTACAATATACAACGAATATACAATACACTCAGATAACCACAAAACCCACCTGGTCAAAACTGCACGCTAACAGGCGAAGTGGTATCCGCAACCCAAAAGATGATAGATGAGTGTGTAGCTGAAAAGCTGAATAGCTTGCCTTGACTACTTTGGGGAAAACTCCAGCAAAACCTGTGGCACAACGGGGGTGAGTTGCCAACTCGTGAATAGTAAATAACATATGCAGGTAATCGCGAGAATGAACGTACAGCATGAATCTAATATATGACATTTCAGTGATAATAGTCATGAGTACGAAATAATGGAAAGTACACTATCAAGTACCACCAATATGTCCTGCAATAATGATATGACAACAGTATGCAATAATCATGCTCGGGGGATATGAGAAAGTAAATGTGCAACTCTCATGGAGGTACTCTCACAGGTACTCCTAATACATAAAACAGTGCACAAGTATATAAAGATGAGGTATGGAGTGAAATATGTCATTTCCACGGCATCCTGACATCGTGGTAGGATCACAATCCAGCAAGACAATCAAATTCACAATCCCTCAATCAATCCTCAAACTGGCTCTCATATCCGTAAGTGTCACATCTCCACGAGTCCGCTCTATCAAATGTATCTCACATAAATGTTGAATGTACAAGTCAAGTAGATCTCACATCTAGTATGTACAACATCAGTATATCTATCATATCAAATGTACAACATCAGTATATCTCCCGTATATCAAATGTACAACACAAGCGAATCTCACATCTCTCGTATGTACAATATCTGGTATATCTCACATATGTCTCATGTACTACAGCTAGTGGATCCCACATATCTCGTCTGTACAACATCAGGTATATATCTCACCTATATCTCATGTACAACAGCTAGTGGATCCCACATATCTCGTCTGTACAATATCAGTCTATCTCACATATATCATATGTACAACACTAAGTGGATCTCACATCTCTAGTGTGTACGATATCATCATCCAATCCCAATGGATCTCATGAAATCTCAAGTCAAATCTCCAGCACAGTTCTAACATCCTAAATATAATGACATATATAAATATGATGAGGGCAATACACATATATTAGCGTCCCATTCCACTAATATTGGTATAAAGGCATATATAACAGCGGCTCAATCCCCTGTTATATATACAAGAGTATTTAGGAATATCATAAAACCAATGTGTCAAGCATCAACACTGAAATACTGATAAGTACGTATCATACGCTATCACGAGAGCTCGAGTGCTTCGCTCTGCCCCTCGCCTCTCGACGTATCGATACGCACATGACTCCCAACGGTATCCCCCTGATATCCGCCGAGTCTCTGGTAATGTCACCGGAAAGTATGGCTCCCCTAGGCCTCATCGCCTCAGTGCGACATCGGCTCACTCCGACAACATTCTTGCTTCGGGGTACCTCCGGGCCCCACCATGTATCCTCATGCGGCTCTCGACGCCTCCTCGCATAGGATATATATCCGCACCGATAAATCTCATGGTGGATGCTATAATATCATCTCAAGGAAACCGGGTCTTCATGTATGCATAATTTCATGAACCACCACGGTCCCCAAATCCAGAAAACATCATGAAAAATCCATATAACAATGCGATAATCCATGAATAAATATACGCAATATGAAACTGTAATGAAAGCGTATAAATGAATAGCATAGCATTCACCAGATAATAAATGAATACATGAACAGTAGCAGAAATATAGGTATCTACCTATATGATGATGTGATATACCTATCAGGTATAAGTATGAAATACAAGTACACCTACCTGTATGCTGATGTGATATACCTATCAGGTATAAGTATGGAATGCAAGTACACCTGTATCTATGTGATGATGTAATATACCTAACAGGTATAGGTATGAAATGCAAGTACACCTGTATCTATGTGATGATGTAATATACCTAACAGGTATAGGTATGAAATGCAAGTACACCTGTATCTATGTCCCTAGGTGTATATGTATCTAGCCCTACTGATACAACATCCTATAGGTAAACAGGAACTAGCATGTCAAGTCTAAATATAACAATAAGAAATATGTATCAAGGTCACAATATCCCTAACCATACAATAGCATTTCTAAAATATGGTCGTGTATGACATGGCAATTATTGACGGTGTGTGTGGCATCCAATCAGTGCTCTCGCAATCTGAGCCATCAATAATTGTGCAGTGTCCTAAGGATACTAGTCCAATCACAATCTATCACTAAGCAGTAAGGTATATGCGCAATTCTAACATGATATAGAATATGCGACAAAGGTAAAGGTTTCTAGCCCAGACGCATAACGCCATGCGGGCGATTCCCCTGTAGATGTTAAATCTACTCACCCACACTCCAAGCTAGATGAAATCTACCACCTGAATCCCCATGTGGCAGTGTCCGTAGTCCTCGTCTGCGAACCTGCAACATATAAACAACAACAATATACGTATATCAATAATAGCTACGAAATACAAACTAGCTATATCTAACCGACACAACAACACACAACCACCTCTTAAGTGTTCGTATCGTGGCTAACGAGAGTAGCGACACGACGAAAACGACTTAAGAGCGAAACTACGAAAACGGCACGACGCGTGTCGTAACACGTATCGCACGAACACAAATCACTAGAAACTGCACAATTGATCCCAGATTTTGCTACTGTGAAAACTCAACAATTTCAACAAGACCAGAGGAACCCAAACCCTAGCAGACACCTACAGACCAAAACCCAAACCCTAACTCAACAGGGTGGCCGGCGTCGCCGGCCCCTCCTTCACCTGCCGCCGGCCCAGGCCGGTGCCATGGGGCTCGTCTTGGTGGTGGTGCTCCAGGTCCCCCAGTACAACACACCTACTATGTTGAATTTCCCAGTAAATATCCCGGATCAAAGCAGGTTCTAGAAACCACAAACCGACATCAAAATACGATATTTCGTATCAAACCCTAATTTAAACATCTAAACAGCAACTATCAATCAACAAAGCACAAAAACTAATTAAAGAAGAGATAAGGATCATTACCTAACTGAAAGAATAACAAGATCCAAGCTTTGTGCACTCCAAGTCAAGAAAATGAGAAAACTTGAAGAAATTGATGAACTTTGTGAAGAGATTTGGATTTGTGAAGGTTTTGTGAATGTTTTGTGATTAAAAGAGAGAAGAAAATAACCAAGTGCAGTAGAGGGAAGGGTGAGCTCGGCCAAGGAGAGGGAGAGAGAGAGAGAGGCAATTTCCAAGCAATTCCTAACACTTAATGCAAAGTCAATGCACCCACAAAAGTCCACACATTCATGCACCTTCTCACCCATTCTTTTCTATTCTTTTCTTTTCTTTTTTTCCCCATTAAACCTAGGCCACACAAACCATTATGCTAAGGTTAAGTTCACTTAGGAAAATTTTTTAAGAAAAGTGAAAAGAGAAGATTCCAAAAATGTGCAAACCGGATTAAAATAACAATAAAAATGGGAAAAATTCAAATTGCACCAAAACGTCCCATATACTCTCAAAGTGTGCGCACTAGCTTTATTTTCTCAAAACTAGGTGCTGGTAACTTGATATGGCCGTTTGATCGCAATCGGTATAAAACTGAAAATACCGATGAATTTCACCCAAAAACAGAAACAAGCACAAAACGATTTCTAGATCGTTACAGTGTGTGAGCAATCTCATCTAAATATTCATTAATTAAAAAGTACTGAGGCTGATGGGCAAGAGTATGATAGCTTGAATTGAATTCTCCGGGTGTAGGGATGTTTATTACACACACGTAGGGTGATATGATCGATGTTTGGAAGAAAGATAGGAATGAAGAATAAAGAGGATGTTTTATTGAGGGATGATGTGATTTCTGACATCTTTTCATGACTATTAAGATAGGGCTCATGACAACCGAAAAGCTAGCTTGGTTGGAAACCCTAATTTTCAAGGCTTTTCTTTTACAATTCTTTTCTTTAAATGTAATATTCATGATCTTCCTTTTTTTATTGGATTTTGTGGGTGCAATCCGCTGAAAACCCTCAGGAGACAACACTCCTCCTACTAGGGACACCTAAAGGTTTAAAGGCTTGTTGCACGTGCTCGGTGCAATCGTGTTGCCTACGAAAGTGTGCTAGTTAGTTTTTCTCTTTCTTTATTTTCTCCTTCTCTTTTTAATAAAACAATTCGATCGAGGCAATCGAAAATAAGTTTGGAGGAATTTGATCAGTCGAAAATACTGCATTTTTAACATGGCAATTTCCCTATCATTTGCACTCATCTAGAGCTGTTCGGCATTCATATAGCACATATTAGCAAAACAGTCGTAAAATAACAGATTGCATGTGTTATACTTTAAAACCGGCACTTTAAAGGAAATTGACTGTTTATCATGGCATTGCATCATCCCTATATTGCGCAACACTTGTTTCGAAGTCTGTGCAGGAAATCCCAGAAGAAAGGCCAAGATTGTCAAAGTGCTGATCAAAATTACGCCAAGTCTAAGATGTTTGATCTGGTATTAATATAAGGGAATTACACAATTCAACATATCAGATAAATACCCCAAAGTCAGCCTAAAGCACCAGAAGAAATATTGCACTGTGCCTCCCTCACCTGACCGCGGATCCGCGGCATAAGCAGGCACGTGCCGCGGATCCGCGGCCTTATTGCCACGTCATCGACACTGCTTCAGTTCAGATCTCTCTTCTCAGCTTCAGAGCACCTTTAAGTCACTGCAATTTCCAGATAACCCTAGAAGCTTCCGGCAGATCAGAAAGGTTCCTTGTACAAGCTAATGATGTCCTAGCTTCCAAAGCAAGTTTCACCTTAACTACCTTAAAGCCTAGAACTTTCTCCATAACCTCCTAGCTTAAGGTGGAAGCTAAACCCTAACTAACTAGTTCTAGAGGCTTCTACCTAACTAACTAGCTTACAAGGGAATCTAACCTAATCCAAGCTTCTTAATGGACCTAATCATTCCTAAACCTATAAAAAGGACCCTAGACCTCACTTGAAAAGGCCGTTCAACAATTCTCCCCACAAGTTGAGTGAAACGACTTGTGCCTCAAACCCTAACCCTAATCCAATCAAAAAGCCAAAAGTTCAAGATCTTTGAGTTCAATCGAAGCAAGAATTCTCCAAAGCCTTTAGAAGCGAAGCCGGACTTCATCAGAGCAAGTGATGAAGCTGATCCGTGACTCAAGGAGCCGTAGCGACGCCAAATTTAACGATCTAGTTCCTTCCTTTTGTAAATTCAAGAGAGTTGTAACGAATTTGTCGATAAATAAAGGTGAAATTCTTTTATCTTGCTTTCTTAAAATTCAAGCATTATGATTCAATCTAGATTCTTGAATGTGTTCTTTGTGATGATGCTTGAGTAAACTCCGCTCGTGGAGGAGTCGAAACAAATCAATAGATGATGAAGTTGACGAATCTTTAAACATTTTCTTCAGTCCTATAACGTTTGTAAATTTTTGAAAATCGAATGATCGATGATCTAGTTTCGAGGCGAAATGCTTTCTTGATTATTTTCGCACGGAACTAGAGATCAAAGATCGATCATTTGATTTCCTAGAAGCTATATTGTGAATGAGATTCATCGAAAGGACAAAGGATAAGATGAGGAAACCCTAATTCTTCGCAAGATCCTTAATCCTCGATAAATCGTCATCGATCTAGCATCAATTCGTTAATGGATAAGAAAAGGTAATTGTTAATCTTCTTCACATCTATAGATTTAATCTATTCCTACGAGCTTCACTTCAATTCTTGAAACTTAAATCGATTGGAATTCTATCACTTCTTGATTCTTGACTTTTAACGCTTTCTTGATTCTTGATTAGATCTAGTTGATTCTTGAAATTCATTGATATAAATCTTGAATCGTTTGCTTTTCTTTTCTATTAAATTTTAAATTCAAACAAAACAAATACGAACGAATCTCACAATCCCTGTGGACGATCCGCACTTACTAACGCGCTACATTCGACACCGTTACTGATTGCGGTCAAAATATTTTTGGTTGTGATTTCTACATAATTTTCTAAATACCGACACAACGAGAAAAAGAATCAATCAGTTGTCCAAAGCACTAATTAACTGGTGAATTTTTAATGAATTTTGCTTACACATCCTTCATGCGACCGTTAATGCTTCTTGAGGTACCAACAACCGATTACAAGATATGTTTGCACTTTAAAGCGTAATTCCTAGTCTTGCAACACCCAAGGCTTTTAGCAGTGACTCCCAAACCAGTTGGTCTAAGGCACTAGTTGATGAAGCACCATCGCTAAATATTTTTCTATATTTACAGCCTTAAGTAATCACAAAACCAGTGTTCATTTTTTTCTTCTTTATTCACCTTTTTTTCTTTTATTTTCTTCGTACTAAGAACTTTAGACAAGAGCATTTCAAGGTCTCCTCTAGTATTCCAAGTTTCAAGGTGCGTGATTGTGCAATTTGTAGGGTATACATTTTCAGAATCTACACTTAAGCTAGGAATTATTTTTCAAAGTTATACTCAAATAAAAATATCAATACTTTTCCTTTGTTTCGACTTTGCCTAAGAAGTGAACTTAAAATTTGCCTATTTCGAAATAAACTACAAGGACATATACTTTCTACCGTTAAACTTTATGGAATGTTATTGTTAGGGTTTTTAATTCACTAAGTCTAAGATCTAGTTGTTCCTAGCCAGTTGACCAATTTGTCAAACTCAAGTCAATTAGCCAAAATTGAATACATAAATTTTATAATTTTTTTGAAATTTTTCAATTTTTTTTGGGTTTTTCTTTTTCTATTTTTTTTTTGTTTTTTTCAAATTTTTCAAATTTTTATGATTTTCATATAAAGATGCAATGTAAAAATATACATATGAATGCGAAAGGAAGAAAACTTACCGAGCATACCCCCAAACTTAAACTGGACAGTGTCCTCGCTGTCATGCTGCACCAAGTGGGTTAATAATGTCGGCAATTTCCTGCTTATTATTATATTTACATATTATACACACCCCCAAACTTATTTGAAATAACGTTTTGGAAAAATTGAATGGAAATTCGGGGGTGAAAGTGGAGGAAAATCAATCGGTGTAAATTGGCTCCTGCAAAAACAGGAGCTCCTCCGAATGGTCCGCTGTGAAGAACGGTTTCAATCGATGTCCATTTACTTTGAATAAAGTACCGTCCTCCGGATTTTCAAGATCGACCGTACCGTGCGGATAAACTGTGCGAACTACAAATGGTCCTTTCCACCTAGAACGGAGCTTGCCGGGATGATAATGTAACCGAGTATCATAGAGTAAAACCTGTTGACCAGGTTGAAATGTTTTTCGCAAAAGGTGTTTATCGTGGAACACCTTGGTTCGGTTTTTAACAATTACGGCATTATCATATGCCTCATCCCGCAGCTCATCTAGTTTATTCAACTGCAGCTTTCGATTGCCGCCCGCATTTCCTAAAGATAAATTCAACTCTTTGATAGCCCAAAATGCCTTGTGCTCAATCTCCACTGGGAGATGGCAAGCCTTCCCGTAAACAAGCCGGTATGGAGATATGCCAAGATCTGTTTTGTATGCAGTACGGAACGCCCATAGTGCATCGATCAATTTGAGTGACCAATCTTTACGGTTTTTAGAAACCGTTTTCTCCAAGATTTGCTTGATTTGCCGATTTGAAACCTCGGCTTGCCCACATGTTTGGGGATGGTATGGCGTTGACAACTTGTGGGTAATAGAATATTTACGCATTAAGGACTCAAAAGTCCTATTGAAAAAGTGAGAACCATTATCACTTATTATCGCTCGAGGGTGCCCAAATCGAGAAAAGATTGTGTTCTTTAAGAAATCGAACGACAAACTTATTGTCATTCGTTCGACTAGGCACAGCCTCGATCCACTTTGAAACGTAGTCAATAGCCAAAAGAATATAAACATTCCCAAAAGAATTTGGAAATGGTCCCATGAAGTCTATTCCCCAAACATCAAAAATATCCACAACCAAAATTGGTTGGAGCGGCATTTCGTTTCTCCGCGATATCCGGCCCAAATGTTGGCACCGGGAGCATGTCTTGCAGTATTCATATGCATCCTTGAAGAGTCGTAGCCAATAGAAACCACACTGCAAGACTTTCTCGGCTGTCTTCTTTGGGCCAAAGTGCCCGCCACATGCTTGATCGTGGCAAAAAGACAGCACACTCTTAAACTCGTTTTCCGGTACACACCGACGAATGATTTGGTCGGAACAGTATTTAAAAAGATAAGGTTCATCCCAGTAAAAATGCTTTGCTTGGGACAAAAATCGAAGTTTATCCTGTTTCGACCAATCTTTAGGTATCAAGCCGGTGGTTAAGTAGTTTACTATATCAGTGAACCATGGTTCGCAAGAAACGGTCAAGAGTTGCTCATCGAGAAAAGCATCAGTGATTGGAAGTTCAAGTGTAGGCGAAGAAGGAAGTCGTGAAAGGTGATCGGCCACTACGTTTTCACATCCTTTTTTGTCCATTATGACAAGGACAAACTCTTGTAGCAGGAGGATCCAACGTATTAGCCTCGATTTAGCATCCTTCTTCGCAAAAAGGTGGGGAAGAGCAGAATGATCCGTATACACAATGACTGGAGAGCCGATTAAATAAGGCCGAAATTTTTCAAGTGCAAACACAACTGCTAAAAACTCTTTTTTGTTGTTGTGTAGTTTAGTTGGGCCTCATTTAATGTACAGCTAGCGTAATAAATCACGTGCGGCATTTTGTTAATGTGATGTCCAAGAACAGCACCAATGGAAAAATCTGATGCGTCGCACATAATTTCGAAAGGATGCGTCCAGTTTGGAGATGAAAGAATGGGCGCAGAAATGAGAGAGTGTCTCAAAGACTCGAATGCTTCCATGCAAATTGAGTCGAAATCAAATGTTGTGTCCTTGTCCAATAAGAGAGTCAAGGGTCTAGCAATCTTGCTAAAATCCTTGATGAACCGTCTATAAAAACCGGCATGGCCAAGAAAAGCTCGGATGTCTTTGACGCATTTAGGAGGAGGAAGATTTGAAATGACTTCAATTTTTGCTCTATCAACTTCTATGTCGTTTTGCGAGATGACATGTCCTAAGACAATGCCTTCTCGTACCATAAAGTGGCACTTCTTGTTAGTGTATATGCCCTAGAGGCCATTACTGTATCATACTAGTTTGTATATTACTTGATGGAAGCTTGGAATATTCACCTTATATTGACAATCTTTCTCAAAATAGTAGTATGCTACTTGGTTTGTTTCTTTATTAATGTGTGCATGTGTTTCTTTTAGCATATCGCCTTTATACATTAGTAGAGCCCTTAGAATCTTTTCTTGATTACCAGCGTTGTGATGGCAGTCACACTCGTGGGGGCTGGGTAATCCACAAGCACATCCTTATGCAGGTCCCTAGTCGTAGAACTATCGAGACAGGGCATCGATAGTCCAGAGTAGACTAGCGTATGCGCTTCTCATCCCAGCTTGGGAGACGGCCTGTCCCACAACCGTCAGTACGTCGTACTTGAGATAGTATGCGGGTGCTCGTTAGGTTACGAGTACATTGGACATGACTCGTCGGGAACTGTTGGTTGGTATTATACCTATCGTCAGTTATCAGTTCCCAGGTGACATGAGTACAGCTTAGTCCGTTGACTTGACACTGTCACTTCGCCTCGAGTGTGTTTCCACTGTACTTTGATTACTACCCTACCACGGCTCAAAGGAGTCATGCAAACAGGTAGTTTTTGGGTGCAGTCCCGAAGCACTTGGAGGCAGTGACGGTTAGACAGGATTTGTCTCTCCCGGTATTGGGGGTTGATATCGCGCTGTGTCTAGGAGAGCCACACAAAGTCTCTAGCCAGGGCAAGCGAAATAGATTGGTAGGTTTCCAGTGTTTTCTCAGGGTGTTCTGGGCTACACTCCAGCACGACTTGTACCGCTTTTAGGGGACTGACGTTTACTGCCCCCTAGGCCCGCCATGCGATGTTCTTAGAAGAACAGACCGAACTGTACGGAGACTGTCACATTCAGGCTCAGTAGGAGTTCAGATGGGTTTACCTCATCAGTCATCTTATCGGCATCTACCTGGGGACCGTTACGTACAGCTAGTGCCGCTTGCGGTCTGTGGTTAAACCCACTGCCAGGGTAGTGTCGAGTCTTTAGAGTCCCACACAGAGGGTTATTCGCCTTTAGGCAAAATGAGTAGAGGTCGCATGGTTTTGCGACAGGGTTCGTTCACATCCGCGCACTTGTGCACGTTTGGTGTCCGGACAGCTTATACTAGCGGGCTTTGGTTTAAGCCAGATCCTAGTATATGTTTTGGGATTGGTTTTATCTCTTTGTATTCGTGCTTCTCGGAACACGGATACGGGTGTGTATGCACAGTTGACTGAGGCAAAGGCAGAGGACTTTCATTAGGGTTGATGACTATTGTCTTTTTCTTAACCCTCATGTTTATGTGTGAAATATGATAATTAATATTAGTTATATATAATTATGTTATGGTTAGGGTTGTTGACCATTTGACTATGGTTGACATGTTGACCTATGTTGACAATTTGACCATCATCATTTCATATGAAAGATGCTCTTTGATCCTTGCAAAAGTAATTAATGTGAAATGATAATGGTCATTTCAAGATTAACCATCACAATTATCTTTAGCTAATTATTTATTTATCATAATTCACATATATGTGAGAAGGTTGGCTTTATTCTTCTCATTCTATCATTCCCATTCTCTCTCCTCCTCTTCCTCTCTCTCAAAGCTCTCCCTCTCATGAGTTGAGAACCATTGAGCTTGAGATAAATCCCTTAAAATTACTCTATACTCTTTCTAAGGTTCTAGGTTTAGCACACCAAGCCCCTTAGTTACTTCTAGTTTGAGGTTGGAGCCAAAGGTAGAGGCCCTCGGGTGGATCTTTCTTCGGAAAGAGAAGGCGACGAGACGATCCGTTCTTTCCACTCCAAGGAGGAAGAAGAAAAGGACTTCAAGACTTAGGTATAACCCCTTAACCGAGTAACTAACTCTTTTAGCTTGTTAGTTAGTTTTTGTTTAGCAAAGATCCCTCCTTTAGCTAGTTCATGTTGCCTAGTGTTGTAAAAATCCGACTTTTCATAACGTTTCCGCCTCCCCGCAAACACCGGGGTAGGCAACATGGACTTACAGTGGTATCAGAGCCTAGCTAAACACAAACTAACTAGTTAGCAAAGTATCTAGAACTTCGATCGGAAAAAATCGCAAAACATGTTTTCTAAAACCTAAGTTTCTGCCGATTTTTATTTCTGCTCCAAAAATAATAAATCATGTACTAAAAATCAGCTCAGGCTTTTGTTAGAACAGTGTCACGACCCGCAGGGTACGGAACGTGACTGGCACTTAAGTTTACGGAACGTCTCAAGACGTCCGTAAAAAAAGTAAGCCAAAGCCCAGAACCCAAAACAAAAAAGCAAAAGAGTGAAGAAAAACCAATCAATTGAAAGCGAGTTTATCAAATAAGTCATATAAAACCTTTTTAAAAACAATATCAATTTTTCCGAAAATTTCGGCAGAGTCTCCTTTGTAAATACTGGCCCCCAAAATGGGTACAACAAGAATATATATAAATCCAACAAATAAGGCATCCCCAAGCGGGAGCTAGCTCTTCGCCACAAGGCGGTCACAAATCCCACGCAATATAAAACAACAACAAGCAAAATAATCATAAAGAAGCATGAGAAAAACAGCATGTCGACTCAAGTGAGCTTGACCCCAAAATACAGCATAAAAAGTCCACAAATCTCACAGTCTCATCTCTAGGTCAATATACAACAATACTGGTAGATACAGTAGATGGAGTACACTAGATACAAAGAATATACAAGGTGGTACAAAAATAATAATATAACCCACCTAAGAGCAAAACCTCGAGTCCAGGCAAAAGAGGCAAAAGAAGCAAGTGCGCCCGCAGCTACTGTACTGACGGAGCGGACCTGCAAAAGGCTGTGGCACAACGGGGGTGAGTTGCCAACTCGTGAGTAATAAATAACATCTACACAGGCTATCGAATGCATGCACACAAGCATCCTAGCATCTAAAATACAGGTAAGGCAGGACATGATAGCAGGTATGTTTGCAATATGAATATACTAGCAGGTATGAATGCAATGCGAATCAACTCATGATCTGAATGTGTAAGTATAAGAATCATGTTTTTCCTTTAGGAATCTCTTTTGAAATACCAGCACAATACCAATAGAATCAACAAGAACCTGTGTCCAGCAACGACACCTCAAAACTATCACAATTCTCATATATCCATGTCATAGTATCTCTGGCCTCAGCCATCCGGCTGACCCATCTCAATATCACTATCACATCATCTCGCGGCCACGGTCGGTATCCTCTGGATATCCGCCGTCCCAAACAGTCACCGGTAGGTAATCCGTCCCCTGCCAGGCTCATTATCAGCACCACGAGCTTCATGCCCCGGGGTACCTTACCGGGCCCACCATGTACCCGAGACGGTTCATCCAACTCCTCGAAACGGGTCTCGAAAACCACAGCAAACACATGGTGGACGACACTTACATCACTAGAAAACCGCAATTTACATATTTAAAAATATAGTAAGTTTAGAAATTTTGCGGCTTTCCCCCGAAATCCAGAAATATCACAAAATCTCAAGAAATCCTCATAAATGCATATGCCAATGATAATGAATGCATATGGTGTCAATAATCAAGTTGCGATGTATGATTGATAGACTAGGCATGAACAAATAACATGATGAATTACATGCACATGATTAGCAATCTTATGATTTCATTTTAAAGAATTAAAGGCAATAGCACAGGTTAAAGCATCAATTATAGTAAAAGGTTTCAAATTATAGGTTATCTAGTGTGGTGGCATGGCAATTACCAGGGCGTGTGTGTAAGCATGAATAGTGCTCGTGCTGCATATAAAAACCCTGACAATGGTGCAGGTGTCCTATAGAATGGGTTCGCATATGTATGTCAATATAAGGCATGGATGTAGCAAATAATCATATAAGTATTACACCCCTAATTACTAACATTACTAAGAATCTTTTTAAGCTACTAAAACTATCGGGCGACTTGCGCCATCCAACGAGAGTCCCCCGTAGATGTTACATCTACTCACCGGAATCCCTAGCTAGTCACGTCCAATCACCGCTTTCCCCTTTCGTGCCGCGTCTGACGTCTCCGCGACCGAACCTGGAATTTACATCAATACCAAACATAAGGTTACATACCATGAAACGACGTAAATCCCAAACAAAAATACCAACGTTCACAAGCTAGGTACAACGTGCACAAGGTGCGCGGAACAGACGCGAAAATAACAAAAACTAACTAAAATCGTCGATTTGGTCGCCCGGCAAAGCTAAAACCCGATCACTCAAAAATCCGCACTCACACATCCTAAATGTCATAGGATATGCCAAAAATATCATCAAGATATTGCAAATAATTCATCACAATATTTTTATAAAAACCTAGTAAGCATTACATTCAAAAAAAATCGATGCAAACATTGCCGATTTGCGACAAAAAGACTACAACCTAGCAAGAACATCCAACCGCATAACTAGTTAGCCACAACACTATAATTACAACACAACAACCATGCTTCAACCTATTTCCATACACAAACCCCTTTCTTGATTTTTCTAAAAAGCAATAGCGATCCAAATTCACACTAGATTAACTTAGATTCGCATAAAATGGAACCACTTAAGCAAAATAACTCCATTAATTAGGTTAGTGTAAAACACTAGAAAGCAAAATAACTTAATTAACTTATTAATGGTTTCTAAAACCCTAATTAAAATTCAAACCATTCACTTTAAAACCTAGATTAGAAATCAACAACAAAAATTAACACATCAAGGTTCTAATTTAGCATATAACAACTACCAATTAACCAAAGATTGAAATTATACCTCACAAGTTCAAACCTTAGCTTGCCCTACCCTCCCAAGGCACCTACTTTCTCCAAGATTTAAACCAATTGGGATGTGAGAAGAGATGGATTAAGGGTTTGCATTGGATATGTGAAGGAAATTTGAATTTTGATGGATTTTTGAGGTGAAAATGAAGCAAAATAGAAGGAGAAATGGGGAAAATTTTTGGGGCTGTTTTCTGCAATAATTTGAGCTGAGGAGGGAGTGGGGAGAGGTGTGGGGGAGTTGGGGAAAAGTCAAGGTCAACCATACCAATCAACTAAAGACCCATACCCAATTAATAAATCAAAAACCTTATAAAAACACCTCATTTCAACACATAATAAAAAGTCAAAGGAGGCAAGGAATTTTTCTCCTTGTGCTGCTGAATTGGGCAGGCCTGGGGTGAGGGAAGAGTGAATGGGGGTTTTACAAAAAAAATTTTATGCAAAAAGACCCCCTACAAGTCCAAAATTGCAAGTTTAAGCTTAAATTCAATAAATTTCGTTTTTTATAATAAAAATTAGTTAAAACTTAAAATAAAATACTAAAAATTTATGTTACAACTATATTTTAATTAACATGATTTTAAAGCTTAAATTTAGCCTATTTAAATTTGTATTTATCGCTAATTTAATGTATTTTCTTACCGGCTTAAAATAATATTAAAAATTGAAAAATTAGGGAAAATTTTTAAATGACCAGAATTTCATAAGTAACTCATTTGCTACTAAAAACTAGCAATTACCTATTCAAATTAGGTATAATTAGTCCTAAACTGCAAAATAACAAAAAAGACGGTTTACGGAAAAAAATACCGAATTTTCACCGATTTTCAGGAAAACACCAAAACGACTTTTCAAGGCGCTACAATCTTCCCCTCTTAAAGAAATTCGGTCCCCGAATTTAAAAATATAAGTACGCGTACCTTCAAAGAGATGGGGATATTTCTTCCTCATCTCGCCCTCGGTCTCCCAGGTGACCTCCTCGCTGCTCGGGCCACGCCAAAGGACCTTGACGGTCGGTATAACTTTCGATCTCAACTTCTTCACCTGCCGATCCAGGATGGCCACCGGCTGCTCTGCAAAAGAAAGGTCGCGCTCTAGCTGGACTGTCGGGTGCTGAATCGCATGCGAATGGTCGTGAAGGTACTTGCGGAGCATCGAAACATAGAAGACGGGGTGAACATCGGGAAAGCTGGGTGGAACAGCCAAACGATATGCAACTGCGCCGACATGCTCGAGAATCTCGAAGGGACCCATAAATCTGGGACTAAGCTTTCCTTTTCGCCCAAATCGCATCACGCCCTTCATCGGAGAGACCCTCAGAAAAACATGATCGCCAACTGCGAACTCTAGTCTGCGACGGCGCCTGTCTGCATACGATTTCTGCCTGCTCTGAGCCGCTCTCATCCGGTCTCGGATCAACTGTATCTTCGCTGTCGTCTCCTCAACAAGCTGCGGCCCCAAACTACTGCTCTCGCTGAGCTCTGTCCAACAGACGGGCGATCTGCATCTCCTCCCATACAATGCCTCGAAAGGTGCCATCTGAATAGTATCCTGGAAGCTGTTGTTGTAGGAGAACTCTACTAACGGTAAATGACGATCCCAGCTACCGCCGAAGTCTAAAACGCACGCTCTGAGCATGTCCTTGAGAGTTTGAATGGTCCGCTTTGACTGTCCGTCGGTCTGCGGGTGAAACGCTGTGCTGAAGCTCAAACGAGTGCCCAAAGCCTCCTGAAGTCTCTGCCAAAGTCGGCTGGTGAACTGGGTGCCTCGATCTGACACGATACAAGTCGGTACGCCATGCAACCGCACGATCTCGTCGATGTAAAGCTGGGCATACTGAGCGAAGCTGAAAGTGGTCTTCACTGGCAGGAAGTGAGCCGCTTTCGTCAATCGATCTATGATCACCCAGATGGAGTCGTACGCTCGACTGGTCCTGGGTAGACCCACAACGAAATCCATCGAAATCTGCTCCCATATCCACTCCGGAATGGGTAACGGCTGTAGCTCTCCTGCGGGCCTCTGGTGCTCGGCCTTGACTTGCTGACAAGTCAGGCATCTCGATACAAACTCCGCGATGTCCCTCCTCATTCCGTCCCACCAATAGGTCTCTCTCATATCATGGTACATCTTGGGGGAACCGGGATGGACACTATACACTGATCGGTGTGCCTCCTCAAGAATGTCGCGCCGCAATCCATCAGCATCTGGTACACACAGTCTAGATCCATATCGTAAAATCCCCTGATCGTCAATCATGAACTCGGAAAATCTACCCTGTCCCATCTGTTGCATGATCTCTGAGCAACGGTCGTCTCTGCGCTGTGCCTCATATATACGGTCAAGCAACTGTGGGCGCGCACGAACATGCGCGTGCTGTCCCCCTGTCTGAGTGAACTCGAACTCAACTCGGCTGTCGCATAAAATCTGCCAATCTGCTGACGACTGCCTCTGCACTGCGCGCAATAGGATAGACTACCCCCGGGCCTCCTGCTCAAAGCATCTGCCACAACATTCGCCTTGCCTGGGTGATATAAGATCTCGCAGTCGTAGTCTTTCACCAACTCCATCCAACGACGCTGTCTGAGGTTCAGGTCTCGCTGCTGAAATATGTATTTTAAGCTCTTGTGGTCTGTGAATATTTGGCACGACTCGCCATATAGGTAATGTCGCCAAATCTTCAGTGCAAAGACCACTGCAGCCATCTCCAAATCGTGAGTGGGGTAGTTATGTTCATGCTTCTTTAACTGCCGAGAAGCATATGCGATCACCCGGCCATGCTGCATCAATACGCATCCTAACCCTACTCGCGAAGCATCACAGTAGACCACAAATCCGCCTGATCCCGAAGGCAAAGATAATACCGGCGCCGTAGTCAAACAAGTCCGTAGCTGCTGAAAACTGCGCTCGCACTCCTCTGTCCAAACGAAAGGATCTCCCTTCCGGGTCAAACCAGTCAAAGGTGCAGCTATACGAGAGAAGTCCTGAACAAAACGCCTGTAGTAGCCTGCCAGGCCTAGAAAACTACGGATCTCAGTAACCGATGTAGGTCGGGGCCACTGCTGAACAGCCTCAATCTTCTTCGGGTCCACACATATGCCATCTCTCGTAATCACGTGACCCAAGAATCCGACGCTTTCCAGCCAGAATGCACACTTGGAGAACTTTATGAACAGCTGGTGCTCCCTCAGAGTCTGTAACGTAATCCGCAAGTGCTGCTCGTGCTCCTCTCTGCTCCGGGAGTACACCAAGATATCGTCGATAAACATGATGATGAACAAGTCAAGTTACGGCCTGAATGTACGGTTCATCAAATCCATGAATGCTGCTGGGGCGTTGGTGAGTCCGAACGACATCATTAAAAACTCATAGTGGCCGTAGCGCGTGCGGAAAGCTATCCTCGGTATATCCTCCTGTCGAACTCGCAGCTGATGGTATCCTGATCGCAAGTCGATCCTCGAAAAATACCCCGCACCCTGAAGCTGGTCGAACAAATCATCAATGCGTGGCAACGGATATCTGTTCCGTACGGTAACCTTGTTCAGCTGGCGGTAGTCGATACATAAGCGCAAACTTCCATCCTTCTTCTTGACAAACAGGATCGGAGCACCCCACGGAGAAACACTAGGTCGAATAAGCCCCTTATCTAACAAATCCTACAACTGATCCTTCAGCTCTCTAAGCTCTGCCGGGGCCATCCGATAAGGCGGTATAGAAATAGGCCCCGAGCCGGGAATCAAATCGATGCAGAACTCAACGTCGCGCTCAGGTGGTAGCCCAGGTAGCTCATCAGGGAAAACATCAGGGAACTCAGAAACAACCGGGACCTGGTCCAACGGAACCTCAGCAGCTCGAGTATCACAAATATACGCTAAGAATCCCTGACATCCCTTCCACAAGAGCTGACCAGCGCGAAGAGACGAAATCAAGCTGGGAAGGGTGACGCTGGTGTCTCCCTGAATAATAAGGACTGGCTCTCCTAGAAAGCTAAATCTGACTGCCTTCTCACGGCAGTCCACCGAAGCATAACAAGTGGCTAGCCAATCCATGCCCAGAAGCACATCAAAGTCCAACATATCGAGCAGAATCAAATCAACCGATGAATCCCTTTCCCAGATACGAACGGAACACAATCGAAATAAAAACGAGCGACAAACGACTCGCCTACCCGAGTAACAACAACAAGCGGATGATCTAACGACGATGACTCACGGCCCAATATCGGTGCAAAGTGTGTAGAGATGTACGAATGTGTGGAACCTGGGTCGAATAATACCTGTGCATCAAAAGAGCAAACTGGCAAGGTATCTGTCACAACGGCATTGGATTCCTGCGCATCCTGCGGTGTCAAAGCAAATACTCGGGCCTGTCCTTCACCGATAGCGGGCTGACCTCAACCTCAGCCTCTGCCTCCTCGTCCTCTCTGAATAGGACCGCCGCGTCCATGGCCTCTGGGTGCACCTAACTGGCATGGAGCATCGCCTGTGGTAGGAAGTAGGGCTCTCTGAGGAGGGGGTGGTGATGGTGGTAGGGTCACATGCGGAACGGTCGCCGCTCCCTGTCGTCTCGCCGGACAGTCTCTGACAATATGGTGCGGACTCCCGCACCCAAAACACCCTGGCGACGGCTGCTGTCCCTGGGGATATGAATCATATAACTGACCCCGTCCAAATCCCCTGCCGGGCCCATCCCTCGGAAAGAATCTGGCACGCTGCCTCTGAGACGGCACCTCGGTGCGAAGCCTCTTCGGCCCAGAAACGGCCGAAGTCTGTGATATGCGTGCCTCCATCCGTAATGCCGTATCCATAGCAGCTGAATAAGTGTCGTAGTGCTGGGCGCCAATGGCAAGATATAGCTGGGCATCAAGTCCCTGTACGAACCTCTTCACTATCTTCTCTTCGGTATCCACCAAATACGGAGCATATCGGGACAACTGTGTAAACTGGATGTCATACTCGTTATCCCAGGTGTCTTGATCAAGGCCTCAAAACTACGAGCTCTGGCGTCACGAACGCTCTCTGGGAGGAAAAGAGCTAGAAAGACTGCTGTAAACTCGGCCCACGTCATAGGCGGTAGACCTGCAGCTCGACCTCTCAAGACTGACTCCCACCATGTCTGCACGAGACCCTCTAGACGGAAACTCGCAAGCTCCACCCATCGATCATCCGAACATCTCAGCGAACGGCAAATCCTGGCTAAACTGTCAAGGAACGTCTGTGGGTCCTCTGCTGCCTCGGTGCCGGTTAATACTGGAGGTCTCAGCCTCATGAAATCCTGTAGTGAAACCGGGATGGTCATGGCGGTAGTAGTAGGAGAAGGTATCATAGTAGTCTGGGATGTAGTAGGTGCGTCATCCGGCCTCGGTGTACGACTGGCTGCAACTAGGGATCCTACATCTGACGTAGCTCCTGCATACTCCCCATCATCTTTCGCAACTCCTCCATACCAGTCTCAAGCCTATCCATACGGCCTGGGGACGGTGGATCGGTCTGTCCCTGCGGCGTAGGCATACCACCCTGCTCAGTCCTGGTCTCGGACGAGCCAGCTCGAATCTCGTCTCGGGCGGCAGCCCTCTGTGCCCTCGTAGCCTTTGGCGGCATAGTGGCTGGTACAGTAAAAAGGATAAATAAGAACAGTGCAATAGAATCATAGGATACACGGAATTGAAGAAGGAATTTCAAGCAAGTATATCCTAAAGTCACTTAGGCGGAGTACCGTATCGCAAGTATGTCGCGGACATACACACGCTACGTTACCCTACTTAAGTCACTTATTCCATCTACCAAGGGTCATCCTACACTCAAAAAGGTAAAACCTATCGCTCTGATACCAACTTTGTCACGACCCGCAGGGTACGAAACGTGACTGGCACTTAAGTTTATGAAACGTCTCAAGACATCCGTAAAATAAGTAAGCCAAAGCCTAGAACCCAAAACCAAAAAGCAAAAGAGTGAAGAAAAACCAATCAATTGAAAGCGATTTTATCAAATAAGTCATATAAAACATTTTTTAAAACAATATCAATTTTTCCGAAAATTTCGGCAGAATCTCCTTTGTAAATACTGGCCCCCAAAATGGGTACAACAAGAATATATATAAATCCAACAAATAAGGCATCCCCAAGCGGGAGCTAGCTCTTCGCCACAAGGCGGTCACAAATCCCACGCAATATAAAACAACAACATGCAAAATAATCATAAAGAAGCATGAGAAAAACAGCATGTCGACTCAAGTGAGCTCGACCCCAAAATACAGCATAAAAAGTCCACAAATCACAAAGTTTCATCTCTAGGTCAATATACAACAATACTGGTAGATACAGTTGATGGAGTACACTAGATACAAAGAATATACAAGGTGGTACAAAAATAATAATATAACCCACCTAAGAGCAAAACCTCGAGTCCAGGCAAAAGAGGCAAAAGAAGCAAGTGCGCCCGCCGCTACTGTACTGACGGAGCGGACATGCAAAAGGCTGTGGCACAACGGGGGTGAGTTGCCAACTCGTGAGTAATAAATAACATCTACACAGGCTATCGAATGCATGCACACAAGCATCCTAGCATCTAAAATACAGGTAAGACAGGACATAATAGCAGGTATGTATGCAATATGAATATACTAGCAGGTATGAATGCACTGCGAATCAACTCATGATCTGAATGTGTAAGTATAAGAATCATGTTTTTCCTTTAGGAATCTCTTTTGAAATACCAGCACAATACCAATAGAATCAACAAGAACCTGTGTCCAGCAACGACACCTCAAAACTATCACAATTCTCATATATCCATGTCATAGTATCTCTGGCCTCAGCCATCTGGCTGACCCATCTCAATATCACTATCTCATCATCCCGCGGCCACGGTCGGTATCCTCTGGATATCCGCCGTCCCAAACAGTCATCGGTAGGTAATCCGTCCCCTGCCAGGCTCATCGTCAGCACCACGAGCTTCTTGCCCTGGGGTACCTTACCGGGCCCACCATGTACCCGAGACGGTTCATCCTGTAAGTCCATGCTACCTCTCCCGGTACTTTCGGGCATGCGGAATTTGATAAAAAACGATTTTCTTAGAGGTGGTAACATGGACTTAAAACCCGGATCTTTGTTAAACATCTAACTAACAACCTAACTATGAGTTGCTAACTACTCGGTTAGGGGGTTATACCTTTATATTTCTCGAACTCCTTCGTCTTCAAGCTTCGATGGTCGTCCGGATCGCCTTCACTCCATCGTCTCCTTGCGCCGAAGATAGATCCACCTCGAAAGCTTCAACCTTTGGCTCCTTCTTCGAACTTTGAAGAAACTAGTTCACTCGGTTTGCTAAACCTTGTGAACTAGAGTGAGTAGAGAAGAGTTTGTATGGGATTTTATCTATGGTTCTTGGTTCTCAACTCATGAGACAAGTGAACCATAGAGTCAAGAGAGGGAGAGCAAGAGGAGGAAGATGAGAGCTCAAGAACAAGAGAGAGAATGAGCATGAAAGAATGAGAGAATACTTTTGTCATTTGGCTCTCATAATCCAAAACAATCATAACACATCATATCAATCAAGTATTATGTGATGGTTTAAGCGACCATAGCTATATCATTTCATGCACTCATTTTGCACAAAAGAGCAAGCAAGCAAAAGTCTTTGCCATGAAATGATAGCTATAGTTATCATGATAGTCAACTAGTCAAGCCTAGTCAACCGGTCAACAAGTCAACAAAAGTCAACAAGTCAACAAAGTCAACAACTCAACAATTATGTCACTATAATACCTAATTAATATAATTGTTAATCACATATCATATTCTCATTAGGGTTGAGCAAAAAGTCAATGGTCAACTGTCAATGGTCAACAACCCTAATGAGAATCCTCCGCCTCTGTCTCTCCGTCAACTGTGCATACACACTGATTGTTAGAATTAAAGTTAACCGCAATCAAGACGGTGTCGCTATGCAGCTAGCCGGTTGAGCACGGGTCGATCCACAGGGAGATGGTTGTATGTCCTTTCGAGTTTTAGACGAGTCAATAAAGAATGAGTATATGTTTGTTCGATTCTAACCTATGTGTATTATTTGCAAGTATAAAGTTGTTAAGAAAAAGATACGAAATTGTAAGCTAAAGAAATCCGTACTCAAAACCTTTGAGCCGAGTCTTGACCAATTGAAGCTAAAGCAATCGGCAACAACGTGGATTAGGGAATTTAAGCGCGGTATTCGTGGAATACGGCTTATTTACCCTTGTCCTTCCGTTCTTGTCTCTTGCTTTCGCCTCCGGCCAAACCGAACGCAACCGGTCGCGGTTAGGAATCACCGTTGCCTTATTAGGGTAGGGTGCCTAACGGAGCGCTTGCGTATGGTTTGGGCGGAGTTCAATCGAAAATAACGGGAAAAGGAAATCAGAAAGAAGATATTAACTTACAATACCGTATTTCATCTTAACAACAATAATTACAACCATTCACAAAATGAACAAAAGAGAGCAAAAGAAAAGAACAAAGAAAAGAAAAGATTACAAGTATTAAGTGCATGAATTTAAGTGCATGAAATAAATTGCAAGAAAGAAAAGCAAGATAATAATAAGCAAGTAATAAAAAGCGATAAAAAGAACAAGAAAGTAGAACTCAAGACAAGCATGGGATCAATAGCCAACCCTTAAACTTGCAAGCTCAATCAAGAGGTTGCAAGATCAAGAGAAGGGTAGAGAACGCATGTGTATTGAAGCGCTAATTCCATAAGAAAATACGACCCTTGAGATCAATAACTAACCCTTAACATTTCAAGCTCAATGAAGAGGTTGAAAGATCAAGAGGAAGCAAGAAATCTCAAGGGGAAGTTAAACTAACAAGAAAGATAAAAAAAACCTCATCTTCATTAACATCCACTCAATGCTCTCACTACATTTCCATGGAGGAAGAATGAAGAAGAAGAAGAAGAACTATACAAAAAACTACAAAAGAGTGGACACAAAATTGGACCCTTGGCTTAGCTCAATTCTGGAGTATTTATAGGCAGAGGGTTGAAGACCTAGGGCAATAATCTGCCACTAAAGGAAAAGACCAAACAGCCCATCAAAATTCATCACCCGAGGAGCCAGTACGGCCGCGTTTCCGCGGCCTAAGCAGGCTTATGCCGCGGAAACGCGGCGGTTTAGAGGAGTTGGCTCCTCGGGTTTTGGGTGCTTTCCTGCTCTTCAGTCCTGTGTTTTTCTACATATACCAAAATGCAATTTGCTTCCACAGTTGCTTCAGATCTGCACAGTCCAATCATAGCTTAACTTTTGTTTGATTTGACCTTTCTCCCTCGAGCTCCGCGCACCCATTGATTCTTGTGCTGCCCCCCTCGTGCTCTGTGCTTGTCCGAGACACGAATGACCACTGTCATATGTCTTGTCTCTGGAACTGGTAAGCGGCACGGGACGGATACAGATGACCGGAAGCCGGCTTTTATCTGTTGTCAACAGATGTTCTGTATTTTGGCGTAGCATTGGAGATTTTGTATCAATTGCGTTATTTTGGACTAGAAAACTGTGGCCTGTAAATATGTAGAAAACACGGATTAAAAGCACCTACCTATAAACACACGAGCATAAGAATGGGCGGTATAAAATGCAGTATTCTGTTATGAACAAATACCCCCAAACTTAACTTTTGCTCGTCCCGAGCAAAACCAATTATTCACAAAAAAGAAAATCCTAACCGCACTTTCACAGGGAACACGATTGCACTGAGCACGTGCAACAAGCCATTAAACCTCTAGGTGTCCCTAGTAGGAGGAGTGTTGTCTCCTGAGAGTTTTCAGCGGATACTACCCATAAAATCCTGTCAAGCTAGTGTCATAAGTTAACATTGATTCTACTTCTACAGTTCAGTATTTACGTTAGAAATTCTATCATCCTAAGTTAGAAATATCCAACCCTTATTTTTCACACCTCCTATCTATTTAACCTTAGGTCTTTATACGTTCCAAAAAAGTTTAGAAAGATGTTGGTTCTCCTGAGTTTTCCTTCTAAAGTGCGGCCTCAAATCAGGGATTTTTATCAACTTTACAGAAAACACAAGTCTTATTCTTTATTTCTATCTTTTATTCAAACATCGATTGTATACCCCTACGTGTGTGTATATTTGCACCCCTACACTCAAGAATTCAATTCAAGTTATAATACCCTTGCCCTAATACCTAATACTACTTCTTTTCATTAAGGATGGACGGATTTGCTCACACACCTTTCATGCGACTATTAATGCTTCTTGAGGCACTAACGACCGATTACTGAATGTGTGAACTTTAAAGCGTAAATAGCAGTTTCCAGGTCTTGACTTTATTCTATTTTTCTTTTTCTTTTTCTTTTTTTTTCTTTTTTCAAGACCGGATATATTTTTCAACATGCTCTTTTGGTGTTTAGCTTTAAATACCGTTTTTTCTTTCATACTAGGCTTTCAGGCAAGAGTATTTCTAGGTATCCTCTACTATCCCAAGTTTCAAGGTGCGTGTATATGCAGTTTGTAGGGTATATACTTTCTAAATTTGAACTCAAGAAAAGAAACTATTTTTCAGACTTATCCTCCGGTAAAGCTTCAATACTTTCCCTTCATCTTGACTTAACTCAAGAACTGAACTCAAGATTACCTAGTTCTCAAAAAAAAACTGTAAGGACGTATACTTACCAAGTTTAAACAGAATGAGCGTTATTTTTAGGGTTTTCAATTCCTAAGCCTAGAATTTAGTTATTTCTATCATATCAACTAAACTTTCGGAATAAAGATCTAAGTTACCCTATTAGTTAACTTGACGACAAAGTTTTTATATTTTTTGGAAAATTTTTGATTTTTGTGGGTTTTTAATAAGGTATGCAAATGCAAAATATACAAATGAATGCGAAGAAAGAAAGCTTACCGAGCACACCCCCAAACTTAAACTTGACAGTGCCCTCACTGTCAGGCTATACCAAATGGGTCAAAATTGTCGGCGCTCCCCCTAAAAACAAATTATATACAAAACAAAAAAGGAAAACAAAAAATATATACAAAAAAGGTGTCCCCCCCAAACTTAAGTAAAACAGTGTTTCCACTGTTAAGCGTTGAAATTCAGGATTAGGGGGGAAAGAGAACAGTATCAAGCTATACAAGGCCTTACACAGGCCAAAAGTTAGTACCAACCATTGAAAGATCTTATCGTGATAAAGCAGTGGTTGGCGAAAGAAGGTGAAGAGGAAAGAAATGAAGAATACGCGAGACCGTATGCAGAGAGAAGCGGGATACGGTCTCGGTATATGAGAGGAAGAAGAATGGCGGAAGGGAAAAAGAAGTGGAATGCGAATTTGAGGGTGCAAATGCAGTAAATAGATTAGCACAATTTGTGATGACCGATGTGTGAAAAGTGATTGTGCTAATGTATTTATCCGTCGAGAAATGGGGTCAAATCCCTCAAGATTCGTGAGAAACCGTGGGTACGCCGAACTTGGTAAACCAGATATACGAAGTGAAAATGATACGGGTTCTTGCAAGGTTGGAACAATGGAAAGGATGGAGGGAAGTGGTTGAGGAAGGGTATCGGTTAAGGGTTCTGGAGGGTGTACACAGTCAGTGAAAGGAACAGGATGAATTGGAAAATCCGACTCATCATCTAGAACTGTTTCATCCTCAAAAATATCCTCAAAATTCTCCTCAAAGCTAAGCTCATCCATGCATATTTCATCAATACCCAGACACATATGAGGTTCGGGAAAAATAGTTAATGACTCGGGATGATGATTTGAAGAGAAAAACTCAGCCAAATCTATGGGTTCATCATCCAAAATATTCCCAGCGTCGATATCCTCAATCAAGTGAAAATCAATATTCTCAGACACCTCTACAAAAGCATGGATTTCAATCGATTCAGGTTCTAGAGTGGAGGTGTAGAGGTCAAAAGGTTTGGGATTGGTTTCACTTGGAAGGGACCCTTCACAATCAGGTAAATCAAACACTACAAAGTCGCACAACTCATTAAACATTCTATATTCAACTGATAATTCATTTGGGACACTTGATAGACTTTCCACACAGGAGTTGTGGGATTCAATTTGAGACGGGTAGGTTTGATTTGGAAGGGTATACAGCTCACTTTCTCCACTCAAATTCACAGCCTGTCCTACCGCCTCTTCATACATTGGAAAATTTGGAGCTAGCTGGAAACTAGCTACCGAGTCAGTAGGTTGTATGAGAGCGGCCATGGACGCATTCAAATCCATCATCTGTTGGCTTGACGCTACCCTAAAGTCTTCCAACGACTGTTCCAGACTAGACATGGATTGTGAAGGGGTTTCAGTAAAAGATTCAAAGTTGTTTGGATACTGAAAACTCCCAAATGGCGGTTCTGATGCTATGTCTAGGGAAGGTGCAAAAGTAGGGTAGGATTGGTAGGAATTGAATGGCTGGACAGGAGAAGGATCAACATTTGGATAAAAAGGTGAATGGAATTGTTGATCCCAAGAATTTGAAGTGGTGAAAGGAGTGAAAGATCGGCTACGGGATTGTTCAATACGTTCAGCAATAGACATTGGTCTTGTGGCTACAACTGGACTTTCAAAAGGGGTATCAACGCAAGAAGGGGTGAATGTTTGAAACGGTTGTTACGAAGTGGATTGCGGGGTCCAGTTGTTCGTCCTAGACGCGTCTATCCGATCTTTCAAAGAAATTTTGGGCATGGAGGGGTCGTTCGAAGTTCGACCAAAACAAGAACCGTAGGAAGTTATGTCTGGTTGTGGGTACCAAAGTTTGGCAAGAGTTTTGCGAGGTGGAGTACCCATGATATGAAGAGAGAAAGAGAGAAAGGCAGAGAAAAGGAGGGGAAAAAGAATGTGATTTTTTTTTAGTTATATATTAACAAAAGAATGAAGTATACACACAAAAAGAATATGGACAAAAACAATCACGCCCCAAAAATACCACACACCTAATCGTTCTAGGGTTCACCTAGGTCAACTAGACCTTCTCCAGAACTTGATTGTCGAAGTAAAATTGTGTCGAGAAACAGGCTCAAGATACACTGATCACGAGGCCAGGTAAGTGCAGAGATAAGGGGAGGTTTTCCAACGCTTTCGCGAAGTTCCTTAATTAAATAACCCTTTCTCTTTTGGCGGTTTCGCCGTTAACACTTTCCTAGACACCCCGTAAACAATATACCGTTAAGCAAGGTTCTAAACACAGTTAACTTCTCCTAGTGAGCGCGAAGTCCTTAAGGCTTAAAGTCTAGTTTCTTTTAAATTTTGTGTGGGTAAACGTTATGCTCAAGTTCGTGATTTGTGGGCCACGGAAAAGGTGATGAAATCCTTTACCGTATGTTGTGGGGTTCGCTTGCCCTTAAGTCCGTATTAATGTATGCAATGCGCAATTCAATAAAAATTCTATAAAGAATCAAACAATCGTTTTTTAGTTTAAGCGCGGCACTGCAACAAATACGGGTTAGTCAATTTTTAGCGTTTGCTAGCGAACTTGCAAAGAATCCTGCAAAGAATAGTATATTGGAAGCGTCGGATTTGAGAAGAAGGTGTTAGTAAAGTACGTACCGTTAAGTTTGGGGTTAGGAAACCCCCGTTGAATCAAATCCGGTAAGCTTGAAAGGTTTGCTTGCGCGGGTCAAACTACCCGGATCTTTGGCACTGTACTTCGTAATCACCTTTGCTTTGAATGTACACTTTGCTCCCACAATCGCAGTTTGCAAATCCGCAAAAATCTGCACTCTTGCCCACAAAAATGATCAAAAATATCAAAAAGAATTTTTTTTTTAATTATATACAAAAAGAATATTAACCCGAATAACAAGAAAGAAAATACGCTACCGTCTCCCCGGCAACGGCGCCATTTGATTGAAAGAATTATAGTTTTAACCGCAATCAAGACGGTGTCGCTATGAAGCTAGCCGGTTGAGCACGGGTCGATCCACAGGGAGATGGTTGTATGTCCTTTCGAGTTTTAGACGAGTCAATAAAGAATGAGTATATGTTTGTTCGATTCTAACCTATGTGTATTATTTGCAAGTATAAAGTTGTTAAGAAAAAGATACGAAATTGTAAGCTAAAGAAATCCGTACTCAAAACCTTTGAGCCGAGTCTTGACCAATTGAAGCTAAAGCAATCGGCAACAACGTCGATTAGGGGATTTAAGCGCGGTATTCGTGGAATACGGCTTATTTACCCTTGTCCTTCCGTTCTTGTCTCTTGCTTTTGCCTCCGGCCAAACCGAACGCAACCGGTCGTGGTTAGGAATCACCGTTACCTTGTTAGGTTAGGGTGCCTAACGGAGCGCTTGCGTATGGTTTGGGCGGAGTTCAATGGAAAATAACGGGAAAAGGAAATGAGAAAGAAGACATTAACTTATAATACCGTATTTCATCTTAACAACAATAATTACAACCATTCACAAAATGAACAAAAGAGAGCAAAAGAAAAGAACAAAGAAAAGAAAAGATTACAAGTATTAAGTGCATGAATTTAAGTGCATGAAATAAATTGCAAGAAAGAAAAGCAAGATAATAATAAGCAAGTAATAAAAAGCGATAAAAAGAACAAGAAAGTAGAACTCAAGACAAGCATGGGATCAATAGCCAACCCTTAAACTTGCAAGCTCAATCAAGAGGTTGCAAGATCAAGAGAAGGGTAGAGAACGCATGTGAATTGAAGCGCTAATTCCATAAGAAAATACGACCCTTGAGATCAATAACTAACCCTTAACCTTTCAAGCTCAATGAAGAGGTTGAAAGATCAAGAGGAAGCAAGAAATCTCAAGGGAAAGTTAAACTAACAAGAAAGATAAAAAAAACCCTCATCTTCATTAACATCCACTCAATGCTCTCACTACATTTCCATGGAGGAAGAATGAAGAAGAAGAAGAAGAACTATACAAAAAACTACAAAAGAGTGGACACAAAATTGGACCCTTGGCTTAGCTCAATTCTGGAGTATTTATAGGCAGAGGGTTGAAGACCTAGGGCAATAATCTGCCACTAAAGGAAAAGACCAAACAGCCCATCAAAATTCATCACCCGAGGAGCCAGTACGGCCGCGTTTACGCGGCCTAAGCCGACTTATGCCGCGGAAACGCGGCGGTTTAGAGGAGTTGGCTCCTCGGGTTTTGGGTGCTTTCCTGCTCTTCAGTCCTGTGTTTTTCTACATATACCAAAATGCAATTTGCTTCCACAGTTGCTTCAGATCTGCACAGTCCAATCATAGCTTAACTTTTGTTTGATTTGACCTTTCTCCCTCGAGCTCCGCGCACCCATTGATTCTTGTGCTGCCCCCCTCGTGCTCTGTGCTTGTCCGAGACACGAATGACCACTGTCATATGTCTTGTCTCTGGAACTGGTAAGCGGCACAGGACGGATACGGATGACCGGAAGCCGGCTTTTATCTGCTGTCAATAGATGTTCTGTATTTTGGCGTAGCATTGGAGATTTTGTATCAATTGCGTTATTTTGGACTAGAAAACTGTGGCCTGTAAATATGTAGCAAACACGGATTAAAAGCACCTACCTATAAACACACGAGCATAAGAATGGGCGGTATAAAATGCAGTATTCTGTTATGAATACACACCCGCATCCACGTTCCGAGGAACACGAATACAAACTGGATAAATCCAATCCCAAAACATACACTAGGATCTGGCTTAAACCAAAGCCCGCTAGTGTTTACTGTCCTGACACTGTACGTGCACAAGTGCACGGATGTGACCGAACCCTGTCGCAAAACCATGCGACCTGCCGCAAAACCATGCGACCTCTACTCTTTTGCCTAAAGGCGAATAGCTTTCTGTGTGGGACTCTAAAGACTCGACACTACGCTGGCAGTGGGTTTAAGCACAGACCGCAAGCGGCACTAGCTGTGCATAACGGTCCCCAGGTAGAAGCCGACAAGAAGACTGACGAGGTGAAACCCATCTGAACTCGTACTGAGCCTGAATGTGACAATCTCCGTACAGTCCGGTCTGTTCGTCTGATACATCGCATGGCGGGCCTAGGGGGGCGGTAAACGTCAGTCCCCTAATAGCGGTACAAGTCGTGTCGGAGTGAAGCCCAAAACACCCTGAGATAACACTGGAAGCCTACAAGTATATCTCGATTGCCCTGGTCAGGGACTACTCGTGTAATGGCTCTCCTAGACACAGTGCAATGTCAACCCCCAATACCAGGAGAGACGAATCCTGTCTAACCGTCACTGCCTCCAAGTGCTTCGGGACTGCACCCAACTACCACCTGTTTGCACGACTCCTTTGAGCCATGGTAGGGTAGTAATCAAAGTACAGTGGGAACACACTCGAGGCGAAGTGACAGTGTCAAGTCAGCGGACTAAGCTGTACTCATGTCACCTGGGAACTGATAACTGACGATAGGTATAATACCAACCGGTCAGTTCCCGACGAGTCCTGTCCAGTGTACTCGTAACCTAACGAGCACCCGTATACTATCTCCAGTACGACGTACTGATGGCTGTGGGACAGACCATCTCCCACACTGGGATGAGAAGCGCATACGCTAGTCTACTCCGGAGTATCGATGCCCTGTCTCGATAGTCCTTCGACTAGGGACCTGTATAAGGATGTGCTTATAGATTACCCAGCCCCCACTAGTGTGACTGCCATCACAACGCTGGTAATCAAGCAAAGATCCTAAGGGCTCCACTAATGTGTATAGGTGATATACTAAAATAAACACATGTACACATTGAAGTAGAAACAAACCAAGTGGCATACTACTATATTGAGCAAGATTGTTTATACAAGGTGAATATCCCAAGCTTCCATTAAGTAATATACAAACTAGTATGATACAGTAATGGCCTCTAGGGCATATACACTAACACATCCAACTCCTCGAAACGGGTCTCGAAAACCACAGCAAACTCATGGTGGACGACACTTACATCACTAGAAAACCGCAATTTACATATTTAAAAATATAGTAAGTTTAGAAATTTTGCGTCTTTCTCCCGAAATCCAGAAATATCACAAAATATCAAGAAATCCTCATAAATGCATATGCCAATGATAATGAATGCATATGGTGTCAATAATCAAGTTGCGATGTATGATAGATAGACTAGGCATGAACAAATAACATGATGAAGTACATGCACATGATTAGCAATCTTATGATTTCATTTTAAAGAATTAAAGGCAATAGCACAGGTTAAAGCATCAATTATAGTAAAAGGTTTCAAATTATAGGTTATCTAGTGTGGTGGCATGGCAATTACCAGGGCGTGTCTGTAAGCATGAATAGTGCTCGTGCTGCATATAAAAACCCTGGCAATGGGGCAGGTGTCCTATAGAATGGGTTCGCATATGTATGTCAATATAAGGCATGGATATAGCAAATAATCATAAAAGTATTACACCCTTAATTACTAACATTACTAAGAATCTTTTTAAGCTACTAAAACTATCGGGCGACTTGCGCCATCCAACGAGATTCCCCCGTAGATGTTACATCTACTCACCGGAATCCCTAGCTAGTCACGTCCAATCACCGCTTTCCCCTTTCGTGCCGCGTCTGACGTCTCCGCGACCGAACCTGGAATTTACATCAATACCAAACATAAGGTTATATACCATGAAACGACGCAAATCCCAAACGAAAATACCAACGTTCACAAGCTAGGTACAACGTGCACAAGGTGCGCGGAACACACGCGAAAATCGCAAAAACTAACTAAAATCGTCGATTTGGTCGCCCGGCGAAGCTAAAACCCGATCACTCAAAAATCTGCACTCACACATCCTAAATGTCATAGGATATGCCAAAAATATCATCAAGATATTGCAAATAATTCATCACAATATTTTTATAAAAACCTAGTAAGCATTACATTCAAAAAAAATCGGTGCAAACATTGCCGATTTGCGACAAAAAGACTACAACCTAGCAAGAACATCCAACCGCATAACTAGTTAGCCACAACACTATAATTACAACACAACAACCATGCTTCAACCTATTTCCATACACAAACCCCTTTCTTGATTTTTCTAAAAAGCAATAGCGATCCAAATTCACAGTAGATTAACTTAGATTCGCATAAAATGGAACCACTTAAGCAAAATAACTCCATTAATTAGGTTAGTGTAAAACACTAGAAATAAAAATAACTTAATTAACTTATTAATGGTTTCTAAAACCCTAATTAAAATTTAAACCATTCACTTTAAAACCTAGATTAGAAATCAACAACAAAAATTAACACATCAAGGTTCTAATTTAGCATATAACAACTACCAATTAACCAAAGATTGAAATTATACCTCACAAGTTCAAACCTTAGCTTGCCCTAGCCTCCCAAGGCACCTCCTTTCTCCAAGATTTAAACCAATTGGGATGTGAGAAGTGTAACCCTTCGAAAATCGTTTAGGCAGTTTTTCGGTAATCGGCTAATTTTTCGGCTTTTTCCGTAAAAAGTCAAAATAGGTATTTTTCATTATAGACCTAATTATACCCAATTTAGATAAGATATTACTATAATTTTGTCACTAAAATGTCACTTATAATTTTCTAGTTAAATAAAAAAAAAATTCGTAATTAATTATTTTTTTATTATTTTAAGCCTTTTTAAATACATTAAATTAGGGATAAATACAAATTTAATTAGGTAAATTTCATAATTAGGAGTCTTTATAAGCTAAAATATGGTGTTAATAAAATTGTATCATGACTTGCAAATATTTGGTTGTAGGGTTGGAAATTTAATGGAAAAATGATGAAAAATAAGTTTTTTTTTGTAAATTGTTGATGTGAAAGCATTAAATGAGAACATAAAGGGTTTTTTTGACCTAGAAACTTCCACAAAACTCTCACAACCTCCCTCCTCTACCTCAGGTCGAGCTCAACCAGCTGCAAACCCCATTTCCCTCTCTCTTTCTTGCTTCAAAAATCATGAAAAAATCAACAAAATCCACCGAAATCAACACATTTCTTCACAAATTCAAACCATAATCCTATTCCACCTCTTTCCAATCCTAATTTGCTTTAAAACAAGGTGAAAGGAGGCATCTTTCAAGGTCAAGTGCAAGTTAGGGTTCAACTTGTAAGGTATAATTCTTATCTAATGTTCAAATTGTGGTTTAAAATTGCTAGATTTAGTAGTTTTAGTGTGTAATTTGGTTATGAATTCTTGTTTAGGAAATTCTAGTAAAGGTTTGGTGTTGTAATTAGGGTTTGTAGCATGGTTGATGGGTTTAAGTTAGGGTTTTGGCTATCTAGTGTATTAGGTCGGATATTTGTGCGATGTTGTGATCGCGATATCGTTAATTCGCGATGTTTGCTTTGAAATCGGCATGCTAATTGCTTACTAGTTTTTATAAAAAATTAGAATGCGATCAAATTGCGTTATGTTAGAGATATAATTAGCTTCGTATAGGACTATTAGAGTGCGCGAACGCGGGGTTTCGTCTAGTCGGGTTGTAGTTTAGTCGATTTTCCCGAAATGACGATTCTAGTTAAAGGTTAGCAATTTTCGTGCGTTTTCCCGCGCACCGAGTGCATGCTATGATTAATACAAGAGCGTGGATAATTGTATGTTGTGACTTGCATCGTTTTAGGTTTTGTAATCTTATGCTTGGTGTTGTGCAATTTAGGATCGATCGGGGAAACATCGGACACGGCGCGTAAAGGCAAGGCGGTGGTCGGATCGGATTAGCGGAGATTTCAGGTGAGTAGATGTATTCATCTATGGGGGAATCATCTGGATGGCGCGATGCGCCCCCCCTAGTTAGGATTACCCTACTTTTGCAAGATTTATATTATTAGCTAGCTTATCCATTCATGTACACTGCATACCCTTATAGCGAACAACATATTAGATTGCATGGACATTCATCCATACTTATGCGATATCACTTTGTAGGACACGAACACCTTACCATTGGCTTCTATTGCACGCGCACTATTCATGTGACACACACGCCTTTGGTAAATGCCATGCCACGCGCACTATAGATTCTGTTTATCATAATATCGCCACTTGCATTCATACTTGATATATGAATTTGCATAGCATGTATATACCTCGCATCATCATCATATTTACATAGATTTCTAGCAAAAATTCACATCACATATATTGATAGCATGGACATTTATCATATATAACATGTTGGACATTATGATTTTCTCGATGATTTCAGTATTGCTGCGATTTCTGGATTTTTGGGGAAAACCGCAAGAATTTAACAAAACCTTATATTTATCATTTTCAAAACAAAGTTGCGGTTTTCCCGTAATGTATGTGTCGTCCACCATGAGTTTTCATGTTTTCTGTTGGATTTCGAGACCCGATTCGAGGAGTGGATGAACCGTCTCGGGTACATGGTGGGCCCGGTATGGTACCCCGGGGCAAGAAGATCGAGTTGTAGACGATGAGCCTGGCAGGGGAAGACTACCTACCGGTGATGTCTGGCACGGCGGATATCCGGAGGATACCGACCGTTGTCGTGAGATTTATGATATGGGCCGATCCGGACTGACGGAGCCCGATATTGAGACAGATATGATTCCTATTTGGTGTCGATGCTTGACACGGGTTTTCAGATGATTTCTTGATGGTATTTAGCTATTATACAGATATTCATGTTCTAAAGTTAAGAATTCAATACCCTTAGCATTTAAAACACTTAAAGACTTAATAATGACATTGCATACCTGTGCATGCATACTAGAGATATTATAGCACATATGGACATGCATGTTGTGGTGCATTGCGTGCATTCCTACGATTGCCTTATTAGATGTTATATTTACTCATGAGCTGGCAACTCACCCCCGTTGTGCCACAGTGTCTTGCAGGTCAGACCCGTCAGTCTTGTAGCGGCGGGCTATCTTATCATCAGTTCCTTTTGCTCAGACTCGCGACATCGCCCGTAGGTGGGTTGCGACCATACTTTATTTCTTTTGCTTTATCATTGTATCTAGTATTCTCCATCTACCACTTTATATTGTATATGCGACCTAGTGATGAGACTGAGAGATTGTATATATCTGGTTTCTTTTGGGTCGAGCTCACTTGAGCCGACGTGTGTTTTCTGGTATTTTGCATTTCTTTTATGCTCTTTTTCTTGATATTACTATTATATTGCATGTGGTTGTGATCCGTCTTGGGCGAAGAGCTAGCTCCCGCTTGGGGATGCCATTTTTATGATTACATGTTTATTATCTTGTTGTACCCATTTTGGGGGATAGAAAATACAGGGGAGACTCTGCCGAAATTTTCAGAAATTTATGATGTTTTTAAAAAAAGGGGGATTCTTTGCAACTTAATTGATTTGAAAAAAAATCGTTTTCATTAAAGGTTTCCTTCACTCTCTTTTGATTTTGGTTTAGATTCTTCTGGGCTTTGGCTGACTTAGGTTACGGTACGCCTTTAGACGTCTCGTAATCTAAGTGCCAGTCGCGTTCCGTACTTTCGGGTCGTGACAAGAAGAGATGGATTAAGGGTTTGCATTGGATTTGTGAAGGAAATTTGAATTTTGATGGATTTTTGAGGTGAAAATGAAGCAAAATAGAAAGAGAAATGGGGAAAATTTTTGGGGATGTTTTCTGCAGGAATTTGGGCTGAGGAGGGAGTGGGGAGAGGTGTGGGGGAGTTGGGGAAAAGTCAAGGTCAACCATACCAATCAACTAAAGAGCCATACCCAATTAATAAATCAAAAACCTTATAAAAACACCTCATTTCAACACATAATAAAAAGTCAAAGGAGGCAAGGAATTTTTCTCCTTGTGCTGCTGAAGTGGGCCGGACTGGGGTGAGGGAAGAGTGAATGGGTGTTTTACAAAAAAAAATCTATGCAAAAAGACCCCCTACAAGTCCAAAATTGCAAGTTTAAGCTTAAATTCAATAAATTTCGTTTTCTAAAATAAAAATTAGTTAAAACTTAAAATAAAATACTAAAAATTTATGTTACAACTAGATTTTAATTAACATGATTTTAAATCTTAAATTTAGCCCATTTAAATTTGTATTTATCGCTAATTTAATGTATTTTCTTACCGGCTTAAAATAATATTAAAAATTGAAAAATTAGGGAAAATTTTTAAACGACCAGAATTTCATAAGTTACTCATTTGATAATAAAAACAAGCAATTACCTATCCAAATTAGGTATAATTAGTCCTAAACTGTAAAATAACAAAAAAGACGGTTTACGGAAAAAAATACCGAATTTTCACCGATTTTCAGGAAAACACCAAAACGACTTTTCAAGGCGCTACAAACAGGCAAGAAACGATCCAGTGATTCGACCAACTCACCGCGGTTCCGCGGCACGAGCTTGCTCCTGCCGCAGATCCGCGGCTGAGTTGACTCGGTTGTGGATCGTTTCTCCTGCAGTTTTCTTCTGGTGGTGTTTTGTGATTTTTGAGATGGTTTGTTTCTGCCCAGATTTTCCAGAGAACAAGTTACTTTTGGGGTGGTCACAAATCCGTATTTTGATCGAACTTCTTTACACTTTGGCTAATGGGTTATATCTGTGATGTGATATATGTATTGAACGTCTAATAATCTCTATACGTCGATTAGTGGGGGTTATACATATCTGTGATCTGTAATGTTGATGGTTTATGTATATGAATTCGTTGGATTGTCGCGGATGAATAGCCGGGGGGTTGTGAGATGAGAGTCTTCTTATTCTTTCAATTCATGTAATATGTAAATTGATGTAATATTGTTTGTATGGCCGCACAACTGGGTTGGGGTTGTAGCCGTCATTGTATAATTTCTTTTACTGTTTTTGCTCCTAGGATAGACCCAAGGTGGGGTGCACAAACTACCGGGTATCTCGAAGTGCCGAGTGGCCTACTCACGGTGTTGAGGGAGGTTGCTTCGCTTCGGGTACTTGGCGGGTAGTTTGCTGCACCCGTAGGGGTCTAGGGTGGGGTTTGGCTATTCATCGCGACCGTGTAATCCGTTCTTCGTTACAGGCTCGTACGGAGTGCGGATTCCTAGTATATCCAATGTGTTCATCTGTGATCTGGAATAGCTATCATTGCATGTGACGAATGTTTATATATATCTATATGATATCTATTTAGGCGTTCCTTATGTTTTGCATCCGCGCTAGTCCAGCCCCCGCTCTGTCGTTAGTTATGTAACCTAACGGGTGATGACGGGACCCCGTGGCGAATGCGGATGGCATAAGCGTACGTCATATTTTCATTGTTTTCTGCAATGGTAGGATTAATTTATGGGACGCATTAAAATTAATGCAAGAAAAATAAACCAAGTAAAAGTCGTTGGAACACTTTCAAAACCACTCGGTTCTTTTCAAAACCAAATTTTAAATGCGGAGCTTGAACCACTCCTTTTGAAAGCTATCTCGTTCCTTCGATTATATCAAGTTCACTACGTTCACGGTTTCGCCAAAACCATTCGTAGCCCTCCGTCGTTTCACATGGATGGTCAATAAGTATTCAAGCTATGTTTGTTGGCCAAAGTCAAGGCATAGTGATTGGTAGCTATTGGGTATTCATGTGCAGCATAGATAGATGTGTTGGTTTGGGACAGTTGTTCTACCTTGTTAGCCAAAGTCAAGGGTATGTGCGGGTGGGTTCAAATTAACCTGGAGAATGACGAGTAGAAATTGACATGTGACTTATGATTTGTTGGCTAAAGTCAAGGTCATAAGCGCATGGGGCAAAAATCCACATCGGGAGTTTCAAAAGAAACTGAAACTTGCTAGCGGTGCATACCATTTGGAGTGTGATGTTCTGGTAGGATTCCTTCAGTTTTGTCACGCGATGATATTTGGATCCCGATCCTACTGTGAGTATATGCTACTCCTCCGGAACTTTCTCACTTAACGATCAATGCTATAAACCAAGTAGGTGTCTAGAAAGGTGTTAGCGGGGCTACGCCCACAGGGAAAAGAGGTTACTTAATTAAGGAACTTCGCGAAAGCGTTGGAAAACTTCCCTCGAAGTACCGACACTGGCCTGGCTAAACGGTTAAGCAAGAATTGTACGGTGAGATTGATCCCGACTAATTCTTCCTTTATAGTTTGAGAAGGGATTCGAGAGACAGTGGGAGCCATCCTGTTTAGACAAATTAAAAACCACTCTAAACTTGCAAGAGCATCATGCTAAAGTGTTTCTTCTCTCTCTCCTAATTGCAGCGACCAATTATCATGACTGTACTTAAGTTACTTCTAGATAAAAACATACTGACAGGGCCAAACTACAAAGATTGGCTCAGGAATGTCAAAATGGCAATCACTTATGACAAGTTGGGGTATCTCCTTGCCACCAAAGCTCCCCCTGTCCCAGGTCCCAAAACCAGCGTCGCGGATAGGGAAATACGTAAGACCTGGGAAATCGGCTGCGCGAAGGCCAAGTGCCTCGTGCTTGCCTCTATGGATAATGAACATCAGAGGAGGCACGAGAATATGGACCTCGAATCCATATTTCTCCATACAAAAGAACTGTATGGAGAGTAATCCCGTATCGCCAGATATGAAGTGTCGAAAAAGCTGTTTTCGGTGAGATTGGCCGTCGGATCATCGGTAGCGGAACACGTGCTTAAGATGATTGGCTACATAGAGGAGCTCGTGGACCTTGGGACCACGTTGGAGAATGAGCTCTATACGGACTTGATTCTCCAGTCCCTTCCTTCCACTTATGCCCAGTTTATCCTGAACTTCAACTTGCAAGAAAAAGAGGTTGAACTTCAGAACTCCTCAACATGCTGAGGAGTGCAGAGGGCACCCTACAGAAAGGTAGGGAAGCATCCGCTTTGTTTGTAGGAGGATCTTCCTCTTCTAGGTCCAAGGAGAAAGCCAAGGAAAGAAGAAGAAAAAACCCCGCCAAACCAAGGGGCGGTGTTAGTAAAGTGGATACGAAGGGAAAGGCAAAAGCAACAAAGGTTGCGGGAAAGCTTGTGGATAAGGAAGAGTGCTTTTACTGTTACAAGAGTGGACACTGGAAGAAAGATTGCAGGGCTTGGAAGGCCAGAACACAGGATCTGAAGCAAGTTGCAGCTTCGGCTTCAGGTGTGTATGTTATTGAAAACTGTCTATCAATAAATTCTACTTCCTGGGTATTGGATACCGGGTCAGGATCTCATATCTGTAATTCTTTGCAGGCATTGAGAAAGCGTAGGTTTTGAAGGCAGGTGATTTGACCCTCAAAGTTGCAAACGGAGCTAGCATGGATGCTAAGGCCGTGGGGGACTATCACCTGGGAATGTCAGATCGACATGTTTTGATTTTACGTAATTGCTTTTTTGTACCCAATGCAACTTGTAATATCATTTCTGTATCTTTAATATCTAAAGAAGGTTATGAATTTGCGTTTGTAAGTAATGTTGTAAACATTCACCTTAATCAAGTTCTGATTGGGTCAGGTACATTAAACAATGGTATATACGTATTAAACCAACCACAGATTTTCAATGTCCAGAATACACACAAAAGAAAGTCTCCAGAAACAAATCAGACTTTCTTATGGCATTGTAGACTGGGTCACATCAATGAGAGAAGGTTTACGAAGTTACATACAGAAAGATATTTGGACTCGTTCGAATATCAATCATATGCAACTTGTCAATCCTGTCTCAAAGGAAAGATGATAAAGACTCCGTTCACTGGACACGGAGTAAGAGCGAGCGAGCTCTTGGGACTCGTACACAACGACGTGTGCGGTCCAATGTCTACACATGCGCGAAGCGGTTATTCTTACTTCATTACTTTTACGGATGACTATTCAAGGTACGGATATGTCTTCTTAATGAAACATAAATCCGAAGCCTTTGGAAAATTCCAGGAATATAAGAATGAAGTAGAAAAACAAACAGGCAAAAGTATCAAGACACTGAGATCTGATCGAGGTGGTGAATACTTAAGTGCCGAGTTCCTGGACTACTTAAAAGAGAATAGAATTCTCTCTCAGCTTACTCCATACACTCCGCAACATAACAGTGTATCGGAGAGACGGAACCGAACCCTATTGGATATGGTACGGTCCATGATGAGTAACGCTGAGTTACCGCGACCATTCTGGGGATATGCACTAGAATCAACTGCATACCTTTTGAACCGAGTTCCAACTAAGACTGTGCCTACTACACCATATCAGATGTGGTGTGGGAAGAGACCCTATCTTAATCACATTAAGACATGGGGATGTCCAGCTTTTGTCAAAAAGCAGCATGCGGAAAAACTCGAGGCACGCTTAGTACGGTGCAAGTTTGTGGAATATCCAAAGAACTCCGAGGGATATTTCTTCTATTGCGAAGAGGAACAGAAGGTTTTTGTTTCTCGTCATGCCCACTTCTTGGAAACTGAGTTTTTGGAAAATCAGATAAGTGGGAGCACAATAGAACTGGAAGAAATTCCAGAACCACGAGCTATTACTAAAAGCTTAGTAGAACCAGAGGGTTCGAAAGATCAGGACATTCTTGCACCGCTCCGCAGAAGTAGTAGGCAGTCTCATCCGCCCGAGAGATACTACGGTTTTCTCATAGACGGGGATAGAGAGGATTGCATCATTGATAGTGATGAGCCGACAAGCTTCCAGCAAAACCATTCAGAGCGTCGACTCGGTAAAATGGCTGGATGCAATGCGGACCGAAATGAAGTCCATGTACACCAACAAAGTATGGACGTTGGACGTTGCTCCAGATGGGGTAAAACTCGTAGGATGCAAGTGGATCTTCAAAAGGAAGATTGGTGTAGATGGACAGGTTGAGACCTATAAGGCTAGACTTGTTGCAAAGAGTTTTCGTCAAAGACCTGGTTTGGACTATGACGAAACCTTTTCTCCAGTGGCTATGCTGAAATCCATTCGGATCCTTCTTGCCATTGCTGTCTTCCACGATTATGAGATTTGGCAGATGGACGTAAAGACCGCTTTTCTGAATGGAAATTTAGAGGAGTGTGTCTATATGGACCTGCCAGAGGGTTTCATTCAGAGTGGGAGCAGCGGAAAGTTGTGCAAGTTGCTTAAGTCCATCAAGGGACTAAAGCAGGGATCGCGGAGTTGGAACATCTGTTTTGATGAGACGGTCAAAGAATTTAGCTTTATCAAAAATCCAGATGAGCCATGCATCTATAGTAGATTTGTAGCAAGAACTGTAGTATTCCTCGTTTATACGTGGATGACATTCTCTTGATAGGAAATGACATTCCTATGCTACAATCTGTCAAAGGGTTCTTGTCACACAGGTTCTCCATGAAAGACCTGGGTGATGCCTCTTACATTCTGGGGATCCGGATCTATCGTGACAGATCCAAGAGGATATTAGGACTTTCACAGTCCAGGTACATCGACACCATACTGAAAAGATTCAGTATGGAAGATTCCAAGCGCGGCAATGTACCGACTTGTCATGGGATCACCCTCTCCAAAGAGATGTCTCCCAAGACTGATTTGGAAAGGGATCGCATGTCTATTATACCCTACGCTTCTGTGGTAGGCTCTATAATGTATGCGATGTTGTGTACCAGACCAGATGTAGCTTATGCACTGAGTGTGGTAAGCCGGTATCAGTCAACCCCTCGGGAGAAACACTGGATAGCGGTAAAGAACATTCCTAACTACCTGAGAAGGACTAAGGAGATGTTCTTGGGTATGGCGGAAAAGACATCCAGATCGAGGCCTTTGCTGACTCCAGCTTCCAGAGTGACAAGGATGATTCCAAGTCCATGTTGGGTTATGTCTTTACCCTCTATGGAGGGGCGGTGTGTTGGAAGAGTTCCAAACAGGAAACCGTTGCTGACTCGACGATGGAAGCGGAATATATCGCTGCTGCCGATGCCACAAAAGAAGCCGTCTGGATAAAGAAGTTCTTGACAGAACTTCAGGTGGTTCCATCCATTGTTGATCCAATACCTCTGTATTGCGACAACAACGGGGCTATATCTTTAGCGAAGGAACCCAGGTCCCATCAGAAGTCCAGACACATCTTGAGGCGGTATCACCAGATCAGGGAGATCGTGGGTCGCCAGGAGATCGAGGTTCGGAGAGTTGCTACGGAAGATAACACAGCTGATCCATTCACGAAGGCCTTACCCCAAACTCAGTTCGAGCGGCTGATCGAGATGATAGGTCTTCGATACGCCAGTACATGGGCTTAGTGCAAGTAGGAGATTGTTAGTGTATATGCCCTAGAGGCCATTACTGTATCATACTAGTTTGTATATTACTTGATGGAAGCTTGGGATATTCACCTTGTATTGACAATCTTGTTCAAAATAGTAGTATGCTACTTGGTTTGTTTATGCTTTAATGTGTGCATGTGTTTCTTTTAGCATATCGCCTTTACACATAAGTGGAGCCCTTAGGATCTTTGCTTGATTACCAGCGTTGTGATGGCAGTCACACTCGTGGGGGCTGGGTAATCCACAAGCACATCCTTATGCAGGTCCCTAGTCGTAGGACTATCAAGACAGGGCATCGATACTCCGGAGTAGACTAGCGTATGCGCTTCTCATCCCAGCTTGGGAGACGGCCTGTCCCACAGCCGTCAGTACGTCGTACTTGAGATAGTATGCGGGTGCTCGTTAGGTTACGAGTACACTGGACATGACTCGTCGGGAATTGTTGGTTGGTATTATACCTATCGTCAGTTATCAGTTCCGAGGTGACATGAGTACAGCTTAGTCCGTTGACTTGACACTGTCACTTCGCCTCGAGTGTGTTCCTACTGTACTTTGATTACTACCCTACAACGGCTCAATGGAGTCGTGCAAACAGGTAGTTTTTGGGTGCAGTCCCGAAGCACTTGGATGCAGTGACAGTTAGACATGATTCGTCTCTCCCGATATTGGAGGTTGATATCGCGCTGTGTCTAGGAGAGCCATTACACAATGTCCCTGGCTAGGGCAAGCGAGATGGACTGGTAGGTTTCCAGTGTTATCTCAGGGTGTTCTGGGCTACACTCCGGCACGACTTGTACCGCTATTTGGGGACTGACGTTTACCGCCCCCCCAGGCCCGCCATGTGATGTTCTTAGACGAACAGACCAAACTGTACGGAGACAGTCACATTCAGGCTCTGTAGGAGTTCAGATGGGTTTACCTCGTCAGTCTTCTTATCGTCATCTACCTGGGGACCGTTATGTACAGCTAGTGCCGCTTGCGGTCTGTGGTTAAACCCACTGCCAGCGTAGTGTCGAGTCTTTAGAGCCCCACACAGAGGGTTATTCGCCTTCAGGCAAAATGAGTAGAGGTCGCATGGTTTTGCGTCAGGGTTCGTTCTCATTCGCGCACTTGTGCACGTTTGGTGTCCGGGCAGCTTATACTAGCGGGCTTTGGTTTAAGCCAGATCCTAGTATATGTTTTGGGATTGGTTTTATCTCTTTGTATTCGGGTACCTCGGAACACGGATACGGGTGTGTATGCACGGTTGACTGAGGCAAAGGCAGAGAACTTTCATTAGGGTTGATGACTATTGTCTTTTTCTTAACCCTAATGTTTATTTGTGAAATATGATAATTAATATTAGTTAATTATAATTGTGTTATGGTTAGGGTTGTTGACCATTTGACTATGGTTGACATGTTGACCTATGTTGACAATTTGACCATCATCATTTCATATGAAAGATGCTCTTTGATCCTTGCAAAAGTAATTAATGTGAAATGATAATGGTCATTTCAAGATTAACCATCACAATTATCTTGAGCTAATTATTTATTTATCATAATTCACTATGTGAGAAGGTTTGCTTTATTCTTCTCATTCTATCATTCTCATTCTCTCTCCTCTGTAAGTCAACGTTACCTCTCCCGGTACTTACGGGCTTGCGGAAATGATGAAAAACGATTTTTCAAGAGGTGGTAATATGGACTCAAAATACGGATCTTTGATATACAACTATCTAACAACCTAATAAGAGTTTTACCTACTCGTTTAGGGGGCCTTGAGCTAGAGAGAGAGCAAGAGGAAGAGCAAGAGGGAGAGCTCAAGCAAGAGAGAGAAAGCAAATGAGAGAATATGAGTAAGTCTTTTGCCATCCAAGCTCTCATAATCCAAAACCATCATAACAAATAATAGCAATCAAGTATTATGTGATGGTTCAAGTCAAAATGGCTATATCATTTCATGCACTCATTTTGCAAAAAGAAACAAGCAAGCAAAAGTCTTTGCCATGAAATGATAGCCATTGTCATGATGATGGTCAACTAGTCCAACCTAGTCAACCGGTCAACAAAGTCCCATCAACAACCATGTCACTATAATACTTAATTAATATTATTGTTAATCATATTTCTTATTCTCATTAGGGTTTAGCAAAAAGTCAATAGTCAACAGTCAAAAGTCAACAAACCTAATGAGAATCCTCTGCCTTTGTCTCTCTGTCAACTGTGCATACACAACCGCATCCTCGTTCCGAGGAACACGAATACAAATGACATAAAACCAATCCCAAAACGTACACTAGGATCTGGCTTAAACCAAATCCTGCTAGTGTTAACTGTCCGGACACTAAACGTGCACAAGTGCACGGATGTGACCGAACCCTGTCGCAAAACCATGCGACCTGTCGCAAAACCATGCGACCTCTACTCTTTTGCCTAAAGGCGAATAGCTTTCTGTGTGGGACTCTAAAGACTCGACACTACGCTGGCAGTGGGTTTAACCACAGACCGCATGCGGCACCAGTTGTGCTTAACGGTCCCCAGGTAGATGCCGACAAGAAGACGGACGAGGTGAAACCCATCTGAACTCCTACTGAGCCTGAATATGACAATCTCCATACAGCCCGGTCTGTTCGTCTGATAACATCGCATGGCGGGCCTAGGGGGCGGTAAACGTCAGTCCCCTAATAGCGGTACAAGTCATGTCGGAGTGTAGCCCAGAACACCCTGAGATAACACTGGAAACCTACCAGTATATCTCGCTTGCCCTGTCCAGGGACTACTTGTGTAATGGCTCTCCTAGACACAGCGCGATGTCAACCCCCAATACCGGGAGAGACGAATCCTGTCTAACCGTCACTGCCTCGAAGTACTTCGGGAATGCACCCAACTATTACCTGTTTGCACGACTCCTTTGAGCCGTGGTAGGGTAGTAATCTAAGTACAGCGGGAACACACTCGAGGCGAAGTGATAGTGTCAAGTCAGCGGACTAAGCTGTATTCATGTCACTTGGGAACTGATAACTGACGATGGGTATAGTACCAACCAACAGTTCCCGACGAGTCCTATCCAGTGTACTCGTAACCTAACGAGCACCCGCATACTATATCAAGTACGACGTACTGACGGATGTGGGACAGGCCGTCTCCCAAGCTGGGATGAGAAGCGCATACGCTAGTCTACTCTGGAGTAACGATGCCCTGTCTCGATAGTCCTACGACTAGGGACCTTCATAAGGTTGTGCTTGTGGATTACCCAGCCCCCACGAGTGTGACTGCCATCACAACGCTGGTAATCAAGCAAAGATCCTATGGGCTCCACTTATATGTAAAGGCGATATGCTAAAAGAAACACATGCAAACATTAAAGTAGAAACAAACCAAGTAGCATACTACTATATTGAGCAAGATTGTCTATACAAGGTGAATATCCCAAGCTTCCATTAAGTAATATACAAACTAGTCTGATACAGTAATGGCCTCTAGGGCATATACACTAACAATCTCCCACTTGCACTAAGGCCATGTACTGGCGTATCGAAGACCTATCATCTTGATCAGCCGCTCGAACTGAGTCTGGGTTAAGGCCTTTGTGTGTGGATCAGCAGTGTTATCTTCCGTTGAAACTCTCCGAACCTCGATCTCCTGGCAACCGACGATCTCCCTGATCAGGTGATACCGCCTCAAGATGTGTCTGGATCTCTGATGGGACCTGGGTTCCTTCGCTAAAGCTATAGCCCCGTTGTTGTCGCAATACAGAGGTATTGGATCAACAATGGACGGAACCACCTGAAGTTCAGTTAAGAACTTCCTTATCCAGACGGCTTCTTTTGCGGCATCTTCAGCAGCGATATATTCCGCTTCCATCATCGAGTCAGCAACGATTTCCTGTTTGGAACTCTTCCAACACACCGCCCCTCCATTGAGTGTAAAGACATAACCCGACATGGACTTGGAATCATCCTTGTCACTCTGGAAGCTGGAGTCAGCAAAGGCCTCGATCTGGAGGTCTTTTCCGCCATACACTAAGAACATCTCCTTAGTCTATCTCAGGTACTTGAGAATGTTCTTTAATGCTATCCAGTGTTTCTCCCCAGGGTTTGACTGATATCGGCTTACCACACTCAGTGCATAATCTACATCTGGTCTGGTACACAACATCGCATACATTATAGAGCCTACCGCAGAAGCGTAGGGTATAATAGACATGCGATCCCTTTCCAAATCAGTCTTGGGAGACATCTCTTTGGAAAGGGTGATCCCGTGACAAGCCGGTAGATTACCGCGCTTGGAATCTTCCATACTGAATCTTTTCAGTATGGTGTCGATGTACCTGGACTGTGAGAGTCCCAGTATCCTCTTGGATCTGTCACGATAGATCTGGATCCCCAGAATGTATGAGGCATCACCCAGGACTTTCATGGAGAACTTGTGTGACAAAAACCCTTTGACAGATTGTAGCATAGGAATATCATTTCCTATTAAGAGAATGTCATCCATGTATAAAATGAGGAATACTACAGTTCACGCTACAAATCAACTATAGATGCATGGTTCATCTGGATTTTTGATAAAGCCAAATTCTTTGACCGTCTCATCAAAACAGATGTTCCAACTCCGCGATTCCTGCTTTAGTCCGTAGATGGACTTAAGCAACTTGCACACCTTTCCGCTGCTCCCACTCTGAATGAAACCCTCTGGCTGGTCCATATAAACACACTCCTCTAAATTTCCATTTAGAAAAGCGTTCTTTACGTCCATCTGCCAAAATCTCATAATCGTGGAAAGCAGCAATGGCAAGAAGGATCCGAATGGATTTCAGCATAGCTACTGTAGAAAAGGTCTCATCATAGTCCAAACCAGGTCTTTGACGAAAACCCTTTGCAACCAGTCTAGCTTTATAGGTCTCAACCTGTCCATCTACACCAATCTTCCTTTTGAAGATCCACTTGCATCCTACGGGTTTTACCCCATCTGGAGCAACGTCCAACGTCCAAACTTTGTTGGTGTACAAGGACTCCATTTCGGTCCGCATTGCATCCAGCCATTTTACCGAGTCAACGCTCTGAATGGCCTGCTGGAATCTAGTCGGCTCATCACTATCAATGATGTAATCCTCTCTATCCCCGTCTATAAGAATACTGTAGTATCTCTCGGGAGGATGAGACTGCCTACTACTCCTGCGGAGCGGCGCAGGAATGTCATGATCTTTCGAACCCTTTGGTTCTACTAAGCTTTCAGTAATAGCTCGTGGTTCTGGAATTTCTTCCAGTTCTATTGCGCTCCCACTTATCTGATTTTTCAAAAACTCAGTTTCTAAGAAGTGGGCATGACGAGAAACAAAAATCTTTTGTTCCTCTTCGCAATAGAAGAAATATCCCTTGGAGTTCTTTGGATATCCCACAAACTTGCATTGTACTGAGTGTGCCTCGAGTTTGTCCGCATGCTGCTTTTTGACAAAAGATGGACATCCCCATGTCTTAATGTGATTAAGATAGGGTCTCTTCCCACTCCATAACTCATATGGTGTGGTAGGCACAGTCTTAGTTGGAACTCGGTTCAAAAGGTATGCAACTGATTCTAGTGCAAATCCCCAGAATGATCGCGGTAACTCAGCGTTACTCATCATGGACCGTACCATATCCAATAGGGTTCAGTTCCGTCTCTCCGATACACCGTTATGCTGCGGAGAGTATGGAGGAGTAAGCTGAGAGAGAATTCCATTCTCTTTTAAGTAATCCAGGAACTCGGCACTTAAGTATTCACCACCTCGATCAGATCTTAGTGTCTTGATACTTTTGCCTGTTTGTTTTTCTACTTCATTCTTATATTACTAGATCTTTCCAAAGGCTTCGGATTTATGTTTCATTAAGAAGACATAACCATACCTTGAAAAGTCATCCGTAAAAGTAATGAAGTAAGAATAACCGCTTCGCGCATGTGTAGACATTGGACCGCACACGTCGCTGTGTACGAGTCCCAAGAGCTCGCTCGCTCTTACTCCGTGTCCAGTGAACGGAGTCTTTGTCATCTTTCCTTTGAGACAGGATTGAGAAGTGGCATACGATTGATATTCGAACGAATCCAAATATCCTTCTGTATGTAACTTCGTCAACCTTCTCTCATTGATTTGACCCAATCTACAATGCCATAAGAAAGCCTGATTTGTTTCCGGAGACTTTCTTTTGTGTGTATTCTGGACATTGAAAATCTGTGGTTGGTTTAATATGTATATACCATTGCTCAATGTACCAGACCCAATCAGAACTTGATTAAGGTGAATGTTTACAACATTACTTACAAACGCAAATTCATAACCTTCTTTAGATATTAAAGATACAGAAATTATATTACAAGTTGCGTTGAGTACAAAAAAACAATTACGTAAAACCAAAACATGTCCATCTGACATTCCCAGGTGATAGTCCCCCACGGCCTTGGCATCCATGCTAGCTCCATTTGCAACATTGAGGGTCATGTCACCTGCCTTCAAAAACCTAGGTTTTCTCAACGCCTGCAAAGAATTACAGATATGAGATCCTGATCCGGTATCCAATACCCAGGAAGTAGAGTTTATTGATAGACAGTTTTCAATAACATACACACCTAAAGCTGAAGCCGCAACTTGATTCAGATCCTGTGTTCTGGCTTTCCAAGCCCTGCAATCTTTCTTCCAGTGCCCACTCTTATGACAGAAAAAGCACTCTTCCTTCCCTATAAGCTTCTTCGTTATCTTTGTTGCTTTTGCCTTTCCCTTCGTATCCACTTTTCTAACACCGCCCCTTTGTTTGGCGGGGGCTTTCTTCTTCTTTCCCTTGGCTTTCGCCTTGGACCTAGAAGAGGAAGATCCTCCTACAAACAAAGTGGATGTTTCCCTACCTTTCTGTAGGGTGCCCTCTGCAAGCGTGTTGAGGAGTTCTGAACGTTCAACTTCCATTTCTTGCAAGTTGAAATTCAGGGTGAACTGAGCGTAAGTGGAAGGAAGGGACTGAAGAATCAAGTCCGTATAGAGCTCATTCTCCAACGTGGTCCCAAGGTCCGCGAGCTCCTCTATGAAGCCATTCATCTTAAGCACGTGTTCCGCTACCGATGATCCAACAGCCAACCTTGCCGAAAACAGCTTTTTTGACACTTCGTATCTGGCGATACGAGATTGCTCTCCCTACTGTTCTTTTGTATGGAGAAATATGGATTCGAGGTCTATATTCTCATGCCTCCTCTGATGTTCATTGTCCATAGAGGCAAGCATGAGGCACTTGGCCTTCGCGCAATCGATTTCCCAGGTCTTATGGATTTCCCTATCCGCGACGCTGGTTTTGGGACCTGGGACAGGGGGAGCTTTGGTGGTAAGGAGATACCCCAACTTATCCCAAGTGATTGCCATTTTGACATTCTTGAGCCAATCTTTGTAGTTTGGCCCTGTCAGTATGTTTTTATCTAGTAGTAACTTAAGCACGGTCATGATGTTTGGTCGTAGTAATTAGGAGAGAAAGAAGAAACACTTTAGCATGATGCTCTTGCAAGTTTAGAGTGGTTTTTAATTTGTCTAAACAGGATGGCTCCCACTGTCTCTCGAATCCCTACTCAAACCAAAAAGGAAGAATTAGTCAGGATCAATCTCACCATACAATACTTGCTTAACCGTTCGGCCAGGCTGGTGTCGGTACTTCGAGGGAGGTTTTCCAACGCTTTCGCGAAGTTCCTTAATTAAATAACCTCTTTTCCCTATAGGCGTAGCCCCGCTAACACCTTTCTAGACACCTACTTGGTTTATAGCATTGATCGTTAAGTGAGAAATTTCCCGAGGTGTAGCATATACTCACAGTAGGATCGAGATCCAAATATCATTGCGTGACAAAACTGAAGGAATCCTACCAAAATCATCATACTCCAAATGGTATGCAGCGCTAGCAAGTTTCAGTTCTTTTGAAACTCCCGATGTGGATTTTTGCCCCATGCTCTTATGACCTTGACTTTGGCCAACAAATCATAAGTCAAATGTCAAGTTCTACCCGTCATTCTCTAGGTTAATTTGAGCCCACCCGCACATACCCTTGACTTTGGCCAACAAGGTAGAACGACTGCCCCAAACCAACACATCTATCTATGCTGCACATGAATACCCAATAGCTACCAATCACTATGCCTTGACTTTGGCCAACAAACATAGCTTGAATACTTATTGACCATTCATATGAAATGACGGAGGGCTACGAATGGTTTTGGCGAAACCGTGAACATAGTGAACTTGATATAATCGAAGGAACGAGATAGCTTTGAAAAGGAGTGGCTTAAGCTCCGCGTTTAAAAGTTATTTTTGAAAAGAAACCGAGTGGTTTTGAAAGTGTTCCAACGACTTTTACTTGGTTTACTTTTCTTGCATTAATTTTAATGCGTCCCATCATTTAATCCTACCATTGCAGAAAACAACCAAAATATGACGTACGCTTATGCCATCCGCATTCTCCACGGGGCCCCGTCATTACCCGTTAGGTTACTTAACTAACGACAGAGCGGGGGCCGGACTAGCGTGGATGCAAAACATAAGCAACGCCTAAATAATATCATATATAGATATATTGCAATGATAGCCATTTTAGATCACAGATGAACACATTGGATATACTAGGAATCCGCAATTCGTACGAGCCTGTAACGAAAAGCGGATTACACGGTCGCGGTGAATAGCCAATACCCTACCCTAGATCCCTACAGGTGCGGCAAACTACCCGCCAAATATTCGAAGCGGAGCAACCTCCCTCAATGACGTGAGTAGGCCACTCGGCACTTCGAGATACCCGGTAGTCTGTGCACCCCACCTTGGGTCTATCCTAGGAGAAAAAACAGTAAAAGAAATTATACAATGACGGCTAGAATCCCATCCCGGTTGTGCGGCCATAAAATAATATTACATCAATTACAAATTTACATGAATTGAAAGAAAAAGAAAAAACTCACATCTCACAACCCCCTGGTTATTCATCCGCGACAATCCAATGAATTCATATACACATACCATCAACATTACAGATCACAGATATGTATAACCCCCACTAATCGACGTACAGCGATTAGCAGACGTTCAATACATATATCACATCACAGATATATACCCGTCAGCTTAAGTCTTTAGAAGTTCGATCAAAATACGGATTTTTAAGCCCCAAAAACTAATTTTGCTTTCTGGAAAATCTGGGCAGAAAATTCATATTGTAAAAATCCCAAAACAACCCTCTGAACAAACTGCATGAAAAATCGTCCACGGCCGAGTCAACTCGGCCGCGGCGTGTTGATCGGTTCAGTGGACCATTTTTCTACAGTTTCTTCTAAAAACCCTGAGCCGAATTTTAAGATAAGATTTATCATTTTTTGCAACAGAAAAAAATTCGGCAGAAAGTAGGCATTTCGGGCGTATTTCGCGACTTTTTCTCCGATCGAATTTCTAGTTACTTTGCTAACATGTTAGATAGTGTTTAACTTGGCTCTGATACCACTGTAAGTCCATGTTACTGTTAGTGTATATGCCCTAGAGGCCATTACTGTATCATACTAGTATGTATATTACTTGGTGGAAGCTTGGGATATTCACAGTTGTATATACAATCTTGCTCGAAATGGTAGTATGCTACCTGGTTTGTCTCTGCTTTAATATGTACATGTGTTTCTTTTATTATATCACCTATACGCATTAGTGGAGCCCTTAGGATCTTTGCTTGATTACCAGCGTTGTGATGGCGCTCACACTCGTGGGGGATGGGTAATCCATAAGCACATCCTTATACAGGTCCCTAGTCGTAGGACTATTGAGACAGGGCATCGATACTCCGGAGTAGACTAGCGTATGCGCTTCTCATCCCAGCATGGGAGACGGTCTGTCCCACAGCAGTCAGTACGTCGTACTTGAAATAGTATGCGGGTGCTCGTTAGGTTACGAGTACACTGGACAGGACTCGTCGGGAACTGTTGGTTCGTATTATACCTATCGTCAGTTATCAGTTCCCAGGTGACATGAGTACAGCTTAGTCCGCTGACTTGACACTGTCACTTCGCCTCGAGTGTGTTCCCACTGTACTTTGATTACTACCCTACCACGGCTCAAAGGAGTCGTGCAAACAGGTAGTAGTTGTGTGCAGTCCCGAAGCACTTGGAGGCAGTGACGGTTAGACAGGATTCGTCTCTCCCGGTATTGGGGGTTGATATCGCGCTGTGTCCAGGAGAGCCATTACACAAGTAGTCCCTGGCCGGGGCACGTGAGAGATACTGGTAGGTTTCCAGTGTTATCTCAGGGTGTTCTGGGCTACACTCCGACATGACTTGTACCGCTATTAGGGGACTGACGTTTACCGCCCCCTAGGCCCGCCATGCGATGTATCAGATGAACAGACCGGACTGTACGGAGACTGTCACATTCAGGCTCAGTAGGAGTTCAGATGGGTTCACCTCATCAATCTTCTTATCATCATCTACCTGGGGACCGTTACGTACAGCTAGTGCCGCTTGCGGTCTTTGGTTAAACCCACTGCCAGCGTAGTGTCGAGTCTTTAGAGTCCCACATAGAGAGTTATTCGCCTTTAGGCAAAATGAGTAGAGGTCGCATGGTTTTGCGACAGGGTTCGTTCACATCGGTGCACATGTGCACGTTTGCTGTCCGGACAGCTTATACTAGCGGGCTTTGGTTTAAGCCAGATCCTAGTATATGATTTGAGATTGGTTTTATCTCATTGTATTCGTGTTCCTCGGATCACGGATACGGGTGCGTATGCACAGTTGACTGAGACAGAGGGAGAGGACTTTGATTAGGGTTGATGACCATTGTCATTTTCTTAACCCTAATGCTTATGTGTGTATTATGAATAATTGATATTAGTTAAATATAATTGTGCATGGTTAGGGTTGTTGACCATTTGACCATACTTGACTTGTTGACTTGGGTTGACATGTTGACCATCATCATTCCATATGAAAGATGCTCTTTGATCCTTGCAATTTGCATTTAATATGAAATGATAATGGTCAAGTCTTGATTAACCATGACAATTATCTAGCTAATTATCTAATTTGATAATTCACCCATATTAGAGAGAATGGTTCATTATTCTTATTCATTCTATCATATTGATTCTCTCCCCTCCTCTTCCTCTCTCTCAAGCTCTCCCCTCTCATGAGTTGAGAAACACATGAGCTAGAGATAAACCATCCTAAGATAATCTCTACTCTCTTCTAAGGTCCTAGGATTAGCACTTCTAGCATCTTAGTTATTTCTAGCTTGAAGTTGAAGCCAAAGGTTGAGGCTCTCGGGTGGATCCTTCTTCGACTAGAGAAGGCGACAGGGTGATCACTTTCTTCCACTCCAAGTAGCAAGGAGAGAAGGACATAAAGCCCAAGGTATAACCTTTCTTCCATGTAGCTAAAACTAGTTAGCTTGTACTTAGTTTTTGTTTAGCAAAGATCCTCCTTTTGGTAGTCCATGTTGCCTAGTTCGTTAAAAATCCGATTTTTATACCGTTTCCGCCTCCCCGCTAGCACCGGGGTGGGCAACATGGACTTACAGTGTTATCAGAGCCTAACTAAACATAAACTAGCTAGTTAGTAAAGTGTATAGAAGTTCGATCGGAAAAAATCGCAAAACTAAAATTTCAAAAACCTAGTTTCTGCCGATTTTTAAATCTGCTTTAAAAATAATAAATCACTCCTTAAAAATCGGCTCAGGGTTTTTACAGTACACACAAGAAAAATGAACCAGCGAACCGACCAACCGACCGCGGTTCCGCGGCAGAAGCTTGGTTCTGCCGCGGATCCGCGGCCGAGTTGACTCGGCCGCGGCTCGTTTCTCTTGCAGTGTTCTTCTTTTTTGGTTTTGGGATTTTTAAGATATTTATTTCTGCCTAGATTTTCCAGAATAGAAATTTGTATTTGGGTGGCTATAAATCCGTATTTTTTTGATCGAACTTCACTATACTTTGACTATTGGGTTATATCTGTGATGTTTATATGTATTTAACGTCTGCTAATCGCTATACGTCGATTAGTGGGGGTTATACATATCTGTGATCTGTAATGCTTATTGGTTTATGTATATGCACTCGGTGGATTGTCGCGGATGAATAGCCGGGGTGGATGTGAGATGAGAGTTTCTTTTTTCTTTCATTCATGTAATATGTAAATTGATATAATATTATTTATTTGGCCGCACAACCGGGTCGGGGTTGTAGCCGTCATTGTATAATTTCTTTTTACTGTTTTTGCTCCTAGGATAGACCCATGGTGGGGTGCACAAACTACCGGGTATCTCGAAGTGCCGAGTGGCCTACTCACGTCGTTGAGGGAGGTTGCTTCACTTCAGATACTTGGCGGGTAGTTTGCCGCACCCGTAGGGGTCTTGGGTGGGGTATTGGCTATTCATCGCGACCGTGTAATCCGCTTTTCGTTGCAGGCTGGAACGAATCGCGGATTCCTAGTATATCCAAAGTGTTCATCTGTGATCTGGATTGACTATCATTGCTATATATTTATATATGATAACTATTTAGGTGTTGCTTATGTTTTGCATCCGCGGTAGTCCAGCCCCCACTCTGTCGTTAGTTAAGTAACCTAACGGGTGATGACGGTGCCCCGTGGCGAATGCGGATGGCATAAGCGTACACCATATTTTGGTTGTTTTCTGCAATGGTAGGATTAAAAGATGGGACGCATTAAGTTTAATGCAAGAAAATAAACCAAGTAAAAGTCGATTGGAACACTTTGAAAACCACTCGGTTCTTTTCAAAACTAAACTTTTAAATGCGGAGCTTGAACCACTCCTTTTTAAAAGCTATCTCGTTCCATCGATTATATCAAGTTCACTACGTTCACGGTTTCGCCAAAACCATTCGTAGCCCTCCATCATTTCAGTTAAATATTCGGTAGTATTCAAGCTATGTATTTTGACCTCACGCCAAGGCATAGTGATTGGTAGCAGTCGGATATTTATCTGTTGCATAGACAGAATGTGTTGGTTTGAGACTGTCGTACTGCCATTTTGGCTTACGTCAAGGGTAGGTACGGGTGGGTTCAAATTAACCAGGATAATGATGGGAAGAACTTGACATGTGACTTATGACATTTTGACCTCACGCCAAGGTCATAAGAGCATGGGGCAAAAATCCACATCGGGAGTTTCATAAATACTGAAACTTGCTAGCGCTGCATACCATTTGGAGTGTGATGATTCTGGTAGGATTCCTTCGGTTTTATCACGCGATGATATTTGGATCCCATCCTACTGTGAGTATATGCTACTCCTCGGGAAATCTCTCACTTAACGATCAATGCTATAAACCTAGTAGGTGTCTAGAAAGGTGTTAGCGGGGCTACGCCAACAGGGAAAAGAGGTTACTTAATTAAGGAACTTCGCGAAAGCGTTGGAAAACCTCCCTCAAAGTACCGACACTGGCCTGGCTGAACGGTTAAGCAAGTATTGTACGGTGAGATTGATCCCGACTAATTCTTCCTCTATGGTTTGAGGAGGGATTGGAGAGACAGTGGGAGCCATCCTGTTTAGACAAACTAAAAACCACTCTAAACTTGCAAGAGCATCATGCTAAAGTGTTTCTTTTCTCTCTCCTAATTGCAGAACCCATTCAACATGACCGGACTTAAGTTATTACTAGATAAAAACATACTGACAGGGCCAAACTACAAAGATTGGCTCAGGAATGTCAAGATGGCAATCACTTACGACAAGTTGGGGTATGTCCTTACCACCAAAGCTCCCCCCGTCCCAGGTCCCACCTCCAGCGTCGTGGAAGTAGAAATCCGTAAGACATGGGAGATTGATTGCGCGAAGGCCAAATACCTCGTGCTTGCCTCTATAGACAACGAACATCAGAGGAGGCACGAGAATATGGACTTAGAATCCATATTTCTTCATACAAAAGAACTGTATGGAGAGCAGTATCGTATCGCAAGATACGAAGTGTCGAAGAAGCTATTTTCGGTAAGGTTGGCCGTCGGATCATCGGTAGCGGAACACGTGCTTAAGATGATTGGCTACATAGAGGAGCTCACGGACCTTGGGACCACGTTGGAGAATGAACTCTACACTGACTTGATTCTCCAGTCCCTTCCTTCCACTTACGCCCAGTTTGTCCTAAACATCAACATGCATGGAAAGGAAGTATAACTTTCCGAACTTCTAAACATGTTGAGGAGTGCTGAGGGCACCCTACAGAAAGGTAGGGAGACATCCACTTTGTTAGTAGAAGGATCTTCCTCTTCTAGGTCCAGGGCGAAAGCCAAGGGAAAGAAGAAGAAAGCCCCGCCAAACCAAGGGGCGGTGTCAATAAAGTGGATACGAAGGGAAAAGGAAAGGCAACAAAGGTAGCGGGAAAGCTGGTGGGAAAGGAAGAATGCTTCTACTGTCACAAAAGTGGACACTGGAAACAGGATTGCAAGGCTTGGAAGTCCAAAACCCAGGATCTGAAGCGAGTTGCGGCTTCAGCTTCAGGTGTGTATGTTATTGAAAACTGTCTATCAATAAACTCTACTTCCTGGGTATTGGATACCGGATCAGGATCTCATATCTGTAATTCTTTGCAGGCATTGAGAAAGCGTATAGTTTTGAAGGCAGGTGATATGACCCTAAGAGTTGCAAACTGAGCTAGCATGGATGCTGAGGCCGTGGAGGACTATCACCTGGGATTGTCAGATGGACACTTTTTGGTTTTGCGTAGTTGTTATTTTGTACCAAATGCAACCTGTAATATCATTTTTGTATCTTTATTGTCTAAAGAAGGTTATGAATTTGCAGGTGTAAGTAATGTAGTGAACATTCACCTTAATCAAGTTTTGATTGGGTCAGGTACATTGAACAACGGTATATACGTATTAAACCAACCACAGATTTTCAATGTCCAGAATACACACAAAAGAAAGTCTCCAGAAATCAATAAAACTTTCTTATGGCATTGTAGACTCGGTCACATTAATGAGAGAAGGTTGACGAAGTTACATACAGAAGGATATTTGGATCCGTTCGAATTTCAATCGTATGCAACTTGTCAATCCTGTCTCAAAGGAAAGATGACAAAGACTCCGTTCACTGGACACGGTGTTAGAGCGAGCGAGCTCTTGGGACTCATACACAGCGATGTGTGCGGTCCAATGTCTACACATGCGCGGAGCGGTTATTCTTACTTCATTACTTTTACGGATGATTTTTCAAGGTTCGGACATGTCTTCTTAATGAAGCATAAATCTGAAGCCTTTGAAAAGTTCCAGGAATACAAGAATGAAGTAGAAAAACAAACAGGCAAAAGTATCAAGACACTGAGATCTGATCGAGGTGGTGAATACTTGAGTGCCGAGTTCCTGGGTTACTTAAAAGAGAATGGAATTCTCTCTCAGCTTACTTCTCCATACACTCCGCAACATAACGGTGTATCGGAGAGACAGAACTGAACCCTATTGGATATGGTACGGTCCATGATGAGTAACGCTGAGTTACCGCGATCATTCTGGGGATATGCGCTAGAATCAGCTGCATACCTTTTGAACCGAGTTCCCAGTAAGACTGTGCCTACCATACCATATGAGTTATGGAGTGGGAAGAAACCCTATCTTCAATACCTGAATATTTGGGGATGTCCAGCTTTTGTCAAAAAGCAGCATGCGGACAAACTCGAGGCACGCTCAGTACTGTGCAAGTTTGTGGGATACCCAAATAGCTCCACGGGGTATCTTTTCTATTACGAAGAGGAACAAAAAGTCCTTGTTTCTCGTAATGCCCACTTTCTGGAACATCAGTTCTTAGAAAAGGAAATAAGTGGGAGCGCAATAGAACTGGGAGAAATTCCAGAACCACAAGCTATTACTGAAAGCTTAGTAGAACCAGAGGGTTCGAAAGATCAGGACATTCCCACGCCACTCCGCAGGAGTAGTAGGCAGTCTCATCTGCCCGAGAGATACTACGGTTTTCTCATAGACGGGGATAGAGAGGATTGCATCATAGATTGTGATGAGCCTACTAGCTTCCAGCAAGCCATTCAGAGCGTTGACTCGGTAAAATGGCTGGATGCAATGCGGACTGAAATCGAGTCCATGTACACCAACAAAGTATGGACGTTGGACATTGCTCCAGATGGGGTAAAACCCGTATGATGCAAGTGGATCTTCAAAAGGAAGATTGGTGTAGATGGACAGGTTGAGACCTATAAAGCTAGACTGGTTGCAAAGGGTTTTCGTCAGCGACCTGGTTTGGACTATGACGAAACCTTTTCTCCAGTAGCTATGCTGAAATCCATTCGGATCCTTCTTACCATTGCTGCTTTCCACGATTATGAGATTTGGAAGATGGACGTAAAGACCACTTTTCTAAATTGAAATTTAGAGGAGTCTGTCTATATGGACCAGCCGGAGGGTTTCATTCAGAGTGGGAGCAGCGGAAAGGTGTGCAAGTTGCTTAAGTCCATTTATGGACTAAAGCAGGCATCGCGGAGTTGGAACATCTGTTTTGATGAGACGGTCAAGGAATTTGTCTTTATCAAAAATCCAGATGAACCATGCATCTATTGTAGATTTGTAGCGAGAACTGTAGTATTCCTCGTTTTATACATGGATGACATTCTCTTAATAGGAAATGACATTCCTATGCTACAATCTGTCAAAGGGTTCTTGTCAGACAGGTTCTCCATGAAAGACCTGGGTGATGCCTCATACATTCTGGGGATCCGGATATACCGTGACAGATCCAAGAGGATTTTAGGACTTTCACAATCCAGGTACATCGACACCATACTGAAAAGATTCAGTATGGAAGATTCCAAGCGTGGTAATCTACCGGCTTGTCACGGGATCACCCTCTCCAAAGAGATGTCTCCCAAGACTGATTTGGAGAGGGATCACATGTCTATTATACCCTACGCTTCTGCGGTAGGCTCTATAATGTATGCGATGTTGTGTACCAGACCAGATATGGCTTATGCACTGAGTGTGGTAAGCAGGTATCAGTCAAACCCTGGGGAGAAACATTGGATAGCGGTAAAGAACATTCTCAAGTACCTGAGAAGGACTAAGGAGATGTTCTTGGTGTATGGCGGAAAAGACCTCCAGATTGAGGCCTTTGCTGACTCCAGCTTCCAGAGTGACAAGGATGATTCCAAGTCCATGTCGGGTTTTGTCTTTACCCTCAATGGAGGGGCGGTGTGTTGGAAGAGTTCCAAACAGGAAACCGTTGCTGACTCGACTATGGAAGCAGAATACATCGCTGCATCTGATGCCACAAAAGAAGCTGTCTGGATGAGGAAGTTCTTGAAAGAATTTCAGGTGGTTCCGTCCATTGTTGATCCAATACGTCTGTATTGCGACAACAACGGGGCTATAGCTTTAGCGAAGGAACCCAGGTCCCATCAGAAATCCAGACACATCTTGAGGCGGTATCACCTGATCAGGGAGATCGTGGATCGCCAGGAGATCGAGGTTCGGAGGGTTACTTCAGAAGATAACACTGCAGATCCATTCACGAAGGCCTTACCCCAAACTCAGTTCGAGCGGCTGATCGAGATGATAGGTCTTCGATACGCCAGTACATGGCCTTAGTGCAAGTGGGAGATTGTTAGTGTATATGCCCTAGAGGCCATTACTGTATCATACTAGTATGTATAATACTTGATGGAAGCTTAGGATATTCACAGTTGTATATACAATCTTGCTCGAAATGGTAGTATGCTACCTGGTTTGTCTCTGCTTTAATGTGTACATGTTTTTCTTTTATTATATCACCTATACGCATTAATGAGGCCCTTAGGATATTTGCTTGATTACCAGCGTTGTGATGGTGCTCACACTCGTGGGGGATGGGTAATCCATAAGCACATCCTTATACAGGTCCCTAGTCGTAGGATTATCAAGACAGGGCATCGATACTCCGGAGTAGACTAGCGTATGCGCTTCTTATCCCAGCGTGGGAGACGGTCTGACCCACAGCCGTCAGTACGTCGTACTTGAGATAGTATGCGGGTGCTCGTTAGGTTACGAGTACACTGGACAGGAATCGTCGGGAACTGTTGGTTGGTATTATACCTATCGTCAGTTATCAGTTCCCAGGTGACATGAGTACAGCTTAGTCCGCTGACGTGACACTGTCACTTCGCCTCGAGTGTGTTCCCACTGTACTTTGATTACTACCCTACCACGGCTCAAAGGAGTCGTGCAAACAGGTAGTAGTTGGGTGCAGTCTCGAAGCACTTGGAGGCAGTGACGGTTAGACAGGATTCGTCTCTCCCGGTATTGGGGGTTGACATCGCGCTGTGTCCAGGAGAGCCATTACATAAGTAGTCCCTGGCCAGGGAAAGCGAGAGATACTGGTAGGTTTCCAGTGTTATCACAGGGTGTTCTGGGCTACACTCCGACACGACTTGTACCGCTATTAGGGGACTGACGTTTACCGCCCCCCTAGGCCCGCCATGCGATGTATCAGAAGAACAGACCGGACTGTACGGAGACTGTCACATTCAGGCTCAGTAGGAGTTCAGATGGGTTCACCTCGTCAGTCTTCTTATCGGCATCTACCTGGGGACCGTTACGTACAGCTAGTGCCGCTTGCGGTCTGTGGTTAAACCCACTGCCAGCGTAGTGTCGAGTCTTTAGAGTCCCACACAGAGAGTTATTCGCCTTTAGGCAAAATGAGTAGAGGTCGCATGGTTTTGCGACAGGGTTCGTTCACATCCGCGCACTTGTTGACGTTTGCTGTCCGGACAGCTTATACTAGCGGGCTTTGGTTTAAGCCAGATCCTAGTATATGATTTGGGATTGGTTTTATCTCATTGTATTCGTGCTCCTCGGATCACGGATACGGGTGCGTATGCACAGTTGACTGAGACAGAGGGAGAGGACTTTGATTAGGGTTGATGACCATTGTCATTTTCATAACCCTAATGCTTATGTGTGTATTATGAATAATTGATATTAGTTAAATATAATTGTGCATGGTTAGGGTTGTTGACCATACTTGACTTGTTGACTTGGGTTGACATGTTGACCATCATCATTCCATATGAAAGATGCTCTTTGATCCTTACAGTTTGCATTTAATATGAAATGATAATGGTCCAGTCTTGATTAACCATGACAATTATCTAGCTAATTATCTAATTTCATAATTCACCCATATTAGAGAGAATGGTTCATTATTCTTATTCATTCTATCATATTGATTCTCTCCCCTCCTCTTCCTCTCTCTCAAGCTCTCCCCTCTCATGAGTTGAGAAACACTTGAGCTTGAGATAAACCATCCTAAGATAATCTCTACTCTCTTCTAAGGTCCTAGGATTAGCACTTCTAGCATCTTAGTTACTTCTAGCTTGAAGTTGAAGCCAAAGGTTGAGGCTCTCGGGTGGATCCTTCTTCGACTAGAGAAGGCGACAAGGTGATCACTTTCTTCCACTCCAAGGAGCAAGGAGAGAAGGACATAAAGCCCAAGGTATAACCTTTCTTCCATGTAGCTAAAACTAGTTAGCTTGTACTTAGTTTTTGTTTAGCAAAGATCCTCCTTTTGGTAGCCCATGTTGCCTAGTTCGTTAAAAATCCGATTTTTATACCGTTTCCGCCTCCCCGCAAGCACCGGGGTGGGCAACGTGGACTTACTGTTACCTCTCCCGGTACTTACGGGCTTGCGGAAATAATGAAAAATGATTTTTCAAGAGGTGGTAACATGGACTCAAAATTCGGATCTTTGTTAAACAACTATCTAACAACATAACAAGAGTTTTACCTACTCGGTTAGGGGGCTATACCTTTCTTGAACTCCTTCGTCTTCAACTCTTTGCGGTGTACGGATCGGCCTCACCTCGTCGTCTCCTTGCGCCGAAGATGGATCCACCTGAAAGCTTCTTCCTTTGGCTTCTTCTTCGAACTTCAAGAAACTAGAACACTTGGTTTGCTAAACCTTGTGAACTAGGATGAGTAGAGAAGTGATATGGGTTTTCTTTTATCTCTAAGGCAATATTTCTCAACTCTTGAGAGGGAGTTGCCTTGAGCTAGAGAGAGCAAGAGGAAGAACAAGAGGGAGAGCTCAAGCAAGAGAGAGAAAGCAAATGAGAGAATATAAGTAAGTCTTTTGCCCTCCAAGCTCTCATAATCCAAAACCATCATAACAAATACTAGTAATCAAGTATTATGTGATGGTTCAAGTCAAAATGGCTATATCATTTCATGCACTCATTTTTCAAAAAGTAACAAGCAAGCAAAAGTCTTTGCCATGAAATGATAGTCATTGTCATGATGATGGTCAACTAGTCCAGCCTAGTCAACTGGTCAACAAAGTCAACAAGCCAACAAAGTCAACCCCTCAACAACCATGTCACTATAATACTTAATTAATATTATTGTTAATCATATTTCTTATTCTCATTAGGGTTTAGCAAAAAGTCAATAGTCATCAGTCAACAACCCCAATGAGAATCCTCTGCCTCTGTCTCTCTGTCAACTGTGCATACACACCCGCATCCGCGTTCCGAGGAACATGAATATAAACTAGATAAAACTAATCCCAAAACGTACACTAGGATCTGGCTTAAACCAAAGCCCGCTAATGTTAACTGTCCGGACACTAAACGTGCACAAGTGCACGGATGTGACCGAACCCTGTCGCAAAACCATGCGACCTGTCGCAAAACCATGCGACCTCTACTCTTTTGCCTAAAGGCGAATAGCTTTCTATGTGGGACTCTAAAGACTCGACACTACGCTGGAAATGGGTTTAACCACAGACCGCAAGAGGCACTAGCTGTGCGTAACGGTCCCCAGGTAGATTCCGACAAGAAGACGGACGAGGTGAAACCCATCTAAACTCCTACTGAGCCTGAATGTGACAATCTCCATACAGTCCGGTCTGTTCGTCTGATAACATCGCATGGCGGGCCTAGGGGGCGGTAAACGTCAGTCCCCTAATAGCGGTACAAGTCGTGTCGGAGTGTAGCCCAGAACACCCTAAGATAACACTGGAAACCTACCAGTATATCTCGCTTGCCCTGGCCAGGGACTACTTGTGTAATGGCTCTCCTAGACACAGCGCGATTTCAACCCCCAATACCGGGAGAGACGAATCCTGTCTAACCGTCACTGCCTCCAAGTGCTTCGGGACTGCACCCAACTACTACCTGTTTGCACGACTCCTTTGAGCCGTGGTAGGGTAGTAATCAAAGTACAGTGGGAACACACTCGAGGCGAAGTGACAGTGTCAAGTCAGCGGACTAAGCTGTACTCATGTCACTTGGGAACTGATAACTGACGATAGGTATAGTACCAACCAACAGTTCCCGACGAGTCCTGTCCAGTGTACTCGTAACCTAACGAGCACCCGCATACTATCTCAAGTACGACGTACTGACGGCTGTGGGACAGACTGTCTCCTACACTGGGATGAGAAGCGCATACGCTAGTCTACTCCGGAGTATCGATGCCTTGTCTCGATAGTCCTGCGACTAGGGACCTGCATAAGGATGTGCTTATAGATTACCCAGCCACCACGAGTTTGACTGCCATCACAATGCTGGTAATCAAGCAAAGATCCTAAGGGCTCCACTAATGTGTATAGGTGATATACTAAAATAAACTCATGTACACATTAAAGTAGAAACAAACCATGTAGCATACTACTATATTGAGCAAGATTGTCTATACAAGGTGAATATCCCAAGCTTCCATTAAGTAATATACAAACTAGTATGATACAGTAATGGCCTCTAGGGCATATACACTAACATCCTCCTCTTCCTCTCTCTCAAAGCTCTCCCTCTCATGAGTTGAGAACCATTGAGCTTGAGATAAATCCCTTAAAATTACTCTATACTCTTTCTAAGGTTCTAGGTTTAGCACACCAAGCACCTTAGTTACTTCTAGTTTGAGGTTGGAGCCAAAGGTAGAGGCCCTCGGGTGGATCTTTCTTCGGCAAGAGAAGGCGACGAGGCGATCCGTTCTTTCGACTCCAAGGAGCAAGAAGAGAAGGACTTCAAGACTTAGGTATAACCCCTTAACCGAGTAACTAACTCTTTTAGCTTATTAGTTAGTTTTGTTTAGCAAAGATCCCACCTTTAGCTAGTCCATGTTGCCTAGTGTTGTAAAAATCCAATTTTTCATAACGTTTCCGCCTCCCCGCAAGCACCGGAGTGGGCAACGTGGACTTACACTTCTCCCAATTCAAAGTTAGGTTCTTATCCCTACAGCGGGTAAGAACTGGGTCAAGATGTCGTAAACACTCGTCGAAGGAGTCACCAAAAATGGAGAAATCATCCATAAAGATCTCCAAAAACTTTTCCACCATGTCCGAAAAGATCACCATCATACACCGCTGAAATGTAGCGGGTGCATTGCATAACCCAAAGGGCATGCGACGATAAGCAAAAGTGCCAAAGGGATAAGTAAAGGTGGTCTTGTCTTGATCCTCTTTAGCTTTGGGGACTTGGTTATAGCCAGAATAGCCATCTAAAAAGCAATAGAACTCGTGCCCAGCCAATCGTTCTAGCATTTGGTCAATGAAAGGTAAAGAAAAGTGGTCCTTCCTTGTCGCGGCATTGTGTTTTCTATAGTCGATGCAAACTCGCCACCCAGTTTGGGTGCGAGTCGGAATTAACTCATTTGCCTCATTGGTAATGATCGTGATGCCCGATTTCTTTGGCACAACATGAATGGGGATAACCCATTGGCTATCCGAGATAAGGTAAATGATACCACTATCAAGAAATTTAACAATCTCCTTCTTAACATCCTCTTTCATAATGGGGTTGAGGCGTCTTTGTGGATCCCTTATCGGCTTGGCATCATTCATCAAGTGTATATGATGTTCAACTATGAGGGGACTAATCCCCTTGATGTCCGCCATAGACCAGCCAAAAGCTTGCTGATTATTGTGTAAGACCATTAAAAGGGCCTTCTCTTGCTCGATAGCTAGAGAGGCCGATATGATAACGGGTAAGGTCTCATTGTCACCTAGATAAGCATATTTAAGGTACGACGGCAAAAGCTTTAGTTCAATTTTAGGAGGTGAAACAATAGATGGTAACAATGGAGTGACTGTTTCAAACTCGAAGGATTCCATCAAAGGTTCAAATCGAGTGTACGCAACCGAGTCGGATGGTTCAACTAACTCATCCGAAAAAGCAAAGGACTCAAACTCAGGTGGAGAGTCTTCAAGATCGTCTACAAAGGTGAAACACTCATAATCGTTGTCCGCTGTGAAAGCTGTGTCGGATTTTAGGAGGAACGCACTAGTTGCGTCAACATTGATGTGATCAAACATAAAATTTTCGAACTCACAGTCCTACTCCGCGATCTCGTTGATCGAGCAAACATCAAGTACGCTAGAATTAGGCTCGGCAGGCTGATTCCCCAACTTGAAAATGTTGAGTTCAATTGTCATATTGCCAAAAGATAGATTCATTGAACCGTTACGACAATTGATCACCGCGTTAGAAGTCGCCAGGAATGGTCGACCAAGTATCACCGGAATTTGACTCCGGGGGTTAGCGACAGGTTGTTTATCCATAACAATAAAGTCAACGGGGGAAATGAAATCCCCTACTCTTATTAACACATCATCCAACTCTCCCCTAGGATGGGTGATTGATCGGTTGGCCATTTGGAGAGTACAATGAGTGGGCTTAAGCTCTCCAACGCTTAATTGCTCGTACACCGAAAAAGGTAGCAAATTGACACTAGCACCAAGATCTAATAGTGCTATATTGATGTTCTTGTCCCTAATTGTTATCGAAATAGTAGGACAACCGGGGTCCTTGTGCTTTTGGGGTAAAGATTGGACAAGAGCATCGCTAACAGCATTAGCCATGAAAACTTTCTTTGGTACTTGTGACTTCCTCTTTTTGGTGCATAAGTCCTTTAAGATTTTTGCATATGAAGGAACTTGTTGGATTGCATCCAAAAGTGGGATATTTATGCTAACCTGTTTGAACAAATCTACAATCTTCTCCATCTGTGGAGTTGGTTTATTGGATCTCAACCGGTTTGGAAAAGGAACATTTTGCAAAGTCGTTGAGTCCAATTTTTGCGGATCAGATTGTTGAGTTGGAACGGATCCCCGTGTAGATGTGTTCGTGTTGTGAGAAGTGGGTCCGTTCGAACTAGAAGAAGTAGAGCCATGTGAAGGATGGAGAATAGGCTCTACCGAAGAAGAAGAAGGTGAAGAAGATGTAGAAGGACCACCGGCAGGGGTGTCATGGTTAATACCCACATTGTTTTGCAACACTTTTCCGGATCTCAACGTGGTCACAGCATTTACGTTATGATTCTACTGTTCATATGCAACATGTGCATGACCGGGATTTGGCAGTGGTTGAGACAGAAGCTTTCCTTTTTCTTGCTCTTTCAACGCAGCATTGAGTTGTGCAATTTGTGCCTCAATAGATTTGATGCTTTGATCGTGTGAGGCACTGTTTTGCACCAAAGATTGAATAGAAGTCTCTAACCTAGCTGCGGATTGTGTAGATTGCTTTAAGAACGCATCTAGACTTCTTTCGAGAGAGCTAACCTTGTCATTCCGAGGTGGAACAAAATTGTTTGGCGGGTAAGAAGTGTTAGGCACAAAATTGTTCAGTTGATTAGGGTAAGGTTGCTGTTGGAAAGGTTGTTGAAATTGAGTTTGTGGAGGTGCTTGTTGTTGTGGAGGAGGAGCCCTTTGAAAATTGTTGTTTCCTTGGAATTGTTGATTATGGTTCCAAGCGAAATTTGGGTGACTCTTGTAAGTCCATGCTACCCTTCCCCGGTTCTTACGGGGTTGCGGAAGTGGTGAAAAATGATTTTCAAGAGGGTGGTAACATGGACTACCAATACGGATCTTTGTTAAACTACTAACTAACAACCTAACAAGAGTTTACCTACTCGGTTAGGGGGCTATACCTTTCTTGAACTCTTTCGTCTTCGACTCCTCCTGGTGTACGGATCGGCCTCACCTCGTCGTGTCCTTGCGCCAAAAATGGATCCACCCGAAAGCTTCCACCTTTGGCTTCTTCTTCGAAATTTGAAGAAACTAGATCACTTGGCTTGCTAGGCCTTGTGAACTAGAATGAGTAGAGGAATGTTTTGGTGTCTTTTTATCTCTAAGGCAATGAGTCTCAAGACATGAGAATGGTTTGCCTTTAGCTAGAGAGAGCAAGAGGGAGAGGGAGAGCTTGAGAATGAGAGAGCTCAAGAGAGAGAAAGCAAATCATAGAATGAACCATACTCTTCTCATTCTCACCTCTCATAATCCAAAAGCCATCATAACAAAAATAGTAATCAAGTATTGTGTAATGGTTTAAGTCAAAATGGTTATATCATTTCATGCACTCATTTTGCATAAATAAACAAGCAAGCAAAAGTCTTTGCCATGGAATGATAGTCATTGTCATGATGATGGTCAACTAGTCCAACCTAGTCAACCGGTCAACAAAGTCAACAAGTCAACAATGTCAACCCCTCAACAACCATGTCACTATAATACTTAATTAATATTAATGTTAATCATATATCTTATTCTCATTAGGGTTAAGCAAAAGTCAATGGTCAATAGTCAACTGTCAACAGTCAACAGTCAACAACCCCAATGAGAATACTCTGCCTCTGTCTCTCTGTCAACTGTGCATACACACCCGCATCTGCGTTCTGAGGAACACGAATACAAACGAGATAAAACCAACCCTAAAACGTACATAAAGATCTGGCTTAAACCAAAGCCCGCTAGTGTTAACTATCCGGACACTGTACGTGCACAAGTGCACGGATATGACCGAACCCTATCGCAAAACCATGCGACCTGTCGCAAAACCATGCGACCTCTACTCTTTTGCCTAAAGGCGAATAGCTTTCTGTGTGGGACTCTAAAGACTCGACACTACGCTGGCAGTGGGTTTAACCACAGACCGCAAGCGGCACTAGCTGTGAGTAACGGTCCCCAGGTAGATGCCGACAAGAAGACTGACGAGGTGAAACCCATCTGAACTCCTACTGAGTCTGAATGTGACAATCTCCATACAGTCCGGTCTGTTCGTCTGATACATCGCATGGCGGGCCTAGGGGGCGGTAAACGTCAGTCCCCCAATAGCGGTGCAAGTCATGTCGGAGTGAAGCCCAGAACACCCCGAGTTAACACTGGAATGTAGGGTTCCTATTCATACTTGTGAAGGTTCATAAAGCATCAAACATGCCCGAATAAAATTTTACATGTGCCGAACAACCCAAAGACGGGATCATTGCTAGATTATTAGGGTTTAGCATGCAAGATAACATCTTTAAAGCTAAGTGTGAGGGATTACAACCTTTGTAGTCCGCTCCTTTGCTTCACAAGCTCCGAGTAGAAGTCCCTTCGCCGCGATCCACGATCTCCCGGACTCAAGAGAGGCTCCACAACTCGAACGATCCATGCTAGCTTGAAGTGTTCCGATTCTCCGTTGATCTACGTCGAAGTTGCTATAGCCCAAGCTTTCTCACTCTAAAGAGATGAACACCCTAATCTAATGGGCTAGATTAGATGAGGATGATGGAGTAGTATTTATGCTATCTTTTTATTTCACTTTCTCACAATAAATCATCACAAATGGAATTTCTAGTGAGCTTTTTCTCAAACTCAAGAGAGAAGAAGATGAAGAAAAATTAAGAGAATAATCCGTTTGTGATGAATAATAGATGAATGTATATGATTGATTATGGAACCATGGTCAAGGATGAGAGGCTAAAAGTTTGTAGAGAATAAACTAGAGTTAGGGTATGGTTAGGTTAAGGATAAGTATCAACCATAATATCTTAACCAAGACAAAATAGAATCCTTTTAGAATAAACAAGAAGGAGCTAACCCTAATCAAACCCTAATCCCTTTTTATCACCCTTAAACATGTTTTATAATAAATCATATCATGTCACAATAATATATATCACATATATATTATATATATTTGCAATAAAAGAAAATAATACAATTAACATATATCGCTTATATATCAATGTATTAATCCAGTGAGAAAATGAAATAATAAAGCGAGCCAATATTAGATAATGTAATACAATATATCATATATATCATTATACATTAAATCATCAAATCAACACTTGATCTAACGATCCGGCTATATCGAATATAACCGACTAATATATCATGTACCGATTCATCGAATCAACACTTGATCCGATGTCCAGATTCATATCTAAATATCGCGAGAATATAATACGGTATCTCATATCGCATTATCCTCGGTCCTGCACATATCACATATGTGCCTCTACTCCGTTTTGCCTGAGCCAAGAAACCTCTGTGTAGGGCTCTAAAGAATCGTCAATACGCCGGTAGCAGGTGATGATCATATCAAACACTTACAAGCTGCAAGCGGTCAGCTAAACGTAACAGCCACCCAGGTATTGAGCGATCAGAAGATCAACAAGCTAGCCAGTCCGTTCTCTTGTGAATCCAATCAGTAACACTCCCGTACAGTCCGGTCTGTTCGTCTGATATGACGCATATCAAGTCTAGGGGTGGTATACGTCAGACCCCAGTAACCGATAAGTCGTGTCGATGTGAGGCGCATAACAGGTCGAGAAACTACTGGTAACACTTACCAATATATCTCGATATCAGCCCTGGCCAGGGACTTCCAGTTATAGCCAATTGAACACAGCACGACATCAACTCCCTATACCGGGAGAGACGAATCCCCTCCTATCGCTCATTGCCTCCATGTGATTCGGGACTGCACCCAAAAGCCACCGTTTTGCACGCCCTCTTGGACGTGGTAAGGTGGAAATCAAAGCACAGTGGGAATCACACAAGACTCTATGACGATCTCGGGTCTACAGACTACCCTGTACTAGTGTCACCGGAGAACTGCCATCTGACGTGTGGTATATCACCAACTGGGAGTTCTCGGCGAGTCCGTCCAGTGTACCCAGTCTCCACTGAGCACCCATACACCATCCTTGATGTCAAACACCGATGGATATGGGATCATCCATCACCCATCATATGGGTCAAGATGTGTATACGTTAGTCTACTGTGGTGTATCGATGCCCTGTCTCGATATACCCTCGACTAGGAACATTTATAGGATGTACTCATCGACTACCGTGGCCCCACTAGTATGATCTCATCATAATCCCAGTAGTCGAGTACAGATCCTAAGGGCTTTATCAACATATGAGAGAAAGACAGTAAACCAATACAAGCCAACATGTTAAGATAAAGTGAAACCAAATAGCATACTATCATGACGAGCAAGAAAGTCCTCTCTGTATATATCCAAGCATCCATCATAATATACATCATATGTACAACAATGGCCTCTAGGGCGTATACATAACTAACAATCTCCCACTTGCACTAAGGCCAGCTGCTGTAGTATCTCATACCTAGCATCCCGAATAATCTCTCAAACTGTATTTGGGGAATGGCTTTCGTGAGTGGATCCGCAGTGTTTTCCTTCGTATCTACTCTCCTGACCTCGATCTCCCGGCGATCAACTATCTCCCTGATCAGGTGATACCGCCTCAGAATATGTCTGGACTTCTGATGGGACCTGGGTTCCTTAGCCAAAGCCACAGCTCCATTGTTATTGCAATACAGAGGTATTGGATGTTCAATAGATGGAACCACACCAAGTTCAGTGATGAACTTCTTTATCCAGACAGCCTCTTTGGCAGCATCGTTGGCAGCGATGTATTCAGCCTCCATCGTCGAGTCTGCAATGGTATCCTGTTTGGAACTCTTCCAACATACCACCCCTCTATTGAGGGTAAAGACAAATCCCGAGTGCGACTTAGAGTCGTCCTTATCACTTTGGAAGCTGGAATCGGTAAAGGACTCCACCCGGAGTTCTCCGTTACCATACACCAAGAACATGTCTCTAGTCCTTCGCAAGTACTTGAGAATGTTCTTCACAGCTGTCCAGTGACTCTCTCCAGGATCTGCTTGATACCGACTCACTACACTTAGTGAGTATGCTACATCGGGTCTGGTACATAGCATCGCATACATGATAGAGCCTACTGCCGAAGCATAGGGTATCCCTTGCATGCGAGCTCTCTCCAAATCAGTCTTGGGAGACATCTCTTTGGAGAGAGTGAGTTCAGAGATCGTGGGTTGGTTCCCACGCTTGGATTCTTCCATACTAAACCTCTCCGTTTGGATCTATCTCTATAGATCCTAATCCCCAATATGCATGAGGCATCACCTAGATCTTTCATTGAGAATCTTTGTGATAAGAAGAGCTTGACTGATTGCAGCATAGGAATATCATTTCCTATCAAGAGTATGTCATCCATGTACAATACGAGGAAGACAACCTTACTCTCTGCTACCTTCTTATAGATACAAGGTTCATCTATGTTTTTGATGAAGTCAAACTCTTTGACTACTACATCAAAACAGATATTCCAACTCCGCGATGCTTGCTTTAACCCATAAATGGATTTAAGCAGCTTGCACACCTTTCCGCTGCTCCCACTATCTACGAAGCCCTCTGGCTGAGTCATGTACACACACTCTTCTAAATCACCATTTAGAAAGGCGGTCTTAATATCCATTTGCCAGATTTCGTAGTCATGGTATGCAGCAATGGCAAGTAAGATCCGGATGGACTTAAGCATAGCCACTGGAGAAAAGGTTTCGTCATAATCCACACCTGGTCATTGACGAAAACCCTTTGCTACAAGTCTAGCTTTGAAAGTCTCAACTTTTCCATCTACACCAAATTTCCATTTAAAAATCCACTTGCTCCCAATGGGTTTTACCCCTTCAGGAGCATTTTCCAAAATCTATACTTTATTGGTGTACATGGATTCCATCTCAGATCGCATTGCATCGAACCGTTTCACAGAGTCACCACTCGTGATGGCCTGCTCGAAACTAGTAGGGTCATCATCTTCCATGATGCAATCCTCGCTTCCACCATCAATGAGAAAACCGTAGTATCTCTCAGGTGGATGAGAAACCCTGCTAGATCGGCGGAGAGGCTGGGGTTCGTCGGGTACTATTGAATCCTCTGGTTCCACTAAATCTTCAGTTGTAGTTTGTGTTGCTGGAACCTCTTCCAGCTCTACCTCATTGCCACTAATTTCTTTTGTAAGAAATTCCTTTTCTAAAAAGGTGGCATGTTGAGCAACAAACACCTTTTGTTGTTCACTGTGGTAGAATAAATATCCATACGAATTGCTTGGATATCCTACAAACTTACAAATAACTGATCGTGCCTCGAGTTTGTCCGGATTTTTCTTTTTAACATAAGCCGGACAACCCCATATCTTAACTCTTTTAAGAGATGGTCTCTTCCCATTCCATATCTCATATGGAGTGGTAGGCACAGATTTAGTTGGAACTCTATTCAATATGTATATGGCTGTCTCCAGCGCATACCCCCAGAAGGAAATAGGTAACTCAGCTGTACTCATCATAGAGCGTACCATATCTAATAGGGTGCGATTCCTCCGCTCCGATACACCGTTGTGCTGTGGTGTATAAGGAGGAGTAAGCTAAGAGAGAATCCCATTCTCTTTTAGATAATCTAGGAACTCATTGCTTAAGTATTCACCTCCTCGATCAGATCGAAGAATCTTAATACTTTTGCCCGTTTGATTCTCTACTTCGTGCTTATATTCTCTGAATTTCTCAAAAGCTTCAGACTTGTGTTTCAACAGGAACACATATCTGAATCTTGAGAGATCATCAGTGAATGTAATGAAGTAGGAAGAACCGTTCCTGGCATGCGTAGACATGGGACCGCATACATCACTATATACCAGTCCTAAGAGTTCAGTAACTCTTTCTCCGTGTCCACTAAACGGAGCTTTGGTCATTTTTCCTTTGAGACATGAATGGAAAGTATCATGAGATGATAATTCGAATGGATTCAAATAACCATCCTTATGTAACTTAGCCAGTCGTGTCGCATTGATATGACCAAGTCTACAATGCCACAAGAAGGATTCGTTCATTTCTGAACTTTTCCTCTTGTGTGTGTTTTGTATATTGAGGATTGTATTCTGATTTAGAATGAATATGCCATTATGTAACGAGCCTGATGCAATCAACTTTTGATCTAGGAATATGTTCATAACATTATCCTTTACTACAAAATTATATCCTTCTTTACTTAATAAAGAAACTAATATATTGTTGCACATCATGTTCGGTATATAATAGCACTCATTTAGAATCAGTGTTTTACGACTTGGCAATACAAGGTGATATTCGCCAACTGCTTTAGCTGCAATACTTGCACCGTTCCTACTTGAACGGAATGATCACCTTTTCCCAGTTCTCTGCCTTTTCGTAGCCCATGTAACAGTTTAAATATGTAGGATCCAGATCCGGTATCTAATACCCAGGACGTAGGGTGAACTGAGAAACAATTCTCAATAACTAACACACCTGAAGAAGATTCATCAACATGCATGTTCTTTTGGGCGGCGTGAGAATCCAGATATTATCCTGTTTCCTGTTCAGTCTTATAACTCTTATAAGAAAGAACGGGTCCAACGTTCCCCTGCTTAGTATAATAAGCGGGTTCAGTCAATACATCCACATTATTATCTTGATTATGGCCTGAGTGTAGGGTTCCTAGGCACTCTAATGGAGTCTCACAAGTGATCAAACATGCACAAATCAAAAATTCCTTGTGCCTACAAACCCTAATACGGATCGTTAACTAGAAATCAAGGCGATGCAAGCAAGTAAACGGAAATATAGCTAAAGGGAAGGGGCTACAAACTTTGTAGATCCGGTCCTCCACCTCCTAGGCTCCGTGATGAAGTCCTCTCCGCTGTCCAAATCGAACCATGGCTCTAGCGTCGGCTTCATCGGAGAAAAAGCGGGCTAGGTCATCGACGACGATGCCGAAGATGATCTACGTCGAGGCATCGCTAGATCAAGCTCCAACTTCACCAAGTCAAGAAAACTTGTGAAGGAAACACCCTATACTACTTGGCAAGATGTAGAGGATGAAGAAATAGGAAGTGGGTAGACTTTAGATTTGGATTTCTCACACTTTTTCATCAATCACCATTGATGTAGCAAGCTATCTTCATGGAAGAAGAAGATGAAGAAGAAGAAGAAGATATGATTAGTTATTTTAAAATATAAAGTAAAATGATACTTATCATATCTTTAACCTTAGTTAGGTGTAGAGAATTGACTAAGGTTAGTTTGAAGGGTTAGGGTTAAGCATGAAGACAAAATGGTCACTTAGTGAAAGTTTCAAGAAACTTCAACTACAAACAAATCAAGCCACCATTTCATTTTCTTTATCATTTCCTTTTTCCAAAATAAACAAAAAGAATAAATAAATGAATAAGTAAATAAAATGAAACCCTAACCATTCATATAACCATGGTCAATTCTTTACACAAAACCAAGCTTGCATGTATCATCAAACATGATACAATCTTGTGCACAAAAAAATATATCACATATACAATATGCACATCAAGTGAGAAAATCCATTTAAAGTGAACCAATACTAGTTGATGCAAAGTAATATATCAAATATATAATTCTACATTAAATCATTAAATCAACACTTGATTTAACGATCCGGTCATGTCGCATATAACCGGCTAGTATCCAATGTATCGGCTTATCGAATCAATCCTTGATTCGATAACTAGGTTATATCGCATCAACCATTCGACACATACATCGCGAGAATGAAATACGGTATCACATATACGCATTATTCTTGGTACCGCACATATCCCATATGTGCTCCTATTTCGTTTCGCTTGAGCCAGGAAACCTCTGTGTAGGACTCTAAAGACTCGTCAATACGCCGGTAGCAGATGATGATCATATCAAACACCCACAAGCCGCAAGCGGTCTGCTAAACGTAACGGCCACCCGGGTATTGAGCGATCAGAAGATCGACGAGCAAGCCCGCTCACACTCCTGTGAATCCAACCAGTAACACTTACCGTACAGTCCGGTCTGTTCGTCTGATATGTCGCATATCTCGCCTAGGGTTGGTAAACGTCAGACACCAATAGCTTGAAAAGTCATGCCGACGTGAAGTCCATGACATGTGTGAAACTACTGATAACACTTACCAGTAGGTCACTGCAACCCTGGCCAGGGATTTCCTGTTATGGCCAGTCGAGCATAGCGCAACATCAACCCCCAATACCGGGAGAGATGAATCCCCTCCTATCGCTCATTGCCTCCATGTGAATCGGGACTGTACCCAAAAACCACCTGTTTGCATGACTCAGTAGAGCCGTGGTAGGGTGGATATCAAAGCACAGTGGGAGACACACAAGACTCTATGACGATCTCGGGTCAACAGACTAAGCTGTACCAGTGTCACCAGAGAACTGCCATCTGACGTGAGGTATAATACCATCTGGGAGTTCTCGGCGAGTCCGTTCAGTGTACCCAGTCTCCACTGAGCACCCGCATACCATCTTCGATGTCAAACACCAATGGATATGGGATCATCCATCGCCCATCACATGGGTCGAGAAGATATACGCTAGTCTACTCTGGAATATCGATGCCCCGTCTCGATATTCCCACGACTAGGAACAATGAAGGATGTACTCATTGACTACCCAGGCCCCACTAGTACGATCTTCATCATAGTCCTGGAAGTCGAGTACACATCCTAAGGGCTTTATCAACATGTAACAGAGAGACAGAAAGTATACACGTTAAGATAAAGAGCAACCAGATAGCGTACTATCATGTCGAGCAAGAAAGTCCTACCTATATATGTCCCAGCATCCACTACAATATACATCCAATGTACAGTAATGGCCTCTAGGGCATACATATAACTAACAATCTCCCACTTGCACTAGGGCCATCTGTAGCAGTGGTTGCAGTATCACATACTCAACCATCCCCTAAAAGTCTCTCTTTGGGAAAAGGCCTTCGTGAGTGGATCCGCCGTGTTGTCCTCTGAATCTACTCTCCTAACCTCGATCAACCTGGAGATCAACTATCTCCATGATCTGGTGATGCTGCCTCAGAACATGTCTGGGTCACTGATGGGACCAGGGTTCCAGGGCCAAAGCCACACTTCCATTGTCATACAATGGCAGGAACCCAGTTCAACTTATGAACCAATATACACCCAAACTGCCTCTTTGGTAGTATCTTTAATAGCGATGTTACCAGCCTTTATCGTCTAGTTTGTCACGGTATCTAGCTTGGAAATCTTCCAACATACCGCCCCTTTACTGAGGGTAAAGACAGTGCCTGTGACTGACATTCAGTCGTCTTTATCACCCTGGAACTCTTCCAGTGATTCTCCCCAGGATCGATTGATACCATCTCACTACATCTTGTGAGAATCCTAGCATCCAATTACATCTATCTCATAGATGAAAACTCAGGATTTAGGAGGTATCACTTTGATCCTATTTGGAGAATCCTAGTGATAATAGGAGATTGACCGATCGTAGTATAGGAAACTCTTTTCCTATCAAGAGTATGTTGTCTACGTACAATACGAAGATGACCACCTTACTCTCTACTACCCTTTTGTATATACAAGGTTCGTCTACCATTTTGATGAAGTCAAACACTTTGACTATCACATCAAAACAGACGTTCCAACTCCGCGATGCCTGCTTCATTATGTAAAGCAACTTGCACACGTTTCCGCTGCTCCCACTGTTTACGAAGCCCTCTGGCTGTGTACTTATAGACGCTCTCTTCTAAAACATCATTTAGAAAAGCTGTCATGACACCCAACCACCAGATATCGTAGTCATGGTATGTAGCCGTGGCAAGTAGGATCTGGATGGACTTAAGCATAGGTTCTGGAAAAGGTTTCATCATTATCCACGCCTGGTCAATGACGAAATCCTTTAACAAGTCTAGCTTTGAAAGTCTCAACTTTTCCATTTACACCAAGTAATCTTCTCAAGATATACTTGCTCCTGATGGGGATTTAACCCTTCAGATATAGCAACCAAAGTCCATACTTTGTTGGTGTACATGGATTCGATCTCAGATCACTAAGCATCCAGCCATTCTTACAGAGTCTTACTCCTGATGGCCAGCTCGAAACTAGTTGGGTCATCCTCTCATGATGCAATCCTCACTCCCACTGTCATAGAGAAACAGAAGTATCTCTCAGGTGGGTGAGGAACCCTACTAGATCGGCGGAGAGGCTGAGGTTCGTTGGAATCTACTGAATCCTTTGGTTCTATCTAATCATCAGCTGCAGTTTGTATAGCTGGAACCTTTCCAGTTCTACATTACAGACCTTGCCTCGAGCTTGTCCGGATTTTGCTTTCAGACATAGGCCGGACAACCCCAAATCTTAACTTGCTTAAGAGATGGGTTCTTCCCATATCATATCTCATATGGAGTTGTAGGCACTGATTTGATTCGAACCTAATTCAATAGTTATGCAGCTTCTCAAGTGCATAACCCCCAAAAGGAAAAAGGTAACTCAGTAGTACTCATCATAGAGCACACCTTATCATATAGGGTGTGATTGCTCCGCCCCGATACACCAATGTGCTATGGTTATTCGGAGGAGTAATGCTGAGAGAGAATCTCATTCTCCTTTAGAATAATCCAGGAATTCCATGCACAAGTATTCTCCTCCTTGATCTCATAAAAGGACATAATACTTATACCCGTATTTTGGTTCTCTACTTCCAATTTATATTCTGTGAATACCGCAAAAGCTTCAGACTTATGTTTCAACAGTAACATATGACTGAATCTTGAGAGATTATCAGAGAATATAATGAAGTATAAAGAACCAGTCCTGGCATGTGTAGACAGGAGACCTTACATACATCATAATGTATCAGTCCCAAGAGTTTACTAACTCTTTCTCTGTTTCCAGTAAACGGAGCTATGGTCATCTAATCTTTGTGACATGACTGGCAAGTTTCATAAGATGTAAATTCAAACTGATTTAAATATGCATCTAAACTGTAACTTCAGCCAGTCGGGTCGCATAGATGTGACCTAGTCTACAATACCTCAAGAAGGATCCGTTCATTTCTGAACTCTTCCTCTTGTATGTGTTCTGTATACTAAAGAACTGTAGTTTGATTTAGAACGTCAATGCTTTTAGATAACGTGCCTGAACCGATCAACTTTTGATATAGGAAATGTTCAAAACATTATCCATTAATACAAAATTTTATCATTTCTTTACTAATAAAGAGACTGATATGATTTTGTATATCAGGTTCGGTATCTAATAGCATTTGTTCAGAATCAATGTACTGATAATACAGGGTGACAGTGACCAACAGACTTGGCTGCAACACTTGCCCCGTTTTCTGTCTCATGAAACTTATCACCCGTTCTCAGTTTTCTACCTTTTTGTAGCCCTATGTAACAGATTACATATCTGTGATCCTGATCCGGTATCAAATACCAAGGATTCAGAGGATACTGAGAAACAGTTCTTTATAATGAACACACCCGAAGGAGATGCATCATATGCACTTTCTTCGTTTGGGCGGCATAGGAAATCTGGTATTCCCCTATTTCCTGCTCGGTCTTATAACAATTATAAGTCGGAGCGGGACCAACATTCCCCAGCTCAGTATAACAAGCGGGTTCGGTCAATACATCCATATTATTATCTTGATTAAGGCGTGATATGGTCGCTACCTGGAGAGAGAGAGAAGAAAACACTTAGCGTGCGCTCTTGCAAGATCAGATTGGTTATATATTTTATCTAATCAGGATGGCTCCCATTGTTTTTATCAAATCTTCCTTCAAACCCTAAAAGGAAAGACTAGCCGGGATTAATTACACTCTACAAGTTCGCCAATCTTTCAGCCAGGCTAGTGTCGGTACTTTGAGGGAGGTTCCCCGTTCTTTCGCACGGACCTAATTACAGTAAACCTCGTTTTCCCAGAGGCGTAACCCCGTTGACACCTTTCTAGACACCTACTTGATCGGCTAATTGCAAAGTGCAAAACTCTCCCAGGAGTAACAATTACTCGCAGTGGGTATCGGGATCCAACTATCATATAGAAGGTATGCAATCTCATTGCAAGTTTCAACACATGAAACTCCCGATAAAGGTTTTTACCCCTAGCACCTATGACCTTAACTATGGTCAACAAATCATAAGTACTAGTCAAGTTCTACCCGTCATTTCGTGATTAATTAGACCCACCCACATGACCCTTAACTAAGGTCAACAAAGTCACGCGACTGTCCTAACTAATGGCATCATATTCGGTGTAGGAAGACATCACTTAGCTACCGTACACTGTGCCTTGACTATGGTCAACAAACACAGCACGAATACTAAGTACTCTACTTCCTAAAATGACGGAGGGTTGCGAATGGTTTTTGTGAAAACCTTTAACGCTTTGAACTTGATCTCGCTGCGGAATCAAATGGTTTTTAAATGGAATGTTTTTGAGGCTTTTCTAGTTTGGCTAAAGGGGTCACTCCCGGTGAAGGGATCGTCGGCCCTTTCCTCGTCGAATGAGGTGCGGGATATATCATATATATCACTGTGCAAAGCGGAAACTATAGAAGCTATCAAAAGACAAACTGAGTGATGTAGCATCTGCCAGTTATTGCTAAATGAGTCACTCCGGTGAAGGGATCTCGGTCCTTTCCCTATCGAATAAGGTGCAGGATGTTCTATAAGGAACACCGCGATGCAAAGCAAGAACTGTAGGTACCTGTTTTTATTTTGAAATTCGATTCCACAACATCAATTAGGTTTATTTTCTTTCATTAATCTCATTAATGAATATCCCATCATTTAAGTCCACCTAACCATCACAGATAAATATAACGTACGCTTATGCCATCCACATTCGCCTCGATGTCCCGTCTGCACCGTTAGGTTAGGTAACTAACGCCAGAGCGAGGCAGGGCTAGCGCGGGTGTAAAACATAAGCAACGTCTATATAATATATCATATATACTATATACTATATCTATCACAGAACATCACATGATCATATCACAGATATCGCAGCAGAAGAAACATATGAAATATTAGATATACTAGGACGTCCGTGTTTTCAATACGAGCCAGTATAAAACACGGATTCCACGGTCGTGATGAATAGCCTATCCCACACCCCTAGACCCCTACGAGAGCGGCAAGCAACCCTATCAATTCTAGGGTTAGGAGACCCGGACTCGACTCCTCGAGTTGGTCTCCCACTGGACCCCAGAACCCGGTTACTTGTGCTCCCTTCCTTGGGTCTATCCTAATGCAGAAAAGTAAATAATATACAAACGGTGACATCTTCCGCAACCTGGAAGTGCCCCAATAAAAGAATATTACATACAAGTTTTTACATGAATGAAAATGAAAAAAACTCATCTCACATAAAAAAAACCCGGCTATTCAAACACGACGATCCAATATAACATATCCAGCAACACATAACAACACATGTCATCAACGTAAGTAAACATGCGTATCCCAATTGTCGTTGACATATAGCAACGAAACCGGCGATATCACATATTACACTTACGGTCACAGAAAAGAAAGTGTAAAACTACAACAATTGGAATCCGCAACCTCTTTAGACATCGCATGCCTAATCAAATGAATTCCTTAGACATCGCATGCCTAACAATTATAAACCCCGCATTTTAGTCTCAAAATCGAAAACACTTTTCAATATCAAGTCGGGCAATTCAACAAGATTCCCGACATTCTGATCGAATGCTCGTCGCAAACTTCAGTAGGCGGCCGCATCCCTGATACCGTCGACGAAGTGCACCAAGACGGAACACCGCTGCCGCGAGCACCCGGACGGATGCTTTCGGCGATGGGGTTCTCCTACAGTCACTTGGTCGGGGCTATGGAGTGAGGCTGTCTATTATGTTTACCCGGCGAGTATCCGCGTACGCTACGTGATTGCGACGGACTTTTGATCACATCAAAATTTCGTGGCAACCGATCAAGTGAGACTAATCTACTATGTTTATAATATTCATTCCGTTATCTCATAACTACTTGTGAATTCCAATTATTGTATCACATTCCGGATAAATAGAAAATGCTAAACTTTTTGATCGAACAATCGAACACCCAAGTTTTCCCGATACAGTTCAACACATGAAATAAGTCTAACAGCATTCAGTTCGTGCCTCAGTACCAACGGTCCAGCCGTAGAAGGGTCAAGCCAACGCCTCACATGTGGCACGCCGTACTGCCCCAAACCCGAAGGTTCAAAGGGCAGTTCAAGACGGTCACATAATCGAGTTAAGGTTTGTTGTCTTCTAGAGGGTCCATCGCGTTACTTGCACTACTTAGAACGTCGTCAAACTACGGAAAAGTCCAACAATTGGAAATTTCCCGGCAGGGGAAAAAGTGGGTATTTATATCCGGTCGAACTTTTTAACATATTCTAAGATTATCCGGAAAAGCACACAGACAGAATTAGACAATCCGATCGATACACCGAGTCCCCAATACAACCCAGAAAATACAACTCTGGAAAAAATATTAAAAATTCCCACGAAAATCAGCACAGAAAACTAAGAATTACTGTGCAGAATTAGATGCACAAAACGACAAACTAGCCGCGGAACCGCCGCATGAGCATGCTCATGCCGCGGATCCGCGGTGACTTTAAGGAATCATGCCATCGAATTTTACAGTAACCCTTAGATCTTCCTGCTGATTTTTCTGAATATTTTTAATCCTCAAAAATCCACATTTTACAGAATTGTCCAGAGAGCATTTTCAAGTCGGGGTTTTGGGTCGATCAGACTTCTAACTCCGTCTACGCATCGTCTAAGGCTCTAGCTAGGCTCTGATACCACTGTAGGGTTCCTAGGCACTCTAATGGAGTCTCACAAGTGATCAAACATGCACAAATCAAAAATTCCTTGTGCTACAAACCCTAATACAGATCGTTAACTAGAAATCAAGGCGATGCAAGCAAGTAAACGGAAATATAGCTAAAGGGAAGGGGCTACAACCTTTGTAGATCCGGTCCTCCACCTCCTAGGCTCCGTGATGAAGTCCTCTCCGCTGTCCAAATCGAACCATGGCTCTAGCGTCGGCTTCATCGGAGAAAAAGCGGGCTAGGTCATCGACGACGATGCCGAAGATGATCTACGTCGAGGCATCGCTAGATCAAGCTCCAACTTCACCAAGTCAAGAAAACTTGTGAAGGAAACACCCTATACTACTTGGCAAGAGGTAGAGGATGAAGAAATAGGAAGTGGGTAGACTTTAGATTTGGATTTCTCACACTTTTTCATCAATCACCATTGATGTAGCAAGCTTTCTTCATGGAAGAAGAAGATGAAGAAGAAGAAGAAGATATGATTAGTTATTTTAAAATATAAAGTAAAATGATACTTATCATATCTTTAACCTTAGTTAGGTGTAGAGAATTGACTAAGGTTAGTTTGAAGGGTTAGGGTTAAGCATGAAGACAAAATGGTCACTTAGTCAAAGTTTCAAGAAACTTCAACTACAAACAAATCAAGCCACCATTTCATTTTCTTTATCATTTCCTTTTTCCAAAATAAACAAAAAGAATAAATAAATGAATAAGTAAATAAAATGAAACCCTAACCATTCATATAACCATGGTCAATTCTTTACACAAAACCAAGCTTGCATGTATCATCAAACATGATACAATCTTGTGCACAAAAAAATATATCACATATACAATATGCACATCAAGTGAGAAAATCCATTTAAAGTGAACCAATACTAGTTGATGCAAAGTAATATATCAAATATATAATTCTACATTAAATCATTAAATCAACACTTGATTTAACGATCCGGTCATGTCGCATATAACCGGCTAGTATCCAATGTATCGGCTTATCGAATCAATCCTTGATTCGATAACTAGGTTATATCGCATACAACCATTCGACACATACATCGCGAGAATGAAATACGGTATCACATACACGCATTATTCTTGGTCCCGCACATATCCCATATATGCTCCTATTTCGTTTCGCTTGAGCCAGGAAACCTCTGTGTAGGACTCTAAAGACTCGTCAATACGCCGGTAGCAGATGATGATCATATCAAACACCCACAAGCCGCAAGCTGTCTGCTAAACGTAACGGCCACCCGGGTATTGAGCGATCAGAAGATCGACGAGCAAGCCCGCTCACACTCCTGTGAATCCAACCAGTAACACTTACCGTACAGTCCGGTCTGTTCGTCTGATATGTCGCATATCTCTCCTAGGGGTGGTAAACGTCAGACCCCAATAGCTTGATAAGTCATGCCGACGTGAAGTCCATGACATGTGTGAAACTACTGATAACACTTACCATTAGGTCACTACAACCCTGGCCAGGGATTTCCTGTTATGGCCAGTCGAGCATAGCGCAACATCAACCCCCAATACCGGGAGAGACGAATCCCTCCTATTGCTCATTGTCTCCATGTGAATCGGGACTGTACCCAAAAACCACCTGTTTGCATGACTCAGTAGAGCCGTGGTAGGGTGGATATCAAAGCACAGTGGGAGACACACAAGACTCTATGACGATCTTGGGTCAACAGACTAAGCTGTACCAGTGTCACCAGAGAACTGCCATCTGACGTGAGGTATAATACCATCTGGGAGTTCTCGGCGAGTCCGTTCAGTGTACCCAGTCTCCACTGAGCACCCGCATACCATCTTCGATGTCAAACACCAATGGATATGGGATCATCCATCGCCCATCACATGGGTCGAGAAAATATACGATAGTCTACTCTGGAATATCGATGCCCCGTCTCGATATTCCCATGACTAGGAACAATGAAGGATGTACTCATTGACTACCCAGGCCCTACTAGTACGATCTTCATCATAGTCCTGGAAGTCGAGTACACATCCTAAGGGCTTTATCAACATGTAACAGAGAGACAGAAAGTATACACGTTAAGATAAAGAGCAACCAGATAGTGTACTATCATGTCGAGCAAGAAAGTCCTACCTAGATATGTCCCAGCATCCACTATAATATACATCCAATGTACAGTAATGGCCTCTAGGGCATACATATAACTAACACTGACATGGTCGCTACCTGGAGAGAGAGAGAAGAAAACACTTTAGAGTATTCTCTTGCAAGATTAGATTGGTTATTATCTTATCTAATCAGGATGTCTCCCACTGTTTTTATCAAATCTACCTTCAAACCCTAAAAGGTAAGATTAGCCGGGATTAATTACACCCTACAATTTCGTCAATCTTTCAGCCAGATCAGTGTCGGTAGTTTGAAGGAGGTTCCCCGGGCTTTCGCACGGACCTTTAAAGTAAACCTCGTTTTCCCAGAGGCGTAACCCCGTTAACACTATTCTAGACACCTACTTCATCGACTAATTATCCTGTGTAAAACGCTCCCAGGAGTAACTCTTACTCGCAGGGGGTATCGGGATTCAACTATCTCATAGAAGGTATGCAATCTCATTGCAAATTTCAACACTTGAAATTCCCGATAATATTTTGCCCCTAGCAACTTATGACCTTGGCTAAGGTCAATAAATCATAAGTGCTAGTCAAGTTCAACCCGTCATTTCCTGATTGAATTAAACCTACCCGTACGACCCATGGCTAAGGTCAATGATTGCACGCTTTTGGCGTGTCGTATGTTTAAAGTTCTAAAGTTATAACCGCGATCAGGACGGTGTCGCTTTGCAGCTAGCCGGTTGAGCACGGGTCGATCCACAGGGAGATGGTTGTATTTTCGTTCTTGTCTTAGACGAGTCAATAAAGAATGTGTATATGTTTGTTCGATTCTAACCTTTGTGTTATATGCAAGTATAAAGTTGTTTAAGAAAAAGATACGAAATTGTAAGCTAAAGAAATCCGTACTCAAAACCTTTGAGCCGAGTCTTGACCAATTGAAGCTAGAGCAATCGGCAACAACATGGATTAGGGGATTTAAGCATGGTATTCGTGGAATCCGGCTTATTTACCCTTGTCCTTCCATTCTTGTCTCTTGCTTTCGCCTCCGGCCAAACCGAACGCAACCGGTCGCGGTTAGGAATCACCGTTACCTTGGTAGGGTAGGGTGCCTAACGGAGCGCTTGCGTAACGTTTGGGCGGAGTTCAATGGAAAATAACGGGAAAAGGAAATGAGCAAAGAAATATTAACCTACAATACCGTATTTATTCTTAACAACGATAATTACAACCATTCACAAAAACGAACCAAAAAGAGCAAAAGAAAAGAAAAGATTACAAGTAAGTAAGTGCATGGAATTTAAGTGCAAGAAAGTAAAGCATGAATGTAAAGCAAGTAATAAAAAGCAAGAAAAAAATAAGCAAGAAAGTAATTACAAGAACATAGAACTCAAGACAAGCATGGGATCAATAGCCAACCCTTAAACTTGCAAGCTCAATCAAGAGGTTGCAAGATCAAGAGAAGGGTAAAGAACTCATGTGAAATGAAGCACTAATTCCATAAGAAGATACAACCCTTGAAATCAATAACAAACCCTTAAACTTTCAAGCTCAATGAAGAGGTTGAAAGATCAAGAGAAAGCAAGGATCTCAAGGGGAAGCTAAAACAAAAGAATGATACAAAAACCCTCATCTTCATTTCATCATCCACTCAAAAAGCTCTCACTACAATTTTCATGGAGGAAAGAATGAAGAAGAAGAAGAAGAAGAAGAAGACTACACTACACTAAAAGAGGCTAAAGAACTTAACTCCTTGGCTTGGCTCAGATCTGGGGTATTTTTAGGCAGGGAACTGGAAACCTAGGGCAACAATATGCCTCTATATATAAAGTCCAAACTACCCCTAAAAAATCATCAGACGAAGAGCCCACATGGTCGCGGTTCCGCGGCCTAAGCACGCTAATGCCGCGGAACCGCGGCTATATAGAGGGGTTAGCTTGTCGTTTTCTTGTGGGTTTCTGGTGTTGCTATTTGCTTCTGTTTAACAGGTCCAAAATGTCAAGATTCTTCCATGATTTCTTCAGATCCGCAATAGTTCAAAATGGCATCAAAAATAATACTTTTGACCTTTTCTCCCTCGAGCTCCGCGCACCTATTGATTCTTGTGCTGCCCCCCTCGTGCTCTATGCTTGTCCGAGAAACGAATGACCACTGTCATATGTCTTGTCTCTGGAACTGGTAAGCGGCACTGGACAGATACAGATGATCGGAACCCGGCTTTTATCTGTTGTCAACAGATGTTCTGTATTTTGGCGTAACATTGGAGATTTTGTATCAATTGCGTTATTTTGGACAAGAAAACTGTGGCCTGTAAATATGTAGCAAACACGGATTAAAAGCACCTGCCTATAATCAAACGAGCGTAAGAATGGGCGGTATAAAATGCAATATTCTGGTATGAACAAATACCCCCAAACTTATCTTTTGCTCGTCCCGAGCAAAACCATTTATTCACAAAAAATAAAATCCGAACCGCACTTTCGCAGGGAAAGCGATTGCAATGAGCGTGTGCAACAAGCCGTTAAACCTCTAGGTGTCCCTAGTTGGAGGAGTGTTGTCTCCTGAGGGTTTTCAGCGAATACTACCCACAAAATCCCGTCAAGCTAGTGTTGCGAAATAACTATGATTCAAACCCTAAAGTTTTGTTTCAGAAAATAACAATTCTATGATCCTAAGTCTAGACTATCGAACCCTTATTTTTCTCACCTCGCTTCTTATTTAACTAAAGATTTTATATGTCTTTACGTGCAGTGCAAATAGTGTCGTTAAGTTCCAGAAGGATCGATTAAAGTCATCATGTCACACAATAAAGCCCAGATAAAAATTTTAAAAGGATCACATAAGTTTTATAAAGAGTTAAGTATTTTTCAAGTTTCGTTTTCCAGTAAAGTTTCAACTTCAGAATTTCTATCTTCCCTAAAAGGAAACTAGGTCTTATTTTTCACTCCACATTTTTCATGTTTTCATTTCATACACACTTCTGTGAACGTGCAATAGTCTTTTTCATAGAATAAAACCTTCATATCTCCGTTAGAAATATTTTTTATAAAACCTTTCTTTTGTCAAGATTATTCTCACACAAAGAACCGTTATGAATTTTAACTCGGAAAGAACACTTGCTTGACTTTGTTTTAAACAGGACTTTCTAGGCTTCTTAACGAGCTTTGGGCCAATGCACCCAAACCAGTTAGCTTTAGGGCATTAGGTGTAGAAACACCCCAGCGGACTTAATTACTCAAGTTACCTAGGTCCAAAAACAAAAGACAATTTGGCATGAAAATCATGATGATTCAATACGAACGGAGATATAACCGGCAGTTCAATTATTTTTTGGATAAAAGACGTGTTTAGTGGGTTCGGTGTGTAATCATTCCAATCAAGTTCCAGATGGGTTATTTTTCAGAATTAGTTCCAATTAAGGCATCAATAATATTCCTTCATTTTCGCTTCACTTCATAAACTATTCTTGATATTACTTATTTCAGAACAAACCTATTTGATCCTCAGAAAATCATTTATCCATTTAAAAGTTTTTAGACATAATAGACTTTTCATCTAATTTCCAAAACTCACGACACGTGTAGTATGATGTAAAGACGTATATCGGCTATAGTTAACTTCAAAGGAGAGTTATCTTTTAGGTTTTCAAAATCAAAACATAAGATTTAGTTATTCTTATCTTATCAAACAAAACCGTCGAAATGTTGAATCAGAGTTCTCCCACTAGCTAACTTGACAGAAAAGTTTTTATGTTTTTAGAAAATTTTCTGATTTTTGTGGGTTTTTAATAAGGTATGCAAATGCAAAATATACAAATGAATGCGAAGGAAGAAAGCTTACCGAGCACACCCCCAAACTTAAACTTGACAGTGCCCTCACTGTCAGGCTACACCAAGAGGGTCAAAATTGTCGGCGCTCCCTAAAAACAAATTATATACAAAACAAAAAAAAAGGAAAACAAAAAATATATACAAAAAGGTTCCCCCCAAACTTAAGTAAAACAGTGTTTCCACTATTAAGCGTTGAAGTTCAGGATTAGGGGGGAAACAACAGTATCAAGTTATACAAGGCCTTACACAGGCCAAAAGTAAGCACCAACCATTCAAAGATCTTATCGTGATAAAGCAGTGGTTGGTGAAAGAATGCGGAGAGGTAAGAAATAGAGAATACGCGAGACCGTATTGAGATAGAAGCGAGATACGGTCTCGGTATATGAGAAGAAGAATGGCGGAAGGAAGAAAGAAGTGGAATACGAACTTGAGGGTGGAAATGGAGTGAATGAATTAGTACAATCTGTAATGATCGATGTGAAAAGATGGATTGTACTAATCTATCAATATGGCAAGAAATTGGGTCAAATCCCTCAAGATTCGTGAGAAACCATGGGTACGCCGAACTTGGTAAACCAGACACAGGAAGTGAAAATGATACGGTTTCTTGCAATGTCGGAACGATGGAAAGGATGGGGGGAAGTGATTGAGGAAGGGTATCGATTAAGGGTTTAGGAGGATGTACACAGTCAATGAAAGGAACAAGATGAATTGGAAAATCCAACTCATCAATTAAAACTGGTTCATCCTTTAAAATATCCTCAAAAGTTTCCTCAAAATTCAGCTTATCCATGAAAATTTCATCAAAATCAAGATGCGTGTGGGGTTCGGGAAAAACAGTTAATGACTCGGGATGATGAATTGGAGAGAAAAACTCTGCCAAATTTACAGGTTCATCATCCAAAATATTCCCGGGGTCAATATCCTCAATCAAGAGAAAATCAATATTCTCAGACACCTCAACAAAAGCATGGATATTAATCAATTTAGGTTCTAGAGTGGAGGTGTAGAGGTCAATAGGATTGGGTGTGGTTTCACTCGAAAAGGACCCTTCACAATCGGGCAAATTAAACACTACAAAGTCACACAACTCATTAGTTGTTCTATCTTTAATCAATGAATCGTTTGGAACACTAGATAGACATTCAAAACCGGAGTTGTGGGATTCAAGTTGAAACGGGTAGGCTTGATTCGGAAGGGGGTACATCTCACTCTCTCCACTCAAATTCTCAACCTGTCCTACCGCCTCTTCATACATTGGAAAATTTGGAGCTAGTTGAAAACTAGCTACCGGGTCACTAGGTTGTATGAGGGCGGCCATGGACGCATTCAAATCCATCATCTGTTGGTACGACGCTACCCTAAAGTCTTCCAAAGATTGTTCCAGACTAGATATGGGTTGTGAAGGGGTTTCAGTAAAAGATTCATAGTTGTTTGGATACTGAAAACTCCCAAATGGCGGTTCAGAAGCAATGTCTAGGGAAGGTGCAAAAGTCGGGTAGGACTGGTAGGAATTGAATGGCTGGACAGGAGCAGGATCAACATTTGGATAAGAAGGTGAATGGAATTGTTGATCCCAAGAATCTGTAGTGGTGAAAGGAGTGAAAGATCGGCTACAGGATTGTTCAATATGTTCAACGATGGACAAAGGATGACTTGCAAAAGGGGTATCAACATAAGAGCGTGGGGAAGGTTGAAAAGGTTGATACAAAGTGGTTTTCGGAGGGCAAGTGTTTGTCCTAGACGCTTCTATCCGATCTTTCAAAGAGATTTTAGGCATGGAGGGATCGTTCGACGTTCGGCCAAAGCAAGAACCGTAATAAGTAATGTCTGGTTGTGGGTACCAAAGTTCGGCAAGAGTTTTTCTAGGTGGAGTACCCATGATATGAAGAGAGAGAAAGAAAGGAAGAGAAAAGGAGGGGAAAAAGAATGTGATTTTTTTTAGTAAGATATTAACAAAAGAATGAAATATACAAACAAAAAGAATCTGGACAAAAATAATCACGACACAAAAAATACCACACACCTAATCGTTCTAGGGTTCACCTAGGTCAACTAGACCTGCTCCAGAACTTGATTGTCGAAGTAAAACTGTGTCGAGAAACGGGCTCAAGATACACTGATCACGAGGCCAGGTAAGTGCAGAGAGAAGGGAAGGTTTTCCAACGCTTTCGTGAAGTTCCTTAATTAAATAACCCTTTCTCTTTTGGCGGTTTCGCCGTTAACACTTTCCTAGAGACCCCGTAAACAATATACCGTTAAGCGAGGTTCTAAACACAGTTAACTTCTCCTGGTGAGCGCGAAGTCCTTAAGTCTTAAAGTCTAGTTTCATTTAAATTTTGTGCGGGTAAACGTTATGCTCAAGTCCGTGATTTGTGGGCCACAGAAAAGGTGATAAAATCCTTTACCGTATGTTGTGGGGTTCGCTTGCCCTTAAGTCCGTATTAATGTATGCAATGCGCAATTCAATAAAAATTCTATAAAGAATCAAACAATCGTTTTTTAGTTTTAAGCACGGCACTGCAACAAATACGGGTTAGTCAATTTTTAGCGTTTGCAAGCGAACTTGCAAAGAATCCTGCAAAGAATAGTATATTGGATGCGTCGGATTTGAGAAAAGGTGTTAGTAAAGTACGTACCATTAAGTTTTTGGGTTAGGAAACCCCCGTTGAATCAAATCCGGTAAGCTTGAAAAGTTCGCTTGCACGGGTCAAACTACCCGGATCTTTGGCACTGTACTTTGCAATCACCTTAGCCTTGAACGTACACTTTGCTCCCCACAATCGCTGTTTGCAAATCCGCAAAAATCTGCAGACTTGCTCAAAAAAATTATCAAAAAATAACAAAAAGATTTTTTTTTATAAATATATACAAAAAGAATATTAACCCGAATAACAAGAAAGAAAATACGCTACCGTCTCCCCGGCAACGGCGCCATTTGATCGCACGCTTTTGGCGTGTCGGATGTTCAAAGTTCTAAAGTTATAACCGCGATTAGGACGGTGTCGCTTTGCAGCTAGCCGGTTGAGCACGGGTCGATCCACAGGGAGATGGTTGTATTTCCGTTCTTGTCTTAGACGAGTCAATAAAGAATGTGTATATGTTTGTTCGATTCTAACCTATGTGTTATATGCAAGTATAAAGTTGTTTAAGAAAAAGATACGAAATTGTAAGCTAAAGAAATCAGTACTCAAAACCTTTGAGCCGAGTCTTGACCAATTGAAGCTAGAGCAATCGGCAACCATGTAGACTAGGGGATTTAAGCACGGTATTCGTGGAATCCGGCTTATTTACCCTTGTCCTTCCGTTCTTGTCTCTTGCTTTCTCCTCCGGCCAAACCGAACGCAACCGGTCGCGGTTAGGAATCACCGTTACCTTGGTAGGGTAGGGTGCCTAACGGAGCGCTTGCATAACGTTTGGGCGGAGTTCAATGGAAAATAACAGGAAAAGGAAATGAGCAAAGAAATATTAACTTACAATACCGTATTTATTCTTAACAACGATAATTACAACCATTCACAAAAACGAACCAAAAAGAGCAAAAGAAAAGAAAAGATTACAAGTAAGTAAGTGCATGGAATTTAAGTGCAAGAAAGTAAAGCATGAATGTAAAGCAAGTAATAAAAAGCAAGAAAGAAATAAGCAAGAAAGTAATTACAAGAACATAGAACTCAAGAAAAGCAAGGGATCAATAGCCAACCCTTAAACTTGCAAGCTCAATCAAGAGGTTGCAAGATCAAGAGAAGGGTAAAGAACTCATGTGAAATGAAGCACTAATTCCATAAGAAGATACAACCCTTGAAATCAATAACAAACCCTTAAACTTTCAAGCTCAATGAAGAGGTTGAAAGATCAAGAGAAAGCAAGGATCTCAAGGGGAAGCTAAAACAAAAGAATGATACAAAAACCCTCATCTTCATTTCATCATCCACTCAAAAAGCTCTCACTACAATTTTCATGGAGGAAAGAATGAAGAAGAAGAAGAAGAAGAAGAAGACTACACTACACTAAAAGAGGCTAAAGAACTTAACTCCTTGGCTTGGCTCAGATCTGGGGTATTTTTAGGCAGGGAACTGGAAACCTAGGGCAACAATCTGCCTCTATATATAAAGTCCAAACTACCCCTAAAAAATCATCAGACGAAGAGCCCACATGGCCGCGGTTCCGCGGCCTAAGCACGCTAATGCCACGGAACCGCGGCCATATAGAGGGGTTAGCTTGTCGTTTTCTTGTAGGTTTCTGGTATTGCTATTTGCTTCTGTTTAACAGGTCCAAAATGTCAAGATTCTTCCATGATTTCTTCAGATCCGCAATAGTTCAAAATGGCATCAAAAATAATACTTTTGACCTTTTCTCCCTCGAGCTCCGCGCATCTATTGATTCTTGTGCTGCCCCCCTCGTGCTCTGTGCTTGTCCGAGACACGAATGACTATGTCATATGTCTTGTCTCTGGAACTGGTAAGCGGCACTGGACGGATACGGATGATCGGAACCCGGCTTTTATCTGCTGTCAACAGATGTTCTGTATTTTGGCGTAACAGTGGAGATTTTGTATCAATTGCGTTATTTTAGACAAGAAAACTGTGGCCTGTAATTATGTAGCAAACACGGATTAAAAGCACCTGCCTATAAACAAACGAGCATAAGAATGGGCGGTATAAAATGCAGTTAGTTGTATGTATGCCCTAGAGGCCAGTATTGTACAGATGATGTATATTATATTGGATGCTTGGACATATATAGAGATGACTTTCTTGCTCGATATGATAGTATGCTATCTGGTTGCTCTTTATCTTAACTTGTATACCAGTCTCTTTAAACTGTCTTATAGTTACATGTTGGTAAAGCCCTTAGGATGTGTACTTGACTACATGGACTATGATGCAGATCATACTAGTGGGGACATGGTAGTCCATAAGTACATCCTTCAAGGTCCCTAGTCGTAGGTGTATCGAGACGGGGCATCGATATACCAGTGTAGACTAGCGTATACGCTTCTCGACCCATGAGATGGGCAATGGATGATCCCATATCCATTGGTGTATGACATCAGAGATGGTATACGGGTGCTCAGTGGAGACTGGGTACACTGGACGGACTCGCCGAGAACTCCCAGATGGTATTATACCTCACGTCAGATGGCAGTTCTCAGGTGACACTTGTGCAGGTTAGTCTGTAGACCCGAGATCGTCATAGAGTCTTGTGTGATTCCCACTGTGCTTTGATCTCCACCTTACCACGTCCATGAGGGCATGCAAAATGGTGGTTTTTGGGTACAGTCCCGAGTCATATGAAGGAAATGAGCGATAGGAGGGGTTTCGTCTCTCCCGGTATTGGGGGTTGATGTTGCGCTGTGCTCGATTGGCCATAACAGGGAAGTCCCTGGCCAGGGCTGATCTGAGATTTGCTGGTAAGTGTTACCAGTAGTTTCTCGACCCGTTATGAGTCTCACATCGGCACGACTTATAGGTTATTGGGGTATGACGTTTACCACCCGTAGACTTGATATGCGACATATCAGACGAGGAGACCGGACTGGACGGGAAGTGTTGCCGGTTGGCTCGACGGGAGTTGTAACAGGTTCGCTTGTTCTCTTCTGATCGCTCAATACCCGGGTGGCCGTTACGTTTAGCTGACCGCTTGCGGCTTGGGGGTGCTTGATATGATCATCACCCACTGCCGGCGTATTGACGAGTCTCAGAGTACCACAATGGAGTTTCCTAGTCCAGGCGAAACGTTGTGGTGCGCGTATGCGATATGCGCATGGACCCGATTAAAATACGCTTATAGGATACCGTATATTGATCGGGCGGCTTGCTTTTGGTTTGGGTCATATGTGATATGACCGGATTGATGAATCAAGTGTTGATTTATCGTTTAACCATTAGTTTCTCACTAGTAATCTTTTCTTGTGATGGATGGATGTATGCATGCATGCATGTTTTTCTTCCTTTCTAGTTTCATGCACATATGGATGTGCATGCACACATGCATACATACATCATTCTATCATGGTTGATTATACAAGGAAATGGTGGCAATATAAGACTCACACCATGGGTTTTAATTTGGATTATTATTTGATTTTTAGTTAAAACAAAATGGATAAAGGAAAGGATAATTCATGGAAGCTTTCTACACTCTTCTTGACCTAACCATGCTTACCCGCCATTTAACCATGGATTACTTTTCCTTTTGGGTTTTAACTCAAGTTCAATAATGATTCAACCATGGTTTGAGATGAGAGATAAGAAATATATATTGATATATTTCTATTTTTCTTTTAAGAGTTATTCTTATCTTCTTCCAAACTAGCCATCATCTTCTTCCTCCTTCTTCACTTGCTTTCTAGACTTTTGTAGTGAGCAAATTACATAACAAGATTGGATTTTGAAGTGAGAATAAGAACCACAACACCATTCTACACAAGTCTAGCCCACTTGTTTAGAGTGTTAGCTTCATTTCGTTCATTCGATCGGATAAAGTTGCAAGCTTGGACAAAGCGGACTCCGGGTGGATCATCGGTGACCGAGAGGCGTTCAAGCGGAGTTCTTTCAAACCCCAAGTAGCCGAGGAGTCTAGCGTAGGGAGCTACAAAGGTTGTACTCTCTAAACCCTAGCTTTCCTTTCATATGATGATATGAAAAATTTGAAACCCTAATTTTTCTAGGATAGATCCTTTGTAAGTTTACTTAGCACCATAAAAATTCATTCTTTGGTTCATGTGATGTTTCCAAACCCTTCATGAGGTGCTAGGCTAACCTTTCACTGGTATCAGAGCCGACCTAGAACATTAGGCGACACCTTTACGAAGTTAAAACTCCGATCGAACCGAAAATACGGATTTTTTGGTGCTCTCTGGACTTTTTTCAAAATCTGGTTATTTTCAGAATTAAAAATATGTAAAAAATTCAGTAGGTAAAAATAAGAATTAAGGTATAAAAATGTTTCCATTAACAGTATTTTCGGCCGCGGAAACGCGGCCTAAGCTTGCTTAGGCAGCGGTTCCGCGGCCGTACTCCTCCATCACTGTATAATTTTTATGCTGTAATGATTATTTCTGCTAGTATATTTTTTAGGGTATTTTTAATCTGTATTTAGTTTTGAAAAATTCTGGAGATGGTTTTGGACTCGTCGTTTCGATCGGAATTTTGATTTCGTGACTTTTCGTGATAAATTAGAAAGTAGTGAAGTGTTTGAACGAGTATCATTTGCTCACTTTTCACGGGGTTTAAATCCTTCGGAGGTTCGTGCAAGTTTGTTTGTGGTGGACCCTCTAGAAGACAACAAACCTTAACTCGATTACATGACCGTCTTGAACTGCCTTTTGAACCTTAGGGTTTGGGGCAGTACGACGTGCCACATGTGAGGCGTTGGCTTGACCCTTCTACGGCTGGACCGCTACCACTGTGTCACACTCCGGGTTTTTGAACTCCACACAAGTGTTGAGCTTTAGTGAGTCTTGGGTATTTGATCGTTCGTTCGAAAACTTTAATACTGTCTAATTATCTGGAATCTGATGCAATGTGTGGAATTCATATTATAAGACATGAAATACGAGGTATGTGATACTTCGCATTTACGATGTCTAAAGAGAATGTGGATTGCAGATATTGCAGTTTTACACTTTCTGTTCTGTGACCGTAAGTGTTGTATGTCGATATCGCCGATTTCGTTGCTATACGTCAACGACAATTGGGGTACGCATACATACTTACGTTGATGATATGTGATATTATGTGTTGCCGAGATATGATGTGCAGGATTGTTGCGATTGAATAGCCGGGGGTTTTTTATGTGAGATGAGAGTTTTATATTTTCATTCATGTAAAATCAAATGTAATGTAATATTCTTTTATTTGGGGCACTTCCGGGTTGAGGTCGATGCCACCTGTGTTGTATATTATTTACTTTTCCGCATTAGGATGGACCCAAGGAGGGGAGCACGGGTGACCGGGTTCTGGGTTCAGTGGGAGGCCATCTCGAGGAGTCGAGACCGGGTCTCCTAAACTCCAGAATTGGTAGGGTCGCTTGCCGCTCTCGTAGGGGTCCAGGGTGTGGGCTTGGCTATTCGTCGCGACCGTGGAATCCGCATTTTCTATTATTGGCTAAATACTAAATACGGATGTCCTAGTATATCCCACATTATATCTATGTTTCTGCTGCGATATCTGTGATGTGATCATTTGATATGTTCTGATGGATACAGTATATAGTATATATGATATATTATATAGACGTTACTTATGTTTTACACCCGCACTAGCCCTGCCCTGCTCTGTCGTTAGTTACCTAACCTAACGGTGCACGAGGCGACATCGAGGCGAATGCGGATGGCATAAGTGTACGTCGTATTTATCTGTGATGTTTAGGTGACTTAAATGATGGCACTTCATTAATGTGATTAATGAAAGAAAAGAAACCTAAAAGATGTTGTGGAATCAAAAATTTTAAAATAAAAATGGTAGCTACAGTTTTGCTTTGCATAGCGGTATATATGATATACCCGACACCTTATTCGATGAGGAAAGGACCGAGATCCCTTCACCGGGAGTGACCCCTTTAGCAATAACTGGCAGATGCTACACACTTGGTTTGTCTTTTGATTGCTTCTATAGTTTCTGCTTTGCACAGTGATATATATGATATATCCCGCACCTCATTCGACGAGGAAAGGGCCGATGATCCCTTCGCCGGGAGTGACCCCTTTAGCAAAACTAGAAAAGCCTCAAAATCACTCCATTTCAAAACTTCACTTGATTCTACAACGATATCAAGTTCATTACGCGATGGTTTTCAGAAAAACCTGTCGTAGCCCTCCGACATTTCAGATAAGTTGCATATAGTATTCGAGCTACATTTGTTGGCTTTCGTCAAGGTGTAGTGTGCGGTAGCTATGTGCTGCTTATCTACTGCATATGATGCGACTGGATTAGGGTAGTCGTACGGCTTTGTTGGCTTTCGTCAAGGGTCGTGCGGGTGGGTTTAATTCAGTCAAGAAATGTACGGGTTGAACTTGACTAGTAGGCTGTGGTTTGTTGGCTTTCGTCAAGATCATAGCACGCTATGGGCAAAAGCATTATTGGGAATTTCAAGTGTTGAAATTTGCAATGAGATTGCATACCTTCTATGAGATAGTTGGATCCCGATACCCACTGCGAGTAAGAGTTACTCCTGGGAGAGTTTTACACATTACAATTAGCCGATCAAGTAGGTGTCTAGAAAGGTGTCAACGGGGTTACGCATCTGGGAAAACGAGGTTTACTTTAATTAGGTCCGTGCGAATGCACGGGGAACCTCCCTCAAAGTACCGACACTGGCCTGGCTGAAAGATCGACGAAGTTGTAAGGTGTAATTAATCCCGGCTAGTCTTTCCTTTTAGGGTTTGAAGGAAGATTTGATAAAAACCAGTGGGAGCCATCCTGATTAGATAAGATAATAACCAATCTGATCTTGCAAGAGCATAGGCTAAAGTGTTTTCTTCTCTCTCTCTCCAGGTAGCGACCATGTCATGCCCTAATCAAGATAATAATATGGATGTATTGACCGAACCCGTATGTTATACTGTGCTGGGGAACGTTGGTTCCGTTCTTTCTTATAAGAGTTATAGGACTGAACAGGATATAAGGGAATACCAGGATTCCCATGCCACCCGAATGAAGAAAGTACATGTTGATGCATTTTCTTCGGGTGTGTTCGTTACAGAGAACTGTTTCTCCATTTGCCCTACGTCCTGAGTATTAGATACCGGATCAGGATCATATATATGTAATCAGTTACATGGGCTCAGGAAAGGTAGAGAACTTGGAGAAGGTGATAAAGACATTAGAGTTGGAAATGGTGCAATTGTTGCATCTAAGACTGTCGGGGAATATTACCTTGCATTACCAACTGGTAATACATTGGTTATGAACGAATGCTATTACATGCCGAACCTCATATGCAACATTATATCGGTTTCTTTGTTGAGTAAAGAGGGATATAATTTTGTATTACAGGATAATGTTATGAACATTTTCCGTAACCACAAGTTGGTTGGATCAGGCACGTTGTGCAATGGCATTTATGTTCTAAATCAATCAACAGTTCTGAGCATAACAAACACACACAAGAGGAAGAGTTCAGAACTGAACGAATCCTTCTTGTGGCATTGTAGAATGGGTCACATCAATGCGACACGACTGGCTAAGTTGCATAAGGATTGATATTTGAAACAGTTCGAATTTTCATCTTATGACACTTGCCAGTCATGTCTCAAAGGCAAGATGACCAAATCTCCATTTACGGGGCATGGAGAAAGAGTTACCGAACTCTTGGGACTGATACATAGTGATGTATGCGGTCCCATGTCTACACATGCCAGGGATGGTTCTTCGTACTTCATTACATTCACTGACGATCTCTCAAGATACGGACATGTGTTCTTGATAAGACATAAGTCTGAAGCTTTTGAGAAATTTAGAGAATATAAACAAGAAGTCGAGAACCAAACCGGAAAAAGTATTAAAATCCTTCGATCTGATCGAGGAGGTGAATACTTGAGCATTGAATTTCTGGACTTCCTAAAAGAGAATGGGATTCTCTCTCAGCTGACTCCTCCATATACACCACAGCACAACGGTGTATCAGAACGGAGGAACCGCACCCTATTAGATATGGTGCGCTCCATGATGAGCACAGCTGAGTTGCCTATTTCCTTCTTGGGGTATGCGCTTGAAACAACCATACGTCTATTGAATATGGTCCCCACCAAATCTGTGCCTACCACTCCATATGAGATATGGAAAGGGAAGAGACCATGTCTTAACTATGTTAAGATATTGGGTTGCCCAGCCTATGCCAAACGACAAAATCCGGACAAACTCGAGGCACGGTCTGTTCTATGCAAATTTATAGGATATCCCAAGAATTCACAAGGGTATATCTTCTACCACCCTGAGGAACAAAGAGTGTTTGTTTCTCGGCATGCCACCTTTTTAGAAAAGGAATTTCTTGAAGAAGAGATAAGTGTTCATGAGGTAGAACTGGAAGAGGTTCCAGCTACAAAAGCTACAACAGAAGATCTGGTGGAACCAGAGGATTCCGTAGTTCCCGATGAACCCCAGCCACTCCGCCGATCTAGTAGGGTTCCTCGCCAACCAGAGAGATACTACGGTTTTCTCATGGATGGTGGGTGCGAGGATTGCATCATGGAGGATGATGACCCAACTAGCTTCGAGCAGGCCATCACGAGTAGGGACTCAGTGAAATGGTTGTGTAACGTTTTGAAAATCGTTTCGGTGAAATTTCGAAAAAACGGTAAAATAAGGGGGTTTTCTGTAAAAAGTCAAAATACAAATATCTTATTATAAAAATTAAATATACATATTCTAGCTTTGAAATTGCTATTATTTGGTGTTTATTGAGCCGCGGGTGAAATTTCAAATTTTCTGAAAAAAATATTATTTTATTATTATTTTAAGCCGTCACTAATACATTTAATTAGGAAAAATTACAAATTGGAATGAGTTGAAACAAATTTTGTGCATCATAAAACATTAAATAAAATTTTATCATGTGGTTTTTGGAACGAAATCATTTGCCAAAACGGTTTAGAAATTATTGAAGAAAAAAAGGCTTTTTTTTAGCGTAAATGGATGTTTGGGGTATTATATTTATCATTTATCATTTTTCCCTCATCCACACTCACCCACACCCTCTCTCCCCTCTCCAAATCAGCAGCCCAAGTGCCCCCTCATCTTTCCCACTTGAGTTGTTAAAAGAAAAATCAAGAGAAGAGTAAAGAAAAAGGGGTTTAATAAAGAAAGAAGCTTGACTTTGTTGACTTTGACCATTCCTTATACCCACACCACTCTCTCTCTCTCTTCCACTCCCCATTTCTAGCCGAGCCTCCCCTCTCCCTCCAACAGCAGCCCCTCACAAAAAATCCCCTCTCATTTCATCACAAAATTCCATCAAAAAATCATCCAAAATGCTTCAAAAATCCCACAAAATCAAAATCTAATCCCTACCCATTTTTACTTGACCATTCTAGTATGGATCTAGGGAACAAGATTGCTATTTGGGAGGCTAAGTGTGCTTGTGGGATCTTCAATTTGTTTGGGTAAATTCTAACCCTTTTGCTTAAATTGTTGTTAATTGCTTGTAGTTAGCTTAATTAAGTGTTAATTTGGTTTTATGTGGGTTCAATTGTATGATTAAGGAATTCTAGTTAGGGTTTTGTTTTGAAATTGGGTGGTGATCACTTGTGCATGGTTTGTGATGTGCGCTAACATCTTGAAAAATTGTTAAAATTTATCTAGTTGCATATTACAAGTTGTTACTTGAAAAATGTCCAAATTAAGCTTTTTTTTGTGCAAACTAGGGTTTTGTGAAATGCATTTATATGTGAGATTAAAAATATGGTTAGGGTTTTTATCATATTATTAACTTTATTAAGTGTGGTTTAATGCTTTGGATCATGCAATTCTAAGCTAGATTGTAGTTTGTGCATTTTGCTTTGAAATTGTTAAAAAGGGTATTTTTGGTAAACTAGAATATTAGGATTTTTGGAATTTAATGAGATTAAATTCCGGAAATTGTTTATACGACTTATTTAAGATATTTAATAAATATATTGGCCGCTACATTCATTTAAACATCCTGTTTTGTACAAAAACGGCGAATTGTGCTTGCTAGATTTTCGGAAAAATGACTTTTTAAGCAAAATTGAGGTTTTTGTGAGTTTTAACCTAGTTTATATTAAAATTTGTGTTCGTGAATGTGCAAATGAGTGTGATTGGATTTTTCTCGATGGTTTGACGTTTGTACATCGACATCGAGGGTTGGTTTGACTATTCTTGCATGCGTAGGCGATAGGTTTGGACCTATGCGTGATACGCGTGCCGATTTGATTTTCGTATGCCGTTTCGATTTCGAATTTAGTTTTAATGCGATATGGTGCGTTATGATATGTAGGTACCCCCATGTGGACTTCGAGACGACAAGCAAGCGCGTGGCGACGTCGGTACCGGCTAGCGAGGACCAGGTGAGTAGATTTATATCTACGGGGAGAAGTCGGGTGGATGGAGTATAGCACCCCCGCAGTCCGTGGTGATGTATACGGATGCGTATACACACCAACAATTTATGATATGTTGTTAGGATTTATTATTGATGATTTTAGATGGATATTGGTGTTGGATTGGTGCATGGTTACGAAACCTTAGGTAGTGGGTGCACTACACTTACACATACACACATATACATACTTGCATACATTCCTTATTTCATATGTGTGTGTATGGGAATATATTTATATGTTCACATGGGTATGGGACTATGTGTTCACATACGGATATTGAGGAGGATACTTGGGATTGAGCTGAGTCGATGAGATTTGTTTGTGGTTGTGATCTCGGTGATATGGCAGGATTCGTACTTAAGGTACGTCCTGGTGTTACAGCGGATCTTGCGGCGGCGATACGGGTGAATAGTGTTATAAATAAATGGTCGACATGTGATCGTGATATGAGGCATAATATGCTAGGATATTGATATTAGGCCGTATCGGGCGATGTATACCCCTTGATGATGATATGTGCTGACGATATCGGTTTGTACGAGATTGTCGATCAGTAGTCAGATCATGAGTATATTGAGGATATTAGTATTGTACTAGACATAGGTCAGTACCCTAGACTATGATCTTGGATAAAGAGAATACCAGAGGAATAGTGTGAGGAATATGATATTGACCCGTACCCAGATTTGGGGATGCCGTACGACAGATTTACGTACGAGCTATATCTTGATGATTGATCCGCACTCTTGACTTGGGATGTCTGATTATAGATATGGTATCGGATATGATATTATTGAGGCGGGATCACCGACTAATATATATACAGGTATGTATATGTATCGACTCAGAAGTTAGGCGGTTTCCTTACCTGTAGTCTAGCTTATAGCGTAGCCCTTTAGTTTAGTTAGTTGTTAGATTAGATTCGGTTCCTACCTATTTCAAAGCTTACGAATCGTGCGTATTTTTTTAAGACAGCCTAAAGGATCCTACGGATATTTCAAAAAACGTATCTTTCTTAAAAACACCGTAGCCCCTATTTTCAAAACCCCACGATTCGTGTTATTTCAAAAGGCACCATTATAGGACTTATATTAGGTTAAAACAGATTAATTATCGTTGCGTCTAGTATTCAGCTCCCGCTCATTATTGTTGTTTGCTCCGCATCACATGCTTATATTATGCTTCATATTCTACTGTTGATATCTTGTGGTTAGGACACCATCACCATTACCGATGATGCGTATGTACCACGTACACTTACTTGCCGGCTCACACACATCTTCATCGGTAATTGCCATGTCACGTACACCTTAGAAAATATTATTGCTTGACATAGCCTGTTAGCTAATAGTTTAGACATGATATTAGTGTACTTGCCTTATATGTTAGTTTAGACATTATAGTTATTACCTGCTACCTCATGCATACTGTTATTCATTGTTATGCAGCATTCATGGATTCTCATGCATATATTCACTTTTTACGTGCTATTGAGGTTTTGGATTTGGATTTCCATGAGATTTTCTGGATTTGGGGAAAACCGCAAAACATATACAAACTTCTTCTTTCTCTTTTTAAATAAAAAGCGCGGTTTTTCCCATGATGTATGAGTTGTCCACCATGAGTTTGCTGATAGATTTGGAGACCCGATTCGAGGAGTTGGATGAACCGTTTTGGGTACATGGTGGACCCGGTAAGGTTCCCCGGGGCAAGAAGCTCGTGGTGATGACGATGAGCCTGGCATGGGGAGACTACCTACCGGTGATTTTACCCGACGCGTCGGATATCCGGAGGATACCGTCGTGGTCTTGAGATGGATGGTAGGGGCCGGTCTGGACTGACGGCGCCCTAGATATTGAGATTGAGACATTGAGATTTCGAGATATTGAGGTACTGAGATTTGATGATACAGGCCAGTCCGGATGGCCGGAGCCTGAGGTTTTGAGACATTGAGATTTATGTTTTGTGTCGATGCTAGACACTGTTGATGCTGATTTCATTTATGATACCTCATTTTAAAAATACAAAGGAAATCTCACTAATTTATGAAAACAGTTTCTTCATTTACATGTATTCTGTTTTCATGCATTCATACCTCATTCATATGATATATTGCTACCTGAGGCACTGACACGGGCACATGAGATCACACTCGGGCTAGATATTACCCTAGCCATTGTTATAGGCTGCATGTTATTCATATATTTGAGGATATATTATGATCATTGACCTAGGTTGCGTTATTCATGCGATTTTCTGTTCGTAGATCTTTTTCTACTCACGAGTTGGTAACTCACCCCCGTTGTGCCCCAGTTTCTTGCAGGTGTTGCCGTACGGATTTCATTATGGCTTTGCGGGCACGGTTTCTTTTTGGGTGACTTACTAGTAGGTGGGTTTATTGTATCTTACCCATCATTATACCTTGTATATTATATTTCAGTTGTATCTAGAAGTTCCATCAACCAAACTTGTATTTTTTGAGATAGAGACCAGTAATGTTATTCTTTCGACCATAGAGTAGCATGTTATATTTCTTGAGTTTCTTGCTGGTTGAGTTCCATTTCTGTTGTGATCCTCGCCTTTAGGCGTTGTATATTATGTTGCATACAGGTTGATTTGATATGGTTCTTCCTATTCTCTACTACTTCTCTTGGTTTGGATTTCTGGATTTCGGCTTACTTAGCATACGTACTCCTTGAGACGTTCGTAGTCTAAGTGCCGGTCATGTTCCGTACTTTCGGGTCGTGACAAAGTTGGTATCAGAGCGTTAGGTTTTACCTTCGGAGCGTAGGATGACCCTTGGTTGATGGAATAGGTGACTAAAGTAGAGTGACGTACCGTTGGTATGTTCCGCGGCATATTTACGACACGCCACTCCACTTAAGAAGCCTTAGGATGTACATTTCCTTGTTCAGTATTATATTCCTTCCTCATCTAGCCTCATCGGTACCAGTTTGGTTTTGCTGCCACGATTACGGGCAGGGAAAGCTACGGCTAGAGTTGCGGTCAGCACGAGCTCGGCACGAACGAGGACTGACCAGGGCATGATTCCGGCGACACCCGATTATAGAGAGGTGTCTTTTGACTGTGTTTCCGCGCCACGAGCGTTTGGCGGATCGCCTTTACGAGGTTACTCGGATGTGATGATCGACATTAGGGGATTGAGCTAATGATAGAGGCCAGCCAGATCTTGATGACCGTTGGTGTGTTGCTTATTCATGATGTTCGAGGCACTGTTCGGCGTGCAGACGAGCGAGCCAGTTATTGCTGCGAACGACGAGGTATTGCCCCAGATGCTGGAGTTAGTGCAGAACGAGTTGTACTAAGAGATGATAGAAGGTCGCTAGTCATCGTGGATGAATGACTAGGACATGTGGATCGTTCGCCTAACCCGATGCGAGGTCATCAGATAGATGGATTCCAGCTAGAGACGACTTCACGTGGAAACGTTGGGAGTCGACAGAGACGATCGAATGTCAGAAACCTATTATTCCAAGTTTAAAGTAGTCGGAAAGACATGCAGGCAATTCTATGGTCCCTCTAGAAGAATGAAACCCTAACTCGACTTAATGACCGTGTGAAAGCCTTTGAACCTTCGGGTTTGCGGCAGTTCTACGGCGCCATTAGTGAGGCTTGGGTTTGCCCTTCTACGGTTGGACCACCGATGCTGTGGTATGTACTCGATACTATTAAACTGTGCCTAAGAGGTTGAGCTCTTGGGGGATTGTGAGGTTTTGACAACTCGATCGGATGGCTCGACTTAATTCGGATGCTAGGTGGTGAGATGCATTTCTTGGGAGACTCCAGATACGAGGATAGTCATTGGAGCTCAGTCCATGCAGCCGCGACGAGACGAGTCCAAAGCAGACGACATTAGAGAAAAGTGGAGTAAGAGGTTCGCACCAGATCTAGATGAGATGACGTTCCACTCCGCCGACATCAGAGACGTGATGCGCATGCCGAGGCATGGTACTTGGACTTACCTTCCAGAAGGAGTTGCGATGAGTATGCAGACGTTCCAGAGCAAGATGTAGATATAGGAAAGGACAATGAATTCCGGACAGTTGGCAGAGACGAGACATGGAAGAGACCGTGAGCAGGATTCCTTCCAGGACACTGCTGCAATGATACTTGCACCCAGGATCAGAGGTGTCACGCACATTCAGAGAGCCTGAGGCCGACGCCAGTAATATGCTGTCTTACGAGTGGTCGCGATGATTGACCAAGAGATGACCATAGAAGTGCCAGAATGGAATCGTCCCCGTTAGCACACCTGACAGGGCCGATGAGCCGATGGACCGAAAGATTGGTAATTCACAGTGAAGACCTTGACCCAGGAGTGGTCATGGTTACGCACATCAGCAGGACAGAGTTCATGATCATCGACGAGACGTCCCACTAGGGACCATGACAGTTGGCCGAGATTCTTAGAGGATGCACTTGAGCGGTACTGTTCCGCCATTATTGATTTCGATGTTTTGGGTGATTTATTCGTATGATTTGATTTTGATGATTGAGGATTTACGATCTTTGCACAGTGTTGCACTTGATATCGTTTTCATGCTTTAGTTTCACATATTTATGATTTTACGGTTTTAAACAGTTGAGTTGATTTTGTGCGTATGCACGCACGCGATTTGGTTCCTGCACTCTGTATAGTTTATATATGCTGGCAGTGCAGTGACATGTATTTTGTGCACTTGGATACAATGGATTTCGATTTCGAGGGAGATGCTCGACATTTGTTTTGTGCATTTTATGCACCGGATTGGATTTTTAGCGCCTGTTGGGCGCCTGTTACGAGATGCGATTTGGTGCACACCAGATGCACTAATTCGAGATTTTTCGTGCATGTCAGATGCACCCGATTTTGCTGTCAGACACACATGTTGCCTACGACAGATGTTTCGTGCACACCTGATGCACTTAGATGTTGTTTCTGTGCGCAATTATGGCACATTCATGGATTTTGATTTCCGTGCGCACCAGGCGCACATAGCATTCATGTGCATATTTTTGGGATTGATTTCGTATAGTGCAGTACGTTTTTATGATATCGCTATGTGTTTTCGTACTGAGCAGGACTAGTCAAAGGACAGTACCTGAATATATTTTGCATGCATTGATAGTTATTGAAGTGATTTCCAAAAAGCGAGCTATAGCCTCAGTATTTACCTACGTGTCTGATATGACACGAAATGTTTAAAACAAGGAGACCCTTCTAAATTGTTTCCAAAACGGCGGAACGTACATTTCAATCAAAGGTATATATGTATATAGTTATTTTCTTATGATAGACGTCCGCCACTGTGCAGTGTTATACGCGCTGCACAGCGACTTAAAGAGATTTGGCATGCATTTCTTTCAGATACATACATATATAGATTCGATATTTACATATATAGTTTCGAGTTATATCATATTGGTTTTGCCTTGGATTTGGCATTGATGTCTTCCCCATGACTCCGATGATTGCGGGATGCTTGACGGAGTTGTGATTTGAGTTATATGCTCATTTTCAAGCGCATGCGCTGCGCTACGAATTGTTTTATGTATTTACAATTTCGGAGCCCCGACGACTTGATGGTTTTGGTTTAGATGTTTTAGTATTTGGGGAGAGTTTTAATTTAAATTCGGGGACCGAATTTTTTTAAGGGGGGAAGATTGTAACGTTTTGAAAATCGTTTCGGTGAAATTTCGAAAAAACGGTAAAATAAGGGGGTTTTCTGTAAAAAGTCAAAATACAAATATCTTATTATAAAAATTAAATATACATATTCTAGCTATGAAATTGCTATTATTTGGTGTTTATTGAGCCGCGGGTGAAATTTCAAATTTTCTGAAAAAAATATTATTTTATTATTATTTTAAGCCGTCACTAATACATTTAATTAGGAAAAATTACAAATTGGAATGAGTTGAAACAAATTTTGTGCATCATAAAACATTAAATAAAATTTTATCATGTGGTTTTTGGAACGAAATCATTTGCCAAAACGGTTTAGAAATTATTGAAGAAAAAAAGGTTTTTTTTAGCGTAAATGGATGTTTGGGGTATTATATTTATCATTTATCATTTTTCCCTCATCCACACTCACCCACACCCTCTCTCCCCTCTCCAAATCAGCAGCCCAAGTGCCTCCTCATCTTCCCCACTTGAGTTGTTAAAAGAAAAATCAAGAGAAGAGTAAAGAAAAAGGGGTTTAATAAAGAAAGAAGCTTGACTCTGTTGACTTTGACCATTCCTTATACCCACACCACTCTCTCTCTCTCTTCCACTCCCCATTTACAGCCGAGCCTCCCCTCTCCCTCCAACAGCAGCCCCTCACAAAAAATCCCCTCTCATTTCATCACAAAATTCCATCAAAAAATCATCCAAAATGCTTCAAAAATCCCACAAAATCAAAATCTAATCCCTACCCATTTTTACTTGACCATTCTAGTATGGATCTAGGGAACAAGATTGCTATTTGGGAGGCTAAGTGTGCTTGTGGGATCTTCAATTTGTTTGGGTAAATTCTAACCCTTTGCTTAAATTGTTGTTAATTGCTTGTAGTTAGCTTAATTAAGTGTTAATTTGGTTTTATGTGGGTTCAATTGTATGATTAAGGAATTCTAGTTAGGATTTTGTTTTGAAATTGGGTGGTGATCACTTGTGCATGGTTTGTGATGTGAGCTAACATCTTGAAAAATTGTTAAAATTTATCTAGTTGCATATTACAAGTTGTTACTTGAAAAATGTCCAAATTAAGCTTTTTTTTGTGCAAACTAGGGTTTTGTGAAATGCATTTATATGTGAGATTAAAAATATGGTTAGGGTTTTTATCATATTATTAACTTTATTAAGTGTTGTTTAATGCTTTGGATCATGCAATTCTAAGCTAGATTGTAGTTTGTGCATTTTGCTTTGAAATTGTTAAAAAGGGTATTTTTGGTAAACTAGAATATTAGGATTTTTGGAATTTAATGAGATTAAATTCCGGAAATTGTTTATACGACTTATTTAAGATATTTAATAAATATATTGGCCGCTACATTCATTTAAACATCCTGTTTTGTACAAAAACGGCGAATTGTGCTTGCTAGATTTTCGGAAAAATGACTTTTTAAGCAAAATTGAGGTTTTTGTGAGTTTTAACCTAGTTTATATTAAAATTTGTGTTCGTGAATGTGCAAATGAGTGTGATTGGATTTTTCTCGATGGTTTGACGTTTGTACATCGACATCGAGGGTTTGTTTGACTATTCTTACATGCGTAGGCGATAGGTTTGGACTTATGCGTGATACGCGTGCCGATTTGATTTTCGTATGCCGTTTCGATTTCGAATTTAGTTTTAATGCGATATGGTGCGTTATGATATGTAGGTACCCCCATGTGGACTTCGAGACGACAAGCAAGCGCGTGGCGACGTCGGTACCGGCTAGAGAGGACCAGGTGAGTAGATTTATATCTACGGCGAGAAGTCGGGTGGATAGCGTATAGCACCCCCGCAGTCCGTGGTGATGTATACGGATGCGTATACACACCAACAATTTATGATATGTTGTTAGGATTTATTATTGATGATTTTAGATGGATATTGGTGTTCGATTGGTGCATGGTTACGAAACCTTAGGTAGTGGGTGCACTACACTTACACATACACATATATACATACTTGCAAACATTCCTTATTTCATATGTGCGTGTATGGGAATATATTTATATGTTCACATGGGTATGGGACTATGTGTTCACATACGGATTTGAGGAGGATACTTGGGATTGAGCTGAGTCGATGAGATTTGTTTGTGGTTGTGATCTCGGTGATATGGAAGGATTCGTACTTAAGGTACGTCCTGGTGTTATAGCGGATCTTGCGGCGGCGATACGGGTGAATAGTGTTATAAATAAATGGTCGACATGTGATCGTGATATGAGGCATAATATGCTAGGATATTGATATTAGGCCGTATCGGGCGATGTATACCCCTTGATGATGATATGTGCTGACGATATCGGTTTGTACGAGATTGTCGATCAGTAGTCAGATCATGAGTATATTGAGGATATTAGTATTGTACTAGACATAGGTCAGTACCCTAGACTATGATCTTGGATAAAGAGGATACCAGAGGAATAGTGTGAGGAATATGATATTGACCCGTACCCAGATTTGGGGATGTCGTACGACGGATTTACGTACGAGCTATATCTTGATGATTGATCCTCACTCTTGACTTGGGATGTCTGATTATAGATATGGTAACGGATATGATATTATTGAGGCGGGATCACCGACTAATATATATACAGGTATGTATATGTATCGACTCAGATGTTAGGCGGTTTCCTTACCTGTAGTCTAGCTTATAGCGTAGCCCTTTAGTTTAGTTAGTTGTTAGATTAGATTCGGTTCCTACCTATTTCAAAGCTTACGAATCGTGCGTATTTTTTTAAGACAGCCTAAGGGATCCTACGGATATTTCAAAAAACGTATCTTTCTTAAAAACACCGTAGCCCCTATTTTCAAAACCCCACGATTCGTGTTATTTCAAAAGGCACCATTGTAGGACTTATATTAGGTTAAAACAGATTAATTATCGTTGCGTCTAGTATTCAGCTCCCGCTCATTATTGTTGTTTGCTTCGCATCACATGCTTATATTATGCTTCATATTCTACTGTTGATATCTTGTGGTTAGGACACCAGCACCATTACCGATGATGCGTATGTACCACGTACACTTACTTGCCGGCTCACACACATCTTCATCGGTAATTGCCATGTCACGTACACCTTAGAAAATATTATTGCTTGACATAGCCTGTTAGCTAATAGTTTAGACATGATATTAGTGTACTTGCCTTATATGTTAGTTTAGACATTATAGTTATTACCTGCTACCTCATGCATACTGTTATTCATTGTTATGCCGCATTCATGGATTCTCATGCATATATTCACTTTTTACGTGCTATTGAGGTTTTGGATTTGGATTTCCATGAAATTTTCTGGATTTGGGGAAAACCGCAAAACATATACAAACTTCTTCTTTCTCTTTTTAAATAAAAAGCACGGTTTTTCCCATGATGTATGAGTCGTCCACCATGAGTTTGCTGATAGATTTGGAGACCCGATTCGAGGAGTTGGATGAACCGTTTCGGGTACATGGTGGACCCGGTAAGGTACCCCGGGGCAAGAAGCTCATGGTGATGACGATGAGCCTGGCAGGGGGAGACTACCTACCGGTGATTTTACCCGACGCGTCGGATATTCGGAGGATACCGTCGTGGTCTTGAGATGGATGGTAGGGGCCGGTCTGGACTGACGGCGCCCTAGATATTGAGATTGAGACATTGAGATTTCGAGATATTGAGGTACTGAGATTTGATGATACAGGCCAGTCCGGATGGCCGGAGCCTGAGGTTTTGAGACATTGAGATTTATGTTTTGTGTCGATGCTGGACACTGTTGATGCTGATTTCATTTATGATACCTCATTTTAAAAATACAAAGGAAATCTCACTAATTTATGACAACAGTTTCTTCATTTAAATGTATTCTGTTTTCATGCATTCATACCTCATTCATATGATATATTGCTACCTGAGGCACTGACACGGGCACATGAGATCACACTCGGGCTAGATATTACCCTAGCCATTGTTATAGGCTGCATGTTATTCATATATTTGAGGATATATTATGATCATTGACCTAGGTTGCGTTATTCATGCGATTTTCTGTTCGTAGATCTTTTTCTACTCACGAGTTGGCAACTCACCCCCGTTATGCCCCAGTTTCTTGCAGGTGTTGCCGTACGGATTTCATTATGGCTTTGCGGGCACGGTTTCTTTTCGGGTGACTGACTAGTAGGTGGGTTTATTGTATCTTACCCATCATTATACCTTGTATATTATATTTCAGTTGTATCTAGAAGTTCCATCAACCAAACTTGTATTTTTTGAGATAGAGACCAGTAATGTTATTCTTTCGACCATAGAGTAACATGTTATATTTCTTGAGTTTCTTGCTGGTTGAGTTCCATTTCTGTTGTGATCCTCGCCTTTAGGCGTTGTATATTATGTTGCATACAGGTTGATTTGATATGGTTCTTCCTATTCTCTACTACTTCTCTTGGTTTGGATTTCTGGGTTTCGGCTTACTTAGCATACGTACTCCTTGAGACGTTCGTAGTCTAAGTGCCGGTCATGTTCCGTACTTTCGGGTCGTGACAGGTTGGATGCTATGCGATCCGAGATGGAATCCATGTACACCAACAAAGTATGGACTTTGGAAGTTGCTCCTGAAGGGGTAAAACCCATTGGGAGCAAGTGGATCTTCAAGAAAAAACTTGGTGTAGATGGGAAAGTGGAGACTTTCAAAGCTAGACTTGTTGCAAAGGGTTTTTGTCAAAGACCAGGTGTGGACTATGACGAAACCTTTTCTCCAGTGGCAATGCTTAAATCCATCCAGATCATGCTTGTCATCGCTGCATATCATGACTACGAAATCTGGCAAATGGATGTTAAGACCGCATTTCTAAACGGTGATTTAGAAGAGTGCGTGTACATGACTCAGCCAGAGAGCTTCGTAGACAGTGGGAGCAGCGGGAAGGTGTGCAAGCTGCTTAAATCCATTTATGGATTAAAGCAAGCATCGCGGAGTTGGAACATCTGCTTTGACGTCGTTATCAAAGAGTTTGATTTCGTCAAAAATCCAGATGAACCTTGTATCTACAATAAGGTGGCAGAGAGTAAGGTTGTCTTCCTCATATTGTACGTGGACGACATACTCTTGATAGGAAATGACATTCCTATACTGCAATCGGTCAAGCTCTTCTTATCACAAAGATTCTCAATGAAAAATCTTGGTGATGCCTCCTGCATATTGGGAATCAGGATCTAAAGAGATAGATCCAAACGGATATTGGGATTGTCCCAATCCAGGTACATTGACACCATACTAAAGAGGTTTAGTATGGAAGAATCCAAGCGTGGGAACTTACCCACGATCTCTGGAGTCACTCTTTCCAAAGAGATGTCTCCTAAGACTGATTTGGAGAGAGCTCACATGCAAGGGATACCCTATGCTTCGTCTGTAGGTTCTATCATGTACGCGATGCTATGTACCAGACCCGATGTAGCATATTCACTAAGTGTAGTGAGCAGGTATCAAGCTGATCCTGGAGAGAGTCACTGGACAGCTATGAAGAGCATTCTCAAGTACTTACGAAGGACTAAAGAGATGCTCTTGGTGTATGGTAACGGAGAACTCCAAGTGGAGTCCTTTACCGATTCGAGCTTCTAGAGTGATAAGGACGACTCTAAGTCGCGGTCGGGATTTGTCTTTACCCTTTACGGAGGGGCGGTTAGCTGGAAGAGTTCCAAGCAGGAAACCGTGGCAGACTCGACGATGGAGGCTGAATACATCGCTGCCAACGATGCTGCCAAAGAGGCTGTCTGGATCAAGAAGTTCATTACTGAACTTAGAGTGGTTCCATCCATTGAGCATCCAATACCTTTGTATTGTGATAACAATGGAGCGGTGGCTTTGGCCAAGGAACCCAGGTCCCATCAGCGATCCAGGCATATTCTGAGGCGGTATCACCTGATCCGGGAGATAGTTGATCGCCGGGAGATTGAGGTCAGGAAGGTTGACACGAAGAACAACACGGCGGATCCACTCACGAAGGCCATTCCCCAGATACAGTTTGAGAGACTCTTCGGGATGCTCAGTATGCGGTACTACAGCTGCTGGCCCTAGTGCAAGTGGGAGATTGTTAGTTGTATGTATGCCCTAGAGGCCAGTATTGTACAGATGATGTATATTATATTAGATGCTTGGACATATATAGAGATGACTTTCTTGCTCGATATGATAGTATGCTATCTGGTTGCTCTTTATCTTAACATGTATACCAGTCTCTTTAAACTGTCTTATAGTTACATGTTGGTAAAGCCCTTAGGATGTGTACTTGACTACGTGGACTATGATACAGATCATACTAGTGGGGACATGGTAGTCCATAAGTACATCCTTAAAGGTCCCTAGTCGTAGGTGTATCGAGACGGGGCATCGATATACCAGTGTAGACTAGCGTATACGCTTCTCGGCCCATGAGATGGGCAATGGATGATCCCATATCCATTGGTGTTTGACATCGGAGATGGTATACGGGTGCTCAGTGGAGACTGGGTACACTGGACGGACTCGCCGAGAACTCCCAGATGGTATTATACCTCACGTCAGATGGCAGTTCTCAGGTGACACTTGTGCAGGTTAGTCTGTAGACCCGAGATCGTCATAGAGTCTTGTGTGATTCCCACTGTGCTTTGATCTCCACCTTACCACGTCCATGAGGGCGTGCAAAACGGTGGTTTTTGGGTACAGTCCCGAGTCACATGGAGGCAATGAGTGATAGGAGGGGTTTCGTCTCTCCCGGTATTGGGGGTTGATGTTGCGCTGTGCTCGATTGGCCATAACAGGGAAGTCCCTGGCCAGAGCTGATCAGAGATTTGCTGGTAAGTGTTACCAGTAGTTTCTCGACCCGTTATGAGCCTCACATCGGCACGACTTATCGTTTATTAGGGTCTAACGTTTACCACCCCTAGACTTGATATGCGACATATCAGACGAGGAGACCGGACTGGACGGGAAGTGTTGCCGGTTGGCTCGACAGGAGTTGTAACAGGTTCGCTTGTTCTCTTCTGATCGCTCAATACCCGGGTGGCCGTTACGTTTAGCTGACCGCTTACGGCTTGGGGGTGCTTGATATGATCATCACCCACTGCCGGCGTATTGACGAGTCTCAGAGTCCCACAATGGAGTTTCCTAGTCCAGGCGAAACGTTGTGGTGCGCGTATGCGATATGCGCATGGACCCGATTAAAATACGCGTATAGGATACCGTATATTGATCGGGCGGCTTGCTTTTGGTTTGGGTCATATGTGATATGACCGGATTGATGAATCAAGTGTTGATTTATCATTTAACCATTAGTTTCTCACTAGAAATCCTTTCTTGTGATGGATGGATGTATGCATGCATGCATGTTTTTCTTCCTTTCTAGTTTCATGCACATATGGATGTGCATGCACACATGCATACATACATCATTCTATCATGGTTGATTATACAAGGAAATGGTGGCAATATAAGACTCACACCATGGGTTTTTATTTGGATTATTATTTGATTTTTAGTTAAAACAAAATGGATAAAGGAAAGGATAATTCATGGAAGCTTTCTACACTCTTCTTGACCTAACCATGCTCACCCACCATTTAACCATGGATTACTTTTCCTTTTGGGTTTTAACTCAAGTTCAATAATGATTCAACCAAGGTTTGATATGAGAGATAAGAAATATATATTGATATATTTCTATTTTTCTTTTAAGAGTTATTCTTATCTTCTTCCAAAATAGCCATCATCTTCTTCCTCCTTCTTCACTTGCTCTCTAGACTTTTGTAGTGAGCAAATTACATAACAAGATTGGATTTTGAAGTGAGAATAAGAACCACAACACCATTCTACACAAGTCTAGCCCACTTGTTTAGAGTGTTAGCTTCATTTCGTTCATTTGATCGGATAAAGTTGCAAGCTTGGACAAAGCGGACTCCGGGTGGATCTTCGGTGACCGAGAGGCGTTCAAGCGGAGTTCTTTCAAACCCCAAGTAGCCGAGGAGTCTAGCGTAGGGAGCTACAAAGGTTGTACTCTCTAAACCCTAGCTTTCCTTTCATATGATGATATGAAAAATTTGAAACCTTAATTTTTCTAGGATAGATCCTTTGTAAGTTTACTTAGCACCATAAAAATTCATTCTTTGGTTCATGTGATGCTTCCAAACCCTTCATGAGGTGCTAGGCTAACCTTTCAAATGCAATATTCTGGTATGAACAGTCAACAAAGTCGCACGACTACCCTAACTCAATCATATCTCATGTTTTAGCAGATAAATACTAATTAGCTACCGTACACCACGCCTTGGCTAAGGTCAACAAATGCAGCACGAATACTAACTAGTCTCTATCAGAAATGACGGAAGGCTACGCAGGTTTTTCAGAAAACCATGAGCGTAATGAACTTGATATCGTTGCCGCGGTTCCGCGGCCATTCATGCCATTCATGTCTCAAAGGAAAAATGACCAAAGTCTACAATGCCACAAGAAGGATTCGTTCATTTCTGAACTTTTCCTCTTGTGTGTGTTTTGTATATTGAGGATTGTATTCTGATTTAGAATGAATATGCCATTATGTAACGAGCCTGATGCAATCAACTTTTGATCTTGGAATATGTTCATAACATTATCCTTTACTACAAAATTATATCCTTCTTTACTTAATAAAGAAACTGATATAATGTTGCACATCATGTTCGGTATATAATAGCACTCATTTAGAATCAGTGTATTACGACTTGGCAATACATGGTGATATTCGCCAACTGCTTTGGCTGCAATACTTGCATCGTTTTCTACTTAAACGGAATGATCACCTTTTCCCAGTTCTCTACCTTTTTGTAGCCCTTGTAACAGTTTACATATGTAGGATCCAGATCCGGTATCTAATACCCAGGACGTAGGGTGAACTGAGAAACAATTCTCAATAACTAACACACCTGAAGATGATGCATCAACATGCATGTTCTTTTGGGCGGCGTGAGAATCCAGATATTCTCCTGTTTCCTGTTCAGTCTTATAACTCTTATAAGAAAGAACGGGTCCAACGTTCCCCTGCTCAGTATAATAAGCGGGTTCAGTCAATACATCCATATTATTATCTTGATTATGGCCTGACATGGTCGCTACCTGGAGAGAGAGAGAAGAAAACACTTTAGTGTATGCTCTTGCAAGATTAGATTGGTTATTATCTTATCTAATCAGGATGTCTCCCACTGTTTTTATCAAATCTACCATCAAACCCTAAAAGGTAAAATTAGCCGGGATTAATTACAACCTACAATTTCGTCAATCTTTCAGCCAGATCAGTGTCGGTACTTTGAGGGAGGTTCCCCGTGCTTTCGCATGGACCTAATTAAAGTAAACCTCATTTTCCCAGAGGTGTAACCCTGTTAACACTTTTCTAGACACCTACTTGATCGACTAATTGTCCTGTGTAAAACTCTCACAGGAGTAACTCTTACTCGTAGTGGGTATCGGGATCTAACTATCTCATAGAAGGTATGCAATCTCTTTGCAAATTTCAACACTTGAAATTCCCGATAATATTTTGCCCCTAGCAACTTATGACCTTGGCTAAGGTCAACAAATCATAAGTGCTAGTCAAGTTCAACCCGTCATTTCCTGATTGAATTAAACCCACCCGTACGACCCTTGGCTAAGGTCAACAAAGTCGCATGACTACCCTAACTCAATCACATCTCATGTTTTAGCAGATAAATACTAATTAGCTACCGTACACCACGCCTTGGCTAAGGTCAACAAACGCAGCACGAATACTAACTAGTCTCTATCTGAAATGACGGAGGGCTACGCAGGTTTTTCAGAAAACCATGAGCGTAATGAACTTGATATCGTCGTAGAATCATGTGAAATTTTGAAATGGAGTGTTTTTGAGGCATTCATTGCTTTTGCTAAAGAGGTCACTCCCGGTGAAGGGATCTCGGCTCTTTCCTCATCGAATAAGGTGTAGGACATATCATATATATCACTGTGTAAAGCAAAACTCTAAAAGCTATCAAAAGACAAACCGAGTTTTGTAGCATCTGCCAGTTTCGCTAAAGAGGTCACTCCCGGTGAAGGGATCTCGGCTCTTTCCTTATCGAATAAGGTGCAGGGTATATCATATATACCGCTATGCAAAGCAAAACTGTAGCTACCCTTTTTATAAAGTTTTGATTCTACAACATCTTTTAGGTTTCTTTTCTTTTTATTAATCTCATTAATAAAAAATCCCATCAGCTTATGCTTCCTAAGCATCACAGATAAATACGGCGTACACTTATGCCATCCGCATTCGCCTCGATGTCCCCTCGTGCACCGTTAGGTTAGGTAACTAACGACAGAGCAGGGCAGGGCTAGTGCGGGTGTAAAATATAAGTAACGTCTATATAATATATCATATATACTATATACTGTATCCATCACAACATATCAAATGATCACATCACAGATATCGCAGCAGAAACATAGATATAATGTGGGATATACTAGGACGTCCGTATTTAGTATTTAGCCAACAATAGCAAATACGGATTCCACAGTCGCGATGAATAGCCAAGCCCACACCCTGGACCCCTACGAGAGCGGCAAGCGACCCTACCAATTCTGGAGTTTAGGAGACCCGGTCTCGACTCCTTGAGATGGCCTCCCACTGAACCCCAGAACCCGGTCACCTGTGCTCCCCTCCTTGGGTCCATCCTAATGCGGAAAAGTAAATAATATACAACACTGGTGGCATCAACCTCAACCTGGAAGTGCCCCAAATAAAAGAATATTATATTACATTTGAATTTACATGAATGAAAATATAAAACTCTCATCTCACATAAAACCCCCGGCTATTCAATCGCGACAATCCTGCACATCATATCTCAGCAACACATAATATCTCATATCATCAACGTAAGTAAGTATGCATACACCGATCGTCGTCGATGTATAGCAACGAAAACCGGCAATACAACTACATACTACACTTACGGTCACAGAAAAGAAATTGTAAAACTACAATAAGTGGAATTCATTGTGTTAGGCATGAAATGCGAAGTATGTGATATTTCGGATTTACGATGTCTAAAGTGATGGTTCACAAGTGTGCCTAGGAACCCTACAGTGGTATCAGAGCTAGATTATTAGGGTTTAGCATGCAAGATAACATCTTTAAAGCTAAGTGTGAGGGATTACAACCTTTGTAGTCCGCTCCTTTGCTTCACAAGCTCCGAGTAGAAGTCCCTTCGCCGCGATCCACGATCTCCCGGACTCAAGAGAGGCTCCACGACTCGAACGATCCATGCTAGCTTGAAGTGTTCCGATTCTCCGATGATCTACGTCGAAGTTGCTATAACCCAAGCTTTCTCACTCTAAAGAGATGAACACCCTAATCTAATGGGCTAGATTAGATGAGGATGATGGAGTAGTATTTATGCTATCTTTTTATTTCACTTTCTCACAATAAATCATCACAAATGGAATTTCTAGTGAGCTTTTTCTCAAACTCAAGAGAGAAGAAGATGAAGAAAAATGAAGAGAATAATCCTTTTGTGATGAATAGTAGATGAATGTATATGATTGATTATGGAACCATGGACAAGGATGAGAGGCTAAAAGTTTGTAGAGAATAAACTAGAGTTAGGGTTTGGTTAGGTTAAGGATAAGTATCAACCATAATATCTTAACCAAGACAAAATAGAATCCTTCTAGAATAAACAAGAAGGAGCTAACCTGAATCAAACCCTAATCCCTTTTTATCATCCTTGAACATGTTTTATAATAAATCATATCATGTCACAATAATATATATCACATATATATTATATATATTTGCAACAAAAGAAAATAATACAATTAACATATATCGCATATATATCAATGTATTAATCCAGTGAGAAAATGAAATAATAAAGCGAGCCAATATTAGATAATGTAATACAATATATCATATATATCATTATACATTAAATCATCAAATCAACACTTGATCTAACGATCCGGCTATATCGAATATAACCGACTAATATATCATGTACCGATTCATCGAATCAACACTTGATCCGATGTCCCGATTCATATCTAAATATCGCGAAAATATAATACGGTATCTCATATCACATTATCCTCGGTCCTGCACATATCACATATGTGCCTCTACTCCGTTTTGCCTGAGCCAAGAAACCTCTGTGTAGGACTCTAAAAAATCGTCAATACGCCGGTAGCAGGTGATGATCATATCAAACACCCACAAGCTGCAAGCGGTCAGCTAAACGTAACAGCCACCCAGGTATTGAGCGATCAGAAGATCAACAAGCTAGCCTGTCCGTTCTCCTGTGAATCCAATCAGTAACACTCCCGTACAGTCTGGTCTGTTCGTCTGATATGTCGCATATAAAGTCTAGGGGTGGTATACGTCAGACCCCAGTAACCGATAAGTCGTGTCGATGTGAGGCTCATAACAGGTCAAGAAACTACTGGTAACACTTACCAGTATATCTCTATATCAGCCCTGACCAGGGACTTCCGGTTATAGCCAATCGAACACAGCACGGCATCAACTCCCTATACCGGGAGAGACGAATCCCCTCCTATCGCTCATTGCCTCCATGTGATTCTGGACTGTACCCAAAAGCCACCGTTTTGCACGCCCTCTTGGACGTAGTAAGGTGGAAATCAAAGCACAATAGGAATCACACAAGACTCTATGACGATCTCGGGTCTACAGACTACCCTGTACCAGTGTCACCGGAGAACTGCCATCTGACGTGTGGTATATCACCAACTGGGAGTTCTCGGCGAGTCCGTCCAGTGTACCCAGTCTCCACTGAGCACCCGTACACCATCCTTGATGTCAAACACCGATGGATATGGGATCATCCATCGCCCATCATATGGGTCAAGATGCGTATACGCTAGTCTACTCTGGTGTATCGATGCCCTGTCACGATATACCCTCGACTAGGAACATTTATTGGATGTACTCATCGACTACCGTGGTCCCACTAGTATGATCACATCATAATCCCAGTAGTCGAGTACAGATCCTAAGGGCTTTATCAACATGTGAGAGAAAGACAGTAAACCAATACAAGTCAACATGTTAAGATAAAGTGAAACCAAATAGCGTACTATCATAACGAGCAAGAAAGTCCTCTCTGTATATATCCAAGCATCCATCATAATATACATCATATGTACAACAATGGACTCTAGGGCATATACATTACTAACATGGAAACCTACCAGTATATCTCGCTTGCCCTGGCCAGGGACTACTCGTATAATGACTCTCCTGGACACTGCGCGATGTCAACCCCCAATACCGGGAGAGACGAATCCTGTCTAATCGTCACTGCCTCCAAGTGCTTCGGGACTGCACCCAACTACTACCTGTTTGCACAACTCCTTTGAGCCGTGGTAGGGTAGTAATCAAAGTACAGTGGGAACACACTCGAGGCGAAGTGACAGTGTCAAGTTAGCGGACTAAGATGTACTCATGTCACCTGGGAACTGATAACTGACGATAGGTATAGTACCAACCAACAGTTCCCGACGAGTCATGTCCAGTGTACTCGTAACCCAACGAGCACCCGCATACTATCTCCAGTACGACGTACTGATGGCTGTGGGACAGACCATCTCCCTTGTTGGGATGAGAAGCGCATACGCTAGTCTACTCCGGAGTATCGATGCCCTGTCTCGATAGTCCTAAGACTAGGGACCTGTATAAGGATGTGCTTATAGATTACCCAGCCCCCATGAGTGTGACTTCCATCACAACGCTGGTAATCAAGCAAAGATCCTAAGGGCTCTACTAATATGTATAAGCGATATGCTAAAAGAAACACATGCACATATTGAAGTAGAGACAAACCAAGTAGCATACTACCATTTTGAGCAAGATTGTATTTACAACTTTGAATATCCCAAGCTTCCATTAAGTAATATACAAGCTAGTATGATACAGTAATGGCCTCTAGGGCATATACACTAACAATCTCCCACTTGCACTAAGGCCATGAACTGGCGTATCGAAGACCTATCATCTCGATCAGCCGCTCGAACTGAGTCTGGGGTAAGGCCTTCGTGAGTGGATCAGCAGTGTTATCTTCTGTATTTACTCTCTTCATCTCGATCTCCCGGCGATCTACGATCTCCCTGATCAGGTGGTACCGCCTCAAAATGTGCCTGGACTTTTGATGGGACCTGGGTTCCTTCGCTAAAGCTATAGCGCCGTTGTTGTCACAATACAGCGGTATTGGATCAACACTGGTAGGAACCACCTGAAGCTTCGTGGGGAACTTCTTCATCCAGACAGCTTCCTTTGCGGCATCGCAAGCAGCTATGTACTCCGCTTCCATAGTTGACTCAGCAACGGTTTCCTGTTTGGAACTCTTCCAGCAAACCGCCCCTCCATTGAGGGTAAAGACATAACCCGACATGGACTTAGAGTCATCCCTGTCACTCTGGAAGCTGGAGTCAGCAAAGGCCTCGATCTGGAGGACTTTTCCGCCATACACCAAGAACATCTCCTTAGTCCTTCTCAGGTACTTGAGAATGTTCTTTACTGCTATCCAGTGTTTCTCACCTGGGTTCGACTGATACCGGCTTACAACGCTCAAAGCGTATGCTACATCTGGTCTGGTACACAACATCGTATACATAATAGATCCTACCGCAGATGCGTAGGGTATTGATGACATGCGAGCGCTTTCCAAATCAGTCTTGGGAGACATCTCTTTGGAGAGGGTGATTCCGTGACAAGCCGGTAGATTACCGCGCTTGGAATCTTCCATACTGAATCATTTCAGTATGGTGTCGATGTACCTTGACTGTGAAAGTCCCAACATCCTTTTAGATCTATCACGATAGATCTGGATCCCCAGAATGTAGTTGGCATCGCCCAGGTCCTTCATGGAGAACCTCTGTGACAAGAATCCTTTGACTGACTATAACATAGGAATATCATTTCCTATTAGGAGAATGTCATCGACGTACAAGACGAGGAATACCACATTACTCCCTACAATCGTACTGTAAATGCATGGTTCATCTGGGTTTTTGACAAAGTCGAATTCTTTAACAGTATCATCAAAGCAGATGTTCCAACTCCGCGATGCCTGCTTGAGTCCATAGATGGACTTGAGCAACTTGCACACTTTGCCGCTGCACCCACTCTGAATGAATCCCTCTGGCTGATCCATATAGATGCACTCTTCCAAATATCCATTTAGGAAAGCCGTCTTTACATACATCTGCCAGATTTCATAATCGTGGAAGGCTGCAATGGCAAGAAGGACCCGAATGGATTTCAGCATAGCCACTGGAGAAAAGGTTTAGTCATAGTCCAAACCAGGTCTTTGACGAAAACCCTTTGCAACATGTCTAGCCTTATAGGTCTCAACCTGTCCATCTACATCAATCTTCCTTTTGAAGATCCACTTGCATCCTACGGGTTTTACCCCGTCTGGAGCAACGTCCAACGTCCATACTTTGTTGGTGTACATGGACTCCATTTCGGTCCGCATTGCATCCAGCCATTTTACCGAGTCACCGCTCTGTATGGCTTGCTGGAAGCTAGTAGGCTCATCATAATCGATAGTGCAATCCTCTCTATCCCCGTCTATGAGAAAACCGTAGTATCTCTCGGGCGGATGAGACTGCCTACTACTCCTGCGGAGCGGCGCAGGAATGTCCGGTTCTCCTGAAACTTCTGGTTCATCCAAGCTTTCAGTAACAGCTTGTGGTTCTGGAATTTCTTCCAGTTCTATTGCGCTCCCACTTATCTGATTTTCCAAAAATTCAGTTTCCAAGAAGTGGGCATGCGGAGAAACAAAAACTTTTTGTTCTTCTGCGGAATAGAAAAGATACCCCCTGGAGTTCTTTGGGTATCCCACAAACTTTCACAGTACTGAGCGTGCCTCGAGCTTATCCGCATGCTGCTTTTTTACAAAAGTTGGACATCCCCATACCTTAAGATACTTAAGACAAGGTTTCTTCCCACTCCACATCTGATATGGGGTGGTAGGCACGGTCTTGGTTGGAGCCTTGTTCAAGAGATATGCAGCTGCTTCTAGTGCATAAGCCCAGAAAGATTGCGGTAACTCAGCCATACTTATCATGGAACGAACCATATCCAATAGGGTTCGATTCCGCCTTTCAGATACACCGTTGTGGTGTGGTGTGTATGGAGGAGTACGCTGAGAGAGAATTCCATTCTCTTTTAAGTAGTCCAGAAACTCGGCACCCAAGTATTCACCACCTCGATCAGATCTCAGTGTCTTTATACTTTTGCCTATTTGTTTTTCAACTTCATTCTTGTATTCCCGAAATTTCCCAAAGGCCTCGGATTTGTGCTTCATTAAGAAGACATGTCCATACCTAGAGAAATCATCTGTGAAAGTAATGAAGTATGAATAACCACTTCGCGCATGTGTAGAAATTGGACCACACACATCACTGTGTATGAGTCCCAAGAGCTCGCTCGCTCTTACTCCGTGTCCAGTGAACGGAGTCTTTGTCATCTTTCCTATGAGACAAGATTCACAAGTGGCATAAGACTGATACTCGAACGGATTCAAGTATCCCTCTTTATGTAACTCAGTTAATCGTGTCTCATTGATGTGACCCAGTCTACAATGCCATAAGAAAGCCTGATTTGTTTCCGGAGACTTTCTTTTAAGTGTGTTCTGGAGACTGAATATATGAGCTTGATTTAATACGTATATCCCGTTATTTAATGTACCTGACCCAATCATAACTTGATTTAGGTGGATGTTTACTACATCGCTTATAAAAGTAAATTCATATCCTTCCTTAGAAAGTAAGGATACAGATATGATATTACAAGTCGCACCTGGTACATACAAACAGTTACGCAAAATCAATATCTGCCCAGTTGTCAGTCCAAGATGATATTCCCCTACGGATTCAGCATCCATGCTCATTTCGTTAGCAACCCTGAGAGTCATATCACCTTTCCTGATAACCCTATGGTTTCTTAGAGCCTGTAATGAATTATAGATGTGAGATCCTGATCCGGTATCCAATACCCAAGAAGTAGGGTTAACTGACATACAGTTCTCTATCACAAACACACCCGAAGCCGAAGCCATAGCATGCTTCGAATTCTGGCTACTGGCTTTGCTAGCCCTGCAATCTTTCTGCTAATGTTCATTCCCGTTACAATAGGAACGTCCCTCTTTTACTACATCCAGTCCTGAAACTTTTGCCCTTGCTTTTCCTTCTTCTTCCCTGGTTTCCATCAGGGTATAAGCAGAGGGCAGGGACTGTAGAATTAAGTCAGTACATGACCCATTCTCCAACGTGGTCTCCAGGTCCGTGAGCTTAAAATAGCTGGTCTCTGTACGGACGTTGTCCCCTACAGATGACCCGACAGCCAACCTCGCTTGAAGCAATTCGTTCGAGGTCTCATATCATGCGATACGAGATTGCTCTCCATATGAATCTTTGTTATGGAGGAAGATAGAAACTGAGTCTATCTTCTCGTGCTGCCTCTGGTTTGCACCAACAACTGAGGCTAACACGAGGCACTTGGCTTTCGCACAGTCTTTTTCCGATGTCCTGCGGATATAAATATCCGTGACAGGGGAAACTGGACCTGAGACGGTAGGGGTTTGATTAGTTAAGAGGTGTCCCAGCTTGTCATGAGCAATGGACATCTGGACAGACCTTTGCTAGTCAAAACAGTTAGATTCAGTCATTTTATTATCTAGATGTAACCTATGTCTGGTCACTTGGTCGCTGCAATTAAGAGAGAGAGAAGAAACACTTTAGCATGATGCTCTTGCAAGTTTAGAGTGGTTTTTAGTTTGTCTAAACAGGATGGCTCCCACTGTCTCTCGAATCCCTCCTCAAACCAAAAAGGAAGAATTAGTCAGGATCAATCTCACTGTACAATACTTGCTTAACCATTCGGCCAGGCTGGTGTCGGTACTTCGAGGGAGGTTTTCCAACGCTTTCGCGAAGTTCCTTAATTAAATAACCTCTTTTCCCTGGGGGCGTAGTCCCGCTAACACCTTTCTAGACACCTACTTGGTTTATAGCATTGATCGTTAAGTGAGAAATTTCTCGAGGAGTAGCATATACTCACAGTAGGATCGGGATCCAAATATCATTGCGTGACCAAACTGAAGGAATCCTACCAGAATCATCACACTCCAAATGGTATGCAACGCTAGCAGGTTTCAGTTCTTTTGAAACTCCCGATGTGGATTTTTGCCCCATGCTCTTATGACCTTGACGAAGGTCAACAAATCATAAGTCACATGTCAAGTTCTACCCGTCATTGTCCAGGTTAATTTGAACCCACCCGTATATACCCTTGACGAAGGTCAACAAGGTAATATGACTGTCCCAAACCAACGCATCTATCTATGCTACATACGAACACCCAACAGCTACCAATCACTATGCCTTGACGAAGGTCAACAAACATAGCTTGAATACTATTGAATAATCATATGAAACGACGGAGGGCTACGAATGTTTTTGGCGAAACCGTGAACGTAGTGAACTTGATATAATCGATGGAACGAGATAGCTTTTAAAAGGAGTGGCTTAAGCTCCGTGTTTAAAAGTTATTTTGAAAAGAAACCGAGTGGTTTTTGAAAGTGTTCCAATGACTTTTACTTGGTTTATTTTTTCTTGCATTAGTTCTTTTAATGCATGTTTTTCTTGCATTAGTTCTTTTAATGTGTCCCGTCATTTAATCCTACCATTGCAGAAAACAACCAAAATATGACGTACGCTTATGCCATTCGCATTCTCCACGGGGCCCCGTCATTACCCGTTAGGTTACTTAACTAACGACAAAGCGGGGGCTGGGCTAGCGCGGCTGCAAAACATAAGCAACGCCTAAATAATATCATACACAGATATATTGCAATGATAGCCATTTCAGATCACAGATGAATACATTGGATATACTAGGAATCCGCAATTCGTACGAGCCGGTAACGAAAAGAGGATTACACGGTCGCGATGAATAGCCAATACCCCACCCTAGACCCCTACGGGTGCGGCAAACTACCCGCCAAATATCCGAAGTGGAGCAACCTCCCTCAACGACGTGAGTAGGCCACTCGGCACTTCGAGATACCCGGTAGTTTGTGCACCCCACCTTGGGTCTATCCTTGGAGCAAAAACAGTAAAAAGAAATTATACAATGACGGCTACAACCCCGACCCGGTTGTGTGGCCAAAAATAATATTACATCAATTTACTTATTACATGAATTGAAAGATAAAAGGAAAAACTCCCATCTCACAACCCCCGGCTATTCATCCGCGACAATCCAAAGAATTCATATACACATACCATCAACATTACAGATCACAGATATGTATAACCCCCACTAATCGACGTATAGCGATTAGCGGACGTTCAATACATATAACACATCACTGATATATACCCGTTAGCCTTAGTCTTTAGAAGTTCGATAAAAATACGGATTTTCAAGCCCCAAAAACTAATTTTTCTTTCTGGAAATTCTGGGCTGAAAATACATATTCCAAAAATCCCAAAACAACCCCAGAAACACACTGCACGAAATTTGCACCACGGCCGAGTCAACTCGGCCGCGGAACCGCGGCGGAGCATGCTCCCGCCGCTTTTCCGCGGTGCATTGATCGGTTCGTTGTCCCAAATTTCTTGGGTGTTTAACAAAAAGCCTGAGCCGATTTTTAAGATAAGATTTATCATTTTTTGAACAGAAAAAAATTCGGCAGAAACTTGATATTTCGGGTTCGTTTCGCGACTTTTTCTTTGATCGATCTTCTAGGTACTTTGCTAACATGTTAGATAGAGTTTAATTAGGCTCTGATACCACTGTAAGTCCATGCTACCCTTCCCCGGTTCTTACGGGGTTGTGGAAGTGGTGAAAAATGATTTTCAAGAGGGTGGTAACATGGACTACCAATACGGATCTTTGTTAAACTACTAACTAACAACCTAACAAGAGTTTACCTACTCGGTTAGGGGGCTATGCCTTTCTTGAACTCCTTCGTCTTTGACTCCTCCCGGTGTACGGATCGGCCTCACCTCGTCGTCTCCTTGCGCCGAAGATGGATCCACCCGAAAGCTTCCACCTTTGGCTTCTTCTTCGAACTTTGAAGAAACTAGATCACTTGGCTTGCTAGGCCTTGTGAACTAGAATGAGTAGATGAATGTTTTGGTGTCTTTTTATCTCTAAGGCAATGAGTCTCAACACATGAGAATGGTTTGCCTTTAGCTAGAGAGAGCAAGAGGAAGAGGGAGAGCTTGAGAATGAGAGAGCTCAAGAGAGAGAAAGCAAATCATAGAATGAACCATACTCTTCTCATTCTCACCTCTCATAATCCAAAAGCCATCATAACAAAAATAGTAATCAAGTATTGTGTAATGGTTTAAGTCAAAATGGCTATATCATTTCATGCACTCATTTTTCATAAATAAACAAGCAAGCAAAAGTCTTTGCCATGGAATGATAGCTATTGTCATGATGATGGTCAACTAGTTCAACCTAGTCAACCGGTCAACAAAGTCAACAAGTCAACAATGTCAACCCCTCAACAACCATGTCACTATAATACTTAATTAATATTAATGTTAATTATATATCTTATTCTCATTAGGGTTAAGCAAAAGTCAACAGTCAACAACCCTAATGAGAATACTCTGCCTCTGTCTCTCTGTCAACTGTGCATACACACCCGCATCCGCGTTACGAGGAACACGAATACAAATGAGATAAAACCAACCCTAAAACGTACACTAGGATCTGGCTTAAACCAAAGCCCGCTAGTGTTAACTGTCCGGATACTGTACGTGCACAAGTACACGGATGTGACCGAACCCTGTCGGAAAACCATGCGACCTGTCGCAAAACTATGCGACCTCTACTCTTTTACCTAAAGACGAATAGCTTTCTGTGTGGGACTCTAAATACTCGACACTACGCTGGCAGTGGGTTTAACCACAGACCGCAAGCTGCACTACCTGTGCGTAACGGTCCCCAGGTAGATGCCGACAAGAAGACTGACGAGGTGAAACCCATTTGAACTCCTACCGAGTCTCAATGTGACAATCTTCATACAGTCCGGTCTGTTCGTCTGATACATCGCATGGCGGGCGTAGGGGGCGGTAAACGTCAGTCTCCTAATAGCGGTACAAGTCGTGTCAGGGTGAAGCCCAGAACGCCCTGAGATAACACTGGAAACCTACCAGTATATCTCGCTTGCCCTGGCCAGGGACTACTCGTGTAATGGCTCTCCTGGACACTGCGCGATGTCAACCCCCAATACCGGGAGAGACGAATCCTGTCTAACCGTCACTGCCTCCAAGTGCTTCGGGACTGCACCCAACTACTACCTGTTTGCACGACTCCTTTGAGCCGTGGTAGGGTAGTAATAAAGTACAGTGGGAACACAGTCGAGGAGAAGTGACAGTGTCAAGTCAGCGGACTAAGCTGTACTCATGTCACCTGGGAACTGATAACTGACGATAGGTATAGTACCAACCAACAGTTCCCGACGAGTCCTGTCCAGTGTACTCGTAACCCAACGAGCACCCGCATACTATCTCCAGTACGACGTACTAATGGCTGTGGGACAGACCATCTCCCCTGCTGGGATGAGAAGCGCATACGCTAGTCTACTCCGGAGTATCGATGCCCTGTCTCTATAGTCCTACGACTAGGGACCTGTATAAGGATGTGCTTATAGATTACCCAGCCCCCACGAGTGTGACTGCCATCACAACGCTGGTAATCAAGCAAAGATTATAAGGGCTCTACTAATATGTATAAGTGATATGCTAAAAGAAACACATGCACATATTGAAGTAGAGACAAACCAAGTCGCATACTACCATTTTGAGCAAGATTGTATTTACAACTGTGAATATCCCAAGCTTCCATTAAGTAATATATAAGCTAGTATGATACAGTAATGGCCTCTAGGGCATATACACTAACAACTCTTCCAACCCGGATTGTATGTCGAAGAGTATAGATCATTTCTTTGTCTTTGCTGAAAGGAACATTGACTTGATCATGTCCTTGAGTAGATGAATTGTAACGACACTCTTCGGTGAGATGTGATGGATCCGAACAACAAGCACAAACAGTTCGTGGAGGCACAATAGGGGCAGGAAAAGGCGATGAGATTTTGGTCTCAATCGCTTCTAGCTTTTTCGTAAGAGCGGCCATCTCGGCCTTCATAGCAATCGACATCTCTAATTGATGTATGCCTTCCCTAGGTTGACCAATAGAAGAAGATGATGATGTGGTCTTGGTGCTCTCCCACTGAATTGTTTGTTCACTAAGGTCCTCAAGATACTGCCACGCTTCGTCACTAGATTTGGTTAGAAAGTGACCTTGACAAATGGTTTCTAGCAACTGCTTCGTTGCCGGGTTCAATCCCTCGTATAATGTTTGGCAAAGTTTCCAACTTTCGATCCCATGATGAGGGCATTGACCAAGTAGGTCTTTGAATCTTTCAAAACACTTCCAAAATGGTTCAGAAGGAAGCTGAGAAAATTGTATAATCTCGTTACGGATTCTAGCAGTTTTGTGATGAGGATAGAACTTTTTAAGAAAAGCTTTCACAAACTCGTCCCAATTTCTAATTGAATGTGATGTTGTGCTGTATAGCCACTTCTCGGCTAAGTCACATAAGGTGAAAGGAATGACCCTTAGCCTTATAGCGTCATCACTTAATTGGGTTGTTTTCATTATGGCGCAAACGTTTTGGAATTTGTTGATAAAGATATATGCATCTTCGGATTCCAAACCATGAAACTTGGGCAGCATATTAATGAAGTGGGGTTTGATCTCAAAATTGTCCCCATTTGCCGGTGGGAGGGAAAGACAAGTAGGTAGGGCGGTGCGGATGGGGTAGAAAAGATCCTGGAGCGCGACTCGTGTGGGCGCTTCAACAGGCGGGTGATTCGGGTTATTCGCACCTAACGGAGGTGGAATCAGCCTCGTCGGTAAGGTGTTGTTAGGATTGTATCCTGACATACCTTCGGAAGAAGAATTTGTAGGTGAAAGTGAAGAAGTGGAAAGTATTTCGACTTCGGGGTCGAAAGGTTCGTCGGTCGGTACCAACGAAACACGGACTAATCGGGCGCTAGTGTCCCTAGTCCAACCGGACATACACTAAAGGGGTAGTGTAGTCAAAAAGGTGAAAGACAGAATGTGGAGGTAAGAAAACGTCAATGAGAAGAAGTGGTGTGAGTGCAAAGATTTCTATAGCGACAAGTTGCAAGTTTTGAAAAGATTTTTCCTTTTTTATGTGAGATTTTGCAAAAAGATTTTTGAAAAGAGACTTTTGACACAAATGCAATCGACCACAAATGCACAATCAGGCCTAGATCTAGGGTCACCTAGGTCAGCTAGACAGCTCCTAACTGTTCCAAAGGGCTAGAAATAGAACATCAAACCGCCTCTTCACAGCCAATTGCGGCCAGGTAAGTGCCAGGTAAGTGGGAGGCTCCCCGCTACAAGTAGCGGTCCTAATTAAGTAACCACTTGCCTTGACACACTTGCCTAGACACCGCAAAGTCAGGTTAGGATAAACGGCTGATGCCTATAACTAGTCCTCTGTCCTATTGAGCTCAAAGTCCTTAGGGCTGAGTCTAGTATTTTTTAATTAAGAATGGTCAATGCAAATGCTTTAAGTGATTTCTGGGGTCCTGGGAAGGGTGATGAAATCCCCACCCAATCTGAATTGGTCAAAAGCCCCTTAAAGTCCGATTAAAATATGCAAAGCAGTAAATCACTTGCAATCAATTTTCTTTTAAGCGCGGCGCAAAGAATCCTGCAGAAAACCAATTATTGGAAGGGGAAGAAGATTTTTAGCGCAAAGAATCCTGCAGAAGATTTGGCAAAAGATATATGGGAATTTGCATAGGGGAGAATGAGGAAACAAACCGAGCAATTTTCGCGCACTGAAGAGGAAAGAAGACCGCGGTTCCGCGGTATTAGGTAGCCTTCGGCCGCGGATTAGCGGCGCAGTTGTGGGTTCACTTCCCGAGAAAAAATTGTGCTGCTCTTTTGTGGACTTCTCCCTCTGTTTTGATGTACCCTTTTCTGTCTTGCACTCTGGATTTTTCCAGATCCGTCAATCCTGCAAAAATTCATAAAAGAAACCCTTCAAACAATAAAAGATGATAGAATTTTTATATTTTTGATTTTTTTCAATTTTTATGGTTTTTATATTTTATATTAACCCGCAATTACAAAAAGGAAATTTTACGCCATCCCCGGCAACGGGGCCATTTGATTGATCTCAAAAACTATCTATTACCGCAATCAAGAACGGCGTCGCTTTGCAGCTAGCCGGTGAATACGGGTCGGTCCACAGGGATGTTGTAATTTTCCTAAATGTTCTTACGAGCTAATTCCAAATGGTGTTTGGTCTTTTAATTAGATCTAAAAACGAAGTTGTGTTATACTAGGATTAGAAACTTGCTAGGATTAGGTTTAGGTAAAGTTTGGTAAATAAAGATCTACACCTCTTTCCAATGCCTTAAATTTGATATCATATTAGGGGTTATGGTAAATATTAATAAAGGGGATTAGGATGATTGGGAAGATGTTTCCTCCTCTAGATCCTTGTCCTTCCTTTCTTAATCTTTACCCTAACCTCCATGGAAAATTTACAAATCCGGGCCTTTATACTACGGTATCACCGTTAACTCGTAGGTAGGGTGCCATAGGGAGTGGAAGATGAAAGTATGCATGGAGTCCTAATGTTCATAAAATATTGGCAAAGAAAAGATATGAGAGATCTTCATCTCTCAAACCCTTCCCTATTCCTAACCCTAACAAGCGAGGAAACTACTCGCTCATTAAGGGATCTACGAAAGACATAATTTTTATTTTGTTTTGATTAAAGAGATAAAAAGATCTACTACAAGTAAATAAGAATTATAAACTATATTAAAAAGATTAACTAGGGCAAGAAAAGAATTTACCTAGGGCAGAAATTAAAAACTAGAACTAGGGCAGAAAAATAAACCTACTTACAATTGATGCTCTCTAACTTCAAAGAAACTGAAATTTTAATGATGAATAGAGGCATGAGAAAATACAATGACTTGGGTTCTATTTATAGGACATAGAAACCCTAGGTTACAATTGATTCGCGTGTCTGCAATTACAAATTTGCCCTTAGGTTAACTTTTCAACGCCGCCTCGAGTTTAGGTAAAAAAATTACGAACCCCGGGCTTAATACGGCCGCGGAACCGCGGCATGGGTGGGAGTAGGGCCGCGGTTCCGCGACCCATTGGTGTGGTCGTCTGATAAATTTTTATGGGCTTTTTCTCTACTGTTTGGGCTTCTTATTTATTTGGTTCTTTTATCAATTAGGCTTCTACGTTGGTTCCAGATCTCCAGTGAACAATTTGCAGTGGACTTTTAACCGTTCGCTTTGTAATCTTGGACCTTGCGTTGCCTTGTTAATTGTGAACTGTTCTTCGTCTAGGCTTGACTAGGATCATTCTACTTGTTGGTCAAAAGTCCCTCTTTTGTATCATCTTTAGTCTTTTTCACTGTTTTCGCTACAAGAACCTGTAACCTGTACTATGTAGCATACATGCGTCAAAAGCACCTGTTTTTATTGTAAAATGCATAAGAATGGGGAATATAAAATGCAATATTATGATATGAACAATAGCCGGGGATGTGAGACGAGCGTTTCTTTCATTCAATTGTAATTTGTAAATTGTTGTAATATTCTTTTGCAGGGCACTTCCGGGTTGAGGTTGTAGCCACCGTTGTATTATTTCATTTACTGTTTTTTGCTCTAAGGATAGACCCAAGGTGGGGTGCACAAACTACCGGGTACTTTGAAGTGTTTAGTGGCCTGCTCACGAGGTTGAGGGAGACCGCTTCACTTCGGGTACTTGGCGGGTAGTTTGCCGTACCCGTAGGGGTCTAGGGTGGGGTTTTGGCTATTCATCGCGACTGTGTAATCTGTCTTTCTTTGCTGGCTCAAAAGGAATGCGGATTCGTAGAAAATCCAATATATTCATCTGTGATCTGGAATGCCTATTATTGTGTCTGACGAATGTACAATATCTATATATAATAGCTATTAGACGTCACTTATGTTTTACACCCGCGCTAGCCCAGCCCCAGCTCTGTCGTTAGTTAAGTAACATAACGGGTGAATGACGGGGCCCAGTGGCGAATGCGGATGGCATAAGAGGACGTTGTATTTTCGTTATTTTCTGCAATGATAGGTTAATGATGGGACACATTATATTAATGCAAAGAAAATAAACCAAAGTTGAATCGTTGGAACAGTTTAAAAGAAACCACTCGGTTATTTTTAAAACAGAAGATATTTTTAATTGCGGAGCTTTAACCACTCCTTTTAAAAGCTATCAGGTTCCTTCAATCATATCAAGTTCACTACGTTCACGGTTTCGCCAAAACCATTCGTAGCCCTCCGTCATTTCATTTGGGTATTCAATAGTATTCAAGCTATGTATTTTGACCAACGCCAGGGCATAGTGTTTGGTAGCTGTTGGGTATTCATTTGTTGCATAGATAGATGAGTTAGTTTGGGACAGTCGTATTATCATTTGGCCAACGTCAGGGGTATGTACGGATGGGTTCAAATTAACAAGATAATGATGGGTAGAACTTGACATGTGACTTATGACATTTTGACCAACGCCAAGGTCATAAGAGCATGAGGCAGAAATTTAGATCAGGAATTTCTAAAGAAACTGAAATTTGCAAAGAGATGCATACCATTTGGAGTGTGATAATTTTGGTAGGATTCCTTCAGCTTAATCACACGATGATATTTGGATCCCGATCCTACTGTGAGTATCCGCTACTCATCAGGAGATTCATCACTTAACGATCAATGCTATAAACCAAGTAGGTGCCGAGAAAGGTGTCAGCGGGGCTACACCCCCATAGAAAAGAGGTTATTTAATTAAGAAACTTCGCGAAAGCGTCGGAAAACCTCCCTCGAAGTACCGACATCAGCCTGGTTGAACGGTTAAGCATGTATTGTACGGTGAGAATAGTCCTGGCCAGTTCTTCCTTTTTGGTTTGAGGAGGGATTCGAGAAACAGTGGGAGCCATCCAGTTTAGATAAACTAAAAACCACTCTAAACTTGCAAGAGCATCATGCTAAAGTGTTCCCTCTCTCTCTCAATTGCAGCGACCCAGATCATGACAGGCCTTAAGTTACTATTAGAAAAAAATATTCTGACAGGGCCAAACTATAAAGATTGGTTGCGAAATGTTAAGATGGCTTTGACTTATGACAAATTGGGGTATGTCCTTACTACTAAGGCACCTGCTGTCCCTGGTCCAAAATCCAGTATTGCGGATAAGGAAAACCACAAGACCTGGGAGTTAGATTGCGCGAAGATCAAATGCATTGTACTTGCCTATATGAATAATGAACATCAGAGGAAGCACGAGGATATGGATCTTGAGCCCATATTTCTCCATACAAAGGATCTTTATGGAGAGCAATCTCGTATAGCTAGATACGAGACCTCGAAGAACTTGTTTCAGTCGAGGCTGGCCGTCGGATCATCTGTAGGAGAATATGTCCTAAAGATGATTAGCTATATAGAAGAGCTCGCGGACCTCGGGACAACTTTGGAGAACGAGCTCTATACAGACTTGATTCTTAAATCCCTTCCTTCCACCTACGTCCAGTTTATTCTGAATTTCAACATTCAAAGAAAAGAAGTTGAACTTCCAGAACTCCTTAACATGTTGAGGAGTGCAGAGGACACCTTGCAGAAGGCAAGGGAAACACCCGCTATGTTTGTTCGCGGTGCTTCCTCTTCCGGGTCCAAGGCTAGGGCCAAAGAAAGGAAGAAGAAGGCCGCTACCAAACCAAGAGGAGGTGTTGGTAAGGTGGGAGCTAAGGGAAAGGCAAAGATTGCGGTGCCAGTAGTGGCAAAGAACGAGTGCTTCCACTGTCATAAGAAAGGGCACTGGAAGAAGGATTGCAAAGCTTGGATTGCCAAGAACTAGGAACCGAAGCAAGCTGTGGCTTCGACTTCAGGTGTGTTTGTAATTGAAAATTGTTTGTCAATCAACTCTACTTCGTGGGTATTGGATACCGGATCAGGATCTCATATATGCAATTCATTGCAGGCACTGAGAAACCGTAGAATGCTGAAGGTTGGTGATATGACCCTCCAGGTTGCTAACGGAGCTAGCGTGGGTGTTGTGTCCATAGGGGATTATCACCTTGGATTGACGAGTGGACATATTTTGGTTTTGCATAATTGTTTTTGTGTACCCAGTTTAACGTGTAATATCATATCAGTTTCGTTGTTATCAAAAGAAGGTTATGATTTCACGTTTGTAAGCGATGTTGTTAACATCCACCTTAATCATGGTTTGATTGGGTCCGGTACACTAAATAACGGTATATATGTATTAAACCAATTACAGATTTTCAATGTCCAGAACACACTAAAAAGAAAGTCTACAGATTTAAATAAGGCTTTCTTATGGCATTGTAGACTAGGTCACATCAATAAGACAAGGTTAACTAAGTTACATAGAGAAGGATATTTGGATTCGTTCGAATATCAATTTTATGCCACTTGTTAATCATGTCTCAAAGGAAAGATGACAAAAACTCCATTCACTGGACATGGAGTTGTTAGTGTATATGCCCTAGAGGCCATTACTGTATCATACTAGTATGTATATTACTTGATGGAAGCTTGGGATATTCACAGTTGTACAGACAATCTTGCTCAATATAGTAGTATGCTACTTGGTTTGTCTCTGCTTTAATGTGTACATGTGTGTTTATTTATTATATCACATATACGCATTAGTAGAGCCCTTAGGATCTTTGCTTGATTACCGGTGTTGTGATGGCGATCACACTCGTGGGGGCTGGGTAATCCACAAGCACATCCTTATACACGTCCCTAGTCGTGGGAGTATCGAGATAGGGCATCGATACTCCGGGGTAGACTAGCGTATGCGCTTCTCATCCCAGCACGGGAGACGGTCTGTCCTACAGCGGTCAGTACGTCGTACTTGAGATAGTATGCGGGTGCTCGTTCTGTTAGGAGTACACTGGACAGGACTCGTCGGGAACTGATGGTTGGTATTATACCTATCGTCAGTTATCAGTTTCCAGGTGACATGAGTACAGCTTTGTCTGCTGACTTGACACTGTCACTTCGCCTCAAGTATGTTCCCACTATTCTTTGATTACTACCCTACCACGGCTCTACTGAGTCGTGCAAACAGGTAGTAGTTGGGAGCAGTCCCGAAGCACTTGGAGGCAGTGACGGTTAGACAGGATTCGTCTCTCCCGGTATTAGGGGTTGACATCGCGCTATGTCAAGGAGAGCCATTACACGAGTAGTCCCTGGCCAGGGCAAGCGAGATATACTGGTAGGTTTCCAGTGTTATCTCAGGGTGTTCTGGGCTTCACTCCGACACGACTTGTACCGCTATTATGGGACTGACGTTTACCGCCCCCCTAAGCCCGCCATGCGATGTATCAGACGAACAGACCGGACTGTACGGAGATTGTCACATACAGACTCAGTAGGAGTTCGGATGAGTTCACCTCATCAGTCTTTTATCGGCATCTACCTGGGGACCGTTACGTACATCTTGTTCCGCTTGCGGTCTGTGGTTAACCCCACTGCCAGCGTAGTGTCGAGTCTTTAGAGTCCCACACAGAGGGTTACTCGCCTTTGGGCAAAACAGAGTAGAGGTCGCATGGTTTTGCGACAGGTTCGTTCACATCCGCGCACTTGTGCACGTTTGGTGCGCGGACAGTCATTACTAGCAGGCTCTGGTTTGAGCCGGATCCTAGTATATGCTTTGGGGTTAGTTTTATCTCATTGTGTTCATGTTCATCGGAACATGAATGCGGGTGTGTATGCACAGTTGATTGAGGCGGAGGAAGAGTTTGTTCATTAGGGTTTTGGAACGGGTGTGTATGCACAGTTGACAGTCGTCTTTTTCCAAACCCTAATGATCTTGTGATTTATCAATTAATAATATTAATTAAATGAAATTGTGTCATGGTTGAGTTTGTTGACTTGTTGACCATGGTTGACTAGTTGACTAGGTTTGAAACATTGACCATCATCATTACCCTTTTTAGATGCTCTTTGATCTTTGCAAAATTCATTTATTGTGATATGATAATGGTCTCTTCAATCCATCCATCACCTTTTTCATTTTGAATTAATATTATTATTAGAAAATCACATATATATTATGGTTGTAAAAATACCATATCATTCTATCATTTGGTTTCTCTCTCTTCACTTCATCTTCTTCCTCCTCTAGTTCAAGGAGAGCAAATCTCATGTGTTGAGAATCATCTCTTTGAAGATATAACACCCCAAAGCACACTCTACTCACTCTAAGGTAGAAGGTCTAGCAAGCCGGATACCTTAGTTCTCTCAAGATCGAGAAAGGAGCCCAAGGATGAAGCCCTCAGGTGGATCTATCTTCGACAAAGAGGAGACGAGGAGGGGAAGCCATTCAAACTACTACACAGAGCAAGCAAGAAGAACAACAACAAGAAGAGAAGGAGTTCAAGTTGAGGTATAACCCCTAACCGAGTAGATAAACCTCTAGTTAGGATGCTAGTGTGTAGTTTAGCAAAGATCCGGCTTTTACGGTCCATGTTACCAAGTCTAGAAAAATTTTTGTTTTACCATTTCCGCAACCCCGAAAGTACCGGGAGAGATAACGTGGACCTAAAAGTGGTATCAGAGACTAACTAAACACACCCTAGCATGTTAGCAAAGTATTTAGAATTTGACCGGACGAAAAACCGCAAAACACCCCGGAAATTTCAAGTTTCTGCCGATTTTCAGATCTGTTCCAAAATTAATAAATCATACACTAAAAATCGGCTCAGGCTTTTTATAGAATACTTAAGAAAAATGGTCACCTAACTCGGTTAAAGCGCCGCGGTTCCGCGTCATAAGCTTGCTTATGCCGCGGAACCGCGGCCGAGTTAACTCGGTTGGCGATTTTCTTTTCTGAAGTGTTCTTATATGGGTATTTTGGGATTTTTGAAATATGATTTTTCTGCCCAGATTTTCCAGAAAGAAAAATTTGTTTTTGGGGCTTTAAAATCCGTATTTTTTTGTCGATGTTCTGTAGACTTTGGCTAATGGTTATATCTGTAATTTTATATGTCTATTGAACGTCTACTAATCGCTATACGTCGATTAGTGGGGGTTATACATATCTGTGATCTGTGTTGTTGATGGTATGTGTATATGAACTCGTTGGATTGTCGCGGATGAATAGCCGGGATGGATGTGAGATGAGAGTTTCCTTTTCTTTCATTCATGTAATAAATTTGTAATTTGATGTAATATTATTTGTATGGCCGCACAACCGGGTCGGGGTTGTAGCCGTCATTGTATAATTCTTTTTACTGTTTTTGCTCCTAGGATAGACCCATGGAGGGGGTGCACAAACTACCGGGTATCTCGAAGTGCCGAGTGGCCTACTCACGGCGTTGAGGGAGGTTGCTTCACTTCGGGTACTTGGCAGATAGTTTTCCGCACCCGTAGGGGTCTTGGGTGGGGTATTGGCTATTCATCGCGACCGTGTAATCCGCTTTTCGTTGCAGGCTCGAACGAATCGCGGGTTCCTAGTATATCCAAAGTGTTCATCTGTGATCTGGATTGGCTATCATTGCTATATATCTATATATAATAACTATTTAGGCGTTGCTTATGTTTTTCAGCCGAGCTAGCCCAGCCCCCGCTCTGTCGTTAGTTAAGTAACCTAACGGGTGATGACGGGGCCCCGTGGCGAATGCGAATGGCATAAGCGTACGTCATATTTTGGTTGTTTTCTGCAATGGTAGGATTTAAATGATGGGACGCATTAAAAGAACTAATGCAAGAAAATAAACCTAAAAGACGTTGTTGGAACAAGTTTTTCAAAAAGCTGTTATTGCAAGGACGTTCATTTTTGTTTTGCATCGCGGTATTCGGTTATGAATGCCCAGCACCTCATTCGACGAGGCAAGGGCCGAGATCACCTCATCGGGAGTGACCCCTTGGACAAAAGTTTGCGTCAGGGCGATAACTTCACTATAGTCGATCATTCTTGCTTTGCATCGAGGTATTCATCTTATGAATGCCCAGCACCTCACTCGACGAGGAAAGAGCTGAGATCCCTTCACAGGGAGTGACCTCTTTAGCAAAAGTTTTCGCCACTATATTTTCAAAAAAGGCAACCATGTTTCTTCAACGATATCAAGTTCATTACGTTAACGGGTTTTTCGCCAAAAACCCAGCCGTAGCCCTCCGTCATTTCCTACAAGTACTACTTAGTATTCGAGCAACATATTTTGGCATTGTCAAGGCGTAGTGATCGGTAGCTAAGTATTGCTTGTTTGCAGCCTTATTTTTCGGATTATTTAGGACAATCGCATAGCTATGTTGGCATTGTCAAGAGTTATGCGGGTGGGTCTAAGTTAATCAAGATAATGACGGGCCGAACTTGACTAGCGGTTCATGATATGTTGGCATTGTCAAGGTCATAAACCGTTAGGGGCAAAAACCACATCGGGAGTTTCTAAAGAAACTGAAACTTGCAGATTTAGCATACCTTCTGGAGTGTGGTGACTAGAGTGGATTCCATCTAGGTTATCACACAATGACAGTTGGATCCCGATCCCACTGATGAGTTGGATTACTCTCGGGAGATTACTTTCACTTAACGATGAAAGGTTCCTAGGCACTCTCAAGAGGTCTCTCAAGGCATCAACCATGCCAATTTCAAATTCTACGGGTGCCGAGAAACCCTAATACGGATCGTTAACTAGATTTTAGGCGATATAAGAAGCAAGTTAACATCTTAACTAAAATTAAACGGAAATACAACCTTTGTAGATCCGTTTCTCCACCTCCATAGCTCCATGATGAAGTCCTCTCCGCTGTCCAAATCGAACCATGACTCTTGCATCGGCTTCATCGGAGAAAAAGCGGGCTAGGTCATCGACGACGATGCCGAAGATGATCTACGTCGAGGCATCACTAGATCAAGCTCCACCTTCACCAAGCCATGAAAACTTGTGAAGGAAACACCCTATACTACTTGGCAAGAGGTAGAGGATGAAGAAATAGGAAGTGGGTTCACTTTAGAATTGGATTTCTCACTCATTTTCATCAATCACCATTGATGAAGCAAGCTTTTCTTCTTGTGAAGAAGAAGATGATAATATTATGATAAGTTATTAAATTGAAAAGGAAAATCAATACTTATCATAATACTAACCTTAGTTTAGTGTAGAGAATAGACCATGGTTAGATATGATGGTTAGGGTTAAGCAAGAGACAAGAATGGTGGACTAGGTCAAAGTTTCATGAAGCTTCAACTAAACTACAAATAAAGCCACCATTCTTTTCTCTTTATGCCATTTATTTTCCAAAATGTATAAACAAATAAATAAATGAATAAATAAGTAATGGAAAAATAAAACCCTAATTATATGTTTAACCATGGTTTAATTCTTTACACTTAACCAAGTAAACTTGTATCATCAAACATGATACAATCAATTGCACAAAAAGTATATCACATATACAACTTGTACATCCAAGTGAGAAAATCCATTTAAAGTGAACCAATACTAGTTAATGTAAATTAATATATCATATATATAATTATACATTTAATCATTAAATCAACACTTGATTTAACGATCCGGTCATATCGCATATAACCGACTAGTATCCTATGTATCGGCTTACCGAATCAATCCTTGATTCGATAACTAGGTTATATCGCATACAACCAGTCGATACATTCATCGCGAGAATGGAATACGGTATCACATACACGCATTATTCTCGGTCCCGCACATATCTCATATGCGCACCTATTTCGTTTCGCTTGAGCCAGGAAACCTCTGTGTAGGACTCTAAAGACTCGTCAATACGCCGGCAGCAGATGATGATCATATCAAGCACCCACAAGCCGCAAGCGGTCTGCTAAACGTAACGGCCACCCGGGTATTGAGCGATCAGAAGATCAACGAGCAAGCCCGCTCACACTCCAGTGAATCCAACCAGTTACACTTACCGCACAGTCCGGTCTGATCGTCTGATATGTCGCATATCTCGCCTAGGGGTGGTAAACGTCAGACCCCAATAGCTTGATAAGTCGTGTCGATATGAGGTCTATAACAATTCGAGAAACTACTGGAAACACTTACCAGTAAATCTCAGTAACCCTGGCCAGGGATTTCCTGTTATAGCCAATCGAACACATCGCAACATCAACCCCTTATACCGGGAGAGACGAATCCCCTCCTATCGCTCATTGCCTCCATGTGATTCGGGACTGTACCCAAAAACCACCGTTTTTCACGCCCTCTTGGACGTGGTAAGATGGAAATCAAAGCACAGTGGGAACCACACAAGACTCTATGACGATCTCGGGTCAACAGACTACTCTGTACCAGTGTCACCAGAGAACTGCCATCTGACGTAAGGTATAATACCATCTGGGAGTTCTTGGCGAGTCCGTCCAGTGTACCCAGTCTCTACTGAGCACCCGTATATCATCTCTGATGTCAAACACCAATGGATATGGGATCATCCATCGCCCATCTGTATGGGTCGAGAAGGTATACGCTAGTCTACTCTGGTATATCGATGCCCCGTCTCGATATACCCACGAATAGGGACTTTGAAGGATGTACTTATGGACTACCATGTCCCCACTAGTATGATCTGCATCATAGTCAAGGTAGTCAAGTACTCATCCTAAGGGCTTTACCAACATGTAACAGAGAGACAATCAATGTACACGTTAAGGTAAAGAGTAACCAGATAGCATACTATCATGTCGAGCAAGAAAGTCCTCCCTATATATGTCCCAGCATCCACTACAATATACATCCTATGTATAGCAATGGCCTCTAGGGCATACATATAACTAACAATCTCCCACTTGCACTGGGGCCATCTGATAGCAGTGGTTGTAGTATCTCATACTCAACCATCCCATAATAGTCTCTCTCTGGGAATAGGCCTTCGCGAGTGGATCCGCCGTGTTGTCCTCTGAGTCTACTCTCCTAACCTCGATCCCTTAGAGATCAACCATCTCCATGATCAGGTGATACTGCCTTAGAATATGTCTGGATCACTGATGGGACGGGCGTTCCATGACATAAGCCACAACTCCATTGTCACACAATGGAAGGAACATAGTTCATCTCATGAACCAATATACACCCAAACAGCCTCTTTGGTAGCATCTTAAGTAGCGATGTATCCAGCCTTTATCGTCTGGTATGCCACGGTATCTAGCTTGGAACTCTTCCAACATACCGTCCCTTTACTGAGGGTAAAGACAATGCCTGCGACTGACATTCAGTCATCTTTATCACCCTGGAACACTTCCAGTGATTCTCCCCAGGATCGATTGATACCATCTCACTACAACTAGTGAGAATCCTAACATCCAATTAAATCTATCTCATAGATCTAAAACTCAGGATTTAGGAGGTATCACTTTGATCCTATATGGAGAATCCATGTGATAAGCGGAGATCGACTGAGCGTAGCATAGGAAGCTCCTTCCCTATCAAGAGTATGTCATCCACGTACTCTACGTGAATCGCCACCATACTCCCTACTACCTTTTTGTTTATACAAGGTTCATCAACCATTTTGATGATGTCAAACTCTTTGACTAATCCATCAAAACAGATGTTCCAACTCCGCGATGCCTGCTTTATCCTATAAAGCATCTTGCACGCATTTCCGCTGCTCCCACTGTCTACGAGGCCCTCTGGCTGTGTACTTATAGACGCACTCTTGTAAAACATCATTTAGAAAAGCAGTCATGACACCCAACCGCCAGATATCGTAGTCATGGTATGTAGCCGTGGCAAGTAGTATCTGGATGGACTTAAGCATAGGTACAGGAAAATGTTTCATCATTATCCACGCCTGGTCGATGACGAAAACCTTTAACAAGTCTAGCTTTGAAAGTCTCAACTTTTCCATGTACACCAAGTAATCTTCTCAAGATATACTTGCTCCTGATGGGGATTTAACCCTTCAGATATAGCAACCAAAGTCCATACTTTGTTGGTGTATAAGGATTCCATCTCAGATGACTAAGCATCCAGCCATTTTTACAGAGTCTTACTCCTGATGGCCAGCTCGAAGCTAGTTGGGTCATCATCTCATGATGTAATCCTCGCTCCCACTGTCATAGAGAAAACGAAGTATCTCTCAGGTGGGTGAGGAACCCTACTAGATCGGCGGAGAGGCTGAGGTTCGTTGGAATCTATTGAATCCTTTGGTTCTATCAAATCATCAGCTGCAGTTTGTATAGCTGGAACCTTTCCAGTTCTACTTAATAGACCTTGTCTCGAGCGTTTCCGGATTTTTCTTTTAGACATAGGCCGGACAACCCCAAATCTTAACTAACTTAAGACATGGGCTCTTCCCATTCCATATCACATATGAAGCGGTAGGCAACTGATTTGATTGGAACCCTATTCAATTGGTATGCAACTTCTTAAGTGCATAACCCCCTTAAGGAAAAAGGTAACTCAGTAGTACTCATCATAGAGCACACCATATCAAATAGGGTGTATCTGCTCCGCCCCGACATACCATCGTGCTATGGTGTATTCGGAGGAGTAATGCCGAGAGAGAATCTCATTCTCCTTTAGAATAGTCCAGGATTTCCGTGCACAAGTATTCTCCTCCTCGATCACATCAAAGGACATAATACTTATACCCGTATTTTGGTTTTCTACTTCTAACTTATATTCTGTGAATATCTCAAAAGGTTCGGACTTGTGTTTCAACAGGAACATATGTCTGAATCTTGAGAGATTATCAGAGAATATAATAAAGTATAAAGAACCAGTCCTGGTATGTGTAGACAGGGGACCTTACATACATCAACATGTATCAATCCCAAGAGTTCACTAACTCTTTCTCTGTTTCCAATAAACAGAGCTATGGTCATCTTATCTTTGTGACATGACTGGCGAATTTCACAAGATGTAAATTCAAACTAATTTAAATATGCATCTATATGTAACTCCAGCTAGTCGGGTCGCATTGATATGACCTAGTCTACAATACCTCAAGAAGGATCCGTCCATTTCTGAACTCTTCCTCTTGTGTGTGTTCTGTATACGAAGAACTGTAGTTTGATTTAGAACATTAATGCTTTTAGATAACGTGCCTGAACCGATCAACTTTTGATATAGGAAATGTTCAAAACATTATCCAACAATACAAAATTTTATCGTTTCTTTACTAATAAAGAGATAGATATGATTTTGTATATCAGGTTCGGTATCTAATAACATTTGTTCAGAATCAATGTATTCAGGTAATACAGGGTGACAGTGACCAACAGACCTGGCTGCAACATTTGCCCCGTTTTCTGTTTCATGAAACTTATCACCCGTTCTCAGTTTTTCTACCCTTTTGTAGCCCTATGTACCAAATTACATATCTGGGATCCATATACTCAGGATGCGGAGGATACTGAGAAACAGTTCTTTATAATGAACACACCCGAAGATGATGCATCATATGCACTTTCTTCGTTTGGGCGGCACGGGAAATCTGGTATTCCCCAATTTCCTGCTCTGTCTTATAACAATTATAAGTTGGAGCGGGACCAACGTTCCCCAGCTCAGTATAACAAGCGGGTTCGGTCAATAATCTGTATTATTATCTTGATTAAGGCGTGATATGGTCTCTACCAGGAGAGAGAGAGAAAAGAAAACACTCAGCGTGCGCTCTTGCAAGATCAGATTGGTTTTATTTTATCTAATCAGGATGGCTCCCACTGCTTTTTATCAAATCTTCCTTCAAACCCTAAAAGGAAAGACTAGCCGGGATTAATTACACACTACAAGTTCGCCAATCTTTCAGCCAGGCCAGTGTCGGTACTTTGAGGGAGGTCCCCCGTGCTTTCGCACGAACCTAATTATTGTAAACCTCGTTTTCCCAGAGGCGTAACCCCGTTGACACCTTTCTAGACACCTACTTGATCGGCTAATTGTAATGTGTAAAACTCTCCCAGGAGTAACAATTACTCGCAGCGGGTATCGGGATCCAACTATCTCATAGAAGGTATGCAATCTCATTGCAAATTTCAAAACTTGAAATTCCCGATAATATTTTGCCCCTAACGTGCTATGACCTTGACGAAAGCCAACAAACCATAGCCCGCTAGTCAAGTTCAACCCATACATTTCTTGATTGAATTAAACCCACCCGCACGACCCGTGACGAAAGCCAACAAAGCCGCACGACTACCCTAATCCAATCGCATCGTATGCTAGCAGATAAGCAGCATATAGCTACCGCACACTGCACCTTGACGAAAGCCAACAAATGCAGCACGAATACTATATACAACTTATCTGAAATGACGGAGGGCTACGACAGGTTTTTCTGAAAACCTATTGCGTAATGAACTTGATATCGTTGTAGAATCAAATAATTTTGAAATGGAGTGTTTTTGAGGCTTTTCTAGTTTTGCTAAAGGAGTCACTCCCGGTGAAGGGATCGTCGGTCCTTTCCTCGTCGAATGAGGTGCGGGATATATCATATATATCACTGTGCAAAGCAGAACTCTTAAAAGCAATCAAAAAGACAAACCGAGTGTGTAGCATCTGCCAGTTATTGCTAAAGGAGTCACTCCCGGTGAAGGGATCTCGGTCCTTTCCTTATCGAATAAGGTGCAGGATATATCACATATACCGCTGTGCAAAGCAAGAACTGTAGCTACCTGTTTTATTTTGAAATTCGATTCTACAACATCTTAGGTTTCTTTTATTTCATTAATCACATTAATGAAGTCCCATCATTTAAATACCTAAACAACACAGATAAATACGACGTACACTTATGCCATCCGCATTCGCCTCGATGTCCCTTCGTGCACCGTTAGGTTAAGTAACTAACGACAGAGCGGGGCAGGGCTAGCGCGGGTGTAAAACATAAGTAACGTCTATATAATATATCATATATACTATATACAGCATCTATCATAGAACATCACATGATCACATCACAGATATCGCAGCAGAAGAATCATATGAAATATTGGATATACTAGGACGTCCGTGTTTTCAATACGAGCCAGTATAAAACACGGATTCCACGGTCGTGATGAATAGCCAAACCCACACCCCTAGACCCCTACGAGAGCGGCAAGCAACCCTACCAATTCTAGAGTTAGGAGACCCGGACTCGACTCCTCGAGTTGGTCTCCCACTGGACTCCAGAACCCGGTTACTTGTGCCCTCCTCCTTGGGTCTATCCTAGTGCGGAAAAGTAAATAATATACAAAGGGTGACAACTTCCGCAACCTGGAAGTGCCCCAATAAAAGAATATTACATATAGTTTTTACATGAATGAAAATGAAAAACACTCATCTCACATAAAAACCCCCCGGCTATTCAAACACGACGATCCAATATAACATATCCAGCAACACATAACATCACATGTCATCAACGTAAGTAAATGTGCGCATCCGAATTGTCGTTGATATATAGCAACGAAACCGGCGATATCACATATTACACTTACGGTCATAGAAAAGAAAGTGTAAAACTACAACAGTTGGAATCCGCAACCTCCTCAGACATCGCATGCCTGACCAAATGAATTACTTAGACATCGCATGCCTAACAATTATAATTGTTAGGCATGCGATGTCTAAGTAATTCATTTGGTCAGGCATGCGATGCCTAACTGAATGAATGTTATAAACACAGCACTTTAGTCTTACTTGATCGGTTGCCACGGAATTTTGATGTGATCAAAAGTCCGTCGCAATCACGTAGCGTACGCGGATACTCGCCGGGAAAACTTAATAGACAGCCTCACCCCATAGCCCCGACTAAGTGACTGGAGGAGAACCCCGTCGCCGAAAGCATCCATTCGGGTGCTCGCGGTAGCGGTGTTCCGCCTTGGTGCACTTCGTCGACGGTGTCGGGGGTGCGGCCGCCTACTGAAGTTTGCGACGAGCATTCGATCAGGATGTCGGGAATCCTGTTGAATTGCCCGACTTGGTATTGAAAAGTGTTTTCTGATACCAATGAAAGGTTCCTAGGCACTCTCAAGAGGTCTCTCAAGGCATCAACCATGCCAATTTCAAATTCTACGGGTGCCGAGAAACCCTAATACGGATCGTTAACTAGATTTTAGGTGATATAAGAAGCTAGTTAACATCTTAACTAAAAGTAAACGGAAATACAACCTTTGTAGATCTGTTTCTCCACCTCCATAGCTCCATGATGAAGTCCTCTCCGCTGTCCAAATCGAACCATGACTCTTGCATCGGCTTCATCGGAGAAAAAGCGGGCTAGGTCAACGACGACGATGCCGAAGATGATCTACGTCGAGGCATCACTAGATCAAGCTCCACCTTCACCAAGCCATGAAAACTTGTGAAGGAAACACCCTATACTACTTGGCAAGAGGTAGAGGATGAAGAAATAGGAAGTGGGTTCACTTTAGAATTGGATTTCCCACTCATTTTCATCAATCACCATTGATGAAGCAAGCTTTTCTTCTTGTGAAGAAAAAGAAGAAGAAGATGATAATATTATGATAAGTTAATAAAATGAAAAGGAAAATCAATACTTATCATAATACTAACCTTAGTTTAGTGTAGAGAATAGACCATGGTTAGATATGATGGTTAGGGTTAAGCAAGAGACAAGAATGGTGGACTAGGTCAAAGTTTCATGAAGTTTCAACTAAACTACAAATAAAGCCACCATTCTTTTCTCTTTATGCCATTTATTTTCCAAAATGTATAAACAAATAAATAAATGAATAAATAAGTAATGGAAAAATAAAACCCTAATTATATGTTTAACCATGGTTTAATTCTTTACACTTAACCAAGTAAACTTGTATCATCAAACATGATACAATCAATTGCACAAAAAGTATATCACATATACAACTTGTACATCCAAGTGAGAAAATACATTTAAAGTGAACCAATACTAGTTAATGTAAATTAATATATCATATATATAATTATACATTAAATCATTAAATCAACACTTGATTTAACGATCCGGTCATATCGCATATAACCGACTAGTATCCTATGTATCGGCTTACCGAATCAATCCTTGATTCGATAACTAGGTTATATCGCATACAACCAGTCGATACATTCATCGCGAGAATGGAATACGGTATCACATACACGCATTATTCTCGGTCCCGCACATATCTCATATGCGCACCTATTTCGTTTCGCTTGAGCCAGGAAACCTCTGTGTAGGACTCTAAAGACTCGTCAATACGCCGGCAGTAGATGATGATCATATCAAGCACCCACAAGCCGCAAGCGGTCTTCTAAACGTAACGGCCACCCGGGTATTGAGCGATCAGAAGATCGACGAGCAAGCTCGCTCACACTCCAGTGAATCCAACCAGTAACACTTACCGCACAGTCCGGTCTGATCGTCTGATATGTCGCATATCTCGCCTAGGGGTGGTAAACGTCAGACCCCAATAGCTTGATAAGTCGTGTCGATATGAGGTCTATAACAATTCGAGAAACTACTGGTAACACTTACCAGTAAATCTCAGCAACCTTCGCCAGGGATTTCCTGTTATAGCCAATTGAACACCGCGCAACATCAACCCCCTATACCGGGAGAGACGAATCCCCTCCTATCGCTCATTGCCTCCATGTGATTCGGGACTGTACCCAAAAACCACCGTTTTGCACGCCCTCTTGGACGTGGTAAGATGGAAATCAAAGCACAGTGGGAACCACACAAGACTCTATGACGATCTCGGGTCAACAGACTACTCTGTACCAGTGTCACCAGAGAACTGCCATCTGACGTAAGGTATAATACCATCTGGGAGTTCTTGGCGAGTCCGTCCAGTGTACCCAGTCTCTACTGAGCACCCGTATATCATCTCTGATGTCAAACACCAATGGATATGGGATCATCCATCGCCCATCTGTATGGGTCGAGAAGGTATACGCTAGTCTACTCTGGTATAACGATGCCCCGTCTCGATATACCCATAACTAGGGACTTTGAAGGATGTACTTATGGACTACCATGTCCCCACTAGTATGATCCGCATCATAGTCCAGGTAGTCAAGTACTCATCCTAAGGGCTTTACCAACATGTAACAGAGAGACAATCAATGTACACGTTAAGGTAAAGAGTAACCAGATAGCATACTATCATGTCGAGCAAGAAAGTCCTCCCTATATATGTCCCAGCATCCACTACAATATACATCCTATGTATAGCTATGGCCTCTAGGGAATACATATAACTAACAAACGATCAATGCTATAAACCTAGTAGGTGTCTAGAAAGGTGTTAGCGGGGCTACGCCCCCAGGGAAAAGAGGTTCTTAAATTAAGGAACTTCGCGAAAGCTTTGGAAAACCTCCCTCGAAGTACCGACACTAGCCTGGTTGAAAGGTCAAGCAAGTATTGTGACGTGAATTAAATCCCGACTAGTTCTTCTTTTAAAAGGTTTTAAGAAGAATTTGAGGAAACAGTGGGAGACATCCTGGTTAGATAAACTAATAAACCAATCTAATCTTGCAAGAGCGCACGCTAAGTGTTTCTTTTCTCTCTCTCCAGGTAGCAACCATTTCACGCCCTAATCAAGATAATAAAATGCATCGCTTGACCGATCCAAATTCTTATTCGGGGCTGGGGAACGTTCGTTCAGCTCTAACTTGTGACAACAGTCATGAGTATGAGAATGGGAAAGGGGATTGTATGGATTTCCAGGATACCCAGTTGAAGAAGAAGCATGGTTTTGCATCTAATTCAGGTGTTCTTGTAATTGAGAACTATTTTACGGTCAGCCCTACCTCCTGGGTACTTGATACCGGATCAGGATCTCATATCTGTAATTTATTGCAGGGACTGAGAAAAAGTAGGAAAGTTGCACCGGGTGATATGTCGCTCAGAGTAGCGAACGGAGCACAAGTTAATGCGGCAGCCGTCGGTGAATATCACCTAGTATTGCCAAATGGCAAGACTATGATTTTGAACGATTGCTACTATGTACCCTCCATGGTTTGCAACATCATATCAGTTTCTTTACTCGATAAAGATGGATATAACTTTGTTCTTGATAGAAATATCATGAACATTTACCTTCATAAGGTACTTGATTGATTCGAAATTGTGTTTAGTAGTTAACCGCAATCAGAACGGTGTCGCGTATAGCTAGACCGAGATGAGTACGGGTCGTCCTCTGGGAAACGTGGAACCTTTTACTTTTACTTTAGATGTGTTGAGAAAGAGAGGAGGGATAAAGAATTTTATAGAATGGTTTCTAGATCTACGTTAAACAAGAATGTAAAATATAGATCTAGATTATTTTAAAGATGTAATTAATATAATAAAGGGGCTTGTAGGGTTCGTTAGGATTTAGTAGTTATGGACCATTAATTAAAAGTTACCCTTTTTATCCATTAATAGATTTAGAACTAGAACGACGGTGGTGCGTGTAGATTAGGGTTTCTGGAGGGAAAAGGAATCCCACTCGTAACCCTTATCTCGACACGGAACTCCATTCATATCTAGCCTTTACCAAAACAATCATTAATCTAATCTCTAATCGCGGTCGGAACTAGCAAAGAATTGCTAGCGCGCCCTATTAGGATGTTAATGATTCTTTTGATAAAGTTCCTAAACTTTATAGGACTTAAAAAGGGTTTAATTATTTTCATCGTCCATTAGCCTACCCTAATCCTACGAACCCTAACAAGCGGAGAATTACTCGCGTATGTTGGAAGAAGAAGATGAAAAGAAAGAGAGGGAAAACATAATGTAAAAAAAACAATTAAATAAAATAACTACCTTTATTAATCGACTTCTTCAAACTACACTTTTAATCCATAGAAAATGATTACAACTAGTTGCTTTTCGATCTTTCCTAAGGAGGTAATAGAACAGTCGATGATCAGCCTGGATGCGTGAGCGTCGGGAGCTTGGTGATCTCTTCGGCTTGATAGCTTTTCCAAGAGGCTCTCGGTGCCCTTTTATAGTGCAAAGCCAGAATCTTATTGTTGAAAACTTGCTAAAATTTAGCAATGATTTATGCCAAAAAATATTGCGCTCTAACTCCCTAAACTTGCGGCGGATCCGCGGCCTAAGGGTGGGTTTGGCCGCGGATCCGCGCTCAATGGTGAAGATCACTTCGTCAATTTTCTTGGGCTTTCTGATTGTGACATTTGGCAATCCAAGGCACCTTTAGAATTAAGAAATCTTCTCTCGGTTGCTTCCAGACTTGGTCTCCAAGTTTTGCTTCTTAATTTGGCAAGATTTCTTCAACAACTTGATTTGCCTGATTCTAGCCTTGGAAAATTCTGCACAACTTGGAAATATTCTGCACAACAACTCAAATAAGATTTTAGTAGACTTTGTTCTACTAGGATTAGGTCAATTATATTATTTGCATACATTTTCCTACCAAATACTAATTAAAATATATTAACAAATGAAAAATGGTGTTTTTACACATAAACCCTCATATGTATAATATATTATAATAAAGTCCCTTTTTAATATGAAAATGGTAGGAAAAATGTAATACAAATGTGCAGTTTTATCAACTGAACAGTACTGGTTGCAGAGGGTACACTGTGTAATGGTATCTACGTTCTAAATCAGAATACAGTTCTCAATATACAAAACACACGCAAGAGGAAGAATTCATATACGAATGAATCTTACTTATGGCATTGTAGACTTGGTCATATCGGAGAGAAAAGACTGAGTAAGTTGCATAAAGATGGACTCTTGAATGCGTTCGAGTTTTCATCTTATGAAACTTGTCAGTCTTGTCTCAAAGGAAAAATGACCAAATCTCCGTTCACCGGACATGGAGAAAGAGCAACAGAGCTCTTAGGACTCATACACAGTGATGTATGCAGTCCGATGTCTATACATGCAAGGGGTGGGTTCTCGTACTTCATCACATTCACTGACGATCTCTCTAGGTTCGGATATGTGTATCTGATGAAACACAAATCTGAAACTTTTGAGAAATTCAAGGAATTCAGAAACGAAGTAGAGAACCAGACAGGCAAAAGTATCAAGATCCTCCGGTCTGATAGGGGAGGGGAGTACTTAAGCACGGAATTCCGAGATTACTTAAAAGAGAATGGTATTCTCTCTCAGCTTACTCCTCCTTATACACCACAGCACAACGGTGTATCGGAGAGAAGGAATCGTACCCTATTGGATATGGTTCGATCCATGATGAGTAATGCTGAGTTACCTCTTTCATTCTGGGGACTTGCGCTAGATACAGCGGCATACTTGCTGAATCAGGTTCCGTCTAAATCCGTGCCTAAGACTCCATATGAAATATGGAGTGGTAAGAAACCATATCTTGAACGAATTAAGATATGGGGTTGTCCGGCCTATGTAAAAGTACAAAAACCGGACAAGCTTGAGGCGCGGTCAGTTTTATGCAAGTTTGTGGGATATCCTAGAAATTCTCTGGGATATCTATTCTACCACACTGAGGAACAGAAGGTGTTCGTTGCTCGTCGCGCCACCTTTTTAGAGTGGCAATTTCTTGCAAAAGAAATAAGTGGGAGCACGGTAGAACTGGATGAAATATCTGATCCACAAACTCAAACTGAGGATTTATCAGAACCAGAAAATTCAATGACCCCAAACGAACCTCAGCCACTCCGCAGATCTGGTAGGATTTCTCATCCGCCCGAGAGAGACTACGGTTTTCTCATAGACGGGGATCGAGAGGATTGCATCTTGGAAGAAGATGACCCTACCAGTTTCAGGCAGGCCATTATCAGTAGGGACTCTGATAAGTGGCAGGAAGCAATGCAATCCGAAATGGAGTCCATGTACGCCAATAAAGTGTGGACCTTGGATAATGCTCAACCTGGGGTAAAACCCATTGGATGCAAATGGATCTACAAAAGGAAACTTGGTGTAGATGGGCAGGTGGAAACCTATAAGGCTATAATCGTTACAAAAGGTTTTCGTCAAAGACCTGGTTTGGACTATGACGAAACCTTTTCTCCGGTGGCTATGCTCAAATCCATTCGGATCCTACTTGCCATTGCTGCCTTCCATGACTATGAAATCTGGCAGATGGATGTTAAAACATCTTTCCTAAACAGTTGTTTGGAAGAGTGCATTTACATGGATCAGCCAGAAGGTTTCGTAGACAGTGGGAGCAGCAGGAAGGTGTGCAAGTTGCTTAAATCCATTTATGGATTAAAGCAGGCATCGCGGAGCTGGAACATCTGTTTTGATGAGGCAATCAAGGAATTTGATTTCATCAAGAACGAAGATGAACCCTGTGTCTATAAGAAGATTGTAAGACGAACTGTCATATTCCTAGTCTTGTACGTGGACGACATTCTTTTGATAGGAAATGACATTCCTATGCTACAATCGGTCAAGCTATTTTTGTCACAAAGGTTCTCCATGAAGGACCTGGGTGATGCAACGTACATTCTGGGGATCAAGATCTATAGAGATAGATCCAAGAGACTACTGGGACTTTCGCAGTCCAGGTACATAGAGACCGTACTAAAGAGATTTAGTATGGAGGATTCCAAGCACGGTAACAAACCCGCATTGCACGGAATTACCCTCTCCAAGAAGATGTCTCCTAAGACTGACGAGGAGAGGGTTCGCATGAGCACTATACCCTATGCTTCGGCGGTAGGATCTATAATGTATGCGATGCTATGTACAAGAACAGATGTAGCTTACGCGCTGAGCGCGGTAAGACGGTATCAGTCAGACCCAGGTGAGGACCACTGGACAGTAGTGAAGAACATTCTCAAGTACCTGAGATGGACTAAGGAGATGTTCCTGGTTTACGGTAATGGAGATCTCAGGGTCGAGTCTTTTACCGATTCAAGCTTCCAGAGTGACAAAGATGACAGCAAGTCTGTCTCGGATTTTGTGTTTACCCTCAACGGAGGGGCGGTATGTTGGAGGAGTTCCAAACAGGATACCGTCGCAGACTCGATGATGGAGGCTGAATATATTGCTGCAAGCGATGCCGCAAAAGAGGCGGTCTGGATGAAGAAGTTCATTAGTGAACTTCAGGTGGTTCCGTCCAATGTTGAACCAATACCTTTGTATTGCGATAACAATGGGGCTATAGCTTTAGCGAAGGAACCAAGGTCCCATCAGTAATCAAGGCACATCTTAAGGCGGTATCACCTGATCAGGGAGATCATTGATCGCCAGGAGATCGAGGTGCGGAGAGTGGACACAAAGGACAACACAGCGGACCCATTCACGAAGGCCTTACCCCAGACTCAGTTCGAGCGGCTGATCGAGATGATAGGTCTTCGATACGCCAGTACATGGCCTTAGTGCAAGTGGGAGATTGTTAGTGTATATGCCCTAGAGGCCATTACTGTATCATACTAGTGTTAGTGTATATGCCCTAGGGGCCATTAATGTATCATACTAGTTTGTATATTACTTAATGGAAGCTTGGGATATTCACATGTATATAACAGTCTTGCTTAACATGGTAGTATGCTACTTGGTTTTTCTATCTTAATATGTGAGTATACGTATTGATAGAGCTCTTAGGATCTTTCTTGACTACCAGCGTTGTGATGGCAGTCACACTAGTGGGGCTGGGTAGTCTACAAGCACATCCTTATTCAGGTCCCTGGTCGTTGGATTATCGAGACAGGGCATCGATACTCCGGAGTAGACTAGTGTGTACGCTTCTCATCCCAGTTGGGGAGATGGTCTGTCCCACAGCCGTCAGTACGTCGTACTGGAGATAGTATGCAGGTGCTCGTTAGGTTACGGGTACACCGGACAGGACTCACAGGGAACTGTTGGTTAGTTTTATACCAGTCGTCAGTAAACAGTTCCCAGGTGACATGAGTACAGCATAGTCCGCAAACTTGACACTGCTGCTTCGCCTCGAGTGTGTCCCACTGTTCTTAGATTGCTACCCTACCACGGCTCAAATGAGTCGTGCAAACAGGTAGCAGTTGGGTGCAGTCCCGAGCACTTGGAGGCAGTGGCGGTTAGACAGGATTCGTCTCTCCCGGTATTGGGGGTTGATATCGCGCTGTGTCAGAGAGCCATTACGCAAAGTCCCTGGCCAGGGCGAGCGAGATTTGCTGGTAGGTTCCAGTAGTTTCTCATGGTGTAATGGGCTTCGCTCCGACACGACATATACCGCTATTAGGGGACTGACGCTTGCCGCCCCCTAGGCCCGATATGCGATAGTCTTAGACGAACAGACCGGACTGTACGGAGATTGTCATATCAGACTCAGTAGGAGTTCGGATGGGTTTCCTCATCGGCCTTCTTATCGACATCTACCTGGGGACCGTTACGTACAGCTAGTGCCGCTTGCGGTCTGTGGTTAAACCCACTGCCAGCGTAGTAGTCGAGTCTTTGGAGTCCCACACAGAGAGTTTCCCTACTCCAGGCGAAACGATATAGAGGTCGTATGGTTTTACGACAAGGGTTCGGACGCATACGTGTGTTTACGCACGTACGAATTTCGGACAGTTTTTACTAGTCGGCTTTGGTTTAAGCCTGTTACTAGTATCCGGTTATTGGATTTATATAGTCTAAAGTTTTTCCGTGTTTTCACGTATAGGAGGGGCGTTCTCGTAATTGCGCGAGAAGCTTCTAGAAGATGGTGACTAAGGAGGTTTAGGTGGCATATACATTAAATGAGATTAGTGAGTCATATGGATGATTCATCCATGTCATTAATGCTTCATAATTGCTTAATGACTCATGGAGATGAATCTCCATAAGATATTTATCAAGCATGGTTATAAATGATTTTTCTTGTCTTTTCTTGAGAAACAATAATGCTTGATATATATTATGATAACTCATTTTCTAATTTCATTATTCATCTCACCTTCTCTCTCCTCAAGCTCTCTCTCTTCAAACCCTAATCATCCCCTCTCATGTGTTGAGTACAAGGATTAGTTAGACTACTTAATCCATAACCATACTCTATTTCATCTAGGTACTTTGATTAGCACTTAAAGATACCTAGTTGCCTCAAGTTTAGAGGCAAAGCTTGGAGTTTAGCTCTCGTCGTGGATCGTCTACTACTTGGAGAAGGCCGAGGAGGAGGTGGAGTTCATAAAGACGAAGGACACGGTTCTTTAGGTATAATCCCTTCACATAGTAGTTTAGAACTTCTATGTTTGACGTTAGTTATCGTTTAGCTTTGATTCATGCGGTTAGTCGATGTTTAAGCATAGAACAAGATCGTTTTTCATATTTCCGCCTCCCCGCAAGTCGTGGGGTGTTGTACATCGACTTACAGTGGTATCAGAGCCTCGCTAAACAATAAATAACTCACTTGCAAAATTGTATGAATTTCGAACGGAAAAAACAAAACCGGAAAACCCCGATATCATGAGTTTCTGTCGATTTTTAAATGAGGTCCAAAAATTTTTCAGGGACCTTCAAAAAGCCTTAAATGATAGTATAAGAACACCCAAGAAAACTGGGATCATGAATCGGCTAAAGCGCCGCGGAACCGCCGCGGATCACACCGATCCGCCACGATTCCGCCGCCGAGTTGCCGATTCATCAGCCCAATTTTCCTGTGTTGGTTCTCTGTGATATTTGGTATTTTATGGAATTTTTTAATTTTTGCTCAGGTTTCAGATTTACAGAGAAGTATTGGAGCAAAATTAAATGTGTTTAATCGATCGAAATTATACGGTATTTGCTTGTTGGATTATATCTGTGTTTGCTTTATGTGTTCGTAAACCTCCCCTAACTGCTAGTATGTCGGTTGGCAGGGGGTTGCACATTTCTGTAATGGTTTTTACTGTTTGTGGATGTGAACTGTATTGGACTGTTGTGATGATTAGCCGGGGTTATGTGATGGGTTATTATTTGATTCATTTGATGTAAATGTAATTTGTTGTAATATTATTTTTGCGGGGCACATCCAGGATGCGGTTGTAGCCACTATTGTATTATTTCATTTTACTGTTTTTGCTCCTAGGACAGACCCAAGGTGGGGTACACAAACTGCCGGGCGGGTAGTTTGTCGTACCCGTAGGGGTCTTGGATGGGGTAATGGCTATTCATCACAACTGTGTAATCCGTCTTTTGTTGCAGGCTCTAAACAAACGCAGATTGCTTGAAATCAAATAAAGTTCATATGAGATCTGGAATGCCTATTATTGCGTCTGACGAATGTACAATATCTATATATGATAGATATTTAGACGTCACTTATGTTTTACACCCGCGCTAGCCCAGCCCCCGCTCTGTTGTTAGTTAAGTAACCTAACGGGTGATGACGGGACCCCGTGGCGAATGCGGATGGCATAAGAGGACGTTGTATTTTTGTTGTTTTCTGCAATGATAGGTTAATGATGGGATGCATTATTTATAATGCAAAGAAAATAAACCAAAAGTTTAATCGTTGGAACAATTTAAAGAAACCACTCGGTTAATTTTAAAACAGATATTTTAAATGCGGAGCTTTAACCACTCCTTTTAAAAGCTATCAGGTTCCTTCGGTTATATCAAGTTCACTACGTTCACGATTTCGCCAAAACCATTCGTAGCCCTCCGTCATTTCATCTGGGTATTCAGTAGTATTCAAGCTATGTATTTTGACCTAACGCCAAGGCATAGTGTTTGGTAGCTACTGGATATTCATTTGTTGCATAGATAGATGAGTTAGTTTGGGACAGTCGTATTATCATTTTGGCCGAACGTCAAGGATATATACGGATGGGTTCAAATTGACAAGATAATGATGGGTAGAACTTGACATGTGACTTATGACATTTTGACCTAACGCCAAGGTCATAAGAGCATGGGGCAAAAATATATATCGGGAATTTCTAAAGAAACTGAAATTTGCAAAGAGTTGCATACCATTTAGAGTTTGATGAATGTTGGTAGGATTTCTTCAACATTATTATACAATGATATTTGGATCCCGATCCTACTGTGAGTATATGCTACTTATCAGGATATTCGTCACTTAACGATCAATGCTATAAACCAAGTAGGTGTCAAGAAAGGTGTCAGCGGGGTTACGCCCCCAGAGAAAAGAGGTTCTTTAATTAAGGAATTTCGCGAAAGCGTTGGAAAACCTCCCTCGAAGTATCGACACTAGCCTGGCTAAACGGTTAAGCAAGAATTGTACAGTGAGAATAGTCCTGGCTAATTCTTCTTTTATGGTTTGAGGAAGGATTCGAGAAACAGTGGGAGCCATCCAGTTTAGATAAACTAAAAACCACTCTAAACTTGCAAGAGCATCATGCTAAAGAGTTTTCTTCTCTCTCTCCTAATTGCAGCGACCCTGAAAATGACTGGACTTAAGTTACTTTTAGAGAAAAATATATTGACAGGGCCGAACTATAAAGATTGGCTGCGGAATGTCAAAATGGCTTTGACCTATGACAAATTGGGGTACGTCCTCACCGCTACGGCACCTGCTGTCCCTGGTCCCAAATCCAGTAATGCGGATAAGGAAATCCGCAAAACCTGGGATTTCGATTGCGCGAAAGCCAAGTGCATCGTGCTTGCCTCGATGAACAATGAATATCAGAGGAGGCATGAGGATATGGAACTAGATGCCATATTTCTCCATACAAAGGAACTTTATGGAGAGCAATCTCGTATAGCAAGATACGAGACCTTTAAGAACTTGTTTCGAGCGAGGTTGGCTGTCGGGTCATCGGTAGGAGAACATGTCCTAAAGATGATCGGCTATATAGAAGAGCTCGCAGACCTTGGGACGACTTTGGATAATGAGCTCTATACAGACCTTATTCTCCAGTCCCTTCCTTCCACCTACGCCCAGTTTATCCTGAACTTCAACATTCAAACAAAAGAAGTTGAACTTCCGAAACTCCTGAACATGTTAAGGAGTGCAGAGGGCACCTTGCAGAAAGCAAGGGAAACACCCGCTATGTTTGTTAGCGGTGCATCTTCTTCCGGGGCCAAGGCTAGGGCCAAAGGAAGGAAGAAGAAGGCCGCCACCAAACCTAGAGGAGGTGTTAGTAAGGTGGGAAGGAAGGGAAAGAAAAAGTTTGCGGTACCGGTAGTAGGCCAGGATGAGTGCTTCCATTGTCACAGGAAAGGGCACCGGAAGAAAGATTGCAAGGCGTGGAACGCCAAGAACCAGGAACCGAAGCAAGCTGTGGCTTCGACTTCAGGTGTGTTTGTAATTGAGAATTGTCTGTCAATTAACTCTACTTCCTGGGTATTGGATACCGGATCAGGATCTCATATTTGCAATTCATTGCAGGCACTGAGAAACCGTAGAGTGCTGAAGGAAGGTGATATGACCCTAAAGGTTGCTAACGGAGCAAGCGTGGGAGCTGCGTCCGTCAGGGATTATCACCTGGGATTGACGAGTGGACACATTTTGGTTTTACATAACTGTTTTTTTGTACCAAGCTTAACGTGTAATATCATATCAGTTTCCTTGTTATCAAATAAAGGTTATGATTTCACGTTTGTAAGAGATGTTAACATCCACCTTAATCATGGTTTGATTGCGTCCGGTACACTAAATAACGGTATATAAGTTTTAAACCAACTCCAAATTTTCAATGTCCAGAACACACTAAAAAGAAAGTCTCCAGATTTAAATAAAGCTTTCTTATGGCATTGTAGACTGGGTCACATCAATGAGAGATGGTTGACTAAGTTGCATAGAGAAGGGTATTTGGACTCGTTCGAATATCAAACTTATGACACTTGTCAATCTTGTCTCAAAGGAAAGATGATAAAGACTCCATTTACTGGACATGGAGTAAGAGCGAGCGAGCTCTTAGGACTCATACACAGCGATGTATGTGGTCTAATGTCTACGCATGCAAGAGGTGGTTTTTCCTATTTCATTACTTTCACGGATGATTACTCAAGGTACGAATTCATTTATCTGATGAAACATAAATCCGAGGCTTTTGAGAAATTCCAAGAGTATAAGAATGAAGTAGAAAACCAAACCAGCAAAAGTATCAAGACACTTAGATCTGATCGAGGTGGTGAATACTTGAGTGCTGAGTTCCTAGGTTACCTAAAAGAGAAAGGAATTCTCTCTCAGCTTACTCCTCCATACACTCCACAGCATAATGGTGTATCGGAGAGACGGAATCGGCCCTATTAGATATGGTACGATCCTTGATGAGTAATGCTGAGTTACCGCGATCTTTCTGGGGCTATGCGCTAGAATCAGCAGCATATCTTTTGAACATGGTTCCTACCAAGACTGTGTCTACCACACCATCTCAGATGTGGAGTGGGAAGAAACCCCATCTAAAGTATATAAAGATTTGGGGGTGTCCAGCTTTTGTTAAAAAGCAGCATGTGGACAAGCTCGAGGCACGATCAGTAAACTGTAAGTTTGTGGGATATCCAAAGAACTCCAGGGGATATCTATTCTATTACGCAGAGGAACAAAAGGTATTTGTTTCTCGTAATGCCCATTTTCTAGAACATCAGTTTTTCGAAAAGGAATCAAGTGGGAGCGAAATAGAACTGGAAGAAATTCCAGAACCACAAACTAATACTGAAAGTTTGGTAGAACCGGAAGTTCAAGAAGAACAAGACATTCCCGCACCCCTCCGCAGGAGTAGTAGGCCGTCTCATCCGCCTGAGAGATACTACGGTTTTTTCATAGATGGGGATAGAGAGGATTGCATCATAGATGATGATGAACCTACTGGCTTCCAGCAGGCCATCCAGAGCGGCGACTCGGTACGATGGCTAGATGCAATGCGGACCGAATTGGAATCCATGTACACCAACAAAGTATGGACTTTGGACTTTGCTCCAGATGGGGTAAAACCCATAGGATGCAAATGGATCTTCAAGAAAAATATTGGTGTAGATGGACAGGTGGAAACCTATAAGGCTAGACTTGTTGCAAAGGGTTTTCGTCGAGACCTGGTTTGGACTATGACGAAACTTTTTCTCCAGTGGCTATGCTCAAATCCATTCGGGTCCTTCTTGCAATTTCTGCCTTCCATGATTATGAAATTTGGCAGATGGATGTAAAGACGGATTTTCTGAATGGAAATTTAGAAGAGTGCGTCTATATGATCAGCCAGAGGGTTTCAATCAGAGTGGGAGCAGCGGGAAAGTATGCAAGCTGCTTAAGTCCATTTATGGACTAAAGCAGGCATCGCGGAGTTGGAACATCTGTATTGATGAGACAGTCAAAGAATATGACTTTATCAAAAATCCAGATGAACCGTGCATATATAGTAAAGTTGTAGCCAGAAGTGTCGTATTTCTCGTCTTGTACGTGGATGACATTCTATTGATAGGAAATGACATTCCTATGCTACAATCTGTCATAGGATTCTTGTCACACAGGTTCTCCATGAAAGACCTGGGTGATGCCTCTTGCATTCTGGGGATCCGGATCTATCGTGATAGATCCAAGAGGATGTTGGGACTTTCGCAGTCCAGGTATATCAACAATGTACTGAAAAGATTCAGTATGGAAGATTCTAAGCGCGGTAATCTACCGGCTTGTCACGGAATCACCCTCTCCAAAGAGATGTCTCCCAAGACTGATTTGGAAAGGGAACGCATGTCTATTATACCCTACGCTTCTGCGGTAGGCTCTATAATGTATGCAATGTTGTGCACCAGACCAGATGTAGCTTACGCACTGAGCGTGGTAAGCCGGTATCAGTCAGACCCAGGGGAGAAGCACTGGATAGCAGTAAAGAACATTCTCAAGTACCTAAGGAGAACTAAGGAGATGTTCTTGTTTTACGGCGGAAAAGACCTCAGGTTGGAGGCCTTTGCTGATTCCGGCTTCCAGAGTGATAAGGACGATTCCAAGTCCATGTCGGGTTATGTTTTACCCTCAATGGAGGGGTGGTGTGCTGGAAGAGCTCTAAGCAGGACACCGTTGCTGACTCAACGATGGAAGCGGAGTATATAGCTGCTTGCGATGCCGCAAAAGAAGCAGTCTGGATGAAGAAGTTCCTAACAGAACTTCAGGTGGTTCCTTCCATAGTTGATCCAATACCTCTGTATTGCGACTACAACGGAGCTATAGCTTTAGCGAAGGAACCAAGGTCCCATCAGAAGTCCAGACACATCTTAAGGCGGTATCACCTGATCAGGGAGATCAATTATCTTCGGGAGATCGAGGTTCGGAGAGTTGCTTCTGAAGAGAACATTGCTGATCCATTCACGAAGGCACTACCTCAGATTCAGTTCGAGAGGCTACTCGAGATCATTGGTCTTCGATATGCCAGTACATGGCCCTAGTGCAAGTGGGAGATTGTTAGTGTATATGCCCTAGGGGCCATTAATGTATCATACTAGTTTGTATATTACTTAATGGAAGCTTGGGATATTCACATGTATATAACAGTCTTGCTTAACATGGTAGTATGCTACTTGGTTTTTCTATCTTAATATGTGAGTATACGTATTGATAGAGCTCTTAGGATCTTGCTTGACTACCAGCGTTGTGATGGCAGTCACACTAGTGGGGGCTGGGTAGTCTACAAGAACATCCTTATTCAAGTCCCTAGTCGTTGGATTATCGAGACAGGGCATCGATACTCCGGAGTAGACTAGTGTGTACGCTTCTCATCCCAGTTGGGGAGATGGTCTGTCCCACAGCCGTCAGTACATCGTACTGGAGATAGTATGCAGGTGCTCGTTAGGTTACCGGTACACCGGACATGACTCATAGGGAACTGTTGGTTTGTTTTATACCAGTCGTCAGTAAACAGTTCCCAGGTGACATGAGTACAGCATAGTCCGCAGACTTGACACTGCTACTTCGCCTCGAGTGTGTCCCACTGTTCTTAGATTGCTACCCTACCACGTCTCAAAGGAGTCGTGCAAACAGGTAGCAGTTGGGTGCAGTCCCGAGCACTTGGAGGCAGTGGCGGTTAGACAGGATTCGTCTTTCCCGATATTGGGGGTTGATATCGCACTGTGTCAGAGAGCCATTACGCAAAGTCCCTGGCCAGGGCAAGCGAGATTTGCTGGTAGGTTCCAGTAGTTTCTCAGGGTGTAATGGGCTTCGCTCCGACACGACTTATACCGCTATTAGGGGACTGACGCTTGCCGCCCCCCTAGGCCCGATATGCGATAGTCTTAGATGAACAGACCGGACTGTACGGAGATTGTCACATCAGACTCAGTAGGAGTTCGGATGGGTTTCCTTATTGGCCTTCTTATCGACATCTACCTGGGGACCGTTACGTACAGCTAGTGCCGCTTGCGGTCTCTGGTTAAACCCGCTGCCAGTGTAGTAGTCGAATCTCTAGAGTCCCACGCAGAGAGTTTCCCTACTCCAGGCGAAACGATATAGTGGTCGTATGGTTTTACGACAAGGGTTCGGACGCATACGTGTGTTTACGCACGTACGACTTTCGGATAGTTTTTATTAGTCGGCTTTAGTTTAAGCCTGTTACTAGTATCCGGTTATTGGGTTTATACAGTCTAAAGTTTTTCCGTGTTTTCACGGATAGGAGGGGCGTTCTCGTAATTGCGCGAGAAGCTTCTAGAAGATGGTGACTAAGGAGGTTTAGGTGGCATATACATTAAATGAGATTAGTGAGTCATATGGATGATTCATCCATGTCATTAATGCTTCATAATTGCTTAATGACTCATGGAGATGAATCACCATAAGATATTTATCAAGCATGGTTGTAAATGATTTTTTTTTTCTTTTCTTGAAAAACAATAATGCTTGATATATATTATGATAACTCATTTTCTCATTTCATTATTCTTCTCACATTCTCTATCCTTAGGCTCTCTCTCTTCAAATCCTAATCCTCCCCTCTCATGTGTTGAGTATAAGGATTAGTTAGACTACTTAATCCATAACCATACTCTATTTCATCTAGGTACTTTGATTAGCACTTAAAGATACCTAGTTGCCTTAAGTTTAGAGGCAAAGCTTGGAGTTTAGCTCTTGTGGTGGATCGTCTACTACTTGGAGAAGGCCGAGGAGGAGGTGGAGTTCGTAAAGACGAAAGACACGGTTCTTTAGGTATAATCCCTTCACATAGTAGTTTAGAACTTCTATGTTTGATGTTAGTTATCGTTTAGCTTCGATTCATGCGGTTAGTCGATGTTTAAGCATAGAACAAGATCGTTTTTCATATTTCCGCCTCCCCGCAAGTCGTGGGGTGTTGTACATCGACTTACAACTAGGATGTATATTACTAGATGGAGGCTTGGGATATTCACAGTTATACAGACAATCTTGCTCAATATAGTAGTATGCTACTTGGTTTGTCTCTGCTTTAATGTGTATATGTGTGTTTATTTATTATATCACCTATACGCATTAGTAGAGCCCTTAGGATCTTTGCTTGATTACCGGCGTTGTGATGGCGATCACACTTGTGGGGGCTGGGTAATCCACAAGCACATCCTTATACACGTCCCTAGTCGTGGGAGTATCAAGATAGGGCATCGATACTCCGGGGTAGACTAGCGTATGCGCTTCTCATCCCAGCACGGGAGACGGTCTGTCCCACAGCCGTCAGTACGTCGTACTTGAGATAGTATGCGGGTGCTCGTTAGGTTACGAGTACACTGGACAGGACTCGTCGGGAACTGATGGTTGGTATTATACCTATCGTCAGTTATCAGTTCCCAGGTGACATGAGTACAGCTTAGTCTGCTGACTTGACACTGTCACTTCGCCTCAAGTGTGTTCCCACTGTTCTTTGATAACTACCCTACCACGACTCTACTGAGTCGTGCAAACAGGTAGTAGTTGGGAGCAGTCCCGAAGCACTTGGAGGCAGTGACGGTTAGACAGGATTCGTCTCTCCCGGTATTGGTGATTGACATCGCGCTGTGTCAAGGAGAGCCATTACACGAGTAGTCCCTGGCCAGGAAAAGCGAGATATACTGGTAGGTTTCCAGTGTTATCTCAGGGTGTTCTGGGCTTCACTCCGACACGACTTGTACCGCTATTAGGGGACTGCCGTTTACCGCCCCCCTAGGCCCGCCATGCGATGTATCAGACGAACAGACCAGACTGTATGGAGATTGTCACATACATACTCGGTAGGAGTTCGGATGAGTTCACCTCATCAGTCTTCTTATCGGCATCTACCCGGGGACTGTTACGTACAGCTAGTGCCGCTTGCGGTCTGTAGTTAACCCCACTGCCAGCGTAGTGTCGTGTCTTTAGAGTCCCACACAGAGGGTTACTCGCCTTTGGGCAAAACAGAGTAGAGGTCGCATGGTTTTGCGACAGGGTTCGTTCACATCCACGCACTTGTGCACGTTTGGTGCCCGGACAGTCATTACTAGCGGGCTCTGGTTTCAGCCGGATCCTAGTATATGCTTTGGGGTTAGTTTTAACTCATTGTGTTCATGTTCCTCGGAACATGAATGCGGGTGTGTATGCACAGTTGATTGAGGCGGAGGAAGAGTTTGTTCATTAGGGTTTTGGAACGGGTGTGTATGCACAGTTGATGATCGCACGCTTTTGGCGTATCGGATGTTCAAAGAATTTAAGTGTAACCGCGATCAGGACGGTGTCGCTTTGCAGCTAGCCGGTTGAGCACGGGTCGGTCCACAGGGAGATGGTGGTATCTTACCTTCTTGTCTTAGACGAGTCAATAAAGAATCTGTATGTTTGTTCGGTCTAACCTATGTGTTTATTTGCAAGTATAAAGTTGTTAAGAAAAGATACGAGATTGTAAGCTAAGAATTCCGTACTCAAAACCTTTGAGCCGAGTCTTGACCAATTGAAGCTAGAGCAATCGGCAACAACGTGGTTAGGGGATTTAAGCGCGGTATTCATGGAATCCGGCTTATTTACCCTTGTCCTTCCGTTCTTGTCTCTTGCTTTCGCCTCCGGCCAAACCGAACGCAACCGGTCGCGGTTAGGAATCACCGTTACCTTGTCAGGGTACGGTGCCTAACGGAGCGCTTGCGTATGGTTTGGGCGGAGTTCAATGGAAAATAACGGAAAAAGGAATTGGCAAAGAAACGTTAACTTACAATATCATATGGATTCTTAACAACAATAATAATTACAACATTCACAAAATGAACAAAAGAGAACAAAAAGAAAAGAACAAATAAAAGAAAAGATTACAAGAAGGAAAGTGCATGAATTAAATTGCAAATAATTAAAGACAAGGTAATAAAAAGCAAGTAATAAAAAGCGATAAAAAGAATACGAAACTAGGACTCAAGACAAGCATGTGATCAATAGCCAACCCTTAAACATGCAAGCTCAATGAAGAGGTTGCAAGATCAAGGGAAGGGTAGAGAACGCATGTGAAATGAAGTGCTAGTCCCGTGAGAAAATACGACCCTTGAGATCAATAACTAACCCTTAACCATTCAAGCTCAATGAAGAGGTTGAATGATCAAGAGAAAGCAAGAATCTCAAGGGGAAGAAGAAACACAAGAGAATGATACAAAACCCTCATCTTCATTGATCTCCACTCAAAAAGCTCTCACTACAATTTTCATGGAAAAAGAATGAAGAAGAAGAAGAAAAACTATACAAAAGATTACAAAAGAGGAACAAAAGAATTGGTCCCTTGGTTGTGCTCAAAACTGCTGTATTTATAGGCAGAGGGTTGAAGATCTAGGGCAACATTCTGATATAAAATGAAATACCCAAAATAACCCCAAAAATTGTCAGTGAGAGGGGCCCACCTAGCCGCGGATCCGCCGCCAATACCCCTATTGGCCGTGGATCCGCCGCCCTATAGGGGAGTTGGGATGTCAGGTTTTGTGTGCTACCCTGCTCTGCTGTCCCCTATTGTCTGGTACATGTATTTTCTGATAATCTTTCCAGAATATCTGTTGAGGAAAGGTGGACTTTTGTGGATGCTTTTTGTCATGATTGCCTCGAGCTCCGTGTAGATTTCTTGGAACTTGTTGTTGCCATTGAGCCTTGTGCATGAAGGTGACATTGATTTGACATTTTGTCTCCCTAAACTGGTATCTGGCAACATACGGATGACGAGCGGAGACCGTGTTTTCTCAGTGGTTGGCAGGAACCCGGATTTTGTCGTCTTTTCCATGAATTTCACCGTTTTAGAACCGAGAACCTGTATCCTGCAAATATGTAACAAACACGGATTAAAAGCACCTACCTATAAACAACCGAGCGTAAGAATGGGCGGTATAAAATGCAGTATTCTGGTATGAACAAATACCCCCAAACTTAACTTTTGCTCGTCCCGAGCAAAACCAATTATTCACAAAAATAAAATCCTAACCGCACTTTCGCAGGGAACGCGATTGCACTGAGCGCGTGCAACAAGCCGTTAAATCTCTAGGTGTCCATAGTAGGAGGAGTGTTGTCTCCTGAGGGTTTTCAGCGGATTACACCCACAAAATCCCGTCAAGCTAGTTTGTAAAATGACTAAGATTCAAACCCTAAAGTTTTGTTTTAGAAAATAACTATTCTATAATCCTAAGTCTAGACCATCGAACCTTTATTTTTCACACCTCGCTTCTTATTTAACTACAGATTTTATATGTCTTTACGTGTAGTGCAAATAGTGCCGTTAAGTTCCAGAAAGGTCGATTAAAGTCATCATGTCGCACAATAAAGCCCAGATAACAATTTTAAAAGGATCACATAAGTTTTATAAAGAGTTAAGCATTTTTCAAGTTTCGTTTTCCAGTAAGGTTTCAACTTCAGAATTTCTATCTTCCCTAACAGGAAACTAGGTCTTATTCTTCACTCCACCTTTTTCTTGTTTTCATTTCATACACACCTCTGTGAACGTGCAATAGTCTTTATCATAGAATAAAACCTTCATATCTCCGCTAAAATATTTATAAAAGTCTGTCTTTTATCAAGATTATTCTCACACAAAGAACCGTTAGGAATTTTAACTCGGAGAGAACACTTGCTTGACTTTGTTTTAAAACTGGACTTTCTAGGCTTCTTAGCGAGCTTTGGGCCAATGCACCCAAACCAGTTGGTTTTAGGGCATTAGGTGTAAAAAACACCCCAGCGGACTTAATAACTCAAGTTACCTAGGTCCAAAAACAAAAGACAGTTTGTCGTGAAAATCAGATGATTTAATACGAACGGAGATATAACCGGCAGTTCAAATATTTTTTGGATAAAAGACGTGTTTAGTGGGTTTGGTGTGTAATCATTCCAATCAAGTTTTAGATGGGTTATTTTTCAGACTTAGCTCCAATTACGGCATCAATAACATTCCTTCATATTCGCTTTACTTCATAAACTATTCTTGACATTACTTATTTCAGAACAAACCTATTTGATCCTCAGAAAATCATTTATCTGTTTAAAAGTTTAAACATGAAAGACTTGTCATCTAATTCCCAAAATCTTACGACACGTGTAGTGTGATGTAAAGACGTATATCAGCTATAGTTAACTTCAAAGGAGAGTTATCTTTCAGGTTTTCAAAATCTAAACATAAGATTTAGTTATTCCTATTTTTTCAAACAAAAACCGTCGAATGTTGAATCAGAGTTCTTCCACAAGCTAACTTGACAAAAAGGTTTTTATATTTTAAGAATTTTTTTTGATTTTTATGGATTTAATATGCAGATGCAAAATATACAAATGAATGCGAAGGAAGAAAGCTTACCGAGCACACCCCCAAACTTAAACTTGACAGTGCCCTCACTGTCAGGCTATACCAAGAGGGTCAAAATTGCCGGCGCTTCTTAAAAAAAAAAAAGACAAAACAAAAAGGAAAACAAAAATATATACAAAAAAAAAGTGTCCCCCCCAAACTTAAGTAAAACAGTGTTTCCACTGTTAAGCGTTAAAGTTCAGGATTAGGGGGGAAAGAACAGCGTCAAGCTATACAAGGCGTTACACAGGCCAAAAGTTAACACCAACCATTCGAAGATTTTATCGTTATAAAGCGACGGTTGGTGAAAGAATGGAGTGTAGAGAAAAGAAATAAGAAACACGCGAGACCGTGTGGGGATAGAAGTGGCATCCGGTCTCGGTGGAAGAGAAGAATGGCGGATGGGAGAAAGAAGTGGAGTACGAACTTGAGGATGCAAATGGAGTGAATAGATTAGCACAATTTGTGATGAGCGATGTGTAAACAGCGATTGTGCTAATCTATTAACCCGTCGAGAGATTGGGTCAAATCCCTCAAGATTCGTAAGAAACCATGGGTACGCCGAACTTGGTAAACCAGACATATGAAATGAAAGTGAGACGGGTTCTTGCAAGGTCGGAACGATGGAAAGGATGGAGGGAAGTGATCGAGGAGGGGCATCGGTTAGGGTTTCGGGAGGGTGCACACAGTCAATGAAAGGAACAGGATGAATTGGAAGATCCGACTCATCAATTAAAACTGTTTCATCCTCAAAACTATTCTCAATATTCTCCTCAAAATTTATCTCATCCATGCCTTTATCATCAATATCAAGACGCATATGAAGTTCGGGAAAAAAAGTTAAAGACTCGGGATGATGATTTGAAGAGACAACCTTAGCCAAATCTACTGGTTCATCATCCAAAATGTTCCCAGCGTCAATATTCTCGATCAAGTGAAAATCAATATTCTCAGACACCTCATCAAAAGCATGGATTTCAATCAATTCAGGTTCTAGAGTGGAGGTGTAGAGGTCAGAAGGTTTGGGATCGGTTTCACTTGGAAGAGACCCTTCACAATCGGGCAAATCAAACACTACGAAGTCGCACAACTCATTAAACATTCTATCTTCAACTGATAATTCATTTGGGACACTTGATAGACTTTCAACATAGGAGTTGTGGGATTCAATTTGAGACGGGTAGGTTTGATTTGGAAGGGTATACAACTCACTCTCTCCACTCAAATTCACAGCCTGTCCTACCGCCTCATCATACATTGGAAAATTTGGAGCTAGCTGGAAACTAGCTACCGGGTCAGTTGGTTGTATGAGAGCGGCAATGGACGCATTCAATTCCATCATCTGTTGGCTTGACGCTACCCTAAAGTCTTCCAAGGACTGTTCTAGACTAGACATTGGTTGTGAAGGGGTTTCAGTAAAAGATTCAAAGTTGCTTGGATACTGAAAACTCCCAAATGGCTGTTCTGATGCAATGTCTAGGGAAGGTGCAAAAGTAGGGTAGGATTGGTAGGAGTTGAATGGCTGGACAGGAGCAGGATCAACATTTGGATATGAAGGTGAATGGCATTGTTGATCCCAAGAATTTGAAGTGGTGAAAGGAGTGAAAGATCGGCTACGAGATTGTTCAATACGTTCTGCAATAGACATAGGTCTTGGAATTGCAACATGACTCGAAGAAGGGGTATCAACGTAAGAAGGGGTGAATGTATGAAATGGTTGATACGAAGTGGATTGCGGAGTCAAATTGTTTGTCCTAGACGCGTCTATCCGATCTCTCAACGAAATTTTGGGCATGGAGGGGTCGTTCGAAGTTCGGCCAAAGCAAGAACCGTAAGATATAATGTCTGGTTGTGGGTACCAAAGTTCGGCAAGAGTTTATCGAGGTGGGGTACCCATGATATAAAGAGAGAGAAAGAAAGGCAGAGAAAAGGAGGGGAAAAAGAATGTGATATTTTTTTATTTTTTTTATTATTTTTTTATTAGTTGTTAGCAAAAGAATGAAATATACACAAAAAAATATGGACAAAAATAATCACGACACAAAAATACCACACACCTAATCGTTCTAGGGTTCACCTAGGTCAACTAGACCTGCTCGAGAACTTGATTGTCGAAGTAAAACTGTGTCGAGAAACAGGCTCAAGATACACTGATCACGAGGCCAGGTAAGTGCAGAGATAAGGGGAGGTTTTCCAACGCTTTCGCGAAGTTCCTTAATTAAATAACCCTTTCTCTTTTGGCGGTTTCGCCGTTAACACTTTCCTAGACACCCCGTAAACAATATACCGTTAAGCAAGGTTCTAAACACAGTTAACTTCTCCTAGTGAGCGCGAAGTCCTTAAGGCTTAAAGTCTAGTTTCTTTTAAAATTTGTGTGGGTAAACGTTATGCTCAAGTTCGTGATTTGTGGGCCACGGAAAAGGTGATGAAATCCTTTACCGTATGTTGTGGGGTTCGCTTGCCCTTAAGTCCGTATTAATGTATGCAATGCGCAATTCAAAAATTCTTTAAAGAATCAAACAATCGTTTTTTAGTTTAAGCGCGGCGCTGCAACAAATACGGGTTAGTCAATTTTTAGCGTTTGCTAGCGAACTTGCAAAGAATCCTGCAAAGAATAGTATATTGGAAGCGTCGGATTTGAGAAGAAGGTGTTAGTAAAATACGTACCGTTAAGTTTTGGGTTAGGAAACCCCCGTTGAATCAAATCCGGTAAGCTTGAAAGGTTCGCTTGCGCGGGTCAAACTACCCGGATCTTTGGCACTGTACTCCGTAATCACCTTTGCCTTGAATGCACACTTTGCTTCCCCACTATCGCAGTTTGCAAACTTGCAAAAATCTGCACTCTTGCCCACAAGAATTATCCAAAAAAAACAAAAAGAATAATTTTTTTTTTATATACAAAAAGAATATTAACCCGAATAACAAGAAAGAAAATACGCTACCGTCTCCCCGGCAACGGCGCCATTTTATCGCACGCTTTTGGCGTGTCGGATGTTCAAAGAATTTAAGTGTAACCGCGATCAGGACGGTGTCGCTTTGCAGCTAGCCGGTTGAGCACGGGTCGGTCCACAGGGAGATGGTGGTATCTTACCTTCTTGTCTTAGACGAGTCAATAAAGAATCTGTATGTTTGTTCGGTCTAACCTATGTGTTTATTTGCAAGTATAAAGTTGTTAAGAAAAGATACGAGATTGTAAGCTAAGAATTCCGTACTCAAAACCTTTGAGCCGATTCTTGACCAATTGAAGCTAGAGCAATCGGCAACAACGTGGATTAGGGGATTTAAGCGCGGTATTCGTGGAATCCGGCTTATTTACCCTTGTCCTTCCGTTCTTGTCTCTTGCTTTCGCCTCCGGCCAAACCGAACGCAACCGGTCGCGGTTAGGAATCACCGTTACCTTGTCAGGGTACGGTGCCTAACGGAGCGCTTGCGTATGGTTTGGGCGGAGTTCAATGGAAAATAACGGGAAAAGGAATTGGCAAAGAAACGTTAACTTACAATATCATATGGATTCTTAACAACAATAATAATTACAACATTCACAAAATGAACAAAAGAGAACAAAAAGAAAAGAACAAATAAAAGAAAAGATTACAAGAAGGAAAGTGCATGAATTAAATTGCAAATAATTAAAGACAAGGTAATAAAAAGCAAGTAATAAAAAGCGATAAAAAGAATACGAAACTAGGACTCAAGACAAGCATGTGATCAATAGCCAACCCTTAAACTTGTAAGCTCAATGAAGAGGTTGAAAGATCAAGGGAAGGGTAGAGAACGCATGTGAAATGAAGTGCTAGTCCCGTGAGAAAATACGACCCTTGAGATCAATAACTAACCCTTAACCATTCAAGCTCAATGAAGAGGTTGAATGATCAAGAGAAAGCAAGAATCTCAAGGGGAAGAAGAAACACAAGAGAATGATACAAAACCCTCATCTTCATTGATCTCCACTCAAAAAGCTCTCACTACAATTTTCATGGAAAAAGAATGAAGAAGAAGAAGAAAAACTATACAAAAGATTACAAAAGAGGAACAAAAGAATTGGTCCCTTGGTTGTGCTCAAAACTGCTGTATTTATAGGCAGAGGGTTGAAGATCTAGGGCAACATTCTGATATAAAATGAAATACCCAAAATAACCCCAAAAATTGTCAGTGAGAGGGGCCCACCTGGCCGCGGATCCGCCGCCAATACCCCCTATTGGCCGCGGATCTGCCGCCCTATAGGGGAGTTGGGATGTCAGGTTTTGTGTGCTACCCTGCTCTGCTGTCCCCTATTGTCTGGTACATGTATTTTCTGATTAACTTTCCAGAATATCTGTTGAGGAAAGGTGGACTTTTGTGGATGTTTTTGTCATGATTGCCTCGAGCTCCGCGTAGATTTCTTGGAACTTGTTGTTACCATTGAGCCTTGTGCATGAAGGTGACATTGATTTGACATTTTGTCTCCCTAAACTGGTATCTGGCAACATACGGATGACGAGCGGAGACCGTGTTTTCTCAGTGGTTGGCAGGAACCCGGATTTTGTCATGTTTTCCATGAATTTCACCGTTTTAGAACCGAGAACCTGTATCCTGCAAATATGTAACAAACACGGATTAAAAGCACCTACCTATAAACAACCGAGCGTAAGAATGGGCGGTATAAAATGCAGTATTCTGGTATGAACAGTTGACAGTCGTCTTTTTCCAAACCCTAATGATCTTGTGATTTATCAATTAATAATATTAATTAAATGAAATTGTGTCATGGTTGGGTTTGTTGACTTATTGACCATGGTTGACTAGTTGACTAGGTTTGAAACATTGACCGTCATCATTACCCTTTTTAGATGCTCTTTGATCTTCTCATCCCAGTTGGGGAGATGGTCTGTCCCACAGCCATCAGTACGTCGTACTGGAGATAGTATACAGGTGCTCGTTGGGTTACGGGTACACCGGACAGGACTCGCAGAGAACTGTTGGTTGGTATTATACCCGTCGTCAGTTAACAGTTCCCAGGTGACATGAGTACAGCATTGTCCACAGACTTGACACTGTTGATTCTCCTCGAGTATGTTCCCACTGTTCTTAGATTTCTACCCTACCACGGCTCAAAGGAGTCGTGCAAACAGGTAGTAGTTGGGTGCAGTCCCGAAGCACTTGGAGGCAGTGGCGGTTAGATAGGATTCGTCTCTCCCGGTATTGGGAGTTGATATCGCGCTGTGTCTGGAGAGCCATTACGCAAAGTCCCTGGCCAGGGCAAACGAGATTTACTGGTAGGTTTTCCAGTAGCTTCTCAAGGTGTAATGGGCTTCACTCCGACACGACTTATACCGCTTTTAGGGGACTGACGCTTGCCGCCCCCTAGGCCCGTATGCGATAGTCCTAGACAAACAGATCAGGCTGTACGTAGATTGTCATATCAGGCTCAGTAGGAGTTCGGATGGGTTTCCTCATCGGCCCTCTTATCGACATCTACCTGGGGACCGTTACGTACAGCTAGTATCGCTTGCGGCCTGTGGTTAAACCCACTGCCAGCGTAGTAGTCGAGTCTTTAGAGTCCCACACAGAGAGTTTCCCTGCTTCGGGCGAAACGATATAAAGGTCGTATGGTTTTACGACAGGGTTCGGACGCTTACGTGTTTTCACGCACGTACGAAATTCGGACAGTTTTTACTAGCGGGTTTTTGTTTAAGCCAGATTCTAGTATTGGATTATTGGATTTATATAGTCTCAGTATTTTCGTGTTTTCACGGATGGGAGGGGCATTCTCGTAATTTGTCGAGAACCTTCTAGAAGATTGATGAGTTGGAGGCTTAGGTGGAATTTGCATTAATTGGTTTAATGACTCATGGTGTGATTCATCCATAGGAGTTAATGATGCATTTATGGCTTGATGACTCATGGGATGATCACACAAGGTGAGTTAATGAAGCATGATGATATTTTTTATTTGTTATTCTTTTAATAAATATCTTATGCTTCATATATTCACAATGAGATATTTTCCAAGATGATTCTCACTCTCGCCTTCTCTCTCCTCAAGTTCTCTCTCTTCAAGCACTAACCCTAACCTCTCATGTGTTGAGATCCAAGGGTTAGCAAGACTAATTAATCCCTAATCCTATTCTATATCCTCTAGGTTGCTTTGATTAGCACTCATAGTTACTTAGTTGCCTCAAGTGTGAGGTTAAGCTTGGAGAAGTAGCTCTCGGGTGGGTCTTCTATCACAAAGAGGAGGCCGACAAGGAGGTGGTCAACAAGAACAAGAAGGACTTGGTTCATTAGGTATAATCTTCTTTCATAGTAGCTAATCCCTCCTATGTTGTTATTAGTTAGGGTTTGGCAAAGATCCGTAAGTTAGTCGATGTTAGTTTAAGCAAAATGATTGTTTTACCTATTCCGCCTCCCCGCATCATGTGGGGTGTCTAACGTCGACTTACAAATTCCGCCTCCCCGTGGACACGTGGGGTGTGTGACATCGACTTACATTGGTATCAGGGACATTCATAAACCTTAGATAGCTTGTAGCGATGTTAGAATTCCGTCGTTTTTGTCGCCGGAAAACTGTCGACAAAAACAGTTTTGAAAAGTGAGGTTTTGAGTTGTTTGCGCACCCCGCGGGCTTACGGTTTGAACCGAGAAGTCGCGGGGTGAAGCGTGCGTACCCGGGGGACACCTCGGGGGGATCAACGGCTGGTAACACCCCCCATGACCACCAATTGGTGGCCTTGGGGGCTGCTGACCTGAGAGACCAGAAACTGGTCTCTCAGGTATGTCCTCCTTTGGGGGCCACCTCATGGTGGCCCCCAGGGGTGGTACCTCCCCCGAGGCCCCCCACTCGATGTATTATCATGTATCTTCGCCTCCACGAAGATTCGGGCGGGTTTTGAGTTCGTTTCGATTCCCGGATTGGCTCAAAACTTTCATCTTTTAAAATTTAGCTCACTAGATTTTCGGGTTTTGGAAAATTGGATGCGTTTGCTAATTGCGTGCGGGATTCTAATGTCATTGTTACTTTACAAGCTTGGTGATGTTTATATGTGTTCGTAAACCTCCGCTAATTTCTAGTATGTCGGTTAGTTGGGGGTTGCACCTTTCTGTAATGGATTTATTGGTTTGTGTAAATGAACTTCATTGGATCGTCGTGGATAAATAGCCGGGGATGTGAGATGAGAGTTTTTATCTTTCATTCGATGTGAATTGTAATATGTTATAATATTCTTTTGCGGGGAATATCCGGGTTGAGGTTGTAGCCACCGTTGTAATATTTCATTTACTGTTTTTTGCTCCTAGGATAGACCCAAGATGGGGTGCACAAACTACCGGGTACTTTGAAATGTTTAATGGCCTACTCACGTCGTTGAGGGAGACTGTTTCACTTCTGGTACTAGGCGGGTAGTTTGCCGCACCCGTAAGGGTCTAGGGTGGGGTTTGGCTATTCATCACGACCGTGTAATCCGACTTTTGTTGCAGGCTCAAACGAAACGCGGATTCCTAGTATATCCAATATATTCATCTGTGATCTGGAATGCCTATTATTGCGTCTGACGAATATACAATATCTATATTGTTAGTTATGTATATACCCTAGAGGCCATTGTTGTACATATGATGTATATTATAATGGATGCTTGGATATATATATAGAGGACTTTCTTGCTCGTCATGATAGTATGCTATTTGGTTTCATTTTATCTTAACATGTTGACTTGTATATGTTTACTGTCTTACTCTCACATGTTGATAAAGCCCTTAGAATATGTACTCGACTACTGGGACTATGATAAGATCATACTATTGGGGCCAGAGTAGTCGATGAGTACATCCTATAACTGTTCCTAGTCGAGGGTGTGTCGAGACAGGGCATCGATACACCAGAGTAGACTAGCGTATACGCATCTTGACCCATATGATGGGCGATGGATGATCCCATATCCATCGGTGTTTTGACATCAGAGATGGTGTACGGGTGCTCAGTGGAGACTGGGTACACTTGACGGATGCGCCGAGAACTCCCAGATGGTATTATACCTCACGTCAGATGGCAATTCTCCGGTGACACAGGTACAGGGTAGTCTGTAGACCCGAGATCGTCATAGAGTCTAGTGTGATTCCAACTGTCCTTTAATTTCTACCTTACCACGTCCAAGAGGGCATGCAAAACGGTGGCTTTTGGGTGCAGTCCCGAATCACATGGAGGTAATGAGCGATAGGAGGGGATTCGTCTCTCCCGGTATAGGGAGTTGATGTTGTGCTGTATTCGATTGGCTATAACTGGAAGTCCCTAGCCAGGGATGATATAGAGATTTACTGGTAAGTGTTATCAGTAGTTTCTTGACCCGTTATGAGCCTTACATCGACACGACTTATCGGTTACTGGGGTCTGACGTATACCACCCCTAAACTAGATATGCAACATATCAGACGAAGAGACCGGAATGTACGTGAGTGTTACTGATTGGATTCACAGGAGAATGTACAGGCTTGATTGTTGATCTTCTGATGGCTCAATACCTGGGTGGCTGTTACGTTTAGCTGACCGCTTGCAGCTTGTGGGTGTTTTATATGATCATCACCTGCTACCGGCGTATTGACGATTCTTTAGAGTCCTACACAGAGGTTTCTTGACTCAGGCAAAACGGAGTAGGAGCACATATGTGATATGTGCAAGACCGAGGATAATGCGATATGAGATACCGTATTATATTCTCGCGATATTTTGATATGAGCCAGGTCATCGGATCAAGTGTTGATTCGATGAATCGGTACACGATATATTAGTCGGTTATATTCGATATAGCCAGATTGTCGGATCAAGTGTTGATTCAATAATTTAATGTATAATAATATATATGATATATTGCATTACATTATCTAATATTGGCTCGCTTTATTGATTCACTTTCTCATTGGATAATACATTGATATATATGCGATATATGTTAATTGTATTATTTTCTTTTGTTACAAAATATATTATATATGTGATATATAATATTGTAACATATTATTATTACTAAAGCAACATGATTAGTGGAGATTAAACATGGTTAGGGTTTGATTTGGGTTAGTTCTTTCATGAACCTTCTAGAAGGTTTTCTTTTGTTTTGAGCTAAGATATTATGCTTGATATTTTAGTGACTCATTCCTTAACCCAACCCAAACCCTTAGCCCTAGTTAAATCTCTGCATGGGTTAGTTGTAAGTCCACGTTACCCGTCCCCGGTTCTTTGGGGTTGCGGAAATGGTGAAAAACGATTTTTCGATGGAGGTAACATGGACTCAAAAACGGATCTTTGCTAAACAAACTATCTAACAACCTAACTAAGAGTTTAGCTACTAGGTTAGGGGTTATACCTAAACTTGAACTCCTTCTCTTCAACTCCTTGTGGTGGTCTGATCGGCCTCACCTCGTCGTCTCCTTGTGCCGAAGATGGATCCACCCGAAAGCTTCTACCTTTGGCTCCAACCTCAATCTAGAGGAAACTAAAATCCTTGGCTTGCTAGACCTTGGACCTTAGGATGAGTAGAGAAGTGTTTTAGGGTTTTATCTCTATGGATCTTGCTTCTCAACACATGAGACAATAGAACCATGAACTAGAGAGAGCAAGAGGAAGAGGGAGAGCTTGAGGATGAGAGAGCATGCGAATGATAGAATGAAGAAGACTTTTTCCCACCATCCTCTCATAACACAAAAATAATCATAACAATAATAGTAATTGGGTATTATGTGATGGTTCATATCATATCAAATGGCAATATCATTTCATGCACTCATTTTGTAAAGTATAACAAGCAAGCAAAAGTCTTTGCCATGAAATGATAGCCATTGTAATGATGATGGTCAACAAGGCCAACATGGTCAACCGGTCAACAAAGTCAACAAGTCAACAAAGTCAACCTTTCAACCTAACCATGGCACAATAATACTTAATTAATATTATCATTAATCATATTTCTAATTCTCATTAGGGTTTAGCAAAAGTCAACAGTCAACAACCATAATGATAATCCTCTGCCTCTGTCTCTGTCAACCGTGCATACACACCCGCATCCGCGTTCCGAGGAACACGAATACAAACGAGATAAAACCAATCCCAAAATGTATACTAAGATCTGGCTTAAACCAAAGCCCGCTAGTAATAACTGCCCGGACATTAAACGTGCACAATTTGCACGGATGTGACCGAACCCTGTCGCAAAACAATGCGACCTCTACTCTTTTGCCTAAAGGCGAATAGCTCTCTGTATGGGACTTTAAATACTCGACACTACGCTGGTAGTGGGTTTAACTACAGACCGCAAGCGGCACTAGCTGTGCGTAACGGCCCCCAGGTAGATGTCGATAAGAAGACGGACGAGGTGAAACCCATCTGAACTCCTACTGAGCCTGAATGTGACAGTTTCCGTACAGTCCGGTCTGTTCGTCTGAGAATATCGCATGGTAGGCCTAGGGGGCGGTAAACGTCAATCCCCTAATAGCGGTACAAGTCGTGCCGGAGTGTTGCCCAGAACACCTTGAGATAACACTGGAAACCTACAAGTATATCTCGCTTGCCCTGGCCAGGGACTTTGTGTAATGGCTCTCCTAGACACAGCGCGATATCAACCCCCAATACCAGGAGAGACGAATCCTGTCTAACCGTTACTGCCTCCAAGTGCTTCGGGGCTGAACCCAAATACTACCTGTTTGCACGACTCCTTTGAGCCGTGGTAGGGTAGTAATCAAAGTACAGTGGGAACACACTCGAGGCGAAGTGACAGTGTCAAGTCAGCGGACTAAGCTGTACTCATGTCACCTGGGAACTGATAACTGACGATAGGTATAGTACCAACCAACAGTTCCCGACGAGTCCTGTCCAGTGTACTCGTAACCTAACGATCACCCGCATACTATCTCAAGTACGACATACTATCGGCTGTGGGACAGACCGTCTCCCATGCTGGGATGAGAAGCGCATACGCTAGTCTACTCCATAGTATCGATGCCCTGTCATGATAGTCCTACGACTAGGGACCTGTTATAAGGATGTGCTTGTGGATTACCCAGCCCCTACGAGTGTGACTTCCATCACAACGCTGGTAATCAAGCAAAGATCCTAAGGGCTCCACTAATGTGTATAGGTGATATACTAAAAGAAACACATGTACACATTAAAGTAGAAACAAACCAAGTAGCATACTACTATTTTGAGCAAGATTGTCTATACAACTGTGAATATCCCAAGCTTCCATTAAGTAATATACAAACTAGTATGATACAGTAATGGCCTCTAGGGCATATACACTAACAATCTCCCACTTGCACTAAGGCCATGTACTGGCGTATCGAAGACCTGTCATCTCGATCAGCCGCTCAAACTGAGTCTGGGGTAAGGCCTTCGTGAGTGGATCAGCAGTGTTATCTTCCGTATTTATTCTTTTCACCTCGATCTCCCGACGATCTACGATCTCCCTGATCAGGTGGTACCGCCTCAAAATGTGCCTGGACTTCTGATGGGACATGGGTTCCTTCGCTAAATCTATAGCGCCGTTGTTGTCACAATACAGCGGTATTGGATCAACACTGGTAGGAACCAACCGAAGCTCCGTGGGGAACTTCTTCATCCAGACAGCTTCCTTTGCGGCATCGCAAGCAGCTATGTACTCCGCTTCCATAGTTGAGTCAGCAACGGTTTTCTGCTTGGAGCTCTTCCAGCAAACCGCCCCTTCATTGAGGGTAAAGACATAACCCGACATGGACTTGGAGTCATCCTTGTCACTCTGGAAGCGGGAGTCAGCAAAGGCCTCGATCTGGAGGTCTTTTCCGCCATACACGAAGAACATCTCCTTAGTTCTTCTCAGGTACTTGAGAATGTTCTTTACCGCTATCCAGTACATCTCCCCTGGGTCCGACTGATACCGGCTTACAACGCTCAAGCGTATGCTACATCTGGTCTGGTACACAACATCGCATACATAATAGAGCCTACCGCAGATGCGTAGTGTATTGATGACATGCGAGCCCTTTCCAAATCAGTCTTGGGAGAAATCTCTTTGGAGAGGGTGATTCCGTGACAAGCCAGTAGATTACCGCGCTTGGAATCTTCCATACTGAATCGTTTCAGTATGGTGTCAATGTACCTGGACTGTGAAAGTCCCAACATCCTTTTAGATCTATCACGATAGATCTGGATCCCCAGAATGTAGTTGGCATCGCCCAGGTCCTTCATAGAGAACCTCTGTGATAAGAATCCTTTGACTGACTGTAGCATAGGAATATCATTTCCTATTAGGAGAATGTCATCGACGTACAAGACGAGGAATACCACATTTCTCCCTACAATCTTACTGTAAATGCATGGTTCATCTGGGTTTTTGACAAAGTCGAATTCTTTGACAGTATCATCAAAGCAGATGTCCCAACTCCGCGATGCCTTCTTCAGTCCATAGATAGACTTGAGCAACTTGCATACTTTACCGCTGCTCCCACTCTGAATGAATCCCTCTGGATGATCCATATAGACGCACTCTTCCAAATTTCCATTTAGGAAAGCCGTCTTTACGTCCATCTGTTGGAGATAGTGCCCTCAGAGTCAATTATTGGATCACAGGCACGTGATTGCAATGATTGAGGGAGGACCTGTCCCAGTAGGACAGTCTTACTCAAGATGATAGTTTGCTATCTAGTTTATCTTTATCATCGTGTACTGCTTTAGGTGACCTTACAGGTCACTATTGCACGTTGATAGAGCCCCTGGGATTCTTGGTTGACTGCCAGCAGTATGAGGGCGATCATAAACGTGGGAGCTGGTACTCTATAAGCACATCCTTAAAAGGTCCCTAGTCGTGGGAGTTTCGAGACAGGGCATCGATACTCCAGAGTAGACTAGTGTATACAGCCGAGACCCCGACGAGGGGCGGTAGCCAGTCTCACAAGCCACTGGTGTCAGTTGGTTCACCTAAGATGTATACAGGTGCTCATTGGGTTATGAGTACACCGGACAAGACTCGCCGGGAACATGCTAGTTGGTCTTATACCTGACGTCAGATAGCAGTTCCCTGGTGACATGTGTATAGGTTAGTTCATCGACCTGAGATCGTCATTTGTCTCGTGTGAGTTCCCACTGTACTTTGATTACTACCCTACCACGCTCAAAGGAGACGTGCAAACAGGTTTTAGTTGGGTACAGTCCCGAGCCACATGGAGGCAGTGAGCGGATCTGCAGGGGTTCGTCTCTCCCGGTATTAGGGGTGAGGTCGCGCTGTGTCTAGGAGAGCCGTTACACGAAGTCCTTGGCCAAGGCAGGAGATTTACTGGTAGGTATTCCAGTAGTATCTCAGGGTGTTCTGGGCTACACTCCGACACGACTTGTACCGCTTTTGGGGGTCTGACTTTTACCAACCCCCTAGGCCCTCCATGCGATGCTCATAGACGAACGGACCGGACTGTACGGATATTGTCACTGACAGGCTCAGTAGGGTGTCATGATGAGTTCGCTGATCGACGTCCCTTTTGGTCAATAGCTGGTAGCCCGTCACGTATGGCTAATACCTCTGACGTGCTAGTGGTTAAATGTAACGTTTTGAAAATCGTTTCGGTGAAATTTCGGAAAATCGGTAAAATAAGGGGGTTTTCTGTAAAAAGTCAAAATACAAATATCTTGATTATAAAAATTAAATATACATATTCTAGCTATGTAATTGCTAGTATTTGGTGTTTATTGAGCCACTGGTGAAATTTCAAATTTTCTGAAAAACAATTATTTTATTATTATTTTAAGCCGCCACTAATACATTTAATTAGGGAAAATTATAAATTGGAATGAGTTGAAACAAATTTTGTACATCATAACACATTTAACAAAATTTTATCATATAATTTTTGAAATGAATTTGTTTGCCAAAATGGTGTTAGAAATTATTGAAGAAAAAAAGGCTTTTTTTTTGGTGAAATGGCCGAAAACTTGCAATTTGGTAACTTGAGGGGGTCTTTTTGCATGGAACCTTTTTTGTCAATCACTCACTCACATGCTCACCCCTCCTTGGCCAGCCCCACCATAGCAGCAACCCCCCTCCATGATCTCACTTCAACTCTTTTGTTAAGTGTGGAAATAGGATAAAAGTATAGGTTTTAATATAGTAAATTGAGGTGGGTATTATTGTACTTTGGGAGAGAGTTGACTTGGGCTTTTACCCACAAAACCCACACACATCTCCCTCTCCCTCCAACAGCCGAAATTCTACAGCCCCTCTCTCTTTTCCCCCTTCTCTTTTCTTCTCCAAAAGTCCACAAAAATCCTAAGAAAAATCAAGTAAAACCTCACAAATTTCCAAATACAAACCTTACCCATTTTTCCTTAGTTATTATTGTATGGATCTTGGTGAATGGAAGCATGTTTGGGGAGGGTAGATTTGTGCTAGATCTCAAGATGATTGTGGGGTAAATTCTTAACCTTATGGCTAATTATTGTTTAATTATGATAATCTATTTTATTCAAGTGTTAATTTAGGTGTAATTGCTAGTTTATGTTATTCTAGAAAAGGGTTTGATTTTGGGATTTGGGTTTGTAAAATTCTAGTGAGGGTTTCTAGCATTATAATATGGTTCTAATGAGTGATTAGCATGTTAATTCTATGAAAAACTAAACCTTGTTGCTTATTGCTAGATTGTTAAATTTAAATTGTCCTAGTTATGATTGTTTTGCAAACTAGATTTTTGTAATTTATATAAAGTAGTGAGATTAAATTCTAGTTAATGGTTGTGTGGCTTAGTTAATATGTTTAATGAGAACTATGGCCACTAAAATTGTTAAAATATTTAATGTTGATTAAAACACCAAGTTTTGAGCTAAAATGGAAAATTGTGCTAATTTTTGTTAACTAGGTTTTGTAAATATATATATTTTGATGAGATTAAATTATTGGAATGGTTTTTATGACTTGGTTATGATATTGAGCGGATATTGCGGCCCGCTAGATTTGTTTAAACGTCGAGTTTTGTACTAAAACGGGTAATTTTGCTTGCTAGATTTTCGGAAAAATAACTTTTAAAGTGAGTTTGAGGTTTTTGTGAATTTTAAGCTATTTTATATTTATAATTAGTGCTTGTGATTGTGTAAATGAGTGTGTTTGGGTTTTTCTCGATGGTTTGGCGTTTGTACGCCGACGTCGAGAGTTTTTGGGTTGAATTGTGAAAGCAACCATAGGTTTTGACCTATGTGGGATTCGTGAGTAGTTTTGGGTCATGAGTCGGATTTTAATGCGATGCGGTGCGTTATGATATGTAGGTACCCCCATGTGGACTTCGAGACGGCAAGCAAGCGCATGGCGACGTCGGCACCGGGCGAGCGAGAACCAGGTGAGTAGATTTATATCTACGGGGAGAAGTCGGGTGGATGGCGTATAGCACCCCACAGTCCGTGGTGGTGTATACGGATGCGTATACACACCAACAATTATTATGTTATTTGGGATTAATAACGATGTTAGGATGGATATTGGTGTGTTGGATTACTTTAGTGTTGTGAACCCTAGGGTAGTGTTGCACTACACATACACACATACATACACACATACATACTTGCATACATTCCTATTTATATGTGCTCATGGGATTCTTTATAGTTATGTGTTCACATGGGTATGAGACTATGTGTTCACATACGGATATGAGGACGATACTTGGGATTGAGCTGAGTCGATGAGATTTGTTTTGTGGTTGTGATATCGGTTTGTACGAGACTGTCGATAAGTAGTCAGATCATGACTATATTGATGATATTAGTATTGTACTAGACATAGGTCAGTACCCTGGACTATGATCTTGGATAAAGAGGATACCAGATGAATAGTGTGATGAATATGATATTAACCCGTACCCAGATTTGGGGATGCCGTACGGCGGATTTACGTACGAGCTATATTTTGATGATTGATCCGCACTCTTGACTTGGGATGTCTGATTATAGATATGGTATCGAATATGATATTATTGAGTCGGGATCACCGACTAATATATATACAGGTATGTATATGTATCGACTCAGATGTTAGGCGGTTTCCTTATCTGTAGTCCAGCTAGTTAGCTTAGCCCTTTAGTTTAGTTTAGTTGTTAGATTAGATTCGATTCTTACCTATTTCAAAAAAAACTAACGAATCGTGGGTATTTTAAAAGACAGCCCAAGGGATCCTACGGATATTTCAAAAGACGTATCTTTTCATAAAAACACCGTAGCCCCTATTTTCAAAAACCCCATGATTCGTGTTATTTCAAAGGCACCTTTTGTAGGACTTATATTAGATTAATGCAGATTAGTTATAGTTGCGTCTAGTATTCAGCTCCCTCTCATTATTGTGGTTCGCTTCGCATCGCATGCTTATATTATGTTTCATACTCCATTATTGATATCATGCTGTTAGGACACCAGCACCATTACCGATGATGCGTATGTACCACGTACACTTACTTGCCTGCTCACACACATCTTCATCGGTATTTGCCATGTCACGTACACCTTAGAAAATATTATTGCTTGACATAGCCTGTTAGCTAATAGTTTAGACATTGTAGTTATTACCTGCTACTTCATGCATACTGTTATTCATTGTTATGCCGCATTCATGGATTCTCATGCATATATTCACTATTTTACGTGTTATTGAGGTTTTGGATTCGGATTTCCATGAGATTTTCTGGATTTGGAGGAAAACCGCAAAAACATAAATAAACCTTTTCTCTCTTTTAAAATAAAAAGTGCGGTTTTCCCCATGATGTATGAATCGTCCACCATGAGTTTGCTGATGGATTTCGAGACCCGATTCGAGGAGTGGAGGAACCGTTTTGGGTACATGGTGGGCCCGGTGCGGTACCCCGGGGCAAGAGGAATGTTTTGTTGACGTTGAGCCCGGCAGGGGAGCACTACCGACCAGTGATTTTACCCGACGCGTCGGATATCCGGAGGATACCGTCGTGGTCTTGAGATAGATGGTAGGGGCCGGTCTGGATTGACGGCACCCTAGATATTGTGATTGAGATATTGAGATTTTGAGATATTGAGGTACAGAGATTGTGATACAGAGATATCGAGATATTTGGACACTTGTTTTGTGTCGATGGTGGGCACTGTTTTATGCTGATTTCATTTATGGTACCTCACTTTTAAAATACAGAAATCTCACTGATTTATGAAAGCAGTTTTCTTCAGTACATGCATTCTGTTTCATGCATTCATACCTCATTCATATGATATATTGCTACCTAAGGCACTGACACGGGCACATGAGATTACATTCGGGTTAGATATTTACCCTAGCCTTGTTATAGGTTGCATGTTATTCTTATATTTGAGGATATATTATGATCATTGACCTAGGTTGCGTTGTTTATGCGATTTCTTTCCGTAGATGTTTTTCTATTCACGAGTTGGCAACTCACCCCCGTTGTGCCCCAGTTTCTTGCAGGTTTGCCGTACAGGTTTCATTACGCTTTGCAGGCATAGTTTCGTTCGGGTGATTTGCTAGTAGGTGGGTTTACTTGTATCGTACCCCCATTATATATCTTGTATATCATTATTCTGTTGTATCTAGAAGTTCCATAAACCAAACATGTAATTATTTTGAGATAGAGACCAGTGATGTTATTCTTTCGACCTTAGAGTCGCGCGTTATATTTCTGGGGTTTTCTTGTGGTTTTGAGTTTCCTTTTGAATTTTGATCCTCGCCGTTAGCGTTGTATATTATATTGCTTGTGTGGTTGTGACCGTCGATTGATGAAGAGCTAGCTCTCACTTGGGGATGCCTTTTTATTGATTTCGTATACTATTCATGTTGTATCCCGTTTGGGGGCCAGTATTTACAAAGGAGACTCTGCCGAAATTTTCAGAAAATTTTTGATGTTTTTAGAAACCCGCATAATTCGGCTTATGCTATTAAAACTACTTGATTTAAATTGGTTTTCATTCACTCTACTACTTTTCTTGGTTTGCATTTCTGGGTTTTCGGCTTACTTGGATTACGTACGCCTCGAGACGTTTCGTAGTTTAAGTGCCGGTCATGTTCCGTACTTTCGGGACGTGACATTAAATCCACAACCAAAGTATTGATGAGTCTTTAGAGTCCCCCACAGACCAGTTTCTAAAGTTTCGGGAGAAACGCTGTAGAGGCCGTATGGAGATATGGCAGGGTTCGATCAGATATGTGCGGTATTGCACGGATCATGATCGGACGGAAAATACTAGCGGGCTTTGGTTTAAGCTGTAAGTCCATATTGCGACCCCCGGTGCTTACGGGGAGGCGGAAACGGTATAAAAAACGAATTTTTATCGCAAGAGGCAACATGGACTAAACTATGTCGGGATCGTTGTCTAAACTAAAACTAGTATTCTAGCTAAAGAGAGTTAGCTACTATGGAAGATGGTTATACCTAAACTTGAACTCCTTCTTCTTCAAACCTTGTAGAGGTTGATGGTTCTCTTTACGTCGCCTTCTCCCGCCGAAGATGGATCCACCTCGAAGGTTCGACTTTGGGCTCTTCCTCGATCTTTGAGTGAACTAGGGTTTCCGGCTTGCTAAACCTTCATCCTAGAATGAGTAGAGAGTGATTAGGGTTTGCTTTTGTTTCTAAAGAGAATGAATCTCAACACATGAGAAGGTTTCTCTTTTCAAGAGGAAGAAGAAGAGGAAATGAGGAGAGAGAGAGGTTATGATAGAATGAGCTCAATTATTTCTTTCTTGCAACCATATTGCAAAAGAAATGAATTATCTAAATGATAATAATTGAAAATGAGAATAGTTGATGGTAGTATTTTGAATGACCACAACCATGCTTCATTTAATAAAAAGTAAGCATGAATCAAGGAAGACTTTCAAGGCATGAAAGTGGTCAATGGTCAACAAGTCAACCAAGGTCAACAAGTCAACAAAAACAACCATAACATAATTCTCATTTAATTATTATTATTAATAGATAATATATAAATCCATTAGGGTTTGGAAAATGAAGACTGTCAATTGTGCATACGCACCCGTTCCGAAACCCTAATGAAAAACCTCATTCTCCGCCTCAAGCAACTGTGCATACACACCTGCATTCTCGTTCCGAAAAACAAGAATACCAAGATATAAAAGCAACCCCCAAAACATATACCAGTATCTGGCTCAAACCAGAGCCTGCCAGTATAATCCGTCCGGACTCCAAACGTGCACAAATGCGCGGATGAGAACGAACCCTGTCGCAAAACCATGCGACCTCTACTCTGTTTTGCCCAGAGGCGAATACCCTCTGTGTGGGACTCTAAAGACTCGACACTACGCTGGCAGTGGGTTTAACCACAGACCGCAAGCGGCACTAGCTGTGCGTAACGGTCCCCAGGTAGATGCCGACAAGAAGGCTGACGAGGTGAAACCCCATCTGAACTCCTACTGAGTCTGAATGTGACATTCTCCGTACAGTCCGGTCTGTTCGTCTGATACATCGCATGGCGGGCCTAGGGGGCGGTAAAATGTCAGTCCCCCAATAGCGGTACAAGTCGTGTCGGAGTGAAGCCCAAAACACCCTGAGATAACACTGGAAACCTACCAGTATATCTCGCTTGCCCTGGCCAGGGACTACTCGTGTAATGGCTCTCCTAGACACAGCGCGATGTCAACCCCCAATACCGGGAGAGACGAATCCTGTCTAACCGTCACTGCCTCCAAGTGCTTCGGGACTGCACCCAACCACCACCTGTTTGCACGACTCCTTTGAGCCGTAGTAGGGTAGTGATCAAAGTGCAGTGGGAACACACTCGAGGCGAAGTGTCAGTGTCAAGTCAGCGGACTAAGCTGTACTCATGTCACCTGGGAACTGATAACTGACGATAGGTATAATACCAACCTGTCAGTTCCCGACGAGTCCTGTCCAGTGTACTCGTAACCCAACGAGCACCCGTATACTATCTCCAGTACGACGTACTGATGGCTGTGGGACAGACCATCTCCCACACTGGGATGAGAAGCGCATACGCTAGTCTACTCCGGAGTATCGATGCCCTGTCTCGATAGTCCTGCGACTAGGGACCTGTATAAGGATGTGCTTATAGATTACCCAGCCCCCACTAGTGTGACTGCCATCACAACGCTGGTAATCAAGCAAAGATCCTAAGGGCTCCACTAATGCGTATAAGTGATATAGTAAAATAAACACAAGTACACATTGAAGTAGAAACAAACCAAGTAGCATACTACTATATTGAGCAAGATTGTTTATACAAGGTGAATATCCCAAGCTTCCATCAAGTAATATACAAACTAGTATGATACAGTAATGGCCTCTAGGGCATATACACTAACAATCTCCCACTTGCACTAAGGCCATGTACTGGCGTATCGAAGACCTATCATCTCGATCAGCCGCTCGAACTGAGTCTGGGGTAGGGCCTTGGTGAATGGATCTGCAGTGTTCTCTTCTGAAGCAACCCTCCGAACCTCGATCTCCTTGCGATCCACGATCTCCCTGATCAGGTGATACCGCCTCAAGATGTGCCTGGATCTCTGATGGGACCTGGGTTCCTTTGCTAAAGCTATAGCCCTGTTGTTGTCGCAATACAGAGGTACTGGGTCAACAATGGACGGAACCACCTGAAGTTCTTTTAAGAACTTCCTTATCCAGACAGCTTCTTTTGCGGCATCAGATGCAGCGATGTATTCCGCTTCCATAGTCGAGTCTGCAACGGTTTCCTGTTTGGAACTCTTCCAACACACCGCCCCTCCATTGAGGGTAAAGACAAAACCCGACATGGACTTGGAATCATCCTTGTCACTCTGGAAGCTGGAGTCAGCAAAGGCCTCAATCTGGAGGTCTTTTCCGCCATACACCAAGAATATCTCCTTAGTCCTCCTCAGGTACTTGAGAATGTTCTTTACCGCTATCCAATGTTTCTCCCCAGGGTTTGACTGATACCGGCTTACTACACTCAGTGCATAAGCTACATCCGGTCTGGTACACAACATCGCATACATTATAGAGCCTACCGCAGAAGCGTAGGGTATAATAGACATGCGATCCCTCTCCAAATCAGTCTTGGGAGACATCTCTTTAGAGAGGGTGATCCCGTGACAAGCCGGTAAGTTACCGCGCTTGGAATCTTCCATACTGAATCTTTTCAGTACGGTGTCGATGTACCTGGACTGTGAAAGTCCTAATATCCTCTTGGATCTATCACGATGGATCCGGATCCCCAGGATGTAAGAGGCATCACCCAGGTCTTTCATGGAGAACCTTTGTGACAAGAAACCCTTGACAGATTGTAGCATAGGAATGTCATTTCCTATTAAGAGAATGTCATCCACGTATAAAACAAGGAATACTACAGTTCTCGCTACAAATCTACTATAGATGCATGGTTCATCTGGATTTTTGATAAAGTCAAATTCCTTGACCGTCTCATCAAAACAGATGTTCCAACTCCGCGATGCCTGCTTTAGTCCATAGATGGACTTAAGCAACTTGCACACCTTTCCGCTGCTCCCACTCTGAATGAAACCCTCTGGCTGATCCATATAGACACACTCCTCTAAATTTCCATTTAGAAAAGCGGTTTTTACGTCCATCTGCCAAATCTCATAATCGTGGAAGGCAGCAATGGCAAGAAGGATCCGAATGGATTTCAGCATAGCCACTGGAGAAAAGGTTTCGTCGTAGTCCAAGCCAGGTCTTTGACGGAAACCCTTTGCTACAAGTCTAGCTTTATAGGTCTCAACCTGTCCATCTACACCAATCTTCCTTTTGAAGATCCACTTGCATCCTACGGGTTTTACCCCGTCTGGAGCAATGTCCAACGTCCATACTTTGTTGGTGTACATGGACTCCATTTCGGTCCGCATTGCATCCAGCCATTTTACCGAGTCAATGCTCTGAACGGCCTGCTGGAAGCTAGTAGGCTCATCATAGTCTATGATGCAATCCTCTCTATCCCCGTCTATGAGAAAACCGTAGTATCTCTCGGGCGGATGAGACTGCCTACTACTTCTGCGGAGCGGCATAGGAATGTCCTGTTCATTTGAACCCTCTGGTTCCATTAGGCTTTTAGTAATAGTCTGTGGTTCTGGAATTTCTTCCAGTTCTACTGCGCTCCCACTTGATTCTTTTTCTAAGAACTGATGTTCTAGAAAGTGGGCATGACGAGAAACAAGAACTTTTTGTTCCTCTTCGTAGTAGAAGAGATATCCCTTGGAATTCTTTGGATATCCCACAAACTTACACAGTACTGAGCGCGCCTCGAGCTTGTCCGCATGCTGCTTTTTAACAAAAGCTGGACTTCCCCAAGTCTTAATGTGACTGAGATGGGGTCTCTTCCCACACCACATCTCATATGGTGTAGTAGGCACAGTCTTAGTAGGAACTCGGTTCAAAAGGTACGCAGCTGATTCTAGCGCATACCCCCAGAATGATCGCGGTAACTCAGCGTTACTCATCATGGACCGTACCATATCCAATAGGGTCCGGTTCCGTCTCTCCGATACACCGTTGTGTTGCGGAGTGTATGGAGGAGTAAGCTGAGAGAGAATCCCATTCTCTTTTAAGTAATTCAGGAACTCGGCACTTAAGTATTCTCCACCTCGATCCGATCTTAGAATCTTGATACTTTTGCCGGTTTGTTTTTCTACTTCATTCTTAAATTCCTGGAATTTTTCAAAAGCTTCGGACTTATGTTTCATTAAGAAGACATAACCGTATCTTGAAAAATCATCCGTAAAAGTAATGAAGTAAGAATAACCGCTTCGCGCATGTGTAGACATTGGACCGCATACGTCGCTGTGTACGAGTCCCAAGAGCTCGCTCGCTCTTACTCCGTGTCCAGTGAACGGAGTCTTTGTCATCTTTCCTTTGAGACAGGATTGACAAGTGGCATATGATTGATATTCGAACGGATCCAAATATCCTTCTGTATGTAACTTAGTCAACCTTCTCTCATTGATGTGACCCAGTCTACAATGCCATAAGAAAGTCTGATTAATATCTGGTGACCTTCTTTTGTGTGTATTCTGGACATTGAAAATCTGTGGTTGGTTTAATACGTATATACCATTGCTCAATGTACCTGACCCAATCAGAACTTGATTAAGGTGAATGTTAACAACATTACTTACAAACGCAAATTCATAACCTTCTTTAGAAACCAAAGATACAGAAATGATATTACAAGTTGCGTTGGGTACAAAAAAGCAATTACGCAAAACCAAAACATGCCCATCTGACATTCCCAGGTGATAGTCCCCCACGGCTTTAGCATCCATGCTAGCTCCGTTCGCAACTCTGAGGGTCATGTCACCTTCCTTCAAAAACCTACGGTTTCTCAACGCCTGCAAAGAATTACAGATATGAGATCCTGATCCGGTATCCAATACCCAGGAAGTAGAGTTTATAGAAAGACAGTTTTCAATAACATACACACCTGAAGCTGAAGCCGCAACCTGCTTCAGTTCCTGTGTCTTGGCCTTCCAAGCCCTGCAATCTTTCTTCCAGTGTCCACTCTTATGACAATAGAAGCATTCTTCCTTTCCAACAAGCTTCCCCGCAATCTTTGTTGCCTTTTCCTTTCCCTTCGTACCCACTTTACTAACACCGCCTCTTGGTTTGGCGGGGGCTTTCTTCCTCTTTCCCTTGGCTTTCGCCTTGGACCTAGAGGAAGAAGATCCTCCTACAAACAAAGCGGGTGTTTCCCTACCCTTCTGTAGGGTGCCCTCTGCGCTCCTCAGCAGGTTGAGGAGTTCTGAAAGTTCAACTTCCTTTTCTTGCAAGTTGAAATTCAGTATGAACTGGGCGTAAGTGGATGGAAGGGACTGGAGGATTATATCCGTGTAGAGTTCACTGTCCAACGTGGTCCCAAGTTCCGCGAGCTCCTCAGTGTAGCCAATCATCTTAAGCACGTGGTCCGCTACCGATGATCCGACGGCCAACTTTGTCGAAAACAACTTCTTCGACACTTCGTATCTAGCGATACGAGACTGCTCTCCATACAGTTCTTTTGTATGAAGAAATATGGATTCCAAATCCATATTCTCGTGCCTCCTCTGATGTTCGTTGTCCATCGAGGCAAGTACGAGGCACCTGGCCTTCGCGCTGTCAATCTCCCAAGTCTTACGGATTTCCTTATCCGCGACGCTGGAGGTGGGACCTGGGACGGGGGGAGCTTTGGTGGTAAGAAGATACCCCAGCTTGTCGTAAGTGATTGCCAACTTGACATTCCTGAGCCAATCTTTATAGTTTGGCCCTGTCAATATGTTTTTATCTAGAATCAACTTAAGTCCAGTCATTTCGATTTGGTCGCTGCAGGGGGGAGAGAAGAAACACTTTAGCACGATGCTCTTGCAAGTTTAGAATGGTTTTTAATTTGTCTAAACAGGATGGCTCCCACTGTCTCTCGAATCCCTCCTCAAACCACAAAGGAAGAATTAGCCGGGATCAATCCCACCGTACAATACTTGCTTAACCGTTCAGCCAGGCCAGTGTCGGTACTTCGAGGGAGGTTTTCCAACGCTTTCGCGAAGTTCCTTAATTTAAGAACCTCTTTTCCCTGGGGGCGTAGCCCCGCTAACACCTTTCTAGGCACCTACTAGGTTTATAGCATTGATCGTTTAGTGAGAAATTTCCCGAGGAGTAGCATATACTCACAGTAGGATCGGGATCCAAATATCATCGCGTGACGAAAATGAAGGAATCCTACCATAATCATCACACTCCAAATGGTATGCAAATCTAGCAAGTTTCAGTACTTATGAAACTCCCGATGTGGATTTTTGCCCCATGCTCTTATGACCTTGACTTTGGCCAAAATATCATAAGTCACATGTCAAGTTCTTCCCGTCACTTTCCAGGTTAATTTGGATCCATCCGTACATACCCTTGACTTTGGCCAAAATGGCAGCACGACTGTCCCAAACCAACGCATCTATCTATGCTACACATGAACACCCAATAGCTACCAATCACTATGCCTTGACTTTGGCCAAAATACATAGCTTGAATACTACTGCCTATTCATGCGAAGCGACGGAGGGCTACGAATGGTTTTGGTAAAACCGTGAACGTAGTGAACTTGATATAATCGATGGAACGAGATAGCTTTTAGAAGGAGTGGCTCAAGCTCCGCATTTAAAAGTTAGTTTTGAAAAGAACCGAGTGGTTTTTTCGAAAGTGTTCCAACGATTTTAAACTTGGTTTATTATCTTGCATTAGTTCTTTTAATGCGTGATATTCTTGCATTAGTTCTTTTAATGCGTCCCATCATTTAAATCCTACCATTGCAGAAAACAACCAAAATATGACGTACGCTTATGCCATTCGCATTCGCCACGGGGTCCCGTCATCACTCGTTAGGTTACTTAACTAACGACAGAGCGGGGGCTGGGCTAGCGCGGCTGTAAAACATAAGCAACGCCTAAATAGAAAGCAATGATAGACATTACAGATCACAGATGAATACATTGGATATACTAGCAATCCGCATTTCTTTCGAGCCTGAAACGAAAAGCGGATAACACGGTCGCGGTGAATAGCAAATACCCCACCCAAGACCCCTACGGGTGCGGCAAACTACCCGCCAAGTTCCCGGTAGTTTGTGCACCCCACCATGGGTCTATCCTAGGAGCAAAAACAGTAAAAAGAATTATACAATGACGGCTACAACCCCGACCCGGTTGTGCGGTCAAACAAATAATATAATTACATCAATTTACATTTACAAATGAATGAAAGAAAAATAAAAGCTCATCTCACATCCAACCCCGGCTATTCACCCGCGACAGTCCAACACATTCATATACACATTCCAGCACATTACAGATCATGTATAACCCCGACTAATCGACTTATAGCGATTAGCCGACGTTCAATACATGCAAACATCACAGATATAACCAATATAGCTAAAGTGCAGTGAAGTTCGGAAAAATACGGAATTATAGGACCCCAAAAGGAAATTTCTTTTCTGGAAAATCTGGGCACATATAATATATCTCAAAAATCCCAAAACCAAAACCTACAGACACTGCACGAAAAATGACGCACAGAAGACGACAAAGCGCGGCGGTTCCGCGGCACGAGCCTACCTCGTGCCGCGGATGCGCGGCGCTTTGAGCTCAACACTGGATCGTTTTTCATGGGTGTTTTTAGAAAACCCTGAGATGATTTTACAAATATAAATTTTTTCATTTTGAGCCAAAAAAATTTCAACAGAAACTCAGGTTTTTGAAAATACGGTTTTTGGGTTTTTTACGGTTCCGAACTTCGTTACACTTCACTACCTAGCTAGTTTAAGTTTAACCTGGCTCTGATACCACTGTAAGTCCATATTGCGACCCCCGGTGCTTACGGGGAGGCGGAAACGGTATAAAAAACGAATTTTTATCGCAAGAGGCAACATGGACTAAACTATGTCGGGATCGTTGTCTAAACTAAAACTAGTATTCTAGCTAAAGAGAGTTAGCTACTATGGAAGATGGTTATACCTAAACTTGAACTCCTTCTTCTTCAAACCTTGTAGAGGTTGATGGTTCTCTTTACGTCGCCTTCTCCCGCCGAAGATGGATCCACCTCGAAGGTTCGACTTTGGGCTCTTCCTCGATCTTTGAGTGAACTAGGGTTTCCGGCTTGCTAAACCTTCATCCTAGAATGAGTAGAGAGTGATTAGGGTTTGCTTTTGTTTCTAAAGAGAATGAATCTCAACACATGAGAAGGTTTCTCTTTTCAAGAGGAAGAAGAAGAGGAAATGAGGAGAGAGAGAGGTTATGATAGAATGAGCTCAATTATTTCTTTCTTGCAACCATATTGCAAAAGAAATGAATTATCTAAATGATAATAATTGAAAATGAGAATAGTTGATGGTAGTATTTTGAATGACCACAACCATGCTTCATTTAATAAAAAGTAAGCATGAATCAAGGAAGACTTTCAAGGCATGAAAGTGGTCAATGGTCAACAAGTCAACCAAGGTCAACAAGTCAACAAAAACAACCATAACATAATTCTCATTTAATTATTATTATTAATAGATAATATATAAATCCATTAGGGTTTGGAAAATGAAGACTGTCAATTGTGCATACGCACCCGTTCCGAAACCCTAATGAAAAACCTCATTCTCCGCCTCAAGCAACTGTGCATACACACCTGCATTCTCGTTCCGAAAAACAAGAATACCAAGATATAAAAGCAACCCCCAAAACATATACCAGTATCTGGCTCAAACCAGAGCCTGCCAGTATAATCCGTCCGGACTCCAAACGTGCACAAATGCGCGGATGAGAACGAACCCTGTCGCAAAACCATGCGACCTCTACTCTGTTTTGCCCAGAGGCGAATACCCTCTGTGTGGGACTCTAAAGACTCGACACTACGCTGGCAGTGGGTTTAACCACAGACCGCAAGCGGCACTAGCTGTGCGTAACGGTCCCCAGGTAGATGCCGACAAGAAGGCTGACGAGGTGAAACCCCATCTGAACTCCTACTGAGTCTGAATGTGACATTCTCCGTACAGTCCGGTCTGTTCGTCTGATACATCGCATGGCGGGCCTAGGGGGCGGTAAAATGTCAGTCCCCCAATAGCGGTACAAGTCGTGTCGGAGTGAAGCCCAAAACACCCTGAGATAACACTGGAAACCTACCAGTATATCTCGCTTGCCCTGGCCAGGGACTACTCGTGTAATGGCTCTCCTAGACACAGCGCGATGTCAACCCCCAATACCGGGAGAGACGAATCCTGTCTAACCGTCACTGCCTCCAAGTGCTTCGGGACTGCACCCAACCACCACCTGTTTGCACGACTCCTTTGAGCCGTGGTAGGGTAGTGATCAAAGTGCAGTGGGAACACACTCGAGGCGAAGTGTCAGTGTCAAGTCAGCGGACTAAGCTGTACTCATGTCACCTGGGAACTGATAACTGACGATAGGTATAATACCAACCTGTCAGTTCCCGACGAGTCCTGTCCAGTGTACTCGTAACCCAACGAGCACCCGTATACTATCTCCAGTACGACGTACTGATGGCTGTGGGACAGACCATCTCCCACACTGGGATGAGAAGCGCATACGCTAGTCTACTCCGGAGTATCGATGCCCTGTCTCGATAGTCCTGCGACTAGGGACCTGTATAAGGATGTGCTTATAGATTACCCAGCCCCCACTAGTGTGACTGCCATCACAACGCTGGTAATCAAGCAAAGATCCTAAGGGCTCCACTAATGCGTATAAGTGATATAGTAAAATAAACACAAGTACACATTGAAGTAGAAACAAACCAAGTAGCATACTACTATATTGAGCAAGATTGTTTATACAAGGTGAATATCCCAAGCTTCCATCAAGTAATATACAAACTAGTATGATACAGTAATGGCCTCTAGGGCATATACACTAACATAAGCCGGATCCTAGTATTGTACAGTGTAGATTTTGTCTCATTGCATTTGTATTCGGTCAGAATACAAATGCGGGTATGTATATACAGTAGCGGGGTTTTCCTGTAATTTATTACGGGATCAGTTTTCCGAAGTTGCCAGTTTGTTTTCCGTTTCGGCCATTTTCCCTTGTATCTTTCATTGGCTGAAGTTTGGTGGAGGAGGGCTTATTTGCAATTGTGCAAATAAGCATTATGGAGGGTGGTCTTTGCATATTGTTGTGTCATGATAGTTCCACCATCACATTGACTTCTTTGTTCATGATGGTTCATGATGGCTTGACCTTTTGGAGTTATGATTGGTTGGTTGAGTGTTAGACTTTCCTTGTGATGATTTCTTCTCTTGATCTCATATCATTCCCTCTTGCATTATTGTTGCTCTCTCTCTCACTCTCACACACTCCCTCTCATTCTCTCAAGGAGCCATGGCCGGCCAAGTATAGGGGGCTGTCCAAAATTTGAGTGGGGGAATTTTTGTTCTTTTCATGCTATAAAAATTCCCAAGTTCATCTCCAAAAAGGTTAAGTTCATTTCCTCCACCAAAGGCAACTTCCTCAAACCCCAAATGAGACATAGAGCACTACACATTTTCTACAGCAAATCTTGGGCACGTCGACTCGCCAACTTCGTGCCCGAGTTGCCTCGGTCCAGAGGTGGGAGCCCGTAAAAGATGCCGGCGAAGTGGTGCCCTTCCGGCGACGTGATGAAGACCGGAGATTCCGCGGGGAGATCGGGACGACGACGAGAAGACCGAAGGACACGGATCGCTTGGTATATCTCTCTACTCGTTCTTTAGTTTTCTAAGACTATATTAATGGCCGGATCCAGGATTTTTGTGCGCGGTGGTGCCGGTTTACAAGTTCGTAAAAAGTTTTGTTTCCGCATTCCGGCGTCGGATTGACGGCCGGGGCGCCGCCGTGCACTTACATGGTATCAAAGCCATGCCATTAACCTAGTATAGCTTGGTCTAATGTGTTTACATCTTTGATCGAACAAAATTCCAAAACCCGCGTTTTCAAAAGCACAGTTTCTGTCGAAATTTTTTTGGCTCCAAAAAATTTTCAGGTTGTTGCAGAATACTGTGCGGGGAATTCTAAGCACTCTGTGAAAATTTGGTCGCATGATCTCACCATACCACCGCGGAACCGCGGCCAAACCCATGCTTGGGCCGCGGTTCCGCCGCCACTTTTACAGTTCAGTGTACCAAATTTTTACAGAGAGCTCCTGTGTAGAAAATAGGGTTTTTGGAACATTCTTTTTGGGCCCAGAATTTCTTTAAGTGCTACAGTAGTGCTTGGTGGCGCACTTGGGTAAATTTGATCGATCCAAAATTTTAAACATGTTGGTTCACAGTATTTACATTATATCTGCGACCGTGAATGTCACTTGATCGGTAAATCATGTCTAACTACTATAGCCCGGTTAGACGGATTTGCGAACGTGACATTCACGTTGATATTCTGTGTTGTGCTGTGATGTTGCGGATTGGTCATGGGGGATAGCCTGGATGCAATGGTAGTACAGTTTTTGTTGTATTATGTACATTTGATATTGCGGGGCGAGCGTCCGACATGTGGACTGCCGTCACTGCCAGTTTGTATATAATTCTTTTGGGACACGACCGGGGTGAGGTCGATGTACCCGTTGTATGTATATTTTACTTTCTGTACTAGGATTACCCTAAGGTGGGGTGCACGGATAGCCGGGTTCTAGAGGGCAACGGGCCCGCATCTCATGGCATTGAGACGGAGGGGGCTTCACTCTAGAATAGGCGGGCTGGTCGCCGCACTCGTAGGGGGTATAGGTTGACCCAGGAGGGGTGTCCAAGTTACCGGATTCCGTGATGTGCTGGGTGGTCCATTCACGTTGCTGAAGGGGGCTGCCTCGCTTCAGGTTTTGGCGGGTAACTTGCCGCGCCTGTAGGGGTCTAGGTTTTCATTGCACAGGCTATCCACACGACCAGGGGAACGTCGGGTTTCAGTAGAGTCTCTATGAAAACCGGGGATCCCAGATATCTGTATTGTTCTGTGATGCTTATTACATTTCTGTGATCTTGCAATTTATCACGCCTTGAGCGAAATGTTATATATTGATACATATATACTAGTAGATGTTGTATATGTTTTTCATCCGCGCTAGTCCAGTCCCCGCTCTGTCGTTAGTTAAGTAACCTAACGGGTAATGACGGGACCCAGTGGTGAATGCTGATGGCATATACGTACATCATTATTTTCGTTCTTTATTGGTGTGATCAATTGATGGGACTGCGTTGATTCGGATCAATGCAAGCTAAACAAACATATTCGGATGTTGTTGGAACAATTTTCAAAAAGCTGTTATTGCAAGGACGTTCACTTTTTCTTTGCACAGTGGTATTCGGTTATGAATATACAGCACCTCAGTCGACGAGGCAAGGGCCGAGATCCCTTCACCGGGAGTGACCCCTTGGACAGAAGTTTGCGTCGGTGTAATAACTTTACTATAGCCGATTACTTTTGCTTTGCATCGTGGTATTCAGTTGGAATATCCTGCATGTCATTTTACGGGGAAAGAGCCGAGATCCCTTCACCGGGAGTGACCTCTTTAGCAAAAGTTTTCGTCGCTATATTTTTAAAAGCTATCCGGTTCCTTCAACGATATCAAGTTCATTACGTTAAAGGTTTTTGCCAGAAACCATTCGTAGCCCTCCGTCGTTTCATATGGATAGTCAATAAGTATTCAAGCTGTGTATGTTGGCCAAAGTCAAGGCACAGTGATTGGTAGCTATTGGGTATTCATATGCAGCATAGATAGATGCGTTGGTTTGGGACAGTCGTACTACTATTTTGGCCAAAGTCAAGGGTATGTACGGGTGGGTTCAAATTAACCTGGAGAATGACGGGTAGAACTTGACATGTGACTTATGATATGTTGGCCAAAGTCAAGGTCATAAGAGCATGGGGTAAAAATCACATCGGGAGTTTCTAAAGAAACTGAAACTTGCCAGATATGCGCAAACCTTCTGGAGTGTGATAACGTGAGCGGATTCCGTCACGTTATCATGCGATGATAGTTGGATCCCGATTCCCACTGATGAGTTGGTTTACTCCTCGGGTGATCCCGACTAATTCTTCTTTCAAGTTTGAAGGAGAATTTGACGGTACAGTGGGAGTTTTCCAGATTAGATAAATTGGTAACATTCTAATCTTGGATAGAGTGCACGCTGAGTGTTTCTTTTCTCTCTCTCTTTCGCAGCGACCATGACCCGACCCTAAGACTATGACTCAGAGACCAATATTAACCGAACCTTCTTAAACACTGGCTTTTGGATTGTCAGAGTTGCATACCTCATTGCCACTCCTACTTTTACCCTTTTCTCCAGGACACCCCGTATTACTACGAACGTTCACTTCCATTGGACAAAACCATCATATGGTTATATACGAACTCGAAGGAATTTATTCGAGGATGGTTTCCGGTTCTGGAGAAAACAAATAGGACTATTCAGTTGTCTTTTCCTTTTACCTTCTCTCAGGTTGCGAGTACTCCTTCGTTTAGGAGATAGTACACCTATTACGCAAATTGAATAGTCTTCTTCCAAACCATAGGCAGGTGCTGACCGGTAGGGAATGAAGAAAACCAATTAGCCTAATGATGGTGTACATAAGATATTAAGTAAAGACATATCAAGGGATTAGTAAGAGGGCAAAGTAAATTGCGACTGCTATTCACGACCAAACCAAGTATTTCTTCGCCAATCCTAAATCACCTTTGTATTTCTCCAGGACACTCCGTATCACAACGAAGATCCACAGTTTATTGGATACTCCATCTTATGGTTATATACGAACTCGAAAGGAACTTGTTCCAGTTCGGGGATGGATTCTGGTTCAGGAGAAATAGGAATTAGGTTTATTCGGTTGTCTTTTATCTTCATCTTCTCTCGCATTGCGAGTGATCCTAGGATTAGGACAGTACACCCATTATGCTTATTGGATAGTCTTCTTCCAAACCATAGGCTGGTGCCGAACGGTAGGGAAGGAAGAAAACCATTTGGCCTAAGAGGGTGTACAGAAGGTAATGACTAAAGACATATAAAGGGATTTGGAGAGATGGCAAAGTATTATACGGTTACAGTTGTGAATCTGGATAATGGAAGAGGCATTACTAGGAATACCCGGATACCCCATCGAAACATTTCAATGTTTCAGTTTCACTGTGTACTGTTAAAGGAAAACTGATTTCCCGATTAGATACTTACTCCAGGGTATGTATTTAACAGGTATGATTCTCACGTCTGTATGGTTTTACAGATGGTGAGTGGGAGTAAGTTATTGGGAATTAGGTGATCATCCTTATTATATCGGAATTCATTGTAATTGGTGATATTTGAGGAAGTCACCTGGGTAGTTTGCGGACGGCAAGTATTTGGTTTTGAATATCCGTTGTTATGCACCAATTTCAAATTGATATATATGTACGTCTATTTTTATAGAGTGAGATATACCTTTTTAAAATTATGTCTATGATATTTACCTATATCAGTGGATGGTTAGGTAAGGAGCATTGAACAGCGGTGTAATTCTTCTTAACGATAAGTACAGTTTTCAACCTATGACACACAGGGATTGAGTTATCAGACTCAAAGGACTTATACAGAGTATTGTATGTTGTCCAGTGTCCATTAGGACGGAGGGGTTGGTACTCGTACTAGATTCTGTTTACTTGTGACTTCTCTGGTTCTTACACATGTGTTTCGGAGAAACACAAGGTCTGAGTTTTGAGAAGTTATTGGTATAAGAATAGAGTAGAGAACCAGGTGTTGCAAGTATCGGGATTCTTCAAGGTGATCGAAGATGTAGATACTTGTGTAGGGTATTCAGTTGATAGTAACGACTAAGAGAACTTGCTTCTCTTTCAGGTTACTCATAATTGGAAGCACTCCTAAGTTGAGTAACGTTGATCGGCCTCTTTCCATTTAGTTGACATGCACTGGAGACAGCTACATGATTTGAATCTGGTTCAATTAAATCAGTGCCTCTGGTTCTATATTGGATATAGAACAGTTCATATCTTAACGATGTTAAGGTACGGGGAGTTGTCCGGCTTATGCTTAAAACCAGACTCTGGATGACTGAAGGCACGTTTCTGTAATGGCTGTTTGTGGGTTGACCCAGGCTATGACGAGGGTTGATTTTCTACCATCTGGAAGATCAATAGCGATATTGTTCTAGACTCGCCACAGTTTTAATAAAATGGATTTTTTCAGAAAACAGTAGTGGGAGTATGGTAGAACTGGAAGTGATTCCAGAACCGTAAACGATTACTGATGATTTGATAAGAACCTAAAGATTCAATCTGGTTTGACATTCCATTGGCCACTCCGCAGATACGGTGGGTAACCTCAGGCACCCGAGAGGTACTCCGGTAGCCTCAAGGACGGTGACAGGGAGGTTCTTGTTTGCCCAGACTTTCCATTGCTGTTGTTCCAGAATATGAGACCCGGCAGGAGGATGAGTATAGCGTCGTTCTGAACTAGCTTCAGAAGTGTACGTCTATATGACTCTGCCAGAGGGTTGTCGTAGTCAGTGGGAGCAGTGGAAGCATGGTGGACAGGTGGCTTATGTCTATTTATGGACTAAAGCAGATGTAGCGGAGATAGATCATCTATTTCTGATATGACAGTCATAGGTTTGACTTCATCAGAATAGGGGATGGATCTGTTAAGAAGGTAGTAGGGTGTGATGTCCTAGTATTTAGATGACATACACAGAATAGGAAGTGAAATTCCTATACACGATCGGTTATACTTTGGTTGTCACACAGTGGTTTCTCCACATAAGGATATAGATATAATATCAGACATTTTGGTTACTGGATCTATGGTTTTAGATCTAGATTTGGGTAGTTTCTCAATCAGGGTACTTAGACAGCATTCTAAAGTATTTAGAATGGACGACTCCTGGCATGGTAGTGTACCTGCAGGTGATGGAGTCACCCTCTCTAAAGGTGTCTTACAGACTAAAGGGGAGAGGGATGTGTATGATTGGCAGATCACTTGCTTAGGCAATTAAGTCAATCATGAGATGTTAAGTACCACACCAGATGATGTTTTTGCACTAGATGCAATAAGTTGACATTGATCCAATCCTGGAGAAACAGTCGGAAGCAGTTTTAGAACATAAGTAGATGTTCTAGGGATATGATAACAAGAACCTCTTTCGGGAGACAGTTATCATTCCAGGCTTCCAAGGTGACCTGGATGACAGAGAGGTTGTCAGAGTTATAGTTTTCCCTCTGACGAGGGGCGGTATTTTGGACAGGTGGTCCAGGAGGATACTGAGGGAGGCATGGCGCAGGATACTGATTATGTTCAGTTGACGATACAGTCTTAGAAGTTTGGATTTGGAGTTCATTTATGAGCTAGGTCCCATCAGACATCCAGACACATTCTAAGACAAGTATTGCTCATTTCAGGAGATGGCTTTCTCCGCAAACTTGAGATATAGAGAGATATAGGAAGAAACATCAAGGCGGATCCACTCACTGAGGCTATTCCTCGAACGCAATAGTTTCGCAAACAGGTTTTGTGAGACTGGCTAGTAGAGGAGTTGGGTGTTCGGTATCATACGGGCTGTGAGTATGCGACATCGCAATAATTAGCCTTGAGTGCAAGTGGGAGATTGTTGGAGATAGTGCCCTCCTAGTCAATTATTGGATCACAGGCACGTGATTGCAATGATTGAGGGAGGACCTGTCCCAGTAGGACAGTCTTACTCAAGATGATAGTTTGCTATCTGGTTTATCTTTATCATCGTGTACTGCTTTAGGTGACCTTACAGGTCACTATTGCACGTTGATAGAGCCCCTAGGATTCTTGCTTGACTGCCAGCAGTATGAGGGCGATGATATACGCGGGAGCTGGTAGTCTATAAGCACATCCTTAAAAGGTCCCTAGTCGTGGGAGTTTCGAGACAGGGCATCGATAATCCAGAGTAGACTAGTGTATACAGTCGAGACCCCGATGAGGGGCGGTGGCCGGTCTCACAAGCCACTGGTGTCAGTTGGTTCACCTAAGATGTATACAGGTGCTCATTGGGTTATGAGTACACCGCACAGGACTCGCCGGTAACATGCTAGTTGGTCTTATACCTGACGTCAGATAGCAGTTCCCTGGTGACATGTGTACAGGTTAGTTCATCGACTTGAGATCGTCATTTGTCTCGTGTAAGTTCACACTGTACTTTGATTACTACCCTACCACGCTCAAAGGAGACGTGCAAACAGGTTTTAGTGTGGTACAGTCCCGAGCCACATGGAGGCAGTGAGCGGATCTGTAGGGGTTCGTCTCTCCCGGTATTGGGGGTGAGGTCACGCTGTGTATAGGAGAGCCCTTACACAAAGTCCTTGGCCATGGCAGGAGATTTACTGGTAGGTATTCCGGTAGTATCTCAGGGTGTTATGGGCTACACTCCGACACGACTTGTACCGCTTTTGGGGGTCTGACTTTTACTAACCCCCTAGGCCCGCCATGCGATGCTCATAGACGAACGGACCGGACTGTACGGATATTGTCACTGACAGGCTCAGTAGGGTGTCAGGATGAGTTCGCTCATCGACGTACCTTTTGGTCAATAGCCGGTAGCCCGTCACGTATAGCTAATACCTCTGACGTGATAGTGGTTAAATCCACAACCAAAGTATTGACGAGTCTTCAGAGTCCCCCACAGACCAGTTTCTACAGTTTCGGGCGAAACGTTGTAGAGGCCGTATGGAGATATAGCAGGGTTCGATTAGATACGTGCGGTATTGCACGGATCATGATCGGACGGAAAATACTAGCGGGCTTTGGTTTAAGCCGGATCCTAGTATTGTACAGTGTAGATTTTGTCTCATTGCATTTGTATTCGGTCGGAATACAAATGCGGGTATGTATATATAGTAGCGGAATTTCCTGTAATTTATTACGGGATCAGTTTTCCGAAGTTGCCAGTTTGTTTTCCGTTTCGGCCATTTTCCCTTGTATCTTTCATTGGCTGAAGTTTGGTGGAGGAGGGATTATTTGCAATTGTGCAAATAAGCATTGTGGAGGGTGGTCTTTGCATATTGTTGTGTCATGATAGTTCCACCATCACATTAACTTCTTTGTTCATGATGGTTCATGATGGCTTGACCTTTTGGAGTTATGATTGGTTGGTTGAGTATTGGACTTTCCTTGTGATGATTTCTTCTCTTGATCTCATATCATTCCCTCTTGTACTATTGTTGCTCTCTCTCTCACTCTCATACACTCCCTCTCATTCTCTCAAGGAGCCATGGCCGGCCAAGTATAGGGGGCTGTCCAAAATTTGAGTGGGGGAATTTTTGTTCATTTCATGCTAAAAAAATTCCCAAGTTCATCTCCAAAAAGGTTAAGTTCATTTCCTCCACCAAAGGCAACTTCCTCAAACCCCAAATGAGACATAGAGCACTACACATTTTCTACAGCAAATCTTGGGCACGTCGACTCGCTAACTTCGTGCCCGAGTTGCCTCGGTCCAGAGGTGGGAGCCCGTAAAAGAAGCCGGCGAAGTGGTGCCCTTCCGGCGACGTGATGAAGACCGGAGATTCCGCGGGGAGATCGGGATGATGAAGAGAAGACCGAAGGACAAAGATCGCTCGGTATATCTCTCTACTCGTTCTTTAGTTTGCTAGGACTAGATTAATGGCCCGATCCGGGATTTTTGTGCGCGGTGGTGCCGGTTTACAAGTTCGAAAAAAGTTTCATTTCCGTATTCCGGCGTCGGATTGACGGCCGGGGCGCCGCCGTGCACTTACACCATCTGCCAGATCTCATAATCGTGGAAGGCAGCAATGGCAAGAAGGATCCGAATAGGATTTGAGCATAGCTACTGGAGAAAAGGTCCCGTCATAATCCAAACCAGGTCTTTGACGAAAACCCTTTGCAACAAGCCAAGCTTTATAGGTTTCGACCTCCCCATCTACACCAATCTTCTTTCTGAAGATCCATTTGCAGCCTACGGGTTTTACCCCTTCTGGAGCAAAGTCCAAAGTCCAAACTTTGTTGGTGTAAATGGACTCCATCTCGGTCCACATTGCATCCAGCCATTTTACCGAGTCACCGCTCAGAACGGCTTGCTGGAAGCTAGTAGGCTCATCATAATCAACTGTGCAATCCTCTCTATCCCCGTCTATGAGAAAACCGTAGTATCTCTCGGGCGGATGAGACTGCCTACTACTCCTGCGGAGCGGCGCAGGAATGCCTGATTCTCCTGAAACTTCTGGTTCTTCCAAGCTTTCAGTAATAGCTTGTGGTTCAGAAATTTCTTCCAGTTCTATTGCGCTCCCACTTATCTGATTTTCCAAAAATTCAGTTTCCAAGAAGTGGGCATGCTGAGAAACAAAAACTTTTTGTTATTCTGCGGAATAGAAAAGATACCCCCTGGAGTTCTTTGGGTATCCCACAAACTTACACAGTACTGAGCGTGCCTCGAGCTTGTCCGCATGCTGCTTCTTTACAAAAGCTGGACATCCCCATGTCTTAAGATACTTAAGACAGGGTTTCTTCCCACTCCACATCTGATATGGGGTGGTAGGCACAGTCTTGGTTGGAGCCTTGTTCAAGAGATATGCAGTTGTTTCTAGTGCATAACCCCAGAAAGATTGCGGTAACTCAGCCTTACTCATCATGGAACGAACCATATCCAATAGGGTTCGATTCCGCCTTTCAGATACACCATTGTGTTGTGGTGTGTATGGAGGAGTACGTTGAGAGATAATTCCATTCTCTTTTAAGTAGTCCAGAAACTCGGCACTCAAGTATTCATCACCTCGATCAGATCTCAGTGTCTGTATACTTTTGCCTGTTTGTTTTTCAACTTCATTCTTGTATTCCTGAAATTTCTCAAAGGCCTCGGATTTGTGCCTCATTAAGAATACATGTCCATACCTAGAGAAATCATCTGTGAATGTAATGAAGTATGAATAACCACTTCGCGCATGTGTAGACATTGGACCACACACATCACTGTGTATGAGTCCCAAGAGCTCGCTCGCTCTTACTCCGTGTCCAGTGAACGGAGTCTTTGTCATTTTTCCCATGAGACAAGATTCATAAGTGGCATAAGACTGATAATCGAACGTATTCAAGTATCCCTCTTTATGTAACTTAGTTAATCGTGTCTCATTAATGTGAACCAGTCTACAGTGCCATAAGAAAGTCTGATTTGTTTCCGGAGACTTTCTTTTAAGTTTGTTCCGGACACTGAAAATCTGAGCTTGATTTAATACGTATATCCCGTTTTCTAATATACCTGACCCAATCAAAACTTGATTTAGGTGGATGTGGACCACATCGCTTACAAAAGTAAAATCATATCCTTCCTTAGAAAGTAAGGATACAGATATGATATTACAAGTCGCACCTGGTACATACAAACAGTTACGCAGAATCAATATCTTCACAGTTGTCAGTCCAAGATAATATTCCCCTACGGATTCAGCATTATGCCCATTCCTTTAGCAACCCTGAGAGTCATATCACCTTTCCTGATAACCCTACGGTTTCTCAGAGCCTGTAACGAGTTACAGATGTGAGATCCTAATCCGGTATCCAATACCTAGGAAGTAGGGTTAACTGACATACAATTCTCTACTACAAACACACCCGAAGCCGAAGCCACAACATGCTTCGAATCCTGGCTACTGGCTTTGCTAGCCCAACAATCCTTCTGCCAATGTTCATTCCCGTAACAATAAGAACTTCCCTCCTTTACTACATCCAGTCCTGAAACTTTTGCCCTTCCCTTTCCTTCTACTTCCCTGGTTTCCTTCAGGGTAGAGGGTAGAGATTGTAGAATCAAGTCAGCATCTGACCCGTTCTCCAACGTGGCCTTCAGGTCCGTGAGCTCAAAATAGCTGGTCTCTGTAAGGACGTTGCCTCCTACAGATGACCTGATAGCCAACCTCGCTTGAAGCAATTCGTTCGAGGTCTCATATCTTGCGATACGAGATTGCACTCCATATAAATCTTTGTTATGGAGGAAGACAGAAACTAAGTCCATCTTCGCGTGCTGCCTCTGGTTTGCACCATCAACTGAGGCTAACACGAGGCACTTGGCTTTCGTACAGTCTTTTTCCAATGTCATACGGATGTCAATATCCATGAGAGGGGAAATCGGTCCTGAGACGGTAGGGGTTTGATTAGTTAAGAGGTGTCCCAGCTTGTCATGGGCAATGGACATCTGGACAGACCTTTGCCAATCATAATAGTCAGGTTCAGTCATTTTATTATCTAGATGTAACCTATATGTGGTCACTGGGTCGCTGCAATTAAGAGAGAGAGAAGAAAATACTCAGCATGATGCTCTTGCAAGTTTAGATTGGTTTTTAATTTATCTCAACAGGATGGCTCCCACTGTTTCTCGAATCCCTCCTCAAACCAAAAAGGAAAAATTAGTCAGGATCAATCTCACCATACAATACTTGCTTAACTGTCCAGCCAGGCCAGTGTCGGTACTTCAAGAGAGGTTTTCCAACGCTTTCGCGAAGTTCCTTAATTAAATAACCTCTTTTCCCTAGGGGCGTAGCCCCGCTAACACCTTTCTAGACAACTATTTGGTTTATAGCATTGATCGTTAAGTGAGAAATTTCCCGAGGAGTAGCATATACTCACAGTAGGATCGGGATCCAAATATCATCGCGTGATAAAACTGAAGGAGTCCTACCAGAATCATCACACTCCAAATGGTATGCAGCGCTAGCAAGTTTCAGATTCTTTAGAAACTCCCGTTGTGGATTTTTTCCCCATGCTCTTATGACCTTGACGAAGGTCAAAAAATCATAAGTCACATGTCAAGTTCTACCCGTCATTGTTCAGGTTAATTTGAACCCACCCGTATATACCCTTGACGAAGGTCAACAAGGTAATACGACTGTCCCAAACCAACGCATCTATCTATGCTACATATGAATACCCAACAGGTACCAATCACTATGCCTTGACGAAGGTCACCAAACATAGCTTGAATACTATTGAATATTCATACGAAATGACGGAGGGCTACGAATGGTTTTGGCGAAACCGTGAATGTTGTGAACTTGATATAATCGAAGGAACCTTGATAGCTTTTAAAAGGAGCGGCTTAAGCTCCGCGTTTAAAAGTTTTTTTTGAAAAGAAACCGAGTGGTTTTGAAATTGTTCCAACGACTTTAACTTTGGTTTATTTTCTTGCATTAATTTTAATGTGTCCCATCATTTAATCCTACCATTGCATAAAACAACGAAAATATGACATACGCTTATGCCATCAGCATTCTCCACGGGGCCCCGTCATTACCCGTTAGGTTACTTAACTAACGACACAGCGGGGACTGGACTAGCGCGGATGCAAAACATAAGCAACGCCTAAATAAATATCATATATAGATATATACATTCGTCAGATGCAATGATAGCCATTCCAGATTACAGATGAACACATTGGATATACTAGGAATCCGCATTTCGTACGAGCCTGTAACGAAAAGCGGATTACATGGTTGCGATGAATAGCCAATACCCCACCCTAGACCCCTACGGGTACGGCAAACTACCCGCCAAAAACCCGAAGTGTAGCAACCTCCCTCAATAACATGAGTAGGCCACTCGGCACTTCGAGGTACCTGGTAGTTTGTGCACCCATCCTTGGGTCTATCCGAGGAGCAAAAATAGTATAAGAAATTATACAATGACGGCTAAAACCCCATCCCGGTTGTGCGGCCATATAAATAATATTACCTCAATTACAAATTACATGAATTGAAAGAAAAAGAAAACTCTCATCTCACAACCCCCCGGCTATTCATCGGCGACAATCCAATGAATTCATATACACATACCATCAACATTACAAATCACAGATATGTATAACCCCCACTAATCGACGTATAGAGATTAGCAGACGTTCAATACATATATCACATCACAGATATAACCCGTTAGCTAAAGCCTTTAGAAGTTCGATCAAAATACGGATTTTTAACCACCCCAAAAACAAGTTTTGCTTTCTGTAAGATCTGGGCAGAAAAAACATATTGTAAAAATCCTAAAACTCTCCCAGAAAAACACTGCAGGAAAATTGTGCCACGACCGAGTCAACTCGGCCGCGGATCCGCGGCGGGAGCACGCTCCGCCGCGGTTCAGCAGCGCCTTGACCGAGTTAATGGACCATTTTTCTTGCTTGTTCTTTAAAAACCCTGAGCCGATTTTTAGTACATGATTTATTATTTTTTGAACAGAAAACAAAATCGGCAGAAAGTTTGTGTTCCGGGCATGTTTCGTGACTTTTTCTTCGATCGAAATTCTAGTTACTTTGCTAACATGTTAGATAGTGTTAAGCTAGGCTCTGATACCACTGTAAGTCCACGTTACCCGTCCACGGTTCTTTGGGGTTGCGGAAATGGTGAAAAACGATTTTTCGGTGGAGGTGACATGGACTCAAAAACGGATCAATGCTAAAAAAACTATCTAACAACCTAACTAAGAGTTTAGCTACTAGGTTAAAGGTTATACCTAAACTTGAACTCCTTCTCTTCAACTCCTTGTGGTGGTCGGATCGGCCTCACCTCGTCGTCTCCTTATGCCGAAGATGGATCCACCCGAAAGCTTTTACCTTTGGCTCCAACCTCAATCTAGAGGAAACTAAAATCCTTGGGTTGCTAGACCTTGGACCTTAGGATGAGTAGAGAAGTGTTTTAGGGTTTTATCTCTATGGTTCTTGCTTCTCAACACATGAGGCAATAGAACCATGAACTAGAGAGAGAGCAAGAGGAAGAGGGAGAGCTTGAGGATGAGAGAGAATGAGAATGATAGAATGAAGAAGACTTTTTCCCACCATCCTCTCATAACACAAAAATAATCATAACAATAATAGTAATTGAGTATTATGTGATAGTTCATATCATATCAAATGGCAATATCATTTCATGCACTCATTTTGTAAAGTATAACAAGCAAGCAAAAGTCTTTGCCATGAAATAATAGCCATTGTAATGATGATGGTCAACAAGTCCAACCTAGTCAACCGGTCAACAAAGACAACAAGTCAACAAAGTCAACCTTTCAACCCAACCATGGCACAATAATTCTTAATTAATATTATCATTAATCATATTTCTAATTCTCATTAGGGTTTAGCAAAAGTCAAAAGTCAACAACCCTAATGGGAATCCTCTGCATCTGTCTCTGTCAACCGTGCATACACACCCGCATCCGTGTTCCGAGGAACACGAATACAAACGAGATAAAACCAATCCCAAAACGTATACTAGGATCTGGCTTAAACCAAAGCCCGCTAGTAATAACTTCCCGGACACTAAACGTGCACAAGTGCACGGGTGTGACTGAACCCTGTCGCAAAACAATACGACCTCTACTCTTTTGCCTAAAGGCGAATAGCTCTCTATGTGGGACTCTAAATACTCGACACTACGCTGGCAGTGGGTTTAACCACAGACCGCAAGCGGCACTAGCAGTGCGTAATGGCCCCCGGGTAGATGCCGACAAGAAGACGGACGGGGTGAAACCCATCTGAACTCCTACTGAGCATGAATGTGACAGTCTCCGTACAGTCCAGTCTGTTCGTCTGAGAATATCGCATGGCAGGCCTAGGGGCGGTAAACGTCAGTCCCCTAATAGCGGTACAAGTCGTGTCGGAGTGTAGCCCAGAACACCCTGAGATAACAAAGGAAACCTACCAGTATATCTCGCTTGCCCTGGCCAGAGACTTTGGGTAATGGCTCTCCTAGACACAGCGCAATATCAACCCCCAATACCGGGAGAGACGAATCCTGTCTAACCGTCACTGCCTCCAAGTGCTTCGGGACTGCACCCAACTACTACCTGTTTGCACGACTCCTTTGAGCCGTGGTAGGGTAGTAATCAAAGTACAGTGCGAACACACTCGAGGCGAAGTGACAGTGTCATGTTAGTGGACTAAGCTGTACTCATGTCACCTGGGAACTGATAACTGACGATAGGTATAATACCAACCAACAGTTCCCGACGAGTCCTGTCCAGTGTACTCGTAACCTAACGAGCACCCGCATACTATCTCAAGTACGACGTACTGACAGCTGTGGGACAGACCGTCTCCCATGTTGGGATGAGAAGCGCATATGCTAGTCTACTCCGGAGTATCGATTCCCTATCTCGATAGTCCTACGACTAGGGACCTGTTATAAGGATGTGCTTGTGGATTACCCAGCCCCCACGAGTGGGACTGCCATCACAACGCTGGTAATCAAGCAAAGATCCTAAGGGCTCCACTAATGTGTATAGGTTATATACTAAAAGAAACGCATGTACACATTAAAGTAGAATACTACAATTTTGAGCAAGATTGTCTATACAACTGTGAATATCCCAAGCTTCCATTAAGTAATATACAAACTAGTATGATACAGCAATGGCCTCTAGGGCATATACACTAACATTAGGCTTGTCATAGTTGACCATGGATGCATTTGTAATGATATAATTGTAAGTCCACGTTACCTCTCCAGGTTCTTTCAGGCTTGCGGAAATGATGAAAAACGATTTTTCGGGTCATGGTAACATGGACTATAGAACACGGATCTTTGCTAAACTACACACTAGCAACTAACTAGAGCTTTTCCTACTCGGTTAGGGGTTATACCTTAACTTGAACTCCTTCTCTTGGGCTCTTTGTGGTGGTCGGATGGTTCGTTCCTCATCGCCTTCTCTTGCCGAAGATGGATCCACCTGAGGGTCTCTAACTTAAGCTTCTTTCTCGAACTTGAGAAAACTAAAGTGTCCGGCTTGCTAGACCTTCAACCTTAGGATGAGTAGAGAGTGGCTTGGGTGTTTTATCTCCAAGGAAATGTTTCTCAACACATGAGATGAATTTTCCTTGAGCTAGAGGAAGAGGAAGAAGAAAGGATGAGAGAGAATCAATATGATAGAATGAGAATAGTTTTACAACCATATCAAATATATGTGAATTAATCTAATTAATAATATTAATCAAAATGAAAAAGGTGATGGTTGGTTTGATAAGACCATTATCATTTTCCATTAAATGTTTTTGCAAAGATCAATGAGCATCTTTGGAAAGAAATGATGATGGTCAATGTTTCAACCTTAGTCAACAAGTCAACCTTGGTCAACAAGTCAACAAACCCTAACCATAACCCAATTTCATTTAAATAACATTATCAATTGATATTTCACATATTCATTAGGGTTTGGTAAACGACAACCGTCAACTGTGCATACACACCCGTACCAAAACCCTAATGAGAATTCTCTTCCTCTGCCTCAGTCAACTGTGCATACACACCCGCATTCGTGTTCCGAGGAGCACGAATAATATGAGATAAAACTAATCCCAAAGCATAAAATAGGATCTGGCTCAAACCAGAGCCCGCTAGTAACAACTGTCCGGACACCAAACGTGCACAAGTGCGCGGATGTGAACGAACCCTGTCGCAAAACCATGCGACCTCTACTCTGTTTTTCCCAAAGGCGAATAACCCTCAGTGTGGGACTCTAAAGACCCGACACTACGATGGCAGTGGGTTTAACCACAGACCGCAAGCGGCACTAGCTGTACGTAACGGTTCCCAGGTAGATGCCGATAAGAAGACGGACGAGGTGAAACCCATCTGAACTCCTACTAAGCCTGAATGTGACAATCTCCGTACAGTCCGGTCTGTTCGTCTAAGAATATCGCATGGCGGGCCTAGGGGACGGTAAACGTCAGTCCCCTAATAGCGGTACAAGTCGTGTCGGAGTGTAGCCCAGAACACCTGAGATAACACTGAAACCTACCAGTATATCTCGCTTGCCCTGTCAAGGGACTTTGTGTAATGGCTCTCCTAGACACAGCGCGATATCAACCCCCAATACCGGGAGAGACGAATCCTGTCTAACCGTCACTGCCTCCAAGTGCTTCGGGACTGCACCCAACTACTACCTGTTTGCACGACTCCTTTGAGCCGTGGTAGGGTAGTAATCTAAGTATAGTGGGAACACACTCGAGGCGAAGTGACAGTGTCAAGTCAGCGGACTAAGCTGTACTCATGTCACCTGGGAACCGATTGTTGGATATATATATGCCCTAGAGGCCATTATGTGATAGTGGATGTATTTATACATGTATATATATATATATATATTCAGTGTACATTCTTGCTCGACATGATAGTATGCTATCTGGTTCTTCTTTATCTGACATGTTGATTTGATCATGCTTTTACTCATTCATACATGTTGATAAAGCCCTGAGGATACTGGCTTGACTGCAGTGATTATGATAGAGATCATACTAGTGGGACATCTGTAGTTTATAAGCACATCCTGAAATGTCCCTAGTCGTAGGTGTATCGAGACGGGGCATCGATATTCCAGAGTAGACTAGCGTATATGATAATAGACCCATATGATGGGCGATAGATGTTCTTACATTCATCGATGTTTGACATCAAGATCATATACGGGTGCTCAGTGGTGACTGGGTACACTGGACGGACTCACAGAGAACTCCTATATGGAATTATATCTATCGTCGGATAGCAGTTCTCAGGTGACACTAGTACAGGTTAGTCTGTAGACCCGAGATCGTCATAGAGTCATGTGTGCTATCCCACTGTACTTTGATTACCACCCTACCACGGCTCTACTGAGTCGTGCAAACAGGTGGCCGTTGAGTACAGTCCCGAGACACACGAAGGCGATGAGCGATAGAAGGGGTTTCGTCTCTCCCGGTATTGGGAGTTGATGCTGTGCTGTGCTCGACTGGTTATATCAGTAAGTCCCTGGCCAGGGCTGCTGAGATTTATTGATAAGTGTTATCAGTAGTTCCTCGATCTGTTATAGACCATTCACCGGCATGACTTATTGAGTTATTGGGGTCGACGTGACCATTCCTAGGCTCGATATGCAGCATATTTGACGAAAAGAATGGACTGTATGGTAATGTTGCCGGTTGGCTCGACGGGAGTTGTAGCAGGTTCGCTTATCTTCTTCTGATCGCTCAATACCCGGGTGGCCGTTACGTTTAGCTGACCACTTGTGGCTTGGGGGTGCTTGATATGATCATCACCCACTGCCAGCGTATTAACGAGTCTTAGAGTCCCACAAAGGAGTTACCTAGTCCAGGTGAAACGTTGTGGTGCGCGTATGCGATATGCGCATGGACCCGGTTAAATTGCGCGTATGAGATACCGTATATTAATCGGGCGGCTTGCTTTTGGTCGGCTCGTATGTGATATGACCAGGTTGATAAATCAAGTGTTGATTTATCATTTAACCATTAGCTTCTCACTAGAAATCCTTTCTCGTTCTTTTTAGATGTATGCATGCATGTATGCATTCATTCTTGTTCATGCACATATGGATGTGCATGCACACATGCATACATACATCATTCTATCATGGTTGTATATACATAGAAAATGGTGGCAATATAAGACTCACACCATGGTTTTATATATATGAATTATTATTGCATCTGTTTTAAAACAAAATGAAAAAGGAAAGGATAATTCATGGTTTGTTTCTACACTCTTCTTTGACCTAACCATGCTCACCTACTTTTAACCATGGATTAACTTTCCTTTTATGTTTTAACTCAAATTAAATAATATCTTTATCATTTAACCATGGTTTGAGATGAGAAGTGCAATATATATATACATATATTTTCTATTTTCTTTGATTAGTGATTATCTTTTTCTCTTCTTCTTAAAAAGCCATCATCTTCTTCAACCTTGCTCTTTTGCTCTCTAGATCTCTCAAGTGAGCAAAATACTCAACAAGATAGGATTTTGAAGTGAGAAAAAGAACCACAACACCATTCTACACAAGTCTTGCCCACTTGTTTAGAGTGTTAGCTTCATTCTCTTCTCTTGATCAAGTGAAGTTGCAAGCTTGGACAAAGGAGCTTCGGGTGGATCGTCGTGGACGTTAGAAGACCTCAAGCTAATCGTTTTCCAACTCTCAAGTGGCCAAGGAGTCTAGAATAGGGAGCTACAAAGGTTGTACTCTCAAAACCCTAGCCTTTGTTACTTGTGGTGTGGTTTATAGTTATGAAACCCTAATTTTCTAGGATTGATTCTTTGTGTTTTCACTTAGCAATCTAAAATCTTAATCTTTGTGACATGTGATGCTTCCAAACCTTTCATAGGGTGCTAGGTAAACCTAACACTGATAACTGACGATAGGTATAGTACCAACCAACAGTTCCCGACGAGTCCTGTCCAGTGTACTCCTAACCTAACGAGCACCTACATACTATCTCAAGTACGGCGTACTGACGGCTGTGGGACAGACCGTCTGCCAAGCTGGGATGAGAAGCGCATACGCTAGTCTACTCCGGAGTATCGATGCCCTGTCTCGATAGTCCTACGACTAGGGACCTGCATAAGGATGTGCTTGTGGATTACCCAGCCCCCACGAGTGTGACTGCCATCACAATGCTGGTAATCAAGCAAAGATCCTAAGGGCTCCACTAATGTGTAAAGGCGATATGCTATAAGAAACACATGCACACATTAAAGTAGAAACAAACCAAGTAGCATACTACTATATTGAGCAAGATTGTCTATATAAATGTGAATATCCCAAGCTTCCATTAAGTAATATACAAACTAGTATGATACAGTAATGGCCTCTAGGGCATATACACTAACAATCTCCCACTTGAACTAGGCCATGTACTGGCGTATCGAAGACCTATCATCTCGATCAGCCGCTCGAACTGAGTCTGGGGTAAGGCCTTTGTGAGTGGATCAGCAGTGTTATCTTCCGTAGCAACTCTCCGAACCTCGATCTCCTGGCGACCTACGATCTCCCTGATCAGGTGATACCGCCTCAAGATGTGCCTGGACTTCTGATGGGACCTGGGTTCCTTCGCTAAAGCTATAGCCCCGTTGTTGTCGCAATACAGAGGTATTGGATCAACAATGGACAGAACCACCTGAAGTTCTATCAAGAACTTCCTCATCCAGACGGCTTCTTTTACGGCATCAGATGCAGCGATATTTTCCGCTTCCATCGTCGAGTCAGCAACGGTTTCCTGTTTGGAACTCTTCCAACACACCGCCCCTCCATTGAGGGTAAAGACATAACCCGACATGTACTTGGAATCATCTTTGTCACTCTGGAAGTTGGAGTCAGCAAAGGCCTCGATCTGGAGGTCTTTTCCGCCATACACCAAGAATATCTCCTTAGTCCTTCTCAGGTACTTGAGAATATTCTTTACCGCTATCCAGTGCTTCTCCCCAGGGTTTGACTGATACCGGCTTACCACACTCAGTGCATAAGCTACATCTGGTCTGGTACACAACATCGCATACATTATAGAGCCCACCGCAGAAGCGTAGGGTATAATAGACATGTGATCCCTTTCCAAATCAGTCTTGGGAGACATCTCTTTGGAGAGGGTGATCCCGTGACAAGCCGGTAGATTACTGTGCTTGGAATCTTCCATACTGAATATTCTCAGTATGGTGTCGATGTACCTGGACTGTGAAAGTCCTAATATCCTCTTGGATCTGTCACGATAGATCCGGATCCCCAGAATGTAAGAGGTATCACCCAGGTCTTTCATGAAGAACCTGTATGACAAGAACCCTTTGACAGATTGTAGCATAGGAATGTCATTTCCTATCAAGAGAATGTCATCCACGTATAAAACTAGGAATACGACAGATCGTGCTACAAATCTACTATAGATGCATGGTTCATCTGGATTTTTGATAAAGCCAAAATCTTTGCCGTCTCATCAAAAAAGATGTTCCAACTCCGCGATGCCTGCTTTATTCCATAGATGGACTTAAGCAACTTGCACACCTTTCCGCTGCTCCCACTCTGATTGAAACCCTCTGGCTGGTCCATATAGACACACTCCTCTAAATTTCCATTCAGAAAAGCGGTCTTTACGTCCATCTGCCAAATCGCATAATCGTGGAAGGCAGCAATGGCAAGAAGGATCCGAATGGATTTCAGCATAGCCACTGGAGAAAAGGTTTCGTCATAGTCCAAACCAGGTCTTTGACGAAAACCCTTTGCAACAAGTCTATCTTTATAGGTCTCAATCTGTCCATCTACACCAATCTTCCTTTTGAAGATCCACTTGCATCCTACGGGTTTTACCCCATCTGGAGCAACGTCCAACGTCCATAATTTGTTGGTGTACATGGACTCCATTTCGGTCCGCATTGCATCGAGCCATTTTACCGAGTCAACGCTCTGAATGGCCTGCTGGAAGCTAGTCGGCACATCACTATCAATGATGCAATCCTCTCTATCCCCGTCTATGAGAAAACCGTAGTATCTCTCGGGCGGATGAGACTGCCTACTACTCCTGCGGAGCGGCGCAGGAATGTCCTGATCTTTCGAACCTTCTGGTTCTACTAAGCTTTCAGTAATAGCTCGTGGTTCTGGAATTTCTTCCAGTTCTATTGCGCTCCCACTTATCCGATTTTCCAAAAACTCAGTTTCCAAGAAGTGGGCATGACGAGAAAAAAAAACCTTTTGTTCCTCTTCGCAATAGAAGAAATATCCCTTGGAGTTCTTTGGATATCCCACAAACTTGCACTGTACTGAGCGTGCCTTGAGTTTGTCCGCATGCTGCTTTTTGACAAAAGCTGGACATCCCCATGTCTTAATGTGCTTAAGATAGGGTTTCTTCCCACTCCACATCTGATATGGTGTGGTAGGCACAGTCTTAGTTGGAACTCGGTTCAAAAGGTATGCAGCTGATTCTAGTGCATATCCCCAGAATGATCGCGGTAACTCAGCGTTACTCATCATGGAACGTACCATATCCAATAGGGACCGGTTTCGTCTCTCCGATACACCATTATGTTGTGGAGTGTATAGAGGAGTAAGATGAGAGAGAATTCCATTCTCTTTTAAGTAATCCAGGAACTCGGCACTTAAGTATTCACCACCTCGATCAGATCTCAGTGTCTTGATACATTAGCCTGTTTGTTTTTCTACTTCATTCTTATATTCCTGGAATTTTCCAAAGGCTTCGGATTTATGTTTCATTAAGAAGACATATCCTTACCTTGAAAAGTCATCCGTAAAAGTAATGAAGTAAGAATAACCGCTTCGCGCATGTGTAGACATTGGTCCGCACACGTCGCTGTGTATGATTCCCAAGAGCTCGCTCGCTCTTTCTCCGTGTCCAGTGAACGGAGTCTTTGTCATCTTTCCTTTGAGACAGGATTGACAAGTTGCATATGATTGATATTCGAACGGATCCAAATATCCTTCTGTATGTAACTTCGTCAACCTTCTCTCATTGATGTGACCCAGTCTACAATGCCATAAGAAAGCCTGATTTGTTTCCGGAGACTTTCTTTTGTGTGTATTCTGAACATTGAAAATCTGTGGTTGGTTTAATACGTATATTCCATTGTTTAATGTACCTGACCCAATCAGAACTTGATTAAGGTGAATGTTTACAACATTGCTTACAAATGCAAATTCATAACCTTCATTAGATATTAAAGATACAAAAATGATATTACAAGTTGCATTGGGTACAAAATAACAATTATGCAAAACCAAAACGTGTCCATCTGACAACCCCAGGTGATAATCCCCCACGGACTCAGTATCCATGCCAGCTCCGTTTGCAACTCTGAGGGTCATATCACCTGCCTTCAAAACCCTACGGTTTCTCAACGCCTGCAAAGAATTACAGATATGAGATCCTGATCCGGTATCCAATACCCAGGAAGTAGAGTTTATTGATAGACCGTTTTCAATAACATACACACCTGAAGCTGAAGCCGCAACTTGCTTCAGATCCTGGGTTCTGGCCTTCCAAGCCCTGCAATCCTTTTTCCAGTGTCCACTCTTGTGACAGTAAAAGCATTCTTCCTTTCCCACAAGCTTTCCCGGTTCCTTTGTTGCCTTTTCCTTTCCCTTCGTATCCACTTTACTAACACCGCCCCTTGGTTTGGCGAGGGTTTTCTTCTTCTTTCCCTTGGCTTTCACCTTGGACCTAGAAGAGGAAGATCCTCCTACAAATAAAGTGGATGTTTCCCTACCTTTCTGTAGGGTGCCCTCTGCACTCCTCAGCATGTTGAGGAGTTATGAATGTTCAACTTCTTTTTCTTACAAGTTGAAGTTCAGGATAAACCGGGCGTAAGTGAAAGGAAGGGACTGGAGAATCAAGTCCGTGTAGAGCTCGTTCTCTAACGTGGTCCCAAGGTCCGCGAGCTCCTCAATGAAGCCAATCATCTTAAGCACGTGTTCCGCTAACGATGATCCGACGGCCAATCTCGCCGAAAACAGCTTTTTCGAGACTTCGTATCTGGCGATACGGGATTGCTCTCCATACAGTTATTTTGTATGGAGAAATATGGATTCAAGGTCCATATTCTCGTGCCTCCCCTGGTGTTCATTGTGCATAGAGGCAAGCACGAGGCACTTGGCCTTTGCGCAGTCGATTTCCCAGGTCTTACGGATTTCCTTATCCGCAACGCTAGTTTTAGGACCTGGGACAGGGGGAGCTTTGGTGGTGAGGAGATACCCCAACTTGTCATAAGTGATTGCCATTTTGACATTCCTGAGCCAAACTTTGTAGTTTGGCCCTGTCAGTATGTTTTTATGTAGTAGTAACTTAAGTCCAGTCATGATGTTTGGTCGCTGCAATTAGGAGAGAGAGAAAAAACACATTAGCATGATGCTTTTGCAAGTTTAGAGTGGTTTTTAATTTGTCTAAACATGATGGCTCCCACTGTCTCTCGAATCCCTCCTCAAACCAGAAAGGAAGAATTAGTCAGGATCAATCTCACCGTACAATACTTGCTTAACCGTTCAGCCAGGCTAGTGTCGGTATTTCGAGGGAGGTTTTCCAACTCTTTCGCGAAGTTCCTTAATTAAATAACCTCTTTTCCCTGGGGGCATAGCCCCGCTAACACCTTTCTAGACACCTACTAGGTTTACAGCATTTATCGTCAAGTGAGAAACTTCCCGAGGAGTAGCATATACTCACAGTAGGATCGGAATCCAAATATCATTGCGTGACAAAACTGAAGGAATCCTACCAGAATCATCACACTCCAAATGGTATGCTGCGCTAGCAAGTTTCAGTTCTTTTGAAACTCCCTATGTGGATTTTTGCACCATGCTCTTATGACCTTGATTTTGGCCAACAAATCATAAATCACATGTCAAGTTCTACCCGTCATTCTCCAGGTTAATTTGAACCCACCCGTACCTACCCTTGACTTTGGTCAACACGGCAGTATGACTGTCCCAAACAAACACATCTATCTATGCTGCACATGAATACCCAATAGCTACCAATCACTATGCCTTGACTTTGGCCAACAAACATAGCTTGAATACTATTGACCATCCATGTGAAACGACGGAGGGCTACGAATGGTTTTGGCGAAACCGTGAACGTAGTGAACTTGATATAATCGATGGAACGAGATAGCTTTTAAAAGGAGTGGTTTAAGCTCCGCGTTTAAAAGTTATTTTGAAAAGAAACCGAGTGGTTTTGAAAGTGTTCCAACGACTTTTACATTGGTTTATTTTTCTTGCATTATAAATAATGCGTCCCATCAATTAATCCTACCATTGCAGAAAACAACGAAAATATGACGTACGCTTATACCATCCGCATTCGCCACGGGGTCCCATCATCACCTGTTAGGTTACTTAACTAACGACAGAGCGGGGGCCAGACTAGTGCGGATACAAAACATAAGCAACACCTAAATAGATATCTACATATAGATATATACATTCGTCAGATGCAATGATAGCCATTCCAGATCACAGATGAATACATTGGATATAGTAGGAATCCGTACTCCGTTCGAGCCTGTAACGAAAAGCGGATTATACAGTCGCGATTAATAGCCAATACCCCACCGTAGACCCCTACGGGTGCGGCAAACTATCCGCCAAGTACCCGAAGCGAAGCAACCTCCCTCAACGACGTGAGTAGGCCACTCGGCACTTCGAGATACCCGGTAGTTTGTGCACCCCACCATGGGTCTATTCTAGGAGCAAAAACAGTAAAAAGAAATTATACAATGACGGCTACAACCCCATCCCGGTTGTGCGGCCATATAAATAATATTACATCAATTTACATATTACATTAATTGAAAGATAAAGAAAACTCTCATCTCACAACCTCCCCGGCTATTCATCTGCGACAATCCAACGAATTCATATAAACAAACCATCAACATTACAGATCACAGATATGTATAACCCCCACTAATCGACGTATAGCGATTAGCAGACGTTCAATACATATATAACATTACAGATACAACCCATTAGCCAAAGTCTACAGAAAATCGACCAAAATACGGATTTGTCACCACCCCAAAAACAAACTTGTTCTCTGGAAATTCTGGGCAGAAACAAACCATCTCAAAAATCACAAAACACCAACAGGAGAAAACAGCAGGAGAAACGATCCACGGCCGAGTCAACTCGGCCGCGGATCCGCGGCGGGAGCAAGCTCCTGCCGCGGATCCGTGGTGAGTTGGTCAACTCACTGGATCGTTTTTCTTGCCTGTTCTTTAAAAAGCCTGAGCCGATTTTTAATACATGATTTATTATTTTTTGAGCAGAAATAAAAATCGGCAGAAACTTGATATTTTTAACGTGTTTTGCGGTTTTTCGTCCGATCGAAATTCTAGATACTTTGCTAACATGCTAGGGTGTATTTAGCTAGGCTCTGATACGAATGTAAGTCTACGTTACCTCTCTCGGTTCTTTCGGGCTTGCGGAAATGATGAAAAACGATTTTTCGGGTCATGGTAACATGGACTATAGAACACGGATCTTTGCTAAACTACACACTAGCAACTAACTAGAGCTTTTCCTACTCGGTTAGGGGTTATACCTCAACTTGAACTCCTTCTCTTGGGCTCTTTGTGGTGGTCGGATGGTTCGTTCCTCATCGCCTTCTCTTGCCGAAGATGGATCCACCTGAGGGTCTCTACCTTGAGCTTCTTTCTCGAACTTGAGAAAACTAAAGTGTCCGGCTTGCTAGACCTTCAACCTTAGGATGAGTAGAGAGTGTCTTGGGTGTTTTATCTCCAAGGAAATGTTTCTCAACACATGAGATGAATTTTCCTTGAGCTAGAAGAAGAGGAAGAAGAAAGGATGAGAGAGAATCAATATGATAGAATGAGAATAGTTTTACAACCATATCAAATATATGTGAATTAATCTAATTAATAATATTAATCAAAATGAAAAAGGTGATGGTTGGTTTGATAAGACCATTATCATTTCAAATTAAATATTTTTGCAAAGATCAAAGAGCATCTTTGGAAAGAAATGATGATGGTCAATGTTTCAACCTTGGTCAACAAGTCAACCTTGGTCAACAAGTCAACAAACCCTAACCATAACTCAATTTCATTTAAATAACATTATCAATTGATATTTCACATATTCATTAGGGTTTGGTAAACGACAACCGTCAACTGTGCATACGCACCCGTACCAAAACCCTAATGAGAATTCTCTTCCTCTGCCTCAGTCAACTGTGCATACACACCCGCATTCGTGTTCCGAAGAGCACGAATACTATGAGATAAAACTAACCCCAAACCATATGCTAGGATCTGGCTCAAACCAGAGCCCACTAGTAACAACTGTCCGGACACCAAACGTGCACAAGTACGCGAATGTGAACGAACCCTGTCGCAAAACCATGCGACCTCTACTCTGTTTTGCCCAAAGGCAAATAACCCTCTGTGTGGGACTCTTAAGACCCGACACTACGCTGGCAGTGGATTTAACCACAGACCACAAGCGGCACTAGCTGTACGTAACGGTCCCCAGGTAGATGCCGATAAGAAGACGGACGAGGTGAAACACATCTGAACTTCTACTGAGCCTGAATGTGACAATCTTCGTACAGTCTGGTCTGTTCGTCTGAGAATATCGCATGGCGGGCCTAGGGGGCGGTAAACGTCAGTCCCCTAATAGCGGTAAAAGTCGTGTCGGAGTGTAGCCCAGAACATCCTGAGATAACACTGGAAACCTACCAGTATATCTCGCTTGCCCTGGCCAGGGACTTTGTGTAATGGCTCTCCTAGACACAGCGCGATATCAACCCCCAATACCGAGAGAGACGAATCCTGTCTAACCGTCACTGCCTCCAAGTGCTTCAGGACTGCACCCAACTACTACCTGTTTGCACGAATCCTTTGAGCCGTGGTAGGGTAGTAATCTAAGTACAGTGGGAACACACTCATGGCGAAGTGAAAGTGTCAAGTCAGCGGACTAAGCTGTACTCATGCCACCTGGGAACTGATAACTGACGATAGGTATAGTACCAACCAACAGTTCCCGAAGAGTCTTGTCCAGTGTACTCGTAACCTAACGAGCACCCGCATACTATCTCAAGTACGGCGTACTGATGGCTGTGGGACAGACCGTCTCCCAAGCTTGGATGAGAAGCGCATACGCTTGTCTACTACGGAGTATCGATGCCGTGTCTCGATAGTCCTACGACTAGGGACCTACATAAGGATGTGCTTGTGGATTACCCAGCCCCCACGAGTGTGACTGCCATCACAACGCTGGTAATCAAGCAAAGATCCTAAGGGCTCCACTAATGTGTAAAGGTGATATGCTATAAGAAACACATGCACACATTAAAGTAGAAACAAACCAAGTAGCATACTACTATATTGAGCAAGATTGTCTATACAACTGTGAATATCCCAAGCTTCCATTATGTAATATACAAACTAGTATGATACAGTAATTGTAAGTCGATGTACAACACCCCACGACTTGCGGGGAGGCGGAAATATGAAAAACGATCTTGTTCTTTGCTTAAACATCGACTAACCGCATGAATCGAAGCTAAACGATAACTAACAACTATCATAGAAGTTCTAAATTACTATGTGAAGTGATTATACCTAAAGAACCGTGTCCTTCGTCTTTACGAACTCCACCTCCTCCTCGGCCTTCTCCAAGTAGTAGACGATCCACCACGAGAGCTTTACTCCAAGCTTTGCCTCTAAACTTGAGGCAACTAGGTTTCTTTAAGTGCTAATCAAAGTACCTAGATGATATAGAGTGAGGGTTATGGATTAAGTAGTCTAACTAATCCTTGTACTCAACACATGAGAGGGGAGGATTAGGGTTTGAAGAGAGGAAGCTTGAGGAGAGAGAAGGTGTGAATGATTATTGAAAAATGAGAAAATGAGTTATCATAATATATATGAAGCATTAAGATTTAACAATAAAAGAAAATAAAATGATGAATAATCATGCTTCATAAATATCTAATGGTGATTCACCTCCATGAGTCATTAAGCATTTATGATGCATTAATGACATGGATGAATCACTCATATGACTCACTAATCTCATTCAATGTATTTGCCCCCTTAACCTCCTTTGTCACCATCTTCTAGAAGCTTCTCGCGCAATTATGAGAACGCCCCTCCTATCCGTGAAAACACGGAAAAACTTTAGACTGTATAAATCCAATAACCGGATACTAGTAACTGGCTTAAACCAAAGCCGACTAGTAAAAACTGTCCGTATGTCGTACGTGCGTAAACACACGTATGCGTCCGAACCCTTGTCGTAAAACCATACGACCTCTATATCGTTTCGCCAAGAGCAGGGAAACTCTCTGTGTGGGACTCTAGAGACTCGACTACTACGCTGGCAGTGGGTTTAACCACAGACCGCAAGCGGCACTAGCTGTACGTAACAGTCCCCAGGTAGATGTCGATAAGAAGGCCGATGAGGAAACCCATCGGAACTCCTACTGAGTCTGATGTGACAATCTCCGTACTGTCCGGTCTGTTCGTCTAAGACTATCGCATATCGGGCCTAGGGGGCGGCAAGCGTCAGTCCCCTAATAGCGGTATAAGTCGTGTCGGAGCGAAGCCCATTACACCCTGAGAAACTACTGGAACCTACCAGTAAATCTCGCTTGCCCTGGCCAGGGACTTTGCGTAATGGCTCTCTGACACAGAGCGATATCAACCCCCAATACCGGGAGAGACGAATCATGTCTAACCGCCACTACCTCTAAGTGCTCGGGACTGCACCCAACTGCTACCTGTTTGCACGACTCCTTTTAGCCGTGGTAGGGTAGCAATCTAATAACAGTGGGACACACTCGAGGCGAAGTAGCAGTGTCAAGTCTGCGGACTATGCTGTACTCATGTCACCTGGGAACTGTTTACTGACGACTGGTATAAAACCAACCAACAGTTCCCGGTGAGTCATGTCCGGTGTACCCGTAACCTAACGAGCACCTGCATACTATCTCCAGTACGACGTACTGACGGCTGTAGGACAGACCATCTCCCCAACTGGGATAAGAAGCGTACACACTAGTCTACTCCGGAGTATCGATGCCCTGTCTCGATAATCCAACGACTAGGGACCTGAATAAGGATGTGCTTGTAGACTATCCAGCCCCCACTAGTGTGACAGCCATCACAACGCTGGTAGTCAAGCAAGATCCTAAGAGCTCTATCAATACGTATACTCACATATTAAGATAGAAAAACCAAGTAGCATACTACCATGTTTAGCAAGACTGTTATATACATGTGAATATCCCAAGCTTCCATTAAGTAATATACAAACTAGTATGATACAGTAATGGCCTTCTAGGGCATAAACACTAACAATCTCCCACTTGCACTAGGGTCATGTACTGGCGTATCGAAGACCGATGATCTCGAGTAGCCTTTCGAACTGAATCTTAAGTAGGGTCTTAGTGAATGGATCAGCAAGGTTATCCTCTGTATTTACTCTCTTTACCTCGATCTCCCGGTGATCTACGATCTCCCTGATCCGGTGATACCGCCTTAAGATGTGTCTGGACTTCTGATGGGACCTGGGTTCCTTCGCTAAAGCTATAGCGTCGTTGTTGTCGCAATTCAGAGGTATTGGACCAACACTGGTAGGAACCACCTGAAGTTCTGTGAGGAACTTCTTCATCCAGACAGCTTCTTTTGCGGCATCGCAAGCAGCTATGTGCTCCGCTTCCATCGTTGAGTCAGCAACGGTGTCCTGCTTGGAACTCTTCCAACAGACCGCCCCTCCATTGGGGGTAAAGACATAACCCGACATGGACTTGGAATCAACTTTGTCACTCTGGAAGCCGGAATCAGCATAGGCCTCCATCCTGAGGTCTTTTCCGACGTAAACCAAGAACATCTCCTTAGTCCTCCTCAGGTACTTGAGAATGTTCTTTACTGCTATCCAGTGATTCTCCTCTGGGTTTGTGTGATACCGGCTTACAACGCTCAATGCGTATGCTACATCTGGTCTGGTACATAACATCGCATACATTATAGAGCCTACCGCAGAAGCGTAGGGTATAATCGACATGCGTTCTCTTTCCAAATCAGTCTTGGGAGACATCTCTTTGGACAGGGTGATTCCGTGACAAGCCGGTAGGTTACCGCGCTTAGAATCTTCCATACTGAAACTTTTCAATATGGTGTTTATGTACCTGGACTGTGAAATTCCCAACATCCTCTTTGATCTATCACGATAGATCTAGATCCCCAGAATGTAGGTGGCATCACCCAGGTCCTTCATGGAGAATTTCTGTGACAAGAATCTTTTGACTGGCTGTTGCATAAGAATATCATTTCCTATTAGGAGAATGTCATCCACGTACAAGACGAGGAATACAACAACTCTCTCTACAATCTTACTGTATATGCATGGTTCATCTGGATTTTTCATAAAGTCGAATTCTTTGACAGTATCATCAAAACAGATGTTCCAACTCCGCGATGCCTGCTTTAGTCCATAAATGGACTTAAGCAGCTTGCATACTTTACCGCTGCTCCCACTCTGAATGAATCCTTCTGGCTGATCCATATAGACGCTCTCTTCTAAATTTCCATTTCGAAAGGCCGTCTTACGTCCATCTGCAAGATCTCATAATCGTGGAAGGCAGCAATAGCAAGAAGGACCCGAATGGATTTCAGCATAGCCACTGGAGAAAAGGTTTCGTCATAGTCCAAACCAGGTCTTTGACGGAAACCCTTTGCAACAAGTCTAGGCTTATAAGTTTCAACCTGTCCATCTACACCAATCTTCTTTCTGAAGATCCACTTGCATCCTACGGGTTTTACCCCATCTGGAGCAGTGTCCAAAGTCCATACTTTGTTAGTGTACATGGACTCCATTTCGGTCCGTATTGCATCCAGCCATTTTACCGAGTCGCCGCTCTGAATGGCTTGCTGGAAGCTAGTAGGGTCGTCATTGTCAATGACGCAATCTTCTCGATCCCCGTCTATGAGAAAACCGTAGTATCTCTCGGGCGGATGAGACTGCCTACAACTTCTGCGGATAGGCGCTGGTATGTCCCTTTCTTCTGAAACTTCTTGTTCTACCAAAGTTTCAGTAACAGCTTGTGGTTCTGGTATTTCTTCCAGTTCTACTGCGCTCCCACTCTTCTGATTTTCTAAAAATTCAGTTTCTAAGAAGCGGGCATGACGAGAAACAAAAACCTTTTGTTCCTCTGCGTAGTAGAAGCAATATCCAATGGAGTTCTTTGGATATCCCATAAACTTACACTCTACTGAGCGTGCCTCGAGCTTGTCCGGATGCTGCTTTTTTACAAAAGCTGGACATCCCCATGTCTTCAGGTACTGAAGATAGGGTTTCTTCCCACTCCACATCTGATATGGTGTGGTAGGCACAGTCTTGGTTGGAACCTTGTTCAAAAGATATGCCGCTGATTCTAGCGCATAACCCCAGAATGATCGCGGTAACTCAGCCTTACTCATCATGGAACGAACCATATCCAATAGGGTTCGATTCCTCCTTTCCGATACACCGTTGTGTTATCGTGTGTATGGAGGAGTAAGCTGAGAGAGAATTCCTTTCTCTTTTAAGTAACCCAGGAACTCGGCACTTAAGTATTCACCACCTCGATCAGATCTCAGTGTCTTAATACTTTTGCATGTTTGGTTTTCCACTTCATTCTTGTATTCCTGGAATTTCTCAAAGGCCTCGGATTTATGCTTCATCAAGAAGATATGTCCATACCTAGAGAAATCATCCGTAAAAGTAATGAAGTAGGAATAACCACCTCGCGCATGTGTAGACATTGGACCGCACACGTCACTGTGTACGAGTCCTAACAGCTCGCTCGCTCTTACTCCGTGTCCAGTAAACGGAGTCTTTGTCATCTTTCCCATGAGACAAGATTCACAAGTAGCATAAGATTGATATTCGAACGGATTCAAATATCCTTCTCTATGTAACTTCGTTAATCGTGTTTCATTGATGTGACCTAGTCTACAATGCCATAAGAAAGCCTGATTCATTTCTGGAGACTTTCTTTTAAGTGTGTTCTGGACATTGAAAACCTGAGCTTGATTCAATACGTATATACCGTCATCTAATGTACCGGACCCAATCAGAACTTGATTTAGGTAGATGTGAACTACATCGCTTATGAATGTAAAGTCATATCCCTCTATCGAAAGTGAGGACACTGATATGATATTACAAGTCAAACTAGGTACATACAGACAGTTACGTAGAATCAATATCTGCCCACTTGTCAAACCTAGTCGATATTCTCCCACGGATTCAGCGTCCACGCTCATTCCGTTTGCAACTCTGAGAGACAAATCACCTATCCTTATAAATTTACGGTTTCTCAAAGCATGTAACGAATTACAGATATGAGATCCTGCTCCGGTATCTAGTACCCAGGAAGTAGAGTTAATTGACAAACAATTTTCAATTACAAACACACTTGAGGCTGAAGCCACAACATGCTTCGTATCCTGGCTACTGGCTTCCAAAGCCCTGCAATCCTTCTGCCAATGTTCGTTCTCATTACAATAGGAACATCCCTCCTTGCCTATACCAAGTCCCGAAACTTTTGCTCTTCCCTTTCCTCCTACTTTACTGACACTGTATATCGGCTTTGTAGAGGTCTTCTTCTTTTCATCCTTTGCTTTTTCCCTGGATGTAGAAGAAGAAGGTCCCCCATTAAGCAGAGCTTGTGTCTCCCTGGTTTCTTTCAGGGTATAAATAGAGGGTAGGGACTGTGGAAATAAGTCAGCATATGACCTATTTCCCAACGTGGTCTCCAGGTCCTTAAGCTCATTAATATAGCTAGTCATCGTAAGGACGTCGTCCCTTACAGATGACCCATCAGCCGACCTCGCTTGAATTAATTCGTTCGAGGCCTCATATCTTGCGATATGAGATTGCTCTCCATATAAATCTTTGTTATGGAGAAAGATGGAAACAGAGTCCATCTTCTCATGCTGCTTCTGGTATATACCATCAACTGAAACCAACACGAGGCACTTGGCTTTCGCTTTATCCTTTTCCTTTGTCTGACGGATATCAATATCCGCGACGGTGGAAACTGGACCTGGGACGACGGGATCTTGAGTAGTAATAGGGTGGTCCAGCTTGTCATAGGCAATGGTCATCTGGACTGACCTTTGCCAGTCATATAAGTTAGATTCAGTCAACTTGTTATCTAGATGTAACCTAGTCATGGTCACAAGGTCGCTGCAATGAGAGAGAGAGAAGAAAACACTTTAGCATGATGCTCTTGCAAGTTTAGATTGGTTTTTAATTTTATATAAACTGGATGGCTCCCACTGTTTCTCGAATCCTTCCTCAAACAATAAAAGAAGAATTAGCCAGGACTATTCTCACTGTACAATACTTGCTTAACCGTTCAGCCAAGCTAGGTCGGTACTTCGAGGGAGGTTTTCCAACGCTTTCGCGAAGTTCCTTAATTAAATAACCTCTTTTCTCTGGGGGCGTAACCCCGCTGACACCTTTCTTGACACCTACTTGGTTTGTAGCATTGATCGTTAAGTGACGAATCTCCTGATAAGTAGCATATACTCACAGTAGGATCGGGATCCAAATATCATCGTATGATAATGTTGATGGAATCCTACCAACATTCATCAAATTCCAAATGGTATGCATCTCTTTGCAAATTTTAGTTTCTTTAGAAATTCCCGATATAGATTTTTTCCCCATGTTCTTATGACCTTGACGAAAGCCAACAAATCATAAAACACATGTCAAGTTCTGCCCATCATTATCTTGTTAATTTGAACCCACCCGTATATACCCTTGACGAAAGCCAACAAGGTTATACGACTGTCCCAAACCAACTCATCCATCTATGCAACAAATGAATACCCCAGCAGCTACCAAACACTATGCCTTGACGAAAGCCAACAAACATAGCTTGAATACTACTGACCATCCATAAGAAATGACGGAGGGCTACGACTGGTTTTTGCGAAACCGTGAACGTAGTGAACTTGATATAATTGAAGGAACCTGATAGCTTTTTAAAATGAGTGGTTAAAGCTCCGTAATTAAAAATTCTGCTCTTTTAAAATAACCGAGTGGTTTCTTTTAAATTGTTCCAACGATTCAACTTTTGGTTTATTTTCTTTGCATTATAAATAATGCGTCCCATCATTAACCTATCATTGCATAAAACAACGAAAATACAACGTCCTCTTATGCCATCCGCATTCTCCACGGGGGCGTCATCACCCGCTAGGTTACTTAACTAACGACAGAGTGGGGGCTGGGCTAGCGCGGGTGTAAAACATAAGTGATGTCTAAATAGCTATCATATATAGTTATTGTACATTCGTCAGACGCAATAATAGGCATTCCAGATCTCATATGAACTTTATTGGATTTGCAAGCAATCCGCGTTTGTTTGGAGCCTGCAACAAAAGACGGATTACACAGTTGTGATGAATAGCCATTACCCCATCCTAAACCCCTACGGGTATGACAAACTACCCGTCAAATACCCGAAGTAAAGCGGTCTCCCTCAACAAAGTGAGTAGGCCACTAAACACTTTAAAATACCCGGTAGTTTGTGCACCCCACCTTGGGTCTATCCTAGGAGCAAAAACAGTAAAATGAAATAATACAACGGTGGCTACAACCGCAACCTGGATGTGCCCCGCAAAATAATATTACAACATTTTACAATTACATCGAATGAATTAAAATAATAACCCATCACAAACCCCGGCTAATCATCACAACAGTCCAATACAGTTCACATTCACAAACAGTAAAAACCATTACAGAAATGTGCAACCCCCTGCCAACCGACATACTAGCAGTTAGGGGAGGTTTACGAACACATTATACAAACACAGATATAATCAAATTAGCAAACATCATAATATTTCGATCGAGCAAAACACTATAGATTCTACTCCAATACTTCTCTGTGCACCTGAGACTTGAGCAGAAAACTAAACATCCAGAAATATCACTGTTAACAACAGAAGGTCACTGAAGAAACTTGGGCCCACTCAGCCCTAACTCGGCCGCGGATCCGCGGCGGATCGCATGGATCCGCCGCGGTTCCGCGGCAAGTTAGCCGAGTTACGCGACAAAATTTCTTGAGTACCCCTATAATTTCCTGCTTGTTATTCTGCAGGTCCCTGAAAAATTTTTAGGGCCTGTTTAAAAATCGACAGAAACCGTGCTAATGCGACGATGTTTCCGGTTCCTTTTCCGTTCGAAATTCTTGCGACTTTTCTAATGACTTAATTATTGTTTAGCGAGGCTCTGATACCACTGTAAGTCGATGTACAACACCCCACGACTTGCGGGGAGGCGGAAATATGAAAAACCATCTTGTTCTTTGCTTAAACATCGACTAACCGCATGAATCGAAGCTAAACGATAACTAACAACTATCATAGAAGTTCTAAACTACTATGTGAAGTGATTATACCTAAAGAACCGTGTCCTTCGTCTTTACGAACACCACCTCCTCCTCGGCCTTCTCCAAGTAGTAGACGATCCACCACGAGAGCTTTACTCCAAGCTTTGCCTCTAAACTTGAGGCAACTAGGTTTCTTTAAGTGCTAATCAAAGTACCTAGATGATATAGAGTGAGGGTTATGGATTAAGTAGTCTAACTAATCCTTGTACTCAACACATGAGAGGGGAGGATTAGGGTTTGAAGAGAGGAAGCTTGATGAGAGAGAAGGCGAGAATGATTATTGAAAATGAGAAAATGAGTTATCATATTATATATGAAGCATTAAGATTTATCAATAAAAGAAAATAAAATGATGAATAATCATGCTTCATAAATATCTAATGGTGATTCACCTCCATGAGTCATTAAGCATTTATGATGCATTAATGACATGGATGAATCACTCATATGACTCACTAATCTCATTCAATGTATATGCCACCTTAACCTCCTTTGTCACCATCTTCTAGAAGCTTCTCGCGCAATTATGAGAACGCCCCTCCTATCCGTGAAAACACGGAAAAACTTTAGACTGTATAAATCCAATAACCGGATACTAGTAACTGGCTTAAACCAAAGCCGACTAGTAAAAACTGTCCGGATGTCGTACGTGCGTAAACACACGTATGCGTCCGAACCCTTGTCGTAAAACCATACGACCTCTATATCGTTTCGCCTGGAGTAGATAAAATCTCTGTGTGGGACTCTAGAGTCTCGACTACTACGCTAACAGTGGGTTTAACCACAGACCGCAAGCGGCACTAGCTGTACGTAACGGTCCCCAGGTAGATGTCGATAAGAAGGCCGATGAGGAAACCCATCTGAACTCCTACTGAGTCTGATGTGACAATCTCCGTACAGTCCGGTCTGTTCATCTAAGACTATCGCATATCGGGCCTAGGGGGCGGCAAGCACCAGTCCCCTAATAGCGGTATAAGTCATGTCGGAGCGAAGCTCATTACACCCTGAGAAACTACTGGAACCTACCAGTAAATCTCGCTTGCCCTGGCCAGGGACTTTGCATAATGGCTCTCTGACACAGCGCGATATCAACCCCCAATACCGGGAGAGACAAATCCTGTCTAACCGCCACTGCCTCCAAGTGCTCGGGACTACACCCAACTGCTACCTTTTTGCATGACTCCTTTGAGCCGTGGTAGGGTAGCAATCTAAGAACAGTGGGACACACTCAAGGCGAAGTAGCAGTGTCAAGTCTGCGGACTATGCTGTACTCATGTCACCTGGGAACTGTTCACTGACGAATGGTATAAAACCAACCAACAGTTCCCTGTGAGTCCTGTCCGGTGTACCCGTAACCTAACGAGCACCTGCATACTATCTCCAGTACGACGTACTGACGGCTGTGGGACAGACCATCTCCCCAACTGGGATGAGAAACGTACACACTAGTCTACTCCGGAGTATCGATGCCCTTTCTCGATAATCCAACGACTAGGGACCTGAATAATGATGTGCTTGTAGACTACCCAGCCCCCACTAGTGTGACTGCCATCACAACGCTGGTAGTCAAGCAAGATCCTAAGAGCTCTATCAATACGTATACTCACATATTAAGATAGAAAAACCAAGTAGCATACTACCATGCTTAGCAAGACTGTTATATACATGTGAATATCCCAAGCTTCCACTAAGTAATATACAAACTATTATGATACAGTAATGGCCTTCTAGGGCATAAACACTAACAGTAATGGCCTCTACGGCATATACACTAACAATAATCATTTTCATTATTCATCACAAAAGAATTTAATTCATTATTCTTCTTATTCTTCCTTGATCTTTGAGAAAGCTTTCTAGGTTTTCATTTTGTGATGATTAAGAGTGAGAATTTGATAATAAAAGAGAGCACAAATATTACTTCATCATGCTCATCTAATCTAGCCAATTAGATTAAGGTGTTCACCTCATTATAGAGAGAGAGAGAGCTTGAGTTATAGAAACTTCGAGATAGATCATCGGAGAAAAGGAAGACTACAAGCTAGCATGGATCATTTAGGTCGTAGAGCCTCTCTTGAATCCGGAAGATCGTGGATCGCGGCGAAGGGACTTCTACTCGGAGCTTATGAAGCGAAGGAGCGGACTACAAAGGTTGTAATCCCTCACTCTTAGTTGTAAAGATGTTTACTTGCATGTTAAACCCTAACTATCTAGCAAAGATCCCGGCTTTGGGTTGTTCGGCACGTCTAAATTTTTATTTGGGCATGGTTGATGCCTTATTAACCCTTGTTGAGTGCCTAGGAACCCTACAGTGGTATCAGAGCCTAGCTAGAGCATTAGGCGACGTGTATACGAAGTTAAAACTCAGATCGAACCCCGATACGTCGAAATAGACCCCCTCTCTGGAAATTTTGTAAAAATGTGATTTTTTCTGCATTAAAAATACTCAAAAAAATCAGCAGGGAATTATAAGAATTACTGTGGAAAATGAGCATGTAATTCATACGGACCGCCGCGGAACCGCGGCAATACCATGCTTGCACCGCGGATCCTCGGCCGTACAGGTGAATTCGTCTTTGGTTTTGGCACAGTAATATCCGTAGGTGTTCTTGCATATTACTGGGTATTTTTAATCTTACTCAAGTGTTGAGTGTTCTGGGGATTATTTTGTAATCGTAGATTCGATCGGAAAGTTTAATTTCGTTCTGTTTTCCAGATAATTTATAAAGTATTAAAATGTTCGAACGGATATCATTAACTCATTTTTCCCCGACACGAAAAACTTTCAAGTGTTGAATTTTTCTTGAGTTTAAATTTTTCGGAAAAACGTGCAAGTAACGCGGTGGACCCTCTAGAAGAACACAAACCTTAACTCGATTATGTGACAGTCTGAACTGCCTCTAAACCTTAGGGATTGGGGCAGTACGGCGTGCCACATGTGAGGCGTTGGCTTGACCCTTCTACGGCTGGACCATTGGTACTGTGACATATTCTGGGATTATTTGAACTCCGCTCAAGTGTTGAACTATTTAGGAAATCTTGGGTATTTGATTATTCGATCGGAAAGTTCGATATTGTCTATTTATCTGGAATGTGATACAATATGTGGAATTCATATAGTTAGGCATGAAATGCGAAGTATGTGATATTTCGGATTTATGATGTCTAAAGTGGTTGTGGATTCCAAATGTTGTAGTATTACAATTTCTTTTCTGTGACCGTAAGTGTAGTATGTAGTTGTATTGTCAGTTTTCGTTGCTATACATCAACGACGATCGGTGTATGCATGCTTACTTACGTTGATGATATGAGATATTATGTGTTGCTGTGATATGTTATATTTGATCGTCGTGTTCTGAATAGCCGGGGGTTTTATGTGAGATGAGGGTTTTTATTTTCATTCATGTAAAATTCATTTGTATGTAATATTCTTTTATTGGGGCACTTCCGGGATGAGGTTGATGTCACCGGTGTATATTATTTACTTTTCCGCATTAGGTAGACCCAAGGAGGGGAGCACAAGTAACCGGGTTCTAGGGTACAGTGGGAGGCCATGTCGAGGAGTCGAGACCGGGTCTCCTAACCCTAGAATTGGCAGTGTTACATGCCGCTCTCGTAGGGGTCTAGGGATGTGGGTTTGGCTATTCATCACGACCGTGTAATCAGTGTATTATACAGGCTCGTATTAAAACACGGACATCCTAGTATATCCAATATTTCATATATGTTCTTCTGCTGCAATATTCTGTGATGAAATCATATTACTGCCTGAGACGAATGCTTATACTATATATATATATATATATATATGCTGATATATAAATATTACTGCTTTCGTTTCTACTTTGATGCTTAGGAAGCATAAGCTTATGGGATATATTAATGAGATTAATAAAAAGAAAAGAAACCTAAAAGATGTTGTAGAATCAAAACTTTATAAAAGGGGTAGCTACAGTTTTGCTTTGCATAGCGGTATATATGATATACCCTGCACCTTATTCGATGAGGAAAGAGCCGAGATCCCTTCACCGGGAGTGACCTCTTTAGCTAAACTGGCAGATGCTACAAACTTCAGGTTTAGTTTTTGACAGCTTGTATAGTTCTTGCTTTGCATAGCGGTATATATGATATACCCTGCATCTTATTCGATGGGGAAAGAGCCGAGATCCCTTCACCGGGAGTGACGTCTTTAGCGAAACTAGAAAAGCCTAAAAAACACTCCTTTTCAAAATCACTTGTTTCTACAACGATATCAAGTTCATTACGCTCATGGTTTTCTGAAAAACCTGCGTAGCCCTCCGTCATTTCAGATAGAGACTAGTTAGTATTCGTGCTGCGTTTGTTGACCTTAACGAAGGCGTAGTGTACGGTAGCTAATTAGTATTTATCTGCTAAAATATGAGATGTGATTGAGTTAGGGTAGTCGTACGATTTTGTTGACCTTAGCCAAGGGTCGTACGGGTGGGTTTAATTCAATCGGGAAATGACGAGTTGAACTTGGTTAGCACTTATGATTTGTTGACCTTAGCGAAGGTCATAAGTTGCTAGGGGTAAAAGCATTATCGGAAATTTCAAGTGTTGAAATTTGCAATGAGATTGCATACATCCTATGAGATAGTTAGATCCCGATACCCACTGCAAGTAAGAGTTACTCCTGGGAGAGTTTTACACAGGACAATTAGCCGATCAAGTAGGTGTCTAGAAAGGTGTTAACGGGGTTATGCCTCTGGGAAAACGAGGCTTATTTTAATTAGGTCCGTGCGAGAGCACGGGGAACCTCCCTCAAGTACCGACACTGATCTGGCTGAAAGATTGATGAAATTGTAGGGTGTAATTAATCCCGGCTAATCTTACCTTTTAGGGTTTGAAGGAAGATTTGATAAAAACAGTGGGAGACATCCTGATTAGATAAGATAATAACCAATCTAATCTTGCAAGAGCATACGCCAAAGTGTTTTCTTCTCTCTCTCTCTCCAGGTAGCGACCATGTCAGGCCATAATCAAGATAATAATATGGATGTATTGACTGAACCCGCTTATTATACTGAGCAGAGGAATGTTGGTCCCGTTCTTTCTTATAAGAGTTATAAGACTGAACAGGGAATAGGAGAATATCTGGATTCTCACGCCGCCCAAACGGAGAACATGCATGTTGATGCACCTTCTTTGGGTGTGTTAGTTATTGAGAACTGTTTCTCAATTCACCCTACGTCCTGGGTATTAGATACCGGATCAGGATCCCACATATGTAAATTGTTACATGGATTACGTAAAGGTAGAGAACTGGGAAAAGGTGATCATTCCGTTCAAGTAGGAAATGGTACAAGTATTACAGCCGAAGCAGTTGGCGAATATCACCTAGTATTACCAAGTTGTAATACACTGATTCTGAATGAGTGCTATTATATACCAAACATGATGTGCAACATTATATCGGTTTCTTTATTAAGTAAAGAATGATATAATTTTGTAGTAAAGGATAATGTTATGAACATATTCCTAGATCAAAAGTTGATTGGATCAGGCTCGTTATATAATGGCATATTCATTCTCAATCAAAATACAGTCCTTAATATACAAAACACACGCAAGTGAAAGAGTTCAGAAATGAACGAATCCTTCTTGTAGCATTGTAGACTTGGTCATATCAATGCGACACGGCTAGCTAAGTTACATAAGGATGGATATTTGAATCCGTTCGAATTATCATCTTATGATACTTTTCATTCATGTCTCAAAGGTAAAATAACCAAAACTCCGTTTAGTGGACACTGAGAAAGAGTTACGGAACTCTTAGGACTGGTACATAGTGATGTATGCGGTCCTATGTCTACGCATGCCAAGAACAGTTCTTCCTACTTCATTACATTCACTGACGATACACTGACCAAAAATCAGTCTTAAGAGCCGAAGCATAGATCTAAACGGATATTGGGATTGTCCCAATCCAGGTACATTGACACCATACTAAAGAGGTTTAGTATGGAATAATCCAAGCGTGGGAACCAACCCATGATCTCTGGAATCACTCTCTCTAAAGAGATGTCTCCCAAGACTGATTTGGAGAGAGCTCGCATGCAAGGGATACCCTATGCTTCGGCAGTAGGCTCTATCATGTATGCGATGCTATGTACGAGACCCGATGTAGCATACTCACAAAGTGTAGTGAGTCGGTATCAAGCAGATCCTGGAGAGAGTCACTGGACAGCTGTGAAGAACATTCTCAAGTACTTGCGAAGGACTATGGAGATGTTCTTGGTGTATGGTAACGGAGAACTCTAGGTGGAGTCCTTTACCGATTCCAGCTTCCAAAGTGATAAGAAGACTCTATGTCGCACTCGGGATTTGTCTTTACCTTCAATGGAAGGGCGATATGTTGGAAGAGTTCCAAACAGGATACCGTTGCAGACTCGACGATGGAGGCTGAATACATCGCTGCCAACGATGCTGCTAAAGAGGTTGCCTGGATAAAGAATTTCATTACTGAACTTGGTGTGGTTCCATCCATTGAGCATCCAATACCTATGTATTGTGATAACAATGGAGCTGTGGCTTTGGCCAAGGAACCCAGGTCCCATCAAAAGTCCAGACATATTCTGAGGCGGTATCACCTGATCAGGGAGATAGTTGATGACCGGGAGATCGAGGTCAGGAGAGTAGATATGAAGGAAAACACTGCGGATCCACTCACGAAGGCCATTCCCCAGATACAGTTTGAGAGATTATTCGGGATGCTAGGTATGAGATACTACAACAGCTGGCCTTAGTGCAAGTGGGAGATTGTTAGTTATGTATATACCCTAGAGGCCATTGTTGTACATATGATGTATATTATAATGGATGCTTGGATATATATAGAGAGTACTTTCTTACTCATCATGATAGTATGCGATTTGGTTTCACTTTATCTTAACATGTTGACTTGTATATGTTTACTGTCTTACTCTCACATGTTGATAAAGCCCTTAGGATATGTACTCGACTACTGGGACTATGATGAGATCATACTAGTGGGTCCAGAGTAGTCGATGAGTACATCCTATAACTATTCCTAGTCGAGGGTGTGTTGAGACAGGGCATCGATACACAAGAGTAGATTAGCGTATACGCATCTTGACCCATATGATGGGCGATGGATGATCCCATATCCATCGGTGTTTTGACATCAGAGATGGTGTACGGGTGCTCAGTGGAGACTGGGTACACTGGACGGACTCGCCGAGAACTCCCATATGGTATTATACCTCACGTTAGATGGAAGTTCTCCGGTGACACAGGTACATGGTAGTTTGTAGACCCAAGATCGTCATAGAGTCTTGTGTGATTCCCACTGTGCTTTGATTTCCACCTTACCACGTCCAAGAGGGCATGAAAAACGGTGGCTTTTGGGTGCAGTCCCGAATCACATGGAGGCAATGAGCGATAGGAGGGGATTCGTCTCTCCTGGTATAGGGAGTTGATGTTGTGTTGTGTTCGATTGGCTATAACTGGAAGTCCCTAGCCAGGGATGATATAGAGATTTACTGGTAAGTGTTATCAGTAGTTTCTCGACCCGTTATGAGCTTCACATCGACACGACTTATCGGTTACTGGGGTCTGACGTATACCACCCCTAGACTAGATATGCAACATATCAGACGAAGAGACCGGGCTGTACGGGAGTGTTGCTGATTGGATTCACAGGAGAATGTACAGGCTTGATTGTTGATCTTCTGATCGCTCAATACGTGGGTGGCTGTTACGTTTAGCTGACCGCTTGCAGCTTGTGGGTGTTTCATATGATCATCACCTGCTACCGGCGTATTGACGATTCTTTAGAGTCCTACACAGAGGTTTCTTCACTCAGGGAAAACGGAGTAGGAGCACATATGTGATATGTGCAAGACCGAGGATAATACTATATGAGATACTGTATTATATTCTCGCGATATTTTGATATGAGCCGGGTCATCGGATCAAGTGTTGATTCGATGAATCGGTACATGATATATTAGTCGGTTATATTCGATATAGCCGGATTGTCGGATCAAGTGTTGATTCGATAATTTAATGTATAATAATATATATGATTTATTGCATTACATTATCTAATATTGGCTCGCTTTATTGATTCACTTTCTCACCGAATAATACATTGATATATATGCGATATATGTTAATTGTATTATTTTCTTTTGTTACAAAATATATTATATATGTGATATATAATATTGTAACATATTATTATTACTAATGCAACTTGATTAGTGGCGATTAAACATGGTTAGGGTTTAATTTGGGTTAGTTCTTTCATGAACCTTTTGTTTTGAGCTAAGATATTATGCTTGATATTTTAGTGACTCGTTCCTTAACCCAACCCAAACCCTTAGCCCTAGTTAAATCTCTACATGGATTAGCCTTGTCATAGTTGACCACGGTTGCATTTGTAATGATATAATCATTTTCATTATTCATCACAAAGGAATTTAATTCATTATTCTTCTTCTTCTTCTTCCTTGAGCTTTGAGAAAGCTTTCTAGGTTTTCATTTTGTGATGATTAAGAGTGAGAATTTGATAATAAAAGAGAGAACAAATACTACTTCATCATCCTCATCTAATATATCCAATTAGATTAGGATGTTCACCTCATTAGAGAGAAAGAGCTTGAGTTATAGAAACTTCGAGGTAGATCATCGGAGAAAAGGAAGACTACAAGCTAGCATGGATCATTCGAGTCGTGGAGCCTATCTTGAGTCCGGGAGACCGTGGATCGCGGCGAAGGGACTTCTACTCGGAGCTTATGAAGCAAAGGAGCGGACTACAAAGGTTGTAATCCCTCACTCTTAGTTGTAAAGATGTTTACTTGCATGTTAAACACTAATTATCTAGCAAAGATCCCGGCTTTGGGTTGTTCGACACGTCTAAATTTTTATTCGGGCATGGTTGATGCCTTATTAACCCTTGTATGAGTGCCTAGGAACCCTACATATATATGATATCTGATCAGTCGAAAATATTGCATTTTTAACACGTCAATTTCCCTACCATTTGCACTCATCTATAAGTGTTCTGTATGAATATAGCACATATTAGCAAATTGACTGTAAAATACCAAATAACTTTTGTTGTATACTAAAACCAACATTTTGAGGGAAATTGAGTGTGTATCATTGCATCGTATTATCTTTGTATAGCGCAATACTTGTCTCGAGAATCAGGAAATTCCCGGAGAAAAGCCGAAACAGTTAAAAGTGCTGATAAAAATACGCCAACTCCAAGACTTGAGATCTGGCAATGAACTAGAGGGAATTATAAGATTCAACATATCAGAAATATACCAAGAAGTCAGCAGAAAGTAGTACACAGAAAATCATGCACTGAAGCCTTCATATGGCCGCGGATCCGCGGCCGGAGCAGGGCTTGCGTGGCGGATCCGTGGCCACGTCAGCATGACGTCAGCGCAGCTTCACTTCAGTCTCCTCTTATCAGCTTCAGAACCCCTTCAAGCTACTGCAATTTCCAGAGAACTCCAGAATATTCTGTCAGAACAGCAAGGCTTTGGATTCAAGCTAATCACTCTCAAGCTTCTTAAGCAAGCCACTTAACCACCTTAAAGCCTAGAAGCTTCTCCCTAACCTCCAAGCTTATGAAGGAAGATAAGCCTAACTAACTACCTCTAGAAGCTTCTACCTAACTACCAAGCTTACAAGGGAAGCTAAACTAAACCTAGCTTCTAAAGGAAGTTATTCCTAATCAAGGTTATAAAAGGGACCCTAAGGCTTCACTCTCAAGGTTGTTCTCCAATTCCCAACACAAGTTGAGTGACACAACTTGTAAACCCTAATCCCCAATTCAAAATCCAAAGCCAAAACTCAAGAACACCGAGTACAAATCAAGCGAGAATTCAACCATCCTTTTGGAGCGAAGCCGATCTTCAACCGAGCAAGTGATCCAAGATGAGCCGCGACTCACGATGACGATGCGACGCTCAATTCGACGATCTCGTTCTCTCCTCAATTTCTTGTAGTGGTTAAGCGAAGTGTAACGAATTGTTGAATAATAAAGGTGAAAATTCTTTAATCTTGCTTTCTTTAGATTCTTGCATCATGATTCGATCCCAATTCTTGATTGTGTTTTGTGTTATGATGTTCGAGTAAAACTCCGCTCGTGAAGGAGTCGAGAGAATCAATAAATGATGATGTTACAAATCTTGAAACGATTCTTAATTCCTATAAGTTTTGTAAACTCTTGTAAATTGAAGAATCGGCAACCTAGTTTCGAGCGATGCTTTCTTGATTGTGTTCGCTCTTAATTAGTGATCCACGATCGATTCTTGAATTTACTAGAGGCTAGAATTTGAATGAGATTCATCGAAAGGACAAAGGATGAGATGAAGAAAACCTAGTTCCTTCGAAAGATCCTTAAACCTCGATTAATCTTCATCGATCTAGTATCAAATCATTAATGGATAAGAAAACGTAATCAATAGATTACATCACGTCTATAGATTCGATCGATTCCTACGAGCCTCACTTCAATTCTTGATTACTAATTGGATTGGATATCATAAATTCTTGATTCTTGATTTTAAATGTTTTCTTGATTTTAGATTTAGATCTAGATAATTCTTGAACTTCAATTTTATAAATCTTGAATTGAATTGTCTTTTCTTTTCTTTTTAATCTTCAATTCATCTAATTCATTTACGAACGAATCTCACTTTCCCTGTGGACGATCCGCACTCGCTAACGCGCTATATACGACACCGTTATTGATTGCGGTCAAAAATTTCTTTGGTTGTGATTTCTACACTTCTCTTATATACACACCGGAAAACCATTCAACCAAATGGCACCGTTGCCGGGGATAGTGCGCTAATTCGTTCGTTTTTTAAATTTGAGTTGAAAAGTTTATTGCATCATAATTTTGAGATCAAAATTCGCACAAACACTAAACGATTCGTTGTGATTTGTTGCAAAGAAATCTGGAATCTGTGGAGCTTGTGGAAGAGTTTTCTGAATATTCCAGAGAGCTCAGGAGGTGAACATAGGAATTCTGTAAGTTTTTTTTTTTGCAGTGATCTTCTCATTCAACCGCGGATCCGCGGCATTAGAAGCCTCCCGCGGCAGAAGCGTGGCAGAACTGTAGCATCACTGTTCAAAAATTTGCAAGTATAATTCTAACTTTCTTATCTCTTCCTCAATCTGCTCCAATAACAAATTTGCTACAGGTTTCTTTACAAATAATTCGCAGCGCCGCAAAAAGCAATAAAAATTGTGCATGTTTTGATTCTTGGTTGTTTGCATATTAATACGGGATTTAAGGGGCACGACCAAATTCAGATTAGGTGGGGAGTTCATTACCCTTCCTAAGCCCCGAAAATCACAAACTTGCATCCGCATTTCCCTCATTAACTAAAAGAAATCTAGACTTGACTCTAAGGACCGTCGCGCTCACTTAGGACAGGAGAAGGCCGTGGGTAATCTATTGCTTATCCGCGTTTCTTTTGTGGTGTCTGAGGAAGGTGGTTACTTAATTAGGCCCACTACTTACGTAGTGGAGAACCTCCTACTTACCTGGCACATACCTGGCCACAGGAGAGACAAAGAGGCAGTGGAGGATTGATCCTGCGACTTGTCTTTTGACAGTTAGGAGCGGTCTAGAGCCTTGACCTAGCTGACCACTAGACTTAGGGTTGCTTGTTGCATTTGTTGTGATTTGCATCATTTTTTCAAAAATCCGTATATTTTTCAAAACAAACACCACCTCATTCATTTTCTCTAATTATATTAACACTGCCACTTGTACTAAACCCTTTTAGTGCAAGATAGGCTGGACACGGGATTCTAGTGCCCGTTTAGTCCGCGTTCCCCCGATCGACTCCGAAGTCGGTATTTCTACACTTACTTCTTCTTTACCCACCACCACACCCACATCGATGGATGCTTCTCCATCGAACTTCTTTACCACTACTCTGCCGCCGTCCGTAGGTGCGCAGAATCCACCCCGCATCTCTCTCCAAGAGAGGTGATATCCTATGCGATGTCCTCTTTCGACCTGTATATCCATTCCACCAGCCAACGGGGACAATTTTGAAATTAAACCCCAATACATCAACCTTCTACCCAAATACCACGGTCTCGAGTCTGAAGACGCATATGTCTTTATCACCAAATTTGAAAATGTATGCGCAATGATGGGTACCTCTCAACTTTCTGTGGATGCTATACGTCTACGTCTTCTTCTATTTACCTAGTGCGATATAGCCGAGAAGTGGTTGTATAATACTACAGCATATTCCATTACGAATTGGGAAGAATTCGTTGCAGCATTCCTTAAGAAATTCTACCCTAATCACAAGACAGCTCGAGTCCGTAGCGAAATAAATCAATTCACCCAGCTTCCAAATGAACCATTTTCAAAATGTCTTGACCGCTTTAAGGATCTGCTGGTTCAATGTCCACATCACGGAATCCATAGATAGGATTTATGCCGAATCATATATGAGGGCATTAACCCTACCACTAAACAGAGCCTTGAAGCCATGTGTCAAGGCAATTTTATGACCAAAGACGATGGGGAAGCTTGGAAATACATAGAAGATTTCGCTGAAAAATCTTTACAGTGGGAGGGTGGGAGTCAATCGTCTAGGGGTGGCAATAACCAATCGGATGTTTCCATAGGAGTTAGAGCTGAAATTTCAGCTATACACAAGAAAATCGAGACTATGGAAAAAAAATTTAGCTGCCGCCCTAAATCAAATGTCACTCTCCAAAACTGTGTGTGGATGTTGTTCTGATCTTTCTCATTTGACGGATGAATGTCCATTGAATTCTCCGTTTCAAGGTCATGAGCATACCAATGCTGCTTTTCAATGACCTAGAAACGATCCATTTTCTTCCACTTATAATCACGGTTGGAGGAATCACCCTAATTTTGCTTGGAACCAATCACAAAATCAAAACACGGTTCCAAACCAAAATAATTTCCATAGGGCTCTTCCATCACAACAGCAACCATTTCACCTGACTTAGCACCCCTACCAATCACAAAACTTTCAAGATCCAGTCAACACACATGCACCGTATAATCCTGCACAGTTGATTGGTACTGATCTCTCTGCTTCACTCGAACGGACTTTTGAAACATACATAAAACGAATGTCGGCTGAATTTTGGTCTTCCCTCGATAAATTAGAGAAAAACTCGGACCTCCAAGCTAAGAGTTTAAAATCAATGGAAGCAGAAATTGGCCGACTAAAAGACGAAATGAGTGCGAGAGAAAAAGGGAAACTTCCGTCTCAACCCCTACCGAATCCTAGGCATTACAATGTAAATACCATCACAACGTTGAGATCGGAAGAGTGCTAAATAATCACGTTGAGGAAGAGATTGATGATACTGAAAGATCTATCAATAACACCCCGGCTGAGACCTTTCCTTACACACACACTTCTACTTCTGATCCTTGTTCTTCTACCCCACTGCCTTCTCGCAAGCCTATTCTTCATTTCCCACAAGGCTCGTTACCTCAGCAACCCTCTTCTAGTCCACCAAAGATGATCCCCACTCCTATTCTGGGATCACGTCTACACACACCACCTTCTCCTATGATGGACCCAGTGCTTATTGCTAAAGCTCCTTATCCTAATCGGTTAAGGGGTAACAAATCGAGTCCACATATGGAGAAGATTATGGAAATGTTCAAACAGGTTAACATCAACATCCCTCTGCTAGATGCTATTCAACAAGTCCCAGCTTATGCGAAAATTCTTAAAGACTTGTGCACTGGGAAGAGGAAGACTCAAGTCCCAAAGAAGGTCTTCATGACAAATAATGTTAGCACTACTTTTACCCCACAGTTACTAAAGAAACGTAAGGACCCAGGATGTCCTACAATATCGATTTCTATTGGGGGTAAAAACATCAACCGTGCTCTTCTTGACCTTGGCGCAAGTGTTAACATGCTTCCATACTCTATTTATGAGCAGTTAGGGATTGGTGAGTTGAAACCAGCTCACTGCACTCTCCAAATGGCAGACCGTTCAATCACCAAACCTAGGGGTGAACTAGAGGATGTGTTGATAAAAGTCGGGGAATTTGTATTCCCTGTGGAGTTCATTGTTCTCGATACACAACCTGTAGCAAACCCACAGAGTCAAATTCCGGCGATTTTGGGTCGATCATTCCTTGCCACTTACAATGCTATCATTAACTGTAGAAACGGTTCAATGAACTTATCTTTTGGAAAAATGACAATTGAACTGAACATCTACAAAATTGGAAGTCAGTCATCTGAACCCTCTGCTCATATACTTGATGTGTGCTCTGTCCACGAGATTGCTCCCGAAAGTTGCGGAGTTGATGAACTTTGCTTTGAAGATCTCGACGACACTACCACATCAATGTTTCATCTTGCACATCTTAGTGAGGACACATTTTCCACGCTTGAGACCGACACTCCTGACTCATCAACATCCGGGTCTGTATCTTTCACAGGCTATGAGCTTCTTTGTGACTCCGAAAATCATTCAATGATCCCACCTTCTATTATTTCTCCGCCAGCATTAGATCTCAAACTTTTACCTTCTCATCTTAAATATGCATATTTAGGTGAGAATGAGTCTTTACCGGTTATCATATCCGCTTCTCTAGCATCAGAGCAAGAGAATGCACTTTTGACGGTATTGAGATCTAATAGGCAGGCGTTTGGTTGGACCATGGCGGACATCAAAAGGATTAATCCCTTGATTGTAGAACATCATATACACTTGATGGATGATGCCAAACCAACCCGAGAACCACAGAGACGGTTGAACCCCGTCATGAAGGATGCGGTGAAGAAAGAGATCGTCAAATGCCTTGACAATGGTATTATTTACCCAATCTCCGATAGCCAATGGTGAGTCCAATTCATGTCGTCCCTAAGAAATCTGGCATCACAGTTATTACCAATGAGGCAAATGAGTTAATTCAGATACGCGCCCAAACTGGGTGGCGTGTATGTATTGATTACAGAAAACTCAATGTCGCTATGAGGAAAGACCACTTTTCTCTACCCTTCATTGACCAGATGCTAGAACGCTTAGCTGGACGTGAGTATTATTGCTTTATGGACGGATACTCTGGCTATAATCAGGTCCCCATTGCCAAAAAGGATCAAGATAAAACCACATTTACTTGTCATTTTGGTACCTTTGCTTATAGACACATGCCCTTTGGGTTATGCAATGCTCCCGCTACATTTCAGCGGTGTATGATGGGGATATTCTCGGACATGGTCGAGAATTTTTTGGAGATTTTCATGGACGATTTCTCGATTTTCGGAGACTCTTTTTCTGACTGCCTATCGAATCTTAACGCAGTTCTTACTCGTTGCAAAGAGAAGAACTTAACCTTGAATTGGGAAAAATACCATTTCATGGTCCAAGAAGGAATTGTGCTTGGACATGTTATTTCACGAAAAGGCATTGAGGTTGACAGAGCTAAGATAGATGTCATTCAAAACCTTCCTCGTCCCAAAAGCGTCAAGGATATCCGATCATTTCTTGGCCATGCAGGCTTTTACAGGAGATTCATTAAGGATTTTAGCAAAATTGCTAGACCTTTAACTCTTCTCCTGGCCAAGGATACGACCTTCCACTTTGACTCGGATTGTGAAGCAGCATTTGACTCACTCAAACACTCCCTCACTACAGCCCCCGTTCTATCATCTCCAGATTGGGACCACCCTTTTGAGCTTATGTGTGATGCATCAGATTTTGCAGTTGGTGAAGTCTTAGGACAGCACATTGAAAAGATGCCACACATGATCTATTATGCAAGTAAGACCCTGAACGATGCTCAAATTAACTATACAACTACCGAAAAAGAACTTTTGGCGGTTGTATTTGCATTAGAAAAATTCAGGCCTTACTTGATTGGCTCACAAATTGTTGTGTACACTGACCACTCCGCCTTGAAACATCTTTTGGCAAAGAAGAATGCTAAAGGTAGGCTAATACGTTGGATCCTTCTATTACAAGAATTTGATCTTGTTATCAAAGATAAGAAAGGATGTGAAAATGTTGTAGCCAACCATCTTTCACGCATCTCTTCTTCACCTGTGACCCTGCCGATCAATGATTCTTTTCCGGACGAACAACTCTTGAACGTATCCGATGAACCTTGGTTCAGGGATATTGTGAACTATCTTGCTACGGGACTGATACCCAGCGATTGGTCAAAACAGGACAATCATCAATTTCTATCCCAAGTAAAACACTTTTACTGGGATGAACCCTATCTGTTTAAGTATTGTCCTGATCATATCATTCGCCGGTGTGTCCCGAATGAGGAATTCAAGAGTGTTCTATCTTTTTGTCAAGATCAGGCATGTGGGGTTCACTTCCGTCCAAAAAAGACGGCGGAGAAGGTTTTGCAATGCGGTTTTTATAGGCCGATCTTGTTCAAAGATGCATTTAATCATTGCAAAACTTGTACACAGTGTCAACACACGGGTAGGATTTCCCGGAGAAATGAGATGCCACAGCAACCCATCCTAGTGGTTGAAATTTTTGACGTTTGGGGCATTGACTTTATGGGTCCCTTTCCTAACTCCTTTGGGAATCTGTACAAACTGCTTGCGGTTGATTACGTCTCAAAGTGGGTTGAAGCTATTCCTTGTCGCACTAATGACAATAAGGTTGTCATTAGGTTCTTAAAAGAAAACATATTTTCTCGATTTGGACACCCACGCGCTATCATTAGCGATAACGGGACACATTTCTGCAAAAGGTCTTTCGAGACTTTGATGCGGAAATATGCAATCAACCACAAACTTTCCACACCCTATCATCCCCAAACGAGCGGGCAGACTGAGATTTCAAATAGACAGATCAAACAAATTCTGGAGAAAACTGTTGCTAAGAATAGAAAAGATTGGTCGACCAAATTGACGGATGCTCTTTGGGCATTCCGAACGGCATATAAAACCGATCTAGGGATGTCTCCTTATAGGTTAGTGTTTGGGAAGGCTTGTCACTTGCCAGTCGAGATTGAGCACAAAGCAATGTGGGCTATTAAAGAAATCAACTTTGACTTAAATCAAGCCTGCAACTTTCGGAAGCTGCAATTAAATGAGCTAAGCGAACTCCGGGATGAAGCTTATGATAACGCTGTAATTGTAAAGAATCAGACTAAGGTATTTCACGATAAAAACATTTTGAGGAAAACTTTTACACCTGGTCAACAAGTCTTTCTTTATGATTCACGACTACACCTTCATGCGGGTAAGCTACGATCTCGGTGGAAGGGACCTTTTGTTGTGCGGTCTGTATACCCGCACGGGGCAGTTGAGGTAGAAAATGTTAAAAACGGTACATATTTCAATGTGAATGGACATAGATTAAAGCCGTATTTTTCCACTGACCCCACGGAGGAGCTCCTGCTCTTACAGGAACCATTTTATCTTGATTAAAACTCCTCCGTCTCACCTCCATGTCCTGTAAATTACTGTATTATCTTTTGAATGGAGGTGGGTGAATAGAATAAGTTTAGGAGAGGATCTTCACTTAAATATTTTGCCCCCATTAATAAATTTCCTCCCAGGCATACAGGTTTTTGTGATTTAGCGCATGGCAACAGTGAGGACACTGTTGAAAACAAGTTTGGGGGAGGTTTGTGCTTATTTTCGCATCATTTGCATCATACTTTGCATAAGCACAAAACATTTTTTTCAAACCTATAAAAATTTAAAAAATTTCAAAAATAAAAATATTTTTTTTGTACATAAATAAGATAATAAAAGATTAGATAGTGAAAAATTACATCCAAAAGATTACAAAAATTTAAGAAAACCAAGAAAATTAGAAGTTTTCTTAAACGAACTAGTAATAAGTAGTTATGAGCCGTTGTCCCAAGGGTTAGTAAGATGAAGGAAGTCACTAATCTGAGGATAAAAATAAGTCTGAAAAATAGTTCATATTCTGGAAGCCAAACATTTGAACGTTGACACCCTACTATTCGCACTTACACACGTCTTGAAGCTCGGGATAGTAGAGGATACCTTGAAATGCTCTTGTCTAAAAGCCAAAGTATGAAGGAAATAAAAAAAATGAAGAAAATATAAAATGGTGAAGAAAAATGAACACTGGTTTTTTTATCGCCAAGGCAGCAATAAAAAAATATAGCGAGGGTGCCTCTTCACCTAGTGCTTTAAACCAACTGGTCTGGGAGTCACCGCTAAGCCTTAGGTGGTGCAAGACGAGGAAAAACACCTAATAAGCAAGCACTTGAGTAATCGGTCGGTTAGTACCTCAAGAAGTATTAACGGTCGCATGAAAAATGTGTGAGCAAACTCATCTAAATATTCATTAATTAAAAAGTACTGAGGCAGATGGACAAGAGTATGATAGCTTGAATTGAATTCTCCGGGTGTAGGGATGTTCTTTACACACCGTAGGGTTATATGATTGATTTTTGGAAGAAAGATAGAAATGATGAATAAAGACGATGTTTTATTGAGGAATGATGTGATTTCTGACATTTTTTCATGACTATTAAGATAGGGCTCATGACAACCGAAAAGCTAGCATAGTTGGAAACTCTAATTTTCAATGTCTTTCTTTTATAATTCTTATCTTTAAATGTAATATTCACGGTCTTCCTTTTATTATTGGATTTTGTGGGTGCAATCCGCTGAAAACCCTTAGGAGACAACACTCCTCCTACTAGGGACACCTAGAGGTTTAAAGGCTTGTTGCACGTGCTCAGTGCAATCGTGTTGCCTACGAAAATGTGCTAGTTAGTTTTTCTCTTTCTTTATTTTCTCCTTCTCTTTTTAATAAATCAGTTCGCTCGAGACGACCAAAAAAAATAAGTTAGTTGATGCACCTTCTTTGGGTGTGTTAGTTATTGAGAACTATTTCTCAGTTCACCCTACGTCCTGGGTATTAGATACCGGATCAGGATCCCACATATGTAAATTGTTATATGGGCTACGTAAAGGTAGAGAACTGGGAAAAGTTGATCATTCCGTTCAAGTAGGAAATGGTACAAGAATTACAGCCAAAGCAGTTGGCGAATATCACCTAGTATTATGAAGTTGTAATACACTAATTCTGAATGAGTGCTATTATATACCAAACATGATGTGCAACATTATATCGGTTTCTTTATTAAGTAAAGAAGGATATATTTTTGTAGTAAAGGATAATGTTATGAACATATTCCTAGATCAAAAGTTGATTGGATCAGGCTCGTTACATAATGGCATATTCATTCTCAATCAAAATACAGTCCTTAATATACAAAACACACACAAGAGAAAGAGTTCAGAAATGAATGAATCCTTCTTGTGGCATTGTAGACTTGGTCATATCAATGCGACACGGCTAGCTAAGTTACATAAGGATGGATATTTGAATCCGTTCGAATTATCATCTTATGATACTTGTCATTCATGTCTCAAAGATAAAATGACCAAAACTCCGTTTAGTGGACACGGATAAAGAGTTACGGAACTCTCAGGACTGGTACATAGTGATGTATGCGGTCCTATGTCTACGCATGCCAGGAACAGTTCTTCCTACTTCATTACATTCACTGACGATACACTGACCAAAAATCAGTCTTGGGAGCCTAAGCATAGATCTAAACGGATACTGAGATTGTCCCAATCCAGGTACATTGACACCATACTAAAGAGGTTTAGTATGGAAGAATCCAAGCGTGGGAACCAACCCACGATCTCTGGAATCACTCTCTCCAAAGAGATGTCTCCCAAGACTGATTTGGAGAGAGCTCGCATGCAAGGGATACCCTATGCTTCGGCAGTAGGCACTATCATGTATGCGATGCTATGTACAAGACCCGATGTAGCATACTCACTAAGTGTAGTGAGTCGGTATCAAGAAGATCCTGGAGAGAGTCACTGGACAGCTGTGAAGAACATTCTCAAGTACTTGCGAAGGACTAAGGAGATGTTCTTGGTGTATGGTAACGGAGAACTCCAGGTGGAGTCCTTTACCGATTTCAGCTTCCAAAGTGATAAGGACGACTCTAAGTCGCATTCGGGATTTGTCTTTACCTTCAATGGAGGGGCGGTATGTTGGAAGAGTTACAAACAGGATACCGTTGCAGACTCGACGATGGAGGCTGAATACATCGCTGCTAATGATGCTGCCAAAGAGGCTATCTGGATAAAGAAGTTCATTACTGAACTTGGTGTGGTTCCATCCATTGAGCATCCAATACCTATGTATTGTGATAACAATGGAGCTGTGGCTTTGGCCAAGGAACCCAGGTCCCATCAAAAGTCCAGACATATTCTGAGGCGGTATCACCTGATCAGGGAGATAGTTGATGACCGGGTGATCGAGGTCAGGAGAGTAGATATGAAGGACAACACTGCGGATCCACTGACGAAGGCCATTCCCCAGATACAGTTTGAGCGATTATTCGGAATGCTAGGTATGAGATACTACAACAGCTGGCCTTAGTGCAAGTGGGAGATTGTTAGTTATGTATATACCCCAGAGGCCATTGTTGTACATATGATGTATATTATAATGGATGCTTGGATATATATAGAGAGGACTTTCTTACTCATCATGATAGTATGCTATTTGGTTTCACTTTATCTTAAAGCCCTCAGGATATGTACTCGACTACTGGGACTATGATGAGATCATACTAGTGGGGACAGAGTAGTCGATGAGTATATCCTTTAACTGTTCCTAGTCGAGGGTGTGTCGAGACAGGGCATCGATACACCAGAGTAGATTAGCGTATACGCATCTTGACCCATATGATGGGCGATGGATGATCCCATATCCATCAGTGTTTTGACATCAGAGATGGTGTACGGGTGCTCAGTAGAGACTGGGTACACTGGACGGACTCGCCGAGAACTCCCAGATGGTATTATACCTCACGTCAGATGGAAGTTCTCCGGTGACACAGGTACAGGGTAGTCTGTAGACCCGAGATCGTCATAGAGTCTTGTTTGATTCCCACTGTGCTTTGATTTCCACCTTACCACGTCCAAGAGGGCGCAGTCCCGAATCACATGGAGGCAATAAGCGATAGGAGGGGATTCGTCTCTCTCGGTATAGGGAGTTGATGTTGTGCTGTGTTCGATTGGCTATAACTGGAAGTCCCTAGCCAGGGATGATATAGAGATTTACTGGTAAGTGTTATCAGTAGTTTCTCGACTCGTTATGAGCCTCACATCGACACGACTTATCGGTTACTGGGGTCTGACATATACCACCCCTAAACTAGATATGCAACATATCAGACGAAGAGACTGGACTGTACGGGAGTGTTACTGATTGGATTCACAGGAGAATGTACAGGCTTTATTGTTGATCTTCTGATCGCTCAATACGTGGGTGGCTGTTACGTTTAGCTGACCGCTTGTAGCTTGTGGGTGTTTGAAATGATCATCACCTGCTACCGGCGTATTGACGATTCTTTAGAGTCTTACACAGAGGTTTCTTGACTCAGGCATAACGGAGTAGGAGCACATATGTGATATTTGCAAAACCGAGGATAATGCGATATGAGATACCATATTATATTCTCACGATATTTTGATATGAGCCGAGTCATCGGATCAAGTGTTGATTCGATGAATCGGTACATGATATATTAGTCGGTTATATTCGATATAACCGGATTGTCGGATCAAGTGTTGATTCGATAATTTAATGTATAATAATATATATGATATATTGCATTACATTATCTAATATTGGCTCTCTTTATTGATTCACTTTCTCACCGGATAATACATTGATATATATGCGATATATGTTAATTGTATTATTTTCTTTTGTTACAAAATATATTATATATGTGATATATAATATTGTAACATATTATTGTTACTAATGCAACATGATTAGTGGAGATTAAACATGGTTAGGGTTTGATTTGGGCTAGTTCTTTCATGAACCTTTTGTTTTGAGCTAAGATATTATGCTTGATATTTTAGTGACTCATTCCTTAACCCAACCCAAACCCTTAGCCCTAGTTAAATCTTTACATGAGTTAGCCTTGTTATAGTTGACCATGGTTGCATTTGTAATGATATAATCATTTTCATTATTCATCACAAAAGAATTTAATTCATTCTTCTTCTTCTTCTTCTTCTTCCTTGAGCTTTGAGAAAGCTTTCTAGGTTTTCATTTTGTGATGATTAAGAGTGAGAATTTGATAATAAAAGCGAGCACAAATACTACTTCATCATCCTCATCTAATCTAGCCAATTAGATTATGGTGTTCACCTCATTAGAGAGAGAGAGCTTGAGTTATAGAAACTTCGAGGTAGATCATCGGAGAAAAGGAAGACTACAAGCTAGCATGGATCATTCGTGTCGTGGAGCCTATCTTGAGTCCGAGAGATCGTGGATCGCGGCGAAGGAACTTCTACTCGGAGCTTGTGAAGCGAAGGAGCGGACTACAAAGGTTGTAATCCCTCACTCTTAGTTGTAAAGATGTTTACTTGCATGTTAAACCATAATTATCTAGCAAAGATCCCGGCTTTGGGTTGTTCGGCATTTCTAAATTTTTATTCGGGCATGGTTGATGCCTTATTAGCCCTTGTATGAGTGCCTAGGAACCCTACATATATATGATATCTGATCAGTCAAAAATATTGCATTTTTAACACGTCAATTTCCCTACTATTTGCACTCATCTATAAGTGTTCGGTATGAATATAGCACATATTAGCAAATTGACTGTAAAATACCAAATAACTTGTGTTGTATACTAAAACCGACATTTTGAGGGAAATTGAGTGTATCATTGCATCGCATTATCTTTGTATAGCGCAACACTTGTTTCGAGAATCTGTGCAGGAAATTCCAGGAGAAAAGCCGAAACAGTTAAAAGTGCTGATAAAAATACGCCAACTCCAAGACTTGAGATCTGGCAATGAACTATAGGGAATTATAAGATTCAACATATCAGAAATATATCAAGAAGTCAGCAGAAAGCAGTACACAGAAAATCATGCACTGAAGCCTTCATATGGCCACGGATCCGCGGCCGGAGCAGGGCTTGCGCGGCGGATCCGCGGCTATGTCAGCATGACGTCAGCGCGGCATCACTTCAGTCTCCTCTTATCAGCTTCAGAACCCCTTCAAGCTACTGCAATTTCCGGAGAACTCCAGAATATTCTGTCAGAACAGCAAGGCTTTGGGTTCAAGCTAATCACTCTCAAGCTTCTTAAGCAAGCCACTTAACTACCTTAAAGCCTAGAAGCTTCTCCCAGTAAGTGCACGGCAGAGCCCCGGCCGTCAATCCGAGGCCAAAATGCGGAAACGATACTTTTACAAAACTTTAAACTGGCACCACCGCGCACTATAAACCCAGATCGGGCCATTAATCTAATCCTAGCTAACAAGAGAAGGGGTAGAGAGATATACCGAGCGATCCGTGTCCTTCTGTCTTCTCGTCGTCGTCCTGATCTCCCCGCGGAATCACCGTTCTTCTTCTCCTCATCGGAAGGGCACCACATCGCCGGGTTCTTTTACGGGCTCCCACCTCTGGACCGAGGCAACTCGGGCACGAAGTTGGCAAGCCGACATGCACAAGAATTGCTGTAGAAAAAGTGTTGTGCTCTTTGTCTCTATTGGGGTGGAAGTTGCCATTTTTAGTGGGGGTGAAGATAGAAATCAAGTAGTGAGCTTTTGAGATGAACCAAGACCATTTTTGAGCAAGCAAATGAGACCAATTCCCTTCACAAAAATTTGTGACAGCCCCTAAAGGGAATGGTCGGCCTCATCATCAAGAGAATGAGAGGAGAGAGTGTATGGATCAAAAATGAGAGTGAGCCCCATAATGCAAGAGAGAGAAAGGGTTATCATGAGAAGAAAATGATAACTAACTAAATCCAACACTCCATCAACCATCATGAAAACCATGTCCCCACAAAAGTCAAGCCATGATGACGTCAAGAAAGTCAAGGGATGGTGCAAACATCATGAAACCATCATGATGCAACTACTTGCAAAAACAACCCTCCAGAATGCTAATTTGCACAATTGCAAATAAGCCCTCCTCCACCAATTTTCAGCCAAGGAAAGATACAAAGGAAAATGGCCGAAACGGAAAGCAAACTGGCAACTTCAGAAAACTGATCCCGTAATAAATTACAGGAAAACCCCACGACGGTATATACATACCCGCATTCGTATTCCCACTGAATACAAATGCAAAGAGACAAAATCTACACTGTACAATACTAGGATCCGGCTTAAACCAAAGCCCGCTAGTATTATCCGTCCGATCATGATCCGTGCAATACCGCACGTATATGATCGAACCCTGCCATATCTCCATACGGCCTCTACAGCGTTTCGCCCGAAACTTGAGAAAACGGTCTGTGGGGGACTCTAAAGACTCGTCGACACCTTGGCTGTGGATTTAACCCCTAGTACGTCAGAGATATTAGCCATACGTGATGGGCTACCAGGTATTGACCAAAAGGGACGTCAATGAGCGAACTCATCCTGACACCCTACTGAGCCTGTCAGTGACAATATCCGTACAGTCCGGTCCGTTAGTCTATGAGCATTGCATGGCGGGCCTAGGGGGTTGGTAAAAGTCAGACCCCCAAAAGCGGTACAAGTCATGTCGGAGTGTAGCCCAGAACACCCTCAGATACTAATGGAATACCTACCAGTAAATCTCCTGCCTTGGCCAAGGACTTCGTGTAATGGCTCTCCTAGACACAGTGCGACCTCACCCCTAATACCGGGAAAGACGAACCCCTGCAGATCCGCTCACTGCCTCCATGTGGCTCGGGACTGTACCCAACTAAAACCTGTTTGCACGTCTCCTTTGAGCGTGGTAGGGTAGTAATCAAAGTACAGTGGGAACTCACACGAGACAAATGACGATCTCAGGTCGATGAACTAACCTGTACACATGTCACCAGGGAACTGCTATCTGACATCAGGTATAAGACCAACTAGCATGTTCCCGGCGAGTCCTGTCTGCTGTACTCATAACCTAATGAGCACCTGTATACATCTTAGGTGAACCAACTGACACCAATAGATTGTGAGACCGGCCACCGCCCCTCGTCGGGGTCTCGACTGTATACACTAGTCTACTCTGGAGTATCGATGCCCTTTCTCGAAACTCCCACGACTAGGGACCTTTTAAGGATGTGCTTATAGACTACCAGCTCCCACATATATGATCGCCCTCATACTGCTGGCAGTCAAGCAAGAATCCTAGGGGCTCTATCAGCGCGCAATAGTGACCTGTAAGGTCACCTAAAGCAGTACACGATGATAAAGATAAACCAGATAGCATACTATCATCTCGAGTAAGACTGTCCTATCGGGATAGGTCCTCCATCAATTATTGCAATCACATGCCTGTGATCCAATAATTGACTCTAAGGGCACTATCTCCAACAATCTCCCCCTTGCACTCAAGGCTAATTATTGCGATGTCGCATACTCACAACCCGTGTGATACCGAACACCCAACTCCTCTACTAATCAGTCTCACAAAACCCGTTTGCGAAACTATTGCGTTCGAGGAATAGCCTCAGTGAGTGGATCCGCCTTGATGTTTCTTTCTATGTCTCTCTATATCTCAAGTTCGCGGAGAATGCCATCTCCCGAAATGAGCAAAACCTGTCTTAGAATGTGTCTGGATATCTGATGGGACCTAGCTCATACAACTGAACTTCTTAGACTGTATCGTCAACTGAACTTAATCAGTATCCTGCATCATGCCTCCCTCAGTATCCCCTTGGACCACCTGTCCAAAATACTGCCCCTCGTCAGAAGGAAAACTATAACTCTGACAACCAATCTGTCATCCAGGTCACCTTGGAAGCCTGGAATGATAACTATCTCCCGAAAGAGACTGTTGTTATCATATCCCTAGAACATTCACTTATATTCTAAAACTGCTTCCGTTCGTTTCTCCAGGATTGGATCAATATCAATTTATTGCATCCACTGCAAAAACAACATCTGGTGTGGTACTTGACATCTCATGATTGACTCAATTGCCTAAGCAAGTGATCTGCCAATCATGCACATCCCTCTCCCCTTTAGTCTGTAAGACACCTTTAGAGAGGGCGACTCCATCACCTGCAGGTATACTACCGTGCCAGGAGTCGTCCATTCTAAAAACTCTTAGAATGCTGTCTAAGTACCTTGATTGGGAAACCACCCAAATCTAGATCTATAGATCTAGTAACCAGAATGTCTTGATATTATACCCAATTCCTATGTGGAGAAACCACTGTGTGACAACCAAAGTATAACCGATCGTAGTATAGGAATATCACTTCCTACTCTGTGTATGTCATCCAAATACCAGGACATCACACCCTACTACCTTCTTAACAGATCCATCCCCTATTCTAATGAAGTCAAACCTATGATTGTCACATTAGAAATAGATGATCTATCTCCGCTATATCTGCTTTACTCTATAAATAGACATAAGTCACTTGTCCACCAATGCTTCCGCTGCTCCCACTGACTACGACAACCCTCTGGCAGAGTCATATACACATACACTTCTAAAGCTAGTTTAGAACGACGCTATACTCATCCCCTTTCCGGTTCTCGCAGCCTGGAACAACAGCAATGGCAAGTATGGGTAAACAAGAACCTCCCTGTCACCATCCTTGAGGCTACCGGAGTACCTCTCGGGTGCCTGAGGTTACCCACCGTATCTGCGGAGTGGCCAATGGAATGTCAAACCAAATTGAATCTTTAAGTTCTTATCAAATATTCAGTAATCATCTGCGGTTCTGGAATCACTTCCAGTTCTACCATACTCCCACTACTGTTTTCTGAAAAAATCGATTTTTGTTAAAACTGTGGCGAGTCAAGAACAATATCACTATTGATCTTCCAGATGGTAGAAAGTCAACCCTCGTCATAGCCTGGGTCAACCCACAAACAGCCATTATAGAAACGTGCCTTGAGTTATCCAGAGTCTGGTTTTAAGCATAAGCCGGACAACTCCCCGTACCTTAACATCGTTAAGAAATGAACTGTTCTATATCCAATATAGAACCAGAGGCACTGATTTAATTGAACCAGATTCAAATGATGCAGCTGTTTCCAGTGCATGTCAACTAAATGGAAAGAGGCCGATCAGCGTTACTCAACTTAGGAATGCTTCCAATTATGAGTAACCTGAATGAGAGACAAGTTCTCTTAATCATTACTATCAACTGAATACCATACATAAGTATCTACATCTTCGATCACCTTGAAGAATCCCGATACTTGCAACACCTGGTTCTCTACTTTATTCATATACCTATGACTTCTCAAAACTCAGACCTTGTGTTTCTACGAAACACTTGTCTAAGAACTAGAGAAGTCATACGTAAACCGAATATAGCACGAGGACCAACCCCTCTGTCCTAATGGACACTAAACAACATACAATACTCTGTATAAGTCCCCTGAGTTGAATAACTCAAACCATGTCCGTTGTAAGTTGAAAACTGTACTTATGGTTAAGAAGAATTACACCGCCGTTTAATGCTCCTTACCTAACCATCAACTGATATAGGTAAATGTCATGGACATAATTTCAAAAAGGTATATCTCACTCTATAAAAATAGACGTACAGATGTATCAATTTGAAATTGGTGCATAACAGCGGATATTCAAAACCATATATTTGCCGTCCGGCAAACAACCCATGTGACTTCCTCAAATATCACCAATTACAACGAATTCCGATATAGTGAGGATGATCACCTAATTCCCAATAACTTACTCCCACTCATCATCTGTAAACCATACAGATGTGAGATTCATACCTGGTAATTACATACCCTGGAGCAAGTGTCTAATTGGGAAATCAGTTTTCTATTAACAATATACAGTGAAACTGAAACATTGAAATGTTTCGATGGGGTATCCGGGTATTCCTAGTAATGCCTCTTCTATTATCCAGATTCACAACTGTAACCGTATATTTCTTTTCCATCTCTCCAAATCCCTTTATATGTCTTTAGTCATTACCTTCTGTACACCCTCTTAGGCTAAATGGTTTTCTTCTTTCCCTTCCGTTCGGCACCAGCCTATAGTTTGGAAGAAGACTATACAATAAGCATAATGGGTGTACTGTCCTAATCCTAGGAACAATCGCAACGCGAGAGAAGGTGAAGATAAAAGACACCTGAATAAACCTTATTCCTATTTCTCCTGAACCAGAATCCATCCCCGAACTGGAACAAGTTCCTTTCGAGTTCGTATATAACCATACGATGGAGTATCCAATAAACTGTGGATCTTCGTACTGATACGGAGTGTCCTGAAGAAATTCAAAGGTGAAGTGGGAGTGGTAATGAAATACTTGGTTTGGTCGTCAATAGCAGTCGCAATTTACTTTGCCCTCCTTCTAATCGCTTTATTTGTCTTTACATAATACCTTCTGTACACCATCGTTAGGCTAATTGGTTTTCTTCATTCCCTACCGGTCGGCACCTACCTATGGTTTGGAAGAAGACTATCCAATTTGCGTATTAGGTGTACTATCCCCTAATCAAAGGGGTACTCACAACCTGAGAGAAGGTAAAAGGAAAAGACAGCTGAATAGTCCTATCCGTTTTTCTCCAGAACTAGAAACCATCCTCGAATAAATTCCTTCGAGTTCGTATATAACCATACGATGGTTTTATCCAATGGAAGTGGACGTTCATAGTAATACGGGGTGTTCTGGAGAAAAGGGTAAAAGTAGGAGTGGCAAAGAGGTTTGCAACTCTGACAATCCAAAAAGCCAGTGTTTAAGAAGGTTCGGTTAATTTTGGTCTCTGAGTCATAGTCCAGGGTCGGGTCAATGGTCGCTGCCAAAGAGAGAGAGAAAAGAAACACTCAGCATGCACTCTAACCTAGATCAGAATGGTATCACTTTACCTAATCTGGAAACCTCCCACTGTACCGTCAAATTCTCCTCCAAACCTGAAAGAAGAATTAGTCGGGATCACCCGAGGAGTAAACCAACTCATCAGTGGGAATCGGGATCCAACTATCATCGCATGATAACGTGACAGAATCCACTCACATTATCACACTCCAAAAGGTATGCGCATATCTGGCAAGTTTCAATTTCTTTAGAAACTCCCGATGTGATTTTTACCCCATGCTCTTATGACCTTGGCGTGAGGTCAAAATGTCATAAGTCACATGTCAAGTTCTACCCATCATTATCCAGGTTAATTTGAACCTACCCGTACCTACCCTTGACGTAGGCCAAAATGGCAGTACGACTGTCCCAAACCAACGCATTCTATCTATGCAACAGATAAATATCCGGCAGCTACCAATCACTATACCTTGGCGTGAGGTCAAAATACATAGCTTGAATACTACCGAATATTTAACTGAAAGGATGGAGGTCTACGAATGGTTTCTGGCGAAAACCTTTAACGTAATGAACTTGATATCATTGAAGGAACCGGATAGCTTTTATAAAAATATAGTGGCGAAAACCTTTGCTAAAGAGGTCACTCCCGGTGAAGGGATCTCGGCTCTTTCCCCGTAGAATGAGGTGCAAGATATTCCAACTGAATACCACGATGCAAAGCAAAAGTAAACGACTATAGTGAAGTTATTGCCCTGACACAAACTTCTGTCCAAGGGGTCACTCCCGGTGAAGGGATCTCGGCCCCTGCCTCGTCGACTGAGGTGCTGGATATTCATAACCGAATACCACTGTGCAAAACAAAAGAGAACGCCCTTGCAATAACAGCTTTTTGAAAAATGTTCCAACAACATCATAATAGGTTTGTTTAGCTTGCATTGATTCGAGTCAATGCAGTCCCATCAATTGATCACACCAATAAAGAAAGAAAATAATGATGTACGTATATGCCATCCGCATTCGCCACTGTGTCCCGTCATTACCCGTTAGGTTACTTAACTAACGACAGAGCGGGGACTGGACTAGCGCGGATGCAAAACATATACAACATCTACTAGTATATATATCAATATATAATATTCGCAAAAGACGTGATAAAAATGCAACATCATATAAATGTAATAAGAATCACAGAACAATACAGATATCTGGGATCCCCGGGTTTCATAGAGCCGCTACTGAAACCCGACATTCCCCTGGTCATGTGGATAGCCTGTGCAATGAAATCCTAGACCCCTACGGGCGAGGCAAGTTACCCGCCAAAACCTGAAGCGAGGCAGCCCCCTTCAGCAACGTGAATGGACCACCCAGCACTTCACGGAATCCGGTAACTTGGGCACCCCTCCTGGGTCAACCTGTACCCCCTACGAGTGCGGCGAATAGCCCGCCAATTCTAGAGTGAAGCCCCCTCCGTCTCAATGCCATGAGATGCGGGCCTGTTGCCCTCTAGAACCCGGCTATCCGTGCAACCCACCTTGGGGTAATCCTAGTACAGAAAGTAAAATATACATACAATGGGTACATCGACCTCACCCCGGTCGTGCCCCAAAAGAATAATATACAAACAGGAAGTGACGGCAGTCCACATGTCGGACGCTCGCCCCGCAATATCAAATGTACATATAAAACGAAACTGTACTAACATTACATCCAGGCTATCCCCCACGACCAATCCGCAACATCATAGCACAACACAGAACATCAACGTGAATGTCACGTTCGCAAATCCGTCTAAAAGGGCTATAGCAGTTAGACAGGATTTACCGATCAAATGACATTCACGGTTGCAGATATAATGTAAATACTGTGAACTAACATGTTAAAAATTTTCGATCGACTGAATTTCCCGAAGTGGGCCCCAAGCACAACTGTAGCACTCAAAAACATCTGGGCCCAAAAAGAATATACCAGAAACCCTATTTCCATGTCAGTAAACTACTGTAGAAATTTGGTGCGGTTTGGCCACAAAACGGCGGCGGTTCCGCGACCAAAACGTGGTTTTGGCCGCTGTTCCGCCGCTCTACAGTAATATCAGCCGACCAAATTTTCACAGAATTCTCAAAAAACCCTGCACGTATTTTTCCAATATACCAAATAATTTTTAGAGCAAGGAAAAATTCGACAGAAAGTGTGACATGGAAATGTGGTTTTTGGAAAATCCGTTCGATCGAACTTGTAAACACGTTAGAGCAAGCTAGACTAGGTTAATGGCGTGGCTCTGATACCATGTAAGTGCACTGCGGCGCCTCGGCCGTCAATCCGAGGCCAAAATGCGGAAACGGTACTTTTACAAAACTTTAAACTGGCACCACCGCGCACTATAAACCCGGATCGGGCCATTAATCTAATCCTAGCTAACAAGAGAAGGTGTAGAGAGATATACCGAGCGATCTGTGTCCTTCGGTCTTCCCGTCGTCGTCCCGATCTCTCCGCGGAATCTCCGGTCTTCATCTCCTCATCGGAAGGGCACCACATCGCCGGGTTCTTTTACGGGCTCCCACCTCTAGACCGAGGCAACTCGGGCACGAAGTTGGCGAGCCGACGTGCACAAGAATTGCTGTAGAAAAAGTGTAGTGCTCTTTGTCACTATTGGGGTTGAAGTTGCCCTTTTTAGTGGAGGTGAAGATAGAAATCAAGTAGTGAGCTTTTGAGATGAACCAAGACCATTTTTGAGCAAGCAAATGAGACCAATTCCCTTCACAAAAATTTGGGACAGCCCCTAAAGGGAATGGCCGGCCTCATCATCAAGAGAATGAGAGGAGAGAGTGTATGGATCAAAAATGAGAGTGAGCCCCATAATGCAAGAGAGAGAAAGGGTTATCATGAGAAGAAAATGATCACTAACTAAATCCAACACTCCATCAACCATCATAAAAACCATGTCCCCACAAAAGTCAAGCCATGATGAAGTCAAGAAAGTCAAGAGATGGTGCAACCATCATGAAACCATCATGATGCAACTACTTGCAAAAACAACCCTCCAAAATGCTAATTTGCACAATTGCAAATAAGCCCTCCTCCACCAATTTTCAGCCAAGGAAAGATACAAAGGAAAATGGCCGAAGCGGAAAGCAAACTGGCAACTTCAGAAAACTGATCCCGTAATAAATTACAGGAAAACCCCGCGACTGTATATACACACCCGCATTTGTATTCCCATTGAATACAAATGCAAAAAGACAAAATCTACACTGTACAATACTAGGATCCGGATTAAACCAAAGCCCGCTAGTATTATCCGTCCGATCATGATCCTATCGGGATAGGTCCTCCATCAATCATTGCAATCACGTGCCTGTGATCCAATAATTGACTCTGAGGGCACTATCTCCAACTCTCCCTAACCTCGAAGCTTATGAAGGAAGCTAAGCCTAACTAACTACCTCTAGAAGCTTCTACCTAACTACCAAGCTTACAAGGGAAGCTAAACTAAACCTAGCTTCTAAAGGAAGCTAATCCTAATCAAGGTTATAATAGGAACCCTAAGGCTTCACTCTCAAGGTTGTTCTCCAATTCCCAACACAAGTTGAGTGACACAACTTGTAAATCCTAATCCCCAATTCAAAATCCAAAGCCAAAAATCAAGAACACCGAGTACAAATCAAGCGAAAATTCAACCATCCTTTTGGAGCGAAGCCGATCTACAACCGAGCAAGTGATCCAAGATGATCCGCGACTCACGAAGATGATGCGACGCTCAATTCAATGATCTCGTTCTCTCCTCAATTTCTTGTAGTGGTTAAGCGAAGTGTAACGAATTGTTGAATAATAAAGGTGAAAATTCTTTAATCTTGCTTTCTTTACATTCTTGCATCATGATTCGATCTCAATTCTTGATTGTGTTTCGTGTTATGATGTTCGAGTAAAACTCCGCTCGTGAAGGAGTCGAGAGAATCAATAGATGATGATTTTACAAATCTTGAAACGATTTTTAATTCCTATAAGTTTTGTAAACTCTTGTAAATTGAAGAATCGGCAACCTAGTTTCGAGCGATGCTTTCTTGATTGTGTTCGCTCTTAATTAGTGATCCACGATCGATTCTTGAATTTACTAGAGGATAGAATTTGAATGAGATTCATCGAAAGGACAAAGGATGAGATGAAGAAACCCTAGTTTCTTCGAAAGATCCTTAAACCTCGATTAATCATCATCGATCTAGTATCAAATCATTAATGGATAAGGAAACGTAATCAATAGATTACATCACGTCTATAGATTCGATCGATTCCTACGAGCCTCACTTCGATTATTGATTACTAATTGGATTGGATATCATCAATTCTTGATTCTTGATTTTAAATGTTTTCTTGATTTTAGATTTAGATCTAGATAATTCTAGAACTTCAATTTTATAAATCTTGAATTGAATTGTCTTTTCTTTTCTTTTTAATCTTCAATTCATCTAATTCATTTATGAACGAATCTCACTTTCCCTATAGACGATCCGCACTCGCTAACGCACTATATACGACACCGTTATTGATTGCGATCAAAAATTTCTTTGGTTGTGATTTCTACACTTCTCTTATATACACACCGGAAAAAAATTCAATCAATATCTAGCAGGCATTGCTTATGTTTTGCATCCACGCTAGCCCAGCCCCCGCTCTGTCGTTAGTTAAGTAACCTAACGGGTGAATGACGGGACCCAGTGGCGAATGCGGATGGCATAAGCGGACGTTGTATTTTCGTTGTTTTCTACAATGATAGGATAAATGATGGGACGCATTATATTAATGCAAAGAAAATAAACCAAAGTTGAATTGTTGGAACAAATTTAAAAGAAAACACTCGGTTATTTTAAAAAGAGCAGAATTTTTAATTGCGAAGTTTTAACCACTCCTTTTAAAAAAGCTATCAGGTTCCTTCGATTATATCAAGTTCACTACGTTCATGGTTTCGCCAAAACCAGTCGTAGCCCTCCGTCATTTCATATGGATGGTCAGTAGTATTCAAGCTATTTTTGTTGGCCTTCGTCAAGGCATAGTGTTTGGTAGCTGCTGGGGTATTCATATGTAGCATAGATAGATGAGTTGGTTTGGGATAGTCGTACTGCCATTTGGCCAACGTCAGGGATATGTACGGGTGGGTTCAAATTAACAACATAATGATGGGTAGAACTTGACATGTGACTTATGATTTGTTGGCCTTCGTCAAGGTCATAAGAGCATGGGGCAAAAATCCACATCGGGAGTTTCTAAAGAAACTGAAACTTGCTAGTGTTGCATACCATTTGGAGTTTGATAATGTTGGTAGGATTCCTTCAGCATTATCACACGATGATATTTGGATCCCGATCCTACTGTGAGTATCCGTTACTCATCAGGAGATTCGCCAATTAACGATCAATGCTATAAACCAAGTAGGTGTCAAGAACAGTGTTAGCGGGGCTACGCCTCTAGGGAAAAGAGGTTATTTAATTAAGGAACTTCACGAAAGCGTCGTAAAACCTCCCTCGAAGCACCAACACTAGCCTGGATGAACGGTTAAGCAAGTATTGTACGGTGAGATAAGTCCTGACTAATTCTTCTTTTATAGTTTGAGGAAGGATTCGAGAAACAGTGGGAGCCATCCTGTTTAGATAAACTTAAAACTAATCTAAACTTGCAGGAGCATCATGCTAAAGTGTTTTCCTCTCTCTCTCTCTTAATTGCACCGACCATGTGACCATGACTAGGTTACATCTAGATAACAAGTTGACTGAATTTGACTTATTTGACTGGCAAAGGTCTGTCCAGATGTCCATTGCCTATGACAAGCTGGACCACCCTATTACTACTCAAGCCCTCGCCGTCCCACATCCAGTTTATACCGTCGCGGATATGGATATCCGTCAAACAAGGGAAAAGGAAAATGTGAATGCCAAGTGCCTCGTATTGGCTTCAGTTGATGGTATATACCAGAAGCAGCACAAGAAGATAGACTTAGTTTCCATTTTCCTCCATAAAAAAGATTTATATGGAGAGCAATCTCGTATCGCAAGATATGAGACCTCGAACGAATTGCTTCAAGCGAGGTTGGCTGCCGGGTCATCTATAAGGGACGATATCCATACGATGACTAGCTATATTGATAAGCTCACGGACCTGGAGACCACGTTGGGAAACAGGTCAAATGCTGACTTATTTCTACGGTCCCTACCCTCTACTTACACCCTGAAAGAAAACACGGAGACACCCGCTCTGCTTAATGGAGGACCTTCTTCTTCTGCATCCAGGGCGAAAGCAAAGGGTGAAAAGAAGAAGACCTCCACAAAGCCGATATACGGTGTCAATGAAGTAGAAGGAAAGGGAAGAGCAAAAGTTTCGGGACATGGTGTAGGGAAGGAGGGATGTTCCTATTGTTATGGGAACGGGCATTGGCAGAAGGATTGCAAGGCTTTGGAAGCCAGATAGCCGGGATTCGAAGCATGTTTTGGCTTCGGCCTCGAGTGTGTTTATAATTAAGAACTGTTTGTCAATTAACTCTACTTCCTGGATACTAGATACCGAAGCAGGATCTTATATTTGTAATTCATTACATGCTTTGAGAAACCGTAGAGTTATTAGGGTATGCGATTTCGGAATGAGCGTGGACGCTGAATCCGTGGGAGAATATCGCCTAGGTTTGACAAGTGGGCAGATATTGATTCTACGTAACTGTTTGTATATACCTAGTTTGACTTATAATATCATATCTGTGTCCTCACTTTCGAGAGAGGGATATGATTTTACATTCGTAAGCAATGTGGTTCACATCCACCTAAATCAAGTTCTGATTGGGTCCGGTACAGTAGATGACGGTATATACGTATTGAATCAAGCTCAGGTTTTCAATGTCCAGAACACGCTTAAAAGAAAGTATCCAGAAATAAATCAGGCTTTCTTATGGCATTGTAGACTAGGTCACATCAATGAAACACGGTTGACTAAGTTACATAGATAAGGATATTTGAATCCGTTTGAATATCAATCTTATGCTACTTGTGAATCTTGTCTCATGGGAAAGATGACAAAGACTCCGTTTACTGGACACGGAGTAAGAGCGAGCGAACTCTTGGAACTCATATACAGCGATGTGTGTGGTCCAATATCTACGCATGCGCGAGGTGGTTATTCCTACTTCATTACTTTTACGGATGATTTCTCTAGGTATGGACATATCTTCTTGATGAAGCATAAATCCGAGGCCTTCGAGAAATTCTGGGAATACAAGAATGAAGTGGAAAACCAAACAGGCAAAAGTATTAAGACACTGAGATCTGATCGAGGTGGTGAATACTTAAGTGCCAAGTTCCTGGGTTACTTAAAAGAGAATGGAATTCTCTCTCAGCTTACTCCTCCATACACACCACAACACAACGATGTATCGGAAAGGCGGAATCGAACCCTATTGGATATGGTTCGTTCCATGATGAGTAAGTGTAACGTTTTGAAAATCGTTTCGATGAAATTTCGGAAAAACGGTAAAATAAGGGGGTTTTCTGTAAAAAGTCAAAATGCAAATATTTTTATTATAAAATTAAATATACATATTCTAGCTATGTAATTGCTATTATTTGGTGTTTATTGAGCCACTGCTGAAATTTCAAATTTTCTGAAAAATTTTCCGAAATTAATTATTTTAATATTATTTTAAGCCGGTAAGAAAATACATTAAATTAGCGATAAATACAAATTTAAATGGGCTAATTTTAATATTTAAAATCATGTTAATTAAAATATAGTTGTAATATAATTTTTTAGTATTTTATTTCAAGTTTTAATTGGTTTATTTTATGGAAAACAAAAATATAGTTATTTTGAACTAAAACTTGCAAATATGGTATTGTGGGGGGTCTTTTTGCATAGAATTTTTTTGTAAAGTCTCTCACACTCACCCTCACTCCCCTTGGCCGGCCCCACACTATTGTAGCAGCCCAAGAATTTTATTTCCCTCTTTTTGACCTTAAATCATATGAGAAATGGGTTAAAATAAGGTTTTTATATATAGTAAAGTAGGTGGGGGTATTATGGTAATTGGGAGGGGCTTTGACTTTGATCTTTTGGCATTATCCCCTCACCTTTTCCCCCCTCTTCCTCTGCTGAAACCAGCAGCAGCAGCCCCCCCCCATTTCTTCTTCTCTTTTCTCTTCAAAATTCCATCAAAAAATCATCCAAAATGCTTCAAAAATTCCACAAAATCAAAATCTAATCCCTACCCATTTTTACTTGACCATTCTAGTATGGATCTTGGTGAAGGGAAGCATGTTTGGGAGGCTAGATTTGTGCTAGATTTCAAAATGATTGTGGGGTAAATTCTTAACCTTATGTCTAATTGTTGTTTGAATACTTTAAATCTAGCATAATTAGTTAATAGTTTGGGATTAATTGAATGTTTTGAAAAATATAGTAAGGGTTTGTGATTTCAATTAGGGTTTTTATCATATCATTAGGGATGCAAGGTATAGTTTAACATCTTAATGTATGTAAAACCTAGTTTGGTTGATTAAATGCACTTGTTATATGTAATTTGTCTAAATTGCTTAAATTGCAAACTAGGTTTTTCTAAACCTTGAATTTGATTAAGAGAAAAATGTAATTAGGTTTTTCATGACTTCATTAACATTATTAAGTGTGGTTTAATGTCTTTAGTTCATGAAAATCCTAGCTAACTTGTTGTTTGTGCATTTTTGCTATAAAATTGTTAAAATTTGGGTATATTGTAAACTAGAATTTTGGGGCTAAAGAAATTTAATGAGATTAAATAATGGAAATGGTTTTTTTGACTTATTTAAGATGTTTAATAAGTATTATGGCCATTAAATTTGTTCAAACGTCGAGTTTTGTACTAAAACGGGTAATTTGTGCCTGCTAGATTTTCAGAAAAATGGCTTTTAAAGTGAATTTGGGGTTTTTGTGAATTTTAAGCTATTTTATATTATAATTAGTGCTTGTGATTGTACAAATGAGTGTGTTTAGGTTTTTCTCGATGGTTTGGCGTTTGTACGCGGACGTCGAGGGTTTTTGGGTTGATTTGTGAAAGCAACCATAGGTTTTGACCTATGAGGGTTTCGTGTGTCGTTTTGATCATGGGTCGGATTTTAATGCGATACGGTGCGTTATGATATGTAGGTACCCATGTGGACTTCGAGACGACAAGCAAGCGCGTGGCGACGTCGGCACCGGCGAGCGAGGACCAGGTGAGTAGATTTATATCTACGGGGAGAAGTCGGGTGGATGGCGTATAGCACCCCCGCAGTTCGTGGTGATGTATACGAATACGTATACACACATTTATTGATTATATATTGTTTGAGTTTATTGATGATAAATATGGATGGTTTAGTATCGCGAAACCCTAGAGTAGTGGTCGCACCATACATGCACACACACACCCATACTTGCATACATTCTTCTTCCATTTGTGCTTACGGGAATATATATATATTTATATGTTCATATGGGTATGGGACTATGTGTTCACATACGGATTTGAGGATGATACTTGGGATTGAGATGAGTCGATGAGATTTGTGTTGAGGTTGTGATATCGGTGATATGGCAGGATTCGTACTTGAGGTACGTCCTGGTGTTATAGCGGATCTTGGGGCGGCGATACGGGTGAATAGTGTTATAAATAAAATGGTCGACATATGATCGTGATATGAGACATGGTATGCTAGGATATTGATATTAGGCCGTATTGGGCGATGTATACCCCTTGATGATGATGTGCTGATGATATCAGTTTGTACGAGACTGTCGATCAGTAGCCAGATCATGACCATATTGATGATATTAGTATTGTACTAGACATAGGTCAGTACCCTAGACTATGATCTTTGATAAAGAGGATACCAGATGAATAGTGTGATGAATATGATATTGACCCGTACCCAGATTTTGGGATGCCGTGCGACGGATTTACGTACGAGCTATATTTTGATGATTGATCCGCACTCTTGACTTGGGATGTCTGATTATAGATATGGTATCGGATATGATATTATTGAGGCGGGATCTCCGACTAATATATATACAGCTATGTATATATATCGACTCAGATGTTAGGCGGTTTCCTTACCTGTAGTCCAGCTTGTTAGCTTAGCCCTTTAGTTTAGTTTAGTTATTAGATTAGATTAGACTCCTACCTATTTCAAAACTAGCGGATCGTGGGTATTTAAAAAGACAGGTCAAGGGATCTACGGATATTTCAAAAGACGTATCCTTTCTTAAAACTGTCGTAGCCCTATTTTCAAAACCCCACGATTCGTGTTATTTCAAATGGCACCATTGTTTAATATTTAGCTCCCGCTCATTTTGGTTGCTCGCTCCGCCTCGCATACTTACATTGTTATTTCATATTGCAATGTTGACATTATACTGTTAGGACACCAGCACCATTACCGATGATGCGTATGTACCACGTACACTTACTTGCCGGCTCACACACATCTTCATCGGTAATTGCCATGTCACGTACACCTTAGAAAATATTATTGCTTAACTTAGCTTGATAGCTAGTAGTTTGACATAATATTAGTGTACTTACCTTATATGCCAGCTTAGATATTGTAGTTATTACTTGTCACTTCATGCATACTGTTATTCATTGTTATGCCGTATTCATGGATTCTTATGCCTATATTCATGGGTTTATATACTATTGATGATTTGGATTCGGATTTCTATGAGATTTTCTGGATTTGGGGGAAAACCGCAAAACTTGTATAAGCTTCTTCCCTCTCTTTAAATAAAAAGTGCGGTTTTCCCATGATGTATGAGACGTCCACCATGAGTTTGCTGATGGATTTCGAGACCCGATTCGAGGAGTGGAGGAACCGTTTCGGGTACATGGTAGGCCCGGTGCGGTACCCTGGGGCAAGAGGATCGTGTTGTTGACGTTGAGCCTGGCAGGGGAGCACTACCGACCGGTGATATTACCCGACGCGTCGGATATCCGGAGGATACCGTCGTGGTCTTGAGATGGAAGGTAGGGGCCGGTCTGGACTGACGGCGCCCTAGATATTGTGATTGAGACATTGAGATTTCGAGATATTGAGGTACAGAGACTGTGATACAGAGATATCGAGATATTGGGATTACGTTTTGTGCCGATGCTAGGCACTGTTTTATGCTGATTTCATTATGATACCTCATTTTAAAAATACAAAGGAAATCTAACTAAATTATGAAAACAGTTTCTGCATTTACATGTATTCTGTTTTCATGCATTCATACCTCATTCATATGATATATTGCTACCTGAGGCACTGACACGGGCACATGAGATTACACTCGGGTTAGATATTTACCCTAGCCTTTGTTATAGGCTGCATGTTATATATATATAATTGAGGATATATTATGATCATTGACCTAGGTTGCGTTATTTATGCGATTTCTTTCCGTAGATGTTTTTCTATTCACGAGTTGGCAACTCACACCCGTTGTGCCCCAGTTTCTTGCAGGTTTTGCCGTACAGGTTTCTTTACGGCTTTGCTGACACTACTTCCTTTTCCGGGTGATTTGCTATTAGGTGGGTTTATTTGTATCGTACCCCCCATTATATACCTTGTATATTATTACTCTGTTGTATCTAGAAGTTCCATCAACCAAACATGTATTTATTCTTTGAGATAGAGACTGGTGATGTTATTCTTTCGACCTTAGAGTCGCGCGTTATATTTCTGTGGATTTCTTATGGTTTTGAGTTTCCTTTTGAGTTTTGATCCTCGCTGTTGACGTTATATATTATATTGCTTGTGTGGTTGTGGCCGTCGATTGACGAAGAGCTAGCTCCCGCTTGGGGATGCCTTTTTATTGATTTCGTATACTATTCATGTTGTATCCCATTTGGGGGCCAGTATTTACAAAGGAGACTCTTCCGAAATTTTCATGAAATTTTTGATGTTTTTAAAAACCGCATAATTCGGCTTATGCTATTGAAACTACTTGCTTTAAGTTGGTTTTTCCTGCACTCTACATCTTTTCTTGGTTTGGATTTCTGGGTTTTCGGTTTACTTAGATTACGTATGCCTCGAGACGTTCGTAGTTTAAGTGCCGGTCATGTTTCGTACTGTCGGATCATGACAGTAAGGCTGAGTTACCGCGATCTTTCTGGGGTTATGCACTAGAATGAGTTGCATATCTTTTGAACAAGGTTCCAACCAAGACTGTGCCTACCACACCATATCAGATGTGGAGTGGGAAGAAACTCTATATTCAGTACCTGAAGACATGGGGATGTCCAGCTTTTTTTAAAAAGCATCATGCAGACAAGCTCGAGGCACGCTCAGTACAGTGTAAGTTTGTGGGATATCCAAAGAACTCCAAGGGGTATTATTTCTATTACACAGAGGAACAAAAGGTTTTTGTTTCTCGTCATGCCCACTTCTTGGAAGATGAATTTTTAGAAAATCAGAAGAGTGGGAGCGCAATAGAACTGGAAGAAATTCCAGAACCACAAGCTGTTACTGAAAGTTTGGTAGAACAAGAAGGTTCAGAAGAAAGGGACATCCCAGCGCCTATCCACAGAAGTAGTAGGCAGTCTCATCTTCCCGAGAGATACTACGGTTTTCTCATAGACGGGGATCGAGAAGATTGCATCATTGATAATGATGACCTTACTAGCTTCCAGCAAGCCATTCAGAGCGGCGACTCGGTAAAATGGCTGGATGAAATACGGACCGAAATGGAGTCCATGTACACCAACAAAGTATGGACTTTGGACATTGCTCCAGATGGGGTAAAACCCGTAGGATGCAAATGGATCTTCAGAAAGAAGATTGGTGTAGATGGACAGGTTGAAACCTATAAGGCTAGACTTGTTGCAAAGGGTTTTCGTCAAAGACCGGGTTTGGACTATGACGAAACCTTTTCTCCAGTGGCTATGCTCAAATCCATTCGGGTCCTTCTTGCCATTGCCGCCTTCCACGATTATGAAATCTAGCAGATGGAAGTAAAGACGGATTTTCTAAATGGTAATTTGGATGAGTGCGTCTATATGGATCAGCCAGAGGGATTCATTCAGAGTGGGAGCTGTGGGAAAGTGTGCAAGTTGCTTAAGTCCATTTATTGACTAAAGCAGGCATCACGGAGTTGGAACATCTATTTTGATGATACTGTCAAGGAATTTGACTTTATCAAGAATCCAGATGAACCATGCGTATACAGTAAGATTGTAGGGAGAGCTGTAGTATTCCTTGTCTTGTACGTGGATGAAATTCTCCTAATAGGAAATGATATTCCTATGCTACAGTCAGTCAAAGGGTTCTTGTCACAGAAGTTCTCCATGAAGGACCTGGGTGATGCCACCTACATTCTGGGGATCCAGATCTATCATGATAGATCAAAGAGGATGTTGGAACTTTCGCAGTCCAGGTATATTGACACCATATTGAAAAGATTCAGTATGGAAGATTCTAAGCGCCGTAACCTACTGGCTTGTCACGGAATCACCCTCTTCAAAGAGATGTCTCCCAAGACTGATTTGGAAAGGGCTCGCTTGTCGATTATACCCTACGCTTCTACGGTAGGCTCTATAATGTATGTGATGTTATGTACCAGACCAGATGCAGCATACGCATTGAGCGTTGTAAGCCGGTATCAGGAAAACCCAGGGAGAAGCACTGGATAGCAGTAAAGAACATTCTCAAGTACCAGAGGAGGACTAAGGAGATGTTCTTGGTGTATGGCGGAAAGGACCTCCAGATCGAGGCCTTTGCTGACTCCAGCTTCCAGAGTGACAAGGATGACTCCAAGTCCATGTCGGGTTATGTATTTATCCTCAATGGAGGGGCGGTCTGTTGGAAGAGTTCCAAGCAGGACACCGTTGCTGACTCGACGATGGAAGCGGAGTACATAACTGCTTGCGATGCCGCAAAAGAAGCTGTCTGGATGAAGAAGTTCCTCACAGAACTTCAGGTGGTTCCTACCAGTGTTGTTCCAATACCTCTGTATTGCAACAACAACGGCGCTATAGCTTTAGCGAAGGAACCCAGGTCCCATCAGAAGTCCAGACACATCTTAAGGCGGTATCACTTGATTAGGGAGATCGTAGATCGCCGGGTGATAGAGGTGAAGAGAGTAGATACGGAGAATAACACTGTTGATCCATTCACTAAGGTCATTCCTCAGACGCAGTTCGAGGGGCTATTCGAGATGATAGGTCTGCGATATTCCAGTACATGGCCCTAGTGCAAGTGCGAAATTGTTAGTGTTTATGCCTTAGAGGCAATTACTGTATCATACTAGTTTGTATATTACTTAATGGAAGCTTGGGATATTCACAGTTGTATTAACAGTCTTGCTAAAAATGGTAGTATGCTACTTGGTTTGTTTCTACTTTAATATGTGCATGTGTTTCTTTTAACATATCGCTTATACATATTAGTAGAGCTCTTAGGATTTTTGGTTGATTATCAGCGTTGTGATGGCAGTCACACTAGTGGGGGCTGGGTAGTCTATAAGCACATCCTATACAGGTCCCTGGTCGTAGGATTATCGAGACGGGGCATCGATACTCCGGAGTAGACTGGTGTATACGCTTCTCATCCCAGCATACGGAGATGGTCTATCCCACAGCCATCAGTACGTCGTACTGGAGATAGTATGCAGGTGCTCGTTAGGTTAGGGGTACACCGGACAGGACTCGCTGGGAACCGCAGGTTGGTATTATACCCATCATCAGATAGCAGTTCCCAGCTGACATGAGTACAACTTAGTCCGTCGACTTGACACTGCTACTTCGCCTCGGGTGTGTTCCCAATGTTCTTAGATTACTACCCTACCACGGCTCAAAAGAGTCGTGCAAACATGTAGTAGTTGGGTGCAGTCCCGAAGCACTTGGAGGCAGTGGCGGTTAGACAGGATTCGTCTCTCCCGGTATTGGGGGTTGATATCGCGCTGTGTATGGAGCGCCATTACGCAAAGTCCCTAGCCAGGGCAAGCGAGATTTACTGGTAGGTTCCAGTAGTTTCTCAAGGTGTAATGGGCTACACTCCGACATGACTTATACCGCTATTAGGGGTCTGACGTTTACCGCCCCCTAGGCCCGATATGCGATAGTCCAAGACGAACAGACCGGACTGTACGGAGATTGTCACATCAGGCTCAGTAGGAGTTCGGATGGGTTTCCTCATCGACCTTCTTATCGACATCTACCTGTGACCGTTACGTACAGCTAGTACCGCTTGCGGCCTGTGGTTAAACCCACTGCCAGCGTAGTGTTGAGTCTTTAGAGTCCCACACAGAGAGTTTTCCTGCACCGGGAAAAAGGTGTAGAGGCCGTATGGTTTTACGGCAGGGCTGCGATCACTTACGTACATTTGTGCACATACTATGATCGGGCAGATAATACTAGCGGGCTTTGGTTTAAGCTAGATTCTAGTATTATACAGATGGATTTATTCAGTCAAAGATTATCCGTGTTTTTTGGAAATACGGATGGGAGGGGCAGTCTCGTAAATTCTCGGAAAGCATCTAGAAGAAGGTGACTCATTTGTGTTTATTTCCTTTTGTTATTTAAACTAAATAAGGTGGAGGATGAGGTGCATGTATGCATTAAATGATCCATGACTCATTGGGTGATTCACTAGATGATTCACCTTATGAATTAAATGAAGCATGATGAATATTAGATCTTTATTCTTTTTGATAATATTGTTATGCTTCATGATATTCACAAAGTGAGAAGGATTCATTTCATTATTACAAAACACTTCTCTCTCCTCAAGTCTTCATCTTCTTCCTCAAACCCTAAAAGCTCTCATGAGTTGAGAATCATAGGGTTTAAGTGACTAATTAATCCATCTAAATACTCTACACCCTCTAGGACTTCTAGACTAGCAAGCTAGAAGCTGTAGTTATCTCAGATTTGAGATTGGAGCTCGGACTATAGACTCTCGGGTGGATCGTCTTTGACTCGAGGAGGCCGTTGCGGTACCCATGTTCCATAGAGCCTACGAGATGTGGAGTACAGTGATGAAGACCCGAAGGACTTGTAACTTGAGGTATAACTTCGAATCCGAGTAGTTAAACCTCAAGTAGTTTGATAGCTACGGTTTGTGTTCGATCCTTGGTTTGAGTCGATGTTGCGAAGCTCGTAAAAATCATTTTTTGCTAATTCCGCCTCCCCGCGGACACGTGGGGTGCGTGACATCGACTTACAGAAATAGAAGCCAACACTCTAAACTAATGGGCAAGAGTAGTGTAGAATGGTGATGTGGTTTGTTTTCTCACTTCAAAACCCTAACTTGGTCACTCTATTGCTCACTAATGAAAGCTACAGAGCAAGAGAGAGGAGGACGAAGATGATGGCAAATGAATAACTCAAGATAATGATAAGTCTTGAGATAAGAATGAGAAAAGAAAATATATATTTTTTCTTCTTCTCACTCTTAACCCAAGTTAATAAATATCTAGATATTTATCTTTGGATGCAAAATAGCCATGGAAATTAACTTATGGTTAACATAAAGGTTAGTGGGGGGAATAAAATAATCAACCATGAGTAATTATCCAATTCCATTTTCTTTTCCAAATATAAATATCAACATATTTATTAAGGTGTGAGTTTTATATTGCTACCATCCAATATATCAACAACCATGATAGAATTGTGTATGCATGTATGAGTGCATGTGCATCCATATGTGCATCAAAGAGAATAAATGCATACATGCATGCATACAACAAAAGAAAAGAAGGGTTTAAAGTGAAAAGGCTAATGGTCAATGATAAATCAACACTTGATTTAGCAAACCGGTCATATCACATACGACCCGACCAATAGCAAACCGCCCGATTAATATACGGTATCACATACGCGCTTTTAATCGGGTCCCTGCGCATATCTCATATGCGCACCACATTGTTTCGCCTGGACTAGGTAACTCCATTGTGGGACTCTAAGACTCGTCAATACGCCGGCATTAGGTGATGATCATATCAAGCACCCCAAAGCCGCAAGAGGTCAGCTAAACGTAACGGCCACCTAAATATTGAGCGATCAGAAGAAAACAAGCGAACATGTCATAACTCCCATTGAGCCAACCGACAACACTACCGTACAGTCCGGTCTCTTCGTCAGATATGCTGCATATCGAGTCTAGGGATGGTAACGTCGACCCCAATAACTCAATAAGTCATGCCGATGAATGGTCTATAACAGATCGAGAAACTACTGATAACACTTATCAGTAAATCTCAACAACCCTGGCCAGGGACTTACTGATATAGCCAATCGAGCGCAGCACAGCATCAACTCCCAATACCGGGAGAGACGAAACCCCTCCTATCACTCACTGTCTCCATGTGTCTCGGGACTGTACCTAAAAGCCACTTGTTTGCACGACTCAGTAGAGCCATGGTAGGGTGGTAATCAAAGTACAGTGGAAGAACACACAAGACTCTATGACAATCTCGGGTCTACAGACTAACCTGTACCAGTGTCATTTGAAAACTTCTATTCGATGATAGATATAATACCATATAGGAGTTCTCGGCGAGTCCGTCCAGTGTACCCTGTCACCACTGAGCACTCATATACGATCACGATGTCAAACATCAATGGATGTGGGAACATCCACCGCCCATCATATGGGTCTAGTATCATATACGCAAGTCTACTCTGGTATATCGATGCCCCATCTCGATACACCTTCGACTAAGGACATTTCGGGATATGCTTATAAAGTACAGACGTCCCACTAGTATGATCTCCATCATAATCATGGTAGTCAAGCAAATATCATCAGGGCTTTATCAACATGTGTAAATGAATAAAAGCATGATCAAGTCAACATATCAGATAAAGAAGAACCAGATAGCATACTATCATGTCGAGCAAGAATGTACACTGAATATATATATATATACATGTATAAATACATCCACTATCATATAATTTCCTCTAGGGCATACATATTGTTAGTTATATGTATGCCCTAGAGGCCATTACTGTACATTGGATGTATATTGTAGTGGATGCTGGGACATATATAGGTAGGACTTTCTATCTCGACATGATAGTACACTATCTGGTTGCTCTTTATCTTAACGTGTATACTTTCTGTCTCTCTGTTACATGTTGATAAAGCCCTTAGGATGTGTACTCGACTTCCAGGACTGTGATGCAGATCATACTAGTGGGGCCTGGATAGTCCATGAGTACATCCTTCAATGTTCCTAGTCGAGGGAATATCGAGACGGGGCATCGATATTCCAGAGTAGACTAGCGTATATCTTCTCGACCCATGCGATGGGCGATGGATGATCCCATATCCATTGGTGTTTGACATCAGAGATGGTATACGGGTGCTCAGTGGAGACTGGGTACACTGAACGGACTCGCCGAAAACTCCCAGATGGTATTATACCTCACGTCAGATAGAAGTTCTCTGGTGACACTGGTACAGCTTAGTCTGTTGACCCGAGATCGTCAAAGAGTCTTGTGTGTCTCCCACTGTGCTTTGATTTCCACCCTACCACGGTTCTACTCAGTCATGCAAACAGGTGGTTTTTGGGTACAGTCCCGATTCACATGGAGGAAATGAGCGATAGGAGGGGATTCGTCTCTCCCGGTATTGGGGGTCGATGTTGCGCTATGCACGACTGGCCATAACAAGAAATCCCTGGCCAGGGTTGCAGTGATATACTGGTAAGATTTATCAGTAGTTTCACGAAAGTTATGGACCCTACGTCGGCATGACTTATCGAGCTATTGGGGTCCGACGTTTACCACCCCTAGGCGAGATATGCGACATATCAGACGAACAGACCGGACTGTACGGTAAGTGTTACTGGTTGGATTCACAGGAGTGTGAGCGGGCTTGCTCGTCGATCTTCTGATCGCTCAATACCCGGGTGGCCGTTACGTTTTGCAGACCGCTTGCGGCTTGTGGGTGTTTGATATGATCAGCATCTGCTGCCGGCGTATTGACGAGTCTTTAGAGTCCTACACAGAAGTTTCCTGGCTCAAGCGAAACGAAATAGGAGCGCATATGAGATATGTGCGGGACCGAGAATAATGCGTGTATGTGATGCCGTATTTCATTCTCGCGATGAATGTGTCGAATGGTTGTATGCGATATAACCTAGTTATCGAATCAAGGATAGATTCGATAAGCCGATACATTGGATACTAGCCGGTTATATGCGACATGACCGGATCATTGAATCAAGTGTTGATTTAAAGATTTAATGTATAATTATATATTTGATATATTACTTTGCATCAACTAGTATTGGTTCACTTTAAATGTATTTACTCACTTGAAATGCACATTGTATATGTGATATATTTTTTGTGCACATGATTGTATCATGTTTGATGATACATTCTAGCTTGGGTTTGTGTAAAGAATTAAACCATGGTTAGTTAGTGGTTAGGGTTTCATTTCATTTACTTATTCTTTTATCTATTCATTTATTTATTTATTTTAGAAAAGAAGAAAAGAGAATGGTGGCTTGTTTTGTTTGCTTGTTGAAGCTTCTTGATGCTTTGAACAAGTCCACCATTCTTGTCTCTTCTCTAACCCTAACCACTCATCTAACCTTAGTTAAATCTCTACACTAAACCATGGTTGGAGACATGATAAGTATTCATTTTTATTTTCTTTTTAAATAACTTATCATATATCATCTTCTTCTTCTTCTTCTTCTTCAAGAAGAGAAAGCTTGATAGCTTCAATGGCAACTAGTGAAAATGAGTGAGAAATCCAATTCTAAAGTGAACCCACTTCCTATTTCTTCATCCTCTACCTCTTTCCAAGTTGTATAGGGTGTTTCCTTCACAAGTTTTCATGGCTTGGTGAAGTTGGAGCTTGTTCTTGTGATGCCTCGACGTAGATCATCTTCGGCATCGAACCGACGACAAAGCCCGCCCATTTCTCCGATGAAGCCGATGCTAGAGTCATGGTTTTGATTTGGACAGCGGAGGGACCTCATCACGGAGCCTAGGATGTGGAGGACCGGATCTACAAAGGTTGTAGCTTCTTTCCTTTAGTTAAAAGTCGTTAACTTGCATCGCATAGCCTATATATCTAGTTAACGATCTGTATTAGGGTTTGTAGGCACTTGTAAAATTTGAATTAGCCATGTTTGATGCCTTGTGAGACTTCATTAGTGTGCCTAGGAACCCTACAGTGGTATCAGAGCCTAGCTAGAGCCTTAGGCAATGTATAGACGGAATTAGAAGTCCAATCGAATCAAAACACAAACCCAAAAGTGCTCTCTAGACAATTTTGAAAATCGTGGTTTTTTTTAGATTAAAAATATGCAGAAAAACCATCAGGAACATCTAAGAGTTATTGTGAAATTCGACAGCCCAATTCCACTAAGTTGCCGCGGTTTCGCAGCACGAGCATGGCTCGTGCGGCGGTTCCGCGGCCGTACGACCTCATTATATAAAGAATTTTGCACAGTAATTCTTAGTTTCCAGTGGTCGTTTTCCTGGGAATTTTTAATATTTATTCAAGAGTTGAATTTTCTGGGTTGTATTGGGGACTCGGTGTTTTCGATCGGATTGTCTAATTTTGTCTTTGTGTTTTCCGGATATTTTTGAATATGTTAAAAAGTTCGACCGGATATAAACCCAATTTTTCCCCTGCCGGGAAATTTCCAATTGTTGGATTTTTCCGTAGTTTAACGACGTTCTAAGTAATGCAAGTAACACGATGGACCCTCTAGAAGACAACAAACCTTAACTCGATTATGTGACCGTCTTGAACTGCCCTTTGAACCTTAGGGTTTGGGGCAGTACGGCGTGCCACATGTGAGGCGTTGGCTTGACCCTTCTACGGCTGGACCCGTTGGTACTGAGGCACGAACTGAATGTTGTTAGACTTATTTCATGTGTTGAGCTGTATCGGGAAAACTTGGGTGTTCGATTGTTCGATCGGAAAGTTTAACATTTTCTATTTATCCGGAATGTGATACAATACTTGGAATTCGCAAATAGTTATGAGATAACTGAATGAATGTTATAAACATAGCAGTTTAGTCTCACTTGATCGGTTGCCACGGAATTTTGATGTGATCAAAAGTCCGTCGCAATCACGTAGCGTACGCGGATACTCGCCGGGTAAACTTAATAGACAGCCTCACTCCATAGCCCCGACCAAGTGACTGTAGGAGAACCCCGTCGCCGAAAGCATCCGTTCGGGTGCTCGCGGCAGCGGTGTTCCGCCTTGGTGCACTTCGTCAACGGTATCGGGGGTGCGACCGTCTACTAAAGTTTGCGACGAGCATTCGATCAAAATGTCGGGAATCCTGTTGAATTGCCTGACTTGGTATTGAAAAGTGTTTTCGATAATGAGACTAAAATGCGGGGTTTATAATTGTTAGGCATGCGATGTCTAAAGAATTCATTTGGTTAGGCATGTGATGTCTAAAGGAGTTGCGGATTCCAACTGTTGTAGTTTTACACTTTCTTTTCTGTGACCGTAAGTGTAATATGTGATGTCGCCGGTTTCGTTGCTATATGTCAACGACAATTGGGATGCGCATATTTACTTATGTTGATGAAATGTGATGTTATGCGTTGCTGGATATGTTATATTGGATCGTCGTGTTTGAATAGCCGGGGGGTTTTATGTGAGATGAGTGTTTTTTTCATTTTCATTCATGTAAAAACTTGTATGTAATATTCTTTTATTGGGGCACTTCTAGGTTGCGGATGTTGTCACCATTTGTATATTATTTACTTTTCCGCATTAGGATAGACCCAAGGAGGGGAGCACAAGTAACCGGGTTCTGGGGTCCAGAGGGAGACCATCTCGAGGAATCAAGTTCGGGTCTCCTAACCCTAGAATTGGTAGGGTTGCTTGCAGCTCTCGTAGAGGTCTAGGGGTGTGGGATTGGCTATTCATCACGACCGTGGAATCCGTGTTTTATACTGGCTCGTATTGAAAACACCGACGTCCTAGTATATCCAATATTTCATATGTATTTTCTGCTGCGTTATCTGTGATGTGATCATGTGATGTTCTGTGATAGATATAATATATAGTATATATGATATATTATATAGAAGTTACTTATGTTTTACACCCGTGCTAGCCCTGCCCCGCTCTGCCGTTAGTTACCTAACCTAACGGTGCACGAGGGGACATCGAGGCGAATGCGGATGGCATAAGCGTACGTTATATTTATCTGTGATGGTTAGGTGGACTTAAATTATGGGATATTCATTAATGTGATTAATGAAAGAAAATAAACCTAATTGATGTTGTGGAATCTAATTTCAAAATAAAAACAGGTAGCTACAGTTCTTGCTTTGCATCGCGGTGTTCCTTGTAGAACATCCTGCACCTTATTCGATAGGGAAAGGACCGAGATCCCTTCACCGGGAGTGACTCCTTTAGCAATAACTGGCAGATGCTACATCACTCGGTTTGTCTTTTGATAGCTTCTATAGTTTCCGCTTTGCACAGTGATATATATGATATATCCCGCACCTCATTCGACGAGGAAAGGGCCGACGATCCCTTCACTGGGAGTGACCCCTTTAGCAAAACTAGAAAAGCCTCAAAAACATTCCATTTAAAAACCGTTTGATTCCGCAACGAGATCAAGTTCAAAGCGTTAAAGATTTTCATAAAAACCAGCCGCAACCCTCCGTCATTTTAGGAAGTAGAGTACTTAGTATTAGTGCTGTGTTTGTTGACCATAGTCAAGGCACAGTGTACGGTAGCTAAGTGATGCCTTCCTACACCGCATATGATGCGATTAGTTAGGACAGTCGCGTTACTTTGTTGACCTTAGTTAAGGGTCATGTGGGTGGGTCTAATTAATCACGAAATGACGGGTAGAACTTGACTAGTACTTATGATTTGTTGACCATAGTTAAGGTCATAGGTGCTAGGGGTAAAAACTTTTATCGGGAGTTTCAAGTGTTGAAATTTGCAATGAGATTGCATACCTTCTATATGATAGTTGGATCCCGATAACCACTGCGAGTAATTGTTACTCCTGGGAAAGTTTTGCACTTTACAATTAGCCGATCAAGTAGGTGTCTAGAAAGGTGTCAACGGGGTTACGCCTCTAGGAAAGCGAGGTTTACAGTAATTAGGTTCGTGCGAAAGCACGGGGAACCTCCCTAAAAGTACCGACACTGGCCTGGCTGAAAGATTGGCGAACTTGTAGAGTGTAATTAATCCCGGCTAGTCTTTCCTTTTAAGGTTTGAAGGAAGATTTGATAAAAACAGTGTGAGCCATCCTGATTAGATAAAATAAATAACCAATCTAATCTTACAAGAGCGCACGCAGAGTGTTTTCTTCTCTCTCTCTCCAGGTAGCGACCATATCATGCCTTAATCAAGATAATAATACGGATGAATTGACCGAACCCCCTTGTTATACTGAGCTGGGGAAAGTTGGTCACGCTCCAGCTTATAATTGTTATAAGACAGAGCAGGAAATAGGGAATACCAGAATTCCTATGCCGCCCAAACGAAGAAAGTGCATATGACGCATCTCCTTCGGGTATGTTCATTACAAAGAACTGTTTCTCAGTATTCTCTGCATCCTGAGTATTTGATACCGGATCAGGATCCCAGATATGTAATCTGTTACATAGGGCTACAAAAAGGTAGAAAACTGAGAACGGGTGATAAGTTTCATGAGACAGAAAACGGGGCAAGTGTTGCAGCCAAGTCTGTTGGTCACTGTCACCCTGTATTACCAATACATTGATTCTGAATAAATGCTATTAGATACCGAACCTGATATACAAAATCATATCGGTCTCTTTATTAGTAAAGGAAGGATATAATTTTGTATTGTTAGATAATGTTTTGAACATTTCCTATATCAAAAGTTGATCGGTTCAGGCACGTTATCTAAAAGCATTGACGTTCTAAATCAAACTACAGTTCCTAGTATACAGAACACACACAAGAGGAAGAATTCAGAAATGAACGAATCATTCTTGAAGCATTGTAGACTAGGTCATATCAATGCGACCCGACTGGCTGAAATTACATTTTAGATGCATATTTAAATCAGTTTGAATTTACATCTTGTGAAACTTGCCAGTCATGTCACAAAGATTAGATGACCATATCTCCGTTTACTGTAAACAGAGAAAGAGTTAGTAAACTCTTGGGACTGATACATGATGATGTATGTAAGGTCTCCTGTCTACACATGCCAGGAATGGTTCTTTATACTTCATTATATTCTCTGATAATCTCTCAAGATTCAGTCATATGTTTCTGTTGAAACATAAGTCCGAAGCTTTTGAGGTATTCACAGAATATAAGTCAGAAGTAGAGAACCAATAACCGGGTATAAGTATTATGTCCTATGATGAGATCAGGGAGGAGAATACTTGTGCATAGAATTCCTGGACTATTCTAAAGGAGAATGAGATTCTCTCTCCGTATTTACTCCTCTGAATACACCACAGCACAACGGTGTATCAGGTCGGAGCAATTGCACAATATTAGATATGGTGTGCTCTATGATGAGTATTACTGAGTTACCTATTTCCTTTTGGGGTTATGCACTTGAGAAGCTGCATACCTATTGAATTAGGTTCGAATCAGATCACTGCCAACCATTCCATATGAGATATGGTATGGGAAGAGCCTATCTCTTAAATTAGTTAAGATTTGGGATTGTCCGGCCTATGTCTAAAGCAAAATCCGGACAAAATCGAGGCAAAGTCAGTTCTGTAGAACTGGAAAGGTTCCAGCTATACAAAACTGCAGCTGATGATTTGACAGAACCAAAGGATTCTATAGTCCCCGATGAACCTCAGCCTCTCCGCCGATCTAGTAGGGTTCCTCATCCGCCTGAGAGATACCTCAGTTTCTCGATGACAGTGGGAGCGAGGAATGCATCATGAGATGATGACCCAACTAGTTTCGAGCAGGCCATCAAGAGTAGGGACTCTGTAAGAATGGCTGGATGCTTAGTGATCTGAGATGGAATCCATATACACCAACAAAGTATGGACTTTGTTTGCTATATCTGAAGGGTTAAATCCCCATCAGGAGCAAGTATATCTTGAGAAGATTACTTGGTGTAGATGGAAAAGTTGAGACTTTCAAAGCTAGACTCGTTAAAAGTTTTCGTCATCGACCAGGCGTGGATAATGATGAAACCTTTTCCAATAGCTGTGCTAAAGTCCATCCAGGTCCTACTTACCATTGCTACATACCATGACTGCTATATCTGGTGGTTGGGTGTCATGACTGCTTTTCTAAATACTGATTTAGAATAGAAAGTTTATAAGTACACAGCCAGAGGGCTTCGTAAACAGTGGGAGCAGCGGAAACATGTGTAAGTTGCTTTACAGGATAAAGCAGGCATCGCGGAGTTGGAACATCTGTTTTGATGTGGTAGTCAAAGAGTTTGACTTCATCAAAATGGTAGATGAACCTTGTATGTACAAAAGGGTAGTAGAGAGTAAGGTGGTCATCTTCGTATTGTACGTAGACAACATACTCTTGATAGGAAAAGAGTTTCCTATACTACGATCGGTCAATCTCCTATTACCACAAGGATTCTCCAAATAGGATCAAAGTGATACCGCCTAAATCCTGAGTTTTCATCTATGAGATAGATGTAATTGGATGCTAGGATTCTCACTAGATGTAGTGAGATGGTATCAATCGATCCTGGGGAGAATCACTGGAAGAGTTCCAGGGTGATAAAGACGACTGAATGTCAGTCACAGGCACTGTCTTTACCCTCAGTAAAGGGACGGTATGTTGGAAGAGTTCCAAGCTAGATACCATGGCAAACTAGACGATAAAGGCTGGTAACATCGCTATTGAAGATACTACCAAAGAGGAAGTTTGGGTGTATATTGGTTCATAAGATGAACTAGGTTCCTGCCATTGTATGACAATGGAAGTATGGCTTCGGCCCTGGAACCCTGGTCCCATCAGTGACCCAGACAAATTCCGAGGCAGCATCACCTGATCATGGAGATAGTTGATCTCCAGGTTGATCGAGGTTAGGAGAGTAGACTCAGAGGACAACACGGCGGATCCACTCACGAAGGCCTTTTCCCAAAGAGAGACTTTTAAGGGATGGTTGAGTATGTGATACTGCAACCACTGCTACAGATGGCCCTAGTGCAAGTGGGAGATTGTTAGTTATATGTATGCCCTATAGGCCATTACTGTACATTGGATGTATATTGTAGTGGATGCTGGGACATATATAGGTAGGACTTTCTTGCTCGACATGATAGTACGCTATCTGGTTGCTCTTTATCTTAACGTGTATACTTTCTGTCTCTCTGTTACATGTTGATAAAGCCCTTAGGATGTGTACTCGACTTCCATGACTGTGATGCAGATCATACTAGTGGGGCCTGGATAGTCCATGAATACATCCTTCAATGTTCCTAGTCGAGGGAATATCGAGACGGGGCATTGATATTCTAGAGTAGACTAGCGTATATCTTCTCGACCCATGCGATGGGCGATGGATGATCCCATATCCATTGGTGTTTGACATCAGAGATGGTATACGGGTGCTCAGTGGAGACTGGGTACACTGAACGGACTCGCCGAGAACTCCCATATGGTATTATACCTCATGTCAGATGGCAGTTCTCTGGTGACACTGGTACAGCTTAGTCTGTTGACCCAAGATCGTCAAAGAGTCTTGTGTGTCTCCCACTGTGCTTTGATTTCCACCCTACCACGGCTCTACTGAGTCGTGCAAACAGGTGGTTTTTAGGTACAGTCCCGATTCACATGGAGGCAATGAGCGATAGGAGGGGATTCGTCTCTCCCGGTATTGGGGGTCGATGTTGCGCTATGCACGACTGGCCATAACAAGAAATCCCTGGCCAGGGTTGCAGTGATATACTGGTAAGAGTTATCAGTAGTTTCACGAAAGTTATGGACCCTACGTCGGCATGACTTATCGAGCTATTGGGGTCTGACGTTTACCACCCCTAGGCGAGATATGCGACATATCAGACGAACAGACTGGACTGTACGGTAAGTGTTACTGGTTGGATTCACAGGAGTGTGAGCGGGCTTGCTCGTCGATCTTCTGATCGCTCAATACCCGGGTGGCCGTTACGTTTAGCAGACGGCTTGCGGCTTGTGGGTGTTTGATATGATCATCATCTGCTGCCGGCGTATTGACGAGTCTTTAGAGTCCTATACAGAGGTTTCCTGGCTCAAGCGAAACGAAATAGGAGCGCATATGAGATATGTGCGGGACCGAGAATAATGCGTGTATGTGATACCGTATTTCATTCTCGCGATGAATGTGTCGAATGGTTGTATGCGATATAACCTAGTTATCGAATCAAGGATTGATTCGATAAGCCGATACATTGGATACTAGCCGGTTATATGCGACATGACCAGATCATTGAATCAAGTGTTGATTTAATGATTTAATGTATAATTATATATTTGATATATTACTTTGCATCAACTAGTATTGGTTCACTTTAAATATATTTACTCACTTGAAATGCACATTGTATATGTGATATATTTTTTGTGCACATGATTGTATCATGTTTGATGATACATTCTAACTTGGGTTTGTGTAAAGAATTAAACCATGGTTAGTAAGTGGTTAGGGTTTCATTTCATTTACTTATTCTTTTATCTATTCATTTATTTATTTATTTTAGAAAAGAAGAAAAGAGAATGGTGGCTTGTTTTGTTTGCTTGTTGAAGCTTCTTGATGCTTTGAACAAGTCCACCATTCTTGTCTCTTCTCTAACCCTAACCACTCATCTAACCTTAGTTAAATCTCTACACTAAACCATGGTTGAAGACATGATAAGTATTCATTTTTATTTTCTTTTTAAATAACTTATCATATATCATCTTCTCCTTCTTCTTTTTCTTCAAGAAGAGAAAGCTCGATAGCTTCAATGGCAACTAGTGAAAATGAGTGAGAAATCCAATTCTAAAGTGAACCCACTTCCTATTTCTTCATCCTCTACCTCTTGCCAAGTTGTATAGGGTGTTTCCTTCACAAGTTTTCATGGCTTGGTGAAGTTGGAGCTTGTTCTTGTGATGCCTCGACGTAGATCATCTTCGGCATCGAACCGACGACAAAGCCCGCCCATTTCTCCGATGAAGCCGATGCTAGAGTCATGGTTTTGATTTGGACAGCGGAGGGACCTCAACACTGAGCCTAGGACGTGGAGGACCGGATCTACAAAGGTTGTAGCTTCTTTCCTTTAGTTAAAAGTCGTTAACTTGCATCGCATAGTCTATATATCTAGTTAACGATCCGTATTAGGGTTTGTAGGCACTTGTAAAATTTGAATTAGCCATGTTTGATGCCTTGTGAGACTTCATTAGTGTGCCTAGGAACCCTACACATATATCCAACAATCTCCCCCTTGCACTAAGGCCAGTTATTGGCGTATCGCATACCCAACATCTCAAAAAGTCTCTTATGCTGCGGCTGAGGGAGGGCCTTGGTGAGTGGATCCGCAGTGTTATTCTTTGTGTCTGCTCTTCTAATCTTGATCACGCGGCGATCTACAATCTCCTGGATCAAATGAAAGCGCCTCAGGATGTATCTGGACCGCTGATGGGACTTGGGCTTCTTGGCTAACGCCATAGCCCCATTATTATCACAATACAATGATATTGGATCAATAATGGTTGGAACTACTCCTAGCTCCAAGAAGAACTTCCTCATCTATACGGCTTCCTTGGCGGCATCATTCGCAGCAATATACTCAGCCTCCATCGTAGAGTCTGCAACGGTATCCTGTTTGGAACTCTTCCAACTTACCGCCCCTCCATTGAGGGTAAATACAAACCCAGAGATAGATTTGATGTCGTCCTTATCACTCTGGAAGCTCGAATCGGTAAAGGCCTCCATCTGGGGATCTCCATTACCATACACCAAGAATAATTCTTTAGTCCTTCGCAAGTACTTAAAAATGTTCTTCACAGCTACCCAGTGATTCTCTCCTGGGTTGGATTGATACCTGCTTACTACACTAAATGCATAAGCTACATCTGGGCGTGTACATAACATCGCATACATTATATATCCTACTGCCGAAGCATAGGGTATAATGCTCATGCGAGCTCTCTCTTGATCGGTCCTTGGGCAAGAGTCCTTAGAGAGAGTGACTCCATGGCAAGCGGGTAAGGAATCCCGCTTGGAGTCTTCCATACTAAATCCTTTATAATGGTGTTAATGTACCTGGTTTGGGACAATCCCAATAACCTCTTGGATCTATCCCTATAGATCCGAATGCCCAGAATGTATGTGGCATCACCCAGGTCCTTCATGGAGAACCTTAGTGATAAGAAAGATTTGACCGACTGTAGCATAGGAATATCATTTCCTATCAGAAGAATGTCATCCACGTACAATACGAGGAATCCCTACAGCCTTCTTGTAAACGCAAGGTTCATCTGGATTTTTGATGAAATCAAACTCTTTGATAACATCATCGAAACAGATGTTCCAACTCCGTGATGCCTACTTTAATCCATAAATAGATTTAAGCAATCAACATGCTTTCCCGCTGCTCCCACTATCAATGAAGCCCTCTGGCTGATCCATATAAACGCATTCTTCTAAATCTCCATTTAGAAATGTTGTTTTAACGTCCATCTGCCAGATTTCATAGTCGTAGTAAGCAGCAATAGCAAGTTGGATCCGAATGGATTTAAGCATGGCTACGGGAGAAAAAGTTTCATCATAGTCCAGACCTGCTCTTTGACGAAAACCCTTCGCCACTAGTCTTGCCTTATAGGTCTTTACCTGCCCATCTACACCAATCTTTCTTTTAAAGATCCATTTGCACCCTACGGATTTTACCCCGGGGGGTACAAAGTCCAAAGTCCATACTTTGTTGGTGTACATAGACTCCATTTCGGATCTCATGGCATCCAGCCACTTCACAGAGTCTCCACTTGTGATAGCTTGCTGAAAACTGGTAGGATCATCTGTAGGGTTCCTAGGCACGATAATGAGGTCTCACAAGGCATCAACCATGCCAATTTCAAATTTTACAAGTGCCGAGAAACCCTAATACGGATTCGTTGACTAGAGTTTAGGCGAAAAGTGAAACTAGTTAACATTTTAACTAAAAGAAAGAGGCTACAACCATTGTAGATCCGGTTCTCCACTTCCTTAGCTCCACGTAGACGTCCTCTCGCTGTCCATATCGGATCCCAGACTCTTGCATCGACTCCATCGGAGAAATAGGCGGACTAGGTCGTCGGCTTCGTTGCCGAAGATGATCTACGTCGAGGCAACACAAGATCAAGCTCCAACTTCACTAAGCAATGAAACTTGTGAAGAAAACACCCTATACTACTTGGCAAGAGGTAGAGGATGAAGAAATAGGAGGTGAGTTCACTTTAGAATTGGATTTCTCACTCATTTGCTCAAGTTGCCATTGATGAAGGCAAGGTTTCTTTCTTGAAGAAGAAGAAGAAGATGAAGAATATGATAAGCCTCTTTTTTAAAAAAAAATAGAAAACAATATGATACTTATCATAATCTTAACCTTAGTTAGGTGTAGAGAATAAACTAAGGTTAGTTGGAATTGTTAGGGTTAAGCATGAGATAAGAATGGTGGACTTTTTCAAAGCTTCAAGAAGCTTCAACAAACAAACAAAATAAGCCACCATTCCTAATATTTTCCAAAATGAATAAATAAATAAATAACTAAGTAAATAAACAAAACCCTAACCATTCATATAACCATGGTTTAATCTTTACACAAACCCAAGTGAGCAAGTATCATCAAACATGATACAAACAAGTGCACAAAAATATATCACATATACAATGTGCATCAAGTGAGAAAATCCTTTTAAAATGAACCAATACTAGTTAATGCAAAGTAATATATCAAATATATAATTATACATTAAATCATTAAATCAACACTTGATTCAATGAGCCGGTCATGTCGCACATAACCGACTAGTATCCAATGTATCGACTCATCGAATCAATCTTCGATTCGATAACTAGGTTATATCGCATACAACCAATCGAAACATTCATCGCGAGAATGAAATACGGTATCACATACACGCATTATTCTCGGTCCCGCACATATCTCATATGCGCTCCTATTTCGTTTCGCTTGAGCCAGGAAACCTCTGTGTAGGACTCTAAAGACCCGTCAATACGCCGGCAGCAGATGATGATCATATCAAGCACCCACAAGCCGCAAGCGGTCTGCTAAACGTAACGTCCACCCGGGTATTGAGCGATCAGAAGATCGACGAGCACGTCCGCTCACACTCCTGTGAATCCAACCAATAACACTTACCGTACAGTCCGGTCTGTTCGTCTGATATGTTGCATATCAAGTCTAGGGGTGGTAAACGTCAGACCCCAATAACCGATAAGTCGTGCCGATGTGAGGCTCATAACGGGTCGAGAAACTACTGGTAACACTTACCAGCAAATCTCTGATCAGCCCTGGCCAGGGACTTCCCTGTTACGGCAAATCGAGCACAGCGCAACATCAACCCCCAATACCGGGAGAGACGAAACCCCTCCTATCGCTCATTGCCTCCATGTGACTCGGGACTGTACCCAAAAACCACCGTTTTGTACGCCCTCATGGACGTGGTAAGGTGGAGATCAAAGCACAGTGGGAATCACACAAGACTCTATGACGATCTCGGGTCTACAGACTAACCTGCACAAGTGTCACCTGAGAACTGCCATCTGACGTGAGGTATAATACCATCTGGGAGTTCTCGGCGAGTCCGTCCAGTGTACCCAGTCTCCACTGAGCACCCGTATACCATCTCTGATGTCAAACACCAATGTATATGGGATCATCAATTGCCCATCTCATGGGTCGAGAAGCGTATACGCTAGTCTACACTGGTATATCGATGCCCCGTCTCGATACACCCACGACTAGGACCTTGAAGGATGTACCTATGGACTACCATGTCCCCACTAGTATGATCTGCATCATAGTCCAGGTAGTCAAGTACACATCCTAAGGGCTTTACCAACATGTAACTATAAGACAGTTTAAAGAGACTAGTATACATGTTAAGATAAAGAGTAACCAGATAGCATACTATCATATCGAGCAAGAAAGTCATCTCTATATATGTCCAAGCATCCAATATAATATACATCATATGTACAATACTGGCCTCTAGGGCATACATACAACTAACAATCTCCCACTTGCACTAGGGCCAGTTGCTATAGTATCGCATACCGAGCATCCCGAAGAGTCTCTCAAACTGTATCTGGGGAATGGCCTTCGTGAGTGGATCCGCCGTGTTGTTCTTCGTGTCAACCCTCCTGACCTCGATCTCCCGGCGATCAACTATCTTCCGGATCAGGTGATACCGCCTCAGAATATGCCTGGATCGCTGATGGGACCTGGGTTCCTTGGCCAAAGCCACCGCTCCATTGTTATCGCAATACAAAGGTATTGGATGCTCAATAGATGGAACCACTCCAAGTTCAGTAATGAACTTCTTGATCCAGACAGCCTCTTTGGCAGCATCGTTGGCAGCGATGTATTCAGCCTCCATCGTCGAGTCTGCCACGGTTTCCGGCTTGGAACTCTTCCAGCTAACCGCCCCTCCGTAAAGGGTAAAGACAAATCCCGACTGCGACTTAGAGTCGTCCTTATCACTCTGGAAGCTCGAATCGGTAAAGGACTCCACTTGGAGTTCTCCGTTACCATACACCAAGAGCATCTCTTTAGTCCTTCGCAAGTACTTGAGAATGCTCTTCACAGCTATCCAGTGACACTCTCCAGGATCAGCTTGATACCTGCTCACTACACTTAGTGAGTATGCAACATCGGGTCTGGTACATAGCATCGCGTACATGATAGAGCCTACAGCCGAAGCATAGGGTATCCCTTGCATGCGAGCTCTCTCCAAATCAGTCTTGGGAGACATCTCTTTGGAGAGAGTGAGTCCAGAGATCGTGGGCAAGTTCCCACGCTTGGATTCTTCCATACTAAACCTCTTTAGTATGGTGTCAATGTACCTGGATTGGGATAATCCCAATATCCGTTTGGATCTATCTCTATAGATCCTAATTCCCAATATGCAGGAGGCATCACCAAGATCTTTCATTGAGAATCTTTGTGATAAGAAGAGCTTGACCGATTGTCACGACCCGAAAGTACGGAACATGACCGGCACTTAAACTACGAACGTCTCGAGGCGTACGTAATCTAAGTAAACCGAAAACCCAGAAATCCAAACCAAGAAAAGTAGTAGAGTGCAGGAAAAACCAACTTAAAGCAAGTAATTTCAATAGCATAAGCCGAATTATGCGGTTTTTAAAACATCAAAATTCACTGAAAATTTCGGCAGAGTCTCCTTTGTAAATACTGGCCCCCAAACGGGATACAACATGAATAGTATACGAAATCAAGAAAAAGGCATCCCCAAGCGGGAGCTAGCTCTTCGTCAATCGACGGTCACAACCACACAAGCAATAATATACAACGCCAACGGCGAGGATCAAAAACTCAAAAGGGAACTCAAAACCACCAGAAATATAACGAGCGACTATAAGGTCGAAAGAATAAACAACACTGGTCTCTATCTCAATAGATACATGTTTGGTTGATGGAACTTCTAGATACAACAGAATAATGATATACAAGATATATAATGGGGGTATGATACAAGTAAACCCACCTACTAGCAAATCACCCGAATGAAACTGAGCCCGCAAGCCGTAATGAAACCTGTACGGCAAATCTGCAAGAAACTGGGGCACAACGGGGGTGAGTTGCCAACTCGTGAATAGAAAAACATCTACGCACAGAAATCGCGTAAATAACGCAACCTAGGTCAATAATCATAATATATCCTCAAATATATGTATAACAGGCAGCCTATGACAATGTCTAGGGTAATATCTAACCCGAGTATAATTTCATGTGCCCGTGTCAGTGCCTCAGGTAGCAATATATCATATGAATGATGTATGAATGCATGAAACAGAATACATGTAAATGAAGAAACTGCTTTCATAAATTAGTGAGATTTCCTTCGTATTTTTAAACTGAGGTATCATAATGAAATCAGCATCAACAGTGTCTAGCATCGACACAAAACATAAATCTCACTGTCTCGAAATATCAATGTCTCAATCTCAATATCTAGGGCGCCGTCTGTCCAGACCGGCCCCTGCCATCATCTCAAGACTACGACGGTATCCTCCGGATATCCGACGCGTCGGGTAATATCACCGGTAGGTAGTGCTCCCCAGCCAGGCTCAACGTCAACACCACATTCCTCTTTCCCCGGGGTACCATACCGGGCCCACCTTGTACCCGTGACGGTTCCTCCACTCCTCGACACGGATCTCCAAAACCACAGCAAACTCATGGTGGACGACACTTTACATCACTAGAAAACCGCAACATTTTATATTTTAAAAGATCATAAGTTGTAAATTTTGCGGCTTTCCCCGAAATCCAGAAATATCATAAATCTCAAGAAATCATCACAAGTGCATATGTCAATGATAATGAACTAGGCATGAACAACTGAATAACAGTATGCAGGTAATAACTACAATGTCTAATATGGCATATAAGAGAAGTACACTAATATCATGTCAAAACTACCAGCTAACAATCTAAGTCAAGCAATTATATTCTCTAAAGTGTACGTGACATGGCAATTACCGATGAAGATGTGTGTGAGCCGGCAATTAGGTGTACGTGGTACATACGCATCATCGGTAATGGTGCTGGTGTCCTAACAGCATGATATCAATAATGGAATATGCAGCAAAATAAATATGCGAGGCAGAGCGAACGACAATAATGTGCGGGAGCTGAATACTAGACACAACGATAACTAATCTGCAATAATCTAATATAAGTCCTACGAATGGTGCCTTTTGAAATAACACGAATCATGGGGTTTTGAAAATAGGGCTACAGTGTTTTTATGAAAAGATACGTCGTTTTTTTGAAATATCCGTAGATTCCCTTGAGCTGTCTTTAAAAATGCCCACGATTCGTTAGTTTTTGAAATAGGTAAGAAGTCTAATCTAATCTAACAACTACACTAAACTATACGGCTGAACTAACAAGCTGAACTACAGGTAAGGAAACCGCCTATCATCTGAGTCGATACATATACATACCTGTATATGTGTAGTCGGTGATCCCGCCTCAATAATATCATATCCGATACCATATCTATAATCAGGCATCCCAAGTCAAGAGTGCGGATCAATCATCAATATAGCTCGTACGTAAATCCGTCGTACGGCATCCCAATCTGGGTACGGGTCAATATCACATTCATCATACTATTCACCTGGTATCCTCTTTATCAAATATCATGATCGGGGTACTGATCTACGTCTAATACCATACTGATACCGCCTACGTATGCATGGACGTGTGTGAAACACTACGTCAAGGACCCGCTACAACGTCATGTCGTATCTAAGATACGAACCCTGCTATATCACCGATCTCACGGCCTCAAATCAAATCTCATCGACTCAGCTCAATCCCAAGTATCATCCTCAATCCGTATGTGAAAACATAGTCCCATACCCATGTGAACACATAACTATAAGGAATCCCATGAGCACATATCAATAAGAATGTATGCAAGTATGTATGTGTGTATGTGTGTGTAACACTACCCTAGGGTTCGCAACACTAAAGTAATCCAACACACCAATATCCATCCTAAGCATCGTTATTAATCCCAAATAACATATAATAATTGTTGGTTTGTATACGCATCCGTATACACCACCACGGACTGCGGGGGTGCTATACGCCATCCACCCGACTTCTCCCCGTAGATATAAATCTACTCACCTGGTCCTCGCTAGCCGGTGCCGACGTCGCCACGCGCTTGCTTGTCGTCTCGAAGTCCACATGGGGGTACCTACATATCATAACGTACCATATCTCATTAAAATCCGACTCATGATCAAAACGACGCACGAATCCCACATAGGTCAAAACCTATGGTTGCTTTCACAAATCAACCCAAAAACCCTCGACGTCGGCGTACAACCGCCAAACCATCGAGAAAAACCCAAATACACTCATTTGCACATTCACGAACACTAATTTTAATATAAACTAGGTTAAAACTCACAAAAACGCCAATTTCACTCAAAAAGTCATTTTTCCGAAAATCTAGCAAGCACAATTCGCCGTTTTTGTACAAAACACGATGTTTAAATGAATGTAGCGGCCAATATATTTATTAAATATCTTAAATAAGTCATAAAAACCATTTCCATAATTTAAACTCATAAATTTGCATAATTTCCAAAATCCTAGTTTGCAAAATATCAAATTTAACACCCTTTAAAGCAAAATTCACAATTCCAAGAATACAAAGATAGATAACTACAAGAAAAGGTGAGGAAACTTCCGCCGGATTTCATCTTCTCATTCCCAAGTGGACTCTCCATGCGAGCGATTACCCCAATAAAGAAGCACAAGAGGGATCACCTTGTTCTTAAGAACCTTTTCCCTTCGATCCACGATTTCAATCGGTCGTTCCTCAAAAGTCAAGTCTTCTCGTACTGTTAACTCCGAATGATCCAATACGTGCGTTTCATCTCGAACATACCTACGGAGTTGAGATACGTGAAACACATCGTGCCCATTCGCCAAGGACTGCGGTAACGCCAAACGATACGCTACCTCACCAACACGCTCCACGATCTCAAAGGGTCCATCGAATCGAGGACTAAGCTTTCCTCGACTTCCAAAACGAATCACCCCTCTAGTCGGTGATATCTTCAAGAATACCAACTCACCCACGGCGAACTCTAGAGGTCTTCTTGACGTGTCTGCCCAACTCTTCTGTCGGTCTTGTGCAGCCTTCATATGATTTCTGATAGTGTTAACTTTCTCAACTGTCTGTACAACCAAATCTGGTCCCAATAATCTTCGTTCGCCGACATCGTCCCAACAAACAGGTGAACGGCATTTACGACCATACAAAGCTTCAAATGGAGCCATCTGGATAGTTGCCTGAAAACTGTTGTTGTAAGAAAACTCCACCAAATGTAGATGACCTTCCCATGAACCCTTGAGGTCCAACATGCATGCACTCAACATATCTTCAAGAGTTTGGATTGTTCTCTCCGACTGACCATCAGTTTGAGGATGATAGGCTGTGCTAAACTTCAATCGAGTCCCCAAACTTTCCTGTAAACTCCGCCAAAAGTGTGATAAGAACCGAGTGTCCCGATCGGACACGATACTCACCGGTACTCCATGTAATCTTACAATCTCCTGCATGTACCGCTCTGCCAAAGTCTCAGTTGATTGACCAACCCGAAAAGGAATAAAGTGAGCTGCCTTGGTCAATCGATCAACAATCACCCATACAGCATTGTTGCCCTTTGGACTCCTTGGTAGAGCCGTCACGAAATCCATGGTTATATGTTCCCACTTCCACTGAGGAATCGGAAGTGGTTGCAATAAACCAGCAACCCTTTGATGTTCAGCCTTAACTTGCTGACACACCAAGCACTTAGCCACAAAGCGAGCAATCTCCCGTTTCATGCCTTCCCACCAAAAATGTTGTCGAATATCTCAGTACATCTTTGTGCCTCCTGGATGTACAGAATAAGCTGAGCTGTGTGCCTCCTTCATAAGCTCTTCGCGAATATCTCCCTTTGGCACACACAAACGGCTACCATACCTCAACGAACATTCTTCGTTGATCAATAAATCTGTTCGTAGTCCGGCTTCAACCTGTCCTCGAAACTTTTGCAGTCTAGGGTCCTGCGATTGTGCTGCTTTAATATTCTCGATCAACGATGATTGTACTTGCAGCTGCATCAACTGTCCCGTATAATGCGGTAGCACAACCTCCAAGTCAAATCTTCGAAAATCTGCAACGATCTCCTTCTGCGTAGTTAACACCTGAATTGCTGGTAACCGACTAAGCGCATCCGGCACGACGTTAACCTTCCCCGGATGGTACTTAAGATCAAGATCGTAGTCAGCCATCAGCTCCAACCACCTACGCTGCCTCATATTAAGCTCCTTCTGTGTGAACACATACTTCAAGTATCATGACCCAAGGTTTGGCCCGTGACCGGCACCTAACCACGTAACGTCTACAGGCGTAACGTGACCAAGTGAACCGAAAACCCAGAAACCAAAGCAGTGAAAGTAAAGAGTGTTATAAGTTTTTAAAAGAAAGCACTTACTAACATGATAAGAAATCTAAGTAAACAATCACCAAGACAGTAATATACGATGCCGTAGCGAAGATCAAGATCCACAAGTGGGAACATCACAGATAGGATAAACTGCAAGTACAGTCGGCTCACAACGAGCTCGACACCAGAATACAATATAATACATCATCGTCCTCACACTGTCTCTAAGTCAAATACAAACATGGTAGATGGAGAATACTGGATACAAAAATGTACATAACTGAAAGATAAACAGATACCGCACAAACCCACCTATCAGCAAAAGAGCTAGTACACCAACTATGGGGGTATCTGTGTCAAAAGATGCAACCGCAGCCTGCCGCGACTACTCCGAAGGGCAACCTGCAAACACTGTGGCACAACGGGGGTGAGTTGCCAACTCGTGAATAGAGATAACATATAAAGGTAATCGCGAGCATGCACGTACTGCGCTACTCTATCATACGCCAACAGATGATATCAATATGTGATAAGCAGTATGTGCAATAAATCATTCAAGTGCTCTATCAGGTAATGTAACAACAGGATGAGGTATAATAGTAAATGCTGAGCAGGCGCAATATAATATCTACACGGAATGTCAACGTGGAATATATAATCGGTGTCCATCAATGCACCCAGATCCCCTAAATAGCTCAGGCGCCGGCACTCTCATCAGCCCTCAAATCCGGTACATCTCTGAGAATCCTGAGTGCCCAACATCGGCACCCAAATATCATAAATACTCGTGTCCAGCATCGACACGCAAATCCTCATCCATCGGGCCCCGTCAGTCCGGGTCAGCCCACGGGGTCCGTCTGCGGTATCGGCCCTCATCCACAGCAGTACGGATCACCCCGCATCCATCTATAGACTCTGATCAGTACCCTCCGGATAACTGTCAGGTCCAACCAATCACCGGTAGGTAGTAGTCCTTCTGCCAGGCTCACCGTCTACTGCACAGAGAAACCGTTCTCGCCCCGGGGTACCATACCGGGTCCACCATGTACCCGTAATCGGCCTCAACCAGCTCCTCGATTCGGGTTCACATGTATCACTCTAGTACCGAGAAAACACATGGTGGACGCACCGAAATATCATATCAAGGGAACCGGGTTTTTAAATGATTACATATTTGTAATAGCCACGGTTCCCAAATCCAGAAATCGCATGTAATCTAAACCAAAATGCAAGTCAATGATCCGATATGATATGTGCGTCAAATATGAATAGCATGTCAAGTCACATATAGATGAGCTACAATATAATGATCCGATGTGATATAGGCATCAAGTATAAATAGCATGTCGAGTCACATATAGATGAGCCACAATATGATGATCCGATGTAAATTCTACAGTGTGAGTGTCATGGCAATTACTAACGGTGTGTGTGTAACATGCAGGATAGTGCTCGTGCAACATGGACCTTTAGTAATGGTGCGGTGTTCTATCAATTCTAGGTTATATTCATATAGCAGGGAATGTAGCATGCACTAAATAGTAGCCATGAATAGTCAATGTATACAAAGGAAACTATAAAGTCCTATCAGCCCTGACGTAGAACGCCATGCGGGCGATATCCCCGTAGATGTGAAATCTACTCACCGTAGTCTCTCGCTAGGTATAGCCAACAACTTGTTTCCCTTTCTGCGCGGCGTCCGCCGTACTCACCTGCGAACCTAGAATTACACAATATATCACACGTAAGCTTGAAGTCACACAAACGCGACATTAAAGCCGTACTAGTAACTCGTGTCGCGAACCAAGCGCGCGTGTGCACGATACGCTAAAACGTGTGGTTACGCGCCTGAAACCACTCCGACACGTCACGATACGCAGAAACCCAAAACCCACAAACACGTATCACGCGTGTCGCGAAGACTAAAAATACAGGAAAATAGGTAATCACCTCCATATTTTGCTACAGGAAAGATATTGTAAAACTATATATACCAAAGCAACCCAAATAGCAGCAGATACCAACACCCCAAACCCCAAACCAAAACTCCCCCATCTGGCCGCAATTTGCGGCCAGAATGCACATTTCGGTGGCCTCACTTGGGAATTGGGCTCCCAGGTTTGGTGTGTGCACTCTATACCCCCCAAACATGCTACAGTAACATCTAGTTTTACTCTGAAATGTCTCGGGTAGCAGCAGATCCTACAGAGCCTTATTTCTAGTTAAAAATCCACACTTTTGCACTAAAATCAAACTTTAGGGTATTTTTGTGCAAACTGAAACAAAACTTGGCCTAAGATAGCTCTAATAACACATAATAGAGCTTACACAACTAACAAAACCCTAATCTAACAAGTGAATCACAAATATCCTTAAATATCACCAAAAATGCACAAAAATGAGATTTTTACTAAAGAATACTACAAGTTTAAGGAAACGGAGTGCTAATATGAGTTAATACCTTCTAAGAATCTTGTAAAACACCAAAAGTTCCAGCTTCTCCTTCTAGTGTGCAGATTTGCCTTTGAACACCTCAAAAACCTCACTTTTCCATGGTTTTGTGAAGAAAATGAGTTGATAAGTATAGGGTTTTGTGTATGGATCAAAGGGGAATGAAAAGAGAAGAGAATATGGAGGAAAATGGGGGTTTTTGGCTGCTGGAATTGCTGCTGGATTCAGAATGAGGGAAAGAGAGAGAAGAGAGAAGAAAAGGGGTCAAAAAGTCAATTTTTTCTACCTAACACCATGCCCATTTGTTTATTAGGATTTGAATTATAAAATGGGGTTTTGTTTAGGTTAAAAATGGTGGGGAAAAAATATAACAACCATGCACAAAGAATGGTTAACATGTTACCAAAAACCCTAAGTCTCAAAAATGGCTAAGTGTGCACTAACACAAGAAAATTCCCAATATGCAAACACTACTAAATACAAATAATAATCCTAGGAACACATATATATAATAACATGTACGATCACTAATTATCACGAAAGACATTCAAACGGAAATTCAAAGTGTTACAATCTACCCCCTTAAAGAAATTCGGTCCCCGAATTTAAAAATCTAACTATACGCACATTCAAAAAGATGGGGATACCTCCTCCTCATCTCGCTCTCGGTCTCCCAAGTGACTTCCTCGCCGCTCTGGCCACGCCAAAGCACTTTGACGGACGGTATCTCCTTCGACCTCAATTTCTTCACTTGTCGATCCAAGATCATCACCGGCTGCTCTGCATAGGAAAGGTCGCGCTCAAGCTGGACCGTCGGGTGCTGAATCGCATGCGAAGGATCATGAAGATATCTGCGGAGCATCGAAACGTGACATACGGGGTGCACATCTGGAAAACTGGGCGGAAGGGCTAATCGATACGCAACCGCACCAATACGCTCAAGGATCTCGAAGGGGCCCACATATCTGGGACTAAGCTTCCCTTTCTTCCCAAACCTCATTACGCCTTTCATTGGGGAGACCCTCAAGAAAACATGATCACCAACAGAAAACTCAAGTCTGCGCCGACGACGGTCCGCATAAGATCTCTGCCTACTCTGGGCTGCTCTCATCCTATCGCGAATCAACTGGATCTTCGCGGTCGTCTCCTCCACAATCTGCGGTCCTAAGATACTGCTCTCACTGAGCTCCGTCCAACAGGTGGGCGATCTGCATCTCCTCCCATAAAGAGCCTCAAACGGTGCCATCTGAATGGTCTCCTGGTAGCTGTTGTTGTAGGAGAACTCTACTAAGGGCAAATGATGATCCCAGCTACCTCCAAAGTCTAAAACGCATGCTCTGAGCATGTCCTCGAAAGTCTGAATGGTCCGCTCTGACTGCCCGTCGGTCTGCGGATGGAATGCTGTGCTGAAACTCAAGCGAGTGCCCAAAGTCTCCTGAAGCCTCTGCAATAGCCGGCTGGTAAACTGGGTGCCTCTATCGGACACGATGCATGTCGGAACTCCGTGCAGTCGTATAATCTCATCAATGTAAATCTGGGCATACTGAGCAAATCCGAAAGTCGTCTTCACCGGTAGGAAGTGAGCCGCCTTCGTCAAACGATCCACGATCACCCAGATGGAGTCATACCCTCGACTAATCCTGGGTAGACCCACAATGAAATCCATAGATATCTGTTTCCATTTCCACTCCGGAATGGGTAACGGCTGTAGCTCTCCCGCGGGCCTCTGGTGCTCAGCCTTGACTTGCTGACAAGTCAGGCATCTCGACACAAAATCTGCAATGTCCCTCTTCATACCGTCCCACCAGTAAACATCTCTCATATCGTGGTACATCTTGGTGGAACCGGGATGAACACTATACACCGACCGATGTGCCTCCTCAAGAATCTCGCGCCGCAATCCCTCAGCATCTGGTACGCACAGTCTAGCTCCAAATCGTAGTGTCCCCTGATCATCGATCACGAACTCGGAAAATCTTCCCTTTCCCATCTGTGTCCTGATCTCTGAACAGCGGTCATCACTGTGTTGTGCCTCATGTATACGGTCAAGCAACTGTGGGCGTGCACGAACATGCGCCATCTGTCCTCCGATCGGCATAAACTCGAACTGTACCCGGCTGTCGCATAAGATTTGCCAATCCGCCGACGACTGCCTCTGCACTGCGCTCAAACAGGATAGACTACCCCCGGGCCTCCTGCTCAAAGCATCCGCCACTACATTCGCCCTGCCCGGGTGATACAAGATCTCACAATCGTAGTCCTTCACTAACTCCATCCATCGGCGCTGTCTAAGGTTCAGGTCTCGCTACTGAAATATGTACTTTAAGCTCTTGTGGTCAGTGAATATCTGGCACGACTCTCCATACAGATAATGTGGCCAGATCTTGAGTGCAAAGACCACCGCAGCCATCTCCAGATCATGAGTGGGGTAATTCTGTTCATGTTTCTTTAATTGCCGCGAAGCATACGCGATCACCCTGTCATGCTGCATCAAAACGCACCCTATCCCCACTCGTGAAGCATCACAGTAGACCACAAATCCGCCTGATCCTGAAGGCAATGATAGCACTGGTGTCGTAGTCAGTAGAGCCCGTAGCCGCTGGAAACTGTGCTCACACTCCTCTGTCCAATCGAAGCGAACTCCCTTCCGGGTCAACCCGGTCAAAGGTGTAGCAATGCGAGAGAAGTCCTGCACGAATCGCCTGTAATAGCCTGCCAGCCCTAGAAAGCTGCGAATCTCCATCACTGACGTGGGTCTAGGCCAACTCCGAACTTCCTTGATCTTCCTCGGGTCGACACATATACCATATCGTGTAATCACGTTCCCCAAGAAGTCTACGCTGTCTAGCCAGAAGGCACACTTGGAGAATTTTGCGAAAAGCTGATGCTCCCTCAAGGACTGCAGCGTAATCCGCAGGTGCTGCTCGTGCTCCTCTCTACTCCGAGAATACACCAAGATATCATCAATAAACACTATAATGAACAGATCAAGATACGGACGGAAAATACGGTTCATCAAATCCATAAATGCTGCCGGCGCGTTGGTGAGTCCGAACGACATCACCAAAAACTCATAATGGCCGTAACGTGTGCGGAAGGCCGTCCTAGGAATGTCCTCCTGTCGAACCCGCAGCTGATGGTAGCCCGATCGCAAATCGATCCTTGAAAAGTATCCTGCCCCCTGAAGCTGGTCGAACAAATCGTCGATGCGTGGTAAAGGATATCTGTTCCGCACTGTCACCCTGTTCAACTGGCGGTAGTCGATGCACAAACGCATACTGCCGTCCTTCTTCTTGACGAACAGGACTGGAGCACCCCAAGGTGAAACACTGGGTCGAATAAGTCTCTTATCCAGCAAGTCCTGCAACTGACCCTTCAATTCTCGAAGTTCCGCTGGGGCCATCCGATAGGGCGGTACAGAAGTAGGCCCCGTGCCAGGAACCAAGTCAATACAGAAGGAAATATCACGCTCGGGCGGTAGCCCAGGAAGCTCGTCAGGGAACACATCAGGGAACTCGCTAACCACCGGAACCTGATCCAGAGGAACCTCGGTAGCTATAGTATCGCAAACATATGCGAGAAATCCCTGACATCACTTCCGCAAAAGCTGTCCAGCGCGAAAAGAAGAAATCACACTGTGAGGGGTGGCACCACGGTCCCCCAACACAACAACAACCGACTCGCCGGGAAAACAAAATCGAACTGTCTTCTCGCGGCAGTCAACAGAAGCATAGCACGTGGCTAACCAATCCATGCCCAAAAGAACGTCGAAGTCCAACATCTCAAGTAGGATCAAATCGACCGGCAACTCTCTCTCGCCGATACGGACGGTACAGGATCGGAACACGTGCCTAGCAACAAACGACTCTCCCACTGGAGTATCACAACAAGCGGCTGGTCAAGCAAGCCGGACTCTCTACCCAAACTCGGCACAAAGTGTGTGGATACGTACGAGTGCATGGATCCAGGATCGAATAACACGTGTGCATCAACCGAACATACAGGAAGTGTAACCCTTCGAAAATCATTTAGGCAGTTTTTCGGTAATCGGCTAATTTTTCGGCTTTTTCCGTAAAAAGTCGAAATAGGTATTTTTTATTGTAGACCCAATTATACAAAATTTAGATAAGATATTACTATAATTTTGTCACTAAAATGTCACTTATAATTTTCTAGTTAAATAAAAAAAATCGTAATTAATTATTTTTTTATTATTTTAAGCCTTTTTAAATACATTAAATTAGGGATAAATACAAATTTAATTGGGTAAATTTCATAATTAGGAGTCTTTATAAGCTAAAATATGGTGTTAATAAAATTATATTATGTCTTGCAAACTTTTGGTTTTAGGGTGGGAAATTTAATGAAAAAATGATGAAAATGGGGTTTTTTATGTAAAATTTGATGTGATATGCATTAAATGAGTTTAAAGGTTGCTTTTTGTGTAGAATTTTCTACACAATTCCCTCACACTCACCCCTCCCCACCTCAGGCCGAGCTCCCTTGCTTCAGTTCATATTTTTCCCCTCACTTGTTGCTTCATAATTCCTTCAAAAATCATCAAAAATCCACCGAAATTCACTAAATTCTTCTCTAATTCAACCCAAAACCTTATGCCATCCCTTCTCAAGCCCAAATTGGATTAAAACAAGGAGAAAAGAGGCCACTTTGGAGGTTTAGTGTAAAGGAATCAACTCTATTAAGGTATATTTCTAATCTAGTGTTTAATTGTAGTTTAAAATTTGCTAGATTTAGTAGTTTAAGTGTGAAATTTGGTTTGATTTGCTTGCTCATGAAAATCAAGAGAGGGATTTGATTTTAAATTAGGGTTTGTAGCATGGTGGTTGGATTTAAGTTAGTGTTTTGTTATCTAATTGATTGGAGTGGTTAATTGTGTAGTGTTATGCTCGCTAAATCGACAAATTTGCGATGTTTGTATCGAATCGGTAAGCAAATTGCTTACTAGATTTTTGCAAAAATTAGAATGCGATCAAATTGTGTTATGTTAGCGATATAATTAGCTTCGTATAGGACTATTAGAGTGCGTGAACGCGGGGTTTTGTCTAGTCGGGTTTTATTTTTGCCGATTTCCCCGAAATGACGATTCTAGTTAAAAATTTGCGATTTTCGTGTGTTTTCCCGCGCACCGAGTGCGTGTTATGTTTAATTCGAGAGCGTCGATAAATGTATATTGTGACTTGCGTCGTTTTAGGTTTTGTAATCTTATGCTTGTTGTTGTGCAAATATAGGATCGGTCGGGGAAACATCGGACACGGCGCGTAAAGGCAAGGCGGTAGTCGGATCAGATTAGCGGGGATTTCAGGTGAGTAGATATATTCATCTATGGGGGAATCGTCTGGATGGCGCGAGGCGCCCCCTAGTTAGGATTACCCTACTTTTGCAAAATTTATATTATTAGCTAGCTTATCCATTCATGTACACTGCATACCCTTATAGTGAACAATATATTACATTGCATGGACATTCATCTATACTTATGCGATATCACTTCGTAGGACACGAACACCATTACCATTGGCATCTTTTGCACGCGCACTATTCATGTGACACACATGCCTTTGGTAATTGCCATGCCGCGTGCACTATAGAACCTGTTTAACTTAATAACGCCATTTGCATTCATACCTGATATTGAGATTGCATCGCATGCATATACCTCGCATTTCCATCATATTTAAATAGATTTTTAGCCAAAACTCACATCATATACATTGATATCATAGACACTTATCATATATAACATGTGGACATTATGATTTTCTTGAGGATTTCAGTTTTGCTGCGATTTCTGGATTTTTGGGGAAAACCGCAAGAATTTAACAAAAGCTTATATTTATCATTTTTAAAACAAAGTTGCGGTTTTCTCGTGATGTATGTGTCGTCCACCATGAGTTTTCATGTTTTCTGTTGGATTTCGAGACCCGATTCGAGGAGTGGATGAACCGTCTCGGGTACATGGTGGGCCCGGTATGGTACCCCGGGGCAAGAAGATCGAGTTGTAGACGATGAGCCTGGCAGGGGAAGACTACCTACCGGTGATGTCTGGTGCGGCGGATATCCGGAGGATACCGACCGTTGTCGTGAGATTTATGATATGGGCCGATCCGGACTGACGGAGCTCGATATTGAGACAGATATGATTCCTATTTGGTGTCGATGCTTGACACAGGTTTTCAGATGATTTCTTGATGGTATTTAGCTATTATACAGATATTCATGTTCTAAAGTTAAGAATTCAATACCCTTAGCATTTAAAACACTTAAAGACTTAATAATGACATTGCATACCTGTGCATGCATACTAGAGATATCATATCACATATGGACATGCATGTTGTGGTGCATTGCGTGCATTCTTACGATTGCCTTATTAGATGTTATATTTACTCACGAGCTGGCAACTCACCCCCGTTGTGCCACAGTGTCTTGCAGGTCGGACCCGTCACTCTTGTAGCGGCGGCTATCTTATCATCAGCTCATTTTGTGCAGACTCGCGACATCGCCCGTAGGTGGGTTGCGAGCATATTTTATATCTTTTGCTTTATCATTATATCTAGTATTCTCCATCTACCACTTTATATATTATATATGCGACATAGGGATGGGACTGAGAGATTTGTATATTGGTGGTTTCTTTTGGGTCGAGCTCACTTGAGCCGGCGTTGCGTTTTCTGATATTTTGGGTTTCTTCTATGCTCTTTTCTTGGTATTGCTTATATATTGCATGTGGTGGTGATCCGCCTTGGGCGAAGAGCTAGCTCCCGCTTGGGGATGCCATTTTTATGATTTCATATGTATTATCTTGTTGTACCCATTTTGGGGGGATAGAAAATACAGGGGAGACTCTGCCGAAATTTTCGGAAATTTTTGATGTTTTAAAAAAAGGGATTCTATGCAACTTAAATGATTTAAAAACCGTTTTTATTAAGGTTTTCCTTCACTCTCTTTTGATTTTGGTTTAGATTTTTCTGGGCTTTGGCTGACTTAGGTTACGGTACGCCTTTAGACGTCTCGTAATCTAAGTGCCAGTCACGTTCCGTACCTTCGGGTCGTGACAAAGTTGGTATCAGAGCGTAGGTTTTACCTTTCTGAGTGTAGGATGACCTTGGTAGATGGAGTAGGTGACTTAAGCTGAGTGGCGTAGCGTGGGTATGGTCCGCGGCATACTTACGATACGGTACTCCGCCTAAGTGACCTTAGGAATTGCTTGTATTTCCTTTCTTGATTCCTTGCATTCCTTGATTCAATTGCAATGATCTTATCAGTCCTTTTTCTTATTCTAGCTTCGATGCCGCCCAAGACTACGAGAGCTCAGCGGGCTGCCGCTAGGGATGAGATTCGGGCGGGCCCGTCTGAGGCGAGGATCGAGCGGGATGATACGCCTACCCCTCAGGGTCATACTGATCTGCCTTATCTTGACCGTATTTCCAGACTAGAGGCCGGCATGCAAGAGTTGCGGCAGATGATGGGATCTTTAGTTGAGTCCAGCCGGGCACAGAGATCCGAGGACGTTCCTTCCACCGCACAGACCACGATCGTACCTGCTGCACAGATGGTCACTCCTGCTGCTACTACGGAGACTATCCCTGTTTCACTACAGGAGTTCATGAGATTGAGACCTCCAGCTTTTACCGGTACAGATGCGACAGAGGACCCACAGGCATTTCTTGATAGGATGGCTCGGATTTGCCGTTCGTTGAGGTGTTCTGATGATAGATTGGTGGAGTTTGCGAGTTTTCGTCTGGAGGGTCTTGCCCAGACATGGTACGATTCAGTAGAGAGAGGCCGAGCTGCAGGTCTGCCTCCTATGACTTGGGATGAGTTTACAGCTGCATTTCTTGCCCGTTTTCTTCCGGAGAGTGTCCGAGATGCTCGAGCCCGTAGTTTTGAGTCTTTGCGCAAGACTCCTGGGATGACAGTGTCGGAGTATGATATACAGTTTACCCAGTTGTCTCGATATGCTCCGTACCTAGTCGACACAGAAGAGAAGAGAATAAAGAGGTTTGTGCGAGGGCTTGATACACAGCTATTCCTTTCCATCGGCACCCAGCACTTTGATACATACGCAGCCGCGATGGATGCAGCCTTACTTTTGGAGGAGCGTATTTCCGAGACTCCGGTCGTTTTTGGGCCGAAGAGGATCCGTACTGATACGCCAGCTCAGCGGCAGATGGGCAGGCACCGCGATAGATTATTTCCGGGAGATGGCGGAGGCAGAGGATTGAGACGAGGTCAGTTATTTGGCTCATATCCACAGACCCAGCAGTCGTCTCCAGGATGTTTTCGGTGTTGGAGTCAGTACCACCGTATCAGAGACTGTACCATGGGACGTCAGGGCGCGGCGACAGTCCCGCATGTGACTTTACCACCCTCACCACCTTCTCAGAGAGCTTTACTTCCTACTCCTGATGATGCTTCACGCCAGCCAGATGCTTCTAGAGGCCGTGGGCGTGGCGGTCCAGTTCCGAGAAGACGAGGCGACAGAGGCAGAGGCCGAGGTAGAGGCAGAGGACAGCCAGCTATTAGCGGTGGACAGGCTCGAGTGTTCGCGTTGACTCCTCAGGATGCACAGGCATCCAATGCCGTCGTGAAAGGTACTCTGCCAGTATGTTCTTTTGATGCACGGGTATTATTTGATCCAGGCTCCACACATTCCTATGTTTCCACGTATTTTGCACCGAGGTTGGGCCGAGAGTCTTCTCCGTTAGATCAGCCGCTTGTCGTTATTACACCGGTAGGCGAGTCTTTTGTTGCCCGTTTTGTGTACCGATCGTGTTCCGTTCGTATCGGGGAGAGAGATTCTTCAGTTGATTTGATTCTCCTCGATATGCTAGACTTTGACGTTCTTCTTGGTATGGACTGGCTAGCCACCTGTTATGCATCCGTGGACTGCCGTGAAAAAGCAGTCAGATTCAGTTTTCCTGGTGAGCCGGTTCATGTTATTCAGGGAGATCGTAGCGCTACCCTTCCCAGCTTGATTTCTTCTCTTCGCGCTGGTCAGCTCTTAAGGAAAGGGTGTCAGGGATTCTTAGCCTATATTTGTGATACTCGCTCCACAGAGGTTCCGTTGGACCAGGTCCCTGTTGTGAGAGAGTTCCCTGATGTATTCCCTGACGAGCTGCCTGGTCTGCCACCAGAGCGCGAGATTGAGTTCTGTATTGACTTGATCCCTGGCACGGGGCCTATTTCTATACCTCCTTATCGGATGGCCCCGGCGGAGCTGAGAGAGCTAAAGGATCAGTTACAGGACTTGCTGGACAAAGGGCTTATCCGACCGAGTGTGTCACCTTGGGGTGCTCCCGTCTTGTTTGTTAAGAAGAAGGACGGAAGTATGCGTTTATGCATTGATTACCATCAGCTGAACCGGGTTACTGTGCGGAACAGATATCCCCTACCCCGCATTGATGACTTATTTGATCAGCTCCAGGGTGCAGGGTTCTTCTCGAAGGTTGATTTACGATCAGGTTATCACCAGTTGCGGGTTCGGAAGGAGGATATTCCGAAGACCGCCTTCCGTACTCGTTATGGTCATTACGAGTTCTTGGTGATGTCGTTCGGTCTCACCAATGCCCCGGCAGCATTTATGGATTTGATGAACCGTGTATTCAGGCCGTATCTCGATCAGTTCATCATTGTGTTCATTGACGACATCTTGGTTTATTCTCGGAGCCGGAAGGAGCATGAGCAGCACTTACGTATCACATTGCAGACTTTGAGAGAGCATCAGCTGTTCGCTAAATTCTCCAAGTGCGCATTCTGGTTAGACAGTGTCGACTTCTTGGGTCATGTGGTGACGAGAGATGGTATTTGCGTGGACCCGAAGAAGATCGAGGCAGTTCAGCATTGGCCTAGACCGGTATCAGTTACAGAGGTTCGTAGCTTTCTAGGTCTGGCCGGCTATTATCGACGTTTTGTCCAGGATTTCTCCCGCATTGCTGCACCGTTGACCGGGTTGACCCGGAAGGGGGTTCCTTTTGATTGGACCCAGGCATGTGAGGATAGCTTCCAGCAGTTGAAGACTCGTCTGACTACTGCTCCAGTGTTAGCATTGCCTTCAGGATCAGGCGGGTTCGTGGTATATTGTGATGCTTCTAGAGTGGGGCTGGGCTGTGTATTGATGCAGCACGACAGAGTTATCGCGTATGCTTCTCGGCAGCTGAGGAAATACGAGCAGAACTACCCCACCCATGATTTAGAGATGGCTGCAGTGGTATTTGCACTCAAGATCTGGAGACATTACCTATACGGTGAGTCGTGCCAGATATTCACTGACCACAAGAGTTTGAAGTATATCTTCCAGCAGCGAGATCTAAACCTGAGACAGCACCGTTGGATAGAGTTGGTGAAGGATTATGACTGCGAGATTCTATACCATCCGGGCAAGGAGAATGTGGTGGCGGATGCTTTGAGTAGGAGGCCTGGAGGTAGCCTATCTTGTTTGAGCGCAGTACAGATGCAGTCGACGGCGGATTGGCAGGTGTTATGTGACAGCAGAGTGCAGTTCGAGTTTACTTCTTCAGGGGGACAGCTGGCCCATTTCACAGCACGCCCACAGTTACTTGACCGTATCCGCGAGGCACAGTCCGGCGACGCCCGTATCTTAGAGATTATTGAGCAGATTCGGCAGGGCAGAGTTTCCGAGTTCATGATTGATGATCAGGGGATACTTCGATTTGGGACTCGACTGTGCGTGCCAGAATTAGAGGGACTGAGGCGTGATATTCTCGAGGAGGCACATAGATCAGTATACAGTGTTCACCCAGGTTCCACAAAGATGTACCATGATTTGAGAGAGGTTTACTGGTGGGACGGGATGAAGAAGGATGTTACAGACTTTGTGTCCAGATGCCTGACTTGTCAGCAAGTCAAGGCCGAGCATCAGTGGCCAGCCGGCGAGTTACAGCCTTTGCCCATCCCTGAGTGGAAGTGGGAGCAGGTCTCCATGGACTTCGTTGTGGGTCTACCCAGGACCAGTCGAGGGTATGACTCTATTTGGGTGATTGTGGATCGACTGACGAAAGCGGCTCACTTTCTTCCAGTGAAGACCACTTTTGGATTTTCTGAGTACGCCCAGGTTTATATCGATAAGATAGTGCGACTGCATGGCGTTCCGACTTGCATCGTGTCCGACCGTGGCACCCAGTTTACCAGCCGATTGTGGCAGAAACTCCAGGAAGCTTTGGGCACCCGATTGAGTTTTAGCACAGCCTTTCATCCTCAGACTGACGGTCAGTCGGAGCGTACGATTCAGACTCTTGAGGACATGCTCAGAGCTTGTGTTTTAGATTTCGGTGGTAGCTGGGATCGTCATTTTCCTTTGATCGAGTTTTCCTACAATAATAGCTTCCAGGAGACGATTCAGATGGCACCTTTTGAGGCTTTATATGGGAGGAGATGCCGATCGCCTGTATGTTGGACAGAGCTCAGAGAGAGCAGTATTTTGGGGCCGCAGATTGTACATGAGACGACCGAGAAGATACAACTGATTCGGGACAAGATGAGAGCGGCACAGAGCAGGCAGAAATCATATGCTGACAGGCGTCGTCGCCGACTCGAGTTCGCTGTTGGCGATCATGTTTTCCTGAAGGTCTCTCCGATGAAGGGTGTGATGAGATTTGGGCGGAAAGGGAAACTGAGTCCTAGATATGTTGGTCCTTTCGAGATCCTAGAGCGTGTTGGTCCAGTCGCTTATCGGTTATCTCTTCCGCCCAGCTTCCCCGATGTTCACCCCGTATTCCATGTCTCGATGCTCCGCAAGTACCTTCATGATACTTCCCAGGTGATTCAGCACCAGACGATCCAGTTACAGCGTGATCTTTCTTTCACCGAGCAGCCGGTTGTCATCTTGGATCGGCAGGTGAAGAAATTGAGGTCGAAGGTCAAACCGTCTGTCAAGGTTCTTTGGCGTGGCCCGAACAGCGAGGAGGTCACCTGGGAGACCGAGGACGAGATGAGGAAGAGATATCCCCATCTTTTTGAAGGTACACGTAGTTAAATTTTAAATTCGGGTACCGAATTTCTTTAAGGGGGGAAGATTGTAACCCTTCGAAAATCGTTTAGGCAGTTTTTCGGTAATCGGCTAATTTTTCGGCTTTTTCCGTAAAAAGTCGAAATAGGTATTTTTTATTGTAGACCCAATTATACAAAATTTAGATAAGATATTACTATAATTTTGTCACTAAAATGTCACTTATAATTTTCTAGTTAAATAAAAAAAAATCGTAATTAATTATTTTTTTATTATTTTAAGCCTTTTTAAATACATTAAATTAGGGATAAATACAAATTTAATTGGGTAAATTTCATAATTAGGAGTCTTTATAAGCTAAAATATGGTGTTAATAAAATTATATTATGTCTTGCAAACTTTTGGTTTTAGGGTGGGAAATTTAATGAAAAAATGATGAAAATGGGGTTTTTTATGTAAAATTTGATGTGATATGCATTAAATGAGTTTAAAGGTTGCTTTTTGTGTAGAATTTTCTACACAATTCCCTCACACTCACCCCTCCCCACCTCAGGCCGAGCTCCCTTGCTTCAGTTCATATTTTTCCCCTCACTTGTTGCTTCATAATTCCTTCAAAAATCATCAAAAATCCACCGAAATTCACTAAATTCTTCTCTAATTCAACCCAAAACCTTATGCCATCCCTTCTCAAGCCCAAATTGGATTAAAACAAGGAGAAAAGAGGCCACTTTGGAGGTTTAGTGTAAAGGAATCAACTCTATTAAGGTATATTTCTAATCTAGTGTTTAATTGTAGTTTAAAATTTGCTAGATTTAGTAGTTTAAGTGTGAAATTTGGTTTGATTTGCTTGCTCATGAAAATCAAGAGAGGGATTTGATTTTAAATTAGGGTTTGTAGCATGGTGGTTGGATTTAAGTTAGTGTTTTGTTATCTAATTGATTGGAGTGGTTAATTGTGTAGTGTTATGCTCGCTAAATCGACAAATTTGCGATGTTTGTATCGAATCGGTAAGCAAATTGCTTACTAGATTTTTGCAAAAATTAGAATGCGATCAAATTGTGTTATGTTAGCGATATAATTAGCTTCGTATAGGACTATTAGAGTGCGCGAACGCGGGGTTTTGTCTAGTCGGGTTTTAGTTTTGCCGATTTCCCCGAAATGACGATTCTAGTTAAAAATTTGCGATTTTCGTGTGTTTTCCCGTGCACCGAGTGCGTGTTATGTTTAATTCGAGAGCGTCGATAAATGTATATTGTGAATTGCGTCGTTTTAGGTTTTGTAATCTTATGCTTGTTGTTGTGCAAATATAGGATCGGTCGGGGAAACATCGGACACGGCGCGTAAAGGCAAGGCGGTAGTCGGATCAGATTAGCGGGGATTTCAGGTGAGTAGATATATTCATCTATGGGGGAATCGTCTGGATGGCGCGAGGCGCCCCCCTAGTTAGGATTACCCTACTTTTGCAAAATTTATATTATTAGCTAGCTTATCCATTCATGTACACTGCATACCCTTATAGTGAACAATATATTACATTGCATGGACATTCATCTATACTTATGCGATATCACTTCGTAGGACACGAACACCATTACCATTGGCATCTTTTGCACGCGCACTATTCATGTGACACACATGCCTTTGGTAATTGCCATGCCACGTGCACTATAGAACCTGTTTAACTTAATAACGCCATTTGCATTCATACCTGATATTGAGATTGCATCGCATGCATATACCTCGCATTTCCATCATATTTAAATAGATTTTTAGCCAAAACTCACATCATATACATTGATATCATAGACACTTATCATATATAACATGTGGACATTATGATTTTCTTGAGGATTTCAGTTTTGCTGCGATTTCTGGATTTTTGGGGAAAACCGCAAGAATTTAACAAAAGCTTATATTTATCATTTTTAAAACAAAGTTGCGGTTTTCTCGTGATGTATGTGTCGTCCACCATGAGTTTTCATGTTTTCTGTTGGATTTCGAGACCCGATTCGAGGAGTGGATGAACCGTCTCGGGTACATGGTGGGCCCGGTATGGTACCCCGGGGCAAGAAGATCGAGTTGTAGACGATGAGCCTGGCAGGGGAAGACTACCTACCGGTGATGTCTGGCGCGGCGGATATCCGGAGGATACCGACCGTTGTCGTGAGATTTATGATATGGGCCGATCCGGACTGACGGAGCTCGATATTGAGACAGATATGATTCCTATTTGGTGTCGATGCTTGACACGGGTTTTCAGATGATTTCTTGATGGTATTTAGCTATTATACAGATATTCATGTTCTAAAGTTAAGAATTCAATACCCTTAGCATTTAAAACACTTAAAGACTTAATAATGACATTGCATACCTGTGCATGCATACTAGAGATATCATATCACATATGGACATGCATGTTGTGGTGCATTGCGTGCATTCTTACGATTGCCTTATTAGATGTTATATTTACTCACGAGCTGGCAACTCACCCCCGTTGTGCCACAGTGTCTTGCAGGTCGGACCCGTCACTCTTGTAGCGGCGGCTATCTTATCATCAGCTCATTTTGTGCAGACTCGCGACATCGCCCGTAGGTGGGTTGCGAGCATATTTTATATCTTTTGCTTTATCATTATATCTAGTATTCTCCATCTACCACTTTATATATTATATATGCGACATAGGGATGAGACTGAGAGATTTGTATATTGGTGGTTTCTTTTGGGTCGAGCTCACTTGAGCCGGCGTTGCGTTTTCTGATATTTTGGGTTTCTTCTATGCTCTTTTCTTGGTATTGCTTATATATTGCATGTGGTTGTGATCCGCCTTGGGCGAAGAGCTAGCTCCCGCTTGGGGATGCCATTTTTATGATTTCATATGTATTATCTTGTTGTACCCATTTTGGGGGGATAGAAAATACAGAGGAGACTCTGCCGAAATTTTCGGAAATTTTTGATGTTTTAAAAAAAGGGATTCTATGCAACTTAAATGATTTAAAAACCGTTTTTATTAAGGTTTTCCTTCACTCTCTTTTGATTTTGGTTTAGATTTTTCTGGGCTTTGGCTGACTTAGGTTACGGTACGCCTTTAGACGTCTCGTAATCTAAGTGCCAGTCACGTTCCGTACCTTCGGGTCGTGACAGGAAGGATACCTGAGACCACCGCATTGGACACCTGCGCGTCCTGATGCGTCAAAGCAAAAACTCGCGCCTGTCCTCCACCTGCAACTAACTGTCCCCTGCCGGCCGCTGGCTGCCCTCTACCTCGGACACTTCGTCCTCTATGAACAAATCCTCCGCGACCACGACCTCTCTGTGTATGCGTCTGACGCGGAGTAACAGTAGGTACTATCGGCAATGCCGTCTAGGGTGGTGAAGGTGGTAATGTAACATGTGGTGCTGCCGCCCCACTCTGAGGTACCTCAGGACAATCTCGCACACGATGATAAGAACTCCAGCAACGGTAGCATCCCGATGATGGTCGCTGACCCTCCTGGGGATAGGAGCTAAACAATCGGACTCGTCTCGAATCTCTGCCACCTGCAAGGTGCCTGTCACGATGCCGGAAAGGCCGTCTCTACACTGATGTATCTGCACGAACTCTCTTCGGCTCTGGAACTGCCGAAGTCTCAGCAAGGCGCTCCTCAACTAATAATGCTGCATCTACTGCTGCTGCGTATGTCTCGTAATGCTGCGCGCTGATAGCAAGGAATAGTGGTGTAAGCAAGCCTCGGACAAATCTCTTGACTCGCAACTCCTCAGTAGCCACTAGATACGGAGCATAAACGGATAGCTCGGTGAACAGCACATCGTACTCTGCCACTGACATCTCTGGAGTCTGGCGTAAGGACTCGAACCTGCGTGCTCTAGCATCTCTGACACTCAGGGGAAGAAAGCGGGCAAGAAATAGCGCCACGAACTCTATCCAGGTCATAGGAGGAAGACCTGCTGCTCTACCCTTCTCGACTGATTCGCACCATTTCTGCGCAAGACCTTCCAGGCGAAAGCTCGCGAACTCAACCCATCTCGCATCCGCGCATCTAAGTGAACGACATATCCACGCCATCCTATCAATGAAAGACTATGGATCCTCGGCCACATCGGTGCCTGTGAAGACCGGAGGCTTCAGCCTCATAAACTCTGACAGCGATACTGTAATAACCTCTGCAGTCACAGGTGCAACTGCCTGCACTGTGGGTACCACCGCGGTCTCTGCAACAGGTGGAACTACCTCTGGTCGCTGCGCTCGAAGTGTCTCGACTAGAGATCCCATCATCTGGCGCATCTCCTGCATACTGGATCCCATCGTCTGGCGTATCTCCTACACACCAGCCCCTAACATAGCAATCTGGTCTGTCACGGCAGGAACAGCCTGCTCGGGAACAACCGGTGTACTCCCCGGATCAGTCCTCGTCTCGGACGAGTCAACTAGAATCTCAGCCCTCGCGGCCGCTCTCTGCGCCCTCGTAGTCTTTGGCGGCATATTGGCTGAAAGGAACAATAGGATTCGATAAGGATACGGAAATCGAATCGCAAGAATGTATAGACTCAAGAAGGAACTTAAATCAACAAGTCCTAAGGTCGCGTAGGCGGAGTACCGTGTCGTGAGTATGCCGCGGAACATACACACGCTACGCTACTCATACCAGGGTCATCCTACACTCTGAAAGGTAAAACCTGGCTCTGATACCAACTTTGTCACGACCCAAGGTTTGGCCCGTGACCGGCACTTAACCACGTAACGTCTACAGGCGTAACGTGACCAAGTGAACCGAAAACCCAGAAACCAAACCAGTGAAAGTAAAGAGTGTTATAAGTTTTTAAAAGAAAGCACTTACTAACATGATAAGAAATCTAAGTAAACAATCACAAAGACAGTAATATACGACGCCGTAGCGAAGATCAAGATCCACAAGTGGGAACATCACAGATAGGATAAACTGCAAGTACAGTCGGCTCACATCGAGCTCGACACCAGAATACAATATAATACATCATCGTCCTCACACTGTCTCTAAGTCAAATACATACATGGTAGATGGAGAATACTAGATACAAGAATGTACATAACTGAAAGATAAACAGATACCGCACAAACCCACCTATCAGCAAAAGAGCTAGTACACCAACTATAGGGGTATCTATGTCAAAAGATGCAACCGCAGCCTGCCGCGACTACTCCGAAGGGCAACCTGCAAACACTGTGGCACAACGGGGGTGAGTTGCCAATTCGTGAATAGAGATAACATATAAAGGTAATCGCGAGCATGCACGTAGCGCTACTCTATCATATGCCAACAGATGATATCAATATGTGATAAGCAGTATGTGCAATAAATCATTCAAGTGCTCTATCAGGTAATGCAACTACAGGATGAGGTATAATAGTAAATGCTGAGCAGGGGCAATATAATATCTACACGGAATGTCAACGTGGAATATATAATCGGTGTCCATCAATGCACCCAGATCCCCCAAATAGCTCAGGCTCCGGCACACTCATCGGCCCTCAAATCCTGTACATCTCTGAGAATCCTCAGTGCCCAACATCGGCACCCAAATATCATAAATACTCGTGTCCAGCATCGACACGCAAATCCTCATCCATCGGGCCCCGTCAGTCCGGGTCAGCCCATGGGGTCCGTCTGCGGTATCGGCCCTCGGCCCCAGCAGTACGGATCACCCCGCATCCATCTATAGACTCTGATCAGTACCCTCCGGATAACTGTCAGGTCCAACCAATCACCGGTAGGTAGTAGTCCCTCTGCCAGGCTCACCGTCTACTGCACAGCGAAACCGTTCTCGTCCCGGGGTACCATACCGGGTCCACCATGTACCCGTAATCGGCCTCAACCAGCTCCTCGATTCGGGTTCACATGTATCACTCTAGTACCGAGAAAACACATGGTGGACGCACCGAAATATCATATCAAGGGAACCGGGTTTTTAAATGATTATATATTTGTAATAGCCATGGTTCCCAAATCCAGAAATCGCATGTAATCTAAACCAAAATGCAAGTAAATGATCCGATATGATATGTGCGTCAAATATGAATAGCATGTCAAGTCACATATAGATGAGCTAAATATAATGATCCGATGTGATATAGGCATCAAGTATAAATAGCATGTCGAGTCACATATAGATGAGCTACAATATGATGATCCGATGTAAATTCTACAGTGTGAGTGTCATGGCAATTACTAACGGTGTGTATGTAACATGCAAGATAGTGCTCGTGCAACATGGACCGTTAGTAATGGTGCGGTGTTCTATCAATTCTAGTTTATATTCATATAGCAGGGAATGTAGCATGCACTAAATAGTAGCCATGAATAGTCAATTTATACAAAGGAAACTATAAAGTCCTATCAGCCCTGACGTAGAACGCCATGCGGGCGATATCCCCGTAGATGTGAAATCTACTCACCGTAGTCTCTCGCTAGGTATAGCCAACAACTTGTTTTCCCCTTCTGCGCGGCGTCCGCCGTACTCGCCTGCGAACCTAGAATTACACAATATATCACACGTAAGCTTGAAGTCATACAAACGCGACATTAAAGCCGAACTAGTAACTCGTGTCGCGAACCAAGCGCGCGTGTGCACGATACGCTAAAACGTGTGGTTACGCGCCTGTAACCACTCCGACGCGTCACGATACGCAGAAACCCAAAACCCACAAACACGTATCACGCGTGTCGCGAAGACTAAAAATACAGGAAAATAGGTAATCACCTCCATATTTTGCTACAGGAAAGATATTGTAAAACTATATATACCAAAACAACCCAAATAGCAGCAGATACCAACACCCCAAACCCCAACCCAAAACTCCCCCATCTGGCCGCAATTTGCGGCCAGAATGCACATTTCGGCGGCCTCACTTGGGAATTGGGCTCCCAGGTTTGGTGTGTGCACTCTATACCCCCCAAACATGCTACAGTAACATCTAGTTTTACTCTGAAATGTCTCGGGTAGCAGCAGATCCTACATAGCCTTATTTCTAGTTAAAAATCCACACTTTTGCACTAAAATCAAACTTTAGGGTGTTTTTTTGCAAACTGAAACAAAACTTGGCCTAAGATAGCTCTAATAACACATAATAGAGCTTACACAACTAACAAAACCCTAATCTAACAAGTGAATCACAAATATCCTTAAATATCACCAAAAATGCACAAAAATGAGATTTTTACTAAAGAATACTACAAGTTTAAGGAAACGGAGTGCTAATATGAGTTAATACCTTCTAAGAATCTTGTAAAACACCAAAAGTTCCAGCTTCTCCTTCTAGTGTGCAGATTTGCCTTTGAACACCTCAAAAACCTCACTTTTCCATGGTTTTGTGAAGAAAATGAGTTGATAAGTATAGGGTTTTGTGTATGGATCAAAGGGGAATGAAAAGAGAAGAGAATATGGAGGAAAATGGGGGGTTTTTGGCTGCTGGAATTGCTGCTGGATTCAGAATGAGGGAAAGAGAGAGAAGAGAGAAGAAAAGGGGTCAAAAAGTCAATTTTTTCTACCTAACACCATGCTCATTTGTTTATTAGGATTTGAATTATAAAATGGTGTATCGTTTAGGTTAAAAATGGTGGGGAAAAAATATAACAACCATGCACAAAGAATGGTTAACATGTTACCAAAAACCCTAAGTCTAAAAAATGGCTAAGTGTGCAAGTGTGCACTAACACAAGAAAATTCCCAATATGCAAACACTACTAAATACAACTAATAATCCTAGGAACACATATATATAATAACATGTACGATCACTAATTATCACGAAAGACATTCAAACGGAAATTCAAAGTGTTACATCAAGCTCTTATGATCAGTAAAAACTTCAACCCTTTCGCCCAAAAGGTAGTGTCTCCAAATCTTCAAAGCGAAAATCACAGCCGCAAGTTCCAAGTCATGAGTTGGATAATTCTTCTCATGGGTCTTCAACTGTCTCGATGCGTACGCTACAACCTTCCCATGCTGCATCAAAACACATCCTAATCCTTTCCCAGATGCGTCGCTGTGAATCACCAATCCTCCGGAATTGTCTGGCACGGTTAGAATAGGGACGGTTATTAACTTCTGCTTCAACGTCTCAAAAGCTAACGCACATTTGCCCGTCCATACAAAAGGTACTTCCTTGCGCGTAAGCTTGGTTAACGGCTCCGCCAGACGAGCAAAGTTCTCCACAAATCTCCTGTAATATCCGGCGAGTCCAAGAAAACTTCTTATCTCCGCAACATTCCTTGGAATCGGCCAGTCTCGAACTGCTGCAATCTTTTCTGGATCGACGGCAATTCCATCGCCAGACACAACATGTCCCAAAAACTTTACTTCCTCCAGCCAAAACTCGCACTTACTCATCTTCGCATATAACTTCTCTTGTCTCAACGTTTGTAGTGCGATCTTCAAATGTTCAGCATGCTCTTCAAAACTCTTTGAGTAAACCAGAATATCGTCAATGAATACCATAATAAAGTGATCCAAGAACGGTGAAAAGATTCGGTTCATCAAGTCCATGAATACTGCCGGCGCATTCGTTACTCCGAAGGGCATCACTAAGTACTCGTAATGTCCATACCGAGTTCGGAACGCCGTCTTGCAAATATCTTCTGTTTTCACTCGGACCTGATGATATCCGGATCGCAAATCCAGTTTCGAGAATACCCTCGCGCTACTGAGCTGCTCGAAAAGTCCGCCAATGCGAGGGATCGGGGACTTGTTCTTAATAGTCACCCGGTTTAATTCTCGATAGTCGATGCACATCCTTCTTGTGCCATCCTTCTTCTTTACTAGAAGAACTGGAGCTCCCCAAGGCGAGTTACTGCTTCGAATCCAACCCTTCTCAAGCAATTCAGCAACATGTTTCTTGACTTCTTCCAACTCTATTGGTGCCATTGGATAATACGCTTTAGATACTGGCGCTGCACCAGGAACAAGATCAATTGCGAACTCCACGTCTCGCTTCGGCGGTAAACCCGATATATCTTCAAACACGTCCATAAAATCACGAACAACAGCCGACTCTTTACTTTCATCAACCTCCATTGCTGCAAGAATATTGTTTGTTGGCCTAGCCCTAAACTCGACTGGCCCGACAGAACTGTTTCCTCCGGTGAAGCTAAACTCGGGATGTCCGGGAATCTGGAAAATTACTTTCTTTGCCCTATAATCAATGTGAGCGTGGAAAGTGCCAAGAAAATCCATTCCCAAGACGACTTCATAGCTGCCCGTATCAATCACCAAGAAATCTGCAAAAAGCTCCCGTCCGCACACAACAACTGTACAATCTTTACATTCCCTACTAGCTATGATTTTCCCATTCCCAGTGTGTATGTCCTAGAAACTAGATAGGGTCGTGTAGTCAATCGAGTGTGTAGTTAAAAACTTGGATGACATAAAACAATGGGATGCACCAGAATCAAATAACGCCAATGCGGGAAAACCATGAACGAGTAAAGTACCTGCAACAACTTCTCCTGACTCCTTAGCTTCTTCAGCTGTCAAGGTAAAAGCTCGAGCCTGATTAGGTCCTTGAGCCAGCTGTTTCTGCCCCTGGAACGGTCTCTGCAGAGGCTTCTGAAAATCATCTCTCGTACGAAGCTTCGACGGACAAGTACCAATGGCGTGATCTGCCGCTCCACAAACCAAACAGAGTCCTAGCCTCCTTCGACAATCCTTTTGCATATGGCCAGGTAAATTGCAGTAGTTACAAGTCATGCTCTTACTTCGATCGATAACCACAGGCTTCTTCATGGGTGCTACACCTCGACGGTCCACTGGAATACCTCTGCGACCATGAGCTCGGTTTGGTACAAATGCTGGCTTCCTTACCGCAACTGCTGTCTGCTGCACACTCCCCTTCATCCCAGATAAACTCTACTGCTCTCGGGCTGCCGCAAGTACTTGTGAGAAAGTGGTCAAACCCAGGGAGACAATCTTCCGCTGGATGTCCATGTCCAAGTGTAACATTTCAAAAAAATAAAATATTATTTTTGGGAATTTTCATAATTTTTAATGAATATTTTAATAGTCGGTGTAATTAAATACCGATAAATGGTGAAAATTCCGGAGAAAATTTTGGAAATTCTAAAATAGGGTATTTTGTGGAAGTATGTCATTTTTAAGCTTTTATGGTTACGTATGTGTTATTTTGGTAAAAATCGCGATTAACAATCGCTAAGTGGATTTTTGGCTTTTTGTGCAAAAATGTGCACATGACATTTTCTACACATGTTTCTTGTTTTGGTCATGGTAGCCTAGGGTTGGACCATGTTTAGGTGACCATGGTGGTTGAACCATTTGATTAGAGTTGTGGTTATGTCAACTTGTGTAGGGAGAAGTGAGCCAATGTGGCTTGGTGTCTTGTGAGCATTGTTTTGGAGAAAGAGGGAGATGGTTAGGATGTGCCATGATTCATCCCATATCATTATTATGTGTGTTCTGTTACCCTCTCTCACATTTCTCCCCACAACATAACACCCCTTAAGGAAAAACCACCAGCAGCAGGTGCTGAAACATTGCGACAGCCTTACGTCAGCTCCTGATATACCATATCAGCCCCCATTCTCTCACATCAACAACTACATCAGCTCCATAGCTGATTTACACCAGCCCCTAACACATTTCAGCCCCCCATTGCTGACCTGCACACTCCCATCATCATCTTTTCAGCCACCCTAGCACCATAGCCCAAAACCTACACCCCAAACCAGCCCCCTTGTCAATACTTTCAGCCACAATAGCTGAAATTCAGCAGCCCTACATCAGCAACAGCAGCTGAAGTAACAGCTTCAGCCCCCAATGTCAAACATTCAGCTCCCCCTAACTGGCCAAACACCCCCCCCCCTTCGAGACTTATCAGCCCCCTAGCTGATAAAACTCTCCCATCATCTTTTTTCAGCCCCCAATGGGTGACTTTTGCTACCAATCAGCCATCATCAGCACACCTTCAGCACACATTTTCAACACCTATCAGCCTAGACCTTTGTTGCATCAGTAGCAACCCCATCATCAACAACAACCACAATATCATAAGCAAGAGCCCAACACTTCTTCTCCTGCAACACATGAGGAAAAAATGAGAGAAAGAAGAGCAACAGAGAGTGAGTTGTAAGCAGCAGCAGCTGCTGAAAAAAAGAACATCAGCTTCAGCATCTGCAGCCCGGTAGCAACATCATTTGAAACAACACCACCACACCACCACAACCATTCCCACAACACCTAAGCAACAATAACAACAACAACAATAGACACAACCCAACACTCTGATGCTGCAACACACAATGAAACAAAAGCAAAAATGAAGTTGCAAACAGCAGATGCAGCTTCAGCAACTGAACCCAAGCAGGAGATCAGCCCCATGCAGGGACTTCAGCAGCAACCCACCATTCCTCCTTCCCTCGTCTTCCCTTCTCCTACATTCTAGGACCCCCTGGAGGTATAATCCCACATCCCAACTCAGTTCTTGCTCAGTTCTGGCTAGATATCTGAAAGTTTACCCTTTTAGTGTGATATTGTGCTAGTTTAGGCAATTTTGAGTGAAACTTGACCTAGTATTGGTTTTGATCGTTAGTATAACCTTATTAGATGTTTTTGAGACCATTGTAACCAATATTACTCTAAAATCCAAGTATTTACCAGAGTTATTCGACTTGGCGTATTTTACCGTTTTTGTCGATTTTGAGGCCTTTCTGAAATCTGCTTTCACCCGGGGCCTTCTAGAGAAAAGTAGACATGTCAGTGAGCTGTGCAGGCACCCTGGAACCCCTACCAAAAGCCGTAGCCACTAATTCAAAACTCCGGCCGCAAATTTCTTCATTCTGGCCGTAATTTGCGGCCAGACCTGCATAAAAATGCCTCGTTTTGCGTGCAAAGGCCCTTTTTCATGTAAAATTGACCCCCGGCATGTCTAGTTTTGACTGGTTGCTGTTAGGATAAAATCTGGGTTCATTTTCGTGAGTTGGCGTATGATTTATGACGTGTTTTTGTATGAATTTTGATATTCGATGATTCGTATCTGTCGGGTGGCGTTCGGACGTCGACGACAGTGGTCATTGGCTGTTTTTGCCCACAAGGTCACAGGTTTTTACCTATGGGCGTAGTGTGCACCATTTTGGTTTCCGATGTGATTTTCATGTGTTTTAGCATGTGATATCCTTGTAGGTACTCACGTGACATCGAGTCGTTGGAGACGCAAATGACGACATCGGCACCGGAACACATAACTAGGTGAGTAGATTTATATCTACGGGGAGAAGTCGGGTGGATGGCGTATAGCACCCCCGCAGTCCGAGGTGGTGTATACGGATGCGTATACACACCTATAAATATTATTGTTGTTGGGATTATTATTGATGTTAAATGGATATCGGTGAACTTGGATGATTTTGGTTACGAAACCATAGGGTAGTGGGTGCACTACATATTCATGCACACATATACATACTTGCATACATCCTCACTTCATATATGGTTATGGAATTCGTTATGGATATGTGTTCACATGGGTTTGGGTTTATATGTTTATTACGGATTTGAGGATGATATATGGGATCGATGTGAGTCGATGGTTTGATATGAGATTATGATATCGGCAATATGACATGTTATGATAGTAAAATTCATGATTTAGATACACCTTGATGCCTTAACGGATTTTGGGATAATGATGCCATAGGAATAGTGACATAAATATGTAAATGATCGACATGTGATTATGATACGAGATATGATATGATATGATATGACAGTATATTTATAATAGGCCGCCTTGGGCGGGGTATACTCCTTGAGATGATATGTGCTGATGATATCGATTTATACGGGATTGTCGACCAGTAGTTGGATCTTGATTATAGTAATGATGTTAGAATTGTACCAGACATAGGTCAGTACCCCGGTGATGATATTGATAAAGAGAATACTTGATGATTAATATGACAAATGTGATATTGACCCGTACCCAGATTGGGGATGCCGTACGACGGATTTACGTACGAGCTATAATTTGATGTTTTGATCCGCACTCTTAACTTGGGAATAACTGATTTTAGAGATATGATATCGGATGTGATATTATCGAGGCGGGATCACCGACTATACATATATCTATATGTATCGACTCAGAGGTTAGGCGGTTTCCCTTACCTGCAGTTAGCTTATTAACTCAGCCTTATTGTTGGCATAGCTGTACGACCTTTATGACATTAGATGCAGTTTAGCGATCATGGTGTTCAGTATTTCAGCTCTCGCATATTATTATTGTTGCTCTGCATCGCATACTGTTATGATTCATATTCTATTATTGATATCATGCTGTTAGAACACCAGCACCATTACCGATGATGCGTATGTTCCACATACACTTACTTGCCAGCTCACACACATCTTCATCGGTAATTGCCAAGTTACTACACAGTAGTATTATTGCATCAGGATATGACCCTTGTATGTGCATACTATTATTCCATGTTGCAGGACATACAGTTACACTTGCATTCCATTTATATGTCACATACATCATGCTTCCTGATTATACGCATTGAGATATGTTGTTTCTATGTTGTTTCTGGATTTGGGAACCGTGGGTATTTCAAAGAGATTGTGTAAATGTTTTAAAAACCCGGTTACCCTTGATATGTTATTTCAGTGCGTTCACCATGTGTTTTCTCGGTGCTGAGAGTGACATGTGAAACCCGAATCGAGGAGGCGGATGAGACCGATTGCGGGTACATGGTGGACCCGGTGTGGTACCCCGGGGTAAGAAGATCGCAGATGATGGCGTTGAGCCTGTGCAGGGGAGCACTACCTACCGGTGATATTACCCGACACGTCGGATATCCGGAGGATACCGTCGTAGTCATGAGATGGATGGTAGGGGCCGATCTGGACTGACGGCGCCCTAGATTTTGTGATTGAGACATTGAGATTTCGAGATATTGAGGTACAGAGATTGTGATACAGAGGTATCGAGATACTGAGACTTATGTTTTGTGCCGATGCTAGGCACTGTTTATGCTGATTTCATTTATGATACCTCATTTTAAAAGTACAGAAATCTCACAAATTATGAAAGCAGTTTTCTTCAGTACATGCATTCTGTTTCATGCATTCATACATCATCTATATGATACATTGTTACCTGATGCACTGGCACAGACATATGGGATTACATTTGGGTTAGATATTTACACTAGCCATGGTTAGAGATTACTGGTTATATATTTGAGGATTATATATTATGATCGTATGACCTAGGTTGCGTCATACATGCGATTTACTGTTCGTAGATCTTTTTCTACTCATGAGTTGGCAACTCACCCCCGTTGTGCCCCAGTTTCATGCAGGTGTTGCCGTACGGATTTCATTACGGCTTTGCGGGCACAGCTTATTTCAGGTGACTTGCTAGTAGGTGGGTTATTTGTATCGTACCCATCATTATACATTGTATATTATATTCAGTTGTATCTAGAATTCCATCAACCCAAAACATGTACTTATTTGAGATAGAGACCAGTGATGTTTATTCTTTCGACCTTAGAGTCGCGGGTTATATTTCGATGGGTTCTTGCTGATTGAGTTTCATTTCTGTTGAGATCCTCGCCTTTAGGCGTTGTATATTATGTTGCTACAGGTTGATTCACATATGGTTTTTCCTACACTCTACTACTTCTCTTGGTTTGGATTTCTGGGCTTCGGCTTACTTATTTTACGGATGCCTTGAGACGTTCGTAACTTAAGTGCCGGTCATGATTCGTAATTTCGGGTCGTGACAAAGTTGGTATCAGAGCGTTAGGTTTTACCTTCGGAGTATAGGATGACCCTTGGTTGATGGAATAGGTGACTAAAGTAGAGTGACGTACCGTGGTATGTCCGCGGCATATTTACGATGCGCCACTCCACTTAAGAAGCCTTAGGATGTACATTTCCTTGTTCAGTATCATATTCCTTCCTGATCTTGCTTCATCGGTACGAGTTATGGTTTTGCTGCCACGATTACGGGCAGGGAGAGCTACGGCTAGAGTTGCGGTCAGCATGAGCTCGTCACGAACGAGGACTGACCAGGGCATGAGCCTGGCGACACATTATTGCAGTGATGTGTCTTGATTGTGTTTTCACACCACGAGCGATGGATGAATCGCCGTATGAGATTACTCGGACGTGCAGATCAGCACCAGAGGATTGAGCCACTGATAGAGCCAGCCAGATTTTGATGACCGTTGATGTATTGCTCATTCATGATGATTGAGGCACGGCTCAGCATGCAGACGAGCGAGCTAGTTTTGCTGCAAACGACAGGATATCGCCTAGATGTTGAAGCTATTGCAGTACGAGTGGTACTAAGAAATGATAGAAGATCGCTAGTTCCCGAGGATGAATGACTAGGACATGTGGAACATTCGCTACCCCGATGCGAGATCATCAGATAGATTGATTCCAGCTAGAGACGACTTCAAGCGGAGACGTTGAGAGTCGACAGAGACGATCGAATGATAGTAACCTATTATTCCAAGTTTAAAGTATTTGGAAAAACATGCATACAATTCTATGGACCCTCTAGAAGAATGAAACCCTAACTCGACATAATGACCGTGTGAAAGCCTTTTGACCTTAGGGTTTGCCGCAGTTCTGCGACGCCATTAGTGAGGCTTGGGTTTGCCCTTCTACGGCTGGACCACCGATGCTGTGGTATGTACGCGATACTATTATACTATACCCAAGATGTTGAGTTCTTGGGGGATTATGAGGTTTTGACGAATCGATCGAATGGTTCGACTTCATTCGGATGCTAGATGGTGAGATACATTTCTTAGGAGACTGCAGATACGATGATAGCCGTTGGAGTTCAGTCCATGCAGCCACGACGAGACGAGTCCAAAGCAATCGACATTAGAGAAAAGTGGAGTAAGAGGTTCGTACGAGATCTGGATAAGATGACGTTCCACTCCGCCGACATCAGTGATGTGGTAGGCATGCCGAGGCATGGTACTTGGAAATACCTTCCAAAAGGAGTCGCGATGAGTATGCAGCCGTTCCGGAACAAGAAGTAGAAATAGTAAGTACGATGATTTCCGGACAGATGGCAGAGATGAGACTTGGAAGAGACCTTAAGCAGGATTCCTTCCAGGACACTGCTGCAATGATACTTGCACCCAGGATCAGATGTGTCACATACATTCAGAGAGCCAGAGGCCGACGCCAGTGACATGTTGCTTTACGAGTGGTCGCGATGATTGGCCGAGAGATGACCAGGAAAGGTGCCAGAACGGAATCGTCCCCGTTAGCACACCTGACAGGGCCGATGGGCCGATGGATCGCGAGATTGGTAATCTACAGAGAAGCCTTGGACCTAGGAGTGGTCATGTTATGCACACCAGCAGGCCAGATTTCAGGATCGTCGATGAGACATGCTATGAGTGACCACGACAGTTTGCCCGAGATTATTGGAGGACGTGCTTGAGCGGAGCTATTCCGCATACTTGATTTCGATGTTTTGGGTAATTTATTAGCCTGATTTGATTTTGATGATCGAGTATTTATGATTTTCGCAATGTCGTTGCACTTGATATCGTCTTCGTGCCTTGGTTTCACATGTTTGTTATTTTATGGGGCTTAGACATTGGAGTTGATTTTGTGCGTATGCACGCACATGATTTGGTTCCTGCACTCTGTATAGTTTACATATGCTTGCAGTGCAGTGACATATTTTGTGCACTTGGATGCACTGGACTGCTATTTCGATGGTGATGCTTGATATTTGTTTCGTGCATGATGGATGCACCGGAATTGGATTTTTAGCGCATGTTGGGCGCATGTTATGAGAGGCGATTTGGTGCACACCAGATGCACTAAACCGAGATTCTTCGTACATGTCAGATGCACCTATTTTGCTGTCAGGCACACCTGTTGCCTTGACAGATGTTTCGTGCACAACCGTTGCACCTGGATGTTGTTTTGTGCCCTGCTTGGCACAGGTATGGATTTTGGTTTCCGTGCGCACCGGACGCACAGGGCTTTCCTATGCACTTTTTAGGACTGATTTCTTATGGAGTAGTACATTTTTGTGTTGATGTGATTATTTTCGTACTGAGCAGGACTGGTCAGATGACAGTGCCTGGGTATATTTTGCATACATTGACAGATTTCAAAGGGATTTCCAAAAGCGAGCTATAGTCTCATTATTTACATACGTGTCATTTATGACACAAGACATTTAAAATGAGGAGACCCTTCTAAATCGTTTTCAAAACGGCGGATCGTGCATATTAAACAAAAGATATATATGTATTTGGCTATTTTCTTATAGAGACGTCCGCCGCTGTGCAGTGTTATGCGCATTACACATCGACTTTAAATAATTTGGCATGGATTCCTTTCAGATATTTACATGTACAGATTTGATATTTACATGTATAGTTCCGATTTCTAGCATATCGGTTTTGCTTTGGATTTGGCAGTCGTGTTTTCACCTTGACTCCGATGATTGCAGGATGCTTGACGGAGTTTTGACTTCGAGTTATCTGTTTGTTACTCATGCGCATGTATTGCGCTACGATGCCTTTTTATATATCGATAATTTCGGAGCTCCATTGGTTTGGACATTTTATTGAAATGTTTTTAGAATTGGGAGGTTTAAATTTAAATTCGGGGACCGAATTTCTTTAAGGGGGGAAGATTGTAACATTTCAAAAAAATAAAATATTATTTTTGGGAATTTTCAAAATTTTTAATGAATATTTTAATAGTCGGTGTAATTAAATACCGATAAATGGTGAAAATTCCGGAGAAAATTTTGGAAATTCTAAAATAGGGTATTTTGTGGAAGTATGTCATTTTTAAGCTTTTATGGTTACGTATGTGTTATTTTGGTAAAAATCGCGATTAACAATCGCTAAGTGGATTTTTGGCTTTTTGTGCAAAAATGTGCACATGACATTTTCTACACCTGTTTCTTGTTTTGGTCATGGTAGCCTAGGGTTGGACCATGTTTAGGTGACCATGGTGGTTGAACCATTTGATTAGAGCTGTGGTTATGTCAACTTGTGTAGGGAGAAGTGAGCCAATGTGGCTTGGTGTCTTGTGAGCATTGTTTTGGAGAAAGAGGGAGATGGTTAGGATGTGCCATGATTCATCCCATATCATTATTATGTGTGTTCTGTTACCCTCTCTCACATTTCTCCCCACAACATAACACACCTTAAGGAAAAACCACCAGCAGCAGGTGCTGAAACATTGCGACAGCCTTACGTCAGCTCCTGATATACCATATCAGCCCCCATTCTCTCACATCAACAACTACATCAGCTCCATAGCTGACTTACACCAGCCCCTAACACATTTCAGCCCCCCATTGCTGGCCTGCACACTCCCATCATCATCTTTTCAGCCACCCTAGCACCATAGCCCAAAACCTACACCCCAAACCAGCCCCCTTGTCAATACTTTCAGCCACAATAGCTGAAATTCAGCAGCCCTACATCAGCAACAGCAGCTGATGTAACAGCTTCAGCCCCCAATGTCAAACATTCAGCTCCCCCTAACTGACCAAACACCCCCCCCCTTCGAGACTTATCAGCCCCCTAGCTGATAACACTCTCCCATCATCTTTTTTCAGCCCCCAATGGGTGACTTTTGCTACCAATCAGCCATCATCAGCACACCTTCAGCACACATTTTCAACACCTATCAGCCTAGACCTTTGTTGCATCAGTAGCAACCCCATCATCAACAACAACCACAATATCATAAGCAAGAGCCCAACACTTCTTCTCCTGCAACACATGAGGAAAAAATGAGAGAAAGAAGAGCAACAGAGAGTGAGTTGTAAGCAGCAGCAGCTGCTGAAAAAAAGAACATCAGCTTCAGCATCTGCAGCCCGGTAGCAACATCATTTGAAACAACACCACCACACCACCACAACCATTCCCACAACACCTAAGCAACAATAACAACAACAACAACAGACACAACCCAACACTCTGATGCTGCAACACACAATGAAACAAAAGCAAAAATGAAGTTGCAAACAGCAGATGCAGCTTCAGCAACTGAATCCAAGCAGGAGATCAGCCCCATGCAGGGACTTCAGCAGCAACCCACCATTCCTCCTTCCCTCGTCTTCCCTTCTCCTACATTCTAGGACCCCCTGGAGGTATAATCCCACATCCCAACTCAGTTCTTGCTCAGTTCTGGCTAGATATCTGAAAGTTTACCCTTTTAGTGTGATATTGTGCTAGTTTAGGCAATTTTGAGTGAAACTTGACCTAGTATTGGTTTTGATCGTTAGTATAACCTTATTAGATGTTTTTGAGACCATTGTAACCAATATTACTCTAAAATCCAAGTATTTACCAGAGTTATTCGACTTGGCGTATTTTACCGTTTTTGTCGATTTTGAGGCCTTTCTGAAATCTGCTTTCACCCGGGGCCTTCTAGAGAAAAGTAGACATGTCAGTGAGCTGTGCAGGCACCCTGGAACCCCTACCAAAAGCCGTAGCCACTAATTCAAAACTCCGGCCGCAAATTTCCTCATTCTGGCCGCAATTTGCGGCCAGACCTGCATAAAAATGCCTCGTTTTGCGTGCAAAGGCCCTTTTTCATGTAAAATTGACCCCCGGCATGTCTAGTTTTGACTGGTTGCTGTTAGGATAAAACCTGGGTTCATTTTCGTGAGTTGGCGTATGATTTATGACGTGTTTTTTTATGAATCTTGATATTCGATGATTCGTATCTGTCGGGTGGCGTTCGGACGTCGACGACAGTGGACATTGGCTGTTTTTGCCCACAAGGTCACAGGTTTTTACCTATGGGCGTAGTGTGCACCATTTTGGTTTCCGATGTGATTTTCATGTGTTTTAGCATGTGATATCCTTGTAGGTACTCACGTGACATCGAGTCGTTGGAGACGCAAATGACGACATCGGCACCGGAACACATAACTAGGTGAGTAGATTTATATCTACGGGGAGAAGTCGGGTGGATGGCGTATAGCACCCCCGCAGTCCGAGGTGGTGTATACGGATGCGTATACACACCTATAAATATTATTGTTGTTGGGATTATTATTGATGTTAAATGGATATCGGTGAACTTGGATGATTTTGGTTACGAAACCATAGGGTAGTGGGTGCACTACTTATTCATGCACACATATACATACTTGCATACATCCTCACTTCATATATGGTTATGGAATTCGTTATGGATATGTGTTCACATGGGTTTGGGTTTATATGTTTATTACGGATTTGAGGATGATATATGGGATCGATGTGAGTCGATGGTTTGATATGAGATTATGATATCGGCAATATGACCTGTTATGATAGTAAAATTCATGATTTGATACACCTTGATGCCTTAACGGATTTTGGGATAATGATGCCATAGGAATAGTGACATAAATATGTAAATGATCGACATGTGATTATGATACGAGATATGATATGATATGATATGACAGTATATTTATAATAGGCCGCCTTGGGCGGGGTATACTCCTTGAGATGATATGTGCTGATGATATCGATTTATACGGGATTGTCGACCAGTAGTTGGATCTTGATTATAGTAATGATGTTAGAATTGTACCAGACATAGGTCAGTACCCCGGTGATGATATTGATAAAGAGAATACTTGATGATTAATATGACAAATGTGATATTGACCCGTACCCAGATTGGGGATGCCGTACGACGGATTTACGTACGAGCTATAATTTGATGTTTTGATCCGCACTCTTAACTTGGGAATAACTGATTTTAGAGATATGATATCGGATGTGATATTATCGAGGCGGGATCACCGACTATACATATATCTATATGTATCGACTCAGAGGTTAGGCGGTTTCCCTTACCTGCAGTTAGCTTATTAGCTCAGCCTTATTGTTGGCATAGCTGTACGACCTTTATGACATTAGATGCAGTTTAGCGATCATGGTGTTCAGTATTTCAGCTCTCGTATATTATTATTGTTGCTCTGCATCGCATACTGTTATGATTCATATTCTATTATTGATATCATGCTGTTAGAACACCAGCACCATTACCGATGATGCGTATGTTCCACATACACTTACTTGCCAGCTCACACACATCTTCATCGGTAATTGCCATGTCACTACACAGTAGTATTATTGCATCAGGATATGACCCTTGTATGTGCATACTATTATTCCATGCTGCAGGACATACAGTTACACTTGCATTCCATTTATATGTCACATACATCATGCTTCCTGATTATACGCATTGAGATATGTTGTTTCTATGTTGTTTCAGGATTTGGGAACCGTGGGTATTTCAAAGAGATTGTGTAAATGTTTTAAAAACCCGGTTACCCTTGATATGTTATTTCAGTGCGTTCACCATGTGTTTTCTCGGTGCTGAGAGTGACATGTGAAACCCGAATCGAGGAGGCGGATGAGACCGATTGCGGGTACATGGTGGACCCGGTGTGGTACCCCGGGGCAAGAAGATCGCAGATGATGGCGTTGAGCCTGTGCAGGGGAGCACTACCTACCGGTGATATTACCCGACACGTCGGATATCCGGAGGATACCGTCGTAGTCATGAGATGGATGGTAGGGGCCGATCTGGACTGACGGCGCCCTAGATTTTGTGATTGAGACATTGAGATTTCGAGATATTGAGGTACAGAGATTGTGATACAGAGGTATCGAGATACTGAGACTTATGTTTTGTGCCGATGCTAGGCACTGTTTATGCTGATTTCATTTATGATACCTCATTTTAAAAGTACAGAAATCTCACAAATTATGAAAGCAGTTTTCTTCAGTACATGCATTCTGTTTCATGCATTCATACATCATCTATATGATACATTGTTACCTGATGCACTGGCACAGACATATGGGATTACATTTGGGTTAGATATTTACACTAGCCATGGTTAGAGATTACTGGTTATATATTTGAGGATTATATATTATGATCGTATGACCTAGGTTGCGTCATACATGCGATTTACTGTTCGTAGATCTTTTTCTACTCACGAGTTGGCAACTCACCCCCGTTGTGCCCCAGTTTCATGCAGGTGTTGCCGTACGGATTTCATTACGGCTTTGCGGGCACAGCTTATTTCAGGTGACTTGCTAGTAGGTGGGTTATTTGTATCGTACCCATCATTATACATTGTATATTATATTCAGTTGTATCTAGAATTCCATCAACCCAAAACATGTACTTATTTGAGATAGAGACCAGTGATGTTTATTCTTTCGACCTTAGAGTCGCGGGTTATATTTCGATGGGTTCTTGCTGATTGAGTTTCATTTCTGTTGAGATCCTCGCCTTTAGGCGTTGTATATTATGTTGCTACAGGTTGATTCACATATGGTTTTTCCTACACTCTACTACTTCTCTTGGTTTGGATTTCTGGGCTTCGGCTTACTTATTTTACGGACGCCTTGAGACGTTCGTAACTTAAGTGCCGGTCATGATTCGTAATTTCGGGTCGTGACACCAAGCTACGCATGAACCTTCGTGCCCTGTCTGCATCGTTGGCAACTAAAGGTCCAGCGAATCTGCTGAGTCTTGTCCATTCTGCTGCATGCACATCTACGGGTACTCCATTCTGCTTTAGTCCGATGAATTTCTCTTCCATTTCCTCCCGTGCAGTCCGCGGGAAGAAATTCTCTAGGAAACTCTTTGAAAAATCCGCCCACTTGATCGGCTTGGGCAAGCGGTTCTTGATCAGTCGAAAATACTGCATATTTTAACCGGCAATTTCCTTGTCATCTGCATACATATAGGAGAGTACGGTATTCATAATTCACATATTAGCTAATTGGTCGCAAAATATCAAATTACATGTATTCGACCTTAAAACCGGAAATTCTAGGGAAATTAACCGCATTGCATTACATAGCATATTTTCTATATCTTGCAACCCCTATTTTTGAAGTCTATGCAGGAAAAGAGATACTTGCTCGATCAAAACATTGCTCGACCATTACAAATTGCTCTTAAACTCATTGAAAGCAAATCTGGTATCAACATAGAAGGGCAACTGCAATTCTGAACATCAAAGAATAACCCATACAGCAGTACCAAGCAACTGAAGAAAGCACCAATCCCGAGGCCACCAAGTCGCGGCGGAAGGGCGGCAAAACCCTACCTCACGCGGCGGTTGCGCGGCGGATCCAGGGAGTCAGTCACTCAATTTTCACCACAACTCCTGTTTCAGTGTCCTCAGCTCAAAAATGCATACAAAAGTCCAGAAGAGTCCAGACACTTCCACCAGAACATCAAGCTCCTAAACTAGCCTAGAACTTCTAGAACTTTCCTAAACCCTTGCTTAAACCCTAAGCTAAACCCCAACAAACTTGTCAACAAACTTTGGGAGGGAAAGTCTAATTCAAACCTAAACCTAGTTCTATAAATAGGACCCTAGGCTCATTCATTGAAAGGGGGAGAAATCTTGGGAAAAATCAAGAAACCCTAGAGAGTGATAGATTCAACCCATTTTTAGTTTAGCCATTCTCTTTCTCCATCTTCTTCTTCCTCAAGATTAGTGAGAAATCTTGTAGGAAACCCTAACCCTAAATCCATCCACAATTCAAGATCTTGAGTGCAAGCCAAGCAAGATTCCTTCAACCCTTTTATGAGCCGAGCCGATCTTCCATCGGGCAAGAGATCAAAAGTAGATCCACGATCCACGGAGTCGAGCGAAGCCGAGTCAACGATCGATTTTTCTTTCTTCTTGTAGATCTTGAAAGAATGTATTGACAATTGTTGATTAAATAAAAGGTGATATTTTCTCCATTCTTGTTTTCTTTAAAATTCCGCATCATGTTATCTTTACTGTTCTTGAATATTGTCTATGTGGTGATGCGCGAGTAAAACTCCGCTCGTTAAGGAGCCGAGAAGATCTTTAGTATGATGATGTAGCAAAATTGTAATCAATTCTTGAATCCCACGAGATTGTAAACCCTAGCTATTTCAAGAATCGACAACCCAATTCGATTCGATGCTTTCTTGATCAACATCGCTCGAGATTGGGGTGATTCGATTGATTCTTGAAATTGCTAGAGGCTAGAATATAAATGGTATCCTCGAAAGAGTAAGGGTTAAGAGATGAAACTTTAATTTCATCAAGAAAACCCTAATTCTCGTCGATAACCATTGATCTAGTGTCAATTCCTCGAAGGACAAGAATATGAAATATTGTAGACTACAACACATCTAAAGATCCTATCGATTCCTACGAGCCTCTATATCATTCTTGATTGTCGTTGGAAAATACCATTGAAACCGATTCTTGTTGTTTATAGTTCTTGATTCTTTAGAAAAGATTAGTGACACACGAATACAAATCAATCAATTGAATCGTGTTGATTAACATTTCATTTCAAACAAATAAAAGTACAAACGAATCTCGAGATCCCTGAGGACGATCCGCACTCATTCATTAACTTCAACTGACACCGTTGTTTGATTGCGGTCAAATATTTTTGGTTGTGATTTCTTTACTATTTGATTCGATAAACACATCCACGAAAATCAATAAAATCAAAATGGCGCCGTTGCCGGGGATCGCGCGTTAATTCGTTTACATTTTATAGTTTGAAGTGAAAGAATTATTACGTTTCATTTCTTGAAATCAAAATTCGTACAAACTCTTATACGTGTGTTGTGAATTGATTGCAAGGTGATCTGGAGCATCCTGAGCTGTGGAAAAATTTATTGGGATATACCAGAGAGCTGGAGATAGCAAAAGGAAGCAGCAGAAGAAATTTTGTACACTGTTCCCAATACTTGACCGCGGAAGGGCGGCGGAAATAGGCTTTGTGCGGCGGAAGCGCCGCAGTCTTGGGTGATCTCTACACCATCTTTCTTCAGGTGACTTCTCTCTCTCTCCTCTCTTCCTCTTTAGCTCCAACTAATCCTTTCTGCAGGATTCTTTGCAAACAATAGCTGCGCCGCAAAAGCAAATTAAAATTGTGCGTGATTTTGCTTTTCTTGGTTGTTTTGCATTGCTAATACGGAAAATTAAGGGGCACGGCCAAATCCAAATTAGGTGGGGATTTCATTACCCTTCCTAGGCCCCGAAAACCACCAAACTTGCATCCGCATTTACCCCCATTAACTAAAAGAAATCTAGAGATGACTCTAAGGACTGTCGCGCTCATTTAGGACAAGAGAGGGCCGTGGGTAATTCATTGCTTATCCGCGTTTTTCTGTGGTGCCTAAGGCGAGTGTGTCTAAGGCTAGTGGTTATTAATTAGGTCCACTGTAGTGGTGGTTCCTTCCCACTTACCTGGCACTTATCCGGCCACAGGGGACAAAGAGGCAGTGGAGGATTGATCCCGCGACTTGTCTTTTGGCAGTTAGGAGCGGTCTAGAGCCGGACCTAGGTGACCATTAGATTTTAGGGTTGTGTTGCTGCATTTGGTTGTCGCATCATTTTTTTCAAAATCCGTCCCTTTTCAAAAGCAAACACCGCATTCATTTTACCCCTAATTATAAGCCAACGCTGCCACTTGTACTAACCCTTTTTAGTACAAGATAGGCTGGACACGGGATTCTAGTGCCCGTTTAGTCCGCGTACCTTTTATCGACTCTGAAGTCGATAATTCTTCATTTACCTTTTCTTTACCTACTACCACACCCACACCGATGGATCCGAATCCATCCAACTTCTTTAACCCCAACCTGCCACCGTCCGTTGGTGCGCAGAATTCTCCACACATTTCTCTTCAGGAAAGATGTTATCCACTTAGAGGTCCTCTTTCGACCTGCTTATCCACACCACCAGCGAACGGGGATAATTTTGAAATAAAGCCCCAGTATATCAACCTTCTACCTAAGTATCACGGACTCGAGACCGAGGACGCTTACGTTTTCATTACCAAATTTGAAAACGTATGCGCTATGATGGGTACGTCTCAACTTTCTGTGGATGCGATGCGTCTACGACTTCTTCCTTTTACCTTGTGCGATATAGCCGAGAAGTGGCTATATAACACCACCGCACACTCCATCACTAATTGGGAAGAATTCGTCGCAGCATTCCTAAAGAAATTTTACCCAGTCCAACGAACGGCTCGAATTCGTAGTGAATTGAACCAATTTGCCCAGCTCCCTACCGAACCATTTTCAAAGTACTTTGAACGTTTCAAGGATTTAATAGTTCAATGTCCTCATCACGGCATCCCGAGATGGGAGTTGTGCCGAATCATCTATGAGGGCAGTAACCCTAGCACGAAACAAAGCCTTGAAAATATGTGTCAGGGTACATTTATGACTAAAGACGATGGGGAAGCCTGGCGATACTTAGAAGAATTCGCTGAAAAATCACTAATTTGGGAGAGTGGAACCCAACCATTGAATAGGGGTGGCGTACACCAAGTAGATGTGTCCATAGGTGTTCGAGCAGAAATGGCAGCAATGCAAAAGAAGCTCGACGCTATGGAACACAAATTTGCAGCAGCCTCCCTAAACCCGGTATCACTCCCCAAAACTATTTGTGGGTGCTGTTCTGATCCGTCACACTTAACGGAAGAATGTCCTTTAAACTCTACGTTTCAAGGTCACGAGCATTCTAATGCCGCATTTCAACGACCTCGAAACGATCCATATTCTTCCACGTACAATCAGGGTTGGAGGAACCACCCGAATTTTGCTTAGAACCAAAATCAATCTCAAAACACGGTTCCAAACACAAGTAACTTTCAAAGGGCTCTTCCTCCACCACAACAGCAACCCCTCCAACTCACTCAGCATCCCTACCAGTCACAAAATTTCCAAAATCAGGGCAACACTCATGCACAGTCTAATCCTATGCAGTCCTGTTCTGACGATTTCTCTCAATTTACTCAAACCATGAAATCACTTTTATCCAATTTCATGGAGGTTTCAACTGAGGTTAGATCTTCCGTCAGTGAAATAAAGAAAAACTCAGCGTCTCAAGCTGAGAGTATTAGAACGATGGAAGCTGAAATCGCACGCCTCAAAGCTGAAATGAGTGCGAGAGAAAAAGGGAAACTTCCCTCTCAACCCCTACAGAATCCTGGGCATTACAATGTAAATGCCATTACCACGTTGAGATCGGGAAGAGTGCTGAATAATAATGTCGGGGAAGATATTGATAATACTGAAAATCATGTCAAAACCCCGGCTGAGACCTTTCCACATACACACACTTCTCCTTCTGATCCTTCTTCTTCTACCAAACCACCTTCGCACGAGCCTATTCTCCAGTTCCCTTTAGGCTCAACACCTTCACCCAACCCTTATAGTTCTCCACAGACGGTCCCCACACCTCTTTTGGGATCTCGTCTACCCCCCTTTCCTTCTCCTATGATGGACCCTGCGCTTATTGCGAAAGCACCTTACCCTAACCGGCTAAGGGCTAACAGAACGAGTCCTCATATGGAGAAAATTTTAGAAATGTTCAAACAGGTTAACATCAATATCCCTCTCCTAAATGCAATTCAACAAGTCCCCGCTTATGCGAAAATTCTAAAGGACTTGTGCACTAGGAAGAGGAAGACTCAAGTGCCAAAGAAGGTCTTTATGGCTAATAACATCAGCACTACTTTTATTCCCCAGCTACCAAAGAAACGAAAGGACCCAGGATGTCCTACAATATCGATTTCGATTGGGGGTAAAAACATAAATCGTGCTCTTTTAGACCTTGGCGCGAGTGTTAACCTGTTACCTTATTCTGTCTATGAGCAATTAGGAATTGGAGAGCTGAAACCTGCTCATTGTACTCTCCAGATGGCAGACCGATCTATCACCAAACCAAGGGGTGAATTAGAGGATGTGCTAATAAAGGTCGGGGAATTTGTTTTCCCTGTAGACTTCATTGTGCTCGACACACATCCTGTAGCAAACCCCCGGGGCCAAATTCCGGTGATCTTAGGTCGTCCTTTCCTTGCCACTTCCAACGCTGTTATAAACTGTAGAAATGGTTCAATGAATTTATCATTTGGAAATATGACCATTGAACTAAATATCTACAAGGTTGGGAGTCAGCCATCAGAACCTAGTGCTCATATTTTAGATGTGTGTTCTGTCCATGAGATCGCTCCCGATAGTTGTGGAGCCGAGGAACTTTGCTTTAATGATCTCGATGACATTAGCACATCTCTGCTTGATCTTACACTTGATCTTAGTGAGGACACTACACTTACACTTGAGTCCTGCACTTCTGACTTTTCTCCACCCGAGTCTGTATCTTTCACAGGCTCTGAGCTTCTTTGTAAATCCAAAAATCATTCTATGATCCTTCCTTCAATCATTTCTCCGCCTGAATTAGATCTCAAGGTCTTACCTTCTCACCTTAAATATGCATATCTTGGTGAGAACGAGACTTTACCGGTTATAATTTCCACTTCTCTTGCATCAGAGCAAGAGAATGCACTTTTATCGGTATTAAGATCTAATAAAGAGGCGTTTGGTTGGAGTATGGCGGACATCAAAGGGATCAGTCCCTTGATTGTTGAACATCATATACATGTGATGGATGATGCCAGACCGACCCGAGAACCACAGAGACGGTTAAATCCCGTCATGAAGGAAGCTGTCATGAAAGAGATCGTCAAATGCTTAGATAGTGGTATTATATACCCGATCTCCGATAGCCAGTGGGTAAGTCCTATACACGTCGTTCCTAAGAAATCCGGCATCACAGTTATCACAAATGAAGCGAATGAGTTGATTCAGACACGCGCCCAAACTGGGTGGCGTGTATGCATCGATTATAGAAAACTCAACGCTGCTACAAGGAAAGATCATTTTCCTCTACCATTTATTGATCAAATGTTGGAACGCTTAGCGGGACGACAATACTATTGTTTCATGGACGGTTACTCAGGCTATAATCAGGTCCCCATCGCCAAAAAGGATCAAGATAAAACCACTTTTACTTGTCCTTTTGGTACCTTTGCTTACAGTCGCATGCCTTTCGGGCTATGCAATGCTCCCGCTACCTTTCAGCGGTGTATGATGGGGATATTCTCTGATATGGTAGAGAATTTCCTGGAGATCTTTATGGACGACTTTTCAATTTTTGGAGACTCTTTTTCTGAATGCCTAGCGAATCTGGACGCTGTTCTTACTCGATGCAAAGAGAAGAACTTGACTTTAAACTGGGAAAAATGCCACTTTATGGTCCAAGAAGGAATAGTCCTTGGACATGTCATTTCACAGAAGGGCATTGAGGTTGACAGAGCTAAAGTAGATGTCATTCAAAACCTCCCTCATCCCAAAAGCGTCAAAGATATTCGCTCTTTCCTTGGCCATGCTGGATTTTATAGGAGATTCATAAAGGACTTTAGCAAAATTGCTAGACCTTTAACACTACTCCTGGCCAAGGATACGACCTTCCACTTTGACTCGGATTGCGAGACAGCTTTCGACTCACTTAAACACTCACTCACTTCAGCCCCCGTTTTATCATCACCAAATTGGGACTACCCCTTTGAGCTGATGTGTGACGCATCTGATTTTGCAGTAGGTGCTGTCCTTGGACAACACATTGAAAAGATGCCACACGTGATTTACTATGCTAGTAAGACCCTGAATGATGCGCAAATCAATTATACAACCACAGAGAAAGAACTATTAGCGGTTGTATTCGCATTGGAGAAATTCAGGCCTTACTTAATCGGCTCACCTATTGTTGTATATACTGATCATTCCGCTTTAAAACATCTGTTGGCGAAGAAAGATGCCAAAGGTCGACTAATACGTTGGATCCTTCTTTTACAAGAATTCGATCTTGTTATCAAAGATAAGAAAGGATGTGAAAACGTAGTAGCTGACCACCTTTCACGCATCGTTTCTTCCCCTGTGACCCTGCCGATCAATGACTCATTCCCTGACGAACAACTCTTGAGCATATCCTCTGAACCATGGTTCAGGGATATTGTGAACTATCATGCCACGGGATTGATACCGAGCGATTGGTCTAAACAGGACAAATACCGCTTTCTTTCCCAAGTAAAACACTATTACTGGGACGAGCCTTATTTGTTTAAATATTGTCCTGATCAGATCATTCGCCGGTGCGTCCCAAATGAAGAGTTCAAGAGTATTCTTTCATTTTGTCATGATCAGGCCTGTGGGGGTCACTTTGGTCCAAGAAAAACAGCGGAAAAGGTTTTGCAATCTGGATTTTATTGGCCGACCTTATTCAAGGACGCATTTGAACATTGCAAAACCTGCACACAATGTCAGTATACGGGTAGAATATCCCAAAGGAATGAAATGCCTCAGCAACCCATTCTGGTTGTTGAAATGTTTGATGTTTGGGGCATAGATTTTATGGGTCCTTTTCCCAACTCCTTTGGGAATCTGTACATATTGCTGGCAGTTGATTATGTCTCCAAGTGGGTAGAAGCCATTCCAAGTCGCACTAATGACAAGAAAGTTGTCATTAAGTTCTTGAAAGAGAATATCTTCTCGCGATTTGGACACCCACGTGCTATTATTAGCGATAATGGGACACACTTCTGCAACAGATCTTTCGAGACTCTAATGCGGAAATATTCAATCAACCACCGTCTTTCTACACCCTATCACCCCCAAACAAGCGGGCAGGCTGAGATCTCAAACAGACAAATCAAACTTATCCTGGAGAAAACTGTTGCTAAAAATAGAAAAGACCGGTCGACCAAATTGACGGATGCTCTTTGGGCATTCAGGACTGCATATAAGACCGACCTAGGAATGTCTCCATATAGGATAGTTTTTGGAAAAGCATGTCATCTACCTGTTGAGATAGAACATAAAGCATTGTGGGCTATAAAGGAAATTAATTTTGATTTAAACCTTGCTTGCAACTTTCGGAAGCTGCAACTAAACGAGCTAAGCGAACTCCGCGATGAAGCTTATGATAATGCTGTAATCACAAAGAATAGGACTAAGGTTTTTCACGATAAAAACATTGTAAGGAAAACATTTTTACCTGGTCAACAAGTCCTTCTTTATGATTCACGATTACACCTTCATGCGGGTAAGCTCCGATCTCGTTGGAAGGGACCTTTTGTTGTGCGGTCTGTATACCCGCACGGGGCAGTAGATATTGAAAATGTTAAAAACGGCACTGTTTTCAAAGTAAATGGACATAGATTAAAGCCGTATTTTTCCACTGACCCCACGGAGGAGCTCTTGTTCTTACAAGAGCCAGTTTATTTTGATTAAAATTCCTCCGTCTCACTTTCATGTCCAGTATATCATTACATCATTATTTTGAATGAAGGTGAGTAAATAAAACAAGTTTGGGGGAAGTTCTTCACTTATATATTTGCCCCCACTAATAATTCCTCCCAGATTTACAGATTTCTGTAGGTATAACTGTCGGCAACAGTGAGGACACTGTTGAAAACAAGTTTGGGGGAGGTTTGTGCTTATTTTCGCATCATTTGCATATCATCTGCATAAGCACAAAACATTTCTTTTTAAAAATCTATAAAAAATGAAAAAAAAAAATGAAAAAATTTCAAAACCCATAAAAATTTAAAAATTTTCAAATATAAAAATAATTTTAATATTTACACTTTTTTGTATATAAATAAGATAATGAAAGTTTAGACAGTGAACAATTACATCCATGAGATTGGAAAAATTTTAGAAAACTAAGAAAATTAGAAGTTTTCTTATACGAACTAGTAATAAGTAGTTATGAGCCGTTGTCCCAAGGGTTAGTAAGATGAAGGACGTCACTAATCTGAGGATAAAAATAAGTCTGAAAAATAGTTTCTATTCTGGAAGCCAAACATTTTGAACGTTGCTACCCTGCTATTCGCACTTACACACGTCTTGAAGCCTGGGATAGTAGAGGATACCTTGAAATGCTCTTGTCTTAAAGCCAAAAGTATGAAAAGAAAAAGAGTGTTTTAAAGTGGTGAGAAAAATGGACACTGGTTTTGTTATCACCAAGGGCAAGAAAAATATATAGCAAAAGGGTGCTTCTTCACCTAGTGCCCCAAGGTCAACTGGTCTGGGAGTCACTGCTATGCCTGAGGTGGTGCAAGATTAGGAAAATACACCAAGTTAGCATGCACATTAGTAATCGGTCGGTTAGTACCTCAAGAAGTATTAACGGTCGCATGAAAGTGTGTAAGCAATCTCGTTTGCCAAGAAGTACTGAGGCTGATGGGCAAGGGTATGATAGCTTGAATTGAATTCTCCGGGTGTAGGGATGTCTTTACACACACGCAGGGTGATATGATCGATGTTTGGAATAAAGATAGGAATGAAGAATAAGACGATGTTTTATTGAGGGAGGACGTGATTTCTGACATTTTTTCATGACCATTAAGATAGGGCTCATGACAACCGAAAAGCTAGCTTAGTTGGAAACCCTAATTTTCAAGGCTTTTCTTTTACAATTCTTATCTTTAAATGTAATATTCATGATCTTGCTTTTATTTTTGGATTTTGTGGGTGCAATCCGCTGAAAACCCTCAGGAGACAACACTCCTCCTACTAGGGACACCTAGAGGTTTAAAGGCTTGTTGCACATGCTCAGTGCAATCGTGTTGCCTACGAAAGTGTGCTAGTTAGTTTTTTCTCTTTCTTTGTTTTCTCCTTCTCTTTTTAATAAAACATTCTCTCGAGACGATCAAAATTAAGTTTGGGGGTATTTGATCAGTCGAAAATACTGCATATTTTAACCGGCAATTTCCTTGTCATCTGCATACATATAGGAGAGTACGGTATTCATAATTCACATATTAGCTAATTGGTCGCAAAATATCAAATTACATGTATTCGACCTTAAAACCGGAAATTCTAGGGAAATTAACCGCATTGCATTACATAGCATATTTTCTATATCTTGCAACCCCTATTTTTGAAGTCTATGCAGGAAAAGAGATACTTGCTCGATCAAAACATTGCTCGACCATTACAAATTGCTCGTAAACTCATTGAAAGCAAATCTGGTATCAACATAGAAGGGCAACTGCAATTCTGAACATCAAAGAATAACCCATACAGCAGTACCAAGCAACTGAAGAAAGCACCAATCCCGAGGCCACCAAGTCGCGGCGGAAGGGCGGCAAAACCCTACCTCACGCGGCGGTTGCGCGGCGGATCCAGGGAGTCAGTCACTCAATTTTCACCACAACTCCTGTTTCAGTGTCCTCAGCTCAAAAATGCATACAAAAGTCCAGAAGAGTCCAGACACTTCCACCAGAACATCAAGCTCCTAAACTAGCCTAGAACTTCTAGAACTTTCCTAAACCCTTGCTTAAACCCTAAGCTAAACCCCAACAAACTTGTCAACAAACTTTGGGAGGGAAAGTCTAATTCAAACCTAAACCTAGTTCTATAAATAGGACCCTAGGCTCATTCATTGAAAGGGGGAGAAATCTTGGGAAAAATCAAGAAACCCTAGAGAGTGATAGATTCAACCCATTTTTAGTTTAGCCATTCTCTTTCTCCATCTTCTTCTTCCTCAAGATTAGTGAGAAATCTTGTAGGAAACCCTAACCCTAAATCCATCCACAATTCAAGATCTTGAGTGCAAGCCAAGCAAGATTCCTTCAACCCTTTTATGAGCCGAGCCGATCTTCCATCGGGCAAGAGATCAAAAGTAGATCCACGATCCACGGAGTCGAGCGAAGCCGAGTCAACGATCGATTTTTCTTTCTTCTTGTAGATCTTGAAAGAATGTATTGACAATTGTTGATTAAATAAAAGGTGATATTTTCTCCATTCTTGTTTTCTTTAAAATTCCGCATCATGTTATCTTTACTGTTCTTGAATATTGTCTATGTGGTGATGCGCGAGTAAAACTCCGCTCGTTAAGGAGCCGAGAAGATCTTTAGTATGATGATGTAGCAAAATTGTAATCAATTCTTGAATCCCACGAGATTGTAAACCCTAGCTATTTCAAGAATCGACAACCCAATTCGATTCGATGCTTTCTTGATCAACATCGCTCGAGATTGGGGTGATTCGATTGATTCTTGAAATTGCTAGAGGCTAGAATATAAATGGTATCCTCGAAAGAGTAAGGGTTAAGAGATGAAACTTTAATTTCATCAAGAAAACCCTAATTCTCGTCGATAACCATTGATCTAGTGTCAATTCCTCGAAGGACAAGAATATGAAATATTGTAGACTACAACACATCTAAAGATCCTATCGATTCCTACGAGCCTCTATATCATTCTTGATTGTCGTTGGAAAATACCATTGAAACCGATTCTTGTTGTTTATAGTTCTTGATTCTTTAGAAAAGATTAGTGACACACGAATACAAATCAATCAATTGAATCGTGTTGATTAACATTTCATTTCAAACAAATAAAAGTACAAACGAATCTCGAGATCCCTGAGGACGATCCGCACTCATTCATTAACTTCAACTGACACCGTTGTTTGATTGCGGTCAAATATTTTTGGTTGTGATTTCTTTACTATTTGATTCGATAAACACATCCACGAAAATCAATAAAATCAGTTCTCTTCCACAAGCCACCATTCTCGGGCATAGTCTACTAATTGAATGCGTACCACATCAACTCTTTTCTCATCCGGAATCTGTGCCGCAATAAGCAAATTCTCTGTGTCAACTAGCCACTGCTCCGCTGGCAACGGCTCCTCCAAACCAGTAAATGTAGACGGACCCAAACGCCTGAAATCTGCTACGGTCCCTACTCGGTCAACTGGTTTAGCTCCAACATTGTTCACAGACAGCTGAACGATCTGCAAACCTTCCTGAAACGATTCCGCTTGCTGCTGGATCAGCTCGGTCTATTTCTTTTGATTCTCCAGCATTCCTCTTATCACTCCAAGCATGGCGGCTTCGTCCACACGCCTCTGGTACGTCTTCAAATTCTTACCGGCCATATTCCTGAAATCAAAACACCCAACATTAGCATGATGATAGATTCAAAATATAGATCAATGCTAGAACTCCAAGATACTTAAATAGAGTGTCGCATTGTAACTATGCCGCGGTATCATAGCCACAATTACATAACTCCACCCAAGTCGCCTAAGTCCTAGAGATAACAAGGAATCAGGTTTCGAGTCGATATGCAAAGGAAGTTTGCACATCGTAAAAGATATAATCTGGAAGAATGTGATTCAAGAATGGTAAACGGTAAGGTGGCAGGACATGTTTCTTAAACAAGGGTATTCTGATTCGTGTATTGGGTACAATACCCAACTACAAAGAATCAACCCAACTAACCTATGGTTCTGATACCAAAAGAACCATGTCACGCCCCGCTTCCCAGAGTACGCTAAAATGGGCACGTGACATAGCCAACCATGCTACCTGTGGGTAGGAAGTATCCATCCACAGTCACATTACGGCTGTAGAGATATCAAGAACAAAATAAAACTATCTAAAACATGTCCATAATCCAAGATAACATGAGTCAAGAATAAATAAATGCGGAAGCGAAAGATCCAATACAAAATAACTGGAATGTATGTCCCATAATGCGGGCTCACATCAGGAATAACAAATGCAGGAAAGAAAACAAACTACTGCTGACGCTCACAACTCAGCCTGTCGGTTGAAGTATGTTAGTGTATATGCCCTAGAGGCCATTACTGTATCATACTAGTATGTATATTACTTGATGGAAGCTTGGGATATTCACAGTTGTATATACAATCTTGCTCGAAATGGTAATATGCTACTTGGTTTGTCTCTGCTTTAATATGTGCATGTGTTTCTTTTAGCATATCGCTTATATACATATTAGTAGAGCCTGTAGGATCTTTGCTTGATTACCAGCGTTGTGATGGCGCTCACACTCGTGGGGGCTGGGTAATCCATAAGCACATCCTTATACAGGTCCCTAGTCGTTGGACTATCGAGACAGGGCATCGATACTCCAGAGTAGACTAGCGTATGCGCTTCTCATCCCAGCGTGGGAGACGGTCTGTCCCACAGCCGTCAGTACGTCGTACTTGAGATAGTATGCGGGTGCTCGTTAGGTTACTAGTACACTGGACAGGACTCGTCGGGAACTGTTGGTTGGTATTATACCTATCATCAGTTATCAGTTCCCAGGTGACATGAGTACAGCTTAGTCCGCTGACTTGACACTATCACTTCGCCTCGAGTGTGTTCCCACTGCACTTTGATTACTGCCCTACCACGGCTCAAAGGAGTCGTGCAAACAGGTAGTTTTTGGGTGCAGTCCCGAAGCACTTGGAGGCAGTGACGGTTAGACAAGATTCGTCTCTCCCGGTATTGGGAGTTGACATCGCGCTGTATCCAGGAGAGCCATTACACAAGTAGTCCCAGGCCAGGGCAAGCGAGATATACTGGTAGGTTTCCAGTGTTATCTCAGGGTGTTCTGGGCCACACTCCGACACGACTTATACCGCTATTAGGGGACTGACGTTCACCGCCCCCCTAGGCCCGCCATGCGATGTATCAGACGAACAGACCGGACTATACGGAGACTGTCACATTCAGGCTCAGTAGGAGTTCAGATGGGGTCACCTCGTCAGTCTTCTTATCGGCATCTACCTGGGGACCGTTACGTACAGCTAGTGCCGCTTGCGGTCTGTGGTTAAACCCACTGCCAGCGTAGTGTCGAGTCTTTAGAGTCCCACACAGAGAGTTATTCGCCTTTAGGCAAAATGAGTAGAGGTCACATGGTTTTGCGACAGGGTTCGTTCACATCCGCGCACTTGTGCACGTTTGCTGTCCGGACAGCTTATACTAGCGGGCCTTGGTTTAAGCCAGATCCTAGTATATGATTTGGGATTGGTTTTATCTCATTGTGTTCGTGTTCCTCGGATCACGATGCGTATGCACAGTTGACTGAGACAGAGGCAGAGGACTTTGATTAGGGTAAATGACCATTGTCATTTTGTTAACCCTAATGCTTATGTGTGTTTTATGATTAATTGATATTAGTTATATATAATTGTGCATGGTTAGGGTTGTTGACATTTTGACCATACTTGACTTGTTGACCTTGGTTGACATGTTGACCATCATCATTCCATATGAAAGATGCTCTTTGATCCTTGCAATTTTCATTTAATGTGAAATGATAATGGTCAAGTCTTGATTAAACCATGACAATTATCTTGCTAATTATCTTTTTACATAATTCACACATATATGTGAGAATGGTTCTATTATTCTCTCATTCTATCATATTGATTCTCTCTCCTCCTCTTCCTCTCTCTCAAGCTCTCCCCTCTCATGTGTTGAGAAACACTTGAACTTGAGATAAACCTCTCCAAAGTAATCTCTACTCTCATCTAAGGTTCTAGGATTAGCACTTCTAGCACCTTAGTTACTTCTAGCTTGAAGTTGAAGCCAAAGGTTGAGGCTCTCGGGTGGATCCTTCTTCGACTAGAGAAGGCGACAAGGTGATCTCTTTCTTCCACTCCAAGGAGCAAGGAGAGAAGGACATAAAGCCCAAGGTATAACTTTTCTTCCATGTAGCTAAATCTAGTTAGCTTTTAGTTAGTTTTTGTTTAGCAAAGATCCTCCTTTAGTTAGTCCATGCTGCCTAGTTCGATAAAAATCCGATTTTTATTCCATTTTCCGACTCCCCGCAAGCACCAGGGTGGGCAACGTGGACTTACAGTGGTATCAGCGACTAACTAAACATAAACTAGCTAGGTAGTAAAGTGTATAGAAGTTCGATCGGTAAAAATCGCAAAACGAGATTTCAAAACCCTAAGTTTCTGTTGAATTTTTTTCTGCTCTAAAAATAATAAATCATACATCAAAAATCAGCTCAGGGTTTTGTTAAGAAGCACACCAAAAACGATCCAATGAACCGTTCAAAGCGCCGCGTTTCCGCGGCAAGAACATGCTTCTTGCCGCGGAACCGCGGCCGAGTTGACTCGGTTCTGGACCGAGTTTGGTGCAGTGTTCTTCTGTCAGGGTTTTGGGATTTTTAAGATATTTTATTTCTGCCCAGGTTTTCCAGAATAGAAATTTGTATTTGGGTGACTATAAATCCGTATTTTTTATCGAACTTCACTATACTTTGACTATTGGGTTATATCTGTGATGTTTATATGTATTTAACGTCTGCTAATCGCTATACGTCGATTAGTGGGGGTTATACATATCTGTGATCTGTAATGCTTATTGGTTAGTGTATATGAACTCGGTGGATTGTCGCGGATGAATAGCCGGGGTGGATGTAAGATGAGAGTTTCTTTTTTCTTTCATTCATTGTAATATGTAAATTGATGTAATATTATTTGTTTGGCCGCACAACCGGGTCGGGGTTGTAGCCGTCATTGTATAATTTCTTTTTACTGTTTTTGCTCCTAGGATAGACCCATGGTGGGGTGCACAAACTACCGGGTATCTCGAAGTGCCGAGTGGCCTACTCACGTCGTTGAGGGAGGTTGCTTCGTTTCGGATACTTGGCGGGTAGTTTGCCACACCCGTAGGGGTCTTGGGTGGGGTATTGGCTATTCATCGCGACCGTGTAATCCGCTTTTCGTTGCAGGCTCGAACGAATCACGGATTCCTAGTATATCCAAAGTGTTCATCTGTGATCTGTAATGGCTATCATTACTATATATTTATATATGATAACTATTTAGGTGTTGCTTATGTTTTGCATCCGCGCTAGTCCAGCCCCCGCTCTGTCGTTAGTTAAGTAACCTAACGGGTGATGACGGGGCCCCGTGGCGAATGCGGATGGCATAAGCGTACACCATATTTTGGTTGTTTTCTGCAATGGTAGGATTAAATGATGGGACGCATTAAAAGAACTAATACAATAAAATAAACCAAGTAAAAGTCGATTGGAACACTTTGAAAACCACTCGGTTCTTTTCAAAACTAAACTTTTAAACGCGGAGCTTGAACGACTCCTTTTAAAAGCTATCTCGTTCCATTTATTATATCAAGTTCACTACGTTCACGTTTTCGCCAAAACCATTCGTAGCCCTCCATCATTTCAGTTAAATATTCGGTAGTATTCAAGCTATGTATTTTGACCTCACGCCAAGGCATAGTGATTGGTAGCTGCCGGATATTTATCTGTTGCATAGATAGAATGCGTTGGTTTGAGACAGTCGTACTGCCATTTTGGCCTACGTCAAGGGTAGGTACGGGTGGGTTCAAATTAACCTGGATAATGATGGGAAGAACTTGACATGCGACTTATGACATTTTGACCTCACACCAAGGTCATAAGAGCATGGGGCAAAAATCCACATCAGGAGTTTCATAAGTACTGAAACTTGCTAGCGCTGCATACCATTTGGAGTGTGATGATTCTGGTAGGATTCCTTCGGTTTTATCACGCGATGATATTTAGATCCCGATCCTACTATGAGTATATGCTACTCCTCGGGAAAGTTCTCACTTAACGATCAATGCTATAAACCTAGTAGGTGTCTAGAAAGGTGTTAGCGGGGCTACGCCCACAAGGAAAAGAGGTTACTTAATTAAGGAACTTCGCGAAAGCGTTGGAAAACCTCCCTCGAAGTACCGACACTGGCCTGGCTGAACGGTTAAGCAAGTATTGTACGGTGAGATTGATCCCGACTAATTCTTTCTTTATGGTTTGAGAAGGGATTCGAGAGACAGTGGGAGCCATCCTGTTTAGACAAACTAAAAACCACTCTAAACTTGCAAGAGCATCATGCTAAAGTGTTTCTTTTCTCTCTCCTAATTGCAGCGACCATTCAACATGACCAGACTTAAGTTATTACTAGATAAAAACATACTGACAGGGCCAAACTACAAAGATTGGCTCAGGAATGTCAAGATGGCAATCACTTACGACAAGTTGGGGTATATCCTTACCACCAAAGCTCCCCCTGTCCCAGGTCCCACCTCCAGCGTCGCGGATGTAGAAATCCATAAGACATGGGAGATAGATTGCGCGAAGGCCAAATGCCTCGTACTTGCCTCGATGGACAACGAACATCAGAGGAGGCACGAGAATATGGACCTAGAGTCCATATTTCTTCATACAAAAGAACTGTATGGAGAGCAGTCTCGTATCGCCAGATACGAAGTGTCGAAGAAGCTATTTTCGGCAAGATTGGCCATCGGATCATCGGTAGCGGAACACGTGCTTAAGATAATTGGCTACATAGAGGAGCTCGCGGACCTTGGGACCACGTTGGAGAAAGAACTCTACACTGATTTGATTCTCCAGTCCCTTCCTTCCACTTACGCCCAGTTTGTCCTTAACTTCAACATGCAAGGAAAGGAGGTTGAACTTTCCGAACTTCTGAACATGTTGAGGAGTGCTGAGGGCACCCTACAGAAAGGTAGGGAGACATCCACTTTGTTTGTAGGAGGATCTTCCTCTTCTAGGTCCAGGGAGAAAGCCAAAGGTAAGAAGAAGAAAGCCCCCGCCAAACCAAGGGGCGGTGTCAGTAAAGTGGATACGAAGGGAAAGGGAAAGGCAACAAAGGTAGCGGGAAAGCTGGTGGGGAAGGAAGAATGCTTCTACTGTCACAAAAGTGGACACTGGAAACAGGATTGCAAGGCTTGGAAGGCCAGAACCCAGGATCTGAAGCGAGTTGCGGCTTCAGCTTCAGGTGTGTATGTTATTGAAAACTGTCTATCAATAAACTCTACATCCTGGGTATTGGATACCGGATCAGGATCTCATATCTGTAATTCTTTGCAGGCGTTGAGAAAGCGTAGAGTTTTGAAGGCAGGTGATATGACCCTCAGAGTTGCAAACGGAGCTAGCATGGATGCTGAGGCCGTAGGGGACCATCACCTGGGATTGTCAGATGGACACTTTTTTGTTTTGCGTAGTTGTTATTTTGTACCAAATGAAACCTGTAATATCATTTCTGTATCTTTATTATCTAAAGAAGGTTATGAATTTGCATTTGTAAGCAATGTAGTGAACATTTACCTTAATCAAGTTTTGATTGGGTCAGGTACATTGAACAACGGTATATACGTATTAAACCAACCACGGATTTTCAATGTCCAGAATACACACAAAAGAAAGTCTCCTAAAATCAATCAGGCTTTCTTATGGCATTGTAGACTCGGTCACATTAATGAGAGAAGGTTGACGAGGTTACATACAGAAGGATATTTGGATCCGTTCGAATATCAATCGTATGCAACTTGTCAATCCTGTCTCAAAGGAAAGATGACAAAAACTCCGTTCACTGGACACGGAGTAAGAGCGAGCGAGCTCTTGGGACACGTACACAGCGACGTGTGCGGTCCAATGTCTATACATGCGGGAAGCGGTTATTCTTACTTCATTACTTTTACGGATGATTTTTCAAGGTTCGGACATGTCTTCTTAATGAAGCATAAATCTGAAGCTTTTGAAAAATTCCAGGAATATAAGAATGAAGTAGAAAAACAAAATAGGCAAAAGTATCAAGACACTAAGATCTGATCGAGGTGGTGAATACTTGAGTGCCGAGTTCCTGGGTTACTTAAAAGAGAATGGAATTCTCTCTCAGCTTACTCCTCCATACACTCCGCAACATAACGGTGTATCGGAGAGACGGAACCGAACCCTATTGGATATGGTACGGTCCATGATGAGTAACGCTGAGTTACCGCGATCATTCTGGGGATATGCGCTAGAATCAGCTGCATACTTTTTGAACCGAGTTCCCACTAAGACTGTGCCTACCACACCATATAAGTTATGGAGTGGAAAGAAACCCTATCTTCAATACCTGAAGATTTTGGGATGTCCAGGTTTTGTCAAAAAGCAGCATGCGGACAAACTCGAGGCACGCTCAGTACTGTGCAAGTTTGTGGGATACCCAAAGAACTCCAGGGGGTATCTTTTCTATTACGCAGAGGAACAAAAAGTCCTTGTTTCTCATAATGCCCACTTTCTAGAACACCGGTTCTTAGAAAAAGAAATAAGTGGGTGCGCAATAGAACTGGAAGAAATTCCAGAACCACAAGCTATTACTGAAAGCTTAGTAGAACCAGAGGGTTCGAAAGATCAGGACATTCCCACGCCACTCCGCAAGAGTAGTAGGCAGTCTCATCCGCCCGAGAGATACTACGGTTTTCTCATTGACGGGGATAGAGAGGACTGCATCATATATTGTGATGAGCCTACTAGCTTCCAGCAAGCCATTCAGAGCGTTGACTTGGTAAAATGGTTGGATGCAATGCGGACCGAAATGGAGTCCATGTACACCAACAAAGTATGGACGTTGGACATTGCTCCAGATGGGGTAAAACCCGTAGGATGCAAGTGGATCTTCAAAAGGAAGATTGGTGTAGATGGACAGGTTGAGACCTATAAAGCTAGACTAGTTGCAAAGGGTTTTCGTCAGCGACCTGGTTTGGACTATGACGAAACCTTTTCTCCAGTCGCTATGCTGAAATCCATTCGGATCCTTCTTGCCATTGCTGCCTTCCACGATTATGAGATTTGGCAGATGGACATAAAGACCGCTTTTCTAAATGGAAATTTAGAGGAGTGTGTCTATATGGACCAGCCAGAGGGTTTCATTCAGAGTGGGAGCAGCGGAAAGGTGTGCAAGTTGCTTAAGTCCATTTATGGACTAAAGCAGGCATCACGGAGTTGGAACATCTGTTTTGATGAGACGGTCAAGGAATTTGGCTTTATCAAAAATCCAGATGAACCATGCATCTATTGTAGATTTGTAGCGAGAACTGTAGTATTCCTCATTTTATACGTGGATGACATTCTCATAATAGGAAATGACATTCCTATGCTACAATCTGTCAAGGGGTTCTTGTCACACAGGTTCTCCATGAAAGACCTGGGTGATGCCTCATACATTCTGGGGATCCGGATCTACCGTGACAGATCCAAGAGGATTTTAGGACTTTCACAGTCCAGGTACATCGACACCATACTGAAAAGATTCAGTATGGAAGATTCCAAGCGCGGTAATCTACCGGCTTGTCACGGGATCACCCTCTCCAAAGAGATGTCTCCCAAGACTGATTTGGAGAGGGATCGCATGTCTATTATACCCTACGCTTCTGCGGTAGGCTCTATAATATATGTGATGTTGTGTACCAGACCAGATATGGCTTATGCACTAAGTGTGGTAAGCAGGTATCAGTCAAACCCTGGGGAGAAACACTGGATAGCGGTAAAGAACATTCTCAAGTACCTGAGAAGGACTAAGGAGATGTTCTTGGTGTATGGCGGAAAAGACCTCCAGATTGAGGCCTTTTCTGACTCCAGCTTCTAGAGTGACAAGGATGATTCCAAGTCCATGTCGGGTTTTGTCTTTACCCTCAATGGAGGGGCGGTGTGTTGGAAGAGTTCCAAACAGGAAACCGTTGCTGACTCGACTATGGAAGCGGAATACATCGCTGCATCTGATGCCGCAAAAGAAGCTATCTGGATGAGGAAGTTCTTGAAAGAACTTCAGGTGGTTCCGTCCATTGTTGATCCAATACCTCTGTATTGTGACAACAACGGGGCTATAGCTTTAGCGAAGGAACCCAGGTCCCATCAGAAATCCAGACACATCTTGAGGCGGTATCACCTGATCAGGGAGATCATGGATCGCCAGGAGATCGAGGTTCGAAGGGTTGCTTCAGAAGATAACACTGCAGATCCATTCACAAAGGCCTTACCCCAGACTCAGTTCGAGCGGCTGATCGAGATGATAGGTCTTCGATACGCCAGTACATGGCCTTAGTGCAAGTGGGAGATTATTAGTGTATAAGCCCTAGAGGCCATTACTGTATCATACTAGTATGTATATTACTTGATGGAAGCTTGGGATATTCACAGTTGTATATACAATCTTGCTCGAAATGGTAGTATGCTACTTGGTTTGTCTCTGCTTTAATATGTGCAAGTGTTTCTTTTAGCATATCGCTTATATACATATTAGTAGAGCCCGTAGGATCTTTGCTTGATTACCAGCATTGTGATGGCGCTCACACTCGTGGGGGCTGGGTAATCCATAAGCACATCCTTATACAGGTCCCTAGTCGTTGGACTATCGAGACAGGGCATCGATACTCCAGAGTAGACTAGCGTATGTGCTTCTCATCCCAGCGTGGGAGACGGTCTGTCCCACAGCCGTCAGTACGCCGTACTTGAGATAGTATGCGGGTGCTCATTAGGTTATGAGTACACTGGACAAGACTCGTCGGGAACTGTTGGTTGGTATTATACCTATCGTCAGTTATCAGTTCCGAGGTGACATGAGTACAGCTTAGTCCGCTGACTTGACACCGTCACTTCGCCTCGAGTGTGTTCCCACTGCACTTTGATTACTACCCTACCACGGCTCAAAGGAGTCGTGCAAACAGGTAGTTTTTGGGTGCAGTCCCGAAGCACTTGGAGGCAGTCACGGTTAGACAAGATTCGTCTCTCCCGGTATTGGGAGTTGACATCGCGCTGTGTCCAGGAGAGCCATTACACAAGTAGTCCCTGGCCAGGGCAAGCGAGATATACTGGTAGGTTTCCAGTGTTATCTCAGGGTGTTCTTGTTAGTGTTTATGACCTAGAAGGCCATTACTGTATCATATTAGCTTGTATATTACTTAATGGAAGCTTGGGATATTCACATGTATATAACAGTCTTGCTAAACATGGTAGTATGCTACTTGGTTTTTCTATCTTAATATGTGAGTGTACGTATTGATAGAGCTCTTAGGATCTTGCTTGTCTACCAGCGTTGTGATGGCAGTCACACCAGTGGGGGCTGGGTAGTCTACAAGCACATCCTCATTCAGGTCCCTGGTCGTTGGATTATCGAGACAGAGCATCGATACTCCGGAGTAGACTAGTGTGTACGCTTCTCATCCCAGTTGGGGAGATGGTCTGTCCCACAGCCGTCAGTACGTCGTACTGGAGATAGTATACAGGTGCTCGTTGGGTTACGGGTACACCGGACAGGACTCACAGTGAACTGTTGGTTGGTTTGATACCAGTCGTCAGTGAACAGTTCCCAGGTGACATGAGTACAGCGTAGTCCGCAGACTTGACACTGCTACTTCGCCTCGAGTGTGTCCCACTGTTCTTAGATTGCTACCCTACCACGGCTCAAAGGAGTCGTGCAAACAGGTAGCAGTTGGGTGCAGTCCCGAGCACTTGGAGGCAGTGGCGGTTAGACAGGATTCATCCCTCCCGGTATTGGGAGTAGATATCGTGCTGTGTCAGAGAGCCATTACGCAAAGTCCCTGGCCAGGGCAAGCGAGATTTGCTGGTAGGTTCCAGTAGTTTCTCAAGGTGTAATGGGCTTCCCTCCGACACGACTTATACCGCTATTAGGGGACTGACGCTTGCCGCCCCCTAGGCCCGATATGCGATAGTCTTGGACGAACGGACCGGACTGTATGGAGATTGTCACATCAGACTCAGTAGGAGTTCGGATGGGTTTTCTCATCGGCCTTCTTATTGACAACTACCTGGGGACCGTTACGTACAGCTAGTGCCGCTTGCGGTCTGTGGTTAAACCCACTGCCAGCGTAGTAGTCGAGTCTCTAGAGTCCCACACAGAGAGTTTCCTACTCCAGGCGAAACGATATAGAGGTCGCATGGTTTTGCGACAAAGGGTTCGGACGCATACGTGCGTTTACGCACGTACGACTTTCGGACAGTTTTTACCAGTCGGCTTTGGTTTAAGCCAGTTACTGGTATCCGGTTATTGGATTTTTACAGTCTAAAGTTTTTCCGTATTTTTGCGGATTGGAGGGGCGTTCTCGTAATTGTACGAGAAGCTTCTAGAAGATGTGACTAAGGAGGTTACTTATGGATAAGAAAGTGAGTCATGAGGTGATTCATCATTATCATTAATTGCACCATAAATGATAATGACTCATGCTTAATGAATCACCTCTTTTCATTTATGAAGTATGCTTATTCATTTCTTTTATTGATTATTCTTAAATAAGAATGCTTCATAATATATTATGATACACTCTCTCTCTTCTCATTATCTTATCTCACATTCTCTCTCCTCAAGCTCTCATCTTCAAGTAACTAATCCTTAATCCTCATGTGTTGAGATCAAAGGTTTAGTTAGACTTAAGCATCCATTACCTTCACTCTATATCATCCTTTCTTCTTTGATTAGCAATCAAAGTAGATTAGTTACCTCAAGTTAGAGGTGTAGCTTGGTGTTTTGCTCTCGGGTGGATCGTCTACTACCTAGAGAAGGTCGAGGAGTACAAAGGAGGACACAAAGACGAAGGACTAGTTTCGATAGGTATAATCCCTAATCACAAGTGATAAGAAAATCTTTGTGTACGGTTATTTATAGTTTAGCTTTTGATTTAAGCGGTTAGTCGATGTTCGTTCCTTAAACTTGATTGTTTTTGTAAATTCCGCCTCCCCACAAGTACTGGGGTGTACTACATCGACTTACAGTTCTGGGCTACACTCTGACACGACTTGTACCGCTATTAGGGGACTGACGTTCACCGTCCCCTAGGCCCGCCATGCGATGTATCAGACGAACAGACCGGACTGTACGGAGACTGTCACATTCAGGCTCAGTAGGAGTTCAGATGGGGTCACCTCGTCAGTCTTCTTATCGGCATCTACCTGGGGACCGTTACGTACAGCTAGTGCCGCTTGCGGTCTGTGGTTAAACCCACTGCCAGCGTAGTGTCGAGTCTTTAGAGTCCCACACAGAGAGTTATTCGCCTTTTGGCAAAATGAGTAGAGGTCGCATGGTTTTGCGATAGGGTTCGTTCACATCCGCGCACTTGTGCACGTTTGCTGTACGGACAGCTTATACTAGCGGGCCTTGGTTTAAGCCAGATCCTAGTATATGATTTGGGATTGGTTTTATCTCATTGTGTTCGTGTTCCTCGGATCACGATGCGTATCCACAGTTGACTGAGACAGAGGCAGAGGACTTTGATTAGGGTTAATGACCATTGTCATTTTGTTAACCCTAATGCTTATGTGTGTATTATGATTAATTGATATTAGTTATATATAATTATGCATGGTTAGGGTTGTTGACAATTTAACCATACTTGACTTGTTGACCTTGGTTGACATGTTGACCATCATCATTCCATATGAAAGATACTCTTTGATCCTTGCAATTTTCATTTAATGTGAAATGATAATGGTCAAGTCTTGATTAAACCATGACAATTATCTTGCTAATTATCTTTTTAAATAATTCACACATATATATGAGAATGGTTCTATTATTCTCTCATTCTATCATATTGATTCTCTCTCCTCCTCTTCCTCTCTCTTAAGCTCTCCCCTCTCATGTGTTGAGAAACACTTGAGCTTGAGATAAACCTCTCCAAAGTAATCTCTACTTTCATCTAAGGTTCTAGGATTAGCACTTCTAGCACCTTAGTTACTTCTAGCTTGAAGTTGAAGCCAAAGGTTGAGGCTCTCGGGTGGATCCTTCTTCGACTAGAGAAGGCGACAAGGTGATCTCTTTCTTCCACTCCAAGGAGCAAGGAGAGAAGGATATAAAGCCCAAGGTATAACTTTTCTTCCATGTAGCTAAATCTAGTTAGCTTTTAGTTAGTTTTTGTTTAGCAAAGATCCTCCTTTAGTTAGTCCAAGTTACCTAGTTCGATAAAAATCCGATTTTTATTCCGTTTTCCGCCTCCCTGCAAGCACCGGGGTGGGCAACGTGGGCTTACAAAGTACTCCTGCTCGGACTGCGACAGCGGTACAGAATCTGGGCCATGCACAACCCAGACGTCAGCACATCAAATCATCAAGTAATAACATAATAAACAGGCAATGCGAATATAAGCAGGGGTAACGATAATATGAATCAGAGCAGTGCACGGTAGTGTGCAGTGGGTAAACTAAACTGTTCTATCAGGTTCTCTGTTCTAGAGTCTTTCAAACCAAATTGATGAATCATCGATGTAACTCAATAGTATCCCGTACATACCCGGGACCACGGCCACAATATTCTCGGCTGAAACCGAGACATGCCGCTAGGCACAAAACAGGAATGTGTACACTCGATAGTATCCCGTACATACCCGGGACCACGGCCCCAATATTCTCGGCTGAAACCGAGACATTCCGCTAGGCACAAAACAGGAATGTGTACACTCGATAGTATCCCGTAGTCAAGAAACTAATGCCAACACAGGATCAGGTAAACAGGTTTGTCTGGATAGACAACAGGAACGGCCCATGAGGACTACATGTCAGGTTTGTTGGCATTAGAAACAAGATCAGGTAACGGGTCAGGTCATGGTACATCATGTCAAGTCAAGTATTATACGGTACCATGTCGGGTCAATCAATGTGTAGGTAGCAAGACAGGTCAAGAAGCAAGCGATATCATAGGTGTACTCACAATCAGTTATATAATCAAGCATGGGTATTAACAACATGATATAAGCAATGAATTAAGCAATAGGCAGATTCATTCAATTAGCAATACCGTTATCAATTGTGTCACAGAGATGATTTGAACAATATAAGAATGCAGTAAGACAATTATAGCCATTTAATCATGTTAACAAGTTTAAGACTTCATAGATGCAATTTTATATGTGTATATAGGTTCCACGAATGATATCACAGTTTAAGCAGGTTAAATGTATACGAGTGTCCGAATGAAGTAAAACGGTAGAAAAGGAGCCATTGGCTACATCATCAGTGAAAGTGTAATCAAAACATGTAAATGTGATTATGAGGTTCCAAACAGTAATTGCAACGGGTAGGTTCCAAGTTTGAAAGATAAATGACATATAACAATCTTGAACACAAAAATGGGGAAAATATAATACCAAAGTCAAATTGCAGGTTTTAGGGTGTCATTAATTATAAGTAAATATTGTTTAGCATGTAGCAAGGGGTACTTGCCTCGACGGGTCGCGGATCGGGAAAACGGAACGTTAAACGTCGGCGGGGAAACTCGTGACGGGCGCACGGTTCACGGAATGAACCCAAACGACGAACAGTGGAACCACACGGGTCGTGGTACCTCGCTGGAACGTCGGGACACGTCGTCAGCATCGTCGGATTCCGACCAAGAAATGAACAGTAAAAGATCAAGACATGCAAACAAGAAGAGAAAGAAAAATAGAGAAGAAAGGAAGTAGGATCTGAGAGGGGATGCTCACGATGATCTGTGGGACGGGTGGTGACGGTCGACCTCGTCGACGGAGCTCCGGCGGTGGCCTACGCCGACAGTGAACGAAATTTCCAGATCAACGAAAGAAAAGAAGGAAGGAGGAGGTGAGGGAAAGTGAAACTCACCGAGGGGGTGCTTGCGAGGCCGGGGGCACGGGGACGGGGTCACCGACGGTGACTCACGGCGGCGCGAACGCGTGCAGGGGGCACAGGTGGCCGTGGCGCTGGTCGGGGGTGTGCAGGCGCTTGGGAAAAAGGAGGATGTGGGTGATACGAGGTTGAGGAGGCGAGGATGCTGGTGACGGCGTCGTCGGCGTTGGGGCTGCGGCGGCGAGGGGCACGGTGGCTAGAGTTCGTGGGGTTTTGGGTTATTGTTTGGAAAAGAAAGGAGGAGGGAAAGGAGATTTAAATATATAGAAGAGAGAGAGAGATACGGGGGGGAGAGGAGAGAGAGAGAGATAAGACGAGAGAGAGAGAGACGGGGGAGAGAGGAGAGAGAGAGAGATATAAGACGAGAGAGAGAGAGAAGAAAAAGTAGTGGGGCCCAAGTGTTAAAAGTTTGGTGATTGGCTGAGGAAGTTAAATTTGAAAGATTTTAAAAATATAATAAATATTATACCGTTAGAAAAATATTAGATTGGTTAAAAAAAATAAATATACGATGGTTGTAAAAATATTAAAATTTGGGATTTTCGCGCAAAGTAAAACATTTCCAAATCGAGCCCGAGTCGGGTCCAAAAATTTGAAATTGAAATAATAGAATTTTAGGCGGGATCCAAATTTTAAAATGAAGTATTTTGCAATCAAAAAGCATACCCCCAAAACGGACACACGTACGTGCACGTAGCCGTCTAAACTCGCCTGTTTCACTGAACGGGACGAGAACACGATGCACGGACGCTACAACGGGGTTAGGGGTGTCAAGCAGGCCAAGATGAATATTTTTAATTTTATTTTAGATGCCAAAATTTGTTATATGCATAAATGAATTTTCCGGGTAAAATTTTACATTAAGTAGCAATCAAGCAAGAAATAAGTGCCACACTACGCTCAAACGGTAACTGAATTTAGTAGCATTGGGCTCGGGTGTTACAATCTTCATCGATACTGTTTATGATTTTGCTGCCATGATTTCACGGGCAGAGAGAGCTGCAACTGGAGTTGCGTCAGCATGAGCTCATCACGGACGAGGACTGACCAGGGCGTGATTCCAGAGACATACGACTTCATATAAGGCTTCGTTTTATTGTGTTTTCGTGCCATGAGCGTTTGACAGATCGCTTTTACGAGAACTCCCGGATGTGCTGATCGGCACCAGAGGATCAGGCTACTGCTAGAGGCCAGCCAGAATGTGATGACCATCGATATATCGCTTATTCATGATGATTGAGGCGTTGTTCAACGTACATACGAATGAGCCAGTGGTTGCTGCAAATGATGAGATATCGCCCAGGTGTTGGAGCTACTGCAGCATAAGTATATACTTAGAGATATGATGGAAGGTCGCTAGTCACCCGAGGATGAATGACTAGGACATGTGGTTCGTTCACTTACCCGATGCGAGGTCATCAGATAGATTGATTCCAGCTAAAGACGACTTCACGCAGATTCGTTGAGAGTCGATAGAGAAGATCGAATGTCAGGAAACCATATTCCAAGTTTAAAGTATTCGGAAAGACATGCAGGAAATTCTATGGACCCTCTAGAAGAATGAAACCCTAACTCGACATAATGACCTGTAACGTTTCAAAATAATAAAATATTATTTTTGGTAATTTTTATAATTTAATATTATTTTAATAAATATTTTAATATTCCGGTATAATTAAATACAAATAAATGGGGAAAATTATGGAAAATTCTAAAATAGGGTATTTTATGGAATTATGCCATTTTTAAGTTTTTATGATTAGTTATATACTAATTTAGTGTTAATCGCGATTAAAAATCGCTAATTGGATTTTTAGCATTTTTGTGCAAAAATGTGCACATATCATTTTCCACACTTGTTACACTTGTGTTACATTTCTATTGCCATGGTTGTTCATTTGGGTTCACTATTGGAGTGAGAAGAAAGGAAAAGAAAAGAAAGAAAAAGTTTGGAATGATTATGAGAGAGAGAGACCAAGTCAACCCTCACTTTATGAACCATACTCCCATCATTTTCCCCTTCTCATTCTTTCTCCTCTCCCTCTCTTTGAGCTGCTGCTGCCCCTCTCCCTCCCTCTCCCTCTTCATGAAACCCTAGATCCACAATGAAATCAACCCCAAAACCCCATTCCCACTTCACAAAACTTGCTCCCAAGCTCACTAGCTACACATTGAACCTAGCAAGATTGGATTTGGAGGACTTTGAGCAACTCAAGAAAATTCTTGAGTTGCCAAAGGAGGTAATTTCTGCACCTATTAGAGTAGTATCTCATTTCTTATTGCATCAATTCTAGTTTCATATCGATATGGTGTCGTTTGGTGGATTTGTGAAACTTCAGGTTAGGGTTTATGTGAGATCTGAAATCTAAGTGAAATTGAGGCTTGTTGTGACCTTAGAACCCCTTGTGTGATGCTAATTTGGACCCAAACCTGAACTTGAAACCAGAATACGGATTTATGAGACGATGTCGGAGAAAAAACTGTAAATCTGGGAGTGTAATGTGTAATCTGCTATCACCCCTAGACCCCAAAATTAAAATTGAGTTGACAGTGAGATGTGCAGGCACCATGGAACCACCAAACCAAACCCTATCCCCCAACTCCAAACCCCGGCCGCCAATTAATTCCTTATGGCCGCAAATTGCGGCCAGAGCAAGAGGAAACCGTCTCGATTTTGGTGCATGGCCCTATTTCCAGTAGTCTTGACCCTGGGTATGTCTATTTTTGACTAATTCCGGTTAGGGTAAAATCTGGGTTTATTTTCTTGAGTTGGCGTATGATTTACGACTTGTTTTAGCATGGATATTGGTATTTGGTGATTCGTTTCTGTCGGGTGGCGTTTGGACGTCAACGACAAGTGGATATTGATCGTGTTTACATGCGAGACGATAGGTTTTTACCTATGCGAGTAGCGTGTGCTATTTTGGTTTCCGATGTGATTTTCATGTGCTTTAGCGTTGTGATATACTTGTAGGTACCCTACGTGATGTTTAGGCGAAGAAGATGAAGATGGCGACATCGGCATCGGCACACGAGAAGCAAGGTGAGTAGATTTATATCTACAGGGAGAAGTCGGGTGGATGGCGTATAGCACCCCCGCAGTCTGTGGTGATGTATACGAATACGTATACACACATATACTTATTATGTGTTGTTGGAATTATTGATGAGAAGGATGTGTTGGTTTAGTGTAGTGCGAACCCTAGAGTAGTGGTTGCGCTCACACATACACGTACGCATATACTTGCATACATTCTTTCATTTATCTGTGTGCATATGGAAGTGTATATCTACACATGGGTATGGGACTATGTGTTCATATACGGGATTAAGGATGATACGTGGGATTGAGATGAGTCGATGAGGTTTGTTTGAGGCCGTGAGATCGGCGATATGACAGAGTTCGTTTTTGAGATGTGATATGATGGTAGTGATACCTGTTATGTGATGAGATGATGTGATATTGACTCAGATTTAGGTGGTTTTCATACCCCTCCCGATTGACTTGATTGTCGGGTTCGTAGTTCGCATAGTAGGCGTTAGACTAGACCCGAGTCATACCTATTTCAAAACTAACGAATCGGGGATATTTTAAAGATAGGCAAAAGGGATTCTACGGATATTTTCAAACGACACATCCTTTCATAAAACACTGTAGCCCTTATTTTACCAAAAACCCTGATTCGTCTTATTTCAAAAGGCAAGGCTGCATGATATATTTATTGAGACAGATTCTTTACTGTTGCGTTGATTATTCGATTCCGCATATTCATGCTATTTGCATTGCATTGCTTGTGCTTATTGATATATTACAGTCATGCTGCTAGGACACCAGCACCATTATCGATGATGCGTATGTTCCACGTACACTTGTTTGCCGGCTCACACACTTCATCATCGATAATTGCCATGTCACTTCACTGTAGTACTGTTGCATTCGGGATATGATTCTTGCATGACAGACCGATGTGCTTACATCTCTTTTACATGTCACTTACATCATGCTTTCTGATTATACGCATTGAGATATGTTGTTTCCATGATATTTCTGGTTTTGGGAACCGTGGGTGTTTCAAAAGGGAATATGTAACTGTTTTAAAACCCGGTTACCCTTGATATGATATTTCAGTGCGTCCACCATGTGTTTTCTCGGTGCTGAGAGCGACATGTGAAACCCGACTAGAGGACGCGGATGAGGCCGATTGCGGGTACATGGTGGACCCGGTATGGTTCCCCGGGGCAAGAAATGTTTTTCGTGGAGTAGACGATGAGCCTAGCAGGGTGGAGAGTACCTACCGGTGATTGGTTGGACCTGGCGGTTATCCGAAGGATACTGACCAGAGTCGATAGATGGATATGGGCGTACTGCCGGGGCCGAGGGCCGATTCCGCAGACGGAGCCCGTGGGCTGATCCGGACTGACGGAGCCCGATATATAAGGATTTACGTGCCGATGCTGGGCACAGTTTTCATGATGTTTTCGAGTGTCGATGCTGGGCACTCCGGTTCCATGATTTTGACGTGTCTCGAGGGACACAGGTGATTTATATCCTCATATTTCCATGCATATGCTGATGATATTTACATGCATGATGGTTATTGTCATTGGGTGACGAGTGGACGGGATCCACGTACATGCAGATTGATTTCATTGATTATACCTCACATTTATGATATGCTATTACCTGAGGCACTGGCACGAGCACTTGGCACTACACTCATGTATAGAGATTACATTGCCAGTTTTAGCATGCTTCAGACTTATTCATATTGAGGTTTATTTATATCTGATTGTATTGACCTAGGATGGGTCATACATTCGATCTCTGCTTGTAGATATTTTCTATTCATGAGTTGGCAACTCACCCCCGTTGTGCCACAGTCCTTGCAGGTTTTTGCCGCACAGATTCCATAGCGGCATTTCTGGCACAATGCTTCCATATGGGTGACTTGCTTGGGTAGGTGGGTTCTTTTGTATCAGAACCTCCCTTGTTCCTGTATTATTCATTGTATCTAGAAATTTCATCAACCAAAACTTGTATATTGTTTCATACTTAGAAAACAGTGATGTATTATTTCGACCTTAGAGTCGCGCTTGTAGTATTACGGTTTTCTAGCTGTTTTGAGTTTCTTTTCGGGTATTGATCCTCGCCCTTTGGCGTTGTATATTATTATTGCTTGCGTGGTTGTGACCGTCGATTGACGAAGAGCTAGCTCCCGCTTGGGGATGCCTTTTATCATTTCATATATATTATTCTTGTTGTACCCCGTTCGGGGCCAGTTTTTACAAAGGAAACTCTGCCGAAATTTTCAGGAAAGGTTACACATTTTAAAAATGCATATTCGGCTTAGTTATTTAAAAGCTTTGATTTTCAAAACATGAATTCTTTACTTCTTAAAACCAGTTTTCCTTATTTACTCCTTAAAATGGTTTTAGATTTCTGGGCTTTTAGCTTACTTAGATTCGATGGGGTCCTATAGACTTCATATGGTTCAAGGGCCAGTCACGTGCTCTTTCGGGTCGTGACAAACTTGGTATCAAAGTGCTAGGTTGACCTTGGTTCAAGTCTAAGTTTGACTATGTGGAGCCTAGGGCGTTTATATATACGGAACTTAGGCTTGACCTTACGGAACTTAGACTTAGTCGAGGGGGTATTATACCCGAACTTTCGTCGCATAGGATGACCCTTGGTTGATGGAGTAGGTGGCTTGAGTAGAGGGACGTACCGTACGTATGTTCCGCGGCATACTTACGACATGCCACTCCGCTTAAGAAACCTTAGGATGTACATTTCCTTGCACCGTATTATATTCCTTCCTATGATCTATCCTTATCGATACTGGTTATGGTTTTGCTGCCACGATTGCACGGGCAGAGTGAGCTACGGCTCGAGTTGCATCAGCATGAGCTCGTCGGGGACGAGGACTGACCAGGGCGTGATTCCAGAGACGTACGATTGCATATAGAGGCGTCGTCTTATTGTGTTTTCACGCCATGAGCGTTGGACTGATCTCTTTTACGAGATTTCTCGGACGTACCGATCGGCACTAGAGGATTGAGACACTGATAGAGGCCAGCCAGGATGTGATGACCGTTGATATATCGCTTATCCAGGACGATTGAGGCATTGTTTAGCGTATAGACGAATGAGCCAGTTGTTGCTGCGAATGATGAGATATCGCCCAGATGATTGGAGCTACTGCAGCATGAGCATATACTTAAAGATATGTTGGTGAGTCACTAGTCACCGAGGATGAATGACTAGGACATGTGGTTCGTTCGCTTACCCCGATGCGAAGTCATCAGGTAGATTGATTCCAGCTAGAGAAGACTTCACGCAGATTCGTTGAGAGTCGATGGGGACGATCGAATGTCAGGAACCCATTTTCCAAGTTTAAAGTATTCGGAAAGACATGCAAGCGATTATATGGACCCTCTAAAAGAATGAAACCCTAACTCGACATAATGACCATGTGAAAGCCTTTGAACCTTAGGGTTTGCGGCGGTTCCATGGCGCCATTAGTGAGGCTTGGGTTTGCCCTTCTACGGCTGGACCACCGATGCTGTGGTATGTACTCGATACTATTAAACTGTACCCGAGATGTTGAGCTCTTGGGAGATTGTGAGGTTCTGACGAGTCGATCGGATGGTTCAACATCTTTCGGATATTGTGATGGGACACTGCTTGGGAGACTCCAGATACGAGCATAGCCGTTAGAGCGCAATCCGTGTAACCACGATGAGATGAGTCCGAATCAGTCGATATTGAAGCAGATTGGAGTAAAGAGTTCGCATGAGATTTCGACTAGATGACGTTCCACTCCGCTGACATCAGAGATGCGATACGCACATTGAGGACATGATCGCCTAGATATCTTCTACTGAGTGACGAAGATACCGAGTTCGTGATTTCGAGTCCGTGTGAGAGACTTCGGATGGACCGTAGCCGAGGACATTGCAGTGCGCAGATAGAGACGCGACGTCGAAATGGACGATGATACAGACAAGCAGGACAAGAAGTTCGTGCGAGATGCAGACGAGCTGTTATTACACCCCGTTAAGATTAAAGGTCGGATATGCATACAGAGGCGCAGGGATGCGACCAGCTTTCGAGTAGATGTTGTACTAAGGACGCAGATGTCCAGAGAGCGAGAAAGGATTACGCCAGAGATGTGCTGCTTTATGAGCGGTCGTGAGGATTGACCGAGATATGAGCAGAGAAGTGCCAGAACGGAATCGTTCCTGTTAGCACACCTGACCGGGCCGATGAGCCGATGGATTTGCAAGATTGGTAATCCACAGAGAAGATAAGGAACCAGAGGCAGAGGACGCCAGCCGTGAGCAAGAGGCAAGTAGATATCTTGCGCCGCTAGCATTGGATGTACCGGCACCTTCTCGACTTCGAAGGAGGATATACCGACGGCGGTATTTATGATTTGTGATTTTGTGATTTGACTATCACGTATCCGTCACTTTGGATTTCGGTATTTTGGGCGATCTATTCGCATGATTTAGCCTCGATGACTGAATTTCATGGTATTTGTTTTCTTGCACCATGGTTGCACCTACTGGGTATTTATACCTTGCGCCTAGATATTATTCTTGAGGTATTGATTGTGATTTCATGCCTATTTTATGCCGGTGATTTGATTTACGCTTCCAGCATAGTTTTCTTGTACTTTTAGTGTTTTGATTTGTGCACGCTGATGCACACGGTTGTGAGATTTTCCATCACGGTACACCTGATTTTGATTAAGCCGCATTGTATATCGTTTCGTGCCTTGGCTGCACCTGCTTATGACTTCATGAATTTCATACGGTTGATTTGATGTTGTGTATATGTTACGCACACGATTTGATTTTTTTGCACTCGGTATAGTTTATATGTGCTTGTAGTGCATTGATTTGTATTTTGTGCACGTAGTTGCACACGTTTATGATTTCCTTTATACCTGGGTACACTTGGTGTTGCTACTTACGCATTTGAGTTATTGCTTGGTATTTATGCATGGGATGCACCAGTCCTATACTTCGTGCGTTTTTCGCACCAGTTTTATGTTTCTTGCGTTTATCGCATCAGATTTATATTTCGTGCCTTTATTGCACCGGATTTATATTTTGTGCACTACGGTTGCACCTGACTTCGATTTGATGTCATTCGATATGTCGATTTTGATTCTGATATTGATGTTGATTCTTGCACTCCGTGCTTTTGATTGGACTTACGCATGTTCGAAGTTGCTATTGGATTTTGTGATTCCGTGCATGTTGAGTGCGCAGGGTTTAGATTTTCATTCGTGCACGATGGATGCACCGATTTGGACTTTCGCGCATGTTGGGCGCATATTTTGAAATACGATTTTGGTGCACACCAGATGCACTAAATCGAGATTCTTCGTGCATGTCAGATGCACCTGATTTGGCTGTCAGGCACACACGTTGCCTATGACAGATACTTCGTGCACACCCGTTGCACCTAGATGTGGTTTTGTGCACCTGTATGGCACATTTATGGATTTTGATTTCCGTGCGCACCAGACGCACTGGGTGGTGTTATGTGCATTTTGGGATTTATTCCTTTTGGAGCAGTACATTTTTATGATATTTGATATTCGTTTTGTACTGAGCAGGACTAGTCAGAGGACAGTACCTAGATATATTTTGCATGCATTGATAGTTATCGAAGGGATTTCCAAAGAGCGAGCTATAGTCTCGGCATATATATACCTACGTGTCCGATATGACACGAAGCGTTTTAAAAACAAGGAAACCCTTCTAAATTGTTTTCAAAATGGCGGAACGTACATAGTAAACAAAAGATATATACGTATATGGTTATTTTCTTATGAAAAACGTCCGCCACTGTGCAGTGTTACGCGCATCGCACGGCAATTTAAAAAGATTTGGCATACATTTACATCAGCTATTCACATGTATAGATTGGATGTCTACATGTATAGTTCGGATCTATATCATATTGGTTTTGTATTGGATTTGACATTTGTGTCTTTACCATGACTCCGATGATTGCGGGATGGTTGACGGAGTGTTTCTTTTGAGTTATCTGCTCAGTACTCATGCGCATGCATTGCGCTATGATACGTTTTATGTACTGCTGATTTCGGAGCCCCGACGACTTGGAATTTGTATCGAAATGTTTTAGTATTTGGGGGTTTAAATTTAAATTCGGGGACCGAATTTCTTTAAGAGGGGTAGATTGTAACGTTTCAAAATAATAAAATATTATTTTTGGGAATTTTTATAATTTAATATTATTTTAATGAATATTTTAATATTCCGGTATAATTAAATACAAATAAATGGGGAAAATTATGGAAAATTCTAAAATAGGGTATTTTATGGAATTATGCCATTTTTAAGTTTTTATGATTAGTTATATGCTAATTTAGTGTTAATCGCGATTAAAAATTGCTAATTGGATTTTTAGCATTTTTGTGCAAAAATGTGCACATATCATTTTCCACACTTGTTACACTTGTGTTACATTTCTATTGCCATGGTTGTTCATTTGGGTTCACTATTGGAGTGAGAAGAAAGGAAAAGAAAAGAAAGAAAAAGGTTGGAATGATTATGAGAGAGAGAGACCAAGTCAACCCTCACTTTATGAACCATACTCCCATCATTTTCCCCTTCTCATTCTTTCTCCTCTCCCTCTCTTTGAGCTGCTGCTGCCCCTCTCCCTCCCTCTCCCTCTTCATGAAACCCTAGATCCACAATGAAATCAACCCCAAAACCCCATTCCCACTTCACAAAACTTGCTCCCAAGCTCACTAGCTACACATTGAACCTAGCAAGATTGGATTTGGAGGACTTTGAGCAACTCAAGAAAATTCTTGAGTTGCCAAAGGAGGTAATTTCTGCACCTATTAGAGTAGTATCTCATTTCTTATTGCATCAATTCTAGTTTCATATCGATATGGTGTCGTTTGGTGGATTTGTGAAACTTCAGGTTAGGGTTTATGTGAGATCTGAAATCTAAGTGAAATTGAGGCTTGTTGTGACCTTAGAACCCCTTGTGTGATGCTAATTTGGACCCAAACCTGAACTTGAAACCAGAATACGGATTTATGAGACGATGTCGGAGAAAAAACTGTAAATCTGGGAGTGTAATGTGTAATCTGCTATCACCCCTAGACCCCAAAATTAAAATTGAGTTGACAGTGAGATGTGCAGGCACCATGGAACCACCAAACCAAACCCTATCCCCCAACTCCAAACCCCGGCCGCCAATTAATTCCTTATGGCCGCAAATTGCGGCCAGAGCAAGAGGAAACCGTCTCGATTTTGGTGCATGGCCCTATTTCCAGTAGTCTTGACCCTGGGTATGTCTATTTTTGGCTAATTCCGGTTAGGGTAAAATTCGGGTTGATTTTCTTGAGTTGGCATATGATTTATGACTTGTTTTAGCACGGATTTTGGTATTTGGTGATTCGTTTCTGTCGGGTGGTATTTGGACGTCAACGACAAGTGGATATTGATCGTGTTTACATGCGAGACGATAGGTTTTTACCTATGCGAGTAGCGTGTTCTATTTTGGTTTCCGATGTGATTTTCATGTGCTTTAGCGTTGTGATATACTTGTAGGTACCTTACGTGATGTTGAGGCGAAGAAAATGAAGATAGCGACATCGGCATCGGCACACGAGAAGCAAGGTGAGTAGATTTATATCTACGGGGAGAAGTCGGGCGGATGGCGTATAGCACCCCCGCAGTCCATGGTGATGTATACGAATACGTATATACACATATACTTATTATGTGTTATTGAAATTATTGATGAGAAGGATGTATTGGTTTAGTGTAGTGCGAACCCTAGAGTAGTGGTTGCACACACACATACACGTACACATATACTTGCATACATTCTTTCATTTATCTGTGTGCATATAGAGGTGTATATCTACACATGGGTATGGGACTATGTGTTCATATACGGGATTGAGGATGATACGTGGGATTGAGATGAGTCGATGAGGTTTGTTTGAGGCCGTGAGATCGGCTATATGACAGAGTTCGTTTTTGAGATGTGATATGATAGTAGTGATACCTGTTATGTGATGAGATGATGTGATATTGACTCAGATTTAGGTGGTCTTCATACCCCTCCCGATTGACTTGATTGTCGGGTTCGTAGTTCGCATAGTAGGCGTTAGACTAGACCCGAGTCATACCTATTTCAAAACTAACGAATCGGGGATATTTTAAAGATAGGCAAAAGGGATTCTATGGATATTTTCAAACGACACATCCTTTCATAAAACACCGTAGCCCTTATTTTACCAAAAACCCTGATTCGTCTTATTTCAAAAGGCAAGGCTGCATGATATATTTATAGAGACAGATTCTTTACTGTTGCGTTGATTATTCGATTCCGATTCCGCATATTCATGCTATTTGCATTGCATTGCTTGTGTTTATTGATATATTACAGTCATGGTGCTAGGACACCATCACCATTATCGATGATGCATATGTTCCACGTACACTTATTTGCCGGCTCACACACTTCATCATCGATAATTGCCATGTCACTACACTGTAGTACTGTTGCATTCGGGATATGATTCTTGCATGACAGACTGATGTGCTTACATCTCTTTTACATGTCACTTACATCATGTTTTCTGATTATACGCATTGAGATATGTTGTTTCCATGATATTTCTGGTTTTGGGAACCGTGGGTGTTTCAAAAGGGAATATGTAACTGTTTTAAAACCCGGTTACCCTTGATATGATATTTCAGTGCGTCCACCATGTGTTTTCTCGGTACTGAGAGCGACATGTGAAACCCGACTCGAGGAGGCGGATGAGGCCGATTGCGGGTATATGGTGGACCCGGTATGGTTCCCCAGGGCAAGAAATGTTTTTCGTGGAGTAGACGATGAGCCTAGCAGGGTGGCGAGTACCTACCGGTGATTGGTTGGACCTGGCGGTTATCCGAAGGATACTGACCAGAGTCGATAGATGGATATGGGCTACTGCCGGGGCCGAGGGCCGATTCCGCAGACGGAGCCCGTAGGCTGATCCGGACTGACGGAACCCGATATATGAGGATTTACGTGTCGCTGCTGGGCACAGTTTTCATGATGTTTTCGAGTGTCGATGCTGGGCACTCCGGTTCCATGATTTTGACGTGTCTCGAGGGACACAGGTGGTTTATATCCTCATATTTCCATGCATATGCTGATGATATTTACATGCATGATGGTTAATGTCATTGGGTGACGAGTGGACGGGATCCACGTACATGCAGATTGATTTCATTGATTATACCTCACATTTATGATATGCTATTACCTGAGGCACTGGCACGAGCACTTGGCACTACACTCATGTATAGAGATTACATTGCCAGTTTTAGCATGCTTCAGACTTATTCATATTGAGGTTTATTTATATCTGATCGTATTGACCTAGGATGGGTCATACATTCGATCTCTGCTTGTAGATATTTTCTATTCATGAGTTGGCAACTCACCCCCGTTGTGCCACAGTCCTTGCAGGTTTTTGCCGTACAGATTCCATAGCGGCATTTCTGGCACAATGCTTCCATATGGGTGACTTGCTTGGGTAGATGGGTTCTTTTGTATCAGAACCGCCCTTGTTCCTGTATTATTCATTGTATCTAGAAATTTCATCAACCAAAACTTGTATATTGTTTCATACTTAGAAAACAGTGATGTATTATTTCGACCTTAGAGTCGCGCTTGTAGTATTACGGTTTTCTGGCTGTTTTGAGTTTCTTTTTGGGTATTGATCCTCGCCCTTTGGCGTTGTATATTATTATTTCTTGCGTGGTTATGACCGTCGATTGACGAAGAGCTAGCTCCCGCTTGGGGATGCCTTTTATCATTTCATATATATTATTCTTGTTGTACCCCGTTCGGGGCCAGTTTTTACAAAGGAAACTCTGCCGAAATTTTCAGGAAAGGTTACACATTTTAAAAATGCATATTCGGCTTAGTTATTTAAAATCTTTGATTTTCAAAACATGAATTCTTTACTTCTTAATACCAGTTTTCCTTATTTACTCCTTAAAATGGTTTTAGATTTCTGGGCTTTTAGCTTACTTGGATCCGATGCGGTCCTATAGACTTCATATGGTTCAAGGGCCAGTCAAGTGCTCTTTCGGGTCGTGACATGACCGTGTGAAAGCCTTTGAACCTAAGGGTTTGCGGCAGTTCCGCGGTGCCATTAGTGAGGCTTGGGTTTGCCCTTCTACGGCTGGACCACTGATGTTGTGGTATGTACCCGATACTATTAAACTGTACCCAAGATGTTGATCTCTTGAGGGATTATGAGGTTTTTGACATATCGATCGGATGGTTCGACATCTTTCGGATATCATATGATGGGATACACTGCTTGGGAGACTCCAGATACGAGTAGAGCCGTTGGAGCGCAGTCCATGCAGCCATGAGAAGAAGAGTCTGAATCAGTCAACATTGGAGAAGACTGAAGTAAAGAGTTCGCACGAGATGACGTTCTATTCCGCTGACATCAGAAATGCGATACGCATGCAGAGGTGTTGGGATGCGACCATTTTCCGGGGAAATATTGTAAGTCGATGTACAACACCCCACGACTTGCGGGGAGGCGGAATAATGAAAAACGATCTTGTTTTAGGTGTAAACATCGATTAGTGATTATACCTATAGAACCGAGTCCTTCGTCTTGTCGATCTCCACGTCCTCTTCGGCCTTCTCTATGTAGTAGAAGATCCACCCGAGAGCTTAACTACAAGCTTCACCTCTAACTTGAGGTAACTAGGTTTCTTAAATCGCTAATCTAAGTAACCTAGGTGATATAGAGAGTGGTTAAGGATTAAGTAGTCTACTCTAATCCTTAGTCTCAACACATGAGAGGGGAGGATTAGGGTTTGAAGAGGGAGAGCTTGAGGAGAGAGAAAGTGAGCAAGAGAACGAGATGAGATAATAAGCTATCATAATATATATCAAGCATTATGATTTACCCAACAAAAGAAAAATGAAGGATTAATCATCATGCTTAATAAATATAAGAGGGTGATTCATCTCCATGAGTCATTAAGCATTTATGATGCATTAATGACATGGATGAATCACTCAAATGACTCACTAATCTCATTTAATGCATATGCCACCTTAACCCCCAAGTCACCATCTTCTAGAAGCTTCTCGCGCAATTACGAGAACGCCGCTCCTATCCGTGAAAACACGGAAAAACTTTAAACTGTATAAATCCAATAACCGGATACTAGAAACTGGCTTAAACCAACGCCGACTAGTAAAAACTGTCTGGATGTCGTACGTGCGTAAACACACGTATGCGTCCGAACCCTTGTCGTAAAACCATACGACCTCTATATCGTTTCTCCTGGAGTAGGGAAACTCTCTGTGTGGGACTCTAGAGACTCGACTACTACGCTGGCAGTGGGTTTAACCACAGACCGCAAGCGGCACTAGCTGTACGAACGGTCCCCAGGTAGATGTCGATAAGAAGGCCGATGAGGAAACCCATCCGAACTCCTACTGAGTCTGATGTGACAATCTCCATACAGTCCGGTTTGTTCCTCTAAGACTATCGCAAATCGGGCCTAGGGGGCGGCAAGCGTCAGTCCTCTAATAGAGGTATAAGTCGTGTCAGAGCAAAGCCCATTAGACCCTGAGAAACTACTGGAACCTACCAGCAAATCTCGCTTTCCCTGGCCAGGGACTTTGCGTAATGGCTCTCTGACACAGCGCGATATCAACCCCCAATACCGGGAGAGACGAATCCTGTCTAACCGCCATTGCCTCCAAGTTCTCGGGACTGAACCCAACTGCTACCTGTTTGCATGACTCCTTTGAGCCGTGGTAGGGTAGCAATCTAAGAACAGTGGGACACACTCGAGGCGAAGCAGCAGTGTCAAGTCTGCGGACTATGCTGTACTCATGTCACCTGGGAACTGTTCACTGACGACTGGTATAAAACCAACCAACAGTTCCCTGTGAGTCCTGTCCGGTGTACCCGTAACCTAACGAGCACCTGCATACTATCTCCAGTACGACGTACTGACGGCTGTGGGACAGACCATCTCCCCAACTGGGATGAGAAGCCTACACACTAGTCTACTCCGGAGTATCGATGCCCTGTCTCGATAATCCTACGACTAGGGACCTGAATGAGGATGTGCTTGTAGACTACCCAGCCCCCACTAGTGTGACTGCCATCACAACGCTGGTAGTCAAGCAAGATCCTAAGAGCTCTATCAATACGTATACTCACATATTAAGATAGAAAAACCAAGTAGCATACTACCATGTTTAGCAAGACTGTTATATACATGTGAATATCCCAAGCTTCCATTAAGTAATATACAAACTAGTATGATACAATAATGGCCCCTAGGGCATATACACTAACAATCTCCCACTTGCACTAGGGCCATGTACTGGCATATCGAAGACCGATGATCTCGAGTAGCCTCTCGAACTGAATCTGAGGTAGGGCCTTTGTGAATGGATCAGCAATGTTCTCTTCAGTAGCAACTCTCCGAACCTCGATCTCCCGATGATCAATGATATCCCTGATCAGGTGATACCGCCTTAAGATGTGTCTGGACTTCTGATGGGACCTTGGTTCGTTCGCTAAAGCTATAGCTCCGTTGTTGTCGCAATACAGAGGTATTGGATCAACAATGGTAGGAACCACCTGAAGTTCTGTTAGGAACTTCTTCATCCAGACCGCTTCTTTTGCGGCATTGCAAGCAGTTATATACTCTGCTTCCATCGTCGAGTCAGCAACGGTGTTCTTCTTGGAGCTCTTCCAGCACACCTCCCCTCCATTGAGGGTAAAGACATAACCTGACATGGACTTGGAATCATCCTTATCACTCTGGAAGCCGAAATCAGCATAGGCCTCCATCCTGAGGTCTTTTACGCCGTAAACCAAGAACATCTCCTTAGTCCTCCTCAGGTACTTGAGAATGTTCTTTACTGCTATCCAGTGCTTCTTCCCTGGGTCTGACTGATACCGGCTTACCACGCTCAGTTCGTAAGCTACATCTGGTCTGGTGCATAACATCGCATACATTATAGAGCCTACCGCAGAAGCGTAGGGTATAATAGACATGCGTTCCCTTTCCAAATCAGTCTTGGGAGACATCTCTTTGGATAGGGTGATTCCGTGACAAGCCGATAGATTACCACGCTTAGAATCTTCCATACTGAATCTTTTCAGTACAGTGTCGATATACCTGGACTGCGAAAGTCCCAACATCCTCTTGGATCTATCACGATAGATCCGGATCCCCAGAATGTAAGAGGCATCACCCAGGTCTTTCATGGAGAACCTGTGTGATAAGAATCCTTTGACAGATTGTTGCATAGGAATGTCATTTCCTATCAATAGAATGCCATCCACGTACAAGACGAGGAATACGACAGTTCTTGCTACAACTTTACTATTTATGCACGGTTCATCTGGATTTTTGATAAAGTCATATTCTTTGACCGTTTCATCAAAACAGATGTTCCAACTCCGCGATGCCTGCTTTAGTCCATAAATGGACTTAAGCAACTTGCATACTTTCCCGCTGCCCCCACTCTGATTGAAACCCTCTGGCTGATCCATATAGACGCACTCTTCTAAATTACCAAGCCGTCTTTACGTCCATCTGCTAGATTTCATAATCATGGAAGGCAGCAATAGCAAGAAGGACCCGAATAGATTTGAGCATAGCCACTGGATAAAAAGTTTCCTCATTGTCCAAACCAAGTCTTTGACGAAAACCCTTTGTAACAAGTCTATCCTTATAGGTTTCCACCTGTCCATCTACACCAATCTTTTTCTTGAAGATCCATTTGCATCCTAGGGTTTTACCCCATCTAGAGCAAAGTCCATACTTTGTTTGTGTACATGGACTCCATTTTGGTCCGCATTGCATCTAGCCATCGTACCGAGTCGCCGCTCTGGATGGCCTGCTGGAAGCCAGTAGGTTCATCATCATCTATGATGCAATGCTCTCTATCCCCATCTATGAGAAAACCGTAGTATCTCTCAGGCGGATGAGACGGCCTACTACTCCCGCGGAGGGGTGCGGGAATGTCCTGTTCTTCTTGAACTACTTGTTCTACCAAACTTTCAGTATTAGTTTGTGGTTCTGGACTTTTTTCCAGTTCTATTTCGCTCCCACTTATTTCCTTTTCTAAAAACTGATGTTCTAGAAAATGGGAATTACGAGAAACAAAAACCTTTTGTTCCTCTGCGTAATAGAAATAATATCCCTTGGAGTTCTTTGGATATCCCACAAACTTACACTTTACTGATCGTGCCTTGAGCTTGTCCGCATGCTGCTTTTTAACAAAAGCTGGACATCCCCAAATCTTCATATGCTGAAGATGGGGTTTCTTCCCACTCCACATCTGATGTGGGGTGGTAGGCACAATCTTGGTAGGAGCCCTGTTCAGAAGATATGCTGCTGAATCTAGCGCATAACCTCAAAAGGATCGCGGTAACTCAGCATTACTCATCATGGAACGTACCATATCCAATAGGGTTCGATTCCGTCTCTCCGATACACCGTTATGCTGTGGAGTGTATGGAGGAGTAAGCTGAGAGAGAATTCCTTTCTCTTTTAGGTAACCTAGGAACTCGGCACTCAAGTATTCACCACCTCGATCAGATCTTAGTGTCTTGATACTTTTGTCAGTTTGGTTTTCTTCTTCATTCTTATACTCTTGGAATTTCTCAAAAGCATCGGATTTATGTTTCATCAGATAAATGAATCCGTACCTTGAGTAATCATCCGTGAATGTAATGAAATAGGAAAAACCACCTCTTGCATGTGCAGACATTGGACCACATACATCGCTGTGTATGAGTCCTAAGAGCTCGCTCGCTCTTACTCCATGTCCAGTAAATGGAGTCTTTGTCATCTTTCCTTTGAGACAAGATTGACAAGTGTCATAAGTTTGATATTCGAACGAGTCCAAATATCCTTCTCTATGCAACTTAGTCAACCTTCTCTCATTGATGTGACCCAGTCTATAATGCCATAAGAAAGCTTTATTTAAATCTGGAGACTTTCTTTTTAGTGTGTTCTGGACATTGAAAATTTGGAGTTGGTTTAACACATATATACCGTTTTCCAGTATACCGGACCCAATCAAACTATGATTAAGGTGGATGTTAACAACACCACTTCCAAACGTGAAATCATAACCTTTATTTGATAACAAAGAAACAGATATGATATTACACGTTAAGCTGGGTACACAAAAACAGTTATGTAAAACCAAAATGTGTCCACTCGTCAATCCTAGGTGATAATCCCCTACGGACACAGCTCCCATGCTAGCTCCGTTAGCAACCATCAGGGTCATATCACCTTCCTTCAGCACTCTACGGTTTCTCAGTGCCTGCAATGAATTGCAAATATGAGATCCTGATCCGGTATCCAATACCCAGGAAGTAGAGTTGATTGACAGACAATTCTCAATTACAAACACACCTGAAGTCGAAGTCACAGCTTGCTTCGGTTCCTGGTTCTTGGCGTTCCACGCCTTGCAATCCTTCTTCCAGTGCCCTTTCCTGTGACAATGGAAGCACTCATCCTGGCCCACTACCGGTACCGCAAACTTTTTCTTTCCCTTCCCTCCCACCTTACTTACACCTCCTCTAGGTCTGGGGGCGGCCTTCTTTTTCCTTCCTTTGGCCCTAGCCTTGGACCCGGAAGAAGAAGCACCGCTAACAAACATAGCGGGTGTTTCCCTTGCCTTTTGCAAGGTGCCCTCTGCACTCCTTAACATATTCAGGAGTTCTGGAAGTTAAACTTCTTTTCTTTGAATGTTGAAGTTCAGGATAAACTGGGCGTAGGTGGAAGGAAGGGACTGGAGAATAAGGTCTGTATAGAGCTAATTATCCAAAGTCGTCCCAAAGTCTGCGAGCTCTTCTATATAGCTGATCATCTTTAGGACATGTTCTCCTACCGATGACCCGACAGCCAACCTCGCTCGAAACAAGTTCTTAGAGGTCTCGTATCTTTCTATACGAGATTGCTCTCCATAAAGTTCCTTTGTATGGAGAAATATGGCATCTAGTTCCATATCCTCATGCCTCCTCTGATGTTCATTGTTCATCGAGGCAAGCACGATGCACTTGGCTTTCGCGCAATCGAAATCCCAGGTTTTGCGGATTTCCTTATCCGGATTACTGGATTTGGGACCAGGGACAGCAGGTGCCTTAGCGATGAGGACGTACCCCAATTTGTCATAGGTCAAAGCCATTTTGACATTCTGCAGCCAATCTTTATAGTTTGGCCCTGTCAGTATATTTTTCTCTAAAAGTAACTTAAGTCCAGTCATTTTCAGGGTCGTTGTAATTAGGAGAGAGAAGAAAACTCTTTAGCATGATGCTCTTGCAAGTTTAGAGTGGTTTTTAATTTATCTAAACTGGATGGCTCCCACTGTTTCTCGAATCCTTCCTCAAACCATAAAAGAATAATTAGCCAGGATTATTCTTACTGTACAATACTTGCTTAACCGTTCAGCCAGGCTGGTGTCGGTACTTCGAGGGAGGTTTTCCAACTCTTTCGCGAAGTTCCTTAATTAAATAACCTCTTTTCTCTGGGGGCGTAACCCCGCTGACACCTACTTGGTTTATAGCATTGATCGTTAAGTGACGAATATCCTGATGAGTAGCATATACTCACAGTAGGATCGGGATCCAAATATCATCGTATGATAATGTTGAAGGAATGGTACCAACATTCATCAAACTCCAAATGGTATGCATCTCTTTGCAAATTTCAGTTTCTTTAGAAATTCCCGATATAAGTTTTTGCCCCATGTTCTTATGACCTTGGCTTTGGTCAAAATGTCATAAGTCACATGTCAAGTTCTACCCGTCATTATCTTGTCAATTTGAACCCATCCGTACATACCCCTGACTTTGGTCAAATGATAATACGAATGTCCTAAACTAACTCATCTATCTATGCAACAAATGAATACCCAGCAGCTACCAAACACTATGCCTTGACTTTGGCCAAAATGCATAGCTTGGATACTACTGAATACCCAAATGAAATGACGGAGAGCTACGAATGGTTTTGGCGAAACCGTGAACGTAGTGAACTTGATATGACCGAAGGAACCTGATAGCTTTTAAAAGGAGTGGTTAAAGCTCCGCAATTAAAAATATCATCTATTTTAAAATAACCGATTGGTTTCTTTTAAATTGTTCCAACGATTCAACTTTTTGGTTTATTTTCTTTGCATTATAAATAATGCATCCCATCATTAACCTATCATTGCAGAAAACAACGAAAATACAACGTCCTCTTATGTCATCCGCATTCGCCACGGGGTCCCGTCATCACCCGTTAGGTTACTTAACTAACGGCAGAGCGAAGGCTGGGCTAGCGCGGGTGTAAAACATAAGTGACGTCTAAATAGCTATCATATATAGATATTGTACATTCGTCAGACGCAATAATAGGCATTCCAGATCTCATATGAACTTTATTGGATTTGCAAGCAATCCGTGTTTGTTTAGAGCCTGCAACAAAAGACGGATTACACAGTTGTGATGAATAGCCATTACCCCATCCTAGACCCCTACGGGTACGGCAAACTACCCGCCAAATACCCGAAGTGAAGCGGTCTCCCTCAATAAAGTGAGTAGGCCACTAAACACTTCAAAGTACCCGGTAGTTTGTGCACCCCACCTTGGGTCTATCCTAGGAGCAAAAAACAGTAAAATGAAATAATACAACGGTGGCTACAACCGCAACTTGGATGTGCCCCACAAAATAATATTACAACATATTACAATTACAATGAATGAATGAATATAACAACCCATCTCAAACCCCAGCTAATCATCACAACAGTCCAATACAGTTCACAACCACAAACAGTAAAAACCATTACAGAAATGTGCAACCCCCTGCCAACCGACATACTAGCAGTTAGGGGAGGTTTACGAAAACATTATACAAACACAGATATAATCATATTAGAAAACATCATAAAATTTCGATCGAGCAAACACTTTAGATTCTACTCCCAAAATTTCTCTGTGCACCTGAGACTTGAGAAGAAATTAAAATATCCCAGAAACATCACTATTAACACAGGAGAGTTACTGAAGGAATTTGGGCTAACTCGGCCCCAACTCGGCCGCGGATCCGCGGCGGATCGCATGGATCCGCCGCGGTTCCGCGGTGAGTTGGCCGAGTAAGGAGTCCAAATTTCTTTAGTAGCCCTATTATTCTATGCATGTTAATCTGAAGGTCCCTGAAAAATTTTTAGGGCCTGTTTTAAATTCGACAGAAACTGTGTTAACACGATGATCTTTCCGGTTCTTTTTGCGTTCGAAATACTTACGACTTTGCTAATGAGTTAATTATTGTTTAGCGAGGCTCTGATACCACTGTAAGTCGATGTACAACACCCCACGACTTGCGGGGAGGCGGAATAATGAAAAACGATCTTGTTTTAGGCGTAAACATCGACTAACCGAGAATCTTTGCATAAACAATAACTAACAAGAAACAATAGAAGAGTTAACTACTACGATAAGTGATTATACCTATAGAACCGAGTCCTTCATCTTGTCGATCTCCACGTCCTCTCCGGCCTTCTCTATGTAGTAGAAGATCCACCCGAGAGCTTAACTACAAGCTTCACATCTAACTTAAGGTAACTAGGTTTCTTAAATCGCTAATCTAAGTAACCTAGGTGATATAGAGAGTGGTTAAGGATTAAGTAGTCTACTCTAATCCTTGGTCTCAACACATGAGAGGGGAGGATTAGGGTTTGAAGAGGGAGAGCTTGAGGAGAGAGAAAGTGAGCAAGAGAATGTGATGAGATAATAAGCTATCATAATATATATCAAGCATTACGATTTATCCAACAAAAGAAAAATGAAGGATTAATCATCATGCTTAATAAATATAAGAGGGTGATTCATCTCCATGAGTCATTAAGCATTTATGATTCATTAATGACATGGATTAATCACTCAAATGACTCACTAATCTCATTTAATGCATATGCCACCTTAACCCCCAAGTCACCATCTTCTAGAAGCTTCTCGCGCAATTACGAGAACGCCCCTCTTATCCGTGAAAACACGGAAAAACTTTAGACTGTATAAATCCAATAACCGGATACTAGAAACTGGATTAAACCAAAGCCGACTAGTAAAAACTGTCTGGATGTCGTACGTGCGTAAACACACGTATGCGTCCGAACCCTTGTCGTAAAACCATACGACCTCTATATCGTTTCTCCTGGAGTAGGGAAACTCTCTGTGTGGGACTCTAGAGACTCGACTACTACGCTGGCAGTGGGTTTAACCACAGACCGCAAGCGGCACTAGCTGTACGTAACGGTCCCCAGGTAGATGTCGATAAGAAGGCCGATGAGGAAACCCATCCGAACTCCTACTGAGTCTGATGTGACAATCTCCGTACAGTCCGGTCTGTTCGTCTAAGACTATCGCATATCGGGCCTAGGGGGCGGCAAGCGTCAGTCCCCTAATAGCGGCATAAGTCGTGTCGGAGCGAAGCCCATTACACCCTGAGAAACTACTGGAACCTACCAGCAAATCTCGCTTGCCCTGGCCAGGGACTTTGCGTAATGGCTCTCTGACACAGCGCGATATCAACCCCTAATACCGGGAGAGACGAATCCTGTCTAACCGCCACTGCCTCCAAGTGCTCGGGACTGCACCCAACTGCTACCTGTTTGCACGACTCCTTTGAGCCGTTGTAGGGTAGCAATCTAAGAACAGTGGGACACACTCGAGGCGAAGCAGCAGTGTCAAGTCTGCGGACTATGCTGTACTCATGTCACCTGGGAACTGTTCACTGACGACTGGTATAAAACCAACCAACAGTTCCCTGTGAATCCTGTCCGGTGTACCCGTAACCTAACGAGCACCTGCATACTATCTCCAGTACGACGTACTGACGGTTGTAGGACAGACCAACTCCCCAACTAGGATGAGAAGTGTACACACTAGTCTACTCCAGAGTATCGATGCCCTATCTTGATAATCCTACGACTAGGGACCTGAATAAGGATGTGCTTGTAGACTACCCAGCCCCCACTAGTGTGACTGCCATCTCAACGCTGGTAGTCAAGCAAGATCCTAAGAGCTCTATCAATACGTATACTTACATATTAAGATAGAAAAACCAAGTAGCATACTACCATGTTTAGCAAGACTGTTATATACATGTGAATATCCCAAGCTTCCATTAAGTAATATACAAACTAGTATGATACAATAATGGCCCCTAGGGCATATACACTAACAATTATTGTGCTGAGGAAAAAGATGACCAGAGAAGTGCCAGGACGGAATTGCCCTCGTTAGCACACCTGACAGGGCCAATGAGTTGATTGATTGCGAGATAGGTAATCCGCAGAGAAGATAAGGACCCAGAGACAGAGGACGCCAGACCATGAACAGGAGGCAAGTAGATATCTTGCTCTGCTAGCATTGGATGCACCGACACCTTCCTGACTTGAAGGAGGATATACCGACGACTGTATTTATGATTTGTGATTTTGTGATTCGATTATCACGTATCCGTCATCTTGGATTTTGGTATTTTGGGCGATCTATTCGCATGATTTAGTCTTGATGACTGAGTTTTATGATATTTATTTTCGTGCACCATGGTTGCACCTACTGGGTATTCATATTTTGTGCATAGTATTATGCTTGAGGTATTGATTGTGATTTCATGCCTATTTTATGCCAGTGTTTTGATTTGATTTGTGCACGCTGATGCACATGGATGTGAGCTTATACACCGCGGTATACCTGTTTTTGATTGAGCCGTATTGTATACCTTCGATTTTGATTCTACTATTGATGTTGATTTCTTGCTCTCCGTGCATTTGATTTGGATTTTCGCGCGTGTTGAGCGCATGTTTTGAGATACGATTTTGGTGCACACCAGATGCACTAAATCGGGATTCCTTGTGCATGTCAGATGCACCTGATTTTGCTGTCAGGAATGCCCGTTGCCCTTGGCAGATGTTTCGTGCACACCCGTTGCACCTATATGATGTTTCTGTGCACATGTATGTCACATATATGGATTTTGATTTCCGTGCGCACCAGACGCATAGGGTATTCTTATATACATTTTTGGGATTTATTCCTTATGGACCAATACATTTTTATGATATTTGATATGTGTTTTCGTACTGAGCAGGACTAGTCACAGGACAGTACCTGGACATATTTTGCACGCATTCCTTTACTTATTTACATATATAGATTTCATATCTACATGTATAATTTTGGTGTATATCAAATTGGTTTTGTTTTGGATTTGTCATTTGTGTCTTTACCATGACTCCGATGATTGCGGGATGCTTGACGGAGTTTTGTTTTGAGTTATCTACTCATTACTCATGCGCATGCATTGCGCTATGATGCGTTTTATGTATTGATGATTTCGGAGCCCCGACGACTTGGACTTTTTATCGAAATGTTTTAAGAATTTGGGGTTTTAAATTTAAATTCGGGTACCGAATTTCTTTAAGAGGGAAGATTGTAACATTTCAAAAAAATAAAATATTATTTTTGGGAATTTTTATAATTTAATATTATTTTTAATGAATATTTTAATATTTCGGTATAATTAAATACCGATAAATTTGGAAAATTATGGGAATTATTTAAAAGAGGGTGTTTTATGTAAATTATGCAAATTTTAAGTTTTTATATTTAATTATGCTAATTTAGTGCTAATCGCGATTAAAAATCGCTAATCGCGCTTTAAACATGTTTTGTGCAAACATGCACCATATCTTTTTTTTTACACTTGTGCATTTTCTACCATGGTTTGTTTTGGGTTTACTATTGAGGAGAGAGGGAAATTAGAGGGAAAAGAAAAGAAAAGAAAAAGAAAGGAAAAGTCAAGAGGTATGGGGGGTAGTTAGGAGGCATGGGCATTGACCTTGCACACACTCACTCTCTTTCCCTCACTCCCTCCTTGGATGCTCGGCCAGAGCACAGCCCTTCCCCCTCATCATCTTCTTCTTCTTCTCTTCACTCAAAACTCCATGAAAAACCCTCCAAAACTCCATTCTCAATTCATAAAATTCGTGCACAACCTCACAAGCTACCCATTGGACCAAGAAAAATACGATTTTGGCGCTGTAGGAGATTCTCGGGAGTTGGATGAGGTAACCCCTTTCACAATTAGTGTAGTGTTTCTTGTGCTTTAGCCTCATTACAAGTTTAACATCGTTTTGGAGAAGTTTTGTGGACTTTGGAAAAGCCTAGAAAGGGTTGAGGTTATTTTGAGTTGGATTAGTGCTAATAAGCCTTTTTAGTGATCTATAAACCCCCATGATGGTAGAAAACCCAGACCAACCAAAACTGAAACCCAAAAATACGGAATTTCAGAACTTTCATGTCGGTTTATGGACTTTGAGTGTGCAGGCAAATCTGGAATGAACTGGGATGTTTACTGGAAAAATAAACAAGTCCAGAGACCTATTTGAGACCAAAGGAACCCACTGTAGCAAGGCGAACCACAATGGGGACCACCAGGCCGGCGAGACCGGTTTTGCTTGGCAAAGGGCTCGGCCACTTAGTGTGGGGAAGGATCCAGGTTTCTTCTGTAGGTCACATATACTCTACATATCACCCTAGTGTTGTTTGCCCACTTGGTTATCACCCTAATCCAAATCTGGGACCAATTTCCTGCAATGTAGTAGTATGACTTTTGCCACGACTTAAACTTTATATACCAAACCTTGGTTTTGTGTTAGATTGGTAGCCTACAGGGAATCTAGAGTGACCCTAGATGCTTACTGTAAAAACTAGCAGGACCATTACCCTATATTGACTGCCAGGAGACCACCCTACAGACTTGACACCCCAATTCCCTAACAGGGCCGGCGTCGCCGAAATTCTAGGGTAGGAGACCGGCCACCTTGTGAAGTCAGGAGTCCTAGTTGCTTTCATATCTCATTTACACTTTATACATCACTCCAGTATTGTTTTGGAAAATTGTTTTCACCTTATACAAAATCTTTACATGTGTTTCTATTTTGACTCAAGTTATGGTTTTGCGTATTTACATTCTAGATTTTTGGTATTTGTGCTTTATCTCGATCTTATGACGTTCGTACGTCTATATCGAGTGATGTCGGGTTGTTTTACGAGAGCAAACCATAGGTTCTAACCTATAGGCTTTTAAGCGTGTCGTTTTAGTTTTGATTTGGTTTTAACGCGATGCGATACGTTATGATGTGTAGGTACCCCACGAAGTCTTCGAGGCGACAAGCAAGCGCGTGGCAGCATCGGCAACGGAAAGCGGAATCCAGGTAAATAGATTATATCTATGGGGGGAAGTCGGGTGGATGGCGTATAGCACCCCCGCAGTGCGATAGTTAGTATAGTATATATATACTATTTATTATAGCTTATTATGTGTCGTGGATATAGAGATGAGATTAGGTATACTAAGATTAGATTAGGGCGTAGAAGTAAACTAGTATAGTTCCTAGTTGCGAACCCTAGAATAGGTTTACACCCACACGCACACATGCATTTGTTGGAGATAGTGCCCTCAGAGTAAATTATTGGATCACAGGCACGTGATTGCAATGATTGAGGGAGGACCTATCCCGGTAGGACAGTCTTACTCAAGATGATAGTATGCTATCTGGTTTACCTTTATCATCGTGTACTGCTTTAGGTGACCTTACAGGTCACTATTGCACGTTGATAGAGCCCCTAGGATTCTTGCTTGACTACCAGCATTATGAGGGCGATCATATACGTGGGAGCTGGGGTCTATAAGCACATCCTTAAAAAGGTCCCTAGTCGAGGGAGTTTCGAGACAGGGCACCGATACTCCAGAGTAGACTAGTGTATACAGTCGAGACCCCAACGAGGGGCGGTGGCCGGTCTCACAAGCCACTGGTGTCAGTTGGTTCACCTAAGATGTATACAGGTGCTCATTGGGTTATGAGTACACCGGACAGGACTCGCCGGGAACATGCTAGTTGGTCTTATACCTGACGTCAGATAGCAGTTCCCTGGTGACATGTGTACAGGTTAGTTCATCGACCTGAGATCGTCATTTGTCTCGTGTGAGTTCCCACTGTGCTTTGATTACTACCCTACCACGCTCAAAGGAGACGTGCAAACAGGTTTTATTTGGGTACAGTCCCGAGCCACATGGAGGCAGTGAGCGGATCTGCAGGGGTTCGTCTCTCCCGGTATTGGGGGTGAGGTCGCGCTGTGTCTAGGAGAGCCATTACACGAAGTCCTTGGCCAAGGCAGGAGATTTACTGGTAGGTTTTCCAGTAGTATCTCAGGGTGTTCTGGGATACACTCCGACACGACTTGTACCGCTTTTAGGGGTCTTACTTTTACCAACCCCCTAGGCCCGCCATGCGATGCTCATAGACGAACGGACCAGACTGTACGGATATTGTCACTGACAGGCTCAGTAGGGTGTCAGGATGAGTTCACTCATCGACGTCCCTTTTGGTCAATAGCTGGTAGCCCGTCACGTATGGCTAATACCTCTGACGTGCTAGTGGTTAAATCCACAGCCATAGTATTGACGAGTCTTTAGAGTCCACCACACACAGTTACTCAAGTTTCGGGCGAAACGCTGTAGAGGCCGTATGGAGATATGGCAGGGTTCAATCAGATACGTGCGGTATTGCACGGATCGTGATCGGACAGATTTTACTAGCGGGCTTTGGTTTAAGCCGGATCCTATTATTAGATAGTGTAGATTTTGTCTCTTTGCATTTGTATTCGGTCGCAATACAAATGCGGGCATGTATATGCAATCGCGGGGTTTTCCTGTAATTTATTACGGGATCAGTTTTCTGAAGTTGCCAGTTTGCATTCCGTTCCGGCCAGTTTTCCTTTGTTCCTTCACGTCCGGATTTTTTCGATGGAGGGGTAATTTGTAGTTGTGCAAATTATCTTTGTGGAAGGTGTTGTTTGCTTTTGTGGCTTCATGATGGCATCTTTTCTTTTCATGCATCATTACATTCATTAATGAGAAGAGATTGATTTGTTTATGGATGTGAGGCTTGCTTTTGGGGGTGTGGTCACCATTCTACTTTTCCTACACTCACCTCCCTTCTAGTTGATTCCATGACACTCCCATTTTGAGTAAGGGGCCGGCCACATTAGGAGGGAGAGAGAGAGGTTCATATGATTTTGTTAGTGTATATGCCCTAGAGGTCATTACTGTATCATACCGGTTTGTATATTACTTAATGGAAGCTTGGGATATTCACCTTGTATAAACAATCTTGCTCAATATAGTAGTATGCTACTTGGTTTGTTTCTACTTCAATGTGTACATGTGTTTATTTTAGTATATCACCTATACACATTAGTGGAGCCCTTAGGATCTTTGCTTGATTACCAGCGTTGTGATGGCAGTCACACTAGTGGGGGCTGGGTAATCTATAAGCACATCCTTATACAGGTCCCTAGTCGCAGGACTATCCAGACAGGGCATCGATACTCCGGAGTAGACTAGCGTATGCGCTTCTCATCCCAGTGTGGGAGATGGTCTGTCCCACAGCCATCAGTATGTCGTACTGGAGATAGTATACGGGTGCTCGTTAGGTTACGAGTACACTGGACAGGACTCGTCGGGAACTGACATGTTGGTATTATACCTATCGTCAGTTATCAGTTCCCAGGTGACATGAGTACAGCTTAGTCCGCTGACTTGACACTGTCACTTCGCCTCGAGTGTGTTCCCACTATACTTTGATTACTACCCTACCATGACTCAAAGGAGTCGTGCAAACAGGTAGTAGTTGGGTACAGTCCCGAAGCACTTGGAGGCAGTAACGGTTTGACAGGATTCGTCTCTCCCGGTATTGGGGGTTGACATCGCGCTGTGTCTAGGAGAGCCATTACACGAGTAGTCCCTGGCCAGGGCAATCGAGATATACTGGTAGACTTCCAGTGTTATCTCAGGGTGTTTTGGGCTTCACTCCGACACGACTTGTACCGCTATTAGGGGACTGACGTTTACCGCCCCCTAGGCCCGCCATGCGATATATCAGACGAACAGACCGGACTGTACGGAGACTGTCACATTCAGACTCGGTAGGAGTTCAGATGGGGTTCACCTCGTCAGTCTTCTTATCGGCATCTACCTGGGGACCGTTACGTACAGCTAGTGCCGCTTGCGGTCTGTGGTTAAACCCACTGCCAGCATAGTGTTGAGTCTTTAGATTCCCACACAGAGGGCTATTCGCTTTTGGGCAAAACAGAGTAGAGGTCGCATGGTTTTGCGACAGGGTTCGTTCTCATCCGCGCACTTGTGCACGTTTGGAGTCCGGACGGATATTACTAGCGGGCTCTGGTTTGAGCCAGATACTAGTATATGTTTTGGGGTTAGTTTTATCTCATTGTGTTCATGTTCCTCGGAACAAGAATGCGGGTGTGTATGCACAGTTGATTGAGGGGGAGGAAGAGGATTTTCATTAGGGTTTCGGACCGGGTGTGTATGCACAGTTGACAGTCGTCTTTTTCCAAACCCTAATGAATTTATGATATATCAATTAATAATATTAATTAAATGAAATTGTGTCATGGTTGGGTTTGTTGACTTGTTGACCAAGGTTGACTTGTTGACCATGGTTGAAACTTTGACTATCATCATTACATGTCAAAGATGCTCTTTGATTCTAGCAAAACCATTTAATATGTGTAATGATAATTGTCATTCCAAACCATCCATCAACTATTTCATGTAGATTATTATTATTAATTTGATAATTCATTTCATATTATGTTATGGTTGTAAAAAGAGTTTCATTCTATCATAACACTTCTCTCTCCTCTCTTCTTCTTCCTCCTCCTCTAGTTCAAGGAGACTCACTCTCATGTGTTGAGAAACCCTCTCCTTGAGATAAGAACACCCCAAAACCACTCTCTACTCACTCTAGGGTTAGAGGTCTAGCAAGCCAAAGATCCTAGTTCTCTCAAAGTTCGAGAAAGGAGCCCGAAGGTTAAACCCTCAAGTGGATCCATCTTTGACGGAAGAAGGCGACGAGGAAAGCACCATCCAAGCTCTACAAAGGTTTCAAGAAGAAGGAGTTCAAGTTAGGTATAACATCTTTTCCGAGTAGCTAACTCTCTTTAGCTTGGTAGCTAGTTTAGTTTAGAAAAGATCCCGACTTTTGTTAGTCCATGTTGCCTAATGAGAAAAGAAATTTTTTTTTTATACCGTTTCCGCCTCCCTGCAAGAACCGGGGTTGGCAACGTGGAGTTACAGTGGTATCAGAGCCTAACTAAACCTAAACTAGCTAAGTAGTAAAGTGTATGGAAGTTCGATCGGAAAAATCACAAAAACCTAAACATCAAAAACCCTAACTTTCTGTTGAAATTTTTTGTGCTCAAAAGATAAAAAGTTTTACTCCTAAAATCGGCTCAGGGTTTTGTGAAGACACCCACCAAAAACGGTCGCCTGAATCCATCAAACCGCCGCAGTTCCGCGGCAAGGAGAATACATTTGTCACGGAACCGCCGCCGTTTTGGCTCCTCTCACGACCGGGTTTGGTGCAGTGTTCTTCTGGTAGGGTTTTGGGATTTTTAAGATGGTTTATTTGCTCCCAGGTTTTCCAGAAAAGAAATTTGTTTTTGGGGGCCTATAAATCCGTATTTTTGATCGAACTTCACTATACTTTGACTAATCTGTTATACATGTGATGTTTATATGTATTGAACGTCGGCTAATCGCTATATGTCGATTAGTCGGGGTTATACATATCTGTGATCTGTGTTTGATGATGGTATGTGTATATGAATGCGTTGGACTGTCGCGGGTGAATAGCCGGGGTGGATGTGAGATGAGTGTTTTCTTTTTCTTTCATTCATGTAATATGTAAATTGATGTAATATTATTTGTATGGCCGCACAACCAGGTCGGGGTTGTAGCCGTCATTGTATAATTCTTTTTACTGTTTTTGCTCCTAGGATAGACCCATGGAGGGGGTGCACAAACTACCGGGTATCTCGAAGTGCCGAGTGGCCTACTCACGGCGTTGAGGGAGGTTGCTTCGCTTCGGGTACTTGGCGGGTAGTTTGCCGCACCCGTAGGGGTCTTGGGTGGGGTTTTGGCTATTCACCGCGACCGTGTAATCCGCTTTTCGTTGCAGGCTCGAACGGATTGCGGATTCCTAGTATATCCAATGTATTCATCTGTGATCTGTAATGTCTATCATTGCTATATATTTATAACTATTTAGGCGTTGCTTATGTTTTACAGCCGCGCTAGCCCAGCCCCCGCTCTGTCGTTAGTTAAGTAACCTAACGGGTAATGACGGGGCCCCGTGGCGAATGCGAATGGCATAAGCGTACGTCATATTTTGGTTGTTTTCTGCAATGGTAGGATTAAATGATGGGACGCATTAAAAGAACTAATGCAAGAATATCACGCATTAAAAGAACTAATGCAAGATAATAAACCAAGCAAAAGTCGTTGGAACACTTTCGAAAAACCACTCGGTTCTTTTCAAAACTAACTTTTAAATGCGGAGCTTGAGCCACTCCTTTTAAAAGCTATCTCGTTCCATCGATTATATCAAGTTCACTACGTTCACGGTTTCGCCAAAACCATTCGTAGCCCTCCATCGTTTCGTATGAATATTCAATAGTATTCAAGCTATGTTTGTTGACCTTCGTCAAGGCATAGAGATTGGTAGCTGTTGGGTGTTCATATGTAGCATAGATAGATGCGTTGGTTTGGGACAGTCGTATTGCCTTGTTGACCTTCGCCAAGGGTATATACGGGTGGGTTCAAATTAACCTGGAAAATGACGGGCAGAACTTGACATGTGACTTATGATTTGTTGACCTTCGTCAAGGTCATAATAGCATGGGGCAAAAATCCACATCGGGAGTTTCATAAGTACTGAAACTTGCTAGATTTGCATACCATTTGGAGTGTGGTGATTCTGGTAGGATTCCTTCAGTTTCGTCACGCGATGATATTTGGATCCCGATCCTACTGTGAGTATATGCTACTCCTCGGGAAATTTCTCACTAAACGATCAATGCTATAAACCTAGTAGGTGTCTAGAAAGGTGTTAGCGGGGCTACGCCCCCAGGGAAAAGAGGTTCTTAAATTAAGGAACTTCGCGAAAGCGTTGGAAAACCTCCCTTGAAGTACCGACACTGGCCTGGCTGAACGGTTAAGCAAGTATTGTGCGGTGGGATTGATCCCGACTAATTCTTCCTTTATGGTTTGAGGAGGGATTCGAGAGACAGTGGGAGCCATCCTGTTTAGACAAACTAAAAACCATTCTAAACTTGCAAGAGCATCATGCTGAGTGGTTCTTCTTCTCTCTCCTAATTGCAGCGATCAGTCGACATGACTGGACTTAAGTTACTTCTAGATAAAAACATACTGACAGGGCCAAACTACAAAGATTGTCTCAGGAATGTCAAGATGGCAATCACTTACGACAAGCTGGGGTATCTTCTTACCACCAAAGCTCCCCCCGTCCCAGGTCCCACCTCCAGCGTCGCGGATAAGGAAATCCGTAAGACTTGGGAGATTGATTGCGCGAAGGCCAAGTGCCTCGTGCTTGCCTCTATGGACAACGAACATCAGAGGAGGCACGAGAATATGGACCTGGAATCCATATTTCTTCATACAAAGAACTGTATGGAGAGCAGTCTCGTATCGCAAGATACGAAGTGTCGAAGAAGTTATTTTCGGCAAAATTGGCGGTCGGATCATCGGTAGCGGAACACGTGCTTAAGATGATTGGCTATATTGAGGAGCTCGCGGAACTTGGGACCACGTTGGAGAGTGAGCTCTATACGGACTTAATTCTCCAGTCCCTTCCTTCCACTTACGCCCAGTTTATACTGAACTTCAACTTACAAGAAAAAGAAGTTGAACTTTCAGAACTCCTCAACATGCTGAGGAGCGCAGAGGGCACCCTACAGAAAAGTAGGGAAACATCCACTTTGTTTGTAGGAGGATCTTCTTCTTCTAGGTCCAAGGCGAAAGCCAAGGGAAAGAAGAGGAAAGCCCCCGCCAAACCAAGGGGCGGTGTTAGTAAAGTGGATATGAAGGGAAAGGAAAAGGCAACAAAGATAGCGGGGAAGCTTGTGGGTAAAGAAGAATGCTTCTATTGTCATAAGAGTGGACACTGGAAGAAAGATTGCAGGGTTTGGAAGGCCAGGACACAGGAATTGAAGCAGGTTGCGGCTTCAGCTTCAGGTGTGTATGTTATTGAAAACTGTCTTTCAATAAACTCTACTTCCTGGGTATTGGATACCGGATCAGGATCTCATATCTGTAATTCTTTGCAGGCGTTGAGAAACCGTAGGGTTTTGAAGGCAGGTGACATGACCCTCAGAGTTGCAAACGGAGCTAGCATGGATGCTAAAGCCGTGGGGGACTATCACCTGGGAATGTCAGATGGACATGTTTTGGTTTTACGCAATTGCTTTTTTGTACCCAACGCAACTTGTAATATCATTTCTGTATCTTTGGTTTCTAAAGAAGGTTATGAATTTGCGTTTGTAAGTAATGTTGTAAACATTCACCTTAACCAAGTTCTGATTTGGTCAGGTACACTGAGCAATGGTATATACGTGTTAAACCAACCACAGATTTTCAATGTCCAGAATACACACAAAAGAAAGTCTCCAGATATAAATCAGACTTTCTTATGGCATTGTAGACTGGGTCACATCAATGAGACACGGTTGACTAAGTTACATAAAGAAGGATACTTGGATCCGTTCGAGTATCAGTCTTATGCCACTTGTGAATCTTGTCTCATGGGAAAGATGTCAAAGACTCCGTTCACTGGACACGGAGAAAGAGCGAGCGAGCTCTTGGGACTCATACACAGTGACGTATGTGGTCCAATGTCTACACATGCGCGAAGCGGTTATTCATACTTCATTACTTTCACAGATGATTTCTCTAGGTATGGACATGTCTTCTTAATGAAGCACAAATCCGAGGCCTTTGAGAAATTTCGGGATTACAAGAATGAAGTTGAAAAAGAAACAGGCAAAAGTATCAAGATTCTATGATCGGATCGAGGTGGTGAATACTTGAGTGCCGAGTTCCTGGACTATTTAAAAGAGAATGGAATTCTCACTCAGCGTACTCCACCATACACTCCGCAACATAACGGTGTATCGGAAAAGAGGAATCGAACCCTATTGGATATGGTTCGTTCCATGATGAGCAAGGCTGAGTTACCGCGATCTTTCTGGGATTATGCACTAGAAGCAGCAGCATATATCTTGAACAAGGCTCCAACCAAGACTGTGCCTACCACCCCATATCAGATGTGGAGTGGAAAGAAACCCTGTCTTAAGTATCTTAAGATATGGGGATGTCCAGCTTTTGTAAAAAAAGCAGCATGCGGACAAGCTCGAGGCACGTTCAGTACAGTGTAAGTTTGTGGGATACCCAAAGAACTCCAGGGGGTATCTGTTCTATTCCACAGAGGAACAAAAAGTTCTTGTTTCTCAACATGCCCGCTTCTTGGAAACTGAGTTTTTAGAAACCCAGATAAGTGGGAGCGCAATAGAACTGGAAGAAATTCCAGAACCACAAGCTATTATTGAAAGCTTGGGAGAGCCTGTTGTTTCAAAAGAACAGGACATTCCTACGTCGCTCCGCAGGAGTAGTAGGCAGTCTCATCCGCCTGAGAGATACTACGGTTTTCTCATAGACGGGGATAGAGAGGATTGCATCATAGATTATGATGAGCCTACTAGCTTCCAGCAGGCCGTTCAGAGCGTTGACTCGGTAAAATGGCTGGATGCAATGCGGACCGAAATGGAGTCCATGTACACCAACAAAGTATGGACGTTGGACATTGCTCCAGACGGGGTAAAACCCGTAGGATGCAAGTGGATCTTCAAAAGGAAGATTGGTGTAGATGGACAGGTTGAGACCTATAAAGCTAGACTTGTTGCAAAGGGTTTTCGTCAAAGACCTGGTTTGGACTATGACGAAACCTTTTCTCCAGTGGCTATGCTGAAATCCATTCTGATCCTTCTTACCATTGCTGCCTTCCACGATTATGAGATCTGGCAGATGGACGTAAAAACCGCTTTTCTAAATGGAAATTTAGAGGAGTGTGTCTATATGGACCAGCCAGAGGGTTTCATTCAGAGTGGGAGCAGCGGAAAGGTGTGCAAGTTGCTTAAGTCCATCTATGGACTAAAGCAGGCATCGCGGAGTTGGAACATCTGCTTTGATGAGACGGTCAAAGAATTTGGCTTTATCAAAAATCCAGATGAACCATGCATCTATAGTAGATTTGTAGCGAGAACTGTAGTATTCCTCGTTTTATACGTGGATGACATTCTCTTAATAGGAAATGACATTCCTATGCTACAATCTGTCAAGGGGTTCTTGTCACACAGGTTCTCCATGAAAGACCTGGGTGATGCCTCCTACATCCTGGGGATCCGGATCCATCGTGATAAATCCAAGAGGATATTAGGACTTTCACAGTCCAGGTACATCGACACCATACTGAAAAGATTCAGTATGGAAGATTCCAAGCGCGGTAACCTACCGGCTTGTCACGGGATCACCCTCTCTAAAGAGATGTCTCCCAAGACTGATTTGGAGAGGGATCGCATGTCTATTATACCCTACACTTCTGCGGTAGGCTCTATAATGTATGCGATGTTGTGTACCAGACCGGATGTAGCTTATGCACTGAGTGTGGTAAGCCGGTATCAGTCAAACCCCGGGGAGAAACACTGGATAGCGGTAAAAAACATTCTCAAGTACCTGAGAAGGACTAAGGAGATGTTCTTGGTGTATGGCGGAAAAGACCTCCAGATCGAGGCCTTTGCTGACTCCACCTTCCAGAGTGACAAGGATGATTCCAAGTCCATGTCGGGTTTTGTCTTTACCCTCAATGGAGGGGCGGTGTGTTGGAAGAGTTCCAAATAGGAAACCGTTGCAGACTCGACTATGGAAGCGGAATACATCGCTGCATCTGATGCCGCAAAAGAAGCCGTCTGGATGAGGAAGTTCTTGAAAGAACTTCAGGTGGTTCCGTCCATTGTTGATCCAATACCTCTGTATTGCGACAACAACGGGGCTATAGCTTTAGCGAAGGAACCAAGGTCCCATCAGAAATCCAGACACATCTTGAGGCGGAATCACCTGATCAGGGAGATCGTGGATCGCCAGGAGATCGAGGTTCGGAGGGTTGCTTCAGAAGAAAACACTGCAAATCCATTCACCAAGGCCTTGCCCCAGACTCAGTTCGAGCGGCTGATCGAGATGATAGGTCTTCGATACGCCAGTACATGGCCTTAGTGCAAATGGGAGATTGTTAGTGTATATGCCCTAGAGGCCATTACTGTATCATACTGGTTTGTATATTACTTAATGGAAGCTTAGGATATTCACCTTATATAAACAATCTTGCTCAATATAGTAGTATGCTACTTGGTTTGTTTCTACTTCAATGTGTACATGTGTTTATTTTAGTATATCACCTATACACATTAGTGGAGCCCTTAGGATCTTTGCTTGATTACCAGCGTTGTGATGGCAGTCACACTAGTGGGGGCTGGGTAATCTATAAGCACATCCTTATACAGGTCCCTAGTCGCAGGACTATCGAGACAGGGCATCGATACTCCGGAGTAGACTAGCGTATGCGCTTCTCATCCCAGTGTGGGAGATGGTCTGTCCCACAGCCATCAGTACGTCGTATTGGAGATAGTATACGGGTGCTCGTTAGGTTACGAGTACACTGGACAGGACTCATCGGGAACTGACAGGTTGGTATTATACCTATCGTCAGTTATCAGTTCCCAGGTGACATGAGTACAGCTTAGTCCGCTGACTTGACACTGTCACTTCGCCTCGAGTGTGTTCCCACTATACTTTGATTACTATCCTACCACGGCTCAAAGGAGTCGTGCAAACAGGTAGTAGTTGGGTACAGTCCCGAAACACTTGGAGGCAGTGACGGTTAGACAGGATCCGTCTCTCCCGGTATTGGGGGTTGACATCGCGCTGTGTCTAGGAGAGCCATTACACGAGTAGTCCCTGGCCAGGGCAATCGAGATATACTGGTAGGCTTCCAGTGTTATCTCAGGGTGTTTTGGGCTTCACACCGACACGACTTGTACCGCTATTAGGGGACTGACGTTTTCCGCCCCCTAGGCCCGCCATGCGATTTATCAGACGAACAGACCGGACTGTATGGAGACTGTCACATTCAGACTCAGTAGGAGTTCAGATGGGGTTCACCTCGTCAGTCTTCTTATCGGCATCTACCTGGGGACCGTTACACACAGCTAGTGCCGCTTGCGGTCTGTGGTTAAACCCACTGCCAGCGTAGTGTCGAGTCTTTAGAGTCCCACACAGAGGGCTATTCGCTTTTGGGCAAAACAGAGTAGAGGTCGCATGGTTTTGCGACAGGGTTCGTTCTCATCCGCGCACTTGTGCACGTTTGGAGTCCGGACGGATATTACTAGCGGGCTCTGGTTTGAGCCAGATACTAGTATATGGTTTGGGGTTAGTTTTATCTCATTGTGTTCATATTCCTCGGAACAAGAATGCGGGTGTGTATGCACAGTTGATTGAGGCGGAGGAAGAGGATTTTCATTAGGGTTTCGGACCGGGTGTGTATGCACAGTTGACAGTCGTCTTTTTCCAAACCCTAATGAATTTATGATATATCAATTAATAATATTAATTAAATGAAATTGTGTCATGGTTGGGTTTGTTGACTTGTTGACCAAGGTTGACTTGTTGACCATGGTTGAAACTTTGACTATCATCATTACATATCAAAGATGCTCTTTGATTCTAGCAAAACCATTTAATGTGTGTAATGATAATTGTCATTACAAACCATCCATCAACTATTTCATTTAGATTATTATTATTAATTTGATAATTCATTTCATATTATGTTATGGTTGTAAAAAGAGTTTCATTCTATCATAACACTTCTCTCTCCTCTCTTCTTCTTCCTCCTCCTCTAGTTCAAGGATACTCACTCTCATGTGTTGAGAAACCCTCTCCTTGAGATAAGAACACCCTAAAACCACTCTCTACTCACTCTAGGGTTAGAGGTCTAGCAAGCCAAAGATCCTAGTTCTCTCAAAATTCGAGAAAGGAGCCCGAAGGTTGAACCCTCAAGTGAATCCATCTTTGACGGAAGAAGGCGACGAGGAAAGCACCATCCAAGCTCTACAAAGGTTTCAAGAAGAAGGAGTTCAAGTTAGGTATAACATCTTTTCCGAGTAGCTAACTCTCTTTAGCTTGGTAGCTAGTTTAGTTTAGAAAAGATCCCGACTTTTGTTGGTCCATGTTGCCTAATGAGAAAAGAAATTTGTTTTTTATACCGTTTCTGCCTCCCCGCAAGAACCGGGGTTGGCAACGTGGACTTACAGATTTTTGGTGTGGGAAAAAGTATCATTCATCTCATTTTAGCTTGCCACAAAAATTCCCAAGTTCATCTCTTTTCTTTACCTCCATCCAAAGGCAACTTCAACCCCAAATGAGACAACCCTACTACACTACACCTACAGCACTTTTGGACGCGTCGGTTTGCCAACTTCGCGCCCGAGTTGCCTCGGTCAAGAGGTGGGAGCCCGTAAAAGAATTTGGCTACGTGGTGCCCTTTTCGACGAGGAGGCGACGACCGGAGATTCCGCGAGGAGATAGGAGTGGAGATGAAGACCGAAGGACACGGATCGCTTGGTATATCTCTTTACCCATCTTTTTATTTGCTAGTAATTAGGTTAATGGCCCGATCCGGGTTAAAAGTGCGCGGTGGTGCCGGTTTGCAAGTTTCGCAAAGTTTTTCGTTTCCGCGTTTCCGGCGTCGGATCGTCGGCCGGGGCGCCGCCGTGCACTTACATTAGTATCAGAGCCACGCCATTAACCTAGTCTAGCTTGCTCTAGTATGTTTAGAACTCGATCGAACAAAAGTCCCAAAAACCGTATTTTCCAGTGCATCTGTTCTCTGTCGAAATTTTTTTAGCTCCAAAAATTTTTCAGGTTGTTTCAGAAACACGTGCAGGGAATTATAAGCATACTGTAAAAATATTTTGAGGCGTTGCTACAGTTCCACCGCGGAAACGCGGACAAACCCACGTTTGAGCCGCGGTTCCACGGCGGAATTAAGTCAACGCGACACCAAAATTTTCCAGTGGGCTTTTGAATAGGAAATGGGGGTTTTGGGATATTCTTTTTGGGCCCAGATTTTCTGTGAGTGCTACAGTAGTGCTTGGGGCCCACTTCGCTAAATTTGATCGATCGAATATTTTAAACATGTTAGTTCACAGTATTTACATTATATCTGCGACCGTGAATGTCATTTGATCGGTAAATCCTGTCTAACTGCTATAGCCCTTTTAGACGGATTTGCGAACGTGACATTCACGTTGATGTTCTGTGTTGTGCTGTGATGTTGCGGATTGGTCATGGGGTATAGCCTAGATGCAATGGTAGTACAGTTTTGTTTTATATGTACATTTGATATTGTGGGGCGAGCGTCCGACATGTGGACTGCCGTCACTGCCTGTTTGTATTATTCTTTTGGGGCACGATCGGGTCGAGGTCGATGTACACGTTGTATGTATATTTTACTTTCTGTACTAGGATTACCCCGCGGAGGGGTGCACGGATAGCCGGGTTCTAGAGGGCAACGGGCCCGCATCTCATGGCATTGAGACGGAGGGGGCTTCACTCTAGAATTGGCGGGCTATTCGCCGCACTCGTAAGGGGTACAGGTTGACCCAGGAGGGGTGCCCAAGTTACCGAATTCCGTGAAGTGCTGGGTGGTCCATTCATGTTGCTGAAGGGGGCTGCCTCGGTTCAGGTTTTGGCGGGTAACTTGCCATGCCCGTAGGGGTCTAGGATTTCATTGCACAGGCTATCCACACGACCAGAGGAACGTCGGGTTTCAGTAGCGGCTCTATGAAACCCGGGGATCCCAGATATCTGTATTGTTCTGTGATGCTTATTACATTTCTGTGATGTTGCATTTTATCACGCCTTGAGCGAATATTATATATTGATATATATACTAGTAGATGTTGTATATGTTTTACATCCGCGCTAGTCCAGTCCCCGCTCTATCGTTAGTTAAGTAACCTAACGGGTGATGACGGGACCCAGTGGCGAATGCGGATGGCATATGCGTACATCATTATTTTCGTTCTTTTGTGGTGTGAGCAATTGATGGGACTGCATTGATTCGGATCAATGCAAGTTAAACAAACCTATTCTGATATTGTTGGAACAATTTTCAAAAAGCTGTTATTGCAAAGACGTTCTCTTTTGTTTTGCATCGTGGTATTCAGTTGGAATATCCTGCTCCTCAGTCGACGAGGCAAGGGCCGAGATCCCTTCACCGGGAGTGACCCCGTGGATAGAAGTTTGCGTCAGGGAAATAACTTCACTATAGCCGATTACTTTTGCTTTGCATCGTGGTATTCAATTCGAATATCCTGCACCTCATTCTACGGGGAAAGAGCCGGGACCCTTCACCGGGAGTGACCTCTTTAGCAAAGGTTTTCGCCACTATATTTTTTAAAAAAACTATCCGGTTCCTTCAACGATATCAAGTTCATTACGTTAAAGGTTTTCGCCAGAAACCATTCGTAGCCCTCCGTCGTTTCATATGGATAGTCAATAAGTATTCAAGCTGTGTATGTTGGCCAAAGTCAAGGCACAGTGATTGGCAGCTATTGGGTATTCATATGCTGCATAGATAGATGCGTTGGTTTGGGACAGTCGTACTGCCATTTTGGCCAAAGTCAAGGGTAGGTACGGATGGGTTCAAATTAACCTGGAGAATGACGGGTAGAACTTGACATGTGACTTATGATATGTTGGCCAAAGTCAAGGTCATAAGAGCATGGGGTAAAAATCCACATCGGGAGTTTCTAAAGAAACTGAAACTTGCCAGATATGCGCATACCTTCTGGAGTGTGATAACGTGAGCGGATTCCGTCACGTTATCATGCGATGATAGTTGGATCACGATTCCCACTGATGAGTTGGTTTACTCCTCGGGTGATCCCGACTAATTCTTCTTTCAGGTTTGGAGGAGAATTTGACGTTACAGTGGGTGGTTTCCTGATTAGATAAAGTGATAACCATTCTGATCTAGGTTAGAGTGCACGCTGAGTGTTTCTTTTCTATCTCTCTTTGGCAGCGACCATGACCTGACCCTTGACTATGACTCAGTGACCAAGTTGACCGAACCTTCTTTAACACTGGCTTTTGGATTGTCAGAGTTGCAAACCTCATTGCCACTCCTACTTTTACCCTTTTCTCCAGGACACCCCGTATTACTACGAACGTCTACTTCCATTGGACAAAACCATCGTATGGTTATATACGAACTCGAAGGTATTAATTCGAGGATGGTTTCCGGTTCTGGAGAAAAAGAATAGGACTATTCAGTTGTCTTTTCCTTTTACCTTCTCTAAGGTTGCGAGTACACCTTGGTTTAGGAGATAGTACACCTATTACGCAAATTGGATAGTTTTCTTCCAAACCTTAGGCTGGTGCCCAACGGTAGGGATTGAGGAAAACCAATTAGCCTAACTAAGGTGTACAGAAGGTATTAAGTAAAGACATATCAAGGGATTAGTAAGAGGGCAAAGTAAATTGCGACTGCTATTCACGACCAAACCAAGTATATTTCATTACCACTCTCACTTCACCTTTGTATTTCTCCAGGACACTCCGTATCACTACGAAGATCCACAGTTTATTGGATACTCCATCGTATGGTTATATACGAACTCGAAAGGAACTTGTTCCAGTTCTGTAGGGTTCCTAGGCACACCAAGGAGGTCTCTAAAGGCATCTACCATGCCAATTTCAAAAATTCGGTGCCGAGAAACCCTAATGTACGGATCGTCGGCAAGATTTCTAGGCGAAACAAAACTAGTTAACACTTAACTAATGAGAATACGGAAATACAACCTTTTTAGATCCGGTGCTCCACCTCCATAGCTCCGCAACGAGGTCCTCTCCGCTGTCCAAATCAAATCCGGGCTCAAGCGTCGGCTTCGTCGGAGAATGGGCAAGCTAGGTCGTCGATGTCCATGCCGAAGATGATCTACGTCGAGGCATCGAAAGATCAAGCTCCACCTTCACCAAGTCATGAAAACTTGTGAAGGAAACACTCTCTACTACTTGGCAAGAGGTAGAGGATGAAGAAATAGGAAGTGAGTAGACTTTAGATTTGGATTTCTCACTTGTTTGCTCAATTCACCATTGATGAAGAAAGCTTTTTCTTCTTGAGTTCAAGGAAGAAGAAGAAGAAATGTTATATTATGTTCATTCTCAAATGAAAAGTGTTGCGCCACGGCAGCGCCCCGGCCTCGTACTCGAGGCCAAAATGCGGAATCAAAATTTTTTCCTTACTCGGAAACCGGCGCTACCGCGGACAATGAAAACCCGGATCGTAACCATTAACCTAATGCTAGCAATCAAGAGATAGGGTGAGAAGTATACCGAGTGATCCGAGTCCTCCGGTCTTCTCGTCATCGTCCCGATCTCCCGCGGAAAGTGTAGTCTCCATATCGTCGCCTCCTCGCCGGAAAGGGCACCACATCGCCTGCGTCTTTTACGGGCTCCCGCCTCAATACCGAGGCAACTCGGGCATGAAGCCGGCAACTCGACATGCTCAAGATATGCTGTAGAATATGGTGTAGAAGATGCTTGTCTCTTTGGGGTTATGTAGTTTCCATTGAGGATGATGGAGGAAACAAGGATTAGAAAAATGGTGCTTGCATTTTTCTAGCAAGTAAATGAGATCAAGTAAGAAAGTATGAAGCTCTCTTCTTCTTCTTCTTCTCTCTTTCTTTTTTCTCTCCTTCTTACTTATGAAAAAACTTATCATCCAAATGAGAATGGTGGAGGAGGGAATATGAAGCATGAAGGGAGGTGAGTGTAGGGTAAAGGAAGTGGTGACCACATCAAGACATAATCATCATCAAACTTACATCAACCTCAAATCCAATCTTTTCACAATAAAGCATGAAATGATGAAGGAAAAGAATGGAATAAAAAGATGCTCTCATCTTACAAATAAACCCTCCACAAATGTAATTTACAAAACTGCAAATTACCCCCACCATCATAAAAGTCCGGCAGGGAAAGAACAAAGGAAAACCGGCCGGAACGGAATACAAACTGGCAACTCCAGAAAACTGGTCCCGTAATAAATTACAGGAAAACCCCAATACTGTGCATACACACCCGCATCTGTATTCTGACCGGATACAAATGCAATGAGACAAAATCTACACTGTACTAAACTAGTACCGGCTTAAACCAAAGCCGGCTAGTAAAATCCGTCCGATCCTGATCCGTGCAATACCGCACGTATCAGATCGAACCCTGCCATATAGCTATACGGCTACTAGTACAAACTGTCCGATCCTGATCCATGCAATACCGCACGTATCTGATCGGACCCTGCCATATCTCCATACGGCCTCTACAGCGTTTCGCCCGAAAGCTTGAGTAACTGAAAGTGTGGTGGACTCTAAAGACTCGTCAATACTATGGCTGTGGATTTAACCACTAGCACGTCAGAGGTATTAGCCAATACGTGACGGGCCACCAGCTATTGACCTAAAGGGACGTCGATGAGCGAACTCATCCTGACACCCTACTGAGCCTGTCAGTGACAATATCCGTACAGTCCGGTCCGTTCGTCTATGAGCATCGCATGTCGGGCCTAGGGGGTTGGTAAAAGTCAGACCCCCAAAAGCGGTACAAGTCGTGTCGGAGTGTAACCCAGAACGCCCTGAGATACTACTGGAATACCTACCAGTAAATCTCCTGCCTCGGCCGAGGGCTTTGCGTAATGGCTCTCCTAGACACAGCGCGACCTCACCCCCAATACCGGGAGAGACGAACCCCTGCAGATCCGCTCACTGCCTCCATGTGGCTCGGGACTGTACCCAACTAAAACCTGTTTGCACGACTCCTTTGAGCCGTGGTAGGGTAGTAATCAAAGTACAGTGGGAACTCACACGAGACAAATGACGATCTCAGGTCGATGAACTAACCTGTACACATGTCACCTGGGAACTGCTACCTGACGTCTGGTATAATCCCAACTAGCAGGTTCCCGGCGAGTCCTGTCCGGTGTACTCATAACCCAATGAGCACCTGTATACATCTTAGGTGAACCAACTGACACCAGTGGCTTGTGAGACCGGCCACCGCCCCTCGTCGGGGTCTCGACTGTATACACTAGTCTACTCTGGAGAATCGATGCCCTGTCTCGAAACTCCTACGACTAGGGACCTTTTAAGGATGTGCTTATAGACTACCAGCTCCCACGTATATGATCGCCATCATACTGCCGGCAGTCAAGCAAGAATCCTAGGGGCTTTATCAACGTGTAATAGCGACATGCCAGGTCACCTAAAGCAGTACACGATGATAAAGATAAACCAGATAGCATACTATCATCTCGAGTAAGACTATCCTACCGGGATAGGTCCTCCCTCAATCATTGCAATCACGTGCCTGTGATCCAATAATTGACTCTGTGGGCACTATCTCCAACAATCTCCCACTTGCACTCAAGGCTAATTATTGCGATGTCGCATACTCACAGCCCGTGTGATACCGAACACCCAACTCCTCTACTAGTCAGTCTCACAAAGCTCGTTTGCGAAACTATTGCGTTCGAGGAATAGCCTCAGTGAGTGGATCCGCTGTGATGTTTCTTTCTATGTCTCTCTATATCTCAAGTTCGCGGAGAAAGCCATCTCCCGAAATGAGCAATACCTGTCTTAGAATGTCTGGATGTCTGATGGGACCTAGCTCATAAATGAACTCCAAATCCAAACTTCTTAGACTGTATCGTCAACTGAACTTAATCAGTATCCTGTGCCATGCCACCCTCGGTATTGCCTTGGACCATCTGTCCAAAATACTGCCCCTCGTCAGAAGAAAAACTATAACTCTGCAACGTCCTTGTCGTCCAGGTCACCTTGGAAGCCTGGAATGATAACTGTCTCTCGAATGAGGCTGTCGTTATCATATCCCTAGAACATCAACTTATGTTCTAAAACTGCTTCCGACTGTTTCTCCAGGATTGGATCAATATCAACTTATTGCATCTACTGCAAAAACAACATCTGGTGTGGTACCTGACATCTCATGATTGACTCAATTGCCTAAGCAAGTGATCTGCCAATCATGAGTATCCCTCTCCCCTTTAGTCTATAAGACACCTTTAGAGAGGGCGACTCCATCAACTGCAGGTACACTACCGTGTCAGGAGTCGTCCATTCTAAATACTCATAGAATGCTGTCAAGGTACCCAGATTAGGAAACCACCCAAATCTAGATCTAAAACCATAGATCTAGTAACCAGTATGTCTGATATAATATCCAAGTCCTATGTGGAGAAAACACTGTGTGACGACCAAAGTATAACCGATCGTAGTATAGGAATATCACTTCCTACTACCTTCTCAACAGATCCACCCCTTATTCTGATGACGTCAAACCTATGACTGTCACATCAGAAATAGATGATCTATCTCCGCTACATCTGCTTTAGTCTATAAATAGACAAGAGCATGATGTCCACCAATGCTTCCGCTGCTCCCACTGACTACGACAACCCTCTGCCAGAGTCATATAGACGTGCACTTCTAAAGCTAGTTTAGAACGACGCTATACTCATCCTCCTGCTGAGTCTCGCAGCCTGGAACAACAGCAATGGCAAGTGTGGGTAAACAAGAACTTCCCTGTCACCGTCCTTGAGGCTACCGTAGTACCTCTCGGGTGCCTGAAGTTACCCACCTTATCTGCGGAGTGGCCAATGGAATGTCAAATCAGATTGAATCTTTAGGTTCCTTATCAAATCTTCAGTAATCGTTTGTGGTTCTGGAATCACTTCCAGTTCTACCATACTCCCACTACTGTTTTTCTGAAAAAAATCCATTTTTAATAAAAACTGTGGCGAGTCTAGAACAATATTGCTATTGTTCATCCAGATGGTAGAAAGTCAACCCTCGTCATAGCCTGGGTCAACCCACAAACAGCCATTATAGAAACGTGCCTTGAGTTGTCCAGTGTTTGGTTTTAAGCATAAGCCGGAAAACTCCCCGTACCTTAACATCGTTAAGATATGAACTGTTCTATATCCAATATAGAACCAGAGGCACTGATTCAATTGAACCAGATTCAAATCATGCAGCTATCTCCAGTGCATGTCAACTAAATGGAAGGAGGCCGATCAGCGTTACTCAACTTAGGAATGCTTCCAATTATGAGTAACCTGAAAGAGAAGCAATTTCTCTTTATCATTACTATCAACTGAACACCATACACAAGTATCTACATCTTCGATCTCTTTGAAGAATCCCAATACTTGCAATACCTGGTTCTCTACTTTATCCAAATACCTATAACTTCTCAAAATTCGGACCCTGTGTTTCTACGAAACACTTGTCTAAAAACTAGAGAAGTCATAAGTAAACCGAATATAGTACGAGGACCAACCCCTCTGTCCTAATGGACACTGGACAACATACAATACTCTGTATAAGTCCGCTGAGTCTAACAACTCTTTCACTGTGCGTCGTAGGTTGAAAACTGTACTTATGGTTAAGAAGAATTACACCGTTGTTTAATGCACCTTACCTAACCATCCACTGATATAGGTAAATGTCATCGACATAATATCAAAAGGTATATCTCACTCTATGAAAATAGACGTACAGATATATCAATTTGAAATTGGTGCATAACCGCGGATATTCAAAACCAAATAATTGCCGTCCGGCAAACAACCCAGGTGACTTCCTCAAATAATGAGGATGATCACCTAATTCCCAATAACTTACTCCCACTCATCATCTGTAAAACCATACAGATGTGAGAATCATACCTGGTAAATACATACCCTGGAGTAAGTGTCTAATCGGGAAATCAGTTTTCCATTAACAGTACACAGTGAAACTGAAACATTGAAATGTTTCGTTGGGGTATCCTGGTATTCCTAGTAATGCCTCTTCCATCATCCAGATTCACAACTGTAACCGTATATCTCTTTGCCATCTGTCCAAATCCCTTTATATGTCTTTAGTCATTACCGTCTGCACACCCCTTTAGGCCAAATGGTTTTCTTCCTTCCCTACCGTTCGGCACCAGCCTATGGTTTGGAAGAAGACTATCCAATAAGCATAAAAGGTGTACTGTCCTAATCCTAGGAACACTCGCAATGCGAGAGAAGGTGAAGATAAAAGAAACCTGAATGTACTTTATTCCTATTTCTCCTGAACCAGAATCCATCCCCGAACTGGAACAAGTTCCTTTCGAGTTCGTATATAACCATACGATGGAGTATCCAATAAAATGGGATCTTCGTAGTGATACGGAGTGTCCTGGAGAAATACAAAGGTGATTTAGGATTGGCGAAGAAATACTTGGTTCGGTCGTGAATAGCAATCCCAATTTACTTTGCCCTCCTACTAATCCCTTGCTTTGTCTTAACTTAATACCTTCTGCACACCATCGTTATGCTAATTGGTTTTCTTCATTCCCTACCGGTCGGCACCAGCCTAAGGTTTGGAAGAAGACTATCCAATTTGCGTAATAGGTGTACTATCTCCTAAACCAAGGAGTACTCACAACTTGAGAGAAGGTGAAAAGAAAAGACAATTGAATAATCCTATTCGTTTTCTCCAAAACCGAAAACCATCCTCGAAGTCCTTCGAGTTCGTATATAACCATACGATGGTTTTGTCCAATGGAAGTGGACGTTCGTAGTAATACGGGGTGTCCTGGAGAAAAGGGTAAAAGTAGGAGTGGCAATGAGGTCTGCAACTCTGACAATCCAAAAGCCTGTGTTAAGAAGGTTCGGTTAACTTGGTCACTGAGTCAAAGTCCAAGGTCGGGTCAATGGTCGCTGCTAAAGAGAGAGAGAAAAGAAACACTCAGCGTGCACTCTAACCTAGATCAGAATGGTTATCACTTTGTCTAATCTGGAAACCTCCCATTGTACCTCAAATTCTCCTCCAAACCTGAAAGAAGAATTAGTCGGGGTCACCCGAGGAGTAAACCAACTCATCAGTGGGAATCGGGATCCAACTATCATCCATGATAACGTGACGAAATCCACTCACGTCACCACACTCCAGAAGGTATGCGCATGCCTGGCAAGTTTCAGTTCTTTTGAAACTCCCGATGTGATTTTTACCCCTAGGACCCAAGTGACCTTGACTGAGCCAACATATCAAAGGACCCTAGTCAAGTTCAACCCGTCATTATCTTGATTGCATTAGACCCACCCGCACGAGTCCTTGACTGAGCCAAAATGACCGTACGACTGTCCCAACCAATCACATATCCATGCAACAGAAAAGCACTACATAGCTACCGAACACTACTCCTCGGCTGAGCACGACATACGCAGTATGAATACTAAGTAATACTAATCTGAAATGACGGAGGGCTACGACTGGTTTTTGGCGAAAAACCTTTAACGTAATCAACTTGATATCGTTGAAGGAACTGCACAACTTTTTATAAAATATAGTGACGAAAACCTTTACTAAAGAGGTCACTCCCGGTGAAGGGATCTCGGCTCTTTCCCCGTAGAATGAGGTGCAGGATATTCCAACTGAATACCACGATGCAAAGCAAAAGTAATCGGCTATAGTGAAGTTATTGCCCTGACGCAAACTTCTGTCCAAGGGGTCACTCCCGGTGAAGGGATCTCGGCCCTTGCCTCGTCGACTGAGGAGCAGGATATTCCAAATGAATACCACGATGCAAAACAAAAGTGAACGTCCTTGCAATAACAGCTTTTTGAAAAGTGTTCCAACAACATCAGAATAGGTTTGTTTTTCTTGCATTGATCCGAATCAACGCAGTCCCATCAATTAATCACACCACAAAGAACGAAAATATACTGACGTACGTATATGCCATCCGCATTCGCCACTGGGTCCCGTCATCACCCGTTAGGTTAGCTAACTAACGGCAGAGCGGGGACTGGACTAGCGCGGATGTAAAACATATACAACATCTACTAATATATATACCAATATATTATATTTCGCTCAAGGCGTGATAAAATGCAACATCACAGAAATGTACAGCATCACAGAACAATACAGATATCTGGAAGCCCCGGGTTTCACAGAGCCGCTGCTGAAACCCGACGTTCCCCTGGTCGTGTGGATAGCCTGTGCAATGAAAACCTAGACCCCTACGGGCGCGGCAAGTCACCCGCCAAAACCTGAAGCGAGGCAGCCCCCTTCAGTGCCGTGAATGGACCACCCAGCACTTCACGGAATCCGGTAACTTGGGCACCCCTCCTGGGTCATCCTGTACCCCCTACAAGTGCGGCGAATAGCCCGCCAATCTTAGAGTGAAGCCCCCTCCGTCTCAATGCCATGAGATGCGGGCCCGTTGCCCCCTAGAACCCGGCTATCCGTGCACTCCTTCGTGGGGTAATCCTAGTACAGAAAGTAAAATATACATACACCGGGTACATCGACCGCAACCAGGTCGTGCCCCAAAAGAATAATACAAACAGGCAGTGACGGCAGTCCACATGTTGGACGCTCGCCCCGCAATATCAAATGTACATAATACAACAAAACTGTACTAGCATTGCATCCAGGCTATCCCCCACGACCGATCCGCAACAACACAGCATAAACATAGAACATCAACGTGAAAGCCACGTTCGCAAATCCGTCTAACCGGGCTATAGCAGTTAAACGGGATTTACCGATCAAGTGACATTCACGGTCGCAGATATAATGTAAATACTGTGAAATAATATGTTTAAAAATATCCGATCGATCAAACAATTAACAAGTGGGCCCCAAGAAAAACTGTAGCACTCACAGAAATAATTGGCCCAAATTTAATATTCTAAAACCCACAAATTTAGCCCAGAAGCCCACTGTAAAATTTTGACCCAGTGAAGACTCCAGAGTGCGGCGGAACCGCGGCCCAAGGGGGGGTTTGGCCGCGGTTCCGCGCTCAGGTAGTCGACTGAGATTGTAGAATTTTTACAGTGGTCTTAGAATTTCCTGCACATTATTTTTCTGCAACCTGAAAAATTTTTAGACACCAAAAAATTCCAACAGAAAACTGATGCAAAGAAAAATGTGGTTTTTGGGATTTTGGTCGATCGGAAATGCAAAACACATTAGAACAAGCTAGGAAAGGTTAATGGCGTGGCTCTGATACCATGTTGCGCCACGGCAGCGCCCCGGCCTCGTACTCGAGGCCAAAATGCGGAATCAAAATTTTTTCCTCACTCGGAAACCGGCGCTACCGCGGACAATGAAAACCCGGATCGTAACCATTAACCTAATGCTAGCAATCAAGAGATAGGGTGAGAAGTATACCGAGTGATCCGAGTCCTCCGGTCTTCTCGTCATCGTCCCGATCTCCCGCGGAAAGTGTAGTCTCCATATCGTCGCCTCCTCGCCGGAAAGGGCACCACATCGCCTGCGTCTTTTACAGGCTCCCGCCTCAATACCGAGGCAACTCGGGCATGAAGCCGGCAACTCGACATGGTCAAGATATGCTGTAGAATATGGTGTAGAAGATGCTTGTCTCTTTGGGGTTATGTAGTTGCCATTGAGAATGATGGAGGAAACAAGGATTAGAAAAATGGTGCTTGCATTTTTCTAGCAAGTAAATGAGATCAAGAAAGAAACTATGAAGCTCTCTTCTTCTTCTTCTCTCTTTCTTTTTTCTCTCCTTCTTACTTATGAAAAAACTTATCATCCAAATGAGAATGGTGGAGGAGGGAATATGAAGCATGAAGGGAGGTGAGTGTAGGGTAAAGGAAGTGGTGACCACATCAAGACATAATCATCATCAAACTTACATCAACCTCAAATCCAATCTTTTCACAATAAAGCATGAAATGATGAAGGAAAAGAATGGAATAAAAAGATGCTCTCATCTTACAAATAAACCCTCCACAAATGTAATTTGCAAAACTGCAAATTACCCCCTCCATCATAAAAGTCCGGCAGGGAAAGAACAAAGGAAAACCGGCCGGAACGGAATACAAACTGGCAACTCCAGAAAACTGGTCCCGTAATAAATTACAGGAAAACCCCAATACTGTGCATACACACCCGCATCTGTATTCTGACCGGATACAAATGCAATGAGAAAAAATCTACACTGTACTAAACTAGTACCGGCTTAAACCAAAGCCGGCTAGTAAAATCCGTCCGATCCTGATCCGTGCAATACCGCACGTATCAGATCGAACCCTGCCATATAGCTATACGGCTACTAGTACAAACTGTCCGATCCTGATCCGTGCAATACCGCACGTATCTGATCGGACCCTGCCATATCTCCATACGGCCTCTACAGCGTTTCGCCCGAAAGCTTGAGTAACTGAAAGTGTGGTGGACTCTAAAGACTCGTCAATACTATGGCTGTGGATTTAACCACTAGCACGTCAGAGGTATTAGCCAATACGTGACGGGCCACCAGCTATTGACCTAAAGGGACGTCGATGAGCGAACTCATCCTGACACCCTACTGAGCCTGTCAGTGACAATATCCGTACAGTCCGGTCCGTTCGTCTATGAGCATCGCATGTCGGGCCTAGGGGGTTGGTAAAAGTCAGACCCCCAAAAGCGGTACAAGTCGTGTCGGAGTGTAACCCAGAACGCCCTGAGATACTACTGGAATACCTACCAGTAAATCTCCTGCCTCGGCCGAGGGCTTTGCGTAATGGCTCTCCTAGACACAGCGCGACCTCACCCCCAATACCGGGAGAGACGAACCCCTGCAGATCCGCTCACTGCCTCCATGTGGCTCGGGACTGTACCCAACTAAAACCTGTTTGCACGACTCCTTTGAGCCGTGGTAGGGTAGTAATCAAAGTACAGTGGGAACTCACACGAGACAAATGACGATCTCAGGTCGATGAACTAACCTGTACACATGTCACCTGGGAACTGCTACCTGACGTCTGGTATAATTCCAACTAGCAGGTTCCCGACGAGTCCTGTCCGGTGTACTCATAAGCCAATGAGCACCTGTATACATCTTAGGTGAACCAACTGACACCAGTGGCTTGTGAGACCGGCCACCGCCCCTCGTCGGGGTCTCGACTGTATACACTAGTCTACTCTGAAGAATCGATGCCCTGTCTCGAAACTCCTATGACTAGGGACCTTTTAAGGATGTGCTTATAGACTACCAGCTCCCACGTATATGATTGCCATCATACTGCCGGCAGTCAAGCAAGAATCCTAGGGGCTTTATCAACGTGTAATAGCGACATGCCAGGTCACCTAAAGCAGTACACGATGATAAAGATAAACCAGATAGCATACTATCATCTCGAGTAAGACTGTCCTACCGGGATAGGTCATCCCTCAATCATTGCAATCACGTGCCTGTGATCCAATAATTGACTCTGAGGGCACTATCTCCAACAAAAAGATTAATCCATTCTTATCATCATAGAACCATGGTTTAGTGTAGAGAATTAATCATGGTTGAAAGGTATGGTTAGGGTTAAGGATGAGATAAGAATGGCGTACTAAGTCAAAGCTTCATGAAGCTTTAACTAAACAACAAAAGAAGCCACCATTCTTTTCTCCTTTCCATTTAATTTCCAAAATGAATAAATACATAAATAAAGAAAAGAAAACCCTAATCATAATCTTAACCATGGTCTAATTCTTTACATTTAACCAAGTTAACATGTATCATCAAACATGATACAACCATTTGCACAAAAAGTATATCTCATATACAACTTGTGCATCCAAGTGAGAAAATCCATTTAAAGTGAACCAATACTAGTTAGTGCAAAGTAATATATCAAATATATAATTATGCATTAAATCATTAAATCAACACTTGATTCAATGATCCGGTCATGTCGCACACAACCGACTAGTATACAATGTATCGGCTTATCGAATCAACGCTTGAATCGATAACTAGGTTATATCGCATATAACCATTCGACACATTGATCGCGAGAATGAAATACGGTATCACATACACGCATTATTCTCGGTCCCGCACATATCTCATATGCGCTCCTATTTCGTTTCGATTGAGCCAGGAAACCTCTGTGTAGGACTCTAAAGACTCGTCAATACGCCGGCAGCAGGTGATGATCATATCAAACACCCACAAGCCGCAAGCGGTCTGCTAAACGTAACGGCCACCCGGGTATTGAGCGATCTAAAGATCGACGAGCAAGCCCGCTCACACTCCAGTGAATCCGACCAGTAACACTACCGTACAGTCCGGTCTGATCGTCTGATATGTCGCATATCTCGCCTAGGGGTGGTAAACGTCAGACCCCAATAGCTCGATAAGTCGTGTCGATATGAGGTCTATAACACTTCGAGAAACTACTGGTAACACTTACCAGTAAATCTCAGCAACCCTGGCCAGGGATTTCCTGTTATAGCCAATCGAACACAGCGCAACATCAACTCCCTATACCAGGAGAGACGAATCCCCTCCTATCGCTCATTGCCTCCATGTGACTCGGGACTGTACCCAAAAACCACCGTTTTGCACGCCCTCTTGGACGTGGTAAGATGGAAATCAAAGCACAGTGGGAACCACACAAGACTCTATGACGATCTCGGGTCAACAGACAACTCTGTACCAGTGTCACCAGAGAACTGCCATCTGACGTGAGGTATAATACCATCTGGGAGTTCTCGGCGAGTCCGTCCAGTGTACCCAGTCTCTACTGAGCACCCGTATATCATCTCTGATGTCAAACACCGATGGATATGGGATCATCCATCGCCCATCTGTATGGGTCGAGAAGATACACGCTAGTCTACTCTGGTATATCGATGCCCCGTCTCGATACACCCACGACTAGGGACTTTGAAGGATGTACTTATGGACTACCATGTCCCCACTAGTATGATCCGCATCATAGTCCAGGTAGTCAAGTACACATCCTAAGGGCTTTACCAACATGTAACAGAGAGACAATCAGTTTACACGTTAAGGTAAAGAGCAACCAGATAGCATACTATCATGTCGAGCAAGAAAGTCCTCCCTATATATGTCCCAGCATCCACTACAATATAAATCCAATGTACAGTAATGGCCTCTAGGGCATACATATAACTAACAATCTCCCACTTGCACTAGGGCCATCTGTAGCAGTGGTTGTAGTATCTCATACTCAACCATCCCATAAAAGTCTCTCTCTGGGAATAGGCCTTCGTGAGTGGATCCGCTGTGTTATCCTCTAATTCTGCTCTCCTTGCCTCGATCAACCTGGAGATCAACCATCTCCATGATCAGGTGATACTGCCTTAGAATAAGTCTGGATCACTGATGGGACCGGCGTTCCTTGGCATAAGCCACAACTCCATTGTCACACAATGGGAGGAACATAGTTCATCTCATGAACCAATATACACCCAAACAGCTTCTTTGGTAGCATCTTTAGTAGCGATGTATCCTGCCTTTATCGTCTAGTATGCCACGGTATCTAGCTTGGAACTCTTCCAACATACCGTCCCTTTACTGGGGGTAAAGACAATGCCTGCAACTGACATTCAGTCGTCTTTATCACCCTGGAACCCTTCCAGCGATTCTCTCCCAGGATCTATTGATATCATCTCACTACAACTAGTGAGAATCCTAACATCCAATTAAATCTATCTCATAGATCTAAAACTCAGGATTTAGGAGGTATCATTTTGATCCTACACGGAGAATCTTTGTGATAAACGGAGATTGATCGAGCGTAGCATAAGAAACTCCTTTCTTATCAAGAGTATGTCATCCACGTACTCTACGAGGATCACCACCATACTCCCTACTACCTTTTTGTATATACAAGGTTCATCTACCATTTTGATGATGTCAACTTCTTTGACTAATCCATCAAAACAGATGTTCCAACTCCGCGATGCCTGCTTTATCAGATAAAACATCTTGCACACGTTTCCGCTGCTCCCACTGTTTACGATGCCCTCTGGCTGTGTACTTATAGACTCACTCTTCTAAAACATCATTTAGAAAAGCAGTCATGACACCCAACCACCAGATATCGTAGTCATGGTATGTAGCCGTGGCAAGTAGGATCTGGATAGACTTAAGCATAGGTATTGGAAAAGGTTTCATCATTATCCACGCCTGGTTGATGACGAAAACCTTTAACAAGTCTAGCTTTGAAAGTCTCAACTTTTCCATATACACCAAGTAATCTTCTCAAGATATACTTGCTCCTGATGGGGATTTAACCCTTCAGATATAGCAACCAAAGTCCATACTTTGTTGGTGTATAAGGATTCCATCTCAGATCGATAAACATCCAGCCATTCTTACAGAGTCTCACTCCTGATGGCCAGCTCGAAACTAGTTGGGTCATCATCTCATGATGCAATCCTCGCTCCCACTGTCATAGAGAAACAGAAGTATCTCTCAGGTGGGTGAGGAACCCTACTAGATCGGCGGAGAGGCTGAGGTTCGTTGGTTTCTACTGAATCCTTTGGTTCTACCAAATCAGCTGCTGTCATTTGTATAGCTGGAACCTTTCCAGTTGTACTTAACAGACCTTGCTTCGAGCTTGTCCGGATTTTGCTTTTAAACATAGGCCGGACAACCCCAAATCTTAACTAACTTAAGATATGGGCTCTTCCCTTTCCATATCATATATGAAATGGTAGGCTTTGATTTGATTCGAACCCTATTCAATAGGTATGCAGCTTCTCAAGTGCATAACCCCTTAAGGAAAAAGGTAACTCAGTATCACTCATCATAGAGCACACCTTATCATATAGGGTGTGATTGCTCCGCCCCAATATACCATCGTGCCATGGTGTATGCGGAGGAGTAATGCCGAGAGAGAATCTCATTCTCCTTTAGAATAGTCCAGGATTTCCGTGCTCAAGTATTCTCCTCCTTGATCTCATCAAAGGACATAATACTTATACCCGTATTTTGGTTCTCTACTTCTAACTTATATTCTGTGAATATCTTAAAAGGTTCGGACTTGTGTTTCAACAGGAACATAGGTCTGAATCTCGAAAGATCATCAGAGAACGTAATGAAGTATAAAGAACCAGTCCTGGCATGTGTAGACAGGGGACCTACATACATCAACATGTATCATCCCAAGAGTTCACTAACTCTTTCTCTGTTTCTAGTAAACGGAGCTATGGTCATCTTATCTTTGTGACATGACTGGCGAGTTTCACAAGATGTAAGTTCAAACTAATTTAAATATGCATCATTATGTAACTCTAGCCAGTCGGGTCGCATTGATATGACCTAGTCTACAATACCTCAAGAAGAATTCGTTCATTTCTGAACTCTTCCTCTTGTGTGTGTTCCATATACTAAGAACTGTAGTTTGATTTAGAACGTCAATGCTTTTAGACAACGTGCCTGAACCGATCAACTTTTGATATAGGAAATGTTCAAAACATTATCCAACAATACGAAATTTTATCGTTTCTTTACTAATAAAGAGACAGATATGATTTTGTATATCAGGTTCGATATCTAATAACATTCGTTCAGAATCAATGTATCGGTAATACAGGGTGACAGTGACCGACAGACTTGGCTGCAACTCTTGCCCCGTTTTCTGCCTCATGAAACTTATCACCCGTTCTCAATTTTTCTACCCTTTTGTAGCCCTATGTAACAGATTACATATCTGGGATCCTGATCCGGTATCATATACCAGGATGCGGAGGATACTGAGAAACAGTTTTGTATAATGAACACACCCGAAGATGATGCATCAGCATGCACTCTCTTCGTTTGGGCGGCACGGGAAATCTGGTATTCCCCAATTTCCTGCTCTGTCTTATAACAATTATAAGTTGGAGCGGGACCAACGTTCCCCAGCTCAGTATAACAAGCGGGTTCGGTCAATAATCCGTATTATTATCTTGATTAAGGCGTGACATGGTCGCTACCAGGAGAGAGAGAGAAGAAAACACTCAGCGTGCGCTCTTGCAAGAATAGATTGGTTATTATTTTATCTAATCTGGATGGCTCCCACTGCTTTTTATCAAATCTTCCTTCAAACCCTAAAAGGAAAGACTAGCCGGGATTAATTACACACTACAAGTTCGCCAATCTTTCAGCCAGGCCAGTGTCGGTACTTTGAGGGAGGTCCCCCGTGCTTTCGCACGAACCTAATTAATGTAAACCTCGTTTTCCCAGAGGCGTAACCTCGTTAACACCTTTCTAGAAACCTACTTGATCGGCTAATTGTAATGTATAAAACTCTCCCAGGAGTAACTCTTACTCGCAGCGGGTATCGGGATCCAACTATCTCATAGAAGGTATGCAATCTCATTGCAAATCTCAACACTTGAAATTCCCGATAATATTTTGCCCCTAGCGTCCTATGACCTTGACGCAGGCCAACAAACCATAGCCCGCTAGTCAAGTTCAACCCGTCATTTCCTGATTGAATTAAACCCACCCGCACGACCCTTGACGCAGGCCAACAAAGTCGCACGACTACCCTAATCCAATCTGCATCATATGCATAAGCAGATAAATACTAGTTAGCTACCGCACACTACGCCTTGACGCAGGCCAACAAACGTAGCACGAATACTAACTACCACTTATTTGAAATGACGGAGGGCTACGACAGGTTTTTCTGAAAACCTACTGCGTAATGAACTCGATATCGTTGTAGGATCAAATGATTTTTAAAATGGAGTGCTTTTGAGGCTTTTCTAGTTTTGCTAAAGGAGTCATTCCCGGTGAAGGGATCGTCGGTCCTTTCCTCGTCGAATGAGGTGCGGGATATATCATATATATCACTGTGCAAAGCAAAAACACTTAAAAGCTATCAAAAGACAAACCGAGTGTGTAGCATAAGCCAGTTATTGCTAAAGGAGTCACTCCCGGTGAAGGGATCTCGGTCCTTTCCTTATCGAATAAGGTGCGGGATATATCATATACACCACTGTGCAAAGCAAGAACTGTAGCTACCTGTTTTTATTTTGAAATTCGATTCTACAACATCTTAGGTTTCTTTTATTTCATTAATCTCATTAATGAAGTCCCATCATTTAAGTACCTAAACATCACAGATAAATACGACGTACACTTATGCCATCCGCATTCGCCTCGATGTCCCCTCGTTCACCGTCAGGTTAGGTAACTAACGGCAGAGCGGGGCAGGGCTAGCGCGGGTGTAAAACATAAGCAACGTCTATATAATATATCATATATACTATATACTGTATCTATCACAGAACATCACATGATCACATCACAGATATCGCAGCAGAAGAATCATATGAAATATTGGATATACTAGGACGTCCGTGTTTTCAATACGAGCCAGTATAAAATACGGATTGCACGGTCGTGATGAATAGCCAAACCCACACCCCTAGACCCCTACGAGAGCGGCAAGCAACCCTACCAATTCTGGAGTTAGGAGACCCGGACTCGACTCCTCGAGTTGGTCTCCCTCTGGACTCCAGAACCCGGTTACTTATGCCCTCCTCCTTGGGTCTATCCTAGTGCGGAAAAGTCAATAATATACAAAAGGTGACTACTTCCGCAACCTGGAAGCGCCCCAATAAAAAGAATATTACATACAAGTTTTTACATGAATGAAAATGAAAAACACTCATCTCACATAAAAACCCCCGGCTATTCAACACGACGATCCAATATAACATATCCAGCAATACATAACATCACATGTCATCAACGTAAGTAAATATGTCCATCCCAATTGTCGTTGACATATAGCAACGAAACCGGCGATATCACATATTACACTTACGGTCACAGAAAAGAAAGTGTAAAACTACAACAGTTGGAATCCGCAATCTCCTCAGACATCGCATGCCTGACCAAATGAATTACTTAGACATCGCATGCCTAACAATTATAAACCCCGTATTTTAGTCTCAAAATCGAAAACTCTTTTCAATATCAAGTCGGGCAATTCAACAAGATTCCCGACATCCTGATCGAATACTCGTCGCAAACTTTAGTAGGCGGCCGCACCCCCGATACCGTCGACGAAGTGCACCAAGGCGGAACACCGCTGCCGCGAGCACCCAAACGGATGCTTTCGGCGACGGGGTTCTCCTACAGTCACTTGGTCGGGGCTATGGAGCGAGGCTGTCTATTAAGTTTACCCGGCGAGTATCCGCGTACGCTACGTGATTGCAACGGACTTTTGATCGCATCAAAATTCCGTGGCAACCGATCAAGTGAGACTAAACTGCTATGTTTATAACAGTCATCCAGTTATCACATAACTTATTGTGAATTCCAATTATTGTATCCCATTCCAGATAAACAGAAAATGTTAAACTTTTCGATCGAACAGTCAAACACCCAAGTTTTCCCGATACAGATCAACACATGAAACAAGTCTAACAACATTCAGTTCATGCCTCAGTACCAACGGTCCAGCCGTAGAAGGGTCAAGCCAACGCCTCACATGTGGCACGCCGTACTGCCCCAAACCCAAAGGTTCAAAGGGCAGTTCAAGACGGTCACATAATCGAGTTAAGGTTTGTTGTCTTCTAGAGGGACCATCTTGTTACTTGCACTACTTAGAACATCGTTAAACCACGGAAAAATCCAACACTTGGAAATTTCCCGACAGGGGAAAAATTGGGTATTTGTATCCGGTCGAACTTTTTAACATATTCTAAAATTTATCCGGAAAGCCACACAGACAAAATTTGATATTCCGATCGAAACTCCGAAACCCCAAAACCACCTCTGAAAATTCAACTCTGGAAAAATTATTAAAAATTCCCAGAAAAAGGAGCACTGGAAATAAAGAATTACTGTGCAAATAGAATAAAATATTTCGTCCGTACGACCGTGGAACCGCCGCATGAGCCTTGCTCATGGCGCGGAACCGCGGTGGAAAAGTAGAATTGGGCCCACGAAATTTACAGTAATTCTTAGAAAACCCTGCTTGATTTTCTGGATATTTTTAATCTTGAAAAATCCACAATTTTAAAATCTGGACATAGAGCAATATTGGTTCGGGGTTTCGGGTTCGTTCGGACTTCAAATTCCGTCTAGACTTCGCCTAAGGCTCTAGCTAGGCTCTGATACCACTGTAGGGTTCCTAGGCACACCAAGGAGGTCTCTAAAGGCATCTACCATGCCAATTTCAAAAATTCGGTGCCGAGAAACCCTAATGTACGGATCGTCGGCTAGATTTCTAGGCGAAACAAAACTAGTTAACACTTAACTAATGAGAATACGGAAATACAACCTTTTTAGATCCGGTGCTCCACCTCCATAGCTCCGCAACAAGGTCCTCTCCGCTGTCCAAATCAAATCCGGGCTCAAGCGTCGGCTTCGTCGGAGAATGGGCAAGCTAGGTCGTCGATGTCCATGCCGAAGATGATCTACGTCGAGGCATCGAAAGATCAAGCTCCACCTTCACCAAGTCATGAAAACTTGTGAAGGAAACACTCTCTACTACTTGGCAAGAGGTAGAGGATGAAGAAATAGGAAGTGGGTAGACTTTAGATTTGGATTTCTCACTTGTTTGCTCAATTCACCATTGATGAAGAAAGCTTTTTCTTCTTGAGTTCAAGGAAGAAGAAGAAGAAATGTTATATTATGTTCATTCTCAAATGAAAAGAATAATCCATTCTTATCATCATAGAACCATGGTTTAGTGTATAGAATTAATCATGGTTGAAAGGTATGGTTAGGGTTAAGGATGAGATAAGAATGGTGGACTAAGTCAAAGCTTCATGAAGCTTTAACTAAACAACAAAAGAAGCCACCATTCTTTTCTCCTTTCCATTTAATTTCCAAAATGAATAAATACATAAATAAAGAAAAGAAAACCCTAATCATAATCTTAACCATGGTCTAATTCTTTACATTTAACCAAGTTAACATGTATCATCAAACATGATACAAACATTTGCACAAAAAGTATATCTCATATACAACTTGTGCATCCAAGTGAGAAAATCCATTTAAAGTGAACCAATACTAGTTAGTGCAAAGTAATATATCAAATATATAATTATGCATTAAATCATTAAATCAACACTTGATTCAATGATCCGGTCATGTCGCACACAACCGACTAGTATACAAAGTATCGGCTTATCGAATCAACGCTTGAATCGATAACTAGGTTATATCGCATACAACCATTCGACACATTGATCGCGAGAATGAAATACGGTATCACATACACGCATTATTCTCGGTCCCGCACATATCTCATATGCGCTCCTATTTCGTTTCGCTTGAGCCAGGAAACCTCTGTGTAGGACTCTAAAGACTCGTCAATACGCCGGCAGCAGGTGATGATCATATCAAACAACCACAAGCCGCAAGCGGTCTGCTAAACGTAACGGCCACCCGGGTATTGAGCGATCTGAAGATCGACGAGCAAGCCCTCTCACACTCCAGTGAATCCGACCAGTAACACTACCGTACCGTCCGGTCTGATCATCTGATATGTCGCATATCTCGCCTAGGGATGGTAAATGTCAGACCCCAATAGCTCGATAAGTCGTGTCGATATGAGGTCTATAACACTTCGAGAAACTACTGGTAACACTTACCAGTAAATCTCAGCAACCCTGGCCAGGGATTTCCTGTTATAGCCAATCGAACACAGCGCAACATCAACTCCCTATACCGGGAGAGACGAATCCCCTCCTATCGCTCATTGCCTCCTTGTGACTCGGGACTGTACCCAAAAACCACCGTTTTGCACGCCCTCTTGGACGTGGTAAGATGGAAATCAAAGCACAGTGGGAACCACACAAGACTCTATGACGATCTCGGGTCAACAGACTACTCTGTACCAGTGTCACCAGAGAACTGCCATCTGACGTGAGGTATAATACCATCTGGGAGTTCTCGGTGAGTCCGTCCAGTGTACCCAGTCTCTACTGAGCACCCGTATATCATCTCTGATGTCAAACACCGATGGATATGGGATCATCCATCACCCATCTGTATGGGTCGAGAAGATACACGCTAGTCTACTCTGGTATATCGATGCCCCGTCTCGATACACCCACGACTAGGGACTTTGAAGGATGTACTTATGGACTACTATGTCCCCACTAGTATGATCCGCATCATAGTCCAGGTAGTCAAGTACACATCCTAAAGGCTTTACCAACATGTAACAGAGAGACAATCAGTTTACACGTTAAGGTAAAGAGCAACCAGATAGCATACTATCATGTCGAGCAAGAAAGTCCTCCCTATATATGTCCCAGCATCCACTACAATATACATCCAATGTACAGTAATGGCCTCTAGGGCATACATATAACTAACAAGTTCGGGGATGGATTCTGGTTCAGAAGAAATAGGAATAAGGTTTATTCGGTTGTCTTTTATCTTCACCTTCTCTCGCATGGCGAGTGCTCCTAGGATTAGGACAATACACCCATTATGCTTATTGGATAGTCTTCTTCCAAACCATAGGCCGGTGCCGAACGGTAGGGAAGGAAGAAAACCATTTAGACTAAGAGGGTGTACAGAAGGTAATGACTAAAGACATATAAAGGGATTTGGAGAGATGGCAAAGAATTATACGGTTACAGTTGTGAATCTGGATAATGGAAGAGGCATTACTAGGAATACCGGGATACCCCATCGAAACATTTCAATGTTTCAGTTTCACTGTGTACTGTTAAAAGAAAACTGATTTCCAAATTAAACACTTGCTCCAGGGTATGTATTTACCTGGCATGATTCTCAAATCTATATGGTTTTACAGATGATGAGTGAGAGTAAGTAATTGGGAATTAGGTGATTATCCTCATTATATCGAGATTCGTTGTAATTGGTGATATTTGAGGAAGTCACCTGGGTTGTTTGCCGGACGGCAAATATTTGGTTTTGAATATCCGTTGTTATGCACCAATTTCAAATTGATATATCTGTACGTCTATTGTTATAGAGTGAGATATACCTTTTTGAAATTATGTCTATGACATTTACCTATATCAGTGGATGGTTAGGTAAGGAGCATTAAACAGCGGTGTAATTCTTCTTAACCATAAGTACAGTTTTCAACCTACGACACACAGGGAATGAGTTATTAGACTCAAGAGACTTATACTAAGTATTGTATATTGTCTGGTGTCCATTAGGACAGAAGGGTTGGTCCTCATACTATATTCTGTTTACTTATGACTTCTCTAGTTCTTAGACATATGTTTCGTAGAAACACAAGGTCCAAGTTTTGAGAAGTTATAGGTATAAGAGTAAAGTAGAGAACCAAGTGTTGCAAGTATCAGGATTCTTCAAGGTGATCGAAGATGAAGATACTTGTGTATGGTATTCAGTTGATAGTAATAGAACTTGCTTCTCTTTCAGGTTACTCATAATTGGAAGCATTCCTAAGTTAAGTAACGTCGATCGGCCTCCTGCCATTTAGTTGACATGCGCTAGAGACAGCTGCATGATTTGAATCTGGTTCAATTAAATCAGTGCCTATGGTTCTATATTGGATATAGAACAGTTCATATCTTAACGATGTTAAGGTACGGGGAGTTGTCTGGCTTATGCTTAAAACCAGACTCTGGATAACTCTAGGCACGTTTCTGTGATGGCTGTTTGTGGGTTGACCCAATCTAGGACGAGGGTTGATTTTCTACCATCAGGAAGATCAATAGTGATATTGTTCTTGACTCACCATAGTTTTAATAAAAATGGATTTTTTCAGAAAACAGTAGTGGGAGTATGGTAGAACTGGAAGTGATTCCAGAACCGCAAACGATTACTGAAGATTTGATAAGAACCTAAAGATTCAATCTGGATTGACATTCCATTGGCCACTCCGCAGATAAGGTGTGTAACCTCAGGCACCCGAGAGGTACTTTGGTATGCTCAAGGACGGTGGCAGGGAGGTTTTTGTTTACCCAGACTTTCCATTGCTGTTGTTCCAGACTGTGAGACCCGGCAGGAGGATGAGTATAGCGCCGTTCTAAACTAGCTTTAGAAGTGCACGTGTATATGACTCTGTCAGAGGGTTGTCGTAGTCAGTGGGAGCAGCGGAAGCATGGTGGACAAGAGGCTTATGTCTATTTATAGACTAAAGCAGATATAGCAGAGATAGATCATCTATTTCTGATGTAATAGTCATAGGTTTGACTTCATCAGAATAGGGGATGGATCTGTTAAGAAGGTAGTAGGGTGTGATGTCCTAGTATTTGGATGACATACATATAGTAGGAAGTGATATTCCTCTACTATGATCGGTTATACTTTGGTTGTCACACAGTGGTTTCTCCACACAAGACTTGGATATTATATCAGACATTCTGGTCACTAGATCTATGGTTTTAGATCTAGATTTGGGTAGTTTCCCAATCTGGGTACTTTGACAACATTCTATGAGTATTTAGAATGGACGACTCCTGGCACGGTAGTATACCTGCAAGTGATGGGGTCACCCTCTCTAAAGGTGTCTTACGAAAGGGAGAGGGATGAGCATGATTGGCAGATCACTTGCTTAGGCAATTGAATCAATCATGAGGTGTCAAGTACCACACCAGATGTTGTTTTTGCAGTAGATGCAATATGATATTAATCCAATCCTGGAGAAACATTCGGAAGCAGTTTTAGAACATAAATGGATGTTCTAGGGATATGATAACGGCATCCTCCTTCGGGAGACAGTTATCATTCCAGGCTTCAAAGGTGACCTAGATGACAGAGTGGCTGTCAGAGTTATAGTTTTCCCTCTGACGAGGGGCAGTATTTTGGACAGGTGGTCCAGGAGGATACTGAGAGAAGGCATGGCGCAGGATACTAATTAAGTTCAGTTGATGATACAGTCTAAGAAGTTTGGATTTGGAGTTCACTTATGAGCTAGGTCCCATCAGATATCCAGACACATTCTAAGACAGGTATTGCTCATTTCGGGAGATGGCTTTCTCCGTGAACTTGAGATAAAGAGAGACATAGAAAGAAACATCAGAGCGGATCCACTCACTGAGGCTATTCCTCGAACGCAATAGTTTCACAAACGAGCTTTGTGAGACTGACTAGTAGAGGAGTTGGGTGTTCGGTATCACACGGGCTGTGAGTATGCGACATCGCAATAATTAGCCTTGAGTGCAAGTGGGAGATTGTTGGAGATAGTGACCTCAGAGTAAATTATTGGATCAAAGGCACGTGATTGCAATGATTGAGGGAGGACCTATCCCGGTAGGACAGTCTTACTCAAGATGATAGTATGCTATCTGGTTTACCTTTATTATCGTGTACTGCTTTAGGTGACCTTACAGGTCACTATTGCACGTTGATAGAGCCCTAGGATTCTTGCTTGACTACCAGCAGTATGAGGGCGATCATATACGTGGGAGCTGGGGTCTATAAGCACATCCTTAAAAAGGTCCCTAGTCGAGGGAGTTTCGAGACAGGGCACCGATACTCCAGAGTAGACTAGTGTATACAGTCGAGACCCCGACGAGGGGCGGTGGCCGGTCTCACAAGCCACTGGTGTCAGTTGGTTCACCTAAGATGTATACAGGTGCTCATTGGGTTATGAGTACACCGGACAGGACTCGCCGGGAACATGCTAGTTGGTCTTATACCTGACGTCAGATAGCAGTTCCCTGGTAACATGTGTACAGGTTAGTTCATCGACCTGAGATCGTTATTTGTCTCGTGTGAGTTCCCACTGTGCTTTGATTACTACCCTACCACGCTCAAAGGAGACGTGCAAACAGGTTTTAGTTGGGTACAGTCCCGAGCCATATGGAGGCAGTGAGCGGATCTGCAGGGGTTCGTCTCTCCCGGTATTGGGGGTGAGGTCGCGCTGTATCTAGGAGAGCCATTACACGAAGTCCTTGGCCAAGGAAAGAGATTTACTGGTAGGTATTCCAGTAGTATCTCAGGGTGTTCTGGGCTACACTCCGACACGACTTGTACCGCTTTTGGGGGTCTGACTTTTACCAACCCCCTAGGCCCGCCATGTGATGCTCATAGACGAACGGACCGGACTGTACGGATATTGTCACTGACAGGCTCAGTAGGGTGTCAGGATGAGTTTGCTCATCGACGTCCCTTTTGGTCAATAGCTGGTAGCCCGTCACGTATGGCTAATACCTCTGACGTGCTAGTGGTTAAATCCACAGCCATAGTATTGACGAGTCTTTAGAGTCCACCACACACAGTTACTCAAGTTTCGGGCGAAACGCTGTAGAGGCCGTATGGAGATATGGCAGGGTTCGATCAGATACGTACGGTATTGCACGGATCGCGATCGGACAGATTTTACTAGCGGGCTTTGGTTTAAGCCGGATCCTAGTATTAGATAGTGTAGATTTTGTCTCTTTGCATTTGTATTCGGTCGCAATACAAATGCGGGCATGTATATGCAGTCGCGGGGTTTTCCTGTAATTTATTACGGGATCAGTTTTCTGAAGTTGCCAGTTTGCATTCCGTTCCGGCCAGTTTTCCTTTGTTCCTTCACGGCCGGATTTTTTCGATGGAGGGGTAATTTGCAGTTGTGCAAATTATCTTTGTGGAGGGTGTTGTTTGCTTTTGTGGCTTCATGATGGCATCTTTTCTTTTCATGCATCATTACATTCATTAATGAGAAGAGATTGATTTGTTTTTGGATGTGAGGCTTGCTTTTGGGGGTGTGGTCACCATTCTACTTTTCCTACACTCACCTCCCTTCTTGTTGATTCCATGACACTCCCATTTTGAGTAAGGGGCCGGCCACATTAGGAGGGAGAGAGAGAGGTTCATATGATTTTTGGTGTGGGAAAAAGTTTCATTCATCTCATTTTAGCTTGCCACAAAAATTCCCAAGTTCATCTCTTTTCTTTACCTCCATCCAAAGGCAACTTCAACCCCAAATGAGACAACCCTACTACACTACACCTACAGCACTCTTGGACGCGTTGGCTTGCCAAATTCGCGCCCGAGTTGCCTCGGTCAAGAGGTGGGAGCCCGTAAAAGAATTTAGCTACGTGGTGCCCTTTTCGACGAGGAGGCGACGACCGGAGATTCCGCGAGGAGATAGGAGTGGAGACGAAGACCGAAGGACACGGATCACTTGGTATATCTCTCTACCCATCTTTTTATTTGCTAGTAGTTAGTTTAATGGTCCGATTCGGGTTAAAAGTGTGCGGTGGTGCCGGTTTGCAAGTTTCGCAAAGTTTTTCGTTTCCGCGTTTCCGGCGTCGGATCGACGGCCGGGGCGCCGCCGTGCACATACTGCATTTTTGTTATACATATACCTAGATGACGAGGATTGTGGATGATATTTGGAGATGAGTCGATGAGATTGGGCATAGTGCCATGAGATCGGTGATATATTGTGATTCGTATTTAGGATACGACATGTGATTTTAGCGGGCCTTTAGACGTGTGTTTCACACACGCAGCTATATTTGTATAGATGATATCGATTTGTACTAGACTTAGATCAGTACCACAGATCATGAGATATGATGATAAGGATACCGGATAATTGATGAGATGAATGTGATATTGACCCGTACCCAGCTTTTGGGATGTCGTACGATGACTTACCGTACGAGCTTTATAATGATGATAGATCCGCACTCATGACTCGAGGATGTCATATGATATTGTATCATACGCGGTACCTTGAGGCGGGATCACCGACTATTATACTTATATATACATCGACTCAGATTTAGGTGGCTTCCATACCCCTCCTGATTGACTTGTTAGTTAGAGTTGTAGTTTTTCTAGTAGATGTTAGGCTAGGTTGATGTCATACCTATTTTAAAAACTAACGAATCGGGAGTATTTTAAAGACAGGTAAAGGGATTCTACGGATATTTTCAAAGACGCATCTTTTCTGAAAAACACCGTAGCCCTTATTTTCTTAAAACCCCGATTCTTCTTTCAAATGGCAAAACATCATGACATAGATACATTGATGTAGATACTGCACTGTTGTGTTATTATTCATTGTCGCATATTCTTACTGTTTGCATCGCATTGCATGTTAAATATGATTATTGTTATATCAAATCCAAGCTGTTAGGACACCAGCACCATTATCGATGATGCATATGTTCCACGTACACCTGCTTGCCGGCTCACACACTTCATCATCGATAATTGCCATGTCACTACTCTGTAGTACTGTTGCATTCAGGATATGATCTCTTGCATGGCATACTTGTGTACATACCCATTGTACTCCCATATTTACATACATAAGTAATTGCACATACATAGATGATTCTGGCTTGATTTGAGATTTGGGAACCGCAAGATACTCTTTAAAACTGATTCATTTTAAAAGAGTGGTTTTCCCTCAATATGTGCATATTACTATTCCATATTGCATGATATACTGATATGCTTACATTTCTTTTACATGTCGCATACATCATGCTTTTTATTATACGCATTGAGATATGTTGTTTCCATGATATTTCTGGATTTGGGAACCGTGGATATTTCAAAGAGATTATATAATTGTTTTAAAAACCTGGTTACCCTTGATATGATATTTCAGTGCGTCCACTATGTGTTTTCTCGGTGCTGAGAGCGACATGTGAAACCCGATTCGAGGAGGCGGTGAGGCCAATTGCGGGTACATGATGGGCCCGGTATGGTACCCCAGGGCAAGAAAAGGATACTGTGTATATAAACGGTGAGCCTAGAAGAGGGACTACTACCTACCGGTGATTGTATTTGAGCTCGGCGGATATCCGGAGGATACCGACCGGAGTCATGAGATGGATATGAGGGTCGACCAGGGTGTGTGGCACCTGAGATATATGAGGATTTAAGTGCCGATGATAGGCACGGTTTTCATGATGTTTTCGAGTGTCGATGCTAGACACTCAAGTTCCATGATTTTGATATGTCGCGAGCGACACATGTTGATTTACGTCCTCATACTTCCATGCATATGCTTTATGATGTTTCATGCATGATGCTTATTGTCATTGGGTGACACGTGGACGATTTCTATATACATATATTGACATTGATTACATAGTTGGATGATATCCACTTTTTCATAGACTTCATTATATAGTCGACATTGATCATACCTCATATTGTTGATATTGTAAGTGCACGGCGGCGTCCCGGCCGTCAATCCGACGCCGGAATGCGGAAGCGGTGATAAACTTTAATTTTGCGGACTTAGCAAACCGGCACCACCGCGCACTAAACATCCGGATCGTAACCATTAACAAGTCTAAGCTACTAACAAGATAGGGAAGAGAAGTATACCGACAGATCCGAGTCCTCCGGTCTTCTCGTCATCGTCCCGATCTCCTGCGGAATGTCCCGTCTCCTCCTCGTCGCCGGAAGTGCACCACATCGCCTACATCGTTTACGGGCTCCCACCTCAATGCCGAGGCAACTCGGGCACGAAGCCGGCTACTCGACGTTCCCAAGATATGCTGTAGAATATCTAGAGAAGAAGTCTCATTTTGGGGTTCATGGAATTGCCTTTTGGTGGAGGGATGAACTATGGAGTTTGGAGATGGAACTTGTGGATATTTGGGAGCATGAAATGGACCAAATACCCACCCCCAAAATTTTGGGCAGCCCCCTCTCATGCTTGGGCCGGCCACTACTAGTGAGGGGAGGGTGAGGAAAAAAGAGAGAGTCACCAAAAATAATAGGAGCCAAACTCATATCATGTAAGAGAGAGAGAGGAAGCTATCATGCAAATAGAAATGATCACTAGGAAAGCCACACTCCATCAACAAATCATCAACAACCATGATGACTCAAAAAGTCATGCCATCATGAAGATAAAAGTCAAGCAAGGTCAATGGATGGGGCTCCATCATGAAAACCATCATGATACAAACATATGCAAAGACCCCTTCCACAAAATGCTTATTTGCAACAATGCAAATAAACCCTCCTCCACCAATCTTCGGCCAATGAACGGAACAATGGAAATCGGCCGAAACGGAAAGCAAACTGGCAACTCCAGAAAACTGGTCCCGTAATAAATTACAGGAAAACCCCAATATACACACCCGCATCTGTATTTCGACCGAAATACAAATGCAATGAGACAAAATCTATACTGTACTATACTAGGATCCGGCTTATACCAAAACCGGCTAGTAATATCTGTTCGATCCTGATCCGTGCAATACCGCACGTATCTGATCGAACCCTGCCATATAACCATACGGCCTATAGTACAAACTGTCCGATCCTGATCCGTGCAATACCGCACGTATCTGATCGGACCTTGCCATATCTCCATACGGCCTCTACAACCTTTCGCCCGAAAGCTGAGTAACTGAATGTGGGGGACTCTAAAGACTCGTCAACACCTTGGTTGTGGATTTAACCACTAGCACGTCAGAGGTATAAGACAATACGTAACGGGCTACCAGGTACTGACTAAAAAGGGATGTCTGTGAGTGAACTCAGCCTGACAACCCTACTGAGCCTGTCAGTGACAATATCCGTGCAGTCCGGTCCGTTCGTCTATGAGCATCGCATGGCGGGCCTAGGGGGTTGGTAAAAGTCAGACCCCCAAAAGCGGTACAAGTCGTGTCGGAGTGTAGCCCAGAACACCCTGAGATACTACTGGAATACCTACCAGTAAATCTCCTTGCCTTGGCCAAGGACTTCGTGTAATGGCTCTCCTAGACACAGCACGACCTCACCCCCAATACCGGGAGAGACGAACCCCTGAAGATACGCTCACTGCCTCCATGTGGCTCGGGACTGTACCCAACTAAAACCTGTTTGCACGACTCCTTTGAGCCGTGGTAGGGTAGTAATCAAAGTACAGTGGGAACTCACACGAGATAAATGACGATCCCCAGGTCGATGAACTAACCTGCACACATGTCACCAGGGAACTGCCATCTGACGTCTGGTATATGACCAACTAGCATGTTCCCGGCGAGTCCTGTCCGGTGTACTCATAACCCAATGAGCACCTGTATACATCTTAGGTGATCCAACTGACACCAGTGGCTTGTGAGACCGGCCACCGCCCCTCGTCGGGGTCTCGACTGTATACACTAGTCTAGTATGGAGTATCGATGCCCTGTCTCGAAACTCACACGACTAGGGACCATTTAAGGATATGCTTATAGACCCCAGCTCCCACTTATATGATCGCCCTCATACTGCTGGTGGTCAAGCAAGAATCCCAGGGGCTCTATCAACGTGTAATAGCGACTTGTCAGGTCACCTAAAACAGTACACGATGATAAAGGTAAACCAGATAGCATACTATCATCACGAGTAAGACTGTCCTACCGGGATAGGTCCTCCCTCAATCACCGCAATCACGTGCCTGTGATCCAATAATTGACTCTGAGGGCATTATCTCCAACAATCTCCCACTTGCACTCAAGGCTAATTATTGCGATGTCGCATACTCACAGCCCGTGTGATACCGAACACCCAACTCCTCTACTAGTTAGTCTCACAAAGCTCGTTCGCGAAACTATTGCGTTCGAGGAATAGCCTTAGTGAGTGGATCCACTTTGATGTCTCTTTCTATGTCTCTCTATATCTCAAGTTCGCGGAGAAAACCCATCTCCCGAAATGAGCAATACCTGTCTTAGAATGTGTCTGGATGTCTGATGGGACATAGCTCATAAATGAACTCCAAATCCAAAATTCTTAGACTGTATCGTCAACTGAACTTAATCAGTATCATGCGCCATGCCTCCCTCAGTATTGCCTTGGACCACCTGTCCAAAATACTGCCCCTCGTCAGAGGGAAAACTATAACTCTGACAACCTCCTTGTCGTCCATGTCACCTTGGAAGCCTGGAATGATAACTGTCTCCCGAATGAGGCTGTCGTTATCATATCCCTAGAACATCCACTTATGTTCTATAATTGCTTCCGACTGTTTCTCCAGGATTGGATCAATGTCAACTTATTGCATCTAGTGCAAGAACAACATCTGGTGTGGTACTTGACATCTCATGATTGACTCAATTGCCTAAGCAAGTGATCTGTCAATCATGCGCATCCCTCTCTACTTCAGTCTGTAAGACACCTTTAGAGAGGGTGACTCCATTACCTGCAGGTACACTACCGTGCCAGGAGTCGTCCAGTCTAAATACTCTTAGAATGCTGTCTAAGTACCCTGATTGGGAAACCACCCAAATATAGATCTAAAACCATAGATCTAGTGACCAGTATGTCTGATATAATATCCATGTCCTATGTGGAGAAAACACTGTGTGACGACCAAAGTATAACCGATTGTAGTATAGGAGTTTCTTTTCCTATTCTGTGTATGTCATCCAAATACCAGGATATCACACCCTACTACCTTCTCAACAGATCCATCCCCTATTCTGATGAAGTCAAACCCATGACTGTCACGTCAGAAATAGATGATCATTCTCCGCTACATCTGCTTTAGTCTATAAATAGACATAAGCTACCTGTCCACCAATGCTTCCGCTGCTCCCACTGACCATAACAACCCTCTGGCAGAGTCATACAGACGTACACTTCTAAAGCAAGTTTAGAACGACGCTATACTCATCCTCCTGCCAGGTCTCACAGTCTGGAACAACAGCAATGGCAAGTGTGGGTAAACAAGAACTTTCCTGTCACCTTTCTTGAGGCTACCGTAGTACCTCTCGGGTGCCTGAAGTTACCCACCATCCCTGCGGAGTGGCCATTGGAATGTCAATCCAGATTGAATCTTTAGGTTCCTTATCAAATCTTCAGTAATCGTTTGCGGTTCTGGAATCACTTCCAGTTCTACCATACTCCCACTACTGTTTTTGAAAAAATCCATTTTTAATAAACTGTGGCGAGTCTAGAACAATATTTCTATTGATCAGCCAGATGGTAGAAAGTCAACCCTCGTCATAGCCTGGGTCAACCCACAAACAGCCATTACAGAAACGTGCCTTGAGTTGTCCAGTGTCTGGTTTTAATCATAAGCCGGACAACTCCCCGTACCTTAACAATGTTAAGATATGAACTGTACTATATCCAATATAGAACCAGAGGCACTGATTTAATTGAACCAGATTCAAATCATGCAGCTATCTCCAGTGCATGTCAACTAAATGGAAGGAGGCCGATCAGCGTTACTCAACTTAGGAATGCTTCCAATTATGAGTAACCCGAAAGAGAAGCAAGTTCTCTTAATCATTACTATCAACTGAATACCATACACAAGTATCTACATCTTCGATCACTTTGAAGATTCCCGATACTTGCTACACCTGGTTCTCTACTCTATTCAAATACCTATAACTCCTCAAAACATAGACCCTGTGTTTCTACGAAACACCTGTCTAAGAACTAGAGAAGTCATAAGTAAACAGAATACAGTACGAGGACCAACCCCTCTGTCCTAGTGGACACTGGACAATATACAATACTTTGTATAAGTCCCCTGAGTCTTGCGACTCAATCACTGTGTGTCGTAGGTTGAAAACTGTACTTTTGGTTAAGAAGAATTACACCGCTGTTCAATGCTCCTTACCTAACCATCCACTGATATAGGTAAATGTCATCGACATAATATCAAAAGGTATATCTCACTCTATAAAAATAGACGTACAGATATATCAATTTGAAATTGGTGCACAACAGCGGATATTCAAAACCAAATATTTGCCGACCGGCAAACAACCCAGGTGGCATCCTCAAATATCACCAATTACAACGAATTCCGATATAATGAGGATGATCACCCAATTCCCAATAACTTACTCCCACTCATCATCTGTAAAACCATACAGATGTGAGAATCATACCTGGTAAATACATACCCTGGAGTAAGTGTCTAATCGGGAAATCAGTTTTCCATTAACAGTACACAGTGAAACTGAAACATTGAAATGTTTCGTTGGGGTTCCCTGGTATTCCTAGTAATGCCTCATCCATTATCCAGATTCAAGCTGTAACCGTATAATTCTTTGCCACCTCTCCAAATCCCTTTATATGTCTTTAGTCATTACCTTCTGTACACCCCTTTAAGCCAAATGGTTTTCTTCCTTCCTTACCGTTCGGCACCAGCCTATGGTTTGGAAGAAGACTATCCAAGAAGCATAAAGGGTGTACTGTCCTAATCCTAGGAGCACTCGCAATGCGAGAGAAGGTGAAGATAAAAGACACCTGAATGTACTTTATTCCTATTTCTCCTGAACCAGGATCCATCCCCGAACTGGAACAAGTTCCTTTCGAGTTCGTATATAACCATACGATGGATTATCCAATAAAATGGGATCTTCGTAGTGATACGGAGTGTCCTGGAGAAATACAAAGGTGATTTAGGATTGGCGAAGAAATACTTGGTTTGGTCGTGAATAGCAGTCGCAATTTACTTTGCCCTCTTACTAATCCCTTGCTTTGTCTGATCTTAATACCTTCTGTACACCGTTTAGGCTAATTGGTTTTCTTCATTCCCTACCGGTCGGCACCAGCCTATGGTTTGGAAGAAGAATATCCAATTTGCACAATAGGTGTACTACTCCTAAACTAAGGAGTACTCGCAACTTGAGAGAGGGTGAAAAGAAAAGACAACTGAATAATCCTATCCGTTTTCTCCAGAACCGGAAACCATCCTCGAATTCCTTCGAGTTCGTATCTAACCATACGATGGTTTTGTCCAATGGAAGTGGACGTTCGCAGTAATACGGGGTGTCCCGGAGAAAAGGGTAAAAGTAGGAGTGGCAATGAGGTCTGCAACTCTGACAATCCAAAAGCCAGTGTTAAGTAGGTTCGGTCAACTTGGTCACTGAGTCATAGTCTAGGGTCGGGTCAATGGTCGCTGCCAGAGAGAGAGAGAAATGAAACACTCAGCGTGCACTCTAACCTAGATCAGAATGGTTACCAATTTATCTAATCTGGAAACCTCCCACTGTACCTCAAATTCTCCTCCAAACCAGAAAGAAGAATTAGTCGGGATCACCCGAGGAGTAAACTAACTCATCAGTGGGAATCGGGATCCAACTATCATCGCATGATAACGTGACGGAATCCGTTCACATCATCACACTCCAGAAGGTATGCGCATATCTGGCAAGTTTCAGTACTTTTGAAACTCCCGATATGATTTCTGCCCCATGCTCTTATGACCTTGACGAAGGCCAACAAATCATAAGTCACATGTCAAGTTCTACCCGTCATTCTCCAGGTTAATTTGAATCCACCCGCACAAGCCCTTGACGAAGGCCAACAAGGCTATACGACTGTCCCAAACCAACGCATCTATCTATGCCGCAGAAAGGCAACAAGCAGCTACCATACACTATGCCTTGACGAAGGCCAACAAACATAGCATGAATACTACGTGCTACCCGTCTGAAATGACGGAGGGCTACGAATGGTTTCTGGCGAAAACCTTTAACGTAAAGAACTTGATATCGTTGAAGGAACTGATAGCTTTTTTTAAAAATATAGTGACGAAAACCGTTGCTAAAGAGGTCACTCCCGGTGAAGGGATCTCGGCTTTTTCCCTGTAGAATGGGGTGCACGATATTCCAACTGAATACCGCGATGCAAAGCAAAAGTAATCGGCTATAGTGAAGTTAATGCCCTGACGCAAACTTCTGTCCAAGGGGTCACTCCCGGTGCAGGGATCTCGGCCCTTGCCTCGTCGACTGAGGAGCAGGATATTCCAACTGAATATCACGATGCAAAACAAAAGTGAACGTCCTTGCAATAACAGCTTTTTGAAAAGTGTTCCAACAACATCAGATTTGGTTTGTTTTTAGACTTGCATTGATCCGAATCAATGCAGTCCCATCAATTGATCACACCAAAAAGAACGAAAATATACTGATGTACGTGTATGCCAACCGCATTCGCCACTGGGTCCCGTCATTACCCGTTAGGTTAGCTAACTAACGACAGAGCGGGGACTGGACTAGCGCGGATGTAAAACACATACAACATCTACTAATATATATACCAAAATATTATATTTCGCTCAAGGCGTGAAAGAAATGCAACATCACAGAGAATGAACAGCATCACAGAAACAATACAGATATCTGGGATCCCCGGGTTTCACAGAGCCACTACTGAAACCCGACGTTCCCCTGGTCGTGTGGATAGCCTGTGCAATGAAATCCTAGACCCCTACGGGCGCAGCAAGTCACCCGCCAAAACCTGAAGCGAGGCAGCCCCTTTCAGCAACGTGAATGGACCACCCAGCACTTCACGGAATCCGGTAACTTGGGCACCCCTCCTGGGTCAACCTGTACCCCCTACGAGTGCGGCGAATAGCCCGCCAATCCTAGAGTGAAGCCCCCTCCGTCTCAATGCCATGAGATGCGGGATTGTTGCCCTCTAGAACCCGGCTATCCGTGCACTCCACCGCGGGGTAATCCTAGTACAGAAAGTAAAATATACATACAACGGGTACATCGACCGCAACCAGGTCGTGCCCCAAAATAATAATACAAACAGGCAGTGACGGCAGTCCACATGTCGGACGCTCGCCCCGCAATAACAAATGTACATAATACAACCACAACTGTACTAGCATTGCATCCAGGCTATCCCCACGACCGATCCGCAACATCACAGCATAAACATAGAACATCAACGCGAAAGTCACGTTCGCAAATCCGTCTAACCGGGCTATAGCAGCTAGACAGGATTTACCGATCGAGTGACATTCACGGTCGCAGATATAATGTAAATACTGTGAAAAATGTGTTTAAAATTTTCCGATTGATCAAAAATAAACTAGTGGGCCCCAAAGCAATACTGCAGCACTCACAGAAATACTGGGCCCAAAATTAATATTCCAAAACCCATATTTTAAGCCCAGAAAGCCTCTGTAAAAAATTGGTGCAGGGAACCCTACAGTGCGCGGCGGATTAGCGGCGGAAAGGGGGTATATGCGGCGGTTCCGCGCTCCCACTGTGGATTCACCTCATCGAATTTTTACAGAGCTCTTATATATTCCAGTACATCAATAATTTACAACCTGAAAAATTTTTCGACACCAAAAATTTCAAACAGAAAACTAATGTGATCAAAATATGGTTTTTGGAATTTTGGTCGATCGGAAATGCAAAACACATCAAACGAAGCTAGACGAAGTTAATGGCGAGGCTCTGATACCACTGTAAGTGCACGGCGGCGTCCCGGCCGTCAATCCGACGCCGGAATGCGGAAGCGGTGATAAACTTTAATTTTGCGGACTTAGCAAACCGGCACCACCGCGCACTAAACATCCGGATCGTAACCATTAACAAGCCTAAGCTACTAACAAGATAGGGAAGAGAAGTATACCGACAGATCCGAGTCCTCCGGTCTTCTCGTCATCGTCCCGATCTCCTGCAGAATGTCCCGTCTCCTCCTCGTCGCCGGAAGTGCACCACATCGCCTACATCGTTTACGGGCTCCCACCTCAATGCCGAGGAACCTCGGGCACGAAGCCGGCTACTCGACGTGCCCAAGATATGCTGTAGAATATCTAGAGAAGAAGTCTCATTTTGGGGTTCATGGAATTGCCTTTTGGTGGAGGGATGAACTATGGAGTTTGGAGATGGAACTTGTGGATATTTGGGAGCATGAAATGGACAAAATACCCACCCCCAAAATTTTGGGCAGCCCCCTCTCATGCTTGGGCCGGCCACTACTAGTGAGGGGAGGGTGAGGAAAAAAGAGGGAGTCACCAAAAATAATAGGAGCCAAACTCATATCATGTAAGAGAGAGAGAGGAAGCTATCATGCAAATAGAAATGATCACTAGGAAAGCCACACTCCATCAACAAATCATCAACAACCATGATGACTCAAAAAGTCATGCCATCATGAAGATAAAAGTCAAGCAAGGTCAATGGATGGGGCTCCCTCATGAAAACCATCATGATACAAACATATGCAAAGACCCCCTCCACAAAATGCTTATTTGCAACAATGCAAATAAACCCTCCTCCACCAATCTTCGGCCAATGAACGGAACAATGGAAATCGGCAGAAACGGAAAGCAAACTGGCAACTCCAGAAAACTGGTCCCGTAATAAATTACAGGAAAACACCAATACTGTGCATACACACCCGCATCTGTATTTCGACCGAAATACAAATGCAATGAGACAAAATCTACACTGTACTATACTAGGATCCGGCTTATACCAAAACCGGCTAGTAATATCTGTTCGATCCTGATCCGTGCAATACCGCACGTATCTGATCGAACCCTGCCATATAACCATACGGCCTATAGTACAAACTGTCCGATCCTGATCCGTGCAATACCGCACGTATCTGATCGGACCTTGCCATATCTCTATACGGCCTCAACAACCTTTCGCCCGAAAGCTGAGTAACTGAATGTGGGGGACTCTAAAGACTCGTCAACACCTTGGTTATGGATTTAACCACTAGCACGTCAGAGGTATAAGCCAATACGTAACGGGCTACCAGGTACTGACTAAAAAGGGATGTCTGTGAGTGAACTCAGCCTGACAACCCTACTGAGCCTGTCAGTGACAATATCCGTGCAGTCCGGTCCGTTCGTCTATGAGCATCGCATGGCGGGCCTAGGGGGTTGGTAAAAGTCAGACCCCCAAAAGCGGTACAAGTCGTGTCGGAGTGTAGCCCAGAACACCCTGAGATACTACTGGAATACCTACCAGTAAATCTCCTTGCCTTGGCCAAGGACTTCGTGTAATGGCTCTCCTAGACACAGCACGACCTCACCCCCAATACCGGGAGAGACGAACCCCTGAAGATACGCTCACTGCCTCCATGTGGCTCGGGACTGTACCCAACTAAAACCTGTTTGCACGACTCCTTTGAGCCGTGGTAGGGTAGTAATCAAAGTACAGTGGGAACTCACACGAGACAAATGACGATCCCCAGGTCGATGAACTAACCTGCACACATGTCACCAGGGAACTGCCATCTGACGTCTGGTATATGACCAACTAGCATGTTCCCGGCGAGTCCTGTCCGGTGTACTCATAACCCAATGAGCACCTGTATACATCTTAGGTGATCCAACTGACACCAGTGGCTTGTGAGACCGGCCACCGCCCCTCGTCGGGGTCTCGACTGTATACACTAGTCTAGTATGGAGTATCGATGCCCTGTCTCGAAACTCACACGACTAGGGACCATTTAAGGATATGCTTATAGACCCCAGCTCCCACTTATATGATCGCCCTCATACTGCTGGTGGTCAAGCAAGAATCCTAGGGGCTCTATCAACGTGTAATAGCGACTTGTCAGGTCACCTAAAACAGTACACGATGATAAAGGTAAACCAGATAGCATACTATCATCACGAGTAAGACTGTCCTACCGGGATAGGTCCTCCCTCAATCACCGCAATCACGTGCCTGTGATCCAATAATTGACTCTGAGGGCATTATCTCCAACAGATATGTTATTACCTGAGGCACTGGCACGAGCACTTGGCACTACACTCATGTATAGATGTTACATTGCCACCTTATCATGCTTCAGACTTATTCATTTGAGGTTTATATATATATTTGATCGTATTGACCTAGGATTATGTCATGCATACGATTTCTGCTCTATGATGTTTTCAATTCACGAGTTGGCAACTCACTCCCGTTGTGCCACAGTTCTTGCAGGTTTTGCCGTACAGGTTTCATTGCGGCTTTTCTGGCACACTGCTCCCTTTCTGGGTGATTGCATTTGGTAGGTGGGTCCACTCGCATCGTGACCACCCTTGTATTATTTTATTCAGTTGTATCTAGTAATTCCATCAACCAAAACTTGTATATTGTTTCAGACTTAGAAAACTGGTTATGTATTATTTCGACCTTAGAGTCGCGCGTTGTAGTATAATGGCTTTCATGTTGATTTTGAGTTTCTTTTTGAGTTTTGATCCTCGCCCTTCGGCGTTGTATATTATATTGCTTGTGTGGTTGTGACCGTCGATTGACGAAGAGATAGCTCCCGCTTGGGGATGCCTTTTATCATTGTATATATATTATTCTTGTTGTACCCCGTTCGGGGCCAGTATTTACAAAGGAAACTCTGCCGAAATTTTTAGAAAAGATATGGAGGATTTTAAAATGCATATTCGGCTTACCTATTGTAAGTCGATGTACAACACCCCACTACTTGTGGGGAGGCGGAATTTTCAAAAACGAACTTGTTTAGTGAACAAACATCGACTAACCGCTTGAATCGAAGCTAAACGATAACTAACTTAAAACATAGAGTTTCTATGCTACTATGTTTAGGGATTATACCTAACGAATCGTGTCCTTCGTCTTTGCGAACTCCACCTCCTCCTCGGCCTTCTCGAAGTAGTAGACGATCCACCCGAGAACTTTACTCCAAGCTTAGCCTCTAAACTTGAGGCAACTAAACTTCTCTAAGTGCTAATCAAAGAAGCTAGGTGTAATATAGAGAGGGTTATGGATTAAGTAGTCTAACTAATCCTTGTACTCAACACATGAGAGGGGAGGATTAGGGTCTGAAGAGGGAGAGCTTGAGGAGAGAGAAGGTGAGGATAATAATGAAGTGAGAATAATGAGTTATGATAATATATATCAAGCATTTCTTTTATCAAGAAAAGAATAAGAAATGAATTTAGCAACCATACTTGATAATATCTAGTGATGATTCACTCCATGAGTCATTAAGCATTTATCATGCATTAATGACATGGATGAATCATCCATATGACTCACTAATCACATTCATTGCTTATGCCACCTTAACCTCCTTAGTCACCACCTTCTAGAAGCTTCTCGCGCAATTAAGAGAACGCCCCTCCTTTCCGCAAAAATACGGAAAAACTTTAGACTGTATAAATCCAATAACCGGATACCAGTAACTGGCTTAAACCAAAGCCGACTGGTAAAAACTGTCCGAAAGTCGTACGTGTGTAAACACACGTATGCGTCCGAACCGTTGTCGTAAAACCATACGACCTCTATATCGTTTCGCCTGGAGTAGGGAAACTCTCTGTGTGGGACTCTAGAGACTCGACTACTACGCTGGCAGTGGGTTTAACCACAGACCGCAAGCGGCACTAGCTGTACGTAACGGTCCCCAGGTAGATGTCGATAAGAAGGCCGATGAGGGAACCCATCCGAACTCCTACTGAGTCTGATGTGACAATCTCCATACAGTCCGGTCCGTTCGTCCAAGACTATCGCATATCGGGCCTAGGGGGTGGCAAGCGTCAGTCCCCTAATAGCGGTATAAGTCGTGTCGGAGGGAAGCCCATTACACCCTGAGAAACTACTGGAACCTACCAGCAAATCTCGCTTGCCCTGGCCAGGGACTTTGCGTAATGGCTCTCTGACACAGCGCGATATCAGCTCCCAATACCGGGAGAGACGAATCCTGTCTAACCGCCACTGCCTCCAAGTGCTCGGGACTGCACCCAACTGCTACCTGTTTGCACGACTCCTTTGAGCCGTGGTAGGGTAGCAATCTAAGAACAGTGGGACACACTCGAGGCGAAGTAGCAGTGTCAAGTCTGCAGACTATGCTGTACTCAAGTCACCTGGGAACTGTTCACTGACGACTGGTATAAAACCAACCAAAAGTTTCCTGTGAGTCCTGTCCGGTATACTCGTAACCTAACGAGCACCTGTATACTATCTCCAGTACAACATACTGACAGCTGTGGGACAGACCATCTCCCCAACTGGGATGAGAAGCGTACACACTAGTCTACTCCGGAGTATCGATGCTCTGTCTCGATAATCCAACGACTAGGGACCTGAATAAGGATGTGCTTGTAGACTACCCAGCCCCCACTAGTGTGACTTCCATCACAACGCTGGTAGTCAAGCAAGATCCTAAGAGCTCTATCAATACGTACACTCACATATCAAGATAGAAAAACCAAGTAGCATACTACCATGTTTAGCAAGACTGTTATATACATGTGAATATCCTAAGCTTCCATTAAGTAATATACAAACTAGTATGATACAGTAATGGCCTTCTAGGGCATAAACACTAACAATCTCCCACTTGCACTAGGGCCATGTACTGGCATATCGAAGACCAATGATCTCGAGTAGCCTCTCGAACTGAATCTGAGGTAGGGCCTTCGTGAATGGATCAGCAATGTTCTCTTCAGAAGCAACTCTCCGAACCTCGATCTCCTGACGATCAATGATCTCCCTGATTAGGTGATACCGCCTCAAGATGTGTCTGGACTTCTGATGGGACCTTGGTTCCTTTGCTAAAGCTATAGCTCCGTTGTTGTCGCAATACAGAGGTATTGGATCAACTATAGTAGGAACCACCTGAAGTTCTGTTAGGAACTTCTTCATCCAGACTGCTTCTTTTGCGGCATCGCAAGCAGCTATATACTCCGCTTCCATCGTCGAGTCAGCAACGGTGTCCTGCTTGGAGCTCTTCCAGCACACCGCCCCTCCATTGAGGGTAAAGACATAACCCGACATGGACTTGGAATCGTCCTTATCACTCTGGAAGCCGGAATCAGCAAAGGCCTCCAACCTGAGGTCTTTTCCGCCGTAAACCAAAAACATCTCCTTAGTCCTTCTCAGGTACTTGAGAATGTTCTTTACTGCTATCCAGTGCTTCTTCCCTGGGTCTGACTGATACCGGCTTACCACGCTTAGTGCGTAAGCTACATCTGGTCTGGTACACAACATCGCATACATTATAGAGCCTACCGCAGAAGCGTAGGGTATAATAGACATGTGTTCCCTTTCCAAATCAGTCTTGGGAGACATCTCTTTAGAGAGGGTGATTCCGTGACAAGCCGGTAGATTATCGCGCTTAGAATCTTCCATACTGAATCTTTTCAGTACAGTGTCGATATACCTGGACTGCAAAAGTCCCAACATCCTCTTGGATCTATCACGATAGATCCGGATCCCCAGAATGTAAGAGGCATCACCCAGGTCTTTCATGGAGAACCTGTGTGACAAGAATCCTTTGACAGATTGTAGCATAGGAATGTCATTTCCTATCAATAGAATGTCATCCACGTACAAGACGAGGAATATGACACTTCTGGCTACAACTTTACTATATATGCACGGTTCATCTGGATTTTTGATGAAGTCATATTCTTTGACTGTCTCATCAAAACAGATGTTCCAACTCCGCGATGCCTGCTTTAGTCCACAAATGGACTTAAGCAGCTTGCATACTTTCCCGCCGCTCCCACTCTGATTGAAACCCTCTGGCTGATCCATATAGACGCTCTCTTCTAAATTTCCATTCAGAAAAGCCGTCTTTACGTCCATCTGCCAGATTTCATAATCATGGAAGGCAGCAATAGCAAGAAGGACCCGAATGGATTTGAGCATAGCCACTGGAGAAAAAGTTTCGTCATAGTCCAAACCAGGTCTCTGACGAAAACCCTTTGCAACAAGTCTAGCCTTATAGGTTTCCACCTGTACATCTACACCAATCTTTTTCTTGAAGATCCATTTGCATCCTATGGGTTTTACCCCATCTGGAGCAAAGTCCAAAGTCCATAGTTTGTTGGTGTACATGGACTCCATTTCGGTCCGCATTGCATCTAGCCATCGTACCGAGTCGCCGCTCTGGATGGCCTGCTGGAAGTCAGTAGGTTCATCATCATCTATGATGCAATCCTCTCTATCCCCATCTATGAGAAAACCGTAGTATCTCTCAGGCGGATGAGACGGCCTACTACTCCTGCGGAGGGGTGCGGGAATGTCCTGTTCTTCTTGAACTTCCGGTTCTACCAAACTTTCAGTATTAGTTTGTGGTTCTGGAATTTCTTCCAGTTCTATTTCACTCCCACTTGATTCCTTTTCTAAAAACTGATGTTCTAGAAAATGGGCATTACGAGAAACAAATACCTTTTGTTCCTCTACGTAATAGAATAGATATCCCCTGGAGTTCTTTGGATATCCCACAAACTTACACTTTACTGATCGTGCCTCGAGCTTGTCCACATGCTGCGTTTTAACAAAAGCTGGACATCCCTAAATCTTTATATACTGTAGATGGGGTTTCTTCCCACTCCACATCTGATATGGAGTGGTAGGCACAGTCTTGGTAGGTACCATGTTCAAAAGATATGCCGTTGATTCTAGCGCATAACCCCAGAAAGATCGCGGTAACTCGGCATTACTCATCATGGATCGTACCATATCCAATAGAGTTCGATTCCGTCTTTCCGATACACCGTTATGCTGTGGAGTGTATGGAGGAGTAAGCTGAGAGAGAATTCCTTTCTCTTTTAGGTAACCTAGGAACTCGGTACTCAAGTATTCACCACCTCGATCAGATCTTAGTGTCTTGATACTTTTGCCGGTTTGGTTTTCTACTTCATTCTTATACTCTTAGAATTTCACAAAAGCCTCGGATTTATGTTTCATTAGATAAATGAATCCGTATCTTGAGTAATCATCCGTGAAAGTAATGAAATAGGAAAAACCACCTCTTGCATGTGTAGACATTGGACCACATACATCGCTGTGTATGAGTCCTAAGAGCTCGCTCGCTCTTACTCCTTGTCCAGTAAATGGAGTCTTTGTCATCTTTCCTTTGAGACAAGATTGACAAGTGTCATAAGTTTGATATTCGAACGAGTCCAAATATCCTTCTCTATGCAACTTAGTCAACCTTCTCTCATTGATGTGACCCAGTCTACAATGCCATAAGAAAGCTTTATTTAAATCTGGAGACTTTCTTTTTAGTGTGTTCTGGACATTGAAAATTTGGAGTTGGTTTAAAACATATATACCGTTATTTAATGTTCCGGACCCAATCAAACCATGATTAAGGTGGATGTTGACAACATCTCTTACAAACGTGAAATCATAACCTTTATTTGATAACAAGGAAACTGATATGATATTACACGTTAAGCTTGGTACAAAATAACAGTTATGTAAAACCAAAATGTGTCCACTCGTCAATCCTAGGTGATAATCCCCGACGGACGCAGCTCCCACGCTAGCTCCGTTAGCAACCTTTAGGGTCATACCACCTTCCTTCAGCACTCTAGGTTTCTCAGTGCCTGCAATGAATTGCAAATATGAGATCCTGATCCGGTATCCAATACCCAGGAAGTAGAGTTGATCGACAGACAATTCTCAATTACAAACACACCTGAAGTCGAAGCCACAGCTTGCTTCGGTTCCTGGTTCTTGGCGTTCCACGCCTTGCAATCCTTCTTCCAGTGCCCTTTCCTGTGACAATGGAAGCACTCATCCTGGCCAACTACCGGTGCTGCAAACTTTTTCTTTCCCTTCCCTCCCACCTTACTAACACCTCCTCTAGGTCTGGGTGCGGCCTTCTTCTTCCTTCCTTTGGCCCTAGCCTTGGACCCAGAAGAAGATGAACCGCCAACAAACATAGCGGGAGTTTCCCTTACTTTCTGCAAGGTGCCCTCTGCACTCCTTAACATGTTCAGGAGTTCCGGAAGTTCAACTTCTTTTCTTTGAATGTTGAAGTTCAGGATAAATTGGGCGTAGGTGGAAGGAAGGGACTGGAGAATAAGGTCTGTATAGAGCTCATTATCCAAAGTCGTCCCAAGGTCTGCGAGCTCTTCTATATAGCCGATCATCTTTAGGACATGTTCTCCTACCGATGACCCGACAGCCAACCTCGCTCGAAACAAGTTCTTTGAGGTCTCGTATCTTGCTATACGAGATTGCTCTCCATAAAGTTCCTTTGTATGGAGAAATATGCCATCAAGGTCCATATCCTCGTGCCTCCTCTGATGTTCATTGTTCATCGAGGCAAGCACGATGCACTTGGCTTTCGCGCAATCTAAATCCTAGGTTTTGCGGATTTCCTTATCCGCATTACTGGATTTGGGACCAGGGACAGCAGGTGCCGTAGCGGTGAGGACGTACCCCAATTTGTCATAGGTCAAAGCCATTTTGACATTCCGCAGCCAATCTTTATAGTTTGGCCCTGTCAGTATATTTTTCTCTAAAAGTAACTTAAGTCCCGTCATTTTCAGGGTCGCTGCAATTAGGAGAGAGAGAAGAAAACTCTTTAGCATGATGCTCTTGCAAGTTTAGAGTGGTTTTTAGTTTATCTAAACTGGATGGCTCCCACTGTTTCTCGAATCCTTCCTCAAACCATAAAAGAAGAATTAACCAGGACTATTCTCACTGTACAATTCTTGCTTAACCGTTCAGCCAGGCCAGTGTCGATACTTCGAGGGAGGTTTTCCAACGCTTTCGCGAAGTTCCTTAATTAAATAACCTCTTTTCTCTGGGGGCGTAACCCCGCTGACACCTTTCTGGACACCTACTAGGTTTATAGCATTGATCGTTAAGTGACGAATATCCTGATAAGTAGCATATACTCACAGTAGGATCGGGATCCAAATATCATTGTCTGATAATGTTGTAGGAATGCTACCAACATTCATCAAACTCAAAATGGTATGCATCTCTTTGCAAATTTCAGTTTCTTTAGAAATTCCCGATATAAGTTTTTGCCCCATGCTCTTATGACCTTGGCGTTAGGTCAAAATGTCATAAGTCACATGTCAAGTTCTACCCATCATTATCTTGTCAATTTGAACCCATCCGTATATATCCTTGACGTTCGGCCAAAATGATAATACGACTGTCCCAAACTAACTCATCTATCTATGCAACAAATGAATATCCAGTAGCTACCAAACACTATGCCTTGGCGTTAGGTCAAAATACATAGCTTGAATACTACTAAATACCCGGATGAAATGACGGAGGGCTACGAATGGTTTTGGCGAAACCGTGAACGTAGTGAACTTGATATAACCGAAGGAACCTGATAGCTTTTAAAAGGAGTGGTTAAAGCTCCGCATTTAAAAATATCTGTTTTTAAAATTAACCGAGTGGTTTCTTTTAAATTGTTCCAACGATTAAAACTTTGGTTTATTTTTCTTTGCATTATAGATAATGCGTCCCATCATTAACCTATCATTGCAGAAAACAACGAAAATACAACGTCCTCTTATGCCATCCGCATTCGCCACGGGGTCCCGTCATTACCCGTTAGGTTACTTAACTAACGACAGAGCGGGGGCTGGGCTAGCGCGGGTGTAAAACATAAGTGACGTCTAAATAGCTATCATATATATAGATATTTTACATTCGTCTGACGCAATGATATTCATTCCAGATCACAGAAGAACTTAATTGGATTTGCAAGCAATCCGTGTTTGTTTTGAGCCTGCAACAAAATACGGATTACACAGTTGTGATGAATAGCCATTACCCTACCCACGACCCCTACGGGTGCGGCAAACTACCCGCCCGGCAGTTTGTGCACCCCACCTTGGGTCTGTCCTAGGAGCAAAAACAGTAAAATGAAATAATACAACGGTGGCTACAACCGCAACCTGGATGTGCCCCGCAAAATAATATTACAACAAATTACATTTACATCAAATGAATTAAATGATAACCCATCACATAACCCCGGCTATACATCACAACAGTCCAACACAGTTCATATGCACAAACAGATAAAATCCATTTCAGAAATGTGCAACCCCCTGCCAACTGACATACTAGCAGTTAGGGGAGGTTTACGAACACATTATACAATCACAGATATAATCCAACAAGCAAATACTGTATAATTTCGATCGATTAAACACTTTTAATTTTGCTCCAATACTGCTCTGCAAATCTGAAACCTGAGCAAAAATTAAATATTCCAGAAAATACCAAATATCACAGAGAAGCAACACAGGAAAATTGGGTTCCTGAATCGCCAACTCGGCGGCGGAAGCGCGGCGGATCAGTGGGATCCCGCCGCGGTTCCACGGCTCTTTAGGCGATTCAGGGGCCCAATTTTCTTGGGTATTCTTCTACTGTCTTTTCAAGCTTTCTGAACGAACCTGAAAAATTTTTGGACTTCATTTAAAAATCGACAGAAACTGAAGTTTTCGGGCTTTTCCGGTTTCGTTTTTTCCGTTCGAAATTCATACAAATTTGTAAGTAAGTTAATTATTGTTTAGCGAGGCTCTGATACCACTGTAAGTCGATGTACAACACCCCACTACTTATGGGAGGCGGAATTTTCAAAAACGAACTTGTTTAGTGAACAAACATCGACTAACCGCTTGAATCGAAGCTAAACGATAACTAACTTAAAACATAGAGTTTCTATGCTACTATGTTTAGGGATTATACCTAACGAATCGTGTCCTTCGACTTTGCGAACTCCACCTCCTCCTCGGCCTTCTCGAAGTAGTAGACGATCCACCCGAGAGCTTTATTCCAAGCTTAGCCTCTAAACTTGAGGCAACTAAACTTCTCTAAGTGCTAATCAAAGAAGCTAGGTGTAATATAGAGAGGGTTATGGATTAAGTAGTCTAACTAATCCTTGTACTCAACACATGAGAGGGGAGGATTAGGGTCTGAAGAGGGAGAGCTTGAGGAGAGAGAAGGTGAGGATAATAATGAAGTGAGAATAATTAGTTATGATAATATATATCAAGCATTTCTTTTATCAAGAAAAGAATAAGAAATGAATTTAGCAACCATACTTGATAATATCTAGTGATGATTCACTCCATGAGTCATTAAGCATTTATCATGCATTAATGACATGGATGAATCATCCATATGACTCACTAATCACATTCATTGCTTATGCCACCTTAACCTCCTTAGTCACCACCTTCTAGAAGCTTCTCGCGCAATTAAGAGAACGCCCCTCCTTTCCGCAAAAATACGGAAAAACATTAGACTGTATAAATCCAATAACCGGATACCAGTAACTGGCTTAAACCAAAGCCGACTGGTAAAAACTGTCCGAAAGTCGTACGTGTGTAAACACACGTATGCGTCCGAACCGTTGTCGTAAAACCATACGACCTCTATATCGTTTCGCCTGGAGTAGGGAAACTCTCTGTGTGGGACTCTAGAGACTCGACTACTACGCTGGCAGTGGGTTTAACCACAGACCGCAAGCGGCACTAGCTATACGTAACGGTCCCCAGGTAGATGTCGATAAGAAGGCCGATGAGGGAACCCATCCGAACTCCTACTGAGTCTGATGTGACAATCTCCATACAGTCCGGTCCGTTCGTCCAAGACTATCGCATATCGGGCCTAGGGGGTGACAAGCATCAGTCCCCTAATAGCGGTATAAGTCATGTCGGAGGGAAGCCCATTACACCCTGAGAAACTACTGGAACCTACCAGCAAATCTCGCTTGCCCTGGCCAGGGACTTCGCGTAATGGCTCTCTGACACAGCGCGATATCAACTCCCAATACTGGGAGAGACGAATCCTGTCTAACCGCCACTGCCTCCAAGTGCTCGGGACTGCACCCAACTGCTACCTGTTTGCACGACTCCTTTGAGCCGTGGTAGGGTAGCAATCTAAGAACAGTGGGACACACTCGAGGCGAAGTAGCAGTGTCAAGTCTGCGGACTATCCTGTACTCATGTCACCTAGGAACTATTCACTGACGACTGGTATAAAACCAACCAACAGTTCCCTGTGAGTCCTGTCCGGTGTACCCGTAACCTAACGAGCACCTGTATACTATCTCCAGTACAACATACTGACGGCTGTGGGACAGACCATCTCCCCAACTGGGATGAGAAGCGTACAAACTAGTCTACTCCGGAGTATCGATGCTCTGTCTCGATAATCCAACGACTAGGGACCTGAATAAGGATGTGCTTGTAGACTACCCAGCCCCCACTAGTGTGACTGCCATCACAACGCTGGTAGTCAAGCAAGATCCTAAGAGCTCTATCAATACGTACACTCACATATCAAGATAGAAAAACCAAGTAGCATACTACCATGTTTAGCAAGACTGTTATATACATGTGAATATCCCAAGCTTCCATTAAGTAATATACAAACTAGTATGATACAGTAATGGCCTTCTAGGGCATAAACACTAACACCTATTTTAAAACCCTTGTTTTAAAAACCTGTTTTCTCCACTTCTTAAAACTATTTCCATTATTTATTAATTTAAAATGGTTTTAGATTTCTGGGCTTTTGGCTTACTTGAATTGGATGGGGTCATATAGACTTCATATGATTCAAGTGCCAGTCACGGGCTATTTCGGGTCGTGACACCTTTTGGGCTTATACACTTGAGATAGCTGCATTCCTATTGAATAGAGTTCCAACCAAATCCGTGTCTACCCCTCCATATGAGATATAGAATGGGAAGAGACCATCTCTTAAACGAGTTAAGATATGGGGTTGTCCGGCCTATGTTAAAAAGCAAAATCCGAACAAGCTAAAGGCAAGATCAGTTATGTGCAAGTTTGTAGGATATCCAAATATTCGCAAGGGTATATCTTCTACCACGCTGAGGAACAAAAAGTGTTTGTTTCTCAACATCCACCTTTTTAGAAAAGGAATTTCTTATGAAAGAAATTAGTTGTAATGAGGTAGAACTGTAAGAAGTTCCAGCAACACAAACTATAACTGACGATTTGCTGGAATCGGAGGATTCAATAGTCCCCGACGAACCTCATCCACTCCGCAGATCTTGTAGGGTTCCTCATCCACCTGAGAGATATTACGGTTTTCTCATAAACGGTGGAAGCGAGGATTGCATCATGGAAGATGAAGACCCAACTAGTTTCAAGCAGGCCATCACAAGTGGAGACTCTGTGAAATGGTTGGATGCTATGCAATCTGAGATGGAATCCATGTACACCAACAAAGTATGGACTTTGGAAGTTTCTCCTGAAGGGGTAAAACCCATCGGGAGCAAGTGGATCTTTATGGAAGAAAATTGGTGTAGATGGAAAGGTTGAGACCTTCAAAGCTAGACTTATAGCAAAAGGTTTTCGCCAACGACCAGGTGTCGACTATGATTAAACCTTTTTTCTACAGTGGCTATGTTTAAGTCCATCGGGATCCTACTTGCCATTGCTGCATACCATGACTATGAAATCTGGCAGTTGGACGTCAGGACCGCTTTTCTAAATGATGATTTAAAAGAGAGCATGTACATGACACAGCCAGAGGGCTTCGTAGACAGTGGGAGTAGCGGAAAGGTGTGCATGCAGCTTAAATTAATCTACGGATTAAAGCATGCATCACGGAGCTGGAACATCTGTTTCGATGAAGCTTCAAAGAGTTTGACTTCATCAAAAATGTAGATGAACCATGTATATATAAGAAGGTAGTAGAGAGTAAGGTTGTCTTCCTCGTATTATACATAGATAACATACTCTTGATAGGAAACCATGTTCTTATGCTACACTCGGTCAAGCTCTTCTTATCACACAAGTTCTCCATGAATGATCTAAGTGATGCCTCCTACATCCTGGGGATAAAGATCTATAGAGATAGATCTAAGCGGATATTGGGATTGTCCCAATACAGGTACATAGACACCATACTAAAGAGGTTTAGTATGAAAGATTCTAAGCGTGGTAACCCGCTTGCTCAGGAATCACTCTCTCCAAAGAGATATCTCCTAAGACTGATTTGGAGAGGGCTCGCATGCAAGGGATACCCTATGCTTCGGCAGTCGGGTCAATCATGTATGCGATGTTATGTACCAGACCGGATGTAGCTTACTCACTAGGTGTAATGAGTAGGTATCAATCAGATCCTGGGGAAAACCACTGGACAGCTGTGAAGAACATTCTTAAGTACTTTAGAAGGACTAAAGAAATGTTCTTGGTGTATGGTAACGGTGAACTCCAGTTGGATTACTTTACCGATTCGAGCTTCCAGAGTGATAAGGATGACAGTAAGTCAGTCTCAGGTTTTGTCTTCACCCTCATAGGAGGGGAGGTATGTTGGAAGAGTTCCAAGCAAGATACCATAGCAGACTCGACGATGGAGGCTGAATACATCGCTACCAACGATGCTGCCAAAGAGGCTGTCTGGATGAACAAGTTCATAGCTGAACTTGGTGTGGTTCCATCCATTGAGCAACCAAAACCTTTGTATTGTGATTACAATAGAGCGGTGGCTTTGTCCAAGGAACCCCAATCCCATCAGAGATCCAGACATATTCTTAGGTGGTAACACCTGATCAGGGAGATAGTAGATCTCCGGGAGATCGGGGTCAGGAGAGTTGACGCAGAGGTTAACACAGCGGATCCACTCACGAAGGCCCTCCCCAGATGCAATTCAAGAGACTTTTTGGGATGTTGGGTATGAGATACTACAACAACTGGACTTAGTGCAAGTGGGAGATTGTTAGTGATATGTATGCTCTAGAGGCCATTATTGTATGATATAGTGGATGCTTAGACATATATACGGAGGACTTTCTTTCTCGACATGATAATATGCTATCTGGATGCCTTTATCGTAACATGTTCACTGGTATTATTACACCGTCTCTCATATACATTTGATAAAGCCCTTAGGATGTTAGCTTGACTACCAGGACTATGATGCGGAACATACTACTGGGACCTGGGTAGTATACAAGCACATCCTTCAATTGTTCCTAGTCAAGGGAATATCGAGACAGGGCATCGATATTCCATAGTAGACTAGTGTGTACGTTTCTTGACCCTATATGGGGGCGATGGTTGATCCCATAGCCATTGGTGTTTGACATCAAAGATTGTACATAGGTGCTCATTAGAGAATGGGTACACCGAACTGGACTCGCAGAGAACTCCTAGATAGTAATATACCTATTGTCAGATAGCAGTTCTCTGGTGACACTGGTACAGGTTAGTCTGTAGACCTGAGATCGTCATAGAGTCTTGTGTGATTACTATTGTGCTTTGATTTCCTCCCTACCACGGCTCAAAGGAGTCGTGCAAACAGGTGGATTTTGGGTACAGTCCTGAGTTACCTGGAGGCAATGAGCAATAGGAGGGGTTTCGTCTCTCCCGATATAGGGAGTTGATGTTGCGCTATGCTCGATTGGCTATAACAGGAAGTCCCTGGCCAGGGCTATTACTGAGATTTACTGGTAAGAGTTATCAGTAGTTTCTCAAACCGTTATGAGCCATACATCGGCATGAATTATCAAGTTATTGGCGTCTGACGTATCCACCCCCAGACTCGATATGCGACATATCAGACGAAGAGACCGGACTGTACGGTAAGTGTTACTTATAGGCTTCATGAGAGTTTGGACAAGCTTGCTTGTTGATCTTCTATTTGCTCAATACTTGGATAGCCGTTACGTCCAGCTAGTACCGCGGATGGCTTGTGGGTGACTGATGTGATCATCACCTACTGCTGGCGTATTGGCGAGCCTTTAGAGTCTCACATAGAAGTTTCCTGGTTCAAGCAAAATAAAGTAAGGCACATATGTTGATATGTGCGGGGGCCTGATTAAATACGAATATGTGATACCGTATTCTAATCTGGCGGTTATTTGTTATCAGTTAGGTTATATATAATATAACCGGATTGTCGAATCAAGTGTTGATTTGATAATGTGATATACAGATAAATAATATTAGTCGGTTATATATGATATAACCGGATTATTAAATCAAGTGTTGATTTAATAATATGATATATATTTATATTTGATATAATTATATATTAACTAATATTATTAGCTCACTAATTATTTTCTTCATAATATATATATATATTTATTTATTTATTTATTATATGAAGCATGGTTTAATTTTCTATTTTTAGAAAATAGAAAATGAGGTGGAAATTGGGGAGATATTTTGGGTATGGACAAAGCATGGCTTTTATCAGTTTTAAATTACTCTTGACTCACTATTGAAGCATGGTTCTATTTTTTATTTGAAAAAAAAATGGAATGCTTCAATGAGTAAGGATATTTGTGAGCCTTTCTTCACTTGGTTATTTTTCCTAGCTCATTTTCCTTGGCCATTTTGAGAGCTCTCTCCATTTTCCTTCTTCTTCCTCTTGCTTCAACAAAACCCTAACCCTCATATATGATGTGAATCATAGGGTTTTGTAGAAATCTTAGTGAGCAAACAAAACCCCTACTTCACCATCCTACATTTGATTAGCACTCAAGTGTAGTGTGTTCCTTCACTAATAGGATATTAGTGAAGAGGTAGCTTGAGCTAGAGGGACTTCGGGTGGATCATCTTCGGCACGAAGATCGCAAAGGAAGTTTGCACCTTCTTCAAGTAGAGCCTACTGGAGTCGCGTGGACTACTACCCGGAGCATTTGAAGAGAAGGACACGATCTACAAAGGTTGTAGTTTCGTTCTTTTAGCTTAATGTTTCTTATATCATGTTTAAAACCCTAATCTTCTAGTTAGATTCTAGGTTAGTGTTCATTAGCACCATGAAATTTTGAAAAATTGCATGTGTAATGCCCGTTTTAACCCTATCGTGGTGCTAGTAAACATTTTCTATTAGTTATATGTATACCCTACAGGCCATTCCTGTACATACGATGTATATTGTAATGGATGCTTGGACATATATAGGTAGGACTTTCTTGCTCGACATGATAGTATGCTATCTGGTTGCTCTTTATCTTAACATGTACTCTGATTGTCTCTATGTTACATGTTGATAAAGACCTTAGGATGAGTACTTGACTACCAGGGCTATGATGCGGATCATACTAGTGGGGACAGTGTAGTCGCCAAGTACATCCTTCAAATGTTCCTAGTCGTGGGAGTACCGAGACAGGGCATCGATACTCCAGAGTAGACTAGCGTATGCGCTTCTTTACCCATATGATAGGCGATGGATGATCCCATATCCATTGGTGTTTGACATCAGAGAAGGTATACGGGTGCTCAGTGGAGACTGGGTACACTGGACGGACTCGCCGAGAACTCCCCGATGGTATTATACCTCACGTCAGATGGCAGTTCTCTGGTGACGCCGGTACAGGTTAGTCTGTACACACGAGATCGTCATAGAGTATTGTGTGATTCCCACTGTGATTTGATTTCCATCAAACCACGTCCAAGAGGGCGTGCAAAACGGTGGCTTTTGGGTACAGTCCCGAATCACATAGAGGCAATGAGCGATAGGAGGGGTTTGGTCTCTCCCGGTATAGGGAGTTGATGTTGCGCTGTGTTCGATTGGCTATAACTGGAAATCCCTGGCCAAGGTTGCTGAGATTTACTGGAAAGTGTTCTCAGTAGTTTCTCGAACTGTTATAGACCTCATATCGACACGACTTATCAAGCTACTGGGGTCTGACGTTTACCACCCCTAGGCGAGATATGCGACATATCAGACGAAGAGACCGGACTGTACGGAAGTGTTACTGATTGGACTCGCAGGAGAATGTACAGGCTTGCTTGTTGATCTTCTGATCGCTCAATACCTGGTTGACTGTTACGTTCAGCTGACCGCTTGCAGCTTGTGGGTGTTTGATATGATCATCACCTACTGCCGGCGTATTGACGATTCTTTAGAGTCATACACAGAGGTTTCTTGGCTCAGGCAAAATGAAGTAGGAGCACATATGTGATATGTGCGGAACCGAGAACAATACGTGTATGTGATACCGTATTAGATTCTCGCGATATGTGATATCGGCCAGGTATATGTGATATAGCCGGGTGATCGGATCAAGTGTTGATTCGATGAACTGATATAGATTATATTAGTCGGTTATTTATAAAATAGCCGGATTATCGGATCAAGTGTTGATTCGATAATTTAATGTATAATTATATATTTGATATATTAAATTACATTAACTAATATAAGCTCACTTAAAGATTCTTTTTCTCACTCGGGTAATACATTGATATATATGTGATATATGTTAATTGTATTATTTTATTTTGTTACAATAAATATTGTATATGTGATATATAATATTGTAACAAGTTAGGGATATAAATGCAACATGTTTTGTGGAGTTTAAATATGGTTAGGGTTTGGATTAGGGTTATGCTTGCATGAAGCTTTCAAGAAGCTTCTTGAAGCTTTGACTTTGACTTGTGATATTTTGCATATATATTTCTTTAACCCAACCCAACCCTTTACCATAGTTAATTCTCTACATGGATTAAGTCTTCATACTTAACCCATGGTTGCATTTCTAACCACACACTTGATTTCATTATTCACCACAAATTGATTTGCTTCTTTTTCTTCTTCCTTTTTGATGAAAAGCTTTCTAGATTTTTCATATGTGATGAAAATGAGTGAGAAATTGAAAACAAATGAGAGCTAAATTCCCACTTCATCATCCTCATCTATTATTGCCACTTAGATTAGGGTGTTTGCTTTGCAAATACTTGATTAGCAAAGCAAGAGCTTTGGTTTGAGTTTCTTCAAGGTAGATCATCTTAGTTTTTGAAGATCGAAAGCAAGCATGGATCATTCGACTTGTGGAGCCTCTCTAAAGTCCGGTAGTTCATGGATTACAGCGAAGGGACTACTAGTCGGAGCTTATGAAGCGAAGGAACGGACTGCAAAGGTTGTAATCCCTTTCTCTTAGAAGTAAAGTTGTTTACTTGGTCATTATTTCGCCTAATCTCTAGTTTACGATCTTGGTTAGGGTTGTTCGGCACTTGAAAATTTTGATTTTGGCATGGTTGATACCTTGTAGAACCTTGTTTTAGTGCCTAGTAACCCTACAGTGGTATCAGAGCCAAGCTAGAGCTTTAGGCGTCGTCTAGACGAAGTTTAAAGTCCGATCGAACCCCGAAACATCGTGTTTTACCCCCTCTCTGGAAATTTTTTAAAATGTTGATTTTTTCTGTATTAAAAATACTCAGAAAATTAAGCAGGGAATTATAAGAATTACTGTGAAGTACGGACCCATGACCCCTTCAAGAGACCGCGGAACCACGGCCAAACCATGCATTTGGCGGCGGTTCCGCGGCCAATTTAGGGTGTCAGGGGATAATACTTCAGGGTATGATTCTTGGGTACTTTTGCATGCTTCTGGGAATTTTTAATTCTACTCAAGTATTGAGTTTTCTGGAGATCTTTTGTTTTCGTTGATTCGATCGGAAAGTTTAACATCGTTTAGTTTTTCGGGTAAATTAGAACGTGTTATAAAGTTTGAACGGATATCAATAACTCACTTTTTCCCCTGACGGAAAATTTTCAAGTATTGGATTTTTTCACGAGTTTGAAACTTCCGGAAAATCATGCAAGCATATCTGTGGACCCTCTAGAAGAACGTAACCTTAACTCGATTATGTGACCGTCAAAACTGCCACTTGAACCCTAGGGTTTGTGGTAGTTTAGCGTTGCCACATGTGAGGCGTTGGTTTGACCATTCTACGGCTGGTTCATTGGGGTTGTGATATGTTCTGGGATTTTTGAACTCCGCTCAAGTGTTGAGCTATTTGGGAAATCTTAGGTGTTTGATTATTCGATTGGAAAGTTTAACATTGTCTATTTATCTGGAATGTGTTACAATTTTTGGAATCCACAAGTAGTTATAAGATAACTAATTTGAATATTATAAATCTAGCACTTTGGTCTCAGTTGATCGGTTGCCACGGGATTTTGATGCGATCAAAAGTCCGTCGCAATCACGTAGAGTACGCGGATACTCGCCGGGTAAACTTAATAGATAGCCACGCCCCATAGCCCCGACCAAGTGACTGTAGGAGAACCCCGTCACCAAAAGCATCCGTTCGGGTGCTCACGGCAGCGGTGTTCCGCCTTAGTGCACTCGTCGACGGTATCGGGGGTGCGACCTGTTAGTTATATGTATGCCCTAGAGGCCATTACTGTACATGAGATGTATATTGTAGTGGATGCTGGGACATATATAGGTAGGACTTTCTTGCTCGACATGATAGTACGCTATCTGGTTGCTCTTTATCTTAACATGTATACTTACTGTCTCTCTATTACATGTTGATAAAACCCTTAGGATGTATACTCGACTTGCAGGACTATGATGCAGATCATACTAGTGGGGCCTGGGTAGTCCATGAGTACATCCTTCAATGTTCCTAGTCGTGGGAATATCGAGACGGGGCATCGATATTCCAGAGTAGACTAGCGTATATCTTCTTGACCCATGAGATGGGCAATGGATGATCCTATATCCATTGGTGTTTGACATCAGAGATGGTATGAGGGTGCTCAGTGCAGACTGGGTACACTGAACGGACTCGCCAAGAACACCCAGATGGTATTATACCTCACGTCAGATGGCAGTTCTCTGGTGACACTGGTACAGCTTAGTCTGTTGACCCGAGATCGTCATAGAGTCTTGTGTGTCTCCCACTGTGCTTTGATTTCCAACCTACCACGGCTCTACTGAGTCGTGCAAACAGATGGTTTTTCGGTACATTCACGATTCACATGGAGGCAATGAGCGATAGGAGGGGATTCGTCTCTCCCGGTATTGGGGATTGATGTTGCGCTATGCTCGACTGGCCATAACTGGAAATACCTGGCCAGGGTTGCAGTGATTTACTGGTAAGTGTTATCAGTAGTTTCATACTTGTTGTGGACCTTACATCGGCATGACTTATCAAGCTACTGGGGTCTGACGTTTACCACCCCTAGGCGAGATATGCGACATATCAGACGAACGGACCAGACTGTGCGGTAAGTGTTACTGATTGGATTCGCAGGAGTGTGAGCAGTCTTGCTCGTTGATCTTCTGATCGCTCAATACCCGAGTGGCCGTTACGTTTAGCAGACCGCTTGCGGCTTGTGGGTGATTGATATGATCACCACCTACTGTCGGCGTATTGACGAGTCTTTAGAGTCCTACACAGAGGTTTCCTGGCTCAAGCGAAACAAAATAGGAGCGCATATGAGATATGTGCGGGACCGAGAATAATACCAGTATGTGATACTGTATTCTATTCTCACGATTTGTATCATCAGTCGGTTATATGAGATATAGCTGGGTTACCGAATCAAGTATTGATTCGATATATTGATACACTAGATATTAGTCGGTTATATGCAATATGACCGGATCATTAAATCAAGTGTTGATTTAATGATTTAATGTATAATTATATATGTGATATATTACTTTACATTAACTAGTATTGGTTCACTTAAGATTGATTTTCTCACTTGATGTGCACAAGTTGTATATGTGATATATGTTTGTGCATTAGTTTGTATCATGATTGATGATATATGCAAACTTGGGTGTGTGTATGACTTACACCATATTTAAGATAATGGTTTAGGTTTTTGTTTATTTTGGTAAAACAAAATGGTGATTTTCTTTGTCTTGGCTTGAAGCTTCATGAAGCTTTTAAGCATCTTTGACAAAGTCCACTCATTTTGTTTTGCATAAGATTTTTATTAACCAAACCATTACCTCAAACTATGGTTTAATCTCTACAAAGGTAAACTCACCCATGGTTGGATCATGATAGACTTCACTTGATTATTCTTTTTAGATAATTCATTCTTATTCTTTTCTTTCTTTCTTCTTCTTCTACAAGAAGAAGAAAAGCTTGCTAGAAAATTTTCAAGTGAAGAAATAGAGTGAGAAATCCAAATCCAAAGTGAACCCACTATAAGTCCATGTCACGCACCCCATGAACTTGCGGGGAGGCGGAATATATGAAAAACAATTATCAAAGCTTCGTAACACGGACTTGAGCGCAAGAATCGTTTCAAAACCATTGCTAACTAACTACAAGAGGTTTAACTACTCGGATATGAAGTTATACCTCATGTTACTTGTCCTTCGGGTCTTCATCGCTGTCCTCCACTCCTCGTGGGCTCCTTGGAACATCGGCACCTCAACGGCCTCCTCGAATCAAAGACGATCCACCCGAAAGCTCCTACGCCAAGCTCAATCTCAAACTTGAGATAACTAGGTTGCTTAAAGTGCTAATCTAAGCTACCTAGGGGATATAGAGTGAGGTTATGGATGTATTAGTCTAGCTAACCCTTGATCTCAACTCATGAGAGGTTAGGGTTAGGGTTTGAAGAGAGAGTGAGCTTGAGGAGAGAGAAGGTGAGAATGAATCATGAAATGAGATAATAATATATCATGATATATATGAAGCATTATTATTTATCCAAAAATCAAATAATAGAATTAACAACCATGCTTCACAAATATCTATGAGTGATTCATCTCCATGAGTCATTAAGCATTTATGATGCATTAATGACTTGGATGAATCACACAAAAGAGTCACTAATCTCATTTAATGCAATGCCACCTTAACCCCTTAGTCACCACTCTTCTAGAAGCTTCCCGACAAATTACGAGAACGCCCCTCCAATCCGTGAAAACAAGGAAAAACTTTAGACTGTATAAATCCAGTAACCCGATACTAGAATCTGGTTTAAACCAAAGCAGACTAGTAAAAACTGTCCGAAAAGTCGTATGTGCGTAAACACACGTACGCATCCGAACCCTTGTCGTAAAACCATACGACCTCTATATCGTTTCGCCTGGAGCAGGGAAACTCTCTGTATGGGACTCTAAAGACCCGACACTACGCTGGCAGTGGGTTTAACCACAGACCGCAAGCGGCACTAGCTGTACGTAACGGTCCCCAGGTAGATGTCGATAAGAGGCCGATGAGGAAAACCATCCGAACCCCTACTGAGCCCGATGTGACAATCTCCGTACAGTCCGGTCTGTTCGTCTAAGACTATCGCATATCAAGCCTAGGGGGCGGCAAGTGTCAGTCCCTTAATAGCTGTATAAGTCGTGTCGGAGCGAAGCCCATTACACCCTGAGAAGCTACTGGAACCTACCAGTATATCTCGCTTGCCCTGGCCAGGGACTTTGCGTAATGGCTCTCTGACACAGCGCGATATCAACTCCCAATACCGGGAGAGACGAATCCTATCTAACTGCCACTGCCTCCAAGTGCTCGGGACTGCACCCAACTGCTACCTGTTTGCACGACTCCTTTGAGCCGTGGTAGGGTAGCAATCTAAGAACAGTGGGACACACTCGAGGCGAAGTAGCAGTGTCAAGTCTGCGGACTATGTTGTACTAATGTCACCTGGAAACTGTTAACTGACGACAGGTATAATACCAACCAATCAGTTCCCTGCGAGTCCTGTCCGGTGTACCCGTAACCTAACGAGCACCTGTATACTATCTCTAGTACGACGTATTGATGGCTGTGGGACAGACCATCTCCCCAACTGGGATGAGAAGCGTATACACTTAGTCTACTCCGGAATATCGATGCCCTATCTCGATAATCCAACGACCAGGGACCTGTATAGGATGTTGCTTACAGACTACCCAGCCCCCACTAGCATGACTGACATCACGACGCTGGTAATCAAGCAATGATCCTATGGGCTCTACTAATATGTATAAGTGATACGTCACAAGAAACATATGCACATATTAAAGTAGACACAAACCAAGTAGCATACTACCATGTTTAGCAAGACTGTTATATACATATGTGAATATCCCAAGCTTCCATTAAGTAATATACAACCTAGTATGATACAATAATGGCCCCTAGGGCATATACACTAACAATCTCCCACTTGCACTAGGGCCATGAGCTGGCATATCGTAGACCTATCATCTCGAATAGCCTCTCGAACTGCGTCTGAGGAAGGGCCTTTGTGAATGGATCAGCAATGTTATTCTCTGTCTCTACTCTTTTCACCTCGATCTCCCGGCGATCTACGATCTCCCTGATCAGGTGATACCGCCTTAAGATGTGTCTGGACTTCTGATGGGACCTGGGTTCCTTCGCTAAAGCTATAGCGCCGTTGTTGTCACAATACAGAGGTATTGGACCAACACTGGTAGGAACCACCTGAAGTTCTGTGAGGAACTTCTTCATCCAGACTGCTTCTTTTGCGGCATCGCAAGCAGCTATGTACTCCGCTTCCATTGTTGAGTCAGCAACGGTCTCCTGCTTGGAACTCTTCCAATAGACCGCCCCTCCATTGAGGGTAAAGACATAACCTGAAATGGACTTGGAGTCATCTTTGTCACTTTGGAAGCCGGAGTCGGCAAAGGCCTCCATCTGGAGGTCTTTTCCGCCATATACCAAGAACATCTCCTTAGTCCTCCTTAGGTACTTGAGAATGTTCTTTACGGCTATCTAGTGCTTCTCCCCTGGGTTTGCTTGATACCTTCTTACTACGCTTAATGCGTATGCTACATCTGGTCTGGTACATAACATCGCATACATTATAGAGCCTACCGCAGAAGCGTAGGGTATAATTGACATGTGATCCCTTTCCAAATCAGTCTTGGGAGACATCTCTTTGGAGTGGGTGATTCCGTGACAAGCCGGTAGATTACCGCGCTTAGAATCATCCATACTGAATCTCTTCACTATGGTGTCTATATACCTGGACTGCGAAAGTCCCAACATCCTCTTTGATCTATCACGATAGATCCGGATCCCCAGAATGTAGGTGGCATCACCCAGGTCTTTCATGGAGAATTTATGTGACAAGAATCTTTTGACTGACTGTAACATAGGAATATCATTTCCTATTAGGAGAATGTCATCCACGTACAAGACGAGGAATACTACAGTTCTCCCTACAATCTTACTGTATATGCAAGGTTCATCTGGATTTTTGATGAAGTCAAATTCTTTGACAGCATCATCAAAACAGATTTTCCAACTCCGCGATGCCTGCTTTAGTCCATAAATGGACTTATGCAGCTTGCATACTTTACTGCTGCTCCCACTCTGAATGAATCCCTCTGGCTGATCCCTATAGACGCTCTCTTCCAAATTACCATTTAGAAAGGCCGTCTTTACGTCCATCTGCCAGATTTCATAATCGTGGAAGGCAGCAATAGCAAGAAGGACCCGAATAGATTTTAGCATAGCCACTGGAGAAAAGGTTTCGTCATAGTCCAAACCAGGTCTTTGACGGAAACCCTTTGCAACAAGTCTAGCTTTATAGGTTTCAACCCGTCTATCTACACCAATCTTCTTTTTGAAGATCCATTTGCATCCTACGGGTTTTACCCCATCTGGAGCAACGTCCAAAGTCCATAATTTGTTAGTGTACATGGACTCCATTTCGGTCCGCATTGCATCCAGCCATTTCACTGAGTCACCGCTCTGAATGGCTTGCTGGAAGCTAGTAGGCTCAACATAGTCAATAGTGCAATCCTCTCTATCCCCGTCTATGAGAAAACCATAGTATCTCTCGGGCGGATGAGACGGCCTACTACTCCTGCGGAGTGGCGTCGGGATGTCCCTTTCTTCTGAAACCTCTGGTTCTACCATACTTTCAGTAATAGCTTGTGGTTCTGGAATTTCTTCCAGTTCTATTTCGCTCCCACTTGTTTCCTTTTCTAAAAATTCAGTTTCCAAGAAGTGGGGATGCTGAGAAACAAAAACCTTTTGTTCCTCTGCGTAATAGAAAAGATACCCCCTAGAGTTCTTTGGGTATCCCACAAACTTACACAGTACTGAGCGTGCCTCGAGCTTGTCCGTATGCTGCTTCTTTACAAAAGCTGGACATCCCCATGTCTTAAGATACTTAAGACAGGGTTTCTTCCCACTCTATATCTGATATGGTGTGGTAGGCACAGTTTTGGTTGGAACCTTGTTCAAAAGATATGCAGCTGTTTCTAGCGCATATCCCCAGAAAGATCACGGCAACTCAGCCTTACTCATCATGGAACGAACCATATCCAATAGGGTTCGATTCCTCCTTTCTGATACACCGTTGTGTTGTGGTGTGTATGGAGGAGTAAGCTGAGAGAGAATTCCATTATCTTTTAAGTAACCCAGGAACTCGGTACTTAAGTATTCACCACCTCGATCAGATCTCAGTGTTTTTATACTCTTGCCTGTTTATTTTTCCACTTCATTCCTGTATTCTTGGAATTTCTCAAAGGCCTCGGATTTATGCTTCATTAAGAAGACATATCCATACCTAGAGAAATCATCTGTAAAAGTAATGAAGTAGGAATAACCACCTCTCGCATGTGTAGATATTGGACCGCATACGTCACTGTGTATGAGTCCCAAGAGCTCGCTTGCTCTTACTCCGTGTCCAGTGAACGGAGTCTTTGTCATCTTTCCTATGAGACAAGATTCACAAGTAGCATAAGATTGATATTCGAACGGATTCAAATATCCTTCTCTATGTAACTTAGTCAACCTTCTCTCATTGATGTGACCTAGTCTACAATGCCATAAAATGCCTGATTTATTTCTGGAGACTTTCTTTTAAGTGTATTCTGGACATTGAAAACCTGAGCTTGACTTAATACGTATATATCGTCATTTAATGTACCGGACCCAATCAGAACTTGATTTAGGTGGATGTATACAACATCGCTTTCAAATGTAAAATTGTATCCCTCTCTCGAAAGTGGGGATACTGATATGATATTACAAGTCATACTAGGTACATACAGATAGTTACGTAAAATCAATATCTGCCCACTTGTCAAACCTAGGTGATATTCTCCCACGGATTCAGCGTCTACGCTCATTCCGTTTGCAACTCTGAGAGACCAATCACCTACCTTTATAACTCTACGATTTCTCAAAGCATGTATTGAATTACAGATATGAGATCCTGCTCCGGTATCTAGTACCCAGGAAGTAGAGTTAATTGACAAACAGTTCTCAATAACAAATACACTTGAGGCTGAAGCCACAACATGCTTCGTATCCTGGTTACTGGCTTCTAAAGCCCTGCAATTTTTCTGCCTATGCCCAATCCCATAACAATAGGAACGTCCCTCTTTTACTATATCCAGTCCCGAAACTTTTTTCGTTCACTTTCCTTCTGCTTCCCTGGTTTCCTTCAGGGTAGGAGGCAGAGACTGTAGAATCAAGTCAGTATCTGACTCGTTTCCCAACGCGGTCTCCAGGTCTTGGAACTCATCAATACAGCTAGTCATTGTAAGGACGTTGTCCCCTACAAATGACCCGTCAGCCAACCTCGCTTGAATTAATTCATTCGAGGTCTCATATCTTGCGATATAAGATTGCTCTCCATATAAATCTTTGTTATAGAGAAAGATGGAAACTAGGTCTATCTTCTCGTGCTGCTTCTAGTAAACACCATCAACTGAAGCTAACACGAGGCACTTAGTTTTCGCTTTATCTTTTTCCCTTGTCTGCGGATATCCATATCCGCGACAGTGGAAACTGGACCTGGGACGGCGGGATCTTGAGTAGTAATAGGGTGGTCCAGCTTTTCATAGGCAATGGACATCTGGACAGACCTTTGCCAGTCATATAAGTCAGATTCAATCAATTTGTTATCTAGATGTAACCTATGTGTGGTCACAAGGTCGCTGCAATTTTAAGAGAGAGAAGAAAATACTATTAGCATGATGCTCTTGCAAGTTTAGAGTGGTTTATTTTATCTAAACAGGATGGCTCCCACTGTTTCTCGAATCCCTCCTCAAACCATAAAAGAAGAATTAGCCAGGACTATTCTCACCGTACAATTCTTGCTTAACCGTTCGGTCAGGTCAGTGTCGATACTTCGAGGGAGGTTTTCCAACGCTTTCGCGAAGTTCCTTAATTAAATAACCTCTTTTCTCTGGGGGCGTAACCCCGCTGACACCTTTCTAGGCACCTACTTGGTTTATAGCATTGATCGTTAAGTGACGAATCTCCTGATAAGTAGTATATACTCACAGTAGGATCGGGATCCAAAAAATCATCGTATGATAATGTTGAAGGAATCCTACCAACATTCATCAAACTCCAAAATGGTATGCTCTTTCTGCAAATTTCAGTTTCTTTAGAAATTCCCGATGTGGATTTTTACCCCATGCTCTTATGACCTTGACGAAGGTCAACAAATCATAAGTCACATGTCAAGTTCTACCCGTCATTGTCCAGGTTAATTTGAACCCACCCGCACATACCCTTGACGAAGGTCAACAAGGTAATACGACTATCCCAAACCAACGCATCTATCTATACTACATATGAACACCCAATAGCTACCAATCAATATGCCTTGACGAAGGTCAACAAACATAGCTTGAATACTATTGAATATCCATATGAAATGACGGAGGGCTACGACTGTTTTTGGAAAAATCGTGAACGTAGTGAACTTGATGTAATCGAAGGAACCTGATACTTTTCAAAAGGAGTGGTTAAAGCTCCGCAATTAAAAATTCTGATCCTTTTTAAAATAACCGAGTGGTTTTTTTTAAATTTGTTCCAACGATTGAACTTTGGTTTATTTTCTTTGCATTATAATAATGCGTCCCATCATTTATCCTATTATTGCAGAAAACAACGAAAATACCACGTCCTCTTATGCCATCCGCATTCGCCACGGGGTCCCGTCATCACCCGTTAGGTTACTTAACTAACGACAGAGCGGGGGCTGGGCTAGCGCGGGTGTAAAACATAAGTGATGTCTAATAGCTATCATATATAGATATTGTACATTCGTCAGATGCAATAATAAGCATTCCAGATCACAGATGAACTTTATTGGATTTATTAGCAATCCGCATTTGCTTTGAGCCTGCAATAAAAGACGGATTACACAGTTGTGATGAATAGCCATTACCCCACCCTAGACCCGTACGGGTACGGCAAACTACCCGCCAAGTACCCGAAGTGAAGCGGTCTCCCTCAACAACGTGAGTAGGCCACTAAACACTTCGACGTACCCGGTAGTTTGTGTACCCCGCCTTGGGTCTATCCTAGGAGCAAAAACAGTAAAAAGAAATAATACAACCGTGGCTACAACCGCAACCTGGATGTGCCCCGCAAAAGAATATTACATCATATTACATTTACATCGAATGAATGAATATTAAACCCATCTCAAAACCCCGACTAATCATCACAACAGTTCATATACACAAACAGTAAACATTTCAGAAATGTGCAACCCCCTGCCAACCGACATACTAGCAGTTAGGGGAGGTTTACGAACACATTAAACATTACAGATAATGACCCAGTTAGCAAATATCTTAGAACATCGATCGAATACCATATTCCGTGTCTACCCCAAAAGTAAACCAGCACTGAAGTAACCTGGGAAGAAACAGTATATACAGGAAGACAAAACACTACAAACAATGAATAACAATGAAAATACGAGTCAAAACCGAGTTGACTTGGCGGCGGATCCGCGGCCAAAAGCACTGTTTTGCCGCGGATCCGCGGCTGTCTTGTCGTTTTGTGCACTCGTATTTTCCCAGAATTCATAAAATTCCCTGCTTTGATTTTTAAGACATATCAAATAATTTTTCAGACGGGTTTAAAATTAACAGAAACTAGGAATTTTCAGGGTTTTGTTTTCGTGTTTTCCGTCGATCGAACTTCTAATTAGTTACTAACAAGATAGTAATGGTTTAGTTGGCTCTGATACCACTGTAAGTCCATGTCACGCACCCCACGAACTTGCGGGGAGGCGGAATATATGAAAAACAATTATCAAAGCTTCGTAACACGGACTTGAGTTCAAGAATCGTTTCTAAACCATTGCTAACTAACTACAAGAGGTTTAACTACTCGGATACGAAGTTATACCTCACGTTACTTATCCTTCGGGTCTTCATCGCTGTCCTCCACTCCTCGTGGGCTCCTTGGAACATCGGCACATCAACGGCCTCCTCGAATCAAAGACGATCCACCCGAAAGCTCCTACGCCAAGCTCAATCTCAAACTTGAGATAACTAGGTTGCTTAAAGTGCTAATCTAAGCTACCTAGGGGATATAGAGTGAGGTTATGGATGTATTAGTCTAGCTAACCCTTGATCTCAACTCATTAGAGGTTAGGGTTAGGGTTTGAAGAGAGAGTGAGCTTGAGGAGAGAGAAGGTGAGAATGAATCATGAAATGAGATAATGATATATCATGATATATATGAATCATTATTATTTATCCAAAAATCAAATAATAGAATTAACAACCATGCTTCATAAATATCTATGAGTGATTCATCTCCATGAGTCATTAAGCATTTATGATGCATTAATGACTTGGATGAATCACACAAAAGAGTCACTAATCTCATTTAATGCAATGCCACCTTAACCCTTTAGTCACCAGTCTTCTAGAAGCTTCCCGACAAATTACGAGAACGCCCCTCCAATCCGTGAAAACAGGGAAAAACTTTAGATTGTATAAATCCAGTAACCCGATACTAGAATCTGGCTTAAACCAAAGCCGACTAGTAAAAACTGTCCGAAAAGTCGTACGTGCGTAAACACACGTACGCATCCGAACCCTTGTCGTAAAACCATACGACCTCTATATCGTTTTTCTTGGAGCAGGGAAACTCTCTGTGTGGGACTCTAAAGACTCGACACTACGCTGGCAGTGGGTTTAACCACAGACCGCAAGCGGCACTAGCTGTACGTAACGGTCCTCAGGTAGATGTCGATAAGAAGGCCGATGAGGAAAACCATCCGAACCCCTACTGAGCCTGATGTGACAATCGCCGTACAGTCCGGCCTGTTCGTCTAAGACTATCACATATCAAGCCTAGGGGCGGCAAGTGTCAGTCCCCTAATAGCTGTATAAGTCGTGTCGGAGCGAAGCCCATTACACCCTGAGAAGCTACTGGAACCTACCAGTATATCTCGCTTGCCCTGGCCAGGGACTTTGCGTAATGGCTCTCTGACACAGCGTGATATCAACTCCCAATACCGGGAGAAACGAATCCTATCTAACTGCCACTGCCTCCAAGTGCTCGAGACTGCACCCAACTGCTACCTGTTTGCACGACTCCTTTGAGCCTTGGTAGGGTAGCAATCTAAGAACAGTGGGACACACTCGAGGCGAAGTAGCAGTGTCAAGTCTGCGGACTATGCTGTACTCATGTCACCTGGGAACTGTTAACTGACGACAGGTATAATACCAACCAATCAGTTCCCTGCGAGTCCTGTCCGGTGTACCCGTAACCTAACGAGCACCTTTATACTATCTCTAGTACGACGTACTGATGGCTGTGGGACAGACCATCTCCCCAACTGGGATGAGAAGCGTATACAGTTAGTCTACTCAGGAATATCGATGCCCTATCTCGATAATCCAACGACCAGGGACCTGTATAGGATGTTGCTTACAGACTACCCAGCCCCCACTAGCGTGACTGCCATCACGACGCTGGTAATCAAGAAAAGATCCTATGGGCTCTACTAATATGTATAAGTGATACGTCATAAGAAACATATGCACATATTAAAGTAGACACAAACCAAGTAGCATACTACCATGTTTAGCAAGACTGTTATATACAACTGTGAATATCCCAAGCTTCCATTAAGTAATATACAACCTAGTATGATACAATAATGGCCCTTAGGGCATATACACTAACACCCACTTCCTATTTCATCATCCTCTACTACTTGCCATTTAGTTTAGGGTGTTCTCTTCATAAAGTTCTTGACCTAGTGAAGATGGAGCTTGAGTTTGAGTCTCCTCGACGTAGATCATCTTCGGCCTCGAAGTCAACGACCTAGCCCGCTCATTTTTCCGAGGAAACCATCACTCGAGTCCGGGATCTTGATGATCACAGCGAAGGGACGTCAACACGGAGCTTTAGAAGTGAAGGACCGGATCTACAAAGGTTGTAATCCCTTTCATTTAGTGTTAAAGTTGTTTACTTGCTAGTTTTCGCCTAATCTCTAGTATACGATCTTGGTTAGGGTTGTTCGGCACGGCTAATTTTTTTTGAATCGGGCATGGTTGATGCCTTGTAGAACCTTGTTAGAGTGCCTAGGAACCCTACATGGCCATATACTAAAGTTTTCGACGAGCATTCGATCAGGTTTTCGGGAACCTTGTTGAATTGCCCGACTAGATATTGAAAAGTGCTTTCGATATTGAGACTAAAATGCGGGGTTTATAATTGTTAGGCATACGATGTCTAAGGAATTCATTTGGTTAGGCATGCGATGTCTAAGGAGGTTGCGGATTCCAACTGTTGTAGTTTTACACTTTCTTTTCTGCGACCGTAAGTGTAATATGTGGTGTATCGCCGGTTTCGTTTCTATACATCAACGACAATTGGGATACGCATATTTACTTACGTTGATGACATGTGATGTTATGTGTTGCTGTGATATGTTATATTGGATCGTCGTGTTTTGAATAGCCGGGGGTTTTATGTGAGATGAGAGATTTTCATTTTCATTCATGTAAAATTCAATTATATGTAATATTCTTTTATTGGGGCACTTCCGAGATGAGGATGATGTCACCATTGTATATTATTTACTTTTCCGCATTAGGATAGACCCAAGGCGGGGAGCACAAGTAACCGGGTTGGGTCCAGTGGGAGACCATCTCGAGGAGTCGAGACCGGGTCTCTTAACCCTAGAATTGGCAGTGTTGTATGCCGCTCTCGTAGGGGTCTAGGGAGGTGGGTTTGGCTATTCATCGCGACCGTGGAATCCGTGTTTTATACAGGCTCGTATTAAAACACGGACCTCCTAGTATATCCAATATTTCATATATGTTCTTCTGCTGCAATGTTTTGTGATGAGATCATATTACTGCCTGAGATGAATATTTATATTATATATATGAGATATATATTGTATATTGCTGATTTCGTTTCAAATGTGATGCTTGCGAAACATAATAAAATGGGACTTCATTAATGAGATTAATGAAATAAAAGAAACCTAAAGATGTTGTAGAAACTTGTTTAAAAACTGGTAGCTCTAGTTCTTGCTTTGCATAGTGGTATTCCTTATAGAATATCTAGCACCTTATTCGATAAGGAAAGAGCCGAGATCCCTTCGCCGGGAGTGACCTCTTTAGCGAAACTAGCAGATGCTACAAACACGGTTTGTCTTTTGATTGCTTTTATAGTTTTTGCTTTGCATAGTGGTATTTGCGAAATATCCTTCACCTTATTCGATAAGGAAAGAGCCGAGATCCCTTCACCGGGAGTGACCTCTTTAGCAAAACTAGTAAAAGCCTCAAAAACACTCCTTTTTCAAAATTCACTCTATTCTACAACGATATCAAGTTCATTACGCAAAAGGTTTTCTTAAAAACCTGTCGTAGCCTTCCGTCATTTCAGATAAGTACTTCATAGTATTCATGCTGCGTTTGTTGGCTTTCGTCAAGGCGTAGTGTGCGGTAGCTATTTATGCTTATCTGCATAAGCATATGATGTGATTGTGTTAAAGTAGTCATGCGACTTTGTTGGCTTTCGTCAAGGGCCGTGAGGGTGGGTTTAATTCAATCGGGAAATGACGGGTTGAATTTGACTAGTGGCCTATGGTTTGTTGGCTTTCGTCAAGGTCATAGGATACTAGGGGTAAAACATTATCGGGAATTTCAAGTGTTAAAATTTGCAATGAGATTGCATACCTTCTATGAAATAGTTAGATCCCGATACGCGCTGCGAGTAAGAGTTACTCCTGGGAGAGTTTTACACATTACAATTAGCCGATCAAGTAGGTGTCTAGAAAGGTCTTAACGGGGTTACGCCCCTGGGAAAACGAGGTTTATTTTAATTAGGTCCGTGCGAAAGCACGGGGAACCTCCCTCAAAGTACCGGCACTGGCCTGGCTGAAAGATTAGCGAACTTGTAGGGTGTAATTAATCCCGGCTAGTCTTTCCTTTTAGGGTTTGAAGGAAGATTTGACTAAAACAGTGGGAGACATCCTGATTAGATATATTAATAACCAATCAAATCTTGCAAGAGCATACGCTGAGTGTTTTCTTCTCTCTCTCTCCAGGTAGCGACCATGCCACACCTTAATCAAGATAATAATACGGATGTATTGACCGAACCCGCTTGTTATACTGCGCTAGGGAACGTTGGTCCCGCTCCAACTTATAATTGTTATAAGACAGAGCAGGAAATAGGGGATTACCAGAATTCCCGTGCTGCCCAATCGAAGAAAGTGCATGCTGATGCATCTTCTTCGGGTATGTTCATTACCGAGAACTGTTTCTCAGTATCCTTTATGTCCTGGGTATGAGATACCGGATCAGGATCCCGCAAATGTAATCTGTTACATGGGCTACAGATAGGTAGAGAACTGAGAACGGGTGATAAGTTTCAAGAGTTGGAAACGGTGCAAGTGTTGCGGCCAAGTCTGTTGGCAATTATCACCCTGTATTACCAAAATACATTGATTCTGAATGAATGTTATTAGATACCGAACCTGATATACAACATCATATCAGTCTCTTTATTAAGATAAAGAAGGATATAATTTTGTATTGTTGGATAATATTTTGAACATTTCCTATATCAAGAGTTGATCGGTTCAGGCACGTTATCTAAAAGCATAGACGTTCTAAATCAAACCACAGTTCTTAACGTACAGAACACACACAAGAGGAAGAGTTCAGAAATGAACGAATCCTTCTTGAGACATTGTAGACCAGGTCATATCGATGCAACCCGACTAGCTAAAGTTACATAAAGATGCATATTTAAATCAGTTTGAATTTACATCTTGTGAAACTTGTCGGTCATGTCAAAAAGATAAGATGACCATAGCTCCGTTTATTGGAAACAGAGAAAGAGTTACTGAACTCTTAGGATTGATACATGCTGATGTATGAAAGTCTCCTGTCTACATATGCCAGGACCGGTTCTTTGTACTTCATTACATTCACTTATGATCTCTCAAGATTCAGACATTTGTTCCTGTTGAAACACAAGTCCGAAGCTTTTGAGATATTCAATGAATATAAGTTAGAAGTTGAGAACCAAAACAGGTATAAGTATTATGTCCTATGATGTGATCAGAGAGGAGAATACTTGAGCACGATATTTCTGGACTATTCTAAAGGAGAATGAGATTCTCTTTCAGCATTACTCCTCCGTCTACACCACAGCACGTCGGTGTATCGGGGCGGAGCAATCACACCCTATTAGATATGGTGCGCTCTATGATGAGTACTACTGAGTTTCCTATTTCCTTTTGGGAGTTATGCAATTGAGAAGTTGCATACCTATTGAATAGGGTTCCAATCAAATCAGATGCCTACCACTCCATATGTGATATGGTATGGGAAGAGCCCATCTCTTAAGAAAGTTAAGATTTTGGGTTGTCCAAAGCAAAATCCGGACAAACTCAAAGCAAGGTCAGTTCTGTGGAAGTTTGTTGGATATCCCAAACATTAGCAAGGGAATATCTTCTACCACATCGAGGAACAAAAGATATTTTGTTTCTCAGCATGCCACCTTTTTGAAAGGGAATTTCTTGTGAAGAAATTAGTGGTCATGAGGTAGAACTGGAAAGAGTTCCAGCTATACAAACTGCAGCTGATGATTTGGTAGAACCAAAGGATTTAATAGATTCTAACGAACCACAGCCTCTCCGCCGATCTAGTAGGGTTCCTCATCCACCTGAGAGATACTTCAGTTTCTCTATGACGGTAGGAGTGAGGATTGCATCATGAGATGATGACCCAACTAGTTTCGAGCAGGCCATCAGGAGTGGGACTCCGTAAGAATGGCTGGATGCTTAGCGATCTGAGATGGAATCCATATACACCAACAAAGTATGGACTTTGGTTGCTTTATCTGAAGGGTTAAATCCCCATCAGGAGCAAGTATATCTTGAGAAGATTACTTGGTGTACATAGAAAAGTTGAGACTTTCAAAGCTATGCTTAAGTCCATCCAGATCCTACTTACCACTGCTACATACCATGACTACGATATCTGGTGGTTGGGTGTCATGACTGCTTTTCTAAATGATGATTTAGAAGAGAGCGTCTATAAATACACAGCCAGAGGGCTTCATAGACAGTGGGAGCAGCGGAAATGTGTGCAAGTTGTTTTATGCGATAAATCAGGCATTGCGGAGTTGGAACGTCTGTTTTGATGTGGTAGTCAAAGAGTTTGACTTCATAAAAATGGTAGATGAACCTTGTATATACAAAAAGGTAGTATAGAGTGTGGTGGTGATCCTCGTATTGTACGTGGATGACATACTCTTGATAGGGAAGGAGTTTCCTATGCTACGCTCGGTCAATCTCCTCTTATCATAAGGATTCTCCATATAGGATCAAAGTGATACCTCCTAAATCCTAGGTTTTGGATCTATGAGATAGATCTAATTGGATGTTATGATTCTCACTAGTTGTAGTGAGATGGTATCAATCTATCTTAGGGCGAATCACTGGAATGGTTCCAGGGTGATAAGAATGACTGAATGTCAGTCACAGGCATTGTCTTTACCCTCAATAGAGGGACGGTATGTTGGAAGAGTTCCAATCTAGATATTGTGACATACTAGACAATAAAGGCACGATAAATCACTACCAAGGATGCTACCAAAGAAATAGTCTGGATGTACACTAGTTCATAAGATGAACTTCGTTCCTACCATTGTGTGACAATGGAGTTTTGGCTTTTGCCTGGGAACCCCCGTCCCATCTGAGATCCATACATATTCTAAGGCAGTACCACCTGATCATGGAGATGGTTGATCTCCAGGGAGATCGAGGTTAGGAGAGTAGACACAGAGGACAACAGCGCAGATCCACTCACAAAGGCCTATTTCCCAGTAGAGACTTTTATGGGATGGTTGAGTATGAGATACTTCAACCACAGCTGATTGTTGGGTATGCGATACCACAACAGATGGCCCTAGTGCAAGTGGGAGATTGTTAGTTATATGTATGCCCTAGATGCCATTACTGTACATATGATGTATATTGTAGTGGATGCTTGGACATATATAGGTAGGACTTTCTTGCTCGACATGATAGTATGCTATCTGGTTGCTCTTTATCTTAACATGTACTCTGATTGTCTCTATGTTACAAGTTGATAAAGCCCTTAGGATAAGTACTTGACTACCAGGACTATGATAAGGATCATACTAGTGGGGACAATGTAGTCGCCAAGTACATCCTTCAAATGTTCCTAGTCGTGGGAGTACCGAGACAGGGCATCGGTACTCCAGAGTAGACTAGCGTATGCGCTTCTTGACCCATATGATGGGCGATGGATGATCCTATATCCATTGGTGTTTGACATCAGAGAAGGTATACGGGTGCTCAGTGGAGACTGGGTATACTGAACGGACTCGCCGAGAACTCCCAGATGGTATTATACCTCACGTCAGACGGCAGTTCTCTGGTGACGCTGGTACAGGTTAGTCTGTAGACCCGAGATCGTCATAGAGTCTTGTTGATTCCCACTGTGCTTTGATTTCCATCATACCATGTCCATGAGGGCATGCAAAACGGTGTCTTTTGGGTACAGTCCCGAATCACATGGAGGCAATGAGCGATAGGAGGGGTTTCGTCTCTCCCGGTATAGGGAGTTGATGTTGCGCTGTGTTCGATTGGCTATAACTGGAAATCCCTGGCCAGGGTTGCTAAGATTTACTGGTAAGTGTTATCAGTAGTTTCTCGAACTGTTATAGACCTCATATCGACACGACTTATCAAGCTACTGGGGTCTGACGTTTACCACCCCTAGGCAAGATATGCGACATATCAGACGAAGAGACCGGACTGTACGGGAGTGTTACTGATTGGATTCGCAAAAGAATGTACAGGCTTGCTTGTTGATCTTCTGATCGCTCAATACCTGGGTGGCTGTTACGTTTAGCTGACCGCTTGCAGCTTGTGGGTGTTTGATATGATCATCACCTACTGCCGGCGTATTGACGATTCTTTAGAGTCCTACACAGAGGTTTCCTGGCTCAAGCAAAATGGAGTAGGAGCACATATGTGATATGTGCGGGACCGAGAACAATACGTGTATGTGATACCATATTAGATTCTCGCGATATGTGATATCGGCCTGGTATATGCGATATAGCCGGGTCATCGGATCAAGTATTGATTCGATGAACTGATACAGATTATATTAGTCGCTGTATGTCCACGTTGCCCACCCCGGTGCTTGCGGGGAGGCGGAAAACGGAATAAAAATCAAATTTTTATCAACTTTAGGCAACATGGACTAGACAAAGAAAGATCTTTGCTAAACAAAAACAAGATAAAGCTAACTAGAAACTAGCTAAGGGTAGAATGGTTATACCTAGGGCTTTATGACCTTCTCTCCTTGCTCCTTGGAGTAGTAGAAAGAGGTCACCTTTGTCGTCTTCTCACGTCGAAGAAAGATCCACCCGAAAGCCTCAACCTTTGGCTTCAACTCCAAGCTAGAAGTAACTAGGGTGCTAGAAGTGCTAATCCTAGAACCCTAGATGAGAGTAGAGATTATCAAGAAGTGGTTTTTCTCAAGCTCAAGTGTTTCTCAACACATGAGAGGGGAGAGCTTGAGGGAGAGGAAGAACAAGAGAGAGAAAGTAAATTATAGAATGAGAGAATAATGAAGCATTCTCACATATATGTGTGAATTATTGTAAATAGATAATTAGTGAGATAATTGTCATGGCTTAATCAAGACATGACCATTATCATTTCATTATTAATGCAAATTGCAAGGATCAAAGAGCATCTTCCAAATGAAATGATGATGGTCAAAGTGTCAACCTAGGTCAACAAGTCAAGAATGTCAAATGGTCAACAATCATAACCATGCACAATTATATTAAACTAATATCAATTAACCATAATACACACATAAGCATTAGGGTTAATAAAATGACAATGGTCATTAACCCTAATCAAAGTCCTCTCCCTCTGTCTCAAGTAACTGTGCATACGCACCCGTATTCGTGATCCGAGGAACACGAATACAAAGAGATAAAACCAATCCCAAATCATATACTAGGATCTGGCTTAAACCAAAGCCCGCTAGTATAAGCTGTCCGGACAGCAAACGTGCACAAGTGCGTGGATGTGAACGAACCCTGTCGCAAAACCATGCGACCTCTACTCATTTTGCCTAAAGGCGAATAGCTCTCTGTGTGGGACTCTAAAGACTCGACACTACGCTGGCAGTGGGTTTAACTACAGACCGCAAGCGGCACTAGCTGTACGTAACGGTCCCCAGGTAGATGCCGATAAGAAGACTGACGAGGTGAACCCCATCTGAACTCCTACTGAGCCTGTATGTGACAGTCTCCGTACAGTCCGGTCTGTTCGTCTGATACATCGCATGGAGGGCCTAGGGGGGCGGTGAACGTCAGTCCCCTAATAGCGGTACAAGTCGTGTCGGAGTGTAACCCAGAACACCCTGAGATAACACTGGAAACCTACCAGTATATCTCGCTTGCCCTGGCCAGGGACTACTTGTGTAATGGCTCTCCTAGACACAGCGCGATGTCAACCCCCAATACCTGGAGAGACGAATCCTGTCTAACCGTCACTGCCTCCAAGTGCTTCGGGACTGCACCCAAAAACTACCTGTTTGCACGACTCCTTTGAGCCGTGGTAGGGTAGTAATCAAAGTGCAGTGGGAACACACTCGAGGCGAAGTGACAGTGTCAAGTCAGCGGACTAAGCTGTACTCATGTCACCTGGGAACTGATAACTGACGATAGGTATAATACCAACCAACAGTTCCCGACGAGTCCTGTCCAGTGTACTCATAACCTAACGAGCACCCGTATACTATCTCAAGTACGACGTACTGACGGCTGTGGGACAGACCGTCTCCCACGCTGGGATGAGAAGCGCATACGCTAGTCTACTCCGGAGTATCGATGCCCTGTCTCGATAGTCCAACGACTAGGGACCTGTATAAGGATGTGCTTATGGATTACCCAGCCCCCACGAGTGTGAGCGCCATCACAACGCTGGTAATCAAGCAAAGATCCTAAGGGCTCTACTAATATGTATATCAGCGATATGCTAAAAGAAACACATGCACATATTAAAGCAGAGACAAACCAAGTAGCATACAACCATTTCGAGCAAGATTGTATATACAACTGTGAATATCCCAAGCTTCCATCAAGAAATATACAAACTAGTATGATACAGTAATGGCATCTAGGGCATATACACTAACAATCTCCCACTTGTACTAAGGCCATGTACTGACATATCGAAGACCTATCATCTCGATCAGCCGCTCGAACTGAGTCTGGGGAAATGCCTTGGTGAATGGATCTGCTGTGTTATCTTCTGAAGCAACCCTCCGAACCTCGATCTCCTAGCGATCCACGATCTCCCTGATCAGGTGATACCGCCTCAAGATGTGTCTGGATTTCTGATGGGACCTGGGTTCCTTCGCTAAAGCTATAGCCCCGTTGTTGTCGCAATACAGAGGTATTGGGTCAACAATGGACGGAACCACCTGAAGTTCTTTCAAGGACTTCCTCATCCAGACAGCTTCTTTTGCGGCATCAGATGCAGCGATGTATTCCGCTTCCATAGTCGAGTCAGCAACGGTTTCTTGTTTGGAGCTCTTCCAACACACCGCCCCTCCATTGAGGGTGAAGACAAAACCCGACATCGACTTGGAATCATCCTTCTCACTCTGGAAGCTGGAGTCAGCAAAGGCCTCAATCTGGAGGTCTTTTCCGCCATACACCAAGAACATCTCCTTAGTCCTTCTCAGGTACTTGAGAATGTTCTTTACTGCTATCCAATGTTTCTCCCCAGGGTTTAACTGATACCTGCTTACCACACTCAGTGCATAAGCCACATCCGGTCTGGTACACAACATCGCATACATTATAGAGCCTACCGCAGAAGCGTAGGGTATAATAGACATGCGATCCCTCTCCAAATCAGTCTTGGGAGACATCTCTTTGGAGAGGGTGATCCCGTGACAAGCCGGTAGATTACCGCGCTTGGAATCTTCCATACTGAATCTCTTTAGTATGGTGTCGATGTACCTGGACTGTGAAAGTCCTAATATCCTCTTGGATCTGTCACGGTAGATCCGGATACCCAGAATGTATGAGGCATCACCCAGGTCTTTCATGGAGAACCTGTGTGACAAGAACCCCTTGACAGATTGTAGCATACGAATGTCATTTCCTATTAAGAGAATGTCATCCACGTATAAAACGAGGAATACTACAGTTCTCGCTACAAATCTACAATAGATGCATGGTTCATCTGGATTTTTGATAAAGCCAAATTCCTTAACCGTCTCATCAAAACAGATGTTCCAACTCCGCGATGCCTGCTTTAGTCTATAAATGGACTTAAGCAACTTGCACACCTTTCCGCTGCTCCCACTCTGAATGAAACCCTCTGGCTGGTCCATATAGACACACTCCTCTAAATGTCCATTTCGAAAAGCTGTCTTTACGTCCATCTGCCAAATCTCATAATCGTGGAAGGCAGCAATGGCAAGAAGGATCCGAATGGATTTCAGCATAGCTACTAGGGAAAAGGTTTCGTCATAGTCCAAACCAGGTCTTTGACGAAAACCCTTTGCAACCAGTCTAGCTTTATAGGTCTCAACCTGTCCATCTACACCAATCTTCCTTTTGAAGATCCACTTGCATCCTACAGGTTTTACCCCATCTGGAGAAATGTCCAACGTCCATACTTTGTTGGTGTACATGGACTCCATTTCGGTCCGCATTGCATCCAGCCATTTTACCGAGTCGACGCTCTGAATGGCTTGCTGGAAGCTAGTAGGCTCATCACAATCTATGATGCAATCCTCTCTATCCCCGTCAATGAGAAAACCGTAGTATCTCTCGGGCGGATGAGACTGCCTACTACTCCTGCGGAGTGGCGTGGGAATGTCCTGATCTTTCGAACCCTCTGGTTCTACTAAGCTTTCAGTAATAGCTCGTGGTTCTGGAATTTCTTCCAGTTCTATTGTGCTCCCACTTAGTTCTTTTTCTATGAACTGATGTTCTAGAAAGTGGGCATGGCGAGAAACAAAAACCTTTTGTTCCTCTTCGCAATAGAAGAAATATCCCTTGGAGTTCTTTGGATATCCCACAAACTTGCACTGTACTGAGCGTGCCTCGTGCTTGTCCGCATGCTGCTTTTTTACAAAAGCTGTACATCCCCATGTCTTAATGTGATTAAGATAGGGTCTCTTCCCACACCACATTTGATATGGTGCAGTAGGCACAGTCTTAGTCGGAACTCGGTTCAAAAGGTATGCAGCTGATTCTAGCGCATATCCCCAGAACGATCGCGGCAACTCAGCGTTACTCATCATGGACCGTACCATATCCAATAGGGTTCGGTTCCGTCTCTCCGATACACCGTTATGTTGCAGAGTGTATGGAGGAGTAAGCTTATAGAGAATTCCATTCTCTTTTAAGTAACCCAAGAACTCGGCACTCAAGTATTCACCACCTCGATCATATCTCGGTGTCTTGATACTTTTGCCTGTTTGTTTTTCTACTTCATTCTTGTATTCCTGGAATTTTTCAAAGGCTTCGGATTTATGTTTCATTAAGAAGACATAACCGTACCTTGAAAAGTCATCCGTAAAAGTAATGAAGTAAGAATAACCGCTTCGTGCATGTCTAGACATTGGACCGCAGAAATCGCTGTGTACGAGTCCCAAGAGCTCGCTCGCTCTTACTCTGTGTCCAATGAACAGAGTCTTTGTCATCTTTCCTTTGAGACAGGATTGACAAGTTGCATACGATTGATATTCGAACGGATCCAAATATCCTTCTGCATGTAACTTAGTCAACCTTCTCTCATTGATGTAACCCAGTCTACAATGCCATAAGAAAGTTTTATTGATTTCTGGAGACTTTCTTTTGTGTGTATTCTGGTCATTGAAAATCTGTGGTTGGTTTAAAACGTATATACCGTTGTTCAATGTACCTGACCTAATCAAAACTTGATTAAGGTGAATGTTCACTACATTACTTACAAATGCAAACTCATAACCTTCTTTAGATAATAAAGATACAGAAATGATATTACAGGTTGCATTTGGTACATGATAACAACTACACAAAACCAAAAAATGTCCATCCGACAATCCCAGGTGATAGTCCCCCACGGCCTCAGCATCAATGCTAGCACCGTTTGCAACTCTGAGGGTCATGTCACCTGCCTTCAAAACTCTACTCTTTCTCAACGCCTGCAAAGAATTACAGATATAAGATCCTGATCCGGTATCCAATACCCAGGATGTAGAGTTTATTGATAGACAGTTTTCAATAACATACACACCTGAAGCTGAAGCCGCAACTCGCTTCAAATCCTGTGTTCTGGCCTTCCAAGCCTTGCAATCCTGTTTCCAGTAACCACTTTTATGACAGTAGAAGCATTCTTCCTTCCCCACCAGCTTTCCCGCTACCTTTGTTGCTTTTCCTTTTCCCTTCGTATCCACTTTACCGACACCGCCTCTTGGTTTGGCGGGGGCTTTCTTCTTCTTACCCTTGGCTTTCGCCCTGGATCTAGAAGAGGAAGATCCTCCTACAAACAAAGTGGATGTCTCCCTACCCTTCTGTAGGGTGCCCTCAGCACTCCTCAACATGTTCAGAAGTTCGGAAAGTTCAACCTCCTTTCCTTGCATGTTGAAGTTTAGGATAAACTGGGCGTAAGTGGAAGGAAGGGACTGGAGAATCAAATCAGTGTAGAGTTCATTCTCCAACGTGGTCCCAAGGTCCGCGAGCTCCTCAATGTATCCAATCATCTTAAGCACGTGTTCCGCTACCGATGATCCGACGGCCAATCTTGCCGAAAATAGCTTCTTCGACACTTCGTATCTTGCGATACGAGACTGCTCTCCATACAGTTCTTTTGTATGGAGAAATATGGACTCCAGGTCCATATTCTCATGCCTCCTCTGATGTTCGTTGTCCATCGAGGCAAGCACGAGGCATTTGGCCTTCGCGCAATCGATCTCCCATGTCTTACGGATTTCCTTATCCGCGACGCTGGAGGTGGGACCTGGGACAGGGGGAGCTTTAGTGGTAAGTACATACCCCAACTTGTCGTAAGTGATTGCCATCTTGATATTCCTGAGCCAATCTTTGTAGTTTGGCCCTGTCAGTATGTTTTTATCTAGTAATAACTAAAGTCCGGTCATGTTGAATGGTCGCTGCAATTAGGAGAGAGAAAAGAAACACTTTATCATGATGCTCTTGCAAGTTTAGAGTGGTTTTTAGTTTGTCTAAACTGGATGGCTCCCACTGTCTCTCGAATCCCTTCTCAAACCGTAAAGAAAGAATTAGTCGGGATCAATCTCACCGTACAATACTTGCTTAACCGTTCAGCCAGGCCAGTGTTGGTACTTCGAGGGAGGTTTTCCAACGCTTTCGCGAAGTTCCTTAATTAAGTAACCTCTTTTCCCTGTGGGCATAGCCCCGCTAACACCTTTCTAAACACCTACTAGGTTTATAGCATTGATCGTTAAGTGAGAGTTTTCCCGAGGAGTAGCATATACTCACAGTAGGATCGGGATCCAAATATCATCGCGTGATAAAACCGAAGGAATCCTACCAGAATTATCACACTCCAAATGGTATGCAGCGCTAGCAAGTTTCAGTGCTTATGAAACTCCCGATGTGGATTTTTGCCCCATGCTCTTATGACCTTGACTTTGGCCAAAATATCATAAGTCACATGTCAAGTTCTACCCGTCATTCTCCTGGTTAATTTGGACCCACCCGTCCTACCCTTGACTTTGGCCAGAATGGAAGCACGACTGTCCCAAACCAACGCATCTATCTATGCTGCACATGAATACCCAATAGCTACCAATCACTATGCCTTGACTTTGGCCAAAATACATAGCTTGAATACTTTTTGACCATTCATGTGGAATGACGGAGGGCTACGAATGGTTTTGGCGAAACCGTGAACGTAGTGAACCTGATATAATCGATGGAACGAGATAGCTTTTAAAAGGAGTGGTTCAAGCTCCGCATTTAAAAGTTTAGTTTTGAAAAGAACCGAGTGGTTTTCAAAGTGTTCCAATCGACTTTTACTTGGTTTATTTTCTTGCATTAGTTCTTTTAATGCGTCCCATCATTTAATCCTACCATTGCAGAAAACAACCAAAATATGACGTACGCTTATGCCATTCGCATTCGCCACGGGGCTCCGTCATCACCCGTTAGGTTACTTAACTAACGACAGAGCGGGGGCTGGGCTAGCGCGGCTGTAAAACATAAGCAACGCCTAAATAGTTATCATATATAAATATATAGCAATGATAGACATTACAGATCACAGATGAATACATTGGATATACTAGGAATCCGCAATCCGTTCGAGCCTGCAACGAAAAGCGGATTACACGGTCGCGGTGAATAGCCAAATACCCCACCCAAGACCCCTACGGGTGCGGCAAACTACCCGCCAAGTAGCCGAAGAGAAGCAACCTCCCTCAACACCGTGAGTAGGCCACTCGGCACTTCGAGATACCCGGTAGTTTGTGCACCACCTCCATGGGTCTATCCTAGAAGCAAAAACAGTAAAAAGAATTATACAATGACGGCTACAACCCCGACCCGGTTGTGCGGCCAAACAAATAATAATATTACATCAATTTACATATTACAATGAATGAAAGAAAAAGAAACACTCATCTCACATCCACCCCGGCTATTCACCCGCGACAATCCAACGCATTCATATACACATACCATCATCAAACACAGATCACAGATATGTATAACCCCGACTAATCGACATATAGCGATTAGCCGACGTTCAATACATATAAACATCACAGATATAACCCTTTAGTCAAAGTGTATTGAAGTTCAATCAAAAATACGGATTTATAGGCCCCTAAAAACAAATTTCTTTTCTGGAAAACCTGGGCACATATAAACCATCTTAAAAATCCTAAAACCAAGCCAGAAAAACACTGCACCAAACTCGACCCAGAACTGAGCCAAAACGGCCGCGTTTGCGCGGCAATAGCCTGCTATTACCGCAGAACCGCGACTCTTTGATCGATTCACTGGACCGGGTTTGGTGGCTTTCTTCACAAAACCCTGAGATGATTTTTGGAGTATGATTTATTTTATTTTGAACAGGAAAAATTTTAACAGAAAGTTAGGGTTTTGAAATTTTGGTTTTTCGATTTTTCCGATCAAACTTCCATACACTTTACTACCTAGCTAGTTTATGTTTAGTTAGGCTCTGATACCACTGTAAGTCCACGTTGCCCACCCCGGTGCTTGCGGGGAGGCGGAACACGGAATAAAAATCAAATTTTTATCAACTTTAGGCAACATGGACTAGACAAAGAAGGATCTTTGCTAAACAAAAACAAGCTAAAGCTAACTAGAAACTAGCTAAGGGTAGAATGGTTATACCTAGGGCTTTATGACCTTCTCTCCTTGCTCCTTGGAGTAGTAGAAAGAGGTCACCTTTGTCGTCTTCTCACGTCGAAGAAAGATCCACCCGAAAGCCTCAACCTTTGGCTTCAACTCCAAGCTAGAAGTAACTAGGGTGCTAGAAGTGCTAATCCTAGAACCCTAGATGAGAGTAGAGATTATCAAGAAGTGGTTTTTCTCAAGCTCAAGTGTTTCTCAACACATGAGTGGGGAGAGCTTGAGGGAGAGGAAGAACAAGAGAGAGAAAGTAAATGATAGAATGAGAGAATAATGAAGCATTCTCACATATATGTGTGAATTATTGTAAATAGATAATTAGTGAGATAATTGTCATGGCTTAATCAAGACATGACCATTATCATTTCATTATTAATGCAAATTGCAAGGATCAAAGAGCATCTTCCAAATGAAATGATGATGGTCAAAGTGTCAACCTAGGTCAACAAGTCAAGAATGTCAAATGGTCAACAATCATAACCATGCACAATTATATTAAACTAATATCAATTAACCATAATACACACATAAGCATTAGGGTTAATAAAATGACAATGGTTATTAACCCTAATCAAATTCCTCTCCCTCTGTCTCAAGTAACTGTGCATACGCACCCGTATTCGTGATCCGAGGAACACGAATACAAAGAGATAAAACCAATCCCAAATCATATACTAGGATCTGGCTTAAACCAAAGCCCGCTAGTATAAGCTGTCCGGACAGCAAACGTGCACAAGTGCGCGGATGTGAACGAACCATGTCGCAAAACCATGCGACCTCTACTCATTTTGCCTAAAGGCGAATAGCTCTCTGTGTGGGACTCTAAAGACTCGACACTACGCTGGCAGTGGGTTTAACCACAGACCGCAAGCGGCACTAGCTGTACGTAACGGTCCCCAGGTAGATGCCAATAAGAAGACTGACGAGGTGAACCCCATCTGAACTCCTACTGAGCCTGTATGTGACAGTCTCCGTACAGTCCGGTCTGTTCGTCTGATACATCGCATGGTGGGCCTAGGGGCGGTGAACGTCAGTCCCCTAATAGCGGTACAAGTCGTGTCGGGGTGTAGCCCAGAACACCCTGAGATAACACTGGAAACCTACCAGTATATCTCGCTTGCCCTGGCCAGGGACTACTTGTGTAATGGCTCTCCTAGACACAGCGCGATGTCAACCCCCAATACCGGGAGAGACGAATCCTGTCTAACCGTCACTTCCTCCAAGTGCTTCGGGACTGCACCCAAAAACTACCTGTTTGCACGACTCCTTTGAGTCGTGGTAGGGTAGTAATCAAAGTGCAGTGGGAACACACTCGAGGCGAAGTGACAGTGTCAAGTCAGCGGACTAAGCTGTACTCATGTCACCTGGGAACTGATAACTGACGATAGGTATAATACCAACCAACAGTTCCCGACGAGTCCTGTCCAGTGTACTCATAACCTAACGAGCACCCGTATACTATCTCAAGTACGACGTACTGACGGCTGTGGGACAGACCGTCTCCCACGCTGGGATGAGAAGCGCATACGCTAGTCTACTCTGGAGTATCGATGCCCTGTCTCGATAGTCCAACGACTAGGGACCTGTATAAGGATGTGCTTATGGATTACCCAGCCCCCACGAGTGTGAGCGCCATCACAACGCTGGTAATCAAGCAAAGATCCTAAGGGCTCTACTAATATGTATATCAGCGATAAGCTAAAAGAAACACATGCACATATTAAAGCAGAGACAAACCAAGTAGCATACTACCATTTCGAGCAAGATTGTATATACAACTGTGAATATCCCAAGCTTCCATCAAGTAATATACAAACTAGTATGATACAGTAATGGCCTCTAGGGCATATACACTAACAAGTCGGTTATTTATGAAATAGACGGATTATCGGATCAAGTGTTGATTCGATAATTAAATGTATAATTATATATTTGATATATTAAATTACATTAACTAATATAAGCTCACTTAAAGATTCTTTTTCTCACTCGGGTAATACATTGATATATATGTGATATATGTTAATTGTATTATTTTATTTTGTTACAATAAATATTGTATATGTGATATATAATATTGTAACAAGTTAGGGTTATAAATGCAACATGTTTTGTGGAGTTTAAATATGGTTAGAGTTTGGATTAGGATTAAGCTTGCATGAAGCTTTCAAGAAGCTTCTTGAAGCTTTGACTTTGACTTGTGATATTTTGCATAGATATTTCTTTAAACCAACCCAACCCTTTACCATAGTTAATTCTCTACATGGGTTAAGTCTTCATACTTAACCCATGGTTGCATTTCTAACCACACACTTGATTTCATTATTCATCACAAATTGATTTGCTTCTTCTTCTTCTTCCTTTTTGATGAAAAGCTTTCTAGCTTTTTCATATGTGATGAAAATGTGTGAGAAATTGAAAAAAATGAGAGCTAAATTCCCACTTCATCATCCTCATCTATTCTTGCCACTTAGATTAGGGTGTTTGCTTTGCTGATACTTGATTAGCAAAGCAAGAGCTTGGGTTTAAGTTTCTTCAAGGTAGATCATCTTAGTTTTTGAAGATCGAAAGCAAGCATGGATCATTCGACATGTGGAGCCTCTCTAGAGTCCGAGAGTTCATGGATTGCGGTGAAGGGACTACTACTCGGAGCTTATGAAGCAAAGGAACGGACTACAAAGGTTGTAATCCCTTTCTTTTAGAAGTAAAGTTGTTTACTTGTTCATTGTTTCGCCTAATCTCTAGTTTACGATCTTGGTTAGGGTTGTTCGGCACTTGAAAATTTTGATTTTGGTATGGTTGATGCCTTGTAGAACCTTGCTCTAGTGCCTAGTAACCCTACACTTTCACACCTAGCACACTCTAAAACCTGACTATTCGTGCACTTCTCAGTGGATAATCCTAATACATGAATGAATGAATATACAATGGACCCGGTCGTTTTCCAAAAAATATACAACAAGCGGTGATGACGGCAACAATCCAGCCGCTCGCCCCGAATATCAAATATACATCCATTACTATGATGAGAGGCTATCTATATCACTATCCGTCTATTCCATCAAAAGATATTAACAACCACAGCAAGATCAAGTGTTTGCAACCCCATCTAATCAACCTATAGCAAATAGATGACGTATACAAACACAAATACGAACTAGAAAACAAAACATTGGCGGTGGGTTTAACCACAAGCACGTCAACGGCACTAGTTGTACGTAATGGTTGTCCGGGTATTGAACGAAAGGAAGGACAACAAGCAAACTTGTCCGTATCTCTACTGAGCCTGAAAGTGACAATCTTAGTATAATCAAGTCACTTCATGTAAGAGTATCGCATACTGGGTCTAGAGGGTGGAAAACGTCAGACCCCTAATAACCCAATAAGTCGTATCGATGTGGCCCAAAACTATCCCGAGAAACTACCGATCTCATAATCAGTAAATCTCAACTTCCTTATCAAAGGTCTTATGGTGATGACCGATCAAACACAGCACGACATCAACTCTGTATACTAGGAGAGATGAATCCCTTCTATCGCTCACTACCCCCTAGAGCTTCAGGACTGTACCCAACCAAAACATGTTTGCATGATTCATTAAAGCCATGGTAGGGTGGTAATCTAAGTACAGTGGGAACACACTCGAGACGAATGACGATTTCAGGTCTTAAGACTAAGTTGTACCTATGTCATCAGAGAACTACTATCTGACAATATGTATAATACAATCTAGAAGTTCTCGACGAGTCTGTCCAGTGTAACTCATGTCCTAATGAGCACATGTATACTATCTTTGATGCCGAATACTAATGGTTGTGAAATAGGACACCTTCCTATTAGTGTAATATGCCCTAGAGGCCATTATTATATAGTACTAGTTTGTATATTACATTTTGGAAGCTTGAGATATATACACGGATTTATAACAGTCTTGCTCAATATGGTAGTATGCTACTTGGTTTGTATCTATCTAAATATGTATATGTGTTTCTTTTGACGTGTCGCTAATACATATTGATAGAGCCCTTAGGATCTTTGCTTGACTACCAGCGTTGTGATGGCAGTCACACTAGTGGGGGCTGGATAGTCTATAAGCACATCCTTATACATGTCCCTAGTCATAGGATTGTCGAGACAGGGCATCGATACTCCAGAGTAGACTAGTGTATACGCTTCTCATCCCAGCAAGGGAGATGGTCTGTCCTACAGCCATCAGTACGTCGTACTGGAGATAGTATGCAGGTACTCATTGGGTTATGAGTTACACTGGACGGACTCGTGGGGTACTGCTGGTTGGTACTATACCTACCGTCTGGTAGCAGTTCCCAGGTGACATGAGTACAGCTTAGTCCGTTGACTTGACACTGCTACTTCGCCTCAAGTGTGTTCCCACTGTTCTTAGATTGCTACCCTACCATGGCTCTACTCAGTCGTGCAAACAGGTGGTAGTTGGGTGCAGTCCCGAAGCACTTGGAGGCAGTTGCGGTTAGATAGGATTCGTCTCTCCCGGTATTGGGGGTTGATGTCGCGCTGTGTTCGGAAAGCCATTACACAAAGTCCTTGGCCAGGGCAACTGAGATTTACTGGTAGGTACTCCAGTAGTTTCTCAGGGTGTTTTGCGTTGTACTCTGACACGACTTATTGCGCTATTAGGGTTCTGACGATCCTTGCCCCCCTAGGCCCGATATGCGATACTCTTAGATGAACAGACCGGACTGTACGGAGATTGCCACAGACAGGCTCAGTAGGAGTTTGGATGAGTTTGCTCGTCGGCCTTCTTATCGATAGATACCTGGGTAGTCGTTACGTGCAGCTAGTACCGCTGACGTGCTTGTGGTTAAACCTACTGCCAGCGTACTGTCAAGTCTTTAGAGTCCCACACTGATGGTTTCCCTGCTTCGGGCGAAACGATATAGAGGTCGTATGGTTTTACGACAGGGTTCGTTCACATACGTGTACTTGTGCGTGTGTGATGTTCGAGCGGACAATACTAGTGGGCTTTGGTTTAAGCATGATCCTAGTATTTGATTGTTGGATTAGTTTCGTCTCATTGTATTCGTGTTTCTCGGAACACAGATGCGGGTTTGTATTTACGGATGAGAGGGGTATAGAAGGAGACGCCTCATTAGGGTTTTGACCATTGACTTGATTAAAACAATTATGAGGTGGAGAAAAGTATTTTTTATTTTTGCAAATGATAATTGTGGCATGGCTACTTGTTTTTGACTACTTGACTTGGTTTGACCACTTGACTTGGGTTGACCACTTGACTTGGTTTGACTATTTGACTTTAGATATTTTTGTGAGATATTTTTATGGCGCTATATATTTTGGATGAGATATTTTTCATGCCATGCTTGTGGTCATGTCAAGTTAGCCATCTCATTTTCAATTATCATTATCAAAAATCATTTCTCTTTCCTCAAGTTCACTCGCTCCTTCTTCCTCTCAAAACCCTAGTGTCTCATGTGTTGAGAATCAAGGGTTAGTGAGACATAGCTACCCAAAATCACACTCTACTCATTCTAGGCTACTTAGTTTAGCACACCAAGTGACCTAGTTGCCTCAACTTGGAGGTTAAGCTCAAGGTTGGAACTCTCGGGTGGATCTTCTTCGACTTCGAGAAGCCGACAAGGAGGTGCTATCCATTTCCACTCCAAGGAGCTCGCGAGGTGAAGGAGGACAGCGAGAAGACAATAAGGACACAATACTATAAGGTATAACATTCATCCAAGTAGTTAAACCTCATATAGTTTGCTAGCTAGGGTTTTATGATCGATCCTTGCTTAAAGTCGGTGTTGCGAAGCCCGTAAAAATCATTTTTTGCTAATTCCGCCTCCCCGCGAACACGTGGGGTGCGCAACATTGACTAACAGTGGTATCATAGCCTCTCATAAACCCTATATAGCTTGTAATGATGTTAGAATTCCGCCATTTTTGTCGCGGAAAAACTGTTGACCAAAACAGTTTTCAAAAGTGATATTTTGAGTTGTTTGCGCACCCTGCGGGCTCACGGTTTGAACCGAGAAGCCGCGGGGTGAATCGTACGCACCCCGGGGATACCCTGGGGGGACCAATAGCTGGGACCACCCCCCAAGACCACCACTTGGTGTCCTTGGGGACTGGTGACCCGAGAGCACCACAGTTTGGTGCTCTCGGGTCTGCCTTCCCTTTGGGGCCACCTCATGGTGGACCCCAGGGGTGGGTAACCCACCCCCTCCCCCCCGAGGCCCCCCATTCTACATTAATTTATGTGTCTTCACCTTCGCGAAGATTCGGGCGGGTTTCGAGTTCATTTCGACTCCCGGATTGGCTCAAAACTATCGGTTTTGGAACTTTAGCTCACTGGATTTTCGAGTCTTGGAAAATTGTTTAAGTTTACTAATTGCGTGCGGAATTCTAATGTCGTAGTTACTTTAAAAGCTCTGTATTGTATATATGTGTTTGGAAACGTCAACTAATTGCTCTACGTCGATTAGTTGGGGTTGCACATATCTGTGATGATATTATGTTGGTTTGTGTATATGAATTTGTTGGATCGTCGTGGATGAATAGCCGGGGTTTTGAGATGAGGGTTTTCATTCTTTCATTCAATGTAAAATTTGTAAAGTGATGTAATATTATTTTTGTGGGGCACATCCGTGTTGAGGTTGTAGCCACCGTTGTATTATTTCTTTTACTGTTTTTGCTCCTCGGATAGACCTAAGGTGGGGTGCACAAACTACCGGGTACTTTGAAGTGCCGAGTGGCCTACTCACTTTGTTGAGGGAGGTTGCTTCACTTTGGATATTTGGCGGGTAGTTTGCCGCACCCGTAGGGGTCTAGGGTAGGGTTTGGCTATTCATCATGACCGTGGAATCTGTCTTTCGTTACAGGCTCAAACGAAACGCGGAATTCCTAGTATATCCAATGTGTTCAACTGTGATCTGGAATGCCTATCATTGCATCTGACGAATGGATATTATTATATATGTATTATATAATAGACGTTTCTTATATTTTGCATCCGCGCTAGTCCAGCCGCCGCTCTGTCGTTAGTTAAGTAACCTAACGGGTGATGGCGGGGCCCCGTGGAGAATGCGGATGGCATAAGCGTACGTTATATTTTTGTTGCTTTCTGCAATGGTAGGTTAATTGATGGGACTGCATTACATTAATGCTAAGCAAACAAATCAAAGTTGAATCGTTGGAACAATTTCAAAACTACTCGGTTTTTTCAAAACAGCAAAACTTTTAAAATGCGGAGCTTAAACCACTCCTTTTAAAAGCTATCAGGTTCCTTCGAATATATCAAGTTCACTACGTTCACGGTTTTACCAAAATCATTTGTAGCCCTCCGTCATTTCAATTGGATATTCAGTGGTATTCAAGCTATGTATTTTGACCTTCGCCAAGGCATAGGTATTGGTAGCTGCTGAATATTTATCTGTAGCATAGATAGATGCGTTGGTTTGGGACAGTCGTACTACTATTTTGGCCTTCGTCAAGGGTATGTACGGGTGGGTTCAAATTAACCTGGACAATAACGGGTAGAACTTGACATGTGACTTATGATATGTTGACCTTCGTCAAGGTCATAAGAGCATGGGGCAAAAATCCACATCGGGAGTTTCTAAAGAAAATGAAACTTGCTAGTGTTGCATACCATTTGGAGTGTGATAATTTTGGTAGGATTCCTTCAACTTTATCATACGATGATATTTGGATCTCGATCCTAATGTGAGTATATGCTACTCCTCGGGAGATTTTTCACTTAACGATCAATGCTATAAACCAAGTAGGTGTCTAGAAAGGTGTTAGCGGGGCTACGCCCCCAGGGAAAAGAGGTTATTTAATTAAGGAACTTCGCAAAAGTGTCGTAAAACCTCCCTCGAAGTACCGACGCTGGTCTAGCTGAACGATTAAGCAAGTATTGTACGGTGAGATTAATCCTGACTAATTCTTCTTTTATGGTTTGAGGAAGGATTCGAGAAACAGTGGAAGCCATCCTGTTTAGATAAACTAAAAACCAATCTAAATTTGCAAGAGCATCATGCTAAAATGTTTCTTCTCTCTCTCCTAATTGCAGCGACCAAACATGACGGGCCTTAAGTTACTATTAGATAAAAATATACTGACAGGGCCAAACTATAAAGATTTGTTCAGGAATGTCAAGATGGCAATCACTTATGACAAATTGGGCTATGTTCTTACTACTAAAGCCCCCGCCATCTCAGGTCCAGATTCTAGCGTCGCAGATAGGGAAATCTGTAAGACCTGGGAAATTGATTGCGTGAAAGCCAACTGCCTCGTGCTAGCCTCCATGGACAATGAACACCAGAGGTGGCACGAGAATATGGATCTTGAATCCATATTCCTCCATACCAAGGAATTATATGAAGAGCAATCTCGTATCGCAAGATACGAGACCTCGAAGAAGCTATTTCTGGCAAGGTTGGCTGTCGGGTCATCTGTAGGGGAACAAGTCCTTAAGATGATCGGCTACATTGAGGAGCTCGCGGACCTTGGGACCACGTTAGAGAATGAGTTGTATACTGACTTGATTCTCCAGTCTCTTCCTTCCACCTACGCCCAGGTTATCTTGAATTTTAATATTCAAGGTAAAAAAGTTGAACTACCGGAACTCCTCAACATGTTGAGGAGTGCTGAGGGCACCCTGAAGAATTCCAGGGAAACACCCGCTCTGCTTGTTGGTGGAGCCTCCTCTTCTAGATCTAAGGAGAAATCCAAAGGAAAGAAGAAGAAGACCCCCACCAAGCCGAGAGGCGGTGTTAGTAAGTTGGAAGTAAAGGGCAAGGCAAAAGTGGTGGGGCCGACAGTAGGGAAGGAAGATTGCTTCTACTGTCATAAAAAGGGCCATTGCAAGAAAGATTGCAGGGGTTGGAGAGCCAAGAACCAGAATCCGAAGCAAGTTGTGGCTTCGGCTTAAGCTGTGTTTGTAGTTGAAAACTATCTGTCAATCAACTCTACTTCCTGGGTATTGGATACCGGATCAGGATCTCATATCTGTAATGTTGGGTTTACCTAGCACCTAGTCAAGAGCTTGGAAGCATCACACATGCCACAATTAAATTTTTAAGGTGCTAAGTTAACTAAACTAGAATCTTAACTGGAATTTTAGAGTAACAATGAACTAGTATCATATACAAATAAGAAACTACTGTAAAAGCACGGCGGCGCCCCGGCCGTCAATCCGAGGCCAAAATGCAGAAATGATACTTTTACGAAACTTGTAAACCGGCACCACCGCGCACTATAAACCCGGATCGGGCCATTAATCTAATCCTAGCTAACTAGAGAAGGGGTAGAGAGATATACCGAGCGATCCGTGTCCTTCGGTCTTCTCGTCGTCGTCCCGATCTCCCCGCGGAATCTCCGGTCTTCATCTCCTCGTCGGAAAGGTACCACATCACCGGGTTCTTTTACGGGCTCCCACCTCTGGACCGAGGCAACTCGGGCACGAAGTTGGCAAGTCGACGTGTCCAAGAATTGCTGTAGAATAGTGTGGAACTCTATGTCTCATGGGGTTGTAAGAAGTTGCCTTTTTGGTGGAGAAAATGAACTAAACTTTTGGAGATGGAGCTATGGGATTTTTGCAAGCCAAAAAGGATCAAAAATCCCACTCAAGAATTTTGGACAGCCCCCTATTTTCATTTGGTCGGCCATGCATCAAGGAGAGAATGAAAGGAGAGAGTGAGTGGATCAAAAATGAGTGAGCCAAATAATGCAAGAGAGAGAAAGGGTTATCATGATGAATCATGATCACAAACCAAGTCCAACACTCATAAACCCATCATCAAACCCATGTCATCACAAAAGTCAAGCCATGATGAAGTCAAATGAAGTCAATGGATGGTGCACCATCATGAAACCATCATGATGCAAAAGTCTTCTCAATTGTTAATTGCACAATTGCAAATAACCCCCTCCACCAAATTTCAGCCAAAGAAAGGAAACAAAGGAAAATGGCCGAAACGGAAAGCAAACTGGCAACTTCAGAAAACTGATCCCGTAATAAATTACAGGAAAACCCCGCGACTGTATATACATACCCGCATTTATATTGCGACCGAATACAAATGCAATAAGACAAAATCTACACTGTACAATACTAGGATCCGGCTTAAACCAAAGCTCGCTAGTATTATCCGTCCGATCATGATCCATGCAATACCACACGTATCTGATCGAACCCTGCCATATCTCCATACGGACTCTACAGCGTTTCGCCCGAAACTTGAGAAAATGGTCTGTGGGGGACTCTAAAGATTCGTCAATACTTTGGTTGTGGATTTAACCACTAGCACGTCAGAGGTATTAGCCATACGTAACGGGCTACCAGGTATTGACCAAAAGGGACGTCGATGAGCGAACTCATCCTGACACCCTACTAAGCCTGTCAGTGACAATATCCGTACAGTCCGGTCCGTTCGTCTATGAGCATCGCATGGTGGGCCTAGGGGGTTGGTAAAAGTCAGACCCCAAAAGCCGTACAAGTCGTGTCGGAGTGTAGCCCAGAACACCCTGAGATACTACTGGAATACCTACCAGTAAATCTCCTGCCTTGGCCAAGGACTTCGTGTAATGGCTCTCCTAGACACAGCGCGACCTCACCCCCAATACCGGGAGAGACGAACCCCTGCAGATCCGCTCACTGCCTCCATATGGCTCGGGACTGTACCTAACTAAAACCTGTTTGCATGTCTCCTTTGAGCGTGGTAGGGTAGTAATCAAAGTACAGTGGGAACTCACACGAGACAAATGACGATCTCAGGTCGATGAACTAACCTGTACACATGTCACCAGGGAACTGCTATCTGACGTCAGGTATAAGACCAACTAGCATGTTCCCGGTGAGTCCTGTCCGGTGTACTCATAACCCAATGAGCACCTGTATACATCTTAGGTGAACCAACTGACACCAGTGGCATGTGAGACCGGCCACCGTCCCTCGTCGGGGTCTCGACTGTATACACTAGTCTACTCTGGAGTATCAATGCCCTGTCTCGAAACTCCCTCGACTAGGGACCTTTTAAGGATGTGCTTATAGACCCCAGCTCCCACGTATATGATCACCCTCATACTGCTGGCAGTCAAGCAAGAATCATAGGGGCTCTATCAATGCGCAATAGTGACCTGTAAGGTCACCTAAAGCAGTACACGATGATAAAGATAAACCAGATAGCATATTATCATCTTGAGTAAGACTGTCCTACTGGGACAGGTCCTCCCTCAATCATTGCAATCACGTGCCTGTGATCCAATAATTGACTCTGAGAGCACTATCTCCAACAATCTCCCACTTGAACTCAAGGCTAATTATTGTGATGTCGCATACTCACAGTCCGTGTGATACTGAACACCCAACTCCTCTACTAATCAGTCTCACAAAACCAGTTTGCGAAACTAATGTGTTCGAGGAATAGCCTCATTGAGTGGATCCGCCTTGATGTTTCTTTCTATGTCTCTCTTTATCTCAAGTTCGCGGAGAAAGCCATCTCCCGAAATGAGCAATACCTGTCTTAGAATATGTCTGGATATATGATGGGACCTAGCTCATAAATGAACTCAAAATCCAAACTTCTTAGACTGTATCGTCAACTGAACTTAATCAGTATCCTGCGTCATGTCTCCCTCAGTATCCCCTTGGACCACCTGTCCAAAATACTGCCCCTCGTCAGAAGGAAAACTATAACTCTGACAACCTCTCTGTCATCCATGTCACCTTGGAAGCCTAGAGTGATAACTGTCTCCTAAAAGAGACTGTTGTTATCATATCCCTAGAACAACCACTTATGTTCTAAAACTGCTTCCGTTCGTTTCTCCAGGATTGGATCAATATCAATTTATTGCATCCACTGCAAAAACAACATCTGGTGTGGTACTTGACATCTCATGATTGACTCAATTGCCTAAGCAAGTGATCTGCCAATCATGCACATCCCTCTCCCCTTTAGTCTGTAAGACTCCTTTAGAGAGGGTGACTCCATCACCTGCAGGTACACTACCGTGCCTGGAGTCCTCCATTCTAAAACACCTTTAGAATGCTGTCTAAGTACCCAGATTGGGAAACTACCAAATCTAGATCAAAAACCATATATCTGATATAATATCCATGTCCTTTGTGGAGAAACCACTGTGTGACAACCAAAGTATAACCGATCGTAGTATAGGAACATCACTTCCTACTCTGTGTATGTCACCTAAATACCAGGACATAACACCCTACTACCTTCTTAACAGATCCATCCCCTATTCTGATGAATTCAAACCTATGACTGTCACGTCAGAAAGAGATGATCTATCTCCGCTATATCTGCTTTAGTCTATAAATAGACATAAGCCACTTGTCCACCATGCTTCCGCTGCTCCCACTGACTATGACAACCCTCTGGCAGAGTCATATACATGTACGATTCTAAAGCCAGTTCAGAACGACGCTATATTCATCCTCCTGCCGGGTCTCATAGTCTGGAACAACAGCAATGGCAAGTCTGGGTAAGCAAGAACCTCCCTGCTACCGTCCTTGAGGCTACCGGAGTACCTCTCGGGTGCCTGAGGTTACCCACCATATCTGCGGAGTGGCCAATGGAATGTCAAACCATATTGAATCTTTAGGTTCTTATTAAATTTTCAGTAATCGTTTGCGGTTCTGGAATCACTTCCAGTTCTACCATACTCCCACTACTGTTTTCTGAAAAAATCCATTTTTGTTAAAACTGTGGCGAGTCAAGAACAAAATCACTATTGATCTTCCAGATGGTAAAAAGTCAACCCTCGTCATAGCCTGGGTCAACCCACAAACAGCCATTACAGAAACATGCCTTGAGTTATCCAGAGTCTGGTTTTAAGCATAAGTCGGACAACTCCCCGTACCTTAACATCGTTAAGATATGAACTGTTCTATATCCAATATAAAACCAGAGGCACTGATTTAATTGAACCAGATTCAAATCATGCAGCTGTCTCCAGTGCATGTGAACTAAATGGAAGGAGGCCGATCAGCGTTACTCAACTTAGGAATGCGTCCAGATATGAGTAACCTGAAAGAGATGCAAGTTATCTTAATCATTACTATCAACTGAATACCATACACAAGAATCTACATCTTCGATTACTTTAAAGAATCCCGATACTTGCAATACCTGGTTCTCTACTTTAATCTTATACTTATAACTTCTCAAAACTCAGACCTTGTGTTTCCACGAAACACATGTCTAAGAACTAGAGAAGTCACAAGTAAACAGAATATAGTGCGAGGACCAACCCCTCTGTCCTAATGGACACTGGACAACATACAATACTCTGTATAAGTCCTTTGAGTCGAATAACTAATTCCCTGTGTGTCGTAGGTTGAAAAATGTACTTATGGTTAAGAAGAATTACACCGCTGTTCAATGCTCCTTACCTAACCATCCACTGATATAGGTAAATGTCATAGACATAATTTCAAAAAGTTATATCTCACTCTATAAAAATAGACGTACAGATATATCAATTTGAAATTGGTGCATAGCAATGGATATTCAAAACCAAATATTTGCCGACCGGCAAACAACCCAGGTGACTTCCTCAAATATCACCAATTACAACGAATTCCGATATAATGAGGATGATCACCTAATTCCCAATAACTTACTCCCACTCATCATCTGTAAAACCATACAGATGTGAGAATCATACTTGGTAAATACATACCCTGGAGCAAGGGCTAATTGGGAAATCAGTTTTCTTTTAACAGTACACAGTGAAACTGAAACATTGAAATGTTTCGATGGGGTATCCGGGTATTCCTAGTAATGCCTATTCCATTATCCAGATTCACAAGTGTAACCGTATAATTCTTTGCCATCTCTCCAAATCCCTTTATATGTCTTTAGTCATTACCTTCTGTACACCCTCTTAGGCTAAATGGTTTTCTTCCTTCCCTACCGTTCGGCACCAGCATATGGTTTGGAAGAAGACTATCTAATAAGCATAATGGGTGTACTGTCCTAATCCTAGGAGCACTCGCAATGCGAGAGAAGGTGAAGATAAAAGACAACGGAATAAACCTTATTCCTATTTCTCCTGAACAAGAATCTATCCCCGAACTGGAACAAGTTCCTTTCGAGTTCGTATATAACCTTACGATGGAGTATCCAATAAACTGTGGATCTTCGTAGTGATACGGAGTGTCCTGGAGAAATACAAAGGTGATTTAGGATTGGCGAAGAAATACTTGGTTTGGTCGTGAATAGCAGTCGCAATTTACTTTGCCCTCTTACTAATCCCTTGATATATCTTTACTTAATACCTTCTGTACACCATCGTTATGCTAATTGGTTTTCTTCATTCCCCACCGTTCGTCACCAGCCTATGGTTTGGAAGAAGACAATCCAATTTGCGTAATAGGTGTACTATCTCCTAAACCAAGGAGTACTCGCAACCTGAGAGAAGGTAAAAGGAAAAGACAACTGAATAGTCCTATTCATTTTCTCCAGAACCGGAAACCATTCTCGAATAAATTCCTTCGAGTTCGTATATAACCATACGATCATTTTGTCCAATGGAAGTGGACGTTCGTAGTAATACGGGGTGTCCTGGAGAAAAGGGTAAAAGTAGGAGTGGCAATGAGGTTTGCAACTCTGACAATCCTAAAGCCAGTGTTTAAGAAGGTTCGGTTAATTTTGGTCACTGAGTCATAGTCTAGGGTCGGGTCATGGTCGCTGCTAAAGAGAGAGAGAAAAGAAACACTCAGCGTGCACTCTAACCTAGATCAGAATGGTTACCAATTTATCTAATCAGGAAACCTCCCACTGTACCGTCAAATTCTCCTCCAAACCTGAAAGAAGAATTAATCGGGATCACCCGAGGAGTAAACCAACTCATCAGTGGGAATCGGGATCCAACTATGATCGCATGATAACGTGACGGAATCCGCTCACGTTATCACACTCCAGAAGGTATGCGTATATCTGGCAAGTTTCGGTTTCTTTAGAAACTCCCGATGTGATTTTTGCCCCATGCTCTTATGACCTTGACTTTGGCCAACAAATCATAAGTCACATGTAAATTTCTACCCGTCATTCTCCAGGTTGATTTGAACCCACCCGTACCTACCCTTGACTTTGGCCAACAAGGCAGTACGACTGTCCCAAACCAACGCATCTATTTATGCTGCATATGAATATCCAATAGCTACCAATCATTGTGCCTTGACTTTGGCCAACAAACACAGCTTGAATACTATTGACTATCCATATGAAACGACGGAGGGCTACGAATGGTTTTTGGCGAAAAAACCTTTAACATAATGAACTTGATATCGTTGAAGGAACCGGATAGCTTTATAAAAATATAGTGACGAAAACCTTTTGCTAAAGAGGTCACACCCGGTGAAGGGATCTCGGCTCTTTCCCCGTAGAATGAGGTGCAGGATATTCCAACTGAATACCACGATGCAAAGCAAAAGTAAATGACTATAGTGAAGTTATTGCCCTGACGCAAACTTCTGTCCAAGGGGTCACTCCCGGTGAAAGGATCTCGGCCCTTGCCTCGTCGACTGAGGTGCAGGATATTCCAACTGAATATCACTGTACAAAACAAAAAAGAACGCCCTTGCAATAACAGCTTTTTGAAAAATGTTCCAACAACATCAGAATAGGTTTGTTTAGCTTGCATTGATCCGAATAAATGCAGTCCCATCAATTGATCATACCAATAAAGAACGAAAATAATGATGTACGTATATGGCATCCGCATTCGCCACTGGGTCCCGTCATTACCCGTTAGGTTACTTAACTAACGACAGAGCGGGGACTGAACTAGCACGGATGCAAAACATATACAACATCTACTAGTATATATATCAATATATAATATTCGCTCAAGGCGTGATAAAATGCAACATCACAGAAATGTAATAAGCATCACAGAACAATACAGATATCTGGGATCCCCGGGTTTCATAGAGCCGCTACTGAAACCCGACGTTCCCCTGGTCGTGTGGATAGCCTGTGCAATGAAATCCTAGACCCCTACGGGCGCGGCAAGTTACCCGCCAAAACCTGAAGCGAGGCATCCCCCTTCAGCAACATGAATGGACCACCCAGCACTTCACGGAATCCGGTAACTTGGGCACCCCTCCTTGGGTCAACCTGTACCCCCTACGAGTGCGGCGAATAGCCCGCCAATTCTAGAGTGAAGCCCCCTCCGTCTCAAAGCCATGAGATGCGGGCCCGTTGCCCTCTAGAACCCGGATACCCGTGCACCCCTCCGTGGGGTAATCCTAGAACAGAAAGTAAAAATATACATACAACGGGTACATCGACCTCAGCCTGGTCGTGCCCTAAAGAATAATATACAAACAGGCAGTGACGGCAGTCCACATGTCAGACGCTCGCTCTGCAATATCAAATGTACATAAATAACCAAACTGTACTAACATTGCATCCAGGCTATCCACCATGACAATCCGCAACATCACAGCACAACACAGAACATCAACGTGAATGTCACGTTCGCAAATCCGTCTAAAAGGGCTATAGCAGTTAGACAGGATTTACCGATCAAATGACATTCGCGGTCGCAGATATAATGTAAATACTGTGAACTAACATGTTTAAAATTTTCGATCGACTAAATTTCCCGAAGTGGGCCCCAAGCACAACTGTAGCACTCAAAAACATCTGGGCCCAAAAAGAATATACCAGAAACCCTATTTCCATGTCAGAAGCCTACTGTAAAAATTTGGTGCAGTTTGGACAAAAAACGGCGGCGGATCAGCGGCCCAAACATGGTTTTGGCCGCTGATCCGCCGCTCTACAGTAATATCAGCCGACCAAATTTTCACAGAATTCTCAATAAACCCTGCGCGTAATTTTCCAATGTACCAAATAATTTTTTGACGACTGGAAAAATTCGACAGAAACCGATGCATGGAAAAAGTGGTTTTTGGAAATTCGTTCGATCGAACTTGTAAACACGTTAGAGCAAGCTAGACAAGGTTAATGGCGTGGCTCTGATACCAGTGTAAGTGCACGACGGCGCTGTTAGTTATATGTATGCCCTAGAGGCCATTACTATACATTGGATGTATATTGTAGTGGATGCTGCGACATATATAGGGAGGACTTTCTTGCTCGACATGATAGTATGCTATCTGGTTACTCTTTACCTTAACGTGTACATTGATTGTCTCTCTGTTACATGTTGGTAAAGCCCTTAGGATGTGTACTTGACTACCTGGACTATGATGCGGATCATACTAGTGGGGACATGGTAGTCCATAAGTACATCCTTCAAGGTCCCTAGTCGTGGGTGTATCGAGACGGGGCATCGATATATACCAGAGTAGACTAGCGTATACCTTCTCAACCCATACAGATAGGCGATGGATGATCCCATATCCATTGGTGTTTGACATCAGAGATGATATACGGGTGCTCAGTGGAGACTGGGTACACTGGACGGACTCGCCGAGAACTCCCAGATGGTATTATACCTTACGTCAGATGGCAGTTCTCAGGTGACACTGGTACAGAGTAGTCTGTTGACCCGAGATCGTCATAGAGTCTTGTGTGGTTCCCACTGTGCTTTGATTTCCATCTTACCACGTCCAAGAGGGCGTGCAAAACGGTGGTTTTTGGGTACAGTCCCGAATCACATGGAGGCAATGAGCGATAGGAGAGGATTCGTCTCTCCCGGTATAGGGGGTTGATGTTGCGTTGTGTTCAATTGGCTATAACCGGAAATCCCTGGCCAGGGTTGCTGAGATTTACTGGTAAGTGTTACCAGTAGTTTCTCGAATTGTTATAGACCTCATATCGACACGACTTATCGAGCTATTGGGGTCTGACGTTTACCACCCCTAGGCGAGATATGCGGCATATCAGACGATCAGACCGGACTGTACGGTAAGTGTTACTGGTTGGATTCACAGGAGTGTGAGCGGGCATGCTCGTCGATCTTCTGATCGCTCAATACCCGGGTGGCCGTTACGTCGGCTTGTGGGTGTTTGATATGATCATCATCTGCTGCCGGCGTATTGACGAGTCTTTAGAGTCCTACACAGAGGTTTCCTGGCTCAAGCGAAACGAAATAGGAGCGCATATGAGATATGTGCAGGACCGAGAATAATGTGTGTATGTGATACCGTATTTCATTCTCATGATGAATGTATCGACTGGTTATATGCGATATAACCTAGTTATCGAATCAAGGATTAATTCGATAAGCCGATACATTGGATACTAGTCAGTTATATACGATATGACCGGATCGTTGAATCAAGTATTGATTCAATGATTTAATGCATAATTATATATTTGATATATTACTTTGCATTAACTAGTATTGGTTCACTTTAAATGGATTTTCTCACTTGAATTGTGCAAGATGTATATGTGATATACTTTTGTGCACTTGATTGTATCATGTTTGATGATACATGTTTACTTGGTTAAGTGTAAAGAATTAAGCCATGGTTAAACTAATGATTAGGGTTTTCTTTTCTTACTTATTTATTTATTTATTTATTCTGAAAAGATGAGAAAAGAATGGTTGCTAGTTTTGTCTTTTTCTTTGAAGCTTCTTGAAGCTTTGAACTAGTCCACCATTCTTGTCTTATACTTAACCCTAACCATTCAAGTTAACCATGGTCCATTCTCTACAATTAACCAAGGGTTAATATATGATAAGTATTGATTTATTTATCAAAAAGATTCAACACTTATCATATCTTCTTCTTCTTCATCATCTTCTTCTTCCATGAAGAAAAGCTTGCTACATCAATGGCAAGTGATGCAAACAAGTGAGAAATCCAATTCTAAAATGAACCCACCTCCTATTTCTTCATCATCTACCTCTTGCCAAGTAGTATAAGGTGTTTTCTTCACAAGTTTCATGACTTGGTGAAGTGGGAGCTTGATCTTGTGATGCCTCGACGTAGATCATCTTCGGCATGAAGCCGACGACCTTGCCCGCCCATTTCTCCGATGAAGACGACGCTAGAGCCCGGGATTCCATTTGGACAGCGAGGAGACTTCATTGCGGAGCTATGGAGGTGGAGGACCGGATCTACAAAGGTTGTATTTCCGTTCTTGTAGTTAAAGTAGTTAACTAGTTTCTTTTTCGCCTAAAAATCTAGCCAACGATCTTGTTAGGGTTTCTCGGCACGGTTAATATTTGAAATTAGCATGGTTGATGCCTTGTGAGACCTCTTGAGAGTGCCCAGGAACCTTACAGTGGTATCAGACCCTAGATAGAGCCTTAGGCGAAGTCTAGACGACGTTTGAAATCCGAACGAACATCGAAACCCATTTCCAAAATGCTCTCTGGAAATTTTCTAAAAATTTGGATTTTTGTCAATTAAAAATTCTCAGAAAATAGAGCAGGAAAGTCTAAGAGTTACTGTAGAAAACAAACCCCTAACTCCACTAAAGCGCCGCGGAACCGCGGCAATAGCCTCCTTTTGCGGCGGTTCCGCGGCCGTCTGTAATGATTAGGGAGTCATTTTCATACAGTAATGCCCATATCTGTTGCCTCTATTCTCTGGGAAGTTTTAATCTGCACTCAACAGTTGAGTTTTCTGGGGTTGTATTTTGGGAGTGCGACTATTCGATCGGGTTATCAAATTTTGTCTATATGTGTTTTCCGGATAATTCCGAATATGTTAAAAAGTTCGACCGGATGTAAATACCAAATTTTTCCCCTGTCGGGAAATTTCCATGTGTTGGATCTTTCCGTAGTTTAACGACGTTCTAAGTAGTGCAAGTAACTCGATGGACCCTCTAGAAGAAAACAAACCTTAACTCGATTATGTGACCGTCTTGAACCGCCCTTTGAACCTTCGGGTTTGGGGCAGTACGGCGTGCCACATGTGAGGCGTTGGCTTGACCCTTCTACGGCTGGACCGTTGGTACTGAGGCACGAAGTGAATGTTTTTAAACTTATTTCATGTGTTGAACTGTTTCGGGAAAACTTGGGCGTTCGATTGTTCGATCGGAAAGTTTAACATTTTCTAATTATCTGGAATGTGATACAATAATTGGAATTCACAAACAGTTATGAGATAACTAAATGAATGTTATAAATCTAGCGGTTTAGTCTCACTTGATCGGTTGCCACGGAATTTTGATGTGATCAAAAGTCCGTCGCAATCACGTAGCGTACGCGGATACTCGCCAAGTAAACTTAATAGACAGCCTCACCCCATAGCCCCGACCAAGTGACTGTAGGAGAACCCCGTCGCCAAAAGCATCCGTTCGGGTGCTCGCGGCAGCGGTGTTCTGCCTTGGTGCACTTTGTCGACGGCGTCGGGGGTGCGGCCGCCTACTGAAGTTTGCAACGAGCATTCGATCAGGATATCGGGAATCTTGTTGAATTACCCGACTTTATATTGAAAAGTGTTTTCGATAAATGAGACTAAAATGCGGGGTTTATAATTGTTAGGCATGCGATGTCTAAGTAATTCATTTGATTAGGCATGCGATGTCGATGGTGGTTGCGGATTCCAACTGTTGTAGTTTTACACTTTCTTTTCTGTGACCGTAAGTGTAATATGTGATATCGCCGGTTTCGTTGCTATATGCCAACGACAATTGGGATACGCATATTTACTTATGTTGATGACATGTGTTGTTATGTGTTGCTGGATATGTTATATTGGATCGTCGTGTTCGAATAGCCGGGGGTTTTTATGTGAGATGAGTGTTTTTCATTTTCATTCATGTAAAAACTTGTATGTAATATTCTTTTATTGGGGCACTTCCAGGTTGCGGAAGTTGTCACCCTTTGTATATTATTTACTTTTCCGCACTAGGATAGACCCAAGGAGGAGGGCACAAGTAACCGGGTTCTGGAGTCCAGTGGGAGACCAACTCGAGGAGTCGAGTCCGGGTCTCCTAACTCCAGAATTGGTAGGGTTGCTTGCCGCTCTCGTAGGGGTCTAGGGGTGTGGGTTTGGCTATTCATCACGACCGTGGAATCCGTGTTTTATACTGGCTCGTATTGAAAACACGGACGTCCTAGTATATCCAATATTTCATATGATTCTTCTGCTGCGATATCTGTGATGTGATCATGTGATGTTCTGTGATAGATACAGTATATAGTATATATGATATATTATATAGACGTTACTTATGTTTTACACCCGTGCTAGCCCTGCCCCGCTCTGTCGTTAGTTACCTAACCTAACGGTGCACGAGAGGACATCGAGGCGAATGCGGATGGCATAAGTGTACGTCGTATTTATCTGTGATGTTTAGGTAACTAAAATGATGGGACTTCATTAATGAGATTAATGAAATAAAAGAAACCTAAGATGTTGTAGAATCGAATTTCAAAATAAAACAGGTAGCTACAGTTCTTGCTTTGCACAGCGGTATATATGATATATCCTGCACCTTATTCGATAAGGAAAGGACCGAGATCCCTTCACCGGGAGTGACTCCTTTAGCAATAACTGGCAGATGCTACACACTCGGTTTGTCTTTTGATTGCTTTTAAGAGTTCTGCTTTGCACAGCGGTATATATGATATATCCTGCACCTTATTCGATAAGGAAAGGACCGAGATCCCTTCACCGGGAGTGACTCCTTTAGCAAAACTAGAAAAGCCTCAAAAGCACTCCATTTTAAAATCATTTGATTCTACAACGATATCAAGTTCATTACGCAATAGGTTTTCAGAAAAACCTGCCGTAGCCCTCCGTCATTTCAGATAAGCAGTAGTTAGTATTCGTGCTGCATTTGTTGGCCTTTGTCAAGGTGTAGTGTGCGGTAGCTGACTGGTGCTTATCTGCTTATGCATATGATGCAGATTGAGTTAGGGTAGTCGTGCGACCTTGTTGGCCTTTGTCAAGGGCCGTGCGGGTGGGTTTAATTCAATCAGGAAATGACGGGTTGAACTTGACTAGCATCCTATGGTTTGTTGGCCTTTGTCAAGGTCATAGGAGGTTAGGGGCAAAATATTATCGGGAATTTCAAGTGTTGAAATTTGCAATGAGATTGCATACCTTCTATGAGATAGTTGGATCCCGATACCCGCTGCGAGTAATTGTTACTCCTGGGAGAGTTTTACACATTACAATTAGCCGATCAAGTAGGTGTCTAGAAAGGTGTCAACGGGGTTACGCCTCTGGGAAAACGAGGTTTACATTAATTAGGTTCGTGCGAAAGCACGGGGGACCTCCCTCAAAGTACCGACACTGGCCTGGCTGAAAGATTGGCAAACTTGTAGTGTGTAATTAATCCCGGCTAGTCTTTCCTTTTAGGGTTTGAAGGAAGATTTGATAAAAAGCAGTGGGAGCCATCCTGATTAGATAAAATAAAAACTAATCTGATCTTGCAAGAGCATACGCTGAGTGTTTTCTTCTCTCTCTCTCCAGGTAGCGACCATATCATGCCTTAATCAAGATAATAATACGGATTATTGACCGAACCCGCTTGTTATACTTAGCTGGGGAACGTTGGTCCCGCTCCAACTTATAATTGTTATAAGACAGAGCAGGTAATTGGGGAATACCAGATTTCCCGTGCCGCCCAAACGAAGAGAGTGCATGCTGATGCATCATCTTCGGGTGTGTTCATTACAGAGAACTGTTTCTCAGTATCCTTTACGTCCTGGGTATGTGATACCGGATCAGGATCCCGTATATGTAATCTGTTACATGGGCTACAGATAGGTAGAGAACTGAGAACGGGTGATAAATTTCATGAGACAGAAAACGGTGCAAGTGTTGCAGCCAAGTCTGTTGGTCACTATCACCCTGTATTACCAGAATACATTGATTCTGAACGAATGTTATTAGATACCGAACCTGATATACAAAATCATATCGGTCTCTTTATTAGTAAAGAAATGGTAAAATTTTGTATTGTTGGATAATGTTTTGAACATTTCCTATATCAAAAGTTGATCGGTTCAGGCACGTTATCTAAAAGCATTAATGTTCTAAATCAAACTACAGTTCTTAGTATACAGAACACACACAAGAGGAAGAGTTCAGAAATGAACGAATCCTTCTTGAGGCATTGTAGACTAGGTCATATCAATGCGACCCGACTAGCTGAAGTTACAGTTAGATGCATATTTAAATCAGTTTGAATTTACATCTTATGAAACTTGCCAGTCATGTCACAGAGATAAGATGACCATAGCTCCGTTTACAGGAAATAGAGAAAGAGTTAGTGAACTCTTGGGATGATACATGTTGATGTATGTAGGTCCCCTGTCTACACATGCCAAGACCGGTTCTTTCTACTTCATTACATTCTCTGATAATCTCTTAAGATTCAGACATATGTTCCTGTTGAAACACAAGTCCGAACCTTTTGAGATATTCACGGAATATAAGTTAGAAGTAGAGAACCAAAATACGGGTATAAGTATTATGTCCTATGATGAGATCAGGGAGGAGAATACTTGTGCATGGAATTCCTGGACTACTCTAAAGGAGAATGAGATTCTCTCTCGGCATTACTCCTCCGTATACACCATAGCACGATGGTATATCGGGGCAGAGCAGATACACCCTATTTGGTATGGTGTGCTCTATGATGAGTACTACTGAGTTACCTTTTTCCTTTTGGGGGTTATGCACTTGAGAAGCTGCATACCTATTGAATTAGGTTCGAATCAGATTACAGCCTACCACTCCATATAAGATATGGTATGGGAAGAGCCCATGTCTTAAGCTAGTTAAGATTTGGGGTTGTCCGGCCTATGTCTAAAAGCAAAATCCGGACAAGCTCGAGGCAAGGTTGGTTATGTAGAACTGGAAAGGTTCCAGCTATACAAACTGCAGCTGCTAATTTGGTAGAACTAAAGGATTCGATAGTAACCAACGAACCTCAGCCTCTCCGCCGATCTAGCAGGGTTCCTCACCCACCTGAGAGATACTTCGATTTCTCTATGACAGTGGGAGCGAGGATTGCGTCATGAGATGATAACCCAACTAGTTTCGAGCTGGCCATCAGGAGTGAGACTCTGTAAGAATGGCTGGATGTTTATCGATCTGAGATGGAATCCATCTACACCAACAAAGTATGGACTTTGGTTGCTATATCTGAAGGGTTAAATCCCCATCAGGAGCAAGTATATCTTGAGAAGATTACTAGGTGTACATGGAAAAGTTGAGACTTTCAAAGCTAGACTTGTTAAAGGTTTTCGTCATCAACCAGGCGTGGATAATGATGAAACCTTTTTCCAGTGGTTATGCTTAAGTCCATCCAGATCCTACTTGCCACGGCTACATACCATGACTACGATATCTTGTGGTTGGGTGTCATGACTGCTTTTCTAAATGATGTTTTGGAAGAGAGCGTCTATAAGTACACAGCCACAGGGCTTCGTAGACAGTGGGAGCAGCGGAAACGTGTGCAAGATGCTTTATAGGATAAAGCAGGCATCGCGGAGTTGGAACATCTGTTTTCATGAATTAGTCAAAGAAGTTGACATCATCAAAATGGTAGATGAACCTTGTATAAACAAAAAGGTAGTAGGGAGTATGGTGACGATCCTCAAAGAGTACGTGGAAGACATACTCTTGATAGGGAAGGAGTTTCCTATGCTACGCTCGGTCAATCTCCGCTTATCACAATGATTCTCCATATAGGATCAAAGTGATACCTCCTAAATCCTGGGTTTTGGATCTATGAGATGGATTTATTTAGATGTTAAGATACACACTAGTTGCAGCGAGAAGGTATCAATTGGTCCTGGGGAGAATCACTGGAAGTGTTCCAGGGTGATAAGGACGACTGAATGTCAGTCGCAGGCATTTTCTTAACCCTCAGTAGAGGGACGGTATGTTGGAAGAGTTCCAAGCTAGATACCGTGACATACTAGACGATAGAGGCAGGATACATCGCTACTTAAGATGCTACCAAAGAGGCTGTTTGGGTGTATATTAGTTCATAAGATGAACTATGTTCCTCCCATTGTCTGACAATGGAGTTATGGCTTATGCCAAGGAACGCAGGTCCCATCAGTGATCCAGACATATTCTAAGGCAGTATCACCTGATCATGGAGATGGTTGATCTCTAAAGGATCGAGGTTAGGAGAATAGACTCAGAGGACAACACGGCGGATCCACTCACAAAGGCCTATTCCCAGAGAGAGACTCTTATGGGATGGTTGGGTATGAGATACTGCAACCACTGCTATTAGATGGCCCTAGTGCAAGTGGGAGATTGTTAGTTATATGTATGCCCTAGAGGCCATTACTGTACATTAGATGTATATTGTAGTGGATGCTGGGACATATATAGGGAGGACTTTCTTGCTCGACATGATAGTATGCTATCTGGTTACTCTTTACCTTAACGTGTACATTGATTGTCTCTCTGTTACATGTTGGTAAAGCCCTTAGGATGTGTACTTGACTACCTGGACTATGATGCGGATCATACTAGTGGGGACATGGTAGTCCATAAGTACATCCTTCAAGGTCCCTAGTCGTGGGTGTATCGAGATGGGGCATCGATATATACCAGAGTAGACTAGCGTATACCTTCTCAACCCATACAGATGGGCGATGGATGATCCTATATCCATTGGTGTTTGACATCAGAGATGATATACGGGTGCTCAGTGGAGACTGGGTACACTGGACGGACTCGCCGAGAACTCCCAGATGGTATTATACCTTACGTCAAATGGCAGTTCTCAGGTGACACTGGTACAGAGTAGTCTGTTGACCCGAGATCGTCATAGAGTCTTGTGTGGTTCCTACTGTGCTTTGATTTCCATCTTACCACGTCCAAGAGGGCGTGCAAAACGGTGGTTTTTGGGTACAGTCCCGAATCACATGGAGGCAATGAGCGATAGGAGGGGATTCGTCTCTCCCGGTATAGGGGGTTGATGTTGCGCTGTGTTCGATTGGCTATAACCGGAAATCCCTGGCCAGGGTTGCTGAGATTTACAGGTAAGTGTTACCAGTAGTTTCTCGAATTGTTATAGACCTCATATCGACACGACTTATCGAGCTATTGGGGTCTGACGTTTACCACTCCTAGGCGAGATATGTGACATATCAGACGATCAGACCGGACTGTACGGTAAGTGTTACTGGTTGGATTCACAGGAGTGTGAGCGGGCTTGCTCGTCGATCTTCTAATCACTCAATACCCGGGTGGCCGTTACATTTAGCAGACCGCTTGCGGCTTGTGGGTGTTTGATATGATCATCATCTGCTGCCGGCGTATTGACGAGTCTTTAGAGTCCTACACAGAGGTTTCCTGGCTCAAGCGAAACGAAATAGGAGCGCATATGAGATATGTGCGGGACCGAGAATAATGCGTGTATATGATACCGTATTTCATTCTCGCGATGAATGTATCGACTGGTTATATGCGATATAACCTAGTTATCGAATCAAGGATTGATTCGATAAGCCGATACATTGGATACTAGTCGGTTATATACGATATGACCGGATCGTTGAATCAAGTATTGATTCAATGATTTAATGCATAATTATATATTTGATATATTACTTTGCATTAACTAGTATTGGTTCACTTTAAATGGATTTTCTCACTTGAATTGTGCAAGTAGTATATGTGATATACTTTTGTGCACTTGATTGTATTTGATGATACATGTTTACTTGGTTAAGTGTAAAGAATTAAGCCATGGTTAAACTAATGATTAGGGTTTTCTTTTCTTACTTATTTATTTATTTATTTATTTTGAAAAGATGAGAAAAGAATGGTTGCTAGTTTTGTCTTTTTCTTTGAAGCTTCTTGAAGCTTTGAACTAGTCCACCATTCTTGTCTTATACTTAACCCTAACCATTCAAGTGTAAGTCCATGCTACCTCTCCCGGTACTTTCGGGCATGCGGAATTTGATAAAAAAAAAAACGATTTTCTTAGAGGTGGTAACATGGACTTAAAACCCGGATCTTTGTTAAACATCTAACTAACAACCTAACTACGAGTTGCTAACTACTCGGTTAGGGGGTTATACCTTTCTTTTTCTCGAACTCCTTCGTCTTCAAGCTTCGATGGTCATCCGAATCGGCTTCTCCCCGTCGTCTCCTTGCGCCGAAGATAGATCCACCTGAAAGCCTCAACCTTTGGCTCCTTCTTCGAACTTTGAAGAAACTAGTTCACTCGGTTTGCTAAACCTTGTGAACTAGAGTGAGTAGAGAAGAGTTTGTATGGGATTTTATCTATGGTTCTTGGTTCTCAACTCATGAGACAAGTGAACCATAGAGTCAAGAGAGGGAGAGCAAGAGGAGGAAGATGAGAGCTCAAGAACAAGAGAGAGAATGAGCATGAAAGAATGAGAGAAGACTTTTCTTATTTGGCTCTCATAATCCAAAACAATCATAACACATCATATCAATCAATTATTATGTGATGGTTTAAGCAAGCATAGCCATATCATTTCATGCACTCATTTTGCACAAAAGAGCAAGCAAGCAAAAGTCTTTGCCATGAAATGATAGCTATAGTTATCATGATGGTCAACTAGTCAAGCCTAGTCAACCGGTCAACAAAGTCAACAAGTCAACAAGTCAACAAAGTCAACAACTCAACAACCATGTCACCATAATACCTAATTAATATAATTGTTAATCACATATGATATTCTCATTAGGGTTGAGCAAAAAGTCAATAGTCAACTGTCAACGGTCAACAACCCTAATGAGAATCCTCCGCCTCTGTCTCTCCGTCAACTGTGCATACACACCCGCATCCGCGTTCCGAGGAACACGAATGCATACTGGATAAATCCAATCCCAAAAGGTACACTAGGATATGGCTTAAACCAAAGCCCGCTAGTGTAAACTGTCCGGACACTGTACGTGCACAAGTGCACGGATGTGACCGAACCCTGTCGCAAAACCATGCGACCTGTCGCAAAACCATGCGACCTGTCGCAAAACCATGCGACCTCTACTCTTTTGCCTAAAGGCGAATAGCTTTCTGTGTGGGACTCTAAAGACTCGACACTACGCTGGCAGTGGGTTTAACCACAGACCGCAAGCGGCACTAGCTGTGCGTAACGGTCCCCAGGTAGATGCCGACAAGAAGACTGACGAGGTGAAACCCATCTGAACTCCTACTGAGCCTGAATGTGACAATCTCGGTACAGTCCGGTCTGTTCGTCTGATACATCGCATGGCGGGCCTAGGGGCGGTAAACGTCAGTCCCCCAATAGCGGTACAAGTCGTGTCGGAGTGAAGCCCAAAACACCCTGAGATAACACTGGAAACCTACCAGTATATCTCGTTTGCCCTGGCCAGGGACTACTCGTGTAATGGCTCTCTTAGACACAGCGCGATGTCAACCCCCAATACCGGGAGAGACGAATCCTGTCTAACCGTCACTGCCTCCAAGTGCTTCGGGACTGCACCCAACTACCACCTGTTTGCACGACTCCTTTGAGCCGTGGTAGGGTAGTAATCAAAGTACAGTGGGAACACACTCGAGGCGAAGTGACAGTGTCAAGTCAGCGGACTAAGCTGTACTCATGTCACCTGGGAACTGATAACTGACGATAGGCATAATACCAACTAATCAGTTCCCGACAAGTCCTGTCCAGTGTACTCGTAACCCAACGAGCACCCGCATACTCTCTCAAGTACGACGTACTGATGGCTGTGGGACAGACCATCTCCCACACTGGGATGAGAAGCGCATACGCTAGTCTACTCCGGAGTATCGATGCCCTGTCTCGATAGTCCTGCGACCAGGGACCTGCATAAGGATGTCCTTATAGATTACCCAGCCCCACTAGTGTGACTGCCATCACAACGCTGGTAATCAAGCAAAGATCCTAAGGGCTCCACTAATGTGTATAGGCGATATACTAAAATAAACACATGTACATATTGAAGTAGAAACAAACCAAGTAGCATACTACTATTTTGAGCAAGATTGTATATACAAGGTGAATATCCCAAGCTTCCATTAAGTAATATACAAACTAGTATGATACAGTAATGGCCTCTAGGGCATATACACTAACAATAAGTTAACCATGGTCCATTCTCTACAATTAACCAAGGGTTAATATATGATAAGTATTGATTTATTTATCAAAAAGATTCAACACTTATCATATCTTCTTCTTCTTCATCATCTTCTTCTTCCATGAAGAAAAGCTTGCTACATCAATGGCAAGTGATGAAAACAAGTGAGAAATCCAATTCTAAAATGAACCCACCTCCTATTTCTTCATCCTCTACCTCTTGCCAAGTAGTATAGGGTGTTTTCTTCACAAGTTTCATGACTTGGTGAAGTGGGAGCTTGATCTTGTGATGCCTCGACGTAGATCATCTTCGGCACGAAGCCGATGACCTTGCCCGCCCATTTCTCCGATGAAGCCGACGCTAGAGCCCGGGATTCCATTTAGACAGCGAGGAGACTTCATTGCGGAGCTATGGAGGTGGAGGACCGGATCTACAAAGGTTGTATTTCCGTTCTTGTAGTTAAAGTAGTTAACTAGTTTCTTTTTCGCCTAAAAATCTAGCCAACGATCTTGTTAGGGTTTCTCGGCACGGTTAATATTTGAAGTTGGCATGGTCGATGCCTTGTAAGACCTCTTGAGAGTGCCCAGGAACCCTACAGGCGCCCCGGCCTTCAATCCGAGGCCAAAATGCGGAAACGATACTTTTACGAAACTTGTAAACCGGCACCACCGCGCACTATAAACCCGGATCGGGCCATTAATCTAATCCTAGCTAACTAGAGAAGGGGTAGAGAGATATACCGAGCGATCTGTGTCCTTCGGTCTTCTCGTCGTCGTCCCGATCTCCCCGCGGAATCTCCGGTCTTCATCTCCTCGTCGGAAGGGCACCACATCGCCGGGTTCTTTTACGGGCTCCCACCTCTAGACCGAGGCAACTCGGGCACGAAGTTGGCGAGTCGACGTGTCCAAGAATTGCTGTAGAATAGTGTGGAACTCTATGTCTCATGGGGTTGTAAGAAGTTGCCTTTTTGGTGGAGGAAATGAACTAAACTTTTAGAGATGGGACTATGGGATTTTTGCAAGCCGAAAAGGATCAAAAATCCCACTCAAGAATTTTGGACAGCCCCCTATTTTCATTTGGCCGGCCATGCATCAAGGAGAGAATGAGAGGAGAGAGTGAGTGGATCAAAAATGAGTGAGCCAAATAATGCAAGAGAGAGAAAGGGTTATCATGATGAATCATGATCACAAACCAAGTCCAACACTCATAAACCCATCATCAAACCCATGTCATCACAAAAGTCAAGCCATGATGAAGTCAAATGAAGTCAATGGATGGTGCACTATCATGAAACCATCATGATGCAAAAGTCTTCTCAATCGTTAATTGCACAATTGCAAATAACCCCCTCCACCAAATTTCAGCCAAAGAAAGGAAACAAAGGAAAATGGCCGAAACGGAAAGCAAACTGGCAACTTCAGAAAACCGATCCCGTAATAAATTACAGGAAAACCCCGCGACTGTATATACATACCCGCATTTGTATTGCGACCGAATACAAATGCAATGAGACAAAATCTACACTAAACAATACTAGGATCCGGCTTAAACCAAAGCCCGCTTGTATTATCCATCCGATCATGATCCATGCAATACCGCACGTATCTCATCGAACCCTGCCATATCTCCATACGGACTCTACAGCGTTTCGCCCGAAACTTGAGAAAACGGTCTATGGGGGACTCTAAAGACTCGTCAATACTTTGGTTGTGGATTTAACCACTAGCACGTCAGAGGTATTAGCCATACGTAACGGGCTACCAGGTATTGACCAAAAGGGACGACGATGAGCGGACTCATCCTGACACCCTACTAAGCCTGTCAGTGACAATATCCGTACAGTCTGGTCCGTTCGTCTATGAGCATCGCATGGCGGGCCTAGGGGTTGGTAAAAGTCAGACCCCCAAAAGCGGTACAAGTCGTGTCGGAGTGTAGCCCAGAACACCCTGAGATACTACTGGAATACCTACAAGTAAATCTCCTGCCTTGGCCAAGGACTTCGTGTAATGGATCTCCTAGACACAGCGCGGCCTTACCCCCAATAACGGGAGAGACGAACCCCTGCAGATCCGCTCACTGCCTCCATGTGGCTCGGGACTGTACCCAACTAAAACCTATTTGTACGTCTCCTTTGAGCTTGGTAGGGTAGTAATCAAAGTACAGTGGGAACTCACACGGGACAAATGACGATCTCAGGTCGATGAACTAACCTGTACACATATCACCAGGGAACTGCTATCTGATGTCAGGTATAAGACCAACTAGCATGTTCCCGGCGAGTCCTGTCCGGTGTACTCATAACCCAATGAGCACCTGTATACATCTTAGGTGAACCAACTGACACCAGTGGCTTGTGAGACCGGCCACCGTCCCTCGTCGGGGTCTCGACTGTATACACTAGTCTACTCTGGAGTATCGATGCCCTGTCTCGAAACTCCCTCGACTAGGGACCTTTTAAGGATGTGCTTATAGACCCCAGCTCCCACATATATGATCACCCTCATACTGCTGGCAGTCAAGCAAGAATCCTAGGTGCTCTATCAACGCGCAATAGTGACCTATAAGGTCACCTAAAGCAGTACACGATGATAAAGATAAACCAGATAGCATACTATCATCTTGAGTAAGACTGTCCTACTGGGACAGGTCCTCCCTCAATCATTGCAATCACGTGCATGTGATCCAATAATTGACTCTAAGGGCACTATCTCCAACAACTATCACTAAGTGAAGAGATTACAACCTTTGTAGACCTTCCTTGGTGACTTCTTGGACCTTTGAGAGTTTGGAACGGGTCGATATAGGTCTTCCTCGTCCACGATGATCCACCCGAAGTCACTTTGCCCAAAGCTCCTTTCTTTACTTGATCTTTGAAAGAAGTAGAGCAAAACACCCTACACAAATGGGCTAGACAGGTGTAGAATGATGAGGTGGTTTGTATTCTATCATCAAAACCCTTTCTTTTTATCAACCTCACTCAAATGAAAACTCAAGAGAGAAAGAGAATGAGGAAGAAGATGATAATGGCAAAGCTTGAGCTCAATAATGTTTTGTGATGAATTATTAAATGAGAATGAATAATCAATATTAAATCACTCTCACCTCAAACCATAGTTAGATATTTATCATTGAGTTAAAAAGCCAAAAGAAAATTAACTCATGGTCAAAAGTTAGGTCAAGTGTGGTCAAATGTGGATAATTAACCATGAATGAATTATCTTTTCTTTAACTCAAAATAAATATATATACATAATTACAACCATGTGAGTCTTGCATTGCCACCATTTGTGTATCAACAACCATGATACAATGTATGTATGTATGTGTCCATGCACATCATCATGTGCATACATGCATGCATACATCAACAAAGAAAAGGGTTTAATAAAGAATTAATCTAAAAGTCAAATGTTAAATTAACACTTGATTTAACAAACCGGTCATATCACATAAAACCCAACCAATAGAAAAACGCCCGATTAATATACGGTATCACATATGCGCATTTAATTGGGTCCCCGAGCATATCTCATATGCACACCACATTTTTTCGCCTGAGCCAGGAAACTTCATTGTGGAACTCTAAGACTCGTCAATACGCCGGCAGTAGGTGATGATCATATCAAACACCCACAAGCTGCAAGCGGTCAGCTAAACGTTGTAGGGTTCCTAGGCACACTTGTGAAGGTTCATAAAGCATCAAACATGCCCGAATAAAATTTTACATGTGCCGAACAACCCAAAGACGGGATCTTTGCTAGATTATTAGGGTTTAGCATGCAAGATAATATCTTTTATACTAAGTGTGAGGGATTACAACCTTTGTAGTCCTCTCCTTCGCTTCAGAAGCTCCGAGTAGAAGTCCCTTCGCCGCGATCCACAATCTTCCGGACTCAAGAGAGGCTCCACGACTCGAACGATCCATGCTAGCTTGAAGTGTTCCGATTCTCCGATGATCTACGTCGAAGTTGCTAAAACCCAAGCTTTCTCACTCTAAAGAGATGAACACCCTAATCTAATGGGCTAGATTAGATGAGGATGATGGAGTAGTATTTATGTTATCTTTTTATTTCACTTTCTCACAATAAATCATCATAAAAGGATTAAGTAGTGAGCTCTCTCTCAAAACTCAAGAGAGAAGAAGATGAAGAATGAAAGAATAATCCTTTTGTGATGAATAGTAGTCAAGAGTATATGATTGATTATGGAACCATGGTTAAGGATGAGAGGATAAAACTTATAGAGAATAAACTAGAGTTAGGGTTTGGTTAGGTTAAGGATAAGGATCAACCATAATATCTTAACCAAGACAAAAGAGAATCCTTCTAGAAAGTGCTTGAAAGAGCTAACCCTAATCAAACCCTAATCCCTTTTTATCATCCCTAATCATGTTTCATAATAAATCATAATATGTCACAATAATATATATCACATATATATTATATATTTGCAACAAAAGAAAATAATACAATTAACATATATCGCATATATATCAATGTATTAATCCGGTGAGAAAATGAAATAATAAAGTGAGCCAATATTAGATAATGTAATACAAAATATCATATATATCATTATACATTAAATCATCGAATCAACACTTGATCCAACGATCCGGCTATATCGAATATAACCGACTAATATATCATGTACTGATTCATCGAATCAACACTTGATCCAATGTCCCGATTCATATCTAAATATCGCGAGAATATAATACGGTATCTCATATCGCATTATCCTCGGTCCTGCACATATCATATATGTGCCTCTACTCCGTTTCGCCTGAGCCAAGAAACCTCTGTGTAGGACTCTAAAGAATCGTCAATACACCGGTATCAGGTGATGATCATATCAAACACCCACAAGCTGCAAGCGGTCAGCTAAACGTAACACCCACCCAGGTATTGAGCGATCAGAAGATCAACAAGCTAGCATGTCCTTTCTCCTGTGAATCCAATCAGTAACACTCCCGTACAGTCCGGTCTGTTCGTCTGATATGTCGCATATCAAGTCTAGGGGTGGTATACGTCAGACCCCAGTAACCGATAAGTCGTGTCGATGTGATGCTCATAACAGGTCGAGAAACTACTGGTAACACTTACCAGTATATCTCTATATCAGCCCTGGCCAGGGACTTCCAGTTATAGCCAATCGAACACAGCACGACATCAACTCCCTATACCGGGAGAGACGAATCCCCTCCTATCGCTCATTGCCTCCATGTGATTCGGGACTGTACCCAAAAGCCACCGTTTTGCACGCCCTCTTGGACGTGGTAAGGTGGAAATCAAAGCACAGTTGGAATCACACAAGACTCTATGACGATCTCGGGTCTACAGACTACCATGTACTAGTGTCACCGGAGAACTGCCATCTGACGTATGGTATATCACCAACTGGGAGTTCTCGGCGAGTCCGTCCAGTGTACCCAGTATCCACTGAGCACCCGTACACCATCTTTGATGTCAAACACCGATGGATATGGGATCATCCATCGCCCATCATATGGGTCAAGATGCGTATACGCTAGTCTACTCTGGTGTATCGATGCCCTGTCTCGATATACCCTCGACTAGGAACATTTATAGGATGTACTCATCGACTACCGTGGCCCCACTAGTATGATCTCATCATAATCCCAGTAGTCGAGTACAGATCCTAAGGGCTTTATCAACATGTAGAGAAAGACAGTAAACCAATACATGTCAACATGTTAAGATAAAGTGAAACCAAATAGCATACTATCATGACGAGCAAGAAAGTCCTCTCTGTATATATCCAAGCATCCATCATAATATACATCATATGTACAACAATGGCCTCTAGGGCATATACATAACTAACAATCTCCCACTTGTACTAAGGCCAGCTGCTGTAGTATCTCATACCTAGCATCCCGAATAATCTCTCAAACTGTATCTGGGGAATGGCCTTTGTGAGTGGATCCGTAGTGTTATCCTTCGTATCTACTCTCCTGACCTCGATCTCCCGGCGATCAACTATCTCCCTGATCAGGTGATACCGCCTCAGAATATGTCTGGATTTCTGATGGGATCTGGGTTCCTTGGCCAAAGCCACATCTCCATTGTTATCGCAATACAGAGGTATTAGATGTTCAATGGATGGAACCACACCAAGTTCAGTGATGAACTTCTTCATCCAGACAGCCTCTTTGGCAGCATCGTTGGCAGCGATGTATTCAGCCTCCATCGTCGAGTCTGCAACGGTATCCTGTTTGGAACTCTTCCAACATACCGCCCCTCCATTGAGGGTAAAGACAAATCCCGAGTGCGACTTAGAGTCGTCCTTATCACTTTGGAAGCTGGAATCGGTAAAGGACTCCACCCGGAGTTCTCTGTTACCATACACCAAGAACATGTCTCTAGTCCTTTGCAAGTACTTGAGAATGTTCTTCACAGCTGTCCAGTGACTCTCTCCAGGATCTGCTTGATACCGACTCACTACACTTAGTGAGTATGCTACATCGGGTCTGGTACATAGCATCGCATACATGATAGAGCCTACTGCCGAAGCATAGGGTATCCCTTGCATGCGAGCTCTTTCCAAATCAGTGTTGGGAGACATCTCTTTGGAGAGAGTGAGTCCAGAGATCAAGGGTTAGTTCCCACGCTTGGATTCTTCCATACTAAACCTCTTTAGTATGGTGTCAATGTACCTGGATTGGGACAATTCCAGTATCCTTTTGGATCTATCTCTATAGATCATAATCCCCAATATGCAGGAGGCATCACCTAGATCTTTCATTGAGAATCTTTGTGATAAGAAGAGCTTGACTGATTGCAGCATGGGAATATCATTTCCTATCAAGAGTATGTCATCCACGTACAATACGAGGAAGACAACCTTACTCTCTGCTACCTTCTTATAGATACAAGGTTCATCTATGTTTTTGATGAAGTCAAACTCTTTGACTACTACATCAAAACAGATGTTCCAACTCCGCGATGCTTGCTTTAACCCATAAATGGATTTAAGCAGTTTGCACACCTTTCCGCTGCTCCCACTATCTACGAAGCCCTCTGGCTGAGTCATGTACACGCACTCTTCTAAATCACCATTTAGAAAGGCGGTCTTAACATCCATTTGCCAAATTTCATAGTCATGGTATGCAGCAATGGCAAGTAAGATCCGGATGGACTTAAGCATAGCCACTGGAGAAAAGGTTTCGTCATAATCCACACCTGGTCGTTGACGAAAACTCTTTGCTACAAGTCTAGCTTTGAAAGTCTCAACTTTTCCATCTACACCAATTTTCTTTTTAAAAATCCACTTGCTCCCAATGGGTTTTACCCCTTCAGGAGCATTTTCCAAAATCCATACTTTATTAGTGTACATGGATTCCATCTCAGATCGCATTGCATCCAGCCATTTCACAGAGTCACCACTCGTGATGGCCTGCTCGAAACTAGTCGGGTCATCATCTTCCATGATGCAATCCTCGCTTCCACCATCAATGAGAAAACCGTAGTATCTCTCAGGTGGATGAGAAACCCTGCTAGATCGGCGGAGAGGCTGGGGTTCGTCGGGTACTACTGAATCCTCTGGTTCTACTAAATCTTCAGTTGCAATTTGTGTTTCTGGAACCTCTTCCAGCTCTACCTCTTTGCCACTAATCTCTTTTGCAAGAAATTCCTTTACCAAAAAGGTGGCATATTGAGAAATAAACACTTTTTGTTCTTCAGCGTGGTAGAAAAAATATCCTTGGGAATTCTTAGGATATCCCACAAATTTGTAAAGAACTGACCGTGCCTCGAGTTTGTCTGGATTTTGCCTTTTGACATAGGCCGAACAACCCCATATCTTAACTCGTTTAAAATATGGTCTCTTCCCACTCCATATCTCATATGGTGTGGTAGGCACTGATTTAGACGGAACTTGATTCAATAGGTATGCTGATGTCTCAAGCGCATAACCCCAGAAGGAAATAGGCAACTCAGCCTCGTTCATCATAGAGCGCACCATATCTAATAGGGTGCGATTCCTCCGTTCCGATACACCGTTGTGTTGTGGTGTATAAGGAGCAGTAAGCTTTTAGATAATCCTATTCTCTTTTAGATAATCTAGGAACTCATTGCTTAAGTATTCACCTCCTCGATCAGATCGAAGAATCTTAATACTTTTACCCGTTTGATTCTCTACTTCGTGCTTATATTCTCTGAATTTCTCAAAAGCTTCAGATTTGTGTTTCATCAGGAACATATGTCCGAATCTAGAGAGATCGTCAGTGAATGTAATGAAGTAGGAAGAACCGTTCCTGGCATGCGTAGACATGGGACTGCATACATCACTATGTACCAGTCCTAAGAGTTCAGTAACTCTTTCTCCGTGTCCACTAAACGGAGCTTTGGTCATTTTTCCTTTGAGACATGAATGGCAAGTATCATAAGATGATAATTCGAACGGATTCAAATAACTATCCTTATGTAACTTAGCCAGTCGTGTCGCATTGATATGACCAAGTCTACAATGCCACAAGAAGGATTCGTTCATTTCTGAACTTTTCCTCTTGTGTGTGTTTTGTATATTGAGGACTGTATTCTGATTTAGAATGAATATGCCATTATTTAACGAGCCTGATGCAATCAACTTTTGATCTAGGAATATGTTCATAAACTTATCCTTTACTACAAAATTATATCCTTCTTTACAGTCACGGCCCGCAGGGTACGGAACGTGACTGGCACTTAAGTTTACGAAACGTCTCAAGACATCCGTAAAATAAGTAAGCCAAAGCCCAGAAACCAAAACCAAATAAGCAAAAGAGTGAAGAAAACCCAATCAATTGGAAGCGAGTTTATCAAATAAGTCATATAAAACCCTTTATAAAAACAATACCAATTTTTCCGAAAATTTCGGCAGAGTCTCCTTTGTAAATACTGGCCCCCAAAATGGGTACAACAAGAATAAATATGAATCCAACAAAATAGGGCATCCCCAAGCGGGAGCTAGCTCTTCGCCACAAGGCGATCACAAATCCCACGCAATGTAAAGCAACAACATGCGAAATAATCATAATGAAGCATAAGAAAAACAGCATGTCGACTCAAGTGAGCTCGACCCCAAAATACAGCATAAAAGTCCACAAACCTCACCGTCTCATCTCTAGGTCAATATACAATAATACTGGTAGGTACAGTAGATGGAGTACACTAGATACAAAGAATATACAAGGTGGTACAAAAATAGTAACATAACCCACCTAAGAGCAAAACCTCGAGTCCAGGCAAAGGAGGCAAAAGAACAAGTGCGCCCGCCGCTACTGAACTGATGGAGCGGACCTGCAAAAGACTGTGGCACAACGGGGGTGAGTTGCCAACTCGTGAGTAATAAATAACATCTACACAGGCTATCGAATGCATGCACACAAGCATCCTAGCATCTAAATACAGGTAAGGCAGGACATAATGGCAAGTATGTATGCAATATGGATATACTAGCAGGTATGAATGCAATGCGAATCAACTCGTGATCTGAATGTGTAAGTATAAGAAATCATGTTTTTCCCTTTAAGAATGTCTTTTGAAATACCAGCACAATACCAATAGAATCAACAAGAACCTGTGTCCAGCATCGACACCTCAAAACTGTCTCAAATCTCATATCAATGTATCTCTGGCCTCAGCCGTCCGGCTGACCCATCTCAAATATCAATATCTCATCATCTAGCGGCCACGGTCGGTATCCTCTGGATATCCGCCGTCCCAAACAGTCACCGGTAGGTAATCCGTCCCCTGCCAGGCTCAACGTCAACACCACATTCCTCTTGCCCCGGGGTACCTTACCGGGCCCACCATGTACCCGTGACGGTTCCTCCACTCCTCGACACGGATCTCCAAAACCACAGCAAACTCATGGTGGACGACACTTACATCACTAGAAAACCGCAATTTACATATTTTAAAAATATAATAAGTTTAGAAATTTTGCGGCTTTCCCCCGAAATCCAGAAATATCATAAAATCTCAAGAAATCCTCATAAGTGCATATGTCAATGATAATGAATGCATATGGTATCAATAATCAAGTTGTGATGTGTGATTAATAGATTAGGCATGAACAAATAATATGATGAAGCACATGCACATGAATAGCAATCCTACGATTTCATTTTAAGGAATTAAAGCAATAGCACATGTTTAAGTGTCAATTATAGTAAAAGGTTTCAATTTAAAGGTCATCTAGTGTGGTGGCATGGAAATTACCAGGGTGTGTGTGTAAGCATGAATAGTGCTCGTGCTGCATATAAAAACCCTGGCAATGGTGCAGGTGTCCTATAACATGGTTTCGTATATGTATGTCAATATAGGGCATGAATGTAGCAAATAATCATACAAGTATTACACCCCTAATTACTAACATTACTAAGAATCTTTTTAAGGTACTAAAACTATCGGGCGACTTGCGCCATCCAACGATGGTCCCCCGTAGATGTTACATCTACTCACAGAAATCCTCAGCTAGCTACGTCCGATCACCGCTTCCCCTTTTCGTGCCGCATCCGAAGCCTCCGCGACCGAACCTGGAATTTACATCAATACAAACATAAGGTTACAAATCAAGAACGACGTAAAATCCAAACGAAAATACTAACGTTCAGAAGCTAGGTACAACGTGCACAAGGTGCGCGGAACACACGCGAAAATCGCAAAAACTGCGAAAATCGCCGATTTGGTCGCCCGGCAAAACTAAAACCCGATTACTCAAAAATCCGCACTCACACATCCTAAACGTCATAGGAGATGCTAAAAACATCCCCAAGGTATCACAAATAATCCACCAATTAAATTTAATAAAAACCTAGTAAGCACAAAACTTGAAATTTTGGTGCAATTATCGAAAATTAGCGATACGGTTATCACAATCCAACACAAATATCCAACCACACAACAAGTTAGCCACAATCACATAATTTCAACTCATTTATCATGCTTCAAAACTCACAATCCATACACAACCCTCTTCTAGATTTTGGTAAATTAGCAAACTTAATGCAATTTCACACAAGTTTAACATAGATTAGGTTAATAGGAAGCCGCTTAAGCAAGGTAACCATATAGATTAGTTAAGTAACAACTAGATTAACTACAAAACAATTTAATTAACTATCATGGCTTCAAAAACCCTAGTTTAATTTTCAACCATAACCTAAGAAAAAAAACTAGATTAGAACTACACTAAATTAACACTACAACAATCTAACTTAAGAAACTTAATCAAAAGAATTTAATTAGCAAGAGATTATACCTCACTAGAGATCTAGCAAGAATAAATTTGCTTCAAATGATGGCCTCAAGCATCAAGATCCAAGCTAGGGAGGTGAAGGAAAAGGAAGATGAAGGATGGGTTTAATTTGTAAGCTTTAAATTGCAAATTTTGTTGAATTAAACTTGAAGAATTTTGAAGAAAATGAGAAGAAAAGAGATGAAGAGGAGGGGGAGCAGGTTTCGGCCAGATTAGAGGGAAGGGGAGGGTGTGGGTGTGTGGAAAAAGTCATTAGTCAACTTCCCCAAAAGTCAATGCACCATACTTTAACAAACTATATTTAAAATAAATTCATAAACAACCCAATTCAACACATGAAAGAAAACCAAAATGAGGCCAGAAATTCCTGGACCTGATCAAGGTGGGGCTGTCCTAGGGCTGAGGGAAGAGAGAGAGGGGTTTTACAAAAGAAATTTTATGCAAAAAGACCCCCTACAAGTCAAAAATTGCAAGTTTTAGCTTAAAATTCAAAAAATTCGTTTCCTATCATAAAAATTAGTTAAAAATCAAAATAAAATACTGAAAATTTATGTTACAACTAGATTTTAATTAACATAATTTTAAAGATTAAAATTAGCCCTGAAAAATTTGTATTTATCGCTAAATTAATGTATTTTCTTACCGGCTTAAAATAATATTGAAAAATTGAAAAATTAGGGAAAATTTTTAAACGACCAGAATTTCATAAGTAACTCATTAGCTACTAAAAACAAGCAATTACCTATCCATTTTAGGTATAATTAGCCCTAAACTGCAAAATAACGAGAAAGACGGTTTTCGGAAAAATACCGAATTTTCACCGATTTTCAGGAAAACACCAAAACGACTTTTCAAGACGCTACAATCTTCCCCCTTAAAGAAATTCGGTCCCCGAATTTAAAAATATAGCTACGCGTACCTTCAAAGAGATGGGGATATTTCTTCCTCATCTCGCCCTCGGTCTCCCAGGTAACCTCCTCGCTTCTCGGGCTACGCCAAAGGACCTTGACGGTTGGTAAAATCTTCGACCTCAACTTCTTCACCTGCCGATCCAGGATGGCCACCGGCTGCTCTGCAAAAGAAAGGTCGCGCTCTAGCTGGACTGTCGGGTGCTGAATCGCATGCGAAGGGTCGTGAAGGTACTTGCGGAGCATCGAAACATGGAAGACGGGGTGAATATCGGGAAAGCTGGGTGGAAGGGCCAAACGATATGCAACTGCGCCGACACGCTCGAGGATCTCGAAGGGACCTACGAATCTAGGGCTAAGCTTCCCCTTTCGCCCAAAACGCATCACGCCCTTCATCGGAGAGACTCTCAGAAAATCATGGTCGCCAACTGCGAACTCTAATCTGCGACGGCGCCTGTCCGCATACGATTTCTGCCTGCTCTGAGCCGCTCTCATCCGGTCTCGGATCAACTGTATCTTCGCTGTCGTCTCCTTAACAAGCTGCGGCCCCAAAATGCTGCTCTCGCTGAGCTCTGTCCAACAGACGGGCGATCTGCATCTCCTCCCATACAATGCCTCGAAAGGTGCCATCTGAATAGTATCCTGGAAGCTGTTGTTGTAGGAGAACTCCACTAGAGGTAAATGACGATCCCAGCTACCGCCGAAGTCTAAAACGCACGCTCTGAGCATGTCCTCGAGAGTCTGAATGGTCCGCTCTGACTGTTCGTCGGTCTGCGGATGAAACGCTATGCTGAAGCTCAAACGAGTGCCCAAAGCCTCCTGAAGTCTCTGCCAAAGTCGGCTGGTGAACTGGGTGCCTCGATCTGACACGATACAAGTCGGCACGCCATGCAACCGCACGATCTCGTCGATGTAAAGCTGGGTATACTGAGCGAAGCTGAAAGTCGTCTTCACTGGCAGGAAGTGAGCCGCTTTCGTCAATCGATCTACGATCACCCAGATGGAGTCATACCCTCGACTGGTCCTGGGTAGACCCACAACGAAATCCATCGAAATCTGTTCCCATTTCCACTCTGGAATGGGTAACGGCTGTAGCTCTCCTGCGGGCCTCTGGTGCTCGGCCTTGACTTGCTGACAAGTCAGGCATCTCGAAACGAACTCCGCAATGTCCCTCTTCATCCCGTCCCACCAATAGGTCTCTCTCATATCATGGTACATCTTGGTGGAACCGGGGTGGACACTATACACTGATCGGTGTGCCTCCTCAAGAATGTCGCGCCGCAATCCATCAGCATCTGGTACGCACAGTCTAGATCCATATCGTAAAATCCCCTGATCGTCAACCACGAACTCGGAAAATCTGCCCTGTCCCATCTATGCCATGATCTCTGAGAAACGGTCGTCACTGCGCTGTGCCTCATATATACGGTCAAGCAACTGTGGGCGTGCACGAACATGCGTGAGCTGTCCCCCTGTCTGAGTGAACTCGAACTCCACTCGGCTATCGTATAACATCTGCCAATCTGCTGACGACTGCCTCTGCACTGCGCGCAAAAAGGATAGACTACCCCCGGGCCTCCTACTCAACGCATCTGCCACCACATTTGCCTTGCCCGGGTGATATAAGATCTCGCAGTCGTAGTCTTTCACCAACTCCATCCAACGACGCTGTCTGAGGTTCAGGTCTCGCTGCTGAAATATGTACTTTAAGCTCTTGTGATCGGTGAATATCTGACACGACTCGCCGTATAGGTAATGTCACCAAATCTTCAGTGCAAAGACCACTGCAGCCATCTCCAAATCATGAGTGGGGTAGTTCTGTTCATGCTTCTTCAACTGCCGAGAAGCATAAGCGATCACCCGGCCATGCTGCATCAATACGCATCCTAATCCCACTCGCGAAGCATCACAGTAGACCACAAATCCGCCTGATCCTGAAGGCAAAGATAATACCGGCGCCGTAGTCAAACAAGTCCGTAGCTGCTGAAAACTGCGCTCGCACTCCTCCGTCCAGACGAAAGGAACTCCCTTCGGGGTCAAACCGGTCAACGGTGCAGCTATACGGGAGAAGTCCTGAACAAAACGCCTGTAGTAGCCCGCCAGGCCTAGAAAACTACGGATCTCAGTAACCGATGTAGGTCGGGGCCACTGCTGAACAGCCTCAATCTTCTTCGGGTCCACACAAATGCCGTCTCTCGTAACCACGTGACCCAAGAATCCGACGCTGTCCAGCCAGAATGCACACTTGGAGAACTTCGCGAACAGCTGGTGCTCCCTCGGAGTCTGTAACGTAATCCGCAAGTGCTGCTCGTGCTCCTCTCTGCTCCGGGAGTACACCAAGATATCGTCGATAAACACGATGATGAACAAGTCAAGATACGGCCTGAATGTACGGTTCATCAAATCCATGAATGCTGCTGGGGCGTTGGTGAGTCCGAACGACATCACCAAAAACTCGTGGTGGCCATAGCGCGTGCGGAAAGCTGTCCTCGGTATATCCTCATGTCGAACTCGCAGCTGATGGTATCCTGATCGCAAGTCGATCCTCGAAAAATACCCCGCACCCTGAAGCTGGTCGAACAAATCATCAATGCGCGGCAACGGATATCTGTTCCGAACGGTAACTTTGTTCAGCTGGCGGTAGTCGATACATAAGCGCAAACTTCCATCCTTCTTCTTGACAAACAGGACCGGAGCACCCCACGGAGAAACACTAGGTCGAATAAGCCCCTTATCTAACAAATCCTGCAACTGATCCTTAAGCTCTCGAAGCTCTGCCGGGGCCATCCGATAAGGCGGTATAGAAATAGGCCCCGAGCCGGGAATCAAATCAATGCAGAACTCAACATCGCGCTCAGGCGGTAGCCCAGGTAGCTCATCAGGGAAAACATCAGGGAACTCACAAACTACCGGGACCCGGTCTAACGGAACCTCTGCAGCTCGAGTATCACAAATATACGCTAAGAATCCCTGACATCCCTTCCGCAAGAGCTGACCAGCGCGAAGAGACGAAATCAAGCTGGGAAGGGTGACGCTGCGGTCTCCCTGAATAACAAGGACTGGCTCTCCCGGAAAGCTAAATCTGACTGCCTTCTCACGGCAGTCCACCGAAGCATAACAAGTGGCGAGCCAATCCATGCCCAGAAGCACATCAAAGTCCAACATATCGAGGAGAATCAAATCAACCGATGAATCCCTCTCCCCGATACGAACGGAACACAATCGAAATACAAAACGAGTGACAAACGACTCGCCTACCGGAGTAACAACAACAAGCGGATGATCTAACGACGACGACTCATGGCCCAACATCGGTGCAAAGTGTTTAGAGATGTACGAATGTGTGGAACCTGGGTCGAAAGAACAAACTGGCAAGGTACCTGTCACAACGGCAATGGATGCCTGCGCATCCTGCAGTGTCAAAGCAAATACTCGGGCCTGTCCTCCACCGATAGCGGGCTGACCTCGACCTCGGCTTCTGCCTCCTCGTCCTCTCTGAACAGGACCGCCGCGTCCACGGCCTCTGGGTGCACCTAACTGGCGTGGAGCATCGCCTGTGGTAGGAAGTAGGGCTCTCTGAGGAGGGGGTGGTGATGGTGGTAGGGTCACATGCGGAATGTCGCAGCTCCCTGTCGTCTCACCGGACAGTCTCTGACAAGATGGTGCAGACTCCCGCACCCAAAACACCCTGGCGACGGATGCTGTCCCTGGGGATAAGAACCATATAACTGTCCCCGACCAAATCCTCTGCCAGGCCTATCTCTCGGAAAAATCTGGTGCGCTGCCTCTGAGACGGTACATCGGTGCGAATCCTCTTCGGCCCAGAAACGGCCGAAGTCTGTGATATGCGTGCCTCCATCCGTAATGCCGTATCCATAGCAGCTGAATAAGTGTCGTAGTGCTGGGCGCCAATGGCAAGATATAGCTGGGCATCAAGTCCCTGTACGAACCTCTTCACCATCTTCTCTTCGGTATCCACCAAATACTGAGCATATCGGGATAACTGTGTAAACTGGATGTCATACTCAGACACCGTCATCCCAGGTGTCTTGACTAAGGCCTCGAAACTACGAGCTCTGGCGTCACGAACGCTCTCTGGGAGGAAACGAGCTAGAAAGACCGCTGTAAACTCGGCCCACGTCATAGGCGGTAGACCTGCAGCTCGACCTCTCAAGACTGATGATTTGTTGATTTTCGTGGATGTGTTTATCGAATCAAATAGTAAAGAAATCACAACCAAAAATATTTGACCGCAATCAAACAACGGTGTCAGTTGAAGTTAATGAATGAGTGCGGATCGTCCTCAGGGATCTCGAGATTCGTTTGTATTTTTATTTGTTTGAAATGAAATGTTAAGCAACAATAAGAGAAAACACGATTCAATTGATTGATTTGTATTCGTGTGTCACTAATCTTTTCTAAAGAATCAAGAACTATAAACAACAAGAATCGGTTTCAATGGTATTTTCCAAACGACAATCAAGATTGATAAAGAGGCTCGTAGGAATCGATAGGATCTTTAGATGTGTTGTAGTCTACAATATTTCATATTCTTGTCCTTCGAAGAATTGATGCTAGATCAATGGTTATCGACGAGAATTAGGGTTTTCTTGATGAAATTAAAGTTTCATCTCTTAACCCTTACTCTTTCGAGGATACCATTTATATTCTAGCCTCTAGCAATTTCAAGAATCGATCGGATCACCCCAATCTCGAGCGATGTTGATCAAGAAAGCATCGCATCGAATTGGGTTGTCGAATCTTGAACTTGCTAGGGTTTACAATCTCGTGGGATTCAAGAATTGATTACAAATTTGCTACATCATCATACTAAAGATCTTCTCGACTCCTTAACGAGCGGAGTTTTTACTCGCGCATCACCACATAGACAATATTCAAGAACAGTAAAGATAACATGATGCGGAATTTTAAAGAAAACAAGAATGGAGAAAATATCACCTTTTATTTAATCAACAATTGTCAATACATTCTTTCAAGATCTACAAGAAGAAAGAAAAATCGATCGTTGACTCGGCTTCGCTCGACTCCGTGGATCGTGGATCTACTTTTGATCTCTTGCCCGATGGAAGATCGGCTCGGCTCATAAAAGGGTTGAAGGAATCTTGCTTGGCTTGCACTCAAGATCTTGAATTGTGGATGGATTTAGGGTTAGGGTTTCCTACAAGATTTCTCACTAATCTTGAGGAAGAAGAAGATGGAGAAAGAGAGAATGGCTAAGATCTAAGATGTTGAATCTTTTTCTCTCTAGGGTTTCATATATTTGTAAGATCAGAAATGAGAGAGCCTAGGGTCTTATTTATAGAACTAGGTTTAGGTTTGAATTAGACTTTCCCTCCCAAAGTTTGTTGACAAGTTTGTTGGGGTTTAGCTTAGGGTTTAAGCAAGGGTTTAGGAAAGTTCTAGAAAGATTAGGGTAGTTTGGGAATTTGCTGATCTGGTGAAAGTATCTGGAATCTTCTGGAAGTTTGTGTGCATTTATGAGCTGAGGGCACTGAAACAGGAGTTTTGGTGAAGTTTGAGGAGTTAAGTCCCTGGGTCAGCCGCGGATCCGCCGCGTGAGGTGGCTTTGGGCCGCGCTTCCGCCGCGCCTTGGTGGCCTCGGGATTGGTGCTTTCTTCAGTTGCTTGGTACTGCTGTATGGGTTATTCTTTGATGTTCAGAATTGCAATTGACCTTCTGTGTTGATACCAGATTTGCTTTCAATGAGTTTACGAGCAATTGTAATGGTCGAGCAATGAATTGATCGAGCAAGTATCTCTTTTCCTGCATAGACTTCAAAATAGGGGTTGCAAGATATAGAAAATATGCTATGTAATGCAATGCGGTTAATTTCCCTAGAATTTCCGGTTTTAAGGTCGAATACATGTAATTTGATATTTTGCGACCAATTAGCTAATATGTGAATTATGAATACCGTACTCTCCTATATGTATGCAGATGACAAGAAAATTGCCGGTTAAAATATGCAGTATTTTCGACTGATCAACTGACTCCCACCATGTCTGCGCAAGACCCTCTAGTCGGAAACTCGCAAGCTCTACCCATCGATCATCCGAACATCTCAGCGAACGGCAGATCCTGGCTAAACTGTCAAGGAACGTCTGTGGGTCCTCCGCTGCCTCGGTGCCGGTGAATACTGGAGGACTCAGCCTCATGAAATCCTGTAGTGAAACCGGAACGGCCACGGTGGTGGTGGTAGGAGCGGTATCATGGTCGTCTGTGATGTAGTAGGTACGTCATCCGGCCTCGGTGTACGACTGGCTGCAACTAGGGATCCTATCATCTGACGTAGCTCCTGCATACTCCCCATCATCTGTCGCAACTCCTCCATACCGGTCTCAAGCCTATCCATACGGCCTGGGGAAGGTGGATCGGTCTGTCCCTGCGGCGTAGGCATACCACCCTGCTCAGTCCTAGTCTCGGACGAGCCAGCTCGAATCTCGTCTCGGGCGGTAGCCTTCTGTGCCCTCGTAGCCTTCGGCGGCATAGTGACTGGTACAGGAACAGGACAATAAGAATGGTGCAGAAGAATCATAGGATACACGGAATTGAAGAAGGAATTTCAAGCAAGTATATCCTAAAGTCACTTAGGCGGAGTACCGTATCGCAAGTATGCCGCGGACATACGTACGCTACGTTACCCTACTTAAGTCACTTACTCCATCTACCAAGGGTCATCCTACACTCAAAAAGGTAAAACCTGGCTCTGATACCAACTTTGTCACGACCCGCAGGGTACGGAACGTGACTGGCACTTAAGTTTACGAAATGTCTCAAGACATCCGTAAAATAAGTAAGCCAAAGCCCAGAAACCAAAACCAAATAAGCAAAAGGGTGAAGAAAACCCAATCAATTGGAAGCGAGTTTATCAAATAAGTCATATAAAACCCTTTTTAAAAACAATACCAATTTTTCCGAAAATTTCGGCAGAGTCTCCTTTGTAAATACTGGCCCCCAAAATGGGTACAACAAGAATAAATATGAATCCAACAAAATAGGGCATCCCCAAGCGGGAGCTAGCACTTCGCCACAAGGCGGTCACAAATCCCACGCAATGTAAAGCAACAACATGCGAAATAATCATAATGAAGCATAAGAAAAACAGCATGTCGACTCAAGTGAGCTCGACCCCAAAATACAGCATAAAAGTCCACAAACCTCACCGTCTCATCTCTAGGTCAATATACAATAATACTGGTAGGTACAGTAGATGGAGTACACTAGATACAAAGAATATACAAGGTGGTACAAAAATAGTAACATAACCCACCTAAGAGCAAAACCTCGAGTCCAGGCAAAGGAGGCAAAAGAACAAGTGCGCCCGCCGCTACTGAACTGATGGAGCGGACCTGCAAAAGACTGTGGCACAACGGGGGTGAGTTGCCAACTCGTGAGTAATAAATAACATCTACACAGGCTATCGAATGCATGCACACAAGCATCCTAGCATCTAAATACAGGTAAGGCAGGACATAATGGCAAGTATGTATGCAATATGGATATACTAGCAGGTATGAATGCAATGCGAATCAACTCGTGATCTGAATGTGTAAGTATAAGAAATCATGTTTTTCCCTTTAAGAATATCTTTTGAAATACCAGCACAAAACCAATAGAATCAACAAGAACCTGTGTCCAGCATCGACACCTCAAAACTGTCTCAAATCTCATATCAATGTATCTCTGGCCTCAGCCGTCCGGCTGACCCATCTCAAATATCAATATCTCATCATCTAGCGGCCACGGTCGGTATCCTCTGGATATCCGCCGTCCTAAACAGTCACCGGTAGGTAATCCGTCCCCTGCCAGGCTCAACGTCAACACCACATTCCTCTTGCCCCGGGGTACCTTACCGGGCCCACCATGTACCCGTGACGGTTCCTCCACTCCTCGACACGGATCTCCAAAACCACAGCAAACTCATGGTGGACGACACTTACATCACTAGAAAACCGCAATTTACATATTTTAAAAATATAATAAGTTTAGAAATTTTGCTGCTTTCCTCCGAAATCCAGAAATATCATAAAATCTCAAGAAATCCTCATAAGTGCATATGTCAATGATAATGAATGCATATGGTATCAATAATCAAGTTGTGATGTGTGATTAATAGATTAGGCATGAACAAATAATATGATGAAGCACATGCACATGAATAGAAATCCTACGATTTCATTTTAAGGAATTAAAGCAATAGCACATGTTTAAGTGTCAATTATAGTAAAAGGTTTCAATTTAAAGGTCATCTAGTGTGGTGGCATGGCAATTACCAGGGTGTGTGTGTAAGCATGAATAGTGCTCGTGCTGCATATAAAAACCCTGGCAATGGTGCAGGTGTCCTATAACATGGTTTCGTATATGTATGTCAATATAGGGCATGAATGTAGCAAATAATCATACAAGTATTACACCCCTAATTACTAACATTACTAAGAATCTTTTTAAGGTACTAAAACTATCGGGCGACTTGCGCCATCCAACGATGGTCCCCCGTAGATGTTACATCTACTCACAGAAATCCTCAGCTAGCTACGTCCGATCACCGCTTCCCCTTTTCGTGCCGCATCCGAAGCCTCCGCGACCGAACCTGGAATTTACATCAATACAAACATAAGATTACAAATCAAGAACGACGTAAAACCCAAACGAAAATCCTAACGTTCACAAGCTAGGTACAACGTGCACAAGGTGCGCGGAACACACGCGAAAATCGCAAAAACTGCGAAAATCGCCGATTTGGTCGCCCGGCAAAACTAAAACCCGATTACTCAAAAATCCGCACTCACACATCCTAAACTTCATAGGAGATGCTAAAAACATCTCCTATTATAAGACATCCCCAAGGTATCACAAATAATCCACCAATTAAATTTAATAAAAACCTAGTAAGCACAAAACTTGAAATTTTGGTGCAAATATCGAAAATTAGCGATACGGTTATCACAATCCAACACAAATATCCAACCACACAACAAGTTAGCCACAATCACATAATTTCAACTCATTTATCATTCTTCAAAACTCACAATCCATACACAACCCTCTTCTAGATTTTGGTAAATTAGCAAACTTAATGCAATTTCACACAAGTTTAACATATATTAGGTTAATAGGAAGCCGCTTAAGCAAGGTAACCATATAGATTAGTTAAGTAACAACTAGATTAACTACAAAACAATTTAATTAACTATCATGGCTTCAAAAACCCTAGTTTAATTTTCAACCATAACCTAAGAAAAAAAAAACTAGATTAGAACTACACTAAATTAACACTACAACAATCTAACTTAAGAAACTTAATCAAAAGAATTTAATTAGCAAGAGATTATACCTCACTAGAGATCTAGCAAGAATAAATTTGCTTCAAATGATGGCCTCAAGTATCAAGATCCAAGCTAGGGAGGTGAAGGAAAAGGAAGATGAAGGATGGGTTTAATTTGTAAGCTTTAAATTGCAAATTTTGTTGAATTAAACTTGAAGAATTTTGAAGAAAATGAGAAGAAAAGAGATGAAGAGGAGGGGGAGAAGGTTTCGGCCAGATTAGAGGGAAGGGGAGGGTGTGGGTTTGTGGGAAAAGTCATTAGTCAACTTCCCCAAAAGTCAATGCACCATACTTTAACAAACTATATTTAAAATAAATTCATAAACAACCCAATTCAACACATGAAAGAAAACCAAAATGAGGCCAGAAATTTCTGGACCTGATCAAGGTGGGGCTGTCCTAGGGCTGAGGGAAGAGAGAGAGGGGTTTTACAAAAGAAATTTTATGCAAAAAGACCCCCTACAAGTCAAAAATTGCAAGTTTTAGCTTAAAATTCAATAAATTCGTTTCCTATCATAAAAATTAGTTAAAAATCAAAATAAAATACTGAAAATTTATGTTACAACTTATATTAATTAAAATAATTTTAAAGATTAAAATTATCCCGGAAAAATTTGTATTTATCGCTAAATTAATGTATTTTCTTACCGGCTTAAAATAATATTAAAAAATTGAAAAATTAGGGAAAATTTTTAAACGACCAGAATTTCATAAGTAACTCATTAGCTACTAAAAACAAGCAATTACCTATCCATTTTAGGTATAATTATCCCTAAACTGCAAAATAACGAGAAAGACGGTTTTCGGAAAAATACCGAATTTTCACCGATTTTCAGGAAAACACCAAAACGACTTTTCAAGACGCTACATTTACTTAATAAAGAGACTTATATAATGTTGCACATCATGTTCGGTATATAATAGCACTCATTTAGAATCAGTGTATTACGACTTGGCAATACAAGGTGATATTCGCCAACTGCTTTGGCTGCAATACTTGCACCGTTCCCTACTTGAACGGAATGATCACCTTTTTCCAGTTCTCTACCTTTACGTAGCCCATGTAACAATTTACATATGTGGGATCCTGATCCGGTATCCAATACCCAGGACGTAGGGTGAACTGAGAAACAGTTCTCAATAACTAACACACCTGAAGAAGATGCATCAACATGCATGTTCTTTTGGGCGGCGTGAGAATCCAGATATTCTCATATTCCCTGTTCGGTCTTATAACTCTTATAAGAAAGAACGGGTTCAACGTTCCCCTGCTCAGTATAATAAGCGGGTTCAGTCAATACATCCATATTATTATCTTGATTATGGCCTGACATGGTCGCTACCTGGAGAGAGAGAGAAGAAAACACTTTAGCGTATGCTCTTGCAAGATCATATTGGTTATTATCTTATCTAATCCGGATGTCTCCCACTGTTTTTATCAAATCTACCTTCAAACCCTAAAAGGTAAGATTAGCCGGGATTAATTACACCCTACAACTTCGCCGATCTTTCAGCCAGGCCAGTGTCGGTACTTTGAAGGAGGTTCCCCGTGCTTTCGCACGGACCTAATTAAAGTAAACCTCGTTTTCCCAGAGGCGTAACCCCGTTAACACTTTTCTAGACACCTACTTAATCGGCTAATTGTCCTGTGTAAAACTCTCCCAGGAGTAACTCTTACTCGCAGTGGGTATCGGGATCCAACTATCTCATAGGAGGTATGCAATCTCATTGCAAATTTCAACACTTGAAATTCCCGATAATATTTTGCCCCTAGCAATTTATGACCTTAAACATAGTCAACAAATCATAATTGCTAGCCAAGTTCAACCCGTCATTTCCCGATTGAATTAAACCCACCTGCACGACTAGTCAACAAAGTCGTACAACTACCCTAATCCAATCACATCTCATGTTTTAGCAGATAAGTACTAATTAGCTACCGCACACTACGCCTTAACATAGTCAACAAACGTAGCACGAATACTAACTAGACTTTATCTGAAACGACGGAGGGCTACGACAGATTTTTCTGAAAACCTATTGCATAATGAACTTGATATCGTCGTAGAATCAAGTAAAATTTTGAAATGGGGTGTTTTTTAGGCTTTCATTGGTTTTGCTAAAGAGGTCACTCCCGGTGAAGGGATCTCGGCTCTTTCCTCATCGAATAAGGTGCAGGACATATCATATATATCACTGTGCAAAGCAAAACTCTAAAAGCAATCAAAAGACAAACCGAGTTTTGTAGCATCTGCCAGTTTCGCTAAAGAGGTCACTTCCGGTGAAGGGATCTCGGCTCTTTCCTCATCGAATAAGGTGCAGGGTATATCATATATACCGCTATGCAAAGCAAAACTGTAGCTACCCTTTTTATAAAGTTTTGATTCTACAATATCTTTTAGGTTTCTTTTCCTTTTATTAATCTCATTAATAAAAAATCCCATCAGCTTATGCTTCCTAAGCATCACAGATAAATACGACGTACACTTATGCCATCCGCATTCGCCTCAATGTCCCCTCGTGCACCGTTAGGTTAGGTAACTAACGACAGAGCAGGGCAGGGCTAGTGCGGGTGTAAAACATAAGTAACGTCTATATAATATATCATATATACTATATACTGTATCCATCACAACATATCAAATGATCACATCATAGATATCGCAGCAGAAACATAGATATAATGTGGGATATACTAGGACGTCTGTATTTAGTATTTAGCCAACAATAAAAAATACGGATTCCACAGTCGCGATGAATAGCCAAGCCCACACCCTGGACCCCTACGAGAGCGGCAAGCGACCCTACCAATACTGGAGTTTAGAAGACCCGGTCTCGACTCCTCGAGATGGCCTCCCACTGAACCCCAGAACCCGGTCACCTGTGCTCCCCTCCTTGGGTCCATCCTAATGCGGAAAAGTAAATAATATACAACACTGGTGGCATTAACCTCAACCCGGAAGTGCCCCAAAAAAAAGAATATTACATTACATTTGAATTTACATGAATGAAAATATAAAACTCCCATCTCATATAAAACCCCTGGCTATTCAATCGCGACAATCCTGCACATCATATCTCAGCAACACATAATATCACATATCATCAACGTAAGTAAGTATGCATACACCAATCGTCGTTGTCGTATAGAAACGAAAACCGGCAATACAACTACATACTACACTTACGGTCACAGAAAAGAAATTGTAAAACTACAATATTTGGAATCCAGAATCACTTTAGACATCGTAAATCCGAAATATCACATACATCGCATTTTATGCCTAACACAATGAATTCCACATATTGTATCACATTCCAGATAAATAGACAGTATTAAACTTTTCGAACAGATAATCAAATACCCAAAATTTCCTAAATTTCTCAACACTTGAGCGGAGTTCAAATAATCCGGAATGTGTCATAGTAGTAGCGGTCCAGCCGTAGAAGGGTCAAGCCAACGCCTCACATGTGGCACGCCGTACTGCCCCATACCCGAAGGTTCAAAAGGCAGTTCAAGACGGTCACATAATCGAGTTAAGGTTTGTTGTCTTCTAGAGGGTCCACCACAAAACTTGCACGCATTTACGAAAGATTTAAACTCGAGAAAAGATTCAACACTTGAAATTTTTCGTGTCGGGAAAAATTGAGTTAATGATATCCGTTCGAACATTTTAACAGATTCTAAATATCCGGAAAAAAAATAACGAATTTAAAATTCCCGATCGAATCGACGATTACAAAATAAACCCCAGAAAACTCAACACTTGAGTCAGATTAAAAATACCCATAAAATACTAACCACAGAGACAAGAATTACTGTGCAAAAATCCGTACCTAATACCCTTACCCTGCCGCGGAACCGCCGCCAAAGGTGGGTAATTGCCGCAGTTCCGCGGTCATGTTGTAGAATTGGGGGCACGTTTTTCACCATAATTCTTATATTAGCCTGCTGAATTTTTCAGGTATTTTTAATTCTGGAAGAACCCAGATTTTAAAAAATGTACAGAGAGGGGTTTGAAATGTCGTATTCGGGTTTGATCGGGGTTTTAACTTCGTTAACACATCGCCTAATGCTTTAGCTAGGCTCTGATACCACTGTAGGGTTCCTAGGCACACTTGTGAAGGTTCATAAAGCATCAAACATGCCCGAATAAAATTTTACATGTGCCGAACAACCCAAAGACGGGATCTTTGCTAGATTATTAGGGTTTAGCATGCAAGATAATATCTTTTATACTAAGTGTGAGGGATTACAACCTTTGTAGTCCTCTCCTTCGCTTCACAAGCTCCGAGTAGAAGTCCCTTCGCCGCGATCCATGATCTCCCGGACTCAAGAGAGGCTCCACGACTCGAACGATCCATGCTAGCTTGAAGTGTTCCGATTCTCCGATGATCTACGTCGAAGTTGCTATAACCCAAGCTTTCTCACTCTAAAGAGATGAACACCCTAATCTTGTTAGTTGTATGTATGCCCTAGAGGCCAGTATTGTACAGATGATGTATATTATATTGGATGCTTGGACATATATAGAGATGACTTTCTTGCTCGATATGATAGTATGCTATCTGGTTACTCTTTATCTTAACATGTATACTAGTCTCTTTAATCTGTCTTATAGTTACATGTTGGTAAAGCCCTTAGGATGTGTACTTGACTACCTGGACTATGATGCAGATCATACTAGTGGGGACATGGTAGTCCATAAGTACATCCTTCAAGGTCCCTAGTCGTGGGTGTATCGAGACGGGGCATCGATATACCAGTGTAGACTAGCGTATGCGCTTCTCGACCCATGAGATGGGCGATGGATGATCCCATATCCATTGGTGTTTGACATCAGAGATGGTATACGGGTGCTCAGTGGAGACTGGGTACACTGGACGGACTCGCCGAGAACTCCCAGATGGTATTATACCTCACGTCAGATGGCAGTTCTCAGGTGACACTTGTGCAGGTTAGTCTGTAGACCCGAGATCGTCATAGAGTCTTGTGTGATTCCCACTGTGCTTTGATCTCCACCTTACCACGTCCATGAGGGCATGCAAAACGGTGGTCTTTGGGTACAGTCCCGAGTCACATGGAGGAAATGAGCGATAGGAGGGGTTTCGTCTCTCCCGGTATTGGGGGTTGATGTTGCGCTGTGCTCGATTGGCCGTAACAGGGAAGTCCCTGGCCAGGGCTGATCAGAGATTTGCTGGTAAGTGTTACCAGTAGTTTCTCGACCCGTTATGAGCCTCATATCGGCACGACTTATCGGTTATTGGGGTCTGACGTTTACCACCCCTAGACTTGATATGCGACATATCAGACGAACAGACCGGACTGTACGGTAAGTGTTACTGGTTGGATTCACAGGAGTATGAGCGGGCTTGCTCGTCGGTCTTCTGATCGCTCAATACCCGGATGGCCGTTACGTTTAGCAGACCGCTTGCGGCTTGTGGGTGCTTGATATGATCATCATCTGCTACCGGCGTATTGACGAGTCTTTAGAGTCCTACACAGAGGTTTCCTGGTTCAAGCGAAATGAAATAGGAGCGCATATGAGATATGTGCGGGACCGAGAATAATGCGTATATGTGATACCGTATTTCATTCTCGCGATTAATGTTTCGATTGGTTATATGCGATATAACCTAGTTATCGAATCGAAGATCGATTCGATAAGTCGATACATTGGATACTAGTCGGTTATGTGCGACATGACCGGATCATTGAATCAAGTGTTGATTTAATGATTTAATGTATAATTATATATTTGATATATTACTTTGCATTAACTAGTATTGGTTCACTTTAAAGGGATTTTCTCACTTGAAAAGCACATTGTATATGTGATATATTTTGTGTGCACTTGATTGTATCATGTTTGATGTTGCATGCTAACTTGTGTTTTGTGTAAAGATTAAACCATGGTTGTGTAATGGTTAGGGTTTCCTTTTTATTACTCATTTATTTATTTATTTATTTATTTTGGAAAGGATTATGAAGAAAAATGGTGGCTTTCTTTGTATTTACTTGAAGCTTCATGAAGGTTTAACTTTGTTACCATTTTGTCTTCATCCTTAACCCTAACCATTCTAACTAACCATGATCTATTCTCTACACTTTACCATGGTTAGCATATGATAAGTATTGATTTTATTTTCATTTTAAAAGCAACACTTATCATATTCTTTCTTCTTCTTCATCATCTTCATCAAGAAAGAAAGCTTGATTCCATCAATGGCATCTTGAGCAAAAGAGTGAGAAATCCAATTTTAAAGTGAACCCACCTCCTATTTCTTCACCCTCTACCTCTTGCCAAGTAGTATAGCGTATTTTCTTCACAAGTTTCACAACTTGGTGAAGTTGGAGCTTGAACTTGTGTTGCCTCGACGTAGATCATCTTCGGCACGAAGCCGACGACCTTGCCCGCCCATTTCTCCGATGAAGCCGATGCTTGAGTCCGGGATTCGAGACGGACAGCGAGAGGACGTCTACGTGGAGCTAAGGAAGTGGAGAACCGGATCTACAAAGGTTGTAGCCTCTTTCTTATAGTTAAGATGTTAACTAGTTTAATGTTTCGCCTAAAAATCTAGTTAACGATCCGTATTAGAGTTTCTCGGCACTCATAAAATTTGAAATTGGCATGGTTGATGCCTTATGAGACCTCTAGGGAGTGCCTAGGAACCATACAGTGGTATCAGAGCCTAGCTAGAGCCTTAGGCGATGCTTAGACGATGTTTGAAACCCGATCGAACCGAAACCCTATTTTTTTTCACGCTCTCTGGACTTTTTCTAAAAACTGGGTTTTTTCCAGATTAAAAATGCTTAAAAAATTCAGCAGGGAATTCTAAGAATTACGGTGCAAAATTTACCTCATGAAGCCTCTATAGAGCGGCGGAACCGCGGCAAAATCCTGGCTTCTGCGGCGGTTCCGCGGCCACTTGATAGGATTTGCCTCCGAACTTTGCACAGTAATTCCTATTTAATGATGCTGAGTTTTATGGGAATTTTTAATTTGACTCAATAGTTGAGTATTCTGGAGTTGTATGGGGAATCGAAGATTCGATCGGATTATCAAATTTTGTATATGTGTTTTTTTCCGGATAAATTTTAGAATATGTTAAAAAGTTCGACCGGATATAAATACCCAATCTTTCCCCTGCCGGGAAATTTCCAATTGTTGGACTTTTCCGTAGTTTAATGGCGTTCTAAGTAGTGTAAGTAACGCGATGGTCCCTCTAGAAGACAACAAACCTTAACTCGATTATGTGACCGTCTTGAACTGCCCTTTGAACCTTAGGGTTTGGGGCAGTACGGCGCGCCACATGTGAGGCGTTGGCTTGACCCTTCTACGGCTGGACCGTTGGTACTGAGGCATGAAGTGAATGTCTTTGAACTTATTTCATGTGTTGATCGGTTTCGGGAAAACTTGGGTGTTCGAATGTTCGATCGGAAAGTTTAATATTTTCTATTTATCCGGAATGGGATACAATAATTGGAATTCACAAACAGTTATGAGATAACTGAATGAATGTTATAAATCTAGCGGTTTAGTTTCACTTGATATTGAAAAGAGTTTTCGATAATGAGACTAAAATGCGGGGTTTATAATTGTTAGGCATGTGATGTCTAAGTATTTCATTTGATTAGGCATGCGATGTCTAAAGAGGTTGCGGATTCCAACTGTTGTAGTTTTACACTTTCTTTTCTGTGACCGTAAGTGTAGTATGTTGATATCGCCGGTTTCGTTGCTATATGTCAACGACAATTGGGGTATGCATACTTACTTACGTTGATGACATGTGATGTTATGTGTTGCTGAATAAGTTATATTGGATCGTCGTGTTCGAATAGCCGGGGGGTTTTATGTGAGATGAGTGTTTTTTCATTTTAATTCATGTAAAAACTTGTATTTAATATTCTTTTATTGGGACACTTCCAGGTAGCGGAAGATGTCACCGTTGATGTATATTATTTACTTTTCCGCATTAGGATAGACCCAAGGAGGGGAGCATAAGTAACCGGGTTCTAGGGTCCAGTGGGAGACCATCTCGAGGAGTCGAGTCCGGGTCTCCTAACCCTAGAATTGGTAGGGTTGCTTGCCGCTCTCGTAGGGGTCTAGGGGTGTGGGATTGGTTATTCATCACAACCGTGGAATCCGTGTTTTATACTGGCTCGTATTGAAAACACGGACGTCCTAGTATATCCAATATTTCATATGATATTTTCTGCTGCGATATCTGTGATGTGATCATTTGATATGTTCTGATGGATACAGTATATAGTATATATGATATATTATATAGACGTTACTTATGTTTTGCACCCGCACTAGCCCTGCCCTGCTCTGTCGTTAGTTACCTAACCTAACGGTGCACGAGGGGACATCGAGGCGAATGCGGATGGTATAAGTGTACGTCGTATTTATCTGTAATGTTTAGGTGACTTAAATGATGGGACTTCATTAATGTGATTAATGAAAGAAAAGAAACCTAAGATGTTGTAGAATCAAATTTTAAATATAACAGGTAGCTACAGTTCTTGCTTTGCACAGCGGTATATGTGATATATCCTGCACCTTATTCGATGAGGAAAGGACCGAGATCCCTTCACCGGGAGTGACTCCTTTAGCAATAACTGGCAGATGCTACACAATAGGTTTGTCTTTTGATTGCTTTTATAGTTTCTGCTTTGCATAGCGATATATATGATATATCCCGCACCTCATTCGACGAGGAAAGGGCCGACGATCCCTTCACCGGGAGTGACCCCTTTAGCAAAACTAGAAAAGCCTCAAAAACACTCCATTTAAAAATTTCACATGATTCTACGACGGTATCAAGTTCATTACGCTCATGGTTTTCTGAAAACCTGCGTAGCCCTCCGTCATTTCAGATAAGTACTACTTAGTATTCGTGCTACGGTAGTTTGGCATTCGTCAAGGCGTAGTGTACTGTAGCTAACTAGTATTTATCTGCTTATGCATATGATGCAGATTGGATTAGGGTATTCGTACGGCGTTGTTTGGCATTCGTCAAGGGTCATGCGGGTGGGTTTAATTCAATCAAGAAATGTACGGGTTGAACTTGACTAGTGGACTATGGGTTGTTTGGCATTCGTCAAGGTCATAGAACACTAGGGGTAAAATATTATTGGGAATTTCAAGTGTTGAAATTTGTAATGAGATTGCATACCTTCTATGAGATAGTTGGATCCCGATACCCACTGTGAGTAAGAGTTACTCCTGGGAGAGTTTTACACATTACAATTAGCCGATCAAGTAGGTGTCTAGAAAGGTGTCAACGGGGTTACGCCTCTGGGAAAACGAGGTTTACTTTAATTAGGTCCGTGCGAAAGCACGGGGAACCTCCCTCAAAGTACCGACAATGGCCTGGCTGAAAGATCGACGAAGTTGGAGGTGTGATTAATCCCGGCTAGTCTTTCCTTTTTGGGTTTGAAGGAAGATTTGATAAAAACCAGTGGGAGTCATCCTGATTAGATAAGATAATAACCAATCTGATCTTGCAAGAGCATACGCTAAAGTGTTTTCTTCTCTCTCTCTCCAGGTAGCGACCATGTCAGGCCATAATCAAGATAATAATATGGATGTATTGACTGAACCCGCTTATTATACTGAGCAGGGGAACGTTAGACCCGTTCTTTCTTATAAGAGTTATAAGACTGAACAGGGAATAGAAGAATATCTGGATTCTCAAGCCGCCCAAAAGAACATGCATGTTGATACATTTTCTTCAGGTGTGTTAGTTATTGAGAACTGTTTCTCAGTTCACCCTACGTCCTGGGTATTAGATACCGGATCAGGATCCCACATATGTAAACAGTTACATGGGCTACGAAAAGGTAGAGAACTGGGAAAAGGTGATCATTCCGTTCAAGTAGGGAACGGTGCAAATGTTGCAGCCAAAGCAGTTGGCGAATATCACCTAGTATTACCAAGTGGTGATACAATGATTCTGAATGAGTGCTATTATATACCGAACATGATGTGCAACATTATATCAGTTTCTTTATTGAGTAAAGAAGGATATAATTTTGTAGTACAGGATAATGTTATGAACATATTCCTAGATCAAAAGTTGATTGCATCAGTCTCGTTACATAATGGCATATTCATTCTAAATCAAAATACAGTCCTCAATATACAAAACACACACAAGAGGAAAAGTTCAGAAATGAACGAATCCTACTTGTGGCATTGTAGACTTGGTCATATCAATGCGACACGACTGGCTAAGTTACATAAGGATGGTTATTTGAATCCGTTCGAATTATCATCTTATGATACTTGTCATTCATGTCTCAAAGGAAAAATGACCAAAGCTCCGTTTAGTGGACACGGAGAAAGAGTTACTGAACTCTTAGGACTGGTACATAGTGATGTATGCGGTCCCATGTCTACCCTTGCCAGGAACGGTTCTTCCTACTTCATTACATTCACTGACGATCTCTCTAGATACGGGCATGTGTTCCTATTGAAACACAAGTCTGAAGCTTTTGATAAATTCAGAGAATATAAGCACGAAGTAGAGAACCAAACGGGCAAAAGTATTAAGATCCTTCGATCTGATCGAGGAGGAGAATACTTGAGCAATGAGTTCCAAGATTATCTAAAAGAGAATGGGATTCTCTCTCAGCTTACTCCACCTTATACACCACAGCACAACGGTGTATCGGAACGAAGGAATCGCACCCTATTAGATATGGTGCGTTCAATGATGAGTACAGCTGAGTTACCTATTTCCTTCTGGGGGTATGCGCTTGAGACAGCCATACACCTATTGAATATGGTTCCTACCAAATCAGTGCCTACCACTCTATATGAGATATGGAAAGGGAAGAGACCATCTCTTAAGTATGTTAAGATATGGGGTTATCCAGCCTATGTCAAAAGACAAAATCCGGACGAACTCGAGACAAGATCAGTCTTATGTAAGTTTGTAGGATATCCCAAAAATTCACAAGGGTATATCTTCTACCACCCCGAGGAACAAAAGGTGTTTGTTTCTCGACATGCCACTTTCTTAGAAAAAGGTTTTCTTATCAAACAGATTAGTGGCATTGAGGTAGAACTGGAAGAGGTTCCAGCAACACAAACTATAACAGAAGACTTAGTAGAACCATAGGATTCAGTAGTACCCGACGAACCCCAGCCTCTCCGCCGATCTAGTAGGGTTTCTCTTCCACCTGAGAGATACTACGGTTTTCTCATTGACGGTGGGAGCGAGGATTGCATCATGGAGGATGATGACCCAACTAGCTTCGAGCAGGCCATCACGAGTAGGGACTCAGTGAAATGGCTGGATGCTATGCGGTCCGAGATGGAATCCATGTACACCAACAAAGTATGGACTTTGGAAGTTGCTCCTGAAGGGGTAAAACCCATTGGGAGCAAGTGGATCTTCAAGAAAAAACTTGGTGTAGATGGGAAAGTGGAGACTTTCAAAGCTAGACTTGTTGCAAAGGGTTTTCGTCAAAGACCAGGTGTGGGCTATGACGAAACCTTTTCTCCAGTGGCTATGCTTAAATTCATCCGGATCATGCTTGCCGTCGTTGCATATCATGATTACGAAATCTGGCAAATGGATGTTAAGACCGCCTTTCTAAACGGTGATTTAGAAGAGTGCGTGTACATGACTCAGCCAGAGGGCTTCGTAGACAGTAGGAGCAGCGGGAAGGTGTGCAAGCTGCTTAAATCCATTTATGGATTAAAGCAAGCATCGCGGAGTTGGAACATCTGCTTTGACGTCGTTATCAAAGAGTTTGATTTCGTCAAAAACCCAGATGAACCTTGTATTTACAAGAAGGTATTTACAAGAAGGTAGCAGAGAGTAAGGTTGTCTTCCTCGTATTGTACGTGGACGACATACTCTTGATAGGAAATGATATTCCTATGCTTCAATTGGTCAAGCTCTTCTTATCACAAAGATTCTCAATGAAAGATCTTGGTGATGCCTCCTGCATATTGGGAATTAGGATCTATAGAGATAGATCTAAACGGATATTGGGATTGTCCCAATCCAGGTACATTGACACCATACTAAAGAGGTTTAGTATGGAAGAATCCAAGTGTGGGAACTTTCCCACGATCTCTGGAGTCACTCTCTCCAAAGAGATGTCTCCCAAGACTGATTTGGAGAGAGCTCGCATGCAAGGGATACCCTATGCTTCGGCTGTAGGCTCTATCATGTATGCGATGCTATGTACCAGACCCGATGTAGCATACTCACTAAGTATAGTGAGCAGGTATCAAGCTGATCCTGGAGAGAGTCACTGGACAGCTGTGAAGAGCATTCTCAAGTACTTACGAAGGACTAAAAAGATGCTCTTGGTGTATGGTAACGGAGAACTCCAAGTGGAGTCCTTTACCGATTCGAGCTTCCAGAGTGATAAGGACGACTCTAAGTCGCGGTCGGGATTTGTCTTTACCCTTTACGGAGGGGCGGTTAGCTGGAAGAGTTCCAAGCAGGAAACCGTGGCAGACTCGACGATGGAGGCTGAATACATCGCTGCCAACGATGCTGCTAAAGAGGCTGTCTGGATCAAGAAGTTCATTACTGAACTTGGAGTGGTTCCATCCATTGAGCATCCAATACCTTTGTATTGCGATAACAATGGAGCGGTGGCTTTAGCCAAGGAACCCAGGTCCCATCAGCGATCCAGGCATATTCTGAGGCGGTATCACCTGATCCGGGAGATAGTTGATCGCCGGGAGATCGAGGTCAGGAGGGTTGACACGAAGAACAACACGGCGGATCCACTCACGAAGGTCATTCCCCAGATACAGTTTGAGAGACTCTTCGGGATGCTCGGTATGCGATACTACAGCAGCTGGCCCTAGTGCAAGTGGGAGATTGTTAGTTGTATGTATGCCCTAGAGGCCAGTATTGTACAGATGATGTATATTATATTGGATGCTTGGACATATATAGAGATGACTTTCTTGCTCGATATGATAGTATGCTATCTGGTTACTCTTTATCTTAACATGTATACTAGTCTCTTTAATCTGTCTTATAGTTACACGTTGGTAAAGCCCTTAGGATGTGTACTTGACTACCTGGACTATGATGCAGATCATACTAGTGGGGACATGGTAGTCCATAAGTACATCCTTCAAGGTCCCTAGTCGTGGGTGTATCGAGACGGGGCATCGATATACCAGTGTAGACTAGTGTATGCGCTTCTCGACCCATGAGATGGGCGATGGATGATCCCATGTCCATTGGTGTTTGACATCAGAGATGGTATACGGGTGCTCAGTGGAGACTGGGTACACTGGACGGACTCGCCGAGAACTCCCAGATGATATTATACCTCACGTCAGATGGCAGTTCTCAGGTGACACTTGTGCAGGTTAGTCTGTAGACCCGAGATCGTCATAGAGTCTTGTGTGATTCCCACTGTGCTTTGATCTCCACCTTACCACGTCCATGAGGGCATGCAAAACGGTGGTCTTTGGGTACAGTCCCGAGTCACATGGAGGCAATGAGCGATAGGAGGGGTTTCGTCTCTCCCGGTATTGGGGCTTGATGTTGCGCTGTGCTCGATTGGCCGTAACAGGGAATTCCCTGGCCAGGGCTAATCAGAGATTTGCTGGTTAGTGTTACCAGTAGTTTCTCGACCCGTTATGAGCCTCACATCGGCACGACTTATCGGTTATTGGGGTCTGACGTTTACCACCCCTAGACTTGATATGCGACATATCAGACGAACAGACCGGACTGTACGGTAAGTGTTACTGGTTGGATTCACAGGAGTATGAGCGGGCTTGCTCGTCGGTCTTCTGATCGCTCAATACCCGGATGGCCGTTACGTTTAGCAGACCGCTTGCGGCTTGTGGGTGCTTGATATGATCATCATCTGCTACCGGCGTATTGACGAGTCTTTAGAGTCCTACACAGAGGTTTCCTGGTTCAAGCGAAACGAAATAGGAGCGCATATGAGATATGTGCGTGACCGAGAATAATGCGTGTATGTGATGCCGTATTTCATTCTCGCGATTAATGTTTCGATTGGTTATATGCGATATAACCTAGTTATCGAATCGAAGATCGATTCGATAAGTCGATACATTGGATACTAGTCGGTTATGTACAACATGACCGGATCATTGAATCAAGTGTTGATTTAATGATTTAATGTATAATTATATATTTGATATATTACTTTGCATTAACTAGTATTGGTTCACTTTAAAGGGATTTTCTCACTTGAAAAGCACATTGTATATGTGATATATTTTATGTGCACTTGATTGTATCATGTTTGATGTTGCATGCTAACTTGTTTTTGTGTAAAGATTAAACCATGGTTGTGTAATGGTTAGGGTTTCCTTTTTATTACTCATTTATTTATTTATTTATTTTGGAAAGGATTATGAAGAAAAATGGTGGCTTTCTTTGTATTTAGTTGAAGCTTCATGAAGGTTTGACTTTGTTACCATTTTGTCTTCATCCTTAACCTTAACCATTCTAACTAACCATGATCTATTCTCTACACTTTACCATGGTTAGCATATGATAAGTATTGATTTTATTTTCATTTTAAAAGCAACACTTATCATATTCTTTCTTCTTCTTCATCATCTTCATCAAGAAAGAAAGCTTGATTCCATCAATGGCATCTTGAGCAAAAGAGTGAGAAATCCAATTCTAAAGTGAACCCACCTCCTATTTCTTCACCCTCTACCTCTTGCCAAGTAGTATAGGGTATTTTCTTCACAAGTTTCACAACTTGGTGAAGTTGGAGCTTGAACTTGTGTTGCCTCGACGTAGATCATCTTCGGCACGAAGCCGACGACCTTGCCCGCCCATTTCTCCGATGAAGCCGATGCTTGAGTCCGGGATTCGAGACGGACAGCGAGAGGACGTCTACGTGGAGCTAAGGAAGTGGAGAACCGGATCTACAAAGGTTGTAGCCTCTTTCTTATAGTTAAGATGTTAACTAGTTTAATGTTTCGCCTAAAATTCTAGTTAACGATCCGTATTAGAGTTTCTCGGCACTCATAAAATTTGAAATTGGCATGGTTGATGCCTTGTGAGACCTCTAGGGAGTGCCTAGGAACCCTACAAATCTAATGGGATAGATTAGATGAGGATGATGGAGTAGTATTTATGTTATCTTTTTATTTCACTTTCTCACAATAAATCATCATAAAAGGATTAAGTAGTGAGCTCTCTCTCAAAACTCAAGAGAGAAGAAGATGAAGAATGAAAGAATAATCCTTTTGTGATGAATAATAGTCAAGAGTATATGATTGATTATGGAACCATGGTTAAGGATGAGAGGATAAAACTTGTAGAGAATAAACTAGAGTTAGGTTTTGGTTAGGTTAAGGATAAGGATCAACCATACTATCTTAACCAAGACAAAAGAGAATCCTTCTAGAAAGTGCTTGAAAGAGCTAACCCTAATCAAACCCTAATCCCTTTTTATCATCCCTAATCATGTTTCATAATAAATCATAATATGTCACAATAATATATATCACACATATATTATATATTTGCAACAAAAGAAAATAATACAATTAACATATATCGCATATATATCAATGTATTAATCCGGTGAGAAAATGAAATAATAAAGTGAGCCAATATTAGATAATGTAATACAATATATCATATATATCATTATACATTAAATCATCGAATCAACACTTGATCCAACGGTCCGGCTATATCGAATATAACCGACTAATATATCATGTACCGATTCATCGAATCAACACTTGATCCAATGTCCCGATTCATATCTAAATATCGCGAGAATATAATACGGTGTCTCATATCGCATTATCCTCGGTCCTGCACATATCATATATGTGCCTCTACTCTGGTGACACTGGTATAGGGTAGTCTGTAGACCCGAGATCGTCATAGAGTCTTGTGTGATTCCCACTGTGCTTTGATTTCCACCTTACCACGTCCAAGAGGGCGTGCAAAACGGTGACTTTTGGGTACAGTCCCTGTAAGTCGATGTAGTTCACCCCAGTACTTATGGGGAGGCGGAATTTTCAAAAACTATCAAGTTTAAACAACGAACATCGACTAACCGCTTGAATCGAAGCTAAACTCTAAAAAACCGTATTCTAAAGTTTCATCTCACAAGTGATTAGGGATTATACCTAATAAAACCGGTCCTTCTTCTTTACGTCCTCCTTTGTTCTCCTCGACCTTCTCTAGGTAGTAGACGATCCACCCGAGAGCAAAACACCAAGCTAAACCTCTAACTTGAGGTAACTAATCAACTTTGATTGCTAATCAAAGATGAGAGGATGATATAGAGTGAAGGTTATGGATTGTTTAGTCTAACTAATCCTTTGATCTCAACACATGAGGATTAAGGATTAGGGTTTGAAGATGAGAGCTTGAGGAGAGAGAATGTGAGATAAGATAATGAGAGAAGAGAGAGAGTGTATCATAATATTATGAAGCATTCTTATTTTCAAAAAATCAATAAAGGAAATGAATAAGCATGCTTCACAAAATATCTTGTGATGATTCATTAGTATGAGTCATTAAGCAATAAATGTGCATTAATGAAGTGAATGAATCACCACTATGACTCACTCTCTTATCCAAAAGAAACCTCCTTAGTCACATCTTCTAGAAGCTTCTCGAGTAATTACGAGAACGCCCCTCCGATCCGTAAAAATACGGAAAAACTTTAGACTGTAAAAATCCAATAACCGGATACCAGTAACTGGCTTAAACCAAAGCCGACTGGTAAAATCTGTCCGAAAGTCGTACGCGCGTAAACGCACGTATGCGTCCGAACCCTTTGTCGCAAAACCATGCAACCTCTATATCGTTTCGCCTGGAGTAGGAAACTCTCTGTGTGGGACTCTAGAGACTCGACTACTACGCTGGCAGTGGGTTTAACCACAGACCGCAAGCGGCACTAGCTGTACGTAACGGTCCCCAGGTAGTTGTCGATAAGAAGGCCGATGAGTAAACCCATCCGAACTCCTACTGAGTCTGATGTGACAATCTCCATACAGTCCGGTCCGTTCGTCCATGACTATCGCATATCGGGCCTAGGGGGGCGGCAAGCGTCAGTCCCCTAATAGCGGTATAAGTCGTGTCGGAGTGAAGCCCATTACACCCTGAGAAACTGCTGGAACCTACCAGCAAATCTCGCTTGCCCTGGCCAGGGACTTTGCGTAATGGCTCTCTGACACAGCACGATATCTACTCCCAATACCGGGAGGGACGAATCCTGTCTAACCGCCACTGCCTCCAAGTGCTCGGGACTGCACCCAACTGTTACCTGTTTGCACGACTCCTTTGAGCCGTGGTAGGGTAGCAATCTAAGAACAGTGGGACACACTCGAGGCGAAGTAGCAGTGTCAAGTCTGCGGACTACGCTGTACTCATGTCACCTGGGAACTGCTCACTGACGACTGGTATCAAACCAACCAACAGTTCCCTGTGAGTCCTGTCCGGTGTACCCGTAACCTAACGAGCACCTGTATACTATCTCCAGTACGACGTACTGATGGCTGTGGGACAGACCATCTCCCCAACTGGGATGAGAAGCGTACACACTAGTCTACTCCGGAGTATCGATGCTCTGTCTCGATAATCCAACGACCAGGGACCTGAATAAGGATGTGCTTGTAGACTACCCAGCCCCCACTAGTGTGACTGCCATCACAACGCTGGTAGACAAGCAAGATCCTAAGAGCTCTATCAATACGTACACTCACATATTAAGATAGAAAAACCAAGTAGCATACTACCATGTTTAGCAAGACTGTTATATACATGTGAATATCCCAAGCTTCCATTAAGTAATATACAAGCTAGTATGATACAGTAATGGCCTTCTAGGGCATAAACACTAACAATCTCCCACTTGCACTAGGGCCATGTACTGGCATATCGTAGACCAATGATCTCGAGTAGCCTCTCGAACTGAATCTGAGGAAGGGCCTTCGTGAATGGATCAGCAATGTTCTCTTCTGAAGCAACTCTCCGAACCTCGATCTCCTGACGATCAATGATCTCCCTGATCAGGTGATACCGCCTCAAGATGTGTCTGGACTTCTGATGGGACCTTGGTTCCTTCGCTAAAGCTATAGCTCCGTTGTTGTCGCAATACAGAGGTATTGGATCAACTATGGTAGGAACCACCTGAAGTTCTGTTAGGAACTTCTTCATCCAGACTGCTTCTTTTGCGGCATCGCAAGCAGCTATATACTCCGCTTCCATCGTCGAGTCAGCAACGGTGTCCTGCTTGGAGCTCTTCCAGCACACCGCCCCTCCATTGAGGGTAAAGACATAACCCGACATGGATTTGGAATCGTCCTTATCACTCTGGAAGCCGGAATCAGCAAAGGCCTCCAACCTGAGGTCTTTTCCGCCGTAAACCAAGAACATCTCCTTAGTCCTCCTCAGGTACTTGAGAATGTTCTTTACTGCTATCCAGTGTTTCTCCCCTGGGTCTGACTGATACCGGCTTACCACGCTTAGTGCGTAAGCTACATCTGGTCTGGTACACAACATCGCATACATTATAGAGCCTACCGCAGAAGCGTAGGGTATAATAGACATGCGTTCCCTTTCCAAATCAGTCTTGGGAGACATCTCTTTGGAGAGGGTGATTCCGTGACAAGCCGGTAGATTACCGCGCTTAGAATCTTCCATACTGAATCTTTTCAGTACAGTGTCGATATACCTGGACTGCGAAAGTCCCAACATCCTCTTGGATCTATCACGATAGATCCGGATCCCCAGAATGTAAGAGGCATCACCCAGGTCTTTCATGGAGAACCTGTGTGACAAGAATCCTTTGACAGATTGTAGCATAGGAATGTCATTTCCTATCAATAGAATGTCATCCACGTACAAGACGAGGAATACGACACTTCTGGCCACGACTTTACTATATATGCACGGTTCATCTGGATTTTTGATAAAGTCATATTCTTTGACTGTCTCATCAAAACAGATGTTCCAACTCCGCGATGCCTGCTTTAGTCCATAAATAGACTTAAGCAGCTTGCATACTTTCCCGCTGCTCCCACTCTGATTGAAACCCTCTGGCTGATCCATATAGACGCTCTCTTCTAAATTTCCATTCAGAAAAGCCGTCTTTACGTCCATCTGCCAGATTTCATAATCATGGAAGGCAGCAATTGCAAGAAGGACCCGAATGGATTTGAGCATAGCCACTGGAGAAAAAGTTTCGTCATAGTCCAAACCAGGTCTTTGACGAAAACCCTTTGCAACAAGTCTAGCCTTATATGTTTCCACCTGTCCATCTACACCAATCTTTTTCTTGAAGATCCATTTGCATCCTATGGGTTTTACCCCATCTGGAGCAAAGTCCAAAGTCCATACTTTGTTGGTGTACATGGACTCCATTTCGGTCCGCATTGCATCTAGCCATCGTACCGAGTCGCCGCTCTGGATGGCCTGCTGGAAGTCAGTAGGTTCATCATCATCTATGATGCAATCCTCTCTATCCCCATCTATGAGAAAACCGTAGTATCTCTCAGGCGGACGAGACGGCCTACTACTCCTGCGGAGGGGTGCGGGAATGTTCTGTTCTTCTTGAACCTCTGGTTCTACCAAACTTTCAGTAGCAGTTTGTGGTTCTGGAATTTCTTCCAGTTCTATTTCGCTCCCACTTGATTCCTTTTCTAAAAACTGATGTTCTAGAAAATGGGCATTACGAGAAACAAATACCTTCTGTTCCTCTGCGTAATAGAATAGATATCCCCTGGAGTGCTTTGGATATCCCACAAACAAACACTTTACTGATCGTGCCTCGAGCTTGTCCACATGCTGCTTTTTAACAAAAGCTGGACATCCCCAAATCTTCATATGCTGAAGATGGGGTTTCTTCCCAGTCCACATCTGATATGGAGTGGTAGGCACAGTCTTGGTAGGAGCTCTGTTCAGAAGATATGTCGCTGATTCTAGCGCATAACCCCAGAAAGATCGCGGTAACTCAGTATTACTCATCATGGATCGTACCATATCCAATAGGGTTCGATTCCGTCTCTCCGATACACCGTTATGCTGTGGAGTGTATGGAGGAGTAAGCTGAGAGAGAATTCCTTTCTCTTTTAGGTAACCTAGGAACTCGGCACTTAAGTATTCTCCACCTCGATCAGATCTCAGTGTTTTTATACTTTTGCCGGTTTGGTTTTCCGCTTCATTCTTGAATTCCAGGAATTTCTCAAAGGCCTCTGATTTATGCTTCATTAAGAAAACATATCCATACCTAGAGAAATCATCTGTAAAGGTAATGAAGTAGGAATAACCACCTCTCGCATGTGTAGACATTGGACCACATACATCACTGTGTATGAGTCCTAAGAGCTCGCTCGCTCTTACTCCTTGTCCAGTAAATGGAGTCTTTGTCATCTTTCCTTTGAGACAAGATTGACAAGTGTCATAAGTTTGATATTCGAACGTGTCCAAATATCCTTCTCTATGCAACTTAGTCAACCTTCTCTCATTGATGTGACCCAGTCTACAATGCCATAAGAAAGCTTTATTTAAATCTGGAGACTTTCTTTTTAGTGTGTTCTGGACATTGAAAATTTGGAGTTGGTTTAACACATATATGCCGTTATTTAGAGTACCGGACCCAATCAAACCATGATTAAGGTGGATGTTGACAACATCTCTTACAAACGTGAAATCATAACCTTTATTTGATAACAAGGAAACTGATATGATATTACACGTTAAGCTGGGTACAAAATAACAGTTATGTAAAACCAAAATGTGTCCACTCGTCAATCCTAGGTGATAATCCCCGACGGACGCAGCTCCCACGCTAGCTCCGTTAGCAACCCTGAGGATCATATCACCTTCCTTCAGCACTCTACGGTTTCTCAGTGCCTGCAAAGAATTGCAAATATGAGATCCTGATCCGGTATCCAATACCCAGGAAGTAGAGTTGATTGACAGACAATTCTCAATTACAAACACACCTGAAGTCGAAGCCACAGCTTGCTTCGGTTCCTGGTTCTTGGCGTTCCACGCCTTGCAATCCTTCTTCCAGTGCCCTTTCCTGTGACAATGGAAGCACTCATCCAGGCCAACTACCGATGCTGTAAACTTTTTCTTTCCCTTCTTTCCCACCTTACTAACACCTCCTCTAGGTCTGGGTGCTGCCTTCTTCTTCCTTCCTTTGGCCCTAGCCTTGGACCCGGAAGAAGATGAACCGCCAACAAACATAGCGGGTGTTTCCCTTGCCTTCTGCAAGGTGCCCTCTGCACTCCTTAACATGTTCAGGAGTTCCGCAAGTTCAACTTCTTTTCCTTGAAGATTGAAGTTGAGGATAAACTGGGCGTAGGTGGGAGGAAGGGACTGGAGAACAAGGTCTGTATAGAGCTCATTATCCAAAGTCGTCCCAAGGTCCGCGAGCTCTTCTATGTAGCCAATCATCTGTAGGACATGTTCACCTACCGATGACCCGACAGCCAACCTCGCTCGAAACAATTTCTTAGAGGTCTCGTATCTTGCTATACGAGATTGCTCTCCATAAAGTTCCTTTGTATGGAGAAATATGCCATCTAGGGACATATCCTCGTGCCTCCTCTGATGTTCATTGTTCATCGAGGCAAGCACGATGCACTTGGCTCTCGCGCAATCTAAATCCCAGGTTTTGCGGATTTCCTTATCCGCATTGCTGGATTTGGGACCAAGGACAGCAGGTGCTGTAGCGGTGAGGACGTACCCCAGTTTGTCATAGGTCAAAGCCATCTTGACATTCCGCAGCCAATCTTTATAGTTTGGCCCTGTCAGTATATTTTTCTCTAAAAGTAACTTAAGTCCAGTCATTTTCAGGGTCGCTGCAATTAGGAGAGAGAGAAGAAAACTCTTTAGCATGATGCTCTTGCAAGTTTAGAGTGGTTTTTAGTTTATCTAAACTGGATGGCTCCCACTGTTTCTCGAATCCTTCCTCAAACCATAAAAGAAGAATTAGCCAAGACTATTCTCACCGTACAATACTTGCTTAACCGTTCAGCCAGGCCGGTGTCGATACTTCGAGGGAGGTTTTCCAACGCTTTCGCGAAGTTCCTTAATTAAATAACCTCTTTTCTCTGGGGGCGTAACCCCGCTGACACTTTTCTGGACACCTACTAGGTTTATAGCATTGATCGTTAAGCGACGAATATCCTGATAAGTAGCATATACTCACAGTAGGATCGGGATCCAAATATCATCGTATGATAATGTTGAAGGAATCCTACCAACATTCATCAAACTCCAAATGGTATGCATCTCTTTGCAAATTTCAGTTTCTTTAGAAATTCCCGATATAAGTTTTTGCCCCATGCTCTTATGACCTTGGCTTTGGTCAAAATGTCATAAGTCACATGTCAAGTTCTACCCGTCATTATCTTGTCAATTTGAACCCATCCGTATATACCCCTGACTTTGGTCAAATGATAATACGACTGTCCCAAACTAACTCATCTATCTTATGCAACAAATGAAAACCCAGTAGCTACCAAACACTATGCCTTGACTTTGGCCAAAATGCATAGCTTGAATACTACTGAATACCCAAATGAAACGACGGAGGGCTACGACTGGTTTTGGCGAAACCGTGAACGTAGTGAACTTGATATAACCGAAGGAACCTGATAGCTTTTAAAAGGAGTGGTTAAATCTCCGTATTTAAAAATATCTGTTTTAAAAATAACCGAGTGGTTTCTTTTAAATTGTTCCAACGATTTAAACTTTGGTTTGTTTTACTTTGCATTATAGATAATGCGTCCCATCATTAACCTATCATTGCAGAAAACAACGAAAATATAACGTCCTCTTATGCCATCCGCATTCGCCACGGGGTCCCGTCATCACCCGTTAGGTTACTTAACTAACGACAGAGCGGGGGCTGGGCTAGCGCGGGTGTAAAACATAAGTGACGTCTAAATAGCTATAATAAATATAGATATTTTACATTCGTCTGACGCAATGATATTCATTCCAGAACACAGATAAACAATATTGGATTTGCAAGCAATCTGTATTTCTTTTGAGCCTGCAAGAAGAGACAGATTACACAGTTGTGATGAATAGCCGTTTACCCCACCCTCGACCCCTACGGGTACGGCAAACTACCCACCCGGCAGTTTGTGTACCCCACCTTGGGTCAGTCCTAGGAGCAAAAACAGTAAAATGAAATAATACAACGGTGGCTACGACCGCAACCTGGAAGTGCCCCGCGAAAATAATATTACAACAAATTACATTTACAACAAATGAATTAATCAATAACCCATTGCTAACTCCGGCTATACACCACAACAGTCCAATACAGTTTATATGCACAAACAGATATAACCATTTCAGAAATGTGCAACCCCCTGCCAACCGACATACTAGCAGTTGGGGAAGGTTTACGAACACATTAAACAATCACAGATATAATCCAATACGCAAATACTGTACAATTCGATCGAATAAACAACATCAATATTGCTCTAAAATCTGCTCTGTTAAACAGTAACCTGAGCAATAATTAAATATTCCAGAAAACCCCAAATATCACAGGGGACCCACCCAAAAAATTTGAGCCCATGACTCGGCAACTCGGCCGCGGAAGCGCGGCGGATCGGTAGGATCCGCGGCGCTTCCGCGGCGCTTTAGTCGAATCATTGGCTCGAATTTCATGGGTGTTCTCCTGTGGTCATGTCAAGCTCTCTGAACACACCAGAAAAATTTTAGGACTTCATTTTAAGTTCGACAGAAACTAAACAGAATTAGGGTTTTCCGGCTTCGTTTTTTCGTTCGAAATTCGTACAAATTTGCGATTAAGTTATTTAGAGTTTAGCGAGGCTCTGATACCACTGTAAGTCGATGTAGTTCACCCCAGTACTTATGGGGAGGCGGAATTTTCAAAAACTATCAAGTTTAAACAACGAACATCGACTAACCGCTTGAATCGAAGCTAAACTCTAAAAAACCGTATTCTAAAGTTTCATCTCACAAGTGATTAGGGATTATACCTAATGAAACCGGTCCTTCTTCTTTACGTCCTCCTTTGTTCTCCTCGACCTTCTCTAGGTAGTAGACGATCCACCCGAGAGCAAAACACCAAGCTAAACCTCTAACTTGAGGTAACTAATCAACTTTGATTGCTAATCAAAGATGAGAGGATGATATAGAGTGAAGGTTATGGATTGTTTAGTCTAACTAATCCTTTGATCTCAACACATGAGGATTAAGGATTAGGGTTTGAAGATGAGAGCTTGAGGAGAGAGAATGTGAGATAAGATAATGAGAGAAGAGAGAGAGTGTATCATAATATTATGAAGCATTCTTATTTTCAAAAAATCAATAAAGGAAATGAATAAGCATGCTTCACAAAATATCTTGTGATGATTCATTAGTATGAGTCATTAAGCAATAAATGTGCATTAATGAAGTGAATGAATCACCACTATGACTCACTCTCTTATCCAAAAGAAACCTCCTTAGTCACATCTTCTAGAAGCTTCTCGAGTAATTACGAGAACGCCCCTCCGATCCGTAAAAATACGGAAAAACTTTAGACTGTAAAAATCCAATAACCGGATACCAGTAACTGGCTTAAACCAAAGCCGACTGGTAAAATCTGTCCGAAAGTCGTACGCGCGTAAACGCACGTATGCGTCCGAACCCTTTGTCGCAAAACCATGCAACCTCTATATCGTTTCGCCTGGAGTAGGAAACTCTCTGTGTGGGACTCTAGAGACTCGACTACTACGCTGGCAGTGGGTTTAACCACAGACCGCAAGCGGCACTAGCTGTACGTAACGGTCCCCAGGTAGTTGTCGATAAGAAGGCCGATGAGTAAACCCATCCGAACTCCTACTGAGTCTGATGTGACAATCTCCATACAGTCCGGTCCGTTCGTCCATGACTATCGCATATCGGGCCTAGGGGGGCGGCAAGCGTCAGTCCCCTAATAGCGGTATAAGTCGTGTCGGAGTGAAGCCCATTACACCCTGAGAAACTGCTGGAACCTACCAGCAAATCTCGCTTGCCCTGGCCAGGGACTTTGCGTAATGGCTCTCTGACACAGCACGATATCTACTCCCAATACCGGGAGGGACGAATCCTGTCTAACCGCCACTGCCTCCAAGTGCTCGGGACTGCACCCAACTGCTACCTGTTTGCACGACTCCTTTGAGCCGTGGTAGGGTAGCAATCTAAGAACAGTGGGACACACTCGAGGCGAAGTAGCAGTGTCAAGTCTGCGGACTACGCTGTACTCATGTCACCTGGGAACTGCTCACTGACGACTGGTATCAAACCAACCAACAGTTCCCTGTGAGTCCTGTCCGGTGTACCCGTAACCTAACGAGCACCTGTATACTATCTCCAGTACGACGTACTGATGGCTGTGGGACAGACCATCTCCCCAACTGGGATGAGAAGCGTACACACTAGTCTACTCCGGAGTATCGATGCTCTGTCTCGATAATCCAACGACCAGGGACCTGAATAAGGATGTGCTTGTAGACTACCCAGCCCCCACTAGTGTGACTGCCATCACAACGCTGGTAGACAAGCAAGATCCTAAGAGCTCTATCAATACATACACTCACATATTAAGATAGAAAAACCAAGTAGCATACTACCATGTTTAGCAAGACTGTTATATACATGTGAATATCCCAAGCTTCCATTAAGTAATATACAAGCTAGTATGATACAGTAATGGCCTTCTAGGGCATAAACACTAACAGTCCCGAATCACATGGAGGCAATGAGCGATAGGAGGGGATTCGTCTCTCCCGGTATAGGGAGTTGATGTTGTGCTGTGTTCGATTGGCTATAACTGGAAGTCCCTGGCCATGGCTGATATAGAGATATACTGGTAAGTGTTACCAGTAGTTTCTCGACCTGTTATGAGCCTCACATCGACACGACTTATCGGTTACTGGGGTCTGACGTATACCACCCCTAGACTTGATATGCGACATATCAGACGAACAGACCGGACTGTACGGGAGTGTTACTGATTGGATTCACAGGAGAACGGACAGGCTAGCTTGTTGATCTTCTGATCGCTCAATACATGGGTGGCTGTTACGTTTAGCTGACCGCTTGCAGCTTGTGGGTGTTTGATATGATCATCACCTGCTACCGGCGTATTGACGATTCTTTAGAGTCCTACACGGAGGTTTCTTGGCTCAGGCAAAACGAAGTAGAGGCACATATGTGATATGTGCAGGACCGAGGATAATGCGATATGAGATACCGTATTATATTCTCGCGATATTTAGATATGAACCGGGTCATCGGATCAAGTGTTGATTCGATGAATCGGTACATGATATATTAGTCGGTTATATTCGATATAGTCGGATCAAGTGTTGATTCGATGATTTAATGTATAATGATATATATGATATATTGTATTACATTATCTAATATTGGCTCGCTTTATTATTTCATTTTCTCACCGGTTTAATACATTGATATATATGCGATATATGTTAATTGTATTATTTTCTTTTGTTGCAAATATATAATATATATGTGATATATATTATTGTGACATTATATGATTTATTATGAAACATGTTTAAGGATGATAAAAAGGGATTAGGGTTTGATTAGGGTTAGCTCCTTCTTGTTCATTCTAGAAGGATTCTCTTTTGTCTTGGTTAAGATATTATGGTTGATACTTATCCTTAACCTAACCAAACCCTAACTCTAGTTTATTCTCTACAAAGGTTATGCCTCTCATCCTTGACCATGGTTTGATAACCAATCATATATTCTTGACTACTATTCATCACAAAAGGATTATTCTTTTCATTCTTCATCTTCTTCTCTCTTGAGTTTGAGAGAGAGTTCACTTGAGTTTTCTTTTGTGATGAGTTATTGTGAGAAAATGATATAAAAAGAAAGTATAAATACTATTCCATCATCCTCATCTAATCTAGCCCATTAGATTAGGGTGTTCACCTCATTAGAGTGAGAGAAAGCTTGAGCTATTGCAACTTCGACGTAGATCATCGGAGAAAAAGAATACGACAAGCTATCATGGATCGTTCGAGTCGTGGAGCCTCTCTTGAGTCCGGGAGATCATGGATCGCGGCGAAAGGACTTTTAATCGGAGCTTGTGAAGCGAAGGAGCGGACTACAAAGGTTGTAATCCCTCACACTTAGGTTTAAAGATGTTATCTTGCATGTTAAACCCTAATAATCTAGCAAAGATCCCGGTTTTGGGTTGTTCGGCACATGTAAAATTTTATTCAGGCATGTTTGATACTTTATGAACCTTCACAAGAGTGCCTAGGAACCCTACATTTATAGTATATACTTGTATTAGTGTATTTGTATGTGTGTGTACATATACATATGTATATGTGTGCATATGACAAGGCTTGCATTTTCTTCTCATTCTTTCTTGATCAAAGTGGTAGTGTGTGGACTTATGACTCACACATGGGAGTTACAATTCCACCCACTTCACACTTAATAAAGAAAGAAAGAAAATGAAAATGATGAAGAGGTTTTTCATCTGGTAGCCATGCTTGATTTCTTCACCATCACCATTTGCTTCCTCTTCCACTTCTCTTGATTTTGAGAAGTATGAGAAAGGAAAAATAAAAAGAAAGAACACTTAAAAATTAGCCACTGCTACATCTTAGTGAACAATTCTTAGCAAGTTTTGATCACTAGTTGCTTCACTTTATTATTTTTGTGTGAAGCTAGCATCTAGGTTTGGGTTTCTTCAAGTGGATCATTTTCGACGAGGAAGACCGACTCGCAAGCTCGTTCTCGATGACCTAGAAGCTAAAAAAGTGGCATAGAAGACGAAGGACACGACTACAAAAGTTGTAATTACTAACCGAGGAGCTAAACACCTTCTATGGTTTTCTAGTTTAATGTTTGAATTCGATTTTAGGTCGTAGAGTTCGTACTCTTGTTTTGAAAATTTTCGTTTTATATTCCGCCTTGGCCGCAAGGAAGCAGCACGAGCACGAGCGTCTACTAACAAGTTGGCCAAGCCGACCACACCCATGGGTGTGGGTGTGTTAGGGTCTTCCATGAGCCGAACTCTAGCTTCGTAACGGTTCGGGCTCTCGTCGATCTCGGTTGTCCGATCCATTACCTTAGTCTAAAGCCTATATATGGAGGTTAGTTTTAGGTTTGTTGTATCCAGGAGACTATACAGAAACCAAGCTTTTGTGCCTCCATCTACATCTGTGTGAGTTTAGGATTCTCCTTCCATCTCTGGTCTCTAACTGCTGCCGTGAACAAGGTGACTCTCTACTTAACCGTGTGACTGTTCCCTCGATCATCGCAGTTCTGGATCTAAAGATTCATGGCGAGGCATCAACGATACGACAGAGAGGCACGATCTATTTAATGGTTGTAAAGATCGTTTATGATTGTTGTTATCCTATGCCTCGAATATTCAACGATAAGGCCGCGAAGAAGCTGGAGGGAAGCATCCTGCGCTTGGAGAGTTATTAGCAAAGAAATTGATAGGCTAAAAGCTCGAGGCCAGTGGAGACTAGGTAATGGCAATAAAATTGACATTTGGGAAGATCCTTGGATCCAAGAAAAACCTTTTCATGACTACCCATTGACAATAGATTTTGCGAGAATTGGCAATGAGAAAGATTCAAATTTCATATCTACTACGGGTGAATGGATTGCAGAGAATCTGAACACGCTTCCACATTGTATTGAAATATCCATCCTATCCACTCCAACCTCAACAGCAGAGGATAAATTCATTCCCATATATGCAAGCAAGGGCATTTACACAGTGAAAGACGCCTACCACCACAACACAACCCATCGTCCTCGCATGGGGCCGAAGGGATTCTACTCACGACGAGTATGGTGGTTCCTATGGAAAATGATAAATGAGAAACTCCCTACAAAGACATGGCTTTGATGACGGAGAATCCAACATACCAAATGAAAGTGTAATGCGCCACACAACTTGGAGGATGATCAGCGCATCGTTTCAAAGGATGTCAAGAATGGGGAAGCTTTACAGTGAGGTTGGAAACAGAATTACACTCAGGAGGAATTGGCTGCCCAAGGCTGAGCAGGTGGAACAGATGGCGATTCTTTGGATTTTTATAAAACAGCGTACATATGAGTTTTGAATGTTCTCATTCTTCTGCATCTCTTGTGTGCACATAAAAACGAAAAATAAACAAAGGCCTTCACTCTTTCATGTTGCACCTGGTTCTCGTGAGTGTTGAACTTCTTTTCTTAAAACTGTCCATAGACAACATTACTTCTTTTTCAAAACAAAGATGAAAGAGTTTAACACGCAAATCTGCCAACATAGCAAGTAGGAATGGTAAATCGCACAGAAATATCAGATCACACTATTTGGACAGCATTGAGCTCAACCTTCCAGAATGCTATATAGATATTAGCACCAAGTCTTTAAGATATATAACATCAAATCTCCGAACACCATAATTCATGTTACAACAATGGAATCCCAACTCTTCACTTATAAAAGGTAAGCACGCATATATTGTTACTGTTAAATATACAGGCCCACTGACTGAATTCTCTTGATTAACTTCATTCCTGAATATTAGCTTGCATTATGAAATTTTCACCATCAAGATCTCACCGCAGAATTTCTTTGGCACTTGTTCCAAATCTTTGCCTTCTTGCCATGCTTGGCCGACCAAAACTCCAGGTCCGGCATGCCGCACGTAAATAACCAAATGATCATTGAAAGGCCAACGGTGTTCCTCTGCCAACATTATAAGAGAGAATGAAATGAAACAAGCATTAAAATACCATAGAGGATCACAAATATTTCTTGGGGAGTAATGAATACAAAATTGTGTTTCTGCCACAGCACATGCAAGATGATTCTATCATGCAAAATGCATGTAATTGAGAGTATAGGGACACGGGCCTGATGTCTTGAAGGTTACCTATTTATTGTTGTTTGATGATAAGAACTGGAAAAAAAATCATCTTAAACCTGCCCACATCCATGGGTGCGGTCGGCTTGGCCAGCTTGTTAGTCTTATAGATGAACCAAAATGTCTTCAATCATCTTAAACATTACACAAAGTGATATAGATGAACCAAAATGTCTTCAATCCATCTTCAAACTATTTTAGTCTAGCCAAATAAGCAACCTGAGTCACAAACGCTGATAGGAAACACAAACCATACAGAAACTATTCATTGTTCAAACCGAAAGATAAATGATACCATACATCAAAATATCAATTAGAATATCCCTAGCAATTAGCCATTTTTAAGCCCTCTCGCCCTTGATTATCTGAGCATCTTTTAAACCACCAAAATATAACAAAAACATCAAGTTATGAGCACTTAATCCGAACCGTGACGAAATGGATCAAACATTTTCCTCCAAATTATCCTGACTCATCCCTCCATCATGTCAACTTGCCAAAAAAATAAAACACATTATTATGATATTGTGCTATTGAAATCGATAAATATAAAATATATAAAATTGTTAATAGTTGTAATTTACCCAAACATGTCTTTACAAAAGTCTCCGAAATTCAAGAATCGTCGTCCTCGTTTACATCTACATTAGCATCCAAACTAGCATCCACAATAACATTCATAGCAGCATCCGCATTAGGCACATTGATGAAATCGTTCACGTGAGATTTTTGTTTTGCAACTACAAAAACAATAGTATTAAGAATAACTTTATGCAATTCATTATTATAAAAAATTATATAAAATCAGAATATAACTTGCGTTCTTTTCCGCTTTGATCCAATCTTACCCGGATATCAATGCTTCAACCGTGTCGATTTTCCTGCGGCTTCTATATCAATTAATCACAGCGCCTCCTCCGATGCTAAATACAAAATCCGAAACCACGGTTGATACCAGAATATCCAAGACATCTCGTGCAACTCTGGCAAGGATTCGAAACTTATTAACATTTAACTTCCATCAAGCCAAAATATCAAAGTCTCTCATTGTTTGTTTATTTCTATCGAAGAACACTATGTTCCGTATATAAATACAAATCCGTCTTTGTGGACAAAGTTTCAACACTCAATAAATTATGCAACCCGGCTTTCCTTTTTATCTCTAATGTTTGTCATTTCTCTTGAATAATTGCTTGATGCAGCTTTATTTTTATTGTCTCGGCCATTTTCAAGACATTGAGATGAATATCCATCATAAAGTTTTTATCGCATGTAACATGTCGTGTATATGCCTTGAACTATCCACAACATAGATCTCACCAAAATACAAATTTATTGCCGACATCTTCTAAAGTGCATCAAAAAAGCCGCAATCTTCCCAATATTTATGAAAATTCTTTTCATAGCAAGCGCCAAGCGCTATATCCACAATTACATCATCAAAACTTCTAAACCATTCAATAAGTAGTTGAATCTCACAAAATTCTTCAGGAAAAAAAATTACAAAGTTTGGGTATTTAGTGCCAAAAAGAAGTTTGGTTGCATCAAAAAATGCTTTAAACATTTTATTAACGTTTCGATGTAATTCCACTCATCATCTAAAGGTTGAAAACGATAAATATGACCTTTTGAGTCCAAATTTGATGAAAACATGTCTATACTTCAAAATAACAACTAACATGTTATGAGTTGAATTCCACCTTGTGCAGCAATCAAAGAGAAGTCATTTTTTTTCCTTTTCAATTCAACTTGTTTATCAAAATTCTAAAAGCTCGCATCCATATGTGATGAACATGTGACATACTTGATACTAAGCCTAACATTTTCAACGGCCTTTGCAATCTTTTTCAAACTATCTTTAACAACAAAATTTATAATGTGCGACACACCTTAGATGAAAAAAATCCAATCATAAGTGACCTTTTAAGATGCTCCTTCTCCAATCTTACGGCAACATCATTGGCTTTATTATTATCAATTGTCATGGAAAGTAATTTATCTTCAACTTTTCATTCAAGCAACTTATATATATATATATATATATATATATATAAATTCTGGTAGATTCATGAACATTAATTGATAAATCAATTTTTTCTTTTTTGCAAAATCCATAATTAATTAACAAAATAAGCGATGATGCATAAATATGACTTATTTTGGGAGATCGTCCATCCATGATGATAAGTCAAAAACAACTCACTCAACCACATTTTATAATCATCATTAATTGGCATACATAATTTTGTTATGTGTGTGTGACTCAAATCCTTGTGTGTTGTACACAAAGAGAATGCGAACATTGTAGTAAACATTCATGAGTCACAATATTGAAAAGATATTTAAGGACAATGATTGTTTTTACAAGCAAAAATTGGCTTCTCTCGTTTTCAAATTGGTAGTTTCTAAGTAACAAAGTTCCATCTTTTTTGAACCATAGCTTGTATCAATTATTGACTAATATCTACCCTTTTTCTTTTAGGACATCTTATTATGTGATTTTTTAAATATGTTGTTCCTTTGGTAATCTTTCCATCACTTTCAAAATCAAAATGCTTACACTTCACTTTTTCAACTTCAATTTCAATATTTTACCATCTATTGCGTGTTTTAATTTTTCTGTAACTTTATCAAAATCCAATCACACCTTTAACGTTAATTTATTTCCTCTCTTAGTTACGGTTTCTTTTCCGTTATTTGCAATTTTTTCGTTAATACAATATTACCGTTGAAGTCCAAAAATGTGCATTACCCAAGAAAGGCAGGGAGCCCAAGCATGGGGGGTCGGCCAATCCAAGAAAAGAATTTGTAATATGTAAATGTAAGAAACTAGAAATAAATGTAAAAGAAAATGAGCAAAAGTCAAATTTGTAAAGCCATGGGCTAAATTGCAAAGGTGCACAATAAGGATATAAAAACCCACCTGAGTGATAAAATGAACATTCTATTACTCTTTGCAAAAATCTCTAGGGTTTTGAACCTCCACCTCCTTTAGGTGACCTCTCTCATCCCCTTCCCTTCTCCCTTGAGCAACCCAAAAAAGAGTTGTTTTCTTTCAAAAGACTAAAAATAACACCAGTTCAAACTTCAAAACAAATAAAAGGGCTCACCTTTCTCTATCGAATCTAAAGAAGAATAAATCTCAGGGTGAAAGCCATAGGCAAGAACCACCGATGAAGAACGACAGTGAAAGCTGATGGCTTTGACCATCAAAGCGCACAAAGTCGAGGGCTTCGGGATGCAAACTTGTTTTTGCATCATGAAATCTCCTCATCGTTGGATCTCTTATGAGAAATCCATTGATGCCTATGGCGACCCCCAAAAAGGGTATCCAACGCTCGGATACCCCAAAAGAGGCATCCACTATGGCAACCCCCAAAAGGGGGCACCCGACTATTGGATACCCTCAAAAGGGTACCCGACCTCGAATACCCTAGGAAAGTATCCGCCATCGGATAATTAAAAGGGTATCCGACGTCAGACACCCCTTAAAGGGTACCCGACGTCAGACACCCCTAATGGATATCCGCCGTCTCTTTCCCCTCTCGAAAGCTGTCCAACACACTTAAAACACTATCCTATAAAAAAATCCTTTTCGGGACACTGCCCTAACCCCCGCCCGCTGACTGGGAAACGGGACTCCCGTAAACTCTGCGAGGCCCCCGTTATGTCCAAAGCAAACACCATTCCGCACACAAATTTCAAAGTGATTTCTCATGATACATATGACATGTTAATAGGAGGTGCTCTCATGTCAAAATGAGAAGTAATTAACAGTTTTGTCAACGGCTGCTGGAGATTAGAATTCCTACGATCAATAAACCCCTTCCTGTAATGGGTAGGTAGAGTCTGTATATGCCTGAAGCACAAGCACATCCATCTCAACGAAGCGACGAAAAAATCCTACAATTGCTAGCTTGTCGGACCGAAGGATTGGACATGATTGATGTTGTTAAGAATAAAAAGCATAAGACTCGAATGCAATCTCAATTTTATATCTAGCTTCTAAATCGCACAACAAAAACTTAACAAATTCATAACAAAACAAGTTTGATAAAAATATATGATTTATTTGTAATTAAAAAACTGGGTTATAATTTTATACCTGAAATTATGAAAAAATTGGTTTGTAGATCATGGAAGATTGATTGCGAGAACCCAACAGAGATCGAGAGCTGAGAGAATTGAGAGGGTCGATGGGTCTTTGAAAGAAGACTTTTGCTTGCACTCAAAGAAAAACAAGTTGTATCGTCCTTGCAGACAGAGAGCACTCAGAGTAGACAGAGGGCACTCAGAGCAGGCATCAACAGTGGAGAGGTCGTGATTGCGACAGGGGTGAGGTCAACGATGGCGGTGGGGGAGAGGTCGAGTCGGTGTATGTAGTGGGGAAGAGGTCGAGTAGGCGAGGGATTTAGGGTTTTTATATTGGGGGTGTGATGTTAGAGTTGGGATTTTGGACCTGAGAATTTGATTTTATGTTAGGTTGATCAAGATTTATGATATGGAATAATGAATAAGTAAATATCAATGGTCTAAATTAGAATATAAGTTTTAAATCAATGGAAAGATCAATTCATAAAGATGTTATATTATTTTATACATATAATATGTATTATATTAAAATACTATTATTTTATTCGGATATCCAAATCTGTAGCCGAAAATATTACTGTATCCATATCCATTCCGTATCCGATGGAGTTTTCAAATACATATTTGTATCTGAATTTAATCAGATAAAAATATCTTTATCTGTATCAGACTGATATCTGAATACGAATTTGGATATTATCCGGATATCCGAATTTGAATGCAACCCTACCTGCCAGAATAGAGTGTGAATAGTTTGAGGTCAGGTAATTCCAGCCATCTTGATGGTCTCGGCAATGGTTGGTCTTTGCCAGAATAGAGAGTGGATCCCTCATCGTTGTGACTTCGTTTGCGGCTGATAATATCCAAGTTCTCTTGGTTGGTTCTTGGGTGTACAATATAATCCTGCATTCAAAGTTCAACTAGCCGCGAAGTATTCGCAGTCTACTTCGGCAGGTAGGGTTGCAATCGAATTCGGATATCCAGATCCATATTCGGATATCAGTCGGATACGAATAGTTTTATCCGATCGAATACGTATAAGATATATAGATATATATATATATATGGTTGAAAATTCTTTCAAATACAGAAACATATACAAAAAAAATTTCACAAAAACGGTTATCCGAATAAAATAATATTATTTCAATATAATACATATTATATGTATAAAATAATATGATATCCTTATGAATTGATCTCGACCATTAATTTAGAACTTATATTCTAATCTCGACCATTGATATTCACTTATTTCTTATCCCATATCTTTGATCTAGATATCTTAAGTATAAAATCTAAATCTCAAGTCCAAAATCCCAACTCAGCATCACACTCCCAATAAAAAAACCTTAAATCCCTCACCTACTCAACCTCTTCCCCATTGCCAACACTCACTCGACCTCTACCCCATCGCCATCGTCGACCCCCCCCACGTCGCCATCGGCCACCTCTCCACAGTCGATGCCTCCTATGAGTACTCTCAATCTTGTGCCGGCTTTGAGCGCTCTTCATCAACAATGTCGTAAAACACGTTTTGCTCTAAGTACAAGCAAAAGTCTCCTCTCAAAGACCAATCGACGTCCTCAATTCTCTCAGGTCTTGATCTCTTTTGGGTACTCACAATCAATTTTCTACAACCTACAAACCGAAATTTTTCATAATCTCAGGTACATAATTAAAATTCGGTTTTTTATCAGAAATAAATCATCAATTTTTTTCAAACTGGTTGATTTTTTATTGTGTGATTTAGAAACTAGATATAAAATAGAAATTGCATTAGAGTCCAAGTTTTAGATGTCATATATCGGTGTCGCGTCCAAAGATTTTGATATCGGATATTATGGAACTTTCGGTGATATTTTTTAAATATTGGATAGTTTGTATTATAACTACCATTGATATAACTTATATTTTTGACAAAAATGTCATTGTTATAACTTAATATAAATATAAATTGTCAAAATCGAGAAGATCGAAATCAAAAAAAAGAGAAAGGAGACGCATTGAGTTTAGATAGGGTCGAAATTGAAGTCAAGTCAAAAGAGGAGTCGAATAGCTTGAAGATCTGAAGCCCAAGAGGAGGAAGAGGATGATGGTCGAGAATGAAATCGAAAGGTTTTCTTGTTGAAGATCGAAATTGAGAGGAGATCGAAGCAATGTTCTAATATCATATATCGATATCGTGTCGATCTGAAGATTTTCATATCAGATATCGAATACCATGACATATCGAGTGATATTTTCTAAGCATCGGACAACAAAATTTTTTATTATAAATATCATAAATATAACTTAATATAAAAAGTTGACTTTCTTAAATCGACTTATTCCTCTATTAAGCATTTTCTTACGAAAAACGCGTAAAAATTTTGAGGTCTCATTTGGATTTACCCTCTTCACATATTCCCAACACGAATTGATATACTTATTGTTTGGCTAACTAGAAGTATCGGATGATATTTATGATCTACAAATGAAATTAACAATTACCAATTAAATTCAATGTAATTTAATATTTTGACATAGCCAAAATTTAGGAAGAAAAATTGAAGATTGTAATTGACTATGAGTTTGGATATCAATTTTTAAAATACTCGGATCCAAAAAGAAAAAAGAAAAATAAGGAGGGAGAGGCGCAATCAATTTCAAATAATATTCAAGCTTAGTATAAAAAAAAGAAAGGGAGGGAGCCAAGAGAGATACCTTGACTATCAATCTAGGGTCCTAGGATTCGTCGATCCAGAAAGGTCGATCGTCAAGCTTCCAATATGCAAGATCGAAAGATCTAGGTTCGTGAACTTTGAAAAAGAGAAATAGAAAATACAGAGAAAACGAGATCATGCTTTAGTATGCCTTCTTTTTCTATATTTTAGCATGTACATATTACTCCAAGACGGATCAAACCTGTTAAAATACTACTTAAAACACAATAAACAAAAAAAAACAAGTTTTATGAGAAAATATCGTGATATATCAGCAGATATAATATTTCCGATGTATCGGTCGATATTTAGATATATCAGCTGATATTTCAAAAAAACGCAAAATAAACTATTTTGAAAATCAAATCGTTTCTTCTCTAATATCGATATATCGGCGATATACATCGTATATCGGCCGATATTAGAACGCTAGATCGAAATCGTCTCTAAGAAACTGAAAGAAGACGAGCCTTCTCTGGTGGACTAGAGAAATAATAGTGCTAACAAGATAACGGGTCGGGTAAGTTTTATGTCATAAATACCAAAAAAATCCAATAACAAGATTGTATAACAAGTATAGCAACATTTATGTTTGATATACCGAAATTTCGGCAGATATATTCTAAATTTCGGAAAAAGAAATAATTTGGCAATTTTGTATCGATTGCTCTCCAAAACCGAAATTTCAGCGACATATGTCAGATGTCGGCCGATATTTAAAGCACAGTAATATAGAGTCTTATGCTTTTTATTCTTAAACAGAATCAATCATGTCTGATCGGTCTAACAAGCTAATAATATTGCTAACTACTAACGAAATAATTGCAACACAAGTGAAACTATAGCAAAGGAAAGAAATTAATGTAAAAGGCGTGATTGGATTTTGATAAATTTACAGAAAAGTTAAACAAGCAATAGATAGAAAATTGATTGAAATTGAAGTTAAGAAAGCTAAGTGTAAGCATTGTGATTTTGAAAGTGATGAAAAAGTACCAAAGGAACCACATATTTAAAAAATCACTTAAAAAGGTGTCCTAAAAGAACAAGGATAGATATTCGTCAACAATTGATAAAGCTACGATTCGGAAAAAGATAGAACTTTGACACTTAAAAACTACCAACTTGACAACAAGAGAAGCGAATTTTTGCTTGCAAAATCAATCAATGTCTATAAATTTTCTTTCAATATTGCGACTCATGAATGTTTGTTAAAGTAATTGCATTCTCTTTGTCTACAACATAAGATTCTGAGTCACACATACAACAAAGCTGTATATGACAATTTATGATGACTATAAAATAAAATTGGGTGGGTTATTTTTAACTTCTATTAAGTTGAGTCACACCATATTGACAGAGTCTTCCAAAATAAGTCAAACTTATGTATCACCGCTCATTTTGTTGATTGATCATGGATTTTAGGGAAAAGAATAACTGGATTGATCAATGTGCATGGATCTACCGGAATTGATATATGTGATAATTTTATGCCTTGGTTGCTTGAATGGAAAGTTAGATAAATTACTTTTCGTAACGATTGATAATGATAAAGATAATGATGTTTCCGTACGATGGGAAAGTTGCGTATTAAAAGATCACTTCCTTGTGATAGGATTTTTTTAAGGTGTGCCGCACATAAATCTTGTTGTTTAAGATGGTTTGAAAAAAATTGCAAAAGCTGTTGAAAACATTAGAGTTAATATCAAAGCATGTCACATGGTCACCACAAATAGAAGCGAGCTTCTATAATTTTGCTAAACAAGTTGAATAAAACGAAAATTTTTATTGTTGCACAAGATGGAATTCAACTTATCGTTGTTTTGAACAAAATTGGTAATATTGTTCCTCCATTGATCAAGAATTTCGGTCTTTGGGAAGTATCATGATCATCCAATAAGAAGGGTATAAATTTGGACTCATCGATCATAACTATCGTTTTCAACCTACGGGTGTGGATGATAAGTAGAATTACATCAAAAGCAAATGCTTGAAGCAGTTTCTTGATGCAACTGAAATTCTTTCCGGTATATATATTCAACTTTTAATCATTTTTGAAGAATTTTGTGTGATACAACTATTTATTGAATGGTCTAGAAGTTTCGATGATGTAATCGTGGACATGGCGCTTGCTATAAAAAAAATTTAACAAGGATTGGAAAATGTGTAATAAAATAGTTATGGTTGCGGCTTTTCTTGATCAACGTTACAAGATGACAGTAATAAATTTATACTTTGGTGAGATATATAGTGTGGATAGTCCAAGACATATACATGACATGTTAAATGTGATAAAATTTATGATGAATATGCATCTTAATGTCTTGAAAATTGTCAAAGGCAATGAAAATAAAGCTGCATCAAACAAACAGCAGCAGAAACGACAAGCATAGAAGATAAAAAGAAAAGTAAGTTTGCATAATTTATTGAGTGTTGAAACTTTGCTTCTAAAGACGGATTTGGATTTATATATAAAAGAAAGTGTTCTTTGATGGAATTAGCAAACAATGAGAAAGTTTGATTTTTTGGCATGATGGAAGTTAAAGATTGGCAAGTTTCCAATACTTGCTACAGTTGCATGAGATGTCTTGGATATTCTGGTATTAACCATGCCGAGTCAGCATTTAGCACCGGAGGCCGTGTGATTTATTGCTATAGAAGCCGAATGAAAATCGACACGGTTGAAACATTGATATGTCAGTAAGATTGGATCAAAGAGGAAAAGGGAAGATATAATCTATTTATACATAATTTTTATGATAATGAACTGCATAAAATTATTTCTAATGTAATTGTTTTGTAGTTGCAAAACTAAAATCGACGATGTCATCAATGTGTCTAATGTGAATGCTCTTATTCTTATAAATGCTACCATGGATGCTAGTTTGGTAGCTAATGTGGATGTCGATGTGAATACTAATTTGGATGCTATGTGGATGTCAATGAGGATGATAATTCGTGTATTTCGGAGACCTTTTAAAACCCATGTTAGGTTAGTTACAACTATAACAATATTATACATTTTATATTTCTCGATTTCAATAGCTCAATATCATAATTTTAATTTTAATTTTTTTGCAAGGTAACACGATGGAGGGATATGAGTCGGATGATATGGAGGAAATGTTTGATCCATTTTTCTTTGGTTCGGATCAAGTGCTCTTAACACGATGTTTTTTGTTATATTTTGATAATTTAAAGATACTCGGAGACTCAAGGACGAGAGGGGTTAAAAGGGGCATTTGGTGTTACCTAATTGTTAAAGATATTCTATTCATTTTTCAAACCGTACAAAAATTCAACCAATATCGCCTGCTATATTAAGTCTATCTTTCGGTTTGAAAAATGCATAGTTTTTGTACGGTTTGTGTTTCTTTTAGTATTTGTGACTGTTAGTGTATATGGCCTAGAGACAATTACTGTATCATACTAGTATGTATATTACTTAATGGAACCTTGGGATATTCACCTTGTATTGACAATCTTGCTCAAAATGGTAGTATGCTACTTGGTTTGTTTCTGCTTTAATGTGTGCATGTGTTTCTTTTAGCATATCGCCTTTACACATTAGTGGAGCCCTTAGGATCTTTGCTTGATTACCAGCGTTGTGATGGCAGTCACACTCGTGGGGGCTGGGTAATCTATAAGCACATCCTTATGCAGGTCCCTAGTCGCAGGACTATCGAGACAGGGCATCGATACTCCGGAGTAGACTAGCGTATGCGCTTCTTATCCCAGCTTGGGAGACGGTCTGTCCCACAGCCGTCAGTACGTCGTACTTGAGATAGTATGCGGGTGCTCGTTAGGTTACGAGTACACTGGACATGACTCGTTGGGAACTGTTGGTTGGTATTATACCTATCGTCAGTTATCAGTTCCCAGGTGACATGAGTACAGCTTTTGACTTGACACTGTCGCTTCGCCTCGAGTGTGTTCCCGCTGTACTTTGATTACTACCCTACCAAGGCTCAAAGGAGTCATGCAAACAGCTAGTTTTTGGGTGCAGTCCCGAAGCACTTGGAGGCAGTGACGGTTAGACAGAATTCGTCTCTCCCGGTATTGGGGATTGATATCGCGCTGTATCTAGGAGAGCCATTACACAAAGTCTCTGGCCAGGGCAAGCGAGATAGACTGGTAGGTTTCCAGTGTTATCTCAGGTGTTCTGGGCTACACTCCGGCACGACTTGTACCGCTAGTAGGGGACTGACGTTTACCACCCCTCTAGGCCCGCCATGCGATGTTCTTAGACGAACAGACCGGACTGTACGGAGACTGTCACATACAGGCTCAGTAGGAGTTCAGATGGGCTTACCTCGTCAGTCTTCTTATCGGCATCTACCTGGGGACCGTTACGTACAGCTAGTGCCGCTTGCGGTCTGTGGTTAAACTCACTGCCAGCGTAGTGTCGAGTCTTTAGAGTCCCACACAGAGGGTTATTCGCCTTTGGGCAAAACAGAGTAGAGGTCGCATGGTTTTGCGACAGGGTTCGTTCTCATCCGCGCACTTGTGCACGTTTGGCGTCCGGACAGACATTACTAGCGGGCTCTGGTTTGAGCCAGATCCTGGTATATGTGTTGGGGTTAGTTTTATCTCATAGTATTCCTGTTCCTCGGAACACGAATGCGGGTGTGTATGCACAGTTGATTGAGGCGGAGGAAGAGGTTTTTCATTAGGGTTTTGGAACGGGTGCGTATGCACAGTTGACAGTCGTCTTTTTCCAAACCCTAATGAATTTGTGATATATCAATTAATAATATATTAATTAAATGAAATTGTGTCATGGTTGGGTTTGTTGACTTGTTGACCAAGGTTGACTAGTTGACCATGGTTGAAACATTGACTATCATCATTACACATCAAAGATGCTCTTTGATTCTAGCAAAAACCATTTAGTGTGAAATGATAATAGTCTTATCAAACCTTCCATCAACTTTTTCATTTTGATTAATTTTATTAATTTGATAATTCACTTATATTGTTATGGTTGTAAAAAACCATCTCATTCTATCATAACCATTCTCTCTCCTCTCTTCTTCTTCCTCCTCCTCTAATCAAGGAGATCCATTCTCATGAGTTGAGAAACCTCTCCTTGAGATAAAATACCCTAAACCACTCTCTACTCACTCTAAGATTGAAGGTCTATCAAGCCAAAGATCTTAGTTCTCTCAAAGTTCGAGAAAGGAGCTCAAGAAAGAAACCCTCAGGTGGATCCATCTTTGACAAGAGTAGGCGACGAGGAAAGCACCATCCAACCACTACAAAGAGTCCAAGAAGAAGGAGTTCAAGTGAGGTATAACCCCTAACCGAGTAGATAAATCTCTAGTTAAGTTGCTAGTGTGTAGTTTAGCCTAGATCCGTTTTTGTAGTCCAAGTTACCTAAACCCTAAAAATCGTTTTTTACCGTTTCCGCAAGCCCGAAAGAACCGGGAGAGGTAACATGGACTTACAGTGGTATCAGAGCCTAACTAAACACACCCTAGCATGTTAGCAAAGTATTTAGAATATCGACCGAACGAAAAAACCGCAAAACACCCCGGAAAACCCTTAGTTTCTGCCGATTTTTTTTTCTGCTCTAAAAATAAAAAATCATGTCTTAAAAATCGGCTCAGGCTTTTCTATAAACAGGCAAGAAAAACGATCGCACGAGCCGACCAACGCGCCGCGGTTCCGCGGCAGAAGCTTGTTTCTGCCGCGGATCCGCGGCCGGGTTGACTCGGCCGTGGATCGTTTCTCCTGCAGTTTGTTTCTGGGGGTATTTTGTGATTTTTGGGATGGTTTGTTTCTGCCCAGATTTTCCAGAGAACAAGTTTGTTTTTGGGGTGGTTACAAATCCGTATTTTGGTCGATTTTCTGTAGACTTTGGCTAATGGGTTATATCTGTAATGTTTTATGTATTGAACGTCTGCTAATCGATATACGTCGATTGGTGGGGGTTATACATATCTATGATCTGTGATGTTGATGGTATGTGTATATGAATTCGTTGGATTGTCGCGGATGAATAGCCGGGGGGATTGTGAGATGAGAGTTTTGTTTATCTTTCAATTCTTGTAATATGTAAATTGATGTAATATTATTTGTATGGCCGCACAACCGGGTCGGGATTGTAGCCGTCATTGTATAATTTCTTTTTACTGTTTTTGTTCCTAGGATAGACCCAAGGTGGGGTGCATAAACTACCGGGTATCTCGAAGTGCCGAGTGGCCTACTCACGAGTTGAGGGAGGTTGCTTCGCTTCGGGTACTTGGCGGGTAGTTTGTCGCACCCGTAGGGGTCTAGGGTGGGGTTTGGGTATTCATCGCGACCGTGTAATCCGCTCTTCGTTACAGGCTCGTACGAATTGCGGATTCCTAGTATATCCAATGTATTCATCTGTGATCTGGAATGGCTATCATTGCATGTGACGAATGTTTATATATATCTATATGATATCTATTTAGGCGTTGCTTATGTTTTGCATCCGCGCTAGTCCAGCCCCCGCTCTGTCGTTAGTTAACCTAACGGGTGACGACGGGACCCCGTGGCGAATGCGGATGGCATAAGCGTACGTCATATTTTCGTTGTTTTCTGCAATGGTAGGATTAAATGATGGGACGCGTTGGAATTAATGCAAGATAAAAATAAACCAAGTAAAAGTCGTTGGAACACTTTGAAAACCACTCGGTTCTTTTCAAAACCAAACTTTTAAATGCGGAGCTTGAACCACTCCTTTTGAAAGCTATCTCGTTCCTTCGATTATATCAAGTTCACTACGTTCACGGTTTCGCCAAAACCATTCGTAGCCCTCCGTCGGTTCACATGAATGGTCAATAAGTATTCAAGCTATGTATGTTGGCCAAAGTCAAGGCATAGTGATTGGTAGCTATTGGGTATTCATGTGCAGCATAGATAGATGTGTTGGTTTGGGGCAGTCGTTCTACCATTTTGGCCAAAGTCAAGGGTATGTGCGGATGGGCTCAAATTAACCTGGAGAATGACGGGTAGAACTTGACATGTGACTTATGATATTTTGGCCAAAGTCAAGGTCATAAGAGCATGGAGCAAAAATCCACATCGGGAGTTTCAAAAGAACTGAAACTTGCTAGCGCTGCATACCATTTGGAGTGTGATGATTCTGGTAGGATTCCTTCAGTTTTGTCACGCGATGATATTTGGATCCCGATCCTACTGTGAGTATATGCTACTCCTCCGGAACCTTCTCACTTAACGATCAATGCTATAAACCAAGTAGGTGTCTAGAAAGGTGTTAGCGGGGGTACGCCCTCAGGGAAAAGAGGTTATTTAATTAAGGAACTTCGCGAAAGCGTTGGAAAACCTCCCTCGAAGTACCGACACTGGCCTGGCTGAACGGTTAAGCAAGTATTGTACGGTGAAATTGATCCCGACTAGTTCTTCCTTTATGGTTTGAGGAGGGATTCGAGAGACAGTAGGAGCCATCCTGTTTAGACAAATTAAAAACCACTCTAAACTTGCAAGAGCATCATGCTAAAGTGTTTCTTCTCTCTCTCCTAATTACAGCGACCAAACATCATGACTGGACTTAAGTTACTACTAGATAAAAACATACTGACAAGGCCAAACTACAAAGATTGGCTCAGGAATGTCAAAATGGCAATCACTTATGACAAGTTGGGGTATCTTTTTACCACCAAAGCTCCCCCTGTCCCAGGTCCCACCTCCAGCGTCGCGGATAAGGAAATCCGTAAGACTTGGAAGATCGACTGCGCGAAGGCCAAATGCCTCGTGCTTGCCTCTATGGACAACGAACATCAGAGGAGGCATGAGAATATGGACCTCGAATTCATATTTCTCCATACAAAAGAACTGTATGGAGAGCAATCTCGTATCGCCAGATACGAAGTGTCGAAGAAGTTTTCGGCAAGATTGGCCATCGGATCATCGGTAGCGGAACACGTGCTTAAGATGATTGGCTACATAGAGGAGCTCGCGGACCTTGGGACCACGTTGGAGAATGAGCTCTATACGGACTTGATTCTTCAGTCTCTTCCTTCCACTTACGCCCAGTTCATTCTGAATTTCAACTTGCAAGAAAAGGAAGTTGAACTTTCAGAGCTCCTCAACTTGCTGAGGAGTGCAGAGGGCACCCTACAGAAAGGTAGGGAAACATCCACTTTGTTTGTAGGAGAATCTTCCTCTTCTAGGTCCAAGGCGAAAGCCAAGGGAAAGAAGAAGAAAACCCCCGCCAAACCAAGAGGCGGTGTTAGTAAGGTGGATACGAAGGGAAAGGCAAAAGCAACAAAGGTAGCGGAGATGCTTGTGGATAAGGAAGAATGATTTTACTGTCACAAAAGTGGACACTGGAAGAAAGATTGCAGGGCTTGGAAAGCCAGAACACAGGATCTGAAGCAGGTTGCGGCTTCGGCTTCAGGTGTGTATGTTATTGAAAACTGTCTATCAATAAACTCAACGTCCTGGGTATTGGATACCGGATCAGGATCTCATATCTGTAATTCTTTGCAGGCGTTGAGAAAGCGTAGGTTTTTGAAGGCAAGTGACATGACCCTCAAAGTTGCAAACGGAGCTAGCATGGATGCTGAGGCCGTGGGGGACTATCACCTGGGAATGTCAGATGGACATGTTTTGGTTTTGCGTAATTGCTTTTTTGTACCCAACGCAACTTGTAATATCATTTCTGTATCTTTGGTTTCTAAAGAAGGTTATGAATTTGCGTTTGTAAGTAATGTTGTAAACATTCACCTTAATCAAGTTCTGATTGGGTCAGGTACATTGAGCAATGGTATATACGTATTAAACCAACCACGGATTTTCAATGTCCAGAATACACACAAAAGAAAGTCTCCTGAAATAAATCAGACTTTCTTATGGCATTGTAGACTGGGTCACATCAATGAGAGAAGGTTGACTAAGTTACATACAGAAGGATATTTGGATCCGTTCGAATCTCAATCATATGCAACTTGTCAATCCTGTCTCAAAGGAAAGATGACAAAGACTCCGTTCACTGGACACGGAGTGAGAGCGAGCGAGCTCTTGGGACTCGTACACAGCGACGTGTGCAGTCCAATGTCTACACATGCACGAAGCGGTTATTCTTACTTCATTACTTTTACGGATGACTTTTCAAGGTACGGTTATGTTTTCTTAATGAAACATAAATCCGAAGCCTTTGGAAAATTCCAGGAATATAAGAATGAAGTAGAAAAACAAACATGCAAAAGTATCAAGATACTAAGATCTGATCGAGGTGGTGAATACTTGAGTGCCGAGTTCCTGGACTACTTAAAAGAGAATGGAATTCTCTCTCAGCTTACTCCTCCATACACTCCGCAACATAACGGTGTATCGGAGAGACGGAACCGAACCCTATTGGATATGGTACGGTCCATGATGAGTAACGCTGAGTTACCGCGATCATTCTGGGGATATGCGCTAGAATCAGCTGCATACCTTTTGAACCGAGTTCCAACTAAGACTGTGCCTACTACACCATATCAGATGTGGTGTGGGAAGAGACCCTATCTTAATCATATTAAGACATGGGGATGTCCAGCTTTTGTCAAAAAGCAGCATGCGGACAAGCTCGAGGCACGCTCAGTACAATGCAAGTTTGTGGGATATCCAAAGAACTCCAAGGGATATTTCTTCTATTGCGAAGAGGAACAAAAGGTTTTTGTTTCTCGGCATGCCCACTTCTTGGAAACTCGGTTTTTGGAGAATTAGATAAGTGGGAGCGCAATAGAACTGGAAGAAATTCCAGAACCACGAGCTATTACTGAAAGCTTAGTACAACCAGAGGGTTCGAAAGATCAAGACATTCCTACGTCGCTCCGCAGAAGTAGTGGGCAGTCTCATCCGCCCGAGAGATACTACGGTTTTCTCATAGACGGGGATAGAGAGGATTGCATCATTGATAGTGATGAGCCAACTAGCTTCCAGCAGGCCATTCAGAGCGTTGACTCGGTAAAATGGCTGGATGCAATGCGGACCGAAATGGAGTCCATGTACACCAACAAAGTATGGACGTTGGACAGTGCTCCAGATGGGGTAAAACCCGTAGGATACAAGTGGATCTTCAAAAGGAAGATTGGTGTAGATGGACAGGTTGAGACCTATAAAACTAGACTTGTAGCAAAGGGTTTCCGTCAAAGACCTGGCTTGGACTACGATGAAACATTTTCTTCAGTGGCTATGCTGAAATCCATTCGGATCCTTCTTGCCATTGATGCCTTCCACGATTATGAGATCTGGCAAATTGACGTAAAGACCGCTTTTCTAAATGGAAATTTAGAGGAGTGTCTATATGGACCAGCCAAAGGGTTTCATTCAGAGTGGGAGCAGCGGAAAGGTGTGCAAGTTGCTTAAGTCCATCTATAGACTAAAGCAGGCATCGCGGAGTTGGAACATCTGTTTTGATGAGACGGTCAAAGAATTTGGCTTTATCAAAAATCCAGATGAACCATGCATCTATAGTAGATTTGTAGCGAGAACTGTAGTATTCCTCGTTTTATACGTGGATGACATTCTCTTGATAGGAAATGACATTCTTATGCTACAATCTGTCAAAGGGTTCTTGTCACACAGGTTCTCCATGAAAGACCTGGGTGATGCCTCATACATTCTAGGGATCCGGATCTATCGTGACAGATCCAAGAGGATACTAGGACTCTCACAGTCCAGGTACATCGACACCATACTGAAAAGATTCGGTATGGAAGATTCCAAGCGCGGTAATCTACCGGCTTGTCACAGGATCACCCTCTCCAAAGAGATGTCTTCCAAGACTGATTTGGAAAGGGATCGCATGTCTATTATACCCTACGCTTCTGCGGTAGGCTATATAATGTATGCGATGTGTACCAGACCAGATGTAGCTTATGCACTGAGTGTGGTAAGCCGGTATCAGTCAAACTCTGGGAAGAAACACTGGATAGCGGTAAAGAACATTCTCAAGTACCTGAGAAGGACTAAGGAGATGTTCTTGGTGTATGGCGGAAAAGACCTCCAGATCGAGGCCTTTGCTGACTCCAGCTTCCAGAGTGACAAGGATGATTCCAAGTCCATGTCAAGTTATGTCTTTACCCTCTATGGAGAGGCGGTGTGTTGGAAGAGTTCCAAACAGGAAACCGTTGCTGACTCGACGATGGAAGCGGAATATATCGCTGCTGCAGATGCCGCAAAGGAAGCTGTCTGGATGAAGAAGTTCCTCACGGAGCTTCAGGTGGTTCCTACCATTGTTGATCCAATACCGCTGTATTGCGACAACAACGGAGCTATAGCTTTAGCGAAGGAACACAGGTCCCATCAGAAGTCCAGGCACATCTTGAACCGGTATCACCTGATCAGGGAGATCGTGGGTCGCCAGGAGATCGAGATTCAGAGAGTTACTGCGGAAGATACACTGCTGATCCATTCACGAAGGCCTTACCCCAGACTCAGTTCGAGCGGCTGATCGAGATGATAGGTCTTCGATACGCCAGTACATGGCCTTAGTGCAAGTGGGAGATTGTTAGTGTATATGTCCTAGAGGCCATTACTGTATCATACTAGTATGTATATTACTTAATGGAAGCTTGGGATATTCACCTTGTATTGACAATCTTGCTCAAAATGGCAGTATGCTACTTGGTTTGTTTCTGCTTTAATGTGTGCATGTGTTTCTTTTAGCATATCGTCTTTACACATTAGTGGAGCCCTTAGGATCTTTGCTTGATTACCAGCGTTGTGATAGCAGTCACACTCGTGGGGGCTTGGTAATCTATAAGCACATCCTTATGCAGGTCCCTAGTCGCAGGACTATCGAGACAGGGCATCGATACTCCGGAGTAGACTAGCGTATGCGTCTCTTATCCCAGCTTGGGAGACGGTCTGTCCCACAGCCGTCAGTACGTCGTACTTGAGATAGTATGCGGGTGCTCGTTAGGTTACGAGTACACTGGACAGGACACATTGGGAACTGTTGGTTGGTATTATACCTATCGTCAGTTATCAGTTCCCAGGTGACATGAGTACAGCTTAGTCCGTTGACTTGACACTGTCGCTTCGCCTCGAGTGTGTTTCCGCTGTACTTTGATTACTACCCTACCACGGCTCAAAGGAGTCGTGCAAACAGCTAGTTTTTGGGTGCAGTCCCGAAGCACTTGGAGGCAGTGACGGTTAGACAGGATTCGTCTCTCCCGGTATTGGGGGTTGATATCGCGCTGGGTCTAGGAGAGCCATTACACAAAGTCGCTGGCCAGGGCAAGCGAGATAGACTGGTAGGTTTCCAGTGTTATCTCAGGTGTTCTGGGCTACGCTCCGGCACGACTTGTACCGCTAGTAGGGGACTGACGTTTACCGCCCCCGTAGGCCCGCCATGCGATGTTCTTAGACGAACAGACCGGACTGTACGGAGACTGTCACATACAGGCTCAGTAGGAGTTCAGATGGGTTTACCTCGTCAGTCTTCTTATCGGCATCTTCCTGGGGACCGTTACGTACAGCTAGTGCCGCTTGCGGTCTGTGGTTAAACCCACTGCCAGCGTAGTGTCGAGTCTTTAGAGTCCCACACAGAGGGTTATTCGCCTTTGGGCAAAACAGAGTAGAGGTCGCATGGTTTTACGACAGGGTTCGTTCTCATCCGCGCACTTGTGCACGTTTGGCGTCCGGACAGACATTACTAGCGGGCTCTGGTTTGAGCCAGATCCTAATATATGTTTTGGGGTTAGTTTTATCTCATAGTATTCATGTTCCTCGGAACACGAATGCGGGTGTGTATGCACAGTTGATTGAGGCGGAGGAAGAGGTTTTTCATTAGGGTTTTGGAACGGGTGCGTATGCACAGTTGACAGTCGTCTTTTTCCAAACCCTAATGAATTTGTTGTTAGTGTATATGCCCTAGAGGCCATTACTGTATCATACTAGTATGTATATTACTTGATGGATGCTTGGGATATTCACAGTTGTATAGACAATCTTGCTCGATATAGTAGTATGCTACTTGGTTTGTCGCTGCTTTAATGTGTATATGTGTGTTTCTTTATATCATCTATACGCATTAGTAGAGCCATTAGGATCTTTGCTTGATTACCGACGTTGTGATGGCGATCACACTCGTGGGGGCTGGGTAATCTACAAGCACATCCTTATACACGTCCCTAGTCGTGGGATTATCGAGATAGGGCATCGATACTCCGGAGTAGACTAGCGTATACGCTTCTCATCCCAGCACGGGAGACGGTCTGTCCCACAGCCGTCAGTACGCCGTACTTGAGATAGTATGCGGGTGCTCGTTAGGTTACGAGTACACTGGACAGGACTCGTCGGGAACTGATGGTTGGTATTATACCTATCGTCAGTTATCAGTTCCCAGATGACATGAGTACAGCTTAGTCCGCTGACTTGACACTGTCACTTTGCCTCAAGTGTGTTCCCACTGTTCTTTGATTACTACCCTACCACGGCTCTACTGAGTCGTGCAAACAGGTAGTAGTTGGGTGCAGTCCCGAAGCACTTGGAGGCAGTGACGGTTAGACAGGATTCGTCTCTCCCGGTATTGGGGGTTGACATCGCGCTGTGTCTAGGAGAGCCATTACACGAGTAGTCCCTGGCCAGGGCAAGCGAGATATACTGGTAGGTTTCCAGTGTTATCTCAGGATGTACTGGGCTTCACTCCGACACGACTTGTACCGCTATTAGGGGACTGACTTTTACCGCCCCCTAGGCCCGCCATGCGATGTATCAGACGAACAGACCGGACTGTACGGAGATTGTCACATACAGGCTCAGTAGGAGTTCGGATGGGTTTACCTCATCGGCCTTCCTATCGACATCTACCTGGGGACCATTACGTACAGCTAGTGCCGCTTACGGTCTGTGGTTAAACCCACTGCCAGCGTAGTGTCGAGTCTTTAGAGTCCCACACAGAGAGTTTCCCTGCACTAAGCGAAACGTGTAGAGGCCGTATGGTTTTACGGCAGGGCTGCGATCACTTACGTACACTTGTGTGCGTGTGGTGTTCGGGCAGGCAATACTAATGGGCTTTGGTTTAAGCCGGATCCTAGTATTGCACGGATGGATTTGTTTTGTCTTCTGCGCATCCGCATTCTACGGAATGCGGATGCAGGTGTGTATGCACAGTTTTCCGGAGCGATGAAGGAGGAGGTGCCTCATCAGAGTTTTGGCAGTTGGTTCGGCCAAAACCGTTATGTGGCAGGCTCATTGTAAGTGCACGGCGGCGCCCCGGCCGTTAATCCGACACCGGAATACGGAAGCGGTGATAAACTTTAATTTTGCGAACTTAGCAAACCGGCACCACCGCGCACTAAACACCCGGATCGAACCATTAACTAGTCTAAGCTAACTACAAGACGGGTTAGAGATATACCAAATGATCCGAGTCCTCCGGTCTTCTCGTCATCGTCCCGATCTCCCGCGGAAAGTCCTGTCTCCATATCGTCGCCTCCTCGCCGAAGGGGGCACCACATCGCCTGCATCTTTTACGGGCTCCCACCTCAATACCGAGGCAACTCGGACGCGAAGTTGGCTGGCCGACGCGTCCAAGATTTGCTGTAGAATGTGTAGTGTAGAGGCTATGTCTCATTTGGGGTTTTGTTGCCTTTGAAGATGATGGAGGAATCAAGATAAGAAAAATGGTGCTTGCATTTTTCTAGCATGAAATGAGATCAAGAATGAAACTCTCAAGAATGAAAACCTCTTCTTTTCTTTTCTCAAATGAATCCTTATCATGTTAGAATGGTGGAGGAAAGAATACATCATCCAAAACCATGAAAGGGGGTAATGGTAGTAAAAGGTGGAGGGTGACCATATCCAAAGCATCATCACAAAATCAAATCAAACTCTAATCACCTTTAACACAAATCAAGTGATGTAAAGAGAATCAAATGATGGTTGAAAAGAAAAGATGCCATCATAATCAATACATTTGCAAGAAACCCCCCTCCCCAAATGTAATTTGCAAAACTGCAAATTACCCCCTCCATCGGAAAAGTCCGGCCGGGAAAGAACAAAGGAAAACCGGCCGGAACGGAATGCAAACTGGCAACTCCAGAAATCTGGTCCCGTAATAAATTACAGGAAAACCCCGATACTGTGCATACACACCCGCGTCTGTATTCCGTCCGGATACAAATGCAATGAGACAAAATCTACACTGTACTAAACTAGAATCCAGCTTAAACCAAAGCCGGCTAGTAATGCCCGTTCGATCCTGATCCGTGCAATACCGCACGTATCTGATCGAACCCTGCCATATATCCATACGGCCGCTAGTACAAACCGTCCGATCCTGATCCGTGCAATACCGCACGTATCTGATCGGACCCTGCCATATCTCCATACGGCCTCTACAGCGTTTCGCCCGAAAGCTTGAGTAACTGAAAGTGTGGTGGACTCTAAAGACTCGTCAATACTATGGCTGTGGATTTAACCACTAGCACGTCAGAGGTATAAGCCAATACGTGACGGGCCACCAGCTATTGACCAAAAGGGACGTCGATGAGCGAACTCATCCTGACACCCTACTGAGCCTGTCGGTGACAATATCCTTACAGTCCGGTCCGTTCGTCTATGAGCATCGCATGTCGGGCATAGGGGGTTGGTAAAAGTCAGACCCCCAAAAGCGGTACAAGTCGTGTCGGAGTGTAGCCCAGAACACCCTGAGATACTACTGGAATACCTACCAGTAAATCTCCTGCCTTGGCCAAGGACTTCGTGTAATGGCTCTCCTAGACACAGCGCGACCTCACCCCCAATACCGGGAGAGACGAACCCCTGAAGATCCGCTCACTGTCTCCATGTGGCTCGGGACTGTACCCAACTAAAACCTGTTTGCACGACTCCTTTGAGCCGTGGTAGGGTAGTAATCAAAGCACAGTGGGAACTCACACGAGACAAATGACAATCCCCAGGTCGATGAACTAACCTGTACACATGTCACCAGGGAACTGCTATCTGACGTCAGGTATAAGACCAACTAGCATGTTCCCGGCGAGTCATGTCCGGTGTACTCATAACCCAATGAGCACCTATATACATCTTAGGTGAACCAACTGACACCAGCGGCTTGTGAGACCGGCCACCGCCCCTCGTCGGGGTCTCGACTGTATACACTAGTCTACTCTGGAGTATCGATGCCCTGTCTCGAAACTCCCACGACTAGGGACCTTTTAAGGATGTGCTTATAGACTCCAGCTCTCACTTATATAATCGCCCTCATACTGCTGGCAGTCAAGCAAGAATCCTAGGGGCTCTATCAACGTGCAATAGCGACATGTCAGGTCACCTAAAGCAGTACACGATGATAAAGGTAAACCAGATAGCATACTATCATCTCGAGTAAGACTGTCCTACCGGGATAGGTCCTCCCTCAATCATTGCAATCACGTGCCTGTGATCCAATAATTGACTCTGAGGGTACTATCTCCAACAATCTCCCACTTGCACTCAAGGCTAATTATTGTGATGTCGCATACTCACAGCCCGTGTGATACCGAACACCCAACTCCCCTACTAGTCGGTCTCACAAAATCCGTTTGTGAAACTATTGCGTTCGAGGAATAGCCTCAGTGAGTGGATCCGCCTTGATGTTTCTTTCTATGCCTCTCTCTATCTCAAGTTCGCGGAGAAAGCCATCTCCCGAAATGAGCAATACCTGTCTTAGAATGTCTGGATGTCTGATGGGACATAGCTCATAAATGAACTCCAAATCCAAACTTCTTAGACTGTATCGTCAACTGAACTTAATCAGTATCCTGCGCCATGCCTCCCTCAGTATTTCCTTGGACCACCTGTCCAAAATACTGCCCCTCGTCAGAAGGAAAACTATAACTCTGACAACCTCCTTGTCGTCCAGGTCACCTTGGAAGCCTGGAATGATAACCGTCTCCTAAAGGAGGCAGCCGTTATCATATCCCTAAAACATTCACTTATGTTCTAAAACTGCTTCCGACTGTTTCTCCAGGATTGGATCAATGTCAACTTATTGCATCTAATGCAAGAACAACATCTGGTGTGGTACTTGACATCTCATGATTGACTCAATTGCCTGAGCAAGTGATCTGCCAATCATGCACATCCCTCTTCCCTTTAGTCTGTAAGACACCTTTAGAGAGGGTGACTCCATTACCTGCAGGTACACTACCATGCCAGGAGTCATCCATTCTAAATACTCTTAGAATGCTGTCTAAGTACCCAGATTGGGAAACCACCCAAATCTAGATCTAAAACTATAGATCTAGTAACCAGTATGTCTGATATAATGTCCAAGTCCTTTGTGGAGAAACCACTGTGTGACGACCAAAGTATAACCGATCGTAGTATAGGAGTTTCTTTTCCTACTTTGTGTATGTCATCCAAATACCAGGATATCACACCTTACTACCTTCTCAACAGATCCATCCCCTATTCCGATGAAGTCAAACCTATGACTGTCACATCAGAAATAGATGATCTATCTCCGCTACATCTGCTTTAGTCTATAAATAGACATAAGCCTGATGTCCACCAATGCTTCCGCTGCTCCCACTGACTACGACAACCCTCTGGCAGAGTCATATAGACGTGCACTTCTAAAGCTAGTTTAGAACGACGCTATACTCATCCTCCTGCCGGGTCTCGCAGCCTGGAACAACAGCAATGGCAAGTGTGGGTAAACAAGAACTTCCCTGTCACCGTCCTTGAGGCTACCGGAGTACCTCTCGGGTGCCTGAAGTTACCCACCGTATCTGCGGAGTGGCCAATGGAATGTCAAATCAGATTGAATCTTTAGGTTCCTTATCAAATCTTCAGTAATCGTTTGCGGTTCTGGAATCACTTCCAGTTCTACCATACTCCCACTACTGTTTTTGAAAAAATCCATTTTTAATAAAACTGTGGCGAGTCTAGAACAATATTTCTATTAATCTGCCAGATGGTAGAAAATCAACCCTCGTCATAGCCTGGGTCAACCCACAAACAGCCATTACAGAAACGTGCCTTGAGTTGTCCAGTGTCTGGTTTTAATCATAAGCCGGACAACTCCCCGTACCTTAACAACGTTAAGATATGAACTGTTCTATATCCAATATAGAACCAGAGGCACTGATTTAATTTAACCAGATTCAAATCATGCAGCTGTCTCCAGTGCATGTCAACTAAATGGAGAGAGGCCGATCAGCGTTACTCAACTTAGGAATGCTTCCAATTATGAGTAACCTGAAAGAGAAGCAATTTCTCTTAATCATTACTATCAACTGAATACCATATACAAGTATCTACATCTTCGATCACCTTGAAGAATCCCGATACTTGCAATACCTGGTTCTCTACTTTATTCAAATACCTATAACTTCTCAAAATTCAGACCCTGTGTTTCCACGAAACACCTGTCTAAAAACTAGAGAAGTCATAAGTAAACTGAATATAGCACGAGGACCAACCCCTCTGTCCTTATGGACCCTGGACAACATACAATACCCTGTATAAGTCCCTTGAGTCGGATAACTCATTCACTGCGTGTGGTAGGTTGAAAACTGTACTTATGGTTAAGAAGAATTACACCGCTGTTTAATGCTCCTTACCTAACCATCCACTGATATAGGTAAATGTCACTGACATAATTTCAAAAAGTATATCTCACTCTATGAAAATAGACGTACAGATATATCGATTTGAAATTGGTGCATAACAGCGGATATTCAAAACCAAATATTTGCCGACCGGCAAACAGCCCAGGTGATTTCCTCAAATATCACCGATTACAACGAATCCCGATATAATGAGGATGATCACCCAATTCCCAATAACTTACTCCCACTCATCATCTATACAGATGTGAGAATCATACCTGGTAAATACATACCCTGGAGTAAGTGTCTAATCGGGAAATCAGTTTTCCATTAACAGTACACAGTGAAACTGAAACATTGAAATGTTTCGTTGGGGTATCCTGGTATTCCTAGTAATGCATCTTCCATTATCCAGATTCACAACTGTAACCATATAATTCTTTGCCACCTCTCCAAATCCCTTTATATGTCTTTAGTCATTACCTTCTGCACAACCCTTTAGGCCAATTGGTTTTCTTCCTTCCCTACCGTTCGGCACCAGCCTATGGTTTGGAAGAAGACTATCCAATAAGCATAATGGGTGTACTGTCCTAATCCTAGGAGCACTCGCAATGCGAGAGAAGGTGAAGATAAAAGACAACCGAATAAACCTTATTCCTATTTCTCCTGGACCAGAATCCATCCCCGAACTGGAACAAGTTCCTTTCGAGTTCGTATATAACCATACGATGGAGTATCCAATAAACTGTGGATCTTCGTAGTGATACGGAGTGTCCTGGAGAAATACAAAGGTGATTTAGGATTGGCGAAGAAATACTTGGTTTGGTTGTGAATATTAGTCGCAATTTACTTTGCCCTCTTACTAATCCCTTGCTTTGTCTTAATCTTAATACCTTCTGCACACCGTTTAGGCTAATTGGTTTTCTTCATTCCCTACCGGTCGGCACCAGCCTATGGTTTGGAAGAAGACTATCCAATTTGCGTAATAGGTGTACTACTCCTAAACCAAGGAGTACTCGCAACCTGAGAGAATGTGAAAAGAAAAGACAACTGAATAGTCCTATCCGTTTAATCCAGAACCAGAAACCATCCTCGAAGTCCTTCGAGTTCGTATATAACCATACGATGGTTTTGTCCAATGGAAGTGGACGTTCGTAGTAATACGGGGTGTCCCGGAGAAAAGGGTAAAAGTAGGAGTGGTAATGAGGTCTGCAACTCTGACAATCCAAAAGCCAGTGTTAAGAAGGTTCGGTCAACTTGGTCTCTGAGTCGTAGTCTTAGGGTCGGGTCAATGGTCGCTGCCAGAGAGAGAGAAAAGAAACACTCAGCGTGCACTCTATCCTAGATCAGAATGGTTATCACTTTATCTAATCTGGAAACCTCCCACTGTACCTCAAATTCTCCTCCAAACCTAAAAGAAGAATTAGTCGGGAATTCCGGAGGAGTAAACCAACTCATCAGTGGGAATCGGGATCCAACTATCATTGCATGATAACGTGACGGAATCCGCTCACGGTGTCACACTCCAGAAGGTATGCGCATATCTGGCAAGTTTCAGTTCTTTTGAAACTCCCGATGTGATTTCTGCCCCATGCTCTTATGACCTTGACGAAGGTCAACAAATCATAAGTCACATGTCAAGTTCCACTCGTCATTGTCCAGGTTAATTTGAACCCACCCGTACAAGCTCTTGACGAAGGTCAACAAGGCTATACGACTGTCCCAAACCAACACATCTGTCTATGCAGCAGAAAGGCAACAAGCAGCTACCATGCACTATGCCTTGACGAAGGTCAACAAACATAGCATGAATACTACGTGCTACCCGTCTGAAACGACGGAGGGCTACGAATGGTTTCTGGCGAAAACCTTTAACGTAATGAACTTGATATCGTTGAAGGAACGGATAGCTTTTTAGAAAATATAGTGACGAAAACCTTTACTAAAGAGGTCACTCCCGGTGAAGGGATCTCGGCTCTTTCCCCGTAGAATGGGGTGCAGGATATTCCAAATGAATACCACGATGCAAAGCAAAAGTAATCGGCTATAGTGAAGTTAATGCCCTGACGCAAACTTCTGTCCAAGGGGTCACTCCCGGTGAAGGGATCTCGGCCCTTGCCTCGTCGACTGAGGAGCATGATATTCCAAATGAATACCACGATGCAAAACAAAAGTGAACGTCCTTGCAATAACAGCTTTTTGAAAAGTGTTCAAACAACATCAGAATAGGTTTGTTTTAACTTGCATTGATCCAAATCAACGCAGTCCCATCATTGATCACACCACAAAGAACGAAAATATACTGACGTACGTATATGCCATCCGCATTCGCCACTGGGTCCCGTCATCACCCGTTAGGTTAGCTAACTAACGACAGAGCGGGGACTGGACTAGCGCGGATGAAAAACATATACAACATCTACTAATATATATACCAATATATTATATTTCGCTCAAGGCGTGATAAAATGCAACATCACAGAAATGTACAGCATCACAGAACAATACAGATATCTGGGATCCCCGGGTTTCACAGAGCCACTACTGAAACCCGACGTTCCCCTGGTCGTGTGGATAGCCTGTGCAATGAAATCCTAGACCCCTACGGGCGCGGCAAGTCACCCGCCAAAACCTGAAGCGAGGCAGCCCCCTTCAGCTCCGTGAATGGACCACCCAGCACTTCACGGAATCCGGTAACTTGGGCACCCCTCCTGGGTCAACCTGTACCCCCTACGAGTGCGGCGAATAGCCCGCCAATTCCAGAGTGAAGCCCCCTCCGTCTCAATGCCATGAGATGCGGGCTTGTTGCCCTCCAGAACCCGGCTATCCGTGCACCCCTCCGCGGGGTAATCCTAGTACAGAAAGTAAAATATACATACAACGGGTACATCGACCGCAACCTGGTCGTGCCCCAAAATAATAATACAAACAGGCAGTGACGGCAGTCCACATGTCGGACGCTCGCCCCGCAATATCAAATGTACATAATACAACAGAACTGTACTAGCATTGCATCCAGGCTATCCCTCACGACCGATCCGCAACATCACAGCAAAATCACAAAACATCAACGTGAAAGTCACGTTCGCAAATCCGTCTAACCGGGCTATAGCAGTTAGACTGGATTTACCGATCAAGTGACATTCACGGTCGCAGATATAATGTAAATACTGTGAAAAATGTGTTTAAAATATCCGATCGATCAAATAATTAACAAGTGGGCCCCCAAGCAATACTGTAGCACTCACAGAAATTCTGGGCCCAATTTTAATATTCCAAAACCCCAATTTTCAGCCCACCAGCCCATGGGAAAATTTTGACGCATTGATCCATCAAGACGGCGGCGGAACTCACGGCAACAAGGGGGATTTTGCCGCGGTTCCGCGCTCTTCCTGAGAGATCAATGTCTCGAATTTTCCCAGAACTCTTAGAACTTCTTGTACATCAGTTTTATACAACCTGAAAAATTTTTGGAGCCAGGAAAAAATCGACAGAAAACTGATGTGAGGAAAAACGTGGGTTTTTGGAATTTTGGTCGATCGGAAATGCAAACACATCAAACAAAGCTAGACGAAGTTAATGGCGAGGCTCTGATACCACTGTAAGTGCACGGCGGCGCCCCGGCCGTCAATCCGACGCCGGAATGCGGAAGCGGTGATAAACTTTAATTTTGCGAACTTAGCAAACCGGCACCACCGCGCACTAAACACCCGGATCGAACCATTAACTAGTCTAAGCTAACTACAAGACGGGTTAGAGATATACCGAATGATCCGAGTCCTCCGGTCTTCTCGTCATCGTCCCGATCTCCCGCGGAAAGTCCTGTCTCCATATCGTCGCCTCCTCGCCGAAGGGGGCACCACATCGCCTGCATCTTTTACGGGCTCCCACCTCAATACCGAGGCAACTCGAGCGTGAAGTTGGCTGGCCGACACGTCCAAGATTTGCTGTAGAATGTGTAGTGTAGAGGCTATGTCTCATTTGGGGTTTTGTTGCCTTTGAAGATGATGGAGGAATCAAGATAAGAAAAATGGTGCTTGCATTTTTCTAGCATGAAATGAGATCAATAATGAAACTCTCAAGAATGAAAACCTCTTCTTCTCTTTTCTCAAATGAATCCTTATCATGTTAGAATGGTGGAGGAAAGAATACATCATCCAAAACCATGAAGGGAGGTAATGGTAGTAAAAGGTGGAGGGTGACCATATCCAAAGCATCATCACAAAATCAAATCAAACTCTAATCACCTTTAACACAAATCAAGTGATGTAAAGAGAATCAAATGATGGTTGAAAAGAAAAGATGCCATCATAATCAATACATTTGCAAGAAACCCCCCTCCCCAAATGTAATTTGCAAAACTGCAAATTACCCCCTCCATCGGAAAAGTCCGGCCGGGAAAGAACAAAGGAAAACCGGCCGGAACGGAATGCAAACTGGCAACTCCAGAAATCTGGTCCCGTAATAAATTACAGGAAAACCCCGATACTGTGCATACACACCCGCGTCTGTATTCCGTCCGGATACAAATGCAATGAGACAAAATCTACACTGTACTAAACTAGAATCCAGCTTAAACCAAAGCCGGCTAGTAATGCCCGTTCGATCCTGATCCGTGCAATACCGCACGTATCTGATCGAACCCTGCCATATATCCATACGGCCGCTAGTACAAACCGTCCGATCCTGATCCGTACAATACCGCACGTATCTGATCGGACCCTGCCATATCTCCATACGGCCTCTACAGCGTTTCGCCCGAAAGCTTGAGTAACTGAAAGTGTGGTGGACTCTAAAGACTCGTCAATACTATGGCTGTGGATTTAACCACTAGCACGTCAGAGGTATAAGCCAATACGTGACGGGCCACCAGCTATTGACCAAAAGGGACGTCGATGAGCGAACTCATCCTGACACCCTACTGAGCCTGTCGGTGACAATATCCGTACAGTCCGGTCCGTTCGTCTATGAGCATCGCATGTCGGACCTAGGGGGTTGGTAAAAGTCAGACCCCCAAAAGCGGTACAAGTCGTGTCGGAGTGTAGCCCAGAACACCCTGAGATACTACTGGAATACCTACCAGTAAATCTCCTGCCTTGGCCAAGGACTTCGTGTAATGGCTCTCCTAGACATAGCGCGACCTCACCCCCAATACCGGGAGAGACGAACCCCTGAAGATCCGCTCACTGCCTCCATGTGGCTCGGGACTGTACCCAACTAAAACCTGTTTGCACGACTCCTTTGAGCCGTGGTAGAGTAGTAATCAAAGCACAGTGGGAACTCACACGAGACAAATGACGATCCCCAGGTCGATGAACTAACCTGTACACATGTCACCAGGGAACTGCTATCTGACGTCAGGTATAAGACCAACTAGCATGTTCCCGGCGAGTCCTGTCCGGTGTACTCATAACCCAATGAGCACCTGTATACATCTTAGGTGAACCAACTGACACCAGTGGCTTGTGAGACCGGCCACCGCCCCTCGTCGGGGTCTCGACTGTATACACTAGTCTACTCTGGAGTATCGATGCCCTGTCTCGAAACTCCCACGACTAGGGACCTTTTAAGGATGTGCTTATAGACTCCAGCTCTCACTTATATGATCGCCCTCATACTGCTGGCAGTCAAGCAAGAATCCTACGGGCTCTATCAACGTGCAATAGCGACATGTCAGGTCACCTAAAGCAGTACACGATGATAAAGGTAAACCAGATAGCATACTATCATTTCGAGTAAGACTGTCCTACCGGGATAGGTCCTCCCTCAATCATTGCAATCACGTGCCTGTGATCCAATAATTGACTCTGAGGGCACTATCTCCAACACTCATTAGGGTTTTGACAGTTGATTCGGTCAAAACCATTTTGAGGCGGACTCATTAGGGTTTTGACAGTTCATTTGGTCAAAACCATTATGAGCCGCGGACATCATTTACTAATCCTTTTAGTGATAATTTTATGATGGCTAATTGCATTGACCATTTGACCCCGTTGACCTCTCTTGACTTTGTTGACCGGTTGACCGTGTTGACCATTGACTTTCAAGAGGGATCTACACTCTTCTTTTCTTTTTCTTTTTCTATTTTGATTATGATAATGGTCATTTTAATGTAGCCATCAAACTTTATCTTGATGGGATTAGTAATGATAATGTTTTTTGAATTATTGCAACCATGGTTACTTTTCTTTAGTTCACAATTTCTTTCTCATTCTCTCTCTTGCCTTTTCAAGTGAGAAGAAAAGGAAATGAACCATGGTTGCTAGCTCCTCCTTCTTCTTCCTCCTCTTGATTCATCTTTTGATCTCATGTGTTGAGAGATAAAGATCCCACAAAGACAAAACCATCCCTTTATCACTTCTACACAACCTAGGGCTTCTAGATTAGCAATCTCTTTGCCCTAGTTACCTCGGCTCGAGGTGGAGCTCGATGTACATCTCTTGGGTGGATCGTCTTCGACTCAAGGAGGCCGCAGAGGTGACCAAAGTCCGGATCAAGCCTCGGAGCAAGCAAGGAAAGGAACAACAAGAAGAGAAGGAGTTCAAGTTGAGGTATAACCCCTAACCGAGTAGATAAATCTCTAGTTAGGATGCTAGTGTATTGTTTAGCAAAGATCCGGCTTTTCGGTCCATGTTACCATGCTTAGAAAAAATTTTGTTTTACCGATTCCGCAACCCCGAAAGTACCGGGAGAGGTAACGTGGACCTAACAGTGGTATCAGAGCCTAACTAAACACACCCTAGCATGTTAGCAAAGTATTTAGAATATCGACCGGACGAAAAACCGCAAAATCACCCCGAAAAATTCAGTTTCTGCCGATTTTCATATCTGTTCCAAAATCAATAAATCATACACTAAAAATCGGCTCAGGCTTTTTATAGAATACTGAAGAAAAATGGTCACCTAACTCGGTTAAAGAGCCGCGGTTCCGCGGCATAAGCTTGCTTATGCCGCGGAACCGCGGCCGAGTTAACTCGGTTGGCGATTTTCTTTTCTGCAGTATTCTTATATGGGTATTTTGGGATTTTTGATATATGACTTTTCTGTCCAGATTTTCCAGAAAGCAAAATTTGTTTTTGGGGCTCAAAAATCCGTTTTTTTTTGTCGATGTTCTGTAGACTTTGGCTAATGGTTATATCTGTAATGTTATATGTATATTGAACGTCTACTAATCGCTATACGTCGATTAGTGGGGGTTATACACATCTGTGATATGTGTTGTTGATGGTATGTGTATATGAACACGTTGGATTGTCGCGGATGAATAGCCGGGATGGATGTGAGATGAGAGTTTTCTTTTTCTTTCATTCATGTAATAAATTTGTAAATTGATGTAATATTATTTGTATGGCCGCACAACCGGGTCGGGGTTGTAGCCGTCATTGTATAATTCTTATTACTGTTTTTTGCTCCTAGGATAGACCCATGGAGGGGGTGCACAAACTACCGGGTATCTCGAAGTGCCGAGTGGCCTACTCACGGCGTTGAGGGAGGTTGCTTCGCTTCGGGTACTTGGCGGGTAGTTTGCCGCACCCGTAGGGGTCTTGGGTGGGGTATTGGCTATTCATCGCGACCGTGTAATCCGCTTTTCGTTACAGGCTCGAACGAATCGCGGGTTCCTAGTATATCCAAAGTGTTCATCTGTGATCTGGATTGGCTATCATTGCTATATATCTATATATAATAACTATTTAGGCGTTGCTTATGTTTTTCAGCCGCGCTAGCCCAGCCCCCGCTCTGTCGTTAGTTAAGTAACCTAACGGGTGATGACGGGGCCCCGTGGCGAATGCGAATGGCATAAGCGTACGTCATATTTTGATTGTTTTCTGCAATGGTAGGATTTAAATGATGGGACGCATTAAAAGAACTAATGCAAGAAAATAAATCTAAAAGACGACGTTGGAACAATTTTTAAAAAGCTGTTATTGCAAGGACGTTCACTTTTGTTTTGCATCGAGGTATTCGGTTATGAATGCCCAGCACCTCAGTCGACGAGGCAAGGGCCGAGATCCCTTCATCGGGAGTGACCCCTTGGACAAAAGTTTGCGTCAGGGTAATAATTTCATTATAGTCGATTATTCTTGCTTTGCATCGAGGTATTCAGTTTGGAATATCCTGCACCTCATTCGACGAGGAAAGAGCCGAGATCCCTTCACGGGGAGTGACCTCTTTAGCAAAAGTTTTCGCCACTATATTTTCAAAAACTGTATCACGTTCCTTCAACGATATCAAGTTCATTACGTTAACGGGTTTTCGCCAAAACCCAGTCGTAGCCCTCCGTCGTTTCGGATTGATATTGCTTGTATTCGTGCTACGTATTTCGTGCTCAGCCGAGGCGTAGTGTACGGTAGCTATGTAATATTTTTTCCGTAGGATACAAAGTGATTGGTTAGGACAGTCATGCGGTCATTTTGGCTCAGTCAAGGACTCGTACGGGTGGGTCTAATGCAGTCAAGATAATGACGGGTTGAACTTGACTAGGATCCTTTGATATGTTGGCTCAGTCAAGGTCGCTTGGGTCCTAGGGGCAAAAACCACATCGGGAGTTTCAAAAGTACTGAAACTTGCAGATTTAGCATACCTTCTGGAGTATGGTGACTAGAGTGGATTCCATCTAGATCATCACACAATGATAGTTGGATCCCGATCCCACTGATGAGTTGGATTACTCTCGGGAGATTATTTCACTTAACAATCAATGCTATAAACCTAGTAGGTGTCTAGAAAGGTGTTAGCGGGGCTACGCCCCCAGGGAAAAGAGGTTCTTAAATTAAGGAACTTCGCGAAAGCGTTGGAAAACCTCCCTCGAAGTACCGACACTAGCCTGGCTGAAAGGTTAAGCAAGTATTGTGACGTGAATTAAATCCCGGCTAGTTCTTCTTTTAAAAGGTTTTAAGAAAGAATTTGAGGAAACAGTGGGAGACATCCTGGTTAGATAAATTAATAAACTAATCTAATCTTGCAAGAGCGCACGCTGAGTGTTTCTTTTCTCTCTCTCCAGGTAGCAACCATTTCACGCCCTAATCAAGATAATAAAATGTATCGCTTGACCGATCCGAATTCTTATTCAGGGCTGGGGAACGTTGGTTCGGCTCTAACTTGTGACAACAGTCATAAGTATGAGCAAGAGAAAGGGGATTGTATGGATTCCAAGGATACCCAGTTGAAGAAGAAGCATGGTTTTGCATCTACTTCAACTGTTTTACGGTCAGCCCTACCTCCTGGGTACTTGATACCGGATCAGGATCTCATATCTATAATTTATTACAGGGACTGAGAAAAAGTAGGAAAGTTGCACCGGGTGATATGTCGCTCAGAGTAGCGAACGGAGCACAAGTTAATGCGGCAGCCGTCGGTGAATATCACCTAGTATTGCCAAATGGCAAGACTATGATTTTGAACGATTGCTACTATGTACCCTCCATGGTTTGCAACATCATATCAGTTTCTTTACTCGATAAAGATGGATATAACTTTGTTCTTGATAGAAATATCATGAACATTTACCTTCATAAGGTACTGGTTGCAGAGGGTACACTGTGTAATGGTATCTACGTTCTAAATCAGAATACAGTTCTCAATATACAAAACACACACAAGAGGAAGGATTCAGATACGAATGAATCCTACTTGTGGCATTGTAGACTTGGTCATATCGGAGAGAAAAGACTGAGTAAGTTGCATAAGATGGACTCTTGAATGCGTTCGAGTTTTCATCCTATGAAACTTGTCAGTCTTGTCTCAAAGGGAAGATGACCAAATCTCCGTTCACCGGACATGGAGAAAGGGCAGCAGAGCTCTTGGGACTCATACACAGTGATGTATGTGGTCCGATGTCTATACATGCAAGGGGTGGGTTCTCGTACTTCATCACATTCACTGACGATCTCTCTAGGTTCGGATATGTGTATCTGATGAAACACAAATCTGAAGGTTTTGAGAAATTCAAGGAATTCAGAAACGAAGTAGAGAACCAGACTGGCAAAAGTATCAAGATCCTCCGGTCTGATAGAGGAGGGGAGTACTTAAGCACGGAATTCCTAGATTACTTAAAAGAGAATGGTATTCTCTCTCAGCTTACTCCTCCTTATACACCACAGCACAACGGTGTATCGGAGCGGAGGAATCGTACCCTACTGGATATGGTTCGCTCCATGATGAGTAATGCCGAGTTACCTCTTTCATTTTGGGGACATGCGCTGTTGACAGCCGCATATCTATTGAACGATGTTCCGTCTAAATTTGTGCCTAAAACACCGTTCGAGATATGGAATGGTAAAAAGCCGTATCTTAAACGTATTAAGATATGGGGTTGTCCGGCCTATGTAAAAATACAAAATCCGGACAAACTTCAGGCACGTTCAGTTCTATGTAAATTTGTGGGATATCCTAAGAACTCCACAGGATATCTGTTCTACCACACCGAGGAACAGAAGGTGTTTGTATCTCGCCACGCCACCTTTTTAGAGTGGCAATTTCTTGCAAAAGAAACAAGTGGGAGTTCGGTAGAACTGGAAGAAATTCAGCGACCACAAAATGAAACTGAAGATTTGACAGAACCTCAGAATTCAATAACCCCAGACGAACCTCAGCCACTCCGCAGATCTGGTAGGATTTCTTATCCGCCCGAGAGATACTACGGTTTTCTCATAGACGGGGATCGAGAGGATTGCATCTTGGAAGAAGATGACCCTACCAGTTTCAGGCAGGCCATTATCAGTAGGGACTCTGATAAGTGACAGGAAGCAATGCAATCCGAAATGGAGTCCATGTACGCCAATAAAGTGTGGACCTTGGATATTGCTCCACCTGGGGTAAAACCCGTTGGATGCAAATGGATCTACAAAAGGAAACTTGGTGTAGATGGGCAGGTGGAAACCTATAAGGCTAGACTCGTTGCAAAAGGTTTTCGTCAAAGACCTGGTTTGGACTATGACGAAACTTTTTCTCCAGTGGCTATGCTCAAATCCATTCGGATCCTACTTGCCATTGCTGCCTTCCATGACTATGAAATCTGGCAGATGGATGTTAAAACGGCTTTCCTAAAACGGTTGTTTGGAAGAGTGCATTTACATGGATCAGCCAGAAGGTTTCGTAGACAGTGGAAGCAGAGGGAAGGTGTGCAAGTTGCTTAAATCCATTTATGGATTAAAGCAGGCATCGCGGAGCTGGAACATCTGTTTTGATGAGGCAATCAAGGAATTTAATTTCATCAAGAACGAAAATGAACCTTGTGTCTATAAGAAAATTGTAGGACGAACTGTCGTATTCCTAGTCTTGTACGTGGACGACATTCTTTTGATAGGAAATGACATTCCTATGCTACAATCGGTCAAGCTATTTTTGTCACAACGGTTCTCCATGAAGGACCTGGGTGATGCCTCGTACATTCTGGGGATCAAGATCTATAGAGATAGATCCAAGAGACTACTAGGACTTTCGCAGTCCAGGTACATAGAGACCGTACTAAAGAGATTTAGTATGGAGGATTCCAAGCGCGGTAACATACCCGCATTGCACGGAATTACCCTCTCCAAGAAGATGTCTCCTAAGACTGACGAGGAGAGGGTTCGCATGAGCACTATACCCTACGCTTCGGCGGTAGGATCTATAATATATGCGATGCTATGTACAAGACCAGATGTAGTTTACGCGCTGAGCGCGGTAAGCCGGTATCAGTCAGACCCAGGTGAGGACCACTGGACAGCAGTGAAGAACATTCTCAAGTACCTGAGAAGGACTAAGGAGATGTTCCTGGTTTACGGTAATGGAGACCTCAGGGTCGAGTTCTTTACCGATTCAAGCTTCCAGAGTGACAAAGATGACAGCAAGTCTGTCTCGGGTTTTGTGTTTACCCTCAACGGAGGGGCGGTATGTTGGAGGAGTTCCAAACAGGATACCGTCGCAGACTCAACGATGGACGCTGAATACATTGCTGCAAGCGATGCCGCAAAAGAGGCGGTCTGGATGAAGAAGTTCATTAGTGAACTTCAGGTGGTTCCGTCCATTGTTGACCCAATACCTGTGTATTGCGATAACAATGGGCCTATAGCTTTAGCGAAGGAACCAAGGTCCCATCAGAAATCCAGGCACATCTTAAGGCGGTATCACCTGATCAGGGAGATCATTGATCGCCAGGAGATCGAGGTGCGGAGAGTGGACACAAAGGACAACACAGCGGACCCATTCACAAAGGCCTTGCCCCAGACTCAGTTCGAGCGGCTGATCGAGATGATAGGTCTTCGATACGCCAGTACATGGCCTTAGTGCAAGTGGGAGATTGTTAGTGTATATGCCCTAGAGGCCATTACTGTATCATACTAGTATATATATTACTTGATGGATGCTTGGGATATTCACAGTTGTATAGACAATCTTGCTCGATATAGTAGTATGCTACTTGGTTTGTCTCTGCTTTAATGTGTATATGTGTGTTTCTTTATATCATCTATACGCATTAGTAAAGCCCTTAGGATCTTTGCTTGATTACCGGCGTTGTGATGGCGATCACACTCGTGGAGGCTGGGTAATCTACAAGCACATCCTTATACACGTCCCTAGTCGTGGGATTATCGAGATAGGGCATCGATACTCCGGAGTAGACTAGCGTATGCGCTTCTCATCCCAGCACGGAAGACGGTCTGTCCCACAGCCGTCAGTACGCCGTACTTGAGATAGTATGCGGATGCTCGTTAGGTTACGAGTACATTGGACAGGACTCGTCGGGAACTGATGGTTGGTATTATACCTATCGTCAGTTATCAGTTCCCAGGTGACATGAGTACAGCTTAGTCCGCTGACTTGACACTGTCACTTCGCCTCGAGTGTGTTCCCACTGTTCTTTGATTACTACCCTACCACGGCTCTACTGAGTCGTGCAAACAGGTAGTAGTTGGGTGCAGTCCCGAAGCACTTGGAGGCAGTGACGGTTAGACAGGATTCGTCTTTCCCGGTATTGGGGGTTGACATCGCGTTGTGTTTAGGAGAGCCATTACACGAGTAGTCCCTGGCCAGGGCAAGCGAGATATACTGGTAGGTTTCCAGTGTTATCTCAGGGTGTACTGGGCTTCACTCCGACACGACTTGTACCGCTATTAGGGGACTGACGTTTACCGTCCCCCTAGACCCGCCATGCGATGTATCAGACGAACAGACCGGACTGTACGGAGATTGTCACATACAGGCTCAGTAGGAGTTCGGATGGGTTTACCTCATCGGCCTTCTTATCGACATCTACCTGGGGACCGTTACGTACAGCTAGTGCCGCTTACGGTCTGTGGTTAAACCCACTGCCAGCGTAGTGTCGAGTCTTTAGAGTCCCACACAGAGAGTTTCCCTGCACTAAGCGAAACGTGTAGAGGCCGTATGGTTTTATGGCAGGGCTGCGATCACTTACGTACACTTGTGTGCGTGTGGTGTTCGGGCAGGCAATACTGATGGGCTTTGGTTTAAGCCGGATCCTAGTATTGCACGGATGGATTTGTTTTGTCTTCTGCGCATCCGCATTCTACGGAATGCGGATGCAGGTGTGTATGCACAGTTTTCCGGAGCGATGAAGGAGGAGGTGCCTCATCAGGGTTTTGGCAGTTGGTTCGGCCAAAACCGTTATGTGGCAGACTCAGTAGGGTTTTGACAGTTGATTCGGTCAAAACCATTTTGAGGCGGACTCATTAGGGTTTTGACAGTTCGTTTGGTCAAAAACCATTATGAGCCGCGGACATCATTTACTAATCCTTTTAGTGATAATTTTATGATGGCTAATTGCATTGACCATTTGACCCCGTTGACCTCTCTTGACTTTGTTGACCGGTTGACCGTGTTGACCATTGACTTTCAAGAGGGATCTATACTATTCTTTTCTTTTTCTTTTTCTATTTTGATTATGATAATGGTCATTTCAACGTAGCCATCAAACTTTATCTTGATGGGATTAATAATGATAATGTTTTTTGAATTATTGCAACCATGGTTACTTTTCTTTAGTTCACAATTTCTTTCTCATTCTCTCTCTTGCCTTTTCAAGTGAGAAGAAAAGGAAATGAACCATGGTTGCTAGCTCCTCCTTCTTCCTCCTCTTGATTCATCTTTTGATCTCATGTGTTGAGAGATAAAGATCCCACAAAGACAAAACCATCTCTTTATCACTTCTACACAACCTAGGGCTTCTAGATTAGCAATCTCTTTGCCCTAGTTACCTCGGCTCGAGGTGGAGCTCGGTGTACATCTCTCGGGTGGATCGTCTTCGACTCAAGGAGGCCGCGGAGGTGACCAAAGTCCGGATCAAGCCTCGAAGCAAGCAAGGAAAAGAACAACAAGAAGAGAAGGAGTTCAAGTTGAGGTATAACCCCTAACCGAGTAGATAAATCTCTAGTTAGGATGCTAGTGTATTGTTTAGCAAAGATCCGGCTTTTCGGTCCATGTTACCATGCTTAGAAAATTTTTTGTTTTACCGATTCCGCAACCCCGAAAGTACCGGGAGAGGTAACGTGGACCTAACATTTGTGATATATCAATTAATAATATATTAATTAAATGAAATTGTGTCATGGTTGGGTTTGTTGACTTGTTGACCAAGGTTGACTAGTTGACCATGGTTGAAACATTGACTATCATCATTACACATCAAAGATGCTCTTTGATTCTAGCAAAAACCATTTAGTGTGAAATGATAATAGTCTTATCAAACCTTCCATCAACTTTTTCATTTTGATTAATTTTATTAATTTGATAATTCACTTATATTGTTATGGTTGTAAAAAACCATCTCATTCTATCATAACCATTCTCTCTCCTCTCTTCTTCTTCCTCCTCCTCTAGTTCAAGGAGATCCATTCTCATGAGTTGAGAAACCTCTCCTTGAGATAAAATACCCTAAACCACTCTCTACTCACTCTAAGGTTGAAGGTCTAGCAAGCCAAAGATCTTAGTTCTCTCAAAGTTCGAGAAAGGAGCTCAAGGAAGAAACCCTCAGGTGGATCCATCTTTGACAAGAGTAGGCGACGAGGAAAGCACCATCCAACCACTACAAAGAGTCCAAGAAGAAGGAGTTCAAGTGAGGTATAACCTCTAACCGAGTAGATAAATCTCTAGTTAGGTTGCTAGTGTGTAGTTTAGCCTAGATCCGTTTTTGTAGTCCAAGTTACCTAAACCCTAAAAATCGTTTTTTACCTTTTCCGCAAGCCCGAAAGAACCGGGAGAGGTAACGTGGATTTACAGTGACTCAAGTTGATTATTTGGCAAGATGGGTTTGTTAGTTTTATGCTAGAAATGCTGTCGTGACAAGTTTGTTTATATTTTGTTTCTGTTAATGATTTTTATTTAATAATGAAATGATGCATGCTTATTCTGTTAATGGACTTGACTAATTCATATGTGGATCCGGATCCGTATTCGACTTTGCATATCTGATTCGTATCTGTATCCGTTTTTGTTAAATATGGATATGTTTTTTTTCTACCGAACCATATCTTTATCCATATCCGAGATTCTTACACAAATATGAATATGGTGATGCCTATATCCAATCTGAATGCAAACCAATCGAGAGGGCTTATGAAAGCTTGATCTTCTACGCTACTCCAAAATTCAGTTATGAATTAGATATGATAAAGATTATTGATTGATCAAACAGAGATCCTAGATTTCCATTCTAATCTCATATTTATAGCGTCCTGGAGTGGCATCCTTATAGCGTTGTAACCCCCACGGTCTCCTAGTCATGCCTTTCATAGTAAAATTTGTTGCACATAGCAACCCACGTTCTTATGCACATTCGCCTAATTAGGCCGACTAAAATCAGTCATTATTTCTGCAGCACGACCGAATGGATGTGATCGGTTCCTTATTTTCCTAAGTTGAATTGTGGCAAACGACTAAGATCCTTATGTTAGCTAGGATGGCATCTCTTCTGCTCTGTGAGCTATTACGAGCTGAATTACCATAGCTCAATCGGCTATGGTTAGTACTCTGCGCATTCTTTGATTATGTATTTAGACGGTTGTGTTTCGAAATTATACTGCAAGGAAAAAAATCCGGACTAGTAAAGGACTAATAATATACAATTAGTTTGACGTTCTGGAAATAACTCTTTAACTGTCGATGATGAGCAGGGATGTTTGTGCCAATAAATTAGTTGAGGGGCTATAAGTGCCACAAAGATAAACTACAGGGTGTTTTTGTGCTATTAACCATTAAATAAATTTAAAATATCCTGCAAATTTAAAATGATATTTTGCTATCTTTTTTCGCTCTCCTTGAGAAAATAAGGGCGTCCTTTACAAACCTAGCAAAAAGCTCATTCCAAGTGTATTACCAACATAAAGACATAAATGAGAGGGAGAGTATGGGCCTCATAAGGAATGTATAGAAGCTCAAACTGCATATATCATGGAAAGAAGTGCACATTGGCTAGATGGCCACTAACTAGGGTTGCATCCAGCTGGATTTTTTTCGGATACGCATATTATTTTCCGGATTCAAATGGATATGAATACGGACATATATTTGAAAGTATCAATTAAAGTATGGTTGTGAGGACTTTTATATAACCTGCATTGTCTTTTTTCTGCAACAGCAAACTCTGGAAAACGTCAATTGTTTACTATGAAGTAGGAATGAAATCAAACGCTAGACCTAAGAAAAAAATTATTTCATTTATCATATCTAGTAATTTTAATTTGCAGTTCATAAATTGTAAGGTCGTTCAAAATATAAGTATCTTATTCCAAACTTTAAAATGTGTTTTCTGTTCTGTATCCAACAGGAAAGCCGCTCAGCCAACTTAACTCTCTGCAAATCTCAAATTGCTCTTCGACCAGTTGGTCCAGGTAAAGATCCACAGACTTAGTTGAATCACCAAGTCAAACTCCAAAATTTAAAACTAAAAGGATTTTTTTCCAGGAAATTAAAACACAAAGGTCTATCTACCTGGTATTGGGAAACCCCTAGGGAAATCATGAAGATTTAACAGGCCATCACCGAACTCGTAAGCTAGATCGCAAGGCTGTTCTGTTGACAAAACTTCTGAGACCTGTCGAACTGTGAAGTATAGTGGACCGTAAATATTAGCTACGCCGGCTGGAAGTAATCCACCTGAAAATATAATTACAAAAATCTGACTGTTAAGATTCATTACAAGCCCATGGAGACATAGAAGAGGAAACACAAGCATCAAATAAGTGGAGAAGATAGGGCTCCAAATTAAAATGCAAAAACCGACAAAAACAGCTCAAAACCATACAGTAAATAGTCCTTCATACCACTCAAGTAAAACACAAAAGATCGTCATAAACTTCAAGACATATAATTAAGAAAACAACTTAATGTGCGACATCAACCTTGAACTGCTGTTTCCAATTCTGGAGTAAGAAACATTAGTTATGGTGGTAGTGAAGTAAGAAACATGAAGAACACCACCACCCACCCACCCACGCCCCATCCCCCCACCCCCCACATCCCCTTCCCGCTCTTAAAAAAGGCAGAACGAAAAGGAAACGGGGGGAAACGCCTAAAAAGGGAGGGGGAAAGGAAAACCACCTCCAACCCAAAAATAGGAAAAGCAGCAACAAAAGACAAATTTTTATATTAAAACAATAACAGCAGTACTCCGTGCTCTAGTGAAGAAAGTATAAAGCCATGTCCATAAGCATGATTGATGGCAACCCATCTTCGCAATCTAACATTCTTCGAAACATATCAACAAGCCACCATCCCTGATTATAAGTACTCTATATAAAATAAAGCTAAATGCTGCAATATATATATATATATATATATATATATATATATATATATATTGAGAGAGAGAGAGAGAGAGAATAATGGAGGAAAGAGGCCATAAGAGAGAATTTTCTCCTATGGCGTCGAAAAAGTACACCCTCATTTTTTCCGACGAGCGACGCCCATCATCTTCATCGTTATCATCTAAAGATGTGGGTACACCAAATTTCATGTGATTCTACAACTTTTTCACCGTTGATTTAGTAATGTAAAAAGTTCTCTTGTCGGTAAACCGTTAATTTTGAACCCACTAAATCAACGGTGAAAAAGTTGTAGAATCACATGAAATTTGGTGTATAGATGATAACGATGAAGATGAAGATGATGGATGCCGATCATCGGAAAAAATGAGGGAGGGCGTACTTTTTCGACGCCGTAGGAGGAAATTCCCTCATATGGCATCTTTCCTCCATTATTCTCATATATATATATATATATATATATATATATATGACATTCTACTTCTAGGAGGAGAGGGAATCTTTTCCTCCTGTGTTTTTCACCGTTGGATTTGTGATTCGATGGTTGGATGAATATAGGTAGTTAGTGATGATATCCCATAAAAAATGATGATGACATCATCCATATTTTCTACCACTAGATCAAATAATCCAACGGTGTAGTACATGGGAGGAGACTCCTCCTAGAAGTAGAATAGTACTCTCTCTCTCTCTCTCTCTCTCTCTCTCTCTATATATATATATATATATATATAAGGTCCTAATTCGAAGTTCAAGAATGATACAAGAATTTCACAATTATTTAATGAGTTTGGTTTGATTGCTGCAAACAAGTTGCTAGTGAAATAAAATTCCAAAATACTACCAACATACCATTTTCAAATATCAGAAATGAAAATACTCAAGAAATACGAAACCAGGATGGCTTTGGTAAAATGATGCATAAAGCAACATAATAATTTTGACAGACAATACTCACCAAGGATTATACGTCCATATGCAACCCCATCTTTGCCAAGAAAAATTGCCTGAATATGTGTAAGTTAGAACCACATTACGAGTTATGTACAACATATAGTGAAATAGCACAAAAATATCATGGGAAAACATTAGAAGAGATGACATTAAAAATATCTCATAGGAAATTGACCTTTTTAAAGTCATTTATTAAATTCCAAGCAATGGGCAAAGGTCCTGTTTCACAATGTGGATCAAGAGGTCAGTAAATCGGCAGAATAATGACAAAAAATATGGAGAAATTAGCTAGAATTAATTTAATTTTTTCAATGGCATAAAATGATGTCTGACTGAATGACTTGATCAATGCCAAATCTCCAACTACATGAAATTTGAAAAGGAGGGGGAACATTGATGTTTCTAATTTAATTAACCGCAGGAAGTTTTGGAATGTCATTATGCAGATTAAAGTCTAACTACAAAATACTTTGATGTCTACGCATTGTAATATAGTATGTAGGATATTCGATGTGATATTCTGATTATACGCGCAGAAACAGTAGGCGTGTTATCACAATCTAATTTCTCAAACATTGGAACTTAAATATAAACTAGAAGTTACTTCTAATCTCATAAACAAAAAATTGTTTAGGATGTTCAAGCCTCAAACAATAACAATACAAATATCGGTCTCAATTTTGAGAAATTATATTGTACTACATATCTGGGTTAGGCATGATTATTGATTACGATCCCCACGATTTGTTGTTTGAATAAAAGATTAAATACAAAGAGGAAGATGATAAATACATGATAAGAATCAAGTCAATAATGCTGGAAAGAAAAGATCATGGGCAGTGTACTGTTGGTGTGTAGTAGCACCTCTAGTAAGGTTGCAACATCATAAATTAGTGAACTTTTAAAATTCTAGAGTGCTATTACAAACCAACTACGAATCGTAACTCGAGATTAGGGTAATATCAACATGATAAGAAGTCTAAGCTAAAGGAAAAGGAAATACAACCTTTGTAGCCAACTCCTTCGGTCTTTAGGACTCCTACGGCTTTGCACGAAGCTTGGAACGACTCCGCTCAAGGTCCTTCGTCGTCTACGATGATCCATCCGGAGATTTCTAGATCAAGCTCTTAGCTTCACAAAATGAAGCAAACACTCTACACTAAAGGGCCAGGGTAGTGTAGTATAGTTGTGTGGTTTGTGAACTCACTTAAAAACCCTTTCTTTTTAAGTTCCTCGCTCTATTAAAAACTCAAGAGAGATTGAAGAAGGAGGAAGATGAAGATGGCAAAAGCTTTTGTGAGTATAATGAAAAACTTATATCAATAAAGTGAAAAACAAAGAATATATATGAGACACTCTCAAAAAATAACCATGGTTATCTAAATATCTAGATATTTTGTGGATGAGTTAAAGAACAAAGGAAATCTAACTAGGGTTAAGTCAAAGGTCAACTAAGAATTGTGTAGAAAGAATGAGTCATTTAGCTAATTTCCTTTTTCTTTAATCCATAAACAAAATAGAAGATATTTATCAACCATGTAAGTCTTGCATTGCCATCTTCTATGTATCATCAACCATGATACATATGTATGTATGTATGTGTGCATGCACATCATCATGTGTATGTATAAACATATATGCATACATCCAAAAGAAAAGGTTTAATTAAAAGTGGGCTAAAAGTCAATATTAAATCAACACTTGATTTAATAAATCGGTCACATCAAATGCGACCCGACCAATAATAAACGCCCGATTAAAATACGGTATCACATACTCGCATTTAGTCGAGCTCCCGCACATATATCATATACACTCCACATCATTTCGCCTGAGCTAGAAAAATCCTGTGTGGGACTCTAAGACTCGTCAATACGCCGGCAGTAGGTGATGATGATATCAAAACACCTACAAGCCGCAAGCGGTCAGCTAAACGTAACGGCCATCCGGGTATTGAGCGATCAGAAGAAAAACAAGCGAACCCGTCAAAACTCATGTCGAGCCATTGGCAACACTTACCGTACAGTCTGGTCTCTTCGTCTGACATGTTGCATATCAAGTTTCGGGATGGAATCGTCGAGCCCTAATAACTCAATAAGTCATGTCGATATGGTCTATGACCGGTCGAGAAACTACTGATAACACTTATCAGTAAATCTCATCAGCCTTGGCCAGGGACTTCAAGTCAGAGCCAATCGCACATTGCAGAACATCAACTCCCAATACCGGGAGAGACAAAACCCTAATATAGCCGCGAAACCGCGGTAGAACAGGCTTTTTTGTCATGTTTGCGCGGCTACATTAAGCCCTCTGCGCACAAAATTTCCTGTGGAGTTCTACCTGTTCTGCCGCGGTTGCACGGCTACATTGAGTCCTCTGCGCACAAAATTTCCTTCGGAGTTCTAATAGGGGGAAATGTGATTTCTGGAATGTTTGTTTTCTGGCCCTCATTTGTACGAGTACTGGATTGAACTTGGGGCCAATACGGATATGTTTTTGTCGATTGAAATTTTAAATGTGTTAGGTTTCGGTGCATACATTACTATCTGTGACCGTGAACGTCATTAGAGCGGTATAACTCATCTAACTGCTATATGCTCTTTTAGACGGGTTTGCGAACATGACATCCACGTTGATGTTCTGTGTTGTGCTGTGGTTGTGGTTGGATTGTCGTGGTGGATAGCTTGTGGTGCAATGTTTATAGTACAGTTAAGATTTATTTGTACATTTGTTATTGCGGGACGAGAGTCCGACATGTGGATTACCGTCACTGCCTTATTGTATATTATTTGATTGGGGCTCGACCGGGTTGAGGTCGATGTCACCATTGTACATATTATTTTTCTTTTCTGTACTAAGTTTACCCCGCGATGGAGTGCACGAATAGCCGGGTTCTAGAGGCCAACAAGCCAGCATCTCATGGCGTTGAGACGGAAAGGGCTTCACTCTAGAATTGGCGGGCTATTCGCCGCACTCGTAAGGGGTATAGTTTGACCCATGGAGGGGCGCCCAAGTTACCGGATTTCGTGAAGTGCTGGATGGCACATTCACTTTGTTGAAGGGGGTTGTCTCACTTCTAGGATTGGCGGGTAACTTGCCGCACCAATAGGGGTCCAGGTTTTTATCGCACGGGCTATGCACACGACCGGGAACGTCGAGTTTTATTTGCGGCTCAAATAAAACCTGAGGCTCCAAGATTATCCACCATTCTGTGTTAATTGATGAGATTCTGTGATATTGCTTATTATCATGCTTGGGACGAATGATATATATATATAGACACTAGTAAATGTAAATGCTTTGCACCCGCGCTAGTTCAGCTCCCGCTCTGTCGTTAGTTAAGTAATCTAACAGGTGATGACGGGGCCCGGTGGCGAATGCGGAAGGCATATACGTATATTGTATTTTTCGTTATTTTCTGGTATGATAGGTTTAATCGATAGGACCGCATTAATTTTAATTAATGCAAGAAAAGAAACCTGAAAGATATTGTCGGAACAAATTTCGAAAAACTACAGTTATATTCTTTCACTTTGCATAGTGGTATTCGGCTGTGAATATCAAGCACCTCATTCCAGAAGGCAAAACCCGAGATCCCTTCGAGGGGAGTGATCTCTTGAGCAAAAGTCTAAACTGTAGATTACTCGGTTTTCTTTAAAACCGGAAATTTTCAAAAAGCGGAGCTTAAACCACTCCTTTTCAAAGCTATCAGGTTCCTTCAACAATATCAAGTTCATTACGTTAACGGTTTTTCTCGCCAAAAACTCAGCCATAGCCCTCCGTCATTTCGGGTAAAACGCACATAGTATTCATGCGGTGTTTGTTGGCCAAAGTCAAGGCATCGTGAATGGTAGTTGTATGTTGATTATCTGTAGCATAGATAGATGCATTGGTTTAGGACAGTCGTACCACTTGTTGGCCAAAGTCGAGGGTGTGTACGGGTGGGTCTAAATCAATCTGGACAATGACGGGTAGAACTTGACATTGCGCGTTATGATTTGTTGGCCAAACTCAAGGTAATAAGTGCTTGGGGCAAAAACAACATCGAGAGTTTCAAATACAGAAAACTTGTAGATTTAGCACACCTTTTGGAGTGTGGTGACTAAAGTGAATTCCGTCTAGGACATCACACAATAATAGTTGGATCCTGATCCCACTGATGAGTAGGATTACTCTCGGGAGATTATTTTCACTTAACAATCAATGCTATATACCAAGTAGGTGTCTAGAACGGTGTTAACGGGGCTATGCCTCCAGGGAAAAGAGGTTGTATAATTAAGGAACTTCGCGAAAGCGTTGGAAAACCTCTCAAAGTACCAACACTAGCCTGGCTGAAAGGTTAAGCAAATATTGTGATGTGCGATTAATCCTGACAAGTTCTTCTTTTAGGGTTTGAAGAAGAATTCGAGGAAACGGTGGAAGCCATCCTGATTAGATAAATTTATAACCAATCTAAACTTGCAAGAGCGCACGCTAAGTGTTTTCTTTTCTCTCTCTCCAAGTAGCAACCATTTTTCACGCCCTAATCAAGATAATAAAATGTATCGCTTAACCAATCCGAATTCTTATTCGGAGCTGGGGAACGTCGGTTTGGCTCTAACTCATGACGGCGGTCATAAGTACGAGCAAAGGAAAGAGGATTTCATGAATTCCTTGATGACCCCACCGAAGAAGAAACACTATTCCGTCTTCTTCAGGTGTTCTTGTTATTAAGAACTGTTTTTCGGTCAGACCTACCTTCTGGGTATTAGATACCGGATCAGGATCTCATATCTGTAATTTATTGCAGGGACTGAGAAAAAATAGGATAGTTGGACCTGATGATATGTCCTTCAGAGTAGGGAACGGAGCACACGTTGATGCTACAGCCGTCGGTGAATATCACCTATTGTTGCTAAATAGCAATACTATGATTTTGAACAATTGCTACTATGTACCTTCAATGGTTTGCAATATCATATCAGTTTCTTTACTTGATAAAGATGGATATAAGTTTGTTCTTGATAGAAATATCATGAACATTTACCTTAATCAGGTACTGGTTGCAGAAGGTACACTGTGTAATGGTATCTATGTTCTAAATCAAAACACGGTTTTCAACATACAAAACACATGTAAGAGGAAGAGTCCAGAAATGAACGAATCCTACTTGTGGCATTGTAGACTTGGTCATATCGGAAAGAAAAGACTAAGTAAGTTTCATCTTATGAAACTTGTCAGTCTTGTCTCAAAGGAAAGTTGACCAAATCTCTGTTCACCGGACATGGAGAAAGAGCAGTAGAGCTCTTGGGACTCATACACAGTGATGTATGTAATCCGATATCTATACATGCAAGGGGTGGATTCTCGTACTTCATCACATTCACTGACGATCTCTCTAGATTCGGGTATGTGTATATTATAAAACACAAATCTGACGTTTTGATAAATTCAAAGAATTCAAAAAGGAAGTAGAGAACCAGACTGACAAAAGTATCAAGATCCTCCGATCTGATAGAGGAGTGGAGTACTTAAGTACGGAATTCCGGGATTTTCTAAAAGAGAATGGTATTCTCTCTCAGCTTACTCCTCCGTATACACCACAGCATAACGGTGTATCGGAGCGGAGGAATCGTACCCTTGTGGATATGGTTCGCTCCATGATGAGTAGTGCTGAGTTGCTTCTTTCATTCTAGGGGTTTGCTTTTGACTCAGTTGTACTCATATTGAATAAAGCACCGACCAAATCAATGCCTACCACCCCGTATGAAATATGGACTGGGAAGAGACCATGTCTTAATTACATTAAGATATGGGGTTGTTCTGCTTTTGTTAAAAAGCACAACCCGGACAAACTCGAGGCAAGGTCTGTATTGTGCAAGTTTGTGGGATACCCTAAACATTCAAAGGGTTATCTGCTCTACCACACTGAGGAACAAAAAGTGTTTGTATCTCGCCACGCCACCATTTTGGAAAGGGAATTTGTTGCAAAAGAAATTAGTGGGAGTACGGTAGAACTGGAAGAAATTTCTGAACCACAAACTGTAGCAGAAGATTTGGTAGAACCCCTAGATTCAGAAGTACCTGATGAATCTCAGCCACTCCGCAGATCTAGTAGGGTTTCTCATCCGCCTCAGAGATACTACGGTTTTCTCATAAATAGGGATCGAGAGGATTGCATCTTAGAAGAAAATGATCCTCCTAGTTTCAGGCAGGCCATTATCAGTAGAGACTCTGATAAATGGCTAGATATTATGCGATCCGAAATGGAGTCCATGTACATCAATAAAGTGTGGACCTTGGATATTGCTCCACCTGGGGTAAAACCCATTGAATGCAAATGAATCTACAAAAGAAAATTTGGTGTAGATGGGCATATGGAAACCTATAAGGCTAGACTCGTTGCAAAAGATTTTCGTCAAAGACCAGGAGTGGACTATGGCGAAACTTTTTCTCCTATAGCTATGCTCAAATCCATTCGGATCCTACTTACCATTGCTGCCTTCCATGACTATGAGATCTGGCAGATGGACGTAATAACGGCTTTTCTAAACGGAAGTTTGGAAGAGTGCGTTTATATGGATCAGCCAGAAGGTTTTGTAAACAGTGGGAGCAGCAGGAAGATGTGCAAGTTGCTTAAATCCATTTATGGATTAAAGGAGGTATCGCGGAGTTGGAACATCTGTTTTGATGAAACAGTCAAGGACTTTGACTTCATCATGAACGAGGATGAGCCATGTATTTATAAAAAGATTGTAGGACGAACTGTCGTATTCCTAGTCTTGTACGTGGACGATATTTTTTTGATAGGAAATGATATTCCTATGCTACAATCAGTCAAGTTGTTCTTGTCACAAAGGTTCTCCATGAAGGACCTAGGTGATGTCTCGTACATTCTGGGGATCAAGATCTGCAGAGATAGATCCAAGAGATTATTAGGATTTTCGCAGTCTAGGTACATAGAGACCGTACTAAAGAGATTTAGTATGGAAGATTCCAAACGCGGTAACATACCCGCATTGCATGGAATCACCCTCTCCAAGGAGATGTCTCCCAAGACTGACGAGAAGAGGGTTCGTATGAGCACTATACCCTACGCTTCGGCGGTAGGATCTATAATGTATGTGATACTATGTACAAGACCAGATGTAGCTTACGCGCTCAGCGTGGTGAGCCGGTATCAGTCAAACCAAGGTGAGGATCATTGGACGGCTGTGAAGAACATTCTAAAGTATCAGAGAAGGACTAAGGAGATGTTCTTAGTGTATGGTAATGGAGACCTCAGGGTCGAGTCCTTTAGCGATTCCAGCTTTCAGAGCGATAAGGATAACAAAAAGTCTGTCTCGGGTTTTGTGTTTACCCTCAACGGAGGGGCGATGTGTTGGAAGAGTTCCAAAAAGGACACCGTCGCAGACTCAACGATGGAGGCTGAATACATTGATGCAAGCGATGCCGCAAAAGAAGCGGTTTGGATGAAGAAGTTCATTGCTGAACTTCATGTGATTCTGTCCATTGTTAATCCGATACCTTTGTATTGAGATAACAATGGGGCTATAGCTTTAGCGAAGAAACCACGGTCCCATCAGAAATCCAGACACATCTTAAGACGGTATCACCTGATCTGAGAGATCGCCAGGAGATCGAGGTACGGAGAGTAGACACTAAAGAAACACGGCGGATCCATTTACAAGCCCTCCCTCAAGCGCAGTTCGAGCGACTTTTTGAGATGTTGGGTATGCGGTACGCCAGCAGCTGGCCTTAGTGCAGATGTTGGGTATTCGGTACACCAATTATCGGCCTTTAGTGCAAGTGGAAGATTGTTAGATATGTATGCCCTAGGGGCCATTATTGTATATATATACATATAGATGCTAGGGATATGTATGTATAGGACATTCTCGCTCAGTATATAGTATATTATTTCAGTTGTCTTTATCAGGATATGTGTATTTGTTTTTATTGTTGCTTTATCCAGCTTACACATATTGATAAAGACATGACACAGTGGTATACTATTAAGGTTTGACTTTATCTTAACATGGCATATGTTATACTTGTTATTTCATATTGCGGTTACATGTTGATAAAACCCGTAAGATCTTACTTGACTACCTACGTTGTGATAGCGATCATATTTGTGGGAACAGATAGTCCATAAGCATATCTTTAAATGGACCCTAGTCGCGTGAGTATCGAGATTGGGCATTGATACTTCAGAGTTGACTATGTATACATTTCTAGACCCCGACAAGGGGCGATGGTTGGTCCCGCGACCATTGATCAGATGCACCTAAGATCGTATAAAGGTGCTCACTGGATGTGAGTACACTGGACGGACTCGCGGAGAACTTCCAGATGATACTATACCTATCGTCAGATGGAAGTTCTCAGGTGACATGTGTACAGGTTAGCCTTCGGACCTGAGATCGTCACTTGTCTCGTGTGAGTTCCCACTGTGCTTTGATCAATACTCTACCACGGCTCTACAGAGTCGTGCAAACAGGTTTTGGTTGGGTCCAGTCCCGAGCCACATTGAGGCAGTGAGCGATTGTTGGGGATTCGTCTCTTCCGGTATTGGGAGTCGATATCGCACTGTGTTCGATTGGTCAGGACCATAAGACCTTGGCCAAGACAGTTGGGATTTACTGATAGGTTGATCAGTACTTTCCCGGATTGGTCATGAGCCACATCAGCACGAATTATCGGATTATTAGGGTCTGACATTTACCACCCCCTAGACCCGGTATGCGATACCCTTAGACGAAGAGACCGGACTGCACGGAGATTGTCACAGATAGGCTCAGTAGGAGTTCGGATGAGTTTGCTCATCGGCCTTCTTATCGACATATATCTGGGTAGCCGTTACGTACAGCTAGTACCGCTGATGGCTTGTGGTTAGACCCACTGCCAGCGTAGTGCCGATCTTTAGAATCCCACACAGAGGGTTTCCCTGCATCGGGCGAAAGATGTAGAGGTCGTATGGTTTTACGACAGGATTCGATCACATACGTGTACTTGTGCACGGATGATGATTCGGACAGATAATACCAGTGGGTTTTGGTTTAAGCCGGATCCTGGTATTATATTGATGGATTATTTTCGTCTCTTTTGTATTCGTATTTTTCGGAATACGGATACGGGTATGTATATACGGATGAGGGGCATTCTTGTAATTTGCCCAAGATTGTTTCTAGAAGGTGACACATCATATTTGTATTAACCATTTTAGGTTAAATGTTTAATACATTATGAGGTGGAGGAAATGAGGTGGAGGTTTGCATAATATGGAGCATGGCTTTTGGTGACACATGGTGGTATTTTATGCCATGACTCACCAAATGAATAATGAACCATGCTTGATTTTGTGATAATATTATTCTTATTGCATTATTGGATGATTCATTAATCACAAGAGAGTACACTCTCCATTCTATGCTAACTCTTCACCATCTTTTCCTCAAGTTGATCTTCTTCTACCCTTAGCCTTTCATGTCTCATGTGTTGAGAAACCTAAGGCTGTGAGAGACATACCAATCCATCCATACTCTCTACATCACCTAGGTCACCTAGTGTAGCGAACTAGGTGCCCTAGTTTCCTCGGATTTGAGGTTGAAGCTCTATCTATAGACTCTCGGATGGATCATCCTTGACTCGAGGAGGCCAACGAGGAAGCATCGATCCGTTACGATCCTTGGAGCATGTGACGAGGAGGAAGACAGCGTGAAGACCCGAAGGACTTGGTTTTTTAGGTATAATTTCTATTATAGTAGATAGAACTCTTTTTGTTGCTAGTTAGGTTTATAGTAAGATCCGAAATAGGGTTATTCTAGCGCCAGTTTTGAATCGTTTGAAATTTTTTGTTCCACAAACGGCCTCGGATGATGGCCAGGGCGTTAGCATAACCTTTCATAATAAATACCCAAAATTCCACAATCTCATATATAACATATATTATATTTTATTTTTCAAAATTTCAAACGGGGCACGTGCCCCCTCTACTCCATAGTGGATCTGTCCCTGCTTCATTACTGGTCTGGTCGGGTCCATTACCAATGTTACCAAAAAACCAATAACTCTAATAAAATTAGGAAAATATCACGATATTCGGCAGATATATCGGGCGATTTTACAATACATCAGCCGATATTTTTCCAAAACTACAAAAGATATAAATTCAACATATCATATTGTTTTCCTTTCAAAACCGAAATATTGGCCGATATAGGAGATATATTGGCAATACTTAGAACATTGATCATTCTAAATCCCGTTCGGCATGATCTAGAGCATGCTCTAGTCCTTACTGTGGTAAGCAGTATAGGCTTCTACATCACATTTATATTGAGCCATTTTGTCGCTTTTAGGTTCCTGCAAATGTTGTCGATGGCAATAAGCAATCCTTGCTCATTATAGAGATATTCCATAACCTTTTGAGAAATTGGCTATGATATACTTAGGAGCCATTCCTAGTGACAATTGTATTATTTAATAACTATAAATCAATATCGGAAATTCATGTAGCTCCTAACCATCTCCTATGCCATATGGAATCTTTAACAATATGATAAAATTGTTTGATGGAATATATACTCGGTACCATACAGCAAATTAGTTTCCCTCAAGAATCATGGATTAAAAAATATGCAATAAAATAAATTTATTCCAGCATATACATCGGTATTGTAGAAACGGTCTAAGCAGAGAAGTCATGAAACGTAGCCTGGGTGGCTCGTCTAGGCGCCCATTTAAGCTGATGCGTAGGCAAGAGCTTACACGGCTGAACCCATTTAATCAAGTATATTTTATTGAAATGTTGGAATTGTATGTTTTTTACCCTCGTTAACAAAATGGTATTCCGATCCGAATTAGATACCCATATGTATCATTTCCTATCTAGAGAATCCAATATCTCCACCCCTGAACATTGTGAATTAATTATACTAAACCGCCTAAGCGGAGCCTAGGAATAAGCGCTAGATAGTATCCCGACTGTCTAGCGTTTTTTATTACTCTAATTCACATTATCATGAACACGTGGAGATCATGCTAATTAATTCGGCGAGGCATACATAAAACTCAATGTTAAAAGTTTAATTAGCAAGCATATCTATCATGCACAAACCATATTCACATACATTTCAACAAGTGAAACTAAATCCAGTAATATCAAGTATGGTTATCAACAACCATGTAAATGGATACGAATCAATCCCTTGCAGCCCATGTACCACATCCATCCACTCTGCAACTCACTCATAACTAAGTGTCGAACCTAAATATTGTGCATCTTGCAAAGAACCCAAGCTCCGAGCGTCAAGCCAGGGTCACACATTGATCAGAGCATCCAACTCCAAGAGTCGAGTGCTGAGCTACGATCGTGAATTCAAGCGCTGAGTTACGGTCTTGAATTCAAGCCCTAAGCCATAGTCGCACCAAGCACCGAGCTTTGAGCATTAAGCTATGATCATGCATCGAAGCACCAAGCCATAGTCACACTTCGAGTACCAAGCAGCGGTCGCTCATGCCGTGTCGGCGAGTAGCAGTCTCGCATATTGTGCCGGGCACAGGCATCGCCTTAGCAATGAGAGGTCCTCACATATATCATCCTGAATGGCGAGCAATTGCGCAAAGAAGCAAGTAGAATTACATTCGTATAGAGAAAACTTTCATGGGTAAAATCATGGGTCCTGTTGCACACTAGAATGGCAACCATTAAATTAACTGAGAAGAAGATATTCTACTTCACTCAAAATCAACACAATGAAAATAAGAATTATCTAGCATGGCAAAAGAAATGAACATCTTATTGATAAATTGAACCTAGTTCAGAGAAGAATTTTCTTCACTTCCCATTTGAAAAACAATCAACTCATCTCAAGTTTCGATTTTGAACAGAGAAAAATCAAAACTCATCTTCTATGCAACACAAGCAATAAGTCTTGTGTATATTGATTAATCTATAATCTATAATTCCATAAACCCAACTAAGTGAAAATATGCGTCAAGTTTTGGCAGTCCTTTTCTACAAACTCACACCAATATGTTATATTCCACTCTTATTACTCACTCCCATTATTTTTAGTCAATCTCCATTATATCAAATGTATATGTGAGTGAAGTTAATAAAAATGATATGGTAATATCAAGTTATTTATAATTTATTTGAGTGTGCAATGCATTTCTAAAATTTAAAAAATGATAACAAGAAATTATTTATCATCAATTAATCAATTAATATAGTTAAGAGAGGCTCATTCCAAATACCAGGCATGACATTTTAGAGATCTTGAACTAAAGGATATTAAATACTTGTCTTAAACTATGTCTTTTAAGCAAAATTTAAAATCCTACTCCATTGAAAACAGAGTTAATGCTCCTTTTATAAAATAAAAATATATATTGGTTGGAATTCTATTGCCATAAACAAAAAGGAAAGTCTTAATATTTGATGATAGTTTGAAATAAGTTAAATGCTCAACTATTTCTATACAACGTCGTTACAACAAATAAAGATTATTGCCTTGTTCAATAAAGTATAAGACATGTTTGTTAAATAAACTAAAATTTGAAATTGAAAAAGAAGATATTAAGGTGGGATTAGAGTTAATTGACATGATTATAGAATTCTAAAGGCCAATCAATACTTAGATTTAAATTCAAAAAAGAAACACAAATTGGAAACCAGGATGAAACTTTTCGTGAAATATGTGCAACTTATATGAACCTCTTAAAAATTCTTGGACGCCATTTTGTGTTCATAGCAGAAATAATAGGAAAATGTCTGGGGACAGTTCGTCAAGACTTCTTGCAAATCTTTGCGGAAACTTATGTTGTTTTTTAACTATTACATCTCCACTATTTTAAGTTTAATATAATAAGGAGGGGATCCAAAATTGAGTTTCTCATATTAACTACACTGTGTGTGGCACACAGTTAACTCCTTTTTGTAGCCAAAAAAGATAAAAATAAAATGTAATTGATAATTGGTCCATCTATTTTCTTTCTCTCACTTCACTCTCTCTAGCTACTCCCTCTCTTCTCTTTAACGTGCATCATCTGTGGTTAAAAATCCAGTATATGCATACGTCAGATAATCATTAGTCTTCTTATTCTCAAAAGGATAATAATTAGTCATAATGCTTTAAATTTGTACTCTAATTCATGCATGTATTAATATTATACATATTTTTTAATATATTAAAACAGTTTAATATTTCTTATATAAAGTCCTCTCTCTTTTTATAAGAATCTCATTGTGTTTTTCAGAATGTTTGGGGCCTTTGGGCTCTATTCGGATTGAAAATTGGCATCTCGGTTAAAGAAAAGCCCATCATTTTTCCCATCAACTCCAAGCTTCTTAGAAGATTCCATTGAGTCCATATTATCTTCTTACAGCATTACAGTGTTTCCCCTTGGCCATTGTTGTCATTGCCAGCTTAATATCCTGCTTCTGGTCCAAAAATGCCAACTATATCTCAGAAACCATTTATACAGACACTAATCACAATCAAAAGTTTCTAATCTATCCACCCGCAAGTGAGTTTCCTTCTTGTGGTTTGGGTAATTTGACAAGGAAGATGTACTAGTCTGATCTAAAGTTCCAGCCAACCTAGAACAGACTTTAGTTTTTGCGCAAATTTAAAAACCAGGAAAAAAATTTTAAAAAATAATCTAAAAGATAGATATCTTTCATTCCTCTAGCACTAAAACTGGCGTGGAAGTCAGCCAAAATGTAAGCATCTTTCAAATGAAATCCGAAAGTTCATATTCATCATTATAAATGATCAAGCCATTTAACCACTTTTTCAGTATCAATGGTGTTTATCAGTGTCAATGATGTTGTATCATTGGACACATGTGGAGAAAGTTCCCAATTATATTAAGAAAACAATTCCAGTTAATAATAGAAGATTTCGCTTTTTAATATATAGGGAGAAATTATAGTTAAAAAGTATCTAGCAAAAAGCACCTTTGCTTGTTTTACAAACCCAGAGCTCCTGTGTAATTGGACCATCACCCATAGACAGCAAAATAGATGCGCTTTGCTTTGCCAACTTGGCATCCTGAAATCGAGTTCCAGCTATTTCCCACATTCTAGATATGAGTCTACAAGCAAAAAATAAAATTTATTGAATAAGTCCCAATTTTTGTCCATCCAATCATGTTTGGAAACGACCAAGCATCGTAGAAATATATAACATAATAAAGTACTGAACTGAATCATAGAATTGATTTTTTTTCCTTTTTGGGGTAGATATGGAATATAATAAATTACCTAGGTTTGAGCCTAGAAAGCAAATGGGGCCTTCTTTCTTCAGGAACATCTCCAATTTTCTTCCTGTGGAAGAAGCAAACTGACCTTATTAAGTTTAGTTCAAAAGGAAGACGAACTACAGAATATTCCATAGAGAAGCTAGGTTGCACGGACACTTCCAACAGATTGCCGTATCCGTGTCCGACACATATCGGACACCGTCACTTGCACGACACTTGCAGGACATGTATCAGACGCATTGTATATATGTCATATGTGTATAATATGTGTTCTATGTATGTCATGTGCATATAAACATATTTTTGGTATCTTATTAGCGGATTGCATGTTAGACTTGTTAATTTTTCCTCGTTTGATATCGTTATACAAGTTTGGTATCTTATTTATCTTCATAAGATTATATATTTATCCGGTCCCCGTATCCTATATTTTGAGATTTTGTTGTGTCGCCGTATTGCATAGCGTCGCATCCGTGTCCCCGTATCTATATCCATGCAACCTTGGCTAATAGTGATAAGTGATAACTAGCTTGCTACATGAGAAGGATGTCATTAGGAAGATGGTTGTTGCTCATTCTAGCACCTCGCAATTTAAAATATATTACTACGAAGACTAGCATTGTGGATGAAATGATGTTAAGGACTAAGCACATGGTCCATCTTATATAGAAAGCATGCAGAGATGTAGAGATTTAGTTTTTGCACTAAAGATTGATAATAGCCCTTTCTAAGAATTACAAATCTATTGGAAAAAGGCTCCTTCCCAGGTACAAATGCGTAATGGTTATTTTTTGTGCTAATTTATTGACTTGCTTCTAATTGTAGTAGTCGGTGATTAAAAAGCAACAAAAAAAGCGGAGCGGCCAAAGGGCCTGGACGCATAGACGCCGTTGTTCATCATGGATTATTGCATTATATATCACTCATTCATATCTCCTTTGTATATAAATAAGTGCTATTAACCCTTGACTGCTACCTAAATACAGGAAACAGATCTAGAAACTGAAGAGACGGATTTTAAGCTAAGAACATTGTATCTGAGTTCGATCGTCAAATACAGGATACAGCCACTGGTGCAAAGTTACAGATAACATGACAAAATTTTCGGGGTTGAAAAAGAGCATTTACATAATAGAAGAATCCAGGCCAAAAAACGAGACCACTTGCTTGTAGGTCGACCGTGCTTCAGTGGCTGAGACAGTTCATCCGGACCGCAGTTCCGCGGTCGAAACGCAATCGATTGGGCTCGAATTTGGACCCATGCCTCGTCATCAAACGGTTACCCCTCAAATCTTTTAGACTCTCGGTGACAAATCTATAAAAGGAGCAGATCTGAAGGGATCAAAGAGCTTTTAATTTTTCTCTTTTAATTTCGAGTTTTAATTGTAATTTTCATTTTTCAGATAGCTTTCTTCTTCCTCTCCTGTTTAGCTTCATCATAACTATCAATGGAGGTTGGAACTTAGGTTAGTTGATTTTCTCTTTTTCCATTTCAAAAACCCATAAAAATTGTAACTAGATTAAGGACCAAGACTTGAATTGAAAGTAAATTTAAAGCTCGTTGGTGCTCTTCCCTTTTTTCTCTCTTTTTATGATGAACTCTTTTTTGTTTTCTTATTGTTTCTTTGTGACGATGATTATGATGAATTGTGAGTAATTGTTATTTGTCGAGGAAATAAGAAGCGTGAATGGTGATTAAGTGATCGAATTCACTCTCTTGATTATATAATTGTGATGAAACTCTATCTAGACTATTTTAATTGATTTCAAGTAACGCGTCTTCCTCTTTGAGTAGCGCGGCTAGATGATTATGCAATCTATATAGAGAATGTTAAAGGTTCTAAAGTGACGCATCCGAATCAAGGAATGGCTATGCCTCCTCAACGGACAATTCCACCGAAGTCCCTTAACATCCTCAAGCATTGGTTTAGCATTATCTATCTCAACTAGGACTTGATTCTAGGCGTCTAATTTGACATTCCATGCTCCATCATCCATTATGGTATATATTTGATGGTTTGTATTCATAACGTTTAGATCAAGGCTGGATTGAGTTTTTATTTCACCAAATGCAAGGGATCGACTATTTGATAGAATATGTTCCACCACCTATATGGTAAGTATTTGATGGTTTGTACTCTTGGAGATCGTTTATTTTTTGTTGAAGAGACTCAAGAGAGGGTGTTGAGAATTTTAACTTGAGATCCGTCACTTAACTTGTTTCCTTAGCAAATCCTCTCCCCTTTGCATTCTCATATCTTCTCAGAAACATTTCAATACTCTTTCAAAACCAAACTCCTCATAACTCGCGTTGAAAACATGATCTTCGCCCTCGATCTCCGTTGGACCGACTTGTGGTTAACAATTTTGCTCACAAAGCGAATTTGCTAATTGCAAAAAACACTATACTACAACACTATTCCGATTTCTCACATCTTTTGCATATTATTTTAGAGTGGGATTGTGGATTGTGGCTCATACCATAGAGAGAAACAGGCGTCCAGGCCCCAATGACATCAATTTGTGTATTTTGAATTAATATTGTTATTTTTTAAGCTTATATGTTAAATATTGATTCTAATTTGATAGTCAACTACTTTGGTTTCTTTTTTATTTGTAGAAACGGTCTAAATAAGCATTCTCAAATATGTTAACAATTAAATTCAAGCTGGCAATGAAGTAAATTCCGCCAATTTTTAAAGATCCAAAAAATTGTAATCAATTAATTAGTTGTCTAAAATAAATCTCTCCAATTTTAAGACCAAAAAAGCAAAAAAAAAATATTGTCGTCAAAGGTTCGAAGCTCGAAAGAACAATCGAAACTCGAAAGCTGTGTAACCATGGTTGAAGCTTGAAGAGTTCGAAATTAAAGATCGAAAGTGAAGACAATATCGAAATTTGAAGTGGAGCTCGAAATTAAAGATCGAAAGTGAAGACAAGATCGAAATTTGAAGTGGAGATCGAAATGGAGATCTTGGTTCAAGTTCGACTTGGAGAACTTCGAAGTCGACGACAGTCGCTGGACCTCATAGCCCTCGACATCGGCGGCGGCTCTCGTAAATCAGCGGTGGAAGGCCCTCATGGTGGCCTTCAGCGTTTAAAAGTGCTAAAACACCTTATTATATATTATACTCCAATTAACAAATAAAAATAGTATATCCACATGAATACAAGCGTATGCATAATTCCCGACTAAGAGGTCTAATGCAGTACAGTGTGACTCTTCTACGCGCATAAACGGCGCCTAGACACCTCATTTAAAACACTTGTGGTACTTGCATCTCAGGTTGTTTGTTTGAGCTTTGTCCTTCAACTAGGATGGCTCTAGCCAGATTGAAGTAATCTTTACTGATATGATAGTCAACGCTTTCCCCTAATTTAGCATTTAAATTTGAAAATGGTGTACATACAAGAATATGCAAAACAATTCTTATGCATAATCCAACGGTTATATTTTCAATCGACATGGAAAATCTCTATGCTAAAATTTGTGGTGCAAATATCCACTCCTAACATGTACAAATAGTAAATTATCATGCAAATAATTGCAATTTCCGTGAAATTTTCCTTATAAATTTTCAAATTTCCCTTATAAATTTTCAAATTTCAAACTAATGTAATCCCACCACAACTTAGATCGCAATAGCATTCAGAGAATGTTCTAAAATAGAGTATTTTATAGTAGAATCAAAAATGGAAAAATTAGTTGATAATAGTCAAAAGTTGGGGCGCGGGATTACTATAAACAATAGGAGTCTTTCTATGCAAGTCAGCTGCACCACTGTGACAAACTGCTAAGTCCACCAATTTCCACCAATAGTGACCAAGTCACACCACCCTGTTTATAGAGATCTGCACCTTGCCCTACACTTTATTTAACATTTTTCATTTATGTCATTGTTTGTGCCTAAAATTGGCTGCAACAATAGTCGATAAGTTCTCAATGTTTCGGCTAGTCATAATGCGGAGAAAATAAGATTAGGATCCAAACCTAGGATTCGAAAAAAATGAAATTATGGCCAATACTATTGGGTTCGGTAAGCAGGGCGTGCTCAAGAAAGTCAGCCTGAATGTGTGCGCGGTTGATGCTATTTGGGCACGTTTTGAAGAACACGGCGAAGTTGATGCACTCTTTTTAAAGGCATAATGGCTACTCCTAGAAGGCTATAAATATGCAAAAACTCAAAGAATGGTAAGCAGGGCGTGTTTAAGAACGTCGTCTTGAATGTGTGAATGGTTGATACTATGCGGCCATGTCTTGAAGAACATGGGGAACTTACTGCACTTATTATGGGCATAACGACTACTCCTAGAAGGCTATATAAATATGCGGAAGCTCAAGCAATTCTGTCTCTCCTGCCATCTTGATAGTGTCGGCTAGGGTAGTGGAGTCCTTACTGGAGTAGAGTGTGAATTCTTGCCGATGGGGCTTTGTCTGTGGCAGACAGCGGTATCCAAATTCTCTTTAAGATCAAGTTTTGGATATACGGTGTGAATCTATCCATTCAAGGTTTGGCGGTGTGAATCTATTCAATCAAGGTTCGGCAAGGAGGGGAGTACTAATGCTTGGACGTTCACATGTGCTTGAACATCGTGAATTGCAAGTCGGCCCCCTGTACAGTACAAAGTATTGCAATGGATATAAGAACAAGCCTCAGCTAACACCCTGTCAGCCTGTAGATATGCACAAACGTTATATCTGTAACATGACTCCCCAAGCGAAGCTGAAACGTCTAATATGACCGATGTATCTTATGTAATCTATGCTAGAATTAAAAAAGGTCTTCCGGACGATATACGGATTATACTATGTATGTGTGCCCTACGATTGTTGCCTAAGGGACTTGTGTTTAAAAGATAAATGTAAACTGGTCGTTGTAATCCGATGCCTATGATTTGAATGTGAAATATTTGATTCTTAGTTGACAATTGGCAATGAATAATGGTTCATTTATGCGGTACTTTTTTAGCATTTCATTCCTCGCAACACACTAACTATATTGGTTGTCGTCCTATACATGAAAATACCTAGTTGGCTAGTAAAAAGCCTTTGTGGGTGGAACCTAACAAGGAAATATCGTTCTCCAGTTCTTCCCTTCCCTAATCACTATAATTAGGGAGATATGTGTGTTCCTCAAAATGTTATGTTGTCGGGCGCTAACTCTTTTAATCCAGGAAATATTTAGAGCCAGCGGTCATTTTCCCAAACCCCATTATTAATTACAAGCCATCAGTGGCAGAAAAAGGTATCGAAGCATCAGAGTCGGAGAAGTAATTCGCTAGTTTTAACAAATTTAAGATAATTTCCTACTGATGGGGTTTCCTGCAATTTAGCCCAAAAAAAAAAATCAGATGGAGGGTACCATAGATACGCAGCCGGGTTGTAAGCCTCAGGATCGATAGGAATGAGCTCTTTCGGGGGATCGAGGAAGCTTACGATATCCTGCTCATCGAGATACGATATCTTTCCCGCAGGAAGGATCTCGTAGGGTTTATCATCCCATGGAGACAACTCTCCCCCTTCCCTTCTAGTTGCTAGGGTTTTGAGTTTGAGAGGAGAATTCAAGCTGATGGAGGCTGGATTTGAGCTCGATTGTTTGATGTGTGGGGTTAATTGGAGCTTTTTTGGATGGATTTGGCGGGACAGAGGAGATAATGTTGTGTTCATTTAGAGGGGTTTGTTCAGGGTTTGAAGAGGATATGGAGGGTATCTGTGACTGAGGGTTTTGAAAGATAGAGGGGAATAGGTTTTGAGTTCTGTTTTTCCGCGGAGTAGATTGACTAGTACTTTTGCACATCTTATGCATTTGTGTCCCAAGGAAAAAATGTGTATAGCAGCGGAAATGATGCATATTATCTCTAAAAATTCATCAATATAAATGATGAAAAACATTGCTTTGCAGTTCTAAATATCTGTAAGCAAAATAATAATCTTTTGAAGTTACCACAATTGCAGAAATCTCCAATCAAGTCTACCGACTTGTGTAGAAGGCAAACCAAAACAAGGCCGATAGGAACTAATGATGCTCACAAATGGTATCTCCTCAGATTATGTCACGTCCGGCTTCCCAAAAGAAGGAGAAGGATGACGTGGCATGGTCCGCAACCTAAGTATATTGAAAATGGTCTATTTAATACAGTTACGTTAAGCGTATAAATATTTAACATACAGGATATGTACCAAAACAAAAATAATAAAAACGAAAGACATTTATTTCCATTAACCAAACTTTATTACATCCCAAAAGAAAGAGTAAAATAAACTAAGTGATTTAATTATATCGATGAGAAACAAAAACCCTAAACATGTGGGCAACAGCAAAAATTAAATCTAGTTAATCTTCTATCGTCCAGTCTGCATAATTTTCATAAGTTGGCTTCACAACTTGATCCTCGTCATAATACTCATTCTTATCTGACGGACATTCCAAAGATAGCGGAAGAAAAGGAAGGTCCGTCAGCGAGTTATACTCGGGTAGGATTGCCTCACAAGGAAGTAGGTATAGAAACAAATAGGTGTATATAAATATAATGAATATGATGTACATAGGTATAAAGGTATGAGGTTGTATGCAAATTAGATATGTTGACATAGATATATGTTTGGTAAAAGTTCAAGCCAAGTCAAACGAATATTCAGTCTAAGAGTTAGATCAGGTTAAACAAGGTGTGTATGGATGGAATTGACTCGTGAACATACTCGTATCCTTGAGATATCCCATGACTAGCTAGAAGCAGTATGAGCCGGTGCTCGTGCCTGGGATGGCAATCAATGTGGTAGCGTGAACATCCCCGAAAGGTGTCCCATGATTATGATGGAGCTTTGTCTAGCGTGAATATCACTCAAGTGCACAGATATTACCACCATTCAGTTCCATAATAAACAACAAGTCTAAACAAGTAATATATTCACATCCAAGATACTGAATAATTCGTGTCTCATGAAAAAAGGTAGATAAGGTAACAGGTAGGTATAGCACATGATGTGAGTTTAGTGTTGAGTATCAATAGGAACTGTAAACGTTTTACCATTTCACTTCCCGGGATCATGATTGAGTAGTAGGGGAATCCGAGTTCCGAATCTCCTTGCCTAATCAAACTACCCATCCCCTGGTTCAGTATAAAGGTTTTGACGAATTAGAGTTAGTGCGTATATCTCTAGGCTTGGAATTTCCACATTATATGTCATCCATATTTTTGATCATTCGCCCTCAAATAGGGTTAGTATTCGCCCGAATATCGGGTTAGTAGTCGTCCACGCTTTGGATTGGTCATCCTGCCCCCAGGGATCTTCATATATGTATAGTCGTCCGTACATCAGACTGGTCACCCGGAATATTGGGATCTTCTCAATAAGTATTCTATACCTAGGACCGCGCATTCCAACCCTAACCGTATCATGTTTTGTATATGTCATAGACGTGTAATCAATAAGTTGATCTCATTTAATATGGTCTTCCAAACCGCTCGTTTTATCTTGTCATCTTCTAAAGTTTGTAATGTACTTAGTATTATCTTATAGAACACTTAGTTAATAAAGGATAATAGTGTTTAAGTATATTTATTATTTCTAAGAAAACCATGATGTTTGAAATATTCGTCATTTTTAGAAAACCCTAATGTTTTACTGAAAATATCCTTTCGATATAAGGTTATGGTATTTATTTGAAAATTATCTTTTAATAAGGTTTTAGACATCCTTTTGGAAAATATCATTTTTAAGGGTTATGGTCTTTGTTGAAAATAGCCTTTTAGTAAAGGTCAAGATATTTAAATGAAATTATCTCTTTTTAGAATGGATTGAGGTATTTTATTGTAATTAATAATTTCATGAAATTATAGCGTTTTAAGTTTGAGGTAACGTTTTAGAAAATACGTTCGTGTTGGCAACTGCTGCATATGGACGGTAGAATTTGTCTCCTTTTCAAGGACGATTGCCTATAAGCCACGAGGTACTCGCGTAAAATATTACCCTATTATTAGGGTAACTCATTAAACTTTAGTTAACATTCTAAGAAGAATTAATATAAAAACATCCTTTCGAGCGAAATGGGCTAAGTTGGAAAAACCATATGCCGTCATTTAAATTTAGTATTATCCCTTTCAAAAGGTGAAGGGATTTAGCAATAATACAGTAGTTGATGAAAAGTGTAAGTAAAAATATATATCTATATCGTATCTAAAATAATTATTCCAAATAACTTATCTCATGTGGATATTTTAAATAATTATAACATTTTAACAAAACGAGGGTATTTTGTGGAAGTAACCTATTTCGAGATCACAAAAGTAGCATGGATGAGTGTTGGTATGTACGGGGTGAATTAATACTCATGGGTTATAACATTAAGCCTGACACATTACACGTTGTATGAGGGTGCAATATTGTTTTGATATATAGGAGTGATTAAGGAAACCATTTTAATCATGAGTTAAGATTATCATCATTAAAGGGTACAAAAGTATAGACATGCAAGAATATTGTAACATCATTTTAATACGGGGTTGATGATTAGAAGTTGGAATTAAGGTTATTGATAAAAAGAAGGCGACAGATGAGTGGAGAGAGGCGGATCCTACCTTTTGATTAGAGTCGAATGCCGATGGGTTGAAAGCGTATGCTTGTACAAAATCCTCAATAGCTCCATGCTCAGATTTTTCCTTGGTGATTGAGTGGAGCCGTAGCGTCGGCGCCGTCGATAGGAAGGTGTGGGTATTTTTTTCAGAATTTTTGGAGTTCTGAGTTGTGAGAAATCAATATTTGAAGTACCTATTTATAAGGGTTTTCACCAACCATAAAATCCAAAAATTCAGTTAAAAGCTCTCAAAATCCGCGCCGCCCAATCATTCAGAATTATAAGCTCGTGATTTCCGCCGCCGCCCTTCATCTCAGTCGTTGGATCATGATCCAACGGGCGAGATCGCGCCGCCACCGCCTGCCACGTGCCCGCGTGGAGGGGGATCACGCGGTTTCGCGTGGTCCCCACCACGTGGGCGCCACCGCGCGTTCTGGACCGTTGGATCTTGTATCCAACGGTCCAGATCAAGGGGATTAACTTAATTAATTTTTTATATATAAAAATAATAAACAGTTTATTATTTAATATTTGAATTTGGTTTTTTAAAAAAATTGTTAAAAATAGTTTAAAATACGGGAAAATTATGGAAAAATTTCAGAAAATATATTTTATTGTTATCTTTAGTATAAAAATAATTTTGGGCTAAAATAAATAATATATCCCATATTTACGATTTTAGCTTAGTTATTATAATTATTTAAAATCTAGTTTATCCTTTAAAATATTTTTAATTACAAATTAATTATTTTAATCGATAATAAAAATATGTAGATTATTTTAAGACATTATAAAACATTTTAAGCCTATAAAAACGATAAATATATTTTTGAAAATTCCTTTAATCATTTTCAATGCTTTGAAAATTATTAATATTACTTTAAAAATATTCTCCTATCAACGAAACATGTAAATAATTATTTGATAATAGAAATTTAAATAAAATATATTTTATTAGGTATTAGAAAACACGGTCGTTACAGATTACGACACGTAGCGGATGACGTGTCCCGAAAGCTTAGGAGATGGAATAAATGAGTTGCATCAGGGACATCCCTCGGGATCCTCTTCTCGAAGAACGTATCCGACCTTTCAGGAGACCTTCCTGAAAACATTCCACATTCACCTAGGAAACTATCAACAGCTCGTCTCTGAGCTTTCTCAGTCTCTTTGCTCGTCTCCGAGCCGTTTGAATTGCCGAGCTTCCTCGGCCTCTCGGCTCGTCTCCGAGCCCCTGACGTGCCGAGCTTCCTCGGCCTCCCGGCTCGTTTCCGAGCTTCTGAAGTGCCGAGTTTCCTTGCCCCCCGATCAACTAAGAGCGCGGATCCCATGCGCCACGCAACGGCTCCGCGTATTTCGCCAGGGCAAGATATCTGCCTCCCCACGATCTGCGTCTCACGCTAGCGCATCCCCCCTTAATGGGTGCATCCCGCCATTCAAGACGAGAATAACGCTGGGACGTAATTGACGGCGAAGATCTCGCGCCTGCTTGATCCACGCGACCCCTATATAAACCCCTCTCTCAGACGACTCAGGTATCTCGAACTTATTTCCAATACGCCGCTACTCTGCACTTATACCTCGACACTAACTTGATCGTCGGAGGGTCCTACGGTGGTCACCTGTCACGACCAGAAAAGTACGGAACATGACCGGCATTTAAATTACGAAACGTCTCGAGGCGTACGTAATCTAAGTAAGCCAAAACCCAGAAATCAAAACCAAAGAAGAGTAGAGTGAAGGAAAAACCAATTTAAAGCAAGTAGTTTTAATCAACATAGGCCGAAGTATGTATTTTTAAAATCTCAAGTATTTTCTGAAAATTTCGGCAGAGCCTCCTTTGTAAATACTGGCCCTAAATGGGATACAACATGAATAGTATACGAAATAAATAAAAAGCCATCCCCAAGCTAGAGCTAGCTATTCGTCAATCGACGGTCACAACCACGCAAGCAATATAATATACAACGCCGAAGGGCGAGGATCAAAACTCAAAAGAAAACCCAAAATAACATGAAAACCATAATAATACAACGCGCGACTCTAAGGTCGAAAGAATAACAGGTCTGGTTTTCTATCTCTCTTAAATATACAATCTGGTTGATGGAGTTTTTAGATACAACTGAAATAATAATAAACAATGGTGGTCCTGATGCAAAGAACCCACCTGCCAAAGCAATCATCCGGAAAGAACAATGTGCTAGCAAAGCCGCAAAGAACCTGTACGGCAAAACCTGCAAGGAACTGTGGCACAACGGGGATGAGTTGCCAACTCGTGAGTAGAAAACATCTACGAGTAGAAATCGCATGCATAACACTATCCTAGGTCATATCAGGTACTATCCTCAAATAAAAATCCTGGTCCTGCTATGTATAGTGTAATACTACCTGCTCGTTTCAGTGCCTCAGATAGCAACATATCAGACATATGATGTATGAATGCATTACGAATGGAAACATAATATATCATGAGTGAGACAACTGTTTTCTTTAATCAATGAAATTTCTATATGTATGTCAATCACGTATCATCAATGAACGCAACAGAGAAATCAGTGTCAAGCATCGATACAAAACATAAGTCTCGATATCTCAATATCTCAAATCTCAAATCTCAATTTTCAATATCTCAGGCATCCGTATCATCTGCAGGATCGGCCATCGGGCTCCGGCAGAACGGATCAACCCATAACATCAATCTCACTGCCACGAACGGTATCCTTTGGATATCCTCCGCGCCAGGTAAAATCACCGGTAGGTAGTCTGCCCCTGCCAGGCTCATCATCTACTCCTCGAACTTCTTGCCCCGGGGTACCATACCGGGTCCACCATGTACCCGCAGACGGTTCATCCAACTCCTCGAATCGAGTCTCGAAAATCATCTCAGAACCGAGAAAACATCATAGTGGACACTCATACATCACGAGAAAGCCACAATTTGCATTTTAAAATGATGATACTAAGCTTTTATTAAATTCTTGCGGTTTTCCCCCAAATCCAGAAATCTCATGTAAATCCGAAATCATCAAAATCATGATACCCATAAACAGTGAATACCGGCATAAATCTCCATAATACTGCATAACCAATGACTATATGGATGCATCTGATATCATGCAATGAATGCAATAATTAAACTAGCATATGGAAACTATAACATATTACAACTATCAGCTAGCAAGCTATGCCACTGAAATAGTATTTTCTAAAGTGTACGTGACATGGCAATTATCGATGAAGATGTGTGTGAGCAGGCAAGCGAGTGTACGTGGAGCATACGCGTCATCGGTAATGGTGCTGGTGTCCTAACAGCATGGTTTCATAATTACTACGTACACAATAACATGCAATGAGGCGATAACAACATAATAAGGAAAATGAATAGTAAATACAACAATAATATGCGGAACATGAATAATAACGTAACAACAAGGAATCTACCTTACTATACATGTGATATACTGTTTTGCCGTTTGAAATAGTACGAATCGTGGTGTTTGAAAATAAGGACTACGGTGTTTTTTTAAAGAAAAGATACGTCTTTTAAAATATCCGTAGTATCCCTTGGTATGTCTTTAAAATTCTTACGATTCGTCAGTTTTGGAAATAGGCATGACTCGGGTCCAGTCTAACATCTACTAGGTAAACTACAGGTCTAACTAACAACCAATCGAAAGGGGTATGGAAACCATCTAAATCTGAGTCGATATATATATATATATATATATATATATATATATATATATATATATATATAGTCGGTGATCCCGCCTCAATAATATTATGTACGATACAACATATCATATGACATTCTCGAATCAAGAGTTCGGATCTATCGTCAATATATAGCTCGTACGGTAAATCCGTCGTACGGCCTCCCAAATCTGGGTACGGGTCAAATGTCACATCTATCACATTAATCATCCGGTATCCTCTTTATCAAATATCATGATCGGGGTATTGATCTACGTCTAGTACAATACTGATACCATCTATGAAATGCATGTTAGTGTTTATGCCCTAGAAGGCCATTATTGTATCATACTAGTTTGTATATTACTTAATGGAAGCTTGGGATATTCACATGTATATAACAGTCTTGCTAAACATGGTAGTATGCTACTTGGTTTTCTCTATCTTAATGTGTGAGTATACGTATAGATAGAGCTCTTAGGATCCTGCTTGACTACCAGCGCTGTGATGGCAGTCACACTAGTGGGGGCTGGGTAGTCTACAAGCACATCCTTATTCAGGTCCCTAGTCGTTGGATTATCGAGACAGAGCATCGATACTCCGGAGTAGACTGGTGTGTACGCTTCTCATCCCAGTTGGGGAGATGGTCTGTCCCACAGCCGTCAGTACGTCGTACTGGAGATAGTATGCAGGTGCTCGTTAGGTTACGGGTACACCGGACAGGACTCACAGGGAACTGTTGGTTGGTTTTATACCAGTCGTCAGTGAACAGTTCCCAGGTGACATGAGTGCAGCATAGTCCGCAGACTTGACACTGCTACTTCGCCTCGAGTGTGTCCCACTGTTCTTAGATTGCTACCCTACCACGGCTCAAAGGAGTCGTGCAAACAGGTAGTAGTTGGGTGCAGTCCCGAGCACTTGGAGGCAGTGGCGGTTAGACAGGATTCGTCCCTCCCGGTATTGGGAGTAGATATCGCGCTGTGTCAGAGAGCCATTACGCAAAGTCCCTGGCCAGGGCAAGCGAGATTTGCTGGTAGGTTCCAGTAGTTTCTCAGGGTGTAATGGGCTTCCCTCCGACACGACTTATACAGCTATTAGGGGACTGACGCTTGCCGCCCCCTAGGCCGGATATGCGATAGTCCTGGACGAACGGACCGGACTGTATGGAGATTGTCACATCAGACTCAGTAGGAGTTCGGATGGGTTTCCTCATCGGCCTTCTTATCGACAACTACCTGGGGACCGTTACGTACAGCTAGTGCCGCTTACGGTCTGTGGTTAAACCCACTGCCAGCGTAGTAGTCGAGTCTCTAGAGTCCCACACAGAGAGTTTCCTATTCCAGGCGAAACGATATAGAGGTCGTATGGTTTTACGACAAGGGTTCGGACGCATACGTGCGTTTACGCGCGTACGACTTTCGGACAGTTTTTACCAGTCGGCTTTGGTTTAAGCCAGTTACTGGTATCCGGTTATTGGATTTTTACAGTCTAAAGTTTTTCCGTATTTTTGCGGATTGGAGGGGCGTTCTCGTAATTGTGCGAGAAGCTTCTAGAAGATGGTGACTAAGGAGGTTTATGTGGCATATACTTTGGATAAGATTTATGAGTCATGAGAGTGATTCATCATTGTCATTATTGCACCATAAATGATTAATGACTCATGCTAATGAATCACCACTTAACATTTATGAAGCATGCTTATTCATCACATTTATTCATTTATTCTTTAATGAGAATGCTTCATAATATGTTATGATACTCACAATCTTATCTCATAATTTACTCTCACATTCTCTCTCCTCAAGCTCTCATCTTCAAACCCTAATCCTTACACCTCATGTGATGAGATCAAAGGATTAGAAAGACTAATCAATCCATAACCATCACTCTATTTCATTCTATCTTCTTTGATTAGCAATCCAAGAAGATTAGTTACCTCAAGTTAGAGGTTTAGTTTGGAGTTTTGCTCTCGGGTGGATCGTCTACTACCTAGAGAAGGCCGAGGAGAACAAGGAGATCGTAAAGACAAAGGACTGGTTTCATTAGGTATAATCCCTAAACACAATAGTTATGAAACTCTTTGTGTACGGTTATTTATAGTTTAGCTTCGATTTAAGCGGTTAGTCGATGTTCGTTCTTTAAACATGATCGTTTTCGAAAATTCCGCCTCCCCACAAGTTCTGGGGTGAAGTACATCGACTTACAGTGGTATCAGAGCCTCGCTAAACAATAAATAACTTAATTGCAAATTTGTACGAATTTCGAACGGAAAAAACGAAACCGGAAAACCCCGAACTGTCAAGTTTCTGTCGAAATTTAAATGAAGTCCAAAAATTTTTCAGGTTCGTTCAGAAAGCTTGAAAAGACATTATAAGAACACCCAAGAAAACTGGGCCCATGAATCGCCTAACGCGCTGCGGAACCGCGGCCTCACCCTACTGAGTCGCCGCGGTTCCGCCGCCGAGTTAGCGATTCAGGAACCCAATTTTCTTCTGTTGCTTCTGTGTGATATTTGGGATTTTCTGGAATATTTTAATTTTGCTCAGGTTTCAGTTTAACAGAGCAGTTTTTGGAGCAATATTAAATATGTTTAATCGATCGAAATTGTACAGTATTTGCATATTGGATTATATCTGTGATTATATAATGTGTTCGTAAACCTCCCCTAACTGCTAGTATGTCGGTTGGCAGGGGGTTGCACATTTCTGTAATGATTTTATCTGTTTGTGCATATGAGCTGTAATTGGACTGTTGTGGTGTATAGCCGGGGTTATGTGATGGGTTATCATTTAATTCATTTGATGTAAATGTAATTTGTTGTAATATTATTTTGCGGGGCACATCCAGGTTGCGGTTGTAGCCACCGTTGTATTATTTCATTTTACTGTTTTTGCTCCTAGGACTGACCCAAGGTGGGGTACACAAACTGCCGGGTAGGTAGTTTGCCGTACCCGTAGGGGTCGAGGGTGGGGTAATGGCTATTCATCACAACTGTGTTATCCGTCTTTTCTTGCAGGCTCAAAAGAAATACGGATTGCTAGCAAATCCAATTAAGTTCATCTGTGTTCTGGAATGTATATCATTGCGTCAGACGAATGTAAAATAGCTATATATATGATAGCTATTTAGACGTCACTTATGTTTTACACCCGCGCTAGCCCAGCCCCCGCTCTGTCGTTAGTTAAGTAACCTAACGGGTGATGACGGGACCCCGTGGCGAATGCGGATGGCATAAGAGGACGTTGTATTTTCGTTGTTTTCTGCAATGATAGGTTAATGATGGGACGCATTATCTATAATGCAAAGAAAATAAACCAAAGTTTTAATCGTTGGAACAATTTAAAAGAAACCACTCGGTTAATTTTAAAAACAGATATTTTTAAATGCGGAGCTTTAACCACTCCTTTTAAAAAGCTATCAGGTTCCTTCGGTTATATCAAGTTCACTACGTTCACGGTTTCGCCAAAACCATTCGTAGCCCTCCGTCATTTCATCTGGGTATTCAGTAGTATTCAAGCTATGTATTTTGACCAACGCCAAGGCATAGTGTTTGATAGCTGCTGGATATTCATTTGTTGCATAGATAGATGAGTTAGTTTGGGACAGTCGTATGATCATTTTGGCCAACGTCAAGGATATGTACGGATGGGTTCAAATTAACAAGATAATGATGGGTAGAACTTGACATGTGACTTATGATATTTTGACCAACGCCAAGGTCATAAGAGCATGGGGCAAAAATGTATATCGGGAATTTCTAAAGAAACTGAAATTTGCAAAAAGATGCATACCATTTTGAGTTTGATGAATGTTGGTAGCATTCCTACAACATTATCAGACGATGATATTTGGATCCCGATCCTACTGTGAGTATATGCTACTTATCAGGATATTCGTCACTTAACGATCAATGCTATAAACCTAGTAGGTGTCCAGAAAAGTGTCAGCGGGGTTACACCCCCAGAGAAAAGAGGTTATTTAATTAAGGAACTTCGCGAAAGCGTTGGAAAACCTCCCTCGAAGTACCGACACCAGCCTGGCTGAACGGTTAAGCAAGTATTGTACGGTGAGAATAGTCCTGGCTAATTCTTCTTTTATGGTTTGAGGAAGGATTCGAGAAACAGTGGGAGCCATCCAGTTTAGATAAACTAAAAACCACTCTAAACTTGCAAGAGCATCATGCTAAAGAGTTTTCTTCTCTCTCTCCTAATTGCAGCGACCCTGAAAATGACTGGACTTAAGTTACTTTTAGAGAAAAATATACTGACAGGGCCAAACTATAAAGATTGGCTGCGGAATGTCAAAATGGCTTTGACCTATGACAAATTGGGGCACGTCCTCACCGCTACGGCACCTGCTGTCCCTGGTCCCAAATCCAGTAATGCGGATAAGGAAATCCGCAAAACCTGGGATTTAGATTGCGCGAAAGCCAAGTGCATCGTGCTTGCCTCGATGAACAATGAACATCAGAGGAGGCACGAGGATATGGACCTTGATGGCATATTTCTCCATACAAAGGAACTTTATGGAGAGCAATCTCGTATAGCAAGATACGAGACCTCAAAGAACTTGTTTCGAGCGAGGTTGGCTGTCGGGTCATCGGTAGGAGAACATGTCCTAAAGATGATCAGCTATATAGAAGAGCCCGCAGACCTTGGGACGACTTTGGATAATGAGCTCTATACAGACCTTATTCTCCAGTCCCTTCCTCACACCTACGCCCAGTTTATCCTGAACTTCAACCTTCAAAGAAAAGAAGTTGAACTTCCGGAACTCCTGAACATGTTAAGGAGTGCAGAGGGCACCTTGAAAAATTCAAGGGAAACACCCGCTATGTTTGTTGGCGGTACATCTTCTTCCGGGTCCAAGGCTAAGGCCAAAGGAAGGAAGAAGAAGGCCGCACCCAGACCTAGAGGAGGTGTTAGTAAGGTGGGAGGGAAGGGAAAGAAAAAGATTGCAGTATCGATAGTTGGTCAGGATGAGTGTTTCCATTGTCACAGGAAAGGGCACTGGAAGAAGGATTGCAAGGCGTGGAACGCCAAGAACCAGGAACCGAAGCAAGCTGTGGCTTCGACTTCAGGTGTGTTTGTAATTGAGAATTGTCTGTCGATCAACTCTACTTCTTGGGTATTGGATACCGGATCAGGATCTCATATTTGCAATTCATTGCAGGCACTGAGAAACCGTAGAGTGCTGAAGGAAGGTGATATGACCCTAAAGGTTGCTAACGGAGCTAGCGTGGGAGCTGCGTCCGTCGGGGATTATCACCTAGGATTGACGAGTGGACACATTTTGGTTTTACATAATGTAAGTCTACGTTAGCGCCCCGGCAGTCTACAGACGCCAAAATGCGGAACAAAACTTTTAAACTGGCGCTATCGTATACTTTAACCCGGATCTGCCATTATTGCTAAACTAACAAACTGTAAAGAGTGTAGAATGGTTATACCGAACGATCCGAGTCCTTCGTTCTTCAACCATCATCCCACGCTCCGTTGCGGCTGCTCCGATCTCGTCGATCTCCGATCTCCTCCGTCGAGGTGGCACCACATGATCGGTTCTTTAAACGGGCTCCCGCCTCTGACTCGAGGCAACTCGATCGTCAAGTTTGCCAAAAGAGACGACCAAGATTGATGTAGAGAATGAGTAGATGACTTTGTCTCACTTCGTCCAAATCCATGGACGATCGGTTAATGAAGTTGCCGAGGGAATTGGGTGATGGAATGAAATGAACTGTAAAATTCCATACACCCCAAAATCTATCATATCTTTTTCCCGAATGAAATCAACAACCATAAGAGAGAGAGAGGGGGCCGGCCTCTTTATAGAATGAGGGAGGTGACCGTAGGAGAGGGGGGTGACCATAGGATGCAACCTTATCATAACCCAAAAGATATTATCAACAAATATCAAGCATAAAGATCTTTAGCTAAACAAGAAATGGTTGATATCAAAGCATGAGTCACTCGACACCTCACCCAATCTAGAACCTTCTAGAACCTTCTAGAAGCACGACTCACTCTCATCCAAGAAAAGATAAATCCGCCTTTAACCAAATGTTAAAAGACGGCAGATAGAAAACTGGAAACTGGCAACTTCCAAAAGTGATCCTGAAACGAATTTCAGGACAACCCCGAAACTGTATAAATATACCCGCATTTGTATTACGACCGAATACAAATGCAACTGAGACAAAGATATTATACCTACTCAATATAATACTCGGATCCGGCTTAAACCAAAGCCGACCAGTATTATCTGCCCGAAAAATAACACGTGCGTAAACGCACATGCATTTTCCGAACCCTGCCATAAAACCATACGGCCTCTACAACGTTTCGCCCGAACTTGGGAAACTGTCTGTGGGGGACTCTAATGACTCGTCAGCACCCTGGCAGTGGGTTTAACCACAAACCGTCAGCGGCACTAGCAATGCGTAACGGCTGCCCATGGACTGACCTCAAGGGATGCCGATGAGCGCACTCATCCGGAAAACCCTACTGAGCCTAACAGTGACAATGTATATACAGTCCGGTCCGTTCGTCAATGAGTATCGCATATCCGCCTAGGGGGATAGTAACGTCAGACCCCCAAAAGCAGTATAAGTCGTGTCGGAGTATAGCCCAATAACACCCTGAGATACTACTGGAGTACCTACCAGTAAATCTCCTGCCATGGCCATGGACTTTGTGTAATGGCTCTCCTAGACACAGCACGACCTCGCCCCCAATACCGGGAGAGACGAATCCCCTGCCGATCCGCTCACGTGCCTCCATATGGCTCGGGACTGTACCCAAAAGCTACCTGTTTGCACGACTCCTTTGAGCCGTGGTAGGGTAGAAATCAAAGCACAGTGGGAACTCACACGAGACAAATGACGACCTCAGGTCGATGAACTAACCTGTACACATGTCACCAGGGAACTGCTATCTGACGGTAGATATAATACTAACTAGCAGATTCCCGGCGAGTCCTGTCCGGTGTACTCATAACCCAATGAGCACCTGTATACATCTTAGGTGGTCCAACTGACACCAGTGGCTTGTGAGACCGGCCACCGCCCCTCGTCGGGGTCTCGACTGTACACACTAGTCTACTCCGGAGTATCGATGCCCTGTCTCGAAACTCCCACGACTAGGGACCACAATTAAGGATATGCGTATAAACCACCCAACTCTCACTTATATGATCGCCATCATACCGTTGGTGGTAAAGCAAGATCCTCAGGGCTCTATCAAAGTGTAACATGCAATCAGTCACCTGAACATGTACACGACTGATAAAGGCAAACCAGATAGCATACTATTATCTCGAGTAAGACTGTCATACCGGTATAGGTCCTCCGCAATCATTGCAATCACGAACCTGCGATCCAATAATTGACTATGAGGGCACTATCTCCAACAATCTCCCACTTGCACTCAAGACTAATTATTGCGATGTTGCGTACTCACAGCCCGTGTGAAACCAACACCCAACTTCTCTACTAATCAGTTTCACAAAGCCCGTTTGTAAAACTATTGTGTTCGAGAAATAGCCTCAGTGAGTGGATCCGCCTAGAAGTTTCTTTCTATATCTCTCTAAATCTCAAGTTCGCGGAGAAATCCATCTCCCGAAATGAGTAATACCTGTCTTAGAATATGTCTGGATATCTGATGGGACCTGGTTCATAAATGAACTCCAAATTCAAACTTTTTAGACTGTATCGATCACTGAACCTAATCAGTATCGGGCACCATGCCACCCACAGTATCCTCTTGGACCACCTGTCCATAATACTGTCCCTCTTCGTCAGAGGGAAAAACTATAACTCTGACAATCACTCTGTCAACCATGTCACCTTTGAAGCTTGGAATGATAACCGTCTCCCGAAGGAGGCTGCCGTCATCAAATCCGTAGAACATGTACTTATGTTCTAAAACTGCTTCCTTATGTTTCTCCAGGATTGGATTAATACAAACTTATTGCATCTAGTGCAAAACCAACATTTGGTGTGGTACTTGACATCTCATGATTGACTCAATTGCCTAAGCAAGTGATCTGCCAATCATGCACATCCCTCTCCCCTTTAGTCTGTAAGACACCTTTAGAGAGGGTAACTCCATCACCTGCAGGTACACCACCATGCTAGGAGTCAACTATTCCAAAAACCATTAGAATATCTGTCAAAGTACCCACATTGGGAAACTACCCAAATCCAGATCTAAAACCATAGATCTAGAAACCAAAATGTCAAATATTATATCCATATCCTGTCTGGAGAAACAACTGTGTGATGACCACAGTACAACCGATCGTAGTATAGGAATTTTACTTCCTACTCTGTGTATGTCATCCAGATACTATGACATCACACCCTACTACCTCCTTAACTGATCCATCCCCTATTCTGATTGAAGTCAAACCCATGACTGTCACATCAAAATTAGATGATCTATCTCCGCTATAACTGCTCAAGTCTATAAATAGACATAAGCTACTTGCCCACCATGCTTCTGCTGCTCCCACTGACTACGACAACCCTCCTACCGGGTCTCATATCCTGGAACAACAGTAGTGTCAAGTCTTGGTAGATAAGAACCTCCCTGTCACCGTCCTTGAGCCTACCGAAGTACCTCTCGGGTGTCTGAGGTTACCTACCATATCTGCGGAGTGGCTATTGGAATGTCAAACCTGATTGAATGTATAGGTCCTATTAAATTTTCCGTAATCGTTTGCGGTTCTGGAATCACTTCCAGTTCTACCATACTCCCACTACTGTTTTCTTAAAAAAGATCCATTTTTCTAAAACTGTGGCGAGTCAAGAACAATATCACTATTGATCTTCGAAATGGTAGAATATCAACCCTCGTCAAAGCCAGGGTCAACCCACAAACAGCCATTACAGAAACGTGCCCTGAGTTATCCAGTATCTGGTTTTAATCATAAGCTGGACAACTCCCCGTACCTTAATTTCTTTTAAGGTACGATCTATTCTATATCCAATATAGAAACTTTGGCACTGATTTAATTGGAACCATATTCAAACTATGCAGCTGTCTCCAGTGCATTTCAACTTAATGGAAAGAGGCTAATCAGCATTGCTCAACTTAGGAATCCATCCAATTATGAGTAACCTGAAAGAGAAAACTCGTTTCTCAAAACCATCACTATCATCTGAATACCAATCACAAGAATCTACATCTTCGATCTCTTTGAAGAATCCCGATACTTGTGACACCTGGTTCTCTACTTTATTCTTATACCCACAACTTCTCAAAACTTAGACCTTGTATTTCTACGAAACACTCGTCTAAATACTAGAGAAGTTATAAGTAAACAGAACATAGTACGAGGACCTACCCCTTTGTCCTGATGGACACTGGACAACATACAATACTCTGTATAAGTCCGCTGAGTTAAACAACTCAAAACCTGTGCGTTGTAGGTGGAAAACTGTACCCTGGCGATTTCCTCAAATATCACCAATTACAACGAATTCCGATATAATGAGGATGATCATCTAATTCCCAATATCTTACTCCCACTCATCATCTGTAAAACCATACAGATATGAGAATGAAACCTGGTAAATACATACCCTTGGAGTAAGTGTCTAATCGGGAAAAACAGTTTTTCTTTTAACAATGCACTGAAACATGAAAATGTTTCGTAGGGGTATCCTGGTATTCATAGCAATGCCTCTTCCATAATCCAATTCATGACTTCAACCGTATATTTTATTGCCGTCTCTCCAAATCCCTTTATTTGTCTTTAGTCGTTACCTTCTGTACACCATGGTTAGGCTAAATAGTTTTCTTCCTTCCCTACCGTTCGGCACCAGCTTATGGTTTGGAAGAAGACTATCCAGTAAGCATAATAGGTGTACCCTCCTAAACCAAGGAGTACTCGCATCTCGAGAGAAGGTGACGATAAAAGACAACTGAATAATACCTTATTCTTTTTAAAGGTGAAATAGGAGCGGCGATGAAGTACGCGGTTTTGGTCGTGAATGATATCAGTCGCAATTTACTTTGCCCTCTTTCTAATCCCTTTATTTTGTCTTTACATATTACCTTCTGCACACCCTACTTAGGCTAATTGGTTTTCTTCATTCCCTACCTTTCGGCACCAGCCTATGGTTTGGAATAAGACTATCCAATAAGCGTAATAGGTGTACTCTCCTAAACCAAGGAGCTCTCGCAACCTGAGAGAAGGTGATAATAAAAGACAACTGAATAAACCAATTCTATTTCTCCTGAACCTGGATCCATCCCCGAAGAAGTCCCTTCGAGTTCGTATATAACCATACGATGGATCTATCCAATGGAAGTGGATATCCGTAGTAATACGGGTGTTCTGAGAAATTCAAAGGGTAAAAGAAGGAGTGGCAATGACTTATGCAACTCAGACAATCCAAAAGCCAGTATTTAAGAAGGTTCGATCAACCTGGTCACTGAGTCATAGTCTAGGGTCGGTCAAAGGTCGCTGCCAAAGAGAGAGAGAGAGAAGAAACACTCTGCGTGCACTCTAACCTAGATCAGAATGGTCATCATTTTATCTAATCCGGAAACCTCCCACTGTCCTGTCAAATTCTCCTCCAAACCTAAAGAAGAATCAATCGGGATCACCCGAAGAGTAAACCAACTCATCAGTGGGAATCAGGATCCAACTCTCATCGCATGATAACGTGATGGAATGCATCCACGTTACTCATACTCCAGAAGGTATGCGCATACTCGGCAAGTTTCAGTTTCTTTAGAAACTCCTGATATTATTTTTGCCCCATGCTCTTATAACCTTGGCGTTTGGTCAAAATGTCATAAGTCACATGCCAAGTTCTACCCATCACTATCTTGTTAATTTGAACCCACCCGCACATGCCCTTGGCGTTAGGTCAAAATGGCAGAACGGCTGTCCCAAACCAACTCATCTATCTATGCAACAATTGAATACCCAGCAGCTACCAAACACTATGCCTTGGCGTTAGGTCAAAATACATAGCTTGAATACTACTGAATACCCAAAAGAAGTGACGGAGGGCTACGGCTGGTTTTTGGCGAAAAACCTTTAGCGTAGTGAACTTGATATCGCTGAAGGAACTTGATAGCTTTTTAAAATATAGTGGCGAAAACCTTTTGCTAAAGAGGTCACTCCCGGTAAAGGGATCTCGGCTCTTTCCTCGTGGAATGAGGTGCAGGATATTCCACTGAATACCGCTATGCAAAGCAACTTGTAATCGACTATAGTGAAGTTATTACTCTGACGCAAACTTCTGTCCAAGGGGTCTTTCCCGGTGAAGGGATATCAGCCCTTGCCCCGTCGAATGAGGTGCAGGATATTCCACTGAATACCGCTATGCATAACAAAAGGAAATGTCTTTGCAATAACACTTTTTAAATTGTTCCAACAACTGTATACAGGTTTGTTTTTACTTTGCGTTGATCAGAATCAACGCAGTCCCATCAATCAATCACACCAGAAAAGAACGAAAATAAAATGTACGTATATGCCATCCGCATTCGTCACTGGGTCCCGTCATCACCCGTTAGGTTACTTAACTAACGACAGAGCGGGGACTGGACTAGCGCGGGTGTAAAACATATACAACATCTAATAGTATATAAGCCAATATACATAATCGCTTCAGGCGTGATAATATGCAACATTACAGAAAAGTAATAAGCATCACTGAACAATACAGATATCTGGGATCCCCGAGTTTCACAGAGCCGCTGCTGAAACTCGACGTTCCCCTGTCGTGTGGATAGCCTGTGCAATGAAACCTAGACCCCTACGGGTGCGGCAAGTTACCCGCCAAAACCTGAAGCGAGGTAGTCCCCACAGCATAGTGAATGGAACACCCGGCACTTCACGGAATCCGGTAAATTGAGCACCCTTCCTTGGGTCAACCTGTACCCCCTACGAGTGCGGCGAATAGTCTGCCAATTCTGAAGTGGGGTCCCTCTGCCTCTCAAAGCCATGAGATGCGGACCCGTTGCTTTCCCGAACCCGGCTATCTGTGCACTCCGTCGCGGGGTAAAACCTAGTACAGTAATGAAAAATAGTACAATAGGTACATCGACCGCAACCTGGTCGTGCCCCAAAAAGAATATTATACAACAGGCAGTGACGGCTGTCCACAAGTTGGACGCTCGCCCCGCAATATCAAATGTACAAATAAACTCATCATGTACTACCATTACACACTGCTATCCACCACGACAAATCCGCAACATCACAGCACAACACAAAACATCAACGCGAATGTCACGTTCGCAAACCCGTCTAAAAGAACTATAGCAGTTAAACGCGGTTTACCGATCAAATGACATTCCCGGTCGGAGATATAATGTAAGCACTGTAAACTAACGTGTTTAAATTTCGATCGACCAAAGACCAAATATCAAAAAGTGGGCCCCACTGCTTACTGGTGAACAGTAACAAAACCTGGGCCAAAAATATATTTACCAAAAACCCCAAAATCAAACCAAGAACCCACTGTGAAAATTTGGGGCCACGAGCTCACTGTGTGGCCGCGGATGCGCGGTCAAACCATAGGTTTGACCGCGTTTCCGCGGCTGTCCCATCGAATCACGTGCCCAAATTTCTACGTCGTTCTAATAAAAGTCTGCACAGTATTCTGAGATGTGTAGAATAATTTTATCAGACCGTTTAAAAACAACAGAAACTGTCGGGCATGGATTTTGCAATTTTCGATTTCCGGTCGGATCGATGTTTTAAACGCGTTAGCACAAGTTAGTATAGCAAAATGGTGAGGCTCTGATACCACTGTAAGTCTACGTTAGCGCCCCGGCAGTCTACAGACGCCAAAATGCGGAACAAAACTTTTAAACTGGCGCTATCGTATACTTTAACCCGGATCTGCCATTATTGCTAAACTAACAAACTGTAAAGAGTGTAGAATGGTTATACCGAACGATCCGAGTCCTTCGTTCTTCAACCATCATCCCACGCTCCGTTGCGGCTGCTCCGATCTCGTCGATCTCCGATCTCCTCCGTCGAGGTGGCACCACATGATCGGTTCTTTAAACGGGCTCCCGCCTCTGACTCGAGGCAACTCGATCGTCAAGTTTGCCAAAAGAGACGACCAAGATTGATGTAGAGAATGAGTAGATGACTTTGTCTCACTTCGTCCAAATCCATGGACGATCGGTTAATGAAGTTGCTGAGGGAATTGGGTGATGGAATGAAATGAACTGTAAAATTCCATACACCCCAAAATCTATCATATCTTTTTCCCGAATGAAATCAACAACCATAAGAGAGAGAGAGGGGGCCGGCCTCTTTATAGAATGAGGGAGGTGACCGTAGGAGAGGGGGTGACCATAGGATGCAACCTTATCATAACCCAAAAGATATTATCAACAAATATCAAGCATAAAGATCTTTAGCTAAACAAGAAATGGTTGATATCAAAGCATGAGTCACTCGACACCTCACCCAATCTAGAACCTTCTAGAACCTTCTAGAAGCATGACTCACTCTCATCCAAGAAAAGATAAATCCGCCTTTAACCAAATGTTAAAAGACGGCAGATAGAAAACTGGAAACTGGCAACTTCCAAAAGTGATCCTAAAACGAATTTCAGGACAACCCCGAAACTGTATAAATATACCCGCATTTGTATTACGACCGAATACAAATGCAACTGAGACAAAGATATTATACCTACTCAATATAATACTCGGATCCGGCTTAAACCAAAGCCGACCAGTATTATCTGCCCGAAAAATAACACGTGCGTAAACGCACGTGCATTTTCCGAACCCTGCCATAAAACCATACGGCCTCTACAACGTTTCGCCCGAACTTGGGAAACTGTCTGTGGGGGACTCTAATGACTCGTCAGCACCCTGGCAGTGGGTTTAACCACAAACCGTCAGCGGCACTAGCAATGCGTAACGGCTGCCCATGGACTGACCTCAAGGGATGCCGATGAGCGCACTCATCCGGAAAACCCTACTGAGCCTAACAGTGACAATGTATATACAGTCCGGTCCGTTCGTCAATGAGTATCGCATATCCGCCTAGGGGGCTAGTAACGTCAGACCCCCAAAAGCAGTATAAGTCGTGTCGGAGTATAGCCCAATAACACCCTGAGATACTACTGGAGTACCTACCAGTAAATCTCCTGCCATGGCCATGGACTTTGTGTAATGGCTCTCCTAGACACAGCACGACCTCGCCCCCAATACCGGGAGAGACGAATCCCCTGCCGATCCGCTCACGTGCCTCCATATGGCTCGGGACTGTACCCAAAAGCTACCTGTTTGCACGACTCCTTTGAGCCGTGGTAGGGTAGAAATCAAAGCACAGTGGGAACTCACACGAGACAAATGATGACCTCAGGTCGATGAACTAACCTGTACACATGTCACCAGGGAACTGCTATCTGACGGTAGATATAATACTAACTAGCAGATTCCCGGCGAGTCCTGTCCGGTGTACTCATAACCCAATGAGCACCTGTATACATCTTAGGTGGTCCAACTGACACCAGTGGCTTGTGAGACCGGCCACCGCCCCTCGTCGGGGTCTCGACTGTACACACTAGTCTACTCCGGAGTATCGATGCCCTGTCTCGAAACTCCCACGACTAGGGACCACAATTAAGGATATGCGTATAAACCACCCAACTCTCACTTATATGATCGCCATCATACTGTTGGTGGTAAAGCAAGATCCTCAGGGCTCTATCAAAGTGTAACATGCAATCAGTCACCTGAACATGTACACGACTGATAAAGGCAAACCAGATAGCATACTATTATCTCGAGTAAGACTGTCATACCGGTATAGGTCCTCCGCAATCATTGCAATCACGAACCTGCGATCCAATAATTGACTATGAGGGCACTATCTCCAACACATAACTGATATTTTGTACCAAGCTTAACGTGTAATATCATATCAGTTTCCTTGTTATCAAATAAAGGTTATGATTTCACGTTTGTAAGAGATGTTGTCAATATCCACCTTAATCATGGTTTGATTGGGTCAGGTACACTAAATAACGACATATATGTTTTAAACCAACTCCAAATTTTCAATGTCCAGAACACACTAAAAAGAAAGTCTCCAGATTTGAATAAAGCTTTCTTATGGCATTGTAGACTGGGTCACATCAATGAGAGAAGGTTGACTAAGTTGCATAGAGAAGGATATTTGGACTCGTTCGAATATCAATCTTATGACACTTGTCAATCTTGTCTCAAAGGAAAGATGACAAAGACTCCATTTACTGGACAAGGAGTAAGAGCGAGCGAGCTCTTAGGACTCATACACAGCGATGTATGTGGTCCAATGTCTACACATGCAAGAGGTGGTTTTTCCTATTTCATTACTTTCACGGATGATTACTCAAGATACGGATTCATTTATCTGATGAAACATAAATCCGAGGCTTTTGAGAAATTCCAAGAGTATAAGAATGAAGTAGAAAACCAAACCGGCAAAAGTATCAAGACACTAAGATCTGATCGAGGTGGAGAATACTTAAGTGCCGAGTTCCTAAGTTACCTAAAAGAGAAAGGAATTCTCTCTCAGCTTACTCCTCCATACACTCCACAGCATAACGGTGTATCGGAGAGACGGAATCGAACCCTATTAGATATGGTACGATCCATGATGAGTAATGCTGAGTTACCGCGATCTTTCTGGGGTCATGCGCTAGAATCAGCGGCATATCTTTTGAACCAGGTTCCAACCAAGACTGTGCCTACCACTCCATATCAGATGTGGACTGGGAAGAAACCCTATCTTCAGTATCTGAAAATATGGGGATGTCCAGCTTTTGTTAAAAAGCAGCATGTGGACAAGCTCGAGGCACGATCAGTAAAGTGTAAGTTTGTGGGATATCCAAAGAACTCCAAGGGGTATCTATTCTATTACGCAGAGGAACAAAAGGTGTTTGTTTCTCGTAATGCCCATTTTCTAGAATATCAGGTTTTAGAAAAGGAATCAAGTGGGAGCGAAATAGAACTGGAAGAAATTCCAGAACCACAAACTGCTACTGAAAGTTTGGTAGAACCGGAAGTTCAAGAAGAACAGGACATTCCCGCACCCCTCCGCAGGAGTAGTAGGCCGTCTCATCCGCCTGAGAGATACTACGGTTTTCTCATAGACGGGGATAGAGAGGATTGCATCATAGAAGATGATGAACCTACTAGCTTCCAGCAGGCCATCCAGAGCGGCGACTCGGTACGATGGCTAGATGCAATGCGAAGCGAAATGGAGTCCATGTACACCAACAAAGTATGGACTTTGGACTTTGCTCCAGGTGGGGTAAAACCCATAGGATGCAAATGGATCTTCAAGAAAAAGATTGGTGTAGATGGGCAGGTGGAAACCTATAAAGCTAGACTTGTTGCAAAGGGTTTTCGTCAAAGACCTGGTTTGGACTATGACGAAACTTTTTCTCCAGTGGCTATGCTCAAATCCATTCGTATCCTTCTTGCAATTGCTGCCTTCCATGATTATGAAATCTGGCAGATGGACGTAAAGACGGCTTTTCTGAATGGAAATTTAGAAGAGTGCGTCTATATGGATCAGCCAGAGGGTTTCAATCAGAGTGGGAGCAGCGGGAAAGTATGCAAGCTGCTTAAGTCCATTTATGGACTAAAGCAGGCATCGCGGAGTTGGAACATCTGTTTTGATGAGACAGTCAAAGAATATGACTTTATCAAAAATCCAGATGAACCGTGCATATATAGTAAAGTTGTAGCCAGAAGTGTCGTGTTCCTCGTCTTGTACGTGGATGACATTCTATTGATAGGAAATGACATTCCTATGCTACAATCTGTCAAAGGATTCTTGTCACACAGGTTCTCCATGAAAGACCTGGGTGATGCCTCTTACATTCTGGGGATCCGGATCTATCGTGATAGATCCAAGAGGATGTTGGGACTTTCGCAGTCCAGGTATATCGACACTGTACTGAAAAGATTCAGTATGGAAGATTCTAAGCGCAGTAATCTACCGGCTTGTCACGGAATCACCCTCTCCAAAGAGATGTCTCCCAAGACTGATTTGGAAAGGGAACGCATGTCTATTATACCCTACGCTTCTGCGGTAGGCTCTATAATGTATGCGATGTTGTGTACCAGACCAGATGTAGCTTACGCACTGAGTGTGGTGAGCCGGTATCAGTCAGACCCATGGGAGAAACACTGGATAGCAGTAAAGAACATTCTCAAGTACCTGAGGAGGACAAAGGAGATGTTCTTGGTTTACGGCGGAAAAGACCTCAGGTTGGAGGCCTTTGCTGATTCCGGCTTCCAGAGTGATAAGGACGATTCCAAGTCCATGTCGGGTTATGTCTTTACCCTCAATGGAGGGGCGGTGTGCTGGAAGAGCTCCAAGCAGGACACCGTTGCTGACTCGACGATGGAAGCGGAGTATATAGCTGCTTGCGATGCCGCAAAAGAAGCAGTCTGGATGAAGAAGTTCCTAACAGAACTTCAGGTGGTTCCTACCATAGTTGATCCAATACCTCTGTATTGCGACAACAACGGAGTTATAGCTTTAGCGAAGGAACCAAGGTCCCATCAGAAGTCCAGACACATCTTGAGGCGGTATCACCTGATCAGGGAGATCATTGATCGTCAGGAGATCGAGGTTCGGAGAGTTGCTTCAGAAGAGAACATTGCTGATCCATTCACGAAGGCCCTACCTCAAACGCAGTTCGAGAGGCTACTCGAGATCATTGGTCTTCGATATGCCAGTACATGGCCCTAGTGCAAGTGGGAGATTGTTAGTGTTTATGCCCTAGAAGGCCATTACTGTATCATACTAGTTTGTATATTACTTAATGGAAGCTTGGGATATTCACATGTATATAACAGTCTTGCTAAACATGGTAGTATGCTACTTGGTTTTCTCTATCTTAATGTGTGAGTATACGTATTGATAGAGCTCTTAGGATCCTGCTTGACTACCAGCGTTGTGATGGCAGTCACACTAGTGGAGGCTGGGTAGTCTACAAGCACATCCTTATTCAGGTCCCTAGTCGTTGGATTATCGAGACAGAGCATCGATACTCCGGAGTAGACTGGTGTGTACGCTTCTCATCCCAGTTGGGGAGATGGTCTGTCCCACAGCCGTCAGTACGTCGTACTGGAGATAGTATGCAGGTGCTCGTTAGGTTACGGGTACACCGGACAGGACTCACAGGGAACTGTTGGTTGGTTTTATACCAGTCGTCAGTGAACAGTTCCCAGGTGACATGAGTGCAGCATAGTCCGCAGACTTGACACTGCTACTTCGCCTCGAGTGTGTCCCACTGTTCTTAGATTGCTACCCTACCACGGCTCAAAGGAGTCGTGCAAACAGGTAGCAGTTGGGTGCAGTCCCGAGCACTTGGAGGCAGTGGCGGTTAGACAGGATTCGTCCCTCCCGGTATTGGGAGTAGATATCGCGCTGTGTCAGAGAGCCATTACGCAAAGTCCCTGGCCAGGGCAAGCGAGATTTGCTGGTAGGTTCCAGTAGTTTCTCAGGGTGTAATGGGCTTCCCTCCGACACGACTTATACAGCTATTAGGGGACTGACGCTTGCCGCCCCCTAGGCCGGATATGCGATAGTCCTGGACGAACGGACCGGACTGTATGGAGATTGTCACATCAGACTCAGTAGGAGTTCGGATGGGTTTCCTCATCGGCCTTCTTATCGACAACTACCTGGGGACCGTTACGTACAGCTAGTGCCGCTTGCGGTCTGTGGTTAAACCCACTGCCAGCGTAGTAGTCGAGTCTCTAGAGTCCCACACAGAGAGTTTCCTATTCCAGGCGAAACGATATAGAGGTCGTATGGTTTTACGACAAGGGTTCGGACGCATACGTGCGTTTACGCGCGTACGACTTTCGGACAGTTTTTACCAGTCGGCTTTGGTTTAAGCCAGTTACTGGTATCCGGTTATTGGATTTTTACAGTCTAAAGTTTTTCCGTATTTTTGCGGATTGGAGGGGCGTTCTCGTAATTGTGCGAGAAGCTTCTAGAAGATGGTGACTAAGGAGGTTTATGTGGCATATACTTTGGATAAGATTTGTGAGTCATGAGAGTGATTCATCATTGTCATTATTGCACCATAAATGATTAATGACTCATGCTAATGAATCACCACTTAACATTTATGAAGCATGCTTATTCATCACATTTATTCATTTATTCTTTAATGAGAATGCTTCATAATATGTTATGATACTCACAATCTTATCTCATAATTTACTCTCACATTCTCTCTCCTCAAGCTCTCATCTTCAAACCCTAATCCTTACACCTCATGTGATGAGATCAAAGGATTAGAAAGACTAATCAATCCATAACCATCACTCTATTTCATTCTATCTTCTTTGATTAGCAATCCAAGAAGATTAGTTACCTCAAGTTAGAGGTTTAGTTTGGAGTTTTGCTCTCGGGTGGATCGTCTACTACCTAGAGAAGGCCGAGGAGAACAAGGAGATCGTAAAGACGAAGGACTGGTTTCATTAGGTATAATCCCTAAACACAATAGTTATGAAACTCTTTGTGTACGGTTATTTATAGTTTAGCTTCGATTTAAGCGGTTAGTCGATGTTCGTTCTTTAAACATGATCGTTTTCGAAAATTCCGCCTCCCCATAAGTTCTGGGGTGAAGTACATTGACTTATGTATGAAAACACCACGCCTAAAGAACCCGCTAAAATATCATGTCGTATCTCAAATACGAACCATATCACATCACCGATATCATGGCCTCAAGCCCAATCTCATCGACTCATCTCCAAATATCATACAATATCCTCAACATTCATGCATGTGTATATGAATGTATATATGCATAGTCCCATACCCATGCGTATATACATATATACACATTCCCATATATGCACAAGAAAATGATATATGCAAGTGTATATGTGTGCGTGTATGCAAATCCTTACTCTAGGGTTTCGTGACTAAGAAATCCGCTAAAGTCCTTTCTTCAATTCTCACTAACCCTAAACCCATAAGCTCTTAAGGCTTCTCTTACCAGGTGTTCATATCTCATAATAACATATAAAAGTATATCGTTACCACATCACCTCTGTAGGGTTACTAGGCACTCTAACAAGGGTTAAGAAAGCATCAACCATGCCCGATTAAAATTTTAGCCGTGCCTAACAACCCTAAACAAGATCTTTGCTAGAAAATTAGGGTTTCACATGCAAGTAAATAGCATCTACAACTAAGTGAATATGAAATACAACCTTTGTAGATTGGTCCTTCACTTCTTTATCTTCTTGTTGAAGTCCCTTCGATGCGATCGTGGTTCTCCCGGACTCTTGCATAGCTTCACGAGGCTAAAGGAGCGTCCTTGCTTGAAGTATTCGAGGCCGAATGTAACAACCCTAATTTTCATATACCCTTTTTCTGTACAAATTTTTTCATTTTTAAATTTTTCCAAAAAGTCGTATTTTTATATTAAAGAGAAGAGAGATATAAGAGATGGGACTTACGGTTTTGGACAAATTAAAGAGGTTAAGGAAAGTGGTGATTGCCGGTGCGTCGAAAACGTCGCGAAGGTTCTACTACGATCGCCGGAATCCATCCTCGGTTTCGGCAGCGCTTCGCTTCTCGCTCTTTGTATCGAGTTCTCGAGAATTTGGAAGAGTGGACTTAGAGTTGTGAGGTGAAATAGTAGAGGGTAGGGGTCTTTATATAGGGCTAGGCTAGGGTTAGGGTTAGGATTAAAAAATATTAAATATATATATAAAAATCATTAAAATTTCATTAAATTTGGACTTAAAAGAGGTGTAATGGAAATTGTGTAACAGTTCTGGGAAAATGGACCATGCAGGGGGGTTGACCAAGTCAACACGAAAATTTTTCGTGTTGACGACTCGACCGACCGGCCTAGTCCGGCCGGCGGCGCCGGCCGACTTGGCCGAGTCTGGGCCGAGTCGGGTCTCGTTGGGTGTGGTTTTGTCTGGGGGGAATTTTGGTATACTTTATTTTTTTATATATTGCAATAAATTGTGAGTTATGGCTATTTGACCGTTTGACTTCCCAAAAAAAATTAAAATAAAATGATATAAAAATTATGTGGGGCATGGGATTCGAACTCTGGTGGCTTGGTTCAACAGTGCAAGGTGTTACCAGTGAGCTACAAGCTCCTTCTTGTAATTATTGTAGAAAAGTAGATACTTAAAATGATATCAGCAGTATTAAATATTCCAAGTACACTTCAATTTTAAAAAAAATTTATGTACACTAAAAGGAAATTATTTAAAAACAAAATAATTAAATATATATATCTTGTGCTCAGATTAAAATACTCCTTTATGGAAAAATTTAAAAATGAAAAAATTTGTACAGAAAAAGGGTATATGAAAATTAGGGTTGTTACATTCTACCCTCCTTATAAAAATTTCGTCCTCGAAATTTATAAAAGGAAGGTGTAACAGTGCTAGGAAGTTTGGCGAATAAAAGTGATATGATGGTGAAAAAGGCTTACCGGTGTTACCTTGACCTACAGTCTCGGCTTCTACGGCTTCTAAAGTGAAGGTCTGTCGCCGTGGTATATTCCTTCTAGCTGGAGGCACATTCCGCCTTTGAGGCCTATTTCTCTGCCCTCTAGACATGTCCCTCATTGCCTGTTGGAATTGGCGAGCAGGCTGTGCAGGTGGTGGAGCAGGTAGTGCAGGACGAGTTGCAGGAGCCTGGATGGTTGGCCGCTGCGGTTGGTTGGTGTGTGTGTGAGATGAGTTGCTGTTGTAAGGACAGTTCCCAATTCCGTGGTTGGATGGGCCACAAATTAGACACAGGCCTTTTGCGCGTCTACAGTCCTTCCACAAATGTCCCTTTCTTTGGCAGTAATGGCAAATTTCTTCAGTCCTCCTGGGTTCAAACAATGGCCTGGAAGAGGCTCCACCTGCCATCTAGTTGGCAGGGCGCTTGACTCCTGCAGACTGAGGTCTGCCCCTCTCCTTTATCACTGCCTCATAACTGCGGGCAGCTTCTAGGGCTTCCTCATGAGTCAAAAACTTTCCTGTGGCTAGAGCAGCCTTAATCTCTGTGTCCAAACCTTGCTGAAAACGACGGGCTCTGATCTCGTCCGTCGGTATCAAGTGTGTCGCGAATCGGCTCAACATGGTGAATTCAGCGTCGTATTCATCTACCGATTTATCCCACATTGAACCTTGCTGTAGATGAATAAACTGCTGCTCCATAGCGAACCTGGCAGTCACAGGGAAATATTTCGCGTCGAACTTCTCGCGAAATGTCTTCCATTCAATCGGCTGCACCAGACGGGTTTCTTCCGCCTTCCACCAATTGCGAGCATTATCCGTGAGCTGTAGTTTTGCTACACGGACCCAAGCGTTGTTTGGCACTTGAGCTGCTGCCAGATCGTCTTCGATGCTTTGTGCCCATTCTTCCGCTTCAAGAGGGCTTCCTTTACCAGAGAACTGCTTTGGGTGCAAAGCCCTGAATTGCTTTACTCCTGGTGCATCGGCCTCAGGACGATTCAAAAGTTGTTGCTGTCCCTCGAGAAGGCTGCGGATCACCTCGAATAGCATCGTTTGCTCAGTGGGTGGTGCAGGAACAGCTGGTGTGAGAGGTAGTGCTGGAGGGGTGTTGTTGACGTTGGTGCTGGTGTTGTTCGGGGAATCCATAATCCTGAAGAAAAATTTGGATTAGGACAGATTCAAATACATGAAATGATAAGATTCAAGGAATAGAAATTTGCAAGATTCAAGGAACATGAATTGTAAAGAATGTTTTAGTTGCTGGTTCTTGTGTTATATTGCTTAGGTTGTTCATACAGACCAGAACTGCATGACAGGGATTCATAGAGCTCTGACCTGCATGGGCCACCAACATACAAAGAGCGAGAAGCGAAGCGCTGCCGAAACTGAGGACGGATTCCGACGATCGTAGTAGAACCTTCGTGACGTTTTCGACGCACCGGCAATCACCACTTTCCTTAACCTCCTTAGTTTGTCCAAAACCGTAAGTCCCATCTCTTCTATCTCTCTTCTCTTTAATATAAAAATACGACTTTTTGGAACCCGACGGAAATCGGAACAAAACGATTTTCGATTCGGTTTTTCTGCAAATTTCCACTTGTCACTTAATCCGTAATACCTACCTATATTCATGTTGACTATTAATCACCTAGAAACCAATTTAAATAAAGTTTCTCACATGAAATGATAGCTTTCTTGTAAAACCGTATTCTTTTCATAAAAATACCATGAAGTTTATTTTTCTTCGTTTAATTAATTCCCTCACTCCTAAATATGTTTATCTTGATAAATAAACTTGTAGAAATCAATTTGAATGAATTTTCACACATGAAATGATAACGTTTTCAAATACCGTATTCTTGCGCTTTAATACCTTCAAGTTTAATATATCATGTTTAACCTCTAAACTTCATTAAAACTTAAAATAAGTCACGAGGTAATGACCTACCTCTACACACACACACAAATATAACCCTAATTGATAAACATCAAAATATAGAATACGAAAATACAGGACTTTTCACTAAAATACCATATTCTTTATAAACTTTTTCTAAAAGCTTTAAGTTGTATACAATTCTAAATAAAATATTTTAAAATGAAAGCACGATATGTCATGGACATCGATCGTTTATCTAAACTGTCTTGTGGTGTCTAGGCAAGTGTGTCTAGGCTGGTGGTTTTTAATTAGGCCCACGACTGTGGTTCCTTCCCACTTACCTGGCACTTACCTGGCCTCAATTGACGGTGAAGAGGCGATTTGAGGCTTCTAATGACTTATCGTTTAGACCTTAGAAATAGGTTAGTTGGCTTAGGAAACCCTAGAAAATAAAATACGGAAAGTTATACCCTTTTACAAATAAATACCTTATATTTATAAAACCGTTCTTCTAAATGAATAGTATTTATTAAACCTAAGCAAAGCGCCGCTGCAACCCACTTTTGGGGAACCCGTTAGGGATAGTACGGTTCATCGTGCACCCTCGGGCTAGTAGTGCGAGATTCAGACCTCCGCAAGGAGCATTCGGTCTCGAAAGGTTTAAAATACGACATTTAAGAAAAATGTGATTTTGGAAAATAAAATATTTATTTAAAATTATTCTTGTATTAATATATATTTAATTATCATTTAGACACCTATTTTATTATAATATAAAGTTTCCACATTTTCCTAAAAATTACAAGATTAAAAGTTACATTAAAATACCATGAATTTCAAATAAATCAATTAATACTTTTATTAGGATATATTCACTAGAATAACACAAATAAAATTCACACCCATTATAACTATAAAGACGAATATTAAATACTTGAGGTGTATTTTGAAAACTATACAATAGTACTTTTTACATAAAACCCCCTTCAAGTTTTATAAATTATAAAAAGGCCCCTAACAATTATTGAACTTCCAATTACATTTCTTTTAGTCCGACTCGGGTTAGAGTCTGATTATTTCTGACTTGAATATGATTCAAGTCAATCTATATTCTTTATATTTCAACTCAAGATGAATACATGAATCCCAGAATCAAGTTAACAATCTACTCGACTGAACCGAACCATGGATATTCCTTTTACATGTTTCCCAGTATTCCATTTACATGACTCTACGGTTATAACCGTTTCCTGATATCATGGTTTCGGTCAGTCAGTCAGTCTATCATGCAATTAATACAAGTTTACAAGATAACAATACAAACAAGACATCGCGGGGTTTAAGGGGTAGATTGGTACGGAAGGTGTTAAAGGTGGCACGAGACGGTAAGATTAAGACACCTAACCTGAATCCAATTGCCGTTGTTCCGGGTTGTATAACGGAGCCTTGTACTTCCATTTGCCTTGGTCTCTAGCATACTGAGACCCCTCTCGTATACACTGGCATCCTCTGTACCAAGCCACAACAACAGCGTTAACATCATACTACTATAATATGACAATACAATACAACATTAAAAGATACTCTCTCTCTCTCTCTTACTCTCTGTCTATTTCTTCCTTATCTTTGGGACTTACCGAGCGACCTGTTCGCTGACGACATTCTATTTCTTTCTTCTTTGAATGTCGTCAGGTGCGTTGGACCAAGCTGAGATCGAGCCCACCGGTGAAGATTTGGAGCAGTTCCACGAAGATCCCGAGCTCTGAATATTGTACCTTGTTCTTTCCAGTATTTTCATTTTTTGTTATGCCACTGTTTAGGCATCGCTTTTCATTTCAGTTGTATTTTCTTTTCATGCATTGTACAAAGAATGTTATTAATAAAAGTTGCTGTTATTTCTATATCATTTGTCTCTTGTGATTTACTTTATATTGCTTAGTTACGCTTAGCGTATGTACTTCTGAGTATATACGTAGCGGGCCTCGTCGCGTCCACTTCGCCGTACACTAGGAAGCGGGGCGTGACACCGAAGATGATCTACGTCGAGGGGATGCCAACTCAAGCTTCTACTTCACTAACTAGAGAATTAGTGAAGCAAACACCCTAAACTAAAGTGCTAGTCTAGTATAGGATGAAGAAATAGGAAGTGGGTTCACTTTAGAATTTGGTTTCTCACAATGTTTCTCACTTTGGATCAAACCCTAGAGAGCTTTTTAGCTCAAGGAAGAAGATGAAGAAATAAAATGAGAAGAGATAATGATCAAGTGATGAGCTAACCATGGTGAGTGAGTATCATATACTAACTAATGTAGAGACTTAATCATGGCTAAGTGTGATGGTTAGGTTAATAAAAATCCAAAGTAAAAACAAACTTAGTGGACTTTAGTCAATGCATCCACAAGCTTCCACAAGCTTCATGCATTTTCTAATTTTCCACTAATTTTGTAATTACTTTAAATACATTAAACCCAACATAACAAATAGCATGGTGTAAATCTCATACACCCATGAAAGATGTATCATCTACCATGATACAAAATGAAAAACACACATTTAATATATATCACATATATACTAAAGTTGTGCACATGTGAGAAAAATCCTTAAGTGAACAAATGTTAGTTAATGTAAATTAGTATATCATATATACAATTATACACTAAATTATTAAATCAACACTTGACTTAATAATCCGGTTATATCTCATATAACCGACTAACATCCAATGTATCGACTTATCGAATCAACACTTGATTCGATAATCCGGCTATATCACATAAAACTGACCGATACAAAAAGTCGCGAGAATAGAATACGGTATCACATACACGCATCATTCTCGGCCCCGCACATATCACATATGCGCTCCTATTTCGTTTTGCCTGAGCCAGTAAAACCTCTATGTAGGACTCTAAAGACTCGTCAATACACCGGTAGTAGGTGATGATCACATCAAGCACCCAGAAGCCGTCAGCGGTACTAGCTGGACGTAACGGCTACCCGGGTATTGAGCGATCAGAAGATCAGCAAGCAAGCCCGCTCCAACTCCTGTAAAAGCCAAACGGTAACACTTCCCGTATAGTCCGGTCTCCTCGTCTGATATGTCGCATATCAAGTCTAGGGGTGATAAACGTCAGACCCCAATAACCGATAAGTCGTGCCGATGTAAGGCTCATAACGGGTCAAGAAACTACCGGTAACTCTTACCAGTAAATCTCTAAATCAGCCCTAGCCAGGGACTTCCCTATTACGGCCAATCGAGTACAGCGCAACATCAACCCCCAATACCGGGAGAGACGAAACCCCTCCTATCGCTCATTGCCTTCATGTGACTAGGGACTGTACCCAAAAACCACTCTTTTGCATGCCCTCTTAGACCTGGTAAGGTGGAAATCAAAGCACAGTGGGAATCACACAAGACTCTATGACGATCTCGGGTCTACAGACTAACCTGCACAAGTGTCACCAGAGAACTGCCATCTGACGTGAGGTATAATACCATCTGGGAGTTCTCGGCGGGTCCGTCCAGTGTACCCAGTCTTCACTGAGCACCCGTATACCATCTCTGATGTCAAACACCAATGGATATGGGATCATCCATCGCCCATCTCATGGGTCGAGAAGCGTATACACTAGTCTACTCTGGTATATTGATGCCCTGTCTCGATACACCTACGACTAGGAACATTAAAGGATGTACTTATGGACTACTCTGTCCCCACTAGTATGATCTGCATCATAGTCCAGATAGTCAAGTACACATCCTAAGGGCTTTACCAACATGTAACTATAAGACAGTATCATAGAGACAAGTATACATGTTAAGATAAAGAGCAACCAGATAGCATACTATCATATCGAGCAAGAAATTCCTCTTTATATATGTCCAAGCATCCAATATAATATACATCATCTGTACAATACTGGCCTCTAGGGCATACATACAACTAACAACCTCATTCCTCATAACTTTGCGGGGGTGCTATACGCCATCCACCCGACTTCCCCCGTAGATATAAATCTACTCACCTAGTATTCGCTCACCGGTGCCGATGATCAGTCGAAAATACTGCATCTTTAAACCGGCAATTTCCCTATCATTTGCACTCATCTAGAAGTGTTCGGCATTCATATTGCACATATTAGCAAATCAGTCGTAAAATATCAGATTGCATGTGTTAGACTTTAAAACCGGCATTTCGTGGGAAATTGACTATATTTCATAGCATGGCATCATTCCTATATATCGCAACTTGTGTTTCGAAGTCTGTGCAGGAAATTACAGAAGATCGGTCAAAAATTACACAACAAAGACTGCTAAAAAATACGCCAACTCAAGGATTTGGAATCTGGCAATAGTCTAAAAGGAATTCAGAGATTCGGCATATTAGAATGTACACTTGAAGTCACTTGAAGTCAACAGAAGAAGTATGAAGCCCTAGCTCAGCCAAGTGGCCGCGGAACCGCGGCCGGAGCCGCCTTGCGCCGCGGTTCCGCGGCGGCTATGCCATGTCAGCACCCCTTCTCTGCACCAGAACTCCTCCCTCAGTGTGTACACCTCAGCAATACACTACATTTTCCAGATGTCTCTCGAACATTCTGCCAGATCAGCAAGCCCTAGGGTTCCTAACTAAACACCCCAACCTTCCACAACAAGCTTCACCTAAACTCCATTAAGGACCTAGAACCTTCCCCCTAACCTCCTAGCTTAGGGTAGAAGCTAAGCCCTAACTAACTACTTCTAGAAGCCTCTCCCTACAACTAACTTTTGGAGGGAAAATTCAAATTTGAATTCCTAGAGCTAGGGTTTGGGAAACCTATAAATAGACCCTAAGGCTCACTAGAAATGGTTGTTAAATCTTTGGTTCAATAGTTAATCTCCTCAAATCAATTGTTGTGGTTATGCTTCATCTTCAACCCAACAACTACTACCTCAAAACCCTAACCCTAATCCAATCCAAAATCAAGAAACCTCAAGATCCTTTGAGTGCAAGCAAAGCAAGTCTTCAACGATCCTTTGAAGCGAAGCCGGACTTCAACGGAGCACGAGATCCAAGCCGATCCACGACTCAAGGAGCCGAGCGATGCTAGATTCGACGAGCGAAGTTCCTACCTCTTGTAATTCTTGAGAGTTGTAACTACTTGTTGATGTAATAAAGGTGAAGATTCTTTAAACTTTCTTATTTTCAATTCGAGCATTATGATCCGTATTCAATTCTTGAATGTATTCTTCGTGGTGATGCTTGAATAAAACTCCGCTCGTGGAGGAATCGAAACGATTGTAGAATGATGATGTTGACGAATCTTTAAATGATTTCTTAAGCCCTATAACAATTGTAAATTCTTGAAAATCAAATGATCGATGATCTAGATTGATGCGAATGTGTTCTTGATTCCTTTCGCACGATCTAGAGATCAACGATCGATCGTTCGATTTCATAGAAGCTATCTAGTGGATGTGATTCATCGAAAGGACAAAGGATAGGATGAGGAACCCTAATTCTTCGCAAGATCCTTAAACCTCTATGAATCTACATAGATTTAGTATCAACTTGTTAATGGATAAGAAATCATATTCTTGAATCTTCTTCACATCTATAATTTACTCGATTCCTACGAGCTTTACTTCAAATCTTGAAACCTAAATTGATTGGAATTCTATCGATACTTGATTCTTGATGTTTATCATTTTCTTGATTCTTGATTAGAATAATTGATTCTTGAAACTCATCAATATAAATCTTGAATCGTTTTCTTTTCTTTTTCTATTAAATTTTCGATTCAAACAAAACAAAATACGTACGAATCGCGCAATCCCTGTGGACGATCCGCACTCATTAATGCGCTACAAACCGACACCGTTATTGATTGCGGTCAAATATTTTTGGCTGTGATTTCATACAATTTTTCTAAACCGACAACGGAAAATAAGATCAATCAAATGGCGTTGTTGCCAGGGATCGCGCGCTAATTCGTTCTATATTGAAATTTGAATTGAAAAAGTTATTCCATTACAATTTTGTGATCAAAATTCGCACAAAACACTAAACGATTTGTTATGGTTTATTGCAAGGAGATCTGGAGCTTTCTGTGCAATTAAAATTTTTTTTTTGGAAATTTCCAGAGAGCTGGAGGAATCAACAGCAAGCTGCTGTTGAATTTTTGAACAGTGAACAGTACCAACGGCAGCTAAACCGCGGCATTAGCCTCCTCCCGCGGCGGTTCCGTGCGTCTGTGAAGGGATCGCTGTGCAAAATTTCACAGTGAGCCTCTATCTTTCTTATCTCCTTCCTAAATCTGCTCCAAATAACATTTTGTGCAGGCTTCTTTGCAAAAATTGCAGCGCCGCGCAAAAAGCAAAATTAAATTGTGCTTGTTTTGATTTTGTGGTTGTTTGCATAATTAATACGGACATTAAGGGGAAAAGACCAAATCCAGATTAGGTTGGGAGTTCATTACCCTTCCTAAGCCCCGAAAATCGCAAAATTGCATCCGCATTTACCCCAATTAACTAAAAGAAATCTAAAGATGACTCTAAGGACCGTCGCGCTCACTTAGGACAGAAGAAGGCCGTGGGTAATTCATTGCTTATCCGCGTTTCTCTTGTGGTGTCTAAGGCAAGTGTGTCGAAGGCTAGTGGTTACTTAATTAGGCCCACTACTTACGTAGTGGAGAACCTTCCACTTACCTGGCCACAGGAGAGACAAAGAGGCAGTGGAGGATTTATCCCGCGACTTGTCTTTTGGCAGTTAGGAGCGGTCTAGAGATTTGACCTAGGCGACCCCTAGAATTAGGGTTTTGTGTGTTGCATTTGTTGTGTTGCATCATTTTTTCAAAAATCCGTCCACTTTTCAAAACAAACACCGCATTCATTCATTCATTTCCCCTAATTATAAGCCACGCTGCCACTTGTACTAACCCTTTTTAGTGCAAGATAGGCTGGACACGGAATTCTAGTGCCCGTTTAGTCCGCGTACCCTTTATCGACTCCGAAGTCGGTATTTCTCCATTTACTTTTTCTTTACCCACTACCACACCCACATCGATGGATCCGCCTCCATCGAATTTCTTTACCACTAATCTGCCGCCGTCTGTTGGTGTGCAGAATCTACCCCGCATTTCTCTCCAAGAGAGGTGCTATCCTTTGCGAGGTCCTCTTTCGACCTGCTTATCCATTCCACCAGCCAACGGGGATAGCTTTTAAATTAAACCCCAATACATCAACCTTTAACCCAAATTCCACGGACTCGAGTGTAACGTTTTGAAAATCGTTTTGGTGAAGTTCCGGAAAATCGGTAAAATAAAGGGGTTTTCTGTAAAAAGTCAAAATACAAATATCTTTATTTTAAAATTAAATATAAATATTCTAGCTATGTAATTGCTAGTATTTGGTGTTTATTGAGCCACTGGTGAGATTTCAAAATTTCTGAAAATTTTCCCGAAATTAATTATTTTAATATTATTTTAGCCGTCACTAATACATTTAATTAGGGAAAATTACAAACTGGAATGAGTTGAAACAAATTTTGTGCATCATAATACATTAAACAAAATTTTATCATGTAGTTTTTGAATTGAAATAGGGTTGTTAACCGGTGTTAGAAAATATCGAAGAAAAAGGCTTTTTTTCGGTGAAATTAGTGCAAATGGAGTGCGGTATAACTTTTATCTTTTCCCAAACAAAACCACACTCTCTTTTACTCCCTCACACCATTTTGTTCAGCCTTGGCAGCCCCTCTCTCTTCAAGTTTCAAGTGGGTTCTAGAAATTAGGTTTTATGGAAAAATAAAAAGAAAGAAAATGAATGAAACTTGAAATAAAGAAGGTTATGATGTAGAACTTCCCACACCTTTCCACACCCTCACTCCCTCACTCTCCTCCCTCTAGCTCTGGCCAAAACCAGGTCCCCCCCACCTTCTACACAATTTCTACTTTAATTTTCTACAAAAACCATCAAAAATTCTTCAAAAATTCAATAAAAATTCCACAAAATCCTAATAAATTCCTACCCTCTATTCTTTGCTCATCTTTACATGGATTTTGGAGATGGAAAACATTTGTTTTGGAGGCTCATTTTCATGTTTTGATTACATGTTGTGGAGGTATAAATCTTCTTCTTTTGATTTATTGTTATTAGATATTTCATTTAAGCATAATTAGAGTTAATAAATTAATTCTATCTACAAGTTTTAAAAATTCAAGTTAGGGTTATAAAATTAGGTTATGGTTTTTATTAATTAAGTGGGGTTATAATAATTAGTTTAACACTTTTAGAATTGGAAAATCTTGCATGGTTGTTGAATTATAATTTGTTCATTTAAAATTGTTTAAATTAAATATTTTTGCTAACTAAGTTTCTATAAAACATATATATTGGTGTTAATAAATTATAATTTATATTTTTATCACTATATTGTGGTTTTAATGAGAGTATTAACTTGTTGGTGGAATGAAAAACTCAATTTGGTTACTAGTTTTTATTGATAATTGATAAATTGTAAGAAAAATGCTATTTTTCCTAATTAGAATTTGGAAATTCTTAAATAAATGAGATTTAAAATATAATTTATGGTTTCATTATATTACCATCATTATAAATTGTAGTTTGAAAAGTTAATTCATGCAAAATCAAGTTTTGTTGTGGAATTGTGGAATTTTGCTTGTAAGATGTGGAAAATTGATAAAGGTTGCAAACTAGAAATTCCAAATTAATATAAATTTGTGTAACAAAAATATAGTGATGGTTTATATAGTCTAGTTATGCTAATTAATGAATATTATGACCATTAGTTTCTTTTAAACATCAAGTTTTGAAGTAAAACGGTAAATTGGCGTTTTTGGGTTTTACGAAATCGGACTGTTTGATCGATTTTTCGGGTTTCGATGGATTAAATCATGTTTTATATTATAAATAATGAGTTTTAAACTACAAGTTGTTTGTTGATGTTTATCTCGGTTAATCGGAGTTTGTACGCCGATATCGAGCGATATTTGGTTCTTTTGCGTGAACGGGACATAGATTTTAACCTATGTGCGTTCCGTGCGTCGTTTTGACTTTTGTCTGTGATTCAGTTTATGATACTATATATGTTTGCGTATAGGTACCCCTCACATGGACTGCGGATGATGAAGAAGTGTATGGCGACACCGTCTTCGGCAGACATGGACCAGGTGAGTAGATGTATATCTACGGGGGGAAGTCGGGTGGATGGTGTTTAGCACCCCCGCAACGTAGAATAGGAATAGTATTTATTGATATTAGGAAGCCAGATGTGACCCTAGATTCTTAATAAGTAGGACCCTAGTAATGACCCTTGGCTGGACTAGACTGATTTAGGAAGACCATACCAAAGGATGAATACCTTGGAAGAGATTCGTAGGTTTCAGGTAGATACACACACACGCACACATTGGAACTCGACGTGATGTATACGTGTATGTGTATATATATAGGACTGGGTGTATGTGTATATATATATACAACACGTATATGGGATACAATGATGTGATATGATACACGGGAATGAAACAATATAACTGGGCTGATGCCGTGATTCTTGGCTATACAGTCGTGTTATGATGTTAGCGGATCATTAGAAAATGAGATAATTGATTTGTATACATGAACAATAATAAAGGGTGGTGATGATATTGAAGTATATGGAACTCTAAAATAGCACCCGGACCGTAACATGTGATTGAAATTCAGATATGATTTATGCGTGACTTGATTACGACATCATACAGGTGTGACTTGATTTCGATATCATTTATGCGTGACTTGATTACGACATCATATAGGTGTGACTTGATCACGATATGATCTAAGTGTGACTTAATCATAATATGATACATATGACATGATATTTCTGAGGATAAATTAACGATGTATATTTATGCTGGCAATGATATATGATTGATGTATGCGATTACAGTATAGTACCTTGATCATGACATGTGTTGAAAATGATATTATACAAATGATGAGACACGTAGGTGATACTTGACCCGTACCCCGATATTGGGATGTCGTACGATGGATTTTACCGTACAAGGCATAGATGTGATGATTGATCCGCACTCTTGATTCGAGGAAGTTGTACTATGTACGTGACGCTATTGAGGCTGGATCGCCGACTATTAGAGATATGGACTCAGACTTTAGGTGCACTCTTATTTCTTATCGACTAGTTTCTTATGTTTAGTTTCTTAGGAGGTTAGATGGACACTAGTTTAGGCTCGAGTCATGTAGTTGTAGTTATACTTGTATATCACAGATGAGTGGTTATTACACATCCGTCTTTACATTCATACCGTAATCATAATGTGCATGTTCATACATATGTTTCTATAATCAGCATAAAACTTTGCCTGTTAGGACACCAGCACCATTACCGATGATGCGCATCTTCCACGCACACTTATTTGCCGGCTCACACACATCATCATCGGTAATTGCTATGTCACGTACACTTTAGATCATATTATCTTTTATTGATACAATCAACTAACAGCTAGATCGATATAATATTGTGATTACTTTCTGGTGTTAGTATAGACATGGTATTTATTACTTAGACATTTCATGCATTCGCATTTTCATGTTATCATGCAGTATTATGGGGCATATGCCGACACTTTTCATATACTTACTCATGATTTGGGATTTTGGATTTCTATGAGATTTCTGGATTTTTGGGGAAAACCGCAAGAATACATAAAAACTTCTCTCTCTCCTCCTCTCTTTTTAAAATATAAGATGCGGTTTTCTCGTGATGTATGTGTCGTCCACCATGAGATTTCATGTTTTCTGTTGGATTTCGAGACCCGATTCGAGGAGTGGATGAACCGTCTCGGGTACATGGTGGGCCCGGTATGGTACCCCGGGGCAAGAAGATCGAGTTGTAGACGATGAGCCTGGCAGGGGAAGGCTACCTACCGGTGATGTCTGGCGCGGCGGATATCTGGAGGATACCGACCGTTGTTGTGAGATTTGATGATATGGGCCGATCCGGACTGACGGAGCCCGAGATATTGAGATTATGAGACATTAAGATTATGAGGTATTGAGACTTGAGATTTACATGTTTTGTGTCGATGCTTGACACGGATTTCCATGGATTTCATTGTTGATATATCAGATTTCTATACACATTTTACTATGATAAAAGCTAAAGATTTCTTATACAGATATATCTAGATTTCAGGATTGGTTATTTTTGTTAGTTATGTATATGCCCTAGAGGCCATTGTTGTACATATGATGTATATTATGATGGATGCTTAGATATATACAGAGAGGACTTTCTTGCTCGTCATGATAGTATGCTATTTGGTTTCACTTTATCTTAACATGTTGACTTGTATTGGTTTACTGTTTTACTCTCACATGTTGATAAAGCCCTTAGGATCTGTACTCGACTACTGGGACTATGATGAGATCATACTAGTGGGGCCACGGTAGTCGATGAGTACATCCTATAACTGTTCCTAGTCGAGGGTATATCGAGACAGGGCATCGATACACCAATGTAGACTAGCGTATACGCATCTTGACCCATATGATGGGCGATGGATGATCCCATATCCATCGGTGTTTGACATCAGAGATGGTGTACGGGTGCTCAGTGGAGACTGGGTACACTGGACGGACTCGCCGAGAACTCCCAGATGGTGATATACCACACGTCAGATGGCAGTTCTCCGGTGACACAGGTACAGGGTAGTCTGTAGACCCGAGATCGTCATGGAGTCTTGTGTGATTCCCACTGTGCTTTGATTTCCACCTTACCACATCCAAGAGGGCGTGCAAAACGGTGGCTTTTGGGTACAGTCCCGAATCACATGGAGGCAATGAGCGATAGGAGGGGATTCGTCTCTCCCGGTATAGGGAGTTGATGTTGTGCTGTGTTCGATTGGCTATAATTGGAAGTCCCTGGTCAGGGCTGATATAGAGATTTACTGGTAAGTGTTACTAGTAGTTTCTCGACCCGTTATGAGCCATACATCGACACGACTTATCAGTTACTGGGGTCTGACGTATACCACCTCTAGACTTGATATGCGACATATCAGACGAACAGACCGGACTGTACGGGAGTGTTACTGATCGGATTCACAGGAGAACGCACAGGCTAGCTTGTTGATCTTCTGATCGCTCAATACCTGGGTGGCTGTTACGTTTAGCTGACCGCTTGCAGCTTGTGGGTGTTTGATATGATCATCACCTGCTACCGGCGTATTGACGATTCTTTAGAGTCCTACACAGAGGTTTCTTGGCTCAGGCGAAACGGAGTAGAGGCACATATGTGATATGTGCAGGACCGAGAATAATGCGATATGGGATACCGTATTATATTCTCGTGATATTTAGATATGAACCGGGACATCGGATCAAGTGTTGATTCGATGAATCGGTACATGATATATTAGTCGGTAATATTCGATATAGCCGGATCATCGATTCAAGTGTTGATTCGATGATTTAATGTATAATAATATATATGATATATTGTATTACATTATCTAATATAGGCTCGCTTTATTATTTCATTTTCTCACTGGATGATACATTGATATATATATACGATATATGTTAATTGTATTATTTTCTTTTGTTGCAAATATATAATATATATGTGATATATATTATTGTGACATGATATGATTAATTGTTAAACATGTTTAAGGATGATTAATTGAGGTTAGGGTTTGATTAGGGTTAGTTGCTTCATGCACCTTCTAGAAGCTATTTATTTTGTCATGGTTTAGATATTTATGGATGACACATTTCTAAACCTAACTAAACCCTAACTCTAGTTGTTTCTCTACACATTCTTATCCAATCATCCTTGACCATGGTTTATAATTCAATCATATGGTTTATATTCTATTCATCACAAAAGGATTATTATTATTCTTATTAGCTTTTCCATTATCATCTTCTTCTTCTCTCTTGAAGAAAGCTCACTTGATATTTCTTAATGTGATGAATATATATGAGAAAATGATTTAAAAAGAAAGCAAAATTACTACTCTCTCATCCTCATCTCATCTAGCCCTTGAGATTAGTGTGTTCATCTCTTTAGAGTGAGAAAGCTTGAGTCGTAGCAACTTCAAGGTAGATCATCGGAGATTTGGAATACTTCGAGCTAGCATGGATCGTTCGAGTCGTGGAGCCTCTCATGAGTCCGGGAGATCGTGGATCACGGCAAAGGGACTTCTACTCGGAGCTTGTGAAGTGAAGGAGCGGACTACAAAGGTTGTAATCCCTCACACTTAGATAAAAGTTATCTTCTTGCATGTTAAACCCTAATAATCTAGCAAAGATCCCGGCTTTGGGTTGTTCGGCACGTCTAAAATTTAATCCGGGCATGTTTGATGTCTTATGAACCTTCACAAGAGTGCCTAGGAACCCTACAGTGGTATCAGAGCCTAGCTAGAGCATTAGGCGATGTGTTTACGATGTTAAAACTCCGATCGAACCCGAAACGACGAAACTAGACCCCTCTCTGGAAATTTTTTAAATTTTGGGATTTTTCTGAATTAAAAATATGTAAAAAAATCAGCAGGGAATTCTAAGAATTACCAAGAAGCCCGAGCCCCCAATTCGATCAAACGGCCGCGGAAGCGCGGCGCAAGCTTGCTTGCGCGGCGGTTCCGCGGCGGATTGATCGATTGGAGACACGTGGCTTCCTGGTAATAACCGTAGGTACTTGTTGACTTTTCTGGGTATTTTTAATCTGTTTCAGGTGTTTAAAATTCTGGGGTTTGTTTTGTAAAAGTAGATTCAATCGGAATATTTAAGTTCGTATTTCTTTCCGGATATTTAGAAATTGTTAAACTATTTGAACGGATATCATTAACTCACTGTTTCCCGGTACGACAAACTTTCAAGCGTTGAATTTTTATCGGGTTTAAATTTTTCGGAAAAATTGTACAAGTTAAGCGGTGGACCCTCTAGAAGACAACAAACCTTAACTCGATTATGTGACCGTCTTGAACTGCCTTTTGAACCTTCGGGTTTGGGGCAGTACGGCGTGCCACATGTGAGGCGTTGGCTTGACCCTTCTACGGCTGGATCACCGGTATTGTGACATATTCTGGGATTATTTGAACCCCGCTCAAGTGTTGAGCAGTTTAGGAAATTTTGGGTGTTTGATTATCTGTTCGAACAGTTTAATACTGTTTATTTATCTGGAATGTGATACAATATGTGGAATTCATAGAGTTAGGCATGAAATACGAAGTATGTGATATTTCGGATTTACGATGTCTAAAGTGATTGTGGATTCCAAATATTGTAGTTTTACACTTTCTTTTCTGTGACCGTAAGTGTAATATGTGATATCGCCGGTTTCGTTGCTATATGTCAACGACAATTAGGATGCACATATTTACTTACGTTGATGATATGAGATATTATGTGTTACTGTGATATGTTATATTGGATCGTCGCGTTCCGAATAGCCGGGGGTTTTATGTGAGATGAGGGTTTTTATTTTCATTCATGTAAAATTCATTTGTAATGTAATATTCTTTTATTTGGGGCACTTCCAGGTTGCGGTTGATGTCACCAGTGTATATTATTTACTTTTCCGCATTAGGTAGACCCAAGGAGGGGAGCACAAGTAACCGGGTTCTAGGGTCCAGTAGGAGGCCATCTCGAGGAGTCGAGACCGGGTCTCCTAACCCTAGAATTGACAGTGTTACTTGCCGCTCTCGTAGGGGTCTTGGGATGTGGGTTTGGCTATTCGTCGCGACCGTGGAATCCGTGTTTTATACAGGCTCGTATTAAAAACACGGACGTCCTAGTATATCCAATATTTCATATATGTTCTTCTGCTGCAATGTTCTGTGATGAGATCATATTACTGCCTGAGACGAATGCTTATACTATATATATATGCTGATATATAAATATTACTGCTTTCATTTCTTCTGTGATGCTTAGGAAGCATAAGCTGATGGGATATTTATTAATGAGATTAATAAAAAAAGAAAAGAAACCTAAAGATGTTGTAGAATCAAAACTTTATAAAAAGGGTAGCTACAGTTTTGCTTTGCACAGCGATATATATGATATATCCTGCACCTTATTCGATGAGGAAAGGACCGAGATCCCTTCACCGGGAGTGACTCCTTTAGCGAAACTGGCAGATGCTACAAAACGCGGTTTGTCTTTTGATTGCTTTTAGTGTTTTGCTTTGCACAGCGGTATATATGATATATCCTGCACCTTATTCGATGAGGAAAGGGCCGACGATCCCTTCACCGGGAGTGACCCCTTTAGCGAAACTAAGAAAAGCCTCAAATACACTCCTTTTCAAAAACTACTCGATTCTACGACGACATCAAGTTCATTACGCAATAGGTTTTCTGAAAAACCTGTCGTAGCCCTCCGTCATTTCGGATAAAGACTATTTAGTATTCGTGCTGCGTTTGTTGACCTCTGTCAAGACGTAGTGTGCGGTAGCTAACTGGTAATTATCTGTAAAGCATGTGATGTGATTGGATTAGGGTAGTCGTACGACCTTGTTGACCTCTGTCAAGGGTCGTGCGAGTGGGTTTGATTCAATCAAGAAATGACGGGTTGAACTTGACTAGTGCACTATGGTTTGTTGACCTCTGTCAAGGTCATGGCACACTAGGGGCAAAATATTATCGGGAATTTCAAATGTTGAAATTTGCAATGAGATTGCATACCTCCTATGAGATAGTTGGATCCCGATACCCACTGCGAGTAAGAGTTACTCCTGGGAGAGTTTTACACAGGACAATTAGTCATTCAAGTAGGTGTCTAGAAAAGTGTTAACGAGGTTACGTCTCTGGGAAAACGAGGTTTACTTTAATTAGGTCCGTACGAAAGCACGGGGAACCTCCCTCAAAGTACCGACACTGATCTGGCTGAAAGATTGACGAAATTGTAGGGTGTAATTAATCCCGGCTAATCTTACCTTTTAAAGGTTTTAAGGTAGATTTGATAAAAACAGTGGGAGACATCCTGATTAGATAAGATAATAACCAATCTAATCTTGCAAGAGCATACGCTAAAGTGTTTTCTTCTCTCTCTCTCCAGGTAGCGACCATGTCAGGCCATAATCAAGATAATAATATTGATGTATTGACTGAACCCGATTATTGTACCGAGCTAGGGTTTGTTGGACCCGTTCTTTCTTATAAGAGTTATAAGACTGAACAGGAAACAGGAGAATATCTAGATTCTCACGCCGCCCAAAAGAACATGCATGTTGATGCATCTTCTTCGGGTGTGTTAGTTATTGAGAACTGTTTCTCAGTTCACCCTACGTCCTGGGTATTAGATACCGGATCAGGATCCCACATATGTAAACAGTTACATGGGCTACGTAAAGGTAGATAACTGGGAAAATGTGATCATTCTATTCAAGTAGGGAACGGTGCAAATGTTGCAGCCAAAGCAGTTGGCAAATATCACCTAGTATTACCAAGTGGTGATACACTGATTCTAAATGAGTGCTATTATATACCGAACATGATGTGCAACATTATATCAGTTTCTTTATTGAGTAAAGAAGGATATAATTTTGGGGGTATGCACTTGAGACAGCAGCATACCTATTGAATCAAGTTCCGACTAAATCTGTACCTACCACACCATATGTGATATGGAGTGGGAAGAGACCATGTCTTAAACGAGTTAAGATATGGGGTTGTCTGGCCTATGTCAAAAGGCAAAATCCAGACAAACTCGAGGCACGGTCAGTTCTATGTAAGTTTGTAGGATATCCTAAACATTCAAATAGATATTTTTTCTACCACAGTGAACAACAAAAAGTGTTTATTGCTTAACATGCCACCTTTTTAGAAAAGGAATTTCTTGCAAAAGAGATTAGTGGCTCTGAGGTAGAACTGGAAGAGGTTTCAGCGACACAAACTACAATAGATGATTTAGTGGAACCAGAAGATTCAGTAGTACCCGACGAACCCCAGCCTCTCCGCCGATCTAGTAGGGTTTCTCGTCCACCTGAGAGATACTACGGTTTTCTCATTGATGGTGGAAGCGAGGATTGCATCATGGATGATGATGACCCCACTAGTTTCGAGCAGGCCATCACGAGTGGTGACTCTGTGAAATGGCTGGATGCAATGCGATCTGAGATGGAATCCATGTACACCAACAAAGTATGGACTTTGGAAAATGCTCCTGAAGGGGTAAAATCCATTGGGAGCAAGTGGATCTTTAAAAAGAAATTTGGTGTAGATGGAAAAGTTGAGACTTTCAAAGCTAGACTTGTAGCAAAAGGTTTTCGTCAAAGACCAGGTGTGGACTTTGACGAAACCTTTTCTCCAGTGGCTATGCTTAAGTCCATCCGGATCTTACTCGCCATTGCTGCATACCATGACTACGAAATCTGGCAAATGGATGTTAAGACCGCCTTTCTAAACGGTGATTTAGAAGAGTGCGTGTACATGACTCAGCCAGAGGGCTTCGTAGATAGTGGGAGCAGCGGAAAGTTGTGCAAGCTGCTTAAATCCATTTATGGGTTAAAGCAAGCATCGCGGAGTTGGAACATCTGTTTTGATGTTGTAGTCAAAGAGTTTGACTTCATCAAAAATATAGATGAACCTTGTATCTATAAGAAGGTAGCAGAGGGTAAGGTTGTCTTCCTCGTATTGTACGTGGATGACATACTCTTGATAGGAAATGATATTCCTATGCTGCAATCAGTCAAGCTCTTCTTATCACAGAGATTCTCAATGAAAGATCTAGGTGATGCCTCCTACATATTGGGAATCATGATCTATAGAGATAGATCTAAACGGATACTGGGATTGTCCCAATCCAGGTACATTGACACTATACTAAAGAGGTTTAGTATGGAAGAATCCAAGCGTGGAAACCAACCCACGATCTCTGGACTCACTCTCTCCAAAGAGATGTCTCCCAAGACTGATTTGGAGAGAGCTCGCATGCAAGGGATACCCTATGCTTCGGCCGTAGGCTCTATCATGTATGCGATGCTATGTACCAGACCCGATGTAGCATACTCACTAAGTGTAGTGAGTCGGTATCAAGCAGATCCTGGAGAGAGTCACTGGACAGCTGTAAAGAACATTCTCAAGTACTTACGAAGGACTAAGGAGATGTTCTTGGTGTATGGTAACGAAGAACTCCAGGTGGAGTCCTTTACCGATTCCAGCTTCCAAAGTGATAAGGACGACTCTAAGTCGCATTCGGGTTTTGTCTTTACCCTCAATGGAGGGGCGGTATGTTGGAAGAGTTCCAAACAGGATACCGTTGCAGACTCGACGATGGAGGCTGAATACATCGCTGCCAACGATGCTGCCAAAGAGGCTGTCTGGATCAAGAAGTTCATTAGTGAACTTGGTGTGGTTCCATCCATTGAGCCTCCAATACCTCTGTATTGCGATAACAATGGAGCTGTGGCTTTGGCCAAGGAACCCAGGTCCCACCAGAAGTCCAGACATATTCTGAGGCGGTATCACCTGATCAGGGAGATAGTTGATCGCAGGGAGATCGAGGTCAGGAGAGTAGATACGAAGGACAACACTGCGGATCCATTCACGAAGGCTATTCCCCAGATACAGTTTGAGAGATTATTCGGGATGCTAGGTATGCGATACTACAGCAGCTGGCCTTAGTGCAAGTGGGAGATTGTTAGTTATGTATATGCCCTAGAGGCCATTGTTGTACATATGATGTATATTATGATGGATGCTTAGATATATACAGAGAGGACTTTCTTTCTTGTCATGATAGTATGCTATTTGGTTTCACTTTATCTTAACATGTTGACTTGTATTGGTTTACTGTTTTACTCTCACATGTTGATAAAGCCCTTAGGATCTGTACTCGACTACTGGGACTATGATGAGATTATACTAGTGGGGCCACGGTAGTCGATGAGTACACCCTATAACTGTTCCTAGTCGAGGGTATATCGAGACAGGGCATCGATACACCAATGTAGACTAGCGTATACGCATCTTGACCCATATGATGGGCGATGGATGATCCCAAATCCATCGGTGTTTGACATCAGAGATGGTGTACGGGTGCTCAGTGGAGACTGGGTACACTGGATGGACTCGCCGAGAACTCCCAGATGGTGATATACCACACGTCAGATGGCAGTTCTCCGGTGACACAGGTACAGGGTAGTCTGTAGACCCGAGATCGTCATGGAGTCTTGTGTGATTCCCACTGTGCTTTGATTTCCACCTTACCACGTCCAAGAGGGCGTGCAAAACGGTGGCTTTTGCGTACAGTCCCGAATCACATGGAGGCAATGAGCGATAGGAGGGGATTCGTCTCTCCCGGTATAGGGAGTTGATATTGTGCTGTGTTCGATTGGCTATAACTGGAAGTCCCTGGCCAGGGCTGATATAGAGATTTACTGGTAAGTGTTACTAGTAGTTTCTCGACCCGTTATGAGCCATACATCGACACGACTTATCGGTTACTGGGGTCTGACGTATACCACCCCTAGACTTGAGCCTCGCCCTTTGGCGTTGTATACTATTGTGCATTGGTGTGGTTGTTTCCGCCTTTTGGCGTAGAGCTAGCTCCCGTTTGGGGATGCTTTTTATTGTTTGTGTATATTATACTTGTTGTACCCGTTTGGGGCCAGTTTTTACAAAGGAGACTCTGCCGAAATTTTTGAGAAAATTTGCTGATGCTTTTAAACTTGTTTTCTTCATGTCTTCTTTTACTTCTTCTTTTTATGGTTTAGATTTCTGGGCTTCGGCTTACTTAGGTTACGTTGCGCCTCTAGACGCTTCGTAATCTAAGTGCCGGTCATGTTCCGTACTTTCGAGTCATGACATCGATACTGAAGACGCTTACGTTTTCATTACCAAATTTGAAAACGTATGCGCAATGATGGGTACGTCACAACTATTAGTGGATGCTATGCGTCTACGACTTCTTCCATTTACTTTGTGCGATATAGCCGAGAAGTGGCTATATAACACTACCGCACACTCTATTACGAATTGGGAAGAATTCGTTGCGGCATTCCTTAAGAAATTTTACCCTATGCAAAAGACAGCTCGAATCCGTAGCGAACTTAATCAATTTACCCAGCTCCCTACTGAACCATTTTCAAAATGCTTTGAACGTTTCAAGGATCTATTGGTTCAATGTCCTCATCACGGCATCCCGAGATGGGATCTTTGCCGAATCATTTATGAGGGCATTAACCCAAACACTAAACAGAACCTTGAAAACATGTGTCAAGGTACTTTTATGACCAAGGTACTTTTATGACCAAGGATGATGGGGAAGCTTGGAAATTTTTAGAAGAGTTCGCTGAAAAATCACTACAGTGGGAGAGTGGAACCCAATCATTGAATAGGGGTGGCGTACATCAAATAGATGTGTCCATAGGTGTTCGAGCTGAGATGGCAGCAATGCAAAAGAAGCTCGAAGCTATGGAACACAAATTTTCAGCAGCCTTCCTAAACCCAATATCGCTCCCCAAAACTGTATGTGGGTGCTGTTCTGATCCGTCTCACTTAACGGAAGAATGTCCATTAAACTCTGCGTTTCAAGGTCACGAGCATACTAATGCCGCATTTCAAAGACCTAGAAACGATCCATATTCTTCCACGTACAATCAGGGTTGGAGGAATCACCCGAATTTTGATTGGAACCAACAACAATCTCAAAACACGGTTCCAAGCCAAAATAATTTCCAAAAGGCTCTTCCACCACAACAGCAACCACTTCAACTCACTTAGCACCCCTACCAGTCACAAAATTTCCAAAACCAGGTCAACACTCTTGCACAGTCTAATCCTATGCAGTTGACCGGTTCTGACGAGTTCTCTCAATTCACTCAAATCATGAAATCACTCTTGTCAAATTTCATAGAGGTTTCGGCTGAGGTTAGATCTTCCGTCAGTGAGATAAAGAAAAACTCAGCGTCCTAAGCTGAGAGTATCAGATAGATGGAAGCTGAAATCACACGACTTAAAGCCGAAATGAGTGTGAGAGAAAAAGGGAAACTTCCTTCTCAACCCCTACTGAATCCTGGGCGTTACAATGTAAATGCCGTCACAACGTTGAGATCGGGAAGAGTGCTGAATAACCATGTCGGGGAAGGAATTGATGATATTGAAAATCCTATCATTAACACCCCGGCTGAGACCTTTCCTCACACACACACTTCTACCCCACCGCCTTCTCGCGAGCCTATTCTCCATTTCCCACTACGTTCGACACCTCAGTATAGCCCTTCTAGTTCTCCACAGACGGTCCCCACTCCTCTTTTGGGATCCCGTCTACCCCCACTTCCTTCTCCTATGATGGACCCAGCGCTTATTGCGAAAGCTCCTTACCCGAATCGGTTAAGGGGTAACAAAACGAGTCCATATATGGAGAAAATTATGGAAATGTTCAAATAGGTTAACATCAACATCCCTCTCCTAGATTCTATTCAGCAAGTCCCCGCTTATGCAAAAATTCTTAAGGACTTGTGCACTAGGAAGAGGAAGACTCAAGTGCCGAAGAAGGTCTTCATGTCTAATAATATTAGCACTGCTTTTATCCCCTAGCTACCAAAGAAACGTAAGGACTCAGGATGTCCTACAATATCGATTTCTATTGGGGGTAAAAACATAAATCGTGCTCTTTTAGACCTTGGCGCAAGTGTTAACCTACTTCCATATTCTGTATATGAGCAGCTAGGGATTGGAGAGTTGAAACCAGCTCACTGCACTCTCCAAATGGCAGACCGTTCAATCACCAAACCAAGGGGTGAACTGGAGGATGTGTTGATAAAGGTCGGGGAATTTGTATTCCCTGTAGACTTCATTGTACTCGATACACAACCTGTAGCGAACCCCCGGGGCCAAATTCCGGTGATTTTGGGTCGACCTTTCCTTGCCACTTCCAACGCTGTTATCAACTGTAGAAACGGTTCAATGAACTTATCATTTGGAAATATGACCATTGAACTAAACATCTACAAAGTTGGAAGTCAGCCATCAGAACCCTCATATTCTCGATGTGTGCTCTGTCCACGAGATCGCTCCCGATGGTTGCGGAGTTGAGGAACTTTGCTTTACAGATCTCGACGACACTACCACATCACTGTTTGATCTCACACATGATCTTAGTGAGGACACTTTTCCTACACTTGAGTCTGACACTCCTGACTTTTCACCACCCGAGTCTGTATCTTTCACAGGCTCTGAGCTTCTTTGTAATTCCAAAAATCACTCGATGATCCCACCTTCTATCATTTCTCCGCCTGTATTAGATCTAAAAATTTTACCTTCTCATCTTTAATATGCTTATTTAGGTGAGAATGAGTCTTTACCGGTTATCATATCCGCTTCTCTAGCATCAGAGCAAGAGAATGCACTTTTATCGGTATTGAGATCTAATAGAGAGGCGTTTGGTTGGACTATGGCGGACATCAAAGGGATTAGTCCCATGATAGTTGAACATCATATACATATGATGGATGATGCCAGACCAACCCGAGAACCACAGAGACGGTTGAATCCCGTCATGAAAGAAGCGGTGATGAAAGAGATCGTCAAATGCCTTGATAATGGTATTATATACCCAATCTCCGATAGCCAATGGGTGAGTCCAATACATGTTGTCCCTAAGAAATCCGGCATCACTGTTATTACCAATGAGGCAAATGAGTTGATTCAGACACGCGCCCAAACTGGGTGGCGTGTATTATTGATTACAGAAAACTCAATGCTGCCACGAGGAAAGACCACTTTTCTCTACCTTTCATTGATCAAATGCTGGAACGCTTAGCTGGAGGACGAGTATTATTGCTTTATGGACGGATACTCAGGCTATAATCAGGTCCCCATCGCCAAAAAGGATCAAGATAAAACCACTTTTACTTGTCCTTTTAGTACCTTTGCTTACAGTCGCATGCCCTTTGGGTTATGCAATGCTCCCGCTACCTTTCAGTGGTGTATGATGGGGATATTCTCGGACATGGTAGAGAATTTTCTGGAGATCTTTATGGACGATTTCTCGATTTTTGGAGACTCTTTTTCTGATTGCCTATCGAATCTTGACGCAGTTCTTACTCGTTGCAAAGAGAAGAACTTAACTTTGAATTGGGAAAAATGCCATTTCATGGTCCAAGAGGGAATTGTGCTTGGACATGTTATTTTACAGAAAGGCATTGAGGTTGACAGAGCTAAGATAGATGTCATTCAAAACCTCCCTCATCCCAAAAGCGTCAAGGACATTCGATCATTCCTTGGCCATGCGGGCTTTTATAGGAGATTCATTAAGGATTTTAGCAAAATTGCTAGACCTTTAACTCTTCTCCTGGCCAAGGATACGACCTTCCACTTTTTCTCGGATTGTGAGGCAGCTTTCGACTCACTCAAACACTCCCTCACTACAGCCCCCGTTCTATCGTCTCCAAATTGGGACTACCCCTTTGAGCTGATGTATGATGCATCCGATTTTGCAGTAGGTGCAGTCTTAGGACAACACATTGAAAAGATGCCACACGTGATCTACTACGCAAGTAAGACCCTGAATGATGCTCAAATCAATTATACAACCACCGAAAAGGAACTTTTAGCGGTTGTATTTGCATTAGAAAAATTCAGGCCTTACTTAATTGGCTCTCCTATAGTTGTGTACACTGACCATTCCGCCTTAAAACATCTTCTGGCGAAGAAAGATGCAAAAGGTCGGCTAATACGTTGGATCTTTCTGTTATAAGAATTTGATCTTGTTATCAAAGATAAGAAAGGATGTGAAAACGTAGTAGCCGACCATCTTTCACGCATCTCTTCTTCCCCTGTGACCCTGCCGATCAATGATTCGTTTCCCGACGAACAACTCTTGAGCGTATCCAATGAACCTTGGTTCAGGGATATTGTGAACTATCTTGTCACGGGACTTATACCCAGCGATTGGTCAAAACAGGACAAATACCGCTTTCTATCCCAAGTAAAACACTTTTACCAGGATGATCCATATTTGTTTAAGTATTGTCCTGATCAGATCATTCGCCGGTGTGTCCCGAAAGAAGAGTTCAAGAGTGTTCTTTCTTTTTGTCATGATCAGGCCTGCGGGGGTCACTTCGGTCCTAAAAAGACGGCGGAGAAGGTTTTGCAATGTGGATTTTATTGGTCGACCTAGTTCAAGGACGCATTTGAGCATTGCAAAACCTGTACACAATGTCTGTACACGGGTAGAATTTCCTGGAGAAATGAAATGCTTCAGCAACCCATCTTAGTTGTTGAAATTTTCGATGTTTGAGGCATTGACTTTATGGGTCCCTTTCCCAACTCCTTTGGGAATTTGTACATACTGCTGGCGGTTGATTATGTCTCAAAGTGGGTTGAAGCCATTCTATGTCGCACTAATGACAGGAAAGTTGTCATTAAGTTCTTAAAAGAGAATATCTTTTCGCGATTTGGACACCCACGCGCTATCATTAGCGATAATGGGACACATTTCTGCAACAGGTCTTTCGAGACTCTGATGTGGAAATACGCAATCAACCACAGACTTTCAACATGTTGGGGTAAAAATTTATACCCCCGTTGACCGAGTCAAAGTCAAGGTCAACCCCAAGCCAGGTGGGCCCAAGCCCAGGTCAAGCGGGCCCATGCCCAAGTCGAGCCCGCGGCCAGTCTCCTCCATGCTAAAATATAGATCATGTAATAAATAATTTTCATGTAATTTTTTATACATGAATGTATGCAAAATGGGCATAAAGCCAAATTTTTGTAAGCCCATGGCTTATGTGCAAAAATGAAATGGCACATGAGCCATGGGATAGGCAAAAATGCCATTTTTGTAAAGCCCAAGGGGCTATATGTAAATATGTAAGCCTATATAAGGCAAAATGATGATGAATAAAAAACACTTTTCATTCCCCCAAAAACTAGGGTTCTTTGTGCCTCCTGCTCCTTCTCCAAGGTTCTAAACCTTCTTATTTCTTTTGAATTAAATCAAGAGTTTTACTCTTTCTTTTCCAAAACTAAGTAGTTTTCCACCACAAAACTCGCAAAGGGGAACTCAGATCTCCCATCAGATCTCAAAAAAGAGAGATTTTGAGATCTCACATCTCTTGATCTTCAAGATCCGGCCAAACAACAGGAGGAAGAAGAAGAACCCCCCTTCATCAGCTTCAAAACATCCTAGGAGTTTAACTCCATACATATATACATAATAAATATTTCCTTTCTGAAGCATAGCTTCTGTTTCTTAGGCTAAAAGCCTCCTTTTCTCGTCGGCGCTCAAGCGCAGAGCGCCCGCGTGCCGACGTGTGGCGCGCTTGCGCTCCAGCGCTCAGCGCTCGAGCGCAAAGCGCCCATGTGCCGACACGTGGCGCGCTTGCGCTCAAGCGCAAGCGCGCGAGCGCAAGTCGCCCCGGTGTCGACACGTGGCGCGCTCGCGCTCAAGCGCAAGTCGCCCCCGTGCCGACACGTGGCGCGCTTGCGCTCAAGTGCAAGCGCTCGAGCGCAAGTCGCCCCGGTGCCGACACGTGGCGCGCTTGCACTCCAGCGCAAGCGCTCGAGCGTAAGTCGCCCCGTGCCAACACGTGGCGCGCTTGCGCTCAAGCGCAGAGCGCCCACGTGCCGACACGTGGCACTCTAGCGCCTGAGCGCACAGCACCTAGACGCACAGCGCCCAAGGTGCTGCCCCACGCATCCTTTGGATGTCTTTTCCCCTTTTTATATATATACATGTATATGTATACATATGTACATACACACATACTCCACGACACTGTCCCTGTTAGAAAAAAAAATTCTAACGGGGCGCTGCCCCGCACCCCGCACCCCGCAAGGGGGCTGCTAGCCCCCTTGACCCCCAGCCCGCTATCCGGGTAGCGGGACCCCCGTAAAAAACTCTGCGTGGCTCCCGATATATCCAAACCCCCTTCCAAGACAACACACACGTACACTGCACATTGAGTTCGCATGACCAGTTTAACCCGTCAATCGGAGGTTCCCTCGCTCCAAAGGCGAGGGGTAATTAACGGCAGCTTAGTCCGCGGCTGCCGGAGATTCGGATCCCCACAATCATTAAACCCCGGTCTACCCTAGGAAGGGGGAATCTGTAGTACGCCTGACAAGCGCGCGCGTATTCCCATCTCAATGGGGTGACGAAAAACACCCTACAGATTCTGGCACGCCCGGTGGGACCAATCTCTCCTCCCATATTTCGGGTTAAGCGTTCATGCAAACTCAATCAATATACATACCTGTATTTATACTAAAATAATGCTCTTTCATGCAGATTTTCAAGCAATCACCTTCCGACGATGTCTTCGATGATGAACTCTGCTCCCGTCTCCTACACGATGAAGATAGACTCCAGGACGGTCCTTCCGGCCAGTCTCAGGCGACAATGGGAGGAACCGCTGCTACCATTCGGCTCTATTATGTTCATGCCTGTTGGCGCCATCCCGGCTCCTCAAGCCCCGGTGGCAGACAAACCGGTCTCGAAAGGCAGGAGACCAAATGTGGTGGTCGCGAGGGCACCTCAGCCCAAGCGCAAGTCCGTTTTCGAACGACTCTCCATGGCCCCAGCTGGGGGCAAGGCCATCAACACCAACAAAGCTACAACGCGTCCCGAGCTAGCTCTAACGGCGCCCCTGACAAATGCTCGATCGGGTGTCTTCTCTAAGCTCCCCGCTGATCAACTCACAATGGCTTCCCGGGTAGCGGATGCCCGCCAAGCCTTCAAAATCGAGAAGCTGAGGGAGAAAAGGCTCAGATATAGAGCCAACAAAAGGGCTAGGGCTCCTGCCAGGCTGAACCTCATGAGGTTCGAAGAACAGGGTTACCCCGCCGAAGATGAGGAAATGGCTGGGTATGTGGTCCACACTGTCTACACGGTGGGCACGCGCAGCAAGAGCAAGGACGGGGCTACCACATCTCAAACCCAATCTGGCTTGAATGTGGTGGCCGCTTCCCAAGAACAGCCGCCTCTGCTGGGTGATGAAAACCCTCTTGATGAGGATGATAGGCGGAAAGACCCTTCGGTCCATGAGGAGTCGGGCTCGGAAAGCGAAGAAGAGCCGACTTTCCGCCCCAGGACAGCGGAGCAAGAGCTGCTTCAAGAGCTCCAAAAGCAGCTCAGAAACAAAGACAAGGAGATGGACAAACTCTATTCCAAAATCGATAACTTGACGAATGTCGTGATGCAGCTCACGGCCCGACTTGCCTCTCAGCCGCCCAATCAAGCGGAGGGCTCTGCTCGTGAACCGGGAAATGGTGTCCCGAAGCAGCCGACGCCTATTCCCTCAAATCCAAAAGTGGGCGAACTACATGAAAACCAGTCGCGTCCTATCTCGGGAAATGTCTTGGCTACCGATGACAGTAGCCCGCTAACTCAAGATCAAATCATGGATTTAGTTGCCAGCAAAGTCAAAACATTGGTAGCTGAAGCCGAAGCGCAAAAAGATATCAGCAGTAGTGGGAGACCATATCCTGCTCAGTATGATCTGGTGGAATTTCCTAGCGGCTATGTCATCCCCAAATTCGGAAGATTCGATGGGACGGGAAATGCGAATCAGCATATCGCCTACTTCAAAGCCTCATGCGGGAACACTGGGGGCAACGATGCGCTTCTCCTCCGCCAGTTCGTTAATAGCTTGACCGATGTTGCTTTCGATTGGTACGCGAGCATACCGGATGGCTCCGTCATAACTTTTGTCCAAATGGAGTCTCTGTTTCGGCAGAGGTTCATGAGCGTCAGTGATAAGATTACCATTGTCGAGCTCGTAAGGACCAAGCCCAAGAGCGACGAAAGCAGCACGGATTTTATAACCCGATGGCGCAATCTCTCCGTCAAATGCGAACCACCGATAGAGCAGGACCAATCTGTCAGTCTCCTCGTCGGAAATCTCAACAATTGGATGGCCCCATTTTTATGCACCGCGGGTCTCAAAACATTCCAAGAGCTGACCAGGAAAGTCCAGATGCTGGAGCGCTCAAAACAGGAGTCCTCCTCGGATTCTCAAAATAACAATAGGTCCTGGAGAAACCGGAAGGACGATAATCGCAAAGGCGGAAACTCCGATGATTCTGAATCTTTCAACACTTCGGCTAACCAAAATAAGCAAGGGATGAGCGGGCCTAGCGCCAACCAACCTCGGAAGCCAGTGTTCGGAGAGGGAGGAGAATCTCCACTCAAAGAGAAGTTAGATAAGGTCTATTCCTTCAGAAGGGACAAAATCCGTAAAATATTCAAAGACGCCCTGAGGAACGGTCTACAACTGCCAGAGTCAAAAAGACCGCAGGAAGCGAATATGACCGACGACCCCAAATACCGCCCCTATCACAGAATGATAGGTCATGCCATTGAGGACTGCTTCGTCTTCAAAGATTGGGTCGAAAAGCAATACCAGGCAGGAGAGATAGAACTGTCTAAAGGCGTGTTAACAAACAGTCAAGTTGCAACCGCCAATTTCATACAAACAGAGACCGAAGTTCTTCGTGAAACTGATTCTCTCAGACATCCGCCTTTCTCTGAAAACAATAGACCACCAAGTCTTTAAACTGGGAATAGTCGACCTCTAAGTCGTTAAACTGAGAATGTAAAAAAAATGTGTGTATATAAAAAAAATGTGTAAATAAAAGAAAAATAAAGAAAAGCCGAAATGATGGGGCAACTCGCAATAAAAATCAGCGAGTAAAATAAAGATGAAAATAAAGCCGAAATGATAGGGCAACCGCGAATAAAAGCCGAAATGATAGGGCAATCACGATCTTCGCGATAAGAAAAGTCGAAATGATAGAGCAATCGCGGTAAAACAAACAAAAAAACAAAAAAAAACGGCGAATGATGAGTCGCTCCTGGTACCATATTCCAGTGCAGCGATGCAGACGCCGACAAAAATTCAAATTTCCAAAATTCTCCCGGCCCTACGGTTAGTCCCCAAACTGACTACCGTATACAATCCATAGGCTCAAATAATTCTCATCACCCTCATGCCCCACCGCAACCACCAGTTACGCAGCTGGTTTCCGCCTTTGGAATTATGCTCCATTGAGAAGACCCACTCATGTGTCCTCACGATATATGAGGAGAACAAACCTTTGTGGGATCCTTACGACTCACGAAGGAAGAACACACTTAGGAGTCCCCACGACTCCTAAGGAGAAAATACACCTATGGGATCCTTACGACCCGTAGGGAGAATTTGCTTTTATGGGACTCTCATGGCCCATAAAATTGAAAAGACTTAGGTGATAGGGATCTAAACCTGTCTCCTAAGCCATCGCTCCCCAACCCCCAAGTGGCGAATGATGAGTCGCTCCTGGTACCATATTTCAGTATAGCGATGCAGACGCCAACCAAATTCCAAATCCCATACCCCAACGGTGAATGATGAGTCGCTCCTGGTACCATATTCCAGTGCAGCGATGCAGACGTCAACAAAGTCCCAAATTTTTTTCCGGCCCTACGGTCTGGATCATACATCCTGCAAAACCGTATACAATCCACGGACGTAAAACAATCCCAATCTCTCCAAAAAAAAATATAATAAAATAAAAAAAAGGTATGTCCACAAGCAAGATGGGCACGGATGAAAACCCGAAAGGGCTCCGTGAGTAAAAACAGCAGGACTGCCGGTGAGTTTGTGAAAACCCGAAAGGGCGCAAACTCGTGAAAAAGAGATGAAATGCACTCACAAGGTCCTCTCGACTTTGTGAGGAGAAAATTCCCGCGTGAGATCCTTACGACTCACAAAGGAGCAACACACTTGGGAGTCTCCACGACTCCCAAGGAGAAATTGCACTTACGGGATCCTTACGACCTGTAGGGAGAAAATGCTTTGTGAGACCCTTACGGCTCACAAAGTTGTAAAGTCTTAGGCGATAGGGACCTAAAACCTGTCTCCTAAACCATCGTTTCCTAATAAGCAAACGCAAATGATGATTCGCTCCTGGTACCATATTCCAGTGTAGCGATGCTGATGCCAAACCAAAAAAACCAATTCCCAAATCCTCTCATGACAAATGATGATTCGCTCTCGGTAGCATATTCCAGTGTAGCGATGCTGATGTCAACCCAAATCAAATCAAACCAACAACCTCTACGGCAGAATCACGCTCTGTCCCAGAATTTACCCCGTGTCGAAATGATGCTTCGCCTCAGTGTATCTGCCTTCCCTGTCGGAATTATGCGTCGGCTCGGAATCAACCAACGACCTCCTCGTCGGAATTATGCTCCGCCTCGAAATCAAGTCAACCAGCAAGCTCTGCGTCGGAATTATGCTTCGTCTCAGAATGCACCCCATGTCGAAATGATGCTTCGCCTCGGTGTATCTGCCTTCCCTGTCGGAATTATGCGTCGGCTCAGAATCAACCAACGACCTCCTCGTCGGAATTATGCTTCGTCTCAGAATGCACCCCATGTCGAAATGATGCTTCGCCTCGGTGTACCTTCCTTCCCCATCGGAATTATGCTACGCCTCGAAATCAAGTCAACCAGCAAGCTCTGCGTCGGAATTATGCTTCGTCTCAGAATGCACCCCGTGTCGAAATGATGCTTCGCCTCGGTGTACCTGCCTTCCCTGTCGAAATTATGTTTCGTCTCGGAATCAAGTCAGCCAACAAGCTCTGCGCCGGAATCATGATCCGTCTTAGAATATACCCCATGTCGAAATCAATGCTTCGCCTCAGAATATTTGCCTTCCTTGTCGGAATTATACTTCGCCTAGGAATCTACCTCTGCATCGAAATCATGCTTCGGTCAGAATGTCTGCTGTTCTTCGGAATGATGCTCCGATCCCTGGAATCATGCTCCGCTCTTCGGAAAGATGTTCCGAACTCTGGAATCATGCTCCGCCCTTCGGAACGATGCTCAGAATCCTGGAATCATGCTCCGCTCTTCGGAAAGATGTTCCGAATCCTGGAATCATGCTCCGCTCTTCGGAAAGATGCTCCGAATCCTGGAATTATGCTCCGCTCTTCGGAAAGATGCTCTGAACCCTGGAATTATGCTCCGATCATCGGAATGATGCTCTGATCTCTGGAATTATGCTCCGCCCATCGGAACGATGCTCCGATCTTTGGAATTATGCTCCGCCCATCGGAACGATGCTCCGATCCACTGGAATTATGCTCCGCCGATGCTCCGCTCTTTGGAAAGATGTTTCGAACTCTGGAATCATGCTCCGCCCTTCGGAATGATGCTCCGATCCCCTAGAATTATGCTCCGCAAATCGGAATGATGCCCCGACCCTGGAATTATGCTCCGCGCTTCGGAATGATGCTCTGACGTTGGAATTATGCTCCGCGAATCGGAATGATGCTCCGATCCTCGGCAATCATGCTCCCGAGATGATGCTTCGCCTCCGGAATGATGTTCCACCTCGAAGTTCAGCTTCAAGATCCATCAATTTCAAGCACACAACTCAAATGTGCGGTGTGCATTTATTGATGGGGGGCACTTTGTTGGGGTAAAAATTTATACCCCCGTTGACCGAGTCAAAGTCAAGGTCAACCCCAAGCCAGGTGGGCCCAAGCCCAGGTCAAGCGGGCCCATGCCCAAGTCGAGCCCGCGGCCAGCCTCCTCCATGCTAAAATATAGATCATGTAATAAATAATTTTCATGTAATTTTTTATACATGAATGTATGCAAAATGGGCATAAAGCCAAATTTTTGTAAGCCCATGGCTTATGTGCAAAAATGAAATGGCACATGAGCCATGGGATAGGCAAAAATGCCATTTTTGTAAAGCCCAAGGGGCTATATGTAAATATGTAAGCCTATATAAGGCAAAATGATGATGAATAAAAAACACTTTTCATTCCCCCAAAAACTAGGGTTCTTTGTGCCTCCTGCTCCTTCTCCAAGGTTCTAAACCTTCTCATTTCTTTTGAATTAAATCAAGAGTTTTACTCTTTCTTTTCCAAAACTAAGTAGTTTTCCACTACAAAACCCGCAAAGGGGAACTCAGATCTCCCATCAGATCTTAAAAAAGAGAGATTTTGAGATCTCACATCTCTTGATCTTCAAGATCCGGCCAAACAACAGGAGGAAGAAGAAGAACCCCCCTTCATCAGCTTCAAAACATCCTAGGAGTTTAACTCCATACATATATACATAATAAATATTTCCTTTCTGAAGCATAGCTTCTGTTTCTTAGGCTAAAATCCTCCTTTTCTCGCCGGCGCTCAAGCGCAGAGCGCCCGCGTGCCGACATGTGGTGCGCTTGCGCTCCAGCGCTCAGCGCTCGAGCGCAAAGCGCCCATGTGCCGACACGTGGCACGCTTGCGCTCAAGCGCAAGCGCAAGTCGCCCCGGTGTCGACACGTGGCGCGCTCGCGCTCAAGCGCAAGTCGCCCCCGTGCCGACACGTGGCGCGCTTGCGCTCAAGTGCAAGCGCTCGAGCGCAAGTCGCCCCGGTGCCGACACGTGGCGCGCTTGCACTCCAGCGCAAGCGCTCGAGCGTAAGTCGCCCCGTGCCGACACGTGGCGCGCTTGCGCTCAAGCGCCCAACGCTCAAGCGCCCAGCGCTCAAGCGCAGAGCGCCCAGCGCTCAAGCGCAGAGCGCCCACGTGACGACACGTGGCACTCTAGCGCCTGAGCGCACAGCACCTAGGCGCACAACGCCCAAGGTGCTGCCCCACGCATCCTTTGGATGTCTTTTCCCCTTTTTATATATATACATGTATATGTATACATATGTACATACACACATACTCCACGACACTGTCCCTGTTAGAAAAAAAATTTCTAACGGGGCGCTGCCCCGCACCCCGCACCCCGCAAGGGGGCTGCTAGCCCCCTTGACCCCCAGCCCGCTATCCGAGTAGCGGGACCCCCGTAAAAAACTCTGCGTGGCTCCCGATATATCCAAACCCCCTTCCAAGACAACACACACGTACACTGCACATTGAGTTCGCATGACCAGTTTAACCCGTCAATCGGAGGTTCCCTCGCTCCAAAGGCGAAGGGTAATTAACGGCAGCTTAGTCTGCGGCTGCCGGAGATTCGGATCCCCACAATCATTAAACCCCGGCCTACCCTAGGCAGGGGGAATCTTTAGTACGCCTGACAAGCGCGCGCGTATTCCCATCTCAATGGGGTGACGAAAACACCCTACACTACACCCTATCAACCCCAAACGAGCGGGCAGGCTGAGATTTCAAATAGACAGATCAAACTAATTCTGGTGAAGACTGTTGCTAAGAATAGAAAAGACTGGTCGACCAAACTGACGGATGCTCTTTGGGCATTCCAAACTACATATAAAACCGACCTAGGGATGTCTCCATATAGGATAGTCTTTGGGAAGGCATGTCACTTACCCGTCGAGATTGAGCATAAAGCATTGTGGGCTATTAAGGAAATCAACTTTGACCTAAACCAAGCCTGCAACTTTCGGAAGCTGCAAATAAATGAGCTAAGCGAACTCCGCGATGAAGCTTATGATAACGCTGTGATAGTAAAGAATAGGACTAAGGTTTTTCACGATAAAAACATTTTGAGAAAAACATTTTCACCTAGTCAACAAGTCCTTCTTTATGATTCACGACTACACCTTCACGCGGGTAAGCTTCGATCTCGGTGGAAGGGACCTTTTGTTGTGCGGTCTGTATACCCGCACGGGGCAGTAGAAGTAGAAAATGTTAAAAACGGCACATTTTTCAAAGTGAATGGACATAGACTAAAGCCGTATTTTTCCACTGACCCCACGGAGGAGCTCCTGTTTTTACAGGAGCCATTTTATTTGGATTAAAATTCCTCCGTCTCACCTTCATGTCATGTATATCACTGCATCATATTTTTGAATGGAGGTGAGTGAAAAGAGTAAGTTTGGGGGAGATTCTTCACTTATATATTTTGCCCCCACTAATAAATTCCTCCCAGACTTACAGGTTTTGTAGATATAGCTGTTGGCAACAGTGAAGACACTGTTGAAAACAAGTTTGGGGAAGGTTTGTGCTTATTTTTGCATCATTTGCATATCATTTGCATAAGCACAAAACATTTCTTTAAAAACCTATAAAAATTTACAAATTTTCAAAACCCATAAAAATTTAAAATTTTCAAAATATAAAAATATTTTAATATTTAAACAATTTTTGTACATAAATAAGATAATAAAAGTTTATATAGTGAAAAATTACATCCATGAGATTAGAAAAATTTAAGAAAACCAAGAAAATTAGAAGTTTTCTTATACGAACTAGTAATAAGTAGTTATGAGCCGTTGTCCCAAGGGTTAGTAAGATGAAGGACGTCACTAATCTGAGGATAAAAATAAGTCTGAAAAATAGTTTCTATTCTGGAAGCCAAACATTTTGAACGTTGATACCCTGCTATTTGCACTTACATACATCTTGAAACTCGGGATAGTAGAGGATACCTTGAAATGCTCTTGTCATAAAGCCAAAAGTATGAAGGAAATAAAAAAATGAAGAAAATATAAAGTGGTGAGAAAAATGGACACTGGTTTTGTTATCGCCAATGCAGCAATAAAAAAATATAGCAATGGTGCCTCTTCACCTAACGCCCTAAGGCCAACTGGTCTGGGAGTCACTGCTAAGCCTTAGGTGGTGCAAGACGAGGAAAATACACCAAATAAGCAAGCACATGAGTAATCGGTCGGTTAGTACCTCAAGAAGTATTAACGGTCACATGAAAGTGTGTGAGCAATCTCATCTAAATATTCATTAATTAAAAAGTACTGAGGCTGATGGGCAAGAGTATGATAGCTTGAATTGAATTCTCCAGGTGTAGGGATGTCTTTACACACACGCAGGGTTATATGATCGATGTTTGGATGAAAGATAGGAATGAAGAATAAGACGATGTTTTATTGAGGGATGATGTGATTTCTAACATCTTTTCATGACTATTAAGATAGGGCTCATGACAACCGAAAAGCTAGCTTAGTTGAAAACCCTAATTTTCAAAGTCTTTCTTTTACAATTCTTTTCTTTAAATGTAATATTCATGATCTTTCTTTTATTATTGGATTTTGTGGGTGCAATCCACTGAAAACCCTCAGGAGACAACACTCCTCCTACTAGGGACACCTAGAGATTTAAAGGCTTGTTGCACGTGCTCAGTGCAATCGTGTTGCCTACGAAAGTGTGCTAGTTAGCTTTCCTCTTTCTTTATTTTCTCCTCTCTTTTTAATAAAGTTCGCTCGAGACGATCGAAAATAAGTTTGGGGGAATTTGATCAGTTGAAAATACTGCATCTTTAAACCGGCAATTTCCCTATCATTTGGACTCATCTAGAAGTGTTCGGCATTCATATTGCACATATTAGCAAATCAGTCGTAAAATATCAGATTGCATGTGTTAGACTTTAAAACCGCCATTTCGTGGGAAATTGACTGTATTTCATAGCATGGCATCATTCCTATATATCGCAATTTGTGTTTCGAAGTCTGTGCAGGAAATTACAGAAGATCGGTCAAAAATTACATAACAAAGACTGCTAAAAAATACGCCAACTCAAGGATTTGGAATCTGGCAATATTCTAAAAGGAATTCAGAGATTCGGCATATTAGAATGTACACTTGAAGTCACTTGAAGTCAACAGAAGAAGTATGAAGCCCTAGCTCAACCAAGTGGCCGCGGAACCGCGGCCGGAGCCGCCTTGCGCCGCGGTTCCGCGGCGGCTATGCCATGTCAGCACCCCTTCTCTGCACCAGAACTCCTCCCTCAGTGTGTACACCTCAGCAATACACTACATTTTCCAGTTGTCTCTCGAACATTCTGCCAGATCAGCAAGCCCTAGGGTTCCTAACTAAACACCCCAAGCTTCCACAACAAGCTTCACCTAAACTCCATTAAGGACCTAGAACCTTCCCCCTAACCTCCTAGCTTAGGGTAGAAGCTAAGCCCTAACTAACTACTTCTAGAAGCCTCTCCCTACAACTAACTTTTGGAGGGAAAATTCAAATTTGAATTCCTAGAGCTAGGGTTTGGGAAACCTATAAATAGACCCCAAGGCTCACTAGAAATGGTTGTTAAATCTTTGGTTCAATAGTTAATATCCTCAAATCAATTGTTGTGGTTGTGCTTCATCTTCAATCCAACAACTACTACCTCAAAACCCTAACCCTAATCCAATCCAAAATCAAGAAACCTTAAGATCCTTTGAGTGCAAGCAAAGCAAGTCTTCAACGATCCTTTGAAGCGAAGCCGGACTTCAACGGAGCACGAGATCCAAGCCGATCCACGACTCAAGGAGCCGAGCGATGCTAGATTCGACGAGCGAAGTTCCTACCTCTTGTAATTCTTGAGAGTTGTAACTACTTGTTGATGTAATAAAGGTGAAGATTCTTTAAACTTGCTTATTTTCAATTCGAGCATTATGATCCGTATTCAATTCTTGAATGTATTCTTCGTGGTGATGCTTGAATAAAACTCCGCTCGTGGAGGAATCGAAACGATTGTAGAATGATGATGTTGGCGAATCTTTAAATGATTTCTTAAGCCCTATAACAATTGTAAATTCTTGAAAATCAAATGATCGATGATCTAGATTGATGCGAATGCGTTCTTGATTCTTTTCGCACGATCTAGAGATCAACGATCGATCGTTCGATTTCATAGAAGCTATCTAGTGGATGTGATTCATCGAAAGGACAAAGGATAGGATGAGGAACCTTAATTCTTCGCAAGATTCTTAAACCTCTATGAATCTACATCGATTTAGCATCAACTTGTTAATGGATAAGAAATCGTATTCTTGAATCTTCTTCACATCTACAATTTACTCGATTCCTACGAGCTTTACTTCAAATCTTGAAACCTAAATTGATTGGAATTATATCGATACTTGATTCTTGATGTTTATCATTTTCTTGATTCTTTATTAGAATAATTGATTCTTGAAACTCATCAATATAAATCTTGAATCGTTTTCTTTTCTTTTTCTATTAAATTTTTGATTCAAACAAAACAAAATACGTACGAATCGCGCAATCCCTATGGACGATCCGCACTCATTAATGCGCTACAAACCGACACCGTTATTGATTGCAGTCAAATATTTTTGGTTGTGATTTCATACAATTTTTCTAAACCGACAACGGAAAATAAGATCAATCAGCCGACATCGCCACGCACTTGCTTGTCGTCTCGAAATTCACATGGGGTACCTACATGTCACAACGTATCATATAGGATAAAAACCCAATTCGAAATCGAAACGGCATACGAAAACCAAATCGGCACGCGTATCACGCACAAGTCAAAACCTATCGCCTACGCATGATGGAATAGCCAAAACAACCCTCGATGTCGATGTACAAACGTCAAACCATCTAGAAAAACACAAAACGTACCAATCATGGTTTTAAAACTCACTAAAAATATATAAAATACGATGCAATTCATCAAAACCAATAAATTGATTAAATCGATTTATTACAAGAAACCTAGTAAGCATCAATTAGCCGTTTCACTTTAAAACTTGATATTTAAATGAAACTAATGGCCATAATATCCACTAAATATCATAACTAAGTTATAGAAACCATTTCAATAATTTATGCTCATCAATTTGTATAAATTCCAAAATTCTAGTTTTGCAAAATTCATAATTTAACAATTAAGCTTGGTTTTGCGTATTTTAAATGGTTAAACCACTCATGGAAATCATAATGTTGTGCTAAAAACCCTAACTAGATTTTAATCCCACATTTTAATTAAATTTCTAAAACCTAGTTAGCAATTTAGCAATATTATCACAATTTTAAACTAACAAATTAGCAACTAGTAACCAATTTAGATTTTGCATTCAATTACATGTTAATCCCCTCATTACAACCATAACCTAATAATAAAAACCCTAATTAAATTCAAAACCTAGTCTTGAATTTTCCAAACTTGCACTAAAACCAAATTAAACATCTAAATAGTTAACATTGAAGCAATTAAACAACAATATAAGCATAATGTTAAGATTATACCTCATGATCAAGAGATCAAATATGAAAATCAAAGCCTCCAAAATGCTAACTTGTTCCCTATAACCATACTAGAATAGCCAAGGAATAATGGGTAGGGATTAGATTTGGATTTTGTGTGGATTTTGAAGCATTTTTGATGATTTTTTTGATGGAATTTTGTGATGAAATGAGAGAGGAGAAATTGGGGCTGATGTTGAAGGAATGGGGAAGGGGGGTTTCGGCCAAAAGATGAGGAAGAGAGGAGAGAGAGTGAGGTGAGGAAAGTATTAAGTCAATGCAAAAGTCAAAGCCATACCTCTTTTAACTTCTTCTCACTTTATTCAGTTCTTTTTTTTCCCTTTTCTTTTCTCTTGAAGTGTGAGGTGTTTGGGTGATGGGGCAGCCATGGGGCTTGGCCATGACATTGTGTGTGTGTGCGGGGTGAAGGAAAATGATAAATGTTATATTCCAATTTCCATTAACACTAATTTCACTATTTAAGCCATTTTTCTTCGATATTTTCTAAAACCGTTTGACAATTCATTTCATTTCAAAAACAATATTTTACATGTTAGTTTAGTGTGTCATGATGCACAAAATTTGTATTAACCCATTCCAATTTGTAATTTTCCCTAATTAAATGTATTAGTGATGGCTTAAAATAATATTAAAATAATTAATTTCGGAAATTTTTTCAGAAAATTATAAATTTTACCAGTGGCTCAATAAACACCAAATACTAGCAATTACACGGCTAGAATGTGTATATTTAATTTTATATTAAAAGATATTTATACCTTGACTTTTACGGAAAACACCCGTTATTTTACCGATTAACCGAAATTTCACCTAAACGATTTTCAAAACGTTACATCACCCATCCCGGGACTTCTTTGCAGGTAGCTCGGCGACCAATACCAACCCATTGAGAACCACACTTAACAACTCTCAAAACAAATCTCAGCCTTCAAAGACCGCCATCACCGGATCAACGGAGACAACATCTGAAGGAGATCCCGAGCTCCATCAGTTGGCGCCGTCTGTGGGAACGAAAGATTTTTTTCCACCATAAAAGTTGATCTTCCACCCTAGAGCCAATGGCGAGCGACGACCGCAACGATCCAAATACGAGCCGTCACAACGAAGGCGGGAGCGGCTCGTCTCCCCCTCCTAATGCCATCAACGTCTTGTCCGCCCGGATAAACAGGCTCACGTCGCTGGTAGATGCCCTCGTCTGCATTCAAGCAGTGGGCCCTACCCACCAGACCGCGGCTCTCCCTCCCCGGGGTAACGACGTCCGCCAAAGGATGGACGGGCACACTCAAGCCCTCGATCTCCCTTACCCTCATCCCAGCGCCACCGAGCGCCGGCGGGCCAACTCCGGCAATCTTGACCCGCATGCGGCGATTGATTCCATGACCTGCTGGGCGCCAGACAACTCCATGCCACGATCCCAGGGAAGACTGGGTCGTCACTCCAACGGCCACAACGCGTTCTCTCCCCCTGAGGAGGTGTCTGTCAGCTCGCCTGCTTTCAGGCATGACCGATGAAAGTGTGTCTTAGCATCTCTACTAGGTTTCCACATGCATCAAGTATGCAATTTTTAAAAATCTAGAGTGCTAAGCAACACTAACCTAGAATCGAACTAGAGAATTATGGTTTGTAAACATGTAAATAAGTTTTACACTAAGTGAATAGAGAATACAACCTTTGTAAACCGGTCCTTCATTTCTAAAGCTCCAAGCAGTAGTCCCTTAGCTCCAAGAAATGGTCCTTAGAACTCTTCTTAGGCTCCTTTTAGTGAAAGGAACGAGCTTGCTTCGTCGTTTTCGAGGCCGAAGATGATCCACCTTGAAGTTGCTCTAACTCAAGCTACCTCTTCACTAATAAAGTATTAATGAAGCAAACAACCTAATCTTATGGTCTAAATAAGAGTAGGTTGATAAAGTGGGAATTTTGCTCACTTTAGAAATCTCTTTTTTTTCTTCAACTCAAGAAAACCTAGAGAGCTTTTGAGAGAAGAAGATGAACTAGGGTGAGGAAATCTCTCAAGTGTGATAATGAGAGAGTTAACCATGGGCTAAAGATAATGGTTGGGTTACAAAATATCTAGAGTAAAACAAAAATTAGTGGGATGAGTCATGGCTTCTACATGCTTCTACAAGTATCTTAAGTCATGCTCATTTCCACCTCATTTTTGTATTTCCTCTTAATAAATAATCACCCAAATAATCTTTAGTCTTGATGTGAGTCTCATACACCCATGTTCTATGTATCGTCCACCATGATATAATATATAAATACATATATTAATATATATCACATATATATTAAATGTAAAGAGAAGAAATTCTTTAGTGAGCACAATATTAGTTGATATATATAAATATAAAATATAAATATATATATCAAATTATTAAATCAACACTTGATTCAATAATCCGGTTATATCATATATAACTGACTAATATCATTTATATGTATATCACATTATCGAATCAATACTTGATTCAATAACCCGGTCATATCACATATAACCGACAAATATTCAATACTACATTAAATCAACACTTGATTCAATAATCCGGTCATACACATATAACCGGCCATTATCAAATATATATACATATAACATATCATTGAATCATGATTCAACAATCAGGTTATATCACATATAACATAACCGATATCACATATCGCGAGATTTGAAAATCGTTTCGATGAAATTTCGGAAAATCGGTAAAATAATGGGGTTTTCTGTAAAAAGTCAAAATACAAATATTTTTATTTTAAAATTAAATATACATATTCTATCTATGTAATTGCTAGTATTTGGTGTTTATTGAGCCACTGGTGAAATTTCAAATTTTCTGAAATTTTTTCCGAAATTAATTATTTTAATATTATTTTAAGCCGTCCCTAATACATTTAATTAGGGAAAATTACAAATTGGAATGGGTTGATACAAATTTTGTAATTCATGACACACTAAACTGACATGTAAAAGATTGTTTCTGAAACGAAATCCTTTGCCAAAACGGTTTAGAAAATATCGAAGAAAAATGCTTAAATAGTGAATTTAGTGTAAATGGATGTTTGGGGTATAGTATTTATCACTTTCCATCACCCCACACCCACATCCACACTCTCACACCCCCATTTTCCTCCCCATTTTCAGCAGCCCCTCTCCAAATTTTTCCCCCATTTCTTTTGATAAAAGAAAAGAGAACATAAAGAAAAGTATAAGAAAAGAGGTTTGTGTTGTGTTGACCTTGGACTTTCTTGACTTGGCATGACTTTCCTCACCTCACTCTCTCTCCAATCACCCAATAAGTGGCCGACCCTCCCATTCCTGCACAACAGCATCCCTCCCCCTCTTTTCTCATCACATTTCTCTCCAAAAAACTCATCAAAATTGCCTCACAAATCAACACAAAACCTCACAAATCCCAAATCCATTTCTTACCCATTATTCCTCGGACATTCAAGCATGGATCTTGGGGAAAAGTTAGCATTTTGGAGGCTAAGTTTTTTTGCAAGTATGGATCTCATTCCAAATGGTTTTTAGGTATAATCTTAACCCAATGTTTGCTTGATGTTTAATCACTTCAATTTAACTAATTTCGGTGCTTAATTGTGGTTCTAAGTGCTAATTTGAAAATTCAAGAGAAGGGTTTGAACTAAATTAGGGTTTATGTCAATTGATCATGGTTTAATGGTGTAGTTATCATGCTAAGCCATAGAAAACCTAATCTAGTTGCTAATATGTAAATTGTTGCTTTTAAGTTGTCCAAATTAAGATTTTTAAGCAAACTAGGTTTTTGGAAATTAATTAAATAATTGCGATTAAAATGTAATTAGGTTTTTCATGACTTCATTGACATTATAAAGTGTAGTTTAACACTTTAGTTCATGGAAATCCAACCTAAATTGTTGTTTGTGCATTTTGCTATAAAATTGTTAAAATTGGGTATATTGTAAACTAGAATTTTGGGGTTAATGAAATTTATTGGGATTAAATTATGGAAATTGTTTTTATGACTTATTTAAGATATTTAATAAGTATTATGGCCGCTAGATTTGTTTAAACGTCGAGTGATCAGTCGAAAATACTGTATTTCTAACACGGCAATTTCCCTACCTTTCGCAGTCAAGTAGAGGTATCCGGTATTCATATCACACATATTAGCAAAACACATGTAAAATACTGGATTACTTGTATTGTATACTAAAACCAGCACTTTTAGGGAAATTGTGTGTTTTTCATGGCATCGCATCATTCTTGTATTGCGCAACTCTTGTCTGGGGTCTAATGCAGGAAATCACCGAAGCAGAGCCCAAAATTGGGAAAAGATCTGATAAAAGTGCGCCAACTCAAAGGCTAAAGATCTGGTAGTAATACAGAAGGCCAAATAAAAATCCATATATCAGAAAAAAGCCCACAAGACAGCCCAAGACCACACCAGGGAAATCAAGCCCTAAGGCCTCTAAAGAGCCGCGGTTCCACGGCGAGAGCCTGCTTGCGCGGCGGAACCGCGGCGCTTTGGTGAGATCATGAGCTCCAATTTCATCACATGCTTAATTATAACGGCCAAGGCTTTCAGAAGACCCCAGAAGCTCCACGTGGCATTTCTAGAAGGCTCGGCTTAACAAATTCTTGGAGGGAAATTCAAAATTTAGGCTTAACTAACTTTTTGGAGGGAAATTTAAATCATTTGGATAACTAACTTGTGGGGGGAATTCAAATTTCAATTCTAGATCTAAGATTTTTGAGGCCTATAAAAAGGAGCTTAGATCAAGGTTGCAAATTGTTCAAGAATTCATTCATCTCTCTCTTCCCTCCACAAGTTTAGTGACAAAACTTGTTCCCAAACCCCAATTCAACCTCAAGATCAAATTCCCGAGATCAATTCAAGCAAGAATTCCTCCAACCTTTAGAAGCAACGCCGGATTTCCAACGGAGCAAGAGATCCACGCCGATCCGCGACTCAAGGAGCCGAGCGAAGCCGAAATCGACGATCTAGTTCCTTCCTTTTGTAAATTCAAGAGAGTTGTAACAAAATTTGTCGATAAATAAAGGTGAATTTTCTATATTCTTGCTTATCTTTTAATTCAAGCACAATGATTAGATCTCAATTTGTGATTGTGTTTGTGATCATGATGTTTGAGTAATCTCCGCTCGTGTAGGAGTTGTGACGATCCTTAGATGATGATGATTTAGATATTTTTACAATTCTTAAATCCTATAATGTTTGGAAATTCTAGTGAATCAAATGATTAACAACCTAGTTTTGAGATGATGCTTTCTTGATCGTGTTCACTCGAAACTAGGGAACAACTATAAAACATTTGATTAACTCGAAGCTAGAATTTGAATGCGATCCATCGAAAGGACAAAGGATGAGTTGCGAAATCCCTAATTCCCTCGCAAGATCCTTAAACCTCGATGAATTTGTATCGATCTAGTATCAATTCATTAATGGATAAGAATTAGTAATTTTTAGATCTCATCACATCGATAGATCCGATCTACTCCTACGAGCTACCCTTATAATCTTGAGTGTTGATTGGAAATTATCTCTCATCTCTATTCTTGTTTTAATGTTTCTTTTAGATCTAGATTTTTCTTACTTTTGATCTACAATTACAAATCATGAATTGTTTTCTTTTCTTTGCCTTAAATTTTCAACTCATCTAATTCGGAAATTGAACGGATTACACTTTCCCTGTGGACGATCCACACTTACTAACGCGCTACATCCGACACCGTTATTGATTGCGGTCAAAATATTTTTGATTGTGATTTTTAAAATCTATTTTCTATAAACATACGACACAAATCAAGAATTCTATTACAATCAAATGGCGCCGTTGCCGGGGATCGTGTGCTATTTGTTCATTTTTGAAATTTGAGTTGAAAAGTTTATTCCATCAATATTTTTTAGATCAAAACTCGCGCAAATTACTAATACGTATTGTTGTGGTTAATTGCAAGGAGATCTGGAGCAAGCTGTGAAATTGGAAAATTATTTGGAGAATTCCAGAGAGCTAGGGAAGTGATCAGGAGTGCTCTAAAAAAAATTGGTGCAGAGATCAGCTCAAGGCGCGGCGGAACCGCGGCTTTAGGCGACTTGAGCGGCGAAAGCGAGGCAGTTTAAGGGGTTCTCTGGAAAAATTTTATCAGGTAATCCCTAGCTTTCTTATCTCCTTCCTAAAATCTGCTCCAATTAACAATTTGTTGCAGGTTTCTTTGCAAATATTCGCAGCGCGCAAATTGCAAAAATTAAATTGTGCTTGTTTTGACTTTGTGGTTGTTTGCATAATTAATACGGATATTAAGGGGCACGACCAAATCCAGATTAGGTGGGGAGTTCATTACCCTTCCTAGGCCCCAAAAATCACAAACCTGCATCCGCATTACCCTCATTAATTAAAAAAAATCTAGAGATGACTTTAAGGACCGTCGCGCTCACTTAGGACAGAAGAAGGCCGTGGGTAATTCATTGCTTATCCGCGTTTTCTTGTGGTGTCTAAGGCAAGTGTGTCCAAGGCTAGTGGTTATTAATTAGGCTCACTACTTACGTAGTGGAGTACCTTCCCACTTACCTGGCACTTACCTGGCCACAGGGGGACAAAGAGGCAGTGGAGGATTCTATCCTGCGACTTGTCTTTTGGCAGTTAGGAGCGGTCTAGAGCCGGACCTAGGTGACCACTAGAATTAGGGTTTTGTGTGTTGCATTTTGGGATTCACATCATTTTTTTCAAAAATCCGTATCATTTTTCAAAACAAACACCACACTCACTTCATTCCCCTAATTATAAATCACGCTGCCACTTGTACTAACCCCTTTTAGTGCAAGATAGGCTGGACACGGGATTCTAGTGCCCGTCTTGTCCGCGTCCCCTCAATCGACTCCGAAGTCGGTATTTCTCCATTTACCTTTCTTTTACCCCCCACCACACCCACACCGATGGATCAGTCTCCATCAAACCACTTTACCGCAACTCTGCCGCCGTCCGTTGGTGCGCAAAATCCTCCCCGCATCTCTCTCCAAGAGAGGTGTTATCCTTTGCGAGGTCCTCTCTCGACCTGCTTATCCATTCCACCAGCCAACGGGGATAACTTTGAGATTAAGCCCCAGTACATTAACCTTCTACCCAAATTCCACGGTCTCGAGACTGAAGACGCGTACGTTTTTATTACCAAATTTGAAAACGTATGCGCAATGATGGGTACATCACAACTTTCTGTGGATGCCATGCGTCTACGACTTCTTCCATTTACCTTGTGCGATATAGCCGAGAAGTGGCTGTATAACACCACCGCACACTCCATCACGAATTGGGAAGAATTTGTCGCGGCATTCCTTAAGAAATTTTACCCTATGCAAAAGACAGCTCGAATCCGTAGCGAACTCTATCAATTCTCCCAGCTTCCAGCTGAACCATTCTCTAAATGCTTTGAACGATTCAAGGATCTTTTGGTTCAATGCCCACATCACGGCATCCCGAGATGGGAACTTTGCCGAATCATGTATGAGGGCAGTAACCCTACCACTAAACAAAACCTTGAAAACATGTGTCAAGGCACCTTTATGACCAAGGATGATGGGGAAGCGTGGAAATTTTTAGAAGAGTTCGGTGAAAAGTCACTTCAGTGGGAGACTGGAACCCAGCCATCGAGTAGGGGTGGCGTACACCAAATAGACGTGTCCATAGGTGTTCGAGCTGAGATGGCAGCAATGCAAAAGAAGCTCGACGCTATGGAACACAAATTCCTAGCAGCCTCCCTAAACCCAATGTCGCTCCCCAAAACCGTTTGTGGGTGCTGTTCAGACCCTTCTCACTTAACGGAAGAATGTCCATTAAACTCTCAGTTTCAAGGTCTCGAGCATACCAATGCCGCATTCCAAAGACCTAGAAACGACCCTTTTTCTTCCACATACAATCAGGGTTGGAGGAACCACCCGAATTTTGCCTGGAACCAATCCCAAAACACGGTTCTAAACCCTAATCAATTCCAACGGGCTCTTCCTCCACAACAGCAACCACTTCACCTCACCCAGCACCCCTACCAGTCACAAAATTTCCAAAACCAGGACAACACTCCTGCACCTTCTAATCCTATGCAGTCGACCTGTTCTGACGAGTTCTCTCAATTCGCTCAAACCATGAAATCACTCATGTCAAATTTCATGGAAGTGTCGGCCGAGGTTAAGTCTTCCGTTGGTGAGATAAAGAAAAACTCAGCGTCCCAAGCTGAGAGTATCAAAACGATGGAAGATGAGATTGCACGACTTAAGGCCGAATTAAGTGCGAGAGAAAAAGGGAAACTTCCGTCTCAACCCCTACCGAATCCTGGGCATTACAATGTAAATGCCGTCACAACGTTGAGATCAGGAAGAATGCTGGATAACCATGTTGGGGAAGAAGTTGATGATACTGAAAATCCTATCAACGCCCCGGCTGAGATCTTTCCTCACACACACACTTCTACGTCTGACTCTTGTTCTTCTACCCCACCACCTTCTCGCGAGCCTATTCTCCATTTCCCTCTAGGCTCGACACCTCAGCCCACCTCTTCTATCCCTCCACAGACGATCCCCACTCCTCTTTCGGGATCTTGTCTACCCCCTCTTCCTTCTCCTATGATGGACCCAGCGCTCACCTTACCCGAACCGGTTAAGGGCTAACAAATCGAGTCCTCATATGGAGAAAATTATGGAAATGTTCAAGCAGGTTAACATCAACATCCCTCTCCTAGATGCAATTCAACAAGTCCCCGCTTATGCAAAAATTCTCAAGGACTTGTGCACTAGGAAGAGGAAGACTCAAGTGCCGAAGAAGGTCTTCATGTCCAATAACATTAGCACTTCTTTTATCCCCCAGCTACCAAAGAAACGTAAGGACCCAGGATGTCCTACGATATCAATTTCTATTGGGGGTAAAAACATCAATCGTGCTCTTTTAGACCTTGGCGCAAGTGTTAACCTACTTCCATACTCTGTCTATGAGCAGCTAGGGATTGGAGAGCTGAAACCTGCTCACTGTACTCTCCAAATGGCAGACCGATCTATCACCAAACCTAGGGGTGAACTAGAGGATGTGTTGATAAAGGTCGGGGAATTCGTATTCCCTGTAGACTTCATTGTTCTCGATACACAGCCTGTAGCAAACCCCCGGAGCCAAATTCCGGTGCTTCTGGGTCGGCCATTCCTTGCCACTTCCAATGCTGTCATCAACTGTAGAAATGGTTCAATGAACTTATCATTTGGAAATATGACCATTGAACTAAACATCTACAGAATTGGAAGTCAGCCATCAGAACCCTCTGCTCATATCCTCGATGTGTGCTCTGTCCATGAGATTGCTCCTGAAAGTTGCGAAGTTGAGGAACTTTGCTTTACAGATCTCGACGACACTGCCACATCACTGTTTGACCTGACACATGATCTTAGTGAGGACACCATTTTCACGCTTGAGTCTGCCACTCCTGACTCACCACAATCCGAGTCTGTATCTTTTACAGGCTATGAGCTTCTTCGCGACTCCGAAAATCATTCAATGATCCCACCTTCTATTATTTCTCCGCCCGAATTAGATCTCAAAACTTTACCTTCTCACCTTAAATATGCATATTTAGGTGAGAATGAGTCTTTACCGGTTATCATTTCCGCTTCTCTAGTATCGGAGCAAGAGAATGCACTTTTATCGGTATTGAGATCTAATAAGGAGGCGATTGGTTGGACCATGGCGGACATCAAAGGGATTAGTCCCTTGATTGTCGAACATCATATACACTTGATGGATGATGCCAGACCAACCCGAGAACCACAGAGACGGTTGAACCCCGTCATGAAGGAAGCGGTGATGAAAGAGATCGTCAAATGCCTTGATAGTGGTATTATATACCCAATCTCCGATAGCCAATGGGTGAGTCCTATACATGTCGTCCCTAAGAAATCCAGCATCACTGTTGTTGCCAATGAGGCAAATGAGTTGATTCAGACACGCGCCCAAACTGGGTGGCGTGTATGTATTGATTACCGTAAACTCAATGCCGCCACGAGGAAAGACCACTTTCCTCTACCATTCATTGATCAGATGCTGGAACGCTTAGCTGGACGTGCGTATTATTGCTTTATGGACGGATACTCTGGCTATAATCAGGTCCCCATAGCCAAAAAGGATCAAGATAAAATCACTTTTACTTGTCCTTTTGGTACCTTTGCTTACAGTCGCATGCCCTTTGGGTTGTGCAATGCTCCCGCTACCTTTCAGCGGTGTATGATGGGGATATTCTCTGATATGGTAGAGAATTTTCTGGAGATCTTTATGGACGATTTCTCAATTTTTGGAGACTCTTTTTCCGATTGCCTATCGAATCTTGACGCTGTTCTTACTCGTTGCAAAGAGAAGAACTTGACTTTGAACTGGGAAAAATTCCATTTCATGGTCCGAGAAGGAATTGTTCTTGGACATGTCATTTCACAGAAAGGCATTGAGGTTGACAGAGCTAAGATAGATGTCATTCAAAACCTCCCTCATCCCAAAAGCGTCAAAGATATTCGATCTTTCCTTGGCCATGCGGGCTTCTATAGGAGATTCATAAGGACTTTAGCAAAATTGCTAGACCTTTAACTCTTCTCCTGGCCAAGGATACGACCTTCCACTTCGACTCGGACTGTGAGACAGCTTTTGACTCACTTAAAAACTCACTCACTTCAGCCCCCGTTCTATCGTCTCCAAATTGGGACTACCCATTTGAGCTGATGTGTGATGCATCCGACTTTGCAGTAGGTGCTGTCTTAGGACATCACATTGAAAAGATGCCACACGTGATATACTATGCAAGTAAGACCCTGAATGATGCACAAATCAATTATACAACCACAGAGAAGGAACTTTTAGCGGTTGTATTTGCATTAGAAAAATTCAGGCCTTACTTAATCGGCTCTCCAATAATTGTGTACACAGACCATTCCGCCTTGAAACATCTTCTGGCGAAGAAAGATGCAAAAGGTCGGCTGATACGTTGGATCCTTCTGTTACAAGAATTTGATCTTGTTATCAAAGATAAGAAAGGATGTGAAAACGTAGTAGCCGACCATCTTTCACGCATCTCTTCTTCCCCTGCGACCCTGCCGATCAATGACTCGTTTCCTGATGAACAACTCTTGAGCGTATCCAATGAACCATGGTTCAGGGATATTGTGAACTATCTTGTCACGGGACTTACACCCAGCGATTGGTCAAAACAGGACAAATACCGTTTCCTATCCCAAGTAAAACACTTTTACTGGGATGATCCATATTTGTTTAAGTATTGTCCTGATCAGATCATTCGCCGGTGTGTCCCGAAAGAAGAGTTCAAGAGTGTTCTTTCTTTTTGTCATGATCAGGCCTGTGGGGGTCACTTCGGTCCTAAAAAGATGGCGGAGAAGGTTTTGCAATGTGGATTTTATTGGCCGACCTTATTCAAGGACGCATTTGACTATTGCAAAACCTGTACACAATGCCAGTACACGGGTAGGATCTTCAGGAGAAATGAAATGCCTCAGCAACCCATTTTGGTTGTTGAAATTTTCGATGTTTGGGGCATTGATTTTATGGGTCCCTTTCCCAACTCCTTTGGGAATTTGTACATACTGCTGGCGGTTGATTATGTCTCAAAGTGGGTAGAAGCCATTCCTTGTCGCACTAATGACAGGAAAGTTGTCATTAAGTTCTTGAAAGAGAATATCTTTTTGCGATTTGGACACCCACGCGCTATCATTAGCGATAATGGGACACATTTCTGCAACAGGTCTTTTGAGACTCTGATGCGGAAATACGGAATCAACCACCGACTTTCCACACCATATCATCCCCAAACGAGCGGGCAGGCTGAGATTTCGAATAGACAGATCAAACTAATCCTGGAGAAGACTGTTGCTAAAAATAGAAAAGACTGGTCGACCAAACTGACGGATGCTCTTTGGGCATTCCGAACCGCATTTAAAACCGACCTAGGGATGTCTCCATATAGGATAGTGTTTGGGAAGGCATGTCATTTACCGGTCGAGATAGAGCATAAAGCATTGTAGGCTATTAAGGAAATCAATTTTGACCTAAACCAAGCCTGCAACTTTCGGAAGCTGCAACTTAATGAGCTAAGCGAACTCCGCGATGAAGCTTATGATAACGCCGTAATCATAAAGAATAGGACCAAGGTTTTTCACGATAAAAACATTTTGAGGAAAACATTTTCACCTGGTCAACAAGTCCTTCTTTATGATTCATGACTACACCTTCATGCGGGTAAGCTTCGATCTCGGTGGAAGGGACCTTTTGTTGTGCGGTCTATATACCCGTTGTCTGTATACCCGCACGGGGCAGTAGAGGTAGAAAATGTTAAAAACGGCACATTTTTCAAAGTGAATGGACACAGACTAAAGCCGTATTTTTCCACTGACCCCACGGAGGAGCTCCTGTTCTTACAGGAGCCATTTTATTTGGATTAAAATTCCTCCGTCTCACCTTCATGTCCAGTGTATCTTTGCATCATCTTGTTGAATGGAGGTGAGTGAAAAGAATAAGTTTGGGGGAGGGTCTTCACTTATATATTTTGCCCCCACTAATAAATTCCTCCCAGGCTTACAGGTTTTTGTAGATATAGCGGATGGCAACAGTGAGGACACTGTTGAAAACAACTTTGGGGGAGGTTTGTGCTTAGTTTTGCATCATGTGCATATCATTTGCATAAGCACAAAACATTTCTGTAAAATAAACCATAAAAATTCAAATCAAAACCCATAAAAATTTTGTGTAAATATTTTTCTTTTGGTTCATCATTTTTTGTAAATAATTTTTCAAAACCCATTAAAACCTATAAAAATTCAAATTTTTTTTCAAAACTCATAAAAATTTAAAATTTTCAAAATATAAAAATATTTAATATTTATGATAATGAAAGATTAGATAGTGAACAATTACATCCATAAGATTAGAAAACTTTTTTAAGAAAACCAAGAAAATTAGAAGTTTTCTTATACGAACTAGTAATAAGTAGTTATGAGCCGTTGTCCCAATGGTTAGTAAGATGAAGGAAGTCACTAATCTGAGGATAAAAATAAGTCTGAAAAATAGTTTCTATTTTGGAAAGCCAAACATTTTGAACGTTGATACCCTGCTATTCACACTTACACACGTCTTAAAGCCCGAGATAGTAGAGGATACCTTGAAATGCTCTTGTCTTAAAGCCGATGTATGAAGGAAAAAAAATGAAGAAAGTGGTGAGAAAAAAAATGGACACTGGTTTTTTTATCACCAAGGGCAATAATAAAAAAATCTATAGCAATGGTGCCTTTTCACCTAGTGCCCTAAGGCCAACTGGTCTGGGAGTCACTGCTATACCTGAGGTGGTGCAAGACGAGGAAAATACACCAAATAAGCAAGCACATGAGTAATCGGTCGGTTAGTACCTCAAGAAGTATTAACGGTCGCATGAAAGTGTGTAAGCACATCTAATTAAAAAGTACTGAGGCTGATGGGCAAGAGTATGATAGCTTGAATTGAATTCTCCGGGTGTAGGGATGTTCTTTACACACACGCAGGGTGATATGATCGGTGTTTGGAAGAAAGATAGGAATGAAGAATAAGACGATACTTTATTGAGGGAGGACGTGATTTCTGACATCTTTTCATGACCATTAAGATAGGGCTCATGACAACCGAAAAGCTAGCTTAGTTGGAAACCCTAAATTTTCAAGGCTTTTCTTTTACAATTCTTGTCTTTAAATGTAATATTCATGATCTTTCTTTTATTATTGGATTTTGTGGGTGCAATCCGCTGAAAACCCTCAGGAGACAACACTCCTCCTACTAGGGACACCTAGAGGTTTAAAGGCTTGTTGCACGTGCTCAGTGCAATCGTGTTGCCTACGAAAGTGTGCTTTTCTCTTTCTTTATTTTCTCCTTCTCTTTTAAATAAAACAGTTCGATCGAGACGATCGAAAATAAGTTTGGGGGAATTTGATCAGTCGAAAATACTGTATTTCTAACACGGCAATTTCCCTACCTTTCACAGTCAAGTAGAGGTATCCGGTATTCATATCACATATATTAGCAAAACACATGTAAAATACTGGATTACTTGTATTGTATACTAAAACCAGCACTTTTAGGGAAATTGTGTGTTTTTCATGGCATCGCATCATTCTTGTATTGCGCAACTCTTGTCTGGGGTCTAATGCAGGAAATCACCGAAGCAGAGCCCAAAATTGGGAAAAGATCTGATAAAAGTGCGCCAACTCAAAGGCTAAAGATCTAGTAGTAATACAGAAGGCCAAATAAAAATCCATATATCAGAAAAAGGCCCACAAGACAGCCCAAGACCACACCAGGGAAATCAAGCCCTAAGGCCTCTAAAGAGCCGCGGTTCCGCGGCGAGAGCCTGCTTGCGCGGCGGAACCGCGGCGCTTTGGTGAGATCATGAGCTCCAATTTCATCACATGCTTAATTATAACGGCCAAGGCTTCCAGAAGACCCCAGAAGCTCCACGTGGCATTTCTAGAAGGCTCGGCTTAACAAATTCTTGGAGGGAAATTCAAAATTTAGGCTTAACTAACTTTTTGGAGGGAAATTTAAATCATTTGGATAACTAACTTGTGGGGGGAATTCAAATTTCAATTCTAGAGCTAAGATTTTTGAGGCCTATAAAAAGGAGCTTAGATCAAGGTTGCAAATTGTTCAAGAATTCATTCATCTCCCTCTTCCCTCCACAAGTTTAGTGACAAAACTTGTGCCCAATCCCCAATTCAACCTCAAGATCAAATTCCCGAGATCAATTCAAGCAAGAATTCCTCCAACCTTTAGAAGCAACGCCGGATTTCCAACGGAGCAAGAGATCCACGCCGATCCGCGACTCAAGGAGCCGAGCGAAGCCGAAATCGACGATCTAGTTCCTTCCTTTTGTAAATTCAAGAGAGTTGTAACGAAATTTGTCGATAAATAAAGGTGAATTTTCTATATTCTTGCTTATCTTTTAACTCAAGCACAATGATTAGATCTCAATTTGTGATTGTGTTTGTGATCATGATGTTTGAGTAATCTCCGCTCGTGTAGGAGTTGTGACGATCCTTAGATGATGATGATTTAGATATTTTTATAATTCTTAAATCCTATAATGTTTGGAAATTCTAGTGAATCAAATGATTAATAACCTAGTTTTGAGATGATACTTTCTTGATCGTGTTCACTCGAAACTAGGGAACAACTATTAAACATTTGATTAACTCGAAGCTAGAATTTGAATGCGATCCATCGAAAGGACAAAGGATGAGTTGCGAAATCCCTAATTCCCTCGCAAGATCCTTAAACCTCGATGAATTTGTATCGATCTAGTATCAATTCATTAATGGATAAGAATTAGTAATTTTTAGATCTCATCACATCGATAGATCCGATCTACTCCTACGAGCTACCCTTATAATCTTGAGTGTTGATTGGAAATTATCTCTCATCTCTCTTCTTGTTTTAATGTTTCTTTTAGATCTAGATTTTTCTTACTTTTGATCTACAATTACAAATCATGAATTGTTTTCTTTTCTTTGCCTTAAATTTTCAACTAATCTAATTCGGAAATTGAACGGATTACACTTTCCCTGTGGACGATCCGCACTTACTAACGCGCTACATCCGACACCGTTATTGATTGCGGTCAAAATATTTTTGATTGTGATTTCTAAAATCTATTTTCTATAAACATACGACACAAATCAAGAATTCTATTACAATCATCGAGTTTTGTACTAAAACGGGTAATTTTTGCTTGCTAGATTTTCGGAAAAATGGCTTTTAAGGTGAATTTGGGGGTTTTTGTGAATTTTAACCTATTTTATATTATAATTAGTGTTCGTGAATGCGCAAATGAGTGTGTTTGGGTTTTCTCGATGGTTTGACATTTGTACATCGACATCGAGGGTTGGTTTGGCTATTCTTGCATGCGTAGGCGATAGGTTTTGACCTATGCGTGATACGCGTGCTGATTTGATTTTCGTATGCCGTTTCGATTTTGAATTTGGTTTTAATACGATACGGTGCGTTATGATATGAAGGTACCCCATGTGGACTTCGAGACGACAAGCAAGCGCGTGGCGACGTCGGCACCGGTGAGCGAGGACCATGTGAGTAGATTATATCTACGGGGAGAAGTCGGGTGGATGGCGTATAGCACCCCCGCAGTTCGTGGTGATGTATACGAATACGTATACATACATATATTTTGATTATATATTTTTTTTGATATGAGACTTGATGATAAAGGTAGATTCTAGATGTTCATGGATTAGTTTAGTGTTAGTTGCGAAACCCTAGAGTAGTCCTTACACCCACACACGCACACACATACACATGCATACATCTATGTTATTACCTATGCGTATATGGGGAGATGTGTTTATGTGTTCACCTGGGTATGGGACTAGGTGTTCACATACTGGATTTGCGGATGATACTTGGGATTGAGATGAGATTTGAGTTGAGGCCGTGAGATCGGTGATATGACAGGATTCGTACTTGAGATACGTCCTTATGTTATAGCGGATCTTTGAATGACAATGCCATGTGAATAGTGATATTAGTAGTGTACTAGACGTAGGTCAGTACCCCAGATGATGATCTTGATAAAAAGGATACCAGATGAACAGTGTGATGAGTATGATATTGACCCGTACCCAGATTTGGGGATGCCGTACGACGGATTTACGTACGAGCTATATATTGATGATTGATCCGCACTCTTGACTTGGGATGTCTGATTATAGATATGGTATCGGATATGATATTATTGAGGCGGGATCACCGACTAATATATATACAGGTATGTATACGTATCGACTCAGATGTTAGCCTGTTTCCTTACCTTCAGTTAGCTTGTTAGTTCAGCCATATAGTTTAGTGTAGTTGTTAGACTAGGGTAGATTCCTACCTATTTCAAAACTAACAGATCGTGGGTATTTTAAAAGACAGGTCAAGGGATTCTACGGATATTTCAAAATGTATCTTTTCTTAAAAACACCGTAGCCCTTATTTTCAAAACACCGCGATTCGTGTTATTTCAAAAGGCACTATTGTAGGACTTATATTAGGGTAATGCAGTTTAGTTATCGTTGTGTCTAGTATTCAGCTCCCGCTCATTATTGATGTTCGCTCCGCATCACATACTTATATTATAATTTCTTATTGCATTGTTGATATCATACTGATAGGACACCAGCACCATTACCGATGATGCGTATGTACCACGTACACTTACTTGCCGGCTCACACACATCTTCATCGGTAATTTCCATGTCACGTACACCTTAGAAAATATTATTGCTTGACTTAGCTTGTTAGTTAGTAATTTGACATGATATTAGTGTACCTGCCTTATATGCCAGCTTAACATTGTAGTTATTACTTGTCACTTCATGCATACTGTTATTCATTGTTATGCCTATATTCATGGTTTTACATGCTATTGATGATTTGGATTCGGATTTCCATGAGATTTTCTGGATTTGGGGGGAAAACCGCAAAACTTATATAAACTGCTTTCTCTCTTTTTAAATAAAAAGTGCGGTTTTTCCCATGATGTATGCGTCGTCCACCATGAGTTTGCTGATGGATTTCGAGACCCGACTCGAGTAGTGGAGGAACCATTTCGGGTACATGGTGGGCCCGGTGCGGTACCCCGGGGCGAGAAGGTCGTGTTGTTGACGTTGAGCCTGGCAGGGGAGCACTACCGACCGGTGATTTTACCCGACGCGTCGGATATCCGGAGGATACCGTCGTGGTCTTGAGATGGATGGTAGGGGCCGGTCTGGACTGACGGCGCCCTAGATATTGTGATTGAGACATTGAGATTTTGAGATATTGAGGTACAGAGATTGTGATACAGAGATATCGAGATATTTGGACACTTGTTTTGTGTCGATGCTGGGCACTGTTTTTTGCTGATTTCATTTATGGTACCTCATTTTTAAAATACAGAAATCTCACTGATTTATGAAAGCAGTTTTCTTCAGTACATGCATTCTTTTTCATGCATTCATACATCATCCATATGATACATTGCTACCTGAGGCGCTGACACGGGCACATGGGATTACACTTGGGTTAGATATTTGCCCTAGCCATGGTTATGGGTTGCTGGTTATATATTTGAGGATTATATATTATGATCGTATGACCTAGGATTGCGTCATACATGCTATTTTTGTTCGTAGATGTATTCTATTCACGAGTTGGCAACTCACCCCCGTTGTGCCCCAGTTTCTTGCAGGTTTTGCCGTACAGGTTTCATTACGGCTTTGCTGGCACTGCTTCTTTCGGGTGACTTGCTAGTAGGTGGGTTTATTTGTATCGTACCCATCATTATACATTGTATATTATTATTCAGTTGTATCTAGAAGTTCCATCAACCAAACATGTATTTATTTTGAGATAGAGACCAGTGATGTTATTCTTTCGACCTTAGAGACGCGCGTTATATTTCTGTGGATTTCTTGTGGTTTTGAGTTTTCTTTTGAGTTTTTGATCCTCGCCCTTGGCGTTGTATATTATATTACTTGTGTGGCTGTGACCGTCGATAGACGAAGAGCTAGCTCCCGCTTGGGGATGCCTTTTATTGATTTCGTATACTATTCACGTTGTATCCCGTTTGGGGGCCAGTATTTTCAAAGGAGTCTCTGCCGAAATTTTCAAGAAATATTTGATGTTTTTAAAAACGAATAATTCGGCTTATGCTAATAAAACTACTTGATTTAAATTGTTTTTTTCCTTCACTTTACTACTTTTCTTGGTTTGGATTTCTCGGTTTTCGGTTTACTCAGATTACGTACGCCTCGAGACGTTTCGTAGTTTAAGTGCCGGTCATGTTCCGTACTTTCAGGTCGTGATAACTTCGTTGCTATACATCAACGACAATCGGGATACGCATGCTTGCTTACGTTGATGATATGAGATATTATGTGTTGCTGTGATATGTTATATTGGATCGTCGTGTCTTGAATAGCCGGGGGTTTTATGTGAGATGAGGGTTTTTATTTTCATTCATGTAAAATTCATTGTATGCAGTATTCTTTTATTGGGGCACTTCCGGGTTGAGGATGATGTCGCCATTGTATATTATTTACTTTTCCGCATTAGGTAGACCCAAGGAGGGAAGCACAAGTAACCGGGTTCTAGGGTCCAGTGGGAGGCCATCTCGAGAAGTCGAGACCGGGTCTCCTAACCCTAGAATTGGCAGTGTTACTTGCCGCTCTCGTAGGGGTCTAGGGATGTGGGTTTGGCTATTCATCGCGACCGTGGAATCCGTCTTTTATACAGGCTCGATATAAAACACGGACCTCCTAGTATATCCAATATTTCATATATTTCTTCTTCTGCTGATATACTGTGATGTGATCATATTATATGCGTGAGACGAATGCTTTATTATTGTATATATGATATATAATAAACGTTGCTTATGTTATACACACACGCTAGTCTCGTCCCGGTATGCCGTTAGTTAAGTAACCTGACGGTGCATAGCGGAACATTGTGGCGAATGCGGAAGGCATAAGAGTACGTTGTATTTTCGTTTCTTCTGTGATGCTTAGGAAGCATAAATGATGGGTTTTATTAATGAGATTAATAAAAGAAAAGAAACCTAAAACATGTTGTAGAATCAAACTTTCAAAAAGAGTACCTACAGTTTTTTGTTTTGCATAGCGGTATATATGATATACCCTGCACCTTATTCGACGAGGAAAGAGCCGAGATCCCTTCACCGGGAGTGACCTCTTTAGCAAAACTGGAAGATGCTACAAACTCTCGGTTTAGTTTTTGATTGCTTCTATAGTTCTTGCTTTGCACCACGGTATTTGTGAAATATCCTGCACCTTATTCGATAAGGAAAGAGCCGAGATCCCTTCACCGGAAGTGACCTCTTTAGCAAAACTAAAAAAGCCTCAAAAACATTCCTTTTCAAAATCACTTGTTTCTACAACGATATCAAGTTCATTACGCTCATGGTTTTCTGAAAAAAAACCTACGTAGCCCTCCGTCATTTCAGATAAGTAATATTTAGTATTCGTGCTACGTTTGTTGACTTAGTCAAGGCGTAGTGTACGGTAGCTAAATAGTGTTTATCTGCTAAAGCATGAGATGCGATTGGATTAGGGTAGTCGTACGGCCTTGTTGACTTAGTCAACGGTCGTACGGGTTGAACTTGACTTGCGATTTATGGTTTGTTGACTTAGTCAAGGTCATAGATCGCTAGGGGTAAAATTATTATCGGGAATTTCAAGTGTAGAAATTTGCAATGAGATTGCATACCTTCTATGAGATAGATAGATCCCGATACCCACTGCGAGTAAGTGTTACTCCTGGGAGAGTTTTACATAGGATAATTAGCCAATCAAGTAGGTGACTAGAAAGGTGTTTACGGGGTTATGCCTCTGGGAAAACGAGGTTTATTTTAATTATGTTCGTGCGAAAGCACAGGGTGTTAGTGTATATGCCCTAGGGGCCATTATTGTATCATACTAGCTTGTATATTACTTAATGGAAGCTTGGGATATTCACAGTTATATAACATTCTTGCTAAACATGGTAGTATGCTACTTGGTTTTATCTATCTTAATATGTATGTACGTATTGATAGAGCCCTTAGGATCTTGCTTGACTACCAGCGTTGTGATGGCAGTCACACTAGTGGGGGATGGGTAGTCTACAAGCACATCCTTTTTCAAGTCCCTAGTCATAGGATTATCGAGACAGAGCATCGATACTCCGGAGTAGACTAGTATGTACGCTTCTCATCCCAGTTGGGGAGATGGTCTGTCCCACAGCCATCAGTACGTCGTACTGGAGATAGTATACAGGTGCTCGTTGGGTTACGGGTACACCGGACAGGACTCACAGGGAACTGTTGGTTGGTATTATACCCGTCGTCAGTTAACAGTTCCCAGGTGACATGAGTACAGCATAGTCCGCAGACTTGACACTGCTACTTCGCCTTGAGTGTGTCCCACTGTTCTTAGATTGCTACCCTACCACGGCTCAAAGGAGTTGTGCAAACAGGTAGCAGTTGGGTGCAGTCCCGAGCACTTGGAGGCAGTGGCGGTTAGAAAAGATTCGTCTCTCCCGGTATTGGGAGTTGATATCGCGCTGTGTCAGATAGCCATTACGCAAAGTCCCTGGCCAGGGCAAGCGAGATTTACTGGTAGGTTTTCCAGTAGTTTCTCAAGGTGTAATGGGCTTCGCTCCGACACGACTTATAACGCTTTTAGGGGACTGACGCTTGCCGCCCCCTAGGCCCAATATGCGACAGTCCTAGACGAACAGACCGGACTGTACGGAGATTTTCACATCAGGCTCAGTAGATGGGTTTCCTCATCGGCCTTCTTATCGACATCTACCTGGGGACCGTTACGTACAGCCAGTGCCGCTTGCGGTCTGTGGTTAAACCCACTGCCAGCGTAGTAGTCGAGTCTTTAGAGTCCTACACAGAGAGTTTCCCTGCTCCAGGCGAAACGATATAGAGGTCGTATGGTTTTACGACAAGGGTTCGGACGCATACGTGTTTAAACGCACGTACGGTGTTCGGACAGTTTTTACTAGCCGGCTTTGGTTTAAGCCAGGTTCTAGTATCGGATTATTGGATTTATAAAGTCTAAAGTTTTTCTGTGTTTTCATGGATAGGAGGGGCGTTCTCGTAATTTGGCGGGAAGATTCTAGAAGTATGGTGACTTGAGGGTTTAGGTGGCATTTACATTAAATGCATTTGTGACTCATTAGATGAATCATTCAAGTGAGTTAATGAGGCATTTATTGCTTAGTGACTCACTTGATGATTCATTGCACATATTTAATGAAGCATGATGATAAATCATTTGATTTATTCATTTGATAATTCTTTATGCTTCATAATATATTAGAAGTGAGAAACAATTTCATCATAATTTTGCTCACCTTCTCTCTCCTCAGGCTCTCTCTCTTCAAACCCTAATCCTACCCTCTCATGTGAGAGATCAAGGATTGGCTAGACTATTTAATCCATAACCATACTCTATATCATCTAGGTGACTTTGATTAGCAACTAAAGAAATCTAGTTACCTCAAGATTAGAGGCAAAGCTTGGAGTAGAATCTCTCGGGTGGATCGTCTATTACATAGAGGAGGCCGGCGAGGAAGTGGATAATGAGAAGACGAAGGACTAGGTTCATTAGGTATAATCTCTTTTCATAGTAGTTAACAACTCCTATGTTTGTGTTAGTTATAGTTTAGCAAAGATCTTTTCGGTTAGTCGATGTTGCTTCAAACAAAATGATTGTTTTTCATATTTCCGCCTCCCCGCAAGTCGTAGGGTGTACAACGTCGACTTACACGGGGAACCTCCCTCAAAGTACCAACACTGGCCTGGCTGAAAGATTGGCGAACTTGTAAGGTGTAATTAATCCCGGCTAATCTTACCTTTTAGGGTTTTAAGGAAGATTTGATAAAAAGCAGTGGGAGCCATCCTGATTAGATAAGATAATAACCAATCTAATCTTGCAAGAGCATACGCTAAAGTGTTTTCTTCTCTCTCTCTCTCTCCAGGTAGCGACCATCTCAGGCCCTAATCAAGAAAATAATATGGATATATTGACTGGACCCGTTTTTTATACTGAGCAGGGAACATTGGTCCCGCTCCCACTTATAATTGTTATAAGTTAGAGCAGGGAATAGTAGAATATCTAGATTCTCACACCACCCAAGCAAAGAATAAGCATGTTGATGCATCTTCTTCAGGTGTGTTAGTTGTCGAGAACTGTTTCTCAGTTCACTCTACGTCCTGGGTATTAGATACCGGATCGGGATCCCATATATGTAATATGTTACATGGGCTACGTAAAGGTAGGGAACTGGGAGAGGGTGATCATTCCGTAGAGTAGGGAATGGTGCAAATGTTGCAGCCAAAGCAGTTGGCGAATATCACATTGTGTTACCAAATATTAATACATTGGTTCCGAACGAATGCTATTACATTCCGACCCTGATATGCAATCTTATATCAGTTTCTTTATTGAGCAAAGAAGGATATAATTTTGTAGTACAGGATAATGTTATGAACATATTCCTGAATCAAAAGTTGATTGGATCAGGATCGTTAAATAATGGCATATACGTTCTCAACTAAACCGCGGTACTTAATATACAAAACACACACAAGAGGAAGAGTTCAGAAATGAAAGAATCCTTCTTGTGGCATTGTAAACTAGGTCATATCAATGCGACACAGCTAGCTAAGTTACATAAGGATGGATATTTGAATTTATTCGAATTTTCATCTTATGATACTTGCCAGTCACGTCTCAAAGGCAAGATGACCAAAACTCCGTTTAGTAGACACGGAGAAAGAGTTACAGAACTCCTGGGACTGATACATAGTGATGTATGTGGTCCCATGTCTACACATGCCAGGAACTGTTCTTCCTACTTTATTACATTCACTGACAATCTCTCAAGATACGGATATGTGTTCCTGTTGAAACACAAGTCTGAAGCTTTTGAGAAATTCAGAGAATATAAGCACGAAGTAGAGAACCTAACGGGCAAAAGTATTAAGATCCTTCGATCTGATCGAGGTGGAGAATACTTGAGTAAAAAGTTTATATGGACTATCTAAAAGAGAATGGGATTTTCTCTTAGCTTACTCCTCCTTATACACCACAGCACAACAGTGTATCGGAGCGGAGGAATCGCACCCTATTTGATATGGTGCGCTCTATGATGAACACTGCTGAGTTGCCTATTTCCTTTTGGGGGTATGAGCTTGAGACAACCATATACCTATTGAATCTAGTTCCATCTAAATCTGTACCCACCACACCATATGAGATATGGAGTGGGAAGAGACCATATTTTAAACGAGTTAAGATATGGGGTTGTCCGGCCTATGTCAAAAGGCAAAATCCGGACAAGCTCGATGCACGATCAGTTCTTTGCAAGTTTGTGGGATATCCAAAGAATTCTCAAGGATATTTTTTCTACCACGGTGAGGAACGAAAGGTCTTTGTTGCTCAACATGCCACCTTTTTAGAAAAGGAATTTCTTTCAAAAGAAATTAGCGGCGAAGTGGTAGAGCTGGAAGAAGTTCCGACAGAACAAATTACAACTGAAGATTTAGTGGAACAAGAGGACTCGATAGAAGCCAACGAACCTCAGCCTCTCCGCCGATCTAGTAGGGTTTCTCATCCACCTGAGAGATACTACGGTTTTCTCGTTGATGGTGGGAGCGAGGATTGCATCATGGAAGATGATGACCCGACTAGCTTCGAGCAGGCCATCACGAGTGGGGACTCTGTAAAGTGGCTGGATGCAATGTGATCTGAGATGGAATCCATGTACATCAACAAAGTATGGACTTTGAAAGTTGCTCCTGGAGGGGTAAAACCTAATGGGAGCAAGTGGATCTTTAAGAAGAAATTTGGTGTAGATGGAAAAGTTGAGACTTTCAAAGCTAGACTTGTTGCAAAGGGTTTTCGTCAACGACCAGGTGTGGATTATGACGAAACCTTTTCTCCAGTGGCTATGCTTAAGTTCATCCGGATCCTACTTGCCATTGCTGCATACCATGACTACGAAATCTGACAGATGGATGTTAAGACCGCCTTTCTAAATGGTGATTTAGAAGAGTGCGTGTACATAACTCAGCCAGAGGGCTTCGTAGATAGTGGGAGCAGCGGAAAGGTGTGCAAGCTGCTTAAATCCATCTACGGGTTAAAACAGGCATCACGGAGTTGGAACATCTTTTTTGATGTTGTAGTCAAAGAGTTTGACTTCATTAAAAACGTAGATGAACCATGTATTTATAAGAAGGTTGCAGAGAGTAAGGTTGTCTTCCTCGTATTGTACGTGGATGGCATACTTTTGATAGGAAATGATGTTCCTATGCTGCACTCGGTCAAGCTCTTCTTATCACAAAGATTCTCAATGAAAGATCTAGGTGATGCCTCTTGCATTTTAGTAATCAAGATCTATAGAGATAGATCTAAAAGGATACCGGGATTGTCCAAATCCAGGTACATTGACACCATACCAAAAAGGTTTAGTATGGAAGAATCCAAGCGTGGGAACCAACCCACGATCTCTGGACTCACTCTCTCCAAAGAGATGTCTCCCAAGACTGATTTGGAAATAGCTCGCATGCAAGGGATGCTAGTTATATGTATGCCCTAGAGGCCATTACTGTACATATGATGTATATTGTAATGGATGCTTGGACATATATAGGGAGGACTTTCTTGCTCGACATGATAGTATGCTATCTGGTTGTACTTTATCTTAACATGTATTCTGATTGTCTCTATGTTACATGTTGATATATCCCTTAGGATATGTACTCGACTACTGGGACTATGATGAGAACATACTAGTGGGGCCACGGTAGTCGACGAGTACATCCTATAACTGTTCCTAGTCGAGGGTGTATCGAGACAGGGCATCGATACACCATAGTAGACTAGCGTATACGCATCTTGACCCATATGATGGGTGCTGGATGATCCCATATCCATCGGTGTTTGACATCAAGGATGGTGTACGGGTGCTCAGTAGAGACTGGGTACACTGGACGGACTCGCCGAGAACTCCTAGATGGTATTATACCTATCGTCAGATGGCAGTTCTCCGGTGATACTGGTACAGATTAGTCTGTAGACCCGAGATCGTCATAGAGTCTTGTGTGATTCCAACTGTGCTTTGATTTCCATCATACCACGTCCAAGAGGGTGTGCAAAAAGGTGGCTTTTGGGTACAGTCCTGAATCACATAGAGGCAAGGAGCGATAGGAGGGGATTCGTTTCTTTCGGTATAGGGAGTTGATGTTGTGCTGTGTTCGATTGGCTATAACTGGAAATCCCTGGACAGGGTTGCTGAGATTTACTGGTAAGTGTTATCAGTAGTTTCTCGAACTGTTATAGACCTCATATCGACATGACTTATCAAGCTACCGGGGTCTGACGTTTACCACCCCTAGGCGAGATATGCGACATATCAGACGAAGAGACCGGACTGTACGGGAGTGTTACCGATTGGATTCGAAAGAGAATGTACAGGATTTCTTGTTGATCTTCTGATCACTTAATACCTGGGTGGCTGTTACGTTTAGCTGACCGCTTGCAGCTTGTTGGTGTTTGATATGATCATCACCTACTGCCGGCGTATTGACGATTCTTTAGAGTCCTACACAGAGGTTTCTTGACTCAGGAAAAACGGAGTAGGAGCACATATATGATATGTGCGGGAACGAGAACAATACGTGTATGTGATACCGTATTAGATTCTCGCGATATGAGATATCGGCCGGGTATATGAGATATAGCCGGGTCATCGGATCAAGTGTTGATTCGATGAACTGATACAGATTATATTAGTCGGTTATATGTGATATAACCGGATTGTCGGATCAAGTGTTGATTCGATAATTTAATGTATAATTATATATATGTTGTATTAAATTATATGAACTAATATTAGCTCACTAAAAGATTCTTTTTCTTACTCGGGTAATACATTGATATATATGCGATATATGTTAATTGTATTATTTTATTTTGTTACAATAAATATTGTATATGTGATATATAATATTGTAACATGTTAGGGTTATTAATGCAATATGTTTAGTGGAGATTAAACATGGTTAGGGTTTGATTTGGGTTAATACTTTCTAGTTGCTTCTAGAAGTTTTGCTTTTGTTTTAAGCATAGATATTTGTTATGATATTTTGTTAACCCAACTCAACCCTTGACCATGGTTCATTCTCTACATGGGTTAAGTTATCATGCTTAACCCATGGTTGCATTTCTAACCTCACAACAATTCATTATTCATCACAAAAGAAATGGTTCTTCTTCTTCTTCCTTCTCTTTTTCAATGGAAAAGCTTTCTAGCTTTTTCATTAGTGATGATTTTGAGTGAGATTAAGAAAACAAATGAGAGCTAAAATCCTACTTAATCATCCTAATCTATCCTAGCCATTTAGATTAAGGTGTTCACTTCATTTATAAGTGAGAGCTTGTGTTAATGAAACTTCAAGGTAGATCATCTTTGTTATCGAAGATCGGAAGCAAGTTTGCATCATTCTCTTCGTGGAGCCTCTCTAGAGTCCGAGTACATGATGATCGCAGCGAAGGGACCTCATCACGGAGATTATGAAGCGAAGGACCGGACTGCAAAGGTTGTAATCCCAAACTCTTAGATGTTAAAGTGTTTAACATGCTTTGTTTCACCTAATCTCTAGTTTAAAGATCTTGGTTAGGGTTGTTCGGCACGTCTAAATTTTAAATCGGGCATGGTTGATGCTTTGTAGACCCTTGTGAGAGTGCCTAGTAACCCTATAAGGGATACCCTATGCTTCGGCAGTAGGCTCTATCATGTATGCGATGCTATGTACCAGACCCGATGTAGCATACTCACCAAGTGTAGTGAGTCGGTATCAAGCAGATCCTGGAGAGAGTCACTGGATTGCTGTGAAGAACATTCTCAAGTACTTACGAAGGACTAAAGAGATGTTCTTGGTGTATGGTAATGGTGAACTCCAGGTGGAGTCCTTTACCGATTCAAGCTTCCAGAGTGATAAGGACGACTCTAAGTCGCACTCGGGATTTGTCTTTACCCTCAATGGAGGGGAGGTTTGTTGGAAGAGTGCCAAGCAAGAAACCGTGGCAGACTCGACGATGGAGGCTGAATACATCGCTGCCAACGATGCTGCTAAAGAGGCAGTCTGGATGAAGAAGTTCATCACTGAACTTGGTGTGGTTCCATCCATTGAGCATCCAATACCTTTGTATTGTGATAACAATGGAGCTGTGGCTTTGACCAAGGAATCCAGGTCCCATCAGAAGTACACATATTCTGAGGCGGTATCACATGATCTGGGAGATAGTTGATCGCCGGGAGATCGAGGTCAGGAGAGTTGATACGAAGGACAACACTACGGATCCACTCACGAAGGCCATTCCCCAGATACAGTTTGAGAGACTTTTCAGGATGTTGGGTATGAGATACTACAACAGCTGGCCTTAGTGCAAGTGGGAGATTGTTAGTTATATATATGCCCGAGAGGCCATTGTTGTACATATGATGTATATTATAGTGGATGCTTGGATATATATAGAGAGGACTTTCTTGCTCGACATGATAGTATGCTATTTGGTTTCACTTTGTCTTAACATGTTGACTTGTATTAGTTTACTGTCTTGCTCTCACATGTTGATAAAGCCCTTAGGATATGTACTCGACTACTGGGACTATGATGGGATCATACTAGTGGGGCCAGGGTAGTCAACGAGTACATCCTATAACTGTTCCTAGTCGAGGGTGTATCGAGACAGGGCATCGATACACCAGAGTAGACTAGCGTATATGCATCTTGACCCATATGATGGGCGATGGATGATCCCATATCCATCGGTGTTTGACATCAAAGATGGTGTACGGGTGCTCAGTGGAGACTGGGTACACTGAACGGACTCGCCGAGAACTCCTAGATGGTATTATACCTATCGTCAGATGGCAGTTCTCCGGTGACACCGGTACAGATTAGTCTGTAGACCCGAGATCGTCATAGAGTCTTGTGTGATTCCCACTGTGCTTTGATTTCCACCTTACCACGTCCAAGACGTCGTGCAAAACGGTGGCTTTTGGGTACAGTCCCGAATCACACGGAGGCAATGAGCGATAGGAGGGGTTTCGTCTCTCCCGGTATAGGGAGTTGATGTTGTGCTGTGTTTGATTGGCTATAACTGGAAGTCCCTAGCTAGGGCTGATATGGAGTGCTACTGGTAAGTGTTATCAGTAGTTTCTCGACCTGTTATGAGCCTCACATTGACACGACTTATTGGTTACTGGGTTCTGACGTTTACCACCCCTAGACTGGATATGCGACATATCAGACGAAGAGACCGGACTGTACGGTAGTGTTATTGATTGGATTCACAGGAGAATGTACATGCTTGCTTGTTGATCTTCTGATCGCTCAATACCTGGGTGGCTGTTACGTTTAGCTGACCACTTGCAGCTTGCGGTTGTTTGATGTGATCATCACCTACTGCCGGTGTATTGACGATTCTTGAGAGTCCTACACAGAGGTTTCCTAGCTCAGGCAAACGGAGTAGGAGCACATATGTGATATGTGCGGGACCGAGAATATTACGATATGAGATATCGTATTCTATTCTCACGATATATGATATCGGCCGGGTATATGTGATATAGCCGGGTCATCGGATCAAGTGTTGATTCGATGAATTGGTACATGTTATATTAGTCGGTTATATGCTATATAGCCGGATTTTCGGATCAAGTGTTGATTCGATAATTTAATGTATAATTATATATGTGATGTATTACATTACGTTAACTAATATAAGCTCGCTTTATTGATTCATTTTCTCACTGGATAATACATTGATATATATGCGATATATGTTAATTGTATTATTTTCTATTGTTACAAAAATATATTATATATGTGATATATAATATTGTAACGAGTTAGGGTTACAAATGCAACATGTTTTGTGGAGTTTAAACAAGTTAGGGTTTGGATTTGGGTTAGCTTTTGGGTTAGCTTTTTCATGAAGCTTCATGAAGCTTTCTTTTGTCTTTAGCTTGATATTTTGTGTAGATATTTGTTAACCCAACCCAAACCCTTTACCTATGGTTTATTCTCTACAATGGTTAAGCCTTTCATTCTTAACCAAGGGTTGCAATTGTAACCACAACAATAATTCATTATTCATCACAAAAGGATTATCATCTTCTTCTTCTTCATTCTCTTGAAAGAAAACCTTTACTAGCTTTTCATTTGTGATGAATAAGTGTGAGAATTTGAAAACAAAAGAGAGCTAAATTCCTACTTCATCATCCTCATCTATTCTAGCCACTTAGATTAGGGTGTTCACTTCTCTAATAAGTTGTTTAGTGAAGTGTAAGCTTGGGTTAGATATTCTTCAAGGTAAATCATCTTAGATCATGAAGACTACAAGCAAGGTGTTTCATTTACCTCATAGAGCTACTCGAGAGTCGGAGTTCATGTTGATCGCAACGAAGGGACCTCAACACGGAGCTTATGAAGTGAATGAATGGACTACAAAGGTTGTAATCCCTATCTCTTTACTTCTTTGTATGTGATACAAATTTTGTTACCCTAGAAATTCTAGCAAGATTCATGGTTAGTTAGGTTTGCACCTCTCTAAATTTTAAAATGGCATGAGTGATGCTACCAAACCCTAGACCAGGTGCAAGGGTAACTCAACATCCGGGTATGACGGTGGCCGAGTACGATGTGCAGTTCACCGAGCTTTCTGTGTATGCTCCTTATCTGGTAGACATGGAGGAGATGCGGGTAAAGAGGTTTGTTCGACGCCTGCTTACCCAGTTGTTCCTCGCTATCAGCATTCGGCATTGTGACACGTATGCAGCAGCGGTGGACACGACCTTATTGGTAGATGAGCGTCTTTCTGAGTCGTCGGTTGTTCCGGAACCGAAGAGGGCTCGTACTGGTATAGCAGTCCAGAGGCAGAGGTTTAGACCCCGAGACAACATTCGTTCAGGCACGGGGAGTAGCAGAGACGCGGGTCGAGGCCAGTTGTTCAACTCTTATTCCCAGAAGGGTCAGCAGTCGGCGCATGGGTGTTTTGAGTGTTGCAGTTTACAACACCTCATTAGGGATTATACCGTGATACGCCAGAGAGAGGCACCGTACCCCAGGTTACCTTACCACCTTCTCCGCCTCAGAGAGCGTTGCCTCTTATGGCTGTTGTTGCCCCGCGTCAGACTCCTGCTCAGAGAGGTCGTGGTCGCGGTGGTTTTGTTCCGAGAGGACATAGTGGCGGAGGCAGAGGACAGCCGGTCGCAGGTAGAGGGCAGGCTCGGGTGTTTGCCTTGACTCACCAGGACGCGCAGGCATCCAATGCAGTGGTTTCAGGTGCCCTTTCTGTATGTTCTTTTGATGCACATGTTTTATTTGATCCGGGATCTACGCATTCGTATGTTTCTACGCACTTCGTGCCGAGGTTAGGCCCATGTTTGCTAGATCAGCCGCTTATCGTGACTACTCCTATTGGCGAGTCGTTTGTTGCGCGACATGTATTTCGGTCGTGTGCTGTTCGTTTAGGAGATAGAGATTTGTCCGTCGACTTGATCCTTCTTGAGATGTTGGACTTTGACGTTCTCCTAGGCATGGACTGGTTAACTACTTACTACTCGTCCGTGGACTGCCGCGAGAAGACAGTTAGGTTTTATTTTCCCGGTGAGTCAGTGTTTGTGGTGCAGGGGGACTGTGGTGCCGCCCCTCACAGTTTGATTTCTGCCCTTTGCGCTAGTCGGCTTTTGAGGAGGGGATGTCGGGGATTCTTGGCTTTTATTCATGATACCGGAGCCACAGTAGAGTCGTTGGACCGGTGATTGTTATAATTTTCCGATTGGATGTAAAAGTATCAAATCAAATCAAATGATCCCCGGCAACGGCGCCATTTGATTGAATGAAAAATTCGAGACTGTGTAAATCACATCAAATGATTCCCGATAACGGTTTCATTTGATCGATAAGAGTTTCTTTGTGTCGGTAATTAGAAAATTGAATATAGTTCACAATCAAAGAATTATATTTGACCGCAATCAATTATGGTGTTAGTTGTAGATCGTAAGCGAGTGCGGATCGTCCACAGGGATTGTGCGATTCGTTTTTATATCTAATTTGTTTGAATTGAAAAGTTAATCGAAAAGAAAACAAAATATGATTCAAGATTTTATCAAATGTTTCAAGTGTCACTATTCTAATCAAGAATCAAGAAAATGATAAACAATCGAGAATCAGGGTTTCGATGATATTTCCAACCAAATGTCAAGAATCTAAATGAGGCTCGTAGGAATCGATCGGATCTATAGATGTGATGTAATCTCAAGATATCGTGCTCTTGTCCTTCGAAGGATTGATATTAGATCGATGATGATCGACGGGAGTTAGGGCTTTCTCGTGAAACTATGGTTTCATCGTTTAACCCTTGTTCTTTCGTCGATATCATTCACATTCTAGCCTCTAGCAATTTCAAGAAACGATCGTAACTCCCCAATTTCGAGCGATATCAATCAAGAAAGCATCGCAACGAATTGGGTCGTCGATTCTTGAACTTGCTAGGGTTTACAAAACTCGTAGGACTCAAGAATTGATTTAAGATATATTACATCATCATTCTATTGATCGTCTCGACTCCTCGACGAGCGGAGTATTACTCAAACATCACAACAAGAATTACAACTAGAAATTTAGATTGAATCATGATGCAAGAATTTAAAGAAAACAAGATAAAAGAATATCACCTTTTATTTATATCAACAATTTGATTACAGTCGCTCAAGAACTACAAGAGGAAGAACTAAATTGTCGACTTGGCTTCGCTCGGCTCCGTGAGTCGCGGGTCGGCTTGGACCACTTGCTCTGTTGAAGAACGGCTCGGCTCCTAAAAGGTTGCAAGGCTTCTTGCTTGATGGGGTACTCGGGATCTTGGCTTTTGATTGGAATTAGGGTTAGGGTTTCACACAAGCCTTCTCACTAGACTTGTGGAAGAAGAAGATGAAGAAAGAGAGTGAATGGGTCTATTGATTTCAATGAATGAATCTAATGAATTCAGTTAATTGGATCCTTTTTACAAGTGAGTCTAGGGTCTTATTTATAGATCTCCCAAACCCTAAGCCTTGAGAAGTTCCCTCCAAAAGTTTGTTGAAAGACATCTAGAAGTAGTTAGTTAGGCTTAGCTTAGGGTTTAAGCTAGGGTTTAGGGAGAAGTTTCTAGAATACAAGGCTAGTTTAGTGTTGATCCCAAAGCTTGCTGATCTGGCAGAAGTATCTGGAGTCTTCTGGAACTTGGAGTGTCTTTCTGAAGTGTAGGAGCTGAGGGGAACAATGTACACTGAAATTGATGTGCTGACGTGGCAAGGTAGCCGCGGAACCGCGGCGCAAGCCGGCTCCGGCCGCGGTTCCGCGGCCATGTAGGCTCCTTGGGTTGACACTTGGGACTTTCTTTGATATGTTGATTTTTGTTTTGCCTTTTGGATTGGTACCAGAACTGAAATCATTGAGTTGGCGTAATGTTTTAGCGGTGTTAATTTGAGCAAGCTTCTGATTTTCCTGCACAGTCTTCGAAACACGGGTTGCGATATATAGAAATGATGTCATGCAATGAAATGCAGTCAATTTCCCTAGAAATGCCGGTTTTAAAGTCTAACACATGTAATCTGATATTCTGCGACTGTTTTGCTAATATGTGAAATATGAATGCCGAACACTTCTATATGAATGCAAATGATGAGGAAATTGCCGGTTAAAAGATACAATATTTTCGACTAATCAAATTCCCCCAAACTTAATTTCGATCGTCTCGAGTGAACTTTTTATTAAAAAGAGAAGGAGAAAATAAAGAAAGAGAAAAACTAACTAGCACACTTTCGTAGGCAACACGATTGCACTGAGCACGTGCAACAAGCCTTTAAACCTCTAGGTGTCCCTAGTAGGAGGAGTGTTGTCTCCTGAGGGTTTTCAGCGGATTGCACCCACAAAATCCAATAATAAAAGAAAGATCATGAATATTACATTTAAAGAAAAGAATTGTAAAAGAAAAGCCTTGAAAATTAGGGTTTCCAACTAAGCTAGCTTTTCGGTTGTCATGAGCCCTATCTTAATGGTCATGAAAAGATGTTAGAAATCACGTCCTCCCTCAATAAAACATCGTCTTATTCTTCATTCCTATCTTTCTTCCAAACATCGATCATATAACCCTGCGTGTGTGTCAAGACATCCCTACACCCGGAGAAGTCAATTCATGCTATCATACTCTTGCCCATCAGCCTCAGTACTTTTTAATTAATGAATATTTAGATGAGATTGCTCACACACTTTCATGCGACCGTTAATACTTCTTGAGGTACTAACCGACCGATTACTCCTGTGCTTGCTTACTTGGTGTATTTTCCTCCTCTTGCACCACCTCAGGCATAGCAGTGACTCCCAGACCAGTTGGCCTTAGGGCACTAGGTGAAGAAGCACCCTCGCTATACATTTTTATTGCCCTCGGTGATAACAAAACCAGTGTCCATTTTTCTCACCACTTTATATTTTTTTATTCACTTTTTTTTTTATATTTCCTTCATACTTTTGGCTTTAAGACAAGAGCATTTCAAGGTATCCTCTACTATCCCAGGCTTCAAGACGTGTGTAAGTGCGAATAGCAGGATATCAACGTTCAAAATGTTTGGCTTCCAGAATAGAAACTATTTTTCAGACTTATTTTTATCCTCAGATTAGTGACGTCCTTCATCTTACTAACCCTTGGGACAACGGCTCATAACTACTTATTACTAGTTCGTATAAGAAAACTTCTAATTTTCTTAGTTTTCTTAAATTTTTCTAATCTCATGGATGTAATTTTTCACTATCTAAACTTTTATTATCTTATTTATGTACAAAAAAAAATGTAAATATTAAAATTATTTTTATACTTGAATTTTTTTTTAAATTTTTATGGGTTTTGAAAATTTTTAAATTTTTATAAGTTTTTAAAGAAATGTTTTGTGCTTATGCAAATGATATGCAAATGATGCAAAAATAAGCACAAAACTCCCCCAAACTTGTTTTCAACAGTGTCCTCACTGTTGCCAACAGCTATATCTACAAAACCTGTAAGTCTGGGAGGAATTATTAGTGGGGGCAAAATATATAAGTGAAGAACTTGCCCCAAACTTACTCTTTTCACTCATCTCCATTCAAAAGATGATGCAGTGATATACAGGATATGAAGGTGAGATGGAGGAATTTTAATCCAAATAAACTGGCTCTTGTAAGAACAAGAGCTCCTCCGTGGGGTCAGTGGAAAAATACGGTTTTAGTCTATGACCATTCACTTTGAAAAAGGTGCCGTTTTTAACATTTTCTACTTCTACTGCCCCGTGCGGGTATACAGACCACACAATAAAAGGTCCCTTCCATCGAGATCGGAGCTTACCCGCGTGAAGGTGTAATCTTGAATCATAAAGAAGGACTTGTTGACCAGGTGAAAATGTTTTCCTCAAAATCTTTTTATCGTGAAAATCTTAGTCCTATTCTTTGTGATTACAGCGTTATCATAAGCTTCATCGCGGAGTTCGCTTAGCTCATTAAGTTGCAGCTTCCGAAAGTTGCAAGTAAGGTTTAAATCAAAATTTATTTCTTTAATAGCCCACAATGCTTTATGCTCTATCTCGACAGGTAAGTGACATGCTTTTCCAAACACTATCCTATATGGAGACATCCCTAGGTCGGTCTTATATGCAGTTCGGAATGCCCAAAGAGCATCCGTCAGTTTGGTCGACTAGTATTTTCTATTTTTAGCTACAGTTTTCTCCAGGATAAGTTTGATTTGTCTGTTTGAGATTTCAGCCTGCCCGCTTGTTTGGGGGTGATAGGGTGTAGAAAGTCGGTGGTTGATTGAGTATTTTCGCATCAGAGTCTCGAAAGACTTGTTGCAGAAATGTGTCCCATTATCGCTAATAATAGCGCGTGGGTGTCCAAATCACGAGAAGATATTCTCTTTTAAGAACTTAATGACAACTTTCTTGTCATTAGTGCGACATTGAATGGCTTCTACCCACTTTGAGACATTATCAACCGTCACGTATGGCTAATACCTCTGACGTGCTAGTGGTTAAATCTACAGCCATAGTATTGACGAGTCTTTAGAGTCCCCCACACAGACAGTTGCTCAAGTTTCGGGCGAAACGCTGTAGAAGCCGTATGGAGATATGGCAGGGTTCGATCAGATACGTGCGGTATTGCACGGATCGTGATCGGACGGTTTTTACTAGCCGGCTTTGGCTTAAGCCGGATCCTAGTATTAGATAGTGTAGTTTTGTCTCTTTGCATTTGTGTTCAGTGGGAATACAAATGCGGGCATGTATATGCATTCGCGAGGTTTTCCTGTAATTTATTACGGGATCAGTTTTCTGTAGTTGCCAGTTTGCATTCCGTTCCGGCCGGTTTTCCTTTGTTCTTTCGCGGCCGGACTTTCTGATGGAGAGGGTTATTTGCAAGTTTTCAAATAACTAATTTTGGAGGGGTTTCTTGCTTTTGTGGGATCATGATTTATTTAGCATCTTTGCTTTTTCATGATGCTTGAAATTGATTGAGATTAGAGTTGATTTGAATGGAAATGACATTGTTATCATTGCCTTTTTGATATGGTCACCCCTTTTGCTTTTACTACCATCACCTCCCTTCTTGTTATTGATTCATTCCCTCCACCATTTCATTTTGGTAAGAAAGGGGGCCAGCCACAATTTTTGGGTGAGGAGAGAGGCTTCACATTTTGATGAGGGAAAATTTGTTCATCTCTTTTTCTTGCTACAAAATTCTAGCTCCACTTGAAAGTTCATTTCATTCTCTTCTCCATCCATGGCAACTTCACTATCCCAAAGAGACTACGATTCTACACTTGCCTACAGCAAATCTTGGACGCGTCGGCTAGCCAACTTCGCGCCCGAGTTGCCTCGGTCCAGAGGTGGGAGCCCGTAAAAGAATCCGGCTACGTGGTGCCCTTTCCGGAGAGGAGATGAAGACCGGAGATTCCGCGGGAGATCGGGACGACGACGAGAAGACCGGAGGACACGGATCACTCGGTATATCTCTCACCCCTTCTCTTGATTGCTAGGATTTGGTTAATGGTAACGATCCGGGTTTTTTTATTGTCCGCGGTAGCGCCAGTTTAAAAGTTAAGAAAATTTTTGATTCCGCATTTTGGCCTCGAGTAGAAGGCCGGGGCGCTGCCGTGGCGCAACACATTCTGGGGATCCAGATCTATCGTGATAGATCTAAGAGGATATTGGGACTTTCACAGTCAAGGTACATCGACACCATACTGAAAATATTCAGTATGGAAGATTCCAAGTGCGGTAATTTACCGGCTTGTCACGGGATCACCCTCTCCAAAGAGATGTCTCCCAAGACTGATTTGGAATGGGATCGCATGTCTATTATACCCTACGCTTCTGCGGTAGGCTCTATAATGTATGCGATATTGTGTACCAGACCAGATGTAGCATACGCATTGAGCGTTGTAAGCCGGTATCAGTCAAATCCAGGGAAGAAACACTGGATAGCGGTAAAGAACATTCTCAAGTACTTGAGAAGGACTAAGGAGATGTTCTTGGTGTATGGCGGAAAAGACCTCCAGCTTGAGGCCTTTGCTGACTCCAGCTTCCAGAGTGACAAGGATGACTCCAAGTCCATGTCGGGTTATGTCTTTACCCTCAATGGAGAGGAGGTTTGCTGGAAGAGTTCCAAGCAGGAGACCGTTGCAGACGCAACTATGGAAGCGGAGTACATAGCTGCTTGCGATGCCGCAAAGGAAGCTGTCTGGATGAAGAAGTTCCTCACGGAGCTTCTGGTGGTTCCTACCATTGTTGATCCAATACCGCTGTATTGCGACAACAACGGCGCTATAGCTTTAGCGAAGGAACCCAGGTCCCATCAGAAGTCCAGGCACATTTTGAGGCGGTATCACCTGATCAGGGAGATCGTAGATCGCCGGGAAATCGAGGTAAAGAGAGTAAATACGGAGAACAACACTACAGATCCACTCACGAAGGCCCTACCCCAGACTCAGTTCGAGCGGCTGATCGAGATGATAGGTCTTCGATACGCCAGTACATGGCCTTAGTGCAAGTGAGAGATTGTTAGTGTATATGCCCTAGAGGCCATTACTGTATCATACTAGCTTGTATTTTACTTGATGGAAGCTTGGGATATTCACAGTTGTATAGACAATCTTGCTCAAAATGGTAGTATGCTACTTGGTTTATCTCTACTTCAATATGTGCATGTGTTTCTTTTAGCATATCGCTTATATACATATTAGTATAGCCCTTAGGATCTTTGCTTGATTACCAGCGTTGTGATGGCGCTCACACTTGTGGGGGCTGGGTAATCCATAAGCACATCCTTATACAGGTCCCTAGTCGTTGGACTATCGAGACAGGGCATCGATACTCCGGAGTAGACTAGCGTATGCGCTTCTCATCCCAGCGGGGGAGACAGTCTGTCCCACAGCCGTCAGTACGTCGTACTTGAGATAGTATGCGGGTGCTCGTTAGGTTACGAGTACACTGGACAGGACTCGTCGGGAACTGTTGGTTGGTATTATACCTATCGTCAGTTATCAGTTCCCAGGTGACATGAGTACAGCTTAGTCCGCTGACTTGACACTGTCACTTCGCCTCGAGTGTGTTCCCACTGTACTTAGATTACTACCCTACCACGGCTCAAAGGAGTCGTGCAAACAGGTAGTAGTTGGGTGCAGTCCCGAAGCACTTGGAGGCAGTGACGGTTAGACAGGATTCATCTCTCCCGGTATTGGGGGTTGACATCGCGCTGTGTCTAGGAGAGCCATTACACAAGTAGTCCCTGGCCAGGGCAAACGAGATATACTGGTAGGTTTCCAGTGTTATCTCAGGGTGTTCTGGGCTGCACTCCGACACGACTTGTACCGCTATTAGGGGACTGACGTTCACCGCCCCCTAGGCCCGCCATGCGATGTATCAGACGAACAGACCGGACTGTACGGAGATTGTCACATACAGGCTCAGTAGGAGTTCGGATGGGTTTACCTCATCGGCCTTCTTATGACATCTACCTGGGGACCATTACGTACAACTAGTGCCGCTTGCGGTCTGTGGTTAAACCCACTGCCAGCGTAGTGTCGAGTCTTTAGAGTCCCACACAGAGAGTTTCCCTGCATTGAGCGAAACGTGTAGAGGCCGTATGGTTTTACGGCAGGGCTACGATCACTTACGTGCACTTGTGTGCGTATGCTGTTCGGGCAGGCAATACCAGTGGGCTTTGGTTTAAGCCAGATCCTAGTATTGCACAGATGGATTTGATTTGTCTTCTGTGCATTCGCATTCTACGGAATGCGGATGCGGGTGTGTATGCACAGTTTTGAGGAGCGATGAAGGAGGAGGTGCCCCATTAGGGTTTTGGCAGTTGGTTCGGCCAAAACCGTAATGTGGCACACTCATTAGGGTTTTGACAAATTCGTTTGGTCAAAACCGTTATGAGCCGGAGACATTGTTTACTAATCCTTTTAGTGATAGATTAGTGATGGCTAATTGCATTGACCATTTGACCACTTAGACCTCTCTTGACTTTGTTGACCCGTTGACCGTGTTGACCATTGACCTTCAAGAGGGATCTACACTCTTCTTTCATTTTCTTTATAATTCTTGAGTTATGATAATGGTCAATTCAATGTGCCATCAACTTTATCATGATAGGATTAGTAATGATGAGATTAGTGTATTATTGCAACCATGGTTCATTTCATTTGGCTTAATCCTTTTTCATTATTCCATTCTCATTCTCTCTCTAGAAATGAGAAGAAAAGAAAAGCTCCATGGTTGCAAACTTTCTCCTTCTTCTTTCTCCTCTTGATCTCTTCTTTTGATCTCATGTGTTGAGAGAAAAAGAATCCACATAGACAAACACTTCCATCTTTCTCTTCTACACAACCTAAGGCATTTAGATTAGCAATCTCTTTGCCCTAGTTGCCTTGGCTTGAGGCGAAGCTTAGTGTACAACTCTCGGGTGGATCGTCTTCGACTCAAGAAGGCCGCGGAGGTGCCCAAGGTCCGGATCGACGCTTGGAGCTTGGATGGACGAGTGGGACAGCGGGATGAAGACCCGAAGGACCGGTTCCATGAGGTATACTTTCTACAGCATAGTAGCTAAAACCTCTAGTTGTTTACTAGTTTCATGTTTAGCCAAGATCCTTGCTTTTGAGTCCATGTTGCCTTGCGCCAAATCATTGTTTTTTGCTGTTTCCGCCTTCCCGTAAGAACCGGGGTGAGCAACGTGGACTTACAGTGGTATCAGAGCCTAGCTAAACATAAACTAGTAAGTTAGCAAAGTGTTTAGAATATCGATCGGAAAAAAGTCGCAAAACACGTCCGCAAAACCTCAAGTTTCTGTCGATTTTCATACTGCTCAAAAAGTGATTTAAAATATATGAAAAATCGTCTCAGGGTTTTGTGAAAACACTGCAGAAAAACGATCCAGTGAATCGATCAAACGACCGCGGTTCCGCGGCAAATACATGCTAATTGCCGCGGTTCCGCCGCCGTTTTGACTCGGCACTGGATCGGATTTTGTGCAGTATTTTAGTATGGCTGTTTTGGGATTTTTGATACATGTTTTTTCTACCCAGATTTTCCAGAGAGCAAATTGACTTTTGGGGTGGTTAAAAATCCGTATTTTGATCGATATTCCGTAGACTTTGGCTAATGCATATTTTCTGTGATGTGATATATGTATTGAACGTCCGCTAATCGCTATACGTCGATTAGTGGGGGTTATACATATCTGTGATCTGTAATGTTGATGGTTTGTGTATATGAACTCGGTGGATTGTCGCGGATGAATAGCCGGGAATGGGTATGAGATGAGAGTTTCTTTTTCTTTCATTCATTGTAAAATTTGTAAATTGATGTAATATTATTTGTTTGGCCACACAACCGGGTCGGGGTTGTAGCCGTCATTGTATAATTTCTTTTTACTATTTTTGCTCCTAGGATAGACCCAAGGTGGGGTGCACAAACTACCGGGTATCTCGAAGTGCCGAGTGGCCTACTCACGGTGTTGAGGGAGGTTGCTTCGCTTCGGGTACTTGGCGGGTAGTTTGCCGCACCCGTAGGGGTCTAGGGTGGGGTTTGGCTATTCATCGCGACCGTGTAATCCGCTTTTCGTTGCAGGCTCGAACGAATCGCGGATTCCTAGTATATCCAAAGTGTTCATATATGATCTGTAATGGCTATCATTGCTATATATCTATATATAATAACTATTTAGGCGTTGCTTATGTTTTTCAGCCGCGCTAGCCCAGCCCCCGCTCTGTCGTTAGTTAAGTAACCTAACGGGTGATGACGGGGCCCCGTGGCGAATGCGAATGGCATAAGCGTACGTCATATTTTGGTTGTTTTCTGCAATGGTAGGATTAAATGATGGGACGCATTAAAAGAACTAATGCAAGAAAAATAAACCAAGTAAAAGTCGTTGGAACACTTTGAAAACCACTCGGTTCTTTTCAAAAACCAGCATTTTAAACGCGGAGCTTGAACCACTCCTTTTAAAAGCTATCTCGTTCCATTGATTATATCAAGTTCACTACGTTCACGGTTTCGCCAAAACCATCCGTAGCCCTCCGTCGTTTCGTATGGATAGTCAATAGTATTCAAGCTGTGTTTGTTGGCCAAAGTCAAGGCACAGTGTTTGGTAGTTATTGGGTATTCATATGTAGCATAGATAGATGCGTTGGTTTGGGACAGTCGTACTGCCTTGTTGGCCAAAGTCAAGGGTATGTGCAGGTGGGTTCAAATTAACCTGGATAATGACGGGTATAACTTGACATGTGACTTATGATTTGTTGGCCAAAGTCAAGGTCATAAGAGCATGGGGAAAAAATCCACATCGGGAGTTTCATAAGTACTGAAACTTGCTAGCGCTGCATACCATTTGGAGTGTGATGATTCTGGTAGGATTCCTTTGGTTTTATCACGCGATGATATTTGGATCCCGATCCTACTGTGAGTATATGCTACTCCTCGGGAAATCTCTCACTTAACGATCAATGCTATAAACCAAGTAGGTGTCTAGAAAGGTGTTAGCGGGGCTACTCCCACAGGGAAAAGAGGTTACTTAATTAAGGAACTTCGCGAAAGCATTGGAAAACCTCCCTCGAAGTACCAACACTGGCCTGGCTGAACGGTTAAGCAAGTATTGTACGGTGAGATTGATCCTGACTAATTCTTCCTTTATGGTTTGAGGAGGGATTCGAGAGACAGTGGGAGCCATCCTGTTTAGATAAATTAAAAACCAATCTAAACTTGCAAGAGCATCATGCTAAGTGTTTTCTTCTCTCTCTTTTAATTGCAGCGACCCAGTGACCGCACCTAGGTTACATCTAGATAATAAAATGACTGAATCTGACTGTTATGACTGGCAAAGGTCTGTCCAGATGTCCATTGCCCATGACAAGATGGGACACCTCTTGACTGATCCAACCCCTGCCGTCTCAGGTCCAGTTTCCCCTGTCACGGATATTGATATCCGTAGGACATCGGAAGAAGACTGTGCGAAAGCCAAGTGCCTCGTGTTAGCCTCAGTTGATGGTTTATACCAGAGGCAGCACGAGAAGATGGACTCAGCTTCTATCTTCCTCCATAACAAAGTTTCATATGGAGAGCAATCTCGTATCGCAAGATATGAGACCTCGAACGAATTGCTTCCAGCGAGGTTGGCTATCGGGTCATCTGTAGGGGGCAACATCCTTACAGAGACCAGCTCTTTTGAGCTCTCGGACCTGAAGACCACGTTGAAGAACGGGTCAGATGCTGACTTAGTTCAACAGTCTCTACCTACTACCCTGAAAGAAACCAGGGAAGTAGAAAGAAAGAGAAGGGCAGAAGTTTCGGGAATGGATGCAGTAAAAGAGGGATGTTCCTATTGTTACGGGAATGAACATGGACAGAAGGATTGCAGGGCTTGCAAAGCCAGTAGCCAGAATTCGAAGCATGTTGTGGCTTCGGCTTCGGGTGTGTTTGTAATAGAGAACTGTATGTCAGTTAACCCTACTTCCTAGGTATTGGATACCGGATCAGGATCTCATATCTGTAATTCGTTACAGGCTCTGAGAAACCGTAGGGTTATCAGGAAAGGTGATATGACTCTCAGGGTTGCTAACGGAATGAGCATGTATGCTGAATCCATAAGGGAATATCATCTAGGACTGACAACTGGGCAGATATTGATTCTGCGTGACTGTTTTTATGTACCAGGTGCGACTTGTAACATCATATCTGTATCCTTACTTTCTAAGGAAGGTTATGATTTTACTTTTGTAAGCGATGTAGTAAACATCCACCTAAATCAAGTACTGATTGGGTCAGGTACATTGAAATACGGTATATACGTTTTGAATCAAGCTCAGGTCTTCAGTGTCCAGAACACACTTAAAAGAAAGTCTCCGGAATTAAATCAGGCTTTCTTATGGCATTGTAGACTGGGTCACATTAATGAGACACGGTTGACAAAGTTACATAAAGAAGGATACTTGGATCCGTTCGAGTACCAGTCTTATGCCACTTGTGAATCTTGTCTCATGGGAAAGATGACAAAGACTCCGTTCACTGGACACGGAGAAAGAGCGAGCGAGCTCTTGGGACTCATACACAGTGACGTGTGTGGTCCAATGTCTACACATACGTGAAGTGGTTATTCATACTTCATTACTTTCACAGACGATTTCTCTAGGTATGGATATGTCTTCTTGATGAAGCACAAATCCGAGGCCTTTGAGAAATTTCAGGAATACAAGAATGAAGTTGAAAAACAAACAGGCAAAAGTATCAAGACACTGAGATCTGATCGAGGCGGTGAATACTTGAGTGCCGAGTTTCTGGGCTTCTTAAAAGAGAATGGAATTCTCTCTCAGCTTACTCCTCTATACACACCACAACACAACGGTGTATCGGAAAGGAGGAATCGAACCCTATTAGATATGGTTCGTTCCATGATGAGTAAGGCTGAGTTGCCGCAATCCTTCTGGGGTTATGCACTAGAATCAGCTGCATACCTTTTGAACCGAGTTCCAACTAAGACTGTGCCTACTACACCATATCAGATGTGGTGTGAGAAGAAACCTTATCTTAATCATATTAAGACATGGGGATGTCTAGATTTTGTGAAAAAGCAGCACGCGGACAAGCTCGAGGTACGTTCAATACAGTGTAAGTTTGTGGGATACCCAAAGAGCTCCAAGGGGTATCTTTTCTATTGCGCAGAGGAACAAAAGGTTTTTGTTTCTCGTCATGCCCGCTTCTTGGAAACTGAGTTTTTGGAAAACCAGATAAGCGGGAGCGCAATAGAACTGGAAGAAATTCCAGAACCACAAGCTATTACTGAAAGTTTAGTAGAACCAAAGGGTTTGAAAGAACAGGACATCCCAGCGCCACTCCGCAGGAGTAGTAGGCAGTCTCATCCGCCCGAGAGATACTACGGTTTTCTCATTGACGGAGATAGAGAGGATTGCACTATGGATTATGGTGAGCCTACTAGCTTCCAGCAAGCTATTCAGAGCGGTGACTCGGTAAAATGGCTGGATGCAATGCGGGACGAGATGGAGTCTATGTACACCAACAAAGTTTGGACTTTGGACTTTGCTCCAGAAGGGGTAAAACCCGTAGGCTGCAAATGGATCTTCAGAAAGAAGATTGGTGTAGATGGGCAGGTTGAGACCTATAAAGCTAGACTTGTAGCAAAGGGTTTTCGTCAAAGACCTGGTTTGGACTATGACGAGACCTTTTCTCCAGTGGCTATGCTGAAATCCATTCGGATCCTTCTTGCCATTGCTGCCTTCCACGATTATGAAATCTGGCAGATGGACGTAAAGACGGCTTTCCTAAATGGAAATTTGGAAGAGTGCGTCTATATGGATCAGCCGGAGGGATTCATTCAAAGTGGGAGCAGCGGTAGAGTGTGCAAGTTGCTAAAGTCCATCTATGGACTTAAGCAGGCATCGCGGAGTTGGAACATCTGCTTTGATGATACTGTTAAAGAATTCGAATTTATCAAAAACCTAGATGAACCATGCATTTACAGTAAGATTGTAGGGAGAACTATGGTATTCCTCGTCTTGTACGTGGATGACATTCTCCTAATAGGAAATGATATTCCTATGCTACAGTCAGTCAAAGGATTCTTGTCGCAGAGGTTCTCCATGAAGGACCTGGGCGATGCCAACTACATTCTGTTGGAGATAGTGCCCTCAGAGTCAATTATTGGATCACAGGCATGTGATTGCAATGATTGAGGGAGGACCTATCCCAGTAGGACAGTCTTACTCAAGATGATAGTATGCTATCTGGTTTATCTTTATCATCGTGTACTGCTTTAGGTGACCTTACGAGTCGCTATTACACGTTGATAGAGCCCCTAGGATTCTTGCTTGACTACCAGCAGTATGAGGGCGGTCATATACGTGAGAGCTGGGGTCTATAAGCACATCCTTAAAAGGTCCCTAGTCGTGGGAGTTTCGAGACTGGGCATCGATACTCCATTAGTAGACTAGTGTATACAGTCGAGACCCCGACGAGGGGCGGTGGCCGGTCTCACTGGCCACTGGTGTCAGTTGGTTCACCTAAGATGTATACAGGTGCTCATTGGGTTATGAGTACACCGGACAGGACTCGCCGGGAACCTGCTAGTTAGGATTTTACCAGACGTCAGATAGCAGTTCCCTGGTGACATGTGTACAGGTTAGTTCATCGACCTGAGATCGTCATTTATCTCGTGTGAGTTCCCACCGTGCTTTGATTACTACCCTACCACGGCTCAAAGGAGTCGTGCAAACAGGTTTTAGTTGGGTACAGTCCCGAGCCACATGGAGGCAGTGAGCGGATCTGCAGGGGTTCGTCTCTCCCGGTATTGGGGGTGAGGTCGCGCTGTGTCTAGGAGAGCCATTACACAAAGCCCTCGGCCGAGGCAGGAGATTTACTGGTAGGTATTCCAGTAGTATCTCAGGGTGTTCTGGGCTACACTCCGACACGACTTGTACCGCTTTTGGGGGTCTGACTTTTACCAACCCCTAGGCCCGCCATGCGATACTCATAGACGAACGGACCGGACTGTACGGATATTGTCACTGACAGGCTCAGTAGGGTGTCAGGATGAGTTTGCTCATCGACGTCCCTTTTTGTCAATAGCTGGTGGCCCGTCACGTATGGCTAATACATCTGACGTGCTAGTGGTTAAATCCACAGCCATAGTATTGACGAGTCTTTAGAGTCCCCCACACTGACAGTTGCTCAAGTTTCGGGCGAAACGCTGTAGAAGCCGTATGGAGATATGGCAGGGTTCGATCAGATACGTGCGGTATTGCACGGATCGTGATCGGACGGTTTTTACTAGCCGGCTTTGGCTTAAGCCGGATCCTAGTATTAGATAGTGTAGTTTTGTCTCTTTGCATTTGTGTTCAGTGGGAATACAAATGCGGGCATGTATATGCATTCACGGGGTTTTCCTGTAATTTATTACGGGATCGGTTTTCTGTAGTTGCCAGTTTGCTTTCCGTTCCGGCCGATTTTCCTTTGTTCTTTCGCGGCCGGACTTTCTGTTGGAGGGGGTTATTTGCAAGTTTGCAAATAACTAATTGTGGAGGGGTTTCTTGCTTTTGTGGGATCATGATTTATTTAGTATCTTTGCTTTTTCATGATGCTTGAAATTGATTGAGATTAGAGTTGATTTGAATGGAAATGACATTGTTATCATTGCCTTTTTGATATGGTCACCCCTTTTGCTTTTACTACTATCACCTCCCTTCTTGTTATTGATTCATTCCCTCCACCATTTCATTTTGGTAAGAAAGGGGGCCGGCCACAATTTTTGGGTGAGGAGAGAGGCTTCACATTTTGATGAGGGAAAATTTGTTCATCTCTTTTTCTTGCTACAAAATTCTAGCTCCACTTGAAAGTTCATTTCATTCTCTTCTCCATCCATGGCAACTTCACTATCCTAAAGAGACTACGATTCTACACTTGCCTACAGCAAATCTTGGACGCGTCGGCTAGCCAACTTCGCGCCCGAGTTGCCTCGGTCCAGAGGTGGGAGCCCGTAAAAGAATCCGGCTACGTGGTGCCCTTTCCGGAGAGGAGATGAAGACCGGAGATTCCGCGGGAGATCGGGACGACGACGAGAAGACCGTAGGACACGGATCACTCGGTATATCTCTCACCCCTTCTCTTGATTGCTAGGATTAGGTTAATGGTTACGATCCGGGTTTTTTATTGTCCGCGGTAGCGCCAGTTTAAAAGTTAAGAAAATTTTTGATTCCGCATTTTGGCCTCGAGTAGAAGGCCGGGGTGCTGCCGTGGCGCAACATGGTATCAGAGCCACTCCATTAACCTAGTGTAGCTTTGTCTAATGTGTTTTACATTTCCGATCGAACAAAATTCCAAAACCGCATTTTCAAAAAGCATCAGATTCTGTCGAAATTTTTTGAAGTCCAAAAATTTTTCAGGTTGTCTCAGAATACTGTGCAGGGAAGTATAAGCCTACTGTAAAAATTTGGCCGCGAGATCTCATTATTCGACCGCGGAACCGCGGCCAAACCCATGCTTGGGCCGCGGTTCCGCCGCTGTTTTGAGTGATCAGTGCACCAATTTTTTACAGAGGCCCCCTGACTTGAAAATAGTGTTTTTGGAACATTCTTTTTGGGCCCAGAATTTCTTGATGTGCTACAGTAGTACTTGGGGGCCCACTTGGTAAAATTTGATCGATCGGAAAATTTTAAATACCTTAGTTCACAGTATTTACATTATATTTGCGACCGTGAATGTCATTTGATCGGTAAATCCTGTCTAACTGCTATAGCCCTTTTAGACGGATTTGCGAACGTGACATTCACGTTGATGTTCTGTGTTGTGCTGTGATGTTGCGGATCGGTCGTGGGGGATAGCCTGTTTGCAGTGGTAGTACAATTTTGGTTTTATTATGTACATTTGTTATTGCGGGGCGAGCGTCCGACATGTACTGCCTGTTTGTATTATTCTTTTAGGGCACGACCAGGTTGCAGTCGATGTACCCGTTGTATATATATTTTACTTTCTGTGCTAGGATTACCTCACGGAGGGGTGAACGGATAGCCGGGTTGTAGAGGGCAACAAGCCCGCATCTCATGGCGTTGAGACGGATGGGGCTTTACTCTAGAATTGGCGGGCTATTCGCCGCACTCGTAGGGGGTATAGGTTGACCCAGGAGGGGTGCCCAAGTTGCCGGATTCCGTGAAGTGCTGGGTGGTCCATTCACGTTGCTGAAGGGGGCTGCCTCGCTTCAAGTTTTGGCGGGTGACTTGCCGCGCCTGTAGGGGTCTAGGATTTCATTGCACAGGCTATCCACATGACCAGGGGAACGTCGGGTTTCAGTAGCGGCTCTATGAAACCTGGGGATCCCAGATATCTGTATTGTTCTGTGATGCTGGTTACATTTCTGTGGTGTTGCATTTTCTCACGCCTTGAGCGAAAATTATATATTATATATAAACTAGTAGATGTTGTATATGTTTTGCATTCGCGCTAGTCCAGTCCCCGCTCTGTCGTTAGTTAAGTAACCTAACGGGTGATGACGGGACCCAGTGGCAAATGCGGATGGCATATACGTACATCATTATTTTCGTTCTTTATTGGTGTGATCAATTGATGGGACTGCGTTGATTCGGATCAATGCAAGCTAAACAAACCTATTCTGATATTGTTGGAACATTTTTTCAAAAAGCTGTTATTGCAAGGGCGTCTCTTTTGTTTTGCACAGTGGTATTCGGTTATGAATATCCAGCACCTCAGTCGACGAGGCAAGGGCCGAGATCCCTTCACCTGGAGTGACCCCTTGGACAGAAGTTTGCGTCAGAGTAATAACTTCACTATAGCCGATTACTTTTGCTTTGCATCGTGGTATTCAGTTGGAATATCCTGCACCTCATTCTACGGGGAAAGAGCCGAGATCCCTTCACCGGGAGTGACCTCTTTAGCAAAGGTTTTCGTCACTATATTTTTATAAAAAGTTATGCAGTTCCTTCAACGATATCAAGTTCATTACGTTAAAGGTTTTTCGCCAAAAACCAGTCGTAGCCCTCCGTCATTTCAGATTAGTATTGCTTAGTATTCGTGCTACGTATGTCGTGCTTAGCCGAGGCGTAGTGTTTGGTAGCTATGTAGTGCTTTTCTGTTGCATGGATATGAGATTGGTTAGGACAGTCGTGCGGTCATTTTGGCTCAGTCAAGGACTCGTGCGGGTGGGTCTAATGCAATCAAGATAATGACGGGTTGAACTTGACTAGGATCCTTTGATATGTTGGCTCAGTCAAGGTCACTTGGGTCCTAGGGGTAAAAATCACATCGGGGGTTTCTAAAGAAACTGAAACTTTCCAGGCATGCGCATACCTTCTGGAGTGTGGTGACTTGAGTGGATTCCGTCAAGTTATCATGCGATGATAGTTGGATCCCGATTCCCACTGATGAGTTGGTTTACTCCTCGGGTGATCCCGGCTAATTCTTCTTTCAGGTTTGGGAAGAATTTGACGTTACAGTGGGAGGTTTCCAGATTAGATAAAGTGATAACCATTCTGATCTAGGTAAGAGTGCACGCTGAGTGTTTCTTTTCTCTCTCTCTTTGGCAGTGACCATTGACCCGACCCCAGACTATGACTCAGTGACCAAGTTGACCGAACCTTCTTAACACTGGCTTTTGGATCGTCAGAGTTGCAGACCTCATTGCCACTCCTACTTTTACCCTTTTCTCCGGGACACCCCGTATTACTACGAACGTCCACTTCCATTGGACAAAACCATCGTATGGTTATATACGAACTCGAAGGAATTCGAGGATGGTTTCCGGTTCTGGAGAAAACAAATAGGACTATTCAGTTGTCTTTTCCTTTTACCTTCTCTCTTAGATTGCGGTACTCCTTGGTTTAGGAGTAGTACACCTATTACGCAAATTGGATAGTCTTCTTCCAAACCTTAGGCTGGTGCCGAACGGTGGGGAATGAAGAAAACCAATTAGCCTAAACGGTGTACAGAAGGTATTAAGTAAAGACAAAGAAAGGGATTAGTAAGAGGGCAAAGTAAATTGCGACTGCTATTCACGACCAAACCAAATATTTCTTCGCCAGTCCTAAATCACCTTTGTATTTCTCCAGGACACTCCTTATCACTACGAAGATCCCAGTTTATTGGATAATCCATCGTATGGTTATATACGAACTCGAAAGGAACTTGTTCCAGTTCGGGGATGGATCCTGGTTCAGGAGAAATAGGAATAAGGTTCATTCGGTTGTCTTTTATCTTCACCTTCTCTCGCATTGCGAGTGCTCCTAGGATTAGGACAGTACACCCTTTATGCTTATTGGATAGTCTTCTTCCAAACCATAGGCTGGTGCCGAACAGTAGGGAAGGAAGAAAACCATTTGGCCTAAAGGGGTGTGCAGAAGGTAATGAATAAAGACATATAAAGGGATTTGGAGAGATGGCAAAGAGACATACGGTTACAGTTGTGAATCTGGTTAATGGAAGAGGCATTACTAGGAATACCGGGATACCCCATCGAAACATTTCAATGTTTCAGTTTCACTGTGTACTGTTAAAAGAAAACTGATTTCCCAATTAGAAACTTGCTCCAGGGTATGTATTTACCAAGTATGAATCTCACATCTGCATGGTTTTACAGATGATGAGTGGGAGTAAGTTATTGGGAATTAGATGATCATCCTCATTATATCGGAATTCGTTGTAATTGGTGATATTTGAGGAAGTCACCTGGGTTGTTTGCCGGACGGCAAATATATGGTTTTGAATATCCGTTGTTATGCACCAATTTCAAATTGATATATCTGTACGTCTATTTTTATAGAGTGAGATATACCTTTTTGAAATTATGTCTATGACATTTACCTATATCAGTGGATGGTTAGGTAAGGAGCATTAAACAGCGGTGTAATTCTTCATAACCATAGTACAGTTTTCAACCTATGACACACAGTGAATGAGTTGTTAGACTCAGCGGACTTATACAGAGTTTTGTGTATTGTCTAGTGTCCATTAGGACAGAGGGGTTGGTACTCGTACTATATTCTGTTTACTTATAACTTCTCTAGTTCTTAGACAGGTGTTTCGTAGAAACACAAGGTCGAAGTTTTGAGAAGTTATAGGTATAAGAGTAAAGTAGAGAACCAGGTATTGCAAGTATCGGGATTCTTCAAGGAGATCGAAGATATAGATACTTGTGGATGGTATTCAGTTGATAGTAATGATTAAGAGAACTTGCTTCTCTTTCAGGTTACTCATAATTGGAAGCATTCCTGAGTTGAGTAAAGCTGATCGGCCTCCTTTCATTTAGTTGACATGCACTGGAGACAACTGCATGATTTGAATCTGGTTCCAATTAAATCAGTGCCTCTGTTTCTATATTGGATATAGAATAGTTCATATCTTGACATTGTTAAGGTACGGGGAGTTGTCCAGCTTATGCTTAAAACCAGACTCTGGATAACTCAAGGTACGTTTCTGTAATGGCTGTTTGTGGGTTGACCCAGGCTATGACGAGGGTTGACTTTCTACCATCTGGAAGATAAGTAGTGATATTGTTCTTGACTCGCCACAGTTTTAACAAAAATGGATTTTTTCAGAAAAACAGTAGTGGGAGTATGATAGAACTGGAAGTGATTCCAGAACCGCAAACGATTACCGAATATTTGATAAGCACCTAACGATTCAATCTGGTTTGACATTCCATTGGCCACTCCGCAGATATGGTGGGTAACCTCAGGCGCTCGAGAGGTACTTCGGTATTCTCAAGGACGGTGATAGGGAGGTTCTTGTTTACCCAGACTTTCCATTGCTGTTGTTCCAGACTGTGAGACCCGGCAGGAGGATGAGTATAGCGTCGTTCTAAACTGGCTTTAGAGGTGTACGTCTATATGACTCTGCCAGAGGGTTGTCGTAGTCAGTGGGAGCAGTGGAAGCATTGGTGAACATCAGGCTTATGTCGACTAAAGCAGATATAGCGGAGATAGATCATCTATTTCTGATGTGACAGTCATAGGTTTGACTTCATCAGAATAAGGGATGGATCTGTTAAGAAGGTAGTAGGGTGTGATGTCCTGGTGTTTGGATGACATACACAGAATAGGAAGTGATATTCCTATACTACGATCGGTTATACTTTGGTTGTCACATAGTAGTTTCTCCACACCGGACTTGGATATTATATCAGACATTCTGGTTACTAGATTTATGGTTTTAGATCTAGATTTGGGTGGTTTCCCAATCTGGGTACTTAGACAACATTCTAAGAGTTTTTAGAATGGACGACTCCTGGCATGGTGGTGTACCTGCAGGTAATGGAGTCACCCTCTCTAAAGGTGTCTTACAGACTAAAGGGGAGAGGGATGTGCATGATTGGCAGATCACTTGCTTAGGCAATTGAGTCAATCATGAGAAGTCAAGTACCACACCAGATGTTGTTTTTGCAGTAGGTGCAATAAGTTGATATTGATCCAATCCTGGAGAAACAGTCAGAAGCAGTTTTTAGAACATAAGCGGATGTTCTAGGGATATGATATCGGCAGCCTCCTTCGGGAGACAGTTATCATTCCAGGCTTCCAAGGTGACCTGGATGGCAGAGTGGCTGTCAGAGTTATAGTTTTCCCTCTAACGAGGGGCAGTAGTTTGGACAGGAGGTCCAAGCAGATACTGAAGGAAGCATGGCGCAGGATACTGATTAAGTTCAGTTGACGATACAGTCTAAGAAGTTTGGATTTGGAGTTCATTTATGAGCTAGGTCCCATCAGATATCCAGACACGTTCTAAGACAGGTATTTCTCATTTCAGGAGATGGCTTTCTCTGCGAACTTGAGATAAAGAGAGACATAAAAAGAAACATCAGAGCGGATCCACTCACTGAGGCTATTCCTCGAACGCAATAGTTTCGCAAACGAGCTTTGTGAGACTGACTAGTAGAGGAGTTGGGTGTTCGGTATCACACTGGCTGTGAGTATACGACATCGCAATAATTAGCCTTGAGTGCAAGTGGGAGATTGTTGGAGATAGTGTCCTCAGAGTCAATTATTGGATCACAGGCATGTGATTGCAATGATTGAGGGAGGACCTATCCCGGTAGGACAGTTTTACTCAAGATGATAGTATGCTATCTGGTTTATCTTTATCATCGTGTACTGCTTTAGGTGACCTTACGAGTCGCTATTACACGTTGATAGAGCCCCTAAGATTCTTGCTTGACTACCAGCAGTATGAGGGCGGTCATATACGTGAGAGCTGGGGTCTATAAGCACATCCTTAAACGGTCCCTAGTCGTGGGAGTTTCGAGACTGGGCATCGATACTCCATTAGTAGACTAGTGTATACAGTCGAGACCCCGACGAGGGGCGGTGGCCGGTCTCACAAGCCACTGGTGTCAGTTGGTTCACCTAAGATGTATACAGGTGCTCATTGGGTTATGAGTACACCGGACAGGACTCGCCGGGAACCTGCTAGTTGGGATTTTACCAGACGTCAGATAGCAGTTCCCTGGTGACATGTGTACAGGTTAGTTCATCGACCTGAGATCGTCATTTGTCTCGTGTGAGTTCCCACTGTGCTTTGATTACTACCCTACTACGGCTCAAAGGAGTCGTGCAAACAGGTTTTAGTTGGGTACAGTCCCGAGCCACATGGAGGCAGTGAGCGGATCTGGAGGGGTTCGTCTCTCCCGGTATTGGGGGTGAGGTCGCGCTGTGTCTAGGAGAGCCATTACACAAAGCCCTCGGCCGAGGCAGGAGATTTACTAGTAGGTATTCCAGTAGTATCTCAGGGTGTTCTGGGCTACACTCCGACATGACTTGTACCGCTTTTGGGGGTCTGACTTTTACCAACCCCCTAGGCCCGCCATGCGAAACTCATAGACGAACGGACCGGACTGTACGTATATTGTCACTGACAGGCTCAGTAGGGTGTCAGGATGAGTTTGCTCATCGACGTCCCTTTTTGTCAATAGCTGGTGGCCCGTCACGTATGACTAATACCTCTGACGTGCTAGTGGTTAAATCCACAGCCATAGTATTGACGAGTCTTTAGAGTCCCCCACACAGACAGTTGCTCAAGTTTCGGGCAAAACGCTGTAGAAGCCGTATGGAGATATGGCAGGGTTCGATCAGATACGTGCGGTATTGCACGGATCGTGATCGGACGGTTTTTACTAGCCGGCTTTGGCTTAAGCCGGATCCTAGTATTAGATAGTGTAGTTTTGTCTCTTTGCATTTGTGTTCAGTAGGAATACAAATGCGGGCATGTATATGCATTCGCGGGGTTTTCCTGTAATTTATTACGGGATCAGTTTTCTGTAGTTGCCAGTTTGCATTCCGTTCCGGCCGGTTTTCCTTTGTTCTTTCGCGGCCGGACTTTCTGATGGAAGGGGTTATTTGCAAGTTTGCAAATAACTAATTGTGGAGGGGTTTCTTGCTTTTGTGGGATCATGATTTATTTAGCATCTTTGCTTTTTCATGATGCTTGAAATTGATTGAGATTAGAGTTGATTTGAATGGAAATAACATTGTTATCATTGCCTTTTTGATATGGTCACCCCTTTTGCTTTTACTACCATCACCTCCCTTCTTGTTATTGATTCATTCCCTCCACCATTTCATTTTGGTAAGAAAGGGGGACGGCCACAATTTTTGGGTGAGGAGAGAGGCTTCACATTTTGATGAGGGAAAATTTGTTCATCTCTTTTTCTTGCTACAAAATTCTAGCTCCACTTGAAAGTTCATTTCATTCTCTTCTCCATCCATGGCAACTTCACTATCCCAAAGAGACTACGATTCTACACTTGCCTACAGCAAATCTTGGACGCGTCGGCTAGCCAACTTCGAGCCCGAGTTGCCTCGGTCCAGAGGTGGGAGCCCGTAAAAGAATTCGGCTATGTGGTGCCCTTTCCGGAGAGGAGATGAAGACCGGAGATTCCGCGGGAGATCGGGACGACGACGAGAAGACCGGAGGACACGGATCACTCGGTATATCTCTCACCCCTTCTCTTGATTGCTAGGATTAGGTTAATGGTTACGATCCGGGTTTTTTATTGTCCGCGGTAGCGCCAGTTTAAAAGTTAAGAAAATTTTTGATTCCGCATTTTGGCCTCGAGTAAAGGACGGGGCGCTGCCGTGGCGCAACACATTCTGGGGATCCAGATCTATCGTGATAGATCTAAGAGGATATTGGGACTTTCACAGTCAAGGTACATCGACACCATACTGAAAAGATTCAGTATGGAAGATTCCAAGTGCGGTAATTTACCGGCTTGTCACGGGATCATCCTCTCCAAAGAGATGTCTCCCAAGACTGATTTGGAAAGGGATCGCATATCTATTATACCCTACGCTTCTGCGGTAGGCTCTATAATGTATGCGATGTTGTGTACCAGACCAGATGTAGCATACGCATTGAGCGTTGTAAGCCGGTATCAGTCAAATCCAGGGGAGAAACACTGGATAGCGGTAAAGAACATTCTCAAGTACCTGAGAAGGACTAAGGAGATGTTCTTGGTGTATGGCGGAAAAGACCTCCAGCTTGAGGCCTTTGCTGACTCCAGCTTCTAGAGTGACAAGGATGACTCCAAGTCCATGTCGGGTTATGTCTTTACCCTCAATAGAGGGGAGGTTTGCTGGAAGAGTTCCAAGCAGGAGACCGTTGCAGACTCAACTATGGAAGCGGAGTACATAGCTGCTTGCGATGCCGCAAAGGAAGCTGTCTGGATGAAGAAGTTCCTCACGGAGCTTCTGGTGGTTCCTACCATTGTTGATCCAATACCGCTGTATTGCGACAACAACGGCGCTATAGCTTTAGCGAAGGAACCCAGGTCCCATCAGAAGTCCAGGCACATTTTGAGGCGGTACCACCTGATCAGGGAGATCGTAGATCGCCGGGAGATCGAGGTAAAGAGAGTAAATACGGAGAACAACACTACAGATCCACTCATGAAGGCCCTACCCCAGACTCAGTTCGAGCGGCTGATCGAGATGATAGGTCTTCGATACGCCAGTACATGGCCTTAGTGCAAGTGGGAGATTGTCAGTGTATATGCCCTAGAGGCCATTACTGTATCATACTAGCTTGTATATTACTTGATGGAAGCTTGGGATATTCACAGTTGTATAGACAATCTTGCTCAAAATGGTAGTATGCTACTTGGTTTGTCTCTACTTCAATATGTGCATGTGTTTCTTTTAGCATATCGCTTATATACATATTAGTAGAGCCCTGAGCGCACAGCACCTAGGCGCACAGGGCCCAAGGTGCTGCCCCACGCATCCTTTGGATGTGTTTTCCCCTTTTTATATATATACATGTATATGTATACATATGTACATACACACATACTCCACGACACTGTCCCTGTTAGAAAAAAAATTTCTAATGGGGCGCTGCCCCGCACCCCGCAAGGGGGCTGCTAGCCTCCTTGACCCCCAGCTCGCTATCCGGGTAGCGGGACCCCCGTAAAAAACTCTGCGTGGCTCCCGATATATCCAAACCCCCTTCCAAGACAACACACATGTACACTGCACATTTAGTTCGCATGACCAGTTTAACCCGTCAATCGAAGGTTCCCTCGCTCCAAAGGCGAGGGGTAATTAACGGCAGCTTAGTCCGTGGCTGCCGGAGATTCGGATCCCCACAATCATTAAACCCCGGCCTACCCTAGGCAGGGGGAATCTGTAGTATGCCTGACAAGCGCGCGCGTATTCCCATCTCAATGGGGTGACGAAAAAGGTATACACTAGTGTACCCAGTCTCCACTGAGCACCCGTATATCATCTCTGATGTCAAACACCAATGGATATGGGATCATCCATCGCCCATCTGTATGGGTCGAGAAGGTATACGCTAGTCTACTCTGGTATATCGATGCCCCGTCTCGATACACCCACGACTAGAGACCTTGAAGGATGTACTTATGGACTACCATGTCCCCACTAGTATGATCCACATCATAGTCCAGGTAGTCAAGTACACATCCTAAGGGCTTTACCAACATGTAACAGAGAGACAATCAGTATACACGTTAAGGTAAAGAGTAACCAGATAGCATACTATCATGTCGAGCAAGAAAGTCCTCCTTATATATGTCCCAGCATCCACTACAATATACATCCTATGTACAGTAATGGCCTCTAGGGCATTCATATAACTAACAATCACCCACTTGCACTAGGGTCATCTGTAGCAGTGGTTGTAGTATCTCATACTCAACCATCCCATAAAAGTCTCTATCTGGGAAAAGGCCTTTGTGAGTGGATCCGCCGTGTTGTCCTCTGAGTCTGCTCTCCTAACATTGACCTCCTTGGAGATCAACTATCTCCATGATCAGGTGAGACTGCCTTAGAATACGTCTGGGTCACTGATGGGACCGGGGTTCCTGGGCCAAAGACACACTTCCATTGTCACACAATGGTAGGAACCTAGTTCATCTCATGAACCAATATACACCCAAACTTCCTCTTTGGTAGCATCTTAAGTAGCGATGTATCCAGCCTTTATCGTCTAGTATGCCACGGTATCTAGCTTGGAACTCTTCCAACATACCGTCCCTTTACTGAGGGTAAAGACAATGCCTGTGACTAACATTTAGTCGTCCTTATTACCCTGGAACCTTTCCAGTAATTCTCCCCAGGATCAATTGATATCATCTCACTACAACTAGTGAGTATCCTAACATCCAATTAGATCTATCTCATAGATCCAAAATCCAGGATTTAGTAGGTATCACTTTGATCCTATATGGAGAATTCTTGTGATAAGCGGAGATTGACCGAGCGTAGCATAGGAAACTCCTTCCCTATCAAGAGTATGTCATCCACGTACTCTACGAGGATCACCACCATACTCCCTACTACCTTTTCGTTTATACAAGGTTCATCTGCCATTTTGATGAAGTCAAACTCTTTGACTACCACATCAAAACAGACGTTCCAACTCCGCGATGCCTGCTTTAATCTGTAAAGCAACTTGCACACGTTTCCGCTGCTCCCACTATTTACGAAGCCCTCTGGCTGTGTACTTATAGACGTTCTCTTCTAAATCATTATTTAGAAAAGCAGTCATGGCACCCAACCGCCAGATATCATAGTCATGGTATGTAGCCGTGGCAAGTAGGATCTGGATGGACTTAAGCATAGCCGCCGAAAAAGGTTTCATCATAATCCACGCCTGGTCAATGATGCAAACTTTTAACAAGTCTAGCTTTGAAAGTCTCAACTTTTCCATCTACACCAAGTAATTTTCTCAAGATATACCTGCTCCTGATGGAGATTTAACCCTTCAGATAAAGCAACTAAAGTCCATACTTTGTTGGTGTATAAAGATTCCATCTCAGATCGCTAAGCATCCATCCATTCTTACAGAGTCCCACTCTTGATGGCCAGCTCGAAACTAGTTGGGTCATCATCTCATGATGTATTCCTCATTCCCACTGTCATAGAGAAACAAAAGTATCTCTCAGGTGGGTGAGGAACCCTACTAGATCGGCGGAGAGGCTGAGGTTCGTTGGAAACAATTGAATCCTTTGGTTCTACCAAATCATCAGCTGCAGTTTGTATAGCTGGAACATTTCCAGTTCTACATAACAGACCTTGCCTCGAGCTTGTCCGGATTTTTCTTTTTAGACATAGGCCGGACAACCCCAAATCTTAACTAACTTAAGTTATGGGCTCTTCCCTTTTCATATCACATATGAAGCGGTAGGCAACTGTTTGGATTTGAACCCTATTCAACAGGTATGCAGCTTCTCAAGCGCATAATTCCCAAAAGGAAATAGGAAACTCAGTAGTACTAATCATAGAGCACACCTTATCATATAGGGTGTGATTGCTCCGCCCCGATATACCATCGTGCTATGGTGTATTCGGAGGAGTAATGCTGAGAGAGAATATCATTCTCCTTTAGAATAGTCCAGGATTTCCGTGCTCAAGTATTCTCCTCCTTGATCTAATCAAAGGATATAATACTTATACCCGTATTGGTTCTCTACTTCTAACTTATATTCTATGAATATCTCAAAAGCTTCGGACTTATGTTTCAACAGGAACATATGGCTGAATCTTGAGAGATCATCATAGAATGTAATGAAGTACAAAGAACCGGTCCTGGCATGTGTAGACAGGGGACCTTACATACATCATCATGTATCAGTCCCAAGAGTTTACTAACTCTTTCTCTGTTTCCAATAAACAGAGCTATAGTCATCTAATCTTTGTGACATGACTGGCAAGTTTCACAAGATGTAAATTCAAACTAATTTAAATATGCATCTAAATGTAACTTCAGCCAGTCGGGTCGTATTGATATGACCTAGTCTACAATGCCTCAAGAAGGATTCGTTCATTTTGAACTCTTCCTCTTGTGTGTGTTCCGTATACTAAGAACTGTAGTTTGATTTAGAATATCAATGCTTTTAGATAACGTGCCTGAACCGATCAACTTTTGATATAGGAAATGTTCAAAACATTATCCAACAATTCAAAATTTTATCGTTTCTTTACTAATAAAGAGACAGATATGATTTTGTATATCAGGTTTGGTATCTAATAGCATTTGTTCAGAATCAATGTATTGGTAATACAGGGTGACAGTGACCAACAGACTTGGCTGCAACACTTGCACCATTTTCTGCCTCATGAAACTTATCACCCGTTCTAAGTTCTCTACCTATCTGTAGCCCTATGTAACAGATTACATAATTGGGATCCTGATCCGGTATCAAATACCCAGGACGTAGAGGATACAGAGAAACAGTTCTTTGTAATGAACACACCCGAAGGAGATGAATCATATGCACTTTCTTCGTTTGGGCGGCACGGGAAAATATGGTATTCCCCAATTTCCTTCTCTGTCTTATAACAATTATAAGTTGGAGCGGGACCAACGTTCCCCAGCTCAGTATAACAAGCGGGTTCGGTCAATATCTCCATATTATTATCTTGATTAAGGCGTGATATGGTCGCTACCTGGAGAGAGAGAGAAGAAAACACTCTGCGTGCGCTCTAGCAAGATCAGATTGGTTATTATTTTATCTAATCAGGATGGCTTCCACTGTTTTTATCAAATCTTCCTTCAAACCCTAAAAGGAAAGACTAGCCCGGATTAATTACACGCTACAAGTTCGCCAATCTTTCATGCCAAAATCAAATTTTTCTTGTGTCGAGAAACCCTAATGCGATCGTTGACTAGAGGTAAAGGCGAAACCTGCAACTAGTTAACAACTTAACTAAGAGTGAACGGAAAATACAACCTTTGTAGATCCGGTCCTCCACCTCCATAGCTCCGTGACGATGTCCCTTCGTTGCGATCATCGGATCTCGGACTCTAGTGTTGATTTCATCGGAGAAATGATCGGGCTAGGTCGTCGACTTCGATGCCGAAGATGATCTACGTTGAGGCAACAAAAGATCAAGCTCCAACTTCACCAAGTCATGAAACTTGTGAAGAAAACACCCTATACTACATGGCAAGTGGTAGAGGATGAAGAAACAGGAAGTGGGTTCACTTTAGAATTGGATTTCTCACTCTTTTTCTCATGGCACCATTGGAGCTAGAAAGCTTTCATGAAGCTTGATGAAGATGGAGAAGATGAAAGAATAAAAAGGATTATCTTAAAAAGAAAATCCAAGTCATTCTTATCATAATGCAACCATGGTTGAGTGTAGAGAGTAAACTATGGTTAGGTTTAGGAAAGAAACAAGAATGGTCAAAGCTTCTTGAAGCTTCAAGGAAACAAACAAAAGAAGCAACCATTTCTTTTCTTGCCCAAAAGTAAATAAATAAAATAAATAGTTAAGAAAAGATAACAAAACCCTAACCATTCACTTAAACATGGTTTAAAGTAAACATACACCCAAACTTGTATGTATCATCAAACATGATACAAACTAGTGCACAAAACTATATCATATATACAATGTGCACATCAAGTGAGAAAATCCATTTTAAGTGAACCAATACTAGTTAATGCAAAGTAATATATCAAATATATAATTATACATTAAATCATTAAATCAACACTTGATTTAACGATCCGGTCATATCGCATATGACCGAATAATATCCAATGTATCGACTTATCGAATCAATCCTCGATTCGATAAATAGGTCATATCGCATACAACCAATCGATACATTCATCGCGAGAATAGAATACGGTATCACATACACGCATTATTCTCGGTCCCGCACATATCTCATATGCACTCCTATTTCGTTTCGCTTGAGCCAGGAAACCTCTGTGTAGGACTCTAAAGACTCGTCAATACGCCGGCAGCAGGTGATGATCATATCAAACACCCACAAGCCGCAAGCGGTCTGCTAAACGTAACGGCCACCCGGGTATTGAGCGATCAGAAGATCAACGAGCAAACCCGCTCACACTCCTGTGAATCCAACCAGCAACACTTACCGTACAGTCCGGTCTGTTCGTCTGATATGTCGCATATCTCGTCTAGGGGTGGTAAACGTTAGATCCCAATAACTCGATAAGTCGTGTCGATATGAGGTCTATAACAGTTCGAGAAACTACTGGTAACACTTACCAGTAAATTTCAGCAACCCTGGCCAGGGATTTCCGGTTATAGCCAATCGAACACAGCGCAACATCAACTCCCTATACCGGGAGAGACGAATCCCTTCCTATCGCTCATTGCCTCCATGAGATTCGGGACTGTACCCAAAAGCCACCGTTTTGCACGCCCTCTTGGACGTGGTAAGGTGGAAATCAAAGCACAGTGGGAATCACACAAGACTCTATGACGATCTCGGGTCAACAGACTACTCTGTACCAGTGTCACCAGAGAACTGCCATCTGACGTAAGGTATAATACCATCTGGGAGTTCTCGGCGAGTCCGTCCAGTGTACCCAGTCTCCACTGAGCACCCGTATATCATCTCTGATGTCAAACACCAATGGATATGGGATCATCCATCGCCCATCTGTATGGGTCGAGAAGGTATACGCTAGTCTACTCTGGTATATCGATGCCCCGTCTCGATACACCCACGACTAGGGACCTTGATGGATGTACTTATGGACTACCATGTCCCCACTAGTATGATCCGCATCATAGTCCAGGTAGTCAAGTACACATCCTAAGGGCTTTACCAACATGTAACAGAGAGACAATCAGTATACACGTTATGGTAAAGAGTAACCAGATAGCATACTATCATGTCGAGCAAGAAAGTCCTCCCTATATATGTCCCAGCATCCACTACAATATACATCCTATGTACAGTAATGGCCTCTAGGGCATACATATAACTAACACCTAGACCCCTAAGAGAGCGGCAAGTGACCTTGCCAATTCTAAAGTTAGGAGACCTGGTCTCGACTCCTCGAGATGGTCTCCCACTGGACTCTAGAACCCGGTTACTTGTGCTACCCGCCTTGGGTCTATCCTAATGTGGAAAAGTTAATAATATATATCAATGGTGACATCATCCTCAACCCGGAAGTGTCCGAATAAAAGAATATTACATATAGTTTTTACATGAATAAAAATAGAAAAACTCTCATCTCACGCAAAAACCCCCGGCTATTCAATCACGACGATCCAATATAACATATCATAGCAACACATAACGTCACATATCATCAACGTAAGTAAATATGTGTATCCTGAATGTCGTTGACGTATAGAAACGAGATCGGGATACACCACATATTACACTTACGGTCGCAGAAAAATAAATGAAACATACAATAATTAGAATCCACATCAAACCTTAGACACCATAAACCCGGAATATCTCATATCTCGGATTTCATGCCTAACCCAATAAATCTTGCATTTAAGTCTCGTATTGAAAACACTTTTCAATAGAAAGTTGGGCAATTCAACAAGATTCCCGATTAAATGATCGAATGCTCGTCGGGAACTTTAGTAGATTGCCGCACCCACGATGCTGTCAACGAAGTGCACTTGGGCGGAACACCGCGGCCGCGAGCACCCGAGCGGATGCTTTTGGCAACGGGGTTCTCCTATAGTCACTTGGTCGGGGCTATGGGGCGTGGCTATCTAGTAGTGTTTCCCGGCGACTATCCGCGTACAATATGAGATTGTGACGGAGTTTTGATCCGAATCGAAACTCCGTGGCAATCGATCAAAAGAGACTAAAATTCTAGATTTATAAAACACAAACTAGTTTTCACAAAACTAATTAATCTGGATTCCAAATATTGTATCACATATCATATATATCTAGATGATGTTAAACTTTTCGATCGATATATCAAACACCCATAAATTACAGAGATCTTAACAACTTGATGAAAGGTTCCTAGGCACCGTAAAGAGGTCTCATAAGGCATCGGACATGCCAATTTCAAAAAAAAATGGTGCCGAGAAACCCTAGACTACGGATCGTTGCTAGAATTCTAGGCGAAAAGAAAAGCTAGTTAACAAATTAACTAAAGGTCGGAAGCTACAACCTTTGTAGATCCGGATTTCCACCTCCTTAGCTCCACGTAGTCATGCCCTCGCTGTCCATCATGAATCCTCGACTCATTCGTCGGCTTCATCGGAATAACGTGCGGAATAGGTCGTCGGCTTTGTGTCAAAGACGATCTACGTCGAGGTTGCACTAGTTCAAGCTCCGACTTCACAAAGTTGTGAAACTTGTGAAGAGAACACCCAAAACAACTTGGCAAGAGGTAGAGGGTGAAGAAATAGGAGATGGGTTCACTTTAGATTTGGAATTCTCTCACTAAAACTCAAGTTGCCATTGATGTAGCAAGCTTGAAGAAGAAGAAGAAGATGAGCTAGTATTATGATAAGTGATTTTAAAATAAAAGAAAAAGCAAATCTTATCATAATTCTAACATGGGTTAAGTGTAGAGAGCAAACCATGGTAAGTGGGAATAGTTAGGGTTTAGTATAAAGACAAAATGGTCTTTGAGTCAAACCTTCATGAAGCTTCATTAAGCTTCATGACAAAAGAAAACCATTTTGTTTTTATAAAACAATTTAAATAATAAGGAATGGATAAATAAATGTGTGATAAAATCAAAACCCTAATTATCCTCTTAACCATGGGTTTATTCTTTACACTTAACCAAATAAACATGCATCATCTAATATGATACAAACAAGTGTACAAAAGTATATCACATATACATCATGCACATCAAGTGAGAAAATCCATATAAAGTGAACCAATACTAGTTAATGCAAAGTAATATATCAAATATATAATTATACATTAAATCATTAAATCAACATTTGATTCAATGATCCGGTCATGTCGCACATAACCGACTAGTATTCAATGTATCGATTTATCGAATCAATGATTCGATAACTAGGTCATATCGAATATAACCAATCGAAAAATTTATCGCGAGAATGAAATACGGTATCACATACACGCATTATTCTCGGTCCTGCACATATCTCATATGCACTCCTATTTCGTTTCTCTTGAGCCAGGAAACCTCTGTGTAGGACTCTAAAGACTCGTCAATACGCCGGTAGCAGATGATGATCATATCAAGTATCCACAAGCCGCAAGCGGTCTGCTAAACGTAACGGCCACCCGGGTATTGAGCGATCAGAAGATCGACGAGCTAGCCCGCTCACACTCCTGCGAATCCGACCAGTAACACTTACCGTACAGTCCGGTCTCTTCGTCTGATATGTCGCATATCAAGTCTAGGGGTGGTAGACGTCAGACCCCAATAACCCGATAAGTCGTGCCGATGTGAGGCTCATAACGGGTCGAGAAACTACTGGTAACACTTACCAGCAAATCTCTGATCAGCCCTGGCCAGGGACTTCCCTGCTACGGCCAATCGAGCACTGCGCAACATCAACCCCCAATACCGGGAGAGACGAAACCCCTCCTATCGCTCATCGCCTCCATGTGACTCGGGACTGTACCCAAAGACCACCATTTTGCACGCCCTCATGGATGTGGTAAGGTGGAGATCAAAGCACAGTGGGAATCACACAAGACTCTATGACGATCTCGGGTCTACAGACTAACCTGCACAAGTGTTACCTGAGAACTGCCATCTGACGTGAGGTATAATACCATCTGGGAGTTCTCGGCGAGTCCGTCCAGTGTACTCAGTCTCCACTGAGCACCCGTATACCATCTCTGATGTCAAACACCAATGGATATGGGATCATCCATCGCCCATCACATGGGTCGAGAAGCGTATACGCTAGTCTACTCTGGTATATCGATGCCCCGTCTCGATACACCCACGACTAGGGACCTTGAAGGATGTACTTATGGACTACCATGTCCCCACTAGTATGATCTGCATCATAGTCTAGGTAGTCAAGTACACATCCTAAGGGCTTTACCAACATGTAACTATAAGACAGTTTAAAGAGACAAGTGTACATGTTAAGATAAAGAGTAACCAGATAGCATACTATCATATCGAGCAAGAAAGTTATCTCTATATATGTCCAAGCATCCAATATAATATACATCATCTGTACAATACTGGTCTCTAGGGCATACATACTACTAACACTTGAGCCTCACAAAAAATACCCAGAAAGTGCCAAATATCACTACGGAGCAACACAAGAAAATGGAGTCCCTACCTCACCAACCATGCCGCGGAACCGCGACTAAACCCATGGTTATGCCGCGGTTGCGCAGCCAATTGGTCGAGTTGGGCTTTCGTATTTCTTGGGGATCCATTAAATACCCTGCACAAATTTCTGCATATTCTTAATCACCAAAATTTCAACTTTTGAAAAATTGGACAGAAATATTGAAAAAATCGGGTTTTGAAGTTCGATCGAACACTTTAACATCGTTTAGACCAAACCTAATGCTCTAGCTTGGCTCTGATACCATGAAAGTGTGTCTTAGCATCTCTACTAGGTTTCTACATGCATCAAGTATGCAATTTTTAAAAATCTAGAGTGCTAAGCTACACTAATCTAGAATCGAATTAGAGAATTAAGGTTTGTAAGCATGTAAACAAGTTTACACTAAGTGAATAGAGAATACAACCTTTGTAGACCGGTCCTTCACTTCTAAAGCTCCAAGTAGTAGTCCCTTAGCTCTAAGTAGTGGTCCCTAGAACTCTTCTTAGGCTCCACTTGGTGAAAGGAACGAGCTTGGTTTGTCGTCTTCGAGGCCGAAGATGATCCACCTTGAAGTTACTCTAACTCAAGCTACCTCTTCACTAATAAAGAATTAGTGAAGCAAACAACTTAATCTTATGGGCTAGATGAGAGTAGCTTGATGAAGTAGGAATTTTTCTCACTTTAGAAATCAATTTTTCTTTTTCTTTCCTCAACTCAAGAAAACCTAGAGAGCTATTGAGAGAAGAAAATGAACCATGGTGAGGAAATATCTCAAGTGTGATAATGAGAGAGTTAACCATGGGCTAAAGATAATGGTTGGGTTACAAGATATCTAGATTAAAACAAAAATTAGAGGGATGTGTTAGGGGTATGTATGCCCTAGAGGTCATTATTGTACATTGATGTATATTATAGTGGATGCTTGGACATATATATAGAGAACTTTCTTGCTCGATATGATAGTATGCTATCTGGTTACCTTTATCTTAACACGTTCACTGGTATTATTATACTCTCTCTCATATACATGTTGATAAAGTCCTTAGGATGAAGGCTTGAATACCAGGACTATGATGCGAATCATACTACTGGGACCTGGGTAGTCCACAAGCATATCTTTCAATTGTTCTTAGTCGAGGGAATATCGAGACAGGGCATTGATATTCCAGAGTAGACTAGTGTGTACGTTTCTTGACCCTATATGGGGAGATGGTTGATCACACACTAGTAAAATAAGGGGTTGCCCCTACGGATATTGACATCCGTTGGGGCAATTTAAGTTTGGCCCTACGGATTAATCCGTAGGGCTAAAAGGTTGCCCCTACAGGCATAGACGTCCAAGAATAAAAATATTAATTCTTAATTTGGTGTTTGCCCCTACAGAGCCGCAAACAAAGGACCTACGGGCATATCCGTAGGGGCAAGTAAATATCGATTTAACAAAATCCCAGATCGATCGCCTACGCTCGCTCACTTTCTCTCTCTCTCGATCGCGCGCGAAATCTCTCTCAATCGCGCGCGAAAAAATTCCCCAATTCGCCACGCCGTCGTCGCCAACGTCGTTCTCCTTGTCGCCACCGCCGGTTTCGTCGCCACCTCAGCTCTCGTCGCCACCGCGGTTCAGGTCGTCGCCCCAGCCCCAGCGCAGCAGCGGTTCAGGTGAGTAAATCTTTGGATTACTTCAGGATTAGGGTTCAGGTGAGGTAAATTAAAGATTTTTGGGATTATTTTGGGCTTAGGGTTCATGGCGCGCGAGTTGGGGTTGGGCAGGGGTCGCGATCGCAGTCGGGGTCGGGGTCGGGGTCGGGGTAGGGTTAGGGTTGGTGTTCGGCTGCTGTGGGGTGGGGCTGGGGTTAGGGTTTGCCTTAGGGTTGGTGTCGGGGTTTAGCTGGCCGCACTGGGTTTAGGGTTAGGGTGGGGCTGGGCTGGGGTGGGGCTGGGTTGGGGTTAAGTGGTGGGGAGTTGGAAAATTATTCTAGTATGTATCCTTACACTCTAGTTAGTATAGCAAGATGCCCAGATGTGTTCTTGTGTACTGCTGTGTAAACCATTCTTTCACCAACTAATTCGTAGCAAAACTGGCTTTGGTGTTGTCAATTGATGTAGCCTTGAAAACTGGCTTTGGTGCTGGCTTTGGTGTTGTCAATTGATGTAGCCTTGAAAACATTGTTATATCATCCGATCACATTTATTTCTTGTAGATGTTGTTTGGATATTGGATGCATTGTTCATATTTGATATGTAAAAATAAAAAAATAAAAAATTGTAGTCAGATTCATATTGAAAATGGATGTTAAGTGTTCTTTGGGCTTATATCGAATATGTTGGATGATTAGTGTCCTTGGGCACATGGATTCTCAAAGTCTTAAGGTTGATTCATGAATTTATGTGTATTTTTTTGTTTGTTTTGTACCAAATGAAAATGAAAGATGATGGTTTACGAGTTTCTTATTCTTTTGTTTGGTTGTGCCCAAATTGTGGACATGGATTTTTTTGCAAATCCTTACTTTTTTCGACGGAATGGAAAGGGCTCCAAATATCCTAGTTGCATCAATCAATCCTAAAATCAAGTTTGCAAACCAAATACAAAACTGGAAAGTTTTTATGGATTTGATATTCCAAAAATCCAACTCCAATCCAAATCCACTGAGGGGTTGTTTGTTTCATGGAATTAGAGCGTAAGTATGGAGGGGACAATTACTGTAGTAACACCAATGTCATGTTTTTAGTTTGGACGAGTATTGTTGCCGAAGGCTAGTGATTTGGTACTAAATGCTGTTGAATTGCTTGAATTATTAAGCGACTTGGGGTTAGGGTTAGGTGGATTGATGACAACAAAATACCATAATTTATAACTATATTACTCATATAATGTGTATGTCATGTGAAAGCTAGATGAAGGTCGAGGCAAGCACAACAAATTTGTTGGATGGGACAATATCAATAGGAGCTCAATGCTATTTGGAAAAATAATAATTCAAAAACATAGTGGAGTTTCCGATTGGTGGCATGGACTAGTTTGATGTATGTTGTTGGTTTGATTTATGAAAAAATAGGGAGACAACATGCATGTATGCATATAGGTAACATCTACCAATATGCCATATCCAGACCGCAATCTATTTTTGCCTATTGGCTAATATGAAAATATCGGCCCGCGTATATGACATAATCAAAGTTGTTAAATCTTGATACGGTTTGTGTTTCGTTTTTTTATTTATCAGTTCTATCAATGTTGCGTATAACGCTTTATGATATCAGTATCCTACATTTGTAGTTTTAATTGTTGATTGTTATAGATGAATACCATTGCAATAATAGTTTTTGGTTGATGAATACTATTGCAATGTAGGATGATCAGTTCTATCAATCTTGATCTCAATGGTTTAAAATCATGTTACACATACAACACGAATGCACAACAAACACATAATTAGAGAGCGACTCGAGATATTCAGGTTAAAACCAATATATGATACTCGATGATAATATGAAACCTTCATATTCCCATCAATACTCATATATGAAACTAAAAGCGCCACTTTGTCCCTACGGTGCCCGACATTTTAATTTAAAAATATTAAATCTTAATTTGTTGTTTGGCCCTACGGAGCCGCAAACCAATAACCTACGGTTATGTCCGTAGGGGCATCTAAATGGGAATTTAATTAAAAAAGGCACAGAAATGCCCTACGCCTCGATATCTTTCCCTCTCGTTCCCAAAATTTTCTCTCGTTCCCGCGTCTCCAATTTTCTCTTCGTCGCCACCGCGCGCCCTCCGTTCTCAGCCCGCCACCGCCTTCCGTTCTTGGCCCACCACCGCCCTCGTTCTTCCTCGTCGAGTTCCTCGTCGCCGATATTTGTGCCTACATTGATGCCTCAAGCAACGAATCAAATGATGTGGATCACAAACTAATTAAATAAATTTTGAATACCAATCTGGACTGGGATTTGAATACCAATCCTAGTTTGCTATATTTTTTTATATATAGTAGATGGTGATACTTCTTTAAGTAAAAACAACCCTACACTTAAGCGAAATCATAAATCGAAACACACATATATAGAATACAACTCATACATGGGTATCCTCAAATCTAACTTTCATTGAATTTGCACGCGCACTTAAAATAACAACCTTTATACTAAAAAATTATGTATGCCATTACTTAGTAGTTTATGGTTTTTAGACGCAAAAGCCATTTGAGAAATACTTTTCCAACCCACTATTAATCCATATTCTCAATATAGTCATTGAATTTGTACGCGCACATAATAAGAAGGAGAAGACAATAATGTGGCAGAAGAAGAAGGAGAAGACAGTAATGTGGCAGAAGAAGAAAAAAATGACATTCCTCGTTCTCTGTTTCAGCATCAATCTTCTGATATGAACTAATGATGGCTTTCACATAGGCTTTTCCCTTTAGAGACTTCTTAGTGTCCAATGGAAAGCATACATCAGATTTGTGCAGGTCGGGTTCTTCTATGACTTTCAAGAGTCTCAACTGATTCTGTAAATTACACTCTAGTTGGGTGGTACTTTTACCACTTCTCACTGCAGGTGCGCTCTCTAATATCCATTTTGAATGTAATATTATGATAAGAAACCATAAGAAAGGGTCGTAGCCATGCATGAGTCGTCCACCATGAGTTTGCTGATGGATTTCGAGACCCGATTCGAGAAGACAGATGAACCGTTTCGGGTACATGGTGGACCCGGTAAGGTACCCCGGGGCAAGAAGTGCGTGATGATGACGATGTGAGCCTGGCAGGGGAGCACTACCTACCGGTGATTTTACCCGACACGTCGGATATCCGGAGGATACCTTCGTAGTCTTGAGATGGATGGTAGGGGCCGGTCTGGACTGACGGCGCCCTAGATATTGAGATTTGATACATTGAGATTTCGAGATATTGAGGTACTGAGATTTGATGATACAGGTCAGTCCGGGTAGCCGGAGCCTGAGATATTGAGATTTGTAGGATTTATATTAGGGTAATGCAGTTTAGTTATCGTTGTGTCTAGTATTCCGTTCATTATTGCTGTTCGCTCCGCATCGCATACTTATGTTATAATTTCTTATTGCATTGTTGATATCATATTGTTAGGACACCAGCACCATTACCGATGATGCGTATGTACCACGTACACTTACTTGCCGGCTCACACACATCTTCATCGGTAATTGCCATGTCACGTACACCTTAGAAAATATTATTGTTTGACTTAGCTTGTTAGTTAGTAATTTGACATGATATTAGTTTACCTGCCTTATATGCCAGCTTAACATTGTAGTTATTACTTGTCACTTCATGCATACTGTTATTCATTGTTATGCCTATATTCATGGTTTTACATGCTATTGATGATTTGGATTCGGATTTCCATGAGATTTTCTGGATTTGGGGGGGACCGCAAAACTTATATAAACTGATTTCTCTCTTTTTAAATCCTACAAATGGTGCCTTTTGAAATAACACGAATCATGGGGTTTTGAAAATAGGGGCTACGGTGTTTTTATGAAAAGATACGTCTTTTGAAATATCCGTAGGATCCCTTGGGCTGTCCTTTAAAATACCCACGATTCGTTAGTTTTTGAAATAGGTAAGAATCGAATCTAATCTAATAACTAAACTAAACTAAAGGACTAAGTTAACAAGCTGGACTACAGGTAAGGAAACCGCCTAACATCTGAGTCGATCCATATACATACATGTATATATATTAGTCGGTGATCCCGCCTCAATAATATCATATCCGATACCATATCTATAATCAAACATCCCAAGTCAAGAGTGCGGATCAATCATCAATATATAGCTCGTACGTAAATCCGTCGTACGGCATCCCCAAATCTGGGTACGGGTCAAAGTCACATCAATCACACTATTCATTTGGTATCTTCTTTATCAAATATCATGATCGGGGTACTGATCTACGTCTAGTACAAAATTGATACCATCTATGTATGCATGCATGTAAGAATCACTACGTCAAAAGACCCGCTATAACATCATGTCGTATCTCAATACGAACCAAAACACATCACGGATCTTCTGGCCTCAAGCCTAATATCATCGACTCATCTCAAATCCCAATTACTATCCTCAAATCCAGTATATAAACACATAGTCTCATACCCATGTGTAAATATACACATCAATATATAATCCCATGTACGCACATATGAAAGAAGAATGTATGCAAATATGGTGTGTGTGTGTGTGGTGCAACCACTACCTAAGGTTTCGTAACCATGCGCCAATCCAACACCAATATCCATCTAAAATCATCAATAATAAATCCTAACATATCATAAATTGTTGGTGTGTATACGCTTCCGTATACATCACCACGGACTGCGGGGGTGCTATACGCTATCCACCCGACTTCTCCCCGTAGATATAAATCTACTCACCTGGTCCTCGCTAGCCGGTGCCGACGTCGCCATGCGCTTGCTTGTCGTCTCGAAGTCCACATGGGATACCTACATATCATAACGCACCATATCGCATTAAAATCCGCCTCATGACCAAAACGACGCACGAATCTCACATAGGTCAAAACCTATGGTTGCTTCACAAATCGACCCAAAAACCCTCGATGTCGGCGTACAAACGCCAAACCATCGAGAAAGCTCCCAACACACTAATTTGTACAATTACAAGCACTAATTATAATATAAAATAACTTAAAATTCACGAAAACCCCAATTTCACTTAAAAAGTCATTTTTCCAATTTTATCGGATGTCTAGAGACCAGTGTTGTTTATTCTTTCGACCTTAGAGTCGCTCGTTATATTTCTGGTGGTTTTGAGTTTCCTTTTGAGTTTTGATCCTCGCCGTTGGCGTTGTATATTATATTGTTTGTGTGGTTGTGACCGTCGATTGACGAAGAGCTAGCTCCCGCTTGGGGATGCCTTTTTATTGATTTCGTATACTATTCATGTTGTATCCCGTTTGGGGGCCAGTATTTACAAAGAAGACTCTGCCGAAATTTTCAGTAAATTTTTGATGTTTTTAAAAACCGCATAATTCGGCTTATGCTATTGAAACTACTTGCTTTAAGTTGGTTTTCCTGCACTCTACTACTTTTTTTGGTTTGGATTTCTGGGTTTTCAGTTTACTTAGATTACGTACGCCTCGAGACGTTCGTAGTTTAAGTGCCGGTCATGTTCCGTACTTTCGGGTCGTGACAGTAGTACATGCCCCTACGGGTATATCCGTAGGGCCAAGTAATTTATTAAAATAAACCGTAAATAATATAAAATCTTATACCCTACGGCTTAATCCGTAGGGGCAACAGGACCTACACAGATATCCGTAGGGGCAAGAATTTGCCCGTAGGGGCAAGTTCAGGGCCTCAACTTGCACCTGCGGCCTTTGCATCTAAGGGGTATTTGTTCGCCCCTACGTATATATCCGTAGGGCCAATGGGTTGCCCCTACGGATAAATCCGTAGGGGCAACCCCTATTTGTAGTAGTGACATATCCATTGGTGTTTGACATCAAAGATTGTACACAGGTGCTCATTAGAGAATGGGAATACTGAATAGGACTCGCCGAGAACTCCTAGCTGGTACTATACCTATCGTCAGATAGCAGTTCTCTGGTGACACTGGTACATGTTAGTCTATAGACCCAAGATCGTTATAGAGTCTTGTGTGGTTCCCACTGTGCTTTGATTTCCTTCCTACCATGGCTCAAAGGAGTTGTGCAAACAGGTGGATTTTAGGTACAGTCCCGAGTCACCTAGAGGCAATGAGTGATAGGAGGGGTTTCGTCTCTCCCGGTATAGGGAGTTGATGTTGCGCTATGCTTGATTGGTTATAATAGGAAGTCCCTGGCCAGGGCCGTTGATGAGATTTACTGGTAAGTATTATCAGTACTTTCTCGTACCGTTATAGGCCACACATCGGCATGACTTATCAAGTTATTGGGGTCTGACGATTCCACCCCCAGACTCGATATGCGACATATCGGACGAAGAGACCGGACTGTACGGTAAGTGTTGCCTATAGGCTTCATGGGAGTTTGGACAAGCTTGCTTGTTGATCTTCTATTCGCTCAATACCTAGGTAGCCGTTATATCCAGCTAGTACCGCTGACGGCTTGTGGGTGACTGATGTGATCATCACCTACTACTGGCGTATTGATGAGTCTTTAGAGTCCCACATAAAAGTTTTCTGGTTCAAGCGAAACAAAGTAGGGCACATATGCTGATATGTGTGGGGGCCTGATTAAATACAAGTATGAGATACCCTATTGTAATCTGGCGATTATTTGATATCAGTTAGGTTATATGCGATATAACCGGATTATTGAATCAAGTGTTGATTTGATAATATGATATATAGATAAATGATATTAGTCGATTATATGTGATATAACCGGATTATTAAATCAAGTGTTGATTTAATAATATGATATATATTTATATTTGATATAATTATATATTAACTAATATTATTAGCTCACTAATTATTCTTCATAATATATATATTAATATATATATATATATATGATATATATATATATATATATTATATGAAGTATGGCATGGATTTTATATTTTTAGAAAATAGAAAATGAGGTGGAAAATGGGGAGATTTTTTTTGTGGAATGGGCAAGCATGGCTTTCTTATTTATTTTATTCATTTGCTTGCACTATTGAATCATGGTTACAATTTTTAATGGTTAAAAATTGTATGCTTCAATAATGTGTGAGCTTTGAAGAGCCATTCTAGACTTTATTCTTCACTTGAGTTATTTTCTTCACTTGAGCTCCTTGCTCTCTAGCTCTCTCCATTTTCTTCACCTCCTCCTCCAAGCTCAATCCCTCATATGAGTTGTGAATCCTTAAGCTTGTGAGAACCCTAGTGAGAAAACAAAACCCCTACTTCACTATCCTACACTTAATTAGCACTTGAGTGTAGTATGTTTCTTTCACTAAAGAGTTTAGTGAAGAGGTAGCTTGGATTAGCGGACTTCCGGTGGATCATCTTCGGACATTGAAGCAAGTTCGTTCAACCTTCAAGTGGAGCCTAGTGGAGTCGTAGGGACTACAACCCGGAGCTTTAGAAGAGAAGGACACGGTCTACAAAGGTTGTAGCTGTTGGAGATAGTGCCCTCAGAGTCAATTATTGGATCACAGGCACGTGATTGCAATGATTGAGGGAGGACCTATACCGGTAGGACAGTCTTGCTCAAGATGATAGTATGCTATCTGGTTTATCTTTATCATCGTGTACTGCTTTAGGTGACATTACTGATCACTATTGCACGTTGATAGAGCCCCTAGGATTCTTGCTTGACTGCCAGCAGTATGATGGCGATCATATACGTGGGAGCTAGGGTCTATAAGCACATCCTTAAATGGTCCCTAGTCGTGGGAGTTTCGAGACAGGGCATCGATACTCCAGAGTAGACTAGTGTATACAGTCGAGACCCCGATGAGGGGAGGTGGCCGGTCTCACAAGCCACTGGTGTCAGTTGGTTCACCTAAGATGTATGCAGGTGCTCATTGGGTATGAGTACATCGGACAGGACTCGCCGGGAACATGCTAGTTGGTCTTATACCTGACGTCAGATAGCAGTTCCCTGGTGACATATGTACAGGTTAGTTCATCAACCTGAGATCGTCATTTGTCTCGTGTGAGTTCCCACCGTGCTTTGATTACTACCCTACCACGGCTGAAAGGAGTCGTGCAAACATGTTTTAGTTGGGTACAGTTTCGAGCCACATGGAGGCAGTGAGCGGATCTGCAGGGGTTCGTCTCTCCCGGTATTGGGGGTGAGGTCGCGCTGTGTCTAGGAGAGCCATTACACAAAGCCCTCGGTCGAGGCAGGAGATTTACTTGTAGGTATTCCAGTAGTATCTCAGGGTGTTCTGGGCTGCACTCCGACACGACTTGTACCGCTTATGGGGGTCTGACTTTTACCAACCCCCTAGGCCCGCTATGCGATACTCATAGACGAACGGACCGGACTGTACGGATATTGTCACTGACAGGCTCAGTAGGGTGTCAGGATGAGTTCGCTCATCGACGTCCCTTTTGGTCAATACCTGGTAGCCCGTTACGTATTGGCTAATACCTCTGACGTGCTAGTGGTTAAATCCACAACCAAAGTATTGACGAGTCTTTAGAGTCCCCCACAGACCAGTTTCTCAAGTTTCGGGCGAAATGCTGTAGAGGCCGTATGGAGCTATGGCAGGGTTCAATCAGATACGTGCGGTATTGCACGGATCATGATCGGACGGATAATACTAGCGGGCTTTGGTTTAAGCCGGATCCTAGTATAGTACAGTGTAGATTTTGTCTCTTTGCATTTATATTCAGTGAGAATATAAATGTGGGCATGTATATGCAGTCACGGGGTTTTCCTGTAATTTATTACGGGATCAGTTTTCTGAGGTTTCCAGTTTGCATTCCGTTCCGGCCAGTATTCCTTTGTTCCTTCACGGCCGGATTTTTCCGATGGAGGGGCTAATTGCAATCGTGCAAATTAGCCATTGGGGAGGGGGTTATTTGTTTTTGTGGCATTATGATAAGTTAAGCATCTTTGCTTTTTCATGATGGTCTTGCATTAATGAGATTAGAATGGATTAGAATTTGATTTGATATTGTTATCATCACTTTTGGATGTGGTCACCCTTTTGCTTTTCCTACTCTCACATCCTTTCATGTTTTGATCATTCCCTCCACCATTTTGTTCTAAAGGGGGCCGGCCACTTTGAGAGGGAGAGGGGATTCATTTTTGCATGAGTGAAAATCTATCATCTTATTTTGCTTGCTTGCAAAATTCCTAACACACCTCCAAAAGCTCATTGTTTCATTCCTCCATCAAAGGCAACTTCAACCCCCTAGAGACAATGGATTCTACACTTGCCTACAGCATTCCTTGGGCACGTCGGCTCGCCAACTTCGTGCCCGAGTTGCCTCGGTCCAGAGGTGGGAGCCAGTAAAAGAACCCGGCGATGTGGTGCCCGTTTCGACGAGGAGGCGATGACCGGAGATTCCGCGAGGAGATCGGAGTGGAAGCGAAGACCGAAGGACACGGATCGCTTGGTATAGCTTTCTACCGATTCTCTTGTTTGCTAGTAGCAGGTTAATGGTTACGATCCGGGTTTTTAGGATGCGGTAGTGCCGGTTTTAAAGTAAAGAAAAATTTTCGTTTCCGCATTTGGCCTCGGATAGACGGCCGGGGCACTACCGTAGTCCTACATGGTATAGAGCCACGCCATTAACCTAGTCTAGCTTGCTCTAACGTGTTTAGAACTTCGATCGGACGAGTTTCCAAAACTCGCGTTTTCATTGCATCAGTTTTCTGTCGAAATTTTTTTAGCTCAGAAAATTTTTCAGGTTGTTGCAGAAACACATGCAGGGAATTCTAAGCATTCTGTAAAAATTTGGTCGCTTGAACTCACTATTACACCGCGGAACCGCGGCCAAACCCTTGCTTGGGCCACGGTTCCGCCACGCTTTTAACTGTTCATTGTACCAAATTTTCACAGAGAGCTCCTGAGTTGAAATTGGGGTTTTTGGAATATTCTTTTTGGGCCCATATTTTCTCTGAGTGCTATAGTTCTGCTTGGGGCCCACTTAGGTAAATTTGATCGATCGAAAAGTTTAAACATGTTGGTTCACAGTATTTACATTATATCTGCGACCGTAAATGTCACTCGATCGGTAAATCCAGTCTATCTGCTATAGCCCTTTTAGACAGATTTGCGAACGTGACATTCACGTTGATGTTCTGTGTTGTGCTGTGATGTTGCGGATTGGTCATGGGGGATAGCCTGGATGCAATGGTAGTACAGTTTATTTTATATGTACATTTGATATTGCGGGGTGAGCGTCCGACATGTGGACTGCCGTCACTGCCTGTTTGTATATTATTCTTTTGGGGCACGACCGGGTCGAGGTCGATGTACCTATTGTATATTTTACTTTCTGTACTAGGATTACCCCGCGGTGGGGTGCACGGATAGCCTGGTTCTAGAGGGCAACGGGCCCGCATCTCATGGCATTGAGACGGAGGGGGCTTCACTCTAGAATTGGCGGGCTATTCGTCGCACTCGTAGGGGGTACAGGTTGACCCAGGAGGGGTGCCCAAGTTACCGGATTCCGTGAAGTGCTGGGTGGTCCATTCACGTTGCTGAAAGGGGCTGCCTCGCTTCAGGTTTTGGCGGGTAACTTGCCGCGCCCATAGGGGTCTAGGATTTCATTGCACAGGCTATCCACACGATCAGGGGAACGTCGGGTTTCAGTAGCGGCTCTGCGAAACCCGGGGATCCCAGATATCTGTATTGTTCTGTGATGCTTATTACATTTCTGTGATGTTGCATTTTATCACGCCTTGAGCGAATATTATATATTGATATATATACTAGTAGATGTTGTATATGTTTTGCATCCGCGCTAGTCCAGTCCCCGTTCTGTCGTTAGTTAAGTAACCTAACGGGTGATGACGGGACCCAGTGGCGAATGCGGATGACATATACGTACATCATTATTTTCGTTCTTTTGTGATGTGATCAATTGATGGGACTGCATTGATTAGGATCAATGCAAGCTAAACAAACCTATTCTGATGTTGTTGGAACAATTTTTCAAAAAGCTGTTATTGCAAGGACGTTCTCTTTTGTTTTGCACAGTGGTATTCGGTTATGAATATCCAGCACCTCAGTCGACGAGGCAAGGGCCGAGATCCCTTCATCGGGAGTGACCCCTTGGACAGAAGTTTGCGTCAGGGTAATAACTTCACTATAGCCGATTGACTTTTGCTTTGCATCGTGGTATTCAGTTGGAATATCCTGCACCTCATTCTATGGGGAAAGAGCCGAGATCCCTTCACCGGGAGTGACCTCTTTAGCAAAGGTTTTCGTCACTATATTTTTATAAAAAGTTATCCGGTTCCTTCAACGATATCAAGTTCATTGCGTTAAAAGGTTTTTTCGCCAAAAACCTGTCGTAGCCCTCCGTCGTTTCAGATTAGTATTTCTTAGTATTCGTGCTACGTATGTCGTGCTCAGCCGAGGCGTAGTGTGCGGCAGCTCTGTAATACTTTTCTGTCTTATGGATATGTGATTGGTTAGGACAGTTGTACGGTCATTTTGGCTCAGTCAAGGACTCGTGCGGGTGGGTCTAATGCAATCAAGATAATGACGGGTTGAACTTGGCTAGGATCCTTTTGATATGTTGGCTCAGTCAAGGTCACTTGGGTCCTAGGGGTAAAAACACACATCGGGAGTTTCTAAAGAAACTGAAACTTTCCAGATATGCGCATACCTTCTGCAGTGTGATAACGTGAGCGGATTCCGTCACATTATCATGCGATGATAGTTGGATCCCGATTCCCACTGATGAGTTTGTTTACTCCTCGGGTGATCCCGACTAATTCTTCTTTCAGGTTTGGAGGAGAATTTGACATTACAGCGGGAGGTTTCCTGATTAGATAAAGTGATAACCATTCTGATCTAGGTTAGAGTGCACGCTGAGTGTTTCTTTTCTCTCTTTCTCTTTGGCAGCGACCATTGACCCGACCTTAGGCTATGAATTAGTGACCAAAATTGACCGAACCTTCTTATACTCTGGCTTTTGGATTGTTAGAGTTGCAAACCTCATTGCCACTCCTACTTTTACCCTTTTCTCCAGGACACCCCGTATTACTACTAACGTCCACTTCCATTGAACAAAACTATCGTATGGTTATATACGAACTTGAATGAATTTATTCGAGGATGGTTTCCGGTTCTGGAGAAAACGAATAGGACTATTCAGTTGTCTTTTCCTTTTACCTTCTCTCAGGTTGCGAGTACTCCTTGGTTTAGGAGATAGTACACCTATTACACAAATAGGATAGTCTTCTTCCAAACCATAGGCAGGTGCCGACCGATAGGGAATGAAGAAAACCAATTAGCCTAACGATGGTGTATAGAAGGTATTAAGTAAAGACAAATAAAGGGATTAGTAAGAGGGCAAAGTAAATTGCGACTGCTATTCACGACCAAACCAAATATTTCTTCGCCAGTCCTAAATCACCTTTGTATTTCTCCAGGACACTCCGTATCACTACGAAGATCCATAGTTTATTTGGATACTCCATCGTATGGTTATATACGAACTCGAAAGGAACTTGTTCCAGTTCGGAGATGGATTCTGGTTCAGGAGAAATAGGAATAAGGTTTATTCAGGTGTCTTTTATCTTCACCTTCTCTCGCATTGCGAGTGCTCCTAGGATTAGGACAGTACACCCATTATGCTTATTGGATAGTCTTCTTCCAAACCATAGGCTGGTGCCGAAAGGTAGGGAAGGAAGAAAACCATTTGGCCTAAAGGGGTGTACAGAAGGTAATGACTAAAGACATATAAAGGGATTTGGAGAGATCACAAAGAATTATACGGTTACAGTTGTGAATCTGGATAATGGAAGAGGCATTACTAGGAATACCCAGATACCCCTACGAAACATTTCAATGTTTCAGTTTCACTGTGTACTGTTAAAAGAAAACAGATTTCCCAATTAGCCCTTGCTCCAGGGTATGTATTTACCAGGTATGATTCTCACATCTGTATGGTTTTACAGGTGATGAGTGGGAGTAAGTTATTGGGAATTAGGTGATCATCCTCATTATATCGGAATTCGTTGTAATTGGTGATATTTGAGGAAATCACCTGGGTTGTTTGCCGGACGACAAATATTTGGTTTTGAATATTCGTTGCTATGCACCAATTTCAAATTGATATATCTGTACGTCTATTTGTATAGAGTGAGATATAACTTTTTGAAATTATGTCTATGACATTTACCTATATCAGTGGATAGTTAGGTAAGGAGCATTAAACAGCGGTGTAATTCTTCTTAACCATGAGTACAGTTTTCAACCTACGACACACGGGGAATGAGTTATTAGACTAAGGGGACTTATACAGAGTATTGTATGTTGTCCAGTGTCCATGAGGACAGAGGGGTTGGTACTCGTACTATATTCTGTTTACTTGTGACTTCTCTAGTTCTTAGACATGTGTTTCGGAGAAACACAAGGTCCAAGTTTTGAGAAGTTATAGGTATATAAGTAAAGTAGAGAACCAGGTATTGCAAGTATCAGGATTCTTCAAGGTAATCGAGGATGTAGATACTTGTGCATGGTATTCAGTTAATAGTAATAGAACTTGTTTCTCTTTCAGGTTACTCATAATTGGAAGCATTCCTAAGTTGAGTAACGTTGATCGGCCTCCTTCCATTTAGTTGACATGCGCTAGAGACAGCTGCATGATTTGAATCTGGTTCAATTAAATCAGTGCCTCTGGTTCTATATTGGATATAGAACAGTTCATATCTTAACGATGTTAAGGTATGGGGAGTTGTCTGGCTTATGCTTAAAACCAGACTCTGGATAACTCGAGGCGCGTTTCTGTAATGGCTGTTTGTGGGTTGACCCGAGCTATGACGAGGGTTGACTTTCTACCATCTGGAAGATCAATAGTGATATTATTCTAGACTCGCCACAGTTTTTTAATAAAAATGGATTTTTTTTCAGAAAACAGTAGTGGGAGTATAATAGAACTGGAAGTAATTCCAGAACTGCAAACGATTACTGAAAATTTGATAAGAACCTAAAGATTCAATCTGGTTTGACATTCCATTAGACACTCCGCAGATATGGTGGGTAACCTCAGGCGCTCGAGAGGTACTTCGGTATGCTCAAGGACGGTGGCAGGGAGGTTCTTGTTTACCCAGATTTGCCATTGCTGTTGTTCCAGACTGTGAGATCCGGCAGGAGGATGAGTATAGCGTCGTTCTAAACTTGTTTTAGATGTGTACGTGTATATGGCTCTGCCAGAGGGTTGTCGTGGTCAGTGGGAGCAGCGGAAGCATTGGTAGACAAGTGGCTTATGTCTATTTATAGACTAAAGCAGATATAGCGGAGATAGATCACCTATTTCTGATGTGACAGTCATAGGTTTGACTTCATCAGAATAGGGGATAGATCTGTTAAGAAGGTAGTAGGGTGTGATGTCCTAGTATTTGGATGACACACACAGAGTAGGAAGTAAAATTCCTATACTACGATCGGTTATATTTTGGTTGTCACACAGTGGTTTCTCCACAAAGGACTTGGATATTATATCAGACATTCTGGTTACTAGATCTATGGTTTTAGATCTAGATTTGGGTAGTTTCCCAATCTGGGTACTTAGACAGCATTCTAAAGGTGTTTTAGAATGGACAACTCCTGGCACGGTAGTATACCTGCAGGTGATGGAGTCACCCTCTCTAAAGGTGTCTTACAGACTAAAGGGGAGAGGGATGTGCATGAATGGCAGATCACTTGCTTAGGCAATTGAGTCAATCATGAGATGTCAAGTACCACACCAGATATTGTTTTTGCACGAGGTGCAATAAGTTGATATTGATCCAATCCTGGAGAAACATTCGGAAGCAGTTTTAGAACATAAGTGGATGTTCTAGGGATATGATAACGACAGCCTCATTCGGGAGACAGTTATCATTCCAGGCTTCCAAGGTGACTTGGATGACAAAATGACTGTCAGAGTTATAGTTCTCCCTCTGACGAGGGGCAATATTTTGGACAGATGGTCCAGGTAGATACTGAGGGAAGGCATGGCACATGATACTGATTAAGTTCAGTTGACGATACAGTCTAAGAAGTTTGGATTTGGAGTTCACTTATGAGCTAGGTCCCATCAGATATCCAGACACATTCTAAGATAGGTATTGCTCATTTCGGGAGATGATTTTCTCCGCGAACTTGAGATAAAGAGAGACATAGAAAGAAACATCCGAGCGGATCCACTCACTAAGGCTATTCCTCGAACGCAATAGTTTCGCAAACAAGCTTTTTGAGACTGACTAGTAGAGGAGTTGGGTGTTCGGTATCACACGGGCTGTGAGTATGCGACATCGCAATAATTAGCCTTGAGTGCAAGTGGGAGATTGTTGGAGATAGTGCCCTCAGAGTCAATTATTGGATCACATGCACGTGATTGCAATGATTGAGGGAGGACCTATACCGGTAGGACAGTCTTGCTCAAGATGATAGTATGCTATCTGGTTTATCTTTATCATCGTGTACTGCTTTAGGTGACATTACTGATCACTATTGCACTTTGATAGAGCCCCTAGGATTCTTGCTTGACTGCCAGCAGTATGATGGCGATCATATACGTGGGAGCTGGGGTCTATAAGCACATCCTTAAATGGTCCCTAGTCGTGAGAGTTTCGAGACAGGGCATCGATACTCCAGAGTAGACTAGTGTATACAGTCGAGACCCCGACGAGGGGCGGTGGCCGTTCTCACAAGCCACTGGTGTCAGTTGGTTCACCTAAGATGTATACAGGTGCTCAACGGGTATGAGTACACCGGACAGGACTCGCCGGGAACATGCTAGTTGGTCTTATACCTGACGTCAGATAGCAGTTCCCTGGTGACATGTGTACAGGTTAGTTCATCGACCTGAGATCGTCATTTGTCTCGTGTGAGTTCCCACCGTGCTTTGATTACTACCCTACCACGGCTCAAAGGAGTCGTGCAAACAGGTTTTAGTTGGGTACAGTCCCTTGCCACATGGAGGTAGTGAGCGGATCAGCAGGGGTTCGTCTCTCCCGGTATTGGGGGTGAGGTCGCGCTGTGTCTAGGAGAGCCATTACACAAAGCCCTCGGCCGAGGCAGGAGATTTACTGGTAGGTATTCCAGTAGTATTTCAGGGTGTTCTGGGCTGCACTCCGACACGACTTGTACCGCTTATGGGGGTCTGACTTTTACCAACTCCCTAGGCCCGCCATGCGATACTCATAGACGAACGGACCGGACTGTACGGATATTATCACTGACAGGCTCAGTAGGGTGTCAGGATGAGTTCGCTCATCGACGTCCCTTTTGATCAATACCTGGTAGCCCGTTACGTATTGGCTAATACCTCTGACGTGCTAGTGGTTAAATCCACAACCAAAGTATTGAAGAGTCTTTAGAGTCCCCCACAGACCAGTTTCTCAAGTTTCGGGCGAAACTCTGTAGAGGCCGTATGGAGATATGGCAGGGTTCGATCAGATACGTGCGGTATTGCACGGATCATGATCGGACGGATAATACTAGCGGGCTTTGGTTTACGCCAGATCCTAGTATAGTACAGTGTAGATTTTGTCTCTTTGCATTTATATTCAGTGGGAATACAAATGCGGGCATGTATATGCAGTCATGGGGTTTTCCTGTAATTTATTACGGGATCAGTTTTCTGAAGTTGCCAGTTTGCATTCCGTTCCGGCCAGTATTCCTTTGTTCCTTCACGGCCGGATTTTTCCGATGGAAGGGCTAATTTGCAATTGTGCAAATTAGCCATTGTGGAGGGGGGTTATTTGTTTTTGTGGCATTATGATAAGTTAAGCATCTTTGCTTTTTCATGATGGTCTTGAATTAATGAGATTAGAATGGATTAGAATTTGATTTGATATTGTTATCATCACTTTTGGATGTGGTCACCCTTTTGCTTTTCCTACTCTCACCTCCCTTCATGTTTTGATCATTCCCTCCACCATTTTGTTCTAAAGGGGGCCGGCCACTTTGAGAAGGAGAGGGGATTCATTTTTGCACGAGTGAAAATCTATCATCTCATTTTGCTTGCTTGCAAAATTCCTAACACATCTCCAAAAGCTCATTGTTTCATTCCTCCATCAAAGGCAACTTCAACCCCCTAGAGACAATGGATTCTACACTTGCCTACAGCATTCCTTGGGCACGTCAGCTCGCCAACTTCGTGCCCGAGTTGCCTCGGTCCAGAGGTGGGAGCCCGTAAAAGAACCCAGCGATGTGGTGCCCGTTTCGACGAGGAGGCGACGATCGGAGATTCCGTGAGGAGATCGGAGTGGAAGCGAAGACCGAAGGACACGGATCGCTTGGTATAGCTTTCTACCCATTCTCTTGTTTGCTAGTAGTAGGTTAATGGTTACGATCCGGGTTTTTAGGATGCGGTAGTGCCGGTTTTAAAGTAAAGAAAAATTTTCGTTTCCGCATTTGGCCTCGGATAGACGGCCGGGGCGCTACCGTAGTCCTACAGTAGCCTCCTTTTCTTTATAATATTTTTGTGATATCATAATTAAACCCTAATTATCTAGTTTAAGATCTTGGTTATTGTAGATTAGCACCCCGAAAATTTTAAAAACAACATGCGTGATGCTAGTAAAACCCAGTGGTGGTGCTAACATACACTTTCATGGTATCAGAGCCAAAGCTAGAAGATTAGACGATGTTTTTAGAGTTGCGAAACCGAAATAACTCCGATAACCGAAACCCAAAAACCAACTTTCTGTCGAATTTTAAATCATCTCTGAATTTTTTTTAAACATGTACAGAATGTTGCATATGACGGTTCTTCATTGGAGTCTTGGGCTCGTTTTTGTTTGGTGCTCTGTTGTCTTGGGTTTAGGGTTTCATAGTTATGTTTGATTGGCCTAGTTTGCATGTGATGTTAACAATTCTGCTAGGGCTAATCAGAGTGTTTTGTAGTCGCAATTTTAACGTCGTTTCGGGTTTAAGTTTGATATGTGATACACTAGTTGGAATCCACATTTAATTAGTTTTGTGAAAACTAGTTTGTAATTGTAAATCTAGCAATTTATTCTCTATAGATCGATTTCCTTGAAGTTTCGATTCGGATCGAAACTCCGTCGCAATCGCGTATCGTACACGAATAATCGCCAGATAACTTTACTTGGTAGCCACGCCCCATAGGCCCGACCAAGGGACTTTAGGAGAACCCCATTGCCAAAAGCATCCATTCGGGTGCTCGCGGCCACGGTGTTCCGCCTAAGTGCACTTGGTTGACGACATCGGGGGTGTGGCCATCTACTAAAGTTTCCAACGAGTATTCGATCAGGTAGTCAGGAATCTTGTTGAATTACCTGACTAAGTTATTGAAAAGTGTTTTCGATATGAGACTAAAATGCAAGTTTTATAGGCTAGACATGAAATTCGGCATATGAGATATTCCGGGTTTATGATGTCTAAGGAAATGCGGATTCTAATTATTGTAGTTTATCATTTTTTTTCTGCGACCGTAAGTGTAATATGTGGTGTATCCCAAATCTCGTTGCTATATGTCAACGGAATTGGGGATACGCATATTTACTTACGTTGATGACATGTGATGTTATGTGTTGCTGTGATATGTTATATTGGATCGTCGTGAATGAATTGCCGGGGGGTTTATGTGAGAAGAGAGTTTTTCAATTTTCATTCATGTAAAATTTGTATGTAATATTCTTTTATTGGGACACTTCCGGGTTGAGCATGATGTCACCATTAATGTATATTATTTATTTTTTCGCATTAGGATAGACCCAAGGCGGGGAGCATAAGTAACCGGGTTCTGGAGTCCAGTGGGAGACCATCTCGAGGAGTCGAGACCGGGTCTCCTAACTCTAGAATTGGTAGGGTTGCTTGCCGCTCTCGTAGGGGTCTAGGGATGTGAGTATGGCTATTCATCACGACTGTAGAATCCGTGTTTTTCATTATTGGCTGAATTTAAAACACGGATCTTGTTGGCTATAGTGCCTTCAAGGCAATTATCATAGTCGCGGACTTGTGATTATGATGATTGAGGTAGGACCTATACCGATAAAATAGTCTTACTCAAGATGATAGTATGCTATCTGGTTTGTCTTTATCATCATGTACATGTTGATAGAGCCCTTAGGATTCTTGCTTGACTGCCAGCAGTATGATGGCGATCATATTTGTGGGATCTGGGGTCTATAAGCACATCCTTAAATGTCCCTAGTCGTAGGAGTATCGAGACCGGGCATCGATACTCCAGTATAGACTAGTGTATACTGATCGAAACCCCAACGAGGGGCGGTGGCCAGGTCTCACAAGCCATTGGTGTTAGTTTGTTCACCTAAGATAGTATGCAGGTGCTCATTGGGTTATGAGTACACTGGACGGACTCGCCGGGAACCTGCTAGTTGGTATTATACCTATTGTCAGATAGCAGTTCCCAGGTGACATGTGTACAGCTTAGTCTGTCGACCTGAGATCGTCATTTGTTTCGTGTGAGTTCCCACTGTGCTTTGATTACTACCCTACCACGGCTCAAAGGAGTCGTGCAAACAGGTTTTAGTTGGGTACAGTCCCGAGCCACATGGAGGCAGTGATCGGATCGTCGTGGATTCTTCTTTCCCAGTATTGGGGGTTGATGTCGCGTTGTGTACGGATGGACATCACCATAAATCCGTGGCCACGGTGGAAGAGAATTATCGATCCAGGATCGATAGTTTCTCATGTGGTGATGGGGTTTCATACCGACACTAAATGTCACGTTGTTAGGGGTTTGACTTTATCCACCCCCTTAGACTCGATATGCGATACTCTTAGACGAACAGACCGGACTGTACGGATATTGTCACTGTCAGGCTCAGTAGGGGTTCTGCATGAGTTTGCTCGTCGGCCTCCCTTTCGCTCAATACCTGGGTAGCCGTTACGTACAGCTAGTGCCGCTGACGTGCTTGTGGTTAAACCCACTGTCAGCATATTGACGAGTCTTTAGAGTCCCACACAGAGGGTTTTCACGGTTCAGGCGATATGGTGTACATGGCGTATGTTGATACATACAGGTGTCCGATTAAATATGTGCACTTGCTGCACAGACTTTAATCGGACGGTTGATAATACTAGCGGCTTAGGATTAAGCCGGATTATTAAATCAGGTTTTGATTTAATAATTTACATATGTATTTATATATATGTATTCTAATATTATTGTTCACTATTCCATTTCTCTCTCGGCTATTCGTACTTTGGTACGAATACGCGTATATGTATTTCGATACATGTACCGGGAAGTATTCCGTATTTTATACGGAATAGCTTCTAGAAGTTTTGCCACATCATTATTGATTTTCCTTTTTAGGAAATTCATTTGTTTTATAATGAGGTGGAGGGTGGAAAATGTGACATGACTTTAGGCATGGGTCAAAGCATGGTATTTGGGTATGGTTTGATTTGTTTATTGTAATTGGATAAGTTTTTCTTTTTGGTGGGAATGAGAGATGGGGGGGAGGCGGCCACATTTGGTGTGGTATTTCATTTCATTTGTTTGATGATATACTCCCACTCTTTCATTTCATCCAAAAACACTTAGCCATTCTTTGCTCATGCCAAAAGCTTCATCACCTCTTTCATCTTCTTCTTGAGTTGCTCCATGGAGCACATGGATGAGAGAAAAATTATAGTGATACACTACTACACCCCCACTCTCCATCACTAGCAACTTTGGAGCGTCGGTTACCTCGTTCGACGAGGTTGGAGCTTGCGCCGTTTCCCTCGGGTGGATCATCGGAGACAAAGGAAGACCGGCAACCAAACCACATCAAGGAGACGCTAGGAGCTTGGAATGAAGACCGAAGGACACAGATCTATTAGTGTATATGCTCTAGAGGCCATTACTGTATCATACTAGCTTGTATATTACTTAATGGAAGCTTGGGATATTCACAGTTGTATAGACAGTCTTGCTCAAAATGGTAGTATGCTACTTGGTTTGTCTCTACTTCAATATGTGCATGTGTTTCTTTTAGCATATCGCTTATATACATATTAGTAGAGCCCTTAGGATCTTTGCTTGATTACCAGCATTGTGATGGCGCTCACACTCGTGGGGGCTGGGTAATCCAGAAGCACATCCTTATACAGGTCCCTAGTCGTAGGACTATCGAGACAGGGCATCGATACTCCGGAGTAGACTAGCGTATGCGCTTCTCATCCCAGCGGGGGAGACGGTCTGCCCCACAGCCGTCAGTACGTCGTACTTGAGATAGTATGCGGGTGCTCGTTAGGTTACGAGTACACTGGACATGACTCGTCGGGAACTGTTGGTTGGTATTATACCTATCGTCGGTTATCAGTTCCTAGGTGACATGAGTACAGCTTAGTCCGCTGACTTGACACTGTCACTTCGCCTCGAGTGTGTTCCCACTGTACTTAGATTACTACCCTACCACGGCTCAAAGAAGTCGTGCAAACAGGTAGTAGTTGGGTGCAGTCCCGAAGCACTTGGAGGCAGTGACAGTTAGACAGGATTCGTCTCTCCCGGTATTGGGGGTTGACATCGCGCTGTGTCTAGGAGAGCCATTACACAAGTAGTCCCTGGCCAGGGCAAGCGAGATATACTGGTAGGTTTCCAGTGTTATCTCAGGGTGTTCTGGGCTACACTCCGACACGACTTGTACCGCTATTAGGGGATTGACATTCACCGTCCCCCTAGGCCCGCCATGCGATGTATCAGACGAACAGACCGGACTGTACGGAGATTGTCACATACAGGCTCAGTAGGAGTTCGGATGGGTTTATCTCATCGGCCTTCTTATCGACATCTACCTGGGGACCGTTACGTACAGCTAGTGCCGCTTGCGGTCTGTGGTTAAACCTACTGCCAGCGTAGTGTGGAGTCTTTAGAGTCCCACACAGAGAGTTTCCCTGCACTGAGCGAAACGTGTAGAGGCCGTATGGTTTTACGGTAGGGCTACGACCACTTACGCACACTTGTGTGCGTTTGCTGTTCGGGCAGGAAATACTAGTGGGCTTTGGTTTAAGCCAGATCCTAGTATTGCACGGATGGATTTGTGTTGTCTTTTGTGCATTCGCATTCTACGGAATTCGGATGCAGGTGTGTATGCACAGTTTCGAGGAGCGATGAAGGAGGACCTGCCTCATTAGGATTTTGGCAGATGGTTCGGCCAAAACCGTAATGTGGCAGACTCATTACGGTTTTGACAATTTGTTTGGTCAAAACCGTTATGAGCTGGAGACATTGTTTACTAATCCTTTTAGTGATAGATTAGTGATGGCTAATTGCATTGACCATTTGACCACTTAGACCTCTCTTGACTTTGTTGACCCGTTGACCATTGACCTTCAAGAGAGATCTACACTCTTCTTTCATTTTCTTTTTAATTCTTGAGTTATGATAATGGTCAATTCAATGTAGCATCAACTTTATCATGATAGGATTAGTAATGATGGTTTTGGGTGTATTATTGCAACCATGGTTCATTACCTTTGGGTTAATCTTTTTCATTATTCTCTTCTCATCCTCTCTCTTGAAGTGAGAAGAAAAAGAAAAGCTCCATGGTTGCTAAGTTCTCTCCTTCATCTTCCTCCTCTTGAAAATTCTTTTGATCTCATGTGTTGAGAGAAAAAGAATCCACATAGACAAACACTTCCATCTTTCTCTTCTACACAACCTAAGGCATTTAGATTAGCAATCTCTTTGCCCTAGTTGCCTCGGCTTGAGGTGGAGCTTGGTGTACAACTCTCGGGTGGATCGTCTTCGACTCAAGGAGGCCGCGGAGGTGACCTAGATCCGGATCGACCCTCGGAGCGTGGATGGACGAGCCGGACAGCGGAGAGAAGACCCGAAGGACCAGTTTCGTAAGGTATATTTTCTACAGCATAGTAGTTAAAGCCTCTTCTTGTTTGCTAGTTTCTAGTTTAGCCAAGATCCTTGCTTTTGAGTCCATGTTGCCTCGCGCCAAATTATTGTTTTTCGCCGTTTCCGCCTCCCCGTAAGAACCGGGATGAGCAACGTGGACTTACAGTGGTATCAGAGCCTAGCTAAACATAAACTAGCAAGTTAGCAAAGTGTTAAGAATATCGATCGGAAAAAATCACAAAACGAGTCCGGGAAAAACCGTGTTTCTGTCGAATTTTTATACTACCGTAAAAATAATTTAACATACATGAAAATTCGTCTCAGGGTTTTTATAGAACACACAGCAAAACGGAGCCTCTGACTCGGCCAACTCACCGCGGAAACGCGGCCAAACCATGGGTTTGTCCGTGGATCCGCGGCCGAGTTGACTCGGCCGCGACTCCGGTTTGCTGCAGTGTTCTTATCTGGTAGTTTTGGGATTTTTAATACATGTTTTTTCCACCCAGAATTTCCAGAGAGCAAATTGACTTTTGGGGTGGTTATAAATCCGTATTTTGATCGATATTCCGTACTCTCTGGCTAATGAATATTTTCTGTGATGTGATATATGTATTGAACGTCCGCTAATCGCTATAAGTCGATTAGTGGGGGTTATACATATCTGTGATCTGTAATGTTGTTGGTTTGTGGATATGAACTCGTTGGATTGTCACGGATGAATAGCCGGGAATGGGTGTGAGATGAGAGTTTCTTTTTCTTTCATTCATTGTAAAATTTGTAAATTGATGTAATATTATTTGTTTGGCCGCACAACCGGGTCGGGGTTGTAGCCGTCATTGTATAATTTCTTTTTACTGTTTTTGCTCCTAGGATAGACCCAAGGTGGGGTGCACAAACTACCGGGTATCTCGAAGTGCCGAGTGGCCTACTCACGGTGTTGAGGGAGGTTGTTTCACTTCGGGTACTTGGCGGGTAGTTTGCCGCACCCGTAGGGGTCTAGGGTGGGGTTTGGCTATTCATCGCGACCGTGTAATCCGCTTTTCGTTGCAGGCTCGAACGAATCGCGGATTCCTAGTATATCCAAAGTGTTCATCTGTGATCTGTAATTGTAACATTTCCAAAATAATAAAATATTATTTTTAGGAATTTTTATAATTTAATATTATATTATTGATTATTTTAATATTAAATTAATATTTAAATGCAAATAAATGGAGAAAAATTACGGAAAATTATGGAAAATTCTAAAATGGGTTAATTATTGGAATTTTGACATTTTTAGGTTGTTGTGATCATTTTGACACTAATTTAGTGCTAATCGCGATTAAAATCGCTAATCGGGTTTTTTGGCAATTTTGTGCAAAACTTGCACATACCACTTTTTCTCACACTTATGCATTTTCTTTCATGATATTTGGGGAACCACTATTCTTGTGAGAAGGTATTTGAGAGAAAAGAAAAGGGAAAAAGAAAAGAAAAGAAAAGAAAAGAAATTAGAGTGAGGGTAGGTGAGAGAGAGGATGGGCATTGTTGACTACCACCCTTAGCCATTTCTCCCATCATTTTCTTCCCTCTTCCTCCTCCTCCTACTGCTGAACCTGCACCCCATTCCCTCCCCTCTTCAAAGCCTAAAAACATCTCAAAAACAACCCCAAAACCCTAGGTCCGTTTCATTAAAAGTGTGCACGAGCCCGAGATCTACAAGATGGACTAGGAAAGTTGCTGTTTTGGTGCTGTGGGAAGATTCTTGAGTCTCTTTTGAGGTAATTCTTTCACAAATATTTTAGTATTTCAAGTGATTTAGCCTCTTTTAAAGTTTGATGTCGATATCGGGTGAATTGTGCATATTTGGACAAAATTAGAGGAGATGAGGGTAATGTTGAGTTTTGACCTTGCAATTGAGTTTAGAGAGTGACCTTAGACCCTAATTGACCAATTCCCTGCCCTAAAACAACCTGAAACCCAAAAATACGGAATTACGGGACTTTCATGTCGGTTTGTGAGCGTTTAGAGTGTGCAGGGAAATCTGGAACACACTGGGACTGTTTCAGGCAAATTCAACAATACCAGGGACCAAATTGAGACCATTGGAGGCCACCCTGACCAAACGGACCCCATTGGGCATAGGGGGGCCGGCGAGGCCGGTTTTGGAAGTGTTGTGGCCGGCCAAGTGAAGGTGGAATGCTTCGGGGTTGGTCCAATAGCTCAAATACATCATATATAGCACCCTAGAGTTGTTGATTTGCCCTGATTTGGCCTGAGACGAAATCTGGGATCGTTTTCATGGGTTGCTGCCTTAAATTCAGTATTTGGTTTTGCGTATTTTGATTTGGTGATTTTGGTATTTGTGTGTTATCTCGATCGTGTGACGTTTATACGTCTATATCGAGTGATTCCGGGTTGTTTTGCGAAGGCTAGCCATAGGTTCTAACCTATAGGCCTTTTCGCGTATCGTGTTGGTTTTAGCGTGTCGTTTTGGATTTAGTGTGTCGTTTCAAGTGTTGATTTGGTTTTGATGCGATGCGATACGTGTGATTCATGTAGGTACACCGCGACGATCCGAGGCGATGCGGAAAATAACGGAGACATCGACACCGACACGCAGGATACAGGTGAGTAGATTATATCTACAGGGGGAAGTCGGGTGGATGGCGTATAGCACCCCCGCAGTCCGTAATTAGTATTATGTAGTATATTTATGTGTGTGATAGCTTTAGTGTGTCTTGGTTAGTTAGGGGTAGAAATGACCAGCATAGCTCCTAGTTGCGAACCATAGGATAGATTTGCACCCACACGTATACACTTGTGTGTTTCTTATACTTGCACTGTGTTCGATGATATGGGATGACTTTGGAGATGAGTCGATGGTGTGGGCTTGTGCTGTGAGATCGGTGATTTGATACGATTCATATGTGGGATATGACTTGTGTTTCTTGCGGGCTTGGGATATGTGTTTACCCCCGCATGCATACTTCATTGATGGTATCGATTGTACTAGACACAGAGTAGTACCCCAGACTTTTGATCTGATGATAGTGATACCTATTTTGTGATGAGACAGTGAGATGTTGAACCCTACCCAGCTATTGGGGATGTCGTACGATGATTTACTGTACGAGCCGATATTGATGATAGATCCGCACTCATAAGTCGAGGATATCTTACGATATGACATTGAGGCGGGATCACCGACTATATATCTATATATATATATATCGACTCAGATGTTAGGCGGTTTCCTTACCTATAGTTCAGCCGTATAGTTAGTGTAGTTGTTAGAGTAGATTTGACTTCTTACCTATTTCAAAAACTGACGAATCGTGGGTATTTTTAAAGACAGCTCAAGGGAATCTACGGATATTTCAAAAACGACGTATCTTTTCATAAAAACACCGTAGCCCCTATTTTCAAAACCCCATGATTCGTGTTATTTCAAAAGGCACCAATTGTAGGACTTATGTTAGATTAATGCAGATTAGTTTTAGTTACGTCCAGTTTCAGCTCCCACTCCCTTTTTGTGGTTCGCTTTGCATCGCATTTTTTATACTATGTTTCATACTCCAGTATTAATATCATGCTGATAGGACACCAGCACCATTACCGATGATGCGTATGTACCACGTACACTTACTTGCCGGCTCACACACATCTTCATCGGTAATTGCCATGTCACGTACACCTTAGAATATATATTATTGCTTGACATAGCCTTTTTGCTAGTAGTTTAGACATTGTAGTTATTACCTGCTACTTCCTGCATACTATTATTCATTGTTATGCCGCATTCATGGATTCTCATGCATATATTCACTATTTTGCATGCTATTGAAGTTTGGATTTGGATTCTATGAGATTTTCTGGATTTGGAGGAAAACCGCAAAAACACAAATAAACATTTCCTCTCTCTTTTAAAATAAAAAGTGCGGTTTTCCCATGATGTATGAGTCATCCACTATGAGTTTGCTGATGGATTTGGAAACCCGATTCGAGGAGACGGATGAACCGTTTCGGGTACATGGTGGACCCGGTACGGTACCCCGGGGCAAGAGGAATGTGGTGATGACGTTGAGCCTGGCAGGGGAGTACTACCTACCGGTGATTTTACCCGACGCGTCGGATATCCGGAGGATACCGTCGTGGTCTGAGATTTATGGTAGGGGCCGGTCTGGACTGACGGCGCCCTAGATATTGTGGCTGAGACCTTGAGATATCAGGATATTGGGATTTCGTTTGTGCCGATGCTAGGCACAGTTTTATGCTGATTTCATTGTGGTACCTTATTTTTAAAATACAGGGGAAATCTCACTAAAGTATGAAAACAGTTGTTTCAAGTGAATGTATTCTGTTTTCACGCATTCATATCTCATTCATATGCTATATTGTTATCTGAGGCACTGACACAGACACATGAGATTGCACTCGGGTTAGATATTTACCCTAGCCTTGCTACAGGCTGCATGTTTTATATTGAGGATTTTCTATACTGATCGTATTGACCTAGGATTATGTCTTGCATTCGGTTTCTTCTTGTAGATGTTTCTATTCACGAGTTGGCAACTCACCCCCGTTGTGCCACAGTTCTTGCAGGTTCTGCCGTACAGGTTCCAGTGCGGCATTTCTGGCACACTTTATTCTTGCGGGTGATTTGCTTTGGTAGGTGGATTCTTTCGTATCAAGAATCACCATTTTATTCATGTATTTCATTGTATCTAGAAATTGTCCATCAACCAAAACTTGTTTATTCTTTCAGACTTAGAGACAGTGTTGTATTATTCGACCTTAGAGTCGCGCTTAGTTGTACTGCGGATTTCCTTGTTGCTTTTGAGCTTTCTTTTGGATTTGATCCTCGCCACTTGGCGTTGTATATTATCATATCATTGTGTGGTTGTGACCGTCGATTGACGAAGAGCTAGCTCCCGCTTGGGGATGCCTTATCATTGTTTATATTGTTATCCATGTTGTACCCCATTCGGGGCCCGTTTTACAAAGGAAACTCTGCCGAAATTTTTAGAAAGGACTGTACTGTTTTTAAATGCATATTCGGCTTAGTTATTTAAAAACCTTGATTTCAAACCTGTATTTCTTCACTTCTTTAAAACCAGTTTTCCTTACTTATTCTTAAAAATGGTTTTAGATTTCTGGGCTTTTGGCTTACTTGGATCAGATGGAGTCCTATAGGCTTCATATGTTTCAAGGGCCAGTCACGTGCTCTTTCGGGTCGTGACAAAGTTGGTATCAGAGCGCTAGGTTGACCTTGGTTCGAGTCTAAGTTTGACTATGTGGAGCCTAGGGAGTTGTTTATATACGGAACTTAGGCTTGACCTTACGGAACTTAGACTTGGTCGAGGGGGTGTAAACCCGAACTTTCGTCGTTTTAGGATGACCCTTGGTTGATGGAATAGGTGACTAAAGTAGAGTGACGTACCGTTGGTATGTTCCGCGGCATACTTACGACACGCCACTCCGCTTAAGGAACCATAGGATGTACATTTCTTTCGAGATCAGTGATTCTCTTCATATCCAGGATTATACATCCATTTGAGATCCCCGATTCTACTAGTTTCATGATCATACCCTTATTGATGCTGTTCCTTCCTATGATCATGTATCCACTTTGGATCTGTTGTTTCCTTTCTTGCCATTGATGTGCTCTCTTTGATACTCGATTGAGGTTCCTGTCACCATGTTTGAGTACAGTTTGGGCTGCTGCTAGGGTTACGGCCGGTGTGAGCTCGTTTGGTACGAGGGCCGACCATTGTGTTTTCTGGTGACATGGGAACGTCTCGAGTTAGTGTTGGTGATTGTGACCTCTAGTGGAGGCGAGTGTTTGGTCTTGCACCAGATGATCGAGTCATTGTTAGAGCTGCCAGTTGAGAGAGGAGTGTTGATGTACAGCATACCTCAGAGATTGTGATGTCGCCTACCGTGCAGACAGATAGACCAGCGGTGGCTGAGATTGACAGGATGTTGCTTCCGGAGCTTACGAGCTGAGATTGCCGGGGCTTTCAGGCAGATATGCGACAGATGATAGCTAGTCTACCCGATTTGAGAGACGAAGGTGATTCGTCCGATTTTGCGCCAGAGCGGACCCAGTTGAGTTGAAGATTTCCAGGGTGGAGAGTCTTACTCAGATCTAGAGCAGACCGATTCAGAGATGACCGCCAATGTGTTGCCTTCCCTGGAGGATTGAGGCGTTGTTCGGCGTACAGGCTTATGAGCCAGTTGTTGCTGCAAATGATGAGATGTCCCCCAGATGATTGGAGCTACTGCAGCATGACCATGTTCTTAGTGAGATGATGGTGAGTCGCTAGTCACCGAGGATAAATGACTAGGACGTGTGGTAAGTTCGCTTACCCCGATGCGAGGTCATGAGGTGGATTGTTTCCAGCTAGAGACGACTTCACGCAGGTTCGTTGAGAGTCGATAGAGACGATCGAATGTCAGGAGCCTATTTTCCAAGTTTAAAGTATACGGAAAGACATGCAGGTGATTTCTATGGACCCTCTAGAAGAATGAAACCCTAACTCGACTTCATGACCGTGTGACAGCCTTTGAACCTTAGGGTTTACGGCAGTTCCGCGGCGCCATTAGTGAGGCTTGGGTTTGCCCTTCTACGGCTGGACCACCGACGCTGTGGCATGTACTCGATACTATTAAACTGTACCCGAGATGTGAGCTCTTGGGGGATTATGAGGATCTGACGAGTCGATCGGGTGATTCGACATCTTTCGGATATCGTGATGGGACACTACTTGGGAGACTCCAGATACGAGCATAGCCGTCGGAGCGCAGTTCGTGTAGCCACGATGAGACGAGTCCGAGTCAGTAGACATTTGAGCAAGGCGGAGTAAAGAGTTCGTACGAGATTTCGACGAGATGACGTCCCACTCCGCTGACATTAGAGATGTGTTATGCACCCCGAGGCGTGGTATATGGATATATCTTCCAGAAAGAAGCGCGATAAGTATGCAGCCGTTCCGGAATAAGCTTTAGCTTCAGCATTGGATGATGACTTCCGGGCATTTCGGCAGGATTGAGGTTTGTGAAAGGGACCTCGACAGGACCTTTCTGGAGAACGATACGAGAAGACCTAGACCAGGAGTGGTCGTGTTGCGCACACCCAGCAGGCCAGAGTTCGGCATTGTCGACGAGGTAGTTGACCAGGATCGGATAAAGGAACTTACCCAGATGCGTTACGAATTGATCAAGGACGGACGAGTGATGAGTTCTCCTCCGATGGTAGGGACGTGTTCCCGAGGACCTGTTCGACCAGACAGCTTCTACGGAATGATGAAGCTACAGAGTACGCGATTTCGAGACCGTGCGAGAGACTTCAGATGGGTCAGAGCTGATAACATTGCAGTGCGCAGATAGAAACGTGACGTCGCAAGACGACGATAGAGACAGGTGAAACAAGAGGTTCGTGTGAGACACTGACGAGCTGTCATTGCTTCCCGTCGAGACTAGAGACCTGATATGCTTACAGCGACGTTGGGATGCGACCGGTTTCCGAGAAATGATGTGCTGAGGACACAGATGCCCTTTGAGCGAGAAGAGGTTATGCAGGAGAGCTAGCCTCTGTACAGATCGGCATAGGCATGATTGGAAGAGACCTTGAGCAGGATTCCTTCCAGGATATTGCTGCAATGATGTTTGCACCCAGGATCAGATGTGTGACGGGCATTCAGAGAGTCAGAGACCGACATCAGTAATTTGCTGCCTTACGAGTGGTCGTGAGGTTTGACCGAGAGGTGACCAGAGAAGTGCCAGCACGGAATCGTCCCCGTTAGCACACCTGACAGGGCCGATGAGCCGATTGACCGCGTGATAGGTAATCCGCAGAGAAGATAAGGACCCAGAGAGTCAGAAGACACTAGGCCGTGAGCAAGAGGCAGGTAGATATCCTGCGCTGCTAGCAGTGGATTGCACCGACTCCTTCTCGACCTTGAAGGAGGAGCTACCGACGACGGTATTTATGATTTGTGATTTCGTGATTCGGTCATCACGTATCCGTCATGTTGGATTTCGGTATTTTTGGGCGTTCTGTTGCATGATTTAGTTTTGATGATTGAGTTTCATGATATTTGTTTCATGCACCCACTGGATATTTATATATTTTGCGCCTAGCTATTACATTTGAGAGATTGATTGAGATTTCATGCCTACCGTATGCAGTGATTTGATTTGCACTTCCAGCATGGTTTTCATGCACCTTTAGTGCTTTGATATACGATTTTGGTGCACACCCGATGCACTAAATCGAGATTTCTTCGTGCATGTCAGATGCACCGGATTTTGGCTGTCAGGCATATACGTTGCCTATGACGGATGCTTCGTGCACACCCGTTGCACCTAGATGTTGATTTGTGCACCTGTTTAGCACATATTTGGATTTTTGATTTCCGTGCGCACCAGACGCACGGGATTGTGTTACGTGCATTTTTGGGATTTATTCCTTTTGGAGCAGTACTTTTTATGATGTTGGATTTTGCTTTCATACTGAGCAGAACTAGTCAATGGACGGTACCTGGATATACTTTTCCATGCATCGATAGTTTTCGAAGGGATTTCCAAGGAGCGAGCTATAGTCTCAATATATATATACTTACGTGTCTGGTATGACACGAAATGTTTTAAAACAAGGAAACCCTTCCAAATTGCTTTTAAAACGGCGGAACGTGTTTGGTAAACGAAGGATATATATACATATATAGTTTTTCTTGTGAAAAACGTCCGCCACTGTGCAGTGTTAGGTGCATCGCACAGCGACAAAAAAAAAAAGATTTGGCATGCTTTTGCATCAGCTATTTACATGTATAGATTGGATGTCTACATGTGTAGTTCTGATCCATATCATATCGATTTTGTATTGGATTTGACATTGAGTTTGTTTTACCCTGACTCCGATGATTGCGGGATGCTTGATGGAGCGTTGTTTTTGAGTTATCTGCTCAGTACCTTTGCGCATGCATTGCGCTGTGACGTTCTATGTGTTGATGATTTCGGAGCCCCGACGACTTGGGATTTGTATCGAAATGTTTTAGTACTTGGGGGTTTTAAATTTAAATTCGGGGACCGAATTTCTTTAAGGGGGGTAGATTGTAACATTTCCAAAATAATAAAATATTATTTTTAGGAATTTTTATAATTTAATATTATATTATTGATTATTTTAATATTAAATTAATATTTAAATGCAAATAAATGGAGAAAAATTACGGAAAATTATGGAAAATTCTAAAATGGGTTAATTATTGGAATTTTGACATTTTTAGGTTGTTGTGATCATTTTGACACTAATTTAGTGCTAATCGCGATTAAAATCGCTAATCGGGTTTTTTGGCAATTTTGTGCAAAACTTGCACATACCACTTTTTCTCACACTTATGCATTTTCTTTCATGATATTTGGGGAACCACTATTCTTGTGAGAAGGTATTTGAGAGAAAAGAAAAGGGAAAAAGAAAAGAAAAGAAAAGAAATTAGAGTGAGGGTAGGTGAGAGAGAGGATGGGCATTGTTGACTACCACCCTTAGCCATTTCTCCCATCATTTTCTTCCCTCTTCCTCCTCCTCCTACTGCTGAACCTGCACCCCATTCCCTCCCCTCTTCAAAGCCTAAAAACATCTCAAAAACAACCCCAAAACCCTAGGTCCGTTTCATTAAAAGTGTGCACGAGCCCGAGATCTACAAGATGGACTAGGAAAGTTGCTGTTTTGGTGCTGTGGGAAGATTCTTGAGTCTCTTTTGAGGTAATTCTTTCACAAATATTTTAGTATTTCAAGTGATTTAGCCTCTTTTAAAGTTTGATGTCGATATCGGGTGAATTGTGCATATTTGGACAAAATTAGAGGAGATGAGGGTAATGTTGAGTTTTGACCTTGCAATTGAGTTTAGAGAGTGACCTTAGACCCTAATTGACCAATTCCCTGCCCTAAAACAACCTGAAACCCAAAAATACGGAATTACGGGACTTTCATGTCGGTTTGTGAGCGTTTAGAGTGTGCAGGGAAATCTGGAACACACTGGGACTGTTTCAGGCAAATTCAACAATACCAGGGACCAAATTGAGACCATTGGAGGCCACCCTGACCAAACGGACCCCATTGGGCATAGGGGGGCCGGCGAGGCCGGTTTTGGAAGTGTTGTGGCCGGCCAAGTGAAGGTGGAATGCTTCGGGGTTGGTCCAATAGCTCAAATACATCATATATAGCACCCTAGAGTTGTTGATTTGCCCTGATTTGGCCTGAGACGAAATCTGGGATCGTTTTCATGGGTTGCTGCCTTAAATTCAGTATTTGGTTTTGCGTATTTTGATTTGGTGATTTTGGTATTTGTGTGTTATCTCGATCGTGTGACGTTTATACGTCTATATCGAGTGATTCCGGGTTGTTTTGCGAAGGCTAGCCATAGGTTCTAACCTATAGGCCTTTTCGCGTATCGTGTTGGTTTTAGCGTGTCGTTTTGGATTTAGTGTGTCGTTTCAAGTGTTGATTTGGTTTTGATGCGATGCGATACGTGTGATTCATGTAGGTACACCGCGACGATCCGAGGCGATGCGGAAAATAACGGAGACATCGACACCGACACGCAGGATACAGGTGAGTAGATTATATCTACAGGGGGAAGTCGGGTGGATGGCGTATAGCACCCCCGCAGTCCGTAATTAGTATTATGTAGTATATTTATGTGTGTGATAGCTTTAGTGTGTCTTGGTTAGTTAGGGGTAGAAATGACCAGCATAGCTCCTAGTTGCGAACCATAGGATAGATTTGCACCCACACGTATACACTTGTGTGTTTCTTATACTTGCACTGTGTTCGATGATATGGGATGACTTTGGAGATGAGTCGATGGTGTGGGCTTGTGCTGTGAGATCGGTGATTTGATACGATTCATATGTGGGATATGACTTGTGTTTCTTGCGGGCTTGGGATATGTGTTTACCCCCGCATGCATACTTCATTGATGGTATCGATTGTACTAGACACAGAGTAGTACCCCAGACTTTTGATCTGATGATAGTGATACCTATTTTGTGATGAGACAGTGAGATGTTGAACCCTACCCAGCTATTGGGGATGTCGTACGATGATTTACTGTACGAGCCGATATTGATGATAGATCCGCACTCATAAGTCGAGGATATCTTACGATATGACATTGAGGCGGGATCACCGACTATATATCTATATATATATATATCGACTCAGATGTTAGGCGGTTTCCTTACCTATAGTTCAGCCGTATAGTTAGTGTAGTTGTTAGAGTAGATTTGACTTCTTACCTATTTCAAAAACTGACGAATCGTGGGTATTTTTAAAGACAGCTCAAGGGAATCTACGGATATTTCAAAAACGACGTATCTTTTCATAAAAACACCGTAGCCCCTATTTTCAAAACCCCATGATTCGTGTTATTTCAAAAGGCACCAATTGTAGGACTTATGTTAGATTAATGCAGATTAGTTTTAGTTACGTCCAGTTTCAGCTCCCACTCCCTTTTTGTGGTTCGCTTTGCATCGCATTTTTTATACTATGTTTCATACTCCAGTATTAATATCATGCTGATAGGACACCAGCACCATTACCGATGATGCGTATGTACCACGTACACTTACTTGCCGGCTCACACACATCTTCATCGGTAATTGCCATGTCACGTACACCTTAGAATATATATTATTGCTTGACATAGCCTTTTTGCTAGTAGTTTAGACATTGTAGTTATTACCTGCTACTTCCTGCATACTATTATTCATTGTTATGCCGCATTCATGGATTCTCATGCATATATTCACTATTTTGCATGCTATTGAAGTTTGGATTTGGATTCTATGAGATTTTCTGGATTTGGAGGAAAACCGCAAAAACACAAATAAACATTTCCTCTCTCTTTTAAAATAAAAAGTGCGGTTTTCCCATGATGTATGAGTCGTCCACTATGAGTTTGCTGATGGATTTGGAAACCCGATTCGAGGAGACGGATGAACCGTTTCGGGTACATGGTGGACCCGGTACGGTACCCCGGGGCAAGAGGAATGTGGTGATGACGTTGAGCCTGGCAGGGGAGTACTACCTACCGGTGATTTTACCCGACGCGTCGGATATCCGGAGGATACCGTCGTGGTCTGAGATTTATGGTAGGGGCCGGTCTGGACTGACGGCGCCCTAGATATTGTGGCTGAGACCTTGAGATATCAGGATATTGGGATTTCGTTTGTGCCGATGCTAGGCACAGTTTTATGCTGATTTCATTGTGGTACCTTATTTTTAAAATACAGGGGAAATCTCACTAAAGTATGAAAACAGTTGTTTCAAGTGAATGTATTCTGTTTTCACGCATTCATATCTCATTCATATGTTATATTGTTATCTGAGGCACTGACACAGACACATGAGATTGCACTCGGGTTAGATATTTACCCTAGCCTTGCTACAGGCTGCATGTTTTATATTGAGGATTTTCTATACTGATCGTATTGACCTAGGATTATGTCTTGCATTCGGTTTCTTCTTATAGATGTTTCTATTCACGAGTTGGCAACTCACCCCCGTTGTGCCACAGTTCTTGCAGGTTCTGCCGTACAGGTTCCAGTGCGGCATTTCTGGCACACTTTATTCTTGCGGGTGATTTGCTTTGGTAGGTGGATTCTTTCGTATCAAGAATCACCATTTTATTCATATATTTCATTGTATCTAGAAATTGTCCATCAACCAAAACTTGTTTATTCTTTCAGACTTAGAGACAGTGTTGTATTATTCGACCTTAGAGTCGCGCTTAGTTGTACTGCGGATTTCCTTGTTGCTTTTGAGCTTTCTTTTGGATTTGATCCTCGCCACTTGGCGTTGTATATTATCATATCATTGTGTGGTTGTGACCGTCGATTGACGAAGAGCTAGCTCCCGCTTGGGGATGCCTTATCATTGTTTATATTGTTATCCATGTTGTACCCCATTCGGGGCCCGTTTTACAAAGGAAACTCTGCCGAAATTTTTAGAAAGGACTGTACTGTTTTTAAATGCATATTCGGCTTAGTTATTTAAAAACCTTGATTTCAAACCTGTATTTCTTCACTTCTTTAAAACCAGTTTTCCTTACTTATTCTTAAAAATGGTTTTAGATTTCTGGGCTTTTGGCTTACTTGGATCAGATGGAGTCCTATAGGCTTCATATGTTTCAAGGGCCAGTCACGTGCTCTTTCGGGTCGTGACAGTAATGCCTATCATTGCTATATATCTATATATGATATCTATTTAGGTGTTGCTTATGTTTTGCATCCGCGCTAGTCCAGCTCCCGCTCTGTCGTTAGTTAAGTAACCTAACGGGTGATGACGGGGCCCCGTGGCGAATGCGGATGGCATAAGCGTACGCCATATTTTGGTTGTTTTCTGCAATGGTAGGATTAAATGATGGGACGCATTGGAATTAATGCAAGAAAATAAACCAAGTAAAAGTCGTTGGAACACTTTGAAAACCACCCGGTTCTTTTCAAAAACCAGCATTTTAAACGCGGAGCTTGAACCACTCCTTTAAAAAGCTATCTCGTTCCATCGATTATATCAAGTTCACTACGTTCACGGTTTCGCCAAAACCATTCGTAGCCCTCCGTCATTTCGTATGGACATTCAATAGTATTCAAGCTATGTTTGTTGACCTTCATCAAGGCATAGTGATTGGTAGCTGTTGAGTATTCATATGTAGCATAGATAGATGCGTTGGTTTGGGACAGTCGTATTACCTTGTTGAGCTTCGTCAAGGGTATGTATGGGTGGGTTCAAATTAACCTGGATAATGACGGGTAGAACTTGACATGTGACTTATGATTTGTTGACCTTCGTCAAGGTCATAAGAGCATGGGGCAAAAATCCACATCGGGAGTTTCAAAAGTACTGAAACTTGCTAGCGCTGCATACCATTTGGAGTGTGATGATTCTGGTAGGATTCCTTCAGTTTTGTCACGCGATGATATTTGGATCCCGATCCTACTGTGAGTATATGCTACTCCTCAGGAACTTTCTCACTTAACGATCAATGCTATATACCTAGTAGGTGTCTAGAAAGGTGTTAGCGGGGCTACGCCCATAGGGAAAAGAGGTTACTTAATTAAGGAACTTCGCGAAAGCGTAGGAAAACCTCCCTCGAAGTACCGACACTGGCCTGGCCGAACAGTTAAGCAAGTATTGTACGGTGAGATTGATCCCGACTAATTCTTCCTTTATGGTTTGAGGAGGGATTCGAGAGACAGTGGGAGCCATCCTGTTTAGATAAATTAAAAACCAATCTAAACTTGCAAGAGCATCATGCTAAGTGTTTTCTTCTCTCTCTCTTAATTGCAGCGACCCAGTGACCGCACCTAGGTTACATCTAGATAATAAAATGACTGAATCTGACTGTTATGACTGGCAAAGGTCTGTCCAGATGTCCATTGCCCATGACAAGCTGGGACACCTCTTGACTGATCCAACCCCTGCCGTCTCAGGCCCAGTTTCCCCTGTCACGAATATTGATATCCGTAGGACATCGGAAGAAGACTGTGCGAAAGCCAAGTGCCTCGTGTTAGCCTCAGTTGATGGTTTATACCAGAGGCAGCACGAGAAGATGGACTCAGCTTCTATCTTCCTCCATAACAAAGTTTCATATGGAGAGCAATCTCGTATCGCAAGATATGAGACCTCGAACGAATTGCTTCCAGCGAGGTTGGCTATCGGGTCATCTGTAGGGGGCAACATCCTTACAGAGACCAGCTCTTTTGAGCTCTCGGACCTGAAGACCACGTTGAAGAACGGGTCAGATGCTGACTTAGTTCAACAGTCTCTACCTACTACCCTGAAGGAAACCAGGGAAGTAGAAAGAAAGAGAAGGGCAGAAGTTTCGGGAATGGATGCAGTAAAAGAGGGATGTTCCTATTGTTACGGGAATGAACATGGACAGAAGGATTACAGGGCTTGCAAAGCCAGTAGCCAGAATTCGAAGCATGTTGTGGCTTCGGCTTCGGGTGTGTTTGTAATAGAGAACTGTATGTCAGTTAACCCTACTTCCTAGGTATTGGATACCGGATCAGGATCTCATATCTGTAATTCGTTACAGGCTCTGAGAAACCGTAGGGTTATCAGGAAAGGTGATATGACTCTCAGGGTTGCTAACGGAATGAGCATGTATGCTGAATCCGTAAGGGAATATCATCTAGGACTGACAACTGGGCAGATATTGATTCTGCGTGACTGTTTTTATGTACCAGGTGCGACTTGTAACATCATATCTGTATCCTTACTTTCTAAGGAAGGATATGATTTTACTTTTGTAAGCGATGTAGTAAACATCCACCTAAATCAAGTACTGATTGGGTCAGGTACATTACAAAATGGAATATACGTATTGAATCAAGCTCAGATCTTCAGTGTCCAGAACACACTTAAAAGAAAGTCTCCGGAAACAAATCAGGCTATCTTATGGCATTGTAGACTGGGTCACATTAATGAGACACGGTTAACAAAGTTACATAAAGAGGGATACTTGAATCCGTTCAAGTATCAGTCTTATGCCACTTGTGAATCTTGTCTCATAGGAAAGATGACAAAGACTCCGTTCACTGGACACGGAGAAAGAGCGAGCGAGCTCTTGGGACTCATACACAGTGATGTGTGTGGTCCAATGTCTACACATGCGCGAAGTGGTTATTCATACTTCATTACTTTCACAGATGATTTCTCTAGGTATGGGCATGTCTTCCTAATGAAGCACAAATCCGAGGCCTTTGAGAAATTTCAGAAATACAAGAATGAAGTTGAAAAACAAACAGGCAAAAGTATCAAGACACTGAGATCTGATCGAGGTGGTGAATACTTGAGTGCCGAGTTTCTGGGCTACTTAAAAGAGAATGGAATTCTCTCTCAGCTTACTCCTCCATACACACCACAACACAACGGTGTATCGGAAAGGCGGAATCGAACCCTATTGGATATGGTTCGTTCCATGATGAGTAAGGCTGAGTTGCCGCGATCTTTCTGGGGTTATGCGCTAGAAACAGCTGCATATCTCTTGAACAAGGCTCCATCCAAGACTGTGCCTACCACCCCATATCAGATGTGGAGTGGGAAAAAACCCTGTCTCAAGTACCTTAAGACATGGGGATGTCCAGCTTCTGTAAAATAGCTGCATGCGGACAAGCTCGAGGCACGCTCAATACTGTGTAAGTTTGTGGGATACCCAAAGAACTCCAGGGGGTATCTTTTTTATTCCGCAGAGGAACAAAAGGTTTTTGTTTCTCAGCATGCCCACTTCTTGGAAACTGAATTTTTAGAAAATCAGATAAGTGGGAGCGCAATAGAACTGGAAGAAATTCCAGAACCACAAACTATTACTGAAAGCTTGGAAGAACCAGAAAGAGAACCGGACATCCCAGCGCCACTCCGTAGGAGTAGTAGGCAGTCTCATCCGCCCGAGAGATACTACGGTTTTCTCATTGACGGGGATAGAGAGGATTGCACTATGGATTATGGTGAGCCTAGTAGCTTCCAGCAAGCCATTCAGAGCGGCGACTCAGTAAAATGGCTGGATGCAATGCGGACCGAGATGGAGTCCATGTACACCAACAAAGTTTGGACTTTGGACTTTACTCCAGAAGGGGTAAAACCCGTAGGCTGCAAATGGATCTTCAGAAAGAAGATTGGTGTAGATGGGCAGGTTGAGACCTATAAAGCTAGACTTGTTGCAAAGGGTTTTCGTCAAAGACCTGGTTTGGACTATGATGAGACCTTTTCTCCAGTGGCTATGCTGAAATCCATTCGGATCCTTCTTGCCATTGCTGCCTTCCACGATTATGAAATCTGGCAGATGGACGTAAAGACGGCTTTCCTAAATGGAAATTTGGAAGAGTGCGTCTATATGGATCAGCCGGAGGGATTCATTCAGAGTGGGAGCAGCGGTAGAGTGTGCAAGTTGCTAAAGTCCATCTATAGACTTAAGCAGGCATCACGGAGTTGAAACATCTGCTTTGATGATACCGTCAAAGAATTCGACTTTATCAAAATCCCAGAAGAACCATGCATTTACTGTAAGATTGTAGGGAGAACTATGGTATTCCTCGTCTTGTACGTGGATGACATTCTCCTGATAGGAAATGATATTCCTATGCTACAGTCAGTCAAAGGATTCTTGTCACAGAGGTTCTCCATGAAGGACCTGGGTGATGCCAACTACATTCTGGGGATCCAGATCTATCGCGATAGGTCTAAGAGGATGTTGGGACTTTCACAGTCAAGGTATATTGACACCATACTGAAAAGATTCAGTATGGAAGATTCTAAGCGCGGTAATTTACCGGCTTGTCACGGGATCACCCTCTCCAAAGAGATGTCTCCCAAGACTGATTTGGAGAGGGATCACATGTCTATTATACCCTACGCTTCTGCGGTAGGCTCTATAATGTATGCGATGTTATGTACCAGACCAGATGTAGCATACGCATTGAGCGTTGTAAGCCGGTATCAGTCGAACCCAGGGGAGAAACACTGGATAGCGGTAAAGAACATTCTCAAGTACCTGAGAAGGACTAAGGAGATGTTCTTGGTGTATGGCGGAAAAGACCTCCAGCTCGAGGCCTTTGCTGACTCCAGCTTCCAGAGTGACAAGGATGACTCCAAGTCCATGTCAGGTTATGTCTTTACCCTCAATGGAGGGGCGGTTTGCTGGAAGAGTTCCAAGCAGGAGACCGTTGCTGACTCAACCATGGAAGCGGAGTACATAGCTGCTTGCGATGCCGCAAAGGAAGCTATCTGGATGAAGAAGTTCCTCACGGAGCTTCAGGTGGTTCCTACCATTGTTGATCCAATACCGCTGTATTGCGACAACAACGGAGCTATAGCTTTAGCGAAGGAACCCAGGTCCCATCAGAAGTCCAGGCACATTTTGAGGCAGTACCACCTGATCAGGGAGATCGTAGATCGCCGGGAGATCGAGGTGAAGAGAGTAAATACGGAGAACAACACTGCAGATCCACTCACGAAGGCCCTACCCCAGACTCAGTTCGAGTGGCTGATCGAGATGATAGGTCTTCGATATGCCAGTACATGGCCTTAGTGCAAGTGGGAGATTGTTAGTGTATATGCCCTAGAGGCCATTACTGTATCATACTAGCTTGTATATTACTTAATGGAAGCTTGGGAAATTCACAGTTGTATAGACAGTCTTGCTCAAAATGGTAGTACGCTACTTGGTTTGTCTCTACTTCAATATGTGCATGTGTTTCTTTTAGCATATCGCTTATATACATATTAGTAGAGCCCTTAGGATCTTTGCTTGATTACCAACGTTGTGATGGCGCTCACACTCATGGGGGCTGGGTAATCCATAAGCACATCCTTATACATGTCCCTAGTCGTAGGACTATCGAGACAGGGCATCGATACTCCGGAGTAGACTAGCGTATGCGCTTCTCATCCCAGCGGGGGAGACGGTCTGCCCCACAGCCGTCAGTACATCGTACTTGAGATAGTATGCGGGTGCTCGTTAGGTTACGAGTACACTGGACAGGACTCGTCGGGAACTATTGGTTGGTATTATACCTATCGTCAGTTATCAGTTCCCAGGTGACATGAGTACAGCTTAGTCCGCTGACTTGACACTGTCACTTCGCCTTGAGTGTGTTCCCACTGTACTTAGATTACTACCCTACCATGGCTCAAAGGAGTCGTGCAAACAGGTAGTAGTTGGGTGCAGTCCCGAAGCACTTGGAGGCAGTGACGGTTAGAAAGGATTCGTCTCTCCCGGTATTGGGGGTTGACATCGCGCTGTGTCTAGGAGAGCCATTACACAAGTAGTCCCTGGCCAGGGCAAGCGAGATATACTGGTAGGTTTCCAGTGTTATCTCAGGGTGTTCTGGGCTACACTCCGACACGACTTGTACCGCTATTAGGGGACTGACGTTCACCGCCCTCTAGGCCTGCCATGCGATGTATCAGACGAACAGACCGGACTGTACGGAGATTGTCACATACAGGCTCAGTAGGAGTTCGGATGGGTTTACCTCATCGGCCTTCTTATCGACATCTACCTGGGGACCGTTACGTACAGCTAGTGCCGCTTGCGGTCTGTGGTTAAACCCACTGCCAGCGTAGTGTCGAGTCTTTAGAGTCCCACACAGAGAGTTTCCCTACACTGAGCGAAACGTGTAGAGGCCGTATGGTTTTACGGCAGGGCTACGACCACTTACACGCACTTGTGTGCGTATGCTGTTCGGGCAGGCAATACTAGTGGGCTTTGGTTTAACCCAGATCCTAGTATTGCACGGATAGATTTGTTTTGTCTTTTGTGCATTCGCATTCTACGGAATGCGGATGCAGGTGTGTATGCACAGTTTTGAGGAGCGATGAAGGAGGACCTGCCCCATTAGGGTTTTGGCAGATGGTTTGGCCAAAATCGTAATGTGGCAGACTCATTAGGGTTTTGACAATTTGTTTGGTCAAAACCGTTATGAGCCGGAGACATTGTTTACTAATCCTTTTAGTGATAGATTAGTGATGGCTAATTGCATTGACCATTTGACCACTTAGACCTCTCTTGACTTTGTTGACCCGTTGACCGTGTTGACCATTGACCTTCAAGAGAGATCTACATTCTTCTTTCATTTTCTTTTTAATTCTTGAGTTATGATAATGGTTAATTCAATGTAGCATCAACTTTATCATGATAGGATTAGTAATGATGGTTTTGGGTGTATTATTGCAACCATGGTTCATTTCCTTTGGGTTAATCTTTTTCATTATTCTCTTCTCATTCTCTCTCTTGAAGTGAGAAGAAAAAGAAAAGCTCCATGGTTGCTAAGTTCTCTCCTTCATCTTCCTCCTCTTGAAAATTCTTTTGATCTCATGTGTTGAGAGAAAAAGAATCCACATAGACAAACACTTCCATCTTTCTCTTCTACACAACCTAAGGCATTTAGATTAGCAATCTCTTTGCCCTAGTTGCCTCGGCTTGAGGTGGAGCTTGGTGTACAACTCTCGGGTGGATCGTCTTCGACTCAAGGAGGCCGCGGAGGTGACCTAGATCCGGATCGACCCTCGGAGCGTGGATGGACGAGCCGGACAGCGGAGAGAAGACTTGAAGGACCAGTTTCATGAGGTATATTTTCTACAGCATAGTAGTTAAAGCCTCTTCTTGTTTGCTAGTTTCTAGTTTAGCCAAGATCCTTGCTTTTGAGTCCATGTTGCCTCGCGCCAAATTATTGTTTTTCGCCGTTTCCGCCTCCCCGTAAGAACCGGGGTGAGCAACGTGGACTTACAAGATCAACTCGGTGTAACGATTCTAACTCTTAGTTAGTTTGCTAGTTTAGGGTTTAAGGTCGATCCGGGATTCGGGTAGCGGTAGCGCTGGTTTAGAAATTTTTGTTCCGTATTTTGGCCGTGTTTCGATGGCCGGGGCGCTGCCGTGACCTAACATGGTATCAGAGCCACCCTTTAACCCCTTACTAGCTTGTTTAAACATGCTTAAAGGATCGATCGACGGAATTTACCGAAATCACGATTCCATTTTCACAGTTTCTGCCGATTTTCAAAAGTGTTAAAAAAATATTTTCCAGTGGCTTAAAAATCCGTGCAGGCGATTTTATGGGTACAGAAAAAATTTGGGCTCCTGATGCCTCCAAAGAGTCGTGGAACCGCCGCACTTACACACTATTGGCGGCGGTTCCGCGGCCATTTAGTGGTGACGGGCTTCGAAATTTCTTCTGGAGCCTCCTGACTTGGAATTGTGATTTTTGTAATATCCTGTTTTGGCCCAGGTTTCTGTGAAGTGTTGGTTTTGCTATTGGGGCCAATTTGGAAGTTAGTAGATCGATATTTTAAGCGTGCGTTTGACAGTGCATACATTATAATCTGCGACCGTGAATGTCATTTGATCGGTAAACCCGTCTAACTGCTATATGTCTTTTTGACGGTTTTGCGAACGTGACATTCACGTTGATGTTCTGTGTTGTGCTGTGATGTTGGTTGGATCGTCGTGGCGGATTGCCAGTGGTGCAATGATAGTACAGTTTCATTTTATTTGTACATTTGATATTGTGGGGCGAGCGTCCGATATGTGGACTGCCGTCACTGCCAGTTTGTATATTATTCTTTTGGGGCACGACCGGGCTGAGGTCGATGTCACCCTTGTATATTATTTTATTTTATGTACTAGGATTACCCCGCGGTGGAGTGCACGAATAGCCGGGTTCTAGAGGGCAAGTGGTCCGCATCTCATGGCGTTGAGACGGAGGGGACCTTACTATAGAATTGGCGGGCTATTCGCCGCACTCGTAGGGGGTATAGGTTGACCCAGGAGGAGTGCTCAAGTTACCGGATTCCGTGAAGTGCTGGGCAGCCCATTCACGTTGTTGAAGGGGGTTGCCTCACTTCTGGTTTTGGCGGGTAACTTGCCACGCTCGTAGGGGTCTAGGTTTTCATTGCACAGACTATCCACACGATAGGGAACGTCGGGTCTCATTTGCGGCTCAAGTGAAACCCGGGGCTTCAGATTATCCACCATTTTGTGTTGTTTCTATGATGTTGCTTTATATCATGCCTGGGATGATTGTTATATATATATATATATATTTATATATACTAGTAGATGTTGTATATGTTTTGCACCCGCGCTAGTCTAGTCCCCGCTCTGTCGTTAGTTAAGTAACCTAACGGGTGATGACATGACCCAGTGGCGAATGCGGATGGCATATACGTACATTTTATTTTCGTTCTTTTCTGGTGTGATTAATTGATGGGACTGCATTGATTCTTATCAATGCAAGGATAAAACAAACCTATATATATGATGTTGTTGGAACCAAGTTTTTAAAAACTGTCACGACCCGCAAAGTACGGAACGCGACCGGCACTTAGATTACGAAACGCCTCAAGGTGTCCGTGAACTAAGTAAGCCGAAGCCCAGAATACAAACCCAATTAAAGTTTTAGAGTGAAGGAAAAACCAGTGTATTTAAGCTCTTTACTCCATTACCACGTTAAATTTCCCTTTTTTTTTAAAATAACTTTCCCTTTTTCCAAAATTCCTGCAGAATTTTAATTGTAAAATCAGCCCCAAATGGTGCAAGCAGAATATAATGAATAACAGTGTGCATAAGAAATAGCATGTCGACTCAAGTGAGCTCGACCCAGATATATCATGAAACAAATCCCCAAGTCCCACAATCTCACATCTAGGTCAATATATAGTAATCCAAATAAAACAAGTACAGCTGAAATGATAGTAGCAGTAGATGGAGTGTTCTAGATACAACAAATATATAAGGTGGTACAAAATGATAATAACCCACCTATGAGCAAAAGCCTCGAGTCCAGGCAAAAAGTGCAAAGGAAGTAAAAGTATCCGCCGCTACAGTGCTGACGGAATGGACCCGCAGAAAAGCTGTGGCACAACGGGGGTGAGTTGCCAGCTCGTGAGTAATAAATAACATCTACTAAGGCTATCGTATGCATGCACACAAGTGTCCTGGCATCCCTAAAACAGGTATGGCTACATCTACTAGCAGATATGTATGCATCAACAGTGTACTAGCAAGTATATATGTTACATGGATGTAATAACATGTATGTATGCCATATGAAAGTACTATCATGAATGTATGCTATACGAGTCAACTCAAGATCTCATCATGTAAGTATAAGAATTATTCCTTGCTCTGTTTTGAAAATTTCCTTTTTAAACATCAGCATAATATCCAAGAAATCAGTAAAATCCGTGTCCAGCAACGACACCTCAAAACTGTCCAAATCTCATATATCTATGTCCAGTACCTCTGGCCTCAGCCATCCGGCTGATCCATATCAAAACCCATATCTCAATCCTGCGGCCACGGTCGGTATCCTCTGGATATCCGCCGTGCCAAATGAAGTCACCGGTAGGTAATCCGTCCCCTGCCAGGCTCAATGCCATCTCCTGCGATCTTCTTGCCCCGGGGTACCGTATTGGGCCCACCATGCATCCGTGACGGTTCCTCCACTCCTCGACATGGATCTCGAAAACCACAGCAAACTCATGGTGGACGACACTTTACATCACTAGAAAACCGCAACTTTTATATTTTTAAACAGTTATCAGTTTGAAATCTTGCGGCTTTCCTCCAAAATCCAGAAATATCATAAATCCCATGAAATCATCATAAATGCATATGTCGATGATTATGAATGCTTAAGGTATCAATTTGCAACGTATGATTTATACTAAGCATGAGCAGGAGATATGATAATACATATGCACGAGTATGGTAATTCTTATGGTTTCATTTTAAATATTTATTGTGATATCACATTTCTAGGCAATTAACATGTTTCAGATTTATAGTTATCTAGTGTCGTGACATGGCAATTACCAGGGTGTGTGTGTCCACATGAATAGTGTTTGTGCTGCATATAAAGCCTGGTAATAGTGCATGTGTCCTATAATGAATCTGTGTATATGGAACATCATATAGATACAAGCTACATCAGTTATTATGCAAGTATGTTTATCATAATGTCATAAGTAATATCAAGTCTACTATATCTATCGGGCGACTCGCGCCATCCAAACGATCGTCCCCCGTAGATATTAAATCTACTCACCGTGATCCCGCGCTAGGTGTGTCCGACCACCTGCTTGCCTTTCTCCGCTGCGCTCGAAGTTCCCGCCGGCGAACCTAGAATTCACAAAAGTCACCACATAAGGAAAAATCCTGAAAAACGCGATATATCGATAAAAGGATACGCGTGCGTGAAACTAAACACGTGTGCACACGACACGACGCGCACAAACCACCAGAACCTAAACTGACACGCTGTGTCGCGCAGCGCGCCACAGAACCACGCTTATCACACGTGTGTCGCACAAGACTTAAAACATCGGAAATACACAACTAGCTCCAGATTTTGACTATGGGCCAAAACCAAAAAGTTACAGATACCAACACACTAACCTACCCAGAAGGACCCTACACCAAAACTCCCCACACCCCACTCCCTACTCTGGCCGCAAATTGCGGCCAGAATGATTAAATCGGCGACCTAGAGGGGGAGGTGGGTCCCCGTGCTCTGTGTGTGTGCTCCTACTCATCTCACCATGCTATAGTCTTCTCAATTCTATTCTGAAGGGTTCGGGTCAACAGCAGATCCTAAAGAGGTTAAAAAGTCACTAAAACTGCCAAAATACGCCAAGTCGGTAAATCAGGTGTCTTCTGGGAAATATGGGGCAAAACTCTGGTTGACTGGCCTTACTAGCACCCACAAGGGCTTGTCTAACTATCACAACTTCCACTTATGCCAAAATTCCCTTAAATCGCCCAAAATCACTACTAAGGCAAGAAATACACACCAATTAAGCTAGATTACCATAAGTTTAGCGATTTAAGGTTACCCATCAAATTTAACGACACTACTAGGCTTAAACAGACTAATTAACATCAAAAAGGTTCTATTAAGCTACAAGCACTCCAAGGTATCTAGATCTAGCATCACTACACCATTCTAGCACTAAAATTACGATAAAACACTATACTAGCTAATCAAGCACATAATCTACATAAATTGGAAGGAGTTTAGGAGTTATACCCTCTAGGAACCTAGGATTGAGAAGAGGAGGAGAAGATGGTGTGACTGCTGCTGCTGTTGAGCTGCTACAGAAGTGCTGTGCTGATGCTTGCTGTAGCTGAAGTTGTTGTTGCTGAAGTTGCTGTTGCTGTTGCTGTTGCTGGTGTGTGGCTGATGTTGTGGTGTGGGGATGATATGGTGTGGTGTGGGCTGATGTGGTGTGGTATGGTGTGTGGTGTGGTATGGTGTGGGCTGATATGGTGTGCTGCCTTGGCTGATTCTGGTGCTGAAATGGCTGTTTGGGCTGAAAATGAGCTGATGTTGTGGTGTGGGGCTGATATGGTGTGGTATGGTGTGTGGTGTGGTATGGTGTGGGCTGATATGGTGTGCTGCCTTGGCTGATGCTGGTGCTGAAATGGCTGTTTGGGCTGAAAATGAGCTGATGTCGTGGTGTGGGGCTGATATGGTGTGGTATGGTGTGTGGTGTGGTATGGTGTGGGCTGATATGGTGTGCTGCCTTGGCTGATGCTGGTGCTGAAATGGCTGTTTGGGCTGAAAATGAGCTGATGTTGTGTGTGTATGATGCTGATGTGAATGTGTGCTGAAAGTGTTGGGCTGATTTGTGGCTGAAATGATGAAAATTGGGCTGATGGTGTACTGATGGTGGCTGAACTTTTACATCAGCTGCTGTTTAAGTTGTTGTTGATGTAGCTGCTGTTCTGGTGGCTGAAAGTGTGTTGATGCTGATTGAAATTGGGCTGAGGTTGTGGTGTATGGTGGTGTGGTTCGTTATGAAGCTGATGTTGATGATAAAGGGGGCTGATGTAGCAGCTGTTGCTGCTGATGTCCTGAAGAAAAAGGCTGAAGCAGCTGCTGTTTTGTGGTGTTTTGGAGTAGAAAAGGTGGCTGAAAGGCTGATTTTTGAGGGTTTGGGTGGCTGATTTGAGTGTGGAAGTGAGAGGTTTGAGTGTGGGAGAGAGTTTGAAAGATATGAGTGACAAGTTTTGAGTTGAATGGTGTGACTAATCCTTAAACCATCATTTCCCTCTCTCAAATCAAAAGCTACCATGATACACATCCCATCTCTCTCTCTCTCTCTCTCTCACAACAAGCAAGTCAACCTACATACTAAACACCCTTGGACAAAACCAACCACCCCCTAATTAACCAAATTAGCTCATAATTAAATCCATTATCTTAACCATGGACCTAACCCCCATGGTTAACTTAAACATGGCTAACCCACAAGCTTAAATATATGGCAAACCCTAATCTTAACCCTAGTTAACGTGCACATGTGTGTGTGGTTGAGATAAAATTTCACAAAAATAACCATAAACCCAGATAAATTACTAGAATTCCGTTTTGGTAAACTTTTTACCAAAAACCCCAAATTAACACTTAATTACTACTAACCCTAAACTCAGGTGTTACAAAAACTGACATTACAGACGTTTTGTTTTGCTTTGCATCGCAGTATTCATTTGGAATATCCTGCACCTCATTCGACGAGGTAAGGGCCGAGATCCCTTCATCGGGAGTGTCCCCTTGGGTAAAAGTTTGCGTCAATATAATAACTTCACTATAGTCGTTTCCTTTTGCTTTGTATCGTGGTATTCAGTTTGGGATATCCTTCACCCTATTCGACAGGGAAAGAGCCGAGATCCCTTCACTGGGAGTGACCTCTTTAGCAAGAGTTTTCGCCACTATATATTTATAAAACCACTTGGATTCCTTCAACGAGATCAAGTTCATTACGTTAAAGGTTTTTCGCCAAAAACCATTCGTAGCCCTCCGTCATTTCTTATAAGTACTATTTTGTATTCGTGCTATGTTTGTTGGCAAGCGTCAAGGCATAGTGTGCGGTAGCTGAATAATACTTATTTGTAGTATGGATATGCGATTGATCGGGACAGTTGTATAGCTTTGTTGGCAAGCGTCAAGGGCTTGTGCGGGTGGGTTCAAGTTAATCCAGGACAATGACGGGTTGAACTTGACTAGTGACCTATAATTTGTTGGCAAGCGTCAAGGTTATAGGTCGTTAGGGGTAAAAATCATATCGTGAGTTTCAAACATACAGGAAACTTGCCAGGCTTGCGCATACCTTCTGGAGTGTAGTGACTTGAGTTGCTTCCATCAGGTTATCATGCGATGATAGTTGGATCCCGATTCCTACTGATGAGTAGGATTACTCCTCGGGTGATTCCGACTAATTCTCCTTTTAGGTTTGGAGGAGAATTTGAGGAAACAGTGGGAGCCATCCAGATTAGATAAAATGAATTAACCATTCTGATCTAGGTTAGAGTGCACGCCGAGTGTTTCTTCTCTCTCTCTCTCTGGCTGTGAGTATGACCCGACCTTTGACTAAAACTCATGAAACCAAGTTGACCGAACCTTCTTAAAACACTTTGACTTTTGAAATATCACGGTGTCGCATACATCATTGCCACTTCTATATCACCTTTGCTTTTCTCCAGAAAACCCCATATTATTACGAACATCCACTTCCATTGGATAAATCCATCGTATGGTTATATACGAACTCGAAGGAATTTTTTCGAGGATGGATTCTGGTTCTGGAGAGATTGAATAGGATTATTCGGTTGTCTTTTCCCTTTACCTTCTCTCAGGTTGTGAGGGCTCCTAGGATTAGGAGAGGGTACACCTATTGAGATTATTGGATAGTCTTCCTCCAAACCATAGGTAGGTGCCGAACGGTAGGGAAGGAAGAAAACCAACAAGCTTAACTGTGGTGTACAGAAGGTAATAAGTAATGACATATAAAGGGATTAGAATAATGACAAAGAAAATTGCGATCACCATCATTCACGACAAAGACCATGTATACCCCTGCCACTCCTACATCCACTTTGCTTTTCTCTAGGACACTCCGTATCACTACGGATATTCACTTCCATTGGATAAATCCATCGTATGGTTATATACGAACTCGAAGGAATTTTTTCGAGGATGGATTCTGGTTCTGGAGAGATAGGATAGGATTATTCAAATGTTTTTTCCCATTACCTTCTCTCAGGTTGCGAGGGCTCCTAGGATTAGGAGAGTACACCTATTACGCTTATTGGACAGCCTTCTTCCAAACCTTAGGCTGGAGCCGAAGGGTAGGGAAAGAAGAAAACCAATTAGTCTACAGAAGGTGTACAGGAGGTAATAAGTAAAGACATAATAAAGGGATTGGAGTGAGGGCAAGTATAGTATATGATTACTGTCGTGAATCAGGATAGTGGAAGAGGCATTACTAGGAATACCAGTTAACCCTTTTGAAACATTTTCATGTTTCAGTTTCACTGTGCGATGTTAATTGATAACTGTTTTCCCAGTTGGAATCTAACTCCAGGGTATGTATTTACCAGATCAGTTTCTCACATCTGCATGTTATTACAGATGGTGAGTGGGAGTAAGATATTGGGAATTGGGTGATTAGATCCTCATTATATCGGAATTCATTGTAATTGGTGATATTTGAGGAAATCATCTGGATTTTGCCGGATGGCAAATATATGGATTTGAATATCCGTTGTTATGCACCAATTTCAACTGATATATCTGTACGTTTATTTTTATAAAGTGAGATATATCTTTTTGATATTATGTCTGTGACATTTACTTATATCGGTTGGTGATTAGGTAAGGTGCATTCAACATCGGTGTAATTCTTCTTAACCATACTACAGTTTTTCAAACTACGACACACAGGGTTTGAGTTGTTGAACTCAGGGGACTTATACAAAGTATTGTATGTTTTCCAGTGTCCATTAGGAAAAAGGGGTTGGTACTCATACTATATTGTGTTTACTTATGACTTCTCCACTTCTGGACATGTATTTCGTTGAAATGCAAGGTCTAGATATTTAGAAGTTATCGGTATAAGAATAAAGTAGAGAACCATTTGTTGTAAGTATCAGGATTCTTCGAGGAAGTCGAAGATGTAGATACTTGTGTTTGGTATTCAGTTAATGTAGGGTTACTAGGCACACACATAAGAGTCTATAAGGCATCAACCATGCCCGATTTAAAATTTAGCCGTGCCGAACAACCCTAAACCAAGATCTTAAACTAGAGGTTAGGCGAAACAAAGCATGTTAAACACTTTAACATCTAAGAGTTTGGGATTACAACCTTTGTAGTCCGGTCCTTCACTTCATAAGCTTCGTGTTGTGGTCCCTTCGCTGCGATCATCAAGTTCCGGACTCTCGAGAGGCTCCACGAAGAGAAAGATGCAAACTTGCTTCCGATCTTCGATAACAAAGATGATCTACCTTGAAGTTTCATTAACACAAGCTCTCACTCACTAAATGAAGTGAACACCCTAATCTAAATGGCTAAGATAGATTAGGATGATGAAGTAGGATTTTAGCTCTCATTTGTTTTCTTAATCTCACTCATAATCATCACTTCATGAAAAGCTAGAAAGCTTTTCATGCAAAGAACGAAGAAGAAGAAGCTCCATTTCTTTTGTGATGAATAATGAAACTCTAGTATGTGGTTAGAAATGCAACCATGGTAGATAATGAGAAGGCTAACCATTGTAGAGACATAACTAGGGTTAAAGGGTTGGGTTGGGTTAAGCAAATATCACAAAATATCACAAAATATCCAAGTCAAAGTCAAAGCTTCAAGAAGCTTCTTGAAAGCTTCATGTTTGCTTAACCCTAATCCAAACCCTAACCACAATTAAACTCCACAAATCATGTTGCATTTATAACCATAATATGTTACAATATTATATATCACATATACAATATTTATTGTAACAAAATAAAATAATACAACTAACATATATCGCATATATATCAATGTATTACCCGAGTGAGAAAAAGAATCTTTTAGTGAGCTTATATTAATTAATGTAATTTAATATATCAAATATATAATTATACATTAAATTATCGAATCAACACTTGATCCGATAATCCGGCTATTTCACAAATAACCGACTAATATAATTTGTATCAATTCATCGAATCAACACTTGATCCGATGACCCGGCTATATCACATATACCCGGCCGATATCTCATATCGCAAGAATCTAGTACGGTATCACATACACGTATTGTTCTCGGTCCCGCACATATCACATATGTGCTCCTACTCCGTTTTTCCTGAGCCAAGAAACTTCTGTGTAGGACTCTAAAGAATCGTCAATACGCCGGCAGTAGGTGATGATCATATCAAACACTCACAAGCTGCAAGCGGTTAGCTAAACGTAACAGACACCCAGGTATTGAGCGATCAGAAGATCAACAAGCAATCCTGTACTTTCTCCCGCGAATCCAATCAGTAACACTCCCGTACAGTCCGGTCTCTTCGTCTGATATGTCGCATATCTCGCCTAGGGGTGTAAACGTCAGACCCCAGTAGCTTGATAAGTCGTGTAGATATGAGGTCCATAACAGTTCAAGAAACTACTGATAACACTTACCAGTAAATCTCAGCAACCCTGGCCAATTTCCAGTTATAGCCAATCGAACACAGCGCAACATCAACTCCCTATACCGGGAGAGACGAATCCCCTCCTATCGCTCATTGCCTCCATGTGATTCGGGACTGTACCCAAAAGCCACCTTTTTGCACGCCCTCTTGGACGTGGTATGATGGAAATCAAAGCACAGTGGGAATCACACAAGATTCTATGACGATCTCGAGTCTACAGACTACTCTGTACCAGTGTCACCAGAGAACTTCCTTCTGACGTAAGGTATAATACCATCTGGGAGTTCTCGGCGAGTCCGTCCAGTGTACCCAGTCTCTACTGACCACCCGTATACCTTCTCTGATGTCAAACACCAATGGATATGGGATCATCCATCGCCCATCATATGGGTCAAGAAGCGCATACGCTAGTCTACTCTGGAGTATCGATGCCCTGTCTCGGTACTCCCACGACTAGGAACATTTAAAGGACTTACTTGGCGACTATACTGTCCCCACTAGTATGATCCGCATCATTGTCCTGGTAGTCAAGTACTCATCCTAAGGGCTTTATCAACATGTGACATAGAGACAATCAGAGTACATGTTAAGATAAAGAGTAACCAGATAGCGTACTATCATGTCGAGCAAGAAAGTCCTCCCTATATATGTCCAATCATCCACTACAATATACAACGCTTGTACAGTAGTGGCCTCTAGGGCATACATATAACTAGCAATTAATAGTAATGGTTTTGAGAACTTGCTTCACTATTGGGTTACTCATATATTGATGCACTCCTAGATGAGTAATGCTGATTGTCCTCTTTCCATTTGATTGATATGCATTGGAGACAACTGCATGATTTTGAATCTGGTTCAAAATAAATTAGTGCTTTTGTTTTTATATTAGATTTATATAGAATCAATTTATATCTTAACAATGTTAAGGTATAGGGAGTTGTCCGGCTGATGCTTAAAACCAGAATCCGGATAAACTCAAGGCGCGTTTCAGTAATGGCTGTTTGTGGGTTATCCCAGGCTTTGACGAGGGTTAACTTTCTACCATCAGGAAGATCAATATTCAAATTGTTCTTGACTCACCACAGTTTTAGTAAAATGGATTTTTTCAGAAAACAGAAGTGGGAGTATGGTAGAACTGGAAGTGATTCCAGAACCGCAAACGATCACTGAAGATTTAATAGAACCTAAGGATTCAATTGTTGTTGACGTTAAGGTGATCATATTTGAGAACCCGATCAATCGCCATGGCTTGCAATCGTCCCCATGCTCGTCGGCAACCATGGGAGGTGCCCATTGAGGAGATAATCCCTCGCCTCGCTGCGCGGCTGGCAGATCCCCTTCTCACCGACGCTCAATGTGACACGGTGATGTACGAGCTACTGACTCGTCGGGGCTCTCCTCTTCCCATGGGCTCCATTTGGCTCCGGATGATCCTCCTGTCTGTGCTAGCCGATATACCCCCTCATCCGGCGGAGATGACTTCGGCGATCCTTGGCGCGGAGGAGGACAAGCTTGAGTGCTTTCACGAGGCTTGTCTAATCACTCAAGCTCTGAAGGATCACTCAGTTCATATACTGAGTCAGATAAGAGCCCGTCGGGCCGTTATGTCTGCTTTCGCTGATGAGCACGGCTCCAACCGATGGGGAGCGACTCCTCGCAAAAATCATCGTTTTGACGTGCTGGAGAAGGCGGAGAGGGAGCTGGAGAATTTTGTGTTTTGCTTTGTTAACCCTTGTATTTCTGATCCCTTGTTTGGTGATCTTTTCCCGGTAGTGTAGCATGTTTGAATTAATGTACTCCTTTTATCATTGGCTGTTTGCATGCTTTCTGTTGAATTTTCATGTTTGTCAGATAGTCGTACGTGTGTCTTGCTTGCGTAAATGAGCTGCCCCTTTTTTTTATGGGAATTTTCTTTAATTGCGAGCACCATCGTTACGTTGCATGCACATCAGTGCCTCGGGTAACATTTCCTTTTAAACATTCATACAGATTCAAATGCGCGCCTGATAGGATATAGAAACTTTCCTTGTTATCTCCCATGCCGGGTGATTCGTTCTGGTTTTAGATCGAGTATTGTCATCAAAGGGAGGCTTATTTATACGGTCTTGAGCGTATATGTCCTGTTTCAAAGGCTACGGTCGCGAGAGCGGGCTCGTGTGGTCTGATAGAGTGACGTGTGGCGAACATATTGTTGTGCGAGAAGAGGTTCGGCCACAAATTCTCGGAGAGGGAGATGGTTTCTAAAGCGCTGAGCGAGCTTCAAGCTATCTTACTGCCAAGGCCAACAAAGCGTATGAACTCTGGCGGGTGCTTCAAGAGTCTATCAAAGAGGTGGTGGCTCTTGATAAAGCTGCCACGTTCACTCGTGAGAGGGTCGAGGCTTATATGGCCACCGAGAAGGAGCTTGAAGGTCGGCTCGCCTCATATCAGGCCCAGCAGGCTCAGGCGGAGGCCCGTCTCCAGGCGATCTTGAATCATGAAGCCGTGACTCAGCAGCAGGAAGACTTTTGCTCGTAGGTGGGTTGTGTTATCATTTTGTACCACCTTGTATATTTATTGTATCTAGAGTACTCCATCTACTATATCTACTGTACCTGTTATTTATATTGTTGTATATTGACCTAGAAATGAGGCTGTGAGATTTGGGGACTTTTATGCTGTATTTGGGGTCAAGCTCACTTGAGTCGACATGATTATTTTACTTGTGCTTCTCATGCTTATTTCTGTACATTTCCGATTTATATTGCGTGGGATTTGTGACATCCTTGGGGCGAAGAGCTAGCTCCCGCTTGGGGATGCCATATTTCATGTTATTCATTTATACTCCAGTTTTGTACTCGTTTGGGGGCCTGTTTTTACAAAGGAGACTCTGCCGGAATTTTTGGAAAAAGGGATGTTGTTTTTAAAAAAGCTTGATGTGACTTGATGGATTAAATCGCTTTCAATAAATTGGTTTTTTCTTCACTCTACTTTCTTAATCGGGTTTTGATTTCTGGGCTTTGGCTTGCTTATTTTACGGACGCCTTGAGACGTTTCGTAACTTAAGTGCCAGTCACGTTCCGTACCCTGCGGGTCGTGACAGACCTTGACAAATACCAAACAACCCATAGTCCATTAGCCAAGTTCAACCCGTACATTTCCTGATTGAATTAAACCCACCCGCACGACCCTTGACGGATGCCAAACAACGCCGTATGAATACCCTAATCCAACGCATCGTATGCAAGCAGATAAGCACTAGTTAGCTACCGCACACTACGTCTTGACGAATGCCAAACTACCGCAGCACGAATACTAAGTAGCACTTATCTGAAATGACGGAGGGATACGATAGGTTTTTAAGAAAACCCTTTGCGTAATGAACTTGATTCGTTGTAGAATCGAGTGATTTTAAATGGAATGTTTTTGAGGCCTTTTCTAGTTTTGGTAAAGAGGTCACTCCCGGTGAAGGGATCTTGGCTCTTTCCTCATCGAATAAGGTGCAGGATATTTCACAAATATCACTATGCAAAGCAAAAACTATATAAGCAATCAAAAACAAACCGTGTTTGTAGCATTTGCTAGTTTCGCTAAAGAGGTCACTCCCGGTGAAAGGATCTCGGCTCTTTCCTTATCGAATAAGGTGCTGGATGTTCTACAAGGAACACCGCTATGCAAAGAAAGAACTAGAGCTACCAGTTTTTAAACAAGTTTCTACAACATCTTTAGGTTTCTTTTAGTTTCATTAATCTCATTAATGAAGTCCCATTTTATTATGCTTCACAAGCATCACATTTGAAACGAAATCTACAATATAATATATATCTCATATATACAATATAAACATTCGTCTCAGGCAGTAATATGATCTCATCACAGAACATTGCAGTAGAAGAACACATATGAAATATTGGATATACTAGGACATCTATGTTTTAATACGAGCCTGTATAAAACACGGATTCCACGGTCGCGATGAATAGCCAAACTCACATCCCTAGATCCCTACGAGAGCGGCAAGCAACACTGCCAATTCTAGAGTTAGGAGACCCGGTCTCGACTCCTCGAGATGGTCTCCCACTAGACCCTAGAACCCGGTTACTTGTGCTCCCCGCCTTGGGTCTACCTAATGCGGAAAAGTAAATAATATACAATGGTGACATCATCCTCAGCCCGGAAGTGCCCCAATAAAAGAATATTATATACAAATGATATTTACATGAATGAAAAGAAAAACTCTCATCTCATATAAAACCCCCGGCTATTCAGAATACGACGATCCAATATAACATATCACAGCAACACATAATATCACATATCACCAACGTAAGTAAATATGCGTATTCTAATTGTCGTTGATGTATAGCAACGAAACCGGCGATACACCACATATTACACTTACGGTCGCAGAAAAGAAAGTGTAAAACTACAACAGTTGGAATCCGCAACCTCAGACATCTCATGCCTAGCCATATGAATTCCTTAGACATTGCATGCCTAACAATTATAAACCCCGCATTTTAGTCTCAATATCAAAAACTCTTTTCAATATCAAGTCGGGCAATTCAACAAGATTCCCGACATCCTGATCGAATGCTCGTCGCAAACTTTAGTAGACGGCCGCACCCCCGGATGCCGTCGACGAAGTGTACTAAGACGGAACACCGCTGCCGCGAGCACCCGAACGGATGCTTTTGGCGACAGGGTTCTCCTACAGTCACTTGGTCGGAGCTATGGGGCGTGGCTATCTATTAAGTTTACCCGGCAAGTATCCGCGTACGCTACGTGATTGCGACGAACTTTTGATCACATCAAAATTCCGTGGCAACCGATCAATTGAGACTAAACTGCTAGATTTATAACATTCAAATTAGTTATCTCATAACTACTTATAGATTCCAAATATTGTATCACATTCCAGATAAATAGACAATGTTAAACTTTCCGATCGAATAAACAAACACCCAAGTTTTCCCAAATGTCTTAACACTTGAGCAGAGTTTAAAAGCATCCATCGCATGCTTCAGTACCAATGGTCCAGTCGTAGAAGGGTCAAACCAACGCCTCACATGTGGCACGCCGTACTGCCCCAAACCCTAAGGTTTAGAGGCGGTTCAGACGGTCACATAATCGAGTTAAGGTTTGTGTTCTTCTAGAGGGTCCACCGTGTTACTTGCACGACTTTCTGGAAGTTTCAAACTAGAGAAAAAATCCAACACTTGAAAATTTTCCGACAGGGGAAAAAGTAAGTTATTGATATCCAGTCGAACTTTTTAACAAGTTCTAAAATTACCCGGAAAAAACTTAAACGAAGTTAAACTTTCTGATCGAATCAACGAGTTCCCAATACAACCCAGAAAACTCAACACTTGAGTAGAATTAAAAATTTTCAGAAGCATCAGGAAATACATACTGATATTACTGTACAAAAACAAAACCCTAACTCCACTGTAGCGTCGCGGAACCGCCGCGCAAGGCATGTCTTTGCCGCGGTTCCGCAGCTCTTTAATGAGCTTACTGGCACGTTTTTCACAGATATCCTTATAATTCCCTGCTTATTTTTCTGAGTATTTTTAATATGAAAAAATTAACATTTTTAGAAAATATCCAGAGAGGGGTCTAAACCGGGGTTTCGGGGTTCGATCGGACTGTAAAATTGGTCTAGACTTCGCCTAAAGCTCTAGCTTGGCTCTGATACCACTGTAGGGTTACTAGGCACACGCACAAGGGTCTATAAGGCATCAACCATGCCCGATTTAAAATTTAGCCGTGCCGAACAACCCTAAACCAAGATCTTAAACTAGAGGTTAGGCGAAACAAAGCATGTTAAACACTTTAACATCTAAGAGTTTGGGATTACAACCTTTGTAGACCGGTCCTTCACTTCTTAAGCTCCGTGTTGTGGTCCCTTCGCTGCGATCATCAAGTTTCGGACTTTCGAGAGGCTCCACGAAGAGAAAGAAGCAAACTTGTTTCCAATCTTCGATAACAAAGATGATCTACCTTGAAGTTTCATTAACACAAGCTCTCACTCACTAAATGAAGTGAACACCCTAATCTAAATGGCTAAGATAGATTAGGATGATGGAGTAGGATTTTAGCTCTCATTTTTTTTCTTAATCTCACTCATAATCATCACTTCATGAAAAGCTAGAAAGCTTTTCATGCGAAGAAGAAAGAAGAAGAAGCTCCATTTCTTTTGTGATGAATAATGAAACTCTAGTGTGTGGTTAGAAATGCAACCATGGTAGATAATGAGAAGGCTAACCATTGTAGAGACATAACTAGGGTTAAAGGGTTGGGTTGGGTTAAGCAAATATCACAAAATATCACAAAATATCCAAGTCAAAGTCAAAGCTTCAAGAATCTTCTTGAAAGCTTCATGTTTGCTTAACCCTAATCCAAACTCTAACCATAATTAAACTCCACAAATCATGTTGGCTGCAGGCCCGCAGTGAAGAACCGCACCGCGGACCAACTCGCAAATGGCTATCGTGATGACCCAGGCCCTTCTCCAATTAGCCGTTCTCCTCTCCTCTGACTGAATTGCATTTATAACCATAACATGTTACAATATTATATATCACATATACAATATTTGTTGTAACAAAATAAAATAATACAATTAACATATATCGCATATATATCAATGTATTACCCGAGTGAGAAAAAGAATCTTTTAGTGAGCTTATATTAGTTAATGTAATTTAATATATCAAATATATAATTATGCATTAAATTATCGAATCAACACTCGATCCGATTATCCGGCTATTTCACAAATAACCGACTAATATAATCTGTATCAATTCATCGAATCAACACTTGATCCGATGACCCGGCTATATCACATATACCCGGCCGATATCTCATACCGCGAGAATCTAGTACGGTATCACATACACGTATTGTTCTCGGTTCCACACATATCACATATGTGCTCCAACTCTGTTTTGCCTGAGCCAAGAAACCTCTGTGTAGGACTCTAAAGAATCGTCAATACGTCGGCAGCAGGTGATGATCATATCAAACACCCACAAGCTGCAAGTGGTTAGCTAAACGTAACAGACACCCAGGTATTGAGCGATCAGAAGATCAACAAGCAAGCCTGTACTTTCTCCTGCGAATCCAGTCAGTAACACTCCCGTACAATCCGGTCTCTTCGTCTGATATGTCGCATATCTCGCCTAGGGGTGGTAAACGTCAGACCCCAGTAGCTTGATAAGTCGTGTCGATATGAGGTCCATAACAGTTCAAGAAACTACTGATAACACTTACCAGTAAATCTCAGCAACCTTGGCCAGGGATTTCCAGTTATAGCCAATCGAACACAGCGCAACATCAACTCCCTATACCAGGAGAGACGAATCCCCTCCTATCACTCATTGCCTCCATGTGATTCGGGACTGTACCCAAAAGCCACCTTTTTGCACGCCCTCTTGGACGTGGTATGATGGAAATCAAAGCACAGTGGGAATCACACAAGACTCTATGACGATCTCGGGTCTACAGACTACTCTGTACCAGTGTCACCAGAGAACTGCCATCTGACGTGAGGTATAATACCATCTGGGAGTTCTCGGCGAGTTCGTCCAGTGTACCCAGTCTCTACTGAGCACCCATATACCTTCTCTGATGTCAAACACCAATGGATATGGGATCATCCATCGCCCATCATATGGGTCAAGAAGCGCATACGCTAGTCTACTCTGGAGTATCGATGCCCTGTCTCGGTACTCCCACGACTAGGAACATTTAAAGGACTTACTTGGCGACTACACTGTCCCCACTAGTATGATCCGCATCATAGTCCTGGTAGTCAAGTACTCATCCTAAGGGCTTTATCAACATGTGACATAGAGACAATCAGAGTACATGTTAAGATAAAGAGTAACCAGATAGCATACTATCATGTTGAGCAAGAAAGTCCTCCCTATATATGTCCAAGCATCCACTACAATATACAACGCATGTACAGTAATGGGCTCTAGGGCATACATATAACTAGCAGTTAATAGTAATGGTTTTGAGAACTTGCTTCTCTATTGGGTTACTCATATATGGATGCACTCCTAGATGAGTAATGCTGATTGTCCTCTTTCCATTTGATTGATATGCATTGGAGACAGCTGCATGATTTTGAATCTCGTTCAAAATAAATTAGTGATTTTGTTTCTATATTAGATTTATATAGAATCAATTTATATCTTAACAATGTTAAGGTATAGGGAGTTGTCCGGCTGATGCTTAAAACCAGAATCCAGATAAACTCAAGGCGCGTTTCAGTAATGGCTGTTTGTGGGTTATCCCAGGCTTTGACGAGGGTTAAATTTCTACCATCAGGAAGATCAATATTCAAATTGTTCTTGACTCACCACAGTTTTAGTAAAATGGATTTTTTCAGAAAACAGAAGTGGGAGTATGGTAGAACTGGAAGTGATTCCAGAACCGCAAACGATCACTGAAGATTTAATAGAACCTAAGGATTCAATTGTTGTTGAAGTTCCATTAGCCACTCTGCAGATTTGGTGGGTAACCTCAGGCACCCGAGAGGTACTTCGGTCTTCTCAGGGACGGTGACAGGGAGGTTCTTGTTTACCCAGACTTGCCATTGCTGTTGTTCTAGACTGTAAGACCCGGCAGGAGTATGAGTATAGCGTCATTCTAAACTAGCTTTAGAAGTGCACATGTATATGACTCTGCCAGAGGGTTGTTGTAGTCAGTGGGAGCAGCGAAAGCGTAGTAGGCAAGTAGCTTATGTCTAATTATAGACTAAAGCAGGTATAGCGGAAATAGATCATCTATTTTTGATGTGACAGTCATAGGCTTTGACTTCATCAGAATTGGAGATGGATCTGCTAAGAAGGTAGTAGAGAGTGATGTCCAGGTATTAGGATGACATGCACTTGATAGGAAGAGATATTCCTATACTACGATCGGTTATACTGTGGTTGTCACAAAGTAGTTTCTCCGCATAGGATATGGATATAATATCAGCTTTTCTGGTTACTAGATCTATGGTTTTAGATCTGGATTTGGGAAGTATCCCAATTAGGGTAATTTGACATTATTCTAAAGATATTTTATAATGGACGACTCCTGGTATGGTGGTGTACCTGCAAGTAATGGAGTCACCCTCTCTAAAGGTGTCTTACAGACTAAAGGGGAGAGGGATCTGTATGATTAGCATATCACTTGCTTAGGCAACTGAGTTAATCATGAAATGTCAAGTACCACACCAGATATTGTTTTTGCACTAGCTGCAATAAACATATTTTAATCCAATCTTGGAAAAACATTGGGAAGCAGTTTATGAACATAAATGGATGTTCTAGGGATATGGTAACGGCAGCCTCTTTCAGGAGACGGTTATCATTTGAAGCTTCCAAGGTGACCTGCATGACAGAGTGACTGTCAGAGTTATAGTTTTCCCTCTTTTGAGGGACAGTATGTTGGACAGGTGGTCCAAGCGGATACTGAGGAAAGGCATGGCGCAGGATACTGATTAAATTCAGTGGACGATACAGTCTAAGTAGTTTGTTGGATTTGGAGTTCATTTGCGAACTGGGTCCCATCAGATATCCAGACAAATTCTAAGACAGGTATTGCTCGTTTCGGGAGATAGTTTTCTCCGCGAAGTTGAGGTACAGAGAGAAACAGAAAGAAACATTGGAGCGGATCCACTCACTGAGGCTATTTCTCGAACGCAATCATGTTCCCCTCCGAAAGACGGCGCGACGCAGGGACGTCTTGCCTGAAATTCGGGGCAGATGCTAATTGGTGCTATCCGTCTACCTCTCCGAAGATGCCAAGTTGATTTATGACACCATGTATCGAAGGTTTAAACGGATGCATCCGATATAGCAGACTTCGTCAGATTCTCCCTCGCTTGAGGGTTTTTTGATTGTGGGGACGCTCTTCCTTGCAGGCGCAAGCCCCTGCAGTTAATTACGCTATCGCATTGCGGTAATAACTTTCTCCTTCTCCTGATGATCACTTCGTGTCGTGTGTGTTTGTTTTGTGTTTGGTTGCCCGTGGATTGTATACGGAGACTGAGTTATGTCGTCGCCCGTAGGGCGTGGACTAGTCCAAATCCGTATCTTTCTTAGATTTGGGTTTGGGGGTTGTGTTTAAGGATACGTTAGCCTCATTTGAGACTAATATCAACTTAAACGTTTGTTAAGGATATGTTAGTCTAGTTTTTAGACTAAGATCAACTTAACGGGATCGTTTAGATCCAACAAGAGAGCAATTAAGGGAGCCCTGTTGTTTAGTTTAGTGACATTACGGTCAATAGGTAGTTTAAGGACATTGCGGTCCAATGTTAGTTTTAAGACGTTGCGGTCAAGGTTAAGGACATCATAGTCCGTGGATTTAAGTACTCCACAGTCCGGCGTTAGTTTTAAGACATTACGGTCAAGGTTAAGGACGTCATAGTCCGTTGTTAGTTTTAAGACATTCCGGTCGAGGTTAAGGACATCATAGTCCGAGGATTTAAGGACTCCATAGTCCGGCGTTAGTTTTAAGACATTACGGTCAAGGTTAAGGACATCATAGTCCGTTGTTAGTTTTAAGACATCCCGGTCAAGGTTAAGTACATCATAGTCCGAGGATTTAAGGACTCCACAGTCCGGCGTTAGTTTTAAGACATTACGGTCAAGGTTAAGGACCTCATAGTCCATGAGTTTAAGGACCCCACAGTCCGTGAAATGTATGTGGTTATCGGGACCCGTCACCTCTTTGAAGACGTTGAGGAATTACAACGACATGTATCAAAGGAGTGAAGAGATGTACCCTTGAACCAAGATAGATTAAGTGACTTGTAGTCCAATTTGGAACCCAGACCAATTAATTATATTATGAGCCCATTAGCCCAGTTAAGTTTGAATTGAGGACTTATAGTCTTCTTGAGCTAAGTCCAATCATGTTTGAAATATTGACCCTCTGTTGGTCCATTGAAGGAGAGGCTTTGCCTCTGAAACTTAGCCAATTGGGCTAAAGCTAGTGTTAAACACTAAAGACCAACAGTGTTGAACACTGAGAGATAAGATTATCAGATTAGTGTTAAACACTAGAAATTGTGATTCTCGAATCAGTGTTAAACACTAATAAATAACAGTGCCAAACACTGGCAGCAAAGTTATCAGTTTGGTGTTAAACATTAGCAGAGAGGAGATCACGTGGGAGCACGTGATGGCATCCAAAAGGTGGGGCCAGATCCTCCTCATTTTGTTATACAGATAAGTGTTTAACACTTTTTATTTTGACAGCCATCATGTGTGGGCACATGATGGGGGCTCATGCTCTGGTCTATTAGAATGTTCGTTAGGGGTCACGTGGTGACACGTGAGGGCGCCCTAGAGCTTCTTTTCTTTTGCATTTTTCTTATGTGCTTCAGGGGTCACGTGGGGGCACGTGAGGCATTGCCTCAAAGTTCTTTTCTGTGGATCTTTACAGGGGTCACGTGGTAGCACGTGACTCTGGTTCTTTGCATATTTTAAAGATCTGTTCATCTTTTAAGAATTAAATTCTTCATAGGGTGAAACCCTAGCAATAAACTTTACAGGGATTAAATCCCTTCTTTCTTTTGAAGAATTATATTCTTATATAGGGTTAGACCCTAATTTCTCTTCTGTAGGAATTAAATTCCTCATATATGTAAAGAATTAAATTCTGGCATAGGGTGAAACCCTAATTTCTTTTTAAGGGAATTAAATTCCTGTAAATTTGAGAGAATTAAGTTCTCAATTAGGGTTAAACCCTAGTTCTGTCCATTCTGAAGGAATTAAATTCCTAAGGTTAAACCCTAATTTTATCTTAAAGGAATTAAATTCCTATCATTCTGTGAGAATTAAATTCTCAAAGCTCAATCCCTCCTCTATGTTTTAGATCTGCATGGCAGGATCTCAACCCAATAAAATTTGAATTCTCAATTTATGGGGAGATGTGCACTTTGCAGATCCTCAACCAGAGAAAGAACTAAGTTCTTTTCTTTATATAAGAGTTAAACTCTTTTTAGAATTAAATTCTCTTTTTAAGCTTCTCTTTTCTTTTCTTACCTAGGGTTTTTCTTTTCGAGAGAATCAAATTCTTCCTTCTGAATTTTTCAAGATTCCAAGGCTCTATATCTCTCTCTCTCTGTATGTCTCTCCCTCTTCTTTCTCTTTTCTTTGGGCTCCTATTTATAGGAGAAGGAAAAGAATCAATCTGTTTTAGTGAATCCTTCATTGAAAGATTTGATTTGTTGATTGAAAGATTTGATTTCTTTTCATCATTAACCTGGGCCTTTAGATTATCAGGTGAATTTTATTCACTATTGGATTTTAAATCCAAAGATATCTCTTTGTTATTTCGGTTAGATTTAGTGGGAAATCTTTCCATGTCTAAGATTTTTCCATAAATCGGTGATATTTAATCACCCTCGGATTCTTGATCCAATGGTTTCAGATAATTCTTCTCTATTTTGGAAAGATTTGAAAGATCTTTCCTCAGAATTTAATTCTGTTAAAGAATAAGGCTTTTAAAGCCGGTCACGTGTGGCCCACGTGACCGTTGGTCACGTGTGAGCACGTGACCCCTGGTCACATGTAAGCACGTGACCCCTTGAATGAGCTTCTCTTTTTCTGCGCTCTGTTCTCTGGCCGCTGCTTAACCATCACGTGCCAACACGTGACCACTGGTCACATGTGAGCACGTGATGCCTCTTCTGAAGCTCTTTCCTGATTTTTAGTCAGGGAACAAATGTGCTCCGTGCCGCTGCTTAACCATCACGTGCCAACACGTGACCACTGGTCACGTGTGAGCACGTGATGCCTCTTCTGAATCTTTTCCTGATTTTTAATCAGGGAACAAATGCCCCCACAGCGTTGTTCTCACGTGTCTGCATGTGAGTGCAACGCTGTCACTTTCATGACCGTCGGATCTGCCTTGGGAGTAGGGTAGATGAAACGTTTTCCATCCCATCATATAAATGCCCATGTCCTTTCAGAAGAGCCTCCACTTTGCTTCATTTTCCTCCTTGCAAACCTTTTTCTGAGAATTTAATTCTCCTTTTCCGGAGCTTAGTTCTCTGCTCCCCAATCTTCAGAGTTTAACTCTGTCCCGAGAAAACCCATCTCTTCAGATAGTGATCTTTGAACGATCGAGGAACCCTTATATATATATATATTTTTTTAAAACTCTCTGGATTTTAAATCCACACCAAGGGTTTCACCCCTTTTAACATAAACCCATTTTTCCTTCAAGTTCATAAAAAAAAATAGAAAACCATTTAAACTTCGAACAATAGACCACTTAGGGCTCATATGATCTTTAGGGAGATGATGATGGCGGTTCAAATCCATGGAATTTAATTCCATTGCAAAAAAAATATTTCTGGGAATTTACTTCCCCTTTTCAAAAGGAATTTAATTCCTACGAAGAACTAAGTTCTTCCCAGGGGTCTTCTTAGGGTTTTCTTGCCTTGGGTTGTCCCCCTGCATCCAATGAAGAAGAAGCTTGCAATGGTGTTTTTCTGGGAATTTAATTCCCTTGATTCTGTTTGATTTATCACAGAGTCCAAGATGGATTTGTATTTTAGGGGAATGTGTAGGGTCATTTAAAGTCCACTGCTTATTTAATGCGAATCTTTCTTTTGTCCCATTGTAATTGCCTTGCCTTGTCATTAGCCAGCCGCCATCTTGATTTCGTGGGACCCACATATTTTGTAACTAATGGTCCTACCAAACAAGTCCTCTGTCGCTTTCTTCAACCGTCGTCATATATTCATCCTCGTGTATATATATATATATATATATATATATATATATATATATGTATATATTGCTGGCTTCACTTTTGACAGTTTTCCTTTACGTTGTTTCAGGTATGATGTCTTCTGTTCCGTGCTTTCCCTTCACTTGCTCGGAGGCCGCTTTTCCTCAATCACCATCCGACGAGGAAGCGATGGCGATGATCCGGGCTCATGACCCGAACTGCACTAGCTTACTCCTATGGGGAACTTGGTACAGCCATATCATCCGAGGTCGCCGGAGTTTCCTCTGTGAAGTGCCGACAGAGCCCACTTTCCCGTTCTTGCCGATGGACCCTCCGAGGACGGTTTTCGCTGTGGAGATGCCAAATTGGACTCCAACGGGACGGCTCGAGCCTTCAACAACCGGTATCCCGAACCATCCGATCCCAGCTATAGATATCCTGGGACGACGTAATTGTCAGGGTGAGGCGCACCCATGGGGACAGATTTATAAGATAGGGCTCACTCCTCGACACCCCACGGGTTACCTCCTCAGGGCTCGCTATATCCTTGCTACCCATCGTGCGCGGCTGCAAAAGGTCGGGCTTTACCAGGCAATATATGCGTCGCTCTTCCATTATCAGTCCCCGCATGTCTGGTGGGTTAAGGCTTTCTTGAATCAATGGAATCTGTTGGATATATGTATGCCCTAGAGGCCATTATATGATAGTGGATGTATTTATACATGTATATATATATTCAGTGTACATTCTTGCTCGACATGATAGTATGCTATCTGGTTCTTCTTTATCTGACATGTGGATTTAATCATGCTTTTATTCATTCATACATGTTGATAAAGCCCTGAGGATATAGGCTTGACCGCTGTGATTATGATGGAGATCATACTAGTGGGACATCTGTAGTTTATAAGCAAATCCTGGAATGTCCCTAGTCGTAGGTGTATCGAGACGGGGCATCGATATACCAGAGCAGACTAGCGTATATGATACTAGACCCATATGATGGGCGATGGATGTTCCAACATTCATCGATGTTTGACATCGAGATCGTATACGGGTGCTCAGTGGTGACTGGGTATACTGGACGGACTCGCCGAGAACTCCTATATGGAATTATATCTATCGTCGGATAGCAGTTCTCAGGTGACACTGGTGCAGGTTAGTCTGTAGACCCGAGATCGTCATAGAGTCTTGTGTGTTCTCCTACTGTTCTGGGGTTCTGGGGTTCAGTGGGAGGCCATCTCGAGGAGTCGAGATCGGGTCTCCTATACTCCAGGATTGGTAGGGTCGCTTGCCGTTCTCGTAGGGGTCTAGGGGTGTGGGCTTGGCTATTCATCGCGACTGTGGAATCCGTATTTTCTATTATTGGCTAAATACTAAATACGGACGTCCTAGTATATCCCACATTATATCTGTGTTTCTGCTGCCTGTGTTCTGTGATATCTGAGACGAATGATATATTATATATGAGATATATAGTAGACGTTGCTTATATTTTACACCCGCGCTAGTCCCGTCCCGGTATGCCGTTAGTTAAGTAACCTAACGGTGCAAAACGGAACATTGCGGCGAATACGGATGGCATAAGAGTACGTTGTATTTTTGTTTCTTTTCTGTGATTGGCTTTAGGACTTAAATGATGGGACTACATTAATATGATTAATGTAAAGAAAATAAACCTAAAAAGATGTTGTAGAATCGGATTTAAAAACCACTCGGCTCTTTATGAAAAAGCTACATTTCAAAACTGCGGAGCTCAAGCCACTCCTTTTGAAAACCATTTGATTCTACGACGATATCAAGTTCAAAGCGTTAAAGATTTTATTAAAAATCATCCGCAACCCTCCGTCATTTTAGGAAGTAGAGTACTTAGTATTCGTGCTATGTTTGTTGACTTTAGTTAAGGCGTAGTGTACGGTAGCTAAGTGATGTCTTCCTATAATGCATATGATGCAGATTAATAAGGACATTCATGCGGCTTTGTTGACCATAGTTAAGGGTCATATGAGTGGGTCTAATTAATCAAGAAATGACGGGTAGAACTTGACTGGTACTTATGATTTGTTGACCATAGTTAAGGTCATAGGTACTAGGGGTAAAAACCACATCGGGAATTTCAAGTGTTGAGATTTGCAATGAGATTGCATACCTTCCATATGATGGTTGGATCCCGATCCCACTGTGGGAAATAGTTGCTCCCAGGAGAGTTTTGTAGTTTACAATTAGCTAACTCATTAGGTGTCTAGAAAGGTGTTAACGGGGCTACGCCTCTGGGAAAACGAGGTACTTTAATTAGGTCTGTGCGAAAGAACGGGGAACCTCCCTCAAGTACCGACACTGGCCTGGCTGAACGGTTAGCGAAGTTGTAGAATGTAATTAATCCTGGCTAGTTTTCTTTTTAAGGTTTGAAAGAAAAACTTGATTAAAGCAGTGGGAGACATCGATTAGACAAGATAATAACCAATCTGATCTTTGCAAGAGCCGCCGAGTGTATTCTTTTCTCTCTCTTAATTGCAGATACCAATGACTGGACTCAAGCTTCTACTAGATAAAAATAAAATGAATGGGACCAATTATAAAGACTGGCTGAGGAATCTGAAAATAGCCTTGACTTATGATAAAGTATCATATGTCCTCACGGCTTCATCCACGCCCTTCGCAGGTCCAAAATCCTCAGTTGCGGACAAAGAAGTCCGCAAGACATGGGACGGTGACTGTGCCACGGCCATATGCCTCGCGCTTGCATCGATGGACAACACATATCAAAAGCAGCTTGAGAATATGGACATTCAAGCTATATTCCTCCATACAAAGGAGTTGTATGGAGTGCAATCCCGCGTATTACGATACGGAGCATCAAAGAAATTGTTTCAGATGCGAATGGCCCCTGGCACACTGGTAGGAGAACATGTTCTGAAGATGATAGCTCTCATAGAAGAGCTTGAGGACCTTGGATGGACGATGGACAATGAACAATATACGGATATTATTCTGCAGTCCCTTCCCTCCACCTTTGCTCAATTCATAGTTAACTTCAACATGCACAACATGGAGAGGGAACTACCTGAACTCCTTAATATGTTAAGGAGTGCATAGAGCACACTGAAATCAGTGAAAACTCCCGTTTGAGTGTTGGGCAATCTTCTTCTTCTCGCCCAAAGGCTAAGGCCAAGGGAAAGCTCAAGAAGAAGCCCACCAAGCCTAGGGGTGGAGTTAAAAAGGTTAAGGGGAAGGACAAGTCCAAAGCTGGAGAATGGGGGAAAGGGGAATGTTTTCATTGCCACAAAACAGGACATTGGAAGCGCAACTGTACGGAGTACTTAAATCTCATGAAAAAACATGGGGATGCTTCTGCTTCAGGTGTGTTTGTGACAGAAAACTGTTTTTCAATAATCTCTGCTTCCTGGGTATTAGATACCGGTTCAGGTTCTCACATTTGCAATTCTATGCAGGGGCTGAGAAATAGTAAAGTTTTGAAGACAGGTGACCATACTCTCCGCGTTGGAAATGGTTCCAATATACATACAGTCGCAGTGGGAGAGTATCACTTGGGGTTGCCATCTGGGTGTATATTGGTTTTGAACCCATGTTATTTTGTACAAAGTATGCTTTGTAATATAATATCTGTTTCTTTGTTAGACAATGAAGGATATAATTTTGTATTGCAGAACAATGTTATGAACATTCACCTGAATCAAATGTTGGTTGGGTATGGTACGCTTAATAACGGGATATACGTCCTAAATCAACACACAGTTTTCAGCATACAACACACTAATAAAAGAAAACTTTCAGAAATAAATGAAGCTTTTCTTTGGCACTGTAGACTTGGTCATATTAACGAAACAAGACTAAACAAGTTACACAAAGATGGATATTTAAACCCTTTTGAATATAAATCTTATTCGACTTGCCAGTCTTGTATCAAGGGTAAAATGACCAAAACTCTGTTTACCGGACACGGAGAAAGAGCTTCTGAGCTCCTAGGACTCATACATAGCGATGTATGTGGGCCAATGTCTACGCAGGCTAGAGGCGGTTTTTCTTACTTCATTACTTTCACTGACGATTTCTCTAGATTCGGTCATGTATTTTTATTAAAGCACAAATCCGAAGCTTTTGAGAAATTCACTGAATATAAACAAGAAGTAGAAAAAAAACCGGATTGAGTATCAAAATGCTTCGATCAGATCGAGGTGGGGAGTACCTCAGTACAGAGTTTGCAAACTTCCTAAAAGAGAATGGGATTCTCTATCAGCTCACTCCTCCTTACACACCACAGCACAATGGTGTGTCTAAACGACGGAACCAGACCCTATTAGATATGGTCCGTTCCATGATGAGTGATGCTGAGTTACCTGTCTCATTTTGAGGGCATGCATTGGAGACTGCAGCGTTTCTACTAAACAGGGTTCCAACCAAAACCGTGTCTACCACGCCATATGAGATATGGCATGGGAAAAGACCATCTCTTAAGAGAATTAAGATTTGGGGTTGCCCGGCCTATGTTAAAAAGCAGAATCCGGACAAACTCGAGACACGGTCAGTCATGTGTAACTTTGTGGGTTATCCAAGGAACTCTTATGGATATCTATTCTACCACAAGGAGGAACAAAATGTGTTTGTTTCTCAATATGCCACATTCTTAGAAAAAGAGTTTTTCACAGAAAAAGATGATGGCAAAGTGGTTGATCTAGAAGAGGTTCTAGAGACACAAACTACAAATGACGACTTAGTTGAACCGGCTGTTGCAATAGGAACTGAGGAACCTTAGCAACTCCGAAGGTCTGGTAGGACTTCTCGCCCACCGGAGAGGTATTACGGTTTCCTCATTGATGGTGACAGAGAAGATTACATCATGGAGGATGATGATCCTACCAGTTTTCAGCAAGCTATCACGAGTGGAGACTCTGTGAAGTGGCTGGATGCCATGAGATCCGAAATGGAGTCTATGTACACCAACAAAGTATGGACTTTGGACATTGTACCCCCTGGGGTAAAACCTGTGGGGTGCAAATGGATCTTTAAAAGAAAGATTGGTGTAGATGGTCAGGTAGAGACCTATAAAGTAAGACTTGTAGCGAAGCGTTTTCATCAAAGACCAGGTTTGGACTATGACGAGACTTTTTCGCCCGTAGCCATGCTTAAATCCATTCGGATCCTACTTGCTATTGCTGCTCACTACGACTATGAAATCTGGCAGATGGACGTTAAAACGGCATTTCTAAATGGCGATTTAGAAGAATGCGTTTATATGGATCAGCCAGAGGGCTTCATTGACAGTGGGAGCAGCGGGAAAGCATGTAGATTGCTTAAATCCATATATGGGTTAAAGCAGGCATCACGGAGTTGGAACATCTGTTTCGATGATGTTATCAAAGAGTTTGATTTCATCAAAAAGCCAGATGAACCGTGTGTTTATAAGAAAGCTGTAGGAAGAGCTGTCACATTCCTCGTATTGTACGTGGCTGACATTCTTCTGATAAGAAATGATATTCCTATGCTACAGTCGGTCAAATCTTTCTTATCACTAAGGTTCTCCATGAAGGACCTGGGTGATGCCACATACATTCTGGGCATTAGGATCTATAGGGATAGATCCAAGAGGTTATTAGGATTGTCCCAAACCAGGTACATCAACACCATCCTAAAAAGGTTTAGTATGGAAGACTCCAAGCGGGGTGCCTTACTCGCTTGCCATGGAGTCACTCTCTCCAAGGACGCTTGCCCAAAGACCGATGAAGAGAGAGCTCGCATGAGCATTATACCTTATGCTTCGGCAGTAGGATCTATAATGTATGCGATGTTATGTACACGCCCAGATGTAGCTTATGCACTTAGTGTTGTAAGTAGGTATCAATCCAACCCAGGGGAGAATCACTGGATAGCTGTGAAGAACATTCTTAAGTACTTGCGAAGGACTAAAGAATTGTTCTTGGTGTATGGTAATGGAGATCTCCAAATGGAGGCCTTTACCAATTTGAGCTTCCAGAGCGATAAGGAAGACAACAAATCTATCTCAGGGTTTGTATTTACCCTCAATGGAGGGGCGGTAAGTTGGAAGAGTTCCAAACAGGATACCGTTGCAGACTCTACGATGGAGGCTGAGTACATTGCTGCGAATGATGCCGCCAAGGAAGCCGTCTGGATGAGGAAGTTCGTCTCGGAGCTAGGAGTAGTTCCAACCATTATTGATCCAATACTATTGTATTGTGATAATAATGGGGCTATGGCGTTAGCCAAGGAGCCCAGGTCCCATCAGCGGTCCAGACACATCCTGAGGCACTTTCATTTGATCCGGGAGATTGTTGATCGCCGCGAGATTGAGATTAGGAGAGTAGACACAAAGAATAACATTGCGGATCCACTCACCAAGGCCCTCACTCAGCCGCAGCATGAGCGACTTTTTGAGATGTTGGGTATGAGATACGCCAATAACTGGCCTTATGTAACACCTTAGAATGTGTTTTGTAGCTAATTATGTTTTTATATATGGTTTTTACTAAAAAGTTTACCAATTTGGTTTTTAAATATTTTATCCTAATTATTGAGTATTTTATTAGATTTTTCCTAGGCTTGCACACACTTGTGCATGATAACTAGGGTTGTTTTGGGGGGTTTAACCATGATTAGCAACATGGTGAGCTAACCATTTGTCTTAAGTTAGTTTTATGATTAGTTTAAGAGTTATGGTTGTTAAAATAACAAGGGTTTTAAATTGATTTTCTTTGTTAGTATGAGGTGTTGACTTTGAGAGAGAGAGAAGCATGGGCTTGATGGTGTGAGCCATGCCTCATTATGATGAAAGAGAATGAGAATGGGAGGGGTTGTTGGTTTTTCTCTCATTCTCACTTCTCACTCTCATTTCCCTCACTCTCTCAAACACACACACACACACTCACCTGAAGAAGCTTCAGCAACAGCCTCATCACCATCAGCAGCAGCAGCACCATCAGCTTCATCACCATCAGCAACAGCATCATCATCACCATCAGCAGCAGCAGCACCATCAGCTTCATCACCATCAGCAACAGCATCATCATCACCATCAGCAGCAGCAACAGATATCATCATCAGCAGCAGCAACAGCAGTAGCAGGAGCCCCAGCAACCTTTAGAAGCTCTTCTCCACTTCTTCACCTGCCTTCTAGGGTTCTTTAGGGTATATTTCTTGAACCCCAGTTCGTGGTTTGCTTAGGTTGTGCATCGATTAGCTTCGATTAGTGTAAATAGCAAGTTTAGTGCTAGTTATGGTGTTTTGTGTGGAAATTTGATTAAGTGATGTTTAAGTTGGTAAACCCTACCTATTTTAGTATTATTAAGGTTACTTTAACTGAGAATTTCCCTGGATTACACTAAAATACCATAGGGTTTCATTTTTAGTGCAATTGTCGTTTTTTTTACGATATATGGACATTCTGAGATCTGCTTTTGACCCGGACCTTTCAGGGTAAAATTGAGGAAACTGGAGCATGCTTGTTAGGTCTAGACACCACCACCAAAACACGAGCCACCCTCTCCCAAACCGGGCCGCAAATTAAATCAATCTGGCCGCAATTTGCGGCCAGGAAGAGGGGTAGGGTCTTGGGGTTTTGGTTAGGGTACTCTTCTGTGTTCTATAGTGCTTTGACATGTCTAGTTTTGTAAGTTTTGGCCTGTAGGAAAATCTGGGATCATATATCGTTTTTGGTGTTCATAGTGTTTGCGCGATACGCGCGATACGTGAGAGGGTTCTGTGATCCAGCGTATCGCGGCGTGTCGCGATGGTTTTAGACGCGTACACACACGATTCAGCGTATCGTGCACACGCGCGGTTAGTTCGCGACGCGTGTTTCTCGTTTTGGTTCGATATCGCGTTTCGCGGAATATTTGGCTTATATATGATTTCCGTGTCGTAATTGCAGGTTTGCAGGCAGGGACTACGGATACTACTACAGGGGGGAGCAGATGGTAGGATTCACCTAGCCTGGAGTATAGGTGAGTAGATTTAACATCTACAGGGGAATCGCCCGCATGGCGTTATGCGTCTGTGCTAGGATTCTAATGTTTGTCGCATATTCTACGTCATTGTTAGAATTGCGCCTTTAGTTTATTTCCTTGATATAGCTGTACTGTGACTAGCAGCCGTAGGACACTGCACATATTATTGACGGTTCATGTTGCACGAGCACGTATTGTATGCTACACACACACCGTCAATAATTGCCATGTCACCCACAAACCATTATAGACATTATATTGCTTGGTTAGGGACCTTGTGACATTGATTCATATTACTTATCACATATGACATTACCATACCTATATACCTATAGAGTATCGTACCATTAGTGATAGGTACACGTACCCTTTACGATACATCTACAGGTATACCTTACTCAGATTTTCTTATACCCAGGGAGGGTATACGACATCAGTTCCTATAGGTAGATACCTATACGTTGCTACACATGTATGTTACACACATATTTAGTTACAACCATATATTTACCTTTACTGATGTTACTTAGTTGTACCTCATTGGTTCCGCATACATCTGATTTTAGCTACATATTCTCATTTATATGCTCGCATTTCAGATATATCGCATATATTTATTCCTGGATTTACGCATTGTTATTTGGATTTCACATGATGATTCTGGATTTGGGAACTGCGGGAGTTCATGAAATTATGCATACATTGAAGAACCCGGTTTCCTTGAGATGATATTTGCGCGTCCACCATGAGTTTTATCGGTGCTGATTATATACTCCATACGAGGTGTGGTTGCCGTATGAGAGTACATGGTGGGGCCCGGTATGGTTCCCCTCGGCAAGAAGATCGATGGATTTTGCCGATTGAGCCTGGAGGCGGGCGAGTACCTACCGGTGACAGTACCCATGACTCGGCGGGGGATCACGGAGACACCGCTGGGAGTCATGTACGTATGCATACGTCGAAGGGCGAGGGTCAGAGCTAGGCACTCGTGCTTTCGGGATAGCGTATGATACATGATCGGGATTTCTGTGTCGATGCTTGGCACACTGTTTTCAATGATATTTCTTTTAATACCTTTGTATATATAACAGGGCATTTAACCATTGTTATATATACCCTTACACCAATATTAGTGGAATGGGACGCTAATATATGTGTATTGCCCCCATCATATTTATTTTTGTATATATACCTTTAGGATGTTAGATTCTTACTGGAGATTTGACTTGGGTTATTAGGTGATTCATGGATATTAGATATGAAAGAGATTGTTGATTTGTACATTCGAGATATAGGGGAGCTACTCGATATTGTACATTGAGGTGATGCGAGACTTATATGATGTGAGAGCCCAGTTTGGGGGCAGATTTGAGGATTTTGGGATTTGAGTGTCTTGATGGATTGTGATCCGGCCACGATGTCAGGTTTCCGTGGAAATGACATATTCCACCCTATACCTCACACTCATCTATTCTTTGCACAGATTCATATATTGGTAGTACCTGTTAGTGTACCCTTATGATAGTTGCATATTTACATTCTCATATCCCTATTGCATGGTTATTGCATATTATTGTCATGTTACTGTTGCTTCACTTATTGATAGTACCTGCTAGTGTACTTACCTTTATTCAGCATTTGCATGACATGTTATTACTGTAATCGCATATCTTAGATTCATGCTGTACGTACATTCCTGCGATTACCTGCATATGTTATCTACTATTCACGAGTTGGCAACTCACCCCCGTTGTGCCACAGGTGTTTCAGGTTGTTCCCCAGAGTAGTCGAGGCAGGCTATTCAGTATCCCTCTATCGTCTTTTGCTACAGATACCGCATCAGCTCACAGTACTATTTTGCTTAGGTGGGTTAGATGATTATCTGTATTTCTTGTTGTACATTCGTTGTATCTTGTACTCTCCATCTACTATTGTATTGTTGACTTAGAGACTTGGTGAGGACGTTATTGTATATTATTTGTGGGTTTGTTGTCTTTTACATACAGCTTTCTCTCTATTGCCTCTTATTTCTTCGCTACGGCGTCGTATATTTATGATGTTATTGTTTTTCCGTCTTGAGCTAGTTTTTACAAAAAAGGGGGTGTTGCCAAATTTTAAAGAAAGAAAGTAAGACTTTTAAAGAATTTGGGTTGCGATTTCAAATGTTTCAAATACTATACTATCTTTTCCGTATTTTCTTGGTTTAGATTTCTGGGTTCTGGCTTTCTTCTACCGTGTTACGTCTTTTGGTGTTGCGTAGTATTAGGGCCGTCACGGGCCAATTTCGGGTCGTGACGAAGTTGGTATCAGAGCGTTGGGTTTTACCTTTCGGAGTGTAGGATGACCTTAGTATGATGGAGTAGGTAGCTTAAACAGAGTAACGTAGAGTGTGTATGTCTGCAGCATACCCACGGTGCGGTACTTTGCATTAAGCGACCTAAGTACAATTTTGCTTGAAATTCCTTCCTTGATGATTCATATCCTTAAGATTCGATTCCTTATTCTCATCGAATCTTATACATCTATTTATAGCCTTGTCGCCGATGACTATGGGGACTCAGGGTGATGCAGCGAGGGCCGAGGTCAGAGTTGGCTCGGGTGAGACGAGTACTGACCAGGATGGCACTCTAGTTGCACAGGTGCAGACGGATCAGCCTACGACATATACTATTGATAGACTTTTGGCAGAGATGCAGGATTTCCGCCAGACTATGAGTTCTTTGGTTGATGTCGTTCGGGAGCTACGACAGGAGGTTGTCACCCCTGTTACTCAGTTGTCACTTACGATCAGCGTGCAGCAGTCTGTCACCTACATAGCACCAGTGGTTGCAGCTCCAGTTAACGAGGCACATATTCCAGTGGCTCAGAGAGTTCCAGGACAGTGGAGGACCCGTACCAGTGTACCAGCCCAGAGACAGAGGTTTTGTCATCGAGACAGATTTCGTGGCCGTCGCGGGAGTAGCAGCGGCTTAGGACGAGGACAGTCGTTCAGCTCTCATCCCCAGGATGGTCAGCAGTCAGCGCGTGGATGTTTTCGATGCGGAAGCCTTCAGCACTACGTCAGGAATTGTTCCTTGGCACCTCGTCAGGATCGTTTTCAGAGAGGCCGTGGACGTGGAAGATTCGCTCAGAGGGCTCAGTTTACCAGAGGAGTTCAGCCAGTTGCGGGTAGAGGGCAGACACAGGAGTTTGCTTCTACTCATCGGGACGCGCAGGCGTCCAATGTGGAGTTTTCAGGTATCCTTATTTCGCATGTTCTTTTGATGTATCCGTTTGTTTTTCATGTGTGTGCTGTGGTTAGGTAGATTAGTCGTAGTTGTGTTAACTTCTGTCAGCGATTCTTTTGTTGCGCGACACGTATTTCAGTCGTGTGCCAATCAGATAGGAGATAGAGATTCATCCGTCATTTCGATCCTTCTCGAGATGTTGGATGTGACGTTCTCCTGGGCACGGACTGGTTAGCTACGTGCTAGGCGTCTGTGGACTACCGTGAGGGAAACGGTCAAGTTTGTTTTCCCGGCAAGTCAGTTCTTGTTGTGCAGGTGGATAGTTGTGCCGCCTCTCACAGCTTGAATTCAGCCTTTTTCGCTAGTCGGCTTCTGAGGAGATGTCGTGGATTCTTGACATTCATTCGTGATACCGGAGCCACAGTGGGATCGTTGGACCGGGTTCCGTGCGTGCGAGAGTTTTTTTCCGACGTTGTTCCGGATGAGCCGGCGAAGCTTGGGAGCTAAAGGATCGGCTGCAGAGTTGTGGTTTAGGGAGTTTTGTGCATTTGAATGTTTCGCTTTTGGAAGCTCCTATTCCTGTTCGTCAAGGAGAAAGACGACAGCTTAGGGTGGCGTATCGACGGGTCGTTAACTGAACCGGCTTACGGTGCAGATGGGTACCCTTTACCTCGCATTGATGATTTCTTCGATTAGCTCCAGAGTGCGAGACATTTTCTAAGTTTGATTGGGATCAGGTTATCATTATTGCGGTTCGGAGCGACGGCATTCCGAAGACTGCCTTGTGCGTGCTACGGGCTTTGTGTGTTTTGGTGAGTCATTGGATTCACTGATGCCCTGGCAGCATTTGTAAATGTGATGAACCAGATTTCTTCAGGCCGTTCCTCGACCAGTTTTGTTGTGTTATTTATGACACTCTGGTCTATCTAATGTGTCTTGAGGGACAGTAGTAGCACTGAGGATTTGTTATGCAGATACTGGGAGAGTACCAGCAGTTGCTAAATTCTCAGAGTGTTTCTTCAGGCTTGTTTTGTGTCGACTCCTAGGTCTTGTAGTCACGGGAGACGGCTTCGTATGGTTCCAAGGGAGATCGTGGCCGTACAGCTTAGGCCCAGACTTGTGTGCAGGACGGAGATCCGCATATTGTTGGGCTTAGCAGGTTTTACCGCCGTTTCATGCAGGATTGCTAGAGTAGTGCTGCACTGTCGACTGAATTGACCGGAAAGGAGGTTTCTTTTCTGTGGACTAAGGCATGTGTACGGAGTTTTCGGCAGTTGGAGATTCTGTTAACAACTGCATCAGTCTTTCTTTGCTTTTGGTTCGGGCGACCTTGTTGTTTAACTGTAGTGTTTCTTGAGTGGGCTCGATTGTGTACTGAGGTGACACTATAGAGTTATCGCTTTTGCCTCCCTACGTTTGGAGGAAGTACGAGAAGGATATTCCACTCATGATCTGGAGATGGCCGCGGTGGTTTTGCGTTGGAGATTTGGAGACACTACCTGTTCGAGAGTCATGTCAGATTTTCACGGACTACCAGAGCTTAATGTACATCTTCCTGCAGCGGACTTGATTGTTGTGATAGTCTTCTGCAGATTTACAGTCCTTGTGTGATCGTTGAGTATAGCTTAAGTTCGTCTTTACGGAGGGGACAGCTTGCTCATGTCCGCGCCCGACCACCTTCCTTAAAATCGTTTTCGCGAGACACTGCCCGCCGATGCTCGTCGTCAGAGATACTTGAGCATACTCGGCTGGGTAATGATTCGGAGTCCTTGATTTATGATAATGATGTGCTAAGTTAGGGACACGTTTGTGTACCTGACATTATCAGGTAGAGACGTGCAATCCTAGAGTAAGCACATCAGTCAACTCTCTATATTCATTCAAGTTCCGCCAATATTCACGTGACTTGTGAGATAGTTACGGGTGGACAGGAATGTAAAGAGAAGTTTCATGGTTCGATTCAAGGTGTCTGTTTTGTCGTGTGCTTGGGTCGAGCATCTGAGGCCGGCTGGAGAGTTGCAACCTTTTACCGTTCCGAAGTAGGAGTGGGAGCAGATCTCCATGAATTTCGTTATGGTTTCTACCCAAGTTTAGTCAGGGTGTGACTCCATTCGGATTCTTGTCGTCCGGTTATACTCAGTTTGCTCAGTTGTTCCTTGTTAAGTTGTGTGTTTGTGTTGATTGTTGTCAGCAGATGGGGATCGTCACTCGCCATTGTTAGGGTTCTTCTTCGATAGCTGTTATCAGGAGATACTCCAATTGGCCACCTTTATGCCTAGGAGTTAGGTCGTGTCGATCACCGGTCTGTTGTTTTTCTGACTCTGCATAAGTAGGACTTTGGACCCCAGCTAGTCTAGAGACTTCGGAGATGGTCCAGTTGTGTTAGGTCAGGATGGAAATTGTCCATTGCGAACTGAGGTCTTATGCCGACTGTGTTGGTCATAGACTCGAGTTCGCAGGGACAGATCATGTATTCCTACGAACTTTCCGATGAATGACGTATTGGATTTTGGGAAGCTTGTCCCAGGATTTAGGTCCTTTTATGATCCTATAAGCGAGTTCTCGTTGCCTTTAATTTGGCACTTCCGCCCAGATTATTGAGTTTTCACCCCGTATTCCTTGTGATGATGCTTTAAAATTACCTTCTTGGCCTTCTCACATGATCTAGCATCAGACCATTTAGCTTGACGCGATCTTTCGTTCACCAGCAGCCAATTGTGTTAATGGCTCGGCAGGTGGAGGGACATCGGTCAAGAGTCTTGCCATCTGTGAAAGGTTTTCCTTGGACGTAGCCGTATAGTGAGATAGTCACTTGGGTGGCTGCGAGCGAGATTTGAGGATTTTAATCTTCTCTTTGAAGGTACGCGTAACAGTAAATTTTAAATTCGGGGACGAATTTCTTTTAAGGGGGGGGGGGGAGATTGTAATACCTTAGAATGTGTTTTGTAGCTAATTATGTTTTTATATATGGTTTTTACTAAAAAGTTTACCAATTTGGTTTTTAAATATTTTATCCTAATTATTGAGTATTTTATTAGATTTTTCCTAGGCTTGCACACACTTGTGCATGATAACTAGGGTTGTTTTGGGGGTTTAACCATGATTAGCAACATGGTGAGCTAACCATTTGTCTTAAGTTAGAGTTATGGTTGTTAAAATAACAAGGGTTTTAAATTGATTTTCTTTGTTAGTATGAGGTGTTGACTTTGAGAGAGAGAGAGAAGCATGGGCTTGATGGTGTGAGCCATGCCTCATTATGATGAAAGAGAATGAGAATGGGAGGGGTTGTTGGTTTTTCTCTCATTCTAACTTCTCACTCTCATTTCCCTCACTCTCTCAAACACACACACACACACTCACCTGAATAAGCTTCAGCAACAGCCTTATCACCATCAGCAGCAGCAGCACCATCAGCTTCGTCACCATCAGCAACAGCATCATCATCACCATCAGCTTCATCACCATCAGCAACAGCATCATCATCACCATCAGCAACAGCAGCAGATATCATCATCAGCAGCAGCAACAGCAGTAGCAGGAGCCCCAGCAACCTTTAGAAGCTCTTCTCCACTTCTTCACCTGCCTTCTAGGGTTCTTTAGGGTATATTTCTTGAACCCCAGTTCGTGGTTTGTTTAGGTTGTGCATCGATTAGCTTCGATTAGTGTAAATAGCTAGTTTATTGCTAGTTATGGTGTTTTGTGTGGAAATTTGATTAAGTGATGTTTGAGTTGGTAAACCCTACTTATTTTAGTGTTATTAAGGTTACTTTAACTGAGAATTTCCCTGGATTACACTAAAATACCATAGGGTTTCATTTTTAGTGCAATTGTCGTTTTTTTACGATATATGGACATTCTGAGATCTGCTTTTGACCCGGACCTTTCAGGGTAAAATTGAGGAAACTGGAGCATGCTTGTTAGGTCTAGACACCACCACCAAAACACGAGCTACCCTCTCCCAAACCAGGCCGCAAATTAAATCAATCTGGCCGCAATTTGCGGCCAGGAAGAGGGGTAGGGTCTTGGGGTTTTGGGTATGGTACTCTTCTATGTTCTATAGTGCTTTGGGATGTCTAGTTTTGTAAGTTTTGGCCTGTAGGAAAATCTGGGATCATATATCGTTTTTGGTGTTCGTTGTGTTTGCGCGATACGCGCGATACGCGAGAGGGTTATGTGATCCAGCGTATCGCGGCGTGTCGCGATGGTTTTAGACGCGTACACACACGATTCAGCGTATCGTGCACACGCGCGGTTAGTTCGCGACGCGAGTTTCTCGTTTTGGTTCGATATCGCGTTTCGCGGAATATTTGGCTTATATATGATTTCCGTGTCGTAATTGCAGGTTTGCAGGCAGGGACTACGGACACTACTACAGGGGGGAGCAGATGGTAGGATTTACCTAGCGTGGAGTGTAGGTGAGTAGATTTAACCTCTACAGGGAAATCGCCCGCATGGCGTTATGCGTCTGGGCTAGGATTCTAATGTTTGTCGCATATTCTATGTCATTGTTAGAATTGCGCCTTTAATTTATTTCCTTGATATAGCTGTACTGTGACTAGCAGCCGTAGGACACTGCACATATTATTGACAGTTCATGTTGCACGAGCACGTATTGTATGCTACACACACCGTCAATAATTGCCATGTCACCAACAAACCATTATAGACATTATATTGCTTGGTTAGGGACCTTGTGACATTGATTCATATTGCTTATCACATATGACATTACCATACCTATATACCTATAGAGTATCGTACCATTAGTGATAGGTACACGTACCCTTTACGATACATCTACATGTATACCTTACTCAGATTTTCTTATACCCAGGGGGGTATACGACATCAGTTCCTATAGGTAGATACCTATACGTTGCTACACATGTATGTTACACACATATTCAGTTACAACCATATATTTACCTTTACTGATGTTACTTAGTTGTACCTCATTGGTTCCGCATACATCTAATTTTAGCTACATATTCTCATTTATATGCTCGCATTTCAGATATATCGCATATATTTATTCCTGGATTTGCGCATTGTTATTTGGATTTCACATGATGATTCTGGATTTGGGAACCGCGGGAGTTCATGAAATTATGCATACATTGAAGAACCCGGTTTCCTTAAGATGATATTTGCGCGTCCACCATGAGTTTTATCGGTGCTGATTATATAATCCATACGAGGTGTGGTTGCCGTATGAGAGTACATGGTGGGGCCCGGTATGGTTCCTCTCGGCAAGAAGATCGATGGATTTTGCCGATTGAGCCTGGCGGCGGGCGAGTACCTACCGGTGACAGTACCCATGACTCGGCGGGGGATCACGGAGACACCGCTGGGAGTCATGTACGTATGCATACGTCGAAGGGCGAGGGTCAGAGCTAGGCACTCGTGCTTTCGGGATAGCGTATGATACGTGATCGGGATTTCTGTGTCGATGCTTGGCACACTGTTTTCAATGATATTTCTTTTAATACCTTTGTATATATAACAGGGGATTTAGCCGTTGTTATATATACCCTTACACCAATATTAGTGGAATGGGACGCTAATATATGTGTATTGCCCCCATCATATTTATTTCTGTATATATACCTTTAGGATGTTAGATTCTTACTGGAGATTTGACTTGGGTTATTAGGTGATTCATGGATATTGGATATGAAAGAGATTGTTGATTTGTACATTCGAGATATAGGGGAGCTACTCGATATTGTACATTGAGGTGATGCGAGACTTATATGATGTGAGAGCCCAGTTTGGGGGCAGATTTGAGGATTTTGGGATTTGAGTGTCTTGATGGATTGTGATCCGGCCACGATGTCAGGTTTCCGTGGAAATGACATATTCCACCCTATACCTCACACTCATCTATTCTTTGCACAGATTCATATATTGGCAGTACCTGTTAGTGTACCCTTATGATAGTTGCATATTTACATTCTCATATCCCTATTGCATGGTTATTGCATATTATTGTCATGTTACTGTTGCTTCACATATTGATAGTACCTGCTAGTGTACTTACCTTTATTCAGCATTTGCATGACATGTTATTACTGTAATCGCATATCTTAGATTCATGCTGTACGTACATTCCTGCGATTACCTGCATATGTTATCTACTATTCACGAGTTGGCAACTCACCCCCGTTGTGCCACAGGTGTTTCAGGTTGTTCCCCAGAGTAGTCGAGGCAGGCTATTCAGTATCCCTCTGTCGTCTTTTGCTACAGATTCCGCATCAGCTCACAGTACTATTTTGCTTTGGTGGGTTAGATGATTATCTGTATTTCTTGTTGTACATTCGTTGTATCTTGTACTCTCCATCTACTATTGTATTGTTGACTTAGAGACTTGGTGAGGACGTTATTGTATATTATTTATGGGTTTGTTGTCTTTTACATACAGCTTTCTCTCTATTGCCTCTTATTTCTTCGCTACGGCGTCGTATATTTATGATGTTATTGTTTTTCCGTCTTGAGCTAGTTTTTACAAAAAAGGGGGTGTTGCCAAATTTTAAAGAAAGAAAGTAAGACTTTTAAAGAATTTGGGTTGCGATTTCAAATGTTTCAAATACTATACTATCTTTTCCGTATTTTCTTGGTTTAGATTTCTGGGTTCTGGCCTTCTTTTACCGCGTTACGTCTTTTGGCGTTGCGTAGTATTAGGGCCGTCACGGGCTAATTTCGGGTCGTGACACCTTAGTGCAAGTAGGAGATTGTTGGATATATGTATGCCCTAGAGGCCATTATATGATAGTAGATGTATTTATACATGTATATATATATTCAGTGTACATTCTTGCTCGACATGATAGTATGCTATCTGGTTCTTCTTTATCTGACATGTGGATTTGATCATGCTTTTATTCATTCATACATGTTGATAAAGCCCTGAGGATATAGGCTTGACTGCTGTGATTATGATGGAGATCATACCAGTGGGACATCTGTAGTTTATAAGCATATCCTGGAATGTCCCTAGTCGTAGGTGTATCGATATACCAGAGCAGACTAGCGTATATGATACTAGACCCATATGATAGGCGATGGATGTTCCCACATTCATCGATGTTTGACATCGAGATCGTATACGGGTGCTCAGTGGTGACTGGGTACACTGGACGGACTCGCCGAGAACTCCTATATGGAATTATATCTATCGTTGGATAGCAGTTCTCAGGTGACACTGGTGCAGGTTAGTCTGTAGACCCGAGATCGTCATAGAGTCGTGTGTGTTCTCCCACTGTACTTTGATTACCACCCTACCACGACTCTACTGAGTCGTGCAAACAGGTGGCCGTTGGGTACAGTCCTGAGACACACGAAGGCAATGAGCGATAGGAGGGGTTTCGTCTCTCCCGGTATTGGGAATTGATGCTGTGCTGTGCTCGACTGGCTATATCAGTAAGTCCCTGGCCAGGGATGTTGAGATTTGCTGATAAGTGTTATCAGTAGTTTCTCGATCTGTTATAGACCATTCATCGGCATGACTTATTGAGTTATTGGGGTCGACGTTGCCATCCCTAGACTTGATATGCAGCATATCTGACGAAGAGACCGGACTGTACGGTAGTGTTGCCGGTTGGCTCGACGGGAGTTGTCACAGGTTCGCTTGTTTTCTTCTGATCGCTCAATACCCGGGTGGCCGTTACGTTTAGCCGACCGCTTGCGGCTTGTAGGTATTTGATATGATCATTACCTACTGCCGGCGTATTGACGAGTCTTAGAGTCCCACAATGAAGTTTCCTGGCTCAGGCGAAAAGATGTGGTGTGCATATGAGATATGCGCGGGGACCCGATTAAATACGGATATGTGATACCGTATATTAATCGGGCATTTTCTATTGGTCGGGTCGTATGTGATATGACCGGTTTGCAAAATCAAGTGTTGATTTAGCAAATGACTTTTAGATTAATTCTTTAATCAAACTCTTTTTCTATTTTTTGTATGCATGCATGTATGCACATGATGATGTGCATGGATACATACATACATACATAGTATCATGGTTGTTGATACATGTTTGGTGGCAATGCAAGACTTACATTGTAGAATTATCTATTTATTTATCATTTAGAAAAAGAAAAGGGATAATTCACACAAGGTTTATACTTATCATCTTTGACCATGCTTCAACCACCATTTAACCTTGAGTTAATTATCATTTTGTCTTTAACCCATTTGATAAAAATCTAGATGATTCTAACCATGGTTGAAGTGAGAAAGGATTAAGATATATTATTATTTTCTCATTTCAATTTTTTTTCACTCTCTCATAACTTCTCTTTGTGAGAAAGCTTGGCCACCATCTTCTTCTTCCTCTCTTGAGAATTTCTTTGAGTGAGGTTGAGAAAAAGAAAGAGTTTTGATTATAGAAAACAAACCACATCATCATACTACACACATCTAGCCCATTTGCGTAGGGTGTTTGCTCTACTTCATTCACATATCGAGTAAAGCAAGGAGCTTTGGGCAAAGGAGCTTCGGGTGATCGTCGTGGACTTAGAAGACCTCAAGGGAACCTTTTTCCAACCCTCAAGTAGACAAGGAGTCTAGCGTAGGGAGCTACAAAGGTTGTACTCTCAAAACCCTAGCCTTTATTACTTGTGATGTTGTCTTTGTAATGAAACCCTAAATTTCTAGTGATGATTCTTTGTATGTTCACTTAGCACCTTAAAAATCTGATTTTGAGACATGTGATGCTTCCAAACCCTTCATGAGGTGCTAGGTAAACTTAACATTGGTATCAGAACCAAGCTAGAGCTTTAGGAGACGCTTTAACGAAGTTAAAACTCCGATCGAACCAAAAATACGGCTTTTTGAGCCTTCTCTGGACATTTTTTCAAAACTGTGTTTTTTCAGTATTAAAAATCCTTAAAAAATTCAGCAAGGAAATCTAAGCACCGCTGTAAAAAACGAAGCCATAAACAGTACATTCCACCACGGAACTGCGGCCAAAGCTTGCTTGGGCCGCTGCTCCGCGGCCGTACAGATGAGTTATTGCTTGAGGTTTGTACAGTAATCTTCCCACCTGCTTGTAGATATTTTTGGGTATTTTTAATCTAATTCAAGTGTTGAATGTTCTGGGGATGGTTTTGGATTCGGTGATTCGTTTGGAATTTTAATTTCGTGCCTTTTTCGGATAATTTAGAAAGTATTAAAAAGTTCGAATGGATATCATTAACTCACTTTTTCCCGGCACGAAAAATTTTCAAGTGTTGAATTTTTTCTCGAGTTTAAATCTTTCGTAAATACGTGCAAGTTTTGTGGTGGACCCTCTAGAAGAACACAAACCTTAACTCGATTATGGGACCGTCTGAACTGCCTCTAAACCTTAGGGTTTGGGGCAGTACGGCGTGCCACATGTGAGGCGTTGGCTTGACCCTTCTACGGTTGGACCGCTGCTACTTTGACACATTCCGGGTTTTTTGAACTCCGCTCAAGTGTTGAGCTTTAGAAAATTTTGGATATTTGATTATTCGATCGAAATGTTTAATACTGTCTATTTATCTGGAATGTGATACAATATGTGGAATTCATATAGTTAGGCATGAAATGCGAAGTATGTGATATTTCGGATCTGTGATGTCTAAAGAGAATGTGGATTCCAAATGTTGTAGCTTTACACTTTCTTTTATGTGACCGTAAGTGTAGTATGTCGCTTATCACCGGTTTCGTTGCTATACATCAACGATAATCGGGGTACGCATACTTACTTATGTTGATGATATATGATATTATGTGTTGCTGAGATATGATGTGCAGGATTGTCGCGATTGAATAGCCGGGGGGTTTTATGTGAGATGAGAGTTTTATTTTCATTCATGTAAAATTCAAATGTAATGTAATATTCTTTTATTTGGGGCACTTCCGGGTTGAGGTTGTTGTCACCAGTGTTGTATATTATTTACTTTTCCGCATTAGGATAGACCCAAGGAGGGGAGCACAAGTGACCGGGTTCTGTGGTTCAGTGGGAGGCCATCTCCAGGATTGGTAGGGTCGCTTGCCGTTCTCGTAGGGGTCTAAGGGTGTGGGCTTGGCTATTCATCGCGACTGTGGAATCCGTATTTTCTATTATTGGCTAAATACTAAATACGGACGTCCTAGTATATCCCACATTATATCTGTGTTTCTGCTGCCTGTGTTCTGTGATATCTGAGACGAATGATATATTATATATTAGATATATAGTAGATGTTGCTTATGTTTTACACCAGCGCTAGTCTCGTCCCGGTATGCCGTTAGTTAAGTAACCTAACGGTGGATAACGGAACATTGCGGCGAATACGGATGGCATAAGCGTACGTTGTATTTTCGTTTCTTTTCTGTGATTGGCTTTAGGACTTAAATGATGGGACTACATTAATATGATTAATGTAAAGAAAATAAACCTAAAAAGTTGTTGTAGAATCGGATTTAAAAACCATTCGGCTCTTTATGAAAAAGCTACATTTCAAAACTGCGGAGCTCAAGCCACTCCTTTTGAAAACCATTTGATTCTACGACGATATCAAGTTCAAAGCGTTAAAGATTTTATTAAAAATCATCCGCAACCCTCCGTCATTTTAGGAAGTAGAGTACTTAGTATTCGTGCTACGTTTGTTAACTTTTGTTAAGGCGTAGTGTACGGTAGCTAAGTGATGTCTTCCTACAATGCATATGATGCAGATTAATAAGGACATTCATGCGGCTTTGTTGACCATAGTTAAGGGTCATATGAGTGGGTCTAATTAATCAAGAAATGACGGGTAGAACTTGACTGGTACTTATGATTTGTTGACCATAGTTAAGGTCATAGGTACCAGGGGTAAAAACCACATCGGGAATTTCAAGTGTTGAGATTTGCAATGAGATTGCATACCTTCCATATGATGGTTGGATCCCGATCCCACTGTGGGCAATAGTTGCTCCCAGGAGAGTTTTGTAGTTTACAATTAACTAACTCATTAGGTGTCTAGAAAGGTGTTAACGGGGCTACGCCTCTGGGAAAACGAGGTTTACTTTAATTAGGTCCGTGCGAAAGCACGGGGAACCTCCCTCAAGTACCGACACTGGCCTGGCTGAACGGTTAGCGAAGTTGTAGACTGTAATTAATCCTGGCTAGTTTTCTTTTTAAGGTTTGAAAGAAAAACTTGATTAAAGCAGTGGGAGACATCGATTAGACAAGATAATAACCAATCTGATCTTTGCAAGAGCTTTCGCTGAGTGTATTCTTTTCTCTCTCTTAATGGCAGATACCAATGACTAGACTCAAGCTTCTCTAGATAAAAATAAAATGAATGGGACCAATTATAAAGACTGGATAAGGAATCTGAAAATAGACTTGACTTATGATAAAGTATCATATGTCCTCACGGCTTCAGCCCCGCCCGTCCCAGGTTAAAAATCCTCAGTTGCGGACAAAGAAGTCTGCAAGACATGGGACGGTGACTGTGCCACGGCCAAATGCCTCGCGCGTGCATCGATGGACAACACACATCAAAAGTAGCACGAGAATATGGACATTCAAGCCATATTCCTCCATACAAAAGAGTTGTATGGAGAGCAATCCCGCGTATTACGATACGAAGCATCAAAGAAATTGCTTCAGATGCGAATGGCCCCTAGCACACCGGTAGGAGAACATGTTCTGAAGATGATAGCTCTCATAGAAGAGCTTGAGGACCTTGGATGGATGATGGAAAATGAACAATATACGGATATTATTCTGCAGTCCCTCCCCTCCACCTTTGCTCAATTCATAGTTAACTTCAACATGCACAACATGGAGAGGGAACTACCTGAACTCCTTAATATGTTAAGGAGTGCAGAGAGCACACTGAAATCAGTGAAAACTCCTGTTTTGAGTGTTGGGCAATCTTCTTCTTCTCGCCCAAAGGCTAAGGCCAAGGGAAAGCTCAAGAAGAAGCCCACCAATCTTCTTCTTCGCGCCGGTTCCTTCGCTCGAGGCCGTTCGAGATGCCACCCATAATTTTGTTAGGCTGAACACCGGTTCCCAGTTCATGATCCCTGATGGTGATTACATGCCCCGATGCATGGGGTCGTTCATGGGCTGGTATCTCCATCGGGTCAACCCGATTATTATTGAGGAAAGAAGGGTACTTCTTGGCCACGGTGCCCCTACTCAGGTTCCGGGTACGGGAGCTACGCTGCGACCGCGCGCCCCGGTCCGCTTTCCTCTGAGTGATACCGGTACCTCGCTTATTCTGGGAGAGTCGGGGGTGGATCTTACCACAACAGCTGGTATGCCCCTGGGTACTCGGTCGCGGGGTAAACGGGCTCTGGTAACTGCGCCACCACCCGAGGCAGCACCGCCCCCCTTGGCATCGACAATGGCGGTGTCATCCTCGGTTGTGGCACGAAGCGAGGGTAATAGGGATGAGGGTGTTGAAGGTGACGTGGGCCGCCGCCGCACCAAGGCTCCACGGGGAAAGAAACGGTCGTCTTCGGCGACTGGTTCTGGATCTAAGAGGCGGAGGTGGGTGGCCACCAACTTTCTCTACTCTTTAGTAGAGTTTGAGCCCATTCTTGAGGATGAACCGTTGGCCTTGCAGGAATCAGATGCTGGCCTTCTTTTCCCGGGTTCGGCTGCCGAGGAAGCCGCACAGTTGGCTGATGCCATACAACGTTCTAAAGATGAGTCTCAGAACGCAAGGGTTCGCAAGAAAGCTTATCCTGCTGTAATCTTCTATGAAGACCCCTCATGGATCCAGCGGCGGTTTATTGGCCCTTTGGAGGATGGGGTGAAAGGGCCCTGAAGCAGGCCGCTTCAGAGGATGCTGCGGACGCGCTCTCCTTATGGACTGGCGGACACGAGTCCACTCTCGAACCCAGGCGGGCACACCTCCTTGAGAAGGAGCATCGGCTCGAAGAAGCCATATTGAAGGCTTCCCTGCGCATTGGTATGTTTTTATGCTTCTTCGCAGTTTTTCAGATTGTTTATGCCCGTATATATGTATTCTTATTCTTGTGTGGATTGTGCAGAGTCCTCAGCGATGGGGGAGGTCCCTACGGGCTTGTTGAAGCTAAATCCTGTTGACATTCCCGATGCAGCTGTAAGTCCACGTTACCTCTCCCGGTATTTACGGGCTTGCGGAAATGATGAAAAACGATTTTTCTAGAGGTGGTAACATGGACTTAAAATACGGATCTTTGTTAAACAACTATCTAACAATCCTAACAAGAGTTTTACCTACTCGGTTAGGTGGTTATACCTTAACTTGATCTCCTTCGTCTTCAACTCCTTGCGGTGGTCGGATCGGCCTCACCTCGTCGTCTCCTTGCGTCGAAGATGGATCCACCTGAAAGCTTCTACCTTTGGCTTCACTTCAAACTAAAAGAAACTAGAACACTTGGTTTGCTAAACCTTGTGAACTAGGATGAGTAGAGGAGTGTGTTGGGTTTTATCTCTATGGTTCTTGCTTCTCAACTCATGAGACAAGTGAACCATAGACTAGAGAGAGAGCAAGAGGAAGTGGGAGAGCTCAAGCAAGAGAGAGAAAGGAAATGAGAGAATGAGCAACTCTTTTGCCATCCAAGCTCTCATAATCCAAAATCATGATAACTCATAATAGTAATTGAATATTATGTGATGGTTCAAGTCAAAATGGCCATATCATTTCATGCACTCATTTTGCAAAAAGAAACAAGCAAGCAAAAGTCTTTGCCATGAAATGATAGCCATTGTAATGATGGTGGTCAACTAGTCCAACCTAGTCAACAGGTCAACAAAGTCAACAAGTCAACAAAGTCAACCCTTCATCTCAACCATGACACAATAATACTTAATTAATATTATCATTAATCATATTTCTTATTCTCATTAGGGTTTAGCAAAAGTCAATGGTCAACAGTCAACAGTCAACAACCCCAATGAGAATCCTCTGCCTCTGTCTCTCTGTCAACTGTGCATACACACCCGCATCCGCGTTCTGAGGAACATGAATACATACGAGATAAAACCAATCCCAAAACGTACACTAGGATCTGGCTTAAACCCTAGCCCGCTAGTGTTAACTGTACGGACACTAAATGTGCACAAGTGCACGGATGTGACCGAACCCTGTCGCAAAACCATGCGACCTCTACTCTTTTGCCTAAAGACGAATAGCTCTCTGTGTGGGACTCTAAAGACTCGACACTACGCTGGCAGTGGGTTTAACCACAGACCGCAAGAGGCACTAGCTGTGTGTAACGGTCCCCAGGTAGATGCCGATAAGAAGACGGACGAGGTGAAACCCATCTTAACTGCTACTGAGCCTGAATGTGACAATCTGCATACAGTCCGTTCTGTTCGTCTCAGAATATCGCATGGCGGGCGGTAAACGTCAGTCCCCTAATAGCGGTACAAGTCGTGTCGGAGTGTATCCCAGAACACCCTGAGATAACACTGGAAACCTACCACTATATCTCGCTTGCCCTGGCCAGGGACTTTGTGTAATGGCTCTCCTAGACACAACGCGATATCAACCCCCAATACCGGGAGAGACGAATCCTGTCTAACTGTCACTGCCTCCAAGTGCTTCGGGACTGCACCCAACTACTACTTGTTTGCACGACTCCTTTGAGCCATGGTAGGGTAGTAATCTAAGTATAGTGGGAACACACTCGAGGCGAAGTGATAGTGTCAAGTCAGCGGACTAAGCTGTACATGTCACCTGGGAAATGATAACTGACGATAGGTATAGTACCAACCATCAGTTCCCACGAGTCTTGTCCAGTGTACTCGTAACCTAACGAGCACCCGCATACTATCTCAAGTACGACGTACTGACGGCTGTGGGACAGACCGTCTCCCATACTGGGATGAGAAGCATATACGCTAGTCTACTCCGGAGTATCGATGCCCTGTCTCGATAGTCCTATGACTAGGGACCTGCATAAGGATGTGCTTGTGGATTACCCAGCCCCCACTAGTGTGACTGCCATCACAACTCTGGTAATCAAGCAAGGATCTTAAGGGCTCCATTAATGTGTATAGGTGATATACTAAAATAAACACATGTACACATTAAAGCAGAAACAAACCAAGTAGCATACTACTATATTGAGCAAGATTGTCTATACAAGGTGAATATCCCAAGCTTCCATTAAGTAATATACAAACTAGTATGATACAGTAATGGCCGCTAGGGCATATACACTAACAGCAATCTTGCTTGATGTGGAGGGGGCTGACGAGGCTGTTCCTCTTGCCTTAGAGACTCCAGTGGTGGTTCCTGATCACGGAGCGCTTGCTCCTTTGGTAGAGGCTCCTTTGGGGGTTGCCGCCCCAACGACTCTTCCTGCGGGCGGCCCAGAAGCTGGAGGACAGGTAGTCGGGACTACCCTCTTTTTGCTGGAGCCGGAGATCATGGCGGAGGCCGTTGAAGCCGCCTTCCCCCCGACTCAGAATGGGAGGAGTGTTGAAGGTAACCTTCCACATTTTAAATTAGCAATCTTTCTGTTGTCTGAACTCTTTTGTTTTCTCAGAATTGCGCGGGCTGGCGGCCTCTATCACAGATTTGTCTCCCCGGCAATCGTTTCATCTTCTGTTGGAGATGGCAGCTCCGCAGGCGATCTCCACTCAGCGCATCGTCCTTTCCTCTGGGCAAGGTTAGCGTCGTTCGCCATTTTTTATTATATCATTGTTGCTATTCTGCGAAATAACATTGATGTCTCTTACAGTTTTGGAGGCCGATGACGAGGTCGAGGTCGTTGAAGGGCCAGGGGAACCTTCAGCTCCTACATGCATGACCGTAGGTAAGTGACATTTCAATATAGTCCACTTGTTCTTTTGCTTAAGAGTTTTACTGACATTTTCCAAATCTGAACAGCTCTGCCATCCCCCATAGCGCTGGACCGCGTATCGCTATGCCGTCCGGCCCCTATGCTTTGCGAGTTTTAGAACGCTTGGCCCAGTTAAGCCTTGTCTCCTTGTCATCTTTGATCGAGGAGCTTCGGGCTGGCAGCGCAAACCACGGCTGAATCATTTGCCGCCGAAGCCTAACGGTTCTCTTCCTTTTCTTGCCACCTACCATAGCGAAGAGGTGGTGCGAGTTTGGGTGGAGTTCTGTCGGCGGGTGGAGGCTTGCTTGCATGCTCTTGAGTGTTCCCGCCTTTCCTCGGAGGCCGTGGCTGCAAAGGTGGACTTGCGGGGCTGATAGCGCGGTGCGCGGAAAACATGGCATCATGCGAGAAGAGGCTCGACCGCAAATTCTCGAAAAGGGAGCTGGCCTCTAAAGAATTGAGTGAGCTTCAAACCAGCCTTACCGCCAAGGCCAACAAAGCGTATGAACTCTGGCGAGTGCTTCAAGAGGCTATCAAGGAGGTGGTGGCCATCGAAAAGGCCATCGAGTTTACTCGCGAAAGAGTTGAGGCCCACAAAGCTACCAAGAAGGAGCTCGGAGGTCGGCTTGCCTCATATCAGGCCCAGCAGGCTCAGGCGGAGGCCCGTCTTTTGGCGATCCTGAATCATGAAGCCGTGGCCTAGCAAAAGCAGGATGAGCTAGCAAAATTACTAAATCGCCCGCTGGCTTGAAAACTTGTAACTTTTCTTTTCTTTTTGTACATACTCCTGAATGAGAGTATATTTGTTCTTTCATGAATTGTACTTTGTATCCATTTTGGTTTATGAATAAAGACATATTTTTCTTCTCAATGGTGTGTCTCCTTTTTATTGAATGTGCTCCGCGGACAATTTATCTTGGTCTCTTTGCAGGGCGACGATGGCTTAGGATTCAGGGTTAAGCTCTGCCTCCTAAGACTTTTGAGCTTTACGAGCCGTGAGGGTCTCATAAAGATTTTTTCTCCCTACGGATCGAGAGGATCCCGTAGGTGTAAGTTCTTCTTAAGAATCGTGAGGATTCTTAAGCGGATTTTCCCTTGAGATTCGTAAGGATCTCATAAGAAAGTTTTCTTCCTTACCGTTCGTGAGGACCCGCAAGTGCTGGGTGCGGTCGCCCTTATCCGTATTTCATGGGGTTAGGGGTTGCTTTGGGATGTTTTTCAAGGTACCATAGTTTAAAGACATCGCGGTCAAGGTTAAGGACCTCATAGTCCGTGGGTTTAAGGACTCCACAGTCCAAGGTTAGTTTTAAGACATCACGGTCAAGGTTAAGGACATCATAGTCCGTGGATTTAAGGACTCCACAGTCCAAGGTTAGTTTTAAGACATCACGGTCAATGTTAAGGACATCATAGTCCATGGATTTAAGGACTCCATAGTCCAATGTTAGTTTTAAGACATCACGGTCAAGGTTAAGGACATCATAGTCCGTGGATTTAAGGACTCCACAGTCCGATTTTTGGTTGTTGGGACCCGTCACCTGTTTGAAGACGTTGAAGAATTACAATGACAAATATCAAAGGAGTGAAGAGATGTACCCTTAAACCAAGGTAAAATCAGTCTAGAATCATCATGGTTGATCGTTAGTTTTAAGACATTGCGGTCAAGGTTAAGGACATCATAGTCCGTGGATTTTAAGGACTCCACAGTCCGATGTTTGCTCTGGATGCTTCGCACGGGTTCACTGCCGTGCTCTGCGAGGACCAGGCTCCACTCTGGGATTTTTCCGCGGGGTCAGAGAGTGACGTTATCCGCGTTCCACGTGACCGGGAATTTTGCACTAGATGCTTCACACCGGTTCACTGCCGTGTTCGGCGAGGACTAGGCTCCGCTCTGGATGCTTCACACGGGTTCACTGCCGTGCTCTGCGAGGACCAGGATCCGCTCTGGACGTTTTCCACGGGGTCAAAGAGTGACGTTATCCGCGTTCCATGTGACCAGGAATTTTGCTCTGGATGCTTCCCACGGGTTCACTGCCGTGTTCTGCGAGGACCAGGCTCCGCTCTGGACGTTTTCCATGGGGTCAAAGAGTGACGTTATCCACGTTCCACGTGACCAGGAATTTTTCTCTGGATGCTTCACACGGGTTCACTGCCGTGCTCTGCGAGGACCAGGATCCGCTCTGGACGTTTTCCACAGGGTCAAAGAGTGACGTTATCCATGTTCCATGTGACCAGGAATTTTACTCTGGATGCTTCCCACGGGTTCACTGTCGTGTTCTGCGAGGACTAGGATCCGCTCTGGACGTTTTCCACGGGGTCAAAGAGTGACGTTATCCACGTTCTACGTAACCAGGAATTTTGCTCTAGATGCTTTCCACGGGTTCACTGCCGTGTTCTGCGAGGACCAGGCTCCGCTCTAGACGTTTTCCACGGGGTCAAAGAGTGACGTTATCCGCGTTCCACGTGACCAGGAATTTTGCACTAGATGCTTCACACGGGTTCACTGCCGTGCTCGGCGAGGACTAGGCTCCGCTCTGGATGCTTCACACGGGTTCACTGCCGTGCTCTGCGAGGACCAGGATCCGCTCTGGACGTTTTCCACGGGGTCAAAGAGTGAAGTTATCCGCGTTCCACGTGACCAGGAATTTTGCTCTGGTTTCTTTCTACGGGTTCACTGCCATGTTCTGCGAGGACCAGGCTCCGCTCTGGACGTTTTCCACGGGGTCAAAGAGTGGCGTTATCCGCGTTCCACGTGACCAGGAATTTTTCTCTGTGCTTCACACGGGTTCACTGCCGTGCTCGGCGAGGACTAGGCTCCGCTCTGGATGCTTCACACGGGTTCACTGCCGTGCTCTGCGAGGACCTGGATCCGCTCTGGACGTTTTCCACGGGGTCAAAGAGTGACATTATCCGCGTTCCACGTGACCAGGAATTTTGCTCTGGATGCTTTCTACGGGTTCACTGCCGTGTTCTGCGAGGACTAGGCTCCGCTCTAGACGTTTTCTATGGGGTCAAAGAGTGGCGTTATCCGTGTTCCACGTGACCAGGAATTTTTCTCTGGATGCTTTCTACGGGTTTACTGCCGTGTTCTGTGAGGACCAGGCTCCGCTCTGAACGTTTTCCACAGGGTCTACGAGTAACATTATCCGCGTTCCACGTGACCAGGAATTTTGTTGATTATATCCGCATTTCACGGAGCTGGGATTTGACTCTCAGTGGGAGTACATCGCCGAGTCATGGAACTGGGAGTTGCCGCTGTTCCGCTTTGCTTGATGTTGTGTCCGCTGCAACGAGACGAACGTCGAGATGATCTCTAGCCCTCTTCTTATGATTGAACCTGGGAGAGGAGGAGTGTGATTCCTTCTTTGTTTGCGCCCCTGGATTCTATACAGGGATAGATATAACATCACCTGTAGGGCATAAATTTCATTTTTATTTTATTTCTTTTTCTGCGATGCTCTATCATTTCAGCTTTTATATCGCGAAGATCGCGATTGCCCCATCATTTCGGCTATTTTTCGCGGTGTCCAATCATTTCGGCTATTTATTTTATTCTTACTCGCTGTTATTGCGAGTTGCCCAATCATTTCGGCTATTTTTCATGCATACATTTTTACTTACTGCTTTTTATTGCAAGTTGCCCCATCATTTCGGCTGTTTCGTATGCATGTGTGGCTTGCTGGCTTTTCGCTGCAAGCTTGGATTTAGACACCGATTTCGGCATCAGCACCGCTACGACTGGGATGTTTCCCGGAGCGAATCATCGTTTGCCTCTGTCGATGTTTGAACAAAGGTGGCTTAGTAAACAGGGTTAAGGGTCCTGTCGATTAAGGCTTTTAATTTCATGAGCCGTAAGGGTCTCACAAAGATATTTCTCTCTATAAGTCGTGAGGATCTTGTAGGTGTGTTTTCTCCTTGGGAATCATGAGGATTCCTAAGTGCATGTTCTCTTGCAAGTCGTAAGGATCTTACAAAAGGGTTTTCTCCTTATAAGTCGAGAGGACTTACAAGGGTTGTTCACCATATGAACATATCCCTAGTCACGGATGGGACTTGGTTTGGGAAATACTTATTCGCGCTCGTAGATTGTATACAAGGGTCAGTATAAGCCGCTTGTAGGGCAATGTCGAAGGTTGGGGGGGTTTGCTTAAGAACAGGTTCAGGTTTCTGTAACTTAAGACTTTCAAATCTTATGAGCCGTGAGGGTCCCATAAGAGAGTTCTTCTTACGAGTCGTGAGGATCTCGTAAGTGCAATTTCTCCTTAGGAATCGTGAGGACTCCTAAGTGTGTTGCTCCCTTGTGAGTTGTAAGGATCTCACACGGGCGGTTTCTCCTTACAAGGTCGTGAGGACCCTGCAAGTGTCCTTTAACGAGGTTGCGTCCTCTCGGGTTTTCATAAACACTCGCCGGTAGCCCTGCTGTTTTTACTCACGGAGCCCTTTCGGGTTTTCATCTGTGCCCATTTCGCTTATGGACATACCGTTTTTATTTTTATTATTATTATTTTTTAAATATTTTTTTTATCGGTTTTGAGATGCTGCAATCCACCGTAGTTTATCGACATCTCGGTCAACAGCTAGTTTTAGGACATAGTGGTCCATTGCTAGTTTAAGGACGTTTCGGTCCGTTGTTAGTTTAAGGACATTTCGGTCCGTCGTTAGTTTAAGGACGTTTCGGTCCGTTGTTAAAGAAGGCCTGTCACTACTTTATAGAGTTTAGGCTTAGGAAGATAGCGAGCGGACATAGTCGTCGTCATCTATCATTGACCTAGGCCGTGCCTCGTCAAGCGTAGTACTTCTTCAAGAAGCGACCGTTTATTGGCCGGAAAGGTCTTTCACCGTGCATATCCATGAGTAGATAGGTCCCACCCTGGTAGACCTTGTCTATGACGTACGGGACTTCATAGTTCGGCTCGAATTTTCCCCGCTTGGCGCGATTGGGGATCATAGGTCTTTTGACCACTAGTACGAGTTCGCCCTGGCGGAATGTCCTTGGCCTGGTCAATCTTTCGTAGGAGCGCATCATCTTTGCTTTATAAGCCTCCATATTTTGTTTCGCTATGAGCCAGGTTTCATCAAGGGCGCCAAGCTCCTCAAGCCGAAGGTGAGCATTTTCTTCGTCCGTCAGCTCGTAGTGGACTGCCACTCGTAGAGAGGGTAGCTCTATCTCGAGGGGGAGTACCGCTTCCGTACCAAATACCAACGCGTATGGCGTTGTGTTCGTGGCCGTCTTGAACGTAGTCCGGTACGCCCAAAGAGCTTCTTGCAGTCTTTCATGCCAGTCCTTTTTGTTTCGGGACACCGTCTTCTTCACGATCTTTATCAAGGTTTTGTTGAAAGCCTCAGCTAGACCGTTATCTCGCGGATTATAAACTGAGGAATATCTCCAGTCTATGTTTTGTTGCTGCGCGAAGAGACTAATCTTGTGGCTTCTGTAGGCTGGACCATTATCGGAGATGATCCGGCGCGGAGTTCCAAACCGATAAATGACGTGCGTCTTGAAGAAATGGAGAATATTCTCCGTCTTCACTTCCCTTAACGGTACTGCTTCTGCCCATTTGGAGAAGTAATCAGTGGTCGCTAGGATGAAACGATGTCCCCTGGACGATGTCGGTTCAATGGGGCCGATTATGTCAGTCCCCCACATTTCGAACGGCCAGCTAGCCACCGTTGGATGGAGTGGATTTGGATGCTGATGGATAAAGTCCCCATGGATCTAGCACGAGTGGCATTGCTTCGCATACTCGAGGCATTCCTGGATCATCGTTGGCCAATAGTATCCCATTCGTTTAATCTTCAACTTCATCTTCGGGCCTGCTTGGTGAGAACCACAGAGTCCGTCGTGAACTTCCTGAACGACTCTTTTCGCTTCGTCAGGTCCCATACATCTCAACCACAAAGAATCAAATGACCTCTTGTACAGAGTATCGTTGACGAAGGCGAAAGATAGGGCTCGCTTCATGAGATGATGTCTTGAGGACGCATCTTCAGGCGTTCGACGAGATTTGAAGTAGTCTATAAAGACTTCTCTCCAATCTTCAACTTTCTCTTGGTCTTTTACTTGTAGGGTCATCAATTCAATCGCTTCCTTTTCCTCATATGATTCCGGAGATACTTCTGCTGGGGCAAGTACCCGACGGCTTTGTACTACGATTCTTACGTCATCAAGGTTCTCATCGGCTAGTTCCTTGGCGAGCTTAGCCAACGCGTCTGCCTTGCTATTTTCCGCACGCGGTATGTTTTCCAGCGTGTAGGTGGGAATTTGATTCAGCAATCGCTATACTCTCTCGCCATACTTCACCAGCTCTGGTTTGCACGTTTGGTAGTCGCCGTTTACTTGACTAACGACCAGTTGGGAGTCTCCGTATATGAAGAGGTTTTCAATTCCCATGTCGATGGCGATCTCAAGGCCTGCTATCAAAGCTTCGTATTCAGCTTCATTATTCGTCCTCGGCTCTGTCAAGGAGAAGGCGAAGCGCATTATCCCTCCTTGTGGGGTCCCGAAGATGAGGCCTACCCCTGATTTGATTATGGGGGTGCTTTGTTTACGCTTCTTCATGGAAGACGCTCCATCAAAATAAAGTTCCCACCGGTTACCACCACCGTCGATCGCATCAAACGCGTGTTCGTCTGGCAGTTCGCAATTTAGAGGGGAATCGGCCGGTATCGGATGCTCAGCGAGGAAGTCGGCGATGGCCTGGCCTTTCACCGCCTTAAGAGGCTGATAGGTTATCGAAAACTCCATCAAGAGCAGGGCCCATTTAGCGAGTCTCCCTGTCAATATGGCCTTTGACATCAAATATTTGAGAGGGTCCACCTTCGAAATGAGACAGACTTCATGCGCCAACGAATAGTGCCTGAGTTTCGTTATCGCGAAGATCAACGCCAGGCAGTGTTTTTCAATGGGGGGAATAGTTGCCTTCTGCCCCCAGTAGAACCCGACTCAAGTAATAGAGAGCTCTTTCTTTCCCTTGGTCGTTCTCTTGTGCCCATAATGCACCTAAGGAACCTTCGAGGGCAGTTGTATAAAGAATAAGAGGTTTTTCCTTGACTGGAGCGGCTAACACCGGCGGGTTCTGCAGGTACTGCTTGATCTCGTCCAGTGCGCCTTGGCATTTGTGATCCCAGACGAAAGGGGTTCCCTTCTTCATCAGGAGGCTATAAGGACGTCACTTGCCTGAAAGATTGGCTATAAATCACCGGATATACGCGAGCTTCCCTTGGAGAGACCGCAATTGTTTGAGAGTCCTTGGCGGTGGCATTTCCATGATCGCCTTGATCTTCGACGGATCTATCTCGATACCCCGGTGCCGGTCGATGAACCCTAGAATTTGCTTGAGGAAACTCCGAATGCGTACTTGAGAGGGTTCATCTTCAAGTTGTATTGTCGAAGGCGTTGAAATACGGTCTTCAGATGTTCGAGATGTTCCTCGTATGATCTGCTTTTCACTACGAGGTCGTCGATATAGCATTCGACGATTTCATGTATAAGGTCATCGAAGATCTTCGTCATGGCCCTCTGATAGATGGCACCGGCGTTCTTTAGACCGAAGGGCATCACTTTGTAGCAGGATATACCTAGCGGAGTCGTGAAGGCGGTGTGCTTCTGGTCTTCGGGATGCATCTTTATCTGATTATACCCTGATGAGCCGTCCATGAAGGAGAAAACTTCATGAGTGGACGTGTTATCTATCATCAGCTCGGTGACTGGCACTGGGAAAATCATCCTTCGGGTAAGCTTTATTGAGATCCCGAAAGTCCACGCATATCCGCACCGTCCCATTTTTCTTCATCACCGGGACGATGTTGGCCATCTACTCAGGGTACTGAACCTCTTGGATGAAGCCAGAGTCGATCAACTTCTTGACCTCAGCATTGATACTCGTCTCAAGCTCGAGCCGCATTCTTCTTGGCACTTGTTTGATCGGCTTGACGTCCGGAGATATCGCCAATCTGTGCACAGAAATTTCTAGATCTAGTCCCGGCATTTCGGAATAGTTCCATGCGAAGCAATCCCTATGCTGTACAAGCACGTCTTTTAACGCAGCCACCCTTCCTTCAGATAGCAATTCGCTGACAAATGTCGGTCGCGAGTCGTCCGCCGTCCCCAACTCAATTTTCTTAAGGTTATCAGCAGTAGTATGTATGCCATCTTCCAGCTCTTTTTGTTAGTGTATATACCCTAGAGGCCATTACTGTATCATACTAGTATGTATATTACTTGATGGAAGCTTGGGATATTCACCTTGTATTGACAATCTTGCTCAATATAGTAGTATGCTACTTGGTTTGTTTCTACTTTAATGTGTGCATGTGTTTATTATAGCATATCGCCTTTACACATTAGTGGAGCCCTTAGGATCTTTGCTTGATTACCAGCATTGTGATGGCAGTCACACTCGTGGGGGTTGGGTAATCTACAAGCACATCCTTTTGCAGGTCCCTAGTCGTAGGACTATCGAGACAGGGCATCGATACTTCGGAGTAGACTAGCGTATGCGCTTCTCATCCCAGCTTGGGAGACGGCCTGTCCCACAGCCGTCAGTACGTTGTACTTGGGATAGTATGCGGGTGCTCGTTAGGTTACGAATACACTGGACATGACTCGTCGGGAACTGTTGGTTGGTACCGTACTTATCGTCAGTTATCAGTTCCCAGGTGACATGACTACTGCTTAGTCCGTTGACTTGACACTGTCACTTCGCCTCGAGTGTGTTCCCACTGTACTTTGATTACTACCCTACCACGGCTCAAAGGAGTCGTGAAAACATGTAGTTTTTGGGTGCAGTCCCGAAGCACTTGGAGGCAGTGACGGTTAGACAGGATTCTTCTTTCCCGGTATTGGGGGTTGATATCGCGCAGTGTCTAGGAGAGCCATTACACAAAGTCCCTGGCCAGGGCAAGCGAGATATACTGGTAGGTTTCCAGTGTTATCTCAGGGTGTTCTGGGCTACACTCAGACATGACTTATACCGCTAGTATGGGACTGACGTTTACCGCCCCCTAGGCCCGCCATGCGATATTCTCAGACGAACAGACCGGACTGTACAGAGATTGTCACATTTAGGCTCAGTAGGAGTTCAGATGGGTTTCACCTCGTCCGTCTTCTTATCGGCATCTACCTGGGGACCGTTACGTACAGCTAGTGCCGCTTGCGGTCTGTTGTTAAACCCACTTCCAGCATAGTTTCGGGTCTTTAGAGTCCCACACAGAGGGTTATTCGCCTTTGGGCAAAACAGAGTAGAGGTCGCATGGTTTTGCGACAGGGTTCGTTCACATCCGCGCACTTGTGCACGTTTGGTGTCCGGACAGTTGTTACTAGTGGGCTCTGGTTTGAGCCAGATCCTAGTATATGATTTGGGGTTAGTTTTATCTCATAGTATTCGTGCTCCTCGGAACACGAATGCGGGTGTGTATGCACAGTTGACTAAGGCAGAGGAAGAGAATTCTCATTAGGGTTTTGGTACGGGTGTGTATGCACAGTTGACGGTTGTCGTTTACCAAACCCTAATGAATATGTGAAATATCAATTGATAATGTTATTTAAATGAAATTGGGTTATGGTTAGAGTTTGTTGACTTGTTGACCAAGGTTGAAACATTGACCATCATCATTTCTTTCCAAAGATGCTCTTTGATCTTTGCAAAAACATTTAATGTGAAATGATAATGGTCTTATCAAACCAACCATCACCTTTTTCATTTTGGATTAATATTATTAATTAGATAATTCACATATATTGTTATGGTTGTAAAAACCATTCTGATTCTATCATATTGATTCTCTCTCCTCCATTTTGCTCTCCCTCTTCCTCTAGCTCAAGGAAAATTCATCTCATGTGTAGAGAAACATTTCCTTAGAGATAAAACATCAAAGCCACTCTCTACTCATCCTAAGGTTGAAGGTCTAGCAAGCCGGACACTTTAGTTTTCTGAAGTTCGAGAAAGAAGCTCAAGGTAGAGACCCTCAGGTGGATCCATCTTCGGTAAGAGATGGCGACGAGGAACGAACCATCCGACCACCACAAAGAGCCCAAGAGAAGGAGTTCAAGTTGAGGTATAACCCCTAACCGAGTAGGAAAAACACTAGTTAGTTGCTAGTGTGTAGTTTAGCAAAGATCCGTGTTTGATAGTCCATGCTACCATGACTCGAAAAATCGTTTTTCATCATTTCCGCAAACCCGAAAGAACCGGGAGAGGTAACGTGGACTTACAGCGGTATCAGAGCCTAGCTAAACACACCCTAGCATGTTAGCAAAGTATCTAGAATTTTGATCGGACGAAAAACCGCAAAACACGTTAAAAATATCAAGTTTCTGCCGATTTTTATTTCTGCTCAAAAAATAATAAATCATGTATTAAAAATCGGCTCAGGCTTTTTAAAGAACAGGCAAGAAAAAAGATCCAGTGATTCGATCAACTCACCGCGGATCCGCGGCCGATTTGACTCGGCCGTGGATTGTTTCTCTTGCAGTTTTCTCCTGTTGGTGTTTTGTGATTTTTGAGATGGTTTGTTTCTGCCCAGAATTTCCAGAGAACAAGTTTGTTTTTGGGGTGGTTACAAATCCGTATTTTGGTCGATTTTCTGTAGACTTTGGCTAATGGGTTGTATCTGTAATGTTATATATGTATTGAACGTCTGCTAATCGCTATACGTCGATTAGTGGGGGTTATACATATCTGTGATCTGTAATGTTGATGGTTTGTGTATATGAATTCGTTGGATTGTCGCGGATGAATAGCCGGGGGTTGTGAGATGAGAGTTTTCTTTATCTTTCAATTCATGTAATATGTAAATTGATGTAATATTATTTATATGGCCGCACAACCGCGATGGGGTTGTAGCCGTCATTGTATAAGTTCTTTTTACCGTTTTTGCTCCTAGGATAGACCCAAGGTGGGGTGCACAAACTACCGGGTATCTCGAAGTGCCGAGTGGCCTACTCACGTCGTTGAGGGAGGTTGCTTCGCTTCGGGTACTTGGCGGGTAGTTTGCCGCACCCGTAGGGGTCTAGGGTGGGGTATTGGCTATTCATCGCGACCGTGTAATCCGCTTTTCGTTACAGGCTCGAACGGAATGCGGATTCCTAGTATATCCAATGTATTCATCTGTGTTCTGGAATGGCTATCATTGCATCTGACGAATGTATATATCTATATGTAGATATCTATTTAGGCGTTGCTTATGTTTTGCATCCGCGCTAGTCCAGCCCCCGCTCTGTCGTTAGTTAAGTAACCTAACGGCTGATGACGGGACCTCGTGGTGAATGCGGATGGCATAAGCGTACGTCATATTTTCATTGTTTTCTGCAATGGTAGGATTAATTGATGGGACACATTAAAATTAATGCAAGAAAAATAAACCAAAGTAAAAGTCGTTGGAACACTTTCAAAAACAACTCGGTTTCTTTTCAAAATAACTTTTAAACGCGGAGCTTAAACCACTCCTTTTAAAAGCTATCTCGTTCCATCGATTATATCAAGTTCACTACGTTCACGGTTTCGCCAAAACCATTCGTAGCCCTCCGTCGTTTCACATGGATGGTCAATAGTATTCAAGCTATGTTTGTTGGCCAAAGTCAAGGCATAGTGATTGGTAGCTATTGGGTATTCATGTGCAGCATAGATAGATGTGTTGGTTTGGGACAGTCGTACTGCCTTGTTGGCCAAAGTCAAGGGTAGGTACGGGTGGGTTCAAATTAACCTGGAGAATGACGGGTAGAACTTGAGATGTGACTTTTGATTTGTTGGCCAAAGTCAAGGTCATAAGAGCATAGGGCAAAAATCCACATCGGGGGTTACAAAAGAACTGAAACTTGCTAGCGCTGCATACCATTTGGAGTGTGATGATTCTGGTAGGATTCCTTCAGTTTTGTCATGCAATGATATTTGGATCCCGATCCTACTGTGAGTATATGCTACTCTTCGGGAAATTTCTCATTTAACGATCAATGCTATAAACCTAGTTGGTGTTTAGAAAGGTGTTAGCGGGGCTACGCCCCCCAGGGAAAAGAGGTTATTTAATTAAGGAACTTCGCGAAAGCGTTGGAAAACCTACCTCGAAGTATCGACACTAGCCTGGCTGAACAGTTAAGCAAGTATTGTACGGTGAGATTGATCCTGACTAATTCTGCCATTTTGGTTTGAGGAGGGATTTGAGAGACAGTGGGAGCCATCCTGTTTAGACAAATTAAAAACCACTCTAAACTTGCAAGAGCATCATGCTAAAGTGTTTCTTCTCTCTCTCCTAATTGCAGCGACCAAACATCATGAATGGACTTAAGTTACTACTAGATAAAAACATACTGACATGGCTAAACTATAAAGATTGGCTCAGGAATGTCAAAATGGCAATCACTTATGACAAGTTGGGGTATCTCCTCACCACCAAAGCTCCCCCTGTCCCAGGTCCCAAAACCAGCGTCGCGGATAAGGAAATCCGTAAGACCTAGGAAATCGATTGCGCGAAGGACAAGTGCCTCGTGCTTGCCTCTATGGACAATGAACATCAGAGGAGGCACGAGAATATGGACCTAGAATCCATATTTCTTCATACAAAAGAACTGTATGGAGAGCAATCCCGTATCGCCAGATACGAAGTCTCGAAAAAGTTGTTTTCGGCGAGATTGGCCGTCGGATCATCGGTAGCGGAACACGTGCTTAAGATGATTGGCTTCATTGAGGAGCTCGCGGACCTTGGGACCACGTTAGAGAACGAGCTTTACACGGACTTGATTCTCCAGTCCCTTCCTTCCACTTACGCCCAGTTTATCCTGAACTTCAACTTGCAAGAAAAAGAAGTTGAACTTTCAGAACTCCTCAACATGCTGAGGAGTGCAGAGGGCACCCTACAGAAAGGTAGGGAAACATCCACTTTGTTTGTAGGAGGATCTTCCTCTTCTAGGTCCAAGGCGAAAGCCAAGGGAAAGAAGAAGAAAACCCCTACCAAACCAAGGGGCGGTGTTAGTAAAGTGGATATGAAGGGAAAGGCAAAGGCAACAATGGTAGTGGGAAAGCTTGTGGGAAAGGAAGAATGCTTTTACTGTCATAAGAGTAGACACTGGAAAAAGGATTGCAGGGCTTGGAAGGCCAGAACCCAGGATCTGAAGCAAGTTGCGGCTTCAGCTTCAGGTGTGTATGTTATTGAAAACTGTCTATCAATAAACTCTACTTCCTGGGTATTGGATACCGGATCAGGATCTTATATATGTAATTCTTTGCAGGCATTGAGAAACCGTAGGGTTTTGAAGGCAGATGATATGACCCTCAGAGTTGCAAACGGAGCTGGCATGGATGCTGAGTCCGTGGGGGACTATCACCTGGGGTTGTCAGATGGACACGTTTTGGTTTTGCGTAATTGTTATTTTGTATCCAATGCAACTTGTAATATCATTTCTGTATCTTTAATATCTAAAGAAGGTTATGAATTTGCATTTGTAAGCAATGTTGTAAACATTCACCTTAATCAAGTTCTGATTGGGTCAGGTACATTAAACAATGGAATATACGTATTAAACCAACCACAGATTTTCAATGTCCAGAATACACACAAAAGAAAGTCTCCGGAAACAAATTAGGCTTTCTTATGGCATTGTAGACTGGGTCACATCAATGAGAGAAGGTTGACGAAGTTACATACAGAAGGATATTTGGATCCGTTCGAATATCAATCATATGCAACTTGTCAATCCTGTCTCAAAGGAAAGATGACAAAGACTCCGTTCACTGGACACGGAGTAAGAGCGAGCGAGCTCTTGGGACTCGTACACAGTGACGTGTGCGGTCCAATGTCTACACATGCGCGAAGCAGTTATTTTTACTTCATTACTTTTACGGATGACTTTTCAAGGTACGGATATGTTTTCTTAATGAAACATAAATCCGAAGCCTTTGGAAAATTCCAGGAATATAAGAATGAAGTAGAAAAACAAACAGGCAAAAGTATCAAGACACTGAGATCTGATCGAGGTGGTGAATACTTAAGTGCCGAGTTCCTGGATTACTTAAAAAAGAATGGAATTCTTTCTCAGCTTACTCCTCTATACACTCCGCAACATAACGGTGTATCGGAGAGACAGAATCGGACCCTTTTGGATATGGTATGTTCCATGATGAGTAACGCTGAGTTACCGCAATCATTCTGGGGATATGCACTAGAATCAGCTGCATACCTTTTGAACCGAGTTCCAACTAAGATTGTGCCTACCACACCATATCGGATATGGTGTGGGAAGAAACCCTATCTTAAGCACATTAAGACATGGGGATGTCCAGCTTTTGTCAAAAAGCAGCTTACGGACAAACTCGAGGCACGCTCAGTACAGTGCAAGTTTGTGGGATATCCAAAGAACTCCAAGGGATATTTCTTCTATTGCGAAGAGGAACAAATGGTTTTTTTTTTCTCGTCATGCCCACTTCTTGGAAACTGAGTTTTTGGAAAATCAGATAAGTGGGAGCGCAATAGAACTGGAAGAAATTCCAGAACCATGAGCTATTACTGAAAGCTTAGTAGAACCAGAGGGTTCGAAAGATCAGGACATTCCTGCACCGCTCCGCAGGAGTAGTAGGCAGTCTCATCCGCCCGAGAGATACTACAGTTTTCTCATAGACGGGGATAGAGAGGATTGCATCATTGATAGTGATGAGCCGACTAGCTTCCAGCAGGCCATTCAGAGCGTTGACTCGGTAAAATGGCTGGATGCAATGCGGACCGAAATGGAGTCCATGTACACCAACAAAGTATGGACGTTGGACGTTGCTCCAGATGGGGTAAAACCCGTAGGATGCAAGTGGATCTTCAAAAGGAAGATTGGTGTACATGGACAGGTTGAGACCTATAAAGCTAGACTTGTTGCAAAGGGTTTTCGTCAAAGACCTGGTTTGGACTATAAAGAAACCTTTTTTCCAGTGGCTATGCTGAAATCCATTCGGATCCTTCTTGCCATTGATGCCTTCCACGATTATGAGGTTTGGCAAATGGACGTAAAGACCGCTTTTCTGAATGGAAATTTAGAGGAGTGTGTCTATATGGACCATCCAGATGGTTTCATTCAGAGTGGGAGCAGCGGAAAGGTGTGCAAGTTGCTTAAGTCCATCTATGGACTAAAGCAGGCATCGCGGAGTTGGAACATCTGTTTTGATGAGACGTTCAAAGATTTTGGCTTTATCAAAAATCCAGATGAACCATGCATCTATAGTAGATTTGTAGCACGAACTGTCGTATTCCTCATTTTATACGTGGATGACATTCTCTTGATAGGAAATGACATTCCTATGCTACAATCTGTCAAAGGGTTCTTGTCACACAGGTTCTCCATGAAAGACCTGGGTGATGCCTCTTACATTCTGGCGATCCGGATCTATCGTGACAAATCCAAGAGGATATTAGGACTTTAACAGTCCAGGTACATAGACACCATACTAAGAAGATTCAGTATGGAAGATTCCAAGCGCGGTAATCTACCGGCTTGTCACGGGATCACCCTCTCCAAAGAGATGTCTCCCAAGACTGAATTAGAAAGGGATCGCATGTCTATTATACCCTACGCTTCTGCGGTGGGCTCTATAATATATGCGATGTTGTGTACCAGACCAGATGTAGCTTATGCACTGAGTGTGGTAAGCCGGTATCAGTCAAACCCTGGGGAGAAGCACCGGATAGCGGTAAAGAATATTCTCAAGTACCTGAGAAGGACTAAGGAGATGTTCTTGTTGTATGGCGAAAAAGACCTCCAGATCGAAGCCTTTGCTGACTCCAGCTTCCAGAGTGACAAGGATGATTCCAAGTCTATGTCGGGTTATGTATTTACCCTCAATAGACGGGCGGTGTGTTGGAAGAGTTCCAAACAGAAAACTGTTGCTGACTCGACGATGGAAGCGGAATATATCGCTGCATCTTATGCCGCAAAAGAAGCCGTCTGGATGAGGAAGTTCTTGATAGAACTTCAGGTGGTTCCGTCCATTGTTGATCCAATACCTCTGTATTGCGACAACAACGGGGCTATAGCTTTAGCGAAGGAACCCAGGTCCCATCAGAAGTCCAGGCACATCTTGAGGCGGTATCACCTGATCAGGGAGATCGTGGGTCGCCAGGAGATCGAGGTTCGGAGAGTTGCTACAGAAGATAACACTGCTGATCCACTGACAAAGTCCTTACCCCAGACACAGTTCGAGCGGCTGATCGAGATGATAGGTCTTCGATACGCTAGTACATGGCCTTAGTGCAAGTGGGAGATTGTTAGTGTATTTGCCCTAAAGGCCATTACTGTATCATACTATTATGTATATTACTTGATGGAAGGTTGGGATATTCACCTTGTATTGACAATCTTGCTCAATATAGTAGTATGCTACTTGGTTTGTTTTTACTTTAATGTGTGCATGTGTTTATTATAGCATATCGCCTTTACACATTAGTGGAGCCCTTAGGATCTTTGCTTGATTACCAGCGTTGTGATGGCAGTCACACTCGTGGGGGCTGGGTAATCTACAAGCACATCCTTATGCAGGTCCCTAGTCGTAGGACTATCGAGACAGGGCATCGATACTCCGGAGTAGACTAGCGTATGCGCTTCTCATCCCAGCTTGGGAGACGGCCTGTCCCACAGCTGTCAGTACGTTGTACTTGGGATAGTATGCGGGTGCTCGTTAGGTTTTGAGTACACTGGACAGGACTCGTCGGGAACTGTTGGTTGGTACTATACCTATCGTTAGTTATCAGTTCCCTGGTGACATGAGTACAGCTTAGTCCGTTGACTTGACACTGTCACTTCGCCTCGAGTGTGTTCCCACTGTACTTTGATTACTACCTTACCACGGCTCGAAGGAGTCGTGCAAACAGGTAGTTTTTGGGTGCAGTCCCGAAGCACTTGGAGGCAGTGACGGTTAGACAGGATTCGTCTCTCCCGGTATTGGGGGTTGATATCGCGCTGTGTCTAGGAGAGCCATTACACAAAGTCCCTGGCCAGGGCAAGCGAGATATACTGGTAGGTTTCCAGTGTTATCTCTGGGTGTTCTGGGCTACACTCCGACACGACTTGTACCGCTAGTAGGGGACTGACGTTTACCGCCCCCTAGGCCCGCCATGCGATATTCTTAGATGAACAGACCAGACTATACAGAGATTGTCACATTCAGGCTCAGTAGGAGTTCAGATGGGTTTCACCTCGTCCATCTTCTTATCGGCATCTACCTGGGGACCGTTACATACAACTAGTGCCACTTGCGGTCTATGGTTAAACCCATTGCCAGCGTAGTGTTGGGTCTTTAGAGTCCTACAAAGAGGGTTATTCGCCTTTGGGCAAAACAGAGTAGAGGTCGCATGGTTTTGCGACAGGGTTCGTTCACATCCGCGCACTTGTACACGTTTGGTGTCCGGACAGTTGTTACTAGCGGGCTCTGGTTTGAGCCAGATCCTAGTATATGCTTTAGGGTTAGTTTTATCTCATAGTATTCGTTCTTCTCGGAACACGAATGCGGGTGTGTATGCACAGTTGACTGAGGCAGAGGAAGAGGATTCTCATTAGGGTTTTGGTACGGGTGTGTATGCACAGTTGACGGTTGTCGTTTACCAAACCCTAATGAATATGTGAAATATCAATTGATAATGTTATTTAAATGAAATTGGGTTATGGTTTGTTGACTTGTTGACCAAGGTTGACTTGTTGACCAAGGTTGACTTGTTGACCAAGGTTGAAACATTGACCATCATCATTTCTTTCCAAAGATGCTCTTTGATCTTTGCAAAAAACATTTAATGTGAAATGATAATGGTCTTATCAAAGCAACCATCACCTATTTCATTTTGGATTAATATTATTAATTAGATAATTCACATATATTGTTATGGTTGTAAAAACCATTCTGATTCTATCATATTGATTCTCTTTCCTCCATTTTGCTCTCCCTCTTCTTCTAGCTCAAGGAAAATTCATCTCATGTGTTGAGAAACATTTCCTTTGAGATAAAACACCAATGCCACTCTCAACTCATCCTAAGGTTGAAGGTCTAGCAAGCCGGACACTTTAGTTTTCTGAAGTTCGAGAAAGAAGCTCAAGGTAGAGACCCTCAGGTGGATCCATCTTCGGCAAGAGAAGGCGACGAGGAACGAACCATCTGGCCACCACAAAGAGCCCAAGAGAAGGAGTTCAAGTTGAGGTATAACCCCTAACCGAGTAGGAAAAACTCTAGTTAGTTGCTAGTGTGTAGTTTAGCAAAGATCCGTGTTTGATAGTCCATGCTACCATGACTCGAAAAATCGTTTTTCATCATTTCCGCAAGCCCGAAAGAACTGGGAGAGGTAACGTGGACTTACACTTTCGGCGCCGGTGGGAATTCTGAGATCACCTCGTTATCGCTGTTTTCGAAGCACCAAGGAAGGTCATCCATATTCTCGAGCTCCCCTTTTGATATTGCTATCATATGACAAGTACGAACTCGCTTCCAAGACCGATGTGGATCGGGTTCTGCTCTTGTAGCTTTGGGTTCGTACTTTTGTGGCGGCGTTATCTTCCAGCTGCTGGATAGAGAAAACTTGCCGAGCTGATGCTGATCTTCGACCCAGTTCTTAAAGGTGAAGCAGTCTTCGATAGGGTGTCCTATGGCTCGGTGATAAGAGCAATAGCCCGGATGAGAGACCTCATTAACTTGCTCAGGAGGCTTAGATTTCGGAAGTGTAATCATTCGATGTTTTAAAGCGAGATCAAGTATCTTCTTCGTCTTGTCTTGAGGAAAGGAGTATGCTCGACTCCTCTTCCTCATGAGGGATAAATCCGGACCGCACAATTCCCGATCACATGACTCTTTGATCCTGCGTTGTCGTTGTCGACCTCCTTTTCTGCTTTTTGACTTACTCATGCCTCTGCGTCGGGCCTTTTGCGCAACGGGTTGACAGGGAGGAGCATCTTCATTTTTTACAGCTTATTGAAACAGACGTTGCGTCCTGGCTTTCTCATAGATGGCCATTTCGCGATTATGGTCGTCCCGAGCTTTTTGACCCTCTTTCCTGATAAGCCTGTCTATTTTCTCTTCAAATGACGGACTCGGCACTTTGATTGCGGGCTCTAGTTTTGATAAGGGGTCGGCGTTTCCCGACAGGGCGTCCTCTTCTTCATCGAAGTTATATATGGCGTAGCTACTGTGGACTCGTTCCCGTTTCCCTGATCTCACATATCCAAGCCGAAGCGTTTCCATTATCCTATTGGGCAATTTGCGCTGAGTCCCAGGGACATCCCAAATCCTGTTGTAGAACCGAGCTTGTCGAATAGTCTGTTTCAAGGGTACCCCTTGGCGCTTCAATAGCCTTTTTAGTCCGTTCGTGTAATATCTGGGCAAACAGATGGGTTGGAGCCTGTTGAGGATGTTAAGTTTACCTAGCACCCTATGAAAGGTTTGGAAGCATCACATGTCACAAAGATTAGATTTTTATGGTGCTAAGTAAGGATACAAAGGATCTATCCTAGAAAATTAGGGTTTCAAATCTTTACAAGTAACAAAGGCTAGGGTTTTTGAGAGTACAACCTTTGTAGCTCCCTATTCTTGACTCCTTGGCCACTTGAGAGTTGGAAAACGGTTTGCTTGAGGTCTTCTAGCGTCCACGACGATCCACCCGAAGCTCCTTTGTCCAGGCTTGCAACTTCACTTTATCAAGAGAATGAAATGAAGCTAACACTCGAAACAAGTGGGCTAGACTTGTGTAGAATGGTGTTGTGGTTCACTTTCTCACTTCAAAATCCTATCTTGATGAGTATTTTTCTCACTACAAAAGTCTAGAGAGCAAAAGAAGAAGGAGGAAGAAGATGATGGCCTTTTAGAACAAGAGTGAAAGAATAACTCTTATGAAGAAAATGGAAAATATATGTATATATATTTTCCCTCTTCATCTCAAACCATGATTATCTATTATGGATATTTATTTTACTTTAGTTAAAACACAAAAGAAAGATTAAATCATGGTTAATAAGTAGGTGAACATGGTTAGGTCAAAAGAAGAGTGTAGAAACTAATCCATGAATTAATCTTATCTCTTTTCTTTTATTTTAACATAAATAGAAATAATGATCCATAATATAAACCATGGTTTGAGTCTTATATTGCCACCATTTTCTATATATAAACAACCATGATAGATGTATGTATGCATGTGTGCATGCACATCCAAATGTTCATGAACAAGAATGAATGCATACATGCATGCATACATCCAAAAAGGACAAGATAGGATTTCTAGTGAGAAGCTAATGGTTAAATGATAAATCAACACTTGATTTATCAACCCGGCCATATCACATACGACCCAACCAAAAGCAAGCCGCCCGATTAATATACGGTATCTCATACGCGCATTTTAACCGGGTCCATGCGCATATCGCATACGCGCACCACAACGTTTCGCCTGGACTAAGTAACTCCTTTGTGGGACTCTAAGACTCGTCAATACGCCGGCAGTGGGTGATGATCATATCAAGCACCCCCAAGCCGCAAGCGGTGAGCTAAACGTAATGGCCACCCGGGTATTGAGCGATCAGAAGAAAACAAGCGAACCTGCTATAACTCCCGTCGAGCCAACCGGCAACACTACCGTACAGTCCGGTCTCTTCGTTAGATATGTTGCATATAGAGTCTAGGGATGGTAACGTCAAACCGAATAACTCAATAAATCGTGCCGGTGAATGGTCTATAACAGATCGAGAAACTACTGATAACACTTATCAGTAAATCTCAGCAGCCCTGGCCAGGGACTTACTGATATAACCAGTCGAGCACAGCATAGCATCAACTCCCAATACCGGGAGAGACGAAACCCCTCCTATCGCTCATCGCCTTCGTGTGTCTCGGGACTGTACCCAACGGCCACCTGTTTACACGACTCAGTAGAGCCGTGGTAGGGTGGTAATCAAAGTACAGTGGGAGAGCACACAAGACTCTATGACGATCTCGGGTCTACAGACTAACCTGTACCAGTGTCACCTGAGAACTTCTATCCGACGATAGATATAATTCCATATAGGAGTTCTCGGTGAGTCCGTCCAGTGTACCCAGTCACCACTGAGCACCCGTATATGATCTTGATGTCGAACATCGATGAATGTGGGAACATTCATCGCCCATCGTATGGGTCTAGTATCATATATGCTAGTCTACTCTTGTATATCAATGCCCCGTCTCGATATACCTACGACTAGGGACTTTCCAGGATATGCTCATAAACTACAGATGTCCCACTAGTATGATCTCTATCATAATCACTGTAGTCAAGCCAATATCCTTAGGGCTTTATCAACATGTATGAATGAGTAAAAGCATGATCAAATCTACATGTCAGATAAAGAAGAACCAGATAGCATACTATCATATCGAGTAAGAATGTACACTAAATATATATATATATATATATATACATGTATAAATACATCCACTATCATATAATGGCCTCTAGGGCATACATATATCCAACAGAGGATAGAATTCACGCCATGCCAAATTTCTTTCTCTACTCTTGTTTCCGTGGATCGGTAAAATAAGATCCCCTTTTCGCCTTTTCACCCGGGAGGGACATAAAATGTCCGCAGGTCTTGCACATTGTAAGCTTCAAGTGCGTCAAGATCTTTGTAGTGCTCCCGCAGAACCATGGTAATTTGCAAACTCTGATCGCTACCAGGGAATTCTTTTACTGACGGCCGACTGGAAAACACAGCGTTAACCTCATCTTCCGAGTCACTTCCGAAGATCATTATCGGGGTGGACGGTCCCGGGTTGTTGCGTCGAGACGGCCCAGCGTAAACTATCTCTTCTTCTTCTTCAGTATCACTCCCGAAAACAGGAATGGCGGCGGCGGCTTTGTTCTCCGGTTTGCGACACCTCTCTGTGTCCTCGATATCTGGCAAAAAGTACTTTGCATCTTCGTATTTGCGGACTTCGTTCACGGAGAATGGGTTCAGCTCGCCTGTTACGGTGTACTCGAGACCATCCTTGAAATACTTCATACACTGATGTTGCGTAGAAGGGATGATGTTGTACTCGTGTAACCAAGGACGACCGAGCAAGGCATTGTAGCAGGTCTTGGCGTCAATGACGTGAAACTTAATGTCTGTGATGAGTAGTCCAAAGCGTAATGTTAGTATCACCGATCCGAGAGTCCGTGATGACTGAGAATCGAAACCGGAGATGGTAATTTTATCACGAGCGAGGTGCTGAACGCTCATGCAGATTTCCTTCAACACCCGAACATTAAGGAGATTGACGGAGGATCCATTATCAACCAGGATTTTGCCTATCTTGATACCGTGGTAGTATCCAGAGATGTATAGGGGACGGTTGTGGTCGCACGTCCCAAGGAGAAGGTCTTCATCACCGAACGTGACATCGGCTGTGCGCACTTCTTCCAGTTCATCCTTCATCTTTTCTTCGGCGAGGAAGGCTTGGAATTGCTCGGGCTCTTGCAGTGCCTTGATTAATGAATTTCTCGCTTCTTTTGATAATAAGAGGGCGTCAAGAATGCTGAGCTGCGAGGGTAGCTTCCTCAGGTGCGCTAGGATGTTGTAGTCCACCTTACTCTTCTTAGGCGGGTCCTTGGCAGTCAGCTCTTTCATAACTTGGTCATCTAAGGCGATATCCTCAGCGACCTTTTCCTTTCCCTTATCTTTTCTAGTTGCGGGTCCGAGATTCTTTTCCGGGAGCGTGCGATTGCGCAGCTGAATTTTTTCGCAGGCCTCTGGTTCTTCCTCTTTCCCTAAGATGGATTCTTTAAAGAGAGGGCCCAGAGCCATTTCTTCATCAGAGTCGCTCCCAAAGGTGAGAACTTGTGATCCTCCGGTGTTGACTGTGTAACAGTTGCCGGTAGTTCTTTTGCGCCTGTCGGTTGTACTTCTTTGCTCCCGACGAGTTCCGCGTTTCATGCGCTTAAAATGTTGCCGATGAGCAACATATCCCTGCCACCATATCTTAAAAGCGTCGCACTCCTCAGTGGGGTGTGAAATCTTCCGATGAGATGAGCAGTAATTAGGGTTCCTTTCCGCCCCATTGAGCGTGTTTTCTTCCGAGGGTGGTAGTTTCATTCTCATTGACATGGCTTTGGCAAACCTTTTCCTCGTCTTGAATATGTTCTTATCCGCATCAGATGTCTTTTGATCCGGCGGGAGTTCTTCGACTCTTTAGTTTAGTCGCTTGCGTTTGGTTCCTTCTGATGCGGCCATCTCACGCTCCCGATCGGCTTTACTTTTCAAACGAATCTCGTCTAAAAAGGCGTCGATCATTTCATCTGTCGGCCATACAAGTTCTGGCTCAAGCTGTGCCCTCAGTGAAGGGTTCCTAGGCACACTAATGAGGTCTCACAAGGCATCAACCATGCCAATTTCAAATTTTACAAGTGCCGAGAAACCCTAATACGGATCGTTAACTAGAATTTTAGGCGACAAATGAAACTAGTTAACAACTTAACTAAAAGAACGGAAATACAACCTTTGTAGATCCGGTCCTCCACCTCCATAGCTCCGCAATGAAGTCTCCTCGCTGTCAAAATGGAATCCCGGGCTCTAGCGTCGGCTTCATCGGAGAAATGGGCGGGCTAGGTCATCAACTACGATGCCGAAGATGATCTACGTCGAGGCATCACTAGATCAAGCTCCCACTTCACCAAGTCATGAAACTTGTGAAGAAAACACCCTATACTACTTGGCAAGAGGTAGAGGATGAAGAAATAGGAGGTGGGTTCACTTTAGAATTGGATTTCTCACTTGATTTCATCAAATCACCATTGATGAAGCAAGCTTTTCTTCTTGTATAGAAGAAGAAGAAGAAGAAGAAGATGATAATATTATGATAAGTTAATTAAATCCAAAAGAAAATAAATACTTATCATAATATGAACCATGGTTATGTGTAGAGAGTTGACTAAGGTTAGATGAATGGTTAGGGTTAAGGATGAAGACAAAGTGGTCACTTTCGTCAAAGCTTCATGAAGCTACAACAAGCTTCATGAAAGAAAGAAAGAAAGAAAGAAACCATTTTATTTTCTTTTGCCATTTCTTTTTAATCTAAATTAAAAAGATAAATGAATGATAAAATAAAAACCCTAACCATTTAATTAACCAAGGTTTAATTCTTTACACAAACCCTAGCAAACGTGTATCATCAAACATGATACATCCAAGTGCACAAAAGTATATCACATATACAACTTGTGAACTTCAAGTGAGAAAATCCATTTAAAGTGAACTAATACTAGTTAATGCAAAGTAATATATCAAATATATAATTATGCATTAAATCAACACTTGATTTAACGATCCGGTCATATGCATATAACCGACTAATATCAATAGTAACAACTTATCGAATCAACACTTGATTCGATAACCCGGCTATATCACATATAACCGATCAATGTTACAAATCGCGAGAATGCAATACGGTATCACATACACGCATTATTCTCGGTCCCGCACATATCTCATATGCGCTCCTATTTCGTTTCGCTTGAGCCAGGAAACCTCTGTGTAGGACTCTAAAGACTCGTCAATACACCGGCAGCAGGTGATGATCATATCGAACACCCACAAGCCGCAAGCGGTCTGCTAAACGTAACGGCCACCCGGGTATTGAGCGATCAGAAGATCGACGAGCAAGCCCGCTCATACTCCTGTGAATCCAACCAGCAACACTTACCGTACAGTCCGGTCTGATCGTCTGATATATCGCATATCTCGCCTAGGGGTGGTAAACGTCAGACCCCAATAGCTTGATAAGTCGTGTCGATATGAGGTCTATAACAGTTCGAGAAACTACTGGTAACACTTACCAGTATATCTCAGCAACCCTGGCCAGGGATTTCCGGTTATAGCCAATCGAACACAGCGCAACATCAGCTCCCTATACCGGGAGAGACGAATCCCCTCCTATCGCTCATTGCCTCCATGTGATTCGGGACTGTACCCAAAAACCACCGTTTTGCACGCCCTCTTGGACGTGGTAAGGTGGAAATCAAAGCACAGTGGGAATCACACAAGACTCTATGACGATCTCGGGTCTACAGACTAACCTGTACCAGTGTCACCAGAGAACTGCCATCTGACGTGAGGTATAATACCATCTGGGAGTTCTCGGCGAGTCCGTCCAGTGTACCCAGTCTCTACTGAGCACCCGTATATCATCTCCGATGTCAAACACCAATGGATATGGGATCATCCATCGCCCATCTGTATGGGTCGAGAAGGTATACGCTAGTCTACTCTGGTATATCGATGCCCCGTCTCGATACACCCACGACTAGGGACCTTGAAGGATGTACTTATAGACTACCATGTCCCCACTAGTATGATCCGCATCATAGTTCAGGTAGTCAAGTACACATCCTAAGGGCTTTACCAACATGTAACAGAGAGACAAACAATATACACGTTAAGGTAAAGTGTAACCAGATAGCATACTATCATGTCGAGCAAGAAAGTCCTTCCTATATATGTCCCAGCATCCACTACAATATACATCCTATGTACAGTAATGGCCTCTAGGGCATACATATAACTAACAATCTCCCACTTGCACTAGGGCCATCTGTAGCAGTGGTTGCAGTATCTGATACTCAACCATCCCATAAAAGTCTCTCTCTGGGAATAGGCCTTTGTGAGTGGATCCGCCGTGTTGTCCTCTGAGTCTGCTCTCCTAACCTCGATCAGCCTGGAGATCAATCATCTCCATGATCAGGTGATACTGCCTTAGAATATGTCTGGATCACTGATGGGACGGACATTCCTTGGCATAAGCCACAACTCCATTGTCACACAATGGGAGGAACTAAGTCCATCTCATGAACAAATATACATCCAGACTGCCTCTTTGGTAGCATCTTAAGTAGCGATTTATCCAGCCTTTATCGTCTAGTATGCCACGGTATCTAGCTTGGAACTCTTCCAACATACCGTCCCTTTACTGAGGGTAAAGACAATGCCCGCGACTGACATTCAGTCGTCCTTATCAGCCTGGAACCTTTCCACTGATTCTCCCCAGGATCGATTGATACCTACAACTAGTGAGTATCCTAATATCCAATTAGATCTATCTCATAGATGAAAACTCAGGATTTAGGAGGTATCACTCTGATCCTATATGGAGAATCCATGTGATAAGCGGAGATTGACCGAGCGAAGCATAGGAAACTGCTTTCTTATCAAGAGTATGTCATCCACGTACTCTACGAGGATCACTACCATACTCCCTACTACCTTTTTGTATATACAAGGTTCATCTACCATTTTGATGATGTCAAACTGTTTGACTACTACATCAAAACTGACGTTCCAACTCCGCGATACCTGTTTTATCACATAAAACATCTTGCACGCGTTTCCGCTGCTCCCACTGTTTACGAAGCCCTCTGGCTGTGTTCTTATAGACGCACTCTTCTAAAACATCATTTAGAAAAGCAGTCATGGCACCCAACCGCCAGATATCGTAGTCATGGTATGTAGCCGTGGCAAGTAGGATCTGGATAGACTTAAGCATAGCCACTGGAAAAAGGTTTCATCATTATCCACGCCTGGTCGATGACGAAAACCTTTAACAAGTCTAGCTTTGAAAGTCACAACTTTTCCATCTACACCAAGTAATCTTCTCAAGATATACTTGCTCCTGATGGGGATTTAACCCTTCAGATATAGCAACTAAAGTCCATACTTTGTTGGTGTATAAGGATTCCATCTCAGATCGCTAAGTATCCATCCATTCTTACAGAGTCCCACTCTTGATGGCCAGCTCGAAACTAGTTGGGTCATCATCTCATGATGCATTCCTCGCTCCCACTGTCATAGAGAAACCGAAGTAACTCTCAGGTGGGTGAGGAACCTTACTAGATCGGCGGAGAGGCTGAGGTTCGTTGGAATCTACTGAATCCTTTAGTTCTATCAAATCATCAGCTGCAGTCTGTATAGCTGGAACATTTCCAGTTCTACATAACAGATCTTGCCTCGAGCTTGTCCGGATTTTGTTTTTCAGACATAGGCCGGACAACCCCAAATCTTAACTAACTTAAGATATGGGCTCTTCCCTTTCCATATCACATATGAAGTGGTAGGCAACTGATTTGATCGAAACCCTATTCAATAGGTATGCAACTTCATAAGTGCATAACTCCCAAAAGGAAACAGGTAATTCAGTAGTACTCATCATAGAGCACACCTTATCATATAGGGTGTGATTGCTCCGCCCCGATATACCATCGTGCTATGGTGTATACGGAGGAGTAATTCTGAGAGAGAATCTCATTCTCCATTAGAATAGTCCAGGAATTCCATGCACAAGTATTCTCCTCCTCGATCACATCAAAGGACATAATACTTATACCCGTATTTTTGTTCTCTACTTCTAAATCATATTCTGTGAATATCTCAAAAGGTTCGGACATGTGTTTCAACAGGAACATATGTCTGAATCTCGAGAGATTATCAGAGAATGTAATGAAGTACAAAGAACCGGTCTTGGCATGTGTAGACTGGGGACCTACATACATCAACATGTATCATCCCAAGAGTTCACTAACTCTTTCTCTGTTTCCAGTAAACAGAGCTATGGTCATCTTATCTCTGTGACATGACTGGCAAGTTTCACAAGATGTAAATTCAAACTGATTTAAATATGCATCTAAATGTAACTTAGCTAGTCGGGTCGCATTGATATGACCTAGTCTACAATACCTCAAGAAGGATTCGTTCATTTCTGAACTCTTCCTCTTGTGTGTGTTCTATATACTAAGAACTGTAGTTTGATTTAGAACATCAATGCTTTTAGATAACGTGTCTGAACCGATCAACTTTTGATATAGGAAATGTTCAAAACATTATCCAACAATACAAAATTTTATCATTTCTTTACTAATAAAGAGACTGATATGATTTTTTATATCAGGTTCGGTATCTAATAACATTCGTTCAGAATCAATGTATTGGTAATACAGGGTGACAGTGACCGACAGACTTGGCTGCAACTCTTGCCCCGTTTTCTGCCTCATGAAACTTATCACCCGTTCTCAGTTCTTTACCTATCTGTAGCCCATGTAACATATTACATATGCGGGATCCTGATCCGGTATCATATACCCAGGACGTAAAGGACATTGAGAAACAGTTCTGTATAATGAACACACCCGAAGATGATGCATCAGCATGCACTCTCTTCGTTTGGGCGGCACGGGAAATCTGGTATTCCCCAATTTCCTGCTCTGTCTTATAACAATTATAAGTGGGAGCGGGACCAACGTTCCCCAGCTCAGTATAACAAGCGGGTTCGGTCAATTTATCCGTATTTTTATCTTGATTAAGGCGTGATATGGTCGCTACCAGGAGAGAGAGAGAAGAAAACACTCAGCGTGCGCTCTTGCAAGAATAGATTGGTTATTATTTTATCTAATCAGGATGGCTCCCACTGTTTTTATCAAATCTTCCTTCAAACCCTAAAAGGAAAGACTAGCCGGGATTAATTACACACTACAAGTTCGCCAATCTTTCAGCCAGGCCAGTGTCGGTACTTTGAGGGAGGTCCCCCGTGCTTTCGCACGAACCTAATTACAGTAAACCTCATTTTCCCAGAGGCGTAACCTCGTTAACACCTTTCTAGACACCTACTTGATCGGCTAATTGTAATGTGTAAAACTCTCCCAGGAGTAACAATTACTCGCAGCGGGTATCGGGATCCAACTATCTCATAGAAGGTATGCAATCTCATTGCAAATTTCAACACTTAAAATTCCCGATAATATTTTGCCCCTAGCGTCCTATGACCTTGACGCAGGCCAACAAACCATAGTCCGCTAGTCAAGTTCAACCCGTCATTTCCTGATTGAATTAAACCCACCCGCACGACCCTTGACGCAGGCCAACAAAGTCGCACGACTACCCTAATCCAATCTGCATCATATGCATTAGCAGATAAATACTAGTTAGCTACCGCACACTACGCCTTGACGCAGGCCAACAAACGTAGCACGAATACTAACTACCACTTATCTGAAATGACGGAGGGCTACGACAGGTTTTTCTGAAAACCTATTGCGTAGTGAACTTGATATCGTTGTAGAATCGAATGAATTTTGAAATGGAGTGTTTTTTAGGCTTTTGTAGTTTTGCTAAAGGAGTCACTCCCGGTGAAGGGATCATCGGTCCTTTCCTCGACGAATGAGGTGCGGGATATATCATATATATCACTGTGCAAAGCAGAAACTATAGAAGCAATTAAAAGACAAACCGAGTGTGTAGCATCTGCCAGTTATTGCTAAAGGAGTCACTCCCGGCGAAGGGATCTCGGTCCTTTCCTTATCGAATAAGGTGCAGGATATATCATATATACCGCTGTGCAAAGCAAGAACTGTAGCTACCTGTTTTATTTTGAAATTCGATTCCACAACATCTTAGGTTTCTTTTCTTTCATTAATCACATTAATGAAGTCCCATCATTTAAGTACCTAAACATCACAGATAAATACGACGTACACTTATGCCATCCGCATTCGCCTCGATGTCCCCTCGTGCACCGTTAGGTTAGGTGACTAACGGCAGAGCGGGGCAGGGCTAGCGCGGGTGTAAAACATAAGTAACGCCTATATAATATATCATATATACTATATATTGTATCTATCACAGAACATCACATGATCACATCACAGATATCGCAGCAGAAGAAACATATGAAATATACTAGGACGTCCGTGTTTTCAATACGAGCCAGTATAAAACACGGATTCCACGGTCGCGATGAATAGCCAAACCCACACCCCTAGACCCCTACGAGAGCGGCAAGCAACCCTACCAATTCTAGAGTTAGGAGACCCGGACTCGACTCCTCGAGTTGGTCTCCCACTGGACTCCAGAACCCGGTTACTTGTGCCCTCCTCCTTGGGTCTATCCTAGTGCGGAAAAGTAAATAATATACATCAACGGTGACAACTTCCGCAACCTGGAAGTGCCCCAATAAAAGAATATTACATACAAGTTTTTACATGAATGAAAATGAAAAACACTCATCTCACATAAAAAAACCCCCGGCTATTCAAACACGACGATCCAATATAACATATCCAGCAACACATAACATCACATGTCATCAACGTAAGTAAATATGCGCATCCCAATTGTCGTTGACATATAGCAACGAAACCGGCGATATCACATATTACACTTACGGTCACAGAAAAGAAAGTGTAAAACTACAACAGTTGGAATCCGCAACCTCCTCAGACATCATATGCCTGACCAAATGAATTCCTTAGACATCGCATGCCTAACAATTATAAACCCCGCATTTTAGTCTCATTATCGAAAACACTTTTCAATATCAAGTCGGGCAATTCAACAAGATTCCCAAAAATCTGATCGAATGCTCGTCGCAAACTTTAGTAGGCAGCCGCACCCCCGATACCGTCGACGAAGTGCACCAAGGCGGAACACCGCTGCCGCGAGCACTCGAACGGATGCTTTCGGTGACGGGGTTCTCCTACAGTCACTTGGTCGGGGCTATGGGGTGTAGCTGTCTATTAAGTTTATCCGGCGAGTATCCGCATACGCTACGTGATTGCGACAGACTTTTGATCGCATCAAAATTCCGTGGAAACCGATCAAGTGAGACTAAAGTGCTGTGTTTCTAACATTCATTCAGTTATCACATAACTACTTGTGAATTTCAATTATTGTATCCCATTCCAGATAAACAGAAAATGTTAAACTTTCCGATCGAACAGTCAAACACCCAAGTTTTCCCGATATAGCTCAACACATGAAACAAGTTTAAAAACATCCAGTTCATGCCTCAGTACCAACGGTCCAGCCGTAGAAGGGTCAAGCCAACGCCTCACATGTGGCACGCCGTACTGCCCCAAACCCGAAGGTTCAAAGGGCAGTTCAAGACGGTCACATAATCGAGTTAAGGTTTGTTGTCTTCTAGAGGGTCCATTGCGTTACTTGCACTACTTAGAACGTTGTTAAACCACGGAAAGATCCAACACTTGGAAATTTCCCGACAGGGGAAAAATTGGGTATTTATATCCGGTCGAACTTTTTAACATATTCAACAAATTATCCGGAAATCCATACAGACAAAGTTTGAAATTTCCAATCGAAACAACGAATCTCCAAAACACCCCAGAATATTCAACTCTTGAATAAATATTAAAACATCCCAGAAAATCCAGCACCTAAAATGAAAAATTACTGTGCAAAACTGGAATGCTTACGTCATCATATGGCCGCGGAACCGCCGCAGAAGCCAGGCTTCTGCCGCGGTTCCGCCGCACTTTAGACGTAACGTTTGGAAAAGTTTGCACCGTAATTCTTAGTTTTTCCTGCTGAATTTTTTAAGAATTTTTAATCTGGAAAAAACCCAGTTTTTGAAAAAAGTCCAGAGAGCATGGAAATTTTAGGGTTTCGGGTTTGTTCTGGTTTCAAACTTCGTCTACGCATCGCCTAAGGCTCTAGCTAGGCTCTGATACCACTGAAGGGTTCCTAAGCACACTAATGAGGTCTCACAAGGAATCAACCATGCCAATTTCAAATTTTACAAGTGCCGAGAAACCCTAATACGGATCGTTAACTAGAATTTTAGGCGACAAATGAAACTAGTTAACAACTTAACTAAAAGAACGGAAATACAACCTTTGTAGATCCGGTCCTCCACCTCCATAGATCCGCAATGAAGTCTCCTCGCTGTCCAAATGGAATCCCGGGCTCTAGCGTCGGCTTCATCGGAGAAATGGGCGGGCTAGGTCATCGACTACGATGCCGAAGATGATCTACGTCGAGACAACACTAGATCAAGCTCCCACTTCACCAAGTCATGAAACTTGTGAAGAAAACACCCTATACTACTTGGCAAGAGGTAGAGGATGAAGAAATAGGAGGTGGGTTCACTTTAGAATTGGATTTCTTACTTGATTTCATCAAATCACCATTGATGAAGCAAGCTTTTCTTCTTGTGTAGAAGAAGAAGAAGAAGAAGATGATAATATTATGATAAGTTAATTAAATCCAAAAGAAAATGAATACTTATCATAATATGAACCATGGTTATGTGTAGAGAGTTGACTAAGGTTAGATGAATGGTTAGGGTTAAGGATGAAGACAAAGTGGTCACTTTGGTCAAAGCTTCATGAAGCTTCAACAAGCTTCATGAAAGAAAGAAAGAAAGAAACCATTTTGTTTTCTTTTGCCATTTCTTTTTAATCTAAATTAAAAAGATAAATGAATGATAAAATAAAAACCCTAACCATTTACTTAACCAAGGTTTAATTCTTTACACAAACCCTAGCAAACATGTATCATCAAACATGATACATCCAAGTGCACAAAAGTATATCACATATACAACTTGTGAACTTCAAGTGAGAAAATCCATTTAAAGTTAACTAATACTAGTTAATGCAAAGTAATATATCAAATATATAATTATGCATTAAATCAACACTTGATTTAACGATCCGGTCATATACATATAACCGACTAATATCAATAGTAACAACTTATGGAATCAACACTTGATTCGATAACTCGGCTATATCACATATAACCGATCAATGTTACAAATCGCGAGAATGCAATACGGTATCACATACACGCATTATTCTCGGTCCCGCACATATCTCATATGCGCTCCTATTTCGTTTCGCTTGAGCCAGGAAACCTCTGTGTAGGACTCTAAAGACTCGTCAATACGCCGGCAGCAGGTGATGATCATATCGAACACCCACAAGCCGCAAGCGGTCTGCTAAACGTAATGGCCACCCGGGTATTGAGCGATCAGAAGATCGAAGAGCAAGCCCGCTCATACTCCTGTGAATCCAACCAGCAACACTTACTGTACAGTCCGGTCTGATCGTCTGATATGTCGCATATCTCGTCTAGGGGTGGTAAACGTCAGACCCCAATAGCTTGATAAGTCGTGTCGATATGAGGTCTATAACAGTTCGAGAAACTACTGGTAACACTTAACAGTATATCTCAGCAACCCTGTCCAGGGATTTCCGGTTATAGCCAATCGAACACAGCGCAACATCAACTCCCTATACCGGGAGAGACGAATCCCCTCCTATCGCTCATTGCCTCCATGTGATTCGGGACTGTACCCAAAAACCACCGTTTTGCACGCCCTCTTGGACGTGGTAAGGTGGAAATCAAAGCACAGTGGGAATCACACAAGACTCTATGACGATCTCGGGTCTACAGACTAACCTGTACCAGTGTCACCAGAGAACTGCCATCTGACGTGAGGTATAATACCATCTGGGAGTTCTCGGCGAGTCCGTCCAGTGTACCCAGTCTCTACCGAGCACCCGTATATCATCTCCGATGTCAAACACCAATGGATATGGGATCATCCATCGCCCATCTGTATGGGTCGAGAAGGTATACGCTAGTCTACTCTGGTATATCGATGCCCCGTCTCGATACACCCACGACTAGGGACCTTGAAGGATGTACTTATAGACTACCATGTCCCCACTAGTATGATCCGCATCATAGTTCAGTTAGTCAAGTACACATCCTAAGGGCTTTACCAACATGTAACAGAGAGACAAACAGTATACACGTTAAGGTAAAGTGTAACCAGATAGCATACTATCATGTCGAGCAAGAAAGTCCTCCCTATATATGTCCCAGCATCCACTACAATATACATCCTATGTACAGTAATGGCCTCTAGGGCATACATATAACTAACACTCAGCTTATCAGCGCTAGGAGTTTTTTCATCGTCCGTGAACGAGTGGGAGATCACATGACAACTCGCCACATATCCCTCGGATTCATCCGACGATCCTTCTCCATTATCTTCCTCCTGAAAGACGTGGTCGAGGAACTCTTGGAGTGTGATGGGAGTCCGCTCCTTTTGATTGTACTCTTCCAGCGCGTCAATCTGCTTCTGCAAGTCCGTGCGCTTGTCTCCAGGCTTCTTGGGCTTCTTGGATTTCTTCTTCTTTTTCTTTGACGATTGGGTGTGAGTACTTGGGTCATCACCACCGATCTTTGGAGTTTGGCGTGGCTTCGGCATCCCTTTAATGACCTGGGGTTCCAGCGGGTTCTTCCACCTGATCGCCGGGTACGTCTGGAGCTCATTCAACATTCTTTTGGTTTTTGCTGAAAGCATAATTTCCCATGGAGCTTCTTCAATGAAAGAACAAGTTGCCCCCGGTGTTTCCGTCTTCTTGGGAGTGTGAGGTTGTGGCGGGTTTACCTTCCACTTCTCGGACAGTGCAAACTTGCCCTGTAGGTATTGATCTTCAATCTATCCTTTGAACACGAAGCAATCCTCAATCGGATGGCTTACCGTTTGATGGTAAGGGTAGTAGTTTGGGTTATTCACCTCACTAGGTTGCGGCGGTCGCCTTGGATTTGGCAAGTTGATAAGCCTATTGCGTACCGCCAGCTCGAATAGCCTCTTCGTCTTATCTCGCGGGAATGAGTAGTGGCGCTTCATTTTCTCATTATAATACCGCCTTCTTTCTTCCAGTTGATCCGCCAGCTTTGGGGCACTGGGTTGCTGCTGAGCGTTTGCAACGAAGGTTGCCTTCCCTTTACCCTTGTCACTCCGAGGTTCCGGCTTCGGGGGAGGCGGTCTGTGACCCATCTGGTCCATCTGGGCCAACTTGTCGATCAGAGACTGGAACGTGGTTGGTTTAAAAAACATCATGAACTGTGAGATAGTTGCATGAGGATCTAAGGTACCCACGAACATGCCCACCGCGGGCGCTTCCTCGATGCGTTGTTCGCATTTTGACCACAAGTTTCACCAGCGTATAGCGTACTGGACCCACGTCTCACCTAGTTTGACCCTGGCATTAATCAATGTCGTTATCGGAGTGCGTTCGCTGGCGCTCGCGAATCGCTGCGTAAATAGCAGCTCCATTTCAGCGAATGTCTTGACGGAATCGTTCGGGGGTTCAGAATACCATTCGAACGCTGTTTCTGACAAGCTGCCGACGAATTGGAAAAGCAAGAGCTTATCGTCGCCGCCAGTGTTGCCACAAAGCACCCTGAACTGGGCCACATGTTGATGGGGATTGTCTGTCCCCTTATAGACATGGAATTTCGGTATTGTATAACCCGGCGGGTACTTGATCTGGTCATACCAGCTCGGATATGGTCGCCCTAATCTGACAACTTGACCAGCTGCCTCAGTCTCCTGGTGAACCCGTATCTGCTGAGTTATATATTCGTCGAAGTCAGCTCTGGAGATTGTCTCCTCCTTGGCTGTTGACAGAGCCGGTGGAGGATTTGACATTTCTCCCCTGTCATCTTCAAAGACGATCGGAGGATCTTCAGCAGGAGGATCTTATTGGATCATCATTCCCACCATGTCCTAGAATAGGAGGGCCATTCGCTTTATATTGGCTGCTTGTTCGGCAGCCTCTTTATCCTTCTTCTCCAATATCCTACGAAGGAATTCAGCGTCAGTTTCTTGCTCCTGGCATTGATCAGATGACGCTTCGGGGCTTTCTTTCGGCTCGGTAAGTGCGGCCATCGCGTTCATCATTTCTTGGAGCTTCTGCTGTTGCTCCTGAGCTTTGGTCACTGACCGTGTAAGCGGTCTATGACCCGTGGTGCACGGCTGTCCTCCTTTCCCGACGCCATGTATATAATATGGACCACGATGCCCCCGGACTTAGGGCGTTTAGGCTCACTGCCTTTGGCATTTGCTGCAGGAGTAGGGATTTTCTCCGGCTTTCTTCTCTTTTGAGTAGTCGACGTGGCAGGAGCCGTTGCAGCGGGCACCCAAGTGGTTGACGTCCTTTGCTGTTTATCCGGATGGTTCTTTTCTTCGTGAACCTTTACTCTCTTCTGCTGGCGAGAGTGATCTTGGTCAATTATTGAGTCTTGGACCCGTCGCCAGACCTTATAAATCTTGGAAGATAGCCGTTGAGGAGGCTGCTCCGGTTTCTCTTCTGTAACACTCTCCGCAGGTGGAGGAGGCCTTTTTAGCGTAGCAGTCGGAGAGTTCTTACGTATCCTCCTTAGTGGTTCAAAGCTGTTCCCAGTTGGAACAACAGCATTAACTTCCAGCATTGGAGCTGGTAGGGTCAGCCCAGAGGGGGAGTTGCCCCCGACCTTCCTTACTCGGCGCCAGTGGCGACGTTGAGCGTGTCGGGCTGTTGGGGCTGGTTCGGCGATAGGGATGGTTTCATCTTGCCCCTTGTCTAGATGAGGCGCCGCTGTTGCCAGCCTCTTGAAGACTGATGCCTTTCGAGTAGCGGTATCCAACCTGTCAAAGACAGACCTTTGAGCAAGAACGGGAGCCGGGATAGTCAGTCTTGTAAAGACCGACTCTTTGGCAGGAGAAGCCGCCTTGACGACTTCAGGAGCAAATATGGCTATCTTCCTCGGGACGGCCATTTCAGGGGTCATGGGCTTCTTGGCATGCCCATCGGAGTTCAGGCTCAGTCTGGTGAAGACCTAGGAGTTGGAATTGGACGACCCGTTGATAGGGGTCGTTGTAGTAGTGAGCCGATCGAAGACCGAATTCTTTTGCGCTTCCTTTGGCAGCTGGATATTAACGTTCACTGGCGGAAGCATGGTCCCGAAGAACAGACCGGTGGTAGCCTGAGTCACTTGCTCCACAGGCATAGTGAATAAGGAAGCAGCCTGCGGTCCATAGGCTACACCTCCAGGTGAGGCGGAGCGTCGGTTGCTTTTGCAGTTGGAGCAGCTTGAGCGGTTGCCAGCCATTGATCCTTTTGCTTTCTGCAGCAAACGAAACACAAAATCTTAGTACTTCAAAACCCAAGGGCAACCATTAGCGAACCGCGATTGGTTCACGAATCACGACACACGAAGTGTGGAGTGGAAAGAGGAAAGGGTCCCACCGGGCATGCCAGAATCTGTTCCCCTCCGAAAGACGGCGCGACGCAGGGACGTCTTGCCTGAAATTCAGGGCAGATGCTAATTGGTGCTATCCGTCTACCTCTCCGAAGATGCCAAGTTGATTTATGACACCATGTATCGAAGGTTTAAACGGATGTGTCCGATGTAGCAGACTTCGTCAGATTCCCCCTCGCTTGAGGGGTTTTTGATTGTGGGGACGCTCTTCCCTGCAGGCGCAAGCCCCTGCAGTTAATTACGCTACCGCATTGCTGTAACAACTTTCTCCTTCTCCAGATGATCACTTCGTGTCGTGTGTGTTTGTTTTGTGTTTGGTTGCCTGTGGATTGTATACGGAGATTGAGTTATGTCGTCGCCCGTAGGGCGTGGACTAGTCCAAATCCGTATCTTTCTTAGATTTGGGTTTGGGGGTTGTGTTTAAGGATACGTTAGCCTCATTTGAGACTAAGATCAACTTAAACGTTTGTTAAGGATACGTTAGTCTAGTTTTTAGACTAAGATCAACTTAACGGGATCGTTTAGATCCAACAAGAGAGCAATTAAGGGAGCCATGTTGTTTAGTTTAGTGACATTACGGTCAATAGGTAGTTTAAGGACATTGCGGTCCAATGTTAGTTTTAAGACGTTGCGGTCAAGGTTAAGGACATCATAGTCCATGGATTTAAGGACTCCACAGTCTGGCGTTAGTTTTAAGACATTACGGTCAAGGTTAAGGACGTTATAGTCCGTTGTTAGTTTTAAGACATTCCGGTCGAGGTTAAGGACATCATAGTCCGAGGATTTAAGGACTCCACAGTCCGGCGTTAGTTTTAAGACATTACGGTCAAGGTTAAGGACGTCATAGTCCGTTGTTAGTTTTAAGACATCCCGGTCAAGGTTAAGGACATCATAGTCCGAGGATTTAAGGACTCCACAGTCCGGCGTTAGTTTTAAGACATTACGGTCAAGGTTAAGGACCTCATAGTCCATGAGTTTAAGGACCCCACAGTCCATGAAATGCATGTGGTTATCGGGACCCGTCACCTCTTTGAAGACGTTGAGGAATTACAACGACATGTATCAAAAGAGTGAAGAGATGTACCCTTGAACCAAGATAGATTAAGTGACTTGTAGTCCAATTTGGAACCCAGACCAATTAATTATATTATGAGTCCATTGGCCCAGTTAAGTTTGAATTGAGGACTTATGGCCTTCTTGGGCTAAGTCCAATCATGTTTGAAATATTGACCCTCTGTTGGTCCATTGAAGGAGAGGCTTTGCCTCTGAAACTTAGCCAATTGGGCTAAAGCTAGTGTTAAACACTAAAGACCAACAGTGTTGAACACTGAGAGATAAGATTATCAGATTAGTGTTAAACACTAGAAATTGTGATTCTCGAATCAGTGTTAAATACTAATAAATAACAGTGCCAAACACTGGCAGCAAAGTTATCAGTTTGATGTTAAACATTAGCAGAGAGGAGATCACGTGGGAGCACGTGATGGCATCCAAAAGGTGGGGCCAGATCCCCCTCATTTTGGTATACAGATAAGTGTTTAACTCTTTTTATTCTGACAGCCATCACGTGTGGGCACGTGATGGGGGCTCATGCTCTGGTCTATTAGAATGCTCATTAGGGGTCACGTGGTGACACGTGAGGGCGCCCTAGAGCTTCTTTTCTTTTGCATTTTTCTTATGTGCTTCAGGGGTCATGTGGGGCACGTGAGGCATTGTCACAAAGTTCTTTTCTGTGGTTCTTTACAGGGGTCACGTGGTAGCACGTGACTCTGGTTCTTTGCATGTTTTAAAGATCTGTTCATCTTTTAAGAATTAAATTCTTCATAGGGTGAAACCCTAGAAATAAACTTTAGAGATATTAAATCCCTTCTTTCTTTTGAAGAATTATATTCTTATATAGGGTTAGACCCTAATTTCTCTTCTGTAGGAATTAAATTCCCCATATATGTAAAGAATTAAATTCTGGCATAGGGTGAAACCCTAATTTCTTTTTAAGGGAATTAAATTCCTGTAAATTTGAGAGAATTAAGTTCTCAATTAGGGTTAAACCATAGTTCTGTCCATTCTGAAGGAATTAAATTCCTAGGGTTAAACCCTAATTTTATCTTAAAGGAATTAAATTCCTATCATTCTGTGAGAATTAAATTCTCAAAGCTCAATCCCCCCTCTATGTTTTAGATCTGCATGGCAGGATCTCAACCCAATGAGAATTAAATTCTCAATTCATGGGGAGATATGCACTTTGCAGATCCTCAACCAGAGAAAGAACTAAGTTCTTTTCTTTATATAAGAGTTAAACTCTTTTTAGAATTAAATTCTCTTTTTAAGCCTCTCTTTTCTTTTCTTACCTAGGGTTTTTCTTTTGCAGAGAATCAAATTCTTCCTTCTGAATTTTTCAAGATTCCAAGGCTCCATATCTCTCTCTCTGTATGTCTCTCCCTCTTCTTTCTCTTTTCTTTGGGCTCCTATTTATAGGAGAAGGAAAAGAATCAATCTGTTTTAGTGAATCCTTCATTGAAAGATTTGATTTGTTGATTGAGAGATTTGATTTCTCTTCATCATTAACCTGGGCCTTTAGATTATTAGGTGAATTTTATTCACCATTGGATTTTAAATCCAAAGATATCTCTTTGTTATTTCTGTTAGATTTAGTGGGAAATCTTTCCATGTCTAAGATTTTTCCATAAATCGGTGATATTTAATCACCCTCGGATTCTTGATCCAACGGTTTCAGATAATTCTTCTCTATTTTGGAAAGATTTCAAAGATCTTTCCTCAGAATTTAATTCTGTTAAAGAATAAGGCTTTTAAAGCCGGTCACGTATGGCCCACGTGATCGTTGGTCACGTGTGAGCAAGTGACCCCTGGTCACGTGTAAGCACGTGACCCCTTGAATGGGCTTCTCTTCTTCTGCGCTCTGTTCTCTGGCCGCTGCTTAACCATCACGTGCCAACACGTGACCACTGGTCACGTGTGAGCACGTGATACCTTTTCTGAAGCTCTTTCCTGATTTTTAGTCAGGGAACAAATGTGCTCCGTGCCGCTGCTTAACCATCACGTGCCAACACGTGACCACTGGTCACGTGTGAGCACATGATGCCTCTTCTGAATCTTTTCCTGATTTTTAATCAGGGAACAAATCATTTTTGCAAACGGGCTTTGCGAAACTGATTAGTAGAGAAGTTGGGTGTTCGGTATCACACAGGCTGTGAGTATGCGACATCGCAATAATTGGCCTTAAGTGCAAGTGGGAGATTGTTGGCTATAGTGCCCTCAAGGCAATTATTATAGTCGCGGACTTATGATTATGATGATTGAGGTAGGACCTATACCGATAAAATAGTCTTACTCAAGATGATAGTATGCTATCTGGTTTGTCTTTATCATCATGTACGTGTTGATAGAGCCCTTAGGATTCTTGCTTGACTGCCAGTAGTATGATGGCGATCATATTTGTGGGAGATGGGGTCTATAAGCACATCCTTAAATGTCCCTAGTCGTAGGAGTATCGAGACCGGGCATCGATACTCCAGTGTAGACTAGTGTATATTGATCGAGACCCCGACGAGGGGCGGTGTACAGGTCTCACAAGCCATTGGTGTTAGTTTGTTCACCTAAGATAGTATGCAGGTGCTCATTGGGTTATGTGTACACTGGATGGACTCGCCTTTTTTTTTGCTAGTTGGTATTATACCTATTGTCAGATAGCAGTTCCCAAGTGACATGTGTACAGCTTAGTCTGTTGACCTGAGATCGTCATTTGTTTCGTGTGAGTTCCTATTGTGCTTTGATTACTACCCTACCATGGCTCAAAGGAGTCGTGCAAACAGGTTTTAGTTGGGTACAGTCCCGAGCCACATGGAGGCAGTGATCGGATCTTCGGGGATTCGTCTCTCCCGGTATTGGGGGTTGATGTCGCGTTGTGTACGAATGGCCATCACCATAAATCCGTGGCCACGGTGGACGAGAATTATCGATCCAGGATCGATAGTTTCTCAGGTGGTGATGGGGTTTCATACCGACACTAAATGTCGCGTTGTTAGGGGTCTGACTTTATCCACCCCTTTAGACTCGATATGCGATACTCTTAGACGAACAGACCGGACTGTACGGATATTGTCACTGTCAGGCTCAGTAGGGGTTCTGCATGAGTTTGCTCGTCGGCCTCCTTTTCGCTCAATACCTGGGTAGCCGTTACGTACAGCTAGTGCCGCTGACGTGCTTGTGGTTAAACCCACTTCCAGCGTATTGATGAATCTTTAGAGTCCCACACAGAGGGTTTTCACGGTTCAGGTGATATGGTGTACATGGCGTATGTTGATACATATAGGTGTCCGATTAAATATGTGCACTTGCTGCACAGACATTAATCGGACGGTTGATAATACTAGCGGCTTAGGATTAAGCCGGATTATTAAATCAGGTTTTGATTTAATAATTTACATATGTATTTATATATATGTAATCTAGTATTATTGTTCACTATTCGTTTTCTCTCTCGGCTATTCGTATTTTGGTACGAATACGCGTATATGTATTTCGATACATGTACCGGGAAGTATTCCGTATTTTATACGGAATAGCTTCTAGAAGTTTTGCCACCTCATTATTGATTTTCCTTTTTAGGAAATTCATTTGTTTTATAATGAGGTGGACGGTGGAAAAGGTGACATGACTTTAGGCATGGGTCAAAGCATGGTATTTGGGTATGGTTTGATTTGTTTATTGTAATTGGATAAGTTTTTATTTTTGGTGGGAATGAGAGATGGGGGGGGCGGCCACATTTTGTGTGGGATTTTATTTCATTTGTTTGATGATATACTCCCACTCTCCCATTTCATCCAAAAACAGTTAGCCATTCTTTGCTCATGCCAAAAGCTTCATCACCTCTTTCATCTTCTTCTTGAGTTGCTCCATGGAGCACATGGATGAGAGAAATATTATAGTGACACACTACTACACCCCCACTCTCCATCGCTAGCAACTTTGGAGCATCGGTTATCTCGTTTGACGAGGTTGGAGCTTGCGCCGTTTCCCTCGGGTGGATCATCGGAGACAAAGGAAGACCGGCAACCAAACCACATCAAGGAGCCGCTAGGAGCTTGGAATGAAGACCGAAGGACACGGATTAACTCGGTGTAACGATTCTAACTCTTAGTTAGTTTGCTAGTTTAGGGTTTAAGGTCGATCCGGGATTCGGGTAGCGGTAGCGCCGGTTTAGATATTTTTGTTCTGCATTTTGGCCGTGTTTCGACGGCCGGGGCGCTGCCGTGACCCAACAGATCTCCTTGTATATCCAATATTTCATATGTTGACTTCTGCTGCTTGGTTCTGTGATGTGATCATATAACTGCGTGAGACGAATGCTATATATATATGATATATAATAAACGTTGCTTATGTTTTGCACCCGCGCTAGTCCAGCCCCCGCTCTGCCGTTAGTTAAGTAACCTAACGGTGCATGACGAGGCCCCGTGGCGAATGCGGATGGCATAAGCATACGTTCTATTTTCGTTTCCTTTTCTGTGATGTTTAGGGAAACATTAAATGATGGGAATTCATTAATGAGATTAATGAAAAGAAAAGAAACCTAAAGATGTTGTAGAATCAAAAGTTTTTAAATGGTAGCACTAGTTCTTGTTTTGAATAGTGGTATTCCTTGATGAATATCCGGCACCTCATTCAATGAGGAAAGAGTCGAGATCCCTTCACCGAGAGTGACCTCTTTAGCAAAACTAGCAAATGCTACAACCCACTCGGTTTTGTTTTTATAGCTTCTCTAGTTCTTTCTTTGCATAGTGGTATTCCTTGATGAATATCCAGCACCCCATTTGATGAGGAAAGAGCCGAGATCCCTTCACCGGGAGTGACCTCTTTAGCAAAACTAGTAAAAGCTACAAAAAACACTCCTTTTCAAATCACTAGATTCTACAACGATATCAAGTTCATTACGCTAAAGGTTTCTTAAAAACCAATGTAGCCCTCTGTCATTTCAGATAAGTGCTGTTTAGTATTCGTGCTGCGTTTGTTGGCCTCCGTCAAGGCGTAGTGTGCGGTAGCTGATTAGTGCTTATCTGTAGCATATGATGCGATTGGATTAGGGTAGTCGTGCGACTTTGTTGGCCTCCGTCAAGGGTCGTGCGGGTGGGTTTAATTCAATCAAGAAATGAACGAGTTTAACTTGACTAGCAGCCTATGGTTTGTTGGCCTTTGTCAAGGTCATAGGAAGCTAGGGGTAAAAACAATATTGGGAATTTCAAGTGTTGAAATTTGCAATGAGATTGCATACCTTCTATATGATAATTGGATCCCGATACCCACTGCGAGTAAGAGTTACTCCTGGGAATGTTTTCCACTTTATAATTAGCCGGTCAATTAGGTGTCTAAGAAAGGTGTTAACGGGGTGATGCCCTTGCGGAAACGAGGTTATTTATTTAGTTCCATGCGAAAGCATGGGGAGATTCATTTGGAGTACCAATACCTGCCTGGAGAACGATTGGCGAACTTGCAGGGTGTAATTAATCCCGGCTAATCTTACCTTTTAGGGTTTGCAGGAAGATTTGATAAAATAGTGGGAGCCATCCTGATTAGATAAGATAATAACCAATCTAATCTTGCAAGAGCATACGCAAAAGTGTTTCCTTCTCTCTCTCTCCAGGTAGCGACCAATGGCACACCTTAATCAAGATAATAATATGGATGTATTGACCAAACCCACGTATGTAATTTGTTACATGAGCTAAAGAGAGGTAGAGAACTGGGAAAGGGTGATAAGTCTCTAACAGTAGGGAATGGAACAATTGTTGCAGCCAAAGCAGTTGGCGAACATCACCTTGTATTGCCAAATGATAATACATTAATTCTGAACGACTGTTACTACATACCAAAGATGATGTGCAATATTATATCAGTTTCTTTGCTAACTAAAGAAGGGTATAATTTCATATTATAGGATAATGTTATGAATATTTTTCTAAATCAAGTGTTGATTGGGTTTGGTACGTTGTGTAATGGTATATACGTTCTGAATCAAACTACAGTTCTAAATATACAGAACACTCATAAGAGGAAAAGTTCAGAAATGAACGAAGCCTTCTTATGGCATTATAGACTAGGTCATATCAATGCGGCACGACTAGCTAAGTTGCATAAAGATGGGAATCTGTTCGAATTTACATTTTATAAAACTTTCCAGTCATGTGTCAAAGGCAAGATGACCAAGACTCCGTTTACTGGACACGGAGAAAGAGCTATTGAACTCTTAGGGCTGATACATAGTGATGTATGCGGTCCTATGTCTACACATGCCAGAAATGGTTCCTCGTACTTTATTACATTCACCAATAATCTCTTAAGATTCGGAGATGTGTTCCTATTGAAACACAAGTCTGAGGCTTTTGAGAAATTCAAGGAATATAAGTGCGAAGTCGAGAATCAAACGGGTAAAAGTATTAAAATCCTTCAATTTGATCGGAGAGGGGAATACTTGAGCATATAATTCTGTGATTATTTAAAAGAGAATGGGATTCTCTCTCAGCTTACTCATCCGTATACACCACAGCACAATGGTGTATCGGAGCGGAGGAATCACACCCTATTAGATATGGTATGCTCTATGAGGAGTACTGCTGAGTTGCCTATTTCTTTTTGGGGTTATGCACTTGAGACAGTTGTATACCTATTGAATAGGGTTCTGACCAAATCAGTGCATATGAGATATGGGAGGGGAAGAGACCATGTCTTAATTTCATTAAGATTTGGGATTGTCCGGCTTATGTTAAAAAGCAAAATCCAGACAAGCTCGAGGCAAGGTCTGTTCTATGTAAGTTTGTTGGATATCCTAAACATTCGCGAGGGTATATCTTCTACCACACCAAGGAACAAAAGGTGTTTGTTTCTCGGAATGCCACCTTCTTAGAAAAGGAATTTCTTATGAGAGAAATTAGTGGTGAGGTAGAAATGGAAGAAGTTCTAGCTGCACAAACTAGAACCGATGATTTGGTGCAACCGGAGGATCCAATAGTACCCAACGAACCCCAGCCACTCCGCAGATCTAGTAGTGTTCCTCATCCACCTGAGAGATACTATGGTTTTCTCATAGACGGTGGGAGCGAGGATTGCATCATGGAAGATGATGACCCAACTAGTTTCGAGCAGGCCATCACAAGTGGAGACTCTGTGAAATGGCTGGATGCTATGCGATCTGAGATGGAATCCATGTACACCAACAAAGTATGGACTTTGGAAGTTGCTCTTGAAGGGGTAAAACCCATCGGGAGCAAGTGGATCTTTAAGAAGAAACATGGTGTAAATGGAAAAGTTGAGACTTTCAAAGCTAGACTTGTAGCAAAAGGTTTTCGTTAACGACAAGGTGTCGACTATGATGAAACCTTTTCTCCAGTGGCTATGCTTAAGTCCATCAGGATCCTACTTGCCATTGCTGCATACCATGATTATGAAATCTGGCAGATGGACGTCAAGACCGCTTTTCTGAATGGTGATTTATAAGAGAGTGTGTATATGACACAGCAAGAGGGCTTTGTAGATAGTGTTAGATATATGTATGCCCTAGAGGCCATTATATGATAGTGGATGTATTTATACATGTATATATATATATTCAGTGTATATTCTTGCTTGACATGATAGTATGCTATCTGGTTCTTCTTTATCTGACATGTTGATTTGATCATGCTTTTATTCATTCACACATGTCGATAAAGCCCTGAGGATATAGGCTTGACTACTGTGATTATGATGGAGATCATACTAGTAGGACATCGGTAGTTTATAAGCATATCCTAAAATGTCCCTAGTCGTAGGTATATCGAGACGGGGTATCGATATACCAGAGTAAACTAGCGTATATGATACTAGACCCATATGATGGGCAATGGATGTTCCCACATTCATCGATGTTTGACATCGAGATCGTATACGGGTGCTCAGTGGTGACTGGATAGACTGGACGGACTCACCGAGAACTCCTATATGGAATTATATCTATCGTCGGATAGCAGTTCTCAGGTGACACTGATGCAGGTTAGTCTGTAGACCCGAGATCGTCATAGAGTCTTGTGTGTTCTCCCACTGTACTTTGATTACCACCCTACCAAGGCTCTACCGAGTCGTGCAAATAGGTGGCCGTTTGCACGAGTTACGAGACACACGAAGGCGATGAGCGATAGGAGGGGTTTCGTCTCTCCCGGTATTGGGAGTTGATGCTGTGCTGTGCTCATTTGGCTATATAAGTAAGTCCCTGGCCATGGCTGTTGAGATTTACTGATGAGTGTTATCAGTAGTTTCTCGATCTGTTGTAGTCCACTCATCGGCACGACTTATTGAGTTATTGGGGTCGACGTTACCATCCCTAGACTCGATATGCAGCATATCTGATGAAGAGACCGGACTGTACGGTAGTGTTGCCGGTTGACTCGACGGGAGTTGTGACAGGTTCTCTTTTTCCTTCTAATCGCTCAATACCCGGGTGGCCGTTACGTTTAGCTGACCGCTTGCGGCTTGGGGGTGCTTGATATGATCATCACCCACTGCCGGCGTATTGACGAGTCTTAGAGTCCCACAATGGAGTTGCCTAGTCCAGGCGAAACGATGTGGTGCGCATATGAGATATGCGCGTGGACCCGGTTAAAATGCGCGTATGAGATACCGTATATTAATCGGGCGGTTTGCTTCTGGTCGGGTCGTATGCGATATGACCGGTTTGCTAAATCAAGTGTTGATTTATCATTGACCATTAGTTTCCCACTTTAAATCATTTCTTGTCTTTTTGTGCATGCATGTATGCATTCATTCTCATTCATGCACATAGGATGTGCATGCACACATACATGCATACATAATCTATCATGGTTGTTGATATAGTGGATGGTGGCAATATAAGACTAACACCATATATATAAATATATAGATATTATTTTTGGAAAAGAAAAATGGAAATGAAAATTGTTTCATGGTTTAATATTTTATTCTTGCACTAACCCCTTGGATTAACCATGATTCATTTTATATAGACATTTTTGTTCTAAACTAAAATATCTAGATATTTTATAACTATGGTTAAGAATGAGGAAGTGAATATATATATATTTTCATTTCTCATTTTTATTTACAAGCTTATCATTATCTTGAGCTCTTTACAAGCCATCATCTTCTTCCTCCTTTCTCTCTTGCTCTCTAGTTTTCTCAAGTGAGCAAAAGAGTCACCAAGTTAGGATTTTGAAGTGAGAAAACAAACCACATCACCATCTACACTAGTCTTGCCCATTAGTGTAGAGTGTTAGCTTCCATTTCTTCTCTTGATCTAGTGGAGCTTCAAGCTTGGACAAAGAGGACTCCGGGTGGATCGTCGTGGACCTAGAGGATCTCAAGCGAACCTTTTTCCCAACCTTCAAGTAGCCAAGGAGTCTAGCGTAGGGAGCTGCAAAGGTTGTACTCTCAAAACCCTAGCTTTTACTACTTGTGTTTATGTTGCCCTAAATTTTCTAGCATTATCCTTAAGAAAGTTTCTTTAGCACCATATAAATTTTAAATATGGCATGTGTGTTACCTCCAAACCCTTATAGTGGTTCTGTAGGAAACCCTTCATGGTATCAGAGCCAAGCTAGTGCTTTAGGCGAAGTTAAAACTCCGATCGAACCACGAAATACGGATTTTGACCCTTCTCTGGAAATTTTTTGAAACTGTGTTTTTTTCTGAATTAAAAATACTTAAAAAATTCAGCAGGTAAATATAAGCAATACTGTAAAAAACGACACCATGATCCGTACATATCGCCGCGGAATCGCGGCCATACCTTGCTTGGGCCGCGGATCCGCGGCCGTACAGAAGCCTTATGGCATAGATTTTGTACAGTAATGTCAGTAGCTGCTTGTACATATTTTTAATCTGACTCAAGTGTTGAATGTTCTGGGGATTATTTTGGAATCGTTGATTCAATCAGAAAATTTTATTTCGTGTTGTTTTCGGGTAATTTAGAAAGTATTAAAAAGTTCGAACGGATATCATTAACTCACTTCTTCCCGGCACGAAAAACTTTCAAATGTTGAATTTTTCTCGAGTTTAAATCTTTCGGAAATACGTGCAAGTAACGTGGTGGGCCCTCTAGAAGAACACAAACCTTAACTCGATTATGTGACCGTCTGAACTGCCTCTAAACCTTAGAGTTTGGGGCAGTACGGCGTGCCACATGTGAGGCGTTGGCTTGACCCTTCTACGGCTGGACCGCTATTACTGTGACATGTTCCGGGATTTTTGAACTCCGCTCAAGTGTTGAGCTATTAAGGAAATCTGGGGTATTTGATTATTCGATCGTAAGGTTTAATACTGTCTATTTATCTGGAATGTGATACAATATGTGGAATTCATATAGTTAGGCATGAAATGCGAAGTATGTGATATTTCGGATTTACGATGTCTAAAGTGATTGTGGATTCCAAATGTTGTAGTTTTACACTTTCTTTTCTGTGACCGGAAGTGTAGTATGTCGCATATCGCCGGTTTCGTTGCTATACATTAACGACAATCGGGGTACGCATACTTACTTACGTTGATGATATATGATATTATGTGTTGCTGAGATATGATGTGCAGGATTGTCACGATTGAATAGCCGGGTTTTCTTTTATGTGAGATGAGAGTTTTCTTTTCATTCATGTAAAATTCAAATGTAATGTAATAATCTTTTATTTGGGGCACTTCCGGGTTGAGGTTGATGCCACCAGTGTTGTATATTATTTACTTTTCCGCATTAGGATAGACCCAAGGAGGTGAGCACAAGTGACCGGATTCTGGGGTTCAGTGGGAGGCCATCTCGAGGAGTCGAGACCGGGTCTCCTAAACTCCAGAATTGGTAGGGTCGCTTGCCGCTCTCGTAGGGGTCTAGGGGTGTGGGCTTGGCTATTCATCGCGACTGTGGAATCCGTATTTTCTATATTGGCTAAATACTAAATACGGACGTCCTAGTATATCCTATATTATCATATCTGTGTTTCTGCTGCCTGTATACTGTGATGTGATATCTGAGATGAATGATATATTATATATGAGATATATAGTAGACGTTGCTTATGTTATACACCCGCGCTAGTCCCGTCCCGGTATGCCTTTAGTTAAGTAACCTAATGGTGCATAACGGAACATTACGGCGAATGCGGATGGCATAAGTGTACGTTGTATTTTCGTTTCTTTTTTGTGATTGGCTTAAGGAATTAAATGATGGGGCTACATTAATATGATTAATGTAAAGAAAACAAACCTAAAAAGATGTTGTAGGATCAGATTTGAAAACCACTCGGCTCTTTATGAAAAAGCTATATTTCAAAACTGCGGAGCTCAAGCCACTCCTTCTGAAAACCATTTGATTCTACGACGATATCAAGTTCAAAGCGTTAAAGATTTTCTTAAAAATCATCTGCAACCCTCCGTCATTTTAGGAAGTAGAGTACTTAGTATTCGTGCTACGTTTTTTGACTATAGTTAAGGCGTAGTGTACGGTAGCTAAGTGATGTCTTCCTACAATGCATATGATGCAGATTAATAAGGACATTCATGCGGCTTTGTTGACCATAGTTAAGGGTCATATGAGTGGGTCTAATTAATCAAGAAATGACGGGTAGAACTTGACTGGTACTTATGATTTGTTGACCATAGTTAAGGTCATAGGTACTAGGGGTAAAAATCACAACGGGAATTTCAAATGTTGAGATTTGCAATGAGATTGCATACCTTCCATATGATGGTTGGATCCCGATCCCACCGTGGGCAATAGTTGCTCCCAGGAGAGTTTTGCAGTTTACAATTAGCTAACCCATTAGGTGTCTAGAAAGGTGTTAACGGGGCTACGCCTCTGGAAAAATGAGGTTTACTTTAATTAGGTCCGTGCGAAAGCACGGGCAACCTCCCTTAAGTACCGACACTGGTCTGGCTGAACGGTTAGCGAAGTTGTAGACTGTAATTAATCCTGGCTAGTTTTCTTTTTAAGGTTTGAAAGAAAAACTTGATTAAAGCAGTGGGAGACATCGATTAGACAAGATAATAACCAATCTGATCTTTGCAAGAGCTTTCGCTGAGTGTATTCTTTTCTCTCTCTTAATGGCAGATACCAATGACAGGACTCAAGCTTCTACTAGATAAAAATAAACCGAATGGAACTAATTATAAAGACTGGCTGAGGAATCTGAACATTGCCTTGACTTATGATAAGGTATCATATGTCCTCACGGCTCCAGACCCGCCCGTCCCAGGTCCAAAATCCTCAGTTGCGGATATTGAAGTCCGCAAGACATGGGACGCTGACTGTGCCACGGCCAAATGCCTCGTGCTTGCATCGATGGACAACACACATCAAAAGAAGCACGAGAATATGGACATTCAAGCCATATTCCTCCATACAAAGGAGTTGTATGGAGAGCAATCCCGCGTATTACGATACGAAGCATCAAAGAAACTGTTTCAGATGCGAATGGCCCCTGGCACACCAGTAGGAGACCATGTTCTGAAGATGATAGCTCTCATAGAAGAGCTTGAGGACCTTGGATGGATGATGGACAATGAACAATATACGGATATTATTCTACAGTCCCTCCCCTCCACCTTTGCTCAATTTATAGTTAACTTCAACATGCACAACATGGAAAAGGAACTACCTGAACTCCTTAATATGTTAAGGAGTGCAGAGAGCACACTGAAATCAGTGAAAACTCCCGTTTTGAGTGTTGGGCAATCTTCCTCTTCTCGCCCAAAGACTAAGGCCAAGGGAAAGATGAAGAAGAAGCCCACCAAGCATAGGGGTGGAGTTAAAAAGGTTAAGGGGAAGGACAAGTCCAAAGCTGCAGAATCGGGGAAAGGGGAATGTTATCACTGCCACAAAACAGGATATTGGAAGCGCAACTGGACGGAGTACTTAAATCTCAAGAAGAAGCATGGGGATGCTTCCGCTTCAGGTGTGTTTGTGACAGAAAACTGTTTTTCAATAAACTCTGCTTCCTGGGTATTAGATACCGGTTCAGGTTCTCACATTTGCAATTCTATGCAGGGGTTGAGAAATAGCAAGGTTTTGAAGAAAGGTGACCATACTCTCCGCGTTGGAAATGGTTCCAATGTACATACATTTGCAGTGGGAGAGTATCATTTAGGGTTGCCGTCTGGGTGTATATTGGTTTTGAACCCATGTTATTTTGTACCTAGTATGCTTTGTAATATAATATCCGTTTCTTTGTTACACAATGAAGGATATAATTTTGTATTGCAGAACAATGTTATGAACATTCAGCTGAATCAAATGTTGGTTGGGTATGGTACGCTTAATAACGGGATATACATCCTAAATCAACACACAGTTTTGAGCATACAACACACTAATAAAAGAAAACTTTCAGAAATAAATGATGCTTTTCTTTGGCACTGTAGACTTGGTCATATTAACGAAACAATACTAAACAAGTTACACAAAGATGGATATTTAAACCCTTTTGAATATAAATCTTATGCGACTTGCCAGTCTTTTATCAAGGGTAAAATGACCAAAACTCCGTTTACCGGACACAGAGAAAGAGCTACTGAGCTCCTAGGCCTTATACATAGTGATGCATGTGTGCCAATGTCTACACAGGCTAGAGGCGGTTTTTCATACTTCATTACTTTCACTGATGATTTCTCAAGATTCGGTCATGTATTTTTATTAAAGCACAAATCCGAAGCTTTCGAGAAATTCACTGAATATAAACTCGAAGTAGAAAAACAAACCGGCTTGAGTATCAAAATGCTTTGATCAGATCGAGGTGGAGAGTACCTCAGTACAGAATATGCAAACTTCCTAAAAGAGAATGGGATTCTCTCTCAACTCACTCCTCCTTACACACCACAGCACAACGGTGTGTCAGAACGACGGAATCGGACCCTATTAGATATGGTCCGTTCCATGGTGAGTGATGCTGAGTTACCCGTCTCATTTTGGGGGTATGCATTGGAGACTGTAGCGTTTCTACTGAACAGGGTTCCAACCAAAATCGTGTCTACCACGCCATATGAGATATGGCATGGGAAGAGACCATCTCTTAAGAGAGTTAAGATTTCGGGTTGTCCGGCTATGTTAAAAAGCAGAATCCGGACAAACTCGAGACACGGTCGGTCATGTGTAATTTTGTGGGATATCCAAAGAACTCTTATGGATATCTATTCTACCACAAGGAGGAACAAAAGGTGTTTGTTTCTCAGTATGCCACATTCTTGGAAAAAGAGTTTTTCACAAATGAAACCGATGGCAATGTGGTGGATCTAGAAGAGGTTCTAGAGACACAAACTACGAATGACGACTTGGTTGAACCGGCTGTTGCAATAGAAACTGAGGAACCTCGGCCCCTCCGTAGGTCTGGTAGGACTTCTCGCCCACCGGAGAGGTACTACGGTTTCCTCATTGATGGTGACAGAGAAGACTGCATCATGGAGGATGATGATCCTACCAGTTTTCAGCAAGCTATCACGAGTGGAGACTCTGTGAAGTGGCTGGATGCCATGAGATCCAAAATGGAGTCTATGTACACCAACAAAGTATGGACTTTGGACGTTGTACCCCCTGGGGTAAAACCTGTGGGGTGCAAATGGATCTATAAAAGAAAGATTGGTGTAGATGGGCAGGTAGAGACCTATAAGGCAAGACTTATGGCGAAGGGTTTTCGTCAAAGACCAGGTTTGGACTATGACGAGACTTTTTCTCCTGTAGCCATGCTTAAATCCATTCGGATCCTACTTGCTATTGCTGCTCACTACGACTATGAAATCTGGCAGATGGACGTTAAAACGACATTTCTAAATGGAGATTTAGAAGAATGCGTTTATATGGATCAGCCAGAGGGCTTCATTGACAGTGGGAGCAGCGGGAAAGCATGTAGATTGCTTAAATCCATATATGGGTTAAAGCAGGCATCATGGAGTTGGAACATCTGTTTCGATGATGTTATCAAAGAGTTTGATTTCATCAAAAATCCAGATGAACCTTGTGTTTATAAGAAGGCTGTAGGGAGAGCTGTCACATTCCTCGTATTGTACGTGGATGACATTCTTCTGATAAGAAATGATATTCCTATGCTACAGTCGGTCAAATCTTTCTTATCACTAAGGTTCTCCATGAAGGACCTGGGTGATGCCACATACATTCTGGGCATTAGGATCTATAGGGATAGATCCAAGAGGTTATTGGGATTGTCCCAAACCAGGTACATCAACACCATCCTAAAAGGGTTTAGTATGGAAGACTCCAAGCGGGCTGCCTTACCCGCTTGCCACGGGGTCGCTCTCTCTAAGGACTCTTGCCCAAAGACCGATGAAGAGAGAGCTCGCATGAGCATTATACCCTATGCTTCGGCAGTAAGGATCTGTAATTTATGCGATGTTATGTACACGCCCAGATGTAGCTTATGCACTTAGTGTTGTAAGCAGGTATCAATCCAACCCAGGGGAGAATCACTGGATAGCTGTGAAGAACATTCTTAAGTACTTACGAAGGACTAAAGAATTGTTCTTGGTGTATGGTAATAGAGATCTCCAAATGGAGGCCTTTACCGATTCGAGCTTCCAGAGCGATAAGGACGACAGCAAATCTATCTCCGGGTTGTATTTACCCTCAATGGAGGGGCGGTAAGTTGGAAGAGTTCCAAACAGGATACCGTTGCAGACTCTACGATGGAGGCTGAGTACATTGCTGCGAATGATGCCGCCAAGGAAGCCATCTGGATGAGGAAGTTCGTCTCGGAGATAGGAGTAGTTACAACCATTATTGATCCAATACCATTGTATTGTGATAATAATGGGGCTATGGCGTTAGCCAAGGAGCCCAGCTCCCATCGGCGGTCCAGACACATCCTGAGGCGCTTTCATTTGATCCGGGAGATTGTAGATCGCCGCGAGATCGAGATTAGGAGAGTAGACACAAAGAATAACGCCGCGGATCCACTCACCAAGGCCCTCCCTCAGCCGCAGCATGAGCGACTTTTTGAGATGTTGGGTATAAGATACGCCAATAACTGGCCTTAGTGCAAGTGGGAGATTGTTGGATATATATATGCCCTAGAGGCCATTATATGATAGTGGATTTATTTATACATGTATATATATATATATATATTCAGTGTACATTCATGCTCGACATGATAGTATGCTATCTGGTTCTTCTTTATCTGACATGTTGATTTGATCATGCTTTTATTCATTCACAAATGTTGATAAAGCCCTGAGGATATAGGCTTGACTACTGTGATTATGATGGAGATCATACTAGTGGGACATCTGTAGTATATAAGCATATCCTGAAATGTCCCTAGTCGTAGGTATATCAAGACGGGACATCGATATACCAGAGTAGATTAGCGTATATGATACTAGACCCATATGATGGGCGATGGATGTTCCCACATTCATCGATGTTTTACATCGAGATCGTATACGGGTGCTCAGTGGTTACTGGGTACACTGGACGGACTCACCGAGAACTCCTATATGGAATTATATCTATCGTCGGATAGCAGTTCTCAGGTGACACTGGTGCAGGTTAGTCTGTAGACCCGAGATCGTCATAGAGTCTTGTGTGTTCTCCTATTGTACTTTTATTACCACCCTACCTCGGCTCTACTGAGTCGTGTAAACAGGTGGCCGTTGGGTACAGTCCCGAGACACACGAAGGCGATGAGCGATAGGAGGGGTTTCGTCTCTCCCGGTATTGGGAGTTGATGCTGTGCTGTGCTCGATTGGCTATATCAGTAAGTCCCTAGCCAGGGCTGTTGAGATTTACTGATAAGTGTTATCAGTAGTTTCTCGATCTGTTGTAGACCACTCATCGGCACGACTTATTGAGTTATTGGGGTCGACGTTACCATCCCTAGACTCGATATGCAGCATATCTGATGAAGAGACCGGACTGTACGGTAGTGTTGCCGATTGGCTCGACGGGAGTTATGACAGGTTCGCTTGTTTTCTTCTGATCGCTCAATACCCGGGTGGCCGTTACGTTTAGCTGACCGCTTGTGGCTTGGGGGTGCTTGATATGATCATCACCCACTGCCGGCGTATTGACGAGTCTTAGAGTCCCACAATGGAGTTGCCTAGTCCAGGCGAAACGATGTGGTGCGCATATGAGATATGCGCGTGGACCCGGTTAAAATGCGCGTATGAGATACCGTATATTAATCGGACGGTTTGCTTTTGGTCGGGTCGTATGCGATATGACCGGTTTGCTAAATCAAGTGTTGATTTATCATTGACCATTAGTTTCTCACTTTAAATCCTTTCTTGTCTTTTTGTTGTATGCATGCATGTATGCATTCATTCTCATTCATGCACATAGGATGTGCATGCACACATATATGCATACATAATCTCTCATGGTTGTTGATATAGTGGATGGTGGTAATATAAGACTCACACCATATATATAAATATATAGATATTATTTTTTGAAAAGAAAAATGGAAATGAAAATTGTTTCATGGTTTAATATTTTATTCTTGTACTAACCCCTTGGATTAACCATGATTCATTTTATATGGCCATTTTTGTTCCAAACTAAAATATCTAGATATTTTATAACTATGGTTAAGAATGAGGAAGTGAAAATATATATATATTTTCATTTCTCATTTTTATTCACAAGCTTATCATTATCTTGAGCTCTTTACAAGCCATCATCTTCTTCCTCCTTTCTCTCTTGCTCTCTAGTTTTCTCAAGTGAGCAAAAGAGTCACCAAGTTAGGATTTTGAAGTGAGAAAACAAACCACATCACCATTCTACACTAGTCTTGCCCATTAGTGTAGAGTGTTAGCTTCCATTTCTTCTCTTGATCTAGTGGAGCTTCAAGCTTGGACAAAGAGGACTCCGGGTGGATCGTTGTGGACCTCGAGGATCTCAAGCGAACCTTTTTCCCAACCCTCAAGTAGCCAAGGAGTCTAGCGTAGGGAGCTACAAAGGTTGTACTCTCAAAACCCTAGCTTTTACTACTTGTGTTTATGTTGCCCTAAATTTTCTAGCATGATCCTTAAGAAAGTTTCTTTAGCACCATATAAATTTTAAATATGGCATGTGTGTTGCCTCCAAACCCTTGTAGTGGTGCTGTAGGAAACCCTTCATGGTATCAGAGCCAAGCTAGTGCTTTATTATTGTAATACCGTAAGTGTAATATGTGGTGTGTCGCCGATTTCGTTGCTATACATTAACAACAATTGGGATACGCTTATTTACTTACGTTGATGACATGTGATGTTATGTGTTGCTTTGATATGTTATATTGGATCGTCGTGTTCTGAATAGCCGGGGGTTTTATGTGAGATGAGGGTTTTTATTTTCATTCATGTAAAATTCATTGTATGTAATATTCTTTTATTATGGCACTTCCAGGTTGAGGATGATGCTACCATTGTATATTGTTTACTTTTCCGCATTAGGATAGACCCAAGGTGGGAAGCACAAGTAGCCGGGTTCTAGGGTCCAGTGGGAGGCCATCTCGAGGAGTCGAGACCGGGTCTCCTAACCCTAGAATTGGTAGGGTTTCTTGCCGCTCTTGTTGTCACAACCCGAAATTGGCCCGTGACGGCCCTAGTACTACGCAACGCCCTAAGACGTAACGTAGTAAAAGAAAGCCAAAACCAAAAAATGTAAACCATAATAATACGGAAAAGATAATATAAGTTTTTGAAACATTTGAAATCGCAACCCAAATTCTTTAAAAGTCACACTTTATTTCTTTAAAATTTTGGCAACACCCCCTTTTTGTAAAAACTAGCCAAGATGAATACAACACAAAAATACGACGCCGTAGCGAAGAAATAAAGACAATAGAAAGAAAGCTGTATATAAAAGACAACCAATTCACAATAATATACAATATCGTCCTCACCAAGTCTCTAAGTCAACAACATAATAGTAGATGGAGAGTACAACGAATGTACCATATGAAATACAGATAATCATCTAACCCACCTAAGCAAAACAGTAAACTGTGAGCCGATGCGATATCTGTAGCAAAAGATGATAGATGAATAGCTGAATAGCCTGCCTCGACTACTCTGGGGAACAACCTGAAACACCTGTGGCACAACGGGGGTGAGTTGCCAACTCGTGAATAGTAGATAACATATGCAGGTAATCGCAGGAATGTACGTACAACATGAATCTAAGACATGCGATTACAGTAATAACATGTCATGTGAATGCAGAATAATGGAAAGTACACTAACAGGTACAGTCAATATGTGAAGCAATAATGACATGATAATAGTATGCAATAGGGATATGAGAAAGTAGATATGCAGCAATCATGAGGGTACACTAACAGGTACTACCAATGTATGAAACTGTGCATAAAATAGATAAGTGTGAGGTATGGGGTGGAATATGTCATTTCCACGGAAACCTGACATCGTGGCAGGATCACAATCCATCAAGACACTCAAATCCCAAATCCTCAAATCAGCCCCTAAGTTGGGCTCTCATATCATGTAAGTCTCACATCTCCTCAATGTACAATATCGAATAGATCTCCTATATCTCGAATGTACAAATCAACAATCTCATAGGTAACCTGTATCCAATCTCAATGAATCACCTAATATCCCAAATCACATCTCAAGTAAGATTCTAGCATCCTAAATATATATATTTGCAGAAATAAATATGATGGGGGCAATACACATATATTAGCGTCCCATTCCACTAATATTGGTGTAAGGGTATATATAACAAAGGCTAAATCCCCTGTTATATATACAAAGGTATTAAAGAAATATCATGAAAACCATGTGCCAAGCATCGACACAGAAATCATGATCACGTATCATACGCTATCCCGAAAGCACGAGTGCCTAGCTCTGACCCTCGCCTTTCGACGTATGCATACGTACATGACTCCCAACGGTATCTCCATGATCCCCGCCGAGTCATCAGTACTGTCACCGGTAGGTACTCGCCCTCCTCAAGGCTCAATCGGCAACATCCATCGATCTTCTTGCCGAGGGGAACCATACCGGGCCCCACCATGTACCCTCATATGGCAACCACACCTCGTATGGAGTATATAATCAAAACTGATAAATCTCATGGTGGCTGCGCAAATATCACATCAAGGAAACCGGGTTTTTCAATGTATGCATAATTTCATGAACTCCCGCGGTTCCCAAATCCAGACAACATCATGTAAAATCCAAATAACAAGGCGCAAATCCAGGAATAAATATATGCGATATATCTGAATGCGAGCATATAAATGAGAACATATAGCTGAAACCAGATGTATGTGAAATCAGTAAGGTACAGCTAAGTATAGGTGTCTACCTATAAGTAAAAGATGTCGTATACCCCCTTGGGTATAAGTAGAATATGATGGGTACCCCCTTGGGTATAAGTAAAATATGTGCAAGGTATACCTGTAGCTGTATCGCAAGGTGTAGATATACCTATCACTAATGGTAAGATACACTATAGGTATACCGATAAGCTAGATGTCAAGTATGATAAGCAATATAGTATCTATAAAGAGTTGTGTGTGACATGGCAATTATTGACGGTGTGTGTGTAGCATACAATCCGTGCTCGTGCAACATGAACCGTCAATAATATGTGCAGTGTCCTACGGCTGTTAGTCACAGTACAACTATATCAAGGAAATATGGTAAAGGCGCAATTCTAACAATGACGTAGAATATGCGACAGGTATTTGAATCCTAGCCCAGACGCATAACGCCATGCGGGCGATTCCCCTGTAGATGTTAAATCTACTCACCTACGCTCCACATTAGGTGAATCCTACCATCTTCTCCCCTCTGTAGCAGTGTCCGTAGTCCCCGCCTGCAAACCTACAAATAAGACATGGAAATCATATATAAGCCAAATATTCCGCAAAACGCGATATCGAACCAAAACGAGAAACTCGTGTCGCGAACTAAACGCGCGTGTGCACGATACGCTGAATCGTGTGTATACGCGTCTAGAACTATTGCGACACGCCGCGATACGCTGGATCACAGAACCCTCTCACGTATCGCGCGTATCGCGCAAACACAACGGACATGCAAAACGATATATTGCCCCAGATTTTCCTACAAGTCAAATCTTACAAAACTAGATATGCCAAAATACTACAAATAACAGTAGACTACCCCAAAAAAAAACCCAATACCCCAGTCCCCTACTGTTAGTTATATGTATGCCCTAGAGGCCATTACTGTACATACGATGTATATTGTAGTGGATGCTGGGACATATATAGGGAGGACTTTCTTGCTCGACATGATAGTATGCTATCTGGTTGTACTTTATCTTAACATGTACTCAGATTGTCTCTATGTTACATATTGATAAAGCCTTTAGGATATGTACTCGACTACTGGGACTATGATGAGATCATACTAGTGGGGCCATGGTAGTCGATGAGTACATCCTATATCTGTTCCTAGTCGAGGGTGTATCGAGACAGGGCATCGATACACCAGAGTAGACTAGCGTATACGCATCTTGACCAATATGATGGGCGATGGATGATCCCATATCCATCGGTGTTTGACATCAAGGATGGTGTACGGGTGCTCAGTGGAGACTGGGTACACTGGACGGACTCGCCGAGAACTCCCAGATGGTATTATACCTCACGTCAGATGGCAGTTCTCCGGTGACACTGATACAGAGTAGTCTGTTGACCCGAGATCGTCATAGAGTCTTGTGTGATTCCCACTGTGCTTTGATTTCCATCATACCACGTCTAATAGGGCGTGCAAAAATATGGCTTTTGGGTACAGTCCCGAATCACATGGAGGCAATGAGCGATAGGAGGGGATTCGTCTCTCCCGGTATAGGGAGTTGATGTTGTGTTGTGTTCGATTGGCTTTAACCGGAAATCCCTGGCCAGGGTTGCTGAGATTTACTGGTAAGTGTTATCAGTAGTTTCTCGAACTGTTATAGACCTCATATTGACACGACTTATCGAGCTACTGGGGTCTGACGTTTACCACCCCTAGGCGAGATATGCAACATATCAGACGACGAGACCGGACTGTACGGGAGTGTTACTGTTTGGATTCACAGGAGAAGTTACAGGCTTGCTTGTTGATCTTCTGAGCGCTCAATACCTGGGTAGCTGTTACGTTTAGCTGACCGCTTGCAGCTTGTGGGTGTTTGATATGATCATCACCTACTGCCGGCGTATTGACGATTCTTTAGAGTCCTACACAGAGGTTTCTTAGCTCAGGCAAAACGGAGTAGGAGCACATATGTGATATGTGCGGGACCGAGGATAATGCGATATGTGATACCGTATTATATTCTCGCGATATTTGATATCAGCCAGGTCATCGATCAAGTGTTGATTCGATGAATCGGTACGGATAAATATTAGTCGGTTATATGCGATATAGCCGGATTGTCGGATCAAGTGTTGATTCGATAATTTAATGTATAATAATATATATGATATATTAAATTACATTAACTAATATTAGCTCACTAAAAGATTCTTTTTCTCACTCGGGTAATACATTGATATATATGCGATATATGTTAAATGTATTATTTTATTTGGTTACAATAAATATTATATATGTGATATATAATATTGTAACATGATATGATAACTAATGCAACATGTTTAGTGGAGTTTAAACAAGATTAGGGTTTGGATTAGGGTTAAGCTTTCTAGATGATTCTAGAAGGTTTTGGTTTTGTTTTGTGAAAAATATTTTCAAGTGACTCATTCTTAACCTAACCCAAACCCTAGCCTTGGTTAATTCTCTACAAAGGTTTAGTCAACCATGGTTGCATTATTGATCATTATCTCCTTTGCATTATTCATCACAAATGATAATTCATTCTTCTTCTTCATCTTCTTCCTTCATCTTTCTTCATGGAAAAAGCTCACTAGCTTTTTTCCAAGTGATGAATAAATATGAGAAAATGATAAATAAAGAGAGCAAAAATCCTACTTCATCATCCTCATCTTCCCTTGCTATTTAGATGAGGGTGTTCACATCATTTCATGAGTGTTATCTTGTGTTAACGAAACCTCAAGGTAGATCATCTTTGTATCGAAGATCGGAAGCAAAGGTTGCATCTTTCTCTTCGTGGAACCTCTCGAGAGTCCAGAACCCGATGATCGCAGCGAAGGGACCACAATACGGAGCATATGAAGTGAAGGACCGGACCTACAAAGGTTGTAATCCCTCTCACTTAGTGTTAAAGTTGTTAACATGTTTGTTTTCGCCTAATCTCTAGTTTAAAGATCCGTATTCGGGTTGTTCGGCACGGCTAATTTTTTAATCGGGCATGGTTGATGCCTCGTAGACCCTTGTGCGCGTGCCCAGCAACCCTAAAGTGGTATCAGAGCCAAGCTAGAGCTTTAGTCGAAGTCTCGACGAAGTTTAAAGTCCGATCGAACCCGGAAAACCCGATATAACCCCTTCTCTAGAAATTTTTCTAAACTGTGATTTTTTGTGAATTAAAAATACTCAAAAAAATCAGCAGGTAATTATAGGAATTACTGTGAAACCCGACCCCCTAAATCCCCTAAAGCACCGCGGAACCGCGGCCAAACCAAGGTATTGGCGTCGGTTCCGCGGCTAGAAGGAAGGATTGAAGGATAGGCTTTGCACAGTAACCTCCGTAGCTAATTCCTGATTCTTCTGGGAATTTTTTATTTTCACTGCAGTATTGTGTTTTCTAGGTTGTATTAGGGACTTAATGATTCGATCGGTTATTTTAACTTTGTTTAGTTTTGTCCGGATAATTTTAGAAACTGTTAAAATGTTCGAACGGATATCAATAACTCACTTTTTCCCCTGTCTGAATTTTTTTCAAAAGTTAGATTTTTTTCTCGTGTTTAAGAACGTTCTAAGTCGTGCAAGTAACGCGGTGGACCCTCTAGAAGACAACAAACCTTAACTCGATTATGTGACCGTCTTGAACTGCCTTTTGAACCTTAGGGTTTGGGGCAGTACGGCGTGCCACATGTGAGGCGTTGGCTTGACCCTTCTACGGCTGGACCATTGGTACTGTGGCATGTGATAGATGTTTTTAAACTGATTTCAAGTGTTGAGATATATTGGGGAAATCTTGGGTGTTTGATTGTTCGATCGGAAAGTTTAACATTTTCTGTTTTATCTGGAATGTGATACAATATTTGGAATCCACAAAAAGTTATGAGATACTGATTTGAATATTATAGACATAGCAGTTTAGTCTCAGTTGATCGGTTGCCACGGAATTTTGATGTGATCAAAAGTCCGTCGCAATCACGCAGCGTACGCGGATACTCGCCGGGTAAACTTAATTGACAGCTACGCCCCATAGCCCCGACCAAGTGACTGTAGGAGAACCCCGTCGCCGAAAGCATCCGTTCGGGTGCTCGCGGCAGCGGTGTTCCGCCTTGGTGCACTTCGTCGACGGCATCTGGGGGTGCGGCCGTCTACTAAAGTTTGAGACGAGCATTCGATCAGGTTGTCGGGAATCTTGTTGAATTGCCCGACTTGACATTGAAAAGAGTTTTCGATAAAGAGACTAAAATGCGTGTTTTATAATTGTTAGGCATGCGATGTCTAAGGAATTCATTTGGTTAGGCATGCGATGTCTAAAGAGGTTGCGGATTCCAACTGTTGTAGTTTTACACTTTCTTTTCTGTGACCGTAAGCGTAGTATGTGGTGTATCGCCGGCTTCATTGCTATACATCAACAACAATCGGGATACGCATACTTGCTTACGTTGATGATATGAGATATTATGTGTTGCTGTGATATGTTATATTGGATCGTCGTGTTTGGATAGCCGGGGGTTTTATGTGAGATGAGAGTTTTTTCTTTTTCATTCATGTAAAATTCATTTGTATGTAATATTCTTTTATTGGGAAACTTCCAGGTTGCGGAAGATGTCACCGTTGTATATTATTTACTTTTCCGCATTAGGTAGACCCAAGGAGGTGAGCACAAGTAACCGGGTTCTAGGGTCCAGTGGGAGACCATCCCGAGGAGTCTGGACCGGGTCTCCTAACCCTAGAATTGGCTGTGTTGCTTGCCGCTCTCGTAGGGGTCTAGGGATGTGGGTTTGGCTATTCATCGCGACCGTGGAATCCGTGTTTTATACAGGCTCGTATTAAAAACACGGACGTCCTAGTATATCCAATATTTCATATATGTTCTTCTGCTGCAATGTTCTGTGATGAGATCATATTACTGCCTGAGACAAATGTTTATATTATATATATGAGATATATGTTATATTGCAGATTTCGTTTTCAAAAGAGATGCTTGCGAAGCATAATTAAAATGAGACTTCATTAATGAGATTAATGAAAATAAAAGAAACCTAAGATGTTGTAGAAACTTGTTTAAAAACTGGTAGCTCTAGTTCTTGCTTTGCATAGCGGTGTTCCTTGTAGAACATCCAGCACCTTATTCGATGAGGAAAGGACCGAGATCCCTTCACCGGGAGTGACTCCTTTAGCAATAACTGGCAGATGCTACACACTCGGTTTCTCTTTTGATTGCTTCTATAGTTCTTGCTTTGCACAGCGGTATATATGATATATCCTGCACCTTATTCGATGAGGAAAGAGCCGACGATCCTTTCACCGGGAGTGACCCCTTTAGCAAAACTAGAAAAGCCTCAAAAGCACTCCATTTAAAAATCACTCGATTCTACGACGATATCAAGTTCATTACGCAATAGGTTTTCTTAAAAACCTGTCGTAGCCCTCCGTCATTTCAGATAAGTCCTACTTAGTATTCGTGCTACGTTTGTTGACCTCTGTCAAGGCGTAGTGTGCGGTAGCTGACTAGTATTTATCTGCTTATGCATATGATGCAGATTGGATTAGGGTAGTCGTGCGGCCTTGTTGACCTCCGTCAAGGGTCGTGCGGGTGGGTTTAATTCAATCAGGAAATGACGGGTTGAACTTGACTAGTAGCCTATGGTTTGTTGACCTCCGTCAAGGTCATAGGACGCTAGGGGTAAAATATTATTGGGAATTTCAAGTGTTGAAATTTGCAATGAGATTGCATACCTTCTATGAGATTGTTGGATCCCGATACCCGCTGCAAGTAAGAGTTACTCCTGGGAGAGTTTTACACATTACAATTAGCCGATCAAGTAGGTGTCTAGAAAGGTGTTAACGGGGTTACGCCTCTGGGAAAACGAGGTTTACTTAATTAGGTTCGTGCGAAAGCACGGGGGACCTCCCTAAAAGTACCGACACTGGCCTGGCTGAAAGATTGGCGAACTTGTAGCGTGTAATTAATCCCGGCTAGTCTTTCCTTTTAGGGTTTGAAGGAAGATTTGATTAAAACAGTGGGAGACATCCTGATTAGATATATTATATAACCAATCTAATCTTGCAAGAGCATACGTTGAGTGTTTTCTTCTCTCTCTCTCCAGGTAGCGACCATATCACGCCTTAATCAAGATAATAAAACGGATATATTGACCGAATCCGCTTGTTATACTGAGCTGGGGAACGTTAGTCCCGCTCCAACTTATAATTGTTATAAGACAGAGCAGGAAATTAGGGAATACCAGATTTCCCGTGCCGCCCAAACGAAGAAAGTGCATGCTGATGCATCATCTTCGGGTGTGTTCATTACATAGAACTGTTTCTCAGTATCTTTTACGTCCTGGGTATTTGATACCAGATCAGGATCCCGATATGTAATTTGTTACATGGGTTACAGATAGGTAGAGAACTGAGAACGGGTGATAAGTTTCATGAGACAGAAAACGGTGCAAGTGTTGCAGCCAAGTCTGTTGGTCACTGTCACCCTGTATTACTAGAATACATTGATTCTGAATGAATGTTATTAGATACCGAACCTGATATACAACATCATATCAGTTTCTTTATAAGTAAAGAAGTGATATAATTTTGTATTGTTGGATAATGTTTTGAACATTTCCTATATCAAGAGTTGATCGGTTCAGGCACGTTATCTAAAAGCATTGACGTTCTAAATCAAATTACAGTTCTTAGTATACGGAACACACATAAGAGGAAGAGTTCAGAAATGAACGAATCCTTCTTGAGGTATTGTAGACTAGGTCATATCAATGCGACCCGACTAGCTGAAGTTACATTAAGATGCATATTTAAATTTGTTTGAATTTACATCTTGTGAAACTTGCCAGTCATGTCACAAAGATAAGATGACCACAGATCTGTTTATTAGAAACAGAGAAAGAGTTAGTGAACTCTTGGGATTGATACATGTTGATGTATGAAGGTCCCCTGTCTACACATGCCAGGACCGGTTCTTTGTACTTCATTATATTCACTGATGATCTCTCAAGATTCAGACATATGTTCCAGTTGAAACACAAGTCCAAACCTTTTGAGATATTCACGGAATATAAGTTAGAAGTAGAGAACCAAAAAATGGGTATAAGTATTATGTCCTTTGATGAGATCAAGGAGGAGAATACTTGAGCACGGAATTCCTGGACTATTCTAAAGGAGAATGAGATTCTCTCTCAGCATTACTCCTTCGAATACACCACAGCACGTCGGTGTATCGGGGCGGAGCAATAGCACCCTATATGATATGGTGTGCTCTATGATGAGTACTACTGAGTTTCCTATTTCCTTTTAGGAGTTATGCATTTGAGAAGCTGCATACCTATTGAATAGGGTTCAAATCAAATTAGTTGCCTACCACTTCATATGCGATATGAAAAGGGAAGAGCCCATATCTTAAGTTTGTTAAGATTTGGGGTTGTCCGGCCTATGTCTAAAAGCAAAATCCGGATAAGCTCGAGGCAAGGTCTGTTATGTAGAACTGGAAATGTTCCAGCTATACAAACTACAGCTGATAATTTAGTAGAACCAAAGGATTCAATAGTTTCTAACGAACCTCAGCCTCTCCGCTGATCTAGTAGGGTTCCTCACCCACCTGAGAGATACTTTAGTTTCTCTATGACAGTGGGAGCGAGGATTGCATCATGAGATGATGACCCAACTAGTTTCGGGCTGGCCATCAGGAGTGGGACTCTATAAGAATGGCTGGATGCTTATCGATCTGAGATGGAATCCTTATACACCGACAAAGTATGGACTTTGGTTGCTTTATCTGAAGGGTTAAATCCCCATCAGGAGCGAGTATATCTTGAGAAGATTACTTGGTGTACATGGAAAAGATGAGACTTTCAAAGCTATGCTTAAGTCCATCCAGATCCTGCTTGCCACGGCTACATACCATGACTACGATATCTGGTAGTTGGGTGTCATGACTGCTTTTCTAAATGATGTTTTAAAAGAGAACGTCTATAAGTACATAGCCAGAGGGCTTCGTAGATAGTGGGAGCAGCGGAAACGTGTGCAAGATGTTTTATATGATAAAACAGGCATCGCGGAGTTGGAACATCTGTTTTGATGTGGTAGTCAAAGAGTTTGACTTCATCAAAATGGTAGATGAACCTTGTATAAACAAAAAGGTAGTAAAGAGTATGGTGGTGATCCTCGTAGAGTACGTGGATGACATACTCTTGATAGGAAAGGAGTTTCCTATGCTACGCTCGGTCAATCTCCGCTTATCACAAGGATTCTCCTTATAAGATCGAAGTTGATACCTCCTAAATCCTGGGTTTTGGATCTATGAGATATATCTAATTGGATGTTAGGATACTCACTAGTTGTAGTGAGATGGTATCAATCGATCCTGGGGAGAATCACTGGAAAGGTTCCAGGGTGATAAGGACGACTGAATGTCAGTCGCAGGCATTGTCTATACCCTCAGTGGAGGGACGGTATGTTGGAAGAGTTCCAAGCTAGATACCGTGACATACTAGAGGATTAAAGGCAAGATACATCGTTACCAAGGATGCTACCAAAGAGGCAGTCTAGATATATATAAGTTCATGAGATGAACTTCGTTCCTACCATTGTGTGACAATGGAGTTGTGGCTTTAGCCAAGGAACTACCGTCCCATCAGAAATCCAGATATAATTCTTAGGCAGTATCACCTGATCATGGAGATGGTTGATCTCTCGGGAGATCGAGGTTAGGAGAGTAGACACAAAGGACAACAGCGCGGATCCACTCACAAAGGCCTTTTTTCCCAGTAGAGACTCTTATGGGATGGTTGAGTATGAGATACTACAACTGCAGCTAATTGTTGGGTATGCGATACCATAACAGATGGCTCTAGTGTAAGTGGGAGATTGTTAGTTATATGTATGCCCTAGAGGCCATTACTGTACATACGATGTATATTGTAATGGATGCTGGGACATATATAGGGAGAACTTTCTTGCTCGACATGATAGTATGCTATCTGGTTGTATTTTATCTTAACATGTACTCAGATTGTCTCTATGTTACATGTTGATAAAGCCCTTAGGATATGTACTCGACTACTGGGACTATGATGAGATCATACTAGTGGGGCCACGGTAGTCGACGAGTACATCCTATAACTGTTCCTAGTCGAGGGTGTATCGAGACAGGGCATCGATACACCAGAGTAGACTAGCGTATACGCATCTTGACCCATATGATGGGCGATGGATGATCCCATATCCATCGGTGTTTGACATCAAGAATGGTGTATGGGTGCTCAGTGGAGACTGGGTACACTGGACGGACTCGCCGAGAACTCCCAGATGGTATTATACCTCACGTCAGATGGCAGTTCTCCGGTGACACTGATACAGAGTAGTCTGTTGACCCGAGATCGTCATAGAGTCTTGTGTGATTCCCACTGTTCTTTGATTTCCATCATACCACGTCCAAGAGGGCATGCAAAAAGGTGGCTTTTGGGTACAGTCCCGAATCACATGGAGGCAATGAGCGATAGGAGGGGATTCGTCTTTCCCGGTATAGGGAGTTGATGTTGTGTTGTGTTCGATTGGCTATAACCGGAAATCCCTGGCCAGGGTTGCTGAGATTTACTGGTAAGTGTTATCAGTAGTTTCTCGAACTGTTATAGACCTCATATCGACACGACTTATCGAGCTACTGGGGTCTGACGTTTACCACCCCTAGGCGAGATATGCAACATATCAGACGACGAGACCGGACTGTACGGGAGTGTTACTGTTTGGATTCATAGGAGAAGTTACAGGCTTGCTTGTTGATCTTCTGAGCGCTCAATACCTGGGTAGCTGTTACGTTTAGCTGACCGCTTGCAGCTTGTGGGTGTTTGATATGATCATCACCTACTGCCGGCGTATTGATGATTCTTTAGAGTCCTACACAGAGGTTTCTTGGCTCAGGCAAAACGGAGTAGGAGCACATATGTGATATGTGCGGGACCGAGGATAATGCGATATGTGATACCGTATTATATTCTCGCGATATTTGATATCAGCCGGGTCATCGGATCAAGTGTTGATTCGATGAATCGGTACGGATAAATATTAGTCGGTTATATGCGATATAGCCGGATTGTCGGATCAAGTGTTGATTCGATAATTTAATGTATAATAATATATATGATATATTAAATTACATTAACTAATATTAGCTCACTAAAAGATTCTTTTTCTCACTCGGGTAATATATTGATATATATGCGATATATGTTAAATGTATTATTTTATTTGGTTACAATAAATATTATATATGTGATATATAATATTGTAACATGATATGATAACTAATGCAACATGTTTAGTGGAGTTTAGACATGATTAGGGTTTGGATTAGGGTTAAGCTTTCTAGATGATTCTAGAAGGTTTTGGTTTTGTTTTGTGAAAGATATTTTCAAGTGACTCATTCTTAACCTAACCCAAACCCTAGCCTTGGTTAATTCTCTACAAAGGTTTAGTCAACCATGGTTGCATTATTTATCATTATCTCCTTTGCATTATTCATCACAAATGATAATTCATTCTTCTTCTTCATCTTCTTCCTTCATCTTTCTTCATGGAAAAAGCTCACTAGCTTTTTTCCAAGTGATGAATAAATGTGAGAAAAAGATAAATAAAGAGAGCAAAAATCCTACTTCATCATCCTCATCTTCCCTTTGCATTTAGATGAGGGTGTGCACATCATTTCATGAGTGTTAGCTTGTGTTAACGAAAACTCAAGGTAGATCATCTTTGTATCGAAGATCGGAAGCAAAGGTTGCATCTTTCTCTTCGTGGAACCTCTCGAGAGTCCGGAACCCGATGATCGCAGCGAAGGGACCACAACACGGAGCATATGAAGTGAAGGACCGGACCTAGAAAGGTTGTAATCCCTCTCACTTAGTGTTAAAGTTGTTAACATGTTTGTTTTCGCCTAATCTCTAGTTTAAAGATCCGTATTCGGGTTGTTCGGCACGGCTAATTTTTTAATCGGGCATGGTTGATGCCTCGTAGACCCTTGTGCGCGTGCCCAGCAACCCTACACCTACCTGGCCGCAAATTGCGGCCAGATCTAATAAACCGGCGGCCAAAGTTAGGAGTTAGGGTCTTGTGCTCAGGTGGTGTTGTCTAAACCTAGTAAGCATGCTCCAGTTTCCTCAATTTTACTCTGAAGGGTCCGGGCCAATAGCAGATCACAGAAAGTCACAAATAACGCTTAAAAACACCGATTTGCACTAAAAGGAAACCCTATGGTATTTTAGTGTAATCCAGGGTTAAACTCAGTTAAGGTGACCCTAACAACACTTAAATAAGTAGGGTTTACCAACACAATCATTAATTTTCCACAACATCTCACAAATCACTATAATTAGCACTAAACTAGCTAATTAACACAAACCGACGCTAATAAGCAAACAAGCTAGGAAAAAGGGGACTTGGGTGGGGTTCAGAAATATACCCTAGAGAGCAGGAGAAGAAGTGTATGGGGGAGATGAGGGGTTGCTATTGCTGCTGGAGCTGCTTGCTACTGCTGATGCCTGAGCTGCTGCTGATGCTGAGGCCACTGCTGAAGCTGTTGCTGCCTGCTGCTGCTCCTTCTCTGCTGCTGCTGCTTCTGTTGTTGTTGTTGTTGTTGTTGTTGTTGTTGTTGTTGTCTTTGTTGCTGCTGCTGATGTGTGGGTGTGTGGGTGTGTGAGTTTGAGAGTGAGAGGATGAGAGAAATGAGTGAGAATGAGAGAACACCAACAAGTCAACCCCCTCCTCTCTCTCTCTCTCTTCATTAATTGAAGGCATGGGAAAGCCATCATGCCTCATAATGCACCCTCTCTCTCTCTCTCACCAAGGTCAACATTCAAACCATTTAAAAACCCTTTTCAAATTCATTTTATTTTTGAAAAGAACCATATACAAATAAAAACCCAAAAGTACCTAATACAATATTAAATTAGATTAGGGAATGGTTAGTTCACCATGTTGCTAATCATGGTTAAACCCCCAAAACAACCCTAGTTATCATGCACAAGTGTGTGCAAGCCTAGGAAAAATCTAATAAAATACTCATTAAATAGGATAAAATATTTGGAAATCATTTGGGTAAACTTTTTATTAAAAACTATATATTAAAATATAATTAACCACAAAACACAATCTAAGGTGTTACACTTGTAGTGGTCTAGGGATGTGGGTTTGGCTATTCATCACGACCGTGGAATCCGTGTTTTATACAGGCTCAAAATAAAACAGGGACCTCCTAGTATATCCAATATTTCATACGTTATCTTCTGCTGCTGATATTATGTGATGTGATCATATTATATGTGTAAGACAAATGCTTTATTATTGTATATATGATATATAATAAACGTTGTTTATGTATTACACCCGCGCTAGTCCCGTCCCGGTATGCCGTTAGTTAAGTAACCTAACGTTGCATAACGGGACACTGTGGCGAATGCGGATGGCATAAGCGTACGTTGCATTTTCGTTTCTTCTATGATGCTTAGGAAGCTTAAATGATGGGATTCATTAATGAGATTAATGAAAGAAAAAAAAACCTAAAAGATGTTGTAGAATCAAATTTATAAAAAGGGCAGCTCTAGTTTTTGCTTTGCATAGCAGTATTCCTTATAGAATATCCATCACCTTATTCGATAAGGAAAGATCCGAGATCCCTTCACCGGGAGTGACCTCTTTAGCTAAACTAGCAGATGCTACAACTCACTCGGTTTTGTTTTTGATTGCTTCTATAGTTCTTGCTTTGCATAGTGGTATTTGTGAAATATCCTGCACCTTATTCGATAAGAAAAGAGCCGAGATCCCTTCACCGGGAGTGACCACTTTTGCAAAACTACTAAAAGCCTAAAAAAAACTCCTTTTCAAAATCGCTTGTTTCTACAACGATATCAAGTTCATTACGCAAAAGGTTTTCACAAAAACCTGTCGTAGCCCTCCGCCATTTCAGATAGAGACTAGTTAATATTCATGCTACGTTTGTTGGCCTTCGTCAAGGCGTAGTGTGCGGTAGCTGATTAGCACTTATGTGTTAGTGATATGTATGCCGTAAAGGCCATTACTGTACATACGATGTATATTGTAGTGGATGCTTGGACATATATATGGAGGACTTTCTTGCATGACATGATAGTATGCTATCTGGTTGCTCTTTATCTTAACATGTACACCGATTGTCTCTATGTTACCTATTGATAAAGCCCTTAGGAGGAGTACTTGACTACAAGGACTATTATGCAGATCATACTAGTGGGGACAGAGTAGTCGCTAAGTACATCCTTCAAATGTTCCTAGTCGTAGGTGTATCGAGACATGGCATCGATATACCAAAGTAGACTAGAGTATAGCTTCTCGACCCATGTAGATGGACGTGTAGGGTTATTAGGCACTGTCACAAGGGTCTATAAGGCATCAACCATGCCCGATTTAAAATTTAGAAGTGCCGAACAACCCAAAGCGAGGATCTTTGCTAGATAATTAGGGTTAACAAAGCATGTAAACAACTTTACATCTAAGAGAGAGAGATTACAACCTTTGTAGTCCACTCCTTCACTTCATAAGCTCCGAGTAGTAGTCCCTTCGCCGCGATCCATGATATCCCGGACTCAAGAGAGGCTCCACAAGCCGAATGATCCATGCTTGCTTAAAGTCTTCCTTTTCGAAGATGATCTACTTTGAAGTTTCTTTAACTCAAGCTCTCACTTCTCTAATCATGTATTAGTGAAGTGAACACCCTAATCTAAGCAGCTAGAATAGATGAGGATGATGAAGTAGGAATTTAGCTCTCTTTTATTTTCATAATCTCACATTAATTCATCACAAAATCAAAAGCTAGTAAGCTTAAGGAGGAAGAAGAAGATGCAGTCTTTTGTGATGAATAATGAATTGTTATTATGCTTACAAAAGAACCTTGAGTTAATAATATCAAGTATTAACTCATGCAGAGAGTTGACTAGGGTTAAGGGTTTGGGTTGGGTTAAATAATATCTCCAAAATATCAACACATAATATCTTTGCTTAAAACAAAACAAAAGCTTCTAGAAGCTTCAATAAAAGTCTAACCCAAATCAAACCCTAACCATGTTTAATCTTCACTAATCATGTTGCATTTGTAAACATAACTTGTTACAATATTATATATCACATATATAATATATTTTTGTAACAAAAGAAAATAATACAATTAACATATATCGCATATATATCAATGTATTATCCGGTGAGAAAATGAATCAATAAAGCGAGCTTATATTAGATAATGTAATGTAATATATCACATATATAATTATACATTAAATTATTGAATCAACACTTGATCCGACAATCCGGCTATATCGAATATAACCGACTAATATAACATGTCCCGATCGAATCAACACTTGATCCGATGACCCGGTTATATCAGATATGTAGGGTTCCTAGGCACACTATAAAGGTCTCACAAGGCATCAATCTTGCCAATTTCAAATTTTAGGGATGCCGAGAAACCCTAATACGGATCATTGACTAGAAATCTAGGCGAAATATGAAACTAGTTAACATCTTAACTAAAGGAGAGAGGCTACAACCTTTGTAGATCCGGATATCCACTTCCTTGGCTCCACGTAGACGTCCTCTCGCTGTCCTAGTCGGATCTCGGACTCTCGCAACGGCTTCATCGAAGAAATGAGCGGAATAGGTCGTCGGCTTCGTGCCGAAGATGATCTACGTCGAGGTTGCACAAGTTCAAGCTCCAACTTCACCAAGTTGTGAAACTTGTGAAGAAAACACCCAAAACAACTTGGCAAGAGGTAGAGGGTGATGAAATAGGAGGTGGGTTCACTTTAGAATTTGATTTCTCACTTTAGAACTCAAGTTTCCATTGAGGGCATCAAGGTTTCTTTCTTGAAGAAGAAGATCAAGAAGAAGAAAGAATATGATAAGTGATTTAAAATGAAAAAGAAAACAATACTTATCATATCCTAACTAAGGTTAAGTGTAGAGAATATACCATGGTTACTTGGATGAGTTAGGGTTAAGCATGAAGATAAGAATGGTTGCAAAAGTCAAAGCTTCAATAAGAGACAAAGAAAGACACCATTCTCATCTAAACCATTTCTAAATAAATAAACAAATAAATAAATAAAAAGGCTAAACCCTAATCATCTCTTAACCATGGTTTAATTCTTCACACTTAACCAAATGAGCAAGTATCATCAAACATGATATAAAGATGTGCACAAAAGTATATCACATATACAACATGTACATCAAGTGAGAAAATCCATTTAAAGTGAACCAATACCAGTTAATGCAAAGAAATATATCAAATATATAATTATACATTAAATCATTAAATCAACACTTGATTTAACGATCCGGTCATATCGCATATAACCGACTAGTATCCTATGTATCGGTTTATCGAATCAATCCTTGATTCGATATCTAGGTTATATCGTATATAACCAATCGATACATTCATCGCGAGAATTGAATACGGTATCACATACACGTATTATTCTCGGTCCCGCACATATCTCATATGCGCTCCTATTTCGTTTCGCTTGAGCCAGGAAACCTCTGTGTAGGACTCTAAAGACTCGTCAATACGCCGGTAGCAGATGATGATCATATCAAGCACCCACAAGCCGCAAGCGGTCTGCTAAACGTAACGGCCACCCGGGTATTGAGCGATCAGAAGATCGACGAGCCAGCCCGCTCACACTCCTATGAATCCAACCAGTAACACTTACCGTACAGTCCGGTCTGTTCGTCTGATATGTCGCATAACAAGTCTAGGGGTGGTAAATGTCAGACCCCAATAACCGATAAGTCGTGCTGATGTGAGGCTCATAACGGGTCGAGAAACTACTGGTAACACTTACCAGCAAATCTCTGATCAGCCCTGGCCAGGGACTTCCCTGTTACGGCCAATCGAGCACAGTGCAACATCAACCCCCAATACCGGGAGAGACGAAACCCCTCCTATCGCTCATTGCCTCCATGCGACTCGGGACTGTACCCAAAGACCACCGTTTTGCACGCCCTCATGGACGTGGTAAGGTGGAGATCAAAGCACAATGGGAATCACACAAGACTCTATGACGATCTCGGGTCTACAGACTAACCTGTACAAGTGTCACCTGAGAACTGCCATCTGACGTGAGGTATAATACCATCTCGGAGTTCTCGGCGAGTCCGTCCAGTGTACCCAGTCTCCACTGAGCACCCGTATACCATCTCTGATGTCAAACACCAATGGATATGGGATCATCCATCGCCCATCTCATGGGTCGAGAAGCGTATACGCTAGTCTACTCTGGTATATCGATGCCCCGTCTCGATACACCCACGACTAGGGACCTTGAAGGATGTACTTATGGACTACCATGTCCCCACTAATATGATCTACATCATAGTCCAGGTAGTCAAGTACACATCCTAAGGGCTTTACCAACATGTAACTATAAGACAGTTTAAAGAGACAAGTGTACATGTTAAGATAAAGAGTAACCAGATAGCATACTATCATATCGAGCAAGAAAGTCATCTCTATATATGTCCAAGCATCCAATATAATATACATCATCTGTACAATACTGGCCTCTAGGGCAAACATACAACTAGCAATCTCCCACTTGCACTAGGGCCAGCTGCTGTAGTATCGCATACCGAGCATCCCGAAGAGTCTCTCAAACTGTATCTGGGGAATGGCCTTCGTGAGTGGATCCTCCGTGTTGTTCTTCGTGTCAACCCTCCTGACCTCGATCTCCCGGCGATCAACTATCTCCCGGATCAGGTGATACCGCCTCAGAATATTCCTGAACCGCTGATAGGACCTGGGTTCCTTGGCCAAAGCCACCGCTCCATTGTTATCGCAATACAAAGGTATTGGATGCTCAATGGATGGAACCACTCCAAGTTCAGTAATGAACTTCTGTAAGTGCACGGCGGCGCCCCGGCCGTCAATCCGACGGCCAAACGCGGAAACGGTGATAAACTTTAATTTTTGCGGACTTGGCAAAACGGCACCACCGCGCACTAAAACCGGATCGGGCCATTAAACTAAATCTAGCTAACTACAAAGAGAAGGGGAAGAGATATACCGACTGATCCGAGTCCTCCGGTCTTCATCTCCACTCCGATCTCCTCGCGGGATCTCCGTCCGTCTCCTCCTCGTCGGAAAGGGCACCACGAAGCCGGGTACTTTTACGGGCTCCCACCTCAATACCGAGGCAACTCGCGCATGAAGCCGGCTACTCGACATGCACAAGATATGCTGTAGGGAGTGTAATGTAGAATGTATGTCTCACTTTGGGGTTGGTTGCCATTTGAAGATGGAGGAATGAAGGTATGAAAAATGGTGCTTTCATTTTTCCTTGTATCAAAAATGAGATGAATGAATGCTACTCTCTCAAAGATGAAGATCAAGCTCTCATCTTCTCTTTTCTTTTTCTTCTCTCTTTCTTTTCTCAACCATGATAATAATCTCTCACTCTTTGAAATGGTGGAGGAAAAACCATATGAAGCAAGAAGGGAGGTGAGTGTAGTAAAAGGAGGAGGGTGACCACATCCAAAAACATAATCATCACTAAACTCAAATCAAACCTCACTTCATTTCTAATCTCATCAAATCATGAAAAGCAAAGATGCTTATCATATCAACCCTTATGCAAAAAAGTCCCCCACAAATTGTTATTTGCAAAACTGCAAATAACCCCCTCCATCGGAAAAGTCCGGCCGGGAAAGAACAAAGAAAAACCGGCCGGAACGGAATGCAAACTGGCAACTCCAGAAAACTGGTCCCGTAATAAATTACAGGAAAACCCCACACTGTGCATACACACCCGCATTTGTATTCCGTCCGGATACAAATGCAATGAGACAATATCTACACTGTACTATACTAGGATCGGCTTAAACCAAAGCCGGCTAGTAAAATCCGTTCGATCCTGATCCGTGCAATACCGTACGTATCTGATCGAACGCTGCCATATAACAATACGGCCACTAGTACAAACCGTCCGATCCTGATCCGTGCAATACCGCACGTATCTGATCGGACCCTGCCATATCTCCATACGGCCTCTACAGCGTTTCGCCCGAAAGCTTGAGTAACTGGAAGTGTGGTGGACTCTAAAGACTCGTCAATACTATGGCTGTGGATTTAACCACTAGCACGTCAGAGGTATAAGCCAATACGTGACGGGCCACCAGCTATTGACTAAAAGGGACGTCGATGAGGAAGCTCACCCCGACACCCAACTGAGCCTGTCAGTGACAATATCCGTACAGTCCGGTCCGTTCGTCTATGAGCATCGCATGGCGGGCCTAGGGGGTTGGTAAAAGTCAGACCCCCAAAAGCGGTACAAGTCGTGTCGGAGTGTAGCCCAGAACACCCTGAGATACTACTGGAATACCTACCAGTAAATCTCCTGCCTTGGCCAAGGTCTTTGTGTAATGGCTCTCCTAGACACAGCGCGACCTCACCCCCAATACCGGGAGAGACGAAACCCCCGAAGATCCGCTCACTGCCTCCATGTGGCTCGGGACTGTACCCAACTAAAACCTGTTTGCACGACTCCTTTGAGCCGTGGTAGGGTAGTAATTTAAGTACAGTGGGAACTCACACGAGACAAATGACGATCCCCAGGTCGATGAACTAACCTGTACACATGTCACCAGGGAACTGCTATCTGACGTCAGGTATAAGACCAACTAGCATGTTCCCGGCGAGTCCTGTCCGGTGTACTCATAACCCAATGAGCACCTGTATACATCTTAGGTGAACCAACTGACACCAGTGGCTTGTGAGACCGGCCACCGCCCCTCGTCGGGGTCTCGACTGTATACACTAGTCTACTCTGGAGTATCGATGCCCTGTCTCGAAACTCCCACGACTAGGGACCTTTTAAGGATGTGCTTATAGACTACCAGCTCCCACGTATATGATCGCCCTCATACTGCCGGTAGTCAAGCAAGAATCCTAGGGGCTCTATCAACGTGCAATAGTGATCTGTCAGGTCACCTAAAGCAGTACACGATGATAGAGGTAAACCAGATAGCATACTATCATCTCGAGTAAGACTGTCCTACCGGGATAGGTCCTCCCTCAATCATTGCAATCACGTGCCTGTGATCCAATAATTGACTCTGAGGGCACTATCTCCAACAATCTCCCACTTGCACTCAAGGCTAATTATTGCGATGTCGCATACTCACAGCCCATGTGATACCGAACACCCAACTCCTCTACTAGTCAGTCTCACAAATCCCGTTTGTGAAACTATTGCGGTCGAGGAATAGCCTCAGTGAGTGGATCCGCCTAGAAGTTTCTTTCTATGTCTCTCTATATCTCAAGTTCGCGGAGAAAGCCATCTCCCGAAAAGAGCAATACCTGCCTTAGAATGTCTGGATGTCTGATGGGACGTAGCTCATAAACGAACTCCAAATCCAAACTTCTTAGACTGTATCTTCAACTGAACTTAATCAGTATCCTGCGCCATGCCACCCTCAGTATTGCCTTGGATCAGCTGTCCAAAATACTGCCCCTCGTCAGAAGGAAAACTATAACTCTGACAACCTCCTTGTCGTCCAGGTCACCTTGGAAGCCTGGAATGATAACTGTTTCCCGAATGGGGCTTTCGTTATCATATCCCTAGAACAGCCACTTATGTTCTAAAACTGCTTCCGACTGTTTCTCCAGGATTGGATCAATGTCAACTTATTGCATCTAGTGCAAGAACAACATCTGGTGTGGTACTTGACATCTCACGATTGACTCAATTGCCTGAGCAAGTGATCTGCCAATCATGCACGTCCCTCTCCCCTTTAGTCTGTAAGACACCTTTGGAGAGGGTGACTCCATTACCTGCAGGTACACTTCCGTGCCAGGAGTCGTCCATTCTAAATACCCTTAGAATGCTGTCTAAGTACCCTGATTAGGAAACCACCCAAATCTAGATCTAAAACCATGGATCTAGTAACCAGTATGTCTGATATAATATCCAAGTCCTTTGTGGAGAAACCACTGTGTGACGACCAAAGTATAACCGATCGTAGTAAAGGAATATCACTTCCTACTACCTTCTCAACAGATCCATCCCCTATTCTGATGACGTCAAACCTATGACTGTCACATCAGAAATGGATGATCTATCTCCGCTACATCTGCTTTAGTCTATAAATAGACATAAGCCTGATGTCCACCAATGCTTCCGCTGCTCCCACTGACTACGACAACCCTCTGGCAGAGTCATACAGACGTGCACTTCTAAAGCTAGTTTAGAACGACGCTATACTCATCCTCCTGCCGGGTCTCGCAGCCTGGAACAACAACAATGGCAAGTGTGGGTAAACAAGAACTTCCCTGTCACCGTCCTTGAGGCTACCGTAGTACCTCTCTGGTGCCTGAAGTTACCCACCTTATCTGCGGAGTGGCCAATGGAATGTCAAATCAGATTGAATCTTTAGGTTTCTTATCAAATCTTCAGTAATCGTTTGCGGTTCTGGAATCACTTCCAGTTCTACCATACTCCCACTACTGTTTTCTGAAAAAAAATCCATTTTTGTTAAAACTGTGGCGAGTCAAGATGGTAGAAAATCAACCCTCGTCATAGCCTGGGTCAACCCACAAACAGCCATTACAGAAACGTGCCTTGAGTTATCCAGAGTCTGGTTTTAATCATAAGCCGGACAACTCCCCGTACCTTAACAACGTTAAGATATGAACTGTTCTACATCCAATATAGAACCAGAGGCACTGATTTAATTGAACCAGATTCAAATCATGCAGCTATCTCCAGTGCATGTCAACTAAATGGAAGGAGGCCGATCAGCGTTACTCAACTTAGGAATGCTTCCAATTATGAGTAACCTGAAAGAGAAGCAATTTCTCTTTATCATTACTATCAACTGAATACCATACACAAGTATCTACATCTTCGATCACTTTGAAGAATCCCGATACTTGCTACACCTGGTTCTCTACTCTATTCAAATACCTATAACTCCTCAAAACTTAGACCCTGTGTTTCTACGAAACACATGTCTAAGAACTAGAGAAGTCAAAAGTAAACAGAATATAGTATGAGGACCAACCCCTCTGTCCTAATGGACACTGGACAACATACAATACTCTGTATAAGTCCGCTGAGTCTAACAACTCTTTCACTGTGTGTTGTAGGTTGAAAACTGTACTTATGGTTAAGAAGAATTACACCGCTGTTTAATGCTCCTTACCTAACCATCCACTGATATAGGTAAATGTCATCGACATAATATCAAAAGGTATATCTCACTCTATGAAAATAGACGTACAGATATATCAATTTGAAATTAGTGCACATCAACGGATATTCAAAACCAAATATTTGCCGACCGGCAAACAGCCCAGGTGATTTCCTCAAATATCACTGATTCCAACGAATCCCGATATAATGAGGATGATCACCCAATTCCCAATAACTTACTCCCACTCATCATCTGTAAAACCATACAGATGTGAGAATCATACCTGGTAAATACATACCCTGGAGTAAGTGTCTAATCGGGAAATCAGTTTTCTTTTAACAGTACACAGCTGAACTGAAACATTAAAATGTTTCGTTGGGGTTTCCTGGTATTCCTAGTAATGCCTCATCCATTATCCAGATTCACAACTATAACCGTATAATTCTTTGCCACCTCTCCAAATCCCTTTATATGTCTTTAGGCATTACCTTCTGTACACCCCTTTAGGCCAAATGGTTTTCTTCCTTCCCTACCGTTCGGCACCAGCCTATGGTTTGGAAGAAGACTATCCAAAAAGCATAAAGGGTGTACTGTCCTAATCCTAGGAGCACTCGCAATGCGAGAGAAGGTGAAGATAAAAGACACCTGAATGTACTTTATTCCTATTTCTCCTGAACCAGGATCCATCCCCGAACTGGAACAAGTTCCTTTCGAGTTCGTATATAACCATACGATGGATTATCCAATAAAATGGGATCTTCGCAGTGATACGGAGTGTTCTGGAGAAATACAAAGGTGATTTAGGATTGGCGAAGAAATACTTGGTTTGGTCGTGAATAGCAGTCGCAATTTACTTTGCCCTCTTACTAATCCCTTGCTTTGTCTGAACTTAATACCTTCTGTACACCGTTTAGGCTAACTGGTTTTCTTCATTCCCTACCGGTCGGCACCAGCCTATGGTTTGGAAGAAGACTATCCAATTTGCATAATAGGTGTACTACTCCTAAACCAAGGAGTACTCGCAGCCTGAGAGAGGGTGAAAAGAAAAGACAACTGAATAATCCTATCCGTTTTCTCCAGAACCGGAAACCATCCTCGAATTCCTTCGAGTTCGTATCTAACCATACGATGGTTTTGTCCAATGGAAGTGGACGTTCGTAGTAATACGGGGTGTCCTGGAGAAAAGGGTAAAAGCAGGAGTGGCAATGAGGTTTGCAACTCTGACAATCCAAAAGCCGGTGTTAAGAAGGTTCGGTCAACTTGGTCACTGAGTCATAATCTTAGGGTCGGGTCAATGGTCGCTGCCAAAGAGAGAGAGAAAAGAAACACTCAGCGTGCACTCTATCCTAGATCAGAATGGTTACCGATTTATCTAATCTGGAAACCTCCCACTGTTCCTCAAATTCTCCTCCAAACCTGAAAGAAGAATTAGTCGGGGTCACCCGAGGAGTAAACCAACTCATCAGTGGGAATCGGGATCCAACTCTCATCGCATGACAACGTGACGGAATCCGCTCACGGTATCACACTCCAGAAGGTATGCGCATATCTGGCAAGTTTCAGTTCTTTTGAAACTCCCGATGTGATTTCTGCCCCATGCTCTTATGACCTTGGCGTGAGGTCAAAATATCATAAGTCACATGTCAAGTTCTACCCATCATTATCCAGGTTAATTTGAATCCACCCGTACATACCCTTAACGTAGGCCAAAATAGTAGTACGACTGTCCCAAACCAACGCATCTATCTATGCAACAGATAAATACCCGGCAGCTACCAATCACTATGCCTTGGCGTGAGGTCAAAATACATAGCTTGAATACTACCGAATATTTAACTGAAATGATGGAGGGCTACGAATGGTTTCTGGCGAAAACCTTTAACGTAAAGAACTTGATATCGTCGAAGGAACGGATAGCTTTTAAAAATATAGTGACGAAAACCGTTGCTAAAGAGGTCACTCCCGGTGAAGGGATCTCGGCTCTTTCCCCGTAGAATGGGGTGCAGGATATCCCAAATGAATACCATGATGCAAAGCAAAAGTAATCGGCTACAGTGAAGTTAATGCCCTGACGCAAACTTCTGTCCAAGGGGTCACTCCCGGTGAAGGGATCTCGGCCCTTGCCTCGTCGACTGAGGAGCAGGATATTCCAAATGAATACCACGATGCAAAACAAAAGTGAACGTTCTTGCAATAACAGCTTTTAGAAAAAAAGTTCCAACAACATCAGATTAGGTTTGTTTAACTTGCATTGATCCGAATCAACGCAGTCCCATCAATTGATCACACCACAAAGAACGAAAATATACTGATGTACGTATATGCCATCCGCATTCGCCACTGGGTCCCGTCATTACCCGTTAGGTTAGCTAACTAACGACAGGGCGGGGACTGGACTAGCGCGGATGTAAAACATACACAACATCTACTAATATATATACCAATATATTATATTTCGCTCAAGGCGTGAAAGAAATGCAACATCACAGAAATGTACAGCATCACAGAACAATACAGATATCTGGGATCCCCGGGTTTCACAGAGCCACTACTGAAACCCGACGTTCCCCTGGTCGTGTGGATAGCCTGTGCAATGAAATCCTAGACCCCTACGGGCGCGGCAAGTTACCCGCCAAAACCTGAAGCGAGGCAGCCCCCTTCAGCGCCGTGAATGGACCACCCAGCACTTCACGGAATCCGGTAACTTGGGCACCCCTCCTGGGTCAACCTGTACCCCCTACGAGTGCGGCGAATAGCCCGCCAATCCCAGAGTGAAGCCCCCTCCATCCCAATGCCATGAGATGCGGGCTTGTTGCCCTCTAGAACCCGGCTATCCGTGCACTCCTCCGCGGGGTAATCCTAGTACAGAATGTAAAATATACATACACCGGGTACATCGACCGCAACCAGGTCGTGCCCCAAAAGAATAATACAAACAGGCAGTGACGGCAGTCCACATGTCGGACGCTCGCCCCGCAATATCAAAAGTACATAATACCACCACAACTGTACTAGCATTGCATCCAGGCTATCCCCACGACCGATCCGCAACATCACAGCATAAACATAGAACATCAACGTGAAAGTCACGTTCGCAAATCCGTCTAACCGGGCTATAGCAGTTAGACCGGATTTACCGATCGAGTGACATTCACGGTCGCAGATATAATGTAAATACTGTGAAATAATGTGTTTGAAATATCCGATCGATCAAAAATTAACAAGTGGGCCCTCAAACAAAACTGTAGCACTCACAGAAACCCTGGGCCCAATTTTAATATTCCAAAACCCATATTTTAAGCCCAGAAGGCCTCTGAAAAAATTTGGTGATGTGATGTGAATAGTGCGCGGCGGAAGGGCCGCGCGAGGTGGGGTTTCGCGGCGGTTCCGCGCTCCAACTGTGGAGTTACATCGTCAAATTTTTACAGAACCCTTATATTTCCCAGTACATCAATATTTTACAACCAGAAAAATTTTTCGAGACCAAAAATTTTCAACAGAAACTGATTCGAACTAAAATGCAGTTTTGGAACATTCGATCGATCGAAACAGAAAAACACATTACACCAAGCTAGACTATGTTAATGGCGAGGCTCTGATACCACTGTAAGTGCACGGCGGCGCCCCGGCCGTCAATCCGACGGCCAAACGCGGAAACGGTGATAAACTTTAATTTTTGCGGACTTGGCAAAACGGCACCACCGCGCACTAAAACTGGATCGGGCCATTAAACTAAATCTAGCTAACTACAAAGAGAAGGGGAAGAGATATACCGACTGATCCGAGTCCTCCGGTCTTCATCTCCACTCCGATCTCCTCGCGGGATCTCCGTCCGTCTCCTCCTCGTCGGAAAGGGCACCACGAAGCCGGGTACTTTTACGGGCTCCCACCTCAATACCGAGGCAACTCGCGCATGAAGCCGGCTACTCGACATGCACAAGATATGCTGTAGGGAGTGTAATGTAGAATGTATGTCTCACTTTGGGGTTGGTTGCCATTTGAAGATGGAGGAATGAAGGTATGAAAAATGGTGCTTTCATTTTTCCTTGTATCAAAAATGAGATGAATGAATGCTACTCTCTCAAAGATGAAGATCAAGCTCTCATCTTCTCTTTTCTTTTTCTTCTCTCTTTCTTTTCTCAACCATGATAATAATCTCTCACTCTTTGAAATGGTGGAGGAAAAACCATATGAAGCAAGAAGGGAGGTGAGTGTAGTAAAAGGAGGAGGGTGACCACATCCAAAAACATAATCATCACTAAACTCAAATCAAACCTCACTTCATTTCTAATCTCATCAAATCATGAAAAGCAAAGATGCTTATCATATCAACCCTTATGCAAAAAAGTCCCCCACAAATTGTTATTTGCAAAACTGCAAATAACCCCCTCCATCGGAAAAGTCCGGCCGGGAAAGAACAAAGAAAAACCGGCCGGAACGGAATGCAAACTGGCAACTCCAGAAAACTGGTCCCGTAATAAATTACAGGAAAACCCCACACTGTGCATACACACCCGCATTTGTATTCCGTCCGGATACAAATGCAATGAGACAATATCTACACTGTACTATACTAGGATCGGCTTAAACCAAAGCCGGCTAGTAAAATCCGTTCGATCCTGATCCGTGCAATACCGCACGTATCTGATCGAACGCTGCCATATAACAATACGGCCACTAGTACAAACCGTCCGATCCTGATCCGTGCAATACCGCACGTATCTGATCGGACCCTGCCATATCTCCATACGGCCTCTACAGCGTTTCGCCCGAAAGCTTGAGTAACTGGAAGTGTGGTGGACTCTAAAGACTCGTCAATACTATGGCTGTGGATTTAACCACTAGCACGTCAGAGGTATAAGCCAATACGTGACGGGCCACCAGCTATTGACTAAAAGGGACGTCGATGAGGAAGCTCACCCCGACACCCAACTGAGCCTGTCAGTGACAATATCCGTACAGTCCGGTCCGTTCGTCTATGAGCATCGCATGGCGGGCCTAGGGGGTTGGTAAAAGTCAGACCCCCAAAAGCGGTACAAGTCGTGTCGGAGTGTAGCCTAGAACACCCTGAGATACTACTGGAATACCTACCAGTAAATCTCCTGCCTTGGCCAAGGTCTTTGTGTAATGGCTCTCCTAGACACAGCGCGACCTCACCCCCAATACCGGGAGAGACGAAACCCCCGAAGATCCGCTCACTGCCTCCATGTGGCTCGGGACTGTACCCAACTAAAACCTGTTTGCACGACTCCTTTGAGCCGTGGTAGGGTAGTAATCAAAGTACAGTGGGAACTCACACGAGACAAATGACGATCCCCAGGTCGATGAACTAACCTGTACACATGTCACCAGGGAACTGCTATCTGACGTCAGGTATAAGACCAACTAGCATGTTCCCGGCGAGTCCTGTCCGGTGTACTCATAACCCAATGAGCACCTGTATACATCTTAGGTGAACCAACTGACACCAGTGGCTTGTGAGACCGGCCACCGCCCCTCGTCGGGGTCTCGACTGTATACACTAGTCTACTCTGGAGTATCGATGCCCTGTCTCGAAACTCCCACGACTAGGGACCTTTTAAGGATGTGCTTATAGACTACCAGCTCCCACGTATATGATCGCCCTCATACTGCCGGTAGTCAAGCAAGAATCCTAGGGGCTCTATCAACGTGCAATAGTGATCTGTCAGGTCACCTAAAGCAGTACACGATGATAGAGGTAAACCAGATAGCATACTATCATCTCGAGTAAGACTGTCCTACCGGGATAGGTCCTCCCTCAATCATTGCAATCACGTGCCTGTGATCCAATAATTGACTCTGAGGGCACTATCTCCAACAACTTCTTGATCCAGACAGCCTCTTTTGCAGCATCGTTGGCAGCGATGTATTCAGCCTCCATCGTCGAGTCTGCCACGGTTTCCTGCTTGGAACTCTTCCAGCTAACCGCCCCTCCGTAAAGGGTAAAGACAAAGCCCGACTGTGACTTAGAGTCGTCCTTATCACTCTGGAAGCTCGAATCGGTAAAGGACTCCACTTGGAGTTCTCCGTTACCATACACCAAGAACATATCTCTAGTCATTCACAAGTACTTGAGAATGCTCTTCACAGCTGTCCAGTGACTCTCTCCAGGATCAGCTTGATACCTGCTCACTACACTTAGTGAATATGCAACATCGGGTCTGGTACATAGCATCGCGTACATGATAGAGCCTACAGCCGAAGCATAGGGTATCCCTTGCATGCGAGCTCTCTCCAAATCAGTCTTGGGAGACATCTCTTTGGAGAGAGTGACTCCAGAGATCGTGGGCAAGTTCCCACGCTTGGATTCTTCCATACTAAACCTCTTTAGTATGGTGTCAATGTACCTGGATTGGGACAATCCCAATATCCGTTTGGATCTATCTCTATAGATCCTAATTCCCAATATGCAGGAGGCATCACCAAGATCTTTCATTGAGAATCTTTGTGATAAGAAGAGCTTGACCGATTGCTGTAGGGTTCCTAGGCACCCTAGTGAGGTCTACCAAGTGATCAAACACGCAAATTTCTAAAAATTACGGTGCCGAGAAAACCTAGAACGGATCGTTAACTAGATGTTTAGGCAAAGCAAACAAGTAAACGGAAATATAGAAATAGGGAAGGGGCTACAACCTTTGTAGATCCTGTGCACCACCTCCTAGGCTCCGTGATGAATTCCCCTTGCTGTCCAAACTGAATCCCGGACTCTAGCATCGGCTTCATCGGAAAAATGAGCGGAATTGGTCGTCGGCTTCGATGTCGAAGATGATCTACGTCGAAGCTCCACAAGATCAAACTCTCACTTCAACAAGTCATGAAACTTGTGAAGAGAACACCCTATACTACTTGGCAAGAGGTAGAGGATGAAGAAATAGGAAGTGGGTTCACTTTAGAATTGGATTTCTCACTTGTTTTCTCAAGTTGCCATTGAACTAGAAAGCTTTTCTTTTTTCTAGTTCTTGAAGAAGAAGAAGAAAAATATGATAAGTCTTAATAATTAGATAAAATAAATCAATACTTATCATACTTTCAACTATAGTTAAGTGTAGAGAAAAGACCATGGTTAAAAGGATGGTTAGGGTTAAGCATAAGAACAAAAGAGTGACTTAGTCAAAGTTTCAAGAAACTTCAACTAAAAACAAAACATTCAATCATTCATTTATCTTTTTCTTTTTCCAAAATGAATAAATAAGGAAGATAAATGAATAAATAATCAAAACCCTAATCATTAACTTAAACCATGGTTTGATTCTTTACACTTAACCAAGTAAGCATGTATCATCAAACATGATACAAACATGTGCACAAAACTATATCGCATATACAATGTGTACAATTCAAGTGAGAAAATCCTTTTAAAGTGAACCAATACTAGTTAACGCAAAGTAATATATCAAATATATAAATATGCACTAAATCATTAAATCAACACTTGATTTAACGATCCGGTCATATCGGATATAACCGACTAGTATCATATGTATCGGCTTATCGAATCAATCCTTGATTCGATAACTAGGTTATATCGCATATAACTATTCGATACATTCATCGCGAGAATAGAATACGGTATCACATACATGAATTATTCTCGTTCCCGCACATATCTCATATGCGCTCCTATTTCGTTTCGCTTGAGCCAGGAAACCTCTGTGTAGGACTCTAAAGACTCGTCAATACGCCGGTAGCAGATGATGATCATATCAAGCACCCACAAGCCGCAAGCGGTCTGCTAAACGTAACGGCCACCCGGGTATTGAGCGATCAGAAGATCGACGAGCAAGCCCGCTCATACTCCTGTGAATCCAACCAGTAACACTTACCGTACAGTCCGGTCTGTTCGTCTGATATGTCGCATATCTCGCCTAGGGGTGGTAAACGTCAGACCCCAATAGCTCGATAAGTCATGCCGACGTAAGGTCCATAACATTCGTGGAACTACTGATAACTCTTACCAGTATATCACTGCAACCCTGGCCAGGGATTTCCTGTTATGGCCAGTCGTGCATTGCGCAACACCAACCCCCAATACCGGGAGAGACGAATCCCCTCCTATCGCTCATTGCCTCCATGTGAATCGGGACTGTACCCAAAAACCACCTGTTTGCACGACTCAGTAGAGCCGTGGTAGGGTGGAAATCAAAGCACAGTGGGAGACACACAAGACTCCATGACGATCTCGGGTCAACAGACTAAGCTGTACCAGTGTCACCAGAGAACTGCCATCTGACGTGAGGTATAATACCATCTGGGAGTTCTCGGCGAGTCCGTTCAGTGTACCCAGTCTCCACTGAGCACCCGCATACCATCTCTGATGTCAAACACCAATGGATATGGGATCATCCATCGCCCATCGCATGGGTCGAGAAGATATACGCTAGTCTACTCTGGAATATCGATGCCCCGTCTCGATATTCCCACGACTAGGAACAATGATGGATGTACTCATTGACTACCTAGGCCCCACTAGTATGATCTGCATCATAGTCCTGGAAGTCGAGTACACATCCTAAGGGCTTTATCAACATGTAATCAGAGAGACAGAGAATATGCATGTTAAGATAAAGAGCAACCAGATAGCGTACTATCATGTCGAGCAAGAAAGTCCTACCTATATATGTCCCAGCATCCACTACAATATACATCTAATATACAGTAATGGCCTCTAGGGCATACATATAACTAACAATTGCAGCATTGGAATATCATTTCCTATCAAGAGTATGTCGTCCACGTACAATACGAGGAAGACAACCTTACTCTCTGCTACCTTCTTGTAAATACAAGGTTCATCTGGGTTTTTGACGAAATCAAACTCTTTGATAACGACGTCAAAGCAGATGTTCCAACTCCGCGATGCTTGCTTTAATCCATAAATGGATTTAAGCAGCTTGCACACCTTCCCGCTGCTCCCACTGTCTACGAAGCCCTCTGGCTGAGTCATGTACACGCACTCTTCTAAATCACCATTTAGAATGGCGGTCTTAACATCCATTTGCCAGAGTTCGTAATCATGATATGCAGCGATGGCAAGCATGATCCGGATGGATTTAAGCATAGCCACTGGAGAAAAGGTCTCGTCATAGTCCACACCTGGTCTTTGACGAAAACCCTTTGCTACAAGTCTAGCTTTGAAAGTCTCCACTTTCCCATCTACACCAAGTTTCTTCTTGAAGATCCACTTGCTCCCAATGGGTTTTACCCCTTCAGGAGCAACTTCCAAAGTCCATACTTTGTTGGTGTACATGGATTCCATCTCGGACCGCATAGCATCCAGCCACTTCAATGAGTCCCCACTCGTGATGGCCTGCTCGAAGCTAGTTGGGTCATCATCCTCCATGATGCAATCCTCACTGCCACCATCAATGAGAAAACCATAGTATCTCTCAGGTAGACGAGAAACCCTACTAGATCGGCGGAGAGGCAGGGGTACGTCGGGCACTACTGAATCCTCTGGTTCTACTAAATCATTAGTTGCAGTTTGTGGTGTTGGAACCTCTTCCAGCTCTACCTCTTTGCCATTAATTTCTTTTGCAAGAAATTCCCTTTCCAAAAAGGTGGCATGTTGAGCAACAAACACTCTTTGTTCCTCAGCTTGGTAGAAAAAATATCCTTGAGAATTCTTAGGATATCCCACAAACTTGCAAAGGACTGATCGTGCCTCGAGTTTGTCCGGATTTTGCTTTTTGACATAGGCCGGACAACCCCATATCTTAATTCGTTTAAAATATGGTCTCTTCCCACTCCATATCTCATATGGTGTGGTAGGTACAGATTTAGACGGAACCAGATTCAATAGGTATATGGCTGTCTCAAGCGCATACCCCCAAAAGGAAATAGGTAACTCAGCATTGCTCATCATTGAACGCACCATATCTAATAGGGTGCGATTCCTTCGTTCCGATACACCGTTGTGCTGTGGTGTATAAGGAGGAGTAAGCTGAGAGAGAATCCCATTCACTTTTAGATAATCCAGGAATTCACTGCTTAAGTATTCACCTCCTCGATCAGATCGAAGAATCTTAATACTTTTGCCCGTTTGGTTCTCTTCCTCGTGCTTATATTCTTTGAATTTCTCAAAAGCTTCAGACTTGTGTTTCAACAGGAACACATGCCCGTATCTAGAGAGATCGTCAGTGAATGTAATGAAGTAGGAAGAACCATTTCTGGCGTGTGTAGACATAGGACCGCATACATCACTATGCACCAGTCCCAAGAGTTCTGTAACTCTTTCTCCGTGTCCCGTAAACGGAGTTTTGGTCATTTTTCCTTTGAGACAAGAATGGCAAGTGTCATAAGATGATAATTCGAATGAATTAAAATATCCATTCTTATTCAACTTAGCTAGTCATGTCTCATTGATATGGCCAAGTCTACAGTGCCACAAGAAGGATTCGTTCATTTCTGAGCTTTTCCTTTTGTGTGTGTTTTGTATACTGAAGACTGTATTTTGATTGAGAATGAATATGCCATTATGTAGCGAGCCTGATGCAATCAACTTTTGATCTAGGAATATGTTCATAACATTATCCTTTACTACAAAATTATATCCTTCTTTACTTAATAAAGAAAGTGATATAATGTTGCACATCATGTTCGGTATATAATAGCACTCATTCAGGACTAGTGTATCACCATTTGGTAATACTAGGTGATATATGCCAACTGCTTTGGCTGCAACATTTGCCCCATTCCCTACTTGAACGGAATGATCACCTTTTCCCAGTTCTCTACCTTTCCGTAGCCCATGTAACTGTTTACATATGTGGGATCCTGATCCGGTATCTAATACCCAGGACGTAGGGTGAACTGAGAAACAGTTCTCAATAACAAACACACCTGAAGAAGGTGCATCATCATGCACGTTCTCCGTTTGGGCGGCGTGAGAATCTAGATATTCTCCTGTTTCCTGTTCAGTCTTATAACATTTATAAGATAGAACGGGTCCAACGTTCCCCTGCACAGTATAACATGCGGGTTCGGTCAATACATCCATATTATTATCTTGATTAAGGCATGAAATGGTCGCTACCTGGAGAGAGAGAGAAGAAAACACTTTAGCGTATGCTCGTGCAAGATCAGATTGGTTATTATCTTATCTAATCAGGATGACTCCCACTGCTTTTTATCAAATCTTCCTTCAAACCCTGAAAGGAAAGACTAGCCGGGATTAATTACACCTTACAACTTCGTCGATCTTTCAGCCAGGCCAGTGTCGGTACTTTGAGGGAGGTTCCCCGTGCTTTCGCACGGATCTAATTAAAGTAAACCTCGTTTTCCCAGAGGCGTAACCCCGTTGACACCTTTCTAGACACCTACTTGATCGGCTAATTGTAGTGTGCAAAACTCTCCCAGGAGTAACTCTTACTCGCAGTGGGTATCGGGATCCAACTATCTCATAGAAGGTATGCAATTTTATTGCAAATTTCAACACTTGAAATTCCCGATAATGCTTTTGCCCCTAGCGATCTATGACCTTGACTAAGTCAACAAACCATAAATCGCATGTCAAGTTCAACCCGTACATTTCCCGATTGAATTAAACCCACCCGTACGACCCTTGACTGAGTCAACAAGGCCGTGCGAATGCTCCAATCCAATCACATCTCATGTTGTTACAGATAAACATAATTTAGCTATCATACACTATGCCTTGACTAAGTCAACAAATATAGCACGAATACTAAATAATATCTATCTGAAATGACGGAGGGCTACGCGGGTTCTTTCATGAAAACCGTAAGCGTAATGAACTTGATATCGTTGTAGAATCAAATGAAGTTTTAAAATGGAGTGATTTTGAGGCTTTTCTAGTTTTGCTAATGGGGTCACTCCCGGTGAAGGGATCGTCGGCCCTTTCCTCGTCGAATGAGGTGCGGGATATATCATATATATCACCGTGCAAAGCAGAAACTATAGAAGCAATCAAAAATCAAACCGAGTGTGTAGCATCTGCCAGTTATTGCTAAAGGAGTCACTCCCGGTGAAGGGATCTCGGTCCTTTCCTCATCGAATAAGTTGCAGGATATATCACATATACCTCTGTGCAAAGCAAGAACTGTAGCTACCTGTTTTATTTAAAATTTGATTCTACAACATCTTAGGTTTCTTTCCATTCATTAATCACATTAATGAAGTCCCATCATTTAAATACCTAAACATCACAGATAAATACGACGTACACTTATGCCATCCGCATTCGCCTGGATGTCCCCTCGTGCACCGTTAGGTTAGGTAACTAACGACAGAGCAGGACAGGGCTAGTGCGGGTGCAAAACATAAGTAACGTCTATATAATATATCATATATACTATATACTGTATCCATCACAGAACATCACATGATCACATCACAGATATCGCAGCAGAAGAAACATATGAAATATTGGATATACTAGGACGTCCGTGTTTTCAATACGAGCCTGTATAAAACACGGATTCCACGGTCGTAATGAATAGCCAATCCCACACCCCTAGACCCCTATGAGAGCGGCAAGCAACCCTACCAATTCTAGGGTTAGGAGACCCGGACTCGACTCCTCGAGTTGGTCTCCCACTGGACCCCAGAACCCGGTTACTTGTGCTCCCCTCCTTGGGTCTATCCTAATGAGGAAAAGTAAATAATATACAAAAGGTGACAACATCCGCTACCTGGAAGTGTCCCAAATAAAAGAATATTACATACAAGTTTTTACATGAATGAAAATCAAAAAACACTCATCTCACATTAAAACCCCCGGCTATTCGAACACGACGATCCAATATAACATATCCAGCAACACATAACATCACATGTCATCAACGTAAGTAAGTATGCATACCCCAATTGTCGTTGACGTATGGCAACGAAACCGGCGATATCACATATTACACTTACGGTCACAGAAAAGAAAGTGTAAAACTACAACAATTGGAATCCGCAACTTCTTTAGACATCGCATGCCTAATCAAATGAAATACTTAGACATCACATGCCTAACAGATATAAATCCCGCATTTTAGTCTCATTATCGAAAACTCTTTTCAATATCATGTGGGACTAAACTGCTAGATTTATAACATTCATTCAGTTATCTCATAACTGTTTGTGAATTCCAATTATTGTATCCCATTCCGGATAAATAGAAAATATTAAACTTTCCGATCGAACATTCGAACACCCAAGTTTTCCCGAAACCGATCAACACATGAAATAGGTTCAAAGACATTCACTTCATGCCTCAGTACCAACGGTCCAGCCGTAGAAGGGTCAAGCCAACGCCTCACATGTGGCACGCCGTACTGTCCCAAACCCGAAGGTTCAAAGGGCAGTTCAAGACGGTCACATAATCGAGTTAAGGTTTGTTGTCTTCTAGAGGGACCATCGCGTTACTTGCACTACTTAGAACGTCCTTAAACCACACAAAAATCCAACACTTGGATATTTTCCGGCAGGGGAAAAGTTGGGTATTTATATCCGATCGAACTTTTTAACATATTCTAAAGTCATCCGGAAAAACACAAAGACGAAATTTGATAATCCGATCGAATCTATGATTCCCAATAGTACCCCAGAATACTCTTCTGTAGAGTCACAATAAAAATACCCCAGAAAATATAGCATTAAATTATATGAGTTACTGTGCAGAAATCATCAGACAAGGGAACAGTACGGCCGCGGAACCGCCGCACATGCTTAGCTTGTGCCGCGGTTCCGCGGTGGAAAAGTCGATTTAGGCCCTCGTATTTCACAGTAATTCAAATAACACCCTGCTTATTTTTCTGCATATTTTTAATTGACAAAAATCCAAAATTTTAGAAAATTTCCAGAGAGCATTTTGTGAATGGGTTTCGATGTTCGTTCGGATTTCAAACGTCATCTAGACTTCGCCTAAGGCTCTAGCTAGGCTCTGATACCACTGTAGGGTTCCTAGACACACTATAGACGTCTCACAAGGCATCAATCATGCCAATTTCAAATTTTAGGGGTGCCGAGAAACCCTAATACGGATCATTGACTAGAAATCTAGGTGAAATATGAAACTAGTTAACATCTTAACTAAAGGAGAGATGCTACAACCTTTGTAGATCCGGCTATCCACTTCCTTGGCTCCACGTAGACGTCCTCTCGCTGTCCTAGTCGGATCTCGGACTCTCGCAACGGCTTCATCGAAGAAATGAGCGGAATAGGTCGTCGGCTTCGTGCCGAAGATGATCTACGTCGAGGTTGCACAAGTTCAAGCTCCAACTTCACCAAGTTGTGAAACTTGTGAAGAAAACACCCAAAACAACTTGGAAAGAGGTAGAGGGTGATGAAATAGGAGGTGGGTTCACTTTAGAATTTGATTTCTCACTTTAGAACTCAAGTTGCCATTGATGGCATCAAGGTTTCTTTCTTGAAGAAGAAGATCAAGAAGAAGAAAGAATATGATAAGTGATTTAAAATGAAAAAGAAAACAATACTTATCATATCCTAACTAAGGTTAAGTGTAGAGAATATACCATGGGTACTTGGATGAGTTAGGGTTAAGCATGAAGATAAGAATGGTTGCAAAAGTCAAAGCTTCATGAAGCTTCAATAAGAGACAAAGAAAGCCACCATTCTCATCTAAACCTTTTCTAAATAAATAAACAAATAAATAAATAAAAAGGCTAAACCCTAATCATCTCTTAACCATGGTTTAATTCTTCACACTTAACCAAATGAGCAAGTATCATCAAACATGATATAAAGATGTGCACAAAAGTATATCACATATACAACATGTACATCAAGTGAGAAAATCCATTTAAAGTGAACCAATACCAGTTAATGCAAAGCAATATATCAAATATATAATTATACATTAAATCATTAAATCAACACTTGATTTAACGATCCGGTCATATCGCATATAACCGACTAGTATCCTATGTATCGGTTTATCGAATCAATCCTTGATTCGATATCTAGGTTATATCGTATATAACCAATCGATACATTCATCGCGAGAATTGAATACGGTATCACATACACGTATTATTCTCGGTCCCGCACATATCTCATATGCGCTCCTATTTCGTTTCGCTTGAGCCAGGAAACCTCTGTGTAGGACTCTAAAGACTCGTCAATACGCCGGTAGCAGATGATGATCATATCAAGCACCCACAAGCCGCAAGCGGTCTGCTAAACGTAACGGCCACCCGGGTATTGAGCGATCAGAAGATCGACGAGCCAGCCCGCTCACACTCCTATAAATCCAACCAGTAACACTTACCGTACAGTCCGGTCTGTTCGTCTGATATGTCGCATAACAAGTCTAGGGGTGGTAAACGTCAGACCCCAATAACCGATAAGTCGTGCTGATGTGAGGCTCATAACGGGTCGAGAAACTACTGGTAACACTTACCAGCAAATCTCTGATCAGCCCTGGCCAGGGACTTCCCTGTTACGGCCAATCGAGCACAGTGCAACATCAACCCCCAATACCGGGAGAGACGAAACCCCTCCTATCGCTCATTGCCTCCATGCGACTCGGGACTGTACCCAAAGACCACCGTTTTGCACGCCCTCATGGACGTGGTAAGGTGGAGATCAAAGCACAGTGGAAATCACACAAGACTCTATGACGATCTCGGGTCTACAGACTAACCTGTACAAGTGTCACCTGAGAACTGCCATTTGACGTGAGGTATAATACCATCTCGGAGTTCTCGGCGAGTCCGTCCAGTGTACCCAGTCTCCACTGAGCACCCGTATACCATCTCTGATGTCAAACACCAATGGATATGGGATCATCCATCGCCCATCTCATGGGTCGAGAAGCGTATACGCTAGTCTACTCTGGTATATCGATGCCCCGTCTCGATACACCCACGACTAGGGACCTTGAAGGATGTACTTATGGACTACCATGTCCCCACTAGTATGATCTACATCATAGTCCAGGTAGTCAAGTACACATCCTAAGGGCTTTACCAACATGTAACTATAAGACAGTTTAAAGAGACAAGTGTACATGTTAAGATAAAGAGTAACCAGATAGCATACTATCATATCGAGCAAGAAAGTCATCTCTATATATGTCCAAGCATCCAATATAATATACATCATCTGTACAATACTGGCCTCTAGGGCATACAGACAACTAACAACATATACCCGGCCGATATCATATATCACGAGAATAGAATACAGAATCTCATATCGTATTATTCTCGGTTCCGCACATATCACATATGTGCTCCTACTCCATTTTGCCTGAGTCAAGAAACCTCTGTGTAGGACTCTGAAGAATCGTCAATACGCCGGTAGCAGGTGGTGATCATATCAAACACCCACAAGCTGCAAGCGGTCAGCTAAACGTAACAGTCACCCAGGTATTGATCGATCAGAAGATCAACAAGCAAGCCTGTACATTCTCTTATGAATCCAATCAATAACACTACCGTACAGTCCGGTCTCTTCGTCTGATATGTCACATATCTAGTCTAGGGGTGCTAAACATCAGACCCCAGTAACCGATAAGTCGTGTCAATGTGAGGTTCATAACAGGTCGAGAACCTAATGATAACACTTACCATTAGTACTCTATATCATCCCTGGCCAGGGACTTCCAGTTATAGCCGAACACAGCACAACATCAACTCCATATACTGGGAGAGACGAATCCCCTCCTATCGCTCATTGCCTCCATGTGATTCGGGACTATACCCAAAAGCCACCGTTTTGCATGCCCTCTTTGACGTGGTAAGGTGGAAATCAAAGCACAGTGGGAATCACACAAGACTCTATGACAATCTCGGGTCTACAGACTAACCTGTACCAGTGTCACCGGAGAACTGCCATCTGACGTGAGGTATAATACTATTTAGGAGTTCTCGGTGAGTCCGTCCAGTGTACCCAGTCTCCACTGAGCACCCGTACACCATCTTTGATGTCAAACACCGATGGATATGGGATCATCCATCGCCCATTATATGGGTTAAGATGCGTATACGCTAGTCTACTCTGGTGTATCGATGCCCTGTCTCGATACACCCTCAACTAGGAACAGTTATAGGATGTACTCGTCGACTACCGTAGCCCCACTAGTATGATCTCATCATAGTCCCAGTAGTCGAGTACATATCCTATGGGCTTTATCAACATATGAGAGCAAGACAGTAAACTAATACAAGTCAACATGTTAAGACAAAGTAAAACCAAATAGCATACTATCATGTCGAGCAAGAAAGTCCTCTCTATATATATCCAAGCATCCACTATAATATACATCATATGTACAATAATGGCCTCTAGGGCATATACATAACTAACAATCTCCCACTTGCACTAAGGCCAGCTGTTGTAGAATCTCATACCTAACATCCTGAATAATCTCTCAAATTGTATCTGTGGAATGGCCTTTGTGAGTGGATCCGCAGTGTTGTCCTTCATATCAACTCTCCTAACCTCGATCTCCCGGTGATCAACTATCTCCCGGATCAGGTGATACCGCCTCAGAATATGTCTGGACTTCTGATGGGACCTGGGTTCCTTGGTCAAAGCCATATCTCCATTGTTATCACAATACAAAGGTATTGGATGCTCAATGGACGGAACCTCACCAAGTTCAGTGATGAACTTCTTTATCCAGACAGGCTCTTTGGCAACATCGTTGGCAGCGATGTATTCAGCCTCCATCGTCGAGTCTGCAGCGGTTTCCTGTTTGGAACTCTTCCAACACACCGCCCCTCCATTGAGGGTAAAGACAAATCCCGAGTGCGACTTAGAGTCGTCTTTATCTCTTTGGAAGCTGGAATCGGTAAAGGACTCCACCTGGAGTTCTCCGTTTCCATACACCAAGAACATCTCTTTAGTCCTTCGTAAGTACTTGAGAATGTTCTTCACAGCTGTCCAGTGACTCTCTACAGGATCTGCTTGATACCGACTCACTACACTTAGTGACTATGCTACATCGGGTCTGGTACATAACATCACATACACGATAGAGCCTACTGCCGAAGCATAGGGTATCCCTTGCATGCGAGATCTTTCCAAATCAGTCTTGGGAGACATCTATTTGGAGAGAGTGAATCCAGAGATTGTGGGTTGGTTCCCACGCTTGGATTCTTCCATACTAAACCTCTTTAGTATGGTGTCAATGTACCTGGATTGGGACAATCCCAGTTTCCTTTTAGATCTATTTCTATTGATCATAATTCCCAGTATGCAGGAGGCATCACCTAGATCTTTCATTGAGAATCTTTGTGATAAGAAGAGCTTGACCGATTGCAGCATAGGAACATCATTTCCTATCAAGAGTATGTCATCGACGTACAATACGAGGAAGAAAACCTAACTCTCTGCAACCTTCTTATATATACAAGGTTCATCTACGTTTTTGATGCAGTCAAACTCTTTGACTACAACATCGAAGCAGATGTTCCAACTCCGTGATTCCTGCTTTAACCCGTAGATGGATTTAAGCAGCTTGCACACCTTTCCGCTGCTCCCACTGTCTACGAAGCCCTCTGGCTAAGTCATGTACACGCACTCTTCTAAATCACCATTTAGAAAGGCGGTCTTAACATCCATCTGCCAGATTTCATAGTCATGGTATGCAGCAATGGCAAGTAAGATCCGGATGGACTTAAGCATAGCCACTGGAGAAAAGGTTTCGTCATAATCCACACCTGGTCGTTGACGAAAACCCTTTGCAACAAGTCTAGCTTTGAAAGTCTCAACTTTTCCATCTACACCAAGTTTCTTCTTAAAGATCCATTTGCTCCCAATGGGTTTTACCCCTTCAGGAGAAACTTCCAAATTCTATACTTTGTTTGTGTACATGGATTCCATCTCAGATCGCATTTCATCCAGCCATTTCACAGAGTCACCACTCATGATGGCCTGCTCGAAACTAGTCGGGTCATCATTTTCCATGATGCAATCCTCGCTCCCACCATCAACGAGAAAACCATAGTATCTCTCAGGTGGATGAGAAACCCTGCTAGATCGGCGGAGAGGCCGGGGTTCATTGGGAACTACTGAATCCTATGGTTCCAATAAATCATCAGTTGTAGTTTGTGGTGCTGGAACCTCTTCCAGCTCTACCGCATCGCCACTAATTTCTTTTGCAAGAAATTCCTTTTCTAAAAAGGTGGCATGTCTAAAAACAAACACCTTTTGTTCCTCGCCGTGGTAGAAAAGATATCCATGTGAATGTTTAGGATATCCTACAAACTTACAAAGAACTGACCGTGCCTCGAGTTTGTCCGGATTTTTCTTTTTGACATAGGCTGGACAACCCCATATCTTAACTCGTTTAAGACATGGTCTCTTCCCACTCGATATCTCATATGGTGTGGTAGGTACAGATTTAGATGGAACATGATTCAATAGGTATGCAGCTGTCTCCAGTGTATGTCCCCAGAAGGAAATGGGTAACTCAGCAGTGCTCATCATAGAGCGCACCATATCTAATAGGGTGCGATTCCTCCGTTCCGATACACCATTGTGTTGTGGTGTATAAGGAGGAGTAAGCTGAGAGAGAATCCCATTCTATTTTAGATAATCCAGAAAATCATTGCCCAAGTATTCTCCCCCTCGATCAGATCGAACAATCTTAATACTTTTGCCTGTTTGGTTCTCTACTTCGTGCTTATATTCTCTGAATTTCTCAAAAGCTTCAGACTTGTGTTTCATCAGGAATACATGTCCGTATCTTGAGAGATTGTCAGTGAATGTAATGAAGTAGGACGAACCATTCTTGGCATGTGTAGACATGGGACCGCATACATCACTATGTACCAGTCCTAAGAGTTCCATAACTCTTTCTCCGTGTCCACTAAACGTAGTTTTGGTCATTTTACCTTTGAGACATGAATGGCAAGTTTCATAAGATGATAATTCGAACGGATTCAAATATCCATCCTTATGTAACTTAGTTAGCCGTGTCGCATTGATATGACCAAGTCTACAATGCCATAAGTAGGATTCGTTCATTTCTGAACTTTTCCTTTTGTGTGTGTTTTGTATATTAAGGACTGTATTTTGATTAAGAACGTATATGCCATTATGTAACGAGCCTGATCCAATCAACTTTTGATTTAGGAAGATGTTCATAACATTATCCTGTATTACAAAATTATATCCTTCTTTACTTAATAAAGAAACTGATTTAATATTGCACATCATGTTCGGTATATAATAGCACTCGTTCAGAATCAATGTATTACTGCTTGGTAATATAAGGTGATATTCGCCAACTGCTTTGGCTGCAATATTTGCACCATTCCCTACTTGTACGGAATGATCACCCTTTCCCAGTTCTCTACCTTTACGTAGCCCACGTAACAAATTACATATGTGGGATCCCGATCCGGTATCTAATACCCAGGACATAGGGTGAACTGAGAAACAGTTCTCAATAACTAACACACCCAAAGAAGATGCATCAACATACTTGTTATTCATTTGGGCGGCGTGAGAATCCAGATATTCTCCTATTCCCTGCTCAGTCTTATAATACTTATAAGAAAGAACGGGACCAACGTTCCCTTGCTCAGTATAATAAGCGGGTTCAGTCAATACATCCATATTATTATCTTGATTAAGGCCTGACATGGTCGCAACCTGGAGAGAGAGAGAAGAAAACACTTTAGCGTATGCTCTTGCAAGATTAGATTGGTTATTATTTTATCTAATCAGGATGTCTCCCACTGTTTTTATCAAATCTTCCTTCAAACCCTAAAAGATAAGATTAGCCAGGATTAATTACACCCTACAATTTCGTCAATTTTTCAGCCAGATCAGTGTTGGTACTTGAGGGTGGTTCCCCGTGCTTTTGCATGGACCTAATTAAAATAAACCTCGTTTTCCCAGAGGCATAACCCCATAACACCTTTCTAGACACCTACTTGATCGGCTAATTGTCCTGTGTAAAATTCTCCCAGGAGTAACTCTTACTCGCAGTGGGTATCGGGATCCAACTATCTCATAGGATGTATGCAATCTCATTCCAAATTTCAACACTTGAAATTCTCGATAATGCTTTTACCCCTAACCCTATATGACCTTGACAAAGGCAAACAAACCATAGGAAGCTAGTCAAGTTCAACCCGTCATTTCTTTATTGAAATAAACCCACCCGCACGACCCTTGACAAAGGCCAACAAGGTCGTACGACTACCCTAATCCAATCGAATCACATGATTAAACAGATAAGTACTAGTCAGCTACCGCACACTACGCCTTGACAAAGGCCAACAAACGCAACACGAATACTAAATAGTCTTTATCTGAAATGACGGAGGGCTACGCAGGTTTTTCAGAAAACCATGAGCGTAATGAATTTGATATCGTTGTAGAAACAAGTGATTTTGAAAAGGAGTGTTTTTGAGGCTTTTCTAGTTTCGCTAAAGAGGTCACTCCCGGTGAAGGGATCTCGGCTCTTTCCCCATCGAATAAGGTGCAGGGTATATCATATATACCGCTGTGCAATGCAAGAACCATAGAAGCTGTCAAAAACTAAACCGTGAGTTTGTAGCATCTGTCAGTTTTGCTAAAGAGGTCACTCCCGGTGAAATGATCTCGGTTCTTTCCTCATCGAATAAGGTGCAGGGTATATCATATATACCGCTATGCAAAGCAAAACTGTAGCTACCCTTTTTATAAAGTTTTGATTCTACAACATCATTTAGGTTTCTTTTCTTTTATTAATCTCATTAATAAAATCCCATTAGTTATGCTTCCTAAGCATCACAGAAGAAATGAAAGCTGTAATATTTATATATCATCATATATATATAGTATAAGCATTCATCTCAGGCAGTAATATGATCTCATCAAAGAACATTCCAGCAGAAGATAACATATGAAATATTGGATATACTAGGACGTCCGTATTTTACATCGAGCCTGTATAAAACACGGATTCCACGGTCGCGATGAATAGCCAAACCCACATACCTAGACCCCTACGAGAGCGGCAAGCAACGCTGCCAATTCTAGGGTTAGGAGACCCGGTCTCGACTCATCGAGATGGCCTCCCACTGGACCCTAGAACCCGGTTACTTGTGCTCCCCTCCTCGGGTCTACTTAATGCGGAAAAGGAAATAATATACAATGGTGACATCAACCTCAACCTGGAAGTGCCCCAAAAAAAGAATATTACATACAAAAGAATTTTACATGAATGAAAATAAAACCCCCATCTCATATAAAACCCTCGGCTATTCAGAACACGACGATCCAATATAACATATCACAGCAACACATAATATCTCATATCATCAACGTAAGCAAGTATGCGTATCCCGATTGTCGTTGATGTATAGCAACGAAGCCGACGATACATCACATACTACGCTTACGGTCACAGAAAAGAAAGTGTAAAACTACAACATTTGGAATCCACAATCACTTTAGACATCTTAAATCCGAAATATCAAATACTTCGCATTTCATGCCTAACTATATGAATTCCACATATTGTATCACATTCCAGATACATAGATAAAGTTAAACTTTCCGATCGAATAATCAAACACCCAAGAATTCCCAAATGGCTCAACACTTGTGCGGAGTTCAAAAAATCCCAAAACATGTCACAGCCCCAATGAACCAGCCGTAGAAGGGTCAAACCAACATCTCACATGTGGCAAAGCTAAACTACCACAAACCCTAGGGTTCAGTGGCAGTTTTGACGGTCATATAATTGAGTTAAGGTTACGTTCTTCTAGTGGGTCCACAGATATTCTTGCATGTTTTCCCAAAAGTTTTAAACTCAAGAAAAATTCAACACTTGAAAGTTTTTCGTGTCGGGAAAAAGTGAGTTATTGATATCCGTTCGAACATTTTAACACGTTCTAAATTATCCGGAAAACTAAACGAAGTTAAACTTTCTGATCGAATCAACGAATACAAAGATCTCCAGAAAACTCAACACTTGAGTAAGATTAAAAATTCCCGAAGCATGTAGTAATACCTACGGATTAACCCTACAAATACGAGTCCCTAATTCCGAAGTACGGCCGTGGAACCGCCGCGCAAAGCATGTTCTTGCCGCGGTTCCGCGGTGACTTGAGGGAATTAGGGGTTCGTATTTTACAGTAATCCTTAGAATCACCTGGTGAATTTTCTGAGTATTTTTAATGCGGAAAAAACCAAATTTTTAAAAAATTTCCAAAGAGTGGGTCAAAAACGACGTTTCGGGGTTCGATCGGACTTTTAACTTCGTATACACGTCGCATAATGCTCTAACCTGGCTATGATACCACTGTAGGTTTACTAGGCACTGTCACAAGGGTCTATAAGGCATCAACCATGCCCGATTTAAAATTTAGAAGTGCCGAACAACCCAAAGCGAGGATCTTTGCTAGATAATTAGGGTTAACAAAGCATGTAAACAACTTTACATCTAAGAGAGAGGGATTACAACCTTTGTAGTCTGCTCCTTCGCTTCATAAGCTCTGAGTAGTAGTCCCTTCGCCGCGATCCATGATCTCCCGGACTCAAGAGAGGCTCCACAAGCCGAATGATCCATGCTTGCTTGAAGTCTTCCTTTTCGAAGATGATCTACCTTGATGTTTCTTTAACTCAAGCTCTCACTTCTCTAATCATGTATTAGTGAAGTGAACACCCTAATCTAAGTGGCTAGAATAGATGAGGATGATGAAGTAGGAATTTAGCTTTCTTTTATTTTCATAATCTCACACTAATTCATCACAAAATCAAAAGTTAGTAAGCTTAAAGAGGAAGAAGAAGATGAAGTCTTTTGTGATGAATAATGAATTGTTATTATGCTTACAAAAGAACCTTGAGTTAATAATATCAAGTATTAACTCATGTAGAGAGTTGACTAGGGTTAAGGGTTTGGGTTGGGTTAAATAATATCTCCAAAATATCAACACATAATATCTTTGCTTAAAACAAAACAAAAGCTTCTAGAAGCTTCAAGAAAAGTCTAACCCAAATCAAACCCTAACCATGTTTAATCTCCACTAATCATGTTGCATTTGTAAACATAACTTGTTACAATATTATATATCACATATATAATATACTTTTGTAACAAAAGAAAATAATACAATTAACATATATCGCATATATATCAATGTATTATCCGGTGAGAAAATGAATCAATAAAGCGAGCTTATATTAGATAATGTAATGTAATATATCACATATATAATTATACATTAAATTATCGAATCAACACTTGATCCGACAATCCGGCTATATCGAATATAACCGACTTATATAACATGTACCGATCGAATCAACACTTGATCCGATGACCCGGCTATATCACATATACCCAGCCGATATCATATATCACGAGAATAGAATACGGTATCTCATATCATATTATTCTCGGTCCCGCACATATCACATATGTGCTCCTACTCCGTTTTGCCTGAGTCAAGAAACCTCTGTGTAGGACTCTATAGAATCGTCAATACGCCGGTAGCAGGTGATGATCATATCAAACACCCACAAGCTGCAAGCGGTCAGCTAAACGTAACGGCCACCCAGGTATTGATCGATCAGTCTATCAACAAACAAGCCTGTACATTCTTCTGTGAATCCAATCAGTAACACTACCGTACAGTCCGGTCTCTTCGTCTGATATGTCGCATATCTAGGCTAAGGGTGGTAAACATCAGACCCCAGTAACCGATATGTCATGTTGATGTGAGGCTCATAACAGGTCGAGAACCTACTGATAACACTTACCAGTAGTACTCTATATCAGCCCTGGCCAGGGACTTCCAGTTATAGCCAATCGAACACAGCACAACATCAACTCCCTATACTGGGAGAGACGAATCCCCTCATATCGCTCATTGCCTTCATGTGATTCGGGACTGTACCTAAAAGCCACCGTTTTGCACGCCCTCTTAGACATGGTAAGGTGGAAATAAAAGCACAGTGGGAATCATACAAGACTCTATGACGATCTCAGGTTTACAGACTAACCTGTACTAATGTCACCGGAGAACTGCCATCTGACGTGAGGTATAATACCATCTGGGAGTTCTCGGCGAGTCCGTCCAGTGTACCCAGTCTCCACTGAGCACCTGTACACCATCTTTGATGTCAACACCGATGGATATGGGATCATCTATCGCCCATCATATGGGTCAAGATGCGTATACACTAGTCTACTATGGTGTATCGATGCCCTGTCTCGATACACCCTCGACTAGGAACAGTTATAGGATGTACTCGTCGACTACCGTGGCCCCACTAGTATGATCTCATCATAGTCCCGATAGTCGAGTACATATCCTAAGGGATTTATCAACATGTGAGAGCAATACAGTAAACTAATACAAGCCAACATGTTATGACAAAGTGAAACCAAATAGCATACTATCATGTCGAGCAAGAAAGTCCTATATATATATATCCAAGCATCCATTATAATATACATCATATGTACAATAATGGCCTCTAGGACATATACATAACTAACAGGGCAATGGATGATCCCATATCCATTGGTGTGACATCAGAGATAGTATACTGGTGCTTAGTGGAGACTGGGTACACTGGACGGACTCGCCGAGAACTCCCAGATGGTATTATACCGAATGTCAGATGACAGTTCTCTGGTGACACTGGTACATGTTAGTCTGTAGACCCGAGATCGTCATAGAGTCTTGTGTGATTCCCACCGTGCTTTGATTTCCACCTTACCACATTCAAGAGAACGTGCAAAACGGTGGCTTTTGGGTACAGTCCCGAGTCATATGGAGGCAATGAGCGATAGGAGGGGTTTCGTCTCTCCCGGTATAGGGAGTTGATGTTGCACTGTGCTCGATTGGCTATAACAGGAAGTCCTTGGCCAAGGCTGCTTCAGAGATATACTGGTAAGTGTAATCAGTTGTTTCTCGACCCGTTATGAGCCTCATATCGACACGACTTATCGAGTTACCGAGGTCTGACGTTTCCCACCCCTAGACTGGATATGCGACATATCACACGAAGAGACCGGACTGTACGGTAGTGTTACTGATTGGATTCGCAGGAGTGTGAGCAGGCTTGCTTGTTGATCTTCTGATCGCTCAATACCCGGGTGGCCGTTACGTTTAGAAGACCGCTTACGGCTTATGGGTGATTGATATGATCATCACTTACTGCCGGCGTATTGACGAGTTTTTAGAGTCCCACATAGAGGTTTCCTGGCTAAAGTGAAACGGAGTAGGAGCACATATGTGATATGTGCGGGACCGAGATTGATACGATATGAGATACCGTATTCTATTCTCGCGATTTGTGACATTGTTCGGTTATTTATGATATAGCCGGGTTATCAGATCAAGTGTTGATTCGATAAGTAGTTACACATGATATTAGTCGGTTATATGTGATATAGCCGGATTATTAAATCAAGAGTTGATTTAATAATTTAATGTATAATTATATATTTAATAAATTATAATGCATTAACTAACATTAAGCTCACTTATGATTTCTTTTTCTCATTTTATGCACATTGAATATATGTGATATATTTGTGTGTACATGTTATGTGTGATACAAGCAACAAAGGTCTGTGTATGACTTACACCATGCTTGGTTTAATTGCTAGGGTTTATATATTTTGCTAATTACAAAAGGTGGCATTTTGTCATGGATGAAAGCTTGTAGAAGCTTGTATTGATCTTTGACCAAGTCCACTCTTTTGTTTTGGCTAAGATATTTGTTAACCCAACCAATTAAACCTAGCCATGGCTAACTCTCTACAAAGGTTAATATATGATATTAACTCACCATGGTTGCCATTGTCCTTTGGATAATAATCATATGAGATATTTCTTCATCTTCTTCTTCTTCCTCAAAGCTTTCTAGCTTCAATGGAGATGTGAGAAAATGAGTGAGAAAATCAAATCTAAAGTGAGCCCACTTCCTATTTCATCATCCTCTACTACTTGCCATTTAGTATAGGGTGTTTGCTTCACTAATTTAATGATTAGTGAAGAGATAGCTTGGGTTAGTGTCTCCTCGACGTAGATCATCTTCGGCCTCGAAGTCTTCGAAGCAAGCATGTTCGTTTCTTCAAGGGAGCCTCTCTAGAGTCCAGAGTTCACGATCACAGCGAAGGGGGCTACTACATGGAGCTATTGAAGTGAAGGACCGGTCTACAAAGGTTGTATTCCTTGCTCACTTAGGCTGTAAAGTGTTTACATATATTATTCTGTCGATTTCTAATTAACGATTCTTAGTTAAGGTTGGCTAAAATGGTAAATTTTTGAATTTGGCATGGACGATGCCTCCCGAAACCTTGCTGCCGTCTTAGGTAACCCTGCAGTGGTATCGGAGCCATGCTAGAAATTTATACGGATTTTGTTAGAATTACGAAACCGAAATACTCCGAAACTTGAAACAGAAAATTGAAGTTTCTGTCGATTTTAAATGTTGTTCAAAAAAAGTTTCAAACAAGTACAGAGTGATATATGAGATATATCATGAACACTGTGAAAATTTCACGGCATTCCCAAAAAATTTGGCCGGCCACATGCAGTATGATCTCGGCCAAAACCGAGTACCCCCCTGAAAATTTTTGTGTGTTCCAAAAACTTGGTTTTGATGTTTCAGGTGTTGTTTGTTTTCGCTAATTTTGCATGTGATGTAATCTTACACTATAAACAATTCAGAGTGTTTCATATTCATATTTTTAACATTGTTTCGGGTTTTTCGCATGTTATCTAGGCGAACTTAAAAAGTTCGATTGAATGTCAAAAACCCATTTTTCCAAGTTTAACGTATTCAGAAAAACATGCAAGTGATTCTATGAACCCTCTAGAAGAATGAAACCCTAACTCGACTTTTTGGATCGCGAAACCGCGGTCAAACCCTAGGGTTTGTCGTAGTTTTGTGACAACATGATTGAGGTTTGGGCTTACCCTTCTACGGCTGGTGCATAGGTACTGTGACATATTCTGGGTATTATTGAACTGTGTTCAAGTGCTGAGCTGTCGGGAAATTGTAGGACTTTGATGAATCGATCGAAGAGTTTAACGTCGTCCGGATATTATGTGATGGGATACAATATTTGGAATCCATAAGTAGTTATGAGATAACTAATTTGAATGTTATAAATCTAGCAATTTAGTCTCATTTGATCGGTTGCCACGGGATTTTGATGTGATCAAAAGTCCGTCGCAATCACGTAGCGTACGCGGATACTCGCCGGGTAAACTTAATAGATAGCCACGCCCCATAGCCCCGACCAAGAGACTGTAGGAGAACCCCGTTGCCAAAAGCATCCGTTCGGGTGCTCGCGGCAGCGGTGTTCCGCCTTAGTGCACTTCGTCGACGGTATCGGGGGGTGCAGCCGTCTACTAAAGTTTCCGAAGAGCATTTGATCAGGATGTCGGGAATCTTGTTAAATTGCCCGACTAGATATTAAAAGGTGTTTTGAATATCGAGACAAAAATGCGGGGTTTATAATTGTTAGGCATGCGATGTCTAAGGAATTCAATTGGTTAGGCATGCGATGTCTAAGGAGGTTGCGGATTCCAACTGTTGTAGTTTTTCACTTTTTTTCTGCGACCGTAAGTGTAATATGTGGTGTATCGCCGATTTCGTTGCTATATGTCAACGACAACTGGGATACGCATATTTACTTACGTTGATGACATGCGATGTTATGTGTTGCTGTGATATGTTATATTGGATCGTCGTGTTTGAATAGCCGGGGGTTTTATGTGAGATGAGAGTTTTTCATTTTCATTCATGTAAAATTCATTGTATGTAATATTCTTTTATTGGGGCACTTCCGGGTTGAGGATGATGTCACCATTGTATATTATTTACTTTTCCGCATTAGGATAGACCCAAGGCGGGGAGCACAAGTAACCGGGTTCTAGGGTCTAGTGGGAGACCATCTCGAGGAGTCGAGACCGGGTCTCCTAACTCTAGAATTGGTAGGGTTGCTTGCCGCTCTCGTAGGGGTCTAGGGGTGTGGGATTGGCTATTCATCACGACCGTGGAATCCGTGTTTTATACAGGCTTAGTTTAAAACACGGAAATCCTAGTATATCTAATATTTCATATATTTTATTCTGCTGCAATATCTGTGATGTGATCATTTGATATATGTTGAGATGAATACAAGATATAGTATATGTGATATATTATATAGACGTTGCTTATGTTTTACACCCGCGCTAGCCCTGCCCCGCTCTGCTGTTAGTTAGCTAACCTAACAGTGTACGAGGGGACATCAAGGCGAATGCGGATGACATAAACGTACGTTGTATTTATCTGTGATGTTTAGGTAACTTAAAATGATGGGACTTCATTAATGAGATTAATGAAATAAAAGAAACCTAAAGATTTTGTAGAAACTTTTCTCGAAAACTGGTAGCTCTTGTTCTTGCTTTGCATAGCGGTATTCCTTGTAGAATATCTAACACCTTATTCGATAAGGATAGAGCTGAGATCCCTTCACCGGGAGTGACCTCTTTAGCGAAACTAGTAGATGCTACATACTCGGTTTGTCTTTTGATTGCTTTTATAGTTTTTGCTTTGCATAGTGGTATTTGTGAAATATCCTACACCTCATTCGATGAGGAAAGAGCCGACGATCCCTTCACCGAGAGTGACCTCTTTAGCAAAACTAGTAAAAGCCTTAAAAACACTCCTTTTCAAAATCACTCGATTCTACAACGATATCAAGTTCATTACGCAAAGGGTTTTCTTAAAAACCTGTCGTAGCCCTCCTTCATTTCAGATAAGTACTTCATAGTATTCGTGATACGTTTGTTGGCTTTCGTCAAGGCGTAGTGTGCGGTAGCTATTTATGCTTATCTGCATAAGCATATGATGCGATTGAGTTAGGGAAGTCGTATGACTTTGTTGGCTTTCATCAAGGGTCGTGCGTGTGGGTTTAATTCAATCAGGAAATATACGGGTTGAATAGCCTATGGTTTGTTGGCTTTCGTCAAGGTCATAGGATGCTAGGGCCAAAATATTATTGGGAATTTCAAGTGTTGAAATTTTCAATGAGATTGCATACCTTCTATGAGATAGTTGGATCCCAATACCTACTGCGAGTAAGAGTTACTCCTGGGAGAGTTTTACACATTACAATTAGCCGATCAAGTAGGTGTCTAGAAAGGTGTCAACGGGGTTACGCCCCTGGGAAAATGAGGTTTATTTTAATTAGGTCCATGCGAAAGCACGGGGAACCTCCCTCAAAGTACCGACACTGGCCTGGCTGAAAGATTGGCGAACTTGTAAGGTGTAATTAATTCGGTCTAGTATTTCCTTTTAGGGTTTGCAGGAAGATTTGACTAAAACAGTGGGAGACATCCTGATTAGATATATTAATAACCAATCTAATCTTGCAAGAGCATACGCTGAGTTTTTTCTTCTCTCTCTCTCCAGGTAGCAACCATGTCAGGCCTTAATCAAGATAATAATACGGATGTATTGACCGAACCGGCTTGTTATACGGAGTTGGGGAACGTTGGTCCCGCTCCAACTTATAATTGTTATAAGACCGAGCAGGAAATAGGGGATTACCAGGATTCCCGTGCCGCCAAAACGAAGAAACTGCATGATGATGCATCTTCTTCGGGTGTGTTCATTACAGAGAACTTTTTCTCAGTATCCTTTACGTCCTGGGTATGAGATACCGGATCAGAACCCCACATATGTAATCAGTTACATGGGCTACAGATAGGTGGAGAACTGGGAATGGGTGATAAGTTTCAAGAGTTGGAAATGGTGCAAGTGTTGCAGCCAAGCTTGTTGGCAGTTATCACCCTGTATTACCAAATACATTGATTCTGAATGAATGTTATTAGATACCGAACCTGTTATACAACATCATATCAATCTCTTTATTAAGTAAAGAAGGATATAATTTTGTATTAATGGATAATGTTTTGAACATTTCCTATATCAAGAGTTGATCGGTTCAGGCACGTTATCTAAAAGCATATACTTTCTAAATCAAACTACATTTCTTAACGTATAGAACATACACAAGAGAAAGTGTTCAGAAATGAACGAATCCTTCTTGAGGCATTGTAGACTAGTTCATTTCAATGCGACCCGACTAGCTAAGTTACATAAAGATGCATATTTAAAACAGTTTGAATTTACATCTTGTGAAACTTTCCAGTCATGTCACAAAGATAAGATGACCATAGCTCCGTTTATTGGAAATAGAGAAAGAGTTGGTGAACTCTTGGGATCGATACATGATGATATATGAAGGTCCCCTGTCTACACATGCCAGGATTGGTTCGTTGTACTTCATTACATTCACTGATGATCTCTCAAGATTTGGACATATATTCCCGTTGAATCACATATTTGAAGCCATTGAGAAATTCAAAGATTATAAGTCAGAAGTAGAGAACCAAAACAGGTATAAGTATTATGTCCTATGATGAGATCAGGGAGGAGAATACTTGAGCACGGAGATCTTGGACTATTCTAAAACAAAATGAGATTCTCTATTAGCATTACCCCTCTGTATGCACCACAGCACGTCGGTGTATCGGGGCGGAGCAATCGCACCCTATGTGATATGGTGTGCTCTATGATGAGTACTACTGAGTTACCTATTTCTTTTTGGCGGTTATGCACTTGTGAAGCTGCATACCTATTGAATAGGGTTCCAACCAAATCAGGTGCCTACCACTCCATATGTGATATGGTATGGGAAGAGCCCATCTCTTAAGGATGTTAAGATTTGGGGTTGTCCGGCCTTTGTCTAAAAGCAAAATCTGGACAAACTCGAGGCAAGGTCAGTTCTGTGGAAGTTTGTTGGATATCCCAAGTATTCGCAAGGGAATATCTTCTACCACGCTGAGGAACAAAAAGTGTTTTATTTCTCAGCATGCCACCTTTTAGAAAGGGAATTTCTTGTGAAGAAATTAGTGGTCATGATGTAGAACTGGAAGAAGTTCCAGCTATACAAACTACAGCTGATGATTTGGTAGAACTGGAGGATTCAATAGCTCCCAACGAACCTCAGCCTCTCCGCCAATCTAGTCGGGTTCCTCATCCACTTAAGAGATACTTCGTTTTCTCTATGACAGTGGGAGCGAGGATTGCATCATGAGATGATGACCCAACTAGTTTTCGTGCAGGCCATCAGGAGTGGGGACTCTGTGAGAATGGCTGGATGCTAAGCGATCTGAGATGGAATCCATATACACCAACAAAGTATGGACTTTGGTTGCTATATCTGATGGGTTAAATCTTTATCAGGAGCAAGTATATCTTGAGAAGATTACTTGGTGTACATGGAAAAGTTGAGACTTTCAAAGCTAAGACTTGTTGCAAAAGGTTTTCGTCATCGACCAGGTATGGAAAATGATGAAACCTTTTCTTGTGCCTATGCTTAAGTCCATCCGGATCCTACTTGCCATTGCTACATACCATGACTACGATATCTGGCGGTTGGGTGTCATGACAGCTTTTCTAAATAGTGATTTAGAAAGGAGCCTCTATAAGTATACAGCCAGAGGTCTTCGTAGATAATGGGAGCAGCGGAAACGTGTGCAAGTTGCTTTATGGATTAAAGCAGGCATCGCGGAGTTGGAACATCTGTTTTGATGTGGTAGTCAAAGCGTTTGACTTCATCAAAATGGTAGATGAACCTTGTATATACAAAAATGTAGTAGGGAGTATGGTGGCGATCCTCGTATTGTACGTGGATGACATACTCTTGATATGAAAGGAGTTTCCTATGCTACGCTCGGTCAATCTCCTCCTATCACAAGGATTTTCCATATAGGATCAAGGTGATACCTCCTAAATCCTGGCTTTTGAATCTATGAGGTAGATCTAAATGGATGTTAGGATTCTCACTGGGTGTAGTGAGATGGTATCAATCGATCCTGGGGAGAATCACTGGATAGCTTCCAGGGTGGTAAGGTCGACTGAATGTCAGTCACAAGCATTGTCTTTACCCTCAGTGGAAGGACAATATGTTGGAAGAGTTCCAAGCTAGATACCATGGCATACTAGACGATAAAGGCTGGATACATTGCTACCAAGGATGCTACCAAAGAGGTAGTCTGGATGTATATTAATTCATGAGATGAACTTCGTTCTTACCATTGTGAGACAATGGAGTTGTGGCTTTGGTCTAGGAACCCCCGTCCCATCAGAGATCCAGACATATTCTCAGGTGGTATCACCTGATCATAGAGATGGTTGATCTCCAGAGAGATCGAGGTTAGGAGAGTAGACACAGAGGACAACATCGTGGATCCACTCATAAAGGCCTATTTCTCAGTAGAGACTTTTATGGGATGGTTGAGTATGAGATACTTCAACCACTGCTGATTGTTGGGTATGAGATACTACAACAGAAGGACCTAGTGCAAGTGGGAGATTGTTAGTGATATGTATGCCCTAGAGGCCATTAATGTACATACGATGTATATTGTAGTGGATGCTTGGACATATATATGGAGGACTTTCTTGCTCGACATGATAGTATGCTATCTGGTTGCTCTTTATCTTAACATGTACACTGATTGTCTCTATATTACATATTGATAAAGCCCTTAGGATGAGTACTTGACTACCAGGACTATGATGCAGATCATACTAGTGGGGACAGAGTAGTCGCTAAGTACATCCTTCAAATTTTCCTAGTCATAGGTGTATCGAGACAGGGCATCGATATACCAGAGTAGACTAGCGTATAGCTTCTCGACCCATGTAGATGGGCGATGGATGATCCCATATCCATTGGTGTTTGATATCAGAGATAGTATACGGGAGCTCAGTGGAGATTGGGTACACTGGACGGACTCGCCGAGAAGTCCCAGATGGTATTATACCTAACGTCAGATGGCAGTTCTCTGGTGACACGGGTACAGGTTAGTCTGTAGACCTAAGATTGTCATAGAGACTTTTGTGATTCCCATTGTGCTTTGATTTCCACCTTACCACGTTCAAGAGAACATGCAAAACGGTGGCTTTTGGGTACAGCCCCGAGTCACATGGAGGCAATGAGCGATAGGAGGGGTTTCATCTCTCCCGGTATAGGGAGTTGATGTTGCGTTGTGCTCGATTTGCTATAACAGGAAGTCCTTGGCCAAGGCTGATTCAGAGATATACTGGTAAGTGTTATCAGTAGTTTCTTGACCCGTTATGATCCTCAAATCGACATGACTTGTCGAGTTACTGGGGTCTGACGTTTACCACCCCTAGACGAGATATGCGACATATCAGACGAGGAGATCGGACTGTACGGTAGTGTTACTGATTGGATTCGCAGGAGTGTGAGCAGGCTTTCTTGTTGATCTTCTGATCACTCAATACCCGGGTGGCCGTTACGTTTAGCAGACCGCTTACGGCTTGTTGGTGATTGATATGATCATCACCTACTGCCGGCGTATTGACGAGTCTTTAGAGTCCTACACAAAGGTTTCCTGGCTCAAGCGAAATGGAGTAGGGGCACATATGTGATATGTGCGGGACCGAGATTTATACGATATGAGATACCGTATTCTATTCTCGCGATTTGTGACATTAGTCGGTTATATGTGACATAGTCGGGTTATCGGATCAAGTGTTGATTCGATAAGTTGTTACACATGATATTAGTCGGCTATATATGATATAGCCGGATTATTAAATCAAGATTTGATTTAATAATTTAATTTATAATTATATATTTAATATATTATATTACATTAACTAATATTAAGCTCACTTATGATTTCTTTTTCTCATTTTATGCACATTGAATATATGCGATATATTTGTGTGTACATGTTATGTGTCTGTTAGGTTTACATAGCACCCTATGAGAGGTTTGGAAGCATCACATATCACAAAGATTAAATTTTTAGAGTGCTAAGTGAACACACAAGGAATCAATCCTAGAAAATTAGGGTTTCATAACTTTACAAGTAACAAAGGCTAGGGTTTTGAGAGTACAACCTTTGTAGCTCCCGATTCTTGACTCCTTGGCCACTTGAGAGTTGGAAAACGGTTAGCTTGAGGTCTTCTAGCATCCACGACGATCCACCCGAAGCTCCTTTGTCCAAGCTAGCAACTTCACTTTATCAAGAGAATGAAATGAAGCTAACACTCTAAACAAGTGGGCAAGACTTGTGTAGAATGGTGTTGTGGTTCTCTTTCTCACTTCAAAATCCTATCTTGTTGAGTATTTTTCTCACTTGAAATATCTAGAGAGAAAAAGAGCAAGGTTGAAGAAGATGATGGCTTTTTAAGAAGAAGAGAAAAGATAATCTAATGAAAGAAAAAGGAAAATATATGTATATATATATTTTTCTCTTCTCATCTCAAACCATGGTTAAATGATAAAGATATTATTTAATTTGAGTTAAAACATAAAAGGAAAGTTTAATCCATGGTTAAAAGTAGGTGAGCATGGTTAGGTCAAAGAAGAGTGTAGAAACAAACCATGAATTATCCTTTCCTTTTTCATTTTGTTTTAAAACAAATAGAAATAATAATCCATATAAATAACCAAGGTGTGAGTCTTATATTGCCACCATTTTCTATGTATATGCAACCATGATAGAATGATGTATGTATGCATGTGTGCATGCACATCTATATATGCATGAACAAGAATGAATGCATACATGCATGCATACATCCAAAAAGAACAAGAAAGGATTTCTAGTGAGAAGCTAATGGTTAAATGATAAATCAACACTTGATTTATCAACCCGGTCATATCACATACGACACGACCAAAAGCAAGCCGCCCGATTAATATACGGTATCTCATACGCGCATTTTAACCAGTTCCATGCGCATATCGCATACGCGCACCACAACTTTTCGCCTAGACTAGGTAACTCCTTTGTGGGACTCTGAGACTCGTCAATACGCCGGCAGTGGGTGATGATCATATCAAGCACCCCCAAGACGCAAGCGGTCAGCTAAATGTAACGGCCACCCGGGTATTGAGCGATCAGAAGAAAACAAGCGAACCTGCTACAACTTCCGTCGAGCTAACCGGCAACACTACCGTACAGTCCGGTCTCTTCATCAGATATGCTGCATATCGAGTCTAGGGATGATAACGTCGACCCCAATAACTTAATAAGTCATGCCGGTGAATGGTCTATAACAGATCGAGAAACTACTGATAACACTTATCAGTAAATCTCAGCAGCCCTGGCCAGGGACTTACTGATATAACTGGTCGAGCACAACACAGCATCAACTCCCAATACCGGGAGAAACGAAACCCCTCCTATCGCTCATCGCCTTCGTGTGTCTCGGGACTGTTCCCAACGGCCACCTGTTTGCACGACTTAGTAGAGCCGTGGTAAGGTGGTAATCAAAGTATAGTGGGAGAGCACACAAGACTCTATGACGATCTCGGGTCTACAGACTAACCTGTACCAGTGTCACCTGAGAACTGCTATCCGACGATAGATATAATTCCATATAGGAGTTCTCGATGAGTCCGTCCAGTGTACCCAGTCACCACTGAGCACCCGTATATGATCTTTATGTCAAACATCGATGAATGTGGGAACATCCATCGCCCATCATATGGGTCTAGTATCATATACGCTAGTCTACTCTGGTATATCGATGCCCCATCTCGATACACCTACGACTAGGGACATTTCAGGATATGCTTATAAACTACAGATGTCCCACTAGTTTGATCTCTATCATAATCACTGTAGTCAAGCCAATATCCTCAGGGCTTTATCAACATGTATGAATGAGTAAAAGCATGATCAAATCAACATGTCAGATAAAGAAGAACCAGAGAGCATACTATCATGTCGAGCAAGAATGTACACTGAATATATATATATATATATATATATATATATATATATATATACATGTATAAATACATCCACTATCACATAATGGCCTCTAGGGCATACATATATCCAACAATCTCCGACTTGCACTAAGGCCAGTTATTGGCGTATCTCATACCCAACATCTCAAAAAGTCGCTTATGCTGCGGCTGAGGGAGGGCCTTGGTGAGTGGATCCGCGGCGTTAATCTTTGTGTCTACTCTCTTAATCTCGATCTTGCGGCGATCTACAATCTCCCGGATCAAATGAAAGCGCCTGAGGATGTGTCTGGACCGCTGATGGGACCTAGGCTCCTTGGCTAACGCCATAGCCCCATTATTATCACAATACAATGGTATTGGATCAATAATGGTTGGAACTACTCCTAGCTCCGAGACGAACTTCTTCATCCAGACGACTTCCTTGGCGGCATCATTTGCAGCAATGTACTCAGCCTCCATCGTAGAGTCTGCAACGGTATCCGGTTTGGAACTCTTCCAACTTACCACCCCTCCATTGAGGGTAAATACAAACCCTGAGATAGATTTGTTGTCGTCCTTATCGGTCTGGAAGCTCGAATCGGTAAAGGCCTCCATTTGGAGATCTCCATTACCATACACCAAGAACAATTCTTTAGTCCTTCGTAAGTACTTAAGAATGTTCTTCAAAGCTGTCCAGTGATTCTACCCTGGGTTGGATTGATACCTGCTTACAACACTAAGTGTATAAGCTACATCTGGGCATGTACATAACATCGCAAACATTATAGATCCTACTGCCGAAGCATAGGGTATAATGCTCATGCGAGCTCTCTCTTCATCGGTCTTTGGACAAGAATTCTTGGAGAGAGTGACTCCATGGCAAGCGGGTAAGGTACCCCGCTTGGAGTCTTCCATACTAAACCTTTTTAGGATGGTGTTGATGTACCTGGTTTGGGACAATCCCTATAACTTTTTGGATCTATCCCTATAGATCCTTATGCCCAGGATGTATGTGGCATCACCCAGGTCCTTCATGGAGAACCTTAGTGATAAGAAAGATTTGACCGACTATAGAATAAGAATATCATTTCCTATCAGAAGAATGTCATCCACGTACAGTACGAGGAATGTGACAGCTCTTCCTACAGCCTTCTTATAAACATAAGGTTCATCTGGATTTTTGATTAAATCAAACTCTTTGATAACATCATCGAAACAGATGTTCCAACTCCGTGATGCCTGCTTTAACCCATATATGGATTTAAGCAATCTACATGCTTTCCCGCTGTTCCCACTGTCAATGAAGCCCTCTGGCTGATCCATATAAACGCATTCTTCTAAATCTCCATTTAGAAATGCTGTTTTAACGTCCATCTGCCAGATTTCATAGTCGTAGTGAGCAGCAATAGCAAGTAGGATCCGAATGGATTTAAGCATGGCTACGGGCGAAAAAGTTTCGTCATAGTCCAAACCTGGTCTTTGACGAAAACCCTTCGCCACAAGTTTTGCCTTATAGGTCTCTACCTGCCCATCTACACCAATCTTTCTTTTAAAGATCCATTTGCATCCCACAGGTTTTACCCCAAGGGGTACAATGTCCAAAGTCGATACTTTGTTGGTGTACATAGACTCCATTTCGGATCTCATGGCATCCAGCCACTTCACAGAGTCTCCACTCGTGATAGCATGCTGAAAACTGGTAGGATCATCATCATCCATGATGCGGTCTTCTCCGTCACCATCAATGAGGAAACCGTAGTACCTCTCCGGTGGGTGAGAAGTTCTACCAGACCTTCGGAGTGGCCGAGGTTCCTCAGTTTCTATTGCAACAGCCGGTTCAACCAAATCGTAATTTGTAGTTTGTGTCTCTAGAACCTCTTCTAGATCCACCACCTTGCCATCATCTTTATCCGTGAAAAACTCTTTTTCCAAGAATGTGGCATGCTGAGAAACAAACACCTTTTGTTCCTCCTTGTGGTAGAATAGATATCCATATGAGTTCTTTAGATATCCCACAAAGTTACACATGACCGACCGTGTCTCGAGTTTTTCCAGATTCTGCTTTTTAACATAAGCCGGGCAACCCCAAATCTTAATTCTCTTAAGAGATGGTCTCTTCCCATGCCATATCTCATATGGCGTGGTAGACACGGCTTTGGTTGGAACCCTGTTCAGTAGAAACGCTGCAGTCTCCAATGCATGCCCCCAAAATGAGACGGGTAACTCAGCATCACTCATCATGGAATGGACCATATCTAATAGGGTCCGATTCCGTCATTCTGACACACCGTTGTGCTGTGGTGTGTAAGGAGGAGTGAGCTGAGAGAGAATCCCATTCTCTTTTAGGAAGTTTGCAAATTCCATACTAAGGTACTCTCCACCTCGATCTGATCGAAGCATCTTGATACTCAAGCTGGTTTGTTTTTCTACTTTTTGTTTATATTCAATGAATTTCTCGAAAGCTTCGGACTTGTGCTTTAATAAAAATACATGACTGAATCTTGAGAAATCGTCAGTGAATGTAATGAAGTATGAAAAACCGCCTCTAGCCTGTGTAGACATTGGCCCGCATACATCACTATGTATGAGGCCTAGGAGCTTAGTAGCTCTTTCTCCGTGTCCGGTAAACGGAGTTTTGGTCATTTTACCCTTGATACAAGACTGGCAAGTCGCATAAGATTTATATTCAAAAGGGTTTAAATATCCATCTTTGTGTAACTTGTTTAGTCTTGTTTCGTTAATATTACCAAGTCTACAGTGCCAAAGAAAAGCTTCATTTAATTCTGAAAGTTTTCTTTTCTTAGTGTGTTGTATACTGAAAACTGTGTGTTGATTTAGGACGTATATCCCATTATTAAGTGTACCATACCCAACCAACATTTGATTTAGGTGAATGTTCATATCATTGTTCTGCAATACAAAATTATATCCTTCATTGTCTAACAAAGAAACAGATATTATATTACATAGCATACTTGGTACAAAATAACATGGGTTCAAAACCAATATACACCCAGATGGCAACCCCAAGTGATACTCTCCCACTGCGACTGTATGTACATTGGAACCATTTCCAACGCGGAGAGTATGGTCACCTGTCTTCAAAACTTTGCTATTTCTCAGCCCCTGGATAGAATTGCAAATGTGAGAACCTGAACCGGTATCTAATACCCAGGAAGCAGAGTTTATTGAAAAACAGTTTTTTGTCACAAACACACCTGAAGCGAAAGCATCCCCATGCTTCTTCTTGAGGTTCAAGTACTCCGTACAGTTGCGCTTCCAATGTCCTGTCTTGTGGCAATGAAAACATTCACCTTTCCCCGAGTCTCCAGCTTTGGACTTTTCCTTTCCCTTCACCTTTTTAACTCCACCCTTATGATTGGTGGGCTTCTTCTTTTTCTTTCCCTTGGCCTTATCCTTTGGGCGAGAAGAGGAAGATTGTCCAATAGTCATAACGAGAGTTTTCACTGATTTCATAGTGCTCTCTGCACTCCTTAACATATTAAGGAGTTCAGGTAGCTCCTTCTCCATGCCGTGCATGTTGAAGTTAACTATGAACTGAGCAAAGGTGGAGGGGAGGGACTGCAGAATAATATCCGTATATTGTTCATTGTTCATTGTCCATCCTAGGTCCTCAAGCTCTTCTATAAGAGCTATCATCTTCAGAACATGGTCTCCTACTGATGTGCCAGGGGCCATTCGCATCTGAAACAATTTCTTTGATGCTTCGTATCGTAATACGCGGGATTGCTCTCCATACAACTCCTTTGTATGGAGGAATATGGTTTGAATGTCCATATTCTCATGCTGCTTTTGATGTGTATTGTCCATCGATGCAAGCGCGAGGCCTTTGGTCGTGGCACAGTCAGCATCCCATGTCTTGCGGACTTCAATATCCGCAACTGAGGATTTTGGGCCTGGGACGGGCGGGGCTGGAGCCGTGAGGACATATGATACTTTATCATAAGTCAAGGCTATTTTCAGATTCCTCAGCCAGTCTTTATAATTGGTCCCATTCAGTTTGTTTTTATCTAGTAAAAGCTTGAGTCCAGTCATTGGTATCTGCCATTAAGAGAGAGAAAAGAATACACTCAGCTAAAGCTCTTGCATAGATCAGATTGGTTATTATCTTGTCTAATCGATGTCTCCCACTGCTTTAATCAAGTTTTTCTTTCAAACCTTAAATAGAAAACTAGCCAGGATTAATTACAGTCTACAACTTCGCTAACCGTTCAGCTAGGCCAGTGTCGGTACTTGAGGGAGGTTCCCCGTGCTTTCGCACGGACCTAATTAAAGTAAACCTCGTTTTCCCAGAGGCGTAGCCCCGTTAACACCTTTTTAGACACCTAATGAGTTAGCTAATTGTAAACTGCAAAATTCTCCTAGGAGCAACTATTGCCCACAGTTGGATCGGGATCCAACCATCATATGGAAGGTATGCAATCTCATTGCAAATCTCAACACTTGAAATTCCCGATATGATTTTTACCCCTAGTACCTATGACCTTGGCTATGGTCAACAAATCATAAGTACTAGTCAAGTTCAGCCCGTCATTTCTTGATTAATCAGACCCGTTTACATGACCCTTGGCTAAGGTCAACAAAGTCATATACCCGTCCTAATTAATCTGCATCATATACATTGTAGGAAGACATCACTTAGCTACCGTACACTACGCCTTGGCTAAGGTCAACAAACGTAGCACGAATACTAAGTACTCTACTTCCTAAAATGACGGAGGGTTGCGAATGATTTTTAAGAAAATCTTTAACGCTTTGAACTTGATATCGTCGTAGAATCAAATGGTTTTGAAAAAGTAGTGGCTTGTGCTCCGCAGTTTTTGAAATACAGCTTTTTCATAAAGAGCCGAGTGGTTTTCAAATCCGATTCTACAACATCTTTTTAGGTTTATTTTCTTTACATTAATCATATTAATGTAATCCCATCATTTAAGTCCTTAAGCCAATCACAGAAAAGAAACGAAAATAACACGTACGCTTATACCATCCGCATTCGCCGCAATATTCCGTTATGCACCGTTAGGTTACTTAACTAACGGCATACCGGGACGGGACTAGCGCGGGTGTAAAACATAAGCAACGTCTACTATATATCTCATATACAATATATCAATCCTCTCAGATATCTCAGAACACAGGCAGCAGAAACATATATATAATGTGGGATATACTAGGACGTCCGTATTTAGTATTTAGCCAACAATAGAAAATACGGATTCCACAGTCGCGATGAATAGCCAAGCCCACACCCCTAGACCCCTACGAGAGTGACAAGCGACCCTACCAATCCTGGAGTTTAGGAGACCCGGTCTCGACTCCTCGAGATGGCCTCCCACTGAACCCCAGAACCCGGTCACTTGTGCTCCCCTCTTTAGGTCTATCCTAATGCGGAAAAGTAAATAATATACAACACTGGTGGCATCAACCTCAACCCGGAAGTGCCCCAAATAAAAGAATATTACATTACATTTGAATTTTACATGAATGAAAAAATAAAACTCTCATCTCACATAAAACCCCCCGACTATTCAATCGCGACAATCCTGCACATCATATCTCAGCAACACATAATATCATATATCATCAACGTAAGTAAGTATGCGTACCCCAATTGTCGTTGATGTATAGCAACGAAACCGGCGATATCGAACATACTACACTTACGGTCACAGAAAAGAAAGTGTAAAACTACAATATTTGGAATCCACATTCTCTTTAGACATTATAAATGCGAAATATCACATACTTCGTATTTCATGCATAAACTATATGAATTCCACATATTGTATCACATTCCAGATAAATAGACAGTATTAAAGTTTTCGACCGATTGATCAAATACCCAAAATTCCCTAAAGCTCAACACTTGAGCGGAGTTCAAAAAATCCGGAGTGTGTCACAGTAGCAGCAGTCCAGCCGTAGAAAGGTCAAGCCAACGCCTCACATGTGGCACGCCATACTGCCCCAAACCCTAAGGTTCAAAGGGCAGTTCAAGACGGTCACATAATCGAGTTAAGGTTTGTTGTCTTCTAGAGGGTCCACCACAAAACTTGCATATATATCCGAAAGATTTAAACCCCATGAAAAGTGAGCAAACGACACTCGTTCGAACAATTCAATACTTTCTTGTTATCCGGAAAAACAAGAAGATAAAATTCCGATCGAATTAATGAACTCAAAACAATCTCCAGAACTAACAGTACTAAATTCAGATTAAAAATACTCCAAAAAATATACAAGCAGATAAAAAAAGTTACTGTATAAAAACGACACAATGATGCATCCGTACGGCCGCGGAATCGCGGCCCAAGCAGGCTATTGCCGCTGTTCCGCGGTGGAATGTACTGTTCATGGCATCGTTTTTTACAGTTGTCCTTAGATTTACCTGCTGAATTTTTTGCATATTTTTAATTCTGAAAAATATCAGTTTTCAAAAAATGTCCAGAGAGTGTCCCGTAAATCCGTATTTCGGTTCGATCGGAGTTTAAACTTCGCTAAAGTGTTGCCTAATGTTCTAGGTCGGCTCTGATACCAATGTTAGGTTTACATAGCACCCTATGAGAGGTTTGGAAGAATCACATGTCACAAAGATTAAATTTTTAGAGTGCTAAGTGAACACACAAGGAATCAATCCTAGAAAATTAGGGTTTCATAACTTTACAAGTAACAAAGGCTAGGGTTTTGAGAGTACAACCTTTGTAGCTCCCTATTCTTGACTCCTTGGCCACTTGAGAGTTGAAAAACGGTTAGCTTGAGGTCTTCTAGCATCCACGACGATCCACCCGAAGCTCCTTTTTCCAAGCTAGCAACTTCACTTTATCAAGAGAATGAAATGAGGCTAACACTCTAAACAAGTGGGCAATACTTGTGTAGAATGGTGTTGTGGTTCTCTTTCTCACTTCAAAATCCTATCTTGTTGAGTATTTTGCTCACTTGAAAGATCTAGAGAGCAAAAGAGCAAGGTTGAAGAAGATGATGGCTTTTTAAGAAGAAGAGAAAAGATAATCTAATGAAAGAAAAAGGAAAAAATATGTATATATATATTTTTCTCTTCTCATCTCAAACCATGGTTAAATGATAAAGATATTATTTAATTTGAGTTAAAACATAAAAGGAAAGTTTAATCCATGGTTAAAAGTAGGTGAGCATGGTTAGGTCAAAGAAGAGTGTAGAAACAAACCATGAATTATCCTTTCCTTTTTCATTTTGTTTTAAAACAAATAGAAAATATAATCCATATAAATAACCAAGGTGTGAGTCTTATATTGCCACCATTTTCTATATATATGCAACCATGATAGAATGATGTATGTATGCATATATGCATGCACATCCATATGTGCATGAACAAGAATGAATGCATACATGCATGCATACATCCAAAAAGAACAAGAAAGGATTTCTAGTGAGAAGCTAATGGTTAAATGATAAATCAACACTTGATTTATCAACCCGGTCATATCACATACGACCCGACCAAAAGCAAGCCGCCCGATTAATATACGGTATCTCATACACGCATTTTAACCAGTTCCATGCGCATATCGCATACGCGCACCACATCGTTTCGCCTGGACTAGGTAACTCCTTTATGGGACTCTAAGACTCGTCAATACGCCGGCAGTGGGTGATGATCATATCAAGCAGCCCCAAGCCGCAAGCGGTCAGCTAAACGTAACGGCCACCCGGGTATTGAGCGATCAGAAGAAAACAAGCGAACCTGCTACAACTTCCGTCGAGCCAACCGGCAACACTACCGTACAGTCCGGTCTCTTCGTCAGATATGCTGCATATCGAGTCTAGGGATGGTAACGTCGACCCCAATAACTTAATAAGTCGCGCCGGTGAATGGTCTATAACAGATCGAGAAACTACTGATAACACTTATCAGTAAATCTCAGCAGCCCTGGCCAGGGACTTACTGATATAACCGGTCGAGTACAGCACAGCATCAACTCCCAATACCGGGAGAGACGAAACCCCTCCTATCTCTCATCGCCTTCATATGTCTCGGGACTGTACCCAACGGCCACCTGTTTGCACGACTCAGTAGAGCGGTGGTAGGGTGGTAATCAAAGTACAGTGGTGGAGCACACAAGACTCTATGACGATCTCGGGTCTACAGACTAACCTGTACCAGTGTCACCTGAGAACTGCTATCCGACGATAGATATAATTCCATATAGGAGTTCTCGGTTGTCCGTCCAGAGTACCCAGTCACCACTGAGCACCCGTATATGATCTTGATGTCAAACATCGTTGAATGTGGGAACATCCATCGCCCATCATATGGGTCTAGTATCATATACGCTAGTCTACTCTGGTATATCGATGCCCCGTCTCGATACACCTATGACTAGGGACATTTCAGGATATGCTTGTAAACTACAGATGTCCCACTAGTATGATCTCTATCATAATCACTGTAGTCAAGCCAATATCCTCAGGGCTTTTTCAACATGTATGAATGAGTAAAAGCATGATCAAATCAACATGTCAGATAAAGAAGAACCAGATAGCATACTATCATGTCGAGCAAGAATGTACACTGAATATATATATATATATATATACATGTATAAATACATCCACTATCACATAATGGCCTCTAGGGCTTACATATATCCAACAGTGTCATGCTTGATGATACATGCAACAAAGGTGTGTGTATGACTTACACCATGCTTGGTTTAATTGCTAGTGTTTTATTTATTTTTCTAATTACAAAAGGTGGCATTTTGTCATGGATGAAAGCTTGTAGAAGCTTGTATTGATCTTTGACCAAGTCCACTCTTTTGTTTTGGATAAGATATTTGTTAACCCAACCAATTAAACCTAGCCATGGTTAATTCTCTATAAAGGTTAATATATGATATTAACTCACCATGGTTGCCATTATCCTTTGGATAATAATCATATGAGATATTTTTTCATCTTCTTCTTCTTCCTCAAAGCTTTCTAGCTTCAATGGAGATGTGAGAAAATGAGTGAGAAAATTAAATCTAAAGTGAGCCCACTTTCTACTTCATCATCCTCTACTACTTGCCATTTAGTATAGGGTGTTTGCTTCACTAATTTAATGATTAGTGAAGAGATGGCTTGGGTTAGTGTCTCCTCGACGTAGATCATCTTCGGCCTCGAAGTCTTCGAAGCAAGCATGTTCGTTTCTTCAAGGGAGCCTCTCTAGAGTCCAGAGTTCACGATCACAGCGAAGGGGACTACTACATGGAGCTATTGAAGTGAAGGACCGGTCTATAAAGGTTGTATTCTTTGCTCACTTAGGATGTAATGTGTTTACATATGTTATTCCGTCGATTTCTAGTTAACGATTCTTAGTTAGGGTTAGCTAAAACGGTAAATTTTTGAATTTGGCATGGACGATGCCTCCCGAAACCTTGCTGCCGTCTTAGGTAACCCTGCATTATCTGCTTATTGCATGTGATGCGATTGGATTAGGGTAGTCGTGCGACTTTGTTGGCTTTCATCAAGGGTCGTGCGGGTGGGTTTAATTCAATCAAGAAATGTACGGGTTGAACTTGACTAGCGGCCTATGATTTGTTGGCCTTCGTCAAGGTCATAGGTTGCTAGTGTCGGCTATAGTGCCCTCAAGGCAATTATCATAGTCGCGGACTTAGGATTATGATGATTGAGTGAGAACCTATACCGATAAAACAGTCTTACTCAAGATGATAGTATGCTATCTGGTTTGTCTTTATCATCATGTTGATAAAGCCCATAGGATTCTTGCTTGACTGCCAGCATTATGATGGCGATCATATATGTGGGAGCTGGGGTCTATAAGCACATCCTTAAATGTCCCTAGTCGTAGGAGTATCGAGACCGGGCATCGATACTCCAGTGTAGACTGGTGTATACTGATCGAGACCCCGACGAGGGGCGGTGGCTAGGTCTCACAAGCCATTGGTGTTAGTTTGTTCACCTAAGATAGTATACAGGTGCTCATTAGGTTATGAGTACACTGGACGGACTCGTCGGGAACCTGCTAGTTGGTATTATACCTATTGTCAGATAGCAGTTCCCAGGTGACATCTGTACAGGTTAGTCCGTCGACCTGAGATCGTCATTTGTCTCGTGTCAGTTACCACTATGCTTTGATTACTACCCTACCACGGCTCAAAGGAGTCGTGCAAACAGGTTTTAGTTGGGTACAGTCCCGAGCCACATGGAGGCAGTGATCGAATCGTCGGGGATTCATCTCTCCCGGTATTGTGGGTTGATGTCGCGTTGTGTACGGATGGCCATCACCATAAATCCGTGGCCACGGTGGACGATAATTATCGATCCAGGATCGATAGATTCTCAGGTGGTGATGAGGTTTCATACCGACACTAAATATTGCGTTGTTGGGGGTCCGACTTTATCCACCCCCCTAGACTCGATATGCGATACTCTTAGACAAACAGACCGGACTGTGCGGATATTGTCACATACAGGCTCGGTAGGGGTTCAGGATGAGTTTGCTCGTCGGCCTCCCTTTCGCTCAATACCTGGGCAGCCATTACGTACAGCTAGTACCACTGACGTACTTGTGGTTAAACCCACTGCCAGCGTATTGATGAGTCTTTGGAGTCCCACACAGAGAGTTTTTGCGGTTCAGGCGATATGGTGTACATGAGGTAAGTTGATGCATACAGGTGTCCGATTAAATATGTGCACATGCTGCACAGACTTTAATCGGACGGTTGATAATACTAGCGGCTTAGGATTAAGCCAGATTATTAAATCAGGTTTTGATTTAATAATTTACATATGTATTTATATATTTGTATTCTAGTATTATTGTTCACTATTCGTTTTCTCTCTTGACTATTCGTATTTTTGTACGAATACTCGTTTATGTATTTCGGTACATATACCGGGAAGTTGTCACGACCCAAAATTGGCCCGTGACGGCCCTAATACTACGCAACGCCCTAAGACGTAACGTAGCAAAAGAAAGCCAAAACCTAGAAGTCTAAACCATAAAAATACGGAAAAGATAATATAAGTTTTGAAACGTTTGAAATCGCAACCCAAATTCTTTAAAAGTCTTACTTTCCTTCTTTAAAATTTGGCAACGCCCCCTTTTGTAAAAATCAGCCAAGATGAATACAATACAAATATACGACGCCGTAGCGAAGAAATAAAGACAGTAGAGAGAAAGCTGTATATAAAAGACAACAAATCCACAATAATATACAAATACGTCCTCACCAAGTCTCTAAGTCCACAATACAATAGTAGATGGAGAGTACAAATACAACGAAGGTACAATAGGAAATACAGATAATCATCTAACCCACCTAAGCAAAACGGTATACTGTGAGCTGATGCGGTATCTGTGGCAAAAGATAGTAGCTGAATAGCTGAATAGAGAAATAGCCTGCCTCGACTACTCTGGGGAACAACCTGAAACACCTGTGGCACAACGGGGGTGAGTTGCCAACTCATGAATAGTATAAAACATATGCAGGTAATCGCAGGAATGCACGTACAGCATGAATCTAAGATATGCGATTACAGTAATAACATGTCATGCAAATGCTGAATAAAGGAGAGTACACTAGCAGGTACAATCAATATGTAAAGCAACAGTAACATGACAGTAATATGCAATAACTATGCAAAAAGGATATGAGAATGTAGATATGCAACTTATCATAAGGGTACACTAACAGGTACTACCACTATATGAATCTGTGGATAAAAATAGGTAAGGGTGAGGTATAGGGTGGAATATGTCATTTCTACGGAAACCTGATATCGTGGTAGGATCACAATCCATCAAGACACTCACATCCCAAATCCTCAAATCAGCCCCCACATTGGGCTCTCACAACATACAGGTCTCACATCACCTCAAAGTACAATATCGAAAAGCTCTCCTATATCTCGAATGTACAGATCAACCATATCTTTCATATCCAATATCCAATCTGAATGAATCACTTATATCCCAAGTCGAATCTCAAGTAAGTTTCTAACATCCTAAAGGTAAATACACAGAAATAAGAATGATGGGGGCAATACACATATATTAGCGTCCCATTCCACTAATATTGGTGTAAGGGTATATATAACAACGGCTAAATCCCCTGTTATATATACAAAGGTATTAAAGAACTATCATGAAAACAGTGTGCCAAGCATCGACACAGAAATCCTCGTATATCGGGCTCCGTCAGTCCGGATCGGCCCACGGGGTCCGTCTGCGGTGTCGGCCCTCGGCCCCGACAGTACAGATCATCCCGCATCCATCTCTCGACTCTGGCCAGTATCCTCCGGACAACTGCCAGGTCCAACCAATCACCGGTAGGTACTCGCCCACCTCCAGGCTCAATCGGCAAACCCATCGATCTTCTTGCCGAGGGGAACCATACCGGGCCCCACCATGTACTCTCATACGGCAACCACACCTCGTATGGAGTATATAATCAGCACCGATAAAACTCATGGTGGACGCGCAAATATCATATCAAGGAAACCGGGTTGTTCAATGTATGCATAATTTCATGAACTCCCGCGGTTCCCAAATCCCAAAAACATCATATAAAATCTAAATAACAATGCGATATATCTGAATACGAGCAGGTAAACAAAAGTATAAAGCTGAACCAGATGTATGCAAAATCAATAAGGTACATCCAAGTATAGGTATATACCCATAAGAACTGATGTCGTATACCCCCCTGGGTATAAGAAGAATATGAGTAAGATATCCCCCCGGTATAACTAAAATATGTGCAAGGTATACCTGTAGCTGTATCGCAAGGTGTAAATGTACCTATCACTAAAGGTATGATACACTATAGGTATACCGGTAAGCTAGATGTCATGTGTGGTAAGCAATAGTAGTTATAAGGGGTAGTGTGTGACATGGCAATTATTGACGGTGTGTGTATAGCATACAATCCGTGCTCGTGTAACATGAACCGTCAATAATGTGTGCAGTGTCCTACGGCTGCTAGTCACAGTATAACTATATCAAGGAAAATAAAGTAAAGGCGCAATTCTATAATGACGTAGAATGTACGACAGGTATTTGAATCCTAGCCCAGACGCATAACGCCATGCGGGCGATTCCCCTGTAGATGTTAAATCTACTCACCTACACTCCACGCTAGGTGAATCCTACCATCTGCTCCCCCCTGTAGCCGTGTCCGTAGTTCCTGCCTGCAAACCTGCAAATACGACATGAAAATCATATATAAGCCAAAATATTCCGCGAAACGCGATATCGAACCAAAACGAGAAACTCGCGTCGCGAACTAAACGCGCGTGTGCACGATACACTGAATCGTGTGTGTACGCGTCTAAAACCATCGCGACACGCCGCGATACGCTGGATCACAGAACCCACTCACGTATCGCGCGTATCGCGCAAACACAACGGACACCAAAAACGATATATGACCCCAGATTTTCCTACAGGTAAGATATCACAAAACTATACATGCCAAAGACCTAGGAAACACTGCAGAGAACCCTACACAAAACCCTAACACCCCAGTCCCCTTCTGGGCCGCAATTTGCGACCAATATGAGGAATTTGTCGGCCTGGGTTGGGAGTTAGGGGGTCATGCTCTGGTGGTGTGATCTAAACCTAGGTATCATGTCCCAGTATTCTCAATTTTGACCTGAAGGCATCGGGTCACAAGCAGGTCACAGAAATCACAAATATCGCTTAAAAACGACAATTTGCACAAATTAAGAAACCTTATGGTATTTTAGTGTAATCTGGCTATTCCTCAGTTGAAGTGGCCTTATTAACACTTAAATATACTAAGGTAGCTAACACACTCAACAATTTGCCACAACATCTCAAAATCACCAAAATCTAGCACTAAACTAGCTAATTTAACACTAATCGAGCTAATTAACACACAAGCTACACAACAAGCATTAGGGTTCTGAAAATATACCCTATGCAACCCTAGGAAGCAGGTGAAGAAGTGTGTGGAGCTTCTGCAAGTGCTGGGGCTGCTGCTGCTACAGTTGCTGCCTGCTGTTGCTGATGCTGTTGATGCTGCTGCTGATGGTGCTGCTGTGGTTGTTGTTGCTGTTCTTGCTGTTATTGAAGATGATGATGATGCTGCTGCTGATGATGATGTTGTTGTGGTTGTTGTTGTTGTTGTGGCTGCTGCTGCTGTCTCTGTGAGTGAGTGTGTGTGTGTGTGTGTGTGAGAGAGTGAGAGTGAGTGAGAAGAGAAGTGAGAAATGAGAGGCAAAGACAAAACCCCCTCCCCTCTCTCTCTCTTCATTGATGAGGGCATGGTCAAAGCCATGATGCCCCATCATGCACTCTCCCTCTCTCTCACCAAGGTCAACCAAATAAAGAAATTCCTTTTTAAAATTCATTTTCAAATAAAGAAAAACAACCAAGAATAATTACAACCATGACACTTAAACAAATATTAAAACTAGATTAGGGAGAAATGGTTAGTTAACCATGGTTGCTAATCATGGTTTAACCCCAAAAACAACCCTAGTTATCATGCACAAGTGTGTGCAAGCCTAACAAAATTCTAATAAAATACACATTAAATAGGATAAAATATTTAAAACTTAATTTGGTAAACTTTTTATTAAAAACCACACATTAAAAATATAATTAGCTACAAAACACATTCTAAGGTGTTACAATCTCCCCCCCTTAAAAGAAATTCGTCCCCGAATTTTAAAAATATTCCGATACGCATACCTTCAAAGAGAAGATTAAAATCCTCAAATCTCACTCGCAGCCTCCCAAGTGACTAACTCACCATACGGCTACGTCCAAGGAAACCCTTCACAGATGGCAAGACCCTTGACCGATGTTCCTCCACCTGCCAAGCCATTAACACAATTGGCTGCTGGTGAACGAAAGATCGCGTCCAGCTAAATGGTCTGGTGACAAATCATGTGAGAAAGTTCATGAAGGTAATTGTAAAGTATCATCACAAGGAATACGGGGTGAAAATCCAATAATCTGGGCGGAAGTACCAATTTAAAGGCAACGAAACTAACTCGCTTATAGGATCTCAGAAGGACCTAAATCCTGGGATAAGCTTCCCAACATCCAACACGTCATTCATTGGAAAGTCCATAAGAATATATGATCTGTCCCTGCGAACTCGAGTCTATGGCTAACACAGTCGTCATAAGACCTCAGTTCGCAATGGAAAATTCCCATCTTGCCCTAATACAGCTGGACTATCTCCGAAGTCTCTAGACTAACTGGGGTCCAAAGTCCTACTTACGCAGAGTCAGAAAAACAACAGACTGGCGATCGACATGACCTAATGTCACGACCCGAAAGAGCACGTGACTGGCCCTCGAACCATATGAAATCTATAGGACTCCATCTGATCCAAATAAGCCAAAGCCCAGAAATCTAAAACCATTTTAAGAGTAAGTGAAGAAAACTGGTTTAAAGAAGTGTAGGAAAATATGTTTGAAGTCGAGGTTTTTAAATAACTAAGCGGAAGGTGCATTTTTAAAAGGTAAAGTCTTTTCTAAAAATTTCGGCAGAGTTTCTTTTGTAAATACTGGCCCCGAACGGGATACAACAAGCATAACATATATACAATGATAAAAGGCATCCCCAAGCGGGAGCTAGCTCTTCGTCAATTGACGGTCACAACCACACATGCAATATAATATACAACGCCGAAAGGCGAGGATCGATCCAAAAGAAACACAGTAAGCATGAAAACCGCAATACTACTAAGCGCGACTCTAAGGCCAAATAAAACATCACTAAAGTCTGAGTCTGAAACAATAAACAAATTTGGTTGATGGAAATTGTAGATACAAAGAATAATATAAGTACAATGGTGGTTTTGATGCAAAAGGAACCACCTACCAAATGCAATTCACCCGCAAGGAAGCAATGTGCCAGAAATGCCGCAAAGGAACCTGTACGGCAAAACCTGCAAGAACTGTGGCACAACGGGGGTGAGTTGCCAACTCGTGAATAGAGAATAACTACAAGCAGAAACCGAACGCAAGACATAATCCTAGGTCAAAACGGTCAGTACAAAATTCTCAATATAAAACATGCAACCTATAATAAGGCTAGGGTAAATATCTAACCCGAGTGTAATCTCCTGTGCCTGTGTCAGTGCCTCAGGTAGCAATATAACATAAGAATGAGGTATGAATGCATGAGAACATAATACATGTAAATGAAGAAACTGTTTTCATACTTTAGTGAGATTTCCTTTGTATTTTAAAAATGAGGTATCATAATGAAATCAGCATAAAACAGTGTCTAACATCGGCACAAAACGTAATCCAAATATCCCGATATCTCTGTATCCCAATCACAAAATCTAGGGCACCGTCAGTCCAGACCGGCCCCTACCATCAATCTCAAGACCACGACGGTATCCTCCGGATATCCGACGCGTCAGGTAAAATCACCGGTCGGTAGTGCTCCCCTGCCAGGCTCAACGTCATCACCACATTCATCTTGCCCCGGGGTACCGCACCGGGTCCACCATGTACCCGAAACGGTTCATCCGTCTCCTCGAATCGGGTTTCCAAATCCATCAGCAAACTCATGGTGGACGACTCATACATCATGGGAAAACCGCACTTTTTATTTTAAAAGAGAGAAAATGTTTATCTGTGTTTTTGCGGTTTTCCTCCAAATCCAGAAAATCTCACGGAAATCCAAATCCAAAACCTCAGTAACACGTAAAATAGTGAATATATGCATGAGAATCCATGAATGCGGCATAACAATGAATATCAGTATGCATGAAGTAGCAGGTAATAACTACAATGTCTAAACTATTAGCTAATAGGTTATGTCAAGCAATAGTATTTTCTAAGGTGTACGTGACATGGCAATTACCGATGAAGATGTGTGTGAGCCGGCAAGTAAGTGTACGTAGTACCTACGCAACATCGGTAATGGTGCTGGTGTCCTAACAGCATGATATCAATAATGGAGTATGAAACATAATATAAGAATGCGATGCAAAGCGAACCACAAAAAAAGTGGGAGCTGAATCTAGACGCAACTATAACTAATCTGCATTAATCTAATATAAGTCCTACAAATGGTGCCTTTTGAAATATCACGAATCATGGGGTTTTGAAAATAGGGACTACGGTGTTTTTATGAAAAGATACGCCTTTTGAAATGTCCGTAGATCCCTTGACCTGTCTTTTAAAATACCCACAACCCGCTAGTTTTGAAATAGGTAGGAGTCTAATCTAATCTAACAACTACACTAAACTATACAGCTGAACTAACAAGCTGAGCTACAGGTAAGGAAACCGCCTAACATCTAAGTCGATATATATATAGATATAATAGTCGGTGATTCCGCCTCAATAGTATCGCGTACGATACAGTATATCATATGACATCCTCAAGTCATGAGTGTGGATCTATCATCAATGTAAAGCTCATACGGTAAATCGTCGTACGGCATCCCAATAGCGGGGCACGGGTCAATATCACACTATCTCATCACACTTCAGGTATCACTATCAACATATCATATAATCTGGGGTACTATTCTATGTCTAGTATAAATCGATACCATCAATAAAGTATGCATGCGGGGGTAAACACACATCCCAAGCCCGCAAGAATCACATTTCGTATCCCAAATACGAATCATATCACATCACCGATCTCGCGGCACAAAGCCCAATATCATTGACTCATCTCCAAAGTCATCCAATATCATCAACACAGTGCCAGTATAAGTAATATGCAAGGGTGTGCGTGTAGGTGTAATTCTATTCTAGGGTTCGCGACTATGAACTACACTAGTCACTTCTAACCCTACACTATCCATAATACACCTAACTATCATATATAATAACAACTACGGACTGCGGGGGTGCTATACGCCATCCACCCGACTTCCCCCAGTAGATATAATCTACACACCTAGCGTCTTCATTTGTGGACGTCGCCACGCGCTTGCTTGTCGTCCCGAAGTCTTCATGGGGTACCTACACATCAAAATATCGTATATGCGCATTAAAACCAAATCAAAGCTAAAACGGCACATGAAATCCAAAATGATACGATAAGAGGCCTATAGGTTAAAACCCATGGCACGCCTTCAAAACCATCAACACATTCTATATATCGTCGTATAAACGCCAAATAGTCGAGGCAAAACACAATCCACAATTGCAGAATTAAAAATACGGAATACGGAAACATGAATCTCAAACAGCAACTTAGGAAATATGTCCCAGATTTTACCCTAGGTCACTTTATACAAATCTATATATATCAGGGGTCTAACATGAACATGTAGGAGCTACAGAACCAATACGAGCCAAAATGGTGGGACCCAGGCCGCAATTTGCGGCCAATGGGGATAAATTGGCGGCCGGGAAGAAGAAGTGGGAGCTGGGGTCTTGGGGTTAGCTTCCTGGGTGCCTGCACGTGTCACTGTCCAATCAATTTTAATTTAGGGTGTCTCGGGTGATAGCAGATTCAATATACCCTTCACAGATTTCATAAATTCCCCGATATCGTTTTCTAAAATCCGTATTATGGTTTAAGCTTCAGGTTTTGGGTTTCCAATTCATACACTAGGGTGATGGTATAACCTCTACTGACCTCAATTCCATATTACAACCCATAAATCATCACAACCCTAACTAGGTTATCCACAAGTCCACAATATCACACAATATCGATTCGATCTTAATATGAGGGTAAAGGAAATGCATAAACTAAGTTTAAGGTCCAGAAAATACCTCATTTGGCAATTCAAGAATTTTCTTGAGTTGCCCTAGTGGCCAAAATCCTTGCTTCTTTAGCACCAAGTGTAGATCTAGGGATTGTGCACACATTTAATGAAATGGAGATTGGGTTTTGGGGTTGTTTTAGAGGTGTTTTGGAGCTTGAAGAGGGGAGGGAAAGGAGGTGCAGGAGCAACAGCAGGAGAAGGGAGAAAAGGGAGGGAAATGAGAGGAGAAATGGTTAAGTCCTTAGTCAATGAAGCCCATACCTCTCTCTCTCACCAACTACCCATTTCTTTATTCTTTTCCTTTTCCTTTTCCTTTTAAAACCCTTCTCACTCAAATAGTAAACCCAAATGAAAAGCATGGCAAGAAAATGCACAAGTGTGAAAAAGTGATATGTGCATGTGTTGCACAAAAAGCTAAAAACCGATTAGCGATTTTTAATCGCGATTAACACTAAATTAGTGTCAAATTAATCACAAAAACTTTAAAATGTCATAATTCTCTAATTTATCCTATTTTAGAATTTTCCAAATTTTTTCCCCATTTATTTGTATTTAATAATTCCAAAATATTAAAATATTCAATAAAATAATATTAAATTATAAAAATTCCCAAAATTAACATTTTATCTTTTTTGAAATGTTACAATCTACCCCCTTAAAGAAATTCGGTCCCCGAATTTAAATTTAAACCCCCAATACTAAAACAATTTTTGTAATACTCCAATTTGTCGGGGCTCCGAAGACATCAATACATAGAGAATATCCTATGCGTCTGGTGCGCAAGGAATCAAAATCCATATATGTGTCATACAGGTGTACAAAACAACATCTAGGTGCAACGGGTGTGCACGAAACATCTGTCATAGGCAACGTGTGTGCCTGACAGCAACCAAATCAGGTGCATGTAACATGCACGAAGAATCCCGATTTAGTGCATCTGGCGTGCACCAAAATCGTATATCAAAACACAAAAGGTGCATGAAAACTCTGCTGGAAGTGTAAATCAAATCACTGTATAAGGTGGGCGTGAATTCACAATCAAAACCTCGAATGTAATAACTATGCGCAAAATATAAATATCCAGTGGGTGCATGAAACAAATATCATGAAACTCAGTCATCAAAACTAAATCATGCAAACAGAACGCCCAAAATACCGAAATCCAAAATGACGGATACGTGATAATCGAATCACAAAATCATAAATCATAGTACCGTCGTCGGTAGTTCCTCCTTCGAGGTCGAGAAGGAGTCGGTGCATCCACTGCTAGCAGCGCAAGATATCTACTTGCCTCTTGATCACGGTCTGGCGCCCTCTGACTCTGGGTCCTTATCTTCTCTGAGGATTACCTATCTCGCAGTCAATCGGCTCATCGGCCCTGTCAGGTGTGCTAACGGGGACGATTCCGTTCTGGCACTTCTCTGGTCACCTATCGGTCAATCCTCACGACCACTCGTGAGGCAGCCCATCACTGGCGTCGGCCTCTGGCTCTCTGAATGCACGTCACATATCTGATCCTGGGTGCAAACATCATTGCAGCAATGTCCTGGAAGGAATCCTGCTCAAGGTCTCTTCCGATCTTGTCTATGCCGAACTGTACAGAGGCTGGCTCTCCTGCATAATCTCTTCTCACTCGATAGACATCTGTGTCCTCAGCACAATATTTCTCGGAATCTGGTTGCATCCCAATGCCTCTGTAAGCATATCTGACCTCTGGTCTCGACGGGAAGCAATGACAGCTCGTCAGCGTCTCGCCTGAACCTCTGGTTCTACCTGTCTCTATCGTCGTCCACTATGACGTCACGCCATGCATATCTACGCACTGCACTGTTCTTGGCCACGGTCAATCTGAAGTCTCTCACACGGACTCGAAATCGCGTACTCTGTAGCTTCATCATTCTGTAGAAGATGTCAGGCCGAACAGGCCCTCGGGAACACGTCCCAACCATCGGAGGAATACTCAATACTCGTCCGTCCTTGATCGATTCGCAACGCATCTGGGTAAGTTCCTTTATCCGAATCTGGTCAACTACCTCGTCGACAATGCTAACTCTGGCCTGCTGGTTGTGCGCAATATGACCACTCCTGGGTCAGGTCTTCTCGTATAGTATTCCAGAAAGGTCATGTCGAAGTCTCTCTCAAATCTCATCCCTGCCGAATTGCCCAGAAGTCATCATCCCTTGCTGAAGCAAATTCTTGTTCCGGAACGGCTGCATACTTATCGCGCTTCTTTCTGGAAGATATATCCATATACAACGCCTCTGGGTGCGTATCACATCTCTAATGTCAGCGGAGTGGGACGTCATCTCGTCGAAATCTCTTACGAACTCTTTTCTTCACTCTGCTTCAATGTCGACTGATTCGGACTCGTCTCATCGTGGCTGCATGGACTATGCTCCAACGGCTATACTCGTATCTGGAGTCTCCCAAGCAATGCGTCCCATCACATGATATCCGAATGATGTCGAAACATTCGATCGACTCGTCAGAACCTTATAATCCCCCAAGAGATCAACATCTTGAGTACAGTTTAATAGTATCGAGTACATGCCTCAGCGTCGGTGGTCCAGCCGTAGAAGGGCAAACCCAAGCCTCACTAATGGCGCCGCGGAACTGCCGTAAACCCTAAGGTTCAAAGGCTTTCACACGGTCATTAAGTCAAGTTAGGGTTTCATTCTTCTAGAGGGTCCATAGAATCACCTGCATGTCTTTCCGTATACTTTAAACTTGGAAAATGGGCTCCTGACATTCGATCGTCTCAATCGACTCTCAACGAATCTGCGTGAAGTCGTCTCTAGCTGGAATCAATCTATCTGATGACCTCGCATCGGTAAACGGACGGACCAAATGTCCTAGTCATTCATCCTCAGGTGACTGGCGACTCGCTATCATCTCTCTAAGTATATGCTCACGCTGCAGCAGCTCCAACCATCTGGGCGATATCTCGTCATTTGCAGCAGCAACTGGCTCATTCACCTGCACGCCGAACAGCGCCTCAATCCTCCAGGAAAGACGACGCATTGGCGGTCATCTCTGAATCGGTCTGCCCTAGATCTGAGTAAGACTCTCCACACTGGAAATCTTCAACTCAACTGGGCCCGCTCCGGTGCATAAATCGGACGAATCACCTTCGTCTCTCAAATCGAGTAGACTAGCTATAATCTGTCTCATATCTGTCTGGAAGCTCCGACAATCTAAGCTCGTAAGCTCCGAAAGCGACATCCCGTCAATCTCAGAAACAGCTGGTCCCTCTGTCTGCACGGTAGGCGACATCATAATCTCTGAGGTATGATGTACATCAACAGTCCTCTCTCAACTGGCAGCTCTAACAATGGCCCGATCATCCGTTGCAAAACCAAGCACTCGCCTCCACTTGAGGTCACAGTCATCAATACTAACTCGAGACGTTCCCATGTCACCAGAAAACACAATGGTCAGCCCTCGTACCAGACGAGCTCGCACTGACCGTAACCCTAGCAGCAGCCCAAACTGCGCTCAAACATGGCGACAGGAACCTCAATCGAGTATCGAAGAGAGCAGATCAATGGCAAGAAAGGAAACAACAGATCCAGAGTGGATACACGATCATAAGAAGGAACATCATCAATGAAGGTATGATCATGGACTAATAGAATCGGGGATCTCAAATGGATGTATAATCATGGATATAAAGAGAATCACTGATCTCGAAAATATGTACATCCTAAGGTTCCTTAAGCGGAGTGGCGTGTCGTAAGTATGCCGCGGAACATACCAACGGTACGTCACTCTACTTTAGTCATCTATTCCATCAACCAAGGGTCATCCTATACGACGAAAGTTCGGGTCTAATACCCCCTCGACTAAGTCTAAGTTCCGTAAGGTCAAGCCTAAGTTCCGTATATATATAAACGCCCTAGGCTCCACATAGTCAAACTTAGACTCGAACCAAGGTCAACCTAGCGGTCTGATACCAACTTTGTCACGACCCGAAAGAGCACGTGACTGGCCCTCGAACCATATGAAATCTATAGGACTCCATCTGATCCAAGTAAGCCAAAGCCCAGAAATCTAAAACCATTTTAAGAGTAAGTGAAGAAAACTGGTTTAAAGAAGTGTAGGAAAATATGTTTGAAGTCGAGGTTTTTAAATAACTAAGCCGAAGGTGCATTTTTAAAAGGTAAAGTCTTTTCTAAAAATTTCGGCAGAGTTTCTTTTGTAAATACTGGCCCCGAACGGGATACAACAAGCATAACATATATACAATGATAAAAGGCATCCCCAAGCGGGAGCTAGCTCTTCGTCAATTGACGGTCACAACCACACATGCAATATAATATACAACGCCGAAAGGCGAGGATCGAACCAAAAGAAACACAGTAAGCATGAAAACCGCAATACTACTAAGCGCGACTCTAAGGCCAAATAAAACATCACTAAAGTCTGAGTCTGAAATAATAAACAAATTTGGTTGATGGAAATTCTAGATACAAAGAATAATATAAGTACAATGGTGGTTTTGATGCAAAAGGAACCACCTACCAAATGCAATTCACCCGCAAGGAAGCAATGTGCCAGAAATGCCGCAAAGGAACCTGTACGGCAAAACCTGCAAGAACTGTGGCACAACGGGGGTGAGTTGCCAACTCGTGAATAGAGAATAACTACAAGCAGAAACCGAACGCAAGACATAATCCTAGGTCAAAACGGTCAGTACAAAATCCTCAATATAAAACATGCAGCCTATAACAAGGCTAGGGTAAATATCTAACCCGAGTGTAATCTCCTGTGCCTGTATCAGTGCCTCAGGTAGGAATATAACATAAGAATGAGGTATGAATGCATGAGAACATAATACATGTAAATGAAGAAACTGTTTTCATACTTTAGTGAGATTTCCTTTGTATTTTAAAAATGAGGTATCATAATGAAATCAGCATAAAACAGTGCCTAACATCGGCACAAAACGTAATCCAAATATCCCGATATCTCTGTATCCCAATCACAAAATCTAGGGCACCGTCAGTCCAGACCGGCCCCTACCATCAATCTCAAGACCACGACGGTATCCTCCGGATATCCGACGCGTCAGGTAAAATCACCGGTCGGTAGTGCTCCCCTGCCAGGCTCAACGTCATCACCACATTCATCTTGCCCCGGGGTACCGCACCGGGTCCACCATGTACCCGAAACGGTTCATCCGTCTCCTCGAATCGGGTTTCCAAATCCATCAGCAAACTCATGGTGGACGACTCATACATCATGGGAAAACCGCACTTTTTATTTTAAAAGAGAGAAAATGTTTATCTGTGTTTTTGCGGTTTTCCTCCAAATCCAGAAAATCTCACGGAAATCCAAATCCAAAACCTCAGTAACACGTAAAATAGTGAATATATGCATGAGAATCCATGAATGCGGCATAACAATGAATATCAGTATGCATGAAGTAGCAGGTAATAACTACAATGTCTAAACTATTAGCTAATAGGTTATGTCAAGCAATAGTATTTTCTAAGGTGTACGTGACATGGCAATTATCGATGAAGATGTGTGTGAGCCGGCAAGTAAGTGTACGTAGTACCTACGCAACATCGGTAATGGTGCTGGTGTCCTAACAGCATGATATCAATAATGGAGTATGAAACATAATATAAGAATGCGATGCAAAGCGAACCACAAAAAAAGTGGGAGCTGAATCTAGACGCAACTATAACTAATCTGCATTAATCTAATATAAGTCCTACAAATGGTGCCTTTTGAAATATCACGAATCATGGGGTTTTGAAAATAGGGGCTACGGTGTTTTTATGAAAAGATACGCCTTTTGAAATGTCCGTAGATCCCTTGACCTGTCTTTTAAAATACCCACGAACCGCTAGTTTTGAAATAGATAGGAGTCTAATCTAATCTAACAACTACACTAAACTATACAGCTGAACTAACAAGCTGAGCTACAGGTAAGGAAACCGCCTAACATCTAAGTCGATATATATATAGATATAATAGTCGGTGATTCCGCCTCAATAGTATCGCGTACGATACAGTATATCATATGACATCCTCAAGTCATGAGTGCGGATCTATCATCAATGTAAAGCTCATACGGTAAATCGTCGTACGGCATCCCAATAGCTGGGTACGGGTCAATATCACACTATCTCATCACACTTCAGGTATCACTATCAACATATCATATAATCTGGGGTACTATTCTATGTCTAGTATAAATCGATACCATCAATAAAGTATGCATGCGGGGGTAAACACACATCCCAAGCCCGCAAGAATCACATTTCGTATCCCAAATACGAATCATATCACATCACCGATCTCGCGGCACAAAGCCCAATATCATTGACTCATCTCCAAAGTCATCCAATATCATCAACACAGTGCCAGTATAAGTAATATGCAAGGGTGTGCGTGTAGGTGTAATTCTATTCTAGGGTTCGCGACTATGAACTACACTAGTCACTTCTAACCCTACACTATCCATAATACACCTAACTATCATATATAATAACAACTACGGACTGCGGGGGTGCTATACACCATCCACCCGACTTCCCCCAGTAGATATAATCTACTCACCTAGCGTCTTCATTTGTGGACGTCGCCACGCGCTTGCTTGTCGTCCCGAAGTCTTCATGGGGTACCTACACATCAAAATATCGTATATGCGCATTAAAACCAAATCAAAGCTAAAACGGCACATGAAATCCAAAATGATACGATAAGAGGCCTATAGGTTAAAACCCATGGCACGTCTTCAAAACCATCAACACATCCTCTATATCGTCGTATAAACGCCAAATAGTCGAGGCAAAACACAATCCACAATTGCAGAATTAAAAAATACGGAATACGGAAACATGAATCTAAAACAGCAACTTAGGAAATATGTCCCAGATTTTACCCTAGGTCATTTTATACAAATCTATATATATCAGGGGTCTAACATGAACATGTAAGAGCTACAGAACCAATACGAGCCAAAATGGTGGGACCCAGGCCGCAATTTGCGGCCAATGGGGATAAATTGGCGGCCGGGAAGAAGAAGTGGGAGCTGGGGTCTTGGGGTTAGCTTCCTGGGTGCCTGCACGTGTCACTGTCCAATCAATTTTAATTTAGGGTGTCTCGGGTGATAGCAGATTCAATATACCCTTCACAGATTTCATAAATTCCCCGATATCGGTTTCTAAAATCCGTATTATGGTTTAAGCTTCAGGTTTTGGGTTTCCAATTCATACACTAGGGTGATGGTATAACCTCTACTGACCTCAATTCCATATTACAACCCATAAATCATCACAACCCTAACTAGGTTATCCACAAGTCCACAATATCACACAATATCGATTCGATCTTAATATGAGGGTAAAGGAAATGCATAAACTAAGTTTAAGGTCCAGAAAATACCTCATTTGGCAACTCAAGAATTTTCTTGAGTTGCCCCTAGTGGCCAAAATCCTTGCTTCTTTAGCACCAAGTGTAGATCTAGGGATTGTGCACACATTTAATGAAATGGAGATTGGGTTTTGGGGTTGTTTTAGAGGTGTTTTGGAGCTTGAAGAGGGGAGGGAAAGGAGATGCAGGAGCAACAGCAGGAGAAGGGAGAAAAGGGAGGGAAATGAGAGGAGAAATGGTTAAGTCCTTAGTCAATGATGCCCATACCTCTCTCTCTCACCAACTACCCATTTCTTTATTCTTTTCCTTTTCTTTTTCCTTTTAAAACCCTTCTCACTCAAATAGTAAACCCAAATGAAAAGCATGGCAAGAAAATGCACAAGTGTGAAAAAGTGATATGTGCATGTGTTGCACAAAAAGCTAAAAACCGATTAGCGATTTTTAATCGCGATTAACACTAAATTAGTGTCAAATTAATCACAAAAACTTTAAAATGTCATAATTCTCTAATTTACCCTATTTTAGAATTTTCCAAAATTTTTCCCCATTTATTTGTATTTAATAATTCCAAAATATTAAAATATTCAATAAAATAATATTAAATTATAAAAATTCCCAAAATTAACATTTTATCTTTTTTGAAATGTTACACCTAACCCCTAAACCTAAAGGTGGCCAATTGGAGTGTCCCCTGATAACAGCTATCGAAGGAGAACCCTAACGATGGCGAGTGACGATCCCAACTGCTGACGACAAACAACACAAACACACAACTTAACAAAGAACAACTGAGCAAACTGAGTAAAACCGGACGACAAGAATCCGAATGGAGTCACACCCTTATTAAACCTGGGTAGAAACCATAATGAGATTCATGGAGATCTGCTCCCATTCCTACTTCGGAAAGGTAAAAGGTTGCAACTCTCCAGCCGGCCTCAGATGCTCAACTCAAGCACACAACAAGACTGACACCTTGAAACGAAACCTGAAACTTCTCTTTACATCCCTGTCACCCGTAACTATCTCACAAGTCACGTTAAAGCTGGTGGAACTTGAATGAATATAGAGAGTTGACGGATATGCATGTTCTAGGATTATACGTCTCTACCTGATGAAACCAGGTACACAAACGCGTCCCAAACTTAGCACATCATTGTCACAAATCAAGGTCTCCGAATCATTACCCAGCTGAATATGCTCAAGTATCTCTAATGTACGAGCATCGACGGGCAGTGTCTCGCGAAAACGATTTAAGGGAAGTGGTCGGGCGCGTACATGAGCAAGCTGTCCCCTCCGTAGAGACGAACTTAAGCTGTACTCAACGATCACACAAGGACTGTAAATCTGCAGAAGACTAACACAACAATCCAAATCCGCTGCAGGAAGATGTACATTAAGCTCTAGTGGTCCGTGGAAAATCTGACACGACTCTCAAACAAGTAGTGTCTCCAAATTCCCAACGCAAAACCACCGCAGCCATCTCCAAATCATGAGTGGAATATCCTTCTCGTACTTCCTCCAAATGTAGGGAAGCAAAAGCGATGACTTTGTAGTGTCACCTCAGTACACAATCGAGCCCACTCAAGAAACACTACAGTAAGACAACAAGGTCGCCCGAACCAAAAGCAAAGAAAGACTGATGCAGTTGTTAACTGAATCTTCAACTGCTGAAAACTCCGTACACATGCCTCAGTCCAAAGAAAAGAAACCTCCTTACTGTTCAATTCAGTCGACGGTGCAGCACTACTCCAACAATCCTGCATGGAACGGCGGTAAAAACCTGCTAAGCCCAACAATCTGCGGATCCCCGTCCTGCACACACGTCTGGACCTAAGCTGTACGGTCACGATCTCCCTCGAAACCATACGAAACCGTCTCCTGTGACTACAAGACCTAGGAGTTAACACAAAACAAGCCTGAAGAAATACTCAGAGAATTTAGCAAACTGCTGGGGCTCTCCCATTATCTGCATAACAAATCCCCAAGTGTTACTCCTATCCCTCAAGACAAATTAAGTAGACCAAAGTGTCGTAAATAAGACAACAAAAACTGGTCGAGGAACGGCTTGCAGAAATCTGGTTCATCATATCTACGAATGCTGCTAGGGCATCAGGGAATCCAACGACTCACTAATACACACAAAGCCCGTAGCACGCATAAGGCAGTCTTCGGAATGCCGTCACTCCGAATCCGCAATAATGATGACCTGATCCCAAACACACTTAGAAAATGTCTCGCATTCTAGAGCTGATCAAGGAAATCGTCACGGCGAGGTGAAGGATACCTATCCGCACCGTAAGCCGGCTCAATTGACGATCCGTCGATACGCAACCCTAAACTGCCGTCTTTCTCCTCGACGAACAGAAATAGGAGCTTCCAAAAACGAAACACTCAGACGCACAAAACTCCCCAAACCATAACTCTGCAGATGATCCTTTAGCTCCCAAGCTTAGCCGGCTCACCCGGAACAATGTCGGAAAAACTCTCGCACGAAAGGAACCCGGTCCAACGATCCTACTGTGGCTCCGGTATCACGAATGAACTCCAAGAATCCACGACATCTCCTCAGTAGCCGACTAGCGAAAAAGGCTGAATTCAAGCTGTGAGAGGCGGCACAACTATCCGCCTGCACAACAAGAACTGACTTGCCGGGGAAACAAAACCTAACTTGTTTCCTCACGGTAGTCCAAAGACGCCTAGCACGTAATTAACCAATCCGTGCCCAGGAGAACGTCAAATCCAACATCTCTAGAAGGATCACAACGACGGACGAATCTCTATCTCCTATCCGATTGGCACAAAACTGAAATACGTGTCGCGCAACAAAAGAATCGTTGACAGAAGTTAACACCACTACGACTAATCTACCCAACCCCGGTACAAGCAAGAAAACAAACGAATACATGAAAAGAACATATAAATCAAGGGTACCTGAAAACTCCATATTGGACGTCTGCGCGTACCGATGAGTAGAAGCAAACTCTTGTGTCTGCCCTCTACTCGCAGCTGGATGAACTCCTCTGGTAGACTGAGCGCTCTGAGCGAATCTTCCACGTCCACGGCCTCTCTGAAAACGATCCCGACGAGGTGCCAAAGAACAATCCCTGACGAAGTGCTGAAGGCTTCCGCATCGAAAACATCCACGTGCTGAGAGCTGACCATCCTGGGGCTGAGAGCTGAACGACTGTCCTCGTCCTAAGCCTCTGCTACTCCCGCGACGGCCACGAAATCTGCCTCGATGACCAAACCTCTGCCTCTGGGCTGGTACACTGGTACGAGTCCTCCACCGTCCTGGAACTCTCTGAGCCTCTGGAATATGCGCCTCATCAACTGGAGCTGCAACCACTGGTGCTATGTAAGTGACGGACTGCTGCATGCTGACCGTAAGCGACAACTGAGTGACAGGGGTGACAACCTCCTGTCGTAGCTCCCGAACGATATCAACCAAAGAACTCATCGTCTGGCGGAAGTCCTGCATCTCTACCAAAAGTCTATCCATAGTATAGGTCGTAGGCAGATCCGTCTGCACCTGTGCAACTAGAGTGCCATCCTGGTCAGTACTCGTCTCACCAGAGCTAACTCTGACCTCGGCCCTCGTTGCATCACTCTGAGTCCCCATAGTCATCGACGGCAAGGCTATAAATAGATATAAGATGAGATGCGATAAGAATAAGGAAATCGAATCTCAAGGATACGAATCATCAAGGAAAGAATGTCAAGCAAATTGTACTTAGGTCACTTTAGGCGAAGTATCGCATCGGGGTATGCTGCAGACATACACACACTACGGTACTTCGCTTAAGCTACCTATTCCATCATACTAAGGTCATCCTACACTCCGAAAGGTAAAACCTAGCGCTCTGATATCGGGAAGTTGTCACGACCCAAAATTGGCCCGTGACGGCCCTAATACTACGCAACGCCCTAAGACGTAACGTAGCAAAAGAAAGCCAAAACCAAGAAGTCTAAACCATAAAAATACGGAAAAGATAATATAAGTTTTGAAACGTTTGAAATCGCAACCCAAATTCTTTAAAAGTCTTACTTTCCTTCTTTAAAATTTGGCAACACCCCTTTTTGTAAAAATCAGCCAAGATGAATACAATACAAATATACGACGCCGTAGCGAAGAAATAAAGACAGTAGAGAGAAAGCTGTATATAAAAGACAACAAATCCACAATAATATACAAATACGTCCTCACCAAGTCTCTAAGTCCACAATACAATAGTAGATGGAGAGTACAAATACAACGAAGGTACAATAGGAAATACAGATAATCATCTAACCCACCTAAGCAAAACGGTATACTGTGAGCTGATGCGGTATCTGTGGCAAAAGATAGTAGCTGAATAGCTGAATAGCTGAATAGAGAAATAGCCTACCTCGACTACTCTGGGGAACAACCTGAAACACCTGTGGCACAACGGGGGTGAGTTGCCAACTCGTGAATAGTATAAAACATATGCAGGTAATCGCAGGAATGCACGTACAGCATGAATCTAAGATATGCGATTACAGTAATAACATATCATGCAAATGCTGAATAAAGGAGAGTACACTAGCAGGTACAATCAATATGTAAAGCAACAGTAACATGACAGTAAAATGTAATAACTATGCAAAAAGGATATGAGAATGTAGATATGCAACTTATCATAAGGGTACACTAACAGGTACTACCACTATATGAATCTGTGCATAAAAATAGGTAAGGGTGAGGTATAGGGTGGAATATGTCATTTCCACGGAAACCTGACATCGTGGTAGGATCACAATCCATCAAGACACTCACATCCAAAATCCTCAAATCAGCCCCCACATTGGGCTCTCACAACATACAGGTATCACATCACCTCAAAGTACAATATCGAAAAGCTCTCCTATATCTCGAATGTACAGATCAACCATATCTTTCATATCCAATATCCAATCTTAATGAATCACCTATATCCCAAGTCGAATCTCAAGTAAGTTTCTAACATCCTAAAGGTAAATACACAGAAATAAGTATGATGGGGGCAATACACATATATTAGCGTCCCATTCCACTAATATTGGTGTAAGGGTATATATAACAACGGCTAAATCCCCTGTTATATATACAAAGGTATTAAAGAACTATCATGAAAACAATGTGCCAAGCATCGACACAGAAATCCTCGTATATCGGGCTCCGTCAGTCCGGATCGGCCCACGGGGTCCGTCTGCGGTGTCGGCCCTCGGCCCCGACAGTACAGATCATCCCGCATACATCTCTCGACTCTGGCCAGTATCCTCCGGACAACTGCCAGGTCCAACCAATCACCGGTAGGTACTCGCCCACCTCCAGGCTCAATCGGCAAACCCATCGATCTTCTTGCAGAGGGGAACCATACCGGGCCCCACCATGTACCCTCATACGGCAACCACACCTCGTATGGAGTATATAATCATCACCGATAAAACTCATGGTGGACGCGCAAATATCATATCAAGGAAACCGGGTTGTTCAATGTATGCATAATTTCATGAACTCCCGCGGTTCCCAAATCCCGAAAACATCATATAAAATCTAAATAACAATGCGATATATCTGAATGCGAGCAGGTAAACAAAAGTATAAAGCTGAACCAGATGTATGAAAAATCAATAAGGTACATCCAAGTATAGGTATCTACCCATAAGAACTGATGTCGTATACCCCCCTGGGTATAAGAAGAATATGAGTAAGATATCCCCCCGGTATAACTAAAATATGTGCAAGGTATATCTGTAGCTGTATCGCAAGGTGTAAATGTACCTATCACTAAAGGTATGATACACTATAGGTATACCGGTAAGCTAGATGTCATGTGTGGTAAGCAATAGTAGTTATAAGGGGTAGTGTGTGACATGGCAATTATTGACGGTGTGTGTGTAGCATACAATCCGTGCTCGTGCAACATGAACCGTCAATAATGTGTGCAGTGTCCTACGGCTGCTAGTCACAGTATAACTATATCAAGGAAAATAAAGTAAAGGCGCAATTCTACAATGACGTAGAATGTACGACAGGTATTTGAATCCTAGCCCAGACGCATAACGCCATGCGGGCGATTCCCGTGTAGATGTTAAATTTACTCACCTACACTCCACGCTAGGTGAATCCTACCATCTGCTCCCCCCTGTAGCCGTGTCCGTAGTTCCTGCCTGCAAACCTGCAAATACGACATGAAAATCATATATAAGCCAAAATATTCCGCAAAACGCGATATCGAACCAAAACGAGAAACTCGCGTCGCGAACTAAACGCGCGTGTGCACGATACGCTGAATCGTGTGTGTACGCGTCTAAAACCATCGCGATACGCCGCGATACGCTGGATCACAGAACCCACTCACGTATCGCGCGTATCGCGCAAACACAACGGACACCAAAAACGATATATGACCCTAGATTTTCCTACAGGTAAGATATCACAAAACTATACATACCAAAGACCTAGGAAACACTGCAGAGAACCCTACACAAAACCCCAACACCCCAGTCCCCTTCTGGGCCGCAATTTGCGGCCAATATGAGGAATTTGGCGGCCTGGGTTGGGAGTTAGGGGGTCGTGCTCTGGTGGTGTGATCTAAACCTAGGTATCATGTCCCAGTATTCTCAATTTTGACCTGAAGGCATCGGGTCACAAGCAGGTCACAGAAATCACAAATATCGCTTAAAAACGACAATTTGCACAAATTAAGAAACCTTATGGTATTTTAGTGTAATCTGGCTATTCCTCAGTTGAAGTGGCCTTATTAACACTTAAATATACTAAGGTAGCTAACACACTCAACAATTTGCCACAACATCTCAAAATCACCAAAATCTAGCACTAAACTAGCTAATTTAACACTAATCGAGCTAATTAACACACAAGCTACACAACAAGCATTAGGGTTCTGAAAATATACCCTATGCAACTCTAGGAAGCAGGTGAAGAAGTGTGTGGAGCTGCTGCAAGTGCTGGGGCTGCTGCTGCTACAGTTGCTGCCTGCTGTTGCTGATGGTGTTGATGCTGCTGCTGATGGTGCTGCTGTGGTTGTTGTTGCTGTTCTTGCTGTTGTTGAAGATGATGATGATGCTGCTGATGATGATGATGTTGTTGTGGTTGTTGTTGTTGTTGTGGCTGCTGCTGCTGTCTCTGTGAGTGAGTGTGTGTGTGAGTGGGAGTGAGTGAGAAGAGAAGTGAGAAATGAGAGGCAAAGACAAAAACCCCTCCCCTCTCTCTCTCTCTTCATTGATGAGGGCATGGGCAAAGCTATGATGCCCCATCATGCACTCTCCCTCTCTCTCACCAAGGTCAACCAAATAAAGAAATTCCTTTTTAAAATTCATTTTCAAATAAAGAAAAACAACCAAGAATAATTACAACCATGACACTTAAACAAATATTAAAACTAGATTAGGGAGAAATGGTTAGTTAACCATGGTTGCTAATCATGGTTTAACCCCAAAAACAACCCTAGTTATCATGCACAAGTGTGTGCAAGCCTAACAAAATTCTAATAAAATACACATTAAATAGGATAAAATATTTAAAATTTAATTTGGTAAACTTTTTATTAAATACCACACATTAAAAATATAATTAGCTACTAAACACATTCTAAGGTGTTACAGAAGTATTCCGTATTTTAAACGGAATAGCTTCTAGATGATGCCACATCATTATTGATTTTCCATTTATGGAAATTTCATTTGTTTCATAATGAGGTGGAGGGTGTGAGGTGGCATGTGCATAGTGTTGAGCATGGTTTTGTGCATGTAGCAAAGGATGGGCACTTACTTGTTTATTGGAAATTGAAAAAGGGATTTTTTTTATCATGTGATTTTTGGGGGGATGAGAGAGGGGGCCGGCCACACTTGATGAGGGGTTGATTTCATTTTTGATACATGACATTTTTATCACAAGCTAGCCCACTCTCACACTCTCTCATTCACTCAAAAGAAATGTCAAAACACTTAACCATTTTGTTGCTCATACAAAAAGCTTCATCACCTCCATTCATCTTCTTCTATGGTTGCTCCATGGAGCACATGAGATGAGAGAAAAATTGTAGTGAAACTTTCATAGACCCCCACTCTCCATCATTAGCAACTATGGAGCATCGGTTGTCTCGTTCGACGAGGCTGGAGCTTGCGCCGTTTCCCTCAGGTGGATCATTGGAGATGGAGGAAGACCAGCAACCAAACTTCGTCAAGGAGCCTGGAATGAGGACCGAAGGACACGGATCAACTCGGTATAATGATTCTAACTCTTAGTTAGTTTGCTAGTTTAGGGTTTAAGGTCGATCCGTAAATCGGGTAACGGTAGCGCCAGTTTTAGAAATTTTTGTTCCGCATTTTGGCCGCGTTTCGATGGCCGGGGCGCTGCCGCAACCCAACATGGTATCATAACCACCCTTTAAACCCCTTACTAGCTTGTTTAAACGTGCTTAAAAGATTGATCGACGGAATTTACCGAAATCACGATTCTATTTTCAAAGTTTCTGCCGATTTTCAAAAGTGTTCCAAAAATTATTTCCAGAGGCTTACAAATCCGTGCAGGCTTTTTTTAGTGTACAGAAAAAATTTAGGCTCTTGATGCCTCCAAAGCGCCGCGGAACCGCCGCACTTATCCCTATTGGCGGCTGTTCCGCGGCCATTTAGTGGCGACGGGCTTCAAAATTTTTCCTGTAGCCCTCTGACTTGGACTTGTGATTTTTGTGATATTCTGTTTTGGCCCAGTTTTCTGTGCAGTGCTGTTTTTGCTATTGGGGACAATTTGGAATTTTGTCGATCGATATTTTAAGCGTGCATTTCATAGTACATACATTTATATCTGCGACCGTGAATGTCATTTGATCGGTAAACCCGTCTAACTGCTATATGTCTTTTAGACTGGTTTGCGAACGTGACATTCACGTTGATGTTCTGTGTTGTGCTGTGATGTTGGTTGGATCGTCGTGGTGGATAGCAATGGTGCAATGTTAGTACCGTTTTATTTCATTTGTACATTTGATATTGCAGGGCGAGCGTCCGACATGTGGACTGCCGTCACAGCCAGTTTGTATATTATTCTTTTGGGGCACGACCGGACTGAGGTCGATGTCACCCTTGTATATTATTTTATTTTCTATACTAGGATTATCCCGAGGTGGAGTGCACGAATAGCCGGGTTTTAGAGGGCAACTGGTCCGTATCTCAAGGCATTTAGATGGAGGGGACCTTACTCTAGAATTGGCGGGCTATTCGCCGCACTCGTAGGGGGTATAGGTTGACCCAGGAGGGGTGCTTAAGTTACCAGATTCCGTGAAGTGTTGGGTGGTCCATTCATGTTGCTGAAGGGGGCTGCCTCGCTTCTGGTTTTTGTTAGTTATATGTATGCCCTAGAGGCCATTACTGTACATATGATGTATATTGTAGTGGATGCTAGGACATATATAGGGAGGACTTTCTTGCTCGACATGATAGTATGCTATCTGGTTGTACTTTATCTTAACATGTACTCTGATTGTCTTTATATTACATGTTGATAAAGCCCTTAGGATATGTACTCGACTACTGGGACTATGATGAGATCATACTAGTGGGGCCATGGTAGTCGACGTGTACATCCTATAACTGTTCCTAGTCGAGGGTGTATCGAGACAGGGCATCAATACACCAGAGTAGACTAGCGTATACGCATCTTGACCCATATGATGGGCGATGGATGATCCCATATCCATCGGTGTTTGACATCAAGGATGGTGTACGGGTGCTCAGTGGAGACTGGGTACACTGGACGGACTCGCCGAGAACTCCCAGATGGTATTATACCATACGTCAGATGGCAGTTCTCCGGTGACACTGGTACAGAGTAGTCTGTCGACCCGAGATCGTCATAGAGTCTTGTGTGATTCCCACTGTGCTTTGATTTCCATCATACCATGTCCAAGAGGGCGTGCAAAAAGGTGGCTTTTGGGTACAATCCCGAATCACATGGAGGCAATGAGCGATAGGAGGGGATTCGTCTCTCCCGGTATAGGGAGTTGATGTTGTGCTGTGTTCGATTGGCTATAACCGGAAATCCCTGGCCAGGGTTGTTGAGATTTACTGGTAAGTGTTATCAGTAGTTTCTCGAACTGTTATAGACCTCATATCGACTCGACTTATCGAGCTACTGGGGTCTGACGTTTACCACCCCTAGGCGAGATATGCAACATATCAGACGACGAGACCGGACTGTACGGGAGTGTTACTGTTTGGATTCACAGGAGAATGTACAGGCTTGCTTGTTGATCTTCTGAGCGCTCAATACCTGGGTAGCTGTTACGTTTAGCTGACCGCTTGCAGCTTGTGGGTGTTTGATATGATCATCACCTACTGCCGGCGTATTGACGATTCTTTAGAGTCCTACACAGAGGTTTCTTGACTCAGGCAAAACGGAGTAGGAGCACATATGTGATATGTGCGGGACCGAGAATAATGCGATATGTGATACCGTATTATATTCTCGCGATATTTGATATCAGCCGGGTCATCGGATCAAGTGTTGATTCGATGAATCGGTACGGATAAATATTAGTCGGTTATATGCGATATAGCCGGATTGTCGGATCAAGTGTTGATTCGATAATTTAATGTATAATAATATATATGATATATTAAATTACATTAACTAATATTTGCTCACTAAAAGATTCTTTTTCTCACTCGGGTAATATATTGATATATATGCGATATATGTTAATTGTATTATTTTATTTTGTTACGATAAATATTATATATGTGATATATAATATTGTAACATGATATGATAAATAATGCAACTTATTTAGTGGAGTTTAAACATGATTAGGGTTTGGATTAGGGTTAAACTTTCTAGATGTTTCTAGAAGGTTTTGTTTTGTTTTGTGAAAGTTATTTGTAAGTGACTCATGCTTTAACCCAACCCAAACCCTAACCCTAGTCTATTCTCTACAATGGTTAAGTGAACCATGGTTGCATAATTCTATCATATCATTTCATTTCCTATTCATCACAAAAGAATTAACATTATTCATCTTCTTCTTCATTCTCTTTTCATGAAAAAGCTTGCTTGATTTTTCAAAGGTGATGAATAAATATGAGAAAAAGATAAATAAAGAGAGCAAAAATCCTACTTCATCATCCTCATCTTCCCCTGCCATTTAGATGAGGGTGTTCATATCATTTCATGAGTGTTAGCTTGTGTTAAAGAAACTTCAAGGTAGATCATCAAAGTATCGATGATCGGAAGCAAAGGTTGCGTCTTTCTCTTCGTGGAACTTCTCGAGAGTCCGGATCCCGATGATCGCAGTGAAGGGACCACAACACGGAGCATATGAAGTGAAGGACCGGATCTGCAAAGGTTGTAATCCCTCTCACTTAGTGTTAAAGTGTTTAGCATGCTTGTTTTCGCCTAATCTCTAGTTTAAAGTTCCGTATTCGTGTTGTTCGGCATGGCTAATTTTTAAATCGGGCATGGTTGATGCCTCGTAGACCCTTGTGCGCGTGCCTAGCAACCCTACAGTGGTATCAGAGCCAAGCTAGAGCTTTAGGCGAAGTCTAGACGAAGTTTAAAGTCCGATCGAACCCGGAAAACCCGATAAAACCCACTCTCTGGAAATTTTCTGAAAATTTGGATTTTTGTGAATTAAAAATTGTCAAAAAATTCAGCAGGGAATTCTATGAGTTACTGTGAAGCACGTGTTGCTGACTCGACAAAAGAGCCGCGGAACCGCGGCCCCACCCTGGGTTTCGCGGCGGTTCCGCGGCCATTTTGGTGAGTCACACCACGTGGCTTGTACAGTAATTCTTGTCTTCAAGTGCTGAGTCTTCTGGAAATTTTTATTGTTTATTATTCAACTGTTGAATTATCTGGGTTGTATTGGGGACTTAAAGATTCGATCGGATATTTTAACTTTGTTTAGTTTCGTCCGGATAATTTTTAGAAACTGTTAAAAAGTTCGAACGGATATCAATAACTCAATTTTTCCCCTGTCGGAAAATTTTTCAAAAGTTGGATTTTTTTTCTCGTGTTTAAGAATGTTCTAAGTCGTGCAAGTAACTCGGTGGACCCTCTAGAAGACAACAAACCTTAACTCGATTATGTGACCGTCTTGAACTGCCTTTTGAACCTTAGGGTTTGGGGCAGTACGGCGTGCCACATGTGAGACGTTGGCTTGACCCTTCTACGGCTGGACCATTGGTACTGAGGCACGTGATGGATGTTTTTAAACTGATTTCAAGTGTTGAGATATATTGGGGAAATCTTGGGTGTTTGATTATTCGATCGGAAAGTTAAACTTTGTCTATTTATCTGGAATGTGATACAATATTTGGAATCTACAGGTAGTTATGAGATAACTGATTTGAATATTATAAACATAGCAGTTTAGTCTCAAATGATCGGTTGCCACGGAATTTTGATGTGATCAAAAGTCCGTCGCAATCACGTAACGTACGCGGATACTCGCCGGATAAACTTAATAGACAGCTACACCTCTTAGACCCGACCAAGTGACTGTAGGAGAACCCCGTCGCCAAAAGCATCCGTTCCGGTGCTCGCGGCAGCGGTGTTCCGCCTTACTGCACTTCGTCGACGGCATCTGGGGGTGCGGCCGTCTACTAAAGTTTGCGACGGGCATTCGATCAGGACGTCGGGAATCTTGTTGAATTGCCCGACTTGATATTGAAAAGTGTTTTCGATAACGAGACTAAAATGCGGGGTTTATAATTGTTAGGCATGTGATGTCTAAGAAATTCATTTGGTTAGGCATGCAATGTCTATGGAGGTTGCGGATTCCAACTGTTGTAGTTTTACACTTTCTTTTCTGTGACCGTAAGCGTAGTATGTGGTGTATCGCCGGCTTCGTTGCTATACATCAACGACAATCGGGATACGCATACTTGCTTACGTTGATGATATGAGATATTATGTGTTGCTGTGATATGTTGTATTGGATCGTCGCTTTTGAATAGCCGGGGGTTTTATGTGAGATGAGAGTTTTTTCTTTTTCATTCATGTAAAATTCATTTGTATGTAATATTCTTTTATTGGGGCACTTCCAGGTAGCGGAAGATGTCACCGTTGTATATTATTTACTTTTCCGCATTAGGTAGACCCAAGGAGGGGAGCACAAGTAACCGGGTTCTAGGGTCCAGTGGGAGACCATCTCGAGGAGTCGAGACCGGGCCTCCTAACCCTAGAATTGGCAGTGTTACTTGCTGCTCTCGTAGGGGTCTAGGGATGTGGGTTTGGCTATTCATCGCGACCGTGAAATCCGTGTTTTATACAGGCTCGTATTGAAAACACGGACGTTCTAGTATATCCAATATTTCATATATGTTCTTCTGCTGCAATGTTCTGTGATGAGATCAGATTACTGCCTGAGACGAATGTTTATATTATATATATGAGATATATGTTATATTGCAGATTTCATTTTCAAATGTGATGCTTGCGAAGCATAATAAAATGGGACTTCATTAATGAGATTAATGAAATAAAAGAAACCTAAGATGTTGTAGAAACTTGTTTAAAAACTGGTAGCTCTAGTTCTTGCTTTGCATAGCGGTATTCCTTGTAGAACATCCAGCACCTTATTCGATAAGGAAAGGACCGAGATCCCTTCACCGGGAGTGACTCCTTTAGCAATAACTGGCAGATGCTACAAACTCGGTTTGTCTTTTGATTGCTTCTATAGTTCTTGCTTTGCACAGTGATATATATGATATATCCCGCACTTCATTCGACGAGGAAAGGGCTGATGACCCCTTCACCGGGAGTGACCCCTTTAGCAAAACTAGAAAAGCCTAAAAAACACTCCATTTAAAATCACTCGATTCTACGACGATATCAAGTTCATTACGCTCAGGGTTTTATTAAAAACCTGTCGTAGCCCTCCGTCATTTCAGATAAGTCCTACTTAGTATTCATGCTACGTTTGTTGACCTCCGTCAAGACGTAGTGTGCGGTAGCTGACTAGTATTTATCTGCTTATGCATATGATGCAGATTGGATTAGGGTAGTCGTGCGGCCTTGTTGACCTCCGTCAAGGGTCGTGCGGGTGGGTTTAATTCAATCAGGAAATGACGGGTTGAACTTGACTAGTAGCCTATGGTTTGTTGACCTCCGTCAAGGTCATAGGACGCTAGGGGTAAAATATTATTGGTAATTTCAAGTGTTGAAATTTGCAATGAGATTGCATACCTTCAATGAGATAGTTGGATCCCGATACCCGCTGCGAGTAAAAGTTACTTCTGGGAGAGTTTTACACATTACAATTAACCGATCAAGTAGGTGTCCAGAAAGGTGTTAACGGGGTTACGCCTCTGGGAAAACGAGGTTTACTTTAATTAGGTTCGTGCGAAAGCATGGGGACCTCCCTCAAAGTACCGACACTGGCCTGGCTGAAAGATTGGCGAACTTGTAGCGTGTAATTAATCCCGGCTAGTCTTTCCTTTTAGGGTTTGAAGGAAGATTTGACTAAAACAGTGGGAGACATCCTGATTAGATATATTATATAACCAATCTAATCTTGCAAGAGCATACGCTGAGTGTTTTCTTCTCTCTCTCTCTCCAGATAGCGAACATATCACGCCTTAATCAAGATAATAAAACGGATATATTGACGGAACCCGCTTGTTATACTGAGCTGGGGAACGTTGGTCCCGCTCCAACTTATAATTGTTATAAGACAGAGCAGGAAATTGGGGAATACCAGATTTCCCGTGCTGTCCAAACGAAGAAAGTGCATGTTGATGCATCATCTTCGGGTGTGTTCATTACACAGAACTGTTTCTCAGTATCCTTTACGTCCTGGGTATGTGATACCGGATCAGGATCCCGTATATGTAATCTGTTACATGGGCTATAGATAGGTAAAGAACTGAGAACGGGTGATAAGTTTCATGAGACAGAAAACGGTGCAAGTGTTGCAGCCAAGTCTGTTGGTCACTGTCACCCTGTATTACTAGAATACATTGATTCTGAACAAATGTTATTAGATACCAAACCTGATATACAAAATCATATCAATCTCTTTATTAGTAAAGAAAGGATATAATTTTGTATTGTTGGATAATGTTTTGAACATTTCCTATATCAAGAGTTGATCGGTTCAGGCACGTTATCTAAAAGCATTGACGTTCTAAATCAAACTACAGTTCTTAGTATATAGAACACACACAAGAGGAAGAGTTCAGAAATGAACGAATCCTACTTGAGGTATTGTAGACTAGGTCATATCAATGCGACCAGACTGGCTGAAGTTACATATAGATGCATATTTAAATTAGTTTGAATTTACATCTTGTGAAACTTGCCGGTCATGTCACAAAGATAAGATGACCACAGCTCTGTTTGTTGGAAACAGAGAAAGAGTTAGTGAACTTTTGGGATTGATACATGCTGATGTATGAAAGTCCCCTGTCTACAAATGCCAAGATCGGTTCTTTGTACTTCATTACATTCTCTGATAATCTCTCAAGATTCAGACATATGTTCCTGCTGAAACACAAGTCCGAAGCTTTTGAGATATTCACAGAATATAAGTTAGAAGTAGAGAACCAAAATACGGGTATAAGTATTATGTCCTTTGATGAGATCAAGGAGGAGAATACTTGAGCACGGAATTCCTGGACTATTCTAAAAGAGAATGAGATTCTCTCTCAGCATTACTCCTCCGTATACACCATAGCACGATGGTATATCGGGGCGGAGCAATAGCACCCTATTTGATATGGTGTGCTCTATGATGAGTACTACTGAGTTTCCTATTTCCTTTTGGGGAGTTATGCACTTGAGAAGCTGCATACCTATTGAATAGGGTTCAAATCAAATCAGTTCCCTACCACTTCATATGTGATATGGAAAGGGAAGAGCCTATATCTTAAGTTTGTTAAGATTTAGGGTTGTCCGTCTTATGTCTAAAAGCAAAATCCGGACAAGCTCAAGGCAAGGTCTGTTATGTAGAACTGGAAATGTTCCAGCTATACAAAAACAGTTGATGATTTGGTAGAACCAAAGGATTCAATAGTTTCCAACGAACTTCAGCCACTCCGCCGATCTAGTAGGGTTCCTCACCCACCTGAGAGATACTTCGGTTTCTCTATGACAGTGGGAGCGAGGATTGCATCATGAGATGATGACCCAACTAGTTTCGAGCTGGCCATCAGGAGTGGGACTCTGTAAGAATGGTTGGGTGCTTATCGATCTGAGATGGAATCCTTATACACCAACAAAGTATGGACTTTGGTAGCTTTATCTGAAGGGTTAAATCCCCATCAGGAGCAAGTATATCTTGAGAAGATTACTTGGTGTACATGGAAAAGTTGAGACTTTCAAAGCTAGACTTGTTAAAGGTTTGCATCATAGACCAGGTATGGATTATGTTGAAACCTTTTCTAAGGATCTATGCTTAAGTCCATCCAGATCCTACTTGCCACGGCTACATACCATGACTACGATATCTGGTGGTTGGGTGTCATGACTGCTTTTCTAAATGATGTTTTAGAAAAGAGCATCTATAAGTACACAGCCAGAGAGCTTCGTAGATAGTGGGAGCAGCGGAAACATGTGCAAGTTGTTTTATGTGATAAAGCAGGCATCGCGGAGTTGGAACATCTGTTTTGATGTGGTAGTCAAAGAGTTTGACTTCATCAAAATGGTAGATGAACCTTGTATATACGAAAAGGTAGTAGAGAGTATGGTGGCGATCCTCGTAGGGTACGTGGATGGCATACTCTTGATAGGGAAGGTGTTTCCTATGCTACGCTCGGTCAATCTCCGCTTATCACAAGGATTCTCCATATAGGATCAAAGTGATACCTACTAAATCCTAGGTTTTGGTGAGATAGATCTAATTGGATGTTAGGATACTTACTAGTTGTAGTGAGATGGTATCAATCGATCCTGGGGAGAATCACTGGAAAGGTTCCAGGGTGATAAGGACAACTGAATGTCAGACGCAGGCATTGTCTTTACCCTCAGTGGAGGGACGGTATGTTGGAAGAGTTCCAAGCTAGATACCGTGACATACTAGACGATTAAAGGCAAGATACATCGTTACCAAGGATGCTACCAAAGAGGCAGTCTGGATATATATAAGTTCATAAGATGAACTTCGTTCCTACCATTGTGTGACAATGGAGTTGTGACTTTAGCCAAGGAACTACCGTCCCATCAGAAATCCAGATATAATTCTTAGGCAGTATCACCTGATCATGGAGATGGTTGATCTCCAGGGAGATCGAGGTTAGGAGAGTAGACACAGAGGACGCAGCGCGGATCCACTCACAAAGGCCTTTTTTCCAGTAGAGACTTTTATGGGATGGTTGAGTATGGGATACTTCAACCGCAGCTAATTGTTGGGTATGCGATACCATAACAGATGGCCCTAGTGCAAGTGGGAGATTGTTAGTTATATGTATGCCCTAGAGGCCATTACTGTACATATGATGTATATTGTAGTGGATGCTAGGACATATATAGGGAGGACTTTCTTGCTCGACATGATAGTATGCTATCTGGTTGTACTTTATCTTAACATGTACTCTGATTGTCTCTATATTACATGTTGATAAAGCCCTTAGGATATGTACTCGACTACTGGGACTATGATGAGATCATACTAGTGGGGCCATGGTAGTCGACGAGTACATCCTATAACTGTTCCTAGTCGAGGGTGTATCGAGACAGGGCATCAATACACCAGAGTAGACTAGCGTATACGCATCTTGACCCATATGATGGGCGATGGATGATCCCATATCCATCGGTGTTTGACATCAAGGATGGTGTACGGGTGCTCAGTGGAGACTGGGTACACTGGACGGACTCGCCGAGAACTCCCAGATGGTATTATACCATACGTCAGATGGCAGTTCTCCGGTGACATTGGTACAGAGTAGTCTGTCAACCCGAGATCGTCATAGAGTCTTGTGTGATTCCTACTGTGCTTTGATTTCCATCATACCACGTCCAAGAGGGCGTGCAAAAAGGTGGCTTTTGGGTACAGTCCCGAATCACATGGAGGCAATGAGCGATAGGAGGGGATTCGTCTCTCCCGGTATAGGGAGTTGATGTTGTGCTATGTTCGATTGGCTATAACCGGAAATCCCTGGCCAGGGTTGTTGAGATTTACTGGTAAGTGTTATCAGTAGTTTCTCGAACTGTTATAGACCTCATATCGACTCGACTTATCGAGCTACTGGGGTCTGACGTTTACCACCCCTAGGCGAGATATGCAACATATCAGACGACGAGACCGGACTGTACGGGAGTGTTACTGTTTGGATTCACAGGAGAATGTACAGGCTTGCTTGTTTATCTTCTGAGCGCTCAATACCTGGGTAGCTGTTACGTTTAGCTGACCGCTTGCAGCTTGTGGGTGTTTGATATGATCATCACCTACTGCCGGCGTATTGACGATTCTTTAGAGTCCTACACAGAGGTTTCTTGACTCAGGCAAAACGGAGTAGGAGCACATATGTGATATGTGCGGGACTGAGAATAATGCGATATGTGATACCGTATTATATTCTCGCGATATTTGATATCAGCCGGGTCATCGGATCAAGTGTTGATTCGATGAATCGGTACGGATAAATATTAGTCGGTTATATGCGATATAGCCGGATTGTCGGATCAAGTGTTGATTCGATAATTTAATGTATAATAATATATATGATATATTAAATTACATTAACTAATATTTGCTCACTAAAAGATTCTTTTTCTCACTCGGGTAATACATTGATATATATGCGATATATGTTAATTGTATTATTTTATTTTGTTACGATAAATATTATATATGTGATATATAATATTGTAACATGATATGATAAATAATGCAACTTATTTAGTGGAGTTTAAACATGATTAGGGTTTGGATTAGGGTTAAACTTTCTAGATGTTTCTAGAAGGTTTTGTTTTGTTTTGTGAAAGATATTTGTAAGTGACTCATGCTTTAACCCAACCCAAACCCTAACCCTAGTCTATTCTCTACAATGGTTAAGTGAACCATGGTTGCATAATTCTATCATATCATTTCATTTCCTATTCATCACAAAAGAATTAACATTATTCATCTTCTTCTTCATTCTCTTTTCATGAAAAAGCTTGCTTGATTTTTCAAAGGTGATGAATAAATATGAGAAAAAGATAAATAAAGAGAGCAATAATCCTACTTCATCATCCTCATCTTCCCTTGCCATTTAGATGAGGGTGTTCACATCATTTCATGAGTGTTAGCTTGTGTTAAAGAAACTTCAAGGTAGATCATCAAAGTATCGAAGATCGGAAGCAAAGGTTGCGTCTTTCTCTTCGTGGAACCTCTCGAGAGTCCGGATCCCGATGATCGCAGTGAAGGGACCACAACACGGAGCATATGAAGTGAAGGACCGGATCTGCAAAGGTTGTAATCCCTCTCACTTAGTGTTAAAGTGTTTAGCATGCTTGTTTTCGCCTAATCTCTAGTTTAAAGTTCCGTATTCGGGTTGTTCGGCACGGCTAATTTTTAAATCGGGCATGGTTGATGCCTCGTAGACCCTTGTGCGCGTGCCTAGCAACCCTACAGTTTTACAGGTAACTTGCCACGCTCGTAGGGGTCTAGGTTTTCATTGCACAGGCTATCCACACGACAGGGAACGTCGGGTCTCACTTGCGGCTCAAGTGAAACTCGGGGCTCCAGATTATCCACCATTCTGTGTTGCTTCTGTGATGTTTCTGTGATGTTACTTTATATCATGCCTGGGACGAATGTTATATTTATATATTTGTATATATTATTAGATGTTGTATATGTTTTGCACCCGCGCTAGCCCAGTCCCCGCTCTGTCGTTAGTTAAGTAACCTAACGGGTGATGACGGGACCCAGTGGCGAATGCGGATGGCATATACGTACATTTTATTTTCGTTCTTTTCTGGTTTGATTAATTGTTGGGACTGTATTGATTCTTATCAATGCAAGGATAAAACAAACCTATATATATATATATATATATATATGATGTTGTTGGAACCAAGTTTTTAAACTGACATTACAGACGTTCTCTTTTGCTTTGCATCGAGGCATTCAATTGGGAATATCCTGCACCTCATTCGACGAGGCAAGGGCCGAGATCCCTTCATCGGGAGTGACCCCTTGGATAAAAGTTTGCGTCAACGTAATAACTTTACTATAGTCGATTATTTTTGCTTTGCATCATGGTATTCAGTTTGGAATATCCTGCACCTAATTCTACGGGGAAAGAGCCGAGATCCCTTCACCGGGAGTGACCTCTTTAGCAAAAGTTTTCGCCACTATATATTTATAAAACCAATTGGATTCCTTCAACGATATCAAGTTCAATACGTTACATGTTTTTCGCCAAAAACCAGCCGTAGCCCTCTGTCGTTTCTTTTAGGTGGTATCTAGTATTCGTGCTGCGTTTGTTGGCCTTTGTCAAGGCGTAGTGTGCGGTAGCTAGATATTGCTTGTCTGTTGCATTGAGTTGCGATTATCTAGGACAGTCGTATAACCTTGTTGGCCTTTGTCAAGGGTTTGTACGGGTGGGTCTAGAGTAATCCAGGATAGTGACGGGTTGAACTTGACTTGTGGTTTATGATTTGTTGGCCTTTGTCAAGGTCATAAACCGCTTGGGGTAAAAATCATATCGGGAGTTTCAAACATACATGAAACTTGCCAGGCTTGCGCATACCTTCTATAGTGTGGTGACTTGAGTGGATTCCATCAAGTTATCATGCGATGATAGTTGGATCCCGATTCCCACTGATGAGTAAGATTACTCCTCGGGTGATTCCGACTAATTCTCCTTTTGGGTTTGGAGGAGAATTCGAGGAAACAGTGGGAGCCATCCAGATTAGATAAAATGATTAACCATTCTGATCTAGGTTAGAGTGCACACTGAGTGTTTCTTCTCTCTCTCTCTGGCTGCGACTATGACCTACCCATGACTAAAACTCATGAAACCAAATTGACCGAACCTTCTTAAAACGCTTTGGCTTTTGGAATGTCATGGTGTCGCATACATCATTGCCACTTCTATATCACCTTTACATTTCTCCAAAACACCTCGTATCACTACGAACATCCACTTCCATTGGATAAATCCATCATATGGTTATATACGAACTCGAAGGAACTTTTTCGAGGATGGATTCTGGTTCTGGAGAGATTGAATATGATTATTCGGTTGTCTTTTCCCTTTACCTTCTCTCAGGTTGTGAGTGCTCCTACGATTAGGAGAGGGTACACCTATTGAGCTTATTGGATAGACTTCTTCCAAACCATAGGCAGGTGCCGAACGGTAGGGAAGGAAGAAAACCAATTAAGCTTAAGTGTGGTGTACAGAAGGTAATAAGTAAAGACATAAAAAGGGATTAGAATAATGGTAAAGGAAATTGCGACCATCATCATTCACAACAAAAACCGTGTATACCCCTGCCACTCCTATATCCAGTTTGCTTTTTCTCTAGGACACTCCGTGTCACTATGGATATCCACTTCCATTGGATAAATCCATCGTATGGTTATATACGAACTCGAAGGAACTTTTTCGAGGATGGATTCTGGTTCTGGAGAGATTGGATAGGATTATTCAGATGTATTTTCCTATTACCTTCTCTCAGGTTGCGAGGGCTCCTAGGATTAGGAGAGTACACCTATTACGCTTATTGGATAGTCTTCCAAACCTTAGGCTGGTGCCGAAGGGTAGGGAAAGAAGAAAACCAATTAGCCTAAAAGAAGGTGTACAGAAGGTAATAAGTAAAGACATAATAAAGGGATTGGAGTGAGGGCAGGTAAGTATATGGTTACTGTCGTGAATCAGGATAGTGGAAGAGGCGTTACTAGGAATACTCAGTTACCCCTTCGAAATATTTTCATGTTTCAGTTTTACTGTGCGATGTTAATTGAAAACTGTTTTCTCAATAAGAATCTAACTCCAGAGTATGTATTTACCAGATCAGTTTCTCACATCTGTATGTTATTACAGATGGTGAGTGGGAGTAAGATATTGGGAATTGGGTGATTAGATCCTCATTATATCGGAATTCGTTGTAATTGGTGATATTTGAGGAAATCATCTAGATTTTGCCGGATGGCAAATAATTGGTTTTGAATATCCGTTGTTATGCACCAATTTCAAACTGATAAATCTGTACATTTATTTTATAAAGTTTTTGGAGATAGTGCCCTCAGAGTCAATTATTGGATCACAAGCACGTGATTGCAATGATTGAAAGGGGACCTATACCGGTAGGACAGTCTTACTCATGATGATAGTATGCTATCTGGTTTATCTTTATCATCGTGTACTGTTTTAGGTGACCTTACAGGTCACTATTACACGTTGGTAGAGCCCCTAGGATTCTTGCTTGACTGCCAGTAGTATGAGGGCGATCATATACGTGGGAGCTGGAGTCTATAAGCACATCCTTAAAAGGTCCCTAGTCGTGGGAGTTTCGAGACAAGGCATCAATACTCTAGAGTAGACTAGTGTATACAGTCGAGATCCCGACGAGGGGCGGTGGCCGGTCTCACAAGCCACTGGTGTCAGTTGGTTGACTTAAGATGTATATAGGTGCTCATTGGGTTATGAGTACATCGGACAGAACTCGCCGGGAACCTGCTAGTTGGGATTATACCAGACGTCATATAGCAGTTCCCTGGTGACATGTGTACATGTTAGTTCATTGACCTGAGATCGTCATTTGTCTCTTGTGAGTTCCCACTGCGCTTTGATTACTACCCTACCACGACTCAAAGGAGTCGTGCAAACAGGTTTTAGTTGGGTACAGTCCCGAGCCATATGGAGGTAGTGAGCGGATCTGCAGGGGTTCGTCTCTCCCGGTATTGGGGGTGAGGTCGCGCTGTGTCTAACAGAGCCATTACACGAAGTCCTTGGCCAAGGCAGGAGATTTACTGGTAGGTATTCCAGTAGTATCTCAGGGTGTTCTGGGCTACACTCTGACACGACTTGTACCTCTTTTGGGGGTCTGACTTTTACCAACCCCCTAGGCCCGCCATGCGATGCTCATAGATGAACGGACCGGACTGTACGGATATTGTCACTGATAGTCTCAGTAGGGTGTCAGGATGAGTTCGCTCATCGACGTCCCTTTTGGTTAATACCTGGTAGCCCGTCACGTATGGCTAATACCTCTGACGTGGTAGTTGTTAAATCCACAGCCAAATTATTGACGAGTCTTTAGAGTCCCCCACAGACCGTTTTCTCAAGTTTCGGGCAAAACGCTGTAGAGGCCGTATGGAGATATGGCAGGGTTCGATCAGATACGTGTGGTATTGCACGGATCATGATCGGACGGATAATACTAGCGGGCTTTGGTTTAAGCCGGATCCTAGTATTGTACAGTGTAGATTTTGTCTCATTGCATTTGTATTCGGTCGGAATACAAATGTGGGTATGTATATACAGTCGCGGGGTTTTCCTGTAATTTATTACGGGATCAGTTTTCTGAAGTTGCCAGTTTGTATTCTGTTTCGGCCAGTTTTCCTTTGTTCCTTCATGGCCGGATTTTCTGGTGGAGGGGCTAATTTGCATATTTGCAAATTAGCAATTGTGGAGGGTTTATTTGTAAATGTGGGATTATGATAGATATAGCATCTTTGCTTTTTTCCTTCATAATGGCTAGCATTTATGGTGATTAGTTTTGAAAGGATGGGATTAGAAATAGAAGTGACATTATTATCATCACATTGGTTATGGTCACCATTTTGCTTTTACTACACTCACCTCCCTTCATGGTTTTGGTTTTCTCTCTCCTCATTCTTGAAAGGGGCCGGCCACTTCTAGAGGTGGAAGGGGATTCAATTCTAGTATGAGGAAAAATATTCATCACACATTTTTGCTTGCTACAAAAATCATTCATCTCCATAGCTTCTTCTTCCATCAAATGGAAACTTCAAACCCCACGAGACAATCCATTCTACACTTCGCCTACAGTATTCTTGGACACGTCGACTCGCCAACTTCGTGCCCGAATTGCCTCGGTCCAGAGGTGGGAGCCCGTAAAAGAAGCCGGCGATGTGGTGCCCGTTCCGATGAGGAGATGAAGACTGGAGATTCCGCGAGGAGATCGGAGTGGAGGCCGAAGACCGAAGGACATGGATCGCTTGGTATAGCTTTCTACCCATTCTCTAGTTTGCTAGCATTAGGTTAATGGCCCGATCTGGGTTTAAAGTGCGCGGTGGTGCCGGTTTACAAGTTTTGTAAAAGTTTCGTTTCCGCATTCCGGCGTCGGATTGACGGTCGGGGCGCTGCCGTGCACTTACATTGGTATCAGAGCCACGCCATTAACCTAGTCTAGGTTGCCCTAACGTGTTTACAAGTTCGATCGAACGGATTTTCCAAAAACCGCGTTTCCATATCTTACTTTCTGTCGAATTTTTCTGTGCTCTAAAAATTATTTGGTATATTGGAAAAATACGTGCAGGGTTTTTTGAGAATTCTGTGAAAATTTGGTCGGCTGATATTACTGTAGCGCAGCAGATCAGCGGCCAAAACCATGTTTTGGCCGCGGATCCTCCGCCGTTTTGTGGCCAAACTGCACCAAATTTCTACAGTGGTTTTCTGACATGGAAATAGGGTTTTTGGTATATTCTTTTGGGCCCAGATGTTTTTGAGTGCTACAGTTGTGCTTGGGGCCCACTCCGGAAAATTTAGTCGATCGAAAATTTTAAACATGTTAGTTCACAGTATTTACATTATATCTGCGACCGTGAATGTCACTTGATCGGTAAATCCTGTCTAACTGCTATAGCCCTTTTAGACGGATTTGCGAACGTGACATTCACGTTGATGTTCTGTGTTGTGCTGTGATGTTGCGGATTGTCGTGGTGGATAGCCTGGATGCAATGGTAGTACAGTTTGATTTTATATGTACATTTGATATTGCGGGGCGAGCGTCCGACATGTGGACTGCCGTCATTTCTTGTTTGTATATTATTCTTTTGGGGCACGACCGGGCTGAGGTCGATGTACCCGTTGTATGTATATTTTACTTTCTGTACTCGGATTACCCCGCGGTGGGGTGCACGGATAGCCGGGTTCTAGAGGGCAACGGGCCCGCATCTCATGGCGTTGAGACGGAGGAGGCTTTACTCTAGAATTGGCGGGCTATTCGCCGCACTCATAGGGGGTACAGGTTGACCCAGGAGGGGTGCACAAGTTACCGGATTCCGTGAAGTGCTGGGTGGTCCATTCACGTTGTTGAAAGGGGTTGCCTCGCTTCAGGTTTTGGCGGGTAACTTGCGGCGCCCGTAGGCGTCTAGGATTTCATTGCACAGGCTATCCACACGACTAGGGGAACGTCGGGTTTCAGTAGCGGCTCTATGAAACCCGGGGATCCCAGATATATGTATTGTTCTGTGATGCTTATTACATTTCTGTGATGTTGCATTTTATCACGCCTTGAGCGAATATTATATATTGATATATATACTAGTAGATGTTGTATATGTTTTGCACCCGCGCTAGTCCAGTCCCCGCTCTGTCATTAGTTAAGTAACCTAACGGGTGATGACGGGACCCAGTGGCGAATGCGGGTGGCATATACGTACATCATTATTTTCGTTATTTATTGGTGTGATCAATTGATGGGACTGCGTTGATTCGGATCAACGCAGGCTAAACAAACCTATTCTGATGTTGTTAGAACATTTTTCAAAAAAAGCTGTTATCGCAAGGACGTTCTATTTTGTTTTGCACAGTGGTATTCGGTTATGAATATCCAGCACCTCAGTCGACGAGGCAAGGGACGAGATCCCTTCACCGGGAGTGACCCCTTGGACAGAAGTTTGCGTCAGGGCAATAACTTCACTATAGTCATTTACTTTTGCTTTGCATCGTGGTATTCAGTTGGAATATCCTGCACCTCATTCTACGGGGAAAGAGCCGAGATCCCTTCACCGGGAGTGACCTCTTTAGCGAAGGTTTTCGTCACTATATTTTTATAAAGCTATCCAGTTCCTTCAACGATATCAAGTTCATTACGTTAAAGGTTTTCGCCAGAAACCATTCGTAGCCCTCCATCATTTCAGTTAAATATTCGGTAGTATTCAAGCTATGTATTTTGACCTCACGCCAAGGCATAGTGATTGGTAGCTGCCGGATATTTATTTGTTGCATAGATAGAATGCGTTGGTTTGAGACAGTCGTACTGCCATTTTGGCCTACGTCAAGGGTAGGTATGGGTGGGTTCAAATTAACCTGGATAATGATGGGTAGAACTTGACATGTGACTTATGACATTTTGACCTCACGCTAAGGTCATAAGAGCATGGGGTAAAAATCACATCAGGAGTTTCTAAAGAAACTGAAACTTTCCAGGTATGCGCATACCTTCTGGAGTATGATAGCATGAGTGGATTCCATCACGTTATCATGCGATGATAGTTGGATCCCGATTCCCACTGATGAGTTGGTTTACTCCTCGGGTGATCCCGACTAATTCTTCTATCATGTTTGGAGGAGAATTTGACGGTACAGTGGGAGGTTTCCTGATTAGATAAATGGATAACCATTCTGATCTAGGTTAGAGTGCACGCTGAGTGTTTCTTTTCTCTCTCTCTTTGGCAGCGACCATGGCCCGACCCTAGACTATGACTCAGTGACCAAGTTGATAGTTATATGTATGCCCTAGAGGCCATTACTGTGCATAGGATGTATATAGTAGTGGATGCTGGGACATATATAAGGAGGACTTTCTTGCTCGACATGATAGTATGCTATCTGGGTACTCTTTCCCTTAACGTGTGTACTGATTGTCTCTCTGTTACATGTTGGTAAAGCCGTTAGGATGTGTACTTGACTACCTGGACTATGATGCGGATCATACTAGTGGGGACATGGTAGTCTATAAGTACACCTTCAAGGTCCCTAGACGTGGGTGTATCGAGACGGGGCATCGATATACCAGAGTAAACTAGCGTATACCTTCTCGACCCATACAGATGGGCGATGGATGATCCCATATCCATTGGTGTTTGACATCAGAGATGATATACGGGTGCTCAGTGGAGACTGGGTACACTGGACGGACTCGCCGAGAACTTCCAGATGGTATTATACCTTACGTCAGATGGCAATTCTCTGGTGACACTGGTACAGAGTAGTCTGTTGACCCGAGATCGTCATAGAGTCTTGTGTGATTCCCACTGTGCTTTGATTTCCACCTTACCACGTCCAAGAGGGCGTGCAAAACGGTGGCTTTTAGGTACATTCCCGAATCGCATGGAGGCAATGAGCGATAGGAGGGGATTCGTCTCTCCCAGTATAGGGAGTTGATGTTGCGCTGTGTTCGATTGGCTATAACCGGAAATCCCTGGCCAGGGTTGTTGAGATTTACTAGTAAGTGTTACCAGTAGTTTCTCGAACTGTTATAGACCTCATATCGACACGACTTATCGAGCTACCGGGGTCTGACGTTTACCACCCCTAGGCGAGATATGCGGCATATCAGACGAACAGACCGGACTGTACGGTAAGTGTTACTGGTTGGATTCACAGGAGTGTGAGCGGGCTTGCTCGTTGATCTTCTGATCGCTCAATACCCGGGTGGCCGTTACGTTTAGCAGACCGCTTGCGGCTTGTGGGTGTTTGATATGATCATCACCTGCTGCCGGCGTATTGACGAGTCTTTAGAGTCCTACACAGAGGTTTCCTGGCTCAAGCGAAACGAAATAGGAGCGCATATGAGATATATGCGGGACCGAGAATAATACCAGTATGTGATACTGTATTCGATTCTCGCGATTTGTGACATAGATCGGTTATATGCGATATAGCCGGGTTATCGGATCAAGTGTTGATTCGATAAGTTGTTACTATTGATATTAGTCGGTTATATGTGATATGACCGGATCATTAAGTCAAGTGCTGATTTAATGATTTAATGTATAATTATATATTTGATATATCACTTTACATTAACTAATATTGGTTCACTTAAGATTTTTTTCTCACTTGTTTGTGCACATTGTATATGTGATATATTTTTGTGCACAAGATTGTATCATGTTAGATGATACATGCAAACTTGGGTGTATGTTTGACTTAAACCATGTTTAGCAAATGGTTAGGGTTTCTTCTTTTCTTATTTATTCATTCATTTATTTATTCATTTAAGCAAGAAATAAAATGGTGGCTATCTTTGGATTTTCTTTGAAGCTTCATGAAGCTTTGAAAAGTTCAACCATTTTGTTTCTTTTGCTTAACCTAACCATTTGCCTAAACCCTAGTTCATTCTCTACATGAGTTAACACTCACCCATGGTTGCAAATATGATAACCATCACTTGATTTAATTTAATTGATAATTCTTTTTCATTCTCTTCTTATTCTTCTTCATGAAGAAAAAGAAAACCATTCTTGAAAATTCTTAAGTGATGAAATCAAGTGAGAAATCCAAATCCAAAGTGAACCCACTTCCTATTTCTTCATCCTCTACCACTTGCCATGTAGTATAGGGTGTTTTCTTCACAAGTTTCATGACTTGGTGAAGTTGGAGCTCGAGTTAGAGTCGCCTCGACGTAGATCATCTTCGGCATCGAAGTCATCGACCTAGCCCGATCATTTCTTCGATGAAACCACCGCGAGAGTCCGGGATCCGATGATCGCAGCGGAGAGACATCATCACGGAGCCAAAGAAGTGGAGGACCGGATCTACAAAGGTTGTATTTCCATTCACTTTAGAGTAAAGTTGTTTACTTGCAAAGTTTTCGCCTTTACCTCTAGTCAACGATCGCATTAGGGTTTCTTGGCATAAGAAATTTTTTGATTTTGCCATGGTTGATCTGTTGTGAGACTTCATTAGTGTGCCTAGGAACCCTACACAAGTTGACCGAACCTTCTTAAACACTGGCTTTTAGATTGTCAGAGTTGCATACCTCATTGCCACTCCTACTTTTACCCTTTTCTCCAGGACACCCCATATTATTACGAACGTCCACTTCCGTTGGATAAAACATTCGTATGGTTATATACGAACTCGAAGGAATTTATTCGAGGATGGTTTCCGGTTTTGGAGAAAATGAATAGGACTATTCAGTTGTCTTTTCCTTTTATCTTCTCTCAGGTTGCGAGTACTCCTTGGTTTAGGAGATAGTACACCTATTACGCAAATTGGATAGTTTTCTTCCAAACCTTAGGCTGGTGCCGAACGGTAGGGAATGAAGAAAACCATTTAGCCTAACGATGGTGTACAGAAGGTATTATGTAAAGACAAATAAAGGGATTAGTAAGAGGGCAAAGTAAACTGCGACTGCTATTCACGACCAAACCAAGTATTTCATTACCACTCCCACTTCACCTTTGTATTTCTCCAGGACACTCCGTATCACTACGAAGATCCACAGTTATTTGGATACTCCATCGTATGGTTATATACGAACTCGAAAGGAACTTGTTCCAGTTCGGGGATGGATTCTGGTTCGGGAGAAATAGGAATAAGGTTTATTCGGTTGTCTTTTATCTTCACCTTCTCTCGCATTGCGAGTGCTCCTAGGATTAGGACATTACACCAATTGTGCTTATTGGATAGTCTTCTTCCAAACCATAGGCTGGTACCGAAAGGTAGGGAAGGAAGAAAACCATTTAGCCTAAGAGGGTGTACAGAAGGTAATGACTAAAGACATATAAAGGGATTTGGAGAGATGGCAAAGAGATATACGGTTACAGTTGTGAATCTGGTATTGGAAGAGGCATTACTAGTAACACCCGGATACCCCTTCGAAACATTTCAATGTTTCAGTTTCACTGTGTATTGTTAAAAGAAAACTAATTCCCAATTAGACACTTGCTCTAGGGTATGTATTTACCAGATATGATTCTCACATATGTATGGTTTTACAGATGATGAGTGGGAGTAAGTTATTGGGAATTAGGTGATTATCCTCATTATATCGGAATTCGTTGTAATTGGTGATATTTGAGGAAGTCACCTGGGTTGTTTGCCGGATGACAAATAGTTGGTTTTTAATATCCGTTGTTATGCACCAATTTCAAATTGATATATCTGTACGTCTATTTTTATAGAGTGAGATATACCTTTTTGAAATTATGTCTATGAAATTTACCTATATCAGTGGATGGTTAGGTAAGGAGCATTGAACAGCGGTATAATTCTTCTTAACCATAAGTACAATTTTCAACCTACGACACACAGTGAATGAGTCACTAGACTCAGGGGACTTATACAGAGTATTGTATATTGTCCAGTGTCCATTAGGACAGAGGGGTTGGTCCTCGTACTATATTCGGTTTACTTATGACTTCTCTAGTTTTTAGACAAGTGTTTCGAAGAAACACAGGGTCTAAGTTTTGAGAAGTTATAGGTATATGAATAAAGTAGAGAACCAGGTATTGCAAGTATCAGGATTCTTCAAGGTGATCGAAGATGTAGATACTTGTGTATGGTATTCACTTGATAGTAATGATTAAGAGAACTTGCTTCTCTTTCAGGTTACTCATAATTGGAAGCGTTCCTAAGTTGAGTAACGCTGATCGACCTCTTTCCATTTAGTTGACATGCACTGGAGACAGCTGCATGATTTGAATCTGGTTCAATTAAATCAGTGCCTTTGTTTCTGTATTGGATATAGAACAGTTCGTATCTTAACGATGTTAAGGTACAGGGAGTTGTCCGGCTTATGCTTAAAACCAAACTCTGGATAACTCAAGGTACGTTTCTGTAATGGCTGTTTGTGGGTTGACCTAGGCTATGACGAGGGTTGACTTTCTACCATCTGGAAGATTATTAGTGATATTGTTCTTGACTCGCCACGGTTTTTAATAAAAATGGATTTTTTTTCAGAAAACGGTAGTGGGAGTATGGTAGAACTGGAAGTGATTCCAGAACCGCAAACGATTACTGAAGATTTGATAAGAACCTAAAGATTCAATCTGGTTTGACATTCCATTAGCCACTCCGCAGATACGGTGGGTAACCTCTGGCACCCGAGAGGTACTCCGGTAGCCTCAAGGACGGTGGCAGGGAGGTTCTTGTTTACCCAGACTTGTCATTGCTGTTGTTCCAGACTGTGAGACCCGGCAGGAGGATGAGTATAGCGTTGTTCTAGACTAGCTTTAGAAGTGCACGTATATATGACTTTGCCAGAGGGTTGTCGTAGTCAGTGAGAGCAGCGGAAGCATTGGTGGACAAGTGGCTTATGTCTATTTATAGACTAAAGCAGTTGTAGCGGAGATAGATCATCTATTTCTGATATGACAGTCATAGGTTTGACTTCATCAGAATAGGGGATGGATCTGTTAAGAAGGTTGTAGGGTGTGATGTCCTGGTATTTGGATGACATACACAGAGTAAGAAGTGATGTTTTTATACTACGATCGGTTATACTTTGGTTGTCACACAGTGGTTTCTCCACATGGGACTTGGATATAATATCAAGACATTCTGGTTACTGGATCTATGGTTTTAGATCTAGATTTGGGTAGTTTCCCAATCAGGATACTTAGACAACATTCTGAAGGTGTTTTAGAATGGACGACTCCAGGCACGGTAGTGTACCTGCAGGTGATGGAGTCACCCTCTCTAAAGGTGTCTTACAAACTAAAGTGGAGAGGTATGTGCATGATTGGCAGATCACTTGCTTAGGCAATTGAGTCAATCATGAGATGTCAAGCACCGGACCAGATGTTTTTTTGCAGTAGATGCAATATGTTGATATTGATCCAATCCTGGAGAAACGAACGGAAGCAGTTTTAGAACATAAGTGGATGTTCTAGGGATATGATAACAGCAGCCTCTTTTAGGAGACAGTTATCATTCCAGGCTTCCAAGGTGACATAGATGACAGAGAGGTTGTCAGAGTTATAGTTTTCCTTCTGACGAGGGGCAGTATTTTAGAAAGGTGGTCCAAGGGGATACTGAGGGAGGCATGACGCAGGATACTGATTAAGTTCAGTTGACGATACAGTCTAAGAAGTTTGGATTTGGAGTTCATTTATGAGCTAAGTCCCATCAGATATCTAGACATATTCTAAGACAGGTATTCCTCATTTCGGGAGATGGATTTCTCCGCGAACTTGAGATAAAGAGAGACATAGAAAGAAACATCAAGGCGGACCCACTCACTGAGGCTATTCCTCGAACACATTAGTTTCGCAAACTGGTTTTGTGAGACTGATTAGTAGAGGAGTTGGGGGTTCGGTATCACACGGGCTATGAGTATGCGACATTTCAATAATTAGCCTTGAGTGCAAGTGGGAGATTGCTGGAGATAGTGCCCTCAGAGTCAATTATTGGATCACAGGCACGCGATTGCAATGATTGAAAGGGGACCTATACCGGTAGGACAATCTTACTCAAGATGATAATATGCTATCTGGTTTATCTTTATCATCGTGTACTGTTTTAGGTGACCTTACAAGTCGCTATTACACGTTGATAGAGCCCCAAGGATTCTTGCTTGACTGCCAGCAGTATGAGGGCGATCATATACGTGGGAGCTAGGGTCTATAAGCACATCCTTAAAAAGTATCTAGTCGTGGGAGTTTCGAGACAGGGCATCAATACTCCAGAGTAGACTAGTGTATATAGTCGAGACCCCGACGAGGGGCGGTGGCCGGTCTCACAAGCCACTGGTGTCAGTTGGTTCACCTAAGATGTATACAGGTGCTCATTGGGTTATGAGTACAACGGACAGGACTCGCCGGGACCTGCTAGTTGGGATTATACCAGACGTCAGATAGCAGTTCCCTAGTGACATGTGTAAAGGTTAGTTCATCGACCTGAGATCATCATTTGTCTCGTGTGAGTTCCCACTGTGCTTTGATAACTACCCTACCACGGATCAAAGGAGTCGTGCAAACAGGTTTTGGTTGGGTACAGTCCCGAGCCACATGGAGGCAGTGAGCGGATCTGCAGGGGTTTGTCTCTCCCGGTATTGGGGGTGAGGTCGCGCTGTTTCTAGGAGAGCCATTACACGAAGTCCTTGGCCAAGGCATGATATTTACTGGTAGGTATTCCAGTAGTATCTCATGGTGTTCTGGGCTACACTCCGACACGACTTGTACCGCTTTTGGGGGTCTGACTTTTACCAACCCCTAGGCCCGCCATGCGATGCTCATAGAAGAACGGACCGGACTGTACGGATATTGTCACTGACAGGCTCAGTCGGGCGTCAGGATGAGTTCGCTCATCGACGTCTCTTTTGGTCAATACCTGGTAGCCCGTCACGTATGGCTAATACCTCCGACGTGCTAGTGGTTAAATCCACAGCCAAAGTATTGACGAGTCTTTAGAGTCCCCCATAGACCGTTTTCTCAAGTTTCGGGAAAAACGCTGTAGAGGCCATATGGAGATATGGCAGAGTTCGATCAGATACGTGCGGTATTGCATGGATCTTGATCGGACGGATAATACTAGCGGGCTTGTTGGAGATAGTGCCCTCATAGTCAATTATTGGATCACAGGTACGTGATTGCAATGATTGCGGAGGACCTATACCGGTAGGACAGTCTTACTTAAGATGATAGTATGCTATCTGGTTTGTCTTTATCAGTCGTGTACATGATCAGGTGACTGATTACATGTTACACTTTGATAGAGCCCTTAGGATCTTGCTTTACCACCAACAGTATGATGGCGATCATATACGTGAGAGTTGGGTGGTTTATACGCATATCCTTAATTGTGGTCCCTAGTCGTGGGAGTTTCGAGACAGGGCATCGATACTCCGGAATAGACAAGTGTATACAGTCGAGACCCCGACGAGGGGCGGTGGCCGGTCTCACAAGCCACTGGTGTCAGTTGGATCACCTAAGATGTATACAGGTGCTCATTGGGTTATGAGTACACCGGACAGGACTCGCCGGGAATCTGCTAGTTAGTATTATATCTACCGTCAGATAGCAGTTCCCTGGTGACATGTGTACAGGTTAGTTCATCGACCTGAGGTCGTCATTTGTCTCGTGTGAGTTCCCATTGTGCTTTGATTTCTACCCTACCACGGCTCAAAGGAGTCGTGCAAACAGGTAGTTTTTGGGTACAGTCCCGAGCCATATGGAGGCACGTGAGCGGATCGGCAGGGGATTCGTATCTACCGGTATTGGGGGCGAGGTCGTACTGTGTCTAGGAGAGCCATTACACAAAGTCCATGGCCATGGCAGGAGATTTACTGGTAGGTACTCCAGTAGTATCTCAGGGTGTTATTGGGCTTCACTCCGACACGACTTATACTGCTATTGGGGGTCTGACGTTACTAGCCCCCTAGGCAGATATGCGATACTCATAGACGAACGGACCGGACTGTATATACATTATCACTGTTAGGCTCAGTAGGGTTTACCGGATGAGTGCGCTCATCGGCATCCCTTGAGGTCAGTCCATGGGCAGCCGTTACGCATTGCTAGTGCCGCTGACGGTTTGTGGTTAAACCCACTGCCAGGGTACTGACGAGTCATTAGAGTCCCCCACAGACAGTTTCCCAAGTTCGGGCGAAACGTTGTAGAGGCCGTATGGTTTTATGGCAGGGTTCGGAAAATGCACGTGCGTTTACGCACGTGTTATTTTTCGGGCAGATAATACTGGTCGGCTTTGGTTTAAGCCGGATCCGAGTATTATATTGAGTAGGTATAATATCTTTGTCTCAGTTGCATTTGTATTCGGTCGTAATACAAATGCGGGTATATTTATACAGTTTCGGGGTTGTCCTGAAATTCGTTTCAGGATCACTTTTGGAAGTTGCCAGTTTCCAGCTTTCTATCAGCCGTCTTTTAAAATTTGGTTAAAGGCGGATTTATCTTTTCTTGGATGAGGTGAGTCAGTGTTCTAGAAGTTTCTAGAAGTGATGACAAGGATGGTGACTAGGTTCATGAACCTTTAATTGCATTTATTATGTGATGACTAAGTGATTATGACTCATGCTTTGACATTAATACATTTTGTTCTTGTTAAGATATTTTCTTCATGATAAGCTTCATCTTAGGGTCACCACTTGCTCCTACGGTCACCTCCCTCCTTCTATAAAGTGGCCGGCCCTCTCTCTCCTCCTCACTTCACTTGTTGATTTCATTTTAGAGAGAAAAGATTATGATAGTATTTGGGGTGCATGGAATTTTACAGTTCATTTCATTCCATCACCTGATTCCCTCGGCAACTTCATTTACCGATCGTCCACGGACTTGGACGAAGTGAGACAAAGTCATCTACTCATTCTCTACATCATTCTTGGTCGTCTCTTTTAGCAAACTTGACGATCGAGTTGCCTCAAGTCAGAGGCGGGAGCCCGTTTAAAGAATCAGTGATGTGGTGCCACCTCGACGAGGATATCGGAGATCGACGAGATCGGAGCAGCCGCAACGGAGCGTGGGATGATGGTTGAAGAACGAAGGACTCGGATCGTTCGGTATAACCTTTCTACACTCTTTACAGTTTGTTAGTTTAGCAATAATGGCAGATCCGGGTTAAAGTATACGATAGCGCCAGTTAAAAAGTTTTTGTTTCCGAATTTGGCGTCTGTAGACTGCCGGGGCGCTAGCGTAGACTTACAGTGGTATCAGAGCCTCACCATTTTGCTATACTAACTTGTGCTAACGCGTTTAAAACATCGATCGAACCGGAAATCAAAAATCACATTTTTTCAATATGACAGTTTCTGTTGATTTTAAACGGTGTCCTAAAATTTTTCTACACATCTCAGAATACTGTGCAGGCTTTTCTAAGAACCACGACAAAATTTGGGCACGTGACCCCACCAAACCGCCGCGGAAACGCGGTCAAACCCATGGTTTGACCGCGCATCCGCGGCCACGTGGTGTGCTCGTGCTCCCAAATTTTGTCAGTGGGTTCTTCATTGGATTTTGTGGTTTTTGGTAAATATCGTTTTGGCCCAGATTTTGTTACTGTTCACCAGTAAGCAGTGGGGCCCACTTTTTGATATTTGGTCGATCGAAATTTAAACACGTTAGTTTACAGTGCTTACATTATATCTCCGACCGGGAATGTCATTTGATCGGTAAACCGCGTTTGTTTGCTATAGTTCTTTTAGACGGGTTTGCGAACGTGACATTCGCGTTGATGTTCTGTTTTGTGCTGTGATGTTGCGGATTTGTCGTGGTGGATAGCAGTGTGCAATGGTAGTACAGTTTGAGTTTATTTGTACATTTGATTTTGCGGGGCGAGCGTCCAACTTGTGGACTGCCGTCACTGCCTGTTGTATAATATTCTTTTGGGGCACGACCAGGTTGCGGTCGATGTACCTATTGTACTATTTTTCATTACTGTACTAGGTTTTGCCCCGCGACGGAGTGCACGGATAGCCGGGTTCTGGGGGGCAACGGGTCCGCATCTCATGGCTTTGAGAGGCAGAGGGGTCCCACTCTAGAATTGGCAGACTATTCGCCGCACTCGTAGGGGGTACAGGTTGACCCAAGGAGGGGTGCCCAAGATTACCGGATTCCGTGAAGTGCTGGGTGGTCCATTCACTATGCTGTAGGGGGTTGCCTCGCTTCAGGTTTTGGCGGGTAACTTGCCGCACCCGTAGTGGTGTAGGTTTCATTGCACAGGCTATCCACACGACAGGGGAACGTCGAGTTTCAGCAGCGGCTCTGTGAAACTCGGGGATCCCAGATTATCTGTATTGTTTTGTGATGCTTATTACTTTTCTGTAATGTTGCATACTATCACGCCTGGAGCGATTATTGTATATTGGTTTATATACTATTAGATGTTGTATATGTTTTACACCCGCGCTAGTCCAGTCCCCGCTCTGTCGTTAGTTAAGTAACCTAACGGGTAATGACGGGACCCAGTGACGAATGTGGATGGCATATACGTACATTTTATTTTCGTTCTTTTCTGGTGTGATTGAATGATGGGACAGTGTTGATTCTGATCAACGCAAAGTAAAACAAACCTGTTTGCAGTTGTTGGAACAAATTTAAAAAGTGTTATTACAAAGACGTTTTCTTTTGTTATGCATAGCGGTATTCAGTGGAATATCCTGCACCTCATTCGACGGGGCAAGGGCCGATATCCCTTCACCGGGACTGAACCCTTGGGCAGAAGTTTGCGTCAGCGTAATAACTTCACTATAGTCGATTACAAGTTGCTTTGCATAGCGGTATTCAGTGGAATATCCTGCACCTCATTCCACGAGGAAAGAGCCGAGATCCCTTTACCGGGAATGACCTCTTTAGCAAAAGGTTTTCGCCACTATATTTTAAAAAGCTATCATATTCCTTCAGCGATATCAAGTTCACTACGTTAAAGGTTTTTTCGTCAAAAACCAGCCGTAGCCCTCCGTCATGTCATATGAATGGTCAGTCGTATTCAAGCTATGTTGGTCTAGCCCTTAGCTAGGACATAGTGATTGGTAGCTGCTGGGGTGTTCACATGTTGCAAAGATAGATGAGTTGGTTTGGGACAGTCGTACAGCCTTGTTGGCCCTTAGTCAAGGGCGAGTACGGGTGGGTTCAAATTAACAAGATAATGATGGGAAGAACTTGACATGTGACTTATGGTGGGCTAGCCCTTAGTCACGATCATAAGAGCATGGGGCAAAAACTATATCGGGAGTTTCTAAAGAAACTGAAACTTGCCAAGTATGCGCATACCTTCTGGAGTATGAGTAACGTGGATGCATTCCATCATGTTATCATGCGATGAGAGTTGGATCCCGATTCCCACTGATGAGTTGGTTTACTCTTCGGGTGATCCCGATTGATTCTTCTTTAGGTTTGGAGGAGAATTTGACAGGACAGTGGGAGGTTTCCGGATTAGATAAAGTGATAACCATTCTGATCTAGGTTAGAGTGCACGCAGAGTGTTTCTTTTCTCTCTCTCTTTGGCAGCGACCTTTGACCGACCCTAGACTATGACTTAGTGACCAGGTTGACCGAACCTTCTTAACATACTGGCTTTTGGATTGTCTGAGTTGCATAAGTCATTGCCACTCCTTCTTTTACCCTTTGAATTTCTCAGAACACCCGTATTACTACGGATATCCACTTCCATTGGATAGATCCATCGTATGGTTATATACGAACTCGAAGGGACTTCTTCGAGGATGGATCCAGGTTTAGGAGAAATAGAATTGGTTTATTCAGTTGTCTTTTATTGTCACCTTCTCTCAGGTTGCGAGGACTCCTTGGTTTAGGAGAGTACACCTATTACGCTTATTGGATAGTCTTATTCCAAACCATAGGCTGGTGCCGAAAGGTAGGGAATGAAGAAAACCAATTAGCCTAAGTAGGGTGTGCAGAAGGTAATATGTAAAGACAAAATAAAGGGATTAGAAAGAGGGCAAAGTAAATTGCGACTGATATCATTCACGACCAAAACCGCGTACTTCATCGCCACTCCTATTTCACCTTTAAAGGAATACGGTATTATTCAGTTGTCTTTTATCATCACCTTCTCTCAAGATACGAGTACTCCTTGGTTTAGGAGGGTACACCTATTATGCTTACTGGATAGTCTTCTTCCAAACCATAGGCTGGTGCCGAACGGTAGGGAAGGAAGAAAACCATTTAGCCTAACAATGGTGTACAGAAGGTAACGACTAAAGACAAATAAAGGGATTTGGAGAGATGGCAATAAAATATACGGTTGAAGTCATGAATTGGATTATGGAAGAGGCATTGCTATGAATACCAGGATACCCCTACGAAACATTTTCATGTTTCAGTGCATTGTTAAAGAAAAACTGTTTTCCCGATTAGACACTTACTCCAAGGGTAAGTATTTACCAGGTTTCATTCTCATATCTGTATGGTTTTACAGATGATGAGTGGGAGTAAGATATTGGGAATTAGGTGATCATCCTCATTATATCAGAATTCGTTGTAATTGGTGATATTTGAGGAAATCGCCAGGGTACAGTTTTCCACCTACAACGCACAGGTTTTGAGTTGTTTAACTCAGCGGACTTATACAGAGTATTGTATGTTGTCCAAGTGTCCATCAGGACAAAGGGGTAGGTCCTCGTACTATGTTCTGTTTACTTATAACTTCTCTAGTATTTAGACGAGTGTTTCGTAGAAATACAAGGTCTAAGTTTTGAGAAGTTGTGGGTATAAGAATAAAGTAGAGAACCAGGTATCACAAGTATCGGGATTCTTCAAAGAGATCGAAGATGTAGATTCTTGTGATTGGTATTCAGATGATAGTGATGGTTTTGAGAAACGTGTTTCTCTTTCAGGTTACTCATAATTGGATGGATTCCTAAGTTGAGTAATGCTGATTAGCCTCTTTCCATTAAGTTGATATGCACTGGAGACAGCTGCATGATTTGAATATGGTTCCAATTAAATAAGTGCCAAAGTTTCTGTATTGGATATAGAATGGATCGTACCTTAAAAGATGTTAAGGTATGGGGAGTTGTCCAGCTTATGATTAAAACCAGACTCTGGATAACTCAGGGCACGTTTCTGTAATGGCTGTTTGTGGGTTGACCCTGGCTATGACGAGGGTTGATATTCTACCATTTGGAAGATCAATAGTGATATTATTCTTGACTCGCCACAGTTTTAGTAAAAATGGATCTTTTTCAGAAAACAGTAGTGGAGTATGGTAGAACTGGAAGTGATTCCAGAACCGTGAACGATTACGGAAAATTTAATAGGACCTATACATTCAATCAGGTTTGACATTCCATTAGCCACTCCGCAGATTTGGTGGGTAACCTCAGACACCCGAGAGGTACTTCGGTAGCCTCAAGGACGGTGACAGGGAGGTTTTTATCTACCCAGACTTGACACTACTGTTGTTCCAGGCTATGAGACCCAGTAGGAGGGTTGTCGTAGTCAGTGGGAGCAACAGAAGCATGGTGGGCAAGTAGCTTATATCTATTTATAGACTTGAGCAGTTATAGCGGAGATAGATCATCTAATTTTGATGTGAAAGTCATGGTTTTAACTTCAATCAGAATAGGGGATGGATCTGTTTAAGAAGGTAATAGGGTGTGATGTCATGGTATCTGGATGACATACACAGAGTAGGAAGTAAAATTCCTATACTACGATCGGTTGAACTGTGGTCGTCACACAGTTGTTTCTCCAAACAGGATATGTATATAATATTTGACATTCTGGTTTCTGGATCTATGGTTTTAGATCTGGATTTGGGTAGTTTCCCAATGTGGCTACTTTGACAGATATTCTAATGGTTTTTGGAATAGTTGACTCCTAGCATGGTGGTGTACCTGTAGGTGATGGAGTCACCCTCTCTAAAGGTGTCTTACAGACTAAAGGGGAGAGGGATGTGCATGATTGACAGATCACTTGCTTAGGCAATTGAGTCAATCATGAGATGTCAAGTACCACACCAAATGTTGGTTTTGCACTAGATGCAATAAGTTTGTATTAATCCAATCCTGGAGAAACATAAGGAAGCAGTTTTAGAACATAAGTAAATGTTCTATGGATTTGATGACGGCAGCCTCCTTCGGGAGACGATTATCATTCCAGGCTTCAAAGGTGACATGGTAGACAGAGTGATTGTCAGAGTTATAGTTTTCCTTCTGAAAAAGAGGGACAGTATTATGGACAGGTGGTCCAAGAGGATACTGTGGGTGGCCTGGTGCCGGATACTGATTAGGTTCAGTGATCGATACGGTCTAAGAAGTTTGGATTTGGAGTTCATTTATGAACTAGGCCCCATCAGATATCCAGACATATTCTAAGACAGGTATTACTCGATTCGGGAGATGGCTTTCTCCGCGAACTTGAGATTTAGAGAGATATAGAAAGAAACTTCTAGGCGGATCCACTCACTAAGGCTATTTCTCGAACACAATAGTTTTACAAACGGGCTTTGTGATACTGATTAGTAGAGGAGTTGGATGTTCGGTTTCACACGGGCTGTGAGTAGTCGACATCGCAATAATTAGCCTTGAGTGCAAGTAGGAGATTGTTGGAGATAGTGCCCTCATAGTCAATTATTGGATCACAGGTACGTGATTGCAATGATTGCGGAGGACCTATACCGGTAGGACAGTCTTACTCAAGATGATAGTATGCTATCTGGTTTGTCTTTATCAGTCGTGTACATGATCAGGTGACTGATTACATGTTACACTTTGATAGAGCCCTTAGGATCTTGCTTTACCACCAACAGTATGATGGCGATCATATACGTGAGAGTTGGGTGGTTTATACGCATATCCTTAATTATGGTCCCTAGTCGTGGGAGTTTCGAGACAGGGCATCGATACTCCGGAGTAGAATAGTGTATACAGTCGAGACCCCGACGAGGGGCGGTGGACGGTCTCACAAGCCACTGGTGTCAGTTGGATCACCTAAGATGTATACAGGTGCTCATTGGGTTATGAGTACACCGGACAGGACTCGCCGGGAATCTGCTAGTTAGTATTATATCTACCGTCAGATAGCAGTTCCCTGGTGACATGTGTACAGGTTAGTTCATCGACCTGAGGTCGTCATTTGTCTCGTGTGAGTTCCCACTGTGCTTTGATTTCTACCCTACCACGGCTCAAAGGAGTCGTGCAAACAGGTAGTTTTTGGGTACAGTCCCGAGCCATATGGAGGCACGTGAGCGGATCGGCAGGGGATTCGTCTCTCCCGGTAATGGGGGCGAGGTCGTACTGTGTCTAGGAGAGCCATTACACAATGTCCATGGCCATGGCAGGAGATTTACTGGTAGGTACTCCAGTAGTATCTCAGGGTGTTATTGGGCTTCACTCCGACACGACTTATACTGCTATTGGGGGTCTGACGTTACTAGCCCCCTAGGCAGATATGCGATACTCATAGACGAACGGACCGGACTGTATATACATTGTCACTGTTAGGCTCAGTAGGGTTTACCGGATGAGTGCGCTCATCGGCATCCCTTGAGGTCAGTCCATGGGCAGCCGTTACGCATTGCTAGTGCCGCTGACGGTTTGTGGTTAAACCCACTGCCAGGGTACTGACGAGTCATTAGAGTCCCCCACAGACAGTTTCCCAAGTTCGGGCGAAACGTTGTAGAGGCCGTATGGTTTTATGGCAGGGTTCGGAAAATGCACGTGCGTTTAGTGTTATTTTTCGGGCAGATAATACTGGTCGGCTTTGGTTTAAGCCCGATCCGAGTATTATATTGAGTAGGTATAATATCTTTGTCTCAGTTGCATTTGTATTCGGTCGTAATACAAATGCGGGTATATTTATACAGTTTCGGGGTTGTCCTGAAATTCGTTTCAGGATCACTTTTGGAAGTTGCCAGTTTCCAGCTTTCTATCAGCCGTCTTTTAACATTTGGTTAAAGGCGGATTTATCTTTTCTTGGATGAGGTGAGTCAGTGTTCTAGAAGTTTCTAGAAGTGATGACAAGGATGGTGACTAGGTTCATGATCCTTTAATTGCATTTATTATGTGATGACTAAGTGATTATGACTCATGCTTTGACATTAATACATTTTGTTCTTGTTAAGATATTTTCTTCATGATAAGCTTCATCTTAGGGTCACCACTTGCTCCTACGGTCACCTCCCTCCTTCTATAAAGTGGCCGGCCCTCTCTCTCCTCCTCACTTCACTTGTTGATTTCATTTTAGAGAGAAAAGATTATGATAGTATTTGGGGTGCATGGAATTTTACAGTTCATTTCATTCCATCACCTGATTCCCTCGGCAACTTCATTTACCGATCGTCCACGGACTTGGACGAAGTGAGACAAAGTCATCTACTCATTCTCTACATCATTCTTGGTCGTCTCTTTTAGCAAACTTGACGATCGAGTTGCCTCAAGTCAGAGGCGGGAGCCCGTTTAAAGAATCAGTGATGTGGTGCCACCTCGACGAGGATATCGGAGATCGACGAGATCGGAGCAGCCGCAACGGAGCGTGGGATGATGGTTGAAGAACGAAGGACTCGGATCGTTCGGTATAACCTTTCTACACTTTTTACAGTTTGTTAGTTTAGCAATAATGGCAGATCCGGGTTAAAGTATACGATAGCGCCAGTTAAAAAGTTTTTGTTTCCGCATTTGGCGTCTGTAGACTGCCGGGGCGCTAGCGTAGACTTACAGGGCTTTGGTTTAAGCCGGATCCTAGTATTGTACAGTGTAGATTTTGTCTCATTGCATTTGTATTCGGTCGGAATACAAATGCGGGTATGTATATACAGTTGCGGGGTTTTCCTGTAATTTATTACGGGATCAGTTTTCTGAAGTTGCCAGTTTGTATTCCGTTTCGGCCATTTTTCCTTTGTTTCTTCATGGCCGGATTTTCTGGTGGAGGGGCTAATTTGCATATTTGCAAATTAGCAATTGTGGAGGGTTTATTTGTAAATGTGGGATTATGATAGATATAGCATCATTGCTTTTTCTATCATAATGGCTAGCATTTATGGTGATTAGTTATGAAAGGATGGGATTAGAAATAGAAGTGACATTATTATCATCACATTGGTTATGGTCACCATTTTGCTTTTACTACACTCACCTCCCTTCATGGTTTTGGTTTTTCTCTCCTCATTCTTGAAAAGGGCCGGACACTTCTAGAGGTGGAAAGGGATTCAATTCTAGTATGAGGAAAAATATTTATCACACATTTTTGCTTGCTACAAAAATCATTCATCTCCATAGCTTCTTCTTCCATCAAATGGCAACTTCAAACCCTTCGAGACAATCCATTCTACACTTCGCCTACAGTATTCTTGGACACGTCAACTCGCCAACTTCGTGCCCGAGTTGCCTCGGTCTAGAGGTAGGAGCCCGTAAAAGAAGCCGGCGATGTGATGCCTGTTTCGATGAGGAGATGAAGACTAGAGATTCCGCGAGGAGATTGGAGTAGAGGACGAAGACCGAAGGACACAGATCGCTCGGTATAGCTTTCTACCCATTCTCTAGTTTGCTAGCATTAGGTTAATGGCCCGATCCGGGTTTAAAGTGCGCGGTGGTGCCGGTTTACAAGTTCTGTAAAAGTTTCGTTTCCGCATTCCGGCGTCGGATTGACGGCCGGGGCGCTGCCGTGCACTTACAAAAGTGAGATATACCTTTTTGATATTATGTCTGTGACATTTAACTATATCAGTTGGTGATTAGGTAAGGTGCATTCAACAGCTATGTAATCCTTCTTAACCATAGTACAGTTTTTCAACCTATGACACACAGTGTTTGAGTTATTGAACTCAGGGGACTTATACAAAGTATTATATGTTGTCCAGTGTCCATTAGGACAATGGGGTTGGTACTCGCACTGTATTCTGTTTACTCATAACTTCTCTGATTCTATACATGTATTTTGTTAAAATGCATGGTCTAGATTTTGAGAAGTTTTAGGTATAAGAATAAAGTAGGGAACCATTTGTTGTAAGTATCAGGATTCTTTGAGGAAGTCGAAGATGTAGATACTTGTGTTTGGTATTCCATTGATAGTAATGGTTTTGAGAACTTGCTTCTCTTTCTGGTTACTCATATATGGATGCAGTCCTAGTTGAGTAATGCTGATTAGCCTCATTCCTTTTGGTTGATATGCACTGGAGACAGCTGCATGATTTTGAATCTGCTTCTAATTAAATTAGAGTTTTTGTTTCTAAATCATATATATATATATAGAATCAATTTATATCTTAACGATGTTAAGGTATAGGGAGTTGTCCGGCCGATGCTTAAAACCAGAATCTGGATAAACTCAAGGCATGTTTTCAGTAATGGCTGTTTGTGGGTTATCCCGGACTTTGACGAGGGTTAACTTTCTACCATCAGGAAGATCAATATTTATATTGTTCTTGACTCGTCACAGTTTTAGTAAAATGGACTTTTTCAGAAAACACGAGTGGGAGTATGGTAGAACTGGAAGTGATTCCAGAACCACAAACAATTACTGAAGATTTAATAAAACCTGAGGATTCAATTGGTTTCGACAGTCCATTAGTCACTCCGTAGATTTTGGTGGGTAACCTCAGGCACCCGAGAGGTACTTCGATCTTCTCAGAGATGGTGATAGGGAAGTTCTTGTTTACCCAGACTTGCCATTGCTGCTGTTCTAGACTATAAGACCCGGCAAGAGGATGAATATAGCGTCGTTCTAAACTAGTTTTTGAAGTGTACGTGTATATGACTCTGCCAGAGGGTTGTTGTAGTCAGTGGGAGCAGCGGAATCATACAACACAAGTAGCTTATGTCTATTTATAGACTAAAGCATTTATAGCGGAAACATATCATCTAATTTTGATGTGACAGTCATAGGTTTTTGACTTCATCAGAATAGGAGATGGATCTGCTAAGAAGGTAGTAGAGAGTGATGTCCAGGTATTGGGATGACATGCACTTGGTAGGAAGTAATATTCCTATACTACGATCGGTTATACTGTGGTTGTCACAAAGTTGTTTCTCCACATAGGATATGAAAATAATATCTGGTTTTCTGGTTACTAGATCTATGGTTTTAGATCTAGATTTGGGATGTATCCTAATTTGGGTACTTTGACATTATTCTAAAGATATTTCAGAATGGACGACTCCTGGCATGGTGGTATACCTGCAGGTGATGGAGTCACCCTCTCTAAAGGTGTCTTACAGACTAAAAGGGAGAGGGATCTGCATGATTATCATATCATTTGCTTAGGCAATTGAGTTAATCATGAAATGTCGAGTACTAAAACAGATATTGCTTTTGCACCAGATGCAATAAGCAGATATATTAATCCAATCATGGAGAAACATTGGGAAGCAGTTATTGAACATAAATGGATGTTCTTGGGAAATGATTAAGGCAGCCTCCTTCGGGAGACGATTATCATTTCAGGCTTCCAAGGTGACCTGGATGACAGAGTGTCTGTCAGAGTTATAGTTTTTCCCACTTTTGAGGGACGGTATGTTGGATAAATAGTCCAAGCGGATACTGTGGAAGGCACGGCGCATGTTACTGATTAAATTTAGTGGACGATATAGTCTAAGTAGTTTGCTGGATTTAGAGTTCATTTGTGAACTGGGTCCCATCAGATATCCAGATAAATTCTAAGACAAGTATTGCTCATTTCGGGAGATAGCTTTCTCCGCGAAGTTAAGATTAAGAGAGATACAAAAAGAAACATTGGAGCGGATCCACTCAATGAGGCTATTTCTCGAACGCAATCATTTTCGCAAACGGGTTTTGCGAAACTGATTAGTAGAGAAGTTGGGTGTTCAGTATCACACGGGTTGTGAGTATGCGACATCGCAATAATTGTCCTTAAGTGCAAGTGGGAGATTTTTGGCTATAATGCCCTCAAGGCAATTATCATAGTCGCGGACTTGTGATTATGATGATTGAGTGAGGACCTATACCGATAAAACAGTCTTACTCAAGATGATAGTATGCTATCTGGTTTGTCTTTATCATCATGTTGATAAAACCCATAGGATTCTTGCTTGACTGCCAGCATTATGATGGCGATCATTTATGTGGGAGCTGGGGTCTATAAGCACATCCTTAAATGTCCCTAGTCGTAGGAGTATCGAGACCGGGCATTGATACTCCAGTGTAGACTAGTGTATACTGATGGAGACCCCGACGAGGGGCGGTGGCCAGGTCTCACAAGCCATTGGTGTTAGTTTTTTCACCTAAGATAGTATACAGGTGCTCATTGGGTTATGAGTACACTGGACGGACTCGCCGGGAACCTGCTAGTTGGTATTATACCTATTGTCAGATAGCAGTTCCCAGGTGACATGTGTACAAGTTAGTCTGTCGACCTGAGATCGTCTGTCTCGTGTGAGTTCCCACTGTGCTTTGATTACTACCCTACCATGGCTCAAAGGAGTCGTGCAAACAGGTTTTAGTTGGGTACAGTCCCGAGCCACATGGAGGCAGTGATCTGATCGTTGGGGATTCGTCTCTCCAGGTATTGGGGGTTGATGTCACGTTGTGTACGGATGGCCATCACCATAAATCCGTGGCCACGGTGGACGAGAATTATTGATCCAGGATCGATAGTTTCTCAGGTGGTGATGAGGTTTCATACCGACACTAAATATCGCGTTGTTGGGGGTCTGACTTTATCCACCCCCCTAGACTCGATATGCGATACTCTTAGACGAACAGACCGGACTGTACGGATATTGTCACTGACAGGCTCAGTAGGGGTTCAGGATGAGTTTGCTCGTCGGCCTCCCTTTCGCTCAATACTCGGGTAGCCGTTACGTACAGCTAGTGTCGCTGACGTGCTTGTGGTTAAACCCATTGCCAGCGTATTGACTTGTCTTTAAAGTCCCACACAGAGGGTTTTTACGGTTCAGGCGATATGGTGTACATGAGGTATGTTGATGCATACAGGTGTCCGATTAAATATGTGCACATGCTGCGCAGACTTTAATCGGACGGTTGATAAAACTAGCGGCTTCGGATTAAGCCAGATTATTAAATCAGTTTTTGATTTAATAATTTACATATGTATATATATATATATATATATGTATTCTAGTATTATTGTTCACTATTCGTTTTCTCTCTTGGCTATTCGTATTTTTGTACGAATACGCGTATATGTATTTCGGTACATATACCGGGAAGTATTCCGTATTTTATACGGAATAGCTTCTAGATGATGCCACCTCATTATTGATTTTCCATTTATGGAAAATTCATTTGTTTCATAATGAGGTGGAGGGTGTGAGGTGGCATGTGCATAGTGTTGAGCATGGTTTTGTGCATGTAGCAAAGGATGGGCACTTATTTGTTTATTGGAAATTGAAAAAGAGATTTTTTTTATTATTTGATTTTTAGGTGGATGAGAGAGGGGGCCGGCCACACTTGATGAGGGGTTGGTTTCAATTTTGATACATGACATTTTTATGACAAGCTAGCCCACTCTTACACTCTCTCATTCACTCAAAAGAAATGCTCAAAACACTTAACCATTTTGTTGCTCATACAAAAAGCTTCATCACCTCCATTCATCTTCTTCGATGGTTGCTCCTTGGTGCACATAAGATGAGAGTAAATTTTTAGTGACACTTTCATACACCCCCACTTTCCATCACTAGCAACTATGGAGCGTCGGTTGTCTCATTCGACGAGGCTGGAGCTTGCGCCGTTTCCCTCAGGTGGATCATCGGAGATGGAGGAAGACCGGCAACCAAACATCGTCAAGAAGTCGCTGAGAGCTTGGAATGAAGACCGAAGGATACGGATCAACTCGGTATAACAATTCTAACTCTTAGTTAGTTTGCTAGTTTAGGGTTTAAGGTCGATCCGTAAATCGGGTAACGGTAGCGCCAGTTTTAGAAATTTTTGTTCCTCATTTTGGCCGCGTTTCGATAGCCGGGGCGCTGACGCAACCCAACAGCTAGGAGTAAAAGTATTATCGAGAATTTCAAGTGTTAAAATTTACAATGAGATTGCATACCTTCTATTAGATAGTTGGATCCTGATACCCACTTCGAGTAAGAGTTACTCTTGGGAGAGTTTTACACATGACAATTAGCCGATCAAGTAAGTGTCTAGAAAGGTGTTAACGGGGTTATGCCTCTGGGAAAATGAGGTTTATTTTAATTAGGTCCGTGCGAAAGGGAACCTCCCTCAAAATACCAACACTGACCTAGCCGAAAGATTGGCGAACTTGTAAGGTGTAATTAATCCCGGCTAGTCTTACCTTTTATGGTTTTAAGGAAGATTTGATGAAAACAGTGGAAGCCATCATGATTAGATAAGATAATAATCAATCTAATCTTGCAAGAGCATACGCTAAAGTGTTTTCTTCTCTCTCTCTCTCTCTCCAGGTAGCGACCATGTCAGGCCTTAATCAAGATAATAATATGGATGTATTGACCGAACCCGCTTGTTAAACTGAGCAGGGGGACGTTGGTCCTGTTCAGATCATAATTTTGCATTATTATATTCCCCATTCTTATTTATTTTACAAATAAACGGGTGCTTTTGATCGATGTCTGCTACATAGTTGCAGGTTACAGGTTCTCGGAACAAAAACTGACGAAAAGATGATACAAAAGTGAGACTACGACCGACAAATGGAAGAATCTTGATTAAGCCTACAGTTTGGAGAATAAACGAAGATTAATGAACAAGTTCACAAAGTACAATGGCAGCGCAAGATTCAAGACTTCGACACGAAGCAAAGGGTAAAAGTCCACGACGTTATGCACTATGGAAATCTGGAAGAAAACTAGAAGACAATCTGAGAAACCAAGTGAAGAAACAAGTAGGAAAATGCAACAGGAAGAAAACCAGTCAAATTCAGCCAATGACCCCTCTAGATGGCCGCGGAACCGCGGCCAAACAGGGCATTTGGCCGCGGATCCGCGGCCATGGTGCGCCCGTGTCGGTGCAAAAATTCTGTGACGTGAGACGGCGCGTTGACTAGTCTTCTTTAGGGGTATAATTGTAAATGCAGATGTGAATCGATTGTAACCCTAGGGTTTCTATGATCTATAAATAGAAACCCTAAATCTCTTTATGAGGTATGCCTCTTCTCATTGATCAAAAATTCAGAATCATTTGTAATGTTTTGAGAGCATCAATAAAGTAAGTAGATTTTTTTTATTGCCCTAGTTCTTAATTTTTATTTCTTCCCTAGTATAGATTTATTATCTGCCCTAGTTTAAATTAGATTAGAAATTTTTATTAATCTGCCGTAGTTTAGATAGTTAGTCTTTTTAAACCGAAAAATCAAATAAAAACATGTCTTTTATCGATCCCCTAATGAGTGAGTAATTCCTCACTTGTTAGGGTTAGGAATATGAAAGGTTTGAGAGATGAAAACCTCTCACCCCTTTCTTGCCCATCACATATTAATTAATAGGACTCCATGCATACATACACACACCGCTCCCTACGGCACCCTACCCACGAGGTAACGGTGATATCGTAGTTTAAAAGACCGGTTGTGCATGTTTTCCATGGAGGTTAGGGTAAGAATTAAGAAAGGACGGACAAGGACCTAGAGGAAGAAACATCATTTCTTCCCGATTGTCCTAATCCCCTTTATTAATGATTACCATAACACCTAAAGAGATCTAAATTAGGGCATTGGAAGCGGTGGGAAATTTTTAATTTCCAAACTTAACCTAAACCCAACCCTAGCAAGATTCTAGTCCTAATCTAAATCAACTTAGTTTTTAGTGATAATCATCCCAACACCGTTTGGAATTAACTCGTTAGAACGAATTGAGAATACACAACATCCCTGTAGACTGACCCGTACTCACCGGCTAGCTACCAAGCGACGCCGTTCTTGATTGCGGTAATTAATTCTTTGATCGTAAAATTCCAAACAAATCAGGTCCCGCTCCAAATTATAATTATTATAAGTCCGAGCGGGGAATAGGAGAACATCCGGATTCTCACGCCGCCCAAACGAAGAATGAGCATGTTGATGCATCTTCTTCGGGTGTGTTTGTTATCGAGAACTGTTTCTCTGTTCACTCTACCTCCTGGGTATTAGATACCGGATCAGGATCCCACATATGTAATATGTTACATGGGCTACGAAAAGGTAGAGAACTGGGTGAGGTTGATCATTCCGTAAGAGTATGGAATGGTGCAAATGTTTCAGCCAAAGCAGTTGGCGAATATCATCTTATATTACCAAATGGTAATACATTGATTCTGAACTAATGCTATTACATTCCGACCCTGATATGAAATCTTATATCAGTTTCTTTATTAAGTAAAGAAGGATATAATTTTGTAGTACATGTTAATGTTATGAACATCTTCCTAGATCAAATGCTGATTGGATCAGGCTCGTTAAATAATGGCATATATGTTCTAAATCAAACCACAGTTCTTAGCGTACAAAACACACACAAGAGGAAGAGCTCGGAAATGAACGGATCCTTCTTGTGGCATTATAGACTAGGTCATATCAATGCAACACGACTGGCTAAGTTACATAAGGATGAATGTTTGAATCCGTTCGAATTTTCATCTTATGACTCTTGCCAGTCATGTCTCAAAGACAAAATGACCAAAACTCCGTTTAGTGGACACGGAGAAAGAGTTACTGAACTCTTAGGACTGATACATAGTGATGTATATGGTCCTATGTCTACACATGCCAGGAACAGTTCCTCATACTTCATTACATTCACTGACGATCTCTCAAGATACGGACATGTGTTCCTGTTGAAACACAAGTCTGAAGCTTTTGAGAAATTCAAAGAATATAAGCAAGAAGTAGAGAACCAAACGGGTAAAAGTATTAAGATCCTTCGATTTGATTGAGGAGGAGAATACTTGAGCAATGAGTTCCTGGACTATTTAAAAGAGAATGGGATTCTCTCTCAGCTTACTCCTCCATATACACCACAACACAATGGTGTATCGGAATGGAGGAATCACACCCTATTAGATATGGTGCGCTCTATGATGAGCACTACTGAGTTGCTTATTTCCTTCTGGGGTATGCGCTTGAGACAGCCATACACCTATTGAATATGGTTCCTACCAAATAAGTGCCTACCACTCCATATGAGATATGGAAGGGGAAGAGACCATCTCTTAATTATGTTAAGATATGGGGTTGTCCGGCCTATGTCAAAAGGCACAATCTGGACAAACTCAAGGCAAGGTCTGTCCTTTGCAAGTTTGTAGGATATCCCAAAAATTCACGTGGGTATATCTTCTACCGTTCTGAGGAACAAAAGGTGTTTGTTTCTCAAAATGCCACCTTTTTAGAAAAGGAATTTCTTGATAAAGAAATTAGTGGCGAGGAGGTAGAACTGGAAGAAGTTCCAGTAATACAAACCACGACAGAAGATTTGGTAGAACAAGAGGATTCAGTAGTTCCCGACGAACCCCAGCCTCTCCGCCGATCTAGTAGGGTTCCTCATCCACCTGAGAGATACTACAGTTTTCTCATATACGGTGGGAGAGAGGATTGCATCATGGAAGATGATGACCTAACCAGCTTCGAGCAGGCCATCACGAATGGGGACTCTATGAAGTGGCTGGATGCAATGCGATCTGAGATGGAATCCATGTACACCAACAAAGTATGGACTTTGGAAGTTGCTCCTGAAGGGGTAAAACCCATTGGGAGCAAATGGATCTTTAAGAAGAAACTTGGTGTAGATGGAAAAGTTGAGACTTTCAAAGCTAGACTTGTTGCAATGGGTTTTCGTCAACGACCAGGGGTGGATTATGACGAAACCTTTTCTCCAGTAGCTATGCTTAAGTCCATCCGGATCCTACTTGCCATTGCTTCATACCATAACTACGAAATCTGGCAAATGGATGTCAAGACCGCCTTTCTAAATGGTGATTTAGAGAAGTGCGTGTACATGACTCAGCCAGAGGGCTTCGTAGACAGTAGGAGCAGCGAAAAGGTGTTGAACCAGGTATTGCGGAGTTGGAACATCTGTTTTGATGCGGTAGTCAAAGGGTTTGACTTCATCAAGAACGTAGATGAACCTTGTATTTACAAGAAGGTTACAGAGAGTAAGGTCGTCGTAATGTACGTGGATGACATACTCTTGATAGGAAATGATGTTCCTATGCTACACTCGGTCATGCTCTTCTTATCACATAGATTCTCAATGTGTCACGACCCGAAAGAGCACGTGACTGGCCCTCGAACCATATGAAATCTATAGGACTCCATCTGATCCAAGTAAGCCAAAGCCCAGAAATCTAAAACCATTTTAAGAGTAAGTGAAGAAAACTGGTTTAAAGAAGTGAAGGAAAATATGTTTGAAGTCGAGGTTTTTAAATAACTAAGCCGAAGGTGCATTTTTAAAAGGTAAAATCTTTTCTAAAAATTTCGGCAGAGTTTCTTTTGTAAATACTGGCCCCGAACGGGATACAACAAGCATAACATATATACAATGATAAAAGGCATCCCCAAGCGGGAGCTAGCTCTTCGTCAATTGACGGTCACAACCACACATGCAATATAATATACAACGCCGAAAGGCGAGGATCGATCCAAAAGAAACACAGTAAGCATGAAAACCGCAATACTACTAAGCGCGACTCTAAGGCCAAATAAAACATCACTAAAGTCTGAGTCTGAAACAATAAACAAATTTGGTTGATGGAAATTCTAGATACAAAGAATAATATAAGTACAATGGTGGTTTTGATGCAAAAGGAACCACCTACCAAATGCAATTCACCCGCAAGGAAGCAATGTGCCAGAAATGCCGCAAAGGAACCTGTACGGCAAAACCTGCAAGAACTGTGGCACAACGGGGGTGAGTTTCCAACTCGTGAATAGAGAATAACTACAAGAAGAAACTGAACGCAAGACATAATCCTAGGTTAAAACGATCAGTACAAAATCCTCAATATAAAACATGCAGCCTATAACAAGGCTAGGGTAAATATCTAACCCGAGTGTAATCTCCTGTGCCTGTGTCAGTGCCTCAGGTAGCAATATAACATAAGAATGAGGTATGAATGCATGAGAACATAATACATGTAAATGAAGAAACTGTTTTCATACTTTAGTGAGATTTCCTTTGTATTTTTAAAATGAGGTATCATAATGAAATCAGCATAAAACAGTGCCTAACATCGGCACAAAACGTAATCCAAATATCCCGATATCTCTGTATCCCAATCACAAAATCTAGGGCGCCGTCAGTCCAGACCGGCCCCTACCATCAATCTCAAGACCACGACGGTATCCTCCGGATATCCGACGCGTCAGGTAAAATCACCGGTCGGTAGTGCTCCCCTGCCAGGCTCAACGTCATCACCACATTCATCTTGCCCCGGGGTACCGCACCGGGTCCACCATGTACCCGAAACGGTTCATCCGTCTCCTCGAATCGGGTTTCCAAATCCATCAGCAAACTCATGGTGGACGACTCATACATCATGGGAAAACCGCACTTTTTATTTTAAAAGAGAGAAAATGTTTATCTGTGTTTTTGCGGTTTTCCTCCAAATCCAGAAAATCTCACGGAAATCCAAATCCAAAACTCAGTAACACGTAAAATAGTGAATATATGCATGAGAATCCATGAATGCGGCATAACAATGAATATCAGTATGCATGAAGTAGCAGGTAATAACTACAATGTCTAAACTATTAGCTAATAGGTTACGTCAAGCAATAGTATTTTCTAAGGTGTACGTGACATGTCAATTACCGATGAAGATGTGTGTGAGCCGGCAAGTAAGTGTACGTGGTACATACGCAACATCGGTAATGGTGCTGGTGTCCTAACAGCATGATATCAATAATGGAGTATGAAACATAATATAAGAATGCGATGCAAAGCGAACCACAAAAAAAGTGGGAGCTGAATCTAGACGCAACTATAACTAATCTGCATTAATCTAATATAAGTCCTACAAATGGTGCCTTTTGAAATATCACGAATCATGGGGTTTTGAAAATAGGGGCTACGGTGTTTTTATGAAAAGATACGCCTTTTGAAATGTCCGTAGATCCCTTGACCTGTCTTTTAAAATACCCACGACCCGCTAGTTCTGAAATAGGTAGGAGTCTAATCTAATCTAACAACTACACTAAACTATACAGCTGAACTAACAAGCTGAGCTACAGGTAAGGAAACCGCCTAACATCTGAGTCGATATATATATAGATATAATTGTCGGTGATTCCGCCTGAATAGTATCGCGTACGATACAGTATATCATATGACATCCTCAAGTCATGAGTGCGGATCTATCATCAATGTAAAGCCCATACGGTAAATCGTCGTACGGCATCCCAATAGCTGGGTACGGGTCAATATCACACTATCTCATCACACTTCAGGTATCACTATCAACATATCATAAAATCTGGGGTACTATTCTATGTCTAGTATAAATCGATACCATCAATAAAGTATGCATGCGGGGGTAAACACACATCCCAAGCCCGCAAGAATCATATTTCGTATCCCAAATACGAATCATATCATATCACCGATCTCGCGGCACAAAGCCCAATATCATTGACTCATCTCCAAAGTCATCCAATATCATCAACACAGTGCCAGTATAAGTAATATGCAAGGGTGTCCGTGTAGGTGTAATTCTATTCTAGGGTTCGCGACTATGAACTACACTAGTCACTTCTAACCCTACACTATCCATAATACACCTAACTATCATATATAATAACAACTACGGACTGCGGGGGTGCTATACGCCATCCACCCGACTTCCCCCAGTAGATATTATCTACTCACCTAGCGTCTTCATTTGTGGACGTCGCCACGCGCTTGCTTGTCGTCCCGAAGTCTTCATGGGGTACCTACACATCAAAATATCGTATATGCGCATTAAAACCAAATCAAAGCTAAAACGGCACATGAAATCCAAAATGATACGATAAGAGGCCTATAGGTTAAAACCCATGGCACGCCTTCAAAACCATCAACACATCCTCTATATCGTCGTATAAACGCCAAATAGTCGAGGCAAAACACAATCCACAATTGCAGAATTAAAAATACGGAATAAGGAAACATGAATCTAAAACAGCAACTTAGGAAATATGTCCCAGATTTTACCCTAGGTCACTTTATACAAATCTATATATACCAGGGGTCTAACATGAACATGTAGGAGCTACAGAACCAATACGAGCCAAAATGGTGGGACCCAGGCCGCAATTTGCGGCCAATGGGGATAAATTGGCGGCCGGGAAGAAGAAGTGGGAGCTGGGGTCTTGGGGTTAGCTTCCTGGGGGCCTGCACGTGTCACTGTCCAATCAATTTTAATTTAGGGTGTCTCGGGTGATAGCAGATTCAATATACCCTTCACAGATTTCATAAATTCCCCGATATCGGTTTCTAAAATCCGTATTATGGTTTAAGCTTCAGGTTTTGGGTTTCCAATTCATACACTAGGGTGATGGTATAACCTCTACTGACCTCAATTCCATATTACAACCCATAAATCATCACAACCCTAACTAGGTTATCCACAAGTCCACAATATCACACAATATCGATTCGATCTTAATATGAGGGTAAAGGAAATGCATAAACTAAGTTTAAGGTCCAGAAAATACCTCATTTGGCAACTCAAGAATTTTCTTGAGTTGCCCCTAGTGGCCAAAATCCTTGCTTCTTTAGCACCAAGTGTAGATCTAGGGATTGTGCACACATTTAATGAAATGGAGATTGGGTTTTGGGGTTGTTTTAGAGGTGTTTTGGAGCTTGAAGAGGGGAGGGAAAGGAGGTGCAGGAGCAGCAGCAGGAGAAGGGAGAAGAGGGAGGGAAATGAGGGGAGAAATGGTTAAGTCCTTAGTCAATGAAGCCCATACCTCTCTCTCTCACCAACTACCCATTTCTTTATTCTTTTCCTTTTCTTTTTCCTTTTAAAACCCTCCTCACTCAAATAGTAAACCCAAATGAAAAGCATGGCAAGAAAATGCACAAGTGTGAAAAAGTGATATGTGCATGTGTTGCACAAAAAGCTAAAAACCGATTAGCGATTTTTAATCGCGATTAGCACTAAATTAGTGTCAAATTAATCACAAAAACTTTAAAATGTCATAATTCTCTAATTTACCCTATTTTAGAATTTTCCAAAATTTTCCAAAATTTTTCCCTATTTATTTGTATTTAATAATTCCAAAATATTAAAATATTCAATAAAATAATATTAAATTATAAAAATTCCCAAAATTAACATTTTATCTTTTTTGAAATGTTACACAATGAAAGATCTAGGTGACGCCTCCTGCATTTTAGCGATTAAGATCTATAGAGATAGATCTAAAAGGATACTGGGATTGTCCCAATCCAGGTACATTGACACCATACTAAAGAGGTTTAGTATGGAAGAATCCAAGTTTGGGAATTTACCCACGATCTCTGCACTCACTCTCTCCAAAGTGATGTCTCCCAAGACTGATTTGGAGAGAGCTCGCATGCAAGGGATACCTTATGCTTCGGTAGTAGGCTCTATCATGTACGCGATGCTATGTACCAGACCCGATGTAGCTTACTCACTAAGTGTAGTGAGTAGGTATCAAGCAGATCCATGAGAGAATCACTGGACAGCTGTGAAGAACATTCTCAAGTACTTGAGAAGGACTAAGGAGATGTTCTTGGTTTATGGTAACGGAGAACTCCAGGTGGAGTCCTTTACCGATTTGAGCTTCCAAAGTGATAAGGATGACTCTAAGTCGCACTCGGGATTTGTCTTTACCCTAAATGGAGGGGCAGTTTGTTGCAAGAGTTCCAAGAAAGAAACCGTGGCAGACTCGACGATGGAGGCTGAATACATCGCTGCCAACGATGCTGCCAAAGAGGCTGTCTAGATGAAGATGTTCATCACTGAACTTGGTGTGTTTCCGTCCATTGTGCATTCAATACCTTTGTATTGTGATAACAATGGAGTTGTGTCTTTGGCTAAGGAACCCAGGTCCCATCAGAGATCCAGGCATATTCTGAAGCGGTATTACCTGATCCGGGAGATTGTTGATCGCTGCGAGATCGAGGTCAGGAGAGTTGACACGAAGGACAACACCGTGGATCAATTCACGAAGGCCATACCCCAGATACAATTTGAGAGACTCTTCGGGATGTTGGGTATGAGATACTACAACAGCTGGCCTTAGTGCAAGTGGGAGATTGTTAGTTGTATATATGCCATAGAGGCCATTGTTGTACATATGATGTATATTATATTGGATGCTTGGATATATATAGAGAGGAATTTCTTGCTCGATATGATAGTATGCTATCTGGTTTTACTTTGTCTTAACATGTTTACTTGTATTGGTTTACTGTCTTGCTCTCACATGTCGATAAAGCCCTTAGGATATGTACTCGACTACTAGGACTATGATGCAGATCATACTTGTAGGGCTAGGGTAGTCCAAGAGTACATCCTATAACTGTTCCTAGTCGAGGGAGTATCGAGACATGGCATCGATACTCCAGAGTTTACTAGCGTATACGCTTCTCGACCCATATGATGGGCAATGGATGATCCCATATCCATTGGTGTTTGACATCAGAGAAGGTATACAGGTGCTCAGTGGAGACTGGGTACACTGAACGGACTCGCCGAGAACTCCTAGATGGTATTATACCTATCGTCAGATAGCAGTTCTCTGGTGACACTGGTACAGGTTAGTCTGTAGACCCGAGATCGTCATAGAGTCTTGTGTGATTCCCACTGTGCTTTGATTTCCACCTTATCACGTTCATGAGAACGTGCAAAACGGTGGATTTTGGGTACAGTCCCGAATCACATGGAGGCAATGAACGATATGAGGGGTTTCGTCTCTCCCGGTATTGGGAGTTGATGTTCCGCAGTGTTCCATTGGCTATAACTGGAAGTCCCTGGCCAGGGATGATATGGAGATATACTGGTAAGTGTTATGAGTAGTTTCTCGACCCATTATGAGCCTCACATCAACACGACTTATCGGTTACTGGGGTTTGACTTTTACCACCCGTAGACTGGATATACGATATATCAGACGAAGAGACCGAACTGTACGGTCACTGATTGGATTCGCAGTAGTGTGTGCAGGCTTGCATGTTGATCTTCTGATCGCTCAATACCTGGGTGGTTGTTACGTTTAGCTGACCGCATGCAGCTTGTGGCTGTTTGATATGATCATCACCTACTGCCGGCGTATTGACGATTCTTTAGAGTCCTACACAGAGCTTTCCTGGCTCAAGCAAAACGGAGTAGGAGCACACATGTGATATGTGCGGGACCAAGAATAATACATGTATGTGATACCGTATTTGATTCTCGCGATATGAGATATCGGCCGGGTATATGTGATATAGCCGGGTCATCGGATCAAGTGTTGATTCGATAAACTGATACATATTATATTAGTCGGTTATTTGCAAAATAGCCGGATTATCGGATTAAGTGTTGATTCGATAATTTAATGTATAATTATATATTTGATATATTACATTGCATTAACTAATATGAGCTCACTTAAATGATTCTTTTTCTCACTTGATGATACATTGATTGTTAGTGTATATGCCCTAGGGACCATTATTGAATCATACTAGCTTGTATATTACTTAATGGAAGCTTGGGATATTCACAGTTATATAACAGTATTGCTAAACATAATAGTATGCTACTTGGTTTTATTTATCTTAATATGTGAGTATACGTATTGATAGAGCTCTTAGGATCTTGCTTGACTACCAGCGTTGTGATGGCAGTCACACTAGTAGGGGCTGGGTGGTCTACAAGCACATCCTTTTTCAGGTCCCTAGTCGTAGGATTATCGAGACAGGGCATCGATACTCCGGAGTAGACTAGTGTGTACGCTTCTCATCCCAGTTGAGGAGATGGTCTGTCCCACAGCCGTTAGTACGTCGTACTGGAGATAGTATGCAGGTGCTCGTTGGGTTACGGGTACACCGGACAGGACTCACGGGGAACTGTTGGTTGGTATTATACTCGTCGTCAGTTAACAGTTCCCAGGTGACATGAGTACAGCATAGTCCGCACACTTGACACTGCTACTTCGCCTCGAGTGTGTCCCACTGTTCTTAGATTTCTACCCTACCACGGCTTAAAGGAGTCGTGCAAACAGGTAGCAGTTGGGTGCAGTCCCGAGCACTTGGAGGCAGTGGCGGTTAGACAGGATTCGTCTCTCCCGGTATTGGGAGTTGATATCGTGCTGTGTCAGAGAGCCATTACGCAAAGTCCCTGGCCAGGGCAAGCGAGATTTACTGGTAGGTTCCAGTTATTTCTCAGGGTGTAATGGGCTACGCTCCGACACGACTTATACCGTTATTAGGGGACTGACGCTTGCCGCCCCCTAGGCCCGATATACGATAGTCTTAGACGAACAGACCAGACTGTACGGAGATTGTCACATCAGGCTAAGTAGGAGTTCGGATGGGTTTCCTTATCGGCCTTCTTATCGACATCTACCTGGGGACCGTTACGTACAGCTAGTGCCGCTTGCGGTCTGTGGTTAAACCAACTGCCAGCGTAGTAGTCGAGTCTTTAGAGTCCTACACAGAGAGTTTCCCTGCTCCGGGCGAAACGATATAGAGGTCGTATGGTTTTACGACAAGGGTTCGGACGCATACGTGTGTTTACGCACGTACGACATTCGGACAGTTTTTACTAGCCGGCTTTGATTTAAGCCAGATTCTAGTATCGGGTTATTGGATTTATACAGTCTAAAGTTTTTCCGTGTTTTCACGGATAGGAGGGGCGTTCTCGTAATTTCGCGAGAAGCTTCTAGAAGGATGGTGACTTGAGGGTTAAGGTGGCATTTGCATTTATTGTGTTAATGACTCATTTGTGTGATTCATCCATGGAGTTAATGCATCATTTATTGATCTAATGACTCATGAGATGAATCACTCATATGAATGAATGAAGCATGGTTGTTAAATGATTTAATTTATTTATTTCATAAAACATTATGCTTCATATATTCAAATGAGTTCATTATCTCTTCTCATTCTCTTGCTCACCTTCTCTCTCCTCAAGCTCTCTCTCTTCAAACCCTAATCCTCCCCTCTCATGTGTTGAGACCAAGGATTAGAATAGACTATTTAATCCATAACCCTTCTCTATATCATCTAGGTTGCTTAGATTAGCACATTAAGAAACCTAGTTACCTCAAGTTAGAGGTGAAGCTTGGAGTATAGCTCTCGGGTGGATCATCTATTACGTGGAGGAGGCCGAGAAGGACGTGGATAACGGAAAGGAGAAGGACACGGTTCATTAGGTATAATCACTTATCATAGTAGTTTACAACTTCTATGTTTCTTGTTAGTTATAGTTTAGCAAAGATTCTCGGTTAGTCGATGTTTACGCAAAGAACAAGATCGTTTTTCAATTTTCCGCCTACCCGCAAGTTGTGGGGTGTTGTACATCGACTTACATTGATATATATATATATATATATATATATGTGTGTGTGATATATGTTAATTGTATTATTTTCTTTTGTTATATTATATATTATATATGTGATATATAATATTGTAACATGTCAGGGTTACACATGCAACTAGGGTTATGAGATTAAACCATGCTAGGGTTTAAATTAGGGTTAACATTTTCTTTTAGTTAAATCTTTTTGTATGGATACTGTTTGGATATTTATCCTTGTTGACTTTGTCAACCCTCCTTGATATTTTGCTAGATATTTGTTAACCTTACCCCTTAACCCTAACCTATGGTTTATTCTCTACAAGGGTTAAGCATGCCATACTTAACCTTGGTTGCATTTCTAACCTCAACAATAATTCATTCATCACATTTTATCTTCTTCTTCCTCTCACAAAAGCTCACTAGCTTTTTCATTTGTGATGATTTAAAGTGAGAAATAGAAAACAAAAGAGATAAAAATTCCTACTTCATCATTTTCATCTATTCTAGCCACTTAGATTAGGGTGTTTGCTTCACTAATACCTCATTAGTGAAGTGAGAGCTTGGGTTTGTGTTTCCTCAAGGTAGATCGTCTTGGATTTCGAAGACTTCAAGCAACAAGCATCATTCACCTCATGGAGCCTCTCAAGAGTCCGGGAACTTGATGATCGCAGTGAAGGGACCTCAACTCGGAGCTTAGGAAGCGAAGGAACGGACTACAAAGGTTGTAATCCCAAACTTTTAGAAGTAAAGTTGTTTACTTGTAGTTTTAGTTTGATTCTCTAGTTAAAGATCTAGGGTTAGGGTTATCTAGAATGGAAAAAATTTAAACTTGGCATGGATGATGCCTCCCGAAACCTTGCTGCCATTGTAGGTAACCCAACAGTGGTATCAGATCCTAGCTAGAGAATTAGACAGATGAGTGTTGGATTACGAAACCGAAATACTCCGAAACTTGAAACGCCAAAATGAAGTTTCTGCCGATTTTAAATTGTTGTCAAAATTTTTTTAAAACATGTGCAGAATGATGTATGAGATTTATCAAGAACACCATGAAAATTTCAGGGGAAATGCTCGGATTTTGGCCGAGATGAGGCATGTTGGGGCCAGCCAAATTTTTCTGGTTTTGGCTGAAATTTTTTGTGTGTTCCAGTGACTTGGTTTTGGTGTTTTAGGTGTTGTTTGTTTTTGCTAAATTTGCTTATGATGTTTTCTTTTTACAAGGTCAACTCGGAGTGTTTCGTATTCGTAATTCTAGGTTTTGTTTCGGTTATTTTAGGCGGTATTAAAAAGTTCGAACGGATATCAAATACCCACATTAACCCTTTCAGGAAAATTTTCAATTGTTGGATTTTTTCTTAGTTAAAGAATATTCAAATAGCGTGCATGTGATGCGGTGAACCCTCTAGAAGAACAAAACCTTAACTCGATTTTGTGACCGTCAAAACCGCCACTAAACCCTAGGGTTTGTGGTAGTTTAGCGGGGCCACAAGTGAGGCATTGATTGACCCTTCTACGGCTGGTTCATTGCTACTGTGGCATGTGATGGATACTTCTAAACTACGCTCAAGTGTTGAGCATTTTGGGAAATTTTGGGTGTTTGTTGATTCGATCGGAATGTTTAACATTGTCTAGCTTTTTCTGTAATGTGATAAACTATGTGGAATTCATATAGCTAGGCATGAAATCCGTAATATATGATATTTCGGGTTTACGATGTCTAAGGTGATTGTGGATTCCAAATGTTGTAGTTATTCATTTTCTTTTCTGCGACCGTAAATGTAATATGTGGTGTATCGCCGATTTTGTTGCTATACATCAACGACAATTGGGATACACATATTTACTTATGTTGATGACATGTGATATTATGTGTTGCTTTGATATGTTATATTGGATCGTCGTGTTCTGAATAGCCGGGGGTTTTATGTGAGATGAGGGTTTTTATTTTCATTCATGTAAAATTCATTGTATGTAATATTCTTTTATTGTGGCACTTCCAGATTGAAGATGATGTCACCATTTTATATTGTTTACTTTTCCGTATTAGGATAGACCCAAGGAGGGGAGCACAAGTAGCCGGGTTCTAGGATTCAGTGGGAGGCCATCTCGAGAAGTCGAGACTGGGTCTCCTAACCCTAGAATTGGTAGGGTTGCTTGCCGCTCTCGTAGGGGTCTAGGGATGTGGGTTTGGTTATTCATCGCGACCGTGGAATTCGTGTTTTATAAAGGCTCAAAATAAAACACGGACCTCCTAGTATATCCAATATTTCATACGTTATCTTCTGCTGCTGATATTATGTGATGTGATCATATTATATGCGTGAGACGAGTGCTTTATTATTGTATATATGATATATAATAAACGTTGCTTATGTATTACACCCGCGCTAGTCCCGTCCCGGTATGCTGTTAGTTAAGTAACCTAACAGAGCATAACGGGACACTGTGGCGAATGCGGATGACATAAGCGTACGTTGTATTTTCGTTTCTTCTGTGATGCTTAAGAAGCTTAAATGATGGGATTCATTAATGAGATTAATGAAAGAAAAGAAACCTAAAACATGTTGTAGAATCAAATTTATAAAAAGGGTAGCTCTAGTTTTTGCTTTGAATAGCGGTATTCCTTGTAGAATATCTAGCACCTTATTTGATAACGAAAGAGCCGAGATCCCTTCACCGGGAGTGACCACTTAAGCAAAACTAGCAGATGCTACAACTCACTCGGTTTTGTTTTTGATTGCTTCTATAGTTCTTGCTTTGCATAGTGGTATTTGTGAAATATCCTGCACCTTATTCGATAAGGAAAGAGCCGAGATCCCTCCACCGGGAGTGGCCTCTTTAGCGAAACTACTAAAAGCCTAAAAAACACTCCTTTTCAAAATCACTTGTTTCTACAACGATATTAAGTTCATCATGCAAAAGGTTTTCATAAAAAAACTGTCGTAGCCCTCTGTCATTTCAGATAGAGACTAGTTAGTATTCGTGCTACGTTTGTTGGCCTTCGTCAAGGCGTAGTGTGCGGTAGCTGATTAGCACTTATTTTCTTATTGCATGTGATGCGATTGGATTAGGGTAGTCGTGCGACTTTGTTGGCCTTCGTCAAGGGTCGTACAGGTGGGTTTAATTCAATCATGAAATGTACGGGTTGAACTTGACTAGCGGTTTATGATTTGTTGGCCTTCGTCAAGGTCATAGGTTGCTAGGGGTAAAAGTATTATCGGGAATTTCAAGTGTTGAAATTTGCAATGAGATTGCATACCTTCTATGAGATAGTTGGATCCTGATACCCACTTCGAGTAAGAGTTACTCCTGGGAGAGTTTTACACATGACAATTAGCCGATCAAGTAGGTGTCTAGAAAGGTGTTAACGGGGTTATGCCTCTGGGAAAATGAGATTTATTTTAATTAGGTCCGTGCGAAAGCACGGGGAACCTCCCTCAAAGTACCAACACTGACCTGGCCGAAAGATTGGCGAACTTGTATGGTGTAATTAATCCCGGCTAGTCTTACCATTTAGGGTTTAAACGAAGATTTGATGAAAACAGTGGGAGCCATCCTGATTAGATAAGATAATAAACAATCTAATCTTGCAAGAGCATACGCTAAAGTGTTTTCTTCTCTCTCTCTCCAGGTAGCGACCATGTCAGGCCTTAATCAAGATAATGATATGGATGTATTGACCGAACCCGCTTATTATACTGAGCAGGGGAACGTTGGTCCCCCTCCAACTTATAATTGTTATAAGTCTGAGCAGGGAATAGGAGAACATCCAGATTCTCATGCCGCCCAAACGAAGAATGAGCATGTTGATGCATCTTCTTCGGGTGTGTTTGTTATCGAGAACTGTTTCTCAGTTCACTCTATGTATTGATTGTATTGTTTGTATTGTATTGCAACTTGTATTGCCTTGTAATATAGATTGTATAATTGGATGACTTGCCGAGACCATGATATCAGTAAATGGATGTAACTGGAGAATCATGTAAATGGATGTAACTGGAGAATCATGTAAATGGAAGTATAGCCATGGTTCGGTTCAGTCAATATAGATTGAATAGTTTGAACAAATTGAATATATGGATTCATGGATTCATATTGAATTGTAGTTTGGATACTTGAATCATATTCAAGTCAGATTATTATAATGAGACTCAGTCTGAGTCAGAACAATTAGAAAAGAAATTGAAGTCCTGAATTAGGTTTTGATGTTATCGGTAACCGCTGCATATGGGCGGCAGGATTTGTGTCTTTTTCAAAGACGATCACCGTGTTGGTAACACCGTTTGTTAAGTTGTCTACCTTAAATAGGCAAGCACCCACTTCTCCGGCTCCCTGAGGCTCAAGAGATTGGTCCCGCTTAATCCTATATTTACTAGGGTCCTTATTGTAAATTATAGAACTTGAGGGGGTTTTACGTAAAAATAATTTTGTATAATTTTCAAAATACACCACAAGTATTTTATTATCGTCATTAAAGTTTTCATAGATGTAGATTGTAGGGCTAGCATAGCACCTTGAGAAGGTTTTGGCAAGCATCAATCATGCTACTTTAAAATTTTTGGGGTGCTAAACAAACCCTAACTAAGATCTTAATTAGAGAATTAGGGTTAACATGCATGTAAATAACTTTACATCTAAGAGAGAGGGATTACAACCTTTATAGTCTGTTCATTCGCTTCATAAGCTCCGAGTAGTAGTCCCTTCGCCGCAATCCATGAACTTCGGGACTCTAGAGAGGCTCCACAAGTCGAATGATCCATGCTTGCTAGAAGTCTTCCTTTTCGAAGATGATCTACCTTGAAGAATCTCAAACTCAAGCTCTCACTTCTCTAATCAAGTATTAGTGAAGTGAACACCCTAATCTAAGTGGATAGAATCGATGAGGATGATGAAGTAGGAATTTTACTCTCTTTTATTTTCAAATTCTCACTTTAAATCATCACAACACAAAAAGCTAGAAAGCTTTTTCAAGGAGGAAGAAGAAGAAAGCATTTGTGATGAATAATGAATTATTATTGTGGTTACAATTACAACCATGAGTTAATAAAATGAAGGCTTTAACTCATGTAGAGAATAAACTAGAGTAAAGGGTTTGGGTTGGGTTAACAAATATCTACACAAAATATCAAAGCAAAATGACAAAAGGAAAGCTTCATGAAGCTTCATGAAAAAGCTAACCCAAAAGCTAACCCAAATCCAAAACTTAACTTTGTTTAAACTTAACAACCTTGTTGCATTTGTAACCCTAACTTGTTACAATATTATATATCACATATACAATATATTTTGTAACAAAAGAAAATAATACAATTAACATATATCGCATATACATCAATGTATTATCCAGTGAGAAATTGAATCAATAAAGAGAGCTTATATTAGTTAACGTAATGTAATATATCACATATATAATTATACGTTAAATTATCGAATCAACTCTTGATCCGACAATCCGGCTATATTGCATATAACCGACTAATATAACATGTACCAATTCATCGAATCAACACTTGATCCGATGACCCGGCTATATCACATATACCCGGCCGATATCTCATATCGGGAGAATATAATACGGTATCTCATATCATATTATTCTCGGTCCCGCACATATCACATATGTGCTCCTACTCCGTTTTGCCTGAGCCAGGAAACCTCTGTGTAGGACTCTAATGAATCGTCAATACGCCGGCAGTAGGTGATGATCATATCAAACACCCACAAGCTGCAAGCGGTCAGCTAAACATAATAGCCACCCAGGTATTGAGCGATCAGAAGATCAACAAGCAAGCCTGTACATTCTCCTGTGAATCCAATCAGTAACATTACCATACAGTCCGGTCTCTTCGTTTGATATGTTGCATATCTAGTCTAGGGGTGGTAAACGTCAGACCCCAATAACCGACAAGTCGTGTCGATATAAGGTTCATAATGGGTCGAGAAACTACTGATAACACTTACCAGTAAATCTCCATATCAGCCCTGGCCAGGGACTTCCAGTTATAGCCAATCGAACACAGCACAACATCAACTCTCTATACCGGGAGAGACGAAACCCCTCCTATCGCTCATTGCCTCTGTAAGTCCACGGTAGCGCCCCGGCCGTCTAACAGACGCCAAATGCGGAACAAAAACTTTTACAACTGGTGCTATCGCGTACTATAACCCGGATCTGCCATTAAAGCTAAACTAACAAACTACAAAGAGGGTAGAAAGGTTATACCGAACGATCCGAGTCCTTCGTTCTTTAACCATCATCCCACGCTCCGTTGCGGCTGCGCCGATCTCGTCGATCTCCGATCTTCGCGTCCAGGTGGCACCACGTCATCGGATCTTTAAACGGGTTCCCGCCTCTGACTTGAGGCAACTCGATCGTCAAGTTTGCTAGAAGAGACGACCAAGATGATGTAGAGAAAGAGTAGAACACTTTGTCTCGTTACGTCCAAAGCCATGGACGAACGGTTAATGAAGTTGACTTTTTGGAATCAGGTAAGTGAGAAATGAGCATACAAATTTTCATGAACCAAAATCTATCATCTTTTTTCTAATCAAGTGAGAGAGAGTGAATGAAAAGGAGGGGAGGGGCCGGCCATATATAGAGTGGGGGGAGGTGAGTGTAGGAGAGGGGGGGTGACGACAACAATTAATGAAGAGAATGAATCACCTAAACATCTAGTATGAACTCATTTAAAGAAACAATGTTTCATAACACATAGTCATCAACTCATAAATGCTCCATTAATGCACTAAGCCACCTCACCATCCTAGTCACCATCTAGACTCTTCCATACTCATCTCAAGAAAAGATAAATCCGCATTTAACCGAATGTTAAATACGGCGGATAGAAAACTGGAAACTGGAAACTTCCAAAAGTGATCCTGAAACGAATTTCAGGATAACCCCGTAACTGTATAATTATACCCGTATTTGTATTACGACCGAATACAAATGCAACTGAGACAAAGATATTATATCTACTAAGTATAATACTCGGATCCGGTTTAAACCAAAGCCCACCAGTATTATCTGTCCGAAATATGACACGTGCGTAAACGTACGTGCATTTTCCGAACCCTGCCATAAAACCATACGGCCTCTACAACGTTTCGCCCGAACTTGGGAAACTATCTGTGGAGGACTCTAATGACTCCTCAGTACCCTTGCAGTGGGTTTAACCATAAGCCGTCAGCGGCACTAGCTGTGCGTAACGGATGCCCATGTACTGACCTCAAGGGAGGCCGATGAGCGAACTCATCCGAAAACCCTACTGAGCCTAACAGTGACAATGTATATATAGTCCGGTCCGTTCGACTATGAGTATCGCATATCCGGCCTAGGGGGCTAGTAATGTCAGACCCCTAATAGCGGTATAAGTCGTGTCGGAGACAAGCCCTGAACACCCTGAGAAACTACCGGAGTACCTACCAGTAATTCTCACCTGCCTTGGCCAAGGACTTGGTGTAATGGCTTTCCTAAACATAGCGCGACCTCCACCCCCAATACCGGGAGAGACGAATCCCCTGCCGATCCGCTCACGTGCCTCCATGTGGCTCGGGACTGTACCCAAAAACTACTTGTTTGCACGACTCCTTTGAGCCGTGGTAGGGTAGAAATCAAAGCACAGTGGGAACTCACACGAGACAAATGATGACCTCAGGTCGATGAACTAACCTGTACACATGTCACCAGGGAACTGCTATCTGACGATATGTATAATACCAACTAGCAGGTTCCCGGCGAGTCTTGTTCGGTGTACTCATAACCCAATGAGCACCTGTATACATCTTAGGTGATCTAACTGACACCAGTGCCTTGTGAGACCGGCCACCACCCCTCGTCTGGGTCTCGACTGTATACACCAGTCTACTCCGGAGTATCGATGCCCTGTCTCGAAACTCCCACGACTAGGGACCATTATTAAGGATGTGCTTATGGACTACCCAACTCTCACGTATATGATCGCCCTCATACTGTTGGTAGTCAAGCAAGATCCTAAGGGCTCTATCAACGTGTAACATGTAATCAGTCACCTGAACATGTACACGACTGATAAAGGCAAACCAGATATCATACTATCATCTCGAGTAAGACTGTCCTACCGGCATAGGTCCTCCTCAATCATTGCAATCACGTACCTGCGATCCAATAATTGACTTTGAGGGCACTATATCCAACAATCTCCCACTTGCACTTAAGGCTAATTATTGCGATGTCGCAAACTCACAGCCCGTGTGATACCGAACACCCAACTCCTCTACTAATCAGTTTCACAAAGCCCGTTCGTAAAACTCTTGTGTTCGAGAAATAGCCTCAGAGAGTGGATCCGCCCTGATGTTTCTTTCTATGTCTCTCTTAATCTCAAGTTCGCGGAGAAAGCCATCTCCCGAATCGAGTATGTTAGTGTATATGCCCTTGAGGCCATTATTGTATCGTACTAGTATGTATATTACTTGATGGAAGCTTGGGATATTCACAGTTGTATATACAATCTTGCTCAAAATGGTAGTATGCTACTTGGTTTGTCTCTACTTCAATATGCGCATGTGTTTCTTTTAGCATATCGCTTATATACATATTAGTAGAGCCCTTAGGATCTTTGCTTGATTACCAGCGTTGTGATGGCGCTCACACTCGTGGGGGCTGGGTAATCCATAAGCACATCCTTATACAGGTCCCTAGTCGATGGACTATCGAGACAGGGCATCGATATTCCGGAGTAGACTAGCGTATGCGCTTCTCATCCCAGCATGGGAGACGGTCTGTCCCACAGCCGTCAGTACATCGTACTTGAGATAGTATGCGGGTGCTCGTTAGGTTACGAGTATACTGGACATGACTCGTCGGGAACTGTTGGTTGGTATTATACCTATCGTCAGTTATCAGTTCCCAGGTGACATGAGTAGAGCTTAGTCCGCTGACTTGACACTGTCACTTCGCCTCGAGTGTGTTCCCACTGCACTTTGATTACTACCCTACCACGGCTCAAAGGAGTCGTGCAAACAGGTAGTTTTTGGGTGCAATCCAGAAGCACTTGGAGGCAGTGACTGTTAGACAGGATTCATCTCTCCCGGTATTGGGGGTTGACATCGCGCTGTGTCCAGGAGAGCCATTACACAAGTAGTCCCTGGCCAGGGAAAGCGAGATATACTGGTAGGTTTCCAGTTTTATCTCAGGGTGTTCTGGGCTACACTCTGACGCGACTTGTACCGCTATTAAGGGACTGACGTTCACCGCCCCCTAGGCCCGCCATGCGATGTATCAGACGAACAGACCGGACTGTACGGAGACTGTCACATACAGGCTCAGTAGGAGTTCAGATGGGGTCACCTCGTCAGTCTTCTTATCGACATCTACCTGGGGACCGTTACGTACAGCTAGTGCCGCTTGCGGTCTGTGGTTAAACCCACTGCCAGTGTAGTGTCGAGTCTTTAGAGTCCCACACAGAGAGCTATTCGCCTTTAGGCAAAATGAGTAGAGGTCGCATGGTTTTGCGACAGGGTTCGTTCACATCCGCGCACTAGTGCACGTTTGCTGTCCGGACAGCTTATACTAGCGGGCTTTGGTTTAAGCCAGATCCTAATATATGATTTGGGATTGGTTTTATCTCATTGTATTCGTGTTCCTCGGATCACGAATACGGGTGCGTATGCACAGTTGATTGAGACAGAGGGAGAGGACTTTGATTAGGGTTAATGACTATTGTCTTTTTATTAACCCTAATGCTTATGTGTGTATTATGATTAATTGATATTAGTTAAATATAATTGTGCATGGTTATAGTTGTTGACCATTTGACTATCTTGACTTGTTGACCTAGGTTGACACTTTGACCATCATCATTCCATATAAAAGATGCTCTTTGATCCTTGCAATTAGCATTAAATATGAAATGATAATGGTCATGTCTTGATTAATCCATGACAATTATCTTTCTAATTATCAATTTACTTAATTCACACATATATGTGAGAATTGCTTATTATTCTCTCATTCTATCATATGCTTTCTCTCTCTTGCTCTTCCTCTCCCTCAAGCTCTCCCCTCTCATATGTTAAGAAACACTTGAGCTTGAGCTAAACCTTTCCAAAGTAATCTCTACTCTCATCTAAGGTTCTAGGATTAGCACTTCTAACACCTTAGTTACTTTTAGCTTGGAGTTGAAGCCAAAGGTTGAGGCTCTCGGGTGGATCCTTCTTCGACTAGAGAAGACGACAAAGTGATCTCTTTCTTCCACTCCAAAGAGCAAGGAGAGAAGGACATAAAGCCCAAGGTATAACCTTTCTACCCTATAGCTAAATCTAGTTAGCTTTTAGTTAGTTTTTGTTTAGCAAAGATGCTCCTTAGTTAGTCCATGTTTCCTAGCATGATAAAAATCCGATTTTTATTCCGTTTTCCGCCTCCCCGCAAGCACCGGGGTGGGCAACATGAACTTACAGTGGTATCAGAGCCTAACTAAACATAAACTAGCTAGTTAGTATAGTGTATAGAAGTTCGATCGAAAAAAAATCGCAAAACTAAAAATACAAAACCCTAAGTTTCTGTTGAAATTTTTTCTGCTCAAAAAATAAAAAATCATACTTCAAAAATCGGCTCAGGGTTTTGTAAAGAAACACACCAAAAACGATCCAGTGAATCGCTCAAAGCGCGGCGGTTCCGCGGCAAAAGCATGCCTATTGCCGCGGAACCGCGGCCGTTTTGACTCGGTTCTGGACCGGGTTTGGTGCAGTATTCTTCTGATGAGGTTTTGGGATTTTTAAGATGGTTTATTTGTGCCCAGGTTTTCCAGAAAAGAAATTTGTATTTGGGGGCCTATAAATCCGTATTTTTGATCGAACTTCACTACGCTTGGACTAATGGGTTATATCTGTGATGTTTATTTGTATTGAACGTCTGCTAATCGCTATAAGTCGATTAGTGGGGGTTATACATATCTGTGATCTGTGTTTGTTGATGGTATGTGTATATGAATGCGTTGGATTGTCGCGGGTGAATAGCCGGGGTGGATGTGAGATGAGTGTTTCTTTTTCTTTCATTCATGTAATATGTAAATTGATGTAATATTATTTGTTTGGCCGCACAACCGGGTCGGGGTTGTAGCCTTCATTGCATAATTTCTTTTTACTGTTTTTGCTCCTAGGATAGACCCATGGAGGGGGTGCACAAACTACCGGGTATCTCGAAGTGCCGAGTGGCCTACTTACGGTGTTGAGGGAGGTTGCTTCGCTTCGGGTACTTGGCGGGTAGTTTACCGCACCCGTAGGGGTCTTGGGTGGGGTATTGGCTATTCACCGCGACCGTGTAATCCGCTTTTCGTTGCAGGCTCGAACGGATTGCGGATTCCTAGTATATCCAATGTATTCATCTGTGATCTGTAATGTCTATCATTGCTATATATCTATATACTATAACTATTTAGGCGTTGCTTATGTTTCACAGCCGCGCTAGCCCAGCCCCCGCTCTATCGTTAGTTAAGTAACCTAACGGGTGATGACGGGGCCCCGTGGCGAATGCGAATGGCATAAGCGTACGTCATATTTTGGTTGTTTTCTGCAATGGTAGGATTAAATGATGGGACGCATTAAAAGAACTAATGCAAGAAAATAAACCAAGTAAAAGTCGATTGGAACACTTTGAAAACCACTCGGTTCTTTTCAAAACTAAACTTTTAAACGCGGAGCTTGAAGCACTCCTTTTAAAAGCTATCTCGTTCCATCGATTATATCAAGTTCACTACATTCACGGTTTTGCCAAAAACATTCGTAGCCCTCCGTCATTCCACATGAATGGTCAAAAAGTATTCAAGCTATGTATTTTGGCCAAAGTCAAGGCATAGTGATTGGTAGCTATTGGGTATTCATGTGCAGCATAGATAGATGCGTTGGTTTGGGACAGTCGTGCTGCCATTTTGGCCAAAGTCAAGGGTAGGTACGGGTGGGTCCAAATTAACCAGGAGAATGACGGGTAGAACTTGACATGTGACTTATGATATTTTGGCCAAAGTCAAGGTCATAAGAGCATGGGGCAAAAAAAAATCCACATCGGGAGTTTCATAAGTACTGAAACTTGCTGGCGCTGCATACCATTTGGAGTGTGATAATTCTGGTTGGATTCCTTCGGTTTTATCACGCGATGATATTTGGATCCCGATCCAACTGTGAGTATATGCTACTCCTCGGGAAAACTCTCACTTAACGATCAATGCTATAAACCTAGTAGGTGTCTAGAAAGGTGTTAGCGGGGCTACGCCCACAGGGAAAAGAGGTTACTTAATTAAGGAACTTCGCAAAAGCGTTGGAAAACCTCCTTCGAAGTACCGACACTGGCCTGGCTGAACGGTTAAGCAAGTATTGTACGGTGAGATTGATCCCGACTAATTCTTTCTTTACGGTTTGAGAAGGGATTCGAGAGACAGTGGGAGCCATCCTGTTTAGACAAACTAAAAACCACTCTAAACTTGCAAGAGCATCATGCTAAAGTGTTTCTTTTCTCTCTCCTAATTCCAGGGACCATTCAACATGACCGGACTTAAGTTATTACTAGATAAAAACATACTGACAGGGCCAAACTACAAAGATTGGCTCAGGAATGTCAAGATGGCAATCACTTACGACAAGTTGGGGTATATCCTTACCACCAAAGCTCCCCCTGTCCCAGGTCCCACCTCCAGCATCGCGGATATAGAAATCCGTAAGAAATGGGAGATAGATTGCGCGAAGGCCAAATGCCTCGTGCTTGCCTTGATGGACAACGAACATCAGAGGAGGCACGAGAATATGGACCTAGAGTCCATATTTCTCCATACAAAAGAACTGTATGGAGAGCAGTCTCGTATCGCCAGATACGAAGTGTCGAAGAAGCTATTTTCGGCAAGATTGGTCATCGGATCATCGGTAGAGGAACACGTGCTTAAGATGATTGGCTACATAGAGGAGCTCGTGGACCTTGGAACCATGTTGGAGAATGAACTCTACATTGATTTGATTCTCCAGTCCCTTCCTTCCACTGACGCCCAGTTTATCCTAAACTTCAACATGTAAGGAAAGGAGGTTGAACTTTCCGAACTTCTGAACATGTTGAGGAGTGATGAGGGCACCCTACAGAAGGGTAGGGAGACATCCACTTTGTTTGTAGGAGGATCTTCCTCTTCTAGGTCCAGGGCGAAAGCCAAGGGTAAGAAGAAGAAAGCCCCCGCCAAACCAAGAGGCGGTGTCAGTAAAGTGGATACAAAGGGAAATGGAAAGGCAACAAAGGTAGCGGGAAAGCTGGTGGGGAAGGAAGAATGCTTCTACTATCACAGAAGTGGACACTGGAAACAGGATTGCAAGGCTTGGAAGGCCAGAACCCAGGATCTGAAGCGAGTTGCGGCTTCAGCTTCAGGTGTGTATGTTATTGAAAACTGTCTATCGATAAACTCTACATCCTGGGTATTGGATACCGGATCAGGATCTCATATCTGTAATTCTTTGCAGGCGTTTAGAAAGCGTAGAGTTTTGAAGGCAGGTGACATGACCCTCAGAGTTGCAAACGGAGCTAGCATGGATGCTGAGGCCGTGGGGGACTATCACCTGGGATTGTCAGATGGACACTTTTTGGTTTTGCGTAGTTGTTATTTTGTACCAAATGCAACCTGTAATATCATTTCTGTATCTTTATTATCTAAAGAAGGTTATGAATTTGCATTTGTAAGTAAGGTAGTGAACATTCACCTTAATCAAGTTTTGATTGGGTCAGGTACATTAAACAACGATATATACGTATTGAACCAACCACAGATTTTCAATGTCCAGAATACACACAAAAGAAAGTCTCCAGAAATCAATAAAACTTTCTTATGGCATTGTAGACTGGGTCACATCAATGAGAGAAGGTTGACTAAGTTACATACAGAAAGATATTTGGATCCGTTCGAATATCAATCGTATGCAACATGTCAATCCTGTCTCAAAGGAAAGATGACAAAGACTCCGTTCACTGGACACGGAGTAAGAGCGAGCGAGCTCTTGGGACTCGTACACAGCGACGTGTGCGGTCCAATATCTACGCATGCACGAAGCGGTTATTCTTACTTCATTACTTTTACGGATGACTTTTCAAGGTACCGATATGTCTTCTTAATGAAACATAAATCCGAGGCCTTTGAAAAATTCCAGGAATATAAGAATGAAGTAGAAAAACAAACAGGCAAAAGTATCAAGGCACTGAGATCTGATCGAGGTGGTGAATACTTGAGTGCCGAGTTCCTGGGTTACTTAAAAAAGAATGGAATTCTCTCTCAGCTTACTCCTCCATACACTCCGCAACATAACGGTGTATCGGAGAGACGGAACCGAACCCTATTGGATATGGTACGGTCCATGATGAGTAACGCTGAGTTGCCGCGATCGTTCTGGGGATATGCGCTAGAATCAGCTGCATACCTTTTGAACCGAGTTCCAACTAAGACTGTGCCTACTACACCATATCAGATGTGGTGTGGGAAGAAACCATATCTTAATCACATTAATACATGGGGATGTCCAGCTTTTGTAAAAAAGCAACATGCGGACAAGCTCGAGGCACGCTGAGTACAGCGCAAGTTTGTGGGATATCCAAAGAACTCTAAAGGATATTTCTTCTATTGCGAAGAGGAACAAAAGGTTTTTGTTTCTCGCCATGCCCACTTTCTAGAACACCAGTTCATAGAAAAAGAAATAACTGGGAGCGCAATAGAACTGGAAGAAATTCCAGAACCACGAGCTATTACTGAAAGCTTAGTAGAACCAGAGGGTTCGAAAGATCAGGACATTCCCACGCCACTCCGCAGGAGTAGTAGGCAGTCTTATCTGCCCGAGAGATACTACGTTTTTCTCATAGACGGGGATAGAGAGGATTGCATCATAGATTGTGATGAGCCTACTAGCTTCCAGCAAGCCATTCAGAGCGTAGACTCGGTAAAATGGCTGGATGCAATGCGGACCGAAATGGAGTCCATGTACACCAACAAAGTATGGACGTTGGACATTGCTTCAGATGGGGTAAAACCCGTAGGATGCAAGTGGATCTTCAAAAGGAAGATTGGTGTAGATGGACAGGTTGAGACTTATAAAGCTAGACTGGTTGTAAAGGGTTTTCGTCAGTGACCTGGTTTGGACTATGACGAGACCTTTTCTCTAGTAGCTATGCTGAAATCCATTCGGATCCTTCTTGCCATTGCTGCCTTCCACGATTATGAGATTTGGCAGATGGACGTAAAGACCGCTTTTCTAAATGGACATTTAGAGGAGTGTGTCTATATGGACCAGCCAGAGGGTTTCATTCAGAGTGGGAGCAGCGGAAAGGTGTGCAAGTTGCTTAAGTCCATTTATGGACTAAAGCAGGCATCGCGGAGTTGGAACATCTGTTTTGATGAGACGGTCAAGGAATTTGGCTTTATCAAAAATCCAGATGAACCATGCATCTATTGTAGATTTGTAGCGAGAACTGTAGTATTCCTTGTTTTATACGTGGATGACATTCTCTTAATAGGAAATGACATTCCTATGCTACAATCTGTCAAGGGGTTCTTGTCACACAGGTTCTCCATGAAAGACCTGGGTGATGCCTCATACATTCTGGGGATCCGGATCTACCGTAACAGATCCAAGAGGATTTTAGGACTCTCACAGTCCAGGTACATCGACACCATACTGAAAAGATTCAGTATGGAAGATTCCAAGCGCGGTAATTTACCGGCTTGTCACGGGATCACCCTCTCCAAAGAGATGTCTCCCAAGACTGATTTGGAGAGGGATCGCATGTCTATTATACCCTACGCTTCTGCGGTAGGCTCTATAATGTATGCGATGTTGTGTACCAGACCAGATGTGGCTTATGCACTGAGTGTGGTAAGCAGGTATCAGTCAAACCCTGGGGAGAAACATTGGATAGCGGTAAAGAACATTCTCAAGTACCTGAGAAGGACTAAGGAGATGTTCTTGGTGTATGGTGGAAAAGACCTCCAGATTGAGGCCTTTGCTGGCTCCAGCTTCCAGAGAGACAAGGATGATTCCAAGTCCATGTCGGGTTTTGTCTTTACCCTCAATGGAAGGGCGGTGTGTTGGAAGAGCTCCAAACAGGAAACCGTTGCTGACTCGACTATGGAAGCCGAATACATCGCTGAATCTGATGCCGCAAAAGAAGCTGTCTGGATGAGGAAGTTCTTGAAAGAACTTCAGGTGGTTCCGTCCATTGTTGACCCAATACCTCTGTATTGCGACAACAACGGGGCTATAGCTTTAGCGAAGGAACCCAGGTCCCATCAGAAATCCAGACACATCTTGAGGCGGTATCACCTGATCAGGGAGATCGTGGATCGCCAGGAGATCGAGGTTCGGAGGGTTGCTTCAGAAGATAACACTGCAGATCCATTCACGAAGGCCTTACCACAGACTCAGTTCGAGCGGCTGATCGAGATGATAGGTCTTCGATACGCCAGTACATGACCTTAGTGCAAGTGGGAGATTGTTAGTGTATATGCCCTAGAGGCCATTACTGTATCATACTAGTATGTATATTACTTGATGGAAGCTTGGGATATTCACAGTTATATATACAATCTTGCTCGAAATGGTAGTATGCTAGTTGGTTTGTCTCTACTTCAATATGTGCATGTGTTTCTTTTAGCATATCGCTTATATACATATTAGTAGAGCCCTTAGGATCTTTGCTTGATTACCAGCGTTGTGATGGCGCTCACACTTGTGGGGGCTGGGTAATCCATAAGCACATCCTAATACAGGTCCCTAGTCGATGGACTATCGAGACAGGGCATCGATACTCCGGAGTAGACTAGCGTATGCGCTTCTCATCCCAGCGTGGGAGACGGTCTGTCCCACAGCCGTCAGTACGTCATACTTGAGATAGTATGCGGGTGCTCGTTAGGTTACGAGTACACTGGACAGGACTCGTCGGGAACTGTTGGTTGGTATTATACATATCGTCAGTTATCAGTTCCCAGGTGACATGAGTTCAGCTTAGTCCGCTAACTTGACACTGTCACTTCGCCTCGAGTGTGTTCCCACTGCACTTTGATTACTACCCTACCACGGCTCAAAGGAGTCGTGCAAACAGGTAGTTTTTGGGTGCAGTCCCGAAGCACTTGGAGGCAGTGACGGTTAGACAGGATTCGTCTCTCCCGGTATTGGGGGTTGACATCGCGCTGTGTCCAGGAGAGCCATTACACAAGTAGTCCCTGGCCAGGGCAAGCGAGATATACTGGTAGGTTTCAAGTGTTATCTCAGGGTGTTCTGGGCTACACTCCGACATGACTTGTACCGCTATTAGGGGACTGACGTTCACCGCCCCCTAGGCCCGCCATGCGATATATCAGACAAACAGACCGGACTGTACGGAGACTGTCACATACAGGCTCAGTAGGAGTTCAGATGGGGTCACCTCGTCAGTCTTCTTAGCGACATCTACCTGGGGACCGTTACGTATAGCTAGTGCCGCTTGCGGTCTGTGGTTAAACCCACTGCCAGCGTAGTGTCGAGTCTTTAGAGTCCCACACAGAGAGCTATTCTCCTTTAGGCAAAATGAGTAGAGGTCGCATGGTTTTGCGACAGGGTTCGTTCACATCCGCGCACTAGTGCACGTTTGCTGTCCGGATAGCTTATACTAGCAGGCTTTGGTTTAAGCCAGATCCCAGTATATGATTTGGGATTGGTTTTATCTCATTGTATTCGTGTTCCTCGGATCACGAATACGGGTGCGTATGCACAGTTGATTGAAACAGAGGGAGAGGACTTTGATTAGGGTTAATGACTATTGTCCTTTTATTAACCCTAATGCTTATGTGTGTATTATGATTAATTGATATTAGTTAAATATAATTGTGCATGGTTAGGGTTGTTGACCATTTGACTATCTTGACTTGTTGACCTAGGTTGACACTTTGACCATCATCATTCCATATAAAAGATGCTCTTTGATCCTTGCAATTAGCATTAAATATGAAATGATAATGGTCATGTCTTGATTAAGCCATGACAATTATCTTTCTAATTATCAATTTACTTAATTCACACATATATGTGAGAATGGCTTATTATTCTCTCATTTTATCATATGCTTTCTCTCTCTTGCTCTTCCTCTCCCTCAAGCTCTCCCCTCTCATGTGTTGAGAAACACTTGAGCTTGAGATAAACCTTTCCAAAGTAATCTCTACTCTCATCTAAGGTTCTAGGATTAGCACTTCTAGCACCTTAGTTACTTCTAGAGAGGGTGACTCCATCACCTGCAGGTACACCACCATGCCAGGAGTCATCTATTCTAAAAACCATTAGAATACTGTCAAAGTACCCACATTGGGAAACTACCCAAATCCAGATCTAAAACCATAGATCTAGAAACCAGAATGTCTGATATTATATCCATATCCTGTCTGGAGAAACAACTGTGTGACGACCACAGTACAACTGATCGTAGTATAGGAGTTTTACTTCCTACTCTGTGTATGACATCCATAATACTGGGACATCACACCCTACTACCTTCTTAACAGATCCATCCCCTATTCTGATGAAGTCAAACCCATGACTGTCACATCAAAATTAGATGATCTATCTCCGCTATATCTGCTCTAGTCTATAAATAGACATAAGCTACTTGCCCACTATGCTACCGCTGCTCCCACTGACTACAACAACCTTCCTACCGGGTCTCATAGCCTGGAACAACAGTAGTGTCAAGCCTGGGTAAACAAGAACCTCCCTGTCACCGTCCTTGAGGCTACCGGAGTACCTCTCGGGTGTCTGAGGTTACCCACCATATCTGCGGAGTGGCTAATGGAATGTCAAACCTGATAGAATCTTTAGGTCCTATTAAATTTTCCGTAATCGTTTGCGGTTCTGGAATCATTTCCAGTTCTACCATACTCCCACTACTGTTTTTTCTGAAAATATCCATTTTACTAAAACTGTGGCGAGTTTAAGAACAATATCACTATTGATCTTCCAGATGGTAGAAAGTCAACCCTCGTCATAGCCTAGGCCAACCCACAAACAGCCATTACAGAAACATGCCCTGAGTTATCCAGAGTCTGGTTTTAAGAATAAGCCGGACAACTCCCCGTACCTTAACATCGTTAAGATATGAACCATTCTATATCCAATATAGAAACTTTGGCACTTATTTAATTAGAACCAGATTCTAATCATGCAGCTGTCTCCAGTGCATATCAATTTAATGGAGAGAGGCTAATCAACATTACTCAACTTAGGAATCCATCCAATTATGAGTAACCCGGAAGAGAAACAAGTTTCTCAAAACCATTATTATCATCTGAATACCAATCACAAGAATCTACATCTTCGATCTCTTTGAAGAATCCCGATACTTGCGACATCTGGTTCTCTACTTTATTCTTATACCCACAACTTCTCAAAACTTAGACCTTGTATTTCTACGAAACACTTGTCTAAAAACTAGAGAAGTCATAAGTAAACAGAACATAGTACGAGGACCTACCCCTTTGTCCTGATGGACACTGGACAACATACAATACTCTGTATAAGTCTGCTGAGTTGAATAACTCAAAACCTGTGCGTCGTAGGTTGAAAACTGTACCCAGGTGATTTCCTCAAATATCACCAATTACAACGAATTCCGATATAATGAGGATGATCACTCAATTCCCAATAACTTGCTCCCACTCATTATCTGTAAAACCATACAGATGTGAGAATGAAACCTGGTAAATACATACCCTGGAGTAAGTATCTAATAGGGAAAACAATTTTCCATTAACAATGCAATGAAACATGAAAATGTTTCGTAGGGGTATCCGGGTATTTATAGTAATGCCTCTTCCATAATCCAATTCATCACTTTAACCGTATATTTCTTTGTCATCTCTCCAAATCCCTTTATTTGTCTTTAGTCGTTACCTTCTGTACACCACCGTTAGGCTAAATGGTTTTCTTCCTTCCCTACCGTTCGGCACCAGCCTATGGTTTGGAAGAAGACTATCCAGTAAGCATAATAGATGTACCCTCCTAAACCAAGGAGTACTGGTAACCTGAGAGAAGGTGATGATAAAAGACAACTGAATAATACCTTATTCTATTAAAGGTGAAATAGGAGTGGCGTGAAGTACGCGGTTTGGTCGTGAATGATAACAGTCGCAATTTACTTTGCCCTCTTTCTAATCCCTTTATTTTGTCTTTACATATTAACTTCTGTACACCCTACTTAGGCTAATTGGTTTTCTTCATTCCCTACCTTTTGGCACCTGCCTATGGTTTGGAAGAAGACTATCCAATAAGCGTAATAGGTGTACTCTCCTAAACCAAGGAGCCCTCGCAACCTGAGAGAAGGTGATAATAAAAGACAACTGAATAAACCAATTCTATTTCTCCTGAACTTGGATCCATCCTCGAAGAAGTCCCTTCGAGTTTGTATATAACCATACGATGGATCTATCCAATGGAAGTGGATGTCTGTAGTAATACGGGGTGTTCTGAGAAATTCAAAGGGTAAAAGAAGGAGTGGCAATGACTTATGCAACTCAGACAATCCAAAAGCCAGTATTTTAAGAAGGTTCGGTCAACTTGGTTACTGAGTCATAGTCAAAGGTCGCTGCCAAAGAGAGAGAGAAAAGAAACACTCTGCGTTCACTCTAACCTAGATCAGAATGGTTATCACTTTATCTACTCAGGAAACCTCCCACTGTACTGTCAAATTCTCCTCCAAACCTGAAAGAAGAATCAATCGGGATCACCCGAAGAGTAAACCAACTCATCAGTGGGAATCGGGATCCAACTCTCATCGCATGATAACGTGACGGAATCCACTCACGTTATCACACTCCAGAAGGTATGCGCATACTTGGCAAGTTTCAGTTTCTTTAGAAACTTCCGATATGATTTTTGCCCCATGCTCTTATGACCTTGGCGTTGGTCAAAATGTCATAAGTCACATGCCAAGTTCTACCCGTCACTATTTTGTCAATTTGAACCCACCCGCACATGCCCTTGACGTTGGCCAAAATGGCAGAACGACTGTCCCAAACCAACTCATCTATCTATGCAACAAATGAATACCCGGCAGCTACCAAACACTATGCCTTGGCGTTGGTCAAAATACATAGCTTGAATACTACTGAATACCCAAAAGAAATGACGGAGGGCTACGGCTAGTTTTTGGCGAAAAACCTTTAACGTAATGAACTTGATCTCGTTGAAGGAACCTGATATCTTTTTATAAAAATATAGTGGCGAAAACCTTTTGCTAAAGAGGTCACTCCCGGTAAAGGGATCTCGGCTCTTTCCTCGTGGAATGAGGTGCAGGATATTCCACTGAATACCGCGATGCAAAGCAACATGTAATCGACTATAGTGAAGTTATTACCCTGACGCAAATTTCTGCCCAAGGGGTCACTCCCGGTGAAGGGATATCGGCCCTTGCCTCGTCGAATGAGGTGCAGGATATTCCAACTGAATACCACTGTGCAAAACAAAAGGAAACATCTTTGTAATAACACTTTTTAAATTTGTTCCAACAACATCCAAACAGGTTTGTTTTACTTTGCATTGATCAGAATCAACGCAGTCCCATCAATTAATCACACCAGAAAAGAACGAAAATAAAATGTACGTATATGCCATCCGCATTCGTCACTGGGTCCCGTCATAACCCGTTAGGTTACTTAACTAACGACAGAGCGGGGACTGGACTAGCGCGGGTGCAAAACATATACAACATCTAATAGTATATATACCAATATACAATAATCGCTCCAGGCGTGATAATATGCAACATTACAGAAAAGTAATAAGTATCACAGAACAATACAGATAATCTGGGATCCCCGGGTTTCACAGAGCCGCTACTGAAACCCGACGTTCCCCTGGTCGTGTGGATTGCCTGTGCAATGAAACTTAGACCCCTACGGGTGCGGCAAGTTACCCGCCAAAACCTGAAGCGAGGCAGTCCCCTTACAGCAAAGTGAATGGACCACCCTGCACTTCACGAAATCCGGTAACTTGAGCACCCCTCCTTGGGTCAACCTGTACCCCCTACGAGTGCGGTGAATAGTCTGCCAATTTTAGAGTGAGGCCCATCTGCCTCTTAAAGCCATGAGATGCGGACTCGTTGCCCTCCAGAACCCGGCTATCCGTGCACTCCGTCGAGGGGGTAAAACCTAGTACAGAAATGAAAAATATGCACAACTGGTACATCGACCTCAACCTGGTCGTGCCCCAAAAGAATATTATACAAACGGGCAGTGACGGCGGTCCACATGTTGAACGCTCGCCCCGCAATATCAAATGTACAAATAAATCCAAACTGCACTACCATTTCACACTGCTATCCACCACGACAGATCCGCAACATTACAGCACAACACAGAACATCAACGCGAATGTCACGTTCGCAAACCCGTCTAAAAGAACTATAGCAACCAGACGCGGTTTACCGCTCAAATGACATTCACGGTCGGAGATATAATGTAAGTACTGTAAACTAACACATTTAAATTTCGATCGACTAAATTTCCCGAAGTGGGCCCCACATACATCTGTTGTACAGTAACAAAAACTGGGCCCAAATGAACAGTTCCATAAACCACAATTTCCCAAGTAGAATCAACAGAAGAAAGATGGCCCACTGATTCACCTAGACGGCCGCGGTTCCGCGGCCGTACGGTAGGATCAGTAGGTCGAATTTCTTCTGTGTTCTTTAAAATGCCTGCATGATTTTCAAGTATGGTCAAAATAATTTTTAGACTAGATTTAAAATTAACAGACACTTTAACACTAGAAATTGTGATTTTCGAAAATCTGATCGATCGATATTTTAAACGCGTTATCACAAATTAGTAAAGCTTAATGGCATGGCTCTGATAGCACTGTAAGTCCATGGTAGCGCCCCGGCCGTCTAACAGACGCCAAATGCGGAACAAAAACTTTTACAACTGGCGCTATCGCGTACTATAACCCGGATCTGCCATTAAAGCTAAACTAACAAACTACAAAGAGGGTAGAAATGTTATACCGAACGATCCGAGTCCTTCGTTCTTTAACCATCATCCCACGCTCCGTTGCGGCTGCTCCGATCTCGTCGATCTCTGATCTTCGCGTCCAGGTGGCACCACGTCATCAGATCTTTAAACGGGCTCCCGCCTTTGACTTGAGGCAACTCGATCGTCAAGTTAGCTAGAAGAGACGACCAAGATGATGTAGAGAAAGAGTAGAACACTTTGTCTAGTTACGTCCAAAGCCGTGGGCGAACGGTTAATGAAGTTGCCTTTTTGGAATCGGGTAAATGAGAAATGAGCATACATATTTTCATGAACCAAAATCTATCATCTTTTTTCTAATCAAGTGAGAGAGAGTGAATGAAAAGGAGGGGAGGGGCCGGCCATATATAGAGTGGGGGGAGGTAAGTGTAGGAGAGTGGGGTGACCACAACAATTAATGAAGAGAATGAATCACCTAAACACCTAGTATGAACTCATTTAAAGAAACAATGATTCATAACACATAGTCATCAACTAATAAATGCTCCATTAATGCACTAAGCCACCTCACCATCCTAGTCACCATCTAGAAGCTTCCACACTCATCTCAAGAAAAGATAAATCCGCATTTAACCGAATGTTAAATACGGCTGATAGAAAACTGGAAACTGGAAACTTCCAAAAGTGATCCTGAAACGAATTTCAGGATAACCCCGTAACTGTATAAATATACCCGCATTTGTATTACGACTGAATACAAATGCAACTGAGACAAAAATATTATATCTACTAAGTATAATACTCGGATCCGGCTTAAACCAAAGCCCACCAGTATTATCTGTCCGAAATATGACACGTGCGTAAACGCACGTGCATTTTCCGAACCCTGCCATAAAACCATACGGCCTCTACAACGTTTCGCCCGAACTTAGGAAATTATCTATGGGGGACTCTAATGACTCGTCAGTACCCTGGCAGTGGGTTTAACCACAAGCCGTCAGCGGCACTAGCTGTGCGTAACGGATGCCCATGTACTGACCTCAAGGGAGGCCGATGAGCGAACTCATCCGAAAACCCTACCGAGCCTAACAGTGACAATGTATATACAGTCCGGTCCATTCGTCTATGAGTATCGCATATCCGGCCTAGGGGGCTAGTAACGTCAGACCCCCAATAGCGGTATAAGTAGTGTCGGAGACAAGCCGTGAACACCCTGAGAAACTACCGGAGTACCTACCAGTAATTCTCACCTGCCTTGGCCAAGGACTTGGTGTAATGGCTTTCCTAGACACAGCGTGACCTCTACCCCTAATATCGGGAGAGACGAATCCCCTGCCGATCCGCTCACGTGCCTCCATGTGGCTCGGGACTGTACCCAAAAACTACCTGTTTGCATGACTTCTTTGAGCAGTGGTAGGGTAGAAATCAAAGCACAGTGGGAACTCACACGAGACAAATGACGACCTCAGGTTGATGAACTAACCTGTACACATGTCACCAGGGAACTGCTATCTGACGATATGTATAATACCAACTAGCAGGTTCCCGGCGAGTCCTGTCCGGTGTACTCATACCCCAATGAGCACCTGTATACATCTTAGGTGATCCAACTGACACCAGTGGCTTGTGAGACCGGCCACCGCCCCTCGTCGGGGTCTTGACTGTATACACTAGTCTAGTCCGGAGTATCGATGCCCTGTCTCGAAACTCCCACGACTAGGGACCATTATTAAGGATGTGCTTACGGACTACCCAACTTTCATGTATATGATCGCCCTCATACTGTTGGTAGTCAAGCAAGATCCTAAGGGCTCTATCAACGTGTAACATGTAATCAGTCACCTGAACATGTACACGATTGATAAAGGCAAACCAGATAGCATACTATCATCTCGAGTAAGACTGTCCTACCGGCATAGGTCCTCCTCAATCATTTCAATCACGTACCTGCGATCCAATAATTGACTTTGAGGGCACTATATCCAACAGCCTCCATGTGATTCGGGACTGTACCCAAAAGCCACCGTTTTGCACGCCCTTTTGGACGTGGTAAGATGGAAATCAAAGCATAGTGGGAATCACACAAGACTCTATGACGATCTCGGGTCTACAGACTAACCTGTACCAGTGTCACCGGAGAACTTCTATCTGACGATAGGTATAATACCATCCAGGTGTTCTCGGCGAGTCCGTTCAGTGTATCCAGTCTCCACTGACCACCCGTACACTATCTTTGATGTCCAACACCAATGGATATGGGATCATCCATCGCCTATCATATGGGTCAAGATACGTGTACGCTAGTCTACTCTGGAGTATCGATGCCTTGTCTTGATACAACCTCGACTAGGAATAGTTATAGGATGTACTTGTGGACTACCATGGCCCCACTAGTATGATCTCATCGTAGTCCTAGTATTCGAGTACATATCCTAAGGGCTTTATCAACATGTGATCACAAAACAGTATTTGTTAACACGTTAAGATAAAGTGAAACCAGATAGCATACTATCATAACGAGCAAGAAAGTCCTCTCTATATATATCCAAGCATCCATTATAATATAAATCACATGTACAACAATGGCCTCTAGGGCATATACATAACTATCAATCTCCTACTTGTACTAAGGCCAGCTGTTGTAGTACCTCATACCCAACATCCCGAATAGTCTCTCAAATTGTATTTAAGGAATGGCCTTTGTGAGTGGATCCGCAGTGTTGTCCTTCGTATCAACTCTCCTGACCTCGATCTCCCGGCGATCAACTATCTCCCGGATCCGGTGATACCGCCTCAGAATATGTCTGGACTTCTGATGAGACATGGGTTCCTTGGCTAAAGCCACAGCTTCATTGTTATCATAATACAGAGGTATTGGATGCTCAATGGACGGAACCACACCAAGTTCAGTGATGAACTTCTTTATCCAGACAGACTCTTTGGGAGTATCGTTGGCAGCGATGTATTCATCCTCCATCGTCGAGTCTTCCACGATTTCCTGTTTGGAACTCTTCCAATACACCGCCCCTCCATTTAGGGTAAAGACAAATCCCGAATGCGACTTTGAGTCGTCCTTATCACTTTGGAAGCTCGAATCGGTAAAGGACTCTACCTGGAGTTCTCCGTTACCATACACTAAGAACATCTCTTTAGTCCTTCTCAAGTACTTGAGAATGTTCTTCACAGCTGTCCAGTGATTCTCTCCAGGATCTGCTTGATACCTACTCACTACACTTAGTGAGTATGCTACATCGGGTCTGGTACATAGCATCGCGTACATGATAGAGCCTACTGCCGAAGCATAGGGTATCCCTTGCATGCGAGCTCTCTCCAAATCAGTCTTGGGAGACATCTCTTTGGAGAGAGTGAGTCCAGAGATCATGGGTAAGTTCTCACGCTTGGATTCTTCCATACTAAACCTCTTTAGTTTGGTGTCAATGTATCTGGATTGGGACAATCCCAGTATCTGTCTAGATCTATCTGTATATATCTTAATTCCCAAAATGCAGGAGGCATCACCTAGATCTTTCATTGAGAATCTATATGATAAGAAGAGCTTGACCGAGTGCAGCATAGGAACATCGTTTCCTATCAAGAGTATGTCATCAACGTACAATACGAGGAAGACAATCATACTCTCTGCCACCTTCTTGTATATACAAGGTTCATCTATGTTTTTGATGAAGTCAAACTCTTTGGCTACCATATGAAAACATATGTTCTAACTTTGCGATGCTTGCTTAAACCCATAGATGGATTTAGGCAGCTTGCACACCTTTCCACTGCTCCCACTGTCTACGAAGCCCTCTAGCTGTGTCATGTACACGCACTCTTCCAAATCACCATTTAGAAAGGCGGTCTAAACATCCATTCGCCAGATTTTGTAGTCATGGTATGCAGCAATGGCAAGTAAGGTCCGGATGGACTTGAGCATAGCTGCAGGAGAAAAGGTTTCGTCATAATCCACACCTTGTCGTTGACGAAAACCCTTTGCAACATGTCTAGCTTTGTAAGTCTCAACTTTTCCATCTACACCAAGTTTCTTCATAAAGATCCATTTGCTCCCAATGGGGTTTACCCCTTCAGGAGCAACTTCCAAAGTCCATACTTGGTTGGTGTACATGGATTCCATCTCAGATCGCATTGCATCCAGCCATTTCACAGAGTCACCACTCACGATGGCCTGCTCGAAACTAGTTGGGTCATCATCTTCCATGATGCAATCCTCACTCCCACCGTTTATGAGAAAACCGTAGTATCTCTCAGGTGGGTGAGGAACCCTACTAGATCGGCGGAGAAGCTGGGGTTCGTCAGGAACTACTGAATCCTCTGGTTCGACTAAATCTTCAGTTGTAGTTTGTGGTGCTGGAACTTCTTCCAGCTCTACCTCATTGCCACTAATTTCTTTTGCAAGAAATTCCTTTTCCAAAAAGGTGGCATGCTGAGCAACAAACACCTTTTGCTTCTCACTATGGTAGAAAAAGTATCCATAAGAATTCTTTGGATATCCCACAAACTTGCAGAGAACTGATCGTGCCTCGAGTTTGTCCGGATTTTGCCTTTTTACATAGGCCGGACAACCCCATATCTTAACTTGTTTAAGATAAGGTCTCTTCCCACTCCATATCTCATATGGTGTGGTAGGTACAGATTTAGATGGAACTTGATTCAATAGGTATGCTGCTTTCTCAAGCGCATAACTCCAGAAGGAAATAGGCAACTCATCAGTTCTCATCATAGAGCGCACCATATCTAATAGGGTGCGATTCCTATGCTCCGATACACCGTTTTGCTGTGGTGTATAGGGAGGAGTAAGCTGAGAGAGAATCCCATTCTCTTTTAGATAGTCCAGGAACTCATTTCTCAAGTATTCTCCTCCTTGATCATATCGAAGGATCTTAATACTTTTACCCGTTTGGTTTTCTACTTCGTTCTTATATTCTCTGAATTTCTCAAAACCTTCAGACTTGTGTTTCAACAGGAACACATGTCCGTATCTTGAGAGATCATCAGTGAATGTAATGAAGTACGAAGAACCATTCCTGGCATGTGTAGACATTGGACCACATACATCACTATGTATTAGTCCCAAGAGTTCTGTAACTCTTTCTCCGTGTCCACTAAACGGAGTTTTGGTCATTTTGCCTTTGAGACATGACTGGAAAGTGTCATAAGATGAAAATTCGAATGGATTCAAATAACCATCTTTATGTAACTTAGCAAGTCGTGTCGCATTAATATGACCAAGTCTATAATGCCACAAGAAGGATTCGTTCATTTCTGAACTTTTCCTCTTGTGTGTGTTCTGTATATTAAGAATTGTATTTTGATTTAGAACGTATATGCCATTATTTAACAAGCCTGATCCAATCAACTTTTGATGTAGGAAGATATTCATAACATTATCCTGTACTGCAAAATTATATCCATCTTTACTTAATAAAGAAACTGATATAATGTTGCATATCATGTTCGGTATATAATAGCATTCGTTCAGAATTAATGTATTACCACCTGGTAATATAAGGTGATATTCGCCAACTGTTTTGGCTGCAACATTTTCACCATTCCCTACTCTTACGGAATGATCACCCATTCCCAGTTCTCTACATTTCTTTAGCCCATGCAATATATTGCATATATGGGATCTTGATCCGGTATCTAATGCCCAGGATGTAGAGTGAACTGAGAAACAGTTCTCGGTAACTAACACATCTGAAGAAGATACATCAACATGTTTATTCTTCATTTGGGCGGCATGAGAATCCAGATATTGTCCTATTCCCTGCTCAGTCTTATAAGATTTATAAGAAAGAACAGGACCAACGTTCCCCTGCTCAGTATAACAAGCGGGTTCGGTCAATACATACATATTATTATCTTAATTAAGGCCTGATCGGGTCGCTACCTGGAGAGAGAGCGAAGAAAAGACTTTAGCGTGTGCTCATGAAAGATTAGATTGGTTATTATCTTATCTAATCAGGATGGCTCCCACTATTTTAATCAAATCTTCCTTCAAACCCTAAAAGGTAAGATTAGCCGGGATTAAATACACCTTACAAGTTCGTCAATCTTTCAGCCAGACCAGTGTTGGTACTTTGAGGGAGGTTCCCCGTGCTTTCACACGGACCTAATTAAAATAAACCATGTTTTCCCAGAGGCTTATCCCCGTAAACACCTTTCTAGACACCTACTTGATCGGCTAATTTGTCATGTGTAAAACTCTCCCAGGAGTAACTCTTACTCGCAGTGGGTATCGGGATCCTTCTATCTTATAGAAGATAAGCAATCTCATTGCAAATTTCAACATTTGAAATTCCCGATAATATTCTGCCCCTAGCGATCTATGACCTTGACAAGGTCAATAAACCATAAATCGCAAGTCAAGTTCAACCCGTTATTTTCCGATTGAATTAAACCCACCCGCATGACCCTTGACAAGGTCAACAAGGCCATACGAATACCCTAATCCAATCACATCTTATGTTTTAGCAGATAAACACTAATTAGCTACCGTACACCGCGCCTTGACAAGGTCAACAAACGCAGCACGAATAATAAGTAGGATTTATCTGAAATGCCGGAAGGCTACGACAGGTTTTTCAGAAAACCTTTTGCGTAATGAACTTGATATCGTTGTAGAAACAAGTGATTTTGAAAAGGAGTGTTTTTGAGGCTTTTCTAGTTTCGCTAAAGAGATCATTCCCGGTGAAGGGATCTCGGCTCTTTCCTCATCGAATAAGGTGCATGATATTTCATAAATACCGTTGTGCAAAGCAAGAACTATAGAAGCAATCAAAAACTAAATCGTGAGTTTGTAGCATCTGCCAGTTTTGCTAAAGAGGTCACACCCGGTGAAGGGATCTTGGCTCTTTCCTTATCGAATAAGGTGCTGGATATTCTACAAGGAATACCTCTATGCAAAGCAAAAACTGTAGCTACCCTTTTTGAAAATTTGATTCTACAATATCTTTTAGGTTTATTTTCTTTTATTAATCTCATTAATAAAACCCATCATTTAAGCTTTCTAAGCATCACAGCAGAAACGAAAGCAGTAATATTTATATATCATATATATACAGTATAAGCATTCGTCTCAGGCAGTAATATGATCTCATCACAGATGATTGCAGCAGAAGTCAACATATGAAATATTGGATATACTAGGACGTCCGTTTTTTATTTTGAGCCTGGATAAAACACGGATTCCACAGTCGCGATGAATAGCCAAACCCACATCCCTAGATCCCTACGAGAGCGGCAAGGAACCCTGCCAATTCTAGGGTTAGGAGACCCGGTCTCGACTCCTCAAAATGGCCTTCCCACAGGACTCTAGAACCCGGTTACTTGTGCTTTCCTCCTTGGGTCTATCCTAATGCGGAAAAGTAAATAATATACAATGGTGACATCAACCTCAACCCGGAAGTGCCCCAATAAAAGAATATTACATACAAATGAATTTTACATGAATGAAAAAGAAAACTCTCATCTCACATAAAACTCCCGGCTAATCAAAACACGACGATCCAATATAACATATCTCATAATCATCACAGATAACTAGACGAAGTTAGATAATTCGATAGATACAATGAATTCCTAAAAATACCCCAGTGAGCTCGACACTTAAGCAGAAAATAAAAATTCCCAGAAGCATGCCCTATCACCTACGGACCGTCGCTGAAGGGCCCGTCCCAAGCCTCCACAGTGGCGCCGTGGTTGCGAGGTCACTGTAGCGAGTTAGGGACTGATTCTTCAGGTGGGTCCATAGAATTCCCTGCATGATTTTCTGAATATTTTTAATATGAAAAATTTTAACTTTTGAAAATTTTTCCAGAAATGGGGTCGTTTCGGGGTTTCGGGGTCGATCGGACTTCTAACTTCGTCTAGACAATGCCTAATGCTCTAGCTTGGCTCTGATACCACTGTAGGGTTAGCATAGCACCTTGAGAAGGTTTTGGCAAGCTTCAATCATGCTAGTTTAAAATTTTTAGGATGCTAAACAAACCCTAACTAAGATCTTAACTAGAGAATTAGGGTAAACAACTTTACATCTAAGAGATAGGGAGTACAACCTTTGTAGTCTGTTCCTTCGCTTCATAAGCTCCGAGTAGTAGTCCCTTCACCGCGATCCATGAACTTCAGGACTCTAGAGAGGCTCAACAAGTCGAATGATCCATGCTTGCTAGAAGTCTTCCTTTTCGAAGATGATCTACCTTGAAGAATCTCAAACTCAAGCTCTCACTTCTCTAATCAAGTATTAGTGAAGTGAACACCCTAATCTAAGTGGCTAGAATAGATGAGGATGATGAAGTAGGAATTTTTCTCTCTTTCGTTTTCAATTTCTCACTTTAAATCATCACAACACAAAAAGCTAGAAAGTTTTTTCAAGGAGGAGGAAGAAGAAGAAAGCTTTTGTGATGAATAATGAATTATTGTTGTTGTTAAAATTACAACCATGGGTTAATAAAATGAAGGCTTTAACTCATGTAGAGAATAAACTAGAGTTAAGGGTTTGGGTTGGGTTAACAAATATCTACACAAAATATCAAAGCAAAATGACAAAAGGAAAGCTTCATGAAGCTAACCCAAAAGCTAACCTAACTTTGTTTAAACTTAACAACCATGTTGCATTTGTAACCCTAACTTATTACAATATTATATATCACATATACAATATATTTTGTAACAAAAGAAAATAATACAATTAACATATATCGCATATACATCAATGTATTATCCAGTGAGAAAATGAATCAAAAAAGCGAGCTTATATTAGTTAACGTAATGTAATATATCACATATATAATTATACATTAAATTATCGAATCAACTCTTGATCCGACAATCCAGCTATATTGCATATAACCGACTAATATAACATGTACCAATTGATCGAATCATCACTTGATCCGATGACCCGGCTATATCACATATACCCAGCCGATATCTTATATCGCGAGAATATAATACAGTATCTCATATCGTATTATTCTTGGTCCCGCACATATCACATATGTGCTCCTACTCCGTTTTGCCTGAGCCAGGAAACCTCTGTGTAGGACTCTAAAGAATCGTCAATATGCCGGCAGTAGGTGATGATCATATCAAAAACCCACAAGCTGCAAGTGGTCAGCTAAACGTAACAGCCACCCAGGTATTGAACGATCAGAAGATCAACAAGCAAGCCTGTACATTCTCCTATGAATCCATTCAGTAACATTACCATACAGTCCGGTCTCTTCGTCTGATATGTTGCATATCTAGTCTAGGGGTGGTAAACGTCAGACCCCAATAACCGACAAGTCGTGTCGATGTAAGGTTCATAACGGGTCGACAAACTTCTGATAACACTTACCAGTAAATCTCCATATCATCCCTGGCCAGGGACTTCCAGTTATAGCCAATCGAACACAGCACAACATCAACTCCCTATACTGGGAGAGACGAAACCCCTCCTATCGCTCATTGCCTCCATGTGATTCGGGATTGTACCCAAAAGCCACCGTTTTGCAAACCCTTTTGGACGTGGTAAGGTGGAAATCAAAGCACAGTGGGAATCACACAAGACTCTATGACGATCTCGGGCCTACAGACTAACCTGTACCAGTGTCACCGGAGAACTGCTATCTGACGATAGGTATAATACCATCCAGAAGTTCTCGGCGAGTCCGTTCAGTGTACCCAGTCTCCACTGAGCACCCGTACACCATCTTTGATGTCCAACACCAATGGATATGGGATCATCCATAGCCCATCATATGGGTCAAGATGCGTGTACGCTAGTCTACTCTGGAGTATCGATGCCCTGTCTCGATAGACCCTCGACTAGGATCAGTTCTAGGATATACTAGTGGACTACCCTGGCCTCACTAGTATGATCTCATCGTAGTCCTAGTAGTCGAGTACATATCCTAAGGGCTTTATCAACATGTGATCACAAAACAGTATTTGTTAACACGTTAAGATAAAGTGAAACCAGATAGCATACTATCATATCGAGCAAGAAAGTCCTCTCTCTATATATCCAAGCATCCATTATAATATACATCACATGTACAACAATGGCCTCTAGGGCATATACATAACTAACATAGATTTTATCATTGTGACATTTCTAGTGAATAAACCCTATTTTTAATACTACATGGTATTTAAATGTAAAGTATTGAACTTGTATAGAATTGCATGGTATTTTCATGTAAGATTATTCTTTTGATTTAGAAAAGTTGGAATATTTATTTTATATCAAAATAGATGTCTTGATAATACATATATAAATAATTATAAAATAATTAATTTTATTATTTATCTAAAAATCACATTTTTAAAGATATTTGTATTTTAAATCTTTCGAGACCAAATGCTCCTTGCGGTGGTCTGCATCTCGCACTGCTAAGCCCAAGGATGTGCGATAATCTACACCATCTCGAACGGGTTCCCCAAATGGGTTGTAGCGGCGCTTTGCAAAGACTTGATTAAAATACATAATCTTGTGAAAATGGATTTTATAAGTTTAAGGTAGTTTTGTGTAAAATGGTATTTTCCCGAATCTATATTTCCCAAAAGGTATTGTGCTATGTTGCATATGAGTGTTGTAAGGAGGTGGGTCATTACCTCGTGATCTATTTAAAGATATAGCAAGATTAATGATGTTTTAAAGTCGAAACTAAACTACAAGGTATTTTACTGAAAAAGTATGATAAAAATTGCAATATGAGATATTTTTCTATGGAACTTTTTCATGATGTTTAGTTAATGTTTAATAGTCAAGATGTAAGAGTGTGGTATGTTTGCATTTAAGAAAAAAATAGAATTTTAAGAAGAACCGAATCGGAAGTCGGATTAACTCCGATTCCGTCGTGTTTTAGAATTATGAGTTTTAAGAATAGAAAATAGAAGAGGGAGGAAGGACTTACTGGATTTTGGTTTAGAGGAGAGGAAGAGGGAGTGGAAGTAGGTTCCGGTGCGTTGTTTCGTCGCTGGGAGCTCCTAGGGCCGTCGTCGGAATTTCGCCGGAGTTTCGCCTTTCGCTAACTCCAATTGTACACAAAAGTTCTAGAGGAATTTCTTTAGAGTTTTGGACATAGTTTGTGAGTGAAGGGTGTGTGGAATTGAGTGGTATTTACTGGAAAAGATTAGGGTAAGAGTTAGATGAAAGGGTGTGAGAATATGTATTAAAAATTGTATTAAAAATGGAGTAAATAGGTGTTTTTATTGATTCTGTAAATGTGCAGGGTATTTAAAGTGTACATTGGTACTGGGGATACCAAGAGGCACAAATTCACAGAAGAGACCAACCCGATCCGAGCTGAATCGGCCGGCGGCGGCGGCCGAGTCGGCCGGTCCGCCGGCCGAGTCAGGCCGAGTCGGCCCCCCTTGCTGCCACGTGTCCTATGTCACTTGGTGTAGATCCTGGGTCAGTTTGTTTTATATGTGCCTTTTGGTTTTAAGGGTTTAGCACATGTAGACTCGTGGAATTCTAAAAATATTAAACGAAAACAATATTTAAAAAAATGTGGGTGATGGGATTTGAACTCTGGTGCTTTGGTTCAGCAGTGCAAGGTCTTACCAATGAGCTACAAGCTCCTTCTTGCTATTAAAAAACAAAACAAATTTATAACTTGTGCTCAGGAAAAAGTACCCCTTTATGTATTTTTTTGAAAAAATTGTACAGAAAGTTGTACAGAAAGTTTAGGGTTGTTAATTCTACCCTCCTTATAAAAATTTCGTCCTCGAAATTTGTAAAAGGAAAGTGTAACAGATTCAAGGAAAGTTTGGTGACTGAAGTACTGATAGTGTAAGAAAAATAACAAAGTGATACAAGGGTTTTTAAAAAAAATGTAAAAGAGACTTACTAGTGTTACCTTGGCCTACAGCCTCGGCTTCTACGGCTGCTAAGGTGTAAGCCTGTCGCCGTGGCACGTTCCTCCTAGCTGGATGCACATTCCTCTGTCCGTGAGGTATGTTCCTCAGTTCCTGATAGAATTGGTGATCTGGCTGTGCAGGAGATCCACGTGGAGGTGTTGCTGGGAGTGCAGGACGAGCTGCAGAAGCCTGGATAGCTGGCCGCTGCAGGTAGTAGGTGTGTGTGTGAGCTGAGTTGTATCCATAAGGACAGTTTCCAATTCCATGATTGGATGCGCCACAAATTAGACACAGACCTTTTGCGCGCCTACAGTCCTTCCACAAGTGTCCCTTTCTCCTGCAGTAATAGCAGAAGTCTGCACTCGACTGGTTATTGATTTCTTCCAATCTTTTGGGTTCAACAGTTGGCCTTGAAGAGGCTCCTCCTGCCATCTGATTGGCAGGGCGCTGCACTCCGGCAGATTGAGGTCTGCCCTTCTTCTTCACCACTGCCTCATATCTTTGGGCAGCTTTCAAAGCCAAATCATAGGTTGGGAAATCCCCTGTAGCTAAGGCAACTTGGATCTCCGGGTCCAACCCTTGCTGAAATCTCCTTGTCCTGATCTCAGCAGTCGGTATGAGATGGGCCGCAAACCTGTTACGGTCTTGTGTTAGCTGTGTAGTATGTGATTTTTAGGAAAACGAATACTGAGACGTATCTTACCTGCTGAGCATGGTAAACTCAGCATCATACTCATTTACAGATTTGGTCCACATTGAACCTTGTTGAAGATGGATGAAATGTTGCTCCATATCAAAGCGGGCAGTCTCAGGGAAGTACTTTGCATCGAACATGTCGCGGAAAGTCTTCCATTTGATGGGTTGATCAAGACGACTTTATTCCACCTTCCACCAAACCCGTGCATTGTCCGTAAGTTGTAGCTTCACAACACGGAACCAAGCTATCTCTGGCACTTGTGTCGTTGCCAGATCGTCTTCGATGCTCTGAGCCCATTCTTCAGCTTCCAGTGGGCTCTCTTTTCCTGCAAACTGTGGGGTGCAAAGCCCTGAATTGCTTCACCCCAGGTGCTTCTGCCTCGGGATGTTCATTAAAAGAGCATTCTGCTGCTGCTGTCCTTCTAGGAGGCTGCGGATTGCCTCAAGCAGAACCGTCTGCTTGTTGATCGGAGCAGGGACGGCAGGTGTGAGTGGTAGTGGTGGAGGTGTGTTGTTGACATTGGTGCTGGTGTTGTTCGGGGAATCCATAACCTTGAAGAAATTTTTTAGGTTAGGTTAGATTCAAAGTATATGAAATGATAAGATTCAAGGAGTATGAATTGTAAAGAATGTTTTCAGTTGCTGGTTCTTGTGTTATATTGCTTAGGTTGTTCACACAGAATAGAACTGTATGGTATTGTTCCATACAGCTCTGACCTGCATGGGCCACCAACAAAACCTGTCACGCCCCGCTTCCCATTATACGGGCAGAGGACGCGACTGGCCGCTACGTATTTACTCTGAAGTAAATGCGCTAAGCGTAACTAAGCAATATAAAAGAAATGTACACAAGAGACAAAAGTAATGAACATCAACTTTATTTATTAACATTCTTTTGTACAATGCATGGAAAAGTAAATACATCTGAATGAAAGCAATTCCTAAACAGTGGCATAACAGAAAAGGAAAATACAGAATGTAAAAGAAAAAGTACAAGTGAAACTACAGCTCGGGATCTTTAATAAACTGGTCCAAGTCTGAAGTGCTAGGCTCGATCTCTGGAAGGTCCGAATCACCTAACAACATTCAATGAAGAAGAAAGAGAATGTTGTCAGCGAATAAATCGCTCGGTAAGTCTCAAAGATAAGGGAGAAGTAGAATAAAGAGAGAGAGAGAGTGTGTGTGTAACTTTTAAAGTTTTATTTAGTGAACGCTGTTGTTTGTAGCTTGGTACAGAAGATGCCAGTGTATACGAGAGGAGTCTCTATATGCCAGAGACTAAAGGCAAATGGAATACAAGGCTCCGTTAGAATGCCCGGAACAACCGGTTGAATTCAGGTTAGGTGTCTTAATGGTTGCAGTCTCGTCCCACTTCTAACACTTTCCGTACCAAATCTACCTCTTAAACCCCGCGATGTCTTGATTGTATTGGTTGTATTGTATTGCAACTTGTATTGCCTTGTAATATAGATTGTATAATTGGATGACTTGCCGAAACCATGATATCAGTAAATGGATGTAACTGGAGAATCATATAAATGGATGTAACTGGAGAATCATGTAAATGGAAGTATATCCATGGTTCGGTTCAGTCAATATAGATTGAATAGTTTGAACAGATTGAATATATGGATTCATGGATTCATATTAAATTGTAGTTTGGATACTTGAATCATATTCAACTCAGATTATTATAATGAGACTCATTCTGAGTTCGAACAATTAGAAAAGAAATTGAAGTCCTGAATTAGGTTTTGATGTTATCGGTAACCGCTGCACATGGGCGACAGGATTTGTGTCTTTTTCAAAGACGATTACCGTGCTGATAACACTGTTTATTAAGTTGTCTACCTTAAATAGGCAAGCACCCACTTCTCCGGCTCCCTGAGGCTCAAGAGATTGGTCCCGCTTAAACCTATATTTACTAGGGTCCTTATTGTAATTTATAGAACTTGAGGGTGTTTTACGTAAAAATAATTTTGTATAATTTTCAAAATACACCTCAAGTATTTTATTATCGTCTTTACAGTTTTCATAGATGTAGATTTTATCATTGTGACATTTCTAGTGAATAAACCCCATTTTTAATAATACATGGTATTTAAATGTAAAGTATTGAACTTGTATAGAATTGCATGGTATTTTCATGTAAGATTACTCTTTTGATTTAGAAAATTTGGAATATTTATTTTATATCAAAATAGATGTCTTGATAATACATATATAAATATTTATAAAATAATCTAAAGATCACATTTTCTTAAGATATTGTATTTTAAATCTTTCGAGACCAAATGCTCCTTACGGAGGTCTGCATCTCGCACTTCTAAGCCCAAGGATGTGCGATAATCCGGACCATCCCGAACGGGTTCCCCAAATGGGTTGCAGCGACGCTTTGCAAAGACCTGTTTAAAATACATAATCTTGTGAAAATGGTTTTTTAAGTTTAAGGTAGTTTTGTGTAAAACGGTATTTTTCCGAATCTATATTTCCCAAAAGGTATTGTGCTATGTTGCATATGAGTGTTGTGAGGAGGTAGGTCATTACCTCGTAATCTATTTAAAGGTATAGCAAGATTAATGATGTTTTAAAGTCGAAACCAAACTAGAGTGTATTTTACTGAAAAAGTATGATAAAAATTGCAATACGAGATATTTTGCTATGGAACTATTTCATGATATTTTGTTAATGTTTAATAGTCAAGATGTAAGAGTGTGGTATGTTTGTATTTAAGAAAAAAATTGAATTTTAAGAAGAACCGAATCAGAAGTCGAATTAACTCCGATTCCGTCGGGTTTTAGAATTATGAGTTTTAAGAATAGAAAATAGAAGAGGGAGGAGGGACTTACTAGCTTTTGGTTTATAGGAGAGGAAGAGGGAGTGGAAGTAGGTTCCGGTGCGTCGTTTCGTCGCCGGGAGCTCCTATGGTCGTTATCGGAATTTCGCCGGAGTTTCGCCCTTCGCTAACTCAAATTGTACACTAAAGTTCTAGAGGAATTTCTTGAGAGTTTTGGACAGAGTTTGTGAGTGAGGGGTGTGTGGAATTGAGTGGTATTTATAGGAAAAGATTAAGGTTAGGGTTAGATGAATGAGTGTGAGAAAATGTATTAAAAATGGAGTAAATAGGTGTTTTTATTGATTCTGTAAATGTGCAGGGTAATTAAAGTGTACAGGGGTACTGGGGATACCATGAGGTACAACTTCACAGAAGAGACCAACCCGATCCGAGCTGAATCGGCCGTTGGCGGCGGCCGAGTCGGCCCCCTTGCTGCCACGTGTCCTATGTCGCTTGGTGTAGCTCTTGGGTCAGTTTGTTTTATATGTGACTTTTGGTTTTACGGGTTTAGCACGTGTAGAATCTTGGAATTCTAAAAATATTAAAATAAAAAAATATTAAAAAAATGTGGGTGATGGGAACTGTCCCAATTCGATATCAAGTACCGCCCCCGACAAGCTATCAAAGCACACGTCTTGGCGGATTTTGTTGTCGAATGCACCATCCCCACTAAGGAAGGAGCACTGACGCAAGGCCTCGAACCTCGTCCCTCGATTGAGGAGGTGCCAGGCCCAATCCCGGATTGGGTTCTCTACGTGAATGGATCCTCTACTGAGGAAGGGAGCGGCGCTGGCCTGATCATCTGCGGGCCGGATGAAGCAGAAATGGAATACTCCGAGCAGCAGTCAGACTCGTTGCAAGAAAAGGTAGTTGAATGTGTTAGGCGAAGAGAATAAAGCTCGGGTTTAGAGCGTCGAATAACGCCACAGAATACGAGGCCTTGTTGGCAAGACTGCGAATCGCCTCAGGGGTAGGACTGAAGACTATCAGAATTCGCAGCGACTCCGCGTTGGTCGTCGGCCAAGTAACCGGGCGCTTCGAAGCTCGGAACCGTTCATTATAAAGTACCTACCCGAGGTAAAAAGGCTTCGATAAAATTTCAATGAAGTCCAAGTGGAAAAAATCCCCAGGAACTTGAACACCTGGGCCGACGCTTTGAGCAAGCTCGCTTCCTCTTACTCGGCCACCCATAAAAGAAACATCCTCTTAGAAGTCTTGCATGACCTAGCATGGAAGAAAGAGAGGTAACACTCCCGATCCACGCAACCCAACAAGAAGGCCAAGATTGGAGGAAACCCCTCGTGGAGTTTCTGAAAGAGTGTATACTCCCTGAAGACCGAGGAGAACCTCGTCGGCTACGGGTCAAAGCATGCCATTTCGTCTGGAGCAACAGAAACCTATAAAAGAAGTCGTAGACTTAGCCTTTGCTCCGATGCATCGACCCCCACGAGGCTGACTACATTCAACGAGAAATTCATGAAGGGGTCGGGGGAGCGCATCAAGGAGCCTGCACCTTAGTCCGGAAGACGCTGCTCCAAGGGTACTACTAGTCGAAGTTACACCAGGACGTCGAGAAGCTGGTCAGAAGATGCAAGAACTGCCAACTCTTCGGCAGCATACCTCGTCTTCTCGCCACCGAACTAACGCCACTCAGTTCCCCCTGGCCGTTTGCACAATGGGGGATGGACATGGTCGGTCAGCTCCCCGCCGGCACGGGCGAACATAGGTTTATCCTCGTCGCTGTGGACTACTTCACAAAATGGATAGAGGCAGTACCCATCAGAAAACTGGATGCCACCACTACGATAAAGTTCCTGCAGAACAACATAATTTCTCGATTCGGGATCCCGAGGTGTATAGTTACCGATCATGGGACCAACTTCGAAAATGATAAATTCAAAGAGTTCTGCAATGACTACCACATACTAATGAAGTTTGTCGCATTCGTGCATCCTCAATGCAACGGGCAGGCTGAGTTAGGAAAACGAGGCATCATCCGAGGTCTTAGAGCCCGCTTGGAAGGAAGGCAGGGCGGCTGGGTCGAAGAACTGCCATGAGTGCTATATCGTAGAAGACACCCAGCACAACAGTGTGATGTACACGGTCCTATGTCTACACAATGCCAGGGTTGGTTCTTTGTACTTCATTACATTCATCGATGATCTCTCAAGATTTGGACATGTGTTCCTGTTGAAACACAAGTTTGAAGCTTTTGAGAAATTCAAGGAATATAAGTACGAAGTAGAGAACCAAATGGGTAGAAGTATTAAAGTCCTTCGATGTGATCGGGGACAAGAATAATTGAGCACGGTGTTCCTGGATTATTTAAAAGAGAATAGGATTCTCTCTCATCTTACTCCTCCGTATACACCACAGCACAATTGTGCATCGGGGCGGAGGTATCACGCCCTATGCGATACTGCGCGCTTTATGATGAGTACTATTGAGTTGCCTGTTTCCTTTTGGTGTTATGCACTTAAGAAGCTGCATACCTTTTGAATACGGTTCCATCCCAATCAATGCCTACCACTCCATATGAGATATGGCATGGGAAGAGACCATGTCTTAAACGAGTTAAGATATGGGGTTGTCCGGCCTATGTTGAAAAGAAAAATCCGGACAAGCTCAAGACAAGGTCAGTTCTGTATAAGTTTGTTAGATATCCCGAACATTCGTGAGGGTACATCTTCTAACACACTGAGGAGCAAAAGGTGTTTTGTTTCTCAGCATGCCACCTTTTTAGAAAATGAATTTCTTATGGAAGAAATTAGTGGTCATGAGGTAGAACTGGAAGGAGTTCCAGCTGGACAAACTAACAGCCGATGATTTGGTGAAACCAAAGGATTCAATAGTCTCCAACGAAGCTCAGCCTCTCCGTGAATCTGGTAGGGTTCCTCATCCACCTGAGAGATACTACGGCTTCCTCGGTGACGGTGGGAGCGAGGATCGCATCATGGTAGATGATGACCCAACTAGGTTCAGGCAGGCCATCACGAGTGGGGACTCTGTGAAATAGCTGGATGCTATGCTTAAGTCCATCAGGATTAAAGCAGGCATTGCGGAGATGGAACATCTGTTTTGATGTGGCAGTCAAAGTGTTTGACTTCATCAAAAAGGTAGATGAACCTGGTATATACAAGACGGTTGTAGAGAGTAAGGTTATCTTCCTCGTATTGTACGTAGATGACATACTCTTGATAGGAAATGGTTTCCTATGCTACACTCGGTCAAGCTCCTCTTATCACGAGAATTCTCTATGGATGATCTGGATGATACCTACTATATATTATGGATTATGATCTATGGTGATAGATCTATATGGATGTTGGGAGTGTCCCAAATACAGGTACATTAATACCATACTAAAGGGGTTAGTATGGAGGATTCTAAGCGTGGTGGTTTGCCCAATTACTCATGAATCACTCTCTCTAAAAGGATGTCTCCCGAGACTGATTTGGAGAGAGCTCGCATGCAAGGGATACCCTATGCTTAGGAAGTAGGCTCTATCATGTATGTGATGTTATGTACCAGACCATATGTAGCTGACTCACTAGGAGTAGTGACCAGGGATAATTCGGATCTTGGGAGAATCGCTGGATAGCTACGAAGCACCGAAGAAATGTTCTTGATTTTTGGTAACGGTGAACTCCAGTGGGAGTCCTCTACCAATTCGAGCTTCCAGAGTGATAAGGTCGACTGAAAGCTAGTCTTAGGCTTTGTCTTTACCCTTAGTGGAGGGACGGTATGTTGGAAGAGTTCCAAGCTAGATACCGTGATAAACTAGACGATAAAGGCTAAATACATCGCTACCAACGATGCTGCCAAAGTGGGTGTCTAAATATTTTTTGTTCATGAGATGAACATGGTTCCTACTATTGAGCGTCCAATAATTGTTATTATGACAACAATGGAGTTGTGGCTTTGTCCTAGAAACGCCGGTCCTATCAGCGATCCAGACATAATCCGAGACAGTATGACCTGATCAGGGAGATTGTTGATCTCCTAGGGATTGAGGTTAGGAGAATTGACGCGAAGGATAACACGACGGATCCACTCACAGAGGATTTTCCCCAGAGAGACTTTTATGGGACGTTGGTTATGAGATACTACAACAACTGGCCCTAGTGCAAGTGGGAGATTGTTAGTTATATGTATGCCCTAGAGGCCATTATTGTACATATGATTTATATTATAGTGGATGCTTGGACATATATAGGGAGGACTTTCTTGCTCGACATGATAGTATGCTATCTGGTTTCTCTTTATCTTAACATGTACGCTTATTGTCTCTTTATTACATGTTGATAAAGCCCTTAGGATGAGTACTTGACTACCGGGATTATGATGCAGATTATACTAGTGGGGCAAGGGTAGTCGGTAAGTACATCCTTCAATAGTTCCTAGTCGTGGGAGTATCGAGACGGGTCATCGATATTCCGAAGTAGACTAGCGTATACAATTCTTGACCCATATGATGGGCGATGGATGAGCCCACATCCATTGGTGTTTTGTTGGTGCACGGCGGCGCCCCGGCCGTCTTTCTGAGGCCAAAATGCGGAATCAAATTTTTTCTTAACTTTATAAACCGGCGCCACCGCGGACCATAAACCCGGATCCGGCCATTAACCTACTCCTAGCTAACTAGAGAAGGGGTAGAGAGATATACTGAGCGATCCATGTCCTTCGGTCTTCTCGTCGTCGTCCCGATCTCCCCGCGGAATCTCTGGTCTTCATCTCCTCGTCGGAATGGCACCACATTGCCGGGTTCTTTTACGGGCTCCCACCTGTGGACCGAGGCAACTCGGGCATGAAGTTGGCGAGTCGACGTGCCTAAGAATTGCTGTAGAATAAGTGTGGACTACTTTGTCTCATAGGGTTGTAGAAGTTGCCATGGTATTAGTGGAGAAGGAGATGTAAAGAACTTTTGTGATGGCTAATGAATTTTTAGCAAGCAAAGGAGATAAAAAAAAACCCACCCAAAAATTGGGACATCCCTATTATCCTAGTGGCCGGCCTCATCAAGGAGAGAATGAGAGGAGAGAGTGTGTGTATCAAAAAGAGAGTGAGTCAAATAATGCAAGAGAGAGAAAGGGTTATCATGAGAAGAAATGATCACTAGCTTAAACCAACACTCCATCAACAATCATGAAAACCATGTCCCCACAAAAGTCAAGCCATGATGAAGTAAAGAAGTCAAATGATGGTGCAACCACCATTAAGAAACAATATGCAAAGACCACCCTCCACAAAGCTAATTTGCACAATTGCAAATAAGCCCTCCTCCACCAATTTTCAGCCAATGAAAGATACAAAGAAAAATGGCCGAAACGGAAACAAAACTGGCAACTTCATAAAACTGATCCCGTAATAATTTACAGGAAACCCCGCTACTGTATATACATACCCGCATTTGTATTCCGACCGAATACAAATGCAATGAGACAAAATCTACACTGTACAATACTAGGATTCGGCTCAAACCAAAACCCGCTAGTATTAACCGTCCGATCATGATCCGTGCAATACCGTACGTACCTGATCGAACCCTACCATATCTCTATACGGCCTCTACAGCGTTTCGCCCGAAACTTGAGAAAACGGTCTGTGGGGGACACTAAAGACTCGTCAATACTTTGGTTGTGGATTTAACCACTAGCACGTCAGAGGTATTAGCCATACGTAACGGGCTACCACGTATTGACCAAAAGGGACGTCGATGAGCGAACTCATCTTGACACCCTACTGAGCCTGTCAGTGACAATATCCGTACAGTCGGGTCCGTTCGTCTGTGAGTATCGCATGGCGGGCCTAGGGGTTGGTAAAATTCAGACGCCCAAAAGCGGTACAAGTCGTGTCGGAGTGTAGCCCAGAACACCCTGAGATACTACTGGAATACCTACCAGTAAATTTCCTGCCTCGGCCGAGAGATTTGTGTAATAGCTCTCCTAGACACAGCGCGACCTCACCCCCAATACCGGGAGAGACGAACCCCTGCAGATCCGCTCACTGCCTCCATGTGGCTCGGGACTGTACCCAACTAAAACCTGTTTGCACGACTCCTTTGAGCCGTGGTAGGGTAGTAATCAAAGTACAGAGGGAACTCACACGAGACAAATAACGATCTCAGGTCGATGAACTAACCTGTACACATGTCACCAGGGAACTGCTATCTGACGTCAGGTATAAGACCAACTAGCATGTTCCCGGCGAGTCTTGTCCGGTGTACTCATAACCCAATGAACACCTGTATACATCTTAGGTGATCCAACTGACACCAGTGGCATGTGAGACCGGCCACAGCCCCTCGTCGGGGTCTCGACTGTATACACTAGTTTACTCTGGAGTATCGATGCCCTGTCTCGAAAACTCCCACGACTAGGGACCTTTTAAGGATGTGCTTATAGACCCCAGCTCCCACGTAGATGATCGCCATCATACTGCTGCCCGTCAAGCAAGAATCCTAAGGGCTCTATCTATAGGGTTACTAGGCACACTCATAAGGTTCCACAATGCATCAACCATGCCAAAATCAAATTTTTGTATGCCTAACAACTCTATGCATGATCGTTAACTAGAGGTAAGGCGAAACTACAAGCAAGCAAACTACTTTGCTACTAAGTGAATGGGAATACAACCTTTGTAGATCTGGTCTTTCACTTCTAAAGCTCCGTGTTGACGTCCCCTCGCTGCGATCGTCGGGATCCCGAACCCTAGCGTTGGTTTCATCGGAGAAAAGAGCGGGCTAGGTCGTTGACTTCGAGGCCGAAGATGATTTACGTCGGGGAGACTCAAACTCAAGCTATTCCTTCACTTGGTCAAGAACTTTGTGAAGAGAACACCCTATACAACATGGCAATTGGTAGAGGATGAAGATATAGGAAGTGGGTTCACTTTGGATTTGGATTTCTCACTCTTTTTCTTCACTTGAAAATTTTCAAGAAAGCTTTCTTCACTTCAAGAAGAAGATGAAGAAGAAAAGAATATGGATAATGAATTATCTAAAAAATGAATAATCAAGTGAAGTCTATCATGTTGCAACCATGGGTGAGTAAACCATTGTAGAGACTAAACTAGAGTTTAGGTTGATGGTTAGGTCAAAGAACAAAACAAAATGGTTAGACTTTTCAAAGATGCTAAAAAGCTTCAAGCATAAAACAAAGAAAGCCACCATTTTATTTTTGCCAAAATAAATAAAACAAATAAAACCCTAACCATTAGCCTAAACATGGTGTAAGTCATACACACACCCAAGTTTGCATGTATCATCAATCATGATACAAACTAGTGCACAAACATATATCATATATACAACTTGTGCACATCAAGTGAGAAAATCAATCTTAAGTGAACAAATACTAGTTAATGTAAAGTAATATATCAAATATATAATTATACATTAAATAATTAAATCAATACTTGATTTAATGATCCGGTCATATCGCATATAACCGACTAATATGTAGTGTATCAATATATCGAATCAACACTTGATTCGGTAACCCGGCTATATCACATATAACCGTCTGATGATACAAATTGCGAGAATAGAATACAATATCACATACTGGTATTATTCTCGGTCCTGCACATATCTCATATGCGCTCCTATTTCGTTTCCCTTAAGCCAGGAAACCCCTGTGTAGGACTCTAAAGACTCGTCAATACGCCGGCAGTAGGTGATGATCATATCAAACACCCACAAGCCGCAAGTGGTCTGCTAAACGTAACGGCCACCCGGGTATTGAGCGATCAGAAGATCAACGAGCAAGCCTGCTCACACTCCTGTGAATCCAACCAGTACACTTACCGCACAGTCCGGTCAGTTCGTCTGATATGTTGCATATCTCGCCTAGGGGTGGTAAACGTCAAACCCCAGTAGCTTGATAAGTCATGCCGATGTAAGGTCCAAAACAAGCACGAAACTACTGATAACACTTACCAGTAAATCAGTGCAACCCTGGCCAGGGATTTCCAGTTATGGCCAGTCGAGTATAGCGCAACATCAACCCTCAATACCGGGAGAGACGAATCCCCTCCTATCGCTCATTGCCTCCATGTGAATCAGGACTGTACCCAAAAACCACCTGTTTGCACGACTCAATAGAGCCGTGGTAGGGTGGAAATCAAAGTACAGTGGGAGACACACAAGACTCTATGATGATCTCGGGTCAACAGACTAAGCTGTACCAGTGTCACCAGAGAACTGCCATCTGACGTGAGGTATAATACCATCTGGGAGTTCTCGGCGAGTCCGTTCAGTGTACCCAGTCACCACTGAGCACCCGCATACCATCTCTGATGTCAAACACCAATGGATATGGGATCAACCATCGCCCATCACATGGATCGAGAAGATATACGCTAGTCTACTTTGGAATATCGATGCCCCGTCTCGATATTCCCACGACTAGGAACATTGAAGGATGTACTCATTGACTACCCAGGCCCCACTAGTATGATCTGCATCATAGTCCTGGAAGTCGAGCACACATCCTAAGGGCTTTATCAACATGTAATAGAGAGACTGCAAGTATACATGTTAAGATAAAGAGCAACCAGATAGCGTACTATCATGTCGAGCAAGAAAGTCCTACCTATATATGTCCCGGCATCCAATACAATATACATCTCATGTACAGTAATGGCCTCTAGGGCATACATATAACTAACAATCTCCCACTTGCACTAGGGCCATCTGTAGCAGTGGTTGTAGTATCTCATACTCAACCATCCCATAATAGTCTCTCTCTGGGAAAGGGCCTTTGTGATTGGATCCGCCATGTTGACCTCTGAGTCTACTCTCCTAACCTCGATCACCCTGGAGATCAACTATCTCCATGATCAGGTGATGCTGCCTCAGAATATGTCTGGGTCACTGATGGGACCGGGGTTCCTGGGCCAAAGCCACACTTCCATTGTCACATAATGGTAGGAACCTAGTTCATCTTGTGAACTTATATACACCCAAACTTCCTCTTTGGTAGTATCTTTGATAGCGATGTCACCAACCTTTATCGTCTAGTGTGCCACGGTATCTAGCTTGGAACTCTTCCAACATACCGTCCCTCCACTGAGGGTAAATACAATGACTGCGACTGACATTCAGTCGTCCTTATCACCCTGGAACCTTTCCAGTGATTCTCCCCAGGATCAACTGATACCATCTTACTACAACTAGTGAGAATCCTAACATCCATTTAGATCTATCTCATAGATCCAAAACCCAGGATTTAGGAGGTATCATTTTGATCCTATATGGAGAATCCATGTGATAAGAGGAGATTGACCGAGCGTAGCATAGGAAACTCTTTTCCTGTCAAGAGTATGTTGTCCACGTACTCTACGAGGATCACCACCTTACTTTCTACTACCCTTTTGTATATACAAGGTTTATCTACCATTTTGATGAAGTCAAATACTTTGACTACCACATCAAAACAGACGTTCCAACTCCGCGATGCCTTCTTTAATCTGTAAAGCAACTTGCACATGTTTCCGCTACTCCCACTGTTTACGAAGCCCTCTGGCTGTATACTTATAGACGTTCTCTTCTAAATCAATATTTAGAAAAGAAGTCATGACACCCAACCGCCAGATATCGTAGTCATGGTATGTAGCCGTGGCAAGTAGGATCCGGATGGACTTAAGCATAGCCACTGGAAAAGGTTTCATCATTTTCCACGCCTGGTCGATGACGAAAACCACTAACAAGTCTAGCTTTGAAAGTCTCAACTTTTCCATCTACACCAAGTAATCTTCTCAAGATATACTTGCTCCTGATGTGGATTTAACCCTTCAGATACAGCATCCAAAGTCCATACTTTGTTGGTGTACATGGATTCCATCCCAGATCGCTAAGCATCCAGCCATTCTTACAGAGTCCCTACTCTCGATGGCCTGCTCGAAACTTGTTGGGTCATCATCTCATGATGCAATCCTCGCTCCCACTGTCATCGAGAAACCGAAGTATCTCTCAGGCTGATGAGGAACCCTGCTAGATCGGCGGAGAGGCTGAGGTTCGTCGGAGACTATTGAATCCTTTGGTTCAATCAAATCATCAGCTGTAGTTTGTATAATTGGAACTCCTTCCAGTTCTACAGAAATGACCTTGCCTCGATCTTATCCGGATTTTGCTTTTGACATAGGCCGGACAATCCCAAATCTTAATTTACTTAAGAGATGGGCTCTTCCCATACCATATCTCATATTGAGTGGTAGCCAGTGATCCGATTCGAACCTAATTCAATAGGTATGCAGCTTCTTAAGTGCATATCCCCTAAAAGGAAACAGGTAACTCAGCAGTACTCATCATAGAGCGCACCATATCATATAAGGTGTGATTGCTCCACCCCGATACACCGACGTGCTGTGGTGTATACGGAGGAATAATGCTGCGAGAGAATCTCATTCTCCTTTAGAATAGTCCAGGAATCCCGTGCTCAAGTATTCTCCTCCCTGATCACATCAAAGGACATAATACTTATACCCGTTTTTGGTTCTCTACTTCTAACTTATATTCTTTGAATTTCTCAAAAGCATCAAACATGTGTTTCAACAGGAACATGTGTCCGAATCTTGAGAGATCATCAATGAATATAAGGAAGTACAAAGAACCAGTCCTGGCATATGTAGACTGGGGACCTTTATACATCACTATGTATCAGTCCCAAGAGTTCACTAACTCTTTCTCTGTTTCGAGTAAACAGAGCTATGGTCATCTTATCTTTGTGACATGACTGACAAGTTTCACAAGATGTAAATTCAAACTGATTTAAATATGCATCTAAATGTAACTTTAGCTAGTCGGGTCACATTGATATGACCTAGTCTACAATACCTCAAGAAGGAATCGTTCAATTCTGAACTCTTCCTCTTGTGTGTGTTCTATACGTTAAGAACTGTGGTCTGATTTAGAATGTATATGCTTTTAGATAACGTGCCTGAACCGATCAACTCTTGATATAGGATATATGCAAAACATTATCCAACAATACAAAATTATATCCTTCTTTAGTAAATAAAGAGACTGATATGATGTTGTATATCAGGTTCGGTATCTAATAACATTCGTTCAGAATCAGTGTATTTTAGTAATACAGGGTGATAGTGACCAACAGACTTGGCTGCAACACTTGCACCATTTTCTGTCTCATGAAACTTATCACCCGTTCTCAGTTCTCTACCTTTCAGTAGCCCTATGTAACAGATTACATATGCGGGATCCTGATCCGGTATCTAATACACAGGACGTAGAGGATCCAGAGAAACAGTTCTTTGTAATGAACGCACCCGAAGGAGATGCATCTTATGCACTTTCTTCGTTTTGGCGGCAAGGGAATCCTGGTATTCCCCTATTTCCTGCTCGGTCTTATAATAATTATAAGTTGGAGCGGGACCAATGTTCCCCAGCTCAGTATAACAAGCGGGTTCGTTCAATACATCCATATTATTATCTTGATTAAGGCGTGACATGGTCGCTACCTGGAGAGAGAGAGAGAGAAGAAAACACTCTGCGTGCGCTCTTACAAGATTAGATTGGTTATATATTTTATCTAATCAGGATGGCTCCCACTGTTTTTATCAAGTCCTCCTTCAAACCCTAAAAGGAAAGACTAGCCGGGATTAATTACACTCTACAAGTTCGCCAATCTTTCAGCCAGGCCAGTGCCGGTACTTTGAGGGAGGTTCCTCGTGCTTTCGCACGGACCTAATTAAAATAAACCTCATTTTCCGAGGGGCATAACACCGTTGAAACCTTTCTAGATACCTACTTGATCGGCTAATTGTAAAGTGCAAAACTCTCCCAGGAGTAACAATTACTCGCAGTGGGTATCAGGATCCAACTATCATATAGAAGGTATGCAATCTCATTGCAAATTTCAACACTTGAAACTCCCGATAAAGGTTTTTACCCATAGCACTTATGACCTTAACTATGGTCAACAAATCAAAAGCACTAATCATGTTCTACTCGTCATTTCGTGATTAATTAGACCTACCCACATGACCCTTAACTAAGGTCAACAAAGTCACGCGACTGTCCTAACTAATCGTATCATATGCGGTGTAGGAAGACATCACTTAGCTACCGTACACTGTGCCTTGACTATGGTCAACAAACACAGCACGAATACTAAGTGCTCTACTTCCTAAAATGACGGAGGGCTGCGAATGGTTTTCAATAAAACCTTTAACGCTTTGAACTTGATCTCGTTGCGGAATCAAATGGTTTAAATGGAGTGTTTTTGAGGCTTTTGCTAGTTTCGCTAAAGAGGTCACTCCTGGTGAAGGGATCTCGGCTCTTTCCTCGTCGAATGAGGTGCAGGATATTCACAATACCACTATGCAAAGCAAGAACTAGAAAAGCAGTCAAAAGATAAACCGAAGGTTGTAGCATCTGCTAGTTATTGCTAAAGAGGTCACTCCCGGTGAAGGGATCGTCGGCTCTTTCCTTATCGAATAAGGTGCTGAATGTTCTACAAGGAACACCGCTATGCAAAGCAACAACTAGAGCTACCTGATTTTATTTTGAAATTCGATTCCACAACATGTTTTAGGTTTATTTTCTTTCATTAATCATATTAATGAATGTCCCATTATGTAAGTCCACCTAAACATCATAGATAAATACAACGTACACTTATGCCATCTGCATTCGCCTCGATGTCCCGTCTGCACCGTTAGGTTAGGTAACTAACGGCAGAGCGGAGCAGGGCTAGCGCGGGTGTAAAAGATAAGCAACGTCTATATAATATATCATATATACTATATACAATATCTATCTGAACAAATCACATGATCACATCACAGATGACGCAGCAGAAAATATCATATGAAATATTGGATATACTAGGACGTCCGTGCTTTATTTTGAGCCTGTATAAAACACGGATTCCACGGTCGTGATGAATAGCCAATCCCATACCCTAGACCCCTACGAGAGCGGCAAGCAACCCTACCAATTCTAGAGTTAGGAGACCCGGACTCGACTCCTCGAGATGGTCTCCTACTGGACCCTAGAACCCGATTACTTGTGCTCCCCTCCTTGGGTCTATCCTAATGCGGAAAAGTAAATAATATACAATGGTGACATCAACCTCAACCCGGAAGTGCCCCAATAAAAGAATATTACATACAATTAATTTTACATGAATGAAAATGAAAAACACTCATCTCACATAAAAAAACTCCGGCTATTCAGACACGACGATCCAATATAACATATCCAGCAACACATAACATCACATATCATCAACGTAAGTAAATATGCCCATCCCAATTGTCGTTGACATATAGCAACGAAATCGGCGATATCACATATTACACTTACGGTTGCAGAAAAGAAAGTGTAAAACTACAACAGCTGGAATCCGCAATTGCCTTAGACATCGCATGCCTAACCAAATGAATTCCTTAGACATCGCATGCCTAACAATTATAAACCCCGCATTTTAGTCTCAAAATCAAAAACTCTTTTCAATATCAAGTCGGGCAATTCAACAATATTCCCGACATCCTGAACGAATGCTCGTCGCAAACTTTAGTAGACGACCGCACCCCCGATACCGTCGACGAAGTGCACTAAGGCGGAACACCGCTGCCGCAAGCACCCGAACGGATGATTTTGGCGACGGGGTTCTCCTACAGTCACTTGGTCGGGGCTATGGGGTGTAGATGTCTATTATGTTTACCCGGCGAGTATCCGCGTATGCAACGTGATTGCGACGGACTTTTGATCACATCAAAATCCCGTGGCAACCGATCAAGTGAGACTAAACTGCTAGATTTATAACATTCAAATTAGTTATCTCATAACTACTTGTGGATTCCAAATATTGTATCACATTCCAGATAAATAGACAATGTTAAACTTTCCGATCGAATAATCAAACACCCAAGTTTTCCCGAAAAGCTCAACACTTGAGGGGAGTTTAAAAACATCCATTTCATGCCACTGTACCAACGGTCTAGCCATAGAAGGGTCAAGCCAACGCCTCACATGTGGCACGCCGTACTGCCCCAAACCCTAAGATTCAAAAGGCAGTTCAAGACGGTCACATAATCGAGTTAAGGTTTGTTGTCTTCTAGAGGGTCCATCGCGTTACTTGCACTACTTAGAATGTTCTTAAACTACGGAAAAATCCAACACTTGGAAATTTTCTGGCAGGGGAAAAGGTGAGATATTGATATCCGTTCGAACTTTTTAACACGTTCTAAAATTACCCGAAAAGAATAAACAAGGTTAAATAATCCGATCGAATCATCGAGTCCCTAATACAACCCTAGAAAACTCAACACTTGAGTGGAATTAAAAAATTCCCAGAAAAATTAACAAGAAAGGACCTAAGAATAATTACATGAAATTCCAGGGACTAAGTCACAATTTTGGCCGCGGAACCGCCGCCAAACCCTTAGTTTGGCCGCGGTTCCGCGGTCAAATAATTGACATAGTGGACCGTACTTCACAGTAATTCTTAGTTTTTCCTGCTTGTTTTTCTGAGCATTTTTAATTCATAAAAAATCACATTTTTAGAAAATGTACAGAGAGGGGTGTAGTTTAGGGTTTCGAGGTTCGATCGGGTTTCTAACTTCGTCTACACTTCGCCTAAAGCTCTAGCTAGGCTGATACCACTGTAGGGTTACTAGGCATACTCATGAGGTTCCACAATGCATCAACCATGCCAAAATAAAATTTTTGTGTGCCTAACAACTCTTTGCAAGATCGTTAACTAGAGGTAAGGCGAAACTACAAGCAAGCAAACTACTTTGCTACTAAGTGAATGGGAATACAACCTTTTTAGATCCGGTCCTTCACTTCTAAAGCTCCGTATTGACATCCTTTCGCTGCGATCATCGGGATCCCGAACCCTAGCGTTGGTTTCATCGGAGAAAAGAGCGGGTTAAGTCGTTGACTTCGAGGCCGAAGATGATCTACGTCGGGGAGACTCAAAATCAAGCTATTCCTTCACTTGGTCAAGAACTTTGTGAAGAGAACACCCTATACAACATGGCAAGTGGTAGAGGATGAAGAAATAGGAAGTGAGTTCACTTTGGATTTGGATTTCTCACTCTTTTTCTTCACTTGAAAATTTTCAAGAAAGCTTTCTTCACTTCAAGAAGAAGATGAAGAAGAAAAGAATATGAATAATGAATTATCTAAAAAATGAATAATCAAGTGAAGCCTATCATGTTGCTACCATGGGTGAGTAAACCATTGTAGAGACTAAACTAGAGTTTAGGTTGATGGTTAGGTCAAAGAACAAAACAAAATGGTTAGACTTTTCAAAGATGCTAAAAAGCTTCAAGCATAAAACAAAGAAAGCCACCATTTTATTTTTGCCAAAATAAATAAAACAAATAAAACCCTAATCATTAACCTAAACATGGTGTAAGTCATACACACACCCAAATTTGCATGTATTATCAATCATGATACAAACTAGTGCACAATCATATATCATATATACAACTTGTGCACATCAAGTGAGAAAATCAATCTTAAGTGAACAAATACTAGTTAATGTAAAGTAATATATCAAATATAAAATTATACATTAAATCATTAAATCAATACTTGATTTAATGATCCGGTCATATCGCATATAACCGACTAATATGTAGTGTATCAATATATCGAATCAACACTTGATTCGGTAACCCGGCTATATCACATATAACCGTCTGATGATACAAATCGTGAGAATAGAATACAGTATCACATACTGGTATTATTCTCGGTCCCGCACATATCTCATATGCGCTCCTATTTCGTTTCGCTTGAGCCAGGAAACCCCTGTGTAGGACTCTAAAGACTCGTCAATACGCCGACAGTAGGTGATGATCATATCAAACACCCACAAGCCACAAGCGGTCTGCTAAACGTAACGGCCACCCGGGTATTGAGCGATCAGAAGATCAACGAGCAAGCATGCTCACAATCCTGTGAATCCAACCAGTAACACTTACCGCACAGTCTGGTCTGTCCGTCTGATATGTTGCATATCTCGCCTAGGGGTGGTAAACGTAAGACCCCAGTAGCTTGATAAGTCATGCCGATGTAAGGTCCATAACAAGCACGAAACTACTGATAACACTTACCAGTAAATCAGTGCAACCCTGGCCAGGGATTTCCAGTTATGGCCAGTCGAGCATAGCGCAACATTAACCCCCAATATTGGGAGAGACGAATCCTCTCCTATCGCTCATTGCCTCCATGTGAATCGGGACTGTACCCAAAAACCACCTATTTGCACGACTCAATAGAGCCGTGGTAGTGTGGAAATCAAAGCACAGTGGGAGACACACAAGACTCTATGACGATCTCGGGTCAACAGACTAAGTTGTACCAGTGTCACCAGAGAACTGCCATCTGACGTGAAGTATAATACCATCTGGGAGTTCTCGGCGAGACCGTTCAGTGTACCCAGTCACCACTGAGCACCCACATACCATCTCTGATGTCAAACACCAATGGATATGGGATCATCCATCGCCCATCACATGGATCGAGAAGATATACGCTAGTCTACTCTAGAATATCGATGCCCCGTCTCGATATTCCCACGACTAGGAACATTGAAGGATGTACTCATTGACTACCCAGGCCCCACTAGTATGATGTGCATCATAGTTCTGGAAGTCGAGCACACATCCTAAGGGCTTTATCAACATGTAATAGAGAGACTGCAAGTATACATGTTAAGATAAAGAGCAACCAGATAGCGTACTATCATGTCGAGCAAGAAAATCCTACCTATATATGTCCCAGCATCCAATACAATATACATCTCATGTACAGTAATGGCCTCTAGGGCATACAAATAACTAACACTATCAACGCGTAATAGTGACCTGTAAGGTCACCTAAAGCAGTACATGATGATAAAGATAAACCAGATAGCATACTATCGTCTTGAGTAAGACTGTCCTACCGGTATAGGTCCTCCCTCAATCATTGCAATCACATGCCTGTGATCCAATAATTGACTCTGAGGGCACTATTTCCAACAATCTCCCACTTGCACTCAAGGCTAATTATTGCGATGTCGCATACTCACAGCCCGTGTGATACTGAACACCCAACTCCTCTACTAGTCAGTCTCACAAAGCTCGTTTGCGAAACTTTTGCGTTCGAGGAATAGCCTCAGTGAGTGGATCCACCCTAATGTTTCTTTCTATGTCTCTCTTTATCTCAAGTTCGCGGAGAAACCCATCTCCCGAAACGAGCAATACCTGTCTTAGAATGTGTCTGGATGTCTGATGGGACCTAGTTCATAAATGAACTCCAAATCCAAACTTCTTAGACTGTATCGACAACTGAACATAATCAGTATCCTGTGCCATGCCTCCCTCAGTATCCTCCTGGACCACCTGTCCAAAATACTGCCCCTCGTCAGAGGGAAAACTATAACTTTGACAGCCACTCTGTCATCCTGGTCACCTTGGAAGCCTGGAATGATAACCGTCTCCTGAATGAGGTTGTCATTATCATTTTCCTAGAACATCCACTAATGTTCTAAAACTGCTTCCGATTGGTTTTCCAGGATTGGATTATTATAAACTTATTGCATCTACTGCAAGAACAATATCTGGTGTGGTACTTGACATCTCATGATTGACTCAATTGCCTAAGCAAGTGATCTGCCAATCATGCACATCCCTCTCCCCTTTAGTCTGTAAGACTCGTTTAGAGAGGGTGACTCCATCATCTGCAGGTATACTACCGTGCCAGGAGTCATCCATTCTAAATACCTTTAGAATGATGTCTAAGTACCCAGATTGGGAAACCACCCAAATCTAGATCTAAAACCATAGATCTAGTAACCAGAATGTCTGATATAATATCCAATTTCTTTGTGGAGAAACCACTGTGTGGCAACCAAAGTATAACCGATCGTAGTATAGGAATTTCACTTCTTACTCTGTGTATGTTATCCAAATACCAGGACATCACACTCTACTACCTTCTTAATAGATCCATCCCCTATTCTGATGAAGTCAAACCTATGATTGTCACATCAGAAATAGATGATCTATCTCTGCTATATCTGCTTTAGTCTATAAATAGACATAAGCCACCTGTCCACCAATGCTTCCGCTGCTCCCACTGACTACGACAACCCTCTTGCAGAGTCATACACACGTGCACTTCTAAAGCTAGTTTAGAACGACGCTATACTCATCCTCCTGCCGGGTCTCACTGTCTGGAACAACAGCAAAGGCAAGCCTGGGTAAACAAGAACCTCCCTGTCACCTTCCTTGAGCATACCGAAGTACCTCTCGAGTGCCTGAGATTACCCACTTTATCTGCGGAGTGGCCAATGGAATGTCAAACCAGATTGAATCTTTAGGTTCTTATCAAATTTTCAGTAATCGTTTGCGGTTCTGGAATCACTTCCAGTTCTACCATACTCCCACCACTGTTTTCTGAAAAATCCATTTTTATTAAAACTGTGGCGAGTCAAGAACAATATCACTATTGATCTTCTAGATGGTAGAAAGTCAACCCTCGTCATAGCCCGGGTCAACCCACAAACAGCCATTACAGAAAAGTGCCTTGAGTTTTCCAGAGTCTGGTTTTAAGCATAAGCTGGACAACTCCCCGTACCTTAATAATGTCAAGATATGAACTGTTCTATATCCAATACAGAAACAGAGGAACTGATTTAATTGAACCAGATTCAAATCATGCAGCTGTCTCCAGTGCATGTCAACTAAATGGAAAGAGCCCGATCAGCGTTACTCAGCTTAGGAGTGCTTCCAATTATGAGTAACCTGAAAGAGAAACAAGTTTCCTTAATCATTATTATCAACTGAATACCATACACAAGTATCTACATCTTCGATCACTTTGAAGAATCCTGATACTTGCAACACCTGGTTCTCTACTTCATTCTTATACCTATAACTTCTCAAAACTCAGACTTTGTGTTTCTACGAAACACTTATCTAAGAACTGGAGAAGTCATAAGTAAACCGAATATAGTACGAGGACCAACCCCTCTGTCCTAATGTACACCGGATAACATACAATACTCTGTATAAGTTCCCTGAGTCTAATAACTCAAACCCTGTGTGTCGTAGGTTGAAAACTGTACTTATGGCTAAGAAGAATTACACCTCTGTTTAATGCTCCTTACTTAATCATCCACTGATATAGGTAAATGTCATGGACATAATTTCAAAAAGGTATATCTCACTCTATAAAAATAGACGTACAGATATATCAATTTGAAATTGGTGCATAACAGCGGATATTCAAAACCAAATATTTGCCACCCGGCAAACAACCCAGGTGATTTCCTCAAATATCACCAATTACAACGAATCCCGATATAATGAGGATGATCACCTAATTCCCAATAACTTACTCCCACTCATCATCTGTAAAACCATACAAAAGTGAGAATCATACATGGTAAATACATACACTGGAGCAATGGCTAATTGGGAAATCAGTTTTCTTTTAACAGTACACAGTGAAACTGAAACATTGAAATGTTTCGTAGGGGTATCCGGGTATTCCTAGTAATGCCTCTTCCATTATCCAGATTCACAACTGTAACCGTATATTTCTTTGCCATCTCTCCAAATCCCTTCATATGTCTTTAGTCATTACCTTCTGTACACCCCTTTAGGCCAAATGGTTTTCTTCCTTCCCTACCGTTCGGCACCAGCCTATGGTCTGGAAGAAGACTATCCAATAAGCATAATGGGTGTATTGTCCTAATCCTAGGAGCACTCGTAACCCGAGAGAAGGTGAAGATAAAAGACAACCGAATAAACCTTATTCCTATTTCTCCTGAACCAGAATCCATCCTCGAACTGGAACAAGTTCCTTTCGAGTTCGTATATAACCATACGATGGAATATCCAATAAACTGTGGATCTTCATAGTGATACGGAGTGTCCTGGAGAAATACAAAGGTGAAGTGGGAGTGGTAATGAAATACTTAGTTTGGTCATGAATAGAAGTCGCAATTTACTTTGCACTCTTACTAATCCCTTTATTTGTATTTACTTAATACCTTATGTACACCACACTTAGGCTAATCGGCTTTCTTCATTCCCTACCGTTCGGCACCAGCCTATGATTTGGAAGAAGACTATCCGATGGGCGTAACGGGTGTACTATCTCCTAAACTAAGGAGTACTCGCAACCTGAGAGAAGGTAAAAGTAAAAGACAACTGAATAGTCCTATCCGTTTTCTCCAGAACCAGAAACCATCCTTGAATTCCTTCGAGTTCGTATATAACCATACGATGGTTTTATCCAATGGAAGTGGATGTTCGTAGTAATACGGGGTGTCCTGGAGAAAAGGGTAAAAGTAGGAGTGGCAAGGAGGTTTGCAACTCTGACAATCCAAAAGCCAGTGTTTAAGAAGGTTCGGTTAAATTTGGTCACTGAGTCATGGTCTTAGGGTCGGGTGTTCATCACAGAATACTGCATTTTATACCGCCCATTCTTACGCTCGGTTGTTTATAGGTAGGTGCTTTTAATCCGTGTTTTTTATATATTTGCAGGATACAGGTTCTCGGTTCTAAAACGGTGAAATTCATGGAAAACACGACAAAATCCGGGTTCCTGCCAACTACTGAGAAAACACGGTCTCCGCTCGTCATCCGTATGTTGCCAGATACCAGTTTAGGAAGACAAAATGTCAAATCAATGTCACCTTCATGCACAAGGTTCAATGGCAACAACAAGTTCCAAGAAATCTACGCGGAGCTCGAGGCAATCATGACAAAAGACATCCACAAAAAGTCCACCTTTCCTCAACAGAACTTCTGGAAGAATTGTGAATGTATTTTCAGAAAATATATATACCAGACAACAAAGGACAAGAAACCAGGGAAGCACAGAAAATCAGAGCCCCTAAACCCTCTATAGTGCGGCGGATCCGCGGCCAATAGGGGGTATTGGCGGCGGATCCGCGGCCAGGTGGGGTCGTCATTGTGTCGTTTTCTGGGGGCACTTTGGGTATTTCATTTTATATCTGATGGTTGCCCTAGATCTTCAACTGCCTGCTTATAAATACAGCAAAACTTGCCAAAGCCAAGGGTGATTCTTTTGGTGTCCATTCTTTTGTAGTTTTAGTTCTTTTTCTTCTTCTTCTTCATTCTTTTTCCATGAAAATTGTAGTGAGAGCTTTTTGAGTGAGAGATTAATGAAGATGAGGGTTTTGTATCATTCTCTTGTTTTTCTTCTTCCCCTTGAGATTCTTGCTTTCTCTTGATCATTCAACCTCTTCATTGAGCTTGAATGGTTAAGGGTTAGTTATTAATCTCAAGGGTCGTATTTTCTCACGGGACTAGCACTTCATTTCACATGCGTTCACTACCCTTCCCTTGATCTTGCAAGCTCATGAGATTAATGAAGATGAGGGTTTTGTATCATTCTCTTGTGTTTCTTCTTCTCCTTGAGATTCTTGCTTTCTCTTGATCATTCAACCTCTTCATTGAGCTTGAATGGTTAAGGGTTAGTTATTAATCTCAAGGGTCGTATTTTCTCACGGGACTAGCACTTCATTTCACATGCGTTCATTACCCTTCCCTTGATCTTGCAACCTCTTGATTGAGCTTGCAAATTTAAGGGTTGGCTATTGATCACATGCTTGTCTTGAGTCCTAGTTCCTTGTTCTTTTTACTCGCTTTTCATTACTCGCTTTTTATTACTTGCAATTTATTTCATGCACTTAAATTCCATGCACTTATATTCTTGTAATCTTTTCTTTTCTTTTCTTTGTTCTTTTCTTTTGCTCTCTTTTGTTCTCTTTTGTGAATGAATGTAATTATTATTGTTAAGAAGAAATACGATATTATAAGTTAAAGATTTTCTTTTCTCTTTTCCTTTTCGCGTTATTTTCCATTGAACTCCGCCCAAACCATACGCAAGCGCTCCGTTAGGCACCCTACCCTAACAAGGTAACGGTGATTCCTAACCGCGACCGGTTGCGTTCGGTTTGGCCGGAGGCGAAAGCAAGAGACAAGAACGGAAGGACAAGGGTAAATAAGCCGTATTCCACGAATACCGCGCTTAAATCCCCTATTCCACGTTGTTGCCGATTGCTCTAGCTTCAATTGGTCAAGACTCGGCTCAAAGGTTTCGAGTACGGATTTCTTTAGCTTATAATCTCGTATCTTTTCTTAACAACTTTATACTTGCAAATAAACACATAGGTTAGATCAAACAAACATACAGATTCTTTATTGACTCGTCTAAGACAAGAAGGTAAAATACCACCATCTCCCTGTGGACCGACCCGTGCTCAACCGGCTAGCTGCATAGCGACACCGTCTTGATTGCGGTTAACTTGAATTCTTTCAATCAAATGGCGCCGTTGCCGGGGAGACGGTAGCGTATTTTCTTTCTTGTTATTCGAGTTAATATTCTTTTTGTATATATTTATAAAAAAAACAAATAAAAAAAAATTCTTTTTGTTTTTTTTTATAATTCTTGTGGGCAAGTGTGCAGATTTTTGCGTATTTGCAAACTGCAATTGTGGGGAGCAAAGTGTACATTCAAAGTTAAGGTGATTGCAAAGTACAGTGCCAAAGATCCGGGTAGTTTGACCCGCGCAAGCGAACCTTTCAAGCTTACCGGATTTGATTCAGCGGGGGTTTCCTAACCCAAAACTTAAACGGTACGTACTTTACTAACACCTTCTTCTCAAATCCGACGCTTCCAATATACTATTCTTTGCAGGATTCTTTGCAAGTTCGCTAGCAAACGCTAAAAATTGACTAACCCGTATTTGTTGCAGCGCCGCGCTTAAACTAAAAAACGATTGTTTGATTCTTTATAGAATTTTTTGAATTGCGCATTGCATACATTAATACGGACTTAAGGGCAAGCGAACCCCACAATATACGGTAAAGGATTTCATCACCTTTTCCGTGGCCCACAAATCACGAACTTGAGCATAACGTTTACCCACACAAAATTTAAAAGAAACTAGACTTTAAGCCTTAAGGACTTCGCGCTCACTAGGAGAAGTTAACTGTGTTTAGAACCTTGCTTAACGGTATATTGTTTACGGGGTGTCTAGGAAAGTGTTAACGGCGAAACCGCCAAAAGAGAAAGGGTTATTTAATTAAGGAACTTCGCGAAAGCATTGGAAAACCTCCCCTTATCTCTGCACTTACCTGGCCTCGTGATCAGTGTATCTTGAGCCTGTTTCTCGACACAGTTTTACTTCGACAATCAAGTTCTGGAGCAGGTCTAGTTGACCTAGGTTAACCCTAGAACGATTAGGTGTGTGGTATTTTTTGTGTCGTGATTATTTTTGTCCATATTCTTTTTGTGTGTATACTTCATTCTTTTGTTAATATTTAAAAAAAAAACTAAAAAAAAAATCACATTCTTTTTCCCCTCCTTTTCTCTACCTTTCTTTCTCTCTCTTCATATCATGGGTACTCCATCTCGCAAAACTCTTGCCGAACTTTGGTACCCACAACCGGACATTACTTCTTACGGTTCTTGCTTTGGCCGAACATCGAACGACCCCTCCATGCCAAAAATTTCATTGAGAGATCGGATAGACGCGTCTAGGACAAACAATTTGACTCCGCAATTCACTTCGTATCAACCATTTCAAACAGTCACCCCTTCTTACGTTGATACCCCTTCTTCGAGTCATGTTGCAATTCCAAGACCTATGTCTATTGCAGAACGTATTGAACAATCTCGTAGCCGATCTTTCACTCCTTTCACCACTTCAAATTCTTGGGATCAACAATTTCATTCACCTTCTTATCCAAATGTTGATCCCACTCCTGTCCAGCCATTCAATTCCTACCAGTCCTACCCAACTTTTGCTCCTTCCCTAGACATTACTTCGGAACAGCCATTTGGGGGTTTCCAGTATCCAAACAACTTCGAATCTTTTACTGAAACCCCATCACAACCTATGTCTAGCCTAGAACAGTCATTGGAAGACTTTAGGGTAGAGTCAAGCCAACAGATGATGGATTTGAATGCGTCCATGGCCGCCCTCATACAACCTAGTGACCCGGTAGCTAGTTTTCAACTAGCTCCGAATTTTCCAATGTATGAAGAGGCGGTAGGACATGCTGTGAATTTGAGTGGAGAGAGTGAGCTGTATACCCTTCCAAATCAAACCTACCCATTTCAACTTGAATCCCACAACTCCGGTTTTGAATGTCTATCAAGTGTCCCAAATGCTTTATCAATTGAAGATAGAATGATGAATGAGTTGTGTGACTTCGTAGTGTTTGATTTGCCCGATTGTGAAGGGTCTCTTCCAAGTGAAACCGATCATAAACCTTCTGATCTCTACACCTCCACTTTAGAACCTGAATCAATTGATATCCATGCTTTTGTTGAGGTGTCTGAGAAAATTGACTTTCACTTGATTAAGGATATTGACGCTGGGAACATTTTGGATGATGAACCAGTAGATTTGGATGAGTTTGTCTCTTCAAATCATCAGCCCGAGTCATTAAATGTTTTTCCCGAACCCCATATGCGTCCGGAAGTTGAAGAGAAGTGCATGGATGTGCTAAATTTTGAGGAGAATATTGAGGATAGTTTTGAGGATGAACCAGTTTTAATTGATGAGTCGGATTTTCCAATTCATCCTGTTCCTTTCACTGACTGTGTACACCCTCCAGAACCTTTAACCAATACCCTTCCTCAACCACTTCCCTCCATCCTTTCCATCGTTCCGACCTTGCAAGAACCCGTCTCACTTTCATTTACTATGTCTGGTTTACCAGGTTCGGCGTACCCATGGTTTCTCACGAACCTTGAGGGATTTGACCCCATTTCTCGACGGGTAAATATATTAGCACAATCGCTTTTCACACATCGGTCATCACAAATTGTGCTAATCTATTTACTCCATTTGCACCCTCAAGTTCGTATTCCACTTCTTTTTCCCTTCCGCCATTCTTCTTCCTCTCATATACCGAGACCGTATCCCGCTTCTCTTCGCATACGGTCTCGCGTATTGTCCTTCTCTTTTCTCTACGCCTTCTTCCACCAACCTGTACATTATAGCGATAAAATCTTTGAATGGTTGGTGCTCACTTTTGGCCTGTGTAAGGCCTTGTATAGCTTGATACTGTTCTCTTTCCCCCCTAATCCTGAATTTCAACGCTTAACAGTGGAAACACTGTTTTACTTAAGTTTGGGGGGGACACCTTTTTTTTGTATATATTTTTTTGTTTTCCTTTTTTTTTTGTATATAATTTGTTTTTGGGGGAGCGCCGACAATTTTGACCCTCTTGGTATAGTCTGACAGTGAGGGCACTGTCAAGTTTAAGTTTGGGGGTGTGCTCGGTAAGCTTTCTTCCTTCGCATTCATTTGTATATTTTGCATTTGCATACCTTATTAAAAATCCATAAAAATCAGAAAAATTTCTAAAAACATAAAAACTTTTTTTGTCAAGTTAGCTAGTAAGAGGACTCTAATTCAACATCTCGACGGTTTTGTTTGATAAAATAAGAACAACTAAATCTTACTTCTAGATTTTGAAAACCTGAATGATAACTCTCCTTTGTAGTTAACTATGGCTGATATACGTCTTTACATTACACTACACGTGTCGTGAGTTGTGGAAATTAGATGAAAAGTCTTTTATGTTTAAAAACTTTTAAATAAGATAAATGATTTTCTGAGGATCAAATAGGTTTGTTCTGAAATAAGTAATATATCAAGAATAGTTTATGAAGTGAGTGAATATGAAGGAATGTTATTGATGCCTTAATTGGAACTAAGTCTGAAAAATAACCCATCTGAAACTTGATTGGAATGATTACACACCAAACCCACTAAACACGTCTTTTATCCAAAAAAAATAATTGAACTGCCGGTTATATCTCCGTTCGTATTAAATCATCTGATTTTCACGTCAATCTGTCTTTTGTTTTTGGACCTAGGTAACTTGAGTAATTAAGTCCGCTGGGGTGTTTCTGCACCTAATGCCCTAAAACCAACTGGTTTGGGTGCATTGGCCCAAAGCTCGCTAAGAAGCCTAGAAAGTCCAGTTTAAAACAAAGTCAAGCAAGTGTTCTCTCCGAGTTAAAATTCCTAACGGTTCTTTGTGTGAGAATAATCTTGATAAAAGACAGGCTTTTATAAAAAAATTTTAACGGAGATATGAAGGTTTTATTCTATGATAAAGACTATTGCACGTTTACAGAGTTGTGTATGAAATGAAAACAAGAAAAAGGTGGAGTGAAAAATACGACTTAGTTTCCTGTTAAGGAAGATAGAAATTCTGAAGTTGAAACCTTACTGGAAAACGAAACTTGAAAAATGCTTAACTCTTTATAAAACTTATGTGAACCTTTTAAAATTGTTATCTAGGCTTTATTGTGCGACATGATGACTTTAATCGATCCTTCTGGAACTTAACGACACTAATTGCACTGCACGTAAAGACATATAAAATCTGTAGTTAAATAAGAAGCGAGGTGTGAAAAATAAAGGTTCGATAGTCTAGACTTAGGATTATAGAATTGTTATTTTCTGAAACAAAAACTTTAGGGTTTGAATCTTAGTTATTGTACAAAACCAACTTGACCGGATTTTGTGGGTGTAATCCGCTGAAAACGCTCAGGAGACAACACTCCTCCTACTAGGGACACCTAGAGGTTTAACGGCTTGTTGCACGTGCTCAGTGCAATCGCGTTCCCTGCGAAAGTGCGGTTAGGATTTTATTTTTTGTGAATAATTGGTTTTGCTCGGGACGAGCAAAAGTTAAGTTTGGGGGTATTTGTTCATCACAGAATACTGCATTTTATACCGCCCATTCTTACGCTCGGTTGTTTATAGGTAGGTGCTTTTAATCCGTGTTTGTTATATATTTGCAGGATACAGGTTCTCGGTTCTAAAACGGTGAAATTCATGGAAAACACGAAAAAATCCGGGTTCCTGCTAACTACTGAGAAAACACGGTCTCCGCTTGTCATTCATATGTTGCCAGATACCAGTTTAGGAAGACAAAATGTCAAATCAATGTCACCTTCATGCACAAGGCTCAATGGCAACAACAAGTTCCAAGAAATCTACGCGGAGCTCGAGGCAATCATGACAAAAGACATCCACAAAAAGTCCACCTTTCCTCAACAGAAATTCTGGAAGAATTGTGAATGTATTTTCAGAAAATATATATACCAGACAACAAAGGACAAGAAACTAGGGAAGCACAGAAAATCAGAGCCCCTAAACCCTCTATAGTGCGGCGGATCCGCGGCCAATAGGGGGTATTGGCGGTGGATCCGCGGCCAGGTGGGGTCGTCATTGTGTCGTTTTCTGGGGGCACTTTGGGTATTTCATTTTATATCTGATGGTTGCCCTAGATCTTCAACTGCCTGCCTATAAATACAGCAGAACTTGCCAAAGCCAAGGGTGATTCTTTTGGTGTCCATTCTTTTGTAGTTTTAGTTCTTTTTCTTCTTCTTCTTCATTCTTTTTCCATGAAAATTGTAGTGAGAGTTTTTTGAGTGGGAGATTAATGAAGATGAGGGTTTTGTATCATTCTCTTGTGTTTCTTCTTCCCCTTGAGATTCTTGCTTTCTCTTGATCATTCAACCTCTTCATTGAGCTTGAATGGTTAAGGGTTAGTTATTAATCTCAAGGATCGTATTTTCTCACGGGACTAGCACTTCATTTCACATGCGTTCACTACCCTTCCCTTGATCTTGCAACCTCTTGATTGAGCTTGCAAGTTTAAGGGTTGGCTATTGATCACATGCTTGTCTTGAGTCCTAGTTCCTTGTTCTTTTTACTCGCTTTTCATTACTCGCTTTTTATTACTTGCAATTTATTTCATGCACTTAAATTCCATGCACTTATATTCTTGTAATCTTTTCTTTTCTTTTCTTTGTTCTTTTCTTTTGCTCTCTTTTGTTCTCTTTTGTGAATGAATGTAATTATTATTGTTAAGAAGAAATACGATATTATAAGTTAAAGATTTTCTTTTCTCTTTTCCTTTTCCCGTTATTTTCCATTGAACTCCGCCCAAACCATACGCAAGCGCTCCGTTAGGCACCCTACCCTAACAAGGTAACGGTGATTCCTAACCGCGACCGGTTGCGTTCGGTTTGGCCGGAGGCGAAAGCAAGAGACAAGAACGGAAGGACAAGGGTAAATAAGCCGTATTCCACGAATACCGCGCTTAAATCCCCTAATCCACGTTGTTGCCGATTGCTCTAGCTTCAATTGGTCAAGACTCGGCTCAAAGGTTTCGAGTACGGATTTCTTTAGCTTATAATCTCGTATCTTTTCTTAACAACTTTATACTTGCAAATAAACACATAGGTTAGATCAAACAAACATACAGATTCTTTATTGACTCGTCTAAGACAAGAAGGTAAAATACCACCATCTCCCTGTGGACCGACCCGTGCTCAACCGGCTAGCTGCATAGCGACACCGTCTTGATTGCGGTTAACTTTAATTCTTTCAATCATCGGGTCATGGTCGCTGCCGAAGAGAGAGAGAAAAGAAACACTCAGCGTGCACTCTAACCTAGATCAGAATGGTTACCAATTAATCTAATCTGGAAACCTCCCACTGTAACCTCAATTTCTCCTCCAAACCTGAAAGAAGAATTAGTCGGGATCACCCGAAGAGTAAACCAACTCATCAGTGGGAATCGGGATCCAACTATCATCGCATGATAACGTGATGGAATCCACTCACGTTATCACACTCCAGAAGGTATGCGCATATCTGGCAAGTTTCAGTTTCTTTAGAAACTCCCGATGTGATTTTTACCCCTAGGACCCAAGTGACCTTGACACGGTCAACAAATCAAAGATTCCTAATCAAGTTCAACCCGTCATTATTCTGGATTGCATTAAACCCACCCGTGCAAGCCCTTGACACAGTCAACAAGGCCGCACGACTGTCCCATTAATATGCCACAAACGAACACTACTTAGCTACCGTACACTACGCCTTGACACAGTCAACAAACGCAGCACAAATACTAAGTAATGCTTGTCAGAAATGACGGAGGGCTACGTCTAGTTTTTGGCAAAAACCTTTTAACGTAATGAACTTGATATCGTTGAAGGAACTGCATAGCTTTTTATAAAAATATAGCGACGAAAACCTTTGCTAAAGAGGTCACTCCTGGTGAAGGGATCTCAGCTCTTTCCCCGTAGGATGAGGTGCAGGATATTCCAACTGAATACCACGATGCAAAGCAAAAGTAATCGACTATAGTGAAGTTATTTGCCTGACGCAAACTTCTGTCCAATTGGTCACTCCCGGTGAAGGGATCTCGGTCCTTGCCTCGTCGACTGAGGTGCTGGATATTCCAACTGAATATCACTGTGGAAAATAAAAGAGAACGCCCTTGCAATAACAGCTTTTTGTAAAATATTCCAACAACATCAGAATAGATTTGTTTAGCTTGCATTGATCCGAATCAACGCAGTCCCATCAATTGATCACACCAATAAAGAACGGAAATAATGATGTACGTATATGACATCCGCATTCGCCACTGGGTCCCGTCATTACCCGTTAGGTTACTTAACTAACGACAGAGCGGGGACTGGACTAGCGCGGATGCAAAACATATACAACATCTATTAGTATATATATCAATATATAATATTCGCTCAAGGTGTGATAAAATGCAACATCACAGAAATGTAATAAGCATCACAGAACAATATAGATATCTGGGATCCCCGGGTTTCATAGAGCCGCTACTGAAACCCGACGTTCCCCTGGTCGTGTGGATAGCCTGTGCAATGAAATCCTAGACCCCTACGTGCGCGGCAAGTTACCCGCCAAAACCTGAAGCGAGGCAGCCCCCTTCAGCTACGTGAATGGACCACCCAGCACTTCACGGAATCCGGTAACTTGGGTACCCCTCCTTGGGTCAACCTGTACCCCTTACGAGTGCGGCGAATAGCCCGCCAATTCTAGAGTGAAGCCCCCTCCGTCTCAAAGCCATGAGATGCAGGCTCGTTGCCCTCAAGAACCCGGCTATCCGTGCACCCCACCTTGGGGTAATCCTAGTACAGAAAGTAAAATATACATACAACGGGTACATCGACCTCAGCCCGGTCGTGCCCCAAAAGAATAATATACAAACAGGCGGTGACGGCAGTCCACATGTCGGACGCTCGCCCCGCAATATCAAATGTACATATAAAATGAAACTGTACTACCATTTCATCCAGGCTATCCCCCACGACCATTCCGCAACATCGTAGCACAACACAGAACATCAACGTGAATGTCACGTTCGCAAATCCGTCTAAAAGGGCTATAGTAGTTAGACTGGATTTACCGATCTAGTGACATTCACGGTCGCAGATATAATGTAAATACTGTGAACTAACATGTTTAAAATTTTCGATCGATCAATTTTACCGAAGTGGGCCCTCAAGCACAACTGTAGAACTCAAAGAAAATCTGGGCCCAAACAGAATATTCCAAATACCCCTGTTTCAACCCAGAAAGCAACTGCATAAATTTGGTACGGCACCGACACTTTCTTGCCGCGGAACCGCGGCCCCAACAGGGGTTTGACCGCGGTTCCGCGGTCCCACGAAAGCATTACTGTACCAAATTTTTACAGAAGCTTTAAAATTGCCTACACGATTTTCTGCAATGTACTGAAAAATTTTCTGAGCCAAAAAAAATTCGACAGAAAACTGATGCAATGAAAACACGGTTTTTGGAAATTCCGATCGATCGAACTTGTAAACATGTTAGAGCAAGCTAGACTAGGTTAATGGCCTGGCTCTGATACCATGTTGGTGCACGGCGGCGCCCCGGCCGTCTTTCTGAGGCAAAAATGCGGAATCAAAATTTTTCTTAACTTTATAAACCGACGCCACCGCGGACCATAAACCCGGATCGGGCCATTAACCTACTCCTAGCTATCTAGAGAAGGGGTAGAGAGATATACCGAGCGATCCGTGTCCTTCGGTATTCTCGTCGTCGTCCCGATCTCCCCGCGGAATCTCTGGTCTTCATCTCCTCGTCAGAAGGGCACCACATCGCCGGGTTCTTTTACGGGCTCCCACCTCTGGACCGAGGCAACTCGGGCACGAAGTTGGCGAGCCGACATGCCCAAGAATTGCTGTAGAATAAGTGTGGACTACTTTGTCTCATAGGGTTGTAGAAGTTGCCATAGTATTAGTGGAGAAGGAGATGTAATGAACTTTTGTGATGGCTAATGAATTTTTACCAAGCAAAGGAGATAAAAAACCCCACCCAAAAATTGGGACAGCCCCATCACCCTAGTGGTTGGCCTCATCAAGGAGACAATGAGATGAGAGAGTGTGTGTATCAAAAAGAGAGTGAGTCAAATAATGCAAGAGAGAGAAAGGGTTATCATGAGAAGAAATGATCACTAGCTTAAACCAACACTCCATCAACAATCATGAAAACCATGTCCCCACAAAAGTCAAGCCATGATGAAGTCAAGAAGTCAAATGATGGTGCAACCACCATGAAGCAACAATATGCAAAGACCACCTTCCATAAAGCTAATTTGCATAATTGCAAATAAGCCCTCTTCCACCAATTTTCATCCAATGAAAGATACAAATAAAAATGGCGGAAACGGAAAGCAAACTGGCAACTTCATAAAACTGATCCCGTAATAAATTACAGAAAACCACGCTACTGTATATACATACCCGCATTTGTATTCCGACCGAATACAAATGCAATGAGACAAAATCTACACTGTACAATACTAGGATCCGGCTCAAACCAAAACCCGCTAGTATTAACCGTCCGATCATGATCTGTGCAATACCGCATGTATCTGATCGAACCCTGCCATATCTCCATACGGCCTCTACAGCGTTTCGCCCGAAACTTGAGAAAACGGCCTTTGGGGGACTCTAAAGACTCGTCAATACTTTGGTTGTGGATTTAACCACTAGCACGTCAGAGGTATTAGCCATACGTAACGGGCTACCAGGTATTGACCAAAAGGGACGTCGATGAGCGAACTCATCCTAACACCCTACTGAGCCTGCCAGTGACAATATCCGTACAGTCGGGTCCGTTCGTCTATAAGTATCGCATGGCGGGCCTAGGGGGTTGGTAAAAGTCAGACCCCCAAAAGCGGGACAAGTCGTGTCAGAGTGTAGCCCAGAACACCTTGAGATACTACTGGAATACCTACCAGTAAATCTCCTGCCTCGGCCGAGGGCTCTGTGTAATGGCTCTCCTAGACACAGCGCGACCTCACCCCCAATACCGGGAGAGACGAACCCCTGCAAATTTGCTCACTGCCTCAATGGGGCTCGGGACTGTACCTAACTAAAACCTGTTTGCACGACTCTTTTGAGCCGTGGTAGGGAAGTAATCAAAGTATAGTGGGAACTCACATGAGACAAATGACGATCTCAGGTCGATGAAGTAACCTGTACAGATGTCACCAGGGAACTGCTATTTGACGTCAGGTATAAGACCAACTAGCATGTTCCCGGCGAGTCCTGCCCGGTGTACTCATGACCCAATGAGCACCTGTATACATATTAGGTGAACCAACTGACACCGGTGGCATGTGAGACCGGCCAGCGCCCCTCATCGGGGTCTCGACTGTATACACTAGTCTACTCTGGAGTATCGATGCCCTGTCTCGAAAATTCCCACGACTAGGGACCTTTTAAGGATGTGCTTATATACCCCAGCTTCCACTTATATGATCGTCATCATACTGCTGGCCGTCAAGAAAGAATCCTAAGGGCTCTATCAGCGTGCAATAGTGACTTGTAAGGTCACCTACAGCAGTAAACGATGATAAAGATAAACCAGATAGCATACTATCATCTTGAGTAAGACTGTCCTACCGGTATAGGTCCTCCCTCAATTATTGCAATCACGTGCCTGCGATCCAATAATTGACTCTGAGGGCACTATCTCCAACATGTTTGACATCAAAGATGGTATACGGGTGCTCAGTGGAGGCTGGGTACACTGAACAGAATTCGCCGAGAACTCCTAGATGGTTTTATACCCCACGTCAGATAGCAGTTCTCTGGTGACACCGGTACATGTTAGTCTGTAGACCCGAGATCGTCATAGAGTCTTGTGTGATTTCCACTGTGATTTGATTTCCACCTTACCACGTTCAAGAGATCGTGCAAAACGGTGGTTTTTGGGTATAGTCCAAGTCACATGGAGGCAATGAGCGATAGGAGGGGATTTCTTCTCTCTGGTATTGAGGGTTGATGTTGCGCTATGCTCGATTGGCCATAACAAGAAATCCCTGGCCAGGGTTGCTAAGATTTACTAGTAAGTGTTATCAGTAGTTTCTCGAACCGTTATGGGCCTCACATCGGCATGACTTATCAGGCTATTGGGGTCTGACGTTTACTGATTGAATGATAGGTTTTACGATCAAAGAATTAGTAACCGCAATCAAGAACGGCGTCGCTTGGTAGCTAGCCGGTGAGTACGGGTCGTTCCACAGGGATTTTTTGTATACTCAATTTGTTCTAACGAGTTAATTCCAATCGGTGTTAGATCAATTATCACTAAAAACTAAAGTTGATCCAGACTAAGATTAAAACCTTGCTAGGGTTAGGTTTAGGTTAAGTTTGGAAAGTCAATATTCCTCACCGCTTCCTATGCCCTAATTAAGATCTATTAGGTGTTATGGTAATAATTAATAAAGTGGATTAGTACCACCGGGAAGAAACTTGGTTTCTTCCTCTAGGTTCCTGTCCTTCCTTTCTTAATTCTTACCCTAACCTCCATGGAAAACATATACAACCGGTCTTTTATACTACGGTATCACCGCTACCTCGTAGGATAGGGTGCCGTAGGGAGCGGTGTGTGTATGTATGCATGGAGTGAGGAACTACTCACTCATTAGGGAATTGATAAACATGTTCTAAACTAATTAACTAGGGCAGATAATAAAAGTTATACTAGGGCAGATAATAAAAGTTATACTAGGGCAGAAAGAAAATTAACTAGGGCAATAAAAAGAAAACTTACTCTAATTTTTATTTGATGCTCTCTTCAAACATTTACAGGAATTGAATTCCGAATTTTGATAATTACAATGAGGCACAAGAAGTGGCATACCTCAAAGAGTGGTTTAGGGGTTCTATTTATAGATCATAGAAACCCTAGGGTTACAATCGATTCACATCTGCATTTACAATTTTACTCCTAAAGAAGACTAGTCAACGCGCCGCCAGCCGCCACAACTTTTTTTTGCACCGACATGGGTGACACACGGCCGCGGATCCGCGGCCAAGAGCCAGGTTTGGCCGCGGTTCCGCAGCCATGTAGGGGCATCTTGGGCTGAATTTTTCTGGTCCTCTTCTGGTTGAATTTGTCTTCTTGTTTCTTCACTTGGTTTCTCAGATTGTCTTCTAGATATCTTCCAGATTTCTACAGTGAATAATGTCGTGGACTTTACCGTTTGCTTCGTGTCGAAGTCTTGAACCTTGTGCTGCCTTTGTATTTTGTGAACTTGTTCATTGGTCTTCGTTTATTCTTAAACTGTAGGCTTGATCAAGATTCTTCCATTTGTCAGTCGTAGTCTCACTTTTATATCGTCTTTTCATCATTTTCACTGTTTTTGTTCCGAGAACGTGTAACCTGCAACTATGTAGCAGACATGGATCAAAAGCACCTGTCTATTTGTAAAATGAATAAGAATGGGGAATATAATAATGCAAAATTATGGTATGAACAAATACCCCCAAACTTATCTTTTGCTCGTCCTCGAGCAAACCTACTTTTATTCTCGAAAAAGACCTAGCCTCACTTTCGCAGGGAAACGCGATTGCACTGAGCTTGTATAACAAGCCGTTAAACCTCTAGGTGTCCCTAGTAGAAGGAGTGTTGTCTCCTGAGGGTTTTCAGCGAATACTACCCACAAAATCCTATCAGTTAGGCCCATTGACTTTTATTTTCCAATTAGGTTTTCTAACAAGAAACTCTATTATCTTTGACTCAGAAATTATCCACCCGTATTTGTCACGCTTCTTTATTATTTAACTTAAGATTATGTATGTTCTGTAGACTTACTTAGCTTTTAGTATCTTTTAAGTTTTCCTTCTAGGGGTCTATCTCGACTTAGGAATTTTTATCATCTCTATTAAAGATATAAGTCCTATTCTTCATTCTTATCTCTTATCTAAACCCCAATCAAATACCCCTACGTGTGTGTATATATCACCCCTACACTTGGAAATTCAAATCAAGCTATCATACTCTTGTCCGTCGTCCAAAGCACTTCTTAATTGGTGAATTTTTAGATGAAATTTGCTCACACATCCTTCATGCGACCGTTAAAACTTCTTGAGCTACCAACAATCGATTACAAAATGTGTTTGCACATTAAAGCGTAATTCCTAGTCTTGTAACACCTAAGGCTTTAGCAGTGACTCCCAAACCAGTTGGTCTAAGGCACTAGGTGATGAAGCACCCTCGCTAAATATTTTTTTTCTATTTTTGCAGCCTTAAATAATTATAAAAACCAATGTTCATTTTTTTTCTTTATTCATACTTGTATTTTATTTTATTTTTCTTCGTACTAAGGACTTTAGACAAGAGCTTTTCAAGGTCTCTTCTACTATTCCAAGTTTCAAGGTTCGTGTTTGCGCAATTTGTAGGATATATATTTTCAGAATTTAGACTTTAGCTTAGGAATTATTTTTCAAACTTATACTTTAATAAAAATATCAATACTTTTCGTTTGTTTTAACTTAGCCCAAGAAGTCAACTCGAAATTTGCCTATTTCTAAATAAACTACAAAGACATATACTTTCTACCGTTAAATTTTAAGAAAGGTTATTTTTAAGGTTTTTAATTTACTAAGTCTAAGGTCTAGTTGTTCCTAGTTAGTTAACCTTTTTGTCAAACTCAAGTCAATTAAGGCCAAAATTGAATGTTTTAATTTTTATAATTTTTCAAAATTTTCAGTTTTTATTTGATTTTTATGTTTCTATTTTTTTTTCTTTCAATTTTTATGATTTTTATATAGGAATGCAATGCAGAATTTAAACATGCAAAAGAAAAAGAAAAAATATGTACAAAAATTAACAAAAAATTATGCAATGCAAAAGATAACCATATACAACCACCAACTCCCCCAAACTTATCCAAAGTAGTGCCCTCACTGCTCGGCCCCACGCCGCGCTCGCGAGCGTGACCGTGAACGCTCCTCCCTAGCCAGCAGGGTTTGAATCCCCCACTCTACCTCCGTTAACCGACGGTCGTGCTCCTTTGCTGTCACCCTAAATTGCTCTCTCAACACATCAATGCCGCTAACTGCTCTCCGCATTCTCCGCCGGTTCGGTTCTAGACCACACATTTGTCAATCGAGAATAGGACGTAGTAACGCCCTCAATAAGAGGTCTAACCGGAATGCCTCCATGCATTTAAATTTTGAACTCCTCCACGAGGAGGAAATATCGACATAATTGTGTAACCAGCATGGGACAAGGGTAATTTGCGGCTCGTTTTCTCGCACCTAAAGAGTTTAGCAATACTGTGCACATGTCGAAACGGGGGTTCTTTGTCATAGGAGTATGCACAATATACAAGGAGGGTGTGAAAAATGTTGTGTTATGGGAGCTACCGAAAATATTATTTTGTGCCCACCGGCACACAGTCAAAACATTCGCGAAAAGGGTTCTCGCTTGGATACCCTTACACGGCTCCCTTGAGCAATCGTTTCCCATCAAGGGCATGTAATCCTCGAATTTCAAGGGTTGGTCATGGGTAGGTATGCGAGGGATTCGTGTGACTTCGTGTATGATATCCCTATCAATGATAATTTATCGCTCACCCCATTGCAATTTAATAAACCCAAATTGGTTGAGGCACCCATCCTCCATACAATACTAAAAACGAGTGACTAAATCCGGAAATGCATACACATTAGGGTGATTATAAATCAGAAAGTTTCAACCCCGACGCGCAATTTCATTTGCAAAATAACTACCATACAGTTCGTGTGAAAAAACTGCGAAAAATCGCATTCTAGCTGCATGCTGTGTGCCGTGATGTGTTCTACAGATCTAGAAATTAGAAAAACAGAGAGGGTATAAGAGATTGTACCTCCCCTGAAAACTTCAAGGGGCGAAGACCAGAGATGGCGACGGTTGCGCGGCGGGAAGGGACTTTGTGCGGCGTAAACGCGGCGTCGGGAAGAGCTCACAGCGGAAAATTCTTGCGGCGGCGCTAGGGTTTTGGAGAATATGAAATTAGGGTTTAGAAAGACAGAGAGGGGTCGGGGTCCTTTAAATAGGGAGAATTGATGGATATTTGCAAATAAACCCCTCTAAAAAGAGGAATTTATTAGCAAATAAATTTTTTATTTATTTAATCTGCAAATTTACAAAAATGCCCAATTTTTTTTTATTTTCCTTTTTTTTTATTTTTTATGTTATTTTGTGTTTATATATTTACAAATGATACATACCCCCAAACTTGTGTGAAACAAAGTGTTGGCTAGATGAAAAAAAATTTCGGGGCAAATGGAGGAATATCAATAAGTGTAAATCGGCTCCTGCAAAATCAGGAGCTCCTCCGACGGGTCCGCAGCGAGGAAAGGTTTCAGTCGATGTCTGTTCACTTTAAACAAAGTACCATCCTCCGGGTTTTCTAGGTCAACCGCACCGTGCGGATATACGGTGCGTACCAAAAACGGCCTTTTCCACCTAGATTTGAGCTTGCCGGGGTGGAAGTGTAACCGAGTGTCATAAAGCAAAACCTATTGACCAGGTTTAAACGTTTTGCGCATAAGGTGTTTGTCATGGAACACCTTAGTTCGGTTTTTAACAATTACAACATTATCATAAGCCTCATCCCGCAGCTCTTCTAGTTCATTCAATTACAGTTTTCGATTGCTGCCCGCATCCTCCATCGATAAGTTCAACTCCTTAATTGCCCAAAATTCCTTGTGCTCAATCTCAACTGGGAGGTGGCAAGCCTTCCCATAAACAAGCCGGTATGGAGACATACTAAGATCAGTCTTGTAAGCAGTACGGAAAGCCCATAGTGCATCCATCAGCTTGTGTGACCAATCTTTACGGTTTTTAGAAACCATCTTCTCCAAGATTTGTTTAATTTGCCGATTCGAAACCTCGGCTTGCCCACACGTTTGGGGATGGTATGGTGTTGACAATTTGTGAGTAATGGAATATTTGCGCCTTAAGGACTCAAAAGTCCAATTGCAGAAATGAGATCCATTATCACTTATAATCGCTGGAGGGTGCCCAAACCGAGAAAAGATATTTTCTTTAAGAAATCAAACGACAACCTTGTTATCATTCGTTCGGCTAGGCACAGCCTCGACCCATTTTGACACATAGTCAACTGCCAAAAGAATATACACATTCCCAAAGGAATTGGGAAATGGTCCCATGAAGTCTATTCCCCAAACATCAAAAATATCCACAACCAAAATTGGTTGGAGCGGTATTTCGTTTCTCCGCGATATCCGGCCCAAGTGTTGGCATCGGGAGTATGTCTTGCAGTATTCATATACATCTTTAAAGAGACGTGGCCAGAAGAAACCACACTGCAAGATTTTCTCTGTTGTGTTCTTGGGGACAAAATGCCCGCCACACGCTTGATCGTGACAAAAAGACAACACACTCTTAAACTCATTTTCAGGTACACACTGACAAATGATTTGGTCGGAACAGTATTTAAAGAGATACGGCTCATCCCAGTAAAAGTGTTTTACTTGGGACAAAAATCGGAGTTTATCCTGTTTCGACCAATCTTTAGGTATCAAGCCGGTAGCCAAGTAGTTTACTATATCAGTGAACCATGGTTCGCATGACACGGTTAAGAGTTGCTCATCGGGAAAAACATCTTTAATTGGAATTTCAAGTGTGGGCGAAGAAGGAAGTCGTGAAAGGTAATCGGCTACTACATTTTCACATCCTCTTTTGTCCCTTATGACAAGGTCAAACTCTTGTAGCAATAGGATCCAATGTATTAACCACGATTTAGCATCCTTCTTCGCAAAAAGCTGGCGAAGAGCTGAATGGTCCGTGTACACAATCACTGGAGAGCCGATTAAATAAGGCTGGAATTTTTCAAGTGCAAACATAATGGCTAAAAATTCTTTTTCTGTTGTTGTGTAGTTTAGTTGGGCCTCATTTAGTGTTCGGCTAGCGTAATAAATTACGTGCGGCATCTTATTATGTGCTGTCCAAGAACAACACCAATGGAAAAATCAGATGCATCCCACATAATTTCGAATGGATGCGTCCAGTTGGGAGATGAAAGAATGGGCGCAGAAATGAGTGAGTGTTTGTTTCAAACGCTTCCATGCAAGTTGAGTCAAAATCAAATGTTGTGTCCTTGGCCAATAAAAGAGTCAAGGGTCTAGCTATCTTGCTAAAATCCTTGATGAACCTTCTATAAAAACCGGCATGGCCAAGGAAGGCTCGGATGTCTTTGACGCATTTAGGAGGAGGAAGATTAGAGATGACTTCAATTTTGACTTTATCAACCTCTATGCCATTTTTCGAGATGACGTGTCCTAAGACAATGCCTTCTCGTAACATAAAGTGGCACTTCTCCCAATTTAAGGTGAGGTTCTTATCCTTACAGCGGGTAAGAACTGCGTCAAGGTGTAGCGAACACTCGTCGAAGGAGTCACCGAAAATGGAGAAATCATCCATAAAGATCTTTAAAAATTTCTCCACCATGTCAGAAAAGATCCCCATCATACACCGCTGAAATGTAGCGGGTGCATTGCATAACCCAAAGGGCATGCAACGGTAAGCGAAAGTACCGAAAGGACAAGTAAATATGGTCTTGTCTTGATCCTTTTCGGCGATGGGGACTTGATTATAGCCGGAATAGCCATCTAAAAAGCAGTAAAACTCGTGCCCAGCCAATCGTTCTAGCATTTGGTCAATGAAAGCTAAAGGAAAGTGGTCTTTCCTTGTCGCGGCATTGAGTTTTCTATAGTCGATGCAAACTCGCCACCCAGTTTGGGAGCGAGTAGGTATTAACTCGTTTGCCTCATTGGTTATGACCGTAATGCCCGATTTCTTTGGGACAACATGAATGGGGCTAACCCACTTGCTATCCTGGATAGGGTAAATGATACCACTATCAAGACATTTTATGATCTCCTTCTTTACAGCCACTTTCATTATGGGGTTGAGGCATCTTTGTGGATCCCTTACTGGCTTGGCATCATCCATCATGTGTTTATGATGTTCAACTATGAGGGGACTAATCCCCTTGATGTCCGCCATAGTCCAGCCAAAAGCTTGTCGGTTGTTTTGTAAGACCATTAAAAGGGCTTTCTCTTGCTCGAGAGCTTGAGAGGCCGATATGATAACGGGAAGGGTCTCATTCTCACCTAAGTAAGCATATTTAAGGTGAGACGGAAAAAGCTTTAGTTCTAGTTTTGGAGGTGAAACAATTGATGGTAACATTGGTGAAACTGTTTCAAACTCGAAGGATTCCATCAACGGTTCAAATCGAGTATACGCAACTAAGTCGGATGGTTCAACTAACTCATCCGAAAAATCAAAAGACTCACACTCGGGTGATGAGTCTTCAAAATCGTCCAAAAAGGTGAAACACTCATAATCGTTTTCCGGCATGAAAGCTGTGTCATATTCTAGGAGGAACGCACTTGAGGCGTCAACACTGCTGTGATCGAACAGAAATTTTTCGAGCTCACAGTCCTCCTGTGTGATCTCATGGATCGAGCAAACATCAACTATAGTAGAATTCGGCTCGGAGGGCTGATTCCCCAACTTAAAAATGTTGAGTTCAATTGTCATATTTTCAAAAGATAGATTCATTGAACCGTTACGACAATTGATCACCGCATTGGAAGTCGCAAGGAATGGTCGACCAAGTATCACCGGAATTTGACTTCGGGGGTTTGCTACAGGTTGTGTATCCATAACAATGAAGTCAACGGGGAAAATGAAGTCCCCTACTTTAATTAACACATCCTCTAACTCACCCCTAGGATGGGTGATGGATCGGTCGGGCATTTGGAGAGTACAATGAGTGGGTTTAAGCTCTCCAACACCTAATTGTTCGTGCACTGAATAGGGTAGCAAATTGACACTAGCACCAAGATCTAATAGTGCTCTATTGGTGTTCTTGTCCCCAATTGTTATCGAAATTGTAGGAAAGCCGGGGTCCTTATGTTTTTGGGGTAAAGATTGGACAAGAGAATCACTAACAGTACTAGCCATGAAAACTTTCTTTGGTACTTTTGACTTCCTCTTCTTGGTGCATAAGTCCTTTAGAATTTTCACGTAAGAAGGGACTTGTTGGATTGCATCTAAGAGAGGTATGTTTATGCTAACCTGTTTGAACAACTCTACAATCTTCTCCATTTGTGGAGTTGGTTTATTGGATCACAACTTGTTTGGAAAAGGAACATTTTGAAAATTTGTTGAGTCCAATTTCTGTGGAGTAGATTGTTGAGTTGGAGTGGATCCCTGTGTTGGTGTGTTCGTGATGTGAGATGTGGGTCCGTTCGAGCTAGAAGAAGTAGAGCCTTGTGAAGGATGTAGAATAGGCTCTAACGAAGAAGATGAAGAAGAAGAAGAAGAAGATGAAGAAGAACCGCCGGCAGGGGTGTCATTATTAATACCCACGTTATTGTGCAACACTTTTCCCGATCTCAACGTGGTCACAACATTCACATTATGATTTTGCTGTTCATATGCAACATGTGCATTGTGTGCATGACCGGGATTTGGCAATGGTTGAGATGGAAGCTTTTCTTTTTCTCGCTCGCTCAACGCAGCGTTTAGTTGTGCAATTTGTTCCTCAATAGATTTGATGCTTTGATCGTGTGAGGCACTGTTCTGCACCAAAGATTGAATGGAAGTCTCCAACCTTGCTGCGGATTGTGTAGATTGCTTTAGAAACGCATCTGGACTTCTTTCTAGCGAGATAACCTTATCATTATTTGGTTGAACAAAATTGTTTTGAGGGTAAGAGTTGTTGGGCACAAAATTGTTCATTTGGTTTGGGTAAGGTTGCGGTTGGAAAGGTTGCTGGTATTGAGTTTGTGGAGGTGCTTGTTGTTGTGGAGGAGGAGGCCTTTGAAAGTTTTTGTTTCCTTGGAATTGTTGATTTTGATTCCAAGCAAAATTTAGGTGACTCCTCCAACCCGGATTATAAGTTGAATAGTATGGATCATTTCTTTGTCTTTGCTGAAAGGCAGCATTGACTTGATCTTGTCCTTGAACAGGTGGATTGTAAGGACACCCTTCGGTAAGATGTGATGGATCCGAACAACAAGCACAAACAGTTCGTGGGGGTAAAGCAGGGGAAGGAGAAGGCGATGAGATTTTGGTCTCAATTGCTTCTAGCTTTTTCATAAGTGCGGCCATCTCAGCCTTCATTGCAATCGACATATCTAATTGATGTATGCCTGCCCTAGACTGACCAATAGAAGAAGATGTGGTGGTCTTGGTGCTTTCCCACTGAAGTGTTTGTTCAGCAAGATCCTCGAGAAACTGCCAAGCTTCCTCGCTTGATTTGGTTAGAAAGTGACCTTGACAAATGGTTTCCAGCAACTGCTTCGTTGGTGGTTCAATCCTTCATATAATGTTTGGCAAAGTTGCCAATTTTATATACCATGGTGAGGGCATTGAACAAGTAGGTCTTTAAATCTTTCAAAACACTTCCAAAAGGGTTCGGATGGAAGCTGGGAAAATTGAATAATCTCATTGCGAATTCTCGCGGTCTTGTGATGTGGATAAAACTTTTTAAGAAAAGCTGTAACAAACTCTTCCCAGTTTTTAATTGAGTGCGATGCTGTGCTGTATAACCATTTCTCGGCTAAGTCACATAAGGTGAAATGAATGACCCTTAGCCTTATCGAATCATCTGAAAGTTAGGTTGTCTTCATCATTACGCAAACGTTTTGGAATTTTTTATGAAGATATAGGCATCTTCAGATTCCAGTCCGTGAAATTTTGGCAACATGTGGATGAAGTGGGGTTTGATCTCAAAGTTGTCCCCATTTGCCGGTGGGAGTGAAAGACAAGTAGGTAAGGCGGTGCGAATAGGGTGGAAAAGATCCTGGAGCGCGATTCGTTGGGGCGCTTCAACAGGCTGGTGTTGTGGGTTATTCGCACCTAGCGGAGGTGGAATCAATCCCGCGGGTAGGGGTTGTTAGGATTAAATCCCGACATCTCCTTAGAAGACGAAGAATGTGAAAGTGAAGGTGAGGAAGTGAAGGAATTTCGACTTCGGAGTCGAAAGCGTCGTCGGTCGGTACCAACAAGACACGGACTAATCGGGCGCTAGTGTCCTTAGTCCAACCGGACATAAACTAAAGAGGTTGTGTAGTCAAAAAGGTGAAAAACAGAATGTGGGGGTAAGAAAACATCTATGGAAAGAAAGTGGGTGTAAGTGGGGTGCACGGATTTCTTAGTGACAAGTTGAAAGTTTTTGTAAAATTTTTTCCTTTTCCTTTTTTTGTTTTTTTTATGTGGAGCTTTTTTCAAAAAAGATTTTCGATAAAGGGTTTAAACACACGTTCAATCAACCACAAATGCACAATCAAGCCTAGGTCTAGGGTCACCTAGGTCAGCTAGACAGCTCCTAACTGTTCCAAAGGGCAAGAAGTAGGACTTCAAACCGCCTCTTCACCGCCAATTGTGGCCAGGTAAGAACAAGTAGAGAAAGGAGGGATCCGCTCACGAATCACCGTGAGACGGGCCTTTTAAAGTTACCTTTCACTACCTGTCTAGCCTAGGCACCACAAAGTCAGGTTAGGATCAACGATCGATGCGTACAACTATTCCTTTGTCCTATTGAGCGCGAAGTCCTTAGGGCTGAGTCTAATCTTTTTTAATTAGATTGATGGTCAATGCAATATGCCTTATGTGGTTTTTGGGGTCCTGGGAAGGGTGATGAAATCCCCACCCAATCTAGATTGGTGTTCAATCCCCTTAAAGTCAATTTTAAATATGCAAAGCAGTAAACACAATCACTTGCAAACAATTTTTTTTAGCACGGCGCAAAGAATCCTGCACAAGATCAATTATTGGAGAAGGAGAGAATTTTTGGCGCAAAGAATCCTGCAGGAAATTTTTACAGAGAAGATATCAGTGGTTGCAGAGAAGGAGAAAGGAAGCTCACCGAAGAAAATTGGACAGGTGACGTCACCACCAAGCCGCGGATGCGCGGCCAAAATGCCCTTTCTGCGGCGGAAACGCGGTTTGGTGTGCAGTGCAGATCCCGAGATTTTTTCTACTCCTTCGTTGTTGTAATCCTCTGTTGTTCAGATCTTCAGTTTTTTGTTTCGCTCACTGGATTTTTCCAGATCCGAACTCGTTCGTCGATCCTGCAAAATTTACACGAAACACTCATCAAACAATAACAAGATGATAAAATTTTTGTATTTTTTTTTAATTTTTCAGTTTTTATGAGTTTTATGATTTTATATTAACCCGAAATTGCAAAAAGAAAATACTACGCTATCCCCGGCAACGGCACCATTTGATTGAATGATAAGTTTTACGATAAAAGATTTAGTAACCGCAATCAAGAACGACGTCGCTTAGTAGTTAGCCCGTGAGTACGGGTCGGTCCACAGGGATTTTGTGTATTCTTAATTTGTTCTAATGAGTTAATTCCAATCGGTGTTGGATCAATTATCACTAAAAAATAAAGTTGATCTAGACTAAGATTAAAACCTTGATAGGGTTAGGTTTAGGTTAAGTTTAGAAAGTCAATATTCCTCACCGCTTTCTATGCCCTAATAAAGATCTATTAGGTGTTATGGTAATAATTAATAAAGTGGATTAGTACCATGGGGAAGAAACTAGGTTTCTTCCTCTAGGTTCTTGTCCTTCCTTTCTTAATTCTTACCCTAACCTCCATGGAAAACATATACAACCGGTCTTTTATACTACGGTATCACCGCTACCTCATGGGATAGGGTGCCGTAGGGAGCGGTGTGTGTATGTATGCATGGAGTCCTATTAAAATATATGACGGGCAAGAAAGGGGTGAGAGATTTTCATCTCTCAAACCTCTCCTATTCCTAACCCTAAAAAGTGAGGAACTATTCACTCATTAGGGAATTGATAAACATGTTCTAAACTAATTAACTAGGGCAGATAATAAAAGTTATACTAGGGCAGATAATAAAAGTTATACTAGGGCAGAAAGAAAATTAACTAGGGCAATAAAAAGAAAACTTTAATTTTTATATGATGCTTTCATCAAACATTTACAGGAATTGAATTCTGAATTTTGGTAAATACAATGAGGCACAAGAAGAGGCATACCTCAAAGAGTGGTTTAGGGCTTCTATTTATAAATCATAGAAACCCTAGGGTTACAATCGATTCACATCTGCATTTACAATTTTACCCCTAAAGAAGACTAGTCAACGCGCCGCCAGCCGCCACAACCTTTTTTGCACCGACACGGGTGACGCACGGCCGCGGATCTACGTCCAAGAGCCAGGTTTGGCCGCGGTTCCGCGTCCATGTAGGGGCATCTTGGGCTGAATTTTTCTGGTCCTCTTCTGGTTGAATTTGTCTTCTTGTTTCTTCACTTGGTTTCTCAGATTGTCTTCTAGATTTCTTCCAGATTTCTACAGTGAATAATGTCGTGGACTTTACCATTTTCTTCGTGTCGAAGTCTTGAGCCTTGCGCTGCCTTTGTACTTTGTGAACTTGTTCATTGGTCTTCGTTTATTCTTAAACTGTAGGCTTGATCAAGATTCTTCCGTTTGTCGGTCGTAGTCTCACTTTTATATCGTCTTTTCATCATTTTCACTGTTTTTGTTCCGAGAACCTGTAACCTGCAACTATGTAGCAGACATGGATCAAAAGCACTTGTCTATTTGTAAAATGAATAAGAATGGGGAATATAATAATGCAAAATTATGGTATGAACATTTACCACCCCCAGGAAGGATATGCGACATATCAAACGAAGAGACCGGACTGTACGGTAGTGTTACTTATTGGATTCGCAGGAATATGAGCAGGCTTGCTTGTTGATCTTCTGATCGCTCAATACCCAGGTGGCCGTTATGTCTAGCAGTACCGTTGACGGCTTGTGGGTGACTGATATGATCACCACCTTCTATCGGCGTATTGACGAGTTTTTAGAGTCCTACACAGAGGTTTCCTGGCCTAGGCGAAACGAAGTAGGAGCACATATGTGATATGTGCGGGACCGAGATTAATACGCGTATGGGATACCATATTCTATTCTCGCGATATGAGATATCGGTCGGTTACATGTGATATAGCCGGGTTATCGAATCAAGTGCTGATTCGATAAGATGATACAAATAATATTAGTCGGTTGTATGAGATATAGCCGGATTATTAAATCAAGTGTTAATTTAATAATTTAATGTATCATTATATATATTTGATATATTAATTTACATTAACTAATATTAGCTCACTTAAGCATTTCTTTTTCTCACTAGTTTACACTTAATATATATGTGATATATATTATTGTGTCATGCTTGTTGCTACATACTACATGGGTGTATGAGACTCACACCATGTTTATGATAATGAAGGGTTTTATTTATTAAAGATAAATTAAAATTAGTTGGAAATTAGTCACATGGTTTGGAGCTTAGTGGAAGCTTGTAGAACCATTGACTTAGTCCACTAATTTTGTTTTACTTAAGATATTTATTAACCCAACCATTACCTTAAGTCATAGTTAAGTCTCAACATGAGTTAGTATGAGATATTATCTCACCTATGGTTGCTGTTCTCACTCATGGATTCATTGAACACCTGCTTCTTTCCATTGTTGCTTTTCTTCATCTCCTTCCTCAAGCTCTCTAGCTTTTTGGAAGGTGAGGAAAATTAGTGAGAAAAATATTTCTAAAGTGAGCAAAATTCCTACTTCATCAAGCTACACTAGACTAGCCATTTAGTTTAGGTTGTTTGCTTCACTAATTCCACATTAGTGAACAGGGAGCTTGCGTTAGTGTTTCCTCGACGTAGATCATCTTCGGTCTCGAAGACTTCAAGCAAGCTTGTTCATTTCATCTTGTGGAGCCTTTCTAGAGTCCAGGAGTTCACTACTTGGAGCGAAGGGACTACTGCACGGAGCTATTGAAGTGAAGGACCAGTCTACAAAGGTTGTATTTCTTGTTCACTTAGATGTAAAGATGTTTACATTTATGTTTCATCTAATTCTCTAGTTAAGATTCTAGTTTAGGGTTCTTTAGCATGCCAATTTTTTGAAAACGGCATGGTCAATGCCTCCCGAAACCCTGTGGCAATGCTGCGGAACCCTCAGTATAGTTACCGATCATGGGACCAACTTTGAAAATGATAAAGTCAAAGAGTTTTGCAATAACTACCATATACTAATGAATTTTTCCACATTCGCGCATCCTCAATGCAACGGGCAGGACGAGGCAGTAAATTGAGACGTCATCCGAGGTCTCAGACCCCGCTTGGAAGGAAGGAAGGGCGGCTAGGTCGAAGAACTGCCACGAGTGCTATGGACACTACGCACATCGAAGAAGACACCCACACGAGAAACCCCCTTCAGCCTCTACTACGGCACCGAGGAAATGGTCCACGCGGAGATCGGACTGCCCAGTTACAGGGTCGAACACTTCGACGATGAAGCCAACACCTTTGCACTCCGAAGCAACTTGGACATCTTACTAGAGAAGCGGGATCGAGCGCAAATCAGAGCAGCCGCCTATTAACAACAAACCACTCGCTACTACAATTACCGAGTTAAATATCGGGCCTTCAAGACGGGAGATTTGGTCTTATGAAGAAATGAGTTCGTGGACCAAGGGAGACTACATAAATTCTCCCCGAATTGGGATGGACCATTCCTCCTCACAGAGGTTTTGCTCGGTGGGGCGTTCTACCTACAAGACGACAAGGGGCATAACTTTCCCCGGCCTTACAATGCTGAAAAGCTCAAGTTGTATAAGTAAAAAAATGTATCCTCTTTTGAAATAATATAATTCTTATTGGCGTTTAGTTAAATCCATAGAATGTACGAAGAGAAAAGAAAAAAAAGAGACAATACACTGCTGCCAAAAACATGATTTATTTATTAATTAAGGGGTATTATAGGCTCCCCATCCTTACAATAATTATAACAGAGGGGGGTGAGGATCAAGGAAGCACTGTTGATGGTATTCCGAGGAAATCTCCTCCAGCCGAGCCCGAGCTTCCTCAACCCGCTCCCTATGACGGTGCCTACGGACCCTAGAAGCTACGGAATCGCCGGGGGAGCCATCCGCCGGACAAGAAGCAATGATCAGCCTTTTCTGGAAACACTCCAGAAGAAGATCTACTGATCGTTCCCGCCTTCTCTTCGAGATTAGGCCGAGGTGGTAGAGAGTGTGCATCTTGTCAAATACCTCGTCCCTTAGCTGCCGAGACAGGGCATTGTACAAACCCGGGGACATCCTCCAAATCTCGTAAATGAGCACTTGGAGGAGAGGAGATCGCCGGGGAAGTAGGCGTCCAAAGTGGCCCTCCACACAGTCTATCCCCACTTCGTACGTCTGCTCGGAGCGATCGAGGCTGTAAAGGTACACGTGGTCATGAGAGATGATCTCCCTGATGGTATAAATGTGCCCGGCCATCTTCAGAAACACAATGCTAGAGAGAAACCAACATTCCTTCGCTATTTAATCTTCCAAGGGCCGAAATTTACTCGCGCAGCTATGCGAATCGCGGGATATTTTCAATTTCCCGAAATAGAACTGCCACGTGTTGGCCATGCCAGTCGTCACTCCTGCCTATGCGGGATACGGAAGGTTGAACGATGCCCTCACTCCCACCTATGTGGGCCACGGAAGGTCGAACGACGCCCCACGAAGGCGCAAGGGAGTCCAGAAATCCCTCTTCATGAGGCCACCGTGTAGATTCCTGCTCGATCTATCCGCAGCGGGTAGCCTCCTGCCCAACTATGTTGTGGATGAAAAGCCCTCCTCGCGAGGTGGCCGAGTAGCTGCCTGCTCGGTCCATCCGCAGTGGGTAGCTTCCTGCCCGACTACGCTGTGGATCAGAAGCTCTTCTCGCGAGGCGATCTAGTAGCTTCCTGCTCGGTCCATCCATAGGGGGTAGCTTGCTGCCCAACTTTACTGTGGATCAAAAGTCCTCCTTGCGAGGCCACCGAGCAGCTTCCTGCACAGTCCATATGCAGCGGGTAGCTTCCTACCCATCAACGCTCTGGATCAAAGCCCTCCTCACGAGGCCCCCGAGTAGCTTCCTACTCGGTCTATCCACAGGGGTAGCTTCCTGTCCAACTATGCTCACTACTACAAATAAGGGTTGCCCCTGCGGATTTATCCGTAGGGGAAACCCACTGCCCCTACGGATATATGCGTAGGGGCGAAAAAATACCCTGTAGGTGCAAAGGCCGCAGGTGCAAGTTGAGGCCCTGAACTTGCCCCTACGGGCAAATTCTTGCCCCTACGGATATATCTGTAGGTCTTGTTGCCCCTACGGATTACTCCGTAGGGCAATCAAATCATATATTTTTTATGGTTTTTTTGAATATATTATATGTACCTACGGATAGAACCGTAGGTCCTTGTGCTACCCCCTACGGATATATCCGTAGGTACTATGCCGTAGGGGCAAAATATCAGGAAACCTGATATTTTGCCCCTACGGATAACTCCGTAGGGGAGAGACAGTGGCCCCTACGAAGATATCCGTAGGGGCACTCCCAACACCCTGCACTGAGATCGGGGGGGGGGAAAATATCAGGTTTCCTGATAGTTTGCCCCTACGGATAACTCCGTAGGGGCAACATATATACCTACGGCTTAATCCGTAGGTACATATTGTCTGTATTTTTTAAAAAAAATGGGCTGCTAGATTTTTTCCCGCCCTGTGCACAATACTATATACATCAATCAAATCATATATTGTAGTATTCATAATCACATCTCACGCATATATATAATATACAAAAGAAACCCAAAAACTGAATATGGTATAAATACAAATCAATATCAATATCGTTTCAAAATGTAGTACAATGTGTGATATAAATAAATACATGTTTCAAAAAATAAGAACCAAAAAGCTACCCTAGTTCGGTCCAGCTCCACCTCTGAATAACGTTAGAATAACGCGCGCCTGCTCCTCGGTCAATAAACTCTGCAATGCATCGCGAGCGGGAGTCTGAGCGGCATGTGGAGCTGGCGATGTGGTCTGCGCAGCCGCCGCCGAGGTAGTCGCTTGCGGATTCGCGGCTGCGGGAGTCTGAGTGGGCGGTGGAGCTACAGGAGCTGTCTGCGGAACCGCAGCCGATGTAGTGGCTTGCGGAGCCGCAGCCGAAGGAGATGCATGTGGAGGCTCGGCCGATCTAACCTGTCGCGTCTGGACATAACGTGTGTAAGAAGCGTGTAAGAACTGTGTATTATTCGAATTCGTATCATTATTAAGTTATTTCGAAACCCTGTTTGGATATCTAGTTTGGAAAAGCGTTGTTTATTTTAATTACATATGTATGTATGATTAATCAAACTTAAGTCTAAAACCAAATAAGCTCAAGCTACGTACTAATTATGGATATGTTGATATGTATATAATATGAAATGATATTTTACTATAAAGTAGTATACATACCAGCATCTCCTTCAACTCCTGAACGGTGGCCCTCAAGCTCTCCAGTTCCTGATGGACATGCCGGTCACTGGAGACGGAGGAAGTAACCGCCGGGGTGGAGTCCAACCTCATATGGGCCCTGCTAGGGCCCAATCCCCGGCCTCTCTCCCAACCTCCGTGGTGCCCTCCGTGTGCGGCGTCCAGAACTGGGGTCAGCAGCCTCGGATCGTTCTGTCCGGTAAAATCGATCCCCGAGGCCTGGGCCTGCTCAACCACCCGCTCCTACACCTACATTAAGCAGTAAAGTATAAGTATAAAATTTAAACTTGAACCTTCCAAAACTAAAATTTCAAATTTTGGTAGAAAAAATATTAACACTTACGCAGTACTCCTGGGTAGCGACGTCGGGATATCGAAGCTCGCCCGTGGCGGGATCTGTCGAGGTGCCGTGGACGGCAAGATATGCGGACAGCACGCTCGGTGTACTACCTGACGCCACGGTCCGAGATGTCTGCAATATTAGAAAGTAACTCTTAATATTAGAAATATTAGAGAATAACTCTTAATATTGCAGAATATTAGAGAATAACTCTTAATTTACCGATAACTCCATGGCTCGAGTAATGTTTCTCGAGCCACCTGTGTAAGTGGGGCGACCCCTCTTCGCCGACTTCCTGTTCTCCGTATTCTGAGCGGCCTGTTTCTGCACAACGCATTAACATTTAGTTTTCTAATTAAGAAACACAAAGAAATAAATTATATCATAAATAATGAATTAAATTTAAAATACATACCTGTTTGCGTTCAGAGTCGAAATAAGCGCATAATTGAGGCCATATCTCTACGTCGACTCTCGCAAACGCCGGAGTAGATAGGAGGGCCGCTCTCTCTGCCTTAGGGGTCGCCATCCACAGGGAGTAGAAGTCGGCCTTCAGCTCATTCCTGTTGTATCGGACCTTGGCCTGCATGTTCTTCAACAGGCCATTGTACAGAGCATGAAGGTCGAGCACCCTCCCCGGGTGATCAGGGTCGGCTACAGGCTGAAAATCGTAATCCAACTGAAAATCCAAAAAAAAACATTGTTATTAGATTGCAAGTGTTAATAATAAATATATTGGATAGATCAAATGAAAATATATATTAATACATACCCGAGCCTGATCAAAGAAGAGGGCGAATGAGCGCTGGTGCTGCTCGCCCCACTCAACGTGAAGTGAATAGTTCTTCACGATCCGGCTCTCGTCCCCCAAATACCGGCCGAACCTCTCGGCATGAGGACCGGTATAGCGATAGTCAAGGGTAAAAAATAGGGGGAATGCTGCCTCCCCCTAGCTCTATCAGGCCTCAGCCTATGGGACTGATTCGGGCCTCGAGTCCCCCTCTGGGGATGGAGAGGCCCTGCGTCTGCACGAAATATCAAGACAATCAATAATAAGACAAAGTTGTATTAAGAAATCAAGGTTAAACAAAAATTCAAGTGTGATATATACCTCCGGTGACTAGCGCACGAGCCTGGGCCCGAGCAGCAGCACGAGCGGGACGATAGTTCCTCCGGTGAGGAACAACCGGGGTCCCGGACCCGGACGCATCCCCTCCAACTATAAAATAAACATCGACGCTAAATTTCCATGAAGTTCATATTTATTCTATAGAGCATATGTAAAATGAATAAATATTTTAAATTTATTCATACTAACCTGCAGACGATGCGGAGGGTATGGAAGCGGCAGGAGTGGCCCCTGTGGAAGGTGTGGACGCACCACCTATAATTAGACAATTAAAAATAGATTATATAAGTAATTGCAAAAAGAATGTGTAGATCAATAATATAACGTTCTAAATCAATATGCATGCACTATAGGATATATAAACATACCCGCAGGTGCGGTGGTGTCACCACCTACAGCTAGACAATAATAAAAATTGCTAAGTAAGAGCAAAAGGAATGTGTGTATTTATGATATAGCATTCTAAATCAATATACATATACAATATGATATATAAACATACCTGGAGGAGCGGGGGTGGCCTCTGTCCCAGATGTGGACGCATCACCAACAACTAGACAAACAAACATTGACAATATAAGTAATTTTGACATAAACATGCATGAATATCTGTAATATTACATTCAAAATGGATATGCGTGCAGTATACCTGGAGGTGTGGCCAAATCAACACGGAAGGAGGCATCCGAAGGGGTCTCCGATCTTGGTGCAAGACCGGCCCTCTGAAGCTCCCTACGGAGCTCTCCGGGCGGCAGAACCGCTCTGCCTCTGCCTCTGCCTCTGCCTCTGCCGCGGCTGGAGCTCCTGCCGCCCCTCGCTGCTCCCGACATCGTCATCAAATCTAGATAAACGATTCATGGACGCATTAGACAATCATTAAAAGTATTGAATATATATGATCTAGAGCGTAAAATGTGAAGTAATAATATAACATTACTGATAACCTTTTTCGTTTCGTGGGCGCATCATACATATCTACTTGGATTTCATCGTCGATGTCATTTCTAACCCACGTAACTTCATGATCGGTCGAAGACAACCCGTCCTTCGAAACAGACGGTCGGAGCACTTTAAGCCTTCTCTCTTCTTCGTCCTCATCGCTGTCCTCGTATTCTGGGACATCGTAGACATCTATAGGTTTCCATCGGCATACAACACTCCACCCCGGATGCTTCAAACACTGTGAGTAGTATACTTGGAACGCTTGATTCGGAAAGATAAACGGATCGTCCTGACCATAAAATCGAAGTGTGTTCACACTGGTCAATCCATATTCATCTTTCCAAGTCCTAAGACTGCTTCTCCACCTGTCCGTATCGATTCACGGATCGTACCAAGTACACTGGAATATATAAAAGGGTTCTGATCGTCCGGGATAGTGGATGCCGAGTATACAATTTAAGTACCCATAGTAAATCACACAGTCCGATCCTACCGTCGCAATCCCACTATTCTGAGTGGTTCTAGATGTTTCTATATCCTTAACTTCGAATTTGTATCCAAGGACACCAAATCCTTTGTAATATGCAACCTCCATACTAGGAAATTGAGCTAAATATCTTGAATCACTCTCAAATGATGCAGACAAGTTCGGATCGTGGATCTAACAAAACAAATTTTACGATAAATACATAACGATACAAGTTTAGATTAAAACTGATAGCAATAAAATGTAATTCGAATAACTTACATGCTCTGTGACCCAATCACAAAAATTATCCTGATGGTATTTTTCCAAACGTTCTTCGTTCCAATCAGGATGCCCCTCACGTACCTCGTTAAAATGAGTTCTGTTTTTGACAAATAATTGTGACATTAATATTATGTCATTTCATACACACACAAACACAGATATAACAATTAATCCAAAAGAACTTACTCTCTAATTTGTTCAAGACATGCGCAATTAAGCAAGATAAACCGGTATATCTTGTTGATAAACATAGTGTCTACCCACTTATAAAGTCTAGTAAACCCATGTTTTACAATATGAAGCTCTGCCAATTCTACCTTCTGCCAGTACTTATTGCCACATCTATCGCACGGATAGAGAATCTTCTCTATTATGATCTTATTATGTGCGCGTGCAAATTCAAGGAAAGCAGCAACTCCTGCGACAAACTTAGGTTGCATACGTTGTTTCCAATCCACATACATTCAGTCCTTAACTCTGACGTACTCATGGGCCATGTTAGACTGAATAACATATAAATTGTAAGTTATGCTGACTATATTGAGAAATATAAGAACGGGATAGTTACTGACAAAGGAGAAAATCCGTGTATATGCTTTGTGTGTGCGTTTGTCATTGAAAAGAATAAATTATCTCACGTATGTTAACCGATAGACGGGGACTAAGTGGCGCTTTTAGTTTCATATATGAGTATCGATGGGAATATGAAGGTTTCATATTATCATATATTGGTTTTAACCCGAACATCTCGAATCGCTCTCTAGTTATGCGTTTGTATGTGTGTGTTCCGGCTGTCGGGGGTAGGCTTCTATCCCATTAAGAATGTATAGAGCGAACGCCCATCACTTGTGCTTTCAACCGTTTCGAGTAAATTTCGGCAGCACCTCCCCGCTGTTCTCCGAGTACACTGTAATAGAATAGATAATCATTTCAAAGCTGTGAAACAACGTTGAAATGAACATCTAATCTATCTTTGTACACGGAGAACCAGCGGAAAGGTACTGACGAAATATCTCGAAACGGATGAAAACACAAGTGAATGAAGGCGTTTGCTTTATACATTCTTAACTTGTCCACACGGGACAAATCTATGGGTTACCATACGATTGAATTTTCTCGTCGCGTAGACTATACGACGGTTGTTAGTATCGAGCTATACTGTCCGATATTTAACAACCTTCGTATAGTTCTAGGTCACGACGAGCATCGCACGTATGTTAACCGATAGACGGGGACTAAGTGGCGCTTTTAGTTTCATATACGAGTATCGATGGGAATATGAAGGTTTCATATTATCATCGAGTATCATATATTGGTTTTAACCCGAACATCTTGACTCGCTCTCTAATTATGCGTTTGTTGTGTATTCTTGTTGTATGTGTGTGTTCCGGCTGTCGGGGGTAGGCTTCTATCCCATTAAGAATGTATAGAGCGAACGCCCATCACTTGTGCTTTCAACCGTTTCGAGTAAATTTCGGCAGCACCTCCCCGCTGTTCTCCGAGTACACTGTAATAGAATAGATAATCATTTCAAAGCTGTGAAACAACGTTGAAATGAACATCTAATCTATCTTTGTACACGGAGAACCAGCAGAAAGGTACCGACGAAATATCTCGAAACGGATGAAAACACAAGTGAATGAAGGCGTTTGCTTTATACATTCTTAACTTGTCCACACGGGACAAATCTATGGGTTACCATACGATTGAATTTTCTCGTCGCGTAGACTATACGACCGTTGTTAGTATCGAGCTATACTGTCCGATATTTAACAACCTTCGTATGGTTCTAGGTCACGACGAGCATCGCACGTATGTTAACCGATAGACGGGGACTAAGTGGCGCTTTTAGTTTCATATATGAGTATCGATGGGAATATGAAGGTTTCATATTATCATCGAGTATCATATATTGGTTTTAACTTGAATATCTTGAGTCGCTCTCTAATTATGCGTTTGTTGTGGATTCGTGTTGTATGTGTAACATGATTTTAAACCATTGAGATCAAGATTGATAGAACTGATCATCCTACATTGCAATAGCATTCATCAACCAAAAACTATTATTGCAATGGTATTCATCTATAACAATCAACAATTAAAACTACAAATGTAGGATACTGATATCATAAAGCGTTATACGCAACATTGATAGAACTGATAAATAAAAAAACGAAACACAACCCGTATCAAGATTTAACAACTTTGATTATGTCATATACGCGGGCCGATATTTTCATATTAGCCAATAGGCAAAAATAGATTGCGGTCTGGATATGGCATATTGGCAGATGTTACCTATATGCATACATGCATGTTGTCTCCCTATTTTTTCATAAATCAAACCAACTACATACATCAAACTAGTCCATGCCACCAATCGGAAACTCCACTATGTCTTTGAATTATTATTTTTCCAAATAGCATTGAGCTCCTATTGACATTGTCCCATCCAACAAATTTGTTGTGCTTGCCTCGACCTTCATCTTGCTTTCACATGCCATACACATTAGATGAGTAATATAGTTATAAATTATGGTATTTTGTTGTCATCAATCCACCTAACCCTATCCCCAAGTTGCTCTATGAAAGCACATAGAACCATCCCCCCTAGTCAAGCATAGCTTTTTCTGTGCAATTGTTCTCATTCTTAATTTCTCACATTCATTACTCTCTCATTTTCTTGTCAACAAATTTGTTGTGCAATTGTTCTCATTCTTAATTTCTCACATTCATTACTTTTTCATTTTCTTGTTTTTTTCCAACTCCCCACCAATTAACCCCAACCCAGCCCCAGCCCCCAGCCCCAGCCCAGCCCCAACCTAACCCTAACCCCAGCGCGGCCAGCTAAACCCCAACACCAACCCTAAGGCAAACCCTAACCCCAGCCCCACCCCAGCAGCAGTCGAACCCTAACCCTAACCCTACCCCGACCTCGACCGCGACAGCGACCCCTGCCCAACCCCAACTCGCGCGCGCAACCCCAGACCCAGCCATGAACCCTAAGCCCAAAATAATCCAAAAATTCTTTAATTTACCTCGAGATTTACTCACCTGAACGGCTGCTGCTGGGGCTGGGGCGACGACCTGAACGGCGGTGGCGACGACCTGAACCGCGGTGGCGACGAGAACTGCGGTGGCGACGAAACCGGCGGTGGCGACGAGGAGAATGACGGTGGCGACGACGGCGTGGCGATTTGGGGATTTTTTTCGCGCGCGATCGAGAGAGAGAGAGAAAGTGAGCGTAGGCGATCGATCTGGGGTTCTGTTAAATCGATATTTACTTGCCCCTACGGATATACCCGTAGGTCCTTTGTTTGCGGCTCCGTAGGGGCAAACACCAAATTAAGAATTAATATTTTTATTCTTGGACGTCTGTGCCCGTAGGGGCAACCTTTTAGCCCTATGGATAAATCCGTAGGGCCAAGTTAAATCTGCCCCTACGGATTCTAATATCCGTAGGGGAAACCCCCTATTTTACTAGTGGCTGTGGATCGAATCCTTCCTCGCGAGGCACCCGAGTAGCTTCCTACTTGGTCCATCCATAGCGGGAAGCCTCCTGTCCAACTATGCTACGAATCAAAGCTCTTATCGTGAGACCACCGAGCAGCTTCCCGCTCAGTCCTTCCCTAGCGGGTAGCTTCCTGCCCAACAATGCTAAGGATCCAAAGCCCTCCACATGAGGCGGCCGAGGAGCTTCCTGCTCGGTCCATCCACAGTGGGTAGCCTCCTGCCCAACTAAGCTGTAGATCAAAGCCCTCCTCACGAGTCCACTGAGCAGCTTCCTGCTCGGTCCATCCCTAGCAGGTAGCTTCCTGCCCAACAACGCTAAGGATCTAAAGCCCTTCTCTCGAGTCCACTGAGAAGCTTCCTGCTTGGTCCATCTGCAGTGGGTAGCTCCTTCCCATCAATGCTGTGGATCAAAGACCTCAAAAGGAGGCAGCTCAGTTGAAAGGAAGATACCGACCTTCCTAAACTTAACCACTGATCGACTCATACTCGATGCGCGATCACCGCCTCGGCCTCGGGGTCGAGGAGGGCACCAACCATCCCACACTTGGCGCTATCGTTCATCGCTACTCGATGACCGGTCAGCAAGTATGGGGGTGGGGGTGGACACCGGCCTAACGCTTACAAGATGAAAAGACATACGGGCTAAAAATACTTGCAAAATGAAGATTCAAACAAAAGTATGCGAGCTAAAGGTACTTGCACAGTGAGCAGACATTTGGGCAAAGAAAAGGTGCACTTTATTTATAATCGAAAATAAATACAAGGTATTCTGGGGTCCTCATCCTTACAAAAATGCCCGGAGGCTTAAAAATTCCGACAAAGAAAAAAATCCCAAGGAAGGAAAGCTCAAGCTGTCTGCTCGGGGAGGATCTCGCCCCGCTCGACGCCAGCGTCGGGGACCAAAACTGCGACCTCTGGGTCGACGCTTCTACCGGTGGCCTCACCCCAACGGCCTCCCCGACAACTTCCCCCAGCGGCACCTCCTCGTCCATGGGGTATTTAGCGCGGAGCTCGCTGATATCGAACTCCGGCGCAGACTCCATGACGAGGTTGAGGGCGCTGTGCCACATGACGGTCGCGGATTCGGCGAGATCGGCGTAGAATTGGTCCGATGCCTTATACTGTCACGACCTGTAATTTAGCGCATGACCGGCACTTAAATTATGCAACGTCCAAAGGCGTAACGTAAATCAAGTAAGTCAAAGCCCAGAAAATCTAAACCTTTTTACGGAAAATAGTGGGGGTGCAGTTTGAAATAAAGGTATAATGAATCATGTTTTTCCTTCAATGCATAGCTAATGAAACATGATAATGCAAGTGTATTATACTACAGTTGAAAACATGTTTTGTCTTTAAAAATTTGGACAGCACCTCCCTTGTATATTTTGATCCAAAAACATATACACAACAATATATAGGCATCCCTAAGCGGGAGCTAGCTTTTCGCAAACCGGCGGAATCATAACCACGCAATAACATATATACGATGCCCAACGACGAAGATCAACCCAAAAAGGAACAATAAATAAGCAAGACACCAAAACATAAGTAGCGAACATAACCCATCGCTAAGTCTCGCAAAACCAAGTCTGGCTAAGTCTACCAATATACAATTTCTAGTCTCTGATTTGATTTGATTTGATGGAGTTTATCTAGATACAACGGAGTATAAAGTACGAGAGTGGGCACGATCCAACATGTGTCCTACCTACCAAAGCAAAGCACCCTGGATGAAGCTGTGTGCCGGGGAAACCGCAACTGATCCTAAGCGGTCAAACCTGCAAGAATTGTGGCACAACGGGGGTGAGTTGCCAACTCGTGAGTAGAAAACATCAGCAAGTATAAATCGAATAAAACAACGATTTCCTAGGTCACTATATCCTGAAGGTAATACTATGATATCTAGGGTGACCAAGTACGCATATATGTTAACAATCGAGTCGATGCAATGACATACATAAATAAACATCCAACATCATATGCCTATATGCATGTGGATATCATCCACGTGTCCATCAACGACACAAACAAAATCATGGAACCTGAGTGTCCCACTTCGACACTCGAACATCATGAAAACATAAGCCTGTATATATATATGAGGATATCATCCACGCGTGTCCATCAATGACACAAACAATATCATGGAACCTGAGTGTCCAAAACCGACACTCGAAACATCATGAAAACCAGTGTCCAGTATCGACACATAAATTCTCATATCTCAGGCGCCACATACTCAGATCGACCCTCATATCGATCTCATCTCGGCGCCGCATCCTCAGATCGGTCCTCATATCCATCTCATATCATAACTCCAGAACGGTATCCTCCGGATATCCACCGAGCTCTATACAATCATCGATAGGTAGTGTTTTCCTGCCTGGCTCACCGCCTAACAATACGAGTCTTCTTTCCCTGGGGTACCTCACCGGGTCCACCATGTACCCGCAGGCGGTGCCTACCGCACCTCGAATCGGGTGTACTCACTGCTCAGAACCGAGAAAAACTCATGGTGGACACCTCGAAATATCATATCAAGAGAAACCGCATTTTTAAAACAATACACAATTTCCTTTGAAATTAAACTGCGGTTCTCAAATCCAGAGATCTCATAAAAAAAATCTCAATGCATATAACCATAAAGTATGATGTATGCAACACAGAGTAGTAATATGAGCATATCGAGTATATCATACACGCATGTCAAGTGATAATACTGAACAATGAATGTACTTTTTGTTTAAGAGTAATATCATAATAGGGCAGCTCTACTGTGTAAGTAGCATAACAATTTCCGATGATGAATGTGTGTGAACCGGCAAATCTGTGTAAGTATAACATGCGCATCAACGGTAATTGTGCAGGTGTACTAGCAGTTGATATCATATAACATTAAATACTGGAAACATGATAGGTATCATACGAGGAATAATCCAACATAAACATGAACTATAGTAAGGTAGCCTCTTATGTCAACGATCCCGCCTCATAGTATCAAGAATCGCAATATCCTGGACCAACATTCTCAATTCATGAGCGCGGATCAAACATTAAGTAAACGCATCGTATACGGTAATCCATCGTACGGTGTCACAAACAGAGTAGGGAATCATCGTCCTATTCACCAGCAAGGTACGGATCTATAATCTCGTATGGAATACCTTATCAATCACATAACACATCTATAACAATCTTATATCATGTCATCTTGCATATACGTTGTTAATCTCAATTCATATCGATCTCGATCTCATATCCTATCATTATCAACTCATACTCATCCTGTTTCAATTCATACATATCACAATTCACTTTCTCATTTCGTATTCTCATATATCAATCCAAGTCATCATATCTATTATCTCAATATCCCACATCATGTAATTCTATATACCTATATCATATTATCAAGTCAATATATATTCATTAGTGTCAACTTTTTATCATATTATATCTTACTAATTCCTATAATCATGTCCATAAGTTCGTAGTATATCCTTTATCAAAATTATAATTTATAAAACAATCTTTCCATATCAATGGTTGCGGGGGTGCTATAAGTCTACGGTAGCGCCCCGGCCGTCTTTCCGAGGCCAAAATGCGGAAACGAAATTTTTTCTAAACTAGAAACCGGCGCTATCGTATGCTTAAATCCCGGATCGAACCATTAACCTACAACTAGCAACTAGGGAAAGGGTTGAAAAGCTATACCGATCGATCCGTGTCCTTTCGATTTTTGGCCACCATCCGAAGCTCCTCGCGGCATCTCCGAGCTCGATCTCCTCGTCGGAAAGGGCACCATATCTTCGAGTCTTTTTATGGGCTCTCGTTTCATCCGAAGCAACTCGGGCACGAAGTTTGCTAGCCGACGTGCCCAAGATGAAGTAGAGTATGTGTGTGACAACTTTGTCTCTTGCATCCATTGAATGGATAGAGGTTAGAGATGATGCCATTGGTGGAATTTATGAGCTTGAGGAAGAGGAAGATGAGCCCTTTTTCTTTTCTTCTGTGAGATGAAGAATGAGAGCACTAAAAAAAATAATCACAAGAGTTCACCCATATACATGGCTGCCCTCTCTCTCTCCATCTATCATTTCACACCCTTAATCAAACAGTAATGTGACATTTTCACAATAAAAGAGGCCATGAGTCACTAAATATGTCCATGTCACATTTAATTCATCTCATCATGAACTAAGCTCATAATTTCCACCAAAATAAACACTAACCCTAATGTTTATGACAACAAAAAGACATGGCAACATCTAAAGTAAACTCGTGACGGATCACAAGGATACCCCTCACCTGTATATACATACATGCATCCGCATTCCGACTGAATGCGAATGCGACGAGACTAAAGTAATCCAACAAATCTAATACTAGGATCCGGCTTAAACCAAAGCCCAGTAGTATGATCCGTTCGATCATGATCCGTGTACTACCGCATATATATGATCGAACCCTGCCATATATTATACGGCCTCTAAAACGTTTCGCCCGAAACTTGAGAAACTGTCTGTGGGGGACTCAAAAGACTCGTCAATACTTTGGCTGTGGATTTAACTACAAGAACGTCAGAGGTACTAGCAGTACGTAACGAGCTACCATGTTTTGACTAAAAGGGAGGTCGATGAGCGAACTCATCCTGACACCCTACCGAGCCTGTCAGTGACAATATCCGTACAGTCCAGTCCGTTCGTCTATGTGCATCGCATGGCGGGCCTAGGGGGTTGGTAAAAGTCAGACCCCCAAAAGCGGTACAAGTGGTGTCGGAGTGTAGCCCAGAACACCCTGAGATACTACTGGAATACCTACCAGTAAATCTCCTGCCTTGTCCAAGGACTTCGTGTAATGGCTCTCCTAGACACAGCGCGATCTCACCCCCAATACTGGGAGAGACGAAACCCCTGCCGATCCGCTCACTGCCTCCATGTGGCTTGGGACTGTACCCAACTAAAACCTGTTTGCACGACTCCTTTGAGCCATGGTAGGGTAGTAATCAAAGTACAGTGGGAACTCACACGAGAAAAATGACGATCTCAGGTCGATGAAGTAACCTGTACACATGTCACCATGGAACTGCAATCTGACGTCAGGTATAATACCAACTAGCATGTTCCCGACGAGTCCTGTCCGGTCTACTCATAATCCAATAAGCACCTGTATACATCTTAGGTGATCCAACTGACACCAATGGCTTGTGAGACCGGCCATCGCCCCTCGTCGGGGTCTCGACTGTATACACTAGTCTACTAATGGAGTATCGATGCCCAGTCTTGAAACTCCCACGACTAGGGACCACTTTAAGGATGTGCTTATAGACCCCAGCTCCCACGTATATGATCGCCATCATACTGCTGGCCATCAAGCAAGAATCCTATGGGCTGTATCAAGTGGAATAGTGACCTGTAAGGTCACCTAAAGCTGTACATGATGATAAAGATAAACCAGATAGCATACTATCATCTTGAGTAAGACTGTCCTACCGGTATAGGTCCTACCTCAATCCTTACAATCACGTGCCTGTGATCCAATAATTGACTCTGAGGGCACTATATCCAACAATCTTCCACTTGCACTCAAGGCTAATTATTGCGATGTCGCATACTCTTAGCCCGTGTGATACCGAACACCCAACTCCTCTACTAATCAGTCTCACAAAACCCATTTGCGAAAATATTGCGTTCGAGAAATAGCCTCAGTGAGTGGATCCGCCTTGATGTTTCTTTTTATGTCTCTCTTTATCTCAAGTTCGCGGAGAAAACCATCTCCCGAAATGAGCAATACCTGTCTTAGAATATGTCTGGATATCTGATGGGACCTGGTTCATAATTGAACTCCAAATCCAAACTTCTTAGACTGTATCGTCAACTGAACTTAATCAGTATCCTGCGCTATGCTACCCTCGGTATCCGCTTGGACCTCCTGTCCAAACTACTGCCCCTCGTGAGAGGGAAAACTATAACTTTGACAGTCACTCTGTCATTCAGGTCACCTTGGAAGCCTGGAATGATAACCGTCTCCCGAATGAGGCTGTCGTTATCATTTCCCTAGAACATCCACTTATGTTCTAAAACTGCTTCCGAACGTTTCTCCAGAATAGGATTAATATCAACTTACTGCATCTCATGCAAAACCAATATCTGGTGTGGTACTTGACATCTTATGATTGACTCAATCGCCTGAGCAAGTGATCTGCCAATCATGCACATCCCTCTCCCCTTTAGTCTGTAAGAAACCTTTAGAGAGGGTGACTCCATCATCTGCAGGTACACCACCATGCCAGGAGTCGTCCATTCTAAAGCACCTTTAGAATGTTGTCTAAGTACCCTGATTGGGAAACTACCCAAATCTAGATCTAAAACTATAGATCCAGTAACGAGAATGTCTGATATGAAATCCATATCCTTTGTGGAGAAACCACTTTGTGACAACCAAAGTATAACCGATCGTAGTATATGAATATCATTTCCTATGTCATCCAAATACCAGGACATCACACCCTACTACCTTCTTAACAGATCCATCCCCTATTCTGATGAAGTCAAACCTATGACTGTCACATCAGAAATAGATAATCTTTCTCCGCTATATCTGCTTTAGTCCATAAATTGACATAAGCTACTTGTCCACTATGCTTCCGCTGCTCCAACTGACTACGACAACCCTCTGGCAGAATAATATAAACGTGCACTTCTAAAGCCAGTTCAGAACGACGCTATACTTATCCTCCTGCCAGGTCTCATAGTCTGGAACAACAGTAGTGTCAACTCTGGGTAAACAAGAACCTCCATGTCACCGTCTTTGAGCATACCTAAGTACCTCTCGAGTGCCTGAGGTTACCCACCATATCTGCGAAGTGGCCAATGGAATGTCAAACTAGATTGAATCTTTAGTTTTTTATCAAATTTTCAGTAATCGTTTGCGGTTCTGGAATCATTTCCAGTTCTACCATACTCCCACTACTGTTTTTTGAAAAAATCCATTTTACTAAAACTGTGGCGAGTCAAGAACAATATCACTATTGATCGTCCAGATGGTAGAAAGTCAACCCTCGTCATAGCCCAGGTCAACCCACAAACAGCCATTACGGAAACGTGCCTTGAGTTATCTAGAGTCTGGTTTTAAGCATAAGCCGGACAACTCCCCATACCTTAACATCGTTAAGATATGAACAGTTCTATATCCAATATAGAAACAGAGGCACTAATTTAATTGGAACCAGATTCAAATCATGCAACTGTCTCAAGTGCATGTAAACTAAATGGAAGGAGGTCGATCAACGTTACTCAACTTAAGAATGCATCCATATATGAGTAACATGAAAGAGAAACAAGTTTCTCAAAAACCATTACTATCAACTGATTACCATACACAAGCATCTACATCTTCGATCATCTTGAAGAATCCCGATACTTGCAATACCTGGTTCTCTACTTTACTCTTATACCTATAACTTCTCAAAACTTGGACCTTGTGTTTCTACGAAACACTTGTCTAAAAACTAGAGAAGTCATAAGTAAACCGAATATAGTACGAGGACCAACCCCGATGTCCTAATGGACACTGGACAACATACAATACTCTGTACAAGTCCTTTGAGTCTAATAACTCATTCCCTGTGTGTTGAAGGTTGAAAACTGTACTTATGGTTATGAAGAATTACACCGCTGTTTAATGCTCCTTACCTAACCATCCACCGATATAGGTAAATGTCACAGACATAATTTCAAAAAGTTATATCTCACTCTATAAAAATAGACGTACAGATATGTCAATTTGAAATTGGTGCATAACAACGGATATTCAAAACCCAATATTTGTCGTCCGGCAAACGATCCAGGTGATTTCCTCAAATATCACCAATTACAACGAATCCCGATATAATGAAGACAATCACCTAATTCCAAATAGCCTACTCCCACTCATCATCTGTAAAACCATACAGATGTGAGAATCATACCTGGTAAATACATACCCTGGAGCAAGGACTGATTGGGAAATCAGTTTTCTCTCAACAATATACAGTGAGACAGAAACATGTAAATGTTTCGAAAGGGTATCCGGGTATTCTTAGTAATGCCTCTTCCATTATCCCGATTCATGACTATAACCGTATATTTCTTTGCCATCTCTCCAAATCCCTTTATTTTTCTTTAGTCGTTACCTTCTGTACACCCCCTTAGGATAAATGGTTTTCTTCCTTCCCTACTGTTCGGCACCAGCCTATGGTTTGGAAGAAGACTATCCAATAAGCATAATGGGTGTACTCTCCTAATCCTAGGAGCACTCGCAACGCGAGAGAAGGTAAAGATAAAAGACAGCTGAATAAACCTTATTCCCATTTCTCCTGAACTAGAATCCATCCCCGAACTGGAACAAGTTCCTTCGAGTTCGTATATAACCATACGATGGAGTATCCAAATAACTGTGGATCTTCGTAGTGATACGGAGTGTTCTGGAGAAATACAAAGGTGAAGTAGGAGTGGCGATGAAATACTTTGTTTGGTCGTGAATAGCAGTCGCAGTTTACTTTGCCCTCTTACTAATCCCTTTATTTATCTTTATTTAATACCTTCTGTACACCTTTTAGGCTAAATGGTTTTCTTCATTCCCAACCGTTCGGCACCTGCCTATGGTTTGGAAGAAGACTATCCAATTAGCGTAATAGGTGTACCGTCCTAATCCAAGGAACACTCATAACCTGAGAGAAGGTAAAAGGAAAAAAAACAACTGAATAGTCCTATTCATTTTCTCCAGAACCGGAAACCATCCTCGAATCTTGAACAAGTTCCTTCGAGTCGTATATAACCATACGATGGTTTTATCCAATGGAAGTGGATGTTCGTAGTAATACGTGGTGTTCTGGAGAAAAGGGTAAAAGTAGGAGTGGCAATGAGGTATGCAACTCTGACAATCCAAAAGTCAGTGTTTAAGAAGTTTCGGTTAACTTGGTCACTGAGTCATTGTCAAGGGTCGGGTCATGGTCGCTACCAAAGAGAGAGAGAAAAGAAACACTTTGCGTGCACTCTAACCTAGATCAGAATGGTTATCAATTTATCTAATCAAGAAACCTCCCACTGTATCGTCAAATTCTCCTCCAAACCTGAAAGAAGAATTAGTCGGGATCACCCGAGGAGTAAACAAACTCATCAGTGGGAATCGGGATCCAACTATTATCGCATGATAATGTGATGGAATCCACTCACATTATCACACTCTAGAAGGTATGCGCATACCTGGAAAGTTTCAGTTTCTTTAGAAACTCCCGATGTGATTTTTACCCTTAGGACCCAAGTGACCTTGACACAGTCAACAAATCAAAGAGTCCTAGTCAAGTTCAACCCATCATTATCCTGGATTGCATTAAACCTACCCGTACGATCCCTTGACACAGTCAACAAGGCCGCACGACTGTCCTAACCAATCCTATTAATATGCCACAAACAAACACTACTTAGCTACCGCACACTACACCTTGACACAGTCAACAAACGCAGTACGAATACTAAGTAATACTTGTAAGAAATGACGGAGGGCTACGGGTGGTTTTTGGCAAAAAACCATTAACGTAATGAACTTGATATCGTTGAAGGAACCGCATAGCTTTTTATAAAAATATAGTGGCGAAAACCTTTGCTAAAGAGGTCACTCCCGGTGAAGGTATCTCGGCACTTTCCCCGTAGAATGAGGTGCAGGATATTCCAGCTGAATACCACGATGCAAAGCAAAAAGGCAATCAGCTATAGTGAAGTTATTATCCTGACGCAAACTTCTGTCCAAGGGGTCACTCCCGGTGAAGGGATCTCGGCCCTTGCCTCGTCGACTGAGGTGCTGGATATTCATAACCGAATACCACTGTGCAAAACAAAAGAAAACGTCCTTGCAATAACAGCTTTTTGAAAAATGTTCCAACAACATCAAACAGGTTTGTTTAGCTTGTATTGATCCGAATCAATGCAGTCCCATCAATTAATCACACCACAAAAGAACGAAAATACGATGTACGTATATGCCATCCGCATTCGCCACTAGGTCTCGTCATCACACGTTAGGTTACTTAACTAACGACAGAGCGGGGACTGGACTAGCGCGGGTGTAAAACATATACAACATCTACTAGTATATATATCAATATATAATATTCGCTCATGGCGTGATAAAATGCAGCATCACTGAAATGTAATAAGCATCACAGAACAATACAGATAATCTGGGCTCCCCGGGTTTCCTTTGAGCCGCAAGTGAAACCCGACGTTCCCCTGGTCGTGTGGATAGCCTGTGCAATGAAATCCTAGACCCCTACGGGCGTGGCAAGTTATCCGCCAAAACCTGAAGCGAGGCAGCCCCCTTCAACAACGTGAATGGACCACCCAACACTTCACGGAATCCGGTAACTTGAGCACCCCTCCTTGGGTCAACCTATACCCCCTATGAGTGCGGCGAATAGCCCGTCAATTCTAGAGTAAAGCCCCCTCCGTCTCAAAGCCATGAGTGCGGGCCTCTTGCCCTCTAGAACCCGGCTATCCGTACACCCCACCGCGGGGTAATCCTAGTATAGAAAGTAAAATATATACAACGGGTACATCGAACTCAGCCCGGTCGTCCCCAAAAGAATAATATACAAACAAGCAGTAACGGCAGGCACATGTCGGACGCTCGCCCGCAATATCAAATGTACAAATACAACCAAACTGTACTACCATTGCATCCAGGCTATCCACCATGACAAACCTGCAACATCACAGCACAACACAGAACATCAACGTGAATGCCACGTTCGCAAATCCTTCTAAAAGAGCTATAGCAATTAGACAAGATTTACCGCTCGAATGACATTCACGGTCGCAGATATAATGTAAATACTGTGAACTAAAATGTTTAAAATTTTCGATCGACAAAATTTCAAGAAGTGGGCCCCAAGCACAATTCCCACTACTCAAACAAATCTGGGCCCAAAATAAAAATACCAGAAACCACAATTCCAAGTCAGAGAGCACTGCAAAAAGTTTGGTGCCCTAATGCTACACTAGTGCGGCGGAACCGCGGCCAAAACATGGGTACGGCCGCGGTTCCGCGGCGCTACAGTGAGTTCACTCTACCAATTTTCTGCAGTACTCTTAAAAAACCTTGCCTGATTTTCTGACATGCCAAAAAAAATTTTTAGAGCACAAAACAAATTCGACAGAAACTGAAAAATTTGGAATCGCGGTTTCGGAATTTTTGTTCAATCGATATTTTAAATACTTTAGAGCAAGCTATTAAAGGTTAATGGCGTGGTTCTGATACCATGTAAGTCTACGGTAGCGCCCAGGCCGTCTTTCCGAGGCCAAAATGCGGAAACAAAATTTTTTCTACACTAGAAACCGGCGCTATCGTATGCTTAAATCCCGGATCGAACCATTAACCTACAACTAGAAACTAGAGAAAGGGTTGGAAAGCTATACCGATCGATCCGTGTCCTTCGGTCTTTGGCCACCATCCGAAGCTCCTCGCGGCATCTCCGAGCTCGATCTCCTCGTCGGAAAGGGCACCACATCTTCGAGTCTTTTTACGGGCTACCGCTTCATCCGAAGCAACTCGAGCACGATGTTTGCTAGCCGAAGTGCCCAAGGTGAAGTAGAGTATGTCTGTGACAACTTTGTCTCTTGCATCCATTGAATGGATAGAGGTTAAAGATGATGACATTGGTGGAATTTATGACCTAGAGGAAGAGGAAGATGAGCCCTTTTTCTTTTCTTGTGTGAGATGAAGAATGAGAGCACTAAAAAAAAATAATCACAAGAGTCACCTATATACATGGCTGCCCTCTCTCTCGCCATCCATCATTTCACACCCTTAATCAAACACTAATGTGACATTTGCACAATAAAAGAGACCATGAGTCACTAAACATGTCCATGTCACATTTAATGCATCTCATCATGAACTAAGCTCATAATTTCCACCAAAATAAACATTAACCTAAATGTTTATGACAACAAAAAGACATGGCAACATCTAAAGTAAACTCGTGACGGATCACAAGGATACCCCTCACCTGTATATACATACCTGCATCCGTATTCCGACTGAATGCGAATGCGACGAGATTAAAGTAATCCAACAAATCTAATACTAGGATCCAGCTTAAACCAAAGCCCACTAGTATGATCCGTCCGATCATGATCCGTGCACTACCACACATATATGATCGAACCCTACCATATATTATACGGCCTCTACAACATTTCGCCCCGAAACTTGAGAAACTGTCTGTGGGGGACTCTAAAGACTCCTCAATACTTTGGCAGTGGATTTAACCACTAGCACGTCAGAGGTACTAGCCGTACGTAACGGGCTACCAGGTATTGACCAAAATGGACGTCGATGAGCGAACTCATCCTGACACCCTACTGAGCCTGTCAGTGACAATATCCGTACAGTCCGGTCCGTTCGTCTATGAGCATCGCATGGCGGGCCTAGGGGGTTGGTAAAAGTCAGACCCCCAAAAGCGGTACAAGTCGTGTCGGAGTGTAGCCCAGAACACCCTGAGATACTACTGGAATACCTACCCGTAAATCTCCTGCCTTGGCTAAGGACTTCGTGTAATGGCTCTCCTAGACACAGCGTGATCTCACCCCCAATACTGGGAGAGACGAAACCCCTGCCGATCCGCTCACTGCCTCCATGTGGCTCAGGACTGTACCCAACTAAAACCTGTTTGCACGAATCCTTTGAGCCGTGGTAGGGTAGTAATCAAAGTACAGTGGGAACTCACACGAGACAAATGACGATCAGGTCGATGAACTAACCTGTACACATGTCACCAGGGAACTGCTATCTAACGTCAGGTATAATACCAACTAGCTTGTTCCCGATGAGTCCTGTCAGGTGTACTCATAACCCAATGAGCACCTGTATACATCTTAGGTGATCCAACTGAGACCAATGGTGAGACCGGCCACCGCCTCTCGTTGGGGTCTCGACTGTATACACTAGTCTACTAATAGAGTATCGATGCCCGGTCTCGAAACTCCCATGACTAAGGACCACTTTAAGGATGTGCTTATAGACCCCAGCTCCCACGTATATGATCGCCATCATACTTCTGACCGCCAAGCAAGAATCCTATGGGCTCTATCAACATGCAATAGTGACCTGTAAGGTCACCTAAAGCTGTACACGATGATAAAGATAAACTAGATAGCATACTATCATCTTGAGTAAGACTGTCCTACCGGTATAGGTCCTCCCACAATCATTGCAATCACATGCCTGTGATCCAATAATTGACGCTGAGGGCACTATATCCAACAGGTGCTATACGCCATCTACCCGACTTCCCCCGTAGATATAAATCTACTCACCTGCTAAACTCCCCGCTTATCCGAAGTCGATGTGCTTCGTCGTCTCGGAAATCCACGCGAAGGTACCTATAATCAATACACATCGAAATGCAATTAAAACCAATCCGAAAAACCCATACGGCACACGGTTCGCTCATAGGTTAGAACTTATAGCCTACGCCTCGTCCGTTGATGTAGAAACGTTCAACGACGGAATCCAAACTTAAATATCAAAACCAAGTTTCAGAAATCGGAAAACGAAATTCAGCAACATGGGAAATCACTCCCAGATTTTAACTCAGGTAAAATTAGCCAATTTTGTACATGGGGTTAGTCTAGATATCAGATAACAATGCCACTAACCAAAAATCACCACTTTCCACCCTGATGGGGCCGCAATTTGCGGCCACCATGATTAAATCTATGGCCAAAATAGGAGGGGAGGGGCTCGGATTTCTAAGGTAGGTTCCTGGTTGCCTGCACGTCACTCTATGTTCGCTAAATAATTTTTAAGGTCTCCGGGTTATAGCAGATCTCAGTATCCGCTCACAAAATCCACAAAATACGATAACGGGGAATTCTAACTCTGTGTTTTGGGTTCTATTCTCTGTTCTAGGTCAAGAAATCATTTCTAAAGTCTTGTAAACACTCACTACACCTCAACTTATCACTTAACAGCATCTTAGAAATTTCCAAGACCACACAACTCACTAAATCGATTTCTAAACTAAACTAGGATATATAAACACAATTACTATTCTAAAAGTGTATGGATTACCTCAATTGGAAACTTAGGAAAATTCTTGAGTCGCCTAAAGTCTTCAAAATCCAAACTTGGATGGTTTAAAGGGTTTAGAATAGGTTTGTGCATGTTTTATGTGAAGGTGGCATGAGGTTTTGGCAAAGGATTTGAGATGATGCATGAGGTAGAGAGATGAAGAAGAATGACATGAAGAAAAAAATGGAGACGAGGATGAAGGAATGGAGCAGCAAAGTCACACCTTCTCTCTTCTTAAGCTCACCCTCTCACTCACCAAGTTTCCCTTACACTCACTCTCCCAAAATATCTGCTTCTCATTCATTTTTGTTTCTTTCTCATAACTTTTTTTCTTTTCTTTTCTCTTTTCCTTTCTTTTCCTTTCTAAATCTTATTCTTATAAAACTCATAAGTCACAAACACAAACACTTAACAACATGCACATGACATGGTGCAAAAGCCATGGAAAAATGAAAAAATACGGATTTGGCCAAATCGCGATTAGTAGTGCACTAATCGATTTTAATCGAAATTTTCATATTATTAATTATAAAAATGCAAAAATCTGATAAATATCATTATAATAACTAAATCATTTTAATCTCCACTTATTTTCCAAATATTGTATATACTTATATCATTTTGCGAAAAACCCTATTCGCAAATCGAATAGTTTTCGCGAAATATATTATTTTGATATTAAATTCAAAAAATAATATTTTTATATTTCTGAAATGTTACAATCTTCCCCCCTAAAAATATTCGGTCCCCGAATTTATATTTAAACCTCCAAATACTAAAACCTTTCAATAATCAGCTCAAATCGACGGGGTTCCGAAATCACGGAATACACAGAAATACCACAGCGCATCACGTGCGCATGAAAACGAGTGCAAAACTCAAAATCGAACTCCGTCAAGCGTCACGCAATCATCGGAGTTATAAAGGAAATACGAATGTCGAACTCCACTACTGGAATCCAAATGCACTATAATCAAATCATAATACGTATATAGCACGCATCTTTGTAAAACCATTTTAAAAGTTGAAAAACTCATGGCAAAACCTTTCCAAATCTCCATGATATGCATAGCTCATGGCATAAGTGGCAGACGATCATTTGTAAAGTAGTAAATATATATACCTATATATGTTTTGCTCGAATTATTCGTCCCGCATTTTTTTTGAAATATCCCAGAAGGTTATCTTGTAAAATTTTGTGTCACTCGTGGACACATAGGAAATAGCGAGACTATAGCTCCTTTTTGAAAACTTTTTGGTAACTTTTCATGCATGCAAAAATACTCAGGTACTGTCCTCAGATCAGTCAAGCTCGGCTACTATATAATATAGTATCCATCAAAAAAACGCGATACTCATAAAAAAAATCAGCCTCAAAAGGCGTATCCAACATCACGTGCGTCTGGTGCGCACGGAAATCAAATCTAATACAAGTGTCACAATATGCTCAAAAGAAAAACTAAGTGCAATGGGTGTGCACGAAAGCATCTGTCCAGTGCAACGGGTATGCACGAAAGCATCTAGAGTGCACGAAAATCTTAATCAAGCGCAACAACCATGCACGAATGAAGTCTCCATCAAGTACATCCAACATGCGCGAATAAAAATCTCAATCAAGTGTATCCAACATGCACGAATAAAAATATCAATCAAGTGCATCCAATATGCACGAATAAAATCCCAATCAAGTGTATCCAACATGCACGAATAAAAATCTCCATCGATTGCACCCGGTGTGCACAAAATCTCCAATCATGTGCCCAACATGCGCGAAAATCCAAAACAAGTGCGTCAGGTCTGCACAAAACATCTAGTGCAGTAGCGTGCACGATAACGAACGCCAAGTGCAGATGCGCACGAAACATAAATCTGGTGCAACAAATGCACAAATACAAAACTGGTGCAACCAATGCACGAAAACTCATCAATATCTCAAATGCTCACAAAAACAACACTGAGTATACCAAGGTGTATAGAATCATAAACGTGTGCAACTACGTGCACAAAATCCATCCCAATCCACTGCAAGCACATATAAGCTATACCGAGTGCATAAGTAAAGGCAAGTGCATCCAGCATGCATGAAATCGAATCAACAGTATCGAATCCACGAAACCATAATTACGTGCAATGAAGGCACAAATCGATACCAAGTGCAATAGGTATGCACAAATCATAAACCAATGTAGCGGTGTATAAACATAAATCAAGTGCAATAACCGTGCACAAAATATAAATCTCCACTAGGTGCAGCTATGGTGCACGAAAACATAATTCACAAAACCCAATCATCGAAACTCAAGTCCAAGTGATAAAAGTGTGATACTTGGATCACAAAACACAAATCGCAATAACTTACATTGAGGTACACCTCCTATAAGGTCGAAAAATATGCCGGTGTGCCCAAAGCTGGCAGAGCAAGATCATCTACTTGCCTCCTGCTCACGATATGGCGTCCTCGGTCTCAATGTCCTCGTTTTCTGTGGTTTAAAAATCTCACGATCCTTCTGCTCGTCGGCCTGGTCAGGTGTACTAACGGAACATTCCTTCTCTGGAACTCCTCTGATCACCGTTTGGCCTATCAACATGACTACTCTCAATGGCACATTATTGATGACGGTATCTGGCCCTCTAAATACTCACGATATAAATGATCCTGGGTGCAAGTATTTATCACTGCGGTGTCTTGGAAAGAACCTGCTTATGGCTTCTTCCGATCTCACCTATGCCGAACTATATGAAGGTTCCCACTCTTGCTTAACTCTTTACTCATAACTGGACAGCTGTGTCCTCAGCCTGAATTTCATCTTGTATCTAACGTCTCTACACAAGTATCAATACTCTAGCATTGACGAAGAGTAACAACGGCTCGTTAACCTCTCACACGAACCTCTTGTTCCACTCGTCTTTATTATCGTCCACTTCGACGCCATCTCTTGTTGTCTGCATATTGCAATCCGTCCTCGGCTACAGTCAATCTGGAGTCTCTCATACGGACTCGAAATTACGAATTCCGTATCTTCATCAATCTGTAGAAGATATCTAGCCGAACACATCCTCAAGAACTCGTCCAAATCATCGGAGGAATACACTTTATTCATCCGTTCTCGATCAACTCACAACACATCTGGTGAGGTTTTTCTATCCTAAACCGGTCAACTTACCGATCTCACATCGGAGCATCTGACTAACAACGTCCTCTCTTGCTCGACTTACTCTAGATCTGAGTAAGATCCTTCAATTGGATTTCTTCAAATCAACTGAGTCTACATCAGCACATAAAATCTGACGAATCATAACAGTCGCTCCACTCGAGATAGACTAGCTACCTCCTATCACCTCCTGCCTGAAAGCTCCAGCGGTTTCAGCTCATAAACTCTGGAAACGACATCCCATCAATCTCAGCAACAGCTGGGTCATCTGTCTGCACGGTAGACAACATCACGATCACTGAGGTAGGTTGTACATCAACAGTCATCCCAATCTGGCACCCTCTATCAATGGCCCGATCATCCGTTGCAAAACCGAACACTCGCCTCAACGAGAGATCACAACTCAACACTATACCTATACGTTCCTGTGTCACCAGCAAACAACATCATGGTCAGTCCTCGTCCATGACGAGCTCGTCCTGACCTCAACACTAGCAGCAGCTCAATCTGCGTTCAAACTATGGTGACAGGAACATCAAGCAGGTATCGATGATGATAGATCAAATGAACAAAAGAAATCAATAGATCCCAAATGGATATATGATCATATGAACGAATAGTATCACAGATCTCAAGATACGTACATCATAAGGTTTCTTAAGTGGAGTATCGTATTGTAAATATGCTGCGGAACATACGTACGATACGTCACTCTACTCAAGCTACCTACTTCATCAATCAAGGTTAACCTATGAAACGAATGTTCGGGTCTAATACCCTCCTATCAAGTCTAAATTCCGTAAGGTCAAGCCTAGTTTCCGAAATATATATGTCCTAGACTCCGCATAGTCAAACCCAGACTCAAACCAAGGTTAAACCTAACGCTCTGATACCAACTTTGTCACGACCCTGTTCCCTCATGAAAACTGAATAATAAATATAAAAAGCAATGGGAAAAGTCCCTAAATGGAGCATCACGTGCCCATACGTGATAGGCACTGCGCTTGACAAAACAAGGCCGAAACCGAGTCTCACGTGCAGACGCGTGACCTCTATATACAAAGTATATAAGGCCTTCTAAAAACAAACAATTGGCCAGAAAAATTCATGTGATAGCACGTGACGCTCTTTAATGGGCTTAACTTTGTGGGGTCACGTGCTACACGTGATGGGCTCCTATGCCTTCTGAACTGATAGTATTAAATTCTAAAATAAAAGGGGTCAAAGCCCTATTTAGAAAACACTTCGTTAGATCTTTCCAAACAAGAAAGATTGCGCTCTGGAAAGCAGAGCGCCGTTGGATTAAAAATCCAAAGGTGATTAAAAATCACCAATTTACAGAAGAAGATTCTGTATAGGGAAATATTTTCCTAATCTTGTGAGAAATATTTTCTGTAAAACAGAAGTCCTTGGATTAAAAATCCAATGGTGAAAAAAATTCACCGATTGATCTAAAAGATCATTTTTGTTAATTATAAAATCAATCAAAAACTCTTAATAAGAGATTTTCCGAACAAATTGATTCTTTTCTTTCTCCTATAAATAGGAGTCAAAAAGAGAAGAAGAAAAAGAGAGAACCCCCCATAAACATCAAGTTAAAGAGTGAAAACAGAAAGAAAACCCCGAGGAAAGAGAAGGAACAAAACACAGAGAATATCTCATCTCTTTTTTTTTATCTCCATAAGAGTTTAACTCTTCTAAAAAGAACTTAGTTCTTCCTCTTTTTGAGATCTGCAGAAGCAGATCTCCCTACAAGTTGAGAATTTAATTCTCATCGGGGAGATTCTGCCATGCAGATCCAAAACCTAGGGGGAGATTTAATTTCAGAGAATTTAATTCTCCCAAAAAGTATATAGGAATTTAACTCCTCTGATAAAACAAGGGTTTAACTCTTCATATAAGAACTTAGTTCTTCCTTATAGTGAAAGATCTGCAGAAGCAGATCTCCTTACATGTTGAGAATTCAATTCTCATTGGAGAGATTCTGCCATGCAGATCCCAAACCTAAGAGAAAAACTAGGTCCTAAGAATTTAATTCATACAAAACAATGGGCTTGAAAGTCTCGAAACTCAGGATCTCCATGCACGTAAAAGGATTGACACCCAACATGATAAGAGTCGATCACGTGCTTCCACGTGAGCACCTTTGATGAACAAAAGAGGATAACCGAGATTAGCTCACGTGATCCCACGTGACCCCAAAGTAGTGCTTAGCACATACAAAGCAAAAAGGGAATAAATCAAAGGCAGTTTATTTTTTTACTTTCTGGAGCGCCTCACGTGATCTCACGTGACCCACTAGCGCTTACCGCTGAGAAAAGAACAAGGGAATAAATCCAAAGAAACAGCGCCTCAAATTTTTTAATGTTTAACACTACTCTAAGCGCCTCACATGACCTCATGTGAGCGCCTCGAATCTCTAGTGTTTAACACTACTACAAGCGCCTTACGTGGGAGCACGTGAGTGCTGAACATATACTAATGTTGAACACTATGAAAGGCCAATATTAACCAAACTCAGACCAAATTTCCCGAGGACCATCAATTGAGCTCCTCATGCTCAGGGTCTACAAAACCGATCTATGTCCTAAAGATAGCTAATGAGCTCCCAACAGATGGCATCTAAACTGATATTCATCCCATTCACCTCAGTTGGGACATTGGTTCGAGGGTACATCTCTCCATACATCTGATAAATGTCGTTGTAATTCTTCAACGTCTTTAGAGAGATGGATGGTCCCAATAACCAATAACTTTTGGCGCATCCCCAAACTATCAAACTAAAGCCCTACAAACTATGATGTCTTTAAACATGGACTATGAGGTCCTTAAACTCATGGACTATGATGTTCTTAAACCCCAAGGACCGCAACGTCTCTAATCTAATCTCTATAGACTATGACGTCTTTAAACTGTGGACTATGATGTCTTTAAACTCCATGGAATATGATGTCCCTAAACCCAATGGACCGTAACGTCCCTAAACTAAAACGATAGAGCCTAAATGCTCTTTCGTTTGATCTAAATGATCCCAAAATCCTGTTGAGTAGATCTTAGTCTAAAAATTAGACTAACATATCCTTAACAAATATCTAAGTTGATCTTAATCTTAAAAGAGGTTAACGAGCCTTAAATCAAACCCAAACCCAAACCCAAATCTAAGAAAATACGGATTTAGATTAATCCATGCCCTACGGGCGACAACATAAATTAGTCTCCGTATACAATCTACGGGTAAACAAAAATAAAACAAACACACACGACACGAAGTGAACATCAGGAGAAGGAGAAAGTGGTTACCGCGATGCGGTAGCGTAATTAACTGCAGGGGCTTGCGCCTGCAGGGAAGAGCGTCCCCACAGTCAAAACCCCCTCGCAAACGAGGGGGAATCTGATGAAGTCTGCTACAACGGCCGCATCTGTCTAAACCTCCGATATACGGTGCCCTAAATCAACTTGGAATCTTCGGAGAGGTGGAAAGATAAAACCAAATAGCATCTACCCCCAAATTCGACTACGGAGAATTCGGCGGTAAACAGATTCTGGCACGCCCGGTGGGACCTTTTCCTCTTTTCACTCCACACTTCGTGTGTCGTGTTTCGCGAACAAATCGCGGTCTTCTATGGTTGCCTGTGAATTCGAGATACTAAGATTTGGTGTGTTGCTCCCGTGCAGAGAAAAGAAGAGCAATGGCCTCCAACTGCACTAACTGCAACAGCAACTCCCACTCCGTCTTCGCTGGAGGAGTGACCTATGGGCCCCAAGCGGCTCCATCTTCGCAATGCCAGTGGAACAGGTGACTCAGGCCACCATTGGATTGTTCTTCCGGACCATGCTCCCGCCAATGAGCTTGAACGCTCCAATGTCGTCACAAGAAGCTCCAAAGAAGTCGGTCTTCGTTTGGCTTACAACTACCACGGCCCCTCTCAACGGGTCGTCCAGTTACAAGTCTACTGTATCAATCTTCGATAGAATGAGCCTAAGTGGGCCTATAAAGAAGCCTGCAATACCTGAAGGAGTTATCCCGAAATGGATAGCCATTCTAACTCCAACGTACGAAGTCGTCAAAGGGGCTTCTCCTGCTAAGGGATCGGTCTTCGCAAGACTGGCCATCCCAACTCCTGCTGCAGACGAAGTCGTTAAAAATGCTTCCCCTTCCCAAATGTCAGCCTTTGCAAGATTGACCATTCCCTCTCAACGGACGTTAGTCTTCGATAGGCTGGCACCAACAACAGCCCTTCACCAGAAAAGGGGGCATGACGAAGCCACTCCCGTAACCGAGCCAGTCCCATCTGCAAGACATGCTCGACGTCTCCACTAGCGCCGAGTGAGGAAAACCGGGGGCAGCTCTCCCTCTGGACTGACTCCACCAGCTCCAAAGGTGGAAGTCGATGCTGCTGTTCTAATTGGGAACAACTTTAAGCCGCTCAGGAGGGTGCACAATAACTCACTAACCACCGTGTTGAAAAAGTCTCCTCCACCTGATGAAAATGTTATTAAGGCGAAGCCGGAGCAGCCTCCTTAGTGGCTGTCCTCCAAAATCCACAGGGTCTGGGGAAGAGTCCAAGACTCCGTGATCCACAAAGACTACTCCAACCGACAGAAGAAAATGAAGGTTCGGCAAGAGGAAGACCATCTCACCGTTGTCGTACCATAAAAAGTATCGGCTGCAACAGCCCCCTCAACTTCGACCGCCCATAAAAGGAGAAGGCCGGAGAAGATCCCTGTGTCTGCGACAAATCTCAAAGGCACTGAATCCAAACACCCCAAGTCTGGGGCATGGTAGTGCACACCATTTACATGGCATCCGGAAAAGAGGACGGCCGTACCTCCACGGGTCATCGACCACTTACGCGATCAGTAACTAAGGCTTAGGAGCAACAACAGCAAAAGCTCCAGGAGATGCTGACAAAGATGGCCGCACTCACTGGGCTAAAAGAAAGCCCGGAGACATCGTCAGAGCAGCACCAGGAGCAGGAAAACGATGCCGAATTCCTCCGAAAAATGATCGAGAAGAAAGAGAAAGAGGCCGCGGAGCAAGTGACAACAGAAAACAAATGGCGCTACTATTCGAAGATATGGTCGGGATGATGATCCAGCCGGACCCTCCAGCTGAAGATCCTCCAGTAATCATTGAAGACGACAGAGGAGAGACATCAAAACCACCTCCGACTTTATCAGCAGTCAGGGAGGAGACGATCTCGAAAGCTGCACTTGACGACTATATAGCTCAACAGATACGAGCTTATCAGGCGAGCGAAGCGACTGGCCAAATTGTCAAAACTGGACGACCCTATCCGGGTTGGTAGGATCAAATAAAGTACCCGCCAGGATATACGATCCCTAAATTCGACTTGTATAAGGGGACGCGTAATCCACACCAGCACATTGCTCAATTCAGATCCTTATGCGGTAATACTGGGGGTGACGATGAACTACTGCTTCGCCAGTTTGTTGGCAGCTTGTCAGAGACAGCATTCGAATGGTACTCCGAGCTCCCGAATGACTCTATCAAGACATTTGCAGAAATGGAGCTACTGTTTACACAAAGGTTCGCAAACGCCAGCGAACGTACCCCAATCACGGCGTTGATCAATGCCAAAGTGAAGCCAGGAGAGACATGGGTGCAGTATGCAATCCGGTGGCGGAATCTATGGTCGAGATGCGAACAACGCATAGAAGAAGCTCCTGACGTGGGCATGTTCGTTGGGACCCTGGATCCGTAGGCAACTATATCTCAGTTTATGATGTTCTTCAAGCCGACCACTGTTCAGGCCTTGATCGACAAGCTGACCCAAATGGACCAGATGGGTCATAGACCGCCCTCCTAAAAAACAGAGCTTCGAAAAAAGGTAAAGGGAAAGCGACCTTTGTCGCCAATGCTCAGCAATAGCCGAGTGATCCGAAACCAGCTGCTCGCCAAGGCAACAAACCGCGATTCCTCGACGAGAAATTGAGACGTCCTTACTCGTTTTCCCGGGATAAAATGAGGATATTGTTCGAACTAGCAGTGCGCAACAGGCTCATCACCCTGTCGGATCCGAAGCGCCTACTGCAGCCCGGTGACGTCAACAATCCCAACTACTGCCCATACCACCGAATGTTGGGCCATCCGATCGAAGACTGCTTCATCTTCAAAAGTTGGATTGAGGACCAATACCAGCAAGGCAAATTTGCGCTATCTGAAAATTAGAGGGTGAACCCTCCACAACCGCACGCTCCGAAAAAGATGGACATGCCGGGGGCATCATGCTCATTTATAGAGGAAGCTCCATGGGAAGTAGTTCTTTCGGCAAAAACTAAAAGAATGCTTAAAGATCTTCAAGCATGCACGACAATTAGGTGGAGAAGCCCGCTAGAGCTAGAAATCATTGAGGGGATGCTGAAACCGTGACCAACATCAAGGGCTGGTAGCAATGAGAAAAATATCTAGGCCTAGCCGGCGAAGTCTTCAAGGAAGAAAAAGAAGACCAAAAAGCCCGCGCAGTCTGATGACAAACGTACAGATCTGCAAAAACACATTGACGCACTGGAAGAATACAACCAGAAGGCGCGAATCCCAGTTACGCTCTAAGAGTTTCTTAACCATATCCTTGAAAGTGGAGATAACGAAAATGATGAGGGAGATGGCTCGTCTGAGGAACCAGAAGATTATGTGGCAAGTTGCCACATGATCTCTCATTCGTTGCTAAATAAAGAAGAAGCTCACTCGGCGTTAAAAGATAACAAAGAGGAATTGGGGCAGGATCGGTGCCAAAATCCTTCGAACCGTCAGACGAGATGATACATCCTCACTATTGCTTGTACTATCGAAGGGTCACACACCCTACCGAAGAGTGCAACGCCTTTAAAAACTAGAGGCAGGGATATGTTGCCCACCGACAACACTTCAAATGATTGAAGCGTAAGGCTCGTCGGGAGCAAAGAAGCACGACCGATGAGCATAAAAGAACTGCCAGTAACTATCACATGGTTGATTCCGGAGGATCGCAAGTTCTCACCTTCGGAAGTGATTTTGATGAAGAAATAGCCCTCGACCCTATCTTCAAAGAATCCACCTCAGGAAAAGAGGAGAAGATAAAGAACTGTGAAAACATTCAGCTGCGTAGTCGTACGTTGCCCGAAAAGAATCTCGGACTTACAAACAAGGGATCGAACAAAAAAGATAAGGGGAAGGAAAAAGTCCTTGAAGATATCGCCCTCGATGATCGAGTCGTCGAAGAACTGACAACCATGGACCCGCCTAAGAAGAACAAGGTGGATTACAATGTTCTGGCACACCTGAGGAAGATACCCTCGCAGCTAAGCATTTTGGATGCCCTTCTGTTGTCTAAAGAGGTGCGAGATTCTCTGATCAAGGCACTATAAGAGCCCGACCAGTTTCAAGCTTTCCTTGCCGAAGAAAAGATGAAGGACGAGCTCGAAGAGGTTCACACAGCTGACATCACTTTCGGCGATGAAGATCTCCTTCTCGGAACGTGCGAGCACAACCGTCCCCTGTACGTCACTGGGTACTGCCATGAAATCAAGATAGGGAAGATCTTAGTTGACAATGGGTCCTCTGTCAACCTCCTAAATGTAAGGGTGCTAAAAGAAATCTGCATGAGCGTCCAGCACCTTGCTCGGGATAAAATCACCATCTCCCGGTTCGACTCCCAGTCATCACGGACGCTCTGGTCTGTAATACCGACGTTACGCTTTGGGCTGCTCATCACTGACATCAAATTTCATGTCATTGACGCCAAGACCTGCTACAACGCCTTGCTATGCAGGCCATGGTTACACGAGTACAACATCATTCCTTCTACACAACATCAGTGTATGAAGTATTTCAAAGATGGTCTCGAGTACACTGTAACGGGGGACCTAAACCCATTCTCCGTGAATGAAGTCCGCAAATACGAGGATGCAAAGTTTTTCCTGCCAGACCTCGAAGACACGGAATGATGCCATAAACCGGAGATTAAGCAAAAAGCTATCACCACTATTCCTGTCTTTTGGAGCGATCCCTAGGAGGAAGAAGAGATAGTCTATTTGGGGCCTCTCCAATGCAACAAGTCGGGACCATCTACCCCTATTCTGGTTTTTAGCAGTAACTCTGAAGACGAAGTCAACGCAGTGTTCTCGGTCCGTCCATCAATGCAGGCCGTCACTGGAGATGATCAGAGTTTGCAGATCGCCATGGTTCCGCGGCAGCACTACAGAGAGCTTGACGCGCTTGAGACATATAGTGTGCAAGACCTCCGGACATTCTACGTCCCTCCCAGGCGAAGAGGTGAAAAGGCGATCCTATTCTACCAATCCACGGAGACTAAAGTCGTAAGAGAAGTCTGGCATGGTGCCGATTTTGCGCTCGACAGGATCCAACCAATCCGTCTGCCCAGATACTACGCAGAAGAATTGAAAAGGTTATTGAGATGCCAAGGCGTACCCTTTAAGCAAACCGCGTGATAGGCCCAATTCTATAACAGGATCTGGAACATCCCCGGAACTCAGCAAAAATTACCCAACGGAAAAATGGAAACGATCGGGCTTGGATATGTCCAGTCCAAGAAACGGTAGCAGTTCCATGGCTACCATGTCATAAAGGACTTCGATGAAGAAGAGGTTGCTCTTTTAAAGACGCGGACGCTGAACCAGAACGCGATACTGCCAAAAAAATGCCGAGTCCGTTGTTTGAAGAACAGATGGACAAGCTAGTACGGGAAGCGAGTCAAAAGGTTCGGAACGACCATAACCGCGAAATGGCCATTTACGAGAAAGCCAAGACGCAACGTCTCCTTCAACAGGCTACGGATGATGACAATGCCCTCCGCCGTCATCCCGCTATGCATTCCCAAGACAAGAATAAGGCCCGACACAGAGGAAAAAACAAGTTAAAAAACGGAAAAAAATGTTCGACAACGGCAAAACGAATCCAAAAGGCCACGAGATCGAGAAAGGGTCAGCCAGAATCCGTCTCTTATGGAAAAGATGGGTCGAGCATACTCTTTCCCTCAAGACAAGACAAAGAGAATCTTTGACCTTGTCATGAAACACCAGATGATGATACTCCCGGAGTCTGGCACCCCGATCAGGCAAACGAGGTTCATCACCCGGATTACTTCTCCTATCATCAAGTGATCGGACATCATCTTGAAAACTGTTTCACCTTCAAAAACTGGGTCGAAGACCAATATCAACTCAGCAGGTTCGCTCTATCCAACAATTGGAGGGTAGCCCCACCGCAAAAGCATGTGCCAAAAGCAACGTATATGGCGAGAGTAGAACCAGACCAATATCGGTCATGGAAATGATCTCGTACCTGTCACGTGATAACGCTGTCAGAAGAAGGAGCGCCCGAGAACATGGATGACCTCTCCTGGTGCTTCAAAAATGAAGATGAAGAAGAGTTGATCTCAGAATTCCCACCGACGCCAAAAGAGTTGGAAGATGGAATACATACTACTGAGGCTGACCTAAGGAAAATCGACTTGGGGACGGCAAACGACCCGCGGACAACGTTCATCAGCGAGCTACTTTCTAAAGAACAGGTGGCTACGCTAAAAGACGTGCTCATGCAGTATAAGGACTGCTTCATATGGAATTATTCCGGGATGTCGGGGTTAGATCCAGAAATAGCTGTGCATAAATTGGCATATCTCCGGACGTCAAGCCAGTCAAACAATCACCAAGAAGGATGCGGCTCGAACTTGAAATGAGCATCAACGCCGAAGTTAAGAAGCTAATCGACTCTGGCTTCATCCAAGAAGTTCAATACCCTGACCGGATAGCCAACATTGTCCCAGTGATGAAGAAAAATGGGACGGTGTGCATCTTCGTGGACTTTGGGGACCTCAACAAAGCATGTCCGAAGGATGACTTTCCTGTACCGGTTACCGAGCCGATGATAGATAACACGTCCACTCATGAAGTCTTCTCCTTCATGGATGGTTCATCAGCGTACAATCAAATATAGATTCATCCAGAAGCATACCGCTTTTCGGACTCTTCTGGGCATATTCTGCTACAAAGTGATGCCTTTCGATCTGAAGAACGCCGGCGCTACCTCTTAGAGGGCCATGACGAAAATGTTCGATGACCTCATACATGAAATCGTCGAATGCTATATCGACGATCTCATGGTGAAAAGCAAATCGTACGAGGAGCATTAGGAGCATCTAAAGATCGTGTTCCAGCGCCTTCGGAAATACAACATAAAGATGAACCCTCTGAATTGCACGTTCGGAGTTTCCTCAGGCAAATTCTTAGGATTCGTCGTATGACACCGGGGCATCAAAATAGACCCGTCAATGATCATGGCGGTTATGGAGATGCCTCCGCCAAGAACTCCTAAGCAACTGCGGTCTCTCCAAGAAAAGCTCGCGTATATCCGGCGGTTCATAGGTAACCTCTCCGGCAAATGCCGTCCCTACAGTCACCTGATGAAAAAGGGGACCCCGTTCGTCTCGGATCGTAAATGCCAAAGCGCACTGGACGAAATCAAGCAATACCTGCAGAATCCGCCGGTACTGACCGCTCCAGTCAAGGGAAAGTCCCTCATCCTGTACACAACAGCCCTTGAAGGTTCATTAGGCGCGCTATGGGCACAGGAGAACGACCAAGGGAAAGAGAGATCCCTCTACTATTTGAGTCGAGTTCTCCTGGGGGCAGAAAATAACTACTCCCCCATCGAAAAACACTACCTAGCGTTAATCTTCGCGATAACGAAGCTCAGACACTATGCGTTGGCGCATGAGGTCCATCTCATATCAAAAGTGGATCCTCTCAACTATTTGATGTCAAGAGCCATACTAACGGGATGGCTATCTAAATACGCCCTACTCTTAATGGAATTCTCGATAACATACCGACCTCTCAAGGCAGTGAAAGGCCAGGCCATCGCGGACTTCCTCGCTGAGCATCCGATACCTGCCGATTCACCATTAAATTGCGAATTGCCAGACGAGCATGCGTTTGACACGATCGACAGGGAGAGATGAGGGAGTGATACCCGATGGGAACTCTACTTCGATACGGCATCTTCCCTGATGAAGCGAAAGCACAGCACCCCCATGATCAAATCTGGGGTAGGCCTTGTTGGAGATAGTGCCCTCATAGTCAATTATTGGATCGCAGGTACGTGATTGCAATGATTGCGGAGGACCTATCCCGGTAGCACAGTCTTACTCGAGATGATAGTATGCTATCTGGTTTGCCTTTATCAGTCGTGTACATGTTCAGGTGACTGATTGCATGTTACACTTTGATAGAGCCCTTAGGATCTTGCTTTACTACCAACAGTATGATGGCGATCATATACGTGAGAGTTGGGTAGTTTATATGCATATCCTTAATTGTGGTCCCTAGTCGTGGGAGTTTCGAGACAGGGCATCGATACTCCGGAGTAGACTAGTCTATACAGTCGAGACCCCGACGAGGGGCGGTGGCCGGTCTCACAAGCCACTGGTGTCAGTTGGATCACCTAAGATGTATACAGGTGCTCATTGGGTTATGAGTACACCGGACAGGACTCGCCGGGAATCTGCTAGTTAGTATTATATCTACCGTCAGATAGCAGTTCCCTGGTGACATGTGTACAGGTTAGTTCATCGACCTGAGGTCGTCATTTGTCTCGTGTGAGTTCCCACTGTGCTTTGATTTCTACCCTACCACGGCTCAAAGGAGTCGTGCAAACAGGTAGCTTTTGGGTACAGTCCCGAGCCATATGGAGGCACGTGAGCGGATCGGCAGGGGATTCGTCTCACCCGGTATTGGGGGCGAGATCGTGCTGTGTCTAGGAGAGCCATTACACAAATCCATGGCCATGGTAGGAGATTTACTGGTAGGTACTCCAGTAGTATCTCAGGGTGTAATTGGGCTTCACTCCGACACGACTTATACTGTTATTAGGGGTCTGACGTTACTAGCCCCCTAGGCAGATATGCGATACTCATTGACGAACGGACCGGACTGTATATACATTGTCACTGTTAGGCTCAGTAGGGTTTTCGGAGGAGTTCGCTCATCGGTCTCCCTTGAGTTCGCTCCTCGGCCACCCTTGAGGTCAGTCCGTGGGCAGCCGTTACGCATTGCTAGTGCCGCTGACGGTTTGTGGTTAAACCCACTGCCAGGGTGCTGACGAGTCATTAGAGTCCCCCACAGACAGTTTCCCAAGTTCGGGCGAAACGTTGTAGAGGCCGTATGGTTTTATGGCAGGGTTCGGAAAATGCACGTGCGTTTACGCACGTGTCGATTTTCGGACAGATGATACTGGTCGGCTTTGGTTTAAGCCGGATCCGAGTATTATATTGAGTAGGTATAATATCTTTGTCTCAGTTGCATTTGTATTCGGTCGTAATACAAATGCGGGTATATTTATACAGTTTCGGGGTTATCCTGAAAGTTGTTTCAGGATCACTTTTGGAAGTTGCCAGTTTCCAGTTTTCTATCAGCCGTCTTTTAACATTCGCTTAAAGACGGATTTATCTTTTCTTCAGATGGAGTGAGTCATCATTCTAGAAGGTTCTAGAAGTGATGAAGTGGCTTATGACTCATTTGTGTCATTAATGGTCATTAATGATGCAAGGTGACTAGGTTTTATGTGATTGGTTCCATTTAATGTTAATTAGTGACTCATGCTTTCATGAAGGGTTAAGATAAGTATCATTTTTGAAATGGTCACCACTTGAACCCTCCTACACTCACCTTCCTCCTTCTTTATAAGTGACCACCCCTCTCTCTCCTCACTCACTCTCACTTGATTCATTAGAGAAAAGATTATGATAGCATTTGTGTGCATGGAAATTTCATTGCTTCTTTCATTTCCATCACCCGATCAAATGGCAACTTCATTAACCGATCGTCCACGGACTTGGACGAAGTGAGACAAAGTCATCTACTCATTCTCTACATCAATCTTGGTCGTCTCTTTTAGCAAACTTGACGATCGAGTTGCCTCGAGTCAGAGGCGGGAGCCCGTTTAAAGAGCCGATCATCTGGTGCCACCTCGACGGAGGAGATCGGAGATCGACGAGATCGGAGCAGCCGCAACGGAGCGTGGGATGATGGTTGAAGAACGAAGGACTCGGATCGTTCGGTATAACTTTCCTACACTCTTTACAGTTTGTTAGTTTAGCAATAATGGCAGATCCGGGTTAAAGTATACGATAGCGCCAAGTTAAAAGTTTTTGTTCCGCATTTGGCGTCTGTAGACTGCCGGGGCGCTAGCGTAGACTTACAGGCCTCATCTTCGTAACTCCACAAGGAGGGATAATGCACTTTGCCTTTTCCTTGACAGAGCCGAGGTCAAAAAATGAAGAAGAATATGAAGCTTTGATAGCAGGTCTTGAGATAGCTATCGACATGGGAATTGAAAACCTCCTCATATACGGAGACTCCCATCTAGTCGTTAGTCAAGTAAATGGTGACTATCAAACGTGCAAACCAGAGTTGGTGAAGTACGGCGAGAGAGTGCAACAATTGCTGACTCAAATCCCTTCTTACGCCCTAGAGGGCATACCACGTGCGGAGAATAGCAAAGTGGACGCATTAGCCAAACTCTCTAAAGAACTGGCTGACGAAAACCTTAATGACGTAAGGATCGTTGTCCAAAACCGTCGGGTTCTTACACCAGCAGAAATATCTCCGGAGTCGTCCAAAGAAAAGGAAGCGACCAAGCAAACAGCCCTACAAATAGAGGACCAGGAAAAGGCTAAGGATCGGAGAGAAGTCTTTATAGACTACTTCAAATTCCATCGAACACGTGAAGATGCATTCTCAAGACATCAGCTCATTAAACGAGCTCTGTCTTTCGCCTTCGTCAATGATACTCTGTATAAGAGATCGTTCAACTCTCTGTGGCTAAGATGCCTGGGACAGGAAGAAGCAGAAAGCCGTCCAAGAAACTCACGACGGACTCTGCAGTTCTCATCAAGCTAGGCCAAAGATGAAGCCGAAGATCAAAAGAATGGGCTACTATTGGCCCACGATAATTCAGAACTGCCTGGAATACGCGAAGCAGTGCCACTCGTGCCAAATTCATGGAGACTTCATCCACCAGCATCCAAACCCGCTACACCCAACGGTGGCTAGCTGGCCGTTCGAAATGTGGGGAATCGACATAATTGGGCCCATCGAACCAGCGTCATCCAGAGGACATCGGATCATATTGGCGACAACCGATTATTTCTCCAAGTGGGCAGAAGCAGTACCTCTAAGAGATGTGAAGATGGAGAACATCCTCCATTTCTTCAAGACACACGTCATCTATCGGTTCGGCACTCCGTGACAGATTATCTCCGATAACGGGCCGTCCTACAGAAGCAATAAAATCGTTCGCTTCGCACAACAGCATAACATAGACTGGAGATACTCATCGGTCTATAATCCCCGAGCTAACGGTCTAGCTGAGGCTTTCAGCAAAACCTTGAGGAAGATCATAAAGAAGACGGGGTCCAAAAATAAAAAAATGCCTGGCATGAGAGACTGCATGAAGCTCTCTGGGCTTACCGGACCACGTTCAAAACGGCTACGAATACAACGCCGTATGCATTGGTATTCGGCACAGAAGCAGTACTTCCCTTGGAGATAGAGCTACCCTCTTTGCGAGTAATGATCAGTCGAAAATATTGCATTATTAACACAGCAATTTCCCTACTCTTTGTAATCATCTAAAGGTGTTTGGTATAAATATAGCACATATTAGAAATTTGTCTGCAAAATACCAAATAACATGTGTTATACATTATAACCAGTATTATGAGGGAAATTGTGTGTTTATTATTGCATACGTGATCTTTAGTGTATCAAACACTTGTCTCGAGATTGTGTGCATGAAATTCTCCAGGTAAAAGAGCCAGAATTGATAAAAGTGTTGATAAAATGTATCAAGTCAAAGACTTGAAATCTGGCAGTAAACAAGAAAGTATAAAAATATTCCAGATATCGGGAAAGTGCCATAAAGCCAACATCAGAATTACCCAGGAAGAATAATGCAGAAAGCTCCTCAAACGGCTGCGGATCCGCGGCCGAGTTAGGCCGATCCGCCGCGGATCCGCGGCCGAGTTAGGCCGATCCGCCGCGGATCCGCGGCCGAGTTGACTCGTCGGCGGTTGGACATGTTTGCAGAGGTCTCCTTTTAACGGCCAAGCTTCTCCAAGACATTTCGAATTGTGTAGATTTCTCCAGAAGCTTCCCTTCTAACAGCCAAGCTTCTTTTGCAAGTTTCATAACTACCAAGCTTCTCATGCAAGCTAGCTAACTACCTTAATCTAGAAACTTCTCTACCCTAGCTTCCTATGCAAGCCTCATAACAACCAAGCTTCTAAGGGAAGCTAGACCTAGCTTTTAGGGGAAGCTAAAGGAAATCTATAAAAAGGGACCTAGTGCTTCATTATAGAGGTTGTTGAATATTGAGCCAAAATTCCGCAAATTGATTGACACTTGCAACTCAAAACCCTAGCCCAAATCCAATTCCAAAGCAAAATCAAGATTCATCGAGTACCAAATCAAGCAAGCATTCAATGAGCCTTTGAAGCAACGCCGATCTTCATCCGAGTAAGAGATCCACGACGATCCGTGACTCATGACGATCGAGCCATGCAAAGATCGACGCCAAATTCATTCTCAATTGAGTGAGCTTAGAGCTAGTCTTGTAAACTTGAGTGAGAGTTGTAATTTGAAGAAGATCTAAATAATGGTGAAAATCTTTATTCTTGCTTTCTATTCATTCTTACATTATGTTATTCTTAGTTCTTGATTACTTTATAATGACGCCTGAGTAAATTCTCCGCTTGTAGCAGAATCGAGAAAATAGGTAGATGATGATGATTAAATTCTTGAACGATTCTTAAATCTTATGAGCTTTGTAAACTTTAGGAAATTGAATTATCGAAAACCTAATTTGAGCGAGTTCGCTTTCTTGAATGTTTTTGTTCCAAATTAGAGATCAACGATCGGTGATTTAATTTGCTAGAGGCTAGAATTTGAGTGATAATCAATGAAAGGACAAGGGATGATGATGAAAAACCCTAGTTTCTTCAATAGATCCCTAAACCTCGTTGATCGTCATCGATCTAGCAACAAATCTTCAATAGATAAGAATTTGTAATCATTAGTATTCATCATCACTATCAATTGGATCGATTCCGACAAGCCTCTTTACAAATCTTGATAATTCAAACGATTTGGATATTTTCTTGATCTCTATCATTTCTTGATTTTAGATCTATTTCTTGATGATTCTTGAAACTAAATTTCATAAATCTTTAATCAATTTTCTTTTATCTTTTAATTTTCAGCTCAACTAAAACGATAACGAACAAATCACACTTTCTCAGTGGACTATCCGCATTCACCGACGAAACTACAATAGACACCGTCAATTGATTGCGGTATAAATTTCTTTTGTTGTGATCTTTTATATTTTTCTAAACACGACACGAAAATGATATCAATCAAATGGCTCCGTTGCCGGGGATAGTGTGCTAATTTGTTCGTTTTTGTAATTTGAGTTGGAAAATTTATTATTCCATCAGTTTTTTAGATCAAAATCCGTAACAAGCGCTTAACGATTTGTTTTGATTTGTTGCAAAGAGATCTGGAATCTGTGGAGCGAGAGGAAATTTTTTCAGAGTATCACAGATAGTTCAGTGAGGCAACAGAAGCATCTTGAGATATTTTTGTGCAGAGATCTCAACATCAGACCGTGCATCCGCGGCGGTTAGGGCAATATTGCGGCGGTTCCGCGGCAATTTTAGGGCTTCACTGCACCAAACTTCTCAGGTATACTTCTGACTTTCTTATCTCCTCCCTGCTCTGTCCATTAACCAATTTCTGCAGCTTTCTTTGCAAAAATTCGCAGCGCCGCAAAAAGAAAAAAAATTGTGCGTGTTTGATCTTGGTTGTTTGCATTTTTAATACGGAAATTAAGTGGCAAAGCGCAAATTCAGATTAGGTGGGGAGTTCATTACCCTTCCTAAGCCCCAAAAATCACAAACTTGCATCCGCATCACCCTCATTAACTAAAAAATATCTAGACATGACTCTAAGGACCGTCACACTCACTTAGGACAGAAGGAGGTCGTGGGTAATCTATTTCTTATCCGCGTTTCTTTTGTGGTGTCTAAGGCAAGTGTGTATAAGGAAAGTGGTTACTTAATTAGGCCCACTACTTACGTAGTGGAGAACCTCCCACTTACCTGGCACTTACATGGCCACAAAAGGGGCAAAGAGGTAGTAGAGGATCTATCTTGCGACTTGTCTTCTGGAACTCTAGGAGCGGTCTAGAGCCTTGACCTAGGCGACCACTAGATTTTGGGTTGCTTGTGCATTGTTTGTGTGAATTTTTCAAAAATCCGTCTTTTTCAAAACAAACACCAAACTCATCTTTTCCTCAATTATCACAACGCTGCCACTTGTGCTAAACTATTTAGTGAATGCTCGGTTGGACACGGGATTCTAGTGCCCGTCTTGTCCGCGTTCCTCCTATCGACTCCGAAGTCGGTATTTCTACGTCTACTTGTTCTTTACCCTCCACCACACCCACTTCGATGGACAATTCTCCATCGAACTTTTTTAACACTACTCTGCCACCGTCCGCAGGTGCGCAAAATCCGCCCCACATCTCTTTCCAAGAGAGATGTTATCCTATGTGAGATCCTCTTTCGACCTGTCTCACCATTCCAGCAGCCAATGGGGACAACTTTGAAATAAAACCACAATACATCAATCTTCTACCCAAATATCACGGTCTCGAGTCTGAAGACGCATACGTCTTTATTACCAAATTTGAAAATATATGCGCTATGATGGGTACTTCACAGCTTTCTATGGATGCTATGAGATTACGTCTTCTCCCATTCACTTTGTGCTATATAGCCGAGAAGTGGCTTTATAACACAACCGCACATTCTATTTCGAACTGGGGACAATTCGTAACAGCTTTCCTAAAGAAATTGTACCCCAATCATAAAACAGCTCGAGTCCGTAGCGAAATAAATCAATTTACCCAGCTTCCAAATGAACCATTCTCGAAATGTTTTGAACGCTTCAAGGATCTGTTAGTTCAATGTCCTCATCACGGAATTCCTAGATGGGACCTGTGCAGAATCATATATGAGGGCATTAATCCTACAACAAAACAGACCCTTGGATCCATGTGTCAAGGGACCTTCATGAATAAAGATGATGGTGAAGCCTGGAGATTTTTAGAAGATTTCGCTGAAAAAACTTTACAGTGGGAAAGTATAAACCAGTCATCGTCTAGGGGTGGCATTCATCAACTGGATGTTTCCATAGGAGTTAGAGCTGAAATTGCAGCAATGCAAAAGAAACTTGAAGCTATGGAACATAATTTTTTAGCAGCCTACCTAAATCAGATGTCACTCTCCAAAACTGTTTGTGGATGCTGTTATGATCCATCTCATCTTACGGATGAATGTCTTTTAAATTCTCCCTTTCAAGGTCAAGAGCATACTCATGCTGCTTTCCAACAAAGACCTGGAAACGATCCGTATTCTTCTACTTATAATCAGGGTTGGAGGAATCACCCTAACTTCGCTTGGAACCAACAACAGACTCAAAACATGGTTTCAAATCAAAACAATTTCCAAAAGGCTCCTCCACCACAACATCAACCACTACAACTGACTCAGCACCCCTATCAATCACAAAACTTTCAAAACCCGATCAACACACCTGCACCGTATAATCCTTTGCAGTTGATCGGTACTGATGAATCCTCTTCACTTGCACAAACCATGAATTTGATTCTGAAAAATTTCATGCAAGTTTCGGCTGAAATAAAGACTTCTGTCGATAAAATCAACTTTGACTCCAATGATGAGAGTATAAAATCGATGGAATCACAAATTGCACAATTAAAAGCCGAAATGAGTGCTAAAGAGAAAGGGAAACTTTCGTCTCAACCCCTACTGAATTTTGGACATTCACAACACTACAATGTGAATGCAATTACAACGTTGAGATCAGGAAGAGTGCTGAATAATCAAGTTGGGGAAGATATTGATAATCATGAAGAATTAATCAATAAAACCACGGCTGACACTTTTCCTTCCACATCCACTTCTACTTCTGATCCTTGTTCTTCTACCCCCACCACCTTCTTGCGAGCCTATTCTTCGTTTTCCTAAAGGATCGACACCTCAGCATACCTCTTCTAGTCCACCAAATACGATCCCCACTCTTAATCTGGGATCAGTTCCACACACACCACCTTCTCCAATGTTGGACCCAGCTCTTATTGGTAAAGCTCCTTATCTGAATCGGTTAAGGGGAAACAAATCGAGTCCACATATGGAGAAGATTATGGAAATATTCAAACAGGTTAACATCAACATCCCTCTCTTAGATGCTATTCAACAAGTCCCCGCTTATGCGAAAATTCTCAAAGACTTGTGCACTAGGAAGAGGAAGACTCAAGTGCCCAAGAAAGTATTCATGACAAACAATGTTAGCACTGCTTTTACCCCACAGTTACCAAAGAAACGTAAGGACCTAGGATGTCCTACGATATCGATTTCTATTGGGGGTAAAAACATCAACCGTGCTTTACTTGACCTGGGAGCAAGTGTTAACCTGCTTCCATATTCTGTCTACATGAAGTTAGGGATTGGATAGTTGAAACCAGCTCATTGCACTCTCCAAATGGAAGACCGATCAATCACCAAACCTAGGGGGTGAACTGGAGGATGTGTTCATAAAAGTCGGGGAATTTATATTCCCTGTGGACTTTATTGTTCTCGATACACAACCTATAGCAAACCCACAGAACCAAATTCCAGTGATTTTTGGTCGACCATTCCTTGCCACTTCCAATGCTGTTATTAACTGTCTAAACGGTTCTATGAACCTATCTTTTGGAAAAATGACAATTGAACTGAAAATCTACAAAATTGGAAGTCAGCCGTCTGAACCCTCTGCTCACATACTTGATGTCTGTTCTGTCCACGAGATTGCTACCGAAAGTTGCGAAGTTGATGAACTTTGCTTTGAAGATCTCGATGACACTAGCACATCAATGTTTGATCTTGCACATCTTAGTGAGGACATTCTTCCCACTCCTGAGTCTGACACTCTTGACTCATCACTTTCCGAGTCTGTATCTTTTGCAGGCTACGAGCTTCTTCGTGACTTTGAATATCATTCGATGACCCCACCTTCTATAGTTTCTCCACCAGCATTAGATCTTAAACTTTTACCTTCTCATCTTAAATATGCATATTTAGGTGAGAATGAGTCCTTACCTGTGATCATATCCACCTCTCTAGCCTCAGAGCAAGAGAATGCGCTTTTGACGGTATTGAGATCTAATAGGCAGGCGTTTGGTTGGACTATGGCCGACATCAAAGGGATTAGTCCCTTGATTGTTGAACATCATATACATTTGATGGATGAAGCCAAGCCAACCTGAGAACCACAGAGAAGGTTAAACCTCGTCATGAAGGATGCGGTGAAGAAAGAAATCGTCAAATACCTTGACAGTGGTATCATTTACCCAATCTCCGATAGCCAATGGGTTAGTCCAATTCATATAGTCCCTAAGAAATCTGGCATTACGGTCATAACAAATGAGGCAAATGAGTTAATCGAGACACGCACTCAAACTGGGTGGCGCGTATGTATTGATTATAGAAAACTCAATGCCGCAACGAGGAAAGACCACTTTCCTCTACCTTTCATTGAACAGATGTTAGAACGCTTAGCTGGACGGGAATATTACTGCTTCATGGAAGGGTACTCTGTCTATAACCAGGTCCCTATTGCTAAAAATGATCGAGACAAAACTACATTTACTTATCCTTTTGGTACTTTTTCTTATAGGCGCTTGCCCTCTGGGTTATGCAATGCTCCCGCTACATTTCAGCGGTGTATGATGGGCATATTCTCGAATATAGTCGAGAATTTTCATAGACTATTTCTTGATATTCGGAGATTCTTTTGCTGACTGCCTATCTCATCTTGACGCAGTTCTTACTCGTTGTAAAGAGAAGAACTTAACCTTGAAATGCGAAAAATGCCATTTCATGGTCCAAGAGGGAATTGTGCTTGGACATGTTATTTCACGGAAGGGCATTGAGGTTGATAAAGCTAAAATAGATGTCATTCAAAACCTTCCTCATCCCAAATGTATCAAGGATATATGATCCTTTCTTGGCCATGCAGGCTTTTATCAGAGATTCATTAAGGATTTTAGCAAAATTGCTAGACCCTTAACTCTTCTCTTGGCTAAGGACACAACCTTTCACTTTGACTCGGATTGTGAGGCTGCATTTGACTCACTTAAAAACTCTCTCACTATAGCCCCCGTTCTATCATCTCCAGATTGGAACCACCCTTTTGAACTTATGTGTGATGCATCAAATTTTGCAGTTGGTGCAGTCTTAGGACAACACATTGAAAAGATGCTACACGTGATCTATTATGTAAGTAAGACCCTGAATGGTGCTCAAATTAATTATACAACTACCGAAAAAGAACTTTTGGCAGTTGTATTTGCATTAGAAAAATTTAGGCCTTACTTGATTGGCTCACCAATTGTTGTGTACACTGACCACTCCGCCTTGAACCATCTTTTGGCGAAGAAGGATGCTAAAGGAAGGCTAATACGTTGGATCCTTCTATTACAAGAATTTGATCTTGTTATTCGAGATAAGAAAGGATGTGAAAACGTAGTTGCCGACCATCTTTCACGCATCGCTTCTTCATCTGTGACCCTGCCGATCAATGATTCTTTTACAGACGAGCAACTCTTGAATGTATCCATTGAACCTTGGTTCAGGGATATTGTGAATTATCTTGCTATGGGACTTATTCCCAACGAATGGTCGAAACAGGACAAACATCGATTTCTATCCTAAGTAAAACACTTTTACTGGGATGAACCCTATCTGTTTAAGTATTGTCCTGACCAGATCATTCGTAGATGTGTCCCTAATGATGAATTCAAGAGTGTTCTATCTTTTTGTCATGATCAGGCATGTGGGGGTCATTTCGGTCCTCGAAAGACAGCGGAAAAGGTTTTGCAATGTGGTTTTTACTGACCGACTTTATTCAAAGATGCATTTGATCACTGCAAAACCTGTACACAGTGTCAACATACGGGTAGGATTTCCTGGAGAAATGAAATGCCACTTCAACCCATCTTGGTGGTTGAGATTTTTGACGTTTGGGGTATTGGCTTTATGGGTCTTTTTCCCAACTCTTTTGGGAATTTGTACATATTGCTTGTGGTTGATTACGTCTCGAAATGGGTGGAAGCTATTTCTTGTCGCACTAATGACAAAAAGGTTGTCATTAGATTCCTTAAAGAAAACATCTTTTCGCGATTTGGACACCCACGCGCTATCATTAGCGATAACGGGACACATTTCTGCAATTGGTCTTTCGAGACTTTGATGCGGAAATATGCAATCAACCAAAAACTTTCCACACCCTATCATCCCCAAACTAGCGGGCAAGCTGAGGTTTCAAACAGACAAATCAAACAAATTTTGGAGAAAACTGTTTCTTAAAATCGAAAAGATTGGTCAACCAAATTGACGGATGCTCTTTGGGCGTTCCGAACTGCATATAATACCGATCTAGGTATGTCTCCTTACAGACTAGTGTTTGGAAAGGCTTGTCACCTTCCGGTCGAGATTGAGCACAAAGCAATGTGGGCCATTAGGGAACTTAACTTTGACTTAAATCAAGCCTGCAACTTTCGGAAGCTGCAATTAAACGAGCTAAGCGAACTCCGCGATGAAGCTTACGATAATGTTGTGATTGTAAAGAATCGGACCAAGGTATTTCAAGATAAAAATATTTTGAGAAAAACTTTTACACCTGGTCAACAAATCCTTCTTTATGATTCACGACTCCATCTTCATGCGGGTAAGCAACGATCTCGGTGGAAAGGACCTTTTGTTGTGCGGTATGTATACCCGCACGGGGCAGTTGAGATTGAAAATGTTGAAAACGGTACATTTTTCAAAGTAAATGGACATAGATTAAAACCGTATTTTTCCACTGACCCCTCGAAGGAGCTCCTGTATTTACAGGAGCTGCTTTATCTTGATTAAAATTCCTCCGTCTCAGCTCCATGTCTTGAAAATATTGTATCATCTTTCGAATGGAGGTGAGTGAAAAGAATAAGTTTGGGGGAGATTTTCACGATCATATTTATTGCACCCGTTAATAAATTTTATCCCAAGCTTACAAGTTTTTGAGCTTTAGCAGAAGACAACAGTGAGGACACTGTTGAAAACATGTTTGGGGGAGGTTTGTGCTTATTTACGCATCATTTTACATCATACTTTGCATAAGCACAAAACTTTTGAAAACATATAAAAATTTCAAAAAAATTTCAAAAGATAAAAAATATTTAATATTTAACTTTATAATAAAAGATTAGATAGTGAAAAATTACATCCAAAAGATTGGAAAAATTTAAGGAAACCGAGAAAAGTAGAAGTTTTCTTAAACGAACTAGTAATAAGTAGTTATGAGCCGTTGTCTCAAGGGTTAGTAAGATGAAAGAAGTCACTAATCTGAGGATAAAAATAAGTCTGAAAAATAGTTCCTATTCTGGAAGCCAAACATTTGAATATTGATACCCTACTATACGCACTTACACACGTTTTGAAACTCGGGATAGTAGAGGATACCTTGAAATGCTCTTGTTTAAAAGCCAAAGTATGAAGGAAATAATAAATGAAGAAAATATAAAATGGTGAAGAAAAATGAACATTGGTTTTGTTATCACCAAGGCAGCAATAAAAAATATAGCGAGGGTGCTTCATCACCTAGTGCCATAGAACAACTGGTTTGGGAGTCACTGCTAAGCCTTAGGTCTTGCAAGACGAGAAAAATGCTAATACACCTAATCAGCAAGCACATGAGTAATCGGTCGGTTAGTATCTCAAGAAGTATTAACGGTCGCATGAAAAATGTGTGAGCAAATCGATCTAAATATTCACCGATTAAAAAGTACTGAGGTAGATGGACAAGAGTATGATAGCTTGAATTGAATTCTCCGAGTATTTGGAAGAAAAGTAGGAATGAAGAATAAAGATGATGTTTTATAAAGGGATGGTGTGATTTCTAACATTTTTTCATGACTATTAAGATAGGGCTCATGACAACCGAAAAACAAGTAAAGTTGGAAACTTTAATTTTCGAAGTCTTGCTTTTACAATTCTTATCTTTATATGTAACATTCACAGTCTTTCTTTTATTATTGGATTTTGTGGGTGCAATCCGCTGAAAACCCTCAGGAGACAACACTCTTCCTACTAGGGACACCTAGAGGTTTAAAGGCTTGTTGCACGTGCTCAGTGCAATCGTGTTGCCTACGAAAGTGTGCTAGTTAGTTTTTCTCTTTCTTTTTATTTTCTCCTTCACCTAAATAAAACAAGTTTGCTCGAGACGACCAAAATTAAGTTTTGGGGTATTTGATCAGTCGAAAATATTGCATTATTAACACAGCAATTTCCCTACTCTTTGTAATCATCTAAAGGTGTTTGGTATAAATATAGCATATATTAGCAATTTGTCTGCAAAATACCAAATAACATGTGTTATACATTATAACCAGCATTATGAGGGAAATTGTGTATTTATTATTGCATACGTGATCTTTTGTGTATCAAACACTTGTCTTGAGATTGTGTGCAGGAAATTCTCCAGGTAAAAGAGCCAGAATTGATAAAAGTGTTGATAAAACGCATCAAGTCAAAGACATGAAATCTGGCAGTAAACAAGAAATTATAAAAATATTCCAAACATCAGGAAAGTGCCATAAATCCAACATCAGAATTACCCAGGAAGAATAATGCAGAAAACTCCTCAAACGGCCGCGGATCCGCTGCCGAGTCAGGCCGATCCACCGTGGATCCGCGGCCGAGTTGACTCGTCGGCGGTTGGTCATGTTTGCAGAGGTCTCCTTTAACGGCCAAGCTTCTCCAAGACGTTTGGAATTGTGTAGATTTCTCCAGAAGCTTCCCTTGTAACAACCAAGCTTCTTGTGCAAGTTTCATAACTACCAAGCTTCTCATGCAAGCTAGCTAACTACCTTAATCTAGAAACTTCTCTACCTTAGCTTCCTATGCAAGCCTAACAACCAAGCTTCCAAGGGAAGCTAGTCCTAACTTCTAGGGGAAGCTAAAGGAAATCTATAAAAAGGGACCTACTGCTTCATTACATAGGTTGTTGAATATTGAGCCAAAATTCAGCAAGTTGAGTGACACAACTTGCAACTCAAAACCCTAGCCCGAATCCAATTCCAAAGCCAAATCAAGATTCATCGAGTACCAAATCAAGCAAGCATTCAACGAGCCTTTGAAGCAACGCCGATCTTCATCCGAGCAAGAGATCCATGATGATCCGCGACTCACGACGATCGAGCCACGCAAAGATCGACGCCAAGTTCCTTCTCAATTGAGTGAGTTAGAGCTTGTCTTGTAAACTTGAGTGAGAGTTGTAATTTGAAGAAGATCTAAATAAAGGTGAAAATCTTTATTCTTGCTTTCTATTCATTCTCGCATTATGATATCCTTAGTTCTTGATTGCTTTATAATGATGCGTGAGTAAATTCTCCGCTTGTAGCGGAATCGAGAAAATATGTAGATGATAATGATTAAATTCTTGAACGATTCTTAAATCTTATGAGTTTTGTAAACTTTAGGAAATTGAATTATCGAAAACCTAATTTGAGCGAGATCACTTTCTTGAATGTTTTTGCTCCAAATTAGAGATCAACGATCGGTGATTTAATTTGCTAGAGGCTAGAATTTGAATGATAATCAATGAAAGGACAGGGGATGATGATGAAGAAACCCTATTTTCTTCAATATATCCCTAAACCTCGTTGATCGTCATCGATCTAGCAACAAATTTTCAATAGATAAGAATTTGTAATCATTAGTATTCATCATCAGTATCAATTGGATCGATTCCGACAAGCCTCTTTACAAATCTTGATAATTCAAACGATTTGGATATTTTCTTGATCTCTATCATTTCTTGATTTTAGATATATTTCTTGATGATTCTTGAAACTAAATTTCATAAATCTTGAATCAATTTTCTTTTATCTTTTAATTTTCAACTCAACTAAAATGATAACGAACAAATCACGCTTTCTCAGTGGACGATCCGCATTCACCGACGAAACTATAATAGATGCCGTCAATTGATTGCGGTATAAATTTCTTTGGTTGTGATCTTTTACACATTTCTAAACACGACACGGAAACGATATCAATCAAGTGGCGGTTCATTACGAGCTAACAGAAGAAGGGAATGCTCATCTTCGGCTCAAGGAGCTCAACGCCCTCGATGAAACTCGTCTCATGGCGCAGCAAAACCTAGAAGCTTACAAAGTAAGGAGGACGCGCTCATACGAAAGATTAACTAGGCCGAGAACATTCCGCCAAGGCGAACTCGTGCTAGTGGTCAAGAGACCTATGATCCCCAATCGTGCGAAACGGGGGAAATTCGAGCCGAACTATGAAGACCCATACATCATAGACAAGGTCTACCAAGGAGGGGCCTATCAACTCATGGATATGTATGGCGAAAGACCCTTCAGACCAATAAACGATCAGTTTCTAAAAAAATACTACGCCTGATGAGTCACGGCCTAGGTCAACGATAGATGATGACGCCTATGTTCGCTCGCTATCTTCCTAAGCCCAAACTCTATAAGTAGTATTCGGCGAAACCTCGCCTCAAAAACGTGCCACGGACCGAAACGTCCCTAAACTAACAATGGACCGAAATGTCCTTAAACTAACAATGGACCGAAACGTCCTTAAGGTAACAACGGACCGAAACGTCCTGAAGCTAGCTATGGACCGTAATGTCCTTAAACTACCACAAACCGCAGCATCCTAGGGCTGACGAAAAAAAAACAAAAACAAAAACGGTACGTCCATATGCAAAATGGGCACGGATGAAAAACCGAAAGGGCTCCATGAGTAAAAATAGCAGAGCTACCGGTGAGTTTGTGAAAACCCGAAAGGACGCAGATTCGTAAAAAATTCATGCACACTTGCAAGGTCCTTCGACCTTGTAAGGACAAAATACCCACGTGAGGTCCTTAAGACTCACAAAGGAGAAACATACTTAGGGATCCCGACGATTCCTGAGGAGAAATTACACTTACGAGATCCTCACGACAGGTAAGGAGAATCCTCTTATAAGACCCTCAGGGCTTATATGATTCAAAAGCCATAAGCTACAGGGATCTGAACATGTTCTTAAGCCATCATATTTCCCAGATTGCCCAACAAACGGTTCAATATTGACCCTTGTATACAATCCACGGGCACAAATAAACGTCTCCCCCACCAAGTTCCGCCAATGGCATGAAATCCCCATGTTTGGTGAACAAACACTTGTAAGTCCTTTCGACTTATAAGGAGAAAATATTCTTATGAGATCCTTACAACTTATAAGAGAAAACACCACTTAGAAGTCCTCATGACTTCTAAGAAGAAAACGCACCTGCGTGATCCTCACGACTCATAGGGAGAAACATCTTGAAGAGACCCTTACGGCTCATGAAGTCAAAAGCCTTAGTCGACAAGATCCTAACGCTGTTTGCTAAGCCACCTTTGTTCGACATCAACAGAGGCAAATGATGATTCGCTTCTGGCAATGTCCTAGTGGTAGCGATGCTGATGCCTAAATCGGTATCAAATTACAAGTCCTTTTACGGCAAGTGATGCGTCGCTCCTGCCAACATTCCAGTCATAGCGATGCTGATGCTAAGATTGGCATCAGATTCTATGTTCCATACTCGCAGCAAAAAGTCAGCGAGCTATAAATTCATATGAAATAGCCGAAATGATAGGGCAATTTGCAACAAAATCAGCAAGTAAAAGATATGCATACAAAAATAGCCGAAATGATTGGGCAACTCGCAATAAAAAAACAGCAAGAAAAAAGAAAAATAGCCGTAATGATTGGGCACCGCGAAAAATAGCTGAAATGGTTAGGCAATCGCCACTTTCGCGATATAAAAGCTGAAATGATAGAGCATCGCGGAAAGAAATAAAGAAAAACGAAAGAATGAAACTTTTTCTTTACAGTCGAGTCCATACTGACCCTTGTATACAATCCATGGGCATAAACGAAAAGGGAACCACATTTTCACATCAGACTCTGTCAAAGGGAGAGTCAGATTTCGACGGCAACACCTGCATCCCGGAAGATCAACACGGTGTTCATTCTCAACTCCAGCAGGATGTAGACATAACGTCAACAACTAACCTTAGGGTCACAACGAAATGAAGCCATGACAAAGTCCCTAGTTCCAGATCTCAACGGCAACATCTACAACCTAGAGATCAGCAACGACGTTCTTCCTCATTCCACCAGGATACAGACGCATCAACACCAATCAGAGCTACGGCACAATCCCTAGTTCTAAGACTCTAAGGTTCAAAGACAACCTAGAGTCAACCCCGAAACCGTAGAAAACGGAGAAAGTCAACCCCGACACCGTAGAAAACGGAGCAATTCAACCCCGAAACCGTAGAAAACGGAGCAAGTCAACCCCGACACCGTAGAAAACGGAGCAAGTGAACCCCGACACCGTAGAAAACGGAGCAAGTCAACCCCGACACCGTAGAAAACGGAGCAAGTCAACCCCGACACCGTAGAAAACGGAGCAAGTCAACCCCGACACAGTAGAAAACGGAGCAAGTCAACCCCGACACCGTAGAAAACGGAGAAAGACAACCACGGCACTGTAGAAAACGGAGAAAGTCAACCCCGACACCGTAGAAAACGGAGCGAGTCAACCCCGAAACCGTAGAAAACGGAGAAAGTCAACCCCGAAACCGTAGAAAACGGAGAAAGTCAACCTCGACACCGTAGAAAACGAAGCATGTCAACCCCGACACTATAGAAAACGGAGCTGGTCAACCCCGACACCGTAGAAAACGGAGAAAGTCAACCCCGACACCATAGAAAACCGAGTACGTCAACCCCGATACCACAGAAAGCGAAGTACGTCAACTCTGACACCGCAACCCCGACACCGCAGAAAGTGGAGTATGTCAACTCTGACACCGCAACCCCGACACCGCAGAAAGCGGAGTACGTCAACCCTGACACCGCAGAAAGCGGTGTACGTCAACCCCGACACCGCAGAAAACGGAGAAAGTCAACCCCGACACCGTAGAAAACGGAGAAAGTCAACCCCCACAACGCAGAAAATAGAGAAAGTCAACCCCGGCACCGTAAAAAGCGGAGCAAGTCAATCCCGACACCGTAGAAAGCGGAGAAAGTCAACCCCGACACCGTAAAAAACGGAGCAAGTCAACCCCAACACAGTAGAAAACAGGGCAAGTCAACCCCGACACCGTAGAAAACGGAGCAAGTCAACCCCGACACCGTAGAAAACGGAGCAAGTCAACCCGGACAGAGTAGAAAACGGAGCAAGTCAACCCCGACACAGTAGAAAACGGAGAAAGTCAACCCCGACACCGTAGAAAGCGGAGTACGTCAACCCTGACACTGCAGAAAGCGGAGTACCGGAGTACGTCAACCCTGACACTGCAGAAAGCGGAGTACGTCAACCCTGACACCGCAGAAAGCGGAGAACGTCAACCCTGACACCGCAGAAAGTAGAGTACGTCAACCCTGACACCGTAGAAATCGCAGAACATCAACCCTGACACAACAGAAAGCGGAGCACGTCAACCCTGACACCGCAGAAAGCGGAGACAGTCAACCAATAATCCCTCGATTCATCTCGACTCGTAGGGGAAAGCCTTAGACAATGAGGATAAAGACCCGTTTTCTAAGCATTAGGACCCTGCAAGTCGGCCCAAGATGGGCTATTGTATACTATTCACGGGTCACACTCTCCAAAGTCGAATCTCGACAAGGAGGGAAACAACCATTTATGAGTCCTCTCGACCTGTAAATGGGAAAAATTCTCTTGTGAGATACTTACGACTCTCGAAGGAAAATACACACTTAGGAATCTTCACGATTCCTAAGGAGAAATTACATCTACGAGATCCTCTCGACTCGTAAGGAGAAAAGTCTTTATGAGACCCTCACGTATCATAAAGTTGAAAAGTCTTAGGCGACAGATCTGAACCTGTTTCCTAAGCCGTCGCTGTCCTGCAAGGAGATCAAGATAGACTATTTACAGAACGTATTTGCTAAAAGGGACACGCCAATATTAAATAAAGTATGTATTTTATTCATGAATTCAAAATGAATACAAGATACGTGTCAAGAAAAGAATCAAAATGGACACAAAATATTCTCTCATTCAGGAGTGAATACAAGAAAAGGAGAATATAAAAAAAACATATGTATCTTCAAGCCGGCGGACGGTACAATAAGTTTGTCAATTCGTTACTATTCCGCTGGGCCTCGACTTCAAGTTTTGTTATTGCTATGAGACGGGTCTCCGCCTGAGACTGTTGAGCCTGATACAAGGCAAACCGACTCTCAAGTTCCTTTTCCGCAACTTTGTGAGCTTCAACCATCTCGCGGGTAAAGATAATGGCCTTATCAAGAGCCACCACCTCCGTGATAACTTCTTGAAGCACTCGCCAAAGTTTGTACGCACGAGTGGTCTTAGTAGTGAGTTGAGCTTGAAGTTCCCCCAAAGCATTCAAAGCTAACTCCCTCTCCGAAAACTTCCGATTGAGCTTATACTCGACGACAATACTTAATTCAAAACATGCATAAACCATGCGCTATGTAAGGCAGTAAGGAGAGCCATTGGTATACACCTCATTAAGCGTGCATTCACGACTATATGCCTGTTTAAATTGGAATGGTATCCAAAACGCGCTGATTTGCGGGCAACATGACGATAGTGTTAGCGCTTAAAGAAAATTCCTAGGGATAAAATATAAAGCTCATGTACACAGGTGGGTTGCACGCACGAATATATGATGAACAGAAAAATTCAACAGAAAGCATTCAACAGTCAATAATAAGAGAAATACATAGATTTAATATACTACTCTACGGGGAAAAGATCACTAAATATGGGATCAGAGATACAGGGGTTAACAAAACAAAATACAAAGTTCTCCAATTCCCACTCTGCCTTCTCCAACATGTCGAAGCGACGGTTTTCGCAAGGCGTTGCTCCCTACCGGTTAGCACCGTGCTCATCAACGAAAGTGAACATGATGGCCCGTCAGGCCCTTATTTGACTCAGTAAATGAACTGAACGATCACTCATAAGCTGGGTAATTAAGTGTGCATCAAGGAAACACTCAATTTTGTCCTTTGTCGTATCAAGAATCGCCGGAGTCATCTCCGCCGGATGAGGGGGGATATCGGCAAGCACGGATAGAAAGATCATCCGGAGCCAAATAGAGCCCATAGGAAGAGGAGAGCCCCTACGAGTCAGGAGCTTATACATCACCGCGTCACACTGAGCGTCGGTAAAAAGAGGGTCTACTGGCCGTGCGGCAAAGCGAGGAATAATCTCCTTAATGGGCACCTCCCATGGTTGCCGACGAGCGTGAGGGCGGTTGCAAGCCATAACCTTTGGTTTGTTTCTTAAGATGATTACCCAAAGGTCTAAATGGTTTTCTCTTTAGAGAGGAAGAAAGGTACGGCTTCAGGTTATAAAAGGGAGCATTCAATACTATGCATAGAAAATGTTGTGCAAGTTGGAACTATTCCCAAGGCCTAGGAAAAGGGGAGAACATGGGAAATGAAAGAAGTGACTCATTGGAATCAGAGTAGGAAGATGAAACGACCTCATCAGCAGAGCTTCACGCGCATGGCACATGAGCGCCAGACTTGATCCCTTTTGAAAACTAAAAAGGCACCACACGTGCATAACACGTGAGCACAGGCGCTAGTGCAAGATTAAAATCCCCAGCGGTGCCTCCTGCGCAAAACACGTGAACACCGACAGCAATATAACAACACCACATACAGAACACATGTAAACATAAAAAGAAAGGAGGGTAAACATGAAGTTTTGTCATTCATACTCTAAGAACTTGTACATGGTGTAAAAATAAAAGGAATGTTTACAATGGTAAAACATTAAATCCGGGACATGGATTGAGAAATTCAGAAGTAAGACTGTCTAAAATGCTTCTGGCCTCTCTAACCATTCTCGTGTGCATCCTCTCACGAATGCAACCGTCAGGGTCCTCACTGATGTCATCCGTCCTCTGATAGGCAGAGATTATCGTCTTCTGTTGGAAAATTTGATGCAAGATATCAACAAAATTATCTCGCCGCTTCATCAAGATCAGGCCCATCAGATATACTGAGTGCACCTTGTCTTCGGCATCATCCAATGCCTTAATCGGCATGGCTTCATAAAATCCAGGAAGTGCTTCCCAAATCACTCTCAACGAGCTTCAAAAGAGCGGAGCGACGAGGAAGCAGCCGACCGTTGTATTCATTAAAGAGACTCATAATCTCAGCGCACTGGGCGTTTGTAAACTCCTATTTTTGGCAACGACCTTGTGCGCGAATGACTTCATAAGAAATAATTTCGTCAAGATCGTACAGCGGCCATAGTGTCTAAAAAGAAAAATCAATGTGAGTTTAGTGATCAAACTGATCAAGAAGGTCCTCATTAAGCAGACATTGGAATTCAAAAAAATTCTTGGGAAAACAAGTTCTGTTAAGCACACAAAAAATTCAAATTTGTGCGAATAAGGGTAAAGCCCTATGAAAAGATTTTAAAGAACACCAGAGAATAAAATCCCCGAAGGGTCCTTTTGATCTTTCAGAGCTAAGCTCTTCGCCAGAGGAATTAAATTCCTTTTATGTGATGGAATTAAATTCCAAGAACTTATAAAAAATATATAAGAAACAAAATCCCATGAATCCTCAAAAATCAGAGGGGAATGCCCGAGATATGGAGGTTTAACTCTCAAAGTTCACATCTTTGGATCCATAAGCGGATGGGTTTCAGAGGAGAGCAAAGCTCTCATAATGGATTTAAAATCCAAAAAAAAAATTTCAAAAAGAAAGGTTTTTTCCCCGATGTGCAAGATCTTTACCTAAAAAGGTATCTTTTTGATAGAGTTTAACTCTGGAATTACAATGGCAGAGAACTAAGCTCCGAGGAGGAGAATTAAATTCTCAAAGAAAACGAAGAAAGAAGAAGATGAAAGAAACAGTGGCTGTCTAAGAAACCAAACCATTGCATTTATAAGACGTGACAAGGGCGGTTCACCTCCCCGTTCCCCTAGGCAATCCAACGGCTGTTAAGGTGACAGTGTTGCACTCACGTGCAAGCCACGTGAGAACAACGCTGTGGGGGCATTTGTTCCCTCATGAAAACTGAATAATAAATATAAAAAGAAATAGGAAAAGTCCCCAAATGGAGCATCACGTGCCCACACGTGATAGGCAATGCGCTTGACAAAACAAGGCTGAAACCGAGCCTCACGTGCAGTCACGTGACCTCTATATACAAAGTATATAAGCGCCTTCTAAAAACAAACAATTGGCCAGAAAAATTCACGTGATAGCACGTGATGCTCCTTAATGGGCTTAACTTTGTGGGGGTCACGTGCTACACGGGATGGGCTCCTATGCCTTCTAAACCGATAGAATCAAATTCTAAAATAAAAGGGGTTAAAGCCCTATTTGGAAAACATTTCTTTAGATCTTTCTAAACAAGAAAGATTGCGCTCCGCAAAGCAGAGCGCCGTTGGATTAGAAATCCAATGGTGATTAAAAATCACCAATTTACAGAAGAAGATTCTGTATAGGGAAATATTTTCCTAATCTTATGAGAAATATCTTCTGTAAAACAGAAGTCCTTGGATTAAAAATCCAACGGTGAAAAAAATTCACCGATTGATCTAAAAGATCATTTTGGTTAATTATAAAGTCAATCAAAATCAATTAATAAGAGATTTTCCGAACAAATTGATTCTTTTCTTTCTCCTATAAATAGGAGTCAAAAAGAGAAGAAGAAAAAGAGAGAACCACCCCTAAACTTCAAGTTAAAGAGAGAAAACAGAAAGAAAAACCCGAGGTAAGAGAAGGAACAAAACACAGAGAATATCTCATCTCTTTTTCACCTCCATAAGAGTTTAACTCTTCTAAAAAGAACTTAGTTCTTTCTCTTGTTGAGAACTGCAGAAGCAGATCTTCCCACAAGTTGATAATGTAATTCTCATAAGGGAGATTTTGCCATGCAGATCCAAAACCTAGGGGGAGATTTAATTTCAGAGAATTTAATTCTCCTAAAAAGTATATAAGAATTTAATTTCTCTGATAAAACAAGAGTTTAACCCTTCATATAAGAACTTAGTTCTTCCTTATAGTGAAAGATCTGCAGAAGCAGATCTTGCTACAAGTTGAGAATTCAAGTCTCATCGGGAAGATTCTGCCATGCAGATCCCAAACCTAAGAGAAAAACTAGGTCCTAAGAATTTAATTCTTACAAAACAGTGGGCTTGAAAGTCTCGAAACTCAGGATCTCCATGCACGTAAAAGGATTGGCACCCAACATGATAACAGCAGATCACGTGCTCCCACGTGAGCACCTTTGATGAACAAAAGAGGATAACCGAGATTGGCTCACACGATCCCACATGACCCCAAAGTAGTGCTAAGCACCTACAAAGCAAAAAGGGAATAAATCAAAAGCAGTTTTTTTTTTCTTTCTAGGGCGCCTCACATGATCTCAAGTGACCCAATACCACTTAGCGCTCAGAAAAAAACAAGGGAATAAACCCAAAGAAACAGCGCCTCAAATTTTTTAGTGTTTAACACTACTCCAAGCGCCTCATATGACCCCACATGAGCGCCTCGAATCTCTAGTGTTTAACACTACTTCAAGCGCCTTACATGGGAGCACGTGAGCGCTGAACATATACTAGTGTTACACACTATAAAAGGCCAATATTAACCAAACTCAGACAAAATTTCCCGAGGACCATCAATTGAGCTCCTCATGCTCAGGGTCTCCAAAACCGATCTCAGTCCCAAAGATAGCTAATGAGCTCCCAACAGATGGCACCTAAGCTGATGTTCATCCGATTCCCCCAGTCGGGACATTGGTTCAAGGGTACATCTCTCCACACCTCTGATACATGTCATTGTAATTCTTCAATGTCTTCAAAGAGATGGAGGGTCCCAATAACCAATAACTTTTGGCGCATCCCCAAACTGTCAAACTAAAGACCTACAGAATATGATGTTTTTAAATATGGACTATGAGGTCCTTAAACTCATGGACTATGATGTCCTTAAGCCCTAAGGACCGCTACGTCCCTAAACTAAACTCTATAGACTATGACGTCTTTAAACTGTGGACTATGATGTCCTTAAACTCCATGGACTATGATGTCCCTAAACCCAATGGACCATAACGTTTCTAAACTAAAACGATAGAGCCCAAATGCTCTTTCGTTGGATCTAAATGATCCCAAAATCCTGTTGAGTAGATCTTAGTCTAAAAATTAGACTAACGTATCCTTAACAAATATTTAAGTTGATCTTAACCTTAAAAGAGGTTAATGAGCCTTAAATCAAACCCAAAACCAAAACTAAGAAAATACGGATTTGGACTAGTCCACGCCCTACGGGCGGCAACATAAATTAGTCTCCGTATACAATCCACGGGCAACCAAAAACAAAACAAACACACACGACACGAAGTGAACATCTGGAGAAGGAGAAAGTGGTTACCGCGATGCGGTAGCGTAATTAACTGCAGGGGCTTGCGCCTGCAGGGAAGAGCGCCCCCACAATCAAAAAGCCCTCGCAAACGAGTGGGAATCTGATGAAGTCTGCTACAATGGTCGCATCTATCTAAACCTCCGATATACGGTGCCATAAATCAACTTGGCATCTTCGGAGAGGTGGACAGATAAAACCAAATAGCATCTGCCCCCAAATTCGACTACGGAGAATTTGGCGGTAAACAGACCCGTAATTTAGCGCGTGGCCGGCACTTAAATTACGCAACGTCCAAAGGCGTAACGTAAATCAAGTAAGCCGAATCCCAGAAAATCTAAACCTTTTTGCGGAAAATAGTGGGGGTGCAGTTTGAAATAAAGGTATAATGAATCATGTTTTTCCTTGAATGCATAGCTAATGAAACATGATAATGCAAGTGGATTATACTACAATTGAAAACATGTTTCGTCTTTAAAAATTTGGGTAGCACCTCCCTTATATATTTTGATCCAAAAAAATATACACAACAATATATAGGCATCCCTAAGCGGGAGCTAGCTTTTCACCAACTGGCGGAATCACAACCACACAATAACATATATACAACGCCCAAAGGAAAAGATCAACCCAAAAAGGAACAATAAATAAGCAAGACACCAAAACTCAAGAAGCGAACATAACCCATCGCTAAGTCTCGCAAATCAAAGTCTGGCTAAGTCTACCAATATACAATTTCTAGTCTCTGATTTGATTTGATCTGATGGAGTTTATCTAGATACAACGAAGTATAAAGTACGAGTGTGGGCACGATCCAACATGTGTCCCACCTATGAAAGAAAAGCACCCTGGATGATGATATGTGCCAAGGAAACCGCAACTGATTCCAAGCGGTCAAACCTGCAAGAACTGTGGCACAACGGGGGTGAATTTCCAACTCGTGAGTAGAAAACATCAGCAAGTAGAAATTGAATATAACAACGATTTCCTTGGTCATTATATCCTGAATGTAAAACTATGATATCTTGGGTGATCAAGTAAGCATATATGTCAACAATCGAGTCAGTGCAATGACATATATAAATAAACATCCGACATCATATGCCTATATGCATGCGGATATCATCACCGTGTCCATCAACGGCATAAACAATATCATGGAACCTGAGTATCCTACACTGACACTCGAACGTCATGAAAACATAAGCCTGTATATATATGAGGATATCAACCACGCGTGTCCATCAACGACACAAACAATATCATGGAACCTGAGTGTTCAGCACCGACACTCGAAATATCATGAAAACCCGGGTCCAGCAACGACACGTAAATCCTCATATCTTAGGCGCCGCATACTTAGATCGGCCCTCATATCTATCTCATCTCAGGCACCACATCCTCAGATCGATCCTTATAACCTTTTCATATCATAACTCCAGAACGGTATCCTCTCGATATCCGCCGAGCTCTATACAATCACTGATAGGTAGTGTTCCCTTGCCAGGCTCACCGCCTAACAATACGAGTCTTCTTGCCCCGGGGGTAACTCACCGAGTCCACCATGTACCCGCAGACGGTGCCTACCGCTCCTCTTATCGGGTGTACTCACTGCTCAGAACCGAGAAAACTCATGGTGGACATCTCGAAATATCATATCAAGAGAAACCGCATTTTTAAAACAATACGCAATTTCCTTTGAAATTAAACTGCGGTTATCAAATCCAGAGATCTCATAAAAACAACATCTCAATGCATATAACGATAAAGTACGATGTATGCAACATAGAGTAGTAATATGAGCATATCGAGTATATCATGCAAGTATGTCAAGTGATAATACTGAACAATGAATGCGCTTTTATGGTTAAGAGTAATATCATCATAGGGCAGCTCTGCTGTGTAAGTAGCATGGCAATTTCCAATGATGATGTGTGTGAACCGGCAAATCTATGTAAGTGTAATATGCGCATTAACGGTAATTGTGCAGGTGTACTAGCAGTTGATATCATATAACATTAAATACTGGAAACATGATAGGTATCACACGAGGAATAATCTAACATAAACATGAACTATAGTAAGATAGCCTCTTATGTCAACGATCCCGCCTCATAGTATCAATTATTGCAATATCCTCGATCATCATTCTCAATTCATGAGCGCGGATCAAACATTCAGTAAACACATCGCGTACGGTAATCCATCGTACGGTGTCACAAACAGAGTAGGGAATCTATCGTCCTATTCACCGGTAAGGTAAGGATCTATAATCTCGTACGGCATACCTTATAAATCACATAACACATCTATAACAATCTTATATCATGTCATCTTGCATATACGTCATATCTTGTTAATCTCAATTCATATCGATCTCGATCTCATATCCTATCATTATCAACTCATACTTGTCCTCTTTCAATTCATACATATCATGATTCACTTTCTCATTTCGTATTCTCATATATCAATCCAAGTAATCTATATCTATCATCTCAATATCTCACATCATGTTATTCTATATACCTATATCATATTATCAAGTCAATATATATTCATTAGTGTCAACTTTTTATCATATTATATCTTACTAAATCCTATAATCATGTCCGTAAGTTCGTAGCATATCCTTTATCAAAATTATAATTTATAAAATAATATTTCCATATCAATGGTTGCGGGGGTGCTATACGCCATCCACTCGACTTCTCCTGTAGATATAAATCTACTCACCTGCTAAACTCTTCGCTTAGCCGAAGTCGATGTGCTTCGTCGTCTCGGAAATTGTCACGACCCGAAATAGCACGTGACTGGCCCTTGAATCCTATGAAGTCTATAGGACTCCATCTGATCCAAGTAAGCCAAAAGCCCAGAAATCTAAAACCATTTCAGGAGTAAATAAAGAAACTAGTTTTTAATAAGTAAAGAAATCATGTTTGAAATCAACGTTTTCAAATAAATAAGCCGAAATGCATTTTAAAAATGTGTAGTCTTTTCTGAAAATTTCGGCAGAGTTTCCTTTGTAAAAACTGGCCCCAAACGGGGTACAACAAGAATAATATATATGAAATGATATAAGGCATCCCCAAGCGGGAGCTAGCTCTTCGTCAATCGAAGGTCACAACCACGCAAGCAATAATAATATACAACGCCAAAGGGCGAGGATCAAAACCAAAAAAGAGATTCAAAATAGCTAGAAAACCATAATACTACAAGCACGACTCTAAGGTCGAAATAATAAATCACTGTCTCTAAGTCTGAAATAATATACAAGTTTTGGTTGATGGAATTTCTAGATACAATGAATAATACAGGAACAATAGCGGTTCTGATACAAAAGAACCCACCTACCCAAGCAAGTCACCCATATGGAAGCAGTGTGCCAGAAATGCCGCTATGGAATCTGTACGGCAAAAACCTGCAAGGACTGTGGCACAACGGGGGTGACTTGCCAACTCATGAATAGAAAATATCTACAGGCAGAGATCGAATGTATGACCCATCCTAGGTCAATACAATCAGATATATATAAACCTCAATATGAATAAGTCTGAAGCATGCTAAACTGGCAATGTAATCTCTATACATGAGTGTAGTGCCAGTGCCTCAGCTAATAGCATATCATAAATATGAGGTATGATCAATGAAATCAATCTGCATGAACATGGATCCCGTCCACTCGTCACCCAATGACAGTAACCATTATGCATGTAAATATCATCAGCATATGCATGGAAATATGAGGATATAAACCACCTGTGTCCCTCGCGACACGTCAAAATCATGGAACCGGAATGCCCAGCATCGGCACTCGAAAACATCATGAAAACTATGCCCAGCATCGGCACGTAAATCCTCATATATCGGGCTCCATCTGCGGAATCGGCCCTCGGCCCCAGCAGTACGCCCATATCCATCTATTGACTCTGGCCGGTATCCTCCGGATAACCGCCAGGTCCAACCAATCACCGGTAGGTACTCGCCCGCCTCCAGGCTCAATCGGTAAAATCCTTCGATCATCTTGCCGAGGGGAACCATACCGGGTCCACCATGTACCCGCAATCGGCTCGTCCGCTCCTCGAATCGTGTTTCACATATTGCTCTCAGCACCGAGAAAACACATGGTGGACAAACTAAAATATCATATCAAGGGTAACCGGGTTTTTAAAGCAATGCCATATTTTCTTTTGAAATACCCACTGTTCCCAAATCCAGAAATATCATAGAAATAGCAACTCTCAATGCGTATAATCAGAAAGCATGATGTATATGACATGTAAAAGAAATGTAAGCATATCAGTCTGTCATGCAAGAATCATATACCGAATGCAACAGTACTACAGTGTAGTGACATGACAATTATCGATGACGAAGTGTGTGAGCCGGCAAACAAGTGTATGTGGAACATACGCATCATCGATAATGGTGCTGGTGTCCTAGCAGCATGACTGTAATATATCATAAACACAAGCAATGCAATGCAAACAACATGAGTATGCGGAATCGAATAATCAGCGCAACAGTACAGACTCTATCTCAATAAATATATCATGCAACCTTGTCTTTTGAAATAAGACGAATCAGGGTTTTTGGTAAAATAAGGGCTACGGTGTTTTATAAAAAGTTGTGTCGTTTGAAAATATCCGTAGAATCCCTTTTGCCTATCTTTAAAATATCCCTGATTCGTTAGTTTTGAAATAGGTATCACTTGGGTCTAGTCTAACGCCTACTACGCGAACTACAGACTCAATAATCAAGTCAATCGGGAGGGGTATGAAAACCACATAAATCTGAGTCAATATATATATTATCCCATCACATAACAGGTATCACTACCATCATATCACATCTTAAATACGAACTCTGTCATATCGCCGAATCTCACGGCCTCAATCAAACCTCATCGACTCATCTCAATCCTACGTATCATCCTCAATCCCGTATATGAACACATAGTCCCATACCCATATGTAGATATACACACCTCCATATGCGCACAGATAAATGAAAGAATGTATGCAAGTATATGTGTACGTGTATGTGTGAGTGCAACCACTACTCTAGGGTTCACACTATACTAAACCAATACATCCTTATCATCAATAATCCTAACAACACATAATAAATATATGTGTGTATACGTATTCGTATACATCCCCACGGACTGCGGGGGTGCTATACGCCATCCACCCGACTTCTCCCCGTAGATATAAATCTACTCACCTTGCTTCTCGTGTGCCGATGCCGATTTCGCCATCTTCATCTTCTTCGCCTCAACATCACGTCGGTACCTACACGTATATCACAAACGCTAAAGCACATGAAAATCACATCGGAAAACCAAAACAGCACACACTACTCGCATAGGTAAAAACCTATCGTCTCGCATGTAAACACGATCAATATCCACTTGTCGTTGACATCCAAACGCCACCCGAAAGGAACAAATCACGAAATACCAAAATTCATGCTAAAACAAGCCGCAAACCATGCACCAACATAGGAAAATCAACCCAGATTTTACCCTAGATGGAATCAGTCAAAATTGCACATGCCATGGGTCAAGACTACTGGAAATAGGGCCATGCACCAAAAACGAGGCAATTCCCTCCTGCTCTGGCCGCAAATTTCGGCCAGAAGGAATAAATATGCGGTCGGAATTTGGAATTGGGGTTTAGGGTTTGGTGTGGTGGTTCCATGGTGCCTGCACATCTCACTGTCAACTCAATTTTATTTTAGGGTTCTCGGAGTGATAGCAGATTCCTAAATACAATTACAGGTTCACAGTTTTTCTCTGACATCATCTCATAAATCCGTATTTAGTGTTCTAGTCTCTAGTTTGATCCAAAATAACATCACACCAGGGGTTCTAAGGTCACAAAAAGCCTCAATTTCACTTTGATTTCAGATCAAACCCTAAACCCTAACTTGATGTTTCATAAATCTACCAAACGACACCATATCGATATAAAACTAGAATTGATGCACAAGAAATGAGATACTACTCTAATAGGTACAGAAATTACCTCCTTTGGCAACTCAAGAAAATTCTTGAGTTGCTCAAAGTCCTCCAAATCCAATCTTGCTAGGTTCAATGTATAGCTATTGAGCTTGGGAGCAAGTTTTCTGAAGTGGGAATGGGGTTTTGTTGAGGGAAATGAGAGGGATCTATGGAGTGAAGGGGAGGGAGATGAGCGAGGAGCAGGAGCAGCAGCTCAAGGAGAGGGGAGAGAGAATGAGTGTGAGGAAATGATGGGAGTATGGTTCAAAAAGTGGGGGTTGACTTAGTCTCTCTCTTTCTTATCATGAAACCTTTTCTTTTCTTTTTCTTTTCCTTTTTCTTTTCCTTCTCACTCCATTGCAAACCCTAAGCAACCATACCCCAAAACATGTAACAAGTGTAACAAGTGTGGAAAATGTCATGTGCACATTTTTGCACAAAAAAGCTAAAAATCCGATTAGCGATTTTTAATCGCGATTAGCACTAAATTAGCACATAACTAATCATAAAAACTTTAAAATGGCATAATTCCATAAAATACCCTATTTTAGAATTTTCCATAATTTTCCCCCATTTATTTGTATTTAATTATACCGGAGTATTAAAATATTCATTAAAATAATATTAAATTATAAAAATTCCCAAAAAATAATATTTTATTATTTTGAAACGTTACAATCTACCACCCTTAAAGAAATTCGGTCCCCGAATTTAAATTTAAACCACCAAATACTAAAATATTTCGATACAAATTCCAAGTCGCTGGGGCTCCGAATCATCAATACATAAAACATCATAGCGCAATGCATGCGCATGAGTACTGAGCACATAACTCAAAACCAAAACTCCGTCAACCATCCCGCAATCATCGGACACATGGTAAAGTCACAAATGTCAAATCCAATACAAAACCAATATGATATAGATCAGAACTATATATGTAGACATCCAATCTATACATGTGAATAGCTGATGTAAATACATGCCAAATATTTTTAAGTTGCTGTGCGATGCGCATAACACTGCACAGTGGCGGACGTTTTTCATAAGAAAATAACCATATATGTATATATCTTTTGTTTACTATGTACGTTCCACCGTTTTGAAAACAATTTAGAAGGGTTTCCTTTTTTTTAAAACGTTTCGTGTCATATCGGACACGTAGGTATATATATACCAAGACCATAGCTCGCTCTTTGGAAATCCCTTCAATAACCAACAATGAATGCAAAATATATCCAGGTACTGTCCTCTGACTAGTCCTGCTCAGTACAAAACGAATATCAAATATCATAAAAATGTACTGCTCCAGAAGGAATAAATCCCAAAATGCACATAACACCACCCTGTGCGTCTGGTGCGCACGGAAATCAAAATCCATATATGTGCCCGACAGGTGCACAAAACAATATCTAGGTGCAACGGGTGTGCACGAAGTATCTGTCATAGGCAACGTGTGTGACTGACAGTCAAATCAGGTGCATCTGACATGCACGAAGAATCTCGATTTAGTGCATGTGGTGTGCACCAAAATTGTATCTCAAAACATGCGCCCAACAAGCGCGAAAATCCAAATCGGTGCATCCATCATGCACGAATGAAAATCTAAACCCTGCGCACTCAACATGCACGGAATCACGAAATCCAATGGCAAACACCGAACATGCGTAAGTACAGTCAAAAGCACGGAGTGCAAGAATCAACATCAATATCAGAATCAAAATCGACATATCAAATGACATCAAATCGATGTGAGGTGCAACCGTAGTGCACAAAATATAAATCCGGTGCAACAAAGGCATGAAATATAAATCTGATGCGATAAACGCAAAAAACATAAAACTGGTACGACAAACTCACGAAGTATAGAACTGGTGCATCCCATGCACAAATACCAAGCAATAACTCAAATGCGTAAGCAGCAACACCAAGTGTACCCAGGTATAAAGGAAATCATAAACGTGTGCAACTGCGTGAACAAAACACATATCAATGCACTACAAGCGCATATAAACTATACCGAGTGCAAAAATCAAATCGTGTGCGTAACATATGCACAACATCAAATCAACCGTATGAAATCCATGAAGTCATAAGCAGGTGCAGCCAAGGCACGAAACGATATACAATGCGGCTTAATCAAAATCAGGTGTACCGCGATGGAAAATCTCACAACCGGGTGCATCAGCGTGCACAAATCAAAACACTAAAAGTACATGAAAACTATGCAGGAAGCGTAAATCAAATCAACGGCAAAAAATAGGCATGAAATCACAATCAATGCCTCAAGAATAATAACTATGCGCAAGGTATAAATACCCAGTAGGTGCAACCATGGTGCAAGAAAACATATACCATGAAACTCAGTCATCACGACTAAATCATGCGAATAGATCGCCCAAAATACCGAAATCCAAAGTGACGGATACGTGATACTCAAATCACAAAATCACAAATCATAAATACCGCTGTCGGTATATCCTCCTTCAAAGTCGAGAAGGTGTCGATACATCCAACGCTAGCGGCGCAAGATATCTACTTGCCTCTTGCTCGCGGCTGGCGTCCTCTGCCTCTGGTTCCTTATCTTTCCTGTGGATTACCAATCTCGCAATCCATCGGCTCATCGGCCCGGTCAGGTGTGCTAACAGGAACGATTCCGCTCTGGCACTGCTCTGTTCATCTCTCAGTCCATCCTCACGACCGCTCGTAAAGCAGCACATCTCTGGCGCCGACCTCTGGTCCTCTGAATGTACATCACACGTCGGCTCCTGGTGCAAATCTTATTGCAGCAGTGTACTGGAAGGAATCCTTGCTCAAGGTCTCTTCTGATCTCGCCTAAGCTAAACTGTACGGAGGCTGGTACTCTGGCGTAATCTTTCCTCGCTCTTTAGACATCTGCGTCCTTAGTACAACATCTACTCGGAAGCTGGTCGCATCCCATCGCCTCTGTATGCATATCTGACCTTTAATCTTAACGGGGAGTAGTAACAGCTCGTCTACATCTCGCACGAACTTCTTATCCCGCTTGTCTGTATCATCGTCCATTTCGACGTCGCATCTCTATTTGCGCACTGCAATGCCCTCGGCTACGGTCCATCCGAAGTCCCTCACACAGACTCGAAATCACGAACTCGGTATCTTCATCACGCAGTAGGAGATATCTAGCCGAACACGTCCTCAGAGTGCATATCGCATCTCTGATGTCAGTGGAGTGGAACGGCATCTCGTCGAAATCTCATGCGAACTCTTTACTCCACTCTGCTTCAATATCGACTGATTCGTACTCATCTCATCGTGGCTGCACGGACTGCGCTCCAACGGTTATGCTCGTATCTGGAGTCTCCCAAGCAGTGTCCCATCACATGATATCCGAATGATGTCGAATCGTCCGATCGACTCGTCAGAACCTCACAATCCCCCAAGAGCTCAACATCTTGGGTACAGTTTAATAGTATCGAGTACATACCACAGCATCGGTGGTCCATCCGTAGAAGGGCAAACCCAAGCCTCACTAATGGCGCCGCGGAACTGCCGCAAACCCTAAGGTTCAAAGGCTTTCATACGGTCATTATGTCGAGTTAGGGTTTCATTTTTCTAGAGGGTCCATAGAATCGCTTGCATGTCTTTCCGAATACTTTAAACTTGGAAAATGGGTTCCTGACATTCGATCGTCTCAATCGACTCTCAACGAATCTGCGTGAAGTCGCCTCTAGCTGGAATCAATCTACCTGATGACCTCGCATCGGGGTAAGCGAACGAACCACATGTCCTAGTCATTCATCCTCTGTGACTAGCGACTCACCATCATATCTCTAAGTATATGTTCATGCTGCAGTAGCTCCAATAATCTGGGCGATATCTCATCATTCACAGCAACAACTGGCTCATTCGTCCGTACGCTGAACAGTGCCTCAATCATCATGAATAAGTGACATATCAATGGTCATCACATCCTGGCTGGCCTCTATCAGTAGCTTAATCCTCTGGTACCGATCGGTACGCTCGAGAAATCTCGCAAAAGCGATCAGTCCAACGCTCATGGCGTGAAAACACAATAAGACGACGCCTCAATATGCAATCGTATGTCTCTGGAAACACGCCCTGGTCATTCCTCGTCCACGACGAGCTCATGCTGACGCAACTCGAGCCGTAGCTCACTCTGCCCGTGCAATCGTGGCAGCAAAACCATAACCAATATCGATAAGGATAGATCATAGGAAGGACTATAATACTGTGCAAGGAAATGTACATCCTAAGGTTTCTTAAGCGGAGTGGCGTGTTGTAAGTATGCCGCGGAACATACGTACGGTACGTCCCTCTACTCAAGCTACCTACTCCATCAACCAAGGGTCATCCTATGCGACGAAAGTTCGGGTATAATACCCCCTCGACTAAGCCTAAGTTCCGTAAGGCCAAGCCTAAGTTCCGTATATAGATAACGCCCTAGGCTCCACATAGTCAAACTTAGCCTCGAACCAAGGTCAACCGAGCGCTCTGATACCAACTTTGTCACGACTCGAAAGAGCACGTGACTGGCCCTTGAATCCTATGAAGTCTATAGGACTCCATCTAATCCAAGTAAGCCAAAAGCCCAGAAATCTAAAACCATTTAAGGAGTAAATAAAGAAACTGGTTTTTAATAACAAAAGAAAGCATGTTTGAAATCAACGTTTTCAAATAACTAAGCCGAAATGCATTTTAAAAATGTTTAGTCTTTTCTGAAAATTTCGGCAAAATTTCCTTTGTAAAAACTGGCCCCAAACGGGGTACAACAAGAATAATATATATGAAATGATAAAAGGCATCCCCAAGCGGGAGCTAGCTCTTCGTCAATCGACGGTCACAACCACGCAAGCAATAATAATATACAACGCCAAAGGGCAAGGATCAAAACCCAAAAAGAGACTCAAAATAGCCAGAAAACCATAATACTACAAGTGTGACTCTAAGGTCGAAATAATACATCACTGTCTCTAAGTCTGAAACAATATACAAGTTTTGGTTGATGGAATTTCTAGATACAATGAATAATACAGGAACAATGGCAGTTCTGATACAAAAGAACCCACCTACCCAAGCAAGTCACCCATATGGAAGCAGTGTGCCAGAAATGCCGCTATGGAATCTGTACGGCAAAAACCTGCAAGGACTGTGGCACAACGGGGGTGAGTTGCCAACTCGTGAATAGAAAATATCTACAAGCAGAGATCGAATGTATGACCCATCCTAGGTCAATAAAATCAGATATATATAAACCTCAATATGAATAAGTCTGAAGCATGCTAAACTGGAAATGTAATCTCTATACATGAGTGTAGTGCCAAGTGCTCGTGCCAGTGCCTCAGGTAATAGCATATCATAAATATGAGGTATGATCAATGAAATCAATCTGCATGTACGTGGATCCCGTCCACTCGTCACCTAATGACAATAACCATCATGCATGTAAATATCATCAGCATATGCATGGAAATATGAGGATATAAACCACCTGTGTCCCTCGCGACACGTCAAAATCATAGAACCGGAGTGCCCAGCATCGGCACTCGAAAACATCATGAAAACTGTGCCTAGCATCGGCACGTAAATCCTTATATATCGGGCTCCATCTGCGGAATCGGCCTTCGGCCCCAGCAGTACGCCCATATCCATCTATCGACTCTGGCCGGTATCCTCCGGATAACCGCCAGGTCCAACCAATCACCGGTAGGTACTCGCCCGCCTCCAGGTTCAATCGGCAAAATCTTTCGATCATCTTGCCGAGGGGAACCATACCGAGTCCACCATGTACCCGCAATCGGCTCGTCCGCTCCTCGAATCGGGTTTCACATATCACTCTCAGCACCGAGAAAACACATGGTGGACGCACTGAAATATCATATCAAGGGTAACCGGGCTTTTAAAGCAATGACATATTCTCTTTTGAAATAACCACGGTTCCCAAATCCAGAAATATCATGGAAATAGCAACTCTCAATGCGTATAATCAGAAAGCATGATGTATATGACATGTAAAAGAAATGTAAGCATATCAGTCTGTCAAGCAAGAATCATATACCGAATGCAACAGTACTACAGTGTAGTGACATGGCAATTATCGATGATGAAGTGTGTGAGCCGGCAAACAAGTGTACGTGGAACATACGCATCATCGATAATGGTGCCGGTGTCCTAGAAGCATGACGGTAATATATCATAAACACAAGCAATGCAATGCAAAGAGCATGAGTATGCGGAATCGAATAATCAACGTAACAGTACAGACTCTATCTCAATAAATATATCATGCAACCTTGCCTTTTGAAATAAGACAAATCAGGGTTTTTGGTAAAATAAGGGCTACGGTGTTTTAAGAAAAGATGTGTCGTTTGAAAATATCCGTAGAATCCCTTTTGCCTATCTTTAAAATATCCACGATTCGTTAGTTTTGAAATAGGTATGACTCGGGTCTAGTCTAACGCTTACTATGCGAACTACAGACTCAATAATCAAGTCAATCGGGAGGGGTATGAAAACCACCTAAATCTGAGTCAATATATATATTATCTCATCACATAACAGGTATCACTACCATCATATCACATCTCAAATACGAACTTTGTCATATCGCCGAATCTCACGGCCTCAATCAAACCTCATCGACTCATCTCATTCCCACGTATCATCCTCAATCCCGTATATGAACACATAGTCCCATACCCATGTGTAGATATACACACCTCCATATGCACACAGATAAATGAAAGAATGTATGCAAGTATATGTGTACGTGTATGTGTGAGTGCAACCACTACTCTAGGGTTCGCACTATACTAAACCAATACATCCTTATCATCAATAATCCTAACAACACATAATAAATATATGTGTGTATACGTATTCATATACATCACCACGAACTGCGGGGGTGCTATACGTCATCCACCCGACTTCTCCCCGTAGATATAAATCTACTCACCTTGCTTCTCATGTGCCGATGCCGATGTCACCATCTTCATCTTCTTCGCCTCAACATCACGTCGGTACCTACACGTATATCACAAACGCTAAAGCACATGAAAATCACATCGGAAAACCAAAACAGCACACGCTACTCGCATAGGTAAAAACTTATCTTCTCGCATGTAAACACGATCAATATCCACTTATCGTTGACGTCAAACGCCACCCGACAGGAACGAATCACCAAATACCAAAATTTATGCTAAAACAAGTCGTAAACCATGCACCAACAAAGGAAAATCAACCCAGATTTTACCCTAGATGGAATCAGTCAAAATTGCACATGCCATGGGTCAAGACTACTGGAAATAGGGCCATGCACCAAAAACGAGGCAATTCCCTCCTGCTCTGGCCGCAAATTGCGGCCAGAAGGAATAAATCTGCGGCCGGAATTTGGAGTTGGGGGCTAGGGTTTGGTGTGGTTGTTCCATGGTGCCTGCACATCTCACTGTCAACTCAATTTTATTTCAGGGTTCTCGGAGTGTTAGCAGATTCCTAAATTCGATCACAGATTCACAGTTTTTCTCCGACATCGTCTCATAAATCCGTATTCTGTGTTCTAGTCTCTAGTTTGATCCAAAATAACATCACACCAGGGGTTCTATGGTCACAACAAGCCTCAATTTCACTTTGATTTCAGATCAAACCCTAAACCCTAACTTGATGTTTCACAAATCTACCAAACGACACCATATCGATATAAAACTAGTATTGATGTACAAGAAATGAGATACTACTCTAATAGGTGCAGAAATTACCTTCTTTGGCAACTCAAGAAAATTCTTGAGTTGCTCAATATCCTCCAAATCCAATCTTGCTAGGTTCAATGTATAGCTAGTGAGCTTGGGAGCAAGTTTTGTGAAGTGGGAATGGGGTTTTGGTGAGGGAAATGAGAGGTATTTATGGAGTGAAGGGGAGGGAGATGAGGGATGAGCAGGAGCAGCAGCGGCTCAAGGAGAGGGGAGAGAGAATGAGTGTGAGGAAATGATGGGAGTATGGTTCAAAAAGTGGGGGTTGACTTAGTCTCTCTCTCTCTCATCATGAAACCTTTTCTTTTCTTTTTCTTTTTCTTTTCCTTCTCACTACATTGCATACCCTAAGCAACCATACCCCAAAACATGTAACAAGTGTGGAAAATGATATGTCCACACTTTTGCATAAAAAAGCTAAAAATCCGATTAGCGATTTTTAATCGCGATTAGCACTAAATTAGCACATAACTAATCATAAAAACTTAAAAATGGCATAATTCTATAAAATACCCTATTTTAGAATTTTCCATAATTTCCCCCCATTTATTTGGATTTAATTATACCGGAATATTAAAATATTCATTAAAATAATATTAAATTATAAAATTCCCATAAATAATATTAAACAATGCCACTAACCAAAAATCACCACTTTCTGCCCTGATGGGGCCATAATTTGCGGCCACCATGATTAAATCTGCTATCAGAATAGGAGGGGAGGGGCTCGGATTTCTAGGGTAGGTTCCTGATTGCGTGCACGTCTCTCTGTGTTCGCTAAATAACTTTTAGGGTCTCCGGGTTATAGCAGATCTCAGTATCCCCTCACAAAATCCACAAAATACGATATCGGGAAAATTCTAACTTCGTGTTTTGGGTTCTATTCTCTGTTCTAGGTCAGGAAATCATCTCTAAAGTCTTGTAAACACTCACTACACATCAACTTACCACTTATCAGCATCTTGGAAATTTCCAAGAACACATAACTCACTAAATCTATTTCTAAATTAAACTAGGATATATAAACACAATTACTAATCTAAAAGTGTATGGATTACCTCAATTGGCAACTTATGAAAATTCTTGAGTTGCCCAATGTCTTTAAAATCCAAACTTGGATGGTTTAAAGGGTTTAGAATAGGTTTGTGCAAGTTCTGTATGAAGGTGGCATGAGGTTTTGGCAAAGGATTTTAGATGATGCATGAGCTAGAGAGATGAAGGAGATGAAGAAGAATGACAAGAAGAAAACAATGGAGATGGGGATGAAGGAATGGAGCAGCAAAGTCACACCTTCTCTCTTCTTAAAGCCCACCCTCTCACTCACCAAGTTTCTCCTACACCCACTTTCCCAAAATATCTGCTTCTCATTCATTTTTGTTTCTTTCTCTTAACTCTTTTTCTTTTCTTTTCTTTTCACTTTTCCTTTATTTTCTTTTCTAAATCTCATTCTTATAAAACTCACAAGTCATAAACACGAACACTTAACAACATGCACATGACATGGTGCACTAGCCATGGAAAAATGTAAAAATACGTATTTGGCCAAATCGCGATTAGTAGTGCACTAATCGATTTTAATCGAAATTTGCATATTATTAATTATAAAAATGCAAAAATCCGATAAATATTATTATAATAACTAAACCATTTTAATCTCCACTTATTTTCCAAATATTGGTATATACTTATATCATTTTGCGAAAAACCCCTATTCGCAAATCGAATAGTTTTCGTGAAATATATTATTTTAATATTAAATTCCAAAAATACTATTTTTATATTTATGAAATGTTACAATCTTCCCCCTTAAACAAATTCGTTCCCCGAATTTAAATTTAAACCCCAAAATACTAAAACCTTTCAATAATCAGCTCAAATCGACGGGGTTCAGAAATCACGGAATACACAAAAATACCACAGCGCATCATGTGCGCATGAAAACGAGTGCAAAACTCAAAATCGAACTCCGTCAAGCGTCACACAATCATCGGAATTATAAAGGAAATACGAATGTCGAATTCCACTACTGGAATCCAAATACACTATAGTCAAATCATAATACGTATATAGCACGCATCTTTGTAAAACCATTTTAAAAGTTGAATAACTCATGCCAAATCTATTCCAAATCTCCGTGATATGCATAGCTCATGGCACAAGTGGCGGACGATCATTTGTAAAGTTGAAAATATATATACTTATATATGTTTTGCTCGAATTATTCGTCCCGCCTTTTTTTTTTGAAATATCCCAGAAGGTTCTCTTGTAAAATTTCGTGTCACTCGTGGACACGTAGGAAATAGCGAGACTATAGCTCTTTTTTGAAAACCTTTTGGTAACTTTTCATGCATGCAAAAGTACTCAGGCATTGTCTTCAGACCAGTCCTGCTTGACTACTATATAATATAGTATCCATCATAAAAACGCGATACTCATAAATAAAATCAGCCTCAAAAGGCGTATCCAACATCACGTGCATCTGGTGCACACGGAAATCAAATCCAATACAAGTGTCACGATATGCTCAAAAGCAAAACTAAGTGCAACGGGTATGAACGAAAGCATCTGTCCAGTGCAACGGATGTGCATGACAACAATATCAAGTGCATCTAGAGTGCACGAAAATCTTAATCAAGCGCAACAACCATGCATGAATGAATTCTCCATCAAGTGCATCCAACATGCGCGAATAAAAATCTCAATCAAGTGCATCCAACATGCACGAATAAAAATATCAATCAAGTGCATCCAATATGCACGAATAAAATCCCAATCAAGTGCATACAACATGCACGAATAAAAATCTCCATCGAGTGCACCCGGTGTGCATAAAATCTCCTATCATGCGCCCAATATGCGCGAAAATCCAAAACAAGTGCGTCATGTCCGCACAAAATATCTAGTGCAGTAGCGTGCATGATAACAAACGCCAAGTGCAGACGCGCACGAAACATAAATCTGGTGCAACAAAAATACAAATCTGGTGCAACCAATGCACGAAATACAAAACTGGTGCAACCAATGCACGAAAACTCATCAATATCTCAAATGCTCACAAAACCAACACCGAGTATACCAAGGTGTATAGAATCATAAACGTGTGCAACCGCGTGCACAAAATCCATCCCAATGCACTGCAGACACATATAAGCTATACCGAGTGCATAAGTAAAGGCAAGTGCATCCAGCATGCACGAAATCGAATCAACAGTATCGAATCCACGGAACCATAATTACGTGCAACGAAGGCACAAATCAATACCAAGCACAATAGGTATGCACAAATCATAAACTAATGTAGCGGTGTATAAACATAAATCAAGTGCAATAACTGTGCACAAAATATAAATCTCCAGTAGGTGCAGTTATGGTGCACGAAAACATATTTCACAAAACCAAATCATCGAAACTCAAGTCCAAGTGATAAAAGTGTGATACTTGGATCACAAAACACAAATCTCAATAACTTACATTGAGGTACACCTCCTATAATGTCGAAAAATATGCCGGTGCGCCCAAAGCTGGCAGAGCAAGATCATCTACTTGCCTCCTGCTCACGATATGGCGTCTTCGGTCTCAGGGTCCTCGTTTCCTCTGTGGTTTACAAATCTCACGATCCTTCTTCTTGTCAGCCTGGTCAGGTGTACTAACGGAAAAGTCATGCTCTGGAACTCCTCTGATCACCGTTTGGCCAATCAACATGATCACTCTCAACGGCACATTACTGACGGCGGCATCTGGCCCTCTGAATACGCATGATATAACTGATCCTGGGTGCAAGTATTTATCGCTGCGGTGTCTTGGAATGAACCTGCTCATGGCTTCTTCCGATCTCACATATGCCGAACTATACGAAGGTTGGCACTCTTGCTTAACTCTTTTCTCATAACCGGACAGTTGTGTCCTTAGCCCGGCTTTCATCTGGAAATTTGACTGTATCTAACGCTTCTGCACATGTATCAATCCTCTGTCATCAACGGAGAGTAACAACTGCTCTTTAACCTCTTACACGAACCTCTTGTTCCATTCATCTTTATTATCGTCCACTTCGACGTCATCTCTTGCTGTCTGCATATTGCAATCCGTCCTCGGCTACAATCAATCTGGATTCTCCCACATGGACTCGAAATTATGAACTCGGTATCTTCATCAATCTATAGAAGATATCTATCCGAACACATCCTCGGGAACTTGTCCAAATCATCAGAGGAATACACTTTATTCATCCGTTCTCGATCAACTCACAACACATCTGGTGAGGTCCTTCTATCTTAAACTGGTCAACTTACCGATCGCATATCGGAGCATCTGATGAACAACGTCCTCTCTTGCTCGACTTACTCTAGATCCGAGTAAGATCCTTCAACTGGAATTCTTCAACTCAACCTGCATCGGCACATCAAATTTGATGAATCATAATAGTCGCTCCACTCGAGATAGACTAGCTACCTCCTGTCACATCTCTGCCTGAAAGCTCCAGCGGTTTCAGCTCATAAACTATGGAAATGACATCCCATCAATCTCAGCAACAACTGGGTCATCTGTCTGCACGGTAGACAACTGATCAGTCGAAAATACTGCATTTTTAACACGGTAATTCCCTATCATTTGCACTCATCTAGAAGTGTTCGGTATTCATATTGCACATATTAGCAAAACAGTCGTAAAATACCAGATTTCATGTGTTATACTCTAAAACCGGCATTTCTGGGGAAATTGACTGTATTTCATGGCATTGCATCATTCTTGTGTAGCGCAACTTGTGTTTCGAAGTCTGTGCAGGGAAATCTAGAAGAATGGTCAAAATTATACAACAGTGCTGCTAAAAAATACGCCAACTCAAGGATTTGGAATCTGGCAATGATCTAGAAGGAATTCAGGGAATCAACATATCAGAAAGTACACCTGAAGACATAGGAAGACATTACCTGAAGTGTCAAGCACTATGGCCCACAAAGGACCGCGGAACCGCGGCCTAAGCCAGCTTGTGCCGCGGATCCGCGGTCACATGACTGCCACGTCACCCCATTTCAACTGCAGAACTCCTATCTCAGTTCCTACATCTCAGCAAGACACTGCAATTTCCAGAAAGCTCTCGAACATTCTGCCAGATCAGCAATCCCTTGGGTTCTAAACTAAGCACTCCAAGCTTCCACAACAAGCTTCACCATAACTACATTAAGAGCCTAGAACCTTCTCCCTAACCTCCTAGCTTAAGGTAGAAGCTAAGCCCCTAACTAACTACTTCTAGAAGCCTCTCCCTATAACAAACTTTTGGAGGGAAATTCAAATTCAAAATCCTAGACCTAGGGTTTTGGAAACCTATAAAAAGGACCCTAGGCCTCTCTTGAAAAGGTTGTTCATTGTAGGTTGTTGAAAGCTAATCAATCTTTAATTCTTCATCTTCCTACAAGTTTAGTGACAAAACTTGCCACCTCCAAACCCTAACCCTAATCCAATCAAGAAACCAAATTCAAGATCCTTTGAGTTCTAGCAAAGCAAGTCTTCAACCATCCTTTAGAAGCGAAGTCGGACTTCAACGGAGCACGAGATCCAAGCCGATCCACGACTCAAGGAGCCGATGCAACGCTAGATTCGACAATCTTGTTCCTTCTCAAATTCTTGTAGTCTTGAGCAATGTGTAACAATTTGTGGAATAAATAAAGGTGAAGATTCTTTTAACTTGCTTATATTTCAATTCGAGCATTATGATTCATATTCAATTCTTGAATGTATTCTTCGTGATGATGCTTGAGTAAAACTCTGCTCATGGAGGAATCGAGATGATTGTAGAATGATGATGTTGACGAATCTTTAAACGTTTTCTTAAGTCTTATAACAATTGTAAATTCTTGAAAATTGAATGATCGATGATCTAGATCGATGCGAAATGCGTTCTTGATTATCTTCGCACGATCTAGAGATCAACGATCAATCATTCGATTTCCGAGAAGCTATCTTGTGAATGCGGTTCATCGAAAGGACAAAGGATAGGATGAAGAAACCCTAATTCTTCGCAAGATCCTTAATCCTCGATAAATCGACATCGATTTAGCATCAATTCGTTAATGGATAAGAAACGTTAATTTCTAGTTTCTTCACATCTACGATCTAATCGATTCCTACGAGCTTTACTTTAAATCTTGAAACTTAAATCGATTGGAATTCTATCATTACTTGATTCTTGATGTTTATCGCTTTCTTGATTCTTGATTAGATTTAGTTGATTCTTGAAATTCATCGATATAAATCTTGAATCATTTTTGCTTTTCTTTTCTATTAAATTTTCGATTCAAACAAAACAAAATACGAATGAATCGCACAATCCCTGTGGACGATCCGCACTTACTAACGCGCTACAAACTGACACTGTTATTGATTGCGGTGAAATAATTCTTTGATTGTGATTTCTATTCATTTTCTAAACCGACACACAAAGAAACTATCAATCCAATGGCGCCGTTGCCGGGGATCGCTCTAATTCGTTCTTTATTTGAAATTTGAATTGAAAGATTTATTCCATTACAATTTTGTGATCAAAATTCGCGCAAAAAACTAAACGATTTGTTGTGATTTGATTGCGAGGAGTTCTGGAAGCTGTGGAGCAATTGAATTTATTTTCAGAATATACCAGAGGACTAAGGGAGTAAACAGAAGCTCCCAGTAAAAATTTGGTGCAGGGATCCCTTAACCTCACCGCGATTCTGCGGCCCTAGACCCCTATTGCGGCGGTTCCGCGGCCTCCTCAAGGCTTCACTGCACAAAAATTTGCTCAGGTGAATCCCAACTTTCTTATCTCTTCCTAAATCTGCTCCAATTGACAATTTGCTGCAGATTTCTTTGCAAAAATTTGCAGCGCCGTAAAAGAAAAATAAATTGTGCGTGTGTTGATTTTTGTGGTTATTTGCATATTAATACGGAAATTAAGGGGCACGGCCAAATCCAGATTAGGTAAGGAGTTCATTACCCTTCCTAAGCCCCAAAAATCACAAAATTTGCATCCGCATTTACCATCATTAACTAAAAAAATATCTAGAGATGACTCTAAGGACCGTCGCGCTTACTTAGGACAAGAGAAGGCGGTGGGTAATTCATTGCTTATCCGCGTTTCTTTTGTGGTGTCTAAGGCAAGTGTGTCGAAGGCTAGTGGTTACTTAATTAGGCCCACTACTTACGTAGTGGAGAACCTCCCACTTACCTGGCACTTACCTGGCTATAAGAGAGACAAAGAGGCAGTGGAGGATTTATCCTACGACTTGTCTTTTGGCAGTTAGGAGCGGTCTAGAGATTTGACCTAGGTAACCCCTAGAATTAGGGTTTTGCTTGTTGCATTTGTTGTGATCGCATCATTTTTTCAAAAATCCGTATCATTTTTCAAAACAAACACCGCATTCATTCATTCCCCTAATTATAAGTCACGCTGCCACTTGTACTAACCCTTTTTAGTGCAAGATAGGCTGGACACGGGATTCTAGTGCCCGTTTAGTCCGTGTACCCTTGATCGACTCGGAAGTCGGTATTTCTCCATTTACTTCTTCTTTACCCACTACCACACGCACATCGATGGATCTGTCTCCATCGAATTTCTTTACCACTAATCTTCCGCCGTCTGTTGGTGCGCAGAATCCACCCCGCATCTCTCTCCAATAGATGTGCTATCCTTTGAGAGGTCCTCTTTCGACCTGCTTATCCATTCCACCAGTCAACAGGGATAATTTTTAAATTAAACCCCAATACATCAACCTTTTACCCAAATTCCACGGACTCGAGACTGAAGACGCTTACGTTTTTATCACCAAATTTGAAAACGTATGCGCAATGATAGGTACGTCACAACTTTTAGTGGATGCTATGCGTCTACGTCTTCTTCCATTTACTTTGTGCGATATAGCCGAGAAGTGGCTATATAACACTACCGCACATTCCATTACGAATTGGGAAGAAATCGTTGCGGAATTTCTTAAGAAATTCTACCCTATGCAAAAGACAGCTCGAATCCGTAGCGAACTAAATCAATTCACCCAGCTTCCTACTGAACCATTTTCAAAATGCTTTGAACGTTTCAAGGATCTTTTGGTTCAATGTCCTCATCACGGCATCCTGAGATGGGATCTTTTCCGAATCATTTATGAGGGCATTAACCCAAACACTAAACAGAACCTTGAAAACATGTGTCAAGGCACTTTTATGACTAAGGATGATGGGGAAGCTTGGAAATTTTTAGAAGAGTTCGCTGGCAAATCACTACAGTGGGAGAGTGGAACCTAATCATTGAATAGGGGTGGCGTACACCAAATTGATGTGTCCATAGGTGTTCGAGCTGAGATGGCAGCAATGCAAAAGAAGCTCGAGGCTATGGAACACAAATTTTCAGCAGCCTCCCTAAACCCAATGTCGCTCCCCAAAACTGTATGTGGGTGTTGTTCTGATCCTTCTCACTTAACGGAAAAATGTCCATTAAACTCTTCGTTTCAAGGTCACGAGCATACTAATGCCGCATTTCAAAGACCTAGAAACGATCCATATTCTTCCACGTACAATCAGGGTTGGAGGAATCACCCGAATTTTGCTTGGAACCAACAACAACAATCTCAAAACACGGTTCCAAGCCAAAATAATTTCCAAAGGGCTCTTCCACCACAACAGCACCACTTCAACTCACTCAGCACCCCTACCAGTCACAAAATTTTCAAAACCAGGTCAACACTCCTGCACCGTCTAGTCCTATGCAGTTGTCCTGTTCTGACGAATTCTCTCAATTCACTCAAACCATGAAATCACTCCTGTCAAATTTCATAGTGGTGTCGGCTGAGGTTAGATCTTCCGTCAGTAAGATAAAGAAAAACTCATCGTCCCAAGCTGAGAGTATCAGATCGATGGAAGCTGAAATTGCACGACTTAAAGCCGAAATGAGTGCGAGAGAAAAAGGGAAACTTCCGTCTCAACCCCTACTGAATCCTGGGCATTACAATGTAAATGCCGTCACAACGTTGAGATCAGGAAGAGTGCTGAATAACCATGTCGGAGAAGGAATTGATGATATTGAAAATCCTATCAATAACACCCCGGCTGAGACCTTTCCTCACACACACACTTCTACTTCTGAGCCTTGTTCTTCTACCCCACCGCCTTCTCACGAGCCTATTCTCCATTTCGCACTAGGCTCGACACCTCAGTTTAGCTTTTCTAGTTCTTCATAGACGATCCCCACTCCTCTTTTGGGATCCCGTCTACCCCCACTTCCTTCTCCTATGATGGACCCGGCGCTTATTGCTAAAGCTCCTTACCCGAATCGGTTAAGGGGTAACAGATCGAGTCCACATATGGAGAAAATTATAGAAATGTTCAAACAGGTTAACATCAATATCCCTCTCCTAGATGCTATTCAACAAGTCCCCGCTTATGCAAAAATTCTTAAAGACTTGTGCACTAGGAAGAGGAAGACTCAAGTGCCGAAGAAGGTCTTCATGTCTAATAATATTAGCAATGCTTTTATCCCACAGCTACCAAAGAAACGTAAGGACCCAGGATGTCCTACGATATCGATTTCTATTGGGGGTAAAAACATAAATCGTGCTCTGTTAGACCTTAGCGCAAGTGTTAACCTACTTCCATATTCTGTCTATGAGCAGCTAGGGATTGGAGAGTTGAAACCAGCTCACTGCACTCTCCAAATGGCAGACCGTTCGATCACCAAACCTAGGGGTGAACTAGAGGATGTGTTGATAAAGGTCGGGAAATTTGTATTCCCTATAGACTTCATTGTACTCGATACACAACCTGTAGCGAACCACCAGAGCCAAATTCCGGTGATTTTGGGTCGACCTTTCCTTGCCACTTCCAACGCGGTTATTAACTATAGAAATGGTTCAATGAACTTATCATTTGGAAATATGACCATTGAATTAAACATCTACAAAGTTGGAAGTCAGCCATCAGAACCCTCTGCTCATATTCTTGATGTGTGCTCTGTCCACGAGATCGCTCCCGAAAGTTGCGGAGTTGAGGAACTTTGCTTTACAGATCTCGACGACACCACCACATCACTGTTTGATCTTACACATGATCTTAGTGAGGACACCTTTCCCACATTTGAGTCCGACACTCCTGACTTTTCACCACCCGAGTCTGTATCTTTCAAAGGCTATGAGTTTCTTTGTAACTCCGAAAATCACTCGATGATCCCACCTTCTATTATTTCTCGCCAGCATTTGATCTCAAAATTTTACCTTCTCATCTTAAATATGCATATTTAGGTGAGAATGAGTCTTTACCGGTTATCATATCCTCATCTCTAGCATTAGAGCAAGAGAATGCACTTTTATCGGTATTGAGATCTAATAGAGAGGCGTTTGGTTGGACTATGGCGGACATCAAAGGGATTAGTCCCTTGATTGTAGAACATCATATACATGTGATGGATAATGCCAAACCAACCCGAGAACCACAGAGACGGTTGAATCCCTTCATGAAGGAAGCGGTGATGAAAGAGATCGCCAAATGCCTTAATAATGGTATTATATACCCTATCTCCGATAGCCAATAGGTGAGTCTTATACATGTCGTCCCTGAGAAATCTGGCATCACTGTTATTACCAATGAGGCTAATGAGTTGATTCGGACACGCGCCCAAACTGGGTGGCGTGTATGTATTGATTACAGAAAACTCAATGCCGCCATAAGGAAAGACCACTTTCCTCTACCATTCATTGATCAGATGCTGGAACGTTTAGCTGGACGAGGGTATTATTGCTTTATGGACGGATACTCTGGCTATAATCAGGTCCCCATAGCCAAAAAGGATCAAGATAAAACCACTTTTACTTGTCCTTTTGGTACCTTTGCTTATAGACGCATGCCATTTGGGTTATGCAATGCTCCCGCTACTTTTCAGTGGTGTATGATGGGGATATTCCCTGACATGGTAGAGAATTTTCTGGAGATCTTTATGGACGATTTCTCGATTTTTGGAGACACTTTTTCTGATTGCCTAGCGAATCTTGACGCAGTTCTTACTTGTTGCAAAGAGAAGAACTTAACCTTGAATTGGGAAAAATGCCATTTCATGGTCCAAGAAGGAATTGTGCTTGGACATGTTATTTCACAGAAAGGCATTGAGGTTGACAGAGCTAAGATAGATGTCATTCAAAACCTTCCTCATCCCAAAAGCGTCAAGGTCATTCGATCATTTCTTGGCCATGCGGGCTTTTATTGGAGATTCATTAAGGACTTTAACAAAATTGCTAGACCCTTAACTCTTCTCTTGGCCAAGGATACGACCTTCCACTTTGACTCGGATTGTGAGGCGGTTTTCGACTCACTCAAACACTCCCTCACTACAGCCCCCGTTCTATCGTCTTCAAATTGGGACTACCCCTTTGAGCTGATGTGTGATGCATCCGATTTTGCAGTAGGTGTAGTTTTAGGACAGCACATTGAAAAGATGCCACACGTGATCTATTATGCGAGTAAGACCCTGAATGATGCTCAAATCAATTATACAACTACCGAAAAAGAACTTTTGGAGGTTGTATTTGCATTAGAAAAATTCAGGCCTTACTTGATTGGCTCACCTATAGTTGTGTACACTGACCACTCCGCCTTGAAACATCTTCTGGCGAAGAAAGATGCAAAAGGTAGGCTAATACGCTGGATCCTTCTATTACAAGAATTTGATCTTGTTATCAAAGATAAGAAAGGATGTGAAAACGTGGTAGCCGACCATCTTTCACGCATCTCTTCTTCACCCGTGACCCTGCCGATCAATGATTTGTTTCCGGACGAACAACTCTTGAGCGTATCCAATGAACCTTGGTTTAGGGATATTGTGAACTATCTTGTCACGGGACATATACCCAGCGATTGGTCAAAACAGGACAAATACCGTTTTCTATCCCAAGTAAAACAATTTTACTGGGATGATCCATATTTGTTTAAGTATTGTCCTGATCAGATCATTCGCCGTTGTGTCCCGAAAGAAGAGTTCAAGAGTGTTCTTTCTTTTTGTCATGATCAGGCTTGCGGGGGTCACTTCGGTCCTAAAAAGACGGCGGAGAAGGTTTTGCAGTGCGGATTTTATTCGCCAACCTTGTTCAAGGACGCATTTGAGCATTGCAAAACCTGTACACAGTGTCAGTGCACGGGTAGAATTTCCTGGAGAAATGAAATGCCTCAGCAACCCATCTTAGTGGTTGAAATTTTCGATGTTTGGGGCATTGATTTTATGGGTCCCTTTCCCAACTCCTTTGGGAATTTGTACATACTGCTAGCGGTTGATTATGTCTCAAAGTGGGTTGAAGCCATTCCATGTCGCACTAATAACAAGAAAGTTGTCATTAAGTTCTTAAAAGAGAATATCTTTTCGCGATTTGGACACCCACGTGCTATCATTAGCGATAATGGGACACATTTCTGCAACAGGTCTTTCGAGACTCTGATGTGGAAATACGCAATCAACCACAGACTTTCTACATCCTATCATCCCCAAACGAGCGGGCAGGCTGAGATTTCAAATAGACAGATCAAACAAATCCTGGAGAAGACTGTTGCTAAGAATAGAAAAGATTGGTCGACCAAACTGACGGATGCTCTTTGGGCATTCCGAACTGCATTTAAAACCGACCTAGGGATGTCTCCATATAGGATAGTGTTTGGGAAGGCATGTCACTTACCTGTCGAGATTGAGCATAAAGCATTGTGGGCTATTAAGGAAATTAACTTTGACCTAAACCAAGCCTGCAACTTTCGGAAGCTGCAATTAAATGAGCTAAGCGAACTCCGCGATGAAACTTATGATAACGCTGTAATCGTAAAGAATAGGACCAAGGTTTTTCACGATAAAAACATTTTGAGGAAAACATTTACACCTGGTCAGCATGTCCTTCTTTATGATTCACGACTACACCTTCACGCGGGTAAGCTTCGATCTCGGTGGAAGGGACCTTTTGTTGTGCGGTCTGTATACCCGCACGGGGCAGTAGAAATAGAAAATGTTAAAAACAGCACATTTTTCAAAGTGAATGGACATAAACTAAAGCCGTATTTTTCCACTGACCCCATGGTGGAGCTCCTGTTCTTACAGGAGCCATTTTATCTTGATTAAAATTCCTCCGTCTCACCTCCATGTCATGTATATCATTGCATCACCTTTTTGAATGGAGGTGAGTGAAAAAAAATAAGTTTGGGGGAGGATCTTCACTTATATATTTTGCCCCCGCTAATAAATTCCTTCCAGACTTACAGGTTTTGTAGATATAACGGTTGGCAGCAGTGAGGACACTGTTGAAAACAAGTTTGGGGGAGGTTTGTGCTTAAGTTTTTGCATCATTTGCATATCATTTGCATAAGCACAAAACATTTCTTTAAAAACTTATAAAAATTGAAAAAAATTCAAAACTCATAAAAATTAAAAAGTTTTCAAAATATAAAAATATTTTAATATTTAACATTTTTGTACATAAATAAGATAATAAAAGATTAGATAGTGAAAAATTACATCCATGAGATTGGAAAAATTTAAGAAAACCAAGAAAATTAGAAGTTTTCTTAAACGAACGAGTAATAAGTAGTTATGAGCCGTTGTCCCAAGGGTTAGTAAGATGAAGGAAGTCACTAATCTGAGGATAAAAATAAGTCTGAAAAATAGTTTCTACTCTGGAAGCCAAACATTTTGAACGTTGATACCCTGCTATTCGCACATGCACACGTCTTGAAGCCCGGGATAGTAGAGGATACCTTGAAATGCTCTTGTCTTAAAGCCGATGTATGAAGGAAATAAAAAAAATGAATAAAATATATAGTGGTGAGAAAAATGAACACTGGTTTTGTTATCGCCAAGGCAGCAATAAAAAATATAGCGAGGGTTCCTCTTCACCAAGTGCCCTAAGGCCAACTGGTCTCGGAGTCACTGCTAAGCCTTAGGTGGTGCAAGACGAGGAAAATACACCAAATAAGCAAGCACATGAGTAATCGGTCGGTTAGTACCTCAAGAAGTATTAACGGTCGCATGAAAGTGTGTGAACAACTTCATCTAAATATTCATTAATTAAAAAGTACTGAGGCTGATGGGCAAGAGTATGATAGCTTGAATTGAATTCTCCGGGTGTAGGGATGTCTTTACACACACGCAGGGTTATATGATCGATGTTTGGAAAAAAGATAGGAATGAAAAATAAGACGATGTTTTATTGAGGGGGGACGTGATTTCTGACATCTTTTCATGACTATTAAGATAGGGCTCATGACAACCGAAAAGCTAGCTTAGCTGGAAACCCTAATTTTCAAAGTCTTTCTTTTACAATTCTTGTCTTTAAATGTAATATTCATGATCTTTCTTTTAAAGGCTTGTTGCACGTGCTCAGTACAATCGTGTTGCCTACGAAAGTGTGCTAGTTAGTTTTTCTCTTTCTTTATTTTCTCCTTCTCTTTTCAATAAAACAGTTCGCTCGAGACGATCGAAAATAAGTTTGGGGGAATTTGATCAGTCGAAAATACTGCATTTTTAACACGGTAATTCCCTATCATTTGCACTCATCTAGAAGTGTTCGGTATTCATATTGCACATATTAGCAAAACAGTCGTAAAATACCAGATTTCATGTGTTATACTCTAAAACCGGCATTTCTGGGGAAATTGACTGTATTTCATGGCATTGCATCATTCTTGTGTAGCGCAACTTGTGTTTCGAAGTCTGTGCAGGGAAATCTAGAAGAATGGTCAAAATTATACAACAGTGCTGCTAAAAAATACGCCAACTCAAGGATTTGGAATCTAGCAATGATCTAGAAGGAATTCAGGGAATCAACATATCAGAAAGTACACCTGAAGACATAGGAAGACATTACCTGAAGTGTCAAGCACTATGGCCCACAAAGGACCGCGGAACCGCGGCCTAAGCCAGCTTGTGCCGCGGATCCGCGGTCACATGACTGCCACGTCACCCCATTTCAACTGCAGAACTCCTATCTCAGTTCCTACATCTCAGCAAGACACTGCAATTTCCAGAAAGCTCTCGAACATTCTGCCAGATCAACAAGCCCTTGGGTTCTAAACTAAGCATTCCAAGCTTCCACAACAAGCTTCACCATAACTACATTAAGAGCCTAGAACCTTCTCCCTAACCTCCTAGCTTAAGGTAGAAGCTAAGCCCCTAACTAACTACTTCTAGAAGCCTCTCCCTATAACAAACTTTTGGAGGGAAATTCAAATTCAAAATCCTAGACCTAGGGTTTTGGAAACCTATAAAAAGGACCCTAGGCCTCTCTTGAAAAGGTTTTTCATTGTTGGTTGTTGAAAGCTAATCAATCTTTAGTTCTTCATCTTCCCACAAGTTTAGTGACAAAACTTGCCACCTCCAAACCCTAACCCTAATCCAATCAAGAAACCAAATTCAAGATCCTTTGAGTTCTAGCAAAGCAAGTCTTCAACCATCCTTTAGAAGCGAAGCCGGACTTCAACGGAGCACGAGATCCAAGCCGATCCATGACTCAAGGAGCCGATGCAATGCTAGATTCGACAATCTTGTTCCTTCTCAAATTCTTGTAGTCTTGAGCAATGTGCAACAATTTGTGGAATAAATAAAGGTGAAGATTCTTTTAACTTGCTTATATTTCAATTTGAGCATTATGATTCATATTCAATTCTTGAATGTATTCTTCATGATGATGCTTGAGTAAAACTCCGCTCGTGGAGGAATCGAGATGATTGTAGAATGATGATGTTGACAAATCTTTAAACATTTTCTTAAGTCTTATAACAATTGTAAATTCTTGAAAATTGAATGATCGATGATCTAGATCGATGCGAAATGCGTTCTTGATTATCTTCGCACGATCTAGAGATCAACGATCAATCATTCGATTTCCGAGAAGCTATCTTGTGAATGCGATTCATCGAAAGGACAAAGGATAGGATGAAGAAACCCTAATTCTTCGCAAGATCCTTAATCCTCGATAAATCGACATCGATTTAGCATCAATTCGTTAATAGATAAGAAACGTTAATTTCTATTCTTCTTCACATTTACGATCTAATCGATTCCTACGAGCTTTACTTCAAATCTTGAAACTTAAATCGATTGGAATTCTATCAATACTTGATTCTTGATGCTTATCGCTTTCTTGATTCTTGATTAGATTTAGTTGATTCTTAAAATTCATCGATATAAATCTTGAATCATTTTTGCTTTTCTTTTCTATTAAATTTTCGATTCAAACAAAACAAAATACGAACGAATCGTACAATCCTTGTGGACGATCCGCACTTACTAACGCGCTACAAACCGACAACGTTATTGATTGCGGTCAAATAATTCTTTGATTGTGATTTCTATTCATTTTCTAAATCGACACACAAAGAAACTATCAGTCAACAACATCACGATCTCTGAGATAGGCTGTACATCAACAGTCCTCCTAATCTGGCAGCCTCTATAAATGGCCCGATCATCCGGTGCAAAACTGAACACTCGCCTCAACGAGTGATCACAACACAAAACTATACCTATACGTTCCTGTGTCACCAACAAACAACATCATGGTCAGTCCTCATCCGTATCGAGCTCGCCCTGACCGCAACAATAGCAGCAACACAATCTGCGCTCAAACCATGGTGACAGGAACCTTAAGCAGGTATCGATGATGATAGATCAAATGAACGGAAGAAATCAACAGATCCCAAATGGATATATGATCATAGGAACGAATAGTATCACAGATCCCAAGATATGTACATCCTAAGGTTTCTTAAGTGGAGTATCGTATCGTAAATATGTCGCGGAACATACGTACGGTACGTCACTCTACTCAAGCTATCTACTCCATCAATCAAGGTCAACCTATGAAACGAATGTTCGGGTCTAATACCCCCCGTCAAGTCTAAGTTCCGTAAGTCAAGCTTAGGTTCCGAAATATATATGCCCTAGACTCCGCATAGTCAAATCCAAATCCAAACCAAGGTTAAACCTAACGCTCTGATACCAACTTTGTCACGACCCGTAATTTATAGCGTGACTGGCACTTAAATTACGCAACGTCCAAAGGCGTAACGTAAATCAAGTAAGCCGAAGCCCAGAAAATCTAAACCTTTTTGTGGAAAATAGTAGGGGTGCAGTTTGAAATAAAGGTATAATGAATCATGTTTTTCCTTGAATGCATAGCTAATGAAACATGATAATGCAAGTGGATTATACTACAGTTGAAAACATGTTTCGTCTTTAAAAATTTGGGCAACACCTCCCTTGTATATTTTGATCCCAAAAAATATACACAATAATATATAGGCATCCCCAAGCGAGAGCTAGCACTTCGCCAACCGGTGGAATCACAACCACGCAATAACATATATACGACGCCCAACGACGAAGATCAACCCAAAAAGGAACAATAAATAAGCAAGACACTAAAACTCAAGAAGCGAACATAACCCATCGCTAAGTCTCGCAAAACCAAGTCTAGCTAATTCTATCGATATACAATTTCTAGTATCTGATTTGATTTGATCTGATGGAGTTTATCTAGATAAAACGGAGTATAAAGTTCGAGAGTGGGAACGATCAAACATGTGTCCCACCTACCAAAGCAAAGCACCCTGGATGAAGCTGTGTGCCGGCGAAACCACAACTGATCCCAAGCGGTCAAACCTGCAAGAATTGTGGCACAACGGGGGTGAGTTGTCAACTCGTGAGTAAAAAACATCAGCAAGTAGAAATCGAATAAAACAACATTTGCCTTGGTCACTATATCTTGAAGGTAATATTATGATATCTAGGGTGACCAAGTACGCATATATATCAACAATCGAGTCAATTCAATGACATATATAAATAAACATCCGACATCATATGCCTATATGGATGTGGATATCATCAACGTGTCCATCAACGACATAAACAATATCATGGAACCCTAGTGTCCCACAACGACACTTGAACGTCAAGAAAACATAAGCCTGTGTATATATATATATATATATATATATATATATATATATATATATATATATATATATATTTGAGGATATCAACCACGCGTGTCCATCAACGACACAAACAATATCATGGAACCTGAGTGTCCAACACCGACACTCGAAACATCATGAAAACCCATGTCCAGCATCGACACGTAAATTCTCATATCTCAGGTGCCGCATACTCAGATCGGCCCTCATATCTATCTCATCTCAGGCGCTGCATCCTCAGATCGGTCCTCATATCCATCACATATCATAACTCTATAACGGTGTCCTCCGGATATCCGCCGAGCTCTATATAATCACCGGTAGGTAGTGTTCCCCTGCCAGGCTCACCGTCTAACAATACGAGTCTTCTTGCCCCGGGGTACCTCACCGGGTCCACCATATACCCGCAGACGGTGCCTACCGCTCCTCGAATCGGGTATACTCACTACTCAGAACCGAGAAAAACTCATGGTTGAGACCTCGAAATATCATATCAAGAGAAACCGTATTTTTAAAACAATACACAATTTCCTTTGAAATTAAACTGCGGTTCTCAAATCCAGAGATCTCATAAAAACAACATCTCAATGCATATAACCATAAAGTACGATGTATGCAACATAGAGTAGTAATATGAGCATATCGAGTATATCATGCAAGCATGTCAAGTGATAATACTGAACAATGAATGTACTTTTACGTTTAAGAGTAATATCATGATAGGACATCTCTACTGTGTAAGTAACATGGCAATTTCCGATGATGAATGTGTGTGAACTGGAAAATCTGTGTAAGTGTAACATGCACATCAACGGTAATTGTGCAGGTGTACTAGCAGTTGATATCATATAACATTAAATACTGGAAACATGATAGGTATCACACGAGGAATAATCCAACATAAATATGAACTATAGTAAGGTAGCCTCTTATATCAACGATCCCGCCTCATAGTATCAAGTATTGCAATATCCTCGTCATCATTCTCAATTCATGAGCGCGGATCAAACATTCAGTAAACGCATCGCATACGGTAATCTATCGTACGGTGTCACAAACATAGTAGGGAATCTATCCTCCTATTCACCAACAAGGTACGGATCTATAATCTCGTACGGCAAACCTTATCAATCATATAACACATCTATAACAATCTTATATCATGTCATCTTGCATATACGTCATATCTTGTTAATCTCAATTCATATCGATCTCGATCTCATATCCTATCTTTATCAACCCATACTTGTCCTCTTTCAATTCATATATATCATTATTCACTTTCTCATTTTATAATCTCATATATCAATCCAAGTCATCTATATCTATCATCTCAATATCCCACATCATGTTATTCTATATACCTATATCATATTATCAAGTCAATATATATTCATTAGTGTCAACTTTTTATCATATTATATCTTACTGAATCCTATAATCATGTCCGTAAGTTCGTAGCATATCCTTTATCAAAATTATAATTTATAAAACAATCTTTCCATATCAATGGTTGCGGGGGTGCTATACGCCATCCACCCAACTTCCCGCTTAGATATAAATCTACTCACCTGCTAAACTCCTCGCTTAAACGAAGTTGATGTGCTTCGTCGTCTCGGAAATTCACACGAAGGTACCTATAATCAATACACATCGAAATGCAATTAAAACCAATATGAAAAACCGATACGGCACACGGTTCGCTCATAGGTTAGAACCTATAGCCTACGCATGCAAAATCAACCAAATAAACCTCGTCCGTTGACGTACAAATGTCCAACGACGGAATCCAAACTTAAATATCAAAACCATGTTTCATAAATCGGAAAACGAAATTTAGCAACTTGAGAAACCACTCCCAGATTTTAACTCAGGTAAAATTAGCTAATTTTGCACATGGGGTTAGTCTAGATACCAGATAACAATGCCACTAACAAAAATCATCACTTTCCACCATGATGGGGCCGTAATTTGCGGCCACCATAATTAAATCCACGACAAGAATAGGAGGGGAGGGGCTCAGATTTCTATGCTAAGTTCCTGGTTGCCTGCATGTCTCTCTGTGTTCGCTAAATAATTTTTAGGGTCTCCGGGTTATAGCAGATCTCAGTATCCCCTCACAAAATCCACAAAATACGATATCGGGGAAATTCTAACTCCGTGTTTTGGGTTATATTCTCTGTTCTAGGTAAGGAAATCATCTCTAAAGTCTCGTAAACACTCACTACACCTCAACTTATCACTTAACAGCATCTTGGAAATTTCCAAGATCACATAACTCACTAAATCGATTTCTAAACTAAACTAGGATATATAAACACAATTACTAATCTAAAAGTGTATGGATTACCTCAATTGGCAACTTAGAAAAATTCTTGAGTTGCCCAAAATCTTCAAAATCCAAACTTGGATGGTTTAAAGGGTTTAGATAGGTTTGTGCATGTTTTGTGTGAAGGTGGCATGAGGTTTTGGCAAAGGATTTGAGATGACGCATGAGGTAGAGAGATGAAGGAGATGAAGAAGAATGACATGAAGAAAACAATGGAGATGAGAATGAAGGAATGGAGCAGCAAAGTCACACTTTCTCTCTTCTTAAGCCTACCCTCTCACTCACCAAGATTCCCCTACACTCACTCTCCCAAAATATCCGCTTCTCATTCATTTTTGTTTCTTTCTCTTAACTCTTTTTCTTTTCTTTGTTTTTCTTTTCTTTTCACTTTTCCTTTCATTTCTTTTCTAAATCTCATTCTTATAAAACTCACAAGTCACAAACACAAACAATTAACAACATGCACATGACATGGTGCATGGGCCATGGAAAAATATAAAAATACGGATTTGGCCAAATCGCGATTAATAGTGCACTAATCGATTTTAATCGAAATTTGCATATTATTAATTATAAAAATGCCAAAATCATATAAATATCATTATAATAACTAAATCATTTTAATCTCCACTTATTTTCCAAATATTGGTATATACTTATATCATTTTGCGAAAAACCACTATTCGCAAATCGAATAGTTTTCACGAAATATATTATTTTAATATTAAATTCCAAAAATAATATTTTTATATTTCTGAAATGTTACATATACGCCTCCATGTCCTTCGCCGCCCGGCACTCGGCGAGCTTCACCGCGTCCAAAGCCACCCGGACATCCCTCTTAAGGGCGTCCCTCGACTTCTTCATCGAGTGATAGAAGCCGTTCAACTCCTCCAACTTGGCTTGAATAGCCCGGTTGGATTCGTACAGAAGCCGACGAGACTCCTTTAGCTTGGTGTTCGTCAGCCCCTCGACGACTAGACGAGTGTCGAAGAGACCGGCCTTCTCCTCCGCTTGACGCAGTTGGAGGTGGAGTTCCTCCTCCAACTTGGAGGACTCTGTCATGATCTAGAAAAGATACACGACAGGCACTTGAATCATGTGAAGTCTATAGGACCCCACCTAATTCAAGTAAGCCAAAATACCAGAAATCTAAACCTTTTTAGGGAAAATAGTGGAGGTGAAGTTTTGAAATAACGGGATAATGAAATCAAGATCTTTGTTTAAAACATGAGTAATATCATACGAAAAACAATGTTTCGTAACTATATTTAAAACATGTTTCGTCGTTTGAAATTTGGGCAGCATCTCCTTGGTAAATAATTGCCCAAAAACAGAACACACAATAATAATAATAGGCATCCCCAAGCGGGAGCTAGCTCTTCGCCAATTGGCGGAAACAACCACGCAATGAGATAAATATACAACGCCGAAGGCGAGGATCAAAACACATAAAGAAAATAAGAAAACAAGCATCATCAAGAAAACACGAATAAGAATAAATACATAATCACGACTCAAGGTCCAAAAGAATATACAAACGATGGTTTTTAAGTCTCTAAATATACAAGTCTAGTCCATAGAGCCTTTAACTAGATTGTAACATTTCAGAAAAATAAAATATTATTTTTGGGAATTTATATAATTAAAATAATAAATATTATGAATATTTTAATGTGTGGAGATTATCTTTAATGATAGGGTATAATTATATGCCGATAAAAATTTATATAATTTAAAACATGTTTCTTTACATAGATACCCGTGCATATATACATATTCATTGACATGCAATATTATGGGGCGTTATGCTGGTAATTCACTGTTTATTTACTATTGAGATTGGGATTTTGGATTTCCATAAGATTTCTGGATTTGGAGAAACCGTAAGGATTTTATAAACTCATTATCATTTTAAAGATAGAAATTTGCAGTTTTCTCATGATATGACTTGAGAGGTGTTCACCATGAGTTTTCTTGGATCTTGAGCGGTATCATACACCGGATTCGAGGAGGAGGAGGAACCGTCTGCGGGTGCATGGTGGACCCCGTGCGGTACCCCGGGGCAAGATGGTCGCAGCTGATGGCGTTGAGCCTGGCAGCGCACTACCGACCGGTTATTTATGACGCGACAGATATCCGAAGGATACCGACGTTGTCGTGAGATTTGATATTTGGGCCAGTCCGGATTGCTGCAGCCTAGGGGCCAGTCCGGATTGCCAGAGCCCGAGGTATTGAGACATTGAGATATTGAGATTATATAATAGGAGCCAGTCCGGATTGCAGGAGCCTGACATATTGGATATTGGGATATATGTTTTGTGTTGATGCTTGACACAGATTCTATGTTGATTCATTGATGATACCTCGATTTTTATATACAGAAATCTCACTAAGTAAAGAAAACAATTTTCTCATTCATGATGTATTCTGTTTTCATTTGTAATGCATTCATACATCATATATGTGATATGTTGCTACCTGAGGCACTGACACGAGCACTTGGTACTACACTATAGTAGATGTATACCTCGCCATTATTAGATGCTTTAGGCTATAGTTATTGAGGATATATTATTATTGTATGGCCTAGGATAGAGTCATACATGCGATTTCTTCTCGGTGATGTTTTCTACTCACGAGTTGGCAACTTACCCCCGTTGTGCCATAGTTTCTTGCAGGTTTTGTGTAAGTCGATGTACAACTTCCCACGACTTGCGGCGAGGCGGAATAATGAAAAACGATCTTGTTAAAAGCTTAAACATCGACTAACCGAGAATCTTTGCGTAAAAAATAACTAACAACAAACATAGGAGTTAACAACTAGTATGAAAAGTGATTATACCTGTAGAACCAAGTCCTTCGTCTGGTCGTTCTCCACATCCTCTCCGGCCTTCTCTAAGTAGTAGAAGATCCACCCGAGAGCTTTACTACAAGCTTCACCTCAAACTAGAGGTAACTAGGTTTCTTAAATCGCTAATCTAAGCAACCTAGGTGATATAGAGAATGGTTAAGGATTAAGTAGTCTAATCTAATCCTTGTACTCAACACGTGAGAGGGGAGAATTAGGGTTTGAAGAGGGAGAGCTTGAGGAGAGAGAAAATGAGCAAGAGAATGAGATGAGAAAATGAGCTATCATAATATATATCAAGCATTATGATTTATCCAAATAAAAGAAATAAATGATTAATCATCATGCTTAATAAATATGAGAGGGTGATTCATCTCCATGAGTCATTAAGCATTTATGATGCATTAATGACTTGGATGAATCACTCAAATGACTCACTAATCTCATTTAATGCATATGCCACCTTAACCCCCAAGTCACCATCTTCTAGAAGCTTCTCGCGCAATTACGAGAATGCCCCTCCTATCCGTGAAAACACGGAAAAACTTTAGACTGTATAAATCCAATAACCGGATACTAGAAACTGGCTTAAACCAAAGCCGACTAGTAAAAACTGTCCGGATGTCGTACGTGCGTAAACAAACGTTTGCGTGTTATCGTAAAACCCTACGACCTCTATATCGTTTCTCCTGGAGTAGGGAAACTCTCTGTGTGGGACTCTAGAGACTCGACTACTACGCTGGCAGTGGGTTTAACCACAGACCGCAAGTGGCGCTAGCTGTACGTAACGGTCCCCAGGTAGATGTCGATAAGAAGGCCGATGAGGAAACCTATCCGAACTCCTACTGAGTCTGATATGACAATCTCCGTACAGTCCGGTCTATTCGTCTTAGACTATCTCATATCGGGCCTAGGGGGTGGCAAGCGTCAGTCCCCTAATAGCGGTATAAGTTGTGTCGGAGTGAAGCCCATTACACCCTGAGAAACTACTGGAACCTACCAGCAAATCTCGCTTGCCCTGGCTAGGGACTTTGCGTAATGGCTCTCTGACACAGCGCGATATCAACCCCCAATACCGGGAGACACGAATCCTGTCTAACCGCCACTACCTTTAAGTGCTCGGGACTGCACCCAACTGCTACCTGTTTGCACGACTCCTTTGAGCCGTGGTAGGGTAGCAATCTAAGAACAGAGGGACACACTCGAGGCGAAGCAGCAGTGTAAAGTCTACGGTCTATGCTGTACTCATGTCACCTAGGAACTGTTCACTGACAACTGGTATAAAACCAACCAACAGTTCCCTGTGAGTCCTATCCGGTGTACCCGTAACCTAACGAGCACCTGCATACTATCTCCAGTACGACGTACTGACGGCTGTGGGACAGACCATCTCCCTAATTAGGATGAGAAGCGTATACACTAGTCTACTCCGGAGTATCGATGCCCTGTCTCGATAATCCTACGACTAGGGACCTGAATAAGGATGTGCTTGTAGACTACCCAGCCCCCACTAGTGTGACTGCCATCACAACGCTGGTAGTCAAGCAAGATCCTAAGAGCTCTATCAATACGTATACTCACATATTAAGATAGAAAAACCAAGTAGCATACTACCATGTTTAGCAAGACTGTTATATACATGTGAATATCCCAAGGTTCCATTAAGTAATATACAAACTAGTATGAAACAATAATGGCCCCTACGGCATATACACTAACAATCTCCCACTTGCACTAGGGCCATGTACTGGCATATCGAAGACCGATGATCTCGAGTAGCCCATCGAACTGAATCTGAGGCAGGGCCTTTGTGAATGGATCAACAATGTTCTCTTCAGTAGCAACTCTCCGAACCTCGATCTCCCGACGATCAATAATCTCCCTGATCAGGTGATACCGCCTTAAGATGTGTCTGGACTTCTGATGGGACCTTGGTTCCTTTGCTAAAGCTATAGCTCCGTTGTTGTCGCAATACAGAGGTATTGGATCAACAATGGTAGGAACCACCTGAAGTTCTGTTAGGAACTTCTTCATCCAGACTGCTTCTTTTGCGGCTTCGCAAGCAGCTATATAATCCGCTTCCATCATCGAGTCAGCAACGGTGTCCTGCTTGGAGCTCTTCCAGCACACCGCCCCTCCATTGAGGGTGAAGACATAACCTGACATGGACTTGGAATCGTCCTTATCACTCTGGAAGCCGGAATCAGCATAGGCCTCCATCCTGAGGACTTTTCCGCCGTAAACCAAGAACATCTCCTTAGTCCTCCTCAGGTACTTGAGAATGTTCTTTACTGCTATCCAGTGCTTCTCCCTTGGGTCTGACTGATACCGGCTTACCACGCTCTGTGCGTAAGCTACATCTGGTCTGGTGCACAACATCGCATACATTATAGAGCCTACCGCAGAAGCGTAGGGTATAATAGACATGCGTTCCTTTTCCAAATCAGTCTTGGAAGACATCTCTTTGGATAGGGTGATTCCGTGACAAGCCGGTAGATTACCGCGCTTAGAATCTTCCATACTGAATCTTTTCAGTACAGTGTCGATATACCTGGACTGCGAAAGTCCCAACATCCTCTTGGATCTATCACGATAGATCCGTATCCCCAGAATGTAAGAGGCATCACCCAGGTCTTTCATGGAGAACCTGTGTGACAAGAATCCTCTGACAGATTGTAGCATAGGAATGTCATTTCCTATTAATAGAATGTCATCCACGTACAAGATGAGGAATACAACAGTTCTTGCTACAACTTTACTATATATGCACGGTTCATCTGGATTTTTGATAAAGTCATATTCTTTGACTGATTCATCAAAATAGATGTTCCAACTCCGCGATGCTTGCTTCAGTCCATAAATGGACTTAAGCAATTTGCATACTTTCCCGCTGCTCCCACTCTGATTGAAACCCTCTGGCTGATCCATATAGGCGCACTCTTCTAAATTACCATTCAGAAAAGTCGTCTTTACGTCCATCTGCCATATTTCATAATCATGGAAGGCAGCAATAGCAAGAAGGACCCGAATGGATTTGAGCATAGCCACCGGAGAAAAAGTTTCGTCATAGTCCAAACCAGGTCTTTGATGAAAACCCTTTGCAACAAGTCTAGCCTTATAGGTTTCCACCTTTCCATCTACACCAATCTTTTTCTTGAAGATCCATTTGCATCATATGGGTTTTACCCCATCTGGAGCAAAGTCCAAAGTCCATACTTTGTTGGTGTACAAGGACTCCATTTCGGTCCGCATTGCATCTAGCCATCATACCGAGTCGCCGCTCTGGATGGCCTGCTGGAAGCCAGTAGGTTCATCATCATCTATGATGCAATCCTCTCTATCCCCATCTATGAGAAAACCGTAGTATCTCTCAGGCGGATGAGATGGCCTACTACTCCTACGGAGGGGTGCGGTAATGTCCTGTTCTTCTTGAACTACCGGTTCTACCAAACTTTCAGTATTAGTCTGTGGTTCTGGAATTTCTTCCAGTTCTATTTCGCTCCCACTTGATTCCTTTTCTAAAAACTGATGTTCTAGAAAATGGGCATTACGAGAAACAAATACCTTTTGTTCCTCTGCGTAATAGAATAGATATCCCCTGGAGTTCTTTGGCTATCTCACAAACTTACACTTTACTGATCGTGCCTCGAGCTTGTCCACATGCTGCTTTTTAACAAAAGCTGGACATCCCCAAATCTTTATATACTGTAGATGGGGTTTCTTCCCACTCCACATCTGATATGGAGTGGTAGGCATAGTCTTAGTAGGTACCATGTTCAAAAGATATGCCGCTGATTCTAGCGCATAACCCCAAAAAGATCGCGGTAACTCAGCATTACTCATCATGGATCGTACCATATCCAATAGGGTTCGATTCCGTCTCTCCGATACACCGTTATGCTGTGGAGTGTATGGAGGAGTAAGCTGAGAGAGAATTCCTTTCTCTTTTAGAGAACCTAGGAACTCGGCACTCAAGTATTCACCACCTCGATCAGATCTTAGTGTCTTGATACTTTTGCCGGTTTAGTTTTCTACTTCATTCTTATACTCTTGGAATTTCTCAAAAGCCTCGGATTTATGTTTCATCAGATAAATGAATCCGTAGCTTGAGTAATCATCCGTGAAAGTAATGAAATGGGAAAAACCACCTCTTGCATGTGTAGACATTGTACCACATACATCGCTGTGTATGAGTCCTAAGAGCTCGCTCGCTTTTACTCCATGTCCAGTAAATGGAGTCTTTGTCATCTTTCTTTTGAGACAAGATTGACAAGGGGCATAAGTTTGATATTCGAACGAGTCCAAATATCCTTCTCTATGTAACTTAGTCAACCTTCTCTCATTGATGTGACCCAGTCTACAATGCCATAAGAAAGCTTTATTTAAATCCGGAGACTTTCTTTTTAGTGTGTTCCGGACATTGAAAATTTGGAGTTGGTTTAACACATATATACCGTTATCCAGTGTACCGGACTCAATCAAACCATGATTAAGGTGGATGTTAACAACACCACTTCCAAACGTGAAATCATAAGCTTTATTTGATAACAAGGAAACATATATGATATTACACGTTAAGCTGGGTACACAAAAACAATTATGTAAAACCAAAATGTGTCCACTCGTCAATCCCAGGTGATAATCCCCTACGGACACAGCTCCCACGCGAGCTCCGTTAGCAACCATCAGGGTCATATCACCTTCCTTCAGCACTCTACGGTTTCTCAGTGCCTGCAATGAATTGCAAATATGAGATCCTGATCCGGTATTCAATACCCAGGAAGTAGAGTTGATTGACAGACAATTCTCAATTACAAACACACCTGAAGTCGAAGCCACAGCTTGCTTCGGTTCCTGGTTCTTGGCGTTCCACGCCATGCAATCTTTTTTCCAGTGCCCTTTCCTGTGACAATGGAAGCACTCATCCTGGGCCACTACCGGTACCGTAAACTTTTTCTTTCCCTTCCCTGCCACCTTACTAACACCTCCTCTAGGTCTTTTGGGGGCCTTATTCTTCCTTCCTTTGGTTTTAGCCTTGGACCCGGAAGAAGAAGTACCGTGAACAAACATAGCGGGTGTTTCCCTTGCCTTCTACAAGGTGCCCTCTGCACTCCTCAACATGTTAAGGAGTTCTGAAAGTTCAACTTCTTTTCTTTGAATGTTGAAGTTCAGAATAAACTGGGCGTAGGTGGGAGGGAGGGACTGGAGAATAAGGTCTGTATAGAGCTCATTATCCAAAGTCGTCCCAAGGTCTGCGAGCTCTTCTATATAACCAATCATCTTTAGGACATGTTCTCCTACCGATGATCCGGCGGCCAACCTCGCTTGAAACAACTTCTTTGAGGTCTCGTATCTTGCTATACGAGATTGCTCCCCATACAGATCTTTTGTATGGAGAAATATGGAGTCAAGATCCATACCCTCGTGCCTCCTCTGATGTTCATTGTTCATCGAGGCAAGCACGATGCACTTGGCTTTCGCGCAATCTAAATCCCAGGTTTTGCGGATTTCCTTATCCGCATTACTGGATATGGGACCTGGGACTTCAGGCGCCGTAGTGGTGAGGACATACCCCAATTTGTCATAAGTCAAGGCCATTTTGACATTCCGCAGCCAATCTTTATAGTTTGGACCTGTCAGTATATTTTTCTCTAAAAGTAACTTAAGTCCAGTCATTTTCAGGGTCGCTGCAATTAGGAGAGAGAGAAGAAAACTCTTTAGCATGATGCTCTTGCAAGTTTAGAATGGTTTTTAATTTATCTAACCTGGATGGCTCCCACTGTTTCTCGAATCCTTCCTCAAACCATAAAAGAAGAATTAGCCAGGACTATTCTCACTGTACAATACTTGCTTAACCGTTCAGCCAGGCTGCTGTCGGTACTTCGAGGGAGGTTTTCCAATGCTTTCGCGAAGTTCCTTAATTAAATAACCACTTTTCCCTGGGGGCGTAACCCCGCTGACACCTACTTGGTTTATAGCATTGATCGTTAAGTGACGAATATCCTGATGAGTAGCATATACTCACAGTAGGATCGGGATCCAAATATCATCGTATGATAATGTTGAAGGAATCCTACCAACATTCATCAAACTCCAAATGGTATACAACTCTTTGCAAATTTCAGTTTCTTTAGAAATTCCAGATATATATTTTTGCCCCATGCTCTTATGACCTTGGCGTTATGTCAAAATGTCATAAGTCACATGTCAAGTTCTACCCATCATTATCTTGTTAATTTGAACCCATCCGTATATATCCTTGACGTTCGGCCAAAATGATAATACGACTGTCCCAAACCAACTCATCTATCTATGCGACAAATGAATACCAAGCAGCTACCAAACACTTTGCCTTGGCGTTAGGTCAAAATACATAGCTTGAATACTACTGAATACCCAAATGAAATGACGGAGGGCTACGAATGGTTTTGGCGAAACCGTGAACGTAGTGAACTTGATATGACCGAAGGAACCTGATAGCTTTTTAAAAGGAGTGGTTAAAGCTCCGCAATTTAAAAAATATCACCTGTTTTAAAATAACCGATTGGTTTCTTTTAAATTGTTCCAACGATTTAACATTTTGGTTTATTTTCTTTGCATTATAAATAATGCGTCCCATCATTAATCTATCATTGCAGAAAATAACGAAAATACAACGTCCTCTTATGCCATCCGCATTCGCCACGGGGTCCTGTCATCACCCGTTAGGTTACTTAAATAACGGCAGAGCGGGGGCTGGGCTAGCGCGGGTGTAAAACATAAGTGACGTCTAAATAGCCATCATATATAGATATTGTACATTCGTCAGACGCAATAATAGGCATTCCAGATCTCATATGAACGTTATTGGATTTGCAAGCAATCCGCGTTTGTTTAGAGCCTGCAACAAAAGACGGATTACACAGTTGTGATGCATAGCCATTACCCTACCCTAGACCCCTACGGGTACGACAAACTACCCGCCTAATACCTGAAGTGAAGCGGTCTCCCTCAACAAAGTGAGCAGGCCACTAAACACTTCAAAGTACCCGGTAGTTTGTGTACCCCATCTTGGGTCTATCCTAGGAGCAAAATATGAAAAATGAAATAATACAACGGTGGCTACAACCGCAACCTGGATGCGCCCCGCAAAATAATATTACAACATATTACAGTTACATCGAATGAATGAATATATCAACCCATCTCAAACCCCGGCTAATCATCACAACAGTCCAATACAGTTCACAACCACAAACAGTAAAAACCATTACAGAAATGTGCAACCCCCTGCCAACCGACATACCAGCAGTTAGGGAAGGTTTATGAACACATTATACAAACACAGATATAATCATATTACCAAACATCGTAAAATTTCGATCGAGCAAAACACTTTAGATTCTACAGCAAAACTTCTCTGTGCACCTGAGATCCTAGCAGAAAATAAAATATCCATAAATATCACTGTTAACACAAAGGGGGTACTGGAAAAATTTGGGCCGACTCGGCCCTAACTCGACCGCGGATCCGCGGCGGATCGCATGGATCCGCGGCGGATCGCATGGATCCGCCGCGGTTCCGCGATGAGTTAGCCGAGTTGGGAGTCCAAATTTCTTCAGTAGCCCTATAATTACATGCTTGTTATTCTGCAGGTCCTTGAAAAATTTTTAGGGCCTGTTTTAAATTCAACAGAAACTGTGTTAAAACGATGATCTTTCTGGTTCCTTTTGCGTTCGAAATACTTACGACTTTGCTAATGAGTTAATTATTGTTTAGCGAGGCTCTGATACCACTGTAAGTCGATGTACAACACCCCACGACTTGCGGGGAGGCGGAATAATGAAAAACGATCTTGTTAAAAGCGTAAACATCGACTAACCGAGAATCTTTGCATAAACAATAGCTAACAACAAACATAGGAGTTAACAACTACTATGAAAAGTGATTATACTTATAGAACCAAGTCCTTCGTCTGGTCGTTCTCCACGTCCTCTCCGGCCTTCTCTAAGTACTAGAAGATCCACCCGAGAGCATTACTACAAGCTTCACCTCAAACTAGAGGTAACTAGGTTTCTTAAATCGCTAATCTATGCAACTTAGGTGATATAGAGAATGGTTAAGGATTAAGTAGTCTAATCTAATCATTGTACTCAACACATGATAGGGGAGGATTAGGGTTTGAAGAGGGAGAGAGAAAGTGAGCAAGAGAATGAGATGAGAAAATGAGCTATCATAATATATATTAAGCATTATGATTTATCCAAATAAAAGAAATAAATGATTAATCATCATGCTTAATAAATATGAGAGGGTGATTCATCTCCATGAGTCATTAAACATTTATGATGCATTAATGACTTGGATGAATCACTCAAATGACTCACTAATTACATTTAATGCATATGCCACCTTAATCCCCAAGTCACCATCTTCTAGAAACTTCTCGCGCAATTACGAGAATACCCTCCTATCCGTGAAAACACGGAAAAACTTTAGACTGTATAAATCCAATAACCGGATACTAGAAACTGGCTTAAACCAAAGCCGACTAGTAAAAACTGTCCGGATGTCGCACGTGCGTAAACACACGTTTGCGTCCGAACCCTTGTCATAAAACCATACGACCTCTATATCGTTTCGCCTGGAGTAGGGAAACACTCTGTGTGGGACTCTAGAGACTCGACTACTACGCTGGCAGTGGGTTTAACCATAGACCGCAAGCGGAACTAGCTGTACGTAACGGTCCCCAAGTAGATGTCAGTAAGAAGGCCGATGAGGAAACCCTTCCGAACTCCTACTGAGTCTGATGTGACAATCTCCGTACAGTCCGGTCTGTTCGTCTAAGACTATCGCATATCGAGCCTAGGGGGCGGCAAGCGTCAGTCCCCTAATAGCGGTATAAGTCGTGTCGGAGTGAAGCCCATTACACCCTGAGAAACTACTGGAATCTACCAGCAAATCTCGCTTGCCCTGGCCAGGGACTTTGCGTAATGGCTCTCTGACACAGCGCGATATCAACCCCCAAAACCAGGAGAGACGAATCCTGTCTAACCGCCACTGCCTTTAAGTGCTCGGGATTGCACCCAACTGCTACCTGTTGGCACGCTCCATTGAGCCGTGGTAGGGTAGCAATCTAAGAACAGTGGGACACACTCGAAGGGAAGCAGCAGTGTCAAGTCTGCGGACTATGCTGTACTCATATCACCTAGGAACTGTTCACTGACGACTGGTATAAAACAAACCAACAGTTCCCTGTGAGTCCTGTCCGGTGTACCCATAACCCAACGAGCACCTACATACTATCTCCAGTACGACGTACTGACGGCTGTGGGATAGACCATCTCCCCAACTGGGATGAGAAGCGTACACACTAGTCTACTCCGTAGTATCGATGCCCTATCTCGATAATCCTACGACTAGGGACCTGAATAAGGATGTGCTTGTAGACTACCCAGCCCCCACTAGTGTGACTGCCATCATAACGCTGGTAGTCAAGCAAATTCCTAAGAGCTCTATCAATACGTATACTCACATATTAAGATAGAAAAACCAAGTAGCACACTACCATGTTTACCAAGACTGCTATATAAATGTGAATATCCCAAGCTTCCATTACGTAATATACAAACTAGTATGATACAATAATGGCCCCTAGGGCATATACACTAACATTTTGCCGTACAGGTTTCGTTGCGGTCGCTGGCACACTGTTTCCTTCCGGGTGATTGCTTTAGTAGGTGGGTTCACTCGCATCGTGACCACCGTCGTATTTTATTTATTCCAGTCGTATCTAGTAACTCCATCAACCAGACTTATATATTTGTTAGACTTATAAGACCAGTGTATATTCTTTCTATTGGAGATAGTGCCCTCAGAGTCAATTATTGGATCACAGGCACGTGATTGCAACGATTGAGGGAGGACCTATCACGATAGGACAGTCTTACTCAAGATGATAGTATGCTATCTGGTTTATCTTTATCATCGTGTACTGCTTTAGGTGACCTTACGAGTCGCTATTGCACGTTGATAGAGCCCCTAGGATTTTTGCTTGACTACCAGCAGTATGAGGGAGATCATATACGTGGGAGCTGGGGTCTATAAGCACATCCTTAAAAGGTCCCTAGTCGTGGGAGTTTCGAGACAGGGCATCGCTACTCCAGAGTAGACTAGTGTATACAGTCGAGACCCCGACGAGGGGCGGTGGCCGGTCTCACAAGCCACTGGTGTCAGTTGGTTCACCTAAGATGTATACAGGTGCTCATTGGGTTATGAGTACACCGGACAGGACTCGCCGGGAACCTGCTAGTTGGTATTATACCTGACGTCAGATAGCAGTTCCCTGGTGACATGTGTATAGGTTAGTTCATTGACCTGAGATCGCCATTTGTTTCATGTGAGTTCCCACTGTGCTTTGATTACTACCCTACCACGGCTCAAAGGAGTCGTGCAAAAAGGTTTTAGTTGGGTACAGTCCCGAGCTACATTGAGGCAGTGAGCAGATCTGCAGGGGTTCGTCTCTCCCGGTATTGGGGGTGAGGTCGCGCTGTGTCTAGGAGAACCAGTACATGAAAAGTCCTTGGCCAAGGTAGGAGATTTACTGGTAGGTATTTCAGTAGTATCTCAGGGTGTTCTGGGCTACACTCCAACATGACTTGTACCGCTTTTGGGGGTCTGACTTTTACCAACCCCCTAGGCCCGCCATGCGATGCTCATAGACGAACGGACCGGACTGTACGGATATTGTCACTGACAGGCTCAGTAGGGTTTCTGGATGAGTTCGCTCATCGACGTCCCTTTTGGTCAATAGCTGGTAGCCCGTCATGTATGGCTAATACCTCTGACGTGCTAGTGGTTAAATCCACAGCCCTAGTATTGACGAGTCTTTAGAGTCCACCACACACAATTACTTAGGTTTCGGGCGAAACACTGTAGAGGCCGTATGGAGATATGGCAGGGTTCGATCAGATACGTGCGGTGTTGAATGGATCGTGATCGGACGGATTTTACTAGCCGGCTTTGGCTTAAGCCGGATCCTAGTATTAGACAGTGTAGTTTTGTCTCTTTGCATTTGTGTTCGGTGGGAATACAAATGCGGGCATACATATGCAGTAGCGGGGTTTTCCTGTAATCTATTACGGGAACAGTTTTCTGAAGTTGCCAGTTTGCATTCCGTTCCGGCCAGTTTTCCTTTGTTCCTTCCCGGCCGGACTTTTTCGATGGAGGGAGTTATTTGCAAGTGTGCAAATAACATTTGTGGAAGGGGTTTCTTGAATTTGTGGCTTCTATCATCATGAGATGCTTCATCCATCTTTTCCTTTGCATTAATAAGATGTGTATTGAGTGGGATTTGGATGAGAGGTTGTTGTGACTTTTATTTATCATTATCATAGCTTTTGCCCACTTGCTTTTCCATTCATAATTCCCTCCATCATATTCTTTGGCCAGCCACTTGAGGGGTGAGAATGAGGTTTTCATTTGGTGTATGGAAATTATTCTCATTCTCATTTTTGTATAAAAGTTCACAAGCTCTCTCCTAAGTTCTCTCTCCATCTCCATCATCTTCAAAGGAAACTTCATATACCCCAAAAGAGACATAGCCTACTATACTACATCTACAGCAAATCTTGGACGCGTCGGATAGCCAACTTCACACCCGAGTTGCCTCGGTCCAGAGGTGGGAGCCCGTAAAAGAAATTTGCTACGTGGTGCCCTTTCCGACGAGGAGGTGACGGACGAAATTCCGCAGGAGATCGGAGTGGAGACGAAGACCGAAGGACATGGATCGCTTGGTATATCTCTTCACTCATCTTTTAGTTTGCTAGTAGCTAGGTTAATGGCCCAATCCGGGATTTTTGTACGCGGTGGTGCCGGTTTGCTAGTTTGCAAAGTATTTGTTTCCGCGTCTCCGGCGTCGGATCGACGGCCGGGGCGCCGCCGTGCACTTAAAGTGGTATCAGAGCCAAGCCATTAACCTAGTCTAGCTTGCTCTAGTATGTTTAGAACTCGATCGAACTAAAATCCCAAAAACCGTAATTTTAGTGCATCTGTTCTCTGTCGAAATATTTTTAGCTCCAAAATTTTTTCAGGTCATTGCAGAAACACATGCAGGAAATTCTAAGAATTCTGGGAAAATTCGATGCAGTGATTCTTTAGTACGACCGCGGAAATGTGGCCAAAACCCTGGTTTGGCCGCGGTTCCGTGGTGGGAAAGTGTCCTCATTGTACCAAAATTTTCCGGTAGGCTTATGGGTTAGAAATAGGGGTTTTGGGATATTCTTTTTAGGCCCAGATTTTCTGTGAGAGCTACAGTACTGCTTGGGACCCACTTCGATAAATTTGATCGATCGAAAAGTTTAAACATGTTAGTTCACAGTATTTACATTATATCTGCGACCGTGAATGTCATTTGATCGGTAAATCCTGTCTAATTGCTATAGCCCTTTTAGACGGATTTGTGAACGTGACATTCACGTTGAAGTTCTGTGTTGTGCTCTGATGTTGCGGATCGCTCGTGGGGGATAGCCTGGATGCAATGTTAGTACAGTTTTGTTTTATATGTACATTTGATATTGCGGGGAGAGCGTCCGACATGTGGACTGCCGTCACTGCCTGTTTGTATTATTCTTTTGGGGCACGACCGTGTCGAGGTCGATGTACCCGTTGTTTGTATATTTTACTTTCTGTACTAGGATAACCCCGCGGAGGGGTGCACGGATAGCCGGGTTCTAGAGGGCAACGGGACCGCATCTCATGGCATTGAGACAGAGGGGCTTCACTCTAGAATTGGCAGGCTATTCGCCGCACTCGTAGGGGGTACAGGTTAACCCAAGGAGGGGTGCCCAAGTTACCGGATTCCGTGAAGTGCTGGGTGGTCCATTCACGTTGCTGAAGGGGGCTGCCTCGCTTCAGGTTTTGGCGGGTAACTTGCCGCGCCCGTAGGGGTCTAGGATTTTCATTGCACAGGCTATCCACACGACCAGGGGAACGTCGGGTTTCAGTAGCGGCTCTGTGAAACCCTGGGATCCCAGATATCTGTATTGATCTGTGATGCTTTACATTTCTGTGATGTTGCATTTTATCACGCCTTGAGCGAAATATTATATATTGATATATATACTAGTAGATGTTGTATATGTTTTGCATCCGCGCTAGTCCAGTCCCCGCTCTGTCGTTAGTTAAGTAACCAACGGGTGATGACGGGACCCAGTGGCGAATGCGGATGGCATATACGTACATCATTATTTTCGTTCTTTGTTGGTGTGATCAATTGATGGGACTGCGTTGATTCGGATCAATGCAAGCTAAATAAACCTATTCTGATGTTGTTGGAACATTTTTCAAAAAGCTGTTATTGCAAGGGCGTTCTCTTTTGTTTTGCACAGTGGTATTCAGTTGGAATATCCTGCTCCTCAGTCGACGAGACAAGGGCCGAGATCCCTTCACCGGGAGTGACCCCTTGGACAGAAGTTTGCGTCAGGGCAATAACTTCACTATAGCCGATTACTTTTGCTTTGCATCATGGTATTCAGTTGGAATATCCTGCACCTCATTCTACGGGGAAAGAGCCGAGATCCTTCACCCGGAGTGACCTCTTTGGCAAAGGTTTTCGTCACTATATTTTTAAAAGCTATCATGTTCCTTCAACGATATCAAGTTCATTACGTTAAAGGTTTTCGCTAGAAACCATTCGTAGCCCTCCGTCGTTTCATATGAATAGTCAATATGTATTCAAGTTGTGTATGTTGGCCAAAGTCAAGGCACAGTGATTGGTAGCTATTGGGTATTCATATGCAGCATAGATAGATGCGTTGGTTTGGGACAGTCGTATAGCCTTGTTGGCTAAAGTCAAGGTCTTGTACGGGTGGGTTCAAATTAACTTGGAGAATGACGGGTAGAACTTGACATGTGACTTATGATATGTTGGCCAAAGTCAAGGTCATAAGAGCATGGGGCAAAAATCCACATCGGGAGTTTCAAAAGAAACTGAAACTTGCCAGATATGCGCATACCTTCTGGAGTGTGATAACGTGAGCGGATTCCGTCACTTTATCATGTGATGATAGTTGGATCCCGATTCCCACTGATGAGTTGGTTTACTCCTCGGGTGATCCCGACTAATTCTTCTTTCGGGTTTGGAGAAGAATTTGAGGTTACAGTGGGAGGTTTCCAGATTAGATAAAGTGATAACCATTTTGATCTAGGCTAGAGTGCACGCTGAGTGTTTCTTTTCTCTCTCTCTCTTTGGAAGCGACCATTGACCCGACCCTAGACGATGACTCAGTGACCAAGTTGACCGAACCTTCTTAACACTGGCTTTTGGATTGTCAGAGTTGCAAACCTCATTGCCACTCTTACTTTTACCCTTTTCTCCAGGACACCCCGTATTACTACGAACGTCCATTTCCATTGGACAAAACCATCGTATGGTTATATACGAACTCGAAGGAATTCGAGGATGGTTTCTGGTTCTGGAGAAAACGAATAGGACTATTCAGTTGTCTTTTCCTTTTACCTTCTCTCAGGCTGCGAGTACTCCTTGGTTTAGGAGATAGTACACCTATTACGCAAATTGGATAGTCTTCTTCCAAACCTTATGCTGGTGCCGACCGGTAAGGAATGAAGAAAACCAATTCGCCTAAACGATGTACAGAAGGTATTAAGTTAAGACAAAGAAAGGGATTAGTAAGAGGGCAAAGTAAATTGCGACTGATATTCACGACCAAACCAAATATTTCTTCGCCAATCCTAAATCACCTTTGTATTTCTCCAGGACACTCCGTATCACTACGAAGATCCACAGTTTATTGGATACTCCATCGTATGGTTATATACGAACTCGAAAGGAACTTGTTCCGGTTCAGTGATGGATCCTGGTTCTGGAGAAATAAGAATAAGGTTTATTCGGTTGTCTTTTATCTTCACCTTCTCTCGCATTGCGAGTGCTCCTAGGATTAGGACAATACACCCATTATGCTTATTGGATAGTCTTCTTCCAAACCATAGGCTGGTGCCGAACGGTAGGGAAGGAAGAAAACCATTTGGCCTAAAGGGGTGTACAGAAGGTAACGACTAAAGACATATAAAGGGATTTGGAGAGGTGGCAAAGAATTATACGGTTATAGTTATGAATCGGATAATGGAAGAGGCATTACTAGGAATACCCGGATACCCCATCGAAACATTTCAATGTTTCAGTTTCACTGTATACTGTTAAAAGAAAACTGATTTCCCAATTAGACACTTGCTCCAGGGTATGTATTTACCAGGTTTGATTCTCACATCTGTATGGTTTTACAGATGATGAGTGGGACTAAGTTATTGGGAATTAGGTGACCATCCTCATTATATCGGGATTCATTGTAATTGGAGATATTTGAGGAAGTCACCTGGGTTGTTTGCCGGTCGGCAAATATTTGGTTTTGAATATCCGTTGTTCTGCTCCAATTTCAAATTGGTATATCTGTATGTCTATTTTTATAGAGTGAGATATACCTTTTTGAAATTATGTCTATGACATTTACCTATACCAGTAGATGGTTAGGTAAGGAGCATTGAACAGCGGTGTAATTCTTCTTAACCATAAGTACAGTTTTCAACCTACGACACACAGTGAATGAGTCATATGACTCAAGGGACTTATACAGAGTATTGTATGTTATCCAGTGTCCATTAGGACAAAGGGGTAGGTACTCGTACTATATTCTGTTTACTTGTCACTCCTCTAGTTCTTAGACAGTTGTTTCTTAGAAACGCAGGGTCTAAGTTTTGAGAAGTTATAAATATAAGATTAAACTAGAGAACCAGGTATTGCAAGTATCGGGATTCTTCAAGGTGATAGAAGATGTAGATACTTGTGAATGGTATTCAGTTGATAGTAATGATTAAGAGAACTTGCTTCTCTTTCAGGTTACTCATAATTGGAAGCATTCCTAAGTTGAGTAACGTTGATCGACCACTTTCCATTTACTTGACATGCACTGGAGACAGCTGCATGATTTGAATCTGGTTCAATTAAATCAGTGCCTCTGTTTCTGTATTGGATATAGAACAGTTCATATCTTAACGATGTTAAGGTACGGGGAGTTGTCCGGCTTATGCTTAAAACCAGACTCTGGATAACTCAAGGCACGTTTCTGTAATGGCTGTTTGTGGGTTGACCCGGGCTATGACGAGGGTTGATTTTCTACCATCTGGAAGATCAATAGTGATATTGTTCTTGACTCGCCACAGTTTTAATAAAAATGGATTTTTTTCAGAAAACAGTAGTAGGAGTATGGTAGAACTGGAAGTGATTCCAGAACCGCAAACGATTACTGAAGATTTGATAAGAACCTAAAGATTCAATCTGGTTTGACATTCCATTGGCCACTCCGCAGGTATGGTGGGTAACCTCAGGCACCCGAGAGGTACTTCGGTATGCTCAAGGACGGTGAAAGGGAGGTTCTTGTTTACCCAGACTTGCCATTGTTGTTGTTCCAGACTGTGAGACCCGGCAGGAGGATGCGTATAGCGTCGTTCTAAACTGGCTTTAGAAGCGTACGTGTATATGACTCTGTCAGAGGGTTGTCGTAGTCGGTGGGAGCAGCGGAAGCGTAGTGGACAAGTAGCTTATGTCTATTTTATAGACTAAAGCAGATATAGCGGAGATAGATCATCTATTTCTGATGTGACAGTCATAGGTTTGACTTCATCAGAATAGAGGATGGATCTGTTAAGAAGGTAGTAGGGTGTGATGTCCTGGTATTTGGATGACATACACAGAGTAGGAAGTGATATTCCTATACTACGGTCGGTTATACTTTGGTTGTCACACAGTGGTTTCTCCACACAGGACTTGGATATTATATCAGACATTCTGGTTACTAGATCTATGGTTTTAGATCTAGATTTGGGTGGTTTCCCAATCAGGGTACTTAGACAGCATTCTAAGAGTTTTTAGAATGGACGACTTCTGGCATGGTGATGTACCTGCAGGTAATGGAGTCACCCTCTCTAAAGGTGTCTTACAGACTAAAGGGGAGAGGGATGCGCATGATTGGCAGATCACTTGCTTAGGCAATTGAGTCAATCATGGGATGTCAAGTACCACACTGGATGTTGTTTTTGCAGTAGGTGCAATAAGTTAATATTGATCCAATCCTGGAGAAACAGTCGGAAGCAATTTTAGAACATAAGTTGATGTTCTAGGGATATGATAACAGCATTCTCCTTCGGGAGACAGTTATCATTCCAGGCTTCCAAGGTGACCTGGATGGCAGAGTGGCTGTCAGAGTTATAATTTTCCCTCTGACGAGGGGCAGTATTTTGGACAGGTGGTCCAGGTGGATACTGAGGGAAGGCATGGCGTAGGATACTGATTAAGTTCAGTTGACGATACAGTCTAAGAAGTTTGGATTTGGAGTTCACTTATGAGCTAGGTCCCATCAGATATCCAGACACATTCTAAGACAGGTATTGCTCATTTCGGGAGATGGCTTTCTCCGTGAACTTGAGATAAAAAGAGACATAGAGAGAAACATCAGAGCGGATCCACTCACTGAGGCTATTCCTCGAACGCAATAGTTTCGCAAACGAGCTTTGTGAGACTGACTAGTAGAGGAGTTGGGTGTTCGGTATCACACGGGCTGTGAGTATGCGACATCGCAATAATTAGCCTTGAGTGCAAGTGGGAGATTGTTGGAGATAGTGCCCTCTGAGTCAATTATTGGATCACAGGCACGTGATTGCAATGATTGAGGGAGGACCTATCTCGGTAGGACAGTCTTACTCAAGATGATAATATGCTATCTGGTTTATCTTTATCATCGTGTACTTCTTTAGGTGACCTTACGAGTCGCTATTGCACGTTGATAGAGCCCCTAGGATTCTTGCTTGAATACCAGCAGTATGAGGACGATCATATGCGTGGGAGCTGGGGTCTATAAGCACATCCTTAAAAGGTCCTTAGTCGTGGGAGTTTCGAGACATGGCATCGATACTCCAGAGTAGACTAGTGTATACAGTCGAGACCCCGACGAGGGGTGGTGGCCGGTCTCACAAGCCACTGGTGTCAGTTGGTTCACCTAAGATGTATACAGGTGCTCATTGGGTTATGAGTACACCGGACAGGACTCATCGGGAACCTGCTAGTTGGTATTATACCTGACGTCAGATAGCAGTTCCCTGGTGACATGTGTATAGGTTAGTTCATCGACCTGAGATCGTCATTTGTCTCGTGTGAGTTCCTACTGTGCTTTGATTACTACCCTACCACGGCTCAAAGGAGTCATGCAAACAGGTTTTAGTTGGGTACAGTCCCGAGCCACATGGAGGCAGTGAGCGGATCTGCAGGGGTTCGTCTCTCCCGGTATTGGGGGTGAGGTCGCGCTGTGTCTAGGAGAGCCAGTACATGAAAAGTCCTTGGCCAAGGCAGGAGATTTACTGGTAGGTATTCCAGTAGTATCTCAGGGTGTTCTGGGCTACACTCCGTCACGACTTGTACCGCTTTTGGGGGTCTGACTTTTACCAACCCCTTGGCCCGCCATGCGATGCTCGTAGACGAACGGACCGGACTGTATGGATATTGTCACTAACAGGCTCAGTAGGGTGTCAGGATGAGTTCACTCATCGACGTCCCTTTTGGTCAATAGCTGGTAGCCCGTCACGTATGGCTAATACCTCTGACGTGCTAGTGGTTAAATCCACAGCCATAGTATTGACGAGTCTTTAAAGTCCACCACACACAGTTACTCAGGTTTCGGGCGAAACAATGTAGAGACCATATAGAGATATGGCAGGGTTCGATCAGATACGTGCGGTGTTGCACGGATCGTGATCGGACGGATTTTACTAGCCCGCTTTGGCTTAAGCCGGATTCTAGTATTAGACAGTGTAGTTTTGTCTCTTTGCATTTGTGTTCAGTGGGAATACAAATGCGGGCATACATATGCAGTAGCGGGGTTTTCCTGTAATCTATTACGGGAACAGTTTTCTGAAGTTGCCAGTTTGCATTCCGTTCCGGCCAGTTTTCCTTTGTTCCTTCCCGGCCAGACTTTTTCGATGGAGGGGATTATTTGCAAGTGTGCAAATAACATTTGTGGAAGGGGTTTCTTGCATTTATGGCTTCTATCATCATGAGATGCTTTATCCATCTTTTCCTTTGCATTAATGAGATGCGTATTGAGTGGGATTTGGATAAGAGGTTGGTGTGACTTTTATTTATCATTATCATAGCTTTTCCCCACTTGCTTTTCCATTCATAATTCCCTCCAGCATATTCTTTGGCCGGCCACTTGAGGGGTGAGAATGAGGTTTTCATTTGGTGTATGGAAATTATTCTCATTCACATTTTTATATAAAAATTTACAATCTCTCTCTAAAGTTCTCTCTCCACCTCCATCATCTTCAAAGGCAACTTCATATACCCCAAAAGAGACATAGCCTACTACACTACATCTACAGCAAATCTTGGACGCGTCGGCTAGCCAACTTCACGCCCGAGTTGCCTCGGTCCAGAGGTGGGAGCCCGTAAAAGAAATTGGCTACGTGGTGCCCTTTCCGACGAGGAGGTGACGGACGGAGATTCCGCAGGAGATCGGAGTGGAGACGAAGACCGAAGGAAACGGATCGCTTGGTATATCTCTTCACCCATCTTTTAGTTTGCTAGTAGCTAAGTTAATGGCCCGATCCGGGATTTTTGTGCGCGGTGGTGCCGGTTTGCTAGTTTGCAAAGTTTTTGTTTCCGCGTCTCCGGCGTCGGATCGACGGCCGGGGCGCCGCCGTGTACTTACACTTTCGACCTTAGAGTCTCGCGCCTGTATTATTATGGATTTTCTCTGGTTTTCTTGAGGATATTGCTTTTCTTGATGAGCTTTGAGCCTTGCCCTTCGGCATTGTATATTATATTGCATTACATGGTTGTGTCTGCCAATTGGCGAAGAGCTAGCTCCCGCTTGGGGATGCCTTTATTCATTATGTATATTATGCATGTTTGTACCCGTTTGGGGCCAGTATTTACAAAGGAAACTCTGCCGAAATTTTTAGAAAAGACTTGATGTTTTAAAAATGTATAGTACGGCTTATTTTGTTAAACCACTTACTTTAAAACTAAATTTTTCCTTCTCTCTCTTTTCAAATGGTTTAGATTTCTGGGATTTTGGCTTTCTTGAATTAGATGGGGTCCTATTGACTTCATATGATTCAAGTTCAAGTCACGTGCCATTTCGGGTCGTGACAAAGTCAGTATCAAAGCACAAGGTTTAACAATGGTTTGAGTCTATGTTTGACTATGCAGAGTCTAGGGCCTTTATATATATATTCGGAACCTAGGCTTGACCTTACGGAACTTAGACTTTGCCGAGGGGGTATTAGACCCGAACTTTCATCGCATAGATTGACCTTGGTTGATGGAGTAGGTGACTTAAGTAGAGTGACGTACCGTGTGTATGTTCCACGACATACTTACGATACGCTACTCCGCTTAAGAAGTCTTAGGAGGTACATTTCCTTGCACTGTATTATATTCATTCCTATGATCTATCCTCATCGATATTGGTTGGTGGTTTTATTACCATGATTGCATTGGCAGAGAGAGTTGTGACTAGGCGGTCAGCATGAGCTCGTCTTGGATGAGGACTAACCAGGGCGTGATTCCAGTGACACACAATTGCATAGAGGTGTCATTTTATTGTTTTTTTCGCGCCATGAGCGTTTGATGGGTTGCTTTTACTAAAATTTCTCGAACGTGGAGATCAGCACCAGAGGATTGGGCCACTGATAGAGGCTGGCTAGAATGTGATGACCGTTAATGCGGACGAATGAGCCAATTGTTGCCGCGACTGACAAGATATCGCCCCAGATGTTGGAAGCTAATGCAGCACGAGTTGTACTTAGAGATATGATAGAAGATCGCTAGTCACCCCTGGATGAATGACTAGGACATGTGGTTCGTTTGCATACCCCGATGCGAGGTCATCAGATTGATTGATTCCTGCTAGAGAAGACTTCACGCAGTTACAATGAGAGTCGATAGAAAATGATAGAATGTCAGAAACCCATTTTTCCAAGTTTAAGGTATTCGGAAAAACATGCAAGTAATTCTGTGAACCCTCTAGAAGAATGAAACCCTAACTCGACATAATGACCATGGAAATGCTTTTGAACCTTAGGGTTTGCGGCAGTTCCGTGGTACCATTAATGAGGCTTGGGTTTGCCCTTCTACAGCTGGTCCATAGGTACTGTGGTATGTACTGGATATTATTAAACTGTGCACGAATGTTGAGCTCTCGGGAAATTATGGGATTTTGAAGAATCGATCGATAAGTTCGACGTCGTCCGGATATCATATGATGGGATACATTACTTGGAAGACTCTAGATATGAGTATAGCCGTTTAGCGCAGTCCATACAACTACGAAAAGACGAGTACGAATCAGTCGACATTAGAGAAAAGTGGACTAAGAGGTTCGTATGATATTTTGAAGAGATGGTGTTCCACTCCATTGACATCAGAGATGTGATACGCATGCAGAGGCATTGAATATGGATATATCTTCCAGAAGGAGTCATGATGAGTATGCAGCCGTTCCGGAACAAGAAATAGATTTAGTAAAGGGTGATAACTTCCGGGAAGTTCTGCAGGAATGAGATTTGGGAGAGACCCCGACAGAATCTTTCTGGAAATACTAAACGAGAATACTTGGACTCAGGATCGGTCGTATTACGCACACCTAGTAGGCCAGAGTTTGGCATCATCGATGAGACATGTTACGAGTGACCATGTTCGCTGGCCAGAGATCTTTAGAGTATGTGCCAGAGCAGAACCGTTCCGTCATCATTTCCATATTGGGCTGTTAAGCCGAGGAGTTATGTAACGGGAAATTCACAGTGAGAGACGAGAGCCTAAGGGCACAAGGCGCCAGACCAGGAACAGGAGACAAGTAGATATCTTGCTCTGCTAGCTTTGGATGCACCGATACCTTCTCGAATTTGAAGGAAGGACACATCGACGACAGTGTTTATGATTTGTGATTTGGTGATTCGAATATCACGTGTCCGTTATTTTGTATTTCGATATTTTGGGCGATTTATTTGCATGATTGAGATTTTTGCACCACAGTTGCACTCGACTTCGATTTGATGTCTTTCGAGATGTTTGATTTTGATTTCACATATATGATATGTATGTGATTTGACTTATTCCTTCGGTGTAGTTTTCATGCACTTTCAGTACTTTGATTCGATTTTGTGCACGTTGATGCATATAGTTGTGAGATTGTATATCACGGTGTACCTGATTTGGATTGAGGTTTGCTGTATACCGTCGATTTCGATTGTAATACTCGTTATTTGTTTTCGTGCACCTTGTGCACTTGATTTGGATTCTTGCGCATACTTGGTGCATTTGATGCGATTTTGGTGCACACCAGATGCACTAAATCGGGATTCTTCATGCATATCAGATGCACCTAATTTTGTTGTCAGGCACACTCGTTGCCCTTGACAGATGTTTTCTTGCACACCCGTTGCACTTAGATTTTTGTTTCTGTGCACATGTATGGAACATTTATTGATTTCGATTTCTGTGCGCACCAGACGCACGTGGCATTCTTACACACATTTTGGGATTGATTTCTTTTGGAGCAGGATGTTTTAGGATACTTACTATTTGGTATAGTAGCTGAGCAGGACTAGTCAGAGGACAGTACTTGAATGTGTTTTTCCATGCATCGATACTTATCGAAGGGATTTCCAAAAAGGAGCTACAGTCTCAATATTTTTCCTATTTTGTCCGAGATGACACGAAACAATTTACAAAGGAAACCCTTCTAAATTATTTTCCAAACGGCGGGACGTGTATGTTAAACAAAGGATATATATATAATTATTTTCTTACAATAAATGTCCGCTACTATACCGTGATACGAGCATCGCACAACGACTTGAAAAAGGTTTGGCATACATTTCTTTCAGATGTTTTGACAAGTTTATACCGATGCGTACTATGCACATGTTATAATTTTGATGTATATCATGTTGGTTTTCGTTTTGGACTTTGACATTGGTGTCTTCACCATAACTCCGATGATTGTGGGATGGTTGACGGAGTTTTGATTTTTGAATTATACACTCAATTTTCATGCGCATGCATTGCGCTACGATATCTTTTGTGTATGTATGATTTCGGAGCCTCGACAACTTGATCATTTTACTGAAATGTTTTAGTATTTGAGGGGCTTAAATTTAAATTCGGGGACCGAATTTATTTAAGGGGGGAAGACTGTAACATTTCAGAAAAATAAAATATTATTTTTTGGAATTATATAATTAAAATAATAAATATTATGAATATTTTAATGTGTGGAGATTGGCTTTAATGATAGGGTATAATTATATGCCGATATATTGAGAAATATTTAGAAATTGATAAGAATTATTGAATTGATGGTGTTTTATATGATATGAACATTTATAAATTTTTAAATACTCATTTGTAAAAGGGTTAAGTGCTAAACTCAATTAGTGTTTACTAATTTTTTATTAAGTGTGATATGTGCATGATATGCAACATGATATTTTGCATAATACTTGTTACATTTCTTTTTATTAAAGCCATGCTTCATTTCCTGCATAACTTGGTTTTATTTGTGTTTAATTTAAAAAAAAAAAGATAAAGAAAGAATAAACAAAGGAGCATGGGCTTGAGAGAGAAGAGAGAAAGGTGAGGGGTCATTTGACCATTGCTCCCATTTGTTTTCCCCCCATTTCTTTCATCATTCTCACCTCCTCCTCTCTCATGGCTGCCCCCTTCTCTCCACCTCCTCCACCTCCTCACAACACCATCAAAACCACCTCAAAACACCCATTTCCCTTGATTAAAATTGTGCACAAGCTCACTACAAGCATGGGGAACCAAGAAAGTTTGGATTTTGAGCACTTGGGGCAACTCAAGAAAATTCTTAAGTTGCCAAATGAGGCAATTCTTTTATCATTAGTGTAGTATTTGTAACGCCTTAGAATGTGTTTTGTAGCTAATTATATTTTAATGTGTGGTTTTTTATAAAAAGTTTACCAAATTGGTTTTTAAATATTTATCCTAATTATTGAGTATTTTATTATATTTTTGTTAGGCACACACACACTTGTGCATGATAACTAGGGTTGTTTTTGGAGTTAAACCATGATTAGCAACCATGGTCAACTAACCATTTCTCCCTAACCTAGTTTTAATATTGTTTAAGTGTTATGGTTGTTATTAGGAAATGATAATGATTTTTCTTTTAAAGGGTTTTAATGTTGTTTTGAATTGTTGACTTTGGGGAGAGAGAGAGAGGCAAAGCATGGGGCAACATGGCTCATGCCATGCTCATTTATTAAGGGAAGAGAAAGGAAGAGAGTGGTTTGCCTTGCTCTCATTTTCTTCTCCTCATTTTCTTTCTCTCACACTCTCTCTCTCACACACACACACACCCTTCAGTATCAGCAGCAGCAGCAGCCGCCCCAGCAACACCAAACAGCAACAACAATAAAGACAACAACAGCAACAACAACAAAGACAACAACAGCAACAGCAACAAAGACAACAACAACAACAACATCATCATCATCATCATCATCATCAGCAGCAGCACCAGAGGCAGCAGCAGAAGCAGAAGTAGCAATCAGCAGCAGAAGCACATAGCAGCAGCAACAGCAAGCTTCAGCAATAGCAGCAGGCAGCAACAACAGCAGGCAGCAACAACAGCAACTGCAGCTCCTCCCCTTCATTTCTTCTGCTTCCTGCAGCTCCCTAGGGTTAAGTATGAGGTATTATTCCTGAACTTACTCCCTAGCTTGGTTAGTTAGTGTGGTTTTGCATCGGTTAATGGTTTTTAGTGCGTTTTAGTGTGATATGGGGTGTTTAGTGGGAACCTTGTGCTAGTGTGGTGTAATTTGGTTCCAGTAGGTTGTTAATGAGATATTGAGACCTTATTAACTTAGCTTAACCCCTCTTGCACTAAAATACCACCCGTTTCCCTAATTGATGCAAAATTGTCGTTTTTAAGCAAAACTGAGTTTTTCTGGAACTGCTTTGAACCCGATGTGTACTGAGTGAAATTAGGGAGACTGCAGTATAGTGGAGATGTGCTGATACCCTAGCTAGAACCCGACCCCCTGATTCTTCCCTTTGGCCGCCAATTTCCTCTTTCTGGCCGCAAATTGCGGCCAGACAGGTAGGGTTTGGGTGGGTGTTTGGTCCTATAGCTGTCTGCTAGTGTGTAGGGTGTTGATATATGTATATTTTTGTAAGTTTAGCTCTGTATTGAAATCTGGGACTATATGTCGTTTTGCATGTCCGTTGTGTTTGCGCGATACGCGCGATACGTGAGTGGGTTCTGTGATCCAGCGTATCGCGGCGTGTCGCGATGGTTTTAGACACGTATACACACGATTCAGTGTATCGTGAACACGCGCGTTTAGTTCGCGACGCGAGTTTCTCGTTTTGGTTCGATATCGCGTTTTGCGAGATATTTTGGCTTATATATATGATTTCTTGTCGTATTTGCAGGTTTGCAGATAGGGACTACGGACACGGCTACAGGGGGAGCAGATGGTAGGATTCACCTAGCGTGGGGCGTAGCTGAGTAGATTTAACATCTACAGGGGAATCGCCCGCATGGCGTTATGCGTCTGGGCTAGGATTCAATTACATGTCGCACATTCTACGTCATTGTAGAATTGCGCCTTTACTTCTTTGCCTTGATATAGTTTTACTGTGACTAGCAGTCGTAGGACACTGCACACATTATTGACGGTTCATGTTGCACGAGCATGGATTGTATGCTACACACACACCGTCAATAATTGCCATGTCACACACTACCCCTTTTAGCTACTATTGCTTACCATACATGACATCTAGCTACCGGTATACCTATAGTGTATCATACCTTTAGTGATAGGTACACTTACACCTTGCGATACAGCTACAGGTATACCTTTTAGATATTTTACTTATACCGAGGGATATCTTACTCATATTCTTCTTATACCCAGGGGGGTATATGACATCAGTTCCTATAGGTAGATACCTATACATTGCTACACCTGTATGTTAGATACATATTCAGTTGCTGTCGTATATTTACATTTACTGATGTTACTTAGCTGTACCTTATCTTGATTTCGCATACATCTGGTTCAGCTATATACTTGTGTTTACCTGCTCGCATTCAGATATATCGCATACATTTATTCCTGGATTTGCGCATTATTTATCTGGATTCTATATGATGTTTTCGGGATTTGGGAACCGCGGGAGTTCATGAAATTATGCATACATTGAACAACCCGGTTTCCTTGATATGATATTTGAGCGTCCCCCATGAGCTTTATCGGTGATGATTATATACTCCATACGAGGTGTGGTTGCTGTATGAGAGTACATGGTGGGGCCCGGTATAGTTCCCCTCGGCAAGAAGATCGATGGGTTTGCCGATTGAGCCTGGAGGCGGGCGAGTACCTACCGGTGATTGGTTGGACCTAGCAGTTGTCCGGAGGATACTGGCCAGAGTCGAGAGATGGATGCGGGATGATCTGTACTGTCGGGGCCGAGGGCCGATACCGCAGACGGACCCCGTGGGCCGATCCGGACTGACGGAGCCCGATGTACGAGGATTTCTGTGTCGATGCTTGGCACACTGCTTTCATGATATTTCCTTAACCCTTTTTTGTATATATAACAGGGGATTTAGCCGTTGTTATATATACCCTTACACCAATATTAGTGGAATGGGACGCTAATATATGTGTATTGCCCCCATCATATTTATTTCTGTACATATATATATACCTTTAGGATGTTAGATTCTTACTTGAGATTGGACTTGGGATACTAAGTGATTCATTGGGATTGGATATTGGACATACCTATGTGATTGGTGATTTGTACATTCGGGATATAGGAGATTACTCGATATTGTACATTGAGGAGATGTGAGACTTATATGATGTGAGTGCCCAATGTGGGGGCTGGTTTGAGGATTTGGGATTGGAGTATCTTGATGGATTGTGATCCTTCCACGACGTCAGGTTTCCGTGGGAAATGACATATTCCACCCTATACCTCACCCTTATCTATTTTATACACAGTTTCATACATTGGTAGTACCGGTTAGTGTACCCTTATGATAAGTTGCATATCTACATTCTCATATCCTTTTCCATGGTTATTGCATACTATTGTCATGTTACTATTGCTTCACATATTGATTTTACCTGCTAGTGTACTCTCCTTTATTCAGCATTTTCATGACATATTATTACTGTAATCGCATATCTTAGATTCATGCTGTACGTGCATTCCTGCGATTACCTGCATATGTTTTATACTATTCACGAGTTGGAAACTCACCCCCGTTGTGCCACAGGTGTTTCAGGCTGTTCCCCAGAGTAGTCGAGGCAGGCTATTCCTCTATTCAGCTATCCAGCTACCATCCTTTGCTACAGATACCGCATCAGCTCACAGTACCTTTTGCTTAGGTGGGTTAGATAATTATCTGTATTTCCTATTGTACCTTCATTGTATTTGTACTCTCCATCTACTATTGTATTGTTGACTTAAAGACTTGGTGAGGACGTATTTGTATATTATTGTGGATTTGTTGTCTTTATACACACCTTTTTCTCTACTGTCATTATTTTTGTGTTGCATTCATCTTGACTAGTCTTTACAAAAAGGGGGTGTTGCTAAAATTTTAAAGAAAGAAAGTAAGACTTTTAAAGAATTTGGGTTGCGATTTCAAATGCTTCAAAACTTATATTATCTTTTCCGTATTTTTATGGTTTAGACTTCTGGGTTTTGGCTTTCTTTTGCTACGTTACGTCTTAGGGTGTTGCGTAGTATTAGGGCCGTCACGGGCCAATTTTTGGGTCGTGACAGTATTTCAATTCTTTTAGCATCCATGTTAGTTTACAATCGATTAAGTGTGGTTTCATGATCTTGAAATTTTCCAAGATGAGGGTTGTAGGAGATTAGGAGCGGGGAGTGTGTAATTGAGGTTAGATGATGCCATAAAACCCCTATAGTGTTAGAATGCAGGACAAGACCTGAGACCAAACCCCAAATTGCGAACTTTAGATTAGCCGATATCGGAAGATTGTAGAAATTGTGATGATATTTAGAGAACTGCTACGACCCGAGGCATCTGAAAAATATTTAGCGATTACAGTGAAGTGTGCAGGTGATTTGGAGTATACCCTAAAGACCATTGGCCCCACCTCCCATTCATGGCCGTAAATATATTCCTCATGGCCACAATTTGCGGCCTGGGTACTTCAGAATAGGTTCGTTCTTGGTCCATAGCTCCATTTTCAGTAAACTAGACCTACCCTATATGCAAAATTGGCTAATTCAACCTAAGGTAAAATCTGGAAGTGTTTTACATCATTTCTGATTTTGGTTTTGCGAATTCTGTAACTTGAACTTGGGTATTTTTGTGTTTTCTCGATCGATTGGCATTTGTACGTCGATGTCGAGGGTTATTGGTTCTTCTTGCATGCGTAGACCATAGGTTTTAACCTATGGGCGTTTCACGTACCGTTTGGGTTTTTATCCGCGATTTCGGTTTACGATATTATATATTTATATGTAGGCACCTTCACGCGGACTTCGGACGACGAGCAAGAGCAAGGAGGCATCAACTTCGGCATGCAAGAATCAAGGTGAGTAGATATATATCTACTGGGGAAGTCGGGTGGATGGTGTATAGCACCCCCGCAGTTTCGTAGTGTAGTCTACGTATATGTGTATATAGACATGTGTATTGTGAGAGGTTATTAATTAGAAAGAATGCTTTAGGAGATCATGGGTTAGTTTTAGCGTAATTAAAGGTTAATGCTTTAGTTTAGTTCGTATTCGAGAAACCCTAGAGTACAGTTGTTGCGCACACACACATGCACACAAGTGATTTGTATGGGGTGTATATATATATGTATATATATATATATGTGTGTGGATGCGTTGGTGCATATATATATTCATATATATATATATATATATTTATATATATACATATACGTATACACGGATGATGAGGATAGTATATGATACTTAGAGATGAGTCAATGTGATTGGGCATGATGCCGTGAGATCGGTGATGGGATTTGGGTCGTGTTATGATATACTACATGATAGTATAGTGGATCGATGGGCAATGTGTTTTCATATACACACGGATATATATATATATATATGTTTGATGGTATCGGAATGTACTAGACTTTAGATCAGTACCCCTAATTCAAAATACTATGATAATGATACCAGATAAATAATTTGTTATATGTGATAAGTGACCCGTACCCGATTTTGGGATGCCGTACGATGGATTTTGCCGTACGAAGTATAATTATGATGATTGATCCGCACTCTTGACTCGAGGATGTCGTATTATATTTTTATCGTATGTGACACTATTGAGGCGGGATCACCGACTACTAGATATATCGATTCGGACTTAGGTGGATTTCTTTACCCTATTGATTAGTCTCTTAGTTTAGTCCTGTAGTTTATCAGTTAGATGTTAGATTGAGCTTGAGTCATACTTATTTTCAAACTAACGAATCGTGAGTATTTTAAAGACAGCCCGAGGGATATTACGGATTTTTCAAAGGATGTGTCTTTTTTTTAAAAATACCGTAGCCCTATTTTCAAAAATACCAAGATTCGCGCTATTTCAAATGCCAAGGCCGTATGAATCGTTTATATAAATGTACATGCTTATATGTTGCGTTTGCTATTCATTTTCCATATATTCATGTTGTTCTTATAGCATTGCATGCTTACACATGTAGTTTCTTTTGCTATTATGAACCTATATTGTCAGGACACCAGCACTATTACTGATGATGCGTATGTCTACGAACACTTGCTTGCCGGCTCACACACATCATCATCGGTAATTGCCATGTCACGTACACTTTAGAGAATATTACTTCATTGATATCGCTTGTTAGCTGATAATTTCGATATATCATTACTGTGCTAGTTTAGATATTGCATTCTTTACAAAGATACCCGTGCATGTATACATATTCATTGTCATGCAATATTATGGGGCTTTATGCCGGTAATTCACTTTTTATATACTATTGAGATTAGGATTTTGGATTTCCATGAGATTTCTGGATTTGGTGACCCCGCAAGGATTTTATAAACTCATTATCATTTTAAATATAGAAATTTGCGGTTTTCTCGTGATATGATTTGAGAGGTGTCCACCATGAGTTTTCTCGGCTCTTGAGCGGTATCATACACTCGATTCGAGGAGGAGGAGGAACCGTCTGCGGGTGCATGGTGGACCCGGTGCGGTACCCCGGGGCAAGATGGTCGCAGATGATGGCGTTGAGCCTGGAAGGGGAGCACTACCGACCGATTATTTGTGACAAGACGAATATCCGGAGGATACCGACGTTGTCGTGAGATTTGATATTTGGGCAGTACGGATTGCCGGAGCCCAGGGGCCAGTCCGGATTGTTGGAGCCCGAGGTATTGAGAAATTGAGATTTTAAGATTATATGATAGGGGCCAGTCCGGATTGCCGAATCTCGAGATATTGGATATTAGGATATATGTTTTATGTCGATGCTTGACACGGATTTTATGTTGATTTCATTGATGATACCTCGATTTTTATATACAGAAATCTCACTAAATAAAGAAAATTGTTTTCTCATTCATGATGTATTCTGTTTTCATTTGTAATACATTCATACATCATATATATGATATGTTACTACCTGAGGCACTGACACGAGCACTTGGTACTACACTATAGTAGATGTATACCTCGCCATTATTAGATGCTTCAGGCTATAGTTATTGAGGATATATTATTATTGTATGATCTAGGATAGAGTCATACATGCGATTTCTTCTCGGTGATGTTTTCTACTCACGTGTTGGCAACTCATCCCTGTTGTGGCACAATTTCTTGCAGGTTTTGCCGTACAGGTTTCGTTACAGTTGCTGGCACACTGTTTCCTTTCTGGTGATTGCTTTAGTAGGTGGGTTCACTCGTATCGTGACCACCATCGTATTTTATTTATTCCATTTGTATCTAGTAACTCCATCAACCAGACTTGTATATTTTTTAGACTTAGAAGACCAGTGTATATTCTTCTGAGCTTAGAGTCGCGCGCCTGTATTATTATGGTTTTTCTCTGGTTTTCTTGAGGATATTGCTTTTCTTGATGAGTTTTCAGCCTCGCCCTTCGGCGTTGTATATTATATTGTATTGCGTGGTTGTGTCCGCCAATTGGCGAAGAGCTAGCTCCTGCTTGGGGATGCCTTTATTCATTATGTATATTATGCATGTTTGTACTCGTTTTGGGCCAATATTTACAAAGGAAACTCTGCCGAAATTTTCAGAAAAGGCTTGATATTTTAAAAATGCATACTACAACTTATTTTGTTAAACCACTTGCTTTAAAACTAAATTTTTCCTTCTCTCTCTTTTCAAATGGTTTAGATTTCTGAGATTTTGGTTTTCTTGAATTAGATGGGATCCTATAGACATCATATGACTCAAGTGCCAGTCACGTGCTATTTCGGGTCGTGACATAGATACAACTGAAATAAAATATACAAATATAATGGTGGTCACGATGCAAGTGTATCCCACCTATCCGAGCAATCACCCTAAAGAAGGTAGTGTGCCAGCAAGCCGCAATGGAACCTGTGCGGTCAAACCTGCAAGAAAACTGTGGCACAATGGGGGCTAGTTGCCAACTCGTGAGTAGAAACCGAATGTATGACTATCTCCTAGGTCATACAGTACAATAATAACACATAAAGACATCGAGTGGTAGCAAGGATAATAATATAAGCATATGCATAACAAGACTCAGGTAATCATGTCCAAGTCATAATGTAATACCATGACATAGGTAAATATATGTAAGAGTGTAAATGTAGTATCATGTACTCATGTTCGTGCAACAAAGTAACTATATGTCATGTATATTATGTATGAATGCATCATCAAATGGGTGTGTCCAGCATCGACACACAAATCATGAGAAAATCTGAGTGCCCAGCATCGACACTCGAAAGCATTATGAAAACTGTGTCCATTAGCGACACATAATCCTCATATCTCGGGCTCCGTCAGTCCGGATAGGCCCATATCATATGATCTCATGACTATGTTCCGTATCCTCCGGATATCCGCCGCGCCAACTATCACCGGTCGGTAGTGCTCCCCTGCCGGGCTCAATGTCTCAATCTCTATACGGCCTTCTTTCCCCGGGGTACCGCACCGTGTCTACCATGTACCCGCAGACGGTGTCTTCTTACTCCTCAAATCAGGTAATCATATATCATATATGCTCTAGTACCAAGAAATCTCATGGTGGATGTCTCACATCATATCAAGGAAAACCGCATTTTTCTTTTAAAAAAAAGGAGTATAAGTTGTATATTTCACACGCTCTTTCCCAAATCCAAAATCTCATGAAATACTGAAATCTCATAACCATGAGTCAACAATGAGATAATGAATACCGGCTTAAATCCAAATGATCAGTGCATAACTAGAATGTATGTATGCGAATGCATGTGGCATCTAAGTAAGGAATGCAAAGTCTAAACTGGCATCTAAGTAAGGAATGCAAAGTATAAACTAGCATATAATATCATGAATGCAAAACAGTACTAATTAGCTACAATTATCAGTGTACACAATAGAATAACGGTTACTACTGTGTATGCGACATGGTAATTACCGATGGTGAGGTGTGTGAGCCGGCAAGTAAGTGTACGTGCAACATACGCATCCTAGCAGACGAGATCATAACAGAAAGTAAACAGTAAAAGCAACATAAGGTATATAAATATATATACGAGCCATACCGTTTATCCTGTTTAAATAGCACGAATCGCTGTTTTTAGAAAAGTAGGGACTATGGTGTTTTTTAGGAAAGAGATGTCTTTTGAAAATCCGTAGCGACCTTCAGTTTATTCTTTGGAAAAATTCCCACGATTCATAGTTTTGAAAATAGGTATGACTCGAGCCTAAGCTAACATCTATCTAAGCAACTAAAGACTAAACCATGAAACGAGTCGAAAGTAAATAGGGATCGAAAGCATATCCGAGTCGATAAATCTAAGGGTCGGCGATCCAGCCTCATAGCATCACGTATGGTAATATCCATCGTTCGACATCGTCGAGTCAAGAGCGCGGATCAATCATCATATATAAATATCTTATACGGTATAGTCCGTCGTACAACATCCTCAAGATCGAGGGTACGGGACAAATATCACATATAAATCTTATAGTTCATACGGTATCAATAGTCGTACAATATCATAATCAGGGTACAGATCTAAGGTCTCGTACAATCTATTATGTTATTGATGATGCTCAATAATGGTAATTCCTTATATCATGACACGTGGCAGATGACATGTCCTAGAGCATGCAAGAAAGGGCCTACAGTGGCCGACCAGACCACACCTATGCTCATCCTACTGAGAAAACGCTGGCTCACCTACGAGCCCCCTGCATAACCGGCCTTCTCGGCCTCACGGCTCGTCCCCGGGATACAGTAGAACCAAGTTACGTCGGCTCTCCCGCTCGTCTGCGAGCTCTCCCGCCGAGGTCATCTTCCTCGGTCTCATCGACCGACCAACAGAACAGCTCACAGGCGTAACCGCCATCCCGCGAATATTGCCATGCGCGAGATCTCCGCCGGCCACATCCCACAGTCCACGCCACCACAATCCCCCACTAACGAGCCTGTCTCGCTATTAATAGGAGGTCCTGCTCATCACGCGGGTGTGACGTCGGGAGCGTAACGGCCGGTGTGATTCTCGCTCCTACCCCACCTGCTGCCACCACTATATAAACCCCTCTCTCAGACGATCGAGGTAAGTCATTTTTTACTCCACTAAGTCGTTACTCTGCTCAGATCTCTAGACTAACTTGATCGTCAGAGGGTCCTCAGTGGTACAACCACCCCGGGACTTCCTTGAAGGTAACTCGGCAACCATAACCTCAAACCCATTGAGATCCACACACTTCAGGAGCGGCAGCCTCCACATCCAATCTTAGCCACCCATTGCAGCCATCCGCAGATCAACGGAAGGAAACATCTGAAGGAGATTCTCGCCCCCATCATTTAGCACCATCTGTGGGAAACTAGATTCCACAATAACAAAAGTCCGCCTTCCGATCTCATTCCCAAGGCGAGCGATCATCATGACGATCCAAGCACCAGCCGCAACCTTCCCTTCAACGGAGGCACGGACGAATCTCCTCCTCCAAACACCATCAACGCCCCAGGAGCCCAATAGTCGTTCACTTCACACGCAACGATACCGCCACGCGGCAGACATCGCACCGCTCGATACAAAATCGAAACGACGCGGCTCTGGTGCTTCGCCTCCTCCACTCTTTCGTGGCACGTGTCACTCGCGACTGTCCATCTCCCCAAAGCCCTCATAAAGAGGCAGCCCAGCAGCTACCCTGCTCGGCTACCCCTGGCCGGGAGCTCCCCTACTTCGCAACGCTGGGGATCAAAGCCTTCACCAAGAGGCATCCGAGCGGATACCCTGCTCGGCTATCCCGGGCTGGTAGCTCCCCTACCTCGCAACGCCGGGGATCAAACCCCTCGCCAAGAAGCAGCCGAGCGGCTACCCTGCTCGGCTATCCCTGGCTGGTAGCTCCCTACCCCAACAAACCAGGGATCAAAGCCCTTACCAAGAGGCAGCCGAGCGGCTACCTTGCTCGGCTATCCCTGGTCGGTAGCTCCCTACCCCACAACGCCAAGGATCAAACCCCTCACCAAGAGGCAGCCGAGCGGCTACCCTGCCTAGCTATCCCTGGCTGGTAGCTCCCTACCTCGCAACGTCAGGGATTAAAGCCCTCACCAAGAGGCAGCTGAGTGGCTACTCTGCTCGGCTATCCTTGGCTGGTAGCTCCCCTCCCTCGCAACGCCGGGGATCAAAGCCGTCACCAAGAGGCAGCCGAGCGGCTACCCTGCTCGGCTATCCCGGGCTGGTAACTCCCTACCTGGCAACACCAGGGATCAAAGCCCTCGCCAAGAGGCAACTGAGCAGCTTCACAACTCGGTCCATCCTTGGCAGGCCACCCACGGCCCCTCGAGCGCCAAGGATCAAAGCCCTGACGAAGAGGCTGTAGGGTTCCTAGGCACGCTAATGAAGTCTCATAAGGCATCAACCATGCCAATTTCAAATTTTATGGGTGCCGAGAAACCCTAATACGGATCGTCGACTAGAATTCTAGGCGAAAAACGAAACTAGTTAACATCTTAACTAAAGGAGAGAGGCTACAACTTTTGTAGATCCGTTTCTCCACTTCCTTAGCTCCGCGTAGGCGTCTTCTCGCTGTCCATCTCGAATCCCGAACTCAATCGTCGGCTTCATCAGAGAAATGGGCGGGCTAGGTCGTCGGCTTCGTGCCGAAGATGATCTACGTCGAGGCATCATAAGTTCAAGCTCCAACTTCACCAAGTTGTGAAACATGTGAAGAAAACACCCTATACTACTTGGCAAGAGGTAGAGGGTGAAGAAATAGGAAGTGAGTTCATTTTAGAATTGGATTTCTCTCACTTTTGCTCAAGTTGCCATTGATGGACTTAAGCTTTTCTTGAAGAAGAAGATGATCAAAAAGGAGAAAGAATATGATGGAATATGATAAGTCTTTCTAAAATAGAAAAATAAAATGAATACTTATCATCTTCTAACCATGGTTATGTGTAGAGATTAGACCATAGTTATTTTGGAATGGTTAGGGTTAAGCATGAAGACAAAATGGTCACATTAGTCAAACCTTCTTGAAGCTTCAACAAGCATCATGTTAGAATGAAACCATTTTGTTTTCTTTTATTTATTTATCAAGAAAGAATAGATAAATAAATAAGTAAATAAATCAAAACCCTAACTATTATCATAACCATGGTTTAAGTCTTAACACAAAACCAATTTACATGCATCATCAAACATGACACATTGTAGTGCACAAAAGTATATCACATATACAACTTGAGAACTTCAAGTGAGAAAATCCATTTAAAGTGAACCAATACTAGTTAATGTAAAGTAATATATCAAATATATAATTATACATTAAATCATTAAATCAACACTTGATATAACGATCCGGTCATATCGCATATAACCGACTAGTATCCTATGTATCGGCTTATCGAATCAAGGCTTGATTCGATATCTAGGTTATATCGAATATAATCAATCGATACATTCGTCGCGAGAATGAAATACGGTATCACATACACGCATTATTCTCGTTCCCGCACATATCTCATATGCACTCCTATTTCGTTTCGCTTGAGCCAGGAAACCTCTGTGTAGGACTCTAAAGACTCGTCAATACGCCGGTAGCAGATGATGATCATATCAAGCACCCACAAGCCGCAAGCGGTCTGCTAAACGTAACGGCCATCCGGGTATTGAGCGATCAGAAGATCGACGAGCCAGCCCGCTCACACTCCTGTGAATCCAACCAGTAACACTTATCGTACAGTCCGGTCTGTTCGTCTGATATGTCGCATATCAAGTCTAGGGGTGGTAAACGTCAGACCCCAGTAACCGATAAGTCATGCCGATATGAGGCTCATAACGGGTCGAGAAACTACTGGTAACACTTACCAGCAAATCTCTGATCAGCCCTGGCCAGGGACTTCCCTGTTACGGCCAATCGAGCACAGCGCAACATCAACCCCCAATACCGGGAGAGACGAAACCCCTCCTATCGCTCATTGCCTCCATATGACTCGGGACTGTACCCAAAGACCACCGTTTTGCACGCCCTCATGGACGTGGTAAGGTGGAGATCAAAGCACAGTGGGAATCACACAAGACTCTATGACGATCTCGGGTCTACAGACTAACCTGCACAAGTGTCACCTGAGAACTGCCATCTGACGTGAGGTATAATACCATCTGGGAGTTCTCGGCGAGTCCGTCCAGTGCACCCAGTCTCCACTGAGCACCCGTATACCATCTCTGATGTCAAACACCAATGGATATGGGATCATCCATCTCCCATCTCATGGGTCGAGAAGCGTATACGCTAGTCTACACTGGTATATCGATGCCCCGTCTCGATACACCCACGACTAGGGACCATGAAGGATGTACTTATGGACTACCATGTCCCCACCAGTATGATCTGCATCATAGTCCAGGTAGTCAAGTACACATCCTAAGGGCTTTACCAACATGTAACTATAAGACAGTTTAAAGAGACAAGTGTACATGTTAAGATAAAGAGCAACCAGATAGCATACTATCATATCGAGCAAGAAAGTCATCTCTATATATGTCCAAGCATCCAATATAATATACATCATCTGTACAATACTGGCCTCTAGGGCATACATACAACTAACAATCTCCCACTTGCACTAGGGCCAGCTGCTGTAGTATCGCATACCGAGCATTCCGAAGAGTCTCTCAAACTGTATCTGGGGAATGGCCTTCGTGAGTAGATCCGCCGTGTTGTTCTTCGTGTCAACCCTCCTGACCTCGATCTCCCGGCGATCAACTATCTCCCGGATCAGGTGATACCGCCTCAGAATGTGCCTGGATCGCTGATGGGACCTGGGTTCCTTGGCCAAAGCCACCGCTCCATTGTTATCATAATACAAAGGTATTGGATGCTCAATGGATGGAACCACACCAAGTTCAGTAATGAACTTCTTGATCCAGACAGCCTCTTTAGGAGCATCGTTGGCAGCGATGTATTCAGCCTCCATTATCGAGTCTGCCACGGTTTCCTGCTTGGAACTCTTCCAGCTAACCGCCCCTCCGTAAAGCGTAAAGACAAATCCCGACTGCGACTTAGAGTCGTCCTTATCACTCTGGAAGCTCGAATCGGTAAAGGACTCCACTTGGAGTTCTCCGTTACCATACACCAAGAGCATCTCTTTAGTCCTTCGTAAGTACTTGAGAATGCTCTTCACAGCTGTCAAGTGACTCTCTCCAGGATCAGCTTGATACCTGCTCACTATACTTAGTGAGTATGCTACATCGGGTCTGGTACATAGCATCGCATACATGATAGAGCCTACAGCCGAAGCACAGGGTATCCCTTGCATGCGAGCTCTCTCCAAATCAGTCTTGGGAGACATTTCTTTGGAGAGAGTGACTCCAGAGATCGTGGGCAAGTTCCCACGTTTGGATTCTTCCATACTAAACCTCTTTAGTATGGTGTCAATGTACCTGGATTGGGACAATCCCAATATCCGTTTGGATCTATCTCTATAGATCCTAATTCCCAATATGCAGGAGGCATCACCAAGATCTTTCATTGAGAATCTTTGTGATAAGAAGAGCTTGACCGATTGCAGCATAGGAATATCATTTCCTATCAAGAGTATGTCGTCCACATACAATACGAGGAAGACAACCTTACTCTCTGCCACCTTCTTGTAAATACAAGGTTCATCTCGGTTTTTGACGAAATCAAACTCTTTGATAACGACGTCAAAGCAGATGTTCTAACTCCGCGATGCTTGCTTTAATCCATAAATGGATTTAAGCAGCTTGCACACCTTCCCGCTGCTCCCACTGTCTACGAAGCCCTCTGGCTGAGTCATGTACACGCACTCTTCTAAATCACCGTTTAGAAAGGCGGTCTTAACATCCATTTGCCAGATTTCGTAATCATGATATGCTGCGATGGCAAGCATGATCCGGATGGATTTAAGCATAGCCACTGGAGAAAAGGTTTCGTCATAGTCCACACCTGGTCTTTGACGAAAACCCTTTGCAACAAGTCTAGCTTTGAAAGTCTCCACTTTCCCATCTACACCAAGTTTTTTCTTGAAGATCCACTTGCTCCCAATGTGTTTTACCCCTTCAGGAGCAACATCCAAAGTCCATACTTTGTTGGTGTACATGGATTCCATCTTGGACCGCATAGCATCCAGCCATTTCACTGAGTCCCTACTCGTGATGGCCTGCTCGAAGCTAGTTGGGTCATCATCCTCCATGATGCAATCCTCGCTCCCACCATCCATGAGAAAACCGTAGTATCTCTCAGGTTGGCGAGGAACCCTACTAGATCGGCGGAGAGGCTGAGGTTCATTGGGAGCTACTGAATCCTCTGGTTCCACTGAATCCTCTGGTTCCACTAAATCTTCAGTTACGGTTTGTGTATCTGGAACCTCTTCCAGCTCTACCACTTTGCCACTAATTTCTTTTTCAAGGAATTCCTTTTCTAAAAAGGTGGCATATTGAGAAACAAACACTTTTTGTTCTTCAGCATGGTAGAAAAAATATCCTTGGGAATTCTTAGGATATCCCACAAACTTGCAAAGAACTGACCGTGCCTCGAGTTTGTCTGGATTTTGCCTTTTAACATAGGCCGGACAACCCCATATCTTAACTCGTTTAAAATTTGGTCTCTTCCCACTCCATATCTCATATGGTGTGGTAGGTACAGATTTAGATAGAACTTGATTCAATAGGTATGTTGCTATTTCCAGCGCATATCCCCAGAAGGAAATAGGTAACTCAGCTGTGCTTATCATAGAGCGCACCATATCTAATAGGGTGCGGTTCCTCCGTTCTGATACACCGTTGTGCTGTGGTGTATATGGAGGAGTCAGCTGAGAGAGAATCCCATTCTCTTTTAGGAAGTCCAGGAATTCATTGCTCAAGTATTCACCTCCTCGATCAGATCGTAGGATTTTAATACTTTTTCCGGTTTGGTTCTCAACTTGTTGTTTATATTCCCTAAATTTCTCAAAAGCTTCTGATTTGTGTTTCATCAGGAACACATACCCGAACCTAGAGAGATCGTCAGTGAATGTAATGAAGTATGAAGAACCATCCCTGGCATGTGTAGACATAGGACCGCATACATCACTATGTATCAGTCCCAAGAGTTCGGTAACTCTTTCTCCGTGTCCCGTAAACGGAGTTTTGGTCATCTTGCCTTTGAGACATGATTGGCAAGTGTCATAAGATGAAAATTCGAAAGGTTTCAAATATCCTTCCTTATGCAACTTAGCCAGTCGTGTCGCATTGATGTGACCCAGTCTACAATGCCACAAGAAGGATTCGTTCAGTTCTGAACTCTTCCTCTTGTGTGTGTTTGTTATGCTCAGAACTGTTGATTGATTTAGAACATAAATGCCATTGCACAACGTGCCCGATCTAACCAACTTTTGGTTACGGAAAATGTTCATAACATTGTCCTGTAATACAAAATTATATCCCTCTTTACTCAATAAAGAAACCGATATAATGTTGCATATCAGGTTCGGCATGTGATAGCATTCGTTCAGAACCAATGTATTACCAGTTGGTAATTCAAGGTGATATTCCCCGACAGTCTTAGCTGCAACAATTGCACCATTTCCAACTCTAATGTCTTTATCACCTTCTCCGAGTTCTCTACCTTTTCTAAGCCCATGTAACTGATTACATATATGGGATCCTGACCCGGTATCTAATACCCAGGACGTAGAGCAAATGGAGAAACAGTTCTCAGTAACGAACACACCCGAAGAAAATGCATCAACATGTACTTTCTTCATTCGGGTGGCATGGGAATCCTGGTATTCCCCTATATCCTGTTCAGTCCTATAACTCTTATAGGAAAGAACGGAACCAACGTTCCCCAGCACAGTATAACATGCGGGTTTGGTCAATACATCCATATTATTATCTTGATTAGGGCCTGACATGGTCGCTACCTGGAGAGAGAGAGAAGAAAACACTTTAGCGTATGCTCGTGCAAGATCAGATTGGTTATTATCTTATCTAATCAGGATGGCTCCCACTGTTTTTATCAAATCTTCCTTCAAACCCTAAAAGGAAAGACTAGCCGGGATTAATTACACACTACAAGTTCGCCAATCTTTCAGCCAGGCCAGTGTCGGTACTTTGAGGGAGGTCCCCCGTGCTTTCGCACGAACCTAATTAATGTAAACCTCGTTTTCCCAGAGGCGTAACCCCGTTGACACCTTTCTAGACACCTACTTGATCAGCTAATTGCAATGTGTAAAACTCTCCCAGGAGTAACTCTTACTTGTAATGGGTATCGGGATCCAACTATCTCATAGAAGGTATGCAATCTCATTGCAAATTTCAACACTTGAAATTCCCGATAATATTTTGCCCCTAGCAGCTATATGACCTTAACATAGTCAACAAATCATAAGTGCTAGTCAAGTTCAACCCGTCATTTCCTAATTGAATTAAACCCACCAGCACGACCCTTAACATAGTCAACAAAGTCGCACGACTACCCTAATCCAATCTGCATCATATGCATAAGCAGATAAATACTGGTCAGCTACCGCACACTACGCCTTAACATAGTCAACAAACGTAGTACGAATACTAACTAGTACTTATCTGAAATGACGGAGGGCTACGACAGGTTTTTCTGAAAACCTATTGCGTAATGAACTTGATATCGTTGTAGAATCAAAAGAAGTTTTGAAATGGAGTGATTTTGAGGCTTTTCTAGTTTTGCTAAAGGGGTCACTCCCGGTGAAGGGATCGTCGGCCCTTTCCTCGTCGAATGAGGTGCGGGATATATCATATATATCACTGTGCAAAGCAGAAACTATAGAAGTAATCAAAAACAAACCGAGGGTGTAGCATCTACCAGTTATTGCTAAAGGTGTCACTCCCGGTGAAGGGATCTCGGTCCTTTCCTCATCGAATAAGGTGCAGGATATATCACATATACCGCTGTGCAAAGCAAGAACTGTAGCTACCTGTTTTATTTAAAAATTTGATTCTACAACATCTTAGGTTTCTTTTCTTTCATTAATCTCATTAATGAAGTCCCATCATTTAAGTACCTAAACATCACAGATAAATACGACGTACACTTATGCCATCCGCATTCGCCTCGATGTCCCCTCGTGCACCGTTAGGTTAGGTAACTAACGGCAGAGCGGGGCAGGGCTAGCGCGGGTGTAAAACATAAGTAACGTCTATATAATATATCATATATACTATATACAGTATCTATCATAGAACATCACATGATCGCATCACAGATAAAGCAGCAGAAGAAACATATGAAACATTGGATATACTAGGACGTCCGTGTTTTCAATACGAGCCAGTATAAAACACGGATTCCACGGTCGTGATGAATAGCCAATCCCACACCCCTAGACCCCTACGAGAGCGGCAAGCAACCCTACCAATTCTAGGGTTAGGAGACCCGGACTCGACTCCTCAAGTTGGTCTCCCACTGGACCCCAGAACCCGGTTACTTGTGCTCCCCTCCTTGGGTCTATCCTAATGCGGAAAAGTAAATAATATACAAAAGGTGACAACTTCCGCAACCTGGAAGTGCCCCAAATAAAAGAATATTACATACAAGTTTTTACATGAATGAAAATGAAAAACACTCATCTCACATAAAAACCCCCGGCTATTCGAACACGTCGATCCAATATAACATATCCAGCAACACATAACATCACATGTCATCAACGTAAGTAAGTATGCATACCACAATTGTCGTTGACGTATAGCAACGAAACCGGCGATATCAACATACTACACTTACGGTCACAGAAAAGAAAGTGTAAAACTACAACAGTTGGAATCCGCAACCCTTTTAGACATCGCATGCCTAATCAAATGAAATACTTAGACATCACATGCCTAACAGTTATAAACCCCGCATTTTAGTCTCATTATCGAAAACTCTTTTCAATATCAAGTGAAACTAAACTGCTAGATTTATAACATTCATCCAGTTATCTCATAACTGTTTGTGAATTCCAATTATTGTATCCCATTCCGGATAAATAGAAAATATTAAACTTTCCGATCGAACTTTCGAACACCCAAGTTTTCCCGAAACCGATCAACACATGAAATAAGTTCAAAGACATTCACTTCATGCCTCAGTACCAACGGTCCAGCCGTAGAAGGGTCAAGCCAACGCCTCACATGTGGCACGCCGTACTGCCCCAAACCCGAAGGTTCAAAGGGCAGTTCAAGACGGTCACATAATCGAGTTAAGGTTTGTTGTCTTCTAGAGGGACCATCGCGTTACTTGCACTACTTAGAACGTCATTAAACCACGGAAAAGTCCAACAATTGGAAATTTCCCGGCAGGGGAAAGGTTGGGTATTTACATCCGGTCGAAACTTTTAACATATTCTAAATATCCGGAAAACACATAGACGACATTTGAAATTTCCGGTCGAATCATCGAAGCTCTAAAACACCTCAGAAAACTCAACTGTTGAGTGTATATTAAAACTTCCCAGAAAACTCAGCTGCTGAAATGATGAATTACTGTGCAAAAATTACAGGAAAATCCCATTAGTTTGCCGCGGAACCGCCGCAGAAGCCAAGCTTCTGCCGCGGTTCCGCCGCACTATTTACTGTTCATGAGGTAAATTTTGCACCGTAGTTCTTAGAATTCCCTGCTGAATTTTTAAAGAATTTTTAATCTGGAAAAATCCCAGTTTTTGGAAAAAGTCCAGCGAGCATGATGTGTTAGGGTTTCGATGTATATTCGGGTTTCAAACGTCGTCTAGACTTCGCCTAAGGCTCTAGCTAGGCTCTGATACCACTGTAGGGTTCCTAGGCACGCTAATGAAGTCTCACAAGGCATCAACCATGCCAATTTCAAATTTTATGGGTGCCGAGAAACCCTAATACGGATCGTCGACAAGAATTCTAGGCGAAAAACGAAACTAGTTAACATCTTAACTAAAGGAGAGAGGCTACAACCTTTGTAGATCCGTTTCTCTACTTCCTTAGCTCCACGTAGGCGTCCTCTCGCTGTCCATCTCGAATCCCGAACTCAATCGTTGGCTTCATCGGAGAAATGGGCGGGCTAGGTCGCGGATTCGTGCCGAAGATGATCTACGTCGAGGCATCACAAGTTCAAGCTCCAACTTCACCAAGTTATGAAACTTGTGAAGAAAACACCCTAAACTACTTGGCAAGAGGTAGAGGGTGAAGAAATAGGAGGTGGGTTCACTTTAGAATTGGATTTCTCTCACTTTTGCTCAAGTTGCCATTGATGGACTTAAGCTTTTCTTGAAGAAGAAGATGATCAAAAAGAAGAAAGAATATGATAGAATATGATAAGTCTTTCTAAAATAGAAAAATAAAATGAATACTTATCATCTTCTAACCATGGTTATGTGTAGAGATTAGACCATAGTTATTTTGGAATGGTTAGGGTTAAGCATGAAGACAAAATGGTCACATTAGTCAAACCTTCTTGAAGCTTCAACAAGCTTCAAGTTAGAATGAAACCATTTTGTTTTCTTTTATTTATTTATCAAGAAAGAATAGATAAATAAATAAGTAAATAAATCAAAACCCTAACTATTATCATAACCATGGTTTAAGTCTTAACACAAAACCAATTTACATGCATCATCAAACATGACACATTGTAGTGCACAAAAGTATATCACATATACAACTTGTGAACTTCAAGTGAGAAAATCCATTTAAAGTGAACCAATACTAGTTAATGTAAAGTGATATATCAAATATATAATTATACATTAAATCATTAAATCAACACTTGATATAACGATCCGGTCATATCGCATATAACCGACTAGTATCCTATGTATCGGCTTATCGAATCAAGGCTTGATTCGATATCTAGGTTATATCGAATATAACCAATCGATACATTCATCGCGAGAATGAAATACGGTATCACATACACGCATTATTCTCGGTCCCGCACATATCTCATATGCACTCCTATTTCGTTTCGCTTGAGCCAGGAAACCTCTGTGTAGGACTCTAAAGACTCGTCAATACGCCGGTAGCAGATGATGATCATATCAAGCACCCACAAGCCGCAAGCGGTCTGCTAAACGTAACGGCCATCCGGGTATTGAGCGATCAGAAGATCGACGAGCCAGCCCGCTCACACTCCTGTGAATCCAACCAGTAACACTTATCGTACAGTCCGGTCTGTTCGTCTGATATGTCGCATATCAAGTCTAGGGATGGTAAAGGTCAGACCCCAGTAACCGATAAGTCGTGCCGATATGAGGCTCATAACGGGTCGAGAAACTACTGGTAACACTTACCAGCAAATCTCTGATCAGCCCTGGCCAGGGACTTCCCTGTTACGGCCAATCGAGCACAGCGCAACATCAACCCCCAATACCGGGAGAGACGAAACCCCTCCTATCGCTCATTGCCTCCATATGACTCGGGACTGTACCCAAAGACCACCATTTTGCACGCCCTCATGGACGTGGTAAGGTGGAGATCAAAGCACAGTGGGAATCATACAAGACTCTATGACGATCTCGGGTCTACAGACTAACCTGCATAAGTGTCACCTGAGAACTGCCATCTGACGTGAGGTATAATACTATCTGGGAGTTCTCGGCGAGTCCGTCCAGTATACCCAGTCTCCACTGAGCACCCGTATACCATCTCTGATGTCAAACACCAATGGATATGGGATCATCCATCGCCCATCTCATGGGTCGAGAAGCGTATACGCTAGTCTACACTGGTATATCGATGCCCCGTCTCGATACACCCACGACTAGGGACTATGAAGGATGTACTTATGGACTACCATGTCCCCACCAGTATGATCTGCATCATAGTCCAGGTAGTCATGTACACATCCTAAGGGCTTTACCAACATGTAACTATAAGACAGTTTAAAGAGACAAGTGTACATGTTAAGATAAAGAGCAACCAGATAGCATACTATCATATCGAGCAAGAAAGTCATCTCTATATATGTCCAAGCATCCAATATAATATACATCATCTGTACAATACTGGCCTCTAGGGCATACATACAACTAACAGAGGCAGCCCTACAACTACCCTGCTCGGCTATCCCTGGCTGGTAGTTCCCAACCCCACAACGCCAGGGATCAAAGCCCTCGCCAAGAGGCAACTGAGCAGCTTCACTGCTCGGTCCGTCCTTAGCTGGCCTCGCACGGCCCCTCCAGCGCTAAGGATCTAAGCCCTTACCAAGAGGCAGCCGAGCAGCTACCCTGCTCGGCTATCCCTGGCCAGTACCTCCCTACCTCGCAACGCCAGGGATCAAAGCCCTCACCAAGAGGCAGCCGAGTGGCTACCATGCTCGGCTATCCCTGGCCGGTAGCTCCCTACCTCGCAACGCCAGTGATCAAAGCCCTCACCAAGAGGCACCCGAGCGGCAACCCTGCTCGGCTATCCTTGGCTGGTAGCTCCCCTACCTCGCAACGCCGGGGATCAAATCCCTCACCAAGAGGCAGCCGAGCAGCTACCCTGCCCGGCTATCCCGGGCTTGTAATTCCCTACCTCGCAACGCCAGGGATCAAAGCCCTCGCCAAGAGGAAACTGAGAAACTTCACTGCTCGGTCCATCCTTGGCAAGCCTCCTACGGCCCCTCCAGCGCCAACGATCAAAACCCTAATGAAAAGGCTTCCCTGCTGCTACCCTGCTCAGCTATCCCTGGCTGGTAATTACTTACCCCCACAACGCCAGGGATCAAAGCCCTCACTAAGAGGAGACTGAGCAGCTTCACTGCTCGGTCCTTCCTTAGCTGGCCTCGTACGGCCCCTCCAGCGCTAAGGATCTAAGCCCTCACTAAGAGGCAGCCCAGCGGCTACCCCGCTCGGCTATCCCTGGATGGTAGCTCTCTACCTCGCAACGCCAGGGATCAAAGCCCTCACCAAGAGGCAGCCAAGCGGCTACCCTGCTCGGCTATCCCTCGCTGGTAGCTCCCCTACCTCACAACGCCGGGGATCAAAGTCCTCACCAAGAGGCAGCCCTGCAGCTACCCTGCTCGGTTATCCCTGGCCGGTAGCTTCCCTACCCCACAATGCCAGGGATCAAAGCCCTCGCCAAGAGGCACCGGACAACAACCCTGCTCGGCCATCCTTAAGGACAAAAAGCCCTCGCCAAGAGGCACCGGGCAGTAACTCTGCTCAGCCATCCTTAGTAGGCCACTTACGGCCCCTCCCGCGCTATGGATGAAAAGCCATCGAAAGAGGCAACCGGGACCTCCCTTGCTCGGTTATCCCTGGCTGGTAGCTCCCTACCCCAACAAACAAGGGATCAAAGCCCTCGCCAAGAGGCAACCGGGCCAGCCCTTGCTCGGTTATCCCTGACTGGTAGCTCCCTACCAAACCAGGGATCAAAGCCCTCGCCAAGAGGCACCGGGCAGTAACCCTGCTCATCCCGTCGTTAAGGATCAAAGCCCTCGCCAAGAGGCACCGAGCAGCTACCTTGCTCGGCCATCCTTAGTAGGCCACTCATGGCCTCTCCTGCGCTAAGGATCAAAGCCCTCGCCAAGAGGCATCGAGCAGCTACCCTGCTCGTTCATCCTTGGCAGGCCTCCTACGGCCCCTCCAGCGCCAAGGATCAAAGCCCTCACGAAGAGGCAGCCCTGCCGCTACCCTGCTCGGCTATCCCTGGCTGGTAGCTTACCAACCCCACAACGCCAGGGATCAAAGCGCTCGTCAAGAGGCCTCCGAGTTCCTTTCTGCTAGGCGCATCCCCAGCGGGCATCCTCCTACCCATCAGACACTGAGGATCTCAAGCTCTCATCGTGAGGCCGCCGAGTTCCTTCCTGCTCGGCACATCCCCAGCAGACATCCTCCTGCCCATTAGACGCTGAGGATCTGAAGCCCCCACCGCGAGGCTGCCGAGTTCCTTCCTTCTCGGCGCATCCCCAGCGGGCATCCTACTGCCCATCAGACGCTGAGGATCTGAAGCCCTCATCGCGAGGCTGCCGAGTTTCTTCATGCTCGGCGCATCCCCAGCGGACATCCTCCTGCCCATCAGACACTGAGAATATCAACCCCTCACCGTGAGGCCGGCGAGTTCCTTCCTGCTCGGCGCATCCCCAGCGGGCATCCTCCTACCCATCAGACGCTAAGGATCTGAAGCCCTCATCACGAGGCCGCCGAGTTTCTTCCTGCTCGGCGCAACCCCAGTGGGCAGCGTACTGCCTATCGGACGCTGAGAACCCGAAGCCCACTTCGCGAGGATGCCGAATTCCTTCCTGCTCGGCGGATCCCCAGCGGGCAGCCTCTTGCCCATCGGACACTGAGGACCCGAAGCCCTCTTCACGAGGCCGCCGAGTTTCTTCCGGCTCGGCGCATCCGTAGCGGGAAGCCTCCTGCCCACCAGACACTGAGGATCTGAAGCCCTCTTCGTGAAGCCGCCGAGTCCCTTCCTGCTCGGCGCATCCCCAGCGAGTATCTTCCTACCCTATAATGATATAGATCCAAGACCCGCCGAATAAACTCATACGTAACGCGCGATCAGCGCCTCAACTTAGGAAAAGGGAGGATACCGACCTTCCCATACTTATCCTTCGTTGGATTCAAACTCGATGTGTGACAACAAGAACACCGTGTCGTCCCCGGACAATCCACCATAAGGAATTACCAGCGCCAAGCCGCACAGAATGAACCAAGCAGTCCACTCTTGACCCGACCCACAAATAGATTGAAACGAGAGTGGGGGGCTAATGATGATGCTCAATAACGGTAATTCCTTATATCATGACACGTGGCAGATTACGTGTCCCAGGGTATGCAAGAAAGGGCCTATAATGGCCGACCAGACCATACCTATGCTCGTCCTACCGAGCAAATGCTGGCTCACCTACGAGCCCTCTGCATAACCGGCCTCCTCGGCCTCACAGCTCGTCCTCGGGCTACAGCAGAACTAAGATACCCCGGCTCTCCCGCTCGTCCACGAGCTCTCCCGCTGAGGTCATCTTCCTCGGTCTCATCGACCGACCCACGACACCGCTTACAGGCGCAACCGCCATCCTACGAATCTCGCAATGCGTGAGATCTCCGCCAGCCACATCCCACGTTCCACGCCACTACGATCCCCCACTAACGAGCCTGTCTCACCATTAATGGGAGGTCCCGCTCATCACGCAAGCAAGACATCGGGAGCATAACGGCTGGCGTGATTCTCATGCCTGCCCCACCTGCTGCCACCGCTATATAAACCCCTCTCTCAGACGACCGAGTTAAGCCATTTTTTACTCCACTAAACCGTTACTCTTCTCGGATCTCTAGACTAACTTGATCGCCGGAGGGTCCTCGGTGGTACAACCACCCCGGGACTTCCTTACAGGTAACTCGACAACCATAACCTCAAACCCATTGAGATCCACACGCTTCAGGAGCGACAGCCTCCAAATATAATCTTAGCCACCCATCGCAGCCATCAACAGATCAACGGAAGGTAACATCTGAAGGAGATTCTCGCCTCCATCAGCAATCAAGTCACATGTTATCGCATGTTATGTATATAACGCCCAACAATCCGCTAATATATCGCATCATAAACGATGTCTCATCTCAAATCATATATCAATATCTCTTGACATCCTGCTCGATCGTATCTGTAAGTCTACGGTAGCGCCCCGGCAGTCTGCAGACGCCAAATGCGGAACAAAAACTTTTTAACTGGCGCTATCGTATACTTTAACCCGGATCTGCCATTATTGCTAAACTAACAAACTGTAAAGAGAGTAGAAAGGTTATACCGAACGATCCGAGTCCTTCGTTCTTTAACCATCATCCCACGCTCCGTTGCGGCTGCTCCAATCTCGTCGATCTCCGATCTGCTCGTCCAGGTGGCACCACATCAACGATTCTTTAAACGAGCTCCTGCCTCTGACTCGAGGCAACTCGGTCGTCAAGTTTGCTAAAAGAGACGGACAAGATTGATGTAGAGAATGAGTGGAAGACTTTGTCTCGTTCCGTCCAAAACTATGGACGAACGGTTAATGAAGTTGCCAATAAGTCGGGTGATGGAATGAAATGAGCAATGAAATTTCCATACACCCCAAAATCTATCATAATCTTTTACAACCATCAAGTGAGAGAGAGAGAGGAGGGGGCCGGCCATCTTATAGGAATGGGGGGGTGAGTGTAGGAGAGAGGAGAGTGACCACAAGAGAAAATATCTAGTGTGAACACAAATAAATATCTAGTGTGAACACACAGTGTGAACACAAAGAAAGCAACCAATGAAACAATAACACCTCACCGCTTCTAGAACCTTCTAGAAGCATCCACACTCTTCCAAAGAAAAGATAAATCCATCTTTAACCGAATGTTAAAAGACGGCTGATAGAAAACTGGAAACTGGCAACTTCCAAAAGTGATCCCGAAACAAATTTCAGGATAACCCCGTAACTGTATAAATATACCCGCATTTGTATTACGAACGAATACAATGCAACTGAGGCAAAGATATTATATCTACTCAATATAATACTCGGATCCGGCTTAAACCAAAGCCGACCAGTATCATCTGCCCGAAATCTGACACGTGCGTAAACGCACGTGCATTTTCCGAACCCTGCCATAAAACCATACGGCCTCTACAACATTTCGCCCGAACTTGGGAAACTGTCTATGGGGGACTCTAATGACTCGCCAGTACCCTGGCAGTTGGTTTAACCACAAACCGTCAGCGGCACTAGCTATGCGTAACGGCTGCCCATGGACTGACCTCAAGGGAGGCCGATGAGCGAACTCATCCGGAAACCCTACTGAGCCTAACAGTGACAATGTATATACAGTCCGGTCCGTTCGTCTATGAGTATCGCATATCTGCCTAGGGGGCAAGTAACTTCAGATCCCCAATAGCAGTATAAGTCGTGTCGGAGTGTAGCCCAATAACACCCTGAGATACTATTGGAGTACCTACCAGTAAATCTCCTGCCACGGCCGTGGGCTTTGTGTAATGGCTCTCCTAGACACAGCACGATCTCGCCCCCAATACCAGGAGAGACGAATCCCCTGCCGATCTGCTCATGTGCCTCCATGTGGCTCGAGACTGTACCCAAAAACTACCTGTTTGCACGACTCCTTTGAGCCGTGGTAGGGTAGAAATCAAAGGACAGTGGGAAATCACACGAGACAAATGACGACCTCAGATCGATGAACTAACCTGTACACATTTCACCAGGGAACTGCTATCTGACGATATATATAATACCAACTAGCAGGTTCCCGGCGAGCCCTGTTCGGTGTACTCTTAACCCAATGAGCACCTGTATACATCTTATGTGATCCAATTGACACCAGTGGCTTGTGAGACCGGCCACCGCCCCTAGTCGGGGTCTCGACTGTATACACTAGTCTACTCCGGAGTATCGATGCCCTGTCTCGAAACTCCCACGACTAGGGACCACAATTAAGGATATGCGTATAAACCATCCTACTCTCACGTATATGATCGCCATCATACTGTAGGTAGTAAAGCAAGATCCTAAGGGCTCTATCAAAGTGTAACAGTGATCAGTCACCTGAAACTGTACACGACTGATAAAGGCAAACCAGATAGCATACTATCATCTCGAGTAAGACTGTCCTACCGGTATAGATCCTCCGCAATCATTGCAATCACGTACCTGCGATCCAATAATTGACTCTGAGGGCACTATCTCCAACAATCTCCCACTTGCACTTAAGGCTAATTATTGCGATGTCGACTACTCACAGCCCGTGTGAAACCGAACATCCAACTCCTCTACTAATCAGTTTCACAAAGCCCGTCTGTAAAACTATTGTGTTCGAGAAATAGCCTCAGTGAGTGGATCCGCCTAGATGTTTCTTTCTATATCTCTCTTAATCTCAAGTTCGCGGAGAAAACCATCTCCCGAATTGAGTAATAACTGTCTTAGAATATGTCTGGATATCTGATGGGACCTAGTTCATAAATGAACTCCAAATACAAACTTCTTAGACTGTATCGATCACTGAACCTAATCAGTATCGTGCACCAAGCCTCCCACAGTATCCTCTTGGACCACCTGTCCACAATACTGACCCTCAATAGAGGGAAAACTATAACTCTCACAATCTCTCTGTCAACGATGTCACCTTTGAAGCCTGGAATGATAATCGTCTCCCGAAGGAGGTTGCCGTCATCAAATCCGTAGAACATGTACTTATGTTCCAAAACTGCTTCCTTATGTTTCTCCAGGATTGGATTAATACAAACTTATTGCATCTAGTGCAAAAACAACATTTGGTGTGGTACTTGACATCTCATGATTGACTCAATTGTCTAAGCAAGTGATCTGCCAATCATGCACTTCCCTCTGCCCTTTAGTCTGTAAGACACCTTTAGAGAGGGTGACTCCATCACCTGCAGGTACACCACCATGCCAGGAGTCATGTATTACAAAAACCATTAGAATACTGTCAAAGTACCCACATTGGGAAACTACCCAAATCCAGATCTAAAACCATAGATCTTGAAACCATAATGTCTGATATTATATCCATATCCTGTATGGAGAAACAACAGTGTGACGACCACAGTACAACCGATCGTAGTATAAGAATTTTACTTCCTACTCTGTGTATGTCATCAATATACCATGACATCACACCCTACTACCTGTAAGTCGATGTACAACACCCCACGACTTGCGGGGAGGCGGAAATATGAAAAACGATCTTGTTTTTATGCTAAACATCGACTAACCGCATGAATCGAAGCTAAACGATAACTAACAACAAACATAGAAGTTCTAAACTACTATGTAAAGGGATTATACCTAAAGAACCATGTCCTTCGTCTTTACGAACTCCACCTCGTCCTCGGCCTTCTCCAAGTAGTAGACGATCCACCACGAGAGCTAAACTCCAAGCTTTGCCTCTAAACTTGAGGCAACTAGGTATCTTTAAGTGCTAATCAAAGTACCTAGATGAAATAGAGTAAGGTTATGGATTAAGTAGTCTAACTAATCCTTGTACTCAACACATGAGAGGGGAGGATTAGGGTTTGAAGAGGGAGAGCTTGAGGAGAGAGAATGTGAGAATAATAATGAAATGAGAAAAATAGTTATCATAATATATATCAAGCATTTTATTTTATCAAGAAAAGAAAAGATAATGTTTTACAACCATGCTTGATAAATATCTAATGGTGATTCACATCCATGAGTCATTAAGAAATTATGAAGCATTAATGACATGGATGAATCATCCATATGACTCACTAATCTCATTTAATGTATATGCCACCTAAACCTCCTTAGTCACCATCTTCTAGAAGCTTCTCGCACAATTACGAGAACGCCCCTCCTATCCGTGAAAACACGGAAAAACTTTAGACTGTATAAATCCAATAACCGGATACTAGTAACTGGCTTAAACCAAAGCCGACTTGTAAAAACTGTCCGAAAGTCGTACTTGCGTAAACGCACGTATGCGTCCGAACCCTTGTCATAAAACCATACGACCTCTATATCGTTTCGCCTGGACTAGGGAAACTCTCTGCGTGGGACTCTAGAGACTCGACTACTACGCTGGCAGTGGGTTTAACCACAGACCGCAAGCGGCACTAGCTGTACGTAACGGTCCCCAGGTAGATGTCGATAAGAAGGCCGATGAGGAAACCCATCCGAACTCCTACTGAGTCTGACGTGACAATCTCCGTACAGTCCGGTCTGTTCGTCTAAGACTATCGCATATCGGGCCTAGGTGGGCGGCAAGCGTCAGTCCCCTAATAGCGGTATAAGTCGTGTCGAAGCGAAGCCCATTACACCCTGAGAAACTACTGGAACCTACCAGCAAATCTTACTTTCCCTGGCCAGGGACTTTGCGTAATGGCTCTCTGACACAACGCGATATCAACCCCCAATACCGGGAGAGACGAATCCTGTCTAACCGCCACTGCCTCCAAGTGCTCGGGACTGCACCCAACTGCTACCTGTTTGCACGACTCCTTTGTGCCGTGGTAGGATAGCAATCTAAGAACAGTGGGACACACTCGAGGCGAAGTAGCAGTGTCAAGTCTGCGGACTATGCTGTACTCATGTCACCTGGGAACTGTTCACTGACGACTGGTACAAAACCAACCAACAGTTCCCTGTGAGTCCTGTCCGGTGTACCCGTAACCTAACGAGCACCTGCATACTATCTCCAGTACGACGTACTGACGGCTGTGGGACAGGCCATCTCCCCAACTGGGATGAGAAGCGTACACACTAGTCTACTACGGAGTATCGATGCCCTGTCTCGATAATCCAACGACTAGGGACCAGAATAAGGATGTGCTTGTAGACTACCCAGTCCCCACTAGTGTGACTGCCATCACAACGCTGGTAGTCAAGCAAGATCCTAAGAGCTCTATCAATACGTATACTCACATATTAAGATAGAAAAACCAAGTAGCATACTGCCATGTTTAGCAAGACTGTTATATACATGTGAATATCCCAAGCTTCCATTAAGTAATATACAAACTAGTATGATACAATAATGGCCCCTACGGCATATACACTAACAATCTCCCACTTGCACAAGGGCCATGTACTGGTATATCGAAGACCGATGATCTCGAGTAGCCTCTCGAACTGAATCTGAGGTAGGGCCTTCGTGAATGGATCAGCAATGTTCTCTTCAGAAGCAACTCTCCGAACCTCGATCTCCTGACGATCAATGATCTCCCTGATCAGGTGATACCGCCTTAAGATGTGTCTGGATTTCTGATGGGACCTTGGTTCCTTCGCTAAAGCTATAGCTCCGTTGTTGTAGCAATACAGAGGTATTGGATCAACTATGGTAGGTACCACCTGAAGTTCTGTTAGGAACTTCTTCATCCAGACTGCTTCTTTTGCGGCATCACAAGCAGCTATATACTCCGCTTCCATCGTCGAGTCAGCAACGGTGTCCTGCTTGGAGCTCTTCCAGCACACCGCCCCTTCATTGAGGGTAAAGACATAACCCGACATGGACTTGGAATTGTCCTTATCACTCTGGAATACGGAATCAGCAGAGGCTTCCAACCTGAGGTCTTTTCCGCCGTAAACCAAGAACATCTCCTTAGTCCTTCTCAGGTACTTGAGAATGTTCTTTACTGCTATCCAGTGCTTCTTCCCTTGGTCTGACTGATACCGGCTTACCACGCTCAGTGCGTAAGCTACATCTGGTCTGGTGCACAACATCGCATACATTATAGAGCCTACCGCAGAAGCGTAGGGTATAACAGACATGCGTTCCCTTTCCAAATCAGTCTTGGGAGACATCTCTTTGGAGAGGGTGATTCCGTGACAAGCCGGTAGATTACCGCGCTTAGAATCTTCCATACTGAATCTTTTCAGTATAGTGTTGATATACCTGGACTGGGAAAGTCCCAACATCCTCTTGGATCTATCACGATAGATCCGGATCCCCAGAATGTAAGAGGCATCACCCAGGTCTTTCATGGAGAACCTGTGTGACAAGAATCCTTTGACAGATTGTAGCATAGGAATGTCATCCACGTACAAGACGAGGAATACGACACTTCTGGCTAGAACTTTACTATATATGCACGGTTCATCTGGATTTTTGATAAAGTCAAATTCTTTGACTGTCTCATCAAAATAGATGTTCCAACTCCGCGATGCCTGCTTTAGTCCATAAATGGACTTAAGCAGCTTGCATACTTTCCCGCTGCTCCCACTCTGATTGAAACCCTCTGCCTGATCCATATAGACGCACTCTTCTAAATTTCCATTTAGAAAAGCCGTCTTTACGTCCATCTGCCAGATTTCATAATCATGGAAGGCAGCAATAGCAAGAAGGACTCGAATGGATTTGAGCATAGCCACTGGAGAAAAAGTTTCGTCATAGTCCAAACCAGGTCTTTGACGAAAACCTTTTGCAACAAGTCTAGCCTTATAGGTTTCCACCTGTCCATCTACACCAATCTTTTTCTTGAAGATCCATTTGCATCCTATGGGTTTTACCCCATCTGGAGCAAAGTCCAAAGTCCATACTTTGTTGGTGTACATAGACTCCATTTCGGTTCGCATTGCATCTAGCCATCGTACCGAGTCGCCGCTCTGGATGGCCTGCTGGAAGTCAGTAGGCTCATCATCATCTATGATGCAATCCTCTCTATCCCCATCTATGAGAAAACCGTAGTATCTCTCAGGCGGATGAGACAGCCTACTACTCCTGCGGAGGGGGTGCGGGAATGTCCTGTTCTTCTTGAACTTCCGGTTCTACCAAACTTTCAGTAGCAACTTGTGGTTCTGGAATTTCTTCCAGTTCTATTTCGCTCCCACTTATTTCCTTTTCTAAAAACTGCTGTTCCAGAAAATGGGCATTACGAGAAACAAAAACCTTTTGTTCCTCTGCGTAATAGAAATAATATCCCTTGGAGTTCTTTGGATATCCCACAAACTTATATTTTACTGATCGTGCCTCGAGCTTGTCCACATGCTGATTTTTAACAAAAGATGGACATCCCCAAATCTTCATATGCTGAAGATGGGGTTTCTTCCCACTCCATATCTGATATGGGGTGGTAGGCACAGTCTTGGTAGGAGCCCTGTTCAGAAGATATGCCGCTGAATCTAGCGCATAACCCCAAAAAGATCATGGTAACTCAGCATTACTCATCATGGATCGTACCATATCTAATAGGGTTCGATTCCGTCTCTCCGATACACCGTTATGCTGTGGAGTGTATGGAGGAGTAAGCTGAGAGAGAATTCCTTTCTCTTTTAGGTAACCTAGGAACTCGGCACTCAAGTATTCACCACCTCGATCAGATCTTAGTGTCTTGATACTTTTGCCGGTTTGGTTTTCTACTTCATTCTTATACTCTTGGAATTTCTCAAAAGCCTCGGATTTATGTTTCATCAGATAAATGAATCCGTACCTTGAGTAATCATCCGTGAAAGTAATGAAATAGGAAAAACCACCTCTTGCATGTGTAGACATTGGACCACATACATCGCTGTGTATGAGTCCTAAGAGCTCGCTCGCTCTTACTCTTTGTCCAGTAAATGGAGTCTTTGTCATCTTTCCTTTGAGACAAGATTGACAAGTGTCATAAGTTTGATATTCGAACGAGTCCAAATATCCTTCTCTATGCAACTTAGTCAACCTTCTCTCATTGATGTGACCCGGTCTACAATGCCATAAGAAAACTTTATTTAAATCTGGAGACTTTCTTTTTAGTGTGTTCTGGTCATTGAAAATTTGGAGTTGGTTTAACACATATATACCGTTTTCCAGTGTACCGGACCCAATCAAACTATGATTAAGGTGGATGTTAACAACACCACTTCCAAACGTGAAATCATAACCTTTATTTGATAACAAGGAAACAGATATGATATTACACGTTAAGCTGGGTACACAAAAACAGTTATGTAAAACCAAAATGTGTCCACTCGTCAATCCCAGGTGATAATACCCTACGGACATAGCTCCCACGCTAGCTCCGTTAGCAACCATCAGGGTCATATCACCTTCCTTCAGCACTCTACGGTTTCTCAGTGCCTGCAATGAATTGCAAATATGAGATCCTGATCCGGTATCCAATACCCAGGAAGTAGAGTTGATTGACAGACAATTCTCAATTACAAACACACCTGATGTCGAAGCCACAACTTGCTTCAGTTCCTGGTTCTTGGCGTTCCACGCCTTGCAATCCTTCTTCCAGTGCCCTTTCCTGTGACAACGGAAGCACTCATCCTGGCCCACTACCGGTACCGCAAACTTTTTCTTTCCCTTCCCTCCCACATTACTTATACCTCCTCTAGGTCTGGGGGCGGCCTTCTTCTTCCTTCCTTTGGCCCTAGCCTTGGACCCGGAAGAAGATGCACCGCTAACAAACATAGCGGGTGTTTCCCTTGCTTTCTGCAAGGTGCCCTCTGCACTCCTTAACATGTTCAGGAGTTCCGGAAGTTCAACTTCTTTTCATTGAATGTTGAAGTTCAGGATAAACTAGGCGTAGGTGGAAGGAAGGGACTGGAGAATAAGGTCTGTATAGAGCTCATTATCCAAAATCGTCCCAAGGTCTGCGAGCACTTCTATATAGCCGATCATCTTTAGGACATGTTCTCCTACCGATGACCCGACAGTCAACCTCGCTCGAAACAAGTTCTTAGTGGTCTCGTATCTTGCTATACGAGATTGCTCTCCATAAAGTTCCTTTGTATGGAGAAATATGGCATCTAGTTCCATATCCTCGTGCCTCCTCTGATGTTCATTGTTCATCGAGGCAAGCACGATGCACTTGGCTTTCGCGCAATCGAAATCCCAGGTTTTGCGGATTTCCTTATCCGCATTACTGGATTTGGGACCAGGGACAGCAGGTGCCGTAGCGGTGAGGACGTACCCCAATTTGTCATAGGTCAAAGCCATTTTGACATTCTGCAGCCAATCTTTATAGTTTGGCCCTGTCAGTATATTTTTCTCTAAAAGTAACTTAAGTCCAGTCATTTTCAGGGTCGCTGCAATTAGGAGAGAGAGAAGAAAACTCTTTAGCATGATGCTCTTGCAAGTTTAGAGTGGTTTTTAGTTTATCTAAACTGGATGGCTCCCACTGTTTCTCGAATCCTTCCTCAAACCATAAAAGAAGAATTAGCCAGGACTATTCTCACTGTACAATACTTTCTTAACCGTTCAGCCAGGCTGGTGTCGGTACTTCGAGGGAGGTTTTCCAACGCTTTCGCGAAGTTTCTTAATTAAATAACCTCTTTTCTCTGGGGCGTAACCCCGCTGACACCTTTCTTGACACCTACTTGGTTTATAGCATTGATCGTTATGTGACGAATATCCTGATGAGTAGCATATACTCACAGTAGGATCGGGATCCAAATATCATCGTATGATAATGTGGAAGGAATGCTACCAACATTCATCAAACTCCAAATGGTATACATCTCTTTGCAAATTTCAGTTTCTTTAGAAATTCCCGATATAAGTTTTTGCCCCATGCTCTTATGACCTTGGCTTTGGTCAAAATGTCATAAGTCACATGTCAAGTTCTACCCGTCATTATCTTGTCAATTTGAACCCATCCGTATATACCCCTGACTTTGGTCAAATGATAATACGACTGTCCCAAACCAACTCATCTATCTTATGCAACAAATGAAAACCCAGCAGCTACCAAACACTATGCCTTGACTTTGGCCAAAATGCACAGCTTGAATACTACTGAATACCCAAATGAAATGACGGAGGGCTACGAATGGTTTTGGCGAAACCGTGAACGTAGTGAACTTGATATAACCGAAGGAACCTGATAGCTTTTAAAAGGAGTGGTTAAAGCTCCGCATTTAAAAATATCTGTTTTTAAAATTAACCGAGTGGTTTCTTTTAAATTGTTCCAACGATTAAAATTTTGGTTTATTTTCTTTGCATTATAAATAATGCGTCCCATCATTAACCTATCATTGCAGAAAACAACGAACATAGAACGTCCTCTTATGCCATCCGCATTCGCCACGGGGTCCCGTCATTACCCGTTAGGTTACTTAACTAACGACAGAGCGGGGGCTGGGCTAGCGCGGGTGTAAAACATAAGTGACGTCTAAATAGCTATCATATATAGATATTGTACATTCGTCAGACGCAATAATAGGCATTCCAGATCACAGATGAACTTTATTGGATTTACTAGCAATCCGTGTTTGTTTTGAGCCTGCAACAAAAGACGGATTACACAGTTGTGATGAATAGCCATTACCCCACCCAAGACCCCAACGGGTACGGCAAACTACCCACCCGTCAGTTTGTGCACCCCACCTTGGGTCTGTCCTAGGAGCAAAAACAGTAAAATGAAATAATACAACGGTGGCTACAACCGCAACCTGGATGTGCCCCGCAAAATAATATTACAACAAATTACATTTACATCAAATGAATTAAATAATAACCCATTTTATAACCCCGGCTATACTTCACAACAGTCCAACACAGTTCATATCCACAAACAGTAAAAACCATTACAGAAATGTGCAACCCCCTACCAACCGACATACTAGCAGTTAGGGGAGGTTTACGAACACATTAAACAAACACGGATATAATCCAACAAGCAAATACCGTATAATTTCGATCGATAAAACACATTTAATTTTTCTCCAATACTTCTCTGTAAATCTGAAACCTGAGCAAAAATTAAAAACTTCCAGAAAATTCCAAATATCACAGAAAACCAACACAGGAAATTTGGGATGATGAATCGGCAACTCGGCGGCGGAATCGCGGCGGATCGGTGGGATCCGCGGCGCTTTAGCCGATTCATGATCCCAATTTTCTTGGGTGTTCTTCTACTATCATTTAAGGCTTTCTGAAGGTCCCTGAAAAATTTTTGGACCTCATTTAAAAATCGACAGAAACACATGATTTCGGAGTTTTCCGCTGTTGTTTTTTCCGTTCGAAATTCATACAATTTTGCAAGTGAGTTAATTATTGTTTAGCGAGGCTCTGATACCACTGTAAGTCGATGTACAACACCCCACGACTTGCGGGGAGGCAGAAATATGAAAAACGATCTTGTTTTTAAGCTAAACATCGACTAACCACATGAATCGAAGTTAAACGATAACTAACAACAAACATAGAAGTTCTAAACTACTATGTAAAGGTATTATACCAAAAGAACTGTGTCCTTCGTCTTTACGAACTCCACCTCCTCCTCGGCCTTCTCCAAGTAGTAGACGATCCACCACGAGAGCTAAACTCCAAGCTTTGCCTCCAAACTTGAGGCAACTAGGTATCTTTAAGTGCTAATCAAAGTACCTAGATGAAGTAGAGTAAGGTTATGGATTAAGTAGTCTAACTAATCCTTGTACTCAACACATGAGATGGGAGGATTAGGGTTTGAAGAGGGAGAGCTTGAGGAGAAAGAAGGTGAGAATAATAATGAAATGAGAAAAAGAGTTATCATAATATATATCAAACATTTTATTTTATCAAGAAATGATAAATATCTAATGGTGATTCACATCCATGAGTCATTAAGCAATTATGAAGCATTAATGACATGGATGAATCATCCATATGACTCACTAATCTCATTTAATGTATATGCCACCTAAACCTCCTTAGTCACCATCTTCTAGAAGCTTCTCGCACAATTACGAGAACGCCCCTCCAATCCGTGAAAACACGGAAAAACTTTAGACTGTATAAATCCAATAACCGGAACTAGTAACTTGCTTAAACCAAAGCCGACTAGTAAAAACTGTCCGAAAGTCGTACGTGCGTAAACGCACGTATGCGTCCGAACCCTTGTCGTAAAACCATACGACCTCTATATCGTTTCACTTGGAGTAGGGACACTCTCTGCGTGGGACTCTAGAGACTCGACTAATACGCTGGCAGTGGGTTTAACCACAGACCGCAAGCAGCACTAGCTGTACGTAACGGTCCCCAGGTAGATGTCGATAAGAAGGCCGATGAGGAAACCCATCCGAACTCCTACTGAGTCTGATGTGACAATCTCCGTACAGTCTGGTCTGTTCGTCTAAGACTATCGCATATCGGGCCTAGGGGGGCGGCAAGCGTCAGTCCCCTAATAGCGGTATAAGTCGTGTCGAAGCGAAGCCCATTACACCCTGAGAAACTATTGGAACCTACCAGCAAATCTCTCTTGCCCTGGCCAGGGACTTTGCGTAATGGCTCTCTGACACAGCGCGATATCAACCCCCAATACAAGGAGAGACGAATCCTGTCTAACCGCCACTGCCTCCAAGTGCTCGGGACTGCACCCAACTGCTACCTGTTTGCACGACTCCTTTGAGCCGTGGTAGGGTAGCAATCTAAGAACAGTGGGACACACTCGAGGCGAAGTAGCAGTGTCAAGTCTGCGGACTATGTTGTACTCATGTCACCTGGGAACTGTTCACTGACGACTGGTATAAAACCAACCAACAGTTCCCTATGAGTCCTGTCCGGTGTACCCGTAACCTAACGAGCACCTGCATACTATCTCCAGTACGACGTACTGATGGCTGTGGGACAGGCAATCTCCCCAACTGGGATGAGAAGCGTACACACTAGTCTACTCCGGAGTATCGATGCCCTGTTTCGATAATCCAACGACTAGGGACCAGAATAAGGATGTGCTTGTAGACTACCCAGCCCCCACTAGTGTGACTGCCATCACAACGGTGGTAGTCAAGCAAGATCCTAAGAGCTCTATCAATACGTATACTCACATATTAAGATAGAAAAACCAAGTAGCATATTACCATGTTTAGCAAGACTGTTATATACATGTGAATATCCCAAGCTTCCATTAAGTAATATACAAACTAGTATGATACAATAATGGCCACTAGGGCATATACACAAACAATACCTTCTTAACAGATCCATCCCCTATTCTGATGAAGTCAAACCTATGACTGTCACATCAAAATTAGATGATCTATCTCCGCTATAACTGCTCAAGTCTATAAATAGACATAAGCTACTTGCCCACTATGCTTCTGCTGCTCCCACTGACAACGACAACCCTCCTACCGGGTCTCATAGCCTGGAACAACAGTAGTGTCAAGTCTGGGTAGATAAGAACCTCCCTGTCACCGTCCTTGAGGCTACCGGAGTACCTCTCGGGTGTCTGAGGTTACCCACCATATCTGCGGAGTGGCTATTGGAATGTCAAACCTGATTGAATATAGGTCCTATTAAATTTTCCGTAATCGTCCGTGGTTCTGGAATCACTTCCAGTTCTACCATACTCCCGCTACTGTTTTCTGAAAAAATCCATTTTACTAAAACTGTGGCGAGTCTAGAACAATATCACTATTGATTTTCCAAATGGTAGAATATCAACCCTCGTCATAGCCAGGGTCAACCCACAAACAGCCATTACAGTAACGTGCCCTGAGTTATCCAGAGTCTGGTTTTAAGAATAAGCTGGACAACTCCCCGTACCTTAACATCTTTTAAGGTACGAACCATTCTATATCCAATATAGAAACTTTGGCACTTATTTAATTGGAACCAGATTCAAATCATGCAACTGTCTCCAGTGCATATCAAATTAATGGAAAGAGGCTAATCAACATTACTCAACTTAGGAATCCATCCAATTATGAGTAACCTGAAAGAGAAACAAGTTTCTCAAAACCATTACTATCATCTGAATACCAATCACAAGAATCTACATCTTCGATCTCTTTGAAGAATCCCGATACTTGTGACACCTGGTTCTCTACTTTATTCTTATACCCACAACTTCTCAAAACATAGACCTTGTATTTCTATGAAACACTTGTCTAAATACTAGAGAAGTCATAAGTAAACAGAACATAGTACGAGGACCTACCCCTTTGTCCTGATGGACACCGGACAGCATACAATTCTCTGTATAAGTCCGCTGAGTTGAGCAACTCATAACCTGTGCGTCGTAGGTTGAAAACTGTACCCTGGCGATTTTCTCAAATATCACCAATTACAACGAATTCCGATATAATGAGAATAATTACCTAATTCCCAATAACTTACTCCCACTCATCATCTGTAAAACCATACAGATATGAGAATGAAACCTGGTAAATACATACCCTTGGAGTAAGTATCTAATCGGGAAAACAGTTTTCCTTTAACAATGCACTGAAACATGAAAATGTTTCATAGGGGTATCCTGGTATTCATAGTAATGCCTCTTCCATAATCCAATTCATGACTTTAACCATATATTTCTTTGCCATCTTTCCAAATCCCTTTATTTGTCTTTAGTCGTTACCTTCTGTACACCATCGTTAGGCTAAATGGTTTTCTTCCTTCCCTACCGTTCGGCAACAGCCTATGGTTTGGAAGAAGACTATCCAGTAAGTATAATAGGTGTACCCTCCTAAACCAAGAAGTACTCGCATCTTGAGAGAAGGTGATGATAAAAGACAACTGAATAATACCTTATTCATTTAAAGGTGAAATAGGAGTGGCGATGAAGTACGCGGTTTGGTCGTGAATGATATCAGTCGCAATTTACTTTGCCCTCTTTCTAATCCCTTTATTTTGTCTTTACATATTACCTTCTGCACATCCTACTTAGGCTAATTTGTTTTCTTCATTCCCTACCTTTCGGCACCTGCCTATGGTTTGGAATAAGACTATCCAATAAGCGTAATAGGCGTACTCTCCTAAACCAAGGAGCTCTCGCAATCTGAGAGAAGGTGATAATAAAAAACAACTGAATAATCCAATTCTATTTCTCCTGAACCTTGATCCATCCTCGAAGAAGTCCCTTCGAGTTCGTATATAACCATACGATAGATCTATCCAATGGAAGTGGATGTCCGTAGTAAAACGGGTGTTCTGAGAAATGCAAAGGGTAAAAGGAGTGGCAATGACTTATGAAACATAGACAATCCAAAAGCCAGTATTTTAAGAAGGTTTGGTCAACATGGTCACTGAGTCATAGACTAGGGTCGGTCAAAGGCCGCTGCCAAAGAGAGAGAGAAAAGAAATACTCTGCGTGCACTCTAACCTAGATCAGAATGGTTATCACTTTATCTAATCCGGAAACCTCCCACTGTCCTGTCAAATTCTCCTCCAAACCTGAAAGAAGAATCAATCGGGATCACCCGAAGAGTAAACCAACTCATCAGTGGGAATCGGGATCCAACTCTCATCGCATGATAACGTGATGGAATGCATCCACGTTACTCATACTCCAGAAGGTATGCGCATACTTGGCAAGTTTCAGTTTCTTTAAAAACTCCCGATATAACTTTTGCCCTATGCTCTTATAACCTTGGCGTTAGGTCAAAATGTCATAAGTCACATGCCAAGTTCTACCCGTCACTATCTTGTCAATTTGAACCCACCCGCACATGCCCTTGACGTTGGCCAAAATAGCAGAACGACTTTCCCAAACCAACTCATCTATCTATGCAACAAATGAATACCCAGCAGCTACCAATTACTATGCCTTGGCGTTGGTCAAAATACATAGCTTGAATACTACTGAATACCCAAAAGAAGTGACGGAGGGCTACGGCTGGTTTTTGGCGAAAAACCTTTAACGTAGTGAACTTGATATCGCTGAAGGAACCTGATAGCTTTTTAAAATATAGTGGCGAAAACCTTTTGCTAAAGAGGTCACTCCCGATGAAGGGATCTCGGCTCTTTCCTCGTGGAATGAGGTGCCGGATATTCCACTGAATACCGCGATGCAAAGCAACTTGTAATCGACTATAGTGAAGTTATTACCCTGATGCAAACTTCTGCCCAAGGGGTCAGTCCCGGTGAAGGGATATCGGCCCTTGCCCCGTCGAATGAGGTGCATGATATTTCACTGAATACCGCTATGCAAAACAAAAGGAAACGTCTTTGCAATAACACTTTTTAAATTTGTTCCAACAACTGCCAAATAGGTTTGCTTTCCTTTGCATTGATCAAAATCAACGCATTCCCATCAATCAATCACACCAGAAAAGAACGAAAATAAAATGTGCGTATATGCCATCCGCATTCGTCACTGGGTCCCGTCATCACCCGTTTGGTTACATAACTAACGACAGAGTGGGGACTGGACTAGCGCGGGTGTAAAACATATACAGCATCTAATAGTATATAAACCTATATACAATAATCGCTCCAGGCATGATAATATGCAACATTACAGAAAAGTAATAAGCATCACAGAACACTACAGATAATCTGGGATTCCCGGGTTTCACAGATTCGCTGCTGAAACCCGACGTTCCCCTGGTCGTTTGGATAGCCTGTGCAATGAAACCTAGACCCCTACAGGTGCGGCAAGTTACCCGCCAAAACCTGAAGCGAGGCAGCCCCCTACAGTAAAGTGAATGGACCACCCTGCACTTCACGGAATCCGGTAACTCGAGCACCCCTCCTTGGGTCAACCTGTACCCCCTACGAGTGCGGCGAATAGTCTGCCAATTCTAGAGTGAGGCCCCTCTGTCTCTCAAAGCCATGTGATGCGGACCCGTTGCCTCCCAGAACATGGCTATCCGTGCACTCCGTCGCGGGGCAAAACCTAATACAGTAATGAAAAATAGTACAACAGGTACATCGACCGCAACCTGGTCATGCCCCAAAAGAATATTATACAACAGGAAGTGACGGCAGTCCACATGTTGGACGCTCGCCCCGCAATATCAAATGTATAAAAAAACTCAAACTGTACTACCATTGTACACTGCTATTCACCACGACAAATCCGCAACATCACAGCACAACACAGAACATCAACGCGAATGTCATGTTCGCAAACCCGTCTAAAAGAACTATAGCAATCAGACGCTGTTTACCGATCAAATGACATTCCCGGTCGGAGATATAATGTAAGAACTGTAAACTAACATGTTTAAATTTCGATCGACTAAATATCACGAAGTGGGCCCCACGAACATCTGTTGAACAGTAACAAAATCTGGGCCCAAAAGATATATACCAAAAAACCCCAAATTCCAACAGAGAAGACACTGTGCAAATTTGGTGCATTGATTCAATAGAATGGCCGGGGTTGCGCGGCCAAACCATGGGTTTGGCCGCGATTCCGCGGCAGTATAGTCGAATCACATGCCCAAATTTGGTCGGTGTGCTTAAAAAACCCTGCACAGATTGTGATATGTAGAATAACTTTATGACTCCATTTAAAATCGACAGAAATTGTGAACTTGAATTTTGCAGTTTTTGATTTCCGGTTCGATCGTTGTTTTAAACGCGTTAGCACAAGTTAGTATAGCATAATGGTGAGGCTCTGATACCACTGTAAGTCTACGGTAGCGCCCCGGCCGTCTACAGACGCCAAATGCGGAACAAAAACTTTTTAACTGGCGCTATCGTATACTTTAACCCGGATCTGCCATTATTGCTAAACTAACAAACTGTAAAGAGAGTAGAAAGGTTATACCGAACGATCCGAGTCCTTCGTTCTTTAACCATCATCCCACGCTCCGTTGCGGCTGCTCCGATCTCGTCGATCTCTGATCTGCTCGTCCAGGTGGCACCACGTCAACGATTCTTTAAACGGGCTCCCGCCTCTAACTCGAGGCAACTCGGTTGTCAAGTTTGCTAAAAGAGACGACCAAGATTGATGTAGAGAATGAGTGGAAGACTTTGTCTCATTCCGTCCAAAACTATGGACGAACGGTTAATGAAGTTGCCAATAAGTCGGGTGATGGAATGAAATGAGCAATGAAATTTCCATACACCCCAAAATCTATCATAATCTTTTACAACCATCAAGTGAGAGAGAGAGGAGGGGGCCGGCCATCTTATAGGAATGAGGGGGTGAGTGTAGGAGAGAGGAGAGTGACCACAAGAGAAAATATCTAGTGTGAACACAAATAAATATCTAGTGTGAACATAAATAAATATCTTCTTTGAACACACAGTGTGAACACAAAGAAAGCAACTAATGAAACAATAACACCTCACCGCTTCTAGAACCTTCTAGAAGCATCCACACTCTTCCAAAGAAAAGATAAATCCGTCTTTAACCGAATGTTAAAAGATGGCTGATAGAAAACTGGAAACTGGCAACTTCCAAAAGTGATCCCGAAACAAATTTCAGGATAACCCCGTAACTGTATAAATATACCCGCATTTGTATTACAACCGAATACAAATGCAACTGAGACAAAGATATTATATCTACTCAATATAATACTCGGATCCGGCTTAAACCAAAGCCGACCAGTATCATCTGCCCGAAATCTGACTCGTGCGTAAACGCACGTGCATTTTCCGAACCCTGCCATAAAACCATACGGCCTCTACAACGTTTCACCCGAACTTGGGAAATTGTCTGTGGGGGACTCTAATGACTCGTCAGTATCCTGGCAGTGGGTTTAACCACAAACCGTCAGCGGCACTAGCTATGCGTAACGGCTGTCCATGGACCGACCTTAAGGGAGGCCGATGAGCGAACTCATCCGGAAACCCTACTGAGCCTAACAGTGACAATGTATATACAGTTCGGTCCGTTCGTCTATGAGTATCGCATATCTGCCTAGGGGGCTAGTAACGTCAGACCCCCAATAGCAGTATAAGTCGTGTCGGAGTGTAGCCTAAAAACACCCTGAGATACTACTGGAGTACCTACTACTAAATCTCCTGCCACGGCCGTGGGCTTTGTGTAATGGCTCTCCTAGACACAGTACGATCTCGCCCCCAATACCGGGAGAGACGAATCCCCTGCCGATCCGCTCACGTGCCTTCATGTGGCTCGGGACTGTACCCAAAAACTACCTGTTTGCACGACTCCTTTGAGCCGTGGTAGGGTAGAAATCAAAGCACAGTGGGAACTCACACGAGACAAATGACGACCTCAGGTCGATGAACTAACCTATACACATGTCACCAGGGAACTGCTATCTGACGATATGTATAATACCAACTAGCAGGTTCCCGGCGAGTCCTGTCCGGTGTACTCATAACCCAATGAGCACCTGTATACATCTTAGGTGATCCAACTGACACTAGTGGCTTGTGAGACCGGCCACCGCCCCTCGTCGGGGTCTCGACTGTATACACTAGTCTACTCCGGAGTATCGATGCCCTGTCTCGAAACTCCCACGACTAGGGACCACAATTAAGGATATGCGTATAAACCACCCTACTCTCATGTATATGATCGCCATCATACTGTAGGTAGTAAAGCAAGATCCTAAGGGCTCTATCAAAGTGTAACAGTGATCAGTCACCTGAAACTGTGCACGACTGATAAAGGAAAACCAGATAGCATACTATCATCTCGAGTAAGACTGTCCTACCGGTATAGATCCTCCGCAATCATTGCAATCACGTACCTGCGATCCAATAATTGACTCTGAGGGCACTATCTCCAACAGTATCGACTCAAATCATATAATATATCATATCCTCATGTTACACGTATATGTATACTATATATTTATATATCAACATGTACATATATATATATATATATACATATATACACATATACATATACCACATATCATATCAAGTGTGTGTGTGTGCGCAACGAAATAAAACTAACGGCTTATGACTAAGGAATTAACACTAGGGGAAAATCTTTCTATGAGTATGCCTAATCTAACCTAAGGTCTCCTAGAAACCCTATTTTCTAAGTATCCATATACCACATCAACACACACACACACACACACACACACACACACACACACACATATATATATATATATATAATAACAGTAACCTATTCTACGATTGTGGGGGTGCTATACGCCATCCATCCGACTTCTCCCGTAGATATACATCTACTCACCTTCGCTCCTCGCTTACCGAAGTCGATGACGCCTTGCTCTCCCTTGTCGTCCTAAAGTCTATGCGAAGGTACCTACAATTCAAATACGTCGTATCGTAAACGAGAATCTAATGCGAGAAAAATGATACGGCACACGAAGTGCACATAGGTTAGAACCTACGTCCTACGCATGCAAGAATAACCCAACAACCCTCGATGTTGACGTACAAACATCAAACCACCGAGTCAAAACCCAAATATCAAAATCCAAGTCATAAAAAGTCGCAAAACCAAAACAACAACTTAGGGAAAACACCTCCAGATTTGCCTTAGGTGAGAATTGGGATATTTTTCATATAGGATAAGTCAAATTACCGCACAAAGGAGACATGGACCAAGCACAAAGCCAAAGACTCGTACCCAGGCGGCAATTTGCGGCCAAAAGAGAAAAATCTGCAGCCTCAGTTGGGAGTTGGGGTCTCAGGTCTCAGGGTTAGGTTCTAGGTCACCTGCTTATCTCACCGCGGTTGCTAAATATTTTTCAGGGTTCAAGAGTTATAGCAGATCCCTAAATATCATCAAAAATTCCAAAATATCCGATATTGGCTAATTCTAAGTTCAAGTTTTGGTTTTCTAAACTCAGGTTTAGTCCATAAATGAAACACTACAGGGGTTTGTGGCCTCTACTAAATCTCAATTATACCTTTTCAACTCAAAATATCCCCTAACCCTCATCTAGGAAATTTTCAACATCGCAAAACCACATTAGCTTAGCTCTAAACTACAACAGGATACTAGGAAACAAAAAACTTGATTAATGGTGTAGTGATTACCTTATTTGGCAACTCAAGAAAATTCCAGGGTTGTCCAAAGTGCCCAAAGTTCCAGCTTGATGCATCCATGTGTTTTGTAGTGATGCTGGGATCATTTTTTGTGAAAGGAGTGTGAGGTTTTAGTGTGGATTTGGGGGTGTTGCATGGTGGATGAGGAGGTGGAGGAAGAGGGAGATGAGGAAATGAAGGAGGGAAAGAAAATGAGCAATGTGTTTAGAAGGTTCCCCCCTCTCCATCTCTCTCTCACCTCAACAATAACACAAGTCACTTCACCCTCTCTCTCATCTTTATTCTTTTTCTAAAATATAAATAAAAACCATTTAAATGAAATTGAATCTATGTTTCAAATAAATGTAACAAGTGTATTCCAACATATTTTGTTGCATGACATATACATAAGCAAGATTAATGCATAATTAGTGAAATATTAATCAAATATAGCATTAACTTGTATACAATTAATTGTATACTAAATTTTAAAATGTCTGAATCAACTAAACACTTTCAAAATCAATAATTTATCTAAAATTTTCAATTATTTTCCAAACTATAAGTATATAATCATACTGCTTCATTAATACCAATATCCATATTTTCATAATATCCTTAGAATTTATTATTTTATTTATTTAAATTCCGAAAATAATATTTTATTTTCCTTAAATGTTACAGTCATCCTCCCTTAAATAAATTCGGTCCCGGAATTTAAATTTAAACCTCTCAATAACTAAAACACTTCAGCAAGACAATTAAGTCGTCGGGGCTCCGAAATCATGAATACATAAAAAAAATCATAGCGTGACACATGCGCATAATAACGAGTGTAAAACTCAAAATCAAAACTCCATCAAGCGTCACGCAATCATCGGAGTTATGAAGAAAATACAAATGTCAAAATCCAATACGAATATCAAATATGATATAATTAGGACTATATTATATATGTAGTACACATCATAGTGAAATTATCTGAACAACCGAATAAAAGTGCATGCAAAACCTTTTCAAATCTCCGTGGGATGCGCAAATCATGGCACAAGTAGCGGACGTGCATTATAAAGAAAATACCTATGTACATATGTATATCATTTGTTTAACATATACGTCCCGCCTTTTGAAAATGTTTTAGAAGGGTTTTATTTATAAAATTTCGTGTCATCATGGACATTTAAGAAAATATGACTATAGCTCCTTTGATGATCCCTTCAGTAAAATATTGATGCTTGCAAAATACTCAGGTACTGTCCCCAGACTAGTCCTGCTCGGTTATTAAACCAAATAATGTATATCATTAAACATGCTGCTCGAAAGAAATAAATCCCAAAAATATATACAAATAATGCTACGTGCGTCTGGTGCGCACCGAAATCGAAATCAAATACAGGTGCCACGAATGTGCACAAAAACAAAACTAAGCGCAACGAGCATGCACAAAAACATACGTCGAGTGCAACAGATGTGCATGACAACAACATTAGGTGCATCTGATGTGCACAAAGAATCTTGATTTAGTGCATCTGGTGTGCATAAAATCGCATCTAGTGCGCCAAGTGTACGCAAGAATCTCAATCAAGTGCACGAGGTGCACGAAAACATAAATCCAGTGCACTAGGTTGCACAAAAATGAATATCGAGTATAAAAATCAAAATCAAAATCAACGGTATACGACATACACCAAATCAAATCAAGTATACCGTGGTATATAAACTCATAAACATGTGCATCTGTGAGAACAAAGTCATATCAATACTGAAAACTCGTGTAACTACACCGAATGCATAAGTGTAACTACACCGAATGCATAAGTCCAAATCATGTGCATACTGTATGCATGAAATCAAAAATCAAATATATCGGAGGGTACGAAATCAAAATCAAGTGCAATGGGTGTGCAAAAAATGAAAATCAGTATAATTGATACATGAAAATACAACTCAAGTGCAACCGTGGTGCACATAGGAAATATCAATCATGAAACAAATCATCAAATTACCGAAATCCAAAATGATGAAAACATGATATATGAATCACCAATGCAAAAATTATAACAACTTACATCGAGGTGCCCCTCCTCCAATGTTGAAAGGTGCCGGTGCATCCAAGACTGGCAGAGCAAGAATATCAACTTGCCTCCTACCCACGGTCTGGTGTCCCTTGTTCTTAGACCCTCGGTTCTCTTTGTGGATTACCAGTTATATTCCTCCTCGTCTCAACAGCCCGATTTCGAGTAATGACGGAAACAATTCCGTTCTGGCGCTTCTCTGAAGATCTCCTGACCAATTAACATGGTCACTCGTAATGTATCATGTCAATGATAGAAATCTCTGGCCCACTGAGTGTGCGCGTACAATCGATCCTGGTTCAAATATTTATTGCGACGTACTCCAAGAAGATCCTGTCAGGGTCTCTTTCCAATCTCATCTCTGCCAGACTGCTCGGTAGTTAGCACTCTTTACATAGTCCGTTTCTTGTTCCGGGATAGCTGCATTCTCATCATGACTTTCCTCAAGCAATTATGGTCGTATTCCAACGTCTCTACGTGCATAGTAAATCTCTGACATCAACGGAGTAGAATGACAATTCGTGAATATCTCGCACGATCTTCTTACTCTGCCTCCCTACAGTATGGACCAATTCGGAATCATCTCTTCGTAGCTGTGTAGGCTGTGCTCTAATTGGCTGTACTCATATCTAGAGTCTCTTTCGAAGCTACGAACTTGGCATCTCTAATATCCTGTGGAAGGTGTCTTGCTAATTACGTCCTCGGGAACTCGTCCAAATCACCGGGTAATGCGCCTTCGTTTGTCCTGCCTCGATCGACTCACAACACGCCTGTGTGAGGTCCTCTTCTAGATGAAGCTAGTCAATATAATGACTTCGCATCGGAGCATCCGAACGAACAACATATCCTAGTCTCTTATACAGGGATGATTAATCTCCTATCACATCCCCGTGTATAAACTCATGCTGCATTAGCTTCTGAAGTCTGGGGGCAATATCTTATCAAACTCAGCAACAACTGGCTCATCCGTCTGCATGGTAGACAACGCCCTAATTATCTGGAGTAGACAGTACCTCAATAGTCTTCACAATCTGGCTGGCCTCTAGCAAGGGCCCGATCATTTAGTGCAGATCTCGAACGTCTACGTCAACGAGAAAACATAGTAAAACAATATATCAACGCGCTCGTGTGTCACCGGAATATGTCCTGGTCAGTCCTCATCCCTGACGAGCTCGCTCTGACCGCAGCTCTCTCTACTCGTGTAACCAAGGTAACTGAACCCACAATCCTATATCGATGAGGATAGATCATAGGAACAAATAGAAATACAATGCATAAGAAGTGTACATCCAAAGGCTTCTTAAGCGAAGTATCGTAAGTATGCCGCGGAACATACACACGGTACGTCACTCTACTTAAGTTACCTACTCCATCAACCAAGGTGAACCTAGTCGACGAAAGTTCGGGTCTAATACCCCCTCGGCCAAGTTTAAGTTCTGTAAGGTCAAGCCTAAGTTCCAAATATATATATATATACACGCCCTAGATTCCACATAGTTAAACCTAGACTCGAACCAAGGTTAAACCTAACGCTCTGATACCAACTTTGTCATGACCCGGAAAAGGTACGTGACAGGCACTTGAATCATGTGAAGTCTATAGGACCCCACCTAATTTAAGTAAGCCAAAAGTCCAAAAATCTAAACCTTTTTAGGGAAAATAGTGGAGATGAAGTTTTGAGATAACGGAATAATGAAATCAAGATCTTTCTTTAAAACATGAGTAATATCATATGAAAAACAACATTTTGTAACTATATTTAAAACATGTTTCGTCGTTTGAAATTTGGGCAGCACCTCCTTTGTAAATAATAGCTCGAAAATAGTACACGCAATAATAATAATAGGCATCCCCAAGCGGGAGTTAGCTCTTCGCCAATTGGCGGAAACAACCATGCAATGATATAAATATACAACGCCGAAGGCGAGGATCAAAACACAGAAAGAAAATAACAAAACAAGAAGCATCAAGAAAACCGGAATAAGAATAAATACATAATCACTACTCAAGGTCCAAAAGAATATACAAACGGTGGTTTCTAAGTCTATTAAATATACAAGTCTGGTTGATGGAGAACTAGATACAACTGAAATAAAATATACAAGTATAATGGTGGTCACGATGCAAGTGTATCCCACCTATGAGAGCAATCACCCTGAAGAAGGTAGTGTGCCAGCAAGCCGCAACGGAACTTATGCGGTCAAACCTGCAAGAAAACTGTGGCACAACGGGGGTGAGTTGCCAACTCGTGAGTAGAAGATATCACCGAGTAGAAACCGAATGTATGACTATCTCCTAGGTCATATAGTACAATAATAACACATAAAGACATCGAGTGGTAGCAAGGATAATAATATAAGCATATGCATAACAATACTCAAGCAATCATGTCCAAGTCATAATGTAATACCATGACATAGGTAAATATATGTAAGAGTGTAAATGTAGTATCAAGTACTCATGTTCGTGCCACAAAGTAACTATATGTCATGTATATTATGTATGAATGCATCAGCAAATGGGTGTGTCCAGCATCGACACACAAAATCATGAGAAAATCTGAGTGCCCAGTATCGACACTCGAAAGTATCATAAAAACCATGTCCATTAGAGACACATAATCCTCGTATCTCGGGCTCCGTCAGTCCGGATCGGACCATATCATTTGATCTCACGACTACAGTCGGTATCCTTCGAATATCCGCCGTGCCAACTATCACCGGTCGGTAGTGCTCCCCTGCCGGGCTCAACGTCTCAATCTCTATATGACCTTCTTGCCTCGAGGTACCTTACAGTTTCCACTATGTACCCGGAAACGGTGTCTCTTCACTCCTCAAATCGAGTAATCATATATCATATATGCTCCATGTTGGATGTAGTGCCCATAAAGTCAATTATTGGATCGCAGGTATGTGATTGCAATGGTTGAGGGAGGACCTATACCGGTAGGACAGTCTTACTCGAGATGATAGTATGCTATCTGGTTTGCCTTTATCAGTCGTGTACAGCTTTAGGTGACATTACTGTTCACTATTACACGTTGATGGAGCCCTTAGGATCCTGCTTGACTACCAATAGTATCATGGCGATCATATACGTGAGAGTTGGGTAGTCTATAAGCACATCATTAAAAGTGGTCCCTAGTCGTGGGAGTTTCGAGACAGGGCATCGATACTCCAGAGTAGACTAGTGTATACAGTCGAGACCCCGACGAGGGGCGGTGGCCGGTCTTATAAGCCATTGGTGTCAGTTGGATCACCTAAGATGTATGCAGGTGCTCATTGGGTTATGAGTGCATCGGACAGGACTCGCCGGGAACCTGCTAGTTGGTATTTATACCTACCGTCAGATAGCAGTTCCCTGGTGACATGTGTACAGGTTAGTTCATCGACCTCAGGTCGTCATTTTTCTCGTGTGAGTTCCCACTGTTCTTAGATTACTACCCTACCACGTCTCAAAGGAGTCGTGCAAACAGGTTTTAGTTGGGTACAGTCCCGAGCCACATAGAGCCAGTGAGCAGATAGGCAGGGGATTCGTCTCTCCCGGTATTGGGGGTGAGATCGCGCTGTGTCTAGGAGAGCCATTACACCAAGTGTTGGAGATAGTGCCCTCAGAGTCAATTATTGGATCGCAGGTACGTGATTGCAATGATTGCGGAGGACCTATACCGGTAGGACAGTCTTACTCAAGATGATAGTATGCTATCTGGTTTGCCTTTATCAGTCGTGTACATGTTCAGGTGACTGATTACATGTTACACTTTGATAGAGCCCTTAGGATCTTGCTTTACTACCAACAATATGATGGCGATCATATACGTGAGAGTTGGGTAGTTTATATGCATATCCTTAATTGTGGTCCCTAGTCGTGGGAGTTTCGAGACAGGGCATCGATACTCCGGAGTAGACTAGTGTGTACAGTCGAGACCCCGACGAGGGGCGGTGGCCAGTCTCACAAGCCACTGGTGTTAGTTGGATCACCTAAGATGTATACAGGTGCTCATTGGGTTATGAGTACACCGGACAGGACTCGCCGGGAATCTGCTAGTTAGTATTATATCTATCGTCAGATAGCAGTTCCCTGGTGACATGTGTACAGGTTAGTTCATCGACCTGAGGTCGTCATTTGTCTCGTGTGAGTTCCCACTGTGCTTTGATTTCTACCCTACCACGGCTCAAACGAGTCGTGCAAACAGGTAGCTTTTGTGTACAGTCCCGAGCCATATGGAGGCACGTGAGCGGATCGGCAGGGGATTCGTCTCTTCCGGTATTGGGGGCGAGATCGTGCTGTGTCTAGGAGAGCCATTACACAAAGCCCACGGCCGTGGCAGGAGATTTACTGGTAGGTACTCCAGTAGTATCTCAGGGTGTTATTGGGCTACACTCCGACACGACTTATACTGCTCTTGGGGGTCTGACGTTACTAGCCCCCTAGGCAGATATGCGATACTCATAGACGAACGGACCGGACTGTATATACATTGTCACTGTTAGGCTCAGTAGGGTTTCTGGATGAGTTCGCTCATCAGCCTCCCTTGAGGTCAGTCCATGGGCAGCCGTTACGCATTGCTATTGCCGCTGACGGTTTGTGGTTAAACCCACTGCCAGGGTACTGACGAGTCATTAGAGTTCCCCACAGACAGTTTCCTAAGTTCGGGCGAAACGTTGTAGAGGCCGTATGGTTTTATGGCAGGGTTCGGAAAATGCACGTGCGTTTACGCACGTGTTATTTTTCGGGCAGATGATACTGGTCGGCTTTGGTTTAAGCCGGATCCGAGTATTATATTGAGTAGGTATAATATCTTTGTCTCGGTTGCATTTGTATTCGGTCGTAATACAAATGCGGGTATATTTATACAGTTACGGGGTTATCCTGAAAGTCGTTTCAGGATCACTTTTGGAAGTTGCCAGTTTCCAGTTTTCTATCAGCCGTATTTTAACATTCGGTTAAAGACGGATTTATCTTTTCTTGGATGAGGGTGAGTCATGCTTCTAGAAGGTTCTAGAAGTGGTGAGGTGTCTTGTGACTCATTTGTGCTTTTAATGATTCAATTAATGCATGATGACTAGGTTATTAGATTCATTGTATGCATTAATGGCTTTTAGTGATTCATGCTTCCATTTATGATCAAGATAAGCTTCATCCTCTTATGGTTACCTCCCCCTCCTCCTACCATCACCTCCCTCTTTGCTATATAGTGGCCGACCATTCTTTGAGTGAGGTGAGTGATTGATTTCATATTTGGAGAGAAAATACTATGGTTTAGGGTGCATGGAAATTTCATTACCTCTTTCATTCCATCACCCGATAAAATGGCAGCTTCATTAACCGATCGTCCACGGACTTGAACGAAGTGAGACAAAGTCATCTACTCATTCACTACATCATTCTTGGTCGTCTCTTTTAGCAAACTTGACGACCGAGTTGCCTCGAGTCAGAGGCGGGAGCCCGTTTAAAGAATCAGTGACGTGGTGCCACCTGGACGAGCAGATCGGAGATCGACGAGATCGGAGCAGCAGCAACGGAGCGTGGGATGATGGTTAAAGAACGAAGGACTCGGATCGTTCGGTATAACCTTTCTACACTCTTTACAGTTTGTTAGTTTAGCAATAATGGCAGATCCGTGTTAAAGTATACGATAGCGCCAGTTAAAAAGTTTTTGTTCCGCATTTGGCATCTGTAGACGGCCGTGGCGCTAGCGCAGACTTACAGTGGTATCAGAGCCTCACCATTTTGCTATACTAACTTGTGCTAACGCGTTTAAAACATCGATCGAACCGGAAATCCAAAATCGCAATTTTTCAATTTGACTGTTTCTGTTAATTTTCAAACTGGTCCAAATGTCATTTTGACCATACCAGAAAATCAAGCAGGGTTTTTAAAGAACACAGGAGAAATTCGACCCACTGATTCGACCGTACGACCGCGGAACAGCCGCCGAAGCCATGCTTTGGCCGCGGAACCGCGGCCGTCTAGGTGAATCAGTGGACCATCTTTCTTCTGTGGATTCTACTTGGGAAATTGTGGTTTCTGGACCTATTTTTTTGGGCCCAGTATTTTTTACTGTACAGCAGATTTGCGTGGGGCCCACTTCGGGAAATTTAGTCGATCGAAATTTAAACATGTTAGTTTACAGTGCTTACATTATATCTCCGACCGGGAATGTCATTTGATCGGTAAACCGCGTCTGATTGCTATAGTTCTTTTAGACGGGTTTGCGAACGTGACATTCGCGTTGATGTTCTGTGTTGTGCTGTGATGTTGCGGATTTGTCGTGGTGGATAGCAGTGTGCAATGGTAGTACAGGTTGAGTTTATTTGTACATTTGATATTGCGGGGCGAGCGTCCAACTTGTGGACTGCCGTCACTGCCTGTTGTATAATATTCTTTTAGGGCACGACCAGGTTGCGGTCGATGTACCTTTTGTACTATTTTTCATTACTGTACTAGGTTTTGCCCCGCGACGGAGTGCACGGATAGCCGGGTTCTGGAGGGCAACGGTTCCGCATCTCATGGCATTGAGAGGCAGAGGGGTCCCACTCTAGAATTGGCAGACTATTCGCCGAACTCGTAAGGGGTACAGGTTGACCCAAGGAGGGGTGCCCAAGATTACCGGATTCCGTGAACTGCAGGGTGGTCCATTCACTATGCTGTAGGGGGCTGCCTCGCTTCAGGTTTTGGCGGGTAACTTGCCGCACCCGTAGGGGTTTAGGTTTCAATGCACAGGCTATCCACACGACAAGGGGAACGTCGGGTTTTAGCAGCGGCTCTGTGAAACCCGGGGATCCCAGATATCTGTATTGATCTGTGATGCTTATTACTTTTCTGTAATGTTGCATATTATCATGCCTGGAGCGATTATTGTATATTGGTTTATATACTATTAGATGTTGTATATGTTTTACACCCGCGCTAGTCCAGTCCCCGCTCTGTCGTTAGTTAAGTAACCTAACGGGTGATGACGGGACCCAGTGACGAATGCGGATGGCATATACGTACATTTTATTTTCGTTCTTTTCTGGTGTGATTAATTGATGGGACTGCGTTGATTCTGATCAATGCAAAGGAAAACAAACCTGTTTACAGTTGTTGGAACAAATTTAAAAAGTGTTATTGCAAAGACGTTTTCTTTTGTTATGCATAGCGGTATTCAGTGGAATATCCTGCACCTCATTCGACGGGGCAAGGGCTGATATCCCTTCACCGGGACTGACCCCTTGGGCAGAAGTTTGCGTCAGGGTAATAACTTCACTATAGTCGATTACAAGTTGCTTTGTATAGCGGTATTCAGTGGAATATCCTGCACCTCATTCCACGAGGAAAGGGCCGATATCCCTTTACCGGGAGTGACCTCTTTAGCAAAAGGTTTTCGCTACTATATTTTAAAAAGCTATCAGGTTCCTTCAACGATATCAAGTTCACTACGTTAAAGGTTTTTCGCCAAAAAAAAACCAGCCGTAGCCCTCCGTCACTTCTTTTGGGTATTCAGTAGTATTCAAGCTATGCATTTTAGCCAAAGTTAAGGCATAGTGTTTGGCAGCTGCTGGGTATTCATTTGTTGCATAGATAGATGAGTTAGTTTGGGACAGTCGTTCTGCCGATTGGCCAAAGTCAGGGGCACGTGCGGGTGGGTTCAAATTGACAAGATAGTGACGGGTAGAACTTGGCATGTGACTTATGACATTTTGACCAAAGCCAAGGTTATAAGAGCATGGGGCAAAAATCATATCGGGAGTTTCTAAAAAAACTGAAACTTGCCAAGTATGCGCATACCTTCTGGAGTATGAGTAACGTGGATGCATTCCATCACGTTATCATGCGATGAGAGTTGGATCCCGATTCCCAGTGATGAGTTGGTTTACTCTTCGGGTGATCCCGATTGATTCTTCTTTCTGGTTTGGAGGAGAATTTGACAGGACAGTGGGAGGTTTCCGGATTAGATAAAGTGATAACCATTCTGATCTAGGTTAGAGTGCACGCAGAGTGTTTTCTTTTCTCTCTCTCTTTGGCAGCGACCTTTGACCGACCCTAGACTTTGACTCAGTGACCAAGTTGACCGAACCTTCTTAAAATACTATCTTTTGGATTGTCTATGTTGCATAAGTCATTGCCACTCCTTCTTTTACCCTTTGAATTGTTAGGTCCACGTTACCTCTCCCGGTACTTTCGGGGTTGCGGAAATGGTAAAACAAAATTTTTCTGGACTTGGCAACATGGACCGTAAAAGCCGGATCTTTGCTAAACAATACACTAGCTACCTAACATGAGATGTATCTACTCGGTTAGGGGTTATACGTCAACTTGAACTTCTTCTCTTCTTGTTGTTGTTCTTCTTTGATGTTCTTCTCTTCTTGTTGTTCTTCTCTTTGCTTGCTCAATGGTTGATCCGGACATCGGTCACCTCCGCGGCCTCCTTGAGTCGAAGACGATCCACCCGAGAGATGTACACCGAGCTCCACCTCAAGCCGAGGTAACTAGGGCAAGGAGATTGCTAATCTAGAAGCCCTAGGATGTGTAGAGAAGATGTATGGATGTGTTTGTCAAGTGAAATCCTCTTTCTCTCAACACATGAGATCAAAGGAGAAATCAAGAGGAGGAAGAAGAAGGAGTTTTCTAGCAACCATGGAGCTTCTCATTTCAAGAGAGAGAATGAGAATGAGCAAATGAAAATCCTTACCAAGAGAAAAACTAACCATGGTTGCAATAATGCACAAACATTATGATTACTAATCCCACCAAGATAAAGGTGATGGCTACAAATGACATGACCATTTTCATAACAAAAGAAAAAGAAAACCAAAGAATACTTTAGATCTTCTAAGAAGATCCAAGTCAACTTTGGTCAAATGGTCAATAAAGTCAAGATGGTCAAAGGGTCAATGTAATTAGCCATAACAAAATTATCAATGAAAGGATTAGTAAATAATGTCCCCGGCTCATAATGGTTTTGACCAAACGAACTGTCGAAACCCTAATGAGTCCGCCTCAAAATGGTTTTGACCGAATCAACTGTCAAAACCCTAATGAGCCTGCCACATAGCGGTTTTGGCCGAACCAACTGCCAAAAACCCTAATGAGGCACCTCCTCCTTCATCGCTCCGGAAAACTGTGCTTACACACCTGCATCCGTATTCCGTAGAATGCGGATGCGCAGAAGACAAAACAAATCCATCTATGCAATACTAGGATCCGGCTTAAACCAAAGCCCACTAGTATTGCCTGCCCGAACACCACACGCACACAAGTGTACGTAAGTGATCGCAGCCCTGCCGTAAAACCATACGGCCTCTACACGTTTCGCTCAATGCAGGGAAACTCTCTGTGTGGGACTCTAAAGACTCGACACTACGCTGGCAGTGGGTTTAACCACAGACCGCAAGCGGCACTAGCTGTACGTAACGGTCCCCAGGTAGATGTCGATAAGAAGGCAGATGAGGTAAACCCATCCGAACTCCTACTGAGTCTGTATGTGACAATCTCCGTGCAGTCCGGTCTGTTCGTCTGATACATCGCATGTCGGTCCTAGGGGGGCGGCAAGCGTCAGACCCCTAATAGCGGTACAAGTCGTGTCGGAGTGAAGCCCAGAACACCCTGAGATAACACTGGAACCTACCAGTACATCTCGCTTGCCCTGGCCAGGGACTACTTGTGTAATGGCTCTCCTAGACAAAGCGCGATGTCAACCCCCAATACCGGGAGAGACGAATCCTGTCTAACCGTCACTGCATCCAAGTGCTTCGGGACTTCTCCCAACTACTACCTGTTTGCACGACTCAGTAGAGCCGTGGTAGGGTAGCAATCAAAGAACAGTGGGAACACACTCGAGGCGAAGTGACAGTGTCAAGTCAGCGGACTAAGCTGTACTCATGTCACCTGGGAAATGATAACTGACGATAGGTATAATACCAACCATCAGTTCCCGACGAGTCCTGTCCAGTGTACTTGTAACCCAACGAGTACCCGCATACTATCTCAAGTACGACGTACCGACGGCTGTGGGACAGACCGTCTCCCGTGGTGGGATGAGAAGCGCATACGCTAGTCTACTCCGGAGCATCGATGCCCTATCTCGATACTCCCACGACTAGGGATGTGTATAAGGATGTGCTTGTAGATTACCCAGCCCCCACGAGTGTGATCGCCATCACAACGCCGGTAATCAAGCAAAGATCCTAAGGGCTCTACTAATGCGTATAGGTGATATAATAAATAAACACACAAGTACACATTAAAGCAGAGACAAACCAAGTAGCATACTACTATCTTGAGCAAGATTGTCTGTACAACTGTGAATATCCCAAGCTTCCATCAAGTAATATACATACTAGTATGATACAGTAATGGCCTCTAGGGCATATACACTAACAATCTCCCACTTGCACTAAGGCCTTGTACTGGCGTATCGAAGACCTATCATCTCGATCAGCCGCTCGAACTGAGTCTGGGGTAAAGCCTTCGTGAATGGGTCCGCAGTGTTGTCCTTTGTGTCCACTCTCCGCACCTCGATCTCCTGTCGATCAATGATCTCCCTGATCTGGTGATACCGCCTTATGATGTGCCTGGATTTCTGATGGGACCTTGGTTCCTTCGCTAAAGCTATAGCCCCATTGTTATCGCAATACAGAGGTATTGGGTCAACAATGGACGGAACCACCTGAAGTTCACTAATGAACTTCTTCATCCAGACCGCCTCTTTTGCGGCATCGCTTGCAGCAATGTATTCAGCCTCCATCGTCGAGTCTGCGACGGTATCCTGCTTGGAACTCCTCCAACATACCGCCCCTCCGTTGAGGGTAAACACAAAACCCGAGACAGACTTGCTGTCATCTTTGTCACTCTGGAAGCTTGAATCGGTAAAGGACTCGACCCTGAGGTCTCCATTACCGTAAACCAGGAACATCTCCTTAGTCCTTCTCATGTACTTGAGAATGTTCTTCACTGCTGTCCAGTGGTCCTCCCCTGGGTCTGACTGATACCGGCTTACCGCGCTCAACGCGTAAGCTACATCTGGTCTTGTACATAGCATCGCATACATTATAGATCCTACCGCCGAAGCGTAGGGTATAGTGCTCATGCGAACCCTCTCCTCGTCAGTCTTAGGAGACATCTTCTTGGAGAGGGTAATTCCGTGCAATGTGGGTATATTACCGCGCTTGGAACCCTCCATACTAAATCTCTTTAGTACGGTCTCTATGTACCTGGACTGCGAAAGTCCCAATAGCCTCTTGGATCTATCTCTATGGATCTTGATCCCCAGAATGTACGAGGCATCACCCAGGTCCTTCATGGAGAACCTTTGTGACAAAAATAGCTTGACCGATTGTAGCATAGGAACATCATTTCCTATCAAAAGAATGTCGTCCACGTACAAGACTAGGAATACGACAGTTCGTCCTACAATCTTCTTATAAACACAGGGTTCATCTTCGTTCTTGATGAAATCAAATTCCTTGATTTCCTCATCAAAACAGATGTTCCAGCTCCGCGATGCCTGCTTTAATCCATAAATGGATTTAAGCAACTTGCACACTTTTCCGCTGCTCCCACTGTCTACGAAACCTTCTGGTTGATCCATGTAAACGCACTCTTCCAAACAACCGTTTAGGAAAGCCGTTTTAACATCCATCTGCCAGATTTCATAGTCATGGAAGGCAGCAATGGCAAGTAGGATCAGAATGGATTCGAGCATAGCCACCGGAGAAAAAGTTTCATCATAGTCCAAACCAGGTCTTTGTCGAAAACCTTTTGCAACGAGTCTAGCTTTATAGGTTTCCACCTGCCCATCTACACCAAGTTTCCTTTTGTAGATCCATTTGCATCCAATGGGTTTTACCCCAGGTGGAGCAATATCCAAGGTCCACACTTTATTGGCGTACATGGACTCCATTTCGGATTGCATTGCTTCCTGCCACTTATCAGAGTCCCTACTGATAATGGCCTGCCTGAAACTGGTAGGGTCATCTTCTTCCAAGATGCAATCCTCTCGATCCCCGTCTATGAGAAAACCGTAGTATCTCTCGGGCGGATGAGAAATCCTACCTGATCTGCGGAGTGGCTGAGGTTCGTTTGGGGTCATTGAATCTAGCGGTTCCTCCAAATTTTCAGTTACATTTTGTGGTCGCTGAATTTCTTCCAGTTCTACCGAACTCCCACTAACTTCTTTTGCAAGAAACTCCCTTTCTAAGAAGGTAGCGTGGCGAGATACAAACACCTTCTGTTCTTCAGTGTGGTAGAACAGATATCCTAGTGAGTCTTTAGGATATCCCACAAATTTACAGAGAACTGACCGTGCCTCTAACTTGTCCGGTTTCTGTGTTTTCACATAGGCCGGACAACCCCATATCTTAAATCGCTTAAGATACGGATTTCTTCCATTCCATATTTCATATGGAGTCTTAGGCACTTATTTGGATGGAACATAGTTCAATAGGTACGCCGCTGTCAGAAGCGCATGTCCCCAAAATGAAAGAGGCAACTCAGCACTACTCATCATGGAGCGAACCATATCCAACAGGGTACGATTCCTCCGCTCCGATACACCGTTGTGCTGTGGTGTATAAGGAGGAGTAAGCTGATAGAGAATACCATTCTCTTTTAAGTAATCTAGGAATTCCGTGCTTAAGTACTCCCCTCCCCTGTCAGACCGGAGGATCTTGATACTTTTGCCTGTCTGGTTCTCTACTTCGTTTCTAAATTCCTTGAATTTCTCAAAAGCTTCAGATTTGTGTTTCATCAGATACACATATCCGAACCTAGAGAGATCGTCAGTGAATGTGATGAAGTACGAGAACCCACCCCTTGCATGTATAGACATCGGACCACACACATCACTGTGTATGAGTCCCAAGAGCTCTCTTGCTCTTTCTCCATGTCCGGTGAACGGAGATTTGGTCATCTTTCCTTTGAGACAAGACTGACAAGTTTCATAAGATGAAAACTCGAACGTATTCAAGAGTCCATCTTTATGCAACTTACTCAGTCTTTTCTCTTCGATATGACCAAGCCTACAATGCCACAAGTAGGATTCATTCGTATCTGAATTCTTCCTCTTGCGTGTGTTTTGTATATTGAGAACTGTATTCTGATTTAGAACGTAGATACTATTACACAGTGTACCCTCTGCAACCAGTACCTTATGAAGGCAAATGTTCATGATATTCTTTCCAAAAACAAAGTTATATCCATCTTTATCGAGTAAAGAAACTGATATGATGTTGCAAACCATGGAGGGTACATAGTAACAATCGTTCAAAATCATAGTCTTGCCATTTGGCAATACTAGGTGATATTCACCGACGGCTGCCGCATTAACTTGTGCTCCGTTCGCTACTCTGAGCGACATATCACCCGGTGCAACTCTCCTACTTTTTCTCAGTCCCTGCAATAAATTACAGATATGAGATCCTGATCCGGTATCAAGTACCCAGGAGGTAGGGCTGACCGTAAAACAGTTCTCAATTACAAGAACACCTGAAGTAGATGCAAAACCATGCTTCTTCTTCAACTGGGTATCTTGGAAATCCATACAATCCCCTTTCTCATTCTCATACTTATGACTGTTGTCACAAGTTAGAGCTGAACCAACTTTCCCCAGTCCCGAATAAGAATTCGGATCGGTCAAGCGATACATTTTATTATCTTGATTAGGGCGTGAAAAGGTTGCTGCCTGGAGAGAGAGAAAAGAAATACTCAGCGTATGCTCTTGAAAGATTAGATTGGTTTATTAATTTATCTAACCAGGATGTCTCCCACTGTTTCCTCAAATTCTTCTTAAAACCTTTTTAAAAGAAGAACTAGCCGGGTTTTAATTCACTTTACAATACTTGCTTAACCTTTCAGCCATGCTAGTGTCGGTACTTCGAGGGAGGTTTTCCAACGCTTTTGCGAAGTTCCTTAATTAAAGAACCTCTTTTCCCTGAGGGCGTAGCCCCGCTAACACCTTTCTAGAACCCTACTAGGTTTATAGCATTGATTGTTAAGTGAAATAATCTCCCGAGAGTAAACCAACTCATCAGTGGGATCGAGATCCAACTGTCATTGTGTGATAACCTAGATGGAATCCACTCTAGTCACCACACTCCAGAAGGTATGCTAAATTTGCAAGTTTCAGTTCTTTTGAAACTCCCGATGTGGTTTTTGCCCCTAGGACCCAAGTGATCTTGACGGAGTCAACAAATCAAAGAGTCCTAGTCAAGTTCAACCTGTCATTATCTGGATTGCATTAAACCCACCCGCATAACCCTTGACGGAGTCAACAAGGTTATACGACTGTCCTAATCAATCCCATATACCGATACAAACAAGCAGCACTTAGCTACCGTACACTACGCCTTGACGGAGTCAACAAACGCAGCACGAATACTAAGTGATACTTGTAAGAAATGACGGAGGGCTACGGCTGGGTTTTTGGCGAAAAACCCGTTAACGTAATGAACTTGATATCGTTGAAGGAACCTGGTAGTCTATTTGAAAATATAGTGGCGAAAACTTTTGCTAAAGAGGTCACTCCCTATGAAGGGATCTCGGCTCTTTCCTCGTCGAATGAGGTGCAGGATATTCCGAACTGAATACCTCGATGCAAAGCAAGCATAATCGACAATAATGAAGTTATTACCCTGACGCAAACTTTTTTCCAAGGGGTCACTACCGATGAAGGGATCTCGGCCCTTGCCTCGTCGACTGAGGTGCTGGGCATTCAGAACCGAATACCGCTATGCAAAACAAAAATGAACGTCCTTGCAATAACAGCTTTTTGAAAAACTTGTTCTAACAACGTCTTTTAGGTTTATTTTCTTGCATTAGTTCTTTTAATGCGTCCCATCATTTAAATCCTACCATTGCAGAAAACAACCAAAATATGACGTACGCTTACGCCATTCGCATTCGCCATGGGGCCCCGTCATCACCCGTTAGGTTACTTAACTAACGACAGAGCGGGGGCTGGGCTAGCGCGGCTGTAAAACATAAGCAACACCTAAATAGTTATTATATATAGATATACTGCAATGATAACCAATCCAGATCACAGATGAACACTTTGGATATACTAGGAACCCGCGATTCGTTCGAGCCTGCAACGAAAAGCGGATTACACGGTCGCGATGAATAGCCAAAACCCCACCCAAGACCCCTACGGGTGCGGCTAACTACCCGCCAAGTACCCGAAGCGAAGCAACCTCCCTCAATGCCATGAGTAGGCCACTCGGCACTTCGAGATACCCGGTAGTTTGTGCACCACCTCCATGGGTCTATCCTAGGAGAAAAAACAGTAAAAAGAATTATACAATGACGGCTACAACACCGACCCGGTTGTGCGGCCACAACCCCGACCCGGTTGTGCGGCCAAACAAATAATATTACATCAATTTACAAATTTATTACATGAATGAAAGAAAAAGAAACTCTCATCTCACATCCACCCCGGCTATTCATCCGCGACAATCCAACGAGTTCATATACACAAACCATCAACAACAATCATAGATCAAAGATATGTATAACCCCGACTAATCGACATATAGCGATTAGCCGACGTTCAATACATAAGAACATCACAGATATAACCAACATAGTCAAAGTGTAGTGAAGTTCGGAAAAAAATACGGAATTATAGGCCCCCAAAAACAAATTTCTATTCTGGAAAATCTGGGCACATATAATATATCTTAAAAATCCTAAAACCAAGTCAGAAACACTCTGCACCAAAAACGACGCAGCAACTCACCAAGTTGGCCGCGGTTCCGCGGCAATAGCTTGCTATTGCCGCGGAAACGCGGCGCTTTGGTGGAGTCGCTGTCTCGTTTTTGGTGGCTTTCTTCTAAAAACCCTGAGATGATTTTTGGAGTATAACAAATTTTGTTTTGACCAGAAAAAATTTTAACAGAAACTCAGGTTTTTGTAACTTGGTTTTTTCGATTTTTCCGTTTCGAACTTCGATACACTTTACTACCAAGCTAGTTTATGTTTAGTTAGGCTCTGATACCACTGTTAGGTCCACGTTACCTTTCCCGGTACTTTCGGGGTTGCGGAAACGGTAAAACAAAATTTTTCTGGACTTTGCAACATGGACCGTAAAAGCCGGATCTTTGCTAAACAATACACTAGCTACCTAACATGAGATGTATCTACTCGGTTACGGGTTATACCTCAACTTGAACTCCTTCTCTTCTTGTTGTTGTTCTTCTTTGATGTTCTTCTCTTCTTGTTGTTCTTCTCTTTGCTTGCTCATTGGTTGATCCGGACTTCGGTCACCTCCGCGGCCTCCTTGAGTCGAAGACGATCCACCCGAGAGATGTACACCGAGCTCCACCTTAAGCCGAGGTAACTAGGGCAAGGAGATTGCTAATCTAGAAGCCCTAGGATGTGTAGAGAAGATGTATGGATGTGTTTGTCAAGTGAAATCCTTTTTCTCTCAACACATGAGATCAAAGGAGAAATCAAGAGGAGGAAGAAGAAGGAGTTTTCTAGCAACCATGGAGCTTCTCATTTCAAGAGAGAGAATGAGAATGAGCAAATGAAAATCCTTACCAAGAGAAAAACTAACCATGGTTGCAATAATGCACAAACATTATGATTACTAATCCCATCAAGATAAAGGTGATGGCTACAAATGACATGACCATTATCATAACAAAAGAAAAAGAAAACCAAAGAATACTTTAGATCTTCTAAGAAGATCCAAGTCAACTTTGGTCAAATGGTCAATAAAGTCAAGATGGTCAAATGGTCAATGTAATTAGCCATAACAAAATTATCAATGAAAGGATTAGTAAATAATGTCCCCGGCTCATAATGGTTTTGACCAAACGAACTGTCGAAACCCTAATGAGTCCGCCTCAAAATGGTTTTGACCGAATCAACTGTAAAAACCCTAATGAGCCTGCCACATAGCGGTTTTGGCCGAACCAACTGCCAAAAACCCTAATGAGGTACCTCCTCCTTCATCGCTCCGGAAAACTGTGCTTACACACCTGCATCCGTATTCCGTAGAATGCGGATGCGCAGAAGACAAAAAAAATCCATCGATGCAATACTAGGATCCGGCTTAAACCAAAGCCCACTAGTATTGCCTGCCCGAACACCACACGCACACAAGTGTACGTAAGTGATCGCAGCCCTGCCGTAAAACCATACGGCCTCTACACGTTTCGCACAATGCAGGGAAACTCTCTGTGTGGGACTCTAAAGACTCGACACTACGCTGGCAGTGGGTTTAACCACAGACCGCAAGCGGCACTAGCTGTACGTAACGGTCCCCAGGTAGATGTCGATAAGAAGGCCGATTAGGTAAACCAATCTGAACTCCTACTGAGTCTGTATGTGACAATCTCCGTGCAGTCCGGTCTGTTCGTCTGATACATCGCATGTCGGGCCTAGGGGGCGGCAAGCGTCAGACCCCTAATTGCGGTACAAGTCGTGTCGGAGTGAAGCCCAGAACACCCTGAGATAACACTGGAACCTACCAGTACATCTCGCTTGCCCTGGCCAGGGACTACTTGTGTAATGGCTCTCCTAGACACAGCGCGATGTCAACCCCCAATACCGGGAGAGACGAATCCTGTCTAACCATCACTGCCTCCAAGTGCTTCGGGACTGCTCCCAACTACTACCTGTTTGCACGACTCAGTAGAGCCGTGGTAGGGTAGCAATCAAAGAACAGTGGGAACACACTCGAGGCGAAGTGACAGTGTCAAGTCAGCGGACTAAGCTGTATTCATGTCACCTGGGAACTGATAACTGACGATAGGTATAATACCAACCATCAGTTCCCGACGAGTCCTGTCCAGTGTACTCGTAACCCAACGAGCACCCGCATACTATCTCAAGTACGACGTACCGACGGCTGTGGGACAGACCGTCTCCCGTGCTGGGATGAGAAGCGCATACGCTAGTCTACTCCGGAGCATCGATGCCCTATCTCGATACTCCCACGACTAGGGACGTGTATAAGGATGTGCTTGTAGATTACCCAGCCCCCACGAGTGTGATCGCCATCACAACGCCGGTAATCAAGCAAAGATCCTAAGGGCTCTACTAATGCGTATAGGTGATATAATAAATAAACACACAAGTACACATTAAAGCAGAGACAAACCAAGTAGCATACTACTATATTGAGCAAGATTGTCTGTACAACTGTGAATATCCCAAGCTTCCATCAAGTAATATACATACTAGTATGATACAGTAATGGCCTCTATGGCATATACACTAACATGAATTTCTCAGAACACCCGTATTACTACGGATATCCACTTCCATTGGATAGATCCATCGTATGGTTATATACGAACTCGAAGGGACTTCTTCGAGGATGGATCCAGGTTCAGGAGAAATAGAATTGGTTTACTCAGTTTTCTTTTATTATCACCTTCTCTCAGGTTGCGAGGGCTCCTTGGTTTAGGAGAGTACACCTATTACGCTTATTGGATAGTCTTATTCCAAACCATAGGCTGGTGCCGAAAGGTAGGGAATGAAGAAAACCAATTAGCCTAAATAGGGTGTGCAGAAGGTAATATGTAAAGACAAAATAAAGGGATTAGAAAGAGGGCAAAGTAAATTGCGACTGTTATCATTCACGACCAAACCGCGTACTTCATCGCCACTCATATTTCACCTTTAAAAGAATAAGGTATTATTCAGATGTCTTTTATCATCACCTTCACTCAAGATACGAGTACTCCTTGGTTTAGGAGGGTACACGTATTATGCTTACTGGATAGTCTTCTTCCAAACCATAGGCTGGTGCCGAACGGTAGGGAAGGAAGAAAACTATTTAGCCTAACGATGGTGTACAGAAGGTAACGACTAAAAGACAAATAAAGGGATTTGGAGAGATGGCAATAAAATATACGGTTGAAGTCATGAATTGGATTATGGAAGAGGCATTACTATGAATACCAGGATACCCCAACGAAACATTTTCATGTTTCAGTGCATTGTTAAAGAAAAACTGTTTTCCCGATTAAACACTTACTCCAAGGGTATGTATTTACCAGGTTTCATTCTCATATCTGTATGGTTTTACAGATGATGAGTGGGAGTAAGTTATTGGGAATTAGGTGATTATCCTCATTATATCGGAATTCGTTGTAATTGGTAATATTTGAGGAAATCGCCAGGGTACAGTTTTCAACCTACGACGCACAGGTTTTGAGTTGTTTAACTCAGCGGACTTATACAGAGTATTGTATGTTGTCCAGTGTCCATCAGGACAAAGGGGTAGGTCCTCATACTATGTTCTGTTTAGTTATAACTTCTCTAGTATTTAGACAAGTGTTTCGTAGAAATACAACGTCTAAGTTTCGAGAAGTTGTGGGTATAAGAATAAAGTAGAGAACCAGGTGTCACAAGTATCGGGATTCTTCAAAGAGTTCGAAGATGTAGATTCTTGTGATTGGTATTCAGATGATAGTGATGGTTTTGAGAAACGTGTTTCTCTTTCAGGTTACTCATAATTGGATGGATTCCTAAGTTGAGTAATGCTGATTAGCCTCGTTCCATCAAGTTGATATGCACTGGAGACAGCTGCATGATTTGAATATGGTTCCAATTAAATAAGTTCCAAAGTTTCTATATTGGACATAGAATAGTTCGTACCTTAAAAGATATTAAGGTACGGGGAGTTGTCCAGCTTATGCTTAAAACCAGACTCTGGATAACTCAGGGCACGTTTCTGTAATGGCTGTTTGTGGGTTGACCCTGGCTATGACGAGGGTTGATATTCTACCATTTGGAAGAACAATAGTGATATTGTTCTTGACTTGCCACAGTTTTAGTAAAATGGATCTTTTTCAGAAAACAGTAGTGGGAGTATGGTAGAACTGGAAGTGATTCCAGAACCGCGAACGATTACGAAAAAATTTAATAGGACCTATATATTCAATCAGGTTTGACATTCCAATAGCCACTCCGCAGATTTGGTGGGTAACCTCAGACACCCGAGAGGTACTCCGGTAGCCTCAAGGACGGTGACAGGGAGGTTCTTATCTACCCAGACTTGACACTACTGATTTTCCAGGCTATGAGACCCGGTAGGAGGGTTGTCGTTGTCAGTGGGAGCAGCGGAAGTTTAGTGGGCAAATAGCTTATGTCCATTTATAGACTAGAGCAGTTATAGCGGAGATTGATCATCTATTTTTGATGTGAAAGTCATGGGTTTGACTTCAATCAGAATAGGGGATGGATCTGTTAAGAAGGTAGTAGGGTGTGATGTCATGGTATCTGGATGACATACACAGAGTAGGAAGTAAAATTCCTATACTACGATCGGTTGTACTGTGGTCGTCACACAGTTGTTTCTCCAGATAGGATATGGATATAATATTTGACATTCTGGTTTCTAGATCTATGGTTTTTTAGATCTGGATTTGGGTAGTTTCCCAATGTGGGTACTTTGACAGTATTCTAATGGTTTTTAGAATAGATGACTCCTAGCATGGTGGTGTACCTGCAGGTGATGGAGTCACTGTAAGTGCACGGCGGCGCCCCGGCCGTCAATCCGACGGCCAAACGCGGAAACGGTGATAAACTTTAAATTTTGCGGACTTAGCAAACCGGCACCACCGCGCACTAAACCCCGGATCGTGCCATTAAACTAGTCTAAGCTAACAAGAGGAAAGGTTAGAGATGTACCGACTGATCCGAGTCCTCCGGTCTTCATCTCCACTCCGATCTCCTCGCGGGATCTCCATCCATCTCCTCCTCGTCGGAAAGGGCACCACGAAGCCGGGTACTTTTACGGGCTCCCACCTCAACACCGAGGCAACTCGGGCATGAAGCCGGCAACTCGACATGCTCAAGATATGCTGTAGAATGTATAGTGTAGAATCATAGTCTCACTTTGGGGTATTGGTTGCCTTTTGAAGATGGAGGAATGAAGGTATGAAAAATGGTGCTTTCATTTTTCCTTGTATCAAAAATGAGATGAATGAATGCTACTCTCTCAAAGATGAAGATGAAGCTCTCTCCTTCTCTCTTTCTTTTTCTCAACCATGAATGAAAACTTCTTCCATCAAGAGAGAATAAAATGGTGGAGGAAAAAGAATATATGAAAGCAAGAGGGAGGTGAGTGTAGGAAGCAAAAGTGGTGACCACATCCTAAAACATAATCATCACTAAATCAACATCAAACCTCACTTCATTTCTAATCTCATCAAATCTCATAAATGCACGAAAAGCAAAGATGCTTATCATATCAAACCTTATGCAAATAAGTCCTCCACAAAGTGTTATTTGCAAAACTGCAAATAACCCCCTCCATCAGAAAAGTCCGGCCGGGAAAGAACAAAGGAAAACCGGCCGGAACGGAATGCAAACTGGCAACTCCAGAAAACTGGTCCCGTAATAAATTACAGGAAAACCCCGATACTGTGCATACACACCCGCATCTGTATTCAGACCGGATACAAATGCAAAGAGACAAAATCTACACTGTACTAAACTAGGACCGACTTAAACCAAAGCCGGCTAGTAATATCCGTCCGATCCTGATCCGTGCAATACCGCACGTATCTGATCGAACTCTGCCATATAACCATACGGCCACTAGTACAAACCGTCCGATCCTGATCCGTGCAATACCGCACGTATCTGATCAGACCCTGCCATATCTCCATACGGCCTCTACAGCGTTTCGCCCGAAAGCTTGAGTAACTGAAAGTGTGGTGGACTCTAAAGACTCGTCAATACTATGGCTGTGGATTTAACCACTAGCACGTCAGAGGTATAAGCCAATACGTGACGGGCCACCAGCTATTGACTAAAAGGGACGTCGATGAGTGAACTCATCCTGACACCCTACTGAGCCTGTCAGTGACAATATCCGTACAGTCCGGTCCGTTCGTCTATGAGCATCGCATGGCGGGCCTAGGGGGTTGGTAAAAGTCAGACCCCCAAAAGCGGTACAAGTCGTGTCGGAGTGTAGCCCAGAACACCCTGACATACTACTGGAATACCTACCAGTAAATCTCCTGCCTTGGCCAAGGTCTTCGTGTAATGGCTCTCCTAGACACAGCGCGACCTCACCCCCAATACCGAGAGAGACGAACCCCCGAAGATCCGCTCACTGCCTCCATGTGGCTCGGGACTGTACCCAACTAAAACCTGTTTGCACGACTCCTTTGAGCCGTGGTAGGGTAGTAATCAAAGTACAGTGGGAACTCACACGAGACAAATGACGATCCCCAGGTCGATGAACTAACCTGTACACATGTCACCAGGGAACTGCTATCTGACGTCAGGTATAAGACCAACTAGCATGTTCCCGGCGAGTCCTGTCCGGTGTACTCATAACCCAATGAGCACCTGTATACATCTTAGGTGATCCAACTGACAACAATGGCTTGTGAGACCGGCCACCGCCCCTCGTCGGGGTCTCGACTGTATACACTAGTCTACTCTGGAGAATCGATGCCCTGTCTCGAAACTCCTACGACTAGGGACCTTTTAAGGATGTGCTTATAGACTACCAGCTCCCACGTATATGATCGCCCTCATACTGCCGGTAGTCAAGCAAGAATCCTAGGGGCTCTATCAACGTGCAATAGCGACATGTCAGGTCACCTAAAGCAGTGCACGATGATAAAGGTAAACCAGATAGCATACTATCATCTCGAGTAAGACTGTCCTACCGGGATAGGTCCTCCCTCAATCATTGCAATCAAGTGCCTGTGATCTAATAATCGACTCTGAGGGCACTATCTCCAACAATCTCCCACTTGCACTCAAGGCTAATTATTGCGATGTCGCATACTCACAGCCCGTGTGATACCGAACACCCAACTCCTCTACTAGTCAGTCTCACAAAGCTCGTTTGCGAAACTATTGCGTTTGAGGAATAGCCTCAGTGAGTGGATCCGCTCTGATGTTTCTTTCTATGTCTCTCTATATCTCAAGTTCGCGGATAAAGCCATCTCCCGAAATGAGCAATACCTGCCTTAGAATGTCTGGATGTCTGATGGGACCTAGCTCATAAATGAACTCCAAATCCAAACTTCTTAGACTGTATCCACTACTGAACTTAATCAGTATCCTGCGCCATGCCACCCTCAGTATCACCTTGGACCATCTGTCCAAAATACTGCCCCTCATCAGAGGGATAACTATAACTCTGACAACCTCCTTGTCGTCCATGTCACCTTGGAAGCCTGGAATGATAACTGTCTCCCGAATGAGGCTGTCGTTATCATATCCCTAGAACATCCACTTATGTTCTAAAACTGCTTCCAACTGTTTCTCCAGGATTGGATCAATATCAACTTATTGCATCTAGTGCAAGAACAACATCTGGTGTGGTACTTGACATCTCATGATTGACTCAATTGCCTAAGCAAGTGATCTGCCAATCTTGAACATCCCTCTCCTCTTTAGTCTATAAGACACCTTTAGAGAGGGTGACTCCATTACCTGCAGGTGTACTACCGTACCAGGAGTCGTCCATTCTAAATACTCTTAGAATGCTGTCCAAGTACCCAGATTGGGAAACCACCCAAATCCAGATCTAAAACCATAGATCCAGTAACCAGAAGTCTGAAATAATATCCAAGTCCTATGTGGTGAAAACACTGTGTGACGACCAAAGTATAACCGATCGTAGTATAGGAATATCACTTCCTACTACCTTCTCAACAGATCCATCCCCTATTCTGATGACGTCAAACCTATGACTGTCACATCAGAAATAGATGATCTATCTCCGCTATATCTGCTTTAGTCTATAAATAGACATAAGCCTGATATCCACCAATGCTTCCGCTGCTCCCACTGACTACGACAACCCTCTGCCAGAGTCATATAGACGTGCACTTCTAAAACTAGTTTAGAAAGACGCTATACTCATCCTCCTGCCGGGTCTCGCAGCCTGGAACAACAACAATGGCAAGTGTGGGTAAACAAGAACTTCCCTGTCACCGTCCTTGAGGCTACCGGAGTACCTCTCGGGTGCCTGAAGTTACCCACCTTATCTGCGGAGTGGCCAATGGAATGTCAAATCAGATTGAATCTTTAGGTTCCTTATCAAATCTTCAGTAATCGTTTGCGGTTCTGGAATCACTTCCAGTTCTACCATACTCCCACTGCTGTTTTTGAAAAAATCCATTTTTAATAAAACTGTGGCGAGTCTTGAACAATATTTCTATTGATCTCCCAGATGGTAGAAAATCAACCCTCGTCATAGCCTGGGTCAACCCACAAACAGCCATTACAGAAACGTGCCTTGAGTTATCCAGAGTCTGGTTTTAATCATAAGCCGGACAACTCCCCGTACCTTAACAATGTTAAGATATGAACTGTTCTATATCCAATATAGAACCATAGGCACTGATTTAATTGAACCAGATTCAAATCATGCAGCTGTCTCCAGTGCATGTCAACTAAATGGAAGGAGGCCGATCAGCGTTACTCAACTTAGGAATGCTTCCAATTATGAGTAATCTGAAAGAGAAGCAATTTCTCTTAACCATTACTACCAACTGAATACCATACACAAGTATCTACATCTTCGATCACTTTGAAGAATCCCGATACTTGCTACACCTGGTTCTCTTCTCTATTCAAATACCTATAACTCCTCAAAACTTAGACCATGTGCTTCTACGAAACACATGTCTAAGAACTAGAGAAGTTAAAAGTAAACAGAATATAGTATGAGGACCTACCCCTCTGTCCTAATGGACCCTGGACAACATACAATACTCTGTATAAGTCCCTTGAGTCTAATGACTCATTCACTGTGTGTCGTAGGTTGAAAACAGTACTTTTGGTTAAGAAGAATTACACCGCTGTTCAATGCTCCTTACCTAACCATCCACTGATATAGGTAAATGTCATCGACATAATATCAAAAGGTATATCTCACTCTATGAAAATAGACGTACAGATATATCAATTTGAAATTGGTGCACAACAGCGGATATTCAAAACCAAATATTTGCCGACCGGCAAACAACCCAGGTGGCATCCTCAAATATCACCAATTACAACGAATCCTGATATAATGAGGATGATCACCCAATTCCCAATAATTTACTCCCACTCATCATCTGTAAAACCATACAGATGTGAGAATCATACCTGGTAAATACATACCCTGGAGCAAGTGTCTAATTGGGAAATCAGTTTTCTTTTAACAGTACACAGCTGAACTGAAACATTAAAATGTTTCGATAGGGTATCCTGGTATTCCTAGCAATGCCTCATCCATTATCCAGATTCACAACTGTAACCGTATAATTCTTTGCCACCTCTCCAAATCCCTTTATATGTCTTTAGTCATTACCTTCTGCACACCCATTTAGGCCAATTGGTTTTCTTCCTTCCCTACCGTTCGGCATCAGCCTATGGTTTGGAAGAAGACTATCCAAAAAGCATAAAGGGTGTACTGTCCTAATCCTAGGAGCACTCGCAACGCGAGAGAAGGTGAAGATAAAAGACACCTGAATGTACTTTATTCTTATTTCTCCTGAACCAGGATCCATCCCCGAACTGGAACAGGTTCCTTTCGAGTTCGTATATAACCATACGATGGATTATCCAATAAAATGGGATCTTCGTAGTGATACGGAGTGTCCTGGAGAAATACAAAGGTGATTTAGGATTGGTGAAGAAATACTTGGTTTGGTCGTGAATAGCAGTCGCAACTTACTTTGCCCTCTTACTAATCCCTTTCTTTGTCTTAACTTAATACCTTCTGTACACCGTTTAGGCTAACTGGTTTTCTTCATTCCCTACCGGTCGGCACCAGCCTATGGTTTGGAAGAAGACTATCCAATTTGCGTAATAGGTGTACTACTCCTAAACCAAGGAGTACTCGTAACCTGAGAGAAGGTGAAAAGAAAAGACAACTGAATAATCCTATCCGTTTTCTCCAGAACCAGAAACCATCCTCGAAGTCCTTCGAGTTCGTATATAACCATACGATGGTTTTGTCCAATGGAAGTGGACGTTCGTAGTAATACGGGGTGTCCTGGAGAAAAGGGTAAAAGTAGGAGTGGCAATGAGGTCTGCAACTCTGACAATCCAAAAGCCAGTGTTAAGAAGGTTCGGTCAACTTGGTCACTGAGTCATAGTCTAGGGTCGGGTCAATGGTCGCTACCAGAGAGAGAGAGAAAAGAAACACTCAGCGTGCACTCTAACCTAGATCAGAATGGTTATCACTTTTTCTAATCAGGAAACCTCCCACTGTACCTCAAATTCTCCTCCAAACCTGAAAGAAGAATTAGTCGGGGTCACCCGAGGAGTAAACCAACTCATCAGTGGGAATCGGGATCCAACTATCATCGCATGACAACGTGATGGAATCCGCTCACACTATCACACTCCAGAAGGTATGCGCATATCTGGCAAGTTTCAGTTTTTTTGAAACTCCCGATGTGATTTTTACCCCATGCTCTTATGACCTTGACTTTGGCCAACAAATCATAAGTCACATGTCAAGTTCTGCCCGTCATTCTCCAGGTTAATCTGAGCCCACCCGTACAAGCCCTTGACTTTGGCCAACAAGGCTATACGACTGCCCCAAACCAACGCATCTATCTATGCTGCATATGAATAACCAACAGCTACCAAACACTGTGCCTTGACTTTGGCCAACAAACACAGCTTGAATACTATTGACTACCCATATGAAACGACGGAGGGCTACGAATGGCTTCTGGCGAAAACCTTTAACGTAATGAACTTGATATCGTTGAAGGAACTGATAGCTTTTTAGAAAATATAGTGACGAAGACCTTTACGAAAGAGGTCACTCCCGGTGAAGGGATCTCGGCTCTTTCCCCGTAGAATGGGGTGCAGGATATTCCAACTGAATACCACGGTGCAAAGCAAAAGTAATCGGCTATAGTGAAGTTAATGCCCTGACGCAAACATCTGTCCAAGGGGCCACTCCCGGTGAAGGGATCTCGGCCCTTGCCTCGTCGACTGAGGAGCAGGATATTCCAAATGAATACCACGATGCAAAACAAAAGTGAACGTCCTTGCAATAACAGCTTTTTGAAAAGTGTTCCAACAACATCAGAATAGGTTTGTTTTAACTTGCATTGATCCGAATCAACGCAGTCCCATCAATTGATCACACCAATAAAGAACGAAAATATACTGACGTACGTATATGCCATTCGCATTCGCCACTGGGTCCCGTCATCACTCGTTAGGTTAGCTTACTAACGACAGAGCGGGGACTGGACTAGCGCGGATGAAAAACATATACAACATCTACTAATATATATACCAATATATTATATTTCGCTCAAGGCGTGAAAAGAAATGCAACATCACAGAAATGTACAGCATCACAGAGCAATACAGATATCTGGGATCCCCGGGTTTCACAGAGCCACTACTGAAACCCGACGTTCTCCTGGTCGTGTGGATAGCCTGTGCAATGAAATCCTAGACCCCTACGGGCGCGGCAAGTTACCCGCCAAAACCTGAAGCGAGGCAACCCCCTTCAGCTCCGTTAATGGACCACCCAGCACTCCACGGAATCCGAAAACTTGGGCACCCCTCCTGGGTCAACCTGTACCCCCTACGAGTGCGGCGAATAGCCCGCCAATTCTAGAGTGAAGCCCCCTCCATCTCAATGCCATGAGATGCGGGCTTGTTGCCCTCTAGAACCCGGCCATCCGTGCACCCCACCGCGGGGTAATCCTAGTACAGAAAGTAAAATATACATACACCGGGTACATCGACCGCAACCAGGTCGTGCCCCAAAATAATAATACAAACAGGCAGTGACGGCAGTCCACATGTCGGACGCTCGCCCTGCAATATCAAATGTACATAATACAACAGCACAGTACTAGCATTGCATCCAGGCTATCCCCCACGACCGATCCGCAACATCACAGCATAAACACAGAACATCAACGTGAAAGTCACGTTCACAAATCCGTCTAACCGGGCTATAGCAGTTAGACCGGATTTACCGATCAAGTGACATTCACGGTCGCAGATATAATGTAAATACTGTGAAAAATGTGTTTAAAATTTTCCGATTGACCAAAAATTAACAAGTGGGCCCCAAACCAATACTGTAGCACTCACAGAAATAATTGGCCCAATTTTAATATTCCAAAACCCCTAATTTAAGTCCAGAAGCCCACTGGAAAAATACAACGCAGTGAAGACACCAAAGTGCGGCGGAACCGCGGCCCAAGGGGGGGTTTGGCCGCGGTTCCGCGCTCTGGTGGTGGAATTACTGTGTCGAATTTTCCCAGTATTCTTAGAAATCCCTGCACATCATTCTGAGACCACCTGAAAATTTTTAGACACCAAAAAATCTTAACAGAAAACTGATGTGAGGTAAAAATGAGTTTTTGGAATTTTGGTCGATCGGAACCGCAAAACACATCAAACGAAAGCTAGACGAAGTTAATGGCGAGGCTCTGATACCACTGTAAGTGCACGGCGGCGCCCCGGCCGTCAATCCGACGGCCAAACGCGGAAACGGTGATAAACTTTAAATTTTGCGGACTTAGCAAACCGGCACCACCGCGCACTAAACCCCGGATCGTGCCATTAAACTAGTCTAAGCTAACAAGAGGAAAGGTTAGAGATGTACCAACTGATCCGAGTCCTCCGGTCTTCATCTCCACTCCGATCTCCTCGCGGGATCTCCATCCATCTCCTCCTCGTCGGAAAAGGCACCACGAAGCAGGGTACTTTTACGGGCTCCCACCTCAATACCGAGGCAACTCGGGCATGAAGCCGGCAACTCGACATGCTCAAGATATGCTGTAGAATGTGTAGTGTAGAATCATAGTCTCACTTTGGGGTATTGGTTGCCTTTTGAAGATGGAGGAATGAAGGTATGAAAAATGGTGCTTTCATTTTTCCTTGTATCAAAAATGAGATGAATGAATGCTACTCTCTCAAAGATGAAGATGAAGCTCTCTCCTTCTCTCTTTCTTTTTCTCAACCATGAATGAAAACTTCTTCCATCAAGAGAGAATAAAATGGTGGAGGAAAAAGAATATATGAAAGCAAGAGGGAGGTGAGTGTAGGAAGCAAAAGTGGTGACCACATCCTAAAACATAATCATCACTAAATCAACATCAAACCTCACTTCATTTCTAATCTCATCAAATCTCATAAATGCATGAAAAGCAAAGATGCTTATCATATCAAACCTTATGCAAATAAGTCCTCCACAAAGTGTTATTTGCAAAACTGCAAATAACCCCCTCCATCAGAAAAGTCCGGCCGGGAAAGAACAAAGGAAAACCGGCCGGAACGGAATGCAAACTGGCAACTCCAGAAAACTGGTCCCGTAATAAATTACAGGAAAACCCCGATACTGTTCATACACACCCGCATCTGTATTCTGACCGGATACAAATGCAAAGAGACAAAATCTATACTGTACTAAACTAGGACCGACTTAAACCAAAGCCGGCTAGTAATATCCGTCCGATCCTGATCCGTGCAATACCGCACGTATCTGATCGAACTCTGCCATATAACCATACGGCCACTAGTACAAACTGTCCGATCCTGATCCGTGCAATACCGCACGTATCTGATCGGACCCTGCCATATCTCCATACGGCCTCTACAGCGTTTCGCCCGAAAGCTTGAGTAACTGAAAGTGTGGTGGACTCTAAAGACTCGTCAATACTATGGCTGTGGATTTAACCACTAGCACGTCAGAGGTATAAGCCAATACGTGACGGGCCACCAGCTATTGACTAAAAGGGACGTCGATGAGTGAACTCATCCTGACACCCTACTGAGCCTGTCAGTGACAATATCCGTACAGTCCGGTCCGTTCGTCTATGAGCATCGCATGGCGGGCCTAGGGGGTTGGTAAAAGTCAGACCCCCAAAAGCGGTACAAGTCGTGTCGGAGTGTAGCCCAGAACACCCTGAGATACTACTGGAATACCTACCAGTAAATCTCCTGCCTTGGCCAAGGTCTTCGTGTAATGGCTCTCCTAGACACAGCGCGACCTCACCCCCAATACCGGGAGAGACGAACCCCCGAAGATCCGCTCACTGCCTCCATGTGGCTCGGGACTGTACCCAACTAAAACCTGTTTGCACGAATCCTTTGAGCCGTGGTAGGGTAGTAATCAAAGTACAGTGGGAACTCACACGAGACAAATGACGATCCCCAGGTCGATGAACTAACCTGTACACATGTCACCAGGGAACTGCTATCTGACGTCAGGTATAAGACCAACTAGCATGTTCCCGGCGAGTCCTGTCCGGTGTACTCATAACCCAATGAGCACCTGTATACATCTTAGGTGATCCAACTGACACCAATGGCTTGTGAGACCGGCCACCGCCCCTCGTCGGGGTCTCGACTGTATACACTAGTCTACTCTGGAGAATCGATGCCCTGTCTCGAAACTCCTACGACTAGGGACCTTTTAAGGATGTGATTATAGACTACCAGCTCCCACGTATATGATCGCCCTCATACTGCCGGTAGTCAAGCAAGAATCCTAGGGGCTCTATCAACGTGCAATAGCGACATGTCAGGTCACCTAAAGCAGTGCACGATGATAAAGGTAAACCAGATAGCATACTATCATCTCGCGTAAGACTGTCCTACCGGGATAGGTCCTCCCTCAATCATTGCAATCACGTGCCTGTGATCCAATAATCGACTCTGAGGGCACTATCTCCAACAGTCACCCTCTCTAAAGGTGTCTTACGGACTTAAGGGGAGAGGGATGTGCATGATTGGCAGATCACTTGCTTAGGCAATTGAGTCAATCATGAGATGTCAAGTACCACACCAAATGTTGTTTTTGCACTAGATGCAATAAGTTTGTATTAATCCAATCCTGGAGAAACATAAGGAAGCGGTTTTAGAACATAAGTACATGTTCTATGGATTTGATAATGGCAGCCTCCTTCGGGAGACGGTTATCATTCCAGGCTTCAAAGGTGACATGGTTGACAGAGTGATTGTCAGAGTTACAGTTTTCCCTCTGACGAGGGACAGTATTATGTACAGGTGGTCCAAGAGGATACTGTGGGTGGCATGGTGCCGGATACTGATTAGGTTCAGAGATCGATACAGTCTAAGAAGTTTGTATTTGGAGTTCATTTATGAACTAGGTCCCATCAGATATCCAGACATATTCTAAGACAGGTATTACTCAATTCGGGAGATGGCTTTCTCCGCGAACTTGAGATTTAGAGAGATATAGAAAGAAACATCTAGGCGGATCCACTCACTGAGGCTATTTCTCGAACACAATAGTTTTACAAACGGGCTTTGTGAAACTGATTAGTAGAGGAGTTGGATGTTCGGTTTCACACGGGCTGTGAGTAGTCGAAATTGCAATAATTAGCCTTAAGTGCAAGTTGGAGATTGTTGGAGATAGTGCCCTCAGAGTCAATTATTGGATCGCAGGTACGTGATTGCAATGATTGTGGAGGACCTATACCGGTAGGACAGTCTTACTCAAGATGATAGTATGCTATCTGGTTTGCCTTTATCAGTCGTGTACATGTTCAGGAGACTGATTACATGTTACACTTTGATAGAGCCCTTAGGATCTTGCTTTACTACCAACAATATGATGGCGATCATATACGTGAGAGTTGGGTAGTTTATATGCATATCCTTAATTGTTGTCCCTAGTCGTGGGAGTTTCGAGACAGGGCATCGATACTCCGGAGTAGACTAGTGTGTACAGTCGAGACCCCGACGAGGGGCGGTGGCCGGTCTCACAAGCCGCTGGTGTCAGTTGGATCACCTAAGATGTATACAGGTGCTCATTGGGTTATGAGTACACCGGACAGGACTCGCCGAGAATCTGCTATTTAGTATTATATCTATCGTCAGATAGCAGTTCCCTGGTGACATGTATACAGGTTAGTTCATCGACCTGAGGTCGTCATTTGTCTCGTGTGAGTTCCTACTGTGCTTTGATTTCTACCCTACCACGGCTCAAAGGAGTCGTGCAAACAGGTAGCTTTTGGGTACAGTCCCGAGCCATATGGAGGCACGTGAGCGGATCGGCAGGGGATTCGTCTCTTCCGGTATTGGGGGTGAGATCGTGCTGTGTCTAGGAGAGCCATTACACAAAGCCCACGGCCGTGGCAGGAGATTTACTGGTAGGTACTCCAGTAGTATCTCAGGGTGTTATTGGGCTACACTCCGACACGACTTATACTGCTCTTGGGGGTCTGACGTTACTAGCCCCCTAGGCAGATATGCGATACTCATAGACGAACGGACCGGACTGTATATACATTGTTACTGTTAGGCTCAGTAGGGTTTCTGGATGAGTTCGCTAATCAGCCTCCCTTGCGGTCAGTCCATGGGCAGCCGTTACGCATTGCTATTGCCGCTGACGGTTTGTGGTTAAACCCACTGCCAGGGTACCGACGAGTCATTAGAGTTCCCCACAGACAGTTTCCCAAGTTCGGGCGAAACGTTGTAGAGGCCGTATGGTTTTATGGCAGGGTTCGGGAAATGCACGTGCGTTTACGCACGTGTTATTTTTCGGACAGATGATACTGGTCGGCTTTGGTTTAAGCCGGATCCGAGTATTATATTGAGTAGGTATAATATCTTTGTCTCGGTTGCATTTGTATTCGGTCGTAATACAAATGCGGGTATATTTATACAGTTACGGGGTTATCCTGAAAGTCGTTTCAGGATCACTTTTGGAAGTTGCCGGTTTCCAGTTTTCTATCAGCCGTCTTTTAACATTCGGTTAAAGACGGATTTATCTTTTCTTGAATGAGGGTGAGTCATGCTTCTAAAAGGTTCTAGAAGTGGTGAGGTGTCTTGTGACTCATTTGTGCTTTTAATGATTCAATTAATGCATGATGACTAGGTTATTAGATTCATTGTATGCATTAATGGCTTTTAGTGATTCATGCTTCCATTTATGATCAAGATAAGCTTCATCCTCTTATGGTTACCTCCCCCTCCTCCTACCATCACCTCCCTCTTTGCTATATAGTGGCCGGCCATTCTTTGAGTGAGGTGAGTGATTGATTTCATATTTGGAGAGAAAAGACTATGGTTTAGGGTGCATGGAAATTTCATTACCTCTTTCATTCCATCACCCGATAAAATGGCAGCTTCATTAACCGATCGTCCACGGACTTGGACGAAGTGAGACAAAGTCATCTACTCATTCTCTACATCATTCTTGGTCGTCTCTTTTAGCAAACTTGACGACCGAGTTGCCTCGAGTCAGAGGCGGGAGCCCGTTTAAAGAATCAGTGACGTGGTGCCACCTGGACGAGCAGATCGGAGATCGACGAGATCGGAGCAGCCGCAACGGAGCGTGGGATGATGGTTAAAGAACGAAGGACTCGGATCGTTCGGTATAACCTTTCTACACTCTTTACAGTTTGTTAGTTTAGCAATAATGGCAGATCCGGGTTAAAGTATACGATAGCGCCAGTTAAAAGTTTTTGTTCCGAATTTGGCGTCTGTAGACGGCCGGGGCGCTAGCGTAGACTTACACCAAGTCCTTGGCCAAGGCAGGTGAGAATTACTGATAGGTATTCCAGTAGTTTCTTTGGGTGTTTAGGGCTACCCTCCGACATGACTTACACCGCTATTGGGGGTCTGACGTTACCAGCCCCCTTGGTCCGATATGCGATGCTCATAGACGAACGGACCGGACTATATGTATATTGTCACTGATAGGCTCAGTAGGGTTCCGGGATGAGTTCGCTTATCGGCTTCCCTTTTGGTCAGTACATGGGCAGCCGTTACGCACAGCTAGTGCTGCTGACGTGCTTGTGGTTAAACCCACTGCCAGGGTATTGACGAGTCTTTAGAGTCCCCCACAGATAGTTTCCCATGTTCTGGCGAAACGTTGTAGATGTCGTATGGTTTTTTGGCAGGGTTCGAACATGCACGTGCACTTGTGCACGTGTCATAGTTCGGACAGATAATACTTGTGGGCTTTGGTTTAAGCCGGATCCAAGTATTATATTGAGTCGGAATATTTTAGGCTTGTCGTATTCGTATTCGGTCGGAATACGGATACATGTATGTATATACAGGTGAGGGGTATTCTCGTAATCCGTTACGAGATTACTTTAGAAGATGCGTTTCTTTTTGGATTAATCATTTTGGTTTAAATGATTAATGGATTTGGAAAGTGTGAATCATTGTTGTGACTCATTAATTCTAGAATGTTCACTAATGACTCATGTAATGAGTCATCTAGTGAGTCATTAAAGAATTAATAATGTTGGTTTTGGGTAAGATATTTTTAGGCTTAGTGGAGATATTTTGGTAAGATATTTTCTTTGATATTTCATCAAAAAACCTAATATCACACCCAAAATATTTGGACAGCCATCATAATTTTTGGGGTTTGATTTTTTCTCTCTTGAGATAGTTTCTTGAGCTTACACTCTTCATCTCTTTGCATCTTCTTCAACCTCCATTCATACCCTCTCATGTGATGAGAACCAAAGAGTGTTTGAGACAAAGTATTCCACTCATTCTCTACTTCATCTTGGACATGTCGGTTAGCACACTTCATGTCCGAGTTGCCTCGGTATAGAGGCGGGAGCCCATATAAAGATCCGTTGATGTGGTGCCACCTCGACGAGGAGACAAGATATCGCAGATGCCGTGAGGAGCGTGGGATGATGGCTAAAGACCGAAGGACACAGATCTATCGGTATAGCCATTCTATCATCTTTGTAGTTAGCTAGTTTAGCGTTAATAGCAAGATCCGGGTTATAGTATGCGATAGCGCCAGTTGTAAAAGTTTTTGTTCCGCGTTTGGCCTCAGATTGACGGCCGGGGCGCTACCGTAGACTTACATGGTATCAGAGCCACGCTATTAACCTTTACTAGCTTGTTCTAACATGTTTAAAACATCGATCGAGCGAAATTTCCAAAATCGCGATTCCAAAATTAATGTTCCTGTCAAAATTTTTTTGTCGTCTAAAAATTATTTTGAGTATGTCAGAAAATCGAGCAGGCTTTTCTAAGACTCTGGAAGAAATTTGGTCGACTGAACCTTCAAGACCGCCGTGGAACCGCCTCACAAGCCTTGTATTGGCCACGGTTCCGCCGCCGTTTTGGGGCTTCAGTGCACCATTTTTCTTCTGTGTGTCTTTCATATGGAATTGTGGTTTCTGGAATATTTTGTTTGGGCCTAGATTTTGTTTGAGTACTGGAGTTGTACTTGGGGCCCACTTTGCGAAGTTTTGTCGATCGGAATTTTAAACGTGTTAGTTTACAGTACTTACATTATATCTCCGACCATGAATGTCATTCGAGCGGTAAATCGTGTCTAATTGCTATAGCTCTTTTAGACGGGTTTGCGAACGTGGCATTCGCATTGATGTTCTGTGTTGTGCTGTGATGTTGCGGATTTGTTGTGGTGGATAGCTGTGTGCAATGGTAGTACAGTTTGGATTTATTTGTACATTTGATATTGCGGGGCGAGCGTCCAACATGTTGATTGTCGTCGCTACCTGTTTGTATATTATTCTTTTGGGGCACGACCGGGTTGAGGTCGATGTACCCGTTGTACATATTTTTCATTTCTGTACTAGGGTTACCCCGCGACGGAGTGCACGGATAGCCGGGTTCTGGATGGCAACGGGTCCGCATCTCATGGCTTTGAGAGGCAGGGGGCCTCACTCTAGAATTAGCAGACTATTCGCCGCACTCGTCGGGGGTACAGGTTGACCCAAGGAAGGGTGCTCAAGTTACCGAATTCCGTTATGTGTTGGGTGGTCCATTCACTTTGCTGTAGGGGGCTGCCTCGCTTCAGGTTTTAGCGGGTAACTTGCCGCACCCGTAGGGGTCTAGGTTTCATTGCACAGGCTATCCACACGACCATGGGAACGTCGGGTTTCAGTAGCGGCTCTGTAAAACCCGGGGATCCCAGATTATCTGTATTGTTCTGTGATGCTTATTACTTTTCTGTAATATTGCATTTTTCACGCCTGGAGAGATTATTGTATATTGGTATATATACTAGTAGATGTTGTATATGTTTTACACCCGCGCTATTCCAGTCCCCGCTCTGTCGTTAATAAGTAACCTAACGGGTGATGACGGGACCCAGTGACGAATGCAGATGGCATATACGTACATTTTATTTTCGTTCTTTTCTGGTGTGATTAATTGATCGGACTGCATTGATTTTGATCAATGCAAGCAAAACAAACCTGTTTGACGTTGTTGGAACAGTTTTCAAAAAGTGTAATTACAAGGACGTTATCTTTTGTTTTGCACAGTGGTATTCAGTTGGAATATCCTGCACCTCATTCGACGAGGCAAGGGCCGAGATCCCTTCACCGGGAGTGAGCCCTTGGGCAGAAGTTTGTGTCAAGGTAATAACTTCACTATAGTCGATTACTTGTTTCTTTTCATCGTGGTATTCAGTTGGAATATCCTGCACCTCATTCTACAAGGAATGAGCCGAGATCCCTTCACCGGGAGTGAACTCTTTAGCAAAGGTTTTCGCCACTATATTTTTGTAAAAAGCTATCAGGTTCCTTCAGCGATATCAAGTTCGTTACATTAACGGTTTTTCGCTATAAACCAGCCGTAGCCCTCCGTCATTTCAGTTGGGTATTCAGTAGTATTCAAGCTATGTATTTTGACCAATGCTAAGGCATAGTGTTTGGTAGCTGCTGGGTATTCATCTGTTGCATAGATAGATGAGTTGGTTTGGGACAGTCGTTCTACCATTTGGCCAACGTCACGGGTATGTATGGGTATGTTTAAATTAACAAGATAATGATGGGTAGAACTTGACATGTGACTTATGACATTTTGGCCAACGTCAAGGTCATAAGAGCATGGGGCAAAAATCCATATCGGGAGTTTCTAAAGAAACTGAAACTTGCCAGGCATGCGCATACCTTCTGGAGTGTGATAACGTGAGTGGATTCCTTCACGTTATCATGCGATGATAGTTGGGTCCCGATACCCACTGATGAGTTGGTTTACTCTTCAGGTCATCCCGACTAATTCTTCTTTCAGGTTTGGAGGAGAATTTGACGGTACAGTGGGAGGTTTCCTGATTAGATAAAGTGATAACCATTCTAATCTAGGTTAGAGTGCACGCGGAGTGTTTGTTTTCTCTCTCTCTCTTTGGCAGCGACCTTTCACCGACCCTAGACTATGACTCAGTGACCAAGTTGACCGAACCTTCATAAAACACTGGCTTTTGGATTGTCTGAGTTGCATAAGTCATTGTTGCCTTCTTTTACCCTTTGCATTTCTCCAGAACACCTCGTATTACTACGAACATCCACTTCCATTGGATAAATCCATCGTATGGTTATATACGAACTCGAAGGGACTTCTTCGAGGATGGATGCAGGTTCAGGAGAAATTGAATTGGTTTATTCAGTTTTCTTTTATTATAACCTTCTCTCATGTTGCGAGTGCTCCTTGGTTTAGGAGAGTACATCTATTACGCTTATTGGATAGTCTTCTTTGAAACCATAGGCAGGTGTCGAAAGGTAGGGAATGAAGAAAACCAATTAACCTAAGTAGGGTGTACAGAAGGCAATAACTAAAGATAAAATAAAGGGGTTAGAAAGAAGGCAAAATAAATTGTGAATGCTATCATTCACGACCAAACCGCGTACTTCATCGCCACTCCTACTTCACCTTTGCTTTTTTCCCCAGTTCGGGAGAAATAGAATAAGGTATTATTCGGTTGTCTTTTATCATCACTTTCTCTCAGGTTACGAGTACCTTTAGGATTAGGAGAGTACACCTATTATGCTTACTGGATAGTCTTCTTCCAAACCATAGGCTGGTGCCGAACGGTAGGGAAGGAAGAAAACCACTTAGCCTAAAGGGGTGTACAGAAGGTAATGAATAAAGACAAATAAAGGGATTTGGGGAGATGGCAAAGAAATATACGGCTACAGTCATGAATTGGATTATGGAAGAGGCATTACTAGGAATACCAGGATACCTCTACGAAACATTTTCAAGTTTCAGTTTCACTGTGCATTGTTAAAGGAAAACTGATTTCCCGATTAGATACTTACTCCAGGGTGTGTATTTACCAGGTATGATTCTCACATCTGTATGGTTTTACAGATGATGAGTGGGAGTAAGTTATTGTGAATTTGGTGATCATCCTCATTATATCGGAATTCGTTGTAATTAGTGATATTTGAGGAAATCGCCTGGGATTTTGCCAGACAACAAGTATTTGGTTTTGAGTATCTGTAACGTTTTGAAAATCGTTTCGGTGAAATTTCGAAAAAATCGGTAAAATAAGGGGGTTTTCTGTAAAATGTCAAAATACAAATATCTTATTATAAAAATTAAATATACATATTCTAGCTATGTAATTGCTATTATTTGGTGTTTATTGAGCCGCTGGTTAAATTTCAAATTTTCTGAAAAAATATTATTTTATTATTATTTTAAGTCGTCACCAATACATTTAATTAGGGAAAATTACAAATTGGAATAAGTTGAAACAAATTTTGTGCATCATAAAACATTAGATAAAATTTTATCATGTGGTTTTTGGAACGAAATCATTTGCCAAAACGGTTTAGAAATTATTGAAGAAAAAAAGGCTTTTTTTAGCGTAAATGGATGTTTGGGGTATTGTATTTATCATTTTTCATCACCCCACACCCGTACCCACACCCACACACCCCCATTCACTTCTCCCCTTGGCTGAATTCAGTAGCCCCCTCTCTTGTCCCCACTTGGTTTGCAAAAGAAAAGAAAAGAAAGAAAACAAAGGAAATGAAAGAAAATTGTAAAATGAGTTGGACCTTTGACTTTATGCCTTGACTTGGACTATTTTCCTCACCTCCTTCTCTCTCCTCTCCCTTCCATTTTCAGCCGAGCCCCCCTTTGTGCACCCCCAATTTTCCCCCTCTCTTTTCCTCATCAAAAAGTCTTCAAAATCCATCAAATTTCCATCAAAAATTAAACCAAAACTCAAATCTAACACCTACCCATTTTTTCATTAGCTATTCTTGCATTGATCTAGGGAGCAAGTTGGCATTTTAGAGGCTTTGAATTTCATGTTTGATCTCTTGATCATGAGGTATAAATTCTAACCTTTTCTTAAATTGTGTTAATTGTTTCATGTTAGCTTAATTAGGTTTTTTTTATTAGTTCTAGGTGCTTGAATTAAAATTCAAGAGAAGGGTTTTGAATTAATGATTAGGGTTTGTGATCAAGTGAGGTTTTTATCAATTGGTTATGGGTGTAATGAGGAGATTAACATGTGGTTGTATGCAAAATCTAAGTTAGTTGTTATTTACTAATTTGTTGATTAAAGATTTTGATAACTTTGCTAATTGCTAACTAGTTTTTTTTAATTAGTGTAATAATTAGGTTTAAAAATCTAATTATGGTTTCATAGCATTATTAACATTATAATGAGTGGTTTAATACTTTAGGTTATGCAAATATAAGCTTAATTCTTAAATCGAGATTTTTTGCTTGAAAATTGTTAAAATTGGATAATTTGTAAACTAGGTTTTTGGGGTTTATGGAATTTAATGAGATTAAATTATGGGAATCATTTTTTTGAATTATTTAAGATATTTAGTGAATATTGTGGCCTCTAGATTCGTTTAAAAATCATGTTTTGTAAAATAACGGCGAATTGTGCTTGCTAGTTTTTTCGGAAAAATGACTTTTAAGTGAAATTGGGGTTTTTGTAAGTTTTAAGCTATTTTATATTAAAATTAGAGTTCGTGAATATGAAAATGAGTGTATTTGGGTTTTTCTCGATGGTTTGGCGTTTGTACGCCGACATCGAGGGTTTTTGGGTCGATTTGTGAAGCAACCATAGGTTTTGATCTATGTAAGATTCGTGCGTCGTTTTGGTCATGAGGCGGATTTTAATGCGATATGGTGCGTTATGATATGTAGGTACCCCATGTGGACTTCGAGACGACAAGCAAGCGCGTGGCGACGTCGGCACCGGCTAGCAAGGATCAGGTGAGTAGATTTATATCTACGGGGAGAAGTCGGGTGGATGGCGTATAGCACCTCCGCAGTCCGTGGTGAGGTATACGGATGCGTATACACACCAACAATTTATGATATGTTGTTAGGATTTATTATTGACTATTTTAGATGGATATTGGTGTTGGATTGGTGCATGGTTACGAAACCTTAGGTAGCGGGTGCACTACACTTACACATACACATATATACATACTTGTATACATTCCTTATTTCATATGTGCGTGTATGGGAATATATATTTATGTGTTCACATGGGTATGGGACTATGTGTTCATATACTGGATTTGATGATAGTATTTGGAATTTGAGATGAGTCAATGAGATTGGGCTTGAGGCCAAGAGATCGGTGATGTGATTTGGTTCGTATTGAGATATGACATGATGTTTTAGCGGGTCTTCTGACGTAGTAATTCTTACACCCGCATGCATACATAGATGGCATCAATATTGTACTAGACGTAGGACATTATTCCGGATCATGATATTTGATAAAGAAGATACCAAATGAATAGTGTGATTGATGTGACTTTGACCCGTACCCAGATTTGGGGATGCCGTACGACGGATTTACGTACGAGCTATATATTGATGATTGATCCGCACTCTTGACTTAGGATGTCTGATTATAGATTTGGTATCGGATATGATATTATTGAGGCGGGATCACCGACTAATATATATACAGGTATGTATATACATCGACTCAGATGTTAGGCGGTTTCCTTACCTGTAGTCCAGCTGGTTAGCTTAGCCCTTTAGTTTAGTTTAGTTGTTAGATTAGATTCGATTCTTACCTATTTCAAAAACGAATGAATCGTGGGTATTTTAAAAGACAGCCCAAGGGATCCTACGGATATTTCAAAAGACGTATCTTTTCATAAAAACACCGTAGCCCTATTTCCAAAACCCCATGATTCATGTTATTTCAAAAGGCACCATTTGTAGGACTTATATTAGATTAATGCAGATTAGTTATAGCTGCGTCTAGTTTTCAGCTTCCGCTCATTATTGCTGTTCGCTCTGTCTTGCATACTTATTTTGCTGCATATTCCATTATTGATATCATGCTGTTAGGACACCAGCACCATTACCGATGATGCGTATGTACCACGTACACCTACTTGCCGGCTCAAACACATCTTCATCGGTAACTGCCATGTCACGTACACTTTAGATGATATATTTGCTTGACTTAGCTTGTTAGCTAGTAGTTTTGACATGATATTAGTGTACTTCCCTTATATGCCATATTAGACATTGTAGTTATTACTTGTCGCTTCATGCATACTGTTATTCATTGTTATGCCGTATTCATGGATTCTCATGCTTATATTCATGGTTTTACATCTTATTGATGATTCGGATTTCCATGATATTTTCTGGATTTGGAGGAAAACCGCAAAACATATATAAACTGTTTTCTCTCTTTTAAAATAAAAAGTGCGGTTTTCCAATGATGTATGAGTCGTCCACCATGAGTTTGCTGATGGATTTCGAGACCCGATTCGAGGAGGCGGATGAACCGTTTCGGGTACATGGTGGACCCGGTAAGGTACCCCGAGGCAAGAAGCGCGTGATGATGACGATGTGAGCCTGGCAGGGGAGTATTACCTACCGGTGATATTACCCGACGCGTCGGATATCCGGAGGATACCGTCGTGGTCTTGAGATGGATGGTAGGGGCCGGTCTGGACTGACGGCGCCGTAGATATTGAGATTGAGACTTGAGGTACATAGATTGTGACACAGAGATATCGAGGTATTTGGACACTTGTTTTGTGTCGATGCTGGGCACTGTTTTATGCTGATTTCATATATGGTACCTCATTTCTTTTAAAATACAGAAATCTCACTGATTTATGAAACCAGTTTTATTCAGTACATGCATTCTGTTTTATGCATTCATACATCATCCATATGATATATTGCTACATGAGGCACTGACATGGGCACATGAGATTACACCCGGGTTAGATATTTACCCTAGCCTTGTTATAGGCTACGTGTTATTCATATTTTGGAGGATATATTATGATCATTGACCTAGGTTGCGTTATTTATGCGATTTCTGTGCGTAGATATTTTTCTATTCACGAGTTGGCAACTCACCCCCGTTGTGCCCCAGTTTCTTGCAGGTTGCCGTACAGGTTTCATTACGGCTTTGCGGGCTCAGTTTCATTCGGGTGACTTGCTAGTAGGTGGGTTTTTCTTGTATCGTACCCATCATATTACCTTGTATAATATTATTCCGTTGTATCTAGTAAATTCCATCAACCAAACATGTTTTTTTTTGAAATAGAGACCAGTGTTGTTTATTCTTTCGACCTTAGAGTCGCTCGTTATAATTCTGGTGGTTTTGAGTTTCCTTTGAGTTTTGATCCTCGCCGTTGGCGTTGTATATTATATTGTTTGTGTGGTTGTGACCGTCGATTGACGAAGAGCTAGCTCCCACTTGGGGATGCCCTTTTCTTGATTTCGTATACTATTCATGTTGTATCCCGTTTGGGGGCCAGTATTTACAAAGGAGACTCTGCCGAAATTTTCAGTAAATTTTTGATGTTTTAAAAACTGCATAATTCGGCTTATGCTATTAAAACTACTTGTTTTAAATTGGTTTTCCTTCACTCTACTACTTTTCTTGGTTTGGATTTCTGGGTTTTCGGTTTACTTAGATTACGTACGCCTCGAGACGTTCGTAGTTTAAGTGCCGGTCATGTTCCGTACTTCGGGTCGTGACAAAGTTGGTATCAGAGCGTTAGGTTTTAACCTTCGGAGCGTAGGATGACCCTTGGTTGATGGAATAGGTGACTAAAGTAGAGTGACGTACCGTTGGTATGTTCCACGGCATATTTACGACACGCCACTCCACTTATGAAGCTTTAGGATGTACATTTCCTTGTTCAGTATTATATTCCTTCCTGATCTAGCCTCATCGGTACCAGTTTGGTTTTGCTGCTACGGTTTCGGGCAGGGAGAGCTACGGCTAGAGTTGCGGTCAGCACAAGCTCGTCACGAACGAGGACTGACCAGGGCGAAATTCCGGCGACACATGATTGCAGAGATGTGTCTTTTTACTGTGTTTCCGCGCCACGAGCGTTTGGCGGATCGCCTTTATGAGGTTACTCGGAGGTGCTGATCGACACTAGAGAATTGAGCCAATGATACAGGCCAGCCAGATTTTGATGACCGTTGGTGTGTTGCTTACTCCTGATGATTGAGGCACGGTTCAGCATGCAGACGAGTGAGCCAGTTATTGCTGCGAACGACGAGATATCGTCCCAGATGTTAGAGCTATTGCAGTATAAGTTGTACTAAGAGATGATAGAAGGTCGCTAGTCATCGAGGATGAATGACTAGGACATGTGGATCGTTCGCCTACCCCGATGCGAGGTCATCAGATAGATTGATTCCAGCTAGAGACGACTTCACGCGGAGACGTTGAGAGTCGACACAGACGATCGAATGTCAGAAACCTATTATTCCAAGTTTAAAGTAGTCGGAAAGACATGCAGGCAATTCCATGGTCCCTCTAGAAGAATGAAATCCTAACTCGACATAATGACCGTGTGAAAGCCTTTGAACCTTCGGGTTTACGGCAGTTCTACGGCGCCATTAGTGAGGCTTGGGTTTGCCCTTCTACGGCTGGACCACCGATGCTGTGGTATGTACTCGATACTATTAAACTGTGCCCAAGAGGTTGAGCTCTTGGGGGATTATGAGGTTTTGACGACTCGATCGGATGGCTCGACTTAATTCGGATGCTTGGTGGTGAGATGCATTCTTGGGAGACTCCAGATACGAGGACAGTCGTTGGAGCTCAGTCCATGCAGCCGCGACGAGACGAGTCCAAAGCATACGACATTAGAGAAAAGTGGAGTAAGAGGTTCGCACCAGATCTAGATGAGATGACGTTCCACTCCGCCGACATCAGAGAGGCGATGCGCATGCCGAGGCATGGTACTTGGACTTACCTTCCAGATGGAGTCGCGATGAGTATGCAGTCGTTCCAGAGCAAGATGCAGATATAGGAAAGGACAATGACTTCCGGACAGTTGGCAGAGACGAGACATGGAAGAGACCGTGAGCAGGATTCCTTCCAGGACACTGCTGCAATGATACTTGCACCCAGGATCAGATGTGTCACGTACATTCAGAGAGCCAGAGGCCGACGCCAGTGATATGCTGTCTCACGAGTGGTCGCGATGATTGACCGGGAGATGACAAGAGGCGTGCCAGAACGGGATCATCCCCGTTAGCACACCTGACAAGGCCGATGAGCCGAGGGACTGAGAGATTTATAATTCCCAATGAAGACCTTGACCCAGGAGTGGTCATTGTTACGCACACCAGCAGGCCAGGGTTCATGATCATCGACGAGACGTCCCATTAGTGACCGCGCCAGTTGGCCCGAGATTCTTAGAGGATGCGCTTGAGCGGTACTATGCCGCCATTATTGATTTCGATGTTTTGGGTGATTTATTCGAATGATCTGATTTTGATGATTGAGGATTTATGATCTTTGCACAGTGTTGCACTTGATATCGTTTTCGTGCTTTAGTTTCACATGTTTGTGATTTTACGGTTTTAAACAGTTGAGTTGGTTTTATGCGTATGCAAGCACGCGATTTCGTTCCTGCACTCTGTATAGTTTATATATGCTTGCAGTGCAGTGATACGCCTTTTGTGCACTTAGATGCATTGGACTTTGATTTCGATGGTGATGTTCGATATTTGTTTTGTGCACCTGATTTGATTTTGCGCATGTTCGGCACTTGATATTGGATTTCATGATTTCGTGCACGATGGATGCACATGATTTGGATTTTCGCGCATGTTGGGCGCATATTTTTGAAGTGTGATTTTGGTGCACACTAGATGCACTAAATCGAGATTTTTCGTGCATGTTAGATTTACCTGATTTTGCTGTCAGGGACACATGTTGCCTACGACAGATGTTTCGTGCACACCCGATGCACTTAGATGTTATTTCTGTGCGCATGTATGGCACATTCATGGATTTTGATTTCCGTGCGCACCAGACGCACGTAGCATTCATGTGCATATTTTGGGATTGATTTCGTATAGAGCAGTACGTTTTTATGATATTGCTATGTATTTTCGTACTGAGCAGGACTAGTCAGAGGACAGTACCTGAATATATTTTGCATGCATTGATAGTTATTGAAGGGATTTCCAAAAAGCGAGCTATAGCCTCAGTATTTACCTACGTGTCTGATATGACACGAAACGTTTAAAACAAGGAGACCCTTCTAAATTGTTTCCAAAACGGCGGAACATACATTTCAAACAAAGGTATGTATGTATATAGTTATTTTCTTATGATAGACGTCCGCCACTGTGCAGTGTTAACGCGTTGCACAGCGACTTAAAGAGATTTGGCATGCATTTCCTTCAGATATTTACATGTATAGTTTCGAGTTATGTCATATTGGTTTTGATTTGGATTTGGCATTGATGTCTTCTCCATGACTCCGATGATTGCGGGATGCTTGACGGAGTTTTGATTTGAGTTATATGCTCATTTTTCAAGCGCATGCGCTGCGCTACGATTTGTTTTATGTATTTACAATTTCGGAGCCCCGACGACTTGATGGGTTTTCTTAGATGTTTTAGTATTTGGGGGAGTTTGAATTTAAATTCGGGGACCGAATTTCTTTAAGGGGGAAGATTGTAACGTTTTGAAAATCGTTTCGGTGAAATTTCGAAAAAATCGGTAAAATAAGGGGGTTTTCTGTAAAAAGTCAAAATACAAATATCTTATTATAAAAATTAAATATACATATTCTAGCTATGTAATTGCTATTATTTGGTGTTTATTGAGCCGCTGGTGAAATTTCAAATTTTCTGAAAAAATATTATTTTATTATTATTTTAAGTCGTCACCAATACATTTAATTAGGGAAAATTACAAATTGGAATGAGTTGAAACAAATTTTGTGCATCATAAAACATTAAATAAAATTTTATCATGTGATTTTTGGAACGAAATCATTTGCCAAAACGGTTTAGAAATTATTGAAGAAAAAAAGGCTTTTTTTTAGCGTAAATGGATGTTTGGGGTATTTTATTTATCATTTTTCATCACCCCACACCCGTACCCACACCCACACACCCCCATTCACTTCTCCCCTTGGCTGAATTCAGCAGCCCCCTCTCTTGTCCCCACTTGGTTTGCAAAAGAAAAGTAAAGAAAGAAAACAAAGGAAATGAAAGAAAATTGTAAAATGAGTTGGACCTTTGACTTTATGCCTTGACTTGGACTATTTTCCTCACCTCCTTCTCTCTCCTCTCCCCTCCATTTTCAACCGAGCCCCCCTTTGTGCACCCCCAATTTTCCCCCTCTCTTTTCCTCATCAAAAAGTCTTCAAAATCCATCAAATTTCCATCAAAAATTAAACCAAAACTCAAATCTAACTCCTACCCATTTTTTCATTAGCTATTCTTGCATTGATCTAGGGAGCAAGTTGGCATTTTAGAGGCTTTGAATTTCATGTTTGATCTCTTGATCATAAGGTATAAATTCTAACCTTTTCTTAAATTGTGTTAATTGTTTCATGTTAGCTTAATTAGGTTTTTTTTATTAGTTCTAGGTGCTTGAATTAAAATTCAAGAGAAGGGTTTTGAATTAATGATTAGGGTTTGTGATCAAGTGAGGTTTTTATCAATTGGTTATGGGTGTAATGAGGAGATTAACATGTGGTTGTATGCAAAATCTAAGTTAGTTGTTATTTACTAATTTGTTGATTTAAGATTTTGATAACTTTGCTAATTGCTAACTAGTTTTTTTTAATTAGTGTAATAATTAGGTTTAAAAATCTAATTATGGTTTCATAGCATTATTAACATTATAATGAGTGGTTTAATACTTTAGGTTATGCAAATATAAGCTTAATTCTTAAATCGAGATTTTTTGCTTGAAAATTGTTAAAATTGGATAATTTGTAAACTAGGTTTTTGGGGTTTATGGAATTTAATGAGATTAAATTATGGGAATCATTTTTTTGAATTATTTAAGATATTTAGTGAATATTGTGGCCTCTAGATTCGTTTAAAAATCATGTTTTGTAAAATAACGGCGAATTGTGCTTGCTAGTTTTTTCGGAAAAATGACTTTTAAGTGAAATTGGGGTTTTTGTAAGTTTTAAGCTATTTTATATTAAAATTAGAGTTCGTGAATATGCAAATGAGTGTATTTGGGTTTTTCTCGATGGTTTGGCGTTTGTACGTCGACATCAAGGGTTTTTGGGTCGATTTGTGAAGCAACCATAGGTTTTGACTTATGTGAGATTCGTGCGTCGTTTTGGTCATGAGGCGGATTTTAATGCGATATGGTGCGTTATGAAATGTAGGTACCCCATGTGGACTTCGAGACGACAAGCAAGCGCGTGGCGACGTCGGCACCGGCTAGCAAGGACCAGGTGAGTAGATTTATATCTACGGGGAGAAGTCGGGTGGATGGCGTATAGTACCCCCGCAGTCCGTGGTGAGGTATACGGATGCGTATACACACCAACAATTTATGATATGTTGTTAGGATTTATTATTGACTAGTTTAGATGGATATTGGTGTTGGATTGGTGCATGGTTACGAAACCTTAGGTAGCGGGTGCACTACACTTACACATACACATATATACATACTTGCATACATTCCTTATTTCATATGTGCGTGTATGAGAATATATATTTATGTGTTCACATGGGTATGGGACTATGTGTTCATATACTGGATTTGAGGATAGTATTTGGAATTTGAGATGAGTCGATGAGATTGGGCTTGAGGCCAGGAGATCGGTGATGTGATTTGGTTCGTATTGAGATACGACATGATGTTTTAGCGGGTCTTCTGACGTAGTAATTCTTACACCCGCATGCATACATAGATGGCATCAATATTGTACTAGACGTAGGACATTATTCCGGATCATGATATTTGATAAAGAAGATACCAAATGAATAGTGTGATTGATGTGACTTTGACCCGTACCCAGATTTGGGGATGCCGTACGACGGATTTACGTACGAGCTATATATTGATGATTGATCCGCACTCTTGACTTGGGATGTCTGATTATAGATATGGTATCAGATATGATATTATTGAGGCGGGATCACCGACTAATATATATACAGGTATGTATATACATCGACTCAGATGTTAGGCGGTTTCCTTACCTGTAGTCCAGCTGGTTAGCTTAGCCCTTTAGTTTAGTTTAGTTGTTAGATTAGATTCGATTCTTACCTATTTCAAAAACCAACGAATCGTGGGTATTTTAAAAGACAGCCCAAGGAATCCTACGGATATTTCAAAAGATGTATCTTTTCATAAAAACACCGTAGCCCTATTTCCAAAACCCCATGATTCATGTTATTTCAAAAGGCACCATTTGTAGGACTTATATTAGATTAATGTAGATTAGTTATAGTTGCGTCTAGTTTTCAGCTTCCGCTCATTATTGCTGTTCGCTCTGTCTTGCATACTTATTTTGCTGCATATTCCATTATTAATATCATGCTGTTATGACACCAGCACCATTACCGATGATACGTATGTACCACGTATACCTACTTGCCGGCTCACACACATCTTCATCGGTAACTGCCATGTCACGTACACTTTAGATGATATATTTGCTTGACTTAGCTTGTTACCTAGTAGTTTTGACATGATATTAGTGTACTTCCCTTATATGCCATATTAGACATTGTAGTTATTACTTGTCGCTTCATGCATACTGTTATTCATTGTTATGTCGTATTCATGGATTCTCATGCTTATATTCATGGTTTTACATCCTATTGATGATTCGGATTTCCATGATATTTTCTGGATTTGGAGGAAAACCGCAAAACATATATAAACTGTTTTCTCTCTTTTAAAATAAAAAGTGCGGTTTTCCCATGATGTATGAGTCGTCCACCATGAGTTTGCTGATGGATTTCGAGACCCGAATCGAGGAGGGGGGTGAACCGTTTCGGATACATGGTGGACCCGGTAAGGTACCCCGGGGCAAGAAGCGCGTGATGATGACGATGTGAGCCTGGCAGGGGAGTACTACCTACCGGTGATATTACCCGACGCGTCGGATATCCGGAGGATACCGCCGTGGTCTTGAGATGGATGGTAGGGGCCGGTCTGGACTGACGGAGCCCTAGATATTGAGATTGAGACTTGAGGTACATAGATTGTGACACAGAGATATCGAGGTATTTGGACACTTGTTTTGTGTCGATGCTGGGCACTGTTTTATGCTGATTTCATATATGGTACCTCATTTCTTTTAAAATACAGAAATCTTACTGATTTATGAAACCAGTTTTATTTAGTACATGCATTCTGTTTTATGCATTCATACATCATCCATATGATATATTGCTACCTGAGGCACTGACATGGGCACATGAGATTACACCCGGGTTAGATATTCACCCTAGCCTTGTTATAGGCTACGTGTTATTCATATTTTTGAGGATATATTATGATCATTGACCTAGGTTGCGTTATTTATGCGATTTCTGTGCGTAGATATTTTTCTATTCACGAGTTGGCAACTCACCCCCGTTGTGCCCCAGTTTCTTGCAGGTTGCCGTACAGGTTTCATTACGGCTTTGCGGGCTCAGTTTCATTCGGGTGACTTGCTAGTAGGTGGGTTTTTCTTGTATCGTACCCATCATATTACCTTGTATAATATTATTCCGTTGTATCTAGTAAATTCCATCAACCAAACATGTTTTTTTTTGAAATAGAGACCAGTGTTGTTTATTCTTTCGACCTTAGAGTCGCTCGTTATAATTCTGGTGGTTTTGAGTTTCCTTTGAGTTTTGATCCTCGCCGTTGGCGTTGTATATTATATTGTTTGTGTGGTTGTGACCGTCGATTGACGAAGAGCTAGCTCCCGCTTGGGGATGCCCTTTTCTTGATTTCGTATACTATTCATGTTGTATCCCGTTTGGGGGCCAGTATTTACAAAGGAGACTCTGCCGAAATTTTCAGTAAATTTTTGATGTTTTAAAAACTGCATAATTCGGCTTATGCTATTAAAACTACTTGTTTTAAATTGGTTTTCCTTCACTCTACTACTTTTCTTGGTTTGGATTTCTGGGTTTTCGGTTTACTTAGATTACGTACGCCTCGAGACGTTCGTAGTTTAAGTGCCGGTCATGTTCCGTACTTCGGGTCGTGACAGTATCCGTCGTTGTGCACCAATTTCAAACTGATATAATTGTACGTTTATTTTTATAAAGTGAGATATAACCTTTTGAAATTATGTCCATGACATTTACCTATATCAGTTTACGATTTGGTAAGGAGCATTGAACAGCGGAGTAGTTCTTAACCATAAGTAAAGTTTTCAACCTACGATGCACAGGTTTTGAGTTATTTAACTCAGGGGACTCATACAGAGTATTGTATGTTGTCTAATGTCCATTAGGACAAAGGGGTTGGTCCTCATATTATGTTCTGTTGACTTGTGACTTCTCTAGTTCTTAGACAAGTGTTTCGTAGAAATACAAGGTCTATGTTTTGAGAAGTTGTGGGTATAGGAATAAAGTAGAGAACCAGATGTCGCAAGTATCGGGATTCATCAAAGAGATCGAAGATGTAGATACTTGTGATTGGTATTCAGTTGATAGTAATGGTTTTGAGAAACTTGTTTCTCTTTCAGGTTACTCATAATTGGATGAACTCCTAAGTTGAGTAATGCTGATTAGCCTCTTTCCTTTAAGTTGATATGCACTAGAGACAGCTGCATGATTTGAATCTGGTTCCAATTAAATAATTGCCAAAGTTTCTATATTGGATATAGAATGGTTCATATCTTAACAATGTTAAGGTACGGGGAGTTTTCCGGCTTATGCTTAAAACCAGACTCTGGATAACTCAAGGCACATTTCTGTAATGGCAGTTTGTGGGTTGGCCCAGGCTATGACGAGGGTTGACTTTGTACCATCTGGAAGATCAATAGTGATATTGTTCTTGACTCGCAACAGTTTTAGTAAAATGGACTTTTTCAGAAAACAGTAGTGGGAGTATGGTAGAACTGGATGAGATTCCAGAACTGCAAACAATTACGGAAAATTTAATAGGAACTAAAGATTCTATCAGGTTTGACATTCCATTAGCCACTCCGTAGATATAGTGGGTAACCTCAGGCACTCGAGAGGTACTCCGGTAGCCTCAAGGATGGTGACAGGGAGGTTCTTGTTTGCCCAGACTTGCCATTGCTGCCGTTCCAGACTATGAGACCCGGCAGGAGGTTAAGTATAGCGTCGTTCTAAACTAGCTTTAGAAGTACACGTATATATTATTCCGCCAGAGGATTTTTGTGGTCAGTGGGAGCAGCGGAAGCATAGTGGACAAGTTGCTTATGTCTATTTATAGACTAAAGCAGATATAGCGGAGATAGATCATCTATTTTTGATGTGACAGTCATGGCTTTGACTTCATCAGAATAGGGGATGGATCTGTTAAGAAGATAGTAGGGTGTGATGTCTTGGTATTTGGATGACACACACAGAGTAGGAAGTAAAATTCCTATACTACGATCGGTTATACTATGGTTGTCACACAGTTGTTTCTCCACACAGGATATAGATATAAAATCAGACATTCTGGTTACTAGATCTATAGTTTTAGATCTAGATTTGGGTAGTTTCCCAATTTGGGTACTTAAACAGTATTCTAAAGGTATTTAGAATAGATGACTCCTGGCATGGTGGTGTACCTGCAGGTGATGGAGTCACCCTCTCTAAAGGTGTCTTACAGACTAAAGAGGAGAGGGATGTGCATGATTAACATATCACTTGCTTAGGCAATTGAGTTGATCATGAGATGTCAAGTACCATACCAGATGTTGTTTTTGCACTAACTGCAACAAGTTTATATTAGTCCAATCCTGGAGAAACATACGGAAGCAATTTTAGAACATAAGTGGATGTTCTAGTAATTTAATGACGGCAGCCTCCTTCGGGAAAACGGTTATCATTCCAGGCTTCCAAGATGACATGGATGACAGAGTGATTGTTAGAGTTATAGTTTTCACTAAGACGAAAGGGGCAGTATTATAGACATGTGGTCTAAGAGGATACTGTGGGAGGCATGGTGCAGGATACTGATTAGTTTCAGTTGATGATACAGTCTAAGAAGTTTGAATTTGGAGTTCATTTATGAACTAGGTCCCATCAGATATCTAGACATATTCTAAGACAGGTATTACTCAATTCGGGAGATGGTTTTCTCCGCAAACTTGAGATTAAGAGAGACCTAGAAAGAAATATCAGGGTGGATCCAATCACTGAGGCTATTTCTCGAACACAAGGGTTTTACAAACGAGCTTTGTGAAACTGATTAGTAGAGCAGTTGGGTGTTCAGTATCACACGGGCTGTGAGTATGCGGCATCGCAATAATTAGCCTTAAGTGCAAGTGGGAGATTTTTGGATGTAGTACCCTCAAAGTCAATTATTGGATCCCATGTTCGTGATTGCAATGATTCAGGGAGGACCTATACCGGTAGGACAGTCCTACTCGAGATGATAGTATGCTATCTGGTTTGCTTTTATCATTCGTGTACAGATTTAGGTGACATTACTGTTCACTATTACACGTTGATAGAGCCCTTAGGATCCTGCTTGACTACCAACAGTATGATGGCGATCATATACGTGAGAGTTGGGTAGTCTATAAGCACATCCTTAAAAGTGGTCTCTAGACGTGGGAGATTCGAGGCAGGGCATCGATACTCCGGAGTAGACTAGTGTATACAGTCGAGACCCTGACGAGGGGCGGTGGCCAGTCTCACAAACCATTGGTGTCAGTTGGATCACCTAAGATGTATACAGGTGCTCAGTGGGTTATGAGTGCACCGGACAGGTGTAACGACCCAAAGTTTGGCCCGTGACCGGCACTTAACCACATAACGTCTACAGGCGTAACGCGACTAAGTGAACCGAAAACCCAGAAATCAAACCAGTAAAAGTATAGAGTGTTTTAAGCATTAAATGGAAGCATGTATTAAAATGTTAAGAGATCTAAGTAAACAATCACCAAGATAGCAATATACGACACCGTAGCGAAGAAATGAGCAACAAGTGGGAACATCACTGATAGAATAAACTGCATAAGTAAAGTCGGCTCACAACGAGCTCGACACCAGAATACAAAATAATATACATCGTCCTCACAACTGATCTCTAAGTCAATACATAAGTGGTACATGGAGAGTACTAGATACAACAATTTACATAACTGAAAGATAAACAGATACCGCACAAAACCCACCTATCAGCAAAAGAGCTAGTAGGGGTATCTGTGTCAAAAGATGCAAGAACGCAGCCTGCCGCGACTACTCCGAGGGTAAACCTGCAAACACTGTGGCACAACGGGGGTGAGTTTCTAAATCGTTAATAGAGAGAACATATAAAGGAAATCGCGAGTATGCACGTACTGCGCTACTCTATCAAATGCCAGCAGATAAGTCTATATGCAATAAGCAGTATGTGCATAATCATGCAAGTGCTCTGTCAAGTAAAGTAACTACAGGATGAGATGGAAAATAATAATTGCGGAGCATGGGGTGAAATAACATCTACACGGAATGTCAACGTGGAAAGATAATCGGTACCCACCAATTCACCCCAAATCCCAACAACCCAGACGCCGGCACTCCCATCGGCCCTCAAATCCTGTACATCACGGAGAATCACGAGTTCCCAACATCGGCACCCAAATATCATAAATACTCGTGTCTAGCATCGACACGCAAATCTTCCTATATCGGGCATCCGTCATTCCGGGTCAGCCCTCTCCCTCTCATATATCGGGCTCTAGCACCGAGAAAACACATGGTGGACGCACTGAAATATCATATCAAGGGAAACCGGATTTTTAAATAATTACCTATTCTCTTTTGAAATATCCACGGTTCCCAAATCCAGAATAACATGGAAACAACATATCTCAATGCGTAAATCTATGCAGCTATGAGGATATCAATATATACATGGCACATGTATGAATAGGTGCTGTAAATGTGTCCATGTATGAATATAACATCTGCTGATATGCGGCAAATCATGGCAAACATCAATAATGCGGAAACAATCTGACATATGATTTATAGCAATCCTATAATGTGAGTGTCATGGCAATCACTAACGGTGTGAGTGTAGCATACAAATCGTGCTCGTGTAACTTGAACCGTTAGCAACAGTGCGGTGTTCTATCAATTCTAGTTTATATACGAATAGCAGGGAATGCGGTATGCAATAAACAATGGTCATGTAGGTGAATGCAAAACATATCGCTATAAGGTCCTATCAGCCCTGACGCAAAACGTCATGCGGGCGATATCCTCGTATATGTTAAATCTACTCACCGTAGTCTCTCGCTAGGTATAGCCGACGACTTGTTTCTCCTTCTTTGCGGCGTCCGTCGCACTCGCCTGCGAACCTAGAATTTCACAATATATCACACATAAGCTCAAAACCATACAAACATGAAATTTAAAGTCAACTAGAAACCCGTGTCGCAAACCAAGCGCGCGTGTGCGCGATATGCTAAAACGTGTGATTACGCGTCTGAAGCTACCCCGACTTGTCGCGATACGCAGAAACCCCAAACCCACACACACGTATCACGCGTGTCGCGAAAGTTTAAAATACGGAAAATAGGGTATTAGATCCCAGATTTTTATACAGGGAAGATATTACAAAACTATATATACCACAATACTACATATAGTAGCAGACTCCTGTGCCCCAACCCCCAACTCACTCATCTGGCCGCAAATTGCGGCCAGAATGCATTTTTCGGCGGCCAGTCTTGGGGATTGGGCTCCTAGGTTTCGTGTGTGCACTCTAAACCTCCTATATATGCTACAGTAATTACATATTTGATCTGAAATAATTCGGGTACCAGCAGATCCAACAGAGTCTTATTTCAAGTTAAAATGTCTGATTTAGCACTAAAAAGGTACTTTGTGGTATTTTAGTGCAAACTGAAAGAAAATCCTAGTTTAAATAGCTCTAATAGCACCTAAAAGAGTTAACCAACCCATGAAAATGCCAATCTAACATATACTTCACAATATCCTTCAATATCACTAAAAATGCACATAAAACAAGATTTTTAGCTAAGATACTACAAGATATGGAAAAAGATGTTAAACAAGAGTTATATACCTCCCAAAAGCATTAGGAAAACCAAAAATCCCAGCTCCTTCCTCAAATGTACAGATTTGCCACCAAACACCTCAAAAGAACCACCTTTATAAGGGTTTTTGTGAAGAAAATGGGTTGTTTTGTGTAGGGTTTAAGCATAAATCAATTGGGAAGTGAAAAGGGAAGAAAAGATGATGAAATGGTGTTGTTGCTGCTGCCTTACTGCAGAAATTCTACAATGAGAGAAAGAGAGAAAAGGGAGAGGGGAAAATGGTCCAACAAGCCAAACCCTCACCAAACCTTCATACCTCTAATTTTCCATTTAAATTTTGAATTATTTAAAGGGGTTTGACTTGGAAAAAGGGTGGGTATAATGAGCCATGCAATAACAGATAATGGTTAACATGTTACACCCTTAAACCTAAGTCACAAAATTGCTAAGTGTGCATGTGTATGCTACATAAGGAAAATTTCCCAATTAAGGTAAACACAACCAAAATAATTCAAAACCCTATAATTATATATAAATATATATATATATATATATATATATATAAGCACTTCACCACACAATTATCACTAGCCAAGAAGGAAAATACGATGCTCGGGCTTTTATGAAAAACACGCACAATTGCTAATTAACACGAAAACATCCTAAATGAATTTCAAGGCGTTACAATCTACCCCCCTTAAAGAAATTCGGTCCCCGAATTTAAAAATCTAACTACACGTACCTTCGAAAAGCTGGGGATACCTCTTCCTTATCTCGCTCTCGGTCTCCTAAGTGACCTCCTCGCTGCTCTGACCACGCCAAAGTACCTTGACTGATGGTATGTCCTTCGATCTCAATTTCTTCACTTGTCGATCCAAAATGATCACCGGCTGCTCTGCATAGGAAAGGTCACGCTCAAGTTGGATCGTCGGGTGCTGAATCGCATGCGAAGGATTATGAAGATATTTGTGGAGCATCGAAACGTGAAATACGGTGTGCACGTCTTGAAAACTAGGCGGAAGGGCTAACCGATACGCAACCGCACAAACATGCTCGAGGATTTCGAAGGAGCCCACAAATCTGGGACTAAGCTTCCCCTTCTTCCCAAATCTCATCACACCTTTCATTGGGGAGACCCTCAAGAAAAACATGATCACCAACCGATAACTCAAGTCTGCGCCGACAACGGTCCGCATAAGATCTCTGCCTACTCTGGGCTGCTCTCATCCTATCATGAATCAACTGGATCTTCGCGGTCGTCTCCTCCACAATCTGCGGCCCTAAGATACTGCTCTCACTAGGCTCTGTCCAACAGGTGGGCGATCTGCATCTCCTCCCATAAAGAGCCTCAACGGTGCCATCTGAATGGTCTCCTGGTAGCTGTTGTTGTAGGAGAACTCTACTAAGGGTAAATGATGATCCCAACTACCTCCAAAGTCTAAGACGCACGCTCTGAGCATGTCCTCGAGAGTCTGAGTAGTCCGCTCTGACTGTCCGTCGGTCTGTGGATGAAATGTTGTGCTGAAACTCAAGCGAGTGCCCAAAGCCTCCTGAAGTCTCTGCCATAGCCGGCTGGTAAACTGGGTGCCTCTGTCGGACACGATACATGTCGGAACTCCGTCCAGTCGTACGATCTCGTCGATGTATATCTGGGCATACTGAGCAAATCTGAAAGTCGTCTTCACCGATAGGAAGTGAGCTGCTTTCGTCAAACAATCCACGATCACCCAGATGGAGTCATATCCTCGACTAGTCCTGGGTAGACCCACAATGAAGTCCATAGAAATCTACTCCCATTTCCACTCCGGAATGGGTAACGGCTGTAGCTCTCCCGCGGGCCTCTGGTGCTCAGCCTTGACTTGTTGCTGACAAGTCAGGCATCTCGACACAAAATCTGCGATGTCTCTCTTCATTCCGTCCCACCAGTAAACACCTCTCATGTCATGGTACATCTTGGTGGAACCGGGATGAACACCGTATACCGATCGATGTGCCTCCTCAAGAATCTCGCGCCGCAATCCCTCAGCATCTGGTATGCATAGTCTAGCCCCAAATTGTAGTATCCCCTGATCAACGATCACAAACTTGGAAAATCATCCCTGTCCAATCTGTTCCCTGATCTCTGAACATCGGTCATCACTGTGTTGTGCCTCATGTATACGGCCAAGCAACTGTGGGCGTGCACGAACATGCGCAATCTGTCCTCCGATCGGCGTAAACTCGAACTGTACCCAGTTGTCGCATAAAATCTGCCAATCTGCCGACGACTGCCTCTGTACTGCGCTCAAACAAAATAGACTACCCCCGGGCCTCCTGCTCAAAGCATCCGCCACTACATTAGCTCTGCCCGGGTGATACAAGATCTCACAATCATAGTCCTTCACTAGCTGCATCCATCGGCGCTGTCTAAGGTTCAGGTCGCTCTACTGAAATATATACTTTAAGCTCTTGTGATCAGTGAATATCTGGCACGACTCGCCACATAGGTAATGTCGCCAGATCTTAAGTGCAAAGACCACTGCAGCCATCTCCAAATCGTGAGTGGGGTAATTCTGTTCATGTTTCTTCAATTGCCGCGAAGCATACGCGATCACCCTATCATGCTGCATCAATACGCACCCTAGCCCCACTCGTGAAGCATCACAATAGACCACAAATCCGCCTTATCCCGAAGGCAATGATAACACTGGCGCCGTAGTCAGTAGAGCCCGTAGCTGCTGAAAAATGTGCTCACACTCCTCCGTCCAAATGAAACGAACTCCCTTCCGGGTCAACCCGGTCAAAGGTGTAGCAATGCGAGAGAAGTCCTGCACGAATCGCCTATAGTAGCCTGCCAGCCGTAGAAAGCTGCGAACCCCAGTAACTGACGTGGGTCTAGGCCAACTCCGAACGGCCTCAATCTTCCTCGGGTCTACACATATACCATCTCGTGTAATCACGTTCCCCAAGAATTCTACACTGTCTAGTCAGAAAGCACACTTGGAGAATTTGGCGAAAAGCTGATGCTCCCTCAAGGTCTGCAGTGTAATCCGCAGGTGCTGCTCGTGCTCCTCTTTACTCCGAGAATACACCAGAATATCGTCAACGAACACTATGATGAACAGATCAAGATATGGCCGGAAAATACGGTTCATCAAGTCCATAAATGCTGCTGGCGCGTTGGTGAGTCCGAACGACATCACCAAAAACTCATAATGGCCGTAGCGCGTGCGGAAAGCCGTCCTAGGAATATCCTCCTGTCGAACCCGCAGCTGATGGTAGCCTAATCGCAAATCGATCCTCGAAAAGTATCCTGCCCCCTGAAGCTGGTCGAACAAATCGTCGATGCATGGCAAAGGATACCTGTTCCTCACTGTAACCCTGTTCAGCTAGCGGTAGTCGATACACAAACTCATACTGCCGTCCTTCTTCTTGACAAATAGGACTGGAGCACCCCAAGGAGAAACACTGGGTCGAATAAGTCCCTTATCCAGTAAATCTTGCAACTGACCCTTCAATTCTCTAAGTTCCGTCGGTGCCATCCGATAAGGCGGTACAGAAATAGGCCCCGTGCCAGGAACCAAATCAATACAGAAAGAAATATCACGCTCGGGCGGTAGCCCAGGAAGCTCGTCAGGGAATACATCAGGAAACTCGCTAACAACCAGAACCTGATCCAACGGAACCTCTGTAGCTCTAGTATCGCAAACATAGGCGAGAAACCCCTAACATCCCTTCCTCAAAAGCTGTCCAGCGCAAAAAGAAGAAATCACCCTGTGAGGGGTGGCACCACGGTCCCCCAACACAACAAAAACCGACTCGCCGAGAAAAAAAAATCTAACCGTCTTCTCGCGGCAGTCAACAGAAGCATAGCACGTTGCTAACCAATCCATGCCCAAAAGAACTTCGAAGTCCAACATCTCAAGAAGGATCAAATCGACCGGCAACTCTCTTTCGCCAATACGGACGGTACAGGATCGGAACACGTGGCTAGCGACAAACGACTCTCCCACAGGAGTAGTCACAACAAGAGGCTGATCAAGAAAACCGGACTCTCTACCCAAACTCGACACAAAGTGTGTGGATACGTAAGAGTGCGTGGATCCAGGTCAGACAATACTGTTGTGCCACGGGAGCGCCCCGGCCGTCTATTCGAGGCCAAAATGCGGAAACAAAATTTTTTCTTATCTTTAAACCGGCGCTACCGCGGACAATAAACCCGGATCGTGACCATTAACCTATACTTGCTAACTAGAGATGGGGTGAGAGATATACCGAGTGATCCGTGTCCTCCGGTCTTCTCGTCGTCGTCCCGATCTCCCGCGGAATCTCCGGACGTCACCTCCTCGTCGGAAAGGGCACCACGTAGCTGATATCTTTTACGGGCTCCCACCTCTAGACCGAGGCAACTCGGGCGCGAAATTGGCTAGCCGATGCGTCCAAGGGTACTGTAGGTTGTAGTGTAAAGGCTTGTCTCTTTGGGGTTTGTGAAGTTCCCATGGATGTGGAGGTGTAGGAAGAAAATGAACTTTGAAAAATTGGAACTATCATTTTCTTGCAAGGAATGAGATGAGGAAATATGCTACACATCAAAAATGAACCTCTCTCTCACTCTCCTGAAGTGGCCGACCCCCTTATCCAAATTGGTGGATGAAAGAACAAAAAACAACAAGGGAGGTGATGGTAGTAAAAGCAAAAGGGGTGACCATATCAAAAAGGAAATGATAACAATGTCATTTCTATTCAAATCAACTCTAATCCTTTCTAATCTCAATAAAGCAAGCCATCATGAAAAAGCAAAGATGCTTAACCTTTCATAATGCAACAAAAGCAAGAAACCCCTCCACAATAAGTTATTTGCAAACCCCTCCAACGGAAAGTCCGGCCGTGAAGGAACAATGGAAAATCGGCCGGAACGAATGCAAACTGGCAACTACAGAAAACTGATCCCGTAATAAATTACAGGAAAACCCTGCGACTGCATATACATGCCCGCATTTGTATTCCCACTGAACACAAATGCAAAGAGACAAAATCTACACAGTTTAATACTAGGATCCGGCTTAAACCAAAGCCGGCCAGTAAAATCCGTCCGATCACGATCCGTGCAATACCGCACGTATCTGATCGAACCCTGCCATATCTCCATACGGCCTCTACAGTGTTTCACCCGAAACTTGAGTAACTGTGTGTGTGGTGGACTCTAAAGACTCGTCAATACTATGGCTGTGGATTTAACCACTAGCACGTCAGAGGTATTAGCCATACGTGACGGGCCACCAGCTATTGACCAAAAGGGACGTCGATGAGCGAACTCATCCTGACACCCTACTGAGCCTGTCAGAGACAATATCCGAACAGTCCGGTTCGTTCTTCTATGAGTATCGCATGGCGGGCCTAGGGGGTTGGTAAAAGTCAGACCCCCAAAAGCGGTACAAGTCGTGTCGGTGTGAAGCCCAGAACACCCTGAGATACTACTGGAATACCTACCAGTAAATCTCCTGCCTCGTGCGAGGGCTTTGTGTAATGGCTCTCCTAGACACAGCACGACCTCACCCCCAATACCGGGAGAGACGAACCCCTGCAGATCCGCTCACTGCCTCCATGTGGCTCGGGACTGTACCCAACTAAAACCTGTTTGCACGACTCCTTTAAGCCGTGGTAGGGTAGTAATCAAAGTACAGCAGGAACTCATACGAGACAAATGGCGATCTCAGGTCGATGAACTAACCTGTACACATGTCACCAGGGAACTGCTATCTGACGTCTGGTATAATCCCAACTAGCAGGTTCCCGGCGAGTCCTGTCCGGTGTACTCATAACCCAATGAGCACCTGTATACTTCTTAGGTGAACCAACTGACACCAGTGGCTTGTGATACCGGCCACCGCCCCTCGTCGGGGTCTCGACTGTATACACTAGTCTACTAATGGAGTATCGATGCCCAGTCTCGAAACTTCCACGACTAGGGACCATTTAAGGATGTGCATAACCCCCAGCTCCCACGTATAGGATCGCCATCATACTGCTGGCCGTCAAGAAAGAATCCTAAGGGCTCTATCAACGTGCAATAGTGATCAGTAATGTCACCTAAAGCAGTACACGATGATAAAGATAAACCAGATAGCATACTATCATCTTGAGTAAGACTGTCCTACTAGGACAGGTCCTCCCTCAATCATTGCAATCACGTGCCTGTGATCCAATAATTGACTCTGAGGGCACTATCTCCAACAATCTCCCACTTGCACTCAAGGCTAATTATTGCGATGTCGCATACTCACAGCCCGTGTGATACCGAACACCCAACACCTCTACTAGTCAGTCTCACAAAGCTCTTTTGCGAAACTATTGCGTTCGAGGAATAGCCTCAGTGAGTGGATCCGCTGTGATGTTTCTTTCTATGTCTCTCTATATCTCAAGTTCGCGGAGAAAGCCATCTCTCGAAATGAGCAATACCTGTCTTAGAATGTGTCTGGATGTCTGATGGGACCTAGCTCATAAAGGAACTCCAAATCCAAACTTCTTAGACTGTATCGTCAACTGAACTTAATCAGTATCCTGCGCCATACCTTTCCCTCAGTATCCACCTGGACCACCTGTCCAAAATACTGCCCCTCATCAGAGGGAAAGCTATAACTCTGACAGCCACTCTGCTATCCAGGTCACCTTGGAAGCCTGGAATGATAACCGTCTCCCAAAGGAGGCTGCCGTTATCAAAACCCTAGAACATATACTTGTGTCCTAAAACTGCTTCCGATCGTTTCTCCAGGATTGGATTAATATCAACTTATTGCATCTACTGCAAGAACAACATCCGGTGTGGTACTTGACATCTTATGATTGACTCAATTACCTAAGCAAGTGTTCTGCCATTCATGCACATCCCTCTCTACTTTAGTCTGTAAGACACCTTTACAGAGGGTGACTCCATCACCTGCAGGTACACTACCGTGCCAGGAGTCGTCCATTCTAAATACTCATAGAATGCCGTCTAAGTACCCAGATTGGGAAACCACCCAAATCTAGATCTAAAACCATAGATCCAGTAACCAGAATGTCTGATATAATATCCAAGTCCTGTGTGGAGAAACCGCTGTATGACAACCAAAGAATAACCGATCGTAGTCTAGGAATATCACTTCCTACTCTGTGTATGTCATCCAAATACCAGGACATCACACCCTACTACCTTCTTAACAGATCCATCCCCTATCCTGATGAAGTCAAAACTATGACTGTCACATCAAAAATAGATGATCTATCTCCGCTATATCTGCTTTAGTCTATAAATAGACATAAGCCACTTGTCCACCAATGCTTCCGCTGCTCCCACTGAGCACGACAACCCTCTGGCAGAGTGATATACACGTACATTTCTAAAACCAGTTTAGAACGACGCTATACTCATCCTCCTGCCGGGTCTCACAGTCTGGAACAACAGCAATGGCAAGTCTGGGTAAACAAGAACCTCCCTGCCACCGTCCTTGAGCATACCGAAGTACCTCTTAGGTGCCTGAGGTTACCCACTTTATCTTCGGAGTGGCCAATGGAATGTCAAATCTGATTGAATCTTTAGGTTCTTATCAAATCTTCAGTAATCGTTTGCGGTTCTGGAATCACTTCCAGTTCTACCATACTCCCACTACTGTTTTCTGAAAAATATCCATTTTTATTAAAACTGTGGCGAGTCAAGAACAATATCACTATTGATCTTCCAGATGGTAGAAAATCAACCCTCGTCATAGCCTGGGTCAACCCACAAACAGCCATTACAGAAACGTGCCTTGAGTTGTCCAGTGTCTGGTTTTAAGCATAAGCCGGACAACTCTCCGTATCTTAACAATGTCAAGATATGAACTGTTCTATATCCAATAAAGAAAACAGAGGCACTGATTTAATTGTACCAGATTCAAATCATGCAGCTGTCTCCAGTGCATGTAAAGTAAGTGGAGAGAGGCCAATCAGCGTTACTCAACTTAGGAGTACTTCCAATTATGAGTAACCTGAAAGAGAAGCAAGTTCTCTTAATCATTACTATCAACTGAATACCATATACAAGTATCTACATCTTCGATCACCTTGAAGAATCCCGATACTTGCAATACCTGGTTCTCTACTTTATTCATATACCTATAACTTCTCAAAATTCGGACCCTGAGTTTCTACGAAGCACCTGTCTAAAAACTAGAGAAGTCATAAGTAAACCGAATATAGTACGAGAACCAACCCCTCCATCCTCATTGACGTTGAACAACATACAATACTCTGTATAAGTCCCTTGAGTCTAATAACTCATTCACTATGTGTCGTAGGTTGAAAACTGTACTATGGTTATGAAGAATTACACCGCTGTTTAATGCTCCTTACCTAACCATCCACTGATATAGGTAAATGTCATAGACATAATTTCAAAAAGGTATATCTCACTCTATAAAAATAGACGTACAGATATATCAATTTGAAATTGGTGCATAACAATGTATATTCAAGACCAAATATTTGCCGACCGGCAAACAACCCAGGTGATTTCCTCAAATATCACCAATTACAACGAATTCCGATATAATGAGGATGATCACCTGATTCCCAATAACTTACTCCCACTCATCATCTGTAAAACCATACAGATGTGAGAATCAAACCTGGTAAATACATACCCTCGAGCAAGTGTATAATTGGGAAATCTGTTTTCTTTTAACAGTACACAGTGAAACTGAAACATTGAAATGTTTCAATGGGGTATCCCGGTATTCCTAGTAATGCCTCTTCCATTATCCAGATTCACAACTGTAACCATATATCTCTTTGCCATCTGTCCAAATCCCTTTATATGTCTTTAGTCATTACCTTCTGCACACCCCTTTAGGCCAAATGGTTTTCTTCCTTCCCTACCGTTCGGCACTAGCCTATGATTTGGAAGAAGACTATCCAATAGGCATAATAGGTGTACCGTCCTAATCCAAGGAGCACTCACATTGCGAGAGAAGGTGAAGATAAAAGACAACCGAGTAAACCTTATTCCTATTTCTCCTGAACCAGAATCCATCCCCGAACTGGAACAAGTTCCTTTCGAGTTCGTATATAACCATACGATGGATTATCCAATAAACTTGGGATCTTCGTAGTGATACGGAGTGTCCTGGAGAAATACAAAGGTAATTTAGGATTGGTGAAGAAATACTTGGTTTGGTCGTGAATAGCAGTCGCAATTTACTTTGCCCTCTTACTAATCCCTTTCTTTGTCTTAACTTAATACCTTCTGTACACCGTTCAGGCTAAATGGTTTTCTTCCTTCCCTACCGTTCGGCACCAGCCTATGGTTTGGAAGAAGACTATCCAATAAGCGTAATAGGTGTACTATCTCCTAAACCAAGGAGTACCCGCAACCTGAGAGAAGGTAAAAGGAAAAGACAACTGAATAGTCTTATTCGTTTTCTCCAGAACCGGAAACCATCCTCGAATTCCTTCGAGTTCGTATATAACCATATGATGGTTTTGTCCAATGGAAGTGGACGTTCGTAGTAATACGGGGTGTCCTGGAGAAAAGGGTAAAAGTAGGAGTAGCAATGAGGTTTGCAACTCTGACAATCCAAAAGCCTGTCTTATAAGAAGGTTCGGTTAACTTTGTCACTGAGTCATAGTCTAGGGTCGGGTCAATGGTCGCTGCCAAAGAGAGAGAGAAAAGAAACACTCAGCGTGCACTCTAACCTAGATCTGAATGGTTATCACTTTATCTAATCTGGAAACCTCCCACTGTAACGTCAAATTCTTCCCCAAACCTGAAAGAAGAATTAGCCGGGATCACCCGAGGAGTAAACCAACTCATCAGTGGGAATCGGGATCCAACTATCATCGCATGATAACTTGACGGAATCCACTCAAGTCACCACACTCCAGAAGGTATGCGCATGCCTGGCAAGTTTCAGTTTCTTTAGAAACTCCTGATGTATGTTTTTACCCCTAGGACCCAACTGACCTTGACTGAGCCAACATATCAAAGGATCCTAGTCAAGTTCAACCCGTCATTATCTTGATTGCATTAGACCCACCCGCACGAGCCCTTGACTGAGCCAAAATGACCGTACGACTGTCCTAACCAATCACATATCCATAAGACAGAAAAGCATTACAGAGCTACCGCACACTACGCCTCGGCTGAGCACGACATACGTAGCACGAATACTAAGCAATACTAATCTGAAATGACGGAGGGCTACGGCTAGTTTTTGGCGAAAAACCTTTAACATAATGAACTTGATATCGTTGAAGGAACCGGATAACCTTTTTATAAAAATATAGTGACGAAAACCTTTGCTAAAGAGGTCACTCCCGGTAAAGGGATCTCGGCTCTTTCCCCGTAGAATGAGGTGCAGGATATTCCAACTGAATACTACGATGCAAAGCAAAAGTAATCGGCTATAGTGAAGTTATTGCCCTGATGCAAACTTCTGTCCAAGGGGTCACTCCCGGTGAAGGGATCTCGGCCCTTGCCTCGTCGACCAAGGAGCAGGATATTCCAACTGAATACCACGATGCAAAACAAAAGAGAACGCCCTTGCAATAACAGCCTTTAGAAAAGTGTTCAAACAACATCAGAATAGGTTTGTTTAGCTTGCATTGATCCGAATCAACGCAGTCCCATCAATTGATCACACCACAAAGAACGAAAATAATGATGTACGTATATGCCATCCGCATTCGCCACTGGGTCCCGTCATCACCCGTTAGGTTACTTAACTAACGACAGAGCGGGGACTGGACTAGCGTGGATGCAAAACATATACAACATCTACTAGTATATATATAATAAATAATTTTCACTCAAGGCGTGATAAAATGCAACATCACAGAAATGTACAGCATCACAGAACAATACAGATATCTGGAAGCCCCGGGTTTCACAGAGCCGCTGCTGAAACCCGACAATCCCCTGGTCGTGTGGATAGCCTGTGCAATGAAAATCCTAAACCCCTACGGGTGCGACAAGTTACCCGCCAAAACCTGAAGCGAGGCAGCCCCCTTCAGCAACGTGAATGGACCACCCAGCACTTCACGGAATCCGGTAACTTGGGCACCCCTCCTGGGTCAACCTGTACCCCCTACGAGTGGGCGAATAGCCCGCCAATTCTTGAGTAAAGCCCCCTCCGTCTCAATGCCATGAGATGCGAGCTTGTTGCCCTCTAGAACCCGGCTATCCGTGCACCCCTCCGCGGGGTAATCCTAGTACAGAAAATAAAATATACATACAATGGGTACATCGACCACAACCTGGTCGTGCCCCAAAAGAATAATACAAACAAGCAGTGACGGCAGTCCACATGTCGGACGCTCGCCCCGCAATAACAAATGTACATAATACAACAAAACTGTACTAATACTGCAACCAGGCTATCCCCCACGACCGATCCACAACAACACAGCACAATCACAGAACATCAACGTTAATGTCACGTTCGCAAATCCGTCTAACCGGGCTATAGCAGTTAGATAGGATTTACCGATCAAGTGACATTCACGGTAGCAGATATAATGTAAATACTGTGAACTAATGTGTTTAAACTTTTCGATCGATCAAATTTATCGAAGTGGGCCCCAAGCATTACTGTAGCACTTAAAGAGAGTCTAGGCCTAAAATGAATATTCCAAAAACCCCATTTTCAACCCAGGAGCTCACTGCAAAAATTTGGTCCAATGAATAATAAACATGGCCGCGGAACCGCGGCAAACACGTGGGTTTGGCCACGATTCCACGGTGGAATAGTGAGATCACGCAACCAAATTTTCACAGAATGCTTAGAATTGCCTGCACATGTCACTGCAATGTACTGAAAAAATTTTGGAGCCAAAAAAATTTCGACAGAAAACTGTGCAAATGAAAATGGGTTTTCAGAAAATCCGTTCGATCGAACTTGTAAACACGTTAGAGCAAGCTAGACTAGGTTAATGGCGTGGCTCTGATACCATGTTGCGCCACGGGAGCGCTCCGGCCGTCTATCCGAGGCCAAAATGCGGAAACAAAAATTTTTCTTATCATTAAACCGGCGCTACCGCGGACAATAAACCCGGATCGTGACCATTAACCTATACTTGCTAACTAGAGATGGGGTGAGAGATATACCGAGTGATCCGTGTCCTCCGGTCTTCTCGTCGTCGTCCCGATCTCCCGCAGAATCTCCGGCCGTCACCTCCTCGTCGGAAAGGGCACCACGTAGCCGATATCTTTTACGGGCACCCACCTCTGGACCGAGGCAACTCGGGCGCGAAGTTGGCTAGCTGACGCGTCCAAGGGTACTGTAGGTTGTAGTGTAGAAGCTTGTCCTTTTGGGGTTTGTGAAGTTGCCATGGATGTGGAGGTGTAGGAAGAAAATGAACTTTAAAAAATTGGAACTATCATTTTCTTGCAAGGAATGAGATGAGGAAATATGCTACACATCAAAAATGAACCTCTCTCTCACTCTCAAGAAGTGGCCGACCCCCTTATCCAAATTGGTGGATGAAAGAACAAAAAACAACAAGGGAGGTGATGGTAGTAAAAGCAAAAGGGGTGACCATATCAAAAAGGCAATGATAACAATGTCATTTCCATTCAAATCAACTCTAATCCTTTCTAATCTCAATAAAGAAAGCCATCATGAAAAAGCAAAGATGCTTAACCTTTCATAATGCCACAAAAGCAAGAAACCCCTCCACAAAAAGTTATTTGCAAACTCCCTCCATCGGAAACTCCGGCCGTGAAGGAACAAAGGAAAATCGGCAGGAACGGAATGCAAACTGGCAACTACAGAAAACTGATCCCGTAATAAATTACAGGAAAACCCCGCGACTGCATATACATGCCCGCATTTGTATTCCCACTGAACACAAATGCAAAGAGACAAAATATACACAGTCTAATACTAGGATCCGGCTTAAACCAAAGTCTGCCAGAAAAATCCGTCCGATCACGATCCGTGCAATACCGCACGTATCTTATCGAACCCTGCTATATCTCCATACGGCCTCTACAGCGTTTCGCCCGAAACTTAAGTAACTGTGTGTGTGGTGGACTCTAAAGACTCGTCAATACTATGGCTGTGGATTTAACCACTAGCACGTCAGAGGTATTAGCCATACGTGACGGGCCACCAGCTATTGACCAAAAGGGACGTCGATGAGCGAACTCATCCTGACACCCTACTGAGCCTGTCAGTGACAATATTCGTACAGTTCGGTCCGTTCATCTATGAGTATCGCATGGCGGGCCTCGGGGGTTGGTAAAAGTCAGAACCCCAAAAGCGGTACAAGTCGTGTCGGAGTGAAGCCCAGAACACCCTGAGATACTACTGGAATACCTACCAGTAAATCTCCTGCCTCGGCCGAGGGCTTTGTGTAATGGCTCTCCTAGACACAGCGCGACCTCACCCCCAATACCGGGAGAGACGAACCCCTGGAGATCCGCTCACTGCCTCCATGTGGCTCGGGACTGTACCCAACTAAAACCTGTTTGCACGACTCCTTTGAGCCGTGGTAGGGTAGTAATCAAAGTACAGTTGGAACTCACACGAGACAAATGACGATCTCAGGTCGATGAACTAACATGTACACATGTCACCAGGGAACTGCTATCTGACGTCTGGTATAATCCCAACTAGCAGGTTCCCGGCGAGTCCTGTCCGGTGTACTCATAACTCAATGAGCACCTGTATACATCTTAGGTGAACCAACTGACACCAGTGGCTTGTGAGACCGGCCACCGCCCCTCGTCGGGGTCTCGACTGTATACACTAGTTTACTAATGGAGTATCGATGCCCAGTCTCGAAACTCCCACGACTAGGGACCATTTAAGGATGTGCTTATAGACCCCAGCTCCCACGTATATGATCGCCATCATACTGCTGGTCGTCAAGCAAGAATCCTAAGGGCTCTATCAACGTGCAATAGTGATCAGTAATGTCACCTAAAGCAGTACACGATGATAAAGATAAACCAGATAGCATACTATCATCTTGAGTAAGACTGTCCTACTGGGACAGGTCCTCCCTCAATCATTGTAATCACGTGAATGTGATCCAATAATTGACTCTGAGGGCACTATCTCCAACAAATACGTGTGCAACAAAGGACATACTGAAAGAGTACCTGAAAGCTCTGCGTTGGACGCCCTCGCGTCCCAATGAGTCGAAGCGAAAACTTGTGCATGTCCTTCATCTACGACTGACCGATCTCCTCCTCTACTAACCTGACCCCTCTGCGCGATCCCTCCGCGTCCACGACGTCTCCGAATACGACCCTGACGTGGTGTGAAGGAATACTGCCTGATGAGGTGTTGAAGGCTTCCGCATCGTAAACATCTACGCGCTGACTGCCGTCCTCCCTGGGGATGAGAGCCAAACGACTGTCCTCGTCCTAAGCCTCTGCTCTGGGCTGGTACACCAGTACGATTCCTCAACTGTTTCGAAACTCTCACGGTCTCTGGAAGACGTGTCTCATAAACTGGGGCTGCCTCCACCGGTGCTATGTAGGGGACGGAATACTGCATGATGATCGCAAGGAACAACTGGGTAACAGGGGTGACAACCACCTGTCGCTGCGCTCGAACTGCCTCCACCAATGAGCTCATTACATGGCGCAAGTCCTGCATCTCTACTACTAGTCTAGCGATCTGAGCTGTCGTAGGGGGGACAATCTGTCCTGGTACAACAGGGGTACTACTCGGATCGGTCCTCGTCTAAGATGAATCAACTCGAACCTCGGCTCTTACGGTCGCTCTCTGCACCCTCGTAGTCCTTGGTGGCATAATGGCTGAAAAGAAGATAAGATTGGATGAGGATACGGAAATCGAATCATAAGGATGTATACAATCATGAGGGAATTTCAATCAATAAGTCCTAAGAACGCTTAGGCGGAGTACCGTGTCGTGAGTATGCCGCGGAACATACGCACGCTACGCCACTCTGCTGCAGCTATCTACTCCATCATAACAGGGTCATCCTACACTCCGAAGGTAAAACTTACGCTCTGATACCAACTTTGTCACGACCCAAAGTTTGGCCCGTGACCGGCACTTAACCACGTAACGTCTATAGGCGTAACGCGACTAAGTGAACCGAAAACCGAGAAATCAAACCAGTAAAAGTATAGAGTGTTTTAAGCATTAAATGGACGCATGTATTAAAATGTTAAGAGATCTAAGTAAACAATCACCAAGATAGCAATATACGACGCCGTAGCAAAGAAATGAGCAACAAGTGGGAACATTACTGATAGAATAAACTGCATAAGTAAAGTCGGCTCACAACGAGCTCGACACCAGAATACAAAATAATATACATCGTCCTCACAACTGGTCTCTAAGTCAATACATAAGTGGTAGATGGAGAGTACTAGATACAACAATTTACATAACTGAAAGATAAACAGATACCGCACAAAACCCACATATCAGCAAAAGAGCTAGTACACCAACTGTAGGGGTATCTGTGTCAAAAGATGCAAGAACGCAGCCTGCCGCGACTACTCCGAGGGGCAACCTGCAAACACTGTGACACAACGGCGGTGAGTTGCCAAACCGTGAATAGAGATAACATATAAAGGAAATCGCGAGCTTGCACGTACTTCGCTACTCTAGTAAATGCTAGCAGATAAGTCTATATGCAATAAGCAGTATGTGCATAATCATGCAAGTGCTCTGTCATGTAAAGTAACTACAGGATGAGATGCAAAATAATAATTGCGGAGCATGGGGTGAAATAACATCTACACGTAATGTCAATGTGGAAAGATAATCGGTACCCACCAATGCACCCCAAATCCCAACAACCCAGACGCCGGCACTCCCATCGGCCCTAAAATCCTGTACATCACTGAGAATCACAAGTGCCCAACATCGGCACCCAAATATCATAAATACTCGTGTCTAGCATCGACACGCAAATCTTCCTATATCGGGCATCAGTCAGTCCGGGTCAGCCTCCGCTCTCTCATATATCGGGCATCCGTCAGTCCGGGTCAACCCTCTCTCTCTCATATATCGGGCTCTAGCACCGAGAAAACACATGGTGGACGCACTGAAATATCATATCAAGGGAAACCGGGTTTTTAAATAATTACCTATTCTCTTTTAAAATATCCACGGTTCCCAAATCCAGAATAACATGGAAACAACATATCTCAATGCGTAAATCTATGCAGGCATGAGGATATCAATATATACATGGCACATGTATGAATATGTGCTGTAGATGTGTCCAATTATGAATATAACATCTACTGATATGCGGAAAATCATGGCAAACATCAATAATGCGAAAACAATCTGACATATGATTTATAGCAATCCTATAATGTGAGTGTCATGGCAATCACTAACGGTGTGAGTGTAGCATATAAATCGTGCTCGTGCAACTTGAACCGTTAGTAATAGTGCAGTGTTCTATCAATTCTAGTTACGAATAGCAGGGAATGCGGTATGCAATAAACAGTGGTCATGTAGGTGAATGCAAAACATATCGCTATAAGGTCCTATTAGTCGTGGCGCATAACGCCATGCGGGCGATATCCCCGTAGATGTTAAATATACTCACCGTAGTCTCTCGCTAGGTATAGCCGACGACTTGTTTCTCCCTCTTCGTAGCGTTCGTCGCACTCTCCTGCGAACCTAGAATTTCACAATATATCACACATAAGCTCAAAAACATACAAACACGACATTTAAAGTCAACTAGAAACCCGTGTCGCAAACCAAGCGCGCGTGTGCGCGATACGCTAAAACGTGTGATTACGCGTCTGAAGCTACCCCGACGCGTCGCAATACGGAGAAACCCCAAACCCACACACACGTATCATGCGTGTCGCGAAAGTTTAAAATACGGAAAATAGGGTATTAGATCCCAGATTTTTATACAGGATAGATATTACAAAACTATATATACCATAATACTACACATAGCAGCAGACTCCTGTGCCCCAAACCCCAACCCCCAACTCACTCATCTGGCCCCAAATTGCGGCCAGAATGCATTTTTCGGCGGCTGGTCTTGGGAATTGGGCTCCCAAGTTTCGTGTGTGCACTCTAAACCTCCTATATTTGCTACAGTAATTACAGATTTGATCTGAAATAATTCGGGTACCAGCAGATCCAACAGAGCCTTATTTCAAGTTAAATTGTCTAATTTAGCACTAAAAAGGTACTTTGTGGTATTTTAGTGCAAACTGAAAGAAAATCCTAGTTTAAATAGCTCTAATAGCACCTAAAAGAGTTAACCGACCCATGAAAATACCAATCTAACATATACTTCACAATATCCTTCAATATTACTAAAAATGCACATAAAACATGATTTTTAGCTAAGATACTACAAGATATGGAAAAAGATGTTAAACAAGAGTATATACCTCCCAAAAGCCTTAGGAAAACCAAAAATCCCAGCTCCTTCCTCAAATGTACAGATTTGCCACCAAACACCTCAAAAGAACCACCTTTATAAGGGTTTTTGTGAAGAAAATGGGTTGTTTTGTGTAGGGTTTAAGCATAAATCAATTGGGAAGTGAAAAGGGAAGAAAAGATGATGAAATGGTGTTGCTGCTACTGCCTTACTGCAGAAATTCTGCAATAAGAGAAAGAGAGAAAAAAGGGAGAGGAAAATGGTCCAACAAGTCAAACCCTCACCTAACCTCCATACCTCTAATTTTCCATTTAAATTTTGAATTCTTTAAAGGGGATTGACTTGGAAAAAGGGTAGGGATAATAAGCCATGCAATAAAAGATAAAGGTTAACATGTTACACCCTTAAACCTAAGTCACAAAATGGCTATGTGTGCATGTGTATGCTACATATGGAAAATTTCCCAATTAAGGTAAACACAACCAAAATAATTAATAACCCTATAATTTTATATATATATATATATATATATATATATATATATATAAGTACTTCACCACACAATTATCACTAGCCAATAAAGAAAATACGATGCTCGGGCTTTTATGAAAAACACGCACAATTGCTAAATAACACGAAAACATCCTAAATGAATTTCAAGGCGTTACAACAGGACTCACCGCGAACCTGCTAGTTGGTATTTATACCTAGCATCAGATAGCAGTTCCCTGGTGACATGTGTACAGGTTAGTTCATCGACCTGAGGTCGTCATTTGTCTCGTGTGAGTTCCCATTGTGCTTAGATTACTACCCTACCACGGGTCAAAGGAGTCGTGCAAACAGGTTTTACTTGGGTATAGTCCCGAGCCACATAGAGGCAGTGAGCGGATCGGCAGGGGATTCGTCTCTCCCGGTATTGGGGGTGAGATCGCGTTGTGCCTAGGAGAGCCATTACACAAAGTCTTTGGCTAAGGCAGGTGAGAATTACGGGTATGTATTCCAGTAGTTTCTCAGGGTGTTTAGGGCTACCCTCCAACACGACTTATACCGCTATTGAGGGTCTGACGTTACCAGCCCCTGGGCCCGATATGCGATGCTCATAGACGACCGGACCGGACCGTATATATATTTTCACTGATAGGCTTAGTAGGGTTCCAGGATGAGTTCGCTCATCGGCTTCCCTTTTGGTCAGTACATGGGCAGCCGTTACGCACAGCTAGTGCCGCTGACATGCTTGTGGTTAAACCCACTGCTAGGGTATTGACGAGTCTTTAGAGTCCCCCACAGATAGTTTTCCAAGTTCGGGCGAAACGTTGTAGAGGCCGTATGATTTTATGGCAAGGTTCGAACATGCACGTGCACTTGTGCACGTGTCATAGTTCGGACAAATAATACTGGTGGGCTTTGGTTTAAGCCGGATCCAAGTATTATATTGAGTTTAGTCTCATCGTATTAGTATTCGGTCGGAATATGGATACAGGTATGTATATACAGGTGAGGGGTATTCTCGTAATCCGTTATGAGATTAATTTAGAAGATGCCTTTGTTTTAGGATTAATCATTTTGGTTTAAATGATTAATAGATTTGGAAAGTGTGACTCATTGTTGTGACTCATTAATTCTAGAATGTTCACTAATGACTCATGTAATGAGTCATCTAGTGAGTCATTAAAGAATTAATGATGTTTGTTTTGGGTAGGATATTTTTAGGGTTATTGGAGATATTTTGGTAGAATATTTTCCTTGATATTTCATCAAAAAACCTAATATATATCACACCCAAAATATTTGGACAGCCGTCACAATTTTTGGTGTTTGTTTTTTTCTCTCTTGGGATAGTTTCTTGAGCTCACACTCTTCATCTCTTTGCATCTTCTTCAACCTCCACTCTTACCCTCTCATGTGATGAGAACCAAAGAGTGTTTGAGACAAAGTATTATACTCATTCTCTACTTCATCTTGGACATGTCAGTTAGCACACTTCATGTCCGAGTTGCCTCGGTATATAGGCGGGAGCCCGTATAAAGATCCGTTGACGTTGTGCCACCTCGACGAGGAGACAGGAGATCGGAGATACCGCGAGGAGCATGGGATGATGGATAAAGACCGAAGGACATGGATCTACCAGTATAGCCATTCTATCATCTTTGTAGTTAGCTAGTTTAGCGTTAATAGCAAAATCCGGGTTATAGTATGCGATAGCGCCAATTGTAAATGTTTTTATTCCGCGTTTGGCCTCAGATTGACGGCCGGGGCGCTGCCGTAGACTTACACTCTAGTACCGAGAAATCTCATGGTGGACGTCACACATCATATCAAGGAAAACCACGTTTTTCTTTTAAAAAAAGGAGCATAAGTTTTATATTTCACATGCGGTTTCCCAAATCGAAAATCTCATGAAATACTGAAATCTCATAATCATGAGTCAACAATGAGATAATGAATATCGGCGTAAAGCCAAATGATCATTGCATAACTAGAATGTATGTATGCGAATGCATGTGGCATCTAAGTAAGGAATGCAAAGTCTAAACTAGCATATAATATCATGAATGCAAAACAGTACTACTTAGCTACAATTATCAGTGGACCCAATAGAATAACGTTTACTACAGTGTATGTGACATGGTAATTACCAATGGTGAGGTGTGTGAGCCGGCACGCAAGTGTACGTGCAACATACGCATCATCGGTAATAGTGCAGGTGTCCTAGCAGACGAGATCATAACAGAAAGTAAACAGTAAAAGCAACATAAGGTATATAAATATATATACGAGCCATACCGTTTATCGTGTTTAAATAGCACAGATCGTTGTTTTTAGAAAAGTAGGGACAACGATATTTTTGAGAAAAGAGATGTCTTTTGAAAATCCGTAGCGTCCCTTAGTTTATCCTTTGGAAAAATGCCCACGATTCATAGTTTTGAAAATAGGTATGACTCAAGCCTAAGCTAACATCTATCTATGCAACTAAATACTAAACCAAGAAATGATTCGAAAGTAAATAGTGAACGAAATCATATCCGAGTCGATAAATCTAGGGTTAGGCGATCCAGCCACATAGCGTCACGTACGGTAATATCCATCGTACAGCATTCTTGAATCAAGAGTGCGGATCAATCATCATATATAAATATCTCATAAGGTATAGTCCATCGTACGACATCCTCAAAATCGAAGGTACGGGTCAAATATCATATATAAATCTTATAGTTCGTACGGTATCAATCGTCGTACAATATCATAATCAGGGTACGGATCTAATGTCTCATACAATCTATTATGTTATCAAGTCACATGTTATCGCATGTTATGTATACAACGCCAACGATCCACTAATATATCGCATCATAAATTATGTCTCGTCTCAAATCGTATATCAATATCTCTTGACATCCTGCTCGATTGTATCGACTCAAACCATATAATATATCATATCCTCATCTTACACCTATATGTATACTATATATATCAACATGTCCAAATATATACACACATATACATATACCACATATCATATCAAGTGTGCGCAACGAAATAAAACTAACGACTCACGATTAAGGAATTAACATTAGGGGTAAATCTTCCTATGAGTACGCCTAATCTAACCTAAGGTCTCCTAGAAACCCTATTTGCTAAGTATCCATATACCACATCAACACACACACACACACACATATATAATATTATATAACAATAACCTATTCTACGGTTGCGGGGGTGCTATACACCATCCACCCGACTTCCCCATAGATATACATCTACTCACCTTCGATCCTCGCTCGTCGAAGTCGATGGCACCTTGCTCTCCCTTGTCACCCTGAAGTTCATGCGGAGGTACCTACAATTCAAATAGATCGTATCATAAACGAGAATCCAATGTGAGAAAACCTTTTACAGCACACGAAGTGCACATAGGTTAGAACCTATGGCCTACACATACAAGAATAACCCAACAACCCTCGATGTTGACGTACAAACATCAAACCACCGAGTCAAAATCCAAATACCAAAATCAAAGTCCTAAATAGTCGCAAAACAAAAACAACAACTTAGGAAAAACACCTCCTGATTTGCATCAGGTGAGAATTGGGATATTTTGCATATAGGATAAGTCAAATTACTCCACAAAGGAGACATGGACCAAGCACGAACCCAAAGAGAAAAAATGTGGCCTCAGGTGGGAGTTAGGGTTTCGGGTCGCAGGGTTAGCTTCTAGGTAACTTGCTTGTCTCACCGTGGTTGCTAAATATTTTTCAGGGTTCAAGAGTTATAGCAGATCCCTAAATATCATCAAAAATTTCACAAAATCCGATAACGGCCAATTCCAAGTTCAAGTTTTGGTTTTCTAAACTCAGGTTTAGTCCATAAATCAATCACTACAGGGGTTTGTGGCCTCTACTAAACCTCAATTATACCTTTTCAATTCAAAATATCCCCTGACCCTCATCTAGGAAATTTTCAACATCGCAAAACCACATTAGCTTAGCTCTAAACTACAATAGGATACTAGGAAACTAAAAACCTGATTAAAGGTGTAGGGATTACCTTATTTGGCAACTCAAGAAAATTCTATGGTTGCCCAAAGTGCCCAAAGTTCCAACTTGATGCATCCAAGTGTTTTATTGTGAGGTTGGGATCATTTTTTATGAAGAGAGCGTGAGGTTTTAGTGTGGATTTGGGGGTGTTTCATGGTGGATGTGGAGGTGGAGGAAGAGGGAGATGAGAAGAATGAAGAAGATGAAGATGAGGAAATGAAGGAGGGCAACAAAATGAGCCATGTGTGTAGAAGGTTCCCGTCTCACCCTTTCCCTCTCTCTCACCTCAACCATGACACAAGTCACTTCACCCTCTCCCTCATCTTTATTCTTTTTCTTTTCTTTTTCAAAAATATAAATAAAAACCATTTAAATGAAATTGAATCCATGTTTCATATAAATGTAACAAGTGTATTGCAACATGTTTTGTTTCATGATATATACATAAGCAAGATTAATGCATAATTAGTGAAATATTAATCAATTATAGCATTAACTTGTATACAATTAATTGTATACTAAATTGTAAAATGTCTGAATCAACTAAATACTTTCAAAATAAATAATTTATATAAATTTTCCATAAATTTTCCAATCTATAAATATATAACCATACTACTTCATTAAAACAATATCCATATTTTCGTAATATCCTTAAAATTTATTATTTTATTTATTTAAATTCCGAAAATAATATTTTATTTTCCTGAAATGTTACAGACTCGCCCGCCTTTTTCATGGCCGGGGCTACCTCCTCGGACTCCATGGCGATGAAGAGTGCGAAGTGGTGAAGGATCTGAGGAAATTAGCAAACGTGTTAGAAAGCTTGAACCGAGGAAATATGACTTAAAAGAATTTTTTTGAGAAAATTCAGGAATTGACCTGAACCGCTTCCTGGGCTATGGCGGCCACCTGGGCCTTCTTGGTCCCCCAGGGTATTTTTAGCCCGGCTGCCTGCTCTATGTCGGAAAGCAGGCTGTCGGGGACGGAGAGCCCCGAGGGCACCTCAATATAGAAGTCGCCCTCCTGCACTGGTGTCCCGGAAGGAGGTGGCCGGGAGACCGTTCGCTTCTACCTTTTGAGGGGGACCTCGGCGGGCCCAGCCTCCTCTTCCTCCTCCTCTCGCGCCTGGGGCGCCGGGTCCTACGAGTGCTTATAGCTCCCCCCACGACGTTCTTTTGGAACTCGGGGAGCGGCGGAGGGCTTGGGTTATGGAGTTGGACTCGGGGACGAGCTTGGACCGGGTCGGGACGAGCGGCTTGGTTTTTGGGGTTTCAGGTTATGTTTGATTGGCCCAGTTTGCATGTGATGTTAACAATTCTATTAGGGCTAATCGTAGTGTTTCATAGTCGCAATTTTAACGTCGTTTCGGGTTTATGTTTGATATGTGATACACTAGTTGGAATCCAAATTTAATTAGTTTTGTGAAAACTAGTTTGTAATTGTAAATCTAGCAATTTTGTCTCTGTAGATCGATTGCCATGATGTTTTGATTCGGATCGAAACTCCGTCGCAATCACGTATCGTACGCGAATACTCGATGGATAACTATACTAGGTAGCCACACCCCATAGCCCCGACCAATTGACTTTAGGAGAACCCCGTTGCTAAAAGCATCCATTTGGATTCTCACGGCCACGGTGTTCCGCCTAAGTGCACTTGGTCGATGGCATCGGGGGTGCGACCATCTACTAAAGTTTCCAATGAGTATTCGATCGGGTTGTAAGGAATCTTGTTGAATCACCTGACTAATTTATTGAAAAGTATTTTTGATACGAGACTAAAATGCAAGGTTTATAGGTTAGACATGAAATTCGGCATATGAGATATTCCGGGTTTATGATGTCTATGAAAATGCGGATTCAAATTATTGTAGTTTTTTCATTTCTTTTCTGCGACCGTAAGTGTAATATGTGGAGTATCTCAAATCTCGTTGCTATATGTCAAACGAATTTAGGATACGCGTATTTATTTACGTTGATGACATGTGATGTTATGTGTTGCTGTGATATGTTATATTGGATCGTCGTGAATGAATAGCCGGGGGTTTTGCATGAGATGTGAGTTTTTCAATTTTCATTCATGTAAAATTTGTATGTAATATTCTTTTATTGGGACACTTCCGGGTTGAGGATGATGTCACCATTGATGTATATTATTTATTTTTCCGCATTAGGATATACCCAAGGTAGGGAGCACAAGTAACCGGGTTCTGGAGTCCAGTGGGAGACCATCTCGAAGAGTCGAGACTGGGTCTCCTAACTCTAGAATTGGCAGGGTAGCTTGCCGCTCTCGTAGGGGGTCTAAGGATGTGGGTTTGGCTATTCATCACGACTATGGAATCCTTGTTTTTCATTTCTGGCTGAATTTAAAACATTGACCTCCTAGTATATCTAATATTTCATATGTTGACTTATACTGCTTGGTTCTGTGATGTGATCATATAACAGCGTGAGACGGATGTTATATATATAATATATATAATAAATGTTGCTTATGTTTAACACCCGCGCTAGTCCAGCCCCCGCTCTGCCGTTAATTAAGTAACCTAACGGTGCATGACGAGGCCCCGTAGCGAATGCGGATGGCATAAGCATATGTTCTATTTTCGTTTCTTTTTCTGTGATGTTTAAGGAAACATTAAATGACGGGATTTCATTAATGAGATTAATGAAAAGAAAAGAAACCTAAAGATGTTGTGGAATCGAAATTTTAAAAAGGTAGCTCAAGTTTTTGTAGGGTTACCTAGCACGACAGTAAGGATTCGGGAGGCATCGACCATGCCATTTTCAAAATTTTGCCATGCTAAAGAACCCTATCCTAGAATCTTAACTAACGAATTAGACGAAACAAGAATGTAAACAACTTTACATCTAAGTGAACAAGGAATACAACCTTTGTAGACCGGTCCTTCACTTCAAAAGCTCCGTGTAGTAGTCCTTTCGCTCCAAGTAGTGATCTCCCGGACTCAGGTAAGGCTCCGCAAGGGAAATGAACAAGCTGTCTTGAAGTCTTCGAGGCTGATGATGATCTACGTCGAGGAGACACTAACTCAAGCTTCCTCTTCACTAATTAGGGATTAGTGAAGCAAACAACCTAAACTAAATGGCTAATCTAGTATAGGATGATGAAGTAGGAATTTTGCTCACTTTAGATTTATTTTTTTCACCTCCTCAAAACCTAGAGAGCTCTCTCTTGATGAAGAAGAAGATGAAGCCAATAATGTTATGGAAACCATGGGTGAGATATATCTCTTATAACTCTTATAGAGACTTAACCATGGCTTAAGGTAATGGTTGTGTTAATAAATATCTATTGTAAAACAAAACTAGTGGACTAAGTCAATGGTTCTACAAGCTTCCACTAAGCTTAAAGCATGTGCCTAATTTCTAACTAATTTTTGATTTACTTTAAATAAATAAACCCCACATTATCATAAGAATGGTGTGAGTCTCATACACCTATGTAGCATGACACAAAAAGAAACACAATTAATATATATCATATATATATTAAATGCATAAGTGAGATAAAGAAATGCTTAAGTGAGCTAACATTATTTAATGTAAATTAATATATCAAATATACAATTATACATTAAATTATTAATTCAACATTTGATTTAATAATCCGGCTATATCACATACAATCGACTAATATTATTTCTATCAACTTATCGAATCAACACTTGATTCGATAACCCGGCTATATCACATATAACCGACTGATATCACATATCGTGAGAATAGAATACGGTAACGCATACACGTATTAATATTGGTCCCGCACATATCACATATGTGATCCTACTTTGTTTCACATGAGCTAGGAAACCTCTGTGTAGGACTCTAAAGACTCGTTAACACGCCGACAGTAGGTGATGATCATATCAGCCACCTACAAGCCGTCAGCGGTACTAGCTGGACGTAACGGCTACCAGGGTATTGAGTGATCAGAAGAACAACAAGAAAGCTTGTCTATACTCCCACAATGCCTGTCAGTAACACTACCGTAAAGTCCGGTCTCATCGTCTGATATGTCACATATCTAGTTTAGGGGTGATAAACGTCATACCCCATTAACTTGATAAGTCATGCCGATATGAGGCTCATAACTTGTCGAGAAACTACTGATAACACTTACCAGTAAATCTCTGTATCAGCCCAGTCCAGGGACTTCCTGTTATGGCCAATCGAGCACAACGCAACATCAACCCCCAATACCGGGAGAGACGAATCCCTTCCTATCGCTCATTACCTCCATGTGACTCGGGACTGTACCCAAAAAGCACCATTTTCCACGTTCTCTTGATCTTGGTAAGGTGGAAATTAAAGAACAGTGGGAATCACACAAGACTCTATAACGATCTCGGGTCTACAGACTAACCTGTACCAGTGTCACCAGAGAACTGCTAACTGACGATATGTATAATACCATCTAGGAGTTCTCGACGAGTCCTGTTCAGTGTACCCAGTCTCCACTGAGCACCCTTATACCATCTTTGATGTCAAACACCAATTGATGTGGGATTATCCATCACCCATCATATGGGTCAAGAAGCGTATACGCTAGTCTACTCTGGAATATCGATTCCCTATCTCGATACACCCACGACTAGGAACAATTAAAGGATGAACTTGTGGACCACCCTGGGCCCACTAGTATGATCTCCATCATAGTTATGGTAGTCAAGTACACATCCTAAGGGCTTTATCAACATGTGAGAGCAAGACAGTATCACAATACAAGTCTACATGTTAAGACAAAGAGCAACCAGATAGCATACTATCATGTAGAGCAAGAAAGTCCTCTCTATATATGTCCAAGCATCCACTATAATATACAATCATGTACAATAATGGCCTCTAGGACATACATATAACAAAAAATCTCCCAATTGCACTAAGGCCAGTTGTTGTAGTATCTCATACGCAACATCCCGAAGAATCTCTCAAATTGTATCTGGGATATGGCCTTAGTGAGGGGATCCGCCGTGTTATTCTTCATGTCAACTCTCCTGACCTCGATCTCCCGGTGATCAACTCTCACCCGGATCAGGTGATACCGCCTCAGAATATGCCTGGATCGCTGATAGGACCTGGGTTCCTTGGCCAAAGCCACAGCTCCATTGTTATCACAATACAAAGGTATTGGATGCTCGATGGACGAAACCGCACCAAGTTCGGTTATGAACTTCTTCATCCAGACAACCTCTTTGGCAGCATCGTTGGCAGCGATGTATTCAGCCTCCATCGCCGAGTCTGCCATGGTTTCTTTCTTGGAACTCTTTTAACAAACCGCCCCTCCATTGAGGGTGAAGACAAAACCCGAGACCGACTTAGAGTCGTCCTTATCACTCTGGAAGCTCGAATTGGTAAAGGAATCCATTTGCAGTTCACCGTTACCCTACACAAAGAACATTTCTTTAGTCCTTCTAAAGTACTTAATAATTCTTTGCACAGCTGTCTAGTGATTTTCTCTAGGATCTGCTTGATACCTATTCACTACACTCAGTGATTATGCCACATCGGGTCTGGTACACAACATCGCGTACATGATAGAGCCTACTGCCGAAGCATAGGGTATCACTTGCATGCGAGCCCTCTCCAAATCAGTTTTGGGAGACATCTCTTTGGAGAGAGTGATTCCTGATATCATGGGTAAATTCCCACGTTTGGAATCTTCCATACTAAACCTCTTTAGTATGGTGTCAATGTACCGGGATTGGGACAATCCCAACATCCGTTTAGATCTATCTCTATAGATCTTAATCCCCAAGATGTAGGAAGCATCACCTAAATCTTTCATTGAGAATCGTTGTGATAAGAAAAGATTGACCGAGTGCAGCATAGGAACATCATTTCCTATCAAGAGTATGTCATCTACGTACAATACGAGGAAGACGACCTTACTCTCTGCCACCTTCTTGTATATAAAAGGTTCCCCTATGTTTTTGATTAACTTAAAATCTTTGACTACCACATCAAAACAGATGTTCCAACTCCGTGATGCCTGCTTTAACCCGTAGATGGATTTAAGCAGCTTGCACACCTTTCCGCTGCTCCCACTGTCCACGAAGCCCTCTGGCTGAGTCATGTACACGCTCTCTTCTAAATCACCACTTAGAAAGGTGGTCTTAATATCCATCATCCAGATTTTGTAGTCATGGTATGCAGCGATAGCAAATAGGATCTGGATAGACTTAACCATAGCCACTGGAGAAAAGGTTTCATCATAATCCACACCTGGTCGTTGACGAAAACCTTTTGCATCAAGTCTAGCTTTGAAAGTCTCAACTTTTCCATCTATACCAAGTTTTTTCTTGATGATCCACTTTCTCCCGATGGGTTTTACCCCTTCAGGAGCATCTTCTAAATTCCATACTTTGTTGGTGTACATGGATTCCATCTCAGATCACATTGCATCCAGCTATTTCCTAGTGTCCCCACTCGTGATGGCCTGCTCGAAGCTAGTCGGGTCATCATCTTCCATGATGCAATCCACGCTCCCACCATCAATGAGAAAACCGTAGTATCTCTCAGGTGGATGAGGAATCATGCTAGATCGGCGGAGAGGCTGAGGTTCATTGGGAACTATCAAATCCTCTAGTTCCACTAAATCTTCAGTTGTAGTCTGTGCAGCTAAAATTCTTCTAGTTCTACCTCTTTTCCACTAATTTCTTTTACAAGAAATTCCTTTTCTAAAAAGGTGGCATGTTGATCAACAAACACCTTTTGTTCCTCACTGTGGTAGAAAAAATATCCATATGAATTCTTTGGATATCCTACAAACTTGTAAAGAACTGATCGTGCCTCGAGTTTGTCTGGATTTTACCTTTTAACATAGGCCGGACAACCCCATATCTTAACTCGTTTAAGATATGGTCTCTTCCCACTCCATATCTTATATGGTGTGGTAGGTACAGATTTAGATGGAACTTAATTCAATAAGTATGCTGCTATCTCAAGCGCATAACCCCAAAAGGAAATAGACAACTAAGCGGTGCTCATCATAGTGCGCACCATATCCAATAGGGTGCGATTCCTCCGCTCCGATACACCGTTGTGCTGTTGTGTATACGGAGGAGTAAGCTGAGAGAGAATCCCATTCTCTTTTAGATAGCCACGGAATTCCGTGCTCAAGTATTATCCTCCCCGATCAGATCGTAGGATTTTAATACTTTTGCTTGTCTGGTTCTCTACTTCATGCTTATATTCTTTGAATTTCTCAAAAGCTTCAGAATTTTGTTTCAACAGGAACACATGTCTGTATCTTAAGAGATCGTCGGTGAATGTAATGAAGTACGAGGAACTATTCCTGGCATGTGTTGACATGGGACCGCATACATCACTATGTATCAGTCCCAAGAGTTCCGTAACTCTTTCTCCGGGTCCTGTAAATGGAGTTTTGGACATCTTGCCTTTGAGACATGACCGGCAAGTTTCATAAGATGAAAATTCGAACGGATTCAAATATCCATCCTTATGTTACTTAGCTAGTGGTGTCGCATTGATATGACCTAGTATACAATTCCATAAGAAGGATTCTTTCATTTCTGAATTCTTCCTCTTGTGTGTGTTCTGTACGTTAAGAACTGTGTTTTGATTCAGAACATATAAACCGTTACACAACGCACCAAACCCAATCAACACTTGATTTGGGTAAATGTTCATAACATTATTCTCTACTACAAAGTTATATCCTTCTTTATCTAATAAAGAAATTGATATTAAATTGCATATCAAAGAAGGTACGTAATAACAGTCGTTCAAGATCAAAATATTCCCATTTGGTAATACAAGATGATATTCACCAACTGCTTTGGCTACAACACTTGCACCGTTCCTTACTTTTAGAGAATGATCACCTATTCCCAGTTCTCTACCTTTCTTAAGCCTATGCAACATATTGCATATGTGGGATCCCGATCCGGTATCTAATACCCAGGATGTAGAGTGTACTGAGAAACAGTTCCCGGTAACGAACACACCCGAAGAAGATGCATCAACATGCTCTTTCTTCGCTTGGGTGGTGTGGGAATCCGGATATTCTCCTATTCCCTGCTCGGACTTATAACAATTATAAGTTGGAGAGGAACCAACGTTCCCCAGCTCTGTATAATAAGAAGGATCGGTCAATACATCCATATTATTATCTTGATTAAGTCCTGATGTGGTCGCTACCTGGAGAGAGAGAGAGAAGAAAACACTTAGCGTATGCTCTTGCATGATTAGATTGGTTTTTATCTTCTCTAATCAGGATGGCTCCTACAGTTTTTATCAAATTTTCTTTCAAACCCTAAAAGGTAAGACAAGCCGGGATTAATTACACCCTACAAGTTCGCCAATCTTTCGGCCAGACCTGTGTCGGTACTTTGAGGGAGGTTTCCCGTGCTTCCGCACGGACCTAATTAAAATAAATCTCATTTTCCCATGGGCGTAACCCCGTTGACACCTTTCTAGACACCTACTTGATCGGCTAATTGTGATGTGTAAAACTCTCTCAGGAGCAACTCTTACTCACAGTGGGTATCGGGATCCAATTATCTCATAGAAGGTATGCAATCTCATTGCAAATTTCAACACTTGAAATTCCCGATAATATTTTTCCCCAAGCGATCTATGACCTTGACAATGTCAACAAACCATAAATCGCAAGTCAAGTTCAACCCGTACATTTCATAATTGAATTAAACCCACCCGCACGACCCTTTACAAGGTCAACAAGGCCGTACGGCTACCCTAATCCAATCGCATCTCATGCTTTAGCAGATAAGCACTAATCAGCTACCGTACACTACGCCCGGACAAGGTCAACAAACGTAGTACGAATACTGAATAGTCCTTATCTGAAATGACGGAGGGCTACGACAAGTTTTTAAGAAAACCTTTTGCGTAATGAACTTGATATCGTTGTAGAAACAAGTGATTTTTGAAAAGGAGTGTTTTTGAGGTTTTTACTACTTTTGCTAAAGAGGTCACTCCCGGTGAAGGGATCTCGGCTCTTTCCTCATCGAATGAGGTGCTAGATATTCTACAAGAAATACCGCTATGCAAAGAAAGAACTAAAAAAGCAATAAATAAACCGAGTGGGTTGTAGCATCTGCTAGTTTCGCTAAAGAGGTCACTCCCGGTGAAGGGATCTCTGCTCTTTCCTCATCGAATGAGGTGCTGGATATTCTACAAGGAATACCTATATGCAAAGCAAAAACTAGAGCTACCCTTTTTGAAAATTTGATTCTACAGCATCTTTTAGGTTTCTTTCTTTTTCATTAATCTCATTAATGAAGTCTTATCAATTATGCTTCCTAAGAATCACAGAAGAAACGAAAATATAACGTATGCTTATGCCATCCGCATTCGCCACAGTATCCCGTTATGCACCGTTAGGTTACTTAACTAACGGCATAGCGCGGAGGGACTAGCGCGGGTGCAAAACATAAGCAATATTTATTATATATCATATATATAATAATAAAGCATTCGTCTCAACATATAAAGTGATCACATCATAGAATATCAGCGGCTGGAGTCAACATATTAAATATTGGATATACTAGGAGGTCCGTGTTTTATATTAAGCCGGTAAAAACAAGGATTCCACGGTCACGATGAATAGCCAAACCCACATCCCTAGACCCCTACGAGAGCAGCAAGCAACCCTACCAATTCTAGAGTTAGGTGACCCGGTCTCGACTCCTCGAGATTGTCTCCTACTGAACTCTAGAACCCGGTTACTTTTGCTCCCCACCTTGGGTCAATCCTAATGCGGAAAAGTAAATAATATACATCAATGGTGAAATCATCCTTAAACCGGATGTGCCCCAATAAAAGAATATTACATACAAGTATTTTTACATGAATGAAAATGAAAAACTATCATCTCACATAAAAACCCCGGCTATTCAAACACGACGATCCCAACAATACTAATATCACATGTCATCAACGTAAGTAAATATGCATATCCCAAATGTCGTTGACATATAGCAACGAAACCGGCAATACACCACATATTACATTTACGGTCGCAGAAAAGAAAATGTCAAACTACAGCATTTGGAATCGACACGGCCCTTAGACATCATAAATCCGGAATATCACATGCTTCGGATTTCATGCCTAACATTGTAAATCTTACATTTGGGTCCCATCTATGAAAACACCTTTTCAAAAGAAATCGGGCAATTCAACAAGATTCCCGATTCCTACCAAGAACGAAATGTTAAATTTACAAGCAACTAATCAATTTTCACAAAACCAATTACTGTAGATTCTAAATATTGTATCACGTCACAGAAAGCTAGACGATGTAAAAACATTCAGATCAAGTCAACAAACACCCAAAATATCCCAAAGGGCTCAACACTCGAGCACAGTTTGAAAATACTCAGAACATGCCACAGTACCTATGGACAAACCGTAGAAGGGCCAACCCTTGCCTCACCTATGGCGCCGCGGAACTACGGCAAACCATAGGGTTTAGCGGCGGTTCCGGTGGTCATAGAATCGAGTTAGGATTTCATTCTTTTAGAGGGTCCATAAAATTACTTGCATGATTTTTGAATGTTTTTTCAACTTGGAAAAATCCAACTTTTGGAAAATTTTCAGCGAGGGAGAAAATTAGGTATTTGATATTCATTCAAACATTTTAACGTTGTCAAGATTACCCGAAATGATGTTAAAATTATGACTACGAAACACTCCGAATTGCCGTTACAGAAAGATAATATCACATGGAATCTTAGCAAAAACAAGCAACACCAGAAACACCAAAACCCGGAGACCAGAACACAAAACTAAAACGAAGCCCAAACTACAAAGGAAAACCGTTGGGGCCGGTTTTATGGCAAGTCTCGCTGGGTCAAACCCGGTGAAAATGGCTTGTTTTGCTCTGGTGCTCATGTCACATCACATGTAATATTCTGCAGTTGCTTAAAAATTTTTAGAGGAGTTTTAAAAATCGATAGAAACTCGGGTTATGCTTCGTTTGTTTCGGATTTGTTTCGGTTTCGTAATTCTACAAACATCGTCTAATTCTCTAGCTTGGATCTGATACCACTGTAGGGTTACCTAGCACGGCAGTAAGGATTTGAGAGGCATGGACCATGCCATTTCCAAAATTTTGCCATGCTAAAGAACCCTAACCTAGAATCTTAACTAGAGAATTAGACGAAACAAGAATGTAAACAACTTTATATCTAAGTGAACAAAGAATACAACCTTCGTAGACCGGTCCTTCACTTAAAAAGCTCCATGTAGGAGTCCCTTCGCTCCAAGTAGTGATCTCCCGGACTCTAGTAAGGCTCCTCAAGGGAAATGAACAAGCTTGCTTGAAGTCTTCGAGGTCGATGATGATCTACGTCGAGGAGACACTAACTCAAGCTTTCTCTTCACTAATTAAGGATCGGTGAAGCAAACAGCCTAAACTAAATGGCTAATCTAGTGTAGGATGATGAAGTAGGAATTTTGCTCACTGTAGATTTATTTTTCTCACTAATTTTCTTCACCTCCACAAAACCTAGAGAGTTCTCTCATGATGAAGAAGAAGATGAAGCCAATAATGTTATGGCAACCATGGGTCAGAAATATCTTATATAACTCTTATAGAGACTTAACCATGGCTTAAGGTAATGGTTGGGTTAATAAATATCTAATGTAAAACAAAACTAGTGGACTAAGTCAATGGTTCTACAAGCTTCCACTATGCTTAAACCATGTGCCTAATTTCCAACTAATTTTTGATTTACTTTAAACAAATAAACCCCATATTATCATAAGCATGGTGCGAGTCGCATACACCCATGTAGCATGTATCATCAAGCATGACACAAAAAGAAACACAATTAAAATATATCGCATATATATTAAATGCATAAGTGAGATAAAGAAATGCTTAAGTGAGCTAATATTAGTTAATGTAAATTAATATATCAAATATACAATTATACATTAAATTATTAAATCAACACTTGATTTAATAATCCGGCTATATGACATACAACCGACTAATATTATTTGAATCAACTTATCGAATGAACACTTGATTCGATAACCCGGCGATAGCACATATAACCGACTGATATCACATATCGTGAGAATAGAATACGATATCGCATACACGTATTAATCTCGGTCCCCCACATTTTACGTATGTTCTCCTACTTCGTTTCGCATGAGTTAGGAAACCTCTGTGTAGGACTCTAAAGACTCGTCAATACGCCGTCATTAGGTAGTGATCATTTCAGTCACCCATAAGCCGCCAGCGGTACTAGCTGGACGTAACGGCTACCTGGGTATTGAACGATCAGAAGATCAACAAGCAAGCTTGTCTAGACTCCCGCAAAGCCTGTCAGTAACACTACCGTACAGTCCGGTCTATTCGTTATGTCGCATATCTAGTCTAGGGGTAGTAAACATCAGACCCTAGTAACTTGATTAGTCATGCCGATATGAGGCTCATAACGGGTCGAGAAACTACTGATAACACTTACCAGTAAATCTCCGTATCAGCCCTGGCCAGGGACTTCCTGTTATGGCCTATCGAGCACAGCGCAACCAATACCGGGAGAGACGAATCCCCTCCTATCGCTCATTGCCTCCATGTGACTCGGGAATGTACCCAAAAACAACCGTTTTGCACATTCTCTTAAACGTGGTAAGGTGGAAATCAAAGCACAGTGGGAATCACACAAGACTCTTTGACGATCTCGGGTCTACAGACTAACCTGTACGAGTGTCACCAGAGAACTGCTATCAGAAGATAGGTACAATACTATCTAGGAGTTCTCAATGAGTCATGTGCAGTGTACCCAGTCTCCACTGAGCACCCGTATAGAATCTTTGGTGTCAAACACCAATGGATGTGGGATCATCCATCACCCATCATATAGGTTAAGAAGCGTATACGCTAGTATACTCTGGAATATCGATGCCCTGTCTCGATACACCCACGATTAGGAATAATTAAAGGATGAACTTGTGGACTACCCTGGGCCTACTAGTATGATCTCCATCATAGTCCTGGTAGTCAAGTACACATACTAAGGGCTTTATCAACATGTAAGAGCAAGACAGTATCACAATACAAGTCTATATGTTAAGACAATAGCAACCAGATAGCATACTATCATGTCGAGCAAGAAAGTCCTCTCTATATATGTCCAAACATCCACTATAATATACAATCATGTACAATAATGGACTCTAGGGCATACATATAACTAACAGTTTTTTCTTTGCATAGTGGTATTCCTTGGTGAATATATAGCTCCTCATTCGATGAGGAAAGAGATGAGATCCCTTCACCGGGAGTGACATCTTTATCAAAACTAGCAAATGCTACAACCCACTCGATTTTGTTTTAATAGCTTCTTTGGTTCTTGTTTTGCATAGTGGTATTCTTTGATGAATATCCAACACCTCATTCGATGAGGAAAAAGCCGAGTTCCCTTCACCGGGAGTGACTTCATAAGAAAAACTAGCAAATGCTATAAAAAACACTCCTTTTCAAAACACTAGATTCTACAACGATATCAAGTTCATTATGTTAAAGGTTTTATTAAAAACCAGTCGTAGCCCTCCGTCATTTCAGATAAGTGCTATTTAGTATTCGTGCTGCGTTTGTTGACCATAGTCAAGGCGTAGAGTGCGGTAGCTGATTAGTGCTTATCTGCCGCATGTGATGCGATTGGATTAGGGTAGTCGTATGGCTTTGTTGACCATAGTTAAGGGTCGTACGGGTGGGTTTAATTCAATCACGAAATGACGTGTTGAACTGTAAGTCTACGGTAGCGCCCCGGCCGTCTACAGACGCCAAATGCAGAACAAAAACTTTTTAACAGGCGTTATCGTATACTATAACCCGGATCTGCCATTATTGCTAAACTAACAAACTGTAACGAGAGTAGAAAGGTTATACCGAATGATACGAGTCCTTCGTTCTTTAACCATCATCCCACGCTCCGTTGCGGCTGCTCCGATCTCGTCGATCTCCGATCTGCTCGTCCAGGAGGCACCACGTCAACGATTCTTTAAACGGGCTCCCGCCTCTGACTCGAGGCAACTCGGTCGTCAAGTTTGCCAAAAGAGAAGTCCAAGATTGATGTAGAGAATGAGTAGAATACTTTGTCTCGTTACGTCCAAAACTATGGACGAACGGTTAATGAAGTTGCCTTTTGGATCGATATGAAAATGAGATATGAATATGTTAATTTCCATACATCCAAAACTCTATCTTTTTTTCCAACAACCATTTCCATCAAGTGTTTGAGAGAGAGGGGAGGGGCCGGCCATTATACAGGAGTTGGGAGGGTGAGTGTAGGAGAGGGGGAGGTGACAATAAGAGAAATATCTAGTGTGAACACAAAGTGTGAACACAAAGTGTGAACACAATAAATGCACCATTAAAGTACCATTAATGAACAAGTGAGTCACAAGCCTAATCACCTCTTCTAGAACCTTCTAGAAGCATCCACACTTATACAAAGAAAGGATAAATCAGTCTTTAACCGAATGTTAAAAGACGGCTGATAGAAAACTGGAAACTGGCAACTTCCAAAAGTGATCCCGAAACGAATTTCAGGATAACCCCGTAACTGTATTAATATACCCGCATTTGTATTATGACCGAATACAAATGCAACTGAGACAAAGATATTATATCTACTCAATATAATACTCGGATCCGGCTTAAACCAAAGCCCACCAGCATTATCTGCCCGAAATATGACACGTGCGTAAACGCACGTGCATTTTCCGAACCCTTCCATAAAACCATACAGCCTCTACAACGTTTCTCCTGAACTTGGGAAACTGTCTGTGTGGAACTCTAATGACTCGTCAGTACCCTGGCAGTGGGTTTAACCACAAGCCGTCAGCAGCACTAGCTATGCGTAACGGCTGCCCATGGACTGACCTCAAGGGAGGCCGATGAGCGTGTTGGGTTGCTAGGCACGCGCACAAGGTTCTACGAGGCATCAACCATGCCCGATTAAAATTTTAGCCGTGCCGAACAACCCGAAGCCGGATCTTTAAACTAGGGTTTAGGCGAAAACGAACATGTTAAACGCTTTAACACTAAGTGAGAGGGATTACAACCTTTGTAGATCCGGTCCTTCACTTCTTAAGCTCCGTGTTGAGGTCCCTTCACCGCGATCATCGTGTTCCCAACTCTCGAGAGGCTTCCCGAAGAGAATGATGCAACCTTTGCTTCCTATCTTCGATACAAAGATGATCTACCTTGAAGTTTCGTTAACACAAGCTAACACTCATGAAATGCTGTGAACACACACATCTAAATGTCAAGGATAGATGAGGATGATGAAGTAGGATTTTTACTCTCATTTATAATCTTTTTCTATCTCACTTTCATCACAAAAGAAATCTTTTTCATGAAGAAGCTTAAGGAAGAAGAAAAAGAATGAAGATGATAACTTAATCCTTTTGTGATGAACAATGAATTATCGTAGTGGTTAATGGTTTGGATTGGGTTAACATAATATCTCACAAAAATATCAAGCAACCACAAAGTCAAAGCTTCATGAAGTCTCATGGAAGCTTCATGCAAAAGCTAACCCTAATCCAAACCCTAACCAAGATTAAACTCTAATCCATTGTTAAATTTGTAACCCTAACATGTTACAATATTATATATCACATATACAATATATTTTGTAACAATAGATAATAATACAATTAACATATATCGCATATATATCAATGTATTATCCAGTGAGAAAATGAATCTTTTAGTGAGCAAATATTAGTTAATGTAATTTAATATATGATATATATTATTATACATTAAATTATCGAAACAACACTTGATCCGATAATCCGGCTATTTCACAAATACCCGACTAATACGATGACCCGGCTATATCACATATACCCGGCCGATATCTTATATCGCAAGAATCCAATACGGTATCACATACCGCATTATCCTCGGTCCCGCACATATCACATATGTGCTCCTACTCCGTTTTGCCTGAGCCAAGAAACCTTTGTGTAGGACTCTAAAAAATCGTCAATACGCTGGCAGTAGGTGATGATCATATCAAACACCCACAAGCTGCAAGCGGTCAGCTAAACATAACAGCCACCCAGGTATTGTGCGCTCAGAAGATCAACAAGCAAGCCTGTACATTCTCCTGTGAATCCAAATAGTAACACTCCCGTACAGTCCGGTCTTGTCGTCTGATATGTCGTATATCTCGCCTAGGGGTGGTAAACGTCAGACCCCAGTAGCTCGATAAGTCGTGTCGATATGAGGTCTATAACAGTTCGAGAAACTACTGTTAACACTTACCAGTAAATCTCAGCAACCCTGGCCAGGGATTTCCGGTTATAGCCAATCGAACACAGCGCAACATCAACTCCCTATACCGGGAGAGACGAATCCCCTCCTATCGCTCATTGCCTCCATGTGATTCGGGACAGTACCCAAAAGCCACCATTTTGCACACCCTCTTGGACGTGGTATGATGGAAATCAAAGCACAGTGGGAATCACACAAGACTCTATGACGATCTCGGGTCAACAGACTACTCTGTACCAGTGTCACCGGAGAACTACCATCTGACGTGATGTATAATACCATCTGGGAGTTCTCGGCGAGTCCGTCCAGTGTACCCAGTCTCCACTGAGCACCCGTACACCATCCTTGATGTCAAACACCAATGGATATGGGATCATCCATCGCCCATCATATGGGTCAAGATGCGTATACTCTAGTCTACTCTGGTGTATCGATGCCCTGTCTCGATACACCCTCGACTAGGAACAGTTATAGGATGGTACTCGTCGACTACCGTGGCCCCACTAGTATGATCTCATCATAGTTCCAGTAGTCGAGTACATATCCTAAGGGCTTTATCAATATGTAACATAGAGACAATATGAGTACATGTTAAGATAAAGTACAACCAGATAGCATACTATCATGTCGAGCAAGAAAGTCCTCTCTATATATGTCCTAGCATCCACCACAATATACATCGTATGTACAGTAATGGCTTCTAGGGCATACATATAACTAACAATCTCCCACTTGCACTAGGGCCATCTGTTGTGGTATCGCATACCCAACAATAAGCTGCGGTTGAAGTATCTCATACTCAACCATCCCATAAATGTCTCTACTGGGAAAAAGCCTTTGTGAGTGGATCCGCGCTGTTGTCCTCTGTGTCTACTCTCCTAACCTCGATCTCCTTGGAGATCAACCATCTCCATGATCAGGTGATACTGCCTAAGAATTATATCTGGATTTCTGATGGGACGTGGGGTTCCTTAGCAAAAGCCACAACTCCATTGTCACACAATGATAGGAACGAAGTTCATCTCATGAACTTATATATATCCAGACTGCCTCTTTGGTAGCATCCTTGGTAACGATGTATCTTGCCTTTAATCGTCTAGTAAGTCACGGTATCTAGCTTGGAACTCTTCCAACATACCGTCCCTCCACTGAGGGTAAAGACAATGCCTGAGACTGACATTCAGTCGTCCTTATTACCCTGGAACCTTTCCAGTGATTCTCCCCAGGATCGATTGATACCATCTCACTACAACTAGTGAGAATCCTAACATCCAATTAGATCTATCTCATTGATCCAAAAACCCCGGATTTAGGAGGTATCACTTTGATCCTATATGGAGAATCCTTATGATAAGCGGAGATTGACCGAGCATAGCATAGGAAACTCCTTCCCTATCAAGAGTATGTCATCTACGTACTCTACGAGGATCACCACCATACTCCCTAATACCTTTTTGTATATACAAGGTTCATCTACCATTTTGATGAAGTCAAACTCTTTGACTACCACATCAAAACAGATGTTCCAACTCCGCGATGCCTGCTTTATCCTATAAAGCATCTTGCACATGTTTCCGCTGCTTCCACTGTCTACGAAGCCCTCTGGCTGTGTACTTATAGACGGTCTTTTCTAAAACATCATTTAGAAAAGCAGTCATGACACCCAACCACCAGATATCGTAGTCATGGTATGCAGCCGTGGCAAGTAGGATCTGGATGGACTTAAGCATAGCCTCTTAGAAAAGGTTTCATCACAATCCATACCTGGTCAATGATGCAAACCTTTAACAAGTCTAGCTTTGAAAGTCTCAACTTTTCTATGTACACCAAGTAATCTTCTCAAGATATACTTGCTCCTGATGGGGATTTAACCCTTCAGATAAAACAACCAAAGTCCATACTTTGTTGGTGTGTAAGGATTCCATCTCAGATCGCTAAGCATCCAGCCATTCTTATAGAGTCCCACTCCTGATGGCCAGCTCGAAACTAGTTGGGTCATCATCTCATGATGCAATCCTCGCTCCCACTATCATAGAGAAACCAAAGTATCTCTCAGGTGGATGAGGAACCCTACTAGATCGGCAGAGAGGCTGAGGTTCGTTGATTACTATTGAATCATTTGGTTCTACCAAATCATCTGCTGTAGTTTGTATAGCTGGAACTCCTTCCAGTTCTACCTCATGCCCAGTAATTTCTTCACAAGAAATTCCCTTTTACAAAGGTGGCATGTTGAGAAATAAAACACTTTTGTTACTCGGTTTGGTAGAAGATATTCCCTTGCGAATGCTTGGGATATCCAACAAACTTCTACAGAACTGACTTTACCTCGATCTTGTACGGATTTTACTTCTAGACATAGGTCGGACAACCCCAAATCTTAACAAACTTAAGATATGGGCTCTTCCCTTTCCATATCATATATGAAGTGGTAGGCAACTGATTTGATTTGAACCCTGTTCAATAGGTATGCAGCTTCTCAAGTGCATAACTCCCAAAAAAGAAATAGGAAACTCAGTAGTACTCATCATAGAGCACACCATATCACATAGGGTGCTATTACTCCGCCCCGATACACCGACGTGCTGTGGTGTATACGGAGGAGTAATGCTGAGAGAGAATCTCATTCACTTTTAGAATAGTCCAGGAATTCCGTGCTCAAGTATTCTCCACCTTGATCACATCAAAGGACATAATACTTTTACCCATATTTTGGTTCTCTACTTCTAACTTATATTCCGTGAATATCTAAAAAGTTTCGGACTTGTGTTTCAACAGGAACATATGTCTGAATCTTGAGAGATCATCAGAGAATGTAATGAAGTACAAAGAACCGGTCCTGGCATGTGTAGACAGGAGACTTTCATACATCAGTATGTATCAATCCAAAGAGTTCACTAACTCTTTCTCTGTTTCCAATAAACGGAGCTGTGGTCATCTTATCTCTGTGACATGACCGGCAAGTTTCACAAGATGTAAATTCAAACTAATTTAAATATGCATCTATATATAACTTCAGCTAGTCGGGTCGCATTGATATGACTTAGTCTACAATGCCTCAAGAAGGATTCGTTCATTTCTGAACTCTTCCTCTCGTGTGTGTTCTGTATACTAAGAACTGTAGTTTGATTTAGAACGTTAATGCTTTTAGTTAACGTGCCTGAACCGATCAACTCTTGATATAGGAAATGTTCAAAACATTATCCAACAATTAAAAATTATATCACTTCTTTACTAATAAAGAGACTGATATTATGTTGTATACCAGGTTCGGTATCTAATAACATTTGGTCAGAATCAATGTATTCTGGTAATACAGGGTGATAGTGATCAACAGACTTGGCTGCAACACTTGCACCGTTTTCTATCTCATGAAACTTATCACCCGTTCTCAGTTCTCTACCTATCTGTAGCCCATGTAACAAATTACATATGTGGGATCCTGATCCGGTATCTCATACCCAGGACGTAAAGGATACTGAGAAACAGCTCTGTGTAATGAACACACCTGAAGATGATGCATCAGCATGCACTTTCTTCGTTTGGGCGGCACGTGAATTCTGGTAATCCCCTATTTCCTTCTCTGTCTTATAGCAATTATAAGTTGGAGCGGTACCAACGTTCCCCAGCTCAGTATAACAAGCGGGTTCGGTCAAATCATCCATATTATTATCTTGATTAAGGCGTGATATGGTCGCTACCTGGAGAGAGAGAGATGAAAACACTCAGCGTATGCTCTTGCAAGATTAGACTGGTTATCTAATATATCTAATCAGATGTCTCCCACTGTTTTAATCAAATCTTCCTTCAAACCCTAAAAGGGAAGACTAGCCGGGATTAATTACACGCTACAAGTTCGCCAATCTTTCTGCCAGGCCAGTGTCGGTACTTTGAGGGAGGTTCCCCGTGCTTTCACACGGACCTAATTAAAGTAAACCTCGTTTTCCCAGAGGTGTAACCCCGTTAACACCTTTCTAAACACCTACTTGATCGACTAATTGTAATGTGTAAAACTCTCCCAGGAGTAACTCTTACTCGCAGCGGGTATCGGGATCCAACTATCTCATAGAAGGTATGCAATCTCATTGCAAATTTCAACACTTGAAATTCCCAATAATATTTTGCCCCTAGCAGCTATATGACCTTAACATAGTCAACAAATCATAAGTGCTAGTCAAGTTCAACCCGTCATTTCCCGATTGAATTAAACCCACCCGCACGACCCTTAACATAGTCAACAAAGTCGCACGACTACCCTAATCCAATCGCATCATATGCTTATACAGATAAGCACTAATCAGCTACCGCACACTACGCCTTAACATAGTCAACAAACGTAGCACGAATACTAACTAGTACTTATCTGAAATGACGGAGGGCTACGACATGTTTTTATGAAAACCCTTTGTGTAATGAACTTGATATCGTTGTAAAATCGAGTGATTTTTAAATGGTATGTTTTTTAGGCTTTTCTAGTTTTGCTAAAGGGGTCACTCCCGGTGAAGGGATCGTCGGCCCTTTCCTCATCGAATAAGGTGCAGGATATATCATATATACCACTATGCAAAGCAAGAACTATAGAAGCAATCAAAAGACAAACCGAGTTTGTAGCATCTGCTAGTTTCACTTAAGAGGTCACTCCCGGTGAAGGGATCTCGGCTCTTTCCTTATCGAATAAGGTGCTGGATGTTCTACAAGGAACACCGCTATGCAAAGCAAGAACTAGAGCTACCAGTTTTTAAACAAGTTTCTACAACATTTTTAGGTTTCTTTTATTTCATTAATCTCATTAATGAAGTCCCATTTTAATATGCTTCACAAGCATCTCTTTTGAAACGAAATCTGCAATATAACATATATCTCATATATATAATATAAACATTCGTCTCAGGCAGTAATATGATCTCATCACAGAACATTGCAGCAGAAGAACATATATGAAATATTGGATATACTAGGACGTCCGTGTTTTCAATACGAGCCTGTATAAAACACGGATTCCACGGTCGTGATGAATAGCCAACCCCACATCCCTAGACCCCCTACGAGAGCGGCATGTAACACTGCCAATTCTAGGGTTAGGAGACCCGGTCTCGACTCCTCGAGATGGTCTCCCACTAGACCCTAGAACCCGGTTACTTGTGCTCCCCGCCTTAGGTCTACCTAATGCGGAAAAGTAAATAATATACAAGTGGTGACATCAACCTCATCCCGGAAGTGCCCCAATAAAAGAACATTACATACAAATGAATTTTACATGAAAGAAAAAGAAAAACTCTCATCTCACATAAAACCCCCGGCTATTCAAACGCGACGATCCAATACAACATATCACAGCAACACATAATATCTCATATCATCAACGTAAGCAAGTATGCGTATCCCGATTGTCGTTGATGTATATGTCACGATCCGAAAGTACGGAACATGACCGGCACTTAGACTACGAAACGTCTCGAGGCGCATGTAATCTAAGTAAGCCGAAAAACCCAGAAATCCAAACCAAGAAAAATAGCAGAGTGAAGGAAAACCAATTTAAATCAAGTAGTTTTAATAGCATAAGCCGAATTATGCCTTTTTAAAAACATCAAATATTTCCTGAAAATTTCGGCAGAGTCTCCTTTGTAAATACGGGCCCCCAAACGGGATACAACATGAATAGTATACGAAATCAAAAAAAGGCATCCCCAAGCGGGAGCTAGCTCTTCGTCAATCGACGGTCATAACCACACAAGCAATATAATATACAACGCCAAGGGCGAGGATCAAAACTCAATTAGAAACTCAAAACAACAAGAAATCCACAGAAATACAACGCGCGACTCTAAGGTCGAAAGAATAAACATCACTGGTCTCTATCTCAAATAAATACATGTTTGGTTGATGGAACTTCTAGATACAACAGAATAATGATATACAAGATATATAATGGGGGTACGATACAAGTAAACCCACCTACTAGCAAATCACCCGAACGAAACTATGCCCGCAAAGCCGTAAAGAACCCTGTACGTCAAACCTACAAGAAACTGGGGCACAACGGGGGTGAGTTGCCAACTCGTGAATAGAAAAATATCTACGAATAGAAATCGCATAAATAACGCAACATAGGTCAATGATCATAATATATCCTCAAATATATGTATAACATGCAACCTATAACAATGGCTAGGGTGATATCTAACCCGAGTGTAATCTCATGTGCCCGTGTCAGTGTCTCAGGTAGCAATATATCATATGAATGAGGTATGAATGCATGAAAACAGAATACATGTAAATGAAGAAACTGTTTTCATAATTTAGTGAGATTTCCTTTGTATTTTTAAAATGAGATATCATAAATGAAATCAGCATAAAACAGTGCCTAGCATCGGCACAAAACGTAATCCCAATATCTCGATATCTCTGTATCACAGTCTCTGTACCTCAATATCTCGAAATCTCAATGTCTCAATCACAATATCTAGGGCACCGTCAGTCCAGACCGGCCCCATCCATCTCAAGACCACGACGGTATCCTCCGGATATCCGACGCGTCGGGTAATATCACCGGTCGGTAGTGCTCCCCTGCCAGGCTCAACGTCAACAATACGATCCTCTTGCCCTGGGGTACTGCACCGGGCCCACCATGTACCCGAAACGGTTCCTCCACTCCTCGAATCGGGTCTCGAAATTCATCAGCAAACTCATGGTCGACGACTCATACATCATGGGAAAACCGCACTTTTTATTTTAAAAGAGAGAAAAGGTTTATTTATGTTTTTTCGGTTTTCCTCAAATCCAAGAAATCTCATGAAATCCGAATCCAAGTCATCAATAGCATGTAAACAGTGAATATAGGCATGAGAATCCATGAATATGGCATAACAATGAATAACAGTATGCATGAAGTGACAAGTAATAACTACAATATCTAAGCTGGCATATAAGGTAAGTACACTAATATTATGTCAAACTACTACCTATCATGCTAAGTTAAATGAAATAGTATTTTCTAAAGTGTTCGTGACATGGCAATTACCGATGAAGATGTGTGTGAGCCGGCAAGTAAGTGTACGTGGTACATACGCGTCATCGGTAATGGTGCTGGAGTCCTAACAGCATGATATTAATAATAGGATATGAATCATAATATAAGCATGCGATGCGGAGCGAACAACAATAATGAGCGGGAGCAAAATACTAAACAATGGTGCCCTTTGAAATAACACGAATCGTGGGGTTTTGAAAATAAGGGCTACGGTGGTTTTAATAAAGGATACGTCTTTTGAAATATCCGTAGATCCCTTGACTTGTCTTTTAAAATACCCACGATCCGTTAGTTTTGAAATAGGTAGAAATCTAATCTAGTCTGACAACTACACTAAACTATACGGCTGTACTAAAGGTAAGGAAACCGCCTAGCATCTGAGTCGATACATATATGAATATATATTAGTTGGTGATCCCGCCTCGATACTATCAATCCGATACCATATCTATAATCAGATATTCCCAAGTCAAGAGTGCGGATCAATCATCAATATAGCTCGTACGTAAATCTGTCGTACGATATCCCAAATCTGGGTACGGGTCAATATCACATTCATCATACTATTCACCTGGTATCCTCTTTATCAAATATCATGATCGGGGTACTGATCTACGTCTAGTACAATACTGATACCGCCTAAGTATGCATGGACGTGTGTGAAACACTACGTCAAGGACCCGCTACAACGTCATGTCGTATCTCAAATACGAATCCTGCCATATCACCGAATTCACAACCTCAATACAAATCTCATCGACTCATCTCAAACCCAAGTATCATCCTCAAATCCGTATGTGAACACATAGTACCATACCCATGTGAACACATAACTATATATTCCCGTATAAGCACAAATGAAAGAAGAAAGTATGCAAGTATGGGTTGGTGTGTGCATGCGGGGTGCGACCACGACTCTAGGGTTTCGCGACACTAAATATCCAAGAACCCCAAATATCCATATTATCATCAATATACTCAAACAATTTATAAACAATATATATATGTGTGTATACATATTCGTATACATCACCACGAACTGCGGGGGTGCTATACGCCATCCACCCGACTTCTCCCCGTAGATATAAATCTACTCACCTGGTCCTCGCTCGCCGGTACCGACGTCGCCACGCGCTTGCTTGTCGTCTCGAAGTCCACATGGGGTACCTACATATCATAACGCACCGTATCGCATTAAAACCAAATTCGAAATCGAAACGGCATACGAAAATCAAATCGGCACGCGCATCACGCATAGGTCAAAACCTATCGCCTACACATGCAAGAATAGCCAAACCAACCCTCGATGTCGATGTACAAACGTCAAACCATCGAGAAAAACCCAAACACTCTTATTTGCGCATTCACGAACACTAATTATAATATAAAATAGGTTAAAATTTACAAAAACCCCAAATTCACCTTAAAAGCCATTTTTCCGAAAATCTTGCAAGCAAAAATTACCCGTTTTAGTACAAAACTCGATGCTTAAACAATTCTAATGGCCATAATACTTATTAAACATCTTAAATAAGTCATAAAACCCATTTTCATAATTTAATCTCATTAAATTTCATTAGCCCCAAAATTCTAGTTTACAAATTAACCAATTTTAACAATTTTATAGCAAAAATGCACATACAACAATCTAGCTTGGATTTGCATGATCTAAAACATTAAACTACATTTTATAATGTTAATGAAGTCATGAAAAACCTAATTACATTTTTCTCTTAATCAAATTCATGGTTTACAAAAATCTAGTTTGCAATTTAAGCAATTTGGACAATTGAAATGTAGCAATCTAGCAATATAGCAAGTAGCTTAGCTTTAGCATTCCTAAAAATGTTAAACTACACCTTACAAACCTTTACACATGATAAAAACCCTAACTTACTCTCAATTCCCTTTTCTTTAAATTTCAAACTTCAAATTTAGAACTCTAATTAAACACATAATAGCTAGATTCAAGTAATTAAACAATAACTTAAGTAAAATGCTAAGATTATACCTCACTTAATTAGAGATCTAGCATGAAAATCTTGGCCTCCAATTTGCTCTCTTTTCACCACAATCCATGCTAGAATAGGCCAAAAAGAAATGGGTAAAGATTGGATTATGATTTTGTGAGGTTATACTTTGATTTTTGATGAATTTGTGACGATTTTTTTTGAAGAGAATGAGAGGAGAAACAAATGGGAGGGCTGCTGAATTTGGACAGCAGAAATGGGGAAAGGGAGAGAGAGAAAGTGGGTGTGGGTGCATGTGGAATTGTCAAAGTCAACCCAATATCCATACCTCTTTATAAAACAATTTCCTCACATGAATTAAAGCCAAAAGATGGGGGGAAAGTGGCTGTCCAGCAGAGGTGGGGCAGGCCAAAAGTGAGGGGTGAGGTTGTGAGAGAGTTAACAAAAAAATTCTATGCAAAAAGACCCCTCTCAAGTTACCAAATTGCAAGTTTTCGCTAATTTCACCAAAAAAGCCTTTTTTCTTCAATAATTTCTAAACCGTTTTGGCAAACCATTTCATTTCAAAAACAACATGTTAAAATTTTGTTTAATGTGTTATGATGCACAAAATTTGTTTCAACCCATTCCAATTTGTAATTTTCCCTAATTAAATGTATTAGTGACGGCTTAAAAATAATATTAAAATAATTTTTTTCAGAAAATTTGAAATTTCACCAGTGGCTCAATAAACACTAAATACTAGCAATTACATAGCTAGAATATGTATATTTAATTTTATAATAAAAATATTTGTATTTTGACTTTTTACAGAAAACCCCCTTATTTTACCCTTTTTTTCGAAATTTCACCGAAACGATTTTCAAAATGTTACAGTATAGTAACGAAGCCGGCGATACACCAGATACTATGCTTACGGTCATAGAAAAGAAAGTGTAAAACTACAACAGTTGGAATCCGCATCCATTTTAGACATCGCATGCCTAACAATTATAAACCCCGCATTTTAGTCTCTTTATCGAAAACAATTTTCAATATCAAGTCGGGCAATTCAACAAGATTCCCGATATCCTGATCGAATGCTCGTCGCAAACTTTAGTAGACGGCCGCACCCCTGGATGCCGTCGACGAAGTGCACTAAGACGGAACACCGCTGCCGCGAGCACCCAAACGGATGCTATTGGCGACGGGGTTCTCCTACAGTCACTTGGTCGGGGCTATGGGACGTGGTTGTCTATTAAGTTTACCCGGCGAGTATCCGCGCACGCTACGTGATTGCGACGGACTTTTGATCACATCAAAATTCCGTGGCAACCGATCATTAGAGACTGAACTGCTAGATTTATAACATTCAAATTAGTTATCTCATAACTACATATGGATTCCAAATATTGTATCACATTCCAGATTAATAGACAACGTTAAACTTTCCGATCGAATAATCAAACACCCAAGATTTCCCCAATATATCTCAACACTTGAAATCAGTTTAAAAATATCCATCACATGCCAAAGTACCAATGGTCCAGCCGTAGAAGGGTCAAGCTAACGCCTCACATGTGGCACGCCGTACTGCCCCAAACCCTAAGGTTTAGAGGCAGTTCAAGACGGTCACATAATCGAGTTAAGGTTTGTTGTCTTCTAGAGGGTCCACCGCGTTACTTGCATGACTTAGAACGTTCTTAAACACGAGAAAAAATCCAACTTTTGAAAAAATTTCCGACTGGGGAAAAAGTGAGTTATTGATATCCGTTCGAACTTTTTAACAGTTTCTAAAATTATCCGGAAAAACTAAACAAAGTTAAATTATCTGATCGAATCAAGGAGTCCCCAATACAACCCTAGAAAACTCAACACTTGAGTGGAATTAAAATATTCCCAGAAAAAATTGCCAAGAAAGGACCTAAGAATAATTAAGTGAAATTCCAGGGACTAAGTCCAAATTTTGGCCGCGGAACCGCCGCAAAAACCATGGTTTCGCCGCAGTTCCGCGGTAAAATTGTTGACTCAGAGATCCGTACTTCACAGTAATTCTTATTTTTTCCTGCTTGTTTTTCTGAGCATTTTTAATTCAGAAAAAATCAACTTTTTGAAAATTGTCCAGAGAGGGTTCCGTATCGGGGTTTCGGCGTTCGATCGGACTTTAAACTTCGTCTAGAGTTTGCCTAAAGCTCTAGCTTGGCTTTGATACCACTGTAGGGTTGCTAGGCACGCGCACAAGGTTCTACGAGGCATCAACCATGCCCGATTAAAATTTTAGCCGTGCCGAACAACCCGACGCCGGATCTTTAAACTAGGGTTTAGGCAAAAACGAACATGTTAAACGCTTTAACACTAAGTGAGAGGGATTACAACCTTTGTAGATCCGGTCCTTCACTTCTTAAGCTCCGTGTTGAGGTCCCTTTGCTGCGATCATCGTGTTCCCGACTCTCGAGAGGCTTCAAGAAGAGAATGATGCAACCTTTGCTTCCGATCTTCGATACAAAGATGATCTACCATGAATTTTCGTTAACACAAGCTAACACTCATGAAATGATGTGAACACCATCATCTAAATGGCAAGGATAGATGAGGATGATGAAGTAAAATATTTACTCTCATTTATAATCTTTTTCTCACTCACTTTCGTCACAAAAGAAAGCTTTTTCATGAAGAAGCTCAAGGAAGAAGAAAAAGAATGAAGATGATAACTTAATCCTTTTGTGATGAACAATGAATTATTGTAGTGGTTACAAATCTAACCAAGGGTTAAGCATGAGAGAGTTAACCCTTGTAGAGAGTTAACTAGGGTTAATGGTTTGGATTGGGTTAACATAATATCTCACAAAAATATCAAGCAACCACAAAGTCAAAGCTTCATGGAAGCTTCATGCAAAAGCAAACCCTAACCAAGATTAAACTCTAATCCATTGTTAAATTTGTAACCCTAACATGTTACAATATTATATATCACATATACAATATATTTTGTAACAATAGATAATAATATAATTAACATATATCGCATAAATATCAATGTTTTATCCCGTGAGAAAATGAATCTTTTAGTGAGAAAATATTAGTTAATGTAATTTAATATATGATATATATTATTATACATTAAATTATCGAATCAACACTTGATCCGATAATCCGGCTATTTCACAAATAACCGACTAATACGATGACCCGGCTATATCACATATACCCGGCCGATATCTCATATCGCGAGAATCCAATACGGTATCACATACCGCATTATCCTCGGTCCCGCACATATCACATATGTGTTCCTACTCTGTTTTGCCTGAGCCAAGAAAACTCTGTGTAGGACTCTAAAGAATCGTCAATACGCTGGCAGTAGGTGATGATCATATCAAATACCCACAAGCTGCAAGCGGTCAGCTAAACGTAACAGCCACCCAGGTATTGAGCGCTCAGAAGATCAACAAGCATGCATGTACAATCTCCTGTGAATCCAAATAGTAACACTCCCGTACAGTCCGGTCTCGTCGTCTGATATGTCGCATATCTCGCCTAATGGTGGTAAACGTCAGACCCCAGTAGCTCGATAAGTCGTGTCGATATGATGTCTATAACAGTTCGAGAAACTACTGTTAACACTTACCAGTAAATCTCAGCAACCCTGGCCAGGGATTTCCGGTTATAGCCAATCGAACACAGCGCAACATCAACTCCATATACCGGGAGAGACGAATCCCCTCCTATCGCTCATTGCCTCCATGTGATTCGGGACTACTGTTATGATGTCTATAACAGTTCGAGAAACTACTGTTAACACTTACCAGTAAATCTCAGCAACCCTGGCCAGGGATTTCCGGTTATAGCTAATCGAACACAGCGCAACATCAACTCCATATACCGGGAGAGACGAATCCCCTCCTATCTCTCATTGCCTCCATGTGATTCGGGACTGTACCTAAAAGCCACCTCTTTGCACGCCCTCGTGGACGTGGTATGATGGAAATCAAAGCACAGTGGGAATCACACAAGACTCTATGACGATCTCGGGTCAACAGACTACTCTGTACCAGTGTCACCGGAGAACTACCATCTGACGTGATGTATAATACCATCTGGGAGTTCTCGGCGAGTCCGTCCAGTGTACCCAGTCTCCAGTGAGCACTCGTACACCATCCTTGATGTCAAACACCAATGGATATAGGATCATCCATCTCCCATCATATGGGTCAAGATACGTATACGCTAGTCTACTCTAGTGTATCGATGCCCTGTCTCGATACACCCTCGACTAGAAACAGTTATAGGATGTACTCGTCGACTACCGTGGCTCCACTAGTATGATCTCATCATAGTCCCAGTAGTCGAGTACATATCCTAATGGCTTTATCAACATGTAACATAGAGACAATATGAGTACATGTTAAGATAAAGTACAACCAGATAGCATACTATCATGTCGAGCAAGAAATTCCTCCCTATATATGTCCTAGCATCCACTACAATATACATCATATGTACAGTAATGGCCTCTAGGGCATACATATAACTAACAGAGCGAACTCATCCGGAAACCCTACTGAGCCTAACAGTGACAATGTATATACAGTCCGGTCCATTCGTCTATGAGTATCGCATATCTGCCTAGGGGGCTTGTAACGTCAGACCCCCAATAGCAGTATAAGTCGTGTCAGAGTGTAGCCCAATAACACCCTGAGATACTACTGGAGTACCTACCAGTAAATCTCCTGCCACGGCCGTGGGCTTTGTGTAATGGCTATCCTAGACGCAGCACGATCTCACCCCCAATACCGGTAGAGACGAATCCCCTGCCGATCCGCTCACATGCCTCCATGTGGCTCGGGACTGTACCCAAAAAATACCTGTTTGCACGACTCCTTTGAGCCGTGGTAGGGTAGAAATCAAAGCACAGTGGGAACTCACACGAGACAAATGACGACCTCAGGTCGATGAACTAACCTGTACACATGTCACCAGGGAACTGCTATCTGACGATAGGTATAATACCAACTAGCATATTCCCGACGAGTCATGTCCGGTGTACTCATATCCCAATGAGCACCTGTATAAATCTTAGGTGATCCAACTGACACCAGTGGCTTGTGATACTGGCCACCGCCCCTCATCGGGGTCTCGACTGTATACACTAGTCTACTCCGGAGTATCAATGCTCTATCTCGAAACTCCCACGACTAGGGACCAAAATTAAGGATATGTATATAAACCACCCAACTCTCACGTATATGATCGCCATCAAACTGTTGGTAGTAAAGCAAGATCCTAAGGGCTTTATCAAAGTGTAACAGTGATCAGTCACCTGAACCTGTACACGACTAATAAAGGCAAACCAGATAGCATACGGTCATCTCGAGTAAGACTGTCCTACTGGTATAGGTCCTCCGCAATCATTGCAATCACGTACCTGCGATCCAATAATTGACTATGAGCGCACTATCTCCAACAATCTCCTACTTGCACTCAAGGCTAATTATTGCGATGTCGACTACTCACAGCCCGTGTGAAACCGAACATCCAACTCCTCTACTAATCAGTTTCACAAAGCCCGTTCGTAAAACTATTGTGTTCGAGAAATAGCCTCAGTGAGTGGATCCGCCTAGATGTTTCTTTCTATATCTCTCTTAATCTCAAGTTCGCGGAGAAAACCATCTCCCGAATCGAGTAATACCTGTCTTAGAATATGTCTGGATATCTGATGGGACCCAGTTCATAAATGAACTCCAAATCCAAACTTCTTAGACTGTATCGATCACTGAACCTAATCAGTATCCTGCACCAAGCCTCCCACAGTATCCTCTTAGACCACCTGTCCATAATACTGTCCCTAATCAGAGGGAAAACTATAACTCTGACAATCACTCTGTCATCCATGTCACCTGTGAAGCCTGGAATGATAACCGTCTCCCGAAGGAGGCTGCCATCATCAAATCCGTAGAACATGTACTTATGTTCTAAAACTGCTTTCTTATGTTTCTCCAGGATTGGATTAATACAAACTTATTGCATCTAGTGCAAAAACAACATCTGGTGTGGTACTTGACATCTCATGATTGACTCAGTTTCTTAAGCAAGTGATCTGCCAATCATGCCCATCCCACTCCTCTTTAGTCTGTAAGACACCTTTAGAGAGGGTGACTCCATCACCTGCAGGTACACCACCATGCCAGGAGTCATGTATTCCAAATACCATTAGAATACTGTCAAAGTACCCACATTGGGAAACTACCCAAATCTAGATCTAAAACCATATATCTAGAAACCAGAATGTCAAATATTATATCCATATCCTGTCTGGAGAAACAACTGTGTGACGACCACAGTACAACCGATCGTAGTATAGGAATTTTACTTCCTACTCTATGTATGTCATCCAGATACCATGACATCACACCCTACTACCTTCTTAACCGATCCATCCCCTATTCTGATGAAGTCAACCCTATGACTGTCACATCAAAATTAGATGATCTATCACCGTTATATTTGCTCTAGTCTATAAATAGACATAAGCTACTTTCCCACTATGCTTCTGCTGCTCCCACTGACTACGACAACCCTCTGGCTGAATAATATATACGTGCACTTCTAAAGCTTGTTTAGAACGACGCTATACTTAACCTCCTGCCGGGTCTCACAATCTGGAACAACAGTAGTGTCAAGTCTGGGTAAACAAGAACCTCCCTGTCACCATCCTTGAGGCTACCGGAGTACCTCTCGGGTGTCTGAGGTTACCCACCATATCTGCGGAGTGGTTAATGGAATGTCAAACCTGATTGAATCTTTTGGTCCTTTTAAATTTTCCGTAATCGTTTGCGGTTCTAGAATCACTTCCAGTTCTACCATACTCCCACTACTGTTTTCTGAAAAAATCCATTTTACTAAAACTGTGGCGAGTCAAGAACAATATCACTATTGATCTTCCAAATGGTAGAATATCAACCCTCGTCATAGCCAGGGTCAACCCACAAACAGCCATTACAGAAACGTGCCCTGAGTTGTCCAGAGTCTGGTTTTAAGCTTAAGCTGGACAACTTCCCGTACCTTAACATCTTTTAAGGTATGAACTATTCTATATCCAATATAGAAACTTTGGTACTTATTTAATTGGAACCAGATTCAAATCATGCAGCTGTCTTCAGTGCATATCAACTTAATGGAAAGAGGCTAATCAGCATTACTCAACTTAGGAATCCATCCAATTATGAGTAATCTGAAAAAGAAAAAAGTTTATCAAAACCATTACTATCATCTGAATACCAATCACACGAATCTACATCTTCGATCTCTTTGAAGAATCCCGATACTTGTGATACCTGGGTCTCTAATTTATTCTTATACCCACAACTTCTCAAAACTTTGACCTTGTATTTCTACGAAACACTTGTCTAAAAACTAGAGAAGTCATAAATAATTAGAACATAGTACGAGGACCTACCCCTTTGTCCTGATGGACACTGGACAACATACAATACTCTGTATAAGTCCGCTGAGTTTGAACAACTCAAAACCTGTGCGCCGTAGGTGGAAAACTGTACCCTGGCGATTTCCTGAAATATCACCAATTATAACGAATTCCGATATAATGAGGATAATCACCTAATTCCCAATAACTTACTCCCACTCATCATCTGTAAAACCATACAGATATGAGAATGAAACCTGGTAAATACATACCCTTGGAGTAAGTACCTAATCGGGAAAACAGTTTTCTTTTAACAATGCACTGAAACATGAAAATGTTTCGTAGGGGTATCTTTGTATTCTTAGTAATGCCTCTTCTATAATCCAATTCATGACTATAACCGTATATTTCTTTGCCATCTTTCCAAATCCCTTTATTTGTCTTTAGTCATTACCTTCTGTACACCATCGTTAGGCTAAATCGTTTTCTTCTTTCTCTACCGTTCGGCACCAGCTTATGGTTTGGAAGAAGACTATCCAGTAAGCATAATAGGTGTACCCTCCTAAACCAAGGAGTACTCGCAACTTGAGAGAAGGTGATGATAAAAGACAACTGAATAATACCTTTTTTTAAAGGTGAAATAGGAGTGGCGATGAAGTACGCGGTTTGGTCGTGAATGATAACAGTTGCAATTTACTTTGCCCTCTTTCTAATCCCTTTATTTTGTCTTTACATATTACCTTCTGCACACCCTACTTAGGCTAATTGGTTTTCTTCATTCCCTACCTTTCGGCACCTGCCTATGGTTTGGAATAAGACTATCCAATAAGCGTAATAGGTGTACTCTCCTAAACCAAGAAGCCCTCGCAATCTGAGAGAAGGTGATAATAAATGACAACTGAATAAACCAATTCTATTTCTCCTGAACCTGGATCCACCCTCGAAGAAGTCCCTTCGAGTTCGTATATAACCATACGATGGATCTATCCAATGGAAGTGGATGTCCGTAGTAATACGGGGTGTTCTGAGAAATACAAAGGGTAAAAGAAGGAGCGGCAATGACTTATGCAACTTAGACAATCCAAAAGCCAGTATATTAAGAAGGTTCGGTCAACTTGGTCACCGAGTCATAGTCTAGGGTCGGTCAAAGGTCGCTGCCAAAGAGAGAGAGAAAAGAAACACTCTGCGTGCACTCTAACCTAGATCAGAATGGTTATCACTTTATCTAATCCGGAAACCTCCCACTGTCCTGTCAAATTCTCCTCCAAACCTGAAAGAAGAATCAATAGGGATCACCCGAAGAGTAAAACAACTCATCAGTGGGAATCGGGATCCAACTCTCATCGCATGATAACGTGATGGAATGCATCCACGTTACTCATACTCCAGAAGGTATGCGCATACTTGGTAAGTTTCAGTTTCTTTAGAAACTCCCGATATGATTTATGCCCCATGCTCTTATGACCTTGGCTTTGGTCAAAATGTCATAAGTCACATGCCAAGTTCTACCCGTCACAATCTTGTCAATTTGAACCTACCCGCACATGCCCCTGACTTTGGCCTATCGGCAGAACGACTGTCCCAAACCAACTCATCTATCTATGCAACAAATGAATACCCAGCAGCTACCAAACACTATGCCTTAACTTTGGCTAAAATGCATAGCTTGAATACTAGTGAATACCCAAAAGAAATGACGGAGGGCTACGACTGGTTTTTGGCGAAAAACCTTTAACGTAGTGAACTTGATATCGCTGAAGGAACATAATAGCTTTTATAAAAATATAGTGGCGAAAACCTTTTGCTAAAGAGGTCATTCCCGGTGAAGGGATCTCGGCTCTTTCCTCGTGGAATGAGGTGCAGGATATTGCACTGAATACCGCGATGCAAAACAACATGTAATCGACTATAGTGAAGTTATTACCCTTACGCAAACTTCTGCCCAAGGGGTCAGTCCCGGTGAAGGGATATCGGCCCTTGCCCCGTCGAATGAGGTGCAGGATATTCCAACCGAATATCACTATGCAAAACAAAAGGAAATATCTTTGTAATAACACTTTTTAAATTTGTTCCAACAACTGCCAAATAGGTTTTCTTTCCTTTGCATTGATCAGAATCAACGCAGTCCCATCAATCAATCACACCAGAAAAGAACGAAAATAAAATGTACGTATATGCCATCCGCATTTCTCACTGGGTCCCGTCATCACCCGTTAGGTTACTTAACTAACGACAGAGCGGGGACTGGACTAGTGCGGGTGTAAAACATATACAACATCTAATAGTATATATACCAATATACAATAATCGCTCCAGGCGTGATAATATGCAACATTACAGAAAAGTAATAAGCATCACAAAACAATACAGATAATCTGGGATCCCCGAGTTTCACAGAGCCGCTGCTGAAACCTGACGTTCCCCTGGTCGTGTGGATAACCTGTGCAATGAAACCTAGACCCCTACGGGTGCGGCAAGTTACCCGCCAAAACCTGAAGCGAGGAAGCCCCCTACAGCATAGTGAATGGACCACCCTGCACTTCACGGAATCCGGTAGCTTGAGTACCCCTCCTTGGGTCAACCTGTACCCCCTACGAGTGCGGGGAATAGTCTACCAATTTTAGAGTAAGGCCCCTCTGCCTCTCAAATCCATGAGATGCGGACCCGTTGCCCTCCAGAACCCGGCTATCCGTGCACTCCGTTGCGGGGTAAAACCTAGTACAGAAATGAAAAATATGTACAATAGGTACATCGACCTCAACCTGGTCGTGCCCCAAAAGAATATTATACAAACAGGAAGTGACGGCAGTCCACATGTTGGACGCTCGCCCCATAATATCAAATGTACAAATAAATCCAAACTGCACTACCATTGCACACTGCTATCCACCACGACAAATCCGCAACATCACAGCACAACACAGAACATCAACGCGAATGTCACGTTCGCAAACCCGTCTAAAAGAACTTTAGCAATCAGACGCGGTTTACCGATCAAATGACTTTCCCTGTCGGAGATATAATGTAAGCACTGTAAACTAACTGTAGGGTTCCTAGGCACACACTAGAGGTCTCACAAGGCATCAACCATGCCAATTTACAATTTTAACGGTGCCGAGAAACCCTAACAAGATCGTTGGCTAGAATTTTAGGCGATAAAATGAAACTAGTTTACAACTAAACTAAAAGAACGGAAATACAACCTTTGTAGATCCGTTTCTCTACCTCCAAAGCTCCATGATGAAGTCCTCTCCGCTGTCCAAATCGAACCATGACTCTAGCATCGGCATCATCGGAGAAAAAGCGGGCTAGGTCATCGACGACGATGCCGAAGATGATCTACGTCGAGGCATCGTTAGATCAAGCTCCAACTTCACCAAGTCATGAAACTTATGAAGAAAACACACTCTACTACTTGGCAAGAGGTAGAGGATGAAGAAATAGGAGATGGGTTCACTTTAGAATTGGATTTCTCACTCTTTTTCTCACTTTGCCATTAAAGCTATCAAGCTTTTTCTTGAAGTGAAGAAGAAGAAGAAGATGAAGAATATGATAAGTGTTATTTTAATAAACAAAAAGAATTCCTTCTTATCATATTCTCAACCATAGTTAAGTGTAGAGAATCAACTAGGGTTAGTTCAAATGGTTAGGGTTAAGCAAGAGATAAGAATGATGACTTAGTCAAAGCTTCATGAATGTTCAACTAAAAAACAAACAAAGCTACCATTCTTATATATTTATCAAAAATGAATAAACAAATAAATAAAAGAATAAGAAAAACCCTAATCATCAACTTAACCATGGTTTAATTCTTTACACTTAACCAAATGAGCATGGATCATCAAACATGATACAAACATGTGCACAAAAGTATATCGCATATACAACTTGCACATCAAGTGAGAAAATCCCTTTAAAGTGAACCAATACTAGTTAATGCAAAGTAATATATCAAATATATAATTATGTATTAAATCATTAAATCAACACTTGATTTAATGATCCGGTCATATCGCATATAACCAACTAATTTCAACAGTAACAACTTATCGAATCAACACTTGATCCGATAACCCGGCTATATCGCATATAACAGATCAATGTCACAAATCGCGAGAATCGAATACAGTATCACATACTGGTATCATTCTCGGTCCCGCACATATCTCATATGCGCTCCTATTTCGTTTCGCTTGAGCCAGGAAACCTCTGTGTAGGACTCTAAAGACTCGTCAATACGCCGGCAGCAGGTGATGATCATATCAAGCACCCACAAGCCGCAAGTGGTCTGCTAAACGTAACGGCCACCCGGGTATTGAGCGATCAGAAGATCGACGAGAAAGCCCGCTCACACTCCAGTGAATCCAACCAGTAACACTACCGTACAGTCCGGTCTCGTCGTCTGATATGTCGCATATCTTGCCTAGGGGTGGTAAACTTCAGACCCCAATAGCTCGATAAGTCGTGTCGATATGAGGTCTATAACAGTTCGAGAAACTACTGGTAACACTTACCAGTAAATCTCAGCAACCCTGGCCAGGGATTTCCGGTTATAGCCAATCGAACACAGCGCAACATCAACTCCCTATACCGGGAGAGACAAATCCCCTCCTATCGCTCATTGCCTCCATGTGACTCGGGACTGTACCCAAAAACCACCGTTTTGCACGCCCTCTTGGACGTGGTAAGGTGGAAATCAAAGCACAGTGGGAACCACACAAGACTCTATGACGATCTCGGGTCAACAGACTACTTTGTACCAGTGTCACCAGAGAACTGCCATCTGACGTAAGGTATAATACCATCTGGGAGTTCTCGGCGAGTCCGTCCAGTGTACCCAGTCTCAACTGAGCACCCGTATATCATCTCCGATGTCAAACACCAATGGATATGGGATCATCCATCGCCCATCTGTATGGGTCGAGAAGGTATACGCTAGTCTACTCTGGTATATCGATGCCCCGTCTCGATACACCCACGACTAGGGACTTTGAAGGATGTACTTATGGACTACCATGTCCCCACTAGTATGATCCGCATCATAGTCCAGGTAGTCAAGTACACATCCTAAGGGCTTTACCAACATGTAACAGAGAGACAATCAGTATACACGTTAAGGTAAAGATCAACCAGATAGTATACTATCATTTCGAGCAAGAAAGTCCTCCCTATATATATCCCAGCATCCACTACAATATACATCCAATGTACAGTAATGGCCTCTAGGGCATACATATAACTAACAATCTCCCACTTGCACTAGGGCCATCTGATAGCAATGGTTGTAGTATCTCATACTCAACCATCCCATAAAAGTCTCTCTCTGGGAATAGGCCTTCGTGAGTGGATCCGCCGTGTTATCCTCTGAGTCTGCTCTCCAAACCTCGATCACCCTGGAAATCAACTATCTCCATGATCAGGTGATGCTGCTCAGAATACGTCTGGGTCACTGATGGGACCGGGGTTCCTGGCATAAGCCACAACTCCATTGTCACACAATGGGAGGAACCAAGTTCATTTCATGAACCTATATACACCCAAACTGCCTCTTTGGTAGCATCTTAAGTAGCGATGTATCTAGCCTTTATCTTCTAGTATGCCACGGTATTTAGCTTGGAACTCTTCCAACATACCGTCCCTTTACCAAGGGTAAAGACAATGCCTGTGACTGACATTCAGCCGTCTTTATCACCCTGGAACACTTCCAGTGATTCTCCCCAGGATCGATTGATACCATCTCACTACAACTAGTGAGAATCCTAACATCCAATTAAATCTATCTCATAGATCCAAAACTCAGGATTTAGGAGGTATCATTTTGATCCTACACGGAGAATCTTTGTGATAAGCGGAGATTGATCGAGCGTAGCATAGGAAACTCCTTCCCTATCAAGAGTATGTCATCCACGTACTCTACGAGGATCACTGCCATACTCCCTACTACCTTTTTGTTTATACAAGGATCATCTACCATTTTGATGATGTCAAACTCTTTGACTATCTATCAAAACAGATGTTCCAACTCCACGATGCCCGCTTTATCAAATAAAACATCTTGCACACGTTTCCGCTGCTCTCACTGTCTACGAGGCCCTCTGGCTGTGTACTTATAGACGCACTTTTCTAAAACATCATTTAGAAAAGCAGTCATGACACCCAACCACCAGATATCGTAGTCATGGTATGTAGCCGTGGCAAGTAGGATCTAGATGGACTTAAGCTTAGGTACTGGAAAAGGTTTCATCATTATCCACGCCTGGTCAATAACGAAAACCTTTAACAAGTCTAGCTTTGAAAGTCTCAACTTTTCCATTTACACCAAGTAATCTTCTCAAGATATACTTGCTCCTGATGGGAATTTAACCCTTCAGATATAGCAACCAAAGTCCATACTTTGTTGGTGTATAAGGATTCCATCTCAGATCGATAAACATCCAGCCATTCTTACAGAGTCTCACTCCTGATGGCCAGCTCGAAACTAGTTGGGTTATCATCTCAAGATGCAATCCTCGCTCCCACTGTCATAGAGAAACAGAAGTATCTCTCAGGTGGGTGAGGAACCCTACTAGATCGGCGGAGAGGCTGAGGTTCGTTGGAATCTACTGAATCCTTTGGTTCTTATCAAATCATCAGCTGTATTTTGTATAGCTGGAACCTTTCCAGTTCTACATAACAGACTTTGCCTCGAGCTTGTCCAGATTTTGCTTTTAGACATAGGCTGGACAACCCTAAATCTTAACTAACTTAAGAAATGGGCTCTTCCCTTTCTATATCTCATATGGAGTGGTAGGCAACTGATTTGATTGGAACCCTATTCAATAGGTATGCATCTTCTCAAGTGCATAACTCCCATAAGAAAATAGGTAACTCAGTAGTACTCATCATAGAGCACACCTTATCATATAGGGTGTTTCTGCTCCGTCCCGATATACCATCGTGCTATGGTGTATACGGAGGAGTAATTCTGAAAGAGAATCTCATTCTCCTTTAAAATAGTCCAGGATTTCCGTGCTCAAGTATTCTCCTCCTTGATCACATCAAAGGACATAATACTTATACCCGTATTTTGGTTCTCTACTTCTAACTTATATTCTGTGAATATCTCAAAAGGTTCGGACTTATGTTTCAACAGGAACATATGTCTGAATCTAAAGAGATCATTAGAGAACGTAATAAAGTATAAAGAACCAGTTCTGGCATGTGTAGACAGGGGACCTTCCATACAACATCATGTATCAGTCCCAAGAGTTCATTAACTCTTTCTCTGTTTCCAGTAAACGGAGCTATGGTCATCTTATCTTTGTGACATGACTGGCGAGTTCCACAAGATGTAAATTCAAACTAATTTAAATATGCATCTTTATGTAACTCTAGCTAGTAGGGTCACATTGATCTGACCTAGTCTACAATACATCAAGAAGGAATGGTTCAATTCTGAACTCTTCCTCTTGTGTGTGTTCTGTATACTAAGAACTGTGGTTTTATTTAGAACATCAACGCTTTTAGATAACGTGCCTGAACCGATCAACATTTGATATAGGAAATGTTCAAAACATTATCCAACAATACAAAATTTTATCATTTCATTACTAATAAAGAGACTGATATGATTTTGTATATCAGGTTCGGTATCTAATAACATTCGTTCAGAATCAATGTATTGGTAATACAGGGTGACAGTGACCGACAGACTTGGCTTCAACTCTTGCCCCGTTTTCTGCCTCATGAAACTTATCACCCTTTCTCAGTTCTTTACCTATCCGTAGCCTATGTAACAGATTACATATCTGGGATCCTGATCCGGTATCATATACCCAGGACGTAAAGGACATTGAGAAACAGTTCTGTATAATGAACACACCCGAAGATGATGCATCATATGCACTTTCTTCGTTTGGGCGGCACGGGAATTCTGGTATTCCCCTATTTCCTGCTCTGTCTTATGACTATTATAAGTTGGAGCGGGACCAACGTTCCCCAGCTCAGTATAACAAGCGGGTTCGGTCACTATTCCGTATTATTATCTTGATTAAGGCGTGATATGGTCGCTATCAGGAGAGAGAGAGAACAAAACACTCAGCGTGCGCTCTTGCAAGATCAGATTGGTTATTATTTTATCTAATCAGGATGGCTCCCACTGCTTTTTATCAAAACTTCTTTCAAACCCTAAAAGGAAAGACTAGCCGGGATTAATTACACACTACAAGTTCGCCAATCTTTCAGCCAGGCCAGTGTCGGTACTTTGAGGGAGGTCCCCCGTGCTTTCGCACGAACCTAATTAATGTAAACCTCGTTTTCCCAGAGGCATAACCCCATTGACACCTTTCTAGACACCAACTTGACCGGCTAATTGTAATGTATAAAACTCTCCCAGGAGTAACAATTACTCGCAGCGGGTATCGGGATCCAACTATCTCATAGAAGGTATGCAATCTCATTGCAAATTTCAACACTTGAAATTCCCGATAATATTTTGCCCCAAACGTGCTATGACCTTGACGAAAGCCAACAAACCATAGCGCGCTAGTCAAGTTCAACCCGTACATTTCTTGATTGAATTAATCCCACCCGCACGACCCTTGACGAAAGCCAACAAAGCCGCACGACTACCCTAATCCAATCGCATCGTATGCTAGCAGATAAGCAGCATATAGCTACCGCACACTGCACCTTGACGAAAGCCAACAAATGCAGCACGAATACTATATACAACTTATCTGAAATGACGGAGGGCTACGACAGGTTTTTCTGAAAACCTTTTGCGTAATGAACTTGATATCGTTGTAGGATCGAATGAATTTTGAAATGGAGTGTTTTTGAGGCTTTTCTAGTTTTGCTAAAGGAGTCACTCCCGGTGAAAGGATCGTCGGTCCTTTCCTCGTCGAATGAGGTGCGGGATATATCATATATATCACTGTGCAAAGCAAAAACACTTAAAAGCAATCAAAAGACAAACCGAGTGTGTAGCATCTGCCAGTTATTGCTAAAGGAGTCACTTCCGGTGAAGGGATCTCGGTCCTTTCCTTATCGAATAAGGTGGAGGATATATCATATATACCGCTGTGCAAAGCAAGAACTGTAGCTACCTGTTTTATTTTGAAATTCGATTCTACAACATCTTAGGTTTCTTTTATTTCATTAATCTCATTAATGAAGTCCCATCATTTAAATTACCTAAACATCACAGATAAATACGACGTACACTTATGCCATCCGCATTCGCCTCGATGTCCCCTCGTGCACCGTTAGGTTAGGTGACTAACGGCAGAGCGGGGCAGGGCTAGCACGGGTGTAAAACAAAAGTAACGTATATATAATATATCATATATACTATATACTGTATCTATCACAGAACATCACATGATCACATCATAGATATCGCAGCAGAAGAAACATATATGAAATATTGGATATACTAGGACGTCCGTGTTTTCAATACGAGCCAGTATAAAACACGGATTCCACGGTCGTGATGAATAGCCAAACCCACACCCCAAGACCCCTACGAGAGCGGCAAGCAACCCTACCAATTCTAGAGTTAGGAGACCCGGACTCGACTCCTCGAGTTGGTCTCCCACTGGACCCTAGAACCCGGTTACTTGTGCTCCTCTCCTTGGGTCTATCCCAGTGCGGAAAAGTAAATAATATACAAAGGGTGACAACCTCCGCAACCTGGAAGCGCCCCAATAAAAAGAATATTACATACAAGGTTTTTACATGAATGAAAATGAAAAAACACTCATCTCACATAAAAACCCCCGGCTATTCTGACACGACGATCCAATATAACATATCCAGCAACACATAACATCACATGTCATCAACGTAAGTAAATATGCGCATCCCAATTGTCGTTGAGATATTGCAACGAAACCGGCGATATCACATACTACACTTACGGTCACAGAAAAAAAAAGTGTAAAACTACAACAGTTGGAATCCGCAATCTCTTTAGACATCACATGCCTAATCAAATGAATTATTTAGACATCGCATGCCTAACAATTATAAACCCCGCATTTTAGTCTCAAAATCGAAAACTCTTTTCAATATCAAGTCGGGCAATTCAACAAGATTCCCGACATCCTGATCGAATGCTCGTCGCAAACTTCAGTAGGCGGCCGCACCCCCGACGCCGTCGACGAAGTGCACCAAGGCGGAACACCGCTGCCGCGAGCACCCGAACGGATGCTTTCGGGGACGGGGTTCTCCTACAGTCACTTGGTCGGGGCTATGGGGTTAGGCTGTCTATTAAGTTTACCCGGAGAGTATCTGCGTACGCTACGTGATTGCGACGGACTTTTGATCACATCAAAATTCCGTTGCAACCGATCAAGTGAGACTAAACTGCTATGTTTATAACATTCATTCAGTTATCTCATAACTTCTTGTGAATTCCAATTATTGTATCCCATTCCGGATAAATAGAAAATGTTAAACTTTCCGATCGAACAATCGAACACCCAAGTTTTCCCGATACAGATCAACACATGAAACAAGTCTAAAAACATTCAGTTCGTGCCTCAGTACCAACGGTCCAGCCGTAGAAGGGTCAAGCCAATGCCTCACATGTGGCACGCCGTACTGCCCCAAACCCGAAGGTTCAAAGGGCAGTTCAAGACGGTCACATAATCGAGTTAAGGTTTGTTGTCTTCTAGAGGGTCCATCGAGTTACTTGCACTACTTAGAACGTCTTTAAACTATGGAAAAATCCAACACTTTGAAATTTCCCGACAGGGGAAAAGGTGGGTATTTGTATCCGGTCGAACTTTTTAACATATTCAAAAATTATCCGGAAAACACATAGACACAGTTTGATAATCCGATCGAATATACGAACTCCCAATACAACCCCAGAACACTCAACTCTTAAATCAAATTAAAAATTCCCAGAAAAACCAGAACCATAAAAGAGGAATTACTGTGCAAAAATGGTTGATTAAACTCATTAGTTGGCCGCGGTTCCGCCGTACTATGAACAGTTCATGGAAAACGTTTTGCACCGTAATTCTTAGATTTCCCTGCTAATTTTTCTGCATATTTTTATTTTCGAAAAAGACCAGATTTCAGAAATTGTCCAGAGAGCATTTTAGGGTTGGGGTTTCGGGTCGATCGGACGTCAAACTCCGTCTAGACTTCGCCTAAGGCTCTAGCTAGGCTCTGATACCACTGTAGGGTTCCTAGGCACACACTAGAGGTCTCACAAGGCATCAACCATGCCAATTTACAATTTTAACGGTGCCGAGAAACCCTAACAAGATCGTTGGCTAGAATTTTAGGCGATAAAATGAAACTAGTTTACAACTAAACTAAAAGAACGGAAATACAACCTTTGTAGATCCGTTTCTCCACCTCCACAGTTCCATGATGAAGTCCTCTCCGCTTTCCAAATCGAACCATGACTCTAGCATCGGCTTCATCGGAGAAAAAGCGGGCTAGGTCATCGACGACGATGCCGAAGATGATCTACGTCGAGGCATCGCTAGATCAAGCTCCAACTTCACCAAGTTATGAAACTTGTGAAGAAAACACACTCTACTACTTGGCAAGAGGTAGAGTATGAAGAAATAGGAGATGGGTTCACTTTAGAATTGGATTTCTCACTCTTTTTCTCACATTGCCATTAAAGCTATCAAGCTTTTTCTTGAAGTGAAGAAGAAGATGATGATGAAGAATATGATAAGTGTTATTTTAATAAACAAAAAGAATTCCTTCTTATCATATTCTCAACCATAGTTAAGTGTAGAGAATCAACTAGGGTTAGTTCAAATGGTTAGGGTTAAGCAAGAGATAAGAATGATGACTTAGTCAAAGCTTCATGAATGTTCAACTAAAAAACAAACAAAGCCACCATTCTTATATATTTATCAAAAATGAATAAACAAATAAATAAAAGAATAAGCAAAACCCTAATCATCAACTTAACCATGGTTTAATTCTTTACACTTAACCAAATGAGCATGTATCATCAAACATGATACAAACATGTGCACAAAAGTATATCGCATATACAACTTGCACATCAAGTGAGAAAATCCCTTTAAGGTGAACCAATACTAGTTAATGCAAAGTAATATATCAAATATATAATTATGCATTAAATCATTAAATCAACACATGATTTAATGATCCGGTCATATCGCATATAACCGACTAATATCAACAGTAACAACTTATCGAATCAACACTTGATCCGATAACCCGGCTATATCGCATATAACCGATCAATGTCACAAATCGTGAGAATCGAATACAGTATCACATACTGGTATCATTCTCGTTCCCACACATATCTCATATGCGCTCCTATTTCATTTCGCTTGAGCCAGGAAACCTCTGTGTAGGACTCTAAAGACTCGTCAATACGCCGGCAGCGGGTGATGATCATATCAAGCACCCACAAGCCGCAAGCGGTCTGCTAAACGTAACGGCCACCCGGGTATTGAGCGATCAGAAGATCGTCGAGCAAGCCCGCTCACACTCCAGTGAATCCAACCAGTAACATTACCGTACAGTCCGGTCTCGTCGTCTGATATGTCGCATATCTTGCCTAGGGGTGGTAAACGTCAGACCCCAATAGCTCGATAAGTCGTGTCGATATGAGGTCTATAACAGTTCGAGAAACTACTGGTAACACTTACCAGTAAATCTCAGCAACCCTGGCCAGGGATTTCCGGTTATAGCCAATCGAACACTGCGCAACATCAACTCCCTATACCGGGAGAGACGAATCCCCTCCTATCGCTCATTGCCTCCATGTGACTCGGGACTGTACCCAAAAACCACCGTTTTACACGCCCTCTTGGACGTGGTAAGGTGGAAATCAAAGCACAGTGGGAACCACACAAGACTCTATGACGATCTCGGGTCAACAGACTACTCTGACGTAAGGTATAATACCATCTGGGAGTTCTCGGCGAGTCCGTCCAGTGTACCCAGTCTCCACTGAGCACCCGTATATCATCTCCGATGTCAAACACCAATGGATATGGGATCATCCATCTCCCATCTGTATGGGTCGAGAAGGTATACGCTGGTCTACTATGGTATATCGATGCCCCGTCTCGATACACCCAAGACTAGGGACTTTGAAGGATGTACTTATAGACTACCATATCCCCACTAGTATGATCCGCATCATAGTCCAGGTAGTCAAGTACACATCCTAAGGGCTTTACCAACATGTAACAGAGAGACAATCAGTATACACGTTAAGGTAAAGATCGACCAGATAGCATACTATCATGTCGAGCAAGAAAGTCCTCCCTATATATGTCCCAGCATCCACTACAATATACATCCAATGTACAGTAATGGCCTCTAGGGCATACATATAACTAACACTAACATGTTTAAATTTCGATCGACTAAATATCACGAAGTGGGCCCCATGAACATCTGCTGTAGAGTAACAAAATCTGGGCCCAAAAGATATATACCAAAAACCCCAATTTCTAGAGAAGAACCCACTGTAAAAATTTGGAGCAATGACCACACAGAATGGCCGCGGATGCGCGGTCAAACACTAGGTTTGACCGCGATTCCGCGGCTGCCTTGTTGAGTCACGTGCCCAAATTTGTACGATGTTCTTAGAAAACCCTGCACAACTTTCTGTGATATGCAAAATAATTTTAGGACTTGATTTAAAATCGACAGAAACTGTGAAAGGAAATTTTGCAGTTTTTGATATTCGGTCCGATCGTTGTTTTAAACGCGTTAGCACAAGTTAGTAAAGCAAAATGGTGAGGCTCTGATACCACTGTAAGTCTACGGTAGCGCCCCGGCCGTCTACAGACGCCAAATGCGGAACAAAAACTTTTTAACTGGCGCTATCGTATACTATAACCCGGATCTGCCATTATTGCTAAACTAACAAACTGTAAAGAGAGTAGAAAGGTTATACCGAACAATACGAGTCCTTCGTTCTTTAACCATCATTCCACGCTCCGTTGCGGCTGCTCCGATCTCGTCGATCTCCGATCTGCTCGTCCAGGTGGCACCATGTCAACGATTCTTTAAACGGGCTCCCGCTTCAGACTCGAGGCAACTCGGTCGTCAAGTTTGCCAAAAGAGACGACCAAGATTGATGTAGAGAATGAGTAGAATACTTTGTCTCGTTACGTCCAAAGTTATGGACGAACGGTTAATGAAGTTGCCTTTTGGATCGATATGAAAATGAGATATGAATATGTTAATTTCCATACATCCAAAACTCTATCTTTTTTTCCAACAACCATTTCCATCAAGTGTGTGAGAGAGAGGGGAGGGGCCGGCCATTATATAGGAGTTGGGGGGTGAGTGTAGGAGAGGGGGAGGTGACAATAAGTGAAATATCTAGTGTGAACACAAAGTGTGAACACAAAGTGTGAACACAATAAATGCACCATTAAAGCACCATTAATGAACAAGTGAGTCACAAGCCTAATCACCTCTTCTAGAACCTTCTAGAAGCATCCACACTTATCCAAAGAAAAGATATATCCGTCTTTAACCGAATGTTAAAAGACGGCTGATAGAAAACTGGAAATTGGCAACTTCCAAAAGTGATCCCGAAACGAATTTCAGGATAACCCCGTAATTGTATAAATATACCCGCATTTGTATTACGACCGAATACATATGCAACTGAGACAAAGATATTATATCTACTCAATATAATACTCGGATCCGGCTTAAACCAAAGCCCACCAGTATTATCTGCCCGAAATATGACACGTGCGTAAACGCACGTGCATTTTCCGAACCCTGCCATAAAACCATACGGCCTCTACAATGTTTCGCCCGAACTTGGGAAACTGTCTATGGGGAACTCTAATGACTCTTCAGTACCCTGGCAGTGGGTTTAACCATAAGCCGTCAGCAGCACTAGTTGTGCGTAACGGCTGCCCATGGACTGACCTCAAGGGAGGACGATGAGCGAACTCATCCGGAAACCCTACTGAGCCTAACAGTGACAATGTATATACAGTCCGGTCCATTCGTCTATGAGTATCGCATATCTGCCTACGGGGCTGGTAACGTCAGACCCCCAATAGAAGTATAAGTCTTGTCGGAGTGTAGCCCAATAACACCCTGAGATACTACTGGAGTACCTACCAGTAAATCTCCTGCCACGGCCGTGGGCTTTGTGTAATGGCTCTCCTAGACACAGCACGATCTCACCCCAAATACCGGGAGAGACGAATCCCCTGCCGATCCGCTCACGTGCCTCCATGTGGCTCGGGACTGTACCCAAAAAATACCAGTTTGCACGACTCCTTTGAGCCGTGGTAGGGTAGAAATCAAAGCATAGTGGGAACTCACACGAGACAAATGACGACCTCAGGTCGATGAACTAACCTGTACACATGCCACCAAGGAATTGCTATCTAACGATAGGTATAATACCAACTAGCAGATTCCCGGCGAGTCCTGTCCGGTGTACTCATATCCCAATGAGCATCTGTGTACATCTTAGGTGATCCGACTGACACCAGTGGCTTGTGAGACTGGCCACCGCCCCTCGTCGGGGTCTCGACTGTATACACTAGTCTACTCCGGGGTATCGATGCCCTGTCTCGAAACTCCCACGACTAGGGACCAAAATTAAGGATATGCGTATAAACCACCCAACTCTCACGTATATGATCGCCATCATACTGTTGGTAGTAAAGCAAGATCCTAAGGGCTTTATCAAAGTGTAACAGTGATCACTCACCTGAACCTGTACACGACTGATAAAGGCAAACCAGATAGCATACTACATCTCGAGTAAGACTGTCCTACCGGTATAGGTCCTCCGCAATCATTGCAATCACGTACCTGCGATCCAATAATTGACTATGAGAGCGCTATCTCCAACATGAACTTGGCCCGCGCTTATGATTTGTTGACCATAGTTAAGATCATAAGCTGCTAAGGGTAAAAACAAATATTGGGGATTTCAAGTGTTGAAATTTTCAATGAGATTGCATACCTTCTATGAGATAGTTGGTTCCGGATACCCACTGCGAGTAAGGGTTACTCCTGGGAGAGTTTTCCACTTTACAATTAGTCGATCCATTAGGTGTCTAAGAAATGTGTTAACGGGGTGATGCCCCTACGGAAACAAGGTTATTTAATTTGATCCATGCGAAAGCATGGGGAGATTCCCTCGGAGTACAAATACCTGCCTGGCTGAACGATCGACGAACTTTTAGGGTGTAATTAATCCCGGCTAATCTTAACTTTTATGGTTTGAAGGAAGATTTGATAAAAATAGGAGGATCCATCCTGATTAGATAAGATAATAACCAATCTAATCTTTCAAAGAGTGCATGCTAATGTGTTTCCTTCTCTTTCTTTCCAGGTAGCGACCAATTACACGCCTTAATCAAGATGATAATAATATAGATGTATTGACTGAACCTGCTTATTATACTTGGCTAGGTTCCGCTCTATCTTATGACAGTCATAAGTCTAAGCAAGGAATAGGAGAATATCTGGATTCCCACGACACCCGAACGAAGAAGGAGCATACTAATGCATCTTCTTCGGGTGTGTTCGTTACTGATAACTGTTTCTCAGTTTGCTCTACGTCCTGGGTATTGGATACGGATCAGGATCCCACGTTTGTAATTTGGTACATGGGCTAAAGAGAGGTAGAGAGCTGGGAAAGGGTGATAAGTCTCTAGTAGTAGTGAATGGTGCAATTGTTGCAGCCAAAGCAGTTGGCGAATATCACCTAGTGTTACCAACTGGTAATACATTGATTTAGAAAAACTGTTACTGCGTACCAAAGATGATGTGAAATATTATATCAGTTTCTTTGCTAACTAAAGAAAGATATAATTTCACATTAGAGTATAATGTTATGAACATTTTACTAAATTAAGTGTTGATTGGGTTTGGTACATTGTGTGACGGTATATACGTTCTGAATCAAACTACAGTTCTAAATATATAGAACACACATATGAGGAAAAGTTCAGAAATGAATGAAGCCTACTTGTGGCATTGTTGACTAGGTCATATCAATGCGACAAGACTAGCTAAATTACAAAAAGATGGATATTTGAATCCGTTCGAATTTACATCTTATGAAACTTGCGAGTCATGTATCAAAGGTAAAATGACCAAAACTTCGTTTACTGGACACGGAAAAAAGAGCTACTGAACTCCGGGGACTGATACATAGTGATTTATGCGGTCCTATGTCTACTCATACTTGGAATGGTTCCTCGTACTTTATTACATTCACCGATGATCTCTCTAGATTCGGACATGTGTTCTTATTGTAACAAAAGTCTGAAGTTTTTGAGAAATTCAAGGAATATAAGAACGAAGTATAGAACCAGACGGGTAAAAGTATTAAAATACTTCGATCTGATCGGGGAGGAGAATACTTGAGCACTGAGTTCCGGGACTATTTAAAAGAGAATAGGATTCTCTCTCAACTTACTCCTCCGTATACACCACAGCACAATAGAGTATCGGAGCAGAGAAATCGTACCCTATTAGATATGGTGCACTCTATGATGAGTGTTGTTGAGTTACCGATTTTCTTTTGGGGTTATGCACTTATGATAGCTGCATACCTATTGAATAGGGTTCCGACCAAATCCGTGCCTACCACTCCATATGAGATATGGAATGGGAAGAGACCATCTCTTAAACCAGTTAAGTTATAGGGTTGTCCGGCCTATGTTAAAAAGCAGAATCCGGACAAGCTCGAGGCAAGGTCTGTTTTGTGCAAGTTTGAGGGATATCCGAAGGATTCATATGGATATATCTTCTACCACACTGAGGAACAAAAGATGTTTTTAGAAAAGGAATTTCTTGTGAAAGAAATTAGTGGCAATGAGGTAGAACTGGAAGAAGTTCCAGCTACACAAACTATAACTGACAATTTGGTAGAACCGGAGGATTCAATAGTCCTCGACGAACCCCAGCCGCTCCGCAAATCCAGTAGGGTTCCTCATCTACCTGAGAGATATTATGGTTTTCTCGTAGACGGTAGGAGCGAGGATTGCATCATGGAAGATGATGACCTAACTAGTTTCGAGCAGGCCATCACAAATGGAGACTCTGTGAAATGGCTGGATGCTATGCGATCCGAGATAGAATCCAAGTACACCAACAAAGTATGGACTTTGGAAGTTTCTCCTGAAGGGGTAAAACGATCGGGAGCAAGTGGATCTTTAAGAAGAAAATTGGTGTAGATGGAAAAATTGAGACTTTCAAAGCTAGTCTTGTAGCAAAAGGTTTTCGTTAATGACTTGGTGTCTACTATGATGAGACCTTTTCTCCTGTTGCCATGCTTAATTCCATCAGGATCCTACTTGCCATTGCTGTATACCATGACAAAGAAATCTGGCAGATGGACGTCAAGACCGCTTTTCTAAATGATGATTTAGAAGAAAGCGTGTACATGACACAGCCATAGGGCTTCGTAGATAATAGGAGCAGCGGAAGCGTGTGCAAGCTGCTTAAATCAATCTACGGATTAAAGCATATATCGCGGAGTTGTAACATCCGTTTTGATGAAGTTTTCAAAGAGTTTGACTTCATCAAAAACATAAATGAACCTTGTATAGATAAGAAGGTTCTAGAGAGTAAGGTTGGCTTCCTCGTATTGTACGTAGATGACTGTAACACCTTAGAATGTATTTTGTGGCTAATTATATTTTAATGTATGGTTTTTAATAAAAAGTTTACCAAATTGGTTTTTAATTATTTTATCCTATTTAATGAGTATTTTATTAGAATTTTTCAAGGCACACACAAACTTGTGCATGTAAACTAGGGTGTTAAGTGTGGTTTAACCATTGCTTAATCTAGTTTATATTTTGTTTAAGTGTTTTGGGTATTATGGTTATTATAATGAAAAAGGGCTTTAATAGAAATAAAAAGGTTTTTTATTTATTTGGATTGTATATTGTTGACTTTGTGTAAGAGAGAGGGAATGGGAGCATGGTGTGAACCATGCCTCATTAATGAGGCAAGAGAAAGAGAAGGGAGGGGTTAGTGTGGCTCTCATTTTCTTTTCACATTTCTCTTTTACTCTCAATCTCACTCTCACACAAACACACACACACACTCACCTGCAGCATCAGCAGAAGCAGCAGCAGAAGAGAGAAGCAGCAACAACAGAGGCAAGCAGCAGCAGCAAAACAGCATCAGCAGCAACTTCTGGGAGCAGCAGTAGGAGCTCCAGCATCTGCAGCAGCCATCATCTCCTCCATACACTTCTTCTCTTGCTTCCTTGGGTTCCTTAGGGTATAATTCTGAGCTCTTTTCCTAGTTTTCCTAGCTTGTGTGTGGATTAGCTTCGATTATAGTTAAATAGTGAATTTAGTGCTAGATTTTGGTGATTTTTGAGATGTTGTGGCAAATTGATGATTGTGTTGGTAAACCCTACTTATTTAAGTGTTGTTAGGGTCACCTTAACTGAGTTTAACCCTGGATTACACTAAAATACCATAGGGTTTGTGTTTTGTGCAAATTAGCGTTTTAAAGCGGTATTATGGCATTTTGTAATCTGCTTTTAACCCGGTGCCTTCAGGTTAAATTTGAGAATACTGGAGCTTGTACACTAGGTATAGATACCACCACCAGAACACGAGCCCATATCCCTAAAGCGTTGCCGCAGATTTAATGCGTTTGGCCACAATTTGCTGCCAAGTAGGGGGCTAGGGTGTTGGGTTTTTGTGTAGGGCTCTCTTCTGTGTTGTCTAGTGTTTTGGCATATCTAGTTTTGTAATATTTGACCTGTAGGAAAATCTGGGATCAAATATCGTTTTGCATGTCCGTTGTGTTTGCGCGATACGCGCGATACGTGAGTGGGTTCTGTGATCCAGCGTATCGCGGCGTGTCGCGGTAGTTTTAGACGCGTATACACACGTTTTAGCTTATCGTGCACACGCGCATTTAGTTCGCGACGCGAGTTTCTCGTTTTGGTTCGATATCGCGTTTTGCGGAATATTTGGCTTATATATGATTTCCATGTCTTATTTGCAGGTTTACAGGCAGGGACCACGGACACTGCTACAGGAGGGAGCAGATGGTAGGATTCACCTAGCGTGGAGCGTAAGTGAGTAGATTTAACATCTACAGGGGAATCGCCAGCATGGCGTTATGCGTCTGGGCTAGGATTCTAATACTTGTCGCATATTTTACGTCATTGTTAGAATTGCGCCTTTACCTATTTACTTAGATATAGTTGTACTGTGACTAGTAGCCGTAGGGCACTGCATACATTATTGACGGTTCATGTTGCACGAGCACGGGTGTGTGCTACACACACACCGTCAATAATTGCCATGTCACACACTAACCATTATATATACTATTGCTTATCACACATGACATCTAGCTTATCGGTATACCTATAGTGTATCATACCTTTAGTGATAGGTACAAATACACCTTGCGATACAGCTACAGGTATACCTTGCACATATTTTTACTTATACCCAGGGGGGTTTATACGACATCAGTTCTTATAGGTAGATACCTATACATTGCTACACCTGTATGTTACACACATATTCAGTTGCTGTTACATATTTACCTTTACTGATGTTACTTAGCTATACCTTATTGGTTTCGCATACATCTGGTTTCAGCTACATATTCTCATTTATATGCTCGCATTTCAGATATATCGCATATATTTATTCCTGGATTTGCGCATTTGTTATTTGGATTTCACATGATGATTTCTGGATTTGGGAACCGTGAGAGTTCATGAAATTATGCAAACATTGAAAAACCCGGTTTTCTTGATATGATATTTGCGCAGCCACCATGAGATTTATCGGTTCTGATTATATACTCCATACGAGGTGTGGTTGCCGTATGAGGGTATATGGTGGGGCCCGGTATGGTTCCCCTCGGCAAGAAGATCGATGGATGTTGCCGATTGAGCCTGGAGACGGGCTAGTACCTGCTGGTGACAGTACTAATGACTCGGCGGGGGTCATGGAGACACCGTTGGAGTCATGCACGTATGCATACGTCGAAAGACGAGGGTCAGAGCTAGGCACTCGTGCTTTCGGGACAGCGTATGATACGTACCTATCAGGATTTCTGTGTCGTGGCTTGGCACATTGTTTTCATGATATTTCTTTTAAACACCTTTGTATATATAACAGGGGATTAGCCATTGTTATATATACCCTTACACCAATATTAGTGGAATGGGAAGCTAATATATGTGTATTGACCCCATCATATTTATTTCTGCATATAAACATATACTTAGGATGCTAGAAACTTACTTGAGACTTTGACTTGGAATATCAGGTGATTCATTGATATTGGACATACATATGGGATTATTGATTTGTACATTCGGGATATAGGAGATTACTCGATATTGTACATTGAGGAGATGTGAGACTCATATGATATGAGAGCCCAACTTGGGGGCTGATTTGAGGATTTAGGATTTGAGTGTCTTGATGGATTGTGATCCTACCACGATATCAGGTTTCCGTGGAAATGACATATTCCACCCCCTACCTCACACTTATCTATTTTATGCACAGTTTCATATATTGGTAGTACCTGTTAGTGTACCCTTGTGATTGCTGCATATTTGCATTCTCATATCCCTATTGCATAGTTACTGCATACTATTGTCATCTTATTATTGCCTTACCTATTGATTGTACCTGCTAGTGTACTTACCATTATTCGGCATTTACATGACATGTTATTACTGTAATCGCATATCTTGGATTCATGCTGTACGTACATTCCTGCGATTACCTGCATATGTTATCTACTATTCACGAGTTGGCAACTCACCCCCGTTGTGCCACAGGTGTTTCAGGTTGTTCCCCAGAGTAGTCGAGGTAGGCTATTCAGTTATTCAGCTATCATCTTTTGCTACAGATACCGCATCGGCTCACAGTACTATTTTTCTTAGGTGGGTTTTGGTGGTTATCTGTATTTTGTATTGTACATTCGTTGTATCTTGTACTCTCCATCTACTATTATGTTGTTGACTTAGAGACTTGGTGAGGACGATATTGTATATTATTTGTGGGTTGTTGTCTTTTATATACAGCTTTCTCTCTATTGTCTTTATTTCTTCGCTACGGCGTTATATTTTTGTGTTGTATTCATCTTGGCTAGTTTTTACAAAAAAAGGGGTGTTGCCAAAATTTTAAAGAAAGAAAGTAGGACTTTTAAAGAATTTGGGTTCCGATTTCAAATGTTTCAAAAAACTTATATTATCTTTTCCGTATTTTTATGGTTTAGGTTTCTGGGTTTTGGCTTTCTTTTACTGCGTTACGTCTTTAGGCGTTGCGTAGTAATAGGGCCGTCACGGGCCAATTTTGGGTTGTGACAAAGTTGGTATCAGAGCGCTAGGTTTTACCTTTCGGAGTGTAGGATGACCTTAGTATGATGGAGTAGGTAGCTTAAGCAGAGTAACGTAGTGTGTGTATGTCTGCAGCATACCCACGATGCGGTACTTTGCATTAAGTGACCTAAGTACAATTTGCTTGAAATTCCTTCCTTGATGATTCTTATTCTTGAGATTCGATTCCTTATTCTCATCGAATCTTATATCTATTTATAGTCTTTCCACCGATGACTATGGGGACTCAGAGTGATGCAGCAAGGGCCGAGGTCAGAGTTGGCTCGGGTGAGACGAGTACTGACCATGATGGCACTCTAGTTGCACAGGTGCAGACGGATCAGCCTACGACATATACTATTGATAGGCTTGTGGCAGAGATGCAGAACTTCCGCCAGACGATGAGTTCTTTGGTTGATGTCGTTCGGGAGCTACGACAGGAGGTTGTCACCCCTGTTACTCAGTTGTCACTTGCGATTAGCATGCAGCAGTCCGTCACCTACATAGCACCAGTGGTTGCAGCTCCAGTTGATGAGGTGCATATTCCAGAGGCTCAGAGAGTTCCAGGACAGTGGAGGACTCGTACCTGCGTACCAGCTGTAAGTCTACGGTAGCGTCCCGGCCGTCTTTCAGACGCCAAATGCGGAACAAAAACTTTTATAACTGGCGCTATCGCATACTATAACCCGGATCTGCCATTAACGCTAAACTAACAAACTACAAAGAGGGAAGAAAGGTTATACCGAACGATCCGAGTCCTTCGTTCTTTAACCATCATCCCACGCTCCGTTGCGGCTTCTCCGATCTCGTCGATCTCCGATCTCCTCGTCCAGGTGGCACCATGTCATCGGATCTTTAAACGGGCTCCCGCCTCTGACTCGTGGCAACTCGGTCGTCAAGTTTGCCAAAAGAGACGACCAAGATTGATGTAGAGAATGAGTGGAATACTTTGTCTCGCTTCGTCCAAAACCATGGACGAACGGTTAATGAAGTTGCCGTGGGAATCGGGTGATGGAATGAACTGTAAAATTCCATACACCGAAACCTATCATCTTTTTCTAAATCAAGTGTGTAACATTTAGGAAAAAGCTAGAAATAAATAAAATTAATTAAATTTAGAATAAGCTGATAAATCACAAAATGGTTAAAATCAAATATGTTAATCTTCATAAGTTAATTGTAATACAAATTATATTAGAATTTTAGAATGTAATTTAAATAAGTTATAAGGGTTTTAATGATAATTTTAGCTTCATTTTAACAAAAGATGTGTTTTATAATAAGTAAGTTGTGAGGGGTTAAATTGTAAAGTTGAGTTTTATGCTAATACAAGATTGTCAAGGGTTTAAGTGAATAAAGGGTTATCAATTCAGTTCTGAAATGAAATTCAAAATAAAACAAAAGAAAAAGGAAAATGAGAAGATAATCACCAAAACACGTCATGCTTTCTTGCCACCTTCATTCTCCACCTCCTTCTTGCATGAAACACCCACACTCCTTCACTTGACACCTCCACCTTCCCTTATCCCTTCATCCTCTCACATATATAACTCATTTCAGTTCTGAAAACTAATTAAAACTGAAAAGAAAATCAAAGGAAAAGAAAAGTAAAAGAGAAAAAGGGAAGAACAAGAGGAAGAAGAAGAAGAAAGGGTCTTGTGCATGGAGATTGTTCATCCATCAAGTTAGAAGGAGTTGTTTAATCAAGAAGGGTTATTCCTACAACATAGGAGGGTAAAACTCTTAATCATAGTAGGTAACTTAAATTCTGTAGCTTAATTAGTTAAAGTTTAGTATGTCACATAATATCGTATTCTAGGTAAAAAAATTGCGTCTGTTAGAATCTGCTATAATCTAGAACTTAATTAAATAAATTCAACAGAGTAGAAATGATGTAGGTAACAACTAGAACACACCACAAGAAGACGACAGGAGGGGGCCAGTTTTGGGCCGGCGAGAGAAGGGAATTGGCCGGCGTCGCCGGCCATGTTGGTGGCTTTGGGGGTTTGTTCAATTGGGTAGTCTACAGTATACAATTTAGGTCATTTTAGTACTGTTGATTTAAATTAGTTTCGCTACAGTTAGAATCTGGGATGATATATCGGAAAGGGTTAGTAAAACACTAAATACGACACGACGAAACTACGTCGCGTTTTAATTCCTGAAACAGTGCAGGGTTGGGTTAAAATTCAGCAAAATTAAGTGTTTTATAACTTGATATAATCAATTATCAATTAACATATAAGAGGGATAGCGTGTTTTCTATTTCCGTTATATCTGAATAGCTAGTTTGCTTATATATGTAAACTTGGTATATTTAGACGCGGATACGAGAAGTATGGAAGCCGCGAGGAAAGGGAAAGGATTAGCGATTCCGGAGTAGATTCGATTTTCCGGTGAGTAGACTAAATATCTACCGGGGAATTTTGTAAAGATGGCATGTTTCGCCCGTGGTTTTACTTAATGCAATAATTATATCATCATGTTTAAATGTTAGAATTTCATTCATTAAACTACTTGTATATTGCTTAGTTGTTAGAACACTTCACAGTTATCGACGAGTCATGCCACGTGCACATTTTATATGCTACACACACCTCGTCGATATTGCCATGTCACATACACTTAAATATCATATTTATTAACATGGATTACATCGTATTTCACATGTCAAGTATATTGGTAGATTTCATTATTTACATCTTGTTGCTTTATACGTATTTCTATGTTGGATATGAGATAGATACAGATTTGAGGATTTATGGTTTTGAGTTTTGACTACTATTACATAAATCCAGTATTTTCATGATTGATGTGATATGTCCACCATGAGATGATTTCTGTTTTTGGTTTTATTCCGGACCGAGTGGGGGAGATATACGGTCGCGGATTTATGTTATCCATACTGAGTGGGGGAGATATACAGTTGGATACATGGTGGACCCGGTCGAGACCGAGGGGCAGGATAGCCGTATTGAGACGGGGGAGCCTAGCGAGGTTACTCGATTCCGGATATTGGTTATAGAAATATGCGGCGTGCATCTAGAGGATGACGACCGATATTATGGGTATAGGATCATTCGGGGAATGATGCCTATAAGAAATGAAAGTTTTGTGTCGTTGATAGACACCGAGAGATGATTTATATTGAGTTGTGATTTCAGAAGTATGATGGGATTTATTGTTGGATTTCACATATACTCATATATCATATTGATTCATGTTCATTAGCATGATTACCATATTTACTTTATTCGTCGTTATATGTTAGTCGTATTCACTGAGTTGGCAACTCATCCCCGTTGTGCCACAGTTCCTTGCAGGGATAGAGTGGACGGGTAGCTGCGAGGCAGGATCACTTTTGCAGTTGTATTCCATCTTTTGATAGGTAGGTTACATGTGTAGTAACCTTCCATTTTGTATATTGTATCTAGAAAGACTCCATCAGACTTGTATTTTTGACTTAGAAAGAGAGATGGTATATATATGTACAGTTGAGATCTGTTGATCAGTTTCATAGCTTCTTTCTTTATGAGATTCAGGGATGTACTATATGTTTTTATTCATGATTCATTGTTGATATTGTTGGTTCCAACTCGGAATACAACTAAACCTAACCTTTATTATTGTTTAATGAATTAACTGCATAACTTGAAATTTTTACTTAAAAAACTAAATTTTCATAAATAATTCCGAAATAAGGTATTTGATCTTGGTTTTTGGCTTACTTGGATTTGTGCATATCTTTAGATATGATACAATCTAAATGCCTGTCACATCCAAACTTGGGTCGTGACAAAGTGAGAGAGTGAAAGAGTGAGGGGAAGGGCCGGCCATATATGAGGAGGGGGTGATGGTAGGAGCAAGTGGTGACCATAAAAGCTTCTCACAAAAATATCAAGAGAAAATATCTTAAGCTTTGCAAAAAATGCATTAATGAAAATGGTGACACATAATAACACCTCACCACTCATTTAATGAAAACCATGAATCACTAACTAAGTCACCTTCCAAGAAGCTTCCTCTCATCATCTAGAAACTTCTAGAACCATGACTCACCCAAGAACAGATAAATCCGCATTTAACCAAATGTTAAATACGGCTGATAGAAAACTGGAAACTGGCAACTTCCAAAAGTGATCCTGAAACGAATTTCAGGAAAACCCCGTAACTGTATAAATATACCCGCATTTGTATTACGACCGAATACAGATGCAACTGAGACAAAGATATTATATCCACTTTGTATAATACATGGATCCGGCTTAAACCAAAGCCCACCAGTATTATCTGCCCGAAAAATAACACGTGCGTAAACGCATGTGCATTTTCCGAATCCTGCCAAAAAACCATACGGCTTCTACAATGTTTCGCCCGAACTTGGGAAACTGTCTGTGGGGAACTCTAATGACTCGTCAGTACCCTGGCAGTGGGTTTAACCACAAACCGTCAGCGGCACTAGCTATGCGTAACGGCTGCCCATGGACTGACCTCAAGGAAGGCTGATGAGCGAACTCATCCAGAAATCCTACTGAGCCTAACAGTGACAATGTATATACAGTCCGGTCCGTTTGTCTATGAGTATCGCATATCCGGCCTAGGGGGCTAGTAACGTCAGACCCCCAATAGCTGTATAAGTCGTGTCGGAGACAAGCCTTGAACACCCTGAGATATTACTGGAGTACCTACCAGTAAATCTCACCTTCCTTGGCCAAGGACTTGGTGTAATGGCTTTCCTAGACACAGCGCGACCTCTACCCCCAATACCGGGAGAGACGAATCCCTTGCCGATCTGCTCACGTGCCTCCATGTGGCTCGGGACTGTACCCAAAAACTACCTGTTTGCCCGACTTCTTTGAGCCGAGGTAGGGTAGAAATCAAAGCACAGTGGGAACTCATACGAGACAAATGACGACCTCAGGTCGATGAACTAACCTGTACACATGTCACCAGGGAACTGCTATCTGACGATATGTATAATACCAACTAGCAGATTCCCGGCGAGTCCTGTCCGGTGTACTCATAACCCAATGAGCACCTGTATACATCTTAGGTGATCCAACTGACACCAGTGGCTTGTGAGACCGGCCACCACCCCTCGTCGGGGTCTCGACTGTATACACTAGTCTACTCCGGAGTTTCGATGCCCTGTTTCGAAACTCCCACGACTAGGGACCACTATTAAGGATAAGCTTATAGACCACCCAACTCTCACGTATATGATCGCCCTCATACTGTTGGCAGTCAAGCAAGATCCTAAGGGCTCTATCAAAGTGTAATCGTGATCAGTCACCTGAACCTATACACGACTGATAAAGACAAACCAGATAGCATACTATCATTTTGAGTAAGACTGTCCTACCGGTATAGGTCCTCCGCAATCATTGCAATCACGTACCTGCGATCCAATAATTGACTTTGAGGGCACTATATCCAACAATCTCCCACTTGCACTCAAGGCTAATTATTGCGATGTCGCGTACTCACAGCCCGTGTGAAACCAACACCCAACTCCTCTACTAATCAGTTTCACAAACCCTGTTTGTAAAACTATTGTGTTCGAGAAATAGCCTCAGTGAGTGGATCCGCCAGGATGTTTCTTTCTATGTCTCTCTTAATCTCAAGTTCGCGGAGAAAACCATCTCCCGAATTTAGTAATACCTGTCTTAGAATATGTCTGGATATCTGATGGAACCTTAGTTCATAAATGAACTCCAAATCCAAAATTCTTAGACTGTATCGATAACTGAACCTAATCAGTACCCAGCACCTTGCCTCCCACAGTATCCTCTTGGACCACCTGTCCATAATACTGTCCCTCTTCATCAGAGGGAAAACAACAACTCTGACAATCACTCTGTCATCCATGTCACCTTTGAAGCCTGGAATGATAACCGTCTCCCGAAGGAGGCTGCCGTCATCAAATCCGTAGAACATCCACTTATGTTCTAAAACTGCTTCCTTATGTTTCTTCAGGATTGGATTAATACAAACTTATCGCATCTAGTGCAAAAAACAACATCTGGTGTGGTACTTGACATCTCATGATTGACTCAGTTGCCTAAGCAAGTGATCTGCCAATCATGCACATCCCTCTCCCCTTTAGTCTGTAAGACACCTTTAGAGAGGGTGACTCCATCATCTGCAGGTACACCACCATGCCAGGAGTCCTCTATTCTAAAAACCATTAGAATACTGTTAAAGTACCCACATTGGGAAACTACCCAAATCCAGATCTAAAACCATAGATCTAGAAACCAGAATGTCTGATATTATATCCATATCCTGTCTGGAGAAACAACTGTGTGATGACCAAAGTACAACCGATCGTAGTATAGGAATTTTACTTCCTACTATGTGTATGTCATCCAAATACCAGGACATCACACCCTACTACCTTCTTAACAGATCCATCCCCTATTCTGATGAAGTCAAACCCATGACTTTCACATCAAAATTAGATGATCAATCTCCGCTATAACTGCTCTAGTCTAAAATAGACATAAGCTACTTGCCCACTATGCTTCCGCTGCTCCCACTGACCACAACAACCCTCCTACCGGGTCTCATAGCCTGGAACAACAGTAGTGTCAAGTCTGGGTAGATAAGAACCTCCCTGTCACCGTCCTTGAGGCTACCGAAGTATCTCTCAGGTGTCTGAGGTTACCCACCAAATCTACGGAGTGGCTAATGGAATGTCAAACCTGATTGAATCTTTAGGTCCTATTAAATTTTCCGTAATCGTTTGTGGTTCTGGAATCACTTCCAGTTCTACCATACTCCCACTACTGTTTTCTGAAAAAATCCATTTTACTAAAACTGTGGTGAGTTTAGAACAAAATCACTATTGATCTCCTAGATGGTAGAAAGTCAACCCTCATCATAGCCTGGGCCAACCCACAAACAGCCATTACAGAAACGTGCCCTGAGTTATCCAGAGTCTGGTTTTAAGCATAAGCCGGACAACTCACCTATATCCAATATAAAAACTTTGGCACTTATTTAATTGGAACCGGATTCTAATCATGCAGCTGTCTCCAGTGCATATCAACTTTAATGGAGAGAGGCTAATCAACATTACTCAACTTAGGAGTCTATCCAATTATGAGTAACCCGAAAGAGAAACAAGTTTCTCAAAACCATTACTATCATCTGAATACCAATCACAAGTATCTACATCTTCGATCTCTTTGAAGAATCCCGATACTTGCGACATCTGGTTCTCTACTTTATTCTTATACCCACAACATCTCAAAACCTAGACCTTGTATTTCTACGAAACACTTGTCTAAATACCAGAGAAGTCATAAGTAGACAGAACAAAGTACGAGGACCTACCCCTTTTTGTCCTGATGGACACTGGACAACATACAATCCTCTGTATAAGTCCGCTGAGTTGAATAACTCAAAACCTGTGCATCGTAGGTTGAAAACTGTACCCTGGCGATTTCCTCAAATATCACCAATTACAACGAATTCCGATATAATGAGGATGATCACCTAATTCCCAATAACTTCCTCCCACTCATCATCTGTAAAACTATACAGATATGAGAATGAAACCTGGTGAATACACACCCTGGAGTAAGTATCTAATCGAGAAAACAGTTTTCCATTAACAATGCACTGAAACATGAAAATGTTTCATAGGGGTATCCTGGTATTCATAGTAATGCCTCTTCCATAATCCATTTCATGACTTTAACCGTATATTTCTTTGCCATCTCTCCAAATCCCTTTATTTGTCTTTGGTTGTTACCTTCTGTACACCATCGTTAGGCTAAATGGTTTTCTTCCTTCCCTACCGTTCGGCACCAGCCTATGGTTTGGAAGAAGACTATCCAGTAAGCATAATAGGTGTACCCTCCTAAACTAAGGAGTACTCGCAACTGAAAGAAGGTGATGATAAAAGACAACTGAATAATACCTTATTCTTTTAAAGGAGAAATAGGAGTGGCGATGAAGTACGCGGTTTGGTCGTGAATGATAACAGTCGCAACTTACTTTGCCCTCTTTCTAATCCATTTTTTTGTCTTTACATATTACCTTCTGTACACCCTACTTAGGCTAATTGGTTTTCTTCATTCCCTACCTTTCGGCACCTGCCTATGGTTTGGAATAAGACTATCCAATAAGCGTAATAGGTGTACTCTCCTAAACCAAGGAGCCCTCGCAACCTGAGAGAAGGTGATAATAAAAGACAACTGAATAAACCAATTCTATTTCTCCTGAACCTTGATCCATCCTCGAAGGAGTCCCTTCGAGTTCGTATATAACCATACGATGGATCTATCCAATGGAAGTGGATGTCCGTAGTAATACGGGTGTTCTGAGAAATGCAAAGGGTAAAATAAGGAGTGGCAATGACTTATGCAACTAAGACAATCCAAAAGCCAATATTTTAAGAAGGTTCGGTCAACTTGGTCCCTGAGTCATAGTCTAGGGCCGGTCAAAGGTCACTGCCAAAGAGAGAGAGAAAAGAAACACTCTGCGTGCACTCTAACCTAGATCAGAATGGTTATCACTTTATCTAATCCGGAAACCTCTCACTGTACTGTCAAATTCTCCCCCAAACCTGAAAGAAGAATCAATCGGGATCACCCGAAAAGTAAACCAACTCATCAGTGGGAATCGGGATCCAACTCTCATCGCATGATAACGTGACGGAATCCACTCGCGTTATCACACTCCAGAAGGTATGCGCAAGCCTGGCAAGTTTCAGTTTCTTTAGAAACTCTCGATGTGATTTTTACCCCATGCTCTTATGATCGTGACTAAGGGCCAACCCATCATAAGTCACATGTCAAGTTCTTCCCATCATTATCTTGTTAATTTGAACCCACCCGTACTCGCCCTTGACTAAGGGCCAACAAGGCTGTACGACTGTCCCAAACCAACGCATCTATCTATGCAACATATGAACACCCCAGCAGCTACCAATCACTATGTCCTAGCTAAGGGCCAGACCAACATAGCTCGAATACTACTGACCATTCATATGAAATGACGGAGGGCTACGGCTGGTTTTTGGCGAAAAACCTTTAACGTAATGAACTTGATCTCGTTGAAGGAACCTGATAGCTTTTTATAAAATATAGTGGCGAAAACCTTTGCTAAAGAGGCCACTCCCGGTGAAGGGATCTCGGCTCTTTCCTCGTGGAATGAGGTGCAGGATATTCCACTGAATACCGCGATGCAAAGCAACATGTAATCGACTATAGTGAAGTTATTACCCTGACGCAAACTTCTGCCTAAGGGGTTAGTCCCGGTGAAGGGATATCGGCCCTTGCCCCGTCGAATGATGTGCAGGATATTCCAACCGAATACCACTATGCATAACAAAAGGAAACATCTTTGTAATAACATTTTAAAATGTTCTAACAACATCCAAACAGGTTTGTTTTACTTTGCATTGATCAGAATCAACGCAGTCCCATCAATAATCATACCAGAAAAGAACGAAAATAAAATTTACGTATATGCCATCCGCATTCGTCACTGGGTCCCGTCATCACCCGTTAGGTTACTTAACTAACGACAGAGCGGGGACTGGACTAGCGCGGGTGTAAAACATATACAACATCTAATAGTATATAAACCAATATACAATAATCGCTCCAGGCGTGATAATATGCAACATTACAGAAAAGTAATAAGCATCACAGAACAATACAGATAATCTGGGATCCCCGAGTTTCACAGAGCCGCTGCTGAAACCCGACATTCCCCTGTCGTGTGGATAGCCTGTGCAATGAAACCTAGACCCCTACGGGTGCGGCAAGTTACCCGCCAAAACCTGAAGCGAGGCAGCCCCCTACAGCATAATGAATGGACCACCCAGCACTTCACGGAATCCGGTAGCTTGAGCACCCCTCCTTGGGTCAACCTGTACCCCCTACGAGTGCGGCGAAAAGTCTGCCAATTCTAGAGTGGGGCCCCTCTGCCTCTCAAAGCCATGAGATGCGGACCCGTTGCCCCCCAGAACCCGGCTATCCGTGTACTCCGTCGCGGGGTAAAACCTAGTACAGAAATGAAAAATATGTACAACAGGTACATCGACCGCAACCTGGTCGTGCCCCAAAAGAATATTATACAACAGGCAGTGGCGGCAGTCCACATGTTGGATGCTCGCCCCGCAATATCAAATGTACAAATAAATCCAAACTGCACTACCATTGCACACTGCTATCCACCACGACAAATCCGCAACATCACAGCACAACACAGAACATCAACGCGAATGCCACGTTCACAAACCCGTCTAAAAGAACTATAGCAATCAGACGCGGTTTACCGATCAAATGACATTCACGGTCGGAGATATAATGTAAGCACTGTAAACTAACACATTTAAATTTCGATCGACTAAATTTCCCGAAGTGGGCCCCACGCAAATCTGTTGTACAGTAAAAAACACTGGGCGCAAATAAACATTTCCAGAAACCACAATTTCCAACATAGAATCCACTGTAGAAAATTGAGTGAGTGATCTCACATTCCTGCGGCGGATCCGCGGCCAAACCCTAGCTTGGGCCGCTGATCCGCGGCAGAATAGTGGAATCACTTCCTCGAATTTCTACAGTATTCCTAAAAAACCCTGCTTGATTTTCTGGTATGGTCAAAATGACTTTTGGACCAGTTTGAAAATTAACAGAAACTTTAATACTAGAAATTGCGATTTTCGAAAAATCCGTTCGATCGATCTTTTAAACGTGTTAGCACAAGTTAGTAAAGCTTAATGGCGTGGCTCTGATACCATGTAAGTCTACGGTAGCGCCCCGGCCGTCTTTCAGACGCCAAATGCGGAACAAAAACTTTTATAACTGGCGCTATCGCATACTATAACCCGGATCTGCCATTAACGCTAAACTAACAAACTATAAAGAGCGAAGAAAGGTTATACCGAACGATCCGAGTCCTTCGTTCTTTAACCATCATACCACACTCCGTTGCGGCTGCTCCGATCTCGTCGATCTCCGATCTCCTCGTCCAGGTGGCACCACGTCATCGGATCTTTAAACGGGCTCCCGCCTCTGACTCGCGGCAACTCGGTCGTCAAGTTTGCCAAAAGAGACGACCAAGATTGATGCAGAGAATGAGTGGAATACTTTGTCTCGCTTCGTCCAAAACCATGGACGAACGGTTAATGAAGTTGCCGGGGGAATCGGGTGATGGAATGAACTGTGAAATTCCATACACCGAAACCTATCATCTTTTTCTAAATCAAGTGAGAGAGTGAAAGAGTGAGGGGAAGGGCCGGCCATATATGAGGAGGGGGTGATGGTAGGAGCAAGTGGTGACCATAAAAGCTTCTCACAAAAATATCAAGAGAAAATATCTTAAGCTTTGCAAAAAATGCATTAATGAAAATGGTGACACATAATAACACCTCACCACTCATTTAATGCAAACCATGAATCACTAACTAAGTCACCTTCCAAGAAGCTTCCTCTCAACATCTAGAAACTTCTAGAACCATGACTCACCCAAGAACAGTTTAATCCGCATTTAACCAAATGTTAAATACGACTGATAGAAAACTGGAAACTGGCAACTTCCAAAAGTGATCCTGAAACGAATTTCAGGATAACCCCGTAACTGTATAAATATACCCGCATTTGTATTACGACCGAATACAGATGCAACTGAGACAAAGATATTATATCCACTCTGTATAATACATGGATCCGGCTTAAATCAAAGCCCACTAGTATTATCTGCCCGAAAAATAACACGTGCGTAAATGCACGTGCATTTTCCGAACCCTGCCATAAAACCATACGGCCTCTACAACGTTTCGCCCGAACTTGGGAAACTGTCTGTGGGGAACTCTAATGACTCGTCAGTACCCTGGCAGTGGGTTTAACCACAAACCGTCAGCGGCACTAGCTATGCGTAACGACTGCCCATGGACTGACCTCAAGGGAGGCTGATGAGCGAACTCATCCAGAAACCCTACTGAGCCTAACAGTGACAATGTATATACAGTCCGGTCCATTCGTCTATGAGTATCGCATATCCGGCCTAGGGGGCTAGTAACGTCAGACCCCCAATAGCTGTATAAGTCGTGTCGGAGACAAGCCCTGAACACCCTGAGATACTACTGGAGTACCTACCAGTAAATCTCACCTGCCTTGGCCAAGGACTTGGTGTAATGGCTTTCCTAGACACAGCGCGACCTCTACCCCCAATACCGGGAGAGACGAATCCCCTGCCGATCCGCTCACGTGCCTCCATGTGGCTCGGGACTGTACCCAAAAACTACCTGTTTGCACAACTCCTTTGAGCCGTGGTAGGGTAGAAATCAAAGCACAGTGGGAACTCACACGAGACAAATGACGACCTCAGGTCGATGAACTAACCTGTACACATGTCACCAGGGAACTGCTATCTGACGATATGTATAATACCAACTAGCAGATTCCCGGCGAGTCCTGTCCGGTGTACTCATAACCCAATGAGCACCTGTATACATCTTAGGTGATCCAACTGACACCAGTGGCTTGTGAGACCGGCCACCGCCCCTTGTCGGGGTCTCAACTGTATACACTAGTCTTTTCCGGAGTATCGATGCCCTGTCTCGAAACTCCCACGACTAGGGACCACTATTAAGGATAAGCTTATAGACCACCCAACTCTCACGTATATGATCGCCCTCATACTGTTGGCAGTCAAGCAAGATCCTAAGGGCTCTATCAAAGTGTAATCGTGATCAGTCACCTGAACCTATACAGACTCATAAAGACAAACCAGATAGCATACTATCATCTTGAGTAAGACTGTCCTACCGGTATAGGTCCTCCGCAATCATTGCAATCACTTACCTACGATCCAATAATTGACTTTGAGGGCACTATATCCAACACCAGCCCAGAGGCAGAGGTTTGGTCATCGAGATAGATTTCGTGGCCGTCGTGGGAGTAGCAGAGGCTTAGGACGAGGACAGTCGTTCAGCTCTCATCCCTAGGATGGTCAGCAGTCAGCGCGTGGATGTTTTCGATGCGGGAGCCTTCAGCACATCGTCAGGGATTGTTCCTTAGCACCTCGTCATTATCGTTTTCAGAGAGGCCGTGGACATGGATGATTTGCTCAGAGGGCTCAGTCTAGTTCATCCAGCTGCGAGTATATGGAAGACACAGGAGTTCGCTTCTACTCATCGGGACGCGCAGACGTCCAACGCAGAGTTTTCTGGTATCCTTATTTCGCATGTTCTTTTGATGTAATCGTTTGTTTTTCATGCTTGTGCCGTGGTTGGGTAGATTAGTCGTAGTTGTGTTAACTTCTGTCAGCGATTCTTTTGTTGCGCGACACGTATTTCAGTTGTATGTCAATCGGATAGGAGATAGAGATTTGTCCGTCATTTTGATCCTTCTAGAGATGTTGGATCTGACGATCTCCTGGGCACGGACTGTTTAGTTACGTGCTAGGCGTCTGTGGACTACCGTGAGGAAACAGTCAGGAATTGTTTTCCCGGCGAGTCAGTTCTTATTGTGCAGGTGGATAGTTGTGCCGCCTCTCACAGCTTGAATTCAGCCTTTTTCGCTAGTCGGCTTTTGAGGAGATGTCGTGGATTCTTGGCGTTCATTTGTGATACCAGAACCACAGTGGGATTGTTGGACCGAGTTCCTTTCGTGCGAGAGTTTTCCGACGTTGTTCCAGATAGGCCGGCGAAGCTTGGGAGCTTAAGGATCAGCTGCAGAGTTGTGGTTTGGGGAGTTTTGTGCGTCTGAGTGTTTCGCTTTTGAAAGCTCCTATTTCTGTTCGTCAAGGAGAAAGACGGCAGTTTGAGGTTGTGTATCGACGGATTGTTAATTGAATCGGCTTACAGTGCGGAAAGGTGTCCTTCACCTCGCATTGACGATTTCTTCGATCAGCTCCAGAGTGCGAGACATTTTCTAAGTTTGTTTGGGATCCGGTCATCATTATTGCGGATTCGGGGTGATGGCATTCCGAAGACTGCCTTATGTGTGCGATGGGCTTTGTGTGTTTTTGTGAGTCGTTGGATTCACTGATGCCCTAGCAGCATTCGTAGATGTGATGAACCGGATTTCTGCAGGCCGTTCCTCGACAAGTTATTGTTGTGTTATTTACGACATTCTGGTCTATTTAATGTGTCTTGAGGGACAGGAGCAGCACTTGAGGATTTGTTATGCAAATACTGGGAGAGCACCAGCAGTTTGCTAGATTCTTGGAGTGTTTCTTTAGGCTTGTTTGTGTTGACTCCTAGGTCTTGTAATCACGGGAGACGGTTTCGTATGGTTCCGAGGGAGATCGTGGCCATACCGCTTAGGCCCAGACTTGTGTGCAGGAAGGAGGTCCGCAGATTTTCGGGCTTAGCAGGTTCTTACCGCCGTTTCGTGCAGGATTGCTAGAGTAGTGCTGCACCGTCGACTGAATTGACCGGAAGGGAGGTTTCCTTCTTTGGATTGAGGCATGTGTGCGGAGTTTTCGGCAGTTGAAGATTCGGTTAACAACTGCATTAGTCCTTTCTTTGCCTTTGGTTCGGGCGACCTTGTTGTTTAACTGTAATGTTTCTTGAGTGGGCTCGAGTGTGTGCTGAGGTGACACTATAGAGTTATCACTTTTGCTTCCCTGCATTTGGAGGAAGTACGAGAAGGATATTCCACTCATGATCAGGAGATGGCTATGGTGGTTTTGCGTTGGAGATTTGGAGACACTACTCGTTCGGAAGTCGTGTCAGATTTTCACGGACCGCCAGAGCTAATGTGCATCTTCCTGCAGCAGATTTTGATTGTTGTGATAGTCTTCTACAGATTTATAGTTCATGTGTGATCGTTGAGTACAACTTAAGTTCGTCTCTACGGAGGGGACAGCTTGCTCATGTCCGCGCCCGACCACTTTCCTTAAATCGTTTTCGCGAGACACTGCCCGCCGATGCTCATTCGTCAGAGATACTTGAGCATACTCGGCTGGGTAATGATTCGGAGTCCTTGATTTGTGACACGGTGTGCTAAGTTAGGGATGCGTGGGTGTACCTAATGTTATCAGGTAGAGACGTATAATCCTAGCACATTCACATCTGCCAACTCTCTATATGCATTCAAGTTCCACCAATATTTAACGTGACTTGTGAGATAGTTACGGGTAGACAGGGATATAAAAAGAAGTTTCATGTTTTGTTTCAAGGTGTCTGTCTTGTTGTGTGCTTGGGTCGAGCATCTGAGGACGGCTGGAGAGTTGCAACCTTTTACCGTTCCGAAGTAGGAGTGGGAGCAGATCTCCACGAATTTCGTTATGGTTTCTACCCAAGTTTAGTCAGGGTGTGACTCCATTCGGATTCTTGTCGTCCGGTTATACTCAGTTTGCTTAGTTGTTCTTTGTTAAGTTGTGGGTTTGTTTTGATTGTTGTCAGCAGTTGGGGATCGTCACTCGCCATCGTTAGGGTTCTCCTTCGACAGCTGTTATCAGGAGACACTCCAATTGGCCACCTTTAGGTTTAGGGGTTAGGTCGTGTCGATCACCAGTCTGTTGTTTTTCTGACTCTGCGTAAGTAGGATTTTGGACCCCAGCTAGTCTAGAGACTTCGGAGATGATCCGGTTGTTCAGGTCAGGATGAGAATAGCCCAGCGCAAATAGAGGTCTTATGCCGACTGTGTTGGTCATAGACTTAAGTGCGCAGTGGCAAACCATGCATTCCTGTGGATTTTCCGATGAATGACGTGTTGGATTTTGGGATGTTTATCCTAGAATTTTGGTCCTTCCGAGATCCTATAAGCGAGTTAGTTTCGTTGCCCTTAATTTGGCACTTCCGCCTAGATTATTGAATTTTCATCCCGTATTCCTTGTGATCATACTTTACACTTACCTTCATGACCTTTCTCACATGATTTGGCACCAGACCATTTGGCTTGGACGCGATCTTTTATTCACCAGCAGCCAATTATGTTAATGGCTCGGCAGGTGGAGGAACATCGGTCAAGGGTCTTGCTATCTGTGAAGGGTTTTTCTTGGACGTAGCCGTATAGTGAGGAAATCACTTGGGAGGATGCGAGCGAGATTTGAGGGTTATAATCTTCTCTTTGAAGGTACGCGTAACCGTATATTTTTAAATTCGGGGACGAATTTCATTTAAGGGGGGAGATTGTAACACCTTAGAATGTATTTTGTGGCTAATTATATTTTAATGTATGGTTTTTAATAAAAAGTTTACCAAATTGGTTTTTAATTATTTTATCCTTTTTAATGAGTATTTTATTAGAATTTTTCAAGGCATACACACACTTGTGCATGTAAACTAGGGTGTTAAGTGTGGTTTAACCATTGCTTAATCTAGTTAATATTTTGTTTAAGTGTTTTGGGTATTATGGTTATTATAACGAAAAAGGGTTTTAATAGAAATAAAAAGGTTTTTTATTTATTTGGATTGTATATTGTTGACTTTGTGTAAGAGAGAGGGAATGGGAGCATGGTGTGAACCATGCCTCATTAATGAGGCAAGAGAAAGAGAAGGGATGGGTTAGTGTGGCTCTCATTTTCTTTTCTCATTTCTCTTTTGCTCTCAATCTCACTCTCACACAAACAAACACACACACACTCACCTGCAGCATCAGCAGAAGCAGCAGCAGCAGAGAGAAGCAGCAACAGCAGAGGCAAGCAGCAGCAACAGCAAAACAGCATCAGCAGCAACTTCTAGGAGCAGCAGTAGGAGCTCCAACAACTGCAGCAGCCATCATCTCCTCCATACACTTCTTCTCTTGCTTCCTTGGGTTCCTTAGGGTATAATTCTGAGCTCCTTTCCTAGTTTTCTGTAACCCTTCGAAAATCGTTTAGGCAGTTTTTCGGTAATCGGCAAAATTTTCGGCTTTTTCCGTAAAAAGTCAAAATAGGTATTTTTCATTGTAGACCTAATTATACAAAATTTAGACAAGATATTACTATAATTTTGTCACTAAAATGTCATTTATAATTTTCTAGTTAAATAAATTTTTTTTCGTAATTAATTATTTTTTTATTATTTTAAGCCTTTTTAAATACATTTAATTAGGGATAAATACAAATTTAATTAGGTAAATTTCTTAATTAGGAGTCTTTATAAGCTAAAATAGAGTGTTAATAAATTGTAACATAACTTTATAAGATTTTAGTTTTAGGGTTTGAAAATTATGAAAAAAATGATGAAAATGGGGTTTTTTATGTAAAATTTGATGTGATATGCATTAATTGACCTTAAATGATAACTTTTTGTGTAGAATTTTCCACACAACTCTTCCCTTCACTCCCCCTCTTGCTCAGGTCGAGCTCAACCAGCAGGGAACCTCCATTTCCCCCTCTCTTTCTTGCTTCAAATTCTTGCAAAAAAAATCAACAAAATCCACAAAATACACACTTTTCTTCACTAATTCAAACCTAAATCCTTTTCCACCTCTTCTCAAACCCTAAATTGTTTCAAAACAAGGTGAAAAGAGGGTTCTTTCAAGGGCAAGTGCAAGTTGGGGTTCACTTGGGAGGTATAATCCTAAACTAGTTGTTAATTTGTAGTTTAATTAAGCTAGTTTAGTATTTTAAAATGATTAATTTCATTGAAATGGTTAGTTTTGAAAATTCAAGTAAGGGATTTGATTATGGATTAGGGTTTGAAGCATAGGGTTAGAGTTAAATTAGGGCTTTGGGTTTCTAATTGATTAGAATGGTTAATGGTGTAATTATGTGCTTGCTAAATCGATAAATTTCGATGTTTGTAGCGAATCGGTAAGAAAATCGCTTACTAGATTTTCGTAGAAAATAGAATGCGTTCAATTTGCATTAGGTTAGCAATATTATTAGCTTCGTATAGGATTATTAGAATACGTGAACGCGGGGTTTTGTCTAGCCGGGTTTTAGTTTTGTCGATTTCCCCGAAATGACGATTTTAGCTAAAAATTAGCGATTTTCGTGCGTTTTCCCGCGCACCGAGGGCGTGCTATGATTAAATTGAGAGCGTCGATAATTGTATATAGTGACTTGCATCATTTTAGGTGTTGTAACCTTATGCTTGGTATTGTGCAAATATAGGATCGGTCGGAGAAACATCGGACACGGCGCGCAAAGGTAAAGCGGTGGCCGGATCAGATTAGCGGGGATTTCTGGTGAGTAGATATATTCATCTATGGGGGAATCGTCTGGATGGCGCGAGGCGCCCCCTCCCTAGTTAGGATTACTCTACTTTATGCAATAATTATATTGTTAGCTAGCTTATCCATTTACGCACATTGCATACCCTTACAGCTAACCCTATACTAGATTGCATGGACATTAATATGACATTCATATATACATATGCGATATCATTCCGTAGGACACGAACACCTTACCATTGGCATCTATTGCACGCGCACTATTCATGTGACACACACGCCTTTGGTATTTGCCATGCCACGTGCACTATAAACCTTGTTTAGCTTAGTAACGCCATTGCATTCATGCATGATATTTGAGAATGTATCGCACGCATATACCTCGCATTACTATCATATTTACCTAGATTTCTAGCCAAACTCGCACATCATATACATTGATATCATAGACATTTATTACATATAACATGTGGACACTATGATTTTCTTGATGATTTCAGTTTTTCTGTGATTTCTGGATTTTTGGGGAAAACCGCAAGAATTTAACAAAACCTTAGATTTATCATTTTCAAAAAAACAAAGTTGCGGTTTTCTCGTGACGTATGTGTCGTCCACCATGAGTTTTCATGTTTTCTGTTGGATTTCGAGACCCGATTCGAGGAGTGGATGAACCGTCTCGGGTACATGGTGGGCCCGGTATGGTACCCCGGGGCAAGAAGATCGAGTTGTAGACGATGAGCCTGGCAGGGGAAGACTACCTACCGGTGATGTCTGGCGCGGCGGATATCCGGAGGATACCGACCGTTGTCGTGAGATTTATGATATGGGCCGATCCGGACTGACGGAGCCCGATATTGAGACAGATATGATTCCTTTTTGGTGTCGATGCTTGACACAGGTTTTCAGATGATTTCTCGATGATATTTAGCTACTATACAGATGTTCATGTTTTAAAGTTAGGAATTCAATAACCTTAGCATTTAAAACACTTAAAGACTTAATAATGACATTGCATACCTGCGCATACATACTAGAGATATTATAGCACATATGGACATACATGTTGTTCCGCATTGCGTGCATTCTTACGATTGCCTTATTAGATGTTATATTTACTCACGAGCTGGCAACTCACCCCCGTTGTGCCACAGTGTCTTGCAGGTCGGACCCGTCATCTTTGTAGCGGCGGGCTATCTTATCATCAGCTCATTTTGCTCAGACTCGCGACTTCGCCCGTAGGTGGGTTGCGAGCATATTTTATTTCTTTTGCTTTATCATTGTATCTAGTATTCTCCATCTACCATTTCACATTGTATATGCGACTTAGTGATGAGACAGGGAGACTTGTATATTTGTGGTTCTTTTGGATCGAGCTCACTTGAGCCGATGTGTGTTTTTCTGGTATTTTTGCGTTTCCTTTGCTCTTTTCTTGATATTACTATTATATTGCATGTGGTTGTGATCCGCCTTGGGCGAAGAGCTAGCTCCCGCTTGGGGATGCCATTTTTATGATTTCATATGTATTATCTTGTTTTACCCATTTTTGGGGATAGAAAATACAGGGGAGACTCTGCCGAAATTTTCAGAAATTTTTGATGTTCTTTTTTTTGGATTCTATGCAGCTTAATTGATTTCAAAACCGTTTTCATTTATGGTTTTCCTTCACTCTCTTTTGCTTTTGGGTTAGATTTCTGGGCTTTGGCTGACTTAGGTTACGGTACGCCTTTAGACGTCTCGTAATCTAAGTGCCAGTCACGTTCCGTACTTTCGGGTCGTGACAAAGTTGGTATCAGAGCGTAGGTTTTACCTTTTTGAGTGTAGGACGACCTTGGTAGATGGAGTAGGTGACTTAAGCAGAGTGGCGTAGCGTGGGTATGATCCGCGGCATACTTACGATACGGTACTCCGCCTAAGTGACCTTAGGACATAATTGCTTGTATTTCCTTTCTTGATTCCTTGCATTCCTTGATTCAATTGCAATGATCTTATCAGTCCTGTTTATTATTCAGCTTCGATGCCGCCAAAGACTACGAGAGCTCAGCGGGCTGCCGCTAGGGATGAGATTCGAGCGGGCTCGTCTGAGGCGAGGATCGAGCGGGAGGATACACCTACCCCTCAGGGTCCTACTGATCCGCCTTATCCTGACCGTATTGCCAGATTAGAGGCCGGCATGCAAGAGTTGCGGCAGATGATGGGATCTTTAGTTGAGTCCAGCCGGGCACAGAGATCCGAGGACGTTCCTTCCACCCCACAGACCACGATCGTACCTGCTGCACAGATGGTCACTCCTGCTGCTACTACGGAGACTATTCCTGTTTCACTACAGGAGTTCATGAGATTGAGACCCCCAGCTTTTACCGGTACAGATGCGACAGAGGACCCACAGACATTTCTCGATAGGATGGCACGGATTGGCCGTTCGTTGAGGTGTTCTGAGGATAGATTGGTGGAGTTTGCGAGTTTTCGTCTGGAGGGTCTTGCCCAGACATGGTACGACTCAGTAGAGAGAGGCCGAGCTGCAGGTCTGCCTTCTATGACCTGGGATGAGTTTACATCTGCATTTCTTGCCCGTTTTCTTCCGGAGAGTGTCCGAGATGCTCGGGCCCGTAGTTTTGAGTCTTTGCGTAAGACTCCTGGGATGACAGTGTCGGAGTATGATATACAGTTTACCCAGTTGTCTCGATATGCACCGTACCTAGTCGACACAGAAGAGAAGAGAATAAAGAGGTTTGTACGAGGGCTTGATACACAGCTATTCCTTGCCATCGGCACCCAGCACTTTGATACATACGCTGCCGCGATGGATGCAGCCTTACTTTTGGAGGAGCGTATTTCGGAGACTCCGGTCGTTTCTGGGCCGAAGAGGATCCGTACTGATACGCCAGCTCAGCGGCAGATGGGCAGACGTCGTGATAGATTCTTTCCGGGAGATGGCGGAGGCAGAGGATTGAGACGAGGTCAGTTATTTGGTTCATATCCACAGACCCAGCAGTCGTCTCCAGGATGTTTTCGGTGCGGGAGTCAGTACCACCGTATCAGAGACTGTACCATGGGACGTCCGGGTGCGGCGACAGTCCCGCATGTGACCTTACCACCCTCACCACCTTCTCAGAGAGCTTTACTTCCTACTCCTGATGATGCTTCACGCCAGCCAGATGCTTCTAGAGGCCGTGGGCGTGGCGGTCCGGTTCAGAGAGGACGAGGCGACAGAGGCAGACGCAGAGGCCGAGGTAGAGGCAGAGGACAGCCAGCTATTAGTGGTGGACAGGCCCGAGTGTTCGCATTGACTCCTCAGGATGCACAGGCATCCAATGCCGTCGTGACAGGTACTCTACCAGTATGTTCCTTTGATGCACGGGTATTATTTGATCCAGGCTCCACACATTCCTATGTTTCCACGTATTTTGCACCGAGGTTGGGCCGAGAGTCTTCTCCGTTAGATCAGCCGCTTGTCGTTATTACCCCGATAGGCGAGTCTTTTGTTGCCCGTTTTGTGTACCGATCTTGTTCCGTTCGTATCGGGGAGAGAGATTCTTCAGTAGATTTGATTCTCCTCGATATGCTCGACTTTGACGTTCTTCTTGGTATGGACTGGCTAGCCACCTGTTATGCATCTGTGGACTGCCGTGAAAAGGCAGTCAGATTCAGTTTTCCTGGTGAGCCGGTTCTTATTATTCAGGGAGATCGTAGTGCTACCCTTCCCAGCTTGATTTCTTCTCTTCGCGCTGGTCAGCTCTTAAGGAAAGGGTGTCAGGGATTCTTAGCTTATGTTTGTGATACTAGCTCCACAGAGGTTCCGTTGGACCAGGTCCCTGTTGTGAGAGAGTTTCCTGATGTATTCCCTGACGAGCTGCCTGGTCTGCCACCAGAGCGCGAGATTGAGTTCTGTATTGACTTGATCCCTGGCACGGGGCCTATCTCTATACCTCCTTATCGGATGGCCCCGGCGGAGCTGAGAGAGCAAAAGGATCGGTTACAGGACTTGCTGGACAAAGGGCTTATCAGACCGAGTGTGTCACCTTGGGGTGCTCCCGTCTTGTTTGTTAAGAAGAAGGACGGAAGTATGCGTTTATGCATTGATTATCGTCAGCTGAACCGAGTTACTGTGCGGAACAGATATCCCCTACCCCGCATTGATGACTTATTTGATCAGCTCCAGGGTGCAGGGTTCTTCTCGAAGGTTGATTTACGGTCAGGATATCACCAGTTGCGGGTTCGGAAGGAGGATATTCCGAAGACTGCCTTCCGTACTCGATATGGTCATTATGAGTTCTTGGTGATGTCGTTCGGGCTCACCAATGCCCCGGCAGCTTTTATGGATTTGATGAACCGCGTATTCAGGCCGTATCTCGATCAGTTCATCATTGTGTTCATTGACGACATCTTGGTTTATTCTCGGAGCCGGGAGGAGCATGAGCAGCACTTACGTATCACATTGCAGACTTTGAGGGAGCATCAGCTGTTCGCCAAATTTTCCAAGTGCGCATTCTGGTTAGACAGTGTCGACTTCTTGGGTCATGTAGTGACGAGAGATGGTATTTGCGTGGACCCGAAGAAGATCGAGGCAGTTCAGCGTTGGCCTAGACCGGTATCAGTTACAGAGGTTCGTAGCTTTCTAGGTCTGGCCGGCTATTATCGACGTTTTGTCCAGGATTTCTCCCGCATTGCTGCACCGTTGACCGGGTTGACCCGGAAAGGGGTTCCTTTTGATTGGACCCAGGCATGTGAGGATAGCTTCCAGCAGTTGAAGACTCGTCTGACTACTGCTCCAGTGTTAGCATTGCCTTCAGGATCAGGCGGGTTCGTGGTATATTGTGATGCTTCTAGAGTGGGGCTGGGATGTGTGTTGATGCAGCACGACAGAGTTATCGCGTATGCTTCTCGGCAGCTGAGGAAACACGAGCAGAACTACCCCACCCATGATTTAGAGATGGCTGCAGTGGTATTTGCACTCAAGATCTGGAGACATTACCTATACGGTGAGTCGTGCCAGATATACACTGACCACAAGAGTTTGAAGTATATTTTCCAGCAGCGAGACCTGAACCTGAGACAGCGCCGTTGGATGGAGTTGGTGAAAGATTATGACTGCGAGATTCTATACCATCCGGGCAAGGCGAATGTGGTGGCAGATGCTTTGAGTAGGAGGCCCGGAGGTAGCTTATCTTGTTTGAGCGCAGTACAGATGCAGTCGACGGCGGATTGGCAGGTTTTATGTGATAGCAGAGTGCAGTTCGAGTTTACTCCTACAGGGGGACAGCTGGCCCATTTCAGAGCACGCCCACAGTTACTTGACCGTATCCGTGAGGCACAGTCCGGCGACGCCCGTATCTTAGAGATTATTGAGCAGATTCGACAGGGCAGAGTTTCGGAGTTCGTGGTTGATGATCAGGGGATACTTCGATTTGGGACTCGACTGTGTGTGCCAGATTCAGAGGGACTGAGGCGTGATATTCTCGAGGAGGCCCATAGATCAGTATACAGTGTGCATCCAGGTTCCACCAAGATGTACCGTGATTTGAGAGAGATTTACTGGTGGGACGGGATGAAGAAGGATATTACAGACTTTGTGTCGAGATGCCTGACTTGTCAGCAAGTCAAGGCCGAGCACCAGAGGCCAGCCGGCGAGTTACAGCCTTTGCCCATTCCTGAGTGGAAGTGGGAGCAGGTCTCCATGGACTTCGTTGTGGGTCTACCCAGGACCAGTCGAGGGTATGACTCTATTTGGGTGATTGTGGATCGACTGACGAAAGCGGCTCACTTTCTGCCAGTGAAGACCACTTTTGGATTTTCTCAGTACGCCCAGGTTTATATTGATGAGATAGTGCGACTGCATGGTGTTCCGACTTGCATCGTGTCTGACCGTGGCACCCAGTTTACCAGCCGATTGTGGCAGAAACTACAGGAAGCTTTGGGCACCCGATTGAGTTTTAGCACAGCCTTTCATCCTCAGACTGACGGTCAGTCGGAGCGTACGATTCAGACTCTTGAGGACATGCTCAGAGCTTGTGTTTTAGATTTCGGTGGTAGCTGGGATCGTCATTTGCCTTTGATCGAGTTTTCCTACAATAATAGCTTCCAGGAGACGATTCAGATGGCACCTTTCGAGGCTTTATATGGGAGGAGATGTCGATCGCCTGTTTGTTGGACAGAGCTCAGGGAGAGCAGTATTTTGGGGCCGCAGATTGTGCAGGAGACGACCGAGAAAATACAGCTGATTCGGGACAGGATGAGAGCGGCACAGAGCAGGCAGAAATCTTATGCTGACAGGCGCCGTCGCCGACTCGAGTTCGCTATTGGCGATCATGTTTTCCTGAAGGTCTCTCCGATGAAGGGTGTGATGAGATTTGGGCGGAAAGGAAAACTGAGTCCTAGATATGTTGGTCCTTTCGAGATCCTAGAGCGCGTTGGTCCAGTCGCTTATCGGTTAGCCCTTCCGCCCAGCTTCCCCGATGTTCACCCCGTATTCCATGTCTCGATGCTCCACAAGTACCTTCATGATCCTTCCCAGGCGATTCAGCACCAGATGATCCAGTTAGAGCGTGATCTTTCTTTCACCGAGCAGCCGGTGGTCATCTTGGATCGGCAGGTGAAGAAATTGAGGTCGAAGGTCATACCGTCTGTCAAAGTCCTTTGGCGTGGCCCGAACAGCGAGGAGGTCACCTGGGAGACCGAGGTCGAGATGAGGAAGAGATATCCCCATCTTTTTGAAGGTACGCGTAGTTAAATTCAAAATTCGGGGACCGAATTTCTTTAAGGGGGGAAGATTGTAACCCTTCGAAAATCGTTTAGGCAGTTTTTCGGTAATCGGCAAAATTTTCGGCTTTTTCCGTAAAAAGTCAAAATAGGTATTTTTCATTGTAGACCTAATTATACAAAATTTAGACAAGATATTACTATAATTTTGTCACTAAAATGTCATTTATAATTTTCTAGTTAAATAAATTTTTTTTCGTAATTAATTATTTTTTTATTATTTTAAGCCTTTTTAAATACATTTAATTAGGGATAAATACAAATTTAATTAGGTAAATTTCTTAATTAGGAGTCTTTATAAGCTAAAATAGAGTGTTAATAAATTGTAACATAACTTTATAAGATTTTAGTTTTAGGGTTTGAAAATTATGAAAAAAATGATGAAAATGGGGTTTTTTATGTAAAATTTGATGTGATATGCATTAATTGACCTTAAATGATAACTTTTTGTGTAGAATTTTCCACACAACTCTTCCCTTCACTCCCCCTCTTGCTCAGGTCGAGCTCAACCAGCAGGGAACCTCCATTTCCCCCTCTCTTTCTTGCTTCAAATTCTTGCAAAAAAAATCAACAAAATCCACAAAATACACACTTTTCTTCACTAATTCAAACCTAAATCCTTTTCCACCTCTTCTCAAACCCTAAATTGTTTCAAAACAAGGTGAAAAGAGGGTTCTTTCAAGGGCAAGTGCAAGTTGGGGTTCACTTGGGAGGTATAATCCTAAACTAGTTGTTAATTTGTAGTTTAATTAAGCTAGTTTAGTATTTTAAAATGATTAATTTCATTGAAATGGTTAGTTTTGAAAATTCAAGTAAGGGATTTGATTATGGATTAGGGTTTGAAGCATAGGGTTAGAGTTAAATTAGGGCTTTGGGTTTCTAATTGATTAGAATGGTTAATGGTGTAATTATGTGCTTGCTAAATCGATAAATTTCGATGTTTGTAGCGAATCGGTAAGAAAATCGCTTACTAGATTTTCGTAGAAAATAGAATGCGTTCAATTTTCATTAGGTTAGCAATATTATTAGCTTCGTATAGGATTATTAGAATACGTGAACGCGGGGTTTTGTCTAGCCGGGTTTTAGTTTTGTCGATTTCCCCGAAATGACGATTTTAGCTAAAAATTAGCGATTTTCGTGCGTTTTCCCGCGCACCGAGGGCGTGCTATGATTAAATTGAGAGCGTCGATAATTGTATATAGTGACTTGCATCATTTTAGGTGTTGTAACCTTATGCTTGGTATTGTGCAAATATAGGATCGGTCGGAGAAACATCGGACACGGCGCGCAAAGGTAAAGCGGTGGCCGGATCAGATTAGCGGGGATTTCTGGTGAGTAGATATATTCATCTATGGGGGAATCGTCTGGATGGCGCGAGGCGCCCCCTCCCTAGTTAGGATTACTCTACTTTATGCAATAATTATATTGTTAGCTAGCTTATCCATTTACGCACATTGCATACCCTTACAGCTAACCCTATACTAGATTGCATGGACATTAATATGACATTCATATATACATATGCGATATCATTCCGTAGGACACGAACACCTTACCATTGGCATCTATTGCACGCGCACTATTCATGTGACACACACGCCTTTGGTATTTGCCATGCCACGTGCACTATAAAACTTGTTTAGCTTAGTAACGCCATTGCATTCATGCATGATATTTGAGAATGTATCGCACGCATATACCTCGCATTACTATCATATTTACCTAGATTTCTAGCCAAACTCGCACATCATATACATTGATATCATAGACATTTATTACATATAACATGTGGACACTATGATTTTCTTGATGATTTCAGTTTTTCTGTGATTTCTGGATTTTTGGGGAAAACCGCAAGAATTTAACAAAACCTTAGATTTATCATTTTCAAAAAAACAAAGTTGCGGTTTTCTCGTGACGTATGTGTCGTCCACCATGAGTTTTCATGTTTTCTGTTGGATTTCGAGACCCGATTCGAGGAGTGGATGAACCGTCTCGGGTACATGGTGGGCCCGGTATGGTACCCCGGGGCAAGAAGATCGAGTTGTAGACGATGAGCCTGGCAGGGGAAGACTACCTACCGGTGATGTCTGGCGCGGCGGATATCCGGAGGATACCGACCGTTGTCGTGAGATTTATGATATGGGCCGATCCGGACTGACGGAGCCCGATATTGAGACAGATATGATTCCTTTTTGGTGTCGATGCTTAACACAGGTTTTCAGATGATTTCTCGATGATATTTAGCTACTATACAGATGTTCATGTTTTAAAGTTAGGAATTCAATAACCTTAGCATTTAAAACACTTAAAGACTTAATAATGACATTGCATACCTGCGCATACATACTAGAGATATTATAGCACATATGGACATACATGTTGTTCCGCATTGCGTGCATTCTTACGATTGCCTTATTAGATGTTATATTTACTCACGAGCTGGCAACTCACCCCCGTTGTGCCACAGTGTCTTGCAGGTCGGACCCGTCATCTTTGTAGCGGCGGGCTATCTTATCATCAGCTCATTTTGCTCAGACTCGCGACTTCGCCCGTAGGTGGGTTGCGAGCATATTTTATTTCTTTTGCTTTATCATTGTATCTAGTATTCTCCATCTACCATTTCACATTGTATATGCGACTTAGTGATGAGACAGGGAGACTTGTATATTTGTGGTTCTTTTGGATCGAGCTCACTTGAGCCGATGTGTGTTTTTCTGGTATTTTTGCGTTTCCTTTGCTCTTTTCTTGATATTACTATTATATTGCATGTGGTTGTGATCCGCCTTGGGCGAAGAGCTAGCTCCCGCTTGGGGATGCCATTTTTATGATTTCATATGTATTATCTTGTTGTACCCATTTTTGGGGATAGAAAATACAGGGGAGACTCTGCCGAAATTTTCAGAAATTTTTGATGTTCTTTTTTTTGGATTCTATGCAGCTTAATTGATTTCAAAACCGTTTTCATTTATGGTTTTCCTTCACTCTCTTTTGCTTTTGGGTTAGATTTCTGGGCTTTGGCTGACTTAGGTTACGGTACGCCTTTAGACGTCTCGTAATCTAAGTGCCAGTCACGTTCCGTACTTTCGGGTCGTGACATTTTCCTGGCTTGTGTGTGGATTAGCTTCGATTATTGTTAAATAGTGAATTTAGTGCTAGATTTTGGTGATTTTTGAGATGTTGTGGAAAATTGATGATTGTGTTGGTAAACCCTACTTATTTAAGTGTTTTTAGGGTCGCCATAACTGAGTTTAACCCTGGATTACACTAAAATACCATAGGGTTTGTGTTTTGTGCAAATTAACGTTTTAAGCGGTATTATGGCATTTTGTAATCTGCTTTTGACCCGGTGCCTTTAGGTTAAATTTGAGAATACTGGAGAATGTACACTAGGTATAGATACCACCACCAGAACACGAACCATATCCCTAAAGCGTGGCCGCATATTTAATGCGTTTGGCCGCAATTTGCGGCCAAGTAGGGGGCTAGGTTGTTGGGTTTTTATGTAGGGCTCTCTTCTGTGTTGTCTAGTGTTTTGGCATGTCTAGTTTGTAATATTTGACCTGTAAGAAAATCTGGGATCAAATATCGTTTTGCATGTCCGTTGTGTTTGCGCGATACGCGCGATACGTGAGTGGGTTCTGTGATCCAGCGTACCGCGGCGTGTCGCGGTAGTTTTAGACGCGTATACACACGTTTTAGCGCCGTGCACACGCGCGTTTAGTTCGCGACGCGAGTTTCTCATTTTGGTTCGATATCGCGTTTTGCGGAATATTTGGCTTATATATGATTTCCATGTCTTATATGCATGTTTGCAGGCAGGGACCACGGACACTGCTACAGGGGGGAGCAGATGGTAGGATTCACCTAGCGTGGAGCGTAAGTGAGTAGATTTAACATCTACAGGGGAATCGCCGACATGGCGTTATGCGTCTGGGCTAGGATTCTAATACTTGTCGCATATTCTACGTCATTGTTAGAATTGCGCCTTTACCTATTTACTTAGATATAGTTGTACTGTGACTAGTAGCCGTAGGGCACTGCACACATTATTGACGGTTCATGTTGCACGAGCACGGGTTGTATGCTAGACACAAACTGTCAATAATTGCCATGTCACACACTAACCATTATAGATACTATTGCTTATCACACATGACATCTAGCTTATCGATATACCTATAGTTTATCATACCTTTAGTGATAGGTACAGATACACCTTGCGATACAGCTACAGGTATACCTTGCACATATTTTTACTTATACCCAGGGGGGTATACGACATCAGTTCTTATAGGTAGATATCTATACATTGCTACACCTGTATGTTACACACATATTCAGTTGCTGTTACATATTTACCTTTACTGATGTTACTTAGTTGTACCTTATTAGTTTCGCATACATCTGGTTTCAGCTACATATTCTCATTTATATGCTCGCATTTCAGATATACCGCATATATTTATTCCTGGATTTGCGCATTTGTTATTTGGATTTCACATGATGATTTCTGGATTTGGGAACCGTGGGAGTTCATGAAATTATGCATACATTGAAAAACCCGGTTTCCTTGATATGATATTTGCGCAGCCACCATGAGATTTATCGGTTCTGATTATATACTCCATACGAGGTGTGGTTGCCGTATGAGGGTACATGGTGGGGCCCAGTATGGTTCCCCTCGGCAAGAAGATCGATGGATGTTGCTGATTGAGCCTGGAGGCGGGCTAGTACCTACCGGTGACAGTACTAATGATTCGGCGAGGGTCATGGAGACACCGTTCGGAGTCATGCACGTATGCATACGTCGAAAGGCGAGGGTCAGAGCTAGGCACTCGTGCTTTCGGGACAGCGTATGATACGTACCTATCAGGATTTCTGTGTTGAGGCTTGGCACATTGTTTTCATGATATTTCTTTTAAACACCTTTGTATATATAACAGGGGATTAGCCGTTGTTATATATACCCTTACACCAATATTAGTGGAATGGGACGCTAATATATGTGTACTGACCCCATCATATTTATTTCTGCATATATACATATACTTAGGATGCTAGAATCTTACTTGAGACTTTGACTTAGAATATCAGGTGATTCATTGAGATTGGACATACATATGGGATTATTGATTTGTACATTCGGGATATAGAAGATTACTCGATATTGTACATTGAGGTGATGTGAGACTCATATGATATGAGAGCCCAACTTGGGGGCTGATTTGAGGATTTGGGATTTGAGTGTCTTGATGGATTGTGATCCTACCACGATGTCAGGTTTCCGTGGAAATGACATATTCCACCCCCTACCTCACACTTATCTATTTTATGCACAGTTTCATATATTGGTAGTACCTGTTAGTGTACCCATGTGATTGCTGCATATTTGCATTCTCATGTCCCTATTGCATAGTTACTGCATACTATTGTCATCTTATTATTGCCTTACCTATTGATTGTACCTGCTAGTGTACTTCCCATTATTCGGCATTTACATGACATGTTATTACTGTAATCGCATATCTTAGATTCATGCTGAACGTATATTCCTGTGATTACCTGCATATGTTATCTACTATTCACGAGTTGGCAACTCACCCCCGTTGTGCCACAGGTTTTTCAGGTTGTTCCCCAGAGTAGTCGAGGCAGGCTATTCAGTTATTCATCTATCATCTTTTGCTACAGATACCGCATCAGCTCACAGTACTATTTTGCTTAGGTGGGTTTCGGTGGTTATCTGTATTTTGTATTGTACATTCGTTGTATCTTGTACTCTTCATCTACTATTATGTTGTTGACTTAGAGACATGGTGAGGATTATATTGTATATTATTTGTGGGTTGTTGTCTTTTATATACAGCTTTCTCTCTATTGTCTTTATTTCTTCGCTACGGCGTTATATTTTTGTGTTGTATTCATCTTGGCTAGTTTTTACAAAAAAAGGGGGTGTTGCCAAAATTTTAAAGAAAGAAAGTAGGACTTTTAAAGAATTTCGGTTGCGATTTCAAAAGTTTCAAAAAACTTATATTATCTTTTCCGTATTTTTATGGTTTAGATTTCTGGGTTTTGGCTTTCTTTTACTGCGTTACGTCTTTAGGCGTTGCGTAGTATTAGGGCCGTCACGGGCCAATTTTGGGTCGTGACAATGACATACTCTTGATAGGAAATGATGTTCCTATTCTACACTCGGTCAAGCTCTTCTTATCACATAAGTTCTCCATGAAAGTTCTAGGTGATGCCTCCTACATCCTGGGGATTAAGATCCATAGAGATAGATCTAAACGGATATAGGGATTGTCCCAATCCAGGTACATTGACACCATACTAAAGAGGTTTAGTATAGAAGATTCTAAGCGTGGTAATTTACCCGCTTTCTCAGGAATCACTCTCTCCAAAGAGATATCTCCCAAGACTGATTTGGAGAGGGCTCACATGCAAGGGATACCCTATGCTTCGGCAGTCAGGTCAATCATGAATACGATATTATGTACCAGACCGGATGTAGCTTACTCATTAGGTGTAGTGAGTAGGTATCAATTAGATCCTCGGGAGAAACACTGGACAGCTGTGAAGAACATTCTTAAGTACATGAGAAGGACTAAAGAAATGTTGTTGGTGTATGGTAATGGTGAACTCCAGGTGGAGTCCTTTACCAATTCGAGCTTCCAGAGTGATAAGGACGACAATAAGTCGGTCTCGGGCTTTGTCTTCGCCCTCAATGGAGGGGTGGTATGTTGGAAGAGTTCCAAGCAAGATACCGTAATAGACTCGACGATGGAGGCTGAATACATCGCTGCCAACGATGCTGCCAAAGAGGCTGTCTGGATGAAGAAGTTCATAGATGAACTTGGTGTGGTTCCATCCATTGAGCATCCAATACCTATGTATTGTGATAACAATGGAGCTATAGCTTTGGCCAAGAAACCCCGGTCCCATCAAAGATCTAGGCATATTCTTAGGCGGTATCACCTGATCCGGGAGATAGTTGATCGCCGGGAGATCGAGCTCAGGAGAGTTGAAACGAAGGACAACGTAGCGGATCCACTCACGAAGGCCCACCCCAAACGCAATACGAGAGACTATTTGGAATGTTGGGTATGAGATACTACAACAACTGGCCTTAGTGCAAGTGGGAGATTGTTATGAATATGCATGCCCTAGAGGCCATTATTGTACATTGATGTATATTATAGTGGATGGTTGGTCATATATATAGAGAACTTTCTTGCTCGACATGATAGTATTCTATCTAGTTACTCTTTATCTTAACATGTACACTTAGTATTATTAAATTGTCTCTCAGATACATATTGATAAAGCCTTTACGGTGCTGGCTTGACTACCAGGACTATGTTGCAGATCATACTACTGGGACCTGGGTAGTCCATAAGCACATCCATTAATTGTTCCTAGTCGAGAGTATATCGAGACAGGGCATCGATATTCAAGAGCAGACTAGTGTGTACGTTTCTTGACCCTGTAGGGGGCGATGGTTGATCCTATATCCATTGGTGTTTGACATCAAAGATTGTACATAGGTGCTCATTAGAGAATGGGTACACCGAACATGACTCGCCAAGAACTCCTAGATGGTACTATACCTATCATCAGATAGCAGTTCTCGTGACACTGGTACTGGTTAGCATGTAGACCCGAGATCGTCATAGAGACTTGTGTGGTCCCTACTGTGCTTTGATTTCCTCCTTACCACGGCTCAAAAGAGTTATGCAAACAGGTGGATTTCAGGTATAGTCCCGAGTTACATGGAGACAATGAGCGATAGGAGGGGTTTTGTCTCTCCCGGTATAGAGAGTTGATGTTGCGCTATGCTCGATTGGTTATAGCAGGAAGTCCCTGGCAAGGGATGTTGATGAGATTTATTGGTAAGTGTTATCAGTAGTTTCTCGTACCATTATAGGCCACATATCGGCATGACTTATCAAGTTATTGGGGGCTGACGATTCCACCCCCAGACTCAATATGCGACATATCAAAGACCTGCACGGTAAGTGTTACGTATAGGCTTCATGGGAGTTTGGAAAATCTTGCTTGTTGATCTTCTATTCGCTCAATACCTAGGTGGCCGTTACTTCCATCTAGTACTGCTGACGGCTTGTGCGTAACTGATGCGATCATTACCTACTACTGGCATATTGACGAGTCTTTAGAGTCCCACATAGAAGTTTCCTGGTTCAAGCGAGACGAAGTAGAGCACATATGCTGATATGTGTGGGGGCTTAATTAAATATGAGTATGAGATACTGTATTATAATCTCGCGGTTATTTGATATCAATTAAGTTATATGTGATATAACCGGATTATTGAATCAGGTGTTGATTTGATAATGTGATATACAGATAAATGATAGTAGTCGGTTATATGTGATATAACCGGATTATTAAATCAAGTGTTGATTTAATAATATGATATATATTTATATCTGATATAATTATATATTAACTAATATTATTAGCTCACTAATTATTCTTCATAATATATATATATATATATATATATATATTATATGAAGCATGGCATGGATTTTCTATTTTTAGAAAATAGAAAATGAGGTGGAAAATGAGGAAACTTTTTTTTGGAATGGGCAAGCATGGCTTTGCTATTTATTTTATTCATTTTCTTGCACCATTGAAGCATGGTTACAATTTTTAATGGTTAAAAATTGTATGCTTCAATAATGTGTGAGCTTTGAATAACCATTCTACACTTTATTCTTCACTTGAGTTATTTTCCTCACTTGAGCTCCATTCTCTCTAGCTCTCTCCATTTTCTTCACCTCCTCTTCCAAGCTCAATCCCTCACATGAGTTATGAAACCTTGATCTTGTGAGAACCCTAGTGAGCAAACAAAACCCTTACTTCACCGTCTTACACTAGATTAGCACTTTGATGTAGTGTGTTTACTTCACTAAAGAGTTTAGTGAAGAGATAGCTTGGATTAGCGGACTTCGGGTGGATCATCTTCGGCCCGAAGGTCATTAAAGCAAGTTCGTTCAACCCTCAAGTGGAGCCCAGTGGAGTCGCATGGACTACAACCCAGAGCTTTAGAAGAGAAGGACACAGACTACAATGGTTATAGCCATCCATCTCTTAGTATAGTTTGTTATATCATGCTTAAAACCCTAATCATCATGTTTAAGATCTTGGTTAGTGTTGATTAGCACCCCAAATTTTTTAAAATTGGCATGCTTGATGCTAGTAAAACCTAGTGGTGGTGCTAACAAACACTTTTAATTATACCTATCGTCAGATAGCAGTTCTCAGGTGACATGAGTAAAGATAGTCTGTCGACCTGAGGTCATCATTTGTCTCGTGTGAGTTCCCACTGTGCTTTGATTACTACACTACCACGGCTCTACTGAATCATGCAAATAGGTTTTAGTTAGGTACAATCCCGAGCCACATGGAGTCAGTGAGCGATTGTTCGGGATTCGTCTCTCCCGGTATAGGGAGTTGATGTCGCGCTGTGTTCGGTTGGCCAACACCATAAATCCCAGGCCAGGGCGGATTGAGAATTACTAATAGTTAGATCGATAGATTCTCGGATGGTCTTGAGCCACATCTGAAGGGTTACCCTAGCGCCCCGGCCAACTCCCGTGGCCAAATGCGGAATAAAATTTTTCTTGCGAACAAAACTTGGCGCTAGACTAAACCCTAAAACCGGATCTTTTCATAAAACTAACTAGCTACACTAGGAGAGCTATCTACTATGAAGAGAAATTCTTACCAAACGAACCAAGTCCTTCGGTCTTCTTTCTTCATCTTTAGCTCCTAGCAAGCGTCTTGAACATGCTTGAACTCCAAATCCGGCTCCATCGGTCCATCGTGATCGAGCTTGTTCTCCGGCCTCCTTTTGTCGTAGATGATCCACCCGGGGAGTATGATCCATGGCTCTATCTCTTTGCAATATATAAAAAGAGCAGCTAGAAGACTTGGGATGCTAGTCCAAGTGATCTAGGATGTAGTTTTGAGTTCTAAGTGTTCTATCTCTTTCTAGCCTCTTCACTGGTATCTCAACACATGAGAAATGTAGTGAAGAGGAAGAAGATGAAGGTGGAGGAGAAAGCTAGAGGAGGGAGGAGATGCGAGCTCAAGAGAAAAAAATGAATCAAGCATGAGAGAGAAAATCATACACTTAGGTTTTGTATATGATTTTCTATCAATAAACAATAGCAACCATGCTTCAATAGTAAACCCAAAATGAATTATAAATTCATTTGTAAACAATTGAAGCATGGTCAACTCCATACCTCCCTCACCTCTCACATTACTCCTCATTTCCATTTATCAAATAAATGGAAAATCGAAAATGAGGTGGCCTTCTTGAAGGAAATCTATAAAAAAATATGGATTTCAGTCTACTGTACAAATATACCGGCAATCAGATAAAAGTCCGAACGCCCAAAAGAGATAGAATAACACGAAGAACGTAATACTAGAATATATATATCGAAATATATATATGTAAATTATTAAATCAATACCTGATTTAATAATCCGGCTCAAACCCGAGGCGGCTAGTATTACAAACTATCCGATCGAAAATCCGAGTACTAAGTACATCAATCGATCGAGCCCTGCTCGTATCCAATACGGCTACTACATAGTTTTGCCTGGATCAGGGAAACCTTCTCTGTGGGACTCTAAAGACTCGACAGTACTCTGGCAGTGGGTTTAACCACAAGCACGTCAGCGACACTAGCTGTACTTAACGGCTGCCCAGGTACCTATCGAAAAGGAAGGCTGACGAGCAAACTCATCCGGATCTCCTACTGAGCCTATCCGTGACAATATCCGTACAGTCTGGTTTCTTCGTCAAAGAGTATCGCATATCGGGTCTAGGGGATGGTGAACGTCAGACCCTAATAACCTGATAAGTCGTGCCGATGTGGCTCAGGACCAATCCGAGAAACTACAGATCAACCTATCAGTAAATCCCAAGTGCCTTGGCCAAGCTCTTATAGTCCTGACCAATCGAATCATAGTGGGATATCGACTCCCTATACAGGGAGATACGAATCCCCGACAATCGCTCACTGCCTCCATGTGGCTCGGGACTGAACCCAACCAAAACCTGTTTGCACGACTCAGTAGAGCCGTGTTAGGGTAGTGATCAAAGTTCAGTGGGAACTCACATGAGACAAATGCCGATCTCGGGTCCAAAGACTAACCTGCACACATGTCACCTAAGAACTTCCATATGACAATAAATATAGTACCACATGGAAGATCTCGGCGAGTCTGTCCAGTGTACTCACACCCAGTGAGCACCTGTATACGATCTTAGGTGCATCAGAACAATGGTTACGGGACCAACCATCACCCGACGGGGCTAGAAACGTATACACCAGTCTACTATGGAGTATCAATGCCTAGTCTCGATACTCACACGACTAGGGACCATTTAAGGATGTGCTTATGGACTACCCTCCTCCCACATGTATGATCGCCATCACAACGCAGGTAGTCAAGCAAGATCCTAGGGGCTTTATCAACATGTAACCGCAATATGTAATAACGAGTATGACATATGCCATGTTAAGATAAAGACTAACCACTATAGTATACTACCGTATCGAGTCTTTATCAACATGTGCAAACCAGATATAACAACAATACAAATAAATACACATATCCTGATAAAGAAAAGTCAAATAATATACTAAAAACTGACCAAGATTGTTCTGTACATACATATCCCTAGTATCCATATGTATACATATACAATACTGGCCTCTAGGGCATATACATCCAACAATCTCCCACTTGCACTAAAGGCCAGTAATTGGCGTACCGAATACCCAACGTCTTCTCTAAGGCCAGTTGCTAGCGTACCGCATACCCAACATCCCAAAAAGTCGCTCGAACTGTGCTTGAGGGAGGGCCTTTGTAAATGGATCCGCCGTGTTGTCTTTCGTATCCACTCTCCGGACTTCGATCTCCTGGCGATCTACGATCTCCCTGATCAGGTGATACCGGCTTAAGATGTGTCTGGATTTCAGATGGGACTGTGGTTCCTTCGATAAAGCTATAGCACCATTGTTATCACAATACACTGGTATTGGATCAACAATGGACGGAACCACCTGAAGTTCAGCTATGAACTTCTTTATCCAGACCGCCTCTTTTACGGCATCCCTAGAAGCAATGTATTCAACCTCCATCGTCGAGTCTGCGACGGTATCCTGTTTGGAACTCTTCCAACATACCGCCCCTCCGTTGAGGGTAAACACAAAATCCGAGTCAGACTTGCTGTCATCCTTGTCACTCTAGAAGCTTGAGTCGGAAAAGGAATCGACCCTGAGGTCTCCATTATCGTAAATCAGGAACATCTCCTTAGTCCTTCTCAGGTACTTGAGAATGTTCTTTACTGCTGTTCAGTGGTCCTCACCTGGGTCCGACTGATACCGGCTCACCACACTTAGCGCATAAGCTACATCTGGTCTTGTACATAGCATCGCATACATTATAGATCCTACCGCCGAAGCGTAGGGTATAGTGCTCATCCGAACCATCTCCTCGTCGGTTTTGGGAGACATCTCCTTGGAGAGGGTGATTCCGTGCAATGCGGGTATGTTACCGCGTTTGGAATCTTCTATACTAAATCTCTATAGTACGGTCTCTATGTACCTGGACTGTGAAAGTCCCAGTAGTCTCTTGGATCTATCTCTGTAGATCTTGATCCCCAGAATGTACGAGGCATCACCTAGGTCTTTCATAAAGAACCCTTGTGATAAGAATAGCTTGACCGACTGTAGCATTGGAATGTCATTTCCTATCAAAAGAAAGTCGTCCACGTACAAGACTAAGAATACGACAGTTCGTCCTACAATCTTCTTATAAATACATGGCTCATCTTCGTTCTTAATGTTAGTGTATATGCCCTAGAAGCCATTACTGTATCATACTAGCTTGTATATTACTTGATGGAAGCTTGGGGTATTCACAGTTGTATAGACAATCTTGCTCAAAATGGTAGTATGCTACTTGGTTTGTCTCTACTTCAATATGTGCATGTGTTTCTTTTAGCATATCGCTTATATACATATTAGTAGAGCCCTTAGGATCTTTGCTTGATTACTAGCGTTGTGATGGCGCTCACACTCGTGGGAGCTGGGTAATCTATAAGCACATCCTTATACAGGTCCCTAGTCGTTGGACTATCGAGACAGGGCATCGATACTCCGGAGTAGACTAGCGTATGCGCTTCTCATCCCAGCGGGGGAGACGGTATGTCCCACAGCCGTCAGTACGTCGTACGTGAGATAGTATGCGGGTGCTCGTTAGGTTACGTGTACACTGGACAGGACTCGTCGGGAACTGTTGGTTGGTATTATACCTATCGTCAGTTATCAGTTCCCAGGTGACATGAGTACAGCTTAGTCCGCTGACTTGACACTGTCACTTCGCCTCGAGTGTGTTCCCACTGTACTTAGATTACTACCTTACCACGGCTCAAAGGAGTCGTGCAAACAGGTAGTAGTTGGGTGCAGTCCCGAAGCACTTGGAGGCAGTGACGGTTAGACATGATTCGTCTCTCCCGGTATTGGGGGTTGACATCGCGCTGTGTCAAGGAGAGCCATTACACAAGTAGTCCTTGGCCAGGGCAAGCGAGATATACTGGTAGGTTTCCAGTGTTGTCTCAGGGTGTTCTGGGCTACACTCCGACACGACTTGTACCGCTATTAGGGGACTGACGTTCACCGCCCCCCTAGTCCCGCCATGCGATGTATCAGACGAACAGACCGGACTGTACGGAGATTGTCACATACAGGCTCAGTAGGAGTTCGGATGGGTTTATCTCATCGGCCTTCTTATCGACATCTACCTGGGGACCGTTACGTACAGCTAGTGCCGCTTGCGGTCTGTGGTTAAACCCACTGCCAGCGTATTGTCGAGTCTTTAGAGTCCCACATAGAGAGTTTCCCTGCACTGAGCGAAACGTGTAGAGGCCGTATGGTTTTACGGCAGGGCTACGATCACTTACGTGCACTTGTGTGCGTATGCTGTTCGAGCAGGCAATACTAGTGGACTTTGGTTTAAGCCAGATCCTAGTATTGCACAGATGGATTTGATTTGTCTTCTGTGCATTCGCATTCTACGGAATGCGGATGCGGGTGTGTATGCACAGTTTTGAGGAGTGATGAAGGAGGAGGTGCCCCATTAGGGTTTTGGCAGTTGGTTCGGCCAAAACCTATAATGTGGCACACTCATTAGGGTTTTGACAGTTCGTTTGGTCAAAACCGTTATGAGCCGGAGGCATTGTTTACTAATCCTTTTAGTGATAGATTAGTGATGGCTAATTGCATTGACCATTTGACCACTTAGATCTCTCTTGACCATGTTGACCATGTTGACCATTGACCTTCAAGAGAGATCCACACACTTCTTTTATTTTCATTTTAATTTATGTGTTATGATAATAGTCAATTCAATGTGCCATCAAGTCTTTCATGATAGGATTAGTAATGATGATTATTGTGTATTATTGCAACCATGGTTCATTTCATTTGGTCTTAATCTTTTTCATTATCCTCTTCTCATTCTCTCTCATGAAGTGAGAAGAAAAAGAAAAGTCCCATGGTTGCAAACTCTCTCCTTCTTCTTTCTCCTCTTGATCCCTTCTTTTGATCTCATGTGTTGAGAGAAAAAGAATCCACATAGACAAACACATCCATCTCTTTCTTCTACACAACCTAAGGCATTTAGATTAGCAATCTCTTTGCCCTAGTTGCCTTGGCTTGAGGCGAAGCTTAGTGTACAACTCTCGGGTGGATCGTCTTCGACTCAAGAAGGCCGCGAAGGTGCCCAAGGTCTGGATCGACGCTTGGAGCTTGGGTGGACGAGTGGGACAGCGGGATGAAGACCCGAAGGACCGGTTCTATGAGGTATACTTTCTACAACATAGTAGATAAAACCTCTTAGTGTTTACTAGATTCTAGTTTAGCAAAGATCCGACTTTTAGTCCATGTTGCCTTGTTCCAAAATCATTCTTTTTCGCCGTTTCCGCCTCCCCGTAATAACAGGGGTGAGCAACGTGGACTTACAGTGGTATCAGAGCCTAGCTAAACATAAACTAGTAAGTTAGCAAAGTGTTAAGAACATCGATCGGAAAAAAGTCGCAAAACACATCCGCAAAACCACAACTTTCTGTTGATTTTGTTTCTGCTCTAAAAACAAAAAATCATACTTCAAAAATCGTCTCAGGGTTTTATGAAAACACTGCAGAAAAACGATCCAGTGATTCGATCGAACGACTGCGGTTCCACGGCAATGACATGCTCATTGCCGCGGTTCCGCCGCCGGTCTGACTCGGCACTGGATCGGTTTTGGTGCAGTGTTTTAGTTTGGATGTTTTGGGATTTTTAATACATGTTTTTTCTACCCAGATTTTCCATAGAGCAAATTGACTTTAAGGGTGGTTAAAAATCCGTATTTTGATCGATATTCCATACTCTTTGGCTAATGTATATTATCTGTGATGTAATATATGTATTGAACGTCCACTAATCTCTATACGTCGATTAGTGGTGGTTATGCATATCTGTGATCTGTAATGTTGATGGTTTGTGTATATGAACTCGGTGGATTGTCGCGGATGAATAGCCGGGAATGGGTGTGAGATGAGAGTTTCTTTTTCTTTCATTCAGTGTAAAATTTGTAAATTGATGTAATATTATTTATTTGGCCGCACAACCGGGTCAGGGTTGTAGCCGTCATTGTATAATTTCTTTTTACTGTTTTTGCTCCTATGATAGACCCAAGGTGGGGTGCATAAACTACCGGATATCTCGAAGTGCCGAGTGGCCTACTCACGGTGTTGAGGGAGGTTGCTTCGCTTCGGTTACTTGGCGGGTAGCTTGCCTCACCCGTAGGGGTCTAGGGTGGGGTTTGGCTATTCATCGCGACCGTGTAATCCGTTTTTCGTTGCAGGCTCGAACGAATCGCGGATTCCTAGTATATCCAAAGTGTTCATCTGTGATCTGTAATGTCTATCATTGCTATATATTTATATATGATTACTATTTAGGCGTTGTTTATGTTTTACAGCCGCGCTAGCCCAGCCCCCTCTCTGTCGTTAGTTAAGTAACCTAACGGGTGATGACGGGGCCCCGTGGCGAATGCGAATGGCATAAGCGTACGTCATATTTTGGTTGTTTTCTGCAATGGTAGGATTAAATGATGGGACGCATTAAAAGAACTAATGCAAGATAATAAACCAAGTAAAAGTCGATGGAACACTTTGAAAACCACTCGGTTCTTTTCAAAAACAAGCATTTTAAACGCGGAGCTTGAACCACTCCTTTTAAAAGCTATCTCGTTCCATCGACCATATCAAGTTCACTACGTTCACGGTTTCGCCAAAACCATCCGTAGTCCTCCGTCGTTTCATATGAATATTCAACAGTATTCAAGCTGTGTTTGTTGGCCTTAGTCAAGGCACAGTGTTTGGTAGCTGGTGGGTATTCATATGTTGCATAGATAGAATGCGTTGGTTTGGGATAGTCGTATTGCTTTGTTGGCCATAGTCAAGGGTATATACGGGTGGGTTCAAATTAACCAGGATAACGACGGGTAGAACTTGACATGTGACTTATGATTTATTGGCCTTAGTCAAGGTCATAAGAGTATGGGGCAAAAATCCACATCGGGAGTTTCAAAAGTACTGAAACTTGCTAGCGCTGCATACCATTTGGAGTGTGATGATTCTGGTAGGATTCCTTCGGTTTTATCACGCGATGATATTTGGATCCCGATCCTACTGTGAGTATATGCTACTCCTCGGGAAAACTCTCACTTAACGATCAATGCTATAAACCTATTAGATGCCTAGAAAGGTGTTAGTGGGGCTACGCCCACAGGGAAAAGAGGTTACTTAATTAAGGAACTTCGCGAAAGCGTTGGAAAACCTCCCTCGAAGTACCAACACTGGCCTGGCTGAACGGTTAAGCAAGTATTGTACGCTGAGATTGATCCTGACTAATTCTTCCTTTATGGTTTGGGGAGGGATTCGAGAGACTGTGGGAGCCATCCTGTTTAGATAAATTAAAAACCAATCTAAACTTGCAAGAGCATCATGCTAAGTGTTTTCTTCTCTCTCTCTTAATTGCAGCGACCTAGTGACCGCACCTAGGTTACAGCTAGATAATAAAATGACTGAATCTGACTGTTATGACTGGAAAAGGTCTGTCCAGATGTCCATTGCCCAGGACAAGCTGGAACACCTCTTGACTGATCCAACCCCTGCCGTCTCAGGTCCAGTTTCCCCTGTCACGGATATTGATATCCATAGGACATCGGAAGAAGACTGTGCGAAAGCCAAGTGCCTCGTGTTAGCCTCAGTTGATGGTATATACTAGAGGCAGCACGAGAAGATGGACTGAGCTTCTATCTTCCTCCATAACAAAGTTTTATATGGAGAGCAATCTCGTAACGAAAGATATGAGACCTCGAACGAATTGCTTCCAGCGAGGTTGGCTATCGGGTCATCTGTAGGGGGCAACGTCCTTACAGAGACCAGCTCTTTTGAGCTCTCGGACCTGAAGACCACGTTGAAGAACGTGTCAGATGCTGACTCAGTTCAACAGTCTCTACCCACTACCCTAAAGGAAACTAAGGAAGTAGAAAGAAAGGGAAGGGCAGAAGTTTCAGGAACAGATATAGTAAAAGAAGGATGTTCCTATTGTTACGGGAATGAACATGGGCAGAAGGATTGCAGGGCTTGTAAAGCCAGTAGCCAGAATTCGAAGCATGTTGTGGCTTCGGCTTCGGGTGTGTTTGTGATAGAGAACTGTATGTCAGTTAACCCTACTTCCTGGGTATTGGATACCGGATCAGGATCTCATATCTGTAATTCGTTACAGGCTTTGAGAAACCGTAGGGTTATCAAGAAAGGTGATATGACTCTCAGGGTTGCTAACGGAATGAGCATGTATGCTGAATCCGTAGGGAATATCATCTAGGACTGACAACTGGGCAGACATTGATTCTGCGTGACTGTTTTTTTGTACCAGGTGCGACTTGTAACATCATATCTGTATCCTTACTTTCTAAGGAAGTATATGATTTTACTTTTGTAAGCAATGTAGTAAACATCCACCTAAATAAAGTACTGATTGGGTCAGGTACATTAAAATACGGTATATACGTTTTGAATCAAGCTCAGGTCTTCAGTGTCCAGAACACACTTAAAAGAAAGTCTCCGAAATTAAATCAGGCTTTCTTATGGCATTGTAGACTGGGTCACATTAATGAGACATGGTTGACAAAGTTTCATAAAGAAGGATACTTGGATCCGTTCGAGTGCCAGTCTTATGCCACTTGTGAATCTTGTCTCATGGGAAAGATGACAAAGACTCCGTTCACTGGACACGGAGAGAGAGCAAGCGAGCTCTTGGGACTCATACACAGTGATGTGTGTGGTCCAATGTCTACACATGCGCGAAGTGGTTATTCATACTTCATTACTTTCACAGATGGTTTCTCTAGGTATGGGCATGTCTTCTTGATGAAGCACAAATCCGAGGCCTTTGAGAAATTTCAGGAATACAAGAATGAAGTTGAAAAACAAACAGGCAAAAGTATCAAGACACTGAGAACTGATCGAGGTGGCGAATACTTGAGTGCCGAGTTTCTGGGCTTCTTAAAAGAGAATGGAATTCTCTCTCAGCTTACTCCTCCATACACACCACAACGGTGTATCGGAAAGAAGGAATCGAACCCTATTAGATATGGTTCGTTCCATGATGAGTAAGGCTGAGTTGCCGCGATCCTTCTGGAGTTATGCACTAGAAACAGTTGCATATCTTTTCAACCAAGTTCCTACTAAGTCAGTGCCTACCACACCATATCAGATGTGGAGTGGGAAGAAACCCAGTCTTAAACAATTTAAGACATGGGGGTGTCCAGTTTTTGTAAAAAAGCAGCATCCGGACAAGCTCGAGGCACGTTCGGTACAGTGTAAGTTTGTGGGATACCCAAAGAACTCCAAGGGGTATCTTTTCTATTACGCAGAGGAACAAAAGGTTTTTATTTCTCGTCATGCCCGCTTCTTGGAAACTGAGTTTTTGAAAAATCAGATAAGTGGGAGCGCAATAGAACTGGAAGAAATTCCAGAACCACAAGCTGTTACTGAAACCATGGTAGAACCAGAAGGTTCAGGAGAACCGGACATTCCAGCGCCACTCCGCAGGAGTAGTAGGTAGTCTCATCCGCCCGAGAGATACTACGGTTTTCTCATAGACGGGGTTAGAGAGGATTGCACCATGGATTATGGTGAGCTTACTAGCTTCCAGCAAGCCATCCAGAGCGGCGACTCGGTAAAATTGCTGGATGCAATGCGGGACGAGATGGAGTCCATGTACACCAACAAATTTTGGACTTTGGACTTTGCTCCAGAAGGGGTAAAACCCGTAGGCTGCAAATGGATTTTCAGAAAGAAGATTGGTGTAGATGGGCAGGTTGAGACCTATAAAGCTAGACTTGTAGCAAAGGGTTTTCGTCAAAGACCTGGTTTGGACTATGATTAGACCTTTTCTCCAGTGGCTATGCTGAAATCCATTCGGATCCTTCTTGCCATTGCTTCCTTCCACGATTATGAAATCTGGCAGATGGACGTAAAGACGGCTTTCCTAAATGGAAATTTGGAAGAGTGCGTCTATATGGATCAGCCTGAGGGATTCAATCAGAGTGGGAGCAGCGGTAGAGTGTGCAAGTTGCTCAAGTCCATTTATGGACTTAAGCAGGCATCGCGGAGTTGGAACATCTGCTTTGATGATACTGTCAAAGAATTCGACTTTATCAAAAACCCAGATGAACCATGCATTTATAGTAAGATTGTAGGGAGAACTGTGGTATTCCTCGTCTTGTACGTGGATGGCATTCTCCTAATAGGAAATGATATTCCTATGCTATAGTCAGTCAAAGGATTCTTGTCGCAGAGGTTCTCCATGAAGGACCTGGGCGATGCCAACTACATTCTGGGGATCTAGATCTATCGTGATAGATCTAAGAGGATGTTGGGACTTTCACAGTCAAGGTACATCGACACCATACTGAAAAGGTTCAGTATGGAAGATTCCAAGCGCGGTAATTTACCGGCTTGTCACGGGATCACCCTCTCCAAAGAGATGTCTCCCAAGACTGATTTGGAAAGGGATCGCATGTCTATTATACCCTACGCTTCTGCGGTAGGCTCTATAATGTATGCGATGTTATGTACCAGACCAGATTAGCATACGCATTGAGCGTTGTAAGCCGGTATCAGTCAAACCCAGGGGAGAAACACTGGATAGCGGTAAAGAACATTCTCAAGTACCTGAGAAGGACTAAGGAGATGTTCTTGGTGTATGGCGGAAAAGACCTCCAGCTCGAGGCCTTTGCTGACTCCAGCTTCCAGAGTGACAAGGATGACTCCAAGTCCATGTCGGGTTATGTCTTTGCCCTTAATGGAGGGGCGGTTTGCTGGAAGAGTTCCAAGCAGGAGACCGTTGTAGACTCAACTATGGAAGCGGAGTACATAGCTGCTTGCGATGCCGCAAAGGAAGCTGTCTGGATGAAGAAGTTCCTCACGGAGCTTCAGGTGGTTCCTACCATTGTTGATCCAATACCGCTTTATTGCGACAACAACGGAGCTATAGCTTTAGCGAAGGAACCCAGGTCCCATCAGAAGTCCAGGCACATTTTGAGGCGGTACCACCTGATCAGGGAGATCGTTGATCGCCGAGAGATCGAGGTGAAGAGATTAAATACGGAGAACAACACTGCAGATCCACTCACAAAGGCCCTACCCCAGACTCAGTTCGAGCTGCTGATCGAGATGATAGGTCTTCGATACGCCAGTACATGGCCTTAGTGCAAGTGGGAGATTGTTAGTGTATATGCCCTAGAGGCCATTGCTGTATCATACTAGCTTGTATATTACTTGATGGAAGCTTGGGATATTCACAGTTGTATAGACAATCTTGCTCAAAATGGTAGTATGCTACTTGGTTTGTCTCTACTTCAATATGTGAATGTGTTTCTTTTAGCATATCGCTTATATACATATTAGTAGAGCCCTTAGGATCTTTGCTTGATTACCAGCATTGTGATGGCGCTCACACTCGTGGGAGCTGGGTAATCCATAAGCACATCCTTATACAGGTCCCTAGTCGTTGGACTATCGAGGCAGGGCATCGATACTCCGGAGTAGACTAGCGTATGCGCTTCTCATCCCAGCGGGGGAGACGGTATGTCCCATAGCCGTCAGTACGTCGTACTTGAGATAGTATGCGGGTGCTCGTTAGGTTACGAGTACACTGGACAAGACTCGTCGGGAACTGTTGGTTGGTATTATACCTATCGTCAGTTATCAGTTCCCAGGTGACATGAGTACAGCTTAGTCCGCTGACTTGACACTGTCACTTCGCCTCGAGTGTGTTCCCACTGTACTTAGATTACTACCCTACCACGGCTCAAAGGAGTCGTGCAAACAGGTAGTAGTTGGGTGCAGTCCCGAAACACTTGGAGGTAGTGACGGTTAGACAGGATTCGTCTCTCCCGGTATTGGGGGTTGACATCGCGCTATGTCTAGGAGAGCCATTACACAAGTAGTCCTTGGCCAGGGCAAGCGAGATATACTGGTAGGTTTCCAGTGTTGTCTCATGGTGTTCTGGGCTACACTCCGACACGACTTGTACCGCTATTAGGGGACTGACGTTCACCGCCCACCTAGGCCCGCCATGCGATGTATCAGACGAACAGACCGGACTGTACGGAGATTGTCACATACAGGCTCAGTAGGTGTTAGGATGGGTTTATCTCATCGGCCTTCTTATCGACATCTACCTGGGGACCGTTACGTACAGCTAGTGCCGCTTGCGGTCTGTGGTTAAACCCACTGCCAGCGTAGTGTCGAGTCTTTAGATTCCCACACAGAGAGTTTCCCTGCACTGAGCGAAACGTGTAGAGGCCGTATGGTTTTATGGCAGGGATACGATCACTTACGTGCACTTGTGTGCGTATGCTGTTCGGACAGGCAATACTAGTGGGCTTTGGTTTAAGCCAGATCCTAGTATTGCACAGATGGATTTGATTTGTCTTCTGTTCATTCACATTCTACGGAATGCGGATGCGGGTGTGTATGCACAGTTTTGAGGAGTGATGAAGGAGGAGGTGCCCCATTAAGGTTTTGGCAGTTCGTTCGGCCAAAACCATAATGTGGCACACTCATTAGGGTTTTGACAGTTCGTTTGGTCAAAACCGTTATGAGCTGGAGGCATTGTTTACTAATCCTTTTAGTGATAGATTAGTGATGGCTAATTGCATTGACCATTTGACCACTTAGATCTCTCTTGACCATGTTGACCATGTTGACCATTGACCTTTAAGAGAGATCCACACTCTTCTTTTATTTTCATTTTAATTTATGTGTTATGATAATGGTCAATTCAATGTGCCATCAAGTCTTTCATGATAGGATTAGTAATGATGATTATTGTGTATTATTGCAACCATGGTTCATTTCATTTGGGCTTAATCTTTTTCATTATTCTCTTCTCATTCTCTCTCATGAAGTGAGAAGAAAAAGAAAAGCTCCATGGTTGCAAACTCTCTCCTTCTTCCTCCTCCTCTTGATCCCTTCTTTTGATCTCATGTGTTGAGAGAAAAAGAATCCACATAGACAAACACATCCATCTCTCTCTTCTACACAACCTAAGGAATTTAGATTAGCAATCTCTTTGTCCTAGTTGCCTTGGCTTGAGGCGAAGCTTAGTGTACAACTCTCGGGTGGATCGTCTTCGACTCAAGAAGGCCGCGAAGGTGCCTAAGGTCCGGATCGACGCTTGGAGCTTGGATGGACGAGTGGGACAGCGAGATGAAGACCCGAAGGACCGGTTCTATGAGGTATACTTTCTACAGCATAGTAGATAAAACCTCTTAGTGTTTACTAGTTTCTAGTTTAGCAAAGATCCGACGTTTAGTCCATGTTGCCTTGTGCCAAAATCATTGTTTTTCGCCGTTTCTGCCTCCCCGTAAGAACCGGGGTGAGCAACGTGGACTTACACTTGATGAAGTCAAAGTCCTTGACTGTCTCATCAAAACAGATGTTCCAGCTCCGCGATGCTTGCTTCAATCCATAAATGGATTTGAGCAGCTTGCACACCTTCTCGCTGCTCCCACTATCTACAAAACCTTCTGGCTGATCCATGTAAACACACTCTTCTAAACTTCCAATTAGAAAATCCGTTTTTACGTCCATCTGCCAGATCTCATAGTCATGGAAGGCAGCAGTGGCAAGCAGGATCCTAATGGATTTGAGCATAGCCACTGGAGAAAAGGTTTTGTCATAGTCCATTCCTGGTCTTTGACGAAAACCTTTTGCAACGAGTCTAGCCTTATAGGTTTCCACCTGCCCATCCACACCAAGTTTCTTCTTGTATGTAACATTTTAGAAATCGTTATGCGGATTTGTCCGTTTTAGGGTTAAATTGTCGGTATTTTCTGTTTTGACCCGACGTGATCAAACGACCATATAGACTTGCTAGCACTTAGTTTAACTAAAATAAGTCTAGTGCGCAAGCTTTGGGAGTATATGGGACGTTTTGGTTCAATTAGAATTTTTCCCAATTTTAATGTTATTTTATTTCGGTATTCACATTTTTGGGAAATTTCTCTTTAAGTGATCTTTTCTTTAAATTAAGTTGAGTTACTCCAAAACCCTTCTCACATATCTAGATATTTGTTGTGAATTTGGAATAAAGATAAAGAAAAGAAAAGAGAATGAGTTTAGATGCATGCATGAGTAATTATGTGTGTGTGAATGCAATAAATGGCTTTAAATGATGGTAATTGCTAGGAAACCCTCACCAAACACCCACCTCACTCCCTTGGCCGAGATTATCTCTTTCCCTACCGCCCTTGATCTTTTCTTTCTCATTTTATATCAATCCAAACTCACAAATCTTCAAAATCCCAAACATATCACAAAACTTACCAAAAATCCTTGTTCTTGCTTCTTGGATCACTTAGAGCTTGGAGCTTGTGAGCAAAGTAGTTAGGTATAATCCCTATACTGTTAAATTAGAGTTTTATGTTTTTTTACTTGTTGGTTGTAGCGTAGAACGCTTTCTATATCGATTAGTGCGATATCGGGTTTTTAAAGTCTTTTTAGAGCTTCTATACCTGCTGTGACCTGGAGTTTTTAGTGCTTGACCAAACAAAATTTTAGAGATGTACTAGTGGACCTGAGACACCACCTGAGAGATGAGAACCACCCCACCGGCCGGGGCCGGCGACGCCGGGGAAGTAGGGAGCTGCTTGGGTAGGTCTTCTGTGGGTAGTTGTCTGCTGTTAGTTAGGTGTGTTTGGTACCGTTTACTTTTTTAGTAAATTCTGTATGCAAAATCTCGGATCGATTACCTATAATCTAGTGTTTTGAGTCCGCGTGATACGTTTTGCGACGCGAGTCGTGAGCTTGTGCTGCTGCTGTACTCGGTTGGGTTTTGTGGTATCGTGATGCACGTTAGCCACTTGACGCACACTCATGAGTTAGTTTAGTGTGTTAGTGCGTTTTGAATACGTAGTTTAACGTTATATTGATCGATTCTGAGTTGTTCGCATTATTTCTTGTGTTTGTGAAATTATAGCGTCGCAACCGGGGACTTCAGACGCTGCGAACAGGGGGAAGCAGGTGGTCGGATTTTCATAGCTGGAGACCTTTTGTAAATAGATTTAACATCTACGGGGAAATCGCCCGTATGGCGTTATGCGTCGGGGCAAATGTGATATGTTAGCTGCATAGTACCAGCACGGAGACAGAGGTTTGCACGCCGAGGCAGAGTTCCTTTAGACTCGGGGAGTAGCAGAGACGTGGGACGTAGCCAGTTATTCAGTTCTTACTCCCAGGAGGGCCAGCGACCGTCTTATGGATGCTTCAGGTGTGGCAGTCTACATCATCTTGTTCGGGATTGTACCGTGGTGCGTCAGAGGGGGCCAGCAGTACTCCAGGTTACCTTACCATCTTCTCCGCCTCAGAGAGCGTTGCATCTTATTCCTGTTGTTGTGCCGCGTCAGATTCCTACTCAGAGAGGTCGTGGTCGCGGTGGTTTTGTGCCGAGAGGACGAGGTGGCAGAGGCAGGGAACAACCAGTAGCCGGTAGAGGACAGGCTCGGGTTTTTGCCTTGACTTACCAGGACGCTCAGGCGTCCAATGCTGTGGTTTCAGGTACCCTTTCTGTATGTTCTTTTGATGCACATGTTCTTTTTGATTCGGGATCTACGCATTCATATATTTCTAAGCACTTCGTGCCGAGGTTAGGCCGAGAGTCGTGTTTGCTGGATCAGCCACTTGTCATGACTACTCCGGTGGGAGAGTCGTTTTTTGCGTGACATGTGTTCCGATCGTGTGTTGTCCCTTTAGGAGACAGAGATCTGTCCGTCAACTTGATCCTTCTTGAGATGTTGGACTTCGACGTTCTGTTGGGCATGGACTGGCTAGGTACTTGCTATGCGTCTGTGGACTGCCGCGAGAAGACAGTTAGATTTTGTTTTCGCGGCGAGTCAGTATTTGTTGTGCATGGGGACCGTGGTGCCGCCCCTCACAGTTGATTTCTGTTCTGTGCGCTAGTCGGCTTTTGAGGAGGGGATGTCAGGGATTCTTGGCTTACATTCATGATACTGGGCCACAGTGGAGTTGTTGGACCAGGTTTCTACCGTGCGAGAGTTTCCCGATGTCTTTCCCGTTGAGTTACCTAGGTTGCCGCCAGAGTGCGATATTGAGTTTTGCATTGATCTGATTCCTGGCACGGAGCCTATTTCTATACCGCCTTATCGGATGACTCCGGCAGAGCTTAGAGAGCTTAAAGATCAATTGCAAGAGTTGCTTGATTTGGGACTTGTGCGTCCGAGTGTTTCGCCGTGGGGAGCTCCTGTTCTGTTCGTCAAGAAGAAGGCGGCAGTTTGAGGCTATGTGTGGATTATCGTCAGTTGAACCGAGTTACGGTGCGGAACAGGTATCCTTTACCCCGCATTGACGATTTATTTGATCAACTCCAGGGTGCGAAACATTTTTCAAAGATTGATTTACGTTCGGGTTATCATCAGTTGCGGGTTCGTAAGGATGACATTCCGAAGACTGCTTTTCGTACGCGCTATGGGAATTATGAGTTTTTGGTGATGTCGTTCGGACTCACCAATGCGCCAGCAGCGTTCATGTATCTGATGATCCGGATTTTCAGGCTGTTTCTCGACCAGTTTATTATAGTGTTTATTGATGATATACTGGTCTACTCTAGGAGTCGTGAGGAGCATGAGCAGCACTTGAGGATTACTTTGCAGATATTGAGAGAGCACCAGCTGTATGCTAAATTCTCAAAGTGCGCATTTTGGCTTGATAAAGTTGACTTCCTGGGTCATGTGGTGACTGGTGATGGTATTCTTGTGGACCCGAGGAAGATCGAGGCTGTACAGCTTTGGCCCAGACCTGTATCGGTGACTGAGGTCCGCAGTTTTTTGGTCTTAGCTGGTTATTATCGCCGTTTTGTGCAGGATTTCTCGAGTATCGCTGCACCGCTAACGGGACTGACCCGGAAGGGAGTTCCTTTTCTCTGGACTGATGCATGCGAGCAAAGTTTTCAGTAGTTGAAGACTCGGTTGACGACAACACCAGTTCTTTCTTTACCTTCGGGATCGGGCGGCTATGTTGTTTATTGTGATGCTTCTAGAGTGGGGCTCGGCTGTGTTTTGATGCAGCATGATAGGGTGATTGCGTATGCTTCTAGGCAGCTGAAGAAGCACGAGCACAATTACCCCACTCATGATCTTAAGATGGCCGTAGTTTTCTTTGCGTTGAAGATTTGGAGACACTACTTATACGGAGAGTCGTGTCAGATCTTCACGGATCACAAGAGTTTGAAGTATATTTTCCAGCAGCGGGATCTGAACCTGAGACAGCGCAGGTGGATGGAGCTAGTGAAGGATTATGATTGTGAGATCCTTTATCACCCGGGCAAGGCGAATGTGGTAGCTGATGCTTTGAGTCGTAGGCCCGGGGGTAGCTTGTCCCAATTGAGCGCAGTTCAGCGTCAGTCGTCTACAGATTGGAAGCTCTTGTGTGATGGTAGAGTGCAGTTCGAGTTCACCACCACTGGGGGACAGTTTGCTCATGTCTGCGCCCGTCCACAGTTATTTGATCGTATCCATGAGGCGCAACCCAGCGATGCCCGTTTGTCTGAGATTCTTGAGCTTGTTCGACAGGGTATAGTTTCGGAGTTCATGATTGATGACCAGGGTGTGCTACGATGCGAGACTCGCTTGTGTGTACCAGATGCTGATGGGTTGAGATGCGAGATCCTAGAGCAGGCACATCAGTCGGCCTTTAGCGTTCATCCAGGTTCCACCAAGATGTACCGTGATTTGAGAGACTTTTACTGATGGGAAGGGATGAAATGCGATATTTCGGACTTCGTTTCGAGGTGCCTGACTTGTCAGCAAGTCAAGGCTGAGCATCAGATACCGGCTGGAGAGTTGCAGCCTTTACCCATTCCGGAGTGGAAATGGGAGCAGATTTCCATGGTCTTCATTGTGGGTCTACCCAGGACCAGTCGAGGGTATGACTCTATTTGGGTTATTGTAGACCGGTTGACGAAAGCGGCTCACTTCCTTTCAGTGATGACCACTTTCGGTTATGCTCATTATACTCAGTTGTATATTGATGAGATTGTGCGTTTGCACGGTGTTCCCACATGCATAGTATCCGACAGAGGCACCCAGTTTACTAGCCGTCTTTGGCAGAATCTTCAGGAAGCTTTGGGTACCCGGTTGAGTTTTAGCACCGCTTTTCATCCGCAGACCGATGGTCAGACAGAGAGGACTATTCAGACTCTGGAGGATATGCTCCGTGCATGTGTGCTTGATTTTGGTGGCAGTTGGATCGTCACATGCCGTTGATTGAGTTCTCCTACAACAACAGCTTTCAGGAGACATTCAGATGGCACCTTTTGAGGCTCTATATGGTAGGACGTGTTGATCGCCAGTCTGTTGGACCGAACATAGTGAGATTCTGGTTTTAGGACCCCAGCTAGTTCAGGATACTACGGAGAAGATCCAGTTGATTCAGGACAGGATGAGAGCAGCCCAGTTCAGGCAGAAGTCTTATGCCGACCGTCGTCGTCGCAGACTTGAGTTCGCAGTGGGGGATCATGTATTCTTGAGGATTTCTCCAATGAAGGGCGTTATGCAATTTGGGAAGAGGGGGAAGCTCAGTCCCAGATTTATTGGTCCTTTCGAGATCCTTGAGCGAGTGGGTTCTGTTGCTTATCGTTTGACACTCCCGCCTAGTTTTCCGGATGTTCACCCCGTTTTCCATGTGTCGATGCTTCGTAGATACCTTCATGATCCTTCTCACATGATTCAGCACGAGACCATTCATCTTGAGCGTGAACTTCCGTTCACCGAGCAGCCGGTAGTTATTTTGGATCGGCAGGTGAATAAACTTCGGTCAATGGTTTTGCCGTCTGTGAAGGTTCTATGGCGTAGCCATACTAGTGAGGAGATCACTTGGGAGGCCGAGAGCGAGAAGCGGAAGAAATTCCCTCATCTCTTTCATGGTACGCTTAGTATGAAATTTTAATTCGGGGACCGAATTTCTATAAGGGGGAGATTGTAACGTTTTAGAAATCGTTATGCGAATTTGTCCGTTTTAGGGTTAAATTGTCGGTATTTTCCGTTTTGAGCCGACTGTGATCAAACGATCATATAGACTTGCCAGCACTTAGTTTAGCTAAAATAAAGCTAGTGCGCAAGTTTTGGGAGTATATGGGACGTTTTGGTTCAATTAGAATTTTTCCCAATTTTAATGTTATTTTATTGCGGTATTCACATTTTTGGGAAATTTCTCTTTAAGCGATCTTTTCTTTAAATTAAGTTGAATTAATCCAAAACCCTTCTCACATATCTAGATATTTGTTGTGAATTTGGAATAAAGATAAAGAAAAGAGAATGAGTTTAGATGCATGCATGAGTAATTATGTGTGTGTGAATGCAATAAATGGCTTTAAATGATGGTAATTGCTAGGAAACCCTCACCAAACACCCACCTCACTCCCTTGGCCGAGATTATCTCTTTCCCTACTGCCCTTGATCTTTTCTTTCTCATTTTATATCAATCCAAACTCACAAATCATCAAAATCCCAAACATATCACAAAACTTACCAAAAATCCTTGTTCTTGCTTCTTGGATCACTTAGAGCTTGGAGCTTGTGAGGAAACTAGTTAGGTATAATCCCTATACTGTTAAATTAGAATTTTTAAGTTGTTTTGCTCGTTGGTTGTAGCGTAGAACGCTTTCTATATCGATTAGTGCGATATCGGGGTTTTAAAGTCTTTTTAGAGCTTCTATACCTGCTGTGACCTGGAGTTTTTAGTGCTTGACCAAACAAAATTTTAGAGATGTACTAGTGGACCTGAGACAATACCTGAGAGACGAGAACGACCCCACTGGCCGGGACCGGCGACCCCTAAGGCGAGGTCCGGCAAAGCCGGCGAAGTAAGGAGCTGCTTGGGTAGGTCTTCTGTGGGTAGTTGCCTGCTGTTGGTTAGGTGTGTTTGGTACTGTTTACTTTTTTAGTAAATTCAGTATGCAAAATCTGGGATCGATTCCTATAATCTAGAATTTTATGTACGCGTGATACGTTTTGCGACGCGAGTCGTGAGATTGTGCTGTTGCTGTTCTCAGTTGGGTTTTATGGTATCGTGACGCACGTTATCCACTTGACGCACACTCGCGAGTTAGTTTAGTGTGTTGGTGCATTTTGAATACGTAGTTTTACGTTATATTGATCGATTCTGAGTTGTTCGCATTATTTCTTGTGTTTGTGAAATTATAGCGTCGCAAGCGGGGACTTCGGACGCTGCGAACAAAGGGAAGCAGGTAGTCGGATTTTCATAGCTGGAGACCTTTTGTGAGTAGATTTAAGATCTACGGGGAAATCGCCCGTATGGCGTTATGTGATTGAAACTATTTCGGATTGTGTAGTATGAAAATTGTATATGGAAATCACAACCAAAAATATTTTTACCGCAATCAATAACGGTGTCGAATTTATTGCGTTAGTAAGTGCGGATCGTCCACAGGGAAAGTGTAATCGTTTGTGTTTCGATTTAGATGAGTTGAAACTTTAAAGAAAATAAAACAAACAATTCATGATTTGTAAATTGAAGTTCAAGAATTAGGAAAATCTAGTCTAAATCAAGAAACAATAAAATCAAGAATTGAGAATTTAATGATTTCCAAACCAAATATCAAGAATCGAAGTGAGGCTCGTAGGAATCGATCGGATCTATAGATGTGATGAAATATAGCGATTACGTATTCTTATACATCGATGAATTGATACTAGATCGATGATAATCAACGAGAATTAGGGATTTCTTGTAAAACTAGCGTTTCAACATCTATCCCTTGTTCCTTCGTCGATATTATTCACATTCTAGCCTCTAGTAAATTCAAGAATCGATCGTGGATCCCTAATTTCGAGCGATCACAATCAAGAATGAACTGCAACGAAACTAGGTCGCCGATTCTTCAATTTGCTAGGGTTTACAAAACTCGTAGGACATAAGAATCATTTTAAGATTTGTTACATCATCATTCTATTGATCGTCTCGACTCCTTTACGAGCGGAGTTTTACTCAAACATCACAACAAGAACCACAATCATAAATTGAGATCGAATCATGATCAAGAATTTAAAGAAGGCAAGATCAAAGAATTTCACCTTTTATTTATCAACAATTCCGTTACAAATCGCTCAATAACTACAAGAGGAAGAACTCGATGGTCGATTTGGCTTCGCTCGTCTCATTGAGTCGCGGATCGGCTTGGATCACTTGCTCGATTGAAGATCGGCTCCGCTCCTAAAAGGTTGAAGGCTTCTCGCTTGAATGGTACTCAGGATCTTGAATTTGGCCTGGATTTTTGATTAGGGCTACAAGATGTGTCACTCAACTTGTAAATGGAAATGGGAGGGGAATTGGAGAACAATGAACTAATGAACAACCCTTAACCTTAGATCTAGGCTCCCTTTTATAAGCTTTCATAACCCTAGATCTAGAATTCAAATTTTCAAATTTCCCTCCAAAATGAACAACTTTTCCCTCTAAAATGAACCACCTCATTTGAATTTTCCCTCCAAAATGAACCACCTCATTTGAATTTTCCCTCCAAAATGAGGTTGTTAGAAAGAATCTTCTAGAAGAAGCTTGTTAGAGGGAATATTCTAGAATGAGGTTGTTATAAGGAGGCTTCTAGAAGAAGGTTGTTATAAGGAGGCTTCTAGAAGAAGGTTGTTGGAGAGAGCTTTCTAGAAGAAGGTTATTATAAGGAGGCTTCTAGAAGAAGTTAGTTGGAGGGAGGATTCTAGAACTAGGTTGTTAGGCTGAACCTTCTAGATGAAGCCATGTGGAGTTTCTGGAGAGTTCTGGAAGCTTTGCCGTTAGAAATAAGCACATAGGGAAAATCTGCTTCTCTGCTGACGTCATCATGCCGCGGATCCGCGGCGGGAAGAGCCCATTGGCCTTGAATAAATTTCTGGAATAGTTTTACACCTTATTGTTTACTGCCAGATCACCAGACTTAGACTTGGTGTAATTTTGATCAGCACTTTTGACAATTTGGCTCGGTTTCTGGAATTTCCTGCACAGACTTCGAAACAAGTGTTGCGCTACAAGAATGATGCGATGCCCGGATAAACATTCAATTTCCCTAAAAATGCCGGTTTTAGAGTACAACGCAGGTAATTCGGTATTTTGCTATTGTTTTGCTAATATGTGAAATATGCAAACCGAACACCTCTAGATGAATGCAAAAGATAGGGAAATTGACGTGTTAAAAATACATTATTTTCGACTGATCATTATGCGTCAGGGCGAATATGATATGTTAGCTGCATAGTATTTGCATATTAGTTACTTTCATATGAATGTCATTGCATAGCATTATCTGTTGTACCTGACTCATACCTTTAGATATAACACATTACTGACGGTTCATGTTGCACGAGCACTAGATTGTATGCTACACCAACATCGTCAGTAATTGCCATGACACACACAAACTACCTACATACGTGATATGGTAGTGGATATGAATGATTGGAGTAGTAACTCTTATTCCATTGTCCATATGAGATATTGTTGAGACTTACATACGTGACATTGTATTGGGCAGGGATAGTTGAGGTAGTAACCCTTATTCCATTTCACGTATATCTTACTATAGCTACTTGTACATTTTGCATACATATTGACATGTACACCACCTACTCAATTTCAGTTACTTGTACATCATGCATACATATTGACGTGTACACCCACTTAGTCTATTACAGCTACATGTACATCATGCACACATAATGACATGTATACCGCATATGCTTACTATAGTTGCATAGACCCTGAGAGGTATCGTTTTTATATGTGATATTGAGTTGTTGATCATTGCGCTTATGAAATGCATCATACCCACTTGCTTACATGTAGATACTTAAACCTTGCTACACTTACATGTACACCTCATATGATGTTGTATTTATTTTCAGAGGATTTTGGGAACCGCAAGATATATTTTAAAAGCTGGATTCATTTAAAGAGGAGTTTTCCCTTTATATGCTCATGTTGATGTTTTATGTTGCATATATCAGTTTTATATGGATTTTACGCATTGAGATATGGATTTCATATGATTTATGGATTTGAGAACCGTGGGGTTATTTTCAAGAAACTATGTATTGATTGAAAACCCGGTTTCTCTTGATATGAAATTTCAGTACGTCCACCATGTGATTTTTCGGTTCTGAGATTTGGCTTGTGATACCCGATTCGAGGAGCGGGAGGCACCGTCTGCGGGTACATGGTGGACCCGGTATGGTACCCTGGGGCGAGTGGTGATTTTATGGTGTAGACGATAAGCCTGGCGGTGGGATCACTACCTACCGGTGATTATATTTGGACTCGGCGTTTATCATGGGGATACCGACCGGAGTGAGGTATGACATATCGTCATGGCCAGTCGTGGTGACAGCGCCTGAGTTTTGAGGATTTACGTGTCGATGTTAGACACGGGTTTTCATGATTTTTATGTATTGTCGGTGGGCATACGTGGTTGATATCCTTATATATATATACTTACAAGTATATGTAAGTGCATGGCGGCGCCCCGGCCGTCAATCCGATGCCGGAATGCGGAAGCGGTGATTTACTTTAAATTTTCTTGAACCGGCACCACCGCGCACTAAATACCCGGATCGTGCCATTAACTAGTCCTAGCTAACTACAAGATGGGGAAGAGAGATATACCGAGTGATCCGAGTCCTCCGGTCTTCTCGCCGTCGTCCCAATCTTCCGCGGAATGTCCGGTCTCCACCTCCTCGCCGGAAGGGCACCACGTCGCCGGCTTCTTTTACGGGCTCCCACCTCTAGACCGAGGCAACTCGGGCACGAAGCTGGCGAGTCGACGTGCCCAAGATTTGCTGTAGAATATAGTGTAGAACCATGTCTCATTTTGGGGTTATGGAGTTGCCTTTTGAGATGGTGGAGGAATGAAGTTTTGGAGATGGAGCTAAAAGGATTTTGTGCAATGCCAATGAACAAAAATCCCCTTCACAAAATATGGGACAGCCCCTTGCTATCAATGGCCGGCCATGCTCATGGTGGTGGGGTGAGAATGGAATGGAGTGAGGAAATAATCCCATGGGACAAGAATAATGCAAGGTAGAGTGTAAAAGGGAAAAAAGGCAAGTCTCACATCAAACATCATGACCCTTCATCATCAACAAGCATGATAACAAACAAAGACCAACACTCCAACACAACCATCATGAAACCACAGGTCAAGCCATCATGGTCAAAAGAAGTCAAATGATGGTGCAAGTATCATGATACAATAATATGCAAAGACCCCCTTTCCAAATTGCTTATTTGCACAAATGCAAATAAGCCCCCCTCCACCAATTTTCGGCCAATGAAGGATACAAAGAAATATGGCCGAAACGGAAAGCAAACTGGCAACTCCAGAAAACTGGTCCCGTAATAAATTACAGGAAAGACCCCGATACTGTGTATACACACCCGCATCTGTATTCCGACCGAAATACAAATGCAATGAGACAAAATCTACACTGTACTATACTATGATCCGGCTTAAACCAAAGCCGGCTAGTATTATCCGTCCGATCCTGATCCGTGCAATACCGCACGTATCTGATCGAACCCTGCCATATATGCATACGGCCTCTAGTACTAACCGTCCGATCCTGATCCGGGCAATACCGCACGTATCTGATCGAACCATGCCATATCTCCATACGGCCTCTACAGCTTTTCGCCCGAAACTTCAGTAATTGTATGTGTGGTGGACTCTAAAGAATCGTCAATACAATGGCTGTGGATTTAACCACTAGCACGTCAGAGGTATTAGCCATACGTGACGGGCCACCAGCTATTGATAAAAAGGGACGTCGATGAGCGAACTCATCCTGACACCTTACTGAGCCTGTCAGTGATAATATCCGTACAGTCCGGTCTGTTCGTCTATGAGCATCGTATGGCGGGCCTAAGGGGTTGGTAAAAGTCAGACCCCCAAAAGCGGTACAAGTCGTGTCGGAGTGTAGTCCAGAACACCCTGAGATACTACTGGAATACCTACCAGTAAATCTCCTGCCTCGGCCGGGGGCTTTGTGTAATGGCTCTCCTAGACACAGCGCGACCTCACCCCCAATACCGGGAGAGACGAACCCTTGAAGATCCGCTCACTGCCTCCATGTGGCTCGGGACTGTACCCAACTAAAACCTGTTTGCACGTCTCCTTTGAGCGTGGTAGGGTAGTAATCAAAGTACAGTGGGAACTCACACGAGACAAATGTCGATCCCCAGGTCGATGAACTAACCTGTACACATGTCACCAGGGAACTGCTATCTGACGTCAGGTATAAGACCAACTAGCATGTTCCCGGCGAGTCCTGTCCGGTGTACTCATAACCCAATGAGCGCCTGTATACATCTTAGGTGAACTAACTGACACCAGTGGCTTGTGAGACCGGCCACCGCCCCTCGTCGGGGTCTCGACTGTCTACTCTGGAGTATCGATGCCCTGTCTCGAAACTCCCACGACTAGGGACCTTTTAAGGATGTGCTTATAGACTGCCAGCTCTCACGTATATGATCGCCCTCATACTGCTGTCAGTCAAGCAAGAATCCTAAGGGCTCTATCAACGTGTAATAGCGACATGTCAGGTCACCTAAAGCAGTACACGATGATAAAGGTAAACCAGATAGCATACTATCATCTTGAGTAAGACTGTCCTACCGGGATAGGTCCTCCCTCAACCATTGCAATCACATGCCTGTGATCCAATAATTGACTTTGAGGGCACTATCTCCAACAATCTCCCACTTGCACTCAAGGCTAATTATTGCGATGTCGCATACTCACAGCCCGTGTGATACCGAACACCCAACTCCTCTACTAGTCAGTCTCACAAAGCTCGCTTGCGAAACTATTGCGTTCGAGGAATAGCCTCAGTGAGTGCATCCGTTTTGATGTTTCTTTCTATGTCTCTCTATATCTCAAGTTCGCGGAGAAACCCATCTCCCGAAATGAGCAATACCAGTCTTAGAATGTGTATGGATGTCTGTTAGGACCTAGCTCATAAATGAACTCCAAATCCAAACTTCTTAGACTGTATCGTCAACTGAACTTAATCAGTATCCTGCGCCATGCCTCCCTCAGTATTGCCTTGGACCACCTGTCCAAAATACTGCCCCTCATCAGAAGGAAAAACTATAACTCTGACAACCTCCTTGTCGTCCATGTCACCTTGGAAGCCTGGAATGATAACTGTCTCCCGAATGAGGCTGTCGTTATCATATCCCTGGAACATCCACTTATGTTCTAAAACTGCTTCCGACTGTTTCTCCAGGATTGGATCAATGTCAACTTATTGCGTCTAGTGCAAGAACACATCTGGTGTGGTACTTGACATCTCATGATTGACTCAATTGCCTAAGCAAGTGATCTGCCAATCATGCGCATCCCTCTCCCCTTTAGTCTGTAAGACACCTTTAGAGAGGGTGACTCCATCACCTGTAGGTACACTACCGTGCCAGGAGTCGTCCATTCTAAATACTCTTAGAATGCTGTCTAAGTACCCAGATTGGGAAACTACCTAAATCTAGATCTAAAACCATAGATCCAGAAACCAGTATGTCTGATATAATGTCCAAGTCCCATGTGGAGAAACCACTGTGTGACAACCAAAGTATAACCGATCGTAGTATAGGAATATCACTTCCTACTCTGTGTATGTCATCCAAATACCATGACATCACACCCTACTACCTTCTCAACAGATCCATCCCCTGTTCTGATGAAGTCAAACCTATGACTGTCACATCAGAAATTGATGATCTATCTCCGCTATATCTGTTTTATTCTATAAATAGACATAAGCTACATGTCCACCAATGCTTCCGCTGCTCCCACAGACTACGACAACCCCCTGGCAGAGTCATATACACGTACACACCCAAAGCTGGTTTAGAACGACGCTATACTCATCCTCCTGCCGGGTCTCACAGTCTAGAACAACAGCAATGGCAAGTCTGGGTAAACAAGAACCTCCCTGCCACCGCCCTTGAGGCTACCGGAGTACCTCTCGGGTGCTTGAGGTTACCCACCGTATCTGCGGAGTGGCCAATGGAATGTCAAACCAGATTGAATCTTTAGGTTCCTATGAAATCTTCAGTAATTGTTTGTGGTTCTGGAATCATTTCCAGTTCGACCATACTCCCACTACTGTTTTTTTGAAGAAAAAAAAATCCATTTTTAATAAAACTGTGGCGAGTCTAGAACAATATCACTATTGATCTTCCAGATGGTAGAAAGTCAACCCTCGTCATAGCCTGGGTCAACCTACAAACAGCCATTATAGAAACGTGCCTTGAGTTGTCCAGTGTCATGTTTTAATCATAAGCCGGACAACTCCCCGTACCTTAACATCGTTAAGATATGAACTGTTCTATATCCAATATAGAACCAGAGGCACTGATTTAATTGAACTAGATTCAAATCATGCAGCTGTCTCCAGTACATGTCAACTAAATGGAAGGAGGCCGATCAGCGTTACTCAACTTAGGAATACTTCCAATTATGAGTAACCTGAAAGAGAAGCAAGTTATCTTAGTCATTACTATCAACTGAATACCATACACAAGTATCTACATCTTCGATCACTTTGAAGAATCCCGATACTTGCAATACCTGGTTCTCTACTTTATTCAAATACCAATAACTTCTCAAAATTCGGACCCTGTGTTTCCACGAAACACCTGTCTAAAAACTAGAGAAGTCATAAGTAAACCGAATATAGTACGAGGACCAACCCCTCTGTCCGGATGGACCCTGGACAACATACAATACTCTGTATAAGTCCTTTGAGTCTGATAACTTATTCACTGTGTGTCGTAGGTTGAAAACTGTACTTATGGTTAAGAAGAATTGCACCGCTGTTTAATGCTCCTTACCTAACCATCTACTGATATAGGTAAATGTCACAGAAATAATTTCAAAAAGATATATCTCACTCTATAAAAATAGATGTACAGATATATCAATTTGAAATTGGTGCATAACAGCGGATATTCAAAACCAAATATTTGCCGTCCGGCAAACAGCCCAGGTGACTTCCTCAAATATCACCGATTACAACGAATCCCGATATAATGAGGATGATCACCCAATTCCCAATAACTTACTCCCACTCATCATCTGTAAAACCATACAGATGTGAGAATCATACCTGGTAAATACATACCCTGGAGTAAGTATCTAATCGGGAAATCAGTTTTCTTTTAACATTACACAGTGAAACTGAAACATTGAAATGTTTCGATGGGGTATCCTGGTATTCCTAGTAATGCCTCTTCCATTATCCAAATTCACAACTGTAACCGTGTAATTCTTTGCCAACTTTCCAAATCCCTTTCTATGTCTTTAGTCATTACCTTCTGCACACCCCTTTAGGCCAAATGGTTTTCTTCCTTCCCTACCGTTCGGCACCAGCCTATGGTTTGGAAGAAGACTATCCAATAAGCATAATGCGTGTACTGTCCTAATCCTAGGAACACTCGCTTTGAGAGAAGGTGAAGATAAAAAAACAACCGAATAAACCTTATTCCTATTTCTCCTGGACCAGAATCTATCCCCGAACTGGAACAAGTTCCTTTCGAGTTCGTAAATAACCATACGATGGAGTATCCAAAAAACTGTGGATCTTCGTAGTGATACGGAGTGTCCTGGAGAAATACAAAGGTGATTTAGGATTGGCGAAGAAATACTTGGTTTGGTCGTGAATAGCAGTCGCAGTTTACTTTGCCCTCTTACTAATCCCTTGTTATGTCTTTACTTAATACCTTCTGTACACCATCGTTAGGCTAATTGGTTTTCTTCATTCCCTACCGGTCGGCACCTGCCTATGGTTTGGAAGAAGACTATCCAATTTGCGTAATAGGTGTACTATCTCCTAAACCAAGGAGTACTCGCAACCTGAGAGAAGGTAAAAGGAAAAGACAGCTGAATAGTCCTATCCGTTTTCTCCAGAACCGGAAACCATCCTCGAATGAATTCCTTCGACTTCGTATATAACCATACGATGGTTTTGTCTAATGGAAGTGGACGTTCGTAGTAATACGGGGTGTCCTGGAAAAAAGGGTAAAAGTAGGAGTGGCAATGAGGTTTGCAACTCTGACAATCCAAAAGCCAGTGTTTAAGAAGGTTCGGTCAATTTTGGTCACTGAGTCATAGTCTTAGGGTCAGGTCAATGGTCGCTGCCAGAGAGAGAGAAAAGAAACACTCAGCGTGCACTCTAACTTAGATCAGAATGGTTACCAATTTATCTAATCTGGAAACCTCCCACTGTTCCGTCAAATTCTCCTCCAAACCTGAAAGAAGAATTAGTCGGGATCACCCGAGGAGTATACCAACTCATCAGTGGGAATCGGGATCCAGCTATCATCGCATGATAACGTGACGGAATCCGCTCATGCTATCACACTCCAGAAGGTATGCGCATATCTGGCAAGTTTCAGTTTCTTTAGAAACTCCCGATGTGATTTTTGCCCCATGCTCTTATGACCTTGACTTTGGCCAACATATCATAAGTCACGTGTCAAATTCTACCCGTCATTCTCCAGGTTAATTTGAGCACACCCGTACATACCCTTGACTTTGGCCAAAATAGTAGTACGACTGCCCCAAACCAACGCATCTATCTATGCTGCATATGAATACCCCAATAGCTACCAATCACTGTACCTTGACTTTGGCCAACATACACAGCTTGAATACTATTGACCACCCATATGAAACGACGGAGGGCTACGAATGGTTTCTGGCGAAAACCTTTAACGTAATGAACTTGATATCGTTGAAGGAACGGATAGCTTTTAAAAATATAGTGACGAAAATCTTTGCTAAAGAGGTCACTCCCGGTGAAGGGATCTCGGCTCTTTCCCCGTAGAATGAGGTGCAGGATATTCTAACTGAATACCACGGTGCAAAGCAAAAATAATCGGCTATAGTGAAGTTATTGCCCTGACACAAACTTTTTGTCCAAGGGGTCACTCCCGGTGAAGGGATCTCGGCCCTTGCCTCGTCGACTGAGGAGCAGGATATTCCAATGTAACATTTAGGAAAAACCTAGAAATAAATAAAATTAATTAAATTAAGAATAAGCTGATAAATCACAAAATGGTTAAAATCAAATATGTTAATCTTCATAAGTTATATGTAATACAAATTAAATTAGAATTTTAGAATGTAAAATAAATAAGTTATAAGGGTTTTAATGAAAATTTTAGCTTCATTTTAATAAAAGTTGTGTTTTATAATAAGCTAGTTGTGAGGGGTTAAATTGCAAAGTTAAGTTTTATGCAAATAGGGTTTTGTCAAGGGTTTAAGTGAATAATTGAAATCATTTCAGTTCTGAATTAAAATTCAAAATAAAACAAAAGAAAAGGTGAAGATAATGCAAAACCACCTCATGCTTTCTTGCACCCTCTCATCTCCACCTCCTCCTTGCATGAAACATGCACACTTCATCATATGACACCTCCACCTTCCCTTATCTCTTTATCCATTCACATATATAGCTCATTTTCAGTTCAAATCACAGAATCAAACTGAAATAAATTAAAGAAAAAGAAAAGTAAAAGAGAAAAATGGGAGAACAAGAGGAAGAAGGTGAATGAGGAGCTTGTTCTTGAGATAAGTTCATCATCAAGCTAGGAGGAGTTTGTAGATCTTTGGGGGTTATTCCTACAGCAAATTAAGAGGGTAAATTCCTAATCTCAGTAGGTAGATTAAGCTCTGTAGTTAGTTAATTATAGTTTAGCATGTCACATAATATCGTATTCTAGGTAAAAATTGTGTCTGTTAGAATCTGCTATAATCTGGAACTTAATTAAATAAATTCAACAGGGTCAAAATGATGTAGGTAACAACTAGAGTGAACCACAGGAAGACGGAGGCATGGCGCCGGTTTTGGGCCGGCGACAGAGGAGTTTTGGCCGGCGTCGCCGGCCATGTGGGAAGCTTTGGGGGTTTGGTTTTTTGGGTAGTCTACAGTATACAATTTAGGATGTTTTGGTACTGTTGATTTTAATTAGTTTCACTGTAGTCTAAATCTGGGAAGATATATCGGAAAAAGAATAGTAAAACGCTAAATACGACACGATGAAATCAAGTCACGTTTTAAATTCTGCAACAGTGCAGATTTAGGCTGAAATCCAGCAAGACAAAGTGTTTAACAAATTGATATAACCTAATAGTAGATAACTAGTAAGTAGGATAACGTGTTTCTATTTCCGTTATATCGGAATAGTCGTTTTGCTTATACACGTAACTTTGCATATTTAGACACGGATACGAGAAATACGGAAGCCGCGAGGAAAGGGAAAGGATTAGCGATTCCGGAGTAGATTCGACTTTCCGGTGAGTAGACTAAACATCTACCGGGAAATTTAGTAAAGATGGCGTGTTTCGCTCGTGGTTTTACTTAATGTGATATTCATAGCATCATGTTTAATTATTAGAATTTCATTCGTTAAAATATGTGTATATTGCTTAGTTGTTAGAACACTTCACAAGTATCGACGAGTCATGCCACGTGCACATTTTATATGTTACACACACCTCGTCGATATTGCCATGTCATATACACTTAAATATCATACTTATTAACATGGATTATATTGTATTTCATATGTCAAGTATATTGGTAGAATTCATTATTTACATCCTGTTGCTTTATGCGTACTTCCATGTTGGATATGAGATAGATGCAGAATTGAGGATTTATGATTTTGAGTTTTTGAATACTACTACATAAATCCAGTTTTTCATGATTGATATGACATGTCCACCCTGAGTTGATTTCTGTTTTTGGTTTTATTCCGGACCGAGTGGGGGAGATATACGGTCGCGGATTTACGTTATCCATACTGAGTGGGGGAGCTATACAGTTGGATACAGGGTGAACCCGGTCGAGACCGAGGGGCAGGATAGCCGTATTGAGACGGGGAAGCCTAGCGAGGTTACTCGATACCGGAGTTGGTTATAGAAATACGGCGTGTATCTAGAGGATAACGACCGATATTATGAGTATAGGATCATTCGGGGAATGATGCCTATAAGAAATGAAGATTTTGTGTCGTTGATGGACACCGAGAAATGATTTACTTGAGTTGTGATTTCAGAAGTATAATGAGATTTATTGTTGGATTTCACATATACTCATATATCATATTGATTGTCATATTTACTTTATTCGCCGTTATATGTTAGTCGTATTCACTGAGTTGGCAACTCATCCCCGTTGTGCCACAGTTCCTTGCAGGGATAGAGTGGACGGGTAGCTGCGAGGCAGGATCACTTTTGCAGTCGTATTTCATCTTTTGATAGATAGGTTACATGTGTAGTAACCTTCCATTTTGTACTTTTGTATCTAGAAAGACTCCATCAGACTGTATTTTGACTTAGAGATGAGAGATGGGATATATATGTACAGTTGAGATCTGTTGATCAGTATTATAGTCTTTTCTTTATGAGATTCAGTGATGTTCATTATATGTATATTCATGTTTATTATTAATATTGTTGATTCCAACTCGGAATGCAACTAAACTTAACCTTATTAATTGTTCACTGATTTAAATTCATAACTTGAGATTTCTACTTAAAAACTAAATTTTCATAAATAATTCCGAATAAGGTATTTTGATCTTGGTTTTTGGCTTACTTGGATTTGTGCATATCTTTAGATATGATACAATCTGAGTGCCTGTCACATCCAAACTTGGGTCGTGACAAAGTTGGTATCAGAGCCTAGGAGTAACCTTACGGAATTCAGTAAGGGATTTCTATAGGTTGAAGTAAGTCTGAGAGTTAGGATGACCTTTGGTTTGATGGAGTAGGTGAATTAGGACGAATGCAGTACCGTACGTATGTTCCGCGGCATATTTACGTTATCGTATTCAGCCTAACTAACCTTAGGATGTTTATCTTGATCTATTCTTCCGTTGATTCTCCGTTATTGAATTCTTTTGTTCCCACACCTTATCAACTCTCGTTTCTTGTTCCAGTTGCTATGGCTACGCGGGCTAGGCGAGCCGCAGCCAGGAATGCAGCTAGGGCGAGTCCGCTTGTGACGACTACTGGTACACCGGACGTGCAGGAGGTGCATGAGCATGCTGATCCTCCTCCTCCAGATCGCATGACTAGGATTGAGGAGGGTATGTTAGGATTACAGCGAGTGGTAGGACAGTTAGCTGAGACCACTCGAGCTTTGAGATCAGATCCAGCACCGACCGTAGCAGAGTCCGAGGTACAACCTACACAGACGGTAGCACCAGTAGATACGAGAGTGATGGAGGTATCACTTGCGGAGTTTATGAGATTGAGACCACCGGTATTCACAGGGACCGATGTGGCGGAAGATCCTCAATCTTTTCTTGATAGGATGGCGAGAATTGGCAGATCATTACGATGTTCTGATGCGAGGTCAGTTGAGCTGACTAGCTTTCGTTTGGAGGGACTTGCATAGGAGTGGTGTGAGTCGATGGAGAGAGGGCGAGCTATGAATCTTCCTCCGATGACGTGGACCGAGTTTTCTACAGTCTTTCTTGCCAGATTTCTTCCCCAGAGTGTGAGGGATGCTAGAGCTAGCAGTTTCGAAGCGTTGAAGAATTCAGCAAGTATGTCAGTAGCCGATTATGACTTACGATTCACCCAGCTATCGCGATATGCCCCATACTTAGTACCTACAGAGGAGCTTCGGGTGAAAAGGTTCCTAAGGAGTTTGGACACACAGTTGTATCTGGCGATAGGCTCCCAGCATTTTGATACTTATGCACAGGCCATGGATGCGGCGATACGAGTAGAGGAGCGGTTGAGCCAGTCAGGAGTTGTTCCGGAGCCAAAGAGGAGTAGACCATTCGTGCCGACAAATAGACAGTTTGGCAGAGGTAGAGGGTCATATCCAGGCAGGTATACTCCAGGCCGCAGTGTTGGACGAGGTTGGACACAGGGCCAGATGTTCAGTTCTTATCCTGATGATCAGAGACCACCAGCTACTTGTTATAGTTGTGGACTTCCCGGGCACTTTGCGCGAGATTGTAGATCTCAGGGCGGGACCGTTGCTCCACAGGCTGCTTTATCCCTTCCACCTCCTACACCGATGGCTTTACTTCCTCCCCCAGTTGGCGCTACACGCCAGGCAGTTGCACCACGAGGTCGAGGCTATGCAGGACGTGCTCAGAGAGGTAGAGGAGATAGAGGTAGAGGACGACAGGATGCGGGCAGGGGCCAGGCACGGGTTTTTGCACTGACTCCACAGGATGCCCAGGCATCAAATGCAGTCGTGACAGGTACTCTTACAGTATGCTCATTAGAGGCACATGTTTTATTTGATCCCGGTTCTACACATTCTTATGTATCGTCACGATTCGCACCTTTATTGGGGAAAGAGTCGTCATTATTAGAGTTACCCTTGGTAGTGATTACTCCAGTTGGAGATTCCTTTATAGCTCGGCACGTATTCAGATCGTGTTCGGTGCGTATTGGTAATAGAGATTCGCTAGTTGATCTGATTCTCCTGGACATGTTGGATTTTGATATACTTCTTGGGATGGATTGGTTAGCCGCTTGTCACGCCTATGTAGATTGTAGAGGAAAAGCGGTTAGATTTTGTTTTCCAGGTGAACCGGTGTTTGTTGTGCAGGGGGATTGCAAGTTAACCCCTGTCAACATGATTTCTGCTTTCGGTGCGCGGCGGCTATTGAAGAAGGGTTGTCTTGGGTTCTTGGCTTTTATTCAGGACATAGGGGTCATTGAAGTTTCATTGGACCAAATCCCGATCATACGAGAATTTCCTGAGGTATTTCCTGCAGAGTTACAAGGATTGCCACCTGATCGAGATATCGAATTTTGCATTGAATTGATTCCGGGTGCAGGGCCTATTTCTATACCACCATATCGAATGGCACCGACGGAATTGAAAGAACTCAAAGGCCAGTTGCAAGAATTGTTAGATAGAGGACTTGTACGTCCTAGTGTTTCACCGTGGGGAGCTCCTGTGTTATTTGTGAAGAAGAAGGACGGTAGTATGAGAATGTGCATCGACTACCGACAGCTGAATCGCGTCACGGTGCGAAACAGGTATCCATTACCGCGAATAGATGACTTGTTCGATCAGTTGCAAGGAGCCGGATTTTTCTCAAAGATTGACTTGAGGTCAGGATATCATCAGTTAAGGGTTCGGAAGGACGATATTCCGAAGACGGCGTTTCGTACGAGATATGGGCATTATGAATTTCTGGTGATGTCGTTCGGACTCACCAATGCTCCAGCAGCTTTTATGGATATGATGAACCGTATCTTTAGACCATTTATCGATCGGTTTATTATAGTATTCATAGATGATATTCTTGTATATTCTCGGAGTCAGACGGAGCAAGAGCAGCATTTACGTATCACGTTGCAGACCTTGAAAGAGCATCAGTTGTATGCTAAGTTTTCTAAGTGTGCTTTTTGGCTCGATAGTGTGGAGTTCTTCGGTCACATAGTTACAAGACAAGGTATATGCGTAGACCCAAAGAAGATTGAAGCGGTACAACACTGGCCCAGGCCTATGTCAGTTACGGAGGTTCGGAGTTTCTTAGGTCTGGCAGGTTATTACAGACGCTTCGTACAGGATTTCTCACGGATAGCGGCACCTTTGACAGGATTGACTAGGAAGGAAGTTCCATTTCAGTGGACAGATGCGTGTGAGCAGAGTTTCCAACAACTAAAGACGCGTTTGACGACTGCACCTGTATTATCTTTACCTTCCGGGTCAGGGGGTTTCGTTGTGTATTGCGATGCTTCTAGAGTGGGCTTAGGCTGTGTGTTGATGCAACACGGCAAAGTTATAGCATATGCTTCTCGACAGTTGAAGAGGCATGAACAAAACTACCCCACTCATGATCTAGAGATGGCTGCTGTAGTATTCGCATTGAAGATTTGGAGACATTACTTGTATGGAGAAACGTGTCAAATCTTCACAGATCATAAAAGTTTAAAGTATATCTTTCAACAGAAGGATCTGAACCTCAGGCAGCGTAGATGGATGGAATTGGTGAAAGATTACGACTGTGAGATTTTGTACCATCCAGGCAAAGCAAATGTTGTAGCAGATGCCTTGAGTCGGAGGCCTGGAGGCAATTTATCTCATTTGAGCATTTTGCAGAGACAGTCTTCTACAGACTGGCAGATCTTATGTGATAGCCGTATACAGTTTGAGTTTACATCGGCAGGAGGTCAGTTAGCACATGTTCGCACCAGACCTCAGCTATTGGATCGCATTCGAGATGCGCAGCCTATAGATACTCGCGTGATGGAGATTATGGATCATGTTAGGCAGGGCAAGGAGACGGAGTTCGTGATTGATGATCATGGAGTACTACGTTTTAGGACTCGTCTCTGTGTGCCAGAGTCTGACGGATTGAGGCGTGAGATTTTGGAGGATGCCCACAGATCAGTATATAGTATTCATCCTGGTTCCACCAAAATGTATCGTGATTTGAAGGATAATTATTGGTGGGAAGGAATGAAGAAGGATGTTACGGATTTTGTTTCAAGATGCTTGACTTGTCAGCAAGTCAAAGCAGAACACCAGAGGCCAGCCGGAGAGCTGCAACCGTTACCCATTCCAGAGTGGAAATGGGAACAGATTTCCATGGATTTTGTGGTGGGTCTACCCAGGACTAGCAGAGGGTACGATTCCATTTGGGTGATTGTAGACAGGCTGACGAAGGCAGCTCATTTCTTCCAGTGAAGACGACATATGGATTTGCTCAGTATGCACAGGTTTATATCGATGAGATTGTACGTCTACATGGAGTGCCGACATGCATAGTATCAGATCGAGGTACCCAGTTCACGAGCAGGCTATGGCAAAACTACAGGACGCTCTTGGTACACGACTGAGTTTCAGTACAGCTTTCCACCCACAGACAGACGGTCAGTCGGAGCGGACCATTCAGATACTAGAAGATATGCTTCGGGCTTGTAGCCTAGATTTCGGTGGTAGTTGGGATCGTCACCTACCTTTGGTGGAATTCTCATACAACAACAGTTTTCAAGAGACGATCCAGATGGCACCCTTTGAAGCTTTGTATGGAAGGAAATGTAGATCACCTGTTTGCGGGACGGAACTTAGTGAAAGTGGTATATTGGGACCGCAGATAGTACAGGAAACTACAGAGAAGATTCACTTGATACGAGATAGAATGAAAGCGGCTCAATGCAGACAGAAGTCATATGCAGATCGAAGACGACGCAAACTCGAGTTTGATGTGGGAGATCATGTGTTCCTTCGAGTATCTCCAATGAAAGGTGTGATGCGCTTCGGGAAGAAAGGGAAGCTCAGCCCCAGATATGTTGGACCATACGAGATTTTAGAAAGAGTGGGCGCTGTGGCTTATCGGTTAGCACTTCCACCTGGTTTTCCCGACGTACATCCGGTGTTCCATGTTTCGATGCTACGCAGATATCTTCACGATCCATCTCATGCGATCCAGCATCAGACTTTACAGCTTGAGCCAGATCTATCCTTCACAGTGCAGCCAGTTGCTATTCTAGACAGGCAGGCAAAGCAACTACGATCGAGGATACTGCCATTTGTAAAGGTTCTCTGGCAAAGAAAGGATCGCGAGGAGATTACTTGGGAGACGGAGGACGCAATGCGAAAGAAATTTCCACATCTTTTCTTAGGTATGTCTAGTAATTATTTTAAATTCGGGGACCGAATTTTCTTAAGGGGGGAATATTGTAACATTTAGGAAAAACCTAGAAATAAATAAAATTAATTAAATTAAGAATAAGCTGATAAATCACAAAATGGTTAAAATCAAATATATTAATCTTCATAAGTTATATGTAATACAAATTAAATTAGAATTTTAGAATGTAAAATAAATAAGTTATAAGGGTTTTAATGAAAATTTTAGCTTCATTTTAATAAAAGTTGTGTTTTATAATAAGCTAGTTGTGAGGGGTTAAATTGCAAAGTTAAGTTTTATGCAAATAAGGTTTTGTCAAGGGTTTAAGTGAATAATTGAAATCATTTCAGTTCTGAATTAAAATTCAAAATAAAACAAAAGAAAAGGTGAAGATAATGCAAAACCACCTCATGCTTTCTTGCACCCTCTCATCTCCACCTCCTCCTTGCATGAAACATGCACACTTCATCATATGACACCTCCACCTTCCCTTATCTCTTTATCCATTTACATATATAGCTCATTTTCAGTTCAAATCACAGAATCAAACTGAAATAAATTAAAGAAAAAGAAAAGTAAAAGAGAAAAATGGGAGAACAAGAGGAAGAAGGTGAATGAGGAGCTTGTTTTTGAGATAAGTTCATCATCAAGCTAGGAGGAGCTTGTAGATCTTTGGGGGTTATTCCTACAGCAAATTAAGAGGGTAAATTCCTAATCTCAGTAGGTAGATTAAGCTCTGTAGTTAGTTAATTATAGTTTAGCATGTCACATAATATAGTATTCTAGGTAAAAATTGTGTCTGTTAGAATCTGCTATAATCTGGAACTTAATTAAATAAATTCAACAGGGTCAAAATGATGTAGGTAACAACTAGAGTGAACCACAGGAAGACGGAGGCATGGCGCCGGTTTTGGGCCGGCGACAGAGGAGTTTTGGCCGGCGTCACCGGCCATGTGGGAAGCTTTGGGGGTTTGGTTTTATGGGTAGTCTACAGTATACAATTTAGGATGTTTTGGTACTGTTGATTTTAATTAGTTTCACTGTAGTCTAAATCTGGGAAGATATATCGGAAAAAGAATAGTAAAACGCTAAATACGACACGATGAAATCAAGTCACGTTTTAAATTCTGCAACAGTGCAGATTTAGGCTGAAATCCAGCAAGACAAAGTGTTTAACAAATTGATATAACCTAATAGTAGATAACTAGTAAGTAGGATAACGTGTTTCTATTTCCGTTATATCGGAATAGTCGTTTTGCTTATACACGTAACTTTGCATATTTAGACACGGATACGAGAAATACGGAAGCCGCGAGGAAAGGGAAAGGATTAGCGATTCCGGAGTAGATTCGACTTTCCGGTGAGTAGACTAAACATCTACCGGGAAATTTAGTAAAGATGGCGTGTTTCGCCCGTGGTTTTACTTAATGTGATATTCATAGCATCATGTTTAATTATTAGAATTTCATTCGTTAAAATATGTGTATATTGCTTAGTTGTTAGAACACTTCACAAGTATCGACGAGTCATGCCACGTGCACATTTTATATGTTACACACACCTCGTCGATATTGCCTTGTCACATACACTTAAATATCATACTTATTAACATGGATTATATTGTATTTCATATGTCAAGTATATTGGTAGAATTCATTATTTACATCCTGTTGCTTTATGCGTACTTCCATGTTGGATATGAGATAGATGCAGGATTGAGGATTTATGATTTTGAGTTTTTGAATACTACTACATAAATCCAGTTTTTCATGATTGATGTGACATGTCCACCCTGAGTTGATTTCTGTTTTTGGTTTTATTCCGGACCGAGTGGGGGAGATATACGGTCGCGGATTTACGTTATCCATACTGAGTGGGGGAGCTATACAGTTGGATACAGGGTGGACCCGGTCGAGACCGAGGGGAAGGATAGCCGTATTGAGACGGGGAAGCCTAGCGAGGTTACTCGTTACCGGAGTTGGTTATAGAAATATGGCGTGTATCTAGAGGATAACGACCGATATTATGAGTATAGGATCATTCGGGGAATGATGCCTATAAGAAATGAAGATTTTGTGTCGTTGATGGACACCGAGAAATGATTTACTTGAGTTGTGATTTCAGAAGTATAATGAGATTTATTGTTGGATTTCACATATACTCATATATCATATTGATTGTCATATTTACTTTATTCGCCGTTATATGTTAGTCGTATTCACTGAGTTGGCAACTCATCCCCGTTGTGCCACAGTTCCTTGCAGGGATAGAGTGGACGGGTAGCTGCGAGGCAGGATCACTTTTGCAGTCGTATTTCATCTTTTGATAGGTAGGTTACATGTGTAGTAACCTTCCATTTTGTACTTTTGTATCTAGAAAGACTCCATCAGACTGTATTTTGACTTAGAGATGAGAGATGGGATATATATGTACAGTTGAGATCTGTTGATCAGTATTATAGTCTTTTCTTTATGAGATTCAGTGATGTTCATTATATGTATATTCATGTTTATTATTAATATTGTTGATTCCAACTCGGAATGCAACTAAACTTAACCTTATTAATTGTTCACTGATTTAAATTCATAACTTGAGATTTCTACTTAAAAACTAAATTTTCATAAATAATTCCGAATAAGGTATTTTGATCTTGGTTTTTGGCTTACTTGGATTTGTGCATATCTTTAGATATGATACAATCTGAGTGCCTGTCACATCCAAACTTGGGTCGTGACATCCAACTGAATACCACGATGCAAAACAAAAGAGAACGTCCTTCCAATAACAGCTTTTTGAAAAGTGTTCCAACAACATCAGATTAGGTTTGTTTTTAACTTCCATTGATCCGAATCAACGCAGTCCCATCAATTGATCACACCACAAAGAACGAAATATACTGATGTACGTATATGCCATCCGCATTCGCCACTGGGTCCCGTCATTACCCGTTAGGTTAGCTAACTAACGACAGAGCAGGGACTGGACTAGCGCGGATGCAAAACATATACAACATCTACCAATATATATATACCAATATATAATATTTCGCTCAAGGCGTGATAAAAAATGCAACATCACAGAAATATACAGCATCACAGAACAATACAGATATCTGGGATCCCCGTGTTTCACAGAGCCACTACTGAAACCCGACGTTCCCCTGGTCGTGTGGATAGCCTGTGCAATGAAATCCTAGACCCCTACGACGCGGCAAGTTACCCGCCAAAACCTGAAGCGAGGCAGCCCCCTTCAGCAACGTGAATGGACCACCCAGCACTTCACGGAATCAGGTAACTCGGGCACCCCTCCTGGGTCAACCTGTACCCCTACGAGTGCGGCGAATAGCCTGCCAATTCTAGAGTGAAGCCCGCTCCGTCCCAATGCCATGAGATGCGGGCTTGTTGCCTTCTAGAATCTGGCTATCCGTGCACCCCACCTTGGGGTAATCCTAGTACAGAAAGTAAAATATACATACAACGGGTACATCGACCGCAACCTGGTCGTGCCCCAAAATAATAATACAAACAGGCTGTGACGGCAGTCCACATGTCGGACGCTCGCCCCGCAATATCAAATGTACATAATACAACAAAACTGTACTACCACTGCAACCAGGCTATCCCCCACGACCAATCCGCAACATCACAGCACAATCACAGAACATCAACGTGAATGTCACGTTCGCAAATCCGTCTAACCGGGATATAGAAGTTAGACAGGATTTACCGATCAAGTGACATTCACGGTCGCAGATATAATGTAAATACTTTGAACTAATGTGTTTAAAATATCTGATCGATCAAATTTTACCAAGTGGACCCCAAGCATTACTGTAGCAGCTAAAGAAAATCTGGGCCCAAAAATAACATTCCAAAAAACCCTATGTTCAACCCAGAAAGCAACTGCAGAAATTTGATAAGGCAAGGACATCATTGTGCGGCGGAACCGCGGCCCAAAGGAGGGTTTGGCCGCGGTTCCACGCTCCCATTGTCAAGTTACTGTATCGAATTTTTACAGAATGCTTAGAACTTCCAGTACATCACTATTCAACAACCTGAAAAAAATTTCGAGCCAGAAAAAAATTGACAGAAAACTGATGCATGTGTTATTGGGTTTTGGGAACATTTGTTCGATCGGAAGTGTAAAACACATTAGACAAAGCTAGACTAGGTTAATGGCGAGGCTCTGATACCAGTGTAAGTGCACGGCGGCGCCCCGGCCGTCAATCCGACGCCGGAATGCGGAAGCGGTGATTTACTTTAAATTTTCTTGAACCGGCACCACCGCGCACTAAATACCCGGATCGTGCCATTAACTAGTCCTAGCTAACTACAAGATGGGGAAGAGAGATATACCGAGTTATCCGAGTCCTCCGGTCTTCTCGCCGTCGTCCTAATCTTCCGCGGAATGTCCGGTCTCCACCTCCTCGCCGGAAGGGCACCACGTCGCCGGCTTCTTTTACGGGCTCCCACCTCTAGACCGAGACAACTCGGGCACGAAGCTGGCGAGTCGACGTCCCAAGATTTGCTGTAGAATATAGTGTAGAACCATGTCTCATTTTGGGGTTATGGAGTTGCCTTTTGAGATGGTGGAGTAATGAAGTTTTGGAGATGGAGCTAAGAGAATTTTGTGCAATGCCAATGAACAAAAATCCCCTTCACAAAATATGGACAGCCCCTTGCTATCAATGGCCGGCCATGGTCATGGTGGTGGGGTGAGAATGGAATGGAGTGAGGAAATAATCCCATGGGACAAGAATAATGCAAGGTAGAGTGTAAAAGGGAAAAAAGGCAAGTCTCACATCAAACATCATGACCCTTCATCATCAACAAGCATGATAACAAACAAAGACCAACACTCCACCACAACCATCATGAAACCACAAGTCAAGCCATCATGGTCAAAAGAAGTCAAATGATGGTGCAAGTATCATGATACAATAATATGCAAAGACCCCCTTTCCAAATTGCTTATTTGCACAAATGCAAATAAGCCCTTCTCCACCAATCTTCAACCAATGAAGGATACAAAGAAATATGGCCGAAACGGAAAGCAAACTGGCAACTCCAGAAAACTAGTCCCGTAATAAATTACAGGAAAGACCCCGATATTGTGTATACACACCCGCATCTGTATTCCGACCGAAATACAAATGCAATGAGACAAAATCTACACTGTACTATAATATGATCCGGCTTAAACCAAAGCCGGCTAGTATTATCCGTCCGATCCTGATCCGTGTAATACTGCACGCATCTGATCGAACCCTGCCATATATGCATACGGCCTCTAGTACTAACCGACCGATCCTGATCCGTGCAATACCGCACGTATCTGATTGAACCATGCCATATCTCCATACGGCCTCTACAGCTTTTCGCCCGAAACTTCAGTAACTGTATGTGTGGTGGACTCTAAAGACTCGTCAATACTATGGCTGTGGATTTAACCACTAGCACGTCAGAGGTATTAGCCATACGTGACGGGCCACCAGCTATTGACGAAAAGGTACGTCGATGAGCGAACTCATCCTGACACCCTACTGAGCCTGTCAGTGACAATATCCGTACAGTCCGGTCCGTTCGTCTATGAGCATTGCATGGCGTGCCTAGGGGGTTAGTAAAAGTCAGACCCCCAAAAGCGGTACAAGTCGTGTCGGAATGTAGTCCAGAACACCCTGAGATACTACTGGAATACCAACCAGTAAATCTCCTGCCTCGGCCGAGGGCTTTGTGTAATGGCTCTCCTAGACACAGCGCGACCTCACCCCCAATACCCGGAGAGACGAACCCCTGAAGATCCGCTCACTGTCTCCATGTGGCTCGGGACTGTACCCAACTAAAATCTGTTTGCACGTCTCCTTTGAGCGTGGTAGGGTAGTAATCAAAATACAGTGGGAACTCACACGAGACAAATGACGATCCCCAGGTCGATGAACTAACCTGTACACATGTCACCAGGGAACTGCTATCTGACGTCAGGTATAAGACCAACTAGCATGTTCCTGGCGAGTCCTGTCCGGTGTACTCATAACCCAATGAGCGCCTGTATACATCTTAGGTGAACTAACTGACACCAGTGGCTTGTGAGACCGGCCACCGCCCTTTGTCGGGGTCTCGACTGTATACACTAGTCTACTCTGGAGTATCGATACCCTGTCTCGAAACTCCCACGACTAGGGACCTTTTAAGGATGTGCTTATAGATTGCCATCTCTCACGTATATGATCGCCCTCATACTGCTGGCAGTCAAGCAAGAATCCTAGGGGCTCTATCAACGTGTAATAGTGACATGTCAGGTCACCTAAAGCAGTACACGATGATAAAGGTAAACCAGATAGCATACTATCATCTTGAGTAAGACTGTCCTACCGGGATAGATCCTCCCTCAATCATTGCAATCACGTGCCTGTGATCCAATAATTGACTCTGAGGGCACTATCTCCAACAGTATATGTTTTCATGATGTTTCGGGTGTCGGTGTTAGACACTCAGGTTCCATGAGACTTACAGGATGTGAGGGCCGATCTGTGGATGCGGTGCCTGAGGATTTGGGATTTGATGTATCAGTGAGGGACACTAGTGTTTTTCCATGCTGATGATTTTGCATGAGGTTTTATTGTATCATCCCACACACTCAGGATTTTGTTGATATGTATTGTTTCATGTAGTTGTAGTACCCTGATAATATACCTTTACATGATTATTGCATATTCACTTATCATACTTATGCTATCGGATTACATGTGATAAATAGATCGTTGTACGTGCATAGCTGCGATTACAGTATGATGTTATTTACTATTCACGAGTTGGAAACTCACCCCCGTTGTGCCACAGTGATTTGCAGGACTTACCCTCAGAGTAGTCGCGGCGGGGCATCTTATCATCACTACTTTTCCGGATACCGCTACGTTAGGCAGTGAGGCCTTTGCTTTAGGTGGGTTTACGGTTATCTGTTTGTATATTGTATATCATTTTGTTGGATCTAGTATTCTCCATCTACCACTGTTTGTATATGACTTAGAGACGACTTGTGAGGATTCAGTGTTGTTTTATTTTAGTGACTTTGGGTGCCGTGCTCGTGGAAGCCGGTTATGTTGGAAAGTTACTTCTTCTTACTGTTTCCTTTTATATTCTTCGATTCGGCGTCATATGCTTGTTGTGGTGATTTTCTCCGCCGTTGGGCGTGATTTTGCTCCCATTTAGGATGCTTTATATAATATATGTGTTGTACCCATTTTCGGGGCTAGTTTTTACAAAGGTGCTGCTGCCGAAATTTTCAAGAAGGAAAACCAGAGTTATAGATTTTACTTGAAATTTTCAAAATGTTAAAACTATGTTTTCTCCGTTGTTCCAGTTTTGGGTGGTTTAGATTTCTGGGTTTTCGGCTTACTTGAGTTGCGTACGCCTGTTGATGTTACGTAGTTTAAGTGCCGGTTACGGGCCAAACTTGGGTCGTGAAATTGTAGATCCATTTGCATCCAACGGGTTTTACCCCAGGCGGAGCAACTTCCAGGGTCCACACTTTATTGGTGTACATGGACTCCATTTCAGATTGCATAGCATCTAGCTACTTATCAGAGTCCCTACTGGTAATGGCCTGTCTGAAACTAGTAGGATCATCTTCTTCCAAGATGCAATCCACTCGATCCCCATCTATGAGAAAACCGTAATATCTTTCGGGCGGATGAGAAATCCTACTAGATCTGCGGAGTGGCTGAGGTTCGTCCGGGGTTATTGAATCCTGAGGTTCTACCAAATCTTCAGTTGCAGTTGCAGTTTGTCCCTCTGGAATTTCTTCCAGTTCTACCGTGCTCCCACTAATTTCTTTTGCAAGAAATTCCTTTTCTAAGAAGACAGCGTGGCGAGCTACAAACACCTTCTGTTCCTCGGTGTGGTAGAACTGATATCCTTGTGAATACTTAGGATATCCTACAAACTTACACAAAACTGACCGTGCCTCGGGTTTGTCCGGGTTCTGCTTCTTTAAATAAGCTGGACAACCCCATATCTTAATAAAATTAAGGTACGGTCCCTTCCGCTCCCACAGTTCATATGGGGTGGTGGGCACGGAGTTGGTCGGATCCCTATTCAATAGATAGGCTGTTGTTTCAAGCGTAAGTCCCCAAAATGAAAGTGGTAACTCAGCAATACTCATCATGGAGCGAACCATATCCAATAGGGTACGATTCCTCCGCTCCGATACACCGTTGTGCTGTGGTGTATAAGGAGGAGTAAGCTGAGAGAGAATTCTATTCTCTTTTAAGTATTCTAGAAATTCCGTGCTTAAGTACTCCCCTCCTCTATCAGATTTGAGGATCTTAATACTTTTGCTAGTCTGGTTCTCTACTTCGTTTCTGAATTCTTTGAATTTCTCAAAAGATTCAGATTTGTGTTTCATAAGATACACATATCCGAACCTAAAGAGATCATCAGTGAATGTGATGAAGTACGAGAACCCACCCCTTGTATGTATGGACATTGGACCACACACATCATTGTGTATGAGTCCTAAGAACTCCGATGCTCTTTCTCCATGTCCGGTGAACGGAGATTTGGTCATCTTTCGTTTGAGATAAGACTGACAAGTTTCATAAGATGAAAATTCGAACGTATTCAAGAATCCATCTTTATGTAACTTACTCAGTCTTTTCTCTCCGATATGACCAAGTCTATAATGCCACAAGTAACTTTTTCTCTTGCGTGTGTTTTGTACGTTCAGAACTGTATTTTGATATAGAACATCGATACCATTATATAGTGTACCTTTTGCAACCAATACCTTATGAAGGAAGATGTTCATGATATTTCTATCAAGAACAAAGTTATATCCATCTTTATCAAGTAAAGAAACTGATATTATGTTGCATAACATAGAATGTAAATAGTAGCAATTGTTCAAAATCATAGTATTGCCATTTGGCAACACTAGGTGATATTCACCGACGGTAGCATTATAAACATGTGCTCTGTTCCCTACTCTGAGGGACATATAACCAGGTCCAACCATCCTACTTTTTCTCAGTCCCTACAATAAATTACAGATATGAGATCCTGATCCGGTATCTAGTACCCAGGAGGTAGGACTGACCGAAAAGCAGTTCTCAACTACAAAAACACCTGAAGAAGACGCAACAATATGATTCTTCTTCGATGGGGTCATCAAGGAATTCAATCAATCCTCTTTCGTATGCTCATACTCATGACAGTTTTCATAAGTTAGAGCCCAACCGACATTCCCAAGCCCCGAATAAGAATTCGGATCGGTCAAGCGATACATTTAATTATCTTGATTAGGGCGTGAAATGGTTGCTACCTGGAGAGAGAGAGAGAGAGGGAAAACACTCAGCGTACGCTCTTGCAAGATTAGATTGGTTATTAATTTATCTAACCAGGATGGCTCCCACTGTTTCCTCAAATTCTTCTTCAAACCCTAAAAGAAGAACCAGTCAGGATTAATCGCACGTCACAATGCTTGCTTAACCTTTCAGCCAGGCTGGTGTCGGTACTTCGAAGGAGGTTTTCCAACACTATGCCTTGACGGATGCCAACAAACATAGCACGAATACTAAATGCTACTTATCTGAAATGACGGAGGGCTACAGCTGGGTTTTTGGCGAAAAACCCGTTAACGTAATGAACTTGATATCGTTGAAGGAACCTGAGTAGTTTTACAAATATATAGTGGCGAAAACTTTTGCTAAAGAGGTCACTCCTTGTGAAGGGATTTCGGCTCTTTCCTCGTCGAATGAGGTGCAGGATATTCCAAACTGAATACCTCGATGCAAAGCAAAAATAGTTGACTATATTAAAGTTATTACCCTGACACAATCTTTTACTCAAGGGGCACTCCCGGTGAAGGGATCTCAGCCCGTGCCTTATCGAATGAGGTGCAGGATATTCCAAACTGAATACCACTATGCAAAGCAAAAGAGAACGTCTGTAATGTCAGTTTTTAAAATCCGGTTCCAACAACATCTTTTAGGTTTTTTTTGTCTTGCATTAATTAAAATTAATGCGGCCCAATCAAATTTGTAACCTATCACACCAGAAAAGACCGAAAATAAAATGTACGTATATGCCATCCGCATTCGCTACGGGCCCCCGTCATTACCCGTTAAGTTACTTAACTAACGACAGAGCGGGGGCTGGACTAGCACGGGTGCAAAACATATACAACATCTACTAGTATATATATAAGTATATATAACATTCGTCCCAGGCATGATAATGAACAACACCACAGATAACATTACAGAATGGTGGATAGTCTTGGAGCCCCGGGTTTCATTTGAGCCGCAAATAAAACCCGACATTCCCGGTCGTGTGGATAGCCTGTGCAATGAAAACCTATACCCCCTACGAGTGCGGCGAATAGCCCGCCTGTTCTAGAATGAATCCCCTTCCGTCTCAGCGCCATGATAATGAAGCCTCCTCCATCTCGATGCCATGAGATGCGAGCTTGTTGCTTTCTAAAACCTGGCTATCCGTGCACTCCACCGTGTGGTAATCCTAGTACAGAATATTAAAAAATATATACAACCGGTGACATCGACCTCAGCCCGGTCGTGCCCCAAAATAATATACAATCTGGTAAAGACGGTAGTCCACATGTCGGACGCTCGTCCCGCAATAACAAATGTACAGATGAATATAAAACTGTATTCTAACATTGCACTACATACCATCCACCACGACAATCCAACCACAATCATAGCACAAGAACACAACATCAACGCGAATGTCACGTTCGCAAAACCCGTCTAAATGAATATATAGCAATCAGACGAGTTTTACCGATCGAGTGACATTCCCGGTCGCAGATAAAAGTGAATGTACTGAAAATAAAAATACGTATTTTAAAATTACGATCGACTAAACTTTCCAAGTGGGCCCTAAGTATTAAACCAACACTGTAACAAATCCGGGCCCAAAAGGTAATTATTTCAGAAACCACAATTTCCAAAAATAAGAGGCCCAGAAGAAATTTTGTTCACGTGGGCCCCAAAACGGCCGCGGAACCGCCGTCAAAAGGGGGTTTGCGCGGCGGATCCGCGGCAGTTTGGAGGGAACACATGACCAAATTTCTTCAGGGTTCTTAGAAAACCCTGCATGATTTTCTGGGACCATAAAATTGATTTTTCGAGCACGTTTAAAAATCGACAGAAAACTCATGATTTGAAATGCAGTTTTTGAAATTTTCGGTCGATCGTTATTCTAAACACGTTTAAACAAGCTAGTATAGGTTTTATGGGTGGTTCTGATACCATGAAGGGTTACCCTAGCGCCCCGGCCAACTTCTGTGGCCAAATGCGGAACAAAATTTTTCTTGCGAACAAAACTTGGCGCTAGACTAAACCCTAAAACCGGATCTTTCCATAAAACTAACTAGCTACACTAGGAGAGCTATCTACTATGATGAGGAATTCTTACCAAACGAACCAAGTCCTTAGGTCTTCTTTCATCATCCTTAGCTCCTAGCAAGCGCCTTGAACATGCTTGAACTCCAAATCCGGCTCCATCGGTCCATCGGGATTGAGCTTGTTCTCCGGCCTCCTTTTGTCATAGATGATCCACCCAGGGAGTATGATCCATGGCTCTAGCTCTTTGCAATATATCAAAAGAGCAACTAGAAGACTTGGGATGCTAGTCCAAGTGATCTAGGATGTAGCTTTGAGTTCTAAGTGTTCTATCTATTTCTAGCCTCTTCACATGTATCTTAACACATGAGAAATGTAGTGAAGTGGAAGAAGATGAAGGTGGAGGAGAAAGCTATAGGAGGGAGGAGATGAGAGCTCAAGAGAAAAAAATGAATCAAGCATTAGAGAGAAAATCATACACTTAGGTTTTGCATATGATTTTCTATCAATAAACCATAGCAACCATGCTTCAATAGTAAACCCAAAATGAATTATAAATTCATTTGTAAACTATTGAAGCATGGTCAACTCCATACCTCCCTCACCTCTCACTTTACACCTCATTTCCATTTATCAAATAAATGGAAAATCCAAAATGAGGTGGCCACCTTCTAGAAGGAAATCTGTAATAAATACGGATTTCAGTCTACTGTACAAATATACCGGCAATCAGATAAAATTACGAACGCCCAAAAGAGACAGAATAACACGAAGAACGTAATACTAGAATATATATATCGAAATATATATATATGTAAATTATTAAATCAATATCTGATTTAATAATCCGGCTTAAACCCGAGCCGACTAGTATTACAAACTGTCCGATCGAAAATCTGAGTACTAAGTACATCAATCGATCGAACCCTACACGTATCCAAAACGGCTACTACATCGTTTTGCCGGGATCAGGGAAACCCTTTGTGTGGGATTCTAAAGACTCGACAGTACTCTGGCAGTGTGTTTAACCATAAGCACGTCAGCGGCAGTAGCTGTACGTAACGGCTGCCCAGGTACCTGTCGAAAAGGAAGGCCGACGAGCAAACTTATCCGGATCTCCTACTGAGCCTATCCGTGACAATATCCGTACAGTCTGGTTTCTTCGTCAAAGAGTATCGCATATCGGGTCTAGGGGATGGTGAACGTCAGACCCTAATAACCTGATAAGTCGTGCCGATGTGGCTCAGGACCAATCCGGGAAACTACTGATCAACCTATCAGTAAATCCCAAGTGCCTTGGCCAAGCTCTTATCGTCCTGACCAATCGAATCACAGTGGGATATCGACTCCCTATACAGGGAGATACGAATCCCCGACAATCGCTCACTGCCTCCATGTGGCTCGGGACTGAACCCAACCAAAACCTGTTTGCATGACTCAGTAGAGCCGTGGTAGGGTAGTGATCAAAGTTCAGTGGGAACTCACACGAGACAAATGCCGATCTCTGGTCCAAAGACTAACCTGCACACATGTCACCTGAGAACTTCCATCTGACGATAGGTATAGTACCATATGGAAGTTCTCGGCGAGTCCGTCCAGTGTACTCACACTCAGTGAGCACCTGTATACGATCTTAGGTGCATCAGACCAATGGTTGCGGGACCAACCATCACCCGACGGGGCTAGAAACGTGTACACCGGTCTACTCTGGAGTATCAATGCCCAGTCTCGATACTCACACGACTAGGGACCATTTAAGGATATGCTTATGGACTACCCTGCTCCCACAAGTATGATCGCCATCACAACGTAGGTAGTCAAGCAAGATCCTAGGGGCTTTATCAACATGTAACCGCAATATGTAATAACGAGTATAACATATGCCATGTTAAGATAAAGATAAACCACTATAGTATACTACCGTATCGAGTCTTTATCAACATGTGCAAACCAGATATAACAACAATACAAATAAATACACATATCCTGATAAAGACAAGTCAAATAATATACTAAAAACTGAGCAAGATTGTTCTGTACATACATATCCCTAGTATCCATATGTATACATATACAATACTGGCCTCTAGGGCATATACATCCAACAACATCGGCATGACTTGTCAGGTTATTAGGGGTCTGACGTTTTCTACACCCTAGACCCCGTTCACCGCCGAAAGACGCGACCGGTACGTTAGGACGTCTGGCCTGAATTTTGGCGGCAGATGCTATTTGGATTGATCCGTACACCTCTCCGAAGATGCCAAGTTGATTTATAGCACCGTGCATCGGAGGTTTGGGCAGATGCGGCCGTTGTAGCAGTCTTCGTCAGATTCCCCCTCGCTGACGAGGGGTTTTTGATTGTAGGGATGCTCTTCTCTGCAGGCGGAAGCCCCTGCAGTTAATTACGTTACCGATTAGCGATAACCACTTTCTCCTTCTCTAGATGTTCACTTCGTGTCATATGTATTTGTTTTGTTTTAGGTTGCCCGTGGATTGTATACGGAGACTAATTTATGTTGTTGCCCGTGGGGCAGGGATTAGTCCAAATCCGTATTTTCTTAGATTTGGGTTTAGTTAGATTTAAGGCTCGTTAATCTCATTTGAGATTAAGATCAACTTAAATGTTTGTTGAGGATACGTTAGTCTAATTTTAGACTACGATCTACTCAACCGGATTTTGGGATCATTTAGATCCAACAAAAGAGCATTTGGGCTCTATTGCTTTAGTTTAGGGACGTTGCGGTCCATTGGGTTTAAGGATATCATAGTCCATGTTTAAGGACATCATAGTCGATTTTAGTTTAGGGACATTGCGGTCCATTGAGTTTAAGGACATCATAGTCCATAGAGTTTAGTTTAAGGACGTTGCGGTCCATTGGGTGTAAGGACATCATAGTCCATGTTTAAGGACATCATAGTCCATAGAGTTTAGTTTAGGGACGTTGCGGTCCATTGAGTTGCTGGTTATCGGGACCCTCCACCTCTCTGAAGACGTTGAAGAATTACAACGACACATATCACAGGTGTGAAGAGATGTACGCTTGAACCAATGAATTTTCATCAGGGACTTGGTAGTCTTGTCTGGGTCTAAGGCCAATTTAGAAGAAGACATATGGGCTCGGCCAATTTGGAGTTTGGCCAACCTTGGGCTCACCCACATGATTACTTATTTGGGCTTGATCCCCTTTCCGTATCAGCACTGCTGAGCATTGATTTGGCTTCTGACACTCCTCTTTCTTTTTGTTTTATTCACATTCTTTTATATGGAGTGTTCAACAATTTATGGTGCCCACGTGCAGAGCATATGAGGCGCTCGGCGCTAAGTGTCAAACACTGAGTGCTAAGCACTTTTTATTAAATAGCGCCCACGTAAGGAGCACGTTGAGCGCTCGGCGCCGGGCGCCAGACTTGGAGTGCTAAGCGCTTCTTATAAGATAGCGCCCACGTGAGGAGCACATGGAGCACTCGGTGCTGAGTGCAAGACTTGGAGTGCTAAGCACTTCTTATAAAATAGTGCCCACAGGAGGAGAACGAGGAGCGCTCGGCACTGAGCGCCAGACTTGGAGTGCTAAGCGCTTCTTATTAAATAGCGACCTCGTGAGGAGCATGTGGAGCGCTCGGCGCTAAGCGCCAGACTTTGAGTGCTAAGCACTGAATTTTCTGTTATGCTCAATTCAATTCTCTAAGAATTAGAATCTCACTTATGAAGAACTTTGTCTTATATATCTGAGATCTGGAAAAAGGACTAATTTCTTTTTATGTGAGAGTTAAACTCTCAAGCACCGAGTTTTCTATTCTGCTCAATTCAATTCTCTGAGAATTAGATTCTCACTTATGAAAGACTTTGTCTTATAGATCTGAGATCTGAAAAAAGAACTAAGTTCTTATGATGTGAGAGTTAAACTCTTAAATATGGAGGAGATGCTTGTAAGTCGATGTAGTACACCCCAGTACTTGTGGGGAGGCGGAATTTACAAAAACGATCAAGTTTAAACAACGAACATCGACTAACCGCTTGAATCGAAGCTAAACTCTAAAAAACCGTATTCTATGAGTTTCTTTTCATAAGAGATTAGGGATTATACCTAATGAACCGGTCCTTCTTCTTTACGTCCTCCTTCGTTCTCCTCGACCTCCTCTAGGTAGTAGACGATCCACCCGAGAGCAAAACTCCAAGCTAAACCTCTAACTTGAGGTAACTAACCTTCTTGGATTGCTAATCAAAGAAGCTAGGTGTAATATAGAGATGGTTATGGATTGATTAGTCTTACTAATCCTAGATCTCAACACATGAGGGTGAGGATTAGTCTTTTGAAGAGAGAGAGCTTGAGGAGAGAGAAGGTGAGAATAAGCATAATGAGAATAGTAAATCTATCATAATATATATGAACCTTTAAAATTCATCCATTAAAGAAAAACTAAAATGATGAATAATGAAGTTTCATAAATATCAAGTGGTGATTCATAACCATGACTCATTAAGCATTTATCATGCATTAATGATATGCATGAATCACCCTCATGACTCACTAAACTCATTAAATGCAAATGACACCTAAACCTCCTTAGTCACCACTTCTAGAAGCTTCTCGAGTAATTACTAGAACGCCCCTCCGATCCGTAAAAATACGGAAAAACTTTAGACTGTAAAAATCCAATAACCGGATACCAGTAACTGGCTTAAACCAAAGCCGACTGGTAAAATCTGTCCGAAAGTCGTACGCGCGTAAACGCACGTATGCGTCCGAACCCTTTGTCGCAAAACCATGCAACCTCTATATCGTTTCGCCTGGAGTAGGAAACTCTCTGTGTGGGACTCTAGAGACTCGACTACTACGCTGGCAGTGGGTTTAACCACAGACCGCAAGCGGCACTAGCTGTACGTAACGGTCCCCAGGTAGTTGTCGATAAGAAGGCCGATGAGTAAACCCATCCGAACTCCTACTGAGTCTGATGTGACAATCTCCATACAGTCCGGTCCGTTCGTCCATGACTATCGCATATCGGGCCTAGGGGGGCGGCAAGCGTCAGTCCCCTAATAGCGGTATAAGTCGTGTCGGAGTAAAGCCCATTACACCCTGAGAAACTACTGGAACCTACCAGTAAATCTCGCTTGCCCTGGCCAGGGACTTTGCGTAATGGCTCTCTGACACAGCACGATATCTACTCCCAATACCGGGAGGGACGAATCCTGTCTAACCGCCACTGCCTCCAAGTGCTCGGGACTGCACCCAACTGCTACCTGTTTGCACGACTCCATAGAGCCGTGGTAGGGTAGCAATCTAAGAACAGTGGGACACACTCGAGGCGAAGTAGCAGTGTCAAGTCTGCGGACTACGCTGTACTCATGTCACCTGGGAACTGTTTACTGACGACTGGTATCAAACCAACCAACAGTTCCCTGTGAGTCCTGTCCGGTGTACCCGTAACCTAACGAGCACCTGTATACTATCTCCAGTACGACGTACTGACGGCTGTGGGACAGACCATCTCCCCAACTGGGATGAGAAGCGTACACACTAGTCTACTCCGGAGTATCGATGCTCTGTCTCGATAATCCAACGACCAGGGACCTGAATAAGGATGTGCTTGTAGACTACCCAGCCCCCACTAGTGTGACTGCCATCACAACGCTGGTAGACAAGCAAGATCCTAAGAGCTCTATCAATACGTATACTCACATATTAAGATAGAAAAACCAAGTAGCATACTACCATGTTTAGCAAGACTGTTATATACATGTGAATATCCCAAGCTTCCATTAAGTAATATACAAGCTAGTATGATACAGTAATGGCCTTCTAGGGCATAAACACTAACAATCTCCCACTTGCACTAGGGCCATGTACTGGCATATCGCAGACCAATGATCTCGAGTAGCCTCTCGAACTGAATCTGAGGAAGGGCCTTCGTGAATGGATCAGCTATGTTCTCTTCTGAAGCAACTCTCCGAACCTCGATCTCCTGACGATCAATGATCTCCCTGATCAGGTGATACCGCCTCAAGATGTGTCTGGACTTCTGATGGGACCTTGGTTCCTTCGCTAAAGCTATAGCTCCGTTGTTGTCGCAATACAGAGGTATTGGATCAACTATGGTAGGAACCACCTGAAGTTCTGTTAGGAACTTCTTCATCCAGACTGCTTCTTTTGCGGCATCGTAAGCAGCTATATACTCCGCTTCCATCGTCGAGTCAGCAACGGTGTCCTGCTTGGAGCTCTTCCAGCACACCGCCCCTCCATTGAGGGTAAAGACATAACCCGACATGGACTTGGAATCGTCCTTATCACTCTGGAAGCCGGAATCAGCAAAGGCCTCCAACCTGAGGTCTTTTCCGCCGTAAACCAAGAACATCTCCTTAGTCCTCCTCAGGTACTTGAGAATGTTCTTTACTGCTATCCAGTGCTTCTTCCCTGGGTCTGACTGATACCGGCTTACCACGCTTAGTGCGTAAGCTACATCTGGTCTGGTACACAACATCGCATACATTATAGAGCCTACCGCAGAAGCGTAGGGTATAATAGACATGCGTTCCCTTTCCAAATCAGTCTTGGGAGACATCTCTTTGGAGAGGGTGATTCCGTGACAAGCCGGTAGATTACCGCGCTTAGAATCTTCCATACTGAATCTTTTCAGTACAGTGTCGATATACCTGGACTGCGAAAGTCCCAACATCCTCTTGGATCTATCACGATAGATCCGGATCCCCAGAATGTAAGAGGCATCACCCAGGTCTTTCATGGAGAACCTGTGTGACAAGAATCCTTTGACAGATTGTAGCATAGGAATGTCATTTCCTATCAATAGAATGTCATCCACGTACAAGACGAGGAATACGACACTTCTGGCCACAACTTTACTATATATGCACGGTTCATCTGGATTTTTGATAAAGTCATATTCTTTGACTGTCTCATCAAAACAGATGTTCCAACTCCGCGATGCCTGCTTTAGTCCATAAATAGACTTAAGCAGCTTGCATACTTTCCCGCTGCTCCCACTCTGATTGAAACCCTCTGGCTGATCCATATAGACGCTCTCTTCTAAATTTCCATTCAGAAAAGCCGTCTTTACGTCCATCTGCCAGATTTCATAATCATGGAAGGCAGCAATAGTAAGAAGGACCCGAATGGATTTGAGCATAGCCACTGGAGAAAAAGTTTCGTCATAGTCCAAACCAGGTCTTTGACGAAAACCCTTTGCAACAAGTCTAGCCTTATAGGTTTCCACCTGTCCATCTACACCAATCTTTTTCTTGAAGATCCATTTTCATCCTATGGGTTTTACCCCATCTGGAGCAAAGTCCAAAGTCCATACTTTGTTGGTGTACATGGACTCCATTTCGGTCCGCATTGCATCTAGCCATCGTACCGAGTCGCCGCTCTGGATGGCCTGCCTGAAGTCAGTAGGTTCATCATCATCTATGATGCAATCCTCTCTATCCCCATCTATGAGAAAACCGTAGTATCTCTCAGGCGGACGAGACGGCCTACTACTCCTGCGGAGGGGTGCGGGAATGTTCTGTTCTTCTTGAACCTCTGGTTCTACCAAACTTTCAGTAACAGTTTGTGGTTCTGGAATTTCTTCCAGTTCTATTTCGCTCCCACTTGATTCCTTTTCTAAAAACTGATGTTCTAGAAAATGGGCATTACGAGAAACAAATACCTTCTGTTCCTCTGCGTAATAGAAAAGATATCCCCTGGAGTGCTTTGGATATCCCACAAACAAACACTTTACTGATCGTGCCTCGAGCTTGTCCACATGCTGCTTTTTAACAAAAGCTGGACATCCCCAAATCTTTATATACTGTAGATGGGGTTTCTTCCCACTCCACATCTGATATGGAGTGGTAGGCACAGTCTTGGTAGGTACCATGTTCAAAAGATATGCCGCTGATTCTAGCGCATGTCCCCAGAAAGATCGCGGTAACTCAGCATTACTCATCATGGATCGTACCATATCCAATAGGGTTTGATTCCGTCTCTCCGATACACCGTTATGCTGTGGAGTGTATGGAGGAGTAAGCTGAGAGAGAATTCCTTTCTCTTTTAGGTAACCTAGGAACTCGGCACTCAAGTATTCTCCACCTCGATCAGATCTAAGTGTCTTTATACTTTTGCCGGTTTGGTTTTCTACTTCATTCTTATACTCTTGGAATTTCTCAAAAGCCTCGGATTTATGTTTCATCAGATAAATGAATCCGTATCTTGAGTAATCATCCGTGAAAGTAATGAAATAGGAAAAACCACCTCTTGCATGTGTAGACATTGGACCGCATACATCGCTGTGTATGAGTCCTAAGAGCTCGCTCGCTCTTACTCCTTGTCCAGTGAATGGAGTCTTTGTCATCTTTCCTTTGAGACAAGATTGACAAGTGTCATAAGTTTGATATTCGAACGTGTCCAAATATCCTTCTCTATGCAACTTAGTCAACCTTCTCTCATTGATGTGACCCAGTCTACAATGCCATAAGAAAGCTTTATTTAAATCTGGAGACTTTCTTTTTAGTGTGTTCTGGACATTGAAAATTTGGAGTTGGTTTAACACATATATTCCGTTATTTAGAGTACCGGACCCAATCAAACCATGATTAAGGTGGATGTTGACAACATTTCTTACAAACGTGAAATCATAACCTTTATTTGATAACAAGGAAACAGATATGATATTACACGTTAAGCTGGGTACAAAATAACAGTTATGTAAAACCAAAATGTGTCCACTCGTCAATCCTAGGTGATAATCCCCGACGGACGCAGCTCCCACGCTAGCTCCGTTAGCAACCCTGAGGATCATATCACCTTCCTTCAGCACTCTACGGTTTCTCAGTGCCTGCAATGAATTGCAAATATGAGATCCTGACCCGGTATCCAATACCCAGGAAGTAGAGTTGATCGACAGACAATTCTCAATTACAAACACACCTGAAGTCGAAGCCACAGCTTGCTTCGGTTCCTGGTTCTTGGCGTTCCACGCCTTGCAATCCTTCTTCCAGTGCCCTTTCCTGTGACAATGGAAGCACTCATCCAGGCCAACTACCGGTGCTGTAAACTTTTTCTTTCCCTTCTTTCCCACCTTACTAACACCTCCTCTAGGTCTGGGTGCGGCCTTCTTCTTCCTTCCTTTGGCCCTAGCCTTGGACCCGGAAGAAGATGAACCGCCAACAAACATAGCGGGTGTTTCCCTTGCCTTCTGCAAGGTGCCCTCTGCACTCCTTAACATGTTCAGGAGTTCCGCAAGTTCAACTTCTTTTCCTTGAAGATTGAAGTTGAGGATAAACTGGGCGTAGGTGGGAGGAAGGGACTGGAGAACAAGGTCTGTATAGAGCTCATTATCCAAAGTCGTCCCAAGGTCCGCGAGCTCTTCAATATAGCCGATCATCTGTAGGACATGTTCACCTACCGATGACCCGACAGCCAACCTCGCTCGAAACAATTTCTTAGAGGTCTCGTATCTTGCTATACGAGATTGCTCTCCATAAAGTTCCTTTGTATGGAGAAATATGCCATCTAAGGACATATCCTCGTGCCTCCTCTGATGTTCATTGTTCATCGAGGCAAGCACGATGCACTTGGCTCTCGCGCAATCTAAATCCCAGGTTTTACGGATTTCCTTATCCGCATTGCTGGATTTGGGACCAAGGACAGCAGGTGCTGTAGCGGTGAGGACGTACCCCAGTTTGTCATAGGTCAAAGCCATCTTGACATTCCGCAGCCAATCTTTATAGTTTGGCCCTGTCAGTATATTTTTCTCTAAAAGTAACTTAAGTCCAGTCATTTTCAGGGTCGCTGCAATTAGGAGAGAGAGAAGAAAACTCTTTAGCATGATGCTCTTGCAAGTTTAGAGTGGTTTTTAGTTTATCTAAACTGGATGGCTCCCACTGTTTCTCGAATCCTTCCTCAAACCATAAAAGAAGAATTAGCCAAGACTATTCTCACCGTACAATACTTGCTTAACCGTTCAGCCAGGCCGGTGTCGATACTTCGAGGGAGGTTTTCCAACGCTTTCGCGAAGTTCCTTAATTAAATAACCTCTTTTCTCTGGGGGCGTAACCCCGCTGACACTTTTCTGGACACCTACTAGGTTTATAGCATTGATCGTTAAGCGACGAATATCCTGATAAGTAGCATATACTCACAGTAGGATCGGGATCCAAATATCATCGTATGATAATGTTGAAGGAATCCTACCAACATTCATCAAACTCCAAATGGTATGCATCTCTTTGCAAATTTCAGTTTCTTTAGAAATTCCCGATATAAGTTTTTGCACCATGCTCTTATGACCTTGGCGTTAGGTCAAAATGTCATAAGTCACATGTCAAGTTCTACCCATCATTATCCTGTCAGTTTGAACCCATCCGTATATATCCTTGACGTTCGGCCAAAATGATAATACGACTGTCCCAAACTAACTCATCTATCTATGCAACAAATGAATATCCAGCAGCTACCAAACACTATGCCTTGGCGTTAGGTCAAAATACATAGCTTGAATACTACTGAATACCCAGATGAAATGACGGAGGGCTACGAATGGTTTTGGCGAAACCGTGAACGTAGTGAACTTGATATAACCGAAGGAACCTGATAGCTTTTAAAAGGAGTGGTTAAATCTCCGCATTTAAAAATATCTGTTTTTAAAAATAACCGAGTGGTTTCTTTTAAATTGTTCCAACGATTTAAACTTTGGTTTGTTTTACTTTGCATTATAGATAATGCGTCCCATCATTAACCTATCATTGCAGAAAACAACGAAAATATAACGTCCTCTTATGCCATCCGCATTCGCCACGGGGTCCCGTCATCACCCGTTAGGTTACTTAACTAACGACAGAGCGGGGGCTGGGCTAGCGCGGGTGTAAAACATAAGTGACGTCTAAATAGCTATAATAAATATAGATATTTTACATTCGTCTGACGCAATGATATTCATTCCAGAACACAGATAAACAATATTGGATTTGCAAGCAATCTGTATTTCTTTTGAGCCTGCAAGAAAAGACAGATTACACAGTTGTGATGAATAGCCGTTTACCCCACCCTCGACCCCTACGGGTACGGCAAACTACCCACCCGGCAGTTTGTGTACCCCACCTTGGGTCAGTCCTAGGAGCAAAAACAGTAAAATGAAATAATACAACGGTGGCTACAACCGCAACCTGGAAGTGCCCCGCGAAAATAATATTACAACAAATTACATTTACAACAAATGAATAAATCAATAAACCATTGCTAACCCCGGCTATACACCACAACAGTCCAATACAGTTTATATGCACAAACAGATATAACCATTTCAGAAATGTGCAACCCCCTGCCAACCGACATACTAGCAGTTAGGGGAGGTTTACGAACACATTAAACAATCACAGATATAATCCAATACGCAAATACTGTATTTTTCGATCGAATAAACAACTTCAATATTGCTCCAAAATCTGCTCTGTTAAACAGTAACCTGAGCAATAATTAAATATTCCAGAAAACCCCAAATGTCACAGGGGACCCACACAAGAAAGACGAGTCCATGACTCGGCCAAAGCGCCGCGGAAGCGCGGCGGATCCCACCGATCCGCCGCGCTTCCGCGGCCGAGTTGCCGATTCATGGGCTCGAATTTCTTGGGTGTTCTCCTGGACTCCTATCTAGCTCTCTGAACACACCAGAAAAATTTTAGGACTTCATTTTAAGTTCGACAGAAACTAAACAGAATTAGGGTTTTCCGGCTTCGTTTTTTCGTTCGAAATTCGTACAAATTTGCGATTAAGTTATTTAGTGTTTAGCGAGGCTCTGATACCACTGTAAGTCGATGTAGTACACCCCAGTACTTGTGGGGAGGCGGAATTTACAAAAACGATCAAGTTTAAACAACGAACATCGACTAACCGCTTGAATCGAAGCTAAACTCTAAAAAACCGTATTCTATGAGTTTCTTTTCATAAGAGATTAGGGATTATACCTAATAAACCGGTCCTTCTTCTTTACGTCCTCCTTCGTTCTCCTCGACCTCCTCTAGGTAGTAGACGATCCACCCGAGAGCAAAACTCCAAGCTAAACCTCTAACTTGAGGTAACTAACCTTCTTGGATTGCTAATCAAAGAAGCTAGGTGTAATATAGAGATGGTTATGGATTGATTAGTCTTACTAATCCTAGATCTCAACACATGAGGGTGAGGATTAGTCTTTTGAAGAGAGAGAGCTTGAGGAGAGAGAAGGTGAGAATAAGCATAATGAGAATAGTAAATCTATCATAATATATATGAACCTTTAAAATTCATCCATTAAAGAAAAACTAAAATGATGAATAATGAAGTTTCATAAATATCAAGTGGTGATTCATAACCATGACTCATTAAGCATTTATCATGCATTAATGATATGCATGAATCACCCTCATGACTCACTAAACTCATTAAATGCAAATGACACCTAAACCTCCTTAGTCACCACTTCTAGAAGCTTCTCGAGTAATTACGAGAACGCCCCTCCGATCCGTAAAAATACGGAAAAACTTTAGACTGTAAAAATCCAATAACCGGATACCAGTAACTGGCTTAAACCAAAGCCGACTGGTAAAATCTGTCCGAAAGTCGTACGCGCGTAAACGCACGTATGCGTCCGAACCCTTTGTCGCAAAACCATGCAACCTCTATATCGTTTCGCCTGGAGTAGGAAACTCTCTGTGTGGGACTCTAGAGACTCGACTACTACGCTGGCAGTGGGTTTAACCACAGACCGCAAGCGGCACTAGCTGTACGTAACGGTCCCCAGGTAGTTGTCGATAAGAAGGCCGATGAGTAAACCCATCCGAACTCCTACTGAGTCTGATGTGACAATCTCCATACAGTCCGGTCCGTTCGTCCATGACTATCGCATATCGGGCCTAGGGGGGCGGCAAGCGTCAGTCCCCTAATAGCGGTATAAGTCGTGTCGGAGTAAAGCCCATTACACCCTGAGAAACTACTGGAACCTACCAGTAAATCTCGCTTGCCCTGGCCAGGGACTTTGCGTAATGGCTCTCTGACACAGCACGATATCTACTCCCAATACCGGGAGGGACGAATCCTGTCTAACCGCCACTGCCTCCAAGTGCTCGGGACTGCACCCAACTGCTACCTGTTTGCACGACTCCATAGAGCCGTGGTAGGGTAGCAATCTAAGAACAGTGGGACACACTCGAGGCGAAGTAGCAGTGTCAAGTCTGCGGACTACGCTGTACTCATGTCACCTGGGAACTGTTTACTGACGACTGGTATCAAACCAACCAACAGTTCCCTGTGAGTCCTGTCCGGTGTACCCGTAACCTAACGAGCACCTGTATACTATCTCCAGTACGACGTACTGACGGCTGTGGGACAGACCATCTCCCCAACTGGGATGAGAAGCGTACACACTAGTCTACTCCGGAGTATCGATGCTCTGTCTCGATAATCCAACGACCAGGGACCTGAATAAGGATGTGCTTGTAGACTACCCAGCCCCCACTAGTGTGACTGCCATCACAACGCTGGTAGACAAGCAAGATCCTAAGAGCTCTATCAATACGTATACTCACATATTAAGATAGAAAAACCAAGTAGCATACTACCATGTTTAGCAAGACTGTTATATACATGTGAATATCCCAAGCTTCCATTAAGTAATATACAAGCTAGTATGATACAGTAATGGCCTTTTAGGGCATAAACACTAACAATGCTGTGATCTCACTTATTGTTATTTACCTTGAGAAGAAATTGCTTTCGTCTTTGAAGTTTGAAGTTTATGGGGGGGAGGGGTTTCCTCTGTACAAGACTTGAAGTCTTGGGTCCTTCATATCCCAAAGTTCTTCAATCTCAACCGGCCTATTCTAGTCCCTGGAAGCGGCTTGCTGTGCTATTAGCCATTCTCCCCCTTTCCCGCTGGCCCGTAGCGGACTCTCGAGAAGAGAAATATAACTGCTAGTTTCGGCCATCTTTCCTGTGGCTTCTTGATCTAACAAGTGGAGTTACTGCTTAGGCGTCTTTCCTCTCATTCGTATAGAAGATAATGAAGTGGGCCTCCCCTGGTCTTTTGCTCTCTCCTGGGGCTGATTGAGAACAACTAAGGTGAAGAGCAAAGGGAGGCTGATTTGTTGATTCAGTTAAGGAAATCTCTCATTGAGAGTTGATTTGGGGAATTTATCCACCGTTGGATCTTCGATCCAAGGACTTCTGTTTTACAGAAGACATTTTTCTTGTTTTTAACAAGATTGGAAAAATACTTTCCCATACAGAGCTTATTCTGTATCTTGGTGATTTTTAATCACCATTAGACTTTTGATCCAACGGTGCTCTGATTTACAGAGCACAATTTTTTTTATTTAGAAAGATTTGAAGAGTATTTCCTCAATCAGAATTTAATTCTGTATCTTGATGATTTTTAATCACCATTAGATCTTTGATCCAACGGTGCTCTGATTTACAGAGCACAATATTTCTTGTTGAGAAAGATTTGAGAAGTATTTCCTCAATCAGAGTTTAATTCTGTGCTCTGATGATTTATCATCTTTGTTGGATCTTTGATCCAAGGGTGGAGAACTTTTAGTTCTAGCACTGGCACTCTCATGCTTTGCGCGTGAGGCGCTACTTCAGAATTTTTAACTCTTGGCGCTGGCGCTCTCGTGCCTTGCACGTGAGGCGCTGCCTCAGAGTTTTTATCCTGGGCGCTGGCGCTCTCGTTCTTTGCATTTAAGGCGCTGCCTCAGTTCAAATTTTGAACAGAGCCTTACTCTCTTATTGGGGGGAAACAGACCCGGCATGAGATACTCTCAGACGAACAGATCGGACTGTACGGAGATTGTCACAGACAGGCTCAGTCGGAGTTCGAACGAGTTTACTCGTCGGCCTTTTTTCGACAGATACCTGGGTAGCCGTTACGTACAGCTAGTACCACTGACGTGCTTGTTGTTAAACCCACTGCCAGCGTACTGTCGAGTATTTAGAGTCCCAAACAGAGGGTTTTCCCTGGTTCAGGTGTAATGATGTAGAGGCCGTATGGTTTTACGTGCAGGGTTTCGATCATATACGTGTACTAGCTACACGTATTTTTGATCGGACGGATAATACTAGCGGGTTTAGGATTAAGCCGCATTCTAGTATTATAATATTAGATTATTTTCATCTCTTGGTATTCGTAATACGAATACGGGTATGTATATACGGTGAGGGGTATTCTTGTAATTTCACAAGAGTGCTTCTAGAAGAAGACACCTAGTTGATCCATTTTTTTATTCTCTGTGATATGTGTGTGTGTAAATAAATGTTGTATATGTTTTGCATCCGCGCTAGTCCTGCCCCCGCTCTGTGGTTAGTTAAGTAATCTAACGGTGCATGACGGGACCCCATGGCGAATGTGGGTAGCATATATGTATATTCTATTTTCGTTCTTTTTGTAGCGTGATAAGGTAATTGATGGGACCGCATTAATCTCACTTAATGCAAAGTAATAAACCTAATATCTGATGTCATTGGAACAATTGCAAAACCACTCGGTTTTCTTTAAAAACATCTTTTAAAAGCCGAGCTCAAACCACTCCTTTTCAAAAGATATCAGGTTCCTTCGACTATATTAAGTTCATTACGTTAACGGTTTTCGCCAAAACCAGCCGTAGCCCTCCGTCATTTCAAATAGGTATCTACTAGTATTCATGCTATATGTTTTGACCTTCGCCAAGGAATAATGTTTGGTAACTAGTGGGTGCTTATCTGTAGCATAGATAGATGCATTAATCTAGGACAGGCGTACAACTGTTTTGGCCTTCGTCAAGGGATTGTACGAATGGGTCTAGATTAATCTGGATAATGACGAGTTGAACTTGACTTATGACTTATGATGTTTTGACCTTCGTCAAGGTTATAAGCACTTGGGGGCAAAAACCATATCAAGAATTTCAAACATACACGAAACTTGCTAGTGATGCATACCTTCTGGAGTGTGGAAGTTTCGGTCCGCTTCCTTCAAAATTATCACACAATGATAGTTGGGTCCCGATCCTACTATGAGTATTGCTACTCTTTGGGAAAAAAATTTCACTTTGCAATTAGCTAATCAAGTAGGTGTTTAGAAAGGTGTTAACGGGGCTACGCCTTTGGGAAAACGAGGTTATTTAATTGGGTCCGTGCGAAAGCATGGGGGGCTCCCTCCGAAGTACCAATACTGGCCTGGCCGAAAGATAAGTGAACTTGTACGGTGCGATTAATCCTGACTAATTCTTCTTTTAGGGTTTGAAGGAGAATTCGAGGAAATAGTGGGAGCCATCCTGTTTAGATAAACTAATAACCAATCTAAACTTGCAAGAGCATATGCTGAGTGTTTCTTTTCTCTTTCTCTCTTAATTGCAGCGACCATAACGGACTTAAGATTATACTAGATAAAAACAAACTGATTGGGCCCAACTATAAAGACTGGCTGAGGAACGTCCAAATAGCCCTTACTTATGATAAGTTTGCATACGTCCTCCTGGCTAAAGCCCCCCTGTTCCAGGTCCGACATCCTCGGTCGCGGACATTGAGGTTCGTAAGACTTGGGATCTAGATTACGCGAAAGCCAAGTACCTCATGCTGGCCTCCATGGATAACGAACATCAAAGGCGGCACGAGAAGATGGACCTTGCTTCCATCTTCCTCCATACCAAAGATTTATATGGAGAGAAATCTCGTATCATAAGGTACAAGACCTCGAAGAAACTATTTCAAGCGAAGTTGGCTGTCGGGTCATCTATTTAGGACCACGTTATGAAGATGATCACTCTCATAGAAGAGCTCACGGACCTATGAACTACGTTGGAGAATGAGTTGGATACCGACTTAATTCTACAGTCCCTTCCCTCTACCTATGCCCAATTCATATTGAATTTCAATATGCAAAAGCTGGAAGTTTCACTTCCTGAGCTCCTCAACATGTTGAGGGTGGCAGAGGGCGCCTTGAAGAAATCCAAGAAAATACCCGCTCTGTTTTTCGGGGAATCTTCTTCCACTAAATCCAAGGCTAAGGCCAAGGAAAAGAAGAAGAAGGCCTCCACCAAACTGAGAGGAGGTGTGCAGAAGGTACATAGAAAGGGAAAGTTAAAGATCGGGATAGCATCCACAAAGGAAGAGTGCTTCTATTGTCACAAGAAAGGACATTGGAAGAGCGATTGTCAGGATTTAAAAGCCACGAATCAGGAAACAAAGCAAGTTGTGGCTTCGGTTTCAGGTGTGTTCATGATTGAAAACTATTTCCCTATTAACTCTACTTCCTGGGTATTGGATATCGAATCAGGATCTCACATCGGTAATTCATTGCAGACACTGAGAAGCTGTAGAGTTTTGTGGAAATGTGATATGACCCTCATGGTTGGCAACGAAACCAGTGTGGATGCTGTTGCAGTAGGAGAATATCACCTTGGATTGACGAATAGACATATTTTGTTGTTACATATCTGCTTTTGTACCCAGTATGATGTGTAATATTATATATGTATCTTTGTTAATGAAGGATATAATTTTGCACTTGAAAGCAATGTCAAAAACATTCACCTAAATCATAGAATGATTGGGTCGGGTACACTTAATAATGGGATATACGTTATCAATCAACATCAAGTTTTCAATGTCCAAAACACGCTAAAAAGAAAAGCTCCAGAATCAAATCAAGCTTTCTTATGACATTGTAGACTTGGTCATATCAATGAAACACGGTTAACTAAGTTAAATAAAGATTGATATTTAGATCCATTTGAGTATCAATCATATGTAACCTGTCAATCATGTATCAGAGGAAAGATGACCAAAACTCCGTTCACTGGACACGGAGAAAGAGCCACTGAGCTCCTAGGACTCATACACAGCGACGTGTGTGGGCCAATATCTACGCATGCAAGAAGTGGTTATTCCTACTTTATTACTTTTACCGATGATTTCTCGAGGTATGGACATTTATTCTTAATGAAGCATAAATCCGAGGCCTTTGAGAAATTCCAGGAGTATAAGAATGAAGCGGAAAAGCAAACCGACAAAAGTATCAAGATGCTCCAATCTGATCGGAGTTGTGAATACTTAAGTGTCGAGTTCCTAGAATATCTAAAAGAGAATGGAATTCTCTCTCATCTTACTCCTTCATAAACACCACAACACAACGGTGTATCGGAAAGTCGGAATCACACCTTGCTTGATATGGTGTGTTCCATCATGAGTAATGCTGAGTTTCCGCCATCCTTCTGGGGTTATGCACTAGAATCTGCTGCATACCTATCGAATAAGGTTCCAACTAAGTCTATGCTTACCACTCCATATGAAATGTGGAGTGAGAAGAAACCCTGTCCTAACTATCTTAAGATATGGGGTTATCCCGCTTTTGTAAAAAAGGCTCATCCGGACAAGCTCGAGGCACGTTCAGTATTGTGTAAGTTTGTGGGATACCCCAAGAACTCTAGGTTATATTATTTCTATTACGCTGAGGAACAAAAGGTCTTTGTTTCTCAGCATGCCTGCTTTATGGAAACTCAATTTCTTGACAAAGAGATTAGTGGGAGAAATAGAGATGGAAGAAATTCCAAAACCGCAAACTATTACTGAAGACTTAGTAGAACCTAAGATTTTAATGGAACCGGACGTACCTACGCCACTCTGCAGATCTGGTAGGCAGTCTCATCCGCTCGAGAGATACTATGGTTTTCTCATAGACGGGGATCGAGAGGATTGCATCATTGATGATGATGACCCAATTAGTTTTCAGCAAGTCATCATGAGTATAGACTCGGTGAAGTGGCTGGATGCTATGAGATCCTAGATGGAATCCATGTACACCAATAAAGTATGGACTTTAGATGTTGCCTCTCCTAGGGTAAAACCCGTAGGATGAAAATGGATCTTCAAAAAGAAGATTAGTGTAGTTGGACAGGTAGAAACCTATAAATCTAGACTTGTTACTAAAGGTTTTTGTCAAAGACCGGGATTGGACTATGACGAAACTTTTTCACCAGTAGCTATGCTTAAATCCATTCGGATCCTACTTGCCATTGCTGCCTTCCATGACTATGACATCTGCCCGCTTTTCTAAATGGAAGTTTAGAAGAGTGTGTTTACAGGGACCAACCAGAGGGTTTTATGGACAGTGGGATCAGCGGAAAGGTGTGCAAGTCGCTTAAATCTATTTATGGATTAAAGCAGGCATCGCGAAGTTAGAACATCTGCTTTGATGAGACGGTCAAGGAATTTGACTTTATCAAAAATGCAGATGAACCTTTTATTTATAAAAAGATTGTAGGGAGAAATGTGATATTCTTCGTTATATACGTAGATGACATTCTCCTGATAGGAAATGATATTCTTATCATACAATCGTCCAAGCTGTTCTGGTTACAGAAGTTCTCTATGAAAGACCTGTGTGATGCCTCGTACATTCTGGGGATTAAGATCTATTGTGATAGATCTAAAAGAATGTTGGGACTTTCACAGTCAAAGTACATAGACACCGTACTAAATAGGTTTAATATGGAAGATTCCAAGCACGGTAACTTATCCGCTTATCACGGAATCACCCTCTCCAAAAAGATGTCTCCCAAGACTGATAAAGAGAGGGCTCGCTTGAGCATTGGACCCTATGCTTCTGCACTGGGGTCGATAATGTATGCGATGTCGTGTACCAGACCAGATGTAGCTTACGCACTTAGCGTCATAAGAAGGTATCAGTCCAACCCAGGTATGAAACATTCGATAGCAGTAAAGACCATCCTTAAGTACCTGAGAAGGACTAAGGAGATATTCTAGGTGTACGGTAATAGGGACCTCCAGATCGATACTTTTACCAACTCTGGCTTCCAAAGTGACAAGGATGACTCTAAATCCATCTCGGGTTATGTGTTTACCCTCAACGGAGGGGCGGTCTATTGGAAGAGCTCCAAACAAGACACCGTAGCAGACTCGACGATGGAGGCATAGTACATCGCTGCTAACAATGCCACAAAAGAGGCAGTCTGGATGAGGAAGTTCATTTCTGAACTTCAGGTGGTTCCATGCATTGCTGATCCAATACCTTTGTATTGTGATAACAATAGAGCCATGGCTTTAGCAAAGGAACCACGGTCCCATCAGAAATCCAGACATATTTTGAGGCGGTATCACCTATTCAGGGAGATCGTGGATCGTCGGTATAACGTTTTAAAAATAAATAAATAATTAAATAAATAAAATCCTTTAGGTGAATTTTCGGATAATCGGTAAAATAAACCGTATTTTCCATAAAATTCAACTATAATTATTTTTCAATATAGAATTAAATATGCTTATTTTAACTATGTAATTGGTAATATTTGATATTTATTTAGTGACTTATAAATTATTAGTTTACTTAAATATTTTTCCTTAGTTAATTAAATTCAAATATTAACATAAGTTTTAATTATACATTAATTAGTGCAAATTACAAATTAGAAATGGGTTAATTTTACAAAGTGAACCATGACAATTAAAAACAAGTGTGTAATATGCAAAATTCATTTTGAAATCTTTCCATGGTTCTAGAAATTTCTAGGAATAGGATTAAATTGAAAAAGTTAGATAAGTAAGGGTTTAAGTGAAAGATGCATTTAATCATGAACTTTCTACACAAATCTACATACTTTTCTCTCTCTCTTCTCTCTCCCATCTTCATGGCCGAGCCTAGCTTGGAGGCAGCCCCAAATTTTCCAAACACATTCTCACTTCAAAAAATGTTCAAAAATCCATCAAAAATCAATATAAATTCCCACTAATTCATCATTTAACCATTACCCAATATTCTTTGATCAAAGTAAGCATGGGTCTTGGAGCTAGAGAGAAATTTAGAAGACCAAGAACTCAAGTTTGATCTTTTGAGATTGTGAGGTATAAATCCTAACCCTAAAGATTAATATTTGGTTAATTATTTTAATCTAGCTCAATTTGGTGTTTAATATGGTTTTAAATTGTAGATTTAAAATTCAAGAAAAGGGGTTTGTAAATCAAGTTAGGGTTTTTATAAATTGTTTATGATTACATGGTGTAGTTTAACATGTTAAATAATGCAAAACCTAATCTAGTAACAAATTTGTTAATTGTTGCATGCAAATTGTCCTAATTAGGATTTTTGGAAACTAGGTTTTTATGATATATATATATATATATATATATATATATATATATATATATATATATATATATTGGTGAGATAAAATTCTAATTAGGGTTTTTATCATTAGGTTATGGTTTTAATGAAGAGATTAACATGTATTTGAATGCAAAATCTAATTTGGTTACTAGTTGCTAATTGTTAGTTTAAAAATTGTGATAATCATGCTATTTACTAACTAGGTTTTTAGAAATTAAATTAAAATGTGGGATTAAAATCTAGTTAGGGTTTTGAACACATCATTAAGGTTTCCATGAGTGGTTAAACAATTTAAAATATGCAAAATCTAGCTTGGTTGTTGAATTGTGAATTTTGCTTTAAAAAGTGTTAAAATTTGATATTTTTGCAAACTAGAATTTTCAATTCAATACAAATTGATAAGAATAAATTATAGAAATGGTTATATAACTTAGTTATGATATTTAGTGAATAGTAGGCCATTAGTTTTGTTAAAACATTAAGTTTCGAATTAAAACGGTAATTAAGTGCTTTCTAGGTTTTTGCGAAATAAAACGATTTGATTAATTCTAAGGTTTTGATGATTTAAACTCTATTTATATTATAATTAATGAGTTTTGGAACTACGATATGTAAGTTTGTGTTTTATCTCGATCAATCGGCGTTTGTACACTGATATCGAGGGATATTTGGTTCTTTTGCATGAGCGGGTCATAGGTTTACCTATGCGCGTTTCATGCGCCGTTTTGGGTTTTATCCGCGATTTCGATTTACGATATTATATATGTTTGCGTATAGGTACCCCTCACGTGGACTTCGGACGATGAAAAAGAGGATGGCGGTATCGACTTCGGCAGACAAGGACCAGGTGAGTAGATGTATATCTACGGGGGAAGTCGGGTGGATGGCGTATAGCATCCCCGCAAACGTAGAATAAGGATATTAAGTACTTTTATTAGGAAGTCAGACGTGACCTTAGTGTCATGACCCAAAGTTTGGATGTGACCGACACTTAGATTGTATAATATCTAAAGACATATACACAACCCGAGTAAGCCAAAACCAATATCAAAATCCTTTTTGCGGAAATTTTTAAAAAAAATTAAGTTTTTAAGTAAAAATCATAGTTTTTGTGTAATTATTATAAAACAAGCATAAGGTGTTAAGTTTAGTTGCATCGCTAGTTGGGATCAACAAAATACAACAGCGGAATAAAATTTACAACTTATATGTGACCAATAGAATCACAGATATGAATAAAAGAAATATCGGCTAACATAACATCGATCTCACCTATCAAATAATATACATAAACCCATCTTTCATTCTAAGTTATAGTACAAGGTGTGATGCTGGATTGCGTGAGAAGGATCGTGAAGATACTTGTGAAACATCGAAACGTGAAACACCATATGCACATCGGGAAAACTCGGTGGAAGTGCTAAACGATAAGCTACAACACCCACTCTCTCCAGAATCTCGTAAGGTCCAACATATCTGGGGCTGAGCTTTCCGTTTTTCCCGAAACGCATTACACCTTTCATCGGAGATACACGTAGGAACACATGATCTCCCACTTGAAACTCGAGTCTACGACATCGTCGATCTGCATATGATTTCTGTCTGCACTGGGCCGCCCTCATTCTATCCTATATCAACTGAATCTTTTCCGTAGTCTCCTGTACTATCTGCGGTCCCAAAATACTACTCTCGCTCAGTTCCGTCCAGCAAACGGGTGATCGACATTTCCTCCCATACAAAGATTCAAAGGGTGCCATTTGGATCATCTCCCGAAACTTGTTGCTGTACGAGAATTCTATCAAAGGTAAGTGACGATCCCAACTACCACCGAAATCAAGGCTACAAGCTCGAAGCATATCCTCTAAAGTCTGAATGGTTCGCTCTGACTGACCATCTGTCTGTGGGTGGAAAGCTGTACTAAAACTCAATCGTGTACCGATAGCTTCTTGACGTTTCTGCCATAGCCTGCTAGTAAACTGGGTACCCCTATCTGATACTATGCATATCGGAACTCCATGCAATTGTACAATCTCGTCGATATAAATCTGAGCATACTATGCAACCCCATACGTCGTCTTCACCGGAAGAAAGTGAGCTGCCTTTGTCAATCTATCTACAATCACCCAAATTGAATCATACCCTCTGCTAGTCCTGGGTAGACCCACAACGAAATCTATGGAAATCTGTTCCCATTTCCACTCTGGAATGGGCAAGGGCTGCAACTCTCCGGCTGGCCTCTAGTGTTCTGTCTTGACTTGCTGACAAGTCAAGCATCTCAAAACAAACTCTACAACATCCCTTTTTATTCCTTTCCACCAATAAACATCCTTCAGATCATGATACATCTTGGTGGAACCAGGATGAATACTGTATGCTGATCTATGGGCCTCCTCTAAGATCTCACGTCTCAATCCGTCAGAATCTGGTACACGAAGATGAGTCCCAAAACTTAATACTCCATGATCATCAATCACAAACTCCGACTCCCTGCCCTGCCTAACCTGATCCATAATCTCCGATATACGAGCATCTGCGGGCTGTGTCTCTCGAATACGATCCAATAACTGAGGTCGGGTGAGAATATGTGCTAGCTGTCCTCCTGTCGGGGTGAACTGAAACTGTATACGACTATCACATAAAATCTGCCAGTCTGTAGAAGACTGTCTCTGCAAGGTGCGCAAATGAGATAAGCTATCTCCAGGTCTCCGACTCAAAGCATCTGCTACAACACTCGCTTTACCTGGATGATACAAGACCTCACAATCGTAATCTTTCACCAGTTCCATCCATCTACGCTGCCTTAGGTTCAGATCTCTCTGCTGAAAAATAAACTTCAAACTCTTATGATCTGTGAAGATTTGGCACGAATTTCCATACAACTAATGCCTCCAAATCTTCAGTGCGAATACCACAACAGCCATCTCCAAATCATGAGTGGGGTAGTTCTGCTCGTGCCTCTTCAACTGTAGAAAAGCATAAGCTACAACCCTGTCGTGCTGCATCAATACACAGCCTAAACCCACTTGAGATGCATCACAATACACAACAAAACTACCTGACCCGAAAGGTAAAGAAAAGATAGGTGCAGTCGTCAAGCGCGTCTTCAATTGCTGAAAACTCTGTTCACATGCATCTGTTCAAAGAAATGGAACCTCCTTCCTAGTCAGCCCGGTCAGTGGTTCAGCGATCCGAGAGAAATTGTCAAGCCCCGCTTCCCAAAATACGGAAAACGAGGGATGACTAGGCCAGCCATGCTCCTACGGTCAAGGAATAATCCCATCGTAGTCACACTTTGGCTTCTAGCAGTACATGGTAATCAGTAAATAAAGCACAGTAGTAAAGGAATCACATCACTAATTTATTACATTAAAATCCATTGTTCACAAATTACAAATAACAAGAACAGTTACTAACCAGGTTCAATTTCACGATCTCTTTTATGGAAAGCAATAAAGATGGAAAGTACACCAGACTAGATCTCCGTGAACTCGAAGGATAGGTCCGTCTCCTGCGCTGGTCCTTCCATGGGATCTGAGCATGCATACTCAGGTCATCAGAGCGACACAATAGCAATATTATTATAATAAGGTGAAACAGGTAAATGATGTAATAACAGTGAAAGTACAATGCGAGTAATCATTATGTCACTATATGATGCAAAATATGATCTGTGTCCCTATCGGTCTCTAGATCATGTTTGAAATCGCATAGTCGAAAGGAGGATCATGTTTAACAGGAGTCTCGTACATACCCGAGACAACGGCCCACATGCTCGGGACATAACCCTGTCAGCCGGATCGCTAGATCCTACCTAATATATATATAGCTGCTCGAATGATCATCCTCTAAAACACGGTCCCGCTAAATACGATTCTCTTTCAACTTCGATTTCCCCTTTTATCCCCAGGTTTACACTATTTATGATCTTGATTTAGTCGTGTACAAGTATACCAATAGCATGGTTTTATCACTGTTCACTGTATCAATCACTGTCACGAATGTTCACTTTCCATTGGTGAACTCGTCACTCCTAAACCAACATCAATCACGCACGATAATGCAATGTCCACTGAACACTAACACACACTAACACTATGTATATGGCAAATGGGGTAAGATATGTGTATGTATGCACTTAACAAGCCAAGTATGTCATGAACCAATATGCACGTCATTAACTTAAAAAAATTGCATAAATTCATATGTTCGGAATTCAACGAAGTGATACAAATACAATAAATAGCACACTATGTCAGCAGTTCATCAAAATTAGTTTCAGTTCGATCGGGTTCCCGGTATTCAAGATACAGCTGTTTCATATTAAGTGCTCGCGGCTGGAAATTTAGTTTCCGAACTGAACGTCCGTTTCGCGATACGTATTTCACGAAATAGACGGATCCTCAATCGCGTCTGTACGTCGAAAGTTATACACTGTTTAACATTAGTATGTCACTTCTGAATCTGTTTTGGACTGTTATACGTTCTGCCCTTTTTATTTACAAATTAAATAGAAAACAACCATGAAATGGAATGAAACCACTTGTGTTATTTAGCTAACAGATCCACCTTTAATACTCTGCAGAGTTCCGTAACATAAAAATTCAGGAAACAAAGTGGCACGTATTATGGGACAGTAAATAATAATCGGAGTCGCTCTGGACTGCAGTCCAGAGCCGCACTCCGATCCAAATATCGTCACAGTTTCAGTACAGAAACCATTAGAAACTTACATAGGGTTATAGTTCGTCGAGTCGTCTTCGATTTAAGCCCTCGAACACACCATTTTAATATGTACATAATTTATGGGAATTTTAACAACTTTCAGATACGTGAAAGTTTTAGTTTTACAGGTATATTTGTGGGTATTCATTTTAGTCACTAACAGTCGTATTTTCCAGTGAGATTTCTACAGGATATTCATCACTACATGGGCCAGTGCAGACAATCTAATTCTGTCAAACTAGGTAAGTATTTTCATTGGGATCATGCATCGAACACGTACGTCGTTTAATTTTATCGGGAAATGGAATTTCATAACATATATGTTTGAGTTCGTAACACGGGTAAATTAGCATGTAGCAAGTAAAGTACTTGCCTAGAAATGTTTCGGGGATGCACGACGACAGTAACGTCACGAACGCGCGACGAACAGCGAGAATCGATTTGCGCGACCTTGGCTCACGATACTGTTTGGCGTCGGAGTTTCCCAGAATCGTCTTGTGCTCGCTGGAAGCGTAGAGGAGGCTCTGTGGATCTCTCGGGTGCGCTGGGGTCGGCGATGGTCTACGGTGTCGCTCCGGCGATGGGCCGCAATGGAGCTCGAGACTTGGGTGTTTGGGTTAGGGTGTTTTTGAAGAGAGAGAGAGAGAGAGAGAGAGAGAGAGAGAGAGCTCGGAGGTGGTGATGGTGAAGTTGATGTTGAGAATGAAGGGGTGTCGAGTGGGCGGTTCAGGCTCGCCGTCGTCGAGTGGAAGGGGAGGTCGAGTGGGTCCAGAGGAGTTTGGGTGTGTAGGGGATTGGGTGTGCATGGCTTCTCAACTGGAGGAGGAGGATACGTAGAGGGCGAGGGAGGATGAATGAGTGGTTGAAGTCTTCGTCGTCGACAGCGAGATTGGTGGGTGATGGAAGCGGTGGCTGCGGGAGTGGGTTTTCGAGAGGGAGAGGTGAGGAGTTTTGAGAGATTGTAAGGGAGCAGTGAGAGGGAGGAGTAAGGGAAGAGACGAGGAGAGGGTGAGGAAAATGAATGAGGGGTTGAAGTCGCGGGGGCGACGGCGACTGCGCTGCGACGTGGGCGCGAGCGTTGGCGAGGAAAACGGATCGCGTGAGCGGGGGAAAAGGAGGTAACCGTTGGGGAAAAAGGAGGGATTGAAGGCGGGCCGGGTCGGGTTGCTCGGGGTAAAACGGGCTGGCGGGCTTGGGCCAGAAAATTAAATTAATTGTTTAAATCCTTGGAGAAAAAGAGTGTTGGGCTCGGGCCAGGGTATTAAATAAATCCCATTTGAATTCTAAAGTGGGCTGATGATTTAAGCATAAATTAGAAGTTTAATTTGTTTTGTAAAATGGTATTGGGCTTATTTAATGTTCGGGTTTATAGTAAAATATTTTATTTGTTTTAGTTTTGGTTTGGGTTTGGTTTTCCAAATTGGTTTTCAGAATATAAATACTACGACTTACGCACTAATCCTCACACAAAAAAATAATGATACGGAAAAAGAAATGATATCGGGAACTTGGGAAAAATAGGGATAACTTTATTGAAGGAAACGGGATTTACAACATACCCCCTTGTTAAATTTCATCCTCGAAATTTAACAAGGAAACAAAGAAGTAAGGTACTAAACAAAGAGATGTGGATAACGAGCACGGATATCTTCCTCCCGCTCCCAGGTGGATTCTCCTGGGAAACGACCGCCCCAAGACACTCGAACTAACGGAATGACCTTATTCTTCAGCACTTTCTCTCTGCGGTCGAGGATGGTAGTGGGCTGCTCCTCGTATGATAGATCGGTACCCAAAACTAACTCCGAATAGTCCAGGACATGGCTCTCATCTCGAACATAATGCCGCAACTGTGACACGTGGAAGGTATTGTGCACCCCAGCTAGCGATGGAGGCAAGGCAAGTCGGTAAGCCACCTCTCCTACTCGCTCTAGCACCTTAAAAGGTCCGATAAAATGGGGACTGAGCTTTCCACGACCTCCGAACCTAATAACTCCACGGGTAGGGGAAATCTTCAAGAACACGTGATCTCCGACTTCGAATTCTAGTGCCCTCCTGCTGGTATCTGCCCAACTCTTCTGTCTATCCTGAGCTGTCTTAATACGCTGTCTGATCATTTGGACCTTGTCGACTGTCTGAACAATGAGCTCGGGGCCTAATAATCGTCGCTCTCCCACATCATCCCAACACACTGGGGATCGACACTTTCGCCCGTAAAGCGCTTCGAAAGGTGCCATCTGGATGCTAGCCTGATAACTATTGTTATAAGAAAACTCGACTAGATGCAGATGGTCCTCCCAGGAACCCTGAAAGTCCAACATACAGGATCTCAACATATCCTCGAGCGTCTGAATCGTACGCTCGGATTGCCCATCCGTCTGCGGGTGATAAGCTATGCTGAATTTGAGGCGGGTACCCAAGCTCTCCTGTAGGCTCTTCCAAAAGTGCGACAAGAATCTGGTGTCCCGATCTGACACAATGCTGACTGGAACACCGTGAAGTCACACAATTTCCTGCATATATCTCTCTGCCAGTGACTCTGTCGACTGTCCCACTCGGAATGGTATGAAGTGTGCAGCTTTTGTGAGGCGATCGACGATAACCCAAATGGCGTTATTGCCCCTAGGGCTCCGTGGTAAGGCCGTCACGAAATCCATGGTAATGTGCTCCCACTTCCATTCGGGTATCGGCAGTGGTTGCAACAATCCTGCTGTCCTCTGATGCTCCGCCTTCACCTGCTGCCAAACCAAGCACCTAGATACGAATCTCGCAATTTCCTGCTTAATTCCGTTCCACCAAAAGTGTTGTTTTAGATCCCGATACATCATCGTACTTCCCGGATGCACAGAATAAGCTGAACTATGCGCTTCAGCCAGTAATTCTTCTCAGACATCTCCCTTGGGTACGCAGAGTCTGCTGCCGAATTTCAGAGAGCCATCTTCATGTATAATCATGTCCATTCTCAGCCCGGCTTCTACTTGCGCTCTGAACTTTTGCAATCGGGAATCATCCGCTTGTGCATCCTTGATGCGATCTACCAGAGAAGACTGCACCTGTAGTTGCCAAAGTTGACTGAGTGCGCCCAGTGTAACGACTTCAAGCTCGAGTCTCTGGAAATCCTCTATAATGCTCCTCTGACCGGTCAACATCATGACCATTGGCTTGCGACTGAGCGCATCTGGTACAACATTCACCTTCCCCGGGTGATACTGAAGATCCAAATCATAATCTGCCATCAGCTCTAGCAATCGGCGCTGCCTCATGTTTAGTTCCTTCTGAGTGAAGACGTACTTCAGACTTTTATGCTTCAGACTTTTATGATCCGTGTACACCTCCACTTTCTCGCCCAATAAGTAGTGCCTCCAAATCTTCAACGCAAAGACTACTGCAGCTAACTCCAAGTCATGCGTAGGATAATTCTTCTCGTGATTTCTCAGTTGTCGAGAGGCGTAAGCAACCACTCGGCCGTGCTGCATCAGAACACAGCCTAAACCCTTCCCTGAGGCATCACTGTGTATTACCGAACCACCAGAATCATCTGGTACTGTAAGGATAGGCACCGTGGTTAACTTCTGCTTCAGCGTGTCAAATGCCTGAGTGCACAACTCTGTCCACGTAAACGGTACATCCTTCCGTGTCAGCCTCGTCAATGGTTCAACGATTCTTGAGAAGTCTTGGACGAATCTCCGATAATAACCCGCCAATCCTAGAAAACTCCTGATCTCGGCCGCTGACTTCGGCGTTGGCCAATCTCTGACAGATTCTATCTTTGCCGGGTCCACCGAGATGCCTTCGCCCGAACAATATGTCCCAAAAACTGAACCTTGTCGAGCCAGAACTCACACTTGCTTAGCTTTGCATACAGCTTCTCTTCCTGAAGAATTTGTAGAACCGTGCGCAAATGTTCAGCATGCTCCTCCCGAGTCTTCGAGTAGACAAGTATGTCGTCGATAAACATAACGACAAACGTGTCCAAGTACTTTGCAAACACCCTGTTCATCAAGTCCATGAATATCGCTGGGGCATTGGTAACACCGAACGACATCATAAGAAACTCGTAATGTCCATATCGGGTCCTTAAAGCCGTCTTGCATACATCCTCGGCTGCTACTCTGATTTGGTGATATCCAGAACGTAGATCCAACTTCGAGAATACCTTGGCCCCACTTAGCTGATCGAATAAGTTGTCGATGCGTGGGATTGGGTACTTGTTCTTTATTGTGACCTTGTTCAGCTCCCGATAATCTATACACATTCGCAACGATCCATCCTTCTTCTTTACTAACAGAACTGGTGCACCCCACGGTGAACCGCTCGGCCGAATAAATCCCTTCTCCAATAGCTCTTCAATTTGCTTCTTCAATTCCACCAACTCAATTGGTGTCATTCTGTATGGGGCCTTGGATACTGGGGCTGTACCTGGAGTCAAGTCGATCGAAAACTCCAAGATGCGAGGAGGTGGTAGACCTGGTAGGTCTTCAGGAAATACATCCAGAAAGTCCCGAACAATCTCTGGGGATGGGCTCTCATCAATCTCCATAGTTGTCAGCTCCTTAGGCTTGGCTCTGTACTTGGCTGGCTCCAAAGATTTGCTTCCGCCCTCGAAAATAAACTCCGGGTGATTGGGAATTGGGAAGATCACATTCCTTGCACGGCAATCGATAACTACATGGAAGGTACTCATCCAATCCATCCCGAGAATTGCGTCGTAACTGCATGTCCCAATCTAAAGGAAATTCGCATAGAATTCCCCGCCACACACTACAACCGGACATGATCTACATTATCGACTAGATATTATAATACCATTACCCATATGTATCTCCCAGCCCTTGGTTAGTGGTTCATGTGGTATGGAGTGTGTATCAGTGAAATGCTCAGACAAGAATCAGTGCGATGCTCAAGAATCAAATAGTACTCTAACTGGCAAGGAATGTACGAGTAGAGTACCTGTAACAACGTCTCCTGATGCCTCTGCCTGCTCGACGGTCAGGGTGAAAGCCCGTCCCTGACCGCGACCTGTAAAGGGTTGCCTCTGGTCCTGTGACCTCTGCTGCGTTGGTCCAGATCCTCCCTGTATCTCTGCTCGCTCAGGGCAACTGCTAACATCAATCATGCATGATAATGCAATGTCCACTGAACACTAACACGCACTAACACTATGTATATGGCAAATAGGGTAAGATATGTGTATGTATGCACTTAACAAGCCAAGTATGTCATGAACCAATATGCACGTCATTAACTTACAAAATTTGCATAAATTCATATGCTCGGAATTCAACGAAGTGATAAAAATACAATAAATATCACACTCTGTCATCAGTTCATCAAAATAAGTTTCAGTTCGATCGGGTTCCCGGTATTCAAGATACAGCTGTTTCATTTTAAGTGCTCGCGGCTGGAAATTCAGTTTCTGAACTGAACGTCCGTTTCGCGACACGTATTTCACCTAGTTGGGTTCAGAATTTAGGGATTCTACAGTTTAATAGAATATAAGGTTTACAATGGGGTATTCAACGCAGCAGACGGATCCTCAATCGCGTCTGTACGTCGAAAGTTATACACTGTTTAACATTAGTATATCACTTCTGAATCTGTTCTGGACTGTTATACGTTCTGCCCTTTTTATTTACAAATTAAATAGCAAACGACCATGAAACGTAATGAAACCACTTGTGTTGTATAGCTAACAGATTCACCTTTAATACTCTATAGAGTTCCGTAACATACAAATTCAGGAAACAAAGTGGCACGTATTATGGGAAAGTAAATAATAATCAGAGTCGCTCTGGACTGCAGTCCAGAGCCGTGCTCCGATCCAAATATCGTCACAGTTTCAGTACAGAAACCATTAGAAACTTACATAGGGTTATAGTTCGTCGAGTCAGCTTCGATTTAAGCCCTCGAACACACCATTTCAATATGTACATAATTTGTGGGAATTTTAACAACTTTCAGATACGTGAAATTTCTAGTTTTACAGGTATATTTGGGGGTATTCATTTTAGTCACTAACAGTCGTATTTTCCAGTGAGATTTCTACAGGATATTCATCACTACATGGGCCAGCACAGACAATCTAATTCCGTCAAACTATGTAAGTATTTTCACTGGGATCATGCATCGAACACGTACGTCGTTTAATTTTATCGGGAAATGGAATTTCATAACATATATGTTTGAGTTCGTAACACGGGTAAATTAGCATGTAGCAAGTAAAGTACTTGCCTGGAAACATTTCGGGGATACACGGCGACGGTAACGTCATGAACGCGCGACGAACGGCGAGAATCGATTTGCGCGACCTTGGCTAGCGATACGGTTTGGCGTCGGAGTTTCCCGGAATCGTCTTGTGCTCGCTGGAAGCGTAGAGGAGGCTCTGTGGATCTCCCGGGTGCGCTGGGGTCGACGACGGTTGACGGCGTCGCTCCGGCGATGGGCCGCAGTGGAGCTCGAGACTTGGGTGTTTGGGTTAGGGTGTTTTTGAAAAGAGAGAGAGAGAGAGAGAGAGAGAGAGCTCGGAGGTGGTGATGGTGAAGTTGATGTTGAGAATGAAGGGGTGTTGAGTGGGCGGTTCAGGCTCGCCGGCGTCGAGTGGAAGGGGAGGTCGAGTGGGTGCAGAGGAGTTTGGGTGTTGGGGGTTGGGTGTGCAGGGCTTCTCGGCTGGAGGAGGAGGATACGTAGAGGGCGAGGGAGGATGAATGAGGGGTTGAACTCGTCATCGTCGACGGCGAGATTGGTGGGTGATGGAAGCGGTAGCTGCGGGAGTGGGTTTTCGAGAGGGAGAGGTGAGGAGTTTTGAGAGATTGTTGTTAGTTATGTATATGCCCTAGAGGCCATTGTTGTACATATGATGTATATTATGATGGATGCTTAGATATATACACAGAGGACTTTCTTGCTCGTCATGATAGTATGCTATTTGGTTTCACTTTATCTTAACATGTTGACTTGTATTGGTTTACTGTTTTTCTCTCACATGTTGATAAAGCCCTTAGGATCTGTACTCGACTACTGGGACTATGATGAGATCATACTAGTGGGGCCACGGTAGTCGATGAGTACATCCTATAACTGTTCCTAGTCGAGGGTATATCGAGACAGGGCATCGATACACCAGAGTAGACTAGCGTATACGCATCTTGACCCATATGATGGGCGATGGATGATCCCATATCCATCGGTGTTTGACATCAGAGATGGTGTACGGGTGCTCAGTGGAGACTGGGTACACTGGACGGACTCGCCGAGAACTCCTAGATGGTGATATACCACACGTCAGATGGCAGTTCTCCGGTAACACTGGTACAGGGTAGTCTGTAGACCCGAGATCGTCATAGAGTCTTGTGTGATTCCCACTGTTCTTTGATTTCCACCTTACCACGTCCAAGAGGGCGTGCAAAATGGTGCCTTTTGGGTACAGTCCCGAATCACATGGAGGCAATGAGCGATAGGAGGGGATTCGTCTCTCCCGGTATAGGGAGTTGATGTTGTGCTGTGTTCGATTGGCTATAACTGGAAGTCCCTGGCCAGGGCTGATATAGAGATTTACTGGTAAGTGTTACTAGTAGTTTCTCGACCCGTTATGAGCCACACATCGACACGACTTATCGGTTACTGGGGTCTGACGTATACCACCCCTAGACTTGATATGCAACATATCAGACGAACAGACCGGACTGTACGGGTGTCTTTCTGATTGGATTCATAGGAGAACGCACAGGCTAGCTTGTTGATCTTCTGATCGCTCAATACCTGGGTGGCTGTTACGTTTAGCTGACCGCTTGCAGCTTGTGGGTGTTTGATATGATCATCACCTGCTACCGGCGTATTGACGATTCTTTAGAGTCCTACACAGAGGTTTGTTGGCTCAGGCGAAACGGAGTAGAGGCACATATGTGATATGCGCAGGACCGAGGATAATACGATATGAGATACCGTATTATATTCTCGCGATATTTAGATATGAACCGGGTCATCAGATCAAGTGTTGATTCGATGAATCGGTACATGATATATTAGTCGGTAATATTCGATATAGCCGGATCGTCGGATCAAGTGTTGATTCGATGATTTAATGTATAATAATATATGTGATATATTGTATTACGTTATCTAATATAGGCTCGCTTTATTATTTCATTTTCTCACTGGATGATACATTGATATATATGCGATATATGTTAATTGTATTATTTTCTTTTGTTGCAAATATATAATATGTATATGATATATATTATTGTGACATGATATGATTTATTGTTAAACATGTTTAAGGATGATTAAATGTGGTTAGGGTTTGATTAGGGTTATTTGCTTCATGCACCTTCTAGAAGCTTTATCTTTTGTCATGGTTAAGATATTTTTTTGATGACACATTGCTAACCAAACCAAACCCTAACTCTAGTTATTTCTCTACACATTATTAGCCACTCATCCTTGACCATGGTTTATACATCAATCATATACTTTTATTTCTATTCATCACAAAAAGATTTATCATTATCATTTTCCATTATCATCTTCTTCTCTCTTGAAAAAGCTCACTAGAAATTCTTTATGTGATGAATAAAAATGAGAAAATGATTTAAAAAGAAAGCATAAATACTACTCTCTCATCCTCATCTCATCTAGCCCATGAGATTAGTGTGTTCATCTCTTTAGAGTGACAAAGCTTGAGTCTTTGCAACTTCAACGTAGATCATCGGAGATTTGGAACACTTCAAGCTAGCATGGATCGTTCGAGTCATGGAGCCTCTCATGAGTCCGGGAGATCGTGGATCGCGGCAAAGGGACTTCTACTCGGAGCTTGTGAAGCGAAGGAGCGGACTACAAAGGTTGCAATCCCTCACACTTAGATAAAAAGTTATCATCTTGCATGTTTAACCCTAATAATCTAGCAAAGATCCCGGCTTTGGGTTGTTCGGCACGTCTAAATTTTTATCCGGGCATGTTTGATGCCTTATGAACCTTCACAAGAGTGCCTAGGAACCCTACAGTCCGCCGTGGAACCGCCGCAAAAAGCATCGGAATTATGGATTGGTGACACGTGTTTTTCATGGTAATATCCGTTGGTGCTTGTTGATACTTCTGGGTATTTTTAATCTGTTTCAAGTGTTGAATATTCTGGGGTTTGTTTTGTAATAGTAGACTCGATCGAAAATTTGAAATTCGTATTTCTTTCCGGATATTTAGAAACTGTTAAACTAGTTGAACGGATATCATTAACCCACTTTTTCCCGTCACGTAAAACTTTCAAGTATTGAATTTTTATCGGGTTTAAATCTTTCGGAAAAATTGTACAAGTTAAGCGGTGGACCCTCTAGAAGACAACAAACCTTAACTCGATTATGTGACCGTCTTGAACTGCCTTTTGAACCTTCGGGTTTGGGGCAGTACGGCGTGCCACATGTGAGGCGTTGGCTTGACCCTTCTACGGCTGGATCACTGGTACTTTGACATATTCTGGGATTATTTGAACTCCGCTCAAGAGTTGAGCACTTTAGGAAATTTTGGGTATTTGATTATCTGTTCGGAAAGTTTAATACTGTCTATTTATCTGGAATGTGATACAATTTGTGGAATTCATAGAGTTAGGCATGAAATGCGAAGTATGTGATATTTCGGATTTACGATGTCTAAAGTGATTGTGGATTCCAAATGTTGTAGTTTTACACTTTCTTTTCTGTGACCGTAAGTGTAATATGTGATATCGCCGGTTTCGTTGCTATATGTCAACGACAATTGGGATGCACATATTTACTTACGTTGATGATATGTGATATTATGTGTTGCTGTGATATGTTATATTGGATCGTCGCGTTCTGAATAGCCGGGGGTTTTATGTGAGATGAGGGTTTTTATTTTCATTCATTTAAAATTCATTTGTAATGTAATATTCTTTTATTTGCGGCACTTCCAGGTTGAGGTTGATGTCACCAGTGTAGGGTTCCTAGGCACTCTAGTGAGGTCTCACAAGGCAACGAACATGCCAAATTCAAAAATTCTAGGTGCCGAGAGACCCGACTACGGATCGTTTGCTAGATGTCTAGGCGAAATAGAAACTAGTTAACACTTAACTACGAGTTTAACGGAAATACAACCTTTGTAGATCCGGTGCTCCACCTCCACGGCTCCGCAACGAAGTCGTCTCCACTGTCCAAATCTAATCCGGGCTCTAGCGTCGGCTCGTCGGAGAATGGGCAAGCTAGGTCGGCGATGTCCATGCCGAAGATGATCTACGTCGAGGCATCGCTAAGTCAAGCTCCACCTTCACTTAGCCCTAAAAACTTGTGAAGGAAACACACTCTACTACTTGGCAAGAGGTAGAGGATGAAGAAATAGGAAGTGGGTAGACTTTAGAATTGGATTTCTCACTCATTTTCATCAATCACCATTGATGACCTCAAGGTTTTCTTCTTGAGTTCAAGGAAGAAGAAGAAGAAAAGATATCATGAGATAATTCTAAAATGAAAAGAATAAATCATTCTTATCATCTTAGAACCATGGTTTAGTGTAGAGAATTAATCATGGTTGAGTGGTATGGTTAGGGTTAAGGATGAGATAAGAATGGTGGACTAAGTCAAAACTTCATGAAGCTTTAACTAAACAACAAAAGAAGCCATCATTCTTTTCTCTTTTCCATTTATTTTCCAAAATGAATAAATACATAATTAAAGAAAAGAAAACCCTAATCATAATCTTAACCATGGTCTAATTCTTTACATTTAACCAAGTTAACATGTATCATCAAACATGATACAAACATTTGCACAAAAAGTATATCACATATACAACTTGTCCATCCAAGTGAGAAAATCCATTTAAAGTAAACCAATACTAGTTAATGCAAAATAATATATCATATATATAATTATGCATTAAATCATTAAATCAACACTTGATTCAATGATCCGGTCATGTCGCACACAACCGACTAGTATGCAATGTATCGGCTTATCGAATCAACCTTTGATTCGATAACTAGGTTATATCGCATATAACCATTCGATACATTCATCGCGAGAATGGAATACGGTATCACATACACGTATTATACTCGGTCCCGCACATATCTCATATGCGCTCCTATTTCGTTTCGCTTGACTCAGGAAACCTCTGTGTAGGACTCTAAAGACTCGTCAATACGCCGGCAGCAGGCGATGATCATATCAAACACCCACAAGCCGCAAGCGGTCTGCTAAACGTAACGGCCACCCGGGTATTGAGCGATCTGAAGATCGAGGAGCAAGCCCGCTCACACTCCAGTGAATCCGACCAGTAACACTACCGTACAGTCCGGTCTGATCGTCTGATATGTCGCATATCTTGCCTAGGGGTGGTAAACGTCAGACCCCAATAGCTCGATAAGTCGTGTCGATATGAGGTCTATAACAATTCAAGAAACTACTGGTAACACTTACCAGTAAATCTCAGCAACCCTGGCCAGGGATTTCCTGCTATAGCCAATCGAACACAGCGCAACATCAACTCCCTATACCGGGAGAGACGAATCCCCTCCTATCGCTCATTGCCTCCATGTGACTCGGGACTGTACCCAAAAACCACCGTTTTGCACGCCCTCTTGGACGTGGTAAGATGGAAATCAAAGCACAGTGGGAACCACACAAGACTCTATGACGATCTCGGGTCAACAGACTACTCTGTACCAGTGTCACCAGAGAACTGCCATCTAACGTTAGGTATAATACCATCTGGGAGTTCTCGGCGAGTCCGTCCAGTGTACCCAGTCTCTACTGAGCACCCGTATATCATCACTGATGTCAAACACCGATGGATATGGGATCATCCATCGCCCATCTGTATGGGTCGAGAAGGTACACGCTAGTCTACTCTGGTATATCGATGCCCCGTCTCGATACACCCACGACTAGGGACTTTGAAGGATGTACTTATGGACTACCATGTCCCCACTAGTATCATCCGCATCATAGTCCAGGTAGTCAAGCACACATCCTAAGGGCTTTACCAACATGTAATAGAGAGACAATCTGAGTACACGTTAAGGTAAAGAGTAACCAGATAGCATACTATCATGTCGAGCAAGAAAGTCCTCCCTATATATGTCCCAGCATCCACTACAATATACATCCAATGTACAGTAATGGCCTCTAGGGCATACATATAACTAACAATCTCCCACTTGCACTAGGGCCATCTGTAGCAGTGGTTGTAGTATCTCATACTCAACCATCCCATAAAAGTCTCTCTCTGGGAACAAGCCTTCGTGAGTGGATCCGCCGTGTTATCCTCTGAGTCTGCACTCCTTACCTCGATCACCCTGGAGATCAACCATCTCCATGATCAGGTGATATTGTCTTAGAATATGTCTGGATCACTGACGGGACGGGCGTTCCTTGGCATAAGCCACAACTCCATTGTCTCACAATGGTAGGAACATAGTTCATCTCATGAACCATTATACATCCAAACAGCCTCTTTGGTAGCATCTTAAGTAGCGATGTATCTTGCCTTTATCGTCTAGTATGTCACGGTATCTAGCTTGGAACTCTTCCAACATACCGTCCCTTTAGTGAGGGTAAAAACAATGCCTGTGACTGACATTCAGTCGTCTTTATCATCCTAGAACACTTCCAGTGATTCTCCTCAGGGTCGATTGATACCATCTCACTACAATTAGTGAGAATTCTAACATCCATTTAGATCTATCTCATAGATCCAAAACCCAGGATTTAGTAGGTATCACTTTGATCCTACATGGAGAATCTTTGTGATAAACGGAGATTGATCGATCGTAGCATAGGAAACTCCTTCCCTATCAAGAGTATGTCATCCACGTACTCTACGAGGATCACCACCATACTCCCTACTACCTTTTTGTTTATACAAGGTTCATCTACCATTTTGATGATGTCAACTTCTTTGATTAATCCATCAAAACAGATGTTCCAATTCCGCGATGCCTGCTTTATCAGATAAAACATCTTGCACACGTTTCCGCTGCTCCCACTGTTTACGAAGCCCTCTGGCTGTGTACTTATAGACTCACTCTTCTAAAACATCATTTAGAAAAGCAGTCATGACACACAACCACCAGATATCGTAGTCATGGTATGTTGCAGTGGCAAGTAGGATCTGGATGGACTTAAGCATAGATCCTTAGAAAAGGTTTCAACATAATCCATACCTGGTCAATGATGCAAACCTTTAACAAGTCTAGCTTTGAAAGTCTCAACTTTTCCATGTACACCAAGTAATCTTCTCAAGATATACTTGCTCCTGATGGGGATTTAACCCTTCAGATATAGCAACCAAAGTCCATACTTTGTTGGTGTATAAGGATTCCATCTCAGATCGCTAAGCATCCAGCCATTCTTACAGAGTCCCTACCCTTGATGGCCAGCTCGAAACTAGTTGGGTCATCATCTCATGATGCAATCCTCGCTCCCACTGTCATAGAGAAACAGAAGTATCTCTCAGGTGGGTGAGGAACCCTACTAGATCGGCGGAGAGGCTGAGGTTCGTTGGTTTCTACTGAATCCTTTGGTTCTACCAAATCAGTTTCTGTCATTTGTATAGCTGGAACCTTTCCAGTTGTACTGAACAGACCTTGCCTCAAGCTTGTCCGGATTTTGCTTTTAGACATAGGCCGGACAACCCCAAATCTTAACTAACTTAAGATATGGGCTCTTCCCCTTCCATATCACATATGAAGTGGTAGGCACTGATTTGATTCGAACCCTATTCAATAGGTATGCAACTTCTCAAGTGCATAACCCCCTAAGGAAAAAGGTAACTCAGTATTACTCATCATAGAGCACACCATATCAAATAGGGTGTATCTGCTCCGCCCCGATATACCATCGTGCTATGGTGTATACGGAGGAGTAATGCTGAGAGAGAATCTCATTCTCCTTTAGAATAGTCCAGGAATTCCATGCACAAGTATTCTCCTCCTTGATCTCATCATAGGACATAATACTTATACCCGTATTTTGGTTCTCTACTTCTAACTTATATTCTGTGAATATCTCAAAAGGTTCGGACTTGTGTTTCAACAAGAACATATGTTTGAATCTAAAGAGATCATCAGAGAACGTAATGAAGTATAAAGAACCAATCCTGGTATGTGTAGACAGGAGACCTACATACATCAACATGTATCATCCCAAGAGTTCACTAACTCTTTCTCTGTTTCCAATAAACAGAGCTATGGTCATCTTATCTTTGTGACATGACTGGCGAGTTTCACAAGATGTAAATTCAAACCAATTTAAATATGCATCTTTATGTAACTCCAGCCAGTCGGGTCGCATTGATATGACCTAGTCTACAATACCTCAAGAAGGATCCGTCCATTTCTGAACTCTTCCTCTTGTGTGTGTTCCGTATACTAAGAACTGTAGTTTGATTTAGAACGTTAATGCTTTTAGACAACGTGCCTGAACCGATCAACTTTTGATATAGGAAATGTTCAAAACATTATCCAACAATACGAAATTTTATCGTTTCTTTACTAATAAAGAGACAGATATGATTTTGTATATCAGGTTCGGTATCTAATAACATTCGTTCAGAATCAATGTATTACAATACAGGGTGACAGTGACCAACAGACTTGGCTGCAACACTTGCCCCGTTTTCTGCCTCATGAAACTTATCACCCGTTCTCAGTTTTTCTACCCTTTTATAGCCCTATGTAACATATTACATATCTGGGATCCTGATCCGGTATCATATACCATGGATTCGGAGGATACTGAGAAACAGTTCTTTATAATGAACACACCCAAAGATGATGCATCAGCATGAACTCTCTTCGTTTGGGCGGCACGGGAAATCTGGTATTCCCCAATTTCCTGCTCTGTCTTATAACAATTATAAGTTGGAGCGGGACCAACGTTCCCCAGCTCAGTATAACAAGCTGGTTCGGTCAATAATCCGTATTATTATCTTGATTAAGGCGTGATATGGTCGCTACCAAGAGAGAGAGAGAAGAAAACACTCAGCGTGCGCTCTTGCAAGAATAGATTGGTTATTATTTTATCTAATCAGGATGGCTCCCACTGCTTTTTATCAAATCTTCCTTCAAACCCTAAAAGGAAAGACTAGCCGGGATTAATTATACACTACAAGTTCGTGAATCTTTCAGCCAGGCCAGTGTCGGTACTTTGAGGGAGGTCCCCCGTGCTTTCGCACAAACCTAATTAATGTAAACCTCGTTTTCCCAGAGGCGTAACCCCGTTGACACCTTTCTAGACACCTACTTGATTGGCTAATTGTAATGTATAAAACTCTCCCAGGAGTAACTCTTACTCGCAGCGGGTATCGGGATCCAACTATCTCATAGAAGGTATGCAATCTCATTGCAAATTTCAACACGTGAAATTCCCGATAATATTTTGCCCCTAGCGTCCTATGACCATGACAGAGGTTAACAAACCATAGGCTGCTAGTCAAGTTCAACCCGTCATTTCTTGATTGAAGTAAACCCACCCGCACGACCCTTGACAGAGGTCAACAAGGTCGCACGACTACCCTAAATCAATCACATCTTATGCTTATGCAGATAAGCGCTAATCAGCTACCGCACACTACGCCTTGACAGAGGTCAACAAACGTAGCACGAATACTAACCAGTACATATCTGAAATGACGGAGGGCTACGACAGGTTTTTCTGAAAACCTATTGCGTAATGAACTTGATATCGTTGTAGGATCGAATGAATTTTTAAATGGAGTGTTTTTGAGGCTTTTCTAGTTTTGCTAAAGGAGTCACTCCCGGTGAAGGGAGCGTCGGTCCTTTCCTCGTCGAATGAGGTGCGGGATATATCATATATATCACTGTGCAAAGCAAAAACTCTTAAAAGCAATCAAAAGACAAACCGAGGGTGTAGCATCTGCCAGTTATTGCTAAAGGAGTCACTCCCGGTGAAGGGATCTCGGTCCTTTCCTCATCGAATAAGGTGCAGGATATATCGTATATACCGCTGTGCAAAGCAAGAACTGTAGCTACCTGTTTTATTTTGAAATTCGATTCTACAACATCTTAGGTTTCTTTTATTTCATTAATCTCATTAATGAAGTCCCATCATTTAAGTACCTAAACATCACAGATAGATATGACGTACACTTATGCCATCCGCATTCGCCTCGATGTCCCCTCATGCACCGTTAGGTTAGGTAACTAACGACAGAGCGGGGCAGGGCTAGCGCGGGTGTAAAACATAAGTAACGCCTATATAATATATCATATATACTATATACAGTATCTATCAAAGAACATCACATGATCACATCACAGATATCGCAGCAGAAGAATCATATGAAATATTGGATATACTAGGACATCCGTGTTTTCAATACGAGCCAGTATAAAACACGGATTCCACGGTCGTGATGAATAGCCAAACCCACACCCCTAGACCCCTATGAGAGCGGCAAGCAACCCTACCAATTGTGGAGTTAGGAGACCCGGACTCGACTCCTCGAGTTGGTCTCCCACTGGACTCCAGAACCCGGTTACTTGTGCCCTCCTCCTTGGGTCTATCCTAGTGCGGAAAAGTAAATAATATACAAACGGTGACTACTTCCGCTACCTGGAAGTGCCCCAAATAAAAGAATATTACATACAAGTTTTTACATGAATGAAAATGAAAAACACTCATCTCACATAAAAAACCCCGGCTATTCAAACACGACGATCCAATATAACATATCCAGCAACACATAACATCACATGTCATCAACGTAAGTAAACATGCGTATCCTAATTGTCGTTGACATATAGCAACGAAACCGGCGATATCACATATTACACTTACGGTCAAAGAAAAGAAAGTGTAAAACTACAACAGTTGGAATCCGCAATCTGCATAGACATCGCATGCCTAATCAAATGAATACCTTAGATATCGCATGCCTAACAATTATAAACTCCGCATTTTAGTCTCATTATCGAAAACACTTTTCAATATCAAGTCGGGTAATTCAACAAGATTCCCGACATCCTGATCGAATACTCGTCGCAAACTTCAGTAGGCGGCCGCACCCCCGATGCCGTCGACGAAGTGCACCAAGGCGGAACACCGCTACCGCGAGCACCCGAACGGATGCTTTCGGCGACGGGGTTCTCCTGCAGTCACTTGGTCGGGGCTATGGAGCGAGGCTGTCTATTAAGTTTACCTGGCGAGTATCCGCGTACGCTACATGATTGCGACGGACTTTTGATCACATCAAAATTCCGTGGCAACCGATCAAGTGAGACTAAACTGCTATGTTTATAACATTCATTCAGTTATCTCATAACTACTTGCGAATTCCAATTATTGCATCCCATTCCAGATAAACAGAAAATGTTAAACTTTTCGATCGAACAATCGAACACCCAAGTTTTCCCGATACAGATCAACACATGAAATAAGTCTAACAACATTCAGTTCGTGCCTCAGTACCAACGGTCCAGCCGTAGAAGGGTCAAGCCAACGCCTCACATGTGGCACGCCGTACTGTCCCAAACCCGAAGGTTCAAAGGGCAGTTCAAGACGGTCACATAATCGAGTTAAGGTTTGTTGTCTTCTAGAGGGTCCATCGCGTTACTTGCACTACTTAGAACGTCGTTAAACTACGGAAAAATCCAACAATTGGAAGTTTCTCGGCAGGGGAAAAAGTGGGTATTTATATCCGGTCGAACTTTTAACATATTCTAAAAATACCCGGAAAAGCACACCGACAAAATTTAGACAGTCCGATCGAATACACCGAGTTCCCAATACAACTCAGAACATTCAACTCTGGAATAAATTTTAAATATTCCCCTAAAATCCAGAATAATTAAATAGGAATTACTGTGCAGAAAATATGTGATGATGTCACTACCTAGCCGCGGAACCGCCGCAGAAACGGGGCTTCTGCCGCGGTTCCGCGCTCTGTTGGATGAATCTTTCGCCAGAGTTTGCACAGTAATTCTTATTAATTATTTATTGAATTTTTTAGGCATTTTTAATACACAAAAATCCGCTTTTTCGGAAAAAGTCCAGAGAGCATATTCCGGTCGGGGTTTTGTGTTCGTTCGGACTTCTAACTCCGTCAGGACTTCGCCTAAGGCTCTAGCTAGGCTCTGATACCACTGTAGGGATCCTAGGCACTCTAGTGAGGTCTCACAAGACATCGAACATGCCAAATTCAAAAATTCAAGGTGCCGAGAGACCCGACTACGGATCGTTTGCTAGATGTCTAGGCGAAATAGAAACTAGTTAACACTTAACTACGAGTTTAACGGAAATACAACCTTTGTAGATCCGGTGCTCCACCTCCACGGCTCCACAACGAAGTCGTCTCCGCTGTCCAAATCTAATCCGGGCTCTAGCGTCGGCTTCGTCGGAGAATGGGCAAGCTAGGTCGTCGATGTCCATGCCGAAGATGATCTACGTCGAGGCATCGCTAAGTCAAGCTCCACCTTCACTTAGCCCTAAAAACTTGTGAAGGAAACACACTCTACTACTTGGCAAGAGGTAGAGGATGAAGAAATAGGAAGTGGGTAGACTTTAGAATTGGATTTCTCACTCATTTGCATCAATCACCATTGATGACCTCAAGGTTTTCTTCTTGAGTTCAAGGAAGAAGAAGAAGAAAAGATATCATGAGATAATTCTAAAATGAAAAGAATAAATCATTCTTATCATCTTAGAACCATGGTTTAGTGTAGAGAATTAATCATGGTTGAGTGGTATGGTTAGGGTTAAGGATGAGATAAGAATGGTGGACTAAGTCAAAGCTTCATGAAGCTTTAACTAAATAACAAAAGAAGCCACCATTCTTTTCTCTTTTCCATTTATTTTCCAAAATGAATAAATACATAATTAAAGAAAAGAAAACCCTAATCATAATCTTAACCATGGTCTAATTCTTTACATTTAACCAAGTTAATATGTATCATCAAACATGATACAAACATTTGCACAAAAAGTATATCACATATACAACTTGTGCATCCAAGTGAGAAAATCCATTTAAAGTAAACCAATACTAGTTAGTGCAAAGTAATATATCATATATATAATTATGCATTAAATCATTAAATCAACACTTGATTCAATGATCCGGTCATGTCGCACACAACCGACTAGTATGCAATGTATCGGCTTATCGAATCAACCTTTGATTCGATAACTAGGTTATATCGCATATAACCATTCGATACATTCATCGCAAGAATGGAATACGGTATCACATACACGTATTATTCTCGGTCCCGTACATATCTCATATGCGCTCCTATTTCGTTTCGCTTGACTCAGGAAACCTCTGTGTAGGACTCTAAAGACTCGTCAATACACCGGCAGCAGGCGATGATCATATCAAACACCCACAAGCCGCAAGCGGTCTGCTAAACGTAACGGCCACCCGGGTATTGAGCGATATGAAGATCGACGAGCAAGCCTGCTCACACTCCAGTGAATCCGACCAGTAATACTACCATACAGTCCGGTCTGATCGTCTGATATGTCGCATATCTTGCCTAGGGATGGTAAACGTCAGACCCCAATAGCTCGATAAGTCGGGTCGATATGAGGTCTATAACAATTCGAGAAACTACTGGTAACACTTACCAGTAATCTCAGCAACCCTGGCCAGGGATTTTCTGCTATAGCCAATCGAACACAGCGCAACATCAACTCCCTATACCGGGAGAGACGAATCGCCTCCTATCGCTCATTGCCTCCATGTGACTCGGGACTGTACCCAAAAACCACCGTTTTGCACGCCCTCTTGGACGTGGTAAGATGGAAATCAAAGCACAGTGGGAACCACACAAGACTCTATGACGATCTCGGGTCAACAGACTACTCTGTACCAGTGTCACCAGAGAACTGCCATCTGACGTGAGGTATAATACCATCTGGGAGTTCTCGGCGAGTCCGTCCAGTGTACCCAGTCTCTACTGAGCACCCGTATATCGTCTCTGATGTCAAACACCGATGGATATGGGATCATCCATCGCCCATCTGTATGGGTCGAGAAGGTACACGCTAGTCTACTCTGGTATATCGATGCGCCGTCTCGATACACCCACGACTAGGGACTTTGAAGGATGTACTTATGGACTACCATGTCCCCACTAGTATGATCCGCATCATAGTCCAGGTAGTCAAGCACACATCCTAAGGGCTTTACCAACATGTAATAGAGAGACAATTTGAGTACACGTTAAGGTAAAGAGTAACCAGATAGCATACTATCATGTCGAGCAAGAAAGTCCTCCCTATATATGTCCCAGCATCCACTACAATATACATCCAATGTACAGTAATGGCCTCTAGGGCATACATATAACTAACAACCAGTGTATATTATTTACTTTTCCGCATTAGGTAGACCCAAGGAGGGGAGCACAAGTAACCGGGTTCTAGGGTCCAGTGGGAGGCCATCTCGAGGAGTCGAGACCGGGTCTCCTAACCCTAGAATTGGCAGTGTTACTTGCCGCTCTCGTAGGGGTCTTGGGATGTGGGTTTGGCTATTCGTCGCGACCGTGGAATCCGTGTTTTATACAGGCTCGTATTGAAAACACGGACGTCCTAGTATATCCAATATTTCATATATGTTCTTCTGCTGCAATTTTCTGTGATGAGATCATATTACTGCCTGAGACGAATGCTTATACTATATATATATGTTGATATATAAATATTACAGCTTTCATTTCTTCTGTGATGCTTAGGAAGCATAAGCTGATGTGATATTTATTATTGAGATTAATAAAAAGAAAAGAAACCTACAGATGTTGTAGAATCAAAACTTTATAAAAAGGGTAGCTACAGTTTTGCTTTGCACAGTGATATATATGATATATCCTGCACCTTATTCGATGAGGAAAGAGCCGACGATCCCTTCACCGGGAGTGACCTCTTTAGCGAAACTAGCAGATGCTACAAAACTCGGTTTGTCTTTTGATTGCTTTTAGAGTTTTGCTTTGCACAGCGGTATATATGATATATCCAGCACCTTATTCGATGAGGAAAGGGCCGACGATCCCTTCACCGGGAGTGACCCCTTTAGCGAAACTAAGAAAAGCCTCAAAAACACTCTTTTTCCAAAAACTACTTGATTCTACGACGATATCAAGTTCATTACGCTCATGGTTTTCTAAAAAACCTGCGTAGCCCTCCGTCATTTTAGATAGATATTATTTAGTATTCGTGCTACGTTTGTTGGCCTGTGTCAAGACGTGGTGTGCGGTAGCTAACTAGTATTTATCTGTTTATGCATATGATGCAGATTGGATTAGGGTAGTCGTGCGACTTTGTTGGCCTGCGTCAAGGGTCGTGCGGGTGGGTTTAATTCATTCAAGAAATGACGGGTTGAACTTGACTAGCGCACTATGGTTTGTTGGCCTGCGTCAAGGTCATAGAACGCTAGGGGCAAAATATTATCGGGAATTTCAAGTGTTGAAATTTGCAATGAGATTGCATACCTCCTATGAGATTGTTGGATCCCGATACCCACTGCGAGTAAGTGTTACTCCTGGGAGAGTTTTACACAGGACAATTAGCCGATCAAGTAGGTGTCTAGAAAAGTGTTAACGGGGTTACGCCTCTGGGAAAACGAGGTTTACTTTAATTAGGTCCGTGCGAAAGCACGGGGAACCTCCCTCAAAGTACCGACACTGATCTGGCTGAAAGATTGACGAAATTGTAGGGTGTAATTAATCCCGGCTAATCTTACCTTTTAGGGTTTTAAGGTAGATTTGATAAAAACAGTGGGAGACATCTTGATTAGATAAGATAATAACCAATCTAATCTTGCAAGAGCATACACTAAAGTGTTTTCTTCTCACTCTCTCCAGGTAGCGACCATGTCAGGCCATAATCAAGATAATAATATGGATGTATTGACTGAACCCGATTATTGTACCAAGCAAGGGAATGTTGGACCCATTCTTTCTTATAAGAGTTATAAGACTGAACAGGAAACAGCAGAATATCTGGATTCTCACGCCGCCGAAAAGAACATGCATGTTGATGCATCTTCTTCGGGTGTGTTAGTTATTGAGAACTGTTTCTCAGTTCACCCTACGTCCTGGGTATTAGATACCGGATCAGGATCCCACATATGTAAATTGTTACATGGGCTACGAAAAGGTAGAGAACTAGAAAAAGGTGATCATTCCGTTCAAGTAGGGAACGGTGCAAGTATTGTAGCCAAAGCAGTTGGCGAATATCACCTTGTATTACCAAGTAGTAATACACTGATTCTAAATGAGTGTTATTATATACCGAACATGATGTGCAATATTATATCAGTTTCTTTATTAAGTAAAGAAGGATATAATTTTGTAGTAAAGGATAATGTTATGAACATATTCCTAGATCAAAAGTTGATTGCATCTGGCTCGTTACAAAATGGCATATTCATTCTAAATCAGAATACAGTCCTAAATATACAAAACACACACAAGAGGAAAAGTTCAGAAATGAACGAATCCTTCTTGTGGCATTGTAGACTTGGTCATATCAATGCGACACGACTGGCTAAGTTACATAAGGATGGTTATTTGAATCCGTTCGAATTATCATCTTATGATACTTGCCATTCATGTCTCAAAGGAAAAATGACCAAAGCTCCGTTTAGTGGACACGGAGAAAGAGTTACTGAACTCTTAGGACTGGTACATAGTGATGTATGCGGTCCCATGTCTACGCATGCCAGGAACGGTTCTTCCTACTTCATTACATTCACTGACGATCTCTCTAGATTCGGACATGTGTTCCTGATGAAACACAAGTCTGAAGCTTTTGAGAAATTCAGAGAATATAAGCACGAAGTAGAGAATCAAACGGGCAAAAGTATTAAGATTCTTCGATCTGATCGAGGAGGTGAATACTTAAGCAGTGAGTTCCTAGATTATCTAAAAGAGAATGGGATTCTCTCTCAGCTTACTCCTCCTTATACACCACAGCACAACGGTGTATCGGAACGAAGAAATCGCACCCTATTAGATATGGTGCGCTCGATGATGAGTACGGCTGAGTTACCTATTTCCTTCTGGGGGTATGCACTGGAGACAGCTGCAGACCTATTGAATATGGTTCCCACCAAATCTGTGCCAACCACTCCATATGAGATATGGAAAGGAAAGAGACCATATCTTAATTATGTTAGGATATGGGGTTGTCCGGCATATGTGAAAACACAAAATCCGGACAAACTCGGCGCAAGGTCTATTCTGTGCAAGTTTATTGGATATCCCAAACATTCGCCCGGGTATATCTTCTACCACACCGAAGAACAAAAGGTGTTTGTTTCTCGGCACGCCACCTTTTTAGAAAAGGAATTTCTTGAAAAAGAAATTAGTGGCTCTGAGGTAGAACTGGAAGAAGTTCCAGCAGAACAAACTACAACAGATGATTTAGTGGAACCAGAGGATTCAGTAGTACCCGACGAACCCCAGCCTCTCCACCGATCTAGTAGGGTTTCTCATCCACCTGAGAGATACTACGGTTTTCTCATTGATGGTGGAAGCGAGGACTGCATCATGGATGATGATGAACCGACTAGTTTCGAGCAGACCATCAGGAGTGGTGACTCTGTGAAATGGCTAGATGCAATGCGATCTGAGATGGAATCCATGTACACCAGCAAAGTATGGACTTTGGAAAATGCTCCTGAAGGGGTAAAACCCATAGGGAGCAAGTGGATTTTTAAAAATAAATTTGGTGTAGATGGAAAAGTTGAGACTTTCAAAGCTAGACTTGTAGCAAAGGGTTTTCGTCAACGACCAGGTGTGGATTATGACGAAACCTTTTCTCCAGTGGCTATGCTTAAGTCCATCCGGATCTTACTTGCCATTGCTGCATACCATGACTACGAAATCTGGCAAATGGATGTTAAGACCGCCTTTCTAAACGGTGATTTAGAAGAGAGCGTGTACATGACTCAGCCAGAAGGCTTCGTAAATAGTGGGAGCAGCGGAAAGGTGTGCAAGCTGCTTAAATCCATTTATGGGTTAAAGCAAGCATCGCGGAGTTGGAATATCTGTTTTGATGTTGTAGTCAAAGAGTTTGACTTCATCAAAAATATAGATGAACCTTTTATTTATAAGAAGGTAGCAGAGGGTAAGGTAGTCTTCCTCGTATTGTACGTGGATGATATACTCTTGATAGGAAATGATATTCCTATGCTGCAATCAGTCAAGCTCTTCTTATCACAGAGATTCTCAATGAAAGATCTAGGTGATGCCTCCTGCATATTGGGAATCATGATCTATAGAGATAGATCTAAACGGATACTGGGATTGTCCCAATCCAGGTACATTGACACCATACTAAAGTGGTTTAGTATGGAAGAATCCAAGCGTGGGAACCAACCCACGATCTCTGGACTCACTCTCTCCAAAGAGATGTCTCCCAAGACTGATTTGGAGAGAGCTCGCATGCAAGGGATACCCTATGCTTCGGCAGTAGGCTCTATCATGTATGCGATGCTATGTACCAGACCCGATGTAGCATACTCACTAAGTGTAGTGAGTCGGTATCAAGCAGATCCTGGAGAGAGTCATTGGACAGCTGTAAAGAACATTCTCAAGTACTTACGAAGGACTAAGGAGATGTTCTTGGTGTATGGTAACGGAGAACTCCAGGTGGAGTCCTATACCGATTCCAGCTTCCAAAGTGATAAGGACGACTCTAAGTCGCACTCGGGATTTGTCTTTACCCTCAATGGAGGGGCGGTATGTTGGAAGCGTTCCAAACAGGATACCGTTGCAGACTCGACGATGGAGGCTGAATACATCGCTGCCAACGATGCTGCCAAAGAGGCTGTCTGGATCAAGAAGTTCATTAGTGAACTTGGTGTGGTTCCATCCATTGAGCATCCAATACCTCTGTATTGCGATAACAATGGAGCCGTGGCTTTGGCCAAGGAACCCAGATCCTATCAGAAGTCCAGACATATTCTGAGGCGGTATCACCTGATCAGGGAGATAGTTGATCGCTGGGAGATCGAGGTCAGAAGAGTAGATACGAAGGACAACACTGCGGATCTATTCACGAAGGCTATTCCCCAGATACAGTTTGAGAGATTATTCGGGATGCTAGGTATGAGATACTACAGCAGCTGGCCTTAGTGAAAGTGGGAGATTGTTAGTTATGTATATGCCCTAGAGGCCATTGTTGTACATATGATGTATATTCTGATGGATGCTTAGATATATACACAGAGGGCTTTCTAGCTCGTCATGATAGTATGCTATTTGGTTTCACTTTATCTTAACATGTTGACTTGTATTGGTTTACTGTTTTTCTCTCACATGTTGATAAAGCCCTTAGGATCTGTACTCGACTACTGGGACTATGATGAGATCATACTAGTGGGGCCACGGTAGTCGATGAGTACATCCTATAACTGTTCCTAGTCGAGGGTATATCGAGACAGGGCATCGATACACCAGAGTAGACTAGCGTATACGCATCTTGACCCATATGATGGGCGATGGATGATCCCATATCCATCGGTGTTTGACATCAGAGATGGTGTACGGGTGCTCAGTGGAGACTGGGTACACTGTACGGACTCGCCGAGAACTCCCAGATGGTGATATACCACACGTCAGATGGCAGTTCTCCGGTGACACTGGTACAGGGTAGTCTGTAGACCCGAGATCGTCATAGTGTCTTGTGTGATTCCCACTGTGCTTTGATTTCTACCTTACCACGTCCAAGAGGGCGTGCAAAACGGTGGCTTTTGGGTACAGTCCCGAATCACATGGAGGCAATGAGCGATAGGAGGGGTTTCGTCTCTCCCGGTATAGGAAGTTGATGTTGTGCTGTGTTCGATTGGCTATAACTGGAAGTCCCTGGCCAGGGCTGATATAGAGATTTAATGGTAAGTATTACTAGTAGTTTCTCGACCCGTTATGAGCCACACATCGACACGACTTATCGGTTACTGGGGTCTGACGTATACCACCCCTAGACTTGATATGCAACATATCAGACGAACAGACCGGACTGTACGGGAGTGTTACTGATTGGATTCACAGGAGAACGCACAGGCTAGCTTGTTGATCTTCTGATCGCTCAATACCTGGGTGGCTGTTACGTTTAGCTGACCGCTTGCAGCTTGTGGGTGTTTGATATGATCATCACCTGCTACCGGCGTATTGACGATTCTTTAGAGTCCTACACAGAGGTTTCTTGGCTCAGGCGAAACGGAGTAGAGGCACATATGTGATATGCGCAGGACCGAGGATAATACGATATGAGATACCGTATTATATTCTCGCGATATTTAGATATGAACCGGGTCATCGGATCAAGTGTTGATTCGATGAATCGGTACATGATATATTAGTCGGTAATATTCGATATAGCCGGATCGTCGGATCAAGTGTTGATTCGATGATTTAAGTATAATAATATATGTGATATATTGTATTACATTATCTAATATAGGCTCGCTTTATTATTTCATTTTCTCACTGGATGATACATTGATATATATGCGATATATGTTAATTGTATTATTTTCATTTGTTGCAAATATATAATATATATTATTGTGACATGATATGATTTATTGTTAAACATGTTTAAGGATGATTAAATGTGGTTCGGGTTTGATTAGGGTTAGTTGCTTCATGCACCTTCTAGAAGCTTTATCTTTTGTCATGGTTAAGATATTTTTTTGATGACACGTTGCTAACCAAACCAAACCCTAACTCTAGTTGTTTCTCTACACATTATTAGCCACTCATCCTTGACCATGGTTTATACATCAATCATATACTTTTATTTCTATTCATCACAAAAAGATTTATCATTATCATTTTCCATTATCATCATCTTCTCTCTTGAAAAAGCTCACTAGAAATTCTTTATGTGATGAATAAAAATGAGAAAATGATTTAAAAAGAAAGCATAAATACTACTCTCTCATCCTCATCTCATCTAGCCCATGAGATTAGTGTGTTCATCTCTTTAGAGTGACAAAGCTTGAGTCTTTGCAACTTCGACGTAGATCATCGGAGATTTGGAACACTTCAAGCTAGCATGGATCGTTCGAGTCATGGAGCCTCTCATGAGTCCGGGAGATCGTGGATCGCGGCAAAGGGACTTCTACTCGGAGCTTGTGAAGCGAAGGAGCGGACTACAAAGGTTGTAATCCCTCACACTTAGATAAAAAGTTATCATCTTGCATGTTTAACCCTAATAATCTAGAAAAGATCCCGGCTTTGGGTTGTTCGGCACGTCTAAATTTTTATCCGGGCATGTTTGATGCCTTATGAACCTTCACAAAAGTGCCTAGGAACCCTACAATTGTAAGGGAGCAGTGAGAGGGAGGAGTAAAGGAAGAGACGAGGAGAGGATGAGGAAAATGAATGAGGGGTTGAAGTCGCGGTGGCGAGGGCGACGACGCTGCGACGTGGGCGCGAGCGTTGGAGAGGAAAACGGATCGCGTGAGCGGGCGAAAAGGCGGTAGCCGTTGGGGAAGAAGGAGGGATTTGAAGGCTGGCCGGGTCGGGTTGCTGGGGGTAAAACGGGCTGGCGGGCTTGGTCCAGAAAATTAAATTAATTGTTTAATTGCTTGGAGAAAAAGAGTGTTGGGCTCGGGCCAGGGTTTTAAATAAATCCCATTTGAATTCTAAAGTGGGCTGATGATTTAAGCATAAATTAGAAGTTTAATTTGTTTTGTAAAATGGTATTGGGCTTATTTAATGTTCGGGTTTATAGTAAAATATTTTATTTGTTTTAGTTTTGGTTTGGGTTTGGTTTTCCAAATTGGTTTTCAGAATATAAATACTACGACTTACGCACTAATCCTCACAGAAAAAAATAATGATACGGAAAAAGAAATGATATCGGGAACTTGGGAAAAATAGGGATAACTTTATTGAAGGAAACGGGGATTTATAGAAATCGTGTACAAAGCATCGGTAATAACCTGCCAGACCTAAGAAACTGCGAATCTCTGTAACTGACACAGGTATGGGCAAGTGCTGCACTGCTTCGTTCTTCTTTGGGTCCATACGTATACCCTCTCTCGTAACCACGTGACCCAAAAATTCCACACTATCTAGCCAGAAAGCACACTTGGAGAATTTTGCAAACAGCTGATGCTCCTTCGAGGTCTGCAACGCATTACGCAAATGCTGCTCGTGCTCCTCTCGACTCCGAGAATAAACGTGAATGTCATCAATGAATACTATAATAAACTGATCATTGAAGGGCCTGAAGATATTGTTCATCATATCCATAAAAGCTGCTGGGGCGTTGCTGAGTCCGAACGACATAACCAGAAATTCATAGTGTCCATATCTTGTGCGAAACGCAGTCTTCGGAATATCGTCTTTCCGAACCCTCAACTGGTGATACCCTGACTGCAAATCAATCTTCGAGAAGTAACCATCTCCCTGCAACTGATCGAACAAGTCATCTATACATGGTAGTGGATACTTATTTCGCATAGTGACGCGATTCAGCTGTCGGTAGTCGATGCACAATCTCATACTACCGTCCTTCTTCTTACAAATAAGACAGGAGATCCCCACGGCGATACACTGGTACGAACAAGTCCTCTATCTAACAAATCTTGCAATTTGTTTTTGAGTTCCTTCAACTCCGTCGGGGCCATCCGATAGGGTGGTATAGAAATAGGCCTCGCACCCGGAATCAAGTCAATGCAAAATTCAACATCGTGATTGGGTGGTAATCCCGGTAACTCAGCAGGAAACACATCCGGAAATTCACGTGCGATCGGAACCTGGTCCTACGGAATCTCAGCGGCTCCTACGTCCTAAACAAATGCTAAGAACCCACGACAACCCTTCTTCAAGAGTCGTCCCGCACAAAGAGCAAAAATCATGTTGGCAGGAGTAATATTACAGTCCCCCTGCACAACAAGAACCGGTTCTCCTGGAAAACAAAATCTAACAGCTTTCCCTCGGCAATCTACATAGGCATGACAAGCGGCCAACTAATTCATACTGATAAGTATATCAAAATCTAACATATCCAGGAGAATCAGGTCAACTAGCGAATCTCTATCACCAATACGCACAGAACATGTTCTGAATACGTGTCGAGCTATAAAAGAATCTCCCACCGGAGTAATCACCACTAAGTGTAACTCTAACAATGACGACTCTTTACCCAAAGAAAGTACAAAGCGTGAAGATACATAAGAATGTGTAGAACCGGGATCAAATAAAATATGTGCACCTAACGAACATACTGCAAGAGTACCTGTCACAACTGCATTTGATGGATGGGCATCCTGTGGAGTCAGCGCAAAAACCCGTGCCTGGCCCCTGCAAGCATCCTGTCGTCCTCTACCTCTATATCCTCGACCTCTCTGAGATCGTCCTGCAAAACCTCGACCTCATGGTGCAACTGCCTGGCGTGTAGGGCCTACTGCGGGAGGAAGTAAAGCCATTGGCGTAGAAGGTGGAGGGGGTAAAGAAACCTGTGGAGTAACAGTCCCGCTATAGCGTGTACACCCTCTAGCCGTATGCCCCGGAAGCCCGCAATTATAATATGTAAGTGGGGTCCCCTGATCATCGGGGTATGAACTGAAGATCTGGCCCTGGTTCCAACCTCTTCCAAAACTGCGACCTGGAGTATATCTGCCTCTACCTCTGCTAAACTGTGTAGTCATTGGCCCGATCGGTCTACTCCTCTTTGGCTCCAGAACAACTACTGCCTTACTCAAACGGTCATCTACTCGTATCGCTGCATCCATGGCCTGCGCATACGTATGAAAATGCTGGGAGCCTATAGCCATATACAACTGCGTGTCCAGACTCCTTAAGAACCTCTTCACCTGAAGCTCCTCCGTAGGAACTAAATATGGAGCATAGCACGACAACTGGGTGAATCGTAAATCAAAATCTGCTACCGACATACTTGCAGATTTCCGCAACGCTTCAAAACTGCTGGCTCTAGCGTCCCTCACACTCTGTGGATGAAATCTGGCAAGAAAGTCCTCGGAAAACTCGGTCCACGACATCGGAGGAAGACCCGTAGCTCGCCCTCTCTCCATTGACTCGCACCACTCCTGTGCAAGTCCCTCCAAACGAAAACTAGTCAGCTCAACTGACCTCGCATCAGAACATCGCAATGATCTGCCAATCCTCGCCATCCTATCAAGAAAGGACTGAGGATCCTCCGCTAAATCGGTCCATGTAAATACCGGAGGTCTAAATCTCATAAACTCTGAAAGCGATACCTCCATCACCCTCATGTCTACCAGTGCTACCGTCTGCGTGGGCTGTACCTCGGACTCTGCCACGGTCGGTGCCGGATCCTGTCTCGGTATTCGAGTGGCCTCAGCTAACTGTCCTACCACTCGCTGTAATCCTAACATGCCCTCCTCTATCCTAGTCATGCGATCTGGAGGAGGAGGATCAACATGATCATGCACCACCGGAACGTCCAGTTTAACAGTCGCCATCACAGGCGGACTCTCCCTAGCTACATCTCTGGCCGCAGCTCGCCTAGCTCGCATAGCCATTGCAACTGGAATAGGAAACGAGAGTTGGTAAGGCTTACGAAATAGGAACAATCAATAACAGAGAGTCAAAGGAAGGACAATTCAAGATATACATCCTAAGATTAGTTTGGCTGAGTATGGTAATGTAAATTTGCCGCGGAACATACGTACGATACTGTACACATCCTAAATCACCTACTCCATCAAACCAAAGGTCATCCTAAACCACGGACTCACATCAACTTATCTTAACTCACTACTCGATTCAGTAAGGTTACTTCTAGGCTCTGATACCAACTTTGTCACGACCCAAAGTTTGGATGTGACCGGTACTTAGATTGTATAAAATCTAAAGACATATACACAACCCGAATAAGACGAAACCAAGATCAAAATCCTTTTTGCGGAAATTTTTATAAAAATTTAGTTTTTAAGTAAAAATCATAGTTTTTGTGTAATTAATATAAAACAAGCATAAGGTGTTAAGTTTAGTTGCAACACTAGTTGGGATCAACAAAATACAACAGCGGAATAAAATTTACAACTTATATGTGACCAATAGAATCACAGATATGAATAGAAGAAATATCGGCTAACATAACAGCGATCTCACCTGTCAAATAATATACATAAACTCATCTTTCATTCTAAGTTACAGTACAAGGTCCGATGGAGATTTTCTAGATATCATGATACAATATCAAAAGAGAAGGTTACTACATATGTAACCCACCTATCCAAAAGATGTGATAAAAGCTGCAAAAGTGGATCTACACCGCTGCTAACCGTCCACTCTACCCCTAAAAAGAACTGTGGCACAACGGCGATGAGTTGTCAACTCAGTGAATAAAACTAACATATAACGGTTAATAATGTAAATATGACGATCACCACTAACTGAAATGAGAGCAAGTAAGATATACGATAGTATATGGAAATCATGAATTTGTACTACAAATCAGATAACCAAAACTGAAATCTCATCATTTATTATTAACAATTTCATCTTTCAGTGTCCATCATCGACACAAAACTTCCATTTCTCTCAGGCATCATTCCTCGAACGATCCTGTAATCAACAAAGTCCATCATGTATCCAACTGTATCCCCACCGACTCAGTCTGGATAAAACTGTAAATCCGTAACCGTATACCCACCGACTCGGTCCGGAATAAAACTATAAATCCATAACCGTATACCCACCGACTCGGTTCGGAATAAACTCAAACAAAAAAAACATCTCCTGGTGGACGTGTCACATAAATCATGAAATTACTGGATCTATGTAATAGTACAGGAAAACTCAAACCATAAATTCTCAATAATATAAAGCTTCCTATATCAACTTAGAATACTCGGATGATAAACATGATGTCATTTATGAAAGTTATCACTATTGTTAATAATTTAGATATGATAGGAATCGTATTTAACAAGATGAATATTTACTGTAAATGTGATATGTTAATATCGACGAGGTGTAGTGTAACATGTAAGATGTGCACGTGCGGCATAACTCGTCGATAACTGTGCAGTGTTCTAACAACTAAGGTGAGGTACATGTAGATATGAATGCATATTATCATTTTAGCATACAAAAGTAAAGCATTTATTTAAATAAAACTACGGGCGTAACACGCCATCTCTACAAAATTCCCCGGTAAATGTTTAGTCTACTCACCGGAAATATGTCGTATCTACTCAGGAATCGCCAATCCTTTTCCTTTCCTTGTCGCCTCCGAAACTCCTGAACTCAAATCTAATATTAAATTTAACTTGTATAAGTAAACGGCTACATTCTGATACGGTAAAATCAAGAAACATGAGTTGTACGTGCTAACTACACTACGTACGACTATAGCAAACAATCTAACACTCATCCTCGCTGAAATTTAACCCAACTCTGCAACACGACAAAAAACAGATCGCGATACGTTTTAACCGTGTCGTATTTTGGTTTCTTAGATACCTTTTCCGATATTAGCTTTCAGATTTTATATACAGTTAAACTAACTTGATTAAACAATACCGAAATGACCAAAATTGTACAAAAAAAAACTACCCAACAAGCCAAAACACCCTAGCTCCCTACAAATCCGGTGACACCAGAATATCCCTATTGGTCGTTGGCACAAAACCGAGCCCTCTGGTTCGTGTTCCTATGGGTTGCTCTATATTCAACATACATCATTAAGACCTAGTTTAGTTAAGTAAATTTTTCTCGAAACTACAACAGATTCAAACAGAGCCTAGTTTTGACTAAAATACGATATTATAGAAAATTTTCATTTCAAATTAAACTAGTTACAGAATTTAAATTCCTACTGTGGTTAAGGATTTTTCCTTCAAGAAATTTGTTGGGATAACACTCTCCAAGATGCACAAGCTCCTTGTCTTACCTTGATGGTGAGAATTTCCTAGACTTGGTTCCTCTCTTCTCCTTTCTCTTGTTCTTCTATGTTTCTTTGGTTTTCTATTTATTTCTTTGAAATTTTACATAGTTTAATTTAGCTACTGAACTGAATATAAGCTATATATACGAAAGAAAGAAAGGCTAAGATGAAGGAGAAGGTGTCAAAGGCCAAGGGTGCCATCTTCATGCAAGGAGGAGGTGTGGTGAGGGTGGGTGCATGCAAGAATGATGTGGAATTGATATTTCTTTTCCAATTTGAATTATCCTTTGATTTTATTCTGAACTAAATCTTGGGTAAACCTTTTTCTATTTACACCCCTTAACAAAACTCAATTTGCACAATATCCTAAACTTGTATAAAAACCCTTCACAACTTATGTTATTATATAACACCCTTTTTATTAAAATGAAGCTAAAATTCTCACTAAAACCCTTATAATTTATTTTTGTTGCATACTAAATTTTTTATTTAATTTGTTTTACATACATCTTATGAAATTGTCTTATTTGGTTCTAATAACTTTTTAACTTAACATTTTATTATTTAATTAATTAATTTTATTTATTTCAAAATTTTCAAAATGTTACACTTAGATTCTTGGCGAGTAGGGTCCTATTGAAGACTTTAGGTTGGACTAGACTGATTTAGAATTACATAACCAGAGGATGACTGCCTTGGAGGGAATTCGTAGGTTTCATGTAGACACACACACACACGCACACACACATACACTTGACTTGGTGTATATGTATATATATATATATATATATATATGTATGTGGGTAGGTTTCTATATATATATATATAACATATACACGTGATATGAGGAGGTTATATGATACATGGGGTTGAGTCGGTATGACTGGGCAAGATGCCGTGAGATATTAGATATACGATCGAGTTATGACATGAGATGTGTTATGATATTAGCAGATCGTTGGGGAATGAGAAAGTGTATATTTATATATAAACGATAATAGGTGATGACGACATTGAAATGTACGAGACTCTACAATAGAACCCGGATTGTAATATGTGACTTAATTACGATATGATATATGACATGATATTTTAGTGGATCATTTGACGATGGATATTTACACAGACGATAATATATGTTGATGATATTGGGATGTATGTGATTATAGTACTGTATCCTTGATCATGATATTGTTTGATGACGATACTATAGGAATGATGATGTATATATGTAATAGTTGACCCGTACCCGATTTTAGGATGCCGTACAATGGATTTTACCGTACGAGGCATAGATGTGATGACTGATCCGCACTCTTGACTCGAGGAAGTCATACTACGTACGTGACGCTATTGAGGCTGGATCGCCGACTACTAGAGATACCAACTCAGAGTTTAGGAGGATTATTCTTACCTTTCGACTAGTGTCTTTAGTTAGTTCCTTTGTTGGTTTGGTAGATTTTAGTTTAGGCTCGAGTCATATTCATTTTAAAAACTAACGAATCGTGCCCATTTTTAAGGATAGCCTGAGGGATACTACGGATTTTTCAAAAGACATATCTTTTCTTAAAAACCCCGTAGCCCCTAATTTTCTAAAAACCACGATTCCTGCTTTTTCAAACAACAAACTGTATGACTCGTAATTAGTATGTATTCTCTAGTTGTGCGTTCACTACACTTTCACTGTTATATTCATGTTGTATGCATCGCATTGCATATTCATACCTATGTTTCTTTAGCTAATATGAAACTCTGCCTGTTAGGACACCAGCACCATTACCGATGATGCGCATGTTTCACGTACACTTATTTGCCGTCTCACACAGATCATCATCGGTAATTGCCATGTCACGTGCACTTTTGAACATATTATCTTTTATTGATATAATCCGCTAATGCTAGACCAATATAATATTGTGTGATTACTCTCATGTGCTAGTATAGACTTTGCATTTATTACTTAGACACTTCATGCATTCACATTTTCATATTATCATGCAGTATTGTGGGGCTTATGTCGATACCCATTATTTACTTACTCATGATTTGGGATTTTGGATTTCTATGAGATTTCTGGATTTTAGTGGAAAACCGCAAGAATATATATAAAAACATCTCTCTCTCTCCCTCTCATTTTAAAATACAAGTTGCGGTTTTCTCATGATGTATGTGTCGTCCACCATGAGATTTCATGTTTTTTGTTGGATTCTGAAACCCGATTCGAGGAGTTGATGAACCGTCTCGGGTACATGGTGGGCCCGGTATGGTACCCGGGGAAAGAAGCTCGAGTTGTACACGATGAGCCTGGCAGGGGAAGACTACCTACCGGTGATGTCTGGCGCGGCGGATATCCGGAGGATACCGACCATTGTCGTGAGATTTGATGATATGGGCCGATCCGGACTGAAGGAGCCCGAGATATTGAGACTATGAGATATTGAGACTATGAGGTATTAAGACATTGAGATTTACATATTTGTGTCGATGCTTGACACGGATTTCCATGGATTTCATTGATGATATTTCAGATTACCATACAGATTTTACTATGATACAAGTTAAAGATTTCTTATACAGATATATCCAGATTTCATGGTTGATTGTTTTACATTCATGGTGCATGCATACTCATACACATGACATGTTACTACTTGAGGCACTGACACGAGCACTGAGCATTTTACTTACGCATAGATTATAACCCTGCCACTACTAGATGACTAGTGTTATATTAAGTATATTATTATGACCTATGAGATCGTCGTGCATGCGATTTCTACTCGCAGATGTCTTCTACTCATGAGTTGGCAACTCACCCCCATTGTGCCAAATTTTCTTACAGGTTTCGATGTACAGGTTTCCTTGGCAGCTTGCTGGCACATCATTTCATTCAGGGTGATTTGTTTGGTAAGTTGGTTCACTTGTATCAGGAACGCCGTTGACTTTTATTATTTCATTTGTATCTAGTAATCTCCATCAACCAGACTTGTATTACTTGATAAATTTAGAAGACCAGCTGTTTTTATTTCGATCTTAGAGTCGCGCTTGTATTATTATGGTTTTTGGTGGATTTGGTTTTCTTTTGAGTTTTGCGCCTCGCCCTTCAGCGTTGTATATTATAGTGTATTGTGTGGTTGTTTCCGCCTTTTGGCGGAGAGCTAGCTCCCGCTTGGGGATGCCTTTTTATTGTTGCTTATGTATATATTCTTATTTGTACCCGTTTGGGGCCATTTTTTACAAAGGAGACTTTGCCGAAATTTTTGAGAAATTTGATGTTGCTTTTAAACATGTTTTCCTTTACTTCTTCTTTTAAATGGTTTAGATTTCTGGGCTTCGGCTTACTTAGATTACGTTGCGCCTCTAGACGCTTCGTAATTTAAGTGACGGTCACGTTCCGTACCTTCGGGTGGTGACAGTCGGGAGATCAAGGTGCGGAGATTAGATACAAAGGACAACACGGCAGATCCATTCACCAAGGCCATCCATCAAGTCCAGTTCGAGAGACTGTTCGAGATGTTGGGTATGTGGTATGCCAGCAACTGGCTCTAGTGCAGACGTTGGGAACTCAATATGCTAATTACAGGCCTTAGTGCATGTGGGAGATTGTTGGATATGTATGCCCTAGAGGCCTTCATTATATAGGATGATAGGAATATGTATGTACAGGAAAATCTTGCTCGATATGATAGTATGCTATTTAGTTTTCCTTTATCTTAGCATGTGATATGTTTTACTTGTTATTTCATATTGTTTATACATGTTGATAAAGCCCTTCGGATCCTTGCTTGACTACCAGCGTTATGATGGCAATCATATTTGTGGGAGCTAGGTAGTCAATAAGCACATCCTTAAATGACCCTTGTCGTGGGAGTATCGAGAATAGGCATCGATACTCCAGAGTAGACTAGTGTATACATTTCTAGACCCTGATGAGGGGCGGTGTTTGGTCCCGCAGCCATAGGTGTGAAGCACCTAAGATTGTATACAGGTGCTCACTGGCGGTAAGTACAATTGACGGACTCGCCGAGAACTAGCTAGATGGTATTATACCTATCGTCATATAGCAGTTCTTAGGTGACATGAGTACAGATATTCTGGTGACCTGAGGTCGTCATTCGTCTCGTGTGAGTTCCCACTGTGCTTTGATTACTACCCTACCACGGCTCTACTAAATCTTGCAAATAGGTTTTAGTTGTGTACAGTCCCGAGCCACATGGAGGCAGTGAGCGATTGTTGGGGATTCGTCTCTTCCGGTATATGGATTCGATGTCGTGCTATGTTCGGTTGGCCAACACCATAAGTCCTTGGCCAAGGTGGATTGAGAATTACTGATAGTTTGATCGGTAGATTCTCGGATGGTCTTAAGTCACATCGGTATGACTTGTCAGGTTATTAGGGGTCTGACATTTTCCACCCTCTAGAACCGGCATGCGTTACACTCAGATGAACAGACCGGACTCTACGGAGATTGTCACGGACAGGCTCAGTAGGTGTTCGGACGAGTTTACTCATCGACTTTCTTTTCGACAGATACCTGGGTAGCCATTGCGTACAGCCAATACCACTGACGTGCTTGTGGTTAAATCTACTGCCAGCGTACTGTCAAGTCTTTAGAGTCCCACACAGAGGGTTTCTTTGTTTCAGGCGAAACGATGTAGAGGTCGTATGGTTTTACGTGCAGGGTTTCGATCATATATGTATACTAGCTATACATATTTTTGATCGGACGGATAATACTAGCGGGTTTAGGATTAAGCCGCATTCTAGTATTATAATATTAGATTATTTTCATCTCTTGGTATTCATAGTACGAATACGGGTATGTATATACGGTGATGGGTTTTCGTATAATTTCACAAGAGTGCTTCTAGAAGAAGACACCTCATGTGTGATAAATCCATTATGTTTAAATGGATAATGTGGTACAGGTATGAAGTGTTTTTTAAGCATGGTTGAAGAATAGCTACATTAGTTGACTCACTCATTTGGATAACTATTGAAGCATGGCACATTATTTTTAATGTAAATTATATGCTTGATATTATCACTTAGCCATTCTTCATCTCATTCTACACACAACACTCTCTTTCTTCCTTTGCTCTCTTCTTCTTCCTCAAACCCTAAACACTCCCTTGAGTTGAGAAACCTAGGGTTATTGAGATAAATTAATCCAATAAACAATCTCTACATCTCCTAAGCTACCTAGATTAGCAAACTAGGTACTTTAGTTACCTCATTCTAGAGGTTAGAGCTTGAACCATAGACTCTCGAGTGGATCTTCTTCGACACGAGGAGGCCGATAACCAAGATCAATCCGTATAAACGAGGAGCTTAAGAAGAGGAGAAGAAGACATTAAGGACTTGAACACAAAGGTATAAATCACTTCATAGGGGATTAGAACCTTTGTTAGTATTGCTAGTTAGGGCTTATGGTCGATCTTGGAAGTTTAGTCGATGTTGCTTGCTATAAAATTATTTTTTGTTAATTCCGCCTCTCTACAAACCTTGTGGAGTGTGCGACTTCGACTTACACTACAAAAACCTTCTCATCTTCTTCTGACCACACGAATGCTTCGTCTTTATATGTGAGCTTGGTCAGGGGTGCTACGATATTTGAGAATCCTTCAATGAATCATTGGTAGTATCCTGCTAAGCCTATGAAACTTCTTATATCTTTTACCATCTTTGGTGTTGGCCACTCACTGATAGCTGACACCTTAGCTGGATCAATGGAGATTCCTTTGCCTGAAACGATATGTCCGAGAAATCCGACTTGATCTAGCCAAAATTCACACTTGCTGTACTTGTCGTAGAGCCAGTGTTTTCATAATGTTTCCCGGACAATGCATAAGTGCTCGGCGTGTTCTTTCCGATTCTTTGAATACACCAGGATCTCGTCGATGAAGATAACAACAAACATGTCTATGTACTCTCGGAAAACATGGTTCATCAGGTTCATAAATATGGCAGGTGCATTGGTCACTCGAAATGGCATTATGAGATATTCATAATGGCCATAACGAGTCTTAAACATCGTCTTCGGAATGTCAGACTCTTTGACCTTCATCTGATGGTAACCCGAACGAAGATCTAGCTTTAAAAAGACATAAGATCCACTTAACTAATCAAAAAGGTCATCGATACGCGGTAATGGATACTTGTTCTTAACTGTTACTTTGTTCAGAACTCGATAATTCACACACATCCTGTAGGAACCTTCCTTCTTCTTCACTAATAACACCGGAGATTCCCAACTTGAAGTACTGGGTCGGATCTGTTAGTGATATATGCCGTAGAGGCCATTATTGTATCATACTGGATTGTACATTACATATTGAAAGCTTGGGATATTCACAGTTATAATAACAGTCTTGCTCAAAATGGTAGTATGCTACTTGGTTTGATTCTATATCAATATGTGCATGTGTTTCTGTAAGAATATTGCTTATACATATTGATAGTGCCCTTAGGATCTTTGCTTGACTACCAGCGTTGTATGGCAGTCACCCAAGTAGGGGCTGGGTAGTCTATAAGCACACCCTTATACGGATCCATACGGATCCTTAGTCGTAGGATTATCGAGACGGGGCACCGATACACCATAGTAGACTAGTGTATACGCTTCTCATCCCAGCATGGGAGATGGTCTGTCCAACAACCATTAGTATGTCGTACTGGAGATGTTAGTTATATGTATGCCCTAGAGGCCATTACTGTACATACGATGTATATTGTAGTGGATGCTAGGACATATATAGGGAGGACTTTCTTGCTCGACATGATAGTATGCTATCTGGTTGTACTTTATCTTAACATGTACTCTGATTGTCTCTATATTACATGTTGATAAAGACCTTAGGATATGTACTCGACTACTGGGACTATGATGAGATCATACTAGTGGGGCCACGGTAGTCGACGAGTAAATCCTATAACTGTTCCTAGTCGAGGGTGTATCGAGACAGGGCATCGATGCACCAGAGTAGACTAGCGTATACGCATCTTGACCCATATGATGGGCGATGGATGATCCCATATCCATCGGTGTTTGACATCAAGGATGGTGTACGGGTGCTCAGTGGAGACTGGGTACACTGGACGGACTCGCCGAGAACTCCCAGATGGTATTATACCATACGTCAGATGGCAGTTCTCCGGTGACACTGGTACAGAGTAGTCTGTTGACCCGAGATCGTCATAGAGTCTTGTGTGATTCCCACTGTGCTTTGATTTCCATCATACCACGTCCAAGAGGGCATGCAAAAAGGTGGCTTTTGGGTACAGTCCCGAATTACATGGAGGCAATGAGCGATAGGAGGGGATTCGTCTCTCCCGGTATAGGGAGTTGATGTTGTGCTGTGTTCGATTGGCTATAACCGGAAATCCCTGGCCAGGGTTGCTGAGATTTACTGGTAAGTGTTATCAGTAGTTTCTCGAACTGTTATAGACCTCATATCGACACGACTTATCGAGCTACTAGGGTCTGACGTATACCACCCCTAGGCGAGATATGCGACATATCAGACGACGAGACCGGACTGTACGGGAGTGTTACTGTTTGGATTCACAGGAGAAGTTACAGGCTTGCTTGTTGATCTTCTGAGCGATCAATACCTGGGTAGCTGTTACGTTTACCTGACCGCTTGCAGCTTGTGGGTGTTTGATATGATCATCACCTACTGCCGGCGTATTGACGATTCTTTAGAGTCCTACACAGAGGTTTCTTGACTCAGGCAAAACGAAGTAGGAGCACATATGTGATATGTTCGGGACCGAGGATAATGCGATATGTGATACCGTATTATATTCTCGCGATATTTGTTATCAGCCGGGTCATCGGATCAAGTGTTGATTCGATGAATCGGTACGGATAAATATTAGTCGGTTATATGCGATATAGCCGGATTGTCGGATCAAGTGTTGATTCGATAATTTAATGTATAATAATATATTTGATATATTAAATTACATTAACTAATATTTTCTCACTAAAAGATTCTTTTTCTCACTCGGGTAATACATTGATATATATGCGATATATGTTAATTGTATTATTTTATTTTGTTACGATAAATATTATATATGTGATATATAATATTGTAACATGATATGATAAATAATGCAAATTATTTAGTGGAGTTTAAACATGATTAGGGTTTGGATTAGGATTAAACTTTCTAGATGTTTCTAGAAGGTTTTCTTTTTGTTTTGTGAAAGATATTTGTGTGTGACTCATTCTTAACTCAACCCAAACCCTAACCCTTGGTTAATTCTCTACAATGGTTAAGTGAACCATGGTTGCATAATTGATAATTATCTCCTTTTCCTATTCATCACAAAAGGATTATCAATATTGTTCATCATCTTCTTCCTTCTTCTTTTTTGCTTGAAATGGTTTCTTGCTTTGATTTTTGTGATGGATAAATATGAGAAAAAGATAAATAAAGAGAGCAAAAATCCTACTTCATCATCCTCATCTTCCCTTGCCATTTAGATGAGGGTGTTCACATCATTTCATGAGTGTTAGCTTGTGTTAAAGAAACTTCAAGGTAGATCATCTTAGTATCGAAGATCGGAAGCAAAGGTTGCGTCTTTCTCTTCGTGGAACCTCTCGAGAGTCCGGATCCCGATGATCGCAGCGAAGGGACCACAACACGGAGCATATGAAGTGAAGGGCCGGATCTACAAAGGTTGTAATCCCTCTCACTTAGTGTTAAAGTGTTTAGCATGTTGTTTTTCGCCTAATCTCTAGTTTAAAGTTCCGTATTCGGGTTGTTCGGCATGGCTAAAATTTTAATCGGTCATGGTTGATGCCTCGTAGACCCTTGTGCGTGTGCCTAGCAACCCTACAGGAGATAGTATACAGGTGCTCATTGGGTTATGAGTTACACTGGACAGGACACATAGGGAAGTGCTGGTTGTTATTATACCTATCGTCAGGTAGCAGTTCCCAGGTGACATGAGTACAGTTTAGTCCGTTGACTTGACATCGCTACTTTGTCTCGAGTGTGTTCCCACTGTTCTTAAATTACTACCCTGCCACGGCTCAAAGGAGTCTTGCAAACAGGTAGTAGTTAGGTGCATTCCCGAAGCACTTGGAGGTAGTAGCGGTTATATAGGATTCGTCTCTCTCGGTATTAGGGGTTGATATCGCGCTGTTTTCGGAAAGCCATTACACAAAGTCCCTGGCCAGGGCAAGCGAGATTTACTGGTAGGTACTCCAGTAGTTTCTCAGGGTGTATTGGGCTCTATCATGGCATGACTTTTTGCGTTGTTAGGGGTCTGACATTTACCATCCCCCTAGGCCCGATATGCGAGTATCTTAGACGAACAAACCGGACTGTACGAAGATTGTCATAGATAGGCTTAGTAGGAGTTCGGATGAGTTTGCTTATCGGCCTTCTTATCGACAGATACCTGGGTAGCCGGTACGTGCAGCTAATACCGCTGACGTGCTTGTGGTTAAACCCACTACCAGCGTACTGTCGAGTATTTAGAGCCCCATACAGAGAGTTTCCCTGCTTCGGGAGAAACGATATAGAGGTCGTATGGTTTTACGGCAGGGTTTCAATCACATACGTGTACTTGTGCACGAATGATGTTTAGGCGGATAATACTAGTGGGTTTTGCTTTAAGTCGGATCCTAGTATTATATTGTTAGATTATTTTCGTCTCTTTGTATTCATATTTTTCGGAATACGGATATGAGTATGTATATACGGTGAGGGGTATTCTTGTAATTTTCTCAAGAGTGCTTCTAGAAGAAGAGACCTCATTTGTGATTTAATCCATTTTGATAAATGGATAATGAGGTGTATCTTGGACTTGATTGAAGCATGGCTACTTAGTGACTCATTGTTTTTGTGACTATTGAAGCATTGTTGATTCAATTATTTGAATTATTATTTGCTTCCTTATCACAAACCATTAGCCATTCTCTACACTCATTCTTATCATTACACTCCCTCTCCTCCAAGCTCTCTATTTCTTCCTCAAACCCTAAAAGTCTTATGTATTGAGAAACCTAGGGTTAGTGAGACATATTAATCCATAATCATTCTTTACATCATCTAGGCTATCTAGTTTATCGAACTAGGTACCCTAGTTACCTCAGTTTAGAGGTTGGAGCTTGAAGTACATACTCTCGGGTGGATCATCTTTGACGTGAGGAGACCGACGTTGCAACTGCGATTCGTACACTTCGAGGAGCTGATGAAGAGGGCAAGAGAATCAGCCGAGAGGAAAAGGGGTCAATGAGAGCAAATGAAGACCCGAAGGACTAGTTGTTCGGTTACGCCAGCGCCCCGGCCATCAATCCATGGCCAAATGAGGAACAAAAATTTAATAAACTGGCGCTAACGGAAGCTGAGTCTACGGATAGACCCATAAGCCCTAGATAACAAAAACATGCAAAAGGTTAGCGTGGTTATACCGAACGATCCGAGTCCTTCGGTCTTCAACCTCTGTCCCAAACTCCTCACGGCTTCTTTTATCAAGTTTGATCTCCAGTCTCCCCACATCGAAGAAGATCCACGTCAAGGGTTAGTAATACGGGCTCCGACCTCAAAACCGAAGCAATTCGAGTATCTAGTTTGCTAACCTAGATAGCCAAGATGAAGTAGAGAGAGTTTGTGATTACTTTGTCTCAATACACTTTAGGTTTCTCAACACATGAGACATGTAGGGTGGAGGTTGAAGAAGATGCCATGTGTGAAGAGTACGAGCAAAAGAAAAGAGCAAGCTAAGAAATGTGTCTGCCTTTTCTTGAGATGTTTTTGGCTAGTGTTTTGTGCGTGTTATTTTTTGAGCACTTAAAAGAAAATCCTCACCAATAATTAGCAGCCCTCTCACTACAAAACTATCACACACAAATATTTTTTCCAAAACAAAACCAAACATGTCATCATGAATCATCTCATGACTGATAGCCATAAGTCACCAAGTGCATGCACTCACACATTCCATCTAATAAACATTAACCTAAATGTTTATCGCCAAAAAAAATGGCAACTTCAAAAGTAAACTTGTAACGAATTACAATAATACCCCTCATTCGTATTTACATACCTGCATCCGTATTCCGACTGAATACGAATACAACGAGACGAAAATAATCCAAAAATATAATACTAAGATCTGGCATAAACCAAATCCCACAAGTATTATTCGTCCGATCATTATCCGTGCACAAGTGCACGTATATGATCGAACCCTGCCATAAAACTATACGACCTCTACAACGTTTTACCTGAATCAGGGAAACCCTCTGTGTGGGACTCTAAAGACTCGTCAATACGCTGGTAGTGGTTTTAACCACAAGAACGTCAGTGGCACTAGCTGTACGTAACGTCTACCCAGATATTGAGAGAAAAGGGAGGACGACGAGCAAACTCATCCTGAAACTCTACTGAGCCTGACAGTGACAATATCCGTACAGTCCGGTCTGTTTGTCTATGAGTATCGCATATCGAGTCTAGGGGGGTGGATAAAGTCAGACCCCTAATAACGCAACATTTAGTGTCGGTAAGAAGCCTATCACCACCTGAGAAACTAACGATCCTAGATCAGTAATTCTCGACTATCTTGGCCAAGGATTTCTGGTGATGGCATGCACTTTGCGACATCAACCCCCAATACCAGGAGAGACGAATCCCCTGACGGTCTGCTCACTGCCTCAATGTGGCTCGGGACTGTACCCAACTAAAACCTGTTTGCAAAACTCCTTTGAGCCGTGGTAGGGTAGTAATCAAAGCACAGTGGGAACTCACACGAGACAAATGATGATCTCAGATCGATACACTAATCTGTACACATGTCACTAGGGAACTACTATCTGACAATAGGTAAAATACCAACTAACATATTCCCGGCGAGTCCGTCCGGTGTACTCATAACCCAATGAGCACCTGTATACGTCTTAGGTGAACCAACTGACACCAATGGCTTGTGAGACCGGCCACCGGATCTCGATCAATATACACTAGTCTACTCTTGGAGTATCGATGCCCATTCTCGAAACTCCACGACTAGGGACACTTTAAGAATGTGCTTATAGACCACCCAACTCTCATGTATATGATCGCCATCATACAGCTGGTAGTCAAGCAAGAATCCAATGGGCTCTATCAACATGTAATAGTGATCTGTAATGTCACCTGAAGCATGTACACGATGATAAAGACAAACCAGATAGCATACTATCATCTCGAGTAAAACTGTTCTACCAGTATAGGTCCTCCCTCAATCATTGCAATCACGTGCCTGCGATCCAATAATTCACTTGAGGGCACTATCGGAAATAATCTACCACTTGCACTTAAGGCTAATTATTGCGGTGTCGCATACTCACAACTCGTGTGATACCGAACACCTAACTTCTCTACTAATCAGTTTCACAAAGCTCGTTTGTAAAAATACCGCGTTCGAGAAATAGCCTCAGTGAGTAGATCCGCTCCATTGTTTCTTTCTATATCTCTCTTTATCTCAAGTTCACGGAGAAAACCATCTCCCGAAATGATCAATACCTGTCTTAGAATATGTCTGGATATCTGATAGGACCCTAGTTCACAAATGAACTCCAAATCCAGCAAACTTCTTAGATCATATCGTCAACTGAATTTAATCAGTATCTTGGGCCATGCCTTCCTCAGTATCCTCTTGGACCACCTGTCCAAACTACCTCCCCTCAAAAAAAGGAAAACTATAACTCTGACACTAACTTTGTCATCCAGGTCATCTTGGAAGCTTGGAATGATAACCATCTCTCGAAGGAGGCTGCCGTTACCAAATCCCTAGAACATCCACTTATGTTCATAAACTGCTTCCGAACGTTACTTTGGGATTGGATTAATATATATGTTTATTGCAGCTAATGCAAAAACAACATCTGGTGTGGTACTTGACATCTCATGATTGACTCAATTGCCTAAGCAAGTGATATGCCAATCATGCACATCCCTCTTCCTTTTAGTCTGTAAGACACCTTTAGAGAGGGTGACTCCATCACCTGCAGGTACACCACCATACCAGTAGTCGTCCATTCTAAAACACCTTTAGAATACTGTCGTATTACCCAGGTTGGGAAACTACCCAAATCTAGATCTAAAACCATAGATCTAGTAACCAGAATGCCTGATATAATATCCATATCCTATGTGGAAAAACCACTGTGTGACAATCACAGTATAACCGATCTTAGTATAGGAATTTCGCTTCCTAAAAAGTGTATGTCATCCAAATTTCAGGACATCACACCCTATTACCTTCTTAACAGATCCTTCTCCTATTATGATGAAGTCAAAGTGTAACGCCTTAGGATTTCGATTAGTGTTAATTAAGTGATAGTGCAGGTTTTCTGTAAAAAGTTTACCATTTCGGGTTTCTCACATTTTATAACATTTAAATAATAATTTATTTTTTATTTGTTATGGCTTGCACGCACGTGTGCACGTTAATGTGAGGGTTTGTTTGTGCTAATCTAGTTAGTGACCTTGACAACTTAAGTTAATCATAATCCTTACTTTGCTTTAATCCAATTCCTTGTTTAACTTTAACCCTAAACCCATGGATATTTTGGTTGTGAGAAGATATTTTCCTTTTTTGTTTTGGAAGTGAGAAGAGGTGGCATGTTAGTCATGGTTGCATTAATGATGATTGGTGCACTCACCCCTTACTCTCACCTCTCTCTCTCTCTCTAACTGACTCACACTCTCTCATTTTTCTCAATCTCTCATTATTTTTCATTTGCTTCAACTCTCAACTGAATACATAACCTTTCCTTCACTAATCCCTTGCTAAACTTCACAAAATCATACCCAAATCACTTCATAATCCTTGTTTTGCCTCTAGGATCCATTGGAGCTTGGAAAGCTAGGATCTTTAAGCTTGTTGGAGTAGGTAATGATCTCTATCTGTTCTATATGATGTTATAGTGTTGTGTAGCCTTTTAGTTTTAGTTTAGAATGCGTAAAGTTTAGTTTCGGGTAAATATCATATTTTTTATTGTATTTTTGGTGTCTTGGATGATCTGCTATCAAACCAGGTATTTGTTGGAAAAGCTCCCATCACAGCGACCTTGTGTAATGACTTAGAACCCACCATAAAAACCCGAGCCCAATCCCTTTCCTTTTGGCCGCAAATTAATTGCTTCTGGCCGCAAATTGCGGCCAGACTGGTGAGTTGGGTGTTTTGTTTTGGTCTGGAGATCTCTAGGGTTGTGTGTGGTCTTGTGGTACGTGCAACTTTTATAAATTGTTTGTTTAGCAAAATCTGGGATCGCTTTGCTTATTTCTTTTGTTTCGATTACACGCGTTACGTTATCCGATACGGTTCGTGTCTTTGTGTAGCTTTTGCTCTTGAGCTGGTTTCGTAGTGTCGCTACGAGCGTTAGTTACTAGACGAACACTGGAGAGTATGTTTGGAGTTGGTGCGTCGGTCAAACGTAGTTTGTACGTGTTATTGGTCGATTTCTAATATATACACTTGCTTTGTTGTTATGTGATTTTAGGATCGCAGGCGGGGACTTCGGACGTTGCGAAGAAGGGAAAGTGAGTGGTTGGCTTTACTTAGCCCAAGATCTTCTGTGAGTAGATTTAACATCTACAGGGGAATCGCCCGCATGGCGTTATGCGTCAGGGCTACATATGATATGCCATTAGCCTCATATTTATTTGCATATATAGAGATTGTGCATGAACTCATTTCATATCATTATTTATTGTGTTTAGGCTTGTATCCATTGGACACTGCACTATTATTGACAATTCATGTTGCACGAGCACTGATTGTATGCCACTCACACCGTAAATAATTGCCATGACACGCACAACACCTATACATACGTGATACTGTATTATGCATATGACTTATAGCATATCTGTATACCTACATGCTTACACATATGCCTTGACATGCCTACATGCTAGTTATCCATATACCTATATGGTATTGTACCATTAGTGACAGGTATATACATATACGAGACATAGCTACATGTACATCTTGCATACATACTTACACATACACCCGTATGGTATCACATCATTATTGATAGGTACATGCTTATACACCTTGCTATAGTTACATGTTCACTTTTATATGATGTTGCATTTGGTTTCGGAGAATTAGGAACCGCATGATATATTAATAATGTGTTGCAGTTAAATAGCGGTTTTTCCTTTATATGCTCATATTACTATTTCCTCTTGCATATATTATATTCATATGATGTTTTACTCCTATGTATATATATCAGTGGTATGGGACGCTGTTATCTATATACACATATATAATGATCTTTGCAATTATATTTATTGATTTATTGATGTTTTCTGGATTTGAGGACCGCGGTGGTTTTTTATGAAATTATGCATTATTTGAAAAACCCGGTTTCTCTTGATTTAATATTTCAGCATCCACCATGAGATTTTTGATATATACCCCATGCGAGGAGTGGAGTGGGACGTGTGCGTGTACATGGTGGGGCCCGGGGGTACCCCGGGGAAAGAAGATTGCAGATGATGGCGATGAGTCAGTGGGGGAATCCTACCTACCGGTGAAAGTATTGGAATCGTCGGTGATCGCGGAGATATCGACCAGAGTCATATACGTATGGATATATGGAATTTCGAGTGTCGAAGCTGGACATTCGGGTTTCGGTATCGTATAATACGTTCCTATCAGGGCCAGTCGTGGTGACGACGCCTGATAGATCAGTTTTTATGTGTCGATGCTAGGCACTAGTTTTCATGATGTTTTCGGGTGTCGATATTTGACACTCCGGTTCCTTGAGACTTAAAGGATATGATGGCCAATATTATGGTCGATATGAGGGCCGGTATTATGGTCGATATGATGGCCGATATGAGGGCCGATCTAAGGGCCGATCTAAGGGCCGATTTGAGGAATTTGGGATTTAGATTGTCTTGATGGACATTGGTCCTGCCAAGATGAGGATTTCGTAAGGATGACATGTTTTATCCCATACTCCGCATTTATTTTATATGCATTGCTTCATGTATTAGTAGTACTTGATAGAGTACCTTTCTTGACTGTTGCATATACATATTGCCATATTATTGCTTCATGTATTAGTAGTACCTGATAGAGTACTTTTCATGACTGTTGCATATACATATGGCCATTTATTGCTATTGGCTTGCATGTGATAGATTCGCGCAGTACATGCATACTTGTGATTACATGCATATGTTATTTACTATTCACGAGTTGGCAACTCACCCCCGTTATGCCACAGTGTTTTGTAGGTAGTCCATCAGGGCAGTCAGGACAGGGCTTTCATCTATCGTATCATCTTTTGCAGCGGATACCACTACGGCTGACTATGTGCAGTTTTGCTCTAGGTTGGTTTTGGCGGTTATCCGATGATGCTCATTTGTATATTCGTTGTATCTAGTATCTCCATCTACTATTTCATGTATTGACTTAGAGACGAGTTGTGAGGCAGATATTGTATATTATTTGGTGATTTGGAGGTCGTTTATGCAGTTTTTATTTCTATCGTCTTTTTCTTCGCTACGGCGTCGTATATCTATTGTGGTGGTTATTTTCCGCCTTTCGGCATGGATTTGCTCCCGTTTGGGGATGCTTTACTTATATCTTTTGTTGTACCCTTTTGGGGGCTTGTTTTACAAAAGTGATGCTGCCAAAATTTTAAAGGAAATAAAGTTGGATTTTAAAGAATTTTGATTGAGATTTCAAAAGCTTTAAAAATATCCTTATCACTTATTACTTTTGATGGTTTAGATTGCTGGGTTTTCGGCTTACTTGAATTACGTTACGCCTGGAAACGTTATGTGGTTTAAGGGTCGTCACGTGCTAAATTTCAGGTCGTGACACAAAGCCCATGACTGTCACATCAAAAATAGATGATCTATCTCCACTATACCTTCTTTAGACTATAAATAGACATAAGCTACTTGTCCATTATGCTTCCGCTGCTCCCACTGACTACAACAACCCTCTGGCAGAGTCATATACAGCTGCACTTCTAAAGCTAGTTTAGAACGATGCTATACTCATCCTCTTGCCGGGTCTCACAGTCTGGAACAATAGTACTGTCATGTTTGGGTAAACAAGAACATCCTTGTCACCGTCTTTGAGGATACCGAAGTACCTCTCGGGTGCCTGAGGTTACCCACCATATCTGCGGAGTGGCTAATGGAATGTCAAACCCGATTGAATCTTTAGGTTCTATTAAATTTTCAGTAATCATTTGTGGTTCTGGAATCACTTCCAGTTCTACCATACTCCCATTACTGTTTTCTGGAAAAAAATTCCATTTTACTAAAATTGTGGCGAGTCAAGAACAATATCACTATTGATCTTCCAGATGGTAGAAAGTTAACCCTTGTTATAGCCCGGGATAACCCACAAACTGCCATTACAGAAACGCGCCTTGAGTTATCCAGAGTCTAGTTTTAAGCATAAGCCGGACAACTCCATATACCTTAACATCGTTAAGATATGAACCATTCTATATAAAATATAGAAACATATGCACTAATTTAATTGGAACCAGATTCAAATCATGCAGCTATCTCCAGTGTATGTCAACTAAATGGAAGGAGGCCGATCAACATTACTCAATTAGGAGTGGATCCAAATATGAGTAATCTGAAAGAGAAGCAAGTTCTCAAAACTATTACTATCAACTGAATACCAAACACAAGTATCTACATCTTCGATCACCTTGAAGAATCCTGATAGTTGCAACACATAGTTCTCTTCTTTATTCTTATTCCTATAACTTCTCAAAACTTGGACCTTGTATTTCTACGAAATACTTGTCTAAAACTGGAGAAGTCACAAGTAAACAGAATATAGTATGAGGACCAACCCCTTTGTCCTAATGGAAACCGGACAACATACAATACTTTGTATAAGTCCCCTGAGTTGAATAACTCAAACCCTATGCGTTGTTGGTTAAAAACTGTACTATGGTTAAGAAGAATTACACCGTTGTTTAATGCTCCTTACCTAATTATCAACTGATATAGGTAAATGTCATGGACATAATTTCAAAAAGTTATATCTCACTTTATAAAATAAACATACAGATATATCTGTTTGAAATTGGTGCATAACAATGGATATTCAAAACCAAATATTTTCCGTTAGGCAAAACCTCAGGTGATTTCCTCAAATATCACCAATTAAAACGAATTCCGATATAAAGAGGATATAATCACCTAATTTCCAATAATTTACTCCCACTCATCATTTGTAACACCATACAAATATGAGACTCAAATCTGGTAAATACATACCCTGGAGTAAGTATCTAATTGGAAAATCAGTTTTCAATTAACAATACACAGTGAAAATGAAACATGAAAATGTTTCGTAGGGGTAGCAGGGTATTCCTAGTAATTCCTCTTCCATTATCCAGATTCATGACTGTGACCTTATATTTCCTTGCCATCTCTCCAAATCCCTTTATTTGTCTTTACTTATTAGCTTCTGAACACCTCCCTTAGGCTAAATGGTTTTCTTCCTTCCCTACCGTCCAACACCAGCCTATGGTTTGGAAGAAGACTATCCATTAAGCGTAATAGGTGTACTCTCCTAATCCTAGGAGCCCTCGCAACCTGAGAAAAGGTAAAAGGAAAGAAGACAACTGTACAATCCTTATTTTATTTCTCCTGAACCAGAATCTATTCTCGAACTGGAAAAAGTTCCTTCGAGTTGGTATGTAACTATACGATGGATTATCCAATAAATGTGGATCTTCGTAGTGATACGGGGTGTTATGGAGAAATACAAAGGTGAAGTAGGAGTGGCGATGAGATACGCGGTTTGGTCGTGAATGATAGCAGTCGCAAACTTTGCCTTCTTTCTAATCCCATTATTTGTCTTTACTTATTACCTTCTGTACACCTCACATAGGCTAATTGGTTTTCTTCCTTCCCTACCTTTCGGCACCTGCCTATATTTTGAAAGAAGACTATCCAATAAGCGCAATAGGTGTACCCTCTCCTAATCCTAGGAGCCCTCACAACCTGAGAGAAGGTAAAAGGAAAAGATAACTGAATAATCCTATTCAATTTCTCCAGAACCGGAAACCATCCTCGAATCTGAAACAAGTTTCTTCGAGTTCGTATGTAACTATATGATGGTCATATCCAATAAATGTGGATCTTCGTAGTGATACAGAATATTCCGAAGAAATTCAAAAGGTAAAAGTAGGAGAGGCAATAATAAATGCGACTCTGACAATCCAAAAGCCAATGTGTTTTAAGAAGATTCGGTTAACTTGGTTCAGGAGTTCTTGTCTAGGGTCGGGCCATGGTCGCTACCAAAGAGAGAGAGAAAAGAAATACTCGGCGTGAACTCTAATTTAGATTAGAATGATTAATCACTTTATCTAATCAGGATGTCTCCCACTGTATCCTCAAATTCTCCTCCAAACCCAAAGGAGAATTAATCGGGGTCATCTAAATTCACTTGAGGAGTAAACCAACTCATCAGTGGGAATCGGGATCCAACTATCATTGCATGATAACTTGATCTAATCCACTCAAGTTATCACACTCCAAAAGGTATGCACATGCCTGGAAAGTTCCAATTTCTTTAGAAACCCCCGATGTGATTTTTACCCCATGCTCTTATGACCTTGACTAAGGCCAAAAAATCATAAGTCACATGTCAAGTTCTACCCGTCATTGTCCAGGTTAATTTGAACCCACCCGTACTCGCCCTTGACTAAGGCTAACAAGGTTGTACGACTGTCCCAAACCAACACATCTATCTATGCAACAGAAAAGTAACAAATAGCTCCCATATACTATGCCTTGACTAAGGCCAAAAAACATAGCATGAATACTATGTGCTACCCGTCTGAAATGACGGAGGGCTACGAATGGTTTTTGGCGGAAAAACCTTTAACGTAATGAACTTGATATTGTTGAAGGAACCATATAGCTTTACAAATATATAGTGGCGAAAACTTTAGCTAAAGAGGTCACTCCCGGTGAAGGGATCTCGGCTCTTTCCTCGTGGAATGTGGTGCAGGATATTCCAACCGAATACCTCGATGCAAAGCAAAAAAGTAATTGACGTGAAGTTATTACCCTGACGCAAACTTCTGCCCAACAGGTCTCTCCTGGTGAAGGGATCTCGGCTCTTGCCTCGTTGAATGAGGTGTTGGATTTTCATAACCGAATACCGCTGTGCAAAACAAAAGAAAACGTCCTTGTAATAACAGCTTTTGAAAATTGTTCCAAAAACATAGAATAGGTCTGTTTTCCTTGCATTGATCAGAATCAACGTAGTCCCATCAATTAATCACACCAGAAAAGAACGAAAATATGATGTACGTATATGCCATCTGCATTCGCCACTGGGCCCCGTCATCACCCGTTAGGTTACTTAACTAACGACAGAGCGGGGGCTGAACTAGCACGGGTGTAAAACAGATACAACATCTACTAATATATATATAACAATATATAATAATCATTCCAAGCATGATAAATGCGACATTACAGATAAGCAATAAGCATTCCAGAACAATATTGATAATCTGGGAGCCCCGGGTTTCCTTTGAGCCGCAAGTGAAACCCGACGTTCCCCTAGTCGTGTGGATAGCCTGTACAATGAAAACCTAGACTCCTTTGAGAGCGGCAAGTTACCCGCCAAAACCAGAAGTGAGGCAACCCCTTCATCAAAGTGAATGGTCCACCGGGCACTTCACGGAATCCGGTAACTTGAGCACCCCTCTTTGGGTCAACCAGTACTCCTACGAGTGCGGAGAATAGCCCTCCAATTCTAGAGTGAGGCCCTCTCCGTCTCAACGCCATGAGATGCGGGCATGTTTCCCTCTAGAACCCGGCTATCCGTGCACTCCATCGTAGGGTAATCCTAGTACAGAAAAGAAAAATATGTACAACGGTGACATCGACCTCAACCCGGTCATGCCCCAAATAAATAATATACAAACAGGCAGTGATGGCAGTCCACATGTCGGACGCCCGCCCCGCGATATCAAATGTACAAATAAATCCAAACTATACTACCATTGCACCCGAGACATTCACCACGACGATCCCGCCACAACCACAGCACAACACAAAACATCAACGTGAATGTCATGTTCGCAAACCCATCTAAAAGAGCATATAGCAGTTAGACGAGTTGTACCGCTTTAATAACATTCACGGTCGCAGATAGTAATGTATGTACTGAAAACTACGACATTAGAATTTCGCACGCAATTAGCAAACTAAACCAATTTCCAAAACCATGAAAAAAACAGTGAGCTAAAGTTCCAAAAACCGACCGTTTAAAGCCAATTCGGAAGTCCGAATCCAAAAGGAAATGCGCCCGAACCTTCGCGAAGAGTTAAAGCACGAAATCAACTTCGAGTCGGGGGGCTTATATGGGGTAACCCACCTATGAGGCCACCACGAGTTGGCCAGGGGGTGAGGCAGACCCGAAACGGCACAAGGTAGGGCAGTTTCGGGTCCCCACTGCCAAGTCCACCTTGTGGTGGTCTTTGGGAGTGGGCCCAGCCGTTCGGCCCGCCCGGGGGATTCCTCGGGATGCCCATGCACCACCCCGCGGCTTCTCAGTTCAAACCGTGAGCGTGCGGGGTGTGCAAACATCTCAAACTTTCAGTTTTTGGAACTTTTTTATAGGAAGTTTTTGCACGACAAAAACGACGGATTTATAATGTCGCAATCAGTTAACTAAGGCTTATAGAGCGGCTCCGATACCATGTTGGGTTATGCCAGCGCCCCGGCCATCAATCCGTGGCCAAATGCGGAACAAAAATTTAATAAACTGGCGCTAACGGAACCCGAGTCTACGGATCGGCTGTAACATTTCAGAGAATATAAAATATTATTTTTGGAATTTAATATTAAAATAATATATTTCGCGAAAACTACCCGATTTGCGAAATTGGGGTTTTCGTAAAATGGTATAAATATATACCAATATCTATGAAATAATTGGAAATTAAAATAATTTATTCATTTAATAATATATTTATTCGATTTGGCATTTTTATAATTAATTATATGCAGTTTGGATAAAAATTGATTAGTGCACTGCTAATCGCGATTAAGCCAAATCCGTGTTTTTACAGTTTTCCATGGCTAGTGCACCATATCATGTTGCATTTTGTTTCATTTGTGTTGTTTTATGGGTATTATGTGTATTTTTGTGAGAAAAAGAGAAAATGGTAAAACAGTGAATTACTGGAGAGAGAGAGTGAGAAATGAGTTGAGTGAGGGTAAGAATAAGAGAGAGAGGGGGGCAGCCATTCATTCATCCCCCATTAGTTTTTCTCATCATCTTCCTCCTCATCTCCCTCCACCTTCAACCCCAAGTTTCATCTCCAAATCTTCATCAAAACCCTACCACCTCTTCATTAAAGTTGATCCCCACCTCATCCTCAATACTTTGGACCCATCAATGTTGGAATTTGGAGAATATGGGAAGCTAGGGTTTTTCATGAGTTGCCCAAATGAGGTATAATTCCTTCATCTAGTTTAGTCTAAGTTTAATAGCACCCTATAGTAGTTTAGAGTTTAATCGATTTGAATTTGTGATGTTTGAAAAATTCAAGAGAAGTGTTTGGGTGATTGTGTGGATTTGTGATGTTTAGGGGCTGTTAAAAGTCCTTAGTGTTGATTTTACAGGCCAAGACCCGGATTGGAAACCAAAATACAGACTTAGGAATTCATCCGTGTCGGATTTATGAGGTTGTGTTGGCCTACAGGGAATCTTGGGCAACCTGGGAAGTTTCAGAGTTTAACAAATAAGTCCATTGACCTATATTGACCACTAGAAACCCACAGTAGAAGTACGAGCCCATTTCCTCATCAATTGGCCGGCAAGACCGGACCTTGGGGCATTGTCGCCGGTTTTCTGTGAGCTCCTGGGGTTGAGTTTTTGGCTGTAGCTCCTAACCCCTATAAACTATCCCCTATACTTTCTAGTTTAGTCCCAGTTTACCTGAATCAAAATCTGGGAGCTGTTCTGAGTGGGTTTGGCTATGTTTTCCCGATATCTGAACTCCTGTTTTGGTATTTGGATTTTATGAACTTGGGATTTGGTATTTGGTATTGTGTCTGATCGTTGGACGTTTGTACGTCAACGACGAGGGTTTTTTGATTGTTTTCGCATGCGTAAGCTATGGGTTCTAACTGATAGGCAATTTGTGTGCCGTATCAGATTTCAGACATTTATTTTAATAGTATTTGCGATATGTGTTAATTTGTAGGTACCTTCGTGTGGATTCCGAGACAACGGAGCATATCGACTACGGCTGAACAAGAAGATCCGCAGGTGAGTAGATTTATATCTACGGGGGAAGTCGGGTGGATGGCGTATATCACCCCCGTAAATTTTGATGGAAACCGATATATAGGATATGGTTAAGAAAACCTATATTAGGAAACTAGGGATATGGTTAAAAGGATAGTTAGAAGTGATATAATATGATTAATACGTGATGACGAGATTTAAGATATCAATATGATGAGATAAGATGATACGAGCGGATACGATTGATATAAGATTTATAGTGGCATGTTATGAGAATGTTATATACAATAAGATATGACATTTATGCAGAATAACAAGATATAAGAATAATGAGTGATGTACCGTATGAGACTTGAGATCCTTACCCTCATTGTCGTATTGGTCGATAGATCCCTATTTTTGTTAAATGTCACTGTACAAAGGATTACCGTACATGATGTGAGTTACCGGATAGATGATCCGCGCTCGTGATTTGAGGATGATGTTCGATGATATTGCCGTATCGGATATTATAAGACTGGATAACCGATGTAAATGTGTCATTCGAACCATATATATTTCCAAACTGAAGAATCGTATGCATCTCTTAAATAGATACCTTGAGGGACGTTACGGATTTTCAAATGATGTCTTTTCCTTAAAAACACCGTAGCCCCTACTTTCAAAACTACGATTCGCATCTTTTAAAAACTGATCGTATGGTTCTTGTGTAGATATTAGATTAGATATGTTTGCTAATAGCGTTGCGCCCACGATTTACTTTATGCTACGTTCATGTTATTCTCATTGCATTACGTATACATGTGCTAGTACACCTACACCATTATCGATGATGTGTATGTTACACTTACAAAGATTGGCCGGCTCACACACTTCATCATCGATAATTGCTGTCACTACACAGTAGAATTGCTGCATCATGATATGACTACTTGCATGATTTACTTGCTATGTTCACATCATTACGATATGTCGCATGATATACTGATATTATCACATCACTTTTCCTTGTTGCATGATTTACGGATATGCTTACATTTCTGTCATATGCCTCATACATCATGCTTTATGATTATACGCATTGAGATATGTTGTTTTCATGAGATTTCTGGACTTGAGAACCGTGGTCAAATTTCAAAGGAAATTATGTGTTGTTTTAAAACTCGGTTTCTCTTGATATGATATTTTGAGACGTCCACCATGTGTTTTCTCGGTTCTGAGATTGGCATATGAAACCCGATTCGAGGAGCGGGAGGCACAGTCTGCGGGTACTTGGTGGACCCGGTATAGTACCTCAGGGCAAGAGGTGATTTTCGTGGTTTAGACGATGAGCCTAGCAGAGTGACCACTACCTACCGGTGATAGTATTTTGATTCGGCGGTTATCCGGAAGATACCGACCGGAGTAGTGAGATAAATAAGAGGGTCGACCAGAGAGTGCGGCGCCTGAAGGCCGATCTTAGGATGCGGCGCCTGAGATATGAGGATTTACGTGCCGATGCTGGACACGGGTCTCATGATGTTTCGAGTGTCGGTGTTGGACACTCCGGTTCCATGATTTGATGTGTCATTGATGGACACACGTTGATTTATATCCTTATATTTACATGCATATGTTTTCACGATATTTACATGCATGATGTTGTTGGGTCATTGGTTGACATGTGGATGAGATCAACATGCATCCAGGAATTGATTATATGGTTGGATGATATCCACCTGCATATAGGCATTAAGTATATTGTTGGCACATATGCAGATACGGTCACCCTATATATCATAGTATTATCATTATGATATAGTTGACCTAGGAATCGTTGTTTATTCGATTTCTACCTGATGATATTTTCTACTCACGAGTTGGCAGCTCACTCCCATTGTGCCACAGTTCTTGCAGGTTGACCGCATGGATCGGTAGTGGCATCGTTTGCACACAGCTTGTATTCTGGTGACTTGCTTTGGTAGGTGGTACATGTTGGATCGCACCACTATTGTTTTTATTTACATGTTGTATCTAGTTAACTCCATCAATCAGAAACTAGTATTTGTATAAGTAGTAAGACTTAGTGAGACTTGTGGTTGTGAGACTTAGAAAAAGGGTTTATGTTCGCTTATTGGGTTGATGTCTTGCTTTATTCTTTATCCTTTTTGTTGATCTTCGCCATTGGGCATCGTATACATGTTTTATGACTTGCGTGGTTGTGATTCCGCCGTTTGGCGAAGAGCTAGCTCCCGCTTGGGGATGCCTTTATAATTATTATGTATATGTGGTTTTAATTCAAAATATACAAAGGAGTTACTGCCCAAATTTTTAAAAAGACGAAACCTGTTTTTCAACTGGTAATTCCACTTGCATTTTTCATGTTCCACTATTTATGCATTTAAGATTGTTGGATATATATGCCCTAGAGGCCTACATTGTATAGGATGCTTGGGATATGTATGTACATAACAGTCTTGCTTGATATGATAGTACGCTATTTGGTTTGACTTTGTCTTAACGAATGATATATTTTACTTGGTATTTATATATATATATATGTTGATAAAGCCCATAGGGTGTTTGTCTGACTACCGGCGTTGTGATGGCAGTCATACTAGTGGGAGCTGGATAGTCAATAGGCACACCCTTAGATGTCCCTGGTCGCATGAGTATCGAGATTGGGCATCGATACTCCGGAGTAGACTAGTGTATACATATCTAGACCCTGACGAGGGGCGATGGATTGGTCCCGCAACCATTGGTGGTGTTCACCTAAGATTGTATACAGATGCACACTGGGTGTGAGTACACCGGACATGACTCGCCGAGAACTGACTGGATGGTATTATACCTAACGTCAGATAGCAGTTCTCAGGTGACATGTGTGCAGATAGTCCGTTGACTTAAGGTCATCATTTGTCTCGTGTGAGTTCCCACTGTGCTTTGATTATTACCCTACCACGGCTCAAAGGAGCCGTGCAAACAGGTTTTAGTTGGGCACAGTCCCGAGCCACGTGGAGACAGTGAGCGCCTGTTAGGGATTCGTCTCTCCCGTTATAGGGAGTTGATATCGCACTGTGGTCGGTTGGTCATTACCATAAGTCCCTGGCCAGGGCTGATTGAGAATTACCGATGGACTGATCAGTAAATTCTCGGGTGGTCTTGAGCCATAACGACACGACTTGTACGGTTATTATGGGTTTGACGTCCACCACCTCCCTAGACCATACATGCGATACTCTTAGACGAAAAGACCGGACTGCACGGATATTGCACGGACAGGCTCAGTAGGATTTCAGATGGGTTACCTCATCGGCTTTCTTATCGACAACTACCTGGGGACCGTTACGTACAGCTAGTGCCGCTTACGGTCTGTGGTTAAACCCACTGCCAGCGTAGTAGTTGAGTCTTTAGAGTCCCACACAGAGATTTCCCAAACCCAGGCCAAAAGATATAGAGGTCGTATGGTTTTACGACAAAGGTTCGGACGCATACGTGTTTGAACGCACGTACGACATTCGGACAGTTTTTACTAGCCGGCTTTGGTTTAAGCCAGATTCTAGTATCAGGTTATTGGATTTGTACAGTCTAAAGTTTTTCCGTATTTTCATGGATGGGAGGGGCGTTCTCGTAATTTTCCGAGAAGCTTTTAGAAGGTGATGACTTGGAGGAAGATGTGGCATTATCATTTAATGAATTACTGACTCATTGTAAGTGATTCATCATGTCATTAATGCATCATTAAATGCTTAATGACTCACATGATGAATCACCCACTTGCATTATTGAAACATGATGAATAATCTCATATTATTCATTTTCTTTCAATTCATTATGTTTCATATATTTAGTGAGAAGCTTTTTCATTATCATTATTATTATCATTATCATCTTCTCACTCTCTCTCTTCAAGTTCTCTCTCCTTCACCAAACCCTAATCCTACCCTCATGAGTTGAGAACAAGGATTAGGAAAGACTAATTACTCCATAACCTATCTCTACATCACCTTAGCTACTCTATTTAGCAACCAGAGAAACTAAGTAACCTCAAGTTTAGAGGTTATAGCTTGGATTAGGGTTCTCGGGTGGATCGTCTATCACGGAAGAAAGCCGAAGAGGACGTGGAGATCCAAAGAGGCCGTAGATAACATTAAGACGAAGGACTATAACCGTTTGGTATAATCTCTTAACATAGTAGTTTAGAACTCTATAGCTTTTGTTAAAACTTGTTTAGCAAACGATTCATACGGTTATTCGATGTTTAACAATAGAACAAGATTGTTATTCATATTTCCGCCTCCCCATAAGTATTGGGGTGTTGAACATCAACTTACAGTGGTATCAGAGCCTAGCTAAACAATATTTAACACACTTGCAAATTTGTATGAATTTCGAACGGAAAAACAAACCGGAAAAACCCCGATATCATGTACTTTCTGTTGAATTTTAAATGAGGTCCAAAAATTTTTCAGGGACCTTCAGAATGACCTAAATGAATGTATGAGAACACCCAAGAAAATTGGGCTCATGAATCGGCCATAGCGCCGCGGAACCGCGGCCGATCCCACCGATCCGCCGCGATTCCGCCGCGCTTTGGACGACTCATCATCCCAAGTTTCTTGTGTTGATTCTCTGTGATATTTGGTGTTTTCTGGTAATTTTTATTTTTGCTCAGGTTTCAGATTTGCAGAGAAGTATTGGAGAAAAATTAAATGTGTTTGATCGATCGAAATTATACGGTATTTGCTTGTTTGATTATATCTGTGAAATGTATTATGTGTTCGTAAACCTCCCCTAACTGCTAGTATGTCGGTTGGCAGGGGGTCGCACATATCTGTGATGTTATATATAACTGTTTGTGTATATAAACTGTATTGGACTGTTGTGGTGTTTAGCCGGGTTTTGTGATGGGTTATTGTATTAATTCATTTGATGTAAATGTAATAAGTTGTAATTTTATTTTGCGGGGCACATCCAGGTTGCGGTTGTAGCCACCGTTGTATTATTTCTTTTTACTGTTTTTGCTCCTAGGATAGACCCAAGGTGGGGTGCACAAACTACCGGGTATTTTGAAGTGTTGGGGCAGACCGCTTCACTTCTGGTACTTGGCGGGTAGTTTGCCGTACACGTAGGGGTCTGGGGTGGGAAAATGGCTATTCATCACAACTGTGTAATCCGTCTTTCATTGTAGGCTCAAAAGAAATGCGGATTGCTTGCAAATCCAATATTGTTTATCTGTGATCTGGAATGCCTATTATTGCGTTTGACGAATGTACAATATCTATATATGATAGCTATTTAGACGTCTCTTATGTTTTACACCCGCGCTAGCCCAGCCCCCACTCTGTCGTTAGTTAAGTAACCAAACGGGTGATGACGGGACCCCGTGGCGAATGCGGATGGCATAAGAGGACGTTGTATTTTCGTTGTTATCTGTAATGATAGGTTAAAGATGGGACGCATTATTATTAATGCAAAGAAAATAAAACCTAAACCGAATCGTTGGAACAATTTCTAAAAACCATTCGGTTTTCTTGAAAAAGCAAATTTTAAATGCGGAGCTTAAACCACTCCTTTTAAATAAAAGCTATCACTGTTCCTTCGATCATATCAAGTTCATTACGTTAACGGTTTTCTGCCAAAAACCAGCCGTAACCTTCCGTCGTTTCAGATAGACAGCACATCGTATTCATGCTATGCTTGTTGGCCTACGTCAAGGCATAGTGTATGGTAGCAGTGTGTGTGCCTATTTGTTGCATAGATAGATGCATTAGTTTAATACAGACGTACACCTTGTTGGCCTACGTCAAGGGCTTGTACGATGTATTTAAATTGATCAGGACAACGATGGATAGAACTTGACTTGCGTCTTATGACTTGTTGGCCTACGTCAAGGCCTATAAGAGCTTGGGGTAAAAATCACATCGGGAGTTTCAAACATAAAGGAAACTTGCAGATTCAGCTTACCTTCTGGAGTGTGGTGACTAGAGTGGCTTCCATCTAAGGCATCATGCAATGATAGTTGGATCCCGATCCCACTGATGAGTAGGATTACTCTCGGGAATTTCTCTCACTTAACAATCAATGCTATAAACCAAGTAGGTGCCTAGAAAGGTGTTAGAGAGGCTATGCCTCCAGGGAAAAGAGGTTCTTTAATTAAGGAACTTCGCGAAAGCGTTGGAAAACCTCCCTCGAAGTACCAACACCAGCCTGGCTGAAAGGTTAAGTAAGAATTGTAACGTGTGATTAAATCCTGACCAGTTCTTCTTTTAGGTTTTGAAGAAGGATTTGAGGAAACAGTGGGAGCCATCCTATTTAGATAAATTAATAACCAATCTAAACTTGCAAGAGCATATGCTGAGTGTTTCTTTTCTCTCTCTCTCTGGCAGCTACCATGACTGGACTTAAACTATTACTTGAAAAGAATATACTGACCGGGCAGAACTATAAAGATTGGCTAAGGAACGTCAATATTGCGCTGACTTATGACAAAGTTGCATATGTTACCACCGCTGTTCCTCCCCTTATCCCAGGACCAGATTCCTCAGTTGCGGACAAGGAAGTTCGCAAAACCTGGGATCTAGACTGTGAGCGAGCTAAGTGTATCGTGCTGGCGTCCATGAATAATGAACTCCAGAAACAGCACGAGAGTATGGATATTGTATCCATATTCCTCCATTGCAAGGAATTGTATGGTGAACACTCCCGTATCGCAAGGTACGAAACCTCAAGGAAACTCTTCCAGATGAGGTTAGCTCCAGGATCGCCTGTTGGAGAGCACGTCCTCAAAATGATCACCCTCATTGAGGAACTCGCTAACCTGGGATGCGTGCTAGAGAATGATTTGTATATCGACTTGATTTTGCAGTCCCTTCCCCACACCTTCTCTCAGTTCGTGCTGAACTTCAACATGCACGAAATGGAAGCGGATCTTCCAAAGCTCCTCAATATGTTGAGGGTAGTAGAGACCTACTTGAAAAAGGAGAAGAACCCCGTTCTGTATGTTGGCCAATCATCTTCTTCTAAATCTAAAGCAAAAGCTAAAGGGAAGAAGAAGATGAAAGCCACCAAACCGAAGGGTGGGGTCAAGAAGGTGCAGGGAACGAACAAGGCCAGAAGGGTGAAGGCAGAAAAGAACGAGTGCTTCTATTGTCACAAGCAAGGGCACATGAAGAAGGACTGTTTGGCCTTTAAAGCCAAGGACATGAAGCAAGCTGTTGCTTCTGCTTCATGTGTGTTCGTAATCGAAAATTGTCTTTCAGTAAACTCTACTTCATGGGTACTTGATACCGGTTCAGGTTCTCACATCTGTAATTCTTTGCAGGATCTGAGAAATAGTAGAGTACTGGGGGCAGGTGATATGACTCTCCGGATGGGCAATGGAATGCAAGTAGATGCAGTTGCAATAAGGGAATATCACCTAGGGTTGAATAGTGAACACATTTTGGTATTGTACAGCTGTTTTTGTATTCCCAGTATGTTGTGTAATATTATATCAGTATCTTTGTTGTCTAATAAAGGATATAATTTTATGCTTGAAAGAAATGTCATGAACATTCTCCTAAATCAAGAACTGATTGGGTTTGGCACACTGGAAAACGGCATATACAAACTTAATCAACCTTAAATTTTCAATATTCAGAACACGCGTAAAAGAAAGGCTCCAGATTCGAATCAAGCCTTCCTATGGCATTGTAGACTTGGTCATATAAATGAAACAAGGTTGACTAAGTTACATAAAGATGGATATCTAGATCCGTTTGAATATTCATCATATGCAACTTGTCAATCATGTATCAAAGGAAAAATGACCAAATCTCCGTTCACCGGACACGGAGAAAAAGCCACTAAACTCTTGGGACTAGTACACAGTGATGTATGTGGTCCGATATCTATACATGCACGAAGTGGTCACTCCTACTTCATCACTTTTACTGATGACTTCTCTAGGTATGGACATGTGTTCTTAATGAAGCATAAATCCGAGGCTTTTGAGAAGTTTAAGGAGTATAAAAATGAAGTAGAGAAACAAACTGGTAAAAGCATCAAGGCACTTCGATCTGATCGAGATGGAGAATACTTAAGTACCAGTTTCCTTGAATACTTAAAAGAGAATGGAATTCTCTCTCAGCTTACTCCACCTTATACACCTCAGCATAATGGTGTATCAGAAAGGAGGAATCACACGCTATTAGATATGGTGTGTTCAATGATGAGTAGTGCTGAGTTGCCACTTTCCTTCTGGGGATTTGCTCTAGAATCAGCCGCATACCTATTGAATAGAGTTCCAACTAAGTCTGTACCTACCACTCCATATGAAATGTGGTGTGGGAAGAGACCATATCTCAAGTATATCAAGATATGGGGGTGTCCGGTATATGTTAAGAAGCATAATCCGGACAAGCTCGAGGCACGATCGGTTTTGTGCAAGTTTGTAGGATACCCCAAGCATTCAAGGGGGTATATGGTCTACCACACCGAAGAACAAAAGGTGTTTCTCACTCGCCACATTGTCTTCTTAGAAAGCGAATTTCTTGCAAAAGAAATTAGTGGGAGCGCGGTAGAACTGGAAGAAATTCCAGAACCTCAAACTGCAACCGAGGACTTAGAAGAATCTCAGATTTCAATAGAACATGACGAACCAACGCCACTCCGCAGATCTAGTAGGCTTTCTCATCATCCTGAAAGATACTATGGTTTTCTTCTTGATGGGGATCGAGAGGATTGCATCATCGATGATGATGAGCCTACTAGTTTTGAGCAGGCTATCACGAGTAGCGACTCAGTGATGTGGCTGGATGCTACGAGATCCGAAATGGAATCCATGTACACCAATAAAGTATGGACTTTAGAAGTTGCTCCTCCTGGGGTAAAACAAGTTGGGTGCAAATGGATCATCAAAAGAAGATTGGTACATTTGGACAAGTGGAAACCTACAAAGCTAGACTAGTAGCAAAAGGTTTTCGTCAAAGACCAGGATTGGACTATGATGAATCTTTATCACCAGTAGCTATGCTTAAATCCATTCGGATCATGCTTGCCATTGCTGCCTTCCATGACTATGAAATCTGGCAAATGGATGTAAAAACAGCTTTTCTAAATGGACATCTAGAAGAGAGTGTTTACATGGATCAACCAGAAGGTTTCTTAGACAGTGGGAGCAGCGGAAGAGTGTGCAAATTGCTTAAATCCATTTATGGGTTAAAGCAAGCATCGCGGAGTTGGAACATCTGCTTTGATGAAACAATCAAGGAATTTGACTTTATCAAAAATGTAGATGAACCATGTATTTATAGGAAGATTGTAGAAGGAGCAGTAGTCTTCCTCGTTTTGTACGTCGACGACATACTACTGATAGGGAATGATATCCCTATACTACAATCAGTAAAGCTCTTCTTGTCACAGAAATTCTCCATGAAAGACTTGGGAGATGCATCATACATTCTGGGCATTAAGATCTATCGTGATAGATCTAATAGAACACTGGGACTTTCACAGTCCAGGTATATAGACACTATACTAAAGAGATTTAGTATGGAAGATTCCAAGCGCGGCAATATGCCCGCTTGTCACGGAATCACCCTCTCCAAAGAGATGTCTCTAAAGGCTGATGAAGAGAGGGCTCGCATGGGCATTATACCCTACGCTTCGGCGGTAGGATCAATAATGTATGCGATGTTATGTACCAGACCGGATGTAGCTTACGCACTTAGTGTGGTAAGCAGGTATCAGTCTGACCCAGGTGAGAAACATTGGATAGCGGTGAAGAACATTCTCAAGTACCTGAGAAGGACTAAGTAGATGTTCTTGATTTACGGTAATGGGAACCTCCAGGTAGAGGCTTTAACCGACTCCGGCTTCCAAAGTGACAAGTATGAATCTAAATCCATTTCGGGTTTTGTGTTTACCCTCAATGGAGGGGCGGTATGTTGGAAGAGTTCCAAACAAGATACCGTCGCAGACTCAACTAAGGAGGCTGAGTATATAGCTGCTAGTGAAGCCGCAAAAGAGGCTGTCAGGATGAGGAAGTTCATTTCTGAACTTCAGGTGGTTCCGTCCATTGCCAATCCAATACCTTTGTATTGCGATAACAATGGCGCTGTAGCTTTAGCGAAGGAACCAAGGTCCCATCAGAAATCCAGGCATATCTTAAGGCGGTTTCACCTGATCAGGGAGATTGTGGATCGTCGGGAGATCGAGATACGGAGAGTGGACACAAAAGACAACACAGCAGATCCATTCACCAAGGCCATCCCTCAAGTACAGTTCGAGAGGCTATTTGAGATGTTGGGCATGCGGTACGCCAGCAACTGGATCTGGTAGAGACAGTGGGTACTCATTGCACCTATTATAGGCCTTAGTGCAAGTGGGAGATTGTTGGATATATATGCCCTAGAGGCCTACATTGTATAGGATGCTTGGGATATGTATCTACATAACAGTCTTGCTTGATATGATAGTATGCTATTTGGTTTGACTTTGTCTTAACGTATGATATATTTTACTTGGTATTTATATATATATGTTGATAAAGCCCATAGGGTGTTTGTCTGACTACCGGCGTTGTGATGGCAGTCATACTAGTGGGAGCTGGATAGTCAATAGGCACACCCTTAGATGTCCCTGGTCGCAGGAGCATCGAGATTGGGCATCGATACTCCGGAGTAGACTAGTGTATACATATCTAGACCCTGACGAGGGGCGATGGATTGGTCCCGCAACCATTGGTGGTGTTCACCTAAGATTGTATACAGATGCTCACTGGGTGTGAGTACACCGGACATGACTCGCCGAGAACTGACTGGATGGTATTATACCTAACGTCAGATAGCAGTTCTCAGGTGACATGTGTGCAGATAGTCCGTTGACTTAAGGTCATCATTTGTCTCGTGTGAGTTCCCACTGTGCTTTGATTATTACCCTACCATGGCTCAAAGGAGCCGTGCAAACAGGTTTTAGTTGGGCACAGTCCCGAGCCACGTGGAGACAGTGAGCGCCTGTTAGGGATTCGTCTCTCCCGGTATAGGGAGTTGATATCGCACTGTGGTCGGTTGGTCATTACCATAAGTCCCTGGCCAGGGCTGATTGAGAATTACCGATGGACTGATCAGTAAATTCTCGGGTGGTCTTGAGCCATAACGACACGACTTGTACGGTTATTATGGGTCTGACGTCCACCACCTCCCTAGACCATACATGCGATACTCTTAGACGAAAAGACCGGACTGCACGGATATTGCACGGACAGGCTCAGTAGGATTTCAGATGGGTTACCTCATCGGCTTTCTTATCGACAACTACCTGGGGACCGTTACGTACAGCTAGTGCCGCTTGCGGTCTGTGGTTAAACCCACTGCCAGCGTAGTAGTTGAGTCTTTAGAGTCCCACACATAGATTTCCCAAACCCAGGCGAAAAGATATAGAGGTCGTATGGTTTTACGACAAAGGTTCGGACGCATACGTGTTTGAACGCACGTACGACATTCGGACAGTTTTTACTAGCCGGCTTTGGTTTAAGCCAGATTCTAGTATCAGGTTATTGGATTTGTACAGTCTAAAGTTTTTCTGTATTTTCAAGGATGGGAGGGGCGTTCTCGTAATTTTCCGAGAAGCTTCTAGAAGGTGATGACTTGGAGGGAGAGGTGGCATTATCATTTAATGAATTAGTGACTCATTGTGAGTGATTCATCATGTCATTCATGCATCATTAAATGCTTAATGACTCACATGATGAATCACCCACTTGCATTATTGAAACATGATGAATAATCTCATATTATTCATTTTCTTTCAATTCATTATGTTTCATATATCTAGTGAGAAGCTTTTTCATTATCATTATTATTATCATTATCATCTTCTCACTCTCTCTCTTCAAGTTCTCTCTCCTTCACCAAACCCTAATCCTACCCTCATGAGTTGAGAACAAGGATTAGGAAAGACTAATTACTCCATAACCTATCTCTACATCACCTTAGCTACTCTATTTAGCAACTAGAGAAACTAAGTAACCTCAAGTTTAGAGGTTATAGCTTGGATTAGGGTTCTCTGGTGGATCGTCTATCACGGAAGAAAGCCGAAGAAGACGTGGAGATCCAAAGAGGCCGTAGATAACATTAAGACGAAGGACTAGAACCGTTTGGTATAATCTCTTAACATAGTAGTTTAGAACTCTATAGCTTTTGTTAAAACTTGTTTAGCAAACGATTCATACAGTTATTCGATGTTTAACAATAGAACAAGATTGTTATTCATATTTCCGCCTACCCATAAGTATTGGGGTGTTGAACATTGACTTACAGAGAAAACCTTTGATTTCATTATTCCTTTATTTCAAAATTTCACCTCTTTTATTTTCTTAAAAAGTTTTAGATTTCTCGGCATCGGCTTACTTGAATTACGTTACGCCTTTAGACGTGGCGTGGTTTAAGTGCCGGTCACGAACAATATTTTCAGGTCGTGACATCGACCCATATGCCCTAGATAACAAAAACATGCAAAGGGTTACAGTGATTATACCGAACGATCCGAGTCCATCGGTCTTCAACCTTTGTCCCAAGATCCTCGTGGCTTCCTTGATCAAGTTTGATCTCATGTCTCTCCACATCGAAGTACATCCACATCGAGGGTTACTAATACAGGCTCCGACCTCAAAATCGAAGCAACTCGGGTATCTAGTTTGCTAACCTTGATAGACAATATGAAGTAGAGAGAGTTTGTGATTACTTTGTCTCAATACACCCTAGGTTTCTCAACACATGAGACATGTAGGGTGGAGGTTGAAGAAGATGCCAAGTGTAAAGAGTGTGAGCAAAAGAAAAGAGCACGCTAAAAAAGTGTCTGCCTTTTCTTGAGTTGTTTTTGGCTAGTCTTTTCTGCGTGTTATTTTTTGAGCGCTTAAAGAAAATCCTAACCAAAAATGAGCAGCCCTCTCACTACAAAAAAATCACACACAAATATCTTTTCCAAAACAAAACCAAACATGTCACCATGAATCATCTCATGACTCATAGCCATGAGTCACAAAGTGCATGCACTCACACTTTCCACCTAATAATCATTAACCTAAATGTTTATCACAAAAAGAAAATGGCAACTTCAAAAGTAAACCTGTAATGAATTACAAGAATACCCCCATTCGTATATACATACTTGCATCCGTATTCCGACTGAATACGAATACAACGATACGAAAATAACCCAACACTATAATACTAGAATCCAGCTTAAACCAAAGCCCACTAGTATTATCCGTCCGATCATGATCCATGTACAAATGCACGTATATAATGGAACCCTGCCATAAAACCATACGGCCTATGCAAAGTTTCGCCCGAATTAGGGAAACACTCTGTGTGGGACTCTAAACACTCGTCAATATGCCGGCAGTGGGTTTAACCACAAGCACGCCAGTGACACTAGCTGTACGTAACGGCTACCCTGGTATTGAGCGAAATGGGAGGCCGACGAGCAAACTCATCCTGAAACCCAACTGAGCCTGACAGTAATAATATCCGTAAAGGCTGGTCCGTCAATCTATGAGTATCGCATATCGAGTCTAAGGGGGTGGATAAAGTCAGACCCCTAATAACGCGACATTTAGTGTCGGTGTGAAGCATATCACCACCTAAGAAACTACCGATCCTAGATCAGTAATTCTCCACTACCTTGGCCAAGGATTTCCGGTGATGGCCACCCGTGTACTCCGCGACATCAACCCCCAATACCGGGAGAGACGAATCCCCCGACGATCCGCTCACTGCCTCCATGTGGCTCGGGACTGTACCCAACTAAAACCTGTTTGCACGACTCGTTTGAGCTGTGGTAGGGTAGTAATCAAAGCACAGTAGGAACTCACACGAGACAAATGACGATCTCAGGTCGATAGACTAATCTGTATACATCTCACCAGGGAACTGCTATCTAACAATAGGTATAATACCAATTAGCATGTTCCCGGCGAGTCCATCCGGTGTACTCATAATCCAATGAGCACCTGTATACATCTTAGGTGAAACAACTGACACCAATGGCTTATGAGACCGGCCACCGCCCCTCGTCGGGGTCTCGATCAGTATAAACTAGTCTACTCTTGGAGTATCGATGCCCAGTCTCGAAACTCCCACGACTAGGGAAACTTTAAGGATGTGCTTATAGACCACCCAACTCTCACGTATATGATCGCCATCATACAGCTGGTAGTCAAGCAAGAATCCTATGGGCTCTATAAATATGTAATAGTGATCTGTAATGTCACCTGAAGCATGTACACGATGATAAAGACAAACCAGATAGCATACTATCATCTCGAGTAAGATTGTTCTACCGGTATAGGTCCTCCCTCAATCATTGCAATCACGTGCTTGCGATCCAATAATTGAATTGAGGACACTATAGCCAACACTAGTACATGGAGGTATAAAACTCTTACCGAGTAGTTAAACCTCTATATTGTTATAGCTAGTTAAGATTCCGTAAAGATCTTGGAATTTAGTCGGGGTTACGAGCTTCGTAAAAATCATTTTTTGTATATTATGCTTCCCTAGAAGTGCATGGGGTCCGTGACATCGACTTACAGTGGTATCAGAGCCGACTAAACCTTAACTATCTAGTTAACAAGTAGTTAGAAATTCGATCGTCGAAAATTGCACGAAATCACGATTCAAAACCAAGCTTGCTGTCGTTTTTAAAAACTGGTCTAAATTTTTTTTCAGTGGCCTTAAAAATACAAGCTGGGTTTTCTAAGAACACAGATGAAAAACGAGAATGTAACTCGCCAAGACCACCGCGGAAGCACGGCAAAACAGTGCATTTCGCCGCGGTTCCGCTGCCGAGTCGAGGCCGAGTTGCTCTGATTTTCTTCTGTGGGTCTTATTTGTGATATTGTGATTTCTTGCATTTTTGGTTTCTACCCAGTATTGTTTGTGTGCTGGTTTGTGCATAGGGTAGACACGGTTTATGTTAATCGATCAAAATTCTAACTTACTTGGCTGATCCGGTTTTCTGTGTTTGGATATATGATGATAAACGTCTGTTAATCGCTATACATTGATTAGTGGGGGTTGCATATATCTGTGATCTGTTTGTGGTTTGTGTATAGATCGTCGTGGATGAATAACTGGGGGATGTGAGAATAGCGTTTTTCTTTCATTCATGTAAATTTGTAATGTGCTGTAATATTCTTTTGCGGGGCACATCCGGGTTAAGGTTGTAGCTACCGTTTTATTATTTCATTTACTGTTTTTGCTCCTACGATAGACCCAAGGTGGGGTGCACAAACTTCCGGGTTCTTGAAGTGCCGAGTGGCCTACTCATTTTACTGAGGGAGATTACTTCACTTCGGGAATTTGGCTGGTTGTTTGCCGCACCCGTAGGGGTCTAGGGTGGGGTTTGGCTATTCATCACGACCGTGGAATCCGTCTTTCGTTCTGGGCTTAAACGAAACGCGGAATTCCTAATATATCCAATATATTCATCTATGATCTGGAATGCCTATTATTGCGTGAGACGAATGGATATATATATGTGTATATATATATGATATATAATAAATGTTGCTTATGTTTTGCACCCGCGCTAGTCCAGCCCCCGCTCTGCCGTTAGTTAATGTAAGTCGATGTAGTACACCCCAGTACTTATGGGGAGGCGGAATTTTCAAAAACGATCAAGTTTAAACAACGAACATCGACTAACCGCTTAAATCGAAGCTAAACAAATAATAACCAAACACATAGCTATACTAAACTATAGGGTTAAGGGATTATACCGATCGAAACTAGTCCTTCGTCTTTGTGTCCTCCTTTGTTCTCCTCGGCCTTCTCTAGGTAGTAGACGATCCACCCGAGAGCGAAACTCCAAGCTAAACCTCTAACTTGAGGTAACTAATCAACTTTGATTGCTAATCAAAGATGAAAGGATGATGTAGAGTGAAGGTTATAGATTGTTTAGTCTAACTAATCCTTTGATCTCAACACATGAGGATTAAGGATTAGGGTTTGAAGATGAGAGCTTGAGGAGAGAGAATGTGAGATAAGATAATGAGAGAAGAGAGAGAGTGTATCATAATATTATGAAGCATTCTTATTTTTCAATAATGAATAAAAGAAATGAATAAGCATGCTTCATAAAATATCTAGTGGTGATTCATTAGCATGAGTCATTAAGCAATAAATGTGCATTAATGAAATGAATGAATCACCACCATGACTCACTTTCTTATCCAAAAGAAACCTCCTTAGTCACATCTTCTAGAAGCTTCTCGTACAATTACGAGAACGCCCCTCCAATCCGCAAAAATACGGAAAAACTTTAGACTGTAAAAATCCAATAACCGGATACCAGTAACTGGCTTAAACCAAAGCCGACTGGTAAAAACTGTCCGAAAGTCGTACGCGCGTAAACGCACGTATGCGTCCGAACCCTTTGTCGCAAAACCATGCAACCTCTATATCGTTTCGCCTGGAGTAGGAAACTCTCTGTGTGGGACTCTAGAGACTCGACTACTACGCTGGCAGTGGGTTTAACCACAGACCGCAAGCGGCACTAGCTGTACGTAATGGTCCCCAGGTAGTTGTCGATAAGAAGGCCGATGAGTAAACCCATCCGAACTCCTACTGAGTCTGATGTGACAATCTCCATACAGTCCGGTCCGTTCGTCTAAGACTATCGCATATCGGGCCTAGGGGGGGCGGCAAGCGTCAGTCCCCTAATAGCGGTATAAGTCGTGTCGGAGTAAAGCCCATTACACCCTGAGAAACTACTGGAACCTACCAGCAAATCTCGCTTGCCCTGGCCAGGGACTTTGCGTAATGGCTCTCTGACACAGCACGATATCTACTCCCAATACCGGGAGGGACGAATCCTGTCTAACCGCCACTGCCTCCAAGTGCTCGGGACTGCACCCAACTGCCACCTGTTTGCACGACTCCTTTGAGCCGTGGTAGGGTAGCAATCTAAGAACAGTGGGACACACTCGAGGCGAAGTAGCAGTGTCAAGTCTGCGGACTACGCTGTACTCATGTCACCTGGGAACTGTTTACTGACGACTGGTATCAAACCAACCAACAGTTCCCTGTGAGTCCTGTCCGGTGTACCCGTAACCTAACGAGCACCTGTATACTATCTCCAGTACGACGTACTGACGGCTGTGTGACAGACCATCTCCCCAACTGGGATGAGAAGCGTACACACCAGTCTACTCCGGAGTATCGATGCTCTGTCTCGATAATCCAACGACCGGGGACCTGAATAAGGATGTGCTTGTAGACTACCCAGCCCCCACTAGTGTGACTGCCATCACAACGCTGGTAGACAAGCAAGATCCTAAGAGCTCTATCAATACGTACACTCACATATTAAGATAGAAAAACCAAGTAGCATACTACCATGTTTAGCAAGACTGTTATATACATGTGAATATCCCAAGCTTCCATTAAGTAATATACAAGCTAGTATGATACAGTAATGGCCTTCTAGGGCATAAACACTAACAATCTCCCACTTGCACTAGGGCCATGTACTGGCATATCGCAGACCAATGATCTCGAGCAGCCTCTCGAACTGAATCTGAGGAAGGGCCTTCGTGAATGGATCAGCAATGTTCTCTTCTGAAGCAACTCTCCGAACCTCGATCTCCTGACGATCAATGATCTCCCTGATCAGGTGATACCGCCTCAAGATGTGTCTGGACTTTTGATGGGACCTTGGTTCCTTCGCTAAAGCTATAGCTCCGTTGTTGTCGCAATACAGAGGTATTGGATCAACTATGGTAGGAACCACCTGAAGTTCTGTTAGGAACTTCTTCATCCAGACTGCTTCTTTTGCGGCATCGCAAGCAGCTATATACTCCGCTTCCATCGTCGAGTCAGCAACGGTGTCCTGCTTGGAGCTCTTCCAGCACACCGCCCCTCCATTGAGGGTAAAGACATAACCCGACATGGACTTGGAATCGTCCTTATCACTCTGGAAGCCGGAATCAGCAAAGGCCTCCAACCTGAGGTCTTTTCCGCCGTAAACCAAGAACATCTCCTTAGTCCTCCTCAGGTACTTGAGAATGTTCTTTACTGCTATCCAGTGTTTCTCCCCTGGGTCTGACTGATACCGGCTTACCACGCTCAGTGCGTAAGCTACATCTGGTCTGGTACACAACATCGCATACATTATAGAGCCTACCGCAGAAGCGTAGGGTATAATAGACATGCGTTCCCTTTCCAAATTAGTCTTGGGAGACATCTCTTTGGAGAGGGTGATTCCGTGACAAGCCGGTAGATTGCCACGCTTAGAATCTTCCATACTGAATCTTTTCAGTACAGTGTCGATATACCTGGACTGCGAAAGTCCCAACATCCTCTTGGATCTATCACGATAGATCCGGATCCCTAGAATGTAAGAGGCATCACCCAGGTCTTTCATGGAGAACCTGTGTGACAAGAATCCTTTGACAGATTGTAGCATAGGAATGTCATTTCCTATCAATAGAATGTCATCCACGTACAAGACGAGGAATACGACACTTCTGGCCACAACTTTACTATATATGCACGGTTCATCTGGATTTTTGATAAAGTCATATTCTTTGACTGTCTCATCAAAACAGATGTTCCAACTCCGCGATGCCTGCTTTAGTCCGTAAATGGACTTAAGCAGCTTGCATACTTTCCCGCTGCTCCCACTCTGATTGAAACCTTCTGGCTGATCCATATAGACGCTCTCTTCTAAATTTCCATTCAGAAAAGCCGTCTTTACGTCCATCTGCCAGATTTCATAATCATGGAAGGCAGCAATAGCAAGAAGGACCCGAATGGATTTGAGCATAGCCACTGGAGAAAAAGTTTCGTCATAGTCCAAACCAGGTCTTTGACGAAAACCCTTTGCAACAAGTCTAGCCTTATAGGTTTCCACCTGTCCATCTACACCAATCTTTTTCTTGAAGATCCATTTGCATCCTATGGGTTTTACCCCATCTGGAGCAAAGTCCAAAGTCCATACTTTGTTGGTGTACATGGACTCCATCTCGGTCCGCATTGCATCTAGCCATCGTACCGAGTCGCCGCTCTGGATGGCCTGCTGGAAGTCAGTAGGTTCATCATCATCTATGATGCAATCCTCTCTATCCCCGTCTATGAGAAAACCGTAGTCTCTCTCAGGCGGATGAGACGGCCTACTACTCCTGCGGAGGGGTGCGGGAATGTTCTGTTCTTCTTGAACCTCTGGTTCTACCAAAATTTCAGTAGCAGTTTATGGTTCTGGAATTTCTTCCAGTTCTATTTCGCTCCCACTCTTCTGATTTTCCAAAAATTCAGTTTCTAAGAAGCGGGCATGACGAGAAACAAAAACCTTTTGTTCCTCTGCGTAATAGAAGCAATATCCATGAGAGTTCTTTGGATATCCCACAAACTTACACTCTACTGAGCGTGCCTCGAGCTTGTCCGGATGCTGCTTTTTTACAAAAGCTGGACATCCCCACGTCTTCAGGTACTGAAGATAGGGTTTCTTCCCACTCCACATCTGATATGGTGTGGTAGGCACAGTTTTGGTTGGAACTCTGTTCAAAAGATGTATCGCTGATTCTAGCGCATACCCCCAGAAAGATCGCAGTAACTCAGCATTAGTCATCATGGATCGTACCATATCTAATAGGGTTCGATTCCGTCTCTCCGATACACCGTTGTGCTGTGGAGTGTACGGAGGAGTAAGCTGAGAGAGAATTCCTTTCTCTTTTAGGTAACCTAGGAACTCGGCACTTAAGTATTCTCCACCTCGATCAGATCTTAGTGTCTTAATACTTTTGCCTGTTTGGTTTTCCGCTTCATTCTTGAATTCCAGGAATTTCTCAAAGGCCTCTGATTTATGCTTCATTAAGAAAACATATCCATACCTAGAGAAATCATCTGTAAAAGTAATGAAGTAGGAATAACCACCTCTCGCATGTGTAGACATTGGACCGCATACATCACTATGTATGAGTCCTAAGAGCTCGCTCGCTCTTACTCCTTGTCCAGTGAATGGAGTCTTTGCCATCTTTCCTTTGAGACAAGATTGACAAGTGTCATAAGTTTGATATTCGAACGTGTCCAAATATCCTTCTCTATGCAACTTAGTCAACCTTCTCTCATTGATGTGACCCAGTCTACAATGCCATAAGAAAGCTTTATTTAAATCTGGAGACTTTCTTTTTAGTGTGTTCTGGACATTGAAAATTTGGAGTTGGTTTAAAACATATATGCCGTTATTTAGAGTACCGGACCCAATCAAACCATGATTAAGGTGGATGTTGACAACATCTCTTACAAACGTGAAATCATAACCTTTATTTGATAACAAGGAAACTGATATGATATTACACGTTAAGCTGGGTACAAAATAACAGTTATGTAAAACCAAAATGTGTCCACTCGTCAATCCTAGGTGATAATCCCCGACGGACGCAGCTCCCACGCTAGCTCCGTTAGCAACCCTGAGGATCATATCACCTTCCTTCAGCACTCTACGGTTTCTCAGTGCCTGCAATGAATTGCAAATATGAGATCCTGACCCGGTATCCAATACCCAGGAAGTAGAGTTGATCGACAGAAAATTCTCAATTACAAACACACCTGAAGTCGAAGCCACAGCCTACTTCGGTTCCTGGTTCTTGGCGTTCCACGCCTTGCAATCCTTCTTCCAGTGCCCTTTCCTGTGACAATGGAAGCACTCATCCAGGCCAACTACCGGTGCTGCTTTCTTTTTCTTTCCCTTCCCTCCCACCTTACTAACACCTCCTCTAGGTCTGGGTGCGGCCTTCTTCTTCCTTCCTTTGGCCCTAGCCTTGGACCCGGAAGAAGATGAACCGCCAACAAACATAGCGGGTGTTTCCCTTGCCTTCTGCAAGGTGCCCTCTGCACTCCTTAACATGTTCAGGAGTTCCGCAAGTTCAACTTCTTTTTCTTGAAGATTGAAGTTGAGGATAAACTGGGCGTAGGTGGGAGGAAGGGACTGGAGAACAAGGTCTGTATAGAGCTCATTATCCAAAGTCGTCCCAAGGTCTGCGAGCTCTTCTATATAGCCAATCATCTGTAGGACATGTTCACCTACCGATGATCCGACAGCCAACCTCGCTCGAAATAATTTCTTAGAGGTCTCGTATCTTGCTATACGAGATTGCTCTCCATAAAGTTCCTTTGTATGGAGAAATATGCCATCAAGGGACATATCCTCGTGCCTCCTCTGATGTTCATTGTTCATTGAGGCAAGCACGATGCACTTGGCTCTCGCGCAATCTAAATCCCAGGTTTTGCGGATTTCCTTATCCGCATTACTGGATTTGGGACCAGGGACAGCAGGTGCCGTAGCGGTGAGGACGTACCCCAGTTTGTCATAGGTCAAAGCCATCTTGACATTCCGCAGCCAATCTTTATAGTTTGGCCCCGTCAGTATATTTTTCTCTAAAAGTAACTTAAGTCCAGTCATTTTCAGGGTCGCTGCAATTAGGAGAGAGAGAAGAAAACTCTTTAGCATGATGCTCTTGCAAGTTTAGAGTGGTTTTTAGTTTATCTAAACTGGATGGCTCCCACTGTTTCTCGAATCCTTCCTCAAACCATAAAAGAAGAATTAGCCAAGACTATTCTCACCGTACAATACTTGCTTAACCGTTCAGCCAGGCCGGTGTCGATACTTCGAGGGAGGTTTTCCAACGCTTTCGCGAAGTTCCTTAATTAAGTAACCTCTTTTCTCTGGGGGCGTAACCCCGCTGACACTTTTCTGGACACCTACTAGGTTTATAGCATTGATCGTTAAGCGACGAATATCCTGATAAGTAGCATATACTCACAGTAGGATCGGGATCCAAATATCATCGTATGATAATGTTGAAGGAATCCTACCAACATTCATCAAACTCCAAATGGTATGCATCTCTTTGCAAATTTCAGTTTCTTTAGAAATTCCCGATATAAGTTTTTGCCCCATGCTCTTATGACCTTGACGTATGCCAACAAATCATAAGTCACATGTCAAGTTCTGCCCATCATTATCTTGTTAATTTGAACCCACCCGTATATACCCTTGACGTATGCCAACAAGGTAATGCGACTGTCCCAAACCAACACATCTATCTATGCAACAAATGAATACCCCAGCAGCTACCAAACACTATGCCTTGACGTATGCCAACAAGCATAGCTTGAATACTACTGACCATCCATAAGAAATGACGGAGGGTTACGACTGGTTTTGGCGAAACCGTGAACGTAGTGAACTTGATATAACCGAAGGAACCTGATAGCTTTTAAAAGGAGTGGTTAAATCTCCGCATTTAAAAATATCTGTTTTAAAAATAACCGAGTGGTTTCTTTTAAATTGTTCCAACGATTTAAACTTTGGTTTGTTTTACTTTGCATTATAGATAATGCGTCCCATCATTAACCTATCATTGCAGAAAACAACGAAAATACAACGTCCTCTTATGCCATCCGCATTCGCCACGGGGTCCCGTCATCACCCGTTAGGTTACTTAACTAACGACAGAGCGGGGGCTGGGCTAGCGCGGGTGTAAAACATAAGTGGCGTCTAAATAGCTATCATAAATATAGATATTTTACATTCGTCTGACGCAATGGTATTCATTCCAGAACACAGATAAACAATATTGGATTTGCAAGCAATCTGTATTTCTTTTGAGCCTGCAAGAAAAGGCAGATTACACAGTTGTGATGAATAGCCGTTACCCCACCCTCGACCCCTACGGGTACGGCAAACTACCCACCCGGCAGTCTGTGTACCCCACCTTGGGTCAGTCCTAGGAGCAAAAACAGTAAAATGAAATAATACAACGGTGGCTACAACCGCAACCTGGAAGTGCCCCGCGAAAATAATATTACAACAAATTACATTTACAACAAATGAATTAATCAATAACCCATTGCTAACCCCGGCTATACACCACAACAGTCCAATACAGTTTATATGCACAAACAGATATAACCATTTCAGAAATGTGCAACCCCCTGCCAACCGACATACTAGCAGTTGGGGGAGGTTTACGAACACATTAAACAATCACAGATATAATCCAATACGCAAATACTGTACAATTCGATCGAATAAACAACATCAATATTGCTCCAAAATCTGCTCTGTTAAACAGTAACCTGAGCAATAATTAAATATTCCAGAAAACCCCAAACACCAGAGAGGACCCACCCATGAAAAATGAGCCCATGACTCGGCAACTCGGCCGCGGAAGCGCGGCGAATCGGTGGGATCCGCCGCCCTTCCGCGGCTCTTTAGTCGAATCATGTGCTCGAATTTCTTGGGTGTTCTCCTGTGGTCATGTCAAGCTCTCTGAACACACCTGAAAAATTTTCTGACTTGATTTTAACTTCGACAGAAACTTGACAGAATTAGGGTTTTGCGGCTTTGTTTTTCCGTTCGAAATTCGTACAAATTTGCAATTAAGTTATTTATTGTTTAGCCTGGCTCTGATACCACTGTAAGTCGATGTAGTACACCCCAGTACTTATGGGGAGGCGGAATTTTCAAAAACGATCAAGTTTAAACAACGAACATCGACTAACCGCTTAAATCGAAGCTAAACAAATAATAACCAAACACATAGCTATACTAAACTATAGTGTTAAGGGATTATACCGATCGAAACTAGTCCTTCGTCTTTGTGTCCTCCTTTGTTCTCCTCGGCCTTCTCTAGGTAGTAGACGATCCACCCGAGAGCGAAACTCCAAGCTAAACCTCTAACTTGAGGTAACTAATCAACTTTGATTGCTAATCAAAGATGAAAGGATGATGTAGAGTGAAGGTTATGGATTGTTTAGTCTAACTAATCCTTTGATCTCAACACATGAGGATTAAGGATTAGGGTTTGAAGATGAGAGCTTGAGGAGAGAGAATGTGAGATAAGATAATGAGAGAAGAGAGAGAGTGTATCATAATATTATGAAGCATTCTTATTTTTCAATAATGAATAAAAGAAATGAATAAGCATGCTTCATAAAATATCTAGTGGTGATTCATTAGCATGAGTCATTAAGCAATAAATGTGCATTAATGAAATGAATGAATCACCACCATGACTCACTTTCTTATCCAAAAGAAACCTCCTTAGTCACATCTTCTAGAAGCTTCTCGTACAATTACGAGAACGCCCCTCCAATCCGCAAAAATACGGAAAAACTTTATACTGTAAAAATCCAATAACCGGATACCAGTAACTGGCTTAAACCAAAGCCGACTGGTAAAAACTGTCCGAAAGTCGTACGCGCGTAAACGCACGTATGCGTCCGAACCCTTTGTCGCAAAACCATGCAACCTCTATATCGTTTCGCCTGGAGTAGGAAACTCTCTGTGTGGGACTCTAGAGACTCGACTACTACGCTGGCAGTGGGTTTAACCACAGACCGCAAGCGGCACTAGCTGTACGTAACGGTCCCCAGGTAGTTGTCGATAAGAAGGCCGATGAGTAAACCCATCCGAACTCCTACTGAGTCTGATGTGACAATCTCCATACAGTCCGGTCCGTTCGTCCAAGACTATCGCATATCGGGCCTAGGGGGGCGGCAAGCGTCAGTCCCCTAATAGCGGTATAAGTCGTGTCGGAGTAAAGCCCATTACACCCTGAGAAACTACTGGAACCTACCAGCAAATCTCGCTTGCCCTGGCCAGGGACTTTGCGTAATGGCTCTCTGACACAGCACGATATCTACTCCCAATACCGGGAGGGACGAATCCTGTCTAACCGCCACTGCCTCCAAGTGCTCGGGACTGCACCCAACTGCCACCTGTTTGCACGACTCCTTTGAGCCGTGGTAGGGTAGCAATCTAAGAACAGTGGGACACACTCGAGGCGAAGTAGCAGTGTCAAGTCTGCGGACTACGCTGTACTCATGTCACCTGGGAACTGTTTACTGACGACTGGTATCAAACCAACCAACAGTTCCCTGTGAGTCCTGTCCGGTGTACCCGTAATCTAACGAGCACCTGTATACTATCTCCAGTACGACGTACTGACGGCTGTGGGACAGACCATCTCCCCAACTGGGATGAGAAGCGTACACACCAGTCTACTCCGGAGTATCGATGCTCTGTCTCGATAATCCAACGACCGGGGACCTGAATAAGGATGTGCTTGTAGACTACCCAGCCCCCACTAGTGTGACTGCCATCACAACGCTGGTAGACAAGCAAGATCCTAAGAGCTCTATCAATACGTACACTCACATATTAAGATAGAAAAACCAAGTAGCATACTACCATGTTTAGCAAGACTGTTATATACATGTGAATATCCCAAGCTTCCATTAAGTAATATACAAGCTAGTATGATACAGTAATGGCCTTCTAGGGCATAAACACTAACAGTTAAGTAATCTAACGGTGCATGACAGGCCCCGTGGCGAATGCGGATGGCATAAGCGTACGTTGTATTTTCGTTTCTTTCTGCAATGATAGGGTTAAATTATGGGACCACATTAACATTGATTAATGCAAGGAAAACAAACCAAAGATTAAATCGATGGAACAGTTTCAAAACCACTCAGTTTTCTTTGAAAAACAAATTTTAAATGCGGAGCCTAAACCACTCCTTTTAAAAACTATCATGGTTCCTTCGATTATATCATGTTCATTACGTTCACGGTTTCACCAAAACCATTCGTAGCCCTCCGTCATTTCAGATGGGTATTCATTAGTATTCAAGCTATGTATTTTGACCTTCGCCAAGGCATAGTGATTGGTAGCTGCCGGGTATTCATCTGTAGTATAGATAGATGCATTGGTTTGGGACAATCGTACTACTATTTTGGCCTTCGTCAAGGGTATGTATGGGTGGGTTCAAATTAACCTGGAAAATGACGGGTATAACTAGACTTACGGCTTATGATATGTTGGCCTTCGTCAAGATCATAAGAGCTTGGGGCAAAAATCCACATCGGGAGTTTATAAGGAAATTGAAACTTGCTAGTGTTGCATACCATTTGAAGTGTGATGATTTTGGTAGGATTCCTTCAAGGTTTTCACAAGAGGATATTTGGATCCCGATCCTACTGTGAGTATCCGCTACTCTTCGGGAGATTTTTCACTAAAAATAATCAATGTTATAAACCAAGTATGTGCCTAGAACGGTGTTAGCGGGGCTATGCCTCCAGGGAAAAGAGGTTATGTAATTAAGGAACTTCACGAAAGCGTAGGAAAACCTCCCTCGAAGTACCAACACTAGCCTGGCAGAAAGGTTAAGCAAGAATTGTAAGAGTGAGATTAATCCTGACTAATTCATCTTTTATGGTTTGAGGAAGGATTCGAGGAAACAGTGAGAGCCATCCTATTTAGATAAACTAATAACCAATCTAAACTTGCAAGAGCATCATACTAAGTGTTTGTTCTCTCTCTCCTAATTGCAGCGACCATTATGACCGGGCTTAGGTTACTACTAGATAATAAATTGACTGGCCCAAACTGTTGGAGATAGTGCCCTCAGAGTCAATTATTAGATCACAGGCACGTGATTGCAATGATTGAGGGAGGACCTATCCCGGTAGGACAGTCATACTCAAGATGATAGTATGCTATCTGGTTTACCTTTATCACCGTGTACTGCTTTAGGTGACCTTACAGGTCACTATTGCACGTTGATAGAGCCCCTAGGATTCTTGCTTGACTACCGGTAGTATGAGGGCGATCATATATGTGGGAGCTGGTAGTCTATAAGCACATCCTTAAAAGGTCCCTAGTCGTGGGAGTTTCGAGACAGGGCATCGATACTCCAGAGTAGACTAGTGTATACAGTCGAGACCCCGACGAGGGGCGGTGGCCGGTCTCACAAGCCACTGGTGTCAGTTGGTTCACCTAAGATGTATACAGGTGCTCATTGGGTTATGAGTACACCGGACAGGACTCGCCGGGAACATGCTGGTTGGTCTTATACCTGACGTCAGGTAGCAGTTCCCTGGTGACATGTGTACAGGTTAGTTCATCGACCTGGGGATCGTCATTTGTCTCGTGTGAGTTCCCACTGTACTTTGATTACTACCCTACCACGCTCAAAGGAGATGTGCAAACAGGTTTTAGTTGGGTACAGTCCCGAGCCACATGGAGGCAGTGAGCGGATCTTCAGGGGTTCGTCTCTCCCGGTATTGGGGGTGAGGTCGCGTTGTGTCTAGGAGAGCCATTACACGAAGTCCTTGGCCAAGGCAGGAGATTTACTGGTAGGTATTCCAGTAGTATCTCAGGGTGTTCTGGGCTACACTCCGACACGACTTGTACCGCTTTTAGGGGTCTGACTTTTACCAACCCCCTAGGCCCGCCATGCGATGCTCATAGACGAACGGACCGGACTGTACGGATATTGTCACTGACAGGCTCAGTAGGGTGTCAGGATGAGTTCGCTCATCGATGTCCCTTTTGGTCAATAGCTGGTAGCCCGTCACGTATGGCTAATACCTCTGACGTGCTAGTGGTTAAATCCACAGCCATAGTATTGACGAGTCTTTAGAGTCCCCCACACACAGTTACTCAAGTTTCGGGCGAAACACTGTAGAGGCCGTATGGAGATATGGCAGGGATCGATCAGATACGTGCGGTATTGCACGGATCAGGATCGGACGGTTAGTAGTAGAGGCCGTATGGATATATGGCAGGGTTCGATCAGATACGTGCGGTATTGCACGGATCATGATCGGACGGATAATACTAGCCGGCTTTGGTTTAAGTCGGATCCTAGTATAGTACAGTGTAGATTTTGTCTCATTACATTTGTATTTTGGTCGGAATACAGATGCGGGTGTGTATATGTTGGAGATTGTGCCCTCAGAGTCAATTATTAGGTCACAGGTACGTGATTGCATTGATTGATGGAGGACCTATCCCGGTAGGACAGTCTCACTCGAGATGATAGTATGCTATCTGGTTTACCTTTATCATCGTGTACTGCTTTAGGTGACCTGACAAGTCGCTATTACACGTTGGTAGAGCCCCTAGGATTCTTGCTTGACCACCAGCAGTATGAGGGCGATCATATAAGTGGGAGCTGGGGTCTATAAGCATATCCTTAAATGGTCCCTAGTCGTGTGAGTTTCGAGACAGGGCATCGATACTCCAGAGTAGACTAGTGTATACAGTCGAGACCCCGACGAGGGGCGGTGGCCGGTCTCACAAGCCACTGGTGTCAGTTGGATCACCTAAGATGTATACAGGTGCTCATTGGGTTATGAGTACACCGGACAGGACTCGCCGGGAACATGCTAGTTGGTCATATACCAGACGTCAGATGACAGTTCCCTGGTGACATGTGTGCATGTTAGTTCATCGACCTGGGGATCGTCATTTGTCTTGTGTGAGTTCCCACTGTACTTTGATTACTACCCTACCACGGCTCAAAGGAGTCGTGCAAACAGGTTTTAGTTGGGTACAGTCCCGAGCCACATGGAGGCAGTGAGCGTATCTTCAGGGGTTCGTCTCTCCCGGTATTGGGGGTGAGGTCGTGCTGTGTCTAGGAGAGCCATTACACGAAGCCCTCGGCCGAGGCAAGGAGATTTACTGGTAGGTATTCCAGTAGTATCTCAGGGTGTTCTGGGCTACACTCCGACACAACTTGTACCGCTTTTGGGGGTCTGACTTTTACCAACCCCCTAGGCCCGCCATGCGATGCTCATAGACGAACGGACCGGACTGTACGGATATTGTCACTGACAGGCTCAGTAGGGTTGTCAGGCTGAGTTCACTCACAGACATCCCTTTTAGTCAATACCTGGTAGCCCGTTACGTATTGGCTTATACCTCTGACGTGCTAGTGGTTAAATCCACAACCAAGGTGTTGACGAGTCTTTAGAGTCCCCCACATTCAGTTACTCAGCTTTCGGGCGAAAAGTTGTAGAGGCCGTATGGAGATATGGCAAGGTCCGATCAGATACGTGCGGTATTGCACGGATCAGGATCGGACAGTTTGTACTATAGGCCGTATGGTTATATGGCAGGGTTCGATCAGATACGTGCGGAATTGCACGGATCTGGATCGAACAGATATTACTAGCCGGTTTTGGTATAAGCCGGATTCTAGTATAGTACAGTGGAGATTTTGTCTCATTGCATTTGTATTTCGGTCGAAATACAAATGCGGGTGTGTATGCACAGTATCGGGGTTTTTCCTGTAATTTATTACGGGACCAGTTTTATGGAGTTGCCAGTTTGCTTTCCGTTTCGGCCGATTTCCATTGTTCCGTTCATTGGCCGAAGATTGGTGGAGGAGAGCTTATTTGCATTGTTGCAAATAAGCATTTGTGGAGGGTGTCTTTGCTTATATTTGTATCATAATGGTTTTCATGATAAGCACCATCACTTGACTTCTTCTTCTCATGATGGCTTGACTTTTTGAAGCCATCATGCATGAGATGATGGTTGCCTTTGAGTGTTGAGTTTTTGTGGTGATCATTTGACTTTTCATCATCACTCACTTTCCACCCACCCCTTTGTCTTTGTTCTTTCTCTCTCCAATCACACATGGGAGGGGGGGCCGGCCATTCTAAGGGGAATGGGATTCATTTCATGAGTTGAGAGAAAAAATGTTAGATTCATTCTTTGCATGCTACATTTTTCCCCACCTCTCTCCAAGTTCTTTTTCCTCCACCACAAAGGCATCTCCATGAACCCCAAATGAGACTTGCTCACTAGATATTCTACAGCAAATCTTGGGCACGTCGACTAGCCAGCTTCGTGCCCGAGTTGCCTCGGCATTGAGGTGGGAGCCCGTAAAAGAAGTAGGCGATGTGGTGCACTTCCGGCGACGAGGAGGAGACGGGACATTCCGTAGGAGATCGGGACGACGACGAGAAGACCGGAGGACTCAGATCTGTCGGTATATCTCTCTTCCCTTTCTTGTAGATAGCTAGGACTAGTTAGTGGTTCGATCCGGGTATTAGTGCGCGGCGGTTTGCCAGTTCAAGTAAAATTAAAGTTTATCACCGCTTCCGCATTTGGCCGTAGGATTGACGGCCGGGGCGCCGCCGTGCACTTACAGTGGTATCAGAGCCTCGCCATTAACTTAGTCTAGCTTTGTTTAATGTGTTTGCATTTCCGATCGATCAAAAAGTTCCAAAACTGCATTTTTTCTTCCATCAGTTTTCTGTCGAATTTTTTTTTAAGTCCAAAAATTTTTCAGCTGATTGCAGAATGATGTACAGAGTATCCTAAGACCACTGGAAAATTTTGGTTCCCTGAACCTTCCGTACGACCGCGGAACCGTGGCCATAACCCCTTTTTGGCCGCGGCTCCGCCGCAGGTAATTGGGTTCAGTTCACCATTTTTTTCCAGTGGGCTTGTGGGCTTAAAATAGGGGTTTTGGAATGTTAAATCTGGGCCCATAATTTCTGTGAGTGCTACAGTATTGCTTGGGGGCCCACTTGTTAAAATTTGATCGATCGGATATTTTAAACACATTTTTCACAGTATTTACATTATATCTGCGACCGTGAATGTCACTCGATCGGTAAATCCGGTCTAACTGCTATAGCCCGGTTAGATGGATTTGCGAACGCGACTTTCACGTTGATGTTCTGTTTTTGCTGTGATGTTGCGGATCGGTCGGTGGGGATAGCCTGGATGCAATGCTAGTACAGTTGTGGTTGTATTATGTACATTTGATATTGCGGGGCGAGCGTCCGACATGTGGACTGCCGTCACTGCCTGTTTGTATTATTATTTTGGGGCACGGCCAGGTTGCGGTCGTTGTACCCGGTGTATGTATATTTTACTTTCTGTACTAGGATTACCCCAGGAGGGGTGCACGGATAGCCGGGTTCTAGAAGGCAACAAGCCCGCATCTCATGGCATTGAGACAGAGGGGGCTTCACTCTAGGATTGGCAGGCTATTCGCCGCACTCGTAGGGGGTACAGGTTGACCCAGGAGGGGTGCCCAAGTTGCCGGATTCCGTGAAGTGCTGGGTGGTCCATTCACGGTACTGAAGGGGGCTGCCTCGCTTCAGGTTTTGGCGGGTGACTTGTCGCGCCCGTAGGGGTCTAGGATTTCATTGCGCAGGCTATCCACACGACCAGGGGAACGTCGGGTTTCGGTAGTGGCTCGGTGAAACCCGGGGATCCCAGATATCTGTATTGTTTCTGTGATGCTGTACATTTTCTGTGATGTTGCATTTCTTATCACGCCTTGAGCGAATATAATATATTGGTATATATATTAGTAGATGTTGTATATGTTTTACATCCGCGCTAGTCCAGTCCCCGCTCTGTCGTTAGTTAGCTAACCTAACGGGTAATAACGGGACCCAGTGGCGAATGCGGATGGCATATACGTACATCAGTATATTTTCGTTCTTTTTGGTGTGATCAATTGATGGGACTGCGTTGATTCGGATCAATGCAAGTTAAAAACAAACCTAATCTGATGTTGTTGGAACATTTTTCAAAAAGCTGTTATTGCAAGGACGTTCACTTTTGTTTTGCATCGTGGTATTCAGTTGGAATATCCTTCTCCTCAGTCGACGAGGCAAGGGCCGAGATCCCTTCACCGGGAGTGACCCCTTGGACAGAAGTTTGCGTCAGGGCATTAACTTCACTATAGCCGATTACTTTTGCTTTGCATCGCGGTATTCATTTGGAATATCCTGCACCCCATTCTACGGGGAAAGAGCCGAGATCCTTTCATCGGGAGTGACCTCTTTAGCAACGGTTTTCGTCACTATATTTTTTAAAAGTTATCAGTTCCTTCAACGATATCAAGTTCGTTACGTTAAAGGTTTTCGCCAGAAACCATTCTTAGCCCTCCGTCGTTTCATATGGGTGGTCAATAGTATTCAAGCTGTGTATGTTGGCTAAAGTCAAGGCACAGTGATTGGTAGCTATTGGGGTATTCATATGCAGCATAGATAGATGCGTTGGTTTGGGACAGTCGTACTGCCATTTTGGCCAAAGTCAAGGGTATGTACGGGTGGATTCAAATTAACCTGGAGAATGACGGGTAGAACTTGACATGTGACTTATGATATGTTGGCCAAAGTCAAGGTCATAAGAGCATGGGGCAGAAATCACATCGGGAGTTTCAAAAGAACTGAAACTTGCCAGATATGCGCATACCTTCTGGAGTGTGATGACGTGAGCGGATTCCGTCACGTTATCATGCGATGAGAGTTGGATCCCGATTCCCACTGATGAGTTAGTTTACTCCTCGGGTAACCCCGACTAATTCTTCTTTCAGGTTTGGAGGAGAATTTGAGGTACAGTGGGAGGATTCCAGATTAGATAAATTGGTAACCATTCTGATCTAGGTTAGAGTGCACGCTGAGTGTTTCTTTTCTCTCTCTCTTTGGCAGCGACCATTGACCCGACCCTGAGACTATGACTCAGTGACCAAGTTGACCGAACCTTCTTAAACACTGGCTTTTGGATTGTCAGAGTTGCAAACCTCATTGCCACTCCTACTTTTACCTTTTCTCCAGGACACCCCGTATTGCTACGAACGTCCACTTCCATTGGACAAAACCATCGTATAGTTAGATACGAACTCGAAAGAATTTATTCGAGGATGGTTTCAGGTTCTGGAGGAAACGGATAGGATTATTCAGTTATCTTTTCCTTTTACCCTCTCTCAGGTTACGAGTACTCCTCGGTTTAGGGGTAGTACACCTACTACGCAAATTGGATTGTCTTCTTCCAAACCTTAGGCTGGTGCTGACCGGTAGGGAATGAAGAAAACCAATTAGCATAACGATGGTGTGCAGAAGGTATTAAGTTAAGACAAAGCAAGGGATTAGTAAGAGGGCAAAGTAAATTGCGACTGATATTCACGACCAAACCAGGTATTTCTTCGCCAATCCTAAAATCACCTTTGTATTTCTCCAGGACACTCCGTATCACTACGAAGATCCACAGTTTATTTAAATACTCCATCGTATGGTTATATACGAACTCGAAAGGAACTTGTTCCAGCTCGGGGATGGATTTTGGTTCAGGAGAAATAGGAATAAGATTTATTCAGGTGTCTTTTATCTTCACCTTCTCTCGCATTGCGAGTGCTCCTAGGATTAGGACAGTACACCCATTATGCTTATTGGATAGTCTTCTTCCAAACCATAGGCTGGTGCCGAACGGTAGGGAAGGAAGAAAACCATTTGGCCTATAGGGGTGTGCAGAAGGTAATGACTAAAGACATATGAAGGGATTTGGAGAGGTGGCAAAGAATTACACGGTTACAGTCGTGAATATGGAAGAGGCATTACTAGGAATACCAGGATACCCCATCGAAACATTTCAATGTTTCAGTTTCACTGTGTACTGTTAAAGGAAAACTGATTTCCCGATTAGACACTTGCTCCAGGGTATGTATTTACCAGGTATGATTCTCACATCTGTATGGTTTTACAGATGATGAGTGGGAGTTAGTTATTGGGAATTGGGTGATCATCCTCATTATATCGGGATTCGTTGTAATCGGTGATATTTGAGGAAATCACCTGGATTGTTTGCCGGTCGGCAAATATTTAGTTTTGAATATCCGCTTTTATGCACCAATTTCAAATTGATATATCAGTACGTCTATTTTCATAGAGTGAGATATACCTTTCTGAAATTATGTCTATGACATTTACCTATATCAGTGGATGGTTAGGTAAAGAGCATTAAACAGCAGTGTAATTCTTCTTGACCACAAGTACAGTTTTCAACCTACGACACACAGTGAATGAGTTATCAGACTCAAGGGACTTATACAGAGTATTGTATGTTGTCCAGGGTCCATCAGGACAGAGGGGTTGGTCCTCGTACTATATTCGGTTTACTTATGACTTCTCTAGTTTTTAGACAGGTGTTTCGTAGAAACACAGGGTCCGAATTTTGAGAAGTTATAGGTATTTGAATAGAGTAGAGAACCAGGTGTAGCAAGTATCGGGATTCTTCAAAGAGATCGAAGATATAAATACTTGTGTATGGTATTCAGTTGATAGTAATGATAAAGAGATCTTGCTTCTCTTTCAGGTTACTCATAATTGGGAGCATTCCTAAGTTGAGTAACGCTGATCGTCCTTCTTCCATTTAGGGAACATGCACTGGGGACAGCTGCATGATTTGAATCTGGTTCAATTAAATCAGTGCCTCTGAATCTATATTGGATATAGTACAGTTCATATCTTAACGGTGTTAAGGTACGGGGAGTAGTCCGGCTTATGATTAAAACCAGACTCTGGATAACTCAAGGCACGTTTCTGTAATGGCTGTTTGTGGGTTGACCCAGGCTATGACGAGGGTTGACTTTCTACCATCTGGATGAACAATAGCGATATTGTTCTATACTCGCCACAGTTTTATTAAAAATGGATTTTTTCAGAAAAACAGTAGTGGGAGTATGGTAGAACTGGAAGTGATTCCAGAACCACAAACGATTACTGAAGATTTGATAAGGAACCTAAAGATTCAATCTGGATTGACATTCCATTGGCCACTCCGCAGATAAGGTGGGTAACTTCAGGCACCCGAGAAGTACTACGGTAGCCTCAAGGACGGTGACAGGGAAGTTCTTGTTTACCCACAATTACCATTGCTGTTGTTCCAGGCTGTGAGACCCGGCGGGAGGATGAGTATAGCGTCATTCTAAACTAGTTTTAGAAGTGTACGTCTATATGACTCTGCCGGAGGGTTGTCGTAGTCAGTGGGAGCAGCGGAAGCATTGGTGGACAGGTAGCTTATGTCTATTTATAGACTAAAGCATGTGTAGCGGAGATAGATCATCTATTTCTGACGTGACAGTCATGGGTTTGACTTCATCAGAATAGGGGATGGATCTGTTGAGAAGGTAGTAGGGTGTGATATCCTGGTATTAGGATGACATACACAGAATAGGAAAGGAAACTCCTATACCACGATCGGTCATACTTTGGTCGTCACACAGTGGTTTCTCCACAAAGGAAATGGATTTTGTATCAGACATTCTGGTTACTAGATCTATGGTTTTAGATCTAGATTTGGGTAGTCTCCCAATCTGGGCACTTAGACAGCATTCTAAGAGTATTTAGAATGGACGACTCCTGGCACGGTAGTGTACCTGCAGGTGATGGAGTCACCCTCTCTAAAGGTGTCTTACAGACTAAAGTAGAGAGGGATGTGCATGATTGGCAGATCACTTGCTTAGGCAATTGAGTCAATCATGACATGTCTAGTACCACACCAGATGTTGTTCTTGCACTAGATGCAATAAGTTGACATTAATCCAATCCTGGAGAAACGGTCGGAAGCAGTTTTAGAACATAAGTGGATGTTCTAGTGATATGATAACGACAGCCTCATTCGGGAGACAGTTATCAATCCAGGCTTCCTAGGTGACATGGACGACAAGGAGGTTGTCAGAGTTATAGTTTTCCTTCTGACGAGGGGCAGTATTTTGGACAGGTGGTCCAAGGCAATACTGAGGGTGGCATGGCGCAGGATACTGATTAAGTTCAGTTGAAGATACAGTCTAAGAAGTTTGGATTTGAAGTTCATTTATGAGCTATATCCCATCAGACATCCAGACACATTCTAAGACAGGTATTGCTCATTTCGGGAGATGGGTTTCTCCGCGAACTTGAGACATAGAGAGACATAGAAAGAGACATCAAGGCGGATCCACTCACTAAGGCTATTCCTCGAACGCAATAGTTTCGCAAACGAGCTTTGTGAGACTGACTAGTAGAGGAGTTGGGTGTTCGGTATCACACGGGCTGTGAGTATGCGACATCGCAATAATTAGCCTTGAGTGCAAGTGGGAGATTGTTGGAGATTGTGCCCTCAGAGTCAATTATTAGGTCACAGGTATGTGATTGCAATGATTGATGGAGGACCTATCCCGGTAGGACAGTCTCACTCGAGATGATAGTATGCTATCTGGTTTACCTTTATCATCGTGTACTGCTTTAGGTGACCTGACAAGTCGCTATTACACGTTGGTAGAGCCCCTAGGATTCTTGCTTGACCACCAGCAGTATGAGGGCGATCATATAAGTGGGAGCTGGGGTCTATAAGCATATCCTTAAATGGTCCCTAGTCGTGTGAGTTTCGAGACAAGGCATCGATACTCCAGAGTAGACTAGTGTATACAGTCGAGACCCCGACGAGGGGCGGTGGCCGGTCTCACAAGCCACTGGTGTCAGTTGGATCACCTAAGATGTATACAGGTGCTCATTGGGTTATGAGTACACCGGACAGGACTCGCTGGGAACATGCTAGTTGGTCATATACCAGACGTCAGATGGCAGTTCCCTGGTGACATGTGTGCAGGTTAGTTCATCAACCTGGGGATCGTCATTTGTCTTATGTGAGTTCCCACTGTACTTTGATTACTACCCTACCACGGCTCAAAGGAGTCGTGCAAACAGGTTTTAGTTGGGTACAGTCCCGAGCCACATGGAGGCAGTGAGCGTATCTTCAGGGGTTCGTCTCTCCCGGTATTGGGGGTGAGGTCGTGCTGTGTCTAGGAGAGCCATTACACGAAGCCCTCGGCCGAGGCAAGGAGATTTACTGGTAGGTATTCCAGTAGTATCTCAGGGTGTTCTAGGCTACACTCCGACACGACTTGTACCGCTTTTGGGGGTCTGACTTTTACCAACCCCCTAGGCCCGCCATGCGATGCTCATAGACGAACGGACCGGACTGTACGGATATTGTCACTGACAGGCTCAGTAGGGTTGTCAGGCTGAGTTCACTCACAGACATCCCTTTTAGTCAATACCTGGTAGCCCGTTACGTATTGGCTTATACCTCTGACGTGCTAGTGGTTAAATCCACAACCAAGGTGTTGACGATTCTTTAGAGTCCCCCACATTCAGTTACTCAGCTTTCGGGCGAAAAGTTGTAGAGGCCGTATGGAGATATGGCAGGTCCGATCAGATACGTGCGGTATTGCACGGATCAGGATCGGGCAGTTTGTACTATAGGCCGTATGGTTATATGGCAGGGTTCGATCAGATACGTGCGGTATTTCACGGATCAGGATCGAACAGATATTACTAGCCGGTTTTGGTATAAGCCGGATTCTAGTATAGTACAGTGGATATTTTGTCTCATTGCATTTGTATTTCGGTCGAAATACAAATGCGGGTGTGTATGCACAGTATCGGGGTTTTTCCTGTAATTTATTACGGGACCAGTTTTATGGAGTTGCCAGTTTGCTTTCCGTTTCGGCCGATTTCCATTGTTCCGTTCATTGGCCGAAGATTGGTGGAGGAGGGCTTATTTGCATTGTTGCAAATAAGCATTTGTGGAAGGGGTCTTTGCTTATATTTGTATCATGATGGTTTTCATGATAAGCACCATCACTTGACTTCTTCTTCTTATGATGGCTTGACTTTTTGAAGCCATCATGCATGAGATGATGGTTGCCTTTGAGTGTTGAGTTTTTGTGGTGATCATTTGACTTTTCATCATCACTCACTTTCCACCCACCTCCTTGTCTTTGTTCTTTCTCTCTCCAATCACACATGGGAGGGGGGGCCGGCCATTCTAAGGGGAATGGGATTCATTTCATGAGTTGAGAGAAAAAATGTTAGATTCATTCTTTGCATGCTACATTTTTCCCCACCTCTCTCCAAGTTCTTTTTCCTCCACCACAAAGGCATCTCCATGAACCCCAAATGAGACTTGCTCACTAGATATTCTACAGCAAATCTTGGGCACGTCGACTAGCGAGCTTCGTGCCCGAGTTGCCTCGGCATTGAGGTGGGAGCCCGTAAAAGAAGTAGGCGATGTGGTGCACTTCCGGCGACGAGGAGGAGACGGGACATTCCGCAGGAGATCGGGACGAAGACGAGAAGACCGGAGGACTCGGATCTGTCGGTATATCTCTCTTCCCTTTCTTGTAGATAGCTAGGACTAGTTAGTGGTTCGATCCGGGTATTAGTGCGCGGCGGTTTGCCCGTTCAAGTAAAATTAAAGTTTATCACCGCTTCCGCATTTGGCCGTCGGATTGACGGCCGGGGCACCGCCGTGCACTTACAGTATACACAGTATCGGGGTTTTCCTATAATTCATTACGGGATCAGTTTTCTGGAGTTGCCAGTTTGCTTTCCGTTTCGGCCATATTTCTTTGTATCTTTCATTGGCCGAAGATTGGTGGAGGAGGGCTTATTTGCATTTGTGCAAATTAGCATTTGTGGAGGGTGTTCTTTGCATATTATTGCTTCATGATGGTTGCACCACCATTTGACCTTTTCTTCTCATGATTGCTTGACTTTTTGGAGCAATCATGGTTGTTGATGGAGTGTGGATTTGTTGGTGATCATTCTTCTTGTCATGATCACGTATCATTCCTCTCACTTGCGTTATTATGTGGCTCCCCTCATTTTTGATACACTCTCTCCCCATTCTCCTTGCCTTGGCCGGCCACAACATGATGGGGCTGTCCCAAAAGTTTTGGAGGGGATTTTTGTTCATTTGTATTGCACAAAATCCATTTAGCTCCATCTCCAAAACTTCATTCCTCCACCATCTCAAAAGGCAACTTCCATGAACCCCAAAATGAGACATGGTTCTATAATATTCTACAGCAAACCTTGGGCACGTCGACTCACCAACTTCGTGCCCGAGTTGCCTCGGTCCAGAGGTGGGAGCCCGTAAAAGATGCAGGCGATGTGGTGCCCTTCCGGCGATGAGGTGGAGACCGGAGATTCCGCGGGGAGATCGGGACGACGACGAGAAGACCGAAGGACACGGATCGCTCGGTATATTTCTCTACCTTCTCTTGTTAGCTAGGACTAGATTAATGGCACGATCTGGGTTTATAGTGCGCGGTGGTGCCGGTTTTATAAAAGTTAAAGTAAATCACCGCTTCCGCATTCCGGCGTCGGATTGACGGCCGGGGCACCGCCGTGCACTTGCAGTGGTATCAGAGCCTCGCCATTGACCTAGTCTAGCTTGGTCTAATGTGTTTACTCTTTCGATCGAACAAAATTCCAAAACCCGTATTTTTCATAGCATCAGTTTCTGTCGAATTTTTTTGGAGTCCAAAAATTTTTCAGGTTGTTTCAGAATGATGTGTAGGGAAAGATAAGACTTCTGTGAAAATTTGGTGAACTGATGCTGTAGGATGACCGCGGAACCACGGCCAAACCCCCCTTCTGGCCGCGGTTCCGCCGCAGTACAGTGCCTTCAGTGCACCAATTTTGCACAGTGATCTTTAAATAGTGAAATTGGGGTTTTGGAATATTATTTTTGGGCCCAGAATTTCTTTAACTGCTACAGTAATGCTTGGGGCCCACTTGGTAAAATTTGATCGATCGGATATTTTAAACACATTAGTTCACAGTATTTACATTATATCTACGACCGTGAATGTCACTCGATCAGTAAATACTGTCTAACTGCTATAGCCCGGTTAGACGGATTTGCGAACGTGACATTCACGTTGATGTTCTGTGTTATGCTGTGATGTTGCGAATTGGTCGTGGGGGATAGCCTGGTTACGGTGGTAGTACAGTTTTGTTGTATTATGTACATTTGATATTGCGAGGCGAGCGTCCGACATGTGGATTGCCGTCACTGCCTGTTTGTATTATTATTTTGGGACACGACCAGGTTGCGGTCGATGTACCCATTGCATGTATATTTTACTTTCTGTACTAGGATTACCCCAAGGTGGGGTGCACGGATAGCCGGATTCTAGAAGGCAACAAGCCCGCATCTCATGGCATTGAGACGGAGGGGGCTTTACTCTAGAATTGGCGGGCTATTCACCGCACTCGTAGGGGTACAGGTTGACCCAGGAGGGGTGCCCAAGTTACCGATTTCCGTGAAGTGCTGGGTGGTCCATTCACGGTGCTGAAGGGGACTGCCTCGCTTCAGGTTTTGGCGGGTGACTTGCCGCGCCCGTAGGGGTCTAGGATTTCATTGCACAGGCTATCCACATGACCAGGGGAAATTCGGGTTTCAGTAGCGGCTCTGTGAAACCCGGGGATCCCAGATATCTGTTCTGTTCTGTGATGCTTATTACATTTATGTGATGTTGCATTTTATCACGCCTTGAGCGAAATATTATATATTGATATATATACCAGTAGATGTTGTATATGTTTTGCATCCGCGCTAGTCCAGTCCCCGCTCTGTCGTTAGTTAGCTAACCTAATAGGTAATGACGGGACCTAGTGGCGAATGCGGATGGCATATATGTACATCATTATTTTCGTTCTTTATTGGTGTGATCAATTGATGGGACTGCATTGATTCGGATCAATGCAAGTTAAAAACAAACCTTTTCTGATGTTGTTGGAACACTTTTCAAAAGGCTGTTATTGCAAGGACGTTCTCTTTTGTTTTGCATCGTGGTATTCAGTTGGAATATCCTGCTCCTCAGTCGACGAGGCAAGGGCCGAGATCCCTTCACCGGGAGTGACCCCTTGGACAGAAGTTTGCGTCAGGGCATTAACTTCACTATAGCCGATTTCTTTTGCTTTGCATCGTGGCATTCAGTTAGAATATCCTGCACCTCATTCTACGGGGAAAGAGCCGAGATCCCTTCGCCGGGAGTGACCTCTTTAGCAAAGGTTTTCGTCACTATATTTATATAAAGCTATCCAGTTCCTTCAACGATATCAAGTTCATTACGTTAAAGGTTTTCGCCAGAAACCATTCGTAGCCCTCCGTCATTTCAGTTAAATATTCGGTAGTATTCAAGCTATGTATTTTGACCTCACGCCAAGGCATAGTGATTGGTAGCTGCCGGGTATTTATCTGTTGCATAGATAGATGCGTTGGTTTGGGACAGTCGTACTACTATTTTGGCCTACGTCAAGGGTATGTACGGGTGGGTTCAAATTAACCTGGACAATGACGGGTAGAACTTGACATGTGACTTATGATATTTTGACCTCACGCCAAGGTCATAAGAGCATGGGGAAGAAATCACATCGGGAGTTTCTAAAGAAACTGAAACTTTCCTGATATGCGCATACCTTCTGGAGTGTGATGACATGAGCGGATTCCGTCACGTTAACATGCGATGATCGTTGGATCCCGATTCCCACTGATGAGTTGGTTTACTCCTCGGGTGATCCCGACTAATTCTTCTTTTAGGTTTGGAGGAGAATTTGACGGTACAGTGGGAGGTTTCTAGATTAGATAAATTGGTAACCATTCTGATCTAGGTTAGAGTGCACGCTGAGTGTTTCTTTTCTCTCTCTCTTTGGCAGCGACCATTGACCCGACCCTAGACTATGACTAAGTGACCAAGTTGACCGAACCTTCTTAAACACTGGCTTTTGGATTGTCAGAGTTGCAAACCTCATTGCCACTCCTACTTTTACCATTTTCTCCAGGACACCCCGTATTACTACGAACGTCCACTTCCAATGGACAAAACCATCATATGGTTATATACGAACTCGAAGGAATTTATTCGAGGATGGTTTCCGGTTCTGGAGAAAACGGATAGGACTATTCAGTTGTCTTTTCCTTTTACCTTCTCTCAAGTTGCGAGTACTCCTTGGTTTAGGAGATAGTACACCTATTACGCAAATTGGATAGTCTTCTTCCAAACCTTAGGCTGGTGCCGAACGGTAGGAAATGAAGAAAACCAATTAGCATAACGATGGTGTGCAGAAGGTATTAAGTAAAAACATATCAAGGAATTAGTAAGAGGGCAAAGTAAATTGCGACTGATATTCACGACCAAACCAAGTATTCCTTCGCCAATCCTAAATCACCTTTGTATTTCTCCAGGACACTCCGTATCACTATGAAGATCCACAGTTTATTGGATACTCCATCGTATGATTATATACGAACTCGAAAGGAACTTATTCCAGTTCGGGGATGGATTCTGGTTCAGAGAAAATAGGAATAAGGTTAATTCGGTTGTCTTTTATCTTCACCTTCTCTCGCATTGCGAGTGCTCCTAGGATTAGGACAGTATACCCATTATGCTTATTGGATAGTCTTCTTCCAAACCATAGGCTGGTGCCGAACGGAAGGGAAGGAAGAAAACCATTTGGCCTAAAGGGGTGTGCAGAAGGTAATGACTAAAGACATATAAAGGGATTTGGAAAGATGGCAAAGAATTACACGGTTACAGTTGTGAATATGGATAATGGAAGTGGCATTACTAGGAATACCGGGATACCCCATCGAAACATTTCAATGTTTCAGTTTCACTGTGTACTGTTAAAGGAAAACTGATTTCCCAATTAGACACTTGCTCCAGGGTATGTATTTTCCAGGTATGATTCTCACATCTGTATGGTTTTACAGATGATGAGTGGGAGTAAGTTATTGGGAATTGGGTGATCATCCTCATTATATCGGGATTCGTTGTAATCGGTGATATTTGAGGAAGTCACCTGGGTTGTTTGCCGGATGGCAAATATTTAGTTTTGAATATCCGTTGTTGTGCACCAATTTCAAATTGATATATCTGTACCTCTATTTTCATAGAGTGAGATATACCTTTTTGAAATTATGTCTGTGACATTTACCTATATCAGTGGATGGTTAGGTAAGGAGCATTAAACAGCGGTGTAATTCTTCTTAACCACAAGTACAGTTTTCAACCTGCAACACACAGGGAGTGAGTTATCAGACTCAAGGGACTTATACAGAGTATTGTATGTTGTCCAGGGTCCATCAGGATAGAGGAGTTGGTCCTCGTACTATATTCGGTTTAATTATGACTTCTATAGTTTTTAGACAGGTGTTTCGTGGAAACGCAGGGTCCGAATATTGAAATGTTATAGGTATTTGAATAAAGTAGAGAACCAGGTATTGCAAGTATCGGGATTCTTCAAAGTGATCGGAGATGTAGATACTTGAGTATGGTATTCAGTTGATAGTAGTGATTAAGAGAACTTGCTTCTCTTTCAGGTTACTCATAATTGGAAGCATTCCTAAGTTGAGTAACGCTGATCGGCCTCCTTCTATTTAGTTGACATGCACTGGAGACAGCTGCATGATTTGATTCTGGTTCAATTAAATCAGTGCCTCTGGTTCTATATTGGATATAGAACAGTTCATATCTTAACGATGTTAAGGTACGGGGAGTTGTCCGGCCTATGCTTAAAACCAGACTTTGGATAACTCAAGGCACGTTTCTGTAATGGCTGTTTGTGGGTTTACCCAGGCTATGACGAGGGTTGATTTTATACCATCTGGAAGATCAATAGTGATATTGTTCTAGACTCACCACAGTTTTATTAAAAATGGGTTTTTTTTCCCGAAAACAGTAGTGGGAGTATGGTAGAACTGGATGTGATTCCAGAACCACAAACGATTACTGAAGATTTGATAGGAACCTAAAGATTCAATCTGGTTTGACATTCCATTGGCCACTCCGCAGATAAGGTGGGTAACCTCAGGCACCCGAGAGGTACTCCGGTAGCCTCAAGGACGGTGACAGGGAGGTTCTTGTTTACCCAGACTTGCCATAGCTGTAGTTCCGGACTGTGAGACCCGGCAGGAGGATGGGTATAGCGTTGTTCTAAACTGGCTTTAGAAGAGTACGTCTATATGACTCTGCCAGAGGGTTGTCGTGGTCAGTGGGAGCAGCGGAAGCATTTGTGGACAGGTGGCTTATGTCTATTTATAAACTAAAGCAGATATAGCGGAAATAGATCATCTATTTCTGACGTGACAGTCATAGATTTGAGTTCATCGGAATAGGGGATGGATCTGTTGAGAAGGTAGTAGGGTGTGATGTCCTGGTTTTTGGATGACATACACAGAGTAGGAAATGATATTCCTATACTACGATCGGTTATACTTTGGTCGTCACACAGTGGTTTCTCCACATGGGACTTGGATATTATATCATACATACTGGTTACTAGATCTATGGTTTTAGATCTAGATTTGGGTGGTTTCTCAATCAGGGTACTTAGACAGCATTCTAAGAGTATTTAGAATGGACGACTCCTGGCACGGTAGTATACCTGCAGGTGATGGAGTCACCCTCTCTAAAGGTGTCTTAGAGACTAAAAGGGAGAGGGATGTGCATGATTGGCAGATCACTTGCTTAGGCAATTGAGTAAATCATGAGATATCAAGTACCACACCAGATGTTGTTCTTGCACTAGATGCAATAAGTTGACATTAATCCAATCCTGGAGAAACAGTCGGAAGCAGTTTTAGAACATAAGTGGATGTTCTAGGGATATGATAACGACAGCCTCATTCGGGAGACAGTTATCATTCCAGGCTTCCAAGGTGACCTGAACGACAAGGAGGTTGTCAGAGTTATAGTTTTTCCTTCTGACGAGGGACAGTATTTTGGACACGTGATCCAAGGCAATACTGAGGGTGGCATGGCGCAGGATACTGATTAAGTTCAGTTGACGATATAGTCTAAGAAGTTTGGATTTGGATTTCATTTATGAGCTAGGTCCCATCAGACATCCAGACACAATATAAGACAGGTATTGCTCATTTCGAGAGATGGCTTTCTCCGCGGACTTGAGATATAGAGAGACATAGAAAGAAACATCAAGGCGGATCCACTCACTGAGGCTATTCCTCGAACGCAATAGTTTCGTAAACGAGCTTTGTGAGACAGACTAGTAGAGGAGTTGGGTGTTCGGTATCACACGGGCTGTGAGTATGCGACATCGCAATAATTAGCCTTGAGTGCAAGTGGGAGATTGTTGGAGATAGTGCCCTCAGAGTCAATTATTGGATCACAGGCACGTGATTGCAATGATTGAGGGAGGACCTATCCCGGTAGGACAGTCTTACTCAAGATGATAGTATGTTATCTGGTTTACCTTTATCATCGTGTACTGTTTTAGGTGACCTTACAGGTCACTATTACACGTTGATAGAGCCCCTAGCATTCTTTCTTGACTACCGGCAGTATGAGGGCGATCATATACGTGGGAGCTGGTAGTCTATAAGCACATCCTTAAAAGGTCCCTAGTCGTGGGAGTTTCGAGACAGGGCATCGATACTCCAGAGTAGACTAGTATATACAGTCGAGACCCCGACGAGGGGCGGTGGCCGGTCTCACAAGCCACTGGTGTCAGTTGGTTCACCTAAGATGTATACAGGTGCTCATTGGCTTATGAGTACACCGGACAGGACTTGCCGGGAACATGCTGGTTGGTCGTATACCTGACGTCAGATAGCAGTTCCCTGGTGACATGTGTACAGGTTAGTTCATCGACCTGGGGATCGTCATTTGTCTCGTGTGAGTTCCCACTGTACTTTGATTACTACCCTACCACGCTCAAAGGAGACGTGCAAACAGGTTTTAGTTGGGTACAGTCCCGAGCCACAAGGAGGCTGTGAGCGGATCAGGGGTTCGTCTCTCCCGGTATTGGGGGTGAGGCCGCGCTGTGTCTAGAAGAGCCATTACACGAAGTCCTTGGCCAAGGCAGGAGATTTACTGGTAGGTATTCCAGTAGTATCTCAGGGTGTTCTGGGCTACACTCCGACATGACTTGTACCGCTTTTGGGGGTCTGACTTTTACCAACCCCCTAGGCCCGCCATGCGATGCTCATAGACGAACGGACCAGACTGTACGGATATTGCCACTGACAGGCTCAGTCGGGTGTCAGGATGAGTTCGCTCATCGACGTCCCTTTTGGTCAATAGCTGGTAGCCCGTCACGTATGGCTAATACCTCTGACGTGCTAGTGGTTAAATCCACAGCCATAGTATTGACGAGTCTTTAGAGTCCCCCACACACAGTTACTCAAGTTTCGGGCGAAACGCTGTAGAGGCCGTACGGAGATATGGCAGGGATCGATCAGATACGTGCGGTATTGCACGAATCAGGATCAGACGGTTAGTACTAGAGGCCATATGGATATATGGCAGGGTTCGATCAGATACGTGCGGTATTGCACGGATCATGATCGGACGGATAATACTAGCCGGCTTTGGTTTAAGCCGGATCCTAGTATAGTACAGTGTATATTTTGTCTCATTACATTTGTATTTCGTTCGGAATACAGATGCGAGTGTGTATACACAGTATCGGGGTATTCCTGTAATTCATTACGGGACCAGTTTTCTGGAGTTGCCAGTTTGCTTTCCGTTTCGGCCATATTTCTTTGTATCTTTCATTAGCCGAAGATTGGTGGAGGAGGGCTTATTTGCATTTATGCAAATTAGCATTTGTGGAGGGTGTTCTTTGCATATTATTGCTTCATGATGGTTGCACCACCATTTGACCTCTTCTTCTCATGATTGCTTGACTTTTTAGAGCAATCGTGGTTGTTGATGGAGTGTGGATTTGTTGGTGATCATTCTTCTTGTCATGATCACATATCATTCCTCTCACTTGCATTATTGTGTGGCTCCCCTCATTTTTGATACACTCTCTCCCCATTCTCCTTGCCTTGGCCGGCCACAACATGATGGGGCTGTCCCAAAAGTTTTGGAGGGGATTTTTGTTCATTTGTATTGCACAAAATCCATTTAGCTCCATCTCCAAAACTTCATTCCTCCACCATCTCAAAAGGCAACTTCAATGAACCCCAAAATGAGACATGGTTCTACAATATTCTACAGCAAACCTTGGGCACGTCGACTCGCCAACTTCGTGCCCGAGTTGCCTCGGTCCACAGGTGGGAGCCCGTAAAAGATGCAGGCGATGTGGTGCCCTTCCGGCGACGAGGTGGAGACCGGAGATTCCGCGGGGAGATCGGCATGACGACGAAGGACACGGATCGCTCGGTATATTTCTCTATCCGCTCTCTAGATAGCTAGGACTAGTTTAATGGCACGATCCGGGTTTTATAGTGCGAGGTGGTGCCGGTTTGAAAAGTTAAAGTTAAGCATCGCTTCTGCATTCCGGCGTCGGATTGACGGCCGGGGCGCCGCCGTGCACTTACTGTTAGTGTTTATGCCCTAGAAGGCCATTACTGTACCATACTAGCTTGTATATTACTTAATGGAAGCTTGGGATATTCACATGTATATAACAGTCTTGCTAAACATGGTAGTATGCTACTTGGTTTTTCTATCTTAATATGTGAGTGTACGTATTGATAGAGCTCTTAGGATCTTGCTTGTCTACCAGCGTTGTGATGGCAGTCACACTAGTGGGGGCTGGGTAGTCTACAAGCACATCCTTATTAAGGTCCCCGGTCGTTGGATTATCGAGGCAGAGCATCGATACTCCGGAGTAGACTGGTGTGTACTCTTCTCATCCCAGTTGGGGAGATGGTCTGTCCCACAGCCGTCAGTACGTCGTACTGGAGATAGTATACAGGTGCTCGTTAGGTTACGGGTACACCGGACAGGACTCACAGGGAACTGTTGGTTGGTTTGATACCAGTCGTCAGTGAACAGTTCCCAGGTGACATGAGTACAGCGTAGTCCGCAGACTTGACACTGCTACTTCGCCTCGAGTGTGTCCCACTGTTCTTAGATTGCTACCCTACCGCGGCTCAAAGGAGTCGTGCAAACAGGTAGCAGTTGGGTGCAGTCCCGAGCACTTGGAGGCAGTGGCGGTTAGACAGGATTCGTCCCTCCCGGTATTGGGAGTAGATATCGTGCTGTGTCAGAGAGCCATTACGCAAAGTCCCTGGCCAGGGCAAGCGAGATTTGCTGGTAGGTTCCAGTAGTTTCTCAGGGTGTAATGGGCTTTACTCGGACACGACTTATACCGCTATTAGGGGACTGACGCTTGCCGCCCCCCTAGGCCCGATATGCGATAGTCTTGGACGAACGGACCGGACTGTATTGAGATTGTCACATCAGACTCAGTAGGAGTTCGGAAGGGTTTACTCATCGGCCTTCTTATCGACAACTACCTGGGGACCGTTACGTACAGCTAGTGCCGCTTGCGGTCTGTGGTTAAACCCACTGCCAGCGTAGTAGTCGAGTCTCTAGAGTCCCACACAGAGAGTTTCCTACTCCAGGCGAAACGATATAGAGGTTGCATGGTTTTGCAACAAAGGGTTCGGACGCATACGTGCGTTTACGCGCGTACGACTTTCGGACAGTTTTTACCAGTCGGCTTTGGTTTAAGCCAGTTACTGGTATCCGGTTATTGGATTTTTACAGTCTAAATTTTTTCCGTATTTTTGCGGATTGGAGGGGCGTTCTCGTAATTGTACGAGAAGCTTCTAGAAGATGTGACTAAGGAGGTTTCTTTTGGATAAGAAAGTGAGTCATGGTGGTGATTCATTCATTTCATTAATGCACATTTATTGCTTAATGACTCATGCTAATGAATCACCACTAGATATTTTATGAAGCATGCTTATTCATTTCTTTTATTCATTATTGAAAAATAAGAATGCTTCATAATATTATGATACACTCTCTCTCTTCTCTCATTATCTCATCTCTCACATTCTCCCTCCTCAAGCTCTCATCTTCAAACCCTAATCCTTAATCCTCATGTGTTGAGATCAAAGGATTAGTTAGACTAAACAATCCATAACCTTCACTCTACATCATCCTTTCATCTTTGATTAGCAATCAAAGTTGATTAGTTACCTCAAGTTAGAGGTTTAGCTTGGAGTTTCGCTCTCGGGTGGATCGTCTACTACGTAGAGAAAGTCGAGGAGAACAAAGGAGGACACAAAGACGAAGGACTAGTTTCGATCGGTATAATCCCTTAACACTATAGTTTAGTTTAGCTATGTGTTTGGTTATTATTTGTTTAGCTTCGATTCAAGCGGTTAGTCGATGTTCGTTGTTTAAACTTGATCGTTTTTGAAAATTCCGCCTCCCCATAAGTACTGGTGTGTACTACATCGACTTACAGTGGTATCAGAGCCTCGCTAAACAATAAATAACTTAATTGCAAATTTGTACGAATTTCGAACGGAAAAACAAAGCCGCAAAACCCTAATTCTGTCAAGTTTCTGTCGAAGTTAAAATCAAGTCAGAAAATTTTTCAGGTGTGTTCAGAGAGCTTGACATGACCACAGGAGAACACCCAAAAAATTTGGGCTTCTGATTCGTCTACATTGCCGCGGAAGGGCGGCGGATCCCACCGATCCGCCGCGCAACCGCGGCCGAGTTGACGAGTCAGGAACTCGTTTTTTTTGGGTGGGTCCCCTGTGGTGTTTTGGGTTTTCTGGAATATTTAATTATTGCTCAGGTTACTGTTTAACAGAGCAGATTTTGGAGCAATATTGAAGTTGTTTATTCGATCGAATTGTACAGTATTTGCGTATTGGATTATATCTGTGATTGTTTAATGTGTTCGTAAACCTCCCCTAACTGCTAGTATGTCGGTTGGCAGGGGGTTGCACATTTCTGAAATGGTTATATCTGTTTGTGCATATAAACTGTATTGGACTGTTGTGGTGTATAGCCGGGGTTAGCAATGGGTTATTGATTAATTCATTTGTTGTAAATGTAATTTGTTGTAATATTATTTTCGTGGGGCACTTCCAGGTTGCGGTTGTAGCCACCGTTGTATTATTTCATTTTACTGTTTTTGCTCCTAGGACTGACCCAAGGTGGGGTACACAGACTGCCGGGTGGGTAGTTTGCCGTACCCGTAGGGGTCGAGGGTGGGGTAACGGCTATTCATCACAACTGTGTAATCTGTCTTTTCTTGCAGGCTCAAAAGAAATACAGATTGCTTGCAAATCCAATATTGTTTATCTGTGTTCTGGAATGAATATCATTGCATCAGACGAATGTAAAATATCTATATTTATGATAGCTATTTAGACGCCACTTATGTTTTACACCCGCGCTAGCCCAGCCCCCGCTCTGTCGTTAGTTAAGTAACTTAACGGGTGATGACGGGACCCCGTGGCGAATGCAGATGGCATAAGAGGACGTTGTATTTTCGTTGTTTTCTGCAATGATAGGTTAATGATGGGACGCATTATCTGTAATGCAAAGTAAAACAAACCAAAGTTTTAATCGTTGGAACAATTTAAAAGAAACCACTCGGTTATTTTTAAAACAGATATTTTTAAATGCGGAGTCTTAACCACTCCTTTTAAAAGCTATCAGGTTCCTTCGGTTATATCAAGTTCACTACGTTCACGGTTTCGCCAAAACCATTCGTAGCCCTCCGTCATTTCATCTGGGTATTCAGTAGTATTCAAGCTATGTATTTTGACCTAACGCCAAGGCATAGTGTTTGGTAGCTGCTGAATATTCATTTGTTGCATAGATAGATGAGTTAGTTTGGGACAGTCGTATTATCATTTTGGCCGAACGTCAAGGATATATATGGATGGGTTCAAATTGACAAGATAATGATGGGTAGAACTTGACATGTGACTTATGACATTTTGACCTAACGCCAAGGTCATAAGAGCATGGGGCAAAAACTTATATCGGGAATTTCTAAAGAAACTGAAATTTGCAAAGAGATGCATACCATTTGGAGTTTGATGAATGTTGGTAGGATTCCTTCAACATTATCATACGATGATATTTGGATCCCGATCCTACTGTGAGTATATGCTACTTATCAGGATATTCGTCACTTAACGATCAATGCTATAAACCTAGTAGGTGTCCAGAAAAGTGTCAGCGGGGTTACGCCCCCAGAGAAAAGAGGTTATTTAATTAAGGAACTTCGCGAAAGCGTTGGAAAACCTCCCTCGAAGTATCGACACCGGCCTGGCTGAACGGTTAAGCAAGTATTGTACGGTGAGAATAGTCTTGGCTAATTCTTCTTTTATGGTTTGAGGAAGGATTTGAGAAACAGTGGGAGCCATCCAGTTTAGATAAACTAAAAACCATTCTAAACTTGCAAGAGCATCATGCTAAAGAGTTTTCTTCTCTCTCTCCTAATTGCAGCGACCCTGAATATGACTGGACTTAAGTTACTTTTAGAGAAAAATATACTGACGGGGCCAAACTATAAAGATTGGCTGCGGAATGTCAAGATGGCTTTGACCTATGACAAACTGGGGTACGTCCTCACCGCTACAGCACCTGCTGTCCTTGGTCCCAAATCCAGCAATGCGGATAAGGAAATCCGCAAAACCTGGGATTTAGATTGCGCGAGAGCCAAGTGCATCGTGCTTGCCTCGATGAACAATGAACATCAGAGGAGGCACGAGGATATGTCTCTAGATGGCATATTTCTCCATACAAAGGAACTTTATGGAGAGCAATCTCGTATAGAAAGATACGAGACCTCTAAGAAATTGTTTCGAGCGAGGTTGGCTGTCGGGTCATCAGTAGGTGAACATGTCCTACAGATGATCGGTTATATTGAAGAGCTCGCAGACCTTGGGACGACTTTGGATAATGAGCTCTATACAGACCTTGTTCTCCAGTCCCTTCCTCCCACCTACGCCCAGTTTATCCTCAACTTCAATCTTCAAGGAAAAGAAGTTGAACTTGCGGAACTCCTGAACATGTTAAGGAGTGCAGAGGGCACCTTGCAGAAGGCAAGGGAAACACCCGCTATGTTTGTTGGCGGTTCATCTTCTTCCGGGTCCAAGGCTAGGGCCAAAGGAAGGAAGAAGAAGGCCGCACCCAGACCTAGAGGAGGTGTTAGTAAGGTGGGAAAGAAGGGAAAGAAAAAGTTTACAGCACCGGTAGTTGGCCTGGATGAGTGCTTCCATTGTCACATGAAAGGGCACTGGAAGAAGGATTGCAAGGCATGGAACGCCAAGAACCAGGAACCGAAGCAAGCTGTGGCTTCGACTTCAGGTGTGTTTGTAATTGAGAATTGTCTGTCGATCAACTCTACTTCCTGGGTATTGGATACCGGATCAGGATCTCATATTTGCAATTCATTGCAGGCACTGAGAAACCGTAGAGTGCTGAAGGAAGGTGATATGATCCTCAGGGTTGCTAACGGAGCTAGCGTGGGAGCTGCGTCCGTCGGGGATTTTCACCTAGGATTGACGAGTGGACACATTTTGGTTTTACATAACTGTTATTTTGTACCCAGCTTAACGTGTAATATCATATCAGTTTCCTTGTTATCAAATAAAGGTTATGATTTCACGTTTGTAAGAGATGTTGTCAACATCCACCTTAATCATAGTTTGATTGGGTCCGGTACTCTGAATAACGGCATATATGTGTTAAACCAACTCCAAATTTTCAATGTCCAGAACACACTAAAAAGAAAGTCTCCAGATTTAAATAAAGCTTTCTTATGGCATTGTAGACTGGGTCACATCAATGAGAGAAGGTTGACTAAGTTGCATAGAGAAGGATATTTAGACACGTTCGAATATCAAACTTATGACACTTGTCAATCTTGTCTCAAAGGAAAGATGACAAAGACTCCATTCACTGGACAAGGAGTAAGAGCGAGCGAGCTCTTAGGACTCATACACAGTGATGTATGCGGTCCAATGTCTACACATGCGAGAGGTGGTTTTTCCTATTTCATTACTTTCACGGATGATTACTCAAGATACAGATTCATTTATCTGATGAAACATAAATCCGAGGCTTTTGAGAAATTCCAAGAGTATAAGAATGAAGTCGAAAACCAAACCGGCAAAAGTATAAAGACACTTAGATCTGATCGAGGTGGAGAATACTTGAGTGCCGAGTTCCTAGGTTACCTAAAAGAGAAAGGAATTCTCTCTCAGCTTCCTCCTCCGTACACTCCACAGCATAATGGTGTATCGGAGAGACGGAATCGAACCCTATTGGATATGGTACGATCCATGATGAGTAATGCTGAGTTACCGCGATCTTTCTGGGGACATGCGCTAGAATCAGCGGCATATCTTTTGAACATGGTACCTACCAAGACTGTGCCTACCACTCCATATCAGATGTGGAGTGGGAAGAAACCCCATCTACAGTATATAAAGATTTGGGGAAGTCCAGCTTTTGTTAAAAAGCAGCATGTGGACAAGCTCGAGGAACGATCAGTAAAGTGTTTGTTTGTGGGATATCCAAAGCACTCCAGGGGATATCTATTCTATTACGCAGAGGAACAGAAGGTATTTGTTTCTCGTAATGCCCATTTTCTAGAACATCAGTTTTTAGAAAAGGAATCAAGTGGGAGCGAAATAGAACTGGAAGAAATTCCAGAACCACAAACTGCTACTGAAAGTTTGGTAGAACCAGAGGTTCAAGAAGAACAGAACATTCCCGCACCCCTCCGCAGGAGTAGTAGGCCGTCTCGTCCGCCTGAGAGATACTACGGTTTTCTCATAGACGGGGATAGAGAGGATTGCATCATAGATAATGATGAACCTACTGACTTCCAGCAAGCCATCCAGAGCGGTGACTCGGTACGATGGCTAGATGCAATGCGGACCGAAATGGAGTCCATGTACACCAACAAAGTATGGACTTTGGACTTTGCTCCAGATGGGGTAAAACCCATAGGATGCAAATGGATCTTCAAGAAAAAGATTGGTGTAGATGGACAGGTGGAAACCTATAAGGCTAGACTTGTTGCAAAGGGTTTTCGTCAAAGACCTGGTTTGGACTATGACGAAACTTTTTCTCCAGTGTCTATGCTCAAATCCATTCGGGTCCTTCTTGCTATTGCTGCCTTCCATGATTATGAAATCTGGCAGATGGACGTAAAGACGGCTTTTCTGAATGGAAATTTAGAAGAGAGCGTCTATATGGATCAGCCAGAGGGTTTCAATCAGAGTGGGAGCAGCGGGAATGTATGCAAGCTGCTTAAGTCCATTTACGGACTAAAGCAGGCATCGCGGAGTTGGAACATCTGTTTTGATGAGACAGTCAAAGAATATGACTTTATCAAAAATCCAGATGAACCGTGCATATATAGTAAAGTTGTGGCCAGAAGTGTCGTATTCCTCGTCTTGTACGTGGATGACATTCTATTGATAGGAAATGACATTCCTATGCTACAATCTATCAAAAGATTCTTGTCACACAGGTTCTCCATGAAAGACCTGGGTGATGCCTCTTACATTCTGGGGATCCGGATCTATCGTGATAGATCCAAGAGGATGTTGGGACTTTCGCAGTCCAGGTATATCGACACTGTACTGAAAAGATTCAGTATGGAAGATTCTAAGCGTGGTAATCTACCGGCTTGTCACGGAATCACCCTCTCCAAAGAGATGTCTCCCAAGACTGATTTGGAAAGGGAACGCATGTCTATTATACCCTACGCTTCTGCGGTAGGCTCTATAATGTATGCGATGTTGTGTACCAGACCAGATGTAGCTTACGCACTAAGCGTGGTAAGCCGGTATCAGTCAGACCCAGGGGAGAAACACTGGATAGCAGTAAAGAACATTCTCAAGTACCTGAGGAGGACTAAGGAGATGTTCTTGGTTTACGGCGGAAAAGACCTCAGGTTGGAGGCCTTTGCTGATTCCGGCTTCCAGAGTGATAAGGACGATTCCAAGTCCATGTCGGGTTATGTCTTTACCCTCAATGGAGGGGCGGTGTGCTGGAAGAGCTCCAAGCAGGACACCGTTGCTGACTCGACGATGGAAGCGGAGTATATAGCTGCTTGCGATGCCGCAAAAGAAGCAGTCTGGATGAAGAAGTTCCTAACAGAACTTCAGGTGGTTCCTACCATAGTTGATCCAATACCTCTGTATTGCGACAACAACGGAGCTATAGCTTTAGCGAAGGAACCAAGGTCCCATCAGAAGTCCAGACACATCTTGAGGCGGTATCACCTGATCAGGGAGATCATTGATCGTCAGGAGATCGAGGTTCGGAGAGTTGCTTCAGAAGAGAACATTGCTGATCCATTCACGAAGGCCCTTCCTCAGATTCAGTTCGAGAGGCTGCTCGAGATCATTGGTCTGCGATATGCCAGTACATGGCCCTAGTGCAAGTGGGAGATTGTTAGTGTTTATGCCCTAGAAGGCCATTACTGTATCATACTAGCTTGTATATTACTTAATGGAAGCTTGGGATATTCACATGTATATAACAGTCTTGCTAAACATGGTAGTATGCTACTTGGTTTTTCTATCTTAATATGTGAGTGTACGTATTGATAGAGCTCTTAGGATCTTGCTTGTCTACCAGCGTTGTGATGGCAGTCACACTAGTGGGGGCTGGGTAGTCTACAAGCACATCCTTATTAAGGTCCCCGGTCGTTGGATTATCGAGACAGAGCATCGATACTCCGGAGTAGACTGGTGTGTACGCTTCTCATCCCAGTTGGGGAGATGGTCTGTCCCACAGCCGTCAGTACGTCGTACTGGAGATAGTATACAGGTGCTCGTTAGGTTACGGGTACACCGGACAGGACTCACAGGGAACTGTTGGTTGGTTTGATACCAGTCGTCAGTGAACAGTTCCCAGGTGACATGAGTACAGCGTAGTCCGCAGACTTGACACTGCTACTTCGCCTCTAGTGTGTCCCACTGTTCTTAGATTGCTACCCTACCGCGGCTCAAAGGAGTCGTGCAAACAGGTAGCAGTTGGGTGCAGTCCCGAGCACTTGGAGGCAGTGGCGGTTAGACAGGATTCGTCCCTCCCGGTATTGGGAGTAGATATCATGCTGTGTCAAAGAGCCATTACGCAAAGTCCCCGGCCAGGGCAAGCGAGATTTGCTGGTAGGTTCCAGTAGTTTCTCAGGGTGTAATGGGCTTTACTCCGACACGACTTATACCGCTATTAGGGGACTGACGCTTGCCGCCCCCCTAGGCCCGATATGCGATAGTCTTGGACGAACGAACCGGACTGTATGGAGATTGTCACATCAGACTCAGTAGGAGTTCGGATGGATTTACTCATCGGCCTTCTTATCGACAACTACCTGGGGACCGTTACGTACAGCTAGTGCCGCTTGCGGTCTGTAGTTAAACCCACTACCAGCGTAGTAGTCGAGTCTCTAGAGTCCCACACAGAGAGTTTCCTACTCCAGGCGAAACGATATAGAGGTTGCATGGTTTTGCAACAAAGGGTTCGGACGCATACGTGCGTTTACGCGCGTACGACTTTCGGACAGTTTTTACCAGTCGGCTTTGGTTTAAGCCAGTTACTGGTATCCGGTTATTGGATTTTTACAGTCTAAAGTTTTTCCGTATTTTTGCGGATTGGAGGGGCGTTCTCGTAATTGTACGAGAAGCTTCTAGAAGATGTGACTAAGGAGGTTTCTTTTGGATAAGAAAGTGAGTCATGGTGGTGATTCATTCATTTCATTAATGCACATTTATTGCTTAATGACTCATGCTAATGAATCACCACTAGATATTTTATGAAGCATGCTTATTCATTTCTTTTATTCATTATTGAAAAATAAGAATGCTTCATAATATTATGATACACTCTCTCTCTTCTCTCATTATCTCATCTCTCACATTCTCTCTCCTCAAGCTCTCATCTTCAAACCCTAATCCTTAATCCTCATGTGTTGAGATCAAAGGATTAGTTAGACTAAACAATCCATAACCTTCACTCTACATCATCCTTTCATCTTTGATTAGCAATCAAAGTTGATTAGTTACCTCAAGTTAGAGGTTTAGCTTGGAGTTTCGCTCTCGGGTGGATCGTCTACTACCTAGAGAAGGTCGAGGAGAACAAAGGAGGACACAAAGACGAAGGACTAGTTTCGATCGGTATAATCCCTTAACACTATAGTTTAGTTTAGCTATGTGTTTGGTTATTATTTGTTTAGCTTCGATTCAAGCGGTTAGTCGATGTTCGTTGTTTAAACTTGATCGTTTTTGAAAATTCCGCCTCCCCATAAGTACTGGGGTGTACTACATCGACTTACACTTACACAAACAATTATGATTGGCTGAGGAATGTCCAGATGCCCATTACCTATGACAAGCTGGTTTACCTCTTTACTACCAAAGCCCCCGCCGTCTCTGTTCTAGATTCCACCATCGCAGATGTAAGTCCGCGGTGGCGCCCCGACCGTCGATCCGACGCCGGAAACGCGGAAACGAAAACTTTCAAAAGCCTGAAACCGGCACCACCGCGCACTAAATACCCGGATCGGGCCATTAACCTAGCAACTAGCAAACTAGAAAAGAGAAGATAAGCTATAACAAGCGATCCGTGTCCTTCGGTCTTCGTCTCCACTCCGATCTCCCGCAGAATCTCCGTCCGTCATGTCCTCATCGGAAAGGGCACCACTTAGCCGGATACTTTTACGGGATCCCACCTCTGGACCGAGGCAACTCGGGCGCGAAGTTGGCTAGCCGACGCGTCCAAGATTTGCTGTAGACAAGTGTAGAATCTTTGCCTCATGGAGGTTATGAAGTTTCCTTTTAGGAAAGAAGAAGAGAAAAGGCTTTTGAAATGGCTTATAGATTTCTTAGCAAAGCATAATGTGATATGAAAATTTCTCCAACAACAAAAGGAATCCTCTCCCTCTCCCTAATATTGGCCGGCCCCTCATATGAAAAATGGTGGTGAGAAAGCAACAAGGGAGGTGAGTGTTGGAGAGAAACAATGGTAACCCTAAGCCAAATCAAATCCAATCACACACACCATCACAATCTAATCCATTCTTTTCTCATAATTCAAAAGATAAGAAAGAAAAAGGATCTCATGATACTAGTCAAATCATGAAGACATCATATGCAAGAAAACCCCTCCACAAAATGTTATTTGCAAACTGCAAATAACCCCCTCCACCACAAAAGTCCGGCCGAGAAGGAACAAAGGAAAACCGGCCGGAACGGAATGCAAACTGGCAACTTCAGAAAACTGATCCCGTAATAAATTATAGGAAAACCCCACTACTGCATATGCATGCCCGCAATTGTATTTCTACTGAACAAAAATGCGAAGAGACAAAATCTACACTATCTAATACTAGGATCCGGCTTAAGCCAAAGCCGGCTAGTAAAAAACTGTGCGATCATGATCCGTGCAATACCGCACGTATCTGATCGAACCCTGCCATATCTCCATACGGCCTCTACAGCGTTTCGCCCGAAACTTGAGTGACTGTCTGTGTGGTGGACTCTAAAGACTCGTCAATACTATGGCTGTGGATTTAACCACTAGCACGTCAGAGGTATTAGCCATACGTGACGGGCCACCAGCTATTGACCAAAAGGGACGTCGATGAGCGAACTCATCCTGACACCCTACTGAGCCTGTCAGTGACAATATCCATACAGTCCGGTCCGTTCGTCTATGAGCATCGAATGGCGGGCCTAGGGGGTTGGTAAAAGTCAGACCCCCAAAAGCGGTACAAGTCGTGTCGGAGTGTATCCCAGAACACCCTGAGATACTACTGGAATACCTACCAGCAAATCTCCTGCCTTGGCCAAGGAATTTTCATGTTCTGGCTCTCCTGGACAAAGCACGACCTCACCCCCAATACCGGGAGAGACGAACCCCTGCAGATCCGCTCACTGCCTCCATGTGGCTCGGGACTGTACCCAACTAAAACCTGTTTGCACGACTCCTTTGAGCCGTGGTAGGGTAGTAATCAAAGCACAGTGGGAACTCACACGAGACAAATGACGATCTCAGGTCGATGAACTAACCTGTACACATGTCACCAGGGAACTGCTATCTGACGTCAGGTATAATACCAACTAGCAGGTTCCCGGCGAGTCCTGTCCGGTGTACTCATAACCCAAAGAGCACCTGTATACATCTTAGGTGAACCAACTGACACCAGTGGCTTGTGAGACCGGCCACCTCCCCTCGTCGGGTCTCGACTGTATACACTAGTCTACTCCGGAGTATCGATGCCCTGTCTCGAAACTCCCATGACTAGGGACCATTTAAGGATGTGCTTATAGACTCCAGCTCTCACGTATATGATCGCCCTCGTACTGCTGGTAGTCAAGCAAGAATCCTAGGGGCTCTATCAACGTGTAATAGCGACTCGTAAGGTCACCTAAAGCAGTACACGATGATAAAGATAAACCAGATAGCATACTATCATCTCGAGTAAGACTGTCCTACTGGGATAGGTCCTCCCTCAATCATTGCAATCACGTGCCTGTGATCCAATAATTGACTTTGAGGGCACTATCTCCAACAATCTCCCACTTACACACAAGGCTAATTATTGCGATGTCGCATACTCACAGCCCGTGCGATACCGAACACCCAACTCCTCTACTAGTCAGTCTCACAAATCTCGTTTGCGAAACTATTGCGTTCGAGGAATAGCCTCAGTGAGTGGATCCGCTATGGTGTTTCTTTCTATGTCTCTCTATATCTCAAGTTCACGGAGAAAGCCATCTCCCGAAATGAGCAATACCTGTCTTAGAATGTGTCTGGATGTCTGATGGGACCTAGCTCATAAATGAACTCCAAATCCAAAATTCTTAGACTGTATCGTCAACTGAACATAATCAGTATCCTGCGCCATGCCTTCCCTCAGTATCCACCTGGACCACCTGTCCAAAATACTGCCCCTCGTCAGAGGGAAAACTATAACTCTGACAGCCACTCTGCCATCCAGGTCACCTTGGAAGCCTAGAATGATAACTGTCTCCTGAAGGAGAATGCTGTTATCATATCCCTAGAACATCAACTTATGTTCTAAAACTGCTTCCGATTGTTTCTCCAGGATTGGATTAATATCAACCTATTGCATCTACTGCAAGAACAACATCTGGTGTGGTACTTGACATCTCATGATTGACTCAATTGCCTAAGCAAGTGATCTGCCAATCATGCGTATCCCTCTCCCTTTTAGTCTGTAAGACACCTTTAGAGAGGGTGACTCCATCACCTGCAGGTATACTACCGTGCCAGGAGTCGTCCATTCTAAATACTCTTAGAATGCAGTCTAAGTACCCTGATTGGGAAACCACCCAAATCTAGATCTAAAACCATAGATCTAGTAGCCAGAATGTACGATATAATATCCAAGTCCTGTGTGGAGAAACTACTGTGTGACAACCAAAGTATAACCGATTGTAGTATAGGAATATCACTTCCTACTCTGTGTATGTCATCCAAATACCAGGACATCACCCCCTACTACCATCTTAACAGATCCATCCCCTATTCTGCTGAAGTCAAACCTATGACTGTCACATCAGAAATAGATGATCTATCTCCGCTATATCTACTTTAGTTTATAAATAGACATAAGCCTGATGTCCACCAATGCTTCCGTTGCTCCCACTGACTACGACAACCCTCTGGCAGAGTCATATAGACGTGCACTTCTAAAGCTAGTTCAGAACGACGCTATACTCATCCTCCTGCCGGGTCTCACAGTCTGGAACAACAGCAATGGTAAGTCTGGGTAAACAAGAACCTCCCTGTCACCGTCCTTGAGCATACCGAAGTACCACTCGAGTGCCTGAGGTTACCCACCTTATCTACGGAGTGGCCAATGGAATGTCAAACCAGATTGAATCTTTAGGTTCTTATCAAATCTTCAGTAATCGTTTGCGGTTCTGGAATCACTTCTAGTTCTACCATACTCCCACTACTGTTTTCTGAAAAAATCCATTTTTAATTAAAACTGTGGCGAGTTAAGAACAATATCACTATTGATCTTCCAGATGGTAGAATATCAACCCTCGTCATAGCCCGGGTCAACCCACAAACAGCCATTACAGAAACGTGCCTTGAGTTGTCCAGTGTCTGGTTTTAAGCATAAGCCGGACAACTCCCCATATCTCAACAATGTCAAGATATGAACTGTTCTATATCCAATATAGTAACAGAGGCACTGATTTAATTGAACCAGATTCAAATCATGCAGCTGTCTCCAGTGCATGTCAACTGAATGGAAGGAGGACGATCAGCGTTACTCAACTTAGGAGTACTTCCAATTATGAGTAACCTGAAAGAGAAGCAAGTTCTCTTAACCATTACTATCAACTGAATACCATATACAAGTATCTACATCTTCGATCACCTTGAAGAATCCCGATACTTGCAATACCTGGTTCTCTACTTTATTCTTATACCTATAACTCCTCAAAACTTAGACCTTGTGTTTCTACGAAACACATGTCTAAGAACTAGAGAAATCATAAGTAAACCGAATATAGTACGAGGACCATCCCCTCTGTCCTAATGGACACTGGACAATATACAATACTTTGTATAAGTCCCCTTGAGTCTAATAACTCATTCACTGTGTGTCGTAGGTAGAAAACTGTACTTTGGTTATGAAGAATTACACCGTTGTTGAATGCTCCTTACCTAACCATCCACTGATATGGGTAAATTTCATAGACATAATTTCAAAAAGGTATATCTCACTCTATAAAAATAGACATACAGATATATCAATTTGAAATTTGTGCATAACAACGGATATTCAAAACCAAATATTTTCCGTCTGGCAAACAACCCAGGTGACTTCCTCAAATATCACCGATTACAACGAATCCCGATATAATGAGGATGATCACCTAATTCCTAATAACCTACTCCCACTCATCATCTGTAAAACCATACAGATGTGAGACTCATACCTGGTAAATACATACCCTGGAGTAAGTATCTAATCGGGAAATCAGTTTTCTTTTAACAGTACACAGTGAAACTGAAAACATTGAAATGTTTCGATGGGGTATCCTGGTATTCCTAGTAATGCCTCTTCCATTATCCAGATTCCCAACTATAACCGTATATCTCTTTGCCATCTCTCTAAATCCCTTTATATGTCTTTAGTCACTACCTTCTGTACACCCCTTTAGGCCAAATGGTTTTCTTCCTTCCCTACCGTTCGGCACCAGCCTAAGGTTTGGAAGAAGACTATCTAATAAGCATAATGGGTGTACTGTCCTAATCCTAGGAGTACTCGCAATGCGAGAGAATATGAAGATAAAAGACAACCGAATGAACCTTATTCCTATTTCTCCTGAACCAGGATCCATCCCCGAACTGGAACAAGTTCCTTTCGAGTTCGTATATAACCATACGATGGATTATCCAATAAACTGGGATCTTCATAGTGATATGGAGTGTCCTGGAGAAATACAAAGGTGATTTAGGATTGGCGAAGAAATACTTGGTTTGGTCGTGAATAGCAGTCGCAATTTACTTTGCCCTCTTACTAATCCCTTTCTTTGTCTTAATTTAATACCTTCTGTACACCGTTTTAAGCTAATTGGTTTTCTTCATTCCCTACCGGTCGGCTCCTGCCTATGGTTTGGAAGAAGACTATCCAATTTGCGTAATAGGTGTACTATCTCCTAAACCAAGGAGTACTCGCAATCTGAGAGAGAAGGTAAAAGGAAAAGACAACTGAATAGTCTTATTCGTTTTCTCCAGAACCAGAAACCATCCTGGAATTCTTTCGAGTTCGTATATAACCATACGATGGTTTTGTCCAATGGAAGTGGACGTTCGTAGTAATACGGGGTGTCCGGGAGAAAAGGGTAAAAGCAGGAATGGCAATGAGGTTTGCAACTCTGACAATCCAAAAGCGAGTGTTAAGAAGGTTCGGTCAACTTGGTCACTGAGTCATAGTCTAGGGTCAGGTCAATGGTCGCTGCCAAAGAGAGAGAGAAAAGAAACACTCAGCGTGCACTCTAACCTAGATCAGAATGGTTATCACTTTATCTAATCAGGAAACCTCCCTCTGTAACGTCAAATTCTTCCCCAAACCTGAAAGAAGAATTAGCCGGGATCACCCGAGGAGTAAACCAACTCATCAGTGGGAATCAGGATCCAACTATCATCGCATGATAACGTGACGGAATCCGCTCACGTTAATACACTCCAGAAGGTATGCGCATATCTGGCAAGTTTCAGTTCTTTTGAAACTCCCGATGTGGATTTTTGCCCCATGCTCTTATGACCTTGACGAAGGCCAACAAATCATAAGTCACATGTCAAGTTCTACCGGTCATCGTCCAGGTTAATTTGAACCCACCCGTACAAGTCCTTGACGAAGGCCAACAAGGCTATACGACTGTCCCAAACCAACGCATCTATCTATGCAGCAGAAAGGTAACAAGCAGCTACCATACACTATGCCTTGACGAAGGCCAACAAACATAGCATGAATACTACGTGCTACCCGTTTGAAACGACGGAGGGCTACGAATGGTTTCTGGCGAAAACCTTTAACGTAATGAACTTGATATCGTTGAAGGAACCGGATAGCTTTGAAAAATATAGTGACGAAAACCTTTGCTAAAGAGGTCACTCCCGGTGAAGGGATCTCGGCTCTTTCCCCGTAGAATGAGGTGCAGGATATTCCAACTGAATACCACGATGCAAAGCAAAAGTAATTGGCTATGGTGAAGTTATTTCCCTGACGCAAACTTTTGTCCAAGGGGTCACTCCCGGTGAAGGGATCTCGGCCCTTGCCTCGTCGACTGAGGAGCAGGATATTCCAACTGAATACCACTGTGCAAAACAAAAGTGAACGTCCTTGCAATAACAGCTTTTTGAAAAATGTTCCAACAACATCAGAATAGGTTTGTTTATCTTGCATTGATCCGAATCAACGCAGTCCCATCAATTGATCACACCACAAAAGAACGAAAATAATGATGTACGTATATGCCATCCGCATTCGCTACTGGGTCCCGTCATCACCCGTTAGGTTACTTAACTAACGACAGAGCGGGGACTGGACTAGCGCGGATGCAAAACATATACAACATCTACTAATATATATATAATATATAATTTTCGCTCAAGGCATGATAAAAATGCAACATCACAGAACAATACAGATATCTGGGATCCCCGGGTTTCATAGAGCCGCTACTGAAACCCGACGTTCCCCTCGTCGTGTGGATAGCCTGTGCAATGAAAATCCTAGACCCCTACGGCGCGGAAAGTTACCCACCAAAACCTGAAGCGAGGCAACCTCCTTCAGCAACGTGAATGGACCACCCGGCACTTCACGGAGTCCGGTAACTTGGGCACCCCTCCTGGGTCAACCTGTACCCCCTACGAGTGCGGCGAATAGCCTGCCAATTTTAGAGTAAAGCCCCCTCCGTCTCAATGCCATGAGATGCGGGCCCGTTGTCCTCTAGAACCCGGCTATCCATGCACCCCTCCGCGGGGTAATCCTAGTACAGAAAGTAAAATATACATACAACGGGTACATCGACCTCGACCCGGTCGTGCCCCAAAAGAATAATACAAAGAGGCAGTGACGGCAGTCCACATGTCGGACGCTCGCCCCGCAATATCAAATGTACATATAAAACAAAGCTGTACTGCAACCAGGCTATCCCCCACGACCAATCCGCAATATCACAGCAAAACACAGAACATCAACGTGAATGTCACGTTCGCAAATCCGTCTAAAAGGGCTATAGCAGATAGACCGGATTTACCGATCAAATGACATTCACGGTCGCAGATATAATGTAAATACTGTGAACTAGCATGTTTAAAATATCCGATCGAACAAATTTATCGAAGTGGGCCCCAAGCAGTACTGTAGCACTCACAGAAAATCTGGGCCCAAACAGAATATCCCAAAACCCCTATTTCCTATTCAAAAGCCCACTGGAAAAATTTTGTGCAATGAAGACACTTTCCCACCGCGGAACCGCGGCCAAACCAGGGGTTTGGCCGCATTTCCGCGGCCATACTAAGCGATCACTGCATCAAATTTTACCAGAATTCTTAGAATTTCCTGCTTGTGTTTCTGCAATGACCTGAAAAATTTTTGGAACTGAAAATATTTCGACAGAAACATGAAGCATTGGAAAATACGGTTTTTGGGGATTTATTTTGATCGAGTTCTAAACATACTAGAGCAAGCTAGGCAAGGTTAACGGCGTGGCTCTGATACCAATGTAAGTCCGCGGTGGCGCCCCGGCCGTCGATCCGACGCCGGAAACGCGGAAACGAAAACTTTTAAAAGCCTGAAACCGGCACCACCGCGCACTAAATACCCAGATCGGGCCATTAACCTAGCAACTAGCAAACTAGAAAAGAGTAGAGAAGCTATACCAAGCGATCCGTGTCCTTCGGTCTTCGTCTCCACTCCGATCTCCTGCGGAATCTCCCTCCGTCACGTCCTCGTAGGAAAGGGCACCACGTAGCCGGATACTTTTACGGGCTCCCACCTCTGGACCGAGGCAACTCGGGCGCGAAGTTGGCTAGCCGACGCGTCCAAGATTTGTTGTAGACAAGTGTAGAATCTTTGTCTCATTGAGGTTATGAAGTTGCCTTTTAGGAAGGAAGAAGAGAAAAGGCTTTTGAAATGGCTTATAGATTTCTTAGCAAAGCATAATGTGATATGAAAATTTCTCCAACAACAAAAAGAATCCTCTCCCTCTCCCTAATAGTGGCCGGCCCCTCATATGAAAAATGGTGGTGAGAAAGCAACAAGGGAGGTGAGTGTAGGAGAGAAACAATGGTAACCCTAAGCCAAATCAAATCCAATCACACACACCATCACAATCTAATCCATTCTTTTCTCATAATTCAAAAGATAAGAAAGAAAAAGGATCTCATGATACTAATCAAATCATGAAGCCATCATATGCAAGAAAACCCCTCCACAAAATGTTATTTGCAAACTGCAAATAACCCCCTCAACCTCAAAAGTCCGGCCGAGAAGGAACAAAGGAAAACCGGCCGGAACGGAATGCAAACTGGCAACTTCAGAAAACTGATCCCGTAATAAATTACAGGAAAACCCCACTACTGCATATGCATGCCCGCATTTGTATTCCCACTGAACACAAATGCGAAGAGACAAAATATACACTATCTAATACTACGATCCGGCTTAAGCCAAAGCCGGCTAGTAAAAAACCGTCCGATCATGATCCGTGCAATACCGCACGTATCTGATCGAACCCTGCCATATCTCTATACGGCCTCTACAGCGTTTCGCCCGAAACTTGACTGACTATCTGTGTGGTGGTCTCTAAAGACTCGTCAATACTATGGCTGCGGATTTAACCACTAGCACGTCAGAGGTATTAGCCATACGTGACGGGCCACCAGCTATTGACCAAAAGGGACGTCGATGAGCGAACTCATCCTGACACCCTACTGAGCCTGTCAGTGACAATATCTGTATAGTCCGATCCGTTCGTCTATGAGCATCGCATGGCAGGCCTAGGGGGTTGGTAAAAGTCAGACCCCCAAAAGCGGTACAAGTCGTGTCGGAATGTAGCCCAGAACACCCTGAGATACTACTGGAATACCTACCAGCAAATCTCCTGTCTTGGCCAAGGAATTTTCAAGTTCTGGCTCTCCTGGACACAGCGCGACCTCACCCCCAATACCGGGAGAGATGAACCCCTGCAGATCCGCTCACTGCCTCCATATGGCTCGGGACTGTACCCAACTAAAACCTGTTTGCACGACTCCTTTGAGCCGTGGTAGGGTAGTAATCAAAGCACAGTGGGAACTCACACGAGACAAATGACGATCTCAGGTCGATGAACAAACTTGTACACATGTCACCAGGGAACTGCTATCTGACGTCAGGTATAATACCAACTAACAGGTTCCCGGCGTGTCCTGTCCGGTGTACTCATAACCCAATGAGCACCTGTATACATCTTAAGTGAACCAACTGACACCAGTGGCTTGTGAGACCGGCCACCGCCCCTCGTCGGGGTCTCGACTGTATACACTAGTCTACTCCGGAGTATCGATGCCCTGTCTCAAAACTCCCACGACTAGGGACCATTTAAGGATGTGCTTATAGACTCCAGCTCTCACGTATATGATCGCCCTCATACTGCTGGTAGTCAAGCAAGAATCGTAGGGGCTCTATCAACGTGTAATAGCATCTCGTAAGGTCACCTAACGCAGTACATGATGATAAAGATAAACCAGATAGCATACTATCATCTCGAGTAAGACTGTCCTACTGGGATAGGTCCTCCCTCAATCATTGCAATCACGTGCCTGTGATCCAATAATTGACTCTGAGGGCACTATCTCCAACAGCAGATGTTGAAATCCGTAAGACATGGGAAAAAGACAGTGCGAAAGCCAAGTGCCTCTTGCTGGCCTCAATTGATTATTAACACCAGAGGCAGCATGAGAAGATGGACTTTGTTTCCATCTTCCTCTATTCCAAAGATTTATATAGAAAGCAATCTCGTATCGCAAGATATGAGACCTCGAAGATATTGTTTCAGGCGAGATTGGTTGTCGGGTCATCTGTAAGGGATAACGTCCTTACGATGATTAGCTATATTAAAAAGCTAGCGGATTTTGGGACCACGATGGAGAAAAGTTTTGGAATGACTTGATTCTACAGTCCCTCCCCTCCACCTTTGCCCAATTTATCTTGAATTTCAACATTCAAGAGAAGGAAGTTTCACTTCCAGTACTCCTTAACATATTGAGGAGTGCAGAGGGGACCTTGCAGAAATCTAGGGGACACCCGCTCTCCTTATTGGGGAATCTTCCTCTTCTAGATCCAATACCAAAGCCAAGGGAGAGAAGAAGAAGGCCTCCACAAGGCTGATAGGCGGTGTCAGTAAGGTAGAGAGAAAGGGCAGGGCAAAAGTTTTGGGGCAAACAGTAGGGAAGGAAGAATGTTTCTATAGTCACGTAAAAAGGCATTGGCAGAAAGACTGCAGGGCTTGGAAAGCCAAAAACCAGGATTCGAAGCACGTTGTAGCTTCGGATTCAGGTGTGTTTATGATTGAAAACTATCTCTCAATTAACTCTACTTCCTGGGTACTAGATACTGGATCATGATCTCATATCTGTAATTCATTACAGGCTCAGAGAAACCGTAGAGTTATCAAGGCAGGTGATATGACTCTCAGGTTGCTAACCGAATGAACGTGGACGTTGTATCCGTAGGGGAATATTACCTAGGATTGACAAGTGGGCAGATTTTGATTTTGCGTAACTGTTTGTGTGTACCAAGTCTGGTTATTGGAGCGAAAACGCGATACGTTTTATGATATGCGTTCTACTCCTTTCTCTACTTAATACAATCAAGATGGTGTCACTTTGCAGCTAGCCGGTTGAGCACGGGTCGATCTACAGGGAGATGGTTGTATGTCCGTTCTTATTTTAGACGAGTCAATTCAAGAATGTAGATGTTGTAAGTCCACGTTGCTCGCCCCGGTTCTTACGGGGAGGCGGAAACGGCGAAAAACAATAATTTTGGCGCAAGGCAACATGGACTAAAAAGCAAGGATCTTGGCTAAACTAGAAATTAGCAAACAAGTAGAGGCTTTAACTACTATGCTGTAGAAAATATACCTCATGAAACCGGTCTTTCGGGTCTTCTCTCCGCTGTCCGGCTCGTCCATCCATGCTCTGAGGGTCGATCCGGATCTAGGTCACCTCCGCAGCCTTCTTGAGTCGAAGACGATCCACCCGAGAGTTGTACACCGAGCTCCACCTCAAGCCGAGGCAACTAGGGCAACGAGATCGCTAATCTAGATACCCTAGGTTGTGTAGAAGAGAAAGATGGAAGTGTTTGTCTATGTGGATTCTTTTTCTCTCAACACATGAGATCAAAAGAATTTTCAAGAAGAGGAAGATGAAGGAGAGACTCTAGCAACCATGGAGCTTTTCTTTTCTTCTCACTTCAAGAGAGAGAATGAGAAGAGAATAATGAAAAGATTAACCCAAAGGAAATGAACCATGGTTGCAAATAATACACCCAAAACCATCATTACTAATCCTATCATGATAAAGTTGATGCTATATTGAATTGACCATTTTCATAATCAAAAATTAAAAAGAAAATCAAGGAAGAGTGTTGAACTCTTTTGAAGGTCAATGGTCAACACGGTCAATGGGTCAACAAAGTCAAGAGAGGTCATGGTGGTCAAATGGTCAATGCAATTAGCCATCACTAAACTATCACTAAAAGGATTAGTAAACAATGTCTCCGGCTCATAATGGTTTTGACCAAACGAATTGCCAAAACCCTAATGAACCTGCCACATAACGGTTTTGGCCGAACCAACTGCCAAAACCCTAATGAGGCATCTCCTACTTCATCTCTCCTCAAAACTGTGCATACACACCCGCATCCGCATTCCGTAGAATGCGAATGCATAGAAGACAAAACAAATCCATCAGTGCAATACTAGGATCTGGCTTAAACCAAAGCCCACTAGTATTGCCTGCCCGAACAGCATACGCACACAAGTGCGCGCAAGTGATCGTAGCCCTGCCGTAAAACCATACGGCCTCTACACGTTTCGCTCAGTGCAGGGAAACTCTCTGTGTGGGAATCTAATGACTCGACACTACGCTGGCAGTGGGTTTAACCACAGACCGCAAGCGGCACTAGCTGTACATAACGGTCCCCAGGTAGATGTCGATAAGAAGGCCGATGAGGTAAACCCATCCAAACTCCTACTGAGCCTGTATGTGACAATCTCCGTACAGTCCTGTCTATTCATCTGATACATCGCATGGCGGGCCTAGGGGGGTGGTGAACGTCAGTCCTTTAATAGCGGTACAAGTCGTGTCAGAGTGTAGCCAAGAACACCCTGAGATAACACTGGAAACCTACCAGTATATCTCGCTTGCCCTGGCCAGGGACTACTTGTGTAATTGCTCTCCTAGACACAGCGCGATGTCAACCACCAATACCGGGAGAGACGAATCCTGTCTAACCGTCACTGCCTCCATGTGCTTCGGGACTGCACCAAAATACTACCTGTTTGCACGCTCCTTTTGTTAGTGTATATGCCCTAGGGGCCATTATTGTATTATACTAGGTTGTATATTACTTAATGGAAGCTTGGGATATTCACAGTTGTATACAACAGTCTTGCTAAACATGGTAGTATGCTACTTGGTTTGAGTCTACTTTAATATGTGCATATGTTTCTTGTAAGGTATCACTTATACATATTAGTAGAGCACATAGGATATTTGCTTGATTACCAGCGTCGTGATGGCAGTCACACTAGTGGGGGCTGGGTAGTCTGTAAGCAACATCCTATACAGGTCCCTGGTCATTGGATTATCGAGATAGGGCATCGATATTCCGGAGTAAACTAAGTGTATATGCTTCTCATCCCAGTTGGGGAGATGGTCTGTCCCACAGCCATCAGTACGTCGAACTAGAGATAGTATACATGTGCTCGTTAGGTTACGGGTACACCAGACAGGACTCGCCAGGGAACTGATTGGTTGGTATTTTACTCATCGTCAGTTAACAGTTCCCAGGTGACATGAGTACAGCATAGTCCGCAGACTTGACACTGCTACTTCGCCTCAAGTGTGTCTCACTGTTCTTAGATTGCTACCCTACCAAGGCTCAAAGGAGTCGTGCAAACAGGTAGCAGTTGGGTGCAGTCCCGAGCACTTGGAGGCAGTGGCGGTTAGATAGGATTCGTCTCTCCCGGTATTGGGAGTTGATATCGCACTGTGTCAGAGAGCCATTACGCAAAGTCCCTGGCCAGGGCAAGCGAGATATACTGGTAGGTTCCAGTAGCTTCTCACGGTGTAATGGGCTCCGCTCCGACACGACTTATACAGCTACTAGGGGACTGACGCTTGCCGCCCCCTTAGCTTGATATGTGATAGTCTTAGACGAACAGACCGGACAGTACAGAGATTGTCACATCAGGCTCAATAGGGGTTCGGATGGTTTTCTTCATCGGCCTTCTTATCGACATCTACCTGGGGACCGTTACGTACAGCTAGTGCCGCTTGCGGTCTATAGTTAAACCCACTGCCACTGTAGTGTCGAGTCTTTATAGTCCCACACAGAGAGTTTCCCTGCTCCAGGAGAAACGATATAGAGGTCGTATGGTTTTACGACAAGGGTTCGGACGCGTACGTGTGTTTACGCACGTACAACTTTTCGGACAGTTTTTACTACCCGGTTTTTGTTTAAGCCAGATTCTAGTATCAGGTAATTGGATTTATACAGTCTAAAGTTTTTCCGTGTTTTCACGGATTGGAGGGGCGTTCTCGTAATTTGTCGGGAAGCTTCTAGAACAGTGGTGACTAAGGGGTTAAGGTGGCATTGCATTAAATGAGATTAGTGACTCATTTGTGTGATTCATCCAAGTCATTAAAGCATCATAAATGCTTAATGACTCATGGAGATGAATCACTCAATGATATTTGTGAAGCATGGTTGTTAATTCTATTATTTGATTTTTGGATTAATAATAATGCTTCATATATATCATGATAAGTTCATTATCTCATTCAGTATTATTCTCACCTTCTCTCTCCTCAAGCTCACTCTCTCTTCAAACCCTAACCCTAACCTCTCATGAGTTGAGATCAAGGGTTAGCTAGACTAATACATCCATAACCTCACTCTATATCCCCGAGGTAGCTTAGATTAGCACTTTAAGCAACCTAGTTATCTCAAGTTTGAGATTAAGCTTGGCGTAGGAGCTTTCAGGTGGATCGTCTTTGATTCGAGGAGGCCGTTGAGATGCCGATGTTCCAAGGAGCCTACGAGGAGTGGAGGACCACGATGAAGACCCGAAGGACAAGTAACGTGAGGTATAACTTCGTATACGAGTAGTTAAACCTCTAGTACTTTGTTAGCAATGGTTTAGAAACGATTCATGCGCTCAAGTCCGTGTTACGAAGCTTTGATAATTGTTTTTCATATATTCCGCCTCCCCGCAAGTTCGTGGGGTGCGTGAGATAGACTTACAGTGGTATCAGAGCTACTAGGCATTGGATGTCGACCTATGGTGGGTTCTCACTGTGTGACAGTGTGGCGAAGCATAAGCTCTTACCCCCAGGGTGTCCCGAGACAGGAAGGTGTTCCGGCGGGTTGTAGTCCTCGCGAGGGGGCATGCGTAAAAAGTAGCGGCTGAGGGACCCGTTGGTGCCACGGTGACCCCATTGGATGGGGTGGCTGCCTGCCCATCAATGGTATCATAGCCAACTAAACCATTACTGGCTTGTTAGCAATTGATTAGAAGTTCGATCGACAGAAAAATACGAAAAACGAAAAACCAAAACCCTAAGTTTCTGTTAATTTTAAAACTGTCAGAAAAATTATTTGACATACCTTAAAATTCACAGCAGGGATATTAATGAAAACTGAGAAAATACGAGACCCTAACTCGGCAACTCGGCCGCGGAACCGCAGCACAAAGGTGCTTTTGGCCGCGGATCCGCCGCCGAGTCAACTCCGAGTTGACTCGGATTTCCTCTGTAATTCATATTATGTGGTTTTCTGTTTTCCAGTATATTTTGTTTCTACCCAGGTTACTTCAGGACAGGTTTGCTTTTGGGGTAGACACGGGATTTGGTATTCGATCGATGTTCTAAGATATTTGCTAATTGGGTTTTTATCTGTAATGTTTAATGTGTTCATAAACCTCCCCTAACTGCTAGTATGTCGGTTGGCAGGGGGTTGCACATTTCTGTAATGTTTACTGTTTGTGTATATGAATTGTGTTAGACTGTTGTGATGATTAGCCGGGGTTTGAGATGGGTTTTAATATTCTTTCATTCGATGTAAATGTAAAATGATGTAATATTCTTTTGCGGGGCACATCCTGGTTGCGGTTGTAGCCACCGTTGTATTATTTCTTTTTACTGTTTTTTTGCTCCTAGGATAGACCCAAGGCGGGGTACACAAACTACCGGGTACGTCGAAGTGTTTAGTGGCCTACTCACGTTGTTGTGGGAGACCGCTTCACTTCGGGTACTTGACGGGTAGTTTGCCGTACCCGTAGGGGTCTAGGTTAGGGTAATGGCTATTCATCACAACTGTGTAATCCGTATTTTATTGCAGGCTCAAAGCAAATGTGGATTACTAATAAATCCAATAAAGTTCATCTGTGATCTGGAATGCTTATTATTGCGTCTGACGAATGTACAATAGCTATATATGATAACTATTAGACGTCACTTATATTTTACACCCGCGCTAGCCCAGCCCCTGCTCAGTCGTTAGTTAAGCAACCTAACGGGTGATGACGGGACCCCGTGGCGAATGCGGATGGCATAAGAGGACGTGGTATTTTCGTTGTTTTCTGCAATGATAGGATAATTGATGGGATGCATTATTATAATGCAAAGAAAATAAACCAAAGTTTAATCGTTGGAACAAATTTAAAAGAAACCACTCGGTTATTTTAAAAGAGCAGAATTTTTTAATTATGGAGCTTTAACCACTCCTTTTAAAAAATATCAGGATCATTCGATTATATCAAGTTCACTACGTTCACGGTTTTGCCAAAACCATTCGTAGCCCTCCGTCATTTCATTTGGGTATTCAGTAGTATTCAAGCTATGTATATTTGGCCCTTAGTCAAAACATAGTGTTTGGTAGCTGCTGGGGTATTCATTGTTGCATAGATAGATGCGTTGGTTTGGAACAGTCGTATTACTTTTCTTGGCCCTTAGTCAAGAGTATGTATGGGTGGGTTCAAATTAACCTGGATAATGATGGGTAGAACTGTGACTTATGACATATTTGGCCCTTAGTCAAAGTCATAAGAGCATGGGGCAAAAATCCATATCAGGAATTTCTAAAGAAACTGAAATTTGCACAAAGAGCATACCATTTTGGAGTTTGATGAATGTTGGTAGGATACCTTCAACATTATCATACGATGTTATTTTGGATCCCGATCCTACTGTGAGTATATACTACTTATCAGGAGATTCGTCACTTAACGATCAATGCTATAAACCAAGTAGGTTCCTAGAAAGGTGTCAGCGGGGTTACGTCCCAAGAGAAAAGAGGTTATTTAATTAAGGAACTTCGCGAAAGCGTTGGAAAACCTCCCTCGAAGTATCGACACTGACCTGGCTGAACGTTTAAGCAAGAATTGTACGGTGAGAATAGTCCTGACTAATTCTTCTTTTATGGTTTGAGGAGGGATTCGAGAAACAGTGGGAGCCATCCTGTTTAGATAAATTAAACCACTCTAAACTTGCAAGAGCATCATGCTAATAGTATTTTCTTCTCTCTCTTAAATTGCAGCGACCTTGTGACCACATATAGGTTACATCTAGATAACAAATTGACTGAATCTTACTTATATGACTGGCAGAAGTCTGTCCAGATGTCCATTGCCTATGACAAGCTGGACCACCCTATTACTACTCAAGATCCCGCCATCCCAGGTCCAGTTTCCACTGTCGCGGATATGGATATCCGTCAGACAAGGGAAAAGGATAAAGCTAAAGCCAAGTGCCTCGTGTTTGCTTCAGTTGATGGTGTATACCAGAAGCAGCACGAGAAGATGGACTTAGTTTCCATCTTTCTCCATAACAAAGATTTATATGGAGAGAAATCTCAAATCGCAAGATATGAGACCTCGAACGAATTAATTCAAGCGATGTTGGCTGACGGGTCATCTGTAGGAGACAACGTCCGTACAATGACTAGCTATATTGATGAGCTCCAGGTTCTGCAGACCACGTTGGGAAACGGGTCAGATACTGACTTGATTCTACAGTCTCTACCTTCTATCCTGAAGGAAACCAGGGAAGTAGAAGGAAAGTGAAGGGCAAAAGTTTTGGGACTGGATATAGTAAAATAGGGACGTTCCTATTGTTATGGGATTGGGTATAGGCAGAAAGATTGCAAGGCTTTTGAAGCCAGTAGCCAGGATACGAAGCATGTTGTGGCTTCAGCCTCAAGTGTATTTGTAATTGAAGACTGTATGTCAATAAACTCTACTTCCAGGGTACTAGATACCAGAGCAGGATCTCATATCTGTAATTCATTACATGCTTTGAGAAACAGTAGAGTTATAAAGGTAGGTGATTGGTCTTTCAGAGTTGCAAACGGAATGACAGTGAACGCTGAATCCGTGGGAGAATATCGCCTTGGTTTGACAAGTGGGCATATATTGATTTTACACAACTGTTTATATGTACCTAGTCTGACTTGTAATATCATATCAGTGTCCTCACTTTTGAGAGAGGGATATGATTTTACATTCATAAGCGATGTAGTTAACATTCACCTAAATCAAGTTTTGATTGGGTCCGGTACATTAGAAAACGGTATATACATATTAAGTCAAGCTCAGGTTTTCAATGTCCAGAACACTCTTAAAAGAAAGTCTCCAGAAATAAATCAGGCTTTCTTATGGCATTGTAGACTAGGTCACATCAATGAGAGAATGTTGACTAAGTTACATAAAGAAGGATATTTGAATCCGTTCGAATATCAATCTTATGCAACTTGTGAATCTAGTCTCAAAGGAAAGATGACAAAGACTCCATTCACTGGACACGGAGTAAGAGCAAGCGAGCTCTTAGGACTCGTACACAGTGACGTGTGCGGTCCAATGTCTACACATGCGCGAGGTGGTTATTCCTACTTCATTACTTTTGCGGATGATTTCTCTAGGTATGGATATGTTTTTAAAGAAGCATAAATCCTAGGCCTTTGAGAAATTCCAAGAATACAAGAATGAAGTGGAAAAACAAACGGGCAAAAGTATAAAGACACTAAGATCTGATCGAGGTGGTGAATACTTAAGTGCCGAGTTCCTGGGTTACTTAATACAGAATGGAATTCTCTCTCAGCTTACTCCTCCATACACACCACAACATAACGGTGTATCGGAAAGGAGGAATCGAACCCTATTGGATATGGTTCGTTCCATGATGAGTAACGCTGAGTTACCACGATCATTCTGGGGATATGCACAAGAATCAGCTGCATATCTTTTGAACCAGGTTCCCACCAAGACTGTGCCTACCACACCATATCATATGTGGAGTGGGAAGAAACCCTATCTTCAGTATCTAAAGATTTGGGGATGTCCAGCTTATGTTAAAAAGCAGCATGCGGACAAACTCGAGGCACGATCAGTACTATGTAAGTTTGTGGGATATCCAAAGAACTCCAGGGGATATCTATTCTATTATGCAGAGGAACAAAAGGTTTTTGTTTCTCGTAATACCCATTTTCTAGAATATCAGTTTTTAGAAAGGGAAACTGGTGGGAGCGAAATAGAACTGGAAGAAATTCCAGAAACACAAACTGCTACTGAAAGTTTGGTAGAACCAGAAGTTCAAGAAGAACAGGACATCCCTACGCCACTCCGCAGGAGTAGTAGGCCGTCTCATCTGCCTGAGAGATACTACGGTTTTCTCATAGATGGGGATAGAGAGGATTGTGTCATTGACGAAAATGACCCTACTAGCTTCCAGCAAGACATTCAGAGCGGTGACTCAGTAAAATGGCTGGATGCAATGCGGACCGAAATGGAGTCCTTGTACACTAACAAAGTATGGACTTTGGACGTTGCTCCAGATGGGGTAAAACCCGTAGGATGCAATTGGATCTTCAAAAAGAAGATTTGTGTAGATAGACAGGTTGAAACCTATAAGGCTAGACTTGTTGCAAAGGGTTTCCGTCAAAGACCTGGTTTGGACTATGACGAAACATTTTCTCCAGTGGCTATACTTAAATCTAATCGGGTCCTTCTTGCTATTGCTACCTTCCACGATTATGAAATCTGGCATATGGACGTAAAGACGGCCTTTCTAAATGGTAATTTGGAAGAGAGCGTCTATATGGATCAGCCAGAGGGATTCATTCAGAGTGGTGTAGGGTGTTTTTCGTCACCCCATTAAGATGGGAATACGCGCGCGCTTTTCAGGCGTATACTACAGATTCCCCCTGCCTAGGGTAGGCCGGGGTTTATTGATTGTGGGGATCCAAATCTCTGGCAGCCGCGGACTAAGCTGCCATTAATTACCCCTCGCCTTTGGGGCGAGGGAACCTCCGATTAACGGGTTAAAATGGTCATGCGAACTCAATGTGCAGTGTACGTGTGTTGTATTTTGAAAGGGGGTTTGGATATATCGGGAGCCACGCAGAGTTTTTACGGGGGTCCCGCTACCTGGATAGCGGGCTGGGGGTCAAGGGGGCTAGCAGCCCCCTTGCGGGGTGCGGGACAGTGCCTCGTTAGAAATTTTTTTCTAACAGGGACAGTGTCGCGGAGTATGTGTGTGTGTAAATATGTATACATATGTGTATATATATATATGTATATATGTATATATATATATATATAAAAGAAAGAGGGGGAAAAGGCATCCAAAGGATGCGTGGGGCCAGCGCCTTGAGCGCTGTGCGCTCAGGCGCAAGCGCGCCACGTGTCGGAATATGGGCGCTTTGCGCTAGAGCGCAGTGCGCCTGAGCGCAAGCGCGCCACGTGTCAGCACGTGGGCACTTTGCGCTCGAGCGCAGTGCGCCTGAGCGCAAGCGCGCCACGTGTCGGCACGTGGGTGTTTTGCGCTCGAGCGCTGGGCGCTGGCGAGACAAAGGGACTTTTAGTCCCAGAAACAGAAGCTATGCTTCAGAAAAGAAATATTTATTATTATATATATATATATATATATATATATGTAAATATATGGAGTTAAACTCCTAAAATGTTTTGGTTGATGAAAGGGGTTCTTCCTCTTCCTCCTCTATTAGCTGGATCTTGATGATTAAGAGATGTGAGATCTAAAAATCTCTCCTTTCTGAGATCTAATGGTAGATCCAAGTTCCCCTTTGTGGGTTTTGTGGTGGAAGACTTCTTAGTTTTTTAAAAGAAAGAGTAAAACTCTTGATTTAATTCAAAAGAAATGAGAAGGTTTAGAACCTTGGAGAAGGAGCAGGAGACACAAAAGATCTCAGATCTAAAAATTTTTGTGGAGAGAATGAAAAGTATATTCTTTATTCATCATTATGTTGCCTTTTGTAGGCTTACATATTTACATATAGCCCCTTGGGCTTTATAAAAATGGCATTTTAGCCATCCCATGGCTCATGTGCCATTTCATTTTTGCACATAAGCCATGGGCTTACAAAATATTGGCTTTATGCCCATTTTGCATACATTCATGTATAAAAAATTACATAAAAATTACTTATTACATGATCTATATTTTAGCATGGAGGAGGCTGGCCGTATGCTCGACTTTGGCTTGGGCCCGCTTGACCTGGGCTTGGGCCCACCTGGCTTGGGGTTGATCTTGACTTTGACTCGGTCAACGGGGGTGTAAATGTTTACCCCAACAAAGTGCCCCCCATCAATAAATGCACACCGCACATTTGAGTTGTGTGCATGAAATTGATGGATCTTGAAGCTGAACTTCGAGGTGGAACATCATTCCGGAGGCGAAGCATCATCCCAGGGAGCATGATTCCCAGGGATCGGAGCATCATTCTGATTCGCAGAGTATAATTCCAAGGATCGGAGCATCATTCCGATTTGTGGAGCATAATTCTAGGGATCGGAGCATCATTCCGATTTGTGGAGCATAATTCCACGGATCGGAGCATCATTCCGATGATCGGAGCATCATTCCAGGGGATCGGAGCATCATTCCGATGAGCTGAGCATGATTCCAGGGTTCGGAGCATCATTCCGAAGAGCGGAGCATGATTCCAAGGATCGGAGCATCATTCCGATGAGCGGAGCATCATTCCAATTTGCGGAGCATAATTCCAAGGATCGGAGCATCATTCCGATGAGCGGAGCATGATTCCAGGGGATCGGAGCATCATTCCGAAGGGCGGAGCATGATTCCAAGGATCAGAGCATCATTCCGAAGAGTGGAGCATGATTCCAGGATTCGGATCATCATTCCGAAGAGCGGAGCATAATTCCAGAGATCGGAGCATCATTACAGGGTTCGGAGCATCATTCCGAAGAGCGGAGCATGATTCCAAGGATCGGAGCATCATTCCGAAGAGCGGAGCATAATTCCAGGATTCGGATCATCATTCCGAAGAGCGAAGCATAATTCCAGGATTCGGATCATCGTTCCGAAGGGCGGAGCATAATTCTAGAGATCGGAGCATCGTTCCGATGGACGGAGCATAATTCCAGAGATCGGAGCATCGTTCCGATGGACGGAGCATAATTCCAGGATTCGGAGCATCATTCCGAAGGGCGGAGCATGATTCCAGAGTTCGGAGCATCTTTCCGAAGAGCGGAGCATAATTCCAGAGATCGGAGCATCGTTCCGATGGGCGGAGCATAATTCCAGAGTTCGGAGCATCTTTCCGATGGGCGGAGCATAATTCCAGCAGGGAAGGTAGATATCCCGAGGCGAAGCATGATTTCGATACGGGGTAAATTCCGAGATGGAGCTTGATTCCGGTGCAGAGCTTGTTGGCTGACTTGATCCCGAGGCAAAACATAATTTCGACTGGGAAGGCAGGTACACCGAGGCGAAGCATCATTTCGACACGGGGTGCATTCTGAGACGAAGCATAATTCCGACGCGGAGCTTGCTGGTTGACTTGATTCTGAGGCGAAACATAATTTCGACTGGGAAGGCAGGTACACCGAGGCGAAGCATCATTTCGACACGGGGTGCATTCTGAGACGAAGCATAATTCCGACGCAGAGCTTGCTGGTTGACTTGATTCCGAGGCGGAGCATGATTCTGACGAGGAGGTCGTTGGTTGATTTAATTCTGAGGCGGAGCATAATTCCGGCAGGGAAGGTAGATATTCCGAGGCGAAGCATGATTTCGACACGGGGTGCGTTCTGGGACGGAGCATGTTTCCGCCGTAGAGGTTGTTGGTTTGATTTGATTTGGGTTGACATCAGCATCGCTACACTGGAATATGGTTCCAGGAGCGAATCATCATTTGCCATAAGTGGATTTGAGGATTTCGGTTTTGGTTTAGCATCTGCATTGCTGCACTGGAATAATGCCAGGAGCAACTCATCATTTGCCCCGGGAAGACTTGGGAACTGGTTTTTTTGTTTGGCATCAGCATCGCTACACTGGAATATGGTACCAGGAGCGACTCATCATTCGCCATTGGGGTATGGGATTTGGAATTTGGTTGGCGTCTGCATCGCTACACTGGAATATGGTACCAGGAGCGACTCATCATTCGCCACTTAGGGATTGGGGAGCGATGGCTTAGGAGACAGGTTTGGATCTCTATCATCTAAGGCTTTTCAATTTTGTGAGCCGTAAGGGTCTCACAAAGCATTTTCTCCCTACAGGTCGTAAGGATCCCGTAAGTGTATTTTCTCCTTGGGAGTCATGGGGACTCCCAAGTGTGTCGCTCCTTTGTGAGTCGTAAGGATCTCACGCGGGAATTTTCTCCTCACAAAGTCGAGAGGACCTTGTGAGTGCATTTCATCTCTTTCTCACGAGTTTGCGCCCTTTCGGGTTTTCACAAACTCGCCGGAAGTCCTGCTGTTTTTACTCACGGAGCCCTTTCGGGATTTCATCCGTGCCCATTTTGCTTGTGGACATACCTTATTTATTTTTATGTTTTTTTTTATTTTTGAGTGATTGGGATTGTTTTACGCCCTTGGATTGTATACGGTTTTGCAGGATGTATGATCCAGACCGTAGGGCCGTAAAAATTTCGGGACTTTGTTGGCGTCTGCATCGCTGCACTGGAATATGGTACCAGGAGCGACTCATCATTCGCCACTTGGGGTATGAGAGTTGGAATTTGGTTGGCGTCTGCATCGCTGCACTGGAATATGGTACCATGAGCGACTCATCATTCGCCATTTGGGGGTTGGGAAGCGATGGCTTAGGAGACAGGTTTAGATCCCTATCACCTAAGGCTTTCCAATTTTATGGGCCGTGAGGGTCCCATAAAAGCATTTTCTCCCTACGAGTCGTAAGGATCCCGCAGGTGTATTTTCTCCTTAGGAGTCGTGAGGACTCCTAAGTGTGTTTTTCCTTTATGAGTCGTAAGGATCCCACAAAGGTTTGTTCTCCCCGTGTATCGTAAGGACACATGAGTGGGTCTTCTCAACGGAGCATAATTCCAAAGGGGGAGACCAGCCGTGTAACTGGTGATTACGGTGGGGCATGAGTATGATGAGAATTATTTGAGCCCGTGTATTGTATACGGCAGTCAATTGGGGACTGGTCGTAGGGTAGGAAGAATTTTGGAAATTTGAATTTTCGTTGGCGTTTGCATCGCTGCACTGGAATATGGTACCAGGAGCGACTCATCATTCGCCGTTTTTTTTTTGTTTTTGCATTTTTTGTTTTACCGCGATTGCTCTATCATTTCAGCTTTTCTTATCGCGAAGGTCGCGATTGCCCCATCATTTCGGCTTTTATTCGCGGTTGCCCCATCATTTCGGCTTTATTTTCATCTTTATTTTACTCGCTGATTTTTATTGCGAGTTGCCCCATCATTTCGGCTTTTCTTTATTTTCATCTTTATTTTACTCGCTGATTTTTATTGCGAGTTGCCCCATCATTTCGGCTTTTCTTGATTTTTCTTTTATTTACACATTTTTTTATTCACATTTTTTTTTACATTCCTAGTTTAACGACTTAGAGGTCGATTGTTCCCAGTTTAATGACGTGGTGGTCGATTGTTTTCAGAGAAAGGCAGATGTCTGAGAGAATCAGTTTCACGAAGAACTTCGGTTTCCATTTGTATGAAATTGGCGGTTGCAGCTTGACTGTTTGTTAACACGCCTTTGGACAGTTCTATCTCTCCTGCCTTGTATTGCTTTTCGACCCAATTTTTGAAGACGAAGCAGTCCTCAATGGCATGACCTATCACTCTGTGATAGGGGCAGTATTTAGGGTCGTCGGTCCTATTCGCTTCCTGCGGTCTTTTTGACTCTGGCAGTTGTAGACCGTTCTTCAGGGCGTCTTTGAATATTTTACGGATTTTGTCCCTTCTGAAGGAATAGACCTTATCCAGCTTCTCTTTCAGTGGAGATTCTCCTCCCTCTCCGAACATTGGCTTCCGAGGCTGGTTGGCGCTAGGTCCGCTCATCCTTTGCTTATTTCGGTTAGCCGAAGTGTTGAAAGATTCAGAATTATCGGAGTTTCCGCCTTTGCGATTATCGTCCTTCCGGTTTCTCCAGGACTTATTGTTATTTTGAGAATCCGAGGAGGACTCCTGTTTTGAGCGCTCCAGCATCTGGACTTTCCTGGTCAGCTCTTGGAATGTTTTTAGCCCCGCGGTGCATAGAAACGGGGTCATCCAATTGTTGAGATTTCCAACGAGGAGACTGACAGATTGGTCCTGCTCTATCGGCGGTTCGCATTTGACGGAGAGATTGCGTCATCGGGTTATAAAATCCGTGCTGCTTTCGTTGTTCTTGGGCTTGGTCCTTACGAGCTCGGCAATGGTGATCTTATCGCTGACGCTCATGAATCTTTGTCGAAATAAAGATTCCATTTGGACGAAAGTAGTAACGGAGCTATCCGGTATGCTCGCGTACCAGTCGAAAGCAATATCGGTCAAGCTATTAACGAACTGGCGGAGGAGAAGCGCATCATTGCCCCCAGTGTTCCCGCATGAGGCTTTTAAGTGGGCGATGTGTTGATTCGCATTTCCCGTCCCATCGAATCTTCCGAATTTAGGGATGACATAGCCGCTAGGAAATTCTACCAGATCATACTGAGCAGGATATGGTCTCCCACTACTGCTGATATCTTTTTGCGCTTCGGCTTTGGCCACCAATGTTTTGACTTTGCTGGCAACCAAATCCATGATTTGATCTTGAGTTAGCGGGCTACTGTCATCGGTAGACAAGACATTTCCCGAGATAGGATGCGACTGATTTTCATGTGGTTCGCCCACTTTTGGACTTGAGGGAATAGGCATCGGCTGGATTGGGATACCGTTTCCCGGTTCACGAGCAGAGCCCCACGCTTGATTGGGCGGCTGAGAGGCAAGTCGGGCCGTGAGCTGCAAGACGACGTTCGTCAAGTCGTCAATTTTGGTGTAAAGTTTGGCCATCTCCTTATCTTTGCTTCTGAGCTGTTTTCGGAGCTTTTGGAGCAGCTCTTGCTCCGCAGTCCTGGGGCGGAAAGTCGGCTCTTCTTCGCTTTTCGAGCCCGACTCCTCATAGACCGAAGGGTCGTTCTGCTTATCAGCCTCACTGGGAAGGTCTTCATTACCTTCCAGAGGAAGCTGGCCTAGGGATGTGGCAGCCATATTCACGCCAGATTGGATTTGGGACGTGGTGGTCCCGTCCTTGCTCTTGCTGCGCGTGCCCACCATGTAGACAGTGTGGACCTCATATCCAGTCGTCTCTTTCTCATTGGCGGGGAGCTTAAAGAAGATACCCGATCGAGCAGTGGTCAAGAGCACCGCTGGAGCTTGCTCGGGACGTGTTGTAGCTTTGTTGGTGTTGATAGCCTTGCCCCCAGCTGGGGCCAAGGAAAGTCGTTCAGACACCGACTTGCATTTGGGTTGGGGCGCCCTTGAGATCACCACATTTGGTCTCCTGCCTTTCAAGACCGGTTTGTCTGCCACCGGGGCTTGAGGAGCTGGGATGGCGCCAACTGGCATGAACATAATAGAGCCGAATGGTAGCAGCGGCTCCTCCCATTGTCGCCCGAGACTGGCCGGAAGGACCGTCCTAGAGTCTATCCTCATCGTATAGGAGACAGGAGCAGAGTTCATCATCGAAGACATCGTCGGAAGGTGATTGCTTGAAAATCTTCATGAAAAAGCATTATTTTTAGTATAAATACAGGTATGTATATTGATTGAGTTCGCATGAACGCTTAACCCGAAATATGGGAGGAGAGATTGGTCCCACCGGGCGTGCCAGAATCTATAGGGTGTTTTTCGTCACCCTATTGAGATAGGAATACGCGCGCGCTTGTCAGGCGTATACTACAGATTCCCCCTGCCTAGGGTAGGCCGGGGTTTATTGATTATGGGGATCCAAATCTCCGGCAGCCGCGGACTAAGCTGCCGTTAATTACCCCTCGCCTTTAGGCCGAGGGAACCTCCAATTAACGGGTTAAAATGGTCATGCGAACTCAATGTGCAGTGTACGTGTGTTGTGTTTTTTTTCTAACAGGGACAGTGTCGCGGAGTATGTGTGTGTGTAAATATGTATACATATGTGTATATATATATATGTATATATGTATATATATATAAAAGAAAGAGGGGGAAAAGGCATCCAAAGGATGCGTGGGGCCAGCGCCTTGAGCGCTGTGTGCTCAGGCGCAAGCGCGCCACGTGTCGGCACGTAGGCGTTTTGCGCTTGAGCGCAGTGCGCTTGAGCGCAAGCGCGCCACGTGTCGGCATGTGGGCGCTTTGCGCCTGAGCGCAGCACGCCACGTGTCGGCATGTGGGCGCTTTGTGCTCAAGCGCAGTGCGCCACGTGTCGGTACGTGGGCGCTTTGCGCTCAAGCGCAGTGCGCCTGAGTGCAAGCGCCCCACGTGTCGGCATATGGGCGCTTTGCGCTCGAGCGCAATGCGCCTGAGCGCAAGCGCGCCACGTGTCGGCACGTGGGCGTTTTGCGCTCGAGCGCTGGGCGCTGGCGAGACAAAGGGACTTTTAGTCCCAGAACCAGAAGCTATGCTTCAGAAAGGAAATATTTATTATTATTATATATATATATATATATATATATATATGTAAATATATGGAGTTAAACTCCTAAAATGTTTTGGTTGATGAAAGGGGTTCTTCCTCTTCCTCCTCTATTGGCTGGATCTTGATGATTAAGAGTTGTGAGATCTAAAAATCTCTCCTTTCTGAGATCTAATGGTAGATCCAAGTTCCCCTTTGTGGGTTTTGTGGTAGAAGACTTCTTAGTTTTTGAAAAGAAAGAGTAAAACTCTTGATTTAATTCAAAAGAAATGAGAAGGTTTAGAACCTTGGAGAAGGAGCAGGAGACACAAAAGATCTCAGATCTAAAAATTTTTGTGGAGAGAATGAAAAGTATATGCTTTATTCATCATTATGTTGCCTTTTATAGGCTTACATATTTACATATAGCCCCTTGGGCTTTACAAAAATGGCATTTTAGCCATCCCATGGCTCATGTGTCATTTCATTTTTGCACATAAGCCATGGGCTTACAAAATATTGGCTTTATGCCCATTTTGCATACATTCATGTATAAAAAATTACATAAAAATTATTTATTACACGATCTATATTTTAGCATGGAGGAGGCTGGCCGTGGGCTCGACTTGGGCTTGGGCCCGCTTGACCTGGGCTTGGGCCCACCTGGCTTGGGGTTGACCTTGACTTTGACTCGGTCAACGGGGGTGTAAATTTTTAGCCCAACAAGTTGGAGCAGCGGTAAAGTATGCAAGATGCTTAAGTCCATTTATGGTCTAAAGCAGGCATCGCGGAGTTGGAACATCTATTTTGATGATGCTGTCAAAGAATTCGACTTCATCAAAAATCCAGATGAACCTTGCATATACAGTAAGATTGTAGGGAGAGCTGTAGTATTCCTCGACTTGTACGTGGATGACATTCTCCTAATAGGAAATGATATTCCTGTGTTATAGTCAGTCAAAAGATTCTTGTCACATAAATTCTCCATGAAAGACCTGGGTGAAGCCACCTACATTCTAGGGATCCGGATCTATCGTGATAGATCAAAGAGGATGTTGGGACTTTCACAGTCCAGGTACATAGACACCATAGTGAAGAGATTCAGTATGGATGATTCTAAGCGTGGTAACCTACCGGCTTGTCACGGAATCACCCTCTCCAAAGAAATGTCTCCCAAGACTGATTTGGAAAGGGATCGCATGTCGATTATACCCTACGCTTCTGCGGTAGGCTCTATAATGTATGAGATGTGATGTACCAGACCAGATGTAGCATACGCATTGAGCGTAGTAAGCCGGTATCAAGCAAACCCAGGGGAGAAGCACTGGATAGCAGTAAAGAACATTCTCAAGTACCTGAGAAGAACTAAGGAGATGTTCTTGATATATGGCGGAAAAGTCCTCCAGTTGGAGGCCTTTGCCGACTCCGGCTTCCAGAGTGACAAAGATGACTCCAAATCCATGTCGGGTTATATCATTACCCTCAATGGAGGGGCGGTCTGTTGGAAGAGTTCCAAACAGGACACCGTTGCTGACTGAACGATGGAAGCAGAGTACATAGCTGCTTGCGATGCCGCAAAAGAAGCAGTCTGGATGAAGAAGTTCCTCACAGAACTTCAGGTGGTTCCTACCAGTGTTGGTCCAATACCTCTGTATTGTGACAACAACGGCGCTATAGCTTTAGCGAAGGAACCCAGGTCCCATCAGAAGTCCAGACACATCTTAAGCCGGTATCACCTGATCAGGGAGATCGTAGATCGCCGGGAGATCGTAGATCGCCGGGAGATCGAGGTGAAAAGAGTAGAGACGGAGAATAACATTGCTGATCCATTCACAAAGGCCCTTCCTCAGACACAGTTCGAGAGGCTATTCGAAATGATAAGTCTACGATATGCCAGCTCATGGCCCTAGTGCAAGTGGGAGATTGTTAGTGTATATGCCCTAGGGGCCATTATTGTATCATACTAGGTTGTATATTACTTAATGGAAGCTTGGGATATTCACAGTTGTATACAACAGTCTTGCTAAACATGGTAGTATGCTACTTGGTTTGAGTCTACTTTAATATGTGCATATGTTTCTTGTAACGTATCACTTATACATATTAGTAGAGCACATAGGATCTTTGCTTGATTACCAGCGTCGTAATGGCAGTCACACTAGTGGGGGCTGGGTAGTCTGTAAGCAACATCCTATACAGGTCCCTGGTCGTTCGATTATCGAGATAGGGCATCGATATTCCGGAGTAGACAAAGTGTATACGCTTCTCATCCCAGTTGGGGAGATGGTCTGTCCCACAGCCACCAGTACGTCGTACTAGAGATAGTTTACAGGTGCTCGTTAGGTTACGGGTACACCGAACAGGAATCGCCAGGAAACTCATTGGTTGGTATTATACTCATCGTCAGTTAACAGTTCCCAGGTGACATGAGTACAGCATAGTCCGCAGACTTGACACTGCTACTTTGCCTAGAGTGTGTCCCACTGTTCTTAGATTGCTACCCTACCACGGCTCAAAGGAGTCATACAAACAGGTAGCAGTTGGGTGCAGTCCCGAGCACTTGGAGGCAGTGGCGGTTAGATAGGATTCGTCTCTCCCGGTATTGGGAGTTGATATCGCACTGTGTCAGAGAGCCATTATGCAAAGTCCCTGGCCAGGGCAAGCGAGATATACTGGTAGGTTCCAGTAGCTTCTCAGGGTGTAATGGGCTTCGCTCCGACACGACTTATACAGCTACTAGGGGACTGACGCTTGCCGCCCCCTAGGCTTGATATGCGATAATCTTAGACGAACAGACCGGACTGTACAGAGATTGTCACATCAGGCTCAGTAGGGGTTCGGATGGTTTTCTTCATCGGCCTTCTTATCGACATCTACCTGGGGACCATTACGTACAGCTAGTGCCGCTTGCGGTCTGTGGTTAAACCCACTGCCAGCGTAGTGTCGAGTCTTTAGAGTCCCACACAGAGAGTTTTCCTGCTCCAGGCGAAACGATATAGAGGTCGTATGGTTTTACGACAAGGGTTCGGACACGTACGTGTGTTTACGCACGTACGACTTTTCGGACAGTTTTTACTACCCGGCTTTGGTTTAAGCCAGATTCTAGTATCAGGTTTTTGGATTTATACAGTCTAATGTTTTTCCGTGTTTTCACGGATTGGAGGGGCATTCTCGTAATTTGTCGGGAAGCTTCTAGAAGAGTGGTGACTAAGGGGTTAAGGTGGCATTGCATTAAATGAGATTAGTGACTCATTTTTGTGATTCATCCAAGTCATTAAAGCATCATAAATGCTTAATAACACATGGAGATGAATCACTCAAAGATATTTATGAAGCATGGTTGTTAATTCTATTATTTGATTTTTGGATAAATAATAATGCTTCATATATATCATGATAAGTTCATTATCTCATTCATTATTATTCTCACCTTCTCTCTCCTCAAGCTCACTCTCTCTTCAAACCCTAACCCTAACCTCTCATGAGTTAAGATCAAGGGTTAGCTAGACTAATACATCCATAACCTCACTCTATATCCCCTAGGTAGCTTAGATTAGCACTTTAAGCAACCTAGTTATCTCATGTTTGAGATTAAGCTTGGCGTAGGAGCTTTCGGGTGGATCGTCTTTGATTCGAGGAGGCCATTGAGATGCCGATGTTCCAAGGAGCCTATGAGGAGTGGAGGACTACGATGAAGACCCGAAGGACAAGTAACGTGAGGTATAACTTCGTATCCGAGTAGTTAAACCTCTAGTACTTTGTTAGCAATGGTTTAGAAACGATTCATGCGCTCAAGTCCGTGTTACGAAGCTTTGATAATTGTTTTTCATATATTCCGCCTCCCCGCAAGTTCGTGGGGTGCGTGACATGGACTTTCACCATTGAGCCGTGGTAGGGTAGTAATCTAAGTACAGTGGGAACACACTCGAGGCGAAGTGACAGTGTCAAGTCGGTGGACTAAGCTGTATTCATGTCACCTGGGAACTGATAACTGACGATAGGTATAATACCGACCAACAGTTCCCGACGAGTCCTGTCCAGTGTACTCGTAACCTAACGAGCACCCGCATACTATCTCAAGTACGACGTACTGACGGTTGTGGGATAGACCGTCTCCCCCGCTGGGATGAGAAGTGTTGGAGATGGTGCCCTCAGAGTCAATTATTGGATCACAGGCACGTGATTGCAATGATTGAGGGAGGACCTATCCCGGTAGGACAGTCTTACTCGAGATGATAGTATGCTATCTGGTTTACCTTTATCATCGTGCACTGCTTTAGGTGACCAGACATGTCGCTATTGCACGTTGATAGAGCCCCTAGGATTCTTGCTTGACTACCGGCAGTATGAGGGCGATCATATACGTGGGAGCTGGTAGTCTATAAGCACATCCTTAAAAGGTCCCTAGTCGTCGGAGATTCGAGACAGGGCATCGTTTCTCCAGAGTAGACTAGTGTATACAGTCGAGACCCCGACGAGGGGCGGTGGCCGGTCTCACAAGCCACTGGTGTCAGTTGGATCACCTAAGATGTATACAGGTGCTCATTGGGTTATGAGTACACCGGACAGGACTCGCCGGGAACATGCTAGTTGGTCTTATACCTGACGTCAGATAGCAGTTCCCAGGTGACATGTGTACAGGTTAGTTCATCGACCTTGGGATCGTCATTTGTCTCGTGTGAGTTCCCACTGTGCTTTGATTACTACCCTACCACGGCTCAAAGGAGTCGTGCAAACAGGTTTTAGTTGGGTACAGTCCCGAGCCACATGGAGGCAGTGAGCGGATCTTCAGGGGTTCGTCTCTCCCGATATTGGGGGTGAGGTCGCGCTGTGTCTAGGAGAGCCATTACACGAAGACCTTGGCCAAGGCAGGAGATTTACTGGTAGGTATTCCAGTAGTATCTCAGGGTGTTCTGGGCTACACTCCGACACGACTTGTACCACTTTTGGGGGTCTGACTTTTACCAACCCCCTAGGCCCGACATGCGATGCTCATAGACGAACGGACCGGACTGTACGGATATTGTCACTGATAGGCTCAGTAGGGTGTCAGGATGAGTTCGCTCATCGACGTCCCTTTTGGTCAATAGCTGGTGGCCCGTCATGTATTGGCTTATACCTCTGACGTGCTGGTGGTTAAATCCACAGCCATAGTATTGACGAGTCTTTAGAGTCCACCACACTTTCAGTTACTCAAGCTTTCGGGCGAAACGCTGTAGAGGCCGTATGGAGATATGGCAGGGTTCGATCTGATACGTGCAGTATTGCACGGATCAGGATCGGACGGATATTACTAGCCGGCTTTAGTTTAAGCCGGATCCTAGTTTAGTACATTGTAGATTTTGTCTCTTTGCATTTGTATTTCGGTCGGAATACAAATGCGGGTGTGTATGCACAGTATCGGGGTTTTTCCTGTAATTTATTATGGGACCAGTTTTCTGGGGTTGCCAGTTTGCATTCCGTTCCGGCCGGTATTCCTTTGTTCTTTCCCGGCCGGACTTTTCCGGTGGAGGGTGTTATTTGCAAGTTTGCAGATAACACATTGTGGAGGGGTTTTCTTGCAAATGTTTTCATTATCCATGATGGTGCATTAATGAGATGTGAGAGGGTGTGGGATTTTGATGTGATTTGGTATGGGCCGGCCACTGTGCTGGATTGATGGAGATGGAGTGATTAATTTATTATATAGGGGAATATGCTTTTAATATTTGTGCGGGGGGGCCGGCCATTGGATGTGGAGAAAGAGATAGGTTTCTTTTGTTTTTGTGTGGATAATATCCATTTTTGATATTTCGTGGCCCCCACATTCTTTATGCAGAGGGTTTCATTTCTTTTGGAAATGGATGAGCTTAATTGAAGGCTCATTTTTTTTCCACAGCATATGAGAGAGTGCTTGCTTCATTCCTTTTTCACAGTGAGCATTACTTCTGGCCGAGCCATTCCAGAGAGCATTCCTTCTTGGCTTAGCTCTTTAATTTGGCTGCTCCATTCTTTTTCCTTGCAAGTTTCCATGGATAATCCTTATGCAAAATTCCCTCCATCATGGCAACTATACTTAACCCCAAAGAGACAACTCTACACTATATTCTACTGAAAATCTTGGGCGCGTCGGCTAGCCAACTTCGCGCCCGAGTTGCCTCGGTATTGAGGTGGGAGCCCGTAAAAGCTACAGGCGATGTGGTGCCCTTTCCGACGAGGAGGAGACGGACGGAGATCCCGCGAGGAGATCGGAGTGGAGATGAAGACCGGAGGACTCGGATAAGTCGGTATATCTCTAACCCATCTTCTAGTTATCTTAGACTAATTTAATGGCACGATCCGGGGTTTAGTGCGCGGTGGTGCCGGTTTGCTAAGTCCGCAAAAATTAAAGTTTATCACCGTTTCCGCGTTTGGCCGTCGGTTTGACGGCCGGGGCGCCGCCGTGCACTTACAGTGGTATCAGAGCCTCGCCATTAACTTCGTCTAGCTTCGTTTGATGTGTTTTGCATTTCCGATCGACCAAAATTCCAAAAACCATATTTTGATCACATCAGTTTTCTGTTTGAAATTTTTGGTGTCGAAAATTTTTTCAGGTGGTCTAAGAATGATGTGCAGGGAGTTATAAGACTACTGGAAAAATTCGATATGTTCAGTCGACCAACAGAGCGCGGAACCGCGGCCAAAACCCCCCTTGGGCCGCGGTTCCGCCGCACATTGGTGACGTCACCATATCATTTTTCTCCAGTGGGCTTATGGGCTTATTTTGGGTGTTTTGGAATATTAAAATTGGGCCCAGGTTTTCTGTGAGTGCTACAGTTTTGATTGGGGGCCCACTTGTTAATTTTTGGTCAATCGGAAAATTTTAAACACATTTTTCACAGTGTTTACATTATATCTGCGACCGTGAATGTCACTTGATCGGTAAATCCGGTCTAACTGCTATAGCCCGGTTAGACGGATTTGCGAACGTGACTTTCACGTTGATGTTCTGTTTTTGCTGTGATGTTGCGGATCGGTCGTGGGGGATAGCCTGGATACAATGCTAGTACTGTATTGTTGTATCATGTACATTTGATATTGCGGGGCGAGCGTCCGACATGTGGACTGCCGTCACTGCTTGATTGTATTATTCTTTTGAGGCACGACCTGGTTGCGGTCGATGTACCCGGTGTATGTATATTTTACTTTCTGTACTAGGATTACCCCGCGGAGGGGTGCACGAATAGCTGGGTTCTAGAGGGCAACAAGCCCGCATCTCATGGCATTGAGACGGAGAGGGCTTCACTCTAGGATTGGCGGGCTATTCGTCGCACTCGTAGGGGGTACAGGTTGACCCAGGAGGGGTGCCCGAGTTACCGGATTCCGTGAAGTGCTGGGTGGTCCATTCACGGTGCTGAAGGGGGCTGCCTCGCTTCAGGTCTTGGCGGGTGACTTGCCGCGCCCGTAGGGGTCTAGGATTTCATTGCACAGGCTATCCACCCGACCAGGGGAACGTCGGGTTTCAGTAGTGGCTCTGTGAAACCCGGGGATCCCAGATATCTGTATTGTTCTGTGATGCTGTACATTTCTGTGATGTTTCATTTTATTCACGCCTTGAGCGAATATAATATATTGGTATATATATTAGTAGATGTTGTATATATTTTTCATCCGCGCTAGTCCAGTCCCCGCTCTGCCATTAGTAAGCTAACCTAACGGGTGATGACGGGACCCAGTGGCGAATGCGGATGGCATATACGTACGTGAGTATATTTTCGTTCTTTGTGGTGTGATCAATTGATGGGACTGCGTTGATTCGGATCAATGCAAGTTAAACAAACCTATTCTGATGTTGTTGGAACACTTTTCAAAAAGCTGTTATTGCAAGGACGTTCACTTTTGTTTTGCATCGTGGTATTCATTTGGAATATCCTGCTCCTCAGTCGACGAGGCAAGGGCCGAGATCCCTTCACCGGGAGTGACCCCTTGGACAGAAATTTGCGTCAGGGCATTAACTTCACTATAGCCGATTACTTTTGCTTTGCATCGTGGTATTCATTTGGAATATCCTGCACCCCATTCTACGGGGAAAGAGCCGAGATCCCTTCACCGGGAGTGACCTCTTTAGTAAAGGTTTTCGTCACTATATTTTCTAAAAAGCTATCCGTTCCTTCAACGAGATCAAGTTCATTACGTTAAAGGTTTTCGCCAGAAACCATTCGTAGCCCTCCGTCGTTTCATATGGGTAGTCAATAGTATTCAAGCTGTGTTTGTTGGCCAAAGTCAAGGCACAGTGTTTGGTAGCTGTTGGTTATTCATATGCAGCATAGATAGATGCGTTGGTTTGGGGCAGTCGTATAGCCTTGTTGGCCAAAGTCAAGGGCTTGTACGGGTGGGCTCAAATTAACCTGGAGAATGACGGGCAGAACTTGACTTGTGACTTATGATTTGTTGGCCAAAGTCAAGGTCATAAGAGCATGGGGCAGAAATCCATCGGGAGTTTCAAAAGAACTGAAACTTGCCAGATATGCGCATAACTTCTGGAGTGTAATACCGTGAGCGGATTCCGTCACGATATCATGCGATGATAGTTGGATCCCGATTCCCACTGATGAGTTAGTTTACTCCTCGGGTGACCCCGACTAAATCCTCTTTCAGGTTTGGAGAAGATTTTGAGGTACAGTGGGAGGTTTCCAGATTAGATAAATTGGTAACCATTCTGATCTAGGATAGAGTGCACGCTGAGTGTTTCTTTTCTCTCTCTCTCTGGCAGCGACCATTGACCCGACCCTAGACTATGACTCAGTGACCAAGTTGACCGAACCTACTTAACACTGGCTTTTGGATTGTCAGAGTTGCAGACCTCATTGCCACTCCTACTTTTACCCTTTTCTCCAGGACACCCCGTATTACTGCGAACGTCCACTTCCATTGGACAAAACCATCGTATGGTTAGATACGAACTCGAAGGAATTCGACGATGGTTTCCGATTCTGGAGAAAACGGATAGGACTATTCAGTTGACTTTTCTTTTCACCTTCTCTCAGGCTGCGAGCACTCCTTGGGTTAGGAGTAGTACACCTATTATGCAAATTGGATAGTCTTCTTCCAAACCATAGGCTGGTGCCGACCGGTAGGGAATGAAGAAAACCAGTTAGCCTAAACGGTGTACAGAAGGTATTAAGTTCAGACAAAGCAAGGGATTAGTAAGAGGGCAAAGTAAATTGCGACTGATATTCACGACCAAACCAAGTATTTCTTCGCCAATCCTAAATCACCTTTGTATTTCTCCAGGACACTCCGTATCACTACGAAGATCCACAGTTTATTGGATACTCCATTCTATGGTTATATACGAACTCGAAAGGAACTTGTTCCAGTTCGGGGATGGATTCTGGTCCAGGAGAAATAGGAATAAAGTACATTCAGGTGTCTTTTATCTTCACCTTCTCTCGCGTTGCGAGTGCTCCTAGGATTAGGATAGTACACCCTTTATGCTTATTGGATAGTCTTCTTCCAAACCATAGGCTGGTGCCGAACGGTAGGGAAGGAAGAAAACCAATTGGCCTAAAGGGGTGTACAGAAGGTAATGACTAAAGACATATAAAGGGATTTGGAGAAGTGGCAAAGAATTATACGGTTATAGTTGTGAATCTGGATAATGGAAGAGGCATTACTAGGAATACCAGAATACCCCATCGAGACATTTTAATGTTTCAGGTTCACTATGTACTGTTAATGGAAAACTGATTTCCCGATTAGACACTTACTCCAGGGTATGTATTTACCAGGTATGATTCTCACATCTGTATGCTTTTACAGATGATGAGTGGGAGTAAGTTATTGGGAATTGGGTGATCATCCTCATTATATCGGGATTCGTTGTAATCGGTGATATATGAGGAAATCACCTGGGCTGTTTGCCGGTCGGCAAATATTTGGTTTTGAATATCCGCTGTTGTGCACCAATTTCAAATTGATATATCTGTACGTCTATTTTCATAGAGTGAGATATACCTTTTGATATTATGTCGATGACATTTACCTATATCAGTGGATGGTTAGGTAAGGAGCATTAAACAGCGGTGTAATTCTTCTTGACCGTAAGTACAGTTTTCAACCTACGACACACAGTGAAAGAGTTGTTAGACTCAGCGGACTTATACAGAGTATTGTATGTTGTCCAGTGTCCATTAGGACAGAGGGGTTGGTCCTCATACTATATTCTGTTTACTTTTAACTTCTCTAGTTCTTAGACATGTGTTTCGTGGAAACACAGGGTCTAAGTTTTGAGGAGTTATAGGTATTTGAATAGAGTAGAGAACCAGGTGTAGCAAGTATCGGGATTCTTCAAAGTGATCGAAGATGTAGATACTTGTGTATGGTATTCAGTTGATAGTAATGATTAAGAGAACTTGCTTCTCTTTCGGGTTACTCATAATTGGAAGCATTCCTAAGTTGAGTAACGCTGATCGGCCTCCTTCCATTTAGTTGACATGCACTGGTGACAGCTGCATGATTTGAATCTGGTTAAATTAAATCAGTGCCTCTAGTTCTATATTGGATATAGTACAGTTCATATCTTAACGATGTTAAGGTACGGGGAGTTGTCCGGCTTATGATTAAAACCAGACTCTGGATAACTCAAGACACGTTTCTGTAATGGCTGTTTGTGGGTTGACCCAGGCTATGACGAGGGTTGATTTTCTACCATCTGGCAGATCAATAGAAATATTGTTCTTCACTTGCCACAATTTTAAAAGAAATGGATTTTTCAGAAAACAGTAGTGGGAGTATGGTAGAACTGGAAGTGATTCCAGAACCGCAAACGATTACTGAAGATTTGATAAGGAACCTAAAGATTCAATCTGGTTTGACATTCCATTGGCCACTCCGCAGATAAGGTGGGTAACTTCAGGCACCCGAGTGGTACTTCGGTAGCCTCAAGGACGGTGACAGGGAAGTTCTTGTATACCCACACTTGCCATTGTTGTTGTTCCAGGCTGCGAGACCCGGCAGGAGGATGAGTATAGCGTCGTTCTGAACTTGCTTTAGTAGTGCACGTCTGTATGACTCTGCCAGAGGGTTGTCGTAGTCAGTGGGAGCAGCGGAAGCATTGGTGGACATCAGGCTTATGTCTATTTACAGACTAAAGCATATGTAGCGGAGATAGATCATCCATTTCTGATGTGACAGTCATAGGTTTGACGTCATCAGAATAGGGGATGGATCTGTTGAGAAGGTAGTGGGAAGTGATATTCCTATACTACGATCGGTTATACTTTGGTCGTCACACAGTGGTTTCTCCACAAAGGACTTGGACATTATATCAGACATACTGGTTACTAGATCTATGGTTTTAGATCTAGATTTGGGTGGTTTCCCAATCTGGGTACCTTGACAGCATTCTATGAGTATTTAGAATGACGACTCCTGGCATGGTGGTGTACCTGCAGGTAATGGAGTCACCCTCTCTAAAGGTGTCTTACAGACTAAAGGGGAGAGGGATGTTCATGATTGGCAGATCACTTGTTTAGGCAATTGAGTCAATCATGAGATGTCAAGTACCACACCAGATGTTGTTCTTGCACTAGATGCAATAAGTTGACATTGATCCAATCCTGGAGATACAGTCGGAAGCAGTTTTAGAACATAAGTGGATGTTCTAAGGATATGATAACGGCTACCTCCTTTAGGAGACGGTTATCACTCCAGGCTTCCAAGGTGACATGGACGACAAGGAGGTTGTCAAAGTTATAGTTTTCCTTCTGACGAGGGGCAGTATTTTGGACAGGTGGTCCAAGGCAATACTGAGGAAGGCATGGCGCAGAATACTGATTAAGTTCAGTTGACGATACAGTCTAAGAAGTTTGGATTTGGAGTACATTTATGAGCTCGGTCCCATCAGACATCCAGACATTCTAAGACAGGTATTGCTCATTTCGGGAGATGGCTTTCTCCGCGAACATGAGATATAGAGAGACATAGAAAGAAACACCACAGACGGATCCACTCACTGAGGCTATTCCTCGAACGCAATAGTTTCGCAAACGAGCTTTGTGAGACTGACAAGTAGAGGAGTTGGGTGTTCGGTATCACACGGGCTGTGAGTATGCGACATCGCAATAATTAGCCTTGAGTGCAAGTGGAAGATTGTTGGAGATGGTGCCCTCAGAGTCAATTATTGGATCACAGGAACGTGATTGCAATGATTGAGGGAGGACCTATCCCGGTAGGACAGTCTTACTCGAGATGATAGTATGCTATCTGGTTTACCTTTATCATCGTGCACTGCTTTAGGTGACCAGACATGTCGCTATTGCACGTTGATAGAGCCCCTAGGATTCTTGCTTGACTACCGGCAGTATGAGGGCGATCATATACGTGGGAGCTGGTAGTCTATAAGCACATCCTTAAAAGGTCCCTAGTCGTGGGAGATTCGAGACAGGGCATCGTTTCTCCAGAGTAGACTAGTGTATACAGTCGAGACCCCGACGAGGGGCGGTGGCCAGTCTCACAAGCCACTGGTGTCAGTTGGATCACCTAAGATGTATACAGGTGCTCATTGGGTTATGAGTACACTGGACAGGACTCGCCGGGAACATGCTAGTTGGTCTTATACCTGACGTCAGATAGCAGTTCCCAGGTGACATGTGTACAGGTTAGTTCATCGACCTGGGGATCGTCATTTGTCTCGTGTGAGTTCCCACTGTGCTTTGATTACTACCCTACCACGGCTCAAAGGAGTCGTGCAAACAGGTTTTAGTTGGGTACAGTCCCGAGCCACATGGAGGCAGTGAGCGGATCTTCAGGGGTTCGTCTCTCCCGGTATTGGGGGTGAGGTCGCGCTGTGTCTAGGAGAGCCATTACACGAAGACCTTGGCCAAGGCAGGAGATTTACTGGTAGGTATTCCAGTAGTATCTCAGGGTGTTCTGGGCTACACTCCGACACGACTTGTACCGCTTTTGGGGGTCTGACTTTTACCAATCCCCTAGGCCCGACATGCGATGCTCATAGGCGAACGGACCGGACTGTACGGATATTGTCACTGACAGGCTCAGTAGGGTGTCAGGATGAGTTCGCTCATCGACGTCCCTTTTGGTCAATAGCTGGTGGCCCGTCATGTATTGGCTTATACCTCTGACGTGCTGGTGGTTAAATCCACAGCCATAGTATTGACGAGTCTTTAGAGTCCACCACACTTTCAGTTACTCAAGCTTTCGGGCGAAACGCTGTAGAGGCCGTATGGAGATATGGCAGGGTTCGATCAGATACGTGCGGTATTGCACGGATCAGGATCGGACGGATATTACTAGCCGGCTTTAGTTTAAGCCGGATCCTAGTTTAGTACAGTGTAGATTTTGTCTCTTTGCATTTGTATTTCGGTCGGAATACAAATGCAGGTGTGTATGCACAGTATCGGGGTTTTTCCTGTAATTTATTATGGGACCAGATTTCTGGGGTTGCCAGTTTGCATTCCGTTCCGGCCGGTATTCCTTTGTTCTTTCCCGGCCGGACTTTTCCGGTGGAGGGTGTTATTTGCAAGTTTGCAGATAACACATTGTGGAGGGGTTTTCTTGCAAATGTTTTCATTATCCATGATGGTGCATTAATGAGATGTGAGAGGGTGTGGGATTTTGATGTGATTTGGTATGGGCCGGCCACTGTGCTGGATTGATGGAGATGGAGTGATTAATTTATTATATAGGGGAATGTGCTTTTAATATTTGTGCAGGGGGGGCCGGCCATTGGATGTGGAGAAAGAGATAGGTTTCTTTTGTTTTTGTGTGGATAATTTCCATTTTTGATATTTCGTGGCCCCCACATTCTTTATGCAGAGGGTTTCATTTCTTTTGGAAATGGATGAGCTTAATTGAAAGCTCATTTTTTTTCCACAGCATATGAGAGAGTGCTTGCTTCATTCCTTTTTCACAGTGAGCATTACTTCTGGACGAGCCATTCCAGAGAGCATTCCTTCTTGGCTTAGCTCTTTAATTTGGCTGCTCCATTCTTTTTCCTTGCAAGTTTCCATGGATAATCCTTATGCAAAATTCCCTCCATCATGGCAACTATACTTAACCCCAAAGAGACAACTCTACACTATATTCTACAGCAAATCTTGGGCGCGTCGGTTAGCCAACTTCGCGCCCGAGTTGCCTCGGTATTGAGGTGGGAGCCCGTAAAAGCTACAGGCGATGTGGTGCCCTTTCCGACGAGGAGGAGACGGACGGAGATCCCGCGAGGAGATCGGAGTGGAGATGAAGACCGGAGGACTCGGATCAGTCGGTATATCTCTAACCCATCTTCTAGTTAGCTTAGACTAGTTTAATGGCACGATCCGGGGTTTAGTGCGCGGTGGTGCCGGTTTGCTAAGTCCGCAAAAATTAAAGTTTATCTCTGTTTCCGCGTTTGGCCGTCGGTTTGACGGCCGGGGCGCCGCCGTGCACTTACAAGAAGCGCATACGCTAGTCTACTCCGGAGTATCGATGCCCTGTCTCGATAGTCCTACGACTAGGGACCTATATAAGGATGTGCTTATGGATTACCCAGCCCCCACGAGTATGACTGCCATCACAACGCTGGTAATCAAGCAAAGATCCTAAGGGCTCTACTAATATGTATATAAGCGATATGGTAAAACACATGCACATATTGAAGTAGAGACAAACCAAGTAGCATACTACCATTTTGAGCAAGGTTGTCTATACAGCTGTGAATATCCCAAGCTTTCATTAAGTAATATACAAGCTAGTATGATACAGTAATGGCCTCTAGGGCATATACACTAACAATCTCCCACTTTCACTAAGGCCATGAACTGGCGTATCGAATACCTATCATCTCGATCAGCCGCTCGAACTGAGTCTGGGGTAGGGCCTTCTTGAGTGGATCTGCAGTGTTGTTCTCTGTATTTACTCTCTTCACCTCGATCTCCCGGCGATTTACGATCTCCCTGATAAGGTGGTACCGCCTCAAAATGTGCCTGGACTTCTGATGGGACCTGGGTTCCTTCGCTAAAGCTATAGCGCCGTTGTTGTCGCAATACAGTGGTATTGGATCAACAATGGTAGGAACCACCTGAAGCTCCGTAAGGAACTTCTTCATCCAGACAGCTTCCTTTGCGGAATCGCAAGCAGCTATGTACTCCACTTCTATAGTTGAGTCTGCAACGGTCTCCTACTTGGAACTCTTCCAGCAAACCGCCCCTCCATTGAGGGTAAAGACATAACCCGACATGGACTTGGAGTCATCCTTGTCACTCTGGAAGCTGGAGTCAGCAAAGGCCTCGAGCTGGAGGTCTTTTCCGCCATACACCAAGAACATCTCCTTAGTCCTTCTCAGGTACTTGAGAATGTTCTTTACCGCTATCCAGTGTTTCTCCACTGAGTTCGACTGATACCGGCTTACAACGCTCAATGCGTATGCTACATCTGGTCTGGTACATAACATCGCATACATTATAGAGCCTACCGCAGAAGCGTAGGGTATAATAGACATGCGATCCCTTTCCAAATCAGTCTTGGGAGACATCTCTTTGGAGAGGGTGATCCCGTGACAAGCCGGTAAATTACCGTGCTTGGAATCTTCCATACTGAATCTTTTCAGTATGGTGTCAATGTACCTTGACTGTGAAAGTCCCAACATCCTCTTAGATCTATCACGATAGATCTGGATCCCCAGAATGTAGTTGGCATCGCCCAGGTCCTTCATGAAGAACCTCTGCGACAAGAATCCTTTGACTGACTGTAGCATAAGAATATCATTTCCTATTAGGAGAATGTCATCCACATACAAGACGAGGAATACCACAGTTCTCCCTACAATCTTACTGTAAATGCATGGTTCATCTGGGTTTTTGATAAAATCGAATTCTTTGACAGTATCATCAAAGCAGATGTACCAACTCCGCGATGCCTGCTTAAGTCCATAGATGGACTTTAGCAACTTGCATACTTTACCGCTGCTCCCACTATGAATGAATCCTTCTGGCTGATCCATATAGGCGCACTCTTCCAAATTTCCATTTAGGAAAGCCGTCTTTACGTCCATCTGCCAGATTTCATAATTGTGGAAGGCAGCAATGGCAAGAAGGATCCGAATGGATTTCATCATAGCCACTGGAGAAAAGGTCTCGTCATAATCCAAACCAGGTCTTTGACGAAAACCCTTTGCAACAAGTCTTTCTTTATAGGTCTCAACCTGCCCATCTACACCAATCTTCTTTCTGAAGATCCATTTGCAACCTACGGGTTTTACCCCTTCTGGAGCAAAGTCCAAAGTCCAAACTTTGTTGGTGTACATGGACTCCATTTCGGTCCGCATTGCATCCAGCCATTTTACCGAGTCGCCGCTCTGAATGGCTTGCTGGAAGCTAGTAGGCTCACCATAATCCATAGTGCAATCCTCTCTATCCCCGTCAATGAGAAAACCGTAGTATCTCTCGGTCGGATGAGACTGCCTACTACTCCTGCGGAGTGGCACTGGGATGTCCGATTCTCTTGAAACTTCTGGTTCTTCCAAGCTTTCAGTAATAGCTTGTGGTTTTGAAATTTCTTCCAGTTCTACTACGCTCCCACTTGCTTCTTTTTCTAAAAACTGATGTTCCAGAAAGTGGGCATGATGAGAAACAAAAACCTTTTGTTCCTCTGCGTAATAGAAAAAATACCCCCTGGAGTTCTTTAGGTATCCCACAAACTTACACAGTACTGAGCGTGCCTCGAGCTTGTCCGCATGCTGCTTTTTTACAAAAGATGGACATCCCCATATCTTCAGATACTTAAGACAGGGTTTCTTCCCACACCACATCTGATATGGTGTGGTAGGCACTGTCTTGGAGGGAACCTTGTTCAAAAGATATGCAGCCGATTCTAGTGCATAACCCCAGAAGGATCGCGGTAACTCAGCCTTACTCATCATGGAACGAACCATATCTAGTAGGGTTCGATTCTGCCTTTCCGATACACCGTTGTGTTGTGGTGTGTATGGAGGAGTAAGCTGAGAGAGAATTCCATTCTCTTTTAAGAAGCCCAGAAACTCGGCACTCAAGTATTCACCACCTTGATCAGATCTCAGTGTCTTGATACTTTTGCCTGTTTGTTTTTCAACTTCATTCTTGTATTCCTGAAATTTCTCAAAGGCCTCAGATTTGTGCTTCATCAAGAAGACATGCCCATACCTAAAGAAATCATCTGTGAAAGTAATGAAGTATGAATAACCACTTCGCGCATGTGTATACATTGGACCACACACGTCACTGTGTATGAGTCCCAAGAGCTCGCTCGCTCTTTCTCCGTGTCCAGTGAACGGAGTCTTTGTCATCTTTCCCATGAGACAAGATTCACAAGTGGCATAAGACTGATACTCGAACGGATCCAAGTATCCTTCTTTATGTAACATTGTTAACCGTGTCTCATTAATGTGACCCAGTCTACAATGCCATAAGAAAGCCTGATTTAAATCCGGAGACTTTCTTTTAAGGGTGTTCTGGACACTGAAGACCTGAGCTTGATTCAAAACGTATATACCGTTTTTCAATGTACCTGACCCAATCAGAACTTGATTTAGGTGGTTGTTTACTACATCGCTTACAAAAGTAAAATCATATCCTTCCTTAGAAAGTAAGGATACAGATATGATGTTAAAAGTCGCACCTGGTACATAAAAACAGTCACGCGGAATCAATATCTGCCCAGTTGTCAGTCCTAGATGATATTCCCCTACGGATTCAGCATACATGCTCATTCCTTTAGCAACCCTGAGAGTCATGTCACCTTTCTTGATAACCCTACGGTTTCTCAGAGCCTGTAACGAATTACAGATATGAGATCCTGATCCGGTATCCAATACCCAGGAAGTAGGGTTAACTGACATACAGTTCTCTATTACAAACACACCCGAAGCCGAAGCCACAACATGCTTCGAATTCTGGCTACTGGCTTTGCAAGCCCTGCAATCCTTCTGCCCATGTTCATTCCCGTAACAATAGGAACGTCTTGCTTTTACTACATCCAGTCCCGAAACTTCTGCCCTTCCCTTTCTTTCTACTTCCCTGGTTTCCTTCAGGGTAGTAGGTAGAGACTGTTGAACAAAGTCATCATCTGACCCGTTCTTCAACGTGGTCTTCAGGTTCGTGAGCTTAAAAGAGCTGGTCTCTGTAAGGACGTTGCCCCCTACAGATGACCCGATAGCCAACCTCGCTGGAAGCAATTCGTTCGAGGTATCATATCTTGCGATACGAGATTGCTCTCCATATAAATCTTTGTTATGGAGGAAGATAGAAACTAAGTCCATCTTCTCGTGCTGCCTCTGGTATGTACCATCAACTGAGGCTAACACGAGGCACTTGGATTTCGCACAGTCTTCTTCTGATGTCCTACAGATATCAATATCCGTGACAGGGGAAACTGGACCTGAGACGGCAGGGGTTGGATTAGTTAAGGGGTGTCCCAGCTTGTCATGGGCAATGGACATCTGGACAGACCATTGCCAGTCAAAACAGTCAGATTCAGTCATTTTATTATCTAGATGTAACCTAGGTGCGGTCACTGGGTCGCTGCAATTAAGAGAAAGAGAAGAAAACACTTAGCATGATGCTCTTGCAAGTTTAGATTGGTTTTTAATTAATCTAAACAGGATGGCTCCCACTGTGTCTCGAATCCCTCCTCAAACCATAAAGGAAGAATTTGTCAGGATCAATCTCACCGTACAATACTTGCTTAACCGTTCAGCCAGGCCAGTGTCGGTACTTCGAGGGAGGTTTTCCAACGCTTTCGCGAAGTTCCTTAATTAAGTAACCTCTTTTCCCTGTGGGCGTAGCCCCGCTAACACCTTTCTAGACACCTACTAGGTTTAACCGAATCACAATGCCTTGGCGAAGGTCAAAATACATAGCTTGAATACTACTGAATATTTAACCGAAATGACGGAGGGCTACAAATGGTTTTGGCGAAACCGTGAACGTAGTGAACTTGATATAATCGATGGAACGAGATAGCTTTTAAAAGGAGTGGTTCAAGCTCCGCGTTTAAAATGCTGGTTTTTGAAAAGAACCGAGTGGTTTTCAAAGTGTTCCAACGACTTTACTTGGTTTATTTTCTTGCATTAATTTCAATGCGTCCCATCATTTAAACCTACCATTGCAGAAAACAACCAAAATATGGCGTACGCTTATGCCATCCGCATTCGCCACGGGGCCCCGTCATCACCCGTTTGGTTACTTAACTAACGACAGAGCGGGGGCTGGACTAGCGCGGATGCAAAACATAAGCAACACCTAAATAGATATCATATATAGATATATAGTAATGATAGCCATTACAGATCACAGATGAACACTTTGGATATACTAGGAATCCGCGATTCGTTCGAGCCTGCAACGAAAAACGGATTACACGGTCGCGATGAATAGCCAACCCCCACCCTAGACCCCTACGGGTGCGGCAAACTACCTGCCAAGTACCCGAAGCAAAGCAACCTCCCTCAACACCATGAGTAGGCCACTCGGCACTTCGAGATACCCGGTAGTTTATGCACCCCACCTTAGGTCTATCCTAGGAGCAAAAACAGTAAAAAAGAAATTATACAATGACGGCTACAACCCCGACCCGGTTGTGCGGCCAAACAAATAATATTACATCAATTTACAAATTTTACAATGAATGAAAGAAAAAGAAACTCTCATCTCACATCCATTCCCGGCTATTCATCCGCGACAATCCGGCAGATGTTCTTGCCGCGGATCCGCGGCAGAAAGCATGTTCTTGCCACGGATCCGCGGCGCTTTGACCGACTCACTGGATCGTTTTTCTGGTGTGTTTTACAAAACCCTGAGACGAATTTTCATGTATGTTAAATTATTTTTACAGCAGTATAAAAATTCGACAGAAACATGGTTTTTCCCGGACTTGTTTTGTGATTTTTTCCGATCGATATTCTTAACACTTTGCTAACTTGCTAGTTTATGTTTAGCTAGGCTCTGATACCACTGTAAGTCCACGTTGCTCACCCCGGTTCTTACGGGGAGGCGGAAACGGCGAAAAACAATAATTTTGGCGCAAGGCAACATGGACTCAAAAGCAAGGATCTTGGCTAAACTAGAAACTAGCAAACAAGTAGAGGCTTTAACTACTATGCTATAGAAAATATACCTCACGAAACCGGTCCTTCGGGTCTTCTCTCCGCTGTCCGGCTCGTCCATCCACGCTCCGAGGGTCGATCCGGATCTAGGTCACCTCCGCGGCCATCTTGAGTCGAAGACGATCCACCCGAGAGTTGTACACCGAGCTCCACCTCAAGCCGAGGCAACTAGGGCAACGAGATCACTAATCTAGATCACCTAGGTTGTGTAGAAGAGAAAGATGGAGGTATTTGTCTATGTGGATTCTTTTTCTCTCAACACATGAGATCAAAAGAATTTTCAAGAGGAGGAAGATGAAGGAGAGACTCTAGCAACCATGGAGCTTTTCTTTTCTTCTCACTTCAAGAGAGAGAATGAGAAGAGAATAATGAAAAGATTAACCCAAAGGAAATGAACCATGGTTGCAAATAATACACCCAAAACCATCATTACTAATCCTATCTTGATAAAGTTGATGCTACATTGAATTGACCATTTTCATAATCAAAAATTAAAAAGAAAATCAAGGAAGAGTGTAGACCTCTCTTGAAGGTCAATGGTCAACACGGTCAACGGGTCAACAAAGTCAAGAGAGGTCATGGTGGTCAAATGGTCAATGCAATTAGCCATCACTAAACTATCACTAAAAGGATTAGTAAACAATATCTCCGGCTCATAATGGTTTTGACCAAACGAATTGCCAAAACCCTAATGAACCTGCCACATAACGGTTTTGGCCGAACCAACTGCCAAAACCCAAATGAGGCATCTCCTCCTTCATCGCTCCTCAAAACTGTGCATACACACCCGCATCCGCATTCCGTAGAATGCGAATGCACAGAAGACAAAACAAATCCATCCATGCAATACTAGGATCTGGCTTAAACCAAAGCCCACTAGTATTGCCTGCCCGAACAGCATACGCACACAAGTGCGCGTAAGTGATCGTAGCCCTGCCGTAAAACCATACGGCCTCTACACGTTTCGCTCAGTGCAGGGAAACTCACTGTGTGGGACTCTAAAGACTCGACAATACGCTGGCAGTGGGTTTAACCACAGACCGCAAGCGGCACTAGCTGTACGTAACGGTCCCTAGGTAGATGTCGATAAGAAGGCCGATGAGGTAAACCCATCCGAACTCCTACTGAGCCTGTATGTGACACTCTCCGTACAGTCCGGTCTATTCGTCTGATACATCGTATGGCGGGCCTACGGGGTGGTGAACGTCAGTCCCCTAATATCGGTACAAGTTGTGTCGGAGTGTAGCCAAGAACACCCTGAGATAACACTGGAAACCTACCAGTATATCTCGCTTGCCCTGGCCAGGGACTACTTGTGTAATGGCTCTCCTAGACACAGCGCGATGTCAACCCCCAATACCGGGAGAGACGAATCCTGTCTAACCGTCACTGCCTCCAAGTGCTTCGGGACTGCACCCAACTACTACCTGTTTGCACGACTCCTTTGAACCGTGGTAGGGTAGTAATCTAAGTACAGTGGGAACACACTCGAGGCGAAGTGGCATTATCAAGTCGGCGGACTAAGCTGTACTCATGTCACCTAGGAACTGATAACTGACGATAGGTATAATACCGACCAACAGTTCCCGACGAGTCCTGTCCAGTGTACTCGTAACCTAACGAACACCCGCATACTATCTCCAGTACGACGTACTGACGGCTGTGGGACAGACCGTCTCCCCCGCTGAGATGAGAAGCGCATACGCTAGTCTACTCCGGAGTATCGATGCCCTGTCTCGATAGTCCTACGACTAGGGACCTGTATAAGGATGTGCTTATGGATTACCCAGCCCCCACGAGTATGACTGCCATGACAACGCTGGTAATCAAGCAAAGATCCTAAGGGCTCTACTAATATGTATATAAGCGATATGCTAAAACACATGCACATATTGAAGTAGAGACAAACCAAGTAGCATACTGCCATTTTGAGCAAAATTGTCTATACAGCTGTGAATATCCCAAGCTTCCATTAAGTAATATACAAGCTAGTATGATACAGTAATGGCCTCTAGGGCATATACACTAACATATGTGTATGTTCAAATGTTGGAGATAATGCCCTCATAGTCAATTATTGGATCGCAGGTACGTGATTGCAATGATTGCGGAGGACCTATACCGGTAGAACAGTCTTACTCGAGATGATAGTATGCTATCTTGTTTGCCTTTATCAGTCGTGTACATGTTCTGGTGACTGATTGCATGTTACACTTTGATAGAGCCCTTAGGATCTTGCTTTACTACCAACAGTATGATGGCGATCATATACGTGAGAGTTGGGTAGTTTATATGCATATCCTTAATTGTGGTCTCTAGTCGTGGGAGTTTCGAGACAGGGCATCGATACTCCGGAGTAGACTAGTGTGTACAGTCGAGACCCCGACGAGGGGCGGTGGCCGGTCTCACAAGCCACCGGTGTCAGATGGATCACCTAAGATGTATACAGGTGCTCATTGGGTTATGAGTACACCGGACAGGACTCGCCGGGAATCTGCTAGTTAGTACTATACCTATCGTCAGATAGCAGTTCCCTGGTGACATGTGTACAGGTTAGTTCATAGACCTGAGGTCGTCATTTGTCTCGTGTGAGTTCCCACTGTGCTTTGATTTCTACCCTACCACGGCTCAAAGGAGTCGTGCAAACAGGTAGCTTTTGGGTACAGTCCCGAGCCATATGGAGACACGTGAGCGGATCGGCAGGGGTTTCGTCTCTCCCGGTATTGGGGGCGAGATCGTGCTGTGTCTAGGAGAGCCATTACGCAAAGCCCTCGGCCGAGGCAGGAGATTTACTGGTAGGTATTCCAGTAGTATCTCAGGGCGTTCTGGGCTACACTCCGACACGACTTATACTGCTATTGGGGGTCTGACGTTACTAGCCCCCTAGGCAGATATGCGATACTCATAGACGAACGGACCGGACTGTATATACATTATCACTGTTAGGCTCAGTAGGGTTTTCCGGATGAGTGCGCTCATCGGCATCCCTTGAGGTCAGTCCATGGGCAGCCGTTACGCATTGCTAGTGCCGCTGACGGTTTGTGGTTAAACCCACTGCCAGGGTGCTGACGAGTCATTAGAGTCCCCCACAGGCAGTTTCCCAAGTTCGGGCGAAACGTTGTAGAGGCCGTATAGTTTTATGGCAGGGTTCGGAAAATGCACGTGCGTTTACGCACGTGTCGATTTTCGGGCAGATGATACTGGTCGGCTTTGGTTTAAGCCGGATCCGAGTATTATATTGAGTAGGTATAATATCTTTGTCTCAGTTGCATTTGTATTCGGTCGTAATACAAATGCGGGTATATTTATACAGTTTCGGGGTTGTCCTGAAATTCGTTTCAGGATCACTTTTGGAAGTTGCCAGTTTCCAGTTTTCTATCAGCCGTCTTTTAACATTCGGTTAAAGACGGATTTATCTTTTTCTTGAGATGAGTGTGGAAACTTCTAGAAGTATCTAGATGAGGTGACTAGGATTAATTGGTGTTGGATTTTCATTGGTTGCAATTAAAGCATGATGAGGTGTTTAGTGATTCATCCTTTATCATTAAAGCTTCTTGTTTTCTTAAAGATATTTTGTAGTGAGAAGGTTTTAGCATAAGGTTACCCCCTTCTCCTACGGTCACCTCCCTCTTGCTATATATGGCTTGCCCTCTCTCTCTCCTCATTCTTACTCTCACTTGATGTTTCATTTCGGTTAGAAAAGATTATGATAGCATTCGGGGTGTATGAAATTTTACAGTTCATTTCATTCCATCACCCGATTTCCACGGCAACTTCATTAACCGATCGTCCACGGATTTGGACGAAGTGAGACAAAGTGTAACACCTTAGAATGTGTTTTGTAGCTAATTATATTTTAATATATAGTTTTTAATAAAAAGTTTACCAAATTAAGTTTTAAACATTTTATCCTATTTATTGTGTATTTTATTAGATTTTTGTTGGGCACACACACACTTGTGCATGATAACTAGAGTTGTTTTTGGGGTTAGACCATGTTTAGCAAGCATGATAATTAACCCATTCTCCTTAGGTTAGTTTCATGATTTGTTTAAGTGTTTTGGGTTTTAAGTGTATGGTTGTAATTAGTAGTGTTGGTTTTAAATTGAAAAAGGAATTTTAAAAAGGGTTTATTATTTTGTTTTGTTGACTTTGGGGAGAGAGAGAGAGGGAAAGCATGGGACACCATGGCTTGTGCCATGCTTCTTGATTGAGAGAGAGGGGGTGAGAAGTGGGGGTGTTGGAAATTCCTCTCATTCTCATTTCCCTCACTCTCATTCTCTCATCTCACACACACACACACACTCACTGCAGAGAGAGAGAGAGAGAGAAGAAGCAGCAGCAGCAAGCCTTGGCAGTAGCAGCAACAGGCAAAGGCAGCAGCAGCTGCAGGGATCATCATCATCATCCTCATCATCAACAGCAACACAACATCATCATCAGCATCATTATCATCTTCGGCAGCAGCAACAGCAACAACAACAATAACAACAGCAATATCAGCAGCAGCAGCAACAGGATCAGCAACAGCAACTTTTGGAGCTCCGGCAACTGCAGCAGCCTCATCTCCTCCACACACTTCTTCACCTGCTCACTAGGGTCCGATTGGGTATATTTCTGAACCCCAAATCCCTAACTAACTTATGGTGTATGGTTTTGTGTCGGGTTGTGATTAATTGCTAGTTTAGTGCTAGTTTAGGTGTTTTGTGTGGAATTTTGGTGGGAATGTGTTGGAATTGGTTAACCTAGCTCATTTAAGTGCTAATAGGGCTACTTCAACTGAGAAATCCCCAGATTTCACTAAAATACCATAGACTTTCCATATTGTGCAAATTGGTGTTTTTAAGGTGATTTATTGGATATCTGTGATCTGCTGTTACCCGGGTGACTTCAGGATAAAATTGAGTGGACCCCAGCCTACTAGTAACACCCTGACCCCACCATCAAAGCCCGACCCCACCACTCTCAAATCCGGCCGCCAATTTCTTCAGTTTGGCCGCAAATTGCGGCCAAGTTGGGGAATTGGGTGTTGGGTTTTTGGCTGTGGGTCCCTGCTGTGTTGTCTAGGTATTTGGCATGTCTAGTTTTCTAATATCTTACCTGTAAGAAAATCTGGGACTGTATGTCGCTTTTGTGTTTAGTTGTGTTTGCGCGATACGCGTGATACGCGAGTGGGTTCTGTGATCCAGCGTATCGCGGCGTGTCGCGATGGTTTTTAGACGCGTACACACACGATTCAGCGTATCGTGCATACGCGCGTTTAGTTCGCGACGCGAGTTTCTCGTATCGTTTCGATATCGCGTTTCGCGGGATATTTGACTTATATATGATTTCTTGTCGTATTTACAGGTTTGCAGACAGGGGTTACGGACACGGCTACAGGGGGAGCAGATGATAGGATTCAACCAGCGTGGAGTTTAGGTGAGTAGATATAACATCTACAGGGGAATCGCCCGCATGGCGTTATGCGTCTGGGCTAGAACTCAAATTCCTGTCGCACATTCTACGTCATTGTAGAATTGCGCATTTACTGCATTTCCTAGATATAGCTATATACTGTGACTAGCAGCCGTAGGACACTGCACACATTATTGACGGTTCATGTTGCACGAGCACAGATTGCATGCTACACACACACCGTCAATAATTTCCATGTCACACACTACCCCTTATAGCTACCATTGCTTGCCACACTTGACATCTAGTTTATCGGTATACCTATAGCGTATCATACCTTTAGTGATAGGTATATTTTCACTTGCGATACAGCTACAGGTATACCTCCTACATATTTTACCTATACCGGGAGGGATTTCCTACATATGTTACTATACCCAGGGGGTATACGACATCAGTTCCTATAGGTAGATACCTATACTTGCTACACCTGTATGTTAGATACATATTCAGTTGTTGTCGCATATTCACATTTACTGATGTTACTTAGCTATACCTTATCATGATTTCGCATACATCTGGTTCAGCTATATACTTGTGTTTACCTGCTCGCATTCAGATATATCGCATACATTTATTCCTGTATCTATGCATTGTTTATCTGGATTTCATATGATGTTTTCGGGATTTGGGAACCACGGGAGTTCATGAAATTATGCATACATGTAACAACCCGGTTTCCTTGATATGATATTTCGAGCGTCCCCCATGAGTTTTATCGGTGCTGATTCTATGCTCCATACGATGTATGGTTGCCGTATGAGAGTACATGGTGGGGCCCGGTATGGTTCCCCTTGGCAAGAAGATCGATGGGTTTGCCGATTGAGCCTGGAGGCGGGCGAGTACCTACCGGTGATTGTTTGGACCTGGCAGTTGTCTGGAGGCTACTGGCCAGAGTAGAGAGATGGATGCGGGATGACTTGTACTGTCGAGGCCGAGGGCCGACACTGCAGACGGACCCCGTGGGCTGATCCGGACTGACGGAGCCCCATATACGAGGATTTCTGTGCCGATGCTTGGCACATGGTTTCATGATATTTCTTTAACCCCCTTTTTGTATATATAACAGGGGACCTAGCCGTTGTTATATATACCCTTACACCAATATTAGTGGAATGGGACGCTAATATATGTGTACTGCCCCCATCATATTTATTTCTGTACATATTTTTACCTTTAGGATGCTAGAACTTACTTGGGATACTAGGTGATTCATTGGGACTTGGACATTGGATATACCTATGTGATTGGTGACTTGTACATTCGGGATATAGGAGATTACTCGACATTGTACATTGAGGAGATGTGAGACTTATTTGATGTGAGTGCCCAATGTGGGGCCTGGTTTGAGGATTTGGGATTGGAGTATCTTGGTGGATTGTGATCCTGCCACGACGTCAGGTTTCCGTGGAAAATGATATATTCCACCCTACACCTCACCATTACCTATCTTATGCACAGATTCATATATTGGTAGTACTTATAGTGTACCCTTATGATAGTTGCATATTTGCTTTCTCATATCTCTATTGCATAGACATTGCATACTACTATCATGCCATCATTGCTTCACATATTGATTGTACCTGCTAGTGTACTCTCCCTATTTCAGCATTGCATGATATATTATTATTGTAATCGCATATCTTAGATTCATGCTGTACGTACATTCCTGCGATTACCTGCATATGTTTTATACTATTCACGAGTTGGCAACTCACCCCCGTTGTGCCACAGGTGTTTCAGGTTTTTCCCCAGAGTAGTCGAGGCAGGCTATTCCCCTATCCAGCTATCCAGCTACCATCTTTTGCTATAGATACCGCATCAGCTCACAGTACTCTTTTGCTTAGGTGGGTTAGATGGTTATCTGTATTTCATATTGTATATTCGTTGTATTTTGTACTCTCCATCAGCTATTGTATTATTGACATAGAGACTTGGTGAGGACGTTAGATGTATTATTGTGGATTTGAGGTCTTTTATATACACAACTTCTTTCTCTACTGTTATTATTTTCTGTGGTATTCATTTTGGCTGGTTTCTACAAAAGGGTGTTGCTAAAATTTTAAGAAAGAAAGTGAGACTTTTTAAAGAATTTGGGTTGCGATTTCAAATGTTTCAAAACTTATATTATCTTTTCCGTATTTTTATGGTTTAGATTTCTGGGTTTTGGCTTTCTTTTACTATGTTGCGTCTTTAGGCGTTGCGTAGTATTAGGGCCGTCACGGGCCATTCTTGGGTCGTGACAAAGTTGGTATCAAAGCGTTAGGTTTTACCTTTCGGAGTGTAGGATGACCTTAGTATGATGGAGTAGGTAGCTTAAGCAGAGTAACGTAGTGTGCGTATGTCTGCAGCATACCCACAGCGCGGTACCTTGCTTTAAGTGACCTAAGTACAATTTGCTTGACATTCCTTCCTTGATGATTCATATCTTTGAGATTCAATTTCCTCATTCTTATCGAATCTCATTTTATATCTATTTATAGCCTTGCCGCCGATGACTATGGGGACTCAGAGCGAATCAGCGAGGGCCGAGGTCAGAGTCAGCTCGGGTGAGACGAGTACTGACCAGGATGGCACTCTAGTTGCACAGGTGCAGACGGAGCAGCCTACGATCTATACTATGGATAGACTTTTGGTAGAGATGCAGGAGTTCCGCCAGACGATGAGTTCTTTAGTTGACGTCGTTCGGGAGCTACGACAGGAGGTTGCCACCCCTGTTACTCAGCTGTCCCTTACGATCAGCATGCAGCAGTCCGTCACTTACATAGCACCAGTGGTTGCAGCTCCAGTTGACGAGACACATGTTCCAGGACAGTGGAGGACTCGTACCAGCGAACCAGCCCAGAGGCAGAGGTTTGGTCGTCGAGACAGATTTCGTGGCCGTCGCGGGAGTAGCAGAGGCTTAGGACGAGGACAGTCGTTCAGCTCTTACCCTCAGGATGGTCAGCAGTCAGCACGTGGATGTTTTCGATGCGGGAGTCTTCAGCACTTCGTCAGGGATTGTTCCTTGGCACCCCGTCATGATCGTTTCCGGAGAGGCCGTGGACATGGGAGATTCGCTCAGAGGGCTCAGGCTACCAGAGGAGTTCATCCAGCTGCGAGTAGAGGGCAGACACAGGAGTTTGCTCCTACTCATCTGGACGCGCAGACGTCCAGTGTGGAGTTTTCAGGTACCCTTGAGTTATATTTTATTTTCTCTTGGTGTATTTGTTGTTTCATGCTTGTACTGTGGTTGGGTAGATTAGTCGTAGTTGTGCTAACTTCTGTCAGCGATCCTTTTGTTGCGCGACACGTATTTCAGTTTCGTGCCAATCGGATAGGAGGTAGAGATTCGTCCGTCGTTTTGATCCTTCTAGAGATGTTGGATTTGACGTTCTCCTGGGCACGGACTGGTCAGCTACGTGTTAGGCGTCGGTGGACTACCGTGTGGAAGCAAGATAGGTTTTGTTTTCCCCGGCAAGTCAGTTCTTGTTGTACAGGTGGATAGTTGTGCCGCCTCTTACAGCTTGAATTCAGCCTGTTTAGCTAGTCGGCTACTGAGGAGATGTCGTGGGTTCTTGACGTTCATTCGTGATACCGGAGCCACCGTAGAATTGTTGGACCGGGTTCTTTTCGTGCGAGAGTTTTTCCGACGTTGTTCCAGATGAGCCGGCGAAGCTGAGGGAGCTTAAGGATCAGCTGCAGAATTGTGGTTTGGGGAGTTTTGTGCACCTGAGTGTTTCGCTTTTGGAAGCTCCTATTCTGTTCGTCGAGGAGAAAGGCGGCAGTTTGGGGTTGCGTATCGACGGATCGTCAATTGAACCGGCTTACGGTGCGGATAGGTATCCTTCACCTTGCCGTGACGATTTCTTCGATCAGCTCCAGAGTGCGAGACATTTTTCTAAGTGTGCTTGGGATCAGGTCATCATTATTGCGGATTCGGAGTGACGGCATTCCGAAGACTGCCTTGTGCGTGCTACGGGCTTTGTGTGTTTTGTGAGTCGTTGGATTCACTGTCGCCCTAGCAGCATTCGTAGATATGATGAGCCAGATTTCTGCAGGCCGTTCCTCGACCAGTTTTTGTTGTGTTATTTATGACACTCTGGTCTACTTAATGTGTCTTGAGGGACAGTAGTAGCATTTGAGGATTTGCTATGCAGATGCTGGGAGAGCACCAGCAGTTGCTAAATTCTCGGAGTGTTTCTTCAGGCTTGTTTGTGTTGACTCCTAGGTCTTGTAGTCACGGGAGACGGTTCCGTATGGTTCCGAGGGAGATCGTGGCCGTACAGCTTAAGCCCAGACTTGTGTGCAGGACGGAGATCCGCAGATTGTTGGGCTTAGCAGGTTTTTGCCGCCGTTTCATGCAGGATTGCTAGAGTAATGCTGCACCGTCGACTGAATGGACCAGAAGGAGGTTTCTTTTCTGTGGACTGAGGCATGTGTACGGAGTTTTCGGCAGTTGAAGATTCAGTCAACAACTGCATCAGTCTTTCTTTGCTTTTGGTTCGGGCGACCTTGTTGTTTAACTGTAATGTTTCTTGAGTGGGCTCGAGGGTGTACTGAGGTGACACTATAGAGATATCGCTTTTGCTTTCCCTACATTTGGGGGAAATACGAGGAGGATATTCCACTCATGATCTGGAGATGGCCGCGGTGGTTTTGCGTTGGATATTTAGAGGCACTACTTGCTTGAGAGTCGTGTCAGACTTTCCACGGACCACTAGAGCTTAATGTACATCTTCCTGCAGCAGATTTGGATTGTTGTGTTAGTCTTCTGCAGATTTACAGTTCTTGTGTGATCGTCGAGTATAGCTTAGTTCGTCTCTACGGAGGGGACAGCTTGCTCATGTCCGCGCCCGACCACTTTCCTTAAATCGTTTTCGCGAGACACTGCCCGTCGAAGCTCGTACGTCAGAGATACTTGAGCATATTCGGCTGGGTAATGATTCGGAGACCTTGATTGTGACAATGATGTGCTAAGTTAGGGACACGTTTGTGTACTTGCCATTATCGGGTAGAGACGTGTACTCCTAGGACATGCACATCTGTCAACCCTCTTTATGCATTCAAGTTCCACCAGTTTTGGCGTGACTTGTGAGATAGTTACGAGTGGGCAGGGATGTAAAGAGAAGTTCCAGGTTTCGTTTCAAGTGTCTGTCTTGTTGTGTGCTTTGGGTCGAGCATCTGGGGCCGGCTGGAGACTTGCAACCTTTTACCGTTCCGAAGCAGGAATGGGAGCAGATCTCCATGAATTCCGTTATGGTTTCTACCCAGTTAGTTAGGGTGTGACTCCATTCGGGTTCTTGTCATCCGGTTATACTCAGTGCTCAGTTGTTTTGTTAAGTTTGTGTGTTTGTTTGTTTGTTGTCAGCAGTTGGGGATCGTCACTCGCCATCGTTAGGGTTCTCCTTCGATGGCTATTATCAGGAGACACCCCAATTGGCCACCCTTAGGTTTAGGGGTGAGGACGTGTCGACCACCAGCCTGTTGTTTTTCTGACTCTGCGTAAGTAGGGCTTTGGACCCCAGCTATGTCTAGAGAATTCGGAGTTAGTCCAGTTGTGTTCAGGTCAGGATGAGAACTGTCCATTGCAAACAGATGTCTTATGCGACTGTGCTGGTCGCAGGCTTGAGTGCGCAGTGGCAAATCATGGATTCCTACGGACCTTCCGATGAGCGACGTGTTGGATTTTGGGAAGCTTATCCCAGGATTTTAGGTCCTTTTAGATCCTATAAGTGAGTTAGTTTTGTTGCCTTTAAATTGACACTTCCGCCCAGATTATTAGAATTTCACCCCGTGTTCCTTGTGATGATACTTTACATTTACCTTCATGACCTTTCTCATATGTTTTGGCACCAGACCTTTTAGCTGGACACGATCTTTCGCTCACCCGCAGCCATGTGTGGTAATGGCTCGACAGGTGGAGAAACGTCGGTCAAGGGTCTTGCCATCTGTGAAGGGGTCCTTGGACGTAGCCGTATGGTGAGTTGGTCACTTGGGCGGCTGCGTGCGAGAATTGAGGATCTTAATCTTCTTTTTGAAGGTACGCGTAGCAGTATAAGTTTTAAATTCGGGGACGAATTTCTTTTAAGGGGGGGAGATTGTAACACCTTAGAATGTGTTTTGTAGCTAATTATATTTTAATATATAGTTTTTAATAAAAAGTTTACCAAATTAAGTTTTAAACATTTTATCCTATTTATTGTGTATTTTATTAGATTTTTGTTGGGCACACACACACTTGTGCATGATAACTAGAGTGTTTTTGGGGTTAGACCATGTTTAGCAAGCATGATAATTAACCCATTCTCCTTAGGTTAGTTTCATGATTTGTTTAAGTGTTTTGGGTTTTAAGTGTATGGTTGTAATTAGTAGTGTTGGTTTTAAATTGAAAAAGGAATTTTAAAAAGGGTTTATTATTTTGTTTTGTTGACTTTGGGGAGAGAGAGAGAGGGAAAGCATGGGACACCATGGCTTGTGCCATGCTTCTTGATTGAGAGAGAGAGGGTGAGAAGAGGGGGTGTTGGAAATTCCTCTCATTCTCATTTCCCTCACTCTCATTCTCTCATCTCACACACACACACACACTCACTGCAGAGAGAGAGAGAGAGAAGAAGCAGCAGCAGCAAGCCTTGGCAGTAGCAGCAACAGGCAAAGGCAGCAGCAGCTGCAGGGATCATCATCATCATCCTCATCATCAACAGCAACACAACATCATCATCAGCATCATTATCATCTTCGACAGCAGCAACAGCAACAACAACAAAGATAACAACAACAACAATAACAACAGCAATATCAGCAGCAGCAGCAACAGGATCAGCAACAGCAACTTTTGGAGCTCCGGCAACTGCAGCAGCCTCATCTCCTCCACACACTTCTTCACCTGCTCACTAGGGTCCGATTGGGTATATTTCTGAACCCCAAATCCCTAACTAACTTATGGTGTATGATTTTGTGTCGGGTTGTGATTAATTGCTAGTTTAGTGCTAGTTTAGGTGTTTTGTGTGGAATTTTGGTGGGAATGTGTTGGAATTGGTTAACCTAGCTCATTTAAGTGCTAATAGGGCTACTTCAACTAAGAAATCCCCAGATTTCACTAAAATACCATAGACTTTCCATATTGTGAAAATTGGTGTTTTTAAGGTGATTTATTGGATATCTGTGATCTGCTGTTACCCGGGTGACTTCAGGATAAAATTGAGTGGACCCCAGCCTACTAGTAACACCCTGACCCCACCATCAAAGCCCGACCCCACCACTCTCAAATCCGGCCGCCAATTTTTTCAGTTTGGCCGCAAATTGCGGCCAAGTTGGGGAATTGGGTGTTGGGTTTTTGGCTGTGGGTCCCTGCTGTGTTGTCTAGGTCTTTGGCATGTCTAGTTTTCTAATATCTTACCTGTAAGAAAATCTGGGACTGTATGTCGCTTTTGTGTTTAGTTGTGTTTGCGCGATACGCGTGATACGCGAGTGGGTTCTATGATCCAGCGTATCGCGGCGTGTCGCGATGGTTTTTAGACGCGTACACACACGATTCAGCGTATCGTGCACACGCGCGTTTAGTTCGCGACGCGAGTTTCTCGTATCGTTTCGATATCGCGTTTCGCGGGATATTTGACTTATATATGATTTCTTGTCGTATTTACAGGTTTGCAGACAGGGGTTACGGACACGGCTGCAGGGGGAGCAGATGATAGGATTCAACCAGCGTGGAGTTTAGGTGAGTAGATATAACATCTACAGGGGAATCGCCCGCATGGCGTTATGCGTCTGGGCTAGAACTCAAATTCCTGTCGCAGATTCTACGTCATTGTAGAATTGCGCATTTACTGCATTTCCTAGATATAGCTATATACTGTGACTAGCAGCCGTAGGACACTGCACACATTATTGACGGTTCATGTTGCACGAGCACAGATTGCATGCTACACACACACCGTCAATAATTTCCATGTCACACACTACCCCTTATAGCTACCATTGCTTGCCACACTTGACATCTAGTTTATCGGTATACCTATAGCGTATCATACCTTTAGTGATAGGTATATTTTCACTTGCGATACAGCTACATGTATACCTCCTACATATTTTACATATACCGGGAGGGATTTCCTACATATGTTACTATACCCAGGGGGGTATACGACATCAGTTCCTATAGGTAGATACCTATACTTGCTACACCTGTATGTTAGATACATATTCAGTTGTTGTCGCATATTCACATTTACTGATGTTACTTAGCTATACCTTATCATGATTTCGCATACATCTGGTTCAGCTACATACTTGTGTTTACCTGCTCGCATTCAGATATATCGCATACATTTATTCCTGTATCTATGCATTGTTTATCTAGATTTCATATGATGTTTTCGGGATTTGGGAACCGCGGGAGTTCATGAAATTATGCATACATGTAACAACCCGGTTTCCTTGATATGATATTTCGAGCGTCCCCCATGAGTTTTATCGGTGCTGATTCTATGCTCCATACGATGTGTGGTTGCCGTATGAGAGTACATGGTGGGGCCCGGTATGGTTCCCCTCGGAAAGAAGATCGATGGGTTTGCCGATTGAGCCTGGAGGCGGGCGAGTACCTACCGGTGATTGTTTGGACCTGGCAGTTGTCTGGAGGCTACTGGCCAGAGTAGAGAGATGGATGCGGGATGACCTGTACTGTCGAGGCCGAGGGCCGACACTGCAGACGGACCCCGTGGGCTGATCCGGACTGACGGAGCCCCATATACGAGGATTTCTGTGCCGATGCTTGGCACATGGTTTCATGATATTTCTTTAACCCCTTTTTGTATATATAACAGGGGACCTAGCCGTTGTTATATATACCCTTACACCAATATTAGTGGAATGGGACGCTAATATATGTGTATTGCCCCCATCATATTTATTTCTGTACATATATTTACCTTTAGGATGCTAGAACTTACTTGGGATACTAGGTGATTCATTGGGACTTGGACATTGGATATACCTATGTGATTGGTGACTTGTACATTCGGGATATAGGAGATTACTCGACATTGTACATTGAGGAGATGTGAGACTTATTTGATGTGAGTGCCCAATGTGGGGCCTGGTTTGCGGATTTGGGATTGGAGTATCTTGGTGGATTGTGATCCTGCCACGACGTCAGGTTTCCGTGGAAAATGATATATTCCACCCTACACCTCACCATTACCTATCTTATGCACAGATTCATATATTGGTAGTACTTGTAGTGTACCCTTATGATAGTTGCATATTTGCTTTCTCATATCTATATTGCATAGACATTGCATACTACTATCATGCCATCATTGCTTCACATATTGATTGTACCTGCTAGTGTACTCTTCCTATTTCAGCATTGCATGATATATTATTATTGTAATCGCATATCTTAGATTCATGTTGTACGTACATTCCTGCGATTACCTGCATATGTTTTATACTATTCACGAGTTGGCAACTCAGCCCCGTTGTGCCACAGGTGTTTCAGGTTTTTCCCCAGAGTAGTCGAGGCAGGCTATTCCCCTATCCAGCTATCCAGCTACCATCTTTTGCTACAGATACCGCATCAGCTCACAGTACTCTTTTGCTTAGGTGGGTTAGATGGTTATCTGTATTTCATATTGTATATTCGTTGTATTTTGTACTCTCCATCAGCTATTGTATTATTGACATAGAGACTTGGTGAGGACGTTAGATGTATTATTGTGGATTTGAGGTCTTTTATATACACAGCTTCTTTCTCTACTGTTATTATTTTCTGTGGTATTCATTTTGGCTGGTTTCTACAAAGGGGTGTTGCTAAAATTTTAAGAAAGAAAGTGAGACTTTTTAAAGAATTTGGGTTGCGATTTCAAATGTTTCAAAACTTATATTATCTTTTCCGTATTTTTATGGTTTAGATTTCTGGGTTTTGGCTTTCTTTTACTATGTTGCGTCTTTAGGCGTTGCGTAGTATTAGGGCCGTCACGGGCCATTCTTTGGTCGTGACACAAAGTCATCTACTCATTCTCTACATCAATCTTGGTCGTCTCTTTTGGCAAACTTGACGATCGAGTTGCCTCGAGTCAGAGGCGGGAGCCCGTTTAAAGAACCGATCATGTGGTGCCACCTCGACGAGGAGATCGGAGATCGACGAGATCGGAGCAGCCGCAACGGAGCGTGGGATGATGGTTGAAGAACGAAGGACTCGGATCGTTCGGTATAACCATTCTACTCTCTTTACAGTTTGTTAGTTTAGCAATAATGGCAGATCCGGGTTAGAGTATACGATAGCGCCAATTTAAAAGTTTTGTTCCGCATTTTGGCGTCTGTAGACTGCCGGGGCGCTAACGTAGACTTACAGTGGTATCAGAGCCTAACCATTTTGCTATACTAACTTGTGCTAACGCGTTTAAAACATCGATCCGACCGGAAAACTAAAAACTGCAAAATCCATGCCCGACAGTTTCTGTTAATTTTAAATGGTCTCAAAATTTATTTCTGGATGTCTTAAAAATCTGTGCAGGGAATTTTAAGAGCCACGACAAAATTTGGGGTCGTGATCCCTCCAAGCCGCCGCGGAAGGGCGGCCAAACCCATGGTTTGGCCGCCCATCCGCGGCCACGTGGGGAGCACGTGCTCCCAAATTTTGTCAGTTGGTTCTCTGTGGGATTTTGGGGTTTTTGGTATATAAAGTTTTGGCCCAGGTTTTATTACTGTTCACCAGTAAGCAGTGGGGCCCACTTTTTGATATTTGGTCGATCGAAATTTAAACACGTTAGTTTACAGTGCTTACATTATATCTCCGACCGGGAATGTCATTTAATCGGTAAACCGCGTTTGATTGCTATAGTTCTTTTAGACGGGTTTGCGAACGTGACATTCGCGTTGATGTTCTGTGTTGTGCTGTAATGTTGCGGATTTGTCGTGGTGGATAGCAGTGTGCAATGATAGTACAGTTTGAGTTTATTTGTACATTTGATATTGCGGAGCGAGCGTCCAACTTGTGGACAGCCGTCACTGCCTGTTGTATAATATTCTTTTGGGGCACGACCAGGTTGCGGTCGATGTACCTATTGTACTATTTTTCATTACTGTACTAGGTTTTACCCCGCGACGGAGTGCACGGATAGCCGGGTTCAGGAAAGCAACGGGTCCGCATCTCATGTCTTTGAGAGGCAGAGGGGCCCCACTTCAGAATTGGCAGACTATTCGCCGCACTCGTAGGGGGTACAGGTTGACCCAAGGAGGGGTGCTCAATTTACCGGATTCCGTGAAGTGCCGGGTGTTCCATTCACTATGCTGTGGGGACTACCTCGCTTCAGGTTTTGGCGGGTAACTTGCCGCACCCGTAGGGGTCTAGGTTTCATTGCACAGGCTATCCACACGACAGGGGAACGTCGAGTTTCAGCAGCGGCTCTTTGAAACTCGGGGATCCCAGATATCTGTATTGTTCTGTGATGCTTATTACTTTTCTGTAATGTTGCATATTATCACGCCTGGAGCGATTATGTATATTGGTTTATATACTATTAGATGTTGTATATGTTTTACACCCGCGCTAGTCCAGTCCCTGCTCTGTCGTTAGTTAAGTAACCTAACGAGTAATGACGGGACCCAGTGACGAATGCGGATGGCATATACGTACATTTTATTTTCGTTCTTTTCTGGTGTGATTAATTGATGGGACTGCGTTGATTCTGATCAACGCAAAGTAAAAACAAACCCGTATACAGTTGTTGGAACAATTTAAAAAGTGTTATTACAAAGACGTTTCCTTTTGTTATGCATAGCGGTATTCAGTGGAATATCCTGCACCTCATTCGACGGGGCAAGGGCTGATATCCCTTCACCGGGACTGACCCCTTGGGCAGAAGTTTGCGTCAGCGTAATAACTGCACTATAGTCGATTACAAGTTGCTTTGCATAGCGGTATTCAGTGGAATATCCTGCACCTCATTCCACGAGGAAAGAGCCGAGATCCTTTTACCGGGAGTGACCTCTTTAGCATAAGGTTTTCGCCACTATATTTTAAAAAGCTATCAGGTTCCTTCAGCGATATCAAGTTCACTAAGCTAAAGGTTTTTCGCCAAAAACCAGCCGTAGCCCTCCGTCACTTCTTTTGGGTATTTAGTAGTATTCAAGCTATGCATTTTAGCCAAAGTTAAGGCATAGTGTTTGGTAGCTGCTGGGTATTCAATTGTTGCATAGATAGATGAGTTAGTTTGGGACAGTCGTTCTGCCGATTGGCCAAAGTCAGGGGCATGTGCGGGTGGGTTCAAATTGACAAGATAGTGATGGGTAGAACTTGGCATGTGACTTATGACACTTTGACCAAAGCCAAGGTTATAAGAGCATGGGGAAAAAATCATATCAGGAGTTTCTAAAGAAACTGAAACTTGCCGAGTATGCGCATACCTTCTGGAGTATGAGTAACGTGGATGCATTCCATCACGTTATCATGCGATGAGAGTTGGATCCTGATTCCCACTGATGAGTTGGTTTACTCTTCGGGTGATCCCGATTGATTCTTCTTTAGGTTTGGAGGAGAATTTGACAGGACAGTGGGAGGTTTCCGGATTAGATAAAATGATGACCATTCTGATCTAGGATAGAGTGCACGCAGAGTGTTTCTTTTCTCTCTCTCTCTTTGGCAGCGACCTTTGACCGACCCTAGACTATGACTCAGTGACCAGGTTGACCGAACCTTCTTAAAATACTGGCTTATTGGATTGTCTGAGTTGCATAAGTCATTGCCACTCCTTCTTTTACCCTTTGCATTTCTCAGAACACCCGTATTACTACGGATATCCACTTCCATTGGATAGATCCATCGTATGGTTATATACGAACTCGAAGGGACTTCTTCGGGGATGGATCCAGGTTCAGGAGAAATAGAATTGGTTTATTCAGTTGTCTTTTATTATCATCTTCTCTCAGGTTGCGAGAGCTCCTTGGTTTAGGAGAGTACACCTATTACGCTTATTGGATAGTCTTATTCCAAACCATAGGCTGGTGCCGAAAGGTAGGGAATGAAGAAAACCAATTAGCCTAAGTAGGGTGTGCAGAAGGTAATATGTAAAGACAAAATAAAGGGATTAGAATGAAGGCAAAGTAAATTGTGACTGATATCATTCACGACCAAAACCGCGTACTTCATCGCCACTCATATTTCACCTTTGAAAGAATAAGGTATTATTCAGTTGTCTTTTATCATCACCTTCTCTCAGTTGCAAGTACTCCTTGGTTTAGGAGGGTACACCTATTATGCTTACTGGATAGTCTTCTTCCAAACCATAGGCTGGTGCCGAACGGTAGGGAAGGAAGAAAACCATTTAGCCTAACGATGGTGTACAGAAGGTAACGACTAAAGACAAATAAAGGGATTTGGAGAGATGGCAATAAAATATACGGTTAAAGTCATGAATTGGATTATGGAAGAGGCATTGCTATGAATACCAGGATACCCCTACGAAACATTTTCATGTTTCAGTGCATTGTTAAAGGAAAAACTGTTTTCTTGATTAGACACTTACTCCAAGGGTATGTATTTACCAGGTTTCATTCTCATATCTGTATGGTTTTACAGATGATGAGTGGGAGTAAGATATTGGGAATTAGGTGATCATCCTCATTATATCGGAATTCGTTGTAATTGGTGATATTTGAGGAAATCGCCAGGGTACAGTTTTCCACCTACAACGCACAGGTTTTGAGTTGTTTAACTCAGCGGACTTATACAGAGTATTGTATGTTGTCCAGTGTCCATCAGGACAAAGGGGTAGGTCCTCGTACTATGTTCTGTTTACTTATAACTTCTCTAGTATTTAGACGAGTGTTTCGTAGAAATACAAGGTCTAAGTTTTGAGAAGTTGTGGGTATAAGAATAAAGTGGAGAACCAGGTGTCACAAGTATCGGGATTCTTCAAAGAGATCGAAGATGTAGATTCTTGTGATTGGTATTCAGATGATAGTGATGGTTTTGAGAAACATGTTTCTCTTTCAGGTTACTCATAATTGGATGGATTCCTAAGTAGAGTAATGCTGATTAGCCTCTTTCCATTAAATTGATATGCACTGGAGACAGCTGCATGGATTGAATCTTGGTTCCGAATTAAATTAGTGCCAAAGTTTCTATATTGGATATAGAATAGTTCGTACCTTAAAAGAAATTAAGGTACGGGGAGTTGTCCAGCTTATGATTAAAACCAGACACTGGATAACTCAGGGCACGTTTCTGTAATGGCTGTTTGTGGGTTGACCCTGGCAATGACGAGGGTTGATATTCTACCATTTAGAAGATCAATAGTGATATTGTTCTTGACTCGCCACAGTTTTAGTAAAAATGGATCTTTTTCAGAAAACAGTAGTGGGAGTATGGTAGAACTGGAAGTGATTCCAGAACCGCGAACGATTACGGAAAAATTTAATAGGACCTATACATTCAATCAGGTTTGACATTCCAATAGCCACTACGCAGGTATGGTAGGTAACCTCAGACACCCGAGAGGTACTTCGGTAGCCTCAAGGACGGTGACAGGGAGGTTCTTATCTACCCAGACTTGACACTACTGTTGTTCCAGGATATGAGACCCGGTAGGAGGGTTGTCGTAGTCAGTGGGAGCAACGGAAGCATGGTGGGCAAGTAGCTTATGTCTATTTATAGACTTGAGCAGTTATAGCGGAGATAGATCATCTAATTTTGATGTGACAGTCATGGGTTTGACTTCAATCAGAATAGGGGATGGATCAGTTAAGAAGGTAGTAGGGTGTGATGTCATGGTATCTGGATGACATACACAGAGTGGGAAGTAAAATTCCTATACTACGATCGGTTGTACTGTGGTCGTCACACAGTTGTTTCTCCAGACAGGATATGGATATAATATTTGACATTCTGGTTTCTAGATCTATGGTTTTAGATCTGGATTTGGGTAGTTTCCAAATGTGGGTACTTTGACAGATATTCTAATGGTTTTTGGAATAGTTGACTCCTAGCATGGTGGTGTACCTGCAGGTGGTGGAGTCACCCTCTCTAAAGGTGTCGTATAGACTAAAGAGGAGAGGGAAGTGCATGATTGGCAGATCACTTGCTTAGGCAATTGAGTCAATCTTGAGATGTCAAGTACCACACCAAATGTTGGTTTTGCACTAGATGCAATAAGTTTGTATTAATCCAATCCTGGAGAAACATAAGGAAGCAGTTTTAGAACATTAGTACATGTTCTAAGGATTTGATAACGGCAGCCTCTTTCGGGAGACGGTTATCATTCCAGGCTTCAAAGGTGACATGGATGACAGAGTGATTGTCAGAGTTTTAGTTTTCCCTCTGACGAGGGACAGTATTATGGACAGGTGGTTCCAGAGGATACTGTGGGTGGCATGGTGCCGGATACTGATTAGGTTCAGTGATCCATACAGTCTAAGAAGTTTGGATATGGAGTTCATTTATGAACTAAGGTCCCATCAGATATCCAGACATATTCTAAGACAGGTACTACTCAATTCGGGAGATGGCTTTCTCCGTGAACTTGAGATTAAGAGATATACAGAAAGAAACTTCTAGGCGGATCCACTCACCGAGGCTATTTCTCGAACACAATAGTTTTACAAACGGGCTTTGTGAAACTGATTAGTAGAGGAGTTGGATGTTCGGTTTCACACGGGCTGTGAGTAGTCGACATCGCAATATTAGCCTTGAGTGCAAGTGGGAGATTGTTGGAGATAGTGCCCTCATAGTCAATTATTGGATCGCAGGTACGTGATTGCAATGATTGCGGAGGACCTATACCGGTAGAACAGTCTTACTCGAGATGATAGTATGCTATCTGGTTTGCCTTTATCAGTCGTGTACATGTTCTGGTGACTGATTGCATGTTACACTTTGATAGAGCCCTTAGGATCTTGCTTTACTACCAACAGTATGATGGCGATCATATACGTGAGAGTTGGGTAGTTTATATGCATATCCTTAATTGTGGTCCCTAGTCGTGGGAGTTTCGAGACAGGGCATCGATACTCCGGAGTAGACTAGTGTGTACAGTCGAGACCCCGACGAGGGGCGGTGGCCGGTCTCACAAGCCACTGGTGTCAGATGGATCACCTAAGATGTATACAGGTGCTCATTGGGTTATGAGTACACCGGACAGGACTCGCCGGGAATCTGCTAGTTAGTACTATACCTATCGTCAGATAGCAGTTCCCTGGTGACATGTGTACAGGTTAGTTCATAGACCTGAGGTCGTCATTTGTCTCGTGTGAGTTCCCACTGTGCTTTGATTTCTACCCTACCACGGCTCAAAGGAGTCGTGCAAACAGGTAGCTTTTGGGTACAGTCCCGAGCCATATGGAGACACGTGAGCGGATCGGTAGGGGTTTCGTCTCTCCCGGTATTGGGGGCGAGATCGTGCTGTGTCTAGGAGAGCCATTACGCAAAGACCTCGGCCGAGGCAGGAGATTTACTGGTAGGTATTCCAGTAGTATCTCAGGGCGTTCTGGGCTACACTCCGACACGACTTATACTGCTATTGGGGGTCTGACGTTACTAGCCCCCTAGGCAGATATGCGATACTCATAGACGAACGGACCGGACTGTATATACATTGTCACTGTTAGGCTCAGTAGGGTTTTCCGGATGAGTGCGCTCATCGGCATCCCTTGAGGTCAGTCCATGGGCAGCCGTTACGCATTGCTAGTGCCGCTGACGGTTTGTGGTTAAACCCACTGCCAGGGTGCTGACGAGTCATTAGAGTCCCCCACAGGCAGTTTCCCAAGTTCGGGCGAAACGTTGTAGAGGCCGTATGGTTTTATGGCAGGGTTCGGAAAATGCACGTGCGTTTACGCACGTGTCGATTTTCGGGCAGATGATACTGGTCGGCTTTGGTTTAAGCCGGATCCGAGTATTATATTGAGTAGGTATAATATCTTTGTCTCAGTTGCATTTGTATTCGGTCGTAATACAAATGCGGGTATATTTATACAGTTTCGGGGTTGTCCTGAAATTCGTTTCAGGATCACTTTTGGAAGTTGCCAGTTTCCAGTTTTCTATCAGCCGTCGTTTAACATTCGGTTAAAGACGGATTTATCTTTTTCTTGAGATGAGTGTGGAAGCTTCTAGAAGTTTCTAGATGAGGTGACTAGGATTAATTGGTGTTGGATTTTCATTGGTTGCAATTAAAGCATGATGAGGTGTTTAGTGATTCATCCTTTATCATTAAAGCTTCTTGTTTTCTTAAAGATATTTTGTAGTGAGAAGGTTTTAGCATAAGGTTACCCCCTTCTCCTACGGTCACCTCCCTCTTGCTATATATGGCTTGCCCTCTCTCTCTCCTCATTCTTACTCTCACTTGATGTTTCATTTCGGTTAGAAAAGATTATGATAGCATTCGGGGTGTATGGAATTTTACAATTCATTTCATTCCATCACCCGATTTCCATGGCAACTTCATTAACCGATCGTCCACGGATTTGGACGAAGTGAGACAAAGTCATCTACTCATTCTCTACATCAATCTTGGTCGTCTCTTTTGGCAAACTTGACGATCAAGTTGCCTCGAGTCAGAGGCGGGGGCCCGTTTAAAGAACCGATCATATGGTGCCACCTCGACGAGGAGATCGGAGATCGACGAGATCGGAGCAGCCGCAACGGAGCGTGGGATGATGGTTGAAGAACGAAGGACTCGGATCGTTCGGTATAACCATTCTACACTCTTTACAGTTTCTTAGTTTAGCAATAATGGCAGATCCGGGTTAGAGTATACGATAGCGCCAGTTTAAAAGTTTTGTTCCGCATTTTGGCGTCTGTAGACTGCCGGGGCGCTAACGTAGACTTACATCAAATCTATCCTAAGTGTTCTTATTTATATTCAAGTAAACTTGTTCGGGTTAAGGTTCGTTAGTAGAGTTAGGATTAGTCTTGTGCTTTTCTTTTGCCATTCTTCAAATGATGTTGGGATAATAAAAAGTAGCGGGGATTAGGAGGACATAGGAATGGGATTTGCGAGTTTAAGCAAGCTTTGCAACGCTAAATCTATTCGTAGTGCCCCTTGTCCTTCCGCTACGTGCGCTTATTTCCAACCCTAGGCCAAACACCCACAACCATATATCCAATTAAGTCGCAACTACATGTCATATTGTAGTGCGCCCAATGTAGGGTTCCTAGGCATACTCAAGAGGTCTCACAAGGCATCAACCATGCCAATTTCAAATTTTACAAGTGCCGAGAAACCCTAATACGGATTCGTTAACTAGAGATTAGGCGAAACATGCAAGTAGTAAACAACTTTTCTAAAGTGAAAGAGACTACAACCTTTGTTGATCCGGTCTTCCACTTCCTTAGCTCCGTGATGATGTCCCTCTGCTGTACCCTTCGGATCCCAAACTCTCGCGGTGGTTTCATCGAAGAAATGATCGGGCTAGGTCGTCGACTTCGATGCCGAAGATGATCTACGTCGAGGCAACTCAAGATCAAGCTCCAACTTCACCAAGTCATGAAACTTGTGAAGAAAACACCCTATACTACATGGCAAGTGGTAGAGGATGAAGAAATAGGAAGTAGGTTCACTTTGGATTTTAATTTCTCACTTGGAATCATCACTTTTTCTTTTTCAAGCAAGGGTTTTCTTTTTCCTCTTGAAGAAGAGAGAAGAAGATGAAGGAAAAAGAATTATGAATAATTGAAAAACAAGAGATGGTTATCATAATGCAACCATGGTTAAGTGTAGAGAATAAACTAGGGTTAGGTGAATGGTTAGGTTAAGCAAAAGAAACAAAAATGGTTGAACTTTTCAAAGCTTCATGAAGCTTCAAAGAAAAGACAAAGCAAGCAACCATTTCAATTTCCTTGCTAAATTAAATAAATAAATGAATAAATAAATTAAATATAAACCTTAACCATTAACCTAAACCATGGTTGAAAGCATACACACCCAAGTTTGCATGTATCATCAAACATGATACAAACTAGTGCACAAAACTATATCATATATACAATGTGCACATTCAAGTGAGAAAATAATCTTAAGTCAACCAATACTAGTTAATGTAAAGTAATATATCAAATATATAATTATACATTAAATCATTAAATCAACACTTGATTTAACGATCCGGTCATATCGCATATAACCGACTAATATCCAATGTATCGACTTATCGAATCAATCCTCGATTCGATAACCAGGTTATATCGCATACAACCAATCGATAGATTCATCACGAGAATAGAATATCGTATCACATACACGCATTATTCTCGGTCCCGCACATATCTCATATGCGCTCCTATTTCATTTCGCTTGAGCCAGGAAACCTCTGTGTAGGACTCTAAAGACTCGTCAATACGCCGGCAGCAGGTGATGATCATATCAAACACCCACAAGCCGCAAGCGGTCTGCTAAACGTAACGGCCACCCGGGTATTGAGCGATCAGAAGATCAACGAGCAAGCTCGCTCACAATCCTGTGAATCCAACCAGTAACACTTACCGTACAGTCCGGTCTGTTCGTCTGATATGTCGCATATCTCGCCTAGGGGTGGTAAATGTCAGACCCCAGTAGCTCGATAAGTCGTGTTGATATGAGGTCTATTACAGTTTGAGAAACTACTAGTAACACTTACCAGTAAATCTCAGCAACCCTGGCCAGGGATTTCCGATTATAGCCAATCGAACACAGCGCAACATCAACTCCCTACACCGGGAGAGACGAATCCCCTCCTATCGCTCATTGCCTCCATGTGACTCGGGACTGTACCCAAAAACCACCGTTTTGCACGCCCTCTTGGACGTGGTAAGGTGGAAATCAAAGCACAGTGGGAATCACACAAGACTCTATGATGATCTCGGGTCTACAGACTAACCTGTACGAGTGTCACCATAGAACTGCCATCTGACGTAAGGTATAATACCATCTGGGAGTTCTCAGCGAGTCCGTCCAGTGTACCCAGTCTCAACTGAGCACCCGTATATCATCTCTGATGTCAAACATCAATGGATATGGGATCATCCATTGCCCATCTGTATGGGTCAAGAAGGTACACACTAGTCTACTCTGGTATATCGATGCCCCGTCTCGATACACCCACGACTAGGGACCTTGAAGGATGTACTTATGGACTACCATGTCCCCACTAGTATGATCCGCATCATAGTCTAGGTTGTCAAGTACATATCCTAAGGGCTTTACCAACATGTAACAGAGAGACAATCAGTGTACACGTTAAGGTAAAGAGTAACCAGATAGCATACTATCATATCGAGCAAGATAGTCATCCCTATATATGTCCAAGCATCCACTACAATATACATCCTATGTATAGTAATGGCCTCTAGGGCATACATATAACTAACAATCTCCCACTTGCACTAGGGCCATCTGATAGCAGTGGTTGAAGTATCTCATACTCAACCATCCCATAAATGTCTCTCTCTGGGAAAAGGCCTTTCGTGAGTGGATCCGCCGTGTTGTCCTCTGAGTCTACTCTCCTAACCTCGATCCCCTAGAGATCAACCATCTCCATGATCAGGTGATACTGCCTTAGAATATGTCTGGATCACTGATAGGACAGACGTTCCTTGGCATAAGCCACAACTCCATTGTCACACAATAGGAGAAACAAAGTTCATCTAGTGAACTAATATACACCCAGACAGCCTCTTTGGTAGCATCTTAAGTAGCGATTTATCCAGCCTTTATCGTCTAGTATGCCACGGTATCTAGCTTGGAACTCTTCCAACATACCGCCCCTTTACTGAGGGTATAGACAATGCCTGTGACTGACATTCAGTCGTCTTTATCACCCAGGAACCCTTCCAGTGATTCTCCCTAGGATCGATTGATACCATCTCACTATAACCAGTGAGAGTCCCAACATCCAATTAGATTTACCTCATAGATCCAAAAACTAGGATTTAGCAGGTATCACTTTGATCCTATATGGAGAATCCTTGTGATAAGCGGAGATTGACCGAGTGTAGCATAGGAAACTACTTCCCTATCAAGAGTATGTCATCTACGTACTCTACGAGGATCACCACCATACTCCCTACTACCTTTTTGTTTATACAAGTTTCATCTACCATTTTGATGATGTCAAACTCTTTGACTAATCCATCAAAACAGATGTTCCAACTCCGCGATGCCTGCTTTATCACATAAAACATCTTGCACACGTTTCTGCTGCTCCCACTGTCTACGAAGCCCTCTGGCTGTGTACTTACAGACGCTCTCTTCTAAAACATCATTTTAGGAAAGCAGTCATGACACCCAACCGCCAGATATCGTAGTCATGGTATGTAGCCGTGGCAAGTAGGATCTGGATGGACTTAAGCATAGCTACTTGAAAAGGTTTCATCATTATCCACGCCTGGTTGATGACGAAAACCTTTAACAAGTCTAGCTTTGAAAGTCTCAACTTTTCCATCTACACCAAGTAATCTTCTCAAGATATACTTTCTCCTGATGAGGATTTAACCCTTCAGATAAAGCAACCAAAGTCCATACTTTGTTGGTGTATAAGGATTCCATCTCAGATCGCTAAGCATCCAGCCATTCTTATAGAGTCCCACTCCTGATGGACAGCTCGAAACTAGTTGGGTCATCATCTCATGATGCAATCCTCGCTCCCACAGTCATAGAGAAACCGAAGTATCTCTCAGGTGGGTGAGGAACCCTACTAGATCGGCGGAGAGGCTGAGGTTCGTTGAAATCTACTGAATCCTTTGGTTCTATCAAATCATCTCCTGTAGTTTGTATAGCTGGAACGTTTCCAGTTCTACAGAACTGACCTTGCCTCAATCTTGTCCGGATTTTTCTTTTAGACATGGGCCGGACAACCCCAAATCTTAACTAACTTAAGATACGGGCTCTTCCCTTTCCATATCACATATGAAGCGGTAGGCAACTGATTTGATTGGAACCCTATTCAATAGGTATGCAACTTCATGAGTGCATAACTCCCAAAGGGAAATAGGTAACTCGGTAGTACTCATCATAGAGCACACCTTATCATATAGGGTGTGATTGCTCCGCCCCGATATACCATCGTGCTACGGTGTATACGGAGGAGTAATGCTGAGAGAGAATCTCATTCTCCTTTAGAATAGTCCAGGATTTCCGTGCTCAAGTATTCTCCTTCCTGATCACATCAAAGGACATAATACTTATACCCGTATTTTGGTTCTCTACTTCTAACTTATATTCTGTGAATATCTCAAAAGGTTCGGACTTGTGTTTCAATAGGAACATAGGTCTGAATCTCGAAAGGTCATCAGAGAATGTAATGAAGTACAAAGAACCAGTCTTGGCATCTGTAGACAGGGGACCTTACATACATCAACATGTATCAATCCTAAGAGTTCACTAACCCTTCCTCTGTTTCCAGTAAACGGAGCTATGGTCATCTTATCTTTGTGACATGACTGGCAAGTTTTACAAGATGTAAATTCAAACTGATTTAAATATGCATCTTAATGTAACTTCAGCTAGTCGGGTCGCATTGATATAACCTAGTCTACAATGCCTCAAGAAGGAATCGTTCATTTCTGAACTCTTCCTCTTGTGTGTGTTTTGTATACTAGGAACTGTAGTTTGATTTAGAACTTTAATGCTTTTAGATAACGTGCCTGAACCGATCAACTTTTGATATTGGAAATGTTCAAAACATTATCCAACAATACAATATTTTATCATTTCTTTACTAATAAAGAGATAGATATGATTTTGTATATGAGGCACGGTATCTAATAGCATTTGTTCAGAATCAATGTACTGATAATACAGGGTGACAGTGACCAACAGACTTGGCTGCAACACTTGCCCCGTTTTCTGTCTCATGAAACTTATCACCCGTTCTCAGTTCTCTACCTATCTGTAGCCCTATGTAACAGATTACATATCTGGGATCCTGATCCGGTATCATATACCCAGGACGTAGAGAATACTGAGAAACAGTTCTATGTAATGAACACACTCGAAGGAGATGCATCATATGCACTTTCTTCGTTTGGGCGGTATAGGAATTCTGGTATTCCTCTATTTCCTGCACTGTCTTATAACAATTATAAGTTGGAGCGGGACCAACGTTCCCCAGCTCAGTATAACAAGCGGGTTCGGTCAATACATCCGTATTATTATCTTGATTAAGGCATGACATGGTCGCTACCTGGAGAGAGAGAGAGAAGAAAACACTCAGCGTATGCTCTTGCAAGATCAGATTGGTTATTATTTTATCTAATCAAGATGGCTCCCACTGTTTTTATCAAATCTTCCTTCAAATCCTAAAAGGAAAGACTAGCCGGGATTAATTACAAGCTACAAGTTCGCCAATCTTTCAGCCAGGCCAGTGTCGGTACTTTGAGGGAGGTTCCCCGTGCTTTCGCACGGACCTAATTACAGTAAACCTCATTTTCCCAGAGGCGTAACCCCGTTGACACCTTTCTAGACACCTACTTGATCGGCTAATTGTAATGTGTAAAACTCTCCCAGGAGTAACAATTACTCGCAGCGGGTATCGGGATCCAACTATCTCATAGAAGGTATGCAATCTCATTGCAAATTTCAACACTTGAAATTCTCGATAATTTTGCCCCTAGCGTGCTATGACCTTGACGCATGCCAAACAACCCATAGTCCGCTAGTCAAGTTCAACCCGTACATTTCTTGATTGAATTAAACCCACCCGCACGACCCTTGACGCATGCCAAACAACGCCGTACGAATACCCTAATCCAATCGCATCGTATGCTAGCAGATAAGCACAAGTTAGCTACCGTACACTACGCCTTGACGCATGCCAAACAACCGCAGCACGAATACTAACTAGTACTTATCTGAAATGACGGAGGGCTACGATAGGTTTTTCTGAAAACCTATTGCGTAATGAACTTGATATCGTTGTAGAATCAAATGATTTTAAAATGGAGTGCTTTTGAGGCTTTTCTAGTTTTGCTAAAGGGGTCACTCCCGGTGAAGGGATCGTCGGCCCTTTCCTCGTCGAATGAGGTGCAGGATATATCATATATACCTCTGTGCAAAGCAAAAACTATAGAAGCAATCAAAAGACAAACCGAGGGGTGTAGCATCTGCCAGTTATTGCTAAAGGTGTCACTCCCGGTTAAGGGATCTCGGTCCTTTCCTTATCGAATAAGGTGCAGGATGTTCTACAAGGAACACCGCGATGCAAAGCAAGAACTGTAGCTACCTGTTTTATTTAGAAATTCGATTCCACAACATCTTAGGTTTCTTTTCTTTCATTAATCACATTAATGAAGTCCCATCATTTATGCACCTAAACATCACAGATAAATACGACGTACACTTATGCCATCCGCATTCCCCTCGATGTCCCCTCGTGCACCGTTAGGTTAGGTAACTAACGGCAGAGCAGGGCAGGGCTAGCACGGGTGTAAAACATAAGTAACATCTATATAATATATCATATATACTGTATACTGTATCTATCACAGAACATCACATGATCACATCACAGATATCGCAGCAGAAGAAACATATATGAAATATAGGATATACTAGGACATCCATGTTTTCAATACGAGCCAGTATAAAATACGGATTCTACGGTCGCGATGAATAGACAAACCCACACCCCTAGACCCTACGAGAGCGGCAAGCAACCCTACCAATTCTAGAGTTAGGAGACCCGGACTCGACTCCTCGAGTTGGTCTCCCACTGGACTCCAGAACCCGGTTACTTGTGCCCTCCTCCTTGGGTCTATCCTAGTGCGGAAAAGTAAATAATATACAAACGGTGACATCTTCCGCAACCTGAAAGTGCCCCAATAAAAGAATATTACATACAAGTTTTTACATGAATGAAAATGAAAAACACTCATCTCACATAAAAACCCCCGGCTATTCAAACACGACGATCCAATATAACATATCCAGCAACACATAACATCACATGTCATCTACGTAAATAAACATGCGTATCCCAATTGTCGTTGACATATAGCAACGAAACCGGTGATATCACATATTACACTTACTGTCGCATAAAAGAAAGTGTAAAACTACAACAGTTGGAATCTGCAATCTCCTCAGACATCGCATGCCTGACCAAATGAAATACTTAGACATCGCATGCCTAACAATTATAAACCCCGCATTTTAGTCTCATTATCGAAAACTCTTTTCAATATCAAGTCGGGCAATTCAACAAGATTCCCGACATTCTGTTCGAATGCTCGTAGCAAACTTTAGTAGGCGGCCGCACCCCCGACACCGTCGACGAAGTACACCAAGGCGGAACACCGCTGCCATGAGCACCCGAACGGATGCTTTCGGCGACGGGGTTCTCCTACAGTCACTTGGTCGGGGCTATGGGGTGAGGCTGTCTATTAAGTTTCCCGGCGAGTATCCGCGTACGCTACGTGATTGCGACGGATTTTTGATCGCATCAAAATTCCGTGGCAACCGATCAAGTGAGACTATAGTGCTATGTTTATAACATTCATATCAGTTATCTCATAACTACCTTTGGATTCCAAGTATTGTATCCCATTCCAGATAAATAGAAAATGTTAAACTTTCCGATCGAACAATAGAACACCCAAGTTTTCTCGATACAGCTCAACACATGAAATAATTTTAAAAACATTCAGTTCATGCCTCAGTACCAACGGTCCAGCCGTAGAAGGGTCAAGCCAACGCCTCACATATGGCACGCCGTACTCCCCCAAACCCGAAGGTTCAAAGGGCAGTTCATGACGGTCACATAATCGAGTTAAGCTTTGTTGTCTTCTAGGGGGACCATCGCGTTACATGCACTAATTAGAACGTTCTTAAACTACGGAAAGATCCAACACTTGGAAATTTCCCGACAGGGGAAAAAGTGGGTATTTATATTCGGTCGAACTTTTTTAACAGTTTCTAAAATATACGGAAAAACATAAACGAAGATAAATTATCCGATCGAATGAACGAGTCCCCAATACAGCCCTAGAAAACTCAACACCTGAGTGGAATTAAAATATTCACAGAAAAAATTAACAAGAAAGGGCCTAAGAATAATTACATGAAATTTGAGGGACTAAGTCACAATTTTGACCGCGGAACCGCAACTAAACCACTGATTTCGCCGCGGTTCTGCGGTCATTTTGAGGACTTAGTGGACCGTACTTTACAGTAATTCTTAGTTTTTCCTGCTTGTTTTTCTGAGAATTTTTAATTCACAAAAATCCACTGTTTTGAAAAATGTACAGAGAAGGGTTTTATCGGGGTTTACGGGTTCGATCGGATTTCTAACTTCGTCTCCACTTCGCCTAAAGCTCTAGCCAGGCTCTGATACCACTGTAGGGTTCCTAGGTACACTCAAGAGGTCTCACAAGGCATCAACCATGCCAATTTCCAATTTTACAAGTGCCGAGAAACTCTAATACGGATTCGTTAACTAGAGATTAGGCGAAACATGCAAGTAATAAACAACTTTACTCTTAAGTGAAAGAGACTACAACCTTTGTAGATCCGGTCCTCCACTTCCTTAGCTCCGTGATGATGTCCCTCCGCTGTACCCTTTGGATCCCGGACTCTCGCGGTGGTTTCATCGAAGAAATGATCGGGCTAGGTCGTCGACTTCGATGCCGAAGATGATCTACGTCGAGGCAACTCAAGATCAAGCTCCAACTTCACCAAGTCATGAAACTTGTGAAGAAAACACCCTATACTACATGGCAAGTGGTAGAGGATGAAGAAATAGGAAGTGGGTTCACTTTGGATTTTGATTTCTCACTTGGAATCATCACTTTTTCTTTTTTAAGCAAGGGTTTTCTTTTTCCTCTTGAAGAAGAAGAAGAAGATGAAGGAAAAAGAATTATCAATAATTGAAAAACAAGTGATGGTTATCATAATGCAACCATGGTTAAGTGTAGAGAATAAACTAGGGTTAGGTGAATGGTTAGGTTAAGCAAAAGAAACAAAAATGGTTGAACTTTTCAAAGCTTCATGAAGCTTCAAAGAAAAGACAAAGCAAGCAACCATTTCAATTTCCTTTCTAAAATAAATAAATAAATAAAATATAAACCTTAACCATTAACCTAAACCATGGTTTAAAGCATACACACCCAAGTTTGCATGTATCATCAAACATGATACAAACTAGTGCACAAAACTATATCATATATACAATGTGCACATTCAAGTGAGAAAATAATCTTAAGTGAACCAATACTAGTTAATGTAAAGTAATATATCAAATATATAATTATACATTAAATTATTAAATCAACACTTGATTTAACGATCCGGTCATATCGCATATAACCGACTAATATCCAATATATCGACTTATCGAATCAATCCTCGATTCGATAACCGGGTTATATCGCATACAACCAATCGATACATTCATCGCGATGATAGAATATGGTATCACATACACGCATTATTCTCGGTCCCGCACATATCTCATATGCGCTCCTTTTTCGTTTCGCTTGAGCCAGGAAACCTCTGTGTAGGACTCTAAAGACTCGTCAATACGCCGGCAACAGGTGATGATCATATCAAACACCCACAAGCCGCAAGCGGTCTGCTAAACGTAACGGCCACCCGGGTATTGAGCGATCAGAAGATCAACGAGCAAGCCCGCTCACACTCCTGTGAATCCAACCAGTAACACTTACCGTACAGTCCGGTCTGTTCGTCTGATATGTCGCATATCTCGCCTAGGGGTGGTAAACGTCAGACCCCAGTAGCTCAATAAGTCATGTTGATATGAGGTCTATAACAGTTCGAGAAACTACTGGTAACACTTACCAGTAAATCTCAGCAACCCTGGCCAGGGATTTCCGGTTATAGCCAATCGAACACAGCGCAACATCAACTCCCTATACCGGGAGAGACGAATCCCCTCCTATCGCTCATTGCCTCCATGTGACTCGGGACTGTACCCAAAAACCACCGTTTTGCACGCCCTCTTGGACATGGTAAGTTGGAAATCAAAGCACGGTGGGAATCACACAAGACTCTATGACGATCTCGGGTCTACAGACTAACTTGTACCAGTGTTACCATAGAACTGCCATCTGACGTAAGGTATAATACCATCTGGGAGTTCTCAGCGAGTCCGTCCAGTGTACCCAGTCTCCACTGAGCACCCGTATATCATCTCTGATGTCAAACACCAATGGATATGGGATCATCCATCGCCCATCTGTATAGGTCGAGAAGGTACACACTAGTCTACTCTGGTATATCGATGCCCCGTCTCGATACACCCACGACTAGGAACCTTGAAGGATGTACTTATGGACTACCATTTCCCCACTAGTATGATCCGCATCATAGTCCAGGTAGTCAAGTACACATCCTAAGGGCTTGACGAAAATGTAACAAAAAGACAATCAGTGTACACGTTAAGGTAAGGAGTAACCAGATAGCATACTATCAAATCGAGCAAGAAAGTCATCCCTATATATGTCTAAGCATCCACTACAATATACATCCTATATATACTAATGGCCTCTAGGGCATACATATAACTAACACCCAAAAGACTTCTCGACTTAGGTCGCGACTATATGTCACGTATAGCGCGCCTAAGTGAGGGGGTTGCGTTTATTTGGTCTAGGCTCGTTTCAAAATGTTTGGCGAAGAGAAGCACAGGAGATTTTTTTGTCCCTCATACTAACCTTCCTTAGCCCCTAACAAGTGTGGAAATTATTCACACATTTAAATGAAAATAAAAACAAAATAAGAAAGAAGCAAAGAAAGAAAGGAAAAGTACGGTTTTACAAAGATGCAAGCTAACTACTTGGGTCCTCACCTAAGCAAAGAACTCCATAGAGTATCATGGCTTGAAAATACGGATAAGAAGAGAAGGAAAACAAAATAAGAAAAGAAAAGAAAACCAACTACTACTTAACAACAATTAATAAAGTTACACTATGAATTAGAAATACAATGCATGGAAATAAAAATACAAGATAAGAAAAATGACCCTCATCTTCATTAACATCCACTCAAGAGCTCTCACTACACTTTAATGGAGGGAAGATGATGAAGAAGAAGAACTACAATCTAAACTACACTAAAATCTAACTAAAGAAGAAGCATCCTACTTGGGAACAAAACTGGGCTTTTTATAGGCTGATAAATGAAACCATAGGGCCAGATTCTCAGTCCCAATACAATTACCAATCTACCCTAAAAATATCATCTGACGACGAGTTAACTCGGTCGCGGAACCGCCGCAGAATTGCCACATTAGCCGCGGTTCCGCGGCTCTTTTGAGGAATTGATTTGTCATTTTTTCCACGGTTTCTTGTGTTTCTGTTTTCTTATGTTTTACAGGACCTAAATTGCAAAATGATTCCATAATTTCTTCAGATCTTCAACAGTCCAAAATGGATTCACTTTTAATTCAATTGACATTTATCTCCCTCGAGCTCCGCGCACCCATTGAATCTTGTGATGCCCCTCTCATGCTCTATGCTTGACCAAGACACGAATGACCACTGTTTTTCGTCTTGTGTCTTGAACTGGTAAGCGGCATTGGACGGATGCGGATGACCGGAACCCGGTGTTTATCTGTCTGTGGTAGATGTTCTGGGTGTTGGCGTAACTGTGGAGATTTTGTATGATTTGTGTTATTTTGTACTGGAAACCTGTAACCTGTAAATATGTAGCAAACACGAATCAAAAGCACCTGCCTATAAACAAATGAGCAGAAGAATGTGCGGTATTAAATGCAATATTCTGGTGTGAACAAATACCCCCAAACTTAACTTTTGCTCATCCGGAGCAAAACAAATTATTCACAAAAATTCCTATCCTTACTTTCGCAGGAAACGCGATTGCACTGAGCTCTTGCAACAAGCCGCTAAATCTCTAGGTGTCCCTAGTAGGAGGAGTGTTGTCTCCTGAGGGTTTTCAGCGGATACTACCCACAATATTCCGTCAAGCTAGTTTCATAAGTTAACGTCGATTCTACTCTTACAGTTTAGCATCTAAGTTAGAAATTCTATCATCCCAAGTCAGAAATATCCATCCCTTATTTTTCACACCTCCTATTTATTCATCCCAAGATCCTTTACGTTTTGACAGTTTACAAAGATCTCGTTTTCTCCTGAGTTTTCCTTCTAAAGCGCAGTCTCCAATCCGGAATTTTTATTACCTTTACGGAAAACATAAGCCTTATTCTTTATCTCTATCCTTCCTCCAAACATCGATCGTATACCCCGACGTGTGTGTAAATTTTCACCCCTAGACTTAAGAATTCAATTCAAGCTATAGTACCCCTGCCCTAATACCTAATACTACTTCTTTTCATTTATGATGGACGGTTTGCTCACACATCTTTCATGCGACTATTAATGCATCCTGAGGCACTAACAGCCGATTACTGAAAGTGTGAGCTTAAAGCGTAAATAGCAGTTTCCAGGCCTTGACTTTATTTTTTTTATTTTTTATTTTTTTTTCCGTTCAAAACCGGATATATTTTTTTCAACGATACTCTTTTGGTGGTTACCTTTAAATACCATTTTTTCTTTCATACTAGGTTTTCAGGCAAGATTATTTCTAGGTATCCTCTACTATCCCAAGTTTCAAGGTGCGTGTAAGTGCAGTTTGTAGGGTATATACTTTCTAAATTTGGACATAAGAATATGAACTATTTTTCAGACTTATCTTTCAATAAAGCTTTCAATACTTTTCCTTCATCTCGACATAACTCAAGAACTAAACTCAAGATTACCTATTTCTAAAAAAACTTCAAGGATGTATATTTACCAAGGTTAAACCGAACGATGGTTATTTTTAAGGTTTTCAATTGCTAAGCCTAAGATTTAGTTATTTCTAACGTATTAACTAAATTTTTGGAATAAAAATCTAAGTTACCCTACTAACTAACTTGACGACAAAGTTTTTATATTTTTGGAATTTTTTTTGATTTTTGTGGTGTTTTAATAAGTATGCAAATGCATAATATACACATGAATACGAAGGTAGAAAGCTTACCGAGCGCACCCCAAACTAAAACTTGATAATGCCCTCACTATCATGCTACACTAAGAAGGTCAAAATTGTCGGCTCTTCCCTATTTATTATTTTTTTCTTTTATTTACAAAACAAAAAGCAAACCAAAAATATATACACACAAAAAGGTCCCACCAAACTTAAATGAAACAATGTTTCCCCTGTTTAAGCATTAAAGTTCAGAATTAGGGGGGAGAGAATAATATCAATCTATACAAGGCCTTTACACAGGCCAAAAGTTAACACCAACCATTCAAAAAATTTATCGCTATACTGCAGTGGTTAGTGAAAGAACGTGTAGAGAAAAGAAAGGAAGAATACGCGAAACTTCGTGTGGATAGAAGTGGCGTACGGTCTCGGTGGAGGAGAAGAATGGTGGAAGGAAGAAAGAAATGGAAGATGAACTTGAGGGTGGAAATGGATTGGATAAATTAGTACAGTCTGTAATGATCGGAGTGAAAGAATGGAGTGTACTAATCTATCAACATGTCAAGAAATAAGGTCAAACTTCTCAAGATTCGAGAGAAAACATGGGTCGACCGAACTTGGTAAACCATACACAGGAAATGAAGGTGATACGGTGTCTTGCGAAGTAGGAACGACGGAAAGGATGGAGGGAAGTGTTTGAGGAATGGTATCGGTTAAAGGTTCAGGAGTATGTGCACAGTCAATGAAAGGGGCAAGATGAATTAGAAAATCTTACTCATCAAGTAAAACTGTTTCACAATGCTATCCTCAAAATTCTCCTCAAAATTTATCTCATCCATGCATTCATCATCAACAATTTCTAGACGCATATGGAGTTCAAGAAAAACAATTAATGGTTCAGGATGATGCCTACATGGAAGTGAAAAGACATAAAAATTGGTGAGAAAAACTCATCCAAAATTGGGGGTTCATCATCCAAAATATTCCCAGCGTCAATATCCTCAATCAGGTGAAAGTTAAATTTCTCTGACAACTCATCAAAAGCATGGATTTCAATCAATTGTAATTCTAGAGTAGGTGTAGAGATCAACGGGATTGGCATTGGTTTCACTTGAAATGGACCCTTCACAATCGGGCAAATCAAACACTACAAAGTTGCACAACTCATCAAACGTTCTATTTTCAATTGGTGAATCATTTTGGATACTTGATAGACTTTCGAAACCGGAGTTGTGGAATTCAATTTGGAATGGGTACGTTTTATTTGGAAGGGTGCACTGCTCACTCTCACCACGCAAATTCTTAATTTGTCCAAACTCCTCATCATGCATTGGAAAATTCAGAGCTTGTTGGAAACCAGCTGCCGGTTCGTTAGGTTGTATGAGGGCGGCCATGGACGCATTCAAATCTATCATCTGTTGGCACAACGCTACCCGAAATTTTTCCAACGACTGTTCAAGACTAGACATGGGTTGTGAGAGGGTTTCAGTAAATGATTCAAGCTCGTTTGGATATGTGTAACTCCCAAATGGCTGTTCAGAAACAATAACTAGGGAAGGTGTAAAAGTCAAGTAGGATTGATAAGAATCGAATGATTGGATAGGATTAGGATCAATGTTATGATAAGAAGGTGATTGGAATTGTTGATCAAAAGAATTAGAAGTGGTAAAAGGAGTGAAAGATCGGCTACGGGATTGTTCAATTCTGTCAGCAATGGACATGGTTTTTGGAGTCGCAACATGTCTCTCAGAAGGGGTATTAACATGAGAAGGTGGGAGAGGTTGAAACGGTTGATAGGAAGTGGATTGCAGAGTCCAATTGTTTGTCCTAGACGTGTCTATCCGATCTCTCAAAGAAATTTTGGGCAAGGATGGATCGTTCGAGGTTCGGCCAAAGCAAGAACCGTATGAAGAAATGCCTGGTTGTGGGTACTAAAGTTCAGCGAGAGTTGGTCGTTTTAGGGTACCCATGTTATGAAAGGTAGGAAGGATAGATGGTGGGTGAATTTTTATATGCCCCTTTATCATCTTTCTTGGAATCGCTCGATTCTTTCTGCTTCGATCGACGGTCACCGTTCAATTATATATTTTTTTTGTTTTTTGGAGTTCTTTGAAATTGTTTGTTCGGTTTTAGAAGAAATATAGAATTATGGGACTTAATTTTACACAAGAACAATCACAATCATAATATGCACAAACAATACCTCGAGCTAGAGTCTTCAAAGTCCAACTAGACCGCTCCTACACTTCCAAGCCACAAGTTGCAGGATAACCTTCGAATCGCCTCTACACTGCCAATTGTGGCCAGGTAAGCACAAGTGAGGGAAGGAGGGTTCCGCTCACGAATCACCGTGAGACGGGTTTTTTAAAATTACCTCCTCACTTGTCTAGCCTTGACACCACAAAGTCAAGTTTAGATAAACGACCGATTCCTCGCAACCTTCACTTGTACTAAATGAGCGTGACAAGTCCGTAAACGTTTGGTCTAGATTTTTTTTATTAACTCAAGGTAATGCGAATGTCATTTATGATTAATCCTAAATGGTGTTCAAGCCCCTTAATGTCCATATTATAATATGCAAAGCGGTAAACAAACAAAATCTAAAACAACAAAAATATTATTTGGCCGCGGCGCAATCTGTGCAAATAAACCTGCAGAAAAATACAATTCAGTGAGTTCATAGAGGGGTTTTGGAGTAAAGAGAAGGGGTGGAAAAAAAACTGGGGCTCAGAAGCCTTAATACAACCGCGGAACTGCCGCGAAACCTAAGCTCAAACTTTGGACTTGGAGCTTCTTCTTTGGTTCGTGCACTCCCCTTGTTCTCTACTCCAAAATAAAATGCTCTATTTTCTTATTTGATTACTGTACTTGATCTAGATAGCCTGCACACCTACACACACAAAAATTATCAAAAATAACAAAACGTATTTTATTGTATTTATTATTTTTTAAATATTTATATATATATATATACAAAAAGAATATTAATCCAAATGACAAGAAAGAAAATACGGTACCGTCTTCCCGGCAACGGCGCCATTTGATTGGAGCGGAAACGCGATATGTTTTATGATATGCGTTCTACTCTGTTCTCTACTTACCACAATCAAGACGGTGTCACTTTGCAGCTAGTCGGTTGAGCACGGGTCGATCCACAGGGTGATGGTTGTATGTCCGTTCTTGTCTTAGACGATTAAAACCAAGAAAGTATATGTGTATGTTCAAATCTATCCTAAGTGTTCGTATTTATGTTCAAGTAAACTTATTAGGGTTAAGATTGGTTAGTAGAGTTAGGATTAGTCTTGTACTTTTCTTTTGCCATTCTTCAAATGTATTGGGATAATAGAAAGTAGCGGGGATTAGGAGAACATAGGAATGGGATTTGCTCGTTTAAGCAAGATTTCCAATGCTAAATCCATTTCTAGTGCCCCTTGTCCTTCCGCCACGTGTGCTTATTTCCAATTCTTGGCCAAACACTCGCAACCATGTATCCAATTAAGTCACAACTACATGTCACGTTGTAGTACGCCCATAGGACTTCTCGACTTAGGCCGCGACTATATGTCAGTATAACACGCCTAAGTGAGAGGGTTGCGTTTATTTGGTCTAGACTCGTTTCAAGATATTTGGCGAAGAGATGCACAAGGGATTTTTTCGTCCTTCATACTAACCTTCCTTAGCCTATAACAAGTGTGGAAATTATTCACACATTTAAATGAAAATAAAAACAAAACAAGAAAGATGAAAAGAAAGAAAGGAAAAATACGGTTTTACAAAGATACAAGCTAACTACTTGGGTCCTCACCGAAGCAAGGAACTCCATCGAGTATCATGGCTTGAAAATATGGATAAGAAGAGAAGAAAAACAAAACAAGAAAAGAAAAGAAAACCAACAACTACTTAACAACAATTAATAAAGTTACACTAAGAATTAAAAATACAATGCATGGAAATAAAAATACAAGATAAGAAAAATAGCCCTCATCTTCATTAACATCCACTCAAGAGCTCTCACTACACTTTAATGGAGGAAAGATGATGAAGAAGAAGAACTACAATCTAAACTACACTAAAATCTAACTAAAGAAGAAGCATCCTACTTGGGCACAAAACTGGGCTTTTTATAGGAAGAGAGATGAAACCCTAGGGCCAGATTCTCAGCCCCAATACAATTACCAATCTACCCCAAAACTATCATCTAACGCCGAGTTAACTCGGCTACAGAGCCGCCGCAGAATTGGCACATTGGCCGCGGTTCCGCGGCTCTTTTGAGGAATTGATTTGTCGTTTTTCCATGGTTTCTTGTGTTTTACAGGTCCTAAATTGCAAAATGATTCCATAATTTCTTCAGATCTTCAACAGTCCAAATGGCTTCACTTTTATTTCATTTGACCTTTATCTCCCTCGAGCTCCGCGAACCCATTGAATCTTGTGCTTCCCCTCTCGTGCTCAGTGCTTGACCAAGACACAAATGACCACTGTTTTTCGTCTTGTCTCTTAAAATGGTAAGCGACACTGGACGAATGCGGATGACCGGAACCCGGATTTTATCAGTTTGTGGCAGATGATCTGGATTTTGGCGTAGCTGTGGAGATTTTGTATGATTTGTGTTATTTTGGACTGGAAACCTGTAACCTGTAAATATGTAGAAAACACGGATCAAAAGCACCTGCCAATAAACAAATGAGCAGAAGAATGGGCGGTATTAAATGCAATATTCTGTTTTGAACATCTGGCTTGTAATATCATCTCTGTATCTTTACTTTCTAAAGAAGGTTATGATTTTATATTTGTAAGCGATGTGGTCCACATCCACCTTAATCAAAATTTGATTGAGTCAGGTACACTATATAACGGTATATATATATTAAATCAAGCTCAGGTTTTCAATGTCCATAACACACTTAAAAGAAAGTCTCCAGAATTAAATCAGGCTTTCTCATGGCATTATAGACTGGGTCACATCAATGAAACACGGTTGACGAAGTTACATAAAGATGGATATTTGGATCCGTTCGAATATCAGTCCTATGCAACTTGTCAATCATGCCTCAAAGGAAAGATGATAAAAACTCCGTTCACTGGACACGGGGTTAGAGCGAGCGAGCTCTTGGGACTCATATACAGCGACGTGTGTGGTCCAATGTCTACATATGCAAAAAGTGTTTATTCCTACTTCATTACTTTTATGGATGATTTCTCATGGTATGGACATGTATTCTTGACGAAACAAAAATCCGAGACCTTTGAGAAATTTCAGGAATACAAGAATGAAGTGGAAAAACAAACCGGCAAAAGTATCAAGACACTTAGATCTGATCGAGGTGGTGAATAATTAAGTGCCGAGTTCCAGGATTACTTAAAAAGGAATGGAATTCTCTCTCAGCATACTCCTCCATACACACCTCAACACAACGGTGTATCAGAAAGGCGAAACCGAACCTTATTGGATATAGTACGTTTCATGATGAGTAGTGCTGCGTTGCCGCGATCCTTCTGGGGTTATGCACTAGAATCAGCTGCATATCTTTTGAACATGGTTCCTACCAAGACTGTGCCTACCACACCATATCAGATGTAGAGTGGGAAGAAACCCTATATTAAGAATCTAAAAATATGGGGATGTCCAGCTTTTGTAAAAAAGCATCATGCGGACAAGCTTGAGGCCCGCTCGGTACTGTGTAACTTTGTGGGATACCCAAAGAACTCCAGGGGATATCTTTTCTATTACGCTGAGGAAAAAAAGGTCTTTGTTTCTCGGCATGCCCACTTTTTAGAAACTCAATTTCTTGAAAAAGAGATAAGTGGGAGCGTAATAGAACTGGAAGAAATTCCAGAACCACAAGCTATTACTGAAAGCATGGTGGAACCAGATGTTTCGAAAGAACCGGACATCCCCGCGCCACTCCGCAGGACTAGTAGGAAGTCTCATCCGTCCGAAAGATACTACAGTTTTCTCATAGACGGGGATAGAGAGGATTGCATCATCGATGATGATGATCCAACTAGCTTCCAGCAAGCCATTCAAAGCAGAGACTCGGTAAAATGGCTCGATGCAATGCAGACCAAAATAGAGTTCATATACACCAACAAAGTATGGACATTGGACATTTCTCCAGAAGGGGTAAAACCCGTAGGCTGCAAATGGATCTTCAGAAAGAAGATTGGTATAGATGGATAGGTTGAAACCTATAAGGCTAGACTTGTTGCAAAAGGTTTTCGTCAATGACCTGGTTTAGACTATGATGAAACCTTTCTCCAGTGGCTATACTCAAATCCATTCGGATCCTTCTTTCCATTGCTGCCTTCCACGATTATGAAATTTGGTAGATGGACATAAAGACCACTTTTCTGAATGGAAATTTGGAAGAGTGTGTGTATATGGATCAGCCGGAGGGTTTCATAGAGAGTGGGAGCAGCGTAAGAGTGTGCAAGTTGCTTAAATCCATTTATAGATTAAAGCAGGTATCGCGGAGTTGGAACATCTGTTTTGATGAGACGGTCAAGGAATTCGACTTTATAAAAAATCCAGATGAACCATGCATTTATAGTAAAATTGTAGAAAGAACTATGGTATTCTTCGTTTTGTACATGGATGACATTCTCTTGATAGGAAATGACATTCCTATGCTACAATCAGTCATAGGATTCTTGTCACAAAGGTTCTCCATGAAGGACCTGGGTGATGCCTCCTACATTCTGGGAATCCAGATCTATCGTGATAGATCTAAACGGATGTAAGGATTTTCATAATCAAGGTACATCAACAACATACTGAAAAGATTTAGTATGGAAGATTCAAAGCGCGGTAATCTACTGGCTTGTCATGAAATCACCCTCTCCAAAGAGATGTCTCCCAAGACTGATTTCGAAAGGGATCGCATGACAATTATACCCTGCCCTTCTGCGGTAGGATCTATAATGTATGCGATATTGTGTACCAGACCAGATGTAGCTTACGCACTGAGCGTTGTAAGCAGATACCAGTCAAACCCAGAAGAGAAGCACTGGACAGCAGTGAAGAACATTCTCAAGTACCTAAGAAGGACTAAGGAGATGTTCTTGGTGTACGGAGGAAAAGACCTCCAGATCGAGGCCTTTGCCGACTCCATCTTCCTGTAAGTGCACGGCGGCGCCCCGGCCGTCAATCCGACGCCGGAATGCGGAAGTGATGCTAAACTTTGATTTTTGAATCGGCACCACCGCGCACTATAAACCCGGATCGTGCCATTAAACTAGTCCTAGCTAACTACAAGATGGGGAAGAGAGATATACCGAGCGATCCGTGTCCTCCGGTCTTCTCGCCGTCGTCCCGATCTCCCGCGGAATGTCCGGTCTCCACCTCCTCGCCAGAAGGGCACCACGTCGCCTGCTTCTTTTACGGGCTCCCACCTCTATACCGAGGTAACTCGGGCACGAAGTTGGCGAGTCCACGTGTCCAAGATTTGCTGTAGAATGTGTGTAGAACTCAATTCTCATTTCGGGGTTTATGTTGCCTTTTGAGATGGTGGAGGAATGAAGTTTTGGAGATGGAGCTAAAAGGATTTTGTGCAATGACAATGAACAAAAATCCCCCACCCAAAAATATTGGGCAGCCCTCTCATATCAATGGCCGGCCATGCTCATGGGAGTGGAGAGAGTGAGAATGAGGGAGTGACTCTCACAAGAATAATACAAGAGAGAGAGAGAAAAATGTGATGATGAAAAACAATGATCACAAAGCAAGAACCTCACTCCACCAACCAATCAACAACCATGATTGCTTCAAAGGTCAGGCCATCATGAAAGAAGAAGAAGTCAAATGGTCAAGGGATGGTGCAACCATCATGACACTACAAGATGCAAATAACACCCTCCACAAATTGCTTATTTGCACAATTGCAAATAAGCCCTCCTCCACCAATCTTCGGCCAATGAAGGATACAAAAAATTTTGCCGAAACGGAAAGCAAACTGGCAACTCCAGAAAACTGATCCCGTAATAAATTACAGGAAAACCCCGATACTGTGTATACACACCCGCATCTGTATTCCGACCGAAATACAAATGCAATGAGACAAAATCTACACTGTACTATACTAGGATCCGGCTTAAACCAAAGCAGGCTAGTATTATCCGTCCGATCCTGATCTGTGCAATACCGCACGTATCTGATCGAAACCTGCCATATATCCATACGGCCTCTAGTACTAACCGTCCGATCCTGATGTGTGCAATACCGAACGTATCTGATCGAACCCTGCCATATCTCCATACGGCCTCTACAGCGTTTCGCTCGAAACTTGAGTAACTGAATGTGGGGGACTCTAAAGACTCGTCAATACTATGGCTGTGGATTTAACCACTAGCACGTCAGAGGTATTAGCCATACGTGATGGGCTACCAGCTATTGACCAAAAGGGACGTCGATGAGCGAACTCATCCTGACACCCTACTGAGCCTGTCAGTGACAATATCCGTACAGTCCGGTCCGTTCGTCTATGAGCATCGCATGGCGGGCCTAGGGGGTTGGTAAAAGTCAGACCCCCAAAAGAGGTACAAGTCGTGTCGGAGTGTAGCCCAGAACACCCTAAGATACTACTGGAATACCTACCAGTAAATCTCCTGCCTTGGCCAAGGACTTCGTGTAATGGCTCTCCTAGACACAGCGCGACCTCACCCCCAATACCGGGAGAGACGAACCCCTGAAGATCCGCTCACTTCCTCCATGTGGCTCGGGACTGTACCCAACTAAAACCTGTTTGCACGTCTCCTTTGAGCGTGGTAGGGTAGTAATCAAAGTACAGTGGGAACTCACACGAGACAAATGACGATCCTCAGGTTGATGAACTAACCTGTACACATGTCACCAGGGAACTGCTATCTGACGTCAGGTATAAGACCAACTAGCATGTTCCCGGCGAGTCATGTCCGGTGTACTCATAACCCAATGAGCACCTGTATACATCTTAGGTGAACCAACTGACACCAGTGGCTTGTGAGACCGGCCACCGCCCCTCGTCGGGGTCTCGACTATATACACTAGTCTACTCTGGAGTATCGTTTCCCTGTCTCGAAACTCCCACGACTAGGGACCTTTTAAGGATGTGCTTATAGACCCCAGCTCCCACGTATATGATCTCCCTCATACTGCTGGTGGTCAAGCAAGAATCCTAGGGGCTCTATCAACGTGCAATAGTGACATGTCAAGTCACCTAAAGCAGTACACGATGATAAAGATAAACCAGATAGCATACTATCATCTCGAGTAAGACTGTCCTACCGGGATAGGTCCTCCCTCAATCATTGCAATCACGTGCCTGTGATCCAATAATTGACTCTGAGGGCACTATCTCCAATAATTCCAAAGTGACAAGGATGACTCCAAGTCCATGTCGGGTTATGTCTTTACCTTCAATGGAGGGGCGGTCTGTTGGAAAAGTTCCAAGTAGGACACCGTTGTTGAGTCGACGATAGAAGCAGAGTATATCGCTGCATGTGACGCCGTGAAAGAAGCAGTCTGGATCAGGAAGTTCATGACAGAGCTTTAGATGGTTCCAACCATTGTTGATCCAATACCGTTGTATTATGACAACAACGACGCTATAGCTTTAGTGAAAGAACCAAGGTCCCATCAGAAGTTCTGACACATCTTGGGGCGGTTCCACCTGATCAGGGAGATCGTTGATCACCGGGAGATTGAGGTGCGGAGAGTAGAGACAGAGAAAAACATTGCAGATCCACTCATAAAGGTCATCCCTCAGACACAGTTCGAGAGGCTAATCGAGATGATAGGTCTGCGATATGCCAATACATGGCCTTAGTGCAAGTGGGAGATTGTTAGTGATATATGCCTTAGAGGCCATTATTGTATCATACAAGATTGTATATTATATATTGGAAGCTTGGGATATTCACAGTTATAATAGTCTTGCTCAAAATGGTAGTATGCTACTTGGTTTGATTCTACCTCAATATGTGCATTTGTTTCTTTTAGCATATCGCTCATACATATTGGTAGAGCCGTTAGGATCTTTGCTTGACTACCAGCATTGTGATGGCAGTCACACTAGTGGGGGCTGGGTAGTCTATAAGCACATCCTTATACAGGTCCCTAGTCGTAGGATTATCGAGACGGGGCATCGATACTCCAGAGAGACTAGTGTATATTCTTCTTATCCTAACAGAGGAGATGGTCTGTCCTATAGCCATTAGTATGTCGTACTGAAGATAGTATACAGGTGCTCATTGGGTTATGAGTTACACTGGACAGGACTCGTGGGGAACTGCTGGTTGGTATTATACCTATCGTCAGGTAGCAGTTCCCAGATGATATAAGTAAAGCTTAGTCCGTTGACTTGACATCTCTACTTCATCTCGAGTGTGTTCCCACTTTTCTTAGATTACTACCCTACCATGACTCAAAGGAGTCGTGCAAATAGGTAGTAATTGGGTGCAGTACCAAAGCACTTGGAGGAAGTAGCGGTTAGATAGGATTCGTCTCTCCTAGTATTGGGGGTTGATATCGCGCTGTGTTCGGAAAGCCATTACACAAAGTCCCTGGCCAGGGAAAGCGAGATTTACTGGTAGGTACTCCAGTAGTTTCTCAGGGTGTATTGAGCATTATCCCGGCATGACTTATTGCGCTGTTAGGGGTCTGACGTTTACCATCCCCTTAGGCTCGATATGTGAGTATCTTAGACTAACAGACCGGACTGTACTGAGATTGTCACAGATAGGATCAGTAGGAGTTTAGATGAGTTTGCTCATCGACCTTCCTATCGACAGATACCTGGGAAGTCGTTACGTGCAGCTAGTACCACTGACGCGCTTATGGTTAAACCCACTGCCAGCGTACTGTCGAGTCTTTAGAATCCCAGACAGAGGGTTTCCCTGCTTCGGGCAAAATGATGTAGAGCCGTATGGTTTTACGGCAGGGTTTCGATCATATACGTGTACTTGTGCACAGATGATATTCGGGCGGATAATACTAGTGAGCTTTGGTTTAAGCCGGATCCTAGCATTATATTTTTGGATTATTTTCGGCTCTTTGTATTCATATTTTTCGGAATACGGATACGGGTATGCATATACGGTGAGGGGTATTCTTGTAATTTTCTAAAGATTGCTTCTAGAAGAAGACACCTCATTTGTGATTTAATCCATTTTGTTAAATGGATAATGAGGTGGAGGTATCAGGTGTATCTTGGACTTGATTGAAGCATGGCTACTTGGTGACTCATTGTTTTTGTAACTATTGAAGCATGGTTGATTCAATTATTTGAATTATTATTTGCTTCATTATCACAAACCATTAGCCATTCTCTACACTCATTCTTATCATTACACTCTCATTCCTCCAAGATCTCTTCTTCTTCCTCAAACCCTAAAAGTCTCATATGTTGAGAAACCTAGGGTTAGTGAGACATATTAATCCATAATCATTCTCTACATCATCTAGGCTATCTAGTTTAGCGAACTAGGTACCCTAGTTACCTCGGTTTAGAGGTTGGATCTTGAAGTACATACTCTCGGGTGGATCATCTTAGACGCGAGGAGACCGACGTTGCAAGCATGATCCGTACACTCCGAGGAGCTTATGAAAAGGACAAGAAGACCCGAAGGACTAGTACACGAAGGTATAAAACTCTTACCGAGTAGTTAAACCTCCATATAGTTATAGCTAGTTAAGGTTCCATTAAGATCCTGGAGTTTAGTCGGTGTTGCGAGCTTCGTAAAATTCGTTTTTTGTATATTCCGCCTCCCCATAAGTTTGAGGGGTGCGCGCCATCGACTTAAAGGATCCAACCTTTCTTCAGTAGTTCGTCCAACAAAATACGGATCTCCTTCAATCCCTCCGGACTTAATCAGTATGGAGTTTTGATTACAGGTTGTGCACCAGGTTGTAAATCTATACTAAATTCAAGAGCTTGATCAGGAGGAAAACTTGATATGTTTTCATGGAACACATCCACGAAATCTTGAACTACCTAAGGTTTTTCTTCTTCAGCTGGTAAGGGGAACACTTCAGCATTCTTTGGTTTAGCACGGTAGCTTCCTGGCGCCAATGTTCTGTCTCTACATTTGAAATAAAAGACTTGGTGATCTGCTATCTCAAATACTACTCTCCTTTGACGGCGGTCAATGGTAGCATAAAATACTCCCAGCTAATCCATTCCCAACATAACATCAAAATTTGGTATGTCCAGTACTTTGAAATTTGCATAGAATGCTCGACCGCAAACTACAACTGGGTACTGATCATATCCCAAAGTTTCCTTCAAGACTCCATTCCTGGAACTGACATTCCGGCTTGAAATGAGTGGCTTCACGGGAATCGCGTGCGTTCTCATGAATCGTTGAGACATGAAGCAGTGCGAAGCTCCAGTGTCGAAAAGTGTGAGTGCAGGAAGGGTGGCTACTAGTATAGTACCTAAGTGGTGTGAGGTTAAACCTATAGAGTATAAACCTATAGAACCTTCACAAGGTAACGACCTGTAATCTTAATCTATACAATATCATACCTGAGGATAAAGGGGTAGATTGGTACGGAACGTATATCATAGCACGAGAGGTCACTTTAATAGACACATTCATGAATTCACGTGTCGTTGTCCCGTGGGTTATTGTTAGTTATATGTATTCCCTAGAGGCCATTATTGTACATATGATGTATATTATAGTGGATGCTTGGACATATATAGGAAGGACTTTCTTGCTCGACATTATAGTATTCTATCTGGTTGCTCTTTATCTTAACATGTACACTTATAGTCTCTCTGTTACATGTTGATAAAGCCCTTAGGATGAGTACTTGACTACCAGGATTATGATGCAGATCATACTAGTGGGTCCAGGGTAGTCCGTAAGTACATCCTTCAATTGTTCCTAGTCGTGGGAGTATCTAGACGGGGCATCGATATTCCAGAGTAGACCAGCGTATAAGTTTCTTGACCCATATGATGGGCGATGGATGATCCCACATCCATTGGTGTTTGACATCAAAGATTGTATACGGGTGCTCAGTGGAGACCGGGTACACTAAACATGACTCGCCAAGAACTCCTAGATGGTATTATACCTCACGTCAGATAGCAATTCTCTGGTGGCACTGGTACATGTTAGTCTGTTGACCCGAGATCATCATAGAGTCTTGTGTGATTTCCACCTTACCACGTTCAAGAGAATGTGAAAACCGGTGGTTTTTGGGTACATTCCCGAGTCATATGGAGGCAATGAGCGACAGGAGGGGATTTCGTCTCTCCCGGTATTGGGGGTTGATGTTGCTCCGTGCTCGATTGGCCATAACAAGAAATCCCTGGGCAGGGTTGCTGAGATTTATTGGCAAGTGTTATCAGTAGTTTCTCAAACTGTTATAGGCCTCACATCTATAGGATTTCTTGGCACGACAACAAGGTTTCGGGAGGCATCGCCCATGCCATTTTCACTAATTTGCCGTACAAAACAATACTAACCCTAGAATCTTTAACTAGTGACTTAGACGAAACATAATGTAAACTACTTTACATCTAAATTAGTAGGGATTACAACCTTTGTAGTCCGGTCCTTCACTTCTTTAGCTCCTTGATGTAGTCCCTTCGCTCCAAGTAGTGATCTTGCGGACTCTTGAACGGCTCCACAAGAAGAAACCAACGAGCTTGCACGAAGTCTTCGAGGCCGAAGATGATCTACGTCGATGAGTCACTAACCCAAGCTACCTCTTCACTAATGTGGGATTAGTGAAGCTAACACCCTATACTAAAGTGCTAATCTAGTAGAGGATAATGAAGTAGGATTTTTTTCTCACTTTAGAATTAATTTTCTCACTAATTTTAAGCTTCTCTCAAAAACCTAGAGAACTCTCTCTTGAGCTTGAGGAAGAAAAAGCAAATAATGGATGAAAGAGTGAATGGCAACCTTGGGTGCGAAAATATCTAATATCTCTCATGTAGAGACTTAACCATGAGTTTAGATAATGGTTGGGTTAACAAATATCTAGTATAAGACAAAACTAGTGGACTAGTTAATGGATCTCCAAGCTTCTCAAAGCTTCATGTCATGTGACCATTATCCAACCAATAATTGATTTACACTAAATAAATAAAACCGTCATTATCATTAGTATGGTGTAAGTCTCATACACCCATATTGCATGTATCATCAACCATGACACATAAAGAAAACACAATTAATATATAACATATATATATTAAGTGTGCACATGTGAGAAAAAGAAATGCTTAAGTGAGCTAATATTAGTTAACGTAAATTAATATATCAAATGTATAATTATACTTTAAATCATTAAATCAACACTTGATTTAATAATCCGGTTATATCTCATATGACCGACTAATATTATTTGTATCAACTTATCGAATCAACACTTGATTCGATAACCCGGCTATATCACATATAACCGACAGATACAATATCGACTTATCGAATCAACATTTGATTCGACAACCCGGCTATATCACATATAACTGATCAATACCTTATATCGCGAGAATAGAATACGGTATCACATACTCATATTAATCTCGGACCCGCACATATCACATATGTGCTCCTACTTCGTTTTGTCGGAGCCAGTGAAACTTCTGTGTAGGACACTAATGACTCGTCAATATGCCGGCAGTAGGTGATGATCACATCAAGCACCCACAAGCCATCAGCGGTAGTAGATAGACGTAACGGCTACCCGTGTATTGAACGATCAGAAGAACAGCAAGCAAACCCACTCTAACTCCTGCAAAAGCCCGTCGGTAACACAACCGTACAATCCGGTCTTTTTGTCTGATATGTCGCATATCTAATATAGGGGTGGTAAACGTCAAACCCTTATAACTGATAAGTCGTGCCTATGTGAGGCTCATAACAGGTCGAGAAACTACTGATAACACTTATCAGTAAATCTCCAAAGCAGCCCTGGCCAGGGACTTATCATTATGGCAAATCGAGCACAGCGCAACATCAACCCCCAATACCGGGAGAGACGAATCCCCTCTTATCGCTCATTGCCTCCATGTGATTCGGGACTGTATCCAAAAGCCACCGTTTTGCACGTTCTGTTGAACATGGTAAGGTGGAAATCAAAGCACAGTGGGAATCACACAAGACTCTATGACGATCTCTGGTCTACAGACTAACCTATACCAGTGTCACTAGAGAACTTCTATCTGACGATAGGTATAATACCAACTAGGAGTTCTCGGTGAGTCTCTCCTTGTATTAGGGGTTGATATTACGCTGTGTTCAGAAATCCATTACACAAAGTCCCTGGCCAGGGCAAGCGAGATTTACTGGTAGGTACTCCAGTAGTTTCTCAGGGTGTATTGAGCTTTATCCCGACATGACTTATTGCGCTGTTAGGGGTCTGACGTTTACCATCACCTTAGGCCCGATATGTGAGTATCTTAGAATAACAGACCGGACTGTACGGAGATGTCACGGCCCGAAAGTACGGAACATGACCGGCACCTAAACTACGAACGTCTCGAGACGTACGTAATCTAAGTAAACCGAAAACCCAGAAATCCAAACCAAGAAAAGTAGTAGAGTGCAGGAAAAACCAACTTAAAGCAAGTAATTTCAATAGCATAAGCCGAATTATGCGGTTTTTAAAACATCAAAAATTTACTGAAAATTTCGGCAGAGTCTCCTTTGTAAAAACTGGTCCCCAAACGGGATACAACATGAATAGTATACGAAATCAAGAAAAAGGCATCCCCAAGCGGGAGCTAGCTCTTCGTCAATCAACGGTCACAACCACACAAGCAATATAATATACAATGCCAACGGCGAGGATCAAAACTCAAAAGGGAACTCAAAACCACCAGAAATATAACGAGCGACTCTAAGGTCGAAAGAATAAACAACACTGGTCTCTATCTCAATAAATACATGTTTGGTTGATGGAATTTACTAAATACAACGGAATAATATTATACAAGGTAATATGATGGGTACGATACAAGAAAAACCCACCTACTAGCAAGTCACCCGAATGAAACTGAGCCCGCAAAGCCGTAAAGAAACATGTACGACAAAACCTGCAAGAAACTGGGGCACAACGGGGGTGAGTTGCCAACTCGTGAATAGAAAAACATCTACGAATAAAAATCGCATATATGACGCAATCCTAGGTCATACGATCATAATATATAATCCTCCAATAACATGCAGCCTATAACAAGGCTAGGGTAAATATCTAACCCGAGTGTAATCTCATGTGCCTGTGTCAGTGCCTCATGTAGAAATATATCATATGAATGAGGTATGAATGCACGGAACAGAATGCATGTACTGACGAAAACTTCTTTCATAAATCAGTGAGATTTCTGTATTTTTAAAGTGAGGTACCATAAATGAAATCAGCATAAAACAGTGCCCAGCATCGACACAAAACAAGTGTCCAAATATCTCGATATCTCTGTATCACAATCTCTGTACCTCAATATCTCAAAATCAATATCTAGGGTGCCGTCAATCCAGACCGGCCCCTACCATCCATCTCAAGACCACGACGGTATCCTCTGGATATCCGACGCGTCGGTAATATCACCGGTCGGTAGTGCTCCCCTGCCAGGCTCAACGTCAACAACACATTCCTCTTGCCCCGGGGTACCGCACCGGGCCCACCATGTACCCGAAACGGTTCATCCATCTCCTCGAATCGGGTCTCGAAATCCATCAGCAAACTCATGGTGGACGACTCATACATCATAGGAAAACCGCATTTTTTTTATTTAAAAAGAAAGAAAGCAGTTTATATATGTTTTGCGGTTTTCCTCCAAATCCATAAAATATCATGGGAATCCGAATCATCAATAGCATGTAAAACCATGAATATAAGCATGAGAATCCATGAATATGGCATAACAATGATTAACAGTATGCATGAAGTAGCAGGTAATAACTACAATGTCTAAACTATTAGTTAACATGCTATGTCAAGCAATAATATTTTCTAAGGTGTACGTGACATGGCAATTACCGATGAAGATGTGTGTGAGCCGGCAAGTAAGTGTACGTGGTACATACGCATCATCGGTAATGGTGATGGTGTCCTAACAGCATGATATCAATAATGGAGTATGAAACATAATATAAGCATGCGATGCGAAGCGAACCACAATAAGGAGCGGGAGCTGAAAACTAGACGCAACTATAACTAATCTGCATTAATCTAATAGAAGTCCTACAAATGGTGCCTTTTGAAATAACACGAATCAGGGGGTTTTGAAAATAGGGGCTACGGTGTTTTTATGAAAAGATACGTCCTTTGAAATATCCGTAGGATCCCTTGACCTGTCTTTTAAAATACCCACGACCCGCTAGTTTGAAATAGGTGGGAGTCTAATCTAATCTAACAACTACACTAAACTATACGGCTGAACTAACAAGCTAAGCTACAGGTAAGGAAACCGCCAAACTTCTGAGTCGATACATATACATACCTGTATATATATTAAGCGGTGATCCCGCCTCAATAATATCATATCCGATATCATATCTATAATCAGACATCCCAAGTCAAGAGTGCGGATCAATCATCAAAATATAGCTCGTACGTAAATCCGTCGTACGGCATCCCAAATCTGGGTACGGGTCAATATCACATTCATCATACTATTCATCTGATATCCTCTTTATCAAATATCATGATCGGGGTACTGATCTACATCTAGTAAAATATTGATACCATCTATGTATGCATGCATGTATAAGAATCACTACGTCAAAAAGGCCCGCTAAAACATCATGTCGTATCTCAATACGAACCAAAACACATCACGGATCTTCTGGCCTCAAGCCCAATATCATCGACTCATCTCAAATCCCAATTACTATCCTCAAATCCAGTATATAAACACATAGTCCCATACCAATGTGTAAATATACACATCAATATATAAACCCATGTACGCACATATGAAAGAAGAATGTATGCAAATATGGGTGTGTGTGTGTGTGTGGTGCAACCACTACTCTAGGGTTTCGCAACACTAAACCAATCCAATCACACCAAGGATCCATCTCTATCATCAATAATCTCAACCAATATATAAACAATATATATATGTGTGCATACGTATTCGTATACATCACCACGAACTGCGGGGGTGCTATACGCCATCCACCCGACTTCTTCCCGTAGATATAAATCTACTCACCTGGTCCTCGCTTGCCGGTGCCGACGCCGCCACGCGCTTGCTTGTCGTCTCGAAGTCCACATGGGGTACCTACATATCATAACGCACCGTATCGCATTAAAATCCGACTCATGACCAAAACGACGCACGAATCCCACATAGGTCAAAACCTATGGTTGCTTCACAAATCGACCCAAAAACCCTCGATGTCGGCGTACAAACGCCAAACCATCGAGAAAAATCCAATCACATTCATTTGCACATTCACGAACACTAATTTTAATATAAACTAGGTTAAAACTCACAAAAACCCCAATTTCACTTAAAAAGTCATTTTTCCGTAAATCTAGCAAGCGCAATTCGCCGTTTTTGTACAAAACATGATGTTTAAATGAATGTAGCGGCCAATATACTTATTATATATCTTAAATAAGTCATAGAAACAAATTCCGGAATTTAATCTCATTAAATTCCAAAAACCCTAATATTCTAGTTTACAAAATACCCTTTTTTAACAATTTTAAAGCAACAATACATAATTCAACAACTAGACTAGGTTTCGCACAACCTAAGGTGTTAAAATACTCATTAACATGCCAAAGACATGATGAAAGCCTTATCATATTTTAATTCTCAATTTAACACAATATTTAAAAAAAACTAGTTTGCAATATATATACTTATCACAAATTTAAATTAACAAAAATGCAACTAGCAACTAGATTTGTTTTTAGCAAGCAATTATAAGTTAATCTACCCATCACAATCCTAATCAAATGCTCAAACCCTAATCCTCATTCAAAACCATACACTTGAAATTTCAAACTTCAATTCAAAACCCTTTTTCTTTCATAAACACCTAAATAAACACTTAATTAACTTAGCTTTAAGAAATTAGTAACAAATTAAGCAAAAATGTTTAGAATTATACCCAAAAACATTTGAAGATACACAAGCATCCATGGACCTCCAAAATGCTCTCTTTTCACAAAGATCCATGCTATACGGGCTAAGCTAAAATGGGTAGGAGTCGGATTTGGGTTTTGGGATTTTTTTTGATGGATTTTGGGCAATTTTTGATGAAGTTTTGAAGAGAAAAGAGAAGGGAAATGTGGGGGGGGGGGGGTTGCTGCTGTGTAGGAGAGAGGGGGTCGGCTGAAATGGGAAGGGGAGAGGAGAGAGAGGGAGGTAGGGAAAGTGGGGGGAGAAAGTCAAAGTCCAACCAAAGTCAAAAGTCTAACTAATTTATCCATTTTCTTTTCTTTTCTTTCATTTCTTTTCCTTTGAAATTCAAATGGGGACAAAAATGGGGGCTGCCGAATTCAGCCAAGGGGAGAAGTGAATGGGGGTGTGTGGGTGTGGGTACGGGTGTGGGGTGACGAAAAATGATAAATACAATACCCCAAACATCCATTTACGCTAAAAAAGTCTTTTTTTCTTAAATAATTTCTAAACCGTTTTGCCAAATAATTTCATTCCAAAAACCACATGATAAAATTTTATTTAATGTTTTATGATGCACAAAATTTGTTTCAACTCATTCCAATTTGTAATTTTCCTTAATTAAATGTATTAGTGACGGCTTAAAATAATAATAAAATAATATTTTTTTCAGAAAATTTGAAATTTCACCAGCGGCTCAATAAACACCAAATAATAGCAATTAAAAAGCTAGAATATGTATATTTAATTTTTATAATAAGATATTTGTATTTTGACTTTTTACATAAAACCCCCTTATTTTACCGTTTTTTCCGAAATTTCACCGAAACGATTTTCAAAACGTTACAGGAGATTGTCACAGATAGGCTCAGTAGGAGTTTAGATGAGTTTGCTCATCGGCCTTCTTATCGACAGATACCTGGGTAGTCGTTACGTGCAGCTAGTACCACTGACGCACTTGTCGTTAAACCCACTGCCAGCGTACTTTCGAGTCTTTAGATTCCCAGACAGAGGGTTTCCCTGCTTCGGGCTAAATGATGTAGAGCCGTATGGTTTTACGGCAGGGTTTCGATCACATACGTGTACTTGTGCACGGATGATGTTCGGGCGGATAATACTGGTGAGCTTTGGTTTAAGCCGGATCCTAGCATTATATTTTTGGATTATTTTCGTCTCTTTGTATTCATATTCTTCGGAATACGGATGCTGGTATGCATATACGGTGAGGGGTATTCTTGTAATTTTCTAAAGATTGCTTCTAGAAGAAAACACCTCATTTGCGATTTAATCCATTTTGTTAAATGGATAATGAGGTGGAGGTATCAGGTGTATCTTGGACTTGATTGAAGCATGGCTACTTGGTGACTCATTGTTTTTGTAACTATTGAAGCATGGTTGATTCAATTATTTGAATTATTATTTGCTTCATTATCATAAACCTTTAGCCATTCTCTACACTCATTCTTATCATTACACTCTCATTCCTCCAAGCTCTCTTCTTCTTCCTCAAACCCTAAAAGTCTCATATGTTGAGAAACCTAGGGTTAGTGAGACATATTAATCCATAATCATTCTCTACATCATCTAGGCTATCTAGTTTAGCGAACTAGGTACCCTAGTTACCTCAGTTTAAAGGTTGGATCTTGAAGTACATACTCTTGGGTGGATCATCTTAGACGCGAGTAGACAGACGTTGCAAGCACGATCCGTACACTCCGAGGAGCTTATGAAAAGGACAAGAAGACCCGAAGGACTAGTACACGGAGGTATAAAACTCTTACCGAGTAGTTAAACCTCCATATAGTTATAGCTAGTTAAGGTTCCATAAAGATCCTGGAGTTTTGTCGGTGTTGCGAGCTTCGTAAAAATCGTTTTTTGTATATTCCGCCTCGCCATAAGTTTGAGGGGTGCGCGACATCGACTTAAAGGATCCAACCTTTCTTCAGTAGTTCGTCCAACTAAATACGGATCTCCTTCAATTCCTCCGGACTTAACAGTATAGAGTTTTTATTTCAAGTTGTGCACTAGGTTGTAAATCAATACTAAATTCAAGAGCTTGATCAGGAGGAAAACTTGATATGTCTTCATGGAACACATCCTCGAAATCTCGAACTACCTAAGGTTTTTCTTCTTCAGCTGGTAGGGGGAACACTTTAGCATTCTTTGGTTTAGCACGGTAGCTTCCTAGGGGCAATGTTCTGTCTCCACTTTTGAAATAAAAGACTGAGTGATCTGCTATCTCAAATACCACTCTCCTTTGACGGCGGTCAATGGTAGCATAAAATACTCCCAGCCAATCCATTCCCAACATAATATCAAAATTTAGTATGTCCAGTACTTTGAAATTTGCGTAGAATTCTCGACCGCAAACTACAACTGGGTACTGATCATATCCTAAAGTTTCCTTCAAGACTCCATTCCCGGAACTGAAATTCCAGCTTGAAATGAGTGGCTTCACGGGAATCGCGTGCGTTCTTATGAATCGTTGAGACATGAAGCAGTGTGAAGCTCCAGTGTCGAAAAGTGCGAGTGCAGGAAGGGTGGCTACTAGTATAGTACCTAAGTGGTGTGAGGTTAAACCTATAGAGTATAAACCTATAGAACCTTCACAAGGTAATGACCTATAATCTTAATCTATACAATATCATACCTGAGGATAAAGGGGTAGATTGGTACGGAACGTAAATCATAGCACGAGAGGTCACTTTAATAGACACCTTCATGAATTCACGTGTCGTTGTCCCGTGGGTTATTGTTAGTTATATGTATTCCCTAGAGGCCATTATTGTACATATGATGTATATTATAGTGGATGCTTGGACATATATAGGAAGGACTTTCTTGCTCGACATTATAGTATTCTATCTGGTTGCTCTTTATCTTAACATGTACACTTATAGTCTCTCTGTTACATGTTGATAAAGCCCTTAGGATGAGTACTTGACTACTAGGATTATGATGCAGATCATACTAGTGGGTCCAGGGTAGTCCGTAAGTACATCCTTCAATTGTTCCTAGTCGTGGGAGTATCTAGACGGGGCATCGATATTCCAGAGTAGACCAGCGTATAAGTTTCTTGACCCATATGATGGGCGATGGATGATCCCACATCCATTGGTGTTTGACATCAAAGATTTTATACGGGTGCTCAGTGGAGACCGGGTACACTAAACATGACTCGCCGAGAACTCCTAGATGATATTATACCTCACGTCAGATAGCAGTTATCTGGTGACACTGGTACATGTTAGTCTATTGACCCGAGATCGTCATGGTGTCTTATGTGATTCCCACTGTGCTTTGATTTCCACCTTACCACGTTCAAGAGAATGTTCAAAACGGCGGTTTTTGGGTACATTCCCGAGTCATATGGAGGCAATGAGCGACAGGAGGGGATTTCGTCTCTCCCGGTATTGGGGGTTGATGTTGCTCCGTGCTCGATTGGCCATAACAAGAAATCCCTGGGCAGGGTTGCTGAGATTAACTGGTAAGTGTTATCAGTAGTTTCTCAAACTGTTATGGGCCTCACATCTATAGGATTGCTTGGCACGACAACAAGGTTTCGGGAGGCATCGCCCATGCCATTTTCACTAATTTGCCGTACAAAACAATACTAACCTTAGAATCTTTAACTAGTGATTTAGACGAAACATAATGTAAACTACTTTACATCTAAGTTAGTAGGGATTACAACCTTTGTAGTCCGGTCCTTCACTGCTTTTGCTCCTTGTTGTAGTCCCTTCGCTCCAAGTAGTGATCTTGCGGACTCTTAAATGGCTCCACAAGAAGAAAGCAACGAGCTTGCACGAAGTTTTCGAGGCCGAAGATGATCTACGTCGATGAGTCACTATCCTAAGCTACCTCTTCACTAATGTGGGATTAGTGAAGCTAACACCCTATACTAAAGTGCTAATCTAGTAGAGGATGATGAAGTAGGATTTTTTCTCACTTTAGAATTAATTTTCTCACAAATTTTAAGCTCCTTTCAAAAACCTAGAGAACTCTCTCTTGAGCTTGAGGAAGAAAAAGCAAATAATGGATGAAAGAGTGAATGACAACCATGGGTGCGAAAATATCTAATATCTCTCATGAAGAGACTTAACCATGAGTTTAGATAATGGTTGGGTCAACAAATATCTAGTATAAGACAAAACTAGTGGACTAGTCAATGGATCTCCAAGCCTCTCAAAGCTTCATGCCATGTGACCATTATCCAACCAATAATTGATTTACACTAAATAAATAAAACCTTCATTATCATTAGTATGGTGTAAGTCTCATACACCCATGTTGCATGTATCATCAACCATGACACATAAAGAAAACACAATTAATATATATCACATATATATTAAGTGTGCACATGTGAGAAAAAGAAATGTTTAAGTGAGCTAATATTAGTTAATGTAAATTAATATATCAAATGTGTAATTATACTTTAAATCATTAAATCAACACTTGATTTAATAATCCGGTTATATCTCATATGACCGACTAATATTATGTGTATCAACTTATCGAATCAACACTTGATTCGATAACCCGACTATATCACATTTAACCGACAGATACAATATCGACTTATCGAATCAACATTTGATTCGACAACCCGGCTATATCACATATAACTGATCAATACCTTATATCGCGAGAATAGAATACGGTATCACATACTCATATTAATCTCGGACCCGCACATATCACATATGTGCTCCTACTTCGTTTTGCCTGAGCCAGTGAAACCTGTATGTAGGACACAAATGACTCGTCAATACGCCGGCAGTAGGTGATGATCACATCAAGCACCCACAAGACGTCAGTGGTACTAGCTAGACGTAACGGCTACCCAGGTATTGAACGATCAGAAGATCAGCAAGCAAGCCCGCTCTAACTCCTGCAAAAGCCTGTCGGTAACACAACCGTACAATCCGGTCTTTTTTTCTGATATGTCGCATATCTAATATAGGGGTGGTAAACGTCAAACCCCTATAACCGATAAGTCGTGCCGATGTGAGGCTCATAACATGTCGAGAAACTACTGATAACACTTATCAGTAAATCTCCGTAGCAGCCCTGGCCAGGGACTTATCATTATGGCCAATCGAGCACAGCGCAACATCAACCCCCAATACCGGGAGAGACGAATCCCCTCCTATCGCTCATTGCCTCCATGTGATTCGGGATTGTACCCCAAAGCCACCGTTTTGCACGTTCTGTTGAACGTGGTAAGGTGGAAATCAAAGCACAGTGGGAATCACACAAGACTCTATGACGATCTCTTGTCTACAGACTAATCTATACCAGTGTCACTAGAGAACTTCTATCTGACGATAGGTATAATACCAACTAGGAGTTCTCGGTGAGTCTGTTCAGTGTACCCAGTGTCCCCTGAGCACCCGTATACCCTTTTTGATGTCTAACACCAATGGATGTGGAATCACCCATCGCCCATCGTATGGTCAAGAAGCGTATACGCTAGTCTACTCTGGAATATCGATTCCCTATCTCGATACACCCTCGACTAGGAACAATTTTAGGGTGTACTTGTAGACTACCCTTGGCCCCCACTAGTATGATCACCATCATAGTCCTGGTAGTCAAGTACACATCCTAAGGGCTTTATCAACATGTGAGAGCAAGACAACATCACATATACAAGTAAATATGTTAAGATAAAGAGCAACTAGATAGCATACTATCATGTCGAGCAAGAAAGTCCTCTCTATATATATCCAAGCATCCACTATAATATACATCACATGTACAATAATGGCCTCTAGGGCATACATATAACTAACAATCTCCCACTTGCACTAAGGCCAGTTGTTGTAGTATCTCATACCCAACATCCCGAAGAGTCTCTCAAATAATAACTGGGGAATGACCTTGGTAAGTGGATCCGCCGTGTCGTCTTTCATGTCAACCCTCCTGACCTCGATCTACCGGCGATCAACTATCTCCCGGATCAGGTGATACCGCCTCAGAATATGCTTGGATCGCTGATAGTACCTGGGTTCCTTGGCTAAGGCCACTGCTTCATTGTTATTTCAATACAAAGGTATTGGATGCTCAATGGATGGAACCACACCAAGTTCAGTTATGAACTTCTTCATCCAGACAGCCTCTTTGGCAGCATCGTTGGCAGCGATGTATTCAGCCTCTATCATCGAGTCTGCCACGGTTTCCTGTTTGGAGCGCTTCCAACAAACCGCCCCTCCATTGAGGGTGAAGAAAAATTCCGAGACCGACATAGAGTCGTCCTTATCACTCTAGAAGCTCGAATCGGTAAAAGACTCCACTTGGAGTTCTTCGTTACCATACACCAAGAACATCTCTTTAGTCCTTCTCAAGTACTTGAGAATGTTCTTCACAGCTGTCTGGTGACTCTCTCAAGGATCTTCATGATACCTACCCACTACACTTAGTGAGTATGCTACATCGGGTCTGGTACATAACATCGCATAGATGCTAGAGCCTACTGCCGAAGCATAGGGTATCCTTTGCATGCGAGCTCTCTCCAAATATGTCTTGGGAGACATCTCTTTAGAGAGAGTGAGTCCTGTGATCGTGGGTAAATTCCAACGCTTGGATTCTTCCATACTAAACCTCTTTAGTATGGTGTCATTGTACCTGGATTGGGAAAATCCCAGTATTCGTTTAGATCTATCTCTATAGATCTTAATCCCTAAGATTTAGGAGGCATCACCTAGATCTTTCATTGAGAATCTTTATGATAAGAAGAGCTTGACCGATTGAAGCATATGAACATCATTTTCTATCCAGAGTATGTCATCCACGTACAATACGAGGAAGACAACCTTACTCTCTTCCACCTTCTTGTATATACAAGGTTCATCTACGTTTTTGATGAAGTCAAACTCTTTGACTACCACTTCAAAACAGATGTTCCAATTCTGTGATGCCTGCTTTAACTCGTAGATGGATTTAAGCAGCTTGCATACCTTTCCGCTGCTCCCACTGTATACGAAGCCCTCTGGCTGAGTCATGTACACGCACTTTTCTAAATCACCATTTAGAAAGGCGGTGTTAAAATCCATTTGCCAGATTTCGTAGTCATGGTATGTAGCGATGGCAAGCAAGATCCGGATGGACCTAAGCATAGCCACTGGAGAATAGGTTTCATCATAGTCCATACCTGGTCTTTGACAAAAACCTTTTGCAACAAGTCTAGCTTTGAAAGTCTCAACTTTTCCATCTACACTAAGTTTCTTCTTAAAGATCCATTTTCTCCCGATGGGTTTTACCCCTTCAGGAGAAACTTCCAAAGTCCATACTTTGTTGGTGTACATGGATTCCATCTCAGATCGCATTGCATCGAACCATTTCACAGAGTCTTCACTCGTGATGGCCTGCTCGAAGCTAGTTGGGTCATCATCTACCATGATGCAATCTTTGCCCCCACCGTCTACGAGAAAACCGTAGTATCTCTCAGGTGCATGAGGAACCCTACTAGATCAGCGGAGAGGCTGAGGTTCGTTGGGAGGTATCGAATCCTCTGGTTCTACCAAATCTTCTGTCGTAGTTTGTATCGCTGGAACTTCTTCCAGTTCTACCTCCTCGCCACTAATTTCCTTTACAAGAATTTTTTTTTCTAAAAAGGTGGCATGTGGAGAAACAAACACCTTTTGTTCCTCGGTGTGGTAGAAGATATACCCTCGCGAATGTTTGGGATATCCAATAAACTTACACAGAAAAGATCTTTCCTCGAGCTTGTCCGGATTTTGTGTTTTCACATATGCCGGACAACCCCATATCCTCACATAATTAAAATATGGTCTCTTCCCTTTTCATATCTTATATGGAGTGGTTGACACATATTTGGTGGGAACCATATTCAATAGGTCTGCAGCTGTCTCCAGTGCATAACCCCAAAAGGAAACAGGTAACTTAGCAGTGCTCATCATAGAGCGCACCATATCTAATAGGGTGCGATTCCTCCGGTCCGATACACCGTTGTGCTGTGGTGTATACGGAGGAGTAAGCTGAGAGAGAATCCCAGTTTCTTTTAGATAGTCATGGAATTCCGTGCTCAAGTATTCTCTTCCCCGATCGGATCGTAGGATTTTAATAGTTTTACCCGTCTGGTTCTCAACTTCATGCTTATATTCTTTCAATTTCTCAAAAGCTTCAGACTTGTGTTTCATCAGGAAAACATGTCCATATCTTGAGAGATCGTCGATGAATGTAATGAAGTACGAGGAACCATTCCTGGCATGTGTAGACATGGGACCGCATACATCACTATGTATCAGTCCCAAGAGTTTTGTAACTCTTTCTCCGCGTCCACCAAATGGAGTTTTGGAATTTTACCTTTCAGACTTGACTGGAAAGTGTCATAAGATGAAAATTCGAACGGTTTCAAATATCCATCTTTATGAAACTTAGCTAGTCGTGTCTCATTGATATGACCTAGTCTACAATGCCACAAGATGGATTCGTTCATTTCTGAACTCTTCCTCTTATGTGTGTTTTGTACATTAAGAACTGTGGTTTGATTTAGAATGTATATGCCATTATTTAACGAGCCTGATCCAATCAACTTTTGATTCAGGAAGATGTTCATAATATTATCCTGTACTATAAAATTATATCCTTCTTTACTTAATAAAGAAACTGATATAAGATTGCCTATCAGGGTCGGTATGTAATAGCATTCGTTCAGAATCAATATATTACCATTTGGTAAAACAAGATGATATTCGCCAACTGCTTTGGCTGCAACATTTGCACCATTCCCTACTAGTACAGAATGATCACCTACTCCCAGTTCTCTACCCTTCCTTAGCCCGTGTAACATATTACATATGTGGGATCCTGATCCAGTATCTAATACCCGGGACGTAGAGTGTATTGAGAAACATTTCTGGGTGACTAACATACCCGAAGAAGATGCATCAACATGCTCATTATTCATTTGGGTGGCGTGGGAAACCGGATATTTGTCTATTTCCTGCTCGAACTTGTAACAATTATAAGTTGTAGCTGAACCAACGTTCCCCTGCTCAGCATAAAAAGTGGATTCGGTCAATACATCCATATTATTATCTTGATTAAGGCCTGACATGGTTGCTACCTGGAGTGAGAGAGAAAAAAACACTTAGTGTATGCTCTTACAAATATCAGATTGGTTATTTATCTTATCTAATCGATGTCTCCCACTTCTATTCTCAAATTTTCCTTCAAACCTTAAAAAGAAAATTCAGCCAGGATTAATTGCATTCTACAACTTCGCTAACCGTTCAGCCAGGCCAGTGCCGGTACTTCTGAGGGAGGTTCCTCGTGCTTTCGCACGGACCTAATTAAAATAAACCTCATTTTCCCACAGGCGTAACCCTTTGACACCTTTCTAGACACCTAATGAGTTAGTTAATTTTAGAGTGCAAAACTCACCCGGGAGCAACTATTGCTCACAGTGGGATCGGGATCCTACAATCACATAGAAGGTATGCAATCTCATTGTAAATTTCAACACTTGAAATTCCTGATAATACTTTTTCTCCTAGCGTCCTATGACCTTGATGCAGGCCAACAAACTATAGTCCGCTAGTCAAGTTCATCCCCGTATATTTCTTGATTGAATTAAACCCACTTGCACGACCCTTCACGCATGCCAACAAAGACGCACGACTACCCTAATCCAATCTCATCTCATTTCGCATATAAGCACTAGTTAGATACCGCACACTACTCCTTAACGCAGGCCAACAAACGTAGCACGAATACTAAGTAGTACTTATCTGAAATGACGGAGCGCTAGGCAGGTTTTTAAGAAAACCATGAGCGTAATGAACTTGATGTAGTTGTAGAAACAAGTGATTTTTGAAAAGGAGTATTTTTGAGGCTTTTTACTAGTTTTGCTAAAGATGTCACTCCCGGTGAATGGATCTCGGCTCTTTTCTTATCGAATAAGGTGCAGGATATTTCATAAATACCGCTATGCAAAGCAAGAACTAAAAGAAGCAATCAAAAGACAAAACCGAATGGGTTGTAGCATCTGCTAGTTTTGCTAAAGAGGTTACTCCCGGTGAAGGGATCTCGGCTCTTTCCTTATCGAATAAGGTGTTGGATATTCTATAAGGAATACCGCTATGCAAAGCAAAAACGAGAGCTTCCTTTTTTGAAAATTTGATTCTACAACATCTTTTAGGTTTCTTTTTCTTTCATTAATCTCATTAATGAATTCCCATCATTTATGCTTCCTAAGCATCACAGAAGAAACGAAAATACAACGTACGCTTATGCCATCCGCATTCTCCACAGTGTCCCGTTATGCACCGTTAGGTTACTTAACTAACAACTATTGGATATATATGCCCTAGGGGCCTTCATTGTATAGGATGCTAAGGATATGTATGTACATGACAATCTTGCTTGATATGATAGTACGCTATTTAGTTTGTCTTTATCTTAACATGTGATGTATTTTACTTTGTATTTCATATATTGTATACATGTTGATAAAGCCCGTAGGGTGTTTTCCTGACTACCGGCGTTGTGATGGCAATCATACTTGTGGGAGTTGGATGGTCAATAGGCACATCCTTAAATGTCCCTAGTCACAGGAGTATCGAGACTGGGCATCGATGCTCCAGAGTAGACTAGTGTATACATATCTAAACCCTGACGAGGGGCGATGGATTGGTCCCACAGCCATTGGTGATGTGCACCGAAGATTGTATACAGATGCTCACTGGTTGTGAGTACACCGGACAAGACTCGCCGAGAACTGACTAGATGGTATTATACCTAGCATCAAATATCAGTTCTCAGTGAAATGTGTGCAGATAGTCTGTCAACTTGAGGTCGTCATTTGTCTCGTGTAAGTTCCCACTGTGCTTTGATTACTACCCTACCACGGCTCAAAGGAGTCGTGCAAACAGGTTTTAGTTGGGTACAGTCCCGAGCCACATGGAGGCAGTGAGCGAATGTTAGGGATTCGTCTCTCCCAGCATAGAGAGTCGATATCGCACTGTGATTGGTTGGTCATTACCATAAGTCCCTGGCCAAGGCTGATTGAGAATTACTGGTGGACGGACCAGTAGATTCTCGGATGGTCTTAAGCCACCCAGACACGACTTGTACGGTTATTAGGGGTCTGACATTTTCCACCACCCTAGACCTTACATGCGATACTATCAGACGTACAGACCAGACTGCACGGATATTGTCACGGACAGGCTCAGTAGGGGTTACGGACGAGTTCGCTCGTCGGGCTCCTTTTCGACATGCACCTGGGTTGCCGTTATGTACAGCTAGTGCCACTGACGGACTTGTGGTTAAACCCACTGCCAGCATACTATCGAGTCTTTAGAGTCCCACACAGAGGGTTTCCCTGGATCAGGCGAGACGATGTAGACACCGTATGGTCTTACGGCAGGGTTTCGATCTCATTCATGTACTGGCTACTCGAATGATGTTTGGACAGATAATACTAGTGGGCTTTGGTTTAAGCCAGATCCTAGTATTGTAGTATTGGATTATACTGGTCTCTGTGTATCCGTATTTTTCGGAATACAGAAACGGGTATGAAAATACGGTGTGGGCATTCTTGTAATTTGTAATTTCACAAGGATGAGCTTCTAGAAGGAGACACCTCATTATAGATTTATTCTTTTTATATAAAGGATTAATGAGGTGGAAATGAGGAGATTTTTTAGGCATGGGTTGAAAGCATGGCTAAGTAATTGTTTATTCACTTTGGAGCTACTATTCAAGTATGGTTGTAATTTGTGAGATTATTTAATTCCATGGATGAATTATTGCCTCAATACTTAGGCATTCTCTCATCTCATTTCTATTATCATTATCATAAAAGCTTTCTCTCTTTCTTCCTCAAGCTCATACACTTGCATGTGTTGCAAAACAATGAGCTTTGAGATCAACTAGTCCAATACACATTCTCTCTACATCTACTTAGTCATCTTCCCTAGCAAGCAAGATCACTAAGTTATCTCATGGAGGTTGGAGCTTGACCATAGGCCCTCGGGTGGATCCATTTATGGCGCAAAGGAGACCGACAACCGAACTCTTTCAAGACCTAGAAGAAGCAAAAGAAAGGAGATCAAGAGGAAGCTTGAACCAAGGAGCCACTTGAAGACCCGAAGGACTAGGAACGAGGGTATAACTCTTGAACATAGTGGTTAGCTCTCTTTCTTAGTCTATTTTTGTTAGCTAAGGTTTAATAAAGATCCTAAAAGTGGAATAAGTCTATGTTGCAAAGCTAAAACAAGTTTCTTTTGTTATGAGAAAAATCGTTTTTAAAGTATTCCGCCTCCCCGCGAGCTGTGGGGTGTGCAACATAGACTTACACTAGTATCAGTGCCAGGTTAAACCCTAGCTAACAGTTTAAACGAAGTAAGAAACTACGAAACCGAAACAACTATGAAAACAACGAAACACGGATCAAGTTTCTGTCAATTTTTGAAGAGCCTCTAAAATTTTTTCAAACAGTTGCAGAGTGCTCCCTATACTGTCAAATGAACATAGAACAAAAACGAGGTAATTCCACCTAGAAGTGGCCGGCCACATGGCCTCTTTTTCCGATCTCTCCGGCCCTGTAGGGTTGTATTGCCTTGAATTTTGTTCTGTGTTCTCATATCTTGGATTTGGGGTTTCAGGTGTTGTTTGCAATTGCCAATTTTTACTGCACTGTTAAACTTGTTATGTGGCAATCATGTAGCGCTTCGAAGTCGTAGTTTTTACTGTCGTTTATATTTTTCAGTTTTTATCTGTGATGATATATGTGTTTCAAAATGTCCTCTAATCGCTATACGTCGGTTAATGGGGGTTGCACATATCTGTGTTTGATTGGCTTGTGTATATGAACTGTATTGGATCGTCGATGATAAATAGCCGGGGGATGTGAGATGAGTGTTTTCTTTTCTTTCATTCGATGTAATTTGTAATATTGATGTAATATTATTTTTCGGGGCACATCCGGGTTGAGGTTGTAGCCACCGTTGTACTATTTTTTTTATTGTTTTTGCTCCTAATGAGGGGTGCACAAACTACCGGGTTATTTGAAGTGCCGAGTGACCTACTCACTTTGTTGAGGGAGGTTGCTCCACTTCGGGAATTTGGCGGGTAGTTTGCCGCACCCGTAGGGGTCTAGGGTGGGGTTTTGGCTATTCATCACGACCGTGGAACCCGTCTTTCGTTATGGGCTTAAACGAAGTGCGGAATTCCTAGTATATCCAATATGTTTATCTGTGATCTGGAATGCCCATTATTGCATGCGACGAATGGATATATCTATATATGATATTTATTAGGCGTTGCTTATGTTTTGCACCCGTGCTAGTCCAGCCCCCGCTCTGTCGTTAGTTAAGTAACCTAATGGGTGATGACGGGGCCCAGTGGCGAATGCGGATGGCATAAGCGTACGTTGTATTTTCATTGTTTTCTGCAATGGTAGGACTAATTGATGGGACATCATTAATTCATTAATGCAAAGAAAATAAACCTAATCTAAATCGTTGGAACAATTTCAAAACCACTCGGTTTTCTTCAAAAAGCAAATTTTAAATGCGGAGCCTAAACCACTCCTTTTAAAAATCTATCATGGTTCATTCGATCGTATCAATTTCATTACGTTAACGGTTTCGCCAAAAACCAGCCGTAGCCCTCCGTCGTTTCAAATAAACAGCACATCATATTCATGCTATGTCTGTTGGCCTATGTCAAGGCATAGTGTATGGTAGCAATGTGTTGATTATTTGTCGCATAGATAGATGCATTAGTTTAGGACAGTCGTACAGCCTTGTTGGCCTATTTCAAGGGTGAGTACGGATGGATCTAAATTAATCCGGACAACGACGGGTAGAACTTGACTTGCATCTTATGATTTGTTGGCCTATGTCAAGATCATAAGAGCTTGGGGTAAAAATCACATCGGGAGTTTCAAACATAAAGGAAACTTGCAGATTTAGCATACCTTCTGGAGTGTGGTGACTAGAGTGGCTTCCATCTAGGTCATCATACAATGATAGTTGGATCCCAATCCCGATCCCACTGATGAGTAGGATTACTCTTGGGAGATTTTCTTACTTAACAATCAATGCTATAAACCAAGTAGGTGTCTAGAAAGGTGTTAGTGGGGCTACGCCTCCAGGGAAAAGTGGTTATATAATTAAGGAACTTCGCGAAAGCGTTGGAAACCCTCCCTCGAAGTACCAACACTGGCCTGGCTGAAAGGTTAAGCAAGTATTGTGACGTGCGATTAATCCTGACTAATTCTTCTTTTAAGGTTTGAAGAAAGATTTGAGGAAACAGTGGGAGCCATCCTATTTAGATAAACTAATAAACCAATCTAAACTTGCAAGAGCATATGCTGAGTGTTTCTTTTCTCTCTCTCTGGCAGCTACCATGATAGGACTAAAACTATTACTTGAAAAGAATACACTGACCGGGCCAAACTATAAGGATTGGCTAAAGAACGTCAACATTGCACTGACTTATGACAAAGTTGCATATGTTACCACCGCTGTTCCTCCCCAATCCCAGGACAAGATTCCTCAGTTGCGGACAAGGAGGTCCACAAAACTTGGGATCTAGACTGCGAAAGAGCTAAGTGTATCGTGCTAGTGTCCATGAACAATGAACTCCTGAAACAGCACGAAAGTATGGATATTATATCCATCTTTCTCCATTGCAAGGAACTGAATGGAGAGCACTCCCGTATCGCAAGGTACGAGACCTCAAGGAAACTATTCCAGATAAGGTTAGCTCCAGGATCACATAGAGGAGAGCACGTCCTTAAAATGATCAGTCTCATTGAGGAACTCGCAAACCTTGGATGCATGCTAGAGAATGAGTTGTACATCGACTTGATTTTGCAGTCCCTTCCCCACACCTTCTCTCAGTTCGTGCTGAACGTCAACATGCACGAAATGGAAGCTGATCTTCCAAAGCTCCTCAACATGTTGAGGGTAGCAGAGACCTCCTTGAAAAAGGAGAAGACCCCCGTTCTGTATGTTGGCCAATCATCCTCTTCTAAATCCAAAGAGAAAGCTAAGGGGAAGAAGAAGATGAAAGCCACCAAACCGAAAGGCGGGGTCAAGAAGGTGCAGGGAACGAACAAGGCAGGGAGAGTGAAGGCGAATAAGAATGAAATCTATTATTGTTACAAGCAGGGGCACTGGAAGAAGGATTGCATGGCTTTCAAAGCCAAGGACACGAAGCAAGTTGCTGCTTCTGCTTCAAGTGTGTTTGTAATCGAAAACTGTCTTACAGTAAACTCTACATCATGGGTACTTGATACTGGCTCTGGTTCTCACATCTATAATTATTTGCAGGATCCGAGAAACTGTAGAGCACTGAAGGTAGGTGATATGACCCTCCGGATGGGCAATGGAATGACCGTAGATGCTGTTGCAGTGGGGGAATATCACCTGGGGTTGATTAGTGGGCACATTTTGGTGTTGTACAGCTGTTTTTGTATTCCCAGTATGTTGTGTAATATTATATAAGTATCTTTGTTATCTAATGAAGGATATAATTTTGCACTTGAAAGAAATGTTATGAACATTCTCCTAAATCAAGAAATGATTGGGTTTGGCACACTGGAAAATGGCATATACATACTTAATCAACTTCAAGTTTTCAATATTCAAAACACGCTTATAAGGAAGGCTCCAGATTCAAACCAAGCCTTCCTATGGCACTGTATACTTGGTCATATAAATGAAACAAGGTTGAATAAATTACATAAAGATGGATATTTAGATCCGTTTGAATATTCATCGTATGCAACTTGTCAATCATGTATCAAAGGAAAGATGACAAAATCTCCGTTCACCGGACACGGAGTAAGAGCCACGGAACTCTTGGGACTTGTACACAGCGATGTATGTGGTCCGATGTCTACACATGCACGAAGCGGTCACTCCTACTTCATCACTTTTACTGATGATTTCTCGAGGTATGGACATGTGTTTTTAATGAAGCATAAATCCGAGGCCGTTGAGAAATTTAAGGAGTATAAAAATGAAGTGGAGAAACAGACTGGTAAAAGCATCAAGACACTTCAATCTGATCGAGGTGGAGAATACTTAAGTACCAGTTTCCTTGAATGCTTAAAAGAGAATGGAATTCTCTCTCAGCTTACTCCACCGTATACACCTCAGCATAATGGTGTATCAGAATGGAGGAATCACACGCTACTTTACATGGTGCGTTCAATGATGAGTAGTGCTGAGTTGACACTTTCCTTCTGGGGTTTTGCGCTAGAATCAGCTGCATACCTATTGAATAGAGTTCCGACTAAGTCTGTGCCTACTACTATATATGAAATTTAGAGCGGGAAGAGACCATGTATCAAGTATATCAAGATATGGGTGTGTCCGGCATTTTTTAAAATGCATAATCTGGACAAGCTCGAGGTACGATCGGTTTTGTGCAAGTTTGTGGGATACCCAAAGCATTCAAGGGGATATATTGTCTACCACACTGAAGAACAAAAGGTGTATGTCGCTCGCCACATTGTCTTCTTAGAGAGTGAATTTCTTGCAAAAGAAATTAGTGGGAGCGCGGTAGAGCTGGAAGAAATTCCAGAACTTCAAACTACTGTCGAGGACATAGAAGAACCTCAGGCTTCAATAGAGCCCGACGAACCAACGTTGCTCCGCAGATCTGGTAGGCTTTCTCATCCTCCTGAAAGATACTATGGGTTTCTTATAGATGGGGATCGAGAGAATTGCATTATCGATGATGATGAGCCTACTAATTTTCAGCAGGCTATCACGAGTAAAGACTCGGTGAAGTGGCTGGATGCTATGAGATCCGAAATGGAATCCATGTACATCAATAAAGTATGGACTTTAGATGTTGCTCCTCCTGGAGTGAAACCAGTTGGATGCAAATGGATCTTCGAAAAGAAGATTGGTGCATTTGGACAAGTGGAAACCTACAAAGCTAGACTCGTTTCAAAAGGTTTCGTTAAAGACCAGGATTGGACTATGATGAAACATTTTCCCCAGTAGATATGCTTAAATCCATTCGGATCCTTCTTGCCATTGCTGCCTTCCATGACTATGAAATCTGGCAGATGGACGTAAAAACAGCTTTTCTAAATGGACATTTAGAAGAAAGTGTTTATATGGATCAACCAGAAGGTTTCTTAGACAGTGGGAGCAGCGGAAAGGTGTGCAAGTTTCTTAAATTCATTTATGGATTAAAGCAAGCATTGCGGAGTTGGAACATCTGCTTTGATGAGACGGTCAAAGAATTTGACTTTATCAAAAATGTAGATGAACCATGCATTTATAGGAAGATTGTAGAAGGAGCAGTAGTCTTATTCATTTTGTACGTCGACGACATACTACTGATAGGGAATGATGTCCTTATGCTATAATCAGTAAAGCTCTTCTTGTTACATAAATTCTCTATGAAAGACTTGGGAGATGCATCCTACATTCTGGGCATTAAGATCTATCATGATAGATCCAAAAGGATGTTAGGACTTTCACAGTCCGGGTACATTGACACTATACTAAAGAGATTTAGTATGGAAGATTCCAAACGCGGTAATTTACTCGCTTGTCACGGGATCACCCTCTCCAAAGAGATGTCTCCAAAGACTAATGAAGAGAGGACTCACATGGGCATTATACCCTACGCTTCGGCAGTAGGATCCATAATCTATGCGATGTTATGTACCAGACCAGATGTAGCTTACGCACTTAGTGTGGTAAGCATGTATCATTCTAACCCAGGTGAGAAGCATTGGATAGTGGTAAAGAACATTCTCAAGTACCTGAGAAGGACTAAGGAGATGTTGTTGGTTTACGGTAATGGGGACCTCCGGATCGAGGCTTTTACCGACTCCAGCTTCCAAAGTGACAAAGATGACTCTAAATCCGTTTCGGGTTTTTTGTTTACCCTCAATGAAGGGGCGGTATGTTGGAGGAGTTCCAAACAGGATACCGTCGCAGACTCAACTATGGAGGCTGAGTATATAGCTGCTAACGATACCGTGAAAGAGACTGTCTGGATGAAGAAGTTCATCTCTGAACTTCAGGTAGTTCCGTCCATTGCCAATCCAATACCTTTGTATTGTGATAACAATGGGGCTGTAGAATTAGCAAAGGAACTAAGGTCCCATCAGAAATCCAGGAATATCTTAAGGCGGTATCACCTGAACAGGGAGATCGTGGATCGCCGGGAGATCGAGGTGCGGAGAGTGGACACAAAAGACAACACGGCAGATCCATTCACCAAGGCCATCCCTCAAGTCCAGTTCGAGAGGCTGTTTGAGATGTTGGGCATGCGGTACGCCAGCAACTGGATCTAGTGTAGGCAGTGGGTACTCATTGCGCAAATTACAGGCCTTAGTGCAAGTGGGAGATTGTTGGATACATATGCCCTAGAGGCCTTCATTGTATAGGATGCTAGGGATATGTATGTACATGACAGTCTTGCTTGATATGATAGTACACTATTTGGTTTGTCTTTATCATAATATGTGATATATTTTACTTTGTATTTCATATATTCTATACATGTTGATAAAGCCCGTAGGGTGTTTGCCTGACTACCGGCGTTGTGGTGGCAGTCATACTTGTGGGAGCTGGATGATCAATAGGCACATCCTTAAATGTCCCAAGTCGCAGGAGTATCGAGACTGGGCATCGATGCTCCAGAGTAGACTAGTGTATACATATCTAGACCTTGATGAGGGGCGATGGATTGGTCCCGCAGCCTTTGATGATGTGCACCTAAGATTGTATACAGATGCTCACTGGGTATGAATACACCGGACAGGACTCGCCGAGAATTGACTATATGGTATTATACCTAGCGTCAGATAGCAGTTCTCAGGTGACATGTGTGCAGATAGTCTGTTGAATTGAGGTCATCATTTGCCTCGTGTGAGTTCCCACTGTGCTTTGATTACTACCCTACCACGACTCAAAGGAGTCGTGCAAACAGGTTTTAGTTAGGTACAGTCCCAAGACACATGGAGGCAGTGAGCGGCTGTTAGGGAATCGTCTCTCTCGGTATGGGGAGTCGATATCGCACTGTGATTGGTTGGTCATTACCATAAGTCCCTAGCCATGGTTGATTGAGAATTACTGGTGGACGGACCAGTAGATTCTCGGATGGTCTTAAGCCACCCAGACATGACTTGTACGGTTATTAGGGGTCTGACATTTTCCACCACCCTAGACCTTACATGCGAAACTCTCAGACGAACAAACCAGACTGCACGGATATTGTCACGGACAGGCTCAGTAGGGGTACGGACGAGTTCGCTTGTCGGCCTCCTTTTCGACATGTACCTGGGTTGTCGCTACGTACAGCTAGTGCCACTGACGGACTTATGGTTAAACCCACTGCCAACGTACTGTCGAGTCTTTAAAGTGCCACACAGAGGGTATCCCTGGATCAGGCGAGAAGATGTAGACGACGTATGGTCTTACGGCAGGGTTTCGATCGCATTCATGTACTGGCTACTCGAATGACGTTCGGACAGATAATACTAGTGGGCTTTGGTTTAAGCCGGATCCTAGTATTCTAGTATTGGATTATACCGGTCTCTGTGTATCCGTATTTTTCGGAATACAGATACGGGTATGAAAATACGGTGAGGGCATTCTTGTAATTTCACAAGGATGAGCTTCTAGAAGGAGACACCTCATTATAGATTTATTCTTTTTTCATAAAGGATTAATGAGGTGGAAATGAGGAGATTTTTGAGGCATAAGTTGAAAGCATGGCTAAGCAATTGTTTATTCACTTTGGAGCTACTATTCAAGTATGGTTGTAATTTGTGAGATTATTTAATTCCATGGATGAATTATTGCCTCAATACTTTGCCATTCTCTCATCTCATTTCTATTATCATTATCACAAAAGCTTTCTCTCTCCTAGGTTTTATTCTCTTCTTCTTCCTCAAGCTCATACACTTGCATGTGTTGCAAAACAATGAGCTTTGAGATCAACTAGTCTAATACACATTCTCTCTACATCTACTTAGTCATTTTCCCTAGCAAGCAAGATCACTAAGTTATCTTATGGAGGTTGGAGCTTGACCATAGGCCCTCGGGTGGATCCATCTTCGGCGCAAAGGAGACCGGCAACTGAACTCTTTCAAGACCTTGAAGAAGCAAAAAAAAAAGGAGATCAAGAGGATGTTTGAACAAAGGAGCAACGAGCCACTTGAAGACCCGAAGGACTAGGAACGAGGGTATAACTCTTGAACATAGTAGTTAGCTCTCTCGCTTAGTCTATTTTTGTTGGGTAAGGTTTAATAAAGATCCTAAAAGTGGAATAAGTCTATGTTGCAAAGCTAAAACAAGTTTCTTTTGTTATGAGAAAAATCGTTTTTAAAGTATTCCGCCTCCCCGCGAGATGTGGGGTGTGCATCAAAGACTTACAATAGCATAGCGGGGTGGGACTAGTGCGGGTGTAAGACATAAGCAACGTTTATTAGATATCATATATACAATAATAAAGCATTAGTCTCACGCATATAAAGTGATCACATCACAGAATATCAGCAGCAGAAGATAACATATGAAATATTGGATATACAAGGAATTCCGTGTTTTAATTTAAGCTAGTATAAAACACGGGTTCCACGGTCGTAATGAATAGCCAAACCCACATCCTTAGATCCCTACGAGAGAGGCAAGCAACCCTACCAATTCTAGAGTTAGGAGACCCGAACTCGACTCCTCGAGATAGTCTCTCACTTGACTCTAGAACCCTGTTACTTGTGCTCTCCTTGGGTCTATCCTAATACGGAAAAGTAAATAATATACAACAATGGTGACATCATCCTCAACCCAGAAGTGCCCCAATAAAAGAATATTACATACAATGAATTTTACATGAATGAAAAAAAACTCTCATCTCACATAAAACCCCCGGCTATTCAAAACACGACAATCCAATATAACATATCCCAGCAACACATAACATCACATGTCATCAACGTAAGTAAATATGCGTATCACAATTGTCGTTGATATATAGCAATGAAAACAGTGATACACCATATATTACACTTACGGTTGCAAAAAAGAAAATGTCAAACTACAACATTTGGAATCCACAATCACCTTAGACATCATAAACCCAAAATATTACATACTTTGGATTTCATGCCTAACTTTATGAATTCAACATATTGTATTACATTACAGAAAAAGATAGACGACGTTAAACATTCCGATCGAATCAACAAACACCCAAAATTTCCCAAAAAGCTCAACACTTGAGCGTAGTTTAAAAATACTCATCACATGCCACAGTACCAATGGACCAACTGTAGAAGGGTCAACCCTTGCCTCACCTATGGCGCCGTGGAACTACCGCAAACCCAAGGGTAACCCTTCATGGTATCAGAGCCAGCCCATAAACACTAGGTTAGCAAGTTTAAACAATGTTAAAAAAACGAAATCGAAACAATTCTAGAAAAACCAAAAACATGATCTGCAGTTTCTGTTGATTTTGAAAAAGTCTTTGAAATTTTTTTAATCAAGTGCAGAGTGGTCCTTACCCTATGAGTTGTACCCAGAACTAAAACGAGACAGTTTGGAGTTGTTTTGGCACGCCACATCCTTAGTAAAATCGGCCTCCTCGGTTTTGTGGGGGCAGAATGTTATTTTTTTGGGTCTGGGTGCTTATCTCTAAGTATTTGGTTTCCTGGTGTTGTTTAATTATTGCCCAAATTTGATTCTCTGTAGATTTGAGTTTGAAGCAACGAGAGGTGTTTCGAATTCGTTATATTTGACAGTGTTTAACAGTTTACAGTACATTCACTTTTATCTGCGACCAGGAATGTCACTCGATCGGTAAAACTCGTCTGATTGCTATATGTTCCTTTAGACGGGTTTTGCGAACGTGACATTCGCGTTGATGTTTTGTGCTTGTGCTGTGTTTGTGGTTGGATTGTCATGGTGGATAGCATGTGGTGCAATGTTAGAATACAGTTTATATTTCATTTGTACATTTGTTATTGCGGGGCGAGCATCCGACATGTGGACTGCCGTCTTTGCCGGGTTGTATATTATTTTGGGGCACGACCGGGTTGAGGTCGATGTCACCTCTTGTATATATTATTTTCATTTTCTGTATTAGGATTACACCGCGGTGGGGTGCACGAATAGTCGGGTTCTAGAAGGTAACAAGTCCACATCTCATGACGCCGAGACGGAGGGGGCTTCATTCTAGAATTGGCGGCCTATTTGCCGGACTCGTAGGGGGTACATGTTTTCATTGCACAGGCTATCCACACAATCGGGAACGTCGGGTTTTATTTGCAGCTCAAAGAAAACCCGGGTCTCCAAGATTATCCACCATTCTGTATTGTTATCTGTGATGTTGTTTATTATCATGCCTGGGACGAATGTTATATATACTTATATATATACTAGTAGATGTTGCATATGTTTTGCACCCGCGCTAGTCCAGCCCCCGCTCTGTCATTAGTTAAGTAACCTAGCGTGTAATGACGGGGCCCAGTGGCGAATGCGGATGGCATATACGTACATCATATTTTCGTTCTTTTCTGGTATGATAGGTTACAAATTGATGGAACCGCATTAATTTTGATTAATGCAAGATAATAAACCTAAAAGATGTTGTTGGAACCAAGCTTTAAAATCTGACATTACAGACGTTCTCTTTTGCTTTGCATAGTGATATTCAGTTTGGAATATCCAGCACCTCATTCGACGAGGCAAGGGCCGAGATCCCTTCATCGGGAGTGACCCCTTGAGTAAAAGTTTGCGTCAACGTAATAACTTCAATATAGTTGATTATTTTTTGCTTTGCATCGTGGTATTCAGTTTGGAATATCCTGCACCTCATTCGACGAGGAAAGTGTCGAGATCCCTTCACAGGGAGTGACCTCTTTAGCAAAGGTTTTCGCCATTATATATTTAAAAAATTACTCAGGTTCCGTCAACGATATCAAGTTCATTACGTTACTGGCTTTTTCGCCAAAAACCCAGCCGTAGCCCTCCGTCATTTTAGATAAAACGTAGTTAGTATTCGTGCTATGTACGTTGGTCTCTATCAAGGCATAGTGTACAGTAGCTAAGTGTTGCTTATCTGTTGCATCTAAGGATGCGATTAATTAGGACAGTCGCATAGCCACTTTGGTCTCTATCAAGGGCTTATGCGGGTGGGTCTGACTTAATCCGGGACAATGACAGGTTGAACTTGACTTGCGAATTATGGTACGTTGGTCTCTATCAAGACCATATGTCGTTAGGGGCAAAAACCACATCGGGAGTTTCAAACATACAGGAAACTTGCAGATTTAGCATACCTTCTGGAGTGTGGTAACTAGAGTGGATTCCATCTAGTGCATCACACAATGATAGTTGGATCCCGATCCCACTGATGAGTAGGATTACTCTCAGGAGATTATCACACTTAACAATCAATGCTATAAACCAAGTAGGTGTCTAGAAAGGTGTTAGCGGGGCTATGCCTCCAGGGAAAAGAGGTTATGTAATTAAGGAACTTCGCAAAAACGTTGGAAAACCTCCCTCGAAGTACCAACACCGGCCTGGCTGAAAGGTTAAGCAAGTATTGTGACGAGCGATTAATCCTGACTAGTTCTTCTTTTAGGGTTTGAAGAAGAATTTGAGGAAACGGTGGGAGCCATCCTTATTAGATAAATTAATAACCAATCTAATCTTGAAAGAGCGCACGCTGAGTGTTTTCCCTCTCTCTCCAGGTAGCAACCATTTCTCGCCCTAATCAAGATAATAAAATGTATCGCTTGACCGATCCGAATTGTTATTCGGGGCTGGGGAACGTCGGTTCGGCTCTAACTACGAAAACTGTCATAAGTATGAGCAAGGGAAAGGGGAAAGTTTGAATTCCTTAAAAAACCCGTCGAAGAAGAAACATACTGTTTCGTCTTCTTTAGGTGCTCTTGTTGTTGAGAAATGTTTTTCGGTCAGTCCTACCTCCTGGGTACTAGATACCGGATCAGGATCTCATATCTGTAATTTATTACAAGGACTGAGAAAAAGTAGGATAGTTGCACCTGGTGATATGTCCCTCAGAGTATGGAACGAAGCACAAGTTAATGCTACGGCCGTCGGTGAATATCACCTAATGTTGCCAAATGGCAATATAATGATTTTGAACAATTGCTAGTATGTACCTTCTATGCTTTGCAACATCATATCAGTTTCTTTACTTGATAAAGATGGATATAGCTTTGTTTTTGATAGAAATATCATGAACATTTACCTTGATAAGGTACTGTTTGTAGAAGGTACACTGTGTAATGGTATCTATATTCTAAATCAGAATGGAGTTCTCAATATACAAAACACACGCAAGAGGAAGAGTTCAGATATGAACGAGTCCTACTTGTGGCATTATAGACTTGGTCATATCGGAGAGAAAAGACTGAGTAAGTTGCATAAAGATGGACTCTTGAATACGTTCGAATTTTCATCTTATAAAACTTGTCAGTCTTGTCTCAAAGGAAAGATGACCAAATCTCCGTTCACCGGACATGGAGAAAGAGCAGTAGAGCTCATGGGACTCATACACAGTGATGTGTGTGGTCCGATGTCTATACATGCAAGGGGTGGGTTCTCGTATTTCATCACATTCACTAACGATCTCTCTAGATTCGGATATGTGTATCTTATGAAACACAAATATGAAGCTTTTGAGAAAATCAAAGAATTCCGAAAGGAAGTAGAGAACCAGATTGGCAAAAGAATTAAGATCCTCCGATCTGATAGAGGAGGGGAGTACTTAAGTACGGAATTCAGGGACTTTTTGAAAGAGAATGGTATTCTCTCTCAGCTTACTTCTCCGTATACACCACAACACAACGGTGTATCGTAGCGGAGAAACCGTACCCTATTGGATATGGTTCGCTCCATGATGAGTAATGTAGAATTACCTCTTTCATTCTGGGGCTTGCGCTTGAAACAGCAGCGTATCTGCTGAATCAGGTTCCATCTAAATCTGTGCCTAAGACTCCATATGACATATGGAGTAATAAAAGACCATGTCTGATTAAGATATGGGGTTGTCCGGCCTATGTGAAAAACCAGAATCCGGACAAACTTAAGGCACGGTCGGTTTTATGTAAGTTTGTTAGATATCCTAGGCATTCAAATGGATGTCTATTCTAACATGTTAATGAACAAAAGGTTTTTGTTTCTCGACACGCCACCTTTCTTGAAAGGTTGTTTCTTGAAAAAGAAATAAGTGGGGGAACAGTAGAATTGGAAGAAATTCCAGAAGGACAAATTATAATTGAAGATTTGGTAGAATCACAAGGTTCAACAGTACCGGACGAACCTCAGCCACTCCGCAGATCTAGTAGGATTTCTCATCCGCCTGAGAGATACTACGGTTTTCTCATAGTTGGGGATCGAGAGGATTGTATCTTGGAAGAAGATGATCCTACTAGTTTCAGGCAGGCCATTATCAGTAGGGACTCTGATAAGTGGCTGGATGCTATGCAATCTGAAATGGAGTCCATGTACACCAATACAGTTTAGACCCTGGAAGTTGCTCCACCTGGGGTAAAACCCGTTGGATGCAAATGGATCTACAAGAAGAAACTTGGTGTAGATGGGCAGGTGGAAACCTATAAGGCTAGACTCGTTGCAAAAGGTTTTCGTCAAAGACCAGGAGTGGACTATGACGAAACCTTTTCTCCAGTGGCTATGCTCAAATCCATTAGGATCCTGCTTGCCATTGCTGCATTCCATGTCTATGAAATCTGGCAGATGGATGTAAAAACGGCTTTTCTAAATGGAAGTTTAGAAGAGTGCGTTTATATGGATCAGCCAGAAGGTTCTTTAGACAGCGGGAGCAACGGAAAGGTGTGCAAGCTGCTTAAATCCATTTATGGATTAAAGCAAGCATCGCGGAGTTGGAACATCTATTTTGATGGGACAGTCAAGGACTTTGACTTCATTAAAAACGAGGATGAGCCTTGTATTTATAAGAAGATTGTAGGACGAACTGTCGTATTCCTTGTCTTGTACGTGGATGACATTCTTTTGATAGGAAATGACATTCCTATGCTACAATCGGTCAAGCTATTCTTATCACAAAGGTTCTCTATGAAAGACCTAGGTGATGCCTCGTACAGTCTGGGGATCAAGATCTACAGAGATAGATCTAAGAGATTACTGGGACTTTCGCAGTCCAGGTACATAGAGACCGTACTAAAGAGATTTAGTATGGAAGATTCCAAGCGCGGTAACATACCCGCATTGCACGGAATCACCCTCTCCAAGGAGATGTCTTCCAAGACTGACGAGGAGAGGGTTTGCATGAGCACTATACCCTACGCTTCGGCGGTAGGATCTATAATGTATGTGATGCTATGTACAAGACCAGATGTAGCTTGCGCGCTAAGCGTGGTGAGCCGGTATCAGTCAGACCCGGGTGAGAACCACTGGACAGTAGTAAAGAACATTCTCAAGTACCTAAGAAGGACTAAGGAGATGTTCCTGGTTTACAGTAATGGAGAACTCAGGGTCGAGTCCTTTACCGACTCAAGCATCCAAAGTGACAAGGATGACAACAAGTCTGTCTCGGGTTTTGTGTTTACCCTCAACGGAGGGGCGGTATGTTGGAAGAGTTCCAAACAGGATACCGTCGCAGACTCGACGATGGAGGCTGAATATATTGCTGCAAGCGATGCCGCAAAAGATGTGGTCTGGATGAAGAAGTTCATAGCTGAACTTCAGGTAGTTCCGTCCATTGTTGATCCGATACCTGTGTATTGTGATAACAATGGGGCTATAGCATTAGCGAAGGAACCACGGTCCCATCAGAAATCCAGGCACATCTTAAGGCGATATCACCTAATCAGGGAGATCATAGATCGCCAGGAGATCGAGGTCCGGAGAGTGGATACGAAAGACAACACGACGGATCCATTCACAAAGGCCCTCCCTCAAGCACAGTTCGAGCGACTTTAGGGGATGTTGGGTATGCGGTACTCGAGCAGCTGTCCTTAGAGCAGATGTTGGGTATTCGGTATGCCAATCACTGGCCTTTAGTGCAAGTGGGAGATTGTTGGATGTATATGCCCTAGAGGCCAGTATTGTATATGCATACATATAGGATACTAGGGATATGTATGTACAAAACAATCTTGCTCAGTTTTATAGTATATTATTTGACTTGTCTTTATCGGGATATGTGTATTTATTTGTATTGTTGTTATATCTATTTTGCACATATTGATAAAGACTCGATACAGTAGTATACTATTGTGGTTTGTCTTTATCTTAACATGGCATATGTCATACTCGTTATTACATATTGCGGTTACATGTTGATAAAGCCCATAAGATCTTGCTTGACTACCTGCGTTGTGATGGTGATCATACTTATGGGAGCAGGGTAGTCCATAAGCACATCCTTAAATGGTCCCTAGTCGCGTGAGTATTGAGACTGGGCACCGATACTCCAGAGTAGACTGGTGTGTACGTTTCTAGCCACGTCGGGGGATGGTTGGTCCCACAGCCATTGGTCTGATGCACCTAAGATCGTTTACAGGTGCTCACTGGGTGTGAGTACACTGAACGGACTCACCGAGAACTTCCATGTGGTATTATACCTATCGTCAGATGGAAGTTCTCAGGTGACATGTGTACAGGTTAGTCTTTGGACCCGAGATCGGCATTTGTCTCGTGTGAGTTCCTACTGAACTTTGATCACTGCCCTATCACAGCTCTACTGAGTCGTGCAAACAGGTTTTGGTTGGGTTCAGTCCCAAGCCACATGGAGGCAGTGAGCGATTGTCGGGGATTCATCTCTCCCAGTATAGGGAGTCGATATCGCTCTGTGATTCGATTGGTCAGGACCATAAGACCTTGGCCAAGGCACTTGGAATTTAATGATAGGTTGATCAGTAGTTTCCCGGATTGGTCCTAAGCCACATCGACACGACTTATCAGGGTGTTAAGCTCTGACGTTCACTACCCCCTAGACCCGGTATGCGATACTCTTTGACGAAGAGACCGGACTGTACGGATATTGATACGGATAGGCTCAGTAGGAGATCCGGATGAGTTGCTCATTGGCCTTCCTTTCGACAGGTACCTGGGTAGCCGTTACGTACAGCTAGTGCCACTGACGAGCCTGTGGTTAAACCCACTGCCAGAGTACTGTCGGGTCTTTAGAGTCCCACACAGAGGGTTTTCCTGATTCAGGCGAAACGATGTAGTAGCCGTATTGGATACGTGCAGGGTTCGATCGATTGATGTACTTTGTACTCGGACTTTCGATCGGACAGTTGGTAATACTAACCGGCTCGAGTTTGAGCCGAATTATTAAATCAGATATTGGTTTAATAATTTACGTATATGTATTTCGATATATATATATTCTAGTATTAGTTTCTTCGTGTTATTCTATCTCTTTGGGCGTTCGGATTTTTATCTGATTACCGGTATGTATGTAGAGTAGACTGAAATCCGTATTTATTACAGATTTCCTTCTAGAAGGTGGCCACCTCATTATGTATTTTCCTTTTATTTGATAATTGGAAATGAGGTGTAAAGTGAGAGGTAAGGGAGGAATGTAGGTGACCGTGCTTCAATAGTAATCAAATGAATGTATAATTCATTTTGGAGTTACTATTGAAGCATGGTTGCTAATTGTTTAATGAAAGAATTGATACACAAAACCTAGATGTGTATTTTCTCTTTCATGCTTGATTCATTATTTTCTTGAGCTCTCTTTTGCTCTTCATCTCTTTCTTCCTCTCTAGCTTCCTCCACCTTCATCTTCTTCCTCTTCACTATCTTCTCATGTGTTGAGAATCAAGTGAAGAGGCAAGAAAGAGATAGCTTCACACTTAGAACTCCAAACCTACATCATAGATTACTTGGACTAGCATCCCAAGTTCTCTAGATGCTCTTTTGACATTTAGCAAAGAGCTAGAGCCATGGATTAAACCCCTCGGGTGGATCATCAAGGACCAAGGAAGACCGGAGAACAAGCTCGATCCCGGAGAGCCGATGGAGCGGAAATGGAAGATCAAGCGAGTTCAAGGTGGCTACGAGGAGCTAAGGATGATGAACGAAGACCGAAGGACGTGGTTCGTTTGGTAAGAATTCCTCATCATAGTATATATAACTCTAGATTTGCTAACTATGTTTATGGTAAAGATCCGGTCAAGTTTTATTCTAGTGGTAAGTTTTTGTTCGTTATAAAATTTTTGTTCCGCATTTGGCCACGGAAGTTAGCTGGGGCACTAGGGTAACCCTTCGCTCTGATGAATCGATCGAAACGTTTAACGTCGTCCGGATATCATGTGATAAGAGATCAGCAAGCTGACCAGCTTCGGATATAGGACCTCACCAAGATGCGTTGTGAGTTGATCGAGAATGGACGAGTATTGAGTATTCCACCGATGGTTGGTACGAGTTCCCGAGGTCGTGTTCGGCTAGAGATCTTCTACAGAGTGATGAAGATACCGAGTTTGTAATTACGAGTCTGTGCGAGAGACTCCGGATTGACTGTAGCCGAGGACCATTGCAGTACGCAGATAGCATGCCGTGACGTCGAAGTGGGCGATGATAAGGACCAGTGGAACGAGAGGTTCGTGCGAGATGCATGACGAGCTGTTGTTACTCCCCATCGAGATTAGAGATATTATAGGTATACAGAGGCGTTGGGATACGACCAGTTCCCGAGGAATGCTGTGCTGAGAACGCAGATGTCCAGAAACGAGAAAAGATTATGCAAGAGTACCAGCCTCCGTATAGTTCGGCATAGGCGAGATCGGAAGAGACCTTGAGCATGTTCCTTCCAGGACACTGCTGTCATGAGATTTGCACCTAGGAACAGTTATGTCACGTGCATTCAGAGGGCCAGAGGGTAACTCCAGTGACATGCTACTTTACGAGTGGTCATGCTAATTGGCCGAGAGATGACCAGAGAAGTGCCATAGCGGAATCGTTTCCTTTAGCACACCTGACCGGGCTGACGAGCTGATGGATTGAGAGATTGGTGAATCCATAGAGAAATGAAAACCCAGAGATAGAGGACACCAGACCGTGAGCAGGAGGTAAGCGGATGATCTTGCTCGGCCAGTTTTGGGCGCACCGGTATTTTTTCGACATTGTAGGACGTGTACCTCAATGTCATTTGTTGCGATTTGCGTTTTTGATCCGAGTATCACGCTTGTATCGCTTGGATTTAAGTTTTGATGATTGGGTTTCATGATATTGGTTTTCATGCACCATGACCGCACCTACTGGGTATTTGCGATTTATGCATGTTTATTGCACTTTATGTCGATTTTGTTCCTTGGAAGCACGTGTTTATGATTTCATGGACTTCATACAGTTGAGTTGATGTTGTGCGAGTGGTACTCACTTGATTTGATTTTTGCACTCGGTATAGCTCATATATGCTTGCAGTGCATTGATACGTGTTTTGTGCACGCAGTTGTACACATTTTTGATTTTTATACACCTTGGTACACTCGGTGTTTCCTTTATACAAATTTGAGTTATTGATGAGTTTCCGTGTATTTGATGCACTGGATTTGGTTTTTCGTGCAATGGATGCACCCGATTTGTATTTCGTGCATTGGATGGACTGTATTTGTATTTTGTGCACTGATTGCACTAGATTTGCATTTCATGCGTTTGTTGCACCAGGTGGTTATTTCTTTCTTTTATTGCACTAGATTTATACTCCGTACATTGGTTGCGCCGATTTATGTCTGTGAGCATTCGTTTTACTAGATTTGTGTTTTCGTGCGCGTTGACACTTGCCGTTCGTTTTCGTGCATGCTACTGCACTATATGCTTTTACGGACCCGGCGCGCTTGGGTAGGATTTTGCGCATATTAGGTGCTTGATTTTTGAATTTTGTGCGCATCGGATGCACTTGAGTGAGATTTTACTCGTGCATGTTAGATGCCCTTGATTTAGATATTTAATCGTGCATGTGGGCTGCACTTGGTTTCGATTTTCATTCTTGCATGACAGATGCAGTTGATTTGGATTTTCGCGCATGTTGGGCGCATGATATGAGATGTGATTTTGTGCACACCGGATGCACTCGATTTGGATTTTCATTCGTGCATGTTAGTTGCACCGGATTGAGATTTTCGTGCACTCTAGATGCACTTGATGTTGTTGTTGTGCACAACCGTTGCACTGGACAGATGCTTTCGTTCACACCCGTTGCACTTAGTTTTGCTTTTGTGCATATTGTGGCACTTATATTTGGACTTCATTTCCGTGCGCACCAGACGCACGTGATTATTGGATACGCCTTTCGAGTCTGATTTTGCTCTTGAGCACCTTATTTTCATGATGGGTACTATATTATGTAGTAGCCGAACATGACTGATCTGAGGACAGTACCTGAGTATTTTGCACGCATTAAAAGTTTAAGAAGAGGTTATCAAATAGGAGCTATAGTCTCGCTATTTCCTATGTGTCCGTGAGTGCCACGAACGTTTACAAAGGAAAACCTTTTGGGATATTTCAAAATGGACGGGACGTATATCTGAGCAAAACATATACGAAACTATATTTATTATTTTACAAATGAGCGTCTGTTAATTGTGCCGTGAGTTACGCCTCACACGGCGATTCAGAAAGGATTTTGCATGTGTTTTATTCCGTTTTAAGATATTTTTCCCAAGGATGCGTACTATATATGTATTATAATATTTGATTAGTGCATATGGGATTTCAGTAGTGGATTTCGAGATCTGTGTCTCCATTGTAACTCCGAGGATATGCGTGTAAATCTGATGATTTGTGTGATGCTTGACGTAGTTCGATTTTGAGTTTCATACTCGTTTTTCAGACGCACGCGATGCGCTATGGTATTTCCGTATCTTTTGTGATTCGGAGCCCCGTTGATTTGAGTTGACTATTGAAATGTTTTCGTATTTGATGGTTTAAATTTAAATTCGGGGACCGAATTTATTTAAAGGGGAATATTGTAACACTTCAGAAAATATAAAATATTATTTTTGGAATTTAATATTAAAATAATATATTTCCCAAAAACTGTCGATTTGCGAAATTGGGGTTTTCGAAAAAGGGTATAAATATATACCAATAATTTTGAAATATTTGTAAATTAAAATGATTTATTCATTTAAAAATATATTTAAAGGATTTGGCATTTTTAAAATCAATTATATGCAGTTTAAATGAAAACCCGATTAGTGCACTACTAATCGCGATTAAGCCAAATCCGTGTTTCTAAGTTTTTCATGGCTAGTGCACCATGTCATATTGCATTTTGGTTACATGTTTTTTTCTTGTATTGTTTTTCGGGTATTATTTGATTTGGTTTTAAAAATAAATAGAAAAGGATAAAAGGGTATATAGATGAGAGAGTGGGTGAGAATAAGAGGAGGAGAGAGAGAGGGCTGCCATCTAACCTCACTCCCCATTTGTTTTCTCCATTATTTCCTCATCTCCTTCAATCTCATCTCCCTCCACCTCTACCTTAAGATCCATCTCCAAATATTCACCAAAACCTTGTACCGCCTTCACAAAAAACGATCCCCTCTTCATCCAAGCAAAGTTGGATTTTAATGACATTGGAAAGCTGGGGTTTTTCTTGAGTTGCACCCATTAGGTATATTCCCTTCATTTAGTTTAATTTGAGTTTTCTTGTATTCTAGTTTAGATTAGAATGTGAATTGGTTAGGGTTTGTGATGTATGGAAAATTCTATGGAAGGGTTATGGTTTGAATCATGTTGTGGTGATGGAAGTGGCTGTTGTAGGACCCTTAGTGCTGTTTTTACTGGCCAAGACCAAGATTAGAAACCAAGATACGAACTTTAGATTTGTCGATATCGGGTTTTTATCGATTTAGTGATGGTATTTAGAGATCTGGGATGACCCGAGACCGCTGTAAATAAAGTTTCCTTGACAGTAATACGAGCAGGCAACCTAGAAGCCCCCACCTGAAACCCTAGCCTCTAATGCAGTAATCCGGCCGCAGATTTATTCATTGTGGCCGACCACATTTTGGTGGAATTCGATGAATTTTGGTTAGTGAGTCCCTTAGGTGATATCTAGAGTAACCCTATATGCAAAATTCCCTAGTTTGTCCTAGGGTGATATCTGGGACCACATTAGGGTGTTTTTGGTTATGTTTTGACGTATTTTGGAATGTTTGGTTTTGGTGTTTGGATTTGTATTTGGTTGTTGGGCGTTTTCATGTCAACAACAAGGGTTGTTTGATTGTTTTGCATGCATAGGCTATAGGTTTTAACCTATGAGCGAACCGTGTGCCGTATTGGTTTAACGAACTCGATTTCAATGATATTGAGATATGTATGGATATTATAGGTACCTTCGTGTGGATTCCGAGACGACGGAGTATGGCGTCATCGACTTCGGAAAGCAAGGATCAAGGTGAGTAGATCTATATCTACGGGGGAAGTCGGGTGGATGGCGTATAGCACCCCCGCAAGTTTTTGATGGAAACCGATTCATAGAACATGGTTAAGGAAATCTAAATTAGAAATCTATCGATAGGGTTAAAATGATAGTTAAAGATGATGTGAATGATCGAATATGTATAACGAGATTTGAGATGAAAGCTTTAGGGATATGAAAGGTGAATGTTAATCACGACTTATAGATATATAGTTGCACTAGAATATGTATGAGCTTTTGAGTAACGTGACATTGATGTATAGGGTAGAATGTGTATGTAAAATTGACTTGATGCGGGATATAAATGTGATGAAAGAATACGATATGATATGATGATTTAATGATATGTTGATTTACGGATGCGAGTCGATTAAGATGATTGATACCTTGCCAGTCCAAAGATATGAGATTTTTGAGGATGCGACCCGGGATATAGGTATATATATAATGTTGTGAATCTTGAGTGATATGTCATACGAGATGTTAGGTCCGTACCCATATTGTCATATAGGTTGATAGATTCCCTGATGGTTTAATGCCGCCGTACGATGATTTTCCGTACGTGATGAGTTTGACTTGAGCTTTGATCCATACCCTTGACTAGAGGATGCCGTACGATGGATTATACCGTACGTGTTGTTGTGAGGATGGATGTCGATTGATAGATTCACCGACCGGGTCATATTAGATATATATACCTTTTAGCTTTTAGCTGACGATTTACCTTATGCTGCATTCATGCTATTCTCATTGCATTGTATATACCTGTACTAGTACACTTACACCATTATCGATGATGCATATGTTGCACTTACACAGATTGGCCGGCTCACACACTTCATCATCGATAATTGCCATGTTACTATACAGTAGATTTGCTACATCATGATATGACTACTTGCATGAATTACTTGCTATAGTTACATATACACCTTTATACGATGTTGCATTTGTTATCCGATTAAATTGGGAACCGCAGGACTTATTTAAAAACATGATTCATTTTAAAGAGTTGTTTTCCCTTGACATGTATATATTACTGTTCCATGTTGCATGATATACGGATATGCTTACTCTGTTATATGTCGCATACATCATGATTTATGATTATACGCATTGAGATATGCTGTTTTAATGAGATTTCTGGATTTGAGAACCGTGGTTATTTCAAAAGAAAGTATGTATTGTTTTAAAAACCCGGTTTATCTTGAAATGATATTTCAGTGCGTCCACCATATATTTTCTCGGTTCTGAGACGTGTGACATGTGAAACCCAATTCGAGGAGTGGATGATCCGTTTGCGCTTCATGGTGGACCTGGTATGGTAGCCCGGGGCAAGAAATAGATTTCGCGCAGTAGACGATGAGCCTGGCAGAGGGACTACTATCTACCGGTGATTGGTTGGACCTGGCGGTTATCCGGAGAGATGTATATTGGGCCGACCCATTCTGCCGAAGCCCGAGGGCTGCTCCCGTAGATGGAGCCCGTGGGCCGATACGGACTGACGGAGCTGTAACATTTTGAATATTTAGAAATAAATAAAATCAAACAATTAAATAATAAAAAGCCAATTTAAAAAGTTATTAAAACAAAATAGGACATTTTCATAAGTAGTAAGTGAAACAAATTAAATTAAAATTTTAGTACGTAACATAAATAAATTACAAGGGTTTTGGTGATAAATTTAGCTTCATTGTAATAAAATAGTGTTTATATAACAACATAGGTAGTGAAGGGTCTTTTTGTAAAAATTTAGGAAAATGTGCAAATTTGAAATTGTGAGGGTCTAAGTGGAAAAGGGGTAGATAATGTTTTAGCTCAGAATTTTATCACAAGTTAAAACAAATTGAAGAGATAATACAAGGACACATCCTACTTTCATGCACAATACATACACAACACCTCCTCCTAGCATGAAAGTGGCACACCCTTGTTGGTGACACCTACTCCTACACCTCACTCTTCCCTTTACCATATATATTAGGTGTTCAGATCATTTAATAAAATTAAACTTCTAAGTTTTCAAAACCCAAGAGAAAGAAAACACTTAGAACTCACAAAAAGAAATAAAAGAAAAGAGAAGTGAAGAAGAAGAACTAGGCTAAGGATTTGGGTGTCTTGGAGGAAGCTTTTCAACCATCCTCAGCAGGTAAAATCCTTAACTCAGTAGACTATAGTTTTGTAATTGTAAAATTTAGAAATCAAATATCGTATTTTTGGTAAAACTTAGCACTGTAGTAATCTTCTATTATTCAGAGAAAAATCAACTTAACCAAACAATGCCTAAATATTGTATGTTGGACCTAGAACAAACCCTAGGAGTACAAACCAAGGGGCTCGGATTTTGGCCGGTGAGATATAGGAGAATTCCGGCGTCGCCAGATTTTTAAAGGAGTTTGGTGTTTTGGGTTTGTGGGTAGGTCTCTGTATAGGTGTTGGGATATTTTGGTATTGTTTAAAATAGTTAATTTAACTGTATATAAAATCTGGGAACTAATATCGGAAAAGGGATCAAAGTTCTAAAATACGAAACGGTAAATTCGTAACGCGTTTAAGTTTCTGTTGCAAACAGCGAGGGGTTAAAATATAGTTATTATATGGGTTTGATAGTTTTAAATAGTCGTATGTAATATAATTAGTATGTAAGAACTTTTATTTTCATATTTGCCGTATCGGAGTTAGCCGTTTCCTTATACAATTAAATTTCGATGTTAGATTCAAATACGGGAACTTCGGAGGCCGCAAGAAAAGGAAAAATGATTGGCTATTCTGAGTAGTTTACGACGTATTCCGGTGAGTAGACTAAACATCTACCGGAGGATCTTGTAAAGATGGCGTGATACGCCCGTAGTTAGGTTTAAATACATGTTTTGCTTTTGTATGTTAAATTTATCATATGCATTCTTAAATCTATATATACCTCCAGGATTAATACTTGTTAGAACACTGCACCATTTTCGACGAGTTAAGCCGCACATGCACATATCTACTTATTACACTACACCTCGTCGATATTAACATTTCACTTCACACTTAGAAATTATTCTGTTAAAAATGATTCTTATCAAACCTTAAGTATCAATAGTAGTAGTAATTAGCATATATGACATCATATTTTGTATTCAAGTATTAGTAGTTGATATAAGAGGCATTTGTATTATTGAGTATTTATGGTTTTAATTTTTAATATACTATTACGAAAAATCAGTGATTTTCATGATTATGTGTCATGTGCACCATGAGATGTCGTTTTTATGATTTGGTTTTATTCCGGACCGTGTTAGGGGTCATACGGTTATGGATTTACAATTTTATCCAGACTGAGTCGGTGGGCATACAGTTGGATTCATGGTGGACCCGGTTGAGACCGAGGGGCAGGATAGCCGCACTTTAGGCGGGGAGCCTAACGAAGATACTCGATTCTGGAGACAGTTATGAACACAGAGGATATCTAGATGATACCGACCGGTGTTATTGATTACAGGATCGTTCGAGGAATGATGCCTGATGAAACACCGAAGATTTGTGTCGATGTTAGGCACGGAGAAAAATGAACATAATTTGGAAAATAATTGATGAGATTTCGGTTTTGATTCATATATTGAGTTTTACATATTCATTCCTCCACCTGTTATCATGCATCGCATTCACTATTGTTGAAATTAGTTCTAGTTTGTCATATTTACATTATCAGCCGTTATATGTTAGTTATATTCACTGAGTTGGCAACTCAACCCCGTTGTGCCACAGTTCCTTGAAGGAGTCGAGTGAACGGTTAATAACAGTGCAGATCTACTTATCAGATTTTTATCGCATCTTTTGCTAGGTGGGTTACATATATAGTAACCTTCTTTTTTGGTATTATATATTGAATCTAGAGTATCTCCATCAGACCCTGTATTGTGACTTAGACGAGAGGTGGTTGTATGTATATTATTTGACAGATGTGATCGTTTGTTTATATTAGATGATATTTCTTTTACTTATGTCTGAAATTCTTATTGATGTCACATAAAGTTGTATATTTATTTCCGCTGTTGAGATTGTCAATCCTAACCAGGAATGCAACTAAATTAAACACTTTATACTTGCATTTATTATAACTTCAATAGGAAGTTACGGTTAGAATCTAAAATACTTAAAACTGTGATTTTTACTTAAAAACTAAATTTTCCTAAAGTTCCGCAAAGAGGGTTTTGATCTTGGTTTTTTAGCTTACTCGGGTTTTGTATATATCTTTAGATATTATACAATCTAAGTGCCGGTCACATCCAAACTTTGGGTCGTGACAAAGTTGGTATCAGAACTTAGGATTAAGCTTATAGAATCGAGTAGTGAGTTAAGGTAAGTCAATTTGAGTTCATTACGTAGGATGAACTTTGGTTTGATGGAGTAGGTGAAATAGGATGAGTGTAGTACCGTACGTATGTTCCGCGGCATATTTACGCTACGATACTCAGCCTAAGTAACCTTATGAGATGTTTGTTCGTACTTCTTTCCTTAATTCCGTGTATCTTGTGATTCGATTGCAATATCCTTATCAATCATGTTTCTTACTCCAGCCGCTATGTCATTAACGACTATGGGGACTCAGAGTACCGCTGTTCGAGATGAGATTGGAGCGGGCTCTTCTGAAACGGGGACAGACCTGGGCAGTACGCCTATCTTTCATGAACCGATTGATCCACCCTATATTAATCGTATAGCTAGGATGGAGACAAATGTTCAAGAGATGCGCCGAATGATCGGATCCTTGCTGGAGATTAGTCCAGCACGGAGATCGACCACTACTCCACGTACGGGTGTTCAGAGACCAAGGCAAATTCATAATAATACATCAGCACCAAGATGTGTTCGTAGAGGCCGTGACAGATTCTGTATAGATATTTTCTATCACATATACCCGTATGTTCAGCAGCCCGTGCAAAGATGTTTCGGGTGTAGGTGTCCGTATCACTTTATTAGGGATTGTCTTGTGAGGCGACAGAGTGAGGCATCGGTCTCATATGTGACTTCACCACCTCCTCCATGCACATTACCTCCTACACCTGTTGTTGTTCCACGCCAGATCAACACCCATAGAGGCCGTGGTCGTGACGGTCGTAATTCGAGAGGACGAAGAGGTCGAGGCAGATTCAATTCAGGCCGCAGTTTTGGTCGAGATAGGACTCAGGGCCAAATGTTCAGTTCGTACCCCGTTGAGCAGAAGCCCCCATCTACCTGTTTTAGTTGTGGGCGTCCAGGCATTTTGCTAGGAATTGTAGACTCTAAGGAAGGACGTCAGGATGCTAGTAGGGACCAGGCTCGGGACTTTACTTGACTCCACAGGATGCCCAAACATTCAATGCAGTCGTAACAGGTAGTCATTCAGTATGTTTCTAAAATGCGCATATTCTAATTGATTCTGTTTCTATGCATTCATACGTATTTGCACACTTTTCACTTTCTCTGGGAAGAGATTTGTCGTTATTAGAATTACCGCTAGTTGTGATTACTCCTGTAGAAGATTCTTTTATAGCTCGACATGTATTCAGGTCACGTTCATTACGTATTGGTGATAGGAATTCTTTAGTTGATCTGATTCTCCTGGATATGTTAGATTTTGATATACTTCTTGGTATGGATTGGTTGGCCGTTTGTTATGCTTATGTAGATTGTCGGGGGAAAGCGGTCAGATTTTGTTTTCCAGTTAAACCGATCTTTTTTGTGCAGGGAGACTGTAATGTAACTCCTGCCAACATGATTTCTTCTCTTCGTGCGGGACGACTCTTGAAGAAGGGTTGTCATGGGTTCTTAGCATTTGTTCAGGACTTAGGAGTCGTTGAAGTCCCGTTGGACCAGGTTCCGATTGCACGAGAATTTCCGGATGTGTTTCCTGCTGAATTACCAGGATTACCGCCCGATCGCGATATCGAATTTTGCATTGACTTGATTCCGGGTGCGGGACCTATTTCTATACCACCTTACCGGATGGCTCCGACGGAGTTGAAGGAACTCAAAAGCCAGTTACAAGAGTTGTTAGATAGAGGACATGTTCGTCCAAGTGTATCGCCGTGGGGAGCTCCTGTCTTATTTGTTAAGAAGAATGACAGTAGTATGAGACTGTCCATCGACTACAGGCGGCTGAATCGAGTTACTGTGTGAAATAGGTTTCCATTACCTCGTAACGATGACTTGTTCGATTAGCTGCAGGGAGTTGGCTACTTCTCAAAGATTGATTTGCGGTCAGGGTATCACTAGTTGAGGGTTCGGAAGGATGACATTCCGAAGACTGCTTCTCGCACACGATATGGGCATTACGAGTTTCTGGTGATGTCGTTCGGACTCACTAATGCCCCAGCAGCTTTCATGGATATGATGAACCGTATCTTCAGGACATTCCTTGATCAGTTCATTATAGTATTCATTGATGATATTCTTGTTTATTCCCGGAGTCGGAGCACTAGCAGCATTTGTGCATCACGTTGCAGAACTTGAAAGAGCATCAGCTGTTCGCTAAATTCTCCAAGCGTGTTTTCTGGATGGATAGTGTAGATTCTTGGGTCACGTAGTTACGAGAGATGGGATACATGTGGACCCAAACAAGATCGAAGCGGTACAGCACTGGCCCAGACCTGTGTCGGTTACCGAGGTTTGTAGTTTCTTGGGTCTGGCAGGTTATTACCGACGCTTTATGCAGGATTTTTCTCGTATCGCTGCACCGTTGACCGGATTGACTAGGAAGGAAGTTCCATTTCTTTGGACAGATGCATGTGAGCAAAGTTTCCAGTAGTTGAAGACTCGCTTGACGACTGCACCAGTCTTATCTTTACCTTCTGGGTCTGGTGGTTTTGTTATGTATTTTGATGCTTCTCGAGTGAGTTTAGGCAGTGTGTTGATGTAGCACGGCAGGGTTGTAGCTTATGCTTCTCGACAGCTGAAGAGGCACGAGCAGAACTACCCCACTCATGATTAGGAGATGGCTGCTGTAATTTTCTCACTGAAGATTTGGAGGCATTACTTGTATGGAGAGTCATGCCAGATTTTTACAGATCATAGGAGCTTGAAGTATATTTTCAGTAGAAGGATCTGAATCTAAGGCAGTGTAGAAGGATGGAACTCGTGAAGGATTACGATTGTGATATTTTGTATCATCCAGGCAAAGCGAATGTGGAAGCAGATGCTTTGAGTCGGAGGCCTGGAGGTAGCTTATGTCATTTGCACACCTTACAGAGACAGTCTTCTACAGACTGGCAGATTCTATGTGATAGCCGTGTACAGTTTGAGTTCACATCGACAGGAGGACAGATAGCATATGTTCGCACCCGTCCTCAATTATTGGATCGTATTCGAAAGACACAGCCCACAGATGCTTGTATATCTGAGATTATGGATCAGGTTAGGCAGGGCAGAGAGTCGGAGTTCGTGATAGATGACCATGGAGTATTACGTTTTGGGACTTATCTTTATGTGCCAGATTTGAATGGACTGAGACGTGAGATCTTAGAGGAGGCCCATCGATCAGCATACAGTATTCATCCTGGTTCCACCAAGATGTATCATGGCTTGAAGGATGTTTATTGGTGGGAAGGAATGAAGAGGAACGTTGCGGAGTTTGTTTCAAGATGCTTGACTTGTCGTCAAGTCAAGGCCGAGCACCTGAGCCTGGCAGGAGAGTTAAAGCCCTTGGCCATTCCGGAGTGATAATGGGAACAGATTTTCATGGATTTCGTTGTGGGTCTACCCAGGACTAGCAGAGGGTATGATTCCATCTGGGTGATTGTAGATAGATTGACAAAGGTAGCTCACTTTCTACCGGTGAAGACGACGTATGGGTTTGCGCAGTATGCTCAGATTTATATCGACGAGATTGTACGATTGCATGGAGTTCCGACGTGCATAGTATCCAATAGGGGTACCCAGTTTATAAGCAGGCTATGGCAGAAACATCAAGAAGCTCTTGGTACACGATTGAGTTTTAGTATAGCTTTTCACCCACAGACAGATGGTCAGTCAGAGCGGACCATTCAGGCTCTAGAGGATATGCTTCGAGCTTGCAGCCTTGATTTCGGTGGTAGGTGGAATCGTCACTTACCTTTGAAAGAATTCTCGTTCAACAACAGTTTTCAAGAGACGATCAAGATGGCACCTGTTCATTTCAGAATATTGCATTATTATATCGGCCATTCTTAATCATAGTACAAATAAATAGGTGCTTTTGATCCATGTCTTCTAAATAATTGCAGGTTACAGGTTCTCAGAACGATACAGTGAAATTCATGAAAAAACGCTACAAATATGAGACTACGGCCGACAATGGATGACTCCGTATGATGCCGCCTACCAGTTTAAGGAACAAACGAAGATCAATAGACAGTTCAATGCACAAAGTACAAGGGCAGCACAGGATTAAAGACTTCAATGCGAAGCTCACGGCAAAAGTCCACAACATTCTGCACTGTGGAAATCTGGAAGAAAATAAAAGAGATTCTGTGGAAACAAGTGAAGAAAACAGAAGAAAAAGCAATATGAATCAACCCTAGAAATTTGAGCCAGAGATCCCTTCATATGGCTGCGGAACCGCAGCCAAACATGGCTTTCTACCGCGGTTCTACGGCCGTGTAGTGCACGTGTCGGTGGGTGTCGGTGCTTTGACCAGGCTTTCTTAGGGCAGTCTTGTAATTTCAAATGTGGATCAGATGTAAAACCTAGGGTTTCTCCTATCTATAAATAGGAAAGCCGAAAGCCTAATTAGGCATGCATCTTTTTATTTTCTAGATTAAAAAATTTATTTTCTTTGTAATGCACTTGTTGAGAGGTCATCAATAAAGTAAGGTATTTTTATTTTTATCTCGCATTCCTTTTCTGAATTTAATTTCTGCAATTTTATTACCTGTCTTTTATTATCAACAAATTAGGTCATTAAAATAAAAATTATAAAAATGAATTTTATCATAAATTTCCTAATAAGTGAGTAATTCATCACTTGTTGGGGTTAAGATAGGGAAGGTTTGAGAGAAGGAAATCTCTCTCACTCCTTTCTTTGCACATATAATATTTTAATTACGACTCTATTTAAATTAACCACACACCGCTCACTATGGCACCCTATCCTACAAGATAGCGGTGCTTCCCTAGTTAGACCGGTTGTGGTTGATTCAAATAGAGGTTAGGGCTAAGAGTTAAGAAAGGACGGACAAGGACCAAAAGGAAGAAATTACATTTCTTTCTAGTCGTGCTAATCCCCTTTGTTGACTATTACCCTAACACGTATATTCTTAACTAGGGCAAGGAAAGCAGTGAATAGAATCCTTTTTCCAAACTAACCTAATCCTAACCCTAGAAAGACTTTAAATTAATTTAATCTCATTCTTAGATTTAAAACAAAACCTACCACAAAAAGGACTTAACTCGTTAAGACTTAAAGAAAGTACATCGTTTCCCTATGGACCGACCCGTACTCAACCAGCTAGATACCAAGCGACACCGTCTTGATTGGGGTATTCTCTTAAATTTTAAAAACATGCATACACAAAACATCTATCAATCAAATGGCGCCGTTGCCGGAGAAACGGTAGTTATTTTCTTTTTGTAATTTCGGTTTAATTGAAATTGAAAAAATTATAAAAACTGAAAATATAAAAACATAAAAAATCTTGTTCTTTTTTATCAGTTTTTGTGCGAATTGTGCATGAACGGAAGACGGACAGATTCTGATCTGGAAAAAGCCCAGTGAACAAATCAAGAAACAGAGGATCTGAACAAACAGAGGAGAACCACAACAGAAAACAGAAAAATTTTGACGGCCTGATCCAACTGAACCATCGCGGAACCGCAGCGAAAGGAGGTGTTTGACCACGGAACTGCGGTCAAATTGCTGACGTCAGCATTCAAAATTCTCTGTAAGTATTTTTTATCTTCTCTTCTACCCGCTGAACTCCACTGAAAAATTTTCCTGCAGGGTTCTTTGCGCAAACCTTCCTCTCCCTCTCCAATAAATCATATTGTGCAGAATTCTTTGCGCCGCAAATAAAAAAAAGAAAAAAAATTTGGCATGTGTTTTAGATTTTGTGTGTTAATTGCTTTGCATATTTGAAATGGAATTTAAGGGGCTATAACACCAATCAAGATTGGTTGGGGATTTCATATCCTTCCTAAGACCCCAGAATTCACAAAAAGCATATGCATAAACCCTCGAGTTAATTAAAATATATCTAGACTCAGCCAATTAAGGACTGTCGCGCTCATTAAGACAAAGAAAGGTTGTGGGCATTCAGTATTTTATCTAAACCTGACTTTGTGGTGCCTAGGCTAGACAAGTGAGAAAGGTAATTTTAAAAGGCCCGTCTCACGATGATTCATAAGCGGATCCCTCCTTTCTTCATTTGTGCTTACCTGGCCACAATTGGCGGTGAAGAGGCGATTTGAGAGATATCTCACAACTTATCACTTTGAAACAATTAGGAGCAGTCTGGTTGACTTAGGAGACCCTAGCTCTAGGCTTGATTGTGCATGCTTAAATTGTGATTGTGTCGTAGTTCCGTACAAATTTTTGCAAAACTCTTTCTAAAAAAAACACTTTCAAAAATTTCAAAACTCCAAAAACAAACATTTTTAAAAAAATAAAAAATAAATAATAATAATAATAATAATAAAAATTGAAAAAAAAAATCATATTCTTTTCCTTTCTCTCATCACATCATGGGTACCCCACCTCGCAAAACTCTTGTCGAACTTTGGTACCCTCAACCAGACATTACTTCCTATGCTTCTTGTTTTTGTCGAATTTCGAACGACCCCTCCATACCCAAAATTCCTTTGAAAGATCGAATAGACGCATCTAGGACAACCAGTTGGACTCCGCAATCCACATTATATCAACCATTTCAACCTTCACCACCTTCTTACGTTGATACTCCTTTTTTGAGTCCTGTTGTAACTCCGAAACCCATGTCTATTGCTGAACATATTGAACAATCTCATAACAGATCTTTCACTCCTTTCATCACTGCGAAATTTTTGGATCAACAATACCATTCACCTTCTTATCCAAATGTTGATCCTACTTCTGTCTAACCATTCAATTCCTACCATTCCTACCCGACTTTTGCACCTCCCCTAGACATTGCTTCTGAACAGTCATTTGGGAGTTTCCAGTATCCAAACAACTTTAATTCTTTTACTGAAACTCTTTCAAAACCCATGTCTAGCCTGGAACAGTCGTTGGAAAATTTTATGGTAGCGTCAACCCAACAGATGATGGATTTGAATGCGTCCATGGCCGTCCTTATACAACCTAGTGACCCGGGAGCTAGTTTCCAACTAGCTCTAAATTTTCCAATGTATGATGAGGCGGTTGGACAGATTGAGAATTTGGGTGGTAAGAGTGAGTTGTACACCTTTCCAAATCAAACCTACCCATCCCCAATTGAATCCCATAACTCCGGTTTTGAATAGCTATCAAGTGTCCCAAATGATTCACCAGTTGAAAATAGAACTTTTAATGAGTTGTGCGACTTTCTAATACCTGATTGTGAAGGGTCCCTTTCGAGTGAAACCATCACCAATCCTTTTGACCTCTAAACCTCCACTATAGAATCTGAATTGATTGATATCCATGCTTTTGATGAGTTGTCTGAAAAATTTAATTTTCACTTGATCTAGGATATTGACGCTGGGAATATTTTGGATGATGAACCCACAGATTTGGATGAGTTTCTCTCTCCAACTCATCACCCCGAGTCATTAACTGTTTTTCCCGAACTTCATATGCGTCTGGATTTTGATGATAATTGCATGGATGAGATAACTTTTGAGGGGAATTATAAGGATAGTATTGAGTATGAACCAGTTTTGTTTAATGAGTCGGATTCTCTAATTCATTCTGTCCCTTCTACTGACTGTGTACACCCTCCTGAATTTTTAACTGTTACCCTTCCTAAATCACACCCTTCATCATTTCCATCGTTCCGACCGTGCAAAAAACCGTATCACTTTCAATTTCAATGTCTGGTTTACCAAGTTCAACGTACCCATGTTTCCTCACGAATCTTGAGGGATTTGACCCCATTTCTCGACGGGTTGATAGATTAGCACAATCGCTTTTTACACAGCGGTCATCACAATTTGTGCTAATTTATTCACTCAAGTTACATCCTCAAGTTCGGACTACGCTTCTTTCTCTCTTCCGCCATTCTTCTCCTAATATACTGAAACCGTATTTCACCTTCCTTCCCATACGTTCTCGTGTATTCTCCAATTTTTTCTCTCCGCATTCTTTCACCAACCAACACACTACAGAGATAGAATATTTGAATGGTTGGTGCACACTTTTGGCCTGTGTAAGGCCTTGTATAGATTGATATTGTTCTCTTTTCCCCCTAATCCTGAACTTCACCGCATAAACAGTGGAAACACTGTTTCAAATAAATTTGGGGGTATGTACCATTTGTAATTATATAAAAGTAAAAATAAAAAATTTAATTAAAAAAAAAATTGGTATTTTTGTAGATTTTCAGTTTTAATAAAAAGATAAAAAAAATTATTTTCAAATAAATTCCTCTTTTTAAGAGGACCTTTTTGCAAATAACCAAAACACCCCCTGTAAATAGAACACGAAACCTCTCTGTATTTTACCAAACCGTAATTTCCCACTCTCTCAAAACCCTAGCCGCCGCAGCAGCCAGAGTTAGGAGAACTTACCAGGTAGCTGTGCTTCCGCCGCCGAAGACACCCTTCTGCCGCCGATCCGCCGCTGCTTAGCCTCTTCACCCTCTGAAAATTTCAGAAGAGGTTTGCACTTCTTTTCCCCCTCTGTTAAAATTAAAATTTCTAAATTAGCTTTCTGTGATGGCACCAACTCTGCAATTTGAGAGGGACTTTTCCCAAATCTTTGCACACACGATCTACGGTAGCTATTTCGGTGAAGAGATCCGAAGGTGAATGTGTAATTTCTTACTTTTTAACCATCCAAACTCCTTCGCTCTTCCAGATCTCGTCACCCGATTTTACGAGTGCAAGGAAGACGGTTGCCTCTCACAATACGGATACATTAGGCTAAATTGGGGGGATAGGGAAATCATAATCGATAGGGAATTCATCCATGAAGTCACCTTAATTCCTAGACTACCTAACCATGACCAACCCCTCCAATTCGAGGATTACCTACCCTTGATGGGTAATGACTGTTCGCGGGAGCCACGCAAGGGCATCAAGACTAGAACCCTCTTTGCGAACGTATTGACTGTGTGTCGTTGGGCACAAAATAACATTTTTGGTAGTTCGCACAATACGACATTTTTCACACCATCCCTTCATATCGTGCACACCTTAATGACTAGGAACCCAAGCTATGATATTTGCACGGTATTACTTCATTCAATCGGTGTGGGCAAAAGGGCTGCCAATTACCCATGCCCTATGTTGGTGACACAACTGTATCGCTATTTCCTTCCTGTGGAGGAATTCGAGTTTTATATGCATGGAGGTATCCCCATTAGACCTCTTCTCGAGGGAGTATCATCGTCCTACACACGCTTAAATGATGTATGGCCGCGAACTGAGCCGACCGAGAATGTGCCCGCCAAAACACCCAGCTCCATCTCGACCACGAGCGAGGAAGAGATTATCCATGCAGCACATGCACGTTTGCTTAGGAAAGCCACTTGGCGGATAGATAGATTGATAGGGATGCTGACCAACCTAGATCACCGTGTAACAGAAATAGAGCACGGCATGACTACCCTGCTGGAGAGAAAGGAACGTTCCCGTTCACATTCGAGGGGACGGCATGGCCATGAGCATTGAGGGCACTGCTTTTGATAAGTATGGGGGTGGAGGTGGTTTGTAAATAGTTATCATTGCATTGCATATTTTTATTTTTGTACATATTTGTTTTTTCTTTCTTTGCATATTTAATTCCGCATTGCATCTTTATAAAAAAAATTATAAAATTTAAAAATATAAAATATATATAAATATAAAATCAAATAAAAAATTGAAAAATTTTAAAAATTATAAAAATTGAAAAATTCAATTTTGGCCATAATTGACTTAAGTTCGACAAGACAGTTGACTAGCTAGGAAAAACTAGATCCTAAATTTAGTAAATAAAAACCCCTAAAAATAACCTTTTTTAAAGTTTAACTGTAGAAAATATATGTCCTTGTAGATTATTTAGAAATAGGCAAATTTTGAGTTCAGCTCTTGGGCTAAGTCAATATAAGGGAAGAGTATTAAAATTTTTATTTGAGGTATAAGTCTGAAAAATAATTCTCAACCTTAAGTCTAAATTCTGAAAATATACACCTTACAACTGGCACATACACGCACCTTAAAACTTGGAATAGTAGAGGATACCTTGAAATGCTTTTGTCTAAAATCCTTAGTATAAAGGAAAATAAAATAAAAATACAAGAGTGAATAAAGAGATATAAAAAAAATGACCACTGGTTTTGTAATTACTTAAGGATGCATAAATAAAAAAATTACAGCGAGGGTGCTTTATCACCTAGTGCCTTAGACCAACTGGTTTGGGAGTCACTGCTAAAACCTTAGGTATTACAAGAAGAGGAATTACGCTTTAATGCGCGAACATATCTTGTAATCGGCCGTTAGTACCTCAAGAAGTATTAACGGTCGCATGAAGCATGTGTGAGCAATTTCATCTAAAATTCACCAACTAAAAGTATTTTGGAAGATGGAAAAGAGTATGATAGCTTGAATTGAATTTCCATGTGTAGGGGTAATACACACACACACGTAGGGGTATATGATTGGGGTTTGGATGAGAGATAGGAATGAAAAACAGGACTTATACCTTCAGTAGAGATGATAAAAATTCCTAAGTTGTGATGGAACTTTAGAAGGAAAATTAAAAAGATGCTGAAAGCTGAATAAATTTGAAGAACATATACGATCTTAAATTAAATGATAAGTGAGTGTGAAAAATACGGGTTGATGATTTCTAAGTTGAAGATAATAGAATTTCTTGCTAGAATACCGAATTGAAGAATGGAAGTAAATAGGCCAAAGTGATCGGATTTTGTGGGTAGTATCCGCTGAAAACCCTTAGGAGACAACACTCATCCTATTAGGGACACCTAGAGGTTTAACGACTTGTTGCACGAGCTCAGTGCAATCGCGATTCCCTGTGAAAGTGAGGTTAGATTTTACGAGAATAAATTGGCTTTGCTCGGGACGAGCAAAAGATAAGTTTGGGGGTATTTGTTCATATCAGAATATTGCATTATTATATCGGCCATTCTTAATCATATTACAAATAATTAGGTGCTTTTGATTCATGTCTGCTAAATAGTTGCAGGTTATAGGTTCTCGGAACGATACAGTGAAATTCATGAAAAGACGCTACAAATGTGAGAATACGACCAACAATGGATGAATCCGTATGATACCGCCTACCATTTTAAGGATCAAACGAAGATCAATAGACAGTTCAATGCATAAAGTACAAGGGCAGCACAGGATTAAAGACTTCAACGCAAAGCTCACGGCAAAAGTCCACAACATTCTGCACTGTGGAAATCTGGAAGAAAATAGAAGAGATTCTGTGGAACCAAGTGAAGAAAACAGAAGAAAAGGCAACATGAATCAACCCTAGAAATTTGAGCCAGAGATCCCATCATATGGCCACGGAACCGCAGCCAAACATGGCTTTCTACCGCGGTTATACGGCCGTGCAGTGCACGTGTCGGTCGGTGTCGGTGCTTTGACCAGGCTTTCTTAGGGCAGTCTTGTAATTTCAAATGTGGATCAGATGTAAAATCTAGGGTTTCTCCTATCTATAAATAGGAAAGCCAAAGCCTAATTAGGCATGCATCTTTTTATTTTCTAGATTAAAAATTTTATTTTCTTTGTAATGCACTTGTTGAGAGGTCATCAATAAAGTAAGGTATTTTTATTTTTATCTCGCATTCCTTTTCTGAATTTAATTTCTGCAATTTTATTATCTGTCTTTTATTATCAGCAAATTAGGTCATTAAAATAAAAATTATAAAAATGAATTTTATCGTAACTTTCCTAAAGAGTGAGTAATTCCTCACTTGTCAGGGTTAGGATAGGTAAGGTTTGAGAGAAGGAAATCTCGCTCACTCCTTTCTTTGCCCATATAATATTTTAATTAGGACTCTATTTAAATTAACCACACACCGCTCACTACGGTACCCTATCCTACATGATAGCGGTGATTCCCTAGTTAGACCGGTTGTGGTTGATTCAAATAGATGTTAGGGCTAAGAGTTAAGAAAGGACGGACAAGGACCAAAAGGAAGAAATTACATTTCTTTCTAGTCGTGCTAATCCCCTTTGTTAACTATTACCCTAACACCTATATTCTTAACATGGGCATGGAAAGCAGTGAATAGAATCCTTTATCCAAACTGACCTAATCCTAACCCTAGTAAGACTTTAAATCAATTTAATCTCATTCTTAGATTTAAAACAAAACCTACCACAAATAGGACTTAACTCGTTAAGACTTAAAGAAAGTACACCTTTTCCCTGTGGACCGACCCGTACTCAACCGACTAGCTACCAAGAGACATCGTCTTCATTACGGTATTCTCTTAAATTTTAAAAACATGCATACACAAAACATCTATCAATCAACACCCTTTGAAGCCTTGTATGGGAGCAAATGTCGATCACCCGTTTGCTGGACTGAACTGAGCAAGAGTAGCATTTTGGGACAACAGATAGTACATGAGACTACGGAAAAGATTCAGTTGATACGGGACAGAATGAGAGCGGCCCAGTGCAGACAGAAATTATATGCAGATCGACGACGTCGACTCGAGTTTCAGGTGGGAGATCATGTGTTCCTTCGTATATCTCCGATGAAAGGGGTGATGTGTTTTGGGGAAAAATGGGAAGCTCGGCCCCAGACATGTCGGACCTTACGAGATTCTGGAGAGAGTGGGTGCTGTAGATTATCGTTTAGCACTTCCACCGAGTTTTCCCGATGTGCATCCGGTGTTTCACATGTCTATGTTTTGCAAATATCTTCACGACCCTTCTGACGCGATCCAGCATCAGACCATACAGCTTGAGCCGGATTTGTCCTACATATTGCTACTAGTAGTTATTCTTGACCGGCAGGCAAAGAAAATGAGATCAAGGGTACTTCCATCTGCAAAGGTTCTTTGGCGGGGAACGAATCGCAAGGAGATTACTTGGGAGACCGAGGATGCGATGCGAAAGAAATTTTCCACATCTTTTTGAAGGTACGTCTAGTTAAATTTTAAATTCGGGGATCGAATTTTCTTAGGGGGGGAATATTGTAACATTTTGAAAATTTAGAAATAAATAAAATTAATCAATTAAATAATAAAATGCCAATTTAAAAAGTTATTAAAACAAAATAGGAAATTTTCATATGTAGTATGTGAAAAAAATTAAATTGAAATTTTAGTACGTAATATAAATCAATTACAAAGGTTTTAGTAATAAATTTAGCTTCATTTTAATAAAATGGTGTTTATATAATAACATAGGTAGTGAAGGGTCTTTTTGTAAAAATTTAGGAAAATGTACAAACTTGAAATTGTGAGGGTGTAAGTGGAAAAGGGGTAGATAATGTTTTTAGCTCAGAATTTTATCACAAGTTAAAACAAATTGAAAAGATAATACAAGGACACATCCTACTTGCATGCACAATACATACACAACACCTCCTCCTTGCATGAGAGTGGCACACTCTTGTTGGTGACACCTCCTCTTACACATCACTCTTCTCTTTACCATATATATTAGGTGTTCAGATCATTTAATAAAATTAAACTTCTGAAATTTCAAAACCCAAGAGAATGAAAACAATTAGAACTCACAAAAAGAAATAAAAGAAAATTGAAGTGAAGAAGAAGAACTAGGCTAAGGATTTCCACCTTCAAGCTAGGAGCTAAGGATTTGGGTGTCTTGGAGGAAGTTTTTTAACCATCCTCAGCTCGTAAAATCCTTAACTCAGTAGATTATAGTTCTGTAATTGTAAAATTTAGAAATCGAATATCGTATTTTTGGTAAAACTTAGCTCTGTAGTAATCTGCTATTATTCAGAAAAAAATCAACTTAACCAAACAATGCCTATATATTGTATGTTGGACCTAGAACAAGCCCTAGGAGTATGAACCAAGGGGCTCGGATTTTGGCCGGCGAGATATAAGAGAATTCCAGCGTCGCTGGATTTTTAAATGAGTCTGGTGTTTTAGGTTTTTTGGGTAGGTCTCTGTAAAGGTGTTTGGATATTTTGGTATTGTTTAAAATAGTTAATTTAATTGTATATAAAATCTGGAAACTAATATCGGAAAAGGGATCAAAGTTATAAAATACGACACGGTAAATTCATAACGCGTTTAAGTTTCTGTTGCAAACAGCGAGAGTTTAAAATCTAGTTATTATAAGGGTTTGATAGTTTAAAATAGTCGTATGTAATATATTTAGTACGTAAGAACTTGTATTTTCATATTCGCCGTATCGGAGTTAGTCGTTTACTTATACAAGTAAATTTCGATGTTAGATTCAAATACGGGATCTTCGGAGGCCGCGAGGAAAGGAAAAAGGATTGGCGATTTCTGAGTAGTTTACGACGTATTCCGGTGAGTAGACTAAATATCTACCGGGGGATCTTGTAAAGATGGCGGGATATGCCCGTAGTTAGGTTTAAATACAAGTTTTGGTTTTGTATGTTAAATTTATCATATGCATTCTTAAATCTATATATACCTCTTGGATTAATAATTGTTAGAACACTGAACCATTTTCGACGAGTTATGCCGCACATGCACATATCTACATGTTACACTATATCTCGTCGATATTAACATGTCACTTCACACTTAGAAATTATTCTATTAAAAATGATTCTTATCATACCTTAAGTATCAATAGTCGTAGTAACTAGCATATATGACAACATATTTCGTATTCAAGTATTAGTAGTTGATATAAGAGGCATTTGTATTATTGAGGATTTATGATTTTAAGTTTTCATATACTATTACGAAAAATCAATGATTTTCATGATTATGTGTCACGTACACCATGAGATGTCGTTTTTATTATTTAGTTTTATTCCGGACCGAGTTGGGGGTCATACGGTTATAGATTTACAATTTTATCCAGACCGAGTCGGTGGGCATACAGTTGGATACATGGTGGACCCGGTCGGGACCGAGGGACAGGATAGCCGCACTTTAGACAGGAAGCCTAACGAGAATACTCGATTCCGGAGACAGTTATGAACACGGCAGATATCTAGATGATACCTACCGGTGTTATTGATTACAAAATCGTTCGAGGAATGATGCCTGATGAAACACCGAAGATTTGTGTCGATGTTAGGCACGGAGAAAAATGAACATGATTTGGAAAATAATTGATGAGATTTCGGTTTTGATTCATATATGGAGTATTACATATTCATTCCTCCACCTGTTATCATGCATCCCATTCACTATTGTTGAAATTAGTTCTAGTTCTTCATATTTACATTATCAGCCGTTATATGTTAGTTATATTCACTGAGTTGGCAACTCACCCCCGTTGTGCCACAGTTCCTTACAGGAGTCGAGTGGACGGTTAGTAACAGTGCAAATCCACTTATCAGATTTTTATCGCATCTTTTGCTAGGTGGGTTGCATATATAGTAACCTTCTCTTTTAGTATTGTATATTGAATCTAGAGTATCTCCATCAGACCCTGTATTATGACTTAGACGAGAGGTGGTTGTATGTATATTATTTGACAGATGTGATCGTTTATTTATGTTAGATGATATTTCTCTTACTTATGTCTGAGATTCTTATTGATGTCACATAAAGTTGTATATTTATTTCCGCTGTTGACATTGTCAATCCCAACCAGGGATGCAACTAAATTAAACACTTTATACTTGTTTTTATTATTACTTCAATAGGAAGTTACGGTTAGAATCTTAAATACTTAAAACTGTGATTTATACTTAAAAACTAAATTTTCCTAAAGTTCCGCAAAGAGGGTTTTGATCTTGGTTTTTTGGCTTACTCGGGTTGTGTAGATATCTTTAGATATTATACAATCTAAGTGCCGGTCACATCCAAACTTTGGATCGTGACAAGAGCCCGAGATATATGAGGATTTACGTATCGATGCTGGACACGAGTTTCATGATGTTTCGAGTGTCTATGCTGGACACTCAGGTTCTATGATTTGGATGTGTCGCAAGAGACACACATTGATTTATATCCTTATATTTACATGCATATGTTTTCATGATATTTACATGCATGATGTTGTTGTGTCATCGACTGACTCGGGGACGGGATCCACATGCATACAAGCATTGATTTTTTGGTTGGATGATATCCACATGCTGATAAGCGTTTATTTATGGGGTTGGCACATATGCAGATACAGTCACCCTAGATATCATAGTATTACCTTTATGATACAGTTGACCTAGGAGTCGTTGTTTATTCGATTTCCACCTGTTGATATTTTTCTACTCACTAGTTGGCAACTCACCCCCGTTGTGCCACAGTTCTTGCAGGTTGACCGCATGGATCAGTAGCGGTATCGCTGGCACACTGTTGCATTCGGGTGATTGCTTTGGAAGGTGGTACATGTTGGATCGTACCCCTCTTGAACTTATTATTCATATTGTATCTAGTCAACTCCATCAATTAAACTAGTATTTGTATAAGTAATGAGACTTAGTGAGACTTGTGGTTGCGAGATATAGAGCGAGGGGTATTCCGCTACTTATGATTTGATGTTTTGCTTATTTCTTTATCTTTTCTGGTGAATTTTGCCGTTGGGCGTCGTATACTTATATTTATGCTTAGCGTGGTTGTGGATCCGCCGTTTGGCGAAGAGCTAGCTCCCACTTGGGGATGCCTTTATAATATCATGTATTGTGGTTTTGGATCAAAAAAATACAATGGAGGTGCTGCCCAATTTTTTTAAAATGACGAAAACCCATTTTCCAACTTGCATTTTTCATGTTCCATTACCTACGCATTTATGAAAACATTTGGTTTCATCATACCTTTATTTCAAAACTTCATCTCTTTTATTTTCTTAAAAGGTTTAGATTTCTGGGTTTCGTCTTACTTGAATTATGTTACGCCTTTAGACGTTGCATGATTTAAGTGCCGGTCACGAGCTAATATTTCGGGTCGTGACAAAGTTGGTATCAGAGCGCTAGGTTTAACCTTGGTTCGAGTCTATATTTGACTGTGCGGAGTCTAGGGCGTATATATATTTCGGAACCTAGGCTTGACCTTACGGAACTTAGACTTGAACATGGGGTATTAGACCCGAACTTTCGTTTCATAGGTTGACCCTGATTGATGGAGTAGGTAGCTTGAGTAAAGTGACGTACCGTACATATGTTCCGCAGCATATTTACAATATGATACTCCACTTAAGAAACCTTAGGATGTACATATTTTGAGATCTGTGATTCTCTTCGTACCCATGATTATACATCCATTTGAGATCCTTGATTCTACTCGTTTCCATGATCATACTCTCATTGATGCTGTCTCTTTTTATAATCATGTATCTATTCTGGATCTGTCGCTTCCTTTCTTTCCCATGATCTGTTTTCTTCGATACATGATTGAGGTTCCTTTCACCATGGTTTGAGCGCAGATTGAGCTGCTGCTAGTGTTGCGGTCAGGGCGAGCTCGTCATGGACAAGGACTGACCATTGTGTTTTTTGGTGACATGGGAACGTCTCGATGTAAGTGTTGTGTTGTGACCTCTTGTTGAGGCGGGTGTTTGGTTTTGCACCGGATGATCGGGCCATTGATAGAGGTTGCCAGTTGTGAGAGGGCTGTTGATGTACAACATACTTCAGAGATTGTGATGTCGTCTACCGTGGAGACAAATGACCCAGCTGTTGCTGAGATAGATGGGATGCCGGTTCCAGAGCTTGCGAGCTGAGATCGGTGGAGCTTCTAGGTAGAGATGCGACAGATGATAGCTAGTCTATCCCGAGTTGAGAGACGAAAGTGATTCGTCAGACTGATGCGCCGATGCAGGCCCAGTTTAGTTGAATATTTCCAGTGTGGAGAGTCTTACTCAGATCTTGAGTAGACCAATCCAGAGATGACCATGGATGTATCGTCTTTCCTGGTGGATTGAGGCATTATTTAGCATGAGGACGAAGGGTATTCATGTGTGGTCTAGGCGAAGTTAAAAAGTTCGAACAATTGTCAGAAACCTATTTTTCCAAGTTTAAGGTATTCGAAGGAATATGCAAGTAATTCGGTGGACCCTCTAGAAGAATGAAACCCTAACTCGACATAATGCCCATAGAACCGCTTTTGAACCTTAGGGTTTGCGGCAGTTTAGCGGTGCCATCTGTGAGGCTTGGGTTTGCCCTTCTCCGGTTGGTCCATAGGTACTGTGGCATGTACTGGATATTATTAAACTGTGCTTAGGTGTTGAGCTTTCGGGGAATTATGGGACTTTGATGAATCGATCGAAATGTTTAACGTCGTCCAAATATTATGTGATAAGAGATCAGTAAGCTGACCAGCTTCGGATAGAGGAACTCATCAAGATGCGTTGTGAGTTGATCGAGAATTGACGAGTATTGAGTATTCCACCGATGGTTAGGACGAGTTCCCGAGGATGTATTCAGCTAGAGATCTTCTACAGAGTGATGAAGATACCGAGTTTGTAATTATGAGTCCGTGCGAGAGACTCCGGATTGACTGTAGCTGAGGACCATTGCAGTACGCAGATAGCATGGCGTGACGTCGAAGTGGGCGTTGATAAGGACGAGTGGAACGAGAGGTTTATGCAAGATGCATGACGAGCTGTTGTTACTCCCCATCGAGATTAGAGATTTGATAAGTATACAGAGGCGTTGAGATACGACCAGTTCCCGAGGAATGCTGTGCTAAGAACGCAGATGTTCAGAAACGAGAAAAGATTATGCAAGAGTACCAGCCTCCGTATAGTTCGTCTTAGACGAGATCGAAAGAGACCTTGAGCAGGTTCCTTCAAGGACACTGCTGTGATGAGATTTGCACCCAGGACCAGTTGTGTCACGTGCATTCAGAGGGCCAAAGGCCGAGCCAGTGATGTGCTGCTTTACGAGTGGTCATACTAATTGGCCGAGAGATGACCAGAGAAGTACCAGAGTGGAATCGTTTCCGTTAGCATACCTGACCGGGCCGACGAGCCGATGGATTGCGAGATTGGTGAATCCACAAAGAAATGAAGACCCAGAGACAGAGGACGCTAGACCGTGAGCAGGAAGCAAGCGGATGTTCTTACTCTGCCAGTTTTGGGCGCACCGTTATTTTTTCGACATTGTAGGACGTGTACCTCAATGTCATTTGTTACGATTTGCGTTTGTGATCCGAGTATCACGCTTATATCGCTTGGATTTAAGTTTTGATAATTGGGTTTCATTATATTGGTTTTCGTGCACCATGGCTGCACCTACTGGGTATTTGCGATTTGTGCATATTTATTGCACTTCATGTCGATTTTGTGACTTGGAAGCACGTGTTTATGATTTCATGGAATTCATACAGTTGAGTTGATGTTGTGCATGTGGTACGCACTTGATTTGATTTTTTCACTCGGTATAGCTCATTTATGCTTGCAGTGCATTGATACGTGTTTTGTGCACGCAGTTGCATACGTTTTTGATTTTTATACACCTTTGTACACGCGGTGTTGCATTTATACGCATTTGAGTTATTGATGAGTTTCCATGCATTTGATGAACTGGATTTGGTTTTTCGTGCACTGGATGTACCCGATTTGTATTTCGTGCATTGGATGCACTGTATTTGTATTTTGTGCACTGATTGCACTAGATTTGCATTTCATGCGTTTGTTGCACCAGGTGGTTATTTCTTGCTTTGATTGCACTAGATTTATACTCCGTACATTGGTTGCGCCGATTTATGCCTTTGAGCATTCATTTTACCAGATTTGTGTTTTCATGCGCGTTGACACTTGCCGTTCGTTTTCGTGCATGCTACTGCACTATATGCTTTTATGGACCCGAAGCGCTTGGGTTGGATTTTGTGCATATTAGGCGCTTGATTTTTTATTTTTGTGCGCATCAGATGCACTTGAGTGAGATTTTACTCGTGCATGTTGGATGCCCTTGATTTAGAATTTTATTCGTGCATGTGGGATGCACTTGATTTCGATTTTCATTCTTAAATGACGGATGCACTTGATTTGGATTTTCGTACATGTTGGGCGCATGATATGAGATGTGATTTTGTGCACACCGGATGCACTCGATTGAGATTTCCATTCGTGCATGTTAGTTGCACCGGATTGAGATTTTCGTGCACTCTAGATGCACTTATTGTTGTCGTGCACACCCGTTGCACTAGACAGAAGCTTTCGTGCACACCCGTTGCACTTAGTTTTACTTTTGTGCATATTGTGGCACTTGTATTTGGACTTGATTTCCGTGCGCACCAGACGCACGTGATTATTGGATATGCCTTTCGAGGCTGATTTTTCTCTTGAGCACCTTATTTTCATGATGGGCACTATATTATGTAGTAGCCGAACAGGACTGATCTGAGGACAGTACCTGAGTATTTTGCATGCATTAAAAGTTTAACAAGAGCTTTTCAAAAACGAGCTATAGTCTCGCTATTTCCTATGTGTCCGTGAGTGATACGAACATTTACAAAGGAAAACCTTTTGGGATATTTCAAAATGGACGGGACGTATATCTGAGCAAAACATATATGAAACTATATTTATTATTTTACAAATGAGTGTCCTTCACTCGTTCTGTGAGTTACACATCACACGGCTATTCATAAAGGATTTTGCATGTGTTTTATTCCGTTTTAAGATATTTTTCCCAAGGATGCGTACTATATATGTATTATAGTATTTGACTAGTGCATATGGAATTTCAGTAGTGGATTTCGAGATTTGTGTCTGCATTGTAACTCCAAGGATATGCGTGCAAATATGATGATTTGCATGATGCTTGACGTAGTTCGATTTTGAGTTTCATACTCGTTTTTCCGACGCACGCGATGCGCTATGGTATTTCCGTATCTTCTGTGATTCGGAGCCCCGTTGATTTGAGTTGAGTATTGAAATGTTTTAGTATTTGGGGGTTTAAATTTAAATTCGGGTACCGAATTTATTTCAGGGGGGAATATTGTAACACTTCAAAAAATATAAAATATTTTTTTTGGAATTTAATATTAAAATAATATATTTCCCGAAAACTACCGATTTGCGAAATTGGGGTTTTCGAAAAAGGGTATAAATATATACCAATAATTGTGAAATAATTGAAAATTAAAATGATTTATTCATTTAAAAATATATTTAAAGGATTTGTCATTTTTAAAATCAATTATATGTAGTTTAAATGAAAACCCGATTAGTGCACTGCTAATCGCGATTAAGCCAAATCCGTGTTTCTACAATTTTTCATGGCTAGTGCACCATGTCATGTTGCATTTTGGTTACATGTTGTTTTCTTGTATTGTTTTTGGGGTATTATGTGATTTGGTTTTAAAAATAAAAAGAAAAGGGTAAAAGAGTAAATAGATGAAAGAGTGGGTGAGAATAAGAGGATGAGAGAAAGAGGGCTGCCATCTAACCTCACCCCCATTTGTTTTCTCCATTATTTCCTCATCTCCTTCAACCTCATCTCCCTCCACCTCTACCCAAGATCCATCTCCAAATATTCACCAAAACCCTATACTCCCTTCGCAAAAAACGATCCCCTCTTCATCCTCTACACAATGGACCAAGCAAATTAGGACTTTAATGACATTGGGAAGCTAGGGTTTTTCTTGAGTTGCATCCATGAGGTATATTCCCTTCATTTAGTTTACTTTGAGTTTTCTTGTATTCTACTTTAGTTTAGAATGTGAATTGGTTAGGGTTTGTGATGTATGGAAAATTATAGGGATGGATTATGGTTTGAATTGTGTTATGGTGATGGAAGTGGCTGTTGTAGGACCCTTAGTACTGTTTTTACTGGCCAAGACACGGATTAGAAACCAAGATACGATCTTTATATTTGTCGATATCGGGTTTTTACCTATTTATTTATGGTATTTAGCGATCTGGGATGACCCGAGACCGTTGTAAATAAATTTCCCTTGAGCGTAGTACGAGCAGGCAACCTAGAAGCCCCACCTGAAACCCTAGCCTCTAATGCAGTAATTCGGCCACAGATTTATTCATTGTGGCCGCAAATTGGGGCCACATCTTGGTTGAATTCAATGAATTTTGGTTGGTGAGTCCTTTAGGTGATATCTAGAGCAACCCTATATGCAAAATTCCCTAGTTTGGCCTAAGGTGAAATCTGGAGCACATTAGTGTGTTCTTGGTTATGTTTTCCGTATTTTGGAATGCTTGGTTTTGATGTTTGGACTTGTATTTGGTTGTTGGGCGTTTGCACGTTAACAACAAGGGTTGTTTGATTGTTTTACATGCATAGGCTATAGGTTTTAACCTATGAGCGAACCGTGTGCCGTATTGGTTTTCCGAACTCGATTTTAATGCTATTGCGATATGTGTGGATCTTGTAGGTACCTTCACGTGGATTCCGAGATGACGGAGCACGGCGTCATCGACTTCGGCAAGAAAGGATCAAGGTGAGTAGATCTATATCTAACGGGGAAGTCGGATGGATGGCGTATAGCACCCCCGCAAGTTTTTGATAGAAACCGATTCATAGAACTTGGTAAAGGAAACCTAGATTAAAAAACTATTGATACGGTTAAAAGGATTGTTAGAGATGATGTGAATGATCGAATATGTATATCGAGATTTGAGATGAAATCTTTAAGGATATGAAAGGTGAATGTGAATCACGACTTATAGATATATAGTTGCACTAGAATAAGTATGAGTTTTAGAGTAACGTGACATTAATGTATATGGTAGAATGTGTATGTAAAATTGACTTGATGTGGGATATAAATGCGATGAAAGAATACGATGTGATATGATGATATTATGATATGTTGGTATACGGATGCGAGTCGATTAAGATGATTGATACCTTGCTGGTCCCCAGATATGAGATTGTTGAAGATGCGACCCGGGATATAGGTATATATAATTTTGTGAATCTTGAGTGATATGTCGTACGAGACGCTAGGTTCGTACCCTAATTGTCATATAGGTTGATAGGATCCCTGATAGTTTAATGCCGCCGTACGATGATTTTCCGTACGTGATGAGTTTGACCTGAGGTTTGATCCATACCCTTGACTAGAGGATGCCGTACGATGGATTATACCGTACGTGTTGTTGTGAGGCTGGATGCCGATTGATAGATTCACCGACTCGGTCATGTTAGATATGTATACCTTATAGCTTTTAGCTGACGATTTACCTTATGCTGCATTCATGTTATTCTCATTGCATTGCATATACCTTTGCTAGTACACTTACACCATTATCGATGAGGCATTTGTTGCACTTACACAGATTGGCCGGCTCACACACTTCATCATCGATAATTGCCTGTAGGGTTTCCTTATCACCTCGTATATGGTTTGGAAGCATCACACATGCCACAACTTTGATTTTAAGAGGTGCTAAGCAAACTTAACTAGGAATCGAACTAGAATTATTGAGTAGCATTTAATAGTATCACAAACAAAAGATTATCTATCACTAAGTGGAGAGACTACAACCTTTGTAGACCTCCTAGGGCGCCTCCTTGGATCTCTTTTGGTTTGGAACGGCTCGCTTGAACACTTCCGAGTCCACGACGATCTACCCGAAGTCCTATGCTCAAAGCTTGTTGCTTCACTTGATTTATGAAATCCTTGAAGAAAACACCCTACAATAAAGAGCTAGAGATGTGTAGGATGATGAAGTGGTTTATGTTCTCACTTAAAACCCTTTCTTTCTTTTAACCTCACTCAAATTTAGAACTCAAGAGAGAGCTAGAGAGAGGAAGATGAAGATGGCAATTATTTTCTTTTGGATGAACAATAATCTAACAATAATAATGAGAGAGAGAGAGAGAGATAAATATCATAACACAAACCACAGTTAATATAAATATCTAGATATTTTGTGATCAGTTAAAAAGCAAAGGAAATTAACCAAGGGTAAGTCAATGGTCAACCAAGGAAGTGTGTAGAAACAATGAGTCATTTGTAAAGAAATGAGTCATTAAGTTAATTTCCTTTATCTTTAACTTAAAACAAAAATATGTATATATATAAATATGAACCATGTGAGTCTTGCATTGCCATCTTTGTTGTATCATCAACCATGATACAAATGCATGTATGTATGTGTGTATGCACATCAACATGTACATATACATGAATGCATCCATCATAAGAAAAGGGTTTAAATAAATGAGATAAAAGTCAATATTAAATCAACACTTGGTTTAATAAACCGGTCATATCTCATACGACCCGACTAATATAAAACGCCCGATTAAAATATGGTATCATATACACGTATTTAATCGAGCTCCCGCACATATCTCATATGTGCACCACATCGTTTCGTCTGAGCCAAGAAACTTCTGTGTAGGACTATGACTCGTCAGTACGCCAGCAGTAGGTGATGTTAATATCAAACACCTACAAGCCGCAAGCAGTCAGCTAAACGTAACGTCCACCCGGGTATTGAGCGATCAGAAGAAGAGCAAGCGAACCTGTCAAAACTCCCGTCAATCCAACTGGTAACACTTACCGTACAGTCCGGTCTCTTTGTCAGATATGCTGCATGTTGAGTCTAGGGATGGAATCACCGACCCCAATAACTCAATAAGTCATGCCGGTATATGGTCTACAACAGATCGAGAAACTACTGATAACACTTATCAGTAATATCTCAGCAACCCTGGCCAGGGACTTCCTGTTATAGCCAATCGTGCACAGCACAACATTAACCCCCAATGCCAGGAGCGACAAACCCCTCCTATCGCTCATTGCCTCCATATGCCTTGGGATTGTACCCAAAATCCACCTGTTTGTATGACTCAATAGAGCCGTAGTAGGGTGGAGATCAAAGTACAGTAGGAGGACACACATGACTCTATGGCGATCTCGGGTCTACAGACTAACCTGTACCAGTGTCACCTGAGAACTGCTATCCGACGTATGATATAATACCACATAGGAGTTCTCGGTGAGTCCGTTCAGTGTACCCGGTCTCACTGAGCACCCGTATACAATCATTGGTGTCAACACACCAGACGGATTTGGGATCATCCATCACCCATCATATGGAACAAGAACAGTAAACGCTAGTCTACACTGGAATATCGATGCCCTGTCTCGATATACCGACTAGGTGTAAGTGCACGGCGGCGCCCCGGCCGTTAATCCGACGGCCAAACGCGGAAACGGTGATAAACTTAAATTTTTCGGACTTAGCAATCCGGCACCACCGCGCACTAAACCCCGGATCGGGCCATTAAACTAGTTCTAGCTAACTACAAGACGGGTTAGAGATATACCGACTGATCCGAGTCCTCCGGTCTTCATCTCCACTCCGATCTCCTCGCGGGAACTCCGGTCGTCGCCTCCTCGCTGGAAGGGCACCACATCGCCTGCATCTTTTACGGGCTCCCACCTCAATACCGAGGCAACTCGGGCGCGAAGTTGGCTGTCCGACGCGTCCAAGATTTGTTGCAGAATAGTGTAGAATAGCTGTCTCTTTGGGGTTTAGGAGATTGCCATTTATGGAGGAATATGTACACTAGAATTTCATGGATGTTTGATGGAGAAATTTAGCATGCAAGAATGGGAATGTGTGTGAGCTCGGCCAACTGAGGAAAAAGCTCACTGGAAATGAATAATGAAGCAAGCTCTCTCTGTGTCTTGCTGTGAAAAGAAAAGAATGAGCCCATTTCCTTAATCTCATTTCCATCATCAATTCAATAATACAATCTCTCCAGCACACATACAAACACAAAGAGGGGGCCCACTAAAATAGCATGAAAAGAATTAAACCACTCAAATTAAAACCTCACTCCTTGCCAAACAGTGGCCGGCCCCACTCAAAAATGGTGGGTGGAAAAAAGATCAATTCTTTTTCAAGCAAGAGGTGAAAAAAGGAAATGATAAACAACAAAGCCATACTCCACCAACCTCATCATCACAACAAAGGTCAAGCCATCATGACACCATCATGAAGCAAAAAGTCAAGCAAGGTCAAGGTATGGAGCTCTCATCATGATGCAACAAAAAGCAAAAGCCCCCTCCACAAATACTTATTTGCAACAATGCAAATAAGCCCTCCTTCACCAAACTTCGGCCAATGAACGGAACAATGGAAATCGGCCGAAACAGAAAGCAAACAGGCAACTCCATAAAACTGGTCCCGTAATAAATTACAGGAAAAACCCCGATACTGTGCATACACACCCGCATCTGTATTTCGACCGAAATACAAAATGCAAAGAGACAAAACTACACAATCAAATACTAAGATCCGGCTTAAGCCAAAGCCGGCTAGTAAAAACCGTCCGATCATGATCCGTGCAATACCGCACGTATCCGATCGAACCCTGCCATATCTCCATACGGCATCTGCAGCGTTTCGCCCGAAAGCTGAGTAACTGAATGTGGGGGACTCTAAAGACTCGTCAACACCTTGGTTGTGGATTTAACCACTAGCACGTCAGAGGTATAAGCCAATACGTAACGGGCTACCAGGTATTGACTAAAAGGGATGTCTGTGAGTGAACTCAGCCTGACAACCCTACTGAGCCTGTCAGTGACAATATCCGTGCAGTCCGGTCCGTTCGTCTATGAGCATCGCATGGCGGGCCTAGGGGGTTGGTAAAAGTCAGACCCCCAAAAGCGGTACAAGTCGTGTCGGAGTGTAGCCCAGAACACCCTGAGATACTACTGGAATACCTACCAGTAAATCTCCTTGCCTTGGCCAAGGACTTCGTGTAATGGCTCTCCTAGACACAGCACGACCTCACCCCCAATACCGGGAGAGACGAACCCTTGAAGATATGCTCACTGCCTCCATGTGGCTCGGGACTGTACCCAACTATAACCTGTTTGCACGACTCCTTTGAGCCATGGTAGGGTAGTAATCAAAGTACAGTAGGAACTCACACGAGACAAATGACGATCCCCAGGTCGATGAACTAACCTGCACACATGTCACCAGGGAACTGCCATCTGACGTCTGGTATATGACCAACTAGCATGTTCCCGGCGAGTCCTGTCCGGTGTACTCATAACCCAATGAGCACCTGTATACATCTTAGGTGATCCAACTGACACCAGTGGCTTGTGAGACCGGCCACTGCCCCTCGTCGGGATCTCGACTGTATACACTAGTCTACTATGGAGTATCGATGCCCTGTCTCGAAACTCACACGACTAGGGACCATTTCAGGATATGCTTATAGTCTCCCAGCTCCCACTTATATGATCGCCCTCATACTGCTGGTGGTCAAGCAAGAATCCTAGGGGCTCTATCAACGTGTAATAGCGACGTGTCAGGTCACCTAAAACAGTACACGATGATAAAGGTAAACCAGATAGCATACTATCATCACGAGTAAGACTGTCCTACCGGGATAGGTCCTCCCTCAATCACCGCAATCACGTGCCTGTGATCCAATAATTGACTCTGAGGGCATTATCTCCAACAATCTCCCACTTGCACTCAAGGCTAATTATTGCGATGTCGCATACTCACAGCCCGTGTGATACCGAACACCCAACTCCTCTACTAGTCAGTCTCACAAAGCTCGTTCGCGAAACTATTGCATTCGAGGAATAGCCTTAGTGAGTGGATCCGCTTTGTTGTCTCTTTCCATGTCTCTCTATATCTCAAGTTCGCGGAGAAAACCATCTCCCGAAATGAGCAATACCTGTCTTAGAATGTGTCTGGATGTCTGATGGGACATAGCTCATAAATGAACTCCAAATCCAAACTTCTTAGACTGTATCGTCAACTGAACTTAATCAGTATCCTGCGCCATGCCTCCCTCAGTATTGCCTTGGACCACCTGTCCAAAATACTGCCCCTCGTCAGAGGGAAAACTATAACTCTGACAACCTCCTTGTCGTCCAAGTCACCTTGGAAGCCTGGAATGATAACTGTCCCCCGAATGAGGCTGTCGTTATCATATCCTTAGAACATTCACTTATGTTCTAAAACTGCCTCCGACTGTTTCTCCAGGATTGGATCAATATCAACTTATTGCATCTAGTGCAAGAACAACATCTGGTGTGGTACTTGACATCTCATGATTGACTCAATTGCCTGAGCAAGTGATCTGCCAATCATGCACATCCCTCTCCTCTTCAGTCTGTAAGACACCTTTGGAGAGGGTGACTCCATTACCTGCAGGTACACTACCGTGCCTGGAGTCGTCCATTCTAAATACTCTTAGAATGCTGTCAAGTACCCTGATTGGGAAACCACCCAAATCCAGATCTAAAACCATAGATCTAGTAACCAGTATGTCTGATATAATATCCAATTCCTTTGTGGAGAAAACACTGTGTGACAACCAAAGTATAACCGATCGTACTATAGGAGTTTCCTTTCCTATTCTGTGTATGTCATCCAAATACCATGACATCACACCCTACTACATTCTCAACAGATCCATCCCCTATTCTGATGAAGTCAAACCCATGACTGTCACATCAGAAATAGATGATCTATCTCCGCTACATCTGCTTTAGTCTATAAATAGACATAAGCTACTTGTCCACCAATGCTTCCGCTGCTCCCACTGGCTACGACAACCCTCTGGCAGAGTCATATACACGTACACTTCTAAAACTAGTTTAGAACGACGCTATACTCATCCTCCCGCCGGGTCTCGCAGCCTGGAACAACAGCAATGGTAAATGTGGGTAAACAAGAACTTCCCTGTCACCGTCCTTGAGGCTACCGGAGTACCTCTCGGGTGCCTGAGGTTACCCACCTCATCTGCGGAGTGGTCAATGGAATGTCAATCCAGATTGAATCTTTAGGTTCCTTATCAAATCTTTTGTAATCGTTTGTGGTTCTGGAATCACTTCCAGTTCTACCATACTCCCACTACTGTTTTCTGAAAAAATCCATTTTTAATAAAACTGTGGCGAGTATAGAACAATATTGCTATTGTTCATCCAGATGGTAGAAAGTCAACCCTCGTCATAGCCTGGGTCAACCCACAAACAGCCATTACAGAAACGTGTCTTGAGTTATCCAGAGTCTGGTTTTAATCATAAGCCGGACAACTCCCCGTACCTTAACAACGTCAAGATACGAACTGTTCTATATCCCATATAGGACCAGAGGCACTGATTTAACTGGACCAGATCCAAAATCATGCAACTGTCTCCAGTGCATGTCAACTAAATGGAAGGAGGCCGATCAGCGTTACTCAACTTAGGAATGCTTCCAATTATGAGTAACCTGAAAGAGAAGCAAGTTCTCTTAGTCACTACTACCAACCGAATACCATACACAAGTATCTACATCTTCGATCTCTTTGAAGAATCCCGATACTTGCTACACCTGGTTCTCTACTTTATTCAAATACCTATAACTTCTCAAAATTCGGACCATGTGTTTCCACGAAACACCTGTCTAAAAACTAGAGAAGTCACAAGTAAACCGAATATAGTACGAGGACCAACCCCTCTGTCCTGATGGACCCTGGACAACATACAATACTCTGTATAAGTCCTTTGAGTCTGAAAACTCATTCACTGTGTGTTGTAGGTTGAAAACTGTACTTATGGTTAAGAAGAATTACACCGCCGTTTAATGCTCCTTACCTAACCATCCACTGGTATAGGTAAATGTCATCGACATAATTTCAAAAAGTATATCTCACTCTATGAAAATAGACGTACAGATATATCGATTTGAAATTGGTGCATAACAGCGGATATTCAAAACCAAATATTTGCCGACCGGCAAACAACCCAGGTGATTTCCTCAAATATCACCGATTGCAACGAATCCCGATATAATGAGGATAGTCACCCAATTCCCAACAACTTACTCCCACTCATCATCTGTAAAACCACACAGATGTGAGAATCATACCTGGTCAATACATACCCTGGAGTAAGTATCTAATCGGGAAATCAGTTTTTCTTTTAACATTACACAGTGAAACTGAAACATTGAAGTGTTTCGGTGGGGTATCCCGGTATTCTTAGTAATGCCTCTTCCATTATCCAGATTCACAACTATAACTGTATAATTCTTTGCCACTTCTCCAAATCCCTTTATATGTCTTTAGTCATTATCTTCTGTACACCCTTTTAGGCCAAATGGTTTTCTTCTTCCCTACCGTTCGGCACCAGCCTATGGTTTGGAAGAAGACTATCCAAAAAGCATAAAGGGTGTACTGTCCCAATCCTAGGAACACTCGCAATGCGAGAGAAGGTGAAGATAAAAGACACCTGAATAAATCTTATTCCTAATTCTCCTGAACCAGAATCCATCCCCGAACTGGAATAAGTTCCTTTCGAGTTCGTATATAACCATACGATGGAGTATCCAATAAACTGTGGATCTTCGTAGTGATACGGAGTGTTCTGGAGAAATACAAAGGTGATTTAGGATTGGCGAAGGAATACTTGGTTTGGTCGTGAATATCTGTTGCAATTTACTTTGCCCTCTTACTAATCCCTTGCTTTGTCTTAACTTAATACCTTCTGCACACCATCGTTATGCTAATTGGTTTTCTTCATTCCCTACCGGTCGGCACCAGCCTAAGGTTTGAAAGAAGACAATCCAATTTGCGTAATAGGTGTACTACCCCTAAACCAAGGAGTACTCGTAACCTGAGAGAGGGTAAAAGGAAAAGACAACTGAATAATCCTATCCGTTTTCTCCAGAACCGGAAACCATCCTCGAATAAATCCCTTCGAGTTCGTATCTAACCATACGATGGTTTTGTCCAATGGAAGTGGACGTTTGTAGTAATACGGGGTGTCCTGGAGAAAAGGGTAAAAGTAGGAGTGGCAATGAGGTTTGCAACTCTGACAATCCAAAAGCCAGTGTTTAAGAAGGTTCGGTCAACTTGGTCACTGAGTCATAGTCTTAGGGTCGGGTCAATGGTCGCTGCCAAAGAGAGAGAGAAAAGAAACACTCAGCGTGCACTCTAACCTAGATCAGAATGGTTACCAATTTATCTAATCTGGAATCCTCCCACTGTACCTCAAATTCTCCTCCAAACCTGAAAGAAGAATTAGTCGGGGTTACCCGAGGAGTAAACTAACTCATCAGTGGGAATCGGGATCCAACTATCATCGCATGATAACGTGACGGAATCCGCTCACGGTATCACACTCCAGAAGGTATGCGCATATCTGGCAAGTTTCAGTTCTTTTGAAACTCCCGATGAGATTTCTGCCCCATGCTCTTATGACCTTGACTTTGGCCAACATATCATAAGTCACATGTCAAGTTCTACCCGTCATTCTCCAGGTTAATTTGAATCCACCCGTACATACCCTTGACTTTGGCCAAAATGGCAGTACGACTGTCCCAAACCAACGCATCTATCTATGCTGCATATGAATACCCCAATAGCTACCAATCATTGTGCCTTGACTTTGGCCAACATACACAGCTTGAATACTATTGACCACCCATATGAAACGACGGAGGGCTACGAATGGTTTCTGGCGAAAACCTTTAACGTAAAGAACTTGATATCGTTGAAGGAACTAATAGCTTTTTAAAATATAGTGACGAAAACCGTTGCTAAAGAGGTCACTCCCGGTGAAGGGATCTCGGCTCTTTCCCCGTAGAATGGGGTGCAGGATATTCCAAATGAATACCGCGATGCAAAGCAAAAGTAATCGGCTATAGTGAAGTTAATGCCCTGACGCAAACTTTTTGTCCAAGGGGTCACTCCCGGTGAAGGGATCTCGGCCCTTGCCTCGTCGACTGAGGAGCAGGATATTCCAACTGAATATCTCGATGCAAAACAAAAGTGAACGTCCTTGCAATAACAGCTTTTTGAAAAAGTGTTCGAACAACATCAGATTAGGTTTGTTTTTAACTTGCATTGATCCGAATCAATGCAGTCCCATCAATTGATCACACCAAAAAGAACGAAAATATACTGATGTACGTATATGCCATCCGCATTCGCCACTGGGTCCCGTCATTACCCGTTAGGTTAGCTAACTAACGACAGAGCGGGGACTGGACTAGCGCGGATGTAAAACATATACAACATCTACTAATATATATACCAATATATTATATTCGCTCAAGGCGTGATAAGAAATGCAACATCACAGAAATGTACAGCATCACAGAACAATACAGATATCTGGGATCCCCGGGTTTCACAGAGCCACTACTGAAACCCGACGTTCCCCTGGTCGTGTAGATAGCCTGTGCAATGAAATCCTAGACCCCTACGGGCGCGGCAAGTTACCCGTCAAAACCTGAAGCGAGGCAGCCCCCTTTAGCACCGTGAATGGACCACCCAGCACTTCACGGAATCCGGTAACTTGGGCACCCCTCCTGGGTCAACCTGTACCTCCTACGAGTGCGGCGAATAGCCCGCCAATCCCAGAGTGAAGCCCCCTCCGTCTCAATGCCATGAGATGCGGGCTTGTTGCCCTCTAGAACCCGGCCATCCATGCACCCCATCGCGGGGTAATCCTAGTACAGAAAGTAAAATATACATACACCGGGTACATCGACCGCAACCAGGTCGTGCCCCAAAAGAATAAAACAATCAGGCAGTGACGGCAGTCCACATGTCGGACGCTCGCCCCGCAATATCAAATGTACATAATACAACAGCACTGTACTAGCATTGCATCCAGGCTATCCCCCACGACCGATCAGCAACATCACAGCATAAACATAGAACATCAACGTGAAAGTCACGTTCGCAAATCCGTCTAACCGGGCTATAGCAGTTAGACCGGACTTACCGATCGAGTGACATTCACGGTCGCAGATATAATGTAAATACTGTGAAAAATGTGTGTAAAATTTTCCGATTGATCAAACCTTAACAAGTGGGCCCCCAAACAAAACTGTAGCACTCACAGAAAACCTGGGCCCAATTTTAATATTCCAGAAAACACATTTTCAACTCAGGAACATTCTGCAAAGTTTTGGGGACATGAACAGTTGTTACTGCGGCGGAAGCGCGGCCCAAGCAGGGGTTTGGCCGCGCTTTCGCGGTGGAACAGAGAGTTCATGGTACCAAATTTTTATAGTATGTTTCTAATTCCCTGCACATCACTCTGAGACAAGCTGAAAAATTTTTGGACTCAAAAAAAATTCGACAGAAACTGATGTGCTTGAAATACGCGTTTTCGGGATTTTGTTCGATCGGAAACGTAAAACACATTAAACAAAGCTAGACGAAGTTAATGGCGAGGCTCTGATACCACTGTAAGTGCACGGCGGCGCCCCGGCCGTCAATCCGACGGCCAAACGCGGAAACGGTGATAAACTTAAATTTTGCGGACTTAGCAATCCGGCACCACCGCGCACTAAACCCCGGATCGGGCCATTAAACTAGTTCTAGCTAACTACAAGACGGGTTAGAGATATACCGACTGATCCGAGTCCTCCGGTCTTCATCTCCACTCCGATCTCCTCGCGGGAACTCCGGTCGTCGCCTCCTCGCCGGAAGGGCACCACATCGCCTGCATCTTTTACGGGCTCCCACCTCAATACCGAGGCAACTCGGGTGCGAAGTTGGCTGGCCGACGCGTCCAAGATTTGCTGCAGAATAGTGTAGAATAGCTGTCTCTTTGGGGTTTAGGAGATTGCCATTTATGGAGGAATATGTACACTAGAATTTCATGGATGTTTGATGGAGAAATTTAGCATGCAAGAATGGGAATGTGTGTGAGCTCGGCCAACTGAGGAAAAAGCTCACTGGAAATGAATAATGAAGCAAGCTCTCTCTGTGTCTTGCTGTGCAAAGAAAAGAATGAGCCCATTTCCTTAATCTCATTTCCATCATCAATTCAATAATACAATCTCTCCAGCACACATACAAACACAAAGAGGGGGCCCACTAAAATAGCATGAAAAGAATTAAACCACTCAAATTAAAACCTCACTCCTTGCCAAACAGTGGCCGGCCCCACTCAAAAATGGTGGGTGGAAAAAAGATCAATTCTTTTTCAAGCAAGAGGTGAAAAAAGGAAATGATAAACAACAAAGCCATACTCCACCAACCTCATCATCACAACAAAGGTCAAGCCATCATGACACCATCATGAAGCAAAAAGTCAAGCAAGGTCAAGGTATGGAGCTCTCATCATGATGCAACAAAAAGCAAAAGCCCCCTCCACAAATACTTATTTGCAACAATGCAAATAAGCCCTCCTTCACCAAACTTCGGCCAATGAACGGAACAATGGAAATCGGCCGAAACGGAAAGCAAACAGGCAACTCCATAAAACTGGTCCCGTAATAAATTACAGGAAAAACCCCGATACTGTGCATACACACCCGCATCTGTATTTCGACCGAAATACAAAATGCAAAGAGACAAAACTACACAATAAAAGACTAAGATCCGGCTTAAGCCAAAGCCGGCTAGTAAAAACCGTCCGATCATGATCCGTGCAATACCGCACGTATCCGATCGAACCCTGCCATATCTCCATACGGCATCTGCAGCGTTTCGCCCGAAAGCTGAGTAACTGAATGTGGGGGACTCTAAAGACTCGTCAACACCTTGGTTGTGGATTTAACCACTAGCACGTCAGAGGTATAAGCCAATACGTAACGGGCTACCAGGTATTGACTAAAAGGGATGTCTGTGAGTGAACTCAGCCTGACAACCCTACTGAGCCTGTCAGTGACAATATCCGTGCAGTCCGGTCCGTTCGTCTATGAGCATCGCATGGCGGGCCTAGGGGGTTGGTAAAAGTCAGACCCCCAAAAGCGGTACAAGTCGTGTCGGAGTGTAGCCCAGAACATCCTGAGATACTACTGGAATACCTACCAGTAAATCTCCTTGCCTTGGCCAAGGACTTCGTGTAATGGCTCTCCTAGACACAGCACGACCTCACCCCCAATACCGGGAGAGACGAACCCCTGAAGATACGCTCACTGCCTCCATGTGGCTCGGGACTGTACCCAACTAAAACCTGTTTGCACGACTTCTTTGAGCCGTGGTAAGGTAGTAATCAAAGTACAGTGGGAACTCACACGAGACAAATAACGATCCCCAGGTCGATGAACTAACCTGCACACATGTCACCAGGGAACTGCCATCTGACGTCTGGTATATGACCAACTAGCATGTTCCCGGCGAGTCCTGTCCGGTGTACTCATAACCCAATGAGCACCTGTATACATCTTAGGTGATCCAACTGACACCAGTGGCTTGTGAGACCGGCCACCGCCCCTCGTCGGGGTCTCGACTGTATACACTAGTCTACTATGGAGTATCGATGCCCTGTCTCGAAACTCACACGACTAGGGACCATTTCAGGATATGCTTATAGACTCCCAGCTCCCACTTATATGATCGCCCTCATACTGCTGGTGGTCAAGCAAGAATCCTAGGGGCTCTATCAACGTGTAATAGCGACGTGTCAGGTCACCTAAAACAGTACACGATGATAAAGGAAAACCAGATAGCATACTATCATCACGAGTAAGACTGTCCTACCGGGATAGGTCCTTACTCAATCACCGCAATCACGTGCCTGTGATCCAATAATTGATTCTGAGGGCATTATCTCCAACACTAGGAACATTCCAAGGATATGTTTATAAACTACAGATGTCCCACTAGTATGATCCACATCATAATCCCAGTAGTCAAGCCAATATCGTTAGGGCTTTATCAACATGTACCAAATGAATATAAACATGATCAAGTGAACATATGATAAAGAGAAACCAGATTGCATACTATCATGTTGAGCAAGACTATCCTCTGAATACACACACACACACACACACACACACACACACATCAGTACATACACTATCACATAATGGCCTCTAGGGTATACATATATCCAACAATCTCCCACTTGCACTAAGGCCAATTATTGGCGTATCTCATACCCAACATCTCAAAATGTCGCTCATGCTGCGGCTGAGGGAGGGCCTTAGTGAATGGTGTAGGGTTCCTAGGCACTCTAACAAGGTTCTACAAGGCATCAACCATGCCCGATTCAAAAAAATAGCCGTGCCGAACAACCCTAACCAAGATCGTATACTAGAGATTATGCGTAAACTAGCAAGTTAAACATTTTAACACTAAGTGAAAAGGGATTACAACCTTTGTAGATCCGGTCCTTCACTTCTAAAGCTCCGTTTTAACGTCCCTTCGCTGCGATCATCGAGATTCCGGACTCGAGTGATGGTTTCCTCGGAGAAATGAGCGGGCTAGGTCGTTGACTTCGAGGCCGAAGATGATCTACGTCGATGAGACTCAAACTCCAGCTCCATCTTCACTAGGTCAAGAACTTTGTGAAGAGAACACCCTAAACTAAATGGCAAGTAGTAGAGGATGATGAAATAGGAAATGGGTTCACTTTAGATTTGGATTTCTCACTTGAAAAATTCTAGAAAGCTTTTCTTCACTTGAAGAAGAGGAAGAAGAAGAAAAGAATATGAATGAAATTATTTTTTAAATGAATAATCAAGTGAAGTCTATCATAATGCAACCATGGGTGAGATAGCCTTTGTAGAGACTAAACCATAGTTAATTATAATGGTTTGGTTAGTGAATATCTTAATCAAGACAAAATGAGTGGACTTTGTCAAACTTGCTTCAAGCTTCATGAAGCTTCAAGCCAAGACAAAAGAAGCCACCATTTTGAATAATTAAGATAAATAAAAACCTAAATTATAATTAACATAGTGTATGTCACCCACCCACCCATGTTTGCATGTATCATCAATCATGATACAAACTAGTGCACAAACATATATCACATATACAACTTGTGCACATCAAGTGAGAAAATCAATCTTAAGTGAACCAATACTAGTTAATGTAAAGTAATATATCAAATATATAATTATACATTAAATCATTAAATCAACACTTGATTTAACGATCCGCTCATATCGCATATAACCGACTAATATCTAGTGTATCAATGTATCGAATCAACACTTGATTCAGTAACCCGGCTATATCTCATATAATCGTCCGATGATACAAATCGCGAGAATAAAATACAGTATCACATACTGTTATTATTCTCGGTCCCGCACATATCTCATATGCGCTCCTATTTCGTTTCGCTTGAGCCAGGAAACCTCTGTGTAGGACTCTAAAGACTCGTCAATACGCCGGCAGTAGGTGGTGATCATTTCAATCACCCACAAGCCGCAAGCGGTCTGCTAAACGTAACGGCCACCCGGGTATTGAGCGATCAGAAGATCAACGAGCAAGCCTGCTCACACTCCTGCGAATCTAATCAGTAACACTTACCGCACAGTCCGGTCTGTTCGTCTGATATGTCGCATATCTCGCCTAGGGGTGGTAAACGTCAGACCCCAGCAGCTTGATAAGTCATGCCGATGAAGGTCCATAACAAGCATGAAACTATTGATAACACTTACCAGTAAATCAGTGCAATCCTGGCCAGGGATTTCCAGTTATGGCCAGTCGAGCATAGCGCAACATCAACCCCCAATACCGGGAGAGACGAATCCCCTCCTATCGCTCATTGCCTCCATGTGAATCGGGAATGTACCCAAAAACCACCTGTTTGCACGACTCAGTAGAGCCGTGGTAGGGTGGAAATCAAAGAACAGTGGGAGACACACAAGACTCTATGACGATCTCGGGTCAACAGACTAAGCTGTACCAGTGTCACCAGAGAACTGCCATCTGACGTAAGGTATAATACCATCTGGGAGTTCTCGGCGAGTCCGTTCAGTATACCCAGTCACCACTGAGCACCCGCATACCATCTCTGATGTCAAACACTAATGGATATGGGATCATCCATCGCCCATCACATGGGTCGAGAAGATATACGCTAGTCTACTCTGGAATATCGATGCCCCATCTCGATATTCCCACGACTAGGAACATTGAAGGATGTACTCATTGACTACCAGGCCCCACTAGTATGATCTACATCATAGTCCTGCAAGTCGAGTACACATCCTAAGGGCTTTATCAACATGTAACAGAGAGACAGTAAGTATACATGTTAAGATAAAGAGCAACCAGACAGCGTACTATCATGTCGAGCAAGAAAGTCCTACCTATATATGTCCCAGCATCCACTACGATATACATCTCATGTACAATAATGGCCTCTAGGGCATACATATAACTAACAATCTCCCACTTGCACTAGGGCCATCTGTAGCAGCAGTTGCAGTATCTCATACTCAACCATCCCATATAAGTCTCTCTCTGGAAAAGGCCTTTGTGAGTGGAGCCGCCGTGTTGTCCTCTGAGTCTACTCTCCTAACCTCGATCATCCTGGAGATCAACTATCTCCATGATCAGGTGATACTGCCTTGTAATATGTCTGGGTAACTGATGGGACCGTGGTTCCTGGGTCAAAACCACACTTCCATTGTCACACAATGGTAGGAACCTAGTTCATCTCATGAACTAATATACACCCAATCTGCCTCTTTGGTAGTATCTTTGATAGCGATGTCACCATCCTTTATCGTCTAGTTTGCCACGATATCTAGCTTGGAACTCTTCCAACATACCGCCCCTCCACTGAGGGTAAAGACAATGCCTGCGACTGACATTCAGTCGTCCATATCACCCTGGAACTTTTCCAGTGATTCTCCCCAGGATCAATTGATACCATCTCACTACACCTAGTGAGAATCCTAATATCCATTTAGATCTATCTCATAGATATAAAATCTAGGATTTAGGAGGTATCACATAGATCCTATATGGAGAATCCTTGTGATAAGAGGAGATTGACCGTGCGTAGCATAGGAAACTCTTTTCATATCAAGAGTATGCTGTCCACGTACAATACGAGGATAACTACCTTACTCTCTACTACCCTTTTGTATATACAAGGTTCATCTACTATTTTGATGAAGTCAAACACTTTGACTACCACATCAAAACAGACGTTCCAACTCCGCGATGCCTGCTTTGTCACACAAAGCATCTTGCATACGTTTTCGCTGCTCCCACTGTCTACGAAGCCCTCTGGCTGTGTACTTATAGACGCTCTCTTCTAAATCATTATTTAGAAAAGCAGTCATGACACCCAACCACCAGATATCGCGGTCATGGTATGCAGCAATGGCAAGTAGGGTCCGGATGGACTTAAGCACAGCCACTGGAAAAGGTTTCATCATTATCCACACCGGGTCGATGACGAAAACCTTTAACAAGTCTATCTTTGAAAGTCTCAACTTTTCCATATACACCAAGTAATCTTCTCAAGATATACTTGCTCCTGATGGGGATTTAAGCCTTCAGATATAGCAACCAAAGTCCATACTTTGTTGGTGTATATGGATTCCATCTCAGATCGCTAAGCATCCAGCCATTCTTACAGAGTCCCACTCTTGATGGCCTGCTCGAAACTAGTTGGGTCATCATCTCATGATGCAATCCTCTCTCCCACTGTCATCGAGAAACCGAAGTATCTCTCAGGCGGATGAGGAACCCTACTAGATCGGCGGAGAGGCTGAAGTTCGTCGGAACCTATTGAATCCTTTGGTTCTACCAAATGATCTGCTGTAGTTTGTATAGACGGAACTCCTTCCAGTTCTACCACATAACCACTAATTTCTTCATAAGAAATTCCCTTTCACAAAGGTGGTATGTTGAGAAACAAAACATATTTTGTTCCTCTGTTAGGTAGAAGATATTCCCTTGCGAATGCTTGGGATATCCAACAAACTTCTACAGAACTGACTTTGCCTCGAGCTTGTCCGGATTTTGCTTTTAGACATAGGGCGGGCAACCCCAAATCTTAACAAACTTAAGATATGGTCTCTTCCCATTCCATATCACATATGAAGTGGTAGGCAATGGATTTGATTGGAACCATATTCAATAGGTATGCAGTTTCTCAAGTGCATAACTCCCAAAAGGAAACAGGTAACTCAGTAGTACTCATCATAGAGCGCACCATATCATATAGGGTGTGATTGCTCCGCCCCGATACACCGACGTGCTGTGGTGTATACGGAGGAGTAATGCTGAGAGAGAATCTCATTCCCTTATAGAGTTGTCCAGGAATCCCGTGCTCAAGTATTCTCCCCCCTGATCACATCAAAGGACATAATACTTATACCCGTTTTGGTTCTCTACTTCTAACTTATATTCGGTGATTATCTCAAGAGTTTCGGACTTGTGTTTCAACAGGAACATATGTCTGAATCTAGAGAGATCATCAGTGAATATAATGAAGTACAAAGAACCAGTCCTGGCATATGTAGACTGGGGACCTTCATACATCACTATGTATCTGTCCCAAGAGTTCACTAACACTTTCTCTGTTTTCAGTAAACGGAGCTATGGTCATCTTATCTTTGTGACATGACTGGCAAGTTTCATAAGATGTAAATTTAAACTGATTTAAATATGCATCTAAATGTAACTTAGCTAGTCGGGTCGCATTGATATGACCTAGTCTACAATGCCTCAAAAGGATTCATTCATTTCTGAACTCTTCCTCTAGTGTGTGTTCTGTACATAAGGAACCGTGGTTTGATTTAGAATGTATATGCTTTTAGATAACGTGCCTGAATCGATCAACTCTTGATATAGGAAATGTGCAATACATTATCCAACAATACAAAATTATATCCTTTCTTTACTAATAAAGAGACCGATAGATGTTGTATATCAGGTTCGGTATCTAATAACATTCGTTCAGAATCAATGTATTCTGGTAATACAGGGTGATAGTGACCAACAGACTTGGCTGCAACACTTGCACCGTTTTCTGTCTCATGAAACTTATCACCCGTTCTCAGTTCTCTACCTTTCTTAGCCCATGTAACAAATTACATATGCGGGATCCTGATCCGGTATCTAATACCCAGGACGTAGAGGATACAGAGAAACGGTTCTGTGTAATGAACACACCCGAAGAAGATGCATCATCATGCACTTTCTTCGTTTGGGCGGCATGGGAATCCTGGTATTCCCCTATTTCATGCTCAGTCTTATAACAATTATAAGTTGGAGCGGGACCAACGTTCCCCAGCTCAGTATAACAAGCGGGTTCGGTCAATACATCCATATTATTATCTTGATTAAGGCGTGACATGTGCGCTACCAGGAGAGAGAGAGAGAGAAGAAAACACTCTGCGTGCGCTCTTGCAAGATTAGATTGGTTATATATTTTATCTAATCAGGATGGTTCCCACTGTTTTTATCAAATCTTCCTTCAAACCCTAAAAGGAAAGACTAGCCGGGATTAATTACACTCTACAAGTTCGCCAATCTTTCGGCCAGGCCAGTGCCGGTACTTTGAGGGAGGTTTCCGGTGCTTTCGCACGGACCTAATTCAAATAAACCTCGTTTTCCCAGGGGCGTAACCCCGTTGACACCTTTCTAGACATCTACTTGATCGGCTTATTGTAAAGTGCAAAACTCTCCCAGGAGTAACAATTACTCGCAGTGGGTATCGTGATCCAACTATCTCATAGAAGGTACGCAATCTCATTGCAAATTTCAACACTTGAAACTCCCGATGATCGTTTTTACCCCTAGCACTTATGACCTTAACTATGGTCAACAAATCATAAGCACTAGTCAATCTCTACCCATCATTTCGTGATTAATTAGACCCAGCCACATGACCCTTAACTAAGGTCAACAAAGTCGCGCGACTGTCCTAACTAATCGCATCATATGCTATGTAGGAAGACATCACTTAGCTACCGTACACTGTGTCTTGACTATGGTCAACAAACACAGCACGAATACTAAGTACTCTATTTCCTAAAATGACGGAGGGTTGTGGATGGTTTTTAAGAAAACCTTTAACGCTTTGAACTTGATCTCGCTGCAGAATCAAATGGTTTTTAAATGGAGTGTTTTTGAGGCTTTTACTAGTTTCGCTAAAGAGGTCACTCCCAGTAAAGGGATCTTGGCTCTTTCCTCGTCGAATGAGGTGCAGGATATTCACAATACCACTATGCAAAGCAAGAACTAGAAAAGCAGTCAAAAGGCAAACCGAAGGTTGTAGCATCTGCTAGTTATTGCTAAAGAGGTCACTCCCGGTGAAGGGATCTCGGCTCTTTCCTTATCGAATAAGTTGCTGGATGTTCTACAAGGAACACCACTATGCAAAGCAACAACTAGAGCTACCTGATTTTTGAAATTCGATTCCACAATATCATTTTAGGTTTATTTTCTTTCATTAATCTAATTAATGAACGTCCCATCATTTAAATCCACCTAAACATCACAGATAAATACAACGTACGCTTATGCCATCCGCATTCGCCTCGATATCCCGTCATGCACCGTTAGGTTAGGTAACTAACGGCATAGTGGGGCAGGGCTAGTGCGGGTGAAAAACATAAGCAACGTCTATATAATATATCATATATACTATATACAGTATCTATCTGAACATATCACATGATCACATCACAGATAACGCAGCAGAAAAAAACATATGAAATATTAGATATACTAGGACGTCCGTATTTTATTTTGAGCCCCTATAAAACACGGATTCCACGGTCGTGATGAATAGCCAATCCCACACCCCTAGACCCCTACGAGAGCGGCAAGCAACCCTACCAATTCTAGAGTTAGGAGACCCGGACTCGACTCCTCGAGATGGTCTCCCACTGGACCCTAGAACCCGGTTACTTGTGCTCCCCTCCTGGGTCTATCCTAATGCGGAAAAGTAAATAATATACAATGGTGACATCATCCTCAGCCCGGAAGTGTCCCAATAAAAGAATATCACATACAATGAATTTTACATGAATGAAAAAGAAAAACTCTCATCTCACATAAAAAAAACCCCGGCTATTCAAACACGACGATCCAATATAACATATCCAGCAACACATAACATCACATGTCATCAACGTAAGTAAACATGCGTATCCCAATTGTCGTTGATGTATAGCAACGAAACCGGCGATACTCCACATATTACACTTACGGTCGCAGAAAAGAAAGTGGAAAACTATAACAGTTGGAATCCGCAACCTCCTCAGACATCGCATGCCTAACCAAATGAATTCCTTAGACATCGCATGCCTAACAATTATAAACCCCGCATTTTAGTCTCATTATCGAAAACTCTTTTCAATATCAAGTCGGGCAATTCAACAAGATTCCCGACATCCTGATTGAATGCTCGTCGCAAACTTTAGTAGACGGCCGCACCTCCGGATGCCGTCGACGAAGTGCACTAAGGCGGAACACCGCTGCCGCGAGTACCCGAACGGATGCTTTTTCCTATGGGGTTCTCCTACAGTCACTTGGTCGGGGCTATCTATTAAGTTTACCCGGCGAGTATCCGCGTACGCTACGTGATTGCAACGGACTTTTGATCACATCAAAATCCCGTGGCAACCGATCAAATGAGACTAAAGTGCTAGATCTATAACATTCAAATTAGTTATCTCATAACTACTTGTGGATTCCAAATATTGTATCACATTCCAGATAAATAGACAATGTTAAACTTTCCGATCGAATAATCAAACACCCAAGTTTTCCCAAATAGTTCTCAACACTTGAGGTAACTTTAAAATCATCCATTTCATGCCACAGTACCAACGGTCCAGCCGTAGAAGGGTCAAGCCAACGCCTCACATGTGGCACGCCGTACTGCCCCAAACCCTAAGGTTCAAAAGGCAGTTCAAGACGGTCACATAATCGAGTTAAGGTTTGTTGTCTTCTAGAGGGTCCATCACGTTACTTGCATGACTTAGAACGTTCTTATACTTCGGAAAAATCCAACACTTGGAAATTTTTCGGCAGGGGAAAAAGTGAGTTATTGATATCCAGTCGAACTTTTTAACACTTTCTAAAATTACCCGAAAAAACTTAAACGAAGTTAAATAATCCGATCGAATCAATGAGTCCCCAATACAACCCAGAAAACTCAACTCTTGAGTAAGAATTAAAAATTCCCAGGAGAATCAGGAAACACCTATGGAGGAAACTGTAGAAAATGGAGCGCCTAATCATCACATACGGCCGCGGAACCGCCGCTAGAAGTAGGGTAAGGTCGCGGTTCCGCGGCACTACTGTGGAGTTAGGTTGTCGTTTTCTGCAGTTATTCATAGAATTCCCTGCTCTATTTTCTGAGCATTTTTAATTCATAAAAAATCACGATTTCAAAAAATGTCCAGAGAAGGGTATTCGTTGGGGTTTACGGGTTCAATCGGACATCAAACTTCGTCTAGACTTCGCCTAAAGCTCTAGCTTGGCTCTGATACCACTGTAGGGTTCCTAGGAACTCTAACAAGGTTCTACAAGGCATCAACCATGCCCGATTAAAAAAAATAAGCCGTGCCGAACAACCCTAACCAAGATCGTATAGTAGAGATTATGCGAAAACTAGCAAGTTAAACATTTTAACACTAAGTGAAAAGGGATTACAACCTTTGTAGATCCGGTCCTTCACTTCTAAAGCTCCGTGTTATCGTCCCTTCACTGCGATCATCGAGATCCCGGACTCGAGTGATGGTTTCCTCGGAGAAATGAGCGGGCTAGGTCGTTGACTTCGAGGCCGAAGATGATCTACGTCGAGGAGACTCAAACTCAAGCTCCATCTTCACTAGGTCAAGAACTTTGTGAAGAGAACACCCTAAACTAAATGGCAAGTAGTAGAGGATGATGAAATAGGAAATGGGTTCACTTTAGATTTGGATTTCTCAATCTAAATCTTCACTTGAAAAATTCTAGAAAGCTTTTCTTCACTTGAAGAAGAGGAAGAAGAAGAAGAAAAGAATATGAATGAAATTATTTTTAAATGAATAATCAAGTGAAGTTTATCATAATGCAACTATGGGTGAGATAACCTTTGTAGAGACTAAACCATAGTTAATTATAATGGTTTGGTTAATGAATATCTTAATCTAGACAAAATGAGTGGACTTTGTCAAAGATGCTTCAAGCTTCATGAAGCTTCAAGCCAAGACAAAAGAAGACACCATTTTGAATAATTAAGATAAATAAAAACCTAAATTATAATTAACATGGTGTATGTCACCCACCCACCCAAGTTTGCATGTATCATCAATCATGATACAAACTAGTGCACAAACATATATCACATATACAACTTGTGCACATCAAGTGAGAAAATCAATCTTAAGTGAACCAATACTAGTTAATGTAAATTAATATATCAAATATATAATTATACATTAAATCATTAAATCAACACTTGATTTAACGATCCGGTCATATCGCATATAACCGACTAATATCTAGTGTATCAATGTATCGAATCAACACTTGATTCGGAAACCCGACTATATCTCATATAACTGTCCGATGATACAAATCGCGAGAATAGAATACAGTATCACATACTGTTATTATTCTCGGTCCCGCACATATCTCATATGCGCTCCTATTTCGTTTCTCTTGAGCTAGGAAACCTCCGTGTAGAACTCTAAAGACTCGTCAATACGCCGGCAGTAGGTGGTGATCATATCAATCACCCACAAGCCGCAAGCAGTCTGCTAAACATAACGGCCACTCGGGTATTGAGTGATCAGAAGATCAATGAGCAAGCCTGCTCACACTCCTGCGAATCCAATCAGTAACACTTACCGTACAGTCCGGTCTGTTCGTCTGAAATGTCGCATATCTCGCCTAGGGGTGCTAAACGTCAGACCCCAGCAGCTTGATAAGTCATGCCGATGAAGGTCCATAACAAGCATGAAACTATTGATAACACTTACCAGTAAATCAGTGCAACCCTGGCCAGGGATTTCCAGTTATGGCCAGTCGAGCATAGCGCAACATCATCCCCCAATACCGGGAGAGACGAATCCCCTCCTATCGCTCATTGCCTCCATGTGAATCGGGAATGTACCCAAAAACCACCTGTTTGCACGACTCAGTAGAGCCGTGGTAGGGTGGAAATCAAAGAACAGTGGGAGACACACAAGACTCTATGACGATCTCGGGTCAACAGACTAAGCTGTACCAGTGTCACCAGAGAACTGCCATCTGACGTATGGTATAATACCATCTGGGAGTTCTCGGCGAGTCCGTTCAGTGTACCCAGTCACCACTGAGCATCTGCATACCATTTCTGATGTCAAACACCAATGGATATGGGATCATCCATCGCACATCACATGGGTCGAGAAGATATACGCTAGTCTACTCTGGAATATCGATGCCCCATCTCGATATTCCTACGACTAGGAACATTGAAGGATGTACTCATTGACTACCAGGCCTCACTAGTATGATCTACATCATCGTCCTGCAAGTCGAGTACACATCCTAAGGGCTTTATCAACATGTAACAGAGAGACAGTAAGTATACATGTTAAGATAAAGAGCAACCAGATAGCGTACTATCATGTCGAGCAAGAAAGTCCTACCTATATATGTCCAGCATCCACTACGATATACATCTTATGTACAGTAATGGCCTCTAGGGCATACATATAACTAACAAATGGATCCGCAGCGTTGTTCTTTGTGTCTACTCTCTTAATCTTGATCTCGTGGCGATCTACTATCTCCCGGATCACTTGATATCGCCTCAGGATTTGTCTGGACCTCTGATGGGACCTGGGCTCTTTGGCCAACTCTATAGCCCTATTATTGTCACAATATAAAGGTATTGGATCAATAATGGTTGGAACTACTCCTAGCTCCGAAATGAACTTCCTCATCCAGACGGCTTCCTTGGCAGCATCATTTGCAGCAATGTACTCAGCTTCCATCGTTGAGTCTGCAACGCTATCCTGATTGGAACTCTTCCAACTTACCGTCCCTCCATTGAGGGTAAATCCAAACCCTGAGATAGACTTGCTGTCATCCTTGTCACTCTGGAAGCTTGAATCGGTAAAGGCCTCCATTTGGAGATCCCCGTTACCATACACCAAGAACAATTCTTTAGTCCTTCGCAAGTACTTAAGAATGTTCCTCACAGCAGTCCAGTGATTCCCCTCTGGGTTTGACTGATACCTGCTTACTACACTAAGTGCATAAGCTACATCAGGGCGTGTACACAACATCGCATACATTATCGATCCTACTACCGAAGCATAGGGAATAATGCTCATGCGAGCTCTCTCTTTATCAGACTTTAGGCAATCGTCCTTGGAGATAGTGACTCCGTGGAAAGCGGATAAGGCTCCCCGCTTGGAGTCTTCCATACTAAACCTCTTTAGGATGGTGTTGATGTACTTGGATTGGGACAATCCCAATAACCTTTTGGATCTATCGCTATAGATCCGTATGCCCAATATGTATGTGGCATCACCCAGGTCCTTCATGGAGAACCTTTGTGATAAGAATGATTTGACCGACTGTAGCATAGGAATATCATTTCCTATCAGAAGTATGTCATCTACGTACAATATGAGGAATGCGACATTTCTCCCTACAGTCTTCTTATAAACACAAGGTTCATCTGGATTTTTGATGAAATCAAACTCTTTGATAACATCATCAAAACAGATGTTCCAACTCCGTGATGCCTGTTTTAATCCATAAATGGATTTAAGCAACTTACATGATTTTCCACTGCTCCCACTATCAATGAAACCCTCTGGCCGATCCATATAAACGCATTCATCAAAATGACCATTTAGAAATGCAGTTTTAACGTCCATCTGCCAGATTTCATAGTCGTAGTGAGCAGCAATGGAAAGTAGGATCCGAATGGATTTAAGCATGGCTACCGGAGAGAAAGTCTCGTCATAGTCCAAACCTAGTCTTTGACGAAAACCTTTCGCTGCCAACCTTGCTTTATAGGTCTCTACCTGTCCATCTACACCGATCTTTCTCTTAAAGATCCATTTGCAGCCCACAGGTTTTATCCCGGAAGGTACATCCTCCAAAGTCCATACTTTGTTGGTGTACATGGACTCCATTTCAGATCTCATGGCATCCAGCCATTTCAAAGAGTCACCACTCGTGATGGCTTGATGAAAACTGGCAGGATCATCATCATCCATGATGCAATTTTCTCTATCACCATCAATGAGAAAACCGTAGTATCTCTACGGTGGGCCAGAAGTCCTACCAGATCTACTGAGTGGCTGAGGCTCATTAGATTCTGTTATAACTTCAGGTTCAGCCAAGTCGTCATTTGAAAAAATCTCATTTTCTAAAAATGTAGCATACTGAGAAACAAACACTTTTTGTTCCTCCTTGTGGTAGAAAAGATACCCAAACTAATGTTTTGGATATCCCACAAATATAAATTTGACTGATCGTGTCTCGAGTTTGTCTGGATTCTTCTTTTTGACAAAAGCCGGACAACCCCAAATCTTAACTCTTTTAAGAGATGGATTCTTCCAATGTCATATCTTATATGGAGTGGTAGACACGATCTTGGTTGGAACTTCGTTTAACAGAAAATCTGCAGTTTCCAATGCATGCCCCCAAAACGAGAGGGGTAACTCAGAATCACTCATCATGGATCGTACCATATCTAATAGGGTACGATTCCGTCGTTCTGACACACCGTTATGCTGTGGTGTATAAGGGGGAGTGAGCTGAGAGAGAATCCCATTCTCTTTTAGGAAGTCCAAGAACTCAGTACTTAAGTACTCTCCACCTCTATCTGATCGAAGTATCTTGATTATCTTTCCTGTTTGGTTTTCTACTTCAAGTTTATACTCCTTGAATTTCTCGAAAGCTTCAGACTTATGCTTTATCAAATATACATGACTGAATCTTGAGAAATCATCAGTAAAAGTTATGAAGTAAGAAAAACCGCCTCTTGCATGTGTAGACATTGGCCCACATACATCACTATGTATGAGGCCTAGGAGCTCAGTATCTCTTTCTCCGTGTCCAGTAAACGGAGTTTTGGTCATTTTACCTTTGATACAAGACTGGCAAGTTGCATAAGATTTATACTCAAAAGAATTTAAATATCCATCTTTATGAAGCTTGTTTAGTCTTGTTTCATTAATATGACCAAGTCTACAATGCCAAAGAAAAGCTTCATTTATATCTGAAAATTTTCTTTTATTTGTATGTTGAATGTTGAAAACTGTGTGTTGATTAAGGACGTATATCCCGTTATTTAGTGTACCACAACCAATCAACTCTTGATTAAGTCTAATGTTCATAACATTGTGTTGCACAGCAAAATGATATCCTTCAAAGTCTAACAAAGAAACGGATATAATATTACAAAGCATACTTGGCACAAAATAATATGGGTTCAAAACCAAGATACAACCCGACGACAACCCTAGGTGATACTCTCCCACTGAAACTGCATTTACATTGGAACCATTTCCAACCTGGAGAGTATGATCACCTTTCTTCAAAACTCTGCTATTTCTCAACGCTTGCACAGAATTGCAAATATGAGAACCTGAACCGGTATCTAATACCCAGGAAGCAGAGTTAATAGAAAAACAGTTCTCAATTACGAACACACCTGAAGCTGAAGCATCACCATGCTTCTTCTTGAGTTCTAGGTACTCAGTACAGTTCCGCTTCCAGTGTCCCATCTTTTTGCGGTGGACACATTCTCCTTTTCCCGATTCCCCAACCTTGGACTTGTCTTTCCCCTTAACCTTTTTGACTCCACCCTTTGGTTTGGTGGGTTTCTTCTTCATCTTTCCCTTGGCCTTAGCCTTCGGGCGAGAGAAGGAAAAAGTCCCAGTACCCAAAACGGGAGTCTTCACTGACTTCAATGTGCTCTCTGCACTCCTTAACATATTTAGGAGTTCAGGCAGTTCCTTCTCCATGTTGTGCATGTTGAAGTTAACTATGAACTGAGCAAAGGTGGAGGGGAGAGACTGCAGAATGATATCCGTATATTGTTCATTGTCCACCCAAGGTCCTCAAGCTCTTCTATGAGAGCTATCATCTTCAGAACATGGTCTCCTACTGCTGTGCCAGCGGCCATTCGCATCTGAAACAGTTTTCTAGATGCTTCGTATCGTAGTACGCGAGATTGCTCTCCATACAACTCTTTTGTATGGAGGAATATGGCTTTGACGTCCATATTCTCGTGCTGCTTATGATGTGTGTTATCCATCGATGCTAGCGCGAGGCATTTGGCTGTGGCACAGTCAGCGTCCCATGTCTTGTGGAATTCCCTATCTGCAACTGAAGGTTTAGGACCTAGGAAGGGCGGGGTTGGAGCCGTGAGGACATATGATACCTTATCATAAGTCAAGGCAATGTTAAGATTCCTCAGCCAGTCTTATAGTTGGTCCCATTCAGCTTGATTTTATCTAATAGAAGCTTAAGTCCTGTCATAGGTATCTTCCATTAAGAGAGAGAAAAGAATACACTTAGCGAAAGCTCTTGCAAGGATCTGATTGGTTATTATCTTGTCTAATCGATGTCTCCCACTGTTTTTATCAAATTTTCTTTAAAACCTTTTAAAAAGAAAACTAGCCGGGATTAATTACATTCTACAACTTCGCTAACTGTTCAGCCAGCCCAATGCCGGTACTTGAGGGAGGTTCCCCATGCTTTTGCACGTACCTAATTAAAATAAACCTCATCTTCCCAGAGGCGTAGCCCCGTTTGACACATTTCTAGACACCTACTGGGTTAGCTAATTGTAAAGTGAAAAATCCTCCCGGGAGCAACTTTTGCTCACAGTGGGATCGGGATCCTACTATCATATAGAAGGTATGCAATCTCATTGCAAATTTCAACTCTTGAAATTCCCGATATTATTTTTACCCCTAGTACTTATGACCTTAACTATAGTCAACATATCACAAGCACTAGTCAAGTTCTTCCTGTCATTTCGTGATTAACTAGACCCACCCATAAGACCCTTAACTAAAGTCAACATAATCATATGAATGTCCTAACTAATCTGCATCATATGCAGTGTAGGAAGGCATCACTTAGCTACCGTACACTGCGCCTTAACTAAAGTCAAAATACGCAGCACGAATACTAAGTACTCTACTTCTTAAAATGACGGAGCGCTGCGGATAGTTTTTAAGAAAACATTTAACGCTTTGAACATGATATCGTTGTAGAATCCAATGAGTTTAAGAGGAGTGGCTTAAGCTCCGCATTTTGAAACTTGCTTTTTCATAAAAGGCTGAGTGTGTTTCAAATCCGATTCTACAACATCTTTTTAGGTTCATTTTTTCTTTACATTAATCTCATTAATGTAGTCCCATCATTTAATTCCTAAAGACATCACAGAAAGAAACGAAAATATAACGTACGCTTATGCCACTCGCATTCGTCACAGTGTCCCGTTATGCACTGTTAGGTTACTTAACTAACGGCATACCGGGACGGGGCTAGCGCGGGTGCAAAACATAAGCAACGTTTATTATATATCATGTATATAATATTCCATTCGTCTCAGATATTTATTAAAAGATCACTTCAGATAATAAAAACAGCATAAGCATATTAAATATAGGATATCTTGGAGGTCCGTATTTAGTATTTAGCCAGCAATAGAAAATACGGATTCCACGGTCGCGATGAATAGCCAAGCCGACACCCCTAGACCCCTATGAGAGCGACAAGCAACCCTACCAATTCTGGAGTTTAGGAGACCCGGTCTCGACTCCTCGAGATGGCCTCCCACTGAACCCTAGAACCCGGTCACTTGTGCCCTCCTCCTTGGGTCTATCCTAATGCGGAAAAGTAAATAATATACAACACTGGTGACAACATCCTCACCCGGAAGTGCCCCAAATAAAAGAATATTACATACAATTTAATTTTACATGAATGAAAAGAAAACTCTCATCTCACATAAAACCCCCGGCTATTCAATCACAATAATCCTGCACATCATATCTCGGCAATACATAATATCATATATCATCAACGTAAGTAAGTATGCATACACCGATTGTCGTTGATATATAGCAACGAAACCGGCGATACACTACATACTACACTTACGGTCACAGAGAAATAAAATGAAAAACTATAACAATTGGAATCATAACTTCCTTTAGACAACACAAACCCGGAATATCACATATACAAGATTTCATGCCTAACAATGTAAAGCCCGCATGTAGGTCTCATCCATGAAAACAACTTTTCAAAACAAGCCGGATAATTCAACAAGATTTCCGTTTATTCCCAAGACCGAACTGCTAGATTTACACGCAACAAACAAATTTGTAGATTCCAATTATTGTATCACATACTAATAACCTAGGCGCAGTTAAAACATTCGATCGAACGATTAAGCACCCAAAGACTTCTCAGAAAGCTTAACACTTGAGCAGTTTTAAAAATTACCAGAAACTGCAACAAATACATACGGGCCAGCGCAAGAAGGTACAGCCCCACCTGCACCAAAGGAGCCGCGGAACCGCCGCGGAATGACCATTCATGCCTCGGTTCCGCGGTCCTTTAGTTGAGTTAAGGCTTCGTACTTCTTGTGGGCCCATAAAATACCCTGCACGATTTTTTGAGTATTTTTAATGTGAAAAATCCACGTTTTTGAAAAAAAGTCCAGAGAGCACCCCCCGGGCGTCATATTTCGTTCATTCGAGATTTTTAACGTCGTCTAGGTTACTCCAAAGCTCTAGCTTGGCTCTGATACTACTGTAGGGTTTCTTTATCACCTCATATAGGGTTTGGAAGCATCACACATACCACAACTTTGATTTTAAGAGGTGCTAAGAAAACTTAACTAGGAATCGAACTAGAATTATTGAGTAACATTTAATACACAAACAAAAGATTATCTATCACTAAGTGGAGAGACTACAACCTTTGTAGACCTCCTAGGGAGACTCCTTGGATCTCCTTTGGTTTGGAACGGCTCGCTTGAATACTTCCGAGTCCATGATGATCCACCCAAAGTCTTATGCTCAAAGCTTGTTGCTTCACTTGATCTATGAAATCCTTGAAGCAAACAACCTACACAAAAGAGCTAGAGATGTGTAGGATGATGAAGTGGTGTATGTTCTCACTTAAAACCCTTTCTTTCTTTTAACCTCACTCAATTTTAGAACTCAAGAGAGAGGAAGATGAAGATGGCAATTATTTTCTTTTGGATGAACAATAATCTCATAATAATAATGAGAGAGAGAGATAAATATCATAACACAAAACATGGTTAATATAAATATCTAGATATTTTATGATGAGTTATAGAGCAAAGGAAATTAACCAAGGTTAAGTCAATGGTCAACCAAGGAAGTGTGTAGAAACAATGAGTCATTTGTAAAGAAATGAGTCATTAAGTTAATTTCCTTTATCTTTAACTTAAAACAAAAATATGTTTATATATAAATATGAACCATGTGAGTCTTGCATTGCCATCTTTGTTGTATCATCAACCATTATACAAATGCATGCATGCATGTGTGTATGCACATCAACATGTACATATACATGCATGCATCCATCATAAGAAAAGGGTTTAAATAAATGATATAAAAGTCAATATTAAATCAACACTTGATTTAATAAACCGGTCATATCTCATACGACCCGACTAATATAAAACGCCCAATTAAAATATGGTATCATATACACTTATTTAATCGAGCTCCCGCACATATCTCATATGCGCACAACATCGTTTCGCCTGAGCCAGGAAACTTCTGTGTGGGACTCTAAGACTCGTCAATACACCAGTAGTAGGTGACGATCATATTAAACACCTACAAGCCGCAAGCAGTCAGCTAAACGTAACGGCCACCCGGGTATTGAGCGATCAGAAGAGGAACAAGCAAACCTGTCTAAACTCCCGTCAATCCAACTGGTAACACTTACCGTACAGTCTGGTCTCTTCGTCAGATATGCTGCATATTGAGTCTAGGGATGGAATCGTCGACCCTAATAACTCAATAAGTCATGCCGGTATATGGTCCACAACAGATCGAGAAACTACTGATAACATTTATCAGTAATATCTTAGCAGCCCTGGCCAGGGACTTCGTGTTATAGCCAATCGTGCACAGCACAACATGTCACGACCCGAAATTGGCACGTGACGGCCCTAATACTACGCAACGTCTACAGGCGTAACGTAGTAAAAGAAAGCCAAAACCCAGAAATCTAAACCATTAAAAGACAAGAAAAGATAAGAAACATTGTTTAAACCATTAAAAAAAATCTCAAATATAAATTCTTTAAGTCCAATTTTCTTTCTTGAAAATTTCGGCAGCACCTCCTTTATAAAAACCAACCCCAAAAATGGGTACAACATAAATATAATGTAAAGAAACCCCAACAGAAGCAAATCCACGCCCAAAGGCGGAAAACAACCACCACAACAAATATACGACGCCGTAGCGAAGAAAAAGAAGACGATAGAAAGGAAACTGTATAAAAGACAACAAATCCACAATTTATACAATATCGTCCTCACCAAGTCTCTAAGTCAACAACATAATAGTAGATGGAGAGTACAAGATACAATGAATATACAATACAGATACAGATAACCACCAAAACCCACCTGAACAAAACAGCACACTATGAGCCGATGCGGTATCTATAGCAAAAGATGATAGATGAATAGCCAGCCTCGACTACTCTGAGGAACCCTCTGTAACACCTGTGGCACAACGGGGGTGAGTTGCCAACTCATGAATAGTAAATAACATATGCATGTAATCGCAGGAATGTACGTACAGTATGAATCTAAGATATGCAATTTACAGTAATAACAGGTCATATGAATGTAGAATAATGGAAAGTACACTAACAAGTACAACCAATATATATAAAGCAATAATGATATGACATAGTATGCAATAATCATGCAATGGGGGTATGAGAATGTAAATGTGCAACACTCATGAAAGGTACACTAACAGGTACTCCTAATACATGAAACAGTGCACAAATAGATAAAGGTGAGGTATGGAGTGAAATATGTCATTTTCACGGAATCCTGATATCGTGGTAGGATCACAATCCATCAAGACGAATCAAATCCCAATTCCTCAAATCAACCCCCAAATTGGCTCTCATATCATCTAAGTATCGCATTCTCCTCAATTTCACAATATTAAGTATATCTCGTATATCCCGAATGTACAACATCAAGTATATCTCACATATATCGAATGTACAACATCAAGTATATATCACATATATCGAATGTACAACATCAAGTATATATCACATATATCGAATGTACAATATCAAGTGGATCTCGCATATCTCGTATGTACCATATCAAGTATATCTCACATATCTCGAATGTACAACAGCAAGTGGATCTCACATATCTCGTATGTACCATATCAAGTATATCTCACATATATCTCCAGTATCCAATCTCAAATGAATCTCTTATATCCCGAATCAAATCTCCGGCAAAATTCTAACATCCTAAATATAATGGCATAATAAATATGATGAGGTCAATACACATATATTAGCGTCCCATTCCCCTAATATTGGTGTAAGGGTATATATAACAGCGGCTCAATCCCCTGTTATATATACAAATGAGTAATTGGAAATATCATGAAACCAATGTGCCAAGCATCGACACAGAAATGCTGATCCATCAGGTGCTGTCTCCATGACTGGCCCCCCTGATGGGTACGTATCATACGTTATCCCGAGAGCTCGAGTGTCTAGCCCTGACCCTCGCCTCTCGACGTATCCATACGCACATGACTCCCGTCGGTATCCACTCGATAGCCGATGAGTCATTGGTCCTATCACCGGATGGTATGGTTCCCCTAAGCCTCATCGCCTAGCACCGCGAAATCGTTCTTGCTTCGGGGTACCCCCGGGCCCCACCATGTACCCACAGACGGTGCCTCCTCACTCCTCGAATCGGGCATATATCAGAACCGATAAATCTTATGGTGGCTGCGGAAACATCAATATCAAGAAAACCGGGTCTTTCAAATAATGCATAATTTCAGGAACTACCACGGTCCCCAAATCCAGAAAACATCATGAAAAATCCATATAACAATGCGAAAATCCATGAATATAATATGTGCGCCATATCTGAAATGCAAGCATACAAAGGAAAAACCGCTAATTAACTGCATCAAGTTAATACAAATATCATGTGGTTCCTATTTATCCACTTCTAAATAACATCAAGTGAAGGTAAACATGTAGCTAAAACCAGATGTATGTGAAATCAATAAGGTATAGCAAGATAATGTGTCTACCTATATGTAATGATATAGTATACCCCCTGGGTATAAGAACAGTATGTGCAAGGTATACCTGTAGCTATGACAGGGAGTGTGTATGTACCTATCACTAATGGTACAATACTCTATAGGAATACAGGTATACTAAATGCCATATATGATAAGCAGTATGAATCAATGTCACAATGTCCCTAACCAAGCAATATAACATCTATAAGTGGTTTGTGTGTGACATGGCAATTATTGACGGTGTGTGTAGCATATAATTAGTGCTCGTGCAACATGAATCGTCAATAATATGTGCAGTGTCCTACTACTACTAGTCCAGGCACAACTACATCTAAGTAATAGGGTAAAGGCGCAATTCTAACAATAACGTAGAATATGCGACAAGTAATAAAATCTCTTGCCCTGACGCATAACGTCATGCGGTCGATTCCCCTGTAGATGTTAAATCTACTCACCAACGCTCCAAGCTAGGTGAAGCCTACCACCTGTTTTCCCCTTGTCGTAGCGTCCGAAGTTCCCGCTTGCGAACCTAAAATTTCACAAACACAACACATAAGCAAATATCCTGCATCGACGAAAAGACAACGAAACGCGATGAAACGCCCGGAAAATTACACTGCGTGCTTAGCGCATCTATCGCGCACGATACTGGCCAAAAACCCTAATTGGGGTCGCTAAACTACAAAACACCACGACTGGACCCCGATCGTCCCGATCGCGCAACACAACACAAGAATTACGAGGAATACAATAGATATAACCTCGTAACGACCAATCGAACCCACGTCGGAAAAATCCCGAAATCTAGTAAGCAACCTATCGCAAAATTCCGCACTAGTTTCAAGCTAATGCATATCTAGCGATAACAAACAGCTTAAAATAGCTTAACTAAGCTACCTAAACCATTCCTATATTTTTAACACTCGCTAATTATGTTTTAGCAAAAATCTAGTAAGCTAATTGCATAATTAAACAAAGTGATCATTAACAAAAACTAATATTTTCTACTAGGTTAATCTTCTCCAAAACACAAATTAACACTTCAAAAGAACACTAAACACATAAACAAAATTTAACCCTAACATGAATTTCTTAAACCAAAAATAAATGAATTAATCATAATATAAAAACTAAACTAAACACATAATTAGCTAACTAAACTAGCTAGAATAAGATTAAAGCAAATATAAAAGGATTAAGGTAAGAATTATACCTCCCCAAAAACACAAAATGAAACTTAATCCAACATCTTAACATCAAAAACCAAGCTTTAATGAAGATCCATGAAGGATTAGTGAAGGCAATGAAGGAAAAATGATTATATTTGAATTTGTATGAATTAAATTGGACTTTTCATGATTTATTTGATGAAAAATGAGTTGAAAATGGGTGGAAATGATGGAAGGCAGCAAGGGTAAGGGAAGGGCCGGCCATGGGGAGAATGGGGGGATTTTTGGTGAAGTGTGTGGAATTTTCTAGCAAAAGAAAACAATTAATGCACATTTAATGCAAAAATGCCACCTTTTATTCATTTTCTTTTTTTTTAAATAATTACCTTTGACCAAAAAATATCTAGATATTTAAAAAGAAGGTTCTAAAATAATTTTAGTGATGATTCCCAAGAAAATTTTTCCCGATTTACGCGCATATTTTACCGGCTAAAATAATATTTTATTTGGGAAAAATTCTATCTGAACCAAAACCTCCCAAATACCCCTAAAGTTCGCGCACAAGCTTTATTTTAGTTAAACTAGCTGCCGGTAAGCTTATACGGACGTTTGATCGAAATCGGGTTAAAACGGGAAAAACCGACAATTTTTCCCTAAAACGGAAAAATTCGCAAAACGATTTCTGAAACGTTTCACAACATCAACCCCCAATACTGGGAAAGACGAAACCCCTCCTATCGCTCATTTCCTCCATATGCCTCGGGATTGTACCCAAAATCCACTTGTTTGTACGACTCAATAGAGCCGTAGTAGGGTAGAGATCAAAGTACAGTGGGAGGACACATAAGACTCTATGGCGATCTCGGGTCTACAGACTAACCTATACCAGTGTCACCTGAGAACTGCTATCCGACGTATGATATAATACCACATAGGAGTTCTCGGTAAGTCCGTTCAGTGTACCCAGTCTCACTAAGCACCCGTATACAATCTTTGGTGTCAACACACCAGACGGATATGGGATCATCCATCTCCCATCATATGGAATAAGAACAGTATACGCTATTCTACACTGGAATATCGATGCCCTGTCTCGATATACCTACGACTAGGAACATTTCAAGGATATGCTTATAAACTACAGATGTCCCACTAGTATGATCCACATCATAATCCCATTAGTCAAGCCAATATCCTTAGGGCTTTATCAACATGTACCAAATGAATATAAACATTATCAAGTGAACATATGATAAAGAGAAACCAGATAACATATTATCATGTCGAGCAAGACTGTCCTATGAATATTTATATATATATACACATCAGTACATACACTATCACATAATGGCCTCTAGGGCATATATATATCCAACATTGCCATGTCACTATACAGTAGAATTGCTACATCATGATATGAATCCTTGCATGAATTCCTTGCTATAGTTACATATACACCTTTATATGATGTTGAATTTGTTATCCAATTAAATTGGGAAACGCAGGACTATTTTAAAAATAGGATTCATTTTAAAGAGCGGTTTTCCCTTGACATGTACATATTACTGTTCCATATTGAATGATATACGGATATGCTTACATTTCTGTTATATGTAGCATACATCATGATTTATGATTATACGCATTGAGATATGCTGTTTTCATGAGATTTCTGGATTTAAGAACCGTGGTTATTTCAAAAGAAAGTATGTATTGTTTTAAAAACCCGGTTTCTCTTGATATGATATTTCAGTGCGTCCACCATGCGTTTTCTCGGTTCTGAGACGTGTGACATGTGAAACCCGATTCGAGGAGTGGACGATCCATTTGCGGGTTCATGTTGGACACGGTACGGTACCCCGGGGCAAGAAAGGGATGTCGCGCAGTAAACGATGAGCCTGGCAGAAGAACTACCACCTACCGGTGATTGGTTGGACCTGGCGGTTATCCGGAGGATACCGAACGGAGTCGAGAGATGGATATTGGGCCGACCCATTCTGCCGGAGCCCGAGCCGATCCCGCAGACGGAACCCGTGGGCCGATACGGACTGACGGAGCCCGAGTTATAAGTGGATTTACGTGTCGATGCTGGACACGGGTTTCATGATGTTTGAGTGTCGATGCTGGACACTCAGGTTCCATGATTTGGATGTGTCGCGAGGGGCACACATTGTTTTATATCCTCATATTTACATGCATATGTTTTCATGATATTTACATGCATGATGTTTTTGTGTCATCGGTTGATACGTGGACAGGATCCACATGCAAACAAGTATTGATTTTTTGGTTGGATGATATCCACATGCCGATAGGCGTTTATTTACGCGGTTGGCACATATGCAGATACGGTCACCCTAGATATCATAGTATTACCTTTATGATACAGTTGACCTAGGAGAGGTTGTTTATTCGATTTCTACCTGTTGATATTTTTCTACTCACGAGTTGGCAACTCACCCCGTTGTGACAAAGTTCTTGCAGGTTTACCGCATGGATCAGTAGCGGTATCGCTGGCACACAGTTGCATTCGGGTGATTGCTTTGGTAGGTACATGTTGGATCGTACCCCTCTTGTACTTATTATTCATATTGTATCTAGTTAACTCCATCAATCAAACTAGTATTTGTATAAGTAATGAGACTTAGTGAGACTTGTGGTTGCGAGACTTGGAGCGAGGGGTATTCCGCTACTTTTGATTTGATGTTTTGCTTATTTCTTTATCTTTTGTGATGAATTTTGCCGTTAGGGATCGTATACTTATAATTATGCTTTGCGTGGTTGTGGATCCGCCGTTTGGCGAAGAGTTAGCTCCCGCTTGGGGATGCCTTTATAATATCATGTATTGTGGTTTTGGATCAAAAAAATACTGTAACGTTTTAAAAATAATTAAATAAATAATTAAATGAATAAAAGTGTTTAAGCGAATTTTATCATTTTCGGTAAAGCAAAATGTATTTTTCGTAAAATCAAACCGCAATTGTTTTTCATTATAAATTCAAAAATACCTATTTAATTATGTAATTACTAGTAAATAGTGTTTATTTAGCCACTTATAAATTTTTAGTTTAATAAAATATTTTTCCTAAATTAATTATTTTAAATATTAACATAAGCTTTATTTTTACACTAAATTAGTGTAAATTACAAATTTGAATGGTTTTAATTTGTAAAAATGAACCATGGTATATTAGAATTTAGTGTGTGTCATGCAAAAATTATTTGCAAATTTTTCCTATTTTCTAGAGCTTTCTTGAGTTGCTACAGTAAATAAATAAATAAATAATTAAATAAAGCATGAAAAGACTTTATGTGATGTTTTCTTCTCTTGAAAGTTCTACACACTTTCACACTCACTTCTTTCTCTCCCTCGCCTCACCAAGGCCGGCCACAAACCCCCCATGGCTGCCCCCCCCATTTTCCACCTCATTTTTGTGCAAAATTCATCAAAAATACTTCAAAAATTCAATTAAAATTCCACAAAATCCTAATTTCTTCGTACCCTTTATTCTCTACCCTTCTTTATATGGATTTTGGAGTGGGAAAGCATGTATTTTGGAGGCTCATTTCTTGTTGGGATTTCATAATTTGGGAGGTATAATTTCTTTCTTTTGATTTATTGTTTTAGATGTTCATTTAAGCTTAATTAGATTTAATGAATTAATTCTATGTTTTTTTAAAAAAAATGCAAGTTAGGGTTGTAAATTCAAGTTAGGGTTTTTAATAATTAATTAGGGTTATAATAGTTAGTTTAACACTTTTAGAATTGGAAAATATGGCATGGTTGTTAAATTGTAAAATTTTCATTTAAAATTGTTTTAAATAAGGAAATTAGCTAACTAGATTTTTATAAAAATGTGTTTGTGGGTAATATAAAATTCCAATTTAAGTTGCTATCATTAGATGGTAGTTTTAATAAGGATATTAGCACATTAATTGAATGAAAAACTTAGTTTGATCACTAGATTACTTTGAGAATTGGAAAATACTAATAAAATTGCTAATTTTGTAAACTAGATTTTAGAAATTCCTATATAAATGAGATTAAAAAATATAATTATGGTTTCATTAAATCATTATCATCATGAATTGTGGTTTAATACATTAATTCATGCAAAATCATGTTTTGTGGTGGAATTGTGGTATTTTGCTTGAAAAATGTTAAAATTGTTAAAAGTTGCAAACTAGAAATTTCAAATAAATGCAAAATTGGGTAGTAAAAATATAGTAATGGTTTGTATAGTTTCGTAATGCTATTTAATGAGTTTTATAACTATTGGTTTCATTTAAATGTCAAGTTTTGATGAAAAACGGTAAATTGGCAATTTCGGTTTTTACGAAATTGGACGGTTTGATGGATTTTAGGGTTTCGATGGATTTAATCGTGCTTTATGGTATAAGTAATGTGTTTTAAAACTACAAGTTGTTTGATGATGTTATCTCGATCCATCGGAGTTTGTATGCCGATATCGAGCGGTATTTGGTTCTTTTGCGTGGACGGGACATAGGTTTTAACCTATGCTTGTTCCTTGTATCGTTTGACTTTTGTATGTGATTCGGTTTACGATACTATTTATATGTTTGCGTTTAGGTACCCTTCAAGTGGATTGCGGGCGATGAAGAGGAGGATGGCGACACCGTCTTCGGCAGACATGGACCAGGTGAGTAGATGCATATCTACGGGGGGAAGTCGGGTGGATGGCGTTTAGCACCCCCGCAACGTAGAATAGGAATAGTACTTATTGACATTAGGAAACCAGATGTGACCCTAGTAGGACCCTAGTATTGACCCTAGGCTGGACTAGACTGATTCAGGAAAACCATATCAGAGGATGAGCACCTTGGAAGAGGTTCGTAGGTTTCAGATAGAAACACACTGAAACTCGACATGGGGTATACGTGTATGTGTATATATATAGAACTAGGTATAGGTATATACATATATATACAACACGTATGTCTGATTCATTGATGTGATATGATATCCGAGGTATGATGAAATAGTGTAACTGGGCTTGATGCCGTGATTCTTGGCTATACAGTCGTATTAAGTGTTAGCGGATCATTAGAGAATGAGATAATGAACATGTATACTTAAATTATAAGGGGTAGTGATGATATTGAGGTACATGGGACTCTAAAATAGTACCCGGACTATAACTTGTGATTGATCACGATATGGGATATGTATGACTTGATTACGATATGATACATATTACATGATATTTCTGAGGATAAACTAATGATACTTGTTATGATGGCAATGATATATGATTGATGTAGGCGATTACAGTTTAGCACCTTGATCATGAGATGTGTTGGTGATGACATTATACGAATAATGAGACACCTAGGAGATAATTGACCCGTACCCCGACATTAGGATGCCGTACGATAGATTTTACCGTACGAGGCTTAGATTTGATGGTTGATCCGCACTCTTGATTCGAGGAAGCCGTACTACGTACGTGACGCTATTGAGGCGGGATCGCCGACTATTAGAGATATTGATTCAGACCTTAGATAGACTCTAGTTTCTTACTGACTAGTCTATTAGGTTTAGTTCCTTAGGATGTTAGATGGACACTGGTTTAGGTTCGACTCACATAGTGGTTGTTGTACTCGTATCTCGCAGAGGAGTGGATAATGCACACCTGTATTTACATTCATACTGTAATCATCATGGTGCATGTTCTTTTATATGTTGCTATAATCAGTATAAACTTTACCTGTTAGGACACCAGCACTATTACCGATGATGCGCATATTCCACGCACACTTATTTGCCGGCTCACACACATCATCATCGGTAATTGCTATGTCACGTACACTCTAGATCATATTGTCTTTTATGAATAGAATCAGTTAACAACTAGACAAATATAATATTGTGATTATTCTCTGACATTAGTATAAGACATGATATTTATTACTTAGACATTCATGCATTCATATTTCATGTTATCGCACAGTAGTATGGGCATATGCCGACACTTATCATATACTTACTCATGATTTTGAGATTTGGATTTCTATGAAATTTCTGGATTTTTGGGGAAAACCGCAAGAAATTATAAAACCTCCTCTCTCTCTCTCTCCTCCTCTCTTTTTAAAATAAGATGCGGTTTTCTCATGATGTATGTGTCGTCCACCATGAGATTTCATGTTTTCTGTTGGATTTCGAGACCCGATTCGAGGAGTGGATGAACCGTCTCGGGTACATGGTGGTCCCGGTATGGTACCCCGGGGCAAGAAGATCGAGTTGTAAACGATGAGCCTGGCAGAGGAAGACTACCTACCGGTGATGTCTGGCACGGCGGATATCCGGAGGATACCGACCGTTGTCGTGAGATTTGATGATATGGGCCGATCCGGACTGACGGAGCCCGACATATTGAGACTTGAGATTACATGTGTTGTGTCGATGCTTGACACGGATTTCCATGGATTTCATTGTTGAGATTTCAGATTCTTATACACATTTTACTATGATAACAGATAAAGATTTCTTATACAGATATTTCTGGATTTCAAGATTGGTTATTTATATTCATGATGCATGCATATACATTTATATGACATAGTATTATATGAGGCACAGACACGCGCACGAAGTATCTGCATTTACACGTAGTTTTACCCTGCTATTACTAGTTGATTAGGATATAATAGTGTATTATTATGACCTAGGATAGCGTCGTGCATTCGATTTCTTTTCGTAGATGTCTTCTACTCACGAGTTGGCAACTCACCCCCGTTGTGCCAAATGTTATTACTGGTTGACGTACAGGGTTCCTTGGCAGATTGCTGGCACATGATTTCTTTCCGGGTGATTTGCACGGTAGGTTGGTTCATTTGTATCTGGACCGCCGTTGTATTTTTATTATTTCATTTGTATCTAGAAAGCTCCATCAAGCATACTTGTATTACTTGATAAGTTTATTGGACCAGCCTTTTATTTCGACCTTAGAGTCGCGCATGTATTATTCTGATCTGGTGGTTTTGTTTTCTTTTGAGTTTTGAGCCTCGCCCTTCGGCGTTGTATATTATTATGCTTGTTGTGGTTGTTTCCGCCTGTTGGCGTTGATGCTAGCTCCCGTTTGGGGATGCTTTTTATTGTTTATGTATATTTTACTTATTGTACTCGTTTGGGGGCCAGTTTTTATAGAGGAGACTCTGCCGAAATTTTTGAGAAAATTTGCTGATGATTTTAAACTTGTTTCCTTCATGTTTTTTTACTACTTCTTCTTCTTTTATGGTTTAGATTTCTGGGCTTCGGCTTACTTAGGTTACGTTGCGCCTCTAGACGTTTCGTAATCTAAGTGCCGGTCACGTTCCGTACTTTTGGGTCGTGACAAAGTTGGTATCAGAGCGCTGGGTTTAACCTTGTATAAGTCTAGGTGACCCTTGGTTGATGGAATAGGCGAGTTAGGTGGAGTAACGTACCGTGGGTATGGTCCGCGGCATACTTACGATACGCTACTCTGCTTAAGGAGCCCTAGGATTTACATTGTTTGCACCGTATTCCATTCGTTCTTTTGATCTATCTTCGTCAATGTCGGATGGTGGTTTCTGTTACCACGGGCGCACAGGCAGAGGGAGCTGCGGCTCGAATGCGATAACCATTAGAGTATTGGTTATTCTTGAGGATTGAAGCATTGCTTAGCGTGCGGACGAAGGGTATTCACATGCCGTCCGGATGAAGTTAAAGGGTTCGAACGATTATCAGAAAACCATTTTCCTAAGTTTAAGGTATTCAGAAGAACATGCAGGTATTTCGATGGACCCTCTAGAAGAATGAAACCCTGACTCGACATAATGACCACGAGAACGCCCTTGAACCTTAGGGTTTACGGCAGTTCCGCGGTGCCATTAGTGAGGTTTGGGTTTGCCCTTCTACGGCTGGATCATCGATGCTGGGGTATGTACCGGATATTTTTAAACTGTACTTGAGTGTTGAGCTCTCGGGGAATTATGGGATTTTGATGGATCGATCGAAAAGTTTAATGTAGTCCGGATATCAGGTGAAGGGATCGACTACGTGGGAGACTCTAGATATGAGTATTGCTGTTGGTAGCGCAGTCAGCACACCTATGAAAGAACGAGTTCGAAGCAGTCGACATCAGAGGAAAGAGGCGCACATTGACGATAGTGTTTACAATTGTGATTTGGTGATTTGAATTTCATATTTCTGTTATTGGATTTTGGTATTTTGAGGATTTTGTTCTACGATTGGTATTTCTTATGTGTACCTTCATTGCATTCTATCCGTGCTTCACATATCAGCTGTATTGATGTTGCTTAGTATACACCCAGTACACTTGATTTGGTTTTATATATTTTGAAAAAAATTTTATTTTGATTTCGTGGGTTACACATGATTTTGATATATGCTTCGACCTAGTTTTTATCCATTTTCGTATTGTGATTTCGATTCAGATATTCGATGTATGTTTTCGTGCACCATGTGCGCCTGATTAGGATTCTTGCGTATACTTGGCGCACTTGATGTGATTTTGTGCCCACCAGATGCACTAAATCGGGGTTTTGTACAGATTAGATGCACCTGATAGTGAGTCGTGCACGCCCGTTGCACTTGACAGATGTTTTGGTGCACACCTGTTGCACTTAATTTGTTTTTGTGTGTATTCATGGTATCTGTATTTGATTTCGATTTCAGTGCGCACCGGACGCACATGATATTTTTATGATGTGATTGGGATTGATTTCAGTTTGAGCAGTATGTTTTCATAGTCATTATTATTTGATTTAGTAACCAGGCGGGACGTGTATGTTAAATAAAAGATAGATATATATAGTTATTTTTAAAATAAAAAAAATTAAACGTCCGCTACTTAGACCGTGACACGTGCATTGCACGGCGATTTTCAAGAGGGGTATTTGTATGCTTCTTTATTATGATGATTCGGCGATTTTACTAGGATGGGAACTATATATAAGTTATAGATTGATGTATATTAGGATGGTTTTCACATTGAGTTATGATATTTTATTATCGCCACAACTCCGATGATTGCGTCATGCTTGACGGAGTTGATTTTGTTATGTATTGATGATTTCAAAGCCCTGACGATTTGAGTGTTTTGCTAAATGTTTTAGTATTTGGAAGGGGAGTTTTAATTTAAATTCGGGGACCGAATTTCTTAAAGGGGGGAAGATTGTAACGTTTTAAAAATAATTAAATAAATAATTAAATGAATAAAAGTGTTTAAGCGAATTTTATGATTTTCGGTAAAGCAAAATGTATTTTTCGTAAAATCAAACCGCAATTGTTTTTCATTATAAATTCAAAAATACCTATTTAATTATGTAATTACTAGTAAATAGTGTTTATTTAGCCTCTTATAAATTTTTAGTTTAATAAAATATTTTTCCTAAATTAATTATTTTAAATATTAACATAAGCTTTATTTTTACACTAAATTAGTGTAAATTACAAATTTGAATGGTTTTAATTTGTAAAAATGAACCATGGCATATTAGAATTTAGTGTGTATCATGCAAAAATTATTTGCAATTTTTTCCTATTTTCTAGAGCTTTCTTGAGTTGCTATAGTAAATAAATAAATAAATAATTAAATAAAGCATGAAAAGACTTTATGTGATGTTTTCTTCTCTAGAAAGTTCTACACACTTTCACACTCACTTCTTTCTCTCCCTCACCTCACCAAGGCCGGCCACAAACCCCCCATGGCTGCCCCCCCCCCCCATTTTCCACCTCATTTTTGTGCAAAATTCATCAAAAATACTTCAAAAATTCAATTAAAATTCCACAAAATCCTAATTTCTTCATACCCTTTATTCTCTACCCTTCTTTATATGGATTTTGGAATGGGAAAGCATGTATTTTGGAGGCTCATTTCTTGTTGGGATTTCATATTTTGGGAGGTATAATTTCTTTCTTTTGATTTATTGTTTTAGATGTTCATTTAAGCTTAATTAGATTTAATGAATTAATTCTATGTTTTTTTTAAAAATGCAAGTTAGGGTTGTAAATTCAAGTTAGGGTTTTTAATAATTAATTAGGGTTATAATAGTTAGTTTAACACTTTTAGAATTGGAAAATATGGCATGGTTGTTAAATTGTAAAATTTTCATTTAAAATTGTTTTAAATAAGGAAATTAGCTAACTAGATTTTTCTAAAATGTGTTTGTGGGTAATATAAAATTCCAATTTAAGTTGCTATCATTAGATGGTAGTTTTAATAAGGATATTAGCACATTAATTGAATGAAAAATGTAGTTTGATCACTAGATTACTTTGAGAATTGGAAAATACTAATAAAATTGCTAATTTTGTAAACTAGATTTTAGAAATTCCTATATAAAAGAGATTAAAAAATATAATTATGGTTTCATTAAATCATTATCATCATGAATTGTGGTTTAATACATTAATTCATGCAAAATCATGTTTTGTGGTGGAATTGTGGTATTTTGCTTGAAAAATGTAAAAATTGTTAAAAGTTGCAAACTAGAAATTTCAAATAAATGCAAAATTGGGTAGTAAAAATATAGTAATGGTTTGTATAGTTTAGTAATGCTATTTAATGAGTTTTATAACTATTGGTTTCATTTAAATGTCAAGTTTTGATGAAAAACGGTAAATTGGCAATTTCGGTTTTTACGAAATTGGACTGTTTGATGGATTTTAGGGTTTCGATGGATTTAATCGTGCTTTATGGTATAAGTAATGTGTTTTAAAACTACAAGTTGTTTGATGATGTTATCTCGATCCATCGGAGTTTGTATGCCGATATCGAGAGGTATTTGGTTCTTTTGCGTGGACGGGACATAGGTTTTAACCTATGCTTGTTCCTTGTATCGTTTGACTTTTGTATGTGATTCGGTTTACGATACTATTTATATGTTTGCGTTTAGGTACCCTTCAAGTGGAATGCGGGCGATGAAGAGGAGGATAGCGACACCGCCTTCGGCAGACATGGACCAGGTGAGTAGATGCATATCTACGGGGGGAAGTCGGGTGGATGGCGTTTAGAACCCCCGCAACATAGAATAGGAATAATACTTATTGACATTAGGAAAACAGATGTGACCCTAGTAGGACCCTAGTATTGACCCTAGGCTGGACTAGACTGATTCAGGAAAACCATATCAGAGGATGAGTACCTTGGAAGAGGTTCGTAGGTTTCAGATAGAAACACACTGAAACTCGACATGGGGTATACGTGTATGTGTATATATATAGAACTAGGTATAGGTATATACATATATATACAACACGTATGTGTGATTCATTGATGTGATATGATATCCGAGGTATGATGAAATAGTGTAACTGGGCTTGATGCCGTGATTCTTGGCTATATAGTCGTATTAAGTGTTAGCGGATCATTAGAGAATGAGATAATGAACATGTATACTTAAATTATAAGGGGTAGTGATGAAATTGAGGTATATGGGACTCTAAAATAGTACCCGGACTATAACTTGTGATTGATCACGATATGGGATATGTATGACTTGATTACGATATGATACATATGACATGATATTTCTGAGGATAAACTAATGATACTTGTTATGATGGCAATGATATATGATTGATGTAGACGATTACAGTTTAGCACCTTGATCATGAGATGTGTTGGTGATGACATTATACGAATAATGAGACACCTAGGAGATAATTGACCCGTACCCCGACATTGGGATGCCGTACGATAGATTTTACCGTACGAGGCTTAGATTTGATGATTGATCCGCACTCTTGATTCGAGGAAGCCGTACTACGTACGTGACGCTATTGAGGCGGGATCGCCGACTATTAGAGATATTGATTCAGACCTTAGGTAGACTCTAGTTTCTTACTGACTAGTCTATTAGGTTTAGTTCCTTAGGATGTTAGATGGACACTGGTTTAGGTTCGACTCACATAGTGGTAGTTGTGCTCGTATCTCGCAGAGGAGTGGATAATGCACACCTGTATTTACATTCATACTGTAATCATCATGGTGCATGTTCTTTTATATGTTGCTATAATCAGTATAAACTTTACCTGTTAGGACACCAGCACTATTACCGATGATGCGCATATTCCACGCACACTTATTTGTCGGCTCACACACATCATCATCGGTAATTGCTATGTCACGTACACTCTAGTTCATATTGTCTTTTATGGATAGAATCAGTTAACAACTAGACAGATATAATATTGTGATTATTCTCTGACATTAGTATAAGACATGATATTTATTACTTAGACATTCATGCATTCATATTTCATGTTATCGCACAGTAGTATGGGCATATGCCGACGCTTATCATATACTTACTCATGATTTTGAGATTTGGATTTCTATGAGATTTCTGGATTTTTGGGGAAAACCCGAAGAAATTATAAAACCTCCTCTCTCTCTCTCCTCCTCTCTTTTTAAAATAAGATGCGGTTTTCTCGTGATGTATGTGTCGTCCAAGATGAGATTTCATGTTTTCTGTTTGATTTCGAGACCCGATTCGAGGAGTGGATGAACCGTCTCGGGTACATGGTGGGCCCGGTATGGTACCCCGGGGCAAGAAGATCGAGTTGTAGACGATGAGCCTGGCAGGGGAAGACTACCTACCGGAGATTTCTGGCGCGGCGGATATCCGGAGGATACCGACCGTTGTCGTGAGATTTGATGATATGGGCCGATCCGGACTGACGGTGCCCGACATATTGAGACTTGAGATTACATGTGTTGTGTCGATGCTTGACACGGATTTCCATGGATTTCATTGTTGTGATTTCAGATTCTTATACACATTTTACTATGATAACAGATAAAGATTTCTTATACAGATATTTCTGGATTTCAGGATTGGTTATTTTATATTCATGATGCATGCATATACATTCATATGACATAGTATTATATGAGGCACAGACACGAGCACGAAGTATCTGCAATTACACGTAGTTTTATCCTGCTATTACTAGTTGATTGGGATATAATAGTGTATTATTATGACCTAGGATAGCGTCGTGCATTCGATTTCTTTTCTTAGATGTCTTCTACTCACGAGTTGGAAACTCACCCCCGTTGTGCCAAATGTTATTACAGGTTGACGTACAGGGTTCCTTGGCAGATTGCTGGCACATGATTTCTTTCCGGGTGATTTGCACGGTAGGTTGGTTCATTTGTATCTGGACCGCCGTTGTATTTTTATTATTTTATTTGTATCTAGAAAGCTCCCTCAACCATACTTGTATTATTTGATAAGTTTATTGGACCAGCCTTTTATTTCGACCTTAGAGTCGCGCATGTATTATTCTGATCTGGTGGTTTTGTTTTCTTTTGAGTTTTGAGCCTCGTCCTTCGGCGTTGTATATTATTATGCTTGTTGTGGTTGTTTCCGCCTGTTGGCGTTGATGCTAGCTCCCGTTTGGGGATGCTTTTTATTGTTTATGTATATTATACTTGTTGTACCCGTTTGGGGGCCAGTTTTTATAGAGGAGACTCTGCCGAAATTTTTGAGAAAATTTGCTGATGATTTTATACTGTTTCCTTCATGTTTCTTTACTTCTTCTTCTTTTATGGTTTAGATTTCTGGGCTTCGGCTTACTTAGGTTACGTTGCGCCTCCAGACGTTTCGTAATCTAAGTGCCGGTCACGTTCCGTACTTTCGGGTCGTGACAAATACAAAGGAGGTGCTGCCCAATTTTTTAAAAAAGACGAAAACCCATTTTCCAACTTGCATTTTTCATGTTCCATTACCTACGCATTTATGAAAACATTTGATTTCATCATACCTTTATTTCAAAACTTCATCTCTTTTATTTTCTTAAAAGGTTTAGATTTCTGGGTTTCGGCTTACTTGAATTATGTTACGCCTTTAGACGTTGCATGATTTAAATGCCGGTCATGAGCTAATATTTCGGGTCGTGACATGTATATTGTCCTTACGAGTCGAGAGGATCTCATAATTGAATTTTCTCCTTAGGAATCGTATGGATTCCTAAGTGTGTTTCTCCTTTGTGAGTCGTAAGTATCTCACGCGGGGTGCTTTCTCTTTGCAGGTTGAGAGGACATTGCAAGTGTACACATTTTTTTATAGGTTAGTGCCCTTTCGGGCTTTCACAAGCTCGCCGTCAATCCTGCTATTTCTACTCACGGAGCCCTTTCATGTTTTCATCCGTGCCCATTTTGCTTGTGGATATACCCTTTTTTTGAACTCTCAAACGTAGCTTCGTTGCGGGTGACCCAACATAACGGGTAGGGCTTGCGAAATATATGGATCATTTGGTCCCATGGATTGTAGAGGGTGATCAATATGGAGATCTATCGTGGGGTGTAACATCTTTTTGGAGGACTGCATCATTGGTGGAGCTTCATAGTTGATGGGACTTCAGCTGTAGCCTCGCAGGTGGGACTTGAGATGCTATCTTCTCCGGTAGGACTTTAAGTGCAACGTGGATCTTAAGGAGCCCGTAGGACAACATATATTTGGAAGAACATGGTGGCGATACATATCGCTCGTACCCATGGATTGTATACGGTAGTCAATATGGAGACAAACCGTAGGCCAAGATGCCAGTTTAGGGACATAGCGGTCTATGGGAATATAGTATGGGGTCATATTGTTTGTGCTCGTGGATTATATACGGTGATCAATATGGAGATCCATCGTAGGACAACATGCTAGTTTAGGGACATCACGGTCCATCTTTCCAGTTTAGGGACACAGTGGTTCAACTTGTTTGTTTCGGTTGGGGAGTTACATAACTTGTCCCTTCCATTACTTGTTTGCTTAGGCGTTACTGCCTGGCCCTTTTCATAAATGGATACTTCACACCTTAGGTTATCTTCATTCTCTTAGACTGTTTCATTTATCATCGTGTTAATCAGGTTGCCTTCCGGGATATATATATCACTTTTCATGGTACCTACCAAGCTTATCGGTGTCACTTTCTGCCGCTGACAGAGCATATTCTTCATATAAGAAAGAACGAAAGATTATGTGGTTTTATTGTACCCGCTCTTCCACTCCTTCTATTGAGCCTTCTTCTTCTTGAGCATACTTATTTTTGAAGGGATTCTTGTAGAGTGTTTTTCGTCACCTTATTGAGATAGGAATGTGTATGCTTGTCAGGCGTATACAGATTCCCCCTATCTGGGACAAGGTGGGGTTTATTGACTGTAGGGATCCAAATCTCTGGCAGCCGTAGACTAAGTTGCTGAACATCCGATTAACAGGTCAAGCAGATCATGCGAACTCAATGTGCAGTGTGCGCATGTTGTGTTTTGAAGGTGTTTTGGACGTATTGGGGGCCTCGCAGAGTTTACGGGGGAAGTAATTTGAGTGTGGAACGCGTGTGTTTTATTATATACTTATCATTTTTTATAAAAAAGATGAGGAGTGAGGGGCGTCTTAAGGACGCGTGAGACGATACATAGCCGCTGGGCGCCAGCGGGTCACGAGCCCGACACGTGGCCGCTTGGTGCCAGCGGGTCACGTACCATGCACGTGGCCGCTGGACGCTAGAGGACCACGTAAGCGCCACTGTTCATAGCAGAATATTGCATTTTATACCGCCCATTCTTACGCTCGTGTGTTTATAGGTAGGTGCTTTTGATCAGTGTTTGCTACATATTTGCAGAATACAGGTTCTCGACTCTGAACAGTGAATATCATGGAAAAGTACGACAAATTCCGGATTACTGCCAACAACTGATAAAACACGGTCTCCGCTCTCTATCCGTGTGTTACCACATGCCAGTTTAATGGACAAAATGGCAAATCAATTGTCATGTCATGCACAAAGCACAAGGCAACACCAAATCCAATAAATCTACGCGGAGCTCGAGGAAATCATGGCAAAAGATCCACATCACATCACCTCTTTGTTGTGCTGAAATTCTGGGAAATATTGTGAAGAGTTTCTGTAAAATGAACCATATAACACTGAAGGGCACAGAATAACAGGAAATACCCCAAAAGCACAAAGCCCATCTCCTCCATACGGCCGCGGAACCGCGGCCAAAGGGGGGTCTTGGCCGCGGTTCCGCGGCCATGTTGGCGCCGCATCTTCTGGGTTTTTGGGGGGCATTTTGGGTACTTCCCATGTGCTCTGTGGTTGCCCTAGAACTCCACTCTCCAGCCTATAAATGCAGCAGAACTGAGCCAAGCCTTGGGGTTCATTCTTGTAGCCTCTTTTGTTAGGATTTTGTATAGTTCTTCTTCTTCATTCCTCTTCCATTAAAATGTAGTGAGAGCTTTTGAGTGGGAGATTAATGAAGATGATGGCTTTGTATCATTCTCTTGTGTTTCTTCTTCCCCTTGAGATTTTTGCTTTCTCTTGCTCATTCAACCTCTTCATTGAGCTTGAATGGGTAAGGGTTAGTTATTGATCTCAAGGGTCGTATTTTCTCACGGACTAGCACTTCATTTCACATGCGTTCTCCACCCTTCCCTTGATCTTGCAACCTCTTCATTGAGCTTGCAAGTTTAAGGGTTGGCTATTGATCACATGCTTGTCTTGAGTCCTAGTTCCGTATTCTTTTTATCGCTTTTTACTTACTTGCAATTTATTACCTTGTCTTTATTTACTTGCAATTTTATTCATGCACTTTAATTACTTGTATCTTTTCTTTTCTTTGTTCTTTTCTTTTTGTTCTCTTTTGGTTCTTTCTTGTGAATGAATGTAATTATTATTGTTAAGAAGAAATACGGTATTATAAGTTAACATTTCTTTGCCAATTCCTTTTCCCGTTATTTTCTATTTGAACTTCACCCAAACCATACGCAAGCGCTCCGTTAGGCACCCTACCCTGACAAGGTAACGGTGATTTCTGACCGTGACCGGTTGCGTTCGGTTTGGCCGGAGGCGAAAGCAAGAGACAAGAACGGAAAGACAAGGGTAAATAAGCCGGATTCCACGAATACCGCGCTTAAATCCCCTAATCCACGTTGTTGCCGATTGTCTAGCTTCAATTGGTCAAGACTCGGCTCAAAGGTTTTGAGTACGGATTTCTTAGCTTACAATCTCGTATTTTTCTTAACAACCTTATACTTGCAGATAAACACATAGGTTAGATCAAGCAAACATACAGATTCTTTATTGACTCGTCTAAGACAAGAAGGTAAGATACCACCATCTCCCTGTGGACCGACCCGTGCTCACCGGCTAGCTGCAATGCGACACCGTCCTGATCGCGGTTACACTTAAATTCTTTGAACATCCGACACGCCAAAAGCGTGCGATCAAATGGCGCCGTTGCCGGGGAGACGGTAGCGTATTTTCTTTCTTGTTATTCGGGTTAATATTCTTTTTTTTATATATATAAAAAAATATTCTTTTTGTTTTTTGGACAATATTTTTGTGGGCAAGTGTGCAGATTTTTGCAGATTTGCAAACTGCGATTGTGGGAGCAAAGTGTACATTTAAAGTTAAGGTGATTACGGAGTACAGTGCCAAAGATCCGGGTAGTTTGACCCGCGCAAGCGAACCTTTCAAGCTTACCGGATTCGATTCAACGGGGGTTTCTTAACCCAAAACTTAAACGGTATGTACTTTACTAACACCTTCTTCTCAAATCCGACGCTTCCAATATACTATTCTTTGCAGGAATCTTTGCAAGTTCGCAAGCAAACGCTTAAAATTGACTAACCCGTATTTGTTGCAGCGCCGCGCTTAAACTAAAAAACGATTGTTTGATTCTTTATAGAATTTTTGAATTGCGCATTGCATACATTAATACGGACTTAAGGGCAAGCGAACCCCACAACATACGGTAAAGGATTTCATCACCTTTTCCGTGGCCCACAAATCACGAACTTGAGCATAACGTTTACCCATACAAAATTTATAAGAAACTAGACTTTAAGCCTTAAGGACTTCGCGCTCACTAGGAGAAGTTAACTGTGTTTAGAACCTTGCTTAACGGTATATTGTTTACGGGGTGTCTAGGAAAGTGTTAACGGCGAAACCGCCAAAAGAGAAAGGGTTATTTAATTAAGGAACTTCGCGAAAGCGTTGGAAAACCTCCCCTTATCTCTGCACTTACCTGGCCTCGTGATCAGTGTATCTTGAGCCTGTTTCTCGACACAGTTTTACTTCGACAATCAAGTTCTGGAGCAGGTCTAGTTGACCTAGGTTAACCCTAGAACGATTAGGTGTGTGGTATTTTTGTGTCGTGATTATTTTTGTCCATATTCTTTTTGTGTATATTTCATTCTTTTGTCTATAAAATAAAAAATAAAAAAAAATATAAAAATCACATTCTTTTCCCCCTTCTTTTCTCTTCCTTTCTTTCTCTCTCTTCATATCATGGGTACCCCGCCTCGAAAAACTCTTGCCGAACTTTGGTACCCACAACCAGACATAACTTCCTACGGTTCTTGTTTTGGTCGAACTTCGAACGACCCATCCATGCCCAAAATTTCGTTGAGAGATCGGATAGACGCGTCTAGGACGAACAACTGGACCCCGCAATCCACTTCGTATCAACCGTTTCAAACATTCACCCCTTCTTGTGTTGATACCCCTTTTGAAAATCCAGTTGTAACCCCGAGACCAATGTCTATTGCTGAACATATTGCACAATCTCATAGCCGATCTTTCACTCTTTTCACCACTACAAATTCTTGGGACCAACAAATCCATTCACCTTCTTATCCCAATGTTGATCCCACTCCTGTCCAACCATTCGATTCCTACCAATCCTACCCTACTTTTACACCTTCCCTAGACATTGCTTCTACACAGCCTTTTGGGAGCTTTCAGTATCCAAACAATTTTGAATCTTTTACTGAAACCCCTTCACAACCAATGTCTAGTTTAGAACAGTCCTTGGAAGAATTTAGGGTAGCTTCACAACAGACGATGGATTTGAATGCGTCCATGGCCGCCCTCATACAACCTAGTGATCCGGTAGCTAGTTTTCAATTAGCTCCAACTTTTTCAATGTATGATGAGGCGGCAGGACAGGCTGTGAAATTGAGTGGAGAGAGTGAGATGTACCCCCTTCCAAATCAAACCTACCCATCTCAAATTGAATCCCACAACTCCTGTGTTCCCAACGATTCGTCAATTGAAGATAGAATGATTAATGAGTTGTGCGGCTTTGTAGTGTTTGATTTACCTGATTGTGAAGGGTCCCTTCCAAGTGAAACCATACCCAATCCTCTTGACCTCTACACCTCCACTTTAGAACCCAAATCGATTGATATCCATGCTATTGTTAAGGTGTCTGAGAATATAGATTTTCACTTGATCGAGGATATTGACGCTGGGGATATTTTGGATGATGAACCCATAGATTTGACTAGGTTTTTCTCTCCAATTCATCATCCCGAGTCATTAAATGTTTTTCCCGAACTTCATATGCGTCTGGATTTTGAAGAAAAGTGCATGGATGTACTAATTTTTGAGGAGAACATTGAGGATAGTTTTGAGGATGAACCAGTTTTAATTGATGAGTCGGATTTTCCAATTCATCCTATTCCTTCCACTGACTGTGTACACCCTCCTGCACCTTTAACCGATAACCTTCCTCAACCACTTCCCTCTATCCTTTCCATCGTTCCGACCTTGCAAGAACCCGTATCACTTACATTTCATTTGTCTGGTTTACCAAGTTCGGCGTACCCATGGTTTCTTGCGAATCTTGAGGGATTTGACCCCATTTCTCGACGAGTAAATATATTAGCACAATCGCTTTTTACACAGCGTTCATCACAAATTGTGCTAATCTATTTACTCCATTTGCACCCTCCAGTTCGTATTCCACTTCTTTTCCCCTTCTGCCATTCTTCTTCTCATCTACCGAGACCGCATTCCACTTCTCTCCACAAGCGGTCTCGCGTAGTCTCCATTTCTTTTCCCTACGCCTTCTTTTACCAGCCACCACTTTACAGAGATAAGATCTTTGAATGGTTGGTGCTAACTTTTGGCCTGTGTAAGGCCTTGTATAGTTTGATATTGTTCTTTCCCCCCTAATCCTGAACTTCATCGCTTAACAGTGGAAACACTGTTTTACTTAAGTTTGGGGGGGACACTTTTTGTTGTATATATTTTTTTTTTGTTTTCCTTTTTGTATATAATTTGTTTTTAGGAGAAGCGCCGACAATTTTGACCTTCTTGGTATAGCCTGACAGTGAGGGCACTGTCAAGTTTAAGTTTGGGGGTGTGCTCGGTAAGCTCTCTTCCTTCGCATTCATATGTATATTTTGCATCTGCATATTAAATCCATAAAACCCATAAAAATCTGAAAATTTTCTAAAAATATAAAAACTTTTTTGTCAAGTTAGCTTGTGGAAGAACTCTGATTCAACATTCGACGGTTTTTGTTTGAAAAGATAGGAATAACTAAATCCTATGTTTGGATTTTGAAAACCTGAAAGATAACTCTCCTTTGAAGTTAACTATAGCTGATATACGTCTTTACATTACACTACATGTGTTGTGAGTCTTGGAAATTAGATGACAAGTCTTTTTTGTTTAAAAAACTTTTAAATAGATAAATGATTTTCTGAGGATCAAATAGGTTTGTTCTGAAATAAGTAATATATCCAGAATAGTTTATGAAGTGAGTGAATATGAAGGAATGTTATTGATGCCTTAATTGGAACTGTCTGAAAAATAACCCATCTGAAACTTGATTGGAATGATTACACACCGAACCCACTAAGCACGTCTTTTATCCAAAAAAATAATTGAACTACCGGTTATATCTCCGTTCGTATTGAATCATCATGTTTTTCACGCCAAACTGTCTTTTATTTTTGGACCTAGGTAACTTGAGTAATTAAGTCCGCTGGGGTGTTTCTACACCTAATGCCCTAAAACCAACTGGTTTGGGTGCATTGGCCCAAAACTCGCTAAGAAGCCTAGAAAGTCCAAGATAAAAACAAAGTCAAGCAAGTGTTCTCTCCGAGTTAAAATTCCTAACGGTTCTTTGTGTGAGAATAATCTTGATAAAAGACAAGCTTTTATAAAAATTTTAACGTAGATATGAAGGTTTTACTCTATGATAAAGACTATTGCACGTTCACAGAGGTGTGTATGAAATGAAAACAAGAAAAAGGTGGAGTGAAGAATAAGACCTTGTTTCCTGTTAGGGAAGATAGAAATTCTAAAGTTGAAACTTTACTGGAAAACGAAACTTGAAAAATGCTTAACTCTTTATAAAACTTATGTGATCCTTTTAAAATTGTTATCTGGGCTCTATTGTGTGACATAATGACTTTATTCGACCTTTCGGGAACTTAACGACACTATTTTGCACTGCACGTAAAGACATATAAAATCTGTAGTTGAATAAGAAGCGAGGTGTGAAAAATAAAGGTTCGATGGTCTAGACTTAGGATTATAGAATTGTTATTTTCTAAAACAAAACTTTAGGATGTGAATATTAGTTATTTTACAAAAACTATCTTGACCGGATTTTGTGGGTAGTATCCGCTGAAAACCCTCAGGAGACAACACTCCTCCTACTAGGGACACCTAGAGGTTTAACGGCTTGTTGCACGCGCTCAGTGCAATCGTGTTCCCTGCGAAAGTGCGGTTATCATTTTATTTTTGTGAATAATTGGTTTTGCTCGGGACGAGCAAAAGTTAAGTTTGGGGGTATTTGTTCATAGCAGAATATTGCATTTTATACCGCCCATTCTTACGCTCGTGTGTTTATAGGTAGGTGCTTTTGATCAGTGTTTGCTACATATTTGCAGAATACAGGTTCTCGACTCTGAACAGTGAATATCATGGAAAAGTACGACAAATTCCGGATTACTGCCAACAACTGATAAAACACGGTCTCCGCTCTCTATCCGTGTGTTACCACATGCCAGTTTAATGGACAAAATGGCAAATAATTGTCATGTCATGCACAAAGCACAAGGCAACACCAAATCCAATAAATCTACGCGGAGCTCGAGGAAATCATGGCAAAAGATCCACATCACATCACCTCTTTGTTGTGCTGAAATTCTGGGAAATATTGTGAAGAGTTTCTGTAAAATGAACCATATAACACTGAAGGGCACAGAATAACAGGAAATACCCCAAAAGCCCAAAGCCCATCTCCTCCATACGGCCGCGGAACCGCGGCCAAGAACCGCGGCCAAAGGGGGGTCTTGGCCGCGGTTCCGCGGCCATGTTGGCGCCGCATCTTCTGGGTTTTTGGGGGGCATTTTGGGTACTTCCCATGTGCTCTGTGGTTGCCCTAGAACTCCACTCTCCAGCCTATAAATGCAGCAGAACTGAGCCAAGCCTTGGGGTTCATTCTTGTAGCCTCTTTTGTTAGGATTTTGTATAGTTCTTCTTCTTCTTCTTCATTCCTCTTCCATTAAAATGTAGTGAGAGCTTTTGAGTGGGAGATTAATGAAGATGAGGGCTTTGTATCATTCTCTTGTGTTTCTTCTTCCCCTTGAGATTTTTGCTTTCTCTTGCTCATTCAACCTCTTCATTGAGCTTGAATGGGTAAGGGTTAGTTATTGATCTCAAGGGTCGTATTTTCTCACGGACTAGCACTTCATTTCACATGCGTTCTCTACCCTTCTCTTGATCTTGCAACCTCTTCATTGAGCTTGCAAGTTTAAGGGTTGGCTATTGATCACATGCTTGTCTTGAGTCCTAGTTCCGTATTCTTTTTATCGCTTTTTACTTACTTGCAATTTATTACCTTGCCTTTATTTACTTGCAATTTTATTCATGCACTTTAATTACTTGTATCTTTTCTTTTCTTTGTTCTTTTCTTTTTGTTCTCTTTTGGTTCTTTCTTGTGAATGAATGTAATTATTATTTTTAAGTAGAAATACGGTATTATAAGTTAACATTTCTTTGCCAATTCCTTTTCCCGTTATTTTCCATTTGAACTTCGCCCAAACCATACGCAAGCGCTCCGTTAGGCACCCTACCCTGACAAGGTAACGGTGATTCCTAACCGCGACCGGTTGCGTTCGGTTTGGCCGGAGGCGAAAGCAAGAGACAAGAACGGAAGGACAAGGGTAAATAAGCCGGATTCCACGAATACCGCGCTTAAATCCCCTAATCCACGTTGTTGCCGATTGTCTAGCTTCAATTGGTCAAGACTCGGCTCAAAGGTTTTGAGTACGGATTTCTTAGCTTACAATCTCGTATTTTTCTTAACAACCTTATACTTGCAGATAAACACATAGGTTAGATCAAGCAAATATACAGATTCTTTATTGACTCGTCTAAGACAAGAAGGTAAGATACCACCATCTCCCTGTGGACCGACCCGTGCTCACCGGCTAGCTGCAAAGCGACACCATCCTGATCGCGGTTACACTTAAATTCTTTGAACATCCGACACGCCAAAAGCGTGCGATCAGCCACGTGACCGTTTGTAACATTTCAGAAAAATAAAATACTATTTTTGGTAATATTTATAATTTAATAATAAATATTATGAATATTTTGATAATGCGGTATAATTAAATACCTACAAATTGGAAAATTATAGGAATTACTGAAATGAGGGTGTTTTTTTTATGTGATTTAGGAAAATTATATATTTTTATAATTTATTATACACTATTTTAATGCTAATCGCGATTAAATATCGCTAATCTTGCATTAATCCGGTTTTGTGCACATGACATGCACCAAGTCATTTTTCACACTTGTTACATTTTCTTTCATGGTTTCTTTCTTTTATCAGGCATGGTTTTAATTTTTAAAAGAGAAGAAAGGAAAAGAATGTTAGGTCCACGTTACCCACTCCGGTTCTTTCGGGGAGGCGGAATAGGTAAAACGAAATTTTTTCCCTAGCTAGGTAACATGGACCGTTTCATGAAGGATCGTTGCTAAACAAAACTAACATAAGATCTACAAGTTCTAACTACTATGTAGAATGGTTATACCTAGTCTTGAACTCCTTCTCTTCTTGTTGTTCTCTTGAACTCCTTCTCTTCTTGTTGTTCTCCTCCTTGCTTGCTACTTGTAGTAGTTTGTACGGCTCCTTCTCGTCGTCTCCTCTTTGTCGAAGATAGATCCACCCGAGGGCCTCGAACTTGAGCTCCTACCTCAACCTAGAGGTAACTAAGGTATTTGGTTTGCTAAACCTAGTAACCTAGAATGAGTAGAGATGTGCTATGGTGGCTTTGTCTCAAAAACTTATGATTTCCAACACATGGAACACTTAAGCTTTGAGAGAAGAAGAAGAAGAGCTTTTGCAAAGAGAGAGAAAAAATATCATAGAATGAGAGCTCTCTTTTTCAACCATGCTCATATGAGAATAATAGATTAACAATAATAAACAAAAAAGGAAAATGTGATGGTGAGTATGGAATGACCATTGTCATTTCATAATAAATGCAATTTGCAAAGATCAAGAAGCATCTTTGATATGAAATGATTATGGTCAAAATATCAACAATGGTAAAAATGTCCACCATGGTCAAATGGTCAACCTAACCATCACACAACAAACATGGATTATCATTATTAATCATTTTTATCATTCTCATTAAGGTTTGGAAAAATTGAACGGTCAACAAGTCAACCAAAGTCAAACGGTCAACAACCCTAATGAGAATCCTCTGCCTCTGCCTCTATCAACTGTGCATACACACCCGCATCCGAGTTCCGAGGAACACGAATACAATGAGACAAAACCAATCCCAAAACCAATACCAGTATCTGGCTTAAACCAAAGCCCACTAGTAATAACTGCCCGGTCACCAAACGTGCACAAGTATGAGAGTGTGAACGAACCTTGTCGCAAAACCATGCGACATCTACTCAGTTTTGCCGAAAGGCGAGTAACCCTCTGTGTGGGAGTCTAAAGACTTGACACTACGCTGGCAGTGGGGTTAACCACAGACCGTAAGGGGCACTAGCTGTACGTAACGGTCCCCAGGTAGATGCCGATAAGAAGACTGATGAGGTGAACCCATCCGAACTCCTACTGAGCCTGTATGTGACAATCTCCGTACAGTCCAGTCTGTTCGTCTGAGAGTATCGCTTGGTGGGCCTAGGGGGGCGGTAAACGTCAGTCCCCTAATCGCGGTACAAGTCATGTCGGAGTATAGCCCAAAACACCCTGAGAATCTACTGGAAAACCTACCAGCAATTCTCGCTTGCCATGGCCAGGGATTTTGTGTAATGGCTCTCCTAGACACAGCGCGATATCAACCCCCAATACCGGGAGAGACGAATCATGTCTAACCGTCACTGCCTCCAAGTGCTTCGGGACTGCTCCCAACTACTATCTGTTTGCACGACTCAGTAGAGCCATGGTAGTGTAGTAATCTAAGAACAGTGGGAACACACTCGAGGCAGAGTGACAGTGTCAAGTTAACAGACTAAGTTGTACTCATGTCACCTCGGAACTGTTAACTAAGAATAGGTATAATACCAACCAACAGTTCCCGACGAGTCCTGTCCAGTGTACTCGTAACCTAACGAGCACCTGCATACTATCTCCATTACGACGTACTGATGGCTGTGGGACAGACCATCTCCCCTGCTGGGAAGAGAAGCGTATGCACTAGTCTACTCTGGAGTATCGATGCCTTGTCTCAATAATCCTAAGACTAGGGATCAAAATAAGGATGTGCTTATAGACTACCCAGCCCCCACTAGTGTGATCGCCATCACAACGCCGGTAGTCAAGCAAAGATCCTAAGGGCTCTGCCAATATGTTTTTAGCAATATGTTAAAAGAAACATATACACATATTAAGATAGAAACAAACCAAGTAGCATACTACTATATCGAGCAAGACTGTCGTAAAACCATATATATATCCCAAGCCTCCAAAATGTATTATACAAACCAGTACTATACAATAATGGCCTCTAGGGCATACATATCTAACAATCTCCCACTTGCACTAAAGGCCAGTAATTGGTGTACCGCATACCCAACGTCTGCACTAAGGCCAGCTGCTGGCGTACCACATACCCAATAGCTCAAAAATTCACTCGAACTGTGTTTTAGGGAGGGCCTTCATGAATGGATCCGCTGTGTTGTCTTTTGTGTCCACTCTCAATACCTCGATCTCCTGGCGATCAATGATCTCCCTGATCAGGTGATTCCTCCTTAAGACGTGTCTGGATTTCTGATGGGACCTTGGTTCCTTCACTAAAGCTATAGCCCCATTTTTATCGCAATACAAAGGTATTGGGTCAACAATGGACGGAACCACCTGAAGTTCACTAATGAACTTCTTTATTTAGACCGCCTCTTTTGCGGCATCGCTTGTAGCAATGTATTCAGCCTCCATCATCGAGTCTGCGACGGTATCCTGTTTGGAACTCCTCCAACATACCGCCCCTCCGTTGAGGGTAAACACAAAACCCGAGACAGACTTGCTGTCATCTTTGTCACTCTGGAAGCTTGAATCGGTAAATGACTCGACCCTGAGGTCTCCATTACCGTAAACCAGGAACATCTCCTTAGTCCTTCTCAGGTACTTAAGAATGTTCTTCACTGCCGTCCAGTGGTCCTCACCTGGGTCTGACTGATACCGGTTCACCATGCTCAACGCGTAAGCTACATCTGGTCTTGTACATAGCATCGCATACATTATAGATCCTACCGCCGAAGCGTAGGGTATAGTGTTCATGCGAACCCTCTCCTTGTCAGTTTTAGGAGACATCTTCTTGGAGAGGGTAATTCCGTGCAATGCAGGTATGTTACCGCGCTTGGAATCCTCCATACTAAATCTCTTTAGTACGGTCTCTATGTACCTGGACTGCGAAAGTCCCAGTAGTCTCTTGGATCTATCTCTATAGACCTTGATCCCCAGAATATACGAGGCATCACCCAGGTCCTTCATGGAGAACCGTTGTGACAAGAATAGCTTGACCGATTGTAGCATAGGAATGTCATTTCCTATCAAAAGAATGTCGTCCACGTACAAGACTAGGAACACGACAGTTCGTCCTACAATCTTCTTATAGACACAAGGTTCTTCTTCGTTCTTGATGAAATCAAATTCCTTAATTGCCTCATCAAAACAGATGTTCCAGCTCCGCGATGCCTGCTTCAATCCATAAATGTATTTAAGTAACTTGCACACTTTCCCGCTGCTCCTACTGTCCACGAAACCTTCTGGCTGATCCATGAAAACGTACTCTTCTAAACAGCCGTTTAGAAAAGCCGTTTTAACGTCCATTTACCATATTTCATAGTCATGGAAGGCAGCAATGGCAAGTAGGATCCGAATGGATTTGAGCATAGCCACTGGAGAAAAAGTTTCATCATAGTCCAAACCAGGTCTTTGACGAAAACCTTTTGCAACGAGTCTAGCCTTATAGGTTTCCACCTGCCCATCTACACCAAGTTTCCTTTTGTAGATCCATTTGCATCCAACGGCTTTTACCCCAGGTGGAGCAATATCCAAGGTCCACACTTTATTGGTGTACAAGGACTCCATTTCGGATTGCATGGCATCCAGCCACATATCAGAGTCCCTACTGATAATTGCTTTCCTGAAACTGGTAGGGTCATCTTCTTCCAAGATGCAATCCTCTAGATCCCCGTCTATGAGAAAACCGTAGTATCTCTCGGGCGGATGAGAAATCCTACCAGATTTGTGGAGTGGCTGAGGTTCGTTCGGGGTTATTGAATCCTGAGGTTCTGTCAAATCTTCAGTTTCATTTTGTGGTCGCTGAATTTCTTCCAGTTCTACCGTGCTCCCACTAATTTCTTTTGCAAGAAACTCCATTTCTAAGAAAACGGCATGCTGAGCAACAAACACGTTCTGTTCCTCGGTGTAGTAGAACAGATATCCATCACCATTCTTTGGATATCCCACAAACTTACATAAAACTGACTGCGCCTCTAGTTTATCTGGTTTATGTGTTTTAACATAAGCCGGACAACCCCATATCTTAAATCTTTTAAGATATGGCCTTTTTCCATTCCATATCTCGAATGGAGTCTTAGGCACTGATTTAGACGGAACATCATTCAATAGATATGCCGCTGTCAAAAGCGCATGTCTCCAAAATGAAAGAGGCAACTCGGCACTACTCATCATGGAGCGAACCATATCGAATAGGGTACGATTCCTCCGCTCCGATACACCGTTGTGCTGTGGTGTATAAGGAGGAGTAAGCTGAGAGAGAATACCATTCTCTTTTAAGTAATCTAGGATTTTCGTGCTTAAGTACTCTCCTCCTCTATCTGATCGGAGGATCTTGATACTTTTGCCAGTCTGGTTCTCTACTTCGTTTCTGAATTCCTTGAATTTCTCAAAATCTTCGGATTTGTGTTTCATCAGATACACGTATCCGAATCTAGATAGATCGTCAGTGAATGTGATGAAGTACGAGAACCCACCCCTTGCATGTATAGACATCGGACCACATACATCACTGTGTATGAGTCCGAAGAGCTCTGCTGCCCTTTCTCCATATCCGGTGAACGGAGATTTGGTCATCTTCCCTTTGAGACAAGACTGACAAGTTTCATAAGGTGAAAACTCGAACGTATTCAAGAGTCCATCTTTATGCAACTTACTTAGTCTTTTCTCTCCGATATGACCAAGTCTACAATGCCACAAGTAGGATTCATTCGTATCTGAATTCTTTCTCTTGCGTGTGTTTTGTACATTGAGAACTGTATTCTGATTTAGAACGTAGATACCATTACACAGTGTACCTTCTGCAACCTGTACCTTATGAAGGTAGATGTTCATGATATTTCTATCAAGAACAAAATTATATCCATCTTTATCGATTAAAGAAACTGATATGATGTTGCAAACCATGGAAGGTACATAGTAGCAATCGTTTAAAATCATAGTATTGCCATTTGGCAACACTAGGTGATATTCACCGACGGCTGCAGCATTAACTTGTGCTCCGTTCGCTACTCTGAGCGACATATCACCAGGTACAACTCTCCTACTTTTTCTCAATCCCTGCAATAAATTACAGATATGTGATCCTGATCCGGTATCAAGTGTTGGAGATAGTGCCCTCAGAGTCAATTATTGGATCGCAGGTACGTGATTGCAATGATTGCGGAGGACCTATACCGGTAGGACAGTCTTACTCGAGATGATAGTATGCTATCTGGTTTGTCTTTATCAGTCGTGTACATGTTCAGGTGACTGATTACATGTTACACTTTGATAGAGCCCTTAGGATCTTGCTTTACTACCAACAGTATGATGGCGATCATATACGTGAGAGTTTGGTAGTTTATACGCATTTCCTTAATTATGGTCCCTAGTCGTGGGAGTTTCGAGACAGGGCATCGATACTCCGGAGTAGACTAGTGTATACAGTCGAGACCCCGACGAGGGGCGGTGGCCGGTCTCACAAGCCACTGGTGCCAGTTGGATCACCTAAGATGTATACAGGTGCTCATTGGGTTATGAGTACACCGGACAGGACTCGCCGGGAACCTGCTAGTTGGTATTATACATATCGTCAGATAGCAGTTCCCTGGTGACATGTGTACAGGTTAGTTCATCGACCTGAGGTCGTCATTTGTCTTGTGTGAGTTCCCACTGTGCTTTGATTTCTACCCTACCACGGCTCAAAGGAGTCGTGCAAACAGGTAGTTTTTGGGTACAGTCCCGAGCCACATGGAGGCACGTGAGCGGATCGGCAGGGGATTCGTCTCTCCCGGTATTAGGGGTGAGATCGTACTGTGTCTAGGAGAGCCATTACACAAAGCCCACGACCGTAGCAGGAGATTTACTGGTAGGTACTCCAGTAGTATCTCAGGGTGTTATTGGGCTACACTCCGACACGACTTATACTGCTATTGGGGGTCTGACGTTACTAGCCCCCTAGGCAGATATGCGATACTCATAGACGAACGGACCGCACTGTATATACATTATCACTGTTAGGCTCAGTAGGGTTTCCGGGTGAGTTCGCTCATCGGCCTCCCTTGAGGTCAGTCCATGGGCAGCCATTACGCACAGCTAGTGCCGCTGACGGTTTGTGGTTAAACCCACTGCCAGGGTACTGACGAGTCATTAGAGTCCCCCACAGACAGTTTCCCAAGTTCGGGCGAAATGTTGTAGAGGCCGTATGGTTTTATGGCAGGGTTCGTAAAATGCATGTGCGTTTACGCACGTGTCGGTTTTCGGACAGATGATACTGGTCGGCTTTGGTTTAAGCCGGATCCGAGTATTATATTGAGTAGATATAATATTTTTGTCTCAGTTGCATTTGTATTCGGTCGTAATACAAATGCGGGTATATTTATACAGTTACGGGGTTATCCTGAAATTCGTTTCGGGATCACTTTTGGAAGTTGCCAGTTTCCAGTTTTCTATCAGCCGTCTTTTAACATTCGGTTAAAGACGGATTTATCTTTTCTTGAGATGAGTGTGGAAGTTTCTAGAAGCATCTAGAAGGTGGTGACTAGGTTAGAATGGTGTTGAGTTTTCATTGGTTGCTTTCTTTGTGTTCACACATTGTGTTCACACTATGTGTTCACACTTTGTGTTCACACATGATATTTTTCCTTATGGTTACCTCCCCTTCTCCTACACTCACCCTCCTCCTTCTTATAAGTGGCCGGACCCCCATTGTGATAGAGAGAGAGAGATTGATTCATTTGTTAAAAGATTATGATAGTATTTGGGGTGCATGGAAATTTCATAGCCTCATTTCATTCCATCACCCGATTCAAATGGCAACTTCATTAACCGTTCGTCCATAGCTTTGGACGGAACGAGACAAAGTCTTCTACTCTTTCTCTACATCAATCTTGGTCGTCTCTTTTAGCAAACTTGACGACCGAGTTGCCTCGAGTCAGAGGCGGGAGCCCGGTTAAAGAATCGTTGACGTGGTGCCACCTGGACGAGCAGATCGGAGATGGACGAGATCGGAGCAGCCGCAACGGAGCGTGGGATGATGGTTAAAGAACGAAGGACTCGGATCGTTCGGTATAACCTTTCTACACTCTTTACAGTTTGTTAGTTTAGCAATAATGGCAGATCCGGGTTAAAGTATACGATAGCGCCAGTTAAAAAGTTTTTGTTCCGCATTTGGCGTCTGTAGACGGCAAGGGCGCTACCGTAGACTTACAGTGGTATCAGAGACTTACCATTTTGCTTTACTAACTTGTGCTAACGCGTTTAAAATATCGATCGAACCGGATTTCGAAAAACACAATTTTCAAGCTTCTCATTTTCTGTCGATTTTAAACGATGTCCTAAAATTATTCTACATATCACAGAAATCTGTGCAGGGTTTTCTAAGAATACTGTAAAAATTTGGGCACATGATACGACCAAACCGCCGCGGAATCGCGGTCATCCGCGGCCATTTGGTGTGATCATGCCCCCAAATTTGCACAGTATATTCTTCTCTGGAAATTGGAGTTTTTGGTATATATCTTTTGGGCCCGGATTTTGTTACTGTTCAACAGATGTTCGTGGGGCCCACTTAGTGATATTTTGTCGATCAAAATTTAAACATGTTAGTTTACAGTGCTTACATTATATCTCCGACCGGGAATGTCATTTGATCGGTAAACCGCGTCTGATTGCTATAGTTCTTTTAGACGGGTTTGCGAACGTGACATTCGCGTTGATGTTCTGTGTTGTGCTGTGATGTTGCGGATTTGTCGTGGTGGATAGCAGTGTGCAATGATAGTGCAGTTTGGATTTATTTGTACATTTGATATTGCGGGGCGAGCGTCCAACATGTGGACTGCCGTCACTTCCTGTTGTATAATATTCTTTTGGGGCACAACCAGGTTACGGTCGATGTACCTGTTGTACTATTTTTCCATTTCTGTACTAGGTTTTCCCCGCGACGGAGAGCACGGATAGCCGGGTTCTAGAGGGCAACGGGTCCGCATCTCATGGCTTTGAGAGGCAGAGGGGCCCCACTCTAAAATTGGCAGACTATTCGCCGCACTCGTAGGGGGTACAGGTTGACCCAAGGAGGGGTGCCCAAGATTACCGGATTCCGTGAAGTGCAGGGTGGTCCATTCACTTTGCTGTAGGGGGCTGCCTCGCTTCAGGTTTTGGCGGGTAACTTGCCGCACCCGTAGGGGTCTAGGTTTCATTGCACAGGCTATCCACACGACAGGGGAACGTCGGGTTTCAGCAGCGGCTCTGTGAAACCCGGGGATCCCAGATTATCTGTATTGTTCAGTGATGCTTATTACTTTTCTGTAATGTTGCATATTATCACGCCTGGAGCGATTATTGTTTATTGGTTTATATACTATTAGATGTTGTATATGTTTTACACCCGCGCTAGTCCAGTCCCCGCTCTGTCGTTAGTTAAGTAACCTAATGGGTGATGACGGGACCCAGTGACGAATGCGGATGGCATATACGTACATTTTATTTTCGTTCTTTTCTGGTGTGATTGATTGATGGGACTGCGTTGATTCTGATCAATGCAAAGGAAAACAAACCTGTTTGCAGTTGTTTGAACAAGTTTAAAAAGTGTTATTGCAAATGCGTTTCCTTTTGTTTTGCATAGCGGTATTCAGTGGAATATCCTGCACCTCATTCGACGGGGCAAGGGCCGATATCCCTTCACCGGGACTGACCCCTTGGGCAGAAGTTTGCGTCAGGGTAATAACTTCACTATAGTCGATTACATGTTGCTTTGCACCGCGGTATTCAGTGGAATATCCTGCACCTCATTCCACGAGTAAAGAGCCGAGATCCCTTCACCGGGAGTGACCTCTTTAGCAAAAGGTTTTTGCCACTATATTTTAAAAAGTTATCAGGTTCCTTCAGCGATATCAAGTTCGTTACGTTAAAGGTTTTTCGCCAAAAACCAGCCGTAACCCTCCGTCATTTCTTTTGGGTATTCAGTAGTATTCAAGCTATGCATTTTAGCCAAAGTTAAGGCATAGTGTTTGGTAGCTGCTGGGTATTCATTTGTTGCATAGATAGATGAGTTGGTTTGGGACAGTCGTTCTGCCATTTGGCCAAAGCCAGGGGCATGTGCTGGTGGGTTCAAATTGACAAGATAGTGATGGGTAGAACTTGGCATGTGACTTATGACATTTTGACCAAAGCCAAGGTTATAAGAGCATGGGGCAAAAATCATATCGGGAGTTTCTAAAGAAACTGAAACTTGCCAAGTATGCGCATACCTTCTGGAGTGTGATAATGTGAGTGGATTCCGTCACGTTATCATGCGATGAGAGTTGGATCCCGATTCCCACTGATGAGTTGGTTTACTCTTCGGGTGATCCCGATTGATTCTTCTTTCTGGTTTGGAGGAGAATTTGACAGGACAGTGGGAGGTTTCCGGATTAGATAAAGTGATAACCATTCTGATTTAGGTTAGAGTGCACGCAGAGTGTTTCTTTTCTCTCTCTCTCTTTGGCAGTGACCTTTGACCGACCCTAGACTATGACTCAGTGACCAGGTTGACCGAACCTTCTTAAAATACTGGCTTTTGGATTGTCTGAGTTGCATAAGTCATTACCACTCCTTCTTTTACCCTTTGCATTTCTCAGAACACCCGTTTTACTACGGACATCCACTTCCATTGGATAGATCCATCGTATGGTTATATACGAACTCGAAGGGACTTCTTTGAGGAAGGATCAAGCTTCAGGAGAAATAGAATTGGTTTATTCAGTTGTATTTTATTATCACCTTCTCTCAGGTTGCGAGGGCTCCTTGGTTTAGGAGAGTACACCTATTACGCTTATTGGATAGTCTTATTCCAAACCATAGGCAGGTGCCGAAAGGTAGGGAATGAAGAAAACCAATTAGCCTAAGTAGGGTGTGCAGAAGGTAATATGTAAAGACAAAATAAAGGGATTAGAAAGAGGGCAAAGTAAATTGCGACTGTTATCATTCACGACCAAAACCGTGTACTTCATCGCCACTCCTATTTCACCTTTAAAGGAATAAGGTATTATTCAGTTGTCTTTGTAGGGTTCCTAGGCACGCTAATGAGGTCTCACAAGGCATCAACCATGCCAATTTCTAATTTTAACGGTACCGAGAAACCCTAACAAGATCGTTGGCTGGAATTTTAGGCGATAAAATGAAACTAGTTTACAACTAAACTAAAAGAACGGAAATACAACCTTTGTAGATCCGTTTCTCCACCTCCACGGCTCCATGATGAAGTCCTCTCCGCTGTCCAAATCGAACCATGACTCTTGCATCGGCTTCATCGGAGAAAAAGCGGGCTAGGTCATCGACGATGATGCCGAAGATGATCTACGTCGAGGCATCGCTAGATCAAGCTCCAACTTCACCAAGTCATGAAACTTGTGAAGAAAACACACTCTCCTACTTGGCAAGAGGTAGAGGATGAAGAAATAGGAGATGGGTTCACTTTAGAATTGGATTTCTCACTCTTTTTCTCACTTTGCCATTAAAGCTATCAAGCTTTTTCTTGAAGTGAAGAAGAAGAAGAAGATGAAGAATATGATAAGTTAATTTAAAATGGAAAAGAAAATCAATACTTATCATATTCAAACCATGGTTAAGTGTAGAGAATGAATCATGGTTAAATGGAATGGTTAGGGTTAAGCATGAGACAAAAATGGTGACTTAGTCAAACCTTCATGAAGATTCAACAAGCAAACAAATCAAGCCACCATTTTCATTTCTTTTGCCAAAAAGAAATAAATAAACAAATGAATAAATGGATATGAAAATCAAAACCCTAACCATTTAAATAACCATGGTTTAATCTTTACACAAACCCTAGTGAGAATGTATCATCAAACTTGATACAAACTTGTGTACAAAAGTATATCACATATACAATGTGCACAATCCAAGTGAGAAAATCCATTTAAAGTGAACCGATACTAGTTAATGCAAAGTAATATATCAAATATATAATTATACATTAAATCATTAAATCAACACTTGATTTAACGATCCGGTCATATCGCATATAACCGACTAGTATCCAATGTATCGGCTTATCGAATCAATCCTTGATTCGATAACTAGGTTATATCGCATACAACCATTCGATACATTCATCGCGAGAATAGAATACGGTATCACATACACGCATTATTCTCGGTCCCGCACATATCTCATATGCACTCCTATTTCGTTTCGCTTAAGCCAGGAAACCTCTGTCTAGGACTCTAAAGACTCGTCAATACGCCGGCAGCAGGTGATGATCATATCAAACACCCACAAGCCGCAAGCGGTCTGCCAAATGTAACGGCCACCCGGGTATTGAGCGATCAGAAGATCGACGAGCAAGCCCGCTCACACTCCAGTGAATCCAACCAGTAACACTACCGTACAGTCCGGTCTCGTCGTCTGATATGTCGCATATCTTGCCTAGGGGTGGTTAACGTCAGACCCCAATAGCTCGATAAGTCGTGTCGATATGAGGTCTATAACAATTCGAGAAACTACTGGTAACACTTACTAGTAAATCTCAGCAACCATGGCCAGGGATTCCTGTTATAGCCAATCGTACACAGCGCAACATCAACTCCCTATACCGGGAGAGACGAATCCCCTCCTATCGCTCATTGCCTCCATGTGACTCGGGACTGTACCCAAAAACCACCGTTTTGCACGCCCTCTTGGACGTGGTAAGATGGAAATCAAAGCACAGTGAGAACCACACAAGACTTTATGACGATCTCGGGTCAACAGACTACTCTGTACCAGTGTCACCAGAGAACTGCCATCTGACGTAAGGTATAATACCATCTGGGAGTTCTCGGCGAGTCCGTCCAGTGTACCCAGTCTCTACTGAGCACCCGTATATAATCTCTGATGTCAAATACCAATGGATATGGGATCATCCATCGCCCATCTGTATGGGTCGAGAAGGTATACGCTAGTCTACTCTGGTGTATCGATGCCCCGTCTCGATACACCCACGACTAGGGACTTTGAAGGATGTACTTATGGACTACCATGTCCCCACTAGTATGATCCGCATCATAGTCCAGGTAGTCAAGTACACATCCTAAGGGCTTTTCCAACATGTAATAGAGAGACAATCTGTGTACACGTTAAGGTAAAGATCAACCAGATAGCATACTATCATGTCGAGCAAGAAAGTCCTCCCTATATATGTCCCAGCATCCACTACAATATACATCCAATGTACAGTAATGGCCTCTAGGGCATACATATAACTAAAAATCTCCCACTTGCACTAGGGCCATCTGATAGCAGTGGTTGTGGTATCTCATACTCAACCATCCCATAAAAGTCTCTCTCTAGGAATAGGCCTTCGTGAGTGGATCCGCCGTGTTGTCCTCTGAGTCTACTCTCCCAACCTCGATCCCTTAGAGATCAACCATCTCCATGATCAGGTGATACTGCCTTAGAATATGTCTGGATCACTGGTGGGACCGGCGTTCCTTGGCCTAAGCCACAACTCCATTGTTACACAATGGTAGGAACGTAGTTCATCTCATGAACCAATATACACCCAAACAGCCTCTTTGGTAGCATCATAAGTAGCGATGTATCATGCCTTTATCGTCTAGTATGCTACGATATCTAGCTTGGAACTCTTCCAACATACCGTCCCTTTACTGAGGGTAAAGACAATGCCTGTGACTGACACTCAGTCGTCTTTATCAGCCTGGAACACTTCCAGTGATTTTCCCCAGGATCAATCGATACCATCTCACTACATTTAGTGAGAATCCTAACATCCATTTAAATCTATCTCATAGATCCAAAATCAGGATTTAGGAGGTATCATTTTGATCATACACGGAGAATCTTTGTGATAAACGGAGATTGATCGAGCGTAGCATAAGAAACTCCTTTCTTATCAAGAGTATGTCATCCACGTACTCTATGAGGATCACCACCATACTCCCTACTATCCTTTTTGTTTATACAAGGTTCATCTACCATTTTGATGATGTCAAACTCTTTGACAAATCCATCAAAACAGATGTTCCAACTCCGCGATGCCTGCTTTAATCCTATAAAGCATCTTGCACACGTTTCCGCTGCTCCCACTGTTTACAAAGCCCTCTGGCTGTGTACTTGCAGACATTCTCTTCTAAAACATCATTTAGAAAAGATGTCATGACAACCAACCACCAGATATCGTAGTCATGGTATGTAGCCGTGGCAAGTAGGATTTGGATGGACTTAAGCATAGCTACTTGAAGAGGTTTCACCACTATCCACGCCTAGTTGATGATGAAAACCTTTAACAAGTCTAGCTTTGAAAGTCTCTACTTTTCCATCTACACCAAGTAATCTTCTCAAGATATACTTGCTCCTGATGGGGATTTAACCCTTCAGATATAGCAACTAAAGTCCATACTTTGTTGGTGTATAAGGATTCCATCTCAGATCACTAAGCATCCAGCCATTCTTACAGAGTCTTACTCCTGATGGCCAGCTCGAAACTAGTTGGGTCATCATCTCATGATGCAATCCTCGCTCCCACTGTCATAGAGAAACCGAAGTAACTCTCAGGTGGGTGAGGAACCCTACTAGATCGGCGGAGAGGCTGAGGTTCGTAGGAAACTATTGAATCCTTTGGTCCTGTCAAATCATCAGCTGCAGTTTGTATAGCTGGAACATTTCCAGTTCTACATAACAGTATTTGCCTCGAGCTTGTCCGGATTATGCTTTTAGACATAGGCCGGTCAACCCCAAATCTTAACTAACTTAAGACATGGGCTCTTCCCATTCCATATCACATATGAAGCGGTAGGCAACTGATTTGATTGGAACCCTATTCAATAGGTATGCAACTTCTCAAGTGCATAACTCCCAAAAGGAAATAGGTAACCCAGTAGTACTCATCATAGAGCATACCTTATCATATAGGGTGTAATTGCTCCGCCCCGATATACCATCGTGCTATGGTGTATACGGAGGAGTAATGCTGAGAGAGAATCTCTTCTCCTTTAGAATAGTCCAGGATTTCCGTGCTCAAGTATTCTCCTCCCTGATCTCATCAAAGGACATAATACTTATACCCGTATTGGTTCTCTACTTCTAACTTATATTCTGTGAATATGTCAAAAGGTTCGGACTTATGTTTCAACAGGAACATATGTCTGAATCTAAAGAGATCATCAGAGAATGTAATGAAGTAGAAAGAACCGGTCTTGGCATGTGTAGACAGGGGACCTACATACATCAACATGTATCATCCCAAGAGTTCACTAACTCTTTCTCTGTTTCCATTAAACGGAGCTATGGTCATCTTATCTTTGTGACATGACTGGCAAGTTTTCACAAGATGTAAATTCAAACTGATTTAAATATGCATCTAAATGTAACTTAGCTAGTCGGGTCGCATTGATATGACCTAGTCTATAATACCTCAAGAAGGATTCGTTCATTTCTGAACTCTTCCTCTTGTGTGTGTTCTGTATACTAAGAACTGTAGTTTGATTTAGAACATCAATGCTTTTAGATAACGTGCCTGAACCGATCAACTTTTGATATAGGAAATGTTCAAAACATTATCCAACAATACAAAATTTTATCGTTTCTTTGCTAATAAAGAGACAGATATGATTTTGTATATTAGGTTCGGTATCTAATAACATTCATTCAGAATCAATGTATTACAATACAGGGTGACAGTGACCAACAGACTTGGCTGCAACACTTGCCCCGTTTTCTGCCTCATGAAACTTATCACCCGTTCTCAGTTTTTCTACCCTTTTGTAGCCCTATGTAACAGATTACATATCTGGGATCCTGATCCGGTATCATATACCCAGGATTCAGAGGATACTGAGAAACAGTTCTGTGTAACGAACACACCCGAAGATGATGCATTAACATGCACTCTCTTCGTTTGGGTGGCACGGGAATTCTGGTAATCCCCAATTTCCTGCTCTGTCTTATAACAATTATAAGTTGGAGCGGGACCAACGTTCCCCAGCTCAGTTTAACAAGCGGGTTCGGTCAATATTCCGTATTATTATCTTGATTAAGGCGTGACATGGTCGCTTCCAGGAGAGAGAGAGAAGAAAACACTCAGCGTGCGCTCTTGCAAGAATAGATTGGTTATTATTTTATCTAATCAGGATGGCTCCCACTGCTTTTTATCAAATCTTCCTTCAAACCCTAAAAGGAAAGACTAGCCGGGATTAATTACATACTACAAGTTCGCCAATCTTTCAGCCAGGCCAGTGTCGGTACTTTGAGGGAGGTCCCCCGTGCTTTCGCACGAACCTAATTAATGTAAACCTCGTTTTCCCAGAGGCGTAACCTCGTTAACACCTTTCTAGACACCTACTTGATCGGCTAATTGTAATGTGTAAAACTCTCCCAGGAGTAACAATTACTCGCAGCGGGTATCGGGATCCAACTATCTCATAGAAGGTATGCAATCTCATTGCAAATTTCAACACTTGAAATTCCCGATAATATTTTGCCCCCAGCACCCTATGACCTTGACGGAGGTCAACAAACCATAGGCTACTAGTCAAGTTCAACCCGTCATTTCTTGATCGAATTAAACCCACCCGCACGACCCTTGACGGAGGTCAACAAGGCCGCACGACTACCCTAATCCAATCTGCATCATATGCATAAGCAGATAAATACTAGTTAGCTACCGCACACTACGCCTTGACGGAGGTCAACAAACGTAGCACGAATACTAAGTAGGACTTATCTGAAATGACGGAGGGCTACGACAGGTTTTTCTGAAAACCTATTGCGTAAAGAACTTGATATCGTTGTAGGATCGAATGAATTTTGAAAATAGAGTGTCTTTGAGGTTTTTCTAGTTTTGCTAAAGGAGTCACTCCCGGTGAAGGGATCGTCGGTCCTTTCCTCGTCGAATGAGGTGCGGGATATATCATATATATCACTGTGCAAAGCAAAAACTCTTAAAAGCAATCAAAAGACAAACCGAGTGTGTAGCATCTGCCAGTTATTGCTAAAGGAGTCACTCCCGGTGAAGGGATCTCGGTCCTTTCCTTATCGAATAAGGTGCAGGATATATCACATATACCGCTGTGCAAAGCAAAAAATCTTAAAAGCAATCAAAAGACAAACCGAGTGTGTAGCATCTGCCAGTTATTGCTAAAGGAGTCACTCCCGGTGAAGGTATCTCGGTCCTTTCCTTATCGAATAAGGTGCAGGATATATCACATATACCGCTGTGCAAAGCAAGAACTGTAGCTACCTGTTTTATTTTGAAATTCGATTCTACAACATCTTAGGTTTCTTTTATTTCATTAATCATATTAATGAAGCCCCATCATTTAAATACCTAAACATCACAGATAAATACGACGTACACTTATGCCATCCGCATTTGCCTCGATGTCCCCTCGTGCACCGTTAGGTTAGGTAACTAACGGCAGAGCGGGGCAGGGCTAGCGCGGGTGTAAAACATAAGTAACGCCTATATAATATATCATATATACTATATACTGTATCTATCAGAGAACATCACATGATCACATCACAGATATCGCAGCAGAAGAAACATATGAAATATTGGATATACTAGGACGTCCGTGTTTTTAATACGAGCCAGTATAAAACACGGATTCCACGGTCGTGATGAATAGCCAAACCCACACCCCTAGACCCCTACGAGAGCGGCAAGCAACCCTACCAATTCTAGAGTTGGGAGACCCGGACTCGACTCCTCGAGTTGGTCTCCCACTGGACTCCAGAACCCGGTTACTTGTGCCCTCCTCCTTGGGTCTATCCTAGTGCGGAAAAGTAAATAATATACAAAGGGTGACAACTTCCGCTACCTGGAAGTGCCCCAATAAAATAATATTACATACAAGTTTTTACATGAATGAAAATGAAAAACACTCATCTCACATAAAAACCCCCCGGCTATTCATACACGACGATCCAATATAACATATCCAGCAACACATAACATCATATGTCATCAACGTAAGTAAATATGCGCATCCCAATTGTCGTTGACATATAGCAACGAAACCGGCGATATCACATATTACACTTACGGTCACAGAAAAGAAAGTGTAAAACTACAACAGTTGGAATCCGCAACCACCTCAGACATCGCATGCCTGACCAAATGAATTACTTAGACATCACATGCCTAACAATTATAAACCCCGCATTTTAGTCTCAAAATTGGAAACTCTTCTCAATATCAAGTCGGGCAATTCAACAGGATTCCCGACATTTGATCGATTGCTCGTCGCAAACTTTAGTAGGCAGCCGCACCCCCAATACCGTCGACGAAGTGCTCCAAGGCGTAACACCGCTGCCGCGAGCACCCGAACGGATGCTTTCGGCGACGGGGTTCTCCTACAGTCACTTGGTCGGGGCTATGCGGTGTAGCTGTCTATTAAGTTTACCCGGCGAGTATCCGCGTACGCTACGTGATTGCGACGGACTTTTGATCACATCAAAATTCCGTGGCAACCGATCAAGTGAGACTAAACTGCTATGTTTATAACATTCATTCAGTTATCTCATAACTTCTTGTGAATTCCAATTATTGTATCCCATTCCGGATAAATAGAAAATGTCAAACTTTCCGATCGAACAATCGAACACCCAGGTTTTCCCGATACAGATCAACACATGAAACAAGTCTAAAAACATTCAGTTCGTGCCTCAGTACCAACGGTCCAGCCGTAGAAGGGTCAAGCCAACGCCTCACATGTGGCACGCCGTACTGCCCCAAACCCGAAGGTTCAAAGGGCGGTTCAAGACGGTCACATAATCGAGTTAAGGTTTGTTGTCTTCTAGAGGGTCCATCGAGTTACTTGCACTACTTAGAACGTCTTTAAACTACGGAAAAATCCAACACTTGGAAATTTCCCGACAGGGGAAAAATTGGGTATTTATATCCGGTCGAAACTTTTAACATATTCATAAATTACCCGGAAAAACACATAGACAAAATTTGACAATCCGATCGAAACACCGAGTCCCCAAAACAACCCAGAAAATTCAACTCTTAAAAAAATATTAAAAATTCCCAGGAAAATCACCACTGGAAACTAAGAATTACTGTGCAAAATACTTTACATACTGTGGCCGTACGGCCGCGGAACCGCCGCATGCGCCTTGCTCATGCCGCGGAACCGTGGTGACATAGTGGAATTGGGCTGCCGAATTTCACAGTAACTCTTAGATATTCCAGATGTGTTTTCTGCATATTTTTAATCTGGAAAAAACCACGATTTTATAAAATGTCTAGAGAGCATGGAAATTTTGGGGTTTCGGTTCGTTCGGACTTCAAACTCCGTCTAGACTTCCCCTAAGGCTCTAGCTAGGCTCTGATACCATTGTAGGGTTCCTAGGAACGCTAATGAGGTCTCACAAGGCATCAACCATGCCAATTTCTAATTTTAACGGTGCCGAGAAACCCTAACAAGTTCGTTGGCTAGAATTTTAGGCGATAAAAGGAAACTAGTTTACAACTAAACTAAAAGAACGGAAATACAACCTTTGTAGATCCGTTTCTCCACCTCCACGGCTCCATGATGAAGTCCTCTCCGCTGTCCAAATCGAACCATGACTCTTGCATCGGCTTCATCGGAGAAAAAGCGGGCTAGGTCATCGACGCCGATGCCGAAGATGATCTACGTCGAGGCAACGCTAGATCAAGCTCCAACTTCACCAAGTCATGAAACTTGTGAAGAAAACACACTCTACTACTTGGCAAGAGGTAGAGGATGAAGAAATAGGAGATGGGTTCACTTTAGAATTGGATTTCTCACTCTTTTTCTCACTTTGCTATTAAAGCTATGAAACTTTTTCTTGAAGTGAAGAAGAAGAAGAAGATGAAGAATATGATAAGTTAATTTAAAATGGAAAAGAAAATCAATACTTATCATATTCAAACCATGGTTAAGTGTAGAGAATGAATCATGGTTAAATGGAATGGTTAGGGTTAAGCATGAGACAAAAATGGTGACTTAGTCAAACCTTCATGAAGATTCAACAAGGAAACAAATCAAGCCACCATTTTCATTCCTTTTGCCAAAAAGAAATAAATAAACAAATGAATAAATGGATATGAAAATCAAAACCCTAACCATTTAAATAACCATTTTTTAATCTTTACACAAACCCTAGTGAGAATGTATCATCAAACATGATACAAACTTGTGTACAAAAGTATATCACATATACAATGTGCATAATCCAAGTGAGAAAATCCATTTAAAGTGAACCAATACTAGTTAATGCAAAGTAATATATCAAATATATAATTATACATTAAATCATTAAATCAACACTTGATTTAACGATCCGGTCATATCGCATATAACCGACTAGTATCCAATGTATCGGCTTATCGAATCAATCCTTGATTCGATAAGTAGGTTATATCGCATACAACCATTCGATACATTCATCGCGAGAATAGAATACGGTATCACATACACGCATTATTCTCGTCCCCGCACATATCTCATATGCGCTCCTATTTCGTTTCGCTTGAGCCAAGAAACCTCTGTGTAGGACTCTAAAGACTCGTCAATACGCCGGCAGCAGGTGATGATCATATCAAACACCCACAAGCCGCAAGCCGTCTGCCAAACGTAACGGCCACCCGGGTATTGAGCGATCAGAAGATCGATGAGCAAGCCCGCTCACACTCCAGTGAATCCAACCAGTAACACTACCGTACAGTCTGGTCTCGTCGTCTGATATGTCGCATATCTTGCCTAGGGGTGGTTAACGTCAGACCCCAATAGCTCGATAAGTCGTGTCGATATGAGGTCTATAACAATTCGAGAAACTTCTGGTAACACTTACTAGTAAATCTCAGCAACCCTGGCCAGGGATTTCCTGTTATAGCCAATCGTACACAGCGCAACATCAACTCCCTATACCGGGAGAGACGAATCCCCTCCTATCGCTCATTGCCTCCATGTGACTCGGGACTGTACCCAAAAACCACCGTTTTGCACGCCTTCTTGGACGTGGTAAGATGGAAATCAAAGCACAGTGGGAACCACACAAGACTCTATGACGATCTCGGGTCAACAGACTACTCTGTACCAGTGTCACCAGAGAATTGCCATCTGACGTAAGGTATAATACCATCTGGGAGTTCTCGGCGAGTCCGTCCAGTGTACCCAGTCTCTACTGAGCACCCGTATATCATCTCTGATGTCAAACACCAATGGATATGGGATCATCCATCGCCCATCTGTATGGGTCGAGAAGGTATACGCTAGTCTACTCTGGTGTATCGATGCCCCGTCTCGATACACCCACGACTAGGGACTTTGAAGGATGTACTTATGGACTACCATGTCCCCACTAGTATGATCCGCATCATAGTCCAGGTAGTCAAGTACACATCCTAAGTGCTTTACCAACATGTAATAGAGAGACAATCTGTGTACACGTTAAGGTAAAGATCAACCAGATAGCATACTATCATGTCGAGCAAGAAAGTCCTCCCTATATATGTCCCAGCATCCACTACAATATACATCCAATGTACAGTAATGGCCTCTAGGGCATACATATAACTAACAGTCTTTTATCATCACCTTCTCTCAAGATGTGAGTACTCCTTGGTTTAGGAGGGTACACCTATTATGCTTACTAGATAGTCTTCATCCAAACCATAGGCTGGTGCCGAACGGTAGGGAAGGAAGCATGTTCTTGCCGCGGATCCGCGGCGCTTTAACCGAGTCACTGGATCGTTTTTGTTCCGTGTTTTTACAAAACCCTGAGCCGATTTTTACTGTATGTTAAATCATTTTTAGAGCAGTATAATAAATCGGCAGAAACATGGTTTTTCCGGTCGTGTTTTGCGATTTTTGTTCGATCGAAATTCTAGATACTTTGCTAACATGCTAGTTTATGTTTAGCTAGGTTCTGATACCACTGTTAGGTCCACGTTACCCACCCCGGTTCTTTCGGGGAGGCGGAATAGGTAAAACGAAAAATTTTCCCTAGCTAGGTAACATGGACCGTTTCATGAAGGATCGTTGCTAAACAAAACTAACATAAAATCTACAAGTTCTAACAACTATGTAGAATGGTTATACCTAGTCTTGAACTCCTTCTCTTCTTGTTGTTCTCTTGAACTCCTTCTCTTCTTGTTGTTCTCGTCCTTACTTGCTCCTTGTAGTAGTTTGTACGGCTCCTCCTCGTCGTCTCCTCTTTGTCGAAGATAGATCCATCCGAGGGCCTCGAACTTGAGCTCCTACCTCAACCTAGAGGTAACTAAGGTATTTGGTTTGCTAAACCTAGTACCCTAGAATGAATAGAGATGTGTTATGGTGGCTTTGTCTCAAAAACTTATGATTTCAAACACATGGAACACTTAAGCTTTGAGAGAGGAAGAAGAAGAGCTTTTGCAAAGAGAGAGAAAAAAATATCATAGAATGAGAGTTCTCTTTTGCATCCATGCTCATATGAGAATAATAGATTAACAATAATAATCAAAAAAGGAAAATGTGATGGTGAGTATGGAATGACCATTATCATTTCATAATAAATGCGATTTGCAAAGATCAAGAAGCATCTTTGATATGAAATGATTATGGTCAAAATGTCAACAATGGTCAAAATGTCCACCATGGTCAAATGGTCAACCTAACCATCACACACCAATCCTTGATTATCATTATTAATCATTTTTATCATTCTCATTAGGGTTTGGAAAAAGTCAACGGTCAACAAGTCAACCAAAGTCAAACGGTCAACAACCCTAATGAGAATCCTCTGCCTCTGCCTCTATCAACTGTGCATACACACCCGCATCCGCGTTCCGAGGAACACGAATACAATGAGACAAAACCAATCCCAAAACCAATACCAGTATCTTGCTTAAACCAAAGCCCACTATAATAACTGCCCGGTCACCAAACGTGCACAAGTGCGCAATTGTGAACGAACCCTGTCGCAAAACCATGCGACCTCTACTCAGTTTTGCCCAAAGGCGAGTAACCCTCTGTGTGGGACTCTAAAGACTCGACACTACGCTGGCAGTGGGGTTAACCACAGACCGCAAGTGGCACTAGTTGTACGTAACGGTCCCCGGGTAAATGCCGATAAGAAGACTGATGAGGTGAACCCATCCGAACTCCTACTGAGCCAGTATGTGACAATCTCCGTACAGTCCGGTCTGTTCGTCTGAGAGTATCGCATGGCGGGCCTAGGGGGCGGTAAACGTCAGTCCCCTAATAGCGGTACAAGTCGTGTCGGAGTATAGCCCAATACACACTAAGAATCTACTGGAAAACCTACCAGCAATTCTCGCTTGCCCTGGCCAGGGACTTTGTGTAATGGCTCTCCTAGACACAGCGTGTTATCAACCCCCAATACCGGGAGAGACGAAACCTGTCTAACCGTCACTGCCTCCAAGTGCTTCGGGACTGCTCCCAACTACTCCTGTTTGCACGACTCAGTAGAGCCGTGGTAGGGTAGTAATCTAAGAACAGTGGAAACACACTCGAGGCGGAGTGACAGTGTCAAGTCAACGGACTAAGCTGTACTCATGTCATCTGGGAACTGTTAACTGACGATAGGTATAATACCAACCAACAGTTCCCGACGAGTCCTGTCCAGTGTACTCGTAACCTAACGAGCACCTGCATACTATCTCCAGTACGACGTACGGATGGCTGTGGCACAGACCATCTCCCCTGCTAGGAAGAGAAGCGTATGCACTAGTCTACTCTGGAGTATCGATGCCCTGTCTCGATAATCCTACGACTAGGGACCAAAATAAGGATGTGCTTATAGACTACCCAGCCCCCACTAGTGTGATCGCCATCACAACGCCGGTAGTCAAGCAAAGATCCTAAGGGCTCTGCCAATATGTTTTTAGCGATATGTTAAAAGAAACATATACACATATTAAGATAGAAACAAACCAAGTAGCAAACTACTATATCGAGCAAGACTGTCCTAAAACCATATATATATCCCAAGCCTCCAAAATGTATTATACAAACCAGTACTATACAATAATGGTCTCTAGGGCATACATATCTAACAAAGAAAAGAAAAGAAAATATTAAAGAATGAGAGGTATGGGCATGAAAGAGAGAAGTGAGGGGGTCAACCTTGGACCATGGCTTTGTTCCCTCAATTTTTTCCTTCTTCATTCTCTCCCCTCATCTCCATGGCAGCCCACTTCATCCCCCTCCTCTATCCCCTCAAAACACCCCCAAAACAACATCAAAAGTCCATCCCCATTTCAATAAAAACATGCACAAGCTCATCAGATGCACTTTGGACCAAGAAAATCTGGATTTTGAAGACTTGGGGCAACTCAAGAATTTTCTTGAGTTGCCAAAGGAGGTAATTTCTCCACCATTAGAGTAGTATTACATTCACTTTAGCTTTCATGCATGTTTAGAAGTGATTAAGTGATGATTAGTGAACTTTGAAAATTCCAAGTTAGGGTTTTGATGAAATCTTGAGTAGTGAAGTGAAATTGAGTTTAGTAGAGACCTTGCAACCTTTCTAGTGTTAGTTTCATGGACTGAAACCATAGACTTAAATCCAATGCCCCAACTTAAAAACCCCGACATCGGCAGATTTTGGAATTTGGTGATGGTTTATTGAGATCTGCTAACACCCGGGGACACTAGGATTTATTTTACAAACACTGTGAGTCATGCAGGCACCCAGGAAGCTACCACAGAGACACGAGCCCCAATGCCCACCACTTGGCCGCAATTTAATTCATCCTGGCCACAAATTGTGGCTAGGTTAGGATGGTTTGGCCCCTTGTTTCTTCTGTATCTCCTACATCAGTTAATTAAACCCCTCTTGTATGCAAAATTCCCCAATTGCCACCTGAAGAAAATCTGGAAGTGTTTTACGTAGTTTCTGATTTCGTTTTGCGGCTTTTAATGAATTGGATTTTGGTAATTGTGTTTTATCTAGGTCACTTGACATGTGTACGTCGGTATCGGGAGTTGTTTGATTATTCTTACATACGTAAACAATAGGTTTTAACCTATGTGTGATTCGTGCGACATTTTGGTTTTCGTGCGTGATTTCCGTTTACAATGATATATGTGTATATATGTAGATACCCCACGTGGACTTCGAGATGAGAAGCAAGCGCGTGGCGATATCGGCATCGGCAAGCGAAGATCAGGTGAGTAGATCTATATCTACGGGGGAAATTGGGTGGATGGCGTATAGCACCCCTGCAAACTTGATGGAAACCGATTTATATATAGAATATAGGTAAGGAAACCTAGATTAGGAAACTAGGGTTATGATTAAAAGATAGTTAGAGATGAATGATGGAATATATGTATTGAGATATAACATGAAAGCTTTTATGATATGAAAAGTGAATGTGAATCACGACTTGTAGATATATAGTTGCACTAGAATAAGTATGAATTTTAGAGTAACATGACATTTGATGTATAAGGTAGAATTTATATATATAACTTACTTAATGTGATGAAAAGAATATACAATGTGATATGATGACTTGAAGATATGTTGGTATACGGATGAGAGTCGATTGAGAGGATTGATACCTTTATAGGTCCCCCGATATGAGATTGTTATGGATGCGACCTGGGACATAGGTATATAGATATATATAGAATGTCGTGAATCATGAGTGATATGACGTACGATACGTTAAGTCCGTACCCCTCATTGCCATATAGGATGATAGGATCCCCGATGGTTTGATGCCGCCGTACGATGATTTTCCGTACGTGATGAGTTGGGCTTGATGATTGATCCATACCCTTGACTAGAGGATGTCGTACGATGGATTTTACCGTACGTGATGTTGTGAGGCTGGATGCCGATTGATAGATTCACCGACTCGGTCATGTTAGATATGTATACCTGTCAGCATTCGCATACAATTTACTTTATGCTACGCACATGTTACTCTCATTGCATTACATATACTTGTGCTAGTACACCTGCACCATTACCGATGATGCGTATGTTACACTTACACGGATTTGCCGGCTCACACACTTCATCATTGGTAATTGCCAAGTCACTACACAGTAGGAATGTTGTATCAGGATATGACTCCTTGCATACTTTTACTTGCTATAGTTACATATGCACCTTTATACGATGTTGCATTTGACTTTGGATAAATTGGGAAGCGCATGATATATTTTAAAACTGGATTCATTTAAAAAGAGCGGTTTTCCCTTGATATGTGCATATTACTGTTCAATGTTGCATGATATACGGATATGCTTACATTCTGTTATATGTCGCATACATCATGCTTTACAATTTTACGCATTGAGATATGTTTTTTCATGAGATTTCTGGATTTGAGAACCGTGGTCATTTTAGAAAGGAAGTATGTATTGTTTTAAAACCCCGGTTTCTCTTGATATGATATTTCAGTGTGTCCACCATGCGTTTTCTCGGTTCTGAGACGTGTGACAGTGATACCCGATTTGAGGAGCTGGATGAGGCCGATTACGGGTATATGGTGGACCCGGTATGGTACCCGTGGCGAGAACGGATTTGCTGTGCTGTAGACGGTGAGCCTGGTAGAGGGACTACTACCTACCGGTGATTGGTTGGACCTGGCGGTTTTCCTAAGGATACCGACCGGAGTCGAGAGATGGATAGGGCCCGACCCGTTCTGTCGGAGCCCGAGGGCCGATCCCGCAGACGGAGCCCGTGGGCTGATCCGGACTGACGGAGCCCGAGATATGAGGATTTACGTGTCGACGCTGGACACGGACTTCATGATGTTTCGAATGTCGATGCTGGACACTCAGGTTTCTTGATTTTGATGTGTCGCGAAGGACACACATTGTTTTATATCCTCATATTTTCATGCATATGCTTTTATGATATTTACATGCACGATATTGTTGTGTCATCAGTTGACACGTGGACGAGATCCACTTGTGTATAGGCATTTTTTTATTACTGTTTGGATGTTATCCGCATTCTCATAGGCATTGTTTACATTGTTGGCACATATACAGTTACGGTCACCCTAGATATCATAGTTTTACCTTTATGATATAGTTGACCTAGGAAATTGTTATTTTATTCGATTTCAACTTGTTGATTTTTTTCTACTCACGAGTTGGCAACTCACCCCGTTGTGCCACGGTTCTTGCAGGTTGACCGCATGGATCCGTAGCGGTATCGCTGGCACACAGCTGCATTTGGGTGTTTTGCTTTGGTGGGTGGTACATGTTGGATCGTACCTCTCTTGTATTTATTATTCATATTGTATATAGTAAACTCTATCAATCAAACTAGTATTTGTATAAGTAATGAGACTTAGTGAGACTTGTGGTTGTAAGACTTAGAGCGAAGGGTTTTCCGCTACTTGTGGTTTGATGTCTTGCTTATTTCTTTATCTTTTGTGGTGGACTTCGCCGTTGGGCGTCGTATACTTATATTTACTGTCTTGCATGGTTGTGATCCGCCGTTTGGCGAAGAGTTAGCTCCCGCTTGGGGATGCCTTTAGTTTTATCTTGTATTGTGGTTTTTGATTTAAATATACAAAGGAGGTGCTGCCCAATTTTTTTTAAAAGATGAAACATGTTTTCAAACTAGTAAATTTCACTTGCATTATTCATGTTCCTCTTCTATGCATTTAAGAAAACTTGATTTCATTATATCCTTATTTCAAAACTTCACCTCCTTGATTTTTTTTAACTAGGTTTAGATTTTTAGGTTTCGGCTTACTTGAATTACATGACGCCTTTAGATGTAGCATAATTTAAGTGCCAGTCACGAGCTAATATTTCGGGTCCTGAAAAAGTTGGTATCAGAGCGCTAGGTTTAACCTTGGTTCGAGTCTATGTTTGACTATGCAGAGTCTAGGGCGTATGTATATTTCGGAACCTAGGCTTGACCTTATGGAACTTAGACTTGAACGGGGGGTATTAGGCCCGAAATTTCGTTACATAGGCTTACCCTGATTGATGGAGTAGGTATCTTGGGTAGAGTGATGTACCGTACGTATTTTCCACGACATATTTACGATACGATACTCCACTTAAGAAACCTTAGGATGTACATATTTTGACATCTGTGATTCTCTTCATACCCATAATTATACATCCATTTGAGATCCTTGATTCTGTTCGTTTCCATGATCATACTTTCATTGATGTTGTTTCTTCTAATGATCATGTATCCATTCTCGATCTGTCGTTTCCTTCCATTCCCTTGATCTGTTTACGTCGACACACGATTGAGGTTCCTGTCACCATGGTTTGAGCGCAGATTGAGCTGCTGCTATTGATGCAGTCAGGGCGAGCTCGTCGTGGACGAGGACTGACCATTGTGTTTTCCGGTGACATGGGAACGTCTCGATGTAGTGTTTGAGTTGTGACCTCTTGTTGAGGCGAGTGTTTGGTTTTACACCGGATAATCGGGACAGTTGCGAGAGGACTGTTGATGTACAGCCTACCTCAGAGATTGTGATGTCGTCTACCGTGCAAACAGATGACCCAGCTGTTCCTGAGATTGATAGGATGTCACCTCCAGACTTTATGAGCTGAGATCGGTGGAGCTTTCAGGCAGAGATACGACATATGATAGCTAGTCTACCTTAAGTTGAGAGACGAAGGATATTCACATGTCGGCTAAGCGAAGCTAAAAAGTTTGAACGAGTGTCAGAAACCCAATTTTCCAAGTTTAAAGTATTCAAAGGAACATGCAAGTAATTCCGTGGACCCTTTAGAAGAATGAAACCCTAACTCGACATAATGACCATGGAACCGCTTCTGAACCTTAGGTTTGCAGCAGTTCAGCGGTGCCATCAGTGAGGCTTGGGTTTTCCCTTCTACGGTAGGTCCATTGGTACTGTGGCATGTACTGGATATTATTAGATTGTGCTTAGGTGTTGAACTTTCAGGGAATTCTGGGACTTTGATAAATCGATCGAAACGTGTAACGTCGTCCGGATATCATGTTATAAGAGATGAGCAATCTGACCAGCTTCGGATAAAGGAACTCACCCAGATGCGTTGTGAGTTGATAGAGAACGGACGAGTATTGAGTATTCCTCCGATGGTTGGGAAGAGTCCCCGAGGACGTGTTCGGCTAGATATCTTCTACAGAGTGATGAAGATACCGAGTTCATCACTTCGAGTCCGTGTGAGAGACTCCGGATTGACTGTAGCCGAGTGTAGGGTTGCGTAACACCACCACGAGGTTTATAAAGGTATCACACATGCCATATTGAAAATTTTTGGGGTGCTATGAAACCCTAACCAAGATCTTAACTAGAGAATTAGGGTTAACTTTGCATCTAAACAACTTAACATCTAAGAGAGAGGGATTACAACCTTTGTAGTCCGTTCCTTCGCTTCATAAGCTTCGAGTAGTAGTCCCTTCACCGTGATCCATGAACTCCCGGACTCTAGAGAGGCTCCACAAGTCGAATGATCCATGCTTGCTTGAAGGCATCCAAATCCAAGATGATCTACTTCGAGGAAACACGAACTCAAGCTATGACTTCACTAATTATGAATTAGTGAAGCTAACACACTAATCTATATGGCTAGTATAGAAGAGCATGATGAAGTAGGAATTTTGCTCACTTTATTATTTAATTTCTCACTATTTTCTTATTGATCTCAAATGCTAGAAAGCAAAATGAGAATGAGGAAGAAGAAGAAGAATGAATGAGATTGAGATTAGAAATGCAACCATGGGTCAAGTATATCATCCTTAACCATTGTAGAGAGTTAACCATGGCTATGTGTCATGGTTGGGTTAAAAATATCTAGGGCAAAACAAAAAGGGTGGACTTGGTCAATGGTAATTTACAAGCTTCATGAAGCTTCATCCATGACTCATTTCCACAATTTGAATTACTTATTTAAACCCAAACATTACATATAGCATGGTATAATTCTCATACATACATGTTGCATGTATAAACTAGCATGCTACAATATTATATATCACATATATAATATTTATGTAACAAAAGAAAACAATACAATAAACATATATCACATTTATGTTAAATGTATCATAAGTGAGAATAATAAATACTTAAGTGAGCATATAATATATATATATATATATCATTTTATCGAATCAACTCTTGATCCAATAACCCGGCTATATCATATATAACCGGCCGATATCATATATCGCGAGAATAGAATACGGTATGACATATCGTATTAATCTCGGTCCCCGCACATATCGCATATTGGCTCCAACAACGTTTCTCCTGAGCCAGGAAACCTCTGTGTAGGACTCTAAAGAATCGTCAATACGCCGGCAGTAGGTGATGATCATATCAAACACCTACAAGCTGCAAGCGGTCAGCTAAACGTAACAGCCACCCGGGTATTGAGCGACCAGAAGATAAAAAAGCAAGCCTATACATACTCCTGCGAATCCAATCAGTAACACTACCGTACAGTCCGGTCTCTTCGTCTGATATGTCGCATATCCAGTCTAGGGGTGGTAAACGTCAAACCCCAGTAACTGATAAGTCGTGTCGATGTAAGGCTCATAACGGGTCGAGAAACTACTGATAACTCTTACCAGTAAATATCCATATCAGCCCTGGCCAGGGACTTCTAGTTATAGCCAATCGAACACAGCGTAACATCAACTCCCAATACCGGGAGAGATGAAACCCCTCTTATCGCTCATTTCCTCTATGTGATTCGGGACTGTACCCAAAATCCACTGTTTTGCATGCCCTCTTGGACGTGGTAAGGTGGAAATCAAAGCACAGTAAGAATCACACAAGACTCTATGACGATCTCGGGTCTACAGACTAACCTGTACCAGTGTCACCGGAGAACTGCTATCTGACGATAGGTATAATACCATCTAGGAGTTATCGGCGAATCCGTTCAGTGTACCCAGTATGTACTGAGCACCCGTACACCATCTTTTATTTCCAACACCAATGGATATGGGATCATCCATCGCCCATCATATGGGTCAAGGTCCGTGTACGCTAGTCTACTCTGGAGTATCGATGCCCTGTCTCGATACACCCTCAACTAGAAACAGTTATAGGATGTACTCATGGACTACCCTAGCTCCACTAGTATGATCTCATCATAGTCCTAGTAGTCGAGTACAGATCCTAAGGGCTTTATCAACATGTGAGAGCAAGACAATAAACTAATACAAGTCAACATGTTAAGACAAAGTGAAACCAGATAGCATACTATCATGTCGAGCAAGAAAGTTCTCTATATATATATCCAAGCATTCATTATAATATACATCATATGTACAACAATGTCCTCTAGGGCATATACATAACTAACACCGAGGACATTGCAGTATACAGATAATATGACGTGACGTCGAAATGGACGATGATAAAGATGAGTGGAACGAGAAGTTCGTGCGAGATGTGGACGAGCAGTTGTTATTCCCCGTAGAGATTAAGGATCTGATGTGTATACAAAGGTGTTGGGACACGGCCAGTTCTCGAGGAGATGCAGTGCTGAGAACGCAGATGTCCAGAAAGCGAGAAAAGATTCTGCAAGAGTACTAGCCTCCGTACAGTTCAGCATAGGCGAGATCGGAAGAGACCCTGAGCAGGTTCCTTCCAAGACACTGCTGCAATGAGATTTGCACCAAGGATCAGATGTCACGTGTATTCAGAGGGCTAGAGTCCGACGCTAGTGACGTACTGCTTTACGAGTGGTCGTGATAATTGGCCGAGAGGTGACCAGAGAAGTGCCAGAGTGGAATCGTTCCCGTTAGCACACCTGACCGGGACGATGAGCCGATGGATTTCGAGATTGGTAATCCACAGAGAAATGAGGTCCCAGAGATATAGGACGCCATACCGTGGGTAGGAGGCAAGTAGATGTTCTTACTCTGCCAGTTCTGGGGCGCACCGACATTTTTCGACATTGTAGGAGGTGTACCTCAATGTCATTTGTTGCGATTTGCGTTGTGATCCGAGTATCACGCTTATATCGCTTGGATTTGAGTTTTAATGATTGAGTTTCATGATATTTTTTCGTGCACCATGGCTGCACCTGCTGGGTATTTATATTTGGTGCATAGTTATTGCACTTGATATATACTTTATACACCATTGTGTTTGTTTTTTATTTGTGCATATTTATTGCACTTGATATCGGTTTTGTGCCTTAGTAGAATGTGGTTATGATTTCGTGGATTTCATATGGTTGATTTGATTTTGTGCATGTGGTATGCACTCTATTTGATTTTACACTCGGTATAGCTCATATATGCTTGCAGTGCATTGATATGTGTTTTGTGCACGCGGTTGCACATGTTTATGATTTCATACACGTTGGTACACTCGGTGTTGCTTTTATACGCATTTTAGTTATTGATGAGTTTCCATGCATTTATTGCACCAGATTTGTACTTTGTGCATTTGCAAGCAGTGGAATTGTATTTCGTACACTGGATGCACCCGATTTGTGTTTTGTGCATTTGTTGCACCAGATTCGTATTTTGTGCATTGTTGCACCATCTTGGTATTTTGTGCATTGGTTGCACCGGCTTTTTATTCCGTGCCTTGGTTGCACCCGATTTATGTATTTGAGCATTTGCGTTATCAAATTACGATTTTCGTACGCGTTGGTACTTGTTGTGCGTTTTCATACATGCTACTACAGTAGATGTTTTTTTTACGAACCTGACGTGCTTGGATTGGATTTTTGTGCATATTCGACACTCGATATTGGATTTTGTGCACACCAGATGCACTCGATTTAGGATTTTCATTCGTGCATATTAGTTGCACTGGATTGAGATTTTCATGCACTATAGATGCACTAGATGTTGTTGTCGTGCACACCCGTTGCATTTGACAGATACTTTGGTGCACACCCGTTGCACTTAGTTTTGCTTTTGTGCACGTTCGTAGCACTTTTATTTGGATTTGATTCCCGTGCGCACCAGACGCACGTGATTATTGGATACACCTTTTAAGGCTTATTTTGCTTTGAGGCACTTGTTTTTATGATGCGTACTATATTATGTAGTAGCCGAACAGGACTAATCTGAGGACAGTACCTGAGTATTTCACATGCATTAAACGTTTAACCAGAGGTTTTCAAAAAGGAGCTATAGTCTTGCTATTTCCTACGTGTCCGTGAGCGACACGAATGTTAATAAGGAAAACCTTTTGGGATATTTCAAAAAGGCGGAACGTATGTTTAGCAAAACCAATATGAGCATATATTTATTACTTTACAAATGAGCGCCCGTCACTTTTGCTGTGATTTGCGCATCACACGACGATTCAGAAAAGATTTTGCATGTGTTTTATTCAGTTTAAAGGATTTTTCCAAGGATGCCTACTATATATGTATTATAGTATTTGGCTAGTGTACGTTGGATTTCAGTAGTGGATTTCGAGATCTGTATCTCCATTGTAACTCTGAGGATATGCGTGAAAATTCAATGATTTGCGTGACTCTTGATGGAGTTCGGTTTTTGAGTTTTGTACTCGTTTTTATGCGCACTTGACGCGCTGTGTTATTCGGTATCTTCTGTGATGTCGGAGCCTCGTTGATTTGAGCTGATTGTTGAAATGTTTTAGTGCTTGGGGGTTTAAATTTAAATTCGGGGACCGAATTTCCTTAAGGGGGGAAGATTGTAATATTTCAGAAAAATAAAATACTATTTTTGGGAAATTTATAATTTAATAATTAATATTATGAATATTTTGATAATGCGGTATAATTAAATACCGACAAATTGGAAAATTATAAGAATTACTAATATGAGGGTGTTTTATGTAATTTAAGCAAATGGTAGATTTTTATAATTTATTATACACTATTTTAATTCTAATCGCGATTAAATATCGTTAATCTTGCATTAATCCGGTTATGTGCACATGACATGCACCAAGTCATTTTTCACACTTGTTACATTTTCTTTCATGGTTTCTTTCTTTTAGCATGCATGGTTTTAATTTTTAAAAGAGAAGAAAAGAAAAGAAAATGTTAATGAATAAGAGGTATGGGCATGAGAGAGAGAGAGAGGTGAGGGGGTCAACCTTGGACCATTGCTTTGTTCCCTCATTGTTTTCCTTCTTCATTCTCTCCCCTCTTCATCTCCATGGCAGCCCACTTCATCCCCCTCCTCTATTGTCACGACCTGAAATACCACGTGACTGGCCCTTGAATCATATGAAGTCTATAGGACCTCATCTAATTCAAGTAAGCCAAAAGCCCAGAAATCTAAAATCATTTTAAGGAGTAAATAAAGAAAACTAGTTTTTAAGGAGTAAAGAAAACATGTTTTAAAAGTAAGGTTTTTAAATAAGTAAGCTGAACATACATTTTTAAAATTTATAGTCTTTTCTGAAAATTTCGGCAGAGTTTCCTTTGTAAATATTGGCCCCGAATGGGGTACAACAAGAATAATATATGCACAAAGATAAAAGGCATCCCCAAGCGGGAGATAGCTCTTCGTCAATCGACAGTCACAACTACGCAAGCAGTATAATATACAACGCCGAAGGGTGAGGATCAAACTCAAAAGGAAACTCAAAATCAGCATGAAAATCATAATACTACAACGCGCGACTCTAAGGTCGAAATAATACACAACTGTTTTTTTAAGTCTGAAACAATATACAAGTTTGGTTGATGGAATTACTAGATACAACTGAATAATACGTATACAATGGTGGTTCTGATGCAAAAGAACCCACCTACCAAAGCAAATCACCCGTAAGGGAAGCAGTGTGCCAGAAGCCGCAATGAAACCTGTACGGCAAAATCTGCAAGAACTGTGGCACAACGGGGGTGAGTTGCCAACTCGTGAATAGAAAACATCACAGAGCAGAAATCGTATGTATGATACAATCCTAGGTCATTACGATCAGTAATAATATATCCTCAATATGAATAAGTCTGAAGCATGAAAATGTGGCGAGGGTAAACATCTATACATAAGTGTAATCCCATGTGCTCGTGTCAGTGCCTCAGGTAACAACATATCATAAATATGAGGTATGATCAATGTAGTCAGCATGAATCAATGTCAACTATATCATGAAGTCAATAAGTGTGTGGATTTCATCCAACTATGTAATCAATGTCATCAATGTCGACTATATATATGTGGATCTCGTCCACGTGTCACCCAATGACATAAAGCATCATGCATGGAAATATCATAAAGCCTATGCATGGAAGTATGAGAATATAAATCAACATGTGTCCCTCGCGACATATCGAAATCCTGGAACCTGAGTGTCTAGCATCGATACTCGAAAACATCATGAAATCCGTGTCCCGCATCGGCACGTAAATCCTCATATATCGGGCTCCGTCAGTCCGGATCGGCCCACGGTCTCCGTCAGTCTGGATCAGCCCATATCATCTCTCGACTCCGGTCGGTATCCTCCGGATATCCGCAAAGCCCAAATACTATCACTGGTAGGTAGTAGTCCCCTGCCAGGCTCACTGTCTACAGCACAGCGATCCGTTCTCACCCCGGGGTTGATTTGTCTCAAAAACTATCTATTAACCGCAATCAAGAACGGCGTCGCTTGGTAGCTAGCCGGTGAGTACGGGTCGGTCCACAGGGATGTTGTGAATCTCCTAATCGCTCAAACGAGTTAATTCCGAAGGGTGTTCGGATTGATTATTAAATCTAAAAACTGAATTAATCTATATCTAAATCTTGCCAGGGTTAGGTCTAGGTTAAGTTTGGAAAGTCAATAAATCTCACCGCTTTCTATACCCATATGAAGATCTAATTAGGTGTTATGGTAATTATTAATAAAAGGGATTAGAACCATTTGGAAAGATGTTTCTTCCACTAGGTTCTTGTCCTTCCTTTATCAATCCTTACCCTAACCTCCATGGAAAACAATCACAACCGGGCCTTTATACTACGGTATCACTGCTACCTCGAGGGATAGGGTGCCGTAGGGAGCGGTATGTTCATGTATGCATAGAGTCCTATGAAAATATATGACGGGTAAGAAAGCGGATGAGAGATCTTCGTCTCTCAAACCTTCCCCAGATCTAACCCTAACAATCGAGGAGACTACTCGCTCATTAGGGAATTAAAATACATTTATCTAGGACAGAGAATAAAAATTACCTAGGGCAAGAATTGAAATCTAAATTAGGGCAATTAAATAAATCTACTTACTTTACAGATGGCTCTCTCCAAACATTTACGCAGGGTTGTCAGATCTGAATAGATGATATGAAAAGAGGCATCGATGCTCTCCAAAAGAATTCTAAATTTTATTCATAGAAAGAGGCATAGGGAGGCATAATGAATTACAATGATTAGAGTTCTATTTATAGGAAATAGAAACCCTAGGTTACATCTTGAACCGCATATCTGCTTTTACAAAGATAGCCCTCTAGAAAGACCGGTCAAAGATTTTACAAAATATGGTAAAAACTTTATCTCCTGATTGCCCTATACGGCCGCGGAACCGCGACATGGGTGGGGGTTGGGCCGCGGTTCCGCGGCCCATTAGAGGATTCATTTCATCAGATTTTCTGTGCTTCTTTTCGGCTTCCTGGGCTTTGTTATTCTTTGGTTCTTTTCTCAGTTTGGCTTCTAGGTTTGTTCCAGATCTATAGTGAATAATTGTAGTGAACTTTAACCCTTCGCTTTGAGTCGATGTCTTGAATCTTGCTTTGTGAACTATTCCTTATGTAGGCTTGATCAAGATCCTTCACTTTGTTGGTCAAAGTCTCACTTTTATATCGTCTTTACATCGTTTTCACTGTTTTCTGTCCAAGAACCTGTAACCTGTAATATGTAGCAGACATGCGTCAAAAGTACCTGTTTATTTATAAAAAGAATAAGAATGGGGAATATAATAATGCAAAATTATTGTCTGAACAAATACCCCCAAACTTATCTTTTGCTCGTCCTCGAGCAAACTTAATTTTTTATTCACTAAAATCCTACCCACACTTTCGCAGGGAAACGCGATTGCACTGAGCTCGTGCAACAAGCCGTTGAACCTCTAGGTGTCCCTAGTAGGAGGAGTGTTGTCTCCTGAGGGTTTTCAACGGATACTACCCACAAAATCCTATCAACTCGGCCCATTGACTTTTGTTCTCCAATTAGGTCTTCTAACAAGGAATTCTATTATCTTTTGACTCGCAAATTATCCACCCATATTCTTCACGCTTCCTTATTATTTAACTTAAGATTATATATGTTATGTAGACCTACTTAGCTTTCGGCATCTCTTAAGTTTTCCTTCTAGGGTTTCATCTCCACTAAGGAATTTCTATCACTCTATTAAAGATACAAGTTCTATCTTTCATTCCTCTCTCTTATCTAAATTCCAATCACATACCCCTACGTGTGTGTATAGATCACCCCTACACTTGGAAATTCAAATCAAGCAATCGTACTCTCGTCCTTTATCCAAAGCACTTATTAATTAGTGAATTTTTAAATGAAATTTGCTTACACATCCATCATGCGACCGTTAATACTTCTTGAGGTACCAACAACCGATTACAAGATGCGTTAGCACTTTAAAGCGTACTTCCTAGTTTTGCAACACCCAAGGCTTTAGCAGTGACTCCCAAACCAGTTGGTCTAAGGCACTAGGTGATGAAGCACCCTTGCTAAATATTTTTCTATTTTTTTCCAGCCTTAAGTAATCACAAAAACCAGTGTCCATTTTTTTATTCTTTATTCACACTTTTTTCTTTTATTTTCATTGTACTAAGGACTTTAGACAAGAGCATTTCAAGGTCTCTTCTACTAATCCAAGTTTCAAGGTGCGTGATTGTGCAAGTTGTAGGGTATACATTTTCAGAATCTAGATTTAAGCTAGGAACTATTTTTCAAAGTTATACTCTAATAAGAACATCAATACTCTTCCCTTGTTTTGACTTAGCCCAAGAAGTGAACTCAAAATTTTCCTATTTCTAAATAAACTACAAAGACATATACTTTCTACCGTTAAACTCTAAAGAAGGTTATTTTTAGGGTTTTTAATTCACTAAGTCTAAGATCTAGTTATTCCTAGCCAGTTAACCTATCTGTCAAACTCAAGTCAATTAGCCAAAATTGAATACATTAATTTTTATAATTTTTGAAATTTTTCAAATTTTTATGGGTTTTCAAATAAGTATGCAAATGCAAAAAAAATATATACAAATGAATGCGAAGGAAGAAGACGTACCGAGCATACCCCCAAACTTGAATTTGACAGTGTCCTCACTGTCATGCTGAACCAAGAGGGTCAAATTGTCGGCAATCCCCTGTTTATTTATTTACATTTTTTTTTTATATTTTTAATGTTTTGAAATTTTTTTTTTATTTTTTTATAGAAAAAGAAAACAAAAATATATATACATATATACAAAGATTCCCCCAAACTTAAGCTTGGCCTTGCACAAGCCAAAAGTTAGCACCAACCATTCAAAAATCTTATCATGGTAATGGTAGAGTTGGTGCAAGAATGGGATGGAAAGAAAAGAGATGAAAAGCACGCGAGACCGTGTGGAAAGAAGAATGGTAGAATATGGTCTCGGTGGGGGAGAAGAAAGACGGAAAGAAGAAGGAAGTGGAGTGCGATCTTGAGGGTGTAAATTGAGTGAATAAATTAGCGCAATTTGTGATAACCTATGTGTTAAAAGCGATTGTGCTAACCTATCAACTCGTCGGGAAATGGGGTCAAATCCCTCAAGATTCGCAAGAAAACATGGGTACGCCGAACTTGGTATAGAAGATGAAAGCGTAACGGTCATTTGTTCGGTCGGAACAATGGGAAGGACGAAAGGGAGTGAATTAGGGGTAGTATCTTTCTCACCATAGTAAACTGTTTCAAACTTAAAAGATTCCATTAATGGTTCGAAACTACTATAATCAACCGAGTCTGATGGCTCATCTAAAAATGTAAAGGACTCAAACTCGGGCGGTGAGTCATCAACATCGTCCGAAAAAGTGAAACACTCGTAGGTTTTATCGACTGTGAGAATTGTGTCAGATTCAAAGGAAAAGGTTTCAAGCTCACAGTCTTCAAGCGGGGTAGGAACGATGGGAAGGAGGGAGGGTAATATAACAGTCAAAGGTTCAGGAGGATGAATTGGAAAATCAGACACATCAAACAAAAATGATTCAACCTCAATATTATCCTCAAGACTCTTCTCGATACTATCCTCAATATTCAACTCATCCATGACATTATCATCAAAATCTAGACGCATATGAGATTCAGGAGAAACATTTAATAACTCGGGATGATGATTTGAACATAAAATCTTAAGTAAATCGACAGGTTCATCATCCGAAATATTCCCGGCGTCTATATCCTCAATCAAGTGAAAATCAATTTCTTTAGACACCTCATCAAAAGCATGGATATCTATCGATTTAGGTTCTAGAGTGGAGGTGTAAAGATCGAAAGGATTAGGTGCGGTTTCACTCGAAAGGAGTTCTTCACAATCTGGCAAATCAAACACTACAAAATCGCACAACTCATTTTTATTTTCAATAGGTGAACTATTTAGGGCAATCGATGGAAAACTGGAGTTGTGGGCTTCAATTGGGTAAGGGTAGGTGTGATTTGGAAATCCTCTCTCATTCTCACTCTGTCCAACTGCCGCCCCATACATTGAAAAATTTGGAGCTAGCGGAAAACTAGCTACCGGTTCAGCAGGTTGCATAAGGGTGGCTACAGACGCTTCCACATTCCTAACCATTTTGTTTGTTGCTGCGATATACGCCTCCAACGCTTCTTCCAAACTAGACTTTTGTGGTAAGGGGGTTTCGGTAAAAGATTCAAAATGGTGTGGATATGCAAAACTCCCAATAGGCTGTGTGGAAACATTGTCTAGTGACGGCGGAAAAGTCGGGTAGGACTGGTAGGAAGTGGGTGATTGGACAGAGGTAGGGTCAACTTGTGGATAAAAAGGTGAATAGTCTTGTTGATCCCTAAAACTAGATGTGTGGAGAGGGGTGAAAGATCGACTGCGAGCTTGAGCAATATGCTCAGCAATGGACATCGGCCTAGGAGTGACAGAAGGACTTGAAAAAGTGGTGTCAACATATGGAGGTGGTGAAGGTTGACTAGGTTGACACAAAGTGGGTTGAAAAGTCAAACTATTTCTCCTGGACTCCTCTATGTGATCTTTCAAAGATTTTTTAGGCATGGAAGGATCGTCTTTAAATTGACCGAACACATTGACATATGACGCAAAATTAGGTTCGGGATACCAAAGTTCGGCTAATGATTTTTTATGTGGGGTACCCATGTTAGAAGAAGAAAGGTGACAAGAAAGAAGGTTGGATGGTGCAAGGATTTATTTGGGGCTAAAAAAATTTTGCAAGCTCTATAAAATATTTGTCCTTGTTATTTTCATTTTTTTTTATTTAGAAAAAATTTTGTTGCAAAAAGATTTTAGAGAAAAGATATGCAACAGCAAAATATTTTATAGAAAAGATATGCAACAGCAAAATATTACTTGCAATTGGTTATTATTTGAAGCATATCACAAGAATCTTTATTTGGAAAGAATTGTTGCAAAAAGATATTCGAGAAAAGATATGCAACAACAAAATATTTCTTGCAATCAATTTAGTTCAAGCGGGGCCCAAAAATCCTGCACAAGATCGTTATTTGGAAGGGAATATATTTTTTAATGTGCACAAAATCCTGCAGGCAATTTTCAGAAAATATCTCAAAATTTACAGAGGAAAAATAACAGGGAGCTTACAGTGCAAATTCCATCAACCGAAGACACCAAATGGCCGCGTTTCCGTGGTTATAATAGGTATTGTGCAGCGGATCCGCGGTGAAAAAGCCGGCTTGGGTCCCCAGAAAATTTTTGATGCGACGACTCGACAAGACGGCCGCGTTTCCGTGGCCTAAGGTGGGTTTTGGCCGCGGAATCGCGGCGGGTTGGAGGGTTTGGGGCTCCAAAATTTTTGTGCTTCTCTGTTTTTTTAAAATCCCTTCTGTTCCGATATCTCCTTTTCCGTTTCGCTTTATGGAATTCTCCAGATCCGAATTTGTATATCCTGCAAAATTCAAATAACAAAGTATCCCTTCCAAAAATAACAAAATATATATATTTTATATATTTTTGATTTTTTCAGATTTTTATGATTTTTTTTTAATTTTGATTAACCCGAAATTGCGAAAAGGAAAGTTCTACGCCATCCCCGGCAACGGCGCCATTTGATTTGTCTCAAAAACTATCTATTAACCGCAATCAAGAACGGCGTCGCTTGTTAGCTAGCCGGTGAGTACGGGTCGGTCCACAGGGATGTTGTGAATCTCCTAATCGCTCAAACGAGTTAATTCCGAAGGGTGTTCAGATTGATTATTAAATCTAAAAACTGAATTAATCTATATCTAAATCTTGCCAGGGTTAGGTCTAGGTTAAGTTTGGAAAGTCAATAAATCTCACCGCTTTCTATACCCATATGAAGATCTAATTAGGTGTTATGGTAATTATTAATAAAAGGGATTAGAACCATTTGGAAAGATGTTTCTTCCTCTAGGTTCTTGTCCTTCCTTTATGAATCCTTACCCTAACCTCCATGGAAAACAATCACAACCGGGCCTTTATACTACGGTATCACTGCTACCTTGAGGGATAGGGTGACGTAGGGAGCGGTATGTGCATGTATGCATAGAGTCCTATGAAAATATATGACGGGTAAGAAAGGGGATGAGAGATCTTCGTCTCTCAAACCTTCCCCAGATCTAACCCTAACAAGCGAGGAGACTACTCGCTCATTAGGGAATTAAAATACATTTATCTAGGACAGAGAATAAAAATTACCTAGGGCAAGAATTGAAATCTAAATTAGGGCAATTAAATAAATCTACTTACTTTACAGATGGCTCTCTCCAAACATTTACGCAGGGTTGTCAGATCTGAATAGATGATATGAAAAGAGGCATCGATGCTCTCCAAAAGAATTCTAAATTTTATTCATAGAAAGAGGCATAGGGAGGCATAATGAATTACAATGATTAGAGTTCTATTTATAGAAAATAGAAACCCTAGGTTACATCTTGAACCACATATCTGCTTTTACAAAAATAGCCCTCTAGAAAGACCGGTCAAAGATTTTACAAAATATGGTAAAAACTTTATCTCCTGATTGCCCTATACGGCCGCGGAACCGCGGCATGGGTGGGGGTTGGGCCGCGGTTCCGCGGCCCATTAGAGGATTCATTTCCTCAGATTTTCTGTGCTTCTTTTGGGCTTCCTGGGCTTTGTTATTCTTTGGTTCTTTTCTCAGTTTGGCTTCAAGGTTTGTTCCAGATCCTACAGTGAATAATTGTAGTGAACTTTAACCCTTCGCGTTGAGTCGACGTCTTGAATCTTGCTTTGTGAACTATTCCTTATGTAGGCTTGATCAAGATCCTTCACTTTATTGGTCAAAGTCTCACTTTTATATCGTCTTTACATCGTTTTCACTGTTTTCTGTCCAAGAACCTGTAACCTGTAATATGTAGCAGACATGCGTCAAAAGTACCTGTTTATTTATAAAAAGAATAAGAATGGGGAATATAATAATGCAATATTATCGTCTGAACAGGGGTACATACCGGGTCCACCATGTACCCGCAATCGGCCTCATCCGCCTCCTCGAATCGGGTTCCACATGTCGCTCTCAGATTTGAGAAAACACATGGTGGACGCATTGAAATATCATATCAAGGGTAACCGGGTTTTTAAAACAATACATACTCTCTTTTGAAATACCCACGGTTCCCAAATCCAGAAATATCATGGAAACAACATATCTCAATGCGTATAATCATAAAGCATGATGTATGCGACATATGAAAGAAATGTAAGCATATCAGTATATCATGCAACATAGAACAGTAATATGCACATATCGAGGGAAGACCGCTCCTTTGAAATTAATCAGTTTTAAAAAGTATCTTGTGGTTCCCAAATCTCTAATCAAGCCAGAATCATCTATTTATGTGCAAATACTTATGTATGAAAGTATGGGTGTACAATAGATATGCGCATAAGTATGAGTGTACAATAGGTAGGCGCACAAGTATGAGTGTACAATAGATGTGTGCACAAGTATGAGTGTACAATAAGTATGTGCACAAGCATGAGTGTACAATAGGTATGTGCACAAGCATGAGTGTACAATAGGTATGTGCACAAGCATGAGTGTACAATAGGTATGTGCACATGTATGAGTGTACAATATATATGTACACAAGTATGCCATGCAAGGGGTCATATCCTGAATGCAACAGTCCTACAGTGTAGTGACATGGCAATTATCGATGATCAAGTGTGTGAGCCGGCAAGCAGGTGTACGTGGAACATATGTATCATCGATATTGGTGCTGGTGTCCTAACAACATGGTTTTGATATAACAATAAACACATTTGCACATGCAATGCGATGCGAATAGAAAGAATATGTAGAAACCGACTAATAAACACAACAGTGAAGAATCTACATCAATATAAAAATGTCATACAGTTTAGCCATTTGAAATAAGACGAATCAGGGTTTTTAGTAAAATAAGGGCTGCGACGTTTTTAAGAAAAGGTGCGTCTTTAGAAAATATCTGTATAATCCCTTTGCCTGTCTTTAAAATACTCCTGATTCGTTAGGTTTGAAATATGTATGACATCGGTCTAGCCTAACATCTACTAAGCAAACTACAGATCTAATTAACAAGCTAATCGGGAGGGGTATGGAAACCACCTAAATCTGAGTCGATATATATATATATATATATATATATATATATATATATATATATATATATATATATATATAATAGTCGGTGATCCCGTCTCAATAGTATCATGTATGATACAATATATCATATGACATCCTCGAGTCATGAGTACGGATCTATCATCAATATAAAGCTCGTACGGTACATCCATCGTACGGCATCCCAAATCTGGGTACGGGTCAATATCAAAATCATTTCATCAATTATCTGGTATTCTTATCATCATATCTCATGATCTGGGGTACTGATCTAAGTCTAGTACAAACCGATACCATCTATATAGATATATGTGCGTGTATGAAAACACGCCCAAAGGCCCGCTAAAATCTCATGTCGTATCCCAAATACGAACCACATCATATCACCGATCTTACAGCACTATGCCCAATCTCATCGACTCATCTCCAAATATCATCCACTATCCTCATCATCCAGGTATAAGTATAACAAGTAAGCATGTGTGTGCGTATGGATGTAAACCTATTCTAGGGTTCGCAACTAGGAAACTATACTAGTTTACTTCTAAACCCTAATCTAACCATTTTACACCTAGTCATATCCTGAATATCCATGTCACACATAAACCTATCATAAATATAGTATACTAAACATCAAACTGCGGGGGTGCTATATGCCATCCACCCGACTTCCCCCGTAGATATAATCTACTCACCTGGTCTTCGCTTGCCGACGCCGACATCGCCACCATCTTCTTCATCGTCTCGAATCATCGTGGGAGTACCTACATATCACATGCATCGTATCGCATTAAAACTAAATCGAAACCAAAACGACACGCGAAACTCTCACAGGTCAAAACCTATGGTCTACTCCCGCAAATCAACCCGATATCACTCGAGATAGATGTACAAATGTCACGTGATCGAGATAACGTACAAATACAAAAATACAGAAATCGAAATACGGAATACCATAACTCAAATCAAAGCAGCAACAAGAGAAAGTGGTCCCAGATTTCTACATAGACCAAAACAAGGTAAGTAAACAACACTGGGGTGATATATAGGGTACATATGAGCAATGGGGGCAACATGGGTACCTAACCCACCAAGGTGGCCGGCCACAGAAGCCAAAATTCCGGCCGGGCTGGTTTGGGTAAGGAGTTAGGGGCTTGTTTTGGTAGGGTGGCCTCATGGTGGTCCATCTCGGCTACTGGTATTGTTTACTTTTCTAGTATTGGTCTCGGATCACTCCAGATTTCCCTGCACGCCATAAACACTCACAAAACCGGCATTCACAGTTCTGAAATTCCGTATTTTGGGTTTCAGTTGGGTTGGTCTGGGTTTCTATCAATTGGGAGGGTTTAAGGTCATGTCTAAGGCCCTATTACACCATCTCTACTCAAATCAAACCCTAATTCCAAACTTGAGATTTCAAAGTTCACTAAACTTCGCCAAAACGATTTTAAACTTGAAATGAGGCTAAAGCACTTGAAATACTACACTAATTGTGAAAGGGTTATCTCATTAGACACTCATGAATCCCCCTACAACGCCAAAATGAAAACTTTCTTGGTCCATAATATAGCTTGTGGGTTTGTGCATCATTTTTGTGAAGTGGGTATGAGGTTTTGGGTGTGTTTTGGAGATGAAGTGGGGTGATTTGTGGAGGAAGGAAAAGAAGGCAGCAGCAGTAGCAGAAAGAGAGGGAGGGGGAGAGGAAATGAGGGAAGTAACGAAGGGGGAATGGCTCAAGACCAAGTCAAAGATAATCCCTCACCTTTCTCTCTCTCACCCATATCTAACTCTTTATTCTTTTCCTTTCTATTTTCTTTTCTTTTCTATTTTCCTTCTCTCCTCAATAGTAAACCCAAAACCAATAGCCATGCACCCAAAATCATGTAGGAAAAATGTAACAAGTGTAAAAATGATATGGTGCATGTTTTGCACAAAATACGCTTAAAGCGCGATTAGTGATTTTTAATCGCGATTAGCACTAAATTAGCATATAATTAATCATAAAAACTTAAAAATTGCATAATTCTATAAAACACCATCATTTTAGTAATTTTCGAATTTTTTCCCAAATTATAGGTATATAATTATACCGCCTTATTAAAAATATTCAATATTTTATTATTAAATTATAAAAATTCCCAAAAAAATATTTTATTTTTTTTGAAATGTTACATCTATCCCCTCAAAACACTCCCAAAACAACATCAAAAGTCCATCACCATTTCGATAAAAACATGCACAAGCACTGTCACGCCCCGCTTCTCAAAGTGCGCTAAGATCGGCACGTGACAGAGTCAACCATGCTACCTGTGGCTAGGAAACATCCCTCCACAGTCACATTACGGCTGTCTAGAGATATCAAGAACATGAAAATAAAATAAACTATCTAGTACATGTCTATGAGCCAGAATAAACGAGTCAAGAAATAATATGCGGAAGCAATAAATCCAGTAAACAAAACAATCTGGAAGGTACGTCCCAAATACGGGCTCACATCAGGAAATAAAAATAATGTCGAAAGGAAACTAAACTAAACTAAACTGGAATACTAACAAGTCCTCACTGCTCGGCCTGTCGACTGAAGTACTCCTGCTCGGCCTGCGACAAGGGTAGCGGATCTGGGCCATGCAAAACCAAGACGTCAGCGCGTCACAATATCAACAATAATATAATCAGTGGGTAACAGGATATGCAGGCATGAATTATAAATGTAACATGAATGTAATAAGTAAGCATGGATATCGAACAGTGAAGTGTAACAGTATAGGTGAAGTGCAGCGATAAAACTAGACTGTGCTACTGGGTTAACTACTCTCAAGTTTATGAAACAATTTAATGAATCATCGATGTAACTCAATAGTATCCCGTGCATGCCCGGGACCATGTTCAAGACTCTCGAGCTGAATCTGAGACGTGCCGCTAGGCAGTAAAAAGGTAACATGTAGAGACGAATGATGTCAGCAGCAGCATCCCGGGGATCGCCTAGCCCGTAAAACTGATCAGTATAAGCATCGAACTATCGAGTTACAAGTCAGGTTTCATCATTGATTTCCCCATACCCCCAAGTGTCTAATCGGAAAATCGGTTTTCTTTTAACAGTACACAGTGAAACTGAAACATTGAAATGTTTCGATGGGGTATCTCGGTATTCCTAGTAATGCCTCTTCCATTATCCAGATTCACAACTGTAACCATATATCTCTTTGCCATCTCTCCAAATCCCTTTATATGTCTTTAGTCATTACCTTCTGTACACCCCTTTAGGCCAAATGGTTTTCTTCCTTCCCTACCGTTCGGCACCAGCCTATGGTTTGGAAGAAGACTATCCAATAAGCATAATGGGTGTACTGTCCTGATCCTAGGAACACTCGCAATGCGAGAGAAGGTGAAGATAAAAGACAACCGAATAAACCTTATTCCTATTTCTCCTGAACCAGAATCCATCCCCGAACTGGAACAAGTTCCTTTCGAGTTCGTATATAACCATACGATGGAATATCCAAATAAACTGTGGATCTTCGTAGTGATACGGAGTGTCCTGGAGAAATACAAAGGTGATTTAGGATTGGCGAAGAAATACTCGGTTTGGTCGTGAATAGCAGTCGCAATTTACTTTGCCCTCTTACTAATCCCTTTCTTTGTCTTAACTTAATACCTTCTGTACACCATCGTTATGCTAATTGGTTTTCTTTATTCCCCACCGTTCGGCACCAGCCTAAGGTTTGGAAGAAGACTATCCAATTTGCGTAATAGGTGTACTATCTCCTAAACCAAGGAGTACTCACAACCTGAGAGAAGGTGAAAGAAAAAGACAACTGAATATTCCTATTCGTTTTCTCCAGAACCGGAAACCATCCTCGAATTCCTTCGAGTTCGTATATAACCATACGATGGTTTTGTCCAATGGAAGTGGACGTTCGTAGTAATACGGGGTGTCCTGGAGAAAAGAGTAAAAGTAGGAGTGGTAATGAGGTTTGTAACTCTGACAATCCAAAAGCCAGTGTTAAGAAGGTTCGGTCAACTTGGTGTTCAGTTGATAAAACTGCACATTTGTATTACATTTTTCCTACCATTTTCATATTAAAAAAGGACTTTATTATAATATATAACTTGGGGGTATGGGGAAACAGGATATGCTGGCATATGTATTATAATATATAACTTGGTGTTCAGTTGATAAAACTGCACATTTGTATTACATTTTTCCTACCATTTTCATACTAAAAAAGGACTTTATTATAATATATTATACATATGAGGGTTTATGTGTAAAAACACCATTTTCCATGTGTTAATATATTTTAATTAGTATTTGGTAGAAAAATGTATGCAAATAAATTCATTGACCAAATCCTAGAAGAACTAAGTCTACTAAATATTATTTAAGATTATTGTGCAGAATTTTCCAAGTTGTTATGCAGAATATATCAAAGAAATCAAGCTGTTGAAGAAATCTTGCCAAATTAAGAAGCAAAACTTGGAGACCAAGTCTGAAAGCAACCGAGAGAAGATTTCTGAATTCTAAAGGTGCCTAGGATTGCCACATGTCACAAGATGCAAGCACAAGAAATTTCATCAAGAGATCCCTACCATTAAGCGCGGATCCGGGGCCAAACCCCCCTTTGGGCCGCGGATCCGCCGCAAGTTTATGGAGTTAGAGCAAAAGATTTTTTAGGGTTAATTTCTGCTGAAATTTACCAAGTTTTCAACAAGAAGATTCTGGCTTTGCACTATAAAAGGGCACCGAGAGCCTCTTGGAAAAGCTATCAAGTCGACGCGATCACGAAGTCCAAGACGGCTCACGCATCCAGACTGATCATCAACTGTTCGTCTACCTCCTTGGAAGAGATCGAGAAGCAAGCTAGTCTTTGTAATCATTTTCTAAGGATCAAAGTGTAATGAGTATTGTTGATTAATAAAGGTAGTTCTTTTTCTTATTCTATTTCTTCGTAGTTTAATTATGCATTTTCTCTCCATCTCTTTTTCTCCCAACATGCGCGAGTAATTCTCCGCTTGTTAGGGTTCGTAGGATTAGGGTAGGGTAATGGATGATAAACATCCCTAAACCCTTTTTAAGTCCTATAAAGTTTATGAACTTTATCAAAAGAATCATTAACAACCTAATCGGGCGCGCTAGCAATTCTTTGCTAGTTCCGACCGCGATTAAAGATTAGATTAATGATTGTTTTGGTAAAGGCTAGATTTGAACGGAGTTCCGTGTTGAGATAAGGGTTAAGAGTGGGATTCCTTTTCCCTCCAAAAACCCTAATCTACACGCATCACCGTCGTTCTAGTTTTAAATCTATTAATGGATAAAAATGGTAACTTTTAATTAATCGTCCATGACTACTAAATCCTAACGAACCCTACAAGCCCTCTTATTATATTAACTATATTCCTAAAATAATCTAGATCTATAAATTTGCTCTCTTGCTTAAAGTAGATCTAGAAACTTTTCACAAAATTCTTTATTCCTCCTCTCTTTTTCAACACATCTAAAGTAAGAGTAAAAGGTTCCACGTTTCCCAGAGGACGACCCGTACTTACCTCGGTCTAGCTACGCGCGACACCGTTCTGATTGCGGTTAACTACATAAACCAATTTTTCGAATCAATCAAATGGCGCCGTTTCCGGGGAAACGTGCGTAATTTTTTATTTTTACTATTTGTGTTGAATTCTTAGACGAGTCATATCATTATTAAAACAAAACTGTAAATTGTATATTTAACGATTATTGTGTGAATTTTTGCGAGGAAATCTGTAGTCACGGACTCGAGGAAACAGGAGATCTAGGGTTCACACTTCTCTGGTAAGATTCTAACTCCCTTCTCTCTCCTCTAAAATCCAATAAAATCTATTTTCTGCAGGATTCTTTGCAAAATATCGCCGCTCAAAAATCTTTTTGCAAAGTTTTGTTTTTCGGTTTGTTTTTGCATATTTTAATACGGATCTTTAAGGGGCAAGGACCAAATCAAGATTAGGTGGGGATTTCATCACCCTTCCTAAGCCCCACAAATCACAAACCAAGCATATAGATCAACCCTTCATTAATTTAAAAAATATCTAGACCAGACTCTAAGGACTGTCGCGCTCAATAAGGACAGAGGAAGGTTGTGGGTAATCTATCGTTATCCGCATTACTTTTGTAGTGCCTAGGCATGTGTGACAAAGGCTAGTGGTTTTTAATTAGGCCCACGACGTGGTTCCTTCCCACTTACCTGGCACTTACCTGGCTACAAGGGTAGTATGGAGGCGGTAGAGGATTTATCCTGCGGCTTGTCCTTTGGAAGTCTAGGAGCAGTCTAGAGACTGGACCTAGGTAACCATAGTTCTAGGGTTATGCATTTTTTGTGATTTGTCTAAATCCGTCATTTTTCAAAACAAACCAATTATTTTCTCCCCTTCCCCCTTCTTCTCTTCTTATAATGGGTGACTAAACAGAAGAACACTTGCCGAGCTTTGCTGTCCACAACCAGATATCTCTTGTTTTCGAAATCCCTTCGGTATACCGTCCGGCTCTTCCATGTCCTTAAGAGATCATATAGAACAAGCAGGAAGAAACAGTTGGCCACCTCAGTCTAGGTCTTATCAACCATATCCTAATCCTACACCTGTTTCAGTTCATACCCAGAGTGAGGAAGCCCCTAGACGAATGTCCATTGCTGAGCACATAGCTAGGTCTAGAGGCCAAAGTTTCAACCCGGACCAATATCAACCATCATCACCACTGTCCGGAGAAGAGTTTGATATGCGGTTTGTATATAGCCAACCAACCAACCCATATCAATATTCCTCTTATCATAATATTGATCCTACTCCTACCCAAGTTCAGCAACCATTCTGTTCCTATCAATCCAATCCGACTTTTTCACCTACTCTAGACAGTTCTTCTAATCAGTCATTTGGGAGTTTTAATTATCCACAGGAATTTCAATCTTATAGTGAAACCCCTTATCAACCCAAGACTAGTCTGGAGCAGACATTAGAAAAATTTATGGAACTGACGAATCAAATTATGAAGGATTTGCGTAGTAAGATAAAACTGTACACCCTTCCTAATCAAACCTCCACATTCCAAACTGAACTCCACAACTCCAGTTTCATAGATTCATCAAGTACAATGTCTGATAAGTTGTGTGACTTTGTAGTGTTTGATTTCCCCAACTGTGAAGGGTCCCTTTCAAGTGAAACCATACCCAACCCTTGTGATCTCTACATCTCCACTCTTGAACCAAAACTGATTGAAAACCATACTTTTGATGAGGAGTTTGAGAATTTTAACCTTCACTTGAATGAGGTGATTGACGTTGGGGATATTTTGATTGATGAACCCGAAATTTTGGATAATTTTATCCCACCAATTCATCGATTCTTTTCACTTCCTTGTGGTCATCATCTTGAGCCTTTAATTCTTCCCGAATCCCAAATATGTCTTGAAATTGATGATAAAGGTATACCCGAAGATCAGATCGAAATACAGCCTCCATCTTCCACATCTGGTTCAGCAACACTCGACACACCAATTTGTTTACCCATTGCACCTTCTACTTTCTCCGGTTCTTCTTCTGTTCCTATAGTTTCAGTGAGTTTTGATAAATCACAATCCGTTAATTCAAGTTCAGTAATACCAGAAATTCAACTTGATTTGGATATTTTTGAAAAAGAGGTAGATGAGTTTTTCGAGTCCTCTACCTGAGTGATTTTTTATAAATCAAGTAGAATAAATTCTGGCACAAAACTCTTTGACAACAAAATGTTCAATCACACCATCGATAAAAGTTTTGAAGAACTTTTTGCTGACGAACTTGAATTTTTAAACAATACGGATTTTGTGATTGATCAATCTCCACCTATAGAGGTTGAACCGTCACCATTCCTTCTTCCTAATCATTCACATTCCTCCTCATTCTTTCTTTTCTCTAAATTCAAACCCTTTCCTGACCACCTCTTATCCCTTCCCTACTTTTTCTTGACTCGATACAACACATTCTTCCACCAACCTATACGCTATACTAATAAATTCTTTGAATGGTTGGTGTTAACTTTTGGTCTTTGTAAAGTCTTACTTTGACCAAATGACTCACCCCCTCTTAAAATGCTTCGTATTGTCTAACTCATGTTTGAGGGGGGGTATATTTTTGGCTCTTGAACATAACTTTTGTCCTCAAATTTGTGAGCCAAAAATAAGTTTGGGGGAGGATTTTCACTTTCATATATTCTTGCCCCCATTAATAATTTCCTTTCCAAGTCTACAGGTTTTTGAGCTTAACAGATGACATCAGTGAGGACACTGCTGTAAACAGGTTTGGGGGAGGTTTGTGCTTATTTACACATCAATTTGTATCATACTTTGCATAAGCACAACATTTTCAAAAATTAAAAAAAAATTTTTAACAAAAGAGTAGAAAGTGAAAAATTACATCCAAAAGATAGGAATAGTTTAAAAAAACCAAGAAAATTAGAAGTTTTCTTAAACGAACTAGTAATAAGTAGTTATGAGCTGTTGTCCCAAGGGTTAGTAAGATGAAGGAAGTCACTAATCTGAGGATAAAATAAGTCTGAAAAATAGTTTCTATTCTGGAAGCCAAGCATTTGAATATTGATACCCTACTATATGCACTTACACACGTCTTGAAACTCGGGATAGTAGAGGATACCTTGAAATGCTCGTGTCTAAAAGCCAAAGTATGAAGGAAGTGAAAAAAATGAAGAAAATATAAAAATGGTGAAAAGAAAAAAATGAACACTGGTTTTGTATCGCCAAGGCAGCAATAAAAAATATAGCGAGGGTGCCTCTTCACCTAGTGTCCTAAGGCCAACTAGTCTGGGAGTCACTGCTAAGCCTTAGGTGGTGCAAGACGAGGAAAATATTATCACCTAATCAGCAAGCACAGGAGTAATCGGTTGGTTAGTACCTCAAGAAGTATTAACGGTCGCATGAAAATGTGTGAGCAAATCTTAATATTCATTAAATTAAAAAGTACTAAGGCGGATGGACAAGAGTATGATAGCTTGAATTGAATTCTCCGAGTGTAGGGATGTTCTTTACACACACATGGGGTTATATGATCAATGTTTGGATGAAAGGTAGGAATGAAGAATAAAGACGATATTTTATTGAGGGATGATGTGATTTCTAACATTTTTTCATGACTATTAAGATAGAGCTCATGACAACTGAAAAGCTAGTATAGTTAGAAACTCTTCTTTTCAAGGCCTTTCTTTTATGGTTCTTATCTTTATATGTAAATTTCACCATCTTTCGTTTGTTATTGGATTTTGTGGGTGTAATCCGCTGAAAACCCTCAGGAGACAACACTCCTCCTACTAGGGACACCTAGAGGTTTAACGGCTTGTTGCACGTGCTCAGTGCAATCGTGTCTGCCTACGAAAGTGTGCTTAGTTTTCTCCTTTCCTTTTCTCCTCTTGAATAAACTAGTTTGCTCGGGACGATCAAAGATAAGTTTAGCGGTATTTGTTCAGTTGATAAAACTGCACATTTGTATTACATTTTTCCTACCATTTTCATATTAAAAAAGGACTTTATTATAATATATTATACATATGAGGGTTTATATGTAAAAACACCATTTTCCACGTGTTAATATATTTTAATTAGTATTTGGTAGAAAAATGTATGCAAATAAATTCATTGACCAAATCCTAGTAGAACTAAGTCTACTAAATATTATTTAAGATTATTGTGCAGAATTTTCGAAGTTGTTATGCAGAATATATCAAAGAAATCAAGCTGTTGAAGAAATCTTGCCAAATTAAGAAGCAAAACTTGGAGACCAAGTCTGAAAGCAACCGAGAGAAGATTTCTGAATTCTAAAGGTGCCTAGGATTGCCACATGTCACAAGATGCAAGCACAAGAAATTTCATCAAGAGATCCTTACCATTAAGCGCGGATCCGCGGCCAAACCCCCCCTTAGGCCGCGGATCTGCCGCAAGTTTATTGAGTTAGAGCAAAAGATTTTTTAGGGTTAATCTCTGCTGAAATTTACCAAGTTTTCAACAAGAAGATTCTGGCTTTGCACTATAAAAGGGCACCGAGAGCCTCTTGGAAAAGCTATCAAGTCGACGCGATCACGAAGTCCAAGACGGCTCGCGCATCCAGACTGATCATCAACTGTTCGTCTACCTCCTTGGAAGAGATCGAGAAGCAAGCTAGTCTTTGTAATCATTTTCTAAGGATCAAAGTGTAATGAGTATTGTTGATTAATAAATGTAGTTCTTTTTCTTAATCTATTTCTTCGTAGTTTAATTATGCATTTTCTCTCCATCTCTTTTTCTCCCAACATGCGCGAGTAATTCTCCACTTGTTAGGGTTCGTAGGATTAGGGTAGGCTAATGGATGATGAACATCCCTAAACTTTTAAGTCATATAAAGTTTATGAACTTTATCAAAAGAATCATTAACATCCTAATCGGGCGCGCTAGCAATTCTTTGCTAGTTCCGACCGCGATTAGAGATTAGATTAATGATTGTTTTGGTAAAGGCTAGATTTGAACGGAGTTCCGTGTCGAGATAAGGGTTAAGAGTGGGATTCCTTTTCCCTCCAGAAACCCTAATCTACACGCATCACCGTCGTTCTAGTTTTAAATCTATTAATGGATAAAATTGGTAACTTTTAATTAATCGTCCATGACTACTAAATCCTAACGAACCCTACAAGCCCTCTTATTATATTAACTATATTCCTAAAATAATCTAGATCTATAAATTTGCTCTCTTGCTTAAAGTAGATCTAGAAACTTTTCACAAAATTCTTTATTCCTCCTCTCTTTTTCAACACATCTAAAGTAAGAGTAAAAGGTTCCACGTTTCCTAGAGGACGACCCGTACTCACCTCGGTCTAGCTACGCGCGACACCATTCTGATTGCGGTTAACTACATAAACAAATTTTTCGAATCAATCACTTGGTCACTGAGTCATAGTCTAGGGTCGGGTCATTGGTCGCTGCCAAAAGAGAGAGAAAAGAAACACCCAGCGTGCACTCTAACCTAGATAGAAATGGTTATCACTTTATCTAATCAGGAAACCTACCACTGTAACCTCAAATTCTTCTCCAAACCCGAAAGAAGAATTAGTCGGGATCACCCGAGGAGTAAGCCAACTCATCAGTGGGAATCGGGATCCAACTATCATCGCATGATAACTTGACGGAATCCACTCAAGTCACCACACTCCAGAAGGTATGCGCATGCCTGGCAAGTTTCAGTTTCTTTAGAAACTCCCGATGTGATTTTTACCCCTAGGACCCAAGTGAGCTTGACGGAGTCAACAAATTAAAGAGTTCTAGTCAAGTTCAACCCGTCATTATCTGGATTGCATTAAACCCACCCGTGCGTGCCCTTGACGGAGTCAACAAGGCCGCACGACTGTCCTAACCAATCCTATTTATGCAACAAACAAGCACCACTTAGCTACCGTACACTACGCCTTGACGGAGTCAACAAACGCAGCACGAATACTAAATAATACCCATAAGAAATGACGGAGGGCTACGACTGGTTTTTGGCGAAAAACCTTTAACGTAATGAACTTGATATCGTTGAAGGAACTGCATAGCCTTTTATAAAAATATAGTGGCGAAAACCTTTGCTAAAGAGGTCACTCCCGGTGAAGGGATCTCAGCTCTTTCCCCGTAGAATGAGGTGCAGGATATTCCAACTGAATACCACGATGCAAAGCAAAAGTAATCGGCTATAGTGAAGTTATTGCCCTGACGCAAACTTTTGTCCAAGGGGTCACTCCCGGTGAAGGGATCTCGGCCCTTGCCTCGTCGACTGAGGAGCAGGATAATCCAACTGAATACCACTGTGCAAAACAAAAGAGAACGCCCTTGCAATAACAGCTTTTTGAAAAAATGTTCCAACAACATCAGAATAGGTTTGTTTAGCTTGCATTGATCCGAATCAACGCAGTCCCATCAATTGATCACACCACAAAAGAACGAAAATAATGATGTACGTATATGCCATCCGCATTCGCCACTGGGTCCCGTCATCACCCGTTAGGTTACTTAACTAACGACAGAGCGGGGACTGGACTAGCGCGGATGCAAAACATATACAACATCTACTAGTATATATATAATATATAATTTTCGCTCAAGGCGTGATAAAATATGCAGCATCACAGAAATGTAACCAGCATCACAGAACAATACGGATATCTGGGATCCCCGGGTTTCATAGAGCCGCTACTGAAACCCGACGTTCCCCTGGTCGTGTGGATATCCTGTGCAATGAAAATCCTAGACCCTTACGGGCGCGGCAAGTCACCCGCCAAAACCTGAAGCGAAGCAGCCCCTTTCAGCAACGTGAATGGACCACCCAGCACTTCACGGAATCCGGTAACTTGGGCACCCCTCCTGGCTCAACCTATACCCCCTACGAGTGCGGCGAATAGCCCGCCAATTCTAGAGTAAAGCCCCCTCCGTATCAATGCCATGAGATGCGGGCTCGTTGCCCTCTAGAACCCGGCTATCCGTGCACCCCTCCGCGGGATAAGCCTAGTACAGAAAGTAAAATATACATACAATGCGTACATCGCCCGCAACCTGGTCGTGCCCCAAAAGAATAATACAAACAGGCAGTGACGGCAGTCCACATGTCGGACGCTCGCCCCGCAATATCAAATGTACAAAATACAACAAAACTGTACTAATACTGCAACCAGGCTATCCCCCATGACCGATCCGCAACAACACAGCACAATCACAGAACATCAACGTGAATGTCACGTTCGCAAATCCGTCTAACCGGGATATAGCAGTTAGACAGGATTTACCGATCAAGTGACATTCACGGTCGCAGATATAACGTAAATACTGTGAACTAATGTGTTTAAACTTTTCGATCGATCAAATTTATCGAAATGGGCCCCAAGAATTACTGTAGCACTTAAAGAGAGTCTAGGCCCAAAAAGAATATTCCAAAAACCCCATTTTCAACCCAGGAGCTCACTGCAAAAATTTGGTCCAATGAATAGTAAAAATGGCCGCGGAACCGCGGCAAATACGTGGGTTTGGCCGCGGTTCCACGGTGGAATAGTGAGATCACGCGACCAAATTTTCACAGAATGCATAGAATTGCCTGCACATGTCACTGCAATGTACTGAAAAAATTTTGGAGCCAAAAAAATTTCGACAGAAAACAGTGCAAATGAAAATGGGTTTTCAGAAAATCCGTTCGATCGAACATGTAAACACACTAGAACAAGCTAGGCAAGGATAATGGCGTGGCTCTGATACTATGTTGCGCCACGGCAGCGCCCCGGCCGTCTATCCGAGGCCAAATTGCGGAATCAAAATTTTTTCTTAACTTTAACCGGCGCTACCGCGGACAATATACCCAGTTCGTAACCATTAACCTAATCCTAGCTATCAAGAGAAAGGGTGTGAGATATACCGAGTGATCCGTGTCCTCCGGTCTTCTCGTCGTCGTCCCGATCTCCCGCGGAATCTCCGATCTTCATCTCCTCGCCGGAAAGGGGCACCACGTAGCCGAATTCTTTTACGGGCTCCCACCTCTGGACCGAGGCAACTCGGGCGCGAAGTTGGCTAGCCGACGCGTCCAAGATATGCTGTAGGCAAGTGTGGAAACTTTGTCTCTTGGGGTTTATGTAGTTGCCATTGATGGAGGAATCAAGAAAGAACAATGGATAGAGGTTTGAAACTTTTGCAAGCTAAGAATAAAATGAGATGAAGCAAATTGCCACACATGAAAAATGAACTTCTCTCTCTCTCCCCTCAAGTGATGGCCGGCCCCTTAAGGAGAAATGGTGGAGGGAAAGCATAATCCATGAGGGAGGTAAGTGTAGTAGAAGAATAAAGGTGACCACACCCAAAAACCATGATAACAATATCATATCAACATCAAATCCTTTCTCATCTCAGAAAGAAAAGGAAAAGACTAATAAAGAATCTGATCATGATGAAGCTACAAATGCAAGAAACCCCCTTCCATAAATGTAATTTGCACAATTGCAAATTACCCCCTCCATCGGAAAAGTCCGGCCGGGAAGGAACAAATAAAAACCGGCCGGAACGGAATGCAAACTGGCAACTATAGAAAACTGATCCCGTAATAAATTACAGGAAAACCCCACGACTGCATATACATGCCCGCAATTGTATTCCCACTGAATACAAATGCAAAGAGACAAAATCTACACTGTCTAATACTAGGATCCGGCTTAAACCAAAGCCGGCTAGTAAAAACCGTCCGATCACGATCCGTGCAATACCGCACGTATCTGATCGAACCCTGTCATATCTCCATATGGCCTCTACAGCGTTTCGCCCGAAACTTGAGTAACTGTCAGTGTGGGGGACTCTAAAGACTCGTCAATACTATGGCTGTGGATTTAACCACTAGCACGTCAGAGGTATTAGCAATACGTGACGGGCCACCAGCTACTGACCAAAAGGGACGTCGATGAGCGAACTCATCCTGACACCCTACTGAGCCTGTTAGTGACAATATCCGTACAGTCCGGTCCGTTCGTCTATGAGTATCGCATGGCGGGCCTAGGGGGTTGGTAAAAGTCAGACCCCCAAAAGCGGTACAAGTCGTATCTGAGTGTAGCCCAGAACACCCTGAGATACTACTGGAATACCTACCAGTAAATCTCCTGCCTCGGCCGAGCGCTTTGTGTAATGGCTCTCCTAGACACAGCGCGACCTCACCCCCAATACCGGGAGAGACGAACCCCTGCAGATCCGCTCACTGCCTCCATGTGTCTCGGGACTGTACCCAACTAAAACCTGTTTGCACGACTCCTTTGAGCCGTGGTAGGGTAGTAATCAAAGTACAGTGGGAACTCACACGAGACAAATGGCGATCTCAGGTCGATGAACTAACCTGTACACATGTCACCAGGGAACTGCGATCTGACGTCTGGTATAATCCCAACTAGCAGGTTCCCGATGAGTCCAGTCCCGTGTACTCATAACCCAATGAGCACCTGTATACATCTTAGGTGAACCAACTGACACCAGTGGCTTGTGAGACCGGCCACCGCCCCTCGTCGGGGTCTCGACTGTATACACTAGTCTACTAATGGAGTATCGATGCCCAGTCTCGAAACTCCCACGATTAGGGACCTTTTGAGGATGTGCTTATAGACCCCAGCTCCCACGTATATGATCGCCATCATACTGCTGGCCGTCAAGCAAGAATCCTAGGGGCTTTATCAACGTGTAATAGCGACTCGTAAGGTCACCTAAAGCAGTACACGATGATAAAGATAAACCAGATAGCATATCATCATCTTGAGTAAGACTGTTCTACCGGGATAGGTCCTCCCTCAATCATTGCAATCATGTGCATGTGATCCAATAATTGACTCTGAGGGCACTATCTCCAACAATAAGTAGTTATGAGACGTTGTCCCAAGGGTTAGTAAGATGAAAGACGTCACTAATCTGAGGATAAAAATAAGTCTGAAAAATAGTTTCTATTCTGGAAGCCAAACATTTTGAACGTTGATACCCTGCTATTCGTACTTACACACGTCTTAAAGCCTGGGATAGTAGAGGATACCTTGAAATGCTCTCGTCTTAAAGCCAAAAGTATGAAGGAAAAAAAAAGAAGAAAATATAAAGTGGTGAGAAAAATGGACACTGGTTTTGTTATCGCCGAGAGCAATAAAAAAATATATAGCGAGGGTGTCTCTTCACCTAGTGCCCTAAGGCCAACTGGTCTGGGAGTCACTGCTATGCCTGAGGTGGTGCAAGACAAGGAAAATACACCAAGTAAGCAAGCACATGAGTAATCGGTCGGTTAGTACCTCAAGAAGTATTAACGGTCGCATGAAAGTGTGTGAGCAATCTCATCTAAATATTCATTAATTAAAAAGTACTGAGGCTGATGGGCAAGAGTATGATAGCTTGAATTGAATTCTCCGGGTATAGGGATGTCTTTACACACACGTAGGGTTATATGATCGATGTTTGGAAGAAAGATAGGATTGAAAAATATGACGATGTTTTATTGAGGGAGGACGTGATTTCCGACATCTTTTCATGACCATTAAGATAGGGCTCATGACAACCGAAAAACTAGCTTAGTTGGAAACCCTAATTTTCGAAGCTTTTCTTTTACAATTCTTTTCTTTAAATGTAAATTTCATGATCTTCCTTTTATTATTGGATTTTGTGGGTGCAATCCGCTGAAAACCGTCAGGAGACAATGCTCCTCCTACTAGGGACACCTAGAGGTTTAAAGGCTTGTTGCACGTGCTCAGTGCAATCGTGTTGCCTACAAAAGTGTGCTAGTTAGTTTTTCTCTTTCTTTATTTTCTCCCTCTCTTTTTAATAAAAAGTTCGCTCGAGACGATCGAAAATAAGTTTGGGGGAATTTGATCAGTCGAAAATACTGCATCTTTAAACCGGCAATTTCCCTATCATTTGCATTTATCTAGAAGTGTTCGACATTCATATCGCACATATTAGCAAATCAGTCGTTAAATATCAGATTGCATGTGTTAGACTCTAAAACCGGCACTATAAAGGAAATTGACTGCATTTCATAGCATGGCATCATTCCTATATATCGCAACTCGTGTTCCGAAGTTTGTATAGGAAAATCCAGAAGATCGATCAAATTTACAAACGAAGACTGTTAAAAAGACGCCAACTCATGGATTTGGAATCTGGTATTGATCTAAGAAGCATTCAGAGATTCAACATATCACAGAGTACCATTTAAGACAACACAAACCAACAGAAGAAGATTGAAGCTACAAGGAGACAACTTGGCCGCGGAACCGCGGCCGGAGCCGCCTTGCGCCGCGGTTCCGCGGCGGCCTAGCCTTGTCAGCTCCCCATTTTTAGTGAACAACTCTTAGCTCAGGGCCCATATTCATTTAATATACTCCAAATTCCAGAAAACTCCAGAAGCTTCTGCCAGTACACCAAACTAGGGTTTCTAAGCTTAAACAATCCTAGCTTAAAGCCTAAGCTAAGCTCCTAACTAACTTACAACAAACTTTTGGAGGGAATTGCAATTTCAAAACCTAGACCTAGGGTTTGGAAAACCTATAAATAGACCCCTAGGCTCACTTGTAATCTAATCCATTATCATATGATCTCATATCATAGATCTTAGACAACTCATTGTTGGCTAAGCCCTAGTTCTTCATCTACCCACATTCTTTCCACCTCAAAACCCTAACCCTAATCCAATCAAGAAATACCCAATTCAAGATCCATGGAGTTCAAGCAAAGCAAGTCTTCAAGCAACCTTTAGAAGCAAAGCCGGTATTCAACGGAGCACGAGATCGAAGCGATCCAAGACTCAAGAAGCCGAGCGATGCAAGATTCAACGAGCGAAGTTCCTACCTCTTGTAAATCTCGAGAGTTGTAACTACTTGTTGTTGTAATAAAGGTGAAGGTTATTTAACTTTTTTACATTTCAATTCAAGCATTATGATTCATTTAGATTCTTGAATATGTACTTTGTGATGATGCTTGAATAAAACTCCGCTTGTGGAGGAATCGAAACAATTGTAAAATGATGATGTTGATGAATTGTTAAACGTTTTCTTAAGTCTTAAAACAATTGTAAATTCTTGAAAATCGATTGATCGATGATCTAGATCGATGCGAATGTGTTCTTGATTTCTTTCGCACGATCTAGAGATCGACAATTGATCATTTGACTTTCAAGAAGCTATCTAGCGAATGTTTTTCATCGAATGGACAAAGGATAGGATGAGGAACCCTAATTCCTCGCAAGATCCTTGATCCTCGATGAATTCGACATCGATTTAGCATCAATTTGTTACTAGATAGGAAATCGTAATCTTGAATCTTCATCACATCTACAATTTACTCGATTCCTACGAGTTTTACTTCAAATCTTGAAACCCTTAAGTGATTGGAATTCTATCGAAACTCGATTCTCGATTGTTTATCATTTTCTTGATTCTTGATTAGAATAGTGACACTTGAACCCATCGATAAAATCTTGAATCATGTTTTCTTTTCTTTTCTATTAACTTTTCAATTCAAACAAATTAAACATACAAACGAATCGCACAATCCCTGTGGACGATCCGCACTCGCTAACGATCTACATCTGACACCGTAGTTGATTGCGGTCAAAATAATTCTTTGATTGTGAATTTTATTCATTTTCTAAATACCGACACAAAGAAACTTATTCGAGTTACACAACACAATCGGAATTAAGAATCAACCAATCAACACGACCTAACCCCTAAACCTAAAGGTTGCCAATTGGAGTGTCTCCTGATAACAACTATCGAAGGAGAATCCTAACAATGGCGAGCGACGATCCCCAACCGCCGACAACAACAATATGAATGCACAAACATATCCTCCAGAGTCGGTATAGCCCGCTCTCACAAACCCATCATCCTGCGGATGGAAAGATGGAGCTAAAGCTTAAGCAGTACCCAAGGCTTCCTGAAGCTTCTGCCCAAGACGGCAAGCGAACATGGTGCCTTCATTGGATACGACTCTCGAAGGAACTCCGTGCAACGCACAAACTTAACAAAGAACAACTTAGAAAACTGAGTATAACCGGACAACAAGCATCCGAATGGAGTCACACCCTGACTAAACCTGGGTATACGCCACAAAGAATATTCATGGAGATCTGCTCCCATTCCCACTTCGGAACGGTTTAAGGTTCCAACTCTCCAGCCGGTCTCAGATGCTCAACCAAAACACACAACAAGACAACACCTTCAAACGAAATCCGAAACTTCTCTTTACATCCTTGCCCACCCGTAACTATCTCACAAGTCACGTCAAATGCTGGTGGAACTTGAATGAGTACAGAGAGTTGACAGATGTGCCTGCTCTAGGATTTCACGTTTCTACCCAATAGTATCAGGTACACAAACGCATCCCTAAACTCAGCACACCCTTGTCACAAATCAAGGACTCCGAATTATTACCCAGCCGAGTTTGCTCAAGTATTTCTGACGAACGAGCATTGGCGGGCAGTGTCTCGCGAAAGCGATTAAGGAAAAGTGGTTGGGCGCGGACATGAGTAAGCTGTCCCCTCAGTAGAGGCGAACTTAAGCTATAATCAACGATCGCACAAGAACGGTGAATCTGCAGAAGACTATCTCAACAATCAAAATCCGCTGCAGGAAGATGTACATTAAGTTCTGGTAGTCCGTGAAAATCTGACACGACTCTCGAACAAGTAGTGTCTCCAAATCTCCAACGGAAGACCACCGCGGCCATCTCCAGATCGTGAGTGGAATATCCTGCTAGTACTTCCTCCAAATGTAGGGAAGCAAAAGCGATAACTTTATAGTGCCGCATCAGCGCAAAATCGAGCCCCACTCGCGAAACATCACAGTTACACAACAAAGTCGCCCGAACCAGAAAGCAAAGAAAGAACTGATGCAGTTGTTAATCGAATCTTCAACTGCCGAAAACTCTGCACACATGCCTCAGTCCAAAGAAAGAAACCTCCACTTCGGTCAATTCAGTCGACTCTGCAGCACTACACTAACGATCCTGTACGAAACAGCGGTAGAAACCTGCTAAGCCCAAAATCTGCGGACTTCCTTCCTGCACACAAGTCTGGGCCTAAGCTGTATGACCACGATCTCCCTCGGAACCTTACAAAACCGTCTCCCATGACTACAAGACCTAGGAGTCAACACAAACAAGCCTGAAGGAACACTCCGAGAATCTAACAAACAGCTGGCACTCTCCCAGCATCTGCATAACAAATCCTTAAGTGCTACTCCTGTCCCTCAAGACACATTAAAATAGACCAGAATGTCGTGAATAACACAACAATAACTGGTCGAGGAACGGCCTGAAGAAATCCGGTTCATTACATCTACTAATGCTGCTAGGTCATTGGTGAGTCCAACGACACCACCAAAACACACAAAGCCCGTAGCACACACAAGGCAGTCTTCGGAATGTCATCACTCCGAACCCGCAACAATGATGACCGGATCCCGAACAAACATTGAAAATATCTCGCACTCTGGAGCAGATTGAAGAAATCGTCAATGCGAGGTAAAGGATACCTATCCGCACGATAAGCCGGTTCAATTGGTGATCCATCAATATACAACCTCAACTGCCGTCTTCCTCCTTGATAAACAGAAATAGGAGCTCCTCAATGTGAAACACTCAGACGCACTAGCCCCCCAACAAACAACTCTGCAGCTGATCCTTAAGCTCCCTAAGCTCCGCCGGCTCATCTGGAACAACGTCGGAAAACTCTCGCACGATAAGAACCCGGTCCAACAAACCCACTGTCGCTCCGGTATCATGAATTAACGCAAAGAATCCTCGACATCCTCTCCTCAAAAGCCGACTAGCGAAAAAGGCTGAATTCGAGCTGTGAGAGGCGGCACCACTGTCCCCCTACACAACAAGAACTGACTTGCCGGGAAAACAAACCTGACAGTTTCCTCGTGGTAGTCCACAGACGCCTAGCGCGTAACTAACCAGTCCGTGCCCAGGAGAACGTCAAATCCAACATCTGTAGAAGGATCAAGTGACGGATGAATCTCCCAACCGATTGGCATACGACTGAAATACGTGTCGCGCAACAAAAGAATCGCTGACAGAAGTTAACACAACAAACAGCTGATCTAGCTAACACGAGTCCACTCATCCTAAACCTCTGCTACTCCCGCAACGGTCACGAAAGCTGTCTCGACGAATAAGCCTCTGTCTCTGAGCTGATACCCCGGTACGAGTCCTCCACGGTTCCGGAACTCCTGAAGTCTCTGAAATACGTGTCTCGTCAACTAGGGCTGCATCCACTAGTGCTAAGTAAGTTACGAAAAGCTGTGTGCTGATCGCAAGGAACAACTGGGTAACAGGGGTGACAACCTCCTGTCGCTGCGCTCCAATGGTCTCCACCAAAGAATTCATCGTCTGGCGCAAGTCCTGCATCTCTGCCACAAGCCTGATGATACTATCAGTCGAAGGCGAAATCGTCTGCACTTGTGCAACGAGCGTTCCATCCTGGTCAGTCCTCGCTCTCCCCGAGTCAATACTGACCTCGGCCCTCGCTGCACCTCACTGAGTCCCCATAGTCGTCGTCGACAAAGGCTATAAATAGGGACAGGATTCGATATGAACACGGAAATCGAATCACAAGGATATGAATCATCAAGGAAGGAATTTCAAGTAATTGTACTTAGGTCACTTTAGGCGGAGTACTGCATCGTGAGTATGCTGCAGACATACACACACTATGATACTCTGCTTAAGCTACCTTCTCCATCATATCAAAGCCATCCTACACTCCGTAAGGTAAAAACCTAGCGCTCTGATACCAACTTTGTCACGACCCGAAATTGGCACGTGACGACCCTAATACTACGCAACGTCTACAGGCGTAACGCAGTAAAAGAAAGCCAAAACCCAGAAATCTAAACCATTAAAATACCAGAAAAGATAAGAAACATTGTTTAAAAATCTTTGAAATCACAAACCAAATTCTTTAAAAGTCCAACTTTATTTCCTTTAAATTTCGGCAGCACCTCCCTTATAAAAACCAACACCAAAAATAGGTACAACATAAATATAAAGTAAAGCATCCCCAACGGGAGCAAATCCACACCCAAAGGCGGAAAACAACCACCACAACAAATATACGACGCCGTAGCGAAGAAATAGAAGACGGTATAAAGGAAACTGTATAAAAGACCATAAGTCACAACATAATATACAACATCGTCCTCACCAAGTCTCTAAGTCAATATGAAAATAGTAGATGGAGAGTACAGGGATACAACGAATATACAATACAATGAATAACCAAAAACCCACCTAAGCAAACTGCACACTGTGAGCTGATGCGGTATCCGTAGCAAAAGATGATAAGATGTGTGATAATAGCCTGCCTCTGACTATCCTGAGGAACACCTGCAAACACTGTGGCACAACGGGGGTGAGTTGCCAACTCGTGAATAGTAAATAACATATGCATGTAATCGCGAGTATGCACGTACATCGTGAATCTAACATGTGCAATTAATAGCAATAAAAAGTCATATGAATGCAATAATCATGAAAGGTACATTAGCAGGTACAACTAATACATGAAGCAATGCATATAAATAAAGGTATGTAAATGCAACAGTCATGAAAGGTACTCTAACATGTACTACTAATACATGAAGCAGTGCATAAACAATAAATGTGAAGTATGGAATGAAATATGTCATTTCCACGGAATCCCAACATCGTGGTAGGATCACAATCCATCAAGAAAAATCAAAATCCCAATTCCTCAAATCAGCCCCCAAATTGGCTCTCATATCATATAAGTCTCACAAATCCTGAATGTACAATATCGAATAAATCTCATATATCCTGAATGTACAAATCAGCAATCTCATAAATATCCTGTATCCAATATCAAATGAATCACCTATATCCCAAATCAAATTATCAAGTAAAAATCTAACATCCTAAATATACTTGCATTAATAAATATGATGATGTATATAATTTAATGTCAACACACATATATTAGCGTCCCATTCCACTAATATTGGTGTAAGGGCATATATAACAGCGGCCTAAACCCCTGTTATATATACAAAGGAGTAAAAAAGAAATATCATGAAACCAATGTGTCAAGCATCGACACAGAAATGCTGGTCTATCAGGTGCTGTCACCACGACTGGCCCCCTGATAGGTACGTATCACACGCTATACGAAAAGCACGAGTGCCTAGCTCTGACCCTCATCTTTCCACGTATCTATACGTACATGACTCCCAATGGTATCCCCATGATTACCGGCGAGTTATTGGTAATGTCACCGGAAAGTATGGTTCCCCCACTAACTCATCTCCTCACTGAGATTCTTTCCCCGGGGTACCTCCGGGCCCCACCATGTACCCAGACACGAACCCCTCCGTTCCTCGCGTGGGGAATATATATATCCGAACCAATAAATGTCATGGTGGCTGCTGAAATATTATATCAAGGGAAACCGGGTTTTTCAAATAATGCATAATTTCATGAACTCCCACGGTCCCCAAATCCAGAAAACATCATGAAAAATCCATATCTCAATGCGAAAATTCATGAATATAATATATGCAGCACAAAAGGAAAATATAAGCATATAAAGGAAAAGCCGCTAATTAACTGCAACAAGTTAATATAAATATCATGCGGTTCCTAATTTTCTCCAATTCTAAAATAACATTAGGTAAAGGTAAACATGTAGCTATAACCAGATGTATGTGAAAACATAAAGGTATAGCAAGATATATGTATCTACCTATAAGTAATGATGTAGTATACCCCCTGGGTATAAGTGAAATAGGTGGGCAAGGTATACCTGTAGCTATGTCATAAAGTATGCATGTACCTATCACTGATGGTACAATACTCTATAAGTATACAGATAACTAGCATGTAAGTATGTCAGAGTATATGTGTAAGCATGTAGGTATACAGTTGTTCTATAAGTCAATGCGTAAAGAAATATGAATCAAAGTCTCAATGTCTCTAACCAAGCAATATCATATCTATAAGTGGGTTGTGCGTGACATGGCAATTGTTGACGGTGTGTGTAGCATACAATCAGTGCTCGTGCAACATGAATCGTCAATAATATGTGCAGTGTCCTAAGGACACTAGTCCAAGCACAACAATTTCTAAGTAATAGGGTAAATGCGCAATTCTAAATATGACATAGAATATACGACAGAAATAACATCTCTATCCCAGACGCATAACGCCATGCGGGCGATTCCCCTGTAGATGTTAAATCTACTCACCAACGCTCCTGGCTAAGTGAAGCCTACCACATGTTTTCCCTTGTCATAGCGTCCAAAGTCCCCGCTTGCGAACCTAAAATTTCACAAACACATCACATAAGCAAAAATCCTAAAATGATGAAAAGACAACGAAACGCGATGAAAATGCCCGGAAAATTACACTGCGCGCTTAGCGCATCTATCGCGCACGACATCGTCCAAAAACCCTAATTGGGGTCGCTAAACTACAAAACACTAAGTCTAGACTCCGATTGTCCCGATCGCGCAACACAACACAAAAATTACGAGAAATACAATAGATATAATCTCCCAACGACCAATCGAACCCTCGTCGGAAAAACCCCGAAATCTAATAAGCAACCTATCGCAATATTTCGCACTAGTTTCAAGCTAATGAATATCTAGCGATTAAAAACAACTTAAAATAGCCTAACTAATCTATCTAAACCATTCCTATATTTTTAACACTCGCTAATTATGTTTTAGCAAAAATCTAGTAAGCTAATTGCATAATTAAACAAAGTGTTCATTAGCAAAAATTAACATTTTCTACTAGGTTAATCATCTCCAAAACACAAATTAACACTTCAAATGAACACTAAACACTTAACAAAATTTAACCCTAACATGAATTTCTTAAACCAAATATAAATGAATTAATCATAATTTAAAAACTAAACTAAACACATAATTAGCTAACTAAATTAGCTAGAATAAGATTAAAGCAAATATAAAAGGATTAAGGCAAGAATTATACCTCCCCAAGAACACAAAATGAATCTTAATCCAATATCTTAGCATCAAAAACCATGCTTTATTGAAGATCCATGAAGGATTAGTGAAGGAAATGATTATATTTGAATTTTTGTTATTTTATTTGGATTTTTCATGATTTATTTGATGCAAAATGAGTTGAAAAAGAGTGGGAATGATGGAGGGCAGAAAGGGGAAGGGAAGGGCCGGCCAAGGGGGTGAGGAGGGTATTTTTGTGAATTTTTTGTGAAGAAATTGCTTGGAAAAAGAGTAATAAATGCTAATAAATGCACTTTGCCACCTTTACACATTTTCTTTTCTATTTAAAATAAAACCTTTTGCACTCAAAAAAATATCTAGATATTTAAAAAGAAGTTTCCAAAATATTCTAGTGACAAAAAATAAATTTATTCTTAAGAAAAGAAATTTCCCGATTTACGTGCACCAAATACCGCTTAAAATAATATTTTATTTGAGAAAAATTCTATCTGAACCAAAACCTCCCAAATACCCCTAAAGTTCACGCACAAGCTTTATTTTCGCTAAAAAAACTGCCGGCAAGCTGATACGGACGTTTGATCGAAATCGGGTTAAAACGGGAAAAAACCGACAATTTTGACCTAAAACGGGAAAATTCACAAAACGATTTCCAAAACGTTACACGTGGATTCTCGCACGCGCAGAAAGGAAAGAAGAAGAGGGAAAGAAAATGTGAGCGGGAGAGAGAGAGGGACGTGGGGTTTCTGTAACATGTGAATACAAAATATAAATATATAAAACAGAGGGGAGAGAGAGTTGAGAGCTATTAGGATTTATTGAAAATCTTTTAAAATATAATTGGTTAAATTTTTTTTAAAACGTTTAATATATATACATATATATAATATTTAAAGAATATAATATTAGGGAAGTTTGAGTTTTTGGCCAATACAAACATAGTCCAAAACACGTCCGGGTCGGATCTAAAATTTCAGTTTTAAAATACAAAAAGTATACGTGTCGACCAAAACTAAAATTGGATATCCGGGTAACGAAAATGCATACCCCCAAGAACGGATGAACGTACGTGCGCGTAGCCATCCAAACAAGTCTGTTTCACTGCACGGGACGAGAACAAGATGCGCGGATGCTACCACAGGGTTAGGGGTATCAAGCAGCCATGCAATGTATTTTTTTTAAAATATTTTATGTGACTTTAAATGTTATGTTGAAAAATACAGATGCCAGATAATACCAGTATGCAGCATGTATAAATGAAAGTGCACGAGTCCACGTAACAAGTCAAGATAAATCATAAACATGAATCAAGACGGGTTTCCAGCAAACGGGTCGGGTCGGATGCAAATACGGATGTCAAATACACTATTCACACCCAAAACACAATAAATCAAGAAAAGGCCATAAATAAAGAAATACCCAGGTATAAATGAACTAGGGTGTTACATTATACCCAACTACAAAAATAATTTCGTCCTCGAAATTCCCAAAACAAGAAAGGACAAACAAACATGAATCTACGAGAAGAGGCGTGGAAACTTCTGTCGAATCTCGTCTTTTCATTACCAAGTCGATTCTCCATGCGAGCAATTTCCTAAGAAACAAGTAAGAGAGGGACAACCTTGTTCTTAAGGACCTTATCTCTTCGATCAACAATAAACATCGGTCGTTCCTCAAAGGACAAATCCTCCCTTACAGTCAGTTCCGAATGATCCAGCACGTGTGTTTCATCTCGAACATACTTACGGAGTTGAGATACATGAAACACGTTATGAACATTCGCCAAATATGGTGGTAAAGCCAATCGATAAGCCACTTCTCCAACACGCTCCAAAATCTCGAAAGGCCCCACGAATCGAGGACTAAGCTTGCCTCGACTCCCAAAACGAATCACTCCTCTAGTCGGTGATATCTTCAAGAATACCAGATCACCAACAACGAACTCTAGAGGTCTTTTCGATGTATCGGCCCAACTCTTCTGCCGATCTTATGCTGCCTTCATGTGATTCCGGATAGTATTAAGCTTCTCTACTGTTTGCACGAACAAATCCGGTCCCAATAATCTTCGTTCTCCAACATCAAATCTCCGACAATCTTCAATAAGCTCCTTCTGTGTAGTCAACATCCGAATTTCTGGCAACCGACTAAGAGCATCAGGCACTACATTAACTTTCCCCTGATGGTACTTAAGATCAAGATCATAGTCAGCCATCAGCTCCAACCATCTGTGCTCTCTCATGTTGAGCACTTTCTGCGTGAACACATACTTTAAGCTTTTGTGATCGGTGAATACTTCGACCCTTTCGTCCAATAAGTAGTGTCTCCAAATCTTCAAAGCGAAAATTACTGCTGCAAGCTCCAAATCATGGGTTGGGTAATTCTTCTCATGGGTCTTCAACTGTCTCGATGCGTAAGCTATAACTTTTCCATGCTGCATTAAAACACATCCCAAACCTTTCCCAGATGTGTCGTTGTGAATCACCAATCCTCTGGAACCGTATGGTACGGTAAAAATAGGAGCGGTTATCAATCTCTGCTTCAATACCTCAAAAGATGACGCACACTTATCCGTCCATAAGAACGGTACTTCATTTTGCGTAAGCTTGGTCAAAGGCTCAGCAAAACGAGCAAAATTCTCCATAAATCTTCTGTAATATCCGGCAAGTCCAAGAAAACTTCTGATCTCTGCTTCGTTCTTCGGAATCAGCCAATCTTGAACTGCTGCAATTTTTCAGGGTCAACGGCGATTCCATCTCCGGATACAACATGCCCCAAAAAACTTCACTTCATCAAGCCAAAACTCGCAATTTTTCATCTTTGCATACAATCTTTCTTGCCTCAATATCTGTAGTGTGATCTTCAAGTGTTTTGCATGCTCCTCTAGGCTCCTCGAGTAGACCAGAATATCATCGATGAACACCACTATAAACCGGTCTAAGAATGGTGAAAAGATTCGGTTCATCAAGTCCATAAATATCGCCGGTTCATTCGTGACTCCGAATGGCATCACTAAATACTCGTAATGTCCATATCAAGTTCGGAACGCAGTCTTGCAAATATCCTCTGATTTAACTCGGACCTGATGATATCCGGATCACAAATCCAGCTTCTAGAATACCCTCGCGCCACTGAGTTGCTCGAATAATTCGTCAATGCGAGGGATCGGGTACTTGTTCTTAATAGTCACCCGGTTCAATTCTCGATAATCGATGCACATCCTCCGTGTGCCATCTTTCTTCTTGACTAGAAGAACTGGAGCTCCCTAAGGTGAGTTACTGCTGCGAATCCAACCCTTCTCAAGCAATTCAGTAACCCGCTTCTTGACTTCTTCCAATTCCGCTGGTGCCATTGGATAGTACGCCTTTGAGATTGGCGTTGCACCATGAACAAGATCAATAACGAACTCCACATCTCGTTTTGGCGGTAAACCCGAGATGTCCTCGAACACGTCCATGAACTCTCGAACTACAGCTGGCGCTTCCTTCCTTATCAACTTCCATCGACAAAAGAACGGCGCTTGTCGGCCTAGTCCTAAACTCGACTGGCCTGACAGAACTGCTTCCTGCAGCAAAACAAACTCCGGATGTCCGGGAACATGGAAAATCACTTTCCTTGCCCTACAATCAATGTGAGCGTGGAAAGTGTCAAGAAAATCCATTCCAAAGACAACACCAAACAATGGGATGCACCAGAAGCGAATAATACCAATGCGGGGAAAACATGAACAAGTAGGATACCGAAAATGACTTCATCTGAAGCCAAGACACTGAAGAAGATAAGCACGGTAAACAGGATTCAAGCTTGTGATAAAACACAAACTGGTAAGCAATGAAACTGGGAGAACCAAGGTAATATAACGTCCATGAAACAAGGAAATGAATCAAGACCAGGACTCCAAGTTACTCAAATAGAGTACCTCATTGTAACCATGCTGCAGTTCATAGTTACAATAACATAACTCCGTCCAAGTCGCCCAAATCCTACTATCAGAATCAAAAGAATAGGAAAGGATAACCAATAGGGAACCAAAAAGATTTCAAGCCGAGATGCAAAGTTGTTTGCATATCGTCAAGACAAGGGTCAAGAGAAAGATATGATTCAAGAATCACGATAACAATATGGCAAGACATGTTCCTAATTACGGATTTTCTGATTCGTGTATTGGGTCCAATAACCAACTACAAAAGAATCAAACCCGATTAACCTAAATCCTATGGCTCTGATCCCAAACAAACCCTGTCACGCCTCGCTTCCCAGAGTGCGCTAAGATCGGCACGTGACAGAGCCAACCATGCTACCTGTGGCTAAGAAACATCCTTCCACAGTCACATTACGGCTGTCTAGAGATATCAAGAACAAGAAAATAAAATAAACTATCTAGTACATGTCCATGAGCCAGAATAAACGAGTCAAGAAATAATATGCGGAAGCAATAAATCCAATAAACAAAACAATCTAGAAGGTACGTCCCAAATATGGGCTCACATCAAGAAATAAAAAAAATGCTGAAAGGAAACTAAACTAAACTGGAATACTAACAGGTCCTCACTGCTCGGCCTGTCGACTGAAGTACTCTTGCTCGGCCAGCGACAAGGGTAGCGAATCTAGGCCATGCAAAACCCAGACGTCAGCACGTCATAATATCAACAATAATATAATCAGTGGGTAACAGGATATGCAGGCATGAATTATAAATGTAACATGAATGTAATAAGTAAGAACGGATATCGAACAATGAAGTGTAACAGTATAGGTGAAGTGCAACGATAAAACTAAACCGTGCTACTGGGTTAACTACTCTCAAGTCTGTGAAATCAATTTAATGAATCATCGATGTAACTCAATAGTTTCCTGTGCATGCCCGGGACAACGGTCAAGACTCTCGGGCTGAATCTGAGATATGCCGCTAGGCAGTAAACATGTAACATGTACAGACGAATGATGTCAGCAGCAGCATCCCGAGGCTGGCGTAGCCTGTAAAACTGATCAGTATAAGCATCGAACTATCGAGTTACAAGTCAGGTTTCATCATTGATTTCCCTATACCCCCAAGTTATGTGTTCAAGTCAGGTATTGATAAATCTGAAGCTAATGCCAACACATGATCAAGCAGGAACAGGTTTGTCTGTAAAGACAACAGGATATGTCCATCGGGACAACATGTCAGTATTGTCGGCATTATAAACAGAATTAGGTAACATGTCAAGTAGTGATATATCAGGTCATGTCAGGTAATGTACATGTATCAAGTGAGTGCCCAACAGTAAAATGTAGCAAGTATTGAATCAGCGTGAAATGCGGATGTATGATAACAGCATGGGTGTACAAATATCCACTAGGGGTTATACCATGACTAAGCAGGATGCACAATATCAAGCATGGGGTACTAATGTATTAATAATATGAGTTAATGTAATATGGGGTGCAATTAGGTATGTAGACACAAATGAACATGGATGCTCAAATAACTATCAAGGTTTACAACTACAGTTCCATGATTATGTAGGATGCACACTATTGAACATGGAGTACTAATACAACAATAGTATGAAACAATGTGACATGGCATGCAAATTGATATATAATTAATGGTATGGATGCCCAAACATCGATTAGGGTTGTATTTATAGTTCCAAAACTAAGTGGGAAGCAAACGGACATCGTAAAACAGTAAAATGATAACAGGGGATGTACAATACACTAAACATGAAATATTATTATTAATATGGATGTACTATATATCATAGCATGTAGCAAGATAAACTTGCCTCGATGGATCATGCGACGGGTACGTACGACACGTACGACGTCGGGTAAACGTAGAAAAACCGCACCCGCGCACGGGACGGGTCCAGGCAAGGCAAGAGGGTGATCACGCAGGCAAGGTATGTTCACTGGATCGTCGGCAGCAGCACGGCTCCAGCGGTGATCACCGGAAAAGGTGAAATCAAAAAAGAAAAGAAAAGAGAAGAAGAAGATGATGAAGAACTGTGGTGGTTTGGTGCTCAGGTGTTTGGCTCAGGGGTTAGAGAAAGGTGCGATGGGGTAACGACGAGGTCATGGGTCACCGGAGATGGTGTTTCATGGCTAAGGCAGTGGGTTGCGGCAAGCAGCTAGGGTCGGGTTCAGTGCAAGGAAGAGCAAAGGATCGTGGCTAGTAGGGGAGGATAGGAGAGAGGAGAGAAGATGGTGGCGAAGGATGAAGCCAGGGATCGGAACTCCGATGGCTAGGGTGCAGGGTTCTTGCGGCGTCGGTTCTTGAGTTGCAGCGAAGTCGGGTTTTCATGGTTGGTGGTGGTGTGAGGTTGGGAGAAAGGAGGAGAGGGGATAGAGATGAGGTTTAGGTCAAGAAGAGAGAGTGGAAGGGATGAAAATGATGAGGGGTCACTGATCGCACGCTTTTGGCGTGTCGGATGTTCAAAGTTCTAAAGTTATAACTGCGATCAGGACGGTGTCGCTTCGCAGCTGGCCGGTTGAGCACGGGTCGATCCACAGGGAGATGGTTGTATGTCCGTTCGAGTTTTAGACGAGTCAATAAAGAATGTGTATATGTTTGTTCAAATCTAACCTATGTGTTTTATATGCAAGTATAAAGTTGTTAAGAAAAAGATACGAAAGTGTAAGCTAAAGAAATCCGCACTCAAAACCTTTGAGCCGAGTCTTGACGAATTGAAGCTAGAGCAATCGGCAACAACGTGGATTAGGGTACTTAAGCACGGTATTCGTGGAATCCGGCTTATTGACCCTTGTCCGTCCGTTCTTGTCTCTTTCTTTCGCCTCCGACCAAATCGAACGCAACCGGTCGCGGTTAGGAATCACCGTTACCTTGGTAGGGTAGGGTGCTTAACGGAGCGCTTACGTATCTTTTGGGCGGAGTTCAATTGAAAATAACGGGAAAAGGAAATGAGCAAAGAAACATTAACTTACAATATCGTATTTATTCTTAACAACAATAATTACAACCATTCACAAAACGAACCAAAAAGAGAGAACAAAAAGATAAAAAAAGACAAGAAAAGATTACAAGCAAGTAATTAAATTGCATAGTAATAAAAGACAAGAATGAAAAATGCAAGAAAGAGATAAGCAAGAAAGTAACACTAAGAACCATAAAACTCAAGACAAGCCATGGGATCAATAGCCAGCCCTTAAACTTGCAAGCTCAATCAAGAGGTTGCAAGATCAAGAGAAGGGTAAAGAACTGTCACGCCCCGCTTCCCAAAATACGGAATACGAGGGGTAGACAAGGCCAGCCATGCTCCTACGGTCAAGGAAAAGTCCTGCCGTAGTCACACTTCGGCTTCTAGCTTTTCATGGTAAACAGTAAATGTTGCGCAGGTAATGGGAAAATGCAGTAACTGAAAGGAACACTGTAAAGACTGACCTGAAGTGGAACAAATGAAAGTAACTCGGGAAGGCGAGTCCAGAAGTCTGTGAAGCACGGCTAGTTCTGATCCAGGCTAAATCTTCTCCTCACACTGAGCATGCATACTCAGGTCGTCAGAGCGACACAATAGCAATATAATATATATAATCAAGTAACAGTTCTAACAGTGGTGAATGACATGAATAACAGTAAATCAATAACAGCATGAATATAAATGAACGGGGATAAATGCAGCGGAAAAATAAAGCAGTATAACAATATGTCACGAATGTCAAGACAGTATAGAATGAATGTAAATGACAGTAACCCTATCAGTCTCTAAGTCTCACTGCACAGGTCAATAAGCCTATCGTCAGTCTAAGTGTGAGAGTCAACCACTCGCGAGTGTCCTCCACCCAAGGGTAGAACCCAAGGGCAAGGGACCACGGGCCCAACATGTAACGAATGTATCACGGTGTATATATCACGTACCCTGTAAATCTCCATATAACTCCCTAAATATATAAGCCGGCATGGGACTCCCGAGATTCTGTTGAATTCACACTTGAACTACCCCACACCCCGAGGTCTACATCAAACACTAACCATAACCCTAAATACTAATCGATCCGTGACAAGTCTGCGCGAGAACTGGAGGCAGGACCTCCATCAAGCACGTCCCGACTAATACCTAAGATAAATAGCAGTGTCGGATGCCTTATCTGTGACATCCGTGCAAGCGCTTCCATAAGTGTCCCATACCACTTATAGTCACACGTACACGCATTCCACAGACGTCGACAATGCAATAGAATAAAAGGGACACTGATTGTGCACAAGTACGTATCACTTTCACTCAATCACGAATACACGAACACTGACGTACTTGCCACAATCACCACTAAGATCTAACACTGGGTAAATGCACGATGTCACTAGGTTATCAATACAATGACATGGGTATGATATGATGCGTGAACAAGTATATAAACATAGTGAGGATGTTATGAAACCGCATTCTTTCACTTGCACGATTTATCATGAAACATATGTATATAATTTGGCGAAATGACAAACAGGCAGTAATTAATATGTTCAGTTATCTATCCATCTAATTTGGTTTCGAGCCAATCGGGTTTCTGGATCATTAGTTATAACTGTTTCATTTTAAGCGCACGCGGCTGAAAATCCGATTTCAGAATCAGGAATCCATTTCGCAACGCATTTAAACCCCAGTTGGGATCATAATTTAGCGACGCTACAGTTGGATGAATTCTAGGGTTTTCAGTAAAGTTTTCAACGCAACAATCGGATCTTCAATCGCGTCTGTACGTTAGGAGTTACCATCTGTTTAGTATTAACATGTCAATTCTGATTCTGCTGGGACTGTTATGTGTCCCGATCTTCTAAATTACAGATTAAATAGTAAATGATAACGAAACAGGATGAAATTAATTGTGTTGTCTAGCTAACAGAGTTATCTACAATAAGCAGTGGAGTTCCGCAACCTACAAGTTAAGGAAATCCTATGGTATCCATTACGGGACAGCAAGCACAATTTGAGTCGCTCTGGACTGAAGTCCAGAGTCGCACTCCGATACAATTATCATCACGATTTAGGTACAGGAATGTCTGGAAACTAGCATAGGGTTAAATTTCATCGAGTCGGCTTCGATTTGAGCCCTCGAACGCACCATTCTAATATGTATATGATTTATGGTGAATTTAACGGTTTTCAGGTGCAATGAGATTCAGTTTTTCGGTTAAACTTAGGGGTAGTTGTTTTAGTCGTCAACGATCAAATTATCCAACGAAAATCACACACTATGTTCACAGCCCTACGGGCCAACCTACACCATCGAGTTCCGTCAAATTTGATAAGGTTTTCCTAAGGGAACAAGCATCGAACAGTTGTGTTGCAATGTTTTAATATAAGATAACATGGGATATATATACGATATTGATTTGTAACATATATAGAATAGCATGAAAGCAAGTAAGAACTTGCCTGACGACGCTTTGGCGATGCACGGCAGTGAAGGCAGTGGTGTCACGCTTGGGCACGAAGTAGCAACAAAACGACGAGCCTCGGCTGGGCTTGGCTCGAACTTGGTGCCGGGTTGTTGCGAGCTTAGGCGATGGGTGAGACGAGGCAGCTGTTGCGGGCTCGGGCAATGCTGTAGTGGTGGTCGATTGATAGGAGGAGAGAGAGAGAATTAGAGTTAGACAGAGAGAGAGAGAGAGTTAGGCAGAGGGGGAGAGTTAGATTTAGAGAGAGGGGAGGTTAGAGATAGAGAGACAGAGAGAGTGAGAGAGTGTGTTGTAGTGAGAGAGAGGAGAGGGAGAGTAGAGAGTGAGAGAGACAGAGAGATAGAGGGATTGAGAGAGAGAGTGGGAGAGAGAGCTGGGAGAGAGAAGCCTGTGAGAGAGAGAGAGAGCTCGGAGGGAACGAGAGAGAGTGAGAAGTGATCGGAGGTCGGGGAGTGAGGTCGACGAGGATGATGTTGATGATGTGTCGACGACGGTGCAGTGGGCCCGCCGACGAGAGGTGTAGGAGGCGGGGCTCAGGCGAAATGGGTTGGATGCAGGGGTGCTCGTGATCGTTGGGGTTTTGGTGAAGTTGGGTGCAGGTGTAGGCGCTCGGGCAGTGGAGGAAGAGTAGGGAGGGGCGAGGTCGTGGTCGTCGCCGTCGGGCGAGCGGAGTTGGTGGGAGGAGTCGAGGAGGAGGAGCTCGGTGATGAGTGGGTTCGAGAAAAGAGAACGGGAGCAGAGAGTGAGGGGTAGTCGCGAGGGAAAGAGAAAGAGAATGTGGAGGCGATAGGATGGAGAGAGGGGAGGTAGTGGGGACGGAGTCGCGCGTCGTGGGGTAACGGCTCGCGACGAGGGCGTGGGCGACGGCGGAGGAGGCGGGTCGCGCGCGCACGCGAGCGGGAAATTCGGCAGGGAGCCGTTGGGGATTTAAGGAGAAGATGAACAGGAATCGCGTTGGGGAAAGGCTGAGGAAGTGGGCCGGGCCAGCGAATTTGCACAAAGAATTAAAGGAGAAGAGCTGGGCCAGCATTGGGCTTAGGAAAAATAAGAATTAGAGAAGGGAACGGGCCGGTAGAAGTATAGAGAATAAGGAAAATTAGAACAAGGCCGGGCTTGGAATAAATTAAGAGGAATAGAGGAATGGGGCTGAAGAAATAGGCCGGCAAAAAAATAATTTATTTGTAAAAGAAAATATATTGGGCTGAGAGAGGAAATAGGGCGGGAAAAATTTGAAGGAAAAAGTCGGGCCCGGTGAAAGTTTGGAATAAATGAAATGTGATGGGTTGAGGAAATTTCGCTGGCTCGGGTATTTGTAAAAGAATATAGGAGTAGGGGATTAGGATTAGGGTTCATCACAAGAAAATAATTATGAATATTGGAAGGGGCCGGGCTTCTGGGCTCGGTGAATTGAAAAGAAAATGGTGGGAAAAAGAGTGTGGGCTAAGGAATTTGTTTTGAGTTTTATTGATGAAGAAGGTAGGGTTTAGAATGAAATAAATTTATAAATAAAATAAATAATTTATAAATGAAATGAATAGAATTGTAATTAATAATAAATAGAACTCTAGAGTATAAAATACTGATTTTGGTATAAGAAAGGCTGGGTATTACATCATACCACCCTTACAAAAATTTCGTCCTCGAAATTTAAAATAACCGATAGGTTATACCAACATAAGCGAAAGCTATTATATTGCACACCAACATAAAAGATTTAATATCAATACGAGGACAAAAAGTTTTAAAATAGGTATAAGTAAGAACAACGTACGGAAAGGTAGGTCTAAAAAACTATAATGCAGGAATAACTATAAGGGTAACTTCACATATTGAAATATAAATAACGACAATAACGAACAATATCATTCGAGGCGTACTCGATAAATTGAAATTTAACCATATGCACGTATATTCATAATAAAGTAGCATAGCAGAAATAATACGTATCAAGTATAACCACTTATAATAGTAACAACACAACACTCGAAGATAAAGTAACCATAATGAGGTAGTGAAAGCTTAGACGTTAGGTTAAAACATTTTAAGACAATTTATCGATCGATTAGTTTAAATCAACTTAGAAAACTCTCATAACGGAAAAAGGAAACATGGAACAATATATACGCAGTGTAAGTTTGCGCTACTGAAAACGAGATTAATAATAGCGTACTTAAGACATGTGAAATAGAGTAATCAATAAAACGTACTCTTTGATAAATTTAAAGTACTGAAAACTAAATTTTGAATAACAGTGTCCCTAAATATAATTAGGGTAATAGGAAGAACACAAAATGTATAGGCTGGCTAGGGTAAGGGATTCAAGGAAATGTGGGTCATTCAAAGGTTGGAATGTGGCGGTTTTAGGCTGAAGATCATGGAGATTGGGAATCGGGTCAGCATAGAAATTAAGGGTGAGCAACGAAAGAATACAAAAGGAAAAGTGTGGGGGAAACAACAGTCGGCACAACACACGAATCAAAAGTTGAAGAGTTAGTGAACTCGGAAGTTCCACAAGAACTGTTCTCCTCCCAGAAGGATCTCAAACGGGTACAGACGAGAGATGAAGGGTGGCTTACTCCAAGGATCAGGGTGCGGTACTTTCTAATCGAACTGGGAGTGAAACCATACAATGAGTAGGGGTGGACAGTCAGGGAACTCAGCAAAAGTAAATGGATATGGGAAAAATAAACAAGTATCAAACGAACCAATAATCAAAAGGTTTACGAATTCAGAAGATTTATTTCATTCAAGAAAATTGAAACAAGACATTCTCAAGAACGATAAGTGGCCCTAAACTATACATATTTTATTTGGCCAGAAAGACAACATCAAGAGAAGTTCCGTCAGTCGCGGTGGTGGAGATTCAGCAGGTTGCGGTAGGCTCGTGCGCTCAGGTAGGGGCGTCCATTTCCATAGCGCCTCGCAGGTATCTCTATTGGAAGTCCTTCCACCACAGGATCTTGACTTTCTGGTCCTTCTTCCTCGGATAGAGCTTCTTCATCGAGATCTGATTCCATGTGATCCTCTCCTCCTGGGTTCTCTTCAGGATCTTCTTCTTCTTCGTCGGGATCAGCTATCACGTTAAACTCTGGGGCGTCTACTCCTTCGTCCTCTGAATCATTGTTACCGAAATTGACCTGGGGATCGTTGACTTCATCATCAGAACTCGTCAGTGTGTGATCTAGGGAAACGCATGACTGTACATCCTCGTCTAGATTCGGCGCTGCTCCAGGGTGGGCCATGGTCTGAAAGAAAGAGAAGTCATGATTAGACGGTGGAATACATCGAGGAAGGCTCAAGGTATGAAACATAGGAGAATATACGGTTGCAGGAACTGAAAGATCAAAATGAAATACTGTGATAATGAATAGAATTTGACATAAAGAAAGCATGAGAATGATTCAAATTTCATTGCATTCAACTAAAAGTTCAACGGATACAAGGTTTCAAACGGAAGGAAACATTCAAAAAAACGACAATATTATTACTGAAAGTAGATAACATGAAAAATCATTCTTCGGCTACTATAACATTGCATTCTCGTCGCGTGAGTTGAATCCTGTGTTTGATCCGTGTCACGACCCGAAAGTACGGAACGTGACTGGCGCTTAGATTACGAGACGTCTAAAGGCGTACCGTAACCTCAGTCAGCCAAAGCCCAGAAATCTAACCCAAAATCAAAAGAGAGTGAAGGAAAACCTTAAATGAAAACGGTTTTGAAATCAATTAAGTTGCATAGAATCCCTTTTTTTTGAAATATCAAAAATTTCCGAAAATTTCGGCAGAGCCTCCCCTGTATTTTCTATCCCCCAAAATGGGTACAACAAGATAATAAACATTTAATCATAAAAATGGCTTCCCCAAGCGGGAGCTAGCTCTTCGCCCAAGGCGGATCACAACCACATGCAATATAATAGTAATATCAAGAAAAGAGCAAAAGAAAACACAAAAATACCAGAAAACACACATCGGCTCAAGTGAGCTCGATCCAAAAGAACCACAAATATACAAGTCTCCCTGTCTCATCACTAAGTCGCATATACAATATGAAATGGTAGATGGAGAATACTAGATACAATGATAAAGCAAAAGAAATAAAGTATGCTCGCAACCCACCTACGGGCGAAGTCGCGAGTCTGAGCAAAATGAGCTGATGATAAGATAGCCCGCCGCTACAAAGATGACGGGTCCGACCTGCAAGACACTGTGGCACAACGGGGGTGAGTTGCCAGCTCGTGAGTAAATATAACATCTAATAAGGCAATCGTAAGAATGCACGCAATGCACCACAACATGCATGTCCATATGTGCTATAATAACTCTAGTATGCATGCACATGTATGCAATATCTTTTCTAACTCTTTAAGTGTTTTAACTGTTAAAGTTACTGCATTCTTAACTTTTAGAAAACGAATGTCTGCATAATAGCTAAATATCATCAAGAAATCCTCAGAAAACCCGTGTCAAGCATCGACACCAAATAGGAATCATATCTGTCTCAATGTCGGGCTCCGTCAGTCCTGATCGGCCCATATCATAAATCTCATGACAACGGTCGGTATCCTCCGGATATCCGCCGTACCAGACATCACCGGTAGGTAGTCTTCCCCTGTCAGGCTCATCGTCTACAACTCGATCTTCTTGCCCCGGGGTACCATACCGGGCCCACCATGTACCCGAGACGGTTCCTCCACTCCTCGAATCGGGTCTCGAAATCCATCAGAAAACATGAAAACTCATGGTGGACGACACATACATCACGAGAAAACCGCAACTTTGTTTTTAAAAATGATAAATATAAGCTTTTGTTAAATTCTTGCGGTTTTCCCCAAAAATCCAGAAATCACAGCAAAACTGAAATCCTCAAGAAAATCATAATGTCCACATGTTATATATATATGACAAATGTCTATGATATCAATGTGTATGATGTAAATTTTAGCTAGAGTTCTATGTAAATATGATGATGATGCGAGATATATGCATGCGATGCAGTTTCATATATCAAGTATGAATGCAGGTGACGATATTAAGATAAACAGGTTCTATCGTGCACGTGGCATGTCAATTACCAAAGGCGTGTGTGTCACATGAATAGTGAGCGTGCAACAGATGCCAATGGTAATGGTGTTCGTGTCCTACGAAGTGATATCGCATATGTATATATGAATGTCATATGAATGTCCATGCAATCTAGTATAGGGTTAGCTGTAAGGGTATGCAATGTACATAAATGGATAGGCTAGCTAACAATATAATTATTGCATAAGTAGGGTAATCCTAACTAAGGGGGGGCGCCTCGCGCCATCCAGACGATTCCCCCGTAGATGAATATATCTACTCACCAGAAATCCCCGCTAATCTGATCCGGCCACCGCTTTGCCTTTGCGCGCCGTGTCCGATGTTTCTCCGACCGATCCTATATTTGCACAATACCAAGCATAAGGTTACAACACCTAAAACGATGCAAGTCACTATATACAATTATTGACGCTCTCAATTTAATCATAGCACGCCCTCGGTGCGCGGGAAAACGCACGAAAATCGCTAATTTTTAGCTAAAATCGTCATTTCGGGGAAATCGACAAAACTAAAACCCGGCTAAACAAAACTCCGCATTCACACACCCTAATAGTCGTATAAGATGTTAATTATATCGCCTAAATAACACAATTAGATCACCTCCTAAAATTTTAGAAAAACTAGTAAGCAATTAGCATAGCGATTCTATGTAAATGTCGAAATTTTATCGATCTAGCGAACGCAACATCGCTCAATTAATCACTCTAACCAATTGGATAACCAAAGCCCTAACTTGAATCCATCAACCATGCTACAAACCCTAATTACAACATCAATTCCCTTTCTTGAATTTCCTAAACAAGAATTCATAAGCAAATTACACACTAAAACTACTAAATCTAGCAACTTAAACAACAATTAACAACTAGATTAGGATTTATACCTTCCAAGTTATGATCCTCTTGCAATTAGCCTCTAAAGATGCCTCTTTTCTCCTTGTATTAGTCCAATTTGGGGTTGAGAAGGAATGGAATAGGGTTTAGGTTTGAATTAGAGAAGAAAAGTGTGAATTTTTGTGGATTTCGGAGGATTTTTTGCAAGAATTTTGAGCTAAACAAAATGGGGGAAATGGGAGGGGTTTGCTGCAGGTAGCACGACCTGGAGGTGGAGGAGGGTGTGTTTGTGTGAATGGTGTAGAAAATTCTACACAAAAACCCTTTCCCAAGCTCAATTAATGACTATCACATCAACTTTTACACAAAAAACCCCATTTTAAGCCATTTTTCCATTAAATTTCAAACCATAAAACTAAAAATGTGAAAGTCATGACAAAATTTTTTTTACACCTTATTTTAGCTTATAAAGACTCCTAATTAAGAAATTTACCTAATTAAATTTGTATTTATCCCTAATTAAATGTATTTAAAAAGGCTTAAAATAATAAAAAAAATAATTAATTACGAAATTTTTTTTATTTAACTAGAAAATTATAAATGACATTTTAGTGACAAAATTATAGTAATATCTTATCTAAATTTTGTATAATTAGGTCTACAAAGAAAAATACCTATTTTGACTTTTTACGGAAAAAGCCGAAAAATTTGCCGATTACCGAAAAACTGCCTAAACGATTTTCGAAGGGTTACAATCTTCCCCCCTTAAAGAAATTCGGTCCCCGAATTTAGAATTTAACTACGCGTACCTTCAAAAAGATGGGGATATCTCTTCCTCATCTCGACCTCGGTCTCCCAGGTGACTTCCTCGCTGTTCGGGCCACGCCAAAGGACCTTGACAGACGGTATGACCTTCGACCTCAATTTCTTCACCTGCCGATCCAAGATGACCACCGACTGCTCGGTGAAAGAAAGATCACGCTCTAACTGGATCGTCTGGTGCTGAATCGCCTGGGAAGGATCATGAAGGTACTTGCGGAGCATCGAGACATGGAATACGGGGTGAACATCGGGGAAGCTGGGCGGAAGAGCTAACCGATAAGCGACTGAACCAACACGTTCTAGGATCTCGAAAGGACCAACATATCTAGGACTCAGTTTCCCTTTCCGCCCAAATCTCATCACACCTTTCATCGGAGAGACCTTCAGGAAAACATGATCGCCAACAGCGAATTCGAGTCGGCGACGACGCCTGTCAGCATAAGATTTCTGCCTGCTCTGTGCCGCTCTCATCCTGTCCCGAATTAGCTGTATTTTCTCGGTTGTCTCCTGTACGATCTGCGGCCCCAAAATACTGCTCTCCCTGAGCTCTGTCCAACATACCGGCGATCGACATCTCCTCCCATATAAAGCCTCAAAAGGTGCCATCTGAATCGTCTCCTGAAAGCTATTATTGTAGGAAAACTCGATCAAAGGCAAATGACGATCCCAGCTACCACCAAAATCTAAAACACAAGCTCTGAGCATGTCCTCAAGAGTCTGAATCGTACGCTCCGACTGACCGTCAGTCTGAGGATGAAAGGCTGTGCTAAAACTCAATCGGGTGCCCAAAGCTTCCTGGAGTTTCTGCCACAATCGGCTGGTAAACTGGGTGCCACGGTCGGACACGATGCAAGTCGGAACACCATGCAGTCGCACTATCTCATCAATATAAACCTGGGCGTACTGAGAAAATCCAAAAGTGGTCTTCACTGGTAGAAAGTGAGCCGCTTTCGTCAGTCGATCCACAATCACCCAAATAGAGTCATACCCTCGACTGGTCCTGGGTAGACCCACAACGAAGTCCATGGAGACCTGCTCCCACTTCCACTCAGGGATGGGCAAAGGCTGTAACTCGCCGGTTGGCCTCTGGTGCTCAGCCTTGACTTGCTGACAAGTCAGGCATCTGGACACAAAATCTGTAACATCCTTCTTCATCCCGTCCCACCAGTAAACCTCTCTCAAATCATGATACATCTTGGTGGAACCTGGGTGAACACTGTATACTGATCTATGTGCCTCCTCGAGAATATCACGCCTCAGTCCCTCTGAATCTGGCACACACAGTCGAGTCCCAAATCGGAGTATCCCCTGATCATCAATCACGAACTCAGAAACTCTGCCCTGCCGAATCTGCTCAATAATCTCTAATGTACGGGCATCGCCGGACTGTGCCTCGTGGATACGGTCAAGTAACTGTGGGCGTGCTCTGAAATGGGCCAGCTGTCCCCCTGAAGAAGTAAACTCGAACTGCACTCTGCTGTCACATAACACCTGCCAATCCGCCGTCGACTGCATCTGTACTGCGCTCAAACAAGATAGGCTACCTCCGGGCCTCCTACTCAAAGCATCTGCCACCACATTCGTCTTGCCCGGATGGTATAAAATCTCGCAGTCATAATCCTTCACCAACTCCATCCAACGGCGCTGCCTCAGGTTCAAATCTCGCTGCTGGAAGATATATTTCAAACTCTTGTGGTCAGTGAATATCTGGCACGACTCACCGTATAGGTAATGTCTCCAGATCTTGAGTGCAAACACCACTGCAGCCATCTCTAAATCATGGGTGGGGTAGTTCTGTTCGTGCTTCCTCAGCTGCCGAGAAGCATACGCGATAACTCTGTCGTGCTGCATCAATACACATCCCAGCCCCACTCTAGAAGCATCACAATATACCACGAACCCGCCTGATCCTGAAGGCAATGCTAACACTGGAGCAGTAGTCAGACGAGTCTTCAACTGCTGGAAGCTATCCTCACATGCCTGGGTCCAATCAAAAGGAACCCCCTTCCGGGTCAACCCGGTCATTGGTGCAGCAATGCGGGAGAAATCCTGGACGAAACGTCGATAATAGCCGGCCAGACCTAGAAAGCTGCGAACCTCTGTGACTGATACCGGTCTAGGCCAACGCTGAACTGCCTCGATCTTCTTCGGGTCTACGCAAATACCATCTCTCGTCACCACATGACCCAAGAAGTCGACACTGTCTAGCCAGAATGCGCACTTGGAGAATTTGGCGAACAGCTGATGCTCCCTCGAAGTCTGCAATGTGATACGTAAGTGCTGCTCATGCTCCTCCCGGCTCCGAGAATAAACCAAGATGTCGTCAATGAACACAATGATGAACTGATCGAGATACGGCCTGAATACGCGGTTCATCAAATCCATAAAAGCTACCGGGGCATTGGTGAGCCCGAACGACATCACCAAGAACTCATAATGACCATAACGAGTACGGAAGGCTGTCTTCGGAATATCCTCCTTCCGAACTCGCAACTGGTGATAACCTGACCGTAAATCAACCTTCGAGAAAAACCCTGCACCCTGGAGCTGATCAAATAAGTCATCAATGCGGGGTAAGGGATACATGTTCCGCACAGTAACCCGGTTCAGCTGACGATAATCAATGCATAAACGCATACTTCCGTCCTTCTTCTTAACAAACAAGACGGGAGCACCCCAAGGTGACACACTCGGTCGGATAAGCCCTTTGTCCAGCAAGTCCTGTAACTGATCCTTTAGCTCTCTCAGCTCCGCCGGGGCCATCCGATAAGGCAGTATAGAGATAGGCCCCGTGCCAGGGATCAAGTCAATACAGAACTCAATCTCGCGCTCTGGTGGCAGACCAGGCAGCTCGTCAGGGAATACATCAGGAAACTCTCTCACAACAGGGACCTGGTCCAACGGAACCTCTGTTGAGCTAGTATCACAAACATAAGCTAAGAATCCCTGACACCCTTTCCTTAAGAGCTGACCAGCGCGAAGAGAAGAAATCAAGCTGGGAAGGGTAGCACTACGATCTCCCTGAATAATAAGAACCGGCTCACCAGGAAAACTGAATCTGACTGCTTTTTCACGGCAGTCCACGGATGCTTAACAGGTGGCTAGCCAGTCCATACCAAGAAGAACGTCAAAGTCGAGCATATCGAGGAGAATCAAATCTACTGAAGAATCTCTCTCCCCGATACGAACGGAACAAGATCGGTACACAAAACGGGCAACAAAAGACTCGCCTACTGGGGTAATAACGACAAGCGGCTGATCTAACGGAGAAGACTCTCGGCCCAGCCTCGGTGCAAAATATGTGGAAACATAGGAATGTGTGGAGCCTGGATCAAATAATACCCGTGCATCAAAAGAACATACTGGCAGAGTACCTGTCACGACGGCATTGGATGCCTGTGCATCCTGAGGAGTCAATGCGAACACTCGGGCCTGTCCACCACTGATAGCTGGCTGTCCTCTGCCTCTACTTCGGCCTCTGCCTCTGCCTCTGTCTCCTCGTCCTCTCTGAACTGGACCGCCACGCCCACGGCCTCTGGAAGCATCTGGCTGGCGTGAAGCATCATCAGGAGTAGGAAGTAAAGCTCTCTGCGAAGGTGGTGAGGGTGGTAAAGTCACATGCGGGACTGTCGCTGCGCCCGGACGCCCCATGGTACAGTCTCTGATACGGTGGTACTGACTCCCGCACCGAAAACATCCTGGAGACGACTGCTGGGTCTGTGGATATGAACCAAATAACTGACCTCGTCTCAATCCTCTGCCTCCGCCATCTCCCGGAAAGAATCTATCACGACGTCTGCCCATCTGCCGCTGAGCTGGCGTATCAGTACAGATCCTCTTCGGCCCAGAAACGACCGGAGTCTCAGCAATACGCTCCTCCAATAGTAAGGCTGCATCCATCGCGGCTGCGTATGTGTCAAAATGCTGGGTGCCGATGGCAAGGAATAGCTGTGTATCAAGCCCTCGCACGAACCTCTTTATTCTCTTCTCTTCTGTGTCGACTAGGTACGGAGCATATCGAGACAACTGGGTAAACTGTATATCATACTCCGACACCGTCATCCCAGGAGTCTTGCGCAAAGACTCAAAACTACGGGCTCGAGCATCTCGGACACTCTCCGGAAGAAAACGGGCAAGAAATGCAGCTGTAAACTCATCCCAAGTCATAGAAGGCAGACCTGCAGCTCGGCCTCTCTCTACTGAGTCGTACCATGTCTGGGCAAGACCCTCCAGACGAAAACTCGCAAACTCCACCAATCTATCCTCAGAACACCTCAACGAACGGCCAATCCGTGCCATCCTATCGAGAAATGTCTGTGGGTCCTCTGTCGCATCTGTACCGGTAAAAGCTGGAGGTCTCAATCTCATGAACTCCTGTAGTGAAATAGGGATAGTCTCCGTAGTAGCAGCAGGAGTGACCATCTGTGCAGCAGGTACGATCGTGGTCTGTGCGGTGGAAGGAACGTCCTCGGATCTCTGTGCCCGGCTGGACTCAACTAAAGATCCCATCATCTGCCGCAACTCTTGCATGCCGGCCTCTAATCTGGCAATACGGTCAGGATGAGGCGGATCAGTAGGACCCTGAGGGGTAGGCGTATCCTCCCGCTCGATCCTCGCCTCAAACGAGCCCGCTCGAATCTCATCCCTAGCGGCAGCCCGCTGAGCTCTCGTAGTCTTTGGCGGCATCGAAGCTGGAATAAGAAACAGGACTGATAAGATCATTGCAATTGAATCAAGGAATGCAAGGAATCAAGAAAGGAAATACAAGCAATTATGTCCTAAGGTTACTTAGGCGGAGTACCGTATCGTAAGTATGCCGCGGATCATACCCACGCTACGCCACTCTGCTTAAGTCACCTACTCCATCTACCAAGGTCGTCCTACACTCAGAAAGGTAAAACCTACGCTCTGATACCAACTTTGTCACGACCCGAAAGTACGGAACGTGACTGGCGCTTAGATTACGAGACGTCTAAAGGCGTACCGTAACCTCAGTCAGCCAAAGCCCAGAAATCTAACCCAAAATCAAAAGAGAGTGAAGGAAAACCTTAAATGAAAACGGTTTTGAAATCAATTAAGTTGCATAGAATCCCTTTTTTTTGAAATATCAAAAATTTCCGAAAATTTCGGCAGAGCCTCCCCTGTATTTTCTATCCCCCAAAATGGGTACAACAAGATAATAAACATTTAATCATAAAAATGGCATCCCCAAGCGGGAGCTAGCTCTTCGCCCAAGGCGGATCACAACCACATGCAATATAATAGTAATATCAAGAAAAGAGCAAAAGAAAACACAAAAATACCAGAAAAAACACATCGGCTCAAGTGAGCTCGATCCAAAAGAACCACAAATATACAAGTCTCCCTGTCTCATCACTAAGTCGCATATACAATATGAAATGGTAGATGGAGAATACTAGATACAATGATAAAGCAAAAGAAATAAAGTATGCTCGCAACCCACCTACGGGCGAAGTCGCGAGTCTGAGCAAAATGAGCTGATGATAAGATAGCCCGCCGCTACAAAGATGACGGGTCCGACCTGCAAGACACTGTGGCACAACGGGGGTGAGTTGCCAGCTCGTGAGTAAATATAACATCTAATAAGGCAATCGTAAGAATGCACGCAATGCACCACAACATGCATGTCCATATGTGCTATAATAACTCTAGTATGCATGCACATGTATGCAATATCTTTTCTAACTCTTTAAGTGTTTTAACTGTTAAAGTTACTGCATTCTTAACTTTTAGAAAACGAATGTCTGCATAATAGCTAAATATCATCAAGAAATCCTCAGAAAACCCGTGTCAAGCATCGACACCAAATAGGAATCATATCTGTCTCAATGTCGGGCTCCGTCAGTCCGGATCGGCCCATATCATAAATCTCATGACAACGGTCGGTATCCTCCGGATATCCGCCGTACCAGACATCACCGGTAGGTAGTCTTCCCCTGTCAGGCTCATCGTCTACAACTCGATCTTCTTGCCCCGGGGTACCATACCGGGCCCACCATGTACCCGAGACGGTTCCTCCACTCCTCGAATCGGGTCTCGAAATCCATCAGAAAACATGAAAACTCATGGTGGACGACACATACATCACGAGAAAACCGCAACTTTGTTTTTAAAAATGATAAATATAAGCTTTTGTTAAATTCTTGCGGTTTTCCCCAAAAATCCAGAAATCACAGCAAAACTGAAATCCTCAAGAAAATCATAATGTCCACATGTTATATATATATGACAAATGTCTATGATATCAATGTGTATGATGTAAATTTTAGCTAGAGTTCTATGTAAATATGATGATGATGCGAGATATATGCATGCGATGCAGTTTCATATATCAAGTATGAATGCAGGTGACGATATTAAGATAAACAGGTTCTATCGTGCACGTGGCATGTCAATTACCAAAGGCGTGTGTGTCACATGAATAGTGAGCGTGCAACAGATGCCAATGGTAATGGTGTTCGTGTCCTACGAAGTGATATCGCATATGTATATATGAATGTCATATGAATGTCCATGCAATCTAGTATAGGGTTAGCTGTAAGGGTATGCAATGTACATAAATGGATAGGCTAGCTAACAATATAATTATTGCATAAGTAGGGTAATCCTAACTAAGGGGGGGCGCCTCGCGCCATCCAGACGATTCCCCCGTAGATGAATATATCTACTCACCAGAAATCCCCGCTAATCTGATCCGGCCACCGCTTTGCCTTTGCGCGCCGTGTCCGATGTTTCTCCGACCGATCCTATATTTGCACAATACCAAGCATAAGGTTACAACACCTAAAACGATGCAAGTCACTATATACAATTATTGACGCTCTCAATTTAATCATAGCACGCCCTCGGTGCGCGGGAAAACGCACGAAAATCGCTAATTTTTAGCTAAAATCGTCATTTCGGGGAAATCGACAAAACTAAAACCCGGCTAAACAAAACTCCGCATTCACACACCCTAATAGTCGTATAAGATGTTAATTATATCGCCTAAATAACACAATTAGATCACCTCCTAAAATTTTAGAAAAACTAGTAAGCAATTAGCATAGCGATTCTATGTATATGTCGAAATTTTATCGATCTAGCGAACGCAACATCGCTCAATTAATCACTCTAACCAATTGGATAACCAAAGCCCTAACTTGAATCCATCAACCATGCTACAAACCCTAATTACAACATCAATTCCCTTTCTTGAATTTCCTAAACAAGAATTCATAAGCAAATTACACACTAAAACTACTAAATCTAGCAACTTAAACAACAATTAACAACTAGATTAGGATTTATACCTTCCAAGTTATGATCCTCTTGCAATTAGCCTCTAAAGATGCCTCTTTTCTCCTTGTATTAGTCCAATTTGGGGTTGAGAAGGAATGGAATAGGGTTTAGGTTTGAATTAGAGAAGAAAAGTGTGAATTTTTGTGGATTTCGGAGGATTTTTTGCAAGAATTTTGAGCTAAACAAAATGGGGGAAATGGGAGGGGTTTGCTGCAGGTAGCACGACCTGGAGGTGGAGGAGGGTGTGTTTGTGTGAATGGTGTAGAAAATTCTACACAAAAACCCTTTCCCAAGCTCAATTAATGACTATCACATCAACTTTTACACAAAAAACCCCATTTTAAGCCATTTTTCCATTAAATTTCAAACCATAAAACTAAAAATGTGAAAGTCATGACAAAATTTTTTTTACACCTTATTTTAGCTTATAAAGACTCCTAATTAAGAAATTTACCTAATTAAATTTGTATTTATCACTAATTAAATGTATTTAAAAAGGCTTAAAATAATAAAAAATAATAATTAATTACGAAAAAAAATTTATTTAACTAGAAAATTATAAATGACATTTTAGTGACAAAATTATAGTAATATCTTATCTAAATTTTGTATAATTAGGTCTACAAAGAAAAATACCTATTTTGACTTTTTACGGAAAAAGCCGAAAAATTTGCCGATTACCGAAAAACTGTCTAAACGATTTTCGAAGGGTTACAATCCGCCTCATCTTCGAAGTCCGAACTACGCTGCAATTCTTACTCGGCAGAAGTGGGGAGTGTGGACGAGTTTCTTCCTTGCAGTTCTTTCCTTTTTGGGCAGCCGTTGATGAGGTGTTTGTTGGAACCGCATATCAGACATTTCCCTTGAGCACGGCGACAATCCCTCTGAAGGTGTCCTGGCCTCTTACAATATACACAGCAAGGGTTCTTCTGATGCTTCTGTTGACGCTTCATCTTCTTCTCCCTTCCTCGTCCAATAGGAATCCCTTTATGATAGGAGGCTCCCGCTGGGGTCTGACTCACCTGTCTTCTCAGCCCTTCAGTTAATAGGTCGTTCGTTCGCTCCTGGGCTTCCTTTAAACCGTGTAGTACACTAAGGATCTCAACATTCTGATTCTGGGGAGCGGATAGAGATGAAAAGTCGTTGGAAGACATGATCCTGAAACAACAATTTCGAGAATGATATGAGTCACACGCTAAATGAATCAAAATATGATATGGATAGAACAAGGATTCAAGAATATCAGAGATGATGAATATCATTACAAGTGGAGAATCAACTGTATGATTTTAAGTAAACCATAGCGAATAGATAGCTGAACACACGATGTGAATATGGATCAAGGATATCAAGTTTACAACCTAGACTGAAAGATGTCTTAGATTGCCAAACTCTACACGGAAAACTGCAATCCCAATCTATGCAAAACCTGGCTCTGATACCAACTAAACCATGTCACGCCCCGCTTCCCAAAATACGGAATACGAGGGGTAGACAAGGCCAGCCATGCTCCTACGGTCAAGGAAAAGTCCTGCCGTAGTCACACTTCGGCTTCTAGCTTTTCATGGTAAACAGTAAATGTTGCGCAGGTAATGGGAAAATGCAGTAACTGAAAGGAACACTGTAAAGACTGACCTGAAGTGGAACAAATGAAAGTAACTCGGGAAGGCGAGTCCAGAAGTCTGTGAAGCACGGCTAGTTCTGATCCAGGCTAAATCTTCTCCTCACACTGAGCATGCATACTCAGGTCGTCAGAGCGACACAATAGCAATATAATATATATAATCAAGTAACAGTTCTAACAGTGGTGAATGACATGAATAACAGTAAATCAATAACAGCATGAATATAAATGAGCGGGGATAAATGCAGCGGAAAAATAAAGCAGTATAACAATATGTCACGAATGTCAAGACAGTATAGAATGAATGTAAATGACAGTAACCCTATCAGTCTCTAAGTCTCACTGCACAGGTCAATAAGCCTATCGTCAGTCCAAGTGTGAGAGTCAACCACTCGCGAGTGTCCTCCACCCAAGGGTAGAACCCAAGGGCAAGGGACCACGGGCCCAACATGTAACGAATGTATCACGGTGTATATATCACGTACCCTGTAAATCTCCATATAACTCCCTAAATATATAAGCCGGCATGGGACTCCCGAGATTCTGTTGAATTCACACTTGAACTACCCCACACCCCGAGGTCTACATCAAACACTAACCATAACCCTAAATACTAATCGATCCGTGACAAGTCTGCGCGAGAACTGGAGGCAGGACCTCCATCAAGCACGTCCCGACTAATACCTAAGATAAATAGCAGTGTCGGATGCCTTATCTGTGACATCCGTGCAAGCGCTTCCATAAGTGTCCCATACCACTTATAGTCACACGTACACGCATTCCACAGACGTCGACAATGCAATAGAATAAAAGGGACACTGATTGTGCACAAGTACGTATCACTTTCACTCAATCACGAATACACGAACACTGACGTACTTGCCACAATCACCACTAAGATCTAACACTGGGTAAATGCACGATGTCACTAGGTTATCAATACAATGACATGGGTATGATATGATGCGTGAACAAGTATATAAACATAGTGAGGATGTTATGAAACCGCATTCTTTCACTTGCACGATTTATCATGAAACATATGTATATAATTTGGCGAAATGACAAACAGGCAGTAATTAATATGTTCAGTTATCTATCCATCTAATTTGGTTTCGAGCCAATCGGGTTTCTGGATCATTAGTTATAACTGTTTCATTTTAAGCGCACGCGGCTGAAAATCCGATTTCAGAATCAGGAATCCATTTCGCAACGCATTTAAACCCCAGTTGGGATCATAATTTAGCGACGCTACAGTTGGATGAATTCTAGGGTTTTCAGTAAAGTTTTCAACGCAACAATCGGATCTTCAATCGCGTCTGTACGTTAGGAGTTACCATCTGTTTAGTATTAACATGTCAATTCTGATTCTGCTGGGACTGTTATGTGTCCCGATCTTCTAAATTACAGATTAAATAGTAAATGATAACGAAACAGGATGAAATTAATTGTGTTGTCTAGCTAACAGAGTTATCTACAATAAGCAGTGGCGTTCCGCAACCTACAAGTTAAGGAAATCCTATGGTATCCATTACGGGACAGCAAGCACAATTTGAGTCGCTCTGGACTGCAGTCCAGAGTCGCACTCCGATACAATTATCATCACGATTTAGGTACAGGAATGTCTGGAAACTAGCATAGGGTTAAATTTCATCGAGTCGGCTTCGATTTGAGCCCTCGAACGCACCATTCTAATATGTATATGATTTATGGTGAATTTAACGGTTTTCAGGTGCAATGAGATTCAGTTTTTCGGTTAAACTTAGGGGTAGTTGTTTTAGTCGTCAACGATCAAATTATCCAACGAAAATCACACACTATGTTCACAGCCCTACGGGCCAACCTACACCATCGAGTTCCGTCAAATTTGATAAGGTTTTCCTAAGGGAACAAGCATCGAACAGTTGTGTTGCAATGTTTTAATATAAGATAACATGGGATATATATACGATATTGATTTGTAACATATATAGAATAGCATGAAAGCAAGTAAGAACTTGCCTGACGACGCTTTGGCGATGCACGGCAGTGAAGGCAGTGGTGTCACGCTTGGGCATGAAGTAGCAACAAAACGACGAGCCTCGGCTGGGCTTGGCTCGAACTTGGTGCCGGGTTGTTGCGAGCTTAGGCGATGGGTGAGACGAGGCAGCTGTTGCGGGCTCGGGCAATGCTGTAGTGGTGGTCGATTGATAGGAGGAGAGAGAGAGAATTAGAGTTAGACAGAGAGAGAGAGAGAGTTAGGCAGAGGGGGAGAGTTAGATTTAGAGAGAGGGGAGGTTAGAGATAGAGAGACAGAGAGAGTGAGAGAGTGTGTTGCAGTGAGAGAGAGGAGAGGGAGAGTAGAGAGTGAGAGAGACAGAGAGATAGAGGGATTGAGAGAGAGAGTGGGAGAGAGAGCTGGGAGAGAGAAGCCTGTGAGAGAGAGAGAGAGCTCGGAGGGAACGAGAGAGAGTGAGAAGTGATCGGAGGTCGGGGAGTGAGGTCGACGAGGATGATGTTGATGATGTGTCGACGACGGTGCAGTGGGCCCGCCGACGAGAGGTGTAGGAGGCGGGGCTCAGGCGAAATGGGTTGGATGCAGGGGTGCTCGTGATCGTTGGGGTTTTGGTGAAGTTGGGTGCAGGTGTAGGCGCTCGGGCAGTGGAGGAAGAGTAGGGAGGGGCGAGGTCGTGGTCGTCGCCGTCGGGCGAGCGGAGTTGGTGGGAGGAGTCGAGGAGGAGGAGCTCGGTGATGAGTGGGTTCGAGAAAAGAGAACGGGAGCAGAGAGTGAGGGGTAGTCGGAGGGAAAGAGAAAGAGAATGTGGAGGCGATAGGATGGAGAGAGGGGAGGTAGTGGGGACGGAGTCGCACGTCGTGGGGTAACGGCTCGCGACGAGGGCGTGGGCGACGGCGGAGGAGGCGGGTCGCGCGCGCACGCGAGCGGGAAATTCGGCAGGGAGCCGTTGGGGATTTAAGGAGAAGATGAACAGGAATCGCGTTGGGGAAAGGCTGAGGAAGTGGGCCGGGCCAGCGAATTTGCACAAAGAATTAAAGGAGAAGAGCTGGGCCAGCATTGGGCTTAGGAAAAATAAGAATTAGAGAAGGGAACGGGCCGGTAGAAGTATAGAGAATAAGGAAAATTAGAACAAGGCCGGGCTTGGAATAAATTAAGAGGAATAGAGGAATGGGGCTGAAGAAATAGGCCGGCAAAAAAATAATTTATTTGTAAAAGAAAATATATTGGGCTGAGAGAGGAAATAGGGCGGGAAAAATTTGAAGGAAAAAGTCGGGCCCGGTGAAAGTTTGGAATAAATGAAATGTGATGGGTTGAGGAAATTTCGCTGGCTCGGGTATTTGTAAAAGAATATAGGAGTAGGGGATTAGGATTAGGGTTCATCACAAGAAAATAATTATGAATATTGGAAGGGGCCGGGCTTCTGGGCTCGGTGAATTGAAAAGAAAATGGTGGGAAAAAGAGTGTGGGCTAAGGAATTTGTTTTGAGTTTTATTGATGAAGAAGGTAGGGTTTAGAATGAAATAAATTTATAAATAAAATAAATAATTTATAAATGAAATGAATAGAATTGTAATTAATAATAAATAGAACTCTAGAGTATAAAATACTGATTTTGGTATAAGAAAGGCTGGGTATTACAAGAACTCATGTGAAATGAAGCACAAAAGAGAGAACAAAATGATACAACCCCTTGAGATCAATGACCAAAGCTTAAACTTGCAAGCTCACTTAAGAGGTTGCAAGATCAAGTTAAGGTAGAGAGCTCAAGGGGGAAGCTAAGCAAAAAAGAATGATACAAAAACCCTCATTTTCATTTAACATCCACTCAATGCTCTCACTACATTTTCATGGAGGAAAGAATGAAGAAGAAGAAGAAGAAGACTAAAAACTAACAAAAAAGAGGCATGAGAATTGGACCCTTTGGTTAGGCTCAGAACTGGGGTATTTATAGGTAGGGAACTAGAAACCTAGGGCAAGAATCTGTCAATATATGAAATTCCAAAACTGCCCCTGAAATTTGACCAAGTGCGGAGCCCACAAGGCCGCGGTTCCGCGGCCTAAGCGCGCTTATGCCGCGGTTCCGCGGCCTTTTAGAAGGATTTTGCCTTCATCTTTTGTCGGATCCCCTGGTTTGTGGTCCTCTTCAATGTGGTATAGTACTTTTCTCAAAATCTCTTCACAATTCTTCCAGAATTTCAGTAGATCAAACGGTGAAGTGATGTGGATCTTTTGCCATGATTTCCTCGGGCTCCGCGTAGATATGTTGGATCTTGTGTTGACATTGAGCTTTGTGCATGAAAATGACATCGATTTGCCATTTTGTCCCTTAAACTGGTGTATGGAAATACACGGATAGAGAGCGGAGACCCGTGTTTTATCTGTTGTTGGCAGTAATCCGGAATTTGTCGTACTTTTCCTTGAATTTCACTGTTTAGAGCTGAGAACCAGTATCCTGCAAATATATAGTAAACACTGATTAAAAGCACCTGCCTATAAACAAACGAGCGTAAGAATGGGCGGTATAAAATGCAATATTCTGGTATGAACAAATACCCCCAAACATAACTTTTGCTCGTCCCGAGCAAAACCAATTATTCACAAAAAATTCATAACCGCACTTTCGCATGGAACGCGATTGCACTGAGCACGTGCAACAAGCCGTTAAACCTCTAGGTGTCCCTAGTAGGAGAAGTGTTGTCTTCTAAGGGTTTTCAGCGGATTATACCCACAAAATCCCGTCAAGCCAGTGTCATAAGTTAACATCGATTCTACTCCTACAGTTTAGTATTTACGTTAGAAACTCTATCATCCTAAGTTAGAAATATCCAACTCTTATTTTTCAAACCTCCTATCTATTTAACCTTTTATCCTATACGTTCCAAAAAAGTTTAGAAAGATGTTGGCACTCCTGAGTTTTCCTTCTAAAGTGCGGCCTCAAATCATGGATTTTTATCAACTTTACAGAAAACACAAGTCTTATCTTTTATTTCTATCTTTTATCCAAACATCGATTGTATACCCCTACGTTTGTATGTATTTGCACCCCTACACTCAAGAATTCAATTCTAGCTATAATACCCTTGTCCTAATACCTAATACTACTTCTTTTCAGTTAATGATGGACGGTGTTGCTCACACACTTTTCATGCGACTATTAATGTCTCTTGAGGCACTAACGGCCGATTACTGAATGTGTGAACTTTAAAGCATAAATAGAAGTTTCCAGGTCTTGACTTTATTTTATTTTTCTTTTTTTTTTCTTTTTTTCTTTTTCAAGACTGGATATATTTTTCAATAATGCTCTTTTGGTGTTTAGCTTTAAATACCGTCTTTTCTTTCATACTAGGTTTTCAGGCAAGAGTATTTCTAGGTATCCTCTACTATCCCAAGTTTCAAGGTGCGCGTAAGTGCAGTTGTAGGATATATACTTTCTAAATTTGAACTCAAGAAAAGAAACTATTTTTCAGACTTATCTTTCAGTAAAGCATCGATACTTTCCCCTGATCTTGACTTAACTCAAGAACTGAACTGAAGATTACCTATTTCTAAAAAAAACTGTAAGGACATATACTTACCAAGGATAAGCAGAATGAGGGTTATTTTTAGGATGTTCAATTCCTAAGCCTAGAATTTAGTTATTTCTAACATATCAACTAAACTTTCAGAATAAAAATCAAAGTTACCCTATTAGCTAACTTGACGACAAAGTTTTTATATTTTTTTGGAAAATTTTTGATTTTTGTGGGTTTTTAATGAGGTATGCAAATGCAAAATATACAAATGAATGCGAAGGAAGAAAGCTTACCGAGCACACCCCCAAACTTAAACTTAACAGTGCCCTCACTGTCAGGCTACACCAAGAGGATCAAAATTGTCGGCGCTCCTTAGAAACAAATTATATACAAAACAAAAAGAAAACCAAAAAGATATATACAAAAAAAGGTTTCCCCCCAAACTTAAGTGAAACGGTGTTTCCACTGTTTAAGCGGTGAAGTTCAGGATTAGGGGGAAAGAAAACAGTATCAAGCTATACAAGGCCTTACACAGGCCAAAAGTTAACACCAACCATTCAAAAATTCTATCTCTGTAAGATGCGAGTTGGTGAAAGAAGGTAAAGAGGAAAGAAATGGAGAATACGCGAGACCGTATGGAGATAGAAGCGGGATACGGTCTCGGTATATGAGAAGAAGAATGGCGGAAGGGAGAAAGAAGTGGAATACGAACTTGGGGGTGGAAATGGAGCGAAAAAATTAGCACAATTTGTGATGACCGATGTATGAAAAGCGATTGTGCTAATATATTAACCCATCGAGAAATGAGGTAAAATCCCTCAAGATCCATGAGAAACCATGGATACGCCGAACTCGGTAAACCAAACATATGAAATGAAAGTGATACGGTTTCTTGCAATGTCGGAACAATGGAAAGGATGGAGGGAAGTGATCGAGGAGGGGTATCGGTTAGAGGTTCAGAAGGGTGTACACAGTCAATGACAGTGACATGATGAATTGGAAAATCCGACTCATCAATTAAAACTGGTTCATCCTCAAAACTATCCTCAATGATCTCCTTAAAATTTATCTCATCCATGCATTTATCCTCAAAATCCAGACGCGTATGGGGTTCGGGAAAAACATTTAATGACTCGGGATGATGAATTGGAGAGGAAAACTCAGCCAAATCTGCGGGTTCATCATCCAAAATATTCCCAGCGTCAATATTCTTGATTGTTAGCTATTCTGCGTGTTCAAGTTTAGTTAATTACCGCAATCAAGACGGTTTCGCTTGTAGCTAGCCGGTTGAGTACGGGTCGTCCGTAGGGAGATGGGAATTTTTTTCTAAGTGTTTTAACGAGTTAAGTCCAGTTTTCCAGATTTTGTTGTTATTAACTAAGTGTTAAAATGATATGTAAAGAGAGCTTGTTAGGGTTAGGATTAGGTTAGTTTGAGTTAGGAGTCGCTCACCTCTTTCGTTGCCACTCTTAATATCGGTGTTACGGTAATCGGCAACAACGGGGATTAGCACGAATAGGAAGGAACTTGCGAGTATAAGCTAGGCTTTCCAACGCATAAGTTCTTCCTTTTGGTGCTTGTCCGTCCGTTCTTGGCTCTTAGCCATAACCTCCGGTTAATTCAACCACAACCGGTCTCACTACGGAATCACCGCTATCATGTAGGATAGGGTGCCGTAAGGAGCGGATTGTGGTTCAATTAACGGGAGTCGATTTAAGATGTTGGGCAAGGAAAGAGTGAGAGAGATTTCCTTCTCTCAAAATTCCCTTATCCTACCCTAACAAATATGAAACTACTCACACATCATAATGAAAAGAAAACAAAACAAAAGAGGAAGATAGAAAGAAGGAGATTAGAAGATAACAACTAGCTATTTGCGACCTCACCTTAGCAAGGATCAAGCGTAAGCATCATGGTTGTTTTAAGGATAAAGGAAAAGAGAAAAGAAAGAAACAACAAGAAATAACAACAACTAAGTTAACAAATGAAAATTACAAGCAATAATAAGAGAACAAGACAAGCATAATAATAAAAAGAACTCCTTTATTCATTCTTCACTCACAAAAGCTCCTTACAAGATTTTTAATGGAGAAGAGATGAGAGGAAGAAGAACAACAACTAAAAACCTAAAAAATAAATACAAGATTATGCCCCCTTGGCTTCACAAGGTTCTGGGCAATTTATAGGCAGGGAAAAAGAAATCTAGGGCAACAATCAGAACAAGTATGAAAATACAATTCTGCCCCTGAAAATTAGTCGGCTGATGCCACCATACGGCCGCGGAACCGCGGCCTATACCCCCTATTGGCCGCGGTTCCGCCGCACTATAGGTGAGTTGGGCTGTCGGCTCTTGTGTGCTGCCCTGGTTTGCTGTCCCCTTTTGTCTGGTACATGTATTTTCTGATAATCTTTCCACATTTCTTCCAGAATTCTAGTGGATCAAAAGGTGATTGGACATGGATCTTTTGTCATGATTTTCTTGAGCTCCGCGTAGATTTCTTGGACTTAGTGTTGCCATTGTGCTTTGTGCATGAAGGTGATAATCGATTTGCCATTTTGTCTCCTAAACTGGTGTGTGGCAACAGACGGATAAAGAGCGGAGACCCGTGTTTTATCTGTGGTTGGCAGGAACTCGGATTTTGTCGTATTTTTCCATGGATTTCACCGTTTAGAGCCGAGAACCTGTATCCTGCAATTGACTAGCAAACACGACTCAAGAGTACCTACCGATATGCAATGTGATAAAAATTGGACGGTATAAAAATGCAAAAATCTGATATGAACAAATACCCCCAAACTTATCATTTGCTCGTCCCGAGCAAAGCCAATTTATTCACAAAAAATTTCCTAACCTCACTTTCGCAGGGAACGCGATTGCACTGAGCATGTGCAACAAGCCGTTAAACCTCTAGGTGTCCCTAGTAGGAGGAGTGGTGTCTCCTGAGGGTTTTCAGCGGATACTACCCACAAAATCTGGTCAAGCTAGTTTTGTAAAATAACTAAGATTCAAGCCCTAAAGTTTTGTTTCAGAAAATAACAATTCTATTATCCTAAGTCTAGACTATCGAACCTTTATTTTTCACACCTCGCTTCTTATTTAACTACAGATTTTATATGTCTTTACGTGCAGTGCAAATAGTGTCGTTAAGTTTCCAGGAGGATCGATTTACGTCATCATGTCACACAATAAAGCCAAAATAAAATTTTTGAAAGGATCACATAAGTTTTATAAAGAGTTAAGCACTTTTCAAGTTTTGTTTTCCAGTAAAGTTTCAACTCTAGAATTTCTATCTTTCCTAACAGGAAACTAGGTCTTATTCTTCACTCCACCTTTTTCTTGTTTTCATTTTATACACACCTCTGTGAACGTGCAATAGTCTTTATCAAAGAGTAAAACCTTCATATTTCCGCTAAATTTTTATAAAAGCCTGTCTTTTATCAAGATTATTCTCACACAAAGAACCGTTAGGAATTTTAACTCGGAGAGAACACTTGCTTGATTTTGTTTTAATCTGGACTTTCTAGGCTTCTTAGCGAGCTTTGGGCCAATGCTCCCAAACCAGTTGGTTTTAGGGCATTAGGTGTAGAAACACCCCAGCGGACTTAATTACTCAAGTTACCTAGGTCCAAAAACAAAAGACAGTTTGGCGTGAAAATCAGATGATTTAATACGAACGGAGATATAACCGGCAGTTCAATTATTTTTTTGGATAAATAAAAGACGTGTTTAGTGAGTTCGGTGTGTAATCATTCCAATCAAGTTTCAGATGGGTTATTTTTCAGACTTAGTTCCAATTAAGGCATCAATAACATTCCTTCATATTCACTCACTTCATAAACTATTCTTGACATTACTTATTTCAGAACAAACCTATTTGATCCTCAGAAAATCATTTATCTGTTTAAAAGTTTTTAAACATAAAAGACTTGTCATCTAATTCCCAAAAAACTCACGACACGTGTAGTGTGATGTAAAGACGTATATTAGCTATAGTTAACTTCAAAGGAGAGTTATCTTTCAGGTTTTCAAAATCTAAACATAAGATTTAGTTATTCTTATTTTATCAAACAAAACCGTCGAAATGTTGAATCAGAATCCTCCCACTAGCTAACTTGACAGAAAAGTTTTTATGTTTTTAGAAAATTTTCAGTTTTTTTATGGATTTTATGGATTTTAATATGCAGATGCAAAATATACATATGAATGCGAAGGTAAGAAATGCATACCGAGCATACCCCCAAACTTAAACTGGACAGTGTCCTCACTGTCATTGCATAAAGAGATCATTTGAAGGGTCAAAATTGTCGGTTAGCGATACATAATTTTTTTTGTTTTTTGTTTTTAAAGAAAAGAAAAAGAATATCCACAAATATATACAAAATGGTACATACCCCCAAACTTATTTGGAACAGTGTCCACTGTTCTTGGCTGGATAACCGAAGTTTGGTGATAGGCAGAGGAAGATCATGCAGGGTAAACCGTCTCCTGTAAGAACAAGAGCTCCTCTGTTGGTTCGGCGCTAAGGTACGGTTTTAGTCGGTATCCGTTCACTTTGAAAAATGAACCGTCCTTTGGATTTTCTAAATCCACAGCGCCCTGCGGATATACATTCCGCACAAAATACGGCCCTTTCCAGCGAGATATGAGCTTTCCTGGATGGAAGTGAAGTCGGGTGTCGTAAAGCAGTACCTGCTGACCAGGTATGAAGGTTTTGCGCAAAAGGTGTTTATCGTGAAACACCTTCGTTCTATTCTTAACGACAACCGCGTTATCGTAAGCCTCATCCCTAAGCTCGCTCAGTTCGTTCAACTGCAGCTTCCGATGGCTGCCCGCATCTTCGAGAGACAGATTCAGCTCCTTTATCGCCCAAAATGCGCGATGCTCTATTTCGACAGGTAGGTGGCAGGCTTTTCCGTACACAAGCCGATAGGGAGACATGACAAGGTCGGTCTTATAAACGGTTCGAAATGCCCAAAGGGCATCAGTGAGTTTCAGCGACCAATCCTTACGGTTCTTGGAAACCGTCTTCTCCAGTATCCGCTTGATTTGCCGATTTGAAACTTCGGCCTGCCCGCAGGTTTGGGGGTGGTAGGGCGTGGATAGCTTATGATTAATGGAATATTTCCGCATCAAGGCCTCGAAAGTCTTGTTGCAGAAATGACTTCCATTGTCGCTAATGATCGCTCGGGGGTGCCCAAACCGGGAGAAAATGTTTTCTTTAAGGAACCTAGTTGTCGTTAGTCCGGCTGGGCACAGCCTCGACCCATTTAGAGACGTAATCAACAGCGAGAAGGATGTACAAGTTCCCAAAAGAGCTGGGAAACGGCTCCATGAAATCTATCCCCCAAACATCGAAAATCTCCACAACCAAGATCGGTTGGAGCGGCATCTCGTTCCTCCGGGATATCCGGCCCAAGTGTTGGCACCGGGAGCAAGTCTTGTAATAGTCATGAGCGTCTTTGAAGAGTTGTGGCCAGTAGAAACCAAATTGCAAGATCTTCTCAGCTGTCTTTCTGGGGCCAAAATTCCCGCCACATGCTTGATCGTGGCAAAACGACAACACACTCTTGAATTCATCGTCAGGGACACACCGACGAATAATCTGGTCGGGACAGTACTTGAATAGATAGGGTTCGTCCCAGTAAAAGTGTTTTACTTGGGATAAGAAGCGAAGTCTGTCCTGACTTGACCATTCAGTCGGTAGTAACCCTGTGGCCAAATAGTTCACAATATCTGTGAACCAGGGTTCGCAAGATACTGTCAAGAGCTGTTCATCCGGGAAAACGTCGTTGATCGGAATTGGAGGCGAAGGCGAAGAAGGAAGTCGTGAGAGATGGTCGGCAACTACGTTTTCACATCCTCGTTTGTCCTTAATGACAAAGTCAAACTCTTGAAGCAAGAGGATCCAACGTATTAACCGAGATTTTGCATCTTTCTTCGCAAAAAGATTGCGCAGAGCAGAATGGTCAGTGTAGACAATGACTGGAGAGCCGATGAGGTAGGGCCTGAACTTTTCTAAAGCAAATACAACAGCTAAGAATTCCTTCTCAGTTGTTGTATAATTGAGTTTGGCGTCGTTCTGGGTTCGGCTCGCATAATAGATTACGTGCGGCATCTTGTTGATGTGTTGTCCAAGGACAACACCAATGGCAAAGTCGGATGCATCGCACATAATCTCAAATGGGTGCGTCCAGTCAGGTGAAGAAAGAACGGGAGCAGAAATGAGTGAGCGTTTCAATGACTCGAATGCAGTCACACAGCTCGAGTTGAAGTCGAATGGCGTATCCTTGGCCAGCAAAAGAGTCAAGGGCCTAGCAATCTTGCTAAAGTCCTTGATGAACCGTCTATAGAAACCGGCATGGCCAAGGAAGGCTCGGATATCTCTGACGCATCGGGGAGGAGGGAGATTGGAAATGACCTCAATCTTCGCTTTGTCAACCTCTATGCCATTTTGCGAGATGATATGTCCTAAGACAATACCTTCGCGCACCATGAAGTGGCATTTCTCCCAATTCAAAGTGAGATTCTTGTCCTTACATCGGGTAAGGACAGCGTCAAGATGCAGCAAACACTCGTTGAAGGAATCGCCGATGATGGAGAAATCATCCATGAAAATCTCCAAAAAATTTTCCACCATGTCTGAGAAGATTCCCATCATACACCGCTGGAAGGTAGCGGGCGCATTGCATAACCCAAAGGGCATGCGACGATATGCGAACGTGCCGAAAGGACAAGTGAAAGTGGTCTTGTCCTGGTCCTTTTCGGCGATGGGAATCTGATTATAGCCGTAGTAGCCATCAAGAAAGCAGTAGTACTCGTGTCCGGCCAATCGTTCAAGCATTTGGTCAATGAAAGGTAGCGGAAAGTGGTCTTTCCACGTTGCGGCGTTGAGTTTTCTGTAATCAATGCACACTCGCCACCCAGTTTGGGTGTGAGTAGGGATTAACTCGTTCGCCTCGTTTGTGATGACCGTTATACCTGATTTCTTGGGGACAACGTGGATGGGGCTAACCCACTGGCTATCAGAGATAGGGTAAATGATATCACTATCTAGACATTTTACGATCTCTTTCTTCACAGCCTCTTTCATGACTGGATTGAGACGTCTTTGTGGATCCCGGGCTGGTTTGGCATCATCCATCAGATGAATGTGATGCTCAACGATCAGGGGACTAATCCCCTTGATGTCCGCCATGGACCAGCCAAAAGCTTGCCTATTGCTGTGCAAGACCGCGAGAAGGGCTTTCTCTTGCTCGGGAGCTAGAGAAGCCGAAATGATGACAGGGAGGGTCTTGTTTTCACCTAAGTAAGCGTACTTAAGGTGAGACGGCAAAGGCTTGAGTTCGAGCGATGGAGGTGAAACGATTGAAGGCAAGATTGGTGCAGAGGTCTCGAACTCAAAGGACTCCAGCAAAGGTTCAAAACGAGTGTAGGCGACCGAGTTGGATGGTTCAGGTAACTCATCCGGAAATTCGAAAGATTCAAACTCGGGTTGTGCGCGGCTAAGATCGTTCGAGAACGTGAAACACTCATAGTCGTTGTCGGGCGCAGAAACAGCAGCAGGTTCGAAGAGGAACGCACTAGTGGCCTCAAGATTATCGTGTTCGAACAGAAACTCCTCGAATTCACACTCTTCAGGGGTGATCTCCTGGATGGAGCAGACGTCCAGTATATGAGCATTAGGTTCGGCGGGCTGATTCCCCAACCTAAAAATGTTGAGTTCAATCGTCATATTTCCAAAAGAGAGGTTCATCGAACCATTGCGACAATTGATCACATCATTTGAGGTTGCAAGAAATGGGCGACCGAGTATCACCGGAATTTGATTCCGGGGGTTAGCTACAGGCTGTGTGTCTAATACAATGAAGTCAACGGGGAATATGAAGTCCCCGACTTTTATTAACACATCCTCTAGCTCACCCCTAGGATGGGTGATCGATCGGTCGGCCATTTGGAGAGTGCAGTGCGTGGGTTTCAGCTCTCCGACGCCTAATTGCTCGTATACTGAGTACGGAAGTACGTTAACACTGGCACCAAGATCTAATAGTGCGCGGTTGATGTTCTTATCCCCAATAGTAATAGAAATCGTAGGACAGCCAGGGTCCTTCCGTTTTTGTGGTAAAGATTGGGTAAGGGCATCACTTACAGCACTAGCCAAGAAAACTTTCTTGGGTACCTGAGACTTCCTCTTTTTCGTGCACAAGTCCTTTAAGATTTTTTCGTAGGACGGGACTTGTTGGACAACATCTAAAAGACGAATGTTAATGTTAACCTGCTTAAATAACTCCAGAATCTTCTCCATCTGAGGATTTTGTTTATTAGACCTCAATCGGTTTGGAAATGGAACATTTTTAAAATTGGTTGAGTCTAATGTTGGAAGAGGAGATTGTAGAGTTGGAACGGATCCCAGAATAGGTGTTTTCGTGGAGTGAGAAGTGGGTCCGTTCAGAGCAGAAGAAGAGGAAGGGGAGCCTTGTGAAGAACGGAGAATAGGCTCAGAAGACGAAGAAGCAGGAGAAGATGAAGAAGTAGAAGAAGAAGCGGCCGGGGTGTCATCGTTGATCCGTGTGCCAATGTTGTTTTGCAGCATCCTTCCCGATCTCAGTGTGGTCACGACATTCATATTATGGTTCTGTTGTTCAAGAGCAACATGTACATTATGTGGGTGACCGGGATTTGGGAGTGGTTGGGACGGGAGCTTCCCCTTCTCTCGCTCGCTTAAGGCCGCATTCAGCTGTGCAATCTGGGCCTCGATGGTCTTGATGCTTTGCCCGTGAGCGGCAGTGTGTTGCACTAAGGACTGAATGGAAGACTGGATGTTGGCGGTGGACTGAGTCGATTGTTTAACGAACGCCTCCAGACTTCGTTCGAGCGAGGAAACCTTATCGTTGTTTGACGGAACAAAGTTGTTTGGTGGAAAAGAATTGTTGGGCGCAAAGTTGTTCGTCTGATTTTGGAAAGGTTGGGGTTGGAAGGGCTGCTGATACTGAGTTTGTTGTTGCGCTTGTTGTTGCGGCGGAGGGGCCCTTTGGAAATTGTTGCCTTGGAATTGATTCTGATTCTGATTCCAGGCGAAATTGGGGTGGTTCCTCCAACCGGGATTGTAGGTGGAAGAGTATGGATCATTCCTCGGTCTTTGCTGGAATGCAGCATTAACCTGATCCTGTCCTTGCGATGGTGGATTATAAGGACACTCTTCGGTCAAGTGAGAAGGATCGGAACAACAAGCGCAAATGGTACGAAGGGGAAGAACAGGGCAGCAGCAGGAGAAGAAAATTTGCTCTCTATCGCTTCAAGCTTTCTTGTTATTGCAGCCATTTCAGCTTTCATCGCAATAGAGACATCAAGTTGGTGAATTCCTACCCTAGACTGACCGGTAGAAGTGGAGGTAGAAGAAGAAGAAGTCGGTCTGGTGTTCTCCCATTGTAGCGTTTGCTCCGCAAGGTCGTCAAAGAATTGCCACGCTTCCTCGTCAGATTTCGATAGGAAGTGGCCCTGACAGATGGTTTCCAACAACTGCTTCGTTGCTGGGTTCAGGCCCTCGTATAAGGTTTGGCAAAGTTGCCATTTCTCTATACCGTGGTGAGGATACTGAACAAGAAGGTCTTTGTACCGATCAAAGCACTTCCAGAAGGGTTCAGAAGGAAGCTGAGAGAATTGGTTGATTTCATTTCGAATCCTTGCGGTTTTATGATTCGGATAGAATTTTTTTAGAAACGCTTTAACAACTCGTCCCAGCTGGTTATTGAGTCGGAAGCGATGCTATACAGCCATTTTTCAGCAAGATCCCATAAAGTGAACGGAATGACCCGTAGACGTATAGCATCGTCCGACAGCTGGGTGGTTTTCATCATGGCACAGACGTTTTGAAATTTATTGATGAAGATATAGGCATCTTCAGATTCAAGCCCATGAAATCGTGGAAGCATGTTGATGAAGTGGGGCTTAATTTCAAAATTATCCCCATTGGCCGGTGGAAGAGAAAGGCAGGTGGGAAGTGCAGAACGGGTGGGATAGAAACGATCCTGGAGCGTGATTTGCTGCGGCGCTACAACAGGCGGTGGTGGTGGGTTATTGGTCCCCGTAGGAGGTGGAGCCAATCCAGGGGTACTCAAAGAGATGTTCGGATTAAATCCTGACATCGTGGAAGAAGAGGTTGGTGAAGGTGAAGGTGAAGATGTATGAACAGAATTCCGGTCAACGTCGGAGTTGGCCGGCAAAGGAAGGGATGGAAGAGGAGTGGACGGAGTTTCGACGTCTGAGTCGATCGCGTAGTCGGTAGCGACTAACGTAACGCGGACTAGACGGGCGCTAGTGTCCCGAGTCCAAGCGGACATACACTAAATGAGTTTAGTATAGTCAAAGCGGAGAAGGTGAGGGTAAGAAAATGTCAATGGAGAAAAACGATGGGTGGTGGGTGAAAAATGGATTTGGCGACAAAGGGCAAGTTTTTATAAAAGTTTTTGATTTTTTTTCTTTTTTTTTGTTTTTTTTAGAAAGATCTTTACAGAAATATGTACGGACTTACGGCTTTAAGCAATCACAAATAAGATATGCACAATCTCACCTAGATCTAGGGTCACCTAGGTCTGCTAGACAGCTTCTAACTGTTCCAGAGGGCTACAAATAGGACCTCAAACCGCCTCTTCTCCGTCTAATGCGGCCAGATAAGTGCTAGGTAAGTGGGAGGTTGTCCAACGCTTTCGCGAAGTTCCTTAATTAAATAACCACTTGCCTTCGTCACACTTGCCTAGGCACCGCAAAAGTCAGATAGGATAAACGGCCGATGCCTGTAACTAGTCCTCTGTCCTATTGAGCGCGAAGTCTTTCGGGCTGAGTCTAGTATTTTTTAATTTTAACAATGGTCAATGCATATGCTTTTTTGTGATTTTTGGGGTCCTGGGAAGGGTGATGAAATCCCCACCCAATCTGAATTGGTTTCAAGCCCCTTAAGTCCGTATTAATGAATGCAAAGCGATAACAAATCAACTGCAAACAATTTTTATTTTTAGCGCGGCGCAAAAAACCCTGCACAAGAACAGTTTATTGGAAGGGGGAAGAGAGTTTGCGCAAAGAATGCTGCAGAAAACACAATTTATTGGAGTCCAGAGGAGTGGGAGAGAGAAGAGAGAGACTTACAGAGATTTTGGAACCCGGAGGCCACCAAACGGCCGCGGAAGCGCGGCCTAAGCTAGCTTATGCCGCGGAACCGCGGCAATATGGTGGGATTGGGACATCATTTTTCTTGTGTGTGCTTCTGTGGTTGTCCTTTGCTTGTCTGGATTTGCTGAATCTTGATTTGCTTACTGTATATGCTCCAGATTTTTACAGTAGACCGTTTGCTTCGTTTTGATCCGTCGCGGTGTAGCTGCGAAATGTGGGTCTATCTTCCCACGTCTTTGGCACTGAACATGAACTCCGTATAATCCTGCACACTTGCACAAAAACTAATCAAAAATAACAAGATGATTTTTTACAAAGTATATTTTTTTTGTTTTGTTTTTCGGTTATATTTATATTCACAAGTTAACCCGAAATTACACAAAGAAATAAACTACCGTCTCCCCGGCAACGGCGCCATTTGATTGTTAGCTATTCTGCGTGTTCAAGTTTAGTTAATTACGGCAATCAAGACGGTTTCGCTTGTAGCTAGCCGGTTGAGTACGGGTCGTCCGCAGGGAGATGGGAATCTTTTTCTAAGTGTTTTAACGAGTTTAGTCCAGTTTTCCAGATTTTGTTGTTATTAACTAAGTGTTAAAATGATATGTAAAGAGAGCTTGTTAGGGTTAGGATTAGGTTAGTTTGAGATAGGAGTCGCTCACCTCTTTCGTTGCCACTCTTAATATCGGTGTTACGGTAATCGGCAACAACGGGGATTAGCACGACTAGGAAGGAACTTCCGAGTATAAGCTAGGCTTTTCAACGCATAAGTTCTTCGTTTTGGTTCTTGTCCGTCCGTTCTTGGCTCTTAGCCATAACCTCCGGTTAATTCAACCACAACCGGTCTCACTACGGAATCACCGCTATCATGTAGGATAGGGTGCCGTAAGGAGCGGATTGTGGTTCAATTAACAGGAGTCGATTTAAGATGTTGGGCAAGGAAAGAGTGAGAGAGATTTCCTTCTCTCAAACTTCCCTTATCCTACCCTAACAAGTATGAAACTACTCACACATCATAATGAAAAGAAAACAAAACAAAAGAGGAAGATAGAAAGAAGGAGATTAGAAGATAACAACTAGCTATTTGCGACCTCACCTTGGAAAGGATCAAGCGTAAGCATCATGGTTGTTTTAAGGATAAAGGAAAAGAGAAAAGAAAGAATCAACAAGAAATAACAACAACTAAGTTAACAAATGAAAATTACAAGCAATAATAAGAGAACAAGATAAGCATAATAATAAAAGGAACTCCTTTATTCATTCTTCACTCACAAAAGCTCACTACAAGATTTTTAATGGAGAAGAGATGAGAGGAAGAAGAACACTAACTAAAAACCTAAAAAATAAATACAAGATTATGCCCCTTTGGCTTCACAAGGTTCTGGGCTATTTATAGGCAGGGAAAAAGAAATCTAGGGCAACAATCAGAACAAGTATGAAAATACAATTCTGCCCCTGAAAATTGGTCGGCTGATGCCACCATACGGCCGCGGAACCGCGGCCTATTGGCCGCAGTTCCGCCGCACTATAGGTGAGTTGGGCTGTCGGCTCTTGTGTGTTGCCCTGGTCTGCTGTCCCCTTTTGTCTGGTACATGTATTTTCTGATAATCTTTCCACATTTCTTCCAGAATTCTAGTGGATCAAAAGGTGATTGGACATGGATCTTTTGTCATGATTTTCTTGAGCTCCGCGTAGATTTCTTGGACTTGGTGTTGCCATTGTGCTTTGTGCATGAAGGTGACAATCGATTTGCCATTTTGTCTCCTAAACTGGTGTGTGGCAACAGACGGATAAAGAGCGGAGACCCGTATTTTATCTGTGGTTGGCAGGAACTCGGATTTTGTCGTATTTTTCCATGGATTTCACCGTTTAGAGCCGAGAACCTGTATCCTGCAATTGACTAGCAAACACGGCTCAAGAGTACCTGCCGATATGCAATGTGATAAAAATTGGGCGGTATAAAAATGCAAAAATCTGATATGAACAATTCTCAATCAAGTGAAAGTCAATTTTCTCAGACACCTCATCAAAAGCATGGATTTCAATCGATTCTGGTTCTAAGATGGAGGTGTAGAGGTCAAAAGGATCGGGTGTGGTTTTACTTGGCAAGGTCCCTTCACAATCGCGTAAATCAAACACTGCAAAGTCGCACAACTCATCAAACATCCTATCTTGAATTGATAATTCAGTTGGGACACTTGATAGACTTTCAACACAGGAGTTGTGGGATTCAATTTGAAACGGGTAGGTTTGATTTGGAAGGGGGTACAGCTCACTCTCTCCACTCAAATTCTCAATCTGTCCAACCGCCTCATCATACATTGGATAATTAGGAGCTAGTTGGGAACTAGCTACCGAGTCAGTAGGTAGTATGAGGGCGGCCATGGACGCATTCAAATCCATCATCTGTTGGCATGACGCTACCCTAAAGTCTTACAACGACTGTTCCAGACTAGACATAGGTTGTGAAGGGGTTTCAGTAAAAGATTCAAAGTTGTTTGGATACTGAAAACTCCTAAATGGCGGTTCAGAATCAATGTCTAGGGAAGGTGCAAGAGTAGGGTAGGACTGGTAGGAATTGAATGGCTGGACAGTAGTAGGATCAACATTCGGATATGAAGGTGAATAGAATTGTTGATCCCAAGAATCTGTAGAGGTGAGAGGAGTGAAAGATCGGCTACAGGATTGTTCAATACGTTCAGCGATGGACAAAGGGCGACTTGCAAAAGGGGTATCAACATAAGAGGGTGGGGGGGTTGAAAAGGTTGATACAAAGTGGATTGCGGAATGCAAGTGTTTGTCCTAGACGCTTCTATCCGATATTTCAAAGAGATTTTGGGCATGGAGGGATCGTTCGACGTTCGGCCAAAGCAAGAACCATAAGAAGTAATGTCTGGTGTGGGTACCAAAGTTCGGCAAGAGTTTTGCGAGGTGGTGTACCCATGATATGAAGAGAGAAAGAAAGAAAGGCAGAGAAAAGCAGGGGAAAAAGAATGTGAATTTTTTTTAGGTAGCTATTAACAAAAGAATGAAATATACACACAAAAAGAATCTGGAAAAAAACAATCACGACACAAAAATAACACACACCTAATCGTTCTAGGGTTCACCTAGGTCAACTAGACCTGCTCCAGAACTTGATTGTCGAAGTAAAACTGTGTCGAGAAACGGGCTCAAGATACACTGATCACGAGGCCAGGTAAGTGCAGAGATAAGGAGAGGTTTTCCAACGCTTTCGCGAAGTTCCTTAATTAAATAACCCTTTCTCTTTTGGCGGTTTTGCCGTTAACACTTTCCTAGACACCCCGTAAACAATGTACCGTTAAGCGAGGTTCTAAACACGGTTAACTTCTCCTAATGAGCGCGAAGTCCTTAAAGCTTAAAGTCTAATTTCTTTTAAAATTTGTGCGGGTAAACGTTATGCTCAAGTTCGTGATTTGTAGGCCACGGAAAAGGTGATGAAATCCTTTACCGTATATTGTGGGGGTTCGCTTGCCCTTAAGTCCGTATTAATGTATGCAATGCGCAATTAAATAAAAATTCTATAAAGAATCAAACAATCATTTTTTAGTTTAAGCACGGCACTGCAACAAATACGGGTTAGTCAATTTTTAGCGTTTGCTAGCGAACTTACAAAGAATCCTACAAAGAATAGTATATTGGATGCGTCGGATTTGAGAAGAAGGTGTTAGTAAAGTACGTACCGTTAAGTTTTTGGGTTAGGAAACCCCCGTTGAATCAAATCCGGTAAGCTTGAAAAGTTCGCTTGAGCAGGTCAAACTACCCGGATCTTTGGCACTGTACTTTGCAATCACCTTAGCCTTGAACGTACATTTTGCTCCCCACAATCGCCGTTTGTAAATCCGCAAAAATCCGCAGACTTGCTCACAAAAATTATCAAAAAAAAAAAAAAAGATTTTATATTTTATTTATAAATATATACAAAAAGAATATTAACCCGAATAACAAGAAAGAAAATACGGTACCGTCTCCCCGGCAACGGCGCCATTAGATCGCACGCTTTTGGCGTGTCGGATGTTCAAAGTTCTAAAGTTATAACCGCGATCAGGACGGTGTCACTTCGCAGCTAGCCGGTTGAGCACGGGTCGATCCACAGGGAGATGGTTGTATGTCCATTCGAGTTTTAGACGAATCAATAAAGAATGTGTATATGTTTGTTCAAATCTAACCTATGTGTTTTATATGCAAGTATAAAGTTGTTAAGAAAAAGATACGAAAGTGTAACCTAAAGAAATCCGCACTCAAAACCTTTGAGCCGAGTCTTGACCAATTGAAGCTAGAGCAATCGGCAACAACGTGGATTAGGGTACTTAAGCACGGTATTCGTGGAATCCGGCTTATTGACCCTTGTCCGTCTGTTCTTGTCTCTTGCTTTCGCCTCCGGCCAAACCGAACGCAACCGGTCGCGATTAGGAATCACCGTTACCATGGTAGGGTAGGGTGCCTAACGGAGCGCTTGCGTATCGTTTGGGCGGAGTTCAATAGAAAATAACGGGAAAAGGAAATGAGCAAAGAAACATTAACTTACAATATCGTATTTATTCTTAACAACAATAATTACAACCATTCACAAAACGAACCAAAAAGAGAGAACAAAAAGATAAACAAAGAGAAGAAAAGATTACAAGCAAGTAATTAAAGTGCATGGTAATAAATTGCAAGTAATAAAAGACAAGAATGAAAAATGCAAGAAAGAGATAAGCAAGAAAGTAACACTAAGAACCATAGAACTCAAGACAAGCCATGGGATCAATAACCAACCCTTAAACTTGCATGCTCAATCAAGAGGTTGCAAGGTCAAGAGAAGGGTAAAGAACTCATGCGAAATGAAGCACAAAAGAGAGAACAAAATGATACAACCCCTTGAGATCAATGACCAAAGCTTAAACTTGCAAGCTCACTTAAGAGGTTGCAAGATCAAGTTAAGGTAGAGAGCTCAAGGGGGAAGCTAAGCAAAAAAGAATGATACAAAAACCCTCATCTTCATTTAACATCCACACAATGCTCTCACTACATTTTCATGGAGGAACGAATGAAGAAGAAGAAGAAGAAGAAGACTAAAAACTAACAAAAAAGAGGCCTGAGAATTGGACCCTTTGGTTTGGCTCAGAACTGGGGTATTTATAGGCAGGGAACTGGAAACCTAGGGCAAGAATCTGTCAATATATGAAATTCTAAAACTGCCCCTGAAATTTGACCAAGTGCGGAGCCCACATGGCTGCGGTTCCGCGGCCTAAGCGCGCTTATGCCGCGGTTCCGCGGCCATTTAGAAGGATTGTGCCTTCATCTTTTGTCGGATCCCCTGGTTTGTGGTCCTCTTCAATGTGGTATAGTACTTTTCTCGGAATCTCTTCACAATTCTTCCAGAATATCAGTAGATCAAAAGGTGAAGTGATGTGGATCTTTTGCCATGATTTCCTCGGGCTCCGCGTAGATATGTTGGATCTTGTGTTGACATTGAGCTTTGTGCATGAAAATGACATCGATTTGCCATTTTGTCCCGTAAACTGGTGTATGGCAACACACGGATAGAGAGCGGAGTCTCGTGTTTTATCTGTTGTTGGCAGTAATCCGGAATTTGTCGTACTTTTCCGTGAATTTCACTGTTTAGAGCTGAGAACCAGTATCTTGTAAATATGTAGCAAACACTGATTAAAAGCACCTGCCTATAAACAAACGAGCGTAAGAATGAGCGGTATAAAATGCAATATTCTGGTATGAACAGTCACCGGCGTGAGGGTGCCGGCGATGGGTCGCGGTGTCGTTGGGGATCACACGGGGTGGTTGTGGTGTTAGGAGAAAGAGGAGAAGGAGACAAGAGAGGCGCGGATGAGGAAAGGCGATGAGGGTGTTGAAGAGGCCGACGAGGGAGATCGGCGGGGAGGTCGGGGATGGAGGTGATGGGTGTGTGGGTAGCGACGATAAGGTCTTTTCGGGGTTATGGGTGCAGGCGGAGGAGGAGAGGAGTTCGTGGTGATGGGGATGGAAACGACGGAGGTCGGTGCTCCGGCGACGCGTAGGCGAGGCTAGGGTTGCAGTGAAGAAGTGTGGGTTCTCGCCCGCGCAGAAAGGAAAGAAAAAGAGGGAAAGAAAATGTGAGGGGAGAGAGAGAGAGAGAGGGACTTGGGGTTTCTGTAACATGTGAATACAAAATATAAATATATAAAACAGAGGAGAGAGAGTTGAGAGATGTTAGCATTTATTGAAAATCTTTTAAAATATAATTGGTTAAAAAAATATTTAAAACGTTTAATATATATATAATATTTAAAGAATATAATATTAGGCAAGTTTGAGTTTTGGCCAATACAAATATAGACCAAAACACGGCCGGGTCGGTTCTAAAAATTCAGTTTTAAAATACGAAAAATATATGTGTCGACCAAAACTAAAATTGGATATCCGGGTAATAAAAATGCATACCCCCAAGAACGGATGCACGCACGTGCACGTAGCCATCCAAACAAGTCCGTTTCACTGAACGGGATGAGAACAAGATGCGCGGATGCTACCACAGGGTTAGGGGTATCAAGCAGGCCATGCAATGTATTTTTTTTAAAAAAAAATTATGTGACTTTAAATGTTATGTTGAAAAATAAAGATGCCAGATAATGCCAGTATGCAGTATGTAAAAATGAAAGTGCACGAGTCTACGTAACAAGTCAGGATAAATCATAAACATGAATCAAGACGGGTTTCCAGCAAGCGGGTCGGGTCGGATGCAAATACGGATGTCAAATACACTATTAGCACCCAAAACACAATAAATCAAGAAAAGGCCATAAATAAAGAAATATCCAAAATAGAACTGGTATAAATGAACTAGGGTGTCACAAACTCACTAGATGCACTTTGGACCAAGAAAAGTCGGATTTTGAAGACTTGGGGCAACTCAAGAATTTTCTTGAGTTGCCAAAAGAGGTAATTTCTCCACCATTAGAGTAGTATTACATTCACTTTAGCTTTCATGCATGTTTAGAAGCGATTAAGTGATGATTAGTGAACTTTGAAAATTCCAAGTTAGGCTTTTGATGAAATCTTGAGTAGTGAAGTGAAATTGAGGTTAGTAGAGATCTTGCAACCCCTCTAGCGTTAGTTTCATGGACTGAAACCATAGACTTAAACCCAAAACCCCAACATAGAAACCCCGACATCGGCAGATTTTGGAATTTGGTGATTGTTTATTGAGATCTAATAACACCTAGGGACACTAGGATTTATTTTGCAAACACTGTGAGTCATGCAGGCACCCAGGTAGCTACCACTGTAACATTTCAGAAAATATAAAATATTATTTTTGGAATTTAATATTAAAATAATATATTTCCCGAAAACTGCCCGATTTGCGAAATTGGGGTTTTCGAAAAAAGGTAAAAAATATATAACAATAATTGTTAAATAAATGGAATTTAAAATTATTTATTCATTTAATAATATAATTAAAGGATTTGGCATTTTTAAAATTTATTATATGCAGTTTTGATAAAAATCAGATTAGTGCACTGCTAATCGCGATTAAGCCAAATCCGCATTTCTACAGTTTTTCATGGCCGGTGCACCATGTCATGTTATGTGGTTATTACATGTTGTGTTCTCGTGTTATTTTGGGTATTTTGTGACTTGGGTTTTAAATAAAAAGAAAAGGGTATGAAGAGAAAGGGTAAAAGGGTAATATTGAGAGAGTGTGTGTGAGAATAAGAGAGGAGAGAGAGGGGGGCTGCCTCATTTCACCTCCTCCATCATTTTCTTCTCCTTCTTCTTCCCCACTTCCCTCCACCTTCACCCCATGGTATCATCTCAGAATATCCATCAAAACCCTAAACCCCTTTTTCAAAAATTGATCACCTCCTTCTCCTCTAAAAATTGGACCAAGAAAAGTTAGATTTTGACAACCTTGAGGAGCTACGGTTTTTCTTGAGTTGCATCCATGAGGTATAATTTCTGTAAGTCTACGGTAGCGCCCCGGCCATCTTTCAGACGCCAAATGCGGAACAAAAACTTTTATAACTGGCGCTATCGCATACTATAACCCGGATCTGCCAATAACGCTAAACTAACAATCTACAAAGAGGGAAGAAAGGTTATACCGAACGATCCGAGTCCTTCATTCTTTAACCATCATCCCACGCTCCGTTGCGGCTGCTCCGATCTCGTCGATCTCCGATCTCCTCGTCCAGGTGGCACCACGTCATCGGATCTTTAAACGGGCTCCCGCCTCTGACTCGAGGCAACTCGGTCGGCAAGTTTGCTAAAAGAGACGACCAAGATTGATGTAGAGAATGAGTAGAAGACTTTGTCTCGCTTCATCCAAAGCCATGGATGAACGGTTAATGAAGTTGCCATTGGAATCGGGTGATGGAATGAAATGAGCTATGAAATTCCGTACACCAAAACTATCATAATCTTTTTAACCAAATGAAGTGAGAGAGAGTGAATTGATCAAGTGGGCACCCAAGAGGGGCCGGCCACATTATATTAAGGAGGGGGTGATGGTAGGAGCAAGGGGGGTGACCACAAGCCAAATCTTCTCACAAAAATATCAAGAAGAAATATCTAGTGTGAACACAAAGTGTGACACAATAAATGCACCTAGTATGAACACAATAAATGAAACAATGAGTCACCTTCCAAGAAGCTTCCTCTCATGACTCACCTCATGACTCACCCAAAAGAAGAAAATATAAATACTCATTTAACCGAATGTTAAATACGGCTGATAGAAAACTGGAAACTGGCAACTTCCAAAAGTGATCCCGAAACGAATTTCAGGATAACCCCGTAACTGTATAAATATACCCGCATTTGTATTACGACAGAATACAAATGCAACTGAGACAAAGATATTATATCTACTCTGTATAATACATGGATCCGGCTTAAATCAAAGCCCACCAGTATTATCTGCCCAAAATATGACACGTGCGTAAACGCACGTGCAATTTCCGAACCCTGCCATAAAACCATACGGCCTCTACAACGTTTCGTCCGAACTTGGGAAACTATCTGTTGTGGACTCTAATGACTCGTCAGTACCCTGGCAGTGGGTTTAACCACAAGCCGTCAGTGGCACTAGCTATGCGTAACGGCTGCCCATGGACTGACCTCAAGGGAGGCCGATGAGCGAACTCATCCAGAAACCCTACTGAGCCTAACAGTGACAATGTATATACAGTCCGGTCCGTTCGTCTATGAGTATTGCATATCCGGCCTAGGGGGCTAGTAACGTCAGACCCCCAATAGCTGTATAAGTCGTGTCAGAAACAAGCCCTGAACACCATGAGATACTACTGGAGTACCTACCAGCAAATCTCACCTGCCTTGGCCAAGGACTTGGTGTAATGGTTTTCCTAGACACAGTGCGACCTCCACCCCCAATACCGGGAGAGACGAATCCCGTGCCGATCCGCTCACGTGCCTCCATGTGGCTCGGGACTGTACCCAAAAACAACCTGTTTGCACGACTCCTTTGAGCCGTGGTAGGGTAGAAATCAAAGCACAGTGGGAACTCACACGAGACAAATGACGACCTCAGGTCGATGAACTAACCTGTACACATGTTACTAGGAAACTGCTATCTGACGATATGTATAATACTAACTAGCAGGTTCCCGGCGAGTCCTGTCCGGTGTACTCATAACCCAATGAGCACCTGTATACATCTTAGGTGATCCAACTGACACCAGTGGCTTATGAGACCGGCCACCGCCCCTCGTCGGGGTGTCGACTGTATACACTAGTATACTCCGGAGTATCGATGGCCTGTCTCGAAACTCCCACGACTAGGGACCACTATTAAGGATATGCTTATAGACCACCTAACTCTCACTTATATGATCGCCCTCATACTGTTGGTAGTCAAGCAAGATCCTAAGGGCTCTATCAAAGTGTAATTATGATCAGTCACCTGAACCTATACACGACTGATAAAGGCATACCAGATAGCATACTATCATCTCGAGTAAGACTGTCCTACCGGTATAGGTCCTCCTAAATCATTATAATCACGTACCTACGATCCAATAATTGACTTTGAGGGCACTATATCCAACAATCTCCCACTTCCACTTAAGGCTAATTATTGCGATGTTGCGTACTCACAGCCCGTGTGAAACCAACACCCAACTCCCCTAATAATCAGTTTCACAAAGCCCGTTCGTAAAACTATTGAGTTCGAGAAATAGTCTCAGTGAGTCGATCCGCCCTTATGTTTCTTTCTGTGTCTCTCTTAATCTCATGTTCGCGGAGAAAGACATCTCCCGAATTGAGTAATACCTGTCTTAGAATATGTCTGGATATCTGATGGGACCTAGTTCATAGATGAACTCCAAATCCAAACTTCTTAGACTGTATCGATAACTGAACCTAATCAGTATCCGGCACCATGCCTCCCACAGTATCCTCTTGGACCACCTGTCCATAATACTGTCCCACTTTGTCAGAGGGAAAACTATAACTCTGACAATCACTCTGTCATCCATGTCACCTTTGAAGCCTGGAATGATACCATCTCCCGAAGGAGGCTGTCGTCATCAACTCCGTAGAACATTCACTTATGTTCTAAAACTGCTTCCTTATGTTTCTCCAGGATTGGATTAATACAAACCTATTGCATCTAGTGCAAAAAACAACATCTGGTGTGGTACTTGATATCTCATGATTGACTCAATTGCCTAAGCAAGTGATCTGCCAATCATGTACATCCCTCTCCCCTTTAGTCTGTAAGACACCTTTAGAGAGGGTGACGCCATCACCTGCAGGTACACCACCATGCCAGGAGTCATCTATTCTAAAAACCATTAGAATACTGTCAAAGTACCCACATTGGGAAACTACCCAAATCCAGATCTAAAACCATAGATCTAGAAAACAGAATGTCTGATATTATATCCATATCCTGTCAACTGTGTGACGACCACATTACAACCGATCGTAGTATAGGAATTTTACTTCCTACTCTGTGTATGTCATCCAAATACCAGGACATCACACCCTACTACCTTCTTAACAGATCCATCCCTTATTCTGATGAAGTCAAACCCACGACTGTCGCATCAAAATTAGATGATCAATCTCCGCTATAACTGCTCTACTCTATAAATAGACATAAGCTACTTGCCCACTATGCTTCCGCTGCTCCTATTGACCACAACAACCCTCCTACCGGGTTTCATAGTCTGGAACAACAGTAGTGTCAAGTCTGGGTAGATAAAAACCTCCCTGTCACCGTCCTTGAGGCTACCGAAGTACCTCTCGGGTGTCTGAGGTTACCCACTAAATTTGCGGAGTGGCTAATGGAATGTCAAATTTGATTGAATCTGTAGATCCTATTAAATTTTCCGTAATCGTTTGCGGTTCTGGAATCACTTCCAGTTCTACCATACTCCCACTACTGTTTTCTGAAAAAATCTATTTTACTAAAACTGTGGCGAGTCAAGAACAATATCACTATTGATCTCCCAGATGGTAGAAAGTCAACCCCCGTCATAGCCTGGGCCAACCCACAAACTGCCATTACAGAAACGTGCCCTGAGTTATCCAGAGTCTGGTTTTAAGCATAAGCCGGAAAACTCCCCGTACCTTAACAACATTAAGATATGAACCATTCTATATCCGATATAGAAACTTTGGCACTTATTTAAGTGGAACCAGATTCTAATCATGCAGCTGTCTCCAGTGCATATTAACTTAATGGAGAGAGGCTAATCAGCATTACTCAACTTAGGAATCCATCCAATTATGAGTAACCTGAAAGAGAAACAAGTTTCTCAAAACTTTTACTATCATCTGAATACCAATCATAAGTATCTACATCTTCGATCTCTTTGAAGAATCCCGATACTTGCGACATCTGGTTCTCTACTTTATTCTTATACCCACAACTTCTCAAAACTTAGACCTTGTATTTCTACGAAACACTTGTCTAAAAACTATAGAATTTATAAGTAAATAGAACATAGTACGAGGACCTACCCCTTTGTCCTGATGGACACTGGACAACATACAATACACTGTATAAGTCCGATGAGTTGAATAACTCAAAACCTGTGCGTCGTAGGTTGAAAACTGTCCCCAGGCGATTTCCTCAAATATCACCAATTACAACAAATTCCGATATAATGAGGATGATCACCTAATTCATAATAACTTCCTCCCACTCGTCATCTGTAAAACCATACAGATATGAGAATGAAACCTGCTAAATACACACCCTGGAGTAAGTATCTAATCGGGAAAACAGTTTTCCATTAACAATGCACTGAAACATGAAAATGTTTCGTAGGGGTATCCTGGTATTCAAAGTAATGCCTCTTCCATAATCCAATTCATGACTCTAACCGTATATTTCTTTGCCATCTCTCCAAATCCCTTTATTTGTCTTTAGTCGTTACCTTCTGTACACCATCGTTAGGCTAAATGGTTTTCTTCCTTCCCTACCGTTCGGCACCAGCCTATGGTTTGGAAGAAGACTATCCAAAAGCATAATAGGTGTACCCTCCTAAACCAAGGAGTACTCATATCTTGAGAGAAGGTGATGATAAAAGACAACTGAATAATACCTTATTCGTTTAAAGGTGAAACAGGAGTGGCGATGAAGTACGTGGTTTGGTCGTGAATGATAACAGTCGCAACTTACTTTGCTGTCTTTCTAATCCCTTTATTTTGTCTTTACATATTACCTTCTGCACACCCTACTTAGGCTAATTGGTTTTCTTCATTCCCTACCTTTCGGCACCTGCCTATGGTTAGGAAGAAGACTATCTAATAAGCGTAATAGGTGTACTCTCCTAAACCAAGGAGCCTGATTGTTATAATTTCTGTGATTGTAATAAATCGAATCAAATAGTCCCCGGCAACGGCGCCATTTGATTGTACTAATTCTCGATGTGTAGTATGGAATTGTAAAGAAATCACAACCAAAAATTATTTGACCGCAATCAACTACGGTGTCGGATGTAGATTGTATGTGAGTGCGGATCGTCCACAGGGAAAGTGTAATCGTTCGTCTTTATGAATTAGATGAATTGAAAATTTAAAGAAAGAAAACAAAACAATTCAAGATTTATAGTTGAGGTTCAAGAATGAAAAAAAAACTAGATCTAAGAAAGCATTAAAAGATAGAATCAAGAATTGATAGTTTGATGATTTTTCCAAACCAAATCTCAAGAATCGAAATGAGGCTCGTAGGAATCGATCGGATCTATAGATGTGATGTAATCTTACAATTACGTATTCTTATCCTTCGATGAATTGATACTAGATCGATGATGATCGATCGAGAATTAGGGATTTCTTGTGAAACTAGGGTTTCATCTTATCCCTTGTTCTTTCGTCGATATCATTCACATTCTAGCCTCTAGTAAATTCAAGAAACGATCGTAGATCCCTAATTTCGAGCGATCATAATCAAGAAAGCATCGCTACGAAACTAGGTCATCGATTCTTGAACTTGCTAGGGTTTACAAACTCGTAGGACTTAAAAATAGTATTAAGATTTGTTACATCATCATTCTACAATCGTCTCGACTCCTTAACGAGCGGAGTTTCACTCAAACATCACAACAAGAGCAACAATTACAAATTGAGATCTAATCATGATGCAAGAATTAAAAGGAAGCAAGATTAAAGAAATTCACCTTTTATTTATATCAACAATTTAGTTACATTCGCTCAAGAACTACAAGAGGAAGAACTTGATCGTCGACTTGGCTTCGCTCGTCTCCGTGGATCGCGGATCGGCTTGGATCACTTGCCCGATTGAAGATCGGCTCGGCTCCTAAAAGGTTGAAGGCTTCTCGCTTGATTTGGTACTCAAGATCTTGGATTTGGAGTGGAATTAGGGTTAGGGTTTCGCACAAGCCTTGTCACGAGACTTGTGGAAGAAGTTGGTGTAGAATAAATCAATGGTTATTGATTTTTTATTAAAGATTGATTAGCCTCAACCCTTAGATCTAGGCTCCTATTTATAGATAACTAACCCTAGATCTAGGATTTCAAATTCTAAGTTTCCCTCCTAAAGTTTGTTGAAGAAATTCAAATTTCCCTCCAAAAGTTAGTTAGGGGAGAAGCTTCTAGATGTGATTAGTTAGGAGGAGCTTCTAGAAGAGGATTAATTAGGAACTTAATTAGGATTAGCCTTCCTTAATTTTCTTTGCTGATCTGGCAGTTGCTTCAAAAGAGTTCTGGAATTTAAAGTATCATAAAGCACTGTGGGTCCCGCTGTGAGAATTTTGCCCTGAAAATGAGATGATGACGTGGCAGAAGCGCGGCGGATCCGCGGCGCAAGCCAGCTCCCGCCGCGCTTCCGCGGCTTCTTTGGGGAGTTGAAGCTTGGGCTCTCTGTGGTAGTCTTGGGCTGTTGTATTGGGCTTTATGTGATATATAGAATTTAATAATTCCTTCTGAATTGCTACCAGATCTGAAATGATTTAGTTGGCGTATTGTTTGATCAGCTTCTTTTGATTTTCTTCCGTATTTTCCTGCACAGACTCAAGACAAGTGTTGTGCAAATACAGAAATGATGCGATGCCATGAAATGCGGTTAATTTCCTTTAAAGTGTCGGTTTAAAAGTCTAACACATGCAATCTCATATTTTGTGACAGATTTGCTAATATGTAGAATATGAATGCCGGACACTTCTAAATGTATGCAAATGTTAGGGAAATTGCCGGCTAAAATATACAATATTTTCGACTGATCAAATACCCCCAAACTTAATTTCGATCGTCTCGAGCGAATGTTTTATTAAAAAGAGAAGGAGAAAATAAAGAAAGAGAAAAACTAACTAGCACACTTTCGTAGGCAACACGATTGCACTGAGCACGTGCAACAAGCCTTTAAACCTCTAGGTGTCCCTAGTAGGAGGAGTGTTGTCTCCTGAGGGTTTTCAGCGGATTGCACCCACAAAATCCAATAATAAAAGAAAGATCATGAATATTACATTTAAAGACAAGAATTGTAAAAGAAAGACTTTGAAAATTAGGGTTTCCAACTAAGCTAGCTTTTCGGTTGTCATGAGCCCTATCTTAATGGTCATGAAAAGATGTTAGAAATCACGTCCTCCCTCAATAAAACATCGTCTTATTCTTCATTCCTATCTTTATTCCAAACATCGATCATATAACCATGCGTGTGTGTAAAGACATCCCTACACCCGGAGAATTCAATTCAAGCTATCATACTCTTGCCCGTCAGCCTCAGTACTTTTTGATAAACGAGATTGCTCACACACTTTTATGCGACCGTTAATACTTCTTGAGGTACTAACCGACCGATTACTAATGTGCTTGCGTGTTTGGTGTATTTTCCTAGTCTTGCACCACCTCAGGCATAGCAGTGACTCCCAGACCAGTTAGCCTTAGGGCACTAGGTGAAGAAGCACCCTTTTGCTATATATTTTTTTTATTACCCTTGGTGATAACAAAACCAGTGTCCATTTTTCTCACCATTTTCAAAATACTTTTTTTTTTATACTTTTGGCTTTAAGACAAGAGCATTTCAAGGTATCCTCTACTATCCCAGGCTTTAAGATGTGTGTAAGTGCGAATAGCAGGGTAGCAACGTTCAAAATGTTTGGCTTCCAGAATAGAAACTATTTTTCAGACTTATTTTTATCCTCAGATTAGTGACGTCCTTCATCTTACTAACCCTTGGGACAACGGCTCATAACTACTTATTACTAGTTCGTATAAGAAAACTTCTAATTTTCTCAGTTTTCTTAAATTTTTCTAATCTCATGGATGTAATTGTTCACTATCTAAACTTTTATTATCTTATTTATGTACAAAAATATTTTTATAGTTTTGAAATTTTTTAAATTTTTATGGTTTTTAAAGAAATGTTTTGTGCTTATGCAATGTATGATGCAAAATGATGCGAAAATAAGCACAAACCTCCCCCAAACTTGTTTTCAACAGTGTCCTCACTGTTGCCTTCTACTAAATCTCGAAAAACCTGTAAGCTTGGGAGGAATTTATTAGTGGGGGCAAAATATTTAAGTGAAGAACCTCCACCAAACTTATTTTTGGCTCAAAATTTTGTAAAACTTTTCTTTTTAGGAGCCAGAAACAATATACCCCCCCAAACTTGAGTTATGCAATGTTAATCTTTTAAAATCACAAGTGGGGGTCAAAAATTATTGGTCGATGCCAAGCTTTGCAAAGACCAAATGTTAACACCAACCATTCAAAATTTTTATCAATGCAGTGCTCTGGTTGGTGGAAGAAGAAGAAGTGGGAAAAGGTTAAGTGGTGGAAAAGAATGTGTGTGCGTCTCATATTGGAGAGACGATGCAGTGAATATGATGGATTACTCGCATTCTTTTTACAATTCAGAAGAAGGGGTGGAGGTTCAATTTCATTGATTGGGAGATGATTCATCTCAACACCCGTGTCATTCAAAAATGCGAGTTTATCAGCGAAGATCTCCTCAAAAGTTCCATTAATACCCCGGTGAATAATGTCATCACAAAGTGCGGGGTGATCTTCAGACTCTAAAGGCATTTCATAATCAGTGTTAGTTGTTGACCCGGACATCTCAGTGGAAGAGTCCGTATGTGTATGATACATAGTTGGGTCAAACAATAACATATGAAAAGAGTTTAGATCAATATCAGGAGGATCATCAAATTCGCTGCTGTCGACATCCATTAAGTCGACAGAACATACCTGAGCAGTAGGTTCGGAGGGTACACTTCCCAACTTGTAAATGTTTAGTTCAATTGACCTATTCCCGAAGGATAGGGTCATAGAACCATTACGACAGTTGATTATTGCATTGGAAGAGGCCAAAAAGGGGCGACCTAAAATCACCGGAATTTGATTCCGTGGGTTCGCTACAGGCTGTGTATCAATTACAATAAAATCTACCGGGAATATAAATTCTCCGATTTTTATTAACACATCCTCCAGTTCACACCTAGGTTTGGTGATTGATCGGTCAGCCATCTGGAGAGTGCAATTGGTTGGCTTCAACTCTCCGATTCCTAATTGCTCATAAACTGAGTATGGAAGCAAGTTAACACTAGCGCCAAGGTCTAATAGAGCACGGTTGATGTGTTTTTCCCCAATAGAAACGGAAATAGTAGGATATCCAGGATCCTTACGTTTCCTCGGTAATTGTTGGGGGAAAGCCGTGTCTATTGGTTTTTCCATGAAAATCTTTTTAGGCGCTGGATTCTTCTTCTTCCTAGTGCACAAGTTCTTAAGAGTTTTCGCATAGGAAGGAACTTGTTGGATGGCATCTAGGAGAGGGATGTTGGTGTTTACTTGCTTAAAAATGTTCATAATCTTCTCCATATGTGGACTCGGTGTGTTAGCCCTTAACCGATTAGGGTAAGGTGCTTTAGCAATAAGCGCTGGGTCCATCATAGGAGAAGGAAGTATGTGTGGAACCGATCCCGGAATAGAAGTGGGGATCGTCCGTGGAGGGGTAAAAGAGGTGGGCTGTAGTGGCGAGCCTTTTGGGAAATGGAGAATAGGCTCGGAAGAAGGTGGTAGGGTAGAAGAACTGGGGTAAGAAGTGTGTGTGTGTGGAAAGGTCTCAGCCGGGATTCTATTGATTGATTTATCAATATCATCAAACTCTTCCCCAACGTGATGGTCAAGCACTCTTCCAGATCTCAACGTGATCTCATCCACATTATGTGAATAGCCAGAATTAGGTAAAGGTTGAGCTGGAAGTTTCCCTTTCTCTCGTGCACTCATTTCGGCTTTTAGTTGTGCAATTTGTTCTTCCATCGATTTGATGTTTTCATTTTGAGAGATAATGATCTTCATTACATTCTCGACGGAAGATTGCAAACTTGCCGTCCCTTGGATGGATTGTTTCATGAAAGTATCCAAGGTTTGTGCTAGAGCAGAGATATTATCTGTACCGGTCAATTGCAAAAAATTTTCATGTGGTGCAAAAGTGTTGATCGGATTTTGAAAATTTTGTGCTTGGAAGGGGTGCTGACTCAATTGAAGCGGTGGGTGCTGTTGTGGTGGAGGGACCCCTTGGAAATTGTTTTGGGTTGGAACCGTGTTTTGAAATTGTGATTGGTTCCAAGCAAAGTTAGGGTGATTCTTCCAACCCTGATCATATGTGGAGGAAGATGAATCGTTTCTAGGTCTTTGAAATAAGGCATTGGTAAGCTCATGACCTTGAAACGGACATTCTTCCGTCAAGTGAGACGGATCAGAACAACAACCACATACAGTTTTGGAGAGTGATATTTGACTTAGGGCGGCAGCTAAAAATTTGTTTTCCATATTCTCGAGTTTCTTATTGATAGCTGCAATGTCAGCTTTAACTTCTATGGAAATATCATTGCCATCCCTAGATGATTGACTCACACCCTCCCACTGTAAAGATTTTTCAGCGAAATCTTCTAGAAATTTCCAGGCTTCCCAATCATCTTTGGTCATAAAGTTGCCTTGACACATGGATTCAAGGGACTGTCTTGTGTAAGGAGTAATGCCCTCATAAATGATTCGGCACAATTCCCATCTCGGGATGCCGTGATGTGGACATTGGACTAACAGATCCTTGAAACGGTCAAGACATTTTGAAAATGTTTCATTTGGAAGCTGGGTGAATTGATAGATTTTGCTACGGACTCGACCTGTCTTTTGATGTGGGTAGAATTTCTTAAGGAATGCTTTGACGAATTCGTCCCAATTTGAAATGGAATGTGCGGTAGTGTTATATAGCCACTTCTCGGCTAAATCGCACAAAGTGAATGGGAGAAGACGAAGACGTAAAGCATCCACAGACAACTGTGAAGTACCCATCATTGCGCATACATTTTCAAATTTCGTGATAAATACGTATGCGTCCTCAGACTCGAGACCGTGAAATTTTGGTAGAAGGTTGATGTATTGGGGTTTTATTTGAAAATTTTCCCCGTTGGCTGGTGGTGTGGAAAGACAGGTGGAAAGTGGGCTTCGTGTTGGATAACATCTCTCTTGGAGAGAGATGCGAGGTGGATTCTGCGCACCAACGGACGGCGGCCGAGTAGTGGAAAAGAAGTTGGATGGAGGTGGATCCATCGATGTGGGTGTGGTGGTGGGTAAAAGAAAGGTAAATGTAGAAAAACCGACTTTTGGGTCGATGAGGGAACGCGGACTAACAGGCACTAGAATCCCGTGTCCAGCCTATCTTGCACTAAAAAGGGTTAGTACAAGTGGCAGCGTGAATTTATAATTAGGGGAAAGAATGAATGTGGTGTTTTCTTTGAAAAAGATACGGATTTTTTTTTTGTTGAAAAAATGATGCAACAAAACAAATGCAACACACAAACCCTAGAATCTAGTGGTCACCTAGGTCAAAGCTCTAGACCGCTCCTAACTGCCAAAAGACAAGTCGCAGGATAGAATCCTCCACTGCCTCTTTGTCCCCCTGTGGCCGGATAAGTGCCAGGTAAGTGTGAAGGTACTCCACTACGTAAGTAGTGGGCCTAATTAAAAACCACTAGCCTTAGACACACTCGCCTTAGCCACCACAAGAAAACTCAGATAAGCAATGAATTCCCACGGCCTTCTTCTGTCCTAATTGAGCGCGACGGTCCTTAGAGTCATCTCTAGATTTCTTTTAATTCATGAGGGTAAATGCGGATGCAAGTTTTGCGATTTTCGGGGCCTAGGAAGGGTAATGAACTCCCTACCTAATTTGAATTTGGTCGTGCCCCTTAAATTCCGTATTAATATGCAAATAACCAAGAATTAAAACACGCACAAATTTTTATTTTGCTTTTGCGGCGCAGCGATTTATTTGCAAAGAAACCTGCAGTAAATTGTCAATTGGAGCAGACAGAGGAAGAGATAAGAAAGTGAGAAAGTTACAGAGCAAAATTGATGCAGAGAGGAGCTAGGGTTGCCGCGGATCCGCCGCGTATGAGGGGTTCTTGCCGCGGAAGCGCGCCTGAATACATTGTTCACTCTACCAAATTTCACCAGTAGCTTTCTGTTGAGTTCTACAGCTCTCTGGAATTTTCAGAAAATTTTTTCTCCAGCTCCAATGATTCCAGATTTTCTCGCAACAAATCACAACACACGTATTAGTGTTTGCACGAATTTAGATCTTAAAAAAAAATATGATGGAATAAATTGTTCAACTCAAATTTCAAAATACGAACTATTAGCGCACTATCCCTGGCAACGGCGCCATTTGATTGTAAAGAATTCTTGATGTGTAGTATGGAATTGTAAAGAAATCACAACCAAAAATTATTTGACCGCAATCAACTACGGTGTCGGATGTAGATTGTATGTGAGTGCGGATCGTCCACAGGGAAAGTGTAATCGTTCGTCTTTATGAATTAGATGAATTGAAACTTTAAAGAAAGAAAACAAAACAATTCAAGATTTATAGTTGAGGTTCAAGAATGAAAAAAAAACTAGATCTAAGAAAGCATTAAAAGATAGAATCAAGAATTGATAGTTTGATGATTTTTCCAAACCAAATCTCAAGAATCGAAATGAGGCTCGTAGGAATCGATCGGATCTATAGATGTGATGTAATATTACAATTACGTATTCTTATCCTTCGATGAATTGATACTAGATCGATGATGATCGATCGTGAATTAGGGATTTCTTGTGAAACTAGGGTTTCATCTTATCCCTTGTTCTTTCGTCGATATCATTCACATTCTAGCCTTTAGTAAATTCAAGAAACGATCGTAGATCCCTAATTTCGAGCGATCATAATCAAGAAAGCATCGCTACGAAACTAGGTCACCGATTCTTGAACTTGCTAGGTTTTACAAACTCGTAGGACTTAAAAATAGTATTAAGATTTGTTACATCATCATTCTACAATCGTCTCGACTCCTTAACGAGCGGAGTTTCACTCAAACATCACAACAAGAGCAACAATTACAAATTGAGATCTAATCATGATGCAAGAATTAAAAGGAAGCAAGATTAAAGAAATTCACCTTTTATTTATATCAACAATTTAGTTACATTCGCTCAAGAACTACAAGAGGAAGAACTTGATCGTCGACTTGGCTTCGCTCGTCTCCGTGGATCGCGGATCGGCTTGGATCACTTGCCCGATTGAAGATCGGCTCGGCTCCTAAAAGGTTGAAGGCTTCTCGCTTGATTTGGTACTCAAGATCTTGGATTTGGAGTGGAATTAGGGTTAGGGTTTCGCACAAGCCTTGTCACGAGACTTGTGGAAGAAGATGGTGTAGAATGAATCAATGGTTATTGATTTTTTATTAAAGATTGATTAGCCTCAACCCTTAGATCTAGGCTCCTATTTATAGATAACTAACCCTAGATCTTGGATTTCAAATTCTAAGTTTCCCTCCTAAAGTTTGTTGAAGAAATTCAAATTTCCCTCCAAAAGTTAGTTAGGGGAGAAGCTTCTAGATGTGATTAGTTAGGAGGAGCTTCTAGAAGAGGATTAATTAGGAACTTAATTAGGATTAGCCTTCCTTAATTTTCTTTGCTGATCTGGCAGTTGCTTCAAAAGAGTTCTGGAATTTAAAGTATCATAAAGCACTGTGGGTCCCACTGTGAGAATTTTGCCCTGAAAATGAGATGATGACGTGGCAGAAGCGCGGCGGATCCGCGGCGCAAGCCAGCTCCCGCCGCGCTTCCGCGGCTTCTTTGGGGAGTTGAAGCTTGGGCTCTCTGTGGTAGTCTTGGGCTGTTGTATTGGGCTTTATGTGATATATAGAATTTAATAATTCCTTCTGAATTGCTACCAGATCTGAAATGATTTAGTTGGCGTATTGTTTGATTAGCTTCTTTTGATTTTCTTCCGTATTTTCCTGCACAGACTCAAGACAAGTGTGGCGCAAATACAGAAATGATGCGATGCCATGAAATGCGGTTAATTTCCTTTAAAGTGTCGGTTTAAAAGTCTAACACATGCAATCTCATATTTTGTGACAGATTTGCTAATATGTAGAATATGAATGCCGGACACTTCTAAATGTATGCAAATGTTAGGGAAATTGCCGGCTAAAATATACAATATTTTCGACTGATCAGAGCCCTCGCAACCTTAGAGAAGGTGATAATAAAAGACAACTGAATAAACCAATTCTATTTCTCCTGAACCCTTATCCATCCTCGAAGGAGTCCCTTCGAGTTCGTATATAACCATACGATGGATCTATCCAATGGAAGTGGATGTCCGTAGTAATACGGGGTGTTCTGAGAAATGCAAAGGGTAGAAGAAGGAGTGGCAATGACTTATGCAACATAGACAATCCAAAAGCCAGTATTTTAAGAAGGTTCGATCAACTTGGTCACTGAGTCATAGTCTAAGGTTGGTCAAAGGTCGCTGCCAAAGAGAGAGAGAAAAGAAACACTCTGCGTGCACTCTAACCTAGATCAGAATGGTTATCACTTTATCTAATCCGGAAACCTCCCACCGTACTGTCAAATTCTCCTCCAAACCTAAAATAAGAATCAATAGGGATCACCCGAAGAGTAAACCAACTCATCAGTGGGAATCGGGATCCAACTCTCATCGCATGATAACGTGACGGAATCCACTCGCGTTATCACACTCCAGAAGGTATGCGGATGCCTGGCAAGTTTCAGTTTTTTTAGAAACTCCCGATATGATTTTTATCCCATGTTCTTATGACCTTGACGAAAGCCAACAAATCATAAGTCACATGTCAAGTTCTGCTCGTCATTATCTTGTTAATGCGAACCCACCTATACATACCCTTGACGAAAGCCAACAAGGTAATACGACTGTCCCAAACCAACTCATCTATCTATGCAACAAATGAATACCCCAGCAACTACCAAACACTATGCCTTGACGAAAGCCAACAAACATAGCTTGAATATTACTGACATCCATAAGGAATGACGAAGGGCTACGGCTGGTTTTTGGCGAAAAACCTTTAACGTAATGAACTTTATCTCCTTTAAGGAACCTGATAGCTCTTTATAAAAATATAGTGGCGAAAACCATTGCTAAAGAGGTCACTCCCGGTGAAGGGATCTCGGCTCTTTCCTCGTGGAATGAGGTGCAGGATATTCCACTGAATACCGTGATGCAAAGCAACATGTAATCGACTATAGTGAAATTATTACCCTGACGCAAACTTCTACCCAAGGGGTCAGTCCCGGTGAAGGGATATCGGCCCTTGCCCCGTCGAATGAGGTACAGGATATTCCAACCGAATACCACTGTGCAAAACAAAAGGAAAAATCTTTGTAATAACACTTTTTAAATTGTTCCAACAACATCCAAACATGTTTGTTTTACTTTGCATTGATCAGAATCAACACAGTCCCATCAATTAATCACACCAGAAAAGAACGAAAATAAAATGTACGTATATGCCATCCGCATTCGTTACTGGGTCCCGTCATCACCCGTTAGGTTACTTAACTAACGACAGAGCGGGGACTGAACTAGCGCGGGTGTAAAACATATACAACATCTAATAGTATATATACCAATATACAATAATCGCTCCAGGCGTGATAATATGCAACATTACAGAAAAGTAATAAGCATCACAGAACAATATAGATAATCTGGGATCCCCGGGTTTCACAGAGCCGCTGCTGAAACCCGACGTTCCCCTAGTCGTGTGGATAGCCTGTGCAATAAAACCTAGACTCCTACGCGTGCGGCAAGTTACCCGCCAAAACTTGAAGCGAGACAGCCCCCTACAACAAAGTGAATGGACCACCCTGCACTTTACGGAATCCGGTAACATGAGCACCCCTCCTTGGGTCAACCTGTACCCCCTACGAGTGCGGCGAATAGTCTACCAATTCTAGAGTGAGGCCCCTTTGCCTCTCAAAGCCATGAGATGCGGACCCGTTGCCCCTCCGAACCCGGCTATCCGTGCACTCCGTCGCGGGGCAAAACCTAGTACAGAAATGAAAAATATGTACAATGGGTACATCGACCTCAACCTGGTTGTGTCCCAAAAGAATATTATACAACAGGCAGTGACGTCAGTCCACATGTTGGACGCTCGCCCCGCAATATCAAATGTACAAATAAATCCAAACTGCACTACCATTGCACACTGCTATCCACCATGACAAATCCGCAAGATCACTGCATAACACTAAACATCAACGCGAATGTCACGTTCGCAAACCCGTCTAAAAGAACTATAGCAATCAGACGCGGTTTACCGATCAAATGACATTCACGGTCGGAGATATAATGTAAGCACTGTAAACCAACATGTTTAAATTTCGATCGACTAAATTTCCCGAAGTGGGCCCCACGTAAATCTGCTGTACAGTAAAAAATACTGGGCCCAAAAGAACAGTTCCAGAAACCACAATTTCCAACATAGAATCCACTGTAGAAAATTGACTAAGTGATGTCACTTTCCTGTGGCGGATCCGCAGCCAAACCCATGCTTGGGCCGCGGATCCGCGGCGGAACAGTGGAATCACTTGGTCGTATTTCTCCAGTATTTCTAAAAAACCCTGCTTGATTTTCTGGTATGGTCAAAATGATTTTTAGACCAGTTTGAAAATTAACAGAAACTTTAACACTAGAATTTGCGATTTTCGAAAATCCGATCAATCGATGTTTTAAAACGTGTTAGCACAAGTTAGTAAAGCTTAAAGGCGTGGCTCTGATACCATGTAAGTCTACGGTAGCGCCCCGGCCGTCTTTCAGACGCCAAATGCGGAACAAAAACTTTTATAACTGGCGTATCGCATACTATAACCCGGATCTGCCAATAACGCTAAACTAACAATCTACAAAGAGAGAAGAAAGCTTATACCGAACGATCCGAGTCCTTCGTTCTTTAACCATCATCCCACGCTCCGTTGCGGCTGCTCCGATCTCTTCGATCTCCGATCTCCTCATCCAGGTGGCACCACGTCATCGGATCTTTAAACGGGCTCCCGCCTCTGACTCGAGGCAACTCGGTCGTCAAGTTTGCTAAAAGAGACGACCAAGATTTATGTAGAGAATGAGTAGAAGACTTTGTCTCGCTTCGTCCAAAGCCATGGACGAACGGTTAATGAAGTTGCCATTGGAATCGGGTGATGGAATGAAATGAGCTATGAAATTCCATACACCGAAACTATCATAATCTTTTTAACCAAATGAAGTGAGAGAGAGTGAATTGATCAAGTGGGCACCCAAGAGGGGCCGGCCACTTTATATAGAGGAGGGGGTGATGGTAGGTGCATGGGGGGTGACCACAAGCCAAAGCTTCTCACAAAAATATCAAGAAGAAATATCTAGTGTGAACACAAAGTGTGAACACAATAAATGCACCTAGTATGAACACAATAAATGAAACAATGAGTCACCTTCCAAGAAGCTTCCTCTCATGACTCACCTCATGACTCACCCAAAAGAAGAAAAGATAAATCCTCATTTAACCGAATGTTAAATACGGCTGATAGAAAACTGAAAACTGGCAACTTCCAAAAGTGATCCCGAAACGAATTTCAGGATAACCCCGTAACTGTATAAATATACCCGCATTTGTATTACGACCGAATACAAATGCAACTTAAACAAAGATATTATATCTACTCTGTATAATACATGGATCCGGCTTAAACCAAAGCCCACCAGTATTATCTGCCCGAAATATGACACGTGCATAAACGCACGTGCAATTTCCGAGCCCTGCCATAAAACCATACGGCCTCTACAACGTTTCTCCCAAACTTGGGAAACTATCTGTGGGGGACTCTAATGACTCGTCAGTACCCTGGCAGTGGGTTAAACCACAAGCCGTCAGCGGCACTAGCTATGCGTAACGGCTGCCCATGGAATGACCTCAAGGGAGGCCGATGAGCGAACTCATCCAGAAACCCTACTAAGCCTAACAGTGACAATGTATATACAGTCCGGTCCGTTCGTCTATGAGTATCGCATATCCGGCCTAGGGGCCTAGTAACGTCAGACCCCCAATAGCTGTATAAGTCGTGTCGGAGACAAGCCCTGAACACCCTGAGATACTACTGGAGTACCTACCAGTAAATCTCACCTGCCTTGGTCAAGGACTTGGTGTAATGGCTTTCCTAGACACAGCGCGACCTCCACCCCAAATACCGGAAGAGACGAATCCCCTGTCGATCCGCTCATGTGCCTCCATGTGGCTCAGGACTGTACCCAAAAACTACCTGTTTGCACGACTCCTTTAAGCCGTGGTAGGGTAGAAATCAAAGCACAGTGGGAACTCACACGAGACAAATGACGACCTCAGGTCGATGAACTAACCTGTACACATGTCACTAGGGAACTGCTATCTGACGATATGTATAATACCAACTAGCAGGTTCCCGGCGAGTCCTGTCCGGTGTACTCATAACCCAATGAGCACCTGTACACATCTTAGGTGATCCAACTGACACCAGTGGCTTGTGAAACCGGCCACCGCCCCTCGTCGGGGTCTCGACTGTATACACTAGTATACTCCGGAGTATCGATGCCCTGTCTCGAAACTCCCACGACTAAGGACCACTATTAAGGATATGCTTATAGACCACCCAACTCTCACTTATATGATCGCCCTCATACTGTTGGTAGTCAAGCAAGATCCTAAGGGCTCTATCAAAGTGTAATCATGATCAGTCACCTGAACCTATACACGACTGATAAAGGCAAACCAGATAGCATACTATCATCTCGAGTAAGACTGTCCTACCGGTATAGGTCCTCCTCAATCATTGTAATCACGTACCTGCGATCCAATAATTGACTTTGAGGGCACTATATCCAACAATTTCTACCATTTAGATAATTTTAAGTTTCTTTATATTCTAGTTAGTTAGAAATGGGTTTAAGATATGGATTTGTGAACTTGGAAAATCCTACGGAGGGTTTGAGTGAAATTGTGGATTGATGATGTTTTGTGGCTGTCAATGAGACTTTTGAGGTGATTCTTGACCTGGACCATAGCCTAGAAACCAAAATACAGATTTGGGAATTGATTATGTCGGTTTTATGTTGATTTGTGAGGGTATATTGAAATCTGGAGTAACCCGGGGGCACTAAAAATTATTTAGCGAACACAGCGACACATGCAGGCACCCAAGAAGCTACCACAGTGACCCGAGACCCCAACTCCACCAAATGGCTGCAGATTTAATCATTCTGGCCGCAATTTGCGTCAAGAGTAGAGTGGAATTGATCCATATTGGTTCCAGGGCTTTATCTTCAGTAATTTAGATCCTCCATATATGCAGAATTGACCAATTTGGCCTAGGGTAAATTCTGGGAGCACATTGGGGTGTTTTTGGCTATATTTTCCGTATTTTGAATGATGAGTTTTGATATTTGGATTTATATTTGGTTGTTGAATGTTTGTACATCAACGACTAGAGGTAATTTGTCGTGTTTTGCACGCGAAGCTATATGTTTTAACCTATGAGCGAAACGTGTGCCGTTTTGGTTTTCCGCCTTGATTTTAACACGCATTGCGATTGTTTATTATTGTAGGTACCTTCACGTGGATTCCAAGGCGATGGAGCATGTCGTCATCGACTTCAGAAAGCAAGAAGCAAGGTGAGTGGATCTATATCCACGGGGGAAGACGGGTGGATGGCGTATAGCACCCTCGCAAAGTTTTGGTGGAAACCGATTTGTAGCTTATGGTTAAGAAAACCTAGATTTGGAAACTAGGGTTAGAGTTAACTGATAGTTAGTGAAACCATATTAGAAACTAAGGATAGTTAGATGTGATATAATATGGCTAATACGTGATGACGGTAATTGAGGATGATGTTTGACGATATTGCCGTTTAGGATACTATAGGACTAGATAGTCGACGCTGATGTGTCATCCGAACCATACATATTTCTAAACTGAAGAATTGTATGCATATTTTAAATAGTTACCTTGAGGGACGTTACGGAAATGGAATTTCAAATGATATATTTTCCTTAAAAACGCCGTAACCCCTATTTACAAAACTACTATTCGCTTCTTTAAAAAAATATGATTGTATGGTTCGGGTGTGTATGTTAGATTAGATACTTATACTTATAGTATAGATATAATGTTTACGTGAACTCGACTTGATGTGAGATATAAATGCGATGACAAGAATATAAGACGAAGATGATGATATGATGATATGTTGGTATACGGATGCGAGTCGATTGAGATGATTGATACCTTGCCGGTCTCCTGATATGAGATTGTTATGAATGTGACCTGGGACATAGGTATATAGATATTTATTTGGTGGTGAATCTGGAATGATAAGCCGTACGAGACGTTAGGTCCGTACCCTTATTGTCGTAATGGTTGATAGGATCCCTATTGGTATTATGCCGCCGTACGATGATTTTCCGTACGTGATGAGTTTGACTTGATGATTGATCCATACCCTTGACTAGAGGATTTCGTACGATGGATTATACCGTACGTGATGTTGTGAGGCTAGATGCCGATTGATAGATTCACCGACTCAGACATACGATAATTACGTATACCTTATAGCTTTTAGCTGATGATTTACCTTATGCTGCATTCATGATATTATCATTACATTGCATTTACCTGCTTTAGTACACTTACACTATTATCGATGATGCGTATGTTACACGTACACAGATTTGCCGGCTCACACACTTCATCATCGATAATTGCCTTGTCACTACACAGTAGTATTGCTGCATCATGATATGACTCTATACATGATTTACATGCTATAGTTACCTGTGCACTTTTATATGATGTTGCATTTGACCTTGGAGATATTGGGAACCGCAAGACATATTTTCAAAACTGGAATCATTTAAAGGAGCGGTTGTCCCTTAATATGATACATCACTGTTCCATGTTGCATGATATACGGATATGCTTACATTTCCATCATATGTCGCATACATCATGCTTTATGATTTTACGTACTGAGATATGCTATTTTCATGAGATTTCTGGATTTGAGAACCGTGGTCATTTTAAAAGAAAGTATGTATTGTTTTAAAAACCTGGTTTCTCTTGCTATGATATTTCAGTGCGTCCACCATGCGTTTTCTCGGTTCTGAGACGTGTGACATGTGAAACCCGATTCGAGGAGCTGGATGAGGCTGATTGCGGGTACATGGTGGACCCGGTATGATACCCCGGGGCAAGAACGGATCTGTTGTGCAGTAGACGATGGGCCTGGCAGAGGGACCACTACCTACCGGTGATAATATTTGGGCTCGGCGGATATCCGGTGGATACCGACTGGAGTCGAGAGATGATACGGGCCGATCCGGACTGACGAAGCCCGTGGGCCGATTCGGACTGACGGAGCCCGATATATATGGATTTACGTGTCGATGCTGGACACGGGTTTAATGATGTTTTCGGGTGTCGATGTTGGACACCCAGGTTCCATGATTTTGATGTGTCGCGAGGGACACCGTTGATTTATATCCTCATACTTTCATGCACACTCTTTTATGATATTTACGTGCATACATACCTTGATTATATGGTTGGACGAGATCCACATGCATACATACCTTGATTATATTGTTGGACGAGATCCACATGCATACATACCTTGATTATGGTTGGACGAGATCCATATACATACATTGATTATATTGTTGGATGATATCCACATAATGATTGACATTGGTATTAGTGTTGGCACATATACAGACCCGGTCACCCTAGATATCATAGTATTAACTTTATGATATAGTTGACCTAGGAGTCGTTGTTTATTCGATTTCTATCTGTTGATATTTTTTTTACTCACAAGTTGGCAACTCACCCCCGCTGTGCCACAGTTCTTGCAGGTTGACAGCACGGATCAGTAGCGGCATCGCTGGCACACATCTTCATTCGGGTGTTTTGCATAGGTAGGTGGGCATTTGTATCATACCCACTCTTGTATTTATATTCCACATTGTATCTAGTAAACTCCATCAATCAAAATTAGTGAATTGTATAAGTAATAAGACTTAGTGAGATTGTGGTTACGAGACTTAGAGCGAGGGGTTTTTCGTTACTTGTGGTTTTGATGTCTTGCTTATTTATTTACCTTTTTGTGGTGAACTTCGCCGTTGGGCGTCGTATACTTATTTTTACTGTTTTGAGTAGTTGTGATCCGCTGTTTGGCGAAGAGCTAGCTCCCAGTTGGGGATGCCTTTATTATTATTATGTATTTGTGGTTTTGGATCAAAATATACAAAGGAGGTGCTGCCAAAATTTTTAAAAGACGAAACATGTTTTCAAACTAGTAAATTTCACTTACATCATTCATGTTCCTTTTCTATGCATTAAGAAAACTTGATTTCATTATACCTTTATTTCAAAACCTCACCTCCTTTATTTTTCTTAAAAGGTTTAGATTTCTGGGTTTCAGCTTACTTGAATTCCGTTACGCATTTAGACATTGCGTGATTCAAGTACTGGTCACGAGCTAATATTTCGGGTCGTGACAAAGTTGGTATCAGAGCGCTAGGTTTAACCTTTGTTTGAGTCTAAGTTTGATTATGCGGAGTCTAGGGCGGGTGTGTATTTCGGAACCTAGGCTTGACCTTACGGAACTTAGACTTGAACGGGGGGTATTAGACCCGAACTTTCGTTTCATAGGTTGACCCTGACTGATGGAGTAGGTAGCTTGAGTAGAGTGACGTACCGTACGTATGTTCCGCGACATATTTACGATACGATACTCCTCTTAAGAAACATAAGGATGTACATATTTTTGAGACTTATGATTCTCTTCATACCCATGATTATACATCCATTTGAGATCCTTGATTCTATTCGTTTCCATGATTATACTGTCAATGATATTGTTCCTTCTTATGATCATGTATCCATTCTGAATCTGTCGTTTCCTTTCTTATCGTTGATCTGCTCTCTTCGATACTCGATTGAGGTTCTTGTAACCATGATTTGAGCGCAGTTTGAGCTGCTGCTACTGTTGCGGTCAGGGCGAGCTCGTCTGGTACGAGGGCTGACCATTATGTTTTCTGGTGACATTGGAACGTCTCGATGTAGTGTTTGTGTTGTGACCTCTTGTAGAGGAGAGTGTTTGGTTTTACATTGGATGATCGGGCCATTGACAGAGGCTGCCAGTTGCGAGAGGACTGTTGATGTACAGCCTACCTCAAACATTGTGATGTCATTTACCGTGTGGACAGATGACCCATCTGTTGCTAAGATTGATGGGATGTCGCTTCCAGAGCTTACGAGCTAAGATCGCCGGAGCTTCCAGGCAGAAATTCGACAGATGATAGCTAGTCTACCCCGATTTGAGAGACGAAGGTGATTCGTCAGATTGATGCACCGACGCAGGCCCAGTTGAGTTGAAATTTTCCAGTGTCGAGAGTCTTAATCAGATCTAGAGCATACCGATCCAGAGATGACATCCGGTGTGTCTCCTTTCTTGGAGGATTGAGGTATTGTTTAGCGTGCGGACGAAAGGTATTCGCATGTCGCGTAGGCGAAGTTAAAAAGTTCGAACGAGTGCCAGAAACCCATTTTTCCCAAGTTTAAAGTATTCGGAGGAACATGCAGGTAATTCTGTAGACCTTTTAGAAGAATGAAACCCTAACTCGACATGATGACCATAGAACCGCTTTGAACCTTAGGGTTTGTGGCAGTTTAGCGGTGCCATCAGTGAGGCTTCGGTTTGCCCTTCTACGGTTGGTCCAGAGGTACTGTGGTATGTACCAGATATTTTTAGACTGTGCTCAGGTGCTGAGCCTTCGGGAAATTTTGGGACCTTGATGACTCAATCGAAAAGTTTGACGTCGTCCGAATACCATGTGATAAGAGACCAGTAAGCTGACCAGCTTCGTATAGAGGACCTCACCCTGATGCGGTGTGAGTTGATCTAGAACGGGTGAGTATTGAGTATTCCTCCGATGGTCGGGACGAGTTCCCGAGGACATGTTCGGTCAGATATCTTCCACAGAGTGATGAAGCTACAGAGTACGGGATTTCGAGTCCGTGCGAGAGACTTCGGATTGATCGTGGCCGAGAACAGTTGCAGTGCGCAGATAGTGTTGGCTATAGTGCCCTCAAGGCAATTATCATAGTCGCGGACTTGTGATTATGATGATTGAGTGATGACCTATACCGATAAAACAGTCTTACTCAAGATGATAGTATGCTATCTGGTTTGTCTTTATCATCATGTACGTGTTGATAGAGCCCATAGGATTCTTGCTTGACTGCCAGCATTGTGATGGCGATCATATATGTGGGAGCTGGGGTCTATAAGCACATCCTTAAATGTCCCTAGTCGTAGGAGTATCGAGACCGGGCATCGATACTCCAGTGTAGACTAGTGTATACTGATCGAGACCCCGACGAGGGGCGGTGGCCAGGTCTTACAAGCCATTGGTGTTAGTTTGTTCACCTAAGATAGTATACAGGTGCTCATTGGGTTATGAGTACACTGGACGGACTCGCCGGGAACCTGCTAGTTGGTATTATAACTATTGTCAGATAGCAGTTCCCAGGTGACATGTGTACAGGTTAGTCTGTCGACCTGAGATCGTCATTTGTCTCGTGTGAGTTCCCACTGTGCTTTGATTACTACCCTACCACGGCTCAAAGGAGTCGTGCAAACAAGTTTTAGTTGGGTACAGTCCCGAGCCATATGAAGGCTGTGATCGGATCGTCGGGGATTCGTCTCTCCCGGTATTGGGGGTTGATGTCGCGTTGTGTACGGATGGCCATCACCATAAATCCGTGGCAACGGTGGACGAGAACTACCGATCCAGGATCGATAGTTTCTCAGGTGGTGATGGGTTTCATACCGACACTAAATATCGCGTTGTTGGGGGTCTGACTTTATCCATCCCCCTGGACTCGATATGCGATACTCTTAGACGAACAGACCGGACTGTGCGAATATTGTCACTGACAGGCTCAGTAGGGGTTCAGGATGAGTTTGCTCGTCGGCCTCCATTTCGCTCAATACCTGGGTAGCCGTTACGTACAGCTAGTGCCGCTGTCGTGTTTGTGGTTAAACCCACTGCCAGCGTATTGACGAGTATTTAGAGTCCCACACAGAGGGTTTTCACGGTTCAGGCAATATGGTGTACATGTTGTATGTTGATACTGTTGGAGATAGTGCCCTCATAGTCAATTATTGGATCACAGGTACGTGATTGCAATGATTGCGGAGGACCTATACCGGTAGGATAGTCTTACTCGAGATGATAGTATGCTATCTGGTTTGCCTTTATCAGTCGTGTACATGATCAGGTGACTGATTACATGTTACACTTTGATAGAGCCCTTTGGATCTTGCTTTACCACCAACAGTATGATAGCGATCATATACGTGAGAGTTGGGTGGTTTATACGCATATCCTTAATTGTGGTCCCTAGTCGTGGGAGTTTCGAGACAGGGCATCGATACTCCGGAGTAGACTAGTGTGTACAGTCGAGACCCCGACGAGGGGCGGTGGCCGGTCTCACAAGCCACTGGTGTCAGTTGGATCACCTAAGATGTATACAGGTGCTCATTGGGTTATGAGTACACCGGACAGGACTCGCCGGGAATCTACTAGTAAGTATTATATCTATCGTCAGATAGCAGTTCCCTGGTGACATGTGTACAGGTTAGTTCATCGACCTGAGGTCGTCATTTGTCTCGTGTGAGTTCCCACTGTGCTTTGATTTCTACCCTACCACGGCTCAAAGGAGTCGTGCAAACAGGTAGCTTTTGGGTACAGTCCCGAGCCATATGGAGGCACGTGAGCGGATCGGCAGGGGATTCGTCTCTCCCGGTATTGGGGGCGAGGTCGTGCTGTGTCTAGGAGAGCCATTACACAAAGTCCATCGCCATGGCAGGAGATTTACTGGTAGGTACTCCAGTAGTATCTCTGGGTGTTATTGGGCTTCACTCCGACACGACTTATACTACTATTGGGGGTCTGACGTTACTAGCCCCCTAGGCAGATATGCAATACTCATAGACGAACGGACCGGACTGTATATACATTGTCACTGTTAGGCTCAGTAGGGTTTTCCAGATGAGTGCGCTCATCGGCATCCCTTGAGGTCAGTCCATGGGCAGCCGTTACGCATTGCTAGTGCCGCTGACGGTTTATGGTTAAACCCACTGCCAGGGTTCTGACGAGTCATTAGAGTCCCCCACAGACAGTTTCCCAAGTTCGGGCGAAACGTTGTAGAGGCCGTATGGTTTTATGGCAGGGTTCGGAAAATGCACGTGCGTTTACGCACGTGTTATTTTTCGGGCAGATGATACTGGTCGGCTTTGGTTTAAGCCGGATCCTAGTATTATATTGAGTAGGTATAATATCTTTGTCTCAGTTGCATTTGTATTCGGTCGTAATACAAATGCGGGTATATTTATACAGTTACGGGGTTATCATGAAAGTCGTTTCAGGATCACTTTTGGAAGTTGCCAGTTTCCAGTTTTCTATCAGCCGTCTTTTAACATTCGGTTAAAGACGGATTTATCTTTTCTTGGATGAGAGTGAGTCATGCTTCTAGAAGGTTCTAGATGAGATGACTAGGATTAATTGGTGTTGAGTTTTCATTGGATGCTTTTAATGGTTCATTAATGCATGATGACTAGGTTTGTGAGTCATGCTTTAGCTTTAATGAATCATAGCTAAGGATATTTTGTGAGATATTTAGTCTTATGGTTACTCTCCCTTCCTCCTAAACTCACCCCCCCTCTCCATATATATGGCCGGCCCCTCCCCACTCTCTCATGGTTGTTGATTTCATTTGGAAAAAAGATATGATAGTATTTGGGGTGCATGGAATTTTACAGTTCATTTCATTCCATCACCCAATTCCCTCGGCAACTTCATTAACCGATCGTCCACGGATTTGGACGAAGTGAGACAAAGTCATCTACTCATTCTCTACATCATTCTTGGTCGTCTCTTTTAGCAAACTTGACGATCGAGTTGCCTCGAGTCAGAGGAGGGAGCCCGTTTAAAGAATCGTCGACGTGGTGCCACCTCGACGAGGAGATCGGAGATCGACGAGATCGGAGCAGCCGCAACAGAGCGTGGGATGATGGTTGAAGAACGAAGGACTCGGATCGTTCGGTATAACCTTTCTACACTCTTTACAGTTTGTTAGTTTAGCAATAATGGCAGATCCGGGTTAAAGTATACGATAGCGCCAGTTAAAAAGTTTTTGTTCCGCATTTTGGCGTCTGTAGACGGCCGGAGCGCTAGCGTAGACTTACAGTGGTATCAGAGCCTAACCATTTTGCTATACTAACTTGTGCTAACGCGTTTAAAACATCGATCCGACCGGAAATCGAAAATTGCAAAATCCTAGCTTGATAGTTTCTGTTGATTTTAAATGGACTCCTAAAATTTTTCTGCATGTCTTAAAAATCTGTGCAGGCTTTTCTAAGAACCACGACCAAATTTGGGCACGTGTCTCCACCAAAGCGCCGCGGAAACGCGGCCAAACCCATGGTTTGGCCGCGCATCCGCGGCCACGTGGTGAGCTCGTGCTCCCAAATTTGTACAGTGGGTTCTCTGTTGGATTTTGTGGTTTTTGGTAAATATCGTTTTGGCCCAGATTTTGTTACTGTTCACCAGTAAGTCGTGGGGCCCACTTTTTGATATTTGGTCGATCGAAATTTAAACACGTTAGTTTACAGTGCTTACATTATATCTCCGATCGGGAATGTCATTTGATCGGTAAACCGCGTTTGATTGCTATAGTTCTTTTAGACGGGTTTGCGAACGTGACATTCGCGTTGATGTTCTGTTTTGTGCTGTGATGTTGCGGATTTATCGTGGTGGATAGCAGTGTGCAATGGTAGTACAGTTTGTGTTTATTTGTACATTTGATATTGCGGGGCGAGCGTCCAACTTGTGGACTGCCTTCACTGCCTGTTGTATAATATTCTTTTGGGGCACGACCAGGTTGCGGTCGATGTATCTATTGTACTATTTTTCATTACTGTACTAGGTTTTGCCCCGAGACGGAGTGCACGGATAGCCGGGTTCTGGGGGCAACGGGTCCGCATCTCATGGCTTTGAGAGGCAGAGGGGTCCCACTCTAGAATTGGCAGACTATTCGCCGCACTCGTAGGGGGTACAGGTTGACCCAAGGAGGGGTGCCCAAGATTACCGGATTTCGTGGAGTGCTGGGTGGTCCATTCACTATGCTGTAGGGGGCTGCCTCGCTTCAGGTTTTGGCGGGTAACTTGCCGCACCCGTAGGGGTCTAGGTTTCATTGCACAGGCTATCCACACGATAGGGGAACGTCGAGTTTCAGCAGCGGCTCTGTGAAACTCGGGGATCCCAGATTATCTGTATTGTTCTGTGATGCTTATTACTTTTCTGTAATGTTGCATACTATCACGCCTGGAGCGATTATTGTATATTGGTTTATATACTATTAGATGTTGTATATGTTTTACACCCGCGCTAGTCCAATCCCCGCTCTGTCGTTAGTTAAGTAACCTAACGGGTGATGACGGGACCCAGTGACGAATGCGGATGGCATATACGTACATTTTATTTTCGTTTTTTTCTGGTGTGATTAAATGATGGGACTGCGTTGATTCTGATCAATGCAAAGTATAACAAACCTGTTTACAGTTGTTGGAACAAATTTAAAAAGTGTTGTTACAAAGACGTTTCCTTTTGTTATGCATAGCGGTATTCAGTGGAATATCCTGCATCTCATTCGACGGGGCAAGGGCCGATATCCCTTCACCGGGACTGACCCCTTGGGCAGAAGTTTGCGTCAGAGTAATAACTTCACTATAGTCGATTACAAGTTGCTTTGCATAGCGGTATTCAGTGGAATATCCTGCACCTCATTCCACGAGGAAAGAGCCGAGATCCCTTTACCGGGAATGACCTCTTTAGCAAAAGGTTTTCGCCACTATATTTTAAAAAGCTATCAGGTTCCTTCAGCGATATCAAGTTCACTACGTTAAAGGTTTTTCGCCAAAAACCAGTCGTAGCCCTCCGTCACTTCTTTTGGGTATTCAGTAGTATTCAAGCTATGTATTTTGACCTAACGCCAAGGCATAGTGTTTGGTAGCTGCTGGGTATTCAATTGTTGCATAGATAGATGAGTTGGTTTGGGACAGCCGTTCTGCCATTTTGACCTAACGCCAAGGGCATGTGCGGGTGGGTTCAAATTAACAAGATAGTGATGGGTAGAACTTGGCATGTGACTTATGACATTTTGACCTAACGCCAAGGTTATAAGAGCATGGGGCAAAAACTATATCGGGAGTTTCTAAAGAAACTCAAACTTGCCAAGTATGCGCATACCATCTGGAGTATGAGTAACGTGGATGCATTCCATCACGTTATCATGCGATGAGAGTTGGATCCCGATTCCCACTGATGGGTTGGTTTACTCTTCGGGTGATCCCGATTGATTCTTCTTTCAGGTTTGGAGGAGAATTTGACAGGACAGTGGGAGGTTTCCGGATTAGATAAAGTGATGACCATTCTGATCTAGGTTAGAGTGCACGCAGAGTGTTTCTTTTCTCTCTCTCTTTGGCAGCGACCTTTGACCGACCCTAGACTATGACTCAGTGACCAGGTTGACCGAACCTTCTTAAAATACTGGCTTTTGGATTGTCTGAGTTGCATAAGTCATTGCCACTCCTTCTTTTACCCTTTGAATTTCTCAGAACACCCGTATTACTACGGATATCCACTTCCATTGGATAGAGCCATCGTATGGTTATATACGAACTCGAAGGGACTTCTTCGAGGATGGATCCAGGTTCAGGAGAAATAGAATTGGTTTATTCAGTTGTCTTTTATTATCACCTTCTCTCAGGTTGCGAGAGCTCCTTGGTTTAGGAGAGTACACCTATTACGCTTATTGGATAGTCTTACTCCAAACCATAGGCTGGTGCCGAAAGGTAGGGAATGAAGAAAACCAATTAGCCTAAGTAGGGTGTGCAGAAGGTAATATGTAAAGACAAAATAAAGGGATTAGAAAGAGGGCAAAGTAAATTGCGACTGATATCATTCACGACCAAAACCGCGTAATTCATCGCCACTCCTATTTCACCTTTAAAAGAATAAGGTATTATTCAGTCGTCTTTTATCATCACCTTCTCTCAAGATGCGAGTACTCCTTAGTTTATGAGGGTACACCTATTATGCTTACTGGATAGTCTTCTTCCAAACCATAGGCTGGTGCCGAACGGTAGGGAAGGAAGAAAACCATTTAGCCTAACGATGGTGTAAAGAAGGTAACGACTAAAGACAAATAAAGGGATTTGGAGAGATGGCAATAAAATATACGGTTGAAGTCATGAATTGGATTATGGAAGAGGCATTGCTATGAATACCAGGATACCCCTACGAAACATTTTCATGTTTCAGTGCATTGTTAAAGAAAAACTGTTTTCCCGATTAGACACTTACTCCAAGGGTATGTATTTACCAGGTTTCATTCTCATATCTGTATGGTTTTACAGATGATGATTGGGAGTAAGATATTGGGAATTAGGTGATCATCCTCATTATATCGGAATTCTTTGTAATTGGTGAAATTTGAGGAAATCACCAGGGTACAGTTTTCAACCTACGACGCACAGGTTTTGAGTTGTTTAACTCAGCGGACTTATACAGAGTATTGTATGTTGTCCAGTGTCCGTCAGGACAAAGGGGTAGGTCCTCGTACTATGTTCTGTTTACTTATAACTTCTCTAGTATTTAGACGAGTGTTTCGTAGAAATACAAGGTCTAAGTTTTGAGAAGTTGTGGGTATAAGAATAAAGTAGAGAACCAGGTATCACAAGTATCGGGATTCTTCAAAAAGATCGAAGATGTAGATTCTTGTGATTGGTATTCAGATGATAGTGATGGTTTTGAGAAACGTGTTTCTCTTTCAGGTTACTCATAATTGGATGGATTCCTAAGTTGAGTAATGCTGATTAGCCTTTTTCATTAAGTTGATATGCACTGGAGACAGTTGCATGATTTGAATCTGGTTCCAATTAAATTAGTGCCAAAGTTTCTATATTGGATATAGAATAGATCGTACCTTAAAAGATATTAAGGTACGGGGAGTTGACCAGCTTATGCTTAAAACCAGACTCTGGATAACTCAGGGCACGTTTCTGTAATGGCTGTTTGTGGGTTGACCCTGGCTATGACGAGGGTTGATATTCTACCATTTGGAAGTTCACTAGTGATATTGTTCTTGACACGCCACAGTTTTAGTAAAATGGATCTTTTTCAAAAAACAGTAGTGGGAGTATGGTAGAACTGGAAGTGATTCCAGAACCGCGAACGATTACGGAAAATTTAATAGGACCTATACATTCAATCAGGTTTGACATTCCAATAGCCACTCCGCAGGTATGGTAGGTAACCTCAGACGCCCGAGAGGTACTTCAGTAGCCTCAGAGACGGTGACATGGAGGTTCTTATCTACCAAGACTTGACACTACTGTTGTTCCAGGATATGAGACCCGGTAGGAGGGTTGTCGTAGTCAGTGGGAGCAGCGGAAGCATAGTGGGCAAGATGCTTATATCTATTTATAGACTTGAGCAGTTATAGCGGAGATAGATCATCTAATTTTGATGTGACAGTCATGGGTTTGACTTCAATCAGGATAGGGGATGGATCTGTTAAGAAGGTAGTAGGGTGTGATGTCAAGGTATCTGGATGACATACACAGAGTGGGAAGTAAAATTCCTATACTACGATCGGTTGTACTGTGGTCGTCATACAGTTGTTTCTCCAGACAGGATATGGATATAATATTTGACATTCTGGTTTCTAGATCTATGGTTTTAGATCTGGATTTGGGTAGTTTCCCAATGTGGGTACTTTGACAGTATTCTAATGGTTTTTAGAATAGATGACTCCTAGCATGGTGGTGTACCTGCAGGTGATGGAGTCACCCTCTCTAAAGGTGTCGTATAGACTAAAGGGGAGAGGGATGTGCATGATTGGCAGACACTTGCTTAGGCAATTGTGTCAAATCATGAGATGTCAAGTACCACACCAGATGTTGTTTTTGCACTAGATGCAATAAGTTTGTATTAATCCAATCCTGGAGAAACATAAGGAAGCGGTTTTAGAACATAAGTACATGTTCTACGGATTTGATGACGGCAGCCTCCTTCGGGAGACGGTTATCATTCCAAGCTTCAAAGGTGACATGGTTGACAGAGTGATTGTCAGAGTTATAGTTTTTCCCTCTGACGAAGTGGGACAGTATTATGGACAGGTGGTTCAAGAGGATACTGTGGGTGGCATGGTGCCGGATACTGATTAGGTTCAGTGATCGATACAGTCTAAGAAGTTTGGATTTGGAGTTCATTTATGAACTAGGTCCCATCAGATATCCAGACATATTCTAAGACAGGTATTACTCGATTCGGGAGATGGCTTTCTCCGCGAACTTGAGATTTAGAGAGATATAGAAAGAAACTTCTAGACGGATCCACTCACTAAGGCTATTTCTCGAACACAATAGTTTTACAAACGGGCTTTGTGATACTGATTAGTAGAGGAGTTGGATGTTCGGTTTCACACGGGCTGTGAGTAGTCGACATCGCAATAATTAGCCTTGAGTGCAAGTGGGAGATTGTTGGAGATAGTGCCCTCATAGTCAATTATTGGATCACAGGTACGTGATTGCAATGATTGTGGAGGACCTATACCGGTAGGACAGTCTTACTCGAGATGATAGTATGCTATCTGGTTTGCCTTTATCAGTCGTGTACATGATCAGGTGACTGATTACATGTTATACTTTGATAGAGCCCTTAGGATCTTGCTTTACCACCAACAGTATGATGGCGATCATATACGTGAGAGTTGGGTGGTTTATACGCATATCCTTAATTGTGGTCCCTAGTCGTGGGAGTTTCGAGACAGGGCATCGATACTCCGGAGTAGACTAGTGTGTACAGTCGAGACCCCGACGAGGGGCGGTGGCCGGTCTCACAAGCTACTGGTGTCAGTTGGATCACCTAAGATGTATACAGGTGCTCATAGGGTTATGAGTACACCGGACAGGACTCGCCGGGAATCTGCTAGTTAGTATTATATCGATCGTCAGATAGCAGTTCCCTGGTGACATGTGTACAGGTTAGTTCATCGACCTGAGGTCGTCATTTGTCTCGTGTGAGTTCCCACTGTGCTTTGATTTCTACCCTACCACGGCTCAAAGGAGTCGTGCAAACAGGTAGCTTTTGGGTACAGTCCCGAGCCATATGGAGGCACGTGAGCGGATCGGAAGGGGATTCGTCTCTCCCGGTATTGGGGGCGAGGTCGTGCTGTGTCTAGGAGAGCCATTACACAAATTCCATGGCCATGGCAGGAGATTTACTGGTAGGTACTCCAGTAGTATCTCAGGGTGTTATTGGGCTTCACTCCGACACGACTTATACTGCTATTGGGGGTCTGACGTTACTAGCCCCCTAGGCAGATATGCGATACTCATAGACGAACGGACCGGACTGTATATACATTGTCACTGTTAGGCTCAGTAGGGTTTTCCGGATGAGTGCGCTCATCGGCATCCCTTGAGGTCAGTCCATGGGCAGCCGTTACGCATTGCTAGTGCCGCTGACGGTTTGTGGTTAAACCCACTGCCAGGGTACTGACGAGTCATTAGAGTCCCCCACAGACAGTTTCCCAAGTTCGGGCGAAACGTTGTAGAGGCCGTATGGTTTTATGGCAGGGTTCGGAAAATGCACGTGCGTTTACGCACGTGTTATTTTTCGGGCAGATGATACTGGTCGGCTTTGGTTTAAGCCGGATCCGAGTATTATATTGAGTAGGTATAATATCTTTGTCTCAGTTGCATTTGTATTCGGTCGTAATACAAATGCGGGTATATTTATACAGTTACGGGGTTATCCTGAAAGTCGTTTCAGGATCACTTTTGGAAGTTGCCAGTTTCCAGTTTTCTATCAGCCGTCTTTTAACATTCGGTTAAAGACGGATTTATCTTTTCTTGGATGAGAGTGAGTCATGCTTCTAGAAGGTTCTAGATTAGATGACTAGGATTAATTGGTGTTGAGTTTTCATTGGATGCTTTTAATGGTTCATTAATGCATGATGACTAGGTTTGTGAGTCATGCTTTAGCTTTAATGATCTTGTTTAGCTAAGGATCTTTTGTGAGATATTTAGTCTTATGGTTACTCTCCCATCCTCCTACACTCACCCCCCCTCTCCATATATATGGCCGGCCCCTCCCCACTCTCTCATGGTTATTGATTTCATTTGGAAAAAAGATATGATAGTATTTGGGGTGCATGGAATTTTACAGTTCATTTCATTCCATCACCCAATTCCTTCGGCAATTTCATTAACCGATCGTCCACGGATTTGGACGAAGTGAGACAAAGTCATCTACTCATTCTCTACATCATTCTTGGTCGTCTCTTTTACCAAACTTGACGATCGAGTTGCCTCGAGTCAGAGGCGGGAGCCCGTTTAAAGAATCGTCGACGTGGTGCCACCTCGACGAGGAGATCGGAGATCGACGTGATCGGAGCAGCCGCAACAGAGCGTGGGATGATGGTTGAAGAACGAAGGACTCGGATCGTTCGGTATAACCTTCCTACACTCTTTACAGTTTGTTAGTTTAGCAATAATGGCAGATCCGGGTTAAAGTATACGATAGCGCCAGTTAAAAAGTTTTTGTTCCGCATTTTGGCGTCTGCAGACGACCGGGGCGCTAGCGTAGACTTACAGATACATACGGGTGTCCGATTAAATATGTGCTTTTACTGTGCAGACTTTAATCGGACGGTTGATAATACTGGCGGCTTAGGATTAAGCCGGATTTTTAAATCGGGTTTTGATTTAATAATTTATATATGTATTTGTATATACGTATTCTAGTATTATTGTTCACTATTCGTTTTCTCTCTCGGCTATTCGTATTTTGGTACGAATACGCGTATATGTATTTCGATACATGTACCGGGAAGTATTCCGTATTTTATACGGAATAGCTTCTAGAAGATGCCACCTCATTTATATGATTTTCCATTTATGGAAATTCATTTGTTTTTATTAATGAGGTGGAAAAGGTGATGTGATTTGTGGCATGGGTTTTGTGCATGTAGCATGGTATGGTTTCAATTGTTTAATGCAAAATGTTGGAAAAAGAAAATCATTTTTTTTGTGTGGATGAGAGTGGGGGGCCGGCCACTTGAGGGAGGGGGTTCATTTCATTTGTGATTATTACACACTCACTCTCATTCACACAAAAGAGTTAGCTATTTTCATAGTTCATCAAGCCAAGATCACCTCCTTCATTCTTCTTCTATGATTGCTCCCTTGAGCACAAGAAAAGAGAGAAAATTATAGTGACACTTCCATACACCCCCACTCTCCATAGCTAGAGACTTTGGAGCGTCGGTTACCTCATATGTCGTGGTTGGAGCTTGCGCCGTTTCCCTCGGGTGGATCATCCGAGATGGAGGAAGACCGGCAACCAAACATCATCGAGGAGCCGCTAGGAGCTTGGAATGAAGACCGAAGGACACGGATCAACTCGGTATAACGATTCTAACCTCTTCTTAGTTTGCTAGTTTTGGGTTTAAGGTAGATCCGGGATTCGGGTAGCGGTAGCGCCAGTTTCAGAAATTTTTGTTCCACATTTTGGCCGCGTTTCGACGGCCGGGGCGCTGCCGGGACCCTTCATGGTATCAGAGCCACCCTTTAAACCCTTTACTAGCTTGTTTAAACGTGCTTAAAAGACCGATCGACGAAATTTACAAAAACCACGATTTCAGTTTTGGGTTTGCTGTCGATTTTCAAAAGTGGTCAAAAAATTATTTCATGCATCTTAAAAATCCGTGAAGCCAAATATAAGGCTACACAAAAATTTTGAGCTCGTGATGCCACTAAAGTGCCGCGGATCCGCCGCACTAACCCCCTATTGGCAGCGGTTCCGCGGCCATTTAGTAGCGACGGGCTTCCAAATTTTTACTGTAGCCCCCTGATGTAAAATTGTGGTTTTTATGATATTCTGTTTTGGCCCAGGTTTCAGTGAAGTATTGTTTTGCTATTGGGGCCAATTTGGAATTTTGTCGATCGATATTTAACTGTGCGTATATCAGTACTTACTTTTCTATCTGCGGCCGTGAATGTCATTTGATCGGTAAACTCGTCTAATTTCTATATGTCTTTTAGACGGGTTTGCGAACGTGACATTCACGTTGATGTTCTGTAATGTGTTGTGATGTTGGTTAGATCGTCGTGGTGGATAGTAATGGTGCAATGTTAGTACAGTTGATTTCATTTCTACATTTGCTATTGTGGGACGAGCGTCCGACATGTGGACTGCCGTCACTGTCAGTTTGTATATTATTCTTTTTGGGTACGACCGGGATGAGGTCGATGTCACCCTTGTATATTATTTTATTTTCTGTACTAGGATTACCCCGTGTTGGGGTGCACGAATAGCCGGGTTCTAGAGGGCAACTGGTCCGCATCTCAAGGCATTCAGACGGAGGGGACCTTACTCTAGAATTGGCGGGCTATTCTCCACACTCGTAGGGGGTATAGGTGACCCACGAGGGGTGCTCAAGTTACAGGATTCCGTGAAGTGCTGGGTGGTCCATTCACGTTGCTGAAGGGGGCTGCCTCACTTCTGGTTTTGGCGGGTAACTTGTCGCGCTCGTAGGGGTCTAGGTTTCATTTCACAGGCTATCCACACGACAGGGAACGTCGGGTCTCACTTGCGGCTCAAGTGAAACTCGGGGCTCCAGATTATCCACCATTCTGTATTGCTTCTGTGATGTTTCTGTGATGTTGCTTTATATCATGCCTGGGACGAATGTTATATATATATTTATTTATACTAGTAGATGTTGTATATGTTTTGCACCCTCGCTAGCCCAGTCCCCGCTCTGTCGTTAGTTAAGTAACCTAACGGGTGATGACGGGACCCAGTGGAGAATGCAGATGGCATATACGTACATTTTATTTTCGTTCTTTTCTGGTGTGATTAATTGATGGGACTGCATAGATTCTTCTCAATGCAAGGATAAAACAAACCTATATATGATGTTGTTGGAACCAAGTTTTTAAAAACTGACATTACAGACGTACACTTTTGCTTTGCATCGTGGTATGCATTTGGAATATCCTGCACCTCATTCGAAGAGGCAAGGGCCGAGATCCTTTCATCGGGAGTGACCCCTTGGGCAAAATTTTGCGTCAACGTAATAACTTTACTATAGTCGATTATTTTTGCTTTGCATCGTGGTATTCAGTTTGGGATATCCTGCACCCCATTCGACGGGGAAAGAGCCGAGATCCCTTCACCGGGAGTGCACCTTTAGCAAAATTTTTCGCCATAATATATTTATAAAACCACTCGGTTCCTTCAACGATATCAAGTTCATTACATTAAAGGTTTTTCGTCAAAAACCAGCTGTAGCCCTCCGTCATTTCTTACCGGTATTACTTAGTATTCATGCTGTGTATGTTGACCTCTGTCAATGCACAGTGCTTGGTAGCTGGGTAATGCTTGTTTGTTGCATAGATATGCGATTATTTAGGACAGTCGCACGGTCATGTTGACCTCTGTCAAGGGCTCATGCGGGTGGGTCTAAGTTAATCTAGGACAATGACGGGTTGTACTTGACTTGCGACTTATGATATGTTGGCCTCTGTCAAGGTCATAAGCCGCTTGGGCTAAAAATCATATCGGGAGTTTCAAACATACAGGAAACTTGCCAGGATTGCGCATACCTTCTGGAGTGTGGTGACTTGAGTGGCTTTCATCAAGTTATCATGCGATGATAGTTGGATCCCGATTCCCACTGATGAGTAGGATTACTCCTCGGGTGATTTCGACTAATTCTCCTTTTAGGTTTGGAGGTGAATTCGAGGATAAGTGGAGCCATCCAGATTAGATAAAATGATCAATCATTCTGATCTAGGTTAGAGTGCACGCTGAGTGTTTCTTCTCTCTCTCTCTGGCTGCGACTATGACCCGACCTTTGACTAAAACTCATGAAACCAAGTGAACCGAACCTTCTTAAAACACTTTGACTTTTGGAATGTCACGGTGTCGCATACATCATTGCCACTTCTATATCACCTTTGCATTTCTCCAGAACACCCCGTATCAGTACAGATATCCACTTCCATTGGATAAATCCATCGTATAGTTATATACGAACTCAAAGGATCTGATTCGAGGATGGATTCTGGTTCTGGAGAGATTGAATACGATTATTCGGTTGTCTTTTCTCTTTACCTTCTTTCAGGTTATGAGGGCTCCTAAGATTAGGAGAGGGTACACCTATTGAGCTTATTGGATAGTCTTCTTCCAGATCATAGGCAGGTGTCGAACGGTAGGGAAGGAAGAAAACCAACAAGCTTAATTGTGGTGTACAGAAGGAAATAAGTAAAGACATATAAAAGGATTAGAATAGTGGCAAAGGAAATTACGAGCACCATCATTCACGACGAAACCAGGTATACCCCTACCGCTCCTACATCCACTTTGCATTTCTCTAGGACACTACGGATATCTACTTCCATTGGATAAATCCATCGTATAGTTACATACGAACTCGAAGGAACTTTTTCGAGGATGAATTCTGGTTCTGGAGAAAAACAATAGGATTATTCAGATGTCTTTTCTCTTTACCTTCTCTCAGAATTCGAGGGCTCCTAGGATTAGGAGAGTACACCTATTACGCTTATTGGATAGTCTTCTTGCAAACTTTAGGCTGGTGCCGAAGGGTAGGGAATGAAGAAAACCAATTAGCGTAAAGGAGGTGTACAGAAGGTAATAAGTAAAGACATAATAAATGGATTGCAGTGAGGGCAGGTAAGTATATGGTTACTTTCATGATTCAGGATAATGGAAGAGGTGTTACTAAGAATACCAGTTAACCCCTTTTGAAACATTTTCATGTTTCAGTTTCACTGTGCGATATTAATTGATAACTGTTTTCCCAGTTGGAATCTAACTCCAGGGTATGTATTTACCATATCAGTTTCTCACATCTGCATGTTATTACAGACGGTGAGTTGGAGTAAGATATTGGGAATTGGGTGATTAGATCCTCATTATATCGGAATTCGTTGTAATTGGTAATATTTGAGCAAATCATCTGGATTTTGCCGGATGGCAAATATTTGGTTTTGAATATCCGTTGTTATGCACCAATTTCAAACTGGTATATCTGTACATTTATTTTATAAAGTGAGATATAACTTTTTGATATTGTGTCTATGACATTTACCTATATCAGTTGGTGATTAGGTAAGGTGCATTCAACAGCGGTGTAACTCTTCTCAACCAAAGTACAGTTTTTCAACCTACGACGTACAGAGTTTGAGTTATTGGACTCAGGGGACTTATACAAAGTATTGTATGTTGTCCAGTGTCCGTTAGGACAATGGGGTTGGTACTCGTACTATATTCTGTTTACTTGTGACTTCTCCAGTTCTGGACAAGTATTTCGTTGAAATGCAAAGTCCAGATATTGAGAAGTTATAGGTATAAGAATAAAGTAGAGAACCATTTGATGGATGTATCAGGATTCTTTGATGACGTCGAAGATGTAGATACTTATGTTTGGTATTCCGCTGATAGTAATGGTTTTGAGAACTTGCTTCTCTTTCGGGTTACTGACATGTGGATGCACTCCTAGATGAGTAATGCTGATTGTCCTCTTTCCATTTGGTTAATATGCACTGGAGACAGCTGCATGATTTTGAATCTGGTTCAAATTAGATTAGTGCTTTTGTTTCTATATTAGGTATATATAGAATCAATTTATATCTTAACGATGTTAAGGTATAGGGAGTTGTCCAGCTGATGGTTAAAACCAGAAGCCGGATAAACTCAAGGCACGTTTCAGTAATGGCTGTTTGTGGGTTATCCCGGGCTTTGACGAGGGTTAACTTTCTACCATCAGGAAGATCAGTATTTATATTGTTCTTGACTCGCCACAGTTTTAATAAAATGGATTTTTTTTCCAGAAAACAGAAGTGGGAGTATGGTAGAACTGGAAGTTATTCCAGAACCACAAACGATTACTGGAAATTTAATAAAACCTAAGGATTCAATTGGAATTGATGTTGCATTAGCCACTCCGCAGATTTGGTGGGTAACCTCAGGCACCCGAGAGGTACTTCGGTCTTCTCAGAGACGGTGACAGGGAGCTTCTTGTTTACCCAGACTTGTCATTGCTGTTGTTCTAGACTATAAGACCCGGCATGAGGATGAGTATAGCGTCGTTCTAAACTTGGTTTAGAAGTGCACGTGAATATGACTCTGCCAGAGGGTTGTTGTAGTCAGTGGGAGCAGTGGAAGCATAGTAGGCAAGTAGCTTATGTCTATTTTGTAGGGTTACTAGGCACTCTAATAAGGTTCTACAAGGCATCAACCATGCCGGATTAAAATTTTAGCCGTGCCGAATAACTCTAAACAAGATCTTTGCTAGATAATTAGGGCAACACATGATAGTAAATAACAATTATCACTAAGTGAATATGAAATACAACCTTTGTAGATCGGTCCTTCACTTCTAAAGCTCCTTGTAGTATTCCTTTCGCTGCGATCATCGAACTCCCGGACTCTCGGAAGGCTCCATGAGAAGATTGCAACGGTATTACTTGAAGTCTTCGAGGCCGAAGATGATCTACGTCGAGGGAATACGAACTCAAGCTTCTACTTCACTAACTAGAGAATTAGTGAAGCAAACACCCTAAACTAAAGTGCTAGTCTAGTAGAGGATGATGAAATAGGAAATGGGTACACTTTAGAATTTCTTTTCTCACAACATATCTCTCTCTTTATCAAACCCTAGAAAGAAATTGAAGGAGGAAGAAGATGAGCTCAAAATGAGAATGAAAACTAATCAAGAGAGAGAGAGCTAACCATGGTGAGTGAGTATCATATACTAACTCATGTAGAGACATTACCATGGCTAATCCTAAATGGTTAGTCTAATAAAAATCTAAAGTAAAACAATGTTAGTGGACTTTGTCAAAGCATCCATAAGCTTCTACAAGCTTCATGCTTGTGACAAAAACTCTACTAATTTGTAATTACCTTATATAATTATTAACCACCATTTAAAATAGAATGGTGTATGTCTTGCATACCCATGTAAGTTGTATCATCAACCATGATACAAAATGAACACAAATTAATATATATCATATATATATTAAGTTGTGCACAAGTGAGAAAAATAAATGCGTTAGTGAACCAATGTTAGTTAATGTAAATTAGTATATCACATATACAATTATACAGTAAATTATTAAATAAACATTTGACTTAATAATCCGGTTATATCACATATAACCGACTAACATCCAATGTATCGACTTATCGAATCAACCTTTGATTCGATAACCTGGTTATATCGCATATAACTGATCGATACAAACATCGCGAGAATAGAATACTGTATCACATACTCGTATTATTCTCGTTCCCGCACATATCACATATGCGCTCCTATTTCGTTTTGCCTGAGCTAGTAAAACCTCTATGTAGGACTCTAAAGACTCTTCAATACGCCGGTAGTAGATGATGATCATATCAAGCACCCACAAGCCGTCAGCGGTACTAGCTGGACGTAACGGCTACCCGGATATTGAGCGATCAGAAGATCAGCAAGCAAGCCCGCTCCAACTCCTGCAAAAAGCCTGACGGTGACACTACCGTACAGTCCGGTCTCCTCGTCTAATATGTCTCATATCAAGTCTATGGGTGGTAAACGTCAGACCCCAATAACCGCTAAGTCATGCCGATATGAGGCTTATAACGGGTCGAGAAACTACTGGTAACACTTACTAGTAAATCTCTAAACCAACCCTGGCCAGGGACTTCCCTGTTATGGCCAATCGAGCATAGCGCAACATCAACCCCCAATTCCGGGAGAGACGAAACCCCTCCTATCGCTCATTGCCTCCATGTGACTCGGGACTGTACCCAAAAACCACCGTTTTGCATGCCCTCTTGGACGTGGTAAGGTGGAAATCAAAGCACAGTGGGAATCACACAAGACTTTATGACGATCTCGGGTCTACAGACTAATCTGCACCAGTGTCACCAGAGAACTGCCATCTGACGTAAGGTATAATACCATCTGGAAGTTCCCGGCGAGTCCGTCCAGTGTACCCAGTCTCCACTGAGCACCCGTATATTATCTCTGATGTCAAACAGCAATGGATATGAGATCATCCATCGCCCATCTGTATGGGTCGAGAAGGTATACGCTAGTCTACTCTGGTATATCGATGCCCCGTCTCGATACACCCATGACTAGGGACCTTGAAGGATGTACTTATGGACTACCATGTCCCCACTAGTTTGATCCGCATCATAGTCCAGGTAGTCAAGTACACATCCTAAGGGCTTTACCAACATGTAACAGAGAGACAATCAGTATACACGTTAAGGTAAAGAGTAACTAGATAGCATACTATCATGTCGAGCAAGAAAGTCCTCCCTATATATGTCCAAGCATCCACTACAATATACATCTTATGTATAGTAATGGCCTCTAGGGCATACATATAACTAACAATCTCCCACTTGCACTAGGGCCATCTGATAACAGTGGTTGTAGGATCTCATACTCAACCATCCCATAAAAGTCTCTCTCTGGGAAAAGGCTATTGTGAGTGGATCCGCCGTGTTGTCCTCTGAGTTTACTCTCCTGACCTCGATCCACTGGAGATCAACCATCTCCATGATCAGGTGACACTGCCTTAGAATATGTCTGGATCACTGATGGGACGGACGTTCTTAGGCATAGGCCACAACTCCATTGTCACACAATGGTAGGAACAAAGTTCATCTCATGAACTAATATACACCCAGACTGCCTCTTTGGTAGTATCTTTGGTAGCGATGTATCCAGCCTTTATCGTCTAGTATGCATCGATATCTATCTTGGAACTCTTCCAACATACCGTCCCTTTACTGAGGGTAAAGACAATGCCTGTTGTTCCCGCCGAAAATTTCTACGCAGAAGAGTTCAAGGTATCAAATGGAAGCGATACGCTTAAGGAAGTGCGGACCAATATCTTCCGGCCAATATTTTGATAAGTTCCTGAAGGAGGAACTAATAAATTCTAATTGTATTGGAAGCATCTCGAAAAACCCTTCGATTTGATATATTATGGGCCTCATAATTCATCCGGGATCAAAAGTTATGAGGCATCACGTGTCCACACGTGATGGACCTTTAAGAACCCGCTGGAGGAGCTAAAAGATATAATAAAAACTCAGAAAAGACCCCAATGGGGCATCACGTGCTCACACGTGACCATGGGTCACGTGCAGACACGCGATAGGTTTTTAAAGCCTCTAAAATAATGAATAGAATTTAATTCTAAAAGTCAGAAAATACCTCAACGAGGTATCGCGTGCTTACACGTGACCAAGAGTCACGTGTTGACACGTGATGGTTAAAACAACAACATAAACAAGCGGTTGTTAAAGGAACCAATTTGGGGGTCACGTGCTCACACGTGACCAAGGGTCACGTGTCAGCACGTGACTGGCTTCGAAAGCCTTACAGTTAATAGAATTAAATTCTAAAAGCTTCCAAATCTTTCCAAATGGAAAAGGATTATTGGGACCATTGGATTAAAGATCCAAGGGTGATTAAATATCATCAATTTATGGAAAAATCTTGGACTTGGAAAGATTTCCCCCCTAAATCTAACCGAGTTAACAAAGGGATATCTTTGGATTTAAAATCCAATGGTGAATAAAATTCACTTAACAATCTAAAGGCCCAGATTAATTATAAATATAAATCAAATCTCTCAACATACAAATCAAATCTCTCAATGAGAGATTTGTTAAACAAATTGATTCTCTTCCTTCTCCTATAAATAGGAGCCAAGAATAGAAGAGAGGGGGATCTAATTTTTTGGAGAGAAAAACAGAGGGAGGAGAATTTAATTCTCAAGAGAAAAAAAGAAAAGAGAGGAGAATTTAATTCTCTGCAAAAGAAAAACCCTAGGTAAGAAAAGGGAGGCTTTAAAAGAGAATTTAATTCTCAAAAGAGTTTAACTCTTATAAAAAGAAAAGAACTTAGTTCTTTCTCTGGTTGAGGATCTGCAAAGTGCACATCTCCCTGTGAATTGAGAATTTAATTCTCATTGGGTTGAGATCCTGCCATGCAGATCTAAAACACAGAGGAGGAATTGAGTTTTGAGAATTTAATTCTCCCAAACTAATTGGAATTTAATTTCTACAGAATCATAATTGGGGTTTAACCCTACTTAAGAATTTAATTCTTTCGAAACAGGAATTTAATTCCTCCTAAAATGAAACTAGGGTTTAACCCTATATAAGAATTTAATTCTTTTGCATATTCGGGAATTTAATTCCTTTAAAAAGGAATTAGGGTTTTACCCTAAATAAGAATTTAATTCTTAATCTTACAGAGAATTAAATTCTCAAAATAAATTGAAGTGACTTAAAAGATCTCCATGCATGCAAAAGACCAAGGTCACGTGTCCCCACGTGACCACTGAAGAGATCCCTGGAAATAAGAAGGAATTAACTTTGAGGCAATGCCTCACGTGCTCCCATGTGACTCCCAAAAAGCAGAAAGAAAAAGCAAAGGAAATGAAAGCTTTGGGCGCTCTCACGTGTTATCACGTGACCCCTCAGCAAATGCTTTAACAATTGGCGCACAGATCCCCATCACGTGCCAGCACATGATGCTCTAAAATAAAAACGAAAGTGTTTAACACTTAATGGCAGAACGAAGAAAAGAGTTTCGGCCCAATCTCAGGCACCTCACGTGCTCCACGTGACCACTGAAGCACAAGGAATAGAAAAGAGCTCTGGGGCGCCCTCACGTGTCACCACGTGACCCCTAGTGAGCATTATAACGCACAGAGCATGGACTTTCATCACGTGCTCGCACGTGATGGCCGTCAGAACTAAAGTGTTAAACACTTACCTGCAGAATAAAATAAGGGGAATCAGGGCGCTCTCACATGTCCACACGTGACCCCTCTCTCCTTAGTGTTTAACACTAATCTGAAGACTTTGTCCTCAGTGTTTAACACTGATTTTCTTAGTGTTTAACACTAATTTGGAAAAATCTATTTGCAGTGTTTAACACTGATTTGCTTAGTGTTTAACACTAATTTGAAAACTCTGTTCCCAGTGTTTAACACTGATTATCTTTTAGTGTTTAACACTAACTTGCTAATCTTATTCCCAGTGTTCAACACTTTTGGTCTTTAGTGTTTAATACTAGCTTTAGCCCAATTGGCTAAGTTTCTAGAGGCAAAGCCTCTCCTTCAATGGACCAACAGAGGGCCAATATTTCAAACATAATTAGACTTAGCCCAAACTGGCCATAAGTCCTCAAATCATCTTGAATTAAGCACATCTACTCTTTCAACCAATTCATTGGTTCAAGGGTACATCTCTGAACTCCTCTGATATTTGTCGTTGTAATCCTTCAACGTCTTCAGAGAGGTGACGGGTCCCGACGACCACACATCAAGACGGACTGTGGGGTCCTTAAGCCCACGGACTTATGCGTCCTTAAACTAAAATACGGACTGTAGGGTCCTTAAACCCACGGACTTATGCGTCCTTAAACTACCTATGGACCACCACGTCCCTAAACTGGAACATGGACCACTGTCTCTAAACTGGAACATGGACCACTATGTCCATAAACTGGAACATGGACCACCACGTCCCTAAACTGGAGATGGACCACCATGTCCTTAAACTGGTATTGGACCACCATGTCCCTAAACTGGAACAATAGAGCCCAAACGCTATTTTGTCGGATCTAAACGATCCCGTAAGTCGATCTTAGTCCCAAACTGGACTAACGTATCCTTAACAACCGTTTAAGTTGATCATAGCCTCAAATATGGCTAACGTATCCTTAAACCTTCAAACAGACTTTAGTCCCAAATTGGACTATGGATCACCCAACCAACTTTGGTCCAAGGGTATATCTCTGAACTCTTCTGACACATGTCGTTGTAATCCTTCAACGTCGTCAGAGAGGTGACGGGTCCCAACAACCAGACATTCAATGGACCGCTATGTCCCTAAACTGGAACAATAGAGCCCAAACGCTCTTTTGTCGGATCTAAACGATCCCGTTAAGTTGATCTTAGTCTCAAATTAGACTAACGTATCCTTAACAAACGTTTGAGTTGATCTTAGCCTCAAATATGGCTAACGTGTCCTTAAACCAAACCTCAAACCCAAATCTAAGAAAATACGGATTTGGATTAATCCACGTCCTTCGGGCGACAACATAAATTTGTCTCCGTACACAATCCAAGGGCAAGCACAAACAAAACAAACACCCACGACACGAAGTGACCAGCTGGAGAAGGAGAAAGTTGTTACTGCGATGCGGTAGCGTAATTAACTGCAGGGGCTTGCGCCTGCAGGGAAGAGCGTCCCCACAATCAAAACCCCTCAAACGAGGGGGAATTTGACGAAGTCTGCTGCATCGGCCGCATCCGTTTAAACCTTCGATACACGGTGCCATAAATCAACTTGGCATCTTCGGAGAGGTGGACGGATAGCACCTATTAGCATCTGCCCCGAATCTCAGGCGAGACAGCCCATGTCTCGGCCGCCATTCGGAGGGGAACAGATTCTGGCACGCCCGGTGGGACCTTTTCCTCTTTCCACTCCACACTTCGTGTGTCGTGTTCGCGAATGAATCGCTGTTTACTGTGGTTGCCTATGGATTCGAGGTACTAAGATTTGGTGTCTTGCTCCGTGCAGAAAAAAGAAGATCAAAGGCTTCAAACTGCACTGCCTGCAACTGCAACTCTCGCTCGGTCCTTGCTAGAGGAGTGACTTATGGGCCCCAAGCGGCCTCCCTTTTCAAGATGCCAATGGAGCAGGTAACTCAGGCCACCACTGGATTATTCTTCGGGACCATGCTCCCACCGTTGAGCTTCAATGCCATAATGACGTTGCAAGAAGCCCCAAAGAAGTCGGTCTTTGATCGGCTCACCACTGCCGCGGCCCCTCTCAACGGGTCGCCCAACTCTAATACCTCAGTTTTCAACAGACTGGGCCAGGATGTCTACAAGCCCTCAATACCCGAAGCTGCCATCCCAAAGCGGATAGCTATCCCGGCTCAAGCGAACGAAATCATTGGAAAGGCTCCTCTTTCCAAGAAGTCAGTTTTTACAAAGCTGGCCATTCCGGTTGCTGCTCCAGGCGAGGTCCTCAAAGCTGCTTTCCCTGCTCAGAGGGGGCATAAAGAAGCTTATCTAACAACGGAGGTGATCTCATCCGCACGACATGCTCGACGTCGCCACTGGTGCCGAGTGAGGAAGGCCGGGGGCAACTCCCCCTCTGAGATAACTCCGCCAGCTCCAACGGTGTGGATCGATGCTGCTGTTCCAACCGGGAACAACTTTGAATTGCTGAACACGGTGCGCAGAAACTCTCCTACCGCCGTACTAAAAAGATCCCCTTCTCCGGTGGGAAATGTTGCGAAAGCCAAGCCAGAACAGTCCACTCAGCGGCTGTCCTCTAAAATCTACATGGTCTGGCGCCAAGTCCAAGACTCGGTGATTGATCGAAATTTCTCCCGCCAGCAGAAGAAGCTGAAGGTCCGGCAGGAAGAAAACCGTCCTGATAAGCCACAAAAGATGACGACTACTTGGGTGCTCACGACAGCGGCCCCCTCAACGTCAACCACTCAGAAAAGAAGGAGGCCAGAGAAAGCCCTTGTGAACATGGCGAACCGTAAACGCGCTGAGCACAAACACCCCAAGTCTGGGGGCATGGTGGTGCACACTGTTTATATGGCTTCTGGAAAGGAGGAAAGCCATGCTTCGACAGGTCACCGACCGCTCACTCGATCCGTGAAAAAATCCCAGGAGCAACAACAGAAGCTTCAGGAAATGATGACTGCAATGGCCGCACTTACCAGGCCAAAAGAAAGCCCGGAGGCATCATCAGAGCAGCGTCATGAACAAGAAACTGACGCTGACTACCTACGCAGAGTCCTCGAAAAGAAGGACAAAGAAGCCGCAGAGCAAGCGGCTAATATAAAACAAATGGCGCTTCTCTTCCAAGATATGGTAGGGATGATGATCCAACGAGATCCTCCTACTGAAGATCCTCCGATTGTCCTTGAAGATGACAAAGGAGAGACATTGAATCCTCCACCGGCTCTGTCAGTAGCCAAGGAGGAAACCATTTCCAAGACCACACTGAATGACTATATAGCTCAGCAAATACGAGCTCATCAGGCGAGTGTAGCGGCCATCCAAGTCGTCAAAGCTGGGCGACCATACCCGGGCTGGTATGACCAAATCAGCTAGCCGCCGGGATATACGATCCCTAAATTCCATGTGTACAAGGGGACAAGGAATCCACATCAGCATGTCGCTCAATTCAGGGCCTTATGCGGCAACACAGGAGGCGATGACAAACTGTTGCTTCGCCAATTCGTCGGCAGCTTAGCAGAAACGGCCTTTGAATGGTATTCGGAGCTACCTAATGACTCTGTCAAAACATTTGCATAGATGGAGCTATTGTTTACACAGAGATTTGCCAGCGCCAGAGAGTGCACCCCGATAACAGTACTGATTAACGCCAGGGTGAAGCCAGGCGAAACGTGGGTTCAATACGCACACGATGGCGGAATCTATGGTCGAAATGCGAACAGCGGATCGAAGAAGAGCCGACAGTGGGCATGTTCGTGGGCACTCTTGATCCGCAAGCGACCATCTCGCAATTCATGATGTTCTTCAAGCCAACTACTTTCCAGGCCTTGATTGACAAGTTGGCCCAAATGGATCAGATGGATCATAGATCATCTCCTTCAAAGACAGATCCTCGGAATGAAAAGGGGAAAGGAAAAGCAACTTTCATCGCCAATACTCAACAACAGCAGAGCAACTCAAAACCGGTTGTCCGCTAAAGCAACGTACGTCCACGCCCATCCCTCGAGGAGAGAATGGGACATCCTTATTCGTTTTCTCAGGATAAAACAAGGAGACTGTTTGAGCTGGCAGTGCGCAACAGACTCATCCATCTGCCGAATCCAAAACGTCCGTTGCAGCCAGGCGATGTCAACGATCTTAATTACTGCCCTTACCACCAAGCGGTAAGCCATCCAATCGAAGATTGCTTCGTCTTTAAGGGATGGATCGAAGATCAGTACTAATAAGGCAAGTTCACGTTATCCGAAAACTGGAAGGTGAACCCGCCACAGCCTCACACTGCTAAGAAGACGAACACACTGGGGGAAACATGCTCTTTTGTTGAGGAAGCTCCATGGGAGGTGGCTTTTTCGGCCAAGACCAAAAGATTGCTAAATGATCTTCAGACGTGCCCGACGATTAGATGGAAGAACCCGTTGGAACCTGAGATCATCAAGGGGATGCTGAAGCCGCGCCCAATTCCAAATATCGATGGTGATAGCCAAAGCATTCACACCCAGCCGTCGAAATCTTCGAAAAAGAAGGAGAAATCCAAGAAGCCCGTGAAGCCTGGCGACAAGCGCATGGATTTGCAGAAACAGATTGACGCGCTGGAAGAGTATAACCAGAAGGCGCGGATTCCAATCACGCTCTAAGAGTTTCTTGGCCACGTCCTCGAGGACGAAAACGATGGAGAAGACTCATCAGATGAATATGAGGACTACGTAGCAAGTTGTCATGTGATCTCTCACTCCTTGATAGATGATAAACACGCTCCTTGCACCAAGAAATCGGGGGCGGATCCTGAACCAGAACTTCTATGGCCGTCAGACGAGATGATCGATGCCTTCCTGAATGAGATTCGTCTGAAAAGTAAAGCCGACCGGGAGCGTGAGATGGCCATATTTGAAAAGGCCAAACGCCGGCGACTGGACAAAAGGGTCGAAACACTCCCACAAGATCAAAGTACATCCGTCGCAAATGAAAGGAGGATCAAGACAAGGAAACGATTCGCCAAAGCCATATCAATGGGGATGAGGCCGCCCTCTTTCAGAAAAAATTCTCCTGGTGGTATACATTTTGATGAAACATACGTACACCCTAACTTCTGCTTATATCACAGAGGATCGCACATCCTACTGAAGATTGCAACTCTTTTAAGTGTTGGTGGCAAGGATATGTCGCTCATGGACAACATGTCAATAGAATAAAGCGGGAAGCTCGTAGACAGCGAAAAAATACGACAGATGAGCATAAAAGAGTTGCCGGCAATTGTCATAGGGACGAGCCCGGGGGATCACGAGTTCTCACCTTTGGAAGCGATTCTGATGAAGAAGCCACCCACAACCCTCTCTTCAAGGAATTCATTTCTAAAACAAAAGAATTGGAGAGTTGCGAGAATGTTCAGCCGTACAATCTCACGCTACCCGGAAAGAATCTCGGACCCGCAAACGACGGAGCAAACGAAATGAGAAAGGAAAAGGAAAAAAACGGCCTTTGTTGCCAACACTCAACAACAGCCGAGTAACCCGAGACCGTTTTGTCGTCAAAACAACAAGCCGCGATACCTCAATGAGAAGTTGAAATGTCCTTACTCGTTTCCTAGAGATAAAACAAAGAGACTGTTCGAGCTAGCGGTGCGCAGCGGGCTCATCACTCTGCCGGATCCAAAACGTCCGTTGCAGCTAGGAGACATTGACAATCCTAACTATTGTCCCTACCACAGAGTAATGGGTCACCCACTCGAAAATTGCTATGTCTTCAAAAACTGGATGGAAGACTAATACCAACAGGGCAAGTTCACGCTGCCCGAAAAATGGAAGGTGAACCCATCACAACCACATGCTCCGAAAAAGATGGACATGCCGGGGGCATCGTGCTCTTTCATAGAGAAAGCCCCATAGACCGAAAAGTCAGTAAACTAGAGATTCGCCTCAAATACGGCAACGGTGGACCACTATGTCCTAAAACTGGCTGTGGACCGAAACGTCCCTAAACTAACGACGGACCGCAATGTCCTAAAACTTGCAAATGACCGAAACGTCGTTAAACTACTATCAACCCGCGGCATCCTCAGGCTGGCATGGTAAGAAAAGGAAAAAAAACGAAAAAAAAACGGTATGTCCATAAGCAAAATGGGCACGGATGAAAACCCGAAAGGGCTCCGTGAGTAAAAACAGCAGGACTGCTGGCGATGTTTGTGAAAACCCGAAAGGGCGCAGACTCGTTTAAAAAAAAAGAGAAGACAAAAAAAACGGTATGTCCATAAGCAAAATGGGCACGGATGAAAACCGGAAAGGGCTCCGTGAGTAAATACAGCAGGGCTACCAGCGAGTCTTGTGAAAACCCGAAAGGGCGCAAGATCGTTAGAGAAAAAAAAACAAAAAAAAACGGTATGTCTATTAGCAAAATGGGCACGGATGAAAACCCGAAAGGGCTCCGTGAGTAAAAACAGCAGGACTACCGGCGAGTTTTTGTGAAAACCCGAAAGGGCGTAACCTCGTTAAAAGACGGTTACAGGATCCTCTCGACCTTGTAAGGAGAAACCACCTGCGTGAGATCCTTACGACTCACAAGGGAGCGACACACTTAGGGATCCTCACGATTCCTAAGGAGAAATTACACTTGCGAGATCCTCACGACTCGTAAGGAGAACTCTCTTATGGGACCCTCAAGGCTCATAAGATTTGAATGTCTTAAGTTACAGAGACCTGAACCTGTTCTTAAGCGAACCCCCCCCACAACCTTCGATATGGCCCTACAAGCGGCTCAATACTGACCCTTGTATACAATCCACGGGCGCGAATAAACATTTCCCTAACCAAGTCCCACCCGTGGCTAGGGATGTGTTCGCACGGTGAACAACCTTTGTGAGTCCTCTCGACTCATAAAGAGATAACAATCTTGTAAGATCCTTACGACTTATAAGAGAACATACACTTAGGAGTCCTCACGATTCCTAAAGAGAAAACGCACCTGCGAGATCCTCACGACTCGTAGGGAGAAACACCTTTATGAGACCCTTACGGCTCATGAAGTCAAAAGCCTTAGCCGACAGGACCCTTAACCCTGTTTACTAAGCCACCTTTGTTCAACATCGACAGAGGCAAATGATGATTCGCTCCTGGCAATATCTCAGTTGCAGCGATGCTGATGCCTAAACCGGTATCAAATTCCGAGCCCTTTCAAGGCAAATGATGATTCGCTCCTGGCAATATTCCAGTCGCAGCGATGCTGATGCCAAGATTGGTATCAGATCCCAAATCCCCTACTCGAAAAAAAAATCAGCGAGCCAAAAAAAAATGCATACGAAATAGCCGAAATGATGGGGCAACTTGCAACATAATCAGCAAGTAAAAATGTATGCATACAAAAACAGCCGAAATGATTGGGCAACTCGCAACAAAAAGCAGCGAGTAAAAAGAAAAATAGCCGAAATGATTGGGCAATCGCAATTTTCGCGATATGAAAAGCTGAAATGATAGAGCATCGCGGAAAGGAATAAAATAAAAAAATACATGTAATGAAATTTATGCCCTACAGGTGAGATCACATCGATCCCTGTATATAATCCAGGGGCACAAACAAAGAGGGAACCATACCTTCCTAACAGGCTCCATCAGAAAGCGAAGCCAAATCTCGACGGTTCATAGAAAACCTAGAGACAACCTCGACATTTGTCGCAATATTGCAGACACGATATCAACAAACGAAGCAAAAGAAGGTCCCTAGATTCAGGGTCTCGACGTCAATATCGACAACTTAGAGATCAACAACGGCGTTTCTCCTCACTCCAACCAGATGCAGACGTGACGTCAACAACCGACCCCAGAGTCGCAACGAAACGGAGCCATGGCAAAGTCCCTAGCTCCAAATCTCAATGGCCACATCTACAGCCTGGAGACCAACAACGGTGTGCCTCCTCATTCCAACAAGACACAGATGTTACACCATCAAGCGGAGCGATAGCAAAATCCCAGCTCCACCTCAGCATTCGTCTCGTTACAGCAGACGAGATGTCAACGACGACGTTCCTCCGTAGTCCAGCAGGATGCAGATGCAACGAAAGACCCCATGGTCGAAACAAAGCGGAGTGACGGAAAAATCCCAGCTCCACCTCAGCATTCGTCTCGATACAGCAGACGCAATGTCAACAATGGCGTTCCTTCGTGGTTCAACAGGATGCAGATGCAACGTCAACATAAGACCCCATGGTTGAAACAAAGCGGAATGATGGCAAAATCCCAGCTCCACCTCAGCATTCGGATACAACGCCGACAAAAGACCTCACGGTCAAAATAAAGCAGAGCGGCGGCAAAATCCCAGCTCCACCTTGACGTTCATCTCGACACAGCAGATGAAATGTCACCCCAGCGTTCTTCCCCCAGCAGGATTCGGACGTGCCAAAGCAAATGAAGCGAAGGCCAAATTCCTAGCTTCATACGTCTTGATGGCAAGTCATATAAGGCCTGAAAGACAATCGGAGATTATCTCGCACCAGCGCGGAGTGGTCATCACCTCGACGTTCGTCTCGATACCACAGACGAGATGTCACTACAGCGTCCTTCCTCCAACAGGATCCGGACACACCAAAGCAGATGAAGCAAAGGCCAAATTCCTAGCTTCAGGGTCTTGACGGCAAGTCATATAAAGCCTGAAAGACAATCAGAGATCATCTCACACCAGCTTAGAGTGATCACCACCTCGACGTTCGTCTCGATACAGCAGACGAGATGTCACTACAGCGTCCTTCTTCCAACAGTGTCCGGACAAACCAAAGCAGATGAAGGAAAGGCCAAATTCTTAGCTTCAGGATCTTGATGGCAAGTCATATAAAGCCTGGAAGACAATCAGAGACCATCTCGCACCAGCGCGGAGTGGTCACCACCTCGACGATCGTCTCGATACAGCAGATGAAATGTCACCCCAGCGTTCTTCCCCCAGCAGGATTCGGACGCGCCAAAGCAAACGAAGCGCAGGCCAAATTCCTAGCTTCAACGTCTTGACGGTAACTCATATAAAACCAAAAAGACAATCGGAGATCATCCCACATGGAGTGGTCACCACCTCGACGTTCGTCTCGATACAGAAGACGCAACATCACCAAAAGGAGCCACGGCAAAATCCCTAGTTCGAAACCTCGACGGTTCACCAGCAACCTAGAGACAACCATGACATTCGTCTCGATACAGAGGACGCGATGCCAGCAAACGAAGCGAAGGCCAAATTCCTAGCTTCAGGGTCTTAACGGCAAGTCATATAAATCCTGAAAGACCACCGGAGATCATCCCACATGGAGTGGTCACTACCTCGACGTTCGTCTCGATACAGCAGACACAACATCACCAAAAGAAGCCATGGCAAAATCCCTAGTTCCAAACCTCGACGGTTCACCAGAAAACCTAGAGACAACCATGACATTCGTCTCGATACAGAGGACGCGATGCCAGCAAACGAAGCGAAGGCCAAATTCCTAGCTTCAAGGTCTTAACGGCAAGTCATATAAAGCTTGAAAGACCACCGGAGATCATCCCAGCGCGGAGTGGTCACCACCTCGACGATCGTCTCGATACATTAGACGAGATGTCACCACAGCGTCCTTCCACCAAAGGATCCGGACACGCCAAAGCAAACGAAGCGAAGGCCAAATTCCTAGCTTCAGGGTCTTAACGGCAAGTCATATAAAGCCTGAAAGACAATTGGAGATCATCCCGCACCAGCGCGGAGTGGTCACCACATCGACGTTCGTCTCGACACAGCAGACGCAACATCACCAAAAGGAGCCACGGCAAAATCCCTAGTTCCAAACCTCCACGGTTCACCAGCAACATAGAGACAACCACAACATTCGTCTCGATACAGAGGACGCAATGCCAGCAAACGAAGCAAAGGCCAAATTCCTAGCTTTAGGGTCTTAACGGCAAGTCATATAAAGCCTGAAAGACTATCGGAGATCATCCCACACCAGCGCGGAGTGTTTAAGACTCATCGGGGCTCTCCAAAATGAGCCTAACCTCAAGTAAAAAGCGGCATGGCAAATTCCTAACGCTTGCTCTTCCGACGGTCAAACTGCCAAGGAGGATTGCTTGAAGACGTCTTGTCCAGCCCCCAAAGGGATCAGAGACACGGCAGTCGCAGGGCTACTCGAACAGCACGATTGCCTATCGAGGAATATATCAGCTGATGCGATGGTACGACGGCCAAAACCCTAAGTACCACAGACCCTAACGGACTTCTGTCGTAAAGAGCAGAGGTTAACTGTGACGTTAGGATATTCTTGCGAGATCTGCTCGATCCGCTTCGACTCATGAGGAAATTGATGTCTTTGTGAGAACTTTTCGATTCGTCTCGACTCGTGAGATAAAGCCTTAGGCAGTAGGGATTAAAAAACCTGTTTGCTAAGCACTGGGACCCTGCAAGTCGGCCCAAAACGGTCTCTTGCATACTATCCATGGGTCACACTCTCCAAATTCGAATCTCGAAAAGGAGGGAAACAACCACTTACGAGTCCTCTCGACTAATAAGCGGGAAAATTCTCTTGTGAGATCCTTACGACTTTCAAGAGAAAACACACTTAGGAGTCCTCACGACCCCTAAGGAGAAAATACACCTGCGGGATCCTCTCGACTCGTAGGGAGAAAAGTCTTTATGAGACCCTCACGGCTCATAAAGTTGAAAAGTCTTAGGTGGCAGATCCTAACCCTGTCTCCTAAGCCATCACCGCCCTGCAAAGAGGTCAAGATGGATCATCTATGAGCCACACTCGCCAAAGCTACATGCCACTGAAATGGAAAAGCTACTCATGAGCATATAAACTACTTCACGCCAGAGTAAGATATAAAGAGATAGAAGGGTGCGGCTCATGGAGTTAAGGATTTGGAACTATATCTCTTAAGAGTCGAGATTTGAGTCAATGATAAATGACGACGCTTGTGTCCGCTCGTTATCTTCTCAGATCAAGATTCTGAAAGTAATCTACCAACCCGAAACTGGTCATATGTTATGCATTACTTTGTACTAATTCACCCACGTATATACTTACGTGGGCAAAGTAGTGGGGGCATTTGTTCCCGCCGAAAATTTCTGCGCAGAAGAGTCCAAGGTATCAAATGGAAGCGATACGCTTAAGGAAATGCGAACCAATATCTTCCGGCCTATATTTTGATAAGTTCCTGAAGGAGGAACTATTAAATTCTGATGGTATTGGAAGCATCTCAAAAAACCCTTCGATTTGATATATTATGGGCCTCATAATTTATCCGGGATCAAAAGTTATGAAGCATCACGTGTCTACATGTGATGGACCTTTAAGAACCCGCTGGAGGAGCTAAAAGATATAATAAAAACTCAGAAAAGACCCCAATGGGGCATCACGTGCTCACACGTGACCATGGGTCACGTGCAGACACGCGATGGGCTTTTAAAGGCTCTAAAATAATGAATAGAATTTAATTCTAAAAGTCAGAAAATACCTCAACGAGGTATCACGTGCTTACACGTGACCAATGGTCACGTGTTGACACGTGATGGTTAAAACAACAACATAAACAAGCGGCTGTTAAAGGAACCAATTTGGGGGTCACGTGCTCACACGTGACCAAGGGTCACGTGTCAGCACGTGACTGGCTTCGAAAGCATTACAGTTAATAGAATTAAATTCTAAAAGCTTCCAAATCTTTCCAAATGGAAAAGGATTATGGGGACCGTTGGATTAAAGATCCAATGGTGATTATAAAACCACCAATTTATGGAAAAGTCTCAAATAAGGAAAGATCTCCCCAAATCTCACCGAAATAACAAACAGAATATCTTTGGATTTAAAATCCAACGGTGAATAAAATTCACTGAATGATCTAAAGGATCATATTAAATATGAAAACAAATCAAATCTTTCAATGAGAGATTTGCTGAACAAATTGATTCTTTTTCTTCTCCTATAAATAAGAGCTAAGAAAAGAAAAGAGGGGGACCTATATTTTTGGGGAGAAAAACAGAGAGAGGAGAATTTAATTCTCAAGAGAGAAGAAAAGAAAGGAGAATTTAATTCTCAACAAAGAAAACCCTAGGTGAGAAAAGGGAAAAGATCAACTTCAAAAAGAGAATTTAATTCTCAAAATTTAAGAGTTTAACTCTTCTGCAAATATAGAACTTAGTTCTTCTTCTGGTTGAAGATCTGTACAGAGCACATCTCCCCATAAGATGAGAATTTAATTCTCATCGGGTCGAGATCCTGCCATGAAGATCCTAAACTTAGAAGGGGAATTGAGTTTTGAGAATTTAATTCTCCTAAAACAAAACTAGGGTTTAACCCTAATCAAGAATTTAATTCTTTTACATATCTGGGAATTTAATTCCTTTGAAAAGAAATCAGGGTTTTATCCTAAATAAGAATTTTATTCTTTCACGATAGGAATTTAATTCCCCCAAAATCATAATTAGGGTTTAACCCTACAAAGAATTCAATTCTTAAAAGATCTTTGTTCATGAAAAGAAATAGGGTCACGTGCCCCCACGTGACCCTTGAAAAGATCCCCTGCAAAGAACTTTGAAGCATCACCTCACGTGCTCCCACGTGACTCCTAAAACGCAGAAAGAAAAAGCAAAGGAAATGAAAGCTTTGGGCGCTCTCACGTGTTATCACGTGACCCCTCAGCAAATGCTTTAACAATTGGCGCACAGATCCCCATCACGTGCCAACACGTGATGCTCTGAAATAAAAATAAAAGTGTTTAACACTTGTTCGCAGATTTGAGGATAAACCAAAAGGAGATCTGGCTCCACATTTAGGGCGCCCTCACGTGTCCCCACATGACCCCTAATGAATCCTTTTAATATCGAATGGATGGATGCCTATCAAGTGCCCACACGTGATGGCCAGGAAATTAAAAGTGTTAAACACTTACCTGCAGAATAAAATAAGGGAAATAAGGGCGCTCTCACGTGTCCGCACGTGACCCCTCCCTCCTCAGTGTTTAACACTAATTGGAAAACTCTATCTGCAGTGTTTAATACTGATTTTCTTAGTGTTTAACACTAATTTGGAAAACTCTATTTGCAGTGTTTAACACTGATTTTTTTAGTGATTAACACTAATGTGAAAACTCTGTTCCCGGTGTTTAACACTGATTTTCTTTAGTGTTTAACACTAATTTGAAATCTCTGCTACCAGTATTTAACACTGATTTGCTTTAGTGTTTAACACTAATTTGAAAGCCCCGTTGCTAGTGTTTAACACTGATTATCTTTTAGTGTTAAACACTAACTTGCTAATCTTAATTCTAGTGTTCAACACTGTTGGTCTTTAGTGTTTAACACAAGCTTTAGCCCAATTGGCTAAGTTTCTAGAGGCAAAGCCTCTCCTTCAATGAGCCAACAAAGGGCCAATATTTCAAACATAATTGGACTTAGCCCAAACTGGCCATAAGTCCTCAAATCATCTTGAACTGAGCACATCTGCTCTTTCAACCAACTCATTGGTTCAAGGGTACAACTCTGAACTCCTCTGATATTTGTCGTTGTAATCCTTCAACGTCTTCAGAGAGGTGACGGGTCCTGACAACCACACATCAACACGGACTGTGGGGTCCTTAAACTCATGGACTTATGCGTCCTTAAACCAAGATACGGACTGTGGGGTCCTTAAACCCGCGGACTTATGCGTCCTTAAACTAACGGACTAATGCGTCCTTAAACACACCCATATGGACTGTGGGGTCCTTAAACCCATGGACTTATGCGTCCTTAAACTACCAATGGACCATAATGTCCTTAAACTACCAATGGACCACTATGTCCCTAAACTGGAAAATGGACCGCCACGTCCCTAAACAGGAACATGGACCACTATGTCCTTAAACAGGCGATGGACCACTATGTCCCTAAACTGGAACATTGACCACTATGTCCCTAAACTGGCAATGGACCACCATGTCCCTAAACTGGAACAATAGAGCCCAAATGCTCTTTTGTCATATCTAAACGATCCCGTTAAGTTGATCTTAGTCTCAAACTGGACTAACGTATCCTTAACAAACGTTTAAGTTGATCTTAGCCTCAAATATGGCTAACGTATCCTTAAACCTTCAAACAGACTTTAGCCCCAAATTGGACTATAGATTGCCTAATCAATTTTGGTTCAAGGGTACATCTCTGAACTCCTCTGACATCTGTCGTTGTAACCCTTCAACGTCGTCAGAGAGGTGACGGGTCCCGATGGTCATACATGCAATGGACCACTATGTCCCTAAACTGGAACAATAGAGCCCAAATGCTCTTTTGTCGGATCTAAACGATCCCGTTAAGTTGATCTTAGTCTCAAACTAGACTAACGTATCCTTAACAAACGTTTGAGTTGATCTTAGCCTCAAATATGGCTAACGTATCTTCAAACCAAAACGCCAAAACCAAATCTAAGAAAATACGGATTTAGAATAATCCACGTCCTACGGGCGACGACATAACTCAGTCTCCGTATACAATCCATGGGCAACCAAAAACAAAACAAACACCCACGATACGAAGTGACCATCTGGAGAAAGAGAAAGTTGTTACCGCGATGCGGTAGCGTAATTAACTGCAGGGGCTTGCGCCTGCAGGGAAGAGCGTCCCCACAATCAAAAACCCCTCAAGCGAGGGGGAATCTGACGAAGTCTGCTACATCGGACGCATCCGTTCAAACCTTTGATGTACGGTGCCATAAATCAACTTGGCATCTTCGGAGAGGTGGACGGATAGCACCAATTAGCAAATGCCCCGAATTTCAGGCAAGACGTCCATGTCTTGGCCGCCGTTCGGAGGGGAACACCTGTGACTGAATTTCAGTCGTCCTTATCACTCTGGAACCTTTCCAGTGATTCTACCCAGGATCGATTGATACCATCTCACTACAACTAGAGAGTATCCTAGCATCCAATTAGATCTATCTCATAGATCCAAAACCCAGGATTTTGTTGGTATCACTTTGATCCTATGTGGAGAATCATTTAGATAAGCGAAGATTGATCGAGCGTAGCATAGGAAACTCTTTCCCTATCAAGAGTATGTCATCCACGTACTCTACGAGGATCACCACCATACTCCTTACTACCTTTTTGTATATACAAGGATCATCTACCATTTTGATGAAGTCAAACTCTTTGACTACCACATCAAAACAGACGTTCTAACTCCGCGATGCCTGCTTTATCACATAAAACATCTTGCACACGTTTCCGCTGCTCCCACTGTCTACGAAGCCCTCTAACTATGTACTTATAGACTCTCTCTTCCAAATCATCATTTAGATAAGCAGTCATGACACCCAACCGCCAGATATCGTAGTCATGGTATGCAGTCGTGGCAAGCAGGATCTGGATGGACTTAAGCATAGCTACTTAGAAAAGGTTTCATCAGAATCCATACCTGGTCAAATGATGCAAACCTTTAACAAGTCAAGCTTTGAAAGTTTTAACTTTTCCATGTACACCAAGTAATCTTCTCAAGATATACTTGCTCCTGATGGGTATTTAACCCTTCAGATAAGGCAACCAAAGTCCATACTTTGTTGGTGTATAAGGATTCCATCTCAGATCGTTAAGCATCCAGCCATTCTTATAGAGTCCCACTCCTGATGGCCAGCTCAAAATTAATTGGGTCATCATCTTATGATGCAATCCTCACTCCCACTGTCATAAAGAAACTGAAGTATCTCTCAGGTGGGTGAGGAACCCTACTAGATCGGCGGAGAGGCTGAGGTTCGTTGGAAACTATTGAATTCTTTTGTTCTAACAAATCATCAGCTGCAGTTTGTATAGTTGGAACTCTTTCCAGTTCTACCTTATGTCCGTTAATTTCTTCACAAGAAATTCCCTTTCACAAAGGTGGCATATTGAGAAACAAAACATCTTTTGTTTCTCGGTTTGGTAGAAGATATTCCCTTCCATATGCTTGGGATATCCAACAAACTTCTACAGAACTGACTTTGCCTCGAGCTTGTCCGGATTATGCTTTTAGACACAGGCTGGACAACCCCAAATCTTAACAAACTTAAGATATAGGCTCTTCCCTTTCCATATCTCATATGAAGTGGTAGGCAACTGATTTGATCGGAACCCTATTCAATAGGTATGCAACTTCTCCAGTGCATAACTCCCAAAAGGAAATAGGTAACTCAGTAGTACTCATCATAGAGCACACCTTATCACATAGGGTGTGATTGATCCGCCTCGATACACCGACGTGCTGTGGTGTATACGGAGTAGTGATGCTGAGAGAGAATCTCATTCTCCTTTAGAATAATCCAGGAATTCCGTGCTCAAGTATTCTCCTCCTTGATCACATCAAAGGACATAATACTTATACCCGTTTTGGTTCTCTACTTCTAACTTATATTCTATGAATATCTCAAAAGCTTCGGACTTGTGTTTCAACAGGAACATATGTCTGAATCTTGAGAGATCATCAGAGAATGTAATGAAGTACAAAGAACCGGTCTTGGCATGTGCAGACAGGGGACCTTCATCCATCAACATGTATCATCCCAAGAGTTCACTAACTCTTTCTCTGGTTCCAATAAACAGAGCTATGGTCATCTTATCTCTGTGACATGACCGGCAAGTTTCACAAGATGTAAATTCAAACTAATTTAAATATGCATCTATATGTAACTTCATCTAGTCGGGTCGCATTGATATGACCTAGTCTACAATACCTCAAGAAGGATTCGTTCATTTCTGAACTCTTCTTCTTGTGTGTGTTCTGTATACTAAGAACTGTAGTTTGATTTAGAACGTCTATGCTTTTAGATAACGTGCCTGAACCGATCAACTCTTGATATAGAAAATGTACAAAACATTATCCAACAATAAAAAATTATATCCTATCTTTACTAATAAAGAGACTGATATGATGTTGTATATCAGGTTCGGTATCTAACAACATTCGTTCAGAATCAATGTATTCTGGTAATACGGGGTGATAGTGACCAACAGACTTGGCTGCAACACCTGCACCGTTTTTAATCTCATGAAACTTATCGCCCGTTCTCAGTTCTCTACCTATCTTTAGCCCATGTACCAGATTACATAAGCGGGATCCTGATTCGGTATCTCATACCCAGGACGTAAAGGATACTGAGAAACAGTTCTCTGTAATGAACACACCCGAAGATGATGCATCAACATGCACTTTCTTCGTTTGGGCGGCACGGGAAATCTGGTATTCCCCAATTTCCTGCTCTGTCTTATAACAATTATAAGTTAGAGCAGGACCAACTTTCCCCTGCTCAGTATAACAAGCGGGTTCGGTTAATACATCCATATTATTATCTTGATTATGGCATGAAATGGTCGCTACCTGGAGAGAGAGAGAAGAAAACACTCTGCGTGCGCTCTTGCAAGATCAGATTGGTTATTATTTTATCTAATCAGGATAGCTCCCACTGTTTTTATCAAATCTTCCTTCAAACCCTAAAAGGAAAGACTAGCCGGGATAAATTACACCCTACAACTTCGCCAATCTTTCAGCCAGGACAGTGTCGGTACTTTGAGGGAGGTTCCACGTGCTTTCGCACGGACCTAATTAAAGTAAACCTCGTTTTCCCATAGGCGTAACCCCGTTGACACCTTTCTAGATACCTACTTGATCGGCTAATTGTAATGTGTAAAACTCTCCCAGGAGTAACAATTACTCGCAGTGGGTATCGGGATCCAACTATCTCATAGAAGGTATGCAATCTCATTGCAAATTTCAACACTTGAAATTCCCGATAATATTTTGCCCCTAACTTGCTATGACCTTGACGAAAGCCAACAAACCATAGCCCGCTAGTCAAGTTCAACCCGTACATTTCTTGACTGAATTAAACCCACCCGCACGACCCTTGACGAAAGCCAACAAAGCCGTATGACTACCCTAATCCAATCGCATCATATGCAGCAGATAAGCAGCATATAGTTACCGCACACTACACCTTGACGAAACCCAACAAATGCAGCACGAATACTATACAACTTATCTGAAATGACGGAGGGCTACGACAGGTTTTTCTGAAAACCTATTGCGTAATGAACTTGATATCGTTGTAGAATCAAATGATTTTAAAATGGAGTGATTTTGATGCTTTTGCTAGTTTCGCTAAAGAGGTCACTCCCGGTGAAGGGATCTCGGTTCTTTCCTCATCGAATGAGGTGCAGAATATATCATATATATCACTGTGCAAAGCAAGAACTAGTAAAGCAATCAAATGACAAAACCGAGAGGTGTAGAATCTGCCAGTTATTGCTAAAAGGGTCACTCCCGGTGAAGGGATCTCGGCCCTTTCCTTATCGAATAAGGTGCAGGATGTTTTACAAGGAACACCGCGATGCAAAGCAAGAACTGTAGCAACCTGTTTTTGAAAATTCGATTCCACAACATATTTTAGGTTTCTTTTCTTTCATTAATCATATTAATGAAGTCCCATCATTTAAACACCTAAACATCACACATAAATACGACGTACACTTATGCCATCCGCATTCGCCTCGATGTCCCCTCGTGCACCGTTAGGTTAGGTGACTAACGGCAGAGCGGGGCAGGGCTGGCGCGGGTGTAAAACATAAGTAATGTCTATATAATATATCATATATACTATATACGGTATCTATCACAACATATCAAATGATCACCTTACAGATATCGCAGCAGAATAAACATATGAAACATTGGATATACTCGGACGTCCGTGTTTTATTTTGAGCCTCTATAAAACACGGATTCCACGGTCGCGATGAATAGCCAAACCCACACCCCTAGACCCCTACGAGAGCGGCAAGCAACCCTTCTAATTCTAGAGTTAGGAGACCCAGACTCGATTCCTCGAGTTGGTCTCCCACTGGACTCTAGAACCCGGTTACTTGTGCTCTCCTCCTTGGGTCTACCTAATGCAGAAAAGTAAATAATATACAAATGGTGACATCATCATCATCCCGGAAGTGCCCCAATAAAAGAATATTACATACATTTGATTTTACATGAATGAAAATAAAAACCCTTATCTCACATAAAAAAAACCCGGCTATTCAAAAACGCGACAATCCAATATAACATATCCAGCAACACATAACATCACATGTCATCAACGTAAGTAAATATGCGCATCCCAATTGCCGTTGACATATAGCAACGAAACCGGCGATATCATAAATTACACTTACGGTCGCAGAAAAGAAAGTGTAAAACTACAACAGTTGGAATCCGCAACCTCCTTAGACATCGCATGCCTAACAATTATAAACCCCGCATTTTAGTCTCTATATCGAAAACACTTTTCAATATCTAGTCGGGCAATTCAACAAGATTCCCGATATGTGATCGAATGCTCGTCGCAAACTTTAGTAGACGGCCGCACCCCCGGATGCCGTCGACGAAGTGCACTAAGGTGGAACACCGCTGCCGCGAGCACCCAAACGGATGCTTAGGCGACGGGGTTCTTCTACAGTGACTTGGTTGGGGCTATGGGGCATGGCTGTCTATTAAGTTTACCCGGCGAGTATCCGCGTACGCTACATGATTACAACGGATGTTTGATCGCATCAAAATTCCATGGCAACCGATCATTTGAGACTAAACTGCTATGTTTATAAAATCCAAATTAGTTATCTCATAACTACTTGTGGATTCCAAATTTTGTATCACATTCCAGATAAATAGACAATGTTAAACTTTCCGATCGAATGATCAAACACCCAAGTTTTCCAAATAGTTCTCAACACTTGAGGGGAGTTTATAAACATCCATCACATGCCACAGTACCAATGGTCCAGCCGTAGAAGGGTCAAGCCAACGCCTCATATGTGGCAACGCCGTACTGCCCCAAACCCTAAGGTTCAAAAGGCAGTTCAAGACGGTCACATAATCGAGTTAAGGATTGTTGTCTTCTAGAGGGTCCATTGCGTAACTTGCACGATTTAGACGTTCTTAAACTATGAAAAAATCCAACACTTGGAAATTTTCCGGGTCGGGAAAAAGTGAGTTATTGATATCCGTTCGAACTTTTTATCACGTTCTAAAAATTACCCGGACAAACAAAACAAAGTTATAATATCCGATCGAATCAACGAGTCCCCAATACAACCCAGAAAACTTAACACATGAGTACAATTAAAAATACCCAGAAGAATCAGGAAGCACAGACGGATCAACTGTAGCAAAAACTAACCTTTAATCCCCAAGTACGGCCGTGGAACCGCCGCCAATACCCTCGTTTAGCCGCGGATCCGTGGCTCATTGAGCGATTCAGAGTGTCGTTTTGCACATGTGTCCATAGAATTCCCTGATGATTTTTTTAAGTATTTTTAATCCAGAAAAAAGCAACATTTTCAAAAATGTCCAGAGAGGGGTAAAATCGGGGGATTCCGGGTTCGATCGGACTTTTAACTTCGTATACACGTCGCCTAATGCTCTAGCTAGTCTCTGATACTACTGTAGGGTTACTAGGCACTCTAATAAGGTTCAACAAGGCATCAACCATACAGGATTAAAATTTTAGCCGTGCCGAATAACTCTAAACAAGATCTTTGCTAGATAATTAGGGCAACACATGCTAGTAAATAACAATTATCACTAAGTGAATACGAAATACAACCTTTGTAGATCGGTCCTTCACTTCTAAAGCTCCTTGTTGTAATCCCTTCGCTGCGATCATCGAACTCCCGGACTCTCGGACGGCTCCATGAGAAGATTGCAACGGTATTGCTTGAAGTCTTCGAGGCCGAAGATGATCTACGTCGAGGGAATACGAACTCAAGCTTCTACTTCACTAACTAGAGAATTAGTGAAGCAAACACCCTAAACTAAAGTGCTAGTCTAGTAGAGGATGATGAAATAGGAAATGGGTACACTTTAGAATTTCTTTTCTCACAACATATCTCTCTCTTTATCAAACCCTAGAAAGAAATTGAAGGAGGAAGAAGATGAGCTCAAAATGAGAATGAAAACTAATCAAAAGAGAGAGAGAGAGCTAACCATGGTGAGTGAGTATCATATACTAACTCATGTAGAGACATTACCATGGCTAATCCTAAATGGTTAGGTTAATAAAAATCTAAAGTAAAACAAAGTTAGTGGACTTTGTCAAAGCATCCATAAGCTTCTACAAGCTTCATGCATGTGAAAAAAACTCCACTAATTTGTAATGACCTTATATAATTATTAACCACCATTTAAAATAGAATGGTGTATCTCTTGCAAACCCATGTAAGTTGTATCATCAACCATGATACAAAATGAACACAAATTAATATATAAAATATATATATATATATATATATATATATTAAGTCGTGCACAAGTGAGAAAAATAAATGCTTTAGTGAACCAATGTTAGTTAATATAAATTAGTATATCACATATACAATTATACAGTAAATTATTAAATCAACACTTGACTTAATAATCCGGTTATATCACATATAACCGACTAACATCCAATGTATCGACTTATCGAATCAACCTTTGATTCGATAACCTGGTTATATCGCATATAACTGATCGATACAAACATCGCGAGATTAGATTACGGTATCACATACTCGCATTATTCTCGGTCCCGCACATATCACATATGCGCTCCTATTTCGTTTTGCCTGAGCCAGTAAAACCTCTATGTAGGACTCTAAAGACTCGTCAATACGCCGGCAGTAGGTGATGATCATATCAAGCACCCACAAGCCGTCAGAGGTACTAGCTGGACGTAATGGCTACCCGGGTATTGAACGATCAGAAGATCAACAAGAAAGCCCGCTCCAACTCCTGCAAAAAGCCTAACAGTGACACTACCGTACAGTCCGGTCTCCTCATCTGATATGTCGCATATTAAGTCTAGTGGTGGTAAACGCCAGACCCCAATAACCGATAAGTCATGCCGATATGAGGCTCATAACGGGTCGAGAAACTACTGGTAACACTTACCATTAAATCTCTATACCAGCCCTGGCCATGGACTTCCCTGTTATGGCCAATCGAGCATAGCGCAACATCAACACCCAATACCGGGAGAGACGAAACCCCTCCTATCGCTCATTGTCTCCATGTGACTCAGGACTGTACCCAAAAACCACCGTTTTGCACGCCCTCATAGACGTGGTAAGGTGAAAATCAAAGCACAGTGGGAATCACACAAGACTCTATGACGATCTCGGGTCTACAGACTAATCTGCACCAGTGTCACCAGAGAACTGCCATCTGACGTGAGGTATAATACCATCTAGGAGTTCTCGGCGAGTCCGTCCAGTGTACCCAGTCTCCACTGAGCACCCGTATATCATCTCTGATATCAAACAACAATGGATATGGGATCATCCATCGCCCATCTGTATAGGTCGAGAAGGTATACGCTAGTCTACTCTGGTATATCGATTCCCCATCTCGATACACCCACGACTAGGGACCTTGAAGGATGTACTTATGGACTACCATGTCCCCACTAGTATGATCCGCATCATAGTCCAGGTAGTCAAGTACACATCCTAAGGGCTTTACCAACATGTAACAGAGAGACAATTAGTATACACGTTAAGGTAAAGAGTGATCAGATAGCATACTATCATGTCGAGCAAGAAAGTCCTCCCTATATATGTCCAAGCATCCACTACAATATACATCTCATGTATAGTAATGGCCTCTAGGGCATACATATAACTAACATATTTATAGATTAAAGCAGGTATAGCAGAAATAGATCATCTATTTCTGATGTGATAGTCATAGGTTTTGACCTCATTAGAATAGGAGATGGATCTGGTAAGAAGGTAGTAGAGAGTGATATCCAGGTATTGGGATGACATGCACTTGATTGGAAGAGATATTTCTATACTACGATCGGTTGTACTATGGCTGTCACAAAGTTGTTTCTCCACACAGGATATGGATGTAATATCAGGGTTTCTGGTTACTAAATCTATGGTTTTAGATCTAGATTTGGGAAGTATCCCAATCTGGGTACTTTGACATTAAATGAACGACTCCTGGCATAGTGGTGTACCTGCAGGTGATGCAGTCACCCTCTCTAAAAGTGTCTTACAGACTAAAGGGGAGAGGGATCTGCATGATTAGCATATCACTTGCTTAGGAAATTGAGTTAATCATGAAATGTCAAGTACCACACCAGATATTGCTTTTGTACTAGATGCAATAAGCAGATATATTATTCTAATCCTGGAGAAACATTGGGAAGCAGTTTATGAACATAAGTGAATGTTCTAGGGAAATGATTACGGCAGCCTCCTTCAGGAGACGGTTATCATTTCAGGCTTACAAGGTGACCTGGATGACAGAGTTACTGTCAGAGTTATAGTTTTCCCTCTTTTGAGGGACAGTATGTTGGAAAGGTGGTCCAAGCGGATACTGAGGAAAGGCAAGGCGCGGGATACTGATTAAATTCAGTAGACAATACAGTCTAAGAAGTTTGCTGGATTTGGAGTTCATTTGTGAACTGGGTCCCATCAAACATCCAGAAAAATTCTAAGATAAGTATTGCTCATTTAGGGAGATAGTTTTCTCCGCGAAGTTGAGATATAGAGAGATACAGAAAGAAACATTGGAGCTGATCCACTCACTAAGGCTATTTCTCGAACGCAATTATTTTTCGCAAACGGGCTTTGCGAAACTGATTAGTAGAGAAGTTGGGTGTTCGGTATCACTGGGGCTATGAGTATGCGACATCGCAATAATTGGCCTTAAGTGCAAGTGGGAGATTGTTGGCTATAGTGCCCTCAAGGCAATTATCATAGTCGCGGACTTGTGATTATGATGATTGAGTGAAGACCTATACCGATAAAATAGTCTTACTCAAGATGATAGTATTGTAACACTTTAAAAAGATAAAATATTAATTTTGGGAATTTTTATAATTTAATATTATTTTATTGAATATTTTAATATTTTGGTATTATTAAATGCAAATAAATAGGAAAAATTTGAGAAAAATTATGGAAAATTCTAAAATAGGGTAAATTAGAGAATTATGACATTTTAAAGTTTTTGTGATTGGTTTGACACTAATTTAGTGCTAATCGCGATTAAAAATCGCTAATCGGTTTTTAGCATTTTTGAGCAAAACATGCACATATCATTTTTTCTACACTTGTGCATTTTTCTTGCCATGGTTTCTCATTTGGGTTTACTATTTATGTGAGAAGGATTTTGAGAGAAAAGAAAAGGAAAAGAAAAGAGAAAAGGAATAAAGAATTGGTAGTAGGTGAGAGAGAGAGGCATGGGCTTCATTTGACTTGAAGACTTAGCCATTTCTCCTCCATTTTTCAACACTCATTCCTCTCTCCCTCTCCATTGCTGCTGCTGCTTCTTCTTCACCTCACCTCCTCACTTCAATGCCTCAAATCACCTCAAAAATCACTCCAAAACACCACCCTCATTTCATTAAAAAGATGCACAAGCTCGAGATCTACGTAATGGACCAAGAAAGCATGGAGTTTGGCCACTAGGGGCAACTCAAGAAAATTCTTGAGTTGCCAATTGAGGTAATTACTGAACCATTAGTTTAATTCTAGCATTCCCTATACCCCAATGTTGTTATAGAATCGATATTGTGTGATATTATGGACTTGATGAAAACCTAGTTAGGGTTTGAGAGAAACTTGTGTTGTATTGGGAAATTAAGCTCAGTTGAGGTTATATAAACACCATAGTGCCTAAATTGAGACCCTAACCTGAAGCCTAAAACCAGAATACGGATTTTAGAAACCGATATCGGGGGAAATTATGAAATCTGTGAAGGTTAATTTGAATCTGCTATCATATGAGACACCTGAAAATAAAATTGAGTGGACAGTGACATATGCAGGCACCATTGAACCAACACCCCAAACCCTAGCCCCCAACTCATCCATACGGCCGCAGATTTTCCCATTCTGGCCGCAATTTGCGGCCAGAGCAGAGGGGATTTGCCTCGTTTTGCGTGCATTCCCCCATTTCCTCTTTCTTGACCCTGGGTACTTCTAGTTTTGACTGATTCCATCTAGGGTGAAATCTGGGACATATATCCTAAGTTGCTATTTTGGATTCGTGTTTCCGTATTCCGTATTTTTAAGTCTGAAATTGTGGATTGTGTTTTGCCTCGACTATTTGGCGTTTATACGACGATATAGAGGATTTATTGATGGTTTTGAAGGCGTGCCATAGGTTCTCACCTATAGGCCCCTTATCGTATCGTTTTGGATTTCATGTGCCGTTTTAGCTTGGATGTGGTTTTAATGCGCATATACGATACTTTGATATGTAGGTACCCATGAAGACTTCGGGACGACAAGCAAATACGTGGTGACGTCCGCAAATGATGATGCAAGGTGAGTAGATTATATCTACAGGGGGAAGTCGGGTAGATGGCGTATAGCACCCCCGCAGTCCGTAGATAGAATACTATGTAGTTTATTTGTGTTAGTTGTAGGGTGTTATGGTTAGTTAGAGCTAGAAATAACTAGCGTAGTTCCTAGTTGCGAGCTCTAGGATAGAGGTACACCTACACGCACACCCTTGCATATTACTTATACTGGCACTGTGTTGATGATATTGGGTGACTTTGGAGATGAGTCGATGATGTGGGCTTTGTGCCGCGAGATCGGTGATTTGATATGATTCATATTTGGGATATGACTTGTGATTCTTGCGGGCTTGGGATGTGTGTTTACCCCCGCATGCATACTTTATTGATGGTATCGATTTGTACTAGACCTAGAGTAGTACCCCAGATTATATGATTTGATGATAGTGATACCTGTTATGTGATGAGATAGTGAGATGTTGACCCGTACCCAGCTATTGGGATGCCGTACGACGATTTACCGTACGAGCCTATATTGATAATAGATCCGCACTCATAACTCGAGGATGTCCTACGATATATTATTGAGGCGGGATCACCGACTAGTATATCTATATATATCGACTCAGATTTTGGTGGTTTCTACACCTACCCCTCCTGATTGACCTGATACTTAGATCTGTAGTTTGCATAGTAGATTCTTCATTGTGGTGTTGACTATTTGATTTCCGCATATTCATGCTATTCGCATTGCTGGCATATGTTTATTGCTATATTATTATCATGCTTTTAGGACACCAGCACCATTATCGATGATGCGTTTGTTCCACGTACACTATTTGCCGGCTCACACACTTCATCATCGATAATTGCCATGCCACTACACTGTAGTACTGTTGCATGACTTCTGACATGATTACCTTTCTTTACATGTCGCATACATCATGGATTGATTGCATAGCACATCGCATTGGATTTACTTCTTGATGTTGGATTTTCATGTGATTTCTGATTTTGAGGACCGTGGGATTATTTAGGAAAGGATGCTCTATTTTGAAAAACCCGGTACCTCGTGATATGATATTTTGGTGCGTCCACCACGCGTTTTCTCGGTGCTGAGACGTGTGCTTGAAACCCGATTCGAGGAGTGGATGATCCGTTTGCGGGTTCGTGGTGGGCCCGGTATGGTTCCCCTCGGCAAGATGATCGATGGGTTTTGCCGATTGAGCCTGGAGGCGGGCGAGTACCTACCGGTGATTGTATTTAAGCTCGGCGGATATCTGGAGGATACCGACCGGAGTTGAGAGATGGGCGTACTTCCGGGGCCGAGGGCCGATTCCGCAGACATAGCCCGCGGGCCGATCCGGACTGACGGAGCCCGATGGATGAGGATTTACGTGTCGATGCTAGGCATGGGTTTCATGATGTTTTTCCATGATTTTGTTTATATCCTCATATTGCATACATGATGCTTATTGTCATTGGGTGACAGGTGGACGAGTTCCACATATATACAGACATGGATCATATACAGACTGGATTTACACTGATCATACTTCATTTGTATATATAACAGGGTATGAGGCCGCTGTTATATATACCCTTACACCAATATTAGTGGTATGAGACGCTAATATATGTGTATTGATATCCTTGATACTTCATCATATTTACTTCATGCAGACATACCTTATACTGATGACATATTATTACCTGAGTACCTGGCACTACATACATATTTAGATGTTACCTTGCCACCTTATCATACTTCAGATGTACTCTTGTGGTTATATTACTGATTGTTGACCTAGGTTTATGTCTTGCATTCGGTTTCTTCTTGTAGATATTTCTATTCATGAGTTGGCAACTCACCCCGTTGTGCCACAGTTCTTGCAGGTTCTTCCGTACAGGTTTCATTGCGGCATTTCTGGCACACTACCTTCTTGCGGGTGAATTGCTTTTGGTAGGTGGATTCTTTTGCATCAAGAACCACCATTGTATTTATTTTATTCATTGTATCTAGAATTTCCATCAACCAAAAACTTGTATATTGTTTCAGACCTAGACTTTAGTGATGTATTATTCGACCTTAGAGTCGCGCTTAGTAGTATTGCGGTTTTCTTGTTGCTTTTGAGTTCTTTTGGTTTGACCCTCGCCTTTCGGCGTTGTATATTCTTATTGCTTGTGTGGTTGTGGCCGTCATTTGACGAAGAGCTAGCTCCCGCTTGGGGATGCCTTTATCATTGCATATATTGTTATCCTTGTTGTACCCCATTCGGGGCCAGTTTTACAAAAGAAACTCTGTCGAAATTTTTAGAAAAGACTGTACTGTTTTAAAATGCCTATTCGGCTTAGTTATTTAAAAACCTTGATTTCAAACATGTAGATCTTCACTTCTTTAAACCAGTTTCTTTACTTATTCTTAAAAATGGTTTTAGATTTCTGGGCTTTTGGCTTACTTGGATCAGATGGAGTCCTATAGACTTCATATGGTTCAAGGGCCAGTCACGTGCTCTTTCGGGTCGTGACAAAGTTGGTATCAGAGCGCTAGGTTGACCATGGTTCGAGTCTAAGTTTGACTATGTGGAGCCTAGGGCGTTTATATATATACGGAACTTAGGCTTGACCTTACGGAACTTAGACTTGGTCGAGGGGGTATTAGATCCGAACTTTCGTCGCGTAGGATGACCCTTGGTTGATGGAATAGGTGACTAAAGTAGAGTGACGTACCGTTGGTATGTTCCGCGGCATACTTACGACACGCCACTCCGCTTAAGGAACCTTAGGATGTACATATTTTCGAGATCAGTGATTCTCTTTATATCCAGGATTATACATCCATTTGAGATCCCCGATTCTATTAGTTCATGATCATATCTTCATTGATGCTGTTCCTTCTTATGATCATGTATCCACTCTGGATCTGTTGTTTCCTTTCTTGCCATTGATCTGCTCTCTTCGATACTCGATTGAGGTTCCTGTCGCCATGTTTGAGTGCAGTTTGGGCTGCTGCTAGGGTTACGGTCAGGGCGAGCTCGTCTCGTACGAGGGCCGACCATTGTGTTTTCTGGTGACATGGGAACGTCTCATGTTAGTTTTGGTGATTGTGACCTTCAGTGGAGGCGAGTGCTTGGTTTTGCACCGGATGATCGGGCCATTGTTAGAGCTGCCAGTTGAGAGAGGACTGTTGATGTACAGCATACCTCAGAGATTATGATGTCGCCTACCGTGCAGACGGATGTACCAGCTGTTGCTGAGATTGACAGGATGTCGCTTCCGAAGCTTACGAGCTGAGATTGCCGGAGCTTTCAGGAAGATATGAGACAGATGATAGCTAGTCTACCCGATTTGAGAGACGAAGGTGATTCGTCCGATTTATGCGCCGGAGCGGGCCCAGTTGAGTTGAAGATTTCCAGTGTGGAGAGTCTTACTCAGATCTAGAGCAGACCGACTCAGAGATGACCGCCTATGTATTGCTTTTCCTGGAGGATTGAGGCGTTGTTCGGCGTACAGGCGAATGAGCCAGTTACTGCTGCAATTGACGAGATACCGCCCAGATGGTTGGAGCTACTGCAGCGTGAGCATATGCTTAGAGAGATGATAGCGGTCGCTAGTCACCTGAGAACTAATGACTAGGACATGTGGTTCGTTCGTTTACCGATGCGAGGTCATCAGATAGATTGTTTCCAGCTAGAGACGACTTCACGCAGGTTCGTTGAGTGTCGATAGAGACGATCGAATGTCAGGAGCCCATTTTCTAAGTTTAAAGTATACGGAAAGACATGCAGGTGATTCTATGGACCCTCTAGAAGAATGAAACCCTAACTCGACTTAATGACCGTGTGAAAGCCTTTGAACCTTAGGGTTTGCGGCAGTTCCGCGGCGCCATTAGTGAGGCTTGGGTTTGCCCTTCTACGGCTGGACCACCAACGCTGTGGCATGTACTCGATGCTATTAAACTGTACCCATGATGTGATCTCTTGGGGGATTATGAGGTTCTGACGAGTCGATCGGATGATTCGACATCATTCGGATATTATGTGATGGGATTCGTTGCTTGGGATACTCCAGATACGAGGATAGCCGTTGGAGCACTGTCCATGCAGCCATGATGAGACGAGTCCGGATCAGTCGACATTGACGCAGAGTGAAGAAAAGAGTTCGCAAGATATTTCGACGAGATGACGTCCCACTCCGCTGACATCAGAGATGTGATACACACCCAGAGGCGTTGTATACGGATATATCTTCCAGAAAGAAGCGCGATAAGTATGCAGCCGTTCCGGAATAAGACCTAGCTTCAGCAATGGATGATGACTTCCGGGCAATTCGGCAGGAATGAGATTTGAGAGAGGAACCTCGACAGGACCCTTCTGGAAAACGATACGAGAAGACCTAGACCCAGGAGTGGTCATATTGCGCACACCCAGCAGGACAGAGTTCGGCGCCGTCGACGAGATAGTTGACCAGGCTCGGATAAGGAACTTACCCAGATACGTTGCGAATTGATCAAGGACGGACGAGTGATGAGTATTCCTCCGATGGTTGGGACGTGTTTCCGAGGACCTGTTCGGCCTGACATCTTCTACAGAATGATGAAGCTACAGAATACGCGATTTCGAGTCCATGCGAGAGACTTCAGATTGACCGTGGCCGAGAACAGTGTAGTGCATAGTAGCTTGGCGTGACGTCATAGTGGACGACGATAGAGACAGGTGGAACAAGAGGTTCGTGCGAGACACTGACGAGCTGTCATTACTTCCCGTCGAGACTAGAGACCTGATATGCTTACAGAGGCATTGGGATGCGACCAATTTCCGAGAAATTATTGTGCTGAGGACACAGATGTCTCTCGAGTGTGAAGAGATTATGCAGGAGAGCCAGCCTCTGTACGGTTCGGCATAGGCGAGATCGGAAGAGACCTTGAGCAGGATTCCTTCCAGGACATTGCTGCAATGATGTTTGCACCCAGGATCAGATGTGTGACGTGCATTCAGAGAGCCAGAGGCCGACGCCAGTGATATGCTGCCTTACGAGTGGTCGTGAGGATTGACCGAGAGGTGACCAGAGAAGTGCCAGAAAGGAATCGTCCCCGTTAGCACACCTGACAGGGCCGATGAGCCGATTGACTGCGAGATAGGAAATCCGCAAGGAAGATAAGGACCCAGAGTCAGAGGACGCCAGACCGTAAGCAAGAGGCAAGTAGATATCCTGCGCTGCTAGCAGTGGATGCACCGACTCCTTCTCGACCTCGAAGGAGGAACTACCGACGACGGTATTTATGATTTGTGATTTTGTGATTCGATTATCACGTATCCGTCATTTTGGATTTCGGTATTTTGGGCGTTCTATTTGCATGATTTAGTTTTGATGACTGAGTTTCATGATATTGGTTTCATGCACCCACTGGATATTTATATATTTTGCGCAGAGTTATTACTTTTGAGATATTGATTGAGATTTCATGCCTACCGTATGCAGTGATTTGATTTGCACTTCCAGCGTAGTTTTCATGCACCTTTAGTGTTTTGATATACGATTTTGGTGCACGCCAGATGCACTAAATCGGGATTCTTCGTGCATGTCACATGCACCTAATTTTTCTGTCAGGCACACACGTTGCCTACGACAGATGTTTCTTGCACACCAGTTGCACCTAGATGTTGTTTTGTACACCTGTTTGACACCTATATGGATTTTGATTCCTTGCGCACCAGACGCATAGGATATTCTTATATATGCATTTTGGGGATTGATTTCTAGTAGAACAGTACATTTTTATGATACTCTCTATGTATTGATGTTTTCGGAGCCCCGACAAATTGGATTATTATTGAAATGTTTTAAGTATTGGGGGTTTAAATTTAAATTCGGGGACCGAATTTCTTTAAGAGGGAGTAGATTGTAACAATTCAAAAAGATAAAATATTAATTTTGGGAATTTTTATAATTTAATATTATTTTATTGAATATTTTAATATTTTGGTATTATTAAATGCAAATAAATAGGAAAAATTTGAGAAAAATTATGGAAAATTCTAAAATAGGGTAAATTAGAGAATTATGACATTTTAAAGTTTTTGTGATTGGTTTGACACTAATTTAGTGCTAATCGCGATTAAAAATCGCTAATCGGTTTTTAGCATTTTTGAGCAAAACATGCACATATCATTTTTTCTACACTTGTGCATTTTTCTTGCCATGGTTTCTCATTTGGGTTTACTATTTATGTGAGAAGGATTTTGAGAGAAAAGAAAAGGAAAAGAAAAGAGAAAAGGAATAAAGAATTGGTAGTAGGTGAGAGAGAGAGGCATGAGCTTCATTTGACTTGAACACTTAGCCATTTCTCCTCCATTTTTCAACACCCATTCCACTCTCCCTCTCCCTTGCTGCTGCTGCTTCTTCTTCACCTCACCTCCTCACTTCAATGCCTCAAATCACCTCAAAAATCACTCCAAAACACCACCCTCATTTCATTAAAAAGATGCACAAGCTCGAGATCTACGTAATGGACCAAGAAAGCATGGAGTTTGGCCACTAGGGGCAACTCAAGAAAATTCTTGAGTTGCTAATTGAGGTAATTACTGAACCATTAGCTTAATTCTAACATTCCCTATACCCCAATGTTGTTATAGAATCGATATTGTGTGATATTATGGACTTGATGAAAACCTAGTTAGGGTTTGAGAGAAACTTGTGTTGTATTGGGAACTTAAGCTCAGTTGAGGTTATATAAACACCATAGTGCCTAAATTGAGACCCTAACCTGAAGCCTAAAACCAGAATACGGATTTTAGAAACCGATAGCGGGGGAAATTATGAAATCTGTGAAGGTTAATTTGAATCTGCTATCATACGAGACACCTGAAAATAAAATTGAGTGGACAGTGACATGTGCAGGCACCATTGAACCAACACCCCAAACCCTAGCCCCCAACTCATCCGTACGGCCGTAGATTTTCCCATTCTGGCCGCAATTTGCGGCCAGAGCAGAGGGGATTTGCCTCGTTTTGCGTGCATGCCCCCATTTCCTCTTTCTTGACCCTGGGTACTTCTAGTTTTGACTGATTCCATCTAGGGTGAAATCTGGGACATATATCCTAAGTTGCTATTTTGGATTCGTGTTTCCGTATTCCGTATTTTTAAGTCTGAAATTGTGGATTGTGTTTTGCCTCGACTATTTGGCGTTTATACGACGATATAGAGGATTTATTGATGGTTTTGAAGGCGTGCCATAGGTTCTCACCTATAGGCCCCTTATCGTATCGTTTTGGATTTCATGTGCCGTTTTAGCTTGGATGTGGTTTTAATGCGCATATACGATACTTTGATATGTAGGTACCCATGAAGACTTCGGGACGACAAGCAAATACGTGGTGACGTCCGCAAATGATGATGCAAGGTGAGTAGATTATATCTACAGGGGGAAGTCGAGTGGATGGCGTATAGCACCCCCGCAGTCCGTAGATAGAATACTATGTAGTTTATTTGTGTTAGTTGTAGGGTGCTATGGTTAGTTAGAGCTAGAAATAACTAGCGTAGTTCCTAGTTGCGAGCTCTAGGATAGAGGTACACCTAAACGCACACCCTTGCATATTACTTATACTGGCACTGTGTTGATGATATTGGGTGACTTTGGAGATGAGTCGATGATGTGGGCTTTGTGCCGCGAGATCGGTGATTTGATATGATTCATATTTGGGATATGACTTGTGATTCTTGCGGGCTTGGGATGTGTGTTTACCCCCGCATGGATACTTTATTGATGGTATCGATTTGTACTAGACCTAGAGTAGTACCCCAGATTATATGATCTGATGATAGTGATACCTGTTATGTGATGAGATAGTGAGATGTTGACCCGTACCCAGCTATTGGGATGCCGTACGACGATTTACCGTACGAGCCTATATTGATAATAGATCCGCACTCATAACTCGAGGATGTCCTACGATATATTATTGAGGCGGGATCACCGACTAGTATATCTATATATATCGACTCAGATTTAGGTGGTTTCCACACCTACCCCTCCTGATTGACCTGATACTTAGATCTGTAGTTTTCATAGTAGATTCTTCACTGTGGTGTTGACTATTTGATTTCCGCATATTCATGCTATTCGCATTGCTGGCATATGTTTATTGCTATATTATTATCATGCTGTTAGGACACCAGCACCATTATCGATGATGCGTATGTTCCACTTACACTATTTGCCGGCTCACACACTTCATCATCGATAATTGCCATGCCACTACACTGTAGTACTGTTGCATGACTTCTGACATGATTACCTTTCTTTACATGTCGCATACATCATGGATTGATTGCATAGCACATCGCATTGGATTTACTTCTTGATGTTGGATTTTCATGTGATTTCTGATTTTGAGGACCGTGGGAATATTTAGGAAAGGATGCTCTATTTTGAAAAACCCGGTACCTCGTGATATGATATTTTGGTGCGTCCACCATGCGTTTTCTCGGTGCTGAGACGTGTGCTTGAAACCCGATTCGAGGAGTGGATGATCCGTTTGCGGGTTCGTGGTGGGCCCGTTATGGTTCCCCTCGGCAAGATGATCGATGGGTTTTGCCGATTGAGCCTGGAGGCGGGTGAGTACCTACCGGTGATTGTATTTGAGCTCGACGGATATCTGGAGGATACTGACCGGAGTTGAGAGATGGGCGTACTGCCGGGGCCGAGGGCCGATTCCGCAGACATAGCCCGCTGGCCGATCCGGACTGACGGAGCCCGATGGATGAGGATTTACGTGTCGATGCTAGGCACGGGTTTCATGATGTTTTTCCTTGATTTTGTTTATATCCTCATATTGCATACATGATGCTTATTGTCATTGGGTGACGGGTGTACGAGTTCCACATATATACAGACATGGATCATATACAGACTGGATTTACACTGATCATACTTCATTTGTATATATAACAGGGTATGAGGGCGCTGTTATATATACCCTTACACCAATATTAGTGGTATGGGACGCTAATATATGTGTATTGATATCCTTGATACTTCATCATATTTACTTCATGCAGACATACCTTATACTGATGACATATTATTACCTGAGTACCTGGCACTACATACATATTTAGATGTTACCTTGCCACCTTATCATACTTCAGATGTACTCTTGTGGTTATATTACTGATTGTTGACCTAGGTTTATGTCTTGCATTCGGTTTCTGCTTGTAGATATTTCTATTCACGAGTTGGCAACTCACCCCCGTTGTGCCACAGTTCTTGCAGGTTCTGCCGTACAGGTTTCATTGCGGCATTTCTGGCACACTACCTTCTTTCGGGTGAATTGCTTTTGGTAGGTGGATTCTTTTGCATCCAGAACCACCATTGTATTTATTTTATTAATTGTATCTAGAATTTCCATCAACCAAAAACTTGTATATTGTTTCAGACCTAGACTTTAGTGATGTATTATTCGACCTTAGAGTCGCGCTTAGTAGTATTGCGGTTTTCTTGTTGCTTTTGAGTTCTTTTGGTTTGACCCTCGCCTTTCGGCGTTGTATATTCTTATTGCTTGTGTGGTTGTGGCCGTCATTTGACGAAGAGCTAGCTCCCACTTGGGGATGCCTTTATCATTGCATATATTGTTATCCTTGTTGTACCCCATTCGGGGCCAGTTTTACAAAAGAAACTCTGCCGAAATTTTTAGAAAAGACTGTACTGTTTTAAAATGCCTATTCGGCTTAGTTATTTAAAAACCTTGATTTCAAACATGTAGTTCTTCACTTCTTTAAACCAGTTTCTCTACTTATTCTTAAAAATGGTTTTAGATTTCTGGGCTTTTGGCTTACTTGGATCAGATGGAGTCTTATAGACTTCATATGGTTCAAGAGCCAGTCACGTGCTCTTTCGGGTCGTGACAAGTATGCTATCTGGTTTGTCTTTATCATCATGTACGTGTTGATAGAGCCCATATGATTCTTCCTTAACTACCAGCATTGTGATGGCGATCACATATGTGGGAGCTGGGGTCTATAAGCACATCCTTAAATGTCCCTAGTCGTAGGAGTATCGAGACTGGGCATCGATACTTCAGTGTAGACTAGTCTATACTGATCGAGACCCCGACGAGGGGCGGTGGCCAGGTCTCACAAGCCATTGGTGTTAGTTTGTTCATCTAAGATAGTATACAGGTGCTCATTGGGTTATGAGTACACTGGACGGACTCGCCGGGAACCTGCTAGTTGGTATTATACCTATTGTCAGATAGCAGTTCCCAGGTGACATGTATACAGGTTAGTCTGTCGACCTGAGATCGTCATTTGTCTCGTGTGAGTTCCCACTGTGCTTTGATTACTACCCTACCACGGCTCAAAGGAGTCGTGCAAACAGGTTTTAATTGGGTACAGTCCCGAGCCACATGGAGGCAGTGATCGGATCGTCGGGGATTCGTCTCTCCCGGTATTAGGGGTTGATGTCGCATTGTGTATGGATGGCCATCACCATAAATCCGTGGCCGCGGTGGACGAGAAATACCGATCCAGGATCGATAGTTTCTCAGGTGGTGATGGGTACAGACACTAAATATCGCGTTGTTGGGGGTCTGACTTTATCTACTCCCCTGGACTCGATATGCGATACTCTTAGACGAAAAGACCGGACTGTGCAGATATTGTCACTGACAGGCTCGGTAGGGGTTCAGGATGAGTTTGCTCGTCGGCCTCCCTTTCTCTCAATACCTGGGTAGCCATTACGTACAGCTAGTGCCGCTGACGTGCTTGTGGTTAAACCCACCGCCAGCGTATTGACGAGTATTTAGAGTCCCACACAGAGGGTTTTCACGGTTCAGGCGATATGGTGTACATGTTGTATGTTGATACATACGGGTGTCCGATTAAATATGTGCTTTTACTGCGCAGACTTTAATCGGACGGTTGATAATACTAGCGGCTTAGGATTAAGCCGGATTATTAAATCGGGTTTTGATTTAATAATTTATATATGTATTTATATATACGTATTCTAGTATTATTGTTCACTATTCGTTTTCTCTTTTGGCTATTCGTATTTTGGTACGAATACGCGTATATGTATTTCGATACATGTACCGGGAAGTATTCCGTATTTTATACGGAATAGCTTCTAGAAGATGCCACCTCATTTATATGATTTTCCATTTATGGAAATTCATTTGTTTTTATTAATGAGGTGGAAAAGGTGATGTGATTTGTGGCATGGGTTTTGTGTATGTAGCATGGTATGGTTTCAATTGTTTAATGCAAAATGTTGGAAAAAGAAAATCATTTTTTTTTGTGGATGAGAGAAGGGGGGCCGGCCACTTGAGAGAGCGGGTTCATTTCATTTGTGATTATTACACACTCACTCTCATTCACACAAAAGAGTTAGCTATTTTCATAGTTCATCATGCCAAGATCACCTCATTCATTCTTCTTCTATGATTGCTCCCTTGAGCACAAGAAAAGAGAGAAAATTATAGTGACACTTCCATACACCCCCACTCTCCATAGCTAGCGACTTTGGAGCGTCGGTTACCTCGTTTGTCGAGGTTGGAGCTTGCGCCGTTTCCCTCGGGTGGATCATCGGAGATGGAGGAAGACCGGCAACCAAACATCATCGAGGAGCCGCTAGGAGCTTGGAATGAAGACCGAAGGAGACAGATCAACTCGGTATAACGATTCTAACCTCTTCTTAGTTTGCTAGTTTTGGGTTTAAGGTAGATCCGGGATTCGGGTAGCTGTAGCGCCGGTTTTAGAAATTTTTGTTCCGCATTTTGGACGCGTTTCGACGGCCGGGGCACTGCCGGGACCCTTCAGATAGCATGGCGTGATGTCATAGTGGACGACGATAAAGAGAAGTGGAATCAGAGGTTCGTGCGAGACGCTGACGAGCTGTTATTACTCCCCGTCGAGATCAGAGACCTGATATGCTTACAGAGGCATTAGGATACAGCCAGTTTCCGAGGAAATGTGTGCGGAACACGCAGATGTCCAGAAAACGAGAAAAGATTATGTAAGAGTACCAGCCTCCGTACAGTTCGGCATAGGCAAGATCGGAAGAGACCCTGAGCAGGATTCCTTCCAGGACACTGCTGCAATGAGATTTGCACCTAGGATCAGATGTGTCACGTGTATTAATAGGAATAGAATCCGACGCCAGTAACGTGCTGCTTTACGAGTGGTCGTGATGATTGACCGAGAGATGGCCAGAGAAGTGCTAGAGCGGAATCGTTCCCGTTAGCACACCTGACAGGGCCGATGAGCCGATAGATTGAGGGATTGGTAATCCACAGAGAAGATAAAGACCCAGAGACAGAGGACGCCAGGCCGTGAGCAAGAGGCGGGCGGATGTTCTTGCCCTGCCAGTTTTGGGCGCACTGACTTTTTCGACATTGTAGGAGGTGTACCTCAATGTCATTTATTGCGATTTGCGTTTATGATCCGAGTATCATGCTTATATCGCTTGGATTTGAATTTTGATGACGAGTTTCCTGATATTGATTTCGTGCACCATGGCTGCACCTACTTGATATTTTCATGTTTGCGCATAGTTATCGCACCCAATATATATTTTATACACCGTTGTATTGATTTGCGATTTGTACATGCCTATTGCGTTTGATGTCAATTTTGTACCTTCGTAGCATGTGTTTATGATTTCAATGATTTCATACGGATGATGTGATTTTTGCACTCGGTATAGTTCACATGTGCTTGCAGTGCATTGATACGGATTTGTGCTCTTAGTTGCATACTTTTTTTTATTTATACACCTTGGTACACTCGGTATCGTTCTTATACGCATTTGAGTTATAAATGTGATTTTCGTGCATTAGTTGCACCGTACTTGTATTTCGCGCATTTGATGCACCAGATTTGAGATTTTCGTGCAAAATAGATGCACCATATATTGTTGTCGTGTACACCCGTTGCAGTGGACAGATGCTTTTGTGCACACCCGTTGCACTTAGTTTTGCTTTGTGCATATTATGGCACCAGTATTTGGATTTGATTTCCATGCGCACCAGACGCATGTGGTTATTGGATACGCCTTTTGAGGCTGATTTTGCTTTTGAGCACTTTGTTTTCATGTTGGACACTATATTGTGTAGTAGCCAGACAGGACTGATCCGAGGACAGTACCTGAGTACTTTGCATGCATTAAAATTTTACCAAGAGGTTTTTGAAAAAGAGCTATAGTCTCGCTATTTCCTACGTGTCCGTAAGCGACACGAACGTTTATAAAGGAAAACCTTTTGGGATATTTTGAGAAACGACGGAACGTGTATTTAGGAAAACATATATGGACATATATTATTAATTTACAAACGAGCGTCCGTCACTTTTCCATGAGTTACGCATTCACGCGGCGATTTAGAAAAGATTTTTGCATGATTTTTATTCAGATTTTGAAAGATTTTCTAAAAATGCGTACTATACACGTATTACAGTATTTGATTACTGTACATTGGATTTCTGTAGTGGATTTCGAGATCTGTATCTCTATTGTAACTCCGAGGATATGCGTGCAATCCTACGATTTGCATAACGATTGACGGATTTCGGTTTTTGAGCTTTGTACTCGTTTTCATGCGCACGCGATGCGTTGTGTCATTTCTGTGCTTTCCATAATTTCGGAGCCCCGTTGTTTTGAGCTGATTATTGACATGTTTTAGATTTTGGGGGTTTAAATTTAAATTCGGGGACCGAATTTATTTAAGGGGGGAAGATTGTAACATTTCAGAAAATATAAAATATTATTTTTAGAATTTAATATTAAAATAATATATTTTCCGAAAACTGCCCGATTTGTGAAATTGGGGTTTTCGAAAAAGGGTATAAAATATATACCAATAATTGTTAAATAAATGGAAATTATAAAGATTTATTCATTTAATAATATAATTAAAGGATTTGGTATTTTTAAAATTTATTATATGCAGTTTTGATAAAAACCCGATTAGTGCACTGCTAATCGCGATTAAGCCAAATCCGCGTTTCTACAGTTTTTCGTGGCTAGTGCACCATGTAATGTTATGTGGTGATTACATGTTGTGTTCTTGTGCTATTTTGGGTATTTTGTGACTTGGGTTTAAAATAAAAAGAAAAGGGTAAGAAGAGAAAGGGTAAAAGGGTAATATTGAGAGAGAGTGGGTGGGAATAAGAGAGGGGAGAGAGAGGGACTGCCTCATTTCACCTCCCCCATCATTTTCTTCTCCTTCTTCTTCCCTACTTCCCTTCACCTTCACCCCATGGTATCATCTCAAAATATCCATCAAAACCCTAAACCCCTTTTTCAAAAATTGATCACCTATATCTCCTCTACAAATTGGACCAAAAAAGTTAGATTTTGACAACCTTGAGGAGCTAGGGTTTTTCTTGAGTTGTATCCATGAGGTATAATTTCTACCATTTAGATAATTTTAAGTTTCTTTATATTCTAGTTAGTTAGAAATGGGTTTAAGATGTGAATTTATGAACTTGGAAAATCCTAGTGAGGGTTTGAATGAAATTGTGGATTGATGATGTTTTGTAGCTATCAATGAGACTTTTGAGGTGATTTTTGACCTGGACCATAGCCTAGAAACCAAAATACAGATTTGGGAATTGATTATGTTGGTTTTATGTTGATTTGTGAGGGTATATGGAAATCCGGAGTAACCCGGGGGCACTAAAAATTATTTAGCGAACACAGTGACACATGCAGACACCCAGGAAGCTACCACAGAGACCAGAGACCCCAACTCCACCAAATGGCCACAGATTTAATCATTCTGGCTGCAATTTGTGGCCAGAGTAGGGTGGAATTCAGCCATGTTGGTTCCAGGGCTTTATCTTCAGTAATTTTGACCCTCCATATGTGCAGAATTGGCCAATTTGGCCTAGGGTAAAATCTGGGAGCACATTGCTGTGTTTTTGGCTATGTTTTCCGTATTTTGAAGATGAGTTTTGATATTTGGAATTGTATTTGGTTGTTGAATGTTTGTACATCAACGACTAGAGGTAATTTTTCGTGTTTTGCACGCGAAGCTATAGTTTTTAACCTATGAGCGAAACGTGTGCCGTTTTGGTTTTCCGCCATGATTTTAACACGCATTGCAATTGTTTATTTTTGTAGGTACCTTCACGTGGATTCCAAGGCGACGGAGCGTGGCTTCATCGACTTCGACAAGCAAGAAGCAAGGTTAGTGGATCTATATCTACGGGGGAAGTCGGGTGGATGGCATATAGCACCCCCGCAAAGTTTTGGTGGAAACCGATTTGTAGCTTATGGTTAAGAAAACCTTGATTTGAAAACTTGGGTTAGAGTTAACTGATAGTTAGTGAAACCATATTAGAAATTAAGGATAGTTAGAAGTTATATAATACGGCTAATACGTGATGACGGTAAATGAGGATGATGTTTGATGATATTGCCGTTTAGGATACTATATGACTAAATAGTTGACGTAGATGTGTCATCTGAACCATACATATTTCTAAACTGAAGATCGTATGCATCTTTTAAACAATACCTTGAGGGACTTTACGGAAACGGAATTTCAAATGATATCTTTTCCTTAAAAACGTCGTAACCCCTATTTTCAAAACTATGATTCGCTTCTTTAAAAAAATCTGATTGTATGGTTCGGGTGTGTATGTTAGATTAGATACTTATACTTATAGTAGAGATAGAATGTTTATGTGAACTCGACTTGATGTGAGATGTAAATGCGATGACAATAATATAAAACGAATATGATGACCTGATGATATGTTGGTATACGGATGCGAGTCGGTTTAGATGATTGATACCTTGCCGGTCCCCTGATATGAGATTGTTATGGATGTGACCTGGGACATAGGTATATAGATATTTATTTTGTGGTGAATCTGGAATGATAAGCCGTACGAGACATTAGGTCCGTACCCTCAACGTCGTAAAGGTTGATAGAATCCCTATTGGTATTATGCCGACATACAATGATTTTCCGTACGTGATGAGTTTGACTTGATGATTGATCCATACCCTTGACTAGAGGATTTTGTACGAGATTATACCGTACGTGATGCTGCGAGGCTAGATGCCAATTGATAGATTCACCAACTCAGACATATGATAGTTACGTATACCTTATAGCTTTTAGCTGATGATTTACCTTATGCTGCATTCATGATATTATCATTGAATTGCATGTACCTACTTTAGTGCACTTACACCATTATCGATGATGCATATGTTACACGTATACAGATTTGCCGGCTCACACACTTCATCATCGATAATTGCCATGTCACTACATAGTAGGATTGCTGCATCATGATATGACTCTTTGCATGATTTACTTGCTATAGTTACCTGTGCACTTTTATATGATGTTGCATTTGACCATGGAGATATTAGGAACCGCAAGACATATTTTCAAAACTGGAATCATTTAAAGGAGCGGTTTTCCCTTAATATGATACATCATCGTTCCATGTTGCATGATATACGGATATGCTTACATTTCCATCATATGTCGCATACATCATGCTTTATGATTTTACGCACTGAGATATGCTGTTTTCATGAGATTTCTGGATTTGAGAACCGTGGTCATTTGAAAAGAAAGTATGTATTGTTTTAAAAACCCAGTTTTTCTTGCTATGATATTTTAGTGCGTCCACCATGCGTTTCCTCGGTTCTGAGACATGTGACATGTGAAACCCGATTCGAGGAGCTGGATGAGGCCGATTGCGGGTACATGGTGGACCCGTTATGGTACCCCGGGGAGAGAACGGATTTTTCGTGCAGTAGACGATGAGCCTGGAAGAAGGACCACTACCTACCGGTGATAGTATTTGGGCTCGGCGGATATCCGGAGGATACCGACCGGAGTCGAGAGATTATACGGGCCGATCCGGACTGATGGAGCCCGATATATGAGGATTTACGTGTCGATGCTGGACACGGGTTTCATGATGTTTTCGGGTGTCGATATTGGACACCCAGGTTCCATGATTTTGATGTGTCGCGAGGGACACCGTTGATTTATATCCCCATACTTTCATGCACACTCTTTTATGATATTTACGGCATACATACCTTGATTATATGGTTGGATGAGATCCACATGAATACATACCTTGATTATATGGTTGGACGAGATCCACATGCATATATAACTTGATTATATGGTTGGACGACATCCACATGCATACATACCTTGATTATGGTTGGACGAGATCCATATACATACATTGATTATATTGTTGGATGATATCCACATGATGATTGACATTTGTATTAGTGTTGGCATATATACAGACCCGGTCACCCTAGATATCATAGTATTACCTTTATGATATAATTGACCTAGGAGTCGTTGTTTATTTGATTTCTATCTGTTGATTTTTTTTACTCATGAGTTGGAAACTTACCCCCGTTGTGCCATAGTTCTTGCAGGTTGACCGCACGGATCAGTAGCGGCATCGCTGGCACACAGCTTCATTCGGGTGTTTTGCATTGGTAGGTGGGCATTTGTATCGTACCCACTATTGTATTTATATTCCACATTGTATCTAGTAAATTCCATCAATCAAAATTAGTGAATTGTATAAGTAATGAGACTTAGTGAGAATGTGGTTGCGAGACTAAGAGCGAGGAGTTTTTCGCTACTTGTGGTTTTGAGGTCTTGCTTATTTATTTACCTTTTTGTGGTGAACTTCTCCGTTAGGCGTCATATGCTTATTTTTACTGTATTGCGTGGTTGTGATCTGCCATTTGGCGAAGAGATAGCTCCCTCTTGGGGTTGCCTTTATCATTATTATGTATTTGTGATTTTGGATCAAAATATACAAAGGAGGTGCTGCCAAAATTTCTAAAAGACGAAACATGTTTTCAAACTTGTAAATTTCACTTGCATCATTCATGTTCCTTTTCTATGCATTAAGAAAACTTGATTTCATTATACCTTTATTTCAAAACCTCACCTCCTTTATTTTTCTTAAAAGGTTTAGATTTCTGGGTTTCAGCTTTCTTGAATTCCATTACACCTTTGGACGTTGCGTGATTCAAGTGCTGGTCACGAGCTGATATTTCTGGTCGTGACAACTATAGAGACACGAGCCCCAATACCCACCACTTGGCCGCAATTTAATTCATCCTGGCTGCAAATTGCGTCCAGGTTAGGATGGTTTGGACCCTTGTTTCTTCTGTAGCTCCTACATCAGTTAATTAAACCCCTCCTGTATGCAAAATTCCCCAATTGTCACCTGAGGAAAATCTGGAAGTGTTTTACATAGTTTCTGATTTTGTTTTGTGGCTTTTAATGAATTGGGTTTTGGTAATTGTGTTTTATCTCGGTAACTTGACGTTTGTACGTCGGTATCGGGAGTTGTTTGATTATTCTTGCATGCGTAAACAATAGGTTTTAACCAATGTGTGATTCGTGCGACATTTTAGTTTTCGTGCGTTATATTTGTTTACAATGCTATATGTGTATATATGTAGGTACCCCATGTGGACTTTGAGACGAGAAGCAAGCGCGTGGCAATATCGACACCGGCAAGCGAAGATCAGGTGAGTAGATCTATATCTACGGGGGATGTCGGGTGGATGGCGTATAGCGCCCCCGCAAACATGATGGAAATCGATTTATATATAGAATATGGGTAAGGAAACCTAGATTAGGAAACTAGGGTTATGGTTAAAAGATAGTTAGAGATGAATGATGGAATATATGTATTGAGATATAACATGAAAGCTTTTAAGATATGAAAAGTGAATGTGAATCACGACTTGTAGATATATAGTTGCACTATAATAAGTATGAATTTTAGAGTAACATGACATTTGATGTATAGGGTAGAATGTATATATATAACTTACTTAATGTGATGAAAAGAATATACAATGTGATATGATGACTTGATGATATGTTGGTATACGGATGCGAGTCTATTGAGAGGATAGATACCCTTGCAGGTCCCCCGATATGAGATTGTTATGGATGCGACCTAGGACATAGGTATGTAGATATATAAAGAATTTCGTGAATCATGAGTGATATGCCGTACGAGACGTTAGGTCTGTACCCCTCATTGTCACATAGGATGATAGGATCCCCGATGGTTTGATGCCGCCGTAAGATGATTTTCCGTACGTGATGAGTTGGGCTTGATGAATGATCCATACCCTTGACTAGAGGATGTCGTACGATGGATTTTACCGTACGTGATATTGTGAGGCTGGATGCCGATTGATAGATTCACTGCTCGGTCATGTTAGATATGTATACCTGTCAGCATTCGCATGCGATTTACTTTATGCTACGCTCATGTTACTCTCATTGCATTACATATAACTATGCTAGTACACCTGCACCATTACCGATGATGCGTATGTTATACTTATATGGATTTGCCAGCTCACACACTTCATCATCGATAATTGTCAAGTCACTACACAGTAGGACTGCTGCATCAGGATATGACTCCATGCATAATTTTACTTGCTATAGTTACATATGCACCTTTATACGATGTTGCATTTGACTTTGGATAAATTGGGAACCACATGATATATTTTAAAACTAGATTCATTTAAAAAGAGCGGTTTTCTCTTGATATGTGCATATTACTGTTCCATGCTGCATGATATACGAATATGATTACATTCTGTTATATGTCGCATACGTCATGCTTTACGATTTTACGCATTGAGATATGCTGTTTTCATGAGATTTCTGAATTTGAGAACCGTGGTCATTTTAAAAAGAAAGTATGTATTGTTTTAAAAACCCGGTTTCTCTTGATATGATATTTCAGTGTGTCCACCATGCATTTTCTCGGTTCTGAGACGTGTGGCAGTGATACCCGATTCGAAGAGCTGGATGAGGCCGATTACGGGTACATGGTAGACCCGGTATGGTACCCCGGGGCGAGAACGGATTTGCTGTGCTGTAGATGGTGAGCCTGGCAGCGGGACTACTACCTACCGATGATTGGTTGGACCTGGTGGTTATCTGGAGGATACCGACCGGAGTCGAGAGATGGATAGGGGCCGACCCGTTCTGCTGGAGCCCAAGGACCGATCCCACAGACGGAGCCCGTGGTCCGATCCGGACCGACGAAGCCCAAGATATATGGATTTACGTGTCGATGCTGGACACTGGTTTCATGATGTTTCGAGTGTCGATGCTGGACACTCAGGTTCCATGATTTTGATGTGTCACGAGGGACACACATTGTATTATACCCTCATATTTTCATGCATATGCTTTTATGATATTTACATGCACGATGTTTTTGTGTCATCGGTTGACACGTGGACGGGATCGACTTGCGTACAGGCATTTGTTATTACTGTTTGGATGTTATCCGCATGCTCATAGGCATTGTTTACATTGTTGGCACATATACAGTTACGGTCACCTTAGATATCATAGTTTTATCTTTATGATATAGTTGACCTAGGAAATCATTACTTTATTCGATTTCTACTTGTTGATGTTTTTCTACTCACGAGTTGGCAACTCAGCCCCGTTGTGCCACAGTTCTTATAGATTGACCGCATGGATCCGCAGCGGCATCGCTGGCACACAGCTGCATTCGGGTGTTTGCTTTGTAGGTTGTACATGTTGGATCGTACCTCTATTGTATTTATTATTCATATTGTATCTAGTCAACTTCATCAATCAAACTAGTATTTGTATAAGTAATGAGACTTAGTGAGACTTGTGGTTGCGAGACTTAGAGCGAGGGGTTTTTCGCTACTTGTGGTTTTGATGTCTTGCTTATTTCTATATCTTTTGTGGTGGACTTCGCCGTTGGGCGTCGTATACTTATATTTACTGTCTTGCGTGGTTGTGATTCGCCGTTTGGCGAAGAGTTAGCTCCCGCTTGGGGATGCCTTTATTTTTATCTTGTATTGTGGTTTTGGATCAAAATATACAAAGGAGGTGCGGCCCAATTTTTTTAAAAGATGAAACATGTTTTGAAACTAGTAAATTTCACTTGCATTATTCATGTTCCTCTTCTATGCATTTAAGAAAAATTGATTTCAGTATACCCTTATTTCAAAACTTCACCTCCTTGATTTTTCTTAAAAAGGTTAGATTTCTAGGTTTCGGCTTACTTGAATTATGTGACGCCTTTAGACGTGGCGTAATTTAAGTGCCGGTCATGAACTAATATTTCGGGTCCTGGCACCGCTGGGCGCAACGGACCATATGAGCGGCATGAAGCCGCTGGGCGCGAGCGGGTCACGTGCACGGCACAGCGGGCCACATAAGCAGCACATGCCCACTGGAAACACCAGCGGAAAAGTGGGCATAACCCTTGGGCTGGGAGTTGAACTCCCGAGGGACTTTGGAGTTAAACTCCTAGAAAAATATGGCTTTTACTTGGAGTTAAACTCGCAAAAAGGATTTTTATTTGGAGTTAAACTCCCAAAAGATTTTTTTAGAAGAAAACCAAAGAAAGAGGTTTCTTGAAACTTCAAGATCTAAATCATGGATCTTGGATGATTAAAGAGGACCCCTTTCTTCACTTTTGAGCCTTGGATCCTCCCAAAAATGAAACTTTTGGAGATGGGTCTCCTCCTTCCTCATCTCTTTTTCTTGGATCATGGAAAAAATTGTGGTGAGATTTAAAATCTCCCCTTTACAGATTTGATGGGAGATTTGAACTCCCCTTCAAGTGTTTTATAGTGAAAAACTATTTCTTTTTTAGAAAAGAAGAATTAAACTCTTTATTTAATTCAAAAAGAGAAAGAAGAAGGTTTAAAACCTTGAATAATAAGGAGGCACAGAACTCTAGATTGATATGGGAAGAATCTTATTTGTTATCATTCATCATGATACCTTATATAGGCCTTACAATTTACATATAGCCTATTTGGCTTTATAAAATAGCACATGTGCCTTTCCCATGCCATGTGATCTTTTCTTTTTTGCACATAAGCCAAGGGCTTTTAAATAATTTGGGTTCCCCACATTTTTATTAAATTTATTCATAAAATTAATAAAAATTATGTTGAAACTATTTATTGCTTTAACAATTATTCCTTTGGCATGGGGACCGACCTCTTTATGCTTGGGCTTGGCTCTAGCATGGGCCCACTTGACCAAGGCTTGAGCCTGCTTGCTATGACTTGGGTTCGGGCATGTGCCCACTTGACTTGGATTCGGGTTGTCCCCAGGCCCACTTTTCGGATCTTGACTTTGGCTTGTTGACTTCGACTGTGGGGTGTAAATTTTGACCCTAACAAAGTGCCCCCCATCAATGAATGCAAACTGTGTATATGTGTGGTGTGTGTGAAATTGATGGGTCTTCTTTCGTGAAAAGTCTGATTTTCACGGTATTTTACTTGGTTCCTTTTTACGACATAGGCCGATGCACCCTCTATGCGACGTAGCGGTCGATGGTTGATTTTTGCTCCGTTTTGCGACATGAAGGTTGATGCTCCCTTTTTGCGACGTAGCGGTTGATGGTTGAATTTGCTTCGTTTTACGACACGACAGTCGATGCTTGGATTTGCTCCTTTTTGTGACATGGCGGTCGAACTTGGTTTTGCTCCGTTTTGCGACATGGCGGTTTATATTTTTTTTGCTCCTTTTTACGACATGGTGGTTGATGCTTGGATTTTGCTCCTTTTTTCGACTTGGCAATCGATATTTTTTTTGTTCCTTTTTGAGACACGACGGTCGATGCTTGGATTTTGCTCCTTTTTGCAACATGGCGTTCGATGGTTGAATTTTCCTTTTGCGACATGAAAGTTGATGCTCCCTTTTACGATGTAGCGGTCAATGGTTCTCTGTTTTGCGACATGGCGATCGATCTTGGCTTTGCTCCGTTTTGGAACATGGCGGTCGATGCTTAGGTTTGCTCCTTTTTGGAACATGGCGGTCGATGCTTAGGTTTGCTACTTTTTGCAACATGGAGGTTGATGTTGGTTTTGCTCCTTTTTGGGACATGGCGGTCGATGCTTGGAGTTTCTCCTTTTTGCGACATGGTGGTCGATCTTGGCTTTGCTCCTTTGTGCGACATGGTGGTCGATCTTGGATTTGCTCTTTTCTGTGACATGGCGATCGATGCTTGGATTTTCTCCTTTATGTGACATGGAGGACGATCTAGGCTTTGCTCATTTTTGCGACATGGCAGTCGATCTTGGCTTTACCTGCTATCAGAAGATTTGGGAACTTTGGTTTTAGTTTGGCATCAGCATCTCTACACTGGAATAGTACAAGGAGAAACTCATCATTTGCCATTGGGAAACTTGGGATTTTGGTTTTTGGTCGGCATCAGCACCGCTAACACTGAAGCGTAGTGCCAGGAGCGACTCATTATTCGTCATTTCCCGTTAGGGAATGATGACTTAGGAGACAGGCTTAGATCCCTGTTGCCTAAGGGTATTTTAATTTTATGAGCCATAAGGGTTCCATAAAAGCATTTTCTCCCTATAAGTCAAGAGGATCTCATAGATGTAGATTCTCTTTGGGAATCGTGGGGATTTCTAAGAGTATTGCCCCTTTGTGAGTTGTAAAGATCTCACGTGGGGATATTCTCCTCACAAGGTCGAGAGGGATTTACGAGTGTATCTTCATCTCCTTTCACGAGTGTGCGCCCTCTCGGGACTTTTCACAAACTCGTCGGCGGTCTTACTATTTTTACTCATAGAGCCCTTTCAGGTTTTCATTCGTGCCCTCTTTGCTTATGGACATACCTTTTTTTAAAGCTCCGTCAGTGGAGCTTCATCACCGGTTAGGCTTCCGATGTATTCTCACTGGTTGGACTTGAGAGAGATAGGTCTTTTATGCCCGTGGATTGTATACGGTTTTACTGAGTGTATGATCCAGACCGTAAGGCTGTTGATCGCGGTTTCGAGACTTTGGGATGTTTTAGCTTGTTTGTGCCCATGGATCGTATACGGTATACGGGATGTATGATCCAGACCGTAGAGCAGGTATGCTCAATTCGTCTGCGACTTGAAGAATTCATGCATATTATTTCTTAAGATATCAGCCATTGATGGACGGCAAGGGCCTTTCTCCCTCGGCACTTATTAGTTGGTAGGGTCCTCCGTCAAACATTTTCTCGATGACGTATGGCCCTTCTAATTTGGCATGAATTTTCCATTGGCATGCCGGCTCGGGTTGATCGGCCTTTTGAGGAGCAACACCAACTCACCCTTATTGAAAGCATGGAGACGGGTCATCTTATCATAGGACAGTGACATTTAGACTCGGTATAGCTCCAGATTTTGCTGTACTGCGAGTCTTTTTCTTTGAGGGCGTCGAGCTCTTCAAGCCGAAGGAGAGCATTTTACTCCTCCGTCAAACCGTGCTGGACGGCCATACTTAAACTTGTAACTTCGACCTCGATGGGGAGGATTGCCTCCATTCCGAAGAGCAGTAAGTATGGAATGGACTGAGTTGGAGTGCAGTGAGTGGTATGATATGCCCACAACGCCTTATGGAGCTTTAGATCTCAGTATCGTTTATTGGTTGAGGCATTATTCCTCAGGAGCTTGTTAGGAATATGTATTCCGTGGAGGCCATTATTGTTGATATAGTGGATGCTTGGACATATATATAGAGGACTTTCTTGATCGACAAGATAGTATGCTATCAGGTTACCTTTATCTTAACATGTAGACTGATATATAAATTATCTGTCTCTTACATGATGATAAAGCCCTTAGGATATGTACTTGACTACTAGGATTATGATGAGATAATACTAGTGGGGCCAGGGTGGTCCATAAGTGCATCCTTTAATCAATTCCTAGTCATGGGAATGTCGAGACTAGGGCATTGATATTCCAGAGTAGAATAGTGTGTACGTTTCTTGTCCCTTAGAGGGCGATGGTTGATCCCACAACCATTGGTGTGTGACATCAAAGATTGTACATAGGTGCTCATTGAAGAATGGGTACACCGAACAGAACTCCTAGTTAGTAATATACCTATTGTTAGATAGCAGTCCTCTGGTGACACTGGTATAGGTTAGTCTGTAGACCCGAGATCGTCATAGAGTCTTGTGCGGCTCCCACTGTGCTTTGATTTCCTCTCTACCATGCTCAAAGGAGACGTGAAAATAGGTGGATTTTAGGTACAGTCCCAAGTTGCATGGAGGAAATGAGCGATGGGAGGGGTTTCATATCTCCCGGTATTGGGGTTGATGTTGAGCTGTGCTCGATTGCCTATAACTGGAAGTCCCTGGCCAGGTCTACTTATGAGATTTACTGATAAGTGTTATCAGTAGTTTCTCGAACCGTTATAGGACAGACATCGGCATGACTTATCACATTACTGGGGTCTGACGTTTACCACACCTAGACAAGATATGCGACATATCAGACAAAGAGACCGGACTGTACGGTAGTGTTACTGATAGGCTTCATGGAGACTATGGACAAGCTTGCTTGTTGATCTTCATATCGCTCAATACCCGGGTAGCCGTTACGTCCAGCTAGTACCGTTGACGGCTTGTAGGTGACTGATATGATCATCACCTACTGATGGCGTATTGATGAGTCTTTAGAGTCCCACACAGAAATTCCCTGGTTCAAGCGAAACGAAGTAGGACACATATGTGATATGTGTGTGGTCCTGATTAAATACTTGTATGTGATGTCGTATTGTAATCTAGCAGTTATCTGTTATCGGTTCAGTTATATGTGATATAATCATATTGTCGAATCAAGTATTGATTCGATAATGTGATATACAGATAAATGATATTAGTCGGTCATATGTGATATAACCGGATTATTAAATCAAGTGTTGATTTAATAATGTGATATACATTATATATGATATAATTATATCTTAACTAATATCATTAACTCACTAATTATTCTTCATTATATATATATATATTAATATATATGATATATATATATATATATATATATATAATAATGAAGCATGGCTTGATTTTCTATTTTTGAGAAAAATAGAAATGAGGTGTAAATTGAGAGCATGGTTGCAAGCATGTGAGTTATATTTGTTTATTCATCTTGACTAACTATTCAAGCATGGTTGCAATTTTATATTGCAAAATTCCATGCTTGAATGAGAGGGGGTCAAGAGTTTCCATTCATTCTAGTTTCATTCTCAACACTTAGCTATTTTTCTTGCTTTGCTCCCATGGTTGCTCTCTAGCTTCTTCTTCTTCCTCAATCCCATGGTTCAAGCTTCAACCCTCATAAGTGATGTGAACCATGAAGGTTGAACACAAACTAGTGAGCAAATTAAACCCCTACTTCACCATCACGCATTAGATTAGCAATTTGATGAGGAGTGTTGCCTTCACTAATGAGATTAGTGAAGGGTTAGCTTGAGCTTGTGGACTTCGGGTGGATCGTCTTTGGCACAAAGATCATGAAGGAGGTTCGTTCAACTCAAAAAGGAGTTTAGTAGAGTCGCGTGGACTTCAACCCGGAGCTATTGAAGAGAAGGACTCTAACTACAAAGGTTGTATGCTCTTTTCCTCTCTTGAGTTCATCACATCACAAAGGCAAACCCTAAATAATCTAGTAAAGATCTTGTTAGTCTAACTTAGCACCTAATAAAATTAAAATTTGGCATTCTTGATGCCTTTAGAACCTCATGGTGGTGCTAAGGTCTACTTTCATGGTATCAGAGCCAAGCTAGAATATTAAGGTAACTTGTAGCGACGTTAGAAATCCGCCGTTTTTGTCGCGCAAAAACTGCCGATAAAAACAGTTTCAAAAATAATGTTTTGAGTTGTTTGCACACCCCGCGGGCTTACGGTTTGAACCGAGAAGCCGCGGGGTGGAGTGTGCGCACCCCGGGGACACCCGGGGGCGGGGCCGAACGGCTGGGCCCTGTAACATTTCAGAAAATAGAAAATATTATTTTTGGAATTTAATATTAAAATAATATTTTTCCCGAAAACTGCCCGATTTGCGGAATTGGGGTTTTCGAAAAAGGGTGTAAATATATACCAATAATTATGAAATAAATGGAAATTAAAATGATTTATTCATTTAAAAATATATTTATTGGATTTGGCATTTTTAAAATTTATTATATGCAGTTTAAATAAAAACCCGATTAGTGCACTGATAATCGCGATTAAGCCAAATACGTGTTTCTACAGTTTTCATGGTTAGTGCACCATGACATATTTCATTTGGTTACATGTTCATTTGTGTTGTTTTATGTTATGGTGTTACTTTGGTGAGAAAAGGAAAGGAAAAGGTAGCATGATGACATGAGGAGAGAGAGAGGGGACACAATCATGAGGCATGGCATGCCATGAGAGAGAATGAGAGTGAGAAAGAGAGGGAGAGGGAGAGTGCTGCCCCATTCATTTTCCCCCACCATTTTCATATGCTTCTTCATCTTCAAAGCTCCATCTTCTACCCTCATGACCCATCTAAAAATATTCACCAAAACCCCATACCTATTTCATTAAAAACATGCACAACCTCGTCCTCAACACATTGGACCAAGAAAAATTGGATTTTGACAACATTGGGACTTCTAGGGTTTTGCTTGGGTGTAATCATGAGGTATATCCCTTTTCATTTAGTGTAGTTTTGATTTCCTACCATTTTGTGTAAGTTTAGAATTCGTTTAGTGATGGATTTGTGATACTAGGAAATTCAAGAGAGGGTTTGGTGACTTGTGAGCTATAGTGAGAGTGTACAAGACCTAGAGATCAAATTCTAGACCAGGAATTGAGTTTAGAAACCAAAATACGGATTTTGGATATTAATCGTGTCGGTTTTGTGAAGATTGGTATGCCTACAGGAAATCTGGGATGACCCGGGGTGTTTTTGAGTTACCCAAACAATACCAGGGACCAAATTAGGGCACTAGGAGACCAAACTGACCAGACAAACCCCATTGGAGCTACTGGAACCGAGCTCGCCAGAATTCCATGTGATGTGGCCGGCCACTTGGTGGGTTTTGGTGTCAGGGTTGATCCAGTAGGTCATATACACCATGTGCACCACCCTAAACTTGTTTGTGCAACTCCTTTTGGCCTGAGTCAAAATCTGGGAACACTTGGGTGTGATTTTTGGAGGTGTTTTCCGTATTTTGAATGCTAGGTTTTGATATTTGGATTTGTATTTAGTTGTTGCATATTTGTACATCAACAACAAGGGTTGTTTAATCGTTTTCCCTCGATATATGCATATTACTGTTCCATGTTGCATGATATACGGATATGCTTACATTTCTGTTATATGTCGCATACATCATGCTTTACGCTTTTACGCATTGAGATATGATGTTTTCATGAGATTTCTGGATTTGAGAACCATGGCGATTTCAAAAGAAAGCATGTACTGTTTTAAAAACCCGGTTTCTCTTGATATGATATTTCAGTGCGTCCACTATGTGTTTACTCGGTTCTGAGAGTGGCATGTGAAACCCGATTCGAGGAGCGGTAGGCACCGTCTGTGGGTTCATGGTGGACCCGGTGAGGTACCCCGGGGCAAGAAGACTCGTATTGTTAGACGGCGAGCTTGGCAGGGGAGCACTACCTACCGGTGATAGTATTTGGACCCGTTGGTTATCCGGAGGATACCGACCAGAGTCATGAGATGGATATGAGGGCCGACCAGAGTAGGCGGAGCCTGAGACGAGATATTGAGGGCCGATCTGAGGATACAACGCCTGAGATATGAGGATTTACGTATCGATGCTGGACACGGGTTTTCATGATGTTTTGAGTGTCGATGCTGGACATTCAGGTTCCATGATTTTGATGAGTCGCGAAAGACACACGTTGATTTATATCCTCATACCTTCATGCATATGCTTTTATGATATTTACATGCATGATGTTGTGTCATTGGTTGACACATGGACGAGATCAACATACATACATACATTGATTATATGGTGGACGAGATCCACATGCATACATTTATTGATTATATGGTTGGACGAGATCCATATGCATACATACATTGATCATATTGTTGGATGATATCCACATGCTGATTGACATTGATATTAGTGTTGGCACATATACAGATACGGTCACCCTATATATCATAGTATTACTTTCATGATATAGTTGACCTAGGAGTCGTTATTTATTCGATTTCTACTTGTTGATGTTTTTTTACTCACGAGTTGGCAACTCACCCCCGTTGTGCCACAGTTCTTGCAGGTTGACCGCACGGATCAGTAGCGGCATCGCTGGCACATAGCTACTTTTGGGTGGTTTGCTTGGTAGGTGGTACATTTGCATCGTACCCACTCTTGTATTTACTATTTCACATTGTATCTAGTAAACTTCATCAAATCAAACTACAAATTGTATAAGTAATGAGACTTAGTGAGATTGTGGTTGCGAGACTTAGAGCGTGAGGTTCGCTACTTATGGTTTTGATGTCTTGCTTATTTCTTTATCTTTTGTGGTGAACTTCGCCGTTGGGCGTCGTATACTTATTTTATTACTTGCGTGGTTGTGTATCCGCCGTATGGCGAAGTACTAGCTCCCGTTTGGGGATGCCTTTATTATCTCTACGTATTGTGGTTTTGGATCAAAATATACAAAGGAGGTGCTGCCCAAATTTTTAAAAGACGAAACATGTTTTTCAACCATTATCATTTACTTGCATTTTCATGTTCCCTTTTTATGCATTTAAGAAAACTTGATTCCATTATACCTTATTTCAAAAAAAAAAAGAAAAACTTCACCTCCTTTATTTTCTTAAAAAGATTTAGATTTCTGGGTTTCGGCTTACTTGAATTACTTTATGCCTTTAGGCGTTGCGTGATTCTCGTGCCGGTCACGATCTAATATTTTCGGGTCGTGACAAAGTTGGTATCAATACGCTAGGTTTAACCTTGGTTCGAGTCTATGTTTGAATATGCGGAGTCTAGGGCGGGTATGTATTTCGGAACCTAGGCTTGACCTTACAGAACTTAGACTTGAACGTGGGGGGGATATTAGACCCGAACTTTCGTTACATAGGCTGACCCTGATTGATGGAGTAGGTAGCTTGAGTAGAGTGATGTACCGTACATATGTTCCGCGACATATTTACGATACGATACTCCACTTAAGAAATCTTAGGATGTACATATTTTGAGATCAGTGTTTCTCTTCGTACCCATGATTATACATCCATTTGAGATCCTTGATTCTATTCGTTTCCATGATCTACTCTCATTGATGTTGTTCCTTCTTATGATCATGTTTCCAATCTGGATCTGTCGTGTCCTTTCTTGCCGTTGATCTGTTCTCTTCGATACTCGATTAAGGTTCCTGTCACCATGGTTTGAGCGTAGTTTGAGCTGCTGCTAGTGTTGCGGTCAGGGCGAGATCGCCTGGTACGAGGGCTGACCATTGTGTATTCTGGTGACATGGGAACGTCTCGATGTAGTGTTGGTGTTGTGGCCTCTGGTTGAGGCGAGAGTTTGGTTTTACACCGGATTATCGGGCCATCGTTAGAGCTATCAGCTGTGAGAGGACGGTTTATGTACACCTTACCTCAAAGTTTGTGATGTCGTCTATCGTGTGAACAGATGACCCAGCTGTTGCTGAGATTGATAGGATGTTGCCTCCAGACTTTACGAGCTGAGATCGCTGGAGCTTTCAGGCAGAGCTGCGACAGGCGATAGCTAGTCTATCCCGAGTTGAGAGACGAAGGTGATTCGTCAGATTGATGCGCCGACACAGGTCCAGTCGAGTTGAAGATTCTAGTATGAGGAGTCTTACTCATATCTAAAGTAGACCGATCCAGAGATAACCGTTGACGTATCGCCTTTCCTGGATGATTGAGGCACTGTTTAGCATGCGGACGAAGGGGATTCGCATTGCCGTCTAGGCGAAGTTAAAAAGTCGAACGAATGTCAGAAAACCCATTTTTCCAAGTTTAATGTATTCGAAAGAACACGCAAGTAATTCGTTGGACCCTCTAGAAGAATGAAACCCTAACTCGACATGATGACCATGGAACTGCTTTTGAACATTAGGGTTTACGGAAGTTTAGCGGTTCCATCAGTGAGGCTTGGGTTTGCCCTTCTACGGTTGGTCTATAGGTACTGTGGCATGTACCGGATATTATTAGACTGTGCTCAGGTGTTGAGCTTTTGGGGAATTATGGGACTTTGATAAATCGATCGAAACGTTTAACGTCGTCCGGATAACATGTGATGAGAGATCAGCAAGCTGACCAGCTTCGGATAGAGGACCTTACCCAGATGCGTTGTGAGTTGATCGAGGATGAACGAGTACTAAGTATTCCTCCGACGGTTGGTGATCAGTCGAAAATATTGCATTTTTAACACATCAATTTCCCTACTATTTGCAATGATCTAAAGGTGTTTAGTATAAATATAGCACATATTAGAAAATTGTCTGTAAAATACCAAATAACATGTGTTATACTTTATAACCGGAATTTTGAGGGAAATTGAGTGTTTATCATTGCACACATGATCTTTTGTATAGCGCAACACTTGTCTCGAAAATCTGTGCAGGAAATTCCAGGAAAAGAGCCGAAACTACTAAAAGTGCTGATAAAAATACGCCAAGTCCAAGAGTTGTGATCTGGCAGTGAACATGAAAGAGTAAAAATATTTCAGATATCAGAAAAATACCATGAGGTCATCAAGAAACTCAGGAATTTTAGTGCACCAAAGCACCAAAGGGGCCGCGGATCCGCGGCCGTAGGGGCCTATTCGCGACGGACCCGCGGCCATGAGACCATGACGTCAGCAACTTGTTACTTCAGGATTCTCATTTCAAGTTCAAAACTAATTCAAGCCACTTCGTTTTCCAGAAATCTCCAGAAGCTTCTGTCCGAACAGCCAAAGCTTTTTGTACAAGCTAAACACCTTCAAGCTTCTCAAGCAAGCCACATAACTAACTCAACCTAGAAGCTTCTTCCTAACCTCCAAGCTTCTAAAGGAAGCTAGCTAACTAACTAAATCTAGAAGCTTCTATTCAACTACCAAGCTTGCAAGAGAAGTTAATCCTAACCTAGCTTCTAAAGAAAGCTAATCCTAATTAAGGCTATAAAAAGGACCCAAAGGCTTCATTCTCAAAGGTTGTTCTCCAATTCCAAACACAAGTTGAGTAACACAACTTGTGCATTCAAACCCTAATCTAATTACCAAAAGCCAAATTAAAGATCTCTGAGTACAAATCAAGCAAGAAGCCTTCAACCTTTTAGAAGCGATGCCGATCTTCAACCGAGCAAGTGATCCAAGACGATCCGCGACTCACGAAGACGATGCGACGCTCAATTCGACGATCTAGTTCTCTCCTCAATTTCTTGTAGTCTTTCAGTGAAGTGTAACGAATTGTTGATTAATAAAAGGTGAAGATCTTTAATCTTTCTTTCTTTACATTCTTGCATTGTGATGAGTTCTCAATTCTTGATTGTTTTCTTTATCATGATGTTTGAGTAAAAACTCCGCTCGTGGAGGAATCGAGAAAATAGTTGATGATGATTAAATTCTTGTACGATTCTTAACTCCTATGAGTTTTGTAAACTCTAGTAAATTGAATCATCGGCAACCTAGTTTCGAGCGAGATGCTTTCTTGATTGTTTTCGCTCTTAATTAGTGATCAACGATCGATGCTTGAATTTTCTAGAGGCTATAATTTGAATGAAAATCAACGAAAGGACAAGGGATAGATGATGAAACCCTAGTTTCCGCATTAGATCCCTAACTCTCGTTGATCGTCATCGATCTAGCAACAAATCATCAATGGATAAGAATATGTAATCACAAGTCTTCATCCTCACTATCGATTTGATCGATTCCTACGAGCCTCTCTACAAATCTTGATAACTAATTCAATTTGGACAATTCTTGATTCTCGATTCATGATCTTTAGTATTTCTTGATAATTAGATCTAGTTCTTTAAAATTCTTGAAACTAAAATTCAAAATTCTTGAATCATTTTCTTTTCTTCTTTAATTTTCGACTCAACTAAAACAAATACGAGAAAATCACACTTTCCCTGTGGACGATCCGCACTCGCTAACGAACCTACAATTGACACCGTTATTGATTGCAGTTTACAAATTTCTTTGGTTGTGAAACATCTTTTCTATACACGACACACCGAGATTAAAGATCAATCAAATGGCGCCGTTGCCGGGGATAGTGTGCTAATTTGTTCATTTTTGAAATTTGAGTTGAAAGATTTATTAATCCATCAGAATTTTTAGATCAAAATTCACACAAACACTAAACGATTTGTTGTGATTTGTTGCAGGGAGATCTGGAAACGTTGGAGCAAGAGGAAAAATATTCGGAACATTCCAGAGAGCTCAGTGAGGTAACAGGAACATTTTCTGAAATTTTTGTGCAGGGATCTTGGAATCTCGCGGCGGAACCACGGTTTTAGGTACCTCATTGCGCCGGATCCGCGGTGAATCTAGGGCTTCAGTGCACGAAATTTGCTCAGGTCCTTTATGACTTTCTTATCTCCTCCTTGATCTGCTCCATTAACCAATTTATGCAGGTTTCTTTGAAAATAAAAATTGTGCGTGTTTGATCTTGGTTGTTTGCATTTTTAATACGGAAATTAAGGGGCAAAGACCAAATTCAGATTAGGTGGGGAGTTCATTACCCTTCCTAAGCCCCGAAAATTACAAAACTGCATCCGCATTACCCTCATTAACTAAAAAAGATCTAGACATGACTCTAAGGACCGTCGCGCTCACTTAGGACAGAAGGAGGTCGTGGGTAATCTATTGCTTATCCACGTTTCTTTTGTGGTATCTAAGGCAAGTGTGTCTAAGGCAAGTGGTTACTTAATTAGGCCTACTACTTACGTAGTGGAGAACCTCCCACTTACCTGGCCATAGGAGGGACAAAGAGGCAGTAGAGGATTGATCTTGCGACTTGTCTTCTGGCAGTTAGGAGCGGTCTAGAGACTTGACCTAGGTGACCACTAGATCTAGGGTTGTGTGTGCATTGTTTGTGATACTGATTTTTTTCAAAAATCAGTATCTTTTTCAAAACATACACCACTTCATATTTTCCTTAATTATCTTAACGCTGCCACTTGTGCTATACCCTTTAGTGCATGCTCGGCTGGACATGGGATTCTAGTGTCCGACTTGTCTGCGTTCCCCCGATCGACTCCGAATTCGGTATTTCTACGTCTACTTCTTCTTTACCCACCACCACACCCACATCGATGGACGGTTCTCCATCGAACTTCTTTACCACTACTCTGCCGCCGTCTGCAGGTACGCAGAATCCACCCCGCATCTCTCTCCAAGAGAGATGTTATCCTATGCGAGGTCCTCTTTCGACCCGTCTCACCATTCCACCAGCCAACGGGGATAACTTTGAAATAAAACCCCAATACATCAACCTTCTAGCAAAATTTCACGGTCTCGAGTCTGAAAACGCATATGTCTTTCTCACCAAATTTGAAAATGTATGCACAATGATGGGTACTTCACAGCTTTCTGTGGATGCTATGCGTCTTCGTTTTCTTCCATTTACTTTATGCGATATAGCCAAGAAGTGGCTTTATAATACAACCGCATACTCCATTTCTAATTGGGAAGAATTCGTCACAGCATTCCTTAAGAAATTCTACCCGAATCATAAAACAGCACGAGTCCGTAGCGAAATAAATCAATTCACCCAGCTTCTAAATGAGACATTCTCGAAGTGTTTTGAATGCTTCAAGGATCTGTTAGTTCAATGTCCATATCACGGAATCTCTAGATGGGATCTGTGCAGAATCATTTATGAGGGCATTAATCCTACCACAAAACAGAACCTTGAATCCATGTGTCAAGGCACTTTCATGACTAAAGATGATGGTGAATCGTGGAGATTCTTAGAAGATTTTGCTGAAATTTTTTTACAGTGGGATAGTGTAAACCAGTCATCATCTAGGGGTGGCATTCACCAAATTGATGTTTCCATAGGAGTCAGAGATGAAATGGCAGCAATGCAAAAGAAGTTCGAAGCTATGGAACATAAATTTTTAGCAGCCTCCCTAAATCCGATGTCGCTGCCCAAAACTGTATGTAGATGCTGTTTTGATCCATCACATCTCACGGAAGAATGTCCATTGAATTCTTCGTTTCAAGGTCATGAGTATACCAATGCTGCTTTCCAACAAAGACCTAGAAACGACCCGTATTCTTCCACATATAATTAGGGTTGGAAGAATCACCCTAACTTTGCTTGGAACCAACAACAAAATCAAAACACGGTTCCAAACCAAAATAATTTCCAAAGGGATCCTCCACCACAACAGCAACCACTTCAACTAACTCAGCACCCCTACCAGTCACAAAATTTTCAAAACCAGGTCAACAAACCTGCACCGTCTAAACCTTTGCAGTTGACCGGGTCTGCTGAATTCTCTTCATTTGCACAAACCATGAATTTGCTCTTGTCAAATTTCAAGCAAGTTTCGACTGAAATAAAGACTTCCGTCGATGATATAAAGAAAAACTCCTCCTCCCAAGTGGAGAGTATAAAATCGATGGAAGCGGAAATTGCAAGAATAAAAGCCGAAATGAGTGCGAGAGAGAAAGGGAAACTTCTATCTCAACCTTTACCGAATCCTGGGCATTACAATGTAAATTCCATCACAACGTTGAGATCAGGAAAAGTGCTGAATAATCATGTTGGGGAAGAGATTGATGATACTGAAAAATCTATCAATAATACCCCGGCTGAGACCTTTCCTTCCACACACACTTCCATTTCTGATCCTTGTTCTTCTACCCCACCGCCTTCTTGCGAGCCTATTTTCCGTTTCCCTCTAGGCTCGACACCTCAGGAAACCTCTTCTAGTCCACCAAAGACGATCCCCACTCCTATTTTGGGATCACGTCCACACACGCCACCTTCTCCAATGATGGACCTAGCTTTTATTGCTAAAGCTCCTTATCCTAATCGGTTAAGGGGTAACAAATCAAATCCACATATGGAGAAGATTATGGAAATGTTCAAACAGGTTAACATCAACATCCCTCTTCTAGATACTATTCAACAAGTTCCCGCTTATGAGAAAATTCTCAAAGACTTGTGCACTAGGAAGAAGAAGACTCAAGTACCAAAGAAGGTCTTCATGACTAATAATGTTAGCACTGCTTTTACCCCGCAGCTACCAAAGAAACCTAAGGACCCAGGATGTCCTACAATCTCGATTTCTATTGGGGGTAAAAACATCAATCGTGCTTTACTTGACCTGGGCACAAGTGTTAACCTGCTTCCATACTCTTTCTATGAGCAGTTAGGGATTGGAGAGTTGAAACCAGCTCATTGCACTCTCCAAATGGCAGACCGTTCAATCACCAAACCTAGGGGTGAACTAGAGGATGTGTTGATAAAAGTCAGGGAATTTGTATTCCCTTTGGACTTCATTGTTCTCGATACACAACCTGTAGCAAACCCACAGAGCCAAATTCCGGTGATTTTGGGTCGACCATTCCTTGCCACTTCCAATGTTTTCATTAACTGTCGAAACGATTCAATGAACCTATCTTTTGGAAAAATGACAATTGAACTGAACATCTACATAATTGGAAGTCAGCCATCTGAACCCTCTGCTCATATACTTGATGTTTGCTCTGTCCACGAGATTGCTCCCGAAAGTTGCGAAGTTGATAAACTTTGCTTTGATGGTCTCGACGAAACTAGCACATCAATGTTTGATCTTGCACATCCTAGCGGGGACACTTTTTCCATGCTTGAGTCCAACACTCTTGACTCATCACCTTCCGAGTCTGTATCCTATGCAGGCTACGAGCTTCTTGACTCTGAGTATCATTCGATGATCCTACCTTCTATTATTTCTCCGCCAGCATTAGATCTCAAACTTTTACCTTCTCATCTTAAATATGCATATTTAGGTGAGAATGAGTCTTTACCGGTTATCATATCCGCTTCTCTAGCATCAGAGCAAGAGAATGAGTTTTTAACAGTATTGAGATCTAATAGGCAGGCATTTGGTTGGACTATGGCGGACATCAAAGGGATTAGTCCCTTGATTGTTGAACATCATATACATCTGATGGATGAAGCCAACCCAACCCGAGAACCACAGAGACGGTTAAACCCCGTCATGAAGGATGCGGTGAAGAAAGAAATCGTCAAATGCCTTGACAATGGTATCATTTACCTAATCTCCGATAGCCAATGGGTGAGTCAGATTCATGTCGTCCCTAAGAAATCGGGCATCACAGTCATTACAAATGAGGCTAATGAGTTAATCCAGACACGCGCTCAAACTGGGTGGCGTATATGTATTGATTACAGAAAACTCAATGCCGCAATGAGGAAAGACCACTTTCCTCTACCTTTCATTGACCAGATGCCGGAACGCTTAGCTGGACGTGAATTTTATTGCTTCATGGACGGATACTCTGGCTATAATCAGGTCCCCATTGCCAAAAAGGATCAAGATAAAACCACATTTACTTGTCCTTTTGGTACCTTTGCTTATAGACGCATGCCCTTTGGTTAATGCAATGCTCCCGCTACATTTCAGCGGTGTATGATGGGGATATTCTAGGACATGGTCAAGAATTTTTTGGAGATTTTCATGGACGATTTCTCGATATTCGGATATTCTTTTTCTGACTGCCTATCTCATCTTAACGCAGCTCTTACTCATTGTAAAGAGAAGAACTTAACTTTGAATTGGGAAAAATGCCATTTCATGGTCCAAGAGGGAATTGTGCTTGGACATGTTATTTCACGAAAAGGCATTGAGGTTGACAAAGCTAAAATTGATGTCATTCAAAACCTTCCTCATCCCAAATGCGTCAAGGATATCCGATCTTTTCTTGGCCATGCAGGCTTTTACAGGAGATTCATTAAGGATTTTAGCAAAATTGCTAGACCCTTAACTCTTCTCTTGGCCATGGACACGACCTTTCACTTTAACTCGGATTGTAAGGAAGCATTCGACTCACTCAAACACTCTCTCGCTACAGCCCCAGTTCTATCATCTCCAGATTGGAACCACCCTTTTGAGCTTATGTGATGCATCAGATTTTGCAGTTGGTGCAGTCTTAGGACAGCACATTGAAAAGATGCCACACGTGATCTATTATGCAAGTAAGACCCTGAATGATGCTCAAATTAACTATACAACTACCGAAAAAGAACTTTTGGCAGTTGTATTTGCATTAGAAAAATTCAGGCCTTACTTGATTGGCTCACCAATTGTTGTGTGCACTGACTACTCCATCTTCAAATATCTTTTGGCGAAGAAAGATGCTAAAGGTAGGCTAATACGTTGGATCCTTCTATTACAAGAGTTTGATCTTGTTATTAAAGATAAGAAAGGATGTGAAAACGTAGTAGCCGACCATCTTTCGCGCATCTCTTCTTCACCTGTGACCCTGCTGATCAATGATTCTTTTCCAGAAGAACAACTCTTGAATGTATCCGATGATCCTTGGTTCAGGGATATTGTGAATTATCTTGCCACGGGACTTATTCCCTGCGAATGGTCAAAACAGGACAAACATCGATTTCTATTCCAAGTAAAACACTTTTACTGGGATGAACCCTATCTGTTTAAGTATTGTCCTGACCAGATCATTCGCCGGTGTGTCCCGAATGATGAATTCAAGAGTGTTCTATCTTTTTGTCATGATCAGGCATGTGGGGGTCACGTTGGTCCTCGAAAGACGGCGGAGAAGGTTTTGCAATGCGGTTTCTATTGGCCGACTTTGTTCAAAGATGCATTTGATCATTGCAAAACCTGTGCACTGTGTTAACACACGGGTAGGATTTCCCGGAGAAATGAGATTCCACAGCAACCCATTTTAGTGGTTGAAATTTTCGACGTTTGGGGTATTGACTTTATGGGTCCCTTTCCCAACTCCTTTGGGAATCTGTACATATTGCTTGCGGTTGATTACGTCTCAAAGTGGGTTGAAGCTATTCCTTGTCCCACTAATGACAAAAAGGTTGTCATTAGGTTCTTAAAAGAAAATATCTTTTCGCGATTTGGACACCCACGCGCTATCATCAGCGATAACGGGACACATTTCTGCAATCGGTCTTTCGAGACTTTGATGCAGAAATATGCAATCAACCACAAACTTTCCACACCCTATCATCCCCAAACGAGCGGGAAGGCTGTGGTTTCTAACAGACAAATCAAACAAATTTTGGAGAAGACTGTTGCTAAAAATCGAAAAGATTGGTCGACCAAATTGACGGATGCTCTTTGGGCATTCCGAACTGCATATAAAACCGATCTAGGGATGTCTCCTTACAGGTTAGTGTTTGGGAAGGCTTGTCACCTTCCGGTCGAGATTGAGCACAAAGCAATGTCGGCCATTAGAGAAATGAACTTTGACTTAAATCAAACCTGCAACTTTCGGAAGCTGCAATTAAACAAGCTAAGCGAACTCCGCGATGAAGCTTATGATAATGCTGTAATTGTAAAGAATCAGACTGAGGTATTTCACGATAAAAACATTTTGAGAAAAACTTTTACACCTGGTCAACAAGTCCTTCTTTATGATTCACGACTCCATCTTCACGCGGGGAAGCTACGATCTCGGTGGTAGGGACCTTTTGTTGTGCGGTCTGTATACCCGCACGGGGCAGTTGAGGTTGAAAATATTAAAAACGGTACATTTTTCAAAGTAAATGAACATAGATTAAAGCCGTTTTTTCCACTGACCCCACGAAGGAGCTCCTGTTTTTACAGGAGCCGATTTATCTTGATTAGAATTCCTCCGTCTCACCTCCATGTCCTATAAATTACTGCATCATGTTTAGAATGGAGGTGAGTGAAAAGAATAAGTTTGGGGGAGGATTTTCACTTTAATATATTTTGCCCCCCGTTAATAAATTTCCTCCGAGGCTTACAGGTTTTTATGATTTAGCTAATGGCAACAGTGAGGACACTGTTGAAAACAAGTTTGGGGGAGGTTTGTGCTTATTTACGCATCATTTGCATATCACCTTGCATAAGCACAGAATATTTTAAAAGTCTATAAAAATTTAAAAAAATTTCAAAAAAAAAATATTTAATATTTAATTTGTACATAAATAAGATAATAAAGATTAGATAGTGAAAAATTACATCCAAAGATTGGAAAAATTTAAGAAAACCTAGAAAATTAGAAGTTTTCTTAAACGAATTAGTAATAAGTAGTTATGAGCCGTTGTCCCAAGGGTTAGTAAGATGAAAGAAGTCACTAATCTGAGGATAAAAATAAGTCTGAAAAATAATTCCTATTCTGGAAGCCAAACATTTGAACGTTGATATCCTACTATACGCACTTACACACATCTTGAAACTCGGGATAGTAGAGGATACCTTGAAATGCTCTTGTCTAAAAGCCAAAGTATGAAGGAAAAAAAAATGAATAAAATATAAAATGGTGCTAAGAGAAAAATGAACACTGGTTTTGTTATCGCCAAGGCAGCAATAAAAAAATATAGCGAGGGTGCTTCATCACCTAGTGCTTTAGACCAACTGGTCTGGGAGTCACTGCTAAGCCTTAGGTGGTGCAAGACGAGGAAAATGCTAATACACCTAATAAGCAAGCACGTGAGTAATCGGTCGGTTAGTACCTCAAGAAGTATTAACGGTCTCATAAAAAATGTGTGAGCAAATCCATCTAAATATTCATCAAATTAAAAAGTACTGAGGCAGATGGACAAGAGTATGATAGTTTGAATTGAATTCTCCGAGTGTAGGGATGTTCTTTACACACACGTAGGGTTATGTTCGGTGTTTGGAAGAAAGATAGGAATGAAGAAGAAAGATGATGTTTTATTGAGGGATGATGTGATTTCTAACATCTTTTCATGACTATTAAGATAGGGCTCATGACAACCGAAAAGCTAGCATAGTTAGAAACTTTAATTTTCAAATTCTTTCTTTTAAAATTCTTATCTTTATATGTAACTTTCACGGTCTTCCTTTTATTATTGGATTTTGTGGATGCAATCCGCTGAAAACCCTCAGGAGACAACACTCTTCCTACTAGGGACACCTAGAGGTTTAAAGACTTGTTGCCCGTGCCCAGTGCAATCGTGTTGCCTACGAAAGTGTGCTAGTTAGTTTTTCTTTTTCTTATATTTTCTCCTTCTTTTGAATAAAATAAGTTTGCTCGAGACAACCAAAAATAACTTTGGGGGAGTTTGATCAGTCGAAAATATTGCATTTTTAACACATCAATTTCCCTACTATTTGCAATCATCTAAAGGTGTTTGATATAAATATAGCACATATTAGCAAATTGCCTGTAAAATACAAAATAAAATGTGTTATACTTTATGTAAGTCCACGTTGCCCACCCCGGTGCTTACGGGGAGGAGAAAACGGTATAAAAAATCGATTTTTACAACTCAAGGCAACAAGGACTATATAAAGGAGGATCTTGGCTAAACATAAACTAACAACCAAGCTAAGAGATTTAGCTACTCGGTAAAAGGGTTATACCTAAGTCTTGAAGTCCTTCTCTTCTTGCTCCTTAGAGTGGGATGAACGGGTCGTTCTCGTCGCCTTCTCTTGCCGAAGAAAGATCCACCCGAGGGCCTCTACCTTTAGCTCCTACCTCAACCTAGAGGTAACTAAAGTGCTTGGTGTGCTAAACCTAGAACCTTAGAAAGAGTAGAGAGTAATTTTGGTGTTTTATCTCAAAAGCTTAATGGTTCTCAACTCATGAGAGGGGGGAGCTTTGAGAGAGAGGAAGAGGAAGAGATAGAATGAGAATGAAAGAATGAGGATAATATCAAACCTTCTCACATATATGAGAATTATGATAATTAAATAATTAATCAAAGATAATTGTGATGGTTAACTTGAAATGATCATTATCATTTCACATTAATGAATTTTGCAAGAATCAAAGAGCATCTTTCATGTGAAATGATGATGGTCAATATGTCAACATAGGTCAACAAGTCAACCATAGTCAAATGGTCAACAACCCTAACCATAACACAATTATAATTAATTAATATTAATAATCATATTTAACATAAACATTAGGGTTAAGAAAAAGACAACGGTCATCAACCCAAATGAAAGTCCTTTGCCTCTGCCTCAGTCAACTGTGCATACACACCCGTATCCATGTTCCGAGGAACACGAATACAATGAGATAAAACCAATCCCAAAACATATACTAGGATCTGGCTTAAACCAAAGCCCACTAGTATAAGCTGTCCGGACACCAAACATGCTCAAGTGCGCGGATGTGAACGGACCCCGTCGCAAAACAATGCGACCTCTACTCGTTTTGCCTAAAGGCGAATAACCCTCTGTGTGGGACTCTAAAGACTGGACACTACACTGGCAGTGGTTTTAACCACAGACCACAAGCAGCACTAGCTGTACATAACGGTCCCCTTGTAGATGCCGATAAGAAGACTGACGAGGTAAACCCATCTGAACTCCTACTGAGCCTGAATGTGACAGTCTCCGTACAGTCCGGTCTATTCGTCTAAGATTATCGCATGGCGGGCCTAGGGGGCGGTAAACGTCAGTCCCCCAATAGCGGTACAAGTCGTGTCGGAGTGTAGTCCAGAACACCCTGAGATAACACTGGAAACCTACCAGTATATCTCGCTTGCCCTGGCCAGGGACTTTGTGTAATGGCTCTCCTAGACACAACTCGATATCAACCCCCAATACCGGGAGAGAAGAATCCTGTCTAACCGTCACTGCCTCCAAGTGCTTCGGGACTGCACCCAACTGCTACATGTTTGCACGACTCCTTTGAGCCGTGGTAGGGTAGCAATCTAAGAACAGTGGGAACACACTCGAGGCAAAGTGACAATGTCAAGTCAACGGACTAAGTTGTACTCATGTCACCTGGGAACTGATAACTGACGATAGGTATAATACCAACCAACAGGTCCCGACGAGTCCTGTCCAGTGTACTCGTAACCTAACGAGCACCCGCATACTATCTCAAGTACGACGTACTGACGGCTGTGGGACAGACCGTCTCCCAAGCTGGGATGAGAAGCGCATACGCTAGTCTACTCCGGAGTATCGAGGCCCTGTCTCGATAGTCTTACGACTAGGGACCTGCATAAAGATGTGCTTGTGGATTACCCAGCCCCCACAAGTGTGACTGCCATCACAACGCTGGTAATCAAGCAAAGATCCTAAGGGCTCCACTAATGTGTAAAGGCGATAAGCTATAAAAAACACATGCACACATTAAATTGGAAACAAACCAAGTAGCATACTACTATTTTGAGCAAGATTTTCAATACAACTGTGAATATCCCAAGCTTCCATCAAGTAATATACAACTAGTATGATACAGTAATGGCCTCTAGGGCATATACACTAACAATCTCCCACTTGCACTAAGGCCATGTACTGGCGTATCGAAGACCTATCATCTCGATCAGCCGCTCGAACTGAGTCTTGGGTAAGGCCTTCGTGAATGGATCAGCAGTGTTATCTTCCGTAGCAACTCTCCGAACCTCGATCTCCTGGCGACCCACGATCTCCCTGATCAGGTGATACCGCCTCAGATGTGTCTGGACTTCTGATGGGACCTGGGCTCCTTTGCTAAAGCTATAGCCCCGTTGTTGTCGCAATACAGAGGTATTGGATCAACAATGGACGGAACCACCTGAAGTTCTGTCAGGAACTTCCTTATCCAGAAGGCTTCTTTTGCGGCATCTGCAGCAGCGATATATTCCGCTTCCATCGTCGAGTCAGCAACGGTTTCCTGTTTGGAACTCTTCTAACATACCGCCCCTCCATTCAGGGTAAAGACATAACCCGACATGGACTTGGAATCATCCTTGTCACTCTGGAAGCTGGAGTCAGCAAAGGCCTCGATCTGGAGGTCTTTTCCGCCATACACCAAGAACATCTCCTTAGTCCTTCTCAGCTACTTGAGAATGTTCTTTACCGATATCCAGTGTTTCTCCCCAGGGTTTGACTGATACCGGCTTACCACACTTAGTGCATAAGCTACATCTGGTCTGGTACACAACATCGCATACATTATAGAGCCTGCCGCAGAAGCGTATGGTATAATAGACATGCGATCCCTTTCCAAATCAGTCTTGGGAGACATCTCTTTGGAGAGGGTGATCCCGTGACAAGCCGGTAGATTATCGTGCTTGGAATCTTCCATACTGAATCTTTTCGGTATGGTGTCGATGTACCTGGACTGTGAAAGTCCTAATATCCTCTTGGATCTATCACGATAGATCCGGAGACCCAGAATGTAAGAGGTATCACCCAGGTCTTTCATGGAGAACGTGTGTGACAAGAACCCTTTGACAGATTGTAGCATAAGAATGTCATTTCCTATTAAGAGAATGTCATCCACGTATAAAACGAGGAATACTACAGTTCTTGCTACAATCTACTATAGATGCATGGTTCATCTGGATTTTTGATAAAGCCAAATTCTTTGACCGTCTCATCAAAACAGATGTTCCAACTCCGCGATGCCTGCTTTAGTCCATAGATGGACTTAAGCAACTTGCACACCTTTCCGCTGCTCCCACTCTGAATGAAACCCTCTGGCTGGTCCATATAGACACACTCCTCTAAATTTCCATTTAGAAAAGCGGTCTTTACGTCCATCTGCCAAATTTCATAATCATGGAAGGCAGCAAAGGCAAGAAGGATCCGAATGGATTTCAGCATAGCCACTAGAGAAAAGGTTTCGTTATAGTCCAAACCAGGTCTTTGACGAAAACCCTTTGCAACAAGTCTAGCCTTATAGGTCTCAACCTGTCCATCTACACCAATCTTCCTTTTGAAGATCCAATTGCATCCTATGGGTTTTATCCCATCTGGAACAACGTCCAACGTCCATACTTTATTGGTGTACATGGACTCCATTTCGGTCTGCATTGCATCCAGCCATTTTACCGAGTCAACGCTCTGAATGGCCTGCTGGAAGCTAGTCGGCTCATCGCTATCAATGATGCAATCCTCTCTATCCCCGTCTATGAGAAAACCGTAGTATCTCTCGGGCGGAGAAGACTGCCTACTACTCATGCGGAGCGGCGCAGGAATGTCCTGTTCTTTTGAACCCTCTGGTTCTACTAAGCTTTCATTAATAGTCTGTGGTTCTGGAATTTCTTCCAGTTCTATTGCGCTCCCACTTATTTCCTTTTCTAAGAACTGGTGTTCCAGAAAGTGGGCATTACGAGAAACAAAGACCTTTTGTTCCTCTGCGTAATAGAAAAGATACCCCCTGGAGTTCTTTGGGTATCCCACAAACTTGCACAGTACTGAGCGTGTCTCGAGTTTGTCCGCATGCTGCTTTTTGACAAAAGCTGGACATCCCCAGATCTTCAGATATTGAAAATAGGGTTTCTTCCCACTCCATATCTCATATGGTGTGGTAGGCACAGTCTTAGTTGGAACTCGGCTCAAAAGTTATGCAGCTGATTCCAGTGCATATCCCCAGAATGATCGCGGTAACTCAGCGTTACTCATCATGGAACGTGCCATATCCAATAGGGTGCGGTTCTGTCTCTCCGATACACCATTATGTTGCGGAGTGTATGGAGGAGTAAGCTGAGAGAGAATTCCATGCTCTCTTAAATAATCCAGGAACTCGGCACTTAAGTATTCACCACCTCGATCAGATCTTAGTGTCTTGATACTTTTACCTGTTTGTTTTTCTACTTCATTCTTATATTCCTGGAATTCTCCAAAGGCTTCGGATTTATGTTTCATTAAGAAGACATATCCGTACCTTGAAAAGTCATCCGTAAAAGTAATGAAGTAAGAATAACCGCTTCGCGCATGCGTAGACATCGGACCGCACACGTCGCTTTGTACGAGTCCCAAGAGCTCGCTCGCTCTTACTCCGTGTCCAGTGAACGGAGTCTTTGTCATCTTTCCTCTGAGACAGGATTGACAAGTTGCATATGATTGATATTCGAACGGATCCAAATATCCTTCTGTATGTAACTTCGTCAATCTTCTCTCATTGATGTGACCCAGTCTACAATGCCATAAGAATGCCTGATTTGTTTCCGGAGACTTTCTTTTGTGTGTATTCTGGACATTGAAAATCTATGGTTGTTTTAATACGTATATACCATTGCTTAATGTACCTGACCCAATCAGAACTTGATTAAGGTGAATGTTTATAACATTACTTACAAATGCAAATTCATAACCTTCTTTAGATATTAAAGAAACAGAAATGATATTACAAGTTGCATTGGGTACAAAATAACAATTACGTAAAACAAAAACATGTCCATCTGACATTCCCAAGTGATAGTCCCCCACGGCCTCAGCATCCATGCTAGCTCCGTTTGCAACTTTGAGGGTCATATCACCTGCCTTCAAAACCCTACGCTTTCTCAGTGCCTGCAAAGAATTACAAATATGAGATCCTGATCCGATATCCAATACCCAGAAAGTAGAGTTTATTGATAGACAGTTTTCAATAACGTACACACCTGAAGTTGAAGCCGCAACTTGATTCAGATCCTGGTTTCTGGCTTTCCAAGCCCTGCAATCTTTCTTCCAGTATCCACTCTTATGACAGTAAAAGCACTCTTCCTTCCCCACAAGCTTTCCCACTACCTTTGTTGCCTTTGCCTTTCCCTTCGAATCCACTTTACTAACACCGCCCCTTGGTTTGGTGGGTTTTTTCTTCTTCTTTCCCTTGGCTTTCGCCTTGGACCTAGAAGAGAAAGATCCTCCTACAAACAAAGTGGATGTTTCCCTATATTTCTGTAGGGTGCCATCTTCACTCCTCAGCATGTTGAGGAGTTCTGAAAGTTCAACTTCCTTCTCTTGCAAGTTGAAGTTTAGGATAAACCGGGCATAAGTGGAAGGAAGGGATTGGAGAATCAAGTCCGTGTAGAGCTCGTTCTCCAACGTGGTCCCAAGGTCCGCGAGCTCTTCTATGTAGCCAATCATCTTAAGCACGTGTTCCGCTACCGATGATCTGACGGCCAATCTCGCCGAAAACAGCTTTTTCGAGACTTCGTATCTGGCGTTACGGGATTGCTCTCCATACAGTTCTTTTGTATGGAGAAATATGGATTCAAGGTCCATATTCTCGTGCCTCCTCTGATGTTCATTGTCCATAGAGGCAGGCACGAGGCACTTGGCCTTCGCGCAGTCGATTTCCCAGGTCTTACGGATTTCCCTATCTACGACGCTGGTTTTGGGACCTGGGACAGGGGGAGCTTTGCTGGTTAGGAGATACCCCAACTTGTCATAAGTGATTGCCATTTTGACATTCCTGAGCCAATCTTTGTAGTTTGGCCCTGTCAGTATGTTTTTATCTAGTAGTAACTTAAGTCCAGTCATGATGTTTGGTCGTTGCAATTAGGAGAGAGAGAAGAAACACTTTAGCATGATGCTCTTGCAAGTTTAGAATGGTTTTTAGTTTGTTTAAACAGGATGGCTTCCACTGTCTCTCGAATCCCTCCTCAAACCAAAAAGGAAGAATTAGTCGGGATCAATCTCACCGTACAATACTTGCTTAACCGTTCAGCCAGGCCAGTGTTGGTACTTCGAGGGAGGTTTTCCAACGCTTTCGCGAAGTTTCTTAATTAAATAACCTCTTTTTCCTGTGGGTGTAGCCCCGCTAACACCTTTCTAGACACCAACTTGGTTTATAGCATTGATCGTTAAGTGAGAAAGTTCCGGAGGAGTAGCATATACTCACAGTAGGATCGGGATCCAAATATCATCATGTGACAAAACTGAAGGAATCCTACCAGAATCATCACACTCCAAATGGTATGCAGCACTAGCAAGTTTCAGTTTCTTTTGAAACTCCCGATATGGATTTTTGCCCCATGCTCTTATGACCTTGGCGTGAGGTCAAAATGTCATAAGTCACATGTCAAGTTCTACCCATCATTATCCAGGTTAATTTGAACCTACCCGTACCTACCCTTGACGTAGGCAAAAATGGCAGTACGACTGTCTCAAACCAACGCATTCTATCTATGCAACAGATAAATATCCGGCAGCTACCAATCATTATGCCTTGGCGTGAGGTCAAAATACATAGCTTGAATACTTCCGAATATTTAACTGAAATGATGGAGGGCTACGAATGGTTTTGGCGAAACCGTGAACGTAGTGAACTTGATATAATCGATGGAACTAGATAGCTTTTAAAAGGAGTGATTCAAGCTCCGCTTTTAAAAGTTGGATTTTGAAAAGAACCGAGTGGTTTTGAAAGTGTTCCAATGAGTTTTACTTGGTTTATTTTCTTGCATTAATTTTAATGCGTCCCATCAATTAATCCTACCATTGCAGAAAACAACGAAAATATGACGTACGCTTATGCCATCCGCATTCTCCACGGGGTCCCGTCATCACCCGTTAGGTTACTTAACTAACGACAGAGCGGGGGCTGGACTAGCGCCGATGCAAAACATAAGCAACACCTAAATAGATATCTACATATAGATATATACATTCATCACATGCAATGATAGCCATTCCAGATCATAGATGAACACATTGGATATACTAGGAATCCGCATTCCGTACGAGCCTGTAACGAAGAGCGGATTACACGGTCGCGATGAATAGCCAAGACCCCACCCTAGACCCCTACGGATGCGGCAAACTACCCGCCAAGTACCCGAAGTGAAGAAACCTCCCTCAACAACGTGAATTGGCCACTCGGCACTTCGAGATACCCGGTAGTTTGTGCACCCCACCTTGGGTCTATCCTAGGAGCAAAAACAGTAAAAGAAATTATACAATGACGGCTACAACCCCATCCCGGTTGTGCGACCATATAAATAATATTACATCAATTTACATATTACATGAATTGAAAGATAAAGAAAACTCTCATCTCACAACCCACGGCTATTCATCCGCGACAATCCAACGAATTCATATACACAAACCATCAACATTACAGATCACAGATATGTATAACCCTCACTAATCGACGTATAGCGATTAGCAGACGTTCAATACAAATATCACATCACAGATATAACACATTAGCCAAAGTATAGAGAAGTTCGATCAAAATACGGATTTGTAACCACCCCCAAAAATAAATTTGTTCTCTGGAAAATCTGGACAGAAACAAACCATCCTAAAAATCCCAAAACATCAATATAAGAACACTGCAGGAGAAACGACCCACGGCCGAGTCAACTCGGCCGTGGATCCGCGGTAAGGGTATGCTCTTGCCGCGGTTCCGCGATGAGTTGGTCGACTCGCTGGATCGTTTTTCTTGGGTGTTCTGTAAAAACCTTGAGCCGATTTTTAGTGTATGATTTATTATTTTTAAAGCAGGTTTAAAAATCGGCAGAAAGTTAGGTTTTTGAAAAGTGTTTTGCGATTTTTTTCCGATCGAAATTCTAGATACTTTGCTAACTTGCTAGTTTGTGTTTAGCTAGGCTCTGATACCACTGTAAGTCCACGTTGCCCACCCCGGTGCTTACGGGGAGGCGGAAACGGTATAAAAAATCGATTTTTACAACTTAAGGTAACATCGACTATATAAAGGAGGATCTTTGCTAAACATAAACTAACAACCAAGCTAAGAGATTTAGCTACTCGGTAAAAGGGTTATACCTAAGTCTTGAAGTCCTTCTCTTCTTGCTCCTTAGAGTGGGATGAACGGGTCGTTCTCGTCGCCTTCTCTTGCCGAAGAAAGATCCACCCGAGGGCCTCTACCTTTAGCTCCTACCTCAACCTAGAGGTAAATAAAGTGCTTGGTGTGCTAAACCTAGAACCTTAGAAAGAGTAAAGAGTAATTTTGGTGTTTTATCACAAAAGCTTAATGGTTCTCAACTCATGAGAGGGGGGAGCTTTGAGAGAGAGGAAGAGGATGAGATAGAATGAGAATGAAAGAATGAGGATAATATCAAACCTTCTCACATATATGAGAATTATGATAATTAAATAATTAATCAAAGATAATTGTGATGGTTAACTTGAAATGACCATTACCATTTCACATTAATGAATTTTCCAAGAATCAAAGAGCATCTTTCATGTGCAATGATGATCGTCAATATGTCAACATAGGTCAACAAGTCAACCATAGTCAAATGGTCAACAACCCTAACCATAAAACAATTATAATTAATTAATATTAATAATCATATTTCACATAAACATTAGGGTTAAGAAAAAGACAACTGTCATCAACCCGAATGAAAGTCCTCTACCTCTGCCTCAGTCAACTGTGCATACACACCCGTATCCATGTTCCGAGGAACACGAATACAATGAGATAAAACCAATCCCAAAACATATACTAGGATCTGGCTTAAACCAAAGCCCACTAGTATAAGCTGTCCGGACACTAAACGTGCACAAGTGCGCGGATGTGAACGGACCCCGTCGCAAAACCATGCGACCTCTGCTCGTTTTGCCAAAAGGCGAATAACCCTCTGTGTGGGATTCTAAAGACTCGACACTACGATGGCAGTGGGTTTAACCACAGACCGCAACGGCACTAGCTGTACGTAACGGTCCCCAGGTAGATGCCGATAAGAAGACTGACGAGGTAAACCCATCTGAACTCCTACTGAGCCTGAATGTGACAGTCTCCGTACAGTCCGGTCTGTTCGTCTAAGAATATCTCATGGAGGGCCTAGGGGGCGGTAAACGTCAGTCCCCTAATAGCGGTACAAGTCGTGTCGGAGTTTAGCCCAGAACACCCTGAGATAACACTGGAAACCTACCAGTATATCTCGCTTGCCCTGGCCAGGGACTTTGTGTAATGGCTCTCCTAGACACAACGCGATATCAACCCCCAATACCGGGAGAGACGAATCCTGTCTAACCGTCATTGCCTCCAAGTGCTTCGGGACTGCACCCAACTGCTACATGTTTGCACGACTCCTTTGAGCTGTGGTAGGGTAGCAATATAAGAACAGTGGGAACACAGTCGAGGCGACGTGACAGTGTCAAGTCAACGGACTAAGCTGTACTCATGTCACCTGGGAACTGATAACTGACGATAGGTATAATACCAACCAACAGTTCCCGACGAGTCCTGTCCAGTATACTCGTAACCTAACGAGCACCCGCATACTATCTCAAGTACGACGTACTGACGGCTGTGGGACAGACCGTCTCCTAAGCTGGGATGAGAAGAGCATACGCTAGTCTACTCCGGAGTATCGATGCCCTGTCTCGATAGTCCTACGACTAGGGACCTGCATAAGGATGTTCTTATGGATTACCCAGCCCCCACAAGTGTGACTGCCATCACAACGCTGGTAATCAAGCGTTGATTACCCAGTCCTAAGGGCTCCACTAATGTGTAAAGGCGATATGCCATAAAAAACACATCCACACATTAAAGTAGAAACAAACCAAGTAGCAAACTACTATTTTGTGCAAGATTGTCTATACAACTGTGAATATCCAAAGCTTCCATCAAGTAATATACAAACTAGTATGATACAGTAATGGCCTCTAGGGCATATACACTAACACTTTATAACCGGAATTTTGAGGGAAATTGAGTGCTTATCATTGCACCCATGATCTTTTGTATAGCGCAACACTTGTCTCGAGAATCTGTGCAGGAAATTCCAGGAAAAGAGCCGAAACTACTAAAAGTGCTAATAAAAATACGCCATGTCCAAGACTTGTGATCTGGCAGTGAACATGAAAGAGTAAAAATATTTCAGATATCAGAAAAATATCATGAGGCCAACATCAAACAACTCAGGAATTTTAATGCACCAAAGCACCTAAAGGGCCGCGGATCCGCAGCCGTAGGGGCCTATTCGTGGCGGATCAGGCGGTCACGAGACCATGACGTCAGCAACTTGTTACTTAAGGCTTCTCATTTCAAGATCAAAACTCATTCAAGCCACTTCGTTCTCCAGAAATCTCCAGAAGCTTCTGTCCGAACAACCAAAGTTTTTTGTACAAGCTAAACACCTTCAAGCTTCTCAAGCAAGCCACATAACTAACTCAACCTAGAAGCTTCTTCCTAACCTCCAAGCTTCTAAAGGAAGCTAGCTAACTAACTAACTCTAAAAGCTTCTATTCAACTACCAAGCTTGCAAGAGAAGTTAATCCTAACCTAGCTTCTAAAGGAAGCTAATCCTAATAAAGGCTATAAAAAGGACCCAAAGGCTTCATTCTCAAAGGTTGTTCTCCAATTCCAAACACAAGTTGAGTGACACAACTTGTGCATCCAAACCCTAATCTAATTACCAAAATCCAAATTCAAGATCTCTGAGTACGAATCAAGCAAGAATCCTTCAACCTTTTAAAAGCGACGCCGATCTTCAACCGAGCAAGTGATCCAAGACGATCCGCGACTCACGAATATGATGCGACGCTCAATTCGACGATCTAGTTCTCTCCTCAATTTCTTGTAGTCTTTGAGCGAAGTGTAACGAATTGTTGATTAATAAAAGGTGAAGATCTCTAATCTTGCTTTCTTTTCATTCTTGCATTGTGATGAGTTCTCAATTCTTGATTGTTTTCTTTATCATGATGTTTGTGTAAAAACTCCGCTCGTGGAGGAATCGAGAAAATTGATAGTTGATGATGATTAAATTCTTGTACGATTCTTAAGTCCTATGAGTTTTGTAAACTCTAGTAAATTGAATCATTGGCAACCTAGTTTCGAGCGAGATGCTTTCTTTCGCTCTTAATTAGTGATCAACGATCGATGCTTGAATTTCCTAGAGGCTAGAATTTGAATGAAAATCAAGGAAAGGACAAGGGATAGATGATGAAACCCTAGTTTCCGCAAGAGATCCCTAATTCTCGTTGATCGTCATCGATCTAGCAACAAATCATCAATGGATAAGAATACGTAATCACAAGTCTTCATCCTCACTATCGATTCGATCGATTCCTACAAGCCTTTCTACAAATCTTGTTAACTAATTCAATTTGGACAATTCTTTATTCTCGATTCTTGATCTTTAGTATTTCTTGATAATTAGATCTAGTTCTTTAAAATTCTTGAAACTAAAATTCAAAATTCTTGAATCATTTTCTTTTCTTCTTTAATTTTCGAATCAACTAAAACAAATACGAGCAAATCACACTTTCCCTGTGGACGATCCACACTCGCTAACAAACCTACAATTGACACCGTTATTGATTGCGGTTTACAAATTTCTTTTGTTGTGAAACATCTTTTCTATATACGGCACACGGAGATTAAAGATCAATCAGTTAAGATGAGTTCCCGAGGGCGTGTTCGGCCAGATATCTTCTACAGAGTGATAAAGATACCGAGTTCATGACTTCAAGTCCGTATGAGAGACTCCGGATTGACCGTGGCCGAAAACAGTTGCATTCCGCAGATAGCATGACGTGACGTCGAAGTGGGCGATAATAAAGACGAGTGGAACCAGAGCTTCGCGCGAGATGCTGGCGAGCTGTTGTTACTCCCCGTCGAGATTAGAGACCTGATATGTGTACAGAGGTGTTGGGATGCAACCAGTTCCCGAAGAAATGTTGTACTGAGGATGCAGAAGCACAGAAAAGCGAGAAAAGATTATGCAAGAGTACCAGCCTCCGTACAGTTCGGCATAGGCGAAATCGGAAGAGACCTTGAGCAAGATTCTTTCCAGGACACTGCTGCAATAAGATTTGCACCGTGGATCAGATGTGTCACGTATATTCAGAGAGCCAGAGGTCGACGCCAGTGATGTGCTGCCTTACGAGTGGTTGTGATAATTGGCCGAGAGATGACCAGAGAAGTGCTAGAGTGGAATCGTTCCCATTAGCACACCGGACCGGGCCGACGAGCCGATGGATTGCGAGATTGGTGGTCCACAGAGAAGATAAGGACCCAGAGATAGAGGACTCTAGACCGTGAGCAGGAGGCGAGCGGATATTCTTGTTCTGCCGGTTTTAGGCGCACCGATTTACTTTTCGACATTGTAGGAGGTGTACCTTAATGTCATTTATTGTGATTTGCGCTTGTGATCCGAGTATCACACTTATATCGCTTGGATTTGAGTTTTGATGATTGAGTTTCATGATATTGTTTTCATGCACCATGGCTGCACCTACTGGGTATTTACATTTTTGTGCATAGTTATTGCACTTGATATATATTTTATACATCGTTGTGTTGATTTGCGATTTGTGCATATCTATTACACTTGAGATTCGGTTTGTGCCTTGGCTGCATGTAATTATGATTTTGTGGATTTCATACGGTTGATTTGATTTTGTGCATGTGGTACGTACTCGATTTGATTTTGCACTCGGTATAGCTTACATGTGCTTGCAGTGCATTGATACGTGTTTTGTTCACGCAGCTGTACGCGTTTACGATTTTATACACCTTGGCATACTCGGTGCTGCTTTTATACGCATTTGAGTTATGGATTTGTATTTCGTGCACTCGATGCACTGTATTTGTATTTCGTGCACTAGATACACTGTATTTGTATTTCGTGCACTCGATGCACCAGATTTACACTTCGTGCATTTGTTGCACTAGGTTTTCATTTCGTGCAATTGTCGCACCAGATTTATATTTGGGCATTTGTCGCACTGGATTTATACTCCGTACCTTGGTTGCACCCGATTCACGTCTTTGAGCATTCATTATACCAGATTTGTATTTTCGTGCGCGTTGGCACTTGCCGTTCGTTTTCGTGCATGCTACTACACTTTATGCTTTTATAGACCCGACGCACTTTGGTTGGATTTTTGCGCATATTAGGCGCTTGATTATGGATTTTTGTGCGCATCGGATGCACTTGAGTAAGATTTTACTCGTGCATGTTGGATGCACTTGATTTAAATTTCTTTCGTGCATGATGGATGCACTCGATTTGGATTTTCGCTCATGTTGGGCGCATGATATGAGAAGTGGTTTTGTGCACACCGGATGCACTCAATTGGGATTTTCATTCGTACATGTTAGTTGCACCGGATGCACTCTAGATGCACTTGATATTGTTGTCGTGCACACACGTTGCACTGGACAGATGCTTTCGTGCACACCTGTTGTAAGTGCACGGCGGCGCCCCGGCCGTCAATCCGACGCCAGAAAGCGGAAGCGATGCTTTTTTTTAACTTTTCAAACCGGCACCACCGCGCACTATAAACCCGGATCGTGCCATTAATCTAGTCCTAGCAATCAAGAGAAGGGGGTAGAGAGATATACCGAGCGATCCGTGTCCTTCGGTCTTCTCGTCGTCGTCCCGATCTCCCCGCGGAATCTCCGGTCTCCACCTCGTCGCCGGAAGGGCACCACGTCGCCGGCTTCTTTTACGGGCTCCCGCCCCTGGACCGAGGCAACTCGGGCACGAAGTTGGCGAGCCGACGTGCCCAAGGTTTGCTGTAGAATATAGTATAGAAACTATGTCTCATTTGGGGTATTGGAGGTTGCCATTTGGTGAAGGAATGATATAAGCTTATGGAGATGGAACTTGTGGGATTTTACAAAGCCAAAGAGATCAAGAAAACCCAACCACAATTTTTGGACAGCCCCTCCATGGCTTGGCCGGCCATGCATGGTGAAGGGAAGAGAGTGAGAGAATGAGGGAGTGAGTATCAAAAGAATGAGTCTCTCATAATCCAAGAGAGAGAGAGAAGGTTATCATGAAGAATCATCATCACAAAACCAAGCCACACTCAACCATCATAACCAACCATCATCATCAAGCATGATGACTCCAAAAGGTCAAGCCATCATGAAACATCATGATCCTAGAAGTCTATGGAGGCTAAGTCATCATGATACAACAATATGCAAATAACACTCTCCACTAATTCTTATTTGCACAAATGCAAATAAGCCCTCCTCCACCAATCTTCAGCCAATGAAAGATACAAAGAAATATGGCTGAAACGGAAAACAAACTGGCAACTCCAAAAATCTGATCCCGTAATAAATTACTGGAAAACCCCGCTACTGTATATACATACCCGCATTTGTATTCCGACCGAAATACAAATGCAATGAGACAAAATCTACACTGTACAATACAAGGATCCTGCTTAAACCAAAGCCCGCTAGTATAATCCGTCCGATCCTGATCCATGCAATACCGCACGTATATGATCGAACCCTGCCATACATCCATACAGCCTCTAGTACTAACCGTCCGATCCTGATCCGTGCAATACCGCACGTATCTGATCGAACCCTGCCATATCTCCATACGGCCTCTAGTACTAACCGTCCGATCCTGATCCGTGCAATACCGCACGTATCTGATCGAACCCTGCTATATCTCCATACGCCCTCTACAGCGTTTCGCCCGAAACTTGAGTAACTGTTTTATGGGGGACACTAAAGACTCGTCAATACTATGGCTGTGGATTTAACCACTAGCACGTCAGAGGTATTAGCCATACGTGACGGGCCACCATCTATTGACCAAAAGGGACATCGATGAGCGAACTCATCCTGACACTCTACTGAGCCTGTCAGAGACAATATTCGTACAGTCCGGTCCGTTCGTCCATGAGCATCGCATGGCGGGCCTAGGGGGTTGGTAAAAGTCAGACCCCCAAAAGCGGTACAAGTCGTGTCGGAGTGCAGCCCAGAACACCCTGAGATACTACTGGAATACCTACCAGTAAATCTCCTGCCTTGGCCAAGGACTTCGTGTAATGGCTCTCCTAGACACAACGCGACCTCACCCCCAATACCGGGAGAGACGAACCCTTGCAGATCCGCTCACTGCCTCCATGTGGCTCGGGACTGTACCCAAGTAAAACCTGTTTGCACGTCTACTTTGAGCGTGGTAGGGTAGTAATCAATGTACAGTAGGAACTCACACGAGAAAAATGACGATCTCAGGTCGATGAACTAACCTGTACACATGTCACCAGGGAACTGCCATATGACGTCAGGTATAAGACCAACTAGCATGTTCCCGGCGAGTCCTGTCCGGTGTACTCATAACCCAATGAGCACCTGTATACATCTTAGGTGAACCAACTGACACCAGTGGCTTGTGAGACCGGCTACCGCCCCTCGTCGGGGTCTCGACTGTATACACCAGTCTAATCTGGAGTATCGATGCCCTGTCTCGAAACTCCCACGACTAGGGACCTTTTAAGGATGTGCTTATAGACTACCAGCTCCTACGTATATGATCGCCCACATACTGCTGGCAGTCAAGCAAGAATCCTAAGGGCTCTATCAACGTGCAATAGTGACCTGTAAGGTCACCTAAAGCAGTACACGATGATAAAGGTAAACCAGATAGCATACTATCATCCTGAGTAAGACTGTCCTACCGGAATAGGTCCTCCCTCAATCATTGTAATCACGTGCCTGTGATCCAATAATTGACTCTGAGGGCACTATCTCCAACAATCTCCCACTTGCACTCAAGGCTAATTATTGCGATGTCGCATACTCACAGCCCGTGTGATACCGAACACCCAACTCCTCTACTTGTCAGTCTCACAAAGCTCGTTTGTGAAACTATTGCGTTCGAGGAATAGCCTCAGTTAGTGGATCCGCTTTGATGTTTCTTTCTATGTCTCTCTATATCTCAAGTTCACGGAGAAAGCCATCTCCCGAAATGAGCAATACCTGTCTTAGAATGTGTCTGGATGTCTGATGGGACCTAGCTTATATATGAACTCCAAATCCAAACTTCTTAGACTGTATCGTTAACTGAACTTAATCAGTATCCTGCGCCATGCCACCCTCAGTATTGCCTTGGACCACCTGTCCAAAATACTGCCCCTCGTCAGAAAGAAAAACTATAACTCTGACAACCTCCTTGTCGTCCAGGTCACCTTGGAAGCCTGGAATGATAACTGTCTCCCGAATGAGGTTGTCGTTACCATATCCCTAGAACATCCACTTATGTTCTAAAACTGCTTCCGACTGCTTCTCCAGGATTGGATCAATATCAACTTATTGCATCTACTGGAAAAACAACATCTGGTGTGGTACTTGACATCTCATGATTGGCTCAATTGCCTAATCAAGTGATCTGCCAATCATGCACATCCCTCTCCCCTTTAGTCTGTAAGACACCTTTAGAGAGGGTGACTCCATCACCTGCAGGTACACTACAGTGCTAGGAGTCGTCCATTCTAAATACTGTTAGAATGCTGTCTAAGTACCCTGATTGGGAAACCACCCAAATCTAGATCTAAAACCATAGATCTAGTAACCAGTATGTATGATATAATATCCAAGTCCCATGTGGAGAAACTACTGTGCGACGACCAAAGTATAACCGATCGTAGTATAGGAATATCACTTCCTACTTTGTGTATGTCATCCAAATACCATGACATCACACCCTACTACCTTCTCAACAGATTCATCCCCTATTCTGATGAAGTCAAACCTTTGACTGTCACATCAGAAATTGATGATCTATCTCCGCTATATCTGCTTTAGTCTATAAATAGACATAAGCCACCTGTCCACCATACTTCCGCTGCACCCACTGACCACGACAACCCTCTGGCAGAGTCATATAAACGTACACTTCTAAAGCCAGTTTAGAACGACGCTATACTCATCCTCCTGCCGGGTCTCACAGTCTGGAACAACAGCTATGGCAAGTCTGGGCAAACAAGAACTTCCCTGTCACCGTCCTTGAGGCTACCGGAGTACCTCTCGGGTGCCTGAAGTTACCCACTTTATCTGCGGAGTGGCCAATGGAATGTCAAACCAGATTGAATCTTTAGGTTCCTTATCAAATCTTCAGTAATCGTTTGCGGTTCTGGAATCACTTCCAGTTCTCCCATACTCCCACTACTGTTTTATGAAAAAAATCCATTTTTATTAAAACTGTGGCGAGTCTAGAACAATATCACTATTGATCTTCCAGATGGTAGAAAGTCAACCCTCGTCATAGCCTGGGTCAACCCAAAAACAGCAATTAGAGAAACGTGCCTTGAGTTGTCCAGTGTCTGATTTTAATCATAAGCCGGACCACTCCCCGTACCTTAACAATGTTAAGATATAAACTGTACTATATCCAATATAGAACCGGAGGCACTGATTTAACTGAACCAGATTCAAATCATGCAGCTGTCCATGGTGCATGTTAACTAAATGGAAAGAGGCCGATCAGCGTTACTCAACTTAGGAATGCTTCCAATTATGAGTAACCTGAAAGAGAGGCAAGTTCTCTTAATCATTACTATCAACTGTATACCATACACAAGTATCTACATCTTCGATCACTTTGAAGAATCCCGATACTTGCAATACCTGGTTCTCTACTTTATTCATATACCTATAACTTCTCAAAATTCGGACCATGCGTTTCAACGAAAACACTTGTCTAAAAACTAAAGAAGTCATAAGTAAACTGAATATAGTACGAGGACCAGCCCCTCTATCCTCATGGACGCTGGACAACATACAATACTCTGTATAAGTCCCTTGAGTCTAATAACTCACTCTCTGTGTGTTGCAGGTTAAAAACTGTACTTATGGTTAAGAAGAATTACACCGCTGTTTAATGCTCCTTACCTAACCATCCACTGATATAGGTAAATGTCGTAGACATAATTTCAAAAAGGTATCTCACTCTATAAAAATAGACGTACAGCTATATCAACTTGAAATTGGTGCATGACAGCGGATATTCAAAACCAAATATTTGTCGTCCGGCAAACAACCTAGGTGGCCTCCTCAAATATCACCGATTACAACGAATCCCGATATAATGAGGATGATCACCTAATTCCCAATAACTTACTCCCACTCATCATCTGTAAAACCATACAGATGTGAGAATCATACCTGGTAAATACATAACCTGGAGTAAGTATCTAATCGGGAAATCAGTTTTCCTTTAACAGTACACAGTGAAACTGAAACATTGAAATGTTTCGATGGGGTGTCCCGGTATTCCTAGTAATGCCTCTTCCATTATCCAGATTCACAACTGTAACCGTGTAATTCTTTGCCATCTTTCCAAATCTATTTATATGTCTTTATTCATTACCTTCTGTACACCCCTTTAGGCCAAATGGTTTTCTTCCTTCCCCACCGTTCGGCACCAACCTATGGTTTGGAAGAAGACTATCCAATAAGCATAATGGGTGTACTGTCCTAATCCTAGGAGCACTCGCAATGCGAGAGAAGGTGAAGATAAAAGACAACCGAATAAACCTTATTCCTATTTCTCCTGAACCAGAATCCATCCCCGAACTGGAACAAGTTCCTTTCGAGTTCGTATATAACCATACGATTGAGTATCCAAATAAACTGTGGATCTTCATAGTGATACGGAGTGTTCTGGAGAAATACAAAGGTGATTTAGGATTGGCGAATAAATACTTGTTTTGGTCGTGAATAGCAGTCGCAATTTACTTTGCCCTCTTACTAATCCCTTGATATGTCTTTACTTAATACCTTCTGTACACCATCGTTAGGCTAATTGGTTTTCTTCATTCCCTACCGGTCGGCACCACCCAATGGTTTGGAAGAAGACTATCCAATTTGCGTAATAGGTGTACTATCTCCTAAACCAAGGAGTACTCGCAACCTGAGAGAAGGAAAAATGAAAAGGCAACTGAATAGTCCTATTCGTTTTCTCCAGAATCGGAAACCATCCTCGAATAAATTCCTTCGAGTTCGTATCTAACCATACGATGGTTTTATCCAATGGAAGTGGACGTTCGTAGTAATACGGGGTGTCCTGGAGAAAAGGGTAAAAGTAGGAGTGACAATGAGGTTTGCAACTCTGTCAATCCAAAAGCCAGTGTTTAAGAAGGTCCGGTTATTTTTGGTCGCTGAGTCATACTCTTAGGGTCGGGTCAATGGTCGCTGCCAAAGAGAGAGAAAAGAAACACTCAGCGTGCACTCTAACCTAGATCAGAATGGTTACCAATTTATCTAATCTGGAAACCTTCCACTGTACCGTCAAATTCTCCTCCAAACCTGAAAGAAGAATTAGTCGGGATCACCCGAGGAGTAAACCAACTCATCAGTGGGAATCGGGATCCAACTATCATCGCATGATAACGTGACGGAATCCGCTCACGTCATCACACTCCAGAAGGTATGCGCATATCTGGCAAGTTTCAGTTTCTTTAGAAACTCCCGATGTGGATTTTTACCCCATGCTCTTATGACCTTGACTTTGGCCAACATATCATAAGTCACATGTCAAGTTCTACCCGTCATTGTCCAGGTTAATTTGAGCCCACCCGTACATACCCTTGACTTTGGCCAAAATAGTAGTACGACTGCCCCAAACCAACGCATCTATCTATACTGCATATGAATACCCAATAGCTACCAATCACTGTGCCTTGATTTTGGCCAACATACACAGCTTGAATACTATTGACCACCCATATGAAACGACGGAGGGCTACGAATGGTTTCTGGTGAAAACCTTTAACATAATGAACTTGATATCGATGAAGGAACCGGATAGCTTTTACGAAAATATAGTAACGAAAACCTTCGCTAAAGAGGTCACTCCCGGTGAAGGGATCTCGGCTCTTTCCCCGTAGAATGTGGTGCAGGATATTCCAACTGAATACCACGATGCAAAGCAAAAGTAATCGGCTATAGTGAAGTTAATTCCCTGACGCAAACTTCTGTCCAAGGGGTCACTCCCGGTGAAGGGATCTTAGCCCTTGCCTCGTCGACTGAGGAGCAGGATATTCTAACTAAATACTACGATGCTAAACAAAAAGAAAACGTCCTTGCAATAACAGCTTTTTGAAAAGTGTTCCAACAACATCAGAATAGGTTTGCTTTTAACTTGCATTGATCCGAATCAACGCAGTCCCATCAATTGCTCACACCAATAAAGAACGAAAATAATGATGTACGTATATGCCATCCGCATTCGCCACTGGGTCCTGTCATTACCCGTTAGGTTACTTAACTAACGACAGAGCAGAGACTGGACTAGCGCGGATGCAAAACATATACAACATCTACTAGTATATATATATCAATATATAATATTTCGCTCAAGGCGGATAAAATGCAACATCACAGAAAAGTACAGCATCACAGAACAATTCAGATATCTGGGATCCCCGGGTTTCACAGAGCCGCTACTGAAACCCGACGTTCCCCTGGTCGTGTGGATAGCCTGTGCAATGAAATCCTAGACCCCTACGGGCGCGGCAAGTTACCCGCCAAAACCTGAAGCGGGGCAGCCCCCTTCAGCAACGTGAATGGACCACCCAGCACTTCACGGAATCCGCTAACTTGGGCACCCCTCCTGGGTCAACCTGTACCCCCTACGAGTGCGGCGAATAGCCCGCCAATTCTAGAGTGAAGCCCCCTCCGTCTCAATGCTATGAGATGCGGGCCCGTTGCCCTCTAGAATCCGTCTATCCGTGCACCCCGCCTTGGGGTAATCCTAGTACAGAAAGTATAATATACATACAACGGGTGCATCGACCTCGACCTGGTCGTGCCCCAAAAGAATAATATACAATCAGGCAGTGACGGTAGTCCATATGTCGGACGCTCGCCCCACAATATCAAAAGTACATAATACAACAAAAACTGTACTAGCATTGCATCCAGGCTATCCCCCATGACCAATTCGCAACATCACAGCAATACACAGAACATCAACGTGAATGTCACGTTCGCAAATCCGTCTAACCGGGCTATAGCAGTTAGACGTGATTTACCGATCAAGTGACATTCACGGTCGCAGATATAATGTAAATACTGTGATCTAACATATTTAAACTTTTCGATCGATCAAAATTACCTAAGTGGTCCCCAAGTAGTACTGTAGCACTCACAGAAAATCTGGGCCCAAAAAGAATATCCCAAAAACCCTAATTCCATGTAATAATAAAATTTTGGCACAGAGTGGACATTTCCCCACCGCGGAACTGCGGCCAAACTAGGGTTTTGGCTACGTTTCCGCGGTCGTACTGAAGCGCCACGTCACTAAATTTTTCCAGAACTCTTACAATTCCCTACACATGTTTCTGCAATGTACTGAAAAAAAATTCGAGCCAAAAATAAATCGACAGAAAACTGATGTATTGGAAAATACGGTTTTTGGGGATTTTTGTTCAATCGAGTTCTAAACAGACTAGAGCAAGCTAGACTAGGCTAATGGCGAGGCTCTGATACCACTGTAAGTGCACGGCGGCGCCCCGGCCGTCAATCCGACGCCGGAATGCAGAAGAGATGCTTTTCTTTAACTTTTCAAACCGGCACCACCGCGCACTATAAACCCGGATCGTGCCATTAATCTAGTCCTAGCTATCAAGAGAAGGGGGTTGAGAGATATACAGAGCGATCCGTGTCCTTCGGTCTTCTCGTCGTCGCCCCGATCTCCCCGCGGAATCTCCGGTCTCTACCTCGTCGCCGGAAGGGCACCACGTCGCCGGCTTCTTTTACGGGCTCCCGCCTCTGGACCGAAGCAACTCGGGCACGAAGTTGGCGAGCCGACGTGCCCAAGGTTTGCTGTAGAATATAGTGTAGAAACTATGTCTCATTTGGGGTATTGGAGGTTGCCATTTGGTGGAGGAATGATATGAGCTTATGGAGATGGAACTTGTGGGATTTTACAAAGCCAAAGAGATCAAGAAAACCCCATCACAATTTTTGGACAGCCCGTCCATGGCTTGGCCGGCCATGCATGGTGAAGGGAAGAGAGTGAGAGAATGAGGGAGTGAGTATCAAAAGAATGAGAGTCTCTCATAATGCAAGAGAGAGAGAGAAGGTTATCATGAAGAATCATCATCACAAAACCAAGTCACACCCAACCATCATAACCAACCATCATCATCAAGCATGATGAATCCAAAAGGTCAAGCCAACATAAAACATCATGATCCTAGAAGTCTATGGAGTCTAAGTCATCATGATACAACAATATGCAAATAACACTCTCCACTATGCTAATTTGCACAAATGCAAATAAGCCTTCCTCCACCAATCTTCAGCCAATGAAAGATACAAAGAAATATGGCTGAAACGGAAAACAAACTGGCAACCCCAAAAAACTGATCCCGTAATAAATTACAGGAAAACCCCGCTACTGTATATACATACCCGCATTTGTATTCCGACCGAAATACAAATGCAATGAGACAAAGTCTACACTGTAAAAAACAAGGATCCGTCTTAAACCAAAGCCCGCTAGTATAATCCGTCCGATCCTGATCCGTGCAATACCGCACGTATCTGATCGAACCCTGACATATATCCATACGGCCTCTAGTACTAACCGTCCGATCCTGATCCGTGCAATACCGCACGTATCTGATCGAACCCTGCCATATCTCCATACAGCCTCTAGTACTAACCGTCCGATTCTGATCCGTGCAATACCGCACGTATCTGATCGAACCCTGCCATATCTCCATACGGCCTCTACAGCGTTTCACCCGAAACTTGAGTAACTGTTTTATGGGGGACTCTAAAGACTCGTCAATACTATGGCAGTGGATTTAACCACTAGCACGTCAGAGGTATTAGCCATACGTGACGGGCTACCATCTATTGACCAAAAGGGACGTCGATGAGCGAACTCATCCTGACACCCTACTGAGCCTGTCAGAGACAATATCCGTACAGTCCGGTCCGTTCGTCTATGAGCATCGCATGGCAGGCCTAGGGGGTAGGTAAAAGTCAGACCCCCAAAAGCGGTACAAGTCGTGTCGGATTGTAGCCCAGAACACCCTGAGATACTACTGGAATACCTACCAGTAAATCTCCTGGCATGGCCAAGGACTTCATGTAATGGCTCTCCTAGACATAGCGCGACCTCACCCCCAATACCGGGAGAGACGAACCCCTGCAGATCCGCTCACTGCCTCCATGTGGCTCGGGACTGTACCCAACTAAAACCTGTTTGCACGTCTCTTTTGAGCGTGGTAGGGTAGTAATCAAAGTACAGTGGGAATTCATACGAGACAAATGACGATCTCAGGTCGATGAACTAACCTGTACACATGTCACCAGGGAACTGCCATCTGGCGTCAGGTATAAGACCAACTAGCATGTTCCCGGCGAGTCCTGTCCTGTGTACTCATAACCCAATGGGCACATGTATACATCTTAGGTGAACCAACTGACACCAGTGGCTTGTGAGACCGGCCACCGTCCCTCGTCGGGGTCTCGACTGTATACACTAGTCTACTCTGGAGTATCGATGCCCTGTCTCGAAACTCCCACGACTAGGGACCTTTTAAGGATGTGCTTATAGACTACCAGCTCCCACGTATATGATCACACTCATACTGCTGGAAGTCAAGCAAGAATCCTAGGGGCTCTATCAACGTGCAATAGTGACCTGTAAGGTCACCTAAAGCTGTACACGATGATAAAGGTAAACCAGATAGCATACTATCATCTTGAGTAAGACTGTCCTGCCGGAATAGGTCCTCCCTCAATCATTGCAATCACGTGCCTGCGATCCAATAATTGACTCTGAGGGCACTATCTCCAACACCTGTTACAATTAGTTTTGCTTTTGTGCATATTGTGGCACCTGTATTTGGATTTGATTTCTGTGCGCACCAGACGCACGTGATTATTGGACACGCCTTTTGAGGCTGATTTTGCTTTTGAGCACCTTGTTTCCATGATAGGCACTATATTATGAAGTAGCCAAACAGGACTTATCCAAGGACAGTACCTGAGTACTTTGCATTCATTAAAAGTTTACCAAGAAGTTTTTGAAAAAGAGCTATATTCTCGCTATTTCCTACGTGTCCGTGAGCGACACGAACGTTTATAAAGGAAAACCTTTTGGGATATTTTGAAAACGACGGAACGTGTATTTAGGAAAACATATATGGACATATATTATTATTTTAAAATGAGCGTCCGTCACTTATTCCGTGAGTTACGCATCATGTGGCGAATCAGAAAAGATTTTGCATGTATTTTGTTCAGATTTTGGAGTTTTCAAGGATGCGTACTATACACGTATTATAGTATTTGACTAGTGTATATTGGATTTCAGTAGTGGATTTCGAGACCTGTATCTCTATTGTAACTCCGAGGATATGTGTGCAAATCCGATGATTTGAGTGACGCTTGACGGAGTTCGATTTTTGAGTTTTGTACTCGTTTTCATTCGCATTTGACGCGCGGTGTTGTTTCTATATCTTCCGTGACTTCGGAGCCCCGTTGATTTGAGCTGATTGTTGAAATGTTTTATTATTTGGGAGTTTAAATTTAAATTCGGGTACAGAATTTATTTAAGGGGGGAAGATTGTAACATTTCAAAAGATATAAAATATTATTTTTGGAATTTAATATTAAAATAATATTTTTCCCGAAAAATGCCCGATTTGCGAAATTTGGGTTTTCGAAAAAGGGTATAAATATATACCAATAATTATGAAATAAATAGAAATTAAAATAATTTATTCATTTCAAAATATATTTATTGGATTTGGAATTTTTAAAATTTATTATATGCAGTTTAAATAAAAACCCGATTAGTGCACTGATAATCGCGATTAAGGTAAATACATGTTTCTACAGTTTTTATGGTTAGTGCACCATGACATGTTTCATTTGGTTACATGTTCATTTGTGTTGTTTTATGTTATGGTTTTACTTTGGTGAGAAAAGGAAAGGAAAAATGTGGCATGATGACTTGAGGAGAGAGTGAGGGGACATAATCATGAGGCATGGCATGCCATGAGAGAGAAAGAGAGGGAGAAGGAGAGTGCTGCACCATTCATTTTTACCCCACCATTTTCATATGCTTCTTCATCTTCAAAGCTCCATCTTCTACCCTCATGACCCATCTAAAAATATTCACCAAAACCCCATACCCATTTCATTAAAAACATGCACAACCTTGTCCTCAACACATTGGACCAAAATAAATTGGATTTTGATAACATTGGGACTTCTAGAATTTTGCTTGGGTGTAACTATGAGGTATATATCTTTTTTCATTTAGTGTAGTTTTGATTTCCTAGCATTTTTTGTAAGTTTAGAATTCGTTTAGTGATGGATTTGGGATACTAGGAAATTCAAGAGAGGGTTTGGTGACTTGTGGACTTGTGAGCTGTAGTGAGGGTGTACAAGACCTAAAGATCAAATTCTAGACATGGAATTGAGTTTAGAAACCAAAATACGGATTTTGGATATTAACCGTGTCGGTTTTGTGAAGATTGGTATGCTTACAGGAAATCTGGGATGACCCGGGGTGTTTTTGAGTTACCCAAACAATACCAGGGACCAAATTAGGGCACTAGGAGACCACACTGACTAGATGAACCCCATTGGAGCCACTAGAACCGAGATCGCCGGAATTCCATGTGATGTGGCAGGACACTTGGTGGGTTTTTTCGTCGGGGTTGATCCAGTAGGTCATATACACCATGTACAGCGCCCTAGACTTGTTTGTGCAACTCCTTTTGGCCTGAGTCAAAATCTGGGAACACATGAGTGTGATTTTTGGATGTGTTTTCCATATTTTGAATGCTAGGTTTTGATATTTGGATTTGTATTTGGTTGTTGCATGTTTGTACATCAACAACAATGGTTGTTTAGTCGTTTTTCACGTGTGGGCTATAGGTTCTGACCTATAGGCGATCCGTGTTCCGTTTTGGTTTCTGGACTTGATGTTAATAGCGATTGCGATTATTTATTATTGTAGGTAACCCCGCGTGGATTCCGAGGTGACGGAGCATAGCGTCATCGACTTCAGCAATCACGGATCAAGGTGAGTAGATCTATATCTACGGGGGAAGTCGGGTGGATTGCGTATAGCACCCCCATACACTTTGATGGAAACCGATTTATATATAGATTATGGTTAAGAAACCTTTAATAGAAAACTAGATAGAGTTAAAAGGTAGTTAGAGAACCATAATTGAAACTAAAGGATAGTTAGAAGCGATATGATACGATTAGTATGTGATGACGGGACTTGAGGATGATATTTGATGATATTGCTGTTTAGGATACTATAGGACTAGATAGTCGATGTAGATGTGTCATCTAAAACATACCTAATTCCAAACTGAAGAATCATATGCGTCTTTTAAAAAGATACCTTGAGAGACGTTACGGATTTTCAAATGATATCTTTTCTTTAAAAACACCGTAGACCCTACTTTCAAAACTACGATCTGCATCTTTCAAAACTGTTTGTATGGTCGGGTGTGTATGTTAGATTAGATACGTATGCTTATAGTAAAGGTAGAATGTATTTGTAAAATTGACTTGATGTGGGATATAAATGCGATGAAAAGAATATATGATGTGATATGTTGATTTGATGATATGTTGGTATACGGATGCGAGTCGATTGAGATGATTGATACCCTGCCGGTCCCCAGATATGAGATTGTTATGGATGCGGCCTGGGATATAGGTATATAAATTTATTAATGTTTTGAATCTTGTTTGATGTGTCATACGAGATGTTAGGTCTGTACCCCTCTTTGTCATATAGGATGATAGGATCCCTGTTGATTTAATGCCGCCGTACGATGATTTTCCGTACGTGATAAGTTTGACGTGATGATTGATCCATACCCTTGACTAGATGATGTCGTACGATGGATTATACCGTACGTGATGCTGTGAGGATGGATGTCAATTGATAGATTCTCCGACTCGGTCATGTTAGATACGTATACCTGTTAGCATTCACATACAATTACTTTATGCTGCATTCATGTTATTCTCATCGCATGACATATACCTGTGCTAGTACACCTACACCATTATCGATGATGCATATGTTACACTTACACAGATTTGCCGGCTCACACACTTCATCATCGATAATTGCCATGTCACTACACAGTAGGACTGCTGCATCATGATATGACCATACTTGCGGACATACACATTTGTAAGTCCATACTTGCGTATATACACATATGCACCTTTATATGGTATTGCATTCGATTTTGGAGATTTGGGAACCACATGATATATTTTTAAACTGCATTTATTTAAAGAGTGGTTTCCCCCTCGACATGTGCAAATTATTGTTCCATGTTGCATGATATACGGATATGCTTACATTTCTGTTATATGTCGCATACATCATGCTTTACGCTTTTACGCATTGAGATATGCTGTTTTCATGATATTTCTGGATTTGAGAACCATGGCGATTTCAAAAGAAAGCATGTACTGTTTTAAAAACCTGGTTTCTCTTGATATGATATTTCAGTGCGTCCACCATGTGTTTTCTCGGTTCTGAGAGTGGCATATGAAACCCGATTTGTGAAGCGGTAGGCACCGTTTGCGGGTACATGGTGGACCCGGTGAGGTACCCAGGGGAAAGAAGACTCGTATTGTTAGACGGTGAGCCTGGCAGGGGAGCACTACCTACCGGTGATAGTATTTGGACCCGTCAGTTATCCGGAGGATACCGACAGGAGCCATGAGATGGATATGAGGGCCGACCAGAGTAGGCGGTGCCTGAGACGAGATATTGAGGGCCGATCTGAGGATGCGGCGCCTGAGATATGAGGATTTACGTGTCAATGCTGGACATGGCTTAATGTACCTGGCCCAATCAGAACTTGATTAAGGTGAATGTTTACAACATTACTTACAAATGCAAATTCATAACCTTCTTTAGATATTAAAGATACAGAAATGATATTACAAGTTACATTGGGTACAAAATAACAATTACGTAAAACAAAAACATGTCCATCTGACATTCCCAGGTGATAGTCCCCCACGGCCTCAGCATCCATGCTAGCTCCGTTTGAAACTCTGAGGGTCATATCACCTGCCTTCAAAACCCTACGCTTTCTCAGTGCCTGCAATGTATTACAAATATGAGATCCTGATCCGATATCCAATACCCAGGAAGTAGAGTTTATTGATAGACAGTTTTCAATAACATACACACCTGAAGTTGAAGCCGCAACTTGCTACAGATCCTGGTTTCTGGCCTTCCAAGCCCTGCAATCTTTCTTCCATTGTCCACTCTTGTGACAGTAAAAACACTCTTCCTTCCCCACAAGCTTTCCCGCTACCTTTGTTTCCTTTCCCTTTCCCTTCGTATCCACTTTACTAACACCGCCCCTTGGTTTGGTGGGGGTTTTTCTTCTTCTTTCCCTTGGCTTTCGCCTTGGACCTAGAAGAGGAAGATCCTTCTACAAAAAAAGTGGATGTTTCCCTACATTTCTGTAGGGTGCCATCTGCACTCCTCAGCATGTTGAGGAGTTCTGAAAGTTCAACTTCCTTCTCTTACAAGTTGAAGTTCAGGATAAACCGGGCATAAGTGGAAGGAAGGGATTGGAGAATTAAGTCCGTGTAGAGCTCGTTCTCCAACGTGGTCCCAAGGTCTGCGAGCTCTTCTATGTAGCCAATCATCTTAAGCACGTGTTCCGCTACCGATGATCCGACGGCCAATCTCGCCGAAAACAGCTTTTTCGAGACTTCGTATCTGGCGATACGGGATTGCTCTCCATACAGTTCTTTTGTATGGAGAAGTATGGATTCGAGGTCCATATTCTCGTGCCTCTTCTGATGTTCATTGTCCATAGAGGCAAGCACGAGGCACTTGGCCTACGCGCAGTCGATTTCCCAGGTCTTACGGATTTCCCTATCCGCGACGCTGGTTTTAGGACCTGGGATAGGGGGAGCTTTGGTGGTAAGGAGATACCCCAACTTGTCATAAGTGATTGCCATTTTGACATTCCTGAGCCAATCTTTGTAGTTTGGCTCTGTCAGTATGTTTTTATCTAGTAGTAACTTAAGTCCAGTCATGATGTTTGGTCGCTGCAATTAAGAGAGAGAGAAGAAACACTTTAGCATGATGCTCTTGCAAGTTTAGAGTGGTTTTTAGTTTGTCTAAACAGGATGGCTCCCACTGTCTCTCGAATCCCTCCTCAAATCAAAAAGGAAGAATTAGTCGGGATCAATCTCACCGTACAATACTTGCTTAACCGTTCAGCCAGGCCAGTGTTGGTACTTCGAGGGTGGTTTTCCAACGCTTTCGCGAAGTTCCTTAATTAAATAACCTCTTTTTCCTGTGGGTGTAGCCCCGCTAACACCTTTCTAGACACCTACTTGGTTTATAGCATTGATCATTAAGTGAGAAAGTTCCGGAGGAGTAGCATATACTCACAGTAGGATCGGGATCCAAATATCATCGTGTGACAAAACTGAAGGAATCCTACCAGAATCATCACACTCCAAATGGTATGCAGCACTAGCAAGTTTCAGTTTCTTTTGAAACTCCCGATGTGGATTTTTTCCCCATGCTCTTATGACCTTGGTGTGAGGTCAAAATGTCATAAGTCATATGTCAAGTTCTACCCATCATTATCCAGGTTAATTTGAACCCACCCGTACCTACCCTTGACGTAGGCCAAAATGGAAGTACGACTGTCTCAAACCAACACATTCTATCTATGCAACAGATAAATATCCGGCAGCTACCAATCACTATGCCTTGGCGTGAGGTCAAAATACATAGCTTGAATACTTCCGAATATTTAACTGAAATGATGGAGGGCTACGAATGGTTTTGGCGAAACCATGAACGTAGTGAACTTGATATAATCGATGGAACTAGATAGCTTTTAAAAGGAGTGGTTCAAGCTCCGCATTTAAAAGTTGGTTTTTGAAAAGAACCGAGTGGTTTTGAAAGTGTTCCAATGACTTTTACTTGGTTTATTTTCTTGCATTAATTTTAATGCGTCCCATCAATTAATCCTACCATTGCAGAAAACAACGAAAATATGACGTACGCTTATGCCATCCGCATTCGACACGGGGTCCCGTCATCACCCGTTAGGTTACTTAACTAACGACAGAGCGGGGGCTGGACTAGCGCCGATGCAAAACATAAGCAACACCTAAATAGATATCTACATATAGATATATACATTCGTCACATGCAATGATAGCCATTCCAGATCATAGATGAAGACATTGGATATACTAGGAATCCGCATTCCGTACGAGCCTGTAACGAAGAGCGGATTACACGGTCACGATGAATATCCCAGACCCCACCCTAGACCCCTACGGGTGCGACAAACTACCCGCCAAGTACCCGAAGTGAAGCAACCTCCCTCAACAACGTGAGTGGGCCACTCGGCACTTCGAAATACTCGGTAGTTTGTGTACCCCACCTTGGGTCTATCCTAGGAGCAAAAACAGTAAAAGAAATTATACAATGATGGCTACAACCCCATCCAGGTTGTGCGACCATATAAATAATATTACATCAATTTACATATTACATGAATTGAAAGATAAAGAAAACTCTCATCTCACAACCCCCGGCTATTCATCCGCGACAATCCAACGAATCCATATACAAAAACCATCAACATTACAGATCACAGATATGTATAACCCTCACTAATCAACGTATAGCGATTAGTAGACGTTCAATACATATATCACATCACAGATATAACACATTAGCCAAAAACACGGATTTGTAACCACCCCAAAAACAAATTTGTTCTCTAGAAAATCTGGGTAGAAACAAACCATCCTAAAAATCGCAAAACATCAATATAAGAACACTGCAGGAAAAACGACCCACGGCCGAGTCAACTCGGCTGCGGATCCGCGGCAAGTGCATGCTCTTGCCGCGGTTCCGCGGTGAGTTGGTCGACTCGCTGGATCGTTTTTCTTGGGTGTTATGTAAAAACCCTGAGCCGATTTTTAGTGTATGATTTATTATTTTTAAAGCAGGTTTAAAAATCGGCAGAAAGTGTAGCGTCTTGAAAAGTCGTTTTGGTGTTTTCCTGAAAATCGGTGAAAATTCGGTATTTTTCCGAAAACCGTCTTTTTTGTTATTTTGCAGTTTAGGACTAATTATACCTAAAATGAAAAGGTAATTGATTGTTTTTAGTAGCTAATGAGTTACTTATGAAATTCTGGTCGTTTAAAAATTTTCCCTAATTTTTCAGTTTTTAATATTATTTTAAGCCGATAAGAAAATACATTAAATTAGCGATAAATACAAATTTAAATGGGCTAAAATTAAGCTTTAAAATCATGTTAATTAAAATCTAGTTGCAACATAAATTTTTAGTATTTTATTTTAAGTTTTAACTAATTTTTATTATGGAAAACGAAATTTATTGAATTTTAAGCTAAAACTTGCAATTTTGGACTTGTGGGGGGTCTTTTTGCATAAAACCTTTTTGTATCCACTGACACTCACCCCCACTCCCTCTAGGCCGGCCCCACCACCATCAGGTCCAGAAATTCCTTGCCTCCTTTTTACTTTAACTCATGTGAGGAAATTGTTTTGGAAAGGGAATAAAATATGTTATTTTGGGTATGGGTTTGAAGTGAAATGAGAGGGGTTGGCTTGGACTTTTTCCTCCCAACACCCACACCATTCCTCCCATCTTCTCCTGCTGAAAATCTGCAGCCACTCCCTCTCCATTTCCCCATCTCTTTTCATCATCAAAATCCATTAAAATTCAACAAAAATCAACAATTTCCTTTACAATTTCAAAGCAAAATCTTATTCCCTCTCTTCTGAAACCCAAATTGGCTCAAATCTTGGAGAAAGATGGCATCTTGGGAGGCTTTAGCAACATAGGGTTTGAACTTTTGAGGTATAACTTCTAATCAAATGGTTACATTGTAGTTTAAAGTATGCTAATTAGAACTTTGAAAATTGTTTAGTGTTAAATCTTTTGTTAATTTCTAATCTAGTTTGTTTTAAAGAGGGTAGTTTGATATGAACTTGGGCTTTAGCACACCATTAATTAGTTAATTAAATCTATTTTGCTATCTAGTTGGTTGCTAACCTAAGTTAATGAGGTTACTTTGCTTAAGTGGCTTCAATTTTTGCTAATCTAAGTTATTTTAGCGTGAAATTTTGATTGTGTTTGCTAATTATGAAAATCAAAAAAGGGGTTTTGTGTATGGAAATAGGTTTGAAGCATGGTTATTGTGTTGTAAATTTAGTGTTGTGGCTAACTAGTTATGCGGTTGGATGTTTATGCTAGGTTGTAGTCTTTTTGTCGCAAATCGGCGATTTTTGCACCGATTTTTGGAATGTAAATGCTTACTAGTTTTTATTAAAATATTGTGATGAATTAATTGCGATGTCTTGATGACATTTTTAGCGTATCCTATGACTTTTAGGATGTGTGAGTGCGGATTTTTGAGTGTTCGGGTTTTAGTTTGGTCGGGCGACCAATCGACTTTTTAGTAGATTTTGCGATTTTCGTGTGTGTTCCGCGCACTTTGTGCACGTTGTACCTAGCTTGTGAACTATGGTATTTTCGTTTGGGTTTTGCGTCGTTCTTGATATGTAACCTTATGTCTTGTATTGATGTAAATTCCAGGTTCGGTCGCGGAGGCTTCGGATGCGGCACGAAAAGGGAAAGCGGTGATCGGACGTAGCTAGCTGAGGATTTCTGTGAGTAGATGTAACATCTACGGGGGACTATCGTTGGATGGCGCAAGTCGCCCGATAGTTTAGTAGCTTAAAAAGATTCTTAGTAATATTAGTAATTAGGGGTTTAATACTTGTATGATTATTTGCTACATTCATGCCTTATATTGACATACATATACGAACCCATTCTATAGGACACATGCACCATTGCCAGGGTTTTTATATGCAGCACGAGCACTATTCATGCTTACACACACCCTGGTAATTGCCATGCCACCACACTAGATAACCTTTAAATTGAAACCTTTTACTATAATTGATACTTAAACTCGCACTATTGCTTTAATTCCTTAAAATGAAATCGTAGGATTGCTATTCATGTGCATGTGCTTCATCATACTATTTGTTCATGCCTAATCTATTAATCACACATCGCAACTTGATTATTGATACCATGTGCATTCATTATCATTGACATATGCACTTATGAGGATTTCTTGAGATTTTATGATATTTCTGGATTTCGGGGGAAAGCCGCAAAATTTCTAAACTTATTATATTTTTAAAATATGTAAATTGCGGTTTTCTAGTGATGTAAGTGTCGTCCACCATGAGTTTGCTGTGGTTTTCGAGATCCGTGTCGAGGAGTGGAGGAACCGTCACGGGTACATGGTGGGCCCGGTATGGTACCCCGGGGCAAGATGAATGTGGTGTTGACGTTACGCCTGGCAGGGGACGGATTACCTACCGGTGACTGTTTGGCACGGCGGATATCCAGAGGATACCGACCGTGGCCGCGAGATGATGAGATTTTGATATTGAGCTGGGTCAGCCGGATGGCTGAGGCCAGAGATACTATGACATGGATATATGAGATTTGTGATAGTTTTGAGGTGTCGTTGCTGGACACAGGTTCTTGTTGATTCTAGTGGTATTATGCTGGTATTTCAAAAGAGATTTCTAAAGGAAAAACATGATTCTTATAATTACACATTCAGATCATGAGTTGATTCGCATTGCATTCATACCTGTTAGTATATTCATGTTGTATACACACCTGCTAGTGCATCCAGTCATACCTGTATTAGAGATGCTAGTAACTTGTGTGCATGCATACGATAGCCTGTGTAGATGTTATTTATTACTCACGGGTTGGCAACTTACCCCCGTTTTGCCACAGCCTTTTGCAGGTCCGCTCCGTCAGTACAGTAGCGGCGGGCGCTCTTGTTTCTTTTGCCTGGACTCGAGGTTTTGCTTTTAGGTGGGTTATATTATTATTTTTGTACCACCTTGTATATTCTTTGTATCTAGTGTACTCCATCTACTGTATCTACCAGCATTATTGTATATTGACCTAGAGATGAGACTGTGAGATTGGTGGACTTTTTATGCTGTATTTTGGGGTCGAGCTCACTTGAGTCGACATGCTGTTTTTCTCATGCTTCCTTATGATTATTTCGCATGTTGTTGCTTTATATTGCGTGGGATTTATGACCGCCTTATAGAGAAGAGCTAGCTCCCGCTTGGGGATGCCTTATTTGTTGGATTCATATATATTCTTGTTGTACCCATTTTGGGGGCTAGTATTTACAAAGGAGACACTGCCGAAATTTTTGGAAAAATTGATATTGTTTTTAAAAAGGGTTTTACATGACTTATTTGATAAACTCGCTTTCAATTGATTGGGTTTTCTTCACTCTTTTGCTTATTTGGTTTTGGTTTTCTGGGCTTTGGCTTACTTATTTTACGGACGTCTTGAGACGTTTCGTCAATTTAAGTGCCGGTCACGTTCCGTACCCTGCGGGTCGTGACAAAGTTGGTATCAGAGCGATAGGTTTTACCTTTTTGAGTGTAGGATGACCCTTGGTAGATGGAGTAAGTGACTTAAGTAGGGTAACGTACCGTGTGTATGTCCGCGGCATACTTGCGATACGGTACTCTGCCTAAGTGACTTTAGGATATACTTGCTTGAAAATTCCTTCTTCAATTCCGGGTATCCAATGATTCTATTGCTTTGTTCTTATTGCCCTATTCCTGTACCAGTCACCATGCCGCCGAAGGCTATGAGGGCACAGAGGGCTGCCGCCAGAGACGAGATTCGAGCTGGCTCGTCCGAGACTAGGACTGAGCAGGGTGGTATGCCTACGCCACAGGGACAGACCGATCCACCTTCCCCAGGCCGTATGGATAGGCTCGAGACTGGTATGGAGGAGTTGCGACAGATGATGGGGGGTATGCAGGAGCTACGTCAGATGGTAGGATCCCTAGTTGCAGCCAGTCGTACACCGAGGCCGGATGACGCACCTACTACATCCCAGACTGCTATGATACCTGCTCCTACTACTACCGCCGTGACCATCCCGGTTTCACTACAGGATTTTTTGAGGCTGAGACCTCCAGTATTCACCAGCACCGAGGCAGCGGAGGACCCACAGACGTTCCTTGACAGTTTAGCCAGGATCTGTCGTTCGCTGAGATGTTCGGATGATCGATGGGTAGAGCTTGCGAGTTTCCGACTAGAGGGTCTCGCGCAGACATGATGGGAGTCAGTCTTGAGAGGTCGAGCTGCAGGTTTACCGCCTATGACTTGGGCCGAGTTTACAGCGGTCTTTCTAGCTCGTTTCCTCCTAGAGAGCGTTCGTGACGCCAGAGCTCGTAGCTTCGAGGCCTTAGTCAAGACACCTGGGATGACGGTGTCTGAGTATGACATCCAGTTTACACAGTTATCCCGATATGCTCTTTGTTTGGTGGATACCGAAGAGAAGATGATGAAGAGGATCGTACAGGGACTTGATGCCCAGCTATATCTTGCCATTGGCGCCCAGCACTACGACACTTATTCAGCTGCTATGGATACGGCATTACGGATGGAGGCATGCATATCACAGACTTCGGCCGTTTCTGGGCCGAAGAGGATTCACACCGATGTACCGTCTCAGAGGCAGCGCGCCAGATTCTTTCCGAGAGATAGGCCTGGCAGAGGATTTGGACGGGGACAGTTATATGGTTCTTATCCCCAGGGACAGCAGCCGTCGCCAGGGTGTTTTGGGTGCAGGGGTCCGCACCATCTTGTCAGAGACTGTCCGGCGAGACGACAGGGAGCAGCGACAGTTCCGCATGTGACCCTACCACCATCACCACCCCCTCCTCAGAGAGCCCTACTTCCTACCACAGGCGATGCTCCACGCCAGTTAGGTGCACCCAGAGGCCGTGGATGCGGCGGTCCTGTTCAGAGAGGACGAGGAGGCAAAGGCCGAGGTCGAGGTCAGCCCGCTATCGGTGGAGGACAGGCCCGAGTTTTTGCTTTGACACCGCAGGATGCGCAGGCATCCAATGCCGTTGTGACAGGTACCTTGCCAGTTTGTTCTTTTGACGCACGGGTATTATTTGACCCAGGTTCCACACATTCGTACGTCTCTACATACTTTGCACCGATGTTGGGCCGTGAGTCGTCGTCGTTAGATCATCCGCTTGTTGTTAGTACTCCGGTAGGCGAGTCGTTTGTCGCTCGTTTTGTATTTCGTTTGTGTTCCGTTCGTATCGGGGAGAGGGATTCATCGGTTGATTTGATTCTCCTCGATATGTTGGACTTTGATGTGCTTCTGGGAATGGATTGGCTAGCCACTTGTTATGCTTCGGTGGACTGCCGTGAGAAGGCAGTCATATTTAGCTTTCTGGGAGAGCCAGTCCTTGTTATTCAGGGAGACCGCAGCGTCACCCTTCCCAGCTTGTTTTCGTCTCTTCGCGCTGGTCAGCTCTTGCGGAAGGGATGTCAGGGATTCTTAGCGTATGTTTGTGATACTGGAGCTGCAGAGGTTCTGTTGGACCGGGTCCCGGTTGTTTGTGAGTTCCCTGATGTTTTCCCTGATGAGCTACCTGGGCTACCACCTGAGCGCGACGTTGAGTTCTGCATCGATTTGATTCCCGGCTCGGGGCCTATTTCTATACCGCCTTATCGGATGGCCCCGGCAGAGCTTCGAGAGCTGAAGGATCAGTTGCAGGAATTGTTAGATAAGGGGCTTATTCGACCTAGTGTTTCTCTGTGGGGTGCTCCGGTCCTGTTTGTCAAGAAGAAGGATGGAAGTTTGCGCTTATGCATCGACTACCGCCAGCTGAACAAGGTTACAGTTCGGAACAGATATCCGTTGCCACGCATTGATGATTTTTTCGACCAGCTCCAAGGCGCGGGTTATTTTTCGAGGATCGACTTACGATCAGGATACCATCAGCTGCGAGTTCGACAGGAGGATATACCGAAGACAGCCTTCCGTACACGCTATGGCCACTACGAGTTTTTGGTGATGTCGCTCGGACTCACCAACGCCCCAGCAGCATTCATGGATTTTGTAACGTTTTGGAAATCGTTATGCGATTTCGTTCGTTTTAGGGTAAGTTTGTCGGTATTTTCCGTTTTTACCCGACTGTGAACAAACGACCATATAGACTTGCCAGCACCTAGATTAGCTAAAATAAAGCTAGTGCGCGAACGTTGGGAGTATATGGGACGTTTTGGTTCAATTTGGTTTTTCCCAATTTTTAATATTATTTTAATGCGGTATTCAAATTTTGGGAAAATTTCTGTTTGCGATCTTTTCTTTAAAACTTTTGAGTTAGGAAATCCTTCTCACTTTACCCTAGGGATTTTGTGTGGACTAGGATTTAAGTAGGGAATTAAAAGAAAAAGAAAAGAAAGAGATAAAGGAGATGCATGCATGTGTGTGTATGTGTGCAAGTGCATTAATGTGCAATAAGTGTAGGTAATTGCTAGGAAACCCTCTCAATCCTCCACCTCACCTCCCTTGGCCGAAATTCTCCTCCCTCTACTGCACTTAATCAATTATTTCTCATATTTTATCATTCTAAACTCACAAAATCCTCAAATTTCTGAAACCTATCACAAAAATACCAAAAGCTTTGGATTTCTTGATCTTGATCACTTGGAGATAGGGAAAAGCTTGGACTTGAGAGCAAAGTTGTTAGGTATATCCCCTCTACTGTTAAATTGTAGTTTTTGTGTGGTTTCGATCGTTAATTTCTGCATAGAACGTAGTTTATATCGATTGAGGCGATATCGGGTTTTTAGTGTCTTTTTAGAGATATTAGTATCTGCTGTGACCTAGGAATTTTAGTGGTGGAATCAACAACTTCAGAGGAGTGTGCAGGTTGACCTGAGACACCACCTAGGAGACGGGGACCATCCCACCGGCCGGGGCCGGCGAGACTTAAGGAGGGGGCCGGCGACGCCGGCCGACTTAGAGAGTTTTGGGGTGGGGTTCCTGTGGGTAGTTGTCTGCTGTTATTTGGGGTTGTTTGGTACTGTTGATTTACTTAGTAAATACAGTATGCAAAATCTGGGATCGATTACCTATAATCGTGTGTTTTGAGTTCGCGTGTTACGTGTTGCGACACGAGTCGTGTGTCGTGCTGCGACGTACTCAGTTTGGGTTTAGGTATCGTTTCGTGTGTTTGCACTAGACGTGTATTCGTGAGTTGGTTTCGTGCGTTGATGCGTTTAATATTACGTAGTTTTACGTTATTGTGATTGCTTCTGAGATGTTCGCTTTATTTCTTGTGTTTATGATATTATAGCGTCGCAAGCGGGGACTTCAGACGCTGCGTACAAAGGGAAGCAGGTGGTCGGATCTTCATAGCTGGAGACCACAGTGTGAGTAGATTTAACATCTACGGGGAATCGCCCGTATGGCGCTACGCGTCGGGGCTAGATATGATATAATATTAGCCGTATGATCATTTGCTTATATAGAGACATTGCATGATTCATGTTGCATATAGTTACTTGTGCTTAGTACTGTACCTGTTGTACACTACACTATTATCGACAGTCCATGTTGCACGAGCACCAATGATATGCTACACACACCCTGTCGGTAATTGCCATGACACTCACAATACAAATGCTTATTGTATACCTTGCTATTAGTTAGCGACATTAAACTGTTATACTTGTGCGACAATGCATATTACATAGAACATACCTGTATACCTACATGCTCATATGTATACCATGCTATATTACTCGTTCGCACATGTACCTTGCTATTGTTATATGATCACTTTTTATTGCATATATATCAGTGGTATGGGACGCTGTATATATATGTATTCTGGATTTGGATATTACAGTTTTTATAGCATATATATCAGTGGTATGGGACGCTGTATATATATGTATTTTGGATTTGGATTTACATGATTTGTATTGCATATATATCGGTGGTATGGGACGCTGTATATATATGTATTCTGGATTTGGCGATTCATTCCGTGATATGCTCATATTGATGTTTTATGTTGCATATGCTACTTTTTATGGATTTATGCATTTGAGATGCGATATGGGAAATTAAGGTGTCGATGTTGGGCACTTAATTTCCGAGAGATATATGGGATTTGACAGACCGATACGTGGAAACGCAAGTATCGAGGTTGGATACTTGGTTTTCGAGGAACGTATGAATATCAGAAAGACCGATACGTGGAAACGCAAGTATCGAGGTGGGATACTTGGTTTTCGAGTAACGTATGAATATCAGAAAGACCGATACGTGGAAACGCAAGTATCGAGGTTGGATACTTGGTTTTCGAGGAACGTATGGATATCAGTATTTATGTGTCGATGATAGGCACTGGTTTTTATGATGTTTTTGAGTGTCGATGTTTGACACTCAGGTTTCATTGAGATGTGCAGGATTTGAGGGCCGATCTGAGGGCCGATCTGAGTATTTTGGGATTTGGGTGTTGATGAGTTACACCGTGTTTTCCATGCTTATGATTTGTGCATGAGATTATTTACTATCCCGCACTCAGTATTCACTTGATATGGATATCATGATAGTTGCATATTCATATTGTCATACTCATGCTATCAGTTCACATGTTATTGATCATTGCTGTTAGTGTATACTTGCGATTACTGTATGATGTTAATTACTATTCACGAGTTGGCAACTCATCCCCGTTGTGCCACAGTGTTTTGCAGGACTTACCCTCTGAGTAGTCGCGGCAGGGCAGCTTATCATCACTACTTTTGGGATACCGCTACCTTGGGCAGTGAGGCCGTTGCTTTATAGGTGGGTTTGCGGTTATCCGTTGTACATTGTATATCATTTTTTTGGTTGGATCTAGTATTCTCCATCTACCCTTGTTGTATATGACTTAGAGACGACTTGTGAGAGATTAGTGTTGTATTATATTGGTTTTGGGAACCGTGCTCGTAGAAGCAGGTTATTTTGGAGATGTTTACTTCTTTATATAGTCGTTCTCTTGATATTTCTTCGCTTTGGCGTCGTATACTTGTTGTGGTGATTGTCTCCGCCGGTGGGGCGTGATTTTTCTCCCACTTGGGATGATTTATATTTTATCTGTGTTGTACCCGTTTACGGGGCTAGTTTTACAAAGGAGGTGCTGCCGAAATTTTTATGAAAGAAAACTAGAGTTAGAGATTTTAAATGGCGACTCCTAACACTTTTAAATTATGTTTTCTCCGTTGATCCAGTTTTGGGTGGTTTAGATTTCTGGGTTTTCGGCTTACTTAAGTTACGTACGCCTGTAGACGTTACATAGTTTAAGTGCCGGTTACGGGCCGAATTTGCGGGTCGTGACAAAGTTGGTATCAGAGCGTTAGGTTTTACCTTTCGGAGTCTAGGATGACCTTGGTATGATGGAGTAGGTAGCTTAAGCAGAGTGACGTAGCGTGTGTATGTTCTGCGGCATACTTATGACACGGTACTCCGCCTATGTGACCTTAGGACTTGTTGATTGATATTCCTTCCGTGATTGATATACATCTTGTGATTCGATTTCCGTTTCCTTATCGAATCTTGTTTCAATTTATAGCCCATATGCCGCCGAAGACTACGAGGGCTCAGAGAGCGGCCGTGAGGGCCGAGGTCAGGGTTGACTCGCCGGAGGCGAGGACTGACCGGGATGGTACGCCTGTTGTACCGGAGTATATTGCTATGATTGGAGCTGGTATGCAGGATCTGTGCCAGATTGTGGGGACTTTGGTAGAGACCATCCGAGCGCAGGGGCAGGCAGTTGTTCCACCCGCTGCGGAGGCTACGATGGTACCTACGGTTCCGGTAGTTGCAGTTGCAGCTCCGGAGGTTATTGCTGTGTCGTTGACGGATTTCATGAGGTTGAGACCTCCGGTGTTTACGGGCACAGATGCTACTGAGGATCCGCAGTCGTTTATCGACCGGATGGCCAGGATTTGTCGCTCATTCCGATGTTCCGACGAGAGATGGGTAGAGTTTGCCAGTTTTCGTCTGGAGGGCATGGCCCAGAAGTGGTGTGAGTCGTTGGAGAGGGGCAGAGCCGCTGGTCTTGCTCCTATGACCTGGGCTGAGTTTGTGACGTCTTTTCTCGTTCGTTTTCTTCCACCGAGCGTCAGGGATGCGCGAGCGCGCAGATTTGAGTCTTTACGTCAGACGCCGGTGATGACGGTGTCGGATTATGATGTATTGTTTACTGAGCTGTCGATATATGCTCCATACCTGGTGGCGACTGAGGAGATGAGGGTGAAGAGGTTTGTTCGAGGCCTACTTACCCAGATATTCTTAGCCATCAGCATTCAGCATTGTGACACGTATGCGGCAGCGGTGGATGCAGCTCTTTCGGTAGAGGAGCGTTTAGCTGAGTCATCAGTTGCTCCAGGACCGAAGAGAGTTCGTATAGGTGATTCGGCAGCGAGGCAGACGTTTAGACGTCGAGACAGTTTTCGTTCTGATAGTGGCGGTTCGGGACGAGGTAGACTTTATGGTTCTTACCCTCAGGATGATCGGCAGTTTGCTTCGGGATTTTACCGGTGCGGTAGTTTTGGTCATCGGATTCGAGATTGTACGGAGCCGCGTATGAACGAGCCAGCTGTACCGCAGGTTACCTTACCACCTTCTCCACCTCAGAAAGCGTTGCCTCTTGTTCCTGTAGTTGCGCCGCGTCAGACTCCTGTTCAGCGAGGTCGTGGTCGCGGAGGTTTTGTACCGAGAGGTCGAGGTGGCAGAGGCAGAGGACAGCCAGTAGCCGGTAGAGGTCAGGCTAGGGTTTTTGCCTTGACTCACCAGGACGCTCAGGCGTCCAATGCCGTGGTTTCAGGTACTCTTTCTGTATGTTCTTATGATGCGCATGTTCTTTTTGATCCGGGATCCACGCATTCGTATGTTTCTACGCACTTCGTGCCGAGGTTAGGCCGAGAGTCGTGTTTGCTGGATCAGCCGCTGATCGTGACTACTCCTATGGGGGAGTCGTTTGTTGCGCGTTATGTGTTTCGATCTTGTGTCGTCCATATTGGTGACAGAGATCTGCCCGTCGACTTGATCCTTCTGGAGATGTTGGACTTCGACGTGTTGTTGGGCATGGATTGGCTAGCTACTTGCTATGCGTCCGTGGATTGCCGCGAGAAGACAGTTGGATTTTGTTTTCCCGGCGAGTCAGTGTTCGTTATGCAGGGGGACCGTAGTGCCGCCCCTCACAGCTTGATTTCTATTTTGTGCGCTAGTCGGCTTTTGAGGAGGGGATGTCGGGGATTCTTGGCGTTCATTCATGATACTGGAGCCACAGTGGAGTTGTTGGACCAGGTTTCTACCGTGCGAGAGTTTCCCGATGTTTTTCCCGATGAGCTACCTGGGTTGCCGCCAGAGCGCGATATTGAGTTTTGCATTGATCTGATTCCTGGCATGGAGCCTATTTCTATACCGCCTTATCGGATGGCTCCGGCAGAGCTTAGAGAGCTTAAAGATCAATTGCAAGAGTTGCTTGATTTGGGACTTGTGCGTCCAAGTGTTTCGCCGTGGGGAGCTCCTGTTCTGTTCGTCAAGAAGAAGGACGGCAGTTTGAGGTTATGTGTGGATTATCGTCAGTTGAACCGTGTTACGGTGCGGAACAAGTATCCTTTACCCCGCATTGACGATTTATTCGATCAGCTCCAGGGTGCGAAACATTTTTCGAAGATTGATTTGCGTTCGGGTTATCATCAGTTGCGGGTTCGGGATGATGACATTCCGAAGACTGCTTTTCGTACACGCTATGGGCATTATGAGTTTTTGGTGATGTCGTTCGGACTCACCAATGCGCCAGCAGCGTTCATGGATCTGATGAACCGGATTTTCAGGCCGTTCCTCGACCAGTTCATTATCGTGTTTATTGATGACATACTGGTTTACTCTAGGAGTCGAGAGGAGCATGAGCGGCACTTGGGGATTACTTTGCAGATATTGAGAGAGCACCAGCTGTATGCTAAATTCTCAAAGTGCGCGTTTTGGCTTGATCGAGTGGACTTCCTGGGTCATGTGGTGACTAGTGATGGGATTCTGGTGGACCCGAGGAAGATCGAGGCTGTACAGCTTTGGCCCAGACCTGTATCGGTGACTGAGGTCCGCAGCTTTTTGGGCTTAGCTGGTTATTATCGCCGTTTTGTGTAGGATTTTTCGAGTATCGCTGCACCGCTGACTGGATTGACCCGGAAGGGGGTTCCTTTTCTCTGGACTGATGCGTGCGAGCAGAGTTTTCAGCAGTTGAAGACTCGGTTGACGACAGCACCAGTTCTTTCTTTACCTTCTGGATCGGGAGGCTACGTTGTGTATTGTGATGCTTCTCGAGTGGGGCTCGGCTGTGTTTTGATGCAGCATGATAGGGTGATTGCATATGCTTCTAGGCAGTTGAAGAAGCACGAGCAGAATTACCCCACTCACGATCTTGAGATGGCTGCGGTAGTCTTTGCGTTGAAGATCTGGAGGCACTACTTGTATGGAGAGTCGTGTCTGATCTTCACGGATCACAAGAGTCTGAAGTACATCTTCCAGCAGAGAGATCTGAACCTGAGACAGCGCCGATGGATGGAGCTAGTGAAGGATTATGATTGTGAGATCTTTTATCACCCGGGCAGGGCGAATGTGGTAGCCGATGCTTTGAGTAGTAGGCCCGTGGGTAGCTTGTCCCAGCTGAGCGCCGTTCGGTAACAGTCTTCTGCAGATTGGCAGCTCTTGTGTGATAGTAGAGTGCAGTTCGAGTTCACCTCCACTGGGGGACAGTTTGCTCATGTCCGCGCCCGTCCTCTACTTGTTGATCGTATTCGTGAGGCGCAACCCAGTGATGCTCGTTTGTCTGAGATTCTTGAGCTTGTTCGACAGGGTACAGTTTCGGAGTTCACGATTGATGACCAGGGTGTGCTACGATGCGGGACTCGCTTGTGTGTACCGGATGTTGATGGGTTGAGACGCGAGATCCTAGAGCAGGCACATCAGTCGGCCTTTAGCGTTCATCCAGGTTCCACCAAGATGTACCGGGACTTGAGAGACTACTACTGGTGGGAAGGGATGAAGCGCGATATTTCGGACTTCGTTTCGAGGTGCCTGACTTGTCAGCAAGTCAAGGCTGAGCATCAGAGACCGGCTGGAGAGTTGCAGCCTTTACCCATTCCGGTGTGGAAATGGGAGCAGATTTCCATGGACTTTATTGTGGGTCTACCCAGGACCAGTAGAGGGTATGACTCCATTTGGGTTATTGTAGACCGGTTGACGAAAGCGGCTCACTTCCTTCCAGTGAAGACCACTTTCGGCTATGCTCAGTACGCTCAGCTTTATATAGATGAGATTGTGCGTTTGCACGGTGTTCCCACATGCATAGTATCCGACAGAGGTACCCAGTTTACTAGCCGTCTATGGCAGAAGCTTCAGGAAGCTTTGGGTACCAGATTGAGTTTTAGCACCGCTTTTCATCCGCAGACAGATGGTCAGACGGAGCGGACTATTCAGACTCTGGAGGATATGCTCCGTGCATGTGTGCTTGATTTTGGGGGCAGTTGGGATCGTCACTTGCCGTTGATTGAGTTCTCCTATAATAACAGCTTTCAGGAGACTATTCAGATGGCACCTTTTGAAGCTTTATATGGTAGGAAGTGTCGATCGCCAGTCTGTTGGACCGAGCTTAGTGAGAGTTTGGTGTTGGGACCCCAGCTTGTTCAGGAGACTACGGAGAAGATCCAGCTGATTCAGGACAGGATGAGAGCAGCCCAGTGCAGGCAGAAGTCTTATGCCGACCGTCGTCGTCGCAGACTTGAGTTCGCAGTGGGAGATCATGTATTCCTGAAGATTTCTCCGTTGAAGGGCGTTATGCGATTTGGGAAGAGAGGGAAGCTCAGTCCCAGATTTGTAGGTCCTTTCGAGATCCTCGAGCGAGTGGGTTCGGTTGCTTATCGTTTAGCGCTCCCGCCTAGTTTTCCAGATGTTCACCCCGTTTTTCATGTGTCGATGCTTCGTAAATACCTTCATGATCCTTCTCATATGATTCAGCACGAGACCGTTCAGCTTGAGCGTGATCTTTCGTTCACCGAGCAGCCGATAGTTATTTTGGATCGGCAGGTGAAGAAACTTCGGTCTAGGGACTTGCCTTCTGTAAAGGTTCTGTGGCGTAGTCCGACTGGTGAGGAGATCACTTGGGAGATCGAGAGCGAGATGCGGAAGAAATTCCCTCATCTTTTTGAAGGTACGTTTAGTATGAAATTGTAATTCGGGGACCGAATTTCTATAAGGGGGGAGATTGTAACGTTTTGGAAATCGTTATGCGATTTCGTTCGTTTTAGGGTAAGTTTGTCAGTATTTTCCGTTTTTACCCGACTGTGAACAAACGACCATATAGACTTGCCAGCACCTAGATTAGCTAAAATAAAGCTAGTGCGCGAACGTTGGGAGTATATGGGACGTTTTGGTTTAATTTGGTTTTTCCCAATTTTTAATATTATTTTAATGCGGTATTCAAATTTTGGGAAAATTTCTATTTGCGATCTTTTCTTTAAAACTTTTGAGTTAGGAAATCCTTCTCACTTTACCCTAGGGATTTTGTGTGGACTAGGATTTAAGTAGGGAATTAAAAGAAAAAGAAAAGAAAGAGATAAAGGAGATGCATGCATGTGTGTGTATGTGTGCAAGTGCATTAATGGGCAATAAGTGTAGGTAATTGCTAGGAAACCCTCTCAATCATCCACCTCACCTCCCTTGGCCGAAATTCTCCTCCCTCTACTGCACTTAATCAATTATTTCTCATATTTTATCATTCTAAACTCACAAAATCCTCAAATTTCTGAAACCTATCACAAAAATACCAAAAGCTTTGGATTTCTTGATCTTGATCACTTGGAGATAGGGAAAAGCTTGGACTTGAGAGCAAAGTTGTTAGGTATATCCCCTCTACTGTTAAATTGTAGTTTTTGTGTGGTTTCGATCGTTAATTTCTGCATAGAACGTAGTTTATATCGATTGAGGCGATATCAGGTTTTTAGTGTCTTTTTAGAGATATTAGTATCTGCTGTGACCTGGGAATTTTAGTGGTGGAATCAACAACTTCAGAGGAGTGTGCAGGTTGACCTGAGACACCACCTAGGAGACGGGGACCATCCCACCGGCCGGGGTCGGCGAGACTTAAGGAGGGGGCCGGCGACGCCGGCCGACTTGGAGAGTTTTGGGGTGGGGTTCCTGTGGGTAGTTGTCTGCTGTTATTTGGGGTTGTTTGGTACTGTTGATTTACTTAGTAAATACAGTATGCAAAATCTGGGATCGATTACCTATAATCGTGTGTTTTGAGTTCGCGTGTTACGTGTTGCGACACGAGTCGTGTGTCGTGCTGCGACGTACTCAGTTTGGGTTTAGGTATCGTTTCGTGTGTTTGCACTAGACGTGTATTCGTGAGTTGGTTTCGTGCGTTGATGCGTTTTATATTACGTAGTTTTACGTTATTGTGATTGCTTCTGAGATGTTCGCTTTATTTCTTGTGTTTGTGATATTATAGCGTCGCAAGCGGGGACTTCAGACGCTGCGAACAAAGGGAAGCAGGTGGTCGGATCTTCATAGCTGGAGACCACAGTGTGAGTAGATTTAACATCTATGGGGAATCGCCCGTATGGCGCTACGCGTCGGGGCTAGATATGATATAATATTAGCCGTATGATCATTTGCTTATATAGAGACATTGCATGATTCATGTTGCATATAGTTACTTGTGCTTAGTACTGTACCTGTTGTACACTACACTATTATCGACAGTCCATGTTGCACGAGCACCAATGATATGCTACACACACCCTGTCGGTAATTGCCATGACACTCACAATACAAATGCTTATTGTATACCTTGCTATTAGTTAGCGACATTAAACTGTTATACTTGTGCGACAATGCATATTACATAGAACATACCTGTATACCTACATGCTCATATGTATACCATGCTATATTACTCGTTCGCACATGTACCTTGCTATTGTTATATGATCACTTTTTATTGCATATATATCAGTGGTATGGGACGCTGTATATATATGTATTCTGGATTTGGATATTACAGTTTTTATAGCATATATATCAGTGGTATGGGACGCTGTATATATATGTATTTTGGATTTGGATTTACATGATTTGTATTGCATATATATCGGTGGTATGGGACGCTGTATAGATATGTATTCTGGATTTGGCGATTCATTCCGTGATATGCTCATATTGATGTTTTATGTTGCATATGCTACTTTTTATGGATTTATGCATTTGAGATGCGATATGGGAAATTAAGGTGTCGATGTTGGGCACTTAATTTCCGAGAGATATATGGGATTTGACAGACCGATACGTGGAAACGCAAGTATCGAGGTTGGATACTTGATTTTCGAGGAACGTATGAATATCAGAAAGACCGATACGTGGAAACGCAAGTATCGAGGTGGGATACTTGGTTTTCGAGGAACGTATGAATATCAGAAAGACCGATACGTGGAAACGCAAGTATCGAGGTTGGATACTTGGTTTTCGAGGAACGTATGGATATCAGTATTTATGTGTCGATGATAGGCACTGGTTTTTATGATGTTTTTGAGTGTCGATGTTTGACACTCAGGTTTCATTGAGATGTACAGGATTTGAGGGCCGATCTGAGTATTTTGGGATTTGGGTGTTGATGAGTTACACCGTGTTTTCCATGCTTATGATTTGTGCATGAGATTATTTACTATCCCGCACTCAGTATTCACTTGATATGGATATCATGATAGTTGCATATTCATATTGTCATACTCATGCTATCAGTTCACATGTTATTGATCATTGCTGTTAGTGCATACTTGCGATTACTGTATGATGTTAATTACTATTCACGAGTTGGCAACTCATCCCCGTTATGCCACAGTGTTTTGCAGGACTTACCCTCTGAGTAGTCGCTGCAGGGCAGCTTATCATCACTACTTTTGGGATACCGCTACCTTGGGCAGTGAGGCCGTTGCTTTATAGGTGGGTTTACGGTTATCCGTTGTACATTGTATATCATTTTTTTGGTTGGATCTAGTATTCTCCATCTACCCTTGTTGTATATGACTTAGAGACGACTTGTGAGAGATCAGTGTTGTATTATATTGGTTTTGGGAACCGTGCTCGTAGAAGCAGGTTATTTTGGAGATGTTTACTTCTTTATATAGTCGTTCTCTTGATATTTCTTCGCTTTGGCGTCGTATACTTGTTGTGGTGATTGTCTCCGCCGGTGGGGCGTGATTTTTCTCCCACTTGGGATGATTTATATTTTTGTAACATCTTCAAAAATATAAAATATTAATTTTGGGAATTTTTATAATTTAATATTATTTTATTGATTATTTTAATATTAAATGCAAATAAATAGGAAAAATGTTAGAAAAATTATGAAAAATTATGGAAAATTCTAAAATAGGGTAAATTAGTGAATTATGACATTTTTAAGTTTTTGTGATTAGTTTGACACTAATTTAGTGCTAATCGCGATTAAAATCGCTAATTGGGTTTTTTGGCAATTTTGTGCAAAACTTGCACATATCACTTTTTCTACACTTGTGTATTTTTCTTGACATGGTTTTCATTTGGGTTTACTAGTGATGTGAGAAGGGTTGGGTTTTAAAAGAAAAGGAAAAGAAAAGAAAATGCAATGATGAGGGTAGGTGAGAGAGAGAGGTGGACTTTGACCCTATACCCTTAGCCATTCTCTTCATTCTCATTTCTCTCCCTCTTCCTCTCCCTTGCTGCTGCTGCCCCCTTCTCCATTTCCCTCCCCTCCTCAAGCCATGAATCATCTCTAAAAACACACCAAAACCCCAATCTCCTTTCATTAAAAGTGTGCAAAATCCCTAGATCTACACATGGAGCTAAAGAAGCATGGATTTGGTCACTAGAGGGCAACTCAAGAATTTTCTTGAGTTGCTAATGAAGGTAATTTCTGAACCATTTGCTTAATTATAGCCTTTCCTATAACCCCATGTCAAGATTTTATCGATATTGTGTGATATTATGGAATTGAGGAAAACCTAGTTAGGGTTTGAGTGGAATTGATGTTGCATTATGAAATTGAGCTCAGTTAAGATTATACCAACACCCTAGTGTTTGAATTGAGACCCTAACCTGAAGCTTGAACCCATAATACGGATTTTAGAAACCAATATCGGGGGAAAAACTGGAATCTGCCACTGTTATTTAGAATCTGCTATCACCCGAGATGCCCTAAAATAAAATTGGATTTACAGTGACATGTGCAGGCACCATTGAACCAACACCCCAAACCCTAGCCCCTGCCTCTCCTTCCCGGCCGCCAAAACCTCCTTTCTGGCCGCAATTTGCGGCCAGACCAGAGAGGAATCTCCTCGTTTTGCGTGCCTGGTCCCATTTCATCAATTCTTGGCCCTGGGTACTTCTAGTTTTGACAGATTCTATCTAGGGTGAAATCTGGGACATATATCCTATGTTGTCGTTTTGGATTCGTGTTTCCGTATTCCGTATTTTTGGATTCTGAAATGGTGGAATGTGTTTTGCCTCGACTATTGTCGTTTATACGACGATATAGAGGACTATGGATGGTTTTGAAGGCGTGCCATAGGTTCTCACCTATAGGCCCCCTTATCGTATCGTTTTGGATTTTATGCGCCGTTTTAGATTGGATTTGGTTTTAATGCGCATATACGATATTTTGATGTGTAGGTACCCACGAAGACTTCGGACGACAAGCAAATGCATGGTGATGTCCGCAAATGATGATGCAAGGTGAGTAGATTATATCTACGGGGGAAAGTCGGGTGGATGGCGTATAGCACCCCCGCAGTCCGTAGATAGCTTATTATATAGTATTGTGATATTAGGTGTATTTTGGTTATGTAGGGTCAGAAGTGACTAGTGTAGTTCATAGTCGCGAACCCTAGGATAGAATTACACCTATACCTATACCCTTGCTTTTCACATGTACTTACACTGTGATTGATGATATGTGATGACTTTGGAGATGAGTTGATGATGTGGGCTTGGTGCCCGGAGATCGGTATTTTGATACGATTCATATGTGGGATATGACTTGTGATTCTTGCGGGCTTGGGATGCGTGTTTACCCCCGCATGCATACTTTACCGATGTTACCGTTTGTACTAGACATAGAGTAGTACTCCAGACTATATGATCTGATGATGGTGATATTTGTTATGTGATGAGACAGTGAGATGTTGACCCCTACCCAGCTTTTGGGAATGCCGTACGATGATTTACCGTACGAGCTGATATTGATGATAAATCCGCACTCATAGCTAGAGGATATCTTACGATATGACATTGAGGCGGGATCACCGACTATATATCTACATATATACTTAGACTCAGTTTTAGGTGGTTTCTACACCTACCCCTCCTGATTGACCGGATACTTAGATGTAGTTTGCATAGTAGATACTTCACTGTGGTGTTGACTATAAGATATCTGCTTTTTCATGCTATTCGCATCGCTGGCATATGTTCATTGCTATACTATTATCATGCTGTTAGGACACCAGCACCATTATCGGTGATGCGTATGTTTCACGTACACCGTTTGCCGGCTCACACACTTCATCATCGATAATTGCCATGCCACTACACTGTAGTACTATTGCATTCATGAGATGATTCTTCCTTCGACATATGCACATTACTATTCCATGTTGCATGATTTCCGATATGATTACCTTTCTTTACATGTCGCATACATCATGGATTGATTGCATAGCACATCGTATTGGATTTACTTCTTGATGTGGATTTTCATGTGATTTCTGATTTTGAGGACCGTGGGATTATTTAAGAAAAGATGCTCTTTTATGAAAAACCCGGTTCCCTTGATATGATATTTGGGGCGTCGCCCCGTGTTTTCTCGGTGCTAGAGGATGTACTGAGAGAGGGCTGACCCGGAATGACGGATGCCCGATGGATTGATAGAGGGCTGACCCGGACTGACGGATGCCCGATGGATTGAGAGAGGGATGACCCGGACTGACGGATTCCCGATATATACTCTGAGAGAGGGCTGACCCGGACTGACGGATGCCCGATGGATTGATAGAGGGCTGACCCGGACTGACGGATGCCCGATGGATTGATAGAGGGCTGACCCGGACTGACGGATGCCCGATGGATTGAGAGAGGGATGACCCGGACTGACGGATTCCCGGTATATACTTTGAGAGAGGGCTGACCCGGATTGACGGAGCCCCATATGGATGAGGATTTACGTGTCGATGCTAGGCACGGGTTTTCATGATGTTTTTCCATGATATTGTTTATATCCTCATACTTGCATACATGATGCTTATCGTCAGTGGGTGACGGGTGGACGGGTTCCACATATATACAGACATGGTTCATATACAGACTGGATTTACACTTATCTTACACCAATATTAGTGGTATGGGACGCTAATATATGTGTATTGATATTATTGATATTTCTTCATTGATACTTCATGCAGACATACCTTACACTGATGACATGTTGTTACCTGAGTACCTGGCACTATATACATGATTAGATGTTACCTTGCCACCTTATTACACTCAGATGTACTCTTGTGGATATTTTACTGATCGTTGACTTAGGATATGTCTTGCATTCGATTTATCCTTGTAGATGTTTCTATTCACGAGTTGGCAACTCACCCCCGTTGTGCCACAGTTCTTGCAGGTTCTGCCGTACAGGTTCTATTGCGGCATTTCTGGCACACTTTCTTCTTGCGGGTGACTTGCTTTTGGTAGGTGGATTCTTTTGTATCAAGAATCCCCAGTTTGTATTTATTTTATTCCATTGTATCTAGAAATTGTCCATCAACCCAAAACTTGTATATTCTTTCAGACCTAGACTTCAGTGTTGTTTATTTCGACCTTAGACTCGCGCTTAGTAGTATTGCGGTTTCTTGTTGCTTTTGAGCTTTCTTTTGGATTTGATCCTCGCCACTTGGCGTTGTATATGATCATATCATTGCGTGGTTGTGACCGTCGATTGACGAAGAGCTAGCTCCCGCTTGGGGATGCCTTTATCCATTGCATATATTGATATCCTTGTTTTACCCCATTCGGGGCCAGTTTTGCAAAAGAGACTCTGCCGAAATTTTTAGAAAAGACTTATTGTTTTCAAAACGTACCTTCGGCTTAGTTATTTAAAAACCTTGATTTCAAACCTGTATTCTTCACTTCTTTAAACCAGTTTTCTTTACTTATTCTTCAAAATGGTTTTAGATTTCTGGGCTTTTGGTTTACTTGGATCAGATGGAGTCCTATAGGCTTCATAGGGTTCAAGGGCCAGTCATGTGCTCTTTCGGGTCGTGACAAAGTTGGTATCAGAGCGCTAGGTTGACCTTGGTTCGAGTCTAAGTTGACTATGTGGAGCCTAGGGAGTTGTTTTTATACGGAACTTAGGCTTGACCTTACGGAACTTAGACTTGGTTGAGGGGGTGTAAATCCGAACTTTCGTCGTTTTAGGATGATCCTTGGTTGATGGATTAGGTGACTAAAGTAGAGTGACGTACCGTTGGTATGTTCCGCGGCATACTTACGACACGCCACTCCGCTTAAGGAACCTTAGGATGGACATTTGTTTTGAGATCAGTGATTCTTTCATATCCTGGATTATACATCCATTTGAGATCCCCGATTCTATTAGTTCCATGATCATATCTTCATTGATACTGTTCCTTTCTATGATCATGTATCCACTTTGGATCTGTTGTTTCCTTTCTTGCCTTTGATGTGCTCTCTTTGATACTCGATTGAGATTCCTGTCACCGTGTTTGAGCGCAGTTTGGGCTGCTGCTAGGGTTACGGCCGGTGTGAGCTCGTGTGGTACGAGGGCCGACCTTTGTGTTTTCTGGTGACATGGGAACGTCTCGAGTTAGTGTGGTGATTGTGACCTCTATTGGAGGCGAGTGCTTGGTTTGCACCGGTTGACCGTGCCTTTGTTAGAGCTGCCAGTTGAGAGAGGACTGTAGATGTACAGCATACCTCAGGGATTGTGATGTCGGCTACCGTGCAGACAGATGGACCAGCTGTTGCTGAGATTGTCAGGATGTTGCTTCCGAAGCTTGCGAGCTGAGATTGCCGGAGCTTTCAGGCAGATATGCGACAGATGATAGCTAGTCTACTCGATTTGAGAGACGAAGGTGATTCGTCCTGTTTTGCGCCAGAGCGGGCCCAGTTGAGTTGAAGATTTCCAGTGTGGAGAGTCTTACTCAGACCTAGAGCAGGCTGATTCAGAGATGACCGCTTATGTATTGCCTTTCCTGGAGGATTGAGGCGTTGTTCGGCGTACAGGCGTATGAGCCAGTTGTTGCTGCAAATGATGAGATATCGCCCAGATGGTTGGAGCTACTGCAGCATGAGCATGTTCTTAGAGAGATGATAGCGAGTTGCTAGTCACCGAGGATGGATGACCAGGACGTGTGGTGAGTTCGCTTACCCCGATGCGAGGTCATCAGGTGGATTGATTCCAGCTAGAGACGACTTCACGCAGGTTCGTGAGAGTCGATTGAGACGATCGAATGTCAGGAGCCATTTTCCAAGTTTAAAGTATACGGAAAGACATGCAGGTGATTCTATGGACCCTCTAGAAGAATGAAACCCTAACTCGACTTAATGACCGTGTGACAGCCTTTGAACCTTAGGGTTTACGGCGGTTCCGCGGCGCCATTAGTGAGGCTTGGGTTTGCCCTTCTACGGCTGGACCACCGACGCTGTGGCATGTACTCGATACTATTAAACTGTACCCGAGATGTGAGCTCTTGGGGGATTATGAGGATCTGACGAGTCGATCGGATGGTTCGACATCTTTCGGACATTGTGATGGGACACTGCTTGGGAGACTCCAGATGCGAGGATAGCCGTCGGAGCGCAGTTTGTGTAGCCATGATGAGACGAGTCCGAATCAGTCGACATTTGGGCAGAGTTCAGCATTGTCGACGAGGTAGTTGACCAAGTTCGGATAGAGGAACTTAACCAGATGCGTTGCGAATTGATCAAGGATGGACGAGTGATGAGTATTCCTCCGATGGTTGAGACGTGTTCCCGAGGACCAGTTCGGCCTGATATCTGCCACAGAGTGATGAAGCTACAGAGTACGAGATTTTGGGTCCGTGTGAGAGACTTCAGATTGACCGTGGCCGAGACAGTGCAGTGCATAGTAGCTTGGCGTGACGTCATAGTGGACGACGATAGAGGCAGTTGGAACAAGAGGTTCGTGTGAGACCCTGACGAGCTGTCATTACTTCCCGTCGAGACTAGAGACCTGAGATGCTTACGGAGACGTTGCGATGTGACCAGTTTCTGGAGAAATATTGTGCTGAGGACACAGATGCCCTTTGAGCGAGAAGAGGTTATGCAGGAGAGCTAGCCTCTGTACAGATCGGCATAGGCATGATTGGAAGAGACCTTGAGCAGGATTCCTTCCAGGACATAGCTGCCATGATGTTGCACCCAGGATCGGATGTGTGACGTGCTTTCAGAGAGCCAGAGGCCGACGCCAGTGATATGCTGCCTTACGAGTGGTCGTGAGGTTTGACCGAGAGGTGACCAGAGAAGTACCAGAACGGAATCGTCCCCGTTAGCACATCTGACAGGGCCGATGAGCCGATTGACTGTGAGATTGGTAACCCCAAGGGAGGATAAGGGCCCAGAGGGTCAGAGGACGCCAGATCGTGAGCAAGAGGCAGGCAGATATCCCGCGCTGCTAGCAGTGGATTGCACCGACTCCTTCTCGACCTTGAAGGAGGAACTACTGACGGCGGTATTTATGATTTGTGATTTTGTGATTTGATTATCACGTATCCGTCATTTTGGATTTCGGTATTTTGGGCGTTCTGTTGCATGATTTAGTTTTGGTGACTGAATTTCATGATATTGGTTTCATGCACCCACTGGACTTTTATATATTTTACGCAGAGTTTTCATGCATTTTAGTGTTATGCTTTGATTCGTGCACGCTGATGCACACGGTTGTGAGATTCTCCTTTGCGGTACACCTGATTTTTTCTGTCAGGCACACACGTTGCCTACGACAGATGTTTTGTGCACACCCGTTGCACCTAGATGTTGTTTTGTGCACCTGTTTAGCACATATATGGATTTTTGATTTCAGTGCGCACCAGACGCACAGGATTGTGTTATGTACATTTTTGAGATTTATTCCCTTTGGAGCAGTACCTTTTATGATGTTGGGTTTTTGCTTTCATGCTGAGCAGGACTAGTCAGTAGACGATACCTGGATATACTTTTGCATGTTTTACATCAGCTTTTTACGTGTATAGATTGGATGTCTACATGTGTAGTTTCGATCCATATCATATCGGTTTTGTATTGGATTTGACATTGTGTTTTTACATCGACTCCGATGATTGCGGGATGCTTGACGGATTTTTGTTTTTGAGTTATCTGCTCAGTACCCTTGCGCATGCATTGCGCTGTGACATTCTTTGTGTTGATGATTTCGGAGCCCCGACGACTTTGGTTTATTACTGAGATTGTTTTAGTAGTGGGGGTTAAATTTAAATTCGGGGACCGAATTTCTTTAAGGGGGGTAGATTGTAACATCTTCAAAAATATAAAATATTAATTTTGGGAATTTTTATAATTTAATATTATTTTATTGATTATTTTAATATTAAATGCAAATAAATAGGAAAAATGTTAGAAAAATTATGAAAAATTATGGAAAATTCTAAAATAGGGTAAATTAGTGAATTATGACATTTTTAAGTTTTTGTGATTAGTTTGACACTAATTTAGTGCTAATCGCGATTAAAATCGCTAATTGGGTTTTTTGGCAATTTTGTGCAAAACTTGCACATATCACTTTTTCTACACTTGTGTATTTTTCTTGACATGGTTTTCATTTGGGTTTACTAGTGATGTGAGAAGGGTTGGGTTTTAAAAGAAAAGGAAAAGAAAAGAAAATGCAATGATGAGGGTAGGTGAGAGAGAGAGGTGGACTTTGACCCTATACCCTTAGCCATTCTCTTCATTCTCATTTCTCTCCCTCTTCCTCTCCCTTGCTGCTGCTGCCCCCTTCTCCATTTCCCTCCCCTCCTCAAGCCATGAATCATCTCTAAAAACACACCAAAACCCCAATCTCCTTTCATTAAAAGTGTGCAAAATCCCTAGATCTACACATGGAGCTAAAGAAGCATGGATTTGGTCACTAGAGGGCAACTCAAGAATTTTCTTGAGTTGCTAATGAAGGTAATTTCTGAACCATTTGCTTAATTATAGCCTTTCCTATAACCCCATGTCAAGATTTTATCGATATTGTGTGATATTATGGAATTGAGGAAAACCTAGTTAGGGTTTGAGTGGAATTGATGTTGCATTATGAAATTGAGCTCAGTTAAGATTATACCAACACCCTAGTGTTTGAATTGAGACCCTAACCTGAAGCTTGAACCCATAATACGGATTTTAGAAACCAATATCGGGGGAAAAACTGGAATCTGCCACTGTTATTTAGAATCTGCTATCACCCGAGATGCCCTAAAATAAAATTGGATTTACAGTGACATGTGCAGGCACCATTGAACCAACACCCCAAACCCTAGCCCCTGCCTCTCCTTCCCGGCCGCCAAAACCTCCTTTCTGGCCGCAATTTGCGGCCAGACCAGAGAGGAATCTCCTCGTTTTGCGTGCCTGGTCCCATTTCATCAATTCTTGGCCCTGGGTACTTCTAGTTTTGACAGATTCTATCTAGGGTGAAATCTGGGACATATATCCTATGTTGTCGTTTTGGATTCGTGTTTCCGTATTCCGTATTTTTGGATTCTGAAATGGTGGAATGTGTTTTGCCTCGACTATTGTCGTTTATACGACGATATAGAGGACTATGGATGGTTTTGAAGGCGTGCCATAGGTTCTCACCTATAGGCCCCCTTATCGTATCGTTTTGGATTTTATGCGCCGTTTTAGATTGGATTTGGTTTTAATGCGCATATACGATATTTTGATGTGTAGGTACCCACGAAGACTTCGGACGACAAGCAAATGCATGGTGATGTCCGCAAATGATGATGCAAGGTGAGTAGATTATATCTACGGGGGAAAGTCGGGTGGATGGCGTATAGCACCCCCGCAGTCCGTAGATAGCTTATTATATAGTATTGTGATATTAGGTGTATTTTGGTTATGTAGGGTCAGAAGTGACTAGTGTAGTTCATAGTCGCGAACCCTAGGATAGAATTACACCTATACCTATACCCTTGCTTTTCACATGTACTTACACTGTGATTGATGATATGTGATGACTTTGGAGATGAGTTGATGATGTGGGCTTGGTGCCCGGAGATCGGTATTTTGATACGATTCATATGTGGGATATGACTTGTGATTCTTGCGGGCTTGGGATGCGTGTTTACCCCCGCATGCATACTTTACCGATGTTACCGTTTGTACTAGACATAGAGTAGTACTCCAGACTATATGATCTGATGATGGTGATATTTGTTATGTGATGAGACAGTGAGATGTTGACCCCTACCCAGCTTTTGGGAATGCCGTACGATGATTTACCGTACGAGCTGATATTGATGATAAATCCGCACTCATAGCTAGAGGATATCTTACGATATGACATTGAGGCGGGATCACCGACTATATATCTACATATATACTTAGACTCAGTTTTAGGTGGTTTCTACACCTACCCCTCCTGATTGACCGGATACTTAGATGTAGTTTGCATAGTAGATACTTCACTGTGGTGTTGACTATAAGATATCTGCTTTTTCATGCTATTCGCATCGCTGGCATATGTTCATTGCTATACTATTATCATGCTGTTAGGACACCAGCACCATTATCGGTGATGCGTATGTTTCACGTACACCGTTTGCCGGCTCACACACTTCATCATCGATAATTGCCATGCCACTACACTGTAGTACTATTGCATTCATGAGATGATTCTTCCTTCGACATATGCACATTACTATTCCATGTTGCATGATTTCCGATATGATTACCTTTCTTTACATGTCGCATACATCATGGATTGATTGCATAGCACATCGTATTGGATTTACTTCTTGATGTGGATTTTCATGTGATTTCTGATTTTGAGGACCGTGGGATTATTTAAGAAAAGATGCTCTTTTATGAAAAACCCGGTTCCCTTGATATGATATTTGGGGCGTCGCCCCGTGTTTTCTCGGTGCTAGAGGATGTACTGAGAGAGGGCTGACCCGGAATGACGGATGCCCGATGGATTGATAGAGGGCTGACCCGGACTGACGGATGCCCGATGGATTGAGAGAGGGATGACCCGGACTGACGGATTCCCGATATATACTCTGAGAGAGGGCTGACCCGGACTGACGGATGCCCGATGGATTGATAGAGGGCTGACCCGGACTGACGGATGCCCGATGGATTGATAGAGGGCTGACCCGGACTGACGGATGCCCGATGGATTGAGAGAGGGATGACCCGGACTGACGGATTCCCGGTATATACTTTGAGAGAGGGCTGACCCGGATTGACGGAGCCCCATATGGATGAGGATTTACGTGTCGATGCTAGGCACGGGTTTTCATGATGTTTTTCCATGATATTGTTTATATCCTCATACTTGCATACATGATGCTTATCGTCAGTGGGTGACGGGTGGACGGGTTCCACATATATACAGACATGGTTCATATACAGACTGGATTTACACTTATCTTACACCAATATTAGTGGTATGGGACGCTAATATATGTGTATTGATATTATTGATATTTCTTCATTGATACTTCATGCAGACATACCTTACACTGATGACATGTTGTTACCTGAGTACCTGGCACTATATACATGATTAGATGTTACCTTGCCACCTTATTACACTCAGATGTACTCTTGTGGATATTTTACTGATCGTTGACTTAGGATATGTCTTGCATTCGATTTATCCTTGTAGATGTTTCTATTCACGAGTTGGCAACTCACCCCCGTTGTGCCACAGTTCTTGCAGGTTCTGCCGTACAGGTTCTATTGCGGCATTTCTGGCACACTTTCTTCTTGCGGGTGACTTGCTTTTGGTAGGTGGATTCTTTTGTATCAAGAATCCCCAGTTTGTATTTATTTTATTCCATTGTATCTAGAAATTGTCCATCAACCCAAAACTTGTATATTCTTTCAGACCTAGACTTCAGTGTTGTTTATTTCGACCTTAGACTCGCGCTTAGTAGTATTGCGGTTTCTTGTTGCTTTTGAGCTTTCTTTTGGATTTGATCCTCGCCACTTGGCGTTGTATATGATCATATCATTGCGTGGTTGTGACCGTCGATTGACGAAGAGCTAGCTCCCGCTTGGGGATGCCTTTATCCATTGCATATATTGATATCCTTGTTTTACCCCATTCGGGGCCAGTTTTGCAAAAGAGACTCTGCCGAAATTTTTAGAAAAGACTTATTGTTTTCAAAACGTACCTTCGGCTTAGTTATTTAAAAACCTTGATTTCAAACCTGTATTCTTCACTTCTTTAAACCAGTTTTCTTTACTTATTCTTCAAAATGGTTTTAGATTTCTGGGCTTTTGGTTTACTTGGATCAGATGGAGTCCTATAGGCTTCATAGGGTTCAAGGGCCAGTCATGTGCTCTTTCGGGTCGTGACAATTTTATCTGTGTTGTACCCGTTTAGGGGCTAGTTTTACAAAGGAGGTGCTGCCGAAATTTTTATGAAAGAAAACTAGAGTTAGAGATTTTAAATGGCGACTCCTAACACTTTTAAATTATGTTTTCTCCGTTGATCCAGTTTTGGGTGGTTTAGATTTCTGGGTTTTCGGCTTACTTAAGTTACGTACGCCTGTAGACGTTACGTAGTTTAAGTGCCGGTTACGGGCCGAATTTGCGGGTCGTGACAGATTTGATGAACCGTACATTCGGGCCGTATCTTGACTTGTTCATCATCGTATTTATCGATGATATCTTGGTGTACTCCCGGAGCAGAGAGGAGCACGAGCAGCACTTGCAGATTACGTTACAGACTCTGAGGGAGCACCAGCTGTTCGCAAAGTTCTCCAAGTGTGCATTCTGGCTGGACAGCGTCGGATTCTTGGGTCATGTGGTTACGAGAGACGGCATATGTGTGGACCCGAAGAAGATTGAGGCTGTTCAGCAGTGGCCCCGACCTACATCGGTTACTAAGATCCGTAGTTTTCTAGGCCTGGCAGGCTACTGCAGGCGTTTTGTTCAGGACTTCTCCCGTATAGCTGCACCTTTGACCGGTTTGACCCGGAAGGGAGTTCCTTTCGTTTGGACAGAGGAGTGCGAGCGCAGTTTTCAGCAGCTACGGACTTGTTTGGCTACGGCGCTGGTATTATCTTTGCCTTCGGGATTAGGCGGATTTGTGGTCTACTGTGATGCTTCGCGAGTAGGGTTAGGATGCGTATTGATGCAGCATGGCCGGGTGATCGCATATGCTTCTCGGCAGTTGAAGAAGCATGAACAGAACTACCCCACTCACGATTTGGAGATGGCTGCAGTGGTCTTTGCACTGAAGATTTGGCGACATTACCTATACGGCGAGTCGTGTCAGATATTCACCGATCACAAGAGCTTAAAATACATATTTCAGCAGCGAGACCTGAACCTCAGACAGCGTCGTTGGATGGAGTTGGTGAAAGACTACGACTGCGAGATCTTATATCACCCAGGCAAGGCGAATGTGGTGGCAGATGCGTTGAGTAGGAGGCCCGGGGGTAGTCTATCCTTTTTGCGCGCAGTGCAGAGGCAGTCATCAGCAGATTGGCAGATGTTATACGACAGCCGAGTTGAGTTCGAGTTCACTCAGACAGGGGGACAGCTCGCGCATGTTCGTGCACGCCCACAGTTGCTTGACCGTATATATGAGGCACAACGCAGTGACGACCGTTGCTCAGAGATCATGGCACAGATGGGACAGGGCAGATTTTTCGAGTTCGTGATTGACGATCAGGGGATTTTACTCTCTGGATCTAGACTGTGCGTACCAGATGCTGATGGATTACGGCGCGACATTCTTGAGGAGGCACACCGATCAGTGTATAGTGTCCACCCCGGTTCCACCAAGATGTACCATGATATGAGAGAGACCTACTGTTGGGACGGGATAAAGAGGGACATTGCGGAGTTTGTATCGAGATGCCTGACTTGTCAGCAAGTCAAGGCCGAGCACCAGAGGCCCGCAGGAGAGCTACAGCCATTACCCATTCCGGAGAGGAAATGGGAGCAGATTTCGATGGATTTCGTTGTGGGTCTACCCAGGACCAGTCGAGGGTACGACTCCATCTGGGTTATCGTAGATCGATTGATGAAAGCGGCTCACTTCCTGCCAGTGAAGACGACTTTCAGCTTCGCTCTGTATGCTCAGCTCTACATTGAAGAGATCGTGCGACTACATGGCGTACCAACTTGTATCGTGTCAGATCGAGGCACTCAGTTTACCAGCCGACTATGGCAGAGACTTCAGGAGGCTTTGGGCACTCGTTTGAGCTTCAGCACAGCGTTTCATCCGCAGACCGACGGACAGTCAGAGCGAACCATTCAGACTCTCGAGGGCATGCTCAGAGCGTGCGTTTTAGACTTCGGCGGTAGCTGGGATCGTCATTTACCTCTAGTGGAGTTCTCCTACAACAACAGCTTCCAGGATACTATTCAGATGGCACCTTTCGAGGCATTGTATGGGAGGAGATGCAGATCGCCCGTCTGTTGGACAGAGCTCAGCGAGAGCAGCATTTTGGGGCCGCAGCTTGTGGAGGAGACGACAGCGAAGATACAGTTGATCCGAGACCGGATGAGGGTAGCTCAGAGCAGATAGAAATCGTATGCAGACAGGCGCCGTCGCAGGTTAGAGTTCGCAGTTGGCGATCATGTTTTTCTGAAGGTCTCTCCGATGAAGGGCGTGATGCGTTTTGGGCGAAAGGGGAAGCTTAGCCCTAGATTCGTAGGTCCCTTCGAGATCCTCGAGCGTGTCGGCGCTGTTGCATATCGTTTGGCTCTTCCTCCCAGCTTTCCCGATGTTCACCCCGTCTTCCATGTTTCGATGCTCCGTAAGTACCTTCACGACCCTTCGCATGCGATTCAGCACCCGACAGTCCAGCTAGAGCGTGACCTTTCTTTTGCAGAGCAGCCAATGGCCATCCTGGATCGGCAGGTGAAGAAGTTGAGATCGAAGATTATACCAACCGTCAAGGTCCTTTGGCGTAGCCCGAGCAGCGAGGAGGTTACCTGGGAGACCGAGGGCGAGATGAGGGAGAAATATCCCCATCTGTTTGAAGGTACGCGTAGTTATATTTTTAAATTCGGGGACCGAATTTCTTTAAGGGGGGAGATTTTAGCGTCTTGAAAAGTCGTTTTGGTGTTTTGCTGAAAATCGGTGAAAATTCGGTATTTTTCCGAAAACCGTCTTTTTTGTTATTTTGCAGTTTAGGACTAATTATACCTAAAATGGATAGGTAATTGATTGTTTTTAGTAGCTAATGAGTTACTTATGAAATTCTGGTCGTTTAAAAATTTTCCCTAATTTTTCAATTTTTAATATTATTTTAAGCCGGTAAGAAAATACATTAAATTAGCGATAAATACAAATTTAAATGGGCTAAAATTAAGCTTTAAAATCATGTTAATTAAAATCTAGTTTTAACATAAATTTTTAGTATTTTATTTTAAGTTTTAACTAAGTTTTATTATGGAAAGCGAAATTTATTGAATTTTAAGCTAAAACTTGCAATTTTGGACTTGTGGGGGGTCTTTTTGCATAAAACCTTTTTGTATCCACTCACACTCACCCCCCACTTCCTCTAGGCCGGCCCCACCACCATCAGGTCCAGAAATTCCTTGCCTCCTTTTTACTTTAACTCATGTGAGGAAATTGTTTTGGAAAGGGAATAAAATATGTTATTTTGGGTATGGGTTTAAAGTGAAATGAGAGGGGTTGACTTGGACTTTTTCCTCCCAACACCCACACCATTCCTCCCATCTTCTCCTGCTGAAAATCTGCAGCCACTCCCTCTCCATTTCCCCATCTCTTTTCATCATCAAAATTTCCATCAAAATCCATTAAAATTCAACAAAAATCAACAATTTCCTTTACAATTTCAAAGCAAAACCTTATTCCCTCTCTTCTCAAACCCAAATTGGCTCAAATCTTGGAGAAAGATGGCATCTTGGGAGGCTTTAGCAACATAGGGTTTGAACTTTTGAGGTATAACTTCTAATCAAATGGTTACATTGTAGTTTAAAGTATGCTAATTAGAACTTTGAAAATTGTTTAGTGTTAAATCTTTTGTTAATTTCTAATCTAGTTTGTTTTAAAGAGGGTAGTTTGATATGAACTTGGGTTTTTGTACACCATTAATTAGTTAATTAAATCTATTTTGCTATCTAGTTGTTTGCTAACCTAAGTTAATGAGGTTACTTTGCTTAAGTGGCTTCAATTTTTGCTAATCTAAGTTATTTTAGCGTGAAATTTTGCTTGTGTTTGCTAATTATGAAAATCAAGAAAGGGGTTTTGTGTATGGAAATAGGTTTGAAGCATGGTTATTGTGTTGTAAATTTAGTGTTATGGCTAACTAGTTATGCGGTTGGATGTTTATGCTTGGTTGTAGTCTTTTTGTCGCAAATCGGCGATTTTTGCACCGATTTTTGGAATGTAAATGCTTACTAGTTTTTATTAAAATATTGTGATGAATTAATTACGATGTCTTGATGACATTTTTAGCGTATCCTATGACTTTTAGGATGTGTGAGTGCGGATTTTTGAGTGTTCGGGTTTTAGGTTGGTCGGGCGACCAATCGACTTTTTAGTAGATTTTGCGATTTTCGCGTGTGTTCCGCGCACTTTGTGCACGTTGTACCTAGCTTGTGAACTATGGTATTTTCGTTTGGGGTTTGCGTCGTTCTTGATATGTAACCTTATGTCTTGTATTGAAGTAAATTCCAGGTTCGGTCGCGGAGGCTTCGGATGCGGCACGAAAAGGGAAAGCGGTGATCGGACGTAGCTAGCTGAGGATTTCTGTGAGTAGATGTAACATCTACGGGGGACTATCGTTGGATGGAGCAAGTCGCCCGATAGTTTAGTAGCTTAAAAAGATTCATAGTAATATTAGTAATTAGGGGTTTAATTGAAGGGCTAGCTTAGCACCTCGTCAAGGGTTCGGTAGCATCACATATGCCATAATCAAAATTTTAGAGGTTCTAAGTTAACTCGACAAGAATCGAAACTAGAAGTTTTAGGGATTCATACAAATAAGCATCACATGCAAATTTAAAACTATCACTAAGAGTAGAGATTACAACCTTCGTAGATCTCCCTCGGTGACTCCTTGGCACTATGAGAGTTTAGAACGGATCGATGGAAGCCTTCCTTGTCCACGATGATCCACCCGAAGTCCCTTTGCCCAAAGCTCCTTACCTTACTTGTTTCGCAAACGAAGTAGAGTAAACACCCTACACAAATCGGCTAGATGTGTGTAGTATGATGATGTGGTTTATGTTCTTCAACTGAAATCCTTTCTTTTATCAACTTTCACTCAAGAGAGAAATCAAGAGAGGAAGAAGAAGATAATGGTGGCTTGAGCTCTCTATCATATCACATATGATAACTTGTTTTCACACCCTTGTTCACAATTTTTCCTTGTTCTTTCATTGTTTGTACACCTTGTTTCATATCACATATGAAGCTATTTATAGTGATGAGAAGGAATAATCACCATTATTCCATTACCACCATAATTGTGAGTGGAAATTCTTTTCCTAAAGAATTAAGCATGGGTGGAAATTCTTTTCATTAAGTTAAGTAAAGCTTACCCACTAAAGAATAAAGGAGCATGAGTGGATATTCTTTACATTAACTTAAAATGATAAATACAAATTAAAAGCTTCAATATAAGTCTTATATTGCCACCATTCTTGTATCAACAACCATGATACTATGTATGCATGTATGTGTCCATGCACATCATCATGTGCATGCATGCATGCATACAAAAGGATTTACTTAAAGAATTAATCTAAATGTAATTTGTTAAATCAACACTTGATTTAGCAAACCGGTCATATCACATACGATCCGTCAAATAGAAAATGCCCGATTAATATACGTTATCACATAACTGTATTTAATCTGGTCCCGCGCATATCTCATATGCACACCACATCTTTTTGCCTGAGCCAGGAAACTTCATTGTGGGACTCTAAGACTCGTCAATACGCCAGCAGTAGATGATGATCATATCAAACATCTACAAGCCGCAAGCGGTCAGCTAAACATAACGGCCACCCGGGTATTGAAACGATCAGAAGAAAACCAGCGAAGCTGTAAAAACTTCCGTCGAGCCAACTGGCAACACTTACCGTACAGTCCGGTCTCTTCGTCAGATATGCTGCATATCGAGTCTAGGGATGGTATCGTCGACCCCAGTAACTCAATAAGTCATGCTGGTGTATGGCTCATAACAGATTGAGAAACTACTAATAACTCTTATCAGTAAATCTCAGCAGCCCTGACCAGGGACTTCATGTTATAGCCAATCGAGCATAGCACAACATCAACTCCCATTACCGGGAGAGACGAAACCCCTCCTATCGCTCATTGCCTCCACGCGCCTCGGGACTGTACCCAAAGACCACCTGTTTGCACGACTCAGTACAGCCGTGGTAGGGTGGAGATCAAAGTATAGTGGGAGGACACACAAGACTCTATGACGATCTTGGGTCTACAAACTAACCTGTACCAGTGTTCCCTGAGAACTGCTATCCGACGATAGATATAATACCACATAGGAGTTCTCGGCGAGTCCGTTCGGTGTACCCAGTCTCCACTGAGCACCCGCATACAATCTTTGGTGTCTCCTCACCAGATGGATATGGGATCATCCATCGCCCATCATATGGGACAAGAATAGTATATGCTAGTCTACTCTGGAATATCGATGCCCTGTCTCGATACACCCTCGACTAGGAACAGTTCAAGGATATGCTTATAGACTACATGTGCCCCACTAGTATGATCCGCATCATAATCACAGTAGTCAAGCAAATATCCTTTGGGCTTTATCAACATGTGTAAATGATTAAATCTACATGTACAGATAAAGTAAACCAGATAGCGTACTATCATGTTGAGCAAGAAATTCATCTATCTCCATAGATAATATGTCCAAGTTTCCACTATCCATATAATGGCCTTTAGGGCATACATATTACTAACAATCTCCTACTTTCACTAAGGCCAGTTATTGGCGTATCTCATACCCAACATTTCAAACAGTCGCTCATGCTGAGGCTGTGGAAGTGCCTTGGTGAATGGATCCGCTGTGTTATCCTTTGTATCTACTCTCCGAATCTCGATCTCCTGGCGATCTACTATCTCCCGGATCAGATGATATCTCCTTAGGATGTGTCTGGACTTCTGATGGGACCTTGGTTCTTTGGCTAATGCTATAGCTCCATTATTATCACAATACAATGGTATTGGATCAACAATGGTTGGAACTACTCCTAGTTCCGCAATGAACTTCTTCATCCAGACGGCTTCCTTAGCAGCATCACTTGCAGCAATATACTCAGCTTCGATCGTGGAGTCTGCAACGTTGTCCTGTTTGGAACTTTTCCAACTAACCGCTCCTCCATTTAGGGTAAATACAAACCCTGGGATTGATTTGCTGTCATCCTTGTCACTTTGGAAGCTGGAATCGGTAAAGGCCTCCATCTGGAGATCCCCATTACCATACACCAAGAACAATTCTTTAGTCCTTCGCAAGTACTTAAGAATGTTCTTCACTGCTATCCAATGTTTCTCCCCTGGGTTGGATTGATACCTGCTTACTACAGCCAGTGCATAAGCTACATCAGGGCGAGTACACAATATCGCATACATTATAGATACCACGGCTGAAGCGTAGGGTATAACGCTCATGCGAGCTCTCTCTTCATCAGTCTTCGGACAGAAGTCCTTAGAGAGAGTGATTCCATGACTAGCAGGCAAGGCACCACGCTTGGAATCTTCCATACTAAACCTCTTTAGAATGGTGTCTATGTACTTTGATTGGGACAGTCCCAATAACCTCTTGGATCTATCTCTATAGATCCTAATGCCCAAAATGCGCGAGGCATCACCCAGGTCCTTCATGGAGAACCTTTGTGATAAGAATAGTTTGACCGATTGTAGCATAGGAACATCATTTCCTATCAGGAGAATGTCATCTACGTACAATACGAGAAATGTGACAGTACTCCCTACAATCTTCTTATAAATACATGGTTCATCTTCATTTCTGACAAAATCAAACTCTTTGATTGTATCATCAAAGCAGATGTTCCAGCTCCTTGAGGCCTGCTTTAATCCATAAATGGATTTAAGCAATCTACATGCTTTCCCGCTGCTCCCACTATCAATGAAGCCCTCTGGCTGATCCATAAAAACGCATTCTTCTAAATCACCATTTAGAAATGCAGTTTTCACGTCCATCTGCCATATTTCATAATCATAGTGAGCAGCAATAGCAAGTAGGATCCTAATGGATTTAAGCATTGTTACCGGAGAGAAAGTTTCATCATAGTCCAAGCCTGGTCTTTGACGAAAACCTTTCGCTACAAGCCTTGCTTTATAGGTCTCCACCTGTCCATCTACACCAATCTTTCTCTTAAAGATCCATTTGCACCCAACGGGTTTTATCCCAGGAGGCGCAACGTCCAAAGTCCATACTTTGTTGGTGTACATTGAATCCATTTCGGATCTCATTGCTTCCAGCCATTTCACTGAGTTACCACTCGTGATAGCTTGCTGAAAACTAGTAGGGTCATCATCATCCATGATGCAATCTTCTCTATCACCATCTATGAGAAACCCATAGTATCTCTCTGGTGGGTGAGAAGTTCTACTAAACCTCCTGAGCGGCTGAGGTTCTTTAAGTTCTACTGCAACATCAGTTTCAACCAATTCCTCCTGAGTAATTTGTGTCTCTAGAACCTCTTCTAGCTCTACCACATTGCCATTAGTACTTTCCGTAAAGATCTCATTTTCCAAAAATGTGGCATGCTGAGCAACAAACACCTTTTGTTCCTCTTTGTGGTAGAATAGATATCCATACGAATGTTTTGGATACCCCACAAATTTACACATGACCGATCGTGTCTCGAGTTTGTCTGGATTCTGCTTTTTAACAAAAGCCGGACAACCCCAAATCCTAAACCTTTTAAGAGATGGTCTCTTTCCATTCCACATCTCATATGGATTGGTAGACACGGTCTTGGTTGGCACCCTGTTCAATAGATACATTGCTGTCTCCAATGCATGTCCCCAAAAAAAAGCGGTAACTCAGCATCACACATCATGGATCGTACCATATCCAATAGGGTACGATTCCTCCGTTCTGACACACCATTGTGCTGCGGTGTGTAAGGAGGAGTGAGCTGAGAGAGAATCCCATTCTCTTTTAAGAAGTCTAGAAACTCTGTACTTAAATACTCTCCACCTCGATCCGATCGAAGTTTCTTGATGCTCAAGCCTGATTGCTTCTCTACTTCAAGTTTATACTCCTTGAATTTCTCAAAAGCTTCAGATTTGTGCTTTATCAAAAACACGTGTCCGAATCTTGAGAAATCATCAGTAAAAGTGATGAAGTATGAAAAACCACCTCTTGCAAGTGTAGACATTGGTCCGCATACATCACTATGTATGAGGCTTAAGAGTTCACCAGCTCTCTCTCCGTGTCTACTAAACGGAGTTTTGGTCATTTTACCTTTGATACAAGACTGGCAAGTCGCATAAGATTTATATTCAAACGGATTTAAATATCCATCTTTATGTAGCTTGTTTAGTCTTGTTTCATTAATATGACCAAGTCTACAATGCCAAAGAAAAGCTTCATTTATATCTGAAAACTTTCTTTTACTAGTATGTTGTATATTGAAAACTGTGTGTTGGTTCAGGATGTAAATACCGTTATTTAATGTACCATGCCCAATCAACTCTTGATTCAGGTTAATGTTCATAATATTATTTTGCAATATAAAATGATATCCTTCATTGTCCAACAAAGAAACGGATATTATGTTACACAACATACTTGGTACAAAATAACACGGGTTCAAAACCAAAATACTTCCTGAAGGCAACCCTAGATGATACTCTCCCACGGATACAGCATATATATTGGAACCATTTCCAACCCGCAGAGTATGATCTCCAACTTTTAAAACTCTACTATTTCTCAATCCCTGCATACAATTGCAGATGTGAGAACCAGAACCGGTATCCAATACCCAGGATGCAGAGTTTAAAGAAAAACAGTTTTCAGTTACAAACACACCTGAAGTGGAAGCATCAGCATGCTTCTTCTTCTTGAGATCAGCAAGATATTCAGCACAGTTGCGTTTCCAATGTCCTGACTTTTTACAGTAAAAACATTCTCCTTTCCTGCTTCCCACAGCCCCGGCTTTGTCTTTCCCCTTCGCCTTTCTAACTCCACCTTTCTGTTTGATGGACTTCTTCTTTTTCTTTCCCTTGGCCTTAGCTTTTGGGAATGAAGAGGAAGATGGCCCAGCAAGCAGAGCAGGAGTCCTTGCCGTTTTCAATGTGTTCTCTGCACTTCTCAACATATTGAGAAGTTCAGGCAATGATTTCTCCAAATCATTCATATTGAAATTTACTATGAACGGAGCAAAGGCAGGGGGGAGAGAATGTAGAACAATATCCGTATATTTCTCATTATCCATAGTCCATCCCAGTCCCTAAAGTTCTTCAATAAGACCAATCATTTTCAAAACATGGTCTCCAACAGATGCACCAGGGGCCATTCGCATCTGAAACAGCGTTCTAGATGCCTCGTATCTCAAAGTACGAGATTGCTCTTCATACAACTCCTTTGTGTGAAGAAAGATGGATTGTACATCCATATTCTCGTGTTGCTTCTGATGGACATTGTCCATAGAAGCGAGCGCGAGGCATTTGGCCGTGTTGCAGTCATTTTCCCAAGTTTTTCGGATCTCCCTATCCGAGACAGATGATTCAGGTCCTGGGACGGGTGGGGCTTCGGTGTTGAGGACATATGATACCTTATCATATGAAAGTGCAATGTTTAAGTTCCTCAACCATTCTTTATAATTTGGTCCTGTCAGTTTATTTTTCTCAAGTAGAAGCTTAAGTCCTTACATCTGTAACTGCCATGCGGAGAGAGAAAAGGATACACTTAGCGAATTGCTCTTTCAAAGAATTAGATTGGTTATTATTTTATCTAATCGATGTCTCCCACTGCTTTTATCAAATTTTCTTTCAAAACCTGAAAAGAAAACTAGCCAGGAATAATTTTCCTGGAAGTAACACTTACTCACAGTGAGATCGAGATCCAACTATCACATAGATGGTATGCAATCTCATTGCAAATTTCAACTCTTGAAATTCCCGATATGGTTTTTACCCCTAGTCACTTATGACCTTGTCTATGGTCAACATATCATAAGTACTAGTCAAATTCTACCCGTCATTTCGTGATTAATTAGACCCACCCATATGATCCTTGACTATGATCAATATAATCACATGAATGTCCTAACTAATCGCATCATATGCTTTGTAGGAAGACATCACTTAGCTACCGTACACTACGCCTTGACTATAATCAACATACGTAGCACGAATACTAAGTACTCTGCTTCCTAAAATGACGGAGGGTTGCAGATGGTTTTTAAGAAAACCTTTAACGCTTTGAACTTGATCTCGTTGTAGAATCAAAACGGTTAAGAAAAGGAGTGGCTTAAGCTCCGCATCTTCTTGAAACTTGCATTTTTCATAAAATGCCGAGTTTGTTTCAAATCCGATTCTACAACATCATTAGGTTTCTTTTCTTTACATTAATCTCATTAATGTGATCCCATCATTTAAGTTCCTAAGCCATCACAGAATAGAACGTATACTTATACCATCCGCATTCGCCACAGTGTCCCGTTATGCACCGTTAGGTTACTTAACTAACGGCATAGCGGGACGGGACTAGCGCGTGTGTAAAATATAAGCAACGTTTATTATATATTATATATATAATAATAATCCATTCGTCTCAGATACTAAGTAATCACATTACAGAATATCAACAGCAGAAGCATATAAAAGGATATCTAGGATGTCCGTATTTTGGATCGAGCCAACAATAGAAAATACGGATTCCACGGTCGTGATGAATAGCCAAGCCCACACCCTTAGACCCCTACGAGAGCGGCAAGTGATCCCGCCAATTCTAGAGTTTAGGAGACCCGGTCTCGACTCCTCGAGATGGCCTCCCACTGAACCCTAGAACCCGGTCACTTGTGCTCCCCTCCTTGGGTCTATCCTAATGCGGAAAAGTAAATAATATACAATTGATTTATACATGAATGAAAATAAAAACTCTCATCTCAAATAAAAACCCCCGGCTATTCATTCGCGACAATCCTACTCATCATATCTCAGCAACACATAATATCTCATATCATCAACGTAAGTAAGTATGCGTATCCCGATTGTCGTTGACGTATAGCAACGAAAACGGCGATACACCACATACTACACTTACGGTCGCAGAAAATAAAATGAAAAACTACAACATTTGGAATCCACAATCACCTTAGACATCATAAATTCGAAATATCACATACTTCGTATTTCATGCCTAACTATATGAATTCCACATATTGTATCACATTTCAGATAAATATATAATGTTAAACTTTTCGATCGAATAAACAAACACCCAAGATTTCCCAAACTGCACAACACTTGAGCCGAGTTCAAGAATTTCTAGAACATGCCACAGCCCCTTATGGACCAACCGTAGAAGGGCCAAACCAACGCCTCACATGTGGCAACGCTAAACTACCACAAACCCTAAGGTTCAGTGATAGTTTTGACGGTCACATAATCGAGTTAAGGTTGTTTTTTCTAGAGTGTCCACAAATACGCTTGCATGTTTTTCGAAAATTTCAAACGAGGGAAAAATTCAACACTTGGAATTTTTCCAATACGGAAAAAATTGTGTTTCTAATATTCGTTCAAACATTTTAACACGTTCTAAAAATCTGAAAATCTGAACGAAGTTAAACCTTTCCAATCGAATCACCAAATACTTTATATCTCCAGAAAACTTAACACTTGAGTAAGTTTAAAATATTTCAGAGGCATGTACTGATTTAATCAGGTATTACTGTATAAAAATTATATTTTAATTCCTTAGAACCGCCGCGGATGCGCCGCCAAAGCCATGCTTTGGCCGCTGATCCGCGGCTCTTTAGTGAGATCACTGAAAAATTTTTATATGGTAATTCATATAAAAGCCTGCTGAATTTTTTAAGACCTTTTAATTTGGAAAAATCCAATTTTCAAAATATTTCCAGAGAGCGGTCCAAATTGGTGTTTCGTGGTTCGATCGGACTTTTAACATCGCCTACGCATCGCCTAAAGCTCTAACCTGGCTCTGATACCACTGAAGGGCTAGCCTAGCACCTCGTCAAGGGTTCGGTAGCATCACATATGACATAATCAAAATTTTAGAGGTGCTAAGTTAACTCGACAAGAATCGAAACTAGAAGTTTTAGGGATTCATACAAATAAGCATCACATGCAAATGTAAAACTATCACTAAGAGTAGAGATTACAACCTTTGTAGATCTCCCTCGGTGACTCCTTGGCACTATGAGAGTTTGGAACGGATCGATGGAAGCCTTCCTTGTCCACGATGATCCACCCGAAGTCCCTTTGCCCAAAGCTCCTTACCTTACTTGTTTCGCAAACGAAGTAGAGTAAACACCCTACACAAATCGGCTAGATGTGTGTAGTATGATGATGTGGTTTACGTTCTTCAATTGAAATCCTTTCTTTTATCAACTTTCACTCAAGAGAGAAATCAAGAGAGGAAGAAGAAGATAATGGTGGCTTGAGCTCTCTATCATATCACATATGATAACTTGTTTTCACACCCTTGTTCTCAATTTTTCCTTGTTCTTTCATTGTTTGTACACCTTATTTCATATCACATATGAAGCTATTTATAGTGATGAGAAGGAATAATCACCATTATTCCATTACCACCATAATTGTGAGTGGAAATTCTTTTCCTAAAAATTAAGCATGGGTGGAAATTCTTTTCATTAAGTTAAGTAAAGCTTACCCACTAAAGAATAAAGGAGCATGAGTGGATATTCTTTACATTAACTTAAAATGATAAATACAAATTAAAAGCTTCAATATAAGTCTTATATTGCCACCATTCTTGTATCAACAACCATGATACTATGTATGCATGTATGTGTCCATGCACATCATCATGTGCATACATGCATGCATACAAAAGGATTTACTTAAAGAATTAATCTAAATGTAATTTGTTAAATCAACACTTGATTTAGCAAACCGGTCATATCACATACGATCCGTCAAATAGAAAATGCCCGATTAATATACGTTATCACATAACTGTATTTAATATGGTCCCGCACATATCTCATATGCACACCACATCTTTTTGCCTAAGCCAGGAAACTTCATTGTGGCACTTTAAGACTCGTCAATACGCCAGCAGTAGATGATGATCATATCAAACATCTACAAGCCGCAAGAGGTCAGCTAAACATAACGGCCACCCGTGTATTGAAACGATCAGAAGAAAACCAGCGAAACTGTAAAAACTCCCGTCGAGCCAACTGGTAACACTTACCGTACAGTCCGGTCTCTTCGTCAGATATGTTGCATATCGAGTCTAGGGATGGTATCGTCGACCCCAGTAACTCAATAAGTCATGCTGGTGTATGGCTCATAACAGATTGAGAAACTACAGATAACTCTTATCAGTAAATCTCAGCAGCCCTGGCCAGGGACTTCATGTTATTGCCAATCGAGCATAGCACAACATCAACTCCCAATACCGGGAGAGACGAAACCCCTCCTATCGATCATTGCCTCCACGCGCCTCGGGACTGTACCCAAAGACCACCTGTTTGCACGACTCAGTAGAGCCGTGGTAGGGTGGAGATCAAAGTATAGTGGGAGGACATACAAGACTCTATGACGATATCGGGTCTACAGACTAACCTGTACTAGTGTTCCCTGAGAACTGCTATCCGACGATAGATATAATACCACATAGGAGTTCTCGGCGAGTCCGTTCGGTGTACCCAGTCTCCACTGAGCACCCGCATACAATCTTTGGTGTCTCCTCACCAGATGGATATGGGATCATCCATCGCCCATCATATGGGACAAGAATAGTATACGCTAGTTTACTCTGGAATATCGATGCCCTGTCTCGATACACCCTCGACTAGGAACAGTTCAAGGATATGCTTATAGACTACATGTGCCCCACTAGTATGATCCGCATCATAATCACAGTAGTCAAGCAAATATCCTTTGGGCTTTATCATCATGTATAAATGATTAAATCTACATGTACAGATAAAGTAAACCAGATAGCGTACTATCATGTTGAGCAAGAAATTCATCTATCTCCATAGATAATATGTCCAAGTTTCCACTATCCATATAATGGCCTTTAGGGCATACATATTACTAACATTAATACTTGTATGATTATTTTGCTACATTCATTCCTTATACTGACATACATATACGAACCCATTCTATAGGACACATGCACCATTGCTAGGGTTTTTATATGCAGCACGAGCACTATTCATGCTTACACACACACCCTGGTAATTGCCATGCCACCACACTAGATAACCTTTAAATTGAAACCTTTTACTATAATTGATACTTAAACTCGCACTATTGCTTTAATTCCTTAAAATGAAATCGTAGGATTGCTATTCATATGCATGTGCTTCATCATACTATTTGTTCATGCCTAATCTATTAATCACACATCGCAACTTGATTATTGATACCATGTGCATTCATTATCATTGACATATGCACTTATGAGGATTTCTTGAGATTTTATTATATTTCTGGATTTCGGGGGAAAGCCGCAAAATTTCTAAGCTTATTATATTTTTAAAATATGTAAATTGTGGTTTTCTAGTGATGTAAGTGTCGTCCACCATTAGTTTGCTGTGGTTTTCGAGATCCGTGTCGAGGAGTGGAGGAACCGTCACGGGTACATGGTGGGCCCGGTATGGTACCCCGGGGCAAGATGAATTTGGTGTTGACGTTGAGCCGGGCAGGGGACGGATTACCTACCGGTGACTGTTTGGCACGGCGGATATCCAGAGGATACCGACCGTGGCCGCGAGATGATGAGATTTTGATATTGAGCTGGGTCAGCCGGATGGCTGAGGCCAGAGATACTATGACATGGATATATGAGATTTGTGATAGTTTTGAGGTGTCGTTGCTGGACACAGGTTCTTGTTGATTCTAGTGGTATTATGCTGGTATTTCAAAAGAGATTTCTAAAGGAAAAACATGATTCTTATAATTACACATTCAGATCATGAGTTGATTCGCATTGCATTCATACCTGCTAGTATATTCATGTTGTATACACACCTGCTAGTGCATCCAGTCATACCTGTATGAGATGCTAGAATACTTGTGTGCATGCATTCGATAGCCTGTGTAGATGTTATTTATTACTCACGAGTTGGAAACTCACCCCCGTTGTGCCACAGCATTTTGCAGGTCCGCTCCGTCAGTACAGTAGCGGCGGGCGCTCTTGTTTCTTTTGCCTGGACTCGAGGTTTTGCTCTTAGGTGGGTTATATTATTATATTTGTACCACCTTGTATATTCTTTGTATCTAGTGTACTCCATCTACTGTATCTACCAGCATTATTGTAGATTGACCTAGAGATGAGACTGTGAGATTGGTGGACTTTTTATGCTGTATTTTGGGGTCGAGCTCACTTGAGTCGACATGTTGTTTTTCTCACGCTTCCTTATGATTATTTCGCATGTTGTTGCTTTATATTGCGTGGGATTTGTGACCGCCTTGTGGCGAAGAGCTAGCTCCCGCTTGGGGATGCCCTATTTGTTGGATTCATATATATTCTTGTTGTACCCATTTTGGGGGCTAGTATTTACAAAGGAGACTCTGCGGAAATTTTCGGAAAAATTGATATTGTTTTTAAAAAGGGTTTTACATGACTTATTTGATAAACTCGCTTTCAATTGATTGGGTTTTCTTCACTCTTTTGCTTATTTGGTTTGGGTTTTCTGGGCTTTGGCTTACTTATTTTACGGACGTCTTGAGACGTTTCGTAAATTTAAGTGCCAGTCACGTTCCGTACCCTGCGGGTCGTGACAGAAAGTTAGGTTTTTGAAAAGTGTTTTGCGATTTTTTTCCGATCGAAATTCTAGATACTTTTCTAACTTGCTAGTTTGTGTTTAGCTAGGCTCTGATACCACTGTAAGTCCACGTTACCCACCCCGGTGCTTACGGGGAGGCGGAAACGGTATAAAAAATTGATTTTTACAACTCAAGGCAACATGGACTATATAAAGAAGGATCTTTGCTAAACATAAACTAACAACCAAGCTAAGAGATTTAGCTACTCGGTAAAAGGGTTATACCTAAGTCTTGAAGTCCTTCTCTTCTTGCTCCTTGGAATGGGATGAACGGGTCGTCCTCGTCCCCTTCTCTTGCCGAAGAAAGATCCACCCGAGGGCCTCTACCTTTGGCTCCTACCTCAACCTAGAGGTAACTAAAGTGCTTGGTGTGCTAAACCTAGAACCTTAGAAAGAGTAGTGAGTAATTTTGGTGTTTTATCTCAAAAGCTTAATGGTTCTCAACTCATGAGAGGGGAGAGCTTTGAGAGAGAGGAAGAGGATGAGATAGAATGAGAATGAGAGAATGAGGATAATATCAAACCTTCTCACATATATGTGAATTATGATAATTAAATAATTAATCAAAGATAATTGTGATGATTAACTTGAAATGACCATTATCATTTCACATTAATGAATTTTGCAAGAATCAAAGAGCATCTTTCATGTGAAATGATGATGGTCAATATGTCAACATTGGTCAACAAGTCAACCATAGTCAAATGGTCAACAACCCTAACCATAACACAATTCTAATTAATTAATATTAATAATCATATTTCACATAAACATTAGGGTTAAGAAAAAGACAACGGTCATCAACCCTAATGAAAGTCCTCTACCTCTGCCTCAGTCAACTGTGCATACACACCCGTATCCATGTTCCGAGGAACACGAATACAATGAGATAAAACCAATCCCAAAACATATACTAGGATCTGGCTTAAACCAAAGCCTACTAGTATAAGCTGTCCGGACACCAAACGTGCACAAGTGCGCGGATGTGAATGGACCCCGTCGCAAAACCATGCGACCTCTACTCGTTTTGCCTAAAGGCGAATAACCCTCTGTGTGGGATTCTAAAGACTCGACACTACGATGGCAGTGGGTTTAACCACAGACCGCAAGCGGCACTAGCTGTACGTAACGGTCCCCAGGTAGATGCCGATAAGAAGACTGACGAGGTAAATCCATCTGAACTCCTACTGAGCCTGAATGTGACAGTCTCCGTACAGTCCGGTCTGTTCGTCTAAGAATATCTCATGGAGGGCCTAGGGGGGCGGTAAACGTCAGTCCCCTAATAGCGGTACAAGTCGTGTCGGAGTTTAGCCCAGAACACCCTGAGATAACACTGGAAACCTACCAGTATATCTCGCTTGCCCTGGCCAGGGACTTTCTGTAATGGCTCTCCTAGACACAGCGCGATATCAACCCCCAATACCGGGAGAGAAGAATCCTGTCTAACCGTCACTGCTTCCAAGTGCTTCGGGACTGCACCCAACTGCTACATGTTTGCATGACTTCTTTGAGCTGTGGTAGGGTGGCAATCTAAGAACAGCGGGAACACATTCGAGGCGACGTGACAGTGTCAAGTCAACGGACTAAGCTGTACTCATGTCATCTGGGAACTGATAACTGACGATAGGTATAATACCAACCAACAGTTCCCGACGAGTCATGTCCAGTGTACTCGTAACCTAACGAGCACACGCATACTATCTCAAGTACGACGTACTGACGGCTGTGGGACAGACCGTCTCCCAAGCTGGGATGAGAAGAGCATACGCTAGTCTACTCCGGAGTATCGATGCCCTGTCTCGATATTCCTAGGACTAGGGACCTGCATAAGGATATTCTTGTGGATTACCCAGCCCCCACAAGTGTGACTGCCATCACAACGCTGGTAATCAAGCGTTGATTACCCAGTCCTAAGGGCTCCACTAATGTGTAAAGGCGATATGCTATAAAAAAACACATCCACATATTAAAATAGAAACAAACCAAGTAGCATACTACTATTTTGTGCAAGATTGTCTATAGAACTGTGAATATCCCATGCTTCCATCAAGTAATATACAAACTAGTATGATACAGTAATGGCCTCTAGGGCATATACATTAACACTTTATAACAGGCATTTTGAGGGAAATTGAGTGCTTATCATTGCACCCATGATCTTTTGTATAGGGCAACACTTGTCTCGAGAATATGTGCAGGAAATTCCAGGAAAAGAGCCGAAACTACTAAAAGTGCTAATAAAAATACGCCATATCCAAGACTTGTGATCTGGCAGTGAACATGAAAAAGTAAAAATATTTCAGTTATCAGAAAAATACCATGAGGCCAACATCAAGCAACTCAGGAATTTTAATTCACCAAAGCACCTAAAAGGCCGCGGATCCGCGGCCGTAGGGGCCTATTTGTGGCGGATCAGCGGTCACGAGACAATGACGTCAGCAACTTGTTACTTAAGGCTTCTCATTTCAAGATCAAAACTCATTCAATCCACTTCGTTCTCCAGAAATCTCCAGAAGCTTCTGTCCGAACAGCCAAAGCTTTTTGTACAAGCTAAACACATTCAATCTTCTCAAGCAAGCCACATAACTAACTCAACCTAGAAGCTTCTTCCTAACCTCCAAGCTTCTAAAGGAAGCTAGCTAACTAACTAACTCTAGAAGCTTCTATTCAACTACCAAGCTTGCAAGAGAAGTTAATCCTAACCTAGCTTCTAAAGGAATCTAATCCTAAAAAAGGCTATAAAAAGGACCCAAAGGCTTCATTCTCAAAGGTTGTTCTCCAATTCCAAACACAAGTTGAGTGACACAAATTGTGCATCCAAACCCTAATCTAATTACAAAAAGCAAAATTCAAGATCTCTGAGTACAAATCAAGCAAGAAGCCTTCAACCTTTTAGAAGCGACGCTGATCTTCAACCGAGCAAGTGATCCAAGACGATCCGCGACTCACGAAGACGATGCGACGCTCAATTCGACGATCTAGTTCTCTCCTCAATTTCTTGTAGTCTTTGAGGGAAGTGTAACAAATTGTTGATTAATAAAAGGTGAAGATCTTTAATCTTGCTTTCTTTACATTCTTGCATTGTGATGAGTTCTCAATTCTTGATTGTTTTCTTTATCTTGATGTTTATGTAAAAACTCCGCTCGTGGAGGAATCGAGAAAATTGATAGTTGATGATGATTAAATTCTTGTACGATTCTTAAGTCCTATGAGTTTTGTAAACTCTAGTAAATTGAATCATTGGCAACCTAGTTTCGAGCGAGATGCTTTCTTTCGCTCTTAATTAGTGATCAACGATCGATGCTTGAATTTCCTAGAGGTTAGAATTTGAATGAAAATCAAGGAAAGGACAAGGGATAGATGATGAAACCCTAGTTTTCACAAGAGATCCATAATTCTCGATGGTCGTCATCGATCTAGCAACAAATCATCAGTGGATAAGAATACGTAATCACAAGTCTTCATCCTCACCATCAATTCGATCGATTCATACGTGCCTTTCTACAAATCTTGTTAACTAATTCAATTTGGACAATTCTTGATTCTCGATTCTTGATCTTTAGTATATCTTGATAATTAGATCTAGTTCTTTAAAATTCTTGAAACTAAAATTCAAAATTCTTGAATCATTTTATTTTCTTCTTTAATTTTCGAATCAACTAAAACAAATACGAGCAAATCACACATTCCCTGTAGACGATCTGCACCCACTAACAAAACTACAATTGACACCGTTATTGATTGCGGTTTACAAATTTCTTTTGTTGTGAAACATCTTTTCTATATACGGCACACGGAGATTAAAGATCAATCAGTTAAGATGAGCTCCCGAGGGCGTGTTAAGCCAGATATCTTCTACAGAGTGATAAAGATACCGAGTTCGTGACTTCAAGTCCGTATGAGAGACTCCGGATTGACCGTGGCCGAAAATAGTTGATTGCGCAGATAGCATGACGTGACGTCGAAGTGGGTGATAATAAAGACGAGTGGAACCAGAGCTTCGCGCGAGATGCTGGCGAGCTGTTGTTACTCCCCGTCAAGATTAGAGACCTGATATGTGTACAGAGGTGTTGGGATGCAACCAGTTCCCGAAGAAATGCTGTACTGAGGATGCAGATGCACAGAAAAGCGAGAAAAGATTATGCAAGAGTACCAACCTCCGTACAGTTCGGCATAGGCGAAATCGGAAGAGACCTTGAGCAAGATTCCTTCCAGGACACTGCTGCAATAAGATTTGCACCGTGGATCAGATGTGTCACGTATATTCAGAGAGCCAGAGGTCGACGCCAGTGATGTGCTGCCTTACGAGTGGTTGTGATAATTGGCCGAGAGATGACCAGAGAAGTGCTAGAGTGGAATCGTTCCCATTAGCACACCGGACCGGGCCGACGAGCCGATCGATTGTGAGATTGGTGGTCCACAGAGAAGATAGAGGACTCTAGACCGTGAGCAGGAGGCGAGCGGATATTCTTGTTCTGCCGGTTTTAGGCGCACCGATTTACTTTTCGACATTGTAGGAGGTGTACCTTAATGTCATTTATTGTGATTTGTGCTTGTGATCCGAGTATCACGCTTATATCGCTTGGATTTGAGTTTGATGATTGAGTTTCATGATATTGTTTTCATGCACCATGGCTGCACCTACTGGGTATTTACATTTTTGTGCATAGTTATTGCACTTGATATATATTTTATACATCGTTGTGTTGATTTGCGATTTGTGCATATCTATTACACTTGAGATTCGGTTTGTGCCTTGGCTGCATGTAATTATGCTTTTGTGGATTTCATACGGTTGATTTGATTTTGTGCGTGTGGTACGTACTCGATTTGATTTTGCACTCGGTATAGCTTACATGTGCTTGCAGTGCATTGATACGTGTTTTGTTCACGCAGTTGTACGCATTTATGATTTTATACACCTTGGCATACTCGGTGTTGCTTTTATACGCATTTGAGTTATGGATTTGTATTTCGTGCACTGGATGCACTGTATTTGTATTTCGTGCACTGGATGCACTGTATTTGTATTTCGTGCACTCGATGCACCAGATTTACACTTCGTGCATTTGTTGCACTAGGTTTTCATTTCGTGCAATTGTCGCACCAGATTTATATTTGGGCATTTGTCGCACTGGATTTATACTCCGTACCTTGGTTGCACCCGATTCATGTCTTTGAGCATTCATTATACCAGATTTGTATTTTCGTGCGCGTTGGCACTTGCCGTTCGTTTTCGTGCATGCTACTACACTTTATGCTTTTATAGACCCGACGCACTTTGGTTGGATTTTTGCGCATATTAGGCGCTTGATTATGGATTTTTGTGCGCATCGGATGCACTTGAGTAAGATTTTACTCGTGCATGTTGGATGCACTTGATTTAAATTTCTTTCGTGCATGATGGATGCACTCGATTTGGATTTTCGCTCATGTTGGGCGCATGATATGAGAAGTGGTTTTGTGCACACCGGATGCACTCAATTGGGATTTTCATTCGTACATGTTAGTTGCACCGGATGCACTCTAGATGCACTTGATATTGTTGTCGTGCACACACGTTGCACTGGAAAGATGCTTTCATGCACACCTGTTGTAAGTGCACGGCGGCGCCCCGGCCGTCAATCCGACGCCGGAATGCGGAAGCGATGCTTTTCTTTAACTTTTCAAACCGGCACCACCGCGCACTATAAACCCGGATCGTGCCATTAATCTAGTCCTAGCTATCAAGATAAGGGGGTAGAGAGATATACCGAGCGATCCGTGTCCTTCGGTCTTCTCGTCGTCGTCCCGATCTCCACGCGGAATCTCCGGTCTCCACCTCGTCGCCGGAAGGGCACCACGTCGCCGGCTTCTTTTACGGGCTCCCGTCTCTGGACCGAGGCAACTCGGGCACGAAGTTGGCGAGCCGACGTGCCCAAGGTTTGCTATAGAATATAGTGTAGAAACTATGTCTCATTTGGGGTATTGGAGGTTGCCATTTGGTGGAGGAATGATATGAGCTTATGGAGATGGAACTTGTGGGATTTTACAAAGCCAAAGAGATCAAGAAAACCCCACCACAATTTTTGGACAGCCCCTCCATGGCTTGGCCGGCCATGCATGGTGAAGGGAAGAGAGTGAGAGAATGAGGGAGTGAGTATCAAAAGAATGAGAGTCTCTCATAATGCAAGAGAGAGAGAGAGAAGGTTATCATGAAGAATCATCATCACAAAACCAAGTCACACTCAACCATCATAACCAACCATCATCATCAAGCATGATGACTCCAAAAGGTCAAGCCATCATGAAACATCATGATCCTAGAAGTCTATGGAGGCTAAGTCATCATGATACAACAATATGCAAATAACACCCTCCACTAATGCTTATTTGCACAAATGCAAATAAGCCCTCCTCCACCAATCTTCAGCCAATGAAAGATACAAAGAAATATGGCTGAAACGGAAAACAAACTGGCAACTCCAAAAAACTGATCCTGTAATAAATTACAGGAAAACCCCGCTACTGTATATACATACCCGCATTTGTATTCCGACCGAAATACAAATGCAATGAGACAAAGTCTACACTGTACAATACTAGGATCCTGCTTAAACCAAAGCCCGGTAGTATAATCCGTCCGATCCTGATCCATGCAATACCGCACGTATATGATCGAACCCTGCCATACATCAATCCGGCCTCTAGTACTAACCGTCCGATCCTGATCCGTGCAATACTAGCACGTATCTGATCGAACCCTGCCATATCTCCATATGGCCTCTAGTACTAACCGTCGGATCCTGATCCGTGCAATACCGCACGTATCTGATCGAACCCTGCCATATCTCCATACGGCCTCTACAACGTTTCGCCCGAAACTTGAGTAACTGTTTTATGGGGGACTCTAAAAGACTCGTCAATACTATGGCTGTGGATTTAACCACTAGCACGTCAGTGGTATTAACCATACGTGACGGGCTACCATCTATTGACCAAAAGGGACGTCGATGAGCGAACTCATCCTGACACTCTACTGAGCCTGTCAGAGACAATATCCGTACAGTCCGGTCCTTTCGTCTATGAGCATCGCATGGCGGGCCTAGTGGGTTGGTAAAAGTCAGACCCCCAAAAGCGGTACAAGTCGTGTCGGAGTGTAGCCCAAAACACCCTGAGATACTACTGGAATACCTACCAGTAAATCTCCTGCCTTGGCCAAGGACTTCGTGTAATGGCTCTCCTAGACACAGAGCGACCTCACCCCCAATACCGGGAGAGACGAACCCCTGCAGATCCGCTTACTGCCACCATGTGGCTCGGGACTGTACCCAACAAAAACCTGTTTGCACGTCTCCTTTGAGCGTGGTAGGGTAGTAATCAAAGTACAGTGGGAACTCACACGAGACAAATGACGATCTCAGGTCGATGAACTAACCTGTACACATGTCACCAGGGAACTGCCATCTGACGTCAGGTATAAGACCAACTAGCATGTTCCCGGCGAGTCCTGTCCGGTGTACACATAACCCAATAAGTACCTGTATACATCTTAGGTGAACCAACTGACACCAGTGGCTTGTGAGACCGGCCACCGCCCCTCGTCGGGGTCTCGACTGTATACACTAGTCTACTCTGGAGTATCGATGCCCTGTCTCGAAACTCCCACGACTAGGGTCCTTTTAAGGATGTGCTTATAGACTACCAGCTCCCATGTATATGATCGCCCTCATACTGCTGGTAGTCAAGCAAGAATCCTAGGGGCTCTATCAACGTGTAATAGTGACCTGTAAGGTCACCTAAAGCAGTACATGATGATAAAGGTAAACCAGATAACATACTATTGTTAGTTATATGTATGCCCTAGAGGCCATTACTGTACATACGATGTATATTGTAGTGGATGCTAGGACATATATAGGGAGGACTTTCTTGCTCGACATGATAGTATGCTATCTGGTTGTACTTTATCTTAACATGTACTCTGATTGTCTCTATATTACATGTTGGTAAAGCCCTTAGGATATGTACTTGACTACTGGGACTATGATGAGATCATACTAGTGGGGCCACGGTAGTCGACGAGTACATCCTATAACTGTTCCTAGTCGAGGGTGTATCGAGACAGGGCATCGATACACCAGAGTAGACTAGCGTATACGCATCTTGACCCATATGATGGGCGATGGATGATCCCATATCCATCGGTGTTTGACATCAAGGATGGTGTACGGGTGCTCAGTAGAGACTGAGTACACTGGACGGACACGCCGAGAACTCCCAGATGGTATTATACCATACGTTAGATGGCAGTTCTCCGGTGACACTGGTACAGAGTAGTCTGTTGACCCGAGATCATCATAGAGTCTTGTGTGATTCCCACTATGCTTTGATTTCCATCATACCACGTCCAAGAGGGCGTGCAAAAAGGTGGCTTTTGGGTACAGTCCCGAATCACATGGAGGAAATGAGCGATAGGAGGGGATTCGTCTCTCCCGGTATAGGGAGTTGATGTTGTGCTGTGTTCGATTGGCTATAACCGGAAATCCCTGGCCAGGGTTGCTGAGATTTACTGGTAAGTGTTATCAGTAGTTTCTCGAACTGTTATAGACCTCATATCGACACGACTTATCGAGCTACTGGGGTCTGACGTTTACCACCTCTAGGCGAGATATGCGACATATCAGACGACGAGACCGGACTGTACGGGAGTGTTACTGTTTGGATTCACAGGAGAAGTTACAGGCTTGCTTGTTGATCTTCTGAGCGCTCAATACCTTGGTAGCTGTTACGTTTAGCTGACCGCTTGCAGCTTGTGGGTGTTTGATATGATCATCACCTACTGCCGGCGTATTGACGATTCTTTAGAGTCCTACACAGAGGTTTCTTGGCTCAGGCAAAACGGAGTAGGAGCACATATGTGATATGTGCGGGACCGAGGATAATGCGATATGTGATACCGTATTATATTCTCGCGATATTTGATATCAGCCGGGTCATCGGATCAAGTGTTGATTCGATGAATCGGTACGGATAAATATTAGTCGGTTTTATGCGATATAGCCGGATTGTCGGATCAAGTGTTGATTCGATAATTTAATGTATAATAATATATATGATATATTAAATTACATTATCTAATATTTGCTCACTAAAAGATTCTTTTTCTCACTCGGGTAATATATTGATATATATGCGATATATGTTAATTGTATTATTTTATTTTGTTACAATAAATATTATATATGTGATATATAATATTGTAACATGATATGATAAATAATGCAACATGTTTTGTAAAGATTAATCAAGATTAGGGTTTGATTTGGGTTAATGACTTCTAGTAGATTCTAGAAGGTTTTCTTTTTGTTTTGTGTAAGATATTTACAAGTGACTCATGCTTTAACCCAACCCAAACCCTAACCCTAGTTAATTCTCTACAAAGGTTTACTTGACCATGGTTGCATAATTCATCATATTATTCTTTTCCTATTCATCACAAAAGGATTCTTATCATGTTCATCTTCTTCTTCCTTCATTCTTTCATGGAAAAAAGCTTTCTTGATTTTTTCCAAGTGATGAATAATTGTGAGAAAAATATAAATAAAGAGAGAAAAAATCCTACTTCATCATCCTCTTCTTCCTTTGCCATTTAGATGAGGGTTTTCACATCATTTCATGAGTGTTAGCTTGTGTTAACGGAACTTCAAGGTAAATCATCTTAGTATCGAAGATCGGAAGCAAAGGTTGCATCTTTCTCTTCGTGGAACCTCTCGAGAGTCCTCATCCCGATGATCGCAGCGAAGGGACCACAACACGGAGCATATGAAGTGAAGGACCGGATCTACAATGGTTGTAATCCCTCTCACTTAGTATTAAAATGTTTAGCATGTTAGTTTTCGCCTAATCTCTAGTTTAAAGATCTTGTATCGGGTTGTTCGGCACGGCTAAATTTTTAATCGGGCATGGTTGATGCCTCGTAGAACCTTGTGCACGTGCATAGCAACCCTACAGTGGTATCAGAGCCAAGCTAGAGCTTTAGGCGAAGTCTAGACGAAGTTTAAAGTCCGATCGAACCCGTAAAACCCGATATAACCTAGTTTCTGGAAATTTTTTCAAAACTGTGATTTTTTCATATTAAAAATATGCAGAAAATTAAGCAGGGTCTAATATGAATTACTGTGAAATACGGGAGCTTAATTCAATTATACCACCGTGGAACCGCGGCTCGAGCCTGGCATGTGCGGCGGTTCCGCGGTCGTACGGTCTCCTGTTGCATTTATTTTTGCGCAGTAATTCCTATTTTCTGGTGCTGAGTTCTCTGGGAATTTTTGATATCTATTCAACTGTTGAATAATCTGGGTTGTATTGGGGACTTAAAGATTCGATCGGATATTATAACTTTGTTTAGTTTGTCCGGATAATTTTAGAAACTGTTAAAAAGTTCGAACGGATATCAATAACTCACTTTTTCCCCTGTCGGAAATTTTTTCAAAAGTTGGATTTTTTCTCGTGTTTAAGAATGTTCTAAGTCATGCAAGTAACGCGGTGGACCCTCTAGAAGACAACAAACCTTAACTCGATTATATGACCGTCTTGAACTGCCTTTTGAACCTTAGGGTTTGGGTAGTACGGCGTGCCACATATGAGGCGTTGGCTTGACCCTTCTACGGCTGGACTATTGGTACTGTGGCATGTAATGGATGTTTTTAAACTGATTTCAAGTGTTGAGATACATTGGGGAAATCTTGGGTGATTGATGATTCGATCGGAAAGTTTAACTTTTTCTATTTATCTAGAATGTGATACAATAATTGGAATCCACAAGTAGTTATGAGATAACTGATTTGAATATTATAAACATAGCAGTTTAGTCTCAGATGATCGGTTGCCACGGAATTTTGATGCGATCAAAAGTCCGTCGCAATCACGTAGCGTACGCGGATACTCGCCGGGTAAACTTAATAGACAGCTACGCCCCATAGCCCCGACCAAGTGACTGTAGGAGAACCCCGTCGCCGAAAGCATCCGTTCGGGTGCTCGCGGCAGCGGTGTTCCGCCTTAGTGCACTTCGTCGACGGCATCTGGGGGTGCGGCCGTCTACTAAAGTTTGCGACGAGCATTCGATCAGGACGTCGGGAATCTTGTTGAATTGCCCGACTTGATATTGAAAGGCGTTTTCGATAATGAGACTAAAATGCGGAGTTTATAATTGTTAGGCATGTGATGTCTAAGGAATTCATTTGGTTAGGCATACGATGTCTAAAGAGGTTGCGGATTACAACTGTTGTAGTTTTACACTTTCTTTTCTGTGACCGTAAACGTAGTATGTGGTGTATCGCCGGCTTCGTTGCTATACATCAACGACAATCGGGATACGCATACTTGCTTACGTTGATGATATGAGATATTATGTGTTGCTGTGATATGTTGTATTGGATCGTCGCGTTTTGAATAGCCGAGGGTTTTATGTGAGATGAGAGTTTTTCTTTTTCATTCATGTAAAATTCACTTGTATGTAATATTCTTTTATTGGGGCACTTCCAGGTAGCGGAAGATGTCACCGTTGTATATTATTTACTTTTCCGCATTAGGTAGACCCAAGGCGGGGATCACAAGTAACCGGGTTCTAGGGTCCAGTGGGAGACCATCTCGAGGAGTCGAGACCGGGTCTCCTAACCCTAGAATTGGCAGTGTTACTTGCCGCTCTCGTAGGGGTCTAGGGATGTGGGTTTGGCTATTCATCGCGACCGTGGAATCCGTGTTTTATACAGGCTCGTATTGAAAACACGGACGTCCTAGTATATCCAATATTTCATATATGTTCTTCTGCTGCATTGTTCTGTGATGAGATCATATTACTGCCTGAGATGAATGTTTATATTATATATATGATATATATGTTATATTGCAGATTTCGTTTCAAAAGAGATGCTTGTGAAGCATAATAAAATAGGACTTCATTAATGAGATTAATGAAACTAAAAGAAACCTAAGATGTTGTAGAAACTTGTTTAAAAACTGGTAGCTCTAGTTCTTGCTTTGCATAGCGGTGTTCCTTGTAGAACATCCAGCACCTTATTCGATAAGGAAAGGACCGAGATCCCTTCACCGGGAGTGACTCCTTTAGCAATAACTGGCAGATGCTACACACTCGGTTTGTCTTTTGATTGCTTCTATAGTTCTTGCTTTGCATAGTGGTATATGTGATATATCCTGCACCTCATTCGACAAGGAAAGGGCTGACGATCCCTTCACCGGGAGTGACCCCTTTAGCAAAACTAGAAAAGCCTCAAGAACACTCCATTTAAAATCACTCGATTCTACAACGATATCAAGTTCATTACGCAAAGGGTTTTCTTAAAAACCTGTCGTAGCCCTCCGTCATTTCAGATAAGTACTAGTTAGTATTCGTGCTGCGGTAGTTTGGCATTCGTCAAGGCGTAGTGTACGGAAGCTAACTAGTGCTTATCTGCTAGCATACGATGCGATTGGATTAGGGTATTCGTACGGCGTTGTTTGGCATTCGTCAAGGGTCGTGCGGGTGGGTTTAATTCAATCAAGAAATGTACGGGTTGAACTTGAGTAGCGGACTATGGGTGGTTTGGCATTCGTCAAGGTCATAGGACGCTAGGGGTAAAATATTATTGGGAATTTCAAGTGTTGAAATTTGCAATGAGATTGCATACCTTCTATGAGATAGTCGGATCCCGATACCCGCTGCGAGTAAGAGTTACTCCTGGGAGAGTTTTACACATTACAATTAGCCGATCAAGTAGGTGTCTAGAAAGGTGTTAACGGGGTTACGCCTCTGGGAAAACGAGGTTTACTTTAATTAGGTTCGTACGAAAGCATAGGGGACCTCCCTCAAAGTACCGACACTGGCCTGGCTGAAAGATTGGCGAACTTGTAGCATGTAATTAATCCCGGCTAGTCTTTCCTTTTAGGGTTTGAAGGAAGATTTGATTAAAATAGTGGGAGACATCCTGATTAGATATATTAGATAACCAATCTAATCTTGCAAGAGCATACACTGAGTGTTTTCTTCTCTCTCTCTCCAGGTTGCGACCATATCACGCCTTAATCAAGATAATAAAACGGATATATTGACTGAACCCGCTTATTATACTGAGCTGAGGAACGTTGGTCCCGCTCCAACTTATAATTGTTATAAGACAGAGCAGGAAATTGGGGAATACCAGATTTCCCGTGCCGCCCAAACGAAGAAAGTGCATGTTGATGCATCATCTTCAGGTGTGTTCATTACACAGAACTGTTTCTCAGTATCTTTTACGTCCTGGGTATGTGATACCGGATCAGGATCCCGCATATGTAATCTGTTACATGGGCTACAGATAGGTAGAGAACTGAGAACGGGTGATAAGTTTCATGAGACAGAAAACGGTGCAAGTGTTGCAGCCAAGTCTGTTGGTCACTGTCACCCTGTATTACCGGAATACATTGATTCTGAACAAATGTTATTAGATACCGAACCTGATATACAAAATCATATCAGTCTCTTTATTAGTAAAGAAAGGATATAATTTTGTATTGTTGGATAATGTTTTGAACATTTCCTATATCAAGAGTTGATCGGTTCAGGCACGTTATCTAAAAACATTGACGTTCTAAATCAAACCACAGTTCTTAACGTACAGAACACACACAAGAGGAAGAGTTCAGAAATGAACGAATCCTTCTTAAGGCATTGTAGACTAGGACATATCAATGCGACCCGACTGGCTAAAGTTACATTTAGATGCATATTTAAATTAGTTTGAATTTACATCTTGTGAAACTTGCCTGTCATGTCATAAAGATAAGATGACCACAGCTCTGTTTGTTGGAAACAGAGAAAGAGTTAGCGAACTCTTGGGATTGATACATGCTGATGTATGAAGGTCCCCTGTCTACATATGCCAAGATCGGTTCTTTGTACTTCATTACATTCTCTGATAATCTCTCAAGATTCAGACATATGTTCCTGCTGAAACACAAGTCCGAAGCTTTTGAGATATTCACAGAATATAAGTTAGAAGTAGAGAACCAAAATACGGGTATAAGTATTATGTCCTTTGATGAGATCAAGGAGGAGAATACTTGAGCATGGAATTCCTGGACTATTCTAAAGGAGAATGAGATTCTCTCTCAGCTTACTCCTCCGTATACACCATAGCACGATGGTATATCGGGGCGGAGCAATAGCACCCTATGTGATATGGTGTGCTCTATGATGAGTACTACTGAGTTTCCTATTTCCTTTAGGGAGTTATGCACTTGTGAAGTTGCATACCTATTGAATAGGGTTACCACTTCATATGTGATATGGAAAGGGAAGAGCCCATATCTTAAGCTTGTTAAGATTTGGGGTTGTCCGGCCTATGTCTAAAAGCAAAATCCGGACAAGCTCGAGGCAAGGTCTGTTATGTAGAACTGGAAATGTTCCAGCTATACAAACTGCAGCTGATGATTTGGTAGAACCAAAGGATTCAATAGTTTCCAACGAACCTCAGCCTCTCCGCCGATCTAGTAGGGTTCCTCACCCACTTGAGAGATACTTTGGTTTCTCTATGACAGTGGGAGCGAGGATTGCATCATGAGATGATGACCCAACTAGTTTCGAGCAGGCCATCAGGAGTAGGACTCTGTAAGAATGGCTGGATGCTTAGCGATCTGAGATGGAATCCTTATACACCAACAAAGTATGGACTTTGGTTGCCTTATCTGAAGGGTTAAATCCCCATCAGGAGCAAGTATATCTTGAGAAGATTACTTGGTGTACATGGAAAAGTTGAGACTTTCAAAGCTAGACTTGTTAAAGGTTTGCATCATAGACCAGGTATGGATTATGTTGAAACCTTTTCTAAGGATCTATACTTAAGTCCATCCAGATCCTACTTGCCACGGCTACATACCATGACTACGATATCTGGCGGTTGGGTGTCATGACTGCTTTTCTAAGTGATGTTTTAGAAGAGAGCGTCTATAAGTACACAGCCAGAGGGCTTCGTAGACAGTGGGAGCCACGGAAACGTGTGCAAGATGTTTTATATGATAAAACAGGCATCGCGGAGTTGGAACATCTGTTTTGATGTGGTAGTCAATGAGTTTGACTTCATCAAAATGGTAGATGAACCTTGTATATACGAAAAGGTAGTAGAGAGTATGGTGGTGATCCTCGTAGAGTACGTGGATGACATACTCTTGATAGGGAAGAAGTTTCCTATGCTACGCTCGGTCAATCTCCACTTATCACAAGGATTCTCCATATAGGATCAAAGTGATACCTCCTAAATCCTGGGTTTTGGATCTATGAGATAGATCTAATTGGATATTAGGATACTCACTAGTTGTAGTGAGATGTTATCAATCGATCCTGGGGAGAATCACTGGAAAGGTTCCAGGGTGATAAGAACGACTGAATGTCTGTCGCAGGCATTGTCTTTACCTTCAGTGGAGGGACGGTATGCTGGAAGAGTTCCAAGCTAGATACCGTGACATACTAGACGATTAAAGGCAAGATACATCATTACCATGGATGCTACCAAAGAGGCAGTCTGGATATATATAAGTTCATAAGATGAACTTCGTTCCTACCATTATGTGACAATGGAGTTGTGGCTTTAGCCAAGGAACTACCGTCCCATCAGAAATCCAGATATAATTCTTAGGCAGTATCACCTGATCATGGAGATGGTTGATCTCTAGGGAGATCGAGGTTAGGAGAGTAGACACAGAGGACAACAGCGCGGATCCACTCACAAAGGCCTTTTTCCCAGTAGAGACTTTTATGGGATGGTTGAGTATGAGATACTTCAACCGCAGCTAATTGTTGGGTATGTGATACCACAACAGATGGCCCTAGTGCAAGTGGGAGATTGTTAGTTATATGTATGCCCTAGAGGCCATTACTGAACATACGATGTATATTGTAGTGGATGCTAGGACATATATAGGGAGGACTTTCTTGCTCGACATGATAGTATGCTATCCGGTTGTACTTTATCTTAACATGTACTCTGATTGTCTCTATATTACATGTTGATAAAGCCCTTAGGATATGTACTCGACTACTGGGACTATGATGAGATCATACTAGTGGGGCCACGGTAGTCGACGAGTACATCCTATAACTGTTCCTAGTCGAGGGTGTATCGAGACAGGGCATCGATACACCAGAGTAGACTAGCGTATACGCATCTTGACCCATATGATGGGCGATGGATGATCCCATATCCATCGGTGTTTGACATCAAGGATGGTGTACGGGTGCTCAGTATAGACTGAGTACACTGGACGGACACGCCGAGAACTCCCAGATGGTATTATACCATACGTCTGATGGCAGTTCTCCGGTGACACTGGTACAGAGTAGTCTGTTGACCCGAGATCGTCATAGAGTCTTGTGTGATTCCCACTGTGCTTTGATTTCCATCATACCACGTCCAAGAGGGCATGCAAAAAGGTGGCTTTTGGGTACAGTTCCGAATCACATGGAGGCAATGAGCGATAGGAGTGGATTCGTCTCTCCCGGTATAGGGAGTTGATGTTGTGCCGTGTTCGATTGGCTATAACCGGAAATCCCTGGCCAGGGTTGCTGAGATTTACTGGTAAGTGTTATCAGTAGTTTCTCGAACTGTTATAGACCTCATATCGACATGACTTATCGAGCTACTGGAGTCTGACGGTTACCACCCCTAGGCGAGATATGCAACATATCAGACGACGAGACCGGACTGTACGGGAGTGTTACTGTTTGGATTCACAGGAGAAGTTACAGGCTTTCTTGTTGATCTTCTGAGCACTCAATACCTGGGTAGCTGTTACGTTTAGCTGACCGCTTGCAGCTTGTGGGTGTTTGATATGATCATCACCTACTGCCGGCGTATTGATGATTCTTTAGAGTCCTACACAGAGGTTTCTTGGCTCAGGCAAAACGGAGTAGGAGCACATATGTGATATGTGCGGGACCGAGGATAATGCGATATGTGATACCGTATTATATTCTCGCGATATTTGATATCAGCCGGGTCATCGGATCAAGTGTTGATTCGATGAATCGGTACGGATAAATATTAGTCGATTATATGCGATATAGCCGGATTGTCGGATCAAGTGTTGATTCGATAATTTAATGTATAATAATATATATGATATATTAAATTACATTATCTAATATTTGCTCACTAAAAGATTCTTTTTCTCACTCGGGTAATACATTGATATATATGCGATATATGTTAATTGTATTATTTTATTTTGTTACAATAAATATTATATATGTGATATATAATATTGTAACATGATATGATAAATAATGCAACATGTTTTGTAAAGATTAATCAAGATTAGGGTTTCATTTGGGTTAATGATTTCTAGTAGATTCTAGAAGGTTTTCTTTTTGTTTTGTGTAAGATATTTACAAGTGACTCATGCTTTAACCCAACCCAAACCCTAACCCTAGTTAATTCTCTACAAAGGTTTACTTGACCATGGTTGCATAATTCATCATATTATTCTTTTTCTATTCATCACAAAAGGATTCTTATCATGTTCATGTTCTTCTTCCTTCATTCTTTCATGGAAAAAAACTTTCTTGATTTTTTCCAAGTGATGAATAATTGTGAGAAAAATATAAATAAAGAGAGAAAAAATCCTACTTCATCATCCTCTTCTTCCTTTGCCATTTAGATGAGGGTGTTCACATCATTTCATGAGTGTTAGCTTGTGTTAACGGAACTTCAAGGTAGATCATCTTAGTATCGAAGATCGGAAGCAAAGGTTGCATCTTTCTCTTCGTGGAACCTCTCGAGAGTCCGGACCACGATGATCGCAGCGAAGGGACCACAACACGGAGCATATGAAGTGAAGGACCGGATCTACAAAGGTTGTAATCCTCTCATTTAGTGTTAAAATGTTTAGCATGTTAGTTTTCGCCTAATCTCTAGTTTAAAGATCTTGTATCGGGTTGTTCGGCACGGCTAAATTTTTAATCGGGCATGGTTGATGCCTCATAGACCCTTGTGCGCGTGCATAGCAACCCTACAACTATCATCTTGAGTAAGACTGTCCTACCGGAATAGGTCCTCCTTCAATCATTGCAATCACGTGCCTGTGATCCAATAATTGACTCTGAGGGCACTATCTCCACAATCTCCCACTTGCACTCAAGGCTAATTATTGCGATGTCGCATACTCACAGCCCGTGTGATACCGAACACCCAACTTCTCTACTTGTCAGTCTCACAAAGCTCGTTTGCGAAACTATTGCGTTCGAGGAATAGCCTCAGTTAGTGGATCAGCTTTGATGTTTCTTTCTATGTCTCTCTATATCTCAAGTTCGCCGAGAAAGCCATCTCCCGAAATGAGCAATACCTGTCTTAGAATGTGTCTAGATGTCTGATGGGACCTAGCTCATAAATGAACTCCAAATCCAAACTTCTTAGACTGTATCGTTAACTAAACTTAATCAGTATCCTGCGCCATGCCACCCTCAGTATTGCCTTGGACCACCTGACCAAAATACTGCCCATCGTCAGAAGGAAAAACTATAACTCTGACAACCTCCTTGTCGTCCAGGTCACCTTGGAAGCCTGGAATGATAACTGTCTCCCGAATGAGGCTGTCGTTACCATATCCCTAGAATATCCACTTATGTTCTAAAACTGCTTCCGACTGCTTCTCCAGGATTGGATCAATATCAACTTATTGCATCTACTGCAAAAACAACATCTAGTATGGTACTTGACATCTCATGATTGGCTCAATTGCCTAAGCAAGTGATCTGCCAATCATGCACATCCCTCTCCCCTTTAGTCTGTAAGACACCTTTAGAGAGGGTGACTCCATCACCTGCAGGTACACTACAGTGCTAGGAGTCGTCCATTCTAAATACTCTTAGAATGCTGTCTAAGTACGCTGATTGGGAAACCACCCAAATCTAGATCTAAAACCATAGATCTAGTAACCTGTATGTATGATATAATATCCAAGTCCCATGTGGAGAAACTACTGTGTGACGACCAAAGTATAACCGATCGTAGTATAGGAATATCACTTCCTACTTTGTGTATGTCATCCAAATACCATGACATCACACCCTACTACCTTCTCAATAGATCCATCCCCTATTCTGATGAAGTCAAACCTATGACTGTCACATTAGAAATTGATGATCTATCTCCGCTATATCTGCTTTAGTCTATAAATAGACTTAAGCCACCTGTCCACCATGCTTCCGCTGCTCCCACTGACCACGACAACCCTCTGGCAGAGTCATATAGACGTACACTTCTAAAGCCAGTTTAGAACGACGCTATACTCATCCTCCTGCCGGGTCTCACAGTCTGGAACAACAGCTATGTCAAGTCTGGGCAAACAAGAACTTCCCTGTCACCGTCCTTGAGGCTACTGGAGTACCTCTCGGGTGCCTGAAGTTACCCACTTTATCTGCGGAGTGGCCAATGGAATGTCAAACCATATTGAATCTTTAGGTTCCTTATCAAATCTTCAGTAATCGTTTGCGGTTCTGGAATCACTTCCGGTTCTTCCATACTCCCACTACTGTTTTCTGAAAAAATCCATTTTTATTAAAACTATGGCGAGTCTAGAACAATATCACTATTGATCTTCCAGATGGTAGAAAGTCAACCCTCGTCATAGCCTGGGTCAACCCATAAACAGCCATTACAGAAACGTGCCTTGAGTTGTCCAGTGTCTAGTTTTAATCATAAGCCGGACAACTCCCCGTACCTTAACAATGTTAAGATATGAACTATACTATATCTAATATAGAACCAGAGCCACTGATTTAATTGAACCAGATTCAAATCATGCAACTGTCTACGGTGCATGTTAACTAAATGGAAAGAGGCCGATCAGCGTTACTCAACTTAGGAATGCTTCCAATTATGAGTAACCTGAAAGAGATGCAAGTTCTCTTAATCATTACTATCAACTGAATACCATACACAAGTATCTACATCTTCGATCACTTTGAAGAATCCCGATACTTGCAATACCTGGTTCTCTACTTTATTCATATACCTATAACTTCTCAAAATTCGGACCTTGCGTTTCAACGAAAACACTTGTCTAAAAACTAGAGAAGTCATACGTAAACTGAATATAGTACGAGGACTAGCACCTCTGTCCTCATGGACGCTGGACAACATACAATACTCTGTATAAGTCCCTTGAGTCTAATAACTCACTCCCTGTGTATTGCACGTTAAAAACTGTACTTATGGTTAAGAAGAATTATACCGCTGTTTAATGCTCCTTACCTAACCATCCACTGATATAGGTAAATGTCGTAGACATAATTTCAAAAAGGTATATCTCACTCTATAAAAATAGACGTACAGATTTATCAACTTGAAATTGGTGCATGACAGCGGATATTCAAAACCAAATATTTGTCGTCCGGCAAACAACCCAGGTGGCTTCCTCAAATATCACCGATTACAACGAATCCCGATATAATGAGGATGATCACCTAATTCCCAATAACTTACTCCCACTCATCATCTGTAAAACCATACAGATGTGAGAATCATACCTGGTAAATACATACCCTGGAGTAAGTATCTAATCGGGAAATCAGTTTTCCTTTAATAGTACACAGTGAAACTGAAATATTGAAATGTTTCGATGGGGTATCCCGGTATTCCTAGAAATGCCTCTTCCATTATCCAGATTCACAACTGTAACCGTGTAATTCTTTGCCATCTTTCCAAATCCATTTATATGTCTTTAGTCATTACCTTCTGTACACCCCTTTAGGCCAAATGGTTTTCTTCCTTCCCCACCGTTCGGCACCAGCCTATGGTTTGGAAGAAGACTATCCAATAAGCATAATAGGTGTACTGTCCTAATCCTAGGAGCACTCGCAATGCGAGAGAAGGTGAAGATAAAAGACAACCGAATAAACCTTATACCTATTTCTCCTGAACCAGAATCCATCCCCGAACTGGAACAAGTTCCTTTCGAGTTCGTATATAACCATACGATGGAGTATCCAAATAAACTGTGGATCTTCGTAGTGATACGGAGTGTTCTGGAGAAATACAAAGGTGATTTATGATTGGCGAATAAATACTTGGTTTGGTCGTGAATAGCAGTCGCAATTTACTTTGCCCTCTTACTAATCTCTTGATATGTCTTTACTTAATACCTTCTGTACACCATCGTTAGGCTAATTGGTTTTCTTCATTCACTACCGGTTGGCACCAGCATATGGTTTGGAAAAAGACTATCCAATTTGCGTAATAGGTGTACTATCTCCTAAACCAAGGAGTACTCGCAACCTGAGAGAAGGTAAAAGGAAAAGACAACTGAATAGTCCTATTCGTTTTCTCCAGATCCGGAAACCATCCTCGAATAAATTCCTTCGAGTTCGTATCTAACCATACGATGGTTTTATCCAATGGAAGTGGACGTTCGTAGTAATACGGGGTGTCCTGGAGAAAAGGGTAAAAGTAGGAGTGGCAATGAGGTTTGCAACTCTGACAATCCAAAAGCCAGTGTTTAAGAAGGTCCAGTTAATTTTGGTCACTGAGTCATAGTCTTAGGGTCGGGCCAATGGTCGCTGTCAAAGAGAGAGAAAAGAAACACTCAGCGTGCACTCTAACCTAGATCAGAATGGTTACCAATTTATCTAATCTGGAAACCTTCCACTGTACCTTCAAATTCTCCTCCAAACCTGAAAGAAGAATTAGTCGGGATCACCCGAGGAGTAAACCAACTCATCAGTGGGAATCGGGATCCAACTATCATCGCATGATAACGTGACGGAATCCGCTCACGTCATCACACTCCAGAAGGTATGCGCATATCTGGCAAGTTTCAGTTTCTTTAGAAACTCCCGATGTGGATTTTTACCCCATGCTCTTATGACCTTGACTTTGGCCAACATATCAGAAGTCACATTTCAAGTTCTACCCGTCATTGTCCAGGTTAATTTGAGCCAACCCGTACATACCCTTGACTTTGGCCAAAATAGTAGTACGACTGCCCTAAACCAACGCATCTATCTATGCTGCATATGAATACCCAATAGCTACCAATCACTATGCCTTGACTTTGGCCAACATACACAACTTGAATACTATTGACCACCCATATGAAACGACGGAGGGCTACGAATGGTTTCTGGCGAAAACCTTTAACGTAATGAACTTGATATCGTTGAAGGAACCGGATAGCTTTTATGAAAATATAGTAACGAAAATATTCGCTAAAGAGGTCACTCCCGGTGAAGGGATCTCGGCTCTTTTCCCGTAGAATGAGGTGCAGGATATTCCAAGTGAATGCCACGATGCAAAGAAAAAGTAATCGGCTATAGCGAAGTTAATGCCCTGACGCAAACTTCTGTCCAAGGGGTCACTCCCGGTGAAGGGATCTCGGCCTTTGCCTCGTCGAATGAGGAGCAGGATATTCTAACTGAATACCACGATGCTAAACAAAAATAGAACGTCCTTGCAATAACAGCTTTTTGAAAAGTGTTCCAACAACATCAGAATAGGTTTGTTTTTAACTTGCATTGATCCGAATAAACGCAGTCCCATCAATTGATCACACCAATAAAGAACGAAAATAATGATGTACGTATATGCCATCCGCATTCGCCACTGGGTCCCGTCATTACCCGTTAGGTTAATTAACTAACGACAAAGCGGGGACTGGACTAGCGCGGATGCAAAACATATACAACATCTACTAGTATATATATATCAATATATAATATTTCGCTCAAGGCGTGATAAAATGCAACATCACAGAAAAGTACAGCATCACAGAACAATACAGATATCTGGGATCCACGGGTTTCACAGAGCCGCTACTGAAACCCGACGTTCCCCTGGTCGTGTGGATAGCCTGTGCAATGAAATCCTAGACCCTTACTGTTAGTTGTATGTATGCCCTAGAGGCCAGTATTGTACAGATGATGTATATAATATTGGATGCTTGGTCATATATAGAGATGACAATCTTGCTCGATATGATAGTATGCTATCTGGTTACTCTTTATCTTAACATGTACACTTGTCTCTTTAAACTGTCTTATAGTTACATGTTGGTAAAGCCTTTAGGATGTGTACTTGACTACCTGGACTATGATGTAGATCATACTAGTGGGGACGTAGTAGTCCATAGGTACATCCTTCAAGGTCCCTAGTCGTGGGTGTATCGAGACGGGGCATCGATATACCAGTGTAGACTAGCGTATACGCTTCTCGACCCATGAGATGGGCGATGGATGATCCCATATCCATTGGTGTTTGACATCAGAGATGGTATACGAGTGCTCAGTGGAGACTGGGTACACTGGACGGACTCGCCGAGAACTCCCAGATGGTATTATACCTCACGTCAGATGGCAGTTCTCAGGTGACACTTGTACAGGTTAGTCTGTAGACTCGAGATCGTCATAGAGTCTTGTGTGATTCCCACCGTGCTTTGATCTCCACCTTACCACGTCCATGAGGGCGTGCAAAACAGTGGTTTTTGGGTACAGTCCCGAGTCACATGGAGGCAATGAGCGATAGGAGGGGTTTCGTCTCTCCCGGTATTGGGGGTTGATGTTGCGCTGTGTTTGATTGGCCGTAACAGGGAAGTCCCTGGCCAGGGCTGATTCAGAGATTTGCTGGTAAGTGTTACTGGTAGTTTCTCGACCCGTTATGAGCCTCACATCGGCACGACTTATCGGTTATTGGGGTCTGACGCATACCACCCCTAGGCTTGATATGCGACATATCAGACGAACGGACCGGACTGTATGGTAAGCGTTACTGATTGGATTCACAGGAGTGTGAGCGGGCTAGCTCGTCGATCTTCTGATCGCTCAATACCCGGGTGGCCGTTACGTTTGGCAGACCGCTTGCGGCTTGTGGGTGTTTGACATGATCACCACCTGCTACCGGAGTATTGACGAGTCTTTAGAGTCCTACACAGAGGTTTCCTGGCTCGAACAAAATGAAATAGGAGCGCATATGAGATATGTGCGGGGGGCCGAGAATAATACCAGTATGAGATACTGGATTCTATTCTCGCGATTTGTAACATTGATCGGTTATATGCGATATAGCCGGGTTATCGGATCAAGTGTTGATTCGATAAGTTGTTACAGTTGATTTTAGTCGGTTATATGAGATATGACCGGATCGTTAAATTAAGTGTTGATTTAATGATTTAATGTATAGTTATATATTTGATATATTACTTTACATTAACTAATATTGGTTCACTTAAGATGGATTTTCTCACTTAATGTGCACATTGTATATATATGATATAGTTTTGTGCACTAGTTTGTATCATGTTTGATGATACTTGCAAACTTGGGTGTATGTTTGATTTGAACCATGTTTAGGTTAATGGTTATGGTTTTATATTATTCATTTATTCATTTTATTTAAATTCTTTATTTCTTTTGGCTAAAATGAAATGGTTGCTAATTTTGTCTTTTGTGGAAGCTCAATGAAGCTTTGAATTAGTAACCATTTTATTTTATATTCAAACCTAACCATTAGCTAAACTAAGGTTTGCTCTCTACAAGAGTTAAATCTAACCCAAGGTTGCATTATGATAAGATCAATAGATTTTATTATTCTTTCACCATTCTCATGATATTCTTCATGTTCCTTCTTCTTCTTCTTTATCTTCATCAAGAAGAAGAAAGCTTGGAACCTCCAATGGTGAAATGATCAAATGAGTGAGAAAACCAAATCTAAAGTCAACCCACCTCCTCTTTCTTCATCCTCTACAACTTGCCTTGTAGTAGAGTGTGTTGTCTTCACAAGTTTCTTGACTTGGTGAAGGCGGAGCTCGAGTTTGAGTTTCCTCGACGTAGATCATCTTCGGCATCGTAGTCTACGACCTAGCCCGACTAATTCTCAGACGAATCCATCACCGGAGTCCGGGATCCGATGATCGCAGCGAAGGGACATCGTCATGGAGCTATGGAGGTGGAGTAACGAATCTACAAAGGTTGTATTTTCATTCACTCTTTAGTTAAGTTGTTAACTAGCTTCTTGTTTCTCCTAAACTCTAGTCAACGATCCGTATTAGAGTTCTTCAGCACATCTAAAATTTTAATTTGGCATGGTTGATGCCTTGTGAGAACTCCTTAGTGTGCCTAGGAACCCTACAGTGGTATCAGAGCCTAGCTAGAGCCTTAGGCGATGCGTGGACGGAGTTAGAAATCCGATCGAACCGAAACCCCATTGCAAAATCGCTCTCTGTACATTTTTCAAAACTGTTGATTTTTGTGAATTAAAAATATGCAGAAAAACAAGCAGGCTTTTTTAAGAATTACTGTGAAATTTGAGCTCTTGATTCCTCCATAGAAGCCGCGGCCAAATTGTCACGACACGTGTCCAAATTTGCACAGTAACTCCTAATATGCACTGCTGATTTTCCTGGAATATTTTAATCTGAACTCAAGAGTTGAGTTTTTCTGTGTTGTATTGGGGACTCGGTGTTTCGATCGGAAAGTCTAATTCTGTCTATGTGTTTTTCGGATAATTTTTGAACATGTTGAAAAGTTCGACCGGATATAAATACCTAATTTTTCCCCTGTTGGGAAATTTCCAAGTGTTGGATTTTTCCGTGGTTTGAACACATTCTAAGTAGTGCAAGTAACGCGATGGACCCTCTAGAAGACAACAAACCATAACTCGATTATGTGACCGTCATGAACTGCCCTTTGAACCTTAGGGTTTGGGGCGGTACGGCGTGCCACATGTGAGGCGTTGGCTTGACCCTTCTACGGCTGGAACGTTGGTACTGAGGCATGAACTGGATGTTTTTAAACTTGTTTCATGTGTTGAGCAGTTTCGGGAAAACTTGGGTGTTCGAATGTTCGATCGGAAAGTTTGACATTTTCTATTTATCTGGAATGTGGTACAATAATTGGAATTCACAAACAGTTATGAGATAACTGAATGAATGTTATAAATCTAGCAGTTTAGTCTCACTTGATATTGAAAAGAGTTTTCGATAATGAGACTAAAATGCGGGGTTTATAATTGTTAGGCATGTGATGTCTAAGGATTTCATTTGATTAGGCATGCGATGTCTAAACTGGTTGCGGATTCCAACTGTTGTAGTTTTACACTTTCTTTTCTGTGACCGTAAGTGTAGTATGACGATATCGCCGGTTTCGTTGCTATACGTCAAAGACAATTGGGGTATGCATACTTACTTACGTTGATGACATGTGATGTTATGTGTTGCTGGATATGTTATATTGGATCGTCGTGTTTGAATAGCCGGGGGTTTTTATGTGAGATGAGTGTTTTTCATTTTCATTCATGTAAATAACTTGTATGTAATATTCTTTTAATTGGGGCACTTCCATGTTGCGGAAGATGTCACCTTTTGTATATTATTTACTTTTCCGCACTAGGATAGACCCAAGGAGGAGGGCACAAGTAACCGGGTTCTGGAGTCCAGTGGGAGACCAACTCGAGGAGTCGAGTCCGGGTCTCCTAACTCTAGAATTGGTAGGGTTGCTTGCCGCTCTCGTAGGGGTCTAGGGGTGTGGGTTTGGCTATTCATCACGACCGTGGAATCCGTGTTTTGTACTGGCTCGTATTGAAAACACGGACGTCCTAGTATATCCAATATTTCATTTGATTCTTCTGCTGCGATATCTGTGATGTGATCATGTGATGTTCTGTGATAGATACAGTATATAGTATATATGATATAGACGTTACTTATGTTTTACACCCGCGCTAGCCCTGCCCCGCTCTGCCGTTAGTTACCTAACCTAACGGTGCATGAGAGGACATCGAGGCGAATGCGGATGGCATAAGTGTACGTCGTATTTATCTGTGATGTTTAGGTAATTTAAATGATGGGACTTCATTAATGTGATTAATGAAAGAAAAGAAACCTAAAGATGTTGTGGAATCGAATTTCAAAATTAAAACAAGTAGCTACAGTTCTTGCTTTGCACAACGGTATATGTGATATATCCTGCACCTTATTCGATAAGGAAAGGACCGAGATCCCTTCACCGGGAGTGACTCCTTTAGCAATAACTGGCAGATGCTACACACTCGGTTTGTTGTTGATTGCTTCTATAGTTTCTGCTTTGCACAGTGATATATATGATATATCCCGCACCTCATACGATGAGGAAAGGGCCGACGATCCCTTCACCGGGAGTGACCCCTTTAGCAAAACTAGAAAAGCCTCAAAATCACTCCATTTCAAAACTTCATTTGATTCTACAACGATATCAAGTTCATTACGCTCATGGTTTTCAGAAAAACCTGACGTAACCCTCCGTCATTTCAGATAAGTTCCATATAGTATTCGTGCTACATTTGTTGGCTTTCGTCAATGTGTAGTGTGCGGTAGCTATGTGCTGCTTATCTGTTGCATATGATGCGACTGGATTAGGGTAGTCGTACGACTTTGTTGGCTTTCGTCAAGGGTCGTGCGGGTGGGTTTAATTCAGTCAGGAAATGTACGGGTTGAACTTGACTAGCGGGCTGTGGTTTGTTGGCTTTCGTCAAGGTCATAGCATGCTAGGGGCAAAATATTATCGGGAATTTCAAGTGTTGAAATTTGCAATGAGATTGCATACCTTCTATGAGATAGTTGGATCTCGATACCCACTGCGAGTAAGAGTTACTCCTGGGAAAGTTTTGCACATTGCAATTAGCCGATCAAGTAGGTGTCTAGAAAGGTGTTAACGAGGTTACGCCTCTGGGAAAACGAGGTTTACATTAATTAGGTTCGTGCGAAAGCACGGGGGACCTCCCTCAAAGTACCGACACTGGCCAGGCTGAAAGATTGGCGAACTTGTAGTATGTAATTAATCCCGGCTAGTCTTTCCTTTTAGGGTTTGAAGGAAGATTTGATAAAAAGCAGTGGGATCCATCCTGATTAGACAAGAAAATAACCAATCTGATCTTGCACGAGCATACGCTAAAGTGTTTTCTTCTCTCTCTCTCCAGGTAGCGACCATTTCATGCCCTAATCAAGATAATAATATGGATGTATTGACCGAACCCGCATGTTATACTGTGCTGGGGAACGTTGGTTCCGTTCTTTCTTATAAGAGTTATAGGAATGAGCAGGATATAGGGGAATACCAGGATTCCCATGCCACCCGATTGAAGAAAGTACATGTTGATGCATTTTCTTCGGGTGTGTTCGTTACTGAGAACTGTTTCTCCATTTGCTCTACGTCCTGGGTATTAGATACCGGGTCAGGATCCCATATATGTAATCAGTTACATGGGCTTAGAAAAGGTAGAGAACTCGGAGAAGGTGATAAAGACATTAGAGTTGGAAATGGTGCAATTGTTGCAGCTAAGACTGTCGGGGAATATCACCTTGAATTACCAACTGGTAATACATTGGTTCTGAACGAATGCTATCACATGCCGAACCTGATATGCAACATTATATCGGTTTCTTTATTGAGTAAAGAGGGATATAATTTTGTATTACAGGACAATGTTATGAACATTTTCCGTAACCAAAAGTTGGTTAGATCTGGCACGTTGTGCAATGGCATTTATGTTCTAAATCAATCAACAGTTCTGAGCATAACAAACACACACAAGAGGAAGAGTTCAGAACTGAACGAATCCTTCTTGTGGCATTGTAGACTGGGTCACATCAATGCGACACGACTGGCTAAGTTGCATAAGGATGGATATATGAAACCATTCGAATTTTCATCTTATGACACTTGCCAGTCATGTCTCAAAGGCAAGATGACCAAAACTCCGTTTACGGGACACGGAGAAAGAGTTACCGAACTCTTGGGACTGATACATAGTGTTGTATGCGGTCCCATGTCTACACATGCCAGGAATGGTTCTTCGTACTTCATTACATTCACTGACGATCTCTCAAGATACGGACATGTGTACTTGATAAGACACAAGTCTGAAGCTTTTGAGAAATTTAAAGAATATAAACAAGAAGTCGAGAACCAAACCGGAAAAAGTATTAAAATCCTTCGATCTGATCGAGGAGGTGAATACTTGAGCAATGAATTCCTGGACTTCCTAAAAGAGAATGGGATTCTCTCTCAGCTGACTCCTCCATATACACCACAGCACAACGGTGTATCTGAACGGAGGAACCGCACCCTATTGGATATGGTGCGCTCTATGATGAGCACAGCTGAGTTACCTATTTCCTTCTAGGGGTATGCGCTTGAGACAGCCATACATCTATTGAATATGGTCCTATCCAAATCTGTGCCTACCACTCCATATGAGATATGGAAAGGGAAGAGACCAAGTCTTAACTATGTTAAGATATGGGGTTGTCCAGCCTATGTCAAACGACAAAATCCGGACAAACTCGAGGCACGGTCTGTTCTATGCAAATTTGTAGGATATCCCAAGAATTCTCAAGGGTATATCTTCTCCCACCCTGAGGAACAAAGAGTGTTTGTTTCTCGGCATGCCACCTTTCTAGAAAAGGAATTTCTTGAAAAAGAGACTAGTGGTCATGAGGTAGAACTGGAAGAGGTTCCAGCTACAAAAGCTACAACAGAAGATCTGGTGGAACCAGAGGATTCCGTAGTTCCCAATGAACCCCAGCCACTCCGCCGATCTAGTAGGATTCCTCACCCACCTGAGAGATACTACGGTTTTCTCATGGATGGTGGGAGCGAGGATTGCATCATGGAAGATGATGACCCAACTAGCTTCGAGCAGGCCATCACGAGCAGGGACTCAGTGAAATGGCTGGATGATATGCGGTCCGAGATGGAATCCATGTACACCAACAAGTATGGACTTTGGAAGTTGCTCCTGAAGGGGTAAAACCCATTGGGAGCAAGTGGATCTTCAAGAAGAAACTTGGTGTAGATTGGAAAGTGGAGACTTTCAAAGCTAGACTTGTTCCAAAAGGTTTTCGCCAAAGACCAGGTGTGGACTATGACGAAACCTTTTCTCCAGTGGCTATGCTTAAATCCATCCGGATCATGCTTGCCATCGCTGCATATCATGATTACGAAATCTGGCAAATGGATGTTAAGACCGCCTTTCTAAACGGTGATTTAGAAGAGTGCGTGTACATGACTCAGCCAGAGGGCTTCGTAGACAGTGGGAGCAGCGGGAAGGTGTGCAAGCTGCTTAAATCCATTTATGGATTAAAGCAAGCATCGCGGAGTTGGAACATCTGCTTTGACGTCGTTATCAAAGAGTTTGATTTCGTCAAAAACCCAGATGAACCTTGTATTTACAAGAAGGTGGCAGAGAGTAAGGTTGTCTTCCTCGTATTGTACGTGGACGACATACTCTTGATAGGAAATGATATTCCTATGCTGCAATCGGTCAAGCTCTTCTTATCACAAAGATTCTCAATGAAAGATCTTGGTGATGCCTCTTGCATATTGGGAATGAGGATCTATAGAGATAGATCCAAACGGATATTGGGATTGTCCCAATCCAGGTACATTGACACCATACTAAAGAGGTTTAGTATGGAAGAATCCAAGCGTGGGAACTTGCCCACGATCTCTGGAGTCACTCTCTCCAAAGAGATGTCTCCCAAGACTGATTTGGAGAGAGCTCGCATGCAAGGGATACCCTATGCTTCGGCTGTAGGCTCTATCATGTACGCGATGCTGTGTACCAGACACGATGTCGCATACTCACTAAGTGTAGTGAGCAGGTATCAAGCTGATCCTAGAGAGAGTCACTGGACAGCTGTGAAGAGCATTCTCAAGTACTTACGAAGGACTAAAGAGATGCTCTTGGTGTATGGTAACGGAGAACTCCAAGTGGAGTCCTTTACCGATTCGAGCTTCCAGAGTGATAAGGACGACTCTAAGTCGCAGTCAGGATTTGTCTTTACCCTTTACGGAGGGGCGGTTAGCTGGAAGAGTTCCAAGCAGGAAACCGTGGCAGACTCGACGATGGAGGCTGAATACATCGCTGCCAACGATGCTGCCAAAGAGGCTGTCTGGATCAAGAAGTTCATTACTGAACTTGGAGTGGTTCCATCCATTGAGAATCCAATACCTTTGTATTGCGATAACAATGGAGCTGTGGCTTTAGCCAAGGAACCCAGGTCCCATCAGCGATCCAAGCACATTCTGAGGCGGTATCACCTGATCCGGGAGATAGTTGATCGCCGGGAGATTGAGGTCAGGAGAGTTGACACGAAGAATAACACAGCGGATCCACTCACGAAGGCTATTCCCCAGATACAGTTTGAAAGACTCTTTGGGATGCTTGGTATGCGATACTATAGCAGCTGGCCCTAGTGCAAGTGGGAGATTGTTAGTTGTATGTATGCCCTAGAGGCCAGTATTGTACAGATGATGTATATAATATTGGATGCTTGGTCATATATAAAGATGACAATCTTGCTCGATATGATAGTATGCTATCTAGTTACTCTTTATCTTAATATGTACACTTGTCTCTTTAAACTGTCTTATAGTTACATGTTGGTAAAGCCCTTAGGATGTGTACTTAACTACCTGGACTATGATGTAGATCATACTAGTGGGGACGTGGTAGTCCATAGGTACATCCTTCAAGGTCCCTAGTCGTGGGTGTATCGAGACGGGGCATCGATATACCAGTGTAGACTAGCGTATACGCTTCTCGACCCATGAGATGGGCAATGGATGATCCCATATCCATTGGTGTTTGACATCAGAGATGGTATACGGGTGCTCAGTGGAGACTGGGTACACTGGACGGACTCGCCGAGAACTCCCAGATGGAATTATACCTCACGTCAGATGGCAGTTCTCAGGTGACACTTGTACAGGTTAGTCTGTAGTCCCGAGATCGTCATAGAGTCTTGTGTGATTCCCACTGTGCTTTGATCTCCACCTTACCACGTCCATGAGGGCGTGCAAAACGGTGGTCTTTGGGTACAGTCCCGAGTCACATGGAGGCAATGAGCGATATGAGGGGTTTCGTCTTTCCCGGTATTGGGGGTTGATGTTGCGCTGTGTTTGATTGGCCGTAACAGGGAAGTCCCTGGCCAGGGCTGATTCAGAGATTTGCTGGTAAGTGTTACCGGTAGTTTCTCGACCCGTTATGAGCCTCACATCGGCACGACTTATCGGTTATTGGGGTCTGACGCATACCACCCCTAGACTTGATATGCGACATATCAGACGAACGGACCGGACTGTATGGTAAGTGTTACTGATTGGATTCACAGGAGTGTGAGCGGGCTAGCTCGTCGATCTTCTGATCGCTCAATACCCGGGTGGCCGTTACGTTTGGCAGACCGCTTGCGGCTTGTGGGTGTTTGACATGATCATCACCTGCTACCGGAGTATTGACGAGTCTTTAGAGTCCTACACAGAGGTTTCCTGGCTCGAACAAAATGAAATAGGAGCGCATATGAGATATGTGCGGGGGGCCGAGAATAATACCAGTATGAGATACTGGATTCTATTCTCGTGATTTGTAACATTGATCGGTTATATGCGATATAGCCGGGTTATCGGATCAAGTGTTGATTCGATAAGTTGTTACTGTTGATATTAGTCGGTTATATGAGATATGACCGGATCGTTAAATCAAGTGTTGATTTAATGATTTAATGTATAATTATATATTTGATATATTACTTTACATTAACTAATATTGGTTCACTTAAGATGGATTTTCTCACTTAATGTGCACATTGTATATATATGATATAGTTTTGTACACTAGTTTGTATCATGTTTGATGATACATGCAAACTTGGGTGTATGTTTGATTTGAACCATGTTTAGGTTAATGGTTATGGTTTTATATTATTCATTTATTCATTTTATTTAAATTCTTTATTTCTTTTGGCTAAAATGAAATGGTTGCTAATTTTGTCTTTTGTGGAAGCTTCATGAAGCTTTGAATTAGTAACCATTTTATTTTATATTCAAACCTAACCATTAGCTAAACTAAGGTTTGCTCTCTACAAGAGTTAAATCTAACCCAAGGTTGCATTATGATAAGATCAATAGATTTTATTATTCTTTCACCATTCTCATGATATTCTTCTTGTTCCTTCTTCTTCTTCTTCATCTTCATCAAGAAGAAGAAAGCTTGGAACCTCCAATGGTGAAATGATCAAATGAGTGAGAAAACCAAATCTAAAGTCAACCCACCTCCTCTTTCTTCATCCTCTACAACTTGCCTTGTAGTAGAGTGTGTTGTCTTCACAAGTTTCTTGACTTGGTGAAGGCGGAGCTCGAGTTTGAGTTTCCTCGACGTAGATCATCTTCGGCATCGTAGTCTACGACCTTGCCCGACTAATTCTCAGACGAATCCATCACCGGAGTCCGGGATCCGATGATCGCAGCGAAGGGACATCGTCATGGAGCTATGGAGGTGGAGTAACGAATCTACAAAGGTTGTATTTTCATTCACTCTTTAGTTAAGTTGTTAACTAGCTTCTTGTTTCTCCTAAACTCTAGTCAACGATCCGTATTAGAGTTCTTCAGCACATGTAAAATTTTAATTTGGCATGGTTGATGCCTTGTGAGAACTCCTTAGTGTGCCTAGGAACCCTACACCTACGGGCGTGGCAAGTTACCCGCCAAAACCTGAAGCGGGGCAGCCCCTTTCAGCAACGTGAATGGACCACCCAGCACTTCATGGAATCCGGTAACTTGGGCACCCCTCCTGGGTCAACCTGTACCCCCTACGAGTGCGGCGAATAGCCCGCCAATTCTAGAGTGAAGCCCTCTCCATCTCAATGCCAGGAGATGCGGGCCCGTTACCCTCTAGAACCCGGCTATCCGTGCACCCCACCTTAGGGCAATCCTAGTACAGAAAGTAAAATATACATACAACGGGTACATCGACCTCGACCTGGTCGTGCCCCAAAAGAATAATATACAATAAGGCAGTGACGGCTGTTCACATGCCGGGCGCTCGTCCCGCAATATCAAATGTACATAATACAACAAAAACTGTACTAGCATTGCATCCAGCCTATCCCCCATGACCAATCCGCAACATCACAGCAATACACAGAACATCAACGTGAATGTCACGATCGCAAATCCGTCTAACCGGGCTATAGCAGTTAGACGTGATTTACCGATCAAGTGACATTCACGGTCGCAGATATAATGTAAATACTGTGATCTAACATGTTTAAACTTTTTGATCGAGCAAAATTACCTAAGTGGGCCCCAATCAGTACTGTAGCACTCACAGAAAATCTAGGCCCAAAAAGAATATCCCAAAAACCCTAATTCCATGTAATAAGCCCTCTGTAAAATTTTGCCACAGAGTGGACATCTCCCCACCGTGGAACCGCGGCCAAACTAGGGGTTTGGCCGCGTTTCCGCGGTCGTACTGAAGCGCCACGTCACCAAATTTTTCCAGAACTCTTACAATTCCCTGCACATGTTTCTGCAATGTACTGAAAAAATTTTCGAGCCAAAAATAAATCGACAGAAAACTGATGCATTGGAAAATATGGTTTTTGGGGATTTTTGTTCAATCGAGTTCTAAACATACTAGAGCAAGCTAGACTAGGTTAATGGCGAGGCTCTGATACCACTGTAAGTGCACGGCGGCGCCCCGGCCGTCAATCCGACGCCGGAATGCGGAAGAGATGCTTTTCTTTAACTTTTCAAACCGGCACCACTGCGCACTATAAACCCGGATCGTGCCATTAATCTAGTCCTAGCTATCAAGAGAAGGGGGTAGAGAGATATACCGAGCGATCCGTGTCCTTCGGTCTTCTCGTCGTCGTCCCGATCTCCCTGCGGAATCACCGGTCTCCACCTCGTCGCCGGAAGGGCACCACGTCGCCGGCTTCTTTTACGGGTTCCCGCCTCTGGACCGAGGCAACTCGGGCACGAAGTCGGCGAGCCGACGTGCCCAAGGTTTGTTGTAGAATATAGTGTAGAAACTATGTCTCATTTGGGGTATTGGAGGTTGCCATTTTGTGGAGGAATGATATGAGCTTATGGAGATGGAACTTGTGGGATTTTACAAAGCCAAAGAGATCAAGAAAACCCTACCACAATTTTTGGACAGCCCCACCATGGCTTGGCCGGCCAAGCATGGTGAAGGGAAGAGAGTGAGAGAATGAGGGAGTGAGTATCAAAAGAATGAGAGTCTCTCATAATGCAAGAGAGAGAGAAGGTTATCATGAAGAATCATCATCACAAAACCAAGTCACACTCAACCATCATAACCAGCCATCATCATCAAGCAAGCTGACTCCAAAAGGTCAAGTCATCATGAAACATCATGATCCTAGAAGTCTATGGAGGCTAAGTCATCATGATACAACAATATGCAAATAACACCCTCCACTAATGCTTATTTGTACAAATGCAAATAAGCCCTCCTTCACCAATCTTCAGCCAACGAAAGATACAAAGAAATATGGTTGAAACGGAAAACAAACTGGCAACTCCAAAAAACTGATCCCGTAATAAATTACAGGAAAAACCCGCTACTGTATATACATACCCGCATTTGTATTCCGACCGAAATACAAATGCAATGAGACAAAGTCTACACTGTACAATACTAGGATCCGGCTTAAACCAAAGCCCGCTAGTATAATCCGTCCGATCCTGATCCGTACAATACCGCACGTATCTGATCGAACCCTGCCATATATCCATACGGCCTCTAGTACTAACCGTCCGATCCTGATCCGTGCAATACCGTACGTATCTGATCGAACCCTGCCATATCTCCATACGGCCTCTAGTACTAACCGTCCGATCCTGATCCGTGCAATACCGCACGTATCTGATCGAACCCTGCCATATCTCCATACGGCCTGTACAACGTTTCGCCCGAAACTTGAGTAACTGTTTTATGGGGGACTCTAAAGACTCGTCAATACTATGGCTGTGGATTTAACCACTAGCACGTCAGAGGTATTAGCCATACGTGACGGGCTACCATCTATTGACCAAAAGGGACGTCGATGAGGGAACTCATCCTGACACCCTACTGAGCCTGTCAGAGACAATATCCATACAGTCCGGTCCGTTCGTCTATGAGCATCGCATGGCGGGCCTGGGGGGTTGGTAAAAGTCAGACCCCCAAAAGCGGTACAAGTCGTGTCGGAGTGTAGCCCAGAACACCCTGAGATACTACTGGAATACCTACCAGTAAATCTCCGGCCTTGGCCAAGGACTTCGTGTAATGGCTCTCCTAAACACAGCGCGACCTCACCCCCAATACCGGGGGAGACGAACCCCTGCAGATCCGCTCACTACCTCCATGTGGCTCGGGACTGTACCCAACTAAAACCTGTTTGCACGTCTCTTTTGAGCGTGGTAGGGTAGTAATCAAAGTACAGTGGGAACTCACACGAGAAAAATGTCGATCTCAGGTCGATGAACTAACCTGTACACATGTCACCAGGGAACTGCCATCTGACGTCAGGTATAAGACCAACTAGCATGTTCCCGGCGAGTCCTGTCCGGTGTACTCATAACCCAATGAGCACCTGTATACATCTTAGGTGAACCAACTGACACTAGTGGCTTGTGAGACCGGCCACCGCCCCTCGTCGGGGTCTCAACTGTATACACTAGTTTACTCTGGAGTATCGATGCCCTGTCTCGAAACTCCCACGACTAGGGACCTTTTAAGGATGTGCTTATAGACTACCAGCTCCCACGTATATGATCGCCCTCATACTGCTGGAAGTCAAGCAAGAATCCTAGGGGCTCTATCAACGTGCAATAGTGACCTGTAAGGTCACCTTAAGCAGTACACGATGATAAAGGTAAACCAGATAGCATACTATCATCTTGAGTAAGACTGTCCTGCCGGAATAGGTCCTCCCTCAATCATTGCAATCACGTGCCTGTGATCCAATAATTGACTCTGAGGGCACTATCTCCAACACCTGTTACTCTTAGTTTTGCTTTTGTGCATATTATGGCACCTGAATTTGGATTTGATTTCTGTGCGCACCAGACGCACGTGATTATTGGATACGCCTTTTGAGGCTGATTTTGCTTTTGAGCACCTTGTTTCCATGATAGGCACTATATTATGAAGTAGCCAAACAGGACTTATCCGAGGACAGTACCTGAGTACTTTGCATGCATTAAAAGTTTACCAAGAAGTTTTTGAAAAAGAGCTATAGTCTCGCGATTTCCAACGTGTCCGTGAGCGACACGAACGTTTATAAAGGAAAACCTTTTGGGATATTTTGAAAACGACAGAACGTGTATTTAGGAAAACATATATGGACATATATTATTATTTTAAAATGAGCATCCGTCACTTATTCCATGAGTTACGCATAATGTGGCGAATCAGAAAAGATTTTACATGTATTTTGTTCAGATTTTGGAGTTTTCAAGGATGCATACTATACACGTATTATAGTATTTGACTAGTGTATATTGGATTTCAGTAGTGGATTTTGAGACCTGTATCTCTATTGTAACTCCGAGGATATGTGTGCAAATCCGATGATTTGAGTGACGCTTGACGGAGTTCGATTTTTGAGTTTTGTACTCGTTTTCATTCGCACTTGACGCGCGGTGTTGTTTCTATATCTTCCGTGATTTCGGAGCCCCGTTGATTTGAGCTGATTGTTGAAATGTTTTATTATTTGGGAGTTTAAATTTAAATTCGGAGACAGAATTTATTTAAGGGGGGAAGATTGTAAACATTTCAGAAAATATAAAATATTATTTTTGGAATTTAATATTAAAATAATATTTTTCCCGAAAACTGCCCGATTTGCGAAATTTGGGTTTTCGAAAAAGGGTATAAATATATAACAATAATTATGAAATAAATAGAAATTAAAATGATTTATTCATTTCAAAATATATTTATTGGATTTGGAATTTTTAAAATTTATTATATGCAGTTTAAATAAAAACCCGATTAGTGCACTGATAATCGCGATTAAGCTAAATACATGTTTCTACAGTTTTCATGGTTAGTGCACCATGACATGTTTCATTTGGTTACATGTTCATTTGTGTTGTTTTATGTTATGGTTTTACTTTGGTGAGAAAAGGAAAGGAAAAATATGGCATGATGACTTGAGGAGAGAGTGAGGGGACATAATCATGAGGCATGGCATGCCATGAGAGAGAAAGGGAGGGAGAAGGAGAGTGCTGCACCATTCATTTATACCCCACCATTTTCATATGCTTCTTCTTCTTCAAAGCTCCATCTTCTACCCTCATGACCCATCTAAAAATATTTACCAAAACCCCATACCCATTTCATTAAAAACATGCACAACCTTGTCTTCAACACATTGGACCAAGATAAATTGGATTTTGATAACATTGGGACTTCAAGGGTTTTGCTTGGGTGTAACTATGAGGTATATCTCTTTTCATTTAGTGTAGTTTTGATTTCCTAGCATTTTGTGTAAGTTTAGAATTCGTTTAGTGATGGATTTGGGATACTAGGAAATTCAAGAGAGGGTTTGGTGACTTGTGGACTTGTGAGCTGTAGTGAGGGTGTACAAGACCTAGAGATCAAATTCTAGACTTGGAATTGAGTTTAGAAACCAAAATACAGATTTTGGATATTAACCGTGTCGGTTTTGTGATGATTAGTATGCCTACAGGAAATCTGGGATGACCCGGGGTGTTTTTGAGTTACCCAAACAATACCAGGGTCCAAATTAGGGCACTTGGAGACCACACTGACTAGATGAACCCCATTGGAGCCACTAGAACCGAGATCGCCGGAATTCCATCTGATGTGGCCGGACACTTGGTGGGTTTTGTCGTCGGGTTGATCCAGTAGGTCATATACACCATGTACAGCGCCCTAGACTTGTTTGAGCAACTCCTTTTGGCCCGAGTCAAAATCTGGGAACACTTGAGTGTGATTTTTGGAGGTGTTTTCCATATTTTGAATGCTAGGTTTTGATATTTGGATTTGTATTTGGTTGTTGCATGTTTGTACATCAAAAACAAGGGTTGTTTAGTCGTTTTTCATGTGTGGGCTATAGGTTCTGACCTATAGGCAATCCGTGTGCCGTTTTGGTTTCTGGACTTGATGTTAATAGCGATTGCGATTATTTATTATTGTAAGTAACCTCGCGTGGATTCTGAGGTGACGGAGCATGGCGTCATCGACTTCAGCAATCAAGGATCAAGGTGAGTAAATCTGTATCTACGGGAGAAGTCGGGTGGATTGCGTATAGCACCCCCGCACACTTTGATGGAAACCGATTTATATATAGATTATGGTTAAGAAACCTTTAATAGAAAACTAGATAGAGTTAACAGGTAGTTAGAGAACCATAATTGAAACTAAAGGATAGTTAGAAGCGATATGATACGATTAGTATATGATGACGGGACTTGAGGATGATATTTGATGATATTGCCGTTTAGGATACTATAGGACTAGATAGTCGACGTAGATGTGTCATCTGAAACATACCTATTTCCAAACTGAAGAATCGTATGCATCTTTTAAAAAGATACCTTGAGGGACGTTACGGATTTTCAAATGATATCTTTTCTTTAAAAACACCGTAGACCCTACTTTCAAAACTACGATGTGCATCTTTCAAAACTGTTAGTATGGTTCGGGTGTGTATATTAGATTAGATACGTATGCTTATAGTAAAGGTAGAATGTATTTCTAAAATTGACTTGATGTGGGATATAAATGCGATGAAAAGAATATATGACGTGATATGTTGATTTGATGATATGTTGGTATACGGATGCGAGTCGATTGAGATGATTGATACCCTGCCGGTCCCCAGATATGAGATTGTTATGGATGCGGCCTGGGATATAGGTATATAAATTTATTAATGTTTTGAATCTTGTTTGATGTGTCATACGGGATGTTTGGTCCGTACCCCCTCTTTGTCATATAGGATGATAGGATCCTTGTTGATTTAATGCCGCCGTACGGTGATTTTCCGTACGTGATAAGTTTGACGTGATGATTGATCCATACCCTTGACTAGATGATGTTGTATGATGGATTATACCGTACGTGATGCTGTGAGGATGGATGTCAATTGATAGATTCTCCGACTCGGTCATGTTAGATACGTATACCTGTTAGCATTCACATACAATTACTTTATGCTGCATTCATGTTATTCTCATCGCATGACATATACCTGTGCTAGTACACCTACACCATTATCGATGATGCATATGTTACACTTACACAGATTTGCCGGCTCACACACTTCATCATCGATAATTGCCATGTCACTACACAGTAGGACTGCTGCATCATACTTGCGGACATACACATTTGTACGTCCATACTTGCGTATATACACATATGCACATTTATACGGTATTGCATTCGATTTTGGAGATTTGGGAACCACATGATATATTTTAAAACTGCATTCATTTAAAAGAGCGGTTTCCCTTTGACATGTGTAAATTACTGTTCCATGTTGCATGATATACGGATATGCTTACATTTTTGTTATATGTCGCATACATCATGCTTTACGCATTTACGCATTGAGATATGCTGTTTTCATGAGATTTCTGGATTTGAGAACCATGGCGATTTCAAAAGAAAGCATGTACTGTTTTAAAAACCTGGTTTCTCTTGATATGATATTTCAGTGCGTCCACCATGTGTTTTCTCGGTTCTGAGAGTGGCATATGAAACTCGATTTGAGAAGCGGTAGGCACCGTTTGCGGGTACATGGTGGACCCGGTGAGGTACCCAGGGGCAAGAAGACTCGTATTGTTAGATGGTGAGCCTGGCAGGGGAGCACTACCTACCGGTGATAGTATTTGGACCCGTCGGTTATCCGAAGGATACCGACAGGAGTCATGAGATGGATATGAGGGCCGACCAGAGTAGGCGGCGCCTGAGACGAGATATTGAGGGCCGATCTGAGGATGCGGCGCTTAAGACATGAGGATTTACGTGTCAATGCTGGACATGGCTTTTCATGATGTTTCGAGTGTCGATGCTGGACACTTAGGATCCATAATTTTGATGTGTCGCGAAGGACACACGTTGATTTATATCCTCATACCTTCATGCATATGCTTTTATGATATTTACATGCATGATGTTGTGTCATTGGTTGGCATGTGGACGAGATCCACATGCATACATACATTGCTTATATGGTGGACGAAATCCAAATGCATACATACATTGATTATATAGTTGGAGGAGATCCACATGCATACATACATTGATCATATTGTTGGATGATATCCACATGCTGATTGACATTGATATTAGTGTTGGCACATATACAGATACGGTCACCCTAGATATCATAGTATTACCTTCATGATATACATGACCTAGGAGTCGTTGTTTATTCGATTTCTACTTGTTGATATTTTTCTATTCACGAGTTGGCAACTCACCCCCGTTGTGCCACAGTTCTTGCAGGTTGACCGCACGGATCAGTAGCGGCATCGCTGGTACATTGCTGCTTTTGGGTGGTTTGCTTGGTAGGTGGGACATTTGCATCGTACCCACTCTTGTATTTACTATTTCATATTGTATTTAGTAAACTCCATCAAATCAAACTACAAATTTTATAAGTAATGAGACTTAGTAAGATTGTGGTTGCGAGACTTAGAGCGTGGGATATTCCGCTACTTGTGGTTTTGATGTCTTGCTTATTTCATTATATTTTGTGGTGAACTTCGCCGTTAGGAGTCGTATACTTATTTTATTACTTGCATGGTTGTGTATCCGCCGTATGGTGAAGAGCTAGCTCCTGCTTGGGGATGCCTTTATTATCTTTACGTATTGTGGTTTTGGATCAAAATATACAAAGGAGGTGCTGCCCAAATTTTTAAAAAACGAAACATGTTTTTCAAATAGAATCATTTACTTGCATTTCCATGTTCCCTTTTTATGCATTTAAGAAAACTTGATTCCATTATACCTTATTTCAAAAAAAAAACTTCACCTCCTTTATTTTCTTAAAAAGGTTTAGATTTCTGGGTTTCGGGTTACTTGAATTACGTTATGCCTTTAGGCGTTGCGTGATTCAGGTGCCAATCATGAGCTAATATTTTCGGTCACGACTCTAAATGGCACGTGACTGGCACTTGAATCATATGAAGTCTATAGGACCCTATCTAATTCAAGTAAGCCAAAAATCCCAGAAATCTAAACCATTTTAAATAAGAAGTGAAGAAAACATGTTTTAAAACAAGGGGTTTTTTAAAAACATGTTTTCTTCACTTCTTATTTAAAATGGTTTTGATTTCTGGGATTTTTGGCTTACTTGAATTAGATGGGGTCCTATAGACTTCATATGATTCATGTGCCAGTCACGTGCCATTTCGAGTCGTGACAAAGTTGGTATCAAAGCCTATAAGTATGTGGATGTCATCCAACTATATAATCAATGCCTGTATGCATTTGGATCTCGTCCATGTGTCAACCAATGACATAACAACATATGCATGTAAAATTCATAAAAGCATATGCTTGAAAGTATGAGTATATAAATCAACGTGTGTCTCTCGCGACACATTAAAATCATGGAACCTGAGTGTCCAGCATCGACACTCGAAAACATCATGAAACTTGTGCCTAACATACACGTAAATCCTCATATATCCCACGCACCGCATCCTCAGATCGGCCCTCATATATATCTCGCCTCAGGCGCTGCCTACTCTGGTCGACCCCCATATCCATCTTATGACTACGGTCGGTATCTTCCGGATAACCGACGGGTCCAAAAACTTTCACAGGTAGGTAGTGCTCCCCTGCCAGTCTCACCATCTAACAATACGAGTCTTCTTGCCCCGGGGTACCTCATCGAGTCCACCATGTACCCGCAGACGGTGCCTACCGCTCCTCGAATCGGGTTTCACATGCTACTCTCAGAACCGAGAAAACACATGGTGGACGCACTGAAATATCATATCAAGGGTAACTGGGTTTTTAAAAAAAATGCATACTCTCTTTTGAAATAACAACGGTTCCCAAATCCAGAAATCTCATGAAAACAACATATCTCAATGCATATAATCATAAAGCATGATGTATGCGACATATAACAGAAATGTAAGCATATCCGTATATCATGCAACATGGAACAGTAATATGCACATATCGAGAGAAAACCACTCTTTTAAAATGAATCCAATTTTAAAATATATCTTGCGGTTCCCAAATCTCCAAAATCAAGCCAGAATCATTTATGTATGTGCAAATACGTATGTATGCAAGTATGGGTGTACAATATATGTATAGGGAAGTATGAGTGTACAATATGTATGTGCGCCAATATGGATGTACATGTAGGTATATACGCAAGTATGAGTGTACAATATGCATATGCGCCAATATGGATGTACAAGTAGGTATATACGCAAGTATGAGTGTACAATATGTATGTGCGCCAATATGGATGTACAAGTAGGTATATATGCAAGTATGAGTGTACAATATGTATGTATGCCAATATAGATGTACAAGTAGGTATATACGCAAGTATGAGTGTACAATATGTATGTGCGCCAATATGGATGTACAAGTAGGTATATACGCAAGTATGAGTGTACAATGTGCCTGTGCGCCAATATGGGTGTACAAGTAGGTATATACGCAAGTATGGATGTACAAGTAGGTATATACGCAAGTATGAGTATACAATATGCCTGTGCGCCAATATGGATGTACAAGTAGGTATATACGCAAGTATGAGTGTACAATATGTATGTGTTCCAATATGGATGTACAGGTAGTATATACTCAAGTATGGCATGCAAGGAGTCATATCCTGATGCAACAATTCTACTGTGTAGTGACATGGCAATTATCGATGATGAAGTGTGTGAGCCGGCAAGCAGGTGTACGTGGAGCATATGCATCATCGGTAATGGTCCTGGTGTCCTAACAGCATGGGTTTAATACAACCATAATCACAAGTATATAGGCATGAAATGCGCTAATAACCACATGAATATATAGAATGGAAAGTAAATGCAACAATACAGAATCTACATTAGTTATACGAGTCATACAGTTTGTCATTTGAAATCACACAAATCGTGGTGTTTTAGAAAAATAGGGACTGCGGTGTTTTTAAGAAAAGAGGTACGTTCTTTGAAATATCCGTAGAATCCCTTAGACTATCTTTAAAATACTCATAATTCGTTAGTTTTGGAAATAGGTATGACTCGAGTCTAGTCTAACATCTACAAGTAAACTACAGGACTAAACGAACAGTCTAACCGAAAGGGTAAGGGAAAACCATCTAAGTCTGAGTCGATATATATAAATATGATAGTCAATGATCTCGCCTCAATAATATCACATATGATACAATATACAATATGACATCTTCGAGTCAAGAGTGTGGATCAATCATCAATATATAGCTCGTGTGGTAAATCCATCGTACGACATCCCAAATCGGGTACGAGTCGAATATCACATTTATCTCATCATTTATCTGGTATCCTTATCGTTATATGTCATGAACTAGGGTACTGATCTAAGTCTAGTACAAACAGATACCATATACATATATATGCGTGTATGAAAACACACGCCTAAAGGCCCGCTAAAATCTCATGTCGTATCTCAAAATACGAATCAAATCATATCACCGATCTCATGGCATAATGCCCAATCTCATCGACTCATCTCCAAGTAGCATAAACAATCCTTATCATCCATGTATATGCATATGTATATATATATATATATACATAGTCTCATACCTATGTGTGTGTATATATATACATATCCTCATAAACGCACAAGTAAAACGATGTAAACATGTGTGCGCGCGCGTGTGGGTGTAAACCTTATTCTAAGGTCCGCGACTAAACTAACTAATGGCGCTATCACCCAATTACACTAAAGTTATCCATGACTCCCAAAGTCTATCTAGATAATCATAATCTCATAATAAACATATGAATATATCCATATAATATATATATATATATACCATACGCTATACTATGAACTGCGGGGGTGCTATACGCCATCCACCCGACTTCCCCCATAGATATAATCTATTCACATTGCTCTTCGCTTGCCGTTGCCGACGACGCCATGCGCTTGCTTGTCGTCTTGAAGTCCTCATAGGGGTACCTACACATCATAACGTATCGTGCCGCATTAAAACCCAATTCAAAACCAAAATGACATGCTAAAAGCCTATAGGTTAGAAATTACGGACTACACCTTTCAAAACCACCAAATATCATTTGATATAAACGTACAAACGTCAAGTGATCGAGGTAAAACGCAAATACTAAAATCCAGAATCCAAAATACGAAAAATATAACCCCGAATCAAAACAGCAACTCGTGAAATTAGTCCCAGATTTTACGCTAGGCCAAACTAGCCAATTTTGCATACATGAAGGGTCTAATTTACTGGAGATGGAGCTACAGACGAAGCATGAAGCCCATAGCTCAATCTTTGGCCGCAAATTGCGGCCAGAATGGTTTTAGTTGCGGCCCAAATGAGGGTGTAGGGGCTGGGTTCTTTAGGTTATGCTCTAAATCACCTGCACATCTCTCTGTGTTCGCTAAATAAATTTTAGAGTCCCCGGGTGTTAGTAGATTCAATTTTCTCATCACAGTTTCCACAATTTCCGTATCTGCAGAATTTCAAAGTTCGTATTTGGGGGTTAAGTCTCAGGTTCAGTCCACTAAATCATCACAACAGGGGTTGTATAGCCTTTACCAACTTCAATTACCCTTTTTGGAATCAATTCAAACCCTAATCCTTTTCTAAGAATTTCCAAACCCCACTAAACATCGCCTAATCACTTCTAAATATGCATGGAAACTAAAGTAAACCAAATACTACACTAATGGTTCAGAAATTACCTTATTTGGTAACTCAAGAAAATTCTTGATTTGCCCCATGTGTCCAAAATCCTTGCTTTCTTGGTCCAAGGAGTAGCTTGTGAGCTTGTGCACATTTTTTATGAAATGGGGATGGACTTTTGATGTTGTTTTGGGGGTGTTTTGAGGGTTGAAGAGATGGGGGAGGAAGAGGGCAGCCTTGGGAGTTGAGGGGAGAGGGAATGAAGAAGAGAAAATGTAACATTTCAGAAAAATATAATATTATTTTGGGGAATTTTTACAATTTAATAATATTATATTTAGTATTTTAATAAGGCGGTATAATTAAATACTGATAAATGGGGAAAATTTGGAAAATTACAGAAATTACTGAAATGATGATGCTTTATTGTATTTAAGAAAATTATGAAATTTTATGAGTTATTATACATTATTTTAATGCTAATCACGATTAAATATCGCTAATCGTGCATTAAACGTGTTTTGTGCACATGACATGCACATGTCATTTTTAGCACTTGTTGCATTTTTATCATGGTCTTTTCTTTATTTTATCATGCATGGTTGTTGATTTTCAAAAGAGAAAAGAAAAGAAAAGAAAACAAAGAAAAAGAAAAGAAAAGGATATTATAATGAGGGATGGGCATGAGAGAGAGAAAGGTGAGGGGTCTCCTTTGACTTGGCCATTTCCTTTTCCTCTTCATTCTCTTCATCATTCTCACTTCATTCTTCCTCCATGGCTGCCCCATCTCCACCTCCTCTTCACCCTCTCAAAACAATCTCAAAACCTCATCCCCACTTCACAAAATATGTCCACATGCTCACAAGCTACACTTTAGACAAAGAAAAATTTGATTTTGGTGTCCTGGGGGATTCATGAGTGCAAAATGAGGTAATTATTCCATCATTAGTGTAGAATTTCCATTTGCTTTTGCATCCATGTTAACTTAAAACCGATATAGTGATGTTTGGTGACGTTTGGAAATTCCAAGTTAGGGTTTGAGAAATCCTTGAGTTGTGAAGTGCAATTGGTGTAGTAGTGACCCTAAAACACCCTTAGTGATAACCTTTTGTACTAAACAGAGACTTAAACCCCTATTAGCGAACTTAAAAATCCCTAATATCCGTATTTTGTGGAATTCTGAAGGGAATTTGAAATTTTCTAACACTCGGGGACCTGAAAAATCATTTAGCGAACACAGTGATACATGCAGGAACCTTAGGAGCTACCACTGAATCCTGAGACCCCCTGGACATTTCTTGGCCGTAATTTTATTCCCTTTGGCCGCAAATTACGGCCTGGGTAGGTTGGAACCGGTTCGTGTTTGTTCTGTGGCTCCAGTATCCTTAAATTAGACCCTCAATTTATGCAAAATTGGCTGAGTTGACCTAGGGTAAAATCTGGGACTATTTTCAAGAGTTGCTGTTTTGATTCGGGGTTTTGTTTTACATATTGTGAATTCTGGATTTTTGTAATTTGTGTTGTATTCGATCGCTTGACGTTTGTACGTCGAAATCGAGTGTTATTTGGTGGTTTTGAAAGCGTAGTCCATAGGTTCTAACCTATAGGCTTTTAGCGTGTCGTTTTGATTTCGAATTAGGTTTCAATGTGATACGATACATTATGACATGTACGTACCCCCATGAAGACTTCGAGAAAACAAGCAAGCGCGTGACGACGTCGGCAACGGCAAGCGAGAGCAAGGTGAGTAGATATATATCTACGGGGGAAGTCGGGTGGATGGCGTATAGCACCCCCGCAGTTTCGTATTAGAACGCGAATGCGTTATATCTATATTATATATATACATATACGGATGTGATATGGAATGACTTTGGATTAGTATAGTGTACTTGTAAGTTAGTGTTTAGTCGCGAACCCTACGGTAGTGATTTGCATACACGCGTGCACACACACACATTCATTTTATTTACCTGTGCGTATATGGGGATATGTATATATATATATACACACACACACACACATGGGTATGGGACTATGTATGTGTGTGTGTGTGTGTGTGTGTATATATATATATATTGTAGGGTAACTAGGCACACCCATGAGGTTCTACAAGTGATCAAACATGGCCAATTCAAAAAATTTCTATGTGCCAAGTGACCCTAAGCAAGATCGTGACTAGAGGATAGGCGAAATTTATAACAAGTTAACAACTTTAACTAAAAGGGAAGTGACTACAACCTTTGTAGATCCGGTCCTCCACTTCCTTAGCTCCGTGACGATGTCCCCTTGCTGCGATCATCGGATCCCGGACTCTAGCGTCGGCTTCATCGGAGAAATGGGCGGGCTAGGTCGTCGACTTCGATGCCGAAGATGATCTACGTCGAGGCAACTCAAGATCAAGCTCCAACTTCACCAAGTCATGAAACTTGTGAAGAAAACACCCTATACTACATGGCAAGTGGTATAGGATGAAGAAATAAGAAGTGGGTTCACTTTAGAATTGGATTTCTCACTCTTTTTCTCAAGACACCATTAAAGGATGCAAGGTTTTCTTCATCTTGAAGAAGAAGAAGAAGAAGAAAAGAATATGATAAGAATTATGAATAATAGAAAATAAAATCATTCTTATCATAATGCAACCTTGGGTGAGTAAACTCATGTAGAGAGTAAACTAGGGTTTAGGCTAATGGTTGGGTTAAAGATAAAACAAAATGGCTTAGACTTTCTCAAAGATGCTATGAAGCTTCATGAAGCTTCAAGCCAAAGTGAGAAAGCCACCACCATTTTGTTTTTGTTTCTTGCCAAAAATAAATAAATGAAATAAATAAATAAGGCAAAAGAAACCCTAACCATTAACTAAACATAGTGTATGACACACACCCAAGTTTATATGTATCATCAAACATGATACAAACTAGTGCACAAATCTATATCATATATATACAATGTGCATATCAAGTGAGAAAATACATCTTAAGTGAACTAATACTAGTTAATGTAAAGTAATATATCAAATATATAATTATACATTAAATCATTAAATCAACACTTGATTTAATGATCCGGCCATACTGCATATAACCGACTAATATCAAGTGTATCAATGTATCGAATCAACACTTGATTCGGTAATCCGGCTATATCCTATATAACCGACCAATGATACATATCTCGAGAATAGAATACAGTATCACATACTGGTATTATTCTCGGTCCCGCACATATCTCATATGCGCTCCTATTTCGTTTCGCTTGAGCCAGGAAACCTCTGTGTAGGACTCTAAAGACTCGTCAATACGCTGGCAGCAGGTGATGATCATATCAAACACCCATAAGCCGCAAGCGGTCTGCTAAACGTAAAGGCCACCCGGGTATTGTGCGATCAGAAGATCGACGAGCAAGCCCGCTCACACTCCTGTGAATCCAACCAGTAACACTTACCGTACAGTCCGATCTGTTCGTCTGATATGTCGCATATCTCGCCTAGGGGTGGTAAACGTCAGACCCCAGTAGCTTGATAAGTCATGCTGATATAAGGTCCATAACAAGTGTGAAACTACTGATAACTCTTACCAGTATATCACAGCAACCCTGGCCAGGGATTTCCAGTTATGGCCAGTCGAGCATAGCGCATCATCAACCCCCAATACCGGGAGAGACGAATCCCCTCCTATCGCTCATTGCCTCCATGTGAATCGGGACTGTACCCAAAAACCACCTGTTTGCACGACTCAGTAGAGCCATGGTAGGGTGGAAATCAAAGCACAGTGGGAGACACACAAGACTCTATGACGATCTCGGGTGAACAGACTAAGCTGTGCTAGTGTCACCAGAGAACTGCCATCTGACGTGAGGTATAATACCATCTGGGAGTTCTCGGCGAGTCCGTTCAGTGTACCCAGTCTCCTCTGAGCACCCGCATACCATCTCTGATGTCAAACACCAATGGATATGGGATCATCCATCGCTCATCACATGGGTCGAGAAGATATACGCTAGTCAATTCTGGAATATCGATGCCCCGTCTCGATATTCCCACGACTAGGAACATTGAGGGATGTACTCATGGACTACCCAGGCCCCACTAGTATGATCTACATCATAGTCCTGGAAGTCGAGTACACATCCTAAGGGCTTTAACAACATGTAACAGAGAGACTGAAAGTATACATGTTAAGATAAAGAGCAACCAGATAGCATACTATCATGTCGAGCAAGAAAGTCATACCTATATATGTCCCAGCATCCACTACAATATACATCCTATGTACAGTAATGGCCTCTAGGGCATACATATAACTAACAATCTCCCACTTGCACCCGGGCCATCTGTAGCAGTGGTTGCGGTATCACATACTCAACCATCCCATATAAGTCTCTCTATGGGAAAAGGCCTTTGTGAGTGGATCCGCCGTGTTGTCCTCTGAGTCTACTCTCCTAACCTCGATCACCCTGGAGATCAACTATCTCCATGATCAGGTGATGCTGCCTCAGAATATGTCTGGGTCACTGATGGGATCGGGGTTCCTGGGCCAAAGCCACACTTCCATTGTCACACAATGGTAGGAACCTAGTTCATCTTATGAACCAATATACACCCAAACTGCCTCTTTGGTAGTATCTTTAATAGCGATGTTACCAGCCTTTATCGTTTAGTTTGCCACGGTATATAGCTTGGAACTTTTCCAACATACCGTCCCTCCACTGAGGATAAAGACAATGCCTGCGACTGACAATCAGTCGTCCTTATCACCCTGGAACCTTTCCAGTGATTCTCCCCAGGATCGATTGATACTATCTTACTACAGCTAGTGAGAATCCTAACATCCATTTAGATCTATCTCATAGAACCAAATCTCAGGATTTAGGACGTATCAACTTTATCCTATATGGAGAATCCATGTGATAAGAGGAGATTGACCGTGCATAGCATAGGAAACTCTTTTCTTATCAAGAGTATGTTGTCCACGTACAATACGAGGATAACCACCTTACTCTCTACTACCTTTTTGTGTATACAAGGTTCGTCTACCATTTTGATGAAGTCAAACTCTTTGACTACCACATCAAAACAGATGTTCCAACTCCGCGATGCCTGCTTTATCCTGTAAAGCAACTTGCACATGTTTCCGCTGCTCCCACTGTTTACGAAGCCCTCTGGTTGTGTACTTATAGATGTTCTCTTCTAAATCTGTATTTAGAAAAGCAGTCATGACACCCAACCACCAGATATCGTAGTCATGGTGCGTAGCAATGTTAAGTAGGATCCGGATGGACTTAAGCATAGCCACTGGAAAATGTTTCATCATTTTCCACGCCTGGTCGATGACGAAAACCTTTAACTAGTCTAGCTTTGAAAGTCTCAACTTTTCCATCTACACCAAGTAATCTTCTCAAGATATACTTGCTCCTGATGGGGATTTAACCCTTCAGTTATAGCATCCAAAGTACATACTTTGTTGGTGTACATGGATTCCATCTCAGATCGCTAAGCATCCAGCCATTCTTACAGAGTCCCTACTCTTGATGGCCTGCTCGAAACTAGTTGGGTCTGTTAGTTGTATGTATGCCCTAGAGGCCAGTATTGTACAGATGATGTATATTATATTGGATTCTTGGACATATATAGAGATGACTTTCTTGCTCGATATGATAGTATGTTATCTGGTTGCTCTTTATCTTAACATGTACACTAGTCTCTTTATACTGTCTTATAGTTACATATTGGTAAAGCCCTTAGGATGTGTACTTGACTACCTGGACTATGATGAAGATCATACTAGTGGGGACATGGTAGTCCATAAGTACATCCTTCAAGGTCCCTAGTCGTGGGTGTATCGAGACGGGGCATCGATATACCAGAGTAGACTAGCGTATACGCTTCTCGACCCATGAGATGGGCGATGGATGATCCCATATCCATTGGTGTTTGACATCAGAGATGGTATACGCGTGCTCAGTGGAGACTGGGTACACTGGACGGACTCGCCGAGAACTCCCAGATGGTATTATACCTCACGTCAGATGGCAGTTCTCAGGTGACACTTGTGCAGGTTAGTCTGTAGACCCGAGATCTTCATAGAGTCTTGTGTGATTCCCACTGTGCTTTGATCTCCACCTTACCACGTCCATGAGGGCGTGCAAAACGGTGGTCTTTGGGTACAGTCCCTAGTCACATGGAGGCAATGAGCGATAGGAGGGGTTTCGTCTCTCCCGGTATTGGGGGTTGATGTTGCGCTGTGCTCGTTTGGCCGTCACAGGGAATTCCTGGCCAGGGCTGATCAGAGATTTACTGGTAAGTTTTACCAGTAGTTTCTCGACCCGTTACGTGCCTCACATCGGCACGACTTATCGGTTATTGGGGTCTGACGTTTACCACCCCTAGACTTGATATGCGACGTATCAGACGAACTGACCGGACTGTACGGTAAGTGTTACTGGTTGGATTCACAGGAGTGTGAGCGGGCTAGCTCGTCGATCTTCTGATCGCTCAATACCCGGATGGCCGTTACGTTTAGCAGACCGCTTGCGGCTTGTGGGTGCTTGATATGATCATTATCTGCTACCGGCGTATTGACGAGTCTTTAGAGTCCTACACAGAGGTTTCCTAGCTCAAGCGAAACGAAATAGGGGCGCATATGAGATATGTGCGGGAGAGAGAATAATGCGTGTATGTGATACCGCATTTCATTCTCGCGATAAATGTTTCGATTGGTTATATTCGATATGACCTAGTTATCGAATCATTGATTCGATAAATCGATATATTGGATACTAGTCGGTTATGTGCGACATGACCGGATCATTGAATCAAATGTTGATTTAATGATTTAATGTATAATTATATATTTGATATATTACTTTGCATTAACTAGTATTGGTTCACTTTAAAAGGATTTTCTCACTTGATGTGCAAGTTGTATATGTGATATACTTTTGTGCACATATTTGTATCATGTTTGATGATACTTGATCATTTGGTTAAGTGTGAAGAATTAAACCATGGTTAAGTGATAATTAGGGTTTTGCTTATTCATTTATTTATTTATTTGTTCATTTGTTTATTTAGAAAAGATTGAGAAAAGAATGGTGGAGAAGTTTGTTTTTAGTTGAAGCTTCATGAAGCTTTCACTTCTTAACCATTCTTGTCTTCATGCTTAACCCTAACCTATCCAACTAAGCATGGTCTCTTCTCTACACTCAACTATGGTTTGATTATGATAAGTATTGAATTATTTTCATTTTAATTTGGAAAATTTATCATATTCTTTCTTCTTCTTGACCTTCTTCTTCAAGAAAGAAACCTTGATGCCATCAATGGCAACTTGAGATCTAAAGTGAGAAATCCAATTCTAAAGTGAACCCACCTCCTATTTCTTCACTCTCCAGCTCTTGCCAAGTTGTTTTGGGTGTTTTCTTCACAAGTTTCACAACTTGGTGAAGTTGGAGCTTGAACTTGTGCAAGCTCGACGTAGATCATCTTCGGCACGAAGCCGACGACATTGCCCGCTCGTTTTCCCGATGAAGCCGACGATTGAGTCTAGGATTCGAGATGGACAGCGATAGGACACCTACGTGGAGCTAAGGAAGTGGAGAACCGGATCTACAAAGGTTGTAGCCTCTCTCCTTTAGTTAAAAAGTTAACTAGATTCGTTTTTCGCCTAGGATTCTAGCCGACGATCCGTATTAGGGTTTCTCGGCACCATAATTTTTGTAAATTGGCATGGTTGATGCCTTATGAGACCACTATAGGGTGCCTAGGAACCTTTCACTGGTATCAGAGCCTAGCTAGAGCCTTAGGCGAAGTCTAGACGGAGTTTTAAGTCCGAACGAACCGAAACCCTAACTCACAAAATGCTCTCTGTACATTTTCTAAAATCTGGGATTTTTCCAAATTAAAAATATGCAGAAAAATCAGCAGGTGATTATAAGAGTTACTGTGAAATTCGACAGCCGAAATCCACCAAGTAGCCGCGGTTCCGCGGCATGAGCATGGCTCATGCGGCGGTTCCACGGCCGTACGGACTCATTAAACAATGAATTCTGCACAGTAATTCTTAGTTTCCAGTGCTAGTTTTCCAGGGAATATTTAAAATTTATTCAAGAGTTGCATTTTCTGGGGTGTTTTAGAGCTTCGATGTTTCGATCGGATTATCAAATTTTGTCTTTGTGTTTTTCCGGATGACTTTATAATATGTTAAAAAGTTCGACCGGATATAAATACCCAACTTTTCCCCTGCCGAAAACTATCCAAGTGTTGGATTTTTGTGTGGTTTAAGGACGTTCTGAGTAGTGCAAGTAACGCGATGGTCCCTCTAGAAGACAACAAACCTTAACTCGATTATGTGACCGTCTTGAACTGCCCTTTGTGTAAGTGCACGGCGGCGCGCCGGCCGTCAATCCGACGCCGGAATGCGGAAGCGGTGAAAAACTTTAATTTTGCGGACTTAGGAAAACGGCACCACCGTGCACTAAACATCCGGATCGTAACCATTAACAAGTCTAAGCTACTAATAAGAAAGGGAAGAGAGATATACCGACAGATCCGAGTCCTCCGGTCTTCTCGTCGCCGTCCCGATCTCCTGCGGAATGTGCCGTCTCCTCCTCGTCGCCGGAAGTGCACCACATTGCCTACTTCTTTTACGGGCTCCCACCTCAATGCCGAGGCAACTCGGGCACAAAGCCGGCTACTCGACGTGCCCAAGATATGCTGTAGAATATCTAGAGAAGAAGTCTCATTTGGGGTTTTTGGAGCTTTGCCATTTTGGTGGAGGAAGAAGAACTTGGAGAGAGGTGAAGGAAAAAATGTGATAGACCAAGAAGAATCAAAGTATCATATTTTCTCCACACACAAGAGAAGCATTTCCCTCATGCCATTCAAAAGTGGCCGCCCCCCCCCCCTTTCATGTGTGATTGGAGAGAGAAAAAGAAAGAGGTCAAGGGGGTGGGTGGAATGCAATGATGCAAGCAAGTGATGATGAAAGAAAAACAAAATGATCACAACACCAAAACCACACTCAACACACTAATCATCAACAACCATGATGCTTACAAAGTCAAGCCATCATGAAGTGATCAAGTCAATGATGGTGCACATCATGAAAGCTATCATGATGCAACAAGATGCAAAGAACCCCCTCCACTAATGCCTATTTGCAACAATGCAAATAAACCCTCCTCCACCAATCTTCGGCCAATGAACGATACAAAGGAAATCGGCCGAAACTAAAAGCAAACTGGCAACTCCATAAAACTGCTCCCGTAATAAATTACAGGAAAACCCCGATACTGTGCATACACACCCGCATTTGTATTCCGACCGAAATACAAATGCAATGAGACAAAATCTCCACTGTACTATACTAGAATCCGGCTTATACCAAAACCGGCTAGTAATATCTGTTCGATCCTGATCCGTGCAATACCGCACGTATCTGATCGAACCCTGCCATATAACCATATGGCCTATAGTACAAACTGTCCAATCCTGATCCGTGCAATACCGCACGTATCTGATCGGACCTTGCCATATCTCCATACGGCCTCTACAACCTTTCGCCCGAAAGCTGAGTAACAGAATGTGGGGGACTCTAAAGACTCGTCAACACCTTGGTTGCGGATTTAACCACTAGCACGTCAGAGGTATAAGCCAATACGTAACGGGCTACCAGGTATTGACTAAAAGGGACGTCTGTGAGCGAACTCAGCCTGACAACCCTACTGAGCCTGTCAGTGACAATATCCGTACAGTCCGGTCCGTTCGTCTATGAGTATCGCATGGCGGGCCTAGGGGGTTGGTAAAAGTCAGACCCCCAAAAGCGGTACAAGTCGTGTCGGAGTGTAGCCCAGAACACCCTGAGATACTACTGGAATACCTACCAGTAAATCTCCTTGCCTTGGCTAAGGACTTCGTGCAATGGCTCTCCTAGACACAGCACGACCTCACCCCCAATACCGGGAGAGACGAACCCCTGAAGATACGCTCACTGCCTCCATGTGGCTCGGGACTGTACCCAACTAAAACCTGTTTGCACGACTCCTTTGAGCCGTGGTAGGGTAGTAATCAAAGTACAGTGGGAACTCACACAAGACAAATGACGATCCCCAGGTCGATGAACTAACCTGCACACATGTCACCAGGGAACTGCCATCTGACGTCTGGTATATGACTAACTAGCATGTTCCCGGCGAGTCCTGTCCGGTGTACTCATAACCCAATGAGCACCTGTATACATCTTAGGTGATCCAACTGACACCAGTGGCTTGTGAGACCGGCCACCGCCCCTCGTCGGGGTCTCGACTGTATACACTAGTCTACTCAGGAGTATCGATGCCCTGTCTCGAAACTCACACGACTAGGGACCATTTCAGGATATGCTTATAGACCCCAGCTCCCACTTATATGATCGCCCTCATACTGCTGGTGGTCAAGCAAGAATCCTAGGGACTCTATCAACGTGTAATAGCAACTTGTCAGGTCACCTAAAGCAGTACACGATGATAAAGGTAAACCAGATAGCATACTATCATCTCGAGTAAGACTGTCCTACCGGGATAGGTCCTCCATCAATCATTGCAATCACGTACCTGTGATCCAATAATTGACTCTGAGGGCATTATCTCCAACAATCTCCCACTTGCACTCAAGGCTAATTATTGCGATGTCGCATACTCACAGCCCGTGTGATACCGAACACCCAACTCCTCTACTAGTCAGTCTCACAAAGCTCGTTTGTGAAACTATTGCGTTCGAGGAACAGCCTCAGTGAGTGGATCCGCTTTGTTGTTTCTTTCTATGTCTCTCTATATCTCAAGTTCGCGGAGAAAGCCATCTCCCGAAATGAGCCATACCTGTCTTAGAATGTGTCTGGATGTCTGATGGGACATAGCTCATAAATGAACTCCAAATCCAAACTTCTTAGACTGTATCGTCAACTGAACTTAATCAGTATCCTGCGCCATGCCACCCTCAGTATTGCCTTGGATCACCTGTCCAAAATACTGCCCCTCGTCAGAGGGAAAACTATAACTCTGACAACCTCCTTGTCGTCCATGTCACCTTGGAAGCCTGGAATGATAACTGTCTCCCGAATGAGGCTGTCGTTATCATATCCCTAGAACATTCACTTATGTTCTAAAACTGCTTCCGACTGTTTCTCCAGGATTGGATCAAATGTCAACTTATTGCATCTAGTGCAAGAACAACATCTGGTGTGGTACTTGACATCTCACGATTGACTCAATTGCCTGAGCAAGTGATCTGCCAATCATGCATATCCCTCTCCCCTTTAGTCTATAGACACCTTTAGAGAGGGTGACTCCATTACCTGCAGGTACACTACCGTGCCAGGAGTCGTCCATTCTAAATACCCTTAGAATGCTGTCTAAGTACCCTGATTGGGAAACCACCCAAATCTAGATCTAAAACCATAGGTCTAGTAACCAGTATGTCTGATATAAAATCCATTTCCTTTGTGGAGAAACCACTGTGTGACGACCAAAGTATAACCGATTGTAGTATAGGAGTTTCCTTTCCTACTCTATGTATGTCATCCAAATATCAGGATATCACACCCTACTACCTTCTCAACAGATCTATCCCCTATTCTGATGAAGTCAAACCCATGACTGTCACATCAGAAATTGATGATCTATCTCCGCTACATCTGCTTTAGTCTATAAATAGACATAAGCTACTTGTCCACCAATGCTTCCGCTGCTCCCACTGACTACGACAACCCTCTGGCAGAGTCATATAGACGTACACTTCTAAAGAAAGTTTAGAACGACGCTATACTCATCCTCCCGCCGAGTGTCGCATCCTGGAACAACAGCAATGGTAATTGTGGGTAAACAAGAACTTCCCTGTCACCGTCCTTGAGGCTACCGTAGTACCTCTCGGGTGCCTGAAGTTACCCACCAAATCTGCGGAGTGGCCAATGGAATGTCAATCCAGATTGAATCTTTAGGTTCCTTATCAAATCTTCAGTAATCGTTTGTGGTTCTGGAATCACTTCCAGTTCTACCATACTCCCACTCTTGTTTTTCTGAAAAAATCCATTTTTAATAAAACTGTGGCGAGTCTAGAACAATATTGCTATTGTTCATCCAAATGGTAGAAAGTCAACCCTCGTCATAGCCTGGGTCAACCCACAAACAGCCATTACAGAAACGTGCCTTGAGTTGTCCAGTGTCTGGTTTTAATCATAAGTCGGACAACTCCCCGTACCTTAACATCGTTAAGATACGAACTGTTTTATATCCCATATAGGACCAGAGGCACTGATTTGATTGAACCAGATCCAAATCACGCGGCTGTCTCCAGCGCATGTCAACTAAATGGAAGAAGGCCGATCAGCGTTACTCAACTTAGGAATGCTTCCAATTATGAGTAACCTGAAAGAGAAGCAAGTTCTCTTAGTCATTACTATCAACTGAACACCATACACAAGTATCTACATCTTCGATCTCTTTGAAGAATCCCGATACTTGCTATACCTGGTTCTCTACTCTATTCAAATACCTATAACTTCTCAAAATTCAGACCCTGTGTTTCCGCGAAACACTTGTCCAAAAAACTAGAGAAGTCATAAGTAAACCGAATATAGTACGAGGACCAACCCCTCTGTCCTGATGGACCCTGGACAACATACAATACTCTGTATAAGTCCCTTGAGTTTGATAACTCATTCACTGTGTGTCGTAGGTTGAAAATTGTACTTATGGTTAAGAAGAATTACACCGCTGTTTAATGCTCCTTACCTAACCATCCACTGATATAGGTAAATGTCATAGACATAATTTCAAAAAGTATATCTCACTCTATGAAAATAGACGTACAGATATATCGATTTGAAATTGGTGCATAACAGCGGATATTCAAAACCAAATATTTGCCGACCGGCAAACAACCCAGGTGACTTCCTCAAATATCACCGATTACAACGAATCCCGATATAATGAGGATGATCACCCAATTCCCAATAACTTACTCCCACTCATCATCTGTAAAACCATACAGATGTGAGAATCGTACTTGGTAAATACATACCCTGGAGCAAGTGTCTAACTGGAAAATCAGTTTTCGTTTAACAGTACACAGTGAAACTGAAACATTGAAATGTTTCGATGGGGTATCCGGTATTCCTAGTAATGCCTCTTCCAGATTCACGACTGTAACCGTATAATTCTTTGCCACCTCTCCAAATCCCTTCATATGTCTTTAGTCATTACCTTCTGCACACCCCTTTAGGCCAAATGGTTTTCTTCCTTCCCTACCGTTCGGCACCAGCCTATGCTTTGGAAGAAGACTATCCGATAAGCATAATGGGTGTACTGTCCTAATCCTAGGAGCACTCGCAATGCGAGAGAAGGTGAGGATAAAAGACACCTGAATAAATCCTATTCCTATTTCTCCTGAACCAGAATCCATCCCCGAACTGGAACAAGTTCCTTTCGAGTTCGTATATAACCATACGATGGAGTATCCAATAAACTGTGGATCTTCGTAGTGATACGGAGTGTTCTGGAGAAATACAAAGGTGATTTAAGATTGGCGAAGAAATACTTGGTTTGGTCGTGAATATCTGTTGCAATTTACTTTGCCCTTTTACTAATCCCTTACTTTGTCTTAACCTAATACCTTCTGCACACCATCGTTATGCTAATTGGTTTTCTTCATTCCCTACCGGTCGGCACCAGCCTAAGGTTTGGAAGAAGACAATCCAATTTGCGTAATGGGTGTACTACCCCTAAACCAAGGAGTACTCATAACCTGAGAGAGGGTAAAAGGAAAAGACAACTGAATAGTCCTATCCGTTTTCTCCAGAACCTAAAACCATCCTCGAATAAATTCTTTCGAGTTCGTATCTTACCATACGATGGTTTTGTCCAATGGAAGTGGACGTTCGTAGTAATACGGGGTGTCCTGGAGAAAAGGGTAAAAGTAGGAGTGGCAATAAGGTCTGCAACTCTGACAATCCAAAAGCCAGTGTTAAGAAGGTTCGGTCAACTTGGTCACTGAGTCATAGTCTAAGGGTCAGGTCAATGGTCGCTTCCAAAGAGAGAGAGAAAAGAAACACTCAGCGTGCACTCTATCCTAGATCAGAATGGTTACCAATTTATCTAATCTGGAAACCTCCCACTGTACCGTCAAATTCTCCTCCAAACCTGTAAGAAGAATTAGTCGGGATCACCCGAGGAGTAAACTAACTCATCAGTGGGAATCGGGATCCAACTATCATCGCATGATAACGTGACGGAATCCGCTCACGGTATCACACTCCAGAAGGTATGCGCATATCTGGCAAGTTTCAGTTCTTTTGAAACTCCCGATGTGATTTCTGCCCCATGCTCTTATGACCTTGACTTTGGCCAACATATCATAAGTCACATGTCAAGTTATACCCGTCATTCTCCAGGTTAATTTGAATCCACCCGTACATACCCTTGACTTTGGCCAAAATGGCAGTACGACTGTCCCAAACCAACGCATCTATCTATGCTGCATATGAATACCCCAATAGCTACCAATCACTGTGCCTTGACTTTGGCCAACATACACAGCTTGAATACTATTGACCACCCATATGAAACGACGGAGGGCTACGAATGGTTTCTGGCGAAAACCTTTAACGTAAAGAACTTGATATCGTCGAAGGAACGGATAGCTTTTTAAAAAAATATAGTGACGAAAACCGTTGCTAAAGAGGTCACTCCCGGTGAAGGGATCTCGGCTCTTTCCCCGTAGAATGGGGTGCAGGATATTCCAAATGAATACCGCGATGCAAAGCAAAAGTAATCGGCTATAGTGAAGTTAATGCCCCGACGCAAACTTTTGTCTAAGGGGTCACTCCCGGTGAAGGGATCTCGGCCCTTGCCTCGTCGACTGAGGAGCAGGATATTCTAACTGAATATCACGATGCAAAACAAAAGTGAACGTCCTTGCAATAACAGCTTTTTGAAAAGTGTTCCAACAACATCAGATTAGGTTTGTTTTAACTTGCATTGATCCGAATCAATGCAGTCCCATCAATTGATCACACCAAAAAGAACGAAAATATACTGATGTACGTATATGCCATCCGCATTCGCCACTGGGTCCCGTCATTACCCGTTAGGTTAGCTAACTAACGACAGAGCGGGGACTGGACTAGCGCGGATGCAAAACATATACAACATCTACTAATATATATACCAATATATTATATTTCGCTCAAGGCGTGAAAGAAATGCAACATCACAGAAAATGTACAGCATCACAGAAACAATACAGATATCTGGGATCCCCGGGTTTCACAGAGCCACTACTGAAACCCGACGTTCCCCTGGTCGTGTGGATAGCCTGTGCAATGAAATCCTAGACCCCTACGGGCGCGGCAAGTCACCCGCCAAAACCTGAAGCGAGGCAGCCCCCTTCAGTGCCGTGAATGGACCACCCATCACTTCACGGAATCCGGTAACTTGGGCACCCCTCCTGGGTCAACCTGTACCCCCTACGAGTGCGGCGAATAGCCCGCCAATCCTAGAGTGAAGCCCCCTCCGTCTCAATGCCATGAGATGCGGGCTTGTTGCCCTCTAGAACCCGGCTATCCGTGCACCCCACCGCGGGGTAATCCTAGTACAGAAAGTAAAATATACATACAACGGGTACAACGACCGCAACCAGGTCGTGCCCCAAAATAATAATACAATCTAGAAGTGACGGCAGTCCACATGTCGGACGCTCGCCCCGCAATATCAAATGTACATAATACCACAACAATTGTACTAGCATTGCATCCAGGCTATCCCCACCGACCGATCCGCAACATCACAGCAAAAACAGAACATCAACGTGAAAGTCACGTTCGCAAATCCGTCTAACCGGGCTATAGCAGTTAGACCGGATTTACCGATCGAGTGACATTCACGGTCGCAGATATAATGTAAATACTGTGAAATAATGTGTTTAAATATTCGATCGATCAAACTTTAACAAGTGGGCCCCAAGCGATACTGTAGCAGATCAAGAAATCCTGAGCCCAAAATTAATATTCCAAAACCCATATTATAAGCCCAGAAAGCAACTGAAGAAGTTCGATACAGTAAGGCCACCATTGCGCGGCGGAACCGCGGCCCAAAGGGGGTAGTTGCCGCGGTTCCGCGCTCTGGTGTCTGAATTACGGCGTCGAATTTCTACAGTGAGCTTGTTACCTCCAGTACATCAATGTTTTACAACCTGAAAAATTTTTCGAGACCAAAAATTTTCAACAGAAACTGATGCGAAGGTAAAATGCAGTTTTGGAACTTTTTGATCGATCGGAAATGCAAACACATTAAACCAAGCTAGACTAAGTAAATGGCGAGGCTCTGATACCACTGTAAGTGCACGGTGGCGCCCCGGCCGTCAATCCGACGCCGGAATGCGGAAGCGGTGAAAAACTTAAATTTTGCGGACTTAGCAAACCGGCACCACCGCGCACTAAACATCCGGATCGTAACCATTAACAAGTCTAAGCTACTAATAAGAAAGGGAAGAGAGATATACCGACAGATCCGAGTCCTCCTGTCTTCTCGTCGCCGTCCCGATCTCCTGCGGAATGTGCCGTCTCCTCCTCGTCGCCGGAAGTGCACCACATCGCCTACTTCTTTTACGGGCTCCCACCTCAATGCCGAGGCAACTCGGGCACGAAGCCGGCTACTCGACGTGCCCAAGATATGCTGTAGAATATCTAGAGAAGAAGTCTCATTTGGGGTTTTTGGAGCTTTGCCATTTTGGTGGAGGAAGAAGAACTTGGAGAGAGGTGAAGGAAAAAATGTGATAGACCAAGAAGAATCAAAGTATCATATTTTCTCCACACACAAGAGAAGCATTTCCCTCATGCCATTCAAAAGTGGCCGGCCCCCCCCTTTCATGTGTGATTGGAGAGAGAAAAAGAAAGAGGTCAAGGGGGTAGGTGGAATGCAATGATGCAAGCAAGTGATGATGAAAGAAAAACAAAATTATCACAACACCAAAACCACACTCAACACACTAATCATCAACAACCATGATGCTTACAAAGTCAAGCCATCATGAAGTGATCAAGTCAATGATGGTGCACATCATGAAAGCTATCATGATGCAACAAGATGCAAAGAACCCCCTCCACTAATGCTTATTTGCAACAATGCAAATAAACCCTCCTCCACCAATCTTCGGCCAATGAACGATACAAAGGAAATCGGCCGAAACTAAAAGCAAACTGGCAACTCAATAAAACTGGTCCCGTAATAAATTACAGGAAAACCCCGATACTGTGCATACACACCCGCATTTGTATTCCGACCGAAATACAAATGCAATGAGACAAAATCTCCACTGTACTATACTAGAATCCGGCTTATACCAAAACCGGTTAGTAATATCTGTTCGATCCTGATCCGTGCAATACCGCACGTATCTGATCGAACCCTGCCATATAACCATACGGCCTTTAGTACAAACTGTCCAATCCTGATCCGTGCAATACCGCACGTATCTGATCGGACCTTGCCATATCTCCATACGGCCTCTACAACCTTTCGCCCGAAAGCTGAGTAACAGAATGTGGGGGACTCTAAAGACTCGTCAACACCTTGGTTGTGGATTTAACCACTAGCACGTCAGAGGTATAAGCCAATACGTAACGGGCTACCAGGTATTGACTAAAAGGGACGTCTGTGAGCGAACTCAGCCTGACAACCCTACTGAGCCTGTCAGTGACAATATCCGTACAGTCCGGTCCGTTCGTCTATGAGTATCGCATGGCGGGCCTAGGGGGTTGGTAAAAGTCAGACCCCCAAAAGCGGTACAAGTCGTGTCGGAGTGTAGCCCAGAACACCCTGAGATACTACTGGAATACCTACCAGTAAATCTCCTTGCCTTGGCCAAGGACTTCGTGTAATGGCTCTCCTAGACACAGCACGACCTCACCCCCAATACCGGGAGAGACGAACCCCTGAAGATACGTTCACTGCCTCCATGTGGCTCGGGACTGTACCCAACTAAAACCTGTTTGCACGACTCCTTTGAGCCGTGGTAGGATAGTAATCAAAGTACAGTGGGAACTCACACAAGACAAATGACGATCCCCAGGTCGATGAACTAACCTGCACACATGTCACCAGGGAACTGCCATCTGACGTCTGGTATATGACCAATTAGCATGTTCCCGGCGAGTCCTGTCCGGTGTACTCATAACCCAATGAGCACCTGTATACATCTTAGGTGATCCAACTGACACCAGTGGCTTGTGAGACCGGCCACCGCCCCTCGTCGGGGTCTCGACTGTATACACTAGTCTACTCAGGAGTATCGATGCCCTGTCTCGAAACTCACACGACTAGGGACCATTTCAGGATATGCTTATAGACCCCAGCTCCCACTTATATGATCGCCCTCATACTGCTGGTGGTCAAGCAAGAATCCTAGGGGCTCTATCAACGTGTAATAGCGACTTGTCAGGTCACCTAAAGCAGTACACGATGATAAAGGTAAACCAGATAGCAAACTATCATCTCGAGTAAGACTGTCCTACCGGGTTAGGTCCTCCATCAATCATTGCAATCACGTACTTGTGATCCAATAATTGACTCTGAGGGCATTATCTCCAGCACTTTGAACCTTAGGGTTTGGGGCAGTACGGCGTGCCACATGTGAGGCGTTGGCTTGACCCTTCTACGGCTGGACCGTTGGTACTGAGGCCTGAAGTGAATGTCTTTGAACCCATTTCTTGTGTTGAACGGTTTCGGGAAAACTTGGGTGTTCGAATGTTCGATCGGAAAGTTTAATATATTCTATTTATTCGGAATGGGATACAATAATTGGAATTCACAAACAGTTATGAGATAACTGAATGAATGTTATAAATTTAGCAGTTTAGTCCCATATGATATTGAAAAGAGTTTTCGATAATGAGACTAAAATGCGGGATTTATATCTGTTAGGCATGTGATGTCTAAGTATTTCATTTGATTAGGCATGCGATGTCTAAAGAAGTTGCGGATTCCAACTGTTGTAGTTTTACACTTTCTTTTCTGTGACCATAAGTGTAATATGTGATATCGCCGGTTTCGTTGCTATATGTCAACGACAATTGGGCTGCGCATATTTACTTACGTTGATGACATGTGATGTTATGTGTTGCTGGATATGTTATATTGGATCGTCGTGTTTGAATAGCCGGGGGTTTTTATGTGAGATGAGTGTTTTTCATTTTCATTCATGTAAAAACTTGTATGTAATATTCTTTTATTTGGGGCACTTCCAGGTTGCGGAAGTTGTCACCTTTTGTATATTATTTACTTTTCCGCATTAGGATAGACCCAAGGAGGGGAGCACAAGTAACCGGGTTCTGGGGTACAGTGGGAGACCAACTCGAGGAGTCGAGTCCGGGTCTCCTAACCCTAGAATTGGCAGGGTTGCTTGCCGCTCTCGTAGGGGTCTAGGGGTGTGGGATTGGCTATTCATCACGACCGTGGAATCCGTGTTTTATACTGGCTCGTATTGAAAACACGGACGTCCTAGTATATCCAATGTTTCATATGTTTCTTCTGCTGCTTTATCTGTGATGCGATCATGTGATGTTATGTGATGGATACTTTATATAGTATATATGATATATTATATAGACGTTACTTATGTTTTGCACCCGCACTAGCCCTGCCCTGCTCTGTCGTTAGTTACCTAACCTAACGGTGCACGAGGGGACATCCAGGCGAATGCGGATGGCATAAGTGTACGTCGTATTTATCTGTGGTGTTTAGGTATTTAAATGATGGGACTTCATTAATGTGATTAATGAATGGAAAGAAACCTAAGATGTTGTAGAATCAAATTTTAAATAAAACAGGTAGCTACAGTTCTTGCTTTGCACAGCGGTATATGTGATATATCCTGCACCTTATTCGATGAGGAAAGGACCGAGATCCCTTCACCGAGAGTGACTCCTTTAGCAATAACTGGCAGATGCTACACACTCGGTTTGATTTTTGATTGCTTCTATAGTTTCTGCTTTGCACAGTGATATATATGATATATCCCGCACCTCATTCGACGAGGAAAGGGCCGACGATCCCTTCACCGGGAGTGACCCCTTTAGCAAATCTAGAAAAGCCTCAAAATCAATCCATTTCAAAACTTCATTTGATTCTACAACGATATCAAGTTCATTACGCAATAGGTTTTCAGAAAAACCTGTCGTAGCCCTCCGTCATTTCAGATAAAAACTGTTTAGTATTCGTGCTGCGTTTGTTGGCCTTTGTCAAGGCGTAGTGTGCGGTAGCTGAATAGTGCTTATCTGCTTCTGCATGTGATGCAGATTGTTTCAGGGTAGTCGTACGACCTTGTTGGCCTTTGTCAAGGGTCGTGCGGGTGGGTTTGATTCAATCAAGAAATGACGGGTTGAACTTGACTAGCGTGCTATGATTTGTTGGCCTTTGTCAAGGTCATAGGACGCTAGGGGCAAAATATTATCGGGAATTTCAAGTGTTGAAATTTGCAATGAGATTGCATACCTTCTATGAGATAGTTGGATCCCGATACCCACTGCGAGTAAGAGTTACTCCTGGGAGAGTTTTACACATTGCAATTAGCTGATCAAGTAGGTGTCTAGAAAGGTGTCAACGAGGTTACGCCTCTGGGAAAACGAGGTTTACATTAATTAGGTTCGTGCGAAAGCACGGCGGACCTCCCTCAAAGTACCGACACTGGCCTGGCTGAAAGATTGGCGAACTTGTAGTGTGTAATTAATCCCGTCTAGTGTTTCCTTTTAGGGTTTGGAGGATGATTTGATAAAAAGCAGTGGGAGCCATCCTGATTAGATAAGATAATAACCAATCTGATCTTGCACGAGCATACGCTAAAGTGTTTTCTTCTCTCTCTCTCCAGGTAGCGACCATTTCATGCCCTAATGAAGATAATAATATGGATGTATTGACCGAACCCGCATGTTATACTGTGCTGGGGAACGTTGGTTCCGTTCTTTCTTATAAGAGTTATAGGAATGAACAGGAAATGGGGGAATACCAGGATTCCCATGCCACCCGATTGAAGAAAGTACATGTTGATGCATTTTCTTCGGGTGTGTTCGTTACAGAGAACTGTTTCTCCATTTGCTCTACGTCCTGGGTATTAGATACCGGGTCAGGATCCCATATATGTAATCAGTTACATGGGCTTAGGAAAGGTAGAGAACTTAGAGAAGGTGATAAAGACATTAGAGTTGGAAATGGTGCAATTGTTGCAGCTAAGACTGTCGGGGAATATCACCTTTTATTACCGACTGGCAATACATTGGTTCTGAACGAATGCTATTACATGCCGAACCTGATATGCAACATTATATCGGTTTCTTTATTGAGTAAAGAGGGATATAATTTTGTATTACAGGACAATGCTATGAACATTTTCCGTAACCAAAAGTTGGTTGGATCAGGCACGTTGTGCAATGGCATTTATGTTCTAAATCAATCAACAGTTCTGAGCATAACAAACACACACAAGAGGAAGAGTTCTGAACTCAACGAATCCTTCTTGTGGCATTGTAGACTGGGTCACATCAATGCGACACGACTAGCAAAGTTGCATAAAGATGGATATTTAAATCCGTTTGAATTTTCATCTTATGACACTTTCCAGTCATGTCTCAAAGGCAAGATGACCAAAACTCCGTTTACGGGACACGGAGAAAGAGTTACCGAACTCTTGGGACTGATACATAGTGATGTATGCGGTCCCATGTCTACACATGCCAGGAATGGTTCTTCGTACTTCATTACATTCATTGACGATCTTTCTAGATTCGGATATGTGTTCCTGATGAAACACAAATCAGAAGCTTTTGAGAAATTTAGAAAATATAAACAAGAAGTCGAGAACCAAACCGGAAAAAGTATTAAAATCCTACGATCTGATCGAGGAGGAGAATACTTAAGCAATGAATTCCTGGACTTCCTAAAAAAGAATCGGATTCTCTCTCAGCTGACTCCTACATATACACCACAGCACAACGGTGTATCAGAACGGAGGAACCGCACCCTATTAGATATGGTGCGCTCTATGATGAGCACAGCTGAGTTACCTATTTCCTTCTGGGGTTATGCGGTGGAGACAGCAGCATACCTATTGAATCAAGTTCCATCTAAATCTGTACCTACCACACCATATGAGATATGGAGTGGGAAGAGACCATGTCTTAAACGAGTTAACATATGGGGTTGCCCGGCCTATGTCAAAAGGCAAAATCCGGACAAACTCGAGGCACGGTCAGTTCTATGCAAGTTTGTAGGATATCCCAAACATTCACATGGATATCTTTTCTACCATACAGAGGAACAAAAAGTGTTTGTTTCTCGACATGCCACCTTTTTGGAAAAGAAATTTCTTGCAAAGGAAATTAGTGGCGATAAGGTAGAACTGGAAGAAATTCCGGCTACACAAACTCAAACTGAAAATTTAGTGGAACCAGAGGATTCAGTAGCTCCCGACGAACCTCAGCCTCTCCGCCGATCTAGTAGGGTTCCTCGCCAACCTGAGAGATACTACGGTTTTCTCATGGATGGTAGGAGCGAGGATTGCATCATGGAGGATGATGACTCAACTAGCTTCGAGTAGTCCATCACGAGTGGGGACTCAGTGAAATGGCTGGATGCTATGCGGTCTGAGATGGAATCCATGTACACCAACAAAGTATGGACTTTGGACGTTGCTCCTGAAGGGGTAAAACCCATTGGGAGCAAGTGGATCTTCAAAAAGAAACTTGGTGTAGATGGGAAAGTGGAGACTTTCAAAGCTAGACTTGTAGCAAAGGGTTTTCGTCAAAGACCAGGTGTGGACTATGACGAGACCTTTTCTCCAGTGGCTATGATTAAATCCATCCGGATCATGCTTGCCATCACTGCATATCATGATTACGAAATCAGGCAAATGGATGTTAAGACCGCCGTTCTAAATGGTGATTTAGAAGAGTGCGTGTACATGACTCAGCCAGAGGGCTTCGTAGACAGTGGGAGCAGCGGGAAGGTGTGCAAGCTGCTTAAATCCATTTATGGATTAAAGCAAGCATCGCGGAGTTGGAACATCTGCTTTGACGTCGTTATCAAAGAGTTTGATTTCGTCAAAAATCCAGATGAACCTTGTATCTACAAGAAGGTGGCAGAGAGTAACGTTATCTTCCTCGTATTGTACGTGGACGATATACTCTTGATAGGAAATGATATTCCTATGCTGCAATCGGTTAAGCTCTTCTTATCACAAAGATTCTCAATGAAAGATCTTGGTGATGCCTCCTGCATATTGTGAATTAGGATCTATAGAGATAGATCCAAACGGATTTTGGGATTGTCCCAATCCAGGTACATTGACACCATACTAAAGAGGTTTAGTATGGAAGAATCCAAACTTGGGAACTTGCCCACGATCTCTGGAGTCACTCTCTCCAAAGAGATGTCTCCCAAGACTGATTTGGAGAGAGCTCGCATGCAAGGGATACCCTATGCTTCAGCAGTAGGCTCTATCATGTACGCGATGCTATGTACCAGACCCGATGTTGCATACTCACTAAGTGTAGTGAGCAGGTATCAAGCTGATCCTGGAGAGAGTCACTGGACAGCTGTGAAGAGCATTCTCAAGTACTTGCGAAGGACTAAAGAGATGCTCTTGGTGTATGGTAACGGAGAACTCCAAGTGGAGTCCTTTACCGATTCGAGCTTCCAGAGTGATAAGGACGACTCTAAGTCGCAGTTGGGATTTGTCTTTACCCTTTACGGAGGGGCGGTTAGCTGGAAGAGTTCCCAGCAGGAAACCGTGGCAGACTCGACGATTGAGGCTGAATACATCGCTGCCAACGATGCTGCCAAAGAGGCTGTCTGGATCAAGAAGTTCATTACTGAACTTGGAGTGGTTCCATCCATTGAGCATCCAATACCTTTGTATTGCGATAACAATGGAGCGGTGGCTTTGGCCAAGGAACCCAGGTCCCATCAGCGATCCAGGCATATTCTGAGGCGGTATCACCTGATCCGGGAGATAGTTGAGCGTGGGGAGATCGAGGTCAGGAGGGTTGACACGAAGAACAACACGGCGGATCCACTCACGAAGGCCATTCCCCAGATACAGTTTGAGAGACTCTTCGGGATGCTCGGTATGCGATACTACAGCAGCTGGCCCTAGTGCAAGTGGGAGATTGTTAGTTGTATTTATGCCCTAGAGGCCAGTATTGTACAGATGATGTATATTATATTGGATGCTTGGACATATATAGAGATGACTTTCTTGCTCGATATGATAGTATGCTATCTGGTTGCTCTTTATCTTAACATGTACACTAGTCTCTTTATACTGTCTTATAGTTACATGTTGGTAAAGCCCTTAGGATGTGTACTTGACTACCTGGACTATGATGAAGATCATACTGGTGGGGACATGGTAGTCCATAAGTACATCCTTCAAGGTCCCTAGTCGTGGGTGTATCGAGACGGGGCATCGATATACCAGAGTAGACTAGCGTATACGCTTCTCGACCCATGAGATGGGCGATGGATGATCCCATATCCATTGGTGTTTGACATCAGAGATGGTATACGGGTGCTCAGTGGAGACTGGGTACACTGGACGGACTCGCCGAGAACTCCCAGATGGTATTATACCTCACGTCAGATGGCAGTTCTCAGGTGACACTTGTGCAGGTTAGTCCGTAGACCCGAGATCGTCATAGAGTCTTGTGTGATTCCCACTGTGCTTTGATCTCCACCTTACCACGTCTATGAGGGCGTGCAAAACGTTTGTCTTTGGGTACAGTCCCGAGTCACATGGAAGCAATGAGCGATAGGAGGGGTTTCGTCTCTCCCGGTATTGGGGGTTGATGTTGCGCTGTGCTCGATTGGCCGTAACAGGGAAGTCCCGGGCCAGGGCTGATCAGAGATTTGCTGGTAAGTGTTACCAGTAGTTTCTCGACCCGTTATGAGCCTCACATCGGCACGACTTATCGGTTATTGGGGTCTGACGTTTACCACCCCTAGACTTGATATGCGACGTATCAGACGAACAGACCGGACTGTACGGTAAGTGTTACTGGTTGGATTCACAGGAGTGTGAGCGGGCTAGCTCGTCGATCTTCTGATCGCTCAATACTCGGATGGCCGTTACGTTTAGCAGACCGCTTGCGGCTTGTGGGTGCTTGATATGATCATCATCTGCTACCGGCGTATTGACGAGTCTTTAGAGTCCTACACAGAGGTTTCCTAGCTCAAGCGAAACGAAATAGGGGCGCATATGAGATATGTGCGGGAGCGAGAATAATGCGTGTATGTGATACCGCATTTCATTCTCGCGATAAATGTTTCGATTAGTTATATTCGATATGACCTAGTTATCGAATCATTGATTCGATAAATCGATACATTGGATACTAGTCGGTTATGTGCGACATGACCGGATCATTGAATCAAATGTTGATTTAATGATTTAATGTATAATTATATATTTGATATATTACTTCGCATTAACTAGTATTGGTTCACTTTAAAAGGATTTTCTCACTTGATGTGCAAGTTGTATAAGTGATATACTTTTGTGCACATATTTGTATCATGTTTGATGATACTTGATCATTTGGTTAAGTGTGAAGAATTAAACCATGGTTAAGTGATAATTAGGGTTTTGCTTATTCATTTATTTATTTATTTGTTCATTTGTTTATTTAGAAAAGATTGAGATAAGAATGGTGGAGAAGTTTGTTTTTAGTTGAAGTTTCATGAAGCTTTCACTTCTTAACCATTCTTGTCTTCATGCTTAACCCTAACCTATCCAACTAACCATGGTCTATTCTCTACACTCAACTATGGTTTGCTTATGATATGTATTGAATTATTTTCATTTTAATTTGGAAAATTTATCATATTCTTTCTTCTTCTTGACCTTCTTCTTCAAGAAAGAAACCTTGATGCCATCAATGGCAACTTGAGATCTAAAGTGAGAAATCCAATTCTAAAGTGAACCCACCTCCTATTTCTTCACCCTCTACCTCTTGCCAAGTTGTTTTGGGTGTTTTCTTCACAAGTTTCACAACTTGGTGAAGTTGGAGCTTGAACTTGTGCAACCTCGACGTAGATCATCTTCGGCACGAAGCCGACGACATTGCCCGCTCGTTTTCCCGATGAAGCCGACGATTGAGTCTAGGATTCGAGATGGACAGCGAGAGGACACCTACATGGAGCTAAGGAAGTGGAGAACCGGATCTACAAAGGTTGTAGCCTCTCTCCTTTAGTTAAAAAGTTAACTAGATTCGTTTTTCTCCTAGGATTCTAGCCGACGATCCGTATTAGGGTTTCTCGGCACCATAATTTTTGTAAATTGGCATGGTTGATGCCTTGTGAGACCACTATTGGGTGCCTAGGAACCTTTCAGGGTCATTATCTCATGATGTATTCCTCGCTCCCACTGTCATCGAGAAACCAAAGTATCTCTCAGGCGGATGAGGAACCCTACCAGATCGGTGGAGAGGCTGAGGTTCGTCGGGGACTATTGAATCCTTTGGTTCTATCAAATCATCAGCTGCAGTTTGTATAGTTGGAACCTTTCCAGTTCTACAGAACTGGCCTTGCCTCGATCTTGTCCGGATTTTGCTTTTGACATAGGCCGGACAATCCCAAATCTTAACTTGCTTAAGAGATGGGTTCTTCCCATACCATATCTCATATGGAGTGGTAGGCACTGATTTGAATCGAACCCTATTCAATAGGTATGCAACTTCATAAGTGCATAACTCCCTAAAAGAAACAGGTAACTCAGTAATACTCATCATAGAGCACACCAACATATAGGGTGCTATTGCTCCGCCCTGATACATCTGCTGTGGTATAATCAGAGGAGTAATACCGAGAGAGAATCTCATTCTCTTTTAGAATAATCCAGGAATTCTATGCACAAGTATTCTCCTCCCTGATCTTATCATAGGACATAATACTTATACCCAGTTTTTGGTTCTCTATTTCTAACTTATATTCTGTGAATATCTCAAAAGTTTCGGACTTGTGTTTCAACAGGAACATATGTCTGAATCTTGAGAGATTATCAGAGAATGTAATGAAATACAAAGAACCGGTCTTGGCATGTGTAGACAGGGGATCTTACATACATCATCATGTATCAATCCCAAGGGTTTACTAACTCTTTCTCTGTTTCCATTAAACAGAGCTATGGTCATCTAATCTTTGTGACATGACTGGCAAGTTTCACAAGATGTAAATTCAAACTGATTTAAATATGCATCTAAATGTAACTTCAGCTAGTCGGGTCGCATTGATATGACCTAGTCTACAATGCCTCAAGAAGGATTCGTTCATTTTTGAACTCTTCCTCTTATGTGTGTTCTGTATACTAGGAACTGTAGTTTGATTTAGAACATCAATGCTTTTAGATAACGTGCCTGAACCGATCAACTTTTGATATAGGAAATGTTCAAAACATTATCCAACAATACAAAATTTTATCATTTCTTTACTTATAAAGAGACTGATATGATTTTGTATATCAGGTTCGGTATCTAATAACATTCGTTCAGAATCAATGTACTGGTAATACAGGGTGACAGTGACCAACAGACTTGGCTGCAACACTTGCCCCGTTTTCCGTCTCATGAAACTTATCACCCGTTCTCAGTTCTCTGCCTTCATGTATCCCTATGTAACAGATTACATATCTGGGATCATGATCCGGTATCAAATACCCAGGATGCAGAGGATACTGAGAAATAGTTCTTTATAATGAACACACCCGAAGGAGATGCATCTTATGCACTTTCTTCGTTTGGGCGGCATGGGAATCCTGGTATTCCCCTATTTCCTGCTCTGTCATATAACAATTATAAGTTGGAGCGGGACCAACGTTCCCTAGCTCAGTATAACAAGCGGGTTCGGTCAATACATCCATATTATTATCTTGATTAAGGCGTGATATGGTCGCTACCTGGAGAGAGAGAGAAGAAAACACTCTGTGTGCGCTCTTGCAAGATTAGATTGGTTATTTATTTTATCTAATCAGGATGGCTCCCACTGTTTTTATCAAATCTTTCTGCAAACCCTAAAAAGAAAAACTAGCCGGGATTAATTACACTCTACAAGTTTGCCAATCTTTTAGCCAGGCCAGTGTCGGTACTTTGAGGGAGGTTCCCCGTGCTTTCGCACGGACCTAATTACAGTAAACCTCGTTTTCCCAGAGGCGTAACCCCGTTGACACCTTTCTAGACACCTACTTGATCGGCTAATTGTAAAGTGCAAAACTCTCCCAGGAGTAACAATTACTCAAAGTGGGTATCGGGATCCAACTATCATATAGAAGGTATACAATCTCATTGCAAATTTCTACACTTGAAACTCCCGATAACGGTTTTTACCCCTAGCACCTATGACCTTGGCTAAGGTCAACAAATCATAAGCACTAGTCAAGTTCTACCCGTCATTTCATGATTAATTAGACCCACCCACATGACCCTTGGCTAAGGTCAACAAAGCCACATGACTGTCCTAATTAATCGCATCATATGCGGTGTAGGAAGACATCACTTAGCTACCGCACACTACGCCTCGGCTATGGTCGACAAACGTAGCACGAATACTAAGTACTCTACTTCCTAAAATGACGGAGGGTTGCGAATGGTTTTTGTGAAAACCTTTAACGCTTTGAACTTGATCTCGTTGTGGAATCAAATGGTTTTTAAATGGAATGTTTTTGAGGCTTTTCTAGTTTTGCTAAAGGGGTCACTCCCGGTGAAGGGATCGTCGGCCCTTTCCTCGTCGAATGAGGTGCAGGATATATCATATATACCGCTGTGCAAAGCGAAAACTATAGAAGCAATCAAAAAACAAACCGAGGGTTGTAGCATCTGCCAGTTATTGCTAAAGGAGTCACTCCCGGTGAAGGGATCTCGGTCCTTTCCTTATCGAATAAGGTGCAGGATGTTCTACAAGGAACACCGCGATGCAAAGCAAGAACTGTAGCTACCTGTTTTATTGAAATTCGATTCCACAACATCTTTTAGGTTTATTTTCTTTCATTAATCTCATTAATGAATATCCCATCATTTAAGTCTACCTAAACATCACAGATAAATACAACGTACGCTTATGCCATCCGCATTCGCCTCGATGTCCCGTCTGCACTGTTAGGTTAGGTAACTAATGCCAGAGCGAGGCAGGGCTAGCGCGGGTGTAAAACATAAGCAATGTCTATATAATATCTCATATATACTATATATAATATCTATCTGAACATATCACATGATCACATCACAGATAACGCAGCAGAAAATTATCATATGAAATATTGGATATACTAGGACGTCCGTGTTTTTAATACGAGCCAGTATAAAACACGGATTCCACGGTCGTGATGAATAGCCAATCCCACACCCCTAGACCCCTACGAGAGCGGCAAGCTACCCTACCAATTCTAGGGTTAGGAGACCCGGACTCGACTCCTCGAGATGGTCTCCCACTGGACCCTAGAACCCGGTTACTTGTGCTCCCCTCCTCGGGTCTATCCTAATGCGGAAAAGTAAATAATATACAAAAGGTTACATCTTCCGCAACCTGGAAGTGCCCCAATAAAAGAATATTACATACAAGTTTTTACATGAATGAAAATGGAAAAACACTCGTCTCACATAAAAAACCCCGGCTATTCAAACACGACGATCCAATATAACATATCCAGCAACACATAACATCACATGTCATCAACGTAAGTAAACATGCGTATCCCAATTGTCGTTGACATATAGCAACAAAACCGGCGATATCACATATTACACTTACGGTCACAGAAAAAAAGTGTAAAACTACAACAGTTGGAATCCACAAACTCTTTAGACATCGCATGCCTAATTAAATGAATCCCTTAGACATCGCATGCCTAACAGTTATAAACCCCGCATTTTAGTCTCAATATCGAAAATACTTTTCAGTATAAAGTCGGGCAATTCAACAAGATTCCCGGTATCCAGAACAAATGCTCGTCGCAAACTTCAGTGGACGGCCGGACCCCCGATACCGTCGACGAAGTGCACTAAGGCGGAACACCGCTGCCGCGAGCACCCGAACGGATGCTTTTTGGCGACGGGGTTCTCCTACAGTCACTTGGTCGGGGCTATGGGCTGTAGCTATCTATTAAGTTTAACGGCGAGTATCCGTGTAATCAACGTGATTGCGACGGACTTTTGATCACATCAAAATCCCGTGGCAACCAATCAAGTGAGACTAAACTGCTATGTTTATAATATTCATTCAGTTGTCTCATAACTACTTGTGGATTCCAAATGTTGTATTACAATCCGGATAAATAGAAAATGTTAAACTTTCCGATAGAACAATCGAACACCCAAGTTTTCCCGAAACAGCTCAACACATGAAATAAGTTCAAAAACATTCACTTCATGCCTCAGTACCAACGGTCCAGCCGTAGAAGGGTCAAGCCAACGCCTCACATGTGGCACGCCGTACTGCCCCAAACCCTAAGGTTCAAAGGGCAGTTCAAGACGGTCACATAATCGAGTTAAGGTTTGTTGTCTTCTAGAGGGACCATCGCGTTACTTGTACTACTTAGAACGTCATTAATCTACGGAAAATCCAACAATTGGAAATTACCCGGCAGGGGAAAAAGTGGGTATTTATATCCGGTCGAACTTTTTAACATATTCTAAAATTACCCGGAAAAACACATAGACAAAATTAGACAATCCGATCGAAACACCGAGTCCCCAATACAACCCAGAAAACTCAACTCTTGAGTAGAATTTAAAAATTCCCAGAAAATACAGCACTAAATTATAAGAATTACTGTGCAATTTCAAAATGATGATGTGACTATATGGCCGCGGAACCGCCGCACGAGCCATGCTCGTGCCGCGCTTCCGCGGCGCTTTAGTGGATTCATGAGCACGTGCTGCACAGTATTTCTTACAATTCCATGCTGATTTTTCTGCATCTTTTTAATTCACAAATATCCCCGATTTAAAAAAATGTACAGAGAGCAATTTTGCATTAGGGTTTCGGTTCGATCGGACTTCTAACTCCGTCTACGCATCACCTAAGGCTCTAGCTAGGCTCTGATACCACTGTAGGTCAGGCAGCCACCCCATCCAATAGGGTCGCCGTGGCACCAACGGGTCCCTCAGCCGCTACTTTTTACGCATGCCCCCTCGCGAGGACAACAACCCGCCGGAACACCTTCCGGTCTCGGGACACCCTTGGGGTAAGAGCCTATGCTTCGCCACACTGTCACACAGTGAGAACCCCCCATAGGTCGACATACAATGCCTAGTAGCTCTGATACCACTGTAGGGTTACTAAGAACACCCATGAGGTTCTACAAGTGATCAAACATGGCCAATTCAAAAAATTTCTATGTGCCAAGTGACCCTAAGCAAGATCGTGACTAGAGGATAGGCGAAATCTATAACAAGTTAACAACTTTAACTAAAAGGGAAGTGACTACAACCTTTGTAGATCCGGTCCTTCACTTCCTTAGCTCCGTGACGATGTCCCCTCGCTGCGATCATTGGATCCCGGACTCTAGCGTCGGCTTCATCGGAGAAATGGGCGGGCTAGGTCGTCGACTTCAATGCCGAAGATGATCTACGTCGAGGCAACTCTAGATCAAGCACGAACTTCACCAAGTCATGAAACTTGTGAAGAAAACACCCTATACTACATGGCAAGTGGTAGAGGATGAAGAAATAGGAAGTGGGTTCACTTTAGAATTGGATTTCTCACTCTTTTTCTTAAGACACCATTAAAGGATGCAAGGTTTTCTTCATTTTGAAGAAGAAGAAAAGAATATGATAAGAATTATGAATAATAGAAAATAAAATCATTCTTATCATAATGCAACCTTGGGTGAGTAAACTCATGTAGAGAGTAAACTAGGGTTTAGGCTAATGGTTGGGTTAAAGATAAAACAAAATGGCTTAGACTTTGTCAAAGATGCTATGAAGCTTCATGAAGCTTCAAGCCAAAGTGAGAAAGCCACCACCATTTTGTTTTTGTTTCTTGCTAAAAATAAATAAATGAAATAAATAAATAAGGAAAAATAAACCCTAACCATTAACTAAACATAGTGTATGGCACACACCCAAGTTTGCATGTATCATCAAACATGATACAAACTAGTGCACAAAACTATATCATATATATACATTGTGCATATCAAGTGAGAAAATCCATCTTAAGTGAACTAATACTAGTTAATGTAAAGTAATATATCAAATATATAATTATATATTAAATCATTAAATCAACACTTGATTTAATGATCCGGTCATACTGCATATAACCGACTAATATCAAGTGTATCAATGTATCGAATCAACACTTGAATCGGTAACCCGGCTATATCCAATATAACCGACCAATGATACATATCGCGAGAATAGAATATAGTATCACATACTGGTATTATTCCCGGTCCCGCACATATCTCATATGCGCTCCTATTTCGTTTCGCTTGAGGCAGGAAACCTCTGTGTAGGACTCTAAAGACTCGTCAATACGCCGATAGTAGGTGATGATCATATCAAACACCCACAAGCCGCAAGCGGTCTGCTAAACGTAACGGCCACCCGGGTATTGAGTGATCAGAAGATCAACGAGCAAGCCCGCTCACACTCCTGTGAATCCAACTAGTAACACTTACCGTACAGTCCGATCTTTTCGTCTGATATGTCGCATATCTCGCCTAGGGGTGGTAAACGTCAGACCCCAGTAGCTTGATAAGTCATGCCGATATAAGGTCCATAACAAGCGTGAAACTACTGATAACTCTTACCAGTATATCACAGCAACCCTGGCCAGGGATTTCCAGTTATGGCTAGTCGAGCATAGCGCAACATCAACCCCCAATACCGGAAGAGACGAATCCCCTCCTATCGCTCATTGCCTCCATGTGAATCGAGACTGTACCCAAAAACCACTTGTTTGCACGCCTCAGTAGAGCCGTGGTAGGGTGGAAATCAAAGCACAGTGGGAGACACACAAGACTCTATGACGATCTCGGGTCAACAGACTAAGCTGTACCAGTGTCACCAGAGAACTGCCATCTAACGTGAGGTATAATACCATCTGGGAGTTTTCGGCGAGTCCGTTCAGTGTACCCAGTCTCCACTGAGCACCCGCATACCATCTCTGATGTCAAACACCAATGGATATGGGATCATCCATCGCTCATCACATGGGTCGAGAAGATATACGCTAGTCTACTCTGGAATATCGATGCCCCGTCTCGATATTCCCACGACTAGGAACATTGAAGGATGTACTCATGGACTACCCAGGCCCCACTAGTATGATCTACACCATAGTCCTGGAAGTCGAGTACACATCCTAAGGGCTTTATCAACATGTAACAGAGAGACTGAAAGTATACATGTTAAGATAAAGAGCAACCAGATAGCATACTATCATGTCGAGCAAGAAAGTCATACCTATATATGTCCCAGCATCCACTACAATAAACATCCTATGTACAGTAATGGCCTCTAGGGCATACATAAAACTAACATATATATATATATATATATATATATATACATACATACATACATACATGAATGATGAGGATTTATATAGTATTTGGAGATGAGTCGATGAGATTGGGCATGGTGCCACGAGATCGGTGATATGATGTGGTTCGTATTATGAGATACGACATGAGATTTTAGCGGGCCTTTGGGCTTGTGTTTTCATACACGCATATATATGCAGATGGTATCAGTTTTTACTAGACTTAGAATAGTACCCCAATTCATGAGATATGATGATAAGGATACCAGATAAATGATGTGATGAATGTGATATTTGACCCGTACCCAGATTGGGATGTCGTACGATGGATTTACGTACGAGTTATATATTGATGATAGATCCGCATGCTTGACTCAAGGACGTCATATTGTATATTGTATCTTATGTGATACTATTGAGGCGGGATCACCGACAATTATATTTATATGTATCGACTCAGATTTAGGTGGTTTTACCTTACCCTTTCTGTTAGATTGTTCGTTTACTCCTGTAATTTACTTGTAAATGTTAGACTAAACTCGAGTCATACCAATTTCAAAACAAATGAATCGTGAGTATTTTAAAGACATGCCAAGGGATTATACGGATATTTTCAAAAGACGCATCTTTCCTAAAACACCGTATCCCTTATTTTCTAAACACCATGATTCGTGTTATTTCAAATGACAAAACTGTATGACACACACACACACACACATATATATTGATGTAGATTCTTCATTTGTTATGCTTATTATTCATCTCCCACATACTACTGCTGTTCGCATTGCATTTGCATGCTTATATTGTGTTTTCATATGCCATTATTGAGATCATACTTTCAGGACACCAGCTCCATTACCGATGATGCTTATGCTCCACGTACACTTGCTTGCCGGCTCACACACATCATCATCGGTAATTGCCATGTCACGTACACTTTAGTGAATATTATTTCATTGACATAGCCTGCTAGCTGATAGTTGCAATATGTTATCGCTTTCATATGCTAGTTTAACTATTGCACTTATTGCATGATATTAGATGCATTCATATATTCGTTGGTTTTGAAGTATTTTGGGGGTTTTATGCCGATATTCACTGTTCACTTACTCTTGATTTTGGATTTCGGATTTTCATGAGATTTCGGGATTTGGGGGAAAACCGCAAGAATATATATAAACTTCTCTCTCTCTCTTTTTAAAATGCAAGTTGCGGTTTTCTCGTGATGTATGAGTCGTCCACCATGTGTTTTCATGCTAGCTGTTAGATTTCGAGACCCATTTCGAGGAGTAGTATGAACCGTCTCGGGTACATGGTGGACCCGGTATGGTACCCCGGGGCGAGAGTGATTTCATGGAGGATGATGAGCCTAGCAGGGTCAGACTGCCTACCGGTGATTGTTTGGCACGGCGGATATCCGGAGGATACCGTTCGTGGTCGTGTGATTGATGATATGGGCCAATCCGGACTGACGGAACCCGAGATATTGAGATTTGAGATATTGAGGTATTGAGATTTGATGATACAGGCCAGTCCGGATAGTTGGAGCCTGAGATATTGAGATAATGGGATTTATGTTTTGTGTCGATGATAGGCACTGATTATGTTGATTTCATTGATGATACCTCGTGTTATTTAAAAAAAAATTTCACTAAAACAAAGGAAACTTTTTCTTCATTTACATGTATTCTGTTTTCATTACATTACATTAATACCTCATACATATGATATATTGCTACCTAAGGCACTGACACGAGCACACGGGATTACACTTTGGTATAGATGTTTACCCTTGCCACCTTTTATGCTTCAGACTTTATCATTTGAGGTTTTATATATATTTGATCGTATTGACCTAGGAAGAGTCATACATACGATTTCTGCTCTGTGATATTTTCTGCTCACGAGTTGGCAACTCACCCCCGCTGTGCCATAGTTTCTTGCAGGTTTTGCAGTACAAGTTTCGTTACGGCTTTGCTGGCACACTGCTTCCATTCCGGGTGATTTGCTTTGGCAGGTGGGTTCACTTACATCGTGACCACCATTGTATTTTATTTACATTCAGTTGTATCTAGTAACTCCATCAACTAGACATGTATTTTTATTGACTTAGCAGACCAGTGATGTATATTCTTTCGACCTAGAGTCGCGCGTTGTAGTTTTATTGGTTTTTCATGTTGATTTGAGTTTCCTTTGAGTTTTGATCCTCGCCCTTCGGCATTGTATATTATATTGCTTGCGTGGTTGTAGCCGTCGATTAACGAAGAGCTAGCTCCCGCTTGGTGATGCCTTTTATCATTGATGCATATATTTATCATGTTGTACCCCATTCGGGGCCAGTATTTACAAAGGAAACTCTTCCGAAATTTTCAGAAAAGACTTGATGTTTTAAAAAACGCATATTCGGCTTATTTTATCAAAACACTTTCTTTAAAAATGGTTTAGATTTCTGGGATTATGGCTTACTTGAATTAGATGGAACCCTATAGACTTCATATGATTCAAGTGCCAGTCACGTGCCATTTCCGGGTCGTGACAAAGTTGTTATCAGAGCGCTAGGTTAGCCTTGGTTCGAGTCTAGGTTTGATTATGCGGAGCCTAGGGCGTTTGTATATATACGGAATCTAGGCTTGACCTTACGGAACTTAGACTTAGTCGAGGGGGTATTAGACCCGAACTTTCGTCGCGTAGGTTGACCTTGGTTGATGGAGTAGGTGACTTAAGGAGAGTGGCGTACAATGTGTATGTTCTGCGGCATACTTACGATACGCTACTCCGCTTAAGAAGCCTTAGGATGTACATTTTCTTGCACAACATTATATTCATTCATGATCTATCCTCGTCGATATTGGTTCGTGGTTTTGCTGCCATGATTATACGGGCAGAGAGAGCTACGGATAGAGTTGCGGTCAGCACGAGCTCGTCACGAACGAGGACTGACCAGGGCGTGATTCCAGGGACATACGATTTGCATAGATGCGTCGTTTTATTATGCTTTTGCAACATGAGCGTTTGATGGATCGCTTTTACGAGATTTCTCGGACGTGCAGATCAGCACCAGAGGATTGGGCCACTGCTAGAGGCGAGCCAGAATGTGATGACCATTGATGTATCGACTATTCTTTATTATTGAGGCACTATTTAGCATGCAGACGAATGAGCCAGTTGCTTCTGTGAATGACGAGATATCGCCCAGATGGTTGGAGCTGTTGCAGCACGAGTTTATACATAAAGATATGATAGAAGATCGCTAGTCACCCGAGGATGAATGACTAGGACATGTGGTTCGTTCGCTTACCCCGATGCGAGATCATCAGATTGATTGATTCCAGTTAGAGATGACTTCGCATAGATACGTTGGGAGTCGATAGAGACGATCGAATGTCAGGAACCCATTTTTCAGATTAAGGTATTTGGAGAAAACATGCAAGTGATTCTACGGACCCTCTAGAAGAATGAAACCCTAACTCGACATAATGACCATGTGAAAGCCTTTGAACCTTAGGGTTTGCGGCAGTTCCGTGGTGCTATTAGTGAGGGTTGGGTTTGCCCTTCTACAGCCGGTCCATCGGTGCTGTGGTATGTACTCGATACCATTAAACTGTACCCAAGATGTTGAGCTCTTGGGGGATTATGAGGTTTTTACGAATCGAACGAATGGTTCGACTTCATTCAGTTGCTATGTGATGGGATGCATTGCTTGGGAGACTCCAAATACGAGTATAGCCGTTGGAGCGCAGTCCATGCAACCATGATGAGACGAGTCCGAAGCAGTCGACATTAGAGAAAAGTGGAGTATGAGTTTCGTATGAGATTTCGACGAGATGACGTTCCACTCCACCGACATCAGAGATGTGACACACATACAGAGGTATTATATATGGATATATCTTCCAGAATGAGTCGTGATGAGTATGCAGCCATTCCGGAACAAGAAATAGATTTATTAAAGGACGATGACTTCCGGGCAGTTCGACAGAAACGAGATTTGGGAGAGCCTCGACAGGACCTTTCTGGAATAACGAAAATACTTGGACCCAGGAGCGGTCATATTACGCACACCCAGCAGGCCAGAGTTCGGCATCGTCGACGATGTAAGTGCACGGCAGCGCCCCGGCCGTCTGAACGAGGCAAAAATGGGGAAACGATACTTTTCTTTAACTTTTAAAACTAGCACTACCGCGTACTGAAAACCTGGATCGGGCCATTAACCTAATGCTAGCAAACTAGAGAATGGGTAGAAAGCTATACCGAGCGATCCGTGTCCTTCGGTCTTCGGCCTCCATCCCGATCTCCCCGCGGAATCTCCGGTCTCCATCTCCTCGTCGGAAAGGGAACCACATCGCCAGGTTCTTTTACGGGCTCCCACCTCTGGACCGAGGCAACTCGGGCACGAAGTTGGCGAGCCGACGTGTCCAAGGTTGCTGTAGACTATATGTAGATCACTGGGTCTCATGGGGTTATTGGAAGTTGCCATTTTGGTGGAGAATGAGATGTGAAATTTTGTTATGAAATAGAGAACTTTTTCAAGCCAAAATGAGAGCCAAAAACCTCTACACAAATTTGGACATCCCCCTCCAAGGAATGGCCGGCAATAGCCACAAGAATGAGAATGGGGAGTCATCTCAAAAAAAGGGGGGTAAGCAATCATACAAGAGAGAGAGAGAAAGGTGATGATTATGAACAATGATCACCACACAAGTCAAAAAGCCCATCACTCATCATATCTCAAAAGTCAAGCCATGATGAACAAAGAATCAAATGATGGTTGAACCATCGTGAAGCTATCACAAAAAGTCTTCTTCATAATAAAATGCACAATTGCAAATAACCCCCTCCACCAATTTTCAGCCAAAGAAAGAAACAAAGGAAAATGGCCGAAACGGAAAGCATACTGGCAACTCCAAAAAATCGATCCCGTAATAAATTACAGGAAAACCCCGCGACTGTATATATATATACCCGCATTTGTATTCCGATCGAATACAAATGCAATGAGACAAAATCTACACTTTACAATACTAGTATCCGGCTTAAACCAAAGCCCGCTAGTATTATCCGTCCGATCATGATCCGTGCAATACCGCACGTATATGATCGAACCCTGCCATATATCCATACGGTCTCTACAGCGTTTCGCCCGAAACTTGAGAAACTGTCTGTGGGGGACTCTAAAGACTCGTCAACACTTTGGCTGTGAATTTAACCACTACCACGTCAGAGGTATTAGCCATACGTAACGGGCTACCATGTATTGACCAAAAGGGACGTCGATGAGCGAACTCATCCTGACACCCTACTGAGCCTGTCAGTGACAATATCCGTACAATCCGGTCCGTTCGTCTATGAGCATCGCATGGCGGGCCTAGTGGGTTGGTAAAAGTCAGACCCCGAAAAGTGGTACAAGTCGTGTCGGAGTGTAGCCCAGAACACCCTGAGATACTACTAGAATACCTACTAGTAAATCTCCTGCCTTGGCCAAGGACTTCGTGCAATGGCTCTCCTAGACACAGCGCGACCTCACCCCCAATACCGGGAGAGACGAACCCATGCAGATCCGCTTACTGCCGCCATGTGGCTCGGGACTGTACCCAACTAAAACCTGTTTGCACGACTCCTTTGAGCCGTGGTAGGGTAGTAATCAAAGTACAGTGGGAACTCACACGAGAAAAATGACGATCTCAAGTTGATGAACTAACCTGTACACATGTCACCAGGGAACTGCTATCTGACGTCAGGTATAAGAACAACTAGCATGTTCCCGGCGAGTCCTGTCCGGTGTACTCATAACCCAATGAGCACCTGTATACATCTTAGGTGAACCAAATGAGACCAGTGGCTTGTGAGACCGGCCACCGCCCCTCGTTGGGGTCTCGACTGTATACACTACTCTACTCTGGAGTATCGATGCCCTGTCTCGAAAACACCCATGACTAGGGACCTTTTAAGGATGTGCTTATAGACCCCAGCTCCCACCTATATGATCGCCATCATACTGCTGGCCATCAAGCAAGAATCCTTAGGGCTCTACCAACATGCAATAGTGATCTGTAAGGTCACCTGAAGCAGTACACGATGATAAAGATAAACCAGATAGCATACTATCATCTTGAGTAAGACTGTTCTACCGGCATAGGTCCTCCCTCAATCATTGCAATCACGTGCCTGTGATCCAATAATTGACTCTGAGGGCACTATCTCCAACAATGTCCCACTTGCACTCAAGGCTAATTATTGCGATGTCGCATACTCACAGCCCGTGTGATACCGAACACTCAACTCCTCTACTAATCAGTCTCACAAAGCCCATTTGTGAAACTAATGCGTTCAAGAAATAGCCTCAGTGAGTGGATCTGCTCTGATGTTTCTTTCTATGTCTCTCTTTATCTCAAGTTCGCGGAGAAATCCATCTCCCGAAATGAGCAATACCTGTCTTAGAATATGTCTGGATGTCTGATGGGACCTAGTTCGCAAATGAACTCCAAATCCAAACTTCTTAGACTGTATCGTCAACTGAAACCAATCAGTATCCTGCGCCATGCCTCCTTCAGTATCCCCTTGGACCACCTGTCCAAAACACTGTCTCTCGTCAGAGGGAAAACTATAACTCTGACAGTAACTCTGTCATCCAGGTCACCTTGGAAGCCTGGAATGATAACTGTCTCCTGAATGAGGCTGTCGTTATCATATCCCTATAACATCCACTTATGTTCTAAAACTGCTTATGAATGTTTCTCCAGGATTGGATCAATATCAACTTATTGCAACTCTTGCAAAAACAACATCTGGTGTGGTACTTGACATCTCATGATTGACTCAATTGCCTAAGCAAGTGATCTACCAATCATGCACATCTCTCTCCCCTTTAGTCTGTAAGACACCTTTAGAGAGGGTGACTCCACCACCTGCAGGTACTCTACCGTGCCTGGAGTCGTCCATTCTAAAACACCTTTAGAATGCTGTCTAAGTACCCAGATTGGGAAACTACCTAAATCTAGATCTAAAACCATAGATCTAGTAACCAGAATGTCTGATATAATATCCATATCCTTTGTGGAGAAACCACTGTGTGACAACCAAAGTATAACCGACCGTAGTATAAGAATTTCACTTCCTACTCTGTGTATGTCATCCAAATACCAGGACATCACACCCTACTACCTTCTTAACAGATCCATCCCCTATTCTGATGAAGTCAAACCTATGACTGTCACATCAGAAATAGATGATCTATCTCCGCTACATCTGCTTTAGTCTCTTAATAGACATAAGCCACTTGTCCACCGATGCTTCCGCTGCTCCCACTGACTACGACAACCCTCTGGCAGAATCATATATACGTGCACTTCTAAAGCTTGTTTAGAACGACGCTATACTCATCCTCCTGCCGGGTCTCACAGTCTGGAACAACAGCAATGGAAAGTTTGGGTAAACAAGAACCTCCCTGCCACCGTCCTTGAGCATACCGAAGTACCTCTCGAGTGCCTGAGGTTACCCACCTTATCTGCGGAGTGGCCAATGGAATATCAAACTAGATTGAATCTATAGGTTGTTATCAAATTTTCAGTAATCGTTTGCGATTCTGGAATCACTTCCAGTTCTACCATACTCCCACTACTGTTTTCTGAAAAAATCCATTTTACTTAAAACTGTGGCGAGTCTAGAACAATATCACTATTGATCTTCCAGATGGTAGAAAGTCAACCCTCGTCATAGCCCGGGTCAACCCATAAACAACCCTTACGAAACGTGCCTTGAGTTGTCCAGAGTCTGGTTTTAATCATAAGCCGGACAACTCCCCGTACCTTAACATCGTTAAGATATGAACCGTTCTATATCCAATATAGAAACAGAGGCACTGGTTTAATTGAATCAGATTCAAATCATGCAACTGTCTCCAGTGCATGTCAACTAAATGGAAGGAGGTCGATCAGCGTTACTCGACTTAGGAATGCTTCCAATTATGAGTAACCTGAAAGAGAAGCAATTTCTCTTAATCATTACTATCAACTGAATACCATACACAAGTATCTACATCTTCGATCACTTTGAAGAATCCCGATACTTGCAATACCTGGTTCTCTACTTTACTCTTATACCTATAACTTCTCAAAACTTGGACCTTGTGTTTCTACGAAACACATGTCTAAAAACCAGAGAAGTCACAAGTAAACAGAATATAGTACGAGTACCAACCACTCTGTCCCCATGGATACTGGACAACATACAATACTCTGTATAAGTCCCTTGAGTTTAATAACTCATTCGCTGTGTGTCGTATGTTGAAAACTGTACTTATGGTTAAGAAGAATTACACCGCTGTTTAATGCTCCTTACCTAATCATCAACTGATATAGGTAAATGTCATCGACATAATTTCAAAAAGTTATATCTCACTCTATAAAAATAGACGTACAGATATATCAATTTGAAATTGGTGCATAACAGCGGATATTCAAAACCAAATATTTGTCGTCTGGCAAACAACCCAGGTGGTTTCCTCAAATATCACCTATTACAACGAATTCTGATATAATGAGGACAATCACCTAATTCCAAATAACTTACTCCCACTCATCATCTGTAAAACCATACAGATGTGAGATTCATACCTGGTAAATACATACCATGGAGCAAGAGTCTAATTGGGAAATCAGTTTTCCTTTAACAGTAAACAGTAAAACTGAAATATGAATATGTTCCGAAGGGGTATCCGGGTATTCCTAGTAATGCCTCTTCCATTATCCAGATTTACAACTGTAACCGTATATTTCTATGCCATCTCTCCACATCCCTTCATATGTCTTTAGTCATTACCTTCTGTACACCCTCTTAGGCTAAATGGTTTTCTTCCTTCCCTACCGTTCGGCACCAGCCTATGGTTTGGAAGAAGACTATCCAATAAGCTTAATGGGTGTACTGTCCTAATCCTAGGAACACTCGCAATGCGAGAGAAGGTGAAGATAAAAGACAACCGAAAAAACCTTATTCCTATTTCTCCTCAACCAGAATCCATCCCCGAACTGGAACAGATTCCTTTCGAGTTCGTATATAACCATACGATGGAGTATCCAATAAACTGTGGATCTTCGTAGTGATACGGAGTGTCCTGGAGTAATACAAAGGTGAAGTGGGAGTGTTAATGAAATACTTAGTTTGGTCGTGAATAGCAGTTGCAATTTACTTTGCCTTCCTTCTAATCCTTTTATTTGTCTATACATAATACCTTCTGTACACCATCGTTAGGCTAATTGGTTTTCTTCATTCCCTACCGGTTGGCACCTGCCTATGGTTTGGAAGAAGACTATCCAATTTGCGTAATAGGTGTACTATCCCCTAATCTAAGGGGCACTCACAACATGAGAGAAGGTAAAAGGAAAAGACAACTGAATCATCCTATTCGTTTTCTCTAGAATCGGAAACCATCCTCGAATAAATTCCTTTGAGTTCGTATATAACCATACGATGGTTTTATCCAATGGAAGTGGATGTTCGTAGTAATACGGGATGTTCTGGAGAAAAGGGTAAAAGTAGGAGTGGCAATGAGGTTTGCAACTCAGACAATCTAAAAGCCAGTGTTTAAGAAGGTTCGGTTAATCTTGGTCACGGAGTCATAATCAAGGGTCGGGTAATGGTCGCTGCCAGAGAGAGAGAGAAAAGAAACACTCAGCGTGCACTCTAACCTAGATCAGAATGGTTACCAATTTATCTAATCAGGAAACATTCCACTGTAACCTCAAATTCTCCTCCAAACCTGAAAGAAGAATTAGTCGGGATCACCCGAGGAGTAAACCAACTCATCAGTGCGAATCGGGATCCAACTATCATCGCATGATAACGTGATGGAATCCACTCACGTTATCACACTCCAGAAGGTATGCGCATATCTGGCAAGTTTTAGTTTCTTTAGAAACTCCCGATGTATTTTTTACCCCATGCTCTTATGACCTTGGCGAAGGTCAACAAATCATAAGTCACATGTCAAGTTCTACCCGTCATTTTCCAGGTTAATTTGAACCCACCCGTACCTACCCATGACTTTGGCCAACAAGGCAGTACGACTATCCCAAACCAACGCATCTATCTATGCAGCAGAAAGGTAACAAGCAGCTACCATTCACTATGCCTTGACGAAGGTCAATCAAAATAGCATGAATACTACGTGCTACCCGTCTGAAATGACGGAGGGCTACGAATGGTTTTTGGCGAAAAACCTTTAACGTAATGAACTTGATATCGTTGAAGGAACCGAATAGCTTTTTTAAAAATATAGTGACGAAAACCTTTGCTAAAGAGGTCACTCCCGGTGAAGGGATCTCGGCTCTTTCCCCGTAGAATGAGGTGCAGGATATTCCAATTGAATACCACGATGCGAAGCAAAAGTAATCGACTATAGTGAAGCTATTACCCTGACGCAAACTTCTGTCCAAGGGGTCACTCCCGGTGAAGGGATCTCGGCCCTTGCCTCGTCGACTGAGGTGCTGGATATTCATAACCGAATACCACTATGCAAAACAAAAGAGAACGTCCTTGCAATAACAGCTTTTTGAAAAATGTTCCAACAACATCAGAATAGGTTTGTTTAGCTTGCATTGATCCGAATCAACGCAGTCCCATCAATTGATCACACCAATAAAGAACGAAAATAATGATTTACGTATATGCCATCCGCATTCGCCACTGGGTCCCGTCATCACCCGTTAGGTTACTTAACTAACGACAGAGTGGGGACTGGACTAGCGCGGATGCAAAACAAATACAACATCTACTAGTATATATATATCAATATATAATAATCGCTCAAGGCGTGATAAAATGCAACATTACAGAAATGTAATAAGCATCACAGAACAATACAGATATCTGGGATCCCCGGGTTTCATAGAGCCGCTATTAAAACCCGACGTTCCCCTGGTCGTGTGGATAGCCTGTGCAATGAAATCCTAGACCCCTACGGGTGCGGAAAGTTACCCGCCAAAACCTGAAGCGAGGCAGCCCCTTCAGCAACGTGAATGGACCACCCAGCACTTCACGGAATCCGGTAACTTGGGCACCCCTCCTTGGGTCAACCTGTACCCCCTACGAGTGCGGTGAATAGCCCGCCAATTCTAGAGTGAAGCCCCCTCCATCTCAACGTCATGAGATGCGGGCCCGTTGCCCTCTAGAATTCAGCTATCCGTGCACCCCTCCGTGGGGTAATCCTAGTACAGAAAGTAAAAATATACATACAACGGGTACATCGACCTCAGCCCGGTCGTGCCCCAAAAGAATAATATACAAACAGGCAGTGACGGCGGTCCACATGTCGGACGCTCGCCCCGCAATATCAAATGTACATATACAATCAAACTGTACTACCATTGCATCCAGGCTATCCACCACGACAAATCCGCAACATCACAGCACAACACAGAACATCAACGTGAATGCCACGTTCGCAAATCCGTCTAAAAGGGCTATAGCAGTTAGACAGGATTTACCGATCAAATGACATTCACGGTCGCAGATATAATGTAAATACCGTGAACTAACATGTTTAAAATTTTCGATCGACTAAATTTCCCGAAGTGGGCCCCAAGCACAACTGTAGCACTCAAAATAAATCTGGGCCCAAACAGAACATACCAAAAACCGTATTTCCATGTCAGAAGCCCACTGTAAACATTTGGTGCTGTGAACTGTTTAAATGGCGGCGGAACCGCGGCCAATGCTTGTGTTTGGCCGTGGTTCCGCGGTGGAACAGTGTCATGAAGCTGCCAAATTTTCACAGAATGCATAAAAAACCCTGCACGTATTTTTACAATGTATCAAATAATTTTTAGAGCACTAGAAAAATTCGACAGAAACTTGACATGGAAACGCGGTTTTCGGAAAATCCATTCGATCGAACTTGTAAACACGTTAGAGCAAGCTAGACTAGGTTAATGGCGAGGCTCTGATACCAGTGTAAGTGCACGGCAGCGCCCCGGCCGTCTGATCGAGGCCAAAATGCGGAAACGATACATTTCTTTAACTTTCAAAACTGGCGCTACCGCGTACTAAAAACCCGGATCGTGCCATTAACCTCAAGCTAGCAAACTAGAGAATGGGTAGAAAGCTATACCGAGCGATTCGTGTCCTTCGGTCTTCGGCCTCCATCCCGATCTCCCCGCGGAATCTCCGGTCTTCATCTCCTCGTCGGAAAGGGCACCACATCGCCAGGTTCTTTTATGGGCTCCCACCTCTGGACCGAGGCAACTCGGGCATGAAGTTGGTGAGCCGACGTGTCCAAGGTTGCTGTAGACTATATGTAGATCACTGGGTCTTATGGGGTTATTGGAAGTTGCCATTTTGGGGGAGGAATGAGATGTGAAATTTTGTGATGAACTAGAGAACCTTTTCAAGCCAAAATGAGAGCCAAAAACCTCTAAACAAATTTGGACAGCCCTCTCCAAGGAATGGCCTGCCATAGCCATAAGAATGAGAATGGGGAGTCATCTCAAAAAAAAGGGGGGTAAGCAATCATATAAGAGAGAGAGAAAGGTGATGATTATAAACAATGATCACCACACAAGTCAAAAAGCCCATCACTCATCATATCTCAAAAGTCAAGCCATGATGAACAAAGAATCAAATGATGGTTGAACCATCATGAAGCTATCACAAAAAGTCTTCTTCATAATAAAATGCACAATTGCAAATAACCCCCTCCACCAATTTTCAGCCAAAGAAAGAAACAAAGGAAAATGGTCGAAACGGAAAGCAAAATGGCAACTCCAAAAAATCGATCCCGTAATAAATTACAGGAAAACCCCGCGACTGTATATACATACCCGCATTTGTATTCTGACCGAATACAAATGTAATGAGACAAAATCTACACTGTACAATACTAGGATCCGGCTTAAACCAAAGCCCGCTAGTATTCTCTGTCCAATCATGATCCGTGCAATACCGCACGTATATGATCGAACCCTGCCATATATCCATATGGCCTCTACAGTGTTTTGCCCGAAACTTGAGAAACTGTCTGTGGGGGACTCTAAAGACTCGTCAACATTTTGGCTGTGGATTTAACCACTAGCACGTCAGAGGTATTAGCCATACGTAACGGGATACCAGGTATTGACCAAAAGGAACGTCGATGAGCGAACTCATCCTGACACCCTACTGAGCCTGTCAGAGACAATATCCGTACAGTCCGGTCCGTTCGTCTATGAGAATCGCATGGCGGGCCTAGGGGGTTGGTAAAAGTCAGACCCCCAAAAGCGGTACAAGTCGTGTCGAAGTGTATCCCAGAACAACCTGAGATACTACTGGAATACCTACCAGTAAATCTCCTGCCTTGGCCAAGGACTTCATGTAATGGGTCTCCTAGACACAGCGCGACCTCACCCCCAATACCGGGAGAGACGAACCCCTGGAGATCCGCTCACTGCCTCCTTGTGGCTCGGGACTGTACCCAACTAAAACCTGTTTGCGCGACTTCTTTGAGCCGTGGTAGGGTAGTAATCAAAGTACAGTAGGAACTCACACGAGACAAATGACAATCTCAGGTCGATGAACTAACCTGTACACATGTCACCTAGGAACTGCTATCTGACGTCAGGTATAAGACCAACTAGCATGTTTCCGGCGAGTCATGTCAGGTATACTCATAACCCAATGAGCACCTGTATACATCTTAGGTGAACCAACTGACACCAGTGGCTTGTGAGACCGGCCACCGCCTCTCGTCGGGGTCTCGACTGTATACACTAGACTACTCTGGAGTATCGATGCCCTGTCTCGAAAACTCCCACGACTAGGGACCTTTTAAAGATGTGCTTATAGACCCCAGCTCCCACGTATATGATCGCCATCATATTGCTGGCCGTCAAGCAAGAATCCTAAGGGCTCTACCAACGTGCAATAGTGATCTGTAAGGTCACCTAAAGCAGTACACGATGATAAAGATAAACTAGATAGCATACTATCATCTTGAGTAAGACTGTTCTACCGGCATAGGTCCTTCCTCAATCATTGCAATCACGTGCCTGTGATCCAATAATTGACTCTGAGGGCACTATCTCCAACAGACGAGACATGTTATGAGTGGCCACGACAGTTGGCCAGATTTTTTTTTGAGGATATGCTTGAGCGGGACTATTCTGCCATACTTGATTTCGGTATTTTGGGCGATCTATTCGCATGATTGAGTTTTGATGACTGAGTTTCATGATATTTGTTTTCGTGCACCATGGTTGCACCAACTGGGTATTCATATTTTGTGCATAGTTATTACACTTGAGATATACTTTATACACCGTTGTGTTGATTTATGATTTATGCACAATATCGCACTTGATATCGTTTTGTGCCTTGGCTGCACATGTTTATGATTTCATGGATTTCATACAGTTGGGTTGATTTTGTGCAAATGGTACGCACACGATTTGGTTTTGCACTCGGTATAGTTCACATATGCTTGCAGTGCATTGATACATATTTTGTGCACCACAGTTGCACCTGACTTCGTTTTGATGTCATTTGAAATATTGATTGTGATTTCATGCCTAGGGCATGCATATGATTTGACTTATGCTTTCGACATAGTTTTCATGCACTTTTAGTACTTTGATTTGCTTTTGTGCACGCTGATGCACATGGTTGTGAGAATATGTACCACGGTATACCGGATTAGGATTTTCGCGCATGTTGGGCGCATGAGATGAGTTGCGATTTTGGTGCACACCAGATGCACTAAATCGGGATTCTTGGTGCATATCTGATACACCTGATATTGCTGTCAGGTACACCCGTTGCCCTTGACAGATGTTTCATGCACACCCGATGCACTTAGATGTTGTTTCCGTGCACATGTATGGCACATTCATGGATTTCATTTTCGTGCGCACCAGACGCACGTAGCTTTCATATGCACATTTTGGAATTGATTTCTTATGGAGCAGTACGTTTTTATGATAGTTACGACGTATTTTTCTACTAAGAGGGACTAGTCAGAGGATGGTACCTGGATATATTTTGCATGCATTGATAGTTATCGGAGGGATTTCCAAAAAGAGATCTCTAGTCTCAGTATTTACCTACGTGTCTGATATGACACGAAATGTTTAAAACAAGGAAACCCTTCTAAATTGTTTTCAAAACGGCGGGACGTGCATAATAAACAAATGATATATAGATATATATATAGTTATTTCTTACGATAGGCGTCCGCCACTGTGCAGTGTTACACACATCGCACAACGACTTAAAAAGATTTGGCATGCATTTCCTTCAGATGTTACATGTATAGATTTGATGTTTACATGTATAGTTTTGATGTATATCATATTGGTTTCGTTTTGGATTTGATATTTGTGTCTTCACCATAACTCCGATGATTGCGGGATGCTTGACGGATTTTTGATTTTGAGTTATCTGCTCATTGCTCATGCGCATGCATTGAGCTACGATGCGTTTTATGTATTGATGGTTTCGGAGCCCCGTTGACTTGATCTTTTTACTGAAATGTTTTAGAAATTGGGTGAGTTTAAATTTAAATTCAGGGACTGAATTTCTTTAAAGGGGGAAGATTGTAACATTTCAGAAAAATATAATATTATTTTTGGGAATTTTTATAATTTAATAACATTATATTAAATATTTTAATAAGGTGGTATAATTAAATACCGATAAATGGGGGAAAATTTGGAAAGTTACAGAACTGAAATAAGGATGCTTTATTGGATTTAAGCAAATTATGAAATTTTATGAGTTATTATACATTATTTTAATGCAAATCGCGATTAAATATCGCTAATCGTGCATTAAACGTGTTTTGTGCACATGAAACACAAATGTCATTTTTAGCACTTGTTGCATTTTTATCATGGTCTTTTCTTCATTTTATCATGCATGGTTGTTGATTTTTAAAAAAGAGAACAAAGAAAAAGAAAAGAAAGGATATTATAATGAAGGATGGGCATGAGAGAGAGAGGTGAGGGGTCGCCTTTGACTTGGCCATTTCTTTTCCCTCTTCATTCTCTTCATCATTCTCACTTCATTCTTCCTCCATGGATTCCCCATCTCCACCTCCTCTTCACCCTCTCAAAACAACACCAAAACAACCTCAAAACCTTATCCCCACATCACAAAAAATGTGCACAAGCTCACAAGCTACACTTTGGACAAAGAAAAATTTGATTTTGGTGTCATAGGGGATTCATGAGTGCAAAATGAGGTAATTATTCCATCATTAGTTTAGAATTTCCATTTGCTTTTGCGTCCATGTTAACTTAAAACCGATATAGTGATGTTTGGTGAGGCTTGGAAATTCCAAGTTAGGGTTTGAGAAATGCTTGAGTTGTGAAGTGCAATTGAGTGTAATAGTGACCATAAAACCCTCTTAGTGATAACTTTTTGGACTAAAACAGCGACTTAAACCCCTATTCGAGAACTCAGAAATCCCCGATATCCGTATTTTTTGGAATTTTGTAGGGAATTTGAAATCTCCTAACACTCGGGGACCTGAAAAATTATTTAGCGAACACAGTGATACATGCAGGCACCCTCGGAGCTACCACTGAACCTGAGACCCCCTGGACATTTCTTGGCCACAATTTTATTCCCTATGGCCGCAAATTTAGGCCTGGGTAGGTTGGAACCGGTTCGTGTTTGTTCTGTGGCTCCAGTATCCTTAAATTAGACTGTCCATATATGCAAAATTGGCTGAGTTGACCTAGGGTAAAATCTGGGAATATTTTCAAGAGTAGCTGCTTTGATTCGGGGTTTTGTTTTGCGTATTGTGAATTCTGGATTTTTGTAATTTGTGTTGTATTCGATCACTTGACGTTTGTACGTCGAAATCGAGTGTTATTTGGTGGTTTTGAAAGCGTAGTCCATAGGTTCTAACCTATAGGCTTTTAGCGTGTCGTTTTGATTTTGAATTGGGTTTTAATGCTATACGATACATTATGACATGTAGGTACCCCCAAGAGGACTTCGAGACAACAAGCAAGCACATGGCGACGTCGACAACGGCAAGCGAGAGCAAGGTGAGTAGATATATATCTACGGGGGAAGTCGGGTGGATGGCGTATAGCACCCCCGCAGTTTCGTATTAGAACGCGAATGCGTTATATCTATATTATATATATACATACACGGATGTGATATGGAATGACTTTGGATTAGTATAGTGTACTTCTAAGTTAGTGTTTAGTCGCGAACCCTAGGGTAGTGATTTGCATACACGCACACACATACATTCATTTTATTTACCTGTGCGTATATGGGGATATAAATACACACACACACACACTTGGGTATGGGACTATGTGTGTGTGTGTGTGTATACGTATACCTATACATGGATGATGAGGATTGTATATGGTATTTGGAGATGAGTCGATGAGATTGGGCATGGTTCCATGAGATCAGTGATATGATGTGGTTCGTATTATGAGATACGACATGAGATTTTAGCGGGCCTTTGGGCGTCTGTTTTCATACCCGCATATATATGCAGATGGTATCAGTTTGTACTAGACTTAGATTAGTACCCCAATTCATGAGATATGATGATATTGATTGATTGTTTAGAAAAATTGTGTTTAGTAGTAGTTAACCGCAATCAATAACGGTATCGCGTGTAGCTAGACCGAGATGAGTACGGGTTATCCTCAGGGAAACGTTGAATCTTTTACTTTTACTTTAGATGTGTTGAAAAAGAGAGGAGGGATAAAGAATATTGTAGAATGGTTTCTATATCTACGTTAAGCACTAATGTAAAATATAGATCTAGATTATTTATGGATGTAGTTAATATAAGAGGGGCTTGTAGGGTACGTTAGGATTTAGTAGTTATGGATGATTAATTAAAAATTACCCTTTTATCCTTTAATAGATTTAAAACTAGAACGACAGTGATGCATGTAGATTAGGGTTTCTCGAGGGAAAATGAATCCCACTCTTAACCCTTATCTCGACACGGAACTCCGTTCATATCTAGCCTTTACCAAAACAATCATTAATCTAATCTCTAATCGCGGTCGAGTCTAACAATGAATTAGTAGCGCGCCCGATTAGGATGTTAATGATTTTTTTGATAAAGTTTATAAACTATATAGGACGTAAAAAGAGTTTAGTTATTTTCATCATCCATTAACCTACCATAATCCTACGAACCCTAACAAGCAGAGAATTACTCGCGCATGTTGGGAGAAAAAGAGATGGAGAGAAAGTGCATAATTAAACTACAAAGAAATAGAATAGGAAAAAGAAAGCTACATTTATTAATCAACAATATTCATTACACTTTGATTCTTTAGAAAATGATTACAAATCCTAGTTTGGTTCTCGATCTCTTCTAAGGAGGTAGACGAACAGTTGATGATCAGCCTGGATGCGTGAGCCGTCTTGGACTTCGTGATCTCGTCGACTTGATGATTTTTCCAAGAGGCTCTCGGTCCTTATTTATAGTCCCAAAGCCAGAAAATTAGCTTCCTAATTTGGAAGCAAGTAGTTAGTATCCAACAGAGAAAATCCCATCTCCTAAGTGTTCCAAACAGTGGCGGATTCGCGGCCAATAGGGGGGTTTGGCCGCGAATCCGCGGCCAAAAAGTGGGATCGTTTGAGGATTTTTCCGGGGCTATTCTTCTTATGACACGTGGAGATCTCTGGAACCTTTGGAAATTGGAAATCTTTTATTTGTTGCTGCCAGCCTTGATTTCTTAGTTTGCTTTCTTAATTAGGCAGGTTTGCTCTTAACAACTTTGATTCCCTTGATTTTTAGCCCTGAAAAATTCTGCAGAATAACTCAAATAATAGTTAGTAGAGTTTGTTATATTGAGATATTAATTTCACCATTAAGATTTGGACAATGGTATTTTTGGATACATTTTCCTACCAAATGTTATTTATAATATATCAACACATGAAAAATAGTATTTTTACAGATAAACCCTCGTATGTATCATATATTATAATAAACACCTTTTCTAGTATAGAAATAGTAGGAAAAATGTAATAACAAATGTGCAGTTTTATCAACTGAACAAATACCCCTAAACTTATCTTTGATCGTCCCGAGCAAACTAGTTTATTCAAGAGAAGGAGAAAAAGAAAGGAGAAAACTAAGCACACTTTCGTAGGCAAACACGATTGCACTGAGCACGTGCAACAAGCCGTTAAACCTCTAGGTGTCCCTAGTAGGAGGAGTGTTGTCTCCTGAGGGTTTTCAGCGGATTACACCCACAAAATCCTATAATAAAAAGAGATAGTGAAATTTACATATAAAGATAAGAACCAGAAAAGAAATACTTTGAAAATAAGAGTTTCCAACTACACTAGCTTTTTAGTTGTCATGAGCCCTATCTTAATAGTCATGAAAAGATGTTAGAAATCATATCATCCCTCAATAAAACATCGACTTTATTCATCATTCCTACCTTTCATCCAAACATCCATCATATAACCCTACGTGTGTGTAAATAACATCCCTACACCCAGGGAATTCAATTCAATCTATCATACTCTTGTCCATCTGCCTCAGTACTTTTTAATCGATGAATATTTAGTTGGATTTGCTCACACAATTTTCATGCGACCGTTAATACTTCTTGAGGTACTAACCGATCGATTACTCATGTGCTTGCTGATTAGGTGATAGTATTTTCCTCGCTTTGCACCACCTAAGGCTTAGCAGTGACTCCCAAACCAGTTGGTCTAAGGCACTAGGTGATGAAGCACCCTCGCTATATTTTTTTATTGCTGCCTTGGCGATAACAAAACCAGTGTTCATTTTTCTTTTCACCATTTTATATTTTATTCATTTTTTTATTTCCTTCATACTTTGGCTTTTAGACAAGAGCATTTCAAGGTATCCTCTACTTTCCCGAGTTTCAAGACGTGTGTAAGTGCATATAGTAGGGTATTAACATTCAAATATTTGGCTTCCAGAATAGAAACTATTTTTCAGACTTATTTTTATCCCCAGATTAGTGACTTCCTTCATCTTACTAACCCTTGGGACAACGGCTCATAACTACTTATTACCAGTTCGTTTAAGAAAACTTCTAATTTTCTTGGTTTTCTTAAACTATTCCAATCTTTTGGATGTAATTTTTCACTTTCTACTCTTTTGTTATAAAAATTTTTTTTTAAAATTTTTGAAAATGTTGTGCTTATGCAAAATATGATGCAAATTGATGTATAAATAAGCACAAACTTCCCCCAAACCTGTTTACAGCAGTGTCATCACTGTTGTTATCCGTTAAGCTCAAAAAACCTGTAAACTTGGGGGGAGAAAGGGGACAAGAAAAAGTGAAAGTGAAATCCTCCCCCAAACTTCTTTTTGGCTCACAATTTTGTAAAGATCATTTTCTTTCAAGAGCCAAAATATACCCTGCTCCCCAAACTTGAGTTAAACAGTGTTAATCTTTTAAAATCACACGAGGGGGTTAAGGTTATTGGTCAATGCCAAGCTTTGCAAAGACCGAAGGTCAACACCAACCATTCAAAATTTTTATCGATGAAGCACCAAGGTTGGTGGAAGAACATGTCACCTTTCGACGTGAAGAAGTGGGGAGGTGATAAGAGATGTAATGGAAAAGGATTGCGTCTCAATTTGGAGAGACGACACAGTGAAAGTAATGATGGATTACTCGCATTATCCAGAAGAAAGGGTGGAGGTTCAATTTCTTTATCTTGGAGTGGATTCATCTCAACACCCGGATCTTTTAAAAATGCGAGTTCATCAGCGAAAATTTCCTTAAAGCATTCATCGATTCCCCGAAGAATAATATCATCAGAAAAAATGGGGTGATCGTCAGACTCTATAAAAAGTTCCTCATCAGCGTTAGATGTTGACCCGGACAACTCGGTGGAAGAGTACATGGTTGGGTCAAACAACAACATATGAAAAGAGTCAGTATCATGAGGTTGATCAAATTCGATACTGTCGACATCCATTAATTCGACAGAACACACATGAGCATAAGGTTCGGAGGGTTCACTTCCCAACTTGTAAATGTTAAGCTCAATTGACTTCTTTCCAAAGGATAGGGTCATAGAACCGTTTCTACAATTGATTACTACGTTGGAAGTTGCTAGGAAGGGTCGGCCGAGTATCACCGGGATTTGATTGCGTGGGTTTGCCACAGGCTATGTATCTAAAACAATAAAGTCCACAGGGAATATAAATTCCCTGACTTTGATTAACACATTCTCTAGCTCACCCCTAGGTTGGATGATAGATCGATCGGCCATCTTAAGAGTGCAATGCGCAAGTTTTAACTCTCCGATCCCTAATTGCTCATAAACATAATACGGAAGCAAGTTAATACTAGCACCTAAATCGAGTAGAGCAGGATTAATATTTTTACCCCCGATAGAAATAGAAATTGTAGGACTTCCGGGGTCCTTTCGTTTCTTGGGTAGTTTTTGTGTAAAAGCATTGCTCGCAAGGAAAACTTTTTTAGGTACTTGAACTTTTCTCTTCCTAGTGCACAAGTCCTTTAGGATTTTCGCATATGACGGAACTTGTTGAATAACATCTAGGAGAGGAATGTTTATGTTAACTTGCTTAAAAATTTCCACAATCTTCTCCATTTGTGGACTTGGTCTGTTGCCCCTTAACATGTTTGGATAAGGTGCTTTATCAATAAGGGTTTGGTCCAACATTGGAGAGGATTGTGGGGATGGAGTGGATCCCAGAATTGGAGTGGGGATCGTTTTAGGTAGATTCGAGGAAATGGGCGAAGGGTTCGAGCCTTGGGGAAAACGGAGAATAGGCTCGGATGAAGGTGGAAGACTAGATGAATTAGGGGAAGAAGAAGAAGCTGGGGTAACATTGGTGTCACTAACATCATCACATTGCTCACCCACTCGGTTATTCAGCACTTTTCCCGATCTCAATGTAGTAACGGCACTCACATTATAACTTTGTGAGTGGCCAGGATTAGGTATGGGTTGAGATGGGAGTTTCCCTTTCTCTCTCGCACTCATTGCGGCGTTCAACTGTGCAATTTGGTTTTCTATTGATTTAATACTCTCACCGTGGGAGGCGGAGTCTTTCGTTAGGGTATCAATAGAAGACTTTATATCAGCCGACATTTGAATGGAATGTTTCATAAACTTATCCAAAGTTTGTGCGAGTGAAGAGTTGTCAGTACCGGCCAATTGTGGTACAGAAGTGTTGGCCGGATTTTGAAAATTTTGTGACTGAAAGGGGAGCTGACTTTGTGGTTGTGGTTGCTGTGGAGGAGGTCTTTGATAATTGCTTTGTTGGTTTAGGTTCTAAGCAATGTTAGGATGATTCCTCCATCCTTGATTGTACGTGGTAGAATAAGGATCGTTTCTAGGTCGGTGCAGAAAGGCAGCATTAGTTTGCTCGTGACCTTGAAACAATGCATTCATAGGACATTCTCCCGTCAAGTGTGAAGGATCAGAACAACAACCAAAGACGATCTTGGGAAGCGTGACCTGATTTAAGGAGGCTAATGAAAATTTGTTCTCAATAGCGTCGAGTTTCTTCTGCATCGCTGCCATTTCGGCTTTTACTGCGATGGAAACATCGAGCTGATGAATACCTCCCCTAGATGAAGGTGATCTTATGCTTTCCCACTGCAAAGTGTTTTCAATGAGATCTTCGAGATATTTCCAAGCTTCGCCGTCATCTTTAGACATGAAATTGCATTGACACATTGTTTCATGCATCTGCTTTGTCGCTGGATTAATGCCCTCATATATAATTCGGCATAAATCCCATCTATTGATTCCATGATGAGGACATTGGACAAGCAGATCTTTGAAACGTTCAAAGAACTTCCAAAATGGTTCATTGGGAAGCTGGGTAAACTGATTGATCTCGCTCCTAACACGGGCGGTCTTATGGTTTGGGTAAAACTTCTTAAGAAATGCAATTAAGAAATCATCCCAGTTAGTGATAGAGTGTGCGACAGTATTATAAAGCTATTTTTCTGCCAAGTCGCACAGAGTGAATGGGAGAAGACGCAAGCGCATAGCATCCACAGTCAATTATGAGGTACCCATCATTGCACATACGTTTTCAAATTTGGTGATGAAAATGTACGCGTCTTCCGACTCAAGCCCGTGAAATTTGGGCAGCAAATTGATGTAGTGGGGTTTGATTTCGAAATTATCCCCGTTAGCTGGTGGAATGATAGACAAGTAGGAAGGGGACCACGGATAGGATAGCATCTCTCTTGGAGAGAGATACACGGTGGATTCTGCGCACCTACATGCGGTGACATTGTGGTGTTATAATCTGATGGAGTACTGTCCATCTCGGTCGTGGTGTGTGGTGGGGGAAAAGAAGATGAATAAGTACCGACTTCGGCGTCGATAGCAGGAATGCGGACAAGACGGGCACTAGAATCCTGTGTCCAGCCGAGCATGCACTAAGCGGGTTTTGTGCAAGTGGCAGCGGGTGTATGATTTAAAATCGGTTTGTTTTGTAAAAAGTGGAACTCAAGACAAATCACTCTACAATGCACAAACAACCCTAGAACTAAGGTTACCTAGGTCCAGTCTCTAGACCGCTCCTAGACTTCCAAAGGACAAGCCGTAGGATCAATCCTCTACCACCTCTTTACTACTCTTGTGGCCAGGTAAGTGCCAGGTAAGCAGGAGGTATCCGCTATACGAATCACCGAAAATAGCGGGCCTAATTAAGTAAACCACTTGCCTTAGACATACTTGCCTAGGCACCACAAAAGTAATTCAGATAAGCGATAGATTACCCACGACCTTCCTCTGTCCTTAATGAGCACGACAGTCCTGAGGTTTGGTCTAGATATTTTTTAAATTAATTTAGGGTTGATGTAGATGCTCTGTTTGTGATTTGTGGGGCTTAGGAAGGGTGATGAAATCCCCACCTAATCTGGATTTGGTCTTTACTCCTTAAAGTCCGTATTAAAATATGCAAAACAAACCAATCACAAAACTTTGCAAAAAGATTTTTGAGCGGCAATATTTTGCAAAGAATCCTGCAGAAAAGATATTTTATTGGATTTCAGAGGAGAGAGAAGGGGGTTAGAATCTTACCAGAGAAGTTTGGAACCCTAGATCCTCTAACCCGCCGCGCTTCCGCCGCGAATGTTGTGTATCTGTCGTGGATCCGCCGCAGGAAGGAAGGATCAATTGATGAAATTTGCTACGTTGCCTCCTTTGCTCCTCTGAATCTTGATGAATGTCTCTGAATCTCTGTTTCCTCAAATCTGTGACTCCAGATTCCCTCGCAAAATTCACACAATAATCGTTAAATATACAATTTGCAGTTTTGTTTGTTTTTATGATATAGATCGAATAAGAATTCAACACGAATAGTAAGAAAAAAACTACGCACGTCTCCCCGGCAACGGCGCCATTTGCTTGATTCGAAAAATTGTGTTTAGTAGTTGTTAACCGCAATTAATAACGGTGTCGCGTGTAGCTAAACCGAGATTTGTACGGGTCGTCCTCAGGGAAATGTTGAATCTATTACTCTTACTTTAGATGTGTTGAAAAAGAGAGGAGGGATAAAGAATATTGTAGAATGGTTTTAGATCTACGTTAAGCACTAATTCAAAATAGTGATCTAGATTATTTATGGATGTAGTTAATATAAGAAGGGGCTTGTAGGGTTCGTTAGGATTTGTAGTTATGGATGATTAATTAAAAATTACCCCTTTTATCCTTTAATAGATTTAAAACTAGAACGACAGTGATGCATGTAGATTAGGGTTTCTGGAGGGAAAAAGGAATCCCACTCTTAACCCTTATCTCGACACGGAACTCCGTTCATATCTAGCCTTTACCAAAACAATCATTAATCTAATCTCTAATCGCGGTCAAGTCTAACAATGAATTGGTAGCGCCCGATTAGGATGTTAATGATTGTTTTGATAAAGTTTATAAACTTTATAGGACGTAAAAAGAGTTTAGGTATTTTCATCATCCATTAACCTACTCTAATCCTACGAACCCTAACAAGCAGAGAATTGCTCGCGCATGTTGGGAGAAAAAGAGATGGAGAGAAAGTGCATAATTAAACTACAAAGAAATAGAATAGGAAAAAGAAAGCTACCTTTATTAATCAACAATATTCATTACACTTTGATTTCTTAGAAAATGATTACAAACCCTAGTTTGCTTCTCGATCTCTTCTAAGGAGGTAGACGAACAGTTGTTGATCAGCCTGGATGCGTGAGCCGTCTTGGACTTCGTGATCTCGTCGGCTTGATGATTTTTCTAAGAGGCTCTCGGTCCTTATTTATAGTCCCAAAGCCAGAAAATTAGCTTCCTAATTTGGAAGCAAGTAGTTAGTATCCAACAGAGAAAATCCTATCTCCTAAGCCTTCCAAACCGCGGCGGATCCGCGGCCAATAGGGGGGTTTGGCCGCGGATCCACGGCCAAAAAGTTGGATCGTTTGGGGATTTTTCTGGGGCTATTCTTCTTATGACACGTGGAGTCTCTGGAACCTCTGGAAATTGGAAATCTTTTCTTTGTTGCTGCCAGCCTTGATTTCTTAGTTTGCTTTCTTAATTAGGCTGGTTTGCCCTTAACAAATTTGATTCCCTTGATTTTTAGCCCTGAAAAAATTCTTCACAATAACTCAAATAATATTTAGTAGAGTTTGTTATATTGAGATATTAATTTCACCATTAAGATTTGGTCAATGGTATTTTTGCATACATTTTCCTACCAAATGTTGATTATTATATATCAATACATGAAAATAGTATTTTTACAGATAAACCCTCATATGTATCTTATATTATAATAAACACATTTTCTAGTATAGAAGTAGTAGGAAAAATGTAATAACAAATGTGCAGTTTTATCAACTGAACAAGGATACCAGATGAATGATGTGATGAATGTGATATTTGACCCGTACCCAGATTGGGATGCCGTACGATGGATTTACGTACGAGCTATATGTTGATGATAGATCCGCACTCTTGACTCGAGGATGTCATACTGTATATTGTATCGTATGTGATACTATTGGGGCGGGATCACCGACTATTATATTTATATGTATCGACTTAGATTTAGGTAGTTTTTCCTTACCCTTTCGGTTAGATTGTTCTTTTAGTCCTGTAGTTTACTTGTAGATGTCTTACTAAACTCGAGTCATACCTATTTCAAAACTAATGAATCGTGAGTATTTTAAAGACAGGCTAAGAGATTATACGGATATTTTCAAAAGACGCATCTTTCCTAAAACACCGTAGCCCTTATTTTCTAAACACCACGATTCGTGTTATTTCAAATGCCAAAACTGTATGACACACAAATATATATATATATATATATGTATGTATATATTGATATAGATTCTTCATTTGTTATTCTTATTATTCAGCTCCTGCATTTTATTGCTGTTCGCATCGCATTTGCATTCTTATATTGTGTTTTCATATGCCATTATTGAGATCATGCTGTCAGGACACCAGCAAAATTACCGATGATGCGTATACTCCACGTACACTTGCTTGCCGGCTCACACACATCATCATCGGTAATTGCCATGTCACGTACACGTTAGTGATTATTATTTCATTGACATAGCCTGTTAGCTGATAGTTGCAAGATGTTATCGCTTTTATATGCTAGTTTAACTATTGCACTTATTGGATGAAATTAGATGCATTCATATATTCATTGGTTATGCAGTATTTTTGGGTTTTATGCTGATATTCACTGTTTACTTACTCTTGATTTTGGATTTCGGTTTTTCATGAAATTTCGGGATTTGGGGGAAAACCGCAAGAATATATATAAACTTCTCTCTCTCTTTTTAAAATACAAGTTGTGGTTTTCTCATGATGTATGAGTCATCCACCATGAGTTTTCATGATAGCTGTTGGATTTCGAGACCCGTTTCGAGGAGTAGTATGAACCGTATCGGGTACATGGTGGACCCGGTATGGTATCCCGGGGCGAGAGTGATTTCATGGAGGAAGATGAGCCTGGCAGGGGCAGACTGCCTACTGGTGATTGTTTGGTGCGGCGGATATCCGGAGGATACCGTTCGTGGTCGTGTGATTGATGATATGGGCCGATCCGGACTGATAGAGCCCGAGATATTGAGATTTGAGATATTGAGGTATTGAGATTTGATGAAACAGGCCAGTCCGGATAGCCGGAGCCTGAAACATTGAGATATTGGGATTTATGTTTTGTGTCGCTGCTAGACATTGATTATGTTGATTTCATTGATGATACCTCGTGTTATATAAACAGAAATCTCACTAAAACAAAGAAAACAGTTTCTTCATTTACATATATTTCGTTTTCATTACATTACATTCATACCTCATACATATGATTTATTGCTATCTGAGGCACCGACACGAGCACATAGGATTACACTTTGGTATATATGTTTACCCATGCCACCTTTCATGCTTCAGACTTTATCATTTGAGGTTTTATATATATTTGATCGTATTGACCTTGGATGAGTCATACATACGATTTCTTCTATGTGATGTTTTCTACTCACGAGTTGGCAACTCACTCACGTTCTGCCACAGTTTCTTACAGGTTTTGCCGTACAAGTTTCGTTACGGCTTTGCTGGCACACTGCTTCCATTCCGGGTGATTTGCTTTGGTAGGTGGGTTCACTTGTATCGTGACCACCATTGTATTTTGTTTACATTCTATTGTATCTAGTAACTCTATCACCCAGACATGTACTTTTATTGACTTAGCAGACCAGTGATGTATATTCTTTCGACCTAGAGTCGCGCGTTGTATTATTATGGGTTTTTCATGTTGATTTGAGTTTCCTTTGAGTTTTGATCCCTGCCCTTCGGTGTTGTATATTATATTGCTTGCGTGGTTGTGGCCGTCGATTCACGAAGTGCTAGCTCCCGCTTGGGGATGTTTTTATCATTAATGCATATATTTATCATGTTGTACCCCGTTCGGGGTCAGTATTTACAAAGGAAACTCTGCCGAAATTTTCAGAAAAGACTTGATTCTTTAAAAAAACGCATATTCGGCTTATTTTATCGAAACACTTTCTTTAAAAATGGTTTAGATTTCTGGAATTTTGGCTTACTTGAATTAGATGGAGCCCTATAGACTTCATATGATTCAAGTGCCAGTCACGTGCCATTTCCAGGTCGTGACAGAAAATGAGAGAAGAATAAGACCTAGACCAAGGTTGACCCCCTTACCTCTCTTTCTCATGCCCATACCTCTTACTATATTCATTTCTTTTCTTTTCTTTATTCTTTTATTTTCTTCTCTCTTCTCATTTAAATACAAACCATGAGTGAAGAATGAGAAAAAGCCACGATAAAAATGTAACAAGTGTTAAAATGACATGGTGCATGTTTTGCACAAAACAAGCTCAATGCGTGATTAGCGATATTTAACCGCGATTAGCATTAAAATAGTGTATAATAAATCATAAAATTTCATAATTTGCTTAAATCCAATAAAGCACCCTCATTTCAGTAATTTCCATAATTTTCCAAATTTTTCCCAATTTATCGGTATTTAATTATACCGCAATATTAAAATATTCGATATAATATTATTAAATTTTAAAAATCCCAAAAAATAATACTTTATTTTTCTGAAATGTTACAATCTTCCCCCTTAAAGAAATTCGGTCCCCGAATTTAAAATTTTAAACCCCTCAAATACTAAAACATTTCAGTAATAAGTCCAAGTCGTCGGGGCTCTGAAATCATCAATACATAAGACGCATCATAGCGCAATGCATGCGCATGAACAATGAGCAGATAACTCCAAATCAAAACTCCGTCCAGCATCCCGCAATCATCGGAGTCATGGTGAAGACACAGATGTCCAATCCAATACGAAAACCAATATGATATACATCAAAACTATACATGTAAACATCTGAAGGAAAAGCATGCCAAACCTTCCATGTTACTGTGCGATGCGCGTATCGCGGCACAGTGGCGGATGTCTATTGTAAAAAAATAACTATATATATACTTATCCTTTGTTTAATATGTACGTCCCGCCATTTTTGAAAATAATTTAGAATGGTTTCCTTTATAAAATGTTTTCTGTCCTCTCAGACACGTAGGTAAATACTGAGGCTATAGCTCCCTTTTAGGAAATCCCTTCGATAACTATCAATGCATGCAAAATATATCCAGGTACTGTCCTCTAACTAGTCTTGCTCAGTACGAAAACAAATAGCAAATATCATAAAAACGTACTGCTCTATAAGAAATAAATCCCAAAATGTGCATATGAATGCTACGTGTGTCTGGTGCGCACAGAAATCGAAACCCATGAATGTGCCATACATGTGCATAGAAATAACATTTAAGTGCATCGGGTGTGCACGAACATCTGTCAAGGGCAACGGGTGTGACTGATAGCAATATCAGGTGCATCTGATATGCAAGAAGAATCTCGATTTAGTGCATCTGGTGTGCACCAAAATTGGATCTCATAACATGCGCCCAACATGCGCGAAAATCCAAATCAGGTGCATCCATCCTGCACGAAAAATCTAAATCATATGCATCCAACATGCATGAAATCACGAAATCCAATATCAAGCGCCGAACATGCACAAAATCCAACCCAAGAGCGTCAAATATGCGCAAGAATGCAATCAGGTGCACAATACAAATATCGAGTATCACTATCGAAATCGACGGTATACAACACATTTCAATTCAAATCCAAATCAGGTATACCGTGGTATATAATCTCCCAACTATGTGCATCAGTGTGCACAAAAGCAAATCAAAATACTAAAAGTGCATGAAAACTATGCCGAAAGCATAAGTCGAATCATATGCAATCCCTAGGCATGAAATCATAATCAATATCTCAAATGACATTAAAACGAAGTCAGGTGCAACTGTGGTGCACAAAATACGTATCAATGCACTGCAAACATATGTGAACTATACCGAGTGCAAAAACCAAATCGAATGTGTAACATTTGCACAAAATCAGCCCAACTGTGTGAAATCCATGAAATCATAAACATGTGCAGCCAAGACACAAAACGATATCAAGTGCGATACTGTGCATAAATCATAAATCAACACAACGATGTATAAAGCATATCTCAAGTGTAATAACTATGTACAGAATATAAATACCTAGTAAGTGAAACCATGGGCACGAAAACAAATATCATGAACACAGTCATTAAGACTAAATCATGCGAATATATCGCCCTAAATACCGAAATCCAAGATGACGGATACGTGATAATCGAATCACCAAATCACAAATCATAAATACCATCGTCAATATTTCCTCCTTCAAAATCGAGAAAGTGTCGGTGCATTCAATTCTACCAGAGCAAGATATCTACTTGCCTACTGTTCGTGGCCTATCGTCCGGTGCCCTTAGGCTCTCGTCTCTCACTGCAGATTGCTAGATATATAGCTCCTCGGCTCAACGGCACAATATGGAATGACGATGGAAATAGTCCCGCTCTGGCACATCCTCTAAAGATCTCTGGCCAACAATCTCGTCGACGATTCCGAACTCTGGCCTAATGGGTGTGCGCAATATGACCGCTCCTAGGTCCAAGTCTTCTTATATAGTATTCCAAAAAGGTCCTGTCGAGGTCTCTCTCAAATCTCATTTCTGCCGAACTGCCCGGAAGTCATCGTCCTTTACTAATTCTGTTTTCTTGTTCCGGAACGGCTGCATATTCATCGCGACTCCTTCTGGAAGATATATCCCTATGCAATGCCTCTGCATGCGTATCACATCTCTGATGTCGGCGGAGTGGAACGTCATCTCATCAAGATCTCGTACGAACCTCTTACTCCACTTTTCTCTAATGTCGACTGATTCGGACTCGTCTCTTCGTGGCTGCATGGACTGCGCTCCAACGGCTATACTCGTATTTGGAGTCTCCCAAGCAATGCATCCTATCACAAGATATCCGAATGATGTCGAACCTTTCGATCGATTCGTCAAAGTTCCATAATCCCCCAAGAGCTCAACATCTTGGGTACAGTTTAATAGTATTCTAGTACATGCCACAGTACCTGTGGACCAACCGTCGAAGGGCAAACCCAAGCCTCACTAATGGCACCGCTGAACTGCCACATACCCACAGGTTTCAAAGCGTTCTTATGGTCATTATGACGAGTTAGGGTTTCATTCTTCTAGAGGAGCCATAACATTACTTGTATTTGCCTCTGAATACTTTAAACTTGGAAAATGAGATTCTGACATTCAATCGTCTCTATCGACTCCCAACATACCTGCGTGAAGTCGTCTCTAGCTGGAATCAATCAATCCAATGACCTCGCATTGAGGTAGGCAACGAATCACATGTCCTAGCCATTCCTCCTTGGCTGACTAGCGATCTTCTGTCGCATCTCTAAGTACAACTCGTGCGGCATAGCTGCAACATCTGGGGCGATATCTCGTCATTCGCGGCAACAACAGGCTCATTCGTCCGCACGGTGTACAGTGCCTCAACATACATAATCGGTGCATCGACGTCATCACATTCTGGCTGTCCTGTAGCAGTAGCCTGATCCTCTGGTGCTGATCTGGACGTCCGAGAAATCTCGTAAAAGCGATCCATCAAACGCTCATGGAGTGAAAAACACAATAAGACGACGCCTCTATGCAGTCGTAAGTCCCTGGAATCACACCGTGGTCAGTCCTCATACGTGATGATCTTATGCTGATGCAACACTAGCCATATCTCTCTCTGCCCATGTAATCGTGGCAGCAAAATCATAAACCAATATCGATGAGGATAAATCAAAGGAACGAATATAATACTGTGCAAGGAAATGTCCATTCTAAGGCTCCCTAAGCGGAGTAGTGTATCGTAGGTATGCCGCGGAACATACACATGGTACGAAACTCTCCATAAGTCACTTACTCCATCAACCAAGGTCAACCTATGCGATGAAAGTTCGGGTCTAATACCCCCTCGACTAAGTTTAAGTTCCGTAAGGTCAAGCCTAAGTTCCGAATATATACAAACGCTCTAGGCTCCGCATAGTCAAACTTAGACCCGAACCAAGGTTAACCTAGCTCCAGGGGAAGGGACCGAACGGCTGGGCCTACTCCCCAAGACCACCACAAGGTGGTCTTGGCGGTGGGGTACCCCCTTTAGACCCCACATTCGATAGTTAATTTTGGGATCTTCGCCCCCGTGAAGATTCGGGCGGGTTTCGAGTTCGTTTCGACTCCCGGATTGGCTTAAAACGATCGGTTTTGGAATTTTAGCTCACTAGATTTTTCATGTCTTGGAAAAATTGGTTAAGTTTGCTAATTGCGTGCGGAATTCTAATGTCGCGGTTACTTTACAAGCTTTGTGATGTGTGTGATGCAATTATTAGAATCCGGATTTATTAGTTTTATGAAAACTATTTGGTATATTGTAAAGCTAGCCGTTTAGTCTCAATTGATCGATTGCCACAAAATTTTGATTCGGATCAAAACTCCGTCGCAATTGCGTATTGTATGCGATCAATATATCGGGAATCTTGTTGAATTATCCAATAACCAATTGAAAAGAGTTTTCAATTTGAGACTAAAATGCAAGTTTTATAAGTTAGGCATGAAATACGGAATATGAGATATTTTGGGTTTATGATGTCTAAGGAAATTGTGGATTCTAATTATTGTAGTTTTCTGTTTCTTTTTCTGCGATCGTAAGTGTAATATGTAGGGTATCTCAATCTCGTTGCTATATGTCAACGTGTTTTAGATATAAACATATTTTCTTACGTTGATGATATGTGATATCATGTGTTGCTATTGATATGATTTATTGGATCGTCGTGAAAGAATAGCCGGGTTTTTTTTTATGTGAGATGAGTGTTTTTATTTTCATTGATGTAAAATTTGTATGTAATATTCTTTTATTGGGGCACTTCCGGGTTGAGGATGATGTCACCACTATTGTATATTATTTACTTTTCCGCATTAGGATAGACCCAAGGCGGGGAGCACAAGTAACCGGGTTCAAGAGTCCAGTGGGAGACCATCTCAAGGAGTTGAGACTAGGTCTCCTAACTCTAAAATTGGCAGGGTTACTTTTCGCTCTCGTAGGGGTCTAGGTATGTGGGTTTAGCTATTCAGCACGACTGTGGAATTCGTGTTTTACATTATTGGCTAAATTAAAAATACGGACATCCTAGTATATCCAATATTTCATATGTTGCTTCTGCTGCTTGATTCTGTGATGTTTATCATATAACCGCGTAAGACGAATGTAATATTATATATATATGATATATAATAAACGTTGCTTATGTTTTGCACCCACGCTAGTCCAGCCCCTGCTCTGCCGGTAGTTAAGTAATCTAACGGTGCATGACGGGGCACAATGGCGAATGCGGATGGCATAAGCGTACGTTCTATTTTCGTTTCATTTTTCTGTAATGTTTAGGAAACATTAATTGATGGGACTTCATTAATGAGATTAATGAAAAGAAAGAAACCAATAGATGTTGTAGAATCAAAATTTCAAAAAGGGTATCTCTAGTTCTTGCTTTGCATAGTGGTATTCTTTGATGAATATCCAGCACCTTATTCGATGAGGAAAGAGCCGAGATCCCTTCACCGAGGGTGACCACTTTAGCGAAACCAGCAAATGCTACAACCGACTCAGTTTTGTCTTTTGACCGCTTCTCTAGTTCTTGCTTGGCATAGTGGTATTCATGAATATCCAGCACCTCATTCGATGAGGAAAGAGCCGAGATCCCTTCACCGGGAGTGACCTCTTTAGCGAAACTAGCAAAAGCCTAAAAAAACTCCTTTTCAAAATCATTAGATTCCACAAAGATATCTTGTTCTTTACGCTCATGGTTTTCTTAAAATCCTGCGTAGCCCTCCGTCATTACAGATAAGTACTATTTTAGTATTCGTGATACGTTTGTTGGCCTTCGTCAAGGCGTAGTGTGCGGTAGCTGATTAGTGCTTATCTGCCAGCATGTGATGCGATTGGATTAGGGTAGTCATGCGACTTTGTTGGCCTTCCTCAAGGGTCGTGCGGGTGGGTTTAATTCAATCAAGAAATGAACGGGTTGAACTTGAGTAGCGGCCTATGGTTTGTTGGCCTTCGTCAAGGTCATACGAAGCTAGGGGTAAAAACATTATCGGGAATTTCAAGTATTGAAATTTGTAATGAGATTGCATACCATTTATATGATAGTTGGATCCCGATACCCGCTGCGAGTAAGAGTTACTCCTGAAAGAATTTTGCACTTTACAATTAGCTAATCCAGTAAGTGTCTAGAAAGGTGTCAACGGGGTTATGCCTCTAGGGAATGAGGTTTATTTTAATTATGTCCGTGCGAAAGCACAGGGAACCTCCCTCGGAGTACCGATACCTGCCTGGCCGAATGATTGGCGAACCTTTAGGGTGTGATTAATCCCGGCAAATCTTACCTTTTACGGTTTGAAGGAAGATTTGATAAAAACAGTTGGAGCCATCCTGATTAGATAAAATAAACAATCTAATCTTGCAATGACCGCACGCAAAGTGATTATCCTTCTCTTTCTCCTAGTTGCGACCAATGAAATGCCTTAATCAAGATAATAATATAGATGTATTGACCAAACCTACTTATTATACTGGGCTAGGTTCCGCTCTACCTTATGATTGTCATAAGTCCGAGTAAGGAATAGTGGAATATTCGGATTCCCATGCCACCCAAACGAAGAAAAAGTATGATGATGTATTGTCTTCGGGTGTGTTCGTTACCAAGAACCGTTTCTTAGTTTACCTCTACGTCTTGGGTATTGGATACCGGATCAGGATCCCATAAATGTAATTTGTTACATGGGCTACAAAAAGGTGGAGAACTGGGAAATAGTGATATGTCTCGAGTAGTAGAGATGTTGCAATTGTTGCAGCAAAAGCAGTTGGCAAATATCACCTAGTGGTACCAACTTGTAATATAATGATTCTGAGCGATTGTTATATCATACCAATAATATTGTGAATATTTTCCTAAATCAAGTGTTGTTTGGGTAAGGTATGTTGTATAACAGTGTACACATTCTGAATCAAACTACAGTTCTAAATGTACAGAACACACACAAGAGGAACAGTTCAGAAATGAACGAAGTCTTCTAGAAGCATTGTAGACTAGGTCATGTCAATGGCACAAGACTAGCTAAAGTTCCATAAGGATGCATATTTGAATCCGTTCGAATTTACGTCTTATGAAACTTACCAGTCATGTCTCAAAGACTAGGTGACCAAATCTCCGTTTACTGAAAACAGAGAAAGAGCTACTGAACTCTTGGACAGATACATAGTGATGTATGCGGTCCTATGTCTACACATGCCAGGGTTGGTTCCGCATATTATATTATATTCACCGATGTTCTATTAAGATATGGACATGTGTTCTTGTTGAAACAAAAAACTGAATCTTTTGAGAATTTCAAGGAATATAAGTACGGAGTTAAGAATCGGATGGGTAAAAGTATTCAAACCCTTCAATATGACCGGGGAGGAGAATAATTGGGCATGGAATTCCGAGACTAATTAAAAGAGAATGAGATTCTCTCTCAGTTTACTCCTCCGTATACACCACAACACAACGGTATATCGGGGTGGAGGAATCTCACCCTATGAGATATGGTGCTCTCTATGATGACTACTGCCGAGTTTTCTATTTCTTTTCAGGGACATGCACTTGAGAAGATGCATACCTAATGAATAGAGTTCCGATCAAATCTGTTGCCGACCACTTCGTATGAGATATGGATTGGGAAGAGACCATATCTTAAACGAGTTAAGATATGGGGTTTCCGGCCTATGTTGAAAAGCAAAATCCGGAAAAGCTCGAGGCAAGATCCGTTCTGTACAAGTTTGTAGGATATCCCGACCATTCACGAAGGTATATCTTCTACCACACCGAGGAACAAAAGGTGTTTTGTTTCTCAACATGCCACCCTTTTAGAAAAGGAATTACTTGTGGAAGAAATTAGTGGTGATGAGGTAGAACTGGAAGTTGTTACAGCAAACACAAACTATAACTGACGATTTGTTGGAACCAGAGGATTCAATAGTCCCCGACGAACCGCAGCCACCCCGCAAATCTAGTTGGGTTCCTCATCCACCTGAGAGATACTACAGTTTTCTCATTGACAGTGGGAGCAAGGATTGCATTATAGAGATGATGACCCAACTAGTTTCGAGCAGGCCATCACAAGTGGAGACTACGTAAAATGGCTGGATGCTATGCAATCTGAGATTTAATCCATGTACACCAACAAAGTATTGACTTTGAATGTTGCTCCTGAAGGGGTAAAACCCATCGGGAGCAAGAGGATCTTTGAGAAAGATAATTTGGTGTAGATGGAAAAGTTGAGAATTTCAAAGCTATGCTTAAGTCCATCAGGATACTACTTGCTAATGCTGTATACCATGAATACGAAATATGGCAGACAGCACGTCAGAACTGTTTTTCTAAATGGTGGTTTAGAAGAGAGCGTATATGACACTGCTAGAGGGCTTCGTAGACAGTGGGAGCAGCGGAAGCATGTGCAAGCTGCCTAAATCCATCTATGGTTTAAAGCAGGCATCGCGGAGATGGAACATCTGTTATGATGAAGCTGTCAGTGAGTTTGACTTCATCAAAAAGGTATATGAACCATGTATATATAAGAAGGTTGTAGAGAGTATGGTTGTCTTCCTCGTATTGTACGCGAATGACATACTCTTGATAGGAAAGGGTGTTCCTATGCTACACTCGGTCAAGCATCACTTATCACACAGGTTCTCCATGAAAGATCTAACTGATGTCTCCTACATTCTGGGGATATAGATCTATAGAGATTGATCTAAATGGATTTGGGATTGTTCCAATCCAGGTACATAGACACCATGCTAAAGGGGTTTAGTATGGATGACGCTTGTTCAGGAATCACTCTCTCCAAAGAGATGTCTCTCGAGACTGATTTGGAGAGGGCTCGCATAGAAGGGACACCCTATGCTTTGGAAGACGGGTCAATCATATATGCGATGTTATATACTAGGCCAGATGCAGCTTACACACTAGGTGTAGTGAATAAGTATTGAAAAGACCTTTGGGAAAACCACTGGACTTCTGAAGAACATTCTTAAGTGCTTGAGAAGGACTAAAGAAATGTTCTTGGTATATGGTAACGGTGAACTCCAGATGGAGTCCTTTACCGATACGAGCTTCTAGAGTGATAAGGACTTCTGAAAGTCAGTCACGGGTTTTGTCTTCACCCTCAGTGGAGGGACGATATGTTGGAAGGGTTCCAACCTATATACTGTAGCAGACTCGATGATAGAGTCTAATTACATCGCTACCAACGATACTGCCAAAGAGGTTGTCTGGATGAAAAAGTTCAAAGGATGAACTTGGTTACTGCCATTGGGCATCCAATACCTGTGTATTGGGATGACAATGGAGTTGTGGCTTTGGCCTAGGAACCCCAGTCCCGTCAGCGATCCAGACATATTCTTAAACAGTATCACCTGATCATGGATATAGTTGATCTCCGGGTGATCAAGGTCAGGAAAGTTGACACAGAGGATAACACGGCAGATCTACTCACCGAGGCCTTCCTCCAGATGCTATTCGAGAGACTTTTGGTATGTTGGGTACGAGATACTACAAAAACTGGCCTTAGTGCAAGTGGGAGATTGTTAGGAATATGTATGACCTAGAGGCCATTATTATTGATATAGTGGATGCTTGGACATATATATATAGAGGACTTTCTTGCTCGACATGATAGTATGCTATCAGTTTACCTTTATCTTAACATGCAAACTGGTATTTATACCGTCTGTCTCTTACATGTTGATAAAGCCCTTAGGATATGTACTTGACTACCAGGATTATAATGAGATCATACTAGTGGGGCCAGGGTGGTCCATAAGTACATCCGTTAATCAGTTCCTAGTCGTGGGAATATCAAGACTAGGGCAACGATATTCCAGAGTAGACTAGTGTGTACGTTTCTTATCCCTTTGAGGATGATGGTTGATCCCACAACTATTGGTGTGTGACATCAAAGATTGCACACAGGTGCTCATTGAAGAATGGGTACAACGAACAGGACTCACCGAGTACTCCTAGTTGGTAGTATACCTATCGTCAGATAGCAGTCCTCTGGTGACACTGGTGCAGATTAGTCTATAGACCCGAGATCGTCATAGAATCTTGTGCGGCTCCCACTGTGCTTTGATTTCCTCCCTACCACGCTCAAAGGAGACGTGCAAACATATGGATTTTGGGTACAGTCCCGAGTCGCATGGAGGTAATGTGTGATAGGAGGGGTTTCGTCTCTCCCTGTATTGGGGGTTGATGTTGCGCTATGCTCGATTGGCTATAACTGGAAGTCCCTGGCCAGGGCTGCTTATGAGATTTACTGATAAGTGTTATCAGTAGTTTCTCAAACCGTTATAGGTCAGACATCGGCATGACTTATCATGTTACTGAGGTCTGACGTTTACCACCCCTAAATATGATATGAGACATATCAGACGAAGAGACCGGACTGTACGGTAGTGTTACTGATAGGCTTCATGGAGACTATGGACAAGCTTGCTTATTGATCTTCATATCGCTCAATACCCGGGTAGCCATTACGTCTAGCTAATTCTGCTGACGGGTTGTAGATGACTGATATGATCATCACCTACTGCTGGTGTATTGACGAGTCTTTAGAGTCCCACACAGAACTTCCCTGGTTCAAGCGAAACGAAGTAGGAAACATATGTGATATGTGTGTGGGCCTGATTAAATATGTGTATGTGATACCGTATTGTAATCTGGCAGTTATCTGTTATCGGTTCGGTTATATGTGATATAATCATATTGTCGAATCAAGTGTTGATTTGATAATGTGATATACAGATAAATGATATTACTTGGTCATATATGATATAACCGGATTATTAAATCAAGAGTTGATTTAATAATGTTATATACATTATATGTGATATAATTATATCTTAACTAATATCATTTGCTCACTAATTATTCTTCATTATATATATATTAATATATATATATATACATATATATATATATAATGAAGCATGGCTTGATTTTCTATTTTTGAGAGAAATAGAAATTATGTGTAAATTGAGAGCATGGTTGCAAGCATGGGAATTATATTTATTTATTCATCTTGACTCACTATTCAAGCATGGTTGCAATTTTATATTGCAAAATTCCATGCTTGAATAAGTGGGGGTCAAGAGTTGCCATTCATTCTAGTCTCATTCTCAACACTTAACCATTTTGCTTGCTTTTCTCCCATGGTTGCTCTCTAGCTTCTTTTTCTTCCTCAATCCCATGGTTCAAGCTTCAACCCTCACATGTGATATGAACCATGAAGCTTGAACACAAACTAGTGAGCAAATTAAACCTTTACTTCGCCATCACACATTAGATTAGCAATTTGATGTGGAGTGTTTCCTTTACTAATGAGATTAGTGAAGGGTTAGCTTGAGCTTGTGGACTTCGGGTGGATTGTCTTTGGCGCGAAGATCACGAAGGAGGTTCGTGTTAGTTATGTATATGCCCTAGAGGCCATTTTTGTACATATGATGTATATTATAATGGATGCCTGGTTATATATAGAGATGACTTTCATGCTCGTCATGATAGTATGCTATTTGGTTTCACTTTATCTTAACATGTTGACTTGTATTGGTTTACTGTTTTACTCCCACATGTTGATAAAGCCCTTAGGATCTGTACTCGACTACTGGGACTATGATGAGATCATACTAGCGGGGCCACGGTAGTCGATGAGTACATCCTATAACTGTTCCTAGTCGAGGGTATATCGAGACAGGGCATCGATACACCAGAGTAGACTAGCGTATACGCATCTTGACCCATATGATGGGCGATGGATGATCCCATATCCATCGGTGTTTGACATCAGAGATGGTGTACAGGTGTTCGGTGGAGACTGGGTACACTGGACGGACTCGCCGAGAACTCCCAGATGGTGATATACTACACGTCAGATGGCAGTTCTCCGGTGACACTGGTACAGGGTAGTCTGTAGACCCGAGATCGTCATGGAGTCTTGTGTGATTCCCACTGTGCTTTGATTTCCACCTTACCACGTCCAAGAGGGCGTGCAAAACGGTGGCTTTTGGGTACAGTCCCGAATCACATGGAGGCAATGAGCGATAGGAGGGGATTCGTCTCTCCCGGTATAGGGAGTTGATGTTGTGCTGTGTTCGATTGGCTATAACTGGAAGTCCCTGGCCAGGGCTGATATAGAGATTTACTGGTAAGTGTTACTAGTAGTTTCTCGACCCGTTATGAGCCATACATCGACACGACTTATCGGTTACTGGGGTCTGACGTATACCACCCCTAGACTTGATTTGCGACATATCAGACGAACAGACCGGACTGTACGGGAGTGTTACTGATCGGATTCACAGGAGAACGCACAGGCTAGCTTGTTGATCTTCTGATCGCTCAATACCTGGGTGGCTGTTACGTTTAGCTGACCGCTTGCAGCTTGTGGGTGTTTGATATGATCATCACCTGCTACCGGTGTATTGACGATTCTTTAGAGTCCTACACAGAGGTTTCTTGGCTCAGGCGAAATAGAGTAGAGGCACATATGTGATATGTGCAGGACCGAGAATAATGCGATATGGGATAGCATATTATATTCTCGCGATATTTAGATATGAACCGGGACGTCGGATCAAGTGTTGATTCGATGAATCGGTACATGATATATTAGTCGGTAATATTCGATATAGCCGGATCATCGATTCAAGTGTTGATTCGATGATTTAATGTATAATAATATATATGATATATTGTATTACATTATCTAATATTGGCTCTCTTTATTATTTCATTTTCTCAGTGGATGATACATTGATATATATGTGATATATGTTAATTGTATTATTTTCCTTTGTTGTAAATATATAATATATATGTGATATATATTATTGTGACATGATATGATTAATTGTTAAACATGTTTAAGGATGATTAATTGAGGTTAGGGTTTGATTAGGGTTAGTTGCTTCATGCACCTTCTAGAAGCTATTTCTTTTGTCATTGTAAAGATATTTATGGATGACACATTTCTAAACCTAACCAAACCCTAACTCTAGTTATTTCTCTACAAAATATTGACCACTCATCCTTGACCATGGTTTGAAATTCAATCATATGGTTTATATTCTATTCATCACAAAAGGATTATTATGATTATTCATTTTCCATTATCATCTTCTTCTCTCTTCAAGAAAGCTTGCTAGTTTTTCTTTAAGTGATGAATAAATATGAGAAAATGATATAAAAAGAAAGCAAAATTACTACTCTCTCATCCTCATCTCATCTAGCCCATGGGATTAGTGTGTTCTTCTCTTTTGAGTGAGAAAGCTTGAGTCGTTGCAACTTCAAGGTAGATCATCGGAGATTTGGAATACTTCGAGCTAGCATGGATCGTTCGAGTCGTGCAGCCTCTCATGAGTCCGGGAGATCATGGATCGCGGCAAAGGGACTTCTACTCGGAGCTTGTGAAGTGAAGGAGTGGACTACAAAGGTTGTAATCCCTCACACTTAGATAAAAGTTATCATCTTGCATGTTAAACCCTAATAATCTAGCAAAGATCCCGGCTTTGGGTTGTTCGGCACGTCTAAATTTTTATCCGAGCATGTTTGATGCCTTTTGAACATTGACAAGAGTGCCTAGGAACCCTACAGTGGTATCAGAGCCTAGCTAGAGCATTAGGCGATGTGTTTACGAAGTTAAAACTCCGATCGAACCCGAAACGACACAAAAAGACCCCTCTCTGGAATTTTTTTAAATTTTGGGATTTTTCTGAATTAAAAATATGTAAAACAATCAGCAGGGAATTATAAGAATTACCATAAAACCCGAGCCCCCAATTCGATCAAACGGCGGCGGAACCGCGGCGCAAGCATGCCTTGCGCGGCGGTTCCGAGGCGGATTGATAGGATTGTGACACGTGGATTTTCTGGTAATGACCGTAGGTACTTGTTGAGGCTTCTGGATATTTTTAACAGTGATTCCAGTATTGTTTAAATCTGGGGTTTATTTTGTAATAGTAGATTCGATCGGAATTTTTAAGTTCGTATTTCTTTCGGGATATTTAGAAACTGTTAAATTATTTGAACGGATATTATTAACTTACTATTTCCCGGTACGGCAAACTTTCATGCGTTGAATTTTTATCGGGTTTAAATCTTTCGGAAAAATTGTACAAGTTAAGCGGTGGACCCTCTAGAAGACAACAAACCTTAACTCGATTATGTGACCGTCTTGAACTGCCTTTTGAACCTTTGGGTTTGGGGCAGTACGGCGTGCCACATGTAAGGCGTTGGCTTGACCCTTCTACGGCTGGATCACCGATACTGTGACATATTCTGGGATTATTTGAACTCCGCTAAAGAGTTGAGCACTTTGGGAAATTTTGGGTATTTGATTATCTGTTCGGAAAGTTTAATACGGTCTATTTATCTGGAATGTGATACAATATGTGGAATTCTTAGAGTTAGGCATGAAATGCGGAGTATGTGATATTTCGGATTTACGATGTCTAAAGTGATTGTGGATTCCAAATATTGTAGTTTTACACTTTCTTTTCTGTGACCGTAAGTGTAATATGTGATATCGCCGGTTTCGTTGCTATATGTCAACGACAATTGGGATGCGCATATTTACTTACGTTGATGATATGAGATATTATGTGTTGCTGTGATATGTTATATTGGATCGTCGCGATCTGAATAGCCAGGGGTTTTATGTGAGATGAGGGTTTTTATTTTCATTCATGTAAAATTCATTTGTAATGTAATATTCTTTTATTTGGGGCACTTCCAGGTTGCGGTTGATGTCACCAGTGTATATTATTTACTTTTCCGCATTAGGTAGACCCAAGGAGGGGAGCACAAGTAACCGGGTTCTAGGGTCCAGTAGGAGGCCATCTCGAGGAGTCGAGACCGGGTCTCCTAACCCTAGAATTGGCAGTGTTACTTGCCGCTCTCGTAGGGGTCTTGGGATGTGGGTTTGGCTATTCGTCGCGACCGTGGAATCCGTGTTTTATACAGGCTCGTATTAAAAACACGGACGTCCTAGTATATCCAATATTTCATATATATGTTCTTCTGCTGCAATATTCTGTGATGAGATCATATTACTGCCTGAGACGAATGCTTATACTATATATATATGCTGATATATAAATATTACCGCTTTCGTTTCTTCTGTGATGCTTAGGAAGCATAAGCTGATGGGATTTTATTAATGAGATTAATAAAAAGAAAAGAAACCTAAAGATGTTGTAGAATCAAAACTTTATAAAAAGGGTAGCTACAGTTTTGCTTTGCACAGTGACATATATGATATGTCCCGCACCTTATTCGATGAGGAAAGGACCGAGATCCCTTCACCAGGAGTGACTCCTTTAGCGAAACTGGCAGATGCTACAAAACGCGGTTTGTCTTTTGATTGCTTTTAGTGTTTTGCTTTGCACAGCGGTATATATGATATATCCTGCACCTTATTCGATGAGGAAAGGGCCGACGATCCCTTCACCGGGAGTGACCCCTTTAGCGAAACTAAGAAAAGCCTTAAAAACACTCCTTTTCAAATACACTCGATTCTATGACGATATCAAGTTCATTACGCTCGGGGTTTTCTGAAAAACCTGCGTAACCCTCCGTCATTTTAGGAAAATAGAGTACTTAGTATTCGTGCTGCGTTTGTTGACCATAGTTAAGGCGCAGTGTACGGTAGCTAAGTGATGTTTTCCTATATAACATAAGATGTGATTAATTAGGACAGTCATATTACTTTGTTGACCATAGTTAAGAGTCATGTGGGTGGGTCTAAATTAATCAAGAAATGACGGGTAGAACTTGACTAGTGCTTATGATTTGTTGACCATAGTTAAGGTCATAAGACACTAGGGGTAAAAATATTATCGGGAATTTCAAGCGTTGAAATTTGCAATGAGATTGCATACCTCCTATGAGATAGTTGGATCCCGATACCCACTGCGAGTAAGTGTTACTCCTGGGAGAGTTTTACACAGGACAATTAGCTGATCAAGTAGGTGTCTAGAAAAGTGTTAACGGGGTTACGCCTCTGGGAAAACGAGGTTTACTTTAATTAGGTCCGTGCGAAAGCACGGGGAACCTCCCTCAAAGTACCGACACTGATCTGGCTGAAAGATTGACGAAATTGTAAGGTGTAATTAATCCCGGCTAATCTTACCTTTTTAGGGTTTGAAGGTAGATTTGATAAAAACAGTGGGAGACATCCTGATTAGATAAGATAATAACCAATCTAATCTTGCAAGAGCATACGCTAAAGTGTTTTCTTCTCTCTCTCCAGGTAGCGACCATGTCAGGCCATAATCAAGATAATAATATTGATGTATTGACTGAACCCGATTATTGTACTGAGCAAGGGAATGTTGGACCCGTTCTTTCTTATAAAAGTTATAAGACTGAACAGGAAACAGGAGAATATCTGGATTCTCACACCGTCCAAAAGAACATGTATGTTGATGCATCTTCTTCGGGTGTGTTGGTTATTGAGAATTGTTTCTCAGTTCACCCTACGTCCTGGGTATTAGATACCGGATCAGGATCCCACATATGTAAACAGTTACATGGGCTACGTAAAGGTAGAGAACTGGGAAAAGGTGATCATTCTGTTCAAGTAGGGAACGGTGCAAGTATTGTAGCCAAAGCAGTTGGCGAATATCACCTTGTATTGCCAAGTCGTAATACACTGATTCTAAATGAGTGCTATTATATACCGAACATGATGTGCAACATTATATCAGTTTCTTTATTGAGTAAAGAGGGATATAATTTTGTAGTACAGGATAATGTTATGAACATATTCCTAGATCAAAAGTTGATTGCATCAGGCTCGTTACATAATGGCATATTCATTCTAAATCAGAATACAGTTCTAAATATACAAAACACACACAAGAGGAAAAGTTCAGATATGAACGAATCCTTCTTGTGGCATTGTAGACTTGGTCATATCAATGCGACACGACTGGCTAAGTTACATAGAGATGGTTATTTGAATCCGTTCGAATTATCATCTTATGATATTTGCCATTCATGTCTCAAAGGAAAAATGACCAAAGCTCCGTTTAGTGGACACGGAGAAAGAGTTACCGAACTCTTAGGACTGGTACATAGTGAAGTATGCGGTCCTATGTCTACGCATGCCAGGAACGGTTCTTCCTACTTCATTACATTCACTGACGATCTCTCTAGATTCGGACATGTGTTCCTGATGAAACACAAGTCTGAAGCTTTTGAGAAATTCAGAGATTATAAGCACGAAGTAGAGAATCAAACGGGCAAAAGTATTAAGATTCTTCGATCTGATCGAGGAGGTGAATACTTAAGTAATGAGTTTCGGGATTATCTAAAAGAGAATGGGATTCTCTCTCAGCTTACTTCTCCTTATACACCACAGCACAACGGTGTATCGGAGCGGAGGAATCGCACCCTATTAGATATGGTGCGCTCTATGATGAGCACTGCTTAGTTACCTATCTCCTTTTGAGGTTATGCGCTTGAAACAGCCACATATCTATTGAACCGAGTTCCAACTAAATCGGTGCCTACCACTCCATATGAGATATGGAATGGGAAGAGACCATCTCTTAAACGAGTTAAGATATGGGGTTGTCCGGCCTATGTTAAAAAGCAAAATCCGAACAAACTCGAGGCAAGATCAGGTATATGTAAGTTTGTAGGATATCCAAAAGATTCTTATGGGTATATATTCTATCACGCTGAGGAACAAAAAGTGTTTATTTCTCAATATGCCACCTTTTTAGAAAAGGAATTTCTTGAAAAAGAAATTAGTGGCAAAGAGGTAGAGCTGGAAGAGGTTCCAGCACCACAGACTACAACTGATGATTTATTGGAACCAGAGGATTCGGTAGTACCCGACGAACCCCAGACCCTCCGCCGATCTAGTAGGGTTTCTCGTCCACCTGAGAGATACTACGGTTTTCTCATTGATGGTGGAAGCGAGGACTGCATCATGGATGATGATGAACCGACTAGTTTCGAGCAGGCCATCACGAGTGGTGACTCTGTGAAATGGCTCGATGCAATGCGATCTGAGATGGAATCCATGTACACCAACAAAGTATGGACTTTGGAAAATGCTCCTGAAGGGGTAAAACCCATTTGGAGCAAGTGGATCTTTAAAAAGAAATTTGGTGTAGATGGAAAGGTTGAGACTTTCAAAGCTAGACTTGTAGCAAAAGGTTTTCGTCAAAGACCAGGTGTGGACTATGGCGAAACCTTTTCTCCAGTAGCTATGCTTAAGTCCATCCGGATCTTACTTGCCATTGCTGCATACCATGAATACGAAATCTGGCAAATGGATGTTAAGACCGCCTTTCTAAACGGTGATTTAGAAGAGAGCGTGTACATGACTCAGCCAGAGGGCTTCGTAGATAGTGGGAGCAGCGGAAAGATGTGCAAGCTGCTTAAATCCATTTATGGGTTAAAGCAAGCATCGCGGAGTTGGAACATCTGTTTTGATGTTGTAGTCAAAGAGTTTGACTTCATCAAAAATATAGATGAACCTTGTATCTATAAGAAGGTAGCAGAGGGTAAGGTCGTCTTCCTCGTATTGTACGTGGATGACATACTCTTGATAGGAAATGATATTCCTATGCTGCAATCAGTCAAGCTCTTCTTATCACAGAGATTCTCAATGAAAGATCTAGGTGATGCCTCCTGCATATTGGGAATCATGATCTATAGAGATAGATCTAAACGGATATTGGGATTGTCCCAATCCAGGTACATTGACACCATACTAAAGAGGTTTAGTATGGAAGAATCCAAGCGTGGGAACCAACCCACGATCTATGGACTCACTCTCTCCAAAGAGATGTCTCCCAAGACTGATTTGGAGAGAGCTCGCATGCAAGGGATACCCTATGCTTCGGCAGTAGGCTCTATCATGTATGCGATGCTATGTACCAGACCCGATGTAGCATACACACTAAGTGTAGTGAGTCGGTATCAAGCAGATCCTGGAGAGAGTCATTGGACAGCAGTGAAGAACATTCTTAAGTACTTACGAAGGACTAAGGAGATGTTCTTGGTGTATGGTAACGGAGAACTCCAGGTGGAGTCCTTTACCGATTCCAGCTTCCAAAGTGATAAGGACGACTCTAAGTCGCATTCGGGTTTTGTCTTTACCCTCAATGGAGGGACGGTATGTTGGAAGAGTTCCAAACAGGATACCGTTGCAGACTCGACGATGGAGGCTGAATACATCGCTGCCAACGATGATGCCAAAGAGGCTGTCTGGATCAAGAAGTTCATTAGTGAACTTGGTGTGGTTCCATCCATTGAGCATCCAATACCTCTGTATTGCGATAACAATGGAGCTGTGGCTTTGGCCAAGGAATCCAGGTCCCATCAGAAGTCCAGACATATTCTGAGGCGGTATCACCTGATCAGGGAGATAGTTGATCGCCGGGAGATCGAGGTCAGGAGAGTAGATACGAAGGACAACACTGCGGATCCATTCACGAAGGCTATTCCCCAGATACAGTTTGAGAGATTATTCGGGATGCTAGGTATGCGATACTATAGCAGCTGGCCTTAGTGCAAATGGGAGATTGTTAGTTATGTATATGCCCTAGAGGCCATTGTTGTACATATGATGTATATTATAATGGATGCTTGGTTATATATAGAGATGACTTTCTTGCTCGTCATGATAGTATGCTATTTTGTTTCACTTTATCTTAACATGTTGACTTGTATTGGTTTACTGTTTTACTCTCACATGTTGATAAAGCCCTTAGGATCTGTACTCGACTACTGGGACTATGATGAGATCATACTAGTGGGGCCACGGTAGTCGATGAGTACATCCTATAACTGTTCCTAGTCGAGGGTATATCGAGACAGGGCATCGATACACTAGAGTAGACTAGCGTATACGCATCTTGACCCATATGATGGGCGATGGATGATCCCATATCCATCGGTGTTTGACATCAGAGATGGTGTACGGGTGCTCGGTGGAGATTGGGTACACTGGACGGACTCGCCGAGAACTCCCAGATGGTGATATACCACACGTCAGATGGCAGTTCTCCGGTGACACAGGTACAGGGTAGTCTGTAGACCCGAGATCGTCATAGAGTCTTGTGTGATTCCCACTGTGCTTTGATTTCCACCTTACCACGTCCAAGAGGGCGTGCAAAACGGTGGCTTTTGGGTACAGTCCCGAATCACATGGAGGCATTGAGCGATAGGAGGGGATTCGTCTCTCCTGGTATAGGGAGTTGATGTTGTGCTGTGTTCGATTGGCTATAACTGGAAGTCCCTGGCCAGGGCTGATATAGAGATTTACTGGTAAGTGTTACTAGTAGTTTCTCGACCCGTTATGAGCCATACATCGACACGACTTATCGGTTACTGGGGTCTGACGTATACCACCCCTAGACTTGATATGCGACATATCAGACGAACAGACCGGAATGTACGGGAGTGTTACTGATCGGATTCACAGGAGAACGCACAGGCTAGCTTGTTGATCTTCTGATCGCTCAATACCTGGGTGGCTATTACGTTTAGCTGACCGCTTGCAGCTTGTGGGTGTTTGATATGATCATCACCTGCTACCGGCGTATTGACGATTCTTTAGAGTCCTACACAGAGGTTTCTTGGCTCAGGCGAAACGGAGTAGAGGCACATATGTGATATGTGCAGGACCGAGAATAATGCGATATGGGATAGCGTATTATATTCTCGCAATATTTAGATATGAACCGGGACGTCGGATCAAGTGTTGATTCGATGAATCAGTACATGATATATTAGTCGGTAATATTCGATATAGCCGGATCATCGATTCATGTGTTGATTCGATGATTTAATGTATAATAATATATATGATATATTGTATTACATTATCTAATATTGGCTCTCTTTATTATTTCATTTTCTCAGTGGATGATACATTGATATATATGCGATATATGTTAATTGTATTATTTTCCTTTGTTGCAAATATATAATATATATGTGATATATATTATTGTGACATGATATGATTAATTGTTAAACATGTTTAAGGATGATTAATTGAGGTTAGGGTTTGATTAGGGTTAGTTGCTTCATGCACCTTCTAGAAGTTATTTCTTTTGTCATTGTAAAGATATTTATGGATGACACATTTCTAAACCTAACCAAACCCTAACTCTAGTTATTTCTCTACAAAATCTTGACCACTCATCCTTGGCCTTGGTTTGCAATTCAATCATATGGTTTATATTCTATTCATCACAAAAGGATTATTATGATTATTCATTTTCCATTATCATCTTCTTCTCTCTTCAAGAAAGCTTGCTAGTTTTTCTTTAAGTGATGAATAAATATGAGAAAATGATATAAAAAGAAAGCAAAATTACTACTCTCTCATCCTCATCTCATCTAGCCCATGGGATTAGTGTGTTCTTCTCTTTTGAGTGAGAAAGCTTGAGTCGTTGCAACTTCAAGGTAGATCATCGGAGATTTGGAATACTTCGAGCTAGCATGGATCGTTCGAGTCGTGGAGCCTCTCATGAGTCCGGGAGATCGTGGATCGCGGCAAAGGGACTTCTACTCGGAGCTTGTGAAGTGAAGGAGCGGACTACAAAGGTTGTACTCCCTCACACTTAGATAAAAGTTATCATCTTGCATGTTAAACCCTAATAATCTAGCAAAGATCCCGGCTTTGGGTTGTTCGGAACGTTTAAATTTTTATCCGAGCATGTTTGATGCCTTTTGAACCTTCACAAGAGTGCCTAGGAACCCTACAGTTCGTTCAACTCGAAAAGGAGCCTAGTAGATTCGCGTGGACTTCAACCCGGAGCTATTGAAGAGAAGGACTTGAACTACAAAGGTTATATGCTCTTTTCATCTCTTGAGTTCATCACATCATAAAGGCAAACCCTAAATAATCTAGTAAAGATCTTGTTAGTCTAACTTAGCACCTAATAAAATTAAAATTTGGCATGCTTGATGTCTCTAGAACCTCATGGTGGTGCTAAGGTCGACATTTAGAGCTTGCACAGGGTTTTGTTGAAGGCTTTGGCTAACACATTGACTCTTGGATTACAGAAGGAGGAATATCTCCAGTATATCTTGTGTTAAGTTGCAAACCTAGAGACTTCGAAGCTCTTGAAAGAAGGCCCGTTGTCAGATATGATTCTTCTTGGCGTACCGAAGCGGTATAGGACATTATTCCCGAAGAATGTAAAAATGTCTTATGTCTTGGCTTCTTTTAGCGGGACAGGTTCAGACCTTCTGGAAAAGTAGTCCATTGTGGCTAATATGAACCGGTGACGTTTGGATGACGAAGGATCATTCGGGCCAACTATGTTGGTCCCCAAATATCAAAGGGCGGTTGGGATGCTTGTGAATAAATTCACTGTGAATTTAGTAGAAATAACATTTCTTCGCATGCCCTTCGCAATCCCTTATCATGTTAGGTCAGTACTATCCAAACCGTTTGATTTGAAACCGCAATTTAGGGCTGGATTGGTGAGCTCCGCAGACGCCCGAGTGAATTTCTTTCATAATTTCTCGAGCTTTGGCCGGGGACAGACACCTGAGCCAAAGCTGGTCGTATGACCTACGGTATAGCGTGTCATTCATGAACATATATTGGAGAGCTCTCTTTCTCAACTGAACTCTCGCAGATTTTTTTTCGGGCAGCTTATCATATCAGAGATACTCTACGAAGGGTTCTCTCCAGTCGGGCTCGTCCTTAATGACCAGAGCTTCTTCAGCAGCACCGTTTTCTTGTTCTACGATTTCTTCTTCTCGTAAATGTTGGGTTACGGCAGTGCCCCGGCCATCAACCCGTGACCAAATGCGGAGCAAAAATTTATAAAACTTGGCGCTACCACAACCAATTATCCGGATCTACCCATAAGCCCTAGATAACAAAACATGCAAAAGAGTTAGAATGATTATACCGAATAGATCCGTGTCCTTCGGTCTTCAACCATCATCCCAAGCTCCTAGGGGCTTCCATGATAAATCTTGATCTCCGGTCTCCCTCCATCGAAGATGATCCACCTGAGAGTCTATGAAACGAGCTCCAACCTCATATCCGAGGCAACTAGGGAACTTAGATCGCCAATCTAGATACCGTAGATGAAGTAGAGAGTGATGAAGGATTAATTTGTCTCAAGACACCCAAAGATTCTCAACTCATGAGAGGGTTCAGGTGGAGCTAGAAGAAGATGCCATGAGAATGAGGTGTTGAGAGGAACTTAAGAGAGAGAGGGAGAAATGAATAATGTCCTGTGTTTTTGTTTGTTGTGTGAATGTGATAAGAAATAATGAAGCCATCACATAAATGTCCATGTCTCCAAAATATCTTAGTCAACAAAAAATATCTCAAGTCAACATAGTCTCACAACAAACAAAAACCCTAAGCATGCTAGAATAGTAACCATGGGTTACTAATTAGCCATGCCACAAAAATGCAATAAACACCTCATCCTACACCTCAATAACCTTTTAATCCAAAAAGGTCTAAACCATGATGAGGTGTAATCTTCTAAAAGTAATCTTGTAATAAATTACAAGAATACTCCTCAACCGTATATACATACCCGCATCCGTATTACGATGAATACGAATACAAAGAGACGAAGATAATCCAACAAATATAATACAAGGATCCGTCTTAAACCAATGCCTACTAATATTGTCCATCCGAACATCATGCGTGCACAAGTACACGTATGTGATCGAACCCTGCCGTAAAACCATACGGCCTCTACATCGTTTAGCCCGAAGCAGGGCAACCCTCTGTGTGGGACTCTAAAGACGCATCAATACACTAGAAGTGGGTTCAACCACAAGCATGACAGCGGCACTAGCTGTACGTAACGGCTACCCAGGTATTGAGCGAAAGGAAGGCTGACGAGCATGTTAGTTATGTATATTCCCTAGAGGCCATTATTGTACATATGATGTATATTATAGTGGATGCTTGGACATATATAGAGAGGACTTTCTTGCTCGACATGATAGTATGCTATCTGGTTGCTCTTTGTCTTAACATGTTGACTTGTATTGTGATATTGTCTTGCTCTCACATGTTGATGAAGCACTTAGGATGTGTACTTGACTACCAGGACTATGATAAAGATCATATTAGTGGGGCCAAGGGTAGCCCACGAGTACATCCTATAATTGTTCCTAGTCGAGGGTGTATCGAAACAGGGCATCGATATTCCAGAGTATACTGGCGTATACGCAACTTGACCCATATGATGGGCGATGGATGATCCCACATCCATTGGTGTTTGACATCAAAGATGGTATATGGGTACTCAGTGGTGACTGGGTACACTGAATGGACTCGCCAAGAACTCCTAGTTGGTATTATACCTACCGTCAGATAGCAGTTCTCTGGTGACACTGGTACAGGTTAGTCTGTAGACCCAAGATCATCATAGATTCTTGTGTGATTCCCACTGTGCTTTTATTTCTACCTTACCACGTTCAAGAGAACGTGCAAAACTGTGGCTTTTGGGTACAGTCCCGAATCACATGGAGGCAATGAGCGATAGGAGGGGTTTCGTCTCTCCCGGTATTGGGGATTGATGTTGCGCTGTGCTCGATTGGCTATAACTGGAAGTCCCTGGACAGGGCTGATATGGAGATCTACTGGTAAGTGTTATCAGTAGTTTCTCGACCCGTTATGAGCCTCACATCGGCAAGACTTATCGGTTACTAGGGTCTGATGTTTACCACCCCTATACTAGATATGTGACATATCAGATGAAGAGTCCGGACTGTACGGTAGTGTTCCTGACAGGCTTTACAGGAGTTAGAGCGGACCTGCTTGTTGATCTTTTGATCGCTCAATACCCGGGTTGCCGTTACGTTTAGCTGACCGATGATGGCTTGTGGGTGACTGATATGATCACCACCTACTGCCGGCGTATTGACGAGTCTTTAGAGTCCTACACAGAGGTTTTCTGGCTCAGGCGAAATGGAGTAGGAGCACATATGTGATAATTGCGGGACCGAGAATAATACGCATATGTGATACCGTATTCTATTCTCACGATATGTGATATCGTCCGGTTATATGTGATATAGCCGGGTCATCGGATCAAGTGTTGATTCGATGCATTTTATATTAGTCGGTTATATGTGATATAATCGGATTATTAAATCAAGTGTTGATTTAATGTATAATTATATATTTGATATATTAAATTACATTAACTAATATATGCTCACTTAAGTGTTTCTTTTAATCACTATTGGACACTTAATATATATGTGATATATATTGATATGTCATGCTTGTTTATATATGCAACATGGGTGTATGAGACTTACACCATATATGAGATAATATTAACGTTTTTATTTATTTAAGAAATTCAAAATTGAGTGGAATTTGTCATGGTTAGAAGCTTGGAGAATCTTTGATAACCATTGATTTAGTCCACCCATTTTTTTCCTTAGATATTTATTAACCTAACCATTATCTACAAATATGGTTTATTCTCTACAAGGGTTTTATGAGATATTTTCTCACCCATGGTTGCCATTCACTCTCACAACATTTTCTCTCTTCATCTTCTTCTTCAAGCTAAAGAGCTATCTTGCTTTTGTGCAAGTGAAAAAAATTAGTGAGAAAAAGAATTCTAAAGTGAGCAAAATTACTACTTCATCATCCTCTTTCATACTAGCCATATAGTTTAGGCTGTTAGTTTCACTAGTTCTATATTAATGAAGAAATAGCTTGGGTTTGTGTTTTCTCGAAGTAGATCATCTTCGGCTTTGAAGACTTCAAGCAAGTTTGCATCTTTCACCTTGTGGAGCCTCTCAAGAGTCCGGGAGTTCTTTGATCGCAGCGAAGGGACCACTACTTGGAGCATTTGAAGTGAAAGACTGGTCTACAAAGGTTGTATTCCACAATCACTTAGTTGTAAAGTTGTTTACATATCGTATTGTCTAAATCTTTAGTTAAGATTCTAGGGTTAGGGTTAACTAGCATAGCAAAATTTAGAAAATGGCATGGAAGATGCCCCCCGAAACCTTGCTGTTGTGCTAAGTAATCCTACAGTGGTATCAGTGCCAAGCTAGAGATTTAGACGATGTTTGTTAGATCATGAAACCGAAATAACTCCGAAACTTGAAACAATATAACCCAGTTTCTGTTAATTTTTTAAAGTCGTCGAATTTTTTTTTAAACAACTGTAGAATGTTATATAAGATGTAACATAAACAAAGAAGGAAAACGAACACATTTGGCCTGTTTTTGGCCGAGCACATAGCCCTAAATTCCTATAAGGCCGGCCAAACAGTGTCTTCAGGGGTTCGTTTTTGTTCTGTGGCTTGGTCTCTGGGTTTTTGTGTTTCAAGTGTTGCTAGTTTTTTTTCTAAAATTGCATGAGATGTTATTTTTCTACAAAGGCAATTCGGAGTGTTTCGTAGTCGTAATTATAACATGTTTTCGGGTTATTTAGACGGTGTTAAAAATTTCGAACAGATATCAAATACCCACTTTAACCCTCGTTGGAAATTTTTTCAAGAGTTGGATTTTTTCCAAGTTTAAGAACATTCAAAGATCATGCAAGTAATGCAATGGACCCTCTAGAAGAACAAAACCCTAACTCGATTTTGTGACCGTAAGAACCGCCGCCAAAGCCTAGGGTTTGCGGTAGTTCCACGGCGCCATAGGTGAGGAAAGGGTTGACCCTTCTACGGTTGGTCCATAGGTACTGTGACATGTGATGTGTACTTTTAAGCTACGCTCAAGTGTTAAGCTTTTTAGGAAATATTGGGTGTTTGTTGATTCGATCGGAATGTTTAACATCGTCTTACTATTTGTGGAATGTGATACAATATGTGGAATTCATATAGTTAGGCATGAGATCCGAAGTATGCGATATTTCCGGTTTATGATGACTAAGGTGATTATGGATTCCAAATGTTGTAGTTTGACATTTTCTTTTCTGCGACCGTAAGTGTAATATATGGTATATCACCGGTTTCGTTTCTATACGTCAACGACAATTGGGATACGCATATTTACTTACGTTGATGGCATGTCATGTTATGTGTTGTTGTGATATGTTATATTGGATTGTCGTGTTCTGAATAGCCGGGGTTTTTATGTGAGATGAGAGTTTTTATTTTCATTCATGTAATATTCATTGTATGTAATATTCTTTTATTCGGGCACTTCCAGATTGAGGATGATGTCACCATTGTTGTGTATAATTTACTTTTCTGCATTAGGATAGACCCAAGGAGGGGAGCACAAGTAACCGGGTTCTAGAGTCTAGTCGGAGACCATCTCGAGTTGTCGAGTCTGGGTCTCCTAACTCTAGAATTAGTAGGGTTGCTTCGCGTTCTCGTAGGGGTCTAGGGATGTGGGATTGGATATTCATCACGACCGTGGAATCCGTATTTTCTATTGTTAGCTAAATACAAAATACGGACCTACTAGAATATCCAATATTTCATATGTTATCTTCTGCTGCTGATATTATGTGATGTGATCACTTTATATGCTGAGACGAATGCTTTATTATTATATATATGATATATAATAAACGTTGCTTATATTTTGCACCCGCGCTAGTCCCGCCCCGCTATGTCGTTAGTTAAGTAACCTAACGGTGCATAACGGGACACTGTGGCGAATGCGGATGGCATAAGCATACGTTGTATTTTCATTTCTTCTGTGATGCTTAAGAAGCATAAATGATAGGAATTCATTAATGAGATTAATGAAAGAAAAGAAACCTGAAAGATGTTGTAGAATCAAATTTTCAAAAAGGGTAGCTCCAGTTTTTGCTTTGCATAGCGGTATTCCTTTTAGAATATCCAACACCTTATTCAATAAGGAAAGTGTAACGTTTCAAAATAATAAAATAATATTTTTGGGAATTTTTATAATTTAATATTATTTTAATGAATATTTTAATATTCTGGTATAATTAAATACAAATAAATGGGGTGAAATTATAGAAAATTCTAAAATTGGATATTTTATGGAATTATGCCATTTAAAAGTTTTTATGATTAGTTATGTGCTAATTTAGTGCTAATCGCGATTAAAAATCGCTAATCGGGTTTCTAGCATTTTTGTGCAAAAATGTGCACATGTCATTTTCCACACTTGTTACACTTGTTACATGTTTTAGGTGCATGGTTGCTTAGGGTTCACCACGGTGGGAGAAGAAAAGGAAAAGAAAAGAAAAGAAAAGATAAGTATGATGAGAGAGAGAGGGTAGGTATAGGGTCAACCCCTCTTTTTGAACCATCTCTTTTCATTTCCCCATCTCATTTCTCTCTCCCCTTCCCCAAGAGCTGCTGCTGATCCTGCTCCTCCCTCATCTCCCTCCCCTTCACTCCATAGATCCCTTTCATTTCCCTCACCAAAACCCCATTCCCACTTCACAAAACTTGCTCCTAAGCTTACTACCTACACATTGAACCTAGCAAGATTGGATTTGGAGGACTTTGAGCAACTCAAGAATTTTCTTGAGTCGCCAAAGGAGATAATTTCTGCACCTATTAGAGTAGTATCTCATTTCTTGTGCATCAATACTAGTTTCATATCGATATGGTGTCGTTTGGTGGATTTGTGAAACATCAAGTTAGGGTTTAGGGTTTGATCTGAAATCAAAGTGAAATTGAGGCTTGTTGTGACCTTAGAACCCCTTGTGTGATGTTAAATTGGAACCAAACCTGAACTTGAAACCAAAACACTGATTATAGAATTGATATCGGGGAAAAACTGTAAATCTGGGAGTGTATTTTGTAATCTGCTATCACCCCGAGAACCCTAAAATAAAACTGAGTTGACAGTGAGATGTGCAGGCAACATGGAACCATCACACAAGACCCTAGCCCCTAACTCTTCTTCCCGGCCGCAAATTTATTCCCTCTGGCCGCAAATTGCGGCCAGACCTGCACCAAATTCAGTCGTTTTGGTTCTGTAGCTCCTACATGTGTAGACTAGACCCCTGGTATGTATAGATTTGTTTAATTTGACCTAGGGTGAAATCTAGAGCCTATTTCCTAATTTGCTGTTTTGGATTCGTGCTTCCGTATTTCCGTATTGTGAATTCTGAGTTTGCGTATGGTGTTTTACCTCGACTACTTGGCGTTTATACGACGATATCGAGGGTTTTTGATGATTTTGGAAGCGTTGTCCGTAGGTTCTAACCTATAGATCATAGCGTATCGTTTTGGGTTTCGTATGCCGCTTTAGTCTTGAATTGGTTTTGATACGCATTTGTGATACGTTAATGTGTAGGTACCCCATGAAGACTTCGGGACGACAAGCAAAAGCGTGGTGACGTCGACGGATAAAGACGCAAGGTGAGTAGATTATATCTACGGGGGAAGTCGGGTAGATGGCGTATAGCACCCCCGCAGTCCATGGTGATGTATACAAATACGTATACACATATATATTTATTATGTGTTGCTTAAGATTATTGATTGTAATAATGGAATTGTTGATGATAGGATGTATTGGTTTAGTATAGTGCGAAGCCCAGGAGTAGTGGTTGCACCCACTCATACACGTACACATATACTTGCATACATTCTTTCATTTATCTGTGCGCATATGGATTTATGTATATCTACACATGGGTATGGGACTATGTGTTCATATACGGGATTGAGGATGATACGTGGGATTGAGATGAGTCGATGAGGTTTTTTTGAGGCCGTGAGATCGGCGATATGACTTAGTTCGTATTTGAGATGTGATATGATGTTAGTGATACATGTTATGTGATGAGATAATGTATATATTGACTCAGATTTAGGTGGTTTTCATACCCCTTCCGATTGACTTGATTGTTGGGTCCGTAGTTCGCATAGTAGGCGTTAGACTAGACCCGAGTCATACCTATTTCAAAACTAACGAATCGGGGTTATTTTAAAGATAGGCAAAAGGGATTCTACGGATATTTTCAAACGACACATCTTTTCAAAAAACACCGTAGCCCTTATTTTACCAAAAAACCTGATTCGTCTTATTTCAAAAGGCAAGGCTGCATGATATATTTATTGAGATAGATTCTTTACTGTTGCGTTGATTATTCGATTCCGCATACTCATGCTATTTGCATTGCATTGCTTGTGTTTATTGATATATTACAGTCATGCTGCTAGGACACCAGCACCATTATCGATGATGTGTATGTTCCACGTACACTTGTTTGCCGGCTCACACACTTCATCATCGATAATTGCCATGTCACTACACTGTAGTACTGTTGCATTCAGGATATGATTCTTGCATGACAGACTGATATGCTTACATTTCTTTTACATGTCACATACATCATGTTTTCTGATTATACGCATTAAGAGTTGCTATTTCCATGATATTTCTGGATTTGGGAACCGTGGGTATTTCAAAAGAGAATATGTCATTGCTTTAAAAACCCGGTTACCCTTGATATGAAATTTCAGTGCGTCCACCATGTGTTTTCTCGGTGCTGAGAGCGACATGTGAAACCCGATTCGTGGAGCGGACGAGCCGATTGTGGGTACATGGTGGACCCAGTATGGTTCCCCTCGGCAAGATGATCGAAGGATTTTGCCGATTGAGCCTGGAGGTGGGCGAGTACCTACCGGTGATTGGTTGGACCTGGCGGTTATCCGGAGGATACCGACCAGAGTCGATAGATGGATATGGGCGTACTGCTGGGGCCGAGGGCCGATTCCGCAGATGGACCCCGATATATAAGAATTTACTTGCCGATTCTGGGCACAGTTTTTATGATGTTTTCGAGTGTCGATGCTGGGCACTCCGGTTCCATGATTTTGACGTGTCGCAAGGGACACAGGTAGTTTATATCCTCATATTTCCATGCATATGCTGATGATATTTACATGCATGACGGTTATTGTCATTGGGCGACGAGTGGATGAGATCCACGTACATGCAGATTTGATTACATTGATCATACCTCACATTTATGATATGTTATTACCTGAGGCGCTGGCACGAGCACTTGGCACTATACTCATGTATAGAGATTACATTGCTAGTTTAGCATGCTTCAGACTTATTCATATTGAGGTTTATATTTATATCTGATCGTATTGACCTAGGATGAGTCATACATTCGATCTCTGCTTGTAAATATTTTCTATTCACGAGTTGGCAACTCACCCCCGTTGTGCCACAGTCCTTGCAGGTTTTTGCCGTACAGATTCCGTAGCGGCATTTCTGGCACACTGCTTCTATATGGATGACTTGCTTGGGTAGGTAGGTTCTTTTGTATCAGAACCGCCATTGTTCCTGTATTATTCATTGTATCTAGAAATTCCATGAACCAAAACTTGTATATTTTTTCAGACTTAGACACAGTGATGTATTATTTCGACCTTAGAGTCGAGCTTGTATTTTTATGGTTTTCTGGCTGTTTTGAGTTTCTTTTTGGGTTTTGATCCTCGTCCTTTGGCGTTATATATTATTATGGCTTGCGTGGTTGTGACCGTCGATTGATGAAAAGATAGCTCCCGCTTGGGGATGCCTTTTATCATTCCATATATATTATTCTTGCTGTACCCCGTTTGGGGCCAGTTTTTACAAAGGAAACTCTGCCGAAATTTTCAGAGAAGACTACACATTTTTAAAATGCATTTCGGCTTAGTTATTTGAAATCTTGGATTTCAAACATGCTTTCTTTACTTATTAAAAACCAGTTTCTTTATTTACTCCTTAAATGGTTTTAGATTTCTGGGCTTTTGGCTTACTTGGATCAGATGGAGTCCTATAGACTTCATAGGATTCAAGGGCCAGTCACGTGCTCTTTCGGGTCAAGCCAATATCCTTAGGCTTTATCAACATGTACCAAATGAGTATAAACATGATCAAGTGAACATATGATAAAGTGAAACCAGATAGCATACTATCATGTCGAGCAAGACTGTCCTCTGAATATATACACACACACACACACACACACACACACATCAGTACATACACTATCTCATAATGGCCTCTAGGGCATACTTATATCCAACAATTTCCAACTTGCACTAAGGCCAGTTATTGGAGTATCTCATACTCAACATCTCAAAAATTCGCTCATGCTGCGGCTGAGGGAGGGCCTTGGTGAATGGATCCGCAATGTTGTTCTTTGTGTCTACTCTCTTAATCTCGATCTCATGGCGATCAACTATCTCCCGGATCACATGATATCGCCTCAGGATGTGTCTGGACTTCTGATGGGACCTGGGCTCTTTGGCCAACGCCATAGCCCTATTATTGTCACAATACAAAAGTATTGGATCAATAATGGTTGGAACTACTCCTAGCTCCGTGATGAACTTCCTCATCCAGACGGCTTCCTTGGCAGCATCACTTGCAGCAATATATTCAGCTTCCATCGTTGAGTCTGCAACGGTATCCTGTTTGGAACTCTTCCAACTCACCGTCCCTCCATTGAGGGTAAATGCAAACCCTGAGATAGACTTGTTGTCATCCTTGTCACTCTGGAAGCTCGAATCGGTAAAGGCCTCCATTTGGAGATCCTCGTTACCATACACCAAGAACAATTCTTTAGTCCTTCGCAAGTACTTAAGAATGTTCTTCACAGCAATCCAATGATTCTCCCCTAGGTTTGACTGATACTTGCTTACTACACTAAGTGCATAAGCAACATCAGGTCTTGTACATAACATCGCATACATTATCGATCCTACTGCCGAAGCATAGGGAATAATGCTCATGCGAGCTCTCTCTATATCAGACTTTGGGCAATCGTCCTTTGAGAGAGTGACTCCGTGGCAAGCTGGTAAGGCACCCCATTTGGAGTCTTTCATATTAAACCACTTTAGGATGGTGTCAGTGTAGTTGGTTTGGGACAATCCCAATAACCGTTTGGATCTATCCCTATAGATCCGTATGCCCAATATGTATATGGCATCACCCAGGTCCTTCATGAAGAACCTTTGTGATAAGAATGATTTGACCGACTGTAGCATAGGAATATCATTTCCTATCAGATGTATGTCATCCACGTACAATACGAGGAATGCGACATTTCTCCCTACAGTCTTCTTATAAACACAAGGTTCATCTGGATTTTTGATGAAATCAAACTCTTTGATAACATCATCAAAACAGATGTTCCAACTCCGTGATGCCTGCTTTAATCCATAAATGGATTTAAGCAACTTACATGCTTTTCTGCTGCTCCCACTGTCAATGAAGCCCTCTGGCTGATCTATATAAACGCATTCATCTAAATCACCATTTAGAAATGCAGTTTTAACGTCCATCTGCCAGATTTCATAGTCGTAGTGAGCAGCAATAGCACGTAGGATCCGAATAGATTTGAGCATGGCTACCGGAGAGAGTCTCGTCATAGTCCAAACCCGGTCATTGACGAAAACCTTTCGCTACCAACCTTGCCTTATAGGTCTCTACCTGTCCATCTACACCGATCTTTCTTTTAAAGATCCATTTGCAACCCACAGGTTTTATCCCGGAGGGTAAATCTTCCAAAGTCCATACTTTGTTGGTGTACATGGACTCCATTTCGGATCTCATGGCCTCCAGCCATTTCACAGAGTCACCACTCGTGATAGCCTGATGAAAACTGGCAGGATCATCATCATCATCCATGATGCAATCTTCTCTATCACCATCATTGAGAAAACCGTAGTATCTCTCCGGTGGGCGAGAAGTCCTACCAGATCTACTGAGTGGCTGAGGCTCATTAGATTCTGTTATAACTTCAGGTTCAGCCAAGTCGTCATTTGTAATTTGTGTCTCTAGAACCACTTCTAGATCTACCACATTTCCATCAGTATCATTTGAAAAAATCTCATTTTCTTAAAAGGTGGCATACTGAGAAACAAACACCTTTTTTTCCTCCTTGTGGTAGAAAAGATACCCAAACGAATGTTTAGGATATCCAACAAATATACATTTGACTGATCGTGTCTCGAGTTTGTCTGGATTCTTCTTTTTGAGAAATGCCGGGCAACCCCAAATCTTAACTCTTTTAAGAGATGGTTTCTTCCCATGACATATCTCATATGGAGTGGTAGACACAGTCTTGGTTGGAACTTTGTTTAACAGAAAAGCTGTTGTTTCCAATGCATGCCCCCAAAACGAAAGAGGTAACTCAGAATCACTCATCATGGATCGTAACATATCTAATAGGGTACGATTCCGCCGTTCTGACACACCGTTGTGCTGTGGTGTGTAAGGAGGAGTGAGCTGAGAGAGAATCCCATTCTCTTTTAGGAAGTCCAAGAACTCAGTACTTAAGTACTCTCCACCTCGATCTGATCGAAGTATCTTGATTGTAACACCTTAGGTTGTGTTTAGGGGTTAATTATATTTTAATATATAGTTTTAATAAAAAATTTACCAAATTATGTTTCAAATATTTTATCCTAATTCATGAGTATTTTGTTAGAATCTTTCTAGGCATACACACACTTGCGCATGTAAACTAGGGTTAAGATATGGGGTTAAACCATGATTAGCAACCATGGTGGACTAACCACTTACTTAAGCCATTTTAACTCTTGTATTAAGTTATTTTGGGTTTTAAAATATGGTGGTTGTTTTCTTTTTTTATTTATGGAAATGATTGTTCTTGTGTTCACTTGGTGTGAGAGAGAGAGTGCATCATGGGGCATGATGGCCTTGCCATGCCTCAAAAAATGAAGAAAGAGAGAGGGGTTGACACTTGATGCCATAATTTCCTTGCCTCTCAATTATTTCTCACTTCCCTCATTCTCTCACTCACTCATACTCTCACATACACACACACACTCAGCTGTAAGCAGCAGCAACAACAGCAGCACCTTTAGCAGCAGCAAACACAGCAGCACCATCAGCAACAGCATGGAGCAGCATCAGCAGTAGCAGCTCCAGCAGTCACAGTAGCTGTTCCCATCCTCTCCTCCTCTTTCCTCCTGCTTCCTAAGGTCTTTGCGGGGTATAATTCTTAAACCTACTTCATTGTTTGCTAAGTGGTGTAGAATTAGTTTCGGTTTGTGTTAAAAGTGAGAATTAGTGTTTGATTTGGTGATTTGTGTGAAGTTTGGTTCAAGTGATGTAAGTGTTGGTTAGCCTAGCCAATTAGGTGTTATTAAGACCATGTAAACCTAGGTAAACCCCAGATTACACCAAAATACCATAGGGTTTCAATTTGTGCAAAATTTAGCGTTTTTAAGTGAAATTTCACCTTTCTGTGATCTGCTTTAGACCCGGTCACTTCAGAAAAAAAATTGAGGAAACTGGAGAACATTGGATAGATCTTGACCACACACACCAAGCACGAAGCACCCATTCAACTTTGAGGCCGCCGGTTTATTCATTCTGGCCGCAATTTGCGGCCAGATGAGGGAAGTTTTGGGTTGGGTCTGTGTGGGTAGGAGTCTGCTGTTATTTCTAGGCCAGTGGTATGTGTAATTTTGTGATTTTCTAACCTGGGTGGAATCTGGGACGTTATATCGTATTTCTACTACGTTTGGTTCGCGCGATACGCGCGATACCCGAGAGGGTTCTGTGATTCAGCGTATCGCGGCGTGTCGGGATGAGTTTTAGTCGCGTATATATGTTTAGTGTATCGTACACGCACACGTTTAGTTCGCGACGTGAGCGTATCGTTTGTCTTAGATATCGCGTCTTGCGAGGTGGTTGCTTATATATGGATTCTTGTGTAATTCCAGGTTCACAAGCGGGTGCGTCGGACGAAAATAAGAAAGGGAAGCAGGTGGTCGGCTACGAGTAGCGCACGACCAGGTGAGTAGATTTAACATCTACGGGGAAATCGCCCGTATGGCGTTAAGAGTCAGGGCGTATTAGGATATTAGATTGTAGATGTTCATATGGACTGTAGTAGCATACCTTATTGTTGGATGTAGAAATGATAGCATAGGACTGTTAGTGTTTATGCCCTAGAAGGCCATTACTGTATCATACTAGCTTGTATATTACTTAATGGAAGCTTGGAATATTCACATGTATATAACAGTCTTGCTAAACATGGTAGTATGCTACTTGGTTTTTCTATCTTAATATGTGAGTATACGTATTGATAGAGCTCTTAGGATCTTGCTTGTCTACCAGCGTTGTGATGGCAGTCACACTAGTGGGGGCTGGGTAGTCTACAAGCACATCCTTATTCAGGTCCCTGGTCGTTGGATTATCGAGACAGGGCATCGATACTCCGGAGTAGACTGGTGTGTACGCTTCTCATCCCAGTTGGGGAGATGGTCTGTCCCACAGCCGTCAGTACGTCGTACTGGAGATAGTATACAGGTGCTCGTTAGGTTACGGGTACACCGGACAGGACTCACAGGGAACTGTTGGTTGGTTTGATACCAGTCGTCAGTGAACAGTTCCCAGGTGACATGAGTACAGCGTAGTCCGCAGACTTGACACTGCTACTTCGCCTCGAGTGTGTCCCACTGTTCTTAGATTGCTACCCTACCACGGCTCAAAGGAGTCGTGCAAACAGGTAGCAGTTGGGTGCAGTCCCGAGCACTTGGAGGCAGTGGCGGTTAGACAGGATTCGTCCCTCCCGGTATTGGGAGTAGATATCGTGCTGTGTCAGAGAGCCATTACGCAAAGTCCCTGGCCAGGGCAAGCGAGATTTGCTGGTAGGTTCCAGCAGTTTCTCAGGGTGTAATGGGCTTCACTCCGACACGACTTATACCGCTATTAGGGGACTGACGCTTGCCGCCCCCCTAGGCCCGATATGCGATAGTCATGGACGAACGGACCGGACTGTATGGAGACTGTCACATCAGACTCAGTAGGAGTTCGGATGGGTTTACTCATCGGCCTTCTTATCGACAACTACCTGGGGACCGTTACGTACAGCTATTGCCGCTTGCGGTCTGTGGTTAAACCCACTGCCAGCGTAGTAGTCGAGTCTCTAGAGTCCCACACAGAGAGTTTCCTACTCCAGGCGAAACGATATAGAGGTTGCATGGTTTTGCGACAAAGGGTTCGGACGCATACGTGCGTTTACGCGCGTATGACTTTCAGACAGATTTTACCAGTCGGCTTTGGTTTAAGCCAGTTACTGGTATCCGGTTATTGGATTTTTACAGTCTAAAGTTTTTCCGTATTTTTACGGATCGGAGGGGCGTTCTCGTAATTACTCGAGAAGCTTCTAGAAGATGTGACTAAGGAGGTTTCTTTTGGATAAGAGAGTGAGTCATGGTGGTGATTCATTCACTTCATTAATGCACATTTATTGCTTAATGACTCATGTTAATGAATCATCACAAGATATTTTGTGAAGCATGCTTATTCATTTCCTTTATTGATTATTTTATAATAAGAATGCTTCATAATATTATGATACACTCTCTCTCTTCTCTCATTATCATATCACACATTCTCTCTCCTCAAGCTCTCATCTTCAAACCCTAATCCTTAATCCTCATGTGTTGAGATCAAAGGATTAGTTAGACTAAACAATCCATAACCTTCACTCTATATCATCCTCTCATCTTTGATTAGCAATCAAAGTTGATTAGTTACCTCAAGTTAGAGGTTTAGCTTGGAGTTTCGCTCTCGGGTGGATCGTCTACTACCTAGAGAAGGTCGAGGAGTACAAAGGAGGACGTAAAGAAGAAGGACCGGTTTCATTAGGTATAATCCCTAATCACTTATGAAAAGAAACTCATAGAATACGGTTTTTTAGAGTTTAGCTTCGATTCAAGCGGTTAGTCGATGTTCGTTGTTCAAACTTGATAAGTTTTTGTAAAATCCGCCTCCCCACAAGTACTGGGGTGTACTACATCGACTTACAAGGACACTGTACTGTCACTAACGGTTCAAGTTGCACGAGCACGATTTATATACTACACTCACCCCGTTAGTGATTGCCATGACACTCACATTAAAGGATTGCTATAAATCATATATCATATTGATTCTGCTTTATTGAAGTTGTCATGATTTGCCGCATAACAGCATATGTTATATCCATATTTGGGCACATATACATCACATACCCATATTTGTACCACATACATGATATCTTCATACCTACGCACATGCACACTGTATACTCATACCAGTGCACACATATATTGATATCTTCATACCTGGGCACATGCACACTGTATACTCATACCAGTGCACACATATATTGATATCTTCATACCTACGCACATGCACACATATATTGATATCTTCATACCTGCGCACATGCACACTGTATACTCATACCAGTGCACACATATATTGATATCTTCATACTTGCTTAGATTTACGCATTGAGATATGTTGTTTCCATGTAATTCTGGATTTGGGGAACCGTGGGTATTTCAAAAGAGAACAGTTAATTATTTCAAAACCCGGTTTCCCCTTGATATGATATTTCGGTGCGTCCACCATGTGTTTTCTCCATTCTAGAGTGATATATGTGAACCCGAATCGAGGAGTTGGATGAGGCCGATTACGGGTACATGGTGGACCCGGTATGGTCCCCCGCGGCGAGAACGGTTTCGCTGTGTAGTAGACGGTGAGCCTGGCAGAGGGACTACTACCTACCGGTGATTGGTTGGACATGGCGGTTCCGGAGGATACTGACCAGAGTCGATAGATGGATATGGGACGACTCGTACTGCCGGGGCCGAGGGCCGATACCGCAGATAGAGCCCGTGGGCTGATCCGGACTGACGGATGCCCTATACAGGAGGATTTGTGTGTCGATGCTTGGAACGAGTATTTCTTGATGTTTTGGGTGTCGATGTTTGGCACTCTCGACTATATGAGATTTACAGGATTTGAGGACCGAGGAGGATGACGACGCCTGAGTAGTATTGGGATTTGGGTGCATTGATGGGTACCGATTAAACTTTCCACGATGACATTACGTGTAGATGTTATATTTCCCATGCTCAATATGTAGTAATTGATATCTCATCCTGTATCTATTGTACCTGATATAGTATACATGCTTGCACGATCATTGCATACCCTGTTCATTCTATATAGGGTTGTTAGATTGCATTGCTATACCTGATTATCACATATCTTGCTCATCACATGGAGATGTTATTAGATCGCACTTATTGCATTATTTGAGCATCCAGTTCATCATATAGATGTTATCTGTTGGCATAGGTTAGAGTATCGCAGCACGTGCATACTCGCGATTACCTTTATATGTTATCTTCTATTCACGAGTTGGCAACTCACCCCCGTTGTGCCACAGTGTTTGCAGGTTGCCCTTCGGAGTAGTCACGGCAGGCTGCGTTCTTGCATCTTTTGGCACAGATACCCCTACAGTTGGTGCACTAGCTCTTTTGCTGATAGGTGGGTTTTGTGCGGTATCTGTTTATCTTTCAGTTATGTACATTGTTGTATCTAGTACTCTCCATCTACCACTTATGTATTGACTTAGAGACCAGTTGTGAGGACGATGTATATTATTTTGTATTCTGGTGTCGAGCTCGTTTGAGTCGACTTTACTTATGCAGTTATTTTATCTGTGATGATTCCCACTTGTTGCTCATTTTCTTCGCTACGGCTTCGTATATTGTTATCTTGGTGATTGTTCACTTAAGAATTCTTAACATTTTTAGTTAATGCTTCCATTTAAAGCTTAAAACACTCTATACTTTTATTGGTTTTGACTTCTGGGTTTCGGCTTACTTAGCCGCGTTACACCTGTAGATGTTACGTGGTTAAGTGCCGGCCACGGGCCAAACTTTGGGTCGTGACAAAGTTGGTATCAGAGCGTAGGTTTTACCTTCGGAGTGTAGGATGACCCTGGTATGATGGAGTATGTAGCTGCAGCAGAGTGGCGTAGCGTGCGTATGTTCCGCGGCATACTCACGACACGGTACTCCGCCTAAGCGACCTTTGTACTTATTGATTGAAATTCCCTTATGTTTGTATACATTCTTGAAATTCGATTTTCGTATCCTCATCGAATCTTACCTTCTTTTCAGCTATTATGCCGCCAAGGACTACGAGGGTGCAGAGAGCGGTTGTGAGAGCCGAGGTTCGAGTTGATTCATCTGAGACGAGGACTGATCCGAGTAGTACCCCTGTTGTACCAGGACAAATTGTTTCTCCTACGACAGATCAGATCGCTAGACTAGTGGCAGAGATGCAGGGCTTGCGCCAGACGATGAGCTCATTGGTGGAGGTTGTTCGAGCTCAGCGACAGATGGTTGTCACCCCTGTTACCCAGTTGTTCCTTGCGATCATCATGCAGTATTCCGTCCCCTACATAGCACCGGTGGAGGCAGCCCCAATTTACGAGACACGTCTTCCAGAGACCGTGAGAGTTCCAGAACAGTTGTGGAATCATACTGGTGTACCAGCCCAGAGCAGAGGCTTAGGACGAGGACAGTCGTTTGGCTCTCATCCCCAGGCAGGACAGCAGTCAGCGCGTAGGTGTTTACGATGCGGAAGCCTTCAACACCTCATCAGGCAGCGTTCCTTCACACCACGTCAGGGTCGTATTCTGAGACGTCGTGGACGTGGAGGGTTCGCGCAGAGGGGTCAGACTAGTAGAGGAGGACTTCGATCAGTCGCAGATGAAGGACATGCACGAGTTTTCGCTTCGACTCATCGGGACGCGAGGGCGTCCAACGCGGAGCTTTCATGTACTCTTTCAGTATATCCTTTTGTTGCACTCGTATGTTTCCACACTTCGTGCCGAGTTTAGGACGAGAGTCGTGCTAGGTAGATCAGTCGTTTGTTGTGTTAACTTCTGTCAGCGGATCTTTTGTTGCACGACACGTAATCCGGTCATGTGCCAATCGTATAGGAGATAGAGATTTATCTGTCATTTAGATCCTTCTAGAGATGTTGGACATGGCATTCTCCTGGATACGGACTGGTTAGCTACGTGCTAGGCGTTTTGGACTACCGTGAGGAAACAATTAGGTTTTGTTTTCCCCGGCAAGTCAATTCTTGTTGTGCAGGTGGATAGTCGTGCCGCCTCTCACAGCTTGAATTTAGCCTTTTTTGCTAGTCGGCTTTTGAGGAGATGTCGTGGATTCTTGGCATTTATTCGTGATACCGTATCCACAGTTAGTTTGTTGGGCCGTTTTTGTTTAGTGCGATAGTTTTCCGACGTTGTTCCAGATGAGCCGGCGAAGTTTAAGGAGCTTAAGGAATTGCTGCAGAGTTGTTTGTTGGGAGAGTTTTGTGCGTCTGAGTGTTTCGCGTTAGGAAGCTCCTATTTCTGTCCGTCAAGGAGAAGACAACAGATTGAGGTTGTGTTTTGATGGATCGTCAATTGAACCGGGTTACGGTGCGGATAGGTATCCTGTACCTCGCATTGGCGATTTCTTCGATCAGCGTAAGAGTGCGAGACTTTGTCTATGTTTGTTTGGGATCAGGTCATCATTGTTGCGGGTTTGGAGTTACGACATTCCGAAGACTGAATTGTGCGTGCTACGGGCTTTGTGTGTTTTGGGTGTGTCACTGGACTCACCAATGCTCTAGCTGCCTTCGTAGGTGTGATGAACTGGTTTTCTTCGGGCCGTTTCTCGACCAGTAATTGTTGTGTTATTTACGACATCCTGGTCTAATTAGTGCGTCTTGAGGGTTAGGAGTAGCACTCGAGGATTTGTTTTATGGATACTGGGAGAGCCACAGCGGTTTGCTAGGTTCTCGGAGTGTCCCTTCAAGCTTGTTGTGTTGACTCCTAGGTCTTGTAGTTACGGAGACGAATTGGTATGGTTTCGAGGAAGATCGTGGCCGTACAGCTTGGGCCCAGACTTGTGAGCAGGAAGGAGGTCCGTGGAGTTTTTGGGCTTAGTAGGTTTTTACTGTCGTTTCATGCAGGATTGCTAGTGTGGTGCTGCCCCGTTGACTAATTTTACCGGAATGGAGGTTTCTTTTCTTTGGACTGAGGCTTGTGTACGGAGTTTCCGCAGTTGAAGACTCAGTTAACAACTGCATCAGCTACTTCTTTGCCTTTGGTTCGGGCGACTTTGTGGTTTAACAGTGATGTTTCGTGAGTAGGGCTCGAATGTGTACTGAGGTGACACGATGGAGTTATCGCTTTTGCTTCCCTACATTTGGAGGAAATACGAGAAGGATATCCCACTCATGATCTGGAGATGGCCGCGATGGTTTTGCGTTGGAGATTTAGAGACACCACTCGTTTGAGAGTCGTGTCAGATTTTCATGGACCACCAGAGTTAAATTTATATCTTCATGCAGCGGGTTTTCATTGTTGTGATTGTACTCCGCAGAATCACAGTTCTTGTGCGATCGTTGAGTACAGCTTAAGTTCGTCTCTACTGAGGAGACTGCTTGCTCATGTCCGCGCCCGAACACTCTTCTTTAATCGCTTTCGTGAGACACTGCCCGCCGACGCTCGTTCGTCAGAGATACTTGAGCCTATTCGGCTGGGTAATGATTTGGAATCCTGGACTTGTGACAAGGGTGTGCTAGGTTAGGGAGTCGCTGGTGTACCTAATATTATGGGGTAGAGACGTGGAATCCTAGGGCAGACACATCGGTCAACTCGCTGTACTCATTCAAGCCCCACCAACTGTTGACGTGACTTTTGAGATAGTTACGGGTGGGCAGGGACAGAAAGAGAAGTCTCGGGATTCATTTCAAGATGTCTGTCTTGTGGTGTGCTAGAGTTGAGAAACTGAGGCCGGCTGGAGAGTTGCAACCTCTAACCGTTCCGAAGAGGGAACGAAGCAGACCTCCCCGGAATTTGTTCTGGTGTCCACCCAGGTTTAGTCAAGATGTGACTCCATTCGGATGCTTGTCATCCGGTGATACTCAGTTTGCTCAGTTGTTCTTGTTAAGTTGTGCGTATTTAGAAATTGTTGACGGCTGTTGGGGATCGTCGTTTGCCATCGATAGGGTTCTCCTTTGATAGCAGTTATCAGGAGACACACCAATTGGTAACCTTTAGGTTTAGAGGTTAGGTCGTGTCGATCACCAGCTTGTTTTTCTGACTCCGTGTGTAGGATCACTGGACCTCAGCTAGTCTAGAAACTTCAGAAATTTCCGATAAATGACATGTTGAGTTTTGGGAAGCTTTCCAGGATAGTAAGTCTTTTTAGGATCCTTAAGGCGAGTTGGTTCGTTGCCTTTAATTTGGCACTTCCACCCAGATTATTGAGTATTCACCCCGTATTCCCTATGTCGATACTTTATAATTACCTTCATGACCTTTCTCACTTGATTCAGCACCAGATCATTTAGTTCAAGCGCGATCTTTCATTCACCAAGCAGCCAGTCGTAATTTTGAACCGGCAGGTGAAGAAAACTACGGTCGATGGACTTGCCATCAGTAAAGGTATTTTGGTGCATCCCAAATGGTGAAGAAATCACTTGGGAGGCCGAAGGCGAGATGCGGAAGAAATTCCCTCATCTCTCTGATGGTATGCGTAGCTTTGTATTTTAAAATTCGGGGACGAATTTTCTTTAAGGGGGAAGATTGTAACACCTTAGGTTGTGTTTAGGGGTTAATTATATTTTAATATATAGTTTTAATAAAAAGTTTACCAAATTATGTTTCAAATATTTTATCCTAATTAATGAGTATTTTGTTAAAATTTTTCTAGGCATACACACACTTGTGCATGTAAACTAAGGTTAAGATATGGGGTTAAACCATGATTAGCAACCATGGTGGACTAACCACTTCCTTAAGCCATTTTAAGTCTTGTATTAAGTTATTTTGGGTTTTAAAATATGGTGGTTGTTTTCTTTTTTTATTTATGGAAATGATTGTTCTTGTGTTGACTTGGTGTGAGATAGAGAGAGTGCATCATAGGGCATGATGGCCTTGCCATGCCTCATTAAATGAAGAGAGAAAGAGGGGTTGATACTTGATGCCATAATTTCCTTGCCTCTCAATTATTTCTCACTTCCCTCATTCTCTCACTCACCCATACTCTCACATACACACACACACTCAGCTGTGAGCAGCGGCAACAACAACAACACCTTTAGCAGCAACAAACACAACAGCACCATCAGCAGCAGCATGGAGCAGCATCAGCAGTAGCAGCTCCAGCAGTCACAGTAGCTGTTCCCATCCTCTCCTCCTCTTTCCTCCCGCTTCCTAAGGTCATTGCGGGGTATAATTCTTAAACCTACTTCATTGTTTGCTAAGTGGTGTAGAATTAGTTTCGGTTTGTGTTAAAAGTAGAATTAGTGTTTGATTTGGTGATTTGTGTGAAGTTTGGTTCAAGTGATATAAGTGTTGGTTAGCCTAGCCCAATTAGGTGTTATTAAGACCATGTAGACCTAGGTAAACCCCAGATTACACCAAAATACCATATGGTTTCAATTTGTACAAAATTTATCGTTTTTAAGTGAAATTTCACCTTTCTGTGATCTGCTTTAGACCCGGTCACTTTAAAGAAAAATTGAGGAAACTGGAGAACATTGGATAGATCCTGACCACACACACCAAGCACGAAGCACCCATTCAACTTTTAGGCCGCCGGTTTATTCATTCTGGCCGCAATTTGCGGCCAGATGAGGGAAGTTTTGGGTTGGGTCTGTGTGGGCAGGAGTCTGCTGTTATTTCTAGGCCAGTGGTATGTCTAATTTTGTGATTTTCTAACCTGGGTAAAATCTGGAACGTTATATCGTATTTCTAGAAAGTTTGGTTCACGCGATACGCGCGATACGGAAGAGGGTTCTGTGATTCAGCGTATCGCAGCGTGTCGGGATGAGTTTTAGACGCTTATACACGTTTAGCGTATCGTACACGCACGCATTTAGTTCGCGACGTGAGCGTATCGTTTAGCTTAGATATCGCGTCTTGCGAGGTGGTTGCTTATATATGGATTCTTGTGTAATTCCAGGTTTGCAGGAGGGTACGTCGGACGAACCTAAGAAAAGGAAGCAGGTGGTCGGCTACGAGTAGCGCACGACCAGGTGAGTAGATTTAACATCTACGGGAAAATCGCCCGTATGGCGTTAAGTGTTAGGGCATGTTAGGATATTAGATTGTAGATGTTCATATGGACTGTAGTAGCATACCTTATTGTTGCATGTAGAAATGATAGCATAGGACACTACACTGTCACTAACGGTTCAAGTTGCTTGAGCACGATTTATATGCTACACTCACACCGTTAGTGATTGCCATGACACTCACATTATGGGATTTCTATAAATCATATATCATACTGATTCCGCTTTTTTGAAGTTGTCATGATTTGCTGCATAACAGCATATGTTATATCCATATTTTGGCACATATACATCACATACCCATACTTGTACCACATACATGATATCTTCATACCTGCGCACATGCACACTGTATACTCATACCAGTGCACACATATATTGATATCTTCATACCTGGGCACATGCACACTGTATACTCATACCAGTGCACACATATATTGATATCTTCATACCTGCGCACATGCACACTGTATACTCATACCAGTGCACACATATATTGATATCTTCATACTTGCTTAGATTTACGCATTGAGATATGTTGTTTCCATGTAATTCTGGATTTGGGGAACCGTGGGTATTTCAAAAGAGAATAGTTAATTATTTCAAAACCCGGTTTCCCCTTGATATGATATTTCAGTGCGTCAACCATGTGTTTTCTCGGTGCTAGAGTGATATATGTGAATCCGAATCGAGGAGTTGGATGAGGCCGATTACGGGTACATGGTGGACCCGGTATGGTACCCCGGGGCGAGAACGGTTTCGCTGTGTAGTAGACGGTGAGCCTGGCAGAGGGACTACTACCTACCAGTGATTGGTTGGACCTGGCGGTTATCTGGAGGATACTGACCAGAGTCGATAGATGGATATGGGACGACTCGTACTGCCGGGGCCGAGGGCCGATACCGCAGACAGAGCCCGTGGGCTGATCCGGACTGACGGATGCCCTATACAGGAGGATTTGCGTGTCGATGCTTGGCACGAGTATTGCTTGATGTTTTGGGTGCCGATGTTGGGCACTCACGATTATATTAGATTTACAGGATTTGAGGACCGAGGAGGATGACGACGCCTGAGTAGTATTGGGATTTGGGTGCATTGATGGGTACCGATTATACTTTCCACGATGACATTACGTGTAGATGTTATATTTCCCATGCTCAGTATGTAGTAATTGATATCTCATCCTGTATCTATTGTACCTGATATAGTACACATGCTTGCACGATCATTGCATACCCTGTTTATTCTATATAGGGTTGTTAGATTGCATTGCTATACCTGATTATCACATATCTTGCTCATCACATGGAGATGTTATTAGATCGCACTTATTGCATGATTTGAGCATCCAGTTCATCATATAGATATTATCTGTTGGCATAGGTTAGAGTATCGCAGCACATGAATACTCGCGATTACCTTTATATGTTATCTTCTATTCACGAGTTGGCAACTCACCCCCGTTGTGCCACAGTGTTTGCAGGTTGCCCTTCGTAGTAGTCGTGGCAGGCTGCGTTCTTGCATCTTTTGACACAGATACCCCTACAATTGGTGTACTAGCTCTTTTGCTGATAGGTGGGTTTTGTGCGGTATCTGTTTATCTTTCAGTTATGTACATTGTTGTATCTAGTACTCTCCATCTACCACTTATGTTTTGACTTAGAGACCAGTTGTGAGGACGATGTATATTATTTTGTATTCTGATGTCGATCTTGTTGTGAGCCGACTTTACTTATGCAGTTATTCTATCTGTGATGATTCCCACTTGTTGCTCATTTTCTTCGCTACGGCGTCATATATTGTTATCTTGGCGATTGTTCACTTAAGAATTCTTAACATTTTTAGTTAATGCTTCCATTTAAAGTTTAAAACACTCTATACTTTTATTGGTTTTGACTTTTGGGTTTCGGCTTACTTAGCCGCGTTACGCCTGTAGACGTTACGTGGTTAAGTGTCGGTCACGGGCCAAACTTTGGGTCGTGACGGATACTCTTTCCTGTTTGGTTTTCTACTTCATGTTTATACTCCTTGAATTTCTCGAAAGCTTCAGACTTATGCTTTATCGAATACACATGACCGAATCTTGAGAAATCATCATTAAAAGTTATGAAGTAAGAAAATCCTCCTCTTGCATGTGTAGACATTGGCCCACATACATCACTATGTATGAGGCCTAGGAGCTCAGTAGCTCTTCCTCCGTGTCCTGTAAACGGAGTTTTGGTCATTTTACCTTTGATACAAGACTGGTAAGTTGCATAAGATTTATACTAAAAAGAATTTAAATATCCATCTTTATGAAGCTTGTTTAGTCTTGTTTCGTTAATATTGTAAGTGCACGGCGGCGCCCCGGCCGTCAATCCGACGGCCAAACGCGGAAACGGAGATAAACTTTAATTTTTGCGGACTTAGCAAAACCGACACCACCGCGCACTAAACCCCGGATCGTGCCATTAAACTAGTCTAAGCAAACAAGAGGAAAGGTTAGAGATGTACCGACTGATCCGAGTCCTCCGGTCTTCATCTCCACTCCGATCTCCTCGCGGGATCTCCGTCCATCTCCTCCTCGTCGGAAAGGGCACCACGAAGCCGGGTACTTTTACGGGCTCCCACCTCAATACCGAGGCAACTCGGGCGCGAAGTAGGCTAGCCGACGCGTCCAAGATTTGCTGTAGAATTATAGAGTAGAATCACAGTCTCTTTTGGGGTTTGTTGCCATTTGTGGATGATGGAGGAAACAAGACAAGAAAAATGGTGCTTGCATTTTTCTTAACATGAAATGAGATCAAGAAAATGAAACACTCTCAAGGATGAAGATGAAACTTTCTTCTTCTCTTTTCTTTCTCTCTTTCTTTTTCTCAACCATGAATAAAACTCTCTCATCAAGTAAGAATAAAAATGGTGGAGCAAAAACAATATGATAGCAAGAGGGAAAGTGGTGACCACATCCTAAAACATAATCATCACTAAATCAACATCAAACCTCACTTCATTTCTAATCTCATCAAATCTCATAAATGCATGAAAAGCAAAGATTTTTATCATATCAAACCTTATGCAAATAAATCCTCCACAAAGTGTAATTTGCTAAACTGCAAATTACCCCCTCCATCAGAAAAGTCCGGCCGGGAAAGAACAAAGGAAAACCGGCCGGAACGGAATGCAAACTGGCAACTCCAGAAAACTGGTCCCGTAATAAATTACAGGAAAACCCCGATACTGTGCATACACACCCGCATCTGTATTCCGACCGGATACAAATGCAATGAGACAAAAATCTACACTGTACTATACTAGGATCCGGCTTAAACCAAAGCCGGCTAGTAATATCCGTCCGATCCTGATCCGTACAATACCGCACGTATCTGATCGAACCCTGACATATAACCATATGGCCACTAGTACAAACCGTCCGATCCTGATCCGTGCAGTACCGCACGTATCTGATCGGACCCTGCCATATCTCCATACGGCCTCTACAGCGTTTCGCCCGAAAGCTTGAGTAACTGAAAGTGTGGTGGACTCTAAAGACTCGTCAATACTATGGCTGTGGATTTAACCACTAGCACGTCAGAGGTATAAGCCAATACGTGACGGGCCACCAGCTATTGACTAAAAGGGACGTCGATGAGTGAACTCATCCTGACACCCTACTGAGCCTGTCAGTGACAATATCCGTACAGTCCGGTCCGTTCGTCTATGAGCATCGCATGTCGGGCCTAAGGGGTTGGTAAAAGTCAGACCCCCAAAAGCGGTACAAGTCGTGTCGGAGTGTAGCCCAGAACACCCTGAGATACTACTGGAATACCTACCAGTAAATCTCCTGCCTTGGCCAAGGTCTTCGTGTAATGGCTCTCCTAGACACAGCGCGACCTCACCCCCAATACCGGGAGAGACGAACCCCTGAAGATCCGCTCACTTCCTCCATGTGGCTCGGGACTGTACCCAACTAAAACCTGTTTGCACGACTCCTTTGAGCCGTGGTAGGGTAGTAATCAAAGCACAGTGGGAACTCACACGAGACAAATGACGATCCCCAGGTCGATGAACTAACCTGTACACATGTCACCTGGGAACTGCTATCTAACGTCAGGTATAAGACCAACTAGCATGTTCCCGGCGAGTCCTGTCCGGTGTACTCATAACCCAATGAGCACCTGTATACATCTTAGGTGATCCAACTGACACCAGTGGCTTGTGAGACCGGCCACCGCCCCTCGTCGGGGTCTCGACTGTATACACTAGTCAACTCTGGAGAATCGATGCCCTGTCTCGAATCTCCCACGACTAGGGACCTTTTAAGGATGTGCTTGTAGACCCCCAGATCCCACTTATATGATCGCCCTCATACTGCTGGTGGTCAAGCAAGAATCCTAGGGGCTCTATCAACATGCAATAGCGACCTGTCAGGTCACCTAAAGCAGTACACGATGATAAAGGTAAACCAGATAGCATACTATCATCTCGAGTAAGACTGTCGTACCGGGGTAGGTCCTCCCTCAATCATTGCAATCACGTGCCTGTGATCCAATAATTGACTCTGAGGGCACTATCTCCAATAATCTCCCACTTGCACTCAAGGCTAATTATTGCGATGTCGCATACTCACAGCCCGTGTGATACCGAACACCCAACTCCTCTACTGGTCAGTCTCACAAAACTCGTTTGTGAAACTATTGCGTTCAAGGAATAGCCTCAGCGAATGGATCCGCCTTGATGTTTCTTTCTATGTCTCTCTTTCTTTTTCTCAAGTTCGCGGAGAAAGCCATCTCCCGAAATGAGCAATGCCTGTCTTAGAATGTCTGGATGTCTGATGGGACCTAGCTCATGAATGAACTCCAAATCCAAACTTCTTAGACTGTATCGTCAACTGAACTTAATCAGTATCCTGCGCCATGCCACCCTCAGTATTGCCTTGGACCACCTGCCCAAAATACTGCCCCTCGTCAGAGGGAAAAACTATAACTCTGACAATCTCCTTGTCGTCCAGGTCACCTTGGAAGCCTGGAATGATAATCGTCTCCTAAAGGAGGCAGCCGTTATCATATCCCTAGAACATTCACTTATGTTCTAAAACTGCTTCCGACTGTTTCTCCAGGATTGGATCAATGTCAACTTATTGCATCTAGTGCAAGAACAACATCTGGTGTGGTACTTGACATCTCTTGATTGACTCAATTGCCTAAGCAAGTGATCTGCCAATCATGCACATCCCTCTCTACTTTAGTCTATAAGACACCTTTAGAGAGGGTGACTCCATCACCTGCAGGTACACTACCGTGCCAGGAATCGTCCATTCTAAATACTCATAGAATGCTGTCCAAGTACCCAGATTGGGAAACCACCCAAATCTAGATCTAAAACCATAGATCTAGTAACCAGAATGTCTGATATAATGTCCAAGTCCTATGTGGAGAAAACACTGTGTGACGACCAAAGTATAACCGATCGTAGTATAGGAATATCACTTCCTACTACCTTCTCAACAGATCCATCCCCTATTCTGATGACGTCAAACCTATGACTGTCACATCAGAAATAGATGATCTATCTCCGCTATATCTGCTTTAGTCTATAAATAGACATAAGCCTGATGTCCACCAATGCTTCCGCTTCTCCCACTGACTACGACAACCCTATGGCAGAGTCATACAGACGTGCACTTCTAAAGCAAGTTTAGAACGACGCTATACTCATCCTCCTGCCGGGTCTCGCAGCCTGGAACAACAACAATGGCAAGTGTGGGTAAAAAGGAACTTCCCTGTCACCGTCCTTGAGGCTACCGTAGTACCTCTCGGGTGCCTGAAGATAGCCACCTTATCTGCGGAGTGGCCAATGGAATGTCAAATCAGATTGAATCTTTAGGTTCCTTATCAAATCTTCAGTAATCGTTTGCGGTTCTGGTATCACTTCCAGTTCTACCATACTCCCACTGCTGTTTTTGAAAAAAAAAATCCATTTTTAATAAAACTGTGGCGAGTCTTGAACAATATTTCTATTGATCTCCCAGATGGTAGAAAAGTCAACCCTCGTCATAGCCTGGGTCAACCTACAAACAGCCATTACAGAAACGTGCCTTGAGTTATCCAGAGTCTGGTTTTAATCATAAGCCGGACAACTCCCCGTACCTTAACAATGTTAAGATATGAACTGTACTATATCCAATATAGAACCAGAGTCACTGATTTAATTGAACCAGATTCAAATCATGCAACTATCTCCAGTGCATGTCAACTAAATGGAAGGGGGCCGATCAGCGTTACTCAACTTAGGAATACTTCCAATTATGAGTAACCCGAAAGAGAAGCAAGTTCTCTTAACCATTACTATCAACTGAATACCATGTACAAGTATCTATATCTTTGATCACTTTGAAGAATCCCGATACTTGTAACACCTGGTTCTCTACCTTATTCTTATACCTATAACTTCTCAAAACTTCGACCCTGTGTTTCTATGAAACACCTGTCTAAGAACTAGAGAAGTCATAAGTAAACAGAATACAGTACGAGGACCAACCCCTCTGTCCTTGTGGACACTGGACAATATACAATACTCTGTATAAGTCCCCTGAGTCTGGTGACTCTTTCACTGTGTGTTGTCAGTTGAAAACTGTACTTATGGTTAAGAAGAGTTACACCGTTGTTCAATGCTCCTTACCTAACCATCCACTGATATAGGTAAATGTCATCGACATAATATCAAAAGGTATATCTCACTCTATGAAAATAGACGTATAGATATATCAATTTGAAATTGGTGCACAACAGCGGATATTCAAAACCAAATATTTGCCGACCGGCAAACAACCCAGGTGGCATCCTCAAATATCACCAATTACAACGAATCCCGATATAATGAGGATGATCACCCAATTCCCAATAACGTACTTCCACTCATCATCTGTAAAACCATACAGATGTGAGAATTATACCTGGTAAATACATACCCTGGAGTAAGTGTCTAATCGGGAAATCAGTTTTCCATTAACATTACACAGTTGAACTGAAACATTGAACTGTTTCGTTGGGGTATCCTGGTATTCCTAGTAATGCCTCTACCATTATCCAGATTCACAACTATAACCGTATAATTCTTTGCCACCTCTCCAAATCCCTTCATATGTCTTTAGTCATTACCTTCTGTACACCCCTTTAGGCCAAATGGTTTTCTTCCTTCCCTACCGTTCGGCACCAGCCTATGGTTTGGAAGAAGACTATCCAAAAGGCATAAAGGGTGTACTGTCCTAATCCTAGGAGCACTCGCATCGCGAGAGAAGGCGAAGATAAAAGACACCTGAATGTACTTTATTCCTATTTCTCCTGAACCAGGATCCATCCCCGAACTGGAACAAGTTCCTTTCGAGTTCGTATATAACCATACGATGGATTATCCAATAAAATGGGATCTTCGTAGTGATACGGAGTGTCCTGGAGAAATACGAAGGTGATTTAGGATTGGCGAAGAAATACTTGGTTTGGTCGTGAATAGCAGTCGCAATTTACTTTGCCCTCTTACTAATCCCTTGCTTTGTCTGAACTTAATACCTTCTATACACCGTTTAGGCTAACTGGTTTTCTTCATTCCCTACCGGTCGGCACCAGCCTATGGTTTGGAAGAAGACTATCCAATTTGCATAATAGGTGTACTACTCCTAAACCAAGGAGTACTCGCAACCTGAGAGAAGGTGAAAAGAAAAGACAACTGAATAGTCCTATCCGTTTTCTCCAGAACCGGAAACCATCCTCGAATAAATTCCTTCGAGTTCGTATCTAACCATACGATGGTTTTGTCCAATGGAAGTGGACGTTCGTAGTAATACGGGGTGTCCTGGAGAAAAGGGTAAAAGTAGGAGTGGCAATGAGGTCTGCAACTCTGACAATCCAAAAGCCAGTGTTAAGAAAGTTCGGTCAACATGGTCACTGAGTCATAGTCTAGGGTCGGGTCAAAGGTCGCTGCCAGAGAGATAGAGAAAAGAAACACTCAGCGTGCACTCTAACCTAGATCAGAATGGTTATCACTTTTTCTAATCTGGAAGCCTCCCACTGTACCTCAAATTCTCCTCCAAACCTGAAAGAAGAATTAGTCGGGGTCACCCGAGGAGTAAACCAACTCATCAGTGGGAATCGGGATCCAACTCTCATCGCATGATAACGTGACGGAATCCGCTCACGGTATCACACTCCAGAAGGTATGAGCATATCTGGCAAGTTTCAGTTCTTTTGAAACTCCCGATGTGATTTCTGCCCCATGCTCTTATGACCTTGACGAAGGTCAACAAATCATAAGTCACATGTCAAGTTCCACCCGTCATTGTCCAAGTTAATTTGAACCCACCCGTACAAGCCCTTGACGAAGGTCAACAAGGCTATACGACTGTCCCAAACCAACGCATCTATCTATGCAGCAGAAAAGCAACAAGCAGCTACCATGCACTATGCCTTGACGAAGGTCAACAAACATAGCATGAATACTACTTGCTACTCGTCTGAAATGACGGAGGGCTACGAATGGTTTCTGGCGAAAACCTTTAACGTAATGAACTTGATATCGTTGAAGGAACGGATAGCTTTTTAGAAAATATAGTGACGAAAACCTTTACTAAAGAGGTCACTCCCGGTGAAGGGATCTCGGCTCTTTCCCCGTAGAATGGGGTGCAGGATATTCCAACTGAATACCACGGTGCAAAGCAAAAGTAATCGGCTATAGTGAAGTTAATGCCCTGACGCAAACTTCTGTCCAAGGGGTCACTCCCGGTGAAGGGATCTCGGCCCTTGCCTCGTCAACTGAGGAGCAGGATATTCCAAATGAATACCACGATGCAAAACAAAAGTGAACGTCCTTGCAATAACAGCTTTTTGAAAAGTGTTCCAACAACATCAGATTAGGTTTTTTTTAACTTGCATTGATCCGAATCAACGCAGTCCCATCAATTAATCACACCACAAAGAACGAAAATATACTGACGTACGTATATGCCATCCGCATTCGTCACTGGGTCCCGTCATCACTCGTTAGGTTAGCTTACTAACGACAGAGCGGGGACTGGACTAGCGCGGATGAAAAACATATACAACATCTACTAATATATATACCAATATATAGTATTTCGCTCAAGGCGTGAAAAGAAATGCAACATCACAGAAATGTACAGCATCACAGAACAATACAGATATCTGGGATCCCCGGGTTTCACAGAGCCACTACTGAAACCCGACGTTCCCCTGGTCGTGTGGATAGCCTGTGCAATGAAATCCTAGACCCCTACGGGCGCGGCAAGTTACCCGCCAAAACCTGAAGCGAGGCAGCCCCCTTCAGCTCCGTGAATGGACCACCCAGCACTCCACGGAATCCGGCAACTTGGGCACCCCTCCTGGGTCAACCTGTACCCCCTACGAGTGCGGCGAATAGCCCGCCAATCCCAGAGTGAATCCCCCTCTGTCCTAATGCCATGAGATGCGGGCTTGTTGCCCTCCAGAACCCGGCCATCCGTGCACCCCACCGCGGGGTAATCCTAGTACAGAAAGTAAAATATACATACACCGGGTACATCGACCGCAACCATGTCGTGCCCCAAAATAATAATACAAACAGGCAGTGACGGCAGTCCACATGTCGGACGCTCGCCCCGCAATATCAAATGTACATAATACAACAACACTGTACTAGCATTGCATCCAGGCTATCCCCCACGACCGATCCGCAACATCACAGCATAAACATAGAACATCAACGTGAAAGTCACGTTCGCAAATCCGTCTAACCGGGCTATAGCAGTTAGACCGGATTTACCGATCGAGTGACATTCACGGTCGCAGATATAATGTAAATACTGTGAAAAATGTGTTTAAAATTTTCCAATTGACCAAAAATTAACAAGTGGGCCCCCAATCAAAACTGTAGCACTCACAGAAAACCTGGGCCCAATTTTAATATTCCAAAACCCATATTTTAAGCCCAGAAATCCTCTGTAAAAAATTGGTGCAGTGATCTCCACAGTGTGCGGCGGAAGGGCGGCGGAATAAGGGTATGTGCGGCGGTTCCGCGCTCCCACTGTGGAATCACTTCATCGAAATTTTATAGAGTTCTTAGATTTTCCAGTACATCAATATTTTACAACCTGAAAAATTTTTCGAGACCAAAATATTTCAACAGAAACTGATGCTAACAAAAATGTAGATTTTGGAGTTTTGGTCGATCGGAAATGCAAAAACACATCAAACGAAGCTAGACGAAGTTAATGGCGAGGCTCTGATACCACTGTAAGTGCACGGCGGCGCCCCGGCCGTCAATCCGACGGCCAAACGCGGAAACGGTGATAAACTTTAATTTTTGCGGACTTAGCAAAACCGGCACCACCGCGCACTAAACCCCGGATCGTGCCATTAAACTAGTCTAAGCAAACAAGAGGAAAGGTTAGAGATGTACCGACTGATCCGAGTCCTCCGGTCTTCATCTCCACTCCGATCTCCTCGCGGGATCTCCGTCCATCTCCTCCTCGTCGGAAAGGGCACCACGAAGCCAGGTACTTTTACGGGCTCCCACCTCAATACCGAGGCAACTCGGGCGCGAAGTAGGCTAGCCGACGCGTCCAAGATTTGCTGTAGAATTGTAGAGTAGAATCACAGTCTCTTTTGTGGTTTGTTGCCATTTGTGGATGATGGAGGAAACAAGACAAGAAAAATGGTGCTTGCATTTTTCTTCACATGAAATGAGATCAAGAAAATGAAACACTCTCAAGGATGAAGATGAAACTCTCTTCTTCTCTTTTCTTTCTCTCTTTCTTTTTCTCAACCATGAATAAAACTCTCTCATCAAGTAAGAATAAAAATGGTGGAGCAAAAACAATATGATAGCAAGAGGGAGGTGAGTGTAGGAAGCAAAAGTGGTGACCACATCCTAAAACATAATCATCACTAAATCAACATCAAACCTCACTTCATTTCTAATCTCATCAAATCTCATAAATGCATGAAAAGCAAAGATGCTTATCATATCAAACCTTATGCAAATAAATCCTCCACAAAGTGTAATTTGAAAAACTGCAAATTACCCCCTCCATCAGAAAAGTCCGGCCGGGAAAGAACAAAGGAAAACCGGCCGGAACGGAATGCAAACTGGCAACTCCAGAAAACTGGTCCCGTAATAAATTACAGGAAAACCCCGATACTGTGCATACACACCCGCATCTGTATTCCGACCGGATACATATGCAATGAGACAAAAATCTACACTGTACTATACTAGGATCCGGCTTATACCAAAGCCGGCTAGTAATATCCGTCCGATCCTGATCCGTACAATACCGCACGTATCTGATCGAACCCTGCCATATAACCATATGGCCACTAGTACAAACCGTCCGATCCTGATCCGTGCAATACCGCACGTATCTGATCGGACCCTGCCATATCTCCATACGGCCTCTACAGCGTTTCGCCCGAAAGCTTGAGTAACTGAAATTGTGGTGGACTCTAAAGACTCGTCAATACTATGGCTGTGGATTTAACCACTAGCACGTCAGAGGTATAAGCCAATACGTGACGGGCCACCAGCTATTGACTAAAAGGGACGTCGATGAGTGAACTCATCCTGACACCCTACTGAGCCTGTCAGTGACAATATCCGTACAGTCCGGTCCGTTCGTCTATGAGCATCGCATGTCGGGCCTAAGGGGTTGGTAAAGTCAGACCCCCAAAAGCGGTACAAGTCGTGTCGGAGTGTAGCCCAGAACACCCTGAGATACTACTGGAATACCTACCAGTAAATCTCCTGCCTTGGCCAAGGTCTTCGTGTAATGGCTCTCCTAGACACAGCGCGACCTCACCCCCAATACCGGGAGAGACGAACCCCTGAAGATCCGCTCACTGCCTCCATGTGGCTCGGAACTGTACCCAACTAAAACCTGTTTGCACGACTCCTTTTAGCCGTGGTAGGGTAGTAATCAAAGAACAGTGGGAACTCACACGAGACAAATGACGATCCCAGGTCGATGAACTAACCTGTACACATGTCACCTGGGAACTGCTATCTGACGTCAGGTATAAGACCAACTAGCATGTTCCCGGCGAGTCCTGTCCGGTGTACTCATAACCCAATGAGCACCTGTATACATCTTAGGTGATCCAACTGACACCAGTGGCTTGTGAGACCGGCCACCGCCCCTCGTCGGGGTCTCGACTGTATACACTAGTCTACTCTGGAGAATCGATGCCCTGTCTCGAATCTCCCACGACTAGGGACCTTTTAAGGATGTGCTTGTAGACCCCCAGCTCCCACTTATATGATCGCCCTCATACTGCTGGTGGTCAAGCAAGAATCCTAGGGGCTCTATCAACGTGCAATAGCGACCTGTCAGGTCACCTAAAGCAGTACACGATGATAAAGGTAAACCAGATAGCATACTATCATCTCGAGTAAGACTGTCGTACCGGGGTAGGTCCTCCCTCAATCTTTGCAATCACGTGCCTGTGATCCAATAATTGACTCTGAGGGCACTATCTCCAACAAATATGACCAAGTCTACAATGCCAAAGAAAAGCTTCATTTATATCTGAAAATTTTCTTTTATTTGTATGTTGTAGGTTGAGAATTGTGTGTTGATTAAGGACGTATATCCCGTATTTAGTGTACCACAACCAATCAACTCTTGATTATGTCTAATGTTCATAACATTGTGTTGCACAACAAAATGATACCCTTCATTGTCTAACAAGGAAACAGATATAATATTACAAAGCATACTTGGCACAAAATAACACGTGTTCAAAACCAATATACAACCCGTCGGCAACCCTAGGTGATACTCTCCCACTGAAACTGCATCTACATTGGAACCATTTCCAACTTGGAGAGTATGATCACCTGTCTTCAAAACTCTGCTATTTCTCAACGCCTGAACAGCATTGCAAATATGAGAACCCGAACCGGTATCTAATACCCAGGAAGCAGTGTTAATAGAAAAACATTTTTCAATTACGAACACACATGAAGCTGAAGCATCACCATGCTTCTTCTTGAGTTCTAGGTACTCAATACAATGCCGCTTCCAGTGTCCCGTCTTTTTGCAGTGTAAACATTCTCCTTTCCCCGATTCCCCAACCTTAGACTTGCCTTTCCCTTTAACCTTATTGACTCCGCCCTTAGGTTTGGTGGGTTTCTTCTTCATCTTTCCCTTGGCCTTAGCCTTCGGGCGAGAGGAGGAGGATGGCCCAACACTCATAACGGGAGGCTTCACTGACTTCAGTGTGCTCTCTGCACTCCTTAATATATTAAGGAGTTCAGGCAGTTCCTTTTCCATGTTGTGCATGTTGAAGTTAACTATGAACTGAGCAAAGGTGGAAGGGAGAGACTACAGAATAATATCCGTATATTGTTCATCGTCCATTGTCCACTCAAGGTCCTCAAGCTCTTCTATAATAGCTATCATCTTCAAAACATGGTCTCCTACTGGTGTGCCAGAGGACATTCGCATCTGAAACAGCTTTCTAGATGCTTCGTATCGTAATACGCGAGATTTCACTCCATAAAACTCTTTTGTATGGAGGAATATGGATTGTACGTCTAAATTCTCGTGCTGCTTCTGATGTGTGTTATCCATCGATGCAAGCGCGAGGCATTTAGCCGTGGCACAGTCAGCGTCCCATGTCTTGCGGTTTTCCCTTTCCGCAACTGAAGGTTTAGGACTTAGGGTGGGCGGGGTTGGAGCCGTGAGGACATATGATACTTTATCATAAGTCAAGGCAATGTTTAGATTCCTCAGCCAGTCTTTATAGTTGGTCCCATTCAGCTTGTTTTTATCTAATAGAAGTTTAAGTCCTGTCATAGGTATCTGCCATTAAGAGAGAGAAAAGAATACACTTAGCGAAAGCTCTTGCAAAGATCAGATTGGTTAATATCTTGTCTAATCGATGTCTCCCACAGTTTTTATCAAATTTTCTTTAAAACCTTTTAAAAAGAAAACTAGCCGGGATTAATTACATTCTACAACTTCGCTAACCGTTCAGCCAGGCCAGTGCCGGTACTTGAGGGGGGTTCCCCGTGCTTTCGCACGGACCTAATTAAAATAGACCATATCTTCCCAGAGGCTAGCCCCGTTTGACACCTTTCTAGACAGCTACTGAGTTAGATAATTGTAAATTGCAAAATTCTCCCGGGAGCAACATTTGCTGGCAGTGGGATCGGGATCCTACTATCATATAGAAGGTATACAATCTCATTGTAAATTTCAACTCTTGAAATTCCCGATATGATTTTTACCCCTAGTACTCATGACCTTAACTAAAGTCAACATATCATAAGTACTAGTCAAGTTCTTCCCGTCATTTCGTGATTAACTATACCCACCCATATGACCCAAAACTAAAGTCAACATAATCATATGAATGTCCTAACTAATCTGCATCATATGCAGTGTAGGAAGACATCACTTAGCTACCGTTCACTGCGCCATCACTAAAGTCAAAATACGCAGCACGAATACTAAGTACTCTACTTCCTAAAATGACGGAGGGCTGCGGATAGTTTTTAAGAAAACTTTTAACGCTTTGAACTTGATATGGTTGTAGAATCTAATGCGTTTAAAAGGAGTGGCTTAAGCTCCGCATTTTGAAACTTGCTTTTTCATAAAAGGCCGAGTGTGTTTCAAATTCGATTCTACAACATCTTTTTAGGTTCATTTATCTTTTACATTAATCTCTTTAATGTAGTCCCATCATTTAAATCCTAAGCCATCACAGAAAGAAAAGAAAATATAACGTACGCTTATGCCACTCGCATTCACCACAGTGTTCTGATATGCACCGTTTGGTTACTTAACTAACGGCATACCAGGACAGGGCTAGCGCGGGTGGAAAACATAAGCGACGTCTATTATATATCATATATATAATATCGCATTCGTCTCATGTAGGGTTGCTATGCACGCGCACAAGGGTCTACGAGGCATCAACCATGCCCGATTAAAAATTTAGCTGTGCCGAACAACCCGAATACGGATCTTTAAACTAGAGATTAGGCGAAAACTAACATGTTAACAACTTTAACACTAAGTGAGAGGGATTACAACCTTTGTAGATCCGGTCCTTCACTTCATATGCTCCGTGTTGTGGTCCCTTCGCTGCGATCATCGGGTTCCGGACTCTCGAGAGGTTCCACGAAGAGAAAGATGCAACCTTTGCTTCCGATCTTCGATACTAAGATGATCTACCTTGAAGTTTCGTTAACACAAGCTAACACTCATGAAATGATGTGAACACCCTCATCTAAATGGCAAAGGAAGATGAGGATGTGAAGTAGGATTTTTGCTCTCTTTATTTATCTTTTTCTCATATTTATTCATCACAAATTTCAAAACAAGAAAGCTTTTCAAGAAGAACTCAAGGAAGAAGAAGAATAGTGATCATTTTCTTTTGTGATTAATAATGAAAGGATTAATATGAAAAATAATGCAACCATGGTTGACTTAACCATTGTAAGGAATTAACCAAGGGTTAGGGTTTGGGTTGAGTTAAGAATGAGTCACTTGAAAATATCTTTTCCAAAACAAAAAAAAAGAAAAGAAAACCTTCTAGAATCTACTAGAAGTCATTAACCCAAATCAAACCCTAATCTTGATTAATCTTTACTAAACATGTTGCATTAGTTATCATATCATGTTACACTATTATATATCACATATATAACATTTATTGTAACCAAATAAAATAATACAATTAACATATATCGCATATATATCAATGTATTACCCGAGTGAGAAAAAGAATCTTTTAGTGAGCTAATATTAGTTAATGTAATTTAATATATCATATATATTATTATACATTAAATTATCGAATCAACACTTGATCCGACAATCCGGCTATATCGCATATAACTGACTAATATTTATCCGTACCGATTCATCGAATCAACACTTGATCCGATGACCCGGCTGATATCAAATATCGCGAGAATATAATACGGTATCACATATCGCATTATCCTCGGTTCCGCACATATCACATATGTGCTCCTACTCCGTTTTGCCTGAGCCAAGAAACCTCTGTGTAGGACTCTAAAGAATCGTCAATACGCCGGCAGTAGGTGATGATTATATCAAACACCCACAAGCTGCAAGCGGTCAGCTAAACATAACAGCTACCCAGGTATTGAGCGCTCAGAAGATCAACAAGCAAGCCTGTACGTTCTCCTGTGAATCCAAACAGTAACACTCCCGTACAGTCCGGTCTCGTCGTCTGATATGTCGCATATCTCGCCTAGGGGTGGTAAACGTCAGACCCAAGTAGCTCGATAAGTCGTGTCGATATGAGATCTATAACAGTTCGAGAAACTACTGATAACACTTACCAGTAAATCTCAGCAACCCTGGCCAGGGATTTTCGGTTATAGCCAATCGAACACAGCACAACATTAACTCCCTATACCGGGAGAGACGAATCCCCTCTTATCGCTCATTGCCTCCATGTGATTCGGGACTGTAACCAAAAGCCACCTTTTTGCACGCCCTCTTGGACGTGGTATGATGGAAATCAAAGCATAGTGGGAATCACACAAGACTCTATGACGATCTCGGGTCAACAGACTACTCTGTACCAGTGTCACCGGAGAACTGCCATCTGACGTGAGGTATAATACCATCTGGGAGTTCTCGGCGAGTCCGTCCAGTGTACCCAGTCTCCACTGAGCACCCGTACACCATCCTTGATGTCAAACACCGATGGATATGCGATCATCCATCGCCCATCATATGGGTCAAGATGCGTATACGCTAGTCTACTCTGGTGCACTGATGCCCTGTCTCGATACACCCATGACTAGGAACAATTATAGGATGTACTCGTCGACTACTGTGGCCCCACTAGTATGATCTCATCATAGTCCCAATAGTCGAGTACATATCCTAAGGGCTTTATCAACATGTAATATAGAGACAATCAGAGTACATGTTAAGATAAAGTACAACCAGATAGCATACTATCATGTCGAGCAAGAAAGTCCTCCCTATATATGTCCTAGCATCCACTACAATATACATCGTATGTACAGTAATGGCCTCTAGGGCATACATATAACTAACAATCTCCCACTTGCACTAGGGCCATCTGTTATGGTATCGCATACCCAACAATTAGCTGCGGTTGAAGTATCTCATATTCAACCATCCCGTAAAAGTCTCTACTGGGAAAAAGGCCTTTGTGAATGGATCCGCGCTGTCGTCCTCTGTGTCTGCTCTCCTAACCTCGATCTCCCTGGTGATCAACCATCTCCATGATCAGGTGATACTGCCTAAGAATTATATCTGGATTTCTGATGGGACGGTAGTTCCTTGGCTAAAGCCACAACTCCATTGTCACACAATGGTAGGAACGAAGTTCATCTCATGAACTTATAAATATCCAGACTGCCTCTTTTGGTAGCATCCTTGGTAACGATGTATCTTGCCTTTAATCTTCTAGTATGTCACGGTATCTAGCTTGGAACTCTTCCAACATACCGTCCCTCCACTGAGGGTAAAGACAATGCCTGCGACTGACATTCAGTCGTCCTTATCACCCTGGAACCATTCCAGTGATTCTCCCCAGGATCGATTGATACCATCTCACTACAACTAGTGAGTATCCTAACATCCAATTAGATCTATCTCATAGATCCAAAACCTAGGATTTAGTAGGTATCACTTTGATCCTATATGGAGAATCCTTGTGATAAGCGGAGATTGACCGAGCGTAGCATAGGAAACTCCTTCCCTATCAAGAGTATGTCATCCACGTACTCTACGAGGATCACCACCATACTCTTTACTACCTTTTTGTATATACAAGGTCATCTACCATTTTGATGAAGTCAAACTCTTTGACTACCACATCAAAACAGATGTTCCAACTCCGCGATGCCTGTTTTATCATATAAAACATCTTGCACACGTTTCCGCTACTCCCACTGTCTACGAAGCCCTCTGGCTGTGTACTTATAGACGCTATCTTCTAAATCATCATTTAGAAAAGCAGTCATGACACCCAACCACCAGATATCGTAGTCATGGTATGTAGCCGTGGCAAGTAGGATCTTGATAGACTTAAGCATAGATCCTTAGAAAAGGTTTCAACATAATCCATACCTGGTCTATGATGCAAACCTTTAACATGTCTAGCTTTGAAAGTCTCAACTTTTTTATGTACACCAAGTAATCTTCTCAAGATATACTTGCTCCTGATGGGGATTTAACCCTTCAGATAAGGCAACCAAAGTCCATACTTTGTTGGTTTATAAGGATTCCATCTCAGATCGATAAGCATCCAGCCATTCTTACAGAGTCCCACTCCTGATGGCCAGCTCGAAACTAGTTGGGTCATCATCTCATGATGCAATCCTCGCTCCCACTGTCATAGAGAAACTGAAGTATCTCTCAGGTGGGTGAGGAACCCTGCTAGATCGGCGGAGAGGCTGAGGTTCGTTGGAAACTATTGAATCCTTTGGTTCTACCAAATTATCAGCTGCAGTTTGTATAACTGGAACATTTCCAGATCTACATAACAGACCTTGCCTCGAACTTGTCCGGATTTTTCTTTTAGACATAAGACGGACAACCCCAAATCTTAACAAGCTTAAGATATGGGCTCTTCCCTTTCCATATCATATATGAAGTGGTAGGCAACTGATTTGATTTGAACCCTATTCAATAGGTATGCAGCTTCTTAAGTGCATAACTCCCAAAAGGAAATAGGAAACTCAGCAGTACTCATCATAGAGCACACCATATCAAATAGGGTGCTATTGCTCCGCCCCGATACACCGAGGTGCTGTGGTGTATACGGAGGAGTAATGCCGAGAGAGAATCTCATTCTCCTTTAGAATAGTCCAGGAATTCCGTGCTCAAGTATTCTCCTCCTTGATCCCATCAAAGGACATAATACTTATACCCGTATTTTGGTTCTTTACTTCTAATTTATATTCTGTGAATATCTCAAAAGCTTCGGACTTGTGTTTCAGCAGGAACATATGTATGAATCTTGAGAGATCATCAGAGAATGTAAAGAAGTACAAAGAACCAGTCTTGGCATGTGTAGACATGAGACTTTCATACATCAGCATGTATCAATCCCAAGAGTTCACTAACTCTTTCTCTGTTTCCAATAAACAGAGCTGTGGTCATCTTATCTTTGTGACATGACCGACAAGTTTCATAAGATGTAAATTCAAACTAATTTAAATATGCATCTATATGTAACTTCAGCCAGTCGGGTCGCATTGATATGACCTAGTCTACAATACCTCAAGAAGGATTCATTCAATTCTGAACTCTTCCTCTTGTGTATGTTCCTTATACTAAGAACTGTAGTTTGATTTAGAACGTCAATGCTTTTAGATAACGTGCCTGAACCGATCAACTCTTGATATAGGAAATGTTCAAAACATTATCCAACAATACAAAATTATATCCTTTCTTTACTAATAAAGAGACTGATATGATTTTGTATATCAGGTTCGGTATCTAATAACATTTGTTCAGAATTAATGTATTCCGGTAATACAGGGTGACAGTGACCAACAGACTTGGCTGCAACACTTACACCGTTTTCTGCCTCATGAAACTTATCACCCGTTCTTAGTTCTCTACCTATCTGAAGCCCATGTAACAGATTACATATGCGGGATCCTGATCCGGTATCACATACCCAAGACGTAAAGGATACTGAGAAACAGTTCTGTGTAATGAACACACCCAAAGATGATGCATCAACATGCACTTTCTTCGTTTGGGCGGCACGGAAATCCGGTATTCCCCAATTTCCTGCTCTGTCTTATAACAATTATAAGTTGGAGCGGGACCAACGTTCCCCAGCTCAGTATAACAAGCGGGTTCAGTCAATATATCCGTTTTATTATCGTGATTAAGGCGTGATATAGTCGCTACCTGGAGAGAGAGAGAAGAAAACACTCAGCGTATGCTCTTGCAAGATTAGATTGGTTATCTAATATATCTAATCAGGATGTCTCCCACTGTTTTAATCAAATCTTCCATCAAACCCTAAAAGGAAAGATTAGCCGGGATTAATTACACGCTACAAGTTCGCAAATCTTTCAGCCAGGCCAGTGTCGGTACGTTGAGGGAGGTCCCCCGTGCTTTCGCACGAACCTAATTAAAGTAAACCTCGTTTTCCCAGAGGCGTAACCCCGTTGACACCTTTCTAGACACCTACTTGATCGGCTAATTGTAATGTGTAAAACTCTCCCAGGAGTAACTCTTACTCGCAGCGGGTATCAGGATCCAACTATCTCATAGAAGGTATGCAATCTCATTGCAAATTTCAACACTTGAAATTCCCGATAATATTTTACCCCTAGCGTCCTATGACCTTGACGAAAGCCAACAAACCATAGGCTACTAGTCAAGTCCAACCAGTCATTTCTTGATTGAAATAAACCCACCCGCACGACCCTTGACGAAAGCCAATAAAGCCGCACGACTACCCTAATCCAATCGCATCATTTGCAGCAGATAAGCAGCAGATAGCTACCGCACACTACACCTTGACAAAAGCCAACAAATGTAGCACGAATACTATATACAACTTATCTGAAAAGACGGAGGGTTACGACAGGTTTTTCTGAAAACCTATTGCGTAATGAACTTGATATCGTTGTAGAATCGAGTGATTTTAAATGGAGTGTTTTTTTGAGGCTTTTCTAGTTTTGCTAAAGGGGTCACTCCCGGTGAAGGGATCGTCGGCCCTTTCCTCATCGAATAAGGTGCAGGATATTTCACAAATACCACTATGCAAAGCAAGAACTATAGAAGCAATCAAAAGACAAACCGAGTTTGTAGCATCTGCCAATTATTGCTAAAGGAGTCACTCCCGGTGAATGGATCTCGGTCCTTTCCTTATCGAATAAGGTGCAGGATGTTCTACAAGGAACACCGCGATGCAAAGCAAGAACTGTAGCTACCTGTTTTTGAAAATTCGATTCCACAACATCTTAGGTTTCTTTTAGTTTCATTAATCTCATTAATGAAGTCCCATTTTATTATGCTTCACAAGCATCTCTTTTTGAAACGAAATCTGCAATATAACATATATCTCATATATATAATATAAACATTCGTCTCAGGCAGTAATATGATCTCATCACAGAATATTGCAGCAGAAGAACATATATGAAATATTGGATATACTAGGACGTCCGTGTTTTTAATACGAGCCTGTATAAAACACGGATTCCACGGTCGTGATGAATAGCCAAACCCACATCCCTAGACCCCTACGAGAGCAGCAAGTAACACTGCCAATTCTAGGGTTAGGAGACCCGGTCTCGACTCCTCGAGATGGTCTCCCACTGGACACTAGAACCCGGTTACTTGTGCTCCCCGCCTTGGGTCTACCTAATGCAGAAAAGCAAATAATATACAACGGTGACATCTTCCGCTACCTGGAAGTGCCCCAATAAAAGAATATTACATACAAATGAATTTTACATGAATGAAAAAGGAAAAACTCTCATCTCACATAAAACCCCCGGCTATTCAAAAGCGACGATCCAATACAACATATCACAGCAACTCATAATATCTCATATCATCAACGTAAGCAAGTATGCGTATCCCGATTGTCGTTGATGTATAACAACGAAGCCGGCGATACACCATATACTACGCTTACGGTCACAGAAAAGAAAGTGTAAAACTACAACAGTTGGAATCCGCAACCTCTTTAGACATCGCATGCCTAACCAAATGAATTCCTTAGACATCTCATGCCTAACTATTATAAACCCCGCATTTTAGTCTCATTATCGAAAACTCTTTTCAATATCAAGTCGGGCAATTCAACAAGATTCCCGACGTCCTGATCGAATGCTCGTCGCAAACTTTAGTAGACGGCCGCACCCCAAGATGCAGTCGACGAAGTGCACTAAGGCGGAACACCGCTGCCGCGAGCACCCGAACGGATGCTTTCGGCGACGAGGTTCTCCTACAGTCACTTGGTCGGGGCTATGGGGCGTAGCTGTCTATTAAGTTTACCCGGCGAGTATCCGCGTACTCTACGTGATTGCGACGGACTTTTGATCACATCAAAATTCCGTGGCAACCGATCATCTGAGACTAAATTGCTATGTCTATAATATTCAAATCAGTTATCTCATAACTACCTGTGGATTCCAAATATTGTATCACATTCCAGATAAATAGACAAAGTTAAACTTTCTGATCGAATCATTAAACACCCAAGATTTCCCCAATATATCTCAACACTTGAAATCAGTTTAAAAACATCCATCACATGCCACAGTACCAATGGTCCAGCCGTAGAAGGGTCAAGCCAACGCCTCACATGTGGCACGCCGTACTTCCCCAAACCCTAAGGTTCAAAAGGCAGTTCAAGACGGTCACATAATCGAGTTAAGGTTTGTTGTCTTCTAGAGGGTCCACCGAGTTCCTTGCACGACTTAGAACATTCTTAAACACGAGAAAAAATCCAACTTTTGAAAAATTTTCCGACAGGGGAAAAAGTGAGTTATTGATATCCGTTCGAACTTTTTAATAGTTTCTAAAAGTTATCCGGACAAACTAAACAAAGTTATAATATCCGATCGAAACAACGAGTCCCCAATACACCCCAGAAAACTCAACACTTGAGTGAAAAATAAAAATTCCCAGAAGAATCAGCAAGTACCAACTGTTATTACTGTGCGAAAACTAACACTTAATCCCCAGATACGGCCGCGGAACCGCCGCCAATACCCTAGTTTGGCCGCGGTTCCACGGCGCTTTGAGCGATTCAGTGTGACCTTTTTCACACGTGTCCATAGAATTCCCTGCTGATTTTTTAAGGATTTTTAATTTGGAAAAATTCACAGTTTTGAAAAATTTCCAGAAACTAGGGTATATCGGGTTTTCCGGGTTCGATCGGACTTTAAACATCGTCTAGACTTCGCCTAAAGCTCTAGCTTGGCTCTGATACCACTGTAGGGTTGCTATGCACGCGCACAAGGGTCTACGAGGCATCAACCATGCCCGATTAAAAATTTAGCCATGCCGAACAACCCAAATACGGATCTTTAAACTAGAGATTAGGCGAAAACTAACATGTTAACAACTTTAACACTTAGTGAGAGGGATTACAACCTTTGTAGATCCGGTCCTTCACTTCATATGCTCCGTGTTGTGGTCCCTTCGCTGCGATCATCGGGTTCCGGACTCTCGAGAGGTTCCACGAAGAGAAAGATACAACCTTTGCTTCCGATCTTCGATACTAAGATGATCTACCTTGAAGTTTCGTTAACACAAGCTATGTAGGGATCCTAGGCACTCTCAAGAGGTCTCACAAGGCATCAACCATGCCAATTTCAAAAAATCTAGGTGCCGAGAAACCCGACTACGGATCGTTGGCTAGATATCTAGGCGAAAATGAAATCTAGTTAACAACTTAACAAAAAGGAAACGGAAATACAACCTTTGTAGATCCGGTGCTCCACCTCCATAGCTCCGCAACGAAGTCCCCTCGCTGTCCTGGTGAATTCCCGGGCTCTAGCGTCGGCTTCATCGGAGAATAGGCGAGCTAGGTCGTCGATGTCCATGCCGAAGATGATCTACGTCGAGGCATCGCTAGATCAAGCTCCACCTTCACTAAGCCAAGAAAATTGTGAAGGAAACACACTCTACTACTTGGCAAGAGGTAGAGGATGATGAAATAGGAAGTGGGTAGACTTTAGAATTGGATTTCTCACTTGTTTCATCAATCCACCATTGATGAAGTCAAGCTTCTTCATGGAAGAAGAAGATGAAGAAGATGATAATGTTATGATAAGTTAATTCCAAAAAGAAAATTAAAAGAATACTTATCATGACCAAACCATGGTCAAGTGTAGAGAATAAATCATGGTTAGTGGGATTGTTAGGGTTAAGCATGAGACAAAATGGTCACTTGGTCAAAGTCTTCATGAAGCTTCATGAACAAAACAAAACAAGCCACCATTTTCTCATTTGCTTTTCATTTTCCAAAAGAATAAATAAATGAATAAATGAATAACGAAAAAGTAAACCCTAACCATTTCATTAACCAAGGTTTAATTCTTTACACTTAACCAAAAGGCATGTATCATCAAACATGATACAAGCAAGTGCACAAAATCATATCGCATATGCAATGCACACAACCGAGTGAGAAAATCCAGTTAAAGTGAACCAATACTAGTTAATGCAAAGTAATATATCAAATATATAATTATACATTAAATCATTAAATCAACACTTGATTTAACGATCCGGTCATATCGCATATAACCGACTAGTATCATATGTATCGGCTTACCGAACCAACCCTTGATTCGATAACTAGGTTATATCACATACAACCTTTCGATACATCCATCGCGAGAATAGAATACGGTATCACATACACGCATTATTCTCGGTCCCGCACATATCTCATATGCGCTCCTATTTCGTTTCGCTTGAGCCAGGAAACCTCTGTGTAGGACTCTAAAGACTCGTCAATACGCCGGCAGCAGGTGATGATCATATCAAACACCCACAAGCCGCAAGCGGTCTGCTAAACGTAACGGCCACCAGGGTATTGAGCGATCAGAAGATCGACGAGCAAGCCCGCTCACACTCCAGTGAATCCAACCAGTAACACTACCATACAGTCCGGTCTCGTCGTCTGATATGTCGCATATCTTGCCTAGGGGTGGTAAACGTCAGACCCTAATAGCTCGATAAGTCGTGTCGATATGAGGTCTATAACAATTCGAGAAACTACTGGTAACACTTACCAGTATATCTCAGCAACCCTGGCCAGGGATTTCCTGTTATAGCCAATCGAACACAGCGCAACATCTACTCCCTATACCGGGAGAGACGAATCCCCTCCTATCGCTCATTGCCTCCATGTGACTCGGGACTGTACCCAAAAACCACCGTTTTGCACGCCCTCTTGGACGTGGTAAGATGGAAATCAAAGCACAGTGGGAACCACACAAGACTCTATGACGATCTCGGGTCAACAGACTACTCTGTACCAGTGTCACCAGAGAACTGCCATCTGACGTGAGGTATAATACCATCTGGGAGTTCTCGGCGAGTCCGTCCAGTGTACCCAGTCTCTACTGAGCACCCGTATATCATCTCTGATGTCAAACACCAATGGATATAGGATCACCCATCGCCCATCTGTATGGGTCGAGAAGGTATACGCTTGTCTACTCTGGTATATCGATGCCCCGTCTCGATACACCCATGACTAGGGACTTTGAAGGATGTACTTATGGACTACCATGTCCCCACTAGTATGATCCGCATCATAGACCAGGTAGTCAAGTACACATCCTAAGGGCTTTACCAACATGTAATAGAGAGGCAATTAGTATACATGTTAAGGTAAAGTGTAACCAGGTAACATACTATCATGTCGAGCAAGAAAGTCCTCCCTATATATGTCCCAGCATCCACTACAATATACATCCTATGTACAGTAATGGCCTCTAGGGCATACATATAACTAACAATCTCCCACTTGCACTAGGGCCATCTGTAGCAGTGGTCGAAGTATCTCATACTCAACCATCCCATAAAAGTCTCTCTCTGGGAATAGGCCTTCGTGAGTGGATCCGCCGTGTTATCCCCTGAGTCTGCTCTCCTTGCCTCGATCACTCTGGAGATCAACCATCTCCTTGATCAGGTGATACTGCCTTAGAATACGTCTGGATCACTGATGGGACCTGCGTTCCTTGGCATAAGCCACAATTCCATTGTCACACAATGGGAAGAACATAGTTCATCTTATGAACCATTATACATCCAAACAGCCTCTTTGGTAGCATCTTAAGTAGCGATGTATCCTGCCTTTATCGTCTAGCATGTCACGGTATCTAGCTTGGAACAATTCCAACATACCGTCCCTTTACTGAGGGTAAAGACAATGCCTGCGACTGACATTCAGTCGTCTTCATCACCCTGGAATACTTCCAGTGATTCTCCCCAGGATCGATTGATACCATCTCACTACAGCTAGTGAGTATCCTAATATCCATTTAGATCTATCTCATAAATCCAAAACCCAGGATTTAGTAGGTATCACTTTGATCCTATATGGAGAATCATTGTGATAAGCGGAGATTGATCGAGCGTAGCATAGGAAACTCCTTCCCTATCAAGAGTATGTCATCCACGTACTCTACGAGGATCGTCACCATACTCCCTACTACCTTTTTGTTTATACAAGCTTCATCTACCATTTTGATGATGTCAACTTCTTTGACTAATTCATCAACACAGATGTTCCAACTCCGCGATGCCTGCTTTAATCCTATAAAGCATCTTGCACACGTTTCCGCTGCTCCCACTGTCTACGAAGCCCTCTGGCTGTGTACTTATAGACGCACTCTTCTAAAACATCATTTAGAAAAGCAGTCATGACACCCAACCACCAGATATCGTAGTCATGGTATGTAGCCGTGGCAAGTAGGATCTGGATGGACTTAAGCATAGGTACTGGAAAAGGTTTCATCATTATCCACGCCTGGTCAATGACGAAAACCTTTAACAAGTCTAGCTTTGAAAGTCTCAACTTTTCCATGTACACCAAGTAACCTTCTCAAGATATACTTGCTCCTGATGGGGATTTAACCCTTCAGATATAGCAACTAAAGTCCATACTTTGTTGGTGTATAAGGATTCCATCTCAGATCGCTAAGCATCCAGCTATTTTTACAAAGTCTCACTCCTGATGGCCATCTCGAAACTAGTTGGGTCATCATCTCATGATGCAATCCTCGCTCCCACTGTCATAGAGAAACTGAAGTATCTGTCAGGTGGGTGAGGAACCCTACTAGATCGGCGGAGAGGCTGAGGTTCGTTGGTTTCTACTGAATCCTTTGGTTGTACCAAATCATCTGCTGTATTTTGTATAGTTGGAACCTTTCCAGTTCTACATTACAGACCTTGCCTCGAGCTTGTCCGGATTTTGCTTTTTAGACATAGGCCGGACAACCCCAAATCTTAACTAACTTAAGATATGGGCTCTTACCTTTCCATATCACATATGAATTGGTAGGCAACTGATTTGATCGAAACCCTATTCAATAGGTATGCAACTTCATAAGTGCATAACTCCCAAAAGGAAATAGGTAACTCAGTAGTACTCATCATAGAGCACACCTTATCATATAGGGTGTGTTTGCTCCGCCCCGATATACCATCGTGCTATGGTGTATACGGAGGAGTAATGCTGAGAGAGAATCTCATTCTCCTTTAGAATAGTCCAGGATTTCCGTGCTCAAGTATTCTCCTCCTTGATCTCATCATAGGACATAATACTTATACCCTTATTTTGGTTCTCTACTTCTAATTTATATTCTGTGAATATCTTAAAAGGTTCGGACTTGTGTTTCAACAGGAACATAGGTCTGATCTCGAAAGATCATCAGAGAATGTAATGAAGTAAAAAGGAACCAGTCCTGGCATATGTAGACAGGGGACCTTACATACATCAACATGTATCATCCCAAGAGTTCACTAACTCTTTCTCTGTTTCCAATAAACAGAGCTGTGGTCATCTTATCTTTGTGACATGACTGGAGAGTTTCACAAGATGTAAATTCAAACTGATTTAAATATGCATCTACATGTAACTGCAACTAGTCGGGTCGCATTGATGTGACCTAGTCTACAATGCCTCAAGAAGAATTCGTTCATTTCTGAACTCTTCCTCTTGTGTGTGTTCCGTATACTTAGAACTGTAGTTTGATTTAGAACATTAATGCTTTTAGATAACGTGCCTGAACCGATCAACTTTTGATATAGGAAATGTTCAAAACATTATCCAACAATACAAAATTATATCCTTTCTTTACTAATAAAGAAACTGATATGATTTTGTATATCAGGTTCGGTATCTAATAACATTCGTTCAGAATCAATGTATTGGTAATACAGGATGACAGTGACCGACAGACTTGGCTGCAACTCTTGCCCCGTTTTCTGTCTCATGAAACTTATCACCCGTTCTCAGTTTTTCTACCCTTTTGTAGCCCTATGTAACAGATTACATATCTGGGATCCTGATCCGGTATCATATACTCAGGATGCGGAGGATACTGAGAAACAGTTCTTTGTAATGAACACACCCGAAGATGATGCATCATCATGCACTCTCTTCGTTTGGGCGGCACGGGAAATCTGGTATTCCCCAATTTCCTGCTCTGTCTTATAACAATTATAAGTTGGAGCGGGACCAACGTTCCCCAGCTCAGTATACAAGCGGGTTCGGTCAATATTCCATATTATTATCTTGATTAAGGCGTGATATGGTCGCTACCTGGAGAGAGAGAGAAGAAAACACTCAGCGTGCGCTCTTGCAAAAATAGATTGGTTATTATTTTATCTAATCAGGATGGCTCCCACTGCTTTTTATCAAATCTTCCTTCAAACCCTAAAAGGAAAGACTAGCCGGGATTAATTACACACTACAGGTTCTCCAATCTTTCAGCCAGGCTAGTGTCGGTACTTTGAGGGAGGTCCCCCGTGCTTTCGCACGAACCTAATTAATGTAAACCTCGTTTTCCCAGAGGCGTAACCTCGTTAACACCTTTCTAGACACCTACTTGATCGGCTAATTTGTAATGTGTAAAACTCTCCCAGGAGTAACAATTACTCGCAGCGGGTATCGGGATCCAACTATCTCATAGAAGGTATGCAATCTCATTGCAAATTTCAACACTTGAAATTCCCGATAATATTTTGCCCCTAACCTCCTATGACCTTGACAGAGGCCAACAAATCATAGGATGCTAGTCAAGTTCAACCCGTTATTTCCTGATTGAATCAAACCCACCCGCACGACCCTTGACAAAGGCCAACAAGGTCGCACGACTACCCTGACTCAATCTGCATCATATGCATAAGCAGATAAGCACCAGCCAGCTACCGCACACTGCGCCTTGACAAAGGCCAACAAACGCAGCATGAATACTAACTACTACTTATCTGAAATGACGGAGGGCTACGACAGGTTTTTCTGAAAACCTATTGCGTAATGAACTTGATATCGTTGTAGGATCGAATGAATTATGAAATGGAGAGTTTTTGAGGCTTTTCTAGTTTTGCTAAAGGAGTCACTCCCGGCGAAAGGATCGACGGTCCTTTCCTCGTCGAATGAGGTACGGGATATATCATATATATCACTGTGCAAAGCAAAAACACTTAAAAGCAATCAAAAGACAAACCGAGGGTGTAGCATCTGCCAGTTATTGCTAAAGGAGTCACTCCCGGTGAAGGGATCTCGGTTCTTTCCTTATCGAATAAGGTGCAGGATATATCACATATACCGCTGTGCAAAGCAAGAACTGTAGCTACCTGTTTTATTTTGAAATTCGATTCTACAACATCTTAGGTTTCTTTAATTTCATTAATCACATTAATGAAGTCCCATCATTTAAGTACCTAAACATCACAGATAAATACGACGTACACTTATGCCATCCGCATTCGCCTCGATGTCCCCTCATGCACCGTTAGGTTAGGTGACTAACGGCAGAGCAGGGCAGGGCTAGCGCGGGTGTAAAACATAAATAACGTCTATATAATATATCATATATACTATATACTGTATCTATCACAGAACATCACATGATCACATCACAGATATCGCAGCAGAAGAATCATATGAAATATTGGATATACTAGGACGTCCGTGTTTTCAATACGAGCCAGTATAAAACACGGATTCCACGGTCGTGATGAATAACCAAACCCACACCCCTAGACCCCTACGAGAGCGGCAAGCAACCATACCAATTCTAGAGTTAGGAGACCCTGACTCGACTCCTCGGGTTGGTCTCCCACTGGACTCCAGAACCCGGTTACTTGTGCTCCCCTCCTTGGGTCTATCCTAGTGCGGAAAAGTAAATAATATACAACGGGTGACAACTTCCGCAACCTGGAAGTGTACCAATAAAAGAATATTACATACAAGTTTTTACATGAATGAAAATGAAAAACACTCATCTCACATAAAAACCCCCGTCTATTCAAACACGACGATCCAATATAATTCCAGCAACACATAACATCACATGTCATCAACGTAAGTAAATATGCACATCCCAATTGTCGTTGACATATAGCAACGAAACCGGCGATATCACATATTACACTTACGGTCACAGAAAAGAAAGTGTAAAACTACAACAGTTGGAATCCGAAATCTCTTCAGACATCGCATGCCTGACCAAATGAATTCCTTAGACATCACATGCCTAATAATTATAAACCCCGCATTTTAGTCTCATTATCGAAAACACTTTTCAATATCAAGTCGGGCAATTCAACAGGATTACCGAAAAACTGATCGAATGCTCGTCGCAAACTTCAGTAGACGGTCGCACCCCCGATACCGACGACGAAGTGCACCAAGTCGGAACACCGCTACCGCGAGCACCCGAACGGATGCTTTCGGCGACGGGGTTCTCCTACAGTCACTTGGTCGGGGCTATGGAGTGAGGTTGTCTATTAAGTTTATCCAGCAAGTATCCGCGTACGCTATGTGATTGCGACGGACTTTTGATCACATCAAAATTCCGTGGCAACCGATCAAGTGAGACTAAACTGCTATGTTTATAATATTCATTCAGTTATCTCATAACTCTTTGTGAATTCCAATTATTGTATCAAATTCCAGATAAATAGAAAATGTTAAACTTTCCGATCGAACAGTCAAACACCCAAGTTTTCCCGATACAGATCAACACATGAAATAAGTCTAACAACATTCAGTTCGTGCCTCGGTACCAATGGTCCAGCCGTAGAAGGGTCAAGCCAACGCCTCACATGTGGCACGCCGTACTGCCCCAAACCCGAAGGTTCAAAGGGCAGTTCAAGATGGTCACATAATCGAGTTAAGATTTGTTGTCTTCTAGAGGGTCCACCGCGTTACTTGCACTACTTAGAACGTCGTTAAACTACGGAAAAATCCAACACTTGGAAATTTCCCGACAGGGGAAAAATTGGGTATTTAAATCCGGTCGAACTTTTTAACATATTCTAAAATTTATCCGGAAAGCCAAATAGACAAAATTTGATATCCCGATCGAAACACCGAATCCCCAAAACAACTCCAGAAAATTCAACTCTTGAATAAATTTTAAAAATACCCAGAGAACTCAGCACCTGAAACAATGAATTACTGTGCAAACAGTTAGGGCTGACGTCACACTTAGGCCGCGGAACCGCCGCATAAGCTAGGCTTATGCCGCGGTTCCGCCGCCGATTACACTGTTCATGCAATAAAATTTTCTCCGTAATTCTTAGAATTCCCTGCTGAGTTTTCTGCATATTTTTAATTTTGAAAAAACCCAGTTTTTAGAAAAAGTCCAGAGAGCAATTTATATTGGGGTTTCGGGTTCGTTCGGAATTCAAATGTCGTCTAGACTTCGCCTAAGGCTCTAGCTAGGCTCTGATACCACTGTAGGGATCCTAGGCACTCTCAAGAGGTCTCACAAGGCATCAACCATGCCAATTTCAAAAAATCTAGGTGCCGAGAAACCCGACTACGGATCGTTGGCTAGATATCTAGGCGAAAATGAAATCTAGTTAACAACTTAACAAAAAGGAAACGGAAATACAACCTTTGTAGATCCGGTGCTCCACCTCCATAGCTCCGCAACGAAGTCCCCTCGCTGTCCTGGTGAATTCCCGGGCTCTAGCGTCGGCTTCATCGGAGAATAGGCGAGCTAGGTCGTCGATGTCCATGCCGAAGATGATCTACGTCGAGGCATCGCTAGATCAAGCTCCACCTTCACTAAGCCAAGAAACTTGTGAAGGAAACACACTCTACTACTTGGCAAGAGGTAGAGGATGAAGAAATAGGAAGTGGGTAGACTTTAGAATTGGATTTCTCACTTGTTTCATCAATCCACCATTGATGAAGTCAAGCTTCTTCATGGAAGAAGAAGATGAAGAATATGATAATGTTATGATAAGTTAATTCCAAAAAGAAAATTAAAAGAATACTTATCATGACCAAACCATGGTCAAGTGTAGAGAATAAATCATGGTTAGTGGGATGGTTAGGGTTAAGCATGAGACAAAATGGTCACTTGGTCAAAGTCTTCATGAAGCTTCATGAACAAAACAAAACAAGCCACCATTTTCTCATTTGCTTTTCTTTTTCCAAAAGAATAAATAAATGAATAAATGAATAAGGAAAAAGTAAACCCTAACCATTTCATTAACCAAGGTTTAATTCTTTACACTTAACCAAAAGGCATGTATCATCAAACATGATGCAAGCAAGTGCACAAAATCATATCGCATATGCAATGCGCACAACCGAGTGAGAAAATCCATTTAAAGTGAACCAAAACTAGTTAATGCAAAGTAATATATCAAATATATAATTATACATTAAATCATTAAATCAACACTTGATTTAACGATCCGGTCATATCGCATATAACCGACTAGTATCATATGTATCGGCTTACCGAACCAACCCTTAATTCGATAACTAGGTTATATCACATACAACCTTTTGATACATCCATCGCGAGAATAGAATACGGTATCACATACACGCATTATTCTCGGTCCCGCACATATCTCATATGCGCTCCTATTTCGTTTCGCTTGAGCCAGGAAACCTCTGTGTAGGACTCTAAAGACTCGTCAATACGCCGGCAGCAGGTGATAATCATATCAAACAACCACAAGCCGCAAGCGGTCTGCTAAACGTAACGGCCACCCGGGTATTGAGCGATCAGAAGATCGACGAGCAAGCCCGCTCACACTCCAGTGAATCCAACCAGTAACACTACCGTACAGTCCTGTCTCGTCGTCTGATATGTCGCATATCTTGCCTAGGGGTGGTAAACGTCAGACCCCAATAGCTCGATAAGTCGTGTCGATATGTGGTCTATAACAATTCGAGAAACTACTGGTAACACTTACCAGTATATCTCAGCAACCCTGGCAAGGGATTTCCTGTTATAGCCAATCGAACACAGCGCAACATCTACTCCCTATACCGGGAGAGACGAATCCCCTCCTATCGCTCATTGCCTCCATGTGACTCGGGACTGTACCCAAAAACCACCGTTTTGCACGCCCTCTTGGACGTGGTAAGATGGAAATCAAAGCACAGTGGGAACCACACAAGACTCTATGACGATCTCGGGTCAACAGACTACTCTGTACCTGTGTCACCAGAGAACTGCCATCTGACGTGAGGTATAATACCATCTGGGAGTTCTCGGCGAGTCCGTCCAGTGTACCCAGTCTCTACTGAGCACCTGTATATCATCTCTGATGTCAAACACCATTAGATATGGGATCATCCATCGCCCATCTGTATGGGTCGAGAAGGTATACGCTAGTCTACTCTGGTATATCGATGTCCCGTCTCGATACACCCATGACTAGGGACTTTGAAGGATATACTTATGGACTACCATGTCCCCACTAGTATGATCCGCATCATAGTCCAGGTAGTCAAGTACACATCCTAAGGGCTTTACCGACATGTAATAGAGAGGAAATCAGTATACACGTTATGGTAAAGTGTAACCAGATAGCATACTATCATGTCGAGCAAGAAATTCCTCCCTATATATGTCCCAGCATCCACTACAATATACATCCTATGTACAGTAATGGCCTCTAGGGCATACATATAACTAACAAGCTAACACTCATGAAATGATGTGAACACCCTCATCTAAATGGAAAGGGAAGATGAGGATGATGAAGTAGGATTTTTGCTCTCTTTATTTATCTTTTTCTCATATTTATTCATCACAAATATCAAAACAAGAAAGCTTTTCAAGAAGCACTCAAGGAAGAAGAAGAATAGTGATCATTTTCTTTTGTGATGAATAATGAAAGGATTAATATGACAAATAATGCAACCATGGTTGACTTAACCATTGTAGAGAATTAACCAAGGGTTAGGGTTTGGGTTGAGTTAAGAATGAGTCACTTGAAAATATCTTTTCAAAAACAAAAAAAAAAAGAAAACCTTCTAGAATCTACTAGAAGTCATTAACCCAAATCAAACCCTAATCTTGATTAATCTTTACTAAACATGTTGCATTAGTTATCATATCATGTTACAATATTATATATCACATATATAACATTTATTGTAACCAAATAAAATAATACAATTAACATATATCGCATATATATCAAGTATTACCCGAGTGAGAAAAAGAATCTTTTAGTGAGCTAATATTAGTTAATGTAATTTAATATATCATATATATTATTATACATTAAATTATCGAATCAACACTTGATCCGACAATCCGGCTATATCGCATATAACCGACTAATATTTATCCGTACCGATTCATAGAATCAACACTTGATCCGATGACCCGGCTGATATCAAATATCGCGAGAATATAATACGGTATCACATATCGCATTATCCTCGGTCCCGCACATATCACATATGTGCTCCTACTCCGTTTTGCCTGAGCCAAGAAACCTCTGTGTAGGACTCTAAAGAATCGTCAATACGCCGGCAGTAGGTGATGATCATATCAAACACCCACAAGCTGCAAGCGGTCAGCTAAACGTAACAGCTACCCAGGTATTGAGCGCTCAGAAGATCAACAAGCAAGCCTGTACATTCTCCTGTGAATCCAAACAGTAACACTCCCGTACAGTCCGGTCTCATCGTCTGATATGTCGTATATCTCGCCTAGGGGTGGTAAACGTCAGACCCCAGTAGCTCGATAAGTCGTGTCGATATGAGGTGTATAACAGTTCGAGAAACTATTGATAACACTTACCAGTAAATCTCAGCAACCCTGGCCAGGGATTTCCGGTTATAGCCAATCGAACACAGCACAACATCAACTCCCTATACCGGGAGAGACGAATCCCCTCCTATCGCTCATTGCCTCCATGTGATTCGGGACTGTACCCAAAAGCCACCTTTTTGCACGCCCTCTTGGACGTGGTATGATGGAAATCAAAGCACAGTGGGAATCACACAAGACTCTATGACGATCTCGGGTCAACAGACTGTAAGTGCACGGCGGCGCCCCGGCCGTCAATCCGACGGCCAATTGCGGAAGCGGTGATAAACTTTAAATTTTACATGAACTGGCAAACCGCCGCGCACTAATACCCGGATCGAACCATTAATTAGTCCTAGCTAACTACAAGATGGGGAAGAGAGATATACCGACTGATCAAGTCCTCCGGTCTTCTCGTCGTCGTCGTCCCGATCTCCCGCGAAAGCTCCGGTCTCCACCTCGTCACCGGAAGTGCACCACATCGCCTACTTCTTTTACGGGCTCCCACCTCAATGCCGAGGCAACTCGGGCACAAAGCTGGCTAGTTGACGTGCCCAAGATTTGCTGTAGAATGTAGTGTACAACTCTCATTTTGGGGTTGTAGGAATTGCCTTTTGGTGGAGGGATGAACTATGGAGTTTGGAGATGGAGCTTGTAGGATTTTTCCAAAGCCAAATGAGTGTAATCCCACCATGTAAAAAATGGGACAGCCCCTCTAATGGAATGGCCGGCCAAGACAATGGTGATGGTGAGAATGAGAGTCCCATGTATCAAAAATGGGAGCCATACTCATTATCCAAGGGAGAGAGAGAAAGGTCATGATAACAAGAGATGATTACTAACCCAAACCCACACTCCACCAACCTCATCATCAACAACCATGATGAGCCAAAAGTCAAGCCATGATCAACTAAAGAAAGGTCAAGGGATGGGCTCCATCATGAAACCATCATGACACAAGAAAATGCAAAGAACCCCTCCTACAAATACTTATTTGCAACAATGCAAATAAGCCCTCCTCCACCAAACTTCGGCCAATGAACGATACAAAGGAAATCGGCCGAAACGGAAAGCAAACTGGCAACTCCAAAAAACTGGTCCCGTAATAAATTACAGGAAATCCCCGATACTGTGCATACACACCCGCATTTGTATTCCGACCGAAATACAAATGCAATGAGACAAAATCTATACTGTACTATACTAGGATCCGGCTTAAACCAAAGCCGGCTAGTAATATCTGTTCGATCCTGATCCGTGCAATACCGCACGTATCTGATCGAACCCTGCCATATATCCATACGGCCTATAGTATAAACTGTCCGATCCTGATCCGTGCAATACCGCACGTATCTGATCGGACCTTGCCATATCTCCATACGGCCTCTACAACCTTTCGCCCGAAAGCTGAGTAACAGAATGTGGGGCACTCTAAAGACTCGTCAACACCTTGGTTGTGGATTTAACCACTAGCACGTCAGAGGTATAAGCCAATACGTAACGGGCTACCAGGTATTGACTAAAAGGGACGTCAGTGAGCGAACTCAGCCTGACAACCCTACTGAGCCTGTCAGTGACAATATCCGTACAGTCCGGTCCGTTCGTCTATGAGTATCGCATGGCGGGCCTAGGGGGTTGGTGAAAGTCAGACCCCCAAAAGCGGTGCAAGTCGTGTCGGAGTGTAGCCCAGAACACCCTGAGATACTACTGGAATACCTACCAGTAAATCTCCTGCCTTGGCCAAGGACTTCGTGTAATGGCTCTCCTAGACACAGCGCGACCTCACCCCCAATATCGGGAGAGACGAACCCCTAAAGATACGCTCACTGCCTCCATGTGGCTCGGGACTGTACCCAACTAAAACCTGTTTGCACGACTCCTTTGAGCCGTGGTAGGGTAGTAATCAAAGTACAGTGGGAACTCACACAAGACAAATGACGATCCCCAGGTCGATGAACTAACCTGCACACATGTCACCAGGGAACTGCCATCTGACGTCTGGTATATGACCAACTAGCATGTTCCCGGCGAGTCCTGTCCGGTGTACTCATAACCCAATGAGCACCTGTATACAACTTAGGTGATCCAACTGACACCAGTGGCTTGTGAGACCGGCCACCGCCCCTCGTCGGGGTCTCGACTGTATACACTAGCCTACTCTGGAGTATCGATGCCCTGTCTCGAAACTCACACGACTAGGGACCATTTAAGGATATGCTTATAGACCCCAGCTCCCACTTATATGATCGCCCTCATTCTGCTGGTGGTCAAGCAAGAATCCTAGGGGCTCTATCAACGTGTAATAGCAACTTGTCAGGTCACCTAAAACAGTACACGATGATAAAGGTAAACCAGATAGCATACTATCATCTCGAGTAAGACTGTCCTACCGGGATAGGTCCTCCATCAATCATTGCAATCACGTGCTTGTGACCCAATAATTGACACTGAGGGAACTATCTCCAACAATCTCCCACTTGCATTCAAGGCTAATTATTGCGATGTCGCATACTCACAGCCTGTGTGATACCGAACACCCAACTCCTCTACCAGTCAGTCTCACAAAGCTCGTTTGTGAATCTATTGCGTTCGAGGAATAACCTCAGTGAGTGGATCCGCTTTGTTGTTTCTTTCTATGTCTCTCTATATCTCAAGTTCGTAGAGAAAGCCATCTCCCGAAATGAGCAATACCTGTCTTAGAATGTGTCTGGATGTCTGATGGGTCATAGCTCATAAATGAACTCCAAATCCAAACTTCTTAGACTGTATCGTCAACTGAACTTAATCAGTATCCTGCGCCATGCCACCCTCAGTATTGCCTTGGACCACCTGTCCAAAATACTGCCCCTCGTCAGAAGGAAAAACTATAAATCTGACAACCTCCTTGTCCTCCATGTCACCTTGGAAGCCTGGAATGATAACTGTCTCCTGAATGAGGCTGTCGTTATCATATCCCTAGAACATCCACTTATGTTCTAAAACTGCTTCCGACCGTTTCTCCAGGATTGGATCAATGTCAACTTATTGCATCTTGTGCAAGAACAACATCTGGTGTGGTACTTGACATCTCATGATTGATTCAATTGCCTGAGCAAGTGATCTGCCAATCATGCACATCCCTCTCCCCTTTAGTCTGTAAAACACCTTTAGAGAGGGTGACTCCATCACCTGCAGGTACACTACCGTGCCAGGAGTCTTCCATTCTAAATACCCTTAGTATGCTGTCCAAGTACCCAGATTGGGAAACCACCCAAATCTAGATCTAAAACCATAGATCTAGTAACCAGTATGTCTGATACAAAATCCATTTCCCATATGGAGAAAACACTGTGTGACGACCAAAGTATAACCGATCGTAGTATAGGAGTTTCTTTTCCTACTCTGTGTATGTCATCCAAATACCAGGATATCACACCCTACTACCTTCTCAACAGATCCATCCCCTATTCTGATGAAGTCAAACCCATGACTGTCACGTCAGAAATAGATGATCTATCTCCGCTACATCTGCTTTAGTCTATAAATATACATAAGCTACCTTTCCACCAATGCTTCCGCTGCTCCCACTGACTACGACAACCCTCTGGCAGAGTCATATAGACGTACACTTCTAAAACTAGTTTAGAACGACGATATACTCATCCTCCCGCCGGGTCTCGCAGCCTGGAACAACAGCAATGGTAGTTGTGGGTAAACAAGAACTTCCCTGTCACCGTCCTTGAGGCTACCGGAGTACCTCTCGGGTGCCTGAAGTAACCCACCTTATCTGCGGAGTGGCCAATGGAATGTCAATCCAGATTGAATCTTTAGGTTCCTTGTCAAATCTTCAGTAATCGTTTGTGGTTCTGGAATCACTTCCAGTTCTACCATACTCCCACTACTTTTTTCTGAAAAAATCCATTTTTAATAAAACTGTGGCGAGTCTAGAACAATATTGCTATTGTTCATCCAGATGGTAGAAAGTCAACCCTCGTCATAGCCTGGGTCAACCCATAAACAGCCATTACAGAAACGTGCCTTGAGTTGTCCAGTGTCTGGTTTTAATCATAAACCGGATAACTCCCCGTACCTTAACATCGTTAAGATACGAACTGTTCTATATCCCATATAGGACCAGAGGCACTGATTTAATTGAACCAGATTCAAAACATGCAGCTATATCTAGTGCATGTCAGCTAAATGGAAGGAAGCTGATCAGCGTTACACAACTTAGGAGCATTTCCAATTATGAGTAACCTGAAAGGGAAGCAAGATCTCTTTTTCATTACTTTCAACTGAATACCATACACAAGTATCCACATCTTCGATCTCTTTGAAGAATCCCGATACTTGCTATACCTGGTTCTCTACTTTATTCAAATACCTATAACTTCTCAAAATTCGGACCCTGTGTTTCCACGAAACACCTGTCTAAAAACTAGAGAAGTCATAAGTAAACCGAATATAGTACGAGGACCAACCCCTCTGTCCTGATGGACCCTGGACAACATACAATACTCTGTACAAGTCCCTTGAGTCTGATAACTCATTCGCTGTGTGTCGTAGGTTGAAAACTGTACTTATGGTCAAGAAGAATTACACCGATGTTTAATGCTCCTTACCTAACCATCCACTGATATAGGTAAATGTCGTAGACATAATTTCAGAAAGGTATATCTCACTCTATGAAAATAGACGTACAGATATATCAATTTGAAATTGGTGCATAAAAGCGGATATTCAAAACCAAATATTTGCCGTCCGGCAAACAACCCAGGTGACTTCCTCAAATATCACCGATTACAACGAATCCCGATATAATGAGGATGATCACCCAATTCCCAATAACTTACTCCCACTCATCATCTGTAAAACCATACAGATGTGAGAATCATACCTAGTAAATACATACCCTGGAGCAAGTGTCTAATCGGGAAATCAGTTTTCCTTTTAACATTACACAGTGAAACTGAAACATTGAAATGTTTCGATGGGGTATCCCGGTATTCCTAGTAATGCCTCTTCCAGATTCACGACTGTAACCGTATAGTTCTTTGCCACCTCTCCAAATCCCTTCATATGTCTTTAGTCATTACCTTCTACACACCCCTTTAGGCCAAATGGTTTTCTTCCTTCCCTACCGTTCGGCACCAGCCTATGGTTTGGAAGAAGACTATCCAATAAGCATAATGGGTGTACTGTCCCAATCCTAGGAACACTCGCAATGCGAGAGAAGGTGAAGATAAAAGACACCTGAATAAACCTTATTCCTATTTCTCCTGAACCAGAATCCATCCCCGAACTGGAACAAGTTCCTTTCGAGTTCGTATATAACCATACGATGGAGTATCCAATAAACTGTGGATCTTCGTAGTGATACGGAGTGTCCTGGAGAAATACGAAGGTGATTTTAGGATTGGCGAAGAAATACTTGGTTTGGTCGTGAATAGCAGTCGCAATTTACTTTGCCCTCTTACTAATCCCTTGCTTTGTCTTAACCTAATACCTTCTACACACCATCGTTATGCTAATTGGTTTTCTTCATTCCCTACCGGTCGGCACCAGCCTAAGGTTTGGAAGAAGACTATCCAATTTGCGTAATAGGTGTACTATCTCCTAAACCAAGGAGCACTCGCAACCTGAGAGAAGGTAAAAGGAAAAGACAACTGAATAGTCCTATCCGTTTTCTCCAGAACCGGAAACCATCCTCGAATAAATTCCTTCGAGTTCGTATCTAACCATACGATGGTTTTGTCCAATGGAAGTGGATGTTCGTAGCAATACGGGGTGTCCTGGAGAAGAGGGTAAAAGTAGGAGTGGCAACGAGGTTTGCAACTCTGACAATCCAAAAGTCAGTGTTTAAAAAGGTTCGGTCAACTTGGTCACTGAGTCATAGTCTTAGGGTCGGGTCAATGGTCGCTGCCAAAGAGAGAGAGAAAAGAAACACTCAGCGTGCACTCTAACCTAGATCAGAATGGTTACCAATTTATCTAATCTGGAAACTCCCACTGTACCGTCAAATTCTCCTCCAAACCTGAAAGAAGAATTAGTCGGGATCACCCGAGGAGTAAAGTAACTCATCAGTGGGAATCGGGATCCAACTCTCATCGCATGACAACGTGACGGAATCCGCTCACGGTATCACACTCCAGAAGGTATGCGCATATCTGGCAAGTTTTAGTTCTTTTGAAACTCCCGATGTGATTTCTGCCCCATGCTCTTATGACCTTGACTTTGGCCAACATATCATAAGTCGCATGTCAAGTTCTACCCGTCATTCTCCAGGTTAATTTGAATCCACCCGTACATACCCTTGACTTTGGCCAAAATGGCAGCACGACTGTCCCAAACCAACGCATCTATCTATGCTGCATATGAATGCCCCAATAGCTACCAATCACTGTGCCTTGACTTTGGCCAACATACACAGCTTGAATACTATTGACCATCCATATGAAACGACGGAGGGCTACGAATGGTTTCTGGCGAAAACCTTTAACGTAAAGAACTTGATATCGTCGAAGGAACTGATAGCTTTTAAAAATATAGTGACGAAAACCTTCGCTAAAGAGGTCACTCCCGGTGAAGGGATCTCGGCTCTTTCCCTGTAGAATGAGGTGCAGGATATTCCAACTGAATACCACGGTGCAAAGCAAAAGTAATCGGCTATAGTGAAGTCATTGCCCTGACGCAAACTTTTTGTCCAAGGGGTCACTCCCGGTGAAGGGATCTCGGCCCTTGCCTCGTCGACTGAGGAGCAGGATATTCCAACTGAATATCACGATGCAAAACAAAAGTGAACGTCCTTGCAATAACAGCCTTTTGAAAAGTGTTCCAACAACATCAGATTAGGTTTGTTTTTAACTTGCATTGATCCGAATCAATGCAGTCCCATCAATTGATCACACCAAAAAGAACGAAAATATACTGATGTACGTATATGCCATCCGCATTCGCCACTGGGTCCCGTCATTACCCGTTAGGTTAGCTAACTAACGACAGAGCGGGGACTGGACTAGCGCGGATGCAAAACATATACAACATCTACTAATATATATACCAATATATTATATTCGCTCAAGGCGTGATAAAATGCAACATCACAGAAAATGTACAGCATCACAGAAACAATACAGATATCTGGGATCCCCGGGTTTCACAGAGCCACTACTGAAACCCGACGTTCCCCTGGTCGTGTGGATAGCCTGTGCAATGAGATCCTAGACCCCTACGGGCGCGGCAAGTTACCCGCCAAAACCTGAAGCGAGGCAGCCCCCTTCAGCACCGTGAATGGACCACCCAGCACTTCACGGAATCCGGTAACTTGGGCACCCCTCCTGGGTCAACCTGTACCCCCTACGAGTGCGGCGAATTGCCCGCCAATCCTAGAGTGAAGCCCCCTCCGTCTCAATGCCATGAGATGCGGGCTTGTTGCCCTCTAGAACCCGGCTATCCGTGCACCCCTCCGCGGAGTAATCCCAGTACAGAAAGTAAAATATACATACAACGGGTACATCGACCGCAACCAGGTCGTGCCCCAAAAGAATAATACAATCAGGAAGTGACGGCAGTCCACATGTCGGACGCTCGCCCCGCAATATCAAATGTACATAATACAACCACCACTGTACTAGCATTGCATCCAGGCTATCCCCCACGACCGATCCGCAACATCACAGCAAAATCAGAACATCAACGTGAAAGTCACGTTCGCAAATCCGTCTAACCGGGCTATAGCAGTTAGACTGGATTTACCGATCAAGTGACATTCACGGTCGCAGGTATAATGTAAATACTGTGAAATAATGTGTTTAAAATATCCGATCAATCAAATTTTAACTAGTGGGCCCCAAGCACAACTGTAGCACATCAAGAAATTCTGGGCCCAATATTAATATTCCAAAACCCCTAAAATAAACCATAAAGCCTACTGGAAAAATTGTACACACTGATCCATCAATACTGCGGCGGAACCGCGGCAACAAGTAGGGTTTTGCCGCGGTTCCGCGCTCCCCTGAAGAGATCAGTGTCTCGAATTTCTACAGTAGTCTTAGGTATTCCAGAACAGTACTTTTATACAACCTGAAAAATTTTTGGAGACCAAAAAATTTCAACAGAAAACTGTCGTGAAGGAAATACGGGTTTTGGAACATTTGATCGATCGGAACAGAAAAACACATTAAGGCAAGCTAGACTAAGTTAATGGCGAGGCTCTGATACCACTGTAAGTGTAAGGCGGCGCCCCGGCCGTCAATCCGACGGCCAATTGCGGAAGCGGTGATAAACTTTAAATTTTACATGAACTGGCAAACCGCCGCGCACTAATACCCGGATCGAACCATTAATTAGTCCTAGCTAACTACAAGATGGGGAAGAGAGATATACCGACTGATCAAGTCCTCCGGTCTTCTTGTCGTCGTCCCAATCTCCCACGGAAGCTCCGGTCTCCACCTCGTCGCCGGAAGTGCACCACATCGCCTACTTCTTTTACGGGCTCCCACCTCAATGCCGAGGCAACTCGGGCACGAAGCTGGCTAGTCGATGTGCCCAAGATTTGCTGTAGAATGTAGTGTACAAGTCTCATTTTGGGGTTGTAGGAATTGCCTTTTGGTGGAGGGATGAACTATGGAGTTTGGAGATGGAGCTTGTAGGATTTTTCCAAAGCCAAATGAGTGTAATCCCACCATGTAAAAAATGGGACAGCCCCTCTAATGGAATGGCCAGCCAAGACAATGGTGATGGTGAGAATGAGAGTCCCATGTATCAAAAATGGGAGCCATACTCATTATCCAAGGGAGAGAGAGAAAGGTCATGATAACAAGAGATGATTACTAACCCAAACCCACACTCCACCAACCTCATCATCAACAACCATGATGAGCCAAAAGTCAAGCCATGATCAACTAAAGAAAGGTCAAGGGATGGGCTCCATCATGAAACCATCGTGACACAAGAAAATGCAAAGAACCCCTCCTACAAATACTTATTTGCAACAATGCAAATAAGCCCTCCTCCACCAAACTTCGGCCAATGAACGATACAAAGGAAATCGGCCGAAACGGAAAGCAAACTGGCAACTCCAAAAAACTGGTCCCGTAATAAATTACAGGAAAACCCCGATACTGTGCATACACACCCGCATTTGTATTCCGACCGAAATACAAATGCAATGAGACAAAATCTACACTGTACTATACTAGGATCCGGCTTAAACCAAAGCCGGCTAGTCATATCTGTTCGATCCTGATCCGTGCAATACCGCACGTATCTGATCGAACCCTGCCATATATCCATACGGCCTATAGTACAAACTGTCCGATCCTGATCCGTGCAATACCGCACGTATCTGATCGGACCTTGCCATATCTCCATACGGCCTCTACAACCTTTCGCCCGAAAGCTGAGTAACAGAATGTGGGGGACTCTAAAGACTCGTCAACACCTTGGTTGTGGATTTAACCACTAGCACGTCAGAGGTATAAGCCAATACGTAACGGGCTACCAGGTATTGACTAAAAGGGACGTCTGTGAGCGAACTCAGCCTGACAACCCTACTGAGCCTGTCAGTGACAATATCTGTACAGTCCGGTCCGTTTGTCTATGAGTATCGCATGGCGGGCCTAGGGGGTTGGTGAAAGTCAGACCCCCAAAAGCGGTACAAGTCGTGTCAGAGTGTAGCCCAGAACACCCTGAGATACTACTGGAATACCTACCAGTAAATCTCCTGCCTTGGCCAAGGACTTCGTGTAATGGCTCTCCTAGACACAGCGCGACCTCACCCCCAATACCGGGAGAGACGAACCCCTGAAGATACGCTCACTGCCTCCATGTGGCTCGGGACTGTACCCAACTAAAACCTGTTTGCACGACTCCTTTGAGCCGTGGTAGGGTAGTAATCAAAGTACAGTAGGAACTCACACAAGACAAATGACGATCCCCAGGTCGATGAACTAACCTGCACACATGTCACCAGGGAACTGCCATCTGACGTCTGGTAAATGACCAACTAGCATGTTCCCGGCGAGTCCTGTCCGGTGTACTCATAACCCAATGAGCACCTCTATACATCTTAGGTGATCCAACTGACACCAGTGGCTTGTGAGACCGGCCACCGCCCCTCGTCGGGGTCTCGACTGTATACACTAGCCTACTCTGGAGTATCGATGCCCTGTCTCGAAACTCAAACGACTAGGGACCATTTAAGGATATGCTTATAGACCCCAGTTCCCACTTATATGATCGCCCTCATACTGCTGGTGGTCAAGAAAGAATCCTAGGGGCTCTATCAACGTGTAATAGCAACTTGTCCGGTCACCTAAAACAGTACACGATGATAAAGGTAAACCAGATAGCATACTATCATCTCGAGTAAGACTGTCCTACCCGGGATAGGTCCTCCGTCAATCATTGCAATCACGTGCTTGTGACCCAATAATTGACTCTGAGGGCACTATCTCCAACACAGACTACTCTGTACCAGTGTCACCGGAGAACTGCCATCTGACGTGAGGTATAATACCATCTGGGAGTTCTCGGCGAGTCCGTCCAGTGTACCTAGTCTCTACTGAGCACCCGTACACCATCCTTGATGTCAAACACCGATGGATATGGGATCATCCATCGCCCATCATATGGGTCAAGATGCGTATACGCTAGTCTACTCTGGTGCATCGATCCCCTGTCTCGATACACCCACGACTAAGAACAATTATAGGATGTACTCGTCGACTACTGTGGCCCCACTAGTATGATCTCATCATAGTCCTAGTAGTCGAGTACACATCCTAAGGGCTTTATCAACATGTAATATAGAGACAATCAGAGTACATGTTAAGATAAAGTACAACCAGATAGCATACTATCATGTCGAGCAAGAAAGTCCTCCCTATATATGTCCTAGCATCCACTACAATATACATCGTATGTACAGTAATGGCCTCTAGGGCATACATATAACTAACATCTCAGATATATATTAAATGATCACATCAGATAATAAAAGCAACAGAAGCACATATAATATAGGATATCTAGGAGGTCCGTATTTTGTATTTAGCCAGCAATAAAAATACGGATTCCACGGTCGCGATAAATAGCCAAGCCCACACCCCTAGACCCCTACGAGAGAGGCAAGTGATCCTACCAATTCTGGAGTTTAGGAGACCCGGTCTCGACTCATCGAAATGGCCTCCCACTAAACACTAGAACCTGGTCACTTGTGCCCTCCTCCTTGGGTCTATCCTAATACGAAAAAGTAAATAATATACAACACCGATGACATCAACCTCAACCCGGAAGTGCCCCAAATAAAAGAATATTACATACAAATTAATTTTACATGAATGAAAAGAAAACTCTCATCTCACATAAAACCCATGGCTATTCATTCATGACAATCCTGCACATCAAATCTTATCGACACATAGTATCAAATATCATAAACCTAAGCAAGTATGCATACACCGATTGTTGTTGATGTATAGCAACGAAAACCGGCGATACAACTACATACTACACTTACGGTCACAGAGAAATAAAATGAAAAACTACAACAATTGTAATCGTAACTGTCTTTAGAAAACACAAACCCGGAATATCACATATACAAGATTTCATGCCTAACAATGTAAAGCTCGCATTTGGGTCTCTTCCATGAAAACACCTTTTCAAAATAAACCGGATAATTCAACAAGATTTCCGTTTATTCCCGAGACCGAACTGCTAGATTTACACGCAACAAACAAATTTGTAGATTCCAATTATTGTATCACATACAGATAAACTAGGCGCGGTTAAAACATTCGATCGAACGATTAAACACCCAAAGACTTCTCAGAAAGCTCAACACTTGGGCAGTTTTAAAAAATACCAGTAACTGCACAAAATACATACGGGCCAGCACAAGAAGACACGGCCCATGCTCCACCTACTGCGCCGCGAAACCGCCGCAGAGAGGCCACTATGACCACGGTTCCACGGTCGTACGGTGGAGTTAGGGCATCGTACTTCTTGTGGGCCCATAAAATACCCTGCCGAATTTTTTAAGTATTTTTAATGTGAAAATATCCACGTTTTTGAAAAATTTCCAGAGAGCACCCCCCGGGTGTCGTATTTCGTTCGTTCGAGGTTTTTAACGTCGTCTAGGTTACTTCAAAACTCTAGCTTGGCTCTGATACCACTGTAGGGTTTCCTTAACACCTCGTATAGGGTTTGGAAGCATCACACATGCCATGACTTTAATTTTATGAGGTGCTAAGTAAACTTAACTAGGAATCGAACTAGAATTATAGAGTAACAATTAAAAGTATCACATATATAAGATAATCTAACACTAAGTGGAGCGACTACAACCTTTGTAGACCTCCTAGGGTGACTCCTTGGATCTCCTTTGGTTTAGAACGGCTCGCTAGATCACTTCCAAGTCCACGACGATCCACCCGAAGTCCTTTCCTCAAATCTTGTTGCTTCACTTGATCTATGAAATCCTTGAAGCAAAACACCCTACACAAAGTAGCAAGAGTTATGTAGGATGATGAAGTGGTTGGTAATCTCACTTAATACCC